>CM060942.1:615579635-625579635 GCA_030765085.1 Allium cepa
TTTGCTTGTTCAAATTTGTTTTCTTTGCATATGAGTGTGTATGTAAAGAAGCTTTGTGTTTTAGCTGTAGTTTTGCTTGGATATGTGAGTGGTGAGTGTGTGTATGTTTTATATTATGTATGATTTCTATGTGTGCGTGTACTATATCGTATGCATGTGTGTGCATAAGGCCAGGTGAGTGTGTGCATTCCCTATATACGTGTGTGTGTGTGTGTTTGATATTATAGGCGAGTGTTATATTTATGTATAAATGATTGTGTTGAGTTAGATCATGTTCTTTCAATTTTCCTTATATAGTCTTGCACATCCTTATATTTAATTGATTTTGGTCTCACTTCAAATTTCCTTCGCTTGCTTTCGTATACTTTCCATTTTATTACAAGAGTATGTACTGGAACATTTTAGTGTATACACACACACACATTTGGGATCTTTCTGATTTTATTCCTGTTAGTCCAACTGTTTTGTTATTACAAAACTGCTCTACCAATATACTTAAATTCTAAGTTGTAAACTTTCTAGATATTAAATAGAGCGAAAATTGGGCCTACGTCCTTAAACCAAACATAATCCTCCAAAACTCACTCCGTTTCAAACTTTATAAATCGGGTCCATATTTTTGTTTCGGCTTAATTTTTTCCATAAATACTCTCGTTTATTTGTTGCAGTGATTTTGACTGCCAGCAAGGTTTGAAATCTACGTTTCCAACTTAGATTTAGAGCGATCTACTTTTTGATATCGTATTTTGGCTTTATTATGGCTTCATCATCCTCTAGGTAAACATGCGATCTACTTTTTAATCGAAAGTCTTTCTTTTTAATTGACCGTGTTTCTTTACTCATCAACTATTGAATAATTGTAAAATTTAATGAGTGTTTATAAGATAAAGTTTGATTCTAGTTGCAGAAGTGTTAATTGAATTATACTAGCTATAATTGTAGATATAAGTCCACAGATTGTAAATAATTGCAGACTTGTCTGCAAAGATAGTAAATAATTGTAGACATGTCTGCAATTAATATAAATAAATGAAGGCTTGTGTGAAATTATTGTAAATACATGCAAAAAAAATTGTCGTTAGTTGTTTATGATTTTTATGACTATTTATAGGTGAAAGATTGATTGTAATAATAATATTGTTTTAAAATTGAAATTCTCGGATTATTTGCAGATTTATCTACAATTTTTTATAATAATTGCATATGTATCCGCAAATAATATTTTTTTTACTTGTAATGGTATGCATTCTTTTCTTGTTTTTTATTATTTATTATTTTGTAACTATAACGATGTTTTGTTATTTTAATTTACAGCATTACTGGCAATATTGGTGTTTTAGTGCTTTTGATGGTTGGACGTGATAGCTTCTCTTTACATGTTCATTTTGATAATACAGTTGATATATTGAGAAATGCTATATGTTGTAAATGGTTTGATTTAACTCCACTGTCATTTGATTTGTATTGTGTTAGGTATGAGAAGGAATATTGAAACTAATTATGATCTTCGATCTATCTTGTTGTTGTCTACTCATAATCATGAGGATTACTTGGTTATTTTTGTTGACATTGTTCCTTCTAGTTCTTCGGCAAACAATATTGATATTATTAGGTCAAATGCAGTTACTTATAGTAGTGATTCCTCCTTTGCTAGCACCAGTGATTCTAATATACATTTAAGGCAGTTATTGACAAATGATTCCAATCGATCTTTCTTAACTGGTGTTGGTCAACAGTTTCATGGTGGTGTTACTGAATTTAGGCTCAATTTTATGATATATAGTATTAAAAGTGGGTACAAGCTTGATTTGGTTAAGAATGACAAGGAAAGAGTTACGACTATTTGTTCTCGATCTAGATGTAGCTTTAGGATTCATGCTTCTATTAAGTTTAATCTTCCCGGCTATTTTATTATAAAGAGATTTTAATCTGAGCATTCTTATGGTGTTGGAATTCTTGATATTAATTATCCCCCAGTTTTAAGTAAACTGATTAAATTGTTGGCCTATGATCATATTCAAGCTAATCCATTGATGAAGACCGAGGACATTATTAATCTTTTTCAAACAGAGTATAGTATTATTTTGAAGTACTATTTTGCGTATAGTGGAAAGAGGTTAGCTTTAGAAGATTTATATAGAAGTGATATGATGTCTTATCATCACTTGAAGTCTTATTGTGATGTTGTTCTTGAAACTAATCCTGGCAGTAAAGTTGTTTTGGAGCATAATTCTAGTACTCCTCAATTTGAGAGGGTTTTTATTGGTTTTGAAGCTTGTGCTCACGGTTTTCAATTTTGTCGGCCATTAATATTTTTGGATGCTACTTTTATGAAGGACAGAGCTCAAGGTTGTTTGATGGTTGTTACTGGTAAAAATGACAATGAAGGTATGTTGTTTACTTTTTTTATATATTTTCTTCAATATCTTATATTATCCAATTTATTGCTGATATATCTGCAATTAATATTAAATTTTGTTGATTTTTCTGCAGAATTTCATATTAACTGTAGAAAATCTGAAATTGTTAATATCATAGACTTGTATATATGCTTCTTCTTACTTTCGTGTATTTTATGTAGTTGTTTTCAAAAAATTCACACTACATGATATAATATTATCGTTTTAATTCATTTATGCAGATTGTATGCATACTTGGGCGCAATTATTCACAATTATTTCCTTGCCATCAGCATATATTCTAAATAATTGTATATTATTCTGCACTATTTTACAATAGTTGATTACTTTTCTTCAATCATTCCGATTAAATGTTGTAGTATTGTATTTTGGTTAGTTATTTATATGTTTACTATTTTATCAGGCTTTTTCCCTATAGCAATTGCAATTGTTTCTGGTGAAGATGAAAATAATTGGATTTGGTATTGTGTGCAACTTAAAGACTTTCTGAAAGACGATCTTAGAAATTTTATTTTCATTTCCGATCTGCATCCTGGATTTCTTGTTGATGTTCCAAAAGTGTTTCCCAATTCAGCCCATAGTTCGTGTTTTTATCATTTGAACAATAGTTTGAAGTTGCTCTGAAATCTAAATTTTCCAAATCTAAGAAGAAATGGTTGATAGATTTGTTTGCACGTGTTCATATGCTTCTAACCCAGATGATTTCAATGTAGCATTGAGAAATGTTAAGGATGCTGGTGAATCTACCGTGGCAAACTTTTTGAATGGAATTCCTTTTGAGAAGTTTGCTAATGTTTTTTTTCTACATGTCGTTATGGTAAAATGTTGTCTAACTGTTCTGAGAGTTTTAACAAATGGATTTTTGAAGAAAGGTATTTATCGATCACTGCTTGCTTGGATAAAATTAGAATTAAGTTAATGAAGCTTATGTTTGATTGTTGTGAACTTGCAGGTAGTTGGAAGAGCATTCTATGTCCAATCAGTGAATATCATTTGAGAAATCTACATTTGGAGGGAGCTTCATGGTTTGTTATTAAATCAAGTGAACATGTATTTGAAGTTCATTCTCCAATCGCCAATCTGTTGATTTGTATAATCGGCTTTATTCTCATAATTTATGACAAATCTATGGCTTTCCTTGTGGTCATGTTGTTAGATGTATTCTGAGTTGTGAAAAGTTAAACGTGTACGATTACATTGAAGATTATTTTAAAGTTGTGTATTTTTGATCTGCTTATTCTCATGCAATCAATCCAATTATAAACTTCACAAAAGAATATGTCTTGCCTAATGTTGTCGATATAGCATCTCCTATAGTTAGAAGAATGCATGGCCGTCCATCAGCTTCTAAGAGAATTAAATCTACCGGTGAAATTACAAAGACTATTACATGCAGTTTATATAAGAAGTTAGGTCATAATAAAGGACTTGTCCTTTGAAACACATGTAGTACTATTGCTATTTCTTTTGGATATATTTTAATGCGCTGTTAAAATATCATGTTTTCTTTATTCTATTTTTTTGTATTCTGCTGCAATTATAATGGATATTTATTGTTTTTTAAGTGAATGAAAAGAATATTTCTAGCATGTTATGTAATAGTTGAGCAATATTGCTGTCATATCTGCAATTTTTCTAAATAACTGTGTATATTTCTGCACTTTGTAAATGTTGTTGCATACTTTTTTTCAACCTTTATAATAATTTGCTTTATATTTACGTAAATGTTCTGAATAATTGTGTAAATGTTCTGAATAATTGCAACCTTTGTAATAATCTTCTGAATAATTGTGTAAATGTCAGTAGTTATTCAAGATAAATGCAGACGTATCTGCAAAAAAATGAAAATTATGCATAGATGTTTGCGGTTATTCAGGATAAATGTAGACATATCTACAATAATTTGAAAATTTTGCGTATTATTCAGGATAAATGCAGACATATCTACAATAATTTGAAAATTTTGCATAAATGTCTGCAATAGTTCTATATATTTTCTTACTTTTCCTTCAACGATACATGTACTCAATTCAATCTCAAAAAATGCTTATTTTGTAATTTTGATAGCTATTTATCATATTAAAGCATTAAATTTGGCTTTCAAACACATAAGTTTGCCAGTGTATATACATTTCATATGTTCTACATTAAACACCACAGTTACAAAACATCATTACTATTTGTTGGCTTCTGATAATAAAAATGGCTATGTTAGACTTTCTTCAATGCTCCAAGTATATGGTTTTCATGATAGAATTTGACGTGCTAATTCGGCTCTTTGCATTTCGATAACATCATATCCATATTGAATATCTTATTTGTTTATAACCTTATTTTCACATCTTTCCCTCAGGATATTCATTACAAATGTTCCATAATCAACCCTGCAATAATTGCAGATTATTTTCAAATTAGTCAGAATAATTGCAGCAAGATATGCAAATATTTCAAGTTTATTTGTTGTGGTGTACTTATGAATCACTACGTTGTTGTGGGCTGTCTGCAAATATAATTAAACTTAAAGGTTTGTGATCTTTCTTTTCCAATATTTTTAACAAGCTTGTTACAAAATCTCTCTGTAAAAAATAAAAGTTGTTATTAGACAATTTTTTTCAGTTTAAGTAATCTATTCTTTTTTTTTTTAATTTGAATACCAGTTTTCTTGCAGCTTTGGCATGTGGACCTTCATGTCTTGACTTCATCAAATTGTAACGAGTCCACTATCTGTCTTCTTTTATGAATTCCAAAAGAATGAAATGTCCATTTAGGTGAATTGGGAAGAACATTTTATCATAGTGTGTAAAATTATTTTTGACTGCATCATCAGTTAGAGCTTGTATGACCTTTTTGTGTTGCTGAGTAAGAAAGTCTTCAGTAGTATATATTAGTAAACTGAATTTATAAATTTTTAAACAAATATTTCATTAAAAAGTTATAAAACGTATAGTTGCATAGACTTTGAAGAACAAAATTTTTGAATGCATCTTTTCCAATATACCAGTCGATGATATACAAGAATAGTTATTTTTTAAATAATAATATATTTTTGAATTTTCGGGAACTTATATAGAATTATCTGCAAAAATTATGAATAATTGTTGACTTATCAGCAAACAATATGAAATTTTGCAAATTTATCTGCAGTTGTTAGCAAATAATATGAAAAATTGCAGTAATTATTATGAATAATTCTAAATGAAGTCAACAAGCTTGAATAGTAATAATTTTTTTAAAATGGCTATATCTTATTCTAAATGACGATTTCTATTTTCCTTCCCATTTTGAGTTTTTCATTCCCACGTCGATCCGCCCTTCTCCCTCTCTTCTACTTCCACATCGCCTAATCACCTTATCTCCTCGCCCCATCATTCGTCTATGGAAAAGAATCACAAAGACGAAACAAGATTCAATTCCTCCATCGCAAATCGTTCGATTATCAAATCTGGTCATTTGTATGAATGCCCCGCTCTTAGTGTTTCTATTTTTGAACTGGAGTTTTTATCTTTGCTTCAATCTGCCTATAGTGGTCATACTGCCTCAATTGAAATGCCGAGATCGATGAATTCCCTTGCTTCTAATTGTCATTATCTATCTTCGTATATAGGTCCTATTTTAGGTATTACGAATCCTTCTTCATCCTCTGCCATATCTACTATCCTACAATATAATGACACAACATGGAATGGTGATGTCCTGGGTAATGCTAGTTGTGATGTCTTGCGTATTGATGTTAGTGAATATATCACAACTGATTTGAATTTAGAAACTGCTGAAATCGAAGTTTTTGAGGTCGTTGTTGAATGCTTTGATGTGAATAAATCTAAGAATGCATCTACTATGGTAATTGTTAATCACGAAAATGCACTAATTTATGTTGGTCTAGAATCCAGTTCTATTGGTTTAGGTAATAAATTAGATGTTAGTACTAAATCAGTGATTGATAGCTTACGGATGGAAATAAATGATATAGCTAACAATGATCCAGTTTATGCCCGAAACTATACAAATATATATCTTCTGCTCATCAACAACTGCAATTCCTTGTAGCTGCTACTCCATCTCAGGATAGTATTCCTTCTTCAATAGCTCACCGGTCTTATGAGCTGAAAGTAAGCTTAAAATGGTCCTCCTTATTCTCTACATTGCTAAAAAATGCGGGTGATTTTATGCCCTGTTCTTTTGACATGGTTACCAATGACAAGGTTTTGATCCCCCCTCCGGAAGTAATTCAAGCAGGTATTGATCATTGGTTGGACTATCTTGTCAGGTTCTTTTCGGATGATAGCCCACCTTATTTAGTGGTTATGGATCATTGCTTTAAAGCTTGGCAACCGAAGGGTAGCCTCCTAGTCCACATGGACAATTCTATGTGCTTCTTCAAGTTCTCAAGGCCTGAGGAACATTTACGAATACTTAGTAAAGATCCTATGTTTATCAGAGACAAGCCTTTTATAGTCACTCCTTGGAGTCCGTCTATTGATTTTGCTAGAGAGCAGGTACTATCTATTCCTGTTTAGACTTACTTCTCTAATATTCCTTCCATACTTCAACCTATGTTAGGTCTAAACTAGCTAGCTAGTGCGGTAGGTAAAGTAAAATGCTTTGATGCTAAAATCGTAGCTAGGAAAAAAACTAGTCTATGTAAAAGCTTTGATGGAGATTTCCTCGGAAAAGCCTTTACCGAATACTATCAAAGTTAGAGTAACTGAGAATCAGATTACGAAGATTGTAGTTCGTTATGGCTAGAAGCCAGACATATGTACGTCATGTTAGTCTTTTGTTCATACATCTTCTGCATGCTTTGGTACGTTATTTGTTGGTCCTCTCTTGGTTCGGACCCATCTTTATAGGTCCTTGAAAAAGAAATGGATCCCGAAAATGCACGACTTTCCTCCTCCCGTGGCACCCTCCATCCTTCCTATTGAGCCTACTATGCCTCCTATTGTTCCTCCCCTCTCTGACGCTGTTATTGATTCCTCTATTCCTCTTGATATTTTAGATCCTGGAGATTCTGGTGTTGTGTGGCACCGTGCTGAGATGGCTTGGATCCATATACAGTCCGACATGAGATATGACCCGGGCTAGAAATGATTTCCATACTTTTATTAGTGATGATGATGGTGAATCTAGGCATTTGCATTACTCTATAGTTGGTGATGGTCTTATTCTCACGGTGGATGGAGCACATGGCAATCAGAATAGATCCCTTCTCCTTGATAATTGATGGGATAGGAGATATATATACTGTAAGGAACACCTAGGTTTTCTTTTGGATATTGTGTCTCACTTTGCAGATTTTTTGCACGTGTTAGGTCATGCTAAAAGTGATTCTTGCTCCTTTTGAGGGGAGGAACCGATGTTTCCTTAGCTCATTTTGATAGCTGCAGAAGCACCTTTCCTTCTAACCAAGTGGAATGGCCACTGTGAAACCATATAGTTTTTTTTTGTGCATGTGCAGAACACCTTTTCTTCATATATATATACACACACACACATATATATATATATATATACATATATATATACATATATGTGTGTATATATACAGTGGCACGACCCACTATAAAGTCAGCTGGCTTTGCCAAAATTATTATGAATAATTGTAGATTCTTCTTTGTAAATTAATATTAAAAAATATTTTCAAACTTTTGTACCTGGCTACCAAGGAATCTTCCAAGAATTAACTCACTAAGGGAAGTTCCTGATAATATAATATCTCTGTCTCCATTGAGATATGCACTCTTGCTATAAAATTATAGAAGAATATTAGTATTATTATCAATATTCAGACAGTACATCAATTATAATCAATATTTGCTGATATGTCTGCAATTAATAGGTATATATGCAGACAATATAGCAAATATTTCCAATATTTGCTCAAATGTCTACCGCTATTAGGGAAATTTTTGACAAGACAACAAACATTTCCAATAATTTCTTATATGTATGCAATTTTTGGGTATATTTACAAACAATAGAGCAATTATTGGGGTTATTTTTCAGACAACAAGCAATTTAAACAATTATTTATATTTTGTACTTCGTTGATATATCTGAAATTATTTTTACCTGAGGTCATTGGTTTTGAAAAATTGTTCAAGTAGTTTTCTTTTCTCGTTACCTAGCCTTTGTGCATTCAAACATTATCTGACATTTATTTTTGCATTTGTAGGAAACTCATTTGATCTTGGTTCTGCTTTATATTCTTCTACTATTATTGGCTTGATTACTTTTTACTTTCTTTGTTTTTTAATCTCCTTTTCATTTTCAACTTCAATTTCTTCGGTTGATTTTGATCTTTTTTTCTCCTCCTTGCTTTCTATCAATTTTTTTTGTTTTTTTAGTTTCTTCTTCTTCCTTTTTAAATATATCATCAAGTTCTTGACTACTTCTAAGACCTTGTGGTTCACAACTGCTTTCAGTTGAAGGAATTTTAAAGTTTGGGTTATATTCTAATAGTTTTTTCCATTTTTCAGAGCTTCCCTCTGTAGGTTCTTTCCCAACAATAGTTTCTTTCATTTTTTGGCAAGGCCAGCGAGGTTAAATGGACCCCTACCATATTATTAAAAGCTTATAATACAAAATTACAAGCACATAATAAGGAAAACATGAAAAAACATATAAGGGAAAGGGAAAATAAAAACAAAAGCAACCAGAGGTAAATTATGGAAGCGACCACTTCAACTTGAACTCCTCGGGGAATGTATACTAAGATAAGCATAGAGCTTTGTGGATAGGGCTAACTATGTGATGATAGTGAGCCAATCTATTCTGACATTTGCCATTGAAGACACGTCATTTCTCTCCTTCCATATGCTAGCGGCGAACACTTTCAAAATAAGCAGAAGCTCAAAAGATTTCTCACATTTCTATGTTGTTTCCCAGTATATGCTTTTCCATTCCCTGTTGCTGTCACTAAATGGGTGTAAAAAACCACCTTTATACTTGCTTCCTCCACAAGAACCGAACATAGGTGCGACCAAGAAATGGGTGGAGATTGTCCTCAGGGTAAGATCTACAGAAAACACAAGTGATATCCACAGTAATTCCCTTAATATACATATTGCTTTTCATATGAATAGCATTCTTTATAACTCGCCATAGGAAGCGGTTATACTTTTCTTGCGTGGAAGTGGTCCAAACTCTTTTATACCAAGCAAATTTCTAAAATGCCGCATTGTCGTCCAGAGCTTTGTAAATGATACAGGGGGAGTGAGGAAGATTACTTTTACCCCTCACATAAATATCTGAATCTCAAAGACATCTCTACGTTGGGAGTATAGATTCCATAACTCATAAACCTTTCTGTTGGAGGAAGCATGTAGGAAAATATGACCATTTCTTACATAATCGACCACTTTAGTGTGTATCGGAATACTCGTTTGCATTGTATCCTCATAGTCCAACCTATTAAGTAGAATGACACCCTTATTAATCCATGGGACCCTCCAAAATGCAGTTGAACTATCTTAGGCCATTTCAAGAGTAATGTAAGGCAAAAGAGCGAGTCTAATTTTCAGAATAGCCTTCCAAACCCAACTAGAAGCAAGTCTTGGCTGCAAGGACCAAAAGTCTTCATTTTTATATTTTCTAGCCCAAGCAACCCAGACAGATGAGGAGTTGTTAATGAAATGATCAAGGAGCTTGGAGAAAGTAATAGTGTTCAATATTGCTAGGTTTTTAATGTGTAATCCACCATATTCTTTTGGCTACTCCAGCTTGGCAAAGGCAATAGGAGCGAGTTTCTTCGATATGATGTTGCCAGTCCAAAGGAAGTTTTTTATTGCTCTTCGAATCATACCTATCAATTTAGCAGGATAAAGGAAGGCCTGTCCTAGTATCCATTCATAGAAAAAATGATAGAATTAATAATTTTGAGTCTTGCCGCATGACTAAGGAATCTATTATGCCATCTGCTAAGGGTGGACGTATTATTTTCAAATAGAGGGGTGCATTGCGAGGTGGTGATGGTTTTAGAGGCCAAGGGAACACTAAGATAAGACATATCATTTTGAAGTGGCATCATATTTGTAATTTTAAGCATTGTTGCACATCAATAGCATTAAGGCCATCCAACAGGATGTGAGATTTTGCCGGGTTAATGTGAAGACCGACAAATATTGCAAAGTTCTTCAAGGATAATATGGTAGATAGAAGTGAATTGATAGTTGGCTTAGTTAAAATTATAAGGCCATCCGCAAAAGCCAAAGACGTGATGAGAGGATTTTCGCACTTCGAATGAAGTGATAATTGTTTTAATGAAATTCTATAATTTAATTTCTGCGTCAAAATTTCCATTACAATAATAAAAAGATAGGGAGACAATGGATCTCCTTGTCGAATCCCTCTAACATACATAAAGTAGCCCATAGAATGAGAATTAATGAGAATGGAGTAAGATATCATGGAAATGCATACAAAGATAAGAGCAATGAATTGACTCGGGAACTGCATAACTTTCATAGTAGAGATCAGGGAAGTCCATCTAATAGAGTCAAATGCTTTCTTTAGGTCAATTTTGAGCATAGCTCTCGGGACGCATTGGACGAAGAGTACGAATTAAGAAGTTCGTGAGCTAGCATTACGTTATCAAGAATGTTTCTATTAGGCGAAAATGCAGATTGGTTGAATGAAATGAGCGTGGCTAAAACTAGTTTCAGTCTCAATGCAAGGATTTTAGGGATGCTTTATATATAATGTTGCAACAGGATATTGGTTTGAATTGGGAAACGTGATAAGGAGATGGCACTTTGAGGATCAAAACTAAATTTGTGGATTTAATGGACTTAAGTAGTTTACCTTTGGAGAAGAAATTGTGCACAACTAGCAGCATATCCTTATAAACAATGTGCTAGTAGTGGGTGTAGAATCTAATAATGAAACCATCTAGCCTCCACAAGCTTCCTTTCTGATACTAAAAACTGTGGAATATGCAGCACTTATTGATAATTATTGCAGGGTTCATCTGCATTTATTCTTTATAAATGCATGTTTCCTCAAATATTATGAATAAGTGTAAATATATCAGCAAATATTTATGAATAAGTATAGATATATCAAAGAATAATTCAGAAAATTACCAAATGAAGGTTTTGTTTGTTTTGGATCATTTGCTATAGCAACGTTTTTACCCTCATTTTTCTTTACTTCATCTTGATTTTCTTCTTCATTCAAATTGCTTTCATCGACATTCTTATCTTTGTCAGTTTGCTTCATTTCATCTTCATTTTTTCTTCATAATCATCTTCTTTCTCTTCTTCGTCATCTTTCTTCTCTTCTTCATTTTTATCCTCTGCATCTTCATTCTTTTTTTCTAGCTCAACACTTTCAACTATTTTTAGCACCTCTTTTGCAATATTTGAAACATCTTCTTGTGCATCATCTTCTTCTTCTTCAATACTTTCATCAACTGCTTCATCATCTTCTTCCTCCTCTTCATCATCTTCCTCTTCAACATTTTCATCATCCTCTTCATCATCTTCTTCCTTATCACCCTTTTTCTTTGTCAATACTTCAAATTGTTCAGAAGCATCATCACTTTCACTTTCTTCACTTCCTCCACCTTCTTTATTTTCAGAGAAATAATCTTCGGTACCACTTATTTCTTGTAAGGGCAGTGTCACCATATTAGATTATGTGGAATAAGTTTCTTTTTTGTATTTACTTAGTTCAATTTTTAGGAGAGCATTTTGATTTTGATGGCTTTTGTCATCCATTTCAAGCCTTTGAATTATTTCTTTTTATATTTCTTCTCTTTCTTTGTATATTTTCTCATATTCATTGCCTTTTTTAAAGAATCATTTAATATGTCTATTTTCTTCCCTTGAGTATCCTAAAACAAAACATTGAAACATATCTGTTTAGTAGCTTCAGAATTTATTGGTAATAATTGCAAACGAAACAACAATAGTACAAATAATTGCAGATATGTCTGCAGTTATTGAGGAGTATATAATACAGCAATTAAGCAAATATTCTTGGTATTTGCATCCTATTCTACAAGAATGTTTTATAATTGCAGATTTGTCTACAAGAATTATAGATAATTGCAGACATGTCTAAGAATATTGCTGATAATTGCAGTTATATCTAAAAGTATGTTTTTTAGTTATATATATGTCTACAAGTATTATGGACTATTTGCATATATGTCTGCAAGTATTTCTGATAATTCTAGTTATATCTGAAAGTATGTTTTATATTTGGAGATTTGTCAAGTATTACATTTTTTTGCAGATATGTCTGCAAGTATTTCTGATAATTGTAGTTATATCTGAAAGTATGTTTTATATTTGCAGATATGTCTAAAGTAACAAGATTATTGCAGATATGCCTGCAACTATTGCTGATAATTGCAGTTATATTTGAAAGTATGTTTTTAATTGCAGATATGTCTACAAGTATCCCGAATAACATCTTTCCTTCAAATAATTTCAGAATTTTGCAAATTCTAATGTTATTATTTTTAGACTTATAGATTTGTATCTCATTGTCGGTAGCATGATTGGTTTGAAATTTTCCATTTTCCAACTAATGGGCATGAGATGTTGTATTCAGATTTAGCCGACTATAGCACATGAGTCTTTTCACAGATCCGCCACTAAAAAGAAAATAATTAATATTATATATATATAATTTGGAAACTTATTTATTTAAGTTGAAATATCATACCAATAATAATGCTACGCAAGTTGTGATTTTTCTTGTCTTCTATTTGATCCATAACATGTTTATGAATTATTCTAGGCCATGAAATCAGGGGCATTTTTGCATTAAATATGCAATATGGAACCATATTCCATGATACATTTGAGTTAGAATTTGATAAAAGAAATGCTGTAGCCAAATATAGAAGAAGAAGTTTTGTTGTGTCATCTTTGTCCTTTTCTGTAGTTCCTTTTATTGCATAAAATAACTATTTTTCTATCCTTTTCTTATGGACATTGGCATCGCCTTCAAAATATCTGCTGATGAAAGAATTGTACTCATTGTCAATCTTATCTTGCTTTTTAATGTGGCCAGATGTTTTGACCAATTCACCTGTTGTAGGAACACCAAGCAATTGTCTGATGTCAGGATCTGAAAATGTAATTTTATGATCACCAAATTGGAAATATCTCCAATGTTTTCCATAGTTTCTAAAGATTATATCAATAGAGGTCGAAGCTTTGGTCATTTCTTTAACTGAAATTATTCCATTATAAACCATTTCAATACATCTGTATAAAGGTAAACTTTGGAGATATTTTTGTGAGAATTTCTAAGAAAATTTTCCTTTTTAATCCTCATTATCAGTTCAATAAAAGGCTTCAGACTATTTCTATAATTCTCTTCTTTAGTAGGAGACTTTGTTGCATCGGCTGTTTTTCTCTTTATTGTTCTTGTATTGTTATCTTCTTCAGATTCAACATTAGCTTGAATAGGAATTATAGATTTTTCTTCAAGCACTTTTTCTTCTTCTTCAATCTGAGTAACTTTCTACAATAATGTATAGAAAATTCTTAGATATCTAGAAACAATACTAAGAAATGATATGCAAAAGTTTTGTAGCAAATGTTTATAACTGGTGCATTTTTCTGCAAATGTTGTTAATAATTGAATGTATTTCTGCACTTTTTTGAATTATTTGATGACATTTTTTGAACTATTGCTGATAAATAAGCAATTAATCAGTATAATTGTAGAGATAAATGCAATTATGCCTAATAACTGCAGAGTAAATAATTGCAGACATACACCTCTGCAATTATTATGAATGATCGCAATGAAAGATGATAATAATTGATATTTAGTGGATAAGTGCTGATACATATGAAATTATTATAAATAATTGTAGAGAAGTATGAATTCAATATTCACAATTGAATTATTTGCATTTATTGAATATTCTACATAGTTGCTGTTATTTCTTCAGTTATTTTGAATAATTGCAGACTATTCTATAATTATTCGTCTTTTTTCTTTTGGAAATATGTTGCAATTTTGCAGATAATTGCTTGCATGCATTCAATTTTCCATATATGTGCTTTCGTCTCTTCAACTATTTTTATTAATTGTAGATTATTCTGGGATATTCTTATTTTTTGGAAATATGTCTGCAATTTTCCAGATACTTACTTGCATGCATTTAATCTTCCATCTAATTTTTATTCTTTCTTCAATTATTTTGATTAATTGCATATTATACTGCAGTTATTTATATTTTTTGAAATATGTTCGTAATTTTCCAAATAATTGCTTACGTGCATTCTATTTTCTATATAGTTGATGTAATTTCTTTAATTATTGTGATTAATTGCATGTTAATCTGCAATTATTCATATTTTATTTGGAATTATGTTGCAATTTACATGCTCTTGCTTGCATGCATTGAATTTTCCAGATAATTGTTGTATTTTCTACAATTATTTTATTTAATTATAAAATTTTCCACAATTATTCTTATTTTTTAGCATTATCTGGCAATCTTTTAGATTCTTGCTTACTTATATAAATTAGTAAGTAATATCATGTATATGTACAAATAATGTGAAATGAGCTATCTATGAATCCTTAAAACAAATCGATCAATTATAATTGAAAAAAGTCGATTTCTAGGAGAAAACTAGGCGTTTACCTTAGATTTTAATGTCATAATTGGTTCATCTTCTTCAATTCGCTCATCTTTTCGATTCGTTTCAACTTCATCTTTAGTCTTTAACTTTTGTACGCATAGAAATCTAGATTTTAGGAATTTAGGGTATGCTTTGAAAAATGTCGGTAGTAGGAATCCAGAGGGATTTGTATTTTGACAGCTAAGGGTAGTTTTGGAAATTAATTATGTAATGACTCGATTTTTCGACGTCCGAAAATCGACATCAATATGTCCACTGGATTAAGAGCCGACGATAGAATGCTGAAAACCAGTCCGTAAGGGAAAGAAGAAGGAGGTAGAATAAGAGAAATCGAACAACAATAGAATCTTACCATCGCGGCGGAAACAAAATATAATAGATAATAACTGATCTTTACACAAAAAGAAACTATATCTGTTTTAACATAACATCATCAGTGTACATCAAAATCAAAACAATTACTGAACAGTTATATTAACTTGTCCTCACAAGCGGACTATACAGCTTAAACTGCACAGCGGAATATACTTCAAGTACGTGGGATACGTCTCACCATCCAGCTAATCTCAGGAGCTCCGTAGCAGTCCATCTAGAATCTGTGTTCTATAATATTCAGTCTGACCCGAGCATTATAATAAAAAAATACCCGAGTCATTCTGGAAAACCAGCGTGAGAAAACACATTCAGTTGGATTATTAAAGTTTTCAAAATCCTTCGAAATCAAAGGTATCTCGTAAGACCACGCCACAAATAAACATGTCAGGTTTTTACCTTACGATAACCAAAACATTTCTTATCAAAATCCACTGACATTATAATAGTGTCTAATACAATTACTTATTTAAATAGACGAAATTGTAACCATTATTAAATTCCAGCAATACTAGGTTCTACAATCAGAACCGTAAAGGGCACATAGCGAAAATGGATTTCCCTCAATGGCTGGGCTACTAGGGTACTGCCCGTCACCGTATGTGGTCTAGATCACCGTACCGAGGATCCACCCTAATCCCTTGTTACACAAGACCGGTGCTAACCCTTACTAGATAGTCCGAATAAGATCACCCCGTGGTTGGGATCTGCAACCGCCCACACAGCCGAAATAAATGGACATCTAGACAGGGGTGACCTTACCCTAATTGGTTGCTAGCCACTTAGCCTTGCATGCACCTCATTTGTTTTAGCCATTCCCGGTTGATGAGGCTTGAGGCTATGCGTTACCTTTTTAGAATACATTCACTTAGAATGCTCATCGTCCTCCCGACGATGTTCTGATAGCATTCATCCATATAAGTCCATCGCGGGTTCGAATGGAACCGAAGGCACTACTTCTGCTACATCCATTTTGGAATCACCCTCAGGATTAGTAGCGATTGGCCCTTACTTCACTGCTCCACCTTCGACTCCGAGCTCTTATCTTCCTCACGAAAACGTTCAAATCGGATCGAAGTGGTTTTCGAGAAATTAAACCCGATCCCGATCTCTTCGAAACAATCAACGCATTGGCCAATATTGATAGTCGGTTACTTAACTATCACATAACATCCACAATCAACGCATTTGCAAGATATATTTCCACTCTTCAACCCTTTGAAAAATAGTTTTCAATCACTTTTTCTCTCGTGGAAATTTTTTCCAACCAATTGCTTTATTTCCACTAAAAAGAACCAAGTCTTAATAATTTAGATTTTAAATGATTTAAATCACTTATCCAAAGATATATATACTTTAAAATGTTAAAATAAAACTACTTAAAAGACTTTTTCAAAATAAAAGTTATGAAATTCTATACTAATTCCCAAATAGAAACTTTAGTTAAACTACTTTTTAAAATAATTCAACTTTATAAAATATAAATATGAGTAATTATCTTTTAAATCATAATACAATTTAAACTTTAAAATAATTTGCTATATAATTAACTTAATAAATATTCACTTTTAAAAAATTTAAAACCACTAAATAATAATTTCTTTCAAAAACATTCTTTTAAAACCACTTTAAAACCTCTAACTTATACTTGAAAATCTGCTTTGAAATCATACTTGGCTTTTTAGGAAAACTCATTTTCCATTCCAAAATAATCTGTTTAATCAGTTAATAAATCCTTCTCGATTTATCCCAATTTAATTTATGTCTCAACCCGTAAATTTCTTTTCCCAT
This sequence comes from Allium cepa, assembly GCA_030765085.1. Taxonomy (NCBI): domain Eukaryota; kingdom Viridiplantae; phylum Streptophyta; class Magnoliopsida; order Asparagales; family Amaryllidaceae; genus Allium; species Allium cepa. The sequence goes on from CM060942.1 coordinate 615,596,836, forward strand.
GCCTTTAAAGATAAACCACTGTTTATTTTTAAAACAATTTTCCCATTCTTTTATAAATTCCCATCGTGAATTTATACTTCCAAATATCCACTCATATCTTATTTCACTTATAAACCCAGTTTATAAATTCAATAATCTCATCCTCCTTTCAAAGTACAGTTTCAAATACTAAATCGATTTCCAAATCGATTTCCAAAATTTAGTCCATTTTAAAATAAATTCATTCATTATGATTTAAAATCTTATTTAAACTAAAAATACCAATTTCATACTTTTTACCGAAATTTTTCTTTACCTCTCCCAACTATTTTAAATCTTGAACTTAAATAAATCCCTTATTCCTTTAAATAATATCACTTAAGTTTAAAAATTCATTTATTCCCATTTATTCAAAAATCTTTTTCCCATACTCGGAATTTATTTATTAGAATTTAAAAATCAACTTTTATTCTTTTCTAATTCATTCTTTAATTTATCCAAATTCTCTACAATTATTTTTCTTAAAATTCCCTCTTTTATTCTCTTTTAAAAATCCAATCTTTATATTTTTGATATCTCAGTATACACAAAATATATTCAGTCAAACCATATCATTCAATATTTTCAAAACTGATTTAATCAATATAATCTATCATAGATTATCAAATAAAACATAGACTATAACAATAAATTCCACTACTTTGAGGAATCCAGTTGGATCCCTTCAACCTGTTTTCCAACATCCACATATATTAGTCAACAAATAAAATATCAATTCCACTTCGAGGTGGAATATCGCAGTATTAAGGGTCATCAGCTATTATGCGGGACGCATAGGGTCTCATCCGCTATATAATGCAGGAATATCAATCACTCCAATATATATATATATATAATACTACTATATATACTATCACATCCAGACTGATAATAATTATCAGTTCAAGTAAACAACCAATAATTTAAATTTAACTATTTAAATTTAAACGGTAATCCAAATGAGTAAGATTAACTCACCTTTGATTTTTCATTTGCCATCCATTTCAATCTTGACTTGGTTTTCACGATTACAGACCTTGTAAAAACAATTTACGATTTATTGACAGTTGAATAAATCAAACAATTAATCATCATTTTTTATTTAGTTTTAAGCTAAAAATTTGGTTTGAACTATTAATTTAATTAACCCATAATTTGATTCAAACTAGATATTTTTTCTATAATTAAGTTACAAAAATAATTAATTAAGTTAATCTTCCTAATACACTATATCTAAAATTACCAAGTAAATTTAAAATGTATATATATGTATATTTATTTATTTTTTCTTTTGAAACTATATTTACATACTCATAAAAATAATCAATACAATTTTAAAAATCTAATTTCTTTTATATAAACTTTACAGCCTATTAAAATTCCTATATTTTCCCAAATCTTACATATGTACATATTTCTTATTTCCTATATATATATATATATATATATATATATATTTCCCTGTCTAAAAAAATTAGTTTCTATTTTTTAAACTTTATATATATTTTCCAATCTGTATATATATATATATATATATATATATTTAGTAAATTTAAATTAAAAAAACAGAGAGTGGCCTCATTTCCTTTCGTTGCCTCTGACATCGGTGACCCCCCTACTACAGTAACCGCCTTCATCGCTGACGCACATCTCCTTCCACTCGCCAAAGCCCTTGCCACCACTACCCTCTACTGCTCGGGCGACACAAAATCGCCACCATCTACTACCCGACTCAAGCCTCTCCTTACGAATGACACCAAAAGGTCGTCGCGCCTCCCGACCCCAACTATGTCACGCTCGATTGAAAGAGACGCGCACACCTCTGCCTTGCTTGATTTGCCGCGAATTTAAATTTGAGATGAGGAAAGAAGTGAAGAACGAGATTACGATTGAATTGATTTCGATTTAGAAAAGAACACGGCCATTTTTGTTAGAAGGAGAAAATGATTTCCTTTTCAAAAGTGCTTGGCTGTTTCAATAGTTTAAAAAAATTAAAAGGATGCGTGTTTTACCAAATAAACGCATGTTTAAAATTCCTATACGTGGAAGATAGGTCTGGCTATAGTGAGAAAAGGGAAAAGCTGATGTGAAGGAAATACGGTTGAGGATTTGTCAAGAATATAATATATATATATATATATATATATATATATATATAATTTAAACACAAATTGCTTCGATAAACGCAACTCAAAATCTTAACCTCCAACGAGGCATGCCGCTAGGCATTTATAAGGTTATACCCCTATTTTGAATGCAATGGAAAATGTTTCGAGTCCTAATTTGATCGTATGGAGAAGATAGCTTTTTGGACCCAGTTATAATATTAAATTCTCGATATAAATTTCAATGCGTTTAAATATCGTACGGCCATCTGATAACTCCAAACGCTATGAAAATTGAAATCCGATAATAAAACACTATTACGGATCTAATGGAACTAGTTTTGTCGAATTCCGAGACTGTGCCTCGGAAGGCTATTTTTAAATATCATCTTAAACGATATATTTTTGAAATTGAACAAACCACTGCCGAATCCAATTTTAAAACTTTTATTATCTTCAAGTCCGTACGATGCACATATATTTTTTAAAATGAGCCTTAAAATATTTTTTACAAGGTTAAAAGTCCAGATTCACTAATTTACCTCAATTCCAGTAATTTAATTCAATAATTAAATTATCCAATAAAATAGTTATATTTGAAATTCAAGTCAAAAATAAATTTTAAATATTTAAAATCAATTAAATATTTCAATTTCAAATGTCCAAAAATTTCGGGTTGTCACATTCCTCCCCCCTTAAAAGAATTTCGTCCTCGAAATTACTAGTTAAGAAGAATGATTCAATCACCATTAAGTGCTTTCCAAATCCAAACAGCTTTTAACAACTTCCTAAAACCAAACAGTTTTAACAATACCCAAAACAATCTTTTTACCAAAGACACATTATCATCCTCACTAACTTTCCAAACTCTTCCATAGTTCCCAACAACATTATTTACTCATTCAAACTATAATTAAAAACCAAATTTTAAATTTCAATTTTTCTCAAAATTTTCTAACTCCTTAAATTTTAGCAAAATTTCGCTAGTGCCTCCTTTACGCGGCTAGATCAGTACGACAATAAAATGCCTCTACAGGCCTCGGATTTCAAAAGAAAATAAAAGGCCAAGTGGTTAGATCAGAATTCCATCAAATTTCGTATAGAAATTTAAATACATACCTTTATGTCGAGCAATTCAATTTATCTTCCAAATTCAAAACTCCAATTTCCTTTTTCTTTTAGAACACATGTATCCTACTTAGCAATAATGTCTAATTAAAACATTCAAAATCATTTTATACATTTCTTTACAAAAGTTTCAATATCTATTTTATTCAAGTCCGTACGATGCACATATATCATCCGTACGCAATACCAAATTCGATCGCTCATTTTCGTTTCCAAACTAGTATCGTCCACCCGACTTCCTAATGCGGACTCAGATATGGTTTCTTGATCAGAAACCGTCATTCTCGTTGCATAGTCCTAAATTAATATAGAGAATTTCAGAATCAATCAAAAATCCATATCCGAGGTTCTCTATCGAAAATCGAGTGAAAAATCCCAACTCGGAAGGGTATAACTCCCTCAAAATTTTATGCTCGAATTCTGGATCGAATTGCTATGCGAATAAAATAATATACGTACATCCTACATATTTGCCCCAATTATTAGATATATAAATTCTCTTTTATTCACATTTATTTTGATTTCAATTCACTTATTCACAAATATCCTTTCTCACCACTTTGGTTTATATATCTATTTCCATTTGACTTAAAATTTCAATTGCTTTTGAACTCAATTTCTCTTCAAATCTTAAGTTATTTCCAAATCTAATTTAATATTGAATTCTATTCACCTTATCTCAAACCCACACTTAATTAACCATTTCTCTGATTAGTTCCATTTACTAATTTATTTTAGATCCCAATGGATTTATTCCCAAACTTTAATTATTTTAAGTCCACTTCGAACTAATTTTATAACTTCACTTTACATTGCACTATATCATTTCAATATTCAATTGCAGTTCATTTTCTTACCACTTAATCAATTAGTTTACTTACTAATCTTTATTTTCAATCTTTTGTTTTATTTAGTCCGACTCAACTATATTTTTCAATTTTACTTTACTTAACATAAATAAATTGTATTTCAAATATCCAGTTTAAATTACATTTACTTACAATTTAAATTAGTTTGTTTCATTCCCACATTTATTTCAATGTCCACTTTACTTAGCCTTCTTAGATTCTTCTTTAAATTCACTTTTCTTTTACTTGATTCAGTTACACTTTAATTAATTCAAATTTTTAACTTCTATACGTTTCCCAACTTATTTACTTTCCATTGCTACTTCTTTTAATTTACCTCATTTAATTGGCCTACATTCTGATTTATTTCATTTTCTTACTTCAAATTTTTTACTCTCCTTCAATTTAAAATTTTCTATTCTTGAAAATCCAAATTTTACTAGTTATCAAATCCATATACATTTCCATAAACATTTTAAATAAGATTCTAGAGTCTTTTAAACAATTACTCAACATTTCAAAAAAAATCATTTTTGAAATCAATTATATACATAATTCATGTGCATATCAAATTATGCTTTGAATTTCAAAACCAAAACCAGTTTTGCAAACAACTCCAATTTAAAACAATTTGGCAGCAATTCCTCTCCTGGAAACTCGAAAATGAACATCGATGATGTTGCAGTCATCACCGAAGTTATTTTCCAACGACCGAAAAGAGTTTAGTGCTTTATCTCTTTAAAACCCTTTTCAAATATTTTAAATTCCAAATCTCACCAGATTTCAAATCCAATTCAAAAATATTACTGAAATAATATCACTATTATTTCTCCAAAACCTTTGAAAAATCATTTTCAAATCAAAGGAACTTAATTTCTAAAATTTCGAATTCCAAATCCTTTTAGTCCATATTCAAATATTACTCTAGAATTTTATCTCATTTAAATTATAAATCGCAGTTGTAATTCACATTTACAAATCTCATTCTATAAATGAATTTGTTTCCTTAACCTTGGTTATAATTCCAACTTTTATTCAATTTTCCTAACAGCAATGATAATAATTTATTATTATCACTTTCTAACAACCAAACAACCATATATTTAACTATAATAATTTAGGAAAAATTATTTCTTTTATATAAAACTAACTTTGGGCAAAATTATTTCATTTGCCCATTTTAAAACAATACCGTGTCGAATTGTTCTGTACAAGTGTTTAGAGATCCCTATCAATAACGTTAATTACTCATATTGACTAGAATCCATAAATTACCCAACAAACCAATCAACACAATATAAAACAATTTTTATATTCACTAATAAATATGCGCTCATATATATGAATACACTCAATACTCATTCTAGAGTACCATTGATTCTATTTCTAATGAGTAATTTCCCACCAGAGCCAAGGTTCTCGCTTAACCTTCAGCTCTGATACCAACAGTAACGACCTGATTTTTTGATGTCTGAAAATCGACATCAATATGTCCACTGAATTAAACGCCGACGATCGAATGCCGAAAAACCAGTCTGTAAGGGAAAGAAGAAGGAGGTAGAATAAGAGAAATCGAACAACAACAGAATCTTACCATCGCAGCGGAAATAAAATATAATAGATAATAACTGATCTTTGCACAAAAAGAAACTATATCTGTTTCAAACATTACATCATCAGAGTACATCAAAATTAAAACAATTACATGATAGTTATATTAAATTGTCCTCACAAGCTGGCTACACAGCTTAAACTGCACAGCGGAATATACTTCAAGTACGTGGGATACGTCTCACCATCCAGCCCGTCTCCCAAGATCCACAGCAGTCCATCCAGAATCTATATTCTATAATACTCGGTCTGACCCGAGCATTACAATAAAACAATACCCGAGTCAGCCTGGAAAACCAGAGTGAAAAAACACACTCAATTGGATTATTAAAATTTTCAAAATCATTTTAAATGAAAGGTATTTCATAAGACCACGCCACAAATAAACATGTCGAGTTTTTACCTTATGATAACCGAAACATTTCTTATCAAAATCCTCCAATATTATAATAGTGTCTAAATATAAATACTTATTTAAATAGCCGAAATTGTTACCATTATCAAATTCCAGCAATACTATGTCCTATAATCAAAACCGTAAAGGGAACGCAGAGAGAGTGGATTTCCATCAATGGTAGGGCTACTGGGATACCGTCCGTCACAGTACGTGGTCTAGGTCATCGTACCGAGGATCCACCCTGATCCCCTGTTACACAAAACCGGAGCTACCCCTTACTGGATAGTCCGAATAAAATCACCCCACGGTTGGGATCAGCAACCGCCCACACAGCCGAAATAAAAGGACATCTAGACAGGGGTCACTTTACCTTAATTGGTTGCTAGCCACTTAGCCTTGCATGCACCTCCCCTTTTTTAGCCATTCCCGTATGATAAGGCTCGAGGCTATGCGTTACTTTTTTAGAACACATTCACTTAGAATTATGTTCTGATAGCATTCATCCATACAAGTCCGTTGTGGGTTTGAACGGAACTAAAGGCACTACTCCTACTACATCTATTTTGGAATCACCCTCAAGATTAGTAGCGATTAGCCCTTGCACTTCACTGCTCCATCTTCGAATCCGAGCTCTTATCTTCCTCATGAAAACATTCAAACCGGATCGAAGTGGTTTTTGGGTTATTAATCCCGATCACAGTCTCTTCGAAACGATCAGCGCATTGACCAATATTGATAATCGGTTATTTACCTATCATATAACATCCACAAACAACCATCAAGCCTTAACAATTTATCAATATTTATTTATTTCAAAATATCTTCGCGAGATATATTTCCACTCTTCAACCCTTTGAAAATAGTTTTCAAATCACTTTTTCTCTCGCGGAAAAAAAAATCCTCCCAATTGCTTTATTTCCACTGAAAAGCACAACATCTTAATAACTTAGATTTTAAATGATAAATCACTTATCCAAAGATATAAATATATATTCTTTAAAACACTTAAAATAAAACTACTTAGAAGACTTGTTCAATAAAAAGTTCTGAAATTATATATTAATTCCTAAATAAAACTTTAGTTAAACTACTTTTTAAAATAAATCTAGTTTATAAAATTTAAATATTAATAATTATCTTTTAAATCATAATACACATTTAAACTCTAAAATAATTTACTATATAATTAATTTAATAAATATTTACTTTTAAAAAATTTAAAACTACTAAATAATAATTTCTTTCAAAAACATTCTTTTAAAACCACTTTAAACCCTCTAACTTATACTTGAAAATCTGCTTTGAAAACATACTTGGCTTTTCGGGAAAATTCACTTTCCATTCCAAAATAGTCCGCTTAACCAGTTAATAAATCCTTCTCGATTTATCCCAATTTAATTTACGTCTCAACCCGTAAATTTCTTTTCCCATACCTTTAAAGGTAAACCACTATTTATTTTTAAAACAAATTTCTCATTCCTTTATAAATTACCATCATAAATTTATACTTCCAAATATCCACTAATATCTTATTTCACATATAAACCCAGTTTATAACCTTCATAGTCTCATCCTCCTTTTAAAGTACAGTTTCAATACTAAATCAATTTCCAAATCGATTTACAAAATTTACTCCATTTTAAAATAAATTCATTTACTATGATTTAAAATCTTTTTTAAACTGAAAATACCAATTTCATACTTTTTCCCAAAATTCTTCTTTATCTCTCCCAACTATTTTAAACCTTGAGCTTTAAAATAAATCTCTTATTCCTTTAAATAATATCACTTAAGTTTAAAAATTCATTTATTCCCATTTATTCAAAAATCTTTTTCCCATACTCGGAATTTATTTATTAGAATTTAAAAATCAATTTTTATTCTTTTCCAATTCATTCTTTAATTTATCCAAATTCTCTATAATTATTTTTCTTAAAATTTCCTCTTTTATTCTCCTTTAAAAATACAATATTTATATTTTTGATATCTCAGTATACCCAAAATATATTCAGTCAAACCATAGCATTCAATATTTTCAAAACTGATATAATCAATATAATCTATCACAGATTATCAGATAAAACATAGACTATAACAATAAATTCCACTACTTTGAGGAATCCAGTTGGATCCCTCCAACCTGTTTCCCTACATCCCCATATGTTAGTCAATAAATAAAATACCAATTCCACTTCGAGGTGGAATATCGCGGTATAAAGGGTCATCTGCCATTATGTGGGGCGCATAGTGTCTCATCCGCTATATAATGCAGGAATATCAATCACTCCAATATATATATATATATATATATATATATATATATATATATATATATATATATATAATACTACTATGTATACTATCACATCTAGACTGATAATAATTATCAATTCAAGTAAACAATCAATAAATTAAATTTAACTATTTAAATTTAAACGTTAATCCAAATGAGTGGGATTAACTCACCTTTGATTTGTCATTTTGCCATCCATTTCAATCTCGACTTGGTTTTCACGATTATAGACCTTGTAAAATAATTTACAATTTATTAAGATTTGAATAAATCAAACAATTAATCACCATTTATTTATTTAATTTTAAACTAATAATTTGGTTTGAACTATTAATTTAATTAACCCATAATTTGATTTAAACTAAAAAAATTCTATAATAAATAAATTTTAAGTTACAAAAATAATTAATTAAGTTAATTTTCCTAATATACTATATCTAAAATAACCAAGTAAATTTAAAATATATATGTATGTATATTATTTATTTATTTTCTTTTGAAACTATATTTACATACTCATAAAAATAATCAATACAATTTTAAAAATCTAATTTCTTTTATATAAACTTTACAGCCTTTTGAAATTCATATATTTTCCCAAATCTTATATATGTACATATTTCTTGTTTCCTCTCTCTCTCTCTCTCTATATATATATATATATATATATATATATATATTTCCCTGTCTAAAAAAATGAGCTTCTGTTTTTCAAATTTTATATTTTCCAATATGTACATATATATATATATATATATAGTAAATTTAAATTAGAAAAACAGCCTATACCTTAAACCCAAAGAGAAAATTGCGACAAGAGACTGACCTCGTTTCCGCTCCATCCACTGCCTTTGACATCAGTGAACCCCCTACTACAGCAGCCGCCCTCAGCGCTGACGCATATCTCCTTCTACTCGCCAAAGCCCTTTCCACCACTACCCTCAACTACTCAGGCGACACAAAATCGCCACCACCTGCGACCTGACTCAAGCCTCTCCTTGCGAACGACACCACAAGGTCGTCGCGCCTCCCGATCCTGAATACATCGCGCTCGATTGAAAGAGACGTGCGCACCTCTGCCTTGCTTGATTTTCCACGAATTCAAATTTGAGATGAGGAAAGAAGGGAAGAATGAGATTTTGATTGAATAGATTTAGATTTAGAAAAGAACACGGCCATTTTTGTTAGAAGGAGAAAATGATTTCCTTTTCAAAAGTGCTCAGCTGTTTCAATAATTTAAAAAAAAGACGCGTGTTATACCAATTGAACGCGTGTTTATAATTCCTATACATGGAAGATAGGTCTTGCTATAGTGAGAAAAGGGAAAAGATGATGTGAAGAAATACGGCTGAGGATTTGACTAGAATATAAAATATATATATTTCAAATTTAAATTCAAATTACTTCGATAAAGGCAACTCAAAATCTTAACCTCCTATTGAGGCGTGCCGCTAGGCATTTATAAGGTTATACCCCTATTTCGAATGCAATGGAAAAGGTTTCGAGTCCTAATTTGATCTTATGGAGAAGATAGCTTTTTGCACCCAATTATAATATTAAATTTTTGATATAAATTTCAGCGCGTTTAAATATCGTATGGCCACCCGATAACACCAAACGCTACGGATATTGAAATCCGATAATAAAACACTATTACGGATCCAATGGAACTGGTTTCGCTGAATTCCGAGACTGTGCCTCGGAAGACTATTTTTAAATATCATTTTAAACATATATTTTTGAAATTGAACAAACGACTGCCAAATCCAATTTTAAAACTTTTGTTATCTTCAGTATGATCAACATAGATTTTACAAGCCTTTAAATTATTTTTTGTACATGCTTAAAAATCAAGATTCACTAATTTACCTCAATTCCAGTAATTTAATTCAATAATTAAATTATCCAACAAAATAGTTATATTTGAAATTCAAGTTAAAAGTAACTTTTAAATATTTAAAATCAATTAAATATTTCAATTTCAAATGTCTAAAAATTCCGGGTTGTCACCATCACATGTATTCAAAAATTAGGACATAATTTAAAACTTTGCTTTATGAAGGATGTTTTGTACATTTTAAAATTAACAAGGATGTGAGCCAAACTTTCCCTTAAATATATATTTAAGAATATAACTATAAGTTTGACAAATTTGTAATATATTTTTTATTATATTGTTTAAATAGTCTTTTATTATCCTAGTATACAAGTTTGTTAGCTGCTGCAATATGGTGATTGCTTCTCTAACCACACATGTGTGTTTGCTTTTGGTGTGCGCATGCATGGCAATGTTAAGTGCAGCTATGCATATGTGTAGTTAAGTGAGAGAGCAATGTGTTGTAGTGTGTGTTTATGCATGTATATAGGTGAATGTTTTTTATTACATGAGTGTGCATGTTTCAATGGAAATATATCGGGTTGTGTACTTGTTGTGAAGGGTGTATGCTTCATGCATGAGCAATTGTATCCATTCATATTGCTGCAGTGAGTTTGTATAAGTGAGTGAATGCTTGTGTACATGTATATGCATGCAAATATGTGTGGTTATAATTTGTAATGGCCCGTTTATCGGTACCATTTGAATCGATAATAAACCACACATGTCCAACTCAAATTGCACGAATAAGCGGATCATTAAGGGTAGAAAGAAAATAAAGATATAATAGAATCTCACACGAATGGAATAACATATATTATTTCAGTAATAATCTTTACAGCGGAAAATTTTAAACACAGTATCAGAGTTTAATCTAAATTCAGCTTGGACAGTTATAGACACATGTCCTTACAATTGCTGACAAACATCAAACTAAAACTAACAAAGCACAGCGGATAATAGAATACGTCCATACGATGATAAAGATCTCCAGCTCTTCTCTAGAAACTCCAACCGTCTTCAACTAAACCTAAAACTACTCAGATCTGACCCGAGTATTAAAAATAACCGGATCAGGCTTGATAAACCAGCGTGAGATACTCGAACTTTAAAATGACTATGTTATCAAAACTTTTGAAAAGAAGGGTATCTCATAAGACCACGCCCACACATAAACACGGACAGGTTTTTACCCTATGATAACCAAAATACTTTTATATCAAAACCTTTGATATTGATTCTAATTACATCTCTTTGAAAACATTTTCAAATAAACTTATTCAAGTAAGGTATCAATATCTGGACTAAGTCGAACGAAATATATCCAGACTGGGTCAACGGAATATACCGAACGGAATATATGATAACAAAAAGGGGTAGCTGAAATGTTTGCAAGTCATTATAGCTATTTTGGGAATACAATCAAAATCATAAATCTCGTATTGGGATCGCGTTTCCAACATAATAGCGAACTAGTGGAAAGATCAATCTATATCCATGGCTTACGTCCATGACCCAGACACCGTTATACAATAACATAAATGGCTAAAAGTGGATGCGATCTGTGAATAACATCCAAGGACTCGGACTTCACGCATCCCTTCCATGAGTCCCAGACGTATCTGGTACCTGGGGCTCAGAACATCTGATAACCCAAATCACTACTATCTGAAATACGAGCATGCATCTGACCACATAGAATCCCATCATAACCGGGGTGCGAGGCTCGCGAGGCTACACTCAATTTATTCAAAGCCACACTTTTCAAACAAAACCACGCTTTGATCATAACAAGTTCCACTTTGAATGTCACACTACTATTCCTTTGATCACTATTTGCCTTCCACAAAAATACAACCCTTGAGCTCATACGTCTCAAGGAAGGTGTTAAGCTAAGAGAAGTTGTCTTCTCCGCCACCACTGATGTACATTTGTAAAAGACAAACTTTGTGTCTTAGAAATGCAATGTCAAACGTTCATCCATACAAGTTCATTCTGGGACTGAACGAAACCGAAGGCACTTTCTTCGGCCATTACTAGGCAAGAAGCCCTTGCAATCCGAAAAATCTCCATCACGAGGAGACCGCTGCTATAAATAACTCTATAATGGGAGCTAACCAGAGCATGTTCAACAAGCAGTCCTCATGATATGAAGATCCACGGTCTTCAATAATCATCATCTTCAACATGTCTTCATTTTCGAATATATACATTGGTTCGAGTGGTTTTCGGATAGGAATCATCCAAATCCGATTCTGGTTCCTTCGAAGCCAATCATCGCTTAAAAAAGATGTTAAGTTCATATGTGAATGTCAATCAACAATCACTTACTTCTTCTTTTATTTAAATCAAATATCTTTCTTAGATATATTCTATTCAATTTATTCCATTTTCTTCTCAAATGTATATGGAATCATTAAGCCTTATTTATCAAACCATTTGACTTATTGAACCTTTCTTAAATCTTGGAATAATTCCAAATCATCTTCTCTTTTACTTAGGAAAACCTTTTAAATCTTAATCAAAGATTTCTTATATTCAAGTTATAATTTTTAACTTAGGGAAAATATTCCCAAATCATTCATTAAATCTTAATCAAAGATTTCTTATAATCAAGTTATAACTTTTAATTTAGGGAAAATATTCCCAAATCATTCATTAAATCTAAATCAAAGATTTCTTTCTTAACTTCAAATAATATTGTTGCAAATTGTAGATTTTCATAATAGAGCACTATCGCCATCTTTGATATGGTAAATTTCACCTCTAGGGACTAATGGCAAGTTTCACCTCCAGGGACTAATGGCAAGTTTCACCTCTAAGGACTAATGGCAAATTTCACCTCCAGGGACTAATGGAAAGTAATCCTAAATTATGAATATCTTTGTCTTTAACGATCTTTGTCTTCAATATATTTTGTTTCAAAAATTAGTTTGAAGTGGTTTTCAGATAGAAATCACTCAAATCCAATCCTGGTTCCTTTGTGCTAATCATCGATAAAAAGATGTTAAGTGGTCAATTTACATTCAAAGAATTTATTTCTTTTATTTTAGAAAAACTTAAATATGATCTTTTTAGAGTATCCGGGCTTTCCGTTCGATTTAGTCCAACCCCTAACCTAAAAAGAGAAAATATAGGTCACGTAAGTTTAGGGCACTGGTCGCACCATCTCTAACCTTAGTTAAACACCTTGTTTTATCTTCCCAAATCTCACAGGCGGGACAAATGTACTAGTCGTTTCTGCATACTCAGTTTGTTAAATATTCTACACTTTTAATTAAGTAGTATAAACAATTCACCTTAACAACTTATTCAAACACTTATTAAAAATTCCAAATCATCTTTAAATTACTTAATTGTTCCTTTAAAATCATTCACAAAAGATTTAGGAAAGAATTGTTAAGTTTAAAACTACATTTCAAAAGGTTATAAAATTCGCAGCATAAAAGTGCTACAGAAAATGTTATGTAAGCTTATATGATTTAAACAACTTTTTAATATTTGAAAATTTATATTTTCTATTGAAATCTCTTTTAAACCATTTTAATAGATTTATCAAATTTATTTCATATTTTTAATCATTTAAAAATATCACTTATAAATAAATCCCTTTTTGGATTCCGAACTGCAAAACCGCGATGTTTTTAGAAAATTGTTTTGGACATATTTCAAACTCTACTTGATGGAATCGTGATTTTTTCTCCGTTGGAAAACTATTATCATTGTGGACCAAAGAATTTTTATTTCGAAGAAATTCGATTTATAGATCATTCTCTACATCAATTTGAAGTTACGGGTCGAAATTTACGAACTGCCGCTACGCGACAAGCTCGATTTTGACCAATTTTGTGAATTTCTTCGAAACTTGTCCGAAACACTTCAAATATATTTTAAACCATATTTAAACTATTTTAGCTTATTTAAAATAATTAAGAGGCTAAATAACTTCCATACACGCATTTATATGGATTTAATTCTCATTTAATTAACTACGGTTAATTACTAATCTTTTCTCTTATCATTTATCAAGCAAGTTATCCACCACATAATCAATCAATTTGCAACCAAGTTATCAAATATTCATTCAACATATTTAAACTTTCAAATCATTTTACTTGAAATAATGGATTAATTAGTAAATATGAGTACTCACCTCTAACCAAATTTTTCACTTCCTGCCAACATTCATATCGTCCAATTTTTCGCTTCCTGCCAACATTCATATCATCCAACACTTCACCAAATCCTTTATCTTCACCAAATCTTTTCCCTAGACTTTCCTTTTGATCTCGGCGGAACTTCCTTCTCTTTTTCTCGCTTCGAAACTTTACGACTTGCTCCTTCTCTTATATATGTTCGGCCACACCTTTATCTTCCCCTTCCTCCTTTGTTTCTTCACTTTTTAGATGCTAAATCATGTTTAAATGGTATTCTAAGGTCTTTGGCAGAGTTTTGTGATGTTTGGAGTTGATTTGATATGGTTTTGAAAAAGTTAGTAAGCATTTGGAAGAAAGGAAGAAGCCATTAAAGCTCTAAAGAAGAAGATGAAGAAAGCTTAGAAAAGGAGGAAGAAGAAGAAGAATGAAAAGTGTGAAAAAAAGTGAGAAAGTGGTTGGCATTTATAGAAAAAGAAATGAAGTGGTAAATTACCAACATACCCCTTTACCAAATTACCAAAATAACCTTACTTACTTCTAAAGTAATCTTATTTTTTTCAACACTTAACATCACATTTCAAATGATTACATTATGTCATTTTCACTTAGATATTAAGTAAAGTAAGTAATAATTATGTTTCTTTGATTTGATATTTTACTTTTTGCTTTGAAATGACATTTTTGTCTTTTTGTGCTTACTTTTTCTTAATTATTTTTTAGAAGTTTCTAACATTGTTTAGTAAAAGTAAACTTGATTAGTGAATTAATTAATACTTATACTATTTCAATATATGTTCTTATATAAGAAAATAAAGGCGCGACGACGTTGCGACAACTTTTGATCGACAAAACATCGTTTTTCAAAAAAATGTTTTACGGTCACATTTTGACATTTTAGTTAAACTATTTATTCATGTAAACCAAATTTAAAAATGATCTTTTTACTTCTTTAAATAAATAAAAAATGTCTCTTTATATTTTAAAATCATATTTAAATAATATTAAAATCTCTAATTTTACGGTATATGTAAAACTGACAAAATGCGACAAAATTTGGTTATTTTTGTAAAACGATTATTAACATACATATAAATATTTTTATATAATTTTATTATCTTTATTATATGTTTTCAATAATATTTATCTTTTTAAATAAATATTTAAACCTATTTATTTAAGTATTTATTTATTTTTTTAATAAACTTAACTTTTATTGATTTGTTCTAAAATCCAAATTTATACATTTCAAATTACAAACTATAAGAAAAATTAATTTCTCTATTATTATCTATTAGATATAACTCATTTATTTAAGTTTTAAATTTTTTTAAATTTAAAAAAAATGAAATCTCTCATTTTCGAAGTAGCGAAATTACGGGTCGTTACATAATTTTTACAAGCCTTGTTAGATTATAATAAAAGTGTATATATATATATATGAAAAATAAATTGAAATGAAAATATAATTTAAAATTTAATGAATATAAGTGCACTATATTATATTAAATGAATTTATAAGCTATATTCTAGGCATATATTATTTGAATAAAAAGTTATGAAATAATCACTAGTTGTATTTCACAGTTTTCAAAGTATAATTTATGAAATTCTAATATATAGATCATGTTTTGAATAAGTAATTAATTAATTATAAATATTTATATAAATTTATTTGGATGGTTCATAATTATTTATAAATAGAATTAAGATATTGAAAGTTTTGGATTTATTCTTAAATGTGATATTTAGTTTTACAATCTATGTTGAGTGACAAAATGAAAAAAAAGGATTCTCTGATACTATTTGCGAATAATAAATTTATTTTTATGAGAAATTAGTGACTTACTATGTAGAAAATCTTATATATTTAAGTCTAGTTGATTATCTAAATAGTTCTAAATTATATTATTTTTTATTTATTATACAATCCTAAATGTTTAATTTGTTATATAAAATTATATATTATGAATATTTCACTACTATGTACTGATTTGTTTAATTATACTTATATGAATAATCTATTATCATATTAGTGTCTAATTTATGATTTTGTATTTTATTTATATTGATTTTGATGATATAAGTGATTCACCTTTGATCCGATTTAGTTGATGAATTTGATACGATATGGTGATGACATCCTCCTATGATTTTATGTTGTTTTATTCTATGTGACGAGAAATTAGAATAAACGGTTTAGTGATACCGTTTGGTTAGGGATTTTTGGCAACACTTTTTCGATTATTATTTGGATTCATCATATATTTAAAAAGGGCAAGAGTGAAATATGAGTGCTAAGTAAATGGACTAGTAACATGTTGTGGTATGGGACACAGTTGTACTATTTATTCAGATATTTTTTGCTCTTGGATGACACTAATTACAAGATTTGTTGCATGTGATGCTCACTATGTTGAGTATTTGATGGTCATGTGGTGACTTATATGTAGAGCTGCATGGTGACCATTGTGTATACTTCATGTATTTGCCTATCTTTGTCCAACTCCCTTTATGGTTTAGGACTAAATCAAATTGGCTAGTATCTACCTTGGCAGCCTGATCATTAGGTCATGTCTTAGATCTGCAACACTTTTGTTATATATTATATTGGATGTGCATCATAGTAGATGGTAGGTACCCATATCCCCTTGTGTCACTTAGGCTGACAGTATGCTAACTATGTGGACAAATCAGGGTAATGACAAAGGCTACACATTGACGAGGCATTGGTGGATACGGGTCATGATGTCCATCGAGGTAACTAAGGCCATAGGAATAGATCCGGCTACATCCATATAGTTGTAGACCCTTGATTCCTGGAGAAGGGATATGACCATCAGTCTCCCATTTGGTTTTTATTCGTGTGAACTAAAGTTATAGGAACAGATTCAACCACTTAGCATGCAACTAGTAGACCTTAGGTTCTTGGAGCAGATATACGGTCATCAGTCTCCCACTTGGTTTTGGTTCATGTATGGCAGATAGATATATACGAGGTAAGATTATACTTGAGACCATGTCCAAAATATAGTCAACCACGTATCCTTCTTTGACAGACAACTTACTTGTTATTGATTATATTTGGATATTGTTATAAGCTAGCTCAGATCTTTCTTATTGATTTTAGAGATTTAGTGATGATATTTTGTAATATATGATTTAGAGAATTTTGGGCATTGCTTTATGCTAGCCCAATGTACTTAGTGATATCTTACCTGTTGATGTTTTATGGATGTAGATGATGGTTTTTGTGTATGTATAATTCACTCATTTGTATTTATTATATGATTTCTTATGTGATGTGTTTCTAAATGGGTGATGACATCTTTTGGTATGAGATCTGATAATTTTATATGGATTTGAGATATTTGGGTAATAAAATGCCTTAAGGATTATTATTATTATACACACACTCTCTCTAACATGTCGTCGGTTTTTTAAGTATTTTTTATAGTGATATAATATTATTATTCCTTATTTATGTTGAATCATGAGTTTTGATTCATGAAAAGCTTCAACGATCAACGATGAGAGTAGACGATGAAAGCGACAAAAAAAGAGAAAGTTGTACCCACGTGGTGAACTACAAAGGAAACTAGACTTCAAACCTGAGTACGCTATAAAAATCTTTATTGTTTGAGTCGTAGTTATAGTTTATAATTGTTAAAATCACACCTATAGTAGTTTACACACACTAAACAAAAGTTTTTAAATATATATACACACACATACACAAAATAGTGTGCACAAGTGCGCACTGTGCAAAAAAAGCACAGTTCAGTCGACTGGACTGATTTCACTAGTTGACTGAATCTATATTCTTTGCATAGACATACACATACGTACACCACTTGGAATATTCAGTAAACCAGATATTTTTACCAGTCGACTGATGTACGCAACTGCCATATTTCCTTAAAGGCTGCTTCTTTTTGCGAAGAGTAACGATCCAATTTGAAGAGTTACGGATGCAACTCTTGATTGAAACTCTTCATGAACAGTAGCAACCTTGTATACTATATATATATATATATATATATATATATATATATATATATATATATATCTAAATCCATGATTTTAATCATCTAATTTACTTCAATCTATTCTATTCTCTGATCTATATTTCTTGACCATATTTCTACATTCTAAAATCTTTCTAATCAAAGATATATTGCTTGAATCTCAGAGTTAATTATTATATACTTCGATTCAAAGCAATATCTTCCTTTCTAATCTTTACACACACAATATATACTTGAGGATTTGATTATAGAAAGTGTGTACTATCAAAGACAAATCAGTGTTATCAAAACACAAAGCGTACACAACTTTATCAAATTGTAGAAGTCCTGTTAGTTTGTATTAGGCGAAAAAGTCCTCTTTGGCTGCTGAGGTGGAAAAATCATGTTCGGTTGCTCAGGTGTTGCATACATATTCCTTCGGGTTAAGTGAGGGGTTATTGAGTGAAATTTCAGAGGGAAGTCTGGGACTGGATGTAGAATGGGATGTTTGGACTGATATAAAAACTCCGGGTGTTCTCATTATTATTTACTTTACTATTATTATCTGTTTCTGCATTTAGATTACAATACATTCCATATTATACGATCGTAAGTGTTATTTATACAACATTCACACTTTCATTTGGTATCAGAGCATGATCATCTAATAACTGTTACACAGTTATTTGATATATTCTGGTAATATGGAAAATAACACTAACAACGGTTTTATAGAAGGCCAATCCACTGTACGATAGCGCTATTCATGGCATGAATTACACTTATTGGGCTACACATATGAGAATTTATATGGAAGCAAATGGTTTTGATTCATGGAATATCATACAATCTGAATATCATATGCCCACAACTGAATATTCGACATGGTCAAACACACAAAAATTTGATGCTACTGCAAATGCTAAAGCAATGAATATGTTGTTTTGCGCCTTGGATAAGAATGGGTTTAATCGTGTTAGCGTGTGCAAAACTACATATGAATTATGGCGAACACTGAAAATAACTCATGAAGGTACTAATTAGGTTAAATAAAGCAGAATATCCATGCTTAAGAATCAATTTCAAAATTTTAAAATGAGAGAAAATGAGTCCATTAATGATATGTATTCCAGATTCCAAGATATTTATCATTCATTATTAAGACTAGGAGAAATTTTTCTGATTTTGATATAGTATCAAAAATCCTGAACTCTTTAACGGATGAATAGGAAAGAAAGGTCTTAGCTATTGAGGAAGCAAACGATCTTTCCACTATGAAACTGGAAGAGTTAATATGAAATCTAATGTCACATGAAGTGAATTTGCAGGCAAAAAAATTCAAGAACAGGATAAGACGAATTTAACATTTCAAACAGAAAAAGATGATTCAGATTCAGATGAAGAGGATATGGAACTTATTGTAAAAAAAATTCAAAAAGTTTTTGAAATTCAACAAGAATAACAAGTTCAGGAGTAACAAAAGTAACTCCAACAACAATACTGATAACAATAAACCATCATCTTCAGTCATGGAATGCTATGAACGTCATAAGAAGGGCCATATGAAAAGAGATTGTCTATAACGTAAAAGGAACAAATTCATAAAGGACAAATGCATAAAGAAAACTTTTTCAGTCACTTGGGATGAATCAGACTCATCAGATAGTGACAGCGACAACGACAATGAACAAGCTAAGTATGCTTCATGGCCACAAAAGACGATTTAAGTGATTCAAGTTTTGATGATTCAGTAGAAATTAATTCAGAATTAATAGATTTAGTAAAACAGATTAAAAAAAGAATAAGGGATTAATAGAAAAACTGAATAGATTAGAATTAGAAGTGAGATGCTGAAAGATGAGAAGAAAATTCTAGAAGAGGAACTTGAGAATACTCAAAAATCTAATTCTAATTTAATTTCCCAAATATCTATGATTACTCAAGAATTAGAAATTCTAATTTAACTCTTGATAGAAACTTTTTGTGAGCAGTAGCAACCTTGTATACTATATATATAGATCTAAATCCATGATTTTAATCATCCAATTTACTTCAATCTATTCTATTCACTGATCTATATCTCTTGACTATATTTCTGCATTCTAAAAGCTTTCTTATCAAAGATATATTACTTGAATCTTAAAGTTAATTATTATATACTTCGATTCAAGCAATATCTTCCTTTCTAATCTTCACACACACAATAATATACTTGAGGATTTGATTATAGGAAGGGTGTACTATCAAAAACAAATCGGTGTTATCAAGAACACAAAGCATCAACAACTTTATCAAAATTGTAGAAGTCCTGTTAGTTCGTATCAGGCGAAAAAGTCCTCTTCGACTGCGGAGGCGGAAAAATCCTGTTCGGCTGCTCAGGTGTTGTATACCTATTCATCCGGGTTAAGTAAGGGGTTATTGTGTGAAATTTCAGAGGGAAGTCTGGGACTGGATGTAGAACAGGAAGTTCGAACCAGTACAAAAACTCCTGGTGTACTTATTCTTATTTACTTTACTATTATTATATGTTTCCGCATTTAGATTATAATACATTCCATATTATACGATCCTAAGTGTTAGCTATATGGCATATGCACTTTCAATTTATACTATATCCCCTTAGTTATGATCCTTGATTAGACATAATTTGACCCGTGTGTTATTTTATAATACTCGTGTTAGTCCGATTAGATACAAAGACGACATGACCAGCATTTGTACTTTTAGGCTTAGAGAGACATATATTAGGATGTTGTATGATATTTATAAGACTTTGATTCATTGTATACATTTGTTGCAAAGCAGTATATTGATCATCTATCGTACAATATTGTGATATTTGTCATTTGAGTGAGTTGTACCCTTAATGTATAAACTATATATATTGTATGTTATCGCTATGATTCTCTATGTTCCATGTTGTTCACTGTATATTATGCACTGTTATGTTCTGGAGGAACACGTGTCTATTTCTTTTTGCTGATACCGTGTATGTGTAGGTAAATTATATACATTTGATGTTTGAATATGTACCAGTGTTAGTCTAAGAGAATATTCATGTATGTACACCATATAGCCTCATTCTCCATATTATCTGACAGTATTACTTAGTAATGATCTTAGATAGTATGAGTATAGATTTAGGAATCACATGCTTGGACTTCACTGGGCAGGGGACATGAGGATCTTCCCCTTTTTGATTGAATGCTGGATTGATCGGTCTATGAAAGGGGGAATATATGGCACGACATAAGTAGTCGTGGTGGATGCTAGAGTTATCTAGATAGCCTCTGAGCCGATCCCCACAATTTCAAAAATACCTATCGCAAGCTCTGTAGAACAAATGACTAACTTGGGCCCGACGTACTTAGGCCAACAGAAGCTTCGACAGTAGCAGTAGCAGCGATGGCATCCTCCTCATCGAGAATGGCCTTTCCATCTTTAGGTTTAGCTATGTTGTCATCATCAAGGTACTTGGCCATAAGTCCTTGTTGAGGCCTTCACCAGCTACTACAAACTGACACAATGCCTCCTTCCAAGCATTAACACAATTTTCAACATTTGTGCTCCTCAAGCACTTCAATTTCTTGTATATGATTACGCTTGCAAAGAAGTGTTGGAGAGTGTTATTTAGCCCTTCCTTTTCTTTGGCCTTCTTCACCTTAAACTCCTTAACCTCTTGCTTGGTGACGATGAGCTCGATATTAGCATCAAATTTCTTGGTTTTCAAAAAGAGCAAGTCATCAGAAAGCTTCTTATTTTCTACATGAAACTTTTGGTGTTCAGTCACTTGCTCTTCAATAGTTTGGTCTCTGGGCCGCACGATTTCATTCTTTACAGTGATGACCGGTCCTTCTCAACAAGCTTATTTTTCAAGGCAGCACCATCTTCGTAGGCCGAATTCAGTGAGTCTTACAGCACGATCACATAATCAGTGTGTGCCTTCTTAATTCTTCCATCAAGCCCTAAGATTTGGCTTTGGATTTTAAAGTTTCATCCCTATCAGTCTTTATTTTCTCCAAGCCTCTCTTGTATCCCGTGATGAGGTTGTCATATGTTTTCTTCTCAAATTAGAAGGATTGGATATTAGCATATTTGATTACATTGACTGTTGATGGAGAAAAGCAGAGCCTTTTCCATTTGTGGCCTAATCAATATATTTTTGTATGCGCTGGACATCTCGGTCTGCCTCTTTCCTTTAAATGTCTTCGATGTCACGATCAAGTATGGCACCCTGTAAGAAAAGATTATGAAAGGCTACTTGCAGCTAGGGTAGTGCACCAAAAATAGGAATCAAGGGAATGTAGGTTTCTTTAGAATGTAGAGGTACGATGGTAGTCAAAGACTTTGAAATGAGAACTTGTTGATGGAGAGGAAGCTGAAATTCAAAATTAGGCAAAGGAATGCTAAAGGATGAACTGAGTGGATTGGAAGGATCCTTAGATCTCCGACTTTGATCATGCAACAAACCCTCTTCAGTCTACTTTCGAGTCCTATCCCTTTCAGCTTTGCGGTAATCTTCCGCCTCATGCTTCCTCTCCTTCCTTATAGTTCTTTCTTCATCGATTTTGTGAAGGCCTCGATAGTTGGAGCGATATGGATATGGGTCAGGAGTCTACCCTCTAAATTCATTGGCACTGTACTGAAGCTTTCTATGCCTATCTCTGGCCAGGGAAACTAAAACAAGAAGAAAAGTTATATAAGTGTTGGATTTTCAAAATACTAGTAAATGCAAGGATGTATTTCTGTTATCCTAGTGAAGTGTATAGTACCGATGAACCTTTAAGTACTCGATAGACCATGCTCACATGGAATTCAGGATGGAGTCACGTTGTCTTCAACCAAGATTCCCTTGGGTGAAAAACTGAAGTTTGGAGAACCTTCAGCAAGTAGATCACTGATAGAAATATCAAAATCACTTAAGCCGGGGAAGATGTCCCCAAAGGAACGAGTTGGAGGAGTTGCTTCACCCGAAGGCAATATGCCTGTTTCCCTAGCCTTCTCGGAAGATTAAAAAACGATGTGCTTTGGATGGGGCTAAGCAGGGAGTTTAAGGCCTTCAGGAGATTTCTCACCAAACGATTCGCCTCTCTACACTGTTGTTGTAGTCATTATCGATGTCATCCGCATTTTCTTCTCATTCCTCGCCTTCCTCATCCTTCATCTCATCTTTCCCTTCTCTCCTCTCAGCACTCTCGCTCTCCTCCAAGATTGGTTGCATCCTAGCTCTTTCATCCCTATCCCTTACGGCCTCGCCTGTAATTGATTCCTTTGTTCAACTTTCAACGGGCTCTTCAGCATGCGTCATATCCGATGGACCTTTGACTTTCCCTGAATATTCTTGCTAGAGTTGCGGTTGGGGATGAAAGAATGGGTAGGCACTCTAGAGTTACTGGATGGAGTTTATTTAGGAATAGAAGATCTGTTGGGAACCAAAAGACCGCACTATTGGAGGTTCTCATCGGCTATGAGATATGTAATGGTGCAATGCACGAAATTAACTCCCTTCAAGGTTTCCAAAGTATCAGCATGCTCATCGCGAATAACAAGAGATGGAATGTCTATAAGGAAGTAAATATAAATTTAAGCACTTGGACAGAAGAAACCCGAGTATGGCATACTGAAGGGGAAGGGGTCTAATTTCCAAAAAGCCGATGCCCATTGGAGACATAAGGGAATCAAACAAAGAAGTATTCTACCTTAAAGTAAGAACATATGTTATGGAGCTTCTCGATGAACTTGCACCTGCACTAGGCCACAATGATCACGGGAGACGGCGAGTCAAGCCTTCGTTTAGAAGTCAGAAGATAGGTTAGCTCATGGAAGGTTGGTGGCCATTGAAACCAATTAATGAAAAGCACAAATAGAGAACTCAAGACATCATTACCATTGGTATGAACTTAGGATGGAGCCAGCCCAAGTTTTGAAGAATCATACACAAGAATGGACTAAATAGCGAGATAGTGCCTCTAATGTGCATGTATCTATTACAGGCTATGTATCCCAATAGAGGATTATTTGCTTGTTGATCCTGAGTAAGAAGCAGCACATCAACCTTAAGATTCCCATATAGTCTACATATTGTTAAGATCCAAAAATCTTCGATTTTGAATATGACAACTACATAAGCTATATTATTATTGTATACTAACCAAATTTGCAAGAGAAGATAAATCTTTAAAGGATGGATTCATAAATACGCGAAGATAGATTAGACGTTTTATTATTTCTGAGTCTAGTTAGAAATATGTTAAAATCTTTCCAAAGTGGTATGTTGCAAAAGAAAATTGACATATATCCTAGAAGTATGCGCACGCATAAGACACAGATTTTAGTTGGCTGACTACAGCTATTCAGCCTGCTGAATATTGTATAAATTTAAATTTACCACAATATTCAGCCGGCTGAATCCTCTGAGTCAACCGGTTGAATGTACTGTCTTTTGCACTATTTATTTTCGGGTTTGAATCAGACGGCTGAATCTTTTAGGTCAGCCTACTGAATTCATATAATGGCTAGTTTTTCAATGAAGAGATGCGTCTCTTCAATGAAGAGTAACATCTCCACTTCAAATGTTGTTTCCGTTCCTTTTCAACACCACTGTTCGTGAAAGAAAACAACTCTTGATTCATTATAAATATAGCCAAGAATCAAATTCTTTTGAACTACAATCGCTATAACTCTTTCTATTCTATTTTGATTCTATTCTCTATAGTCTTTGCTTTCTAAAATTGTTCATACAAGCATTCTATTGAGAATTCTATTTAAATCCTCCATTCTCTTCATGTACAAACGCTATATACCACAAAGAAGAAGATTATAGGAAGGGTGTGCTATATCGACTAATCAGTGTTATTCAAGAACATATGAAGTCAAGAAACTAAATACTTTGTATTGGAAGTCCTATTCGGCTGCTCAGGCAAGTGTATTGAAATTCTGATCGGTTGCTCAGGTGCTTATTCCTTCGGGTGAAGCGAGGGTGTTAGTAAATCCACAAGGAGTCTGGCACTGGACGTAGAACGGAAGTTCGAACAAGTATAAAAATATCTGATGTCATTTTCTTGCCGCTTTACATTTCTATTTATACACCGACTATTTTCCACCGTTATATCAAAAAAAAAATTAAATTAGTATATTTATCCACACAACTGATCCATACAAACTTTCATTTAGTATCGAAGCACGGTCATCATATAACCATAACAAAGTTATCTGATATTTGTTGATATGGATAACAATAGTCACTCTAATTTCACTGAAGGACAATCCACTGCACGACCACCACTATTTAATGGTCTAAACTATGCTTACTGGTCAACAAGGATGAGAGTTTATATACAATCAAACGTGTTTGATGCATGGAACATTATTCAACAAGAATATCATGTTCCTACAAATGATTTTGCAGAATAGTCTAACACTCAAAAATTAGATGCTTCTGCAAATGCGAAAGCAATGAACATGTTATTTTATGCACTAGATAAGAATGAATTCAATAGAGTTAGTATGTGTACTACTAGATATGAAATATGGCGCACACTTTAAGTTACACATAAAGGTACTAACAAAGTTAAACAGAGTAAGATATCTGTGCTTAAGTATCAATTTCAAAACTTAAGAATGAAGCAAGATGAGACCATAAATGACCTATACTCTAGATTTCAAGACATATATCATTCACTTTTGGCACTAGGAGAAAAATATACAGATTTTGATATTGTGTCAAAAATACTCAACTCTCTCACGGATGAATGGGAAAGAAATGTCTTAGCTATTGAAGAAGCTAATGATCTTTCAACCATAAAACCAGAGGAGCTAATAGGAAATCTAATGTCATATTAAGTAAATTTGGAGGCAAGAAAAGTACAAGCACAAGATCGTAAAACAATTGCATTTCAAGCCAAGAAAGAAGAATCATACGATGAAGATGTTGACGATATGGCATTCATAGCCAAAAAATGTAGAAAATTCCTGAAATTCAAAAAGAAGAAAAACTTTGGAAGCAATAAAGGTCAAAATAACTTTCTTTCAAACTCATCTATGAAATGCTACGAGTGCAATCAATCAGGTCAATGAAAAAGAACTATCCGAAACTCAAGAAAAACAAAAACGAGAAACGGTTCATAAAGAAAAAGAAAGCTTTTTCCAGTTACTTGGGATATTTCGACTCTTCGTCATTTGATAGTGATAGCGACACTGAATAAGCTAATGTGTGCTTCATGGCATCTAAAAACTATGTAAGTGAAGTCTATTTTCATGATATAATATAAGTAAACTCTGAATTGTTAAAAACAATTAAGAATCAGAAACGGTCAAACAAAGATACATTAGCAAAATTAAATAGGAATGAACTAGAAGTAGATATATTACAAGATGAGAAGAAAATTCTTGAAGAAGAATCGGTAAAAATTCAAGAATCAGAAAATTTTTATCTTCACAACTCATAATGATTGAAAAAGATTTAGAATCATTGGAAAACAAGAATGATTTAGTAGCTATAGAAAATCATGATTTGAAAAGCAATAATAAAATCTTAGAATTAGAAATAGAGAGTCTAAAGAAAAAACTACAAAGTATTACAAAAAATGTTTCAAATTTTAACAAAGGAAGAGAGAATCTCTCTAAAATTACTGGAAATTCCCTACATACTTCAAGTAAGAGAGGTCTGGTTATGGCAAAGCTATTAGTTCTGGAAAATCATATGATTTGTTATATGATATGTTTAAAAAGAATACTAAAAAAACTATATTTAACACTACTAATCAGAAAACTATCAAAATATAGGTACCAAAAACCAATAATAGTCTTATAAGAAGTAAGTATATAGAGTCATTTATTTTCAGTATTCATAAGAATATTAACTATACTTTTAAAGGGAACTCTGAACCCGCTTGGGTTTGGCTTCCTAAGACCTATCGCTTAGGACCCTAACGGAGGAAGTGGGTACCGATGTCAATTTAATATTTTTTGCAAGTATCAAATAAGAAAAGAGAAAAGTGGATACTGGACAATGGTTGCTCAAAACACATGACAGGAAACAAAGAAATGCTGACAAATATTATCAACTCGGATGGAGGTTCTGTCACTTTTGGAGATAACTCCAAAGGATATGGCATGGGAAAAGGCAATGTGAACAATGACGGTACATCTAACTTACCTCTTATTACAAATGTTTTATTAGTTAAAAACTTAAAACACAATCTACTTAGTATAAGTCAACTTTGCGAAAAGGGATTCAGTATATCTTTTTCAGAAAATAAATGCAATATTTTTGATCAAAACAAAAATATTATATTTGAAAGAATTACAGAACTAATATATATTTTTAAATACGAAAATTAATCACAACACTGATATGTGCCTAATAGCTAAAGAAAATGATCCTTGGTTAAGGCCCAAAAGATTCTGTCACATAAATTTCTAAGCTATAAGTAAACTATCTAGCAACAACTTAGTAAAAGGATTACCAAAAGTGAACTTTAAAGTTAAAAAAAAAATTGATGCTTGCCAATTGGGAAAGTTAACAAAAGCATTTTTTAAATCACAGAAAATCATTTCAACATACAACCACTTGAGTTATTACATCTAGACTTATTTGAAGTTCGGTCAATAAATCATAATAAATATGTTTTTGTAATTGTTGATGATTATTCAAGATTCATTTGGACATTTTTTATGAAATATAAAAATGAAACATTTGAAAAATTGAAGAATTTTGTTAAAAGAATTAAAAATGCTAAATATTTAAAAATTAAAAATTTTAGAAGCGATCGTGGCGGAGAATTCGAAAATGAATTTATTTGAAAAAATTTGTAACAGAAAAGGAATCGTTCATAATTTTTCATTTCCAAGAACTCCGCAACAGAATGGAGTTATAGAAAGGAAAAATAGAACACTTCAAGAATGCGCCAGAACACTATTGAATGGAAGCACACTACCAAAACAATTTTGGGCAGAAGCAATAGCAACTGCCTATTACGTTTTGAATTGTGTCTCCATACATCCTCTAAAAACATACTTCATACGAACCGTTTAATGGAAGAAAACCAAATATATCATATTTAAAAATATTTGGCTCAAAATGTTTTATCTTACATACTAAAGATCAACTTGGAAAATTTGATTCAAAATCATATGAAGGAATTTTTATAGGATATTCAAATTGTAGTAAAGCGTATAGAGTTTACAATTTGAGAACTAAAATCATTGAAGAAACATTTCATGTTTCATTCGATAAAAATTTAAAAACAAATAAATATGATGATGATATAATAAGTAATACTGAACAGAATTCTAAAAATAAAAATATGGAAAATGATACTTCTGAAAATCATCTAGAAAACGTTTTGAAATCTCCACCAAGAATTTTAAAAGATCATCCAATTCAAAATATAATTGGTGAAGTTCACCAAAATGTAAAAACATGACATCAACTAAATCAAATGGGTCATAAATCTTTTATTTCTACTACAGAGCCTAAAAATGCTAAAGAAGCTTCAATAGATGATTATTGGATTTTAGCAATGCAGGAAGAACTAAATCAGTTTGAACAAAATGATGTACGGGATTTAGTTCCTAGACCGAAAAATCAAACCGTCATCGGCTCAGAATTGGTTTTCAAAAATAAAGCTGATTAACTAGGAAATATTACTAGAAATAAAGCTAGATTAGTTGCTTAAGGATATAATCAAGAAGAAGGAATTGATTATGAAGAAAAATTTGCTCCTGTCGTTAGACTAGAAGCAATACGTATCTTATTATCCTTCGCTTGTTTTCATGATTTCAAACTATATCAAATGGATGTCAAAAGTGCGTTTTTAAATGGGTTTATTAAAGAAAATATTTATGTAGAACAACCTCCTTTGTTCGCTCATGAAAAATTTCCAGATCATGTATACAAATTAAAGAAAGCATTATACGGATTAAAACAAGCACCACGTGCTTGGTATAATCAACTTACAAGTTATCTTTTAAATTCTGGATTTGCAATCGGAAAAGTAGATCAAACTCTTTTTATAAAACAAGATAAAAAGGATATTTTAGTAATGGAAATATATGTTGATGACATTATTTTCGGTTCTACAAATGAAAAACTTTGTCAAGAATTTTCGAATATTATGACTAAAGAATTTGAAATGTCACACATGGAAGAGCTGTCATATTTTCTCGGACTTCAAATTAAACAAGTCAAAAATGGAATATTTATTAATTAGAAAAATATTGTAATAATTTAATAAAATGTTTTGGTATGGAAAACACTTCTGCCAAATCTACTCCTATGAGTACTACAATTCATCTCGATGGAGATGAAAATGGCAACAACGTTGACCAAAAACTATATCAAAGTATGATACGCTCTTTACTTTATTTAATTGCTAGTTATCTTGATATAATGATGAGTGTTTGCTTATGTTCTCGATTTCAAGCAAATCCTAAAGAATCACATTTGCGACCAGTTAAAAACGAATTTTGCGTTACTTAAGCAGTACTAAAGAATTCGGACTTTTCTATCCAAAAGAATGTTCTTTCGAATTAGTATCATATAGTGATGCTAATTATGGAGGATGTCTAACCGATAGAAAAAATACGAGTGGAACTTATCATTTCACTGGATAATCTTTAGTATCCCAGTTTAGTGAAAAGCAAAATTGTGTTTCACTTTCGACGTGTGAAGCAGAATATATATATGCTGCTTTAGCATGTGCCTAAGTCGTCTAAATGCAGCAAACACTTCAGGATTTTGGAATAAATTTATCCAAATCAACAATATATTGTGACAACACATTTCTATTAACTTATGTAAGAATCTAATCAAGCATTCTTGAACCAAACATATCGATTTTAGACATCATTTTCTACGCGATAATATCGAAAAAGAAAAAAAAATAGAATTTGTTTCATCAGAAAATCAGGTTGTAGATATTCTTACAAAACCGTTAAACGAAAATACGTTTATAAAGTTAAGAAGAGAGCTAGGAATTTTATCACTAAAAGATTTATAAAATTATAAGAACTTTTTAGTCAATTTTTTTTAAAAAAATAGAGCTACTGGCACTTGAAGTAAGTATTGCATATGAAGAAGTATAGTGTCACTTCCTCCATATTATATTCCAATATGTCCTCCTCATCATCACACCGGATATTCTCCAGAAAAGAAGCGTTCTAAGAGAAATCATTTGAAAAAAAAGTGCAGTGTACGTGCTAATATAGTACAAACAGATCGTGTAATATGGAATATAATATAAATGTGGAAATAGATGATAATAGCAAAGTAAATAAAAATAGAAAAATCACACCAGAGAATTTTATACTGGTTCAGAGCATCGTCCTACGTCCAGTCCCGGACTTCTATCCGGATTTTCACTACTAACTACCTCACTTCACCCGGAGGAACAGGTTTACAACACCCGAACAGACGAACGGGATTTCACGTCTCTAATATACCGAGGACTTCAATACTTGCCTCTTACAATACCAAGGACTTCAACAATTGCCTCTTACAACAACGAGGACTTCAACAAATGAAAAAAATTGTTTGGTGACGGCATGTGTTCTTGCTAACACTATTTTGTCACTTATAGTACAAACTTCCTATAATCTTATCCTCAGATAGAATATTTGTATATATGAAGATTTGGAAGTGGATATCGTATTGAATCAAAAGAATGTTAAATAAATTTCAGGATTCAAAAAATGATATATGATAGAATATGAGCAATTTGAGCGCTTTTAAAGTATAAGATTGAGATCAATAGAATAGAGATTAGAATAATAGAAATTAGTTGATTAGAATAATGATTTCATGATGTTTATATAAGAAATAAACAGTTGTAACCCTTTGTGAAAAGGTACAAGCAAAGGTCATGATCATTGGTGAAGAGAAAGAGAAGCAACCGTTGAAGAAAAAGGAAGTGTCTATACGAAGGGTTGCTTTCGGTTTGAAAACGGTCGACGGGTCAAAAAGGACCAGTAGACAAGAATTTGAATATATATACGTATGGTCACTTTTGCACGTTATCTGTGCATTCTGGGCATAAACGGTCGACCGCCATATTTTAACCAGTCGTCCGGTTTAGCCTAGTTTGCACAGTTAATGTGCATTCATTCATATATATACATATATAAGAAAATTGAAGTTATACGATTATTTGAGGATAGATTTTAACATAAATAATATTACTAACATACCAAATAATCAACCTCTAACATATGGAGCTCTTTGTGTCCGAAATAACTTCTTTTTGTCGATCATGACTTATCCCTTTGTCAGAAATCAAAACTCCATAAAAATCTTGACTCAACATTCTCCCCCTTTTTGATTGATGACAACATAGTTATGAATCTCCCCCTGTATATGATATCCCCCTGAGATTGTGTCCTGCATATATACTGTTAGCACAATTTTATTCTCCCCCTTTTTGATCGATGACAACATAGTTATGAATCTCCCCCTGTATATGATATCCCCCTGAGATTGTGTCCTGCATATATACTGCTAGCATAATTTTCTCCCCCTTTGTCATCGACAAAAAGGAGTTGTTTAAATGGAGGATGTAAAAGAGATTATAAGTAACATAAAACTACTACCATAGATCAAGAGTAACATTTATACAAAATTATAATACACATAAGTCTAGTACGAATTAAAACATGACACTATTTAGTACAAGTGCCAGATAATGTCTTTAAATCAAAAGCTAAAGTCATAAGTACGCATAAAAGATAAAAAGAGATAGACTAAGAAAGACTTATTCTGACTCCGTCTCACCCTCTTCTTCTTCGTCTTCTTCAACAAGCTGAGATTTCCCGTGTCGACGTTCATGACTAGTTCCCGAGCTTGTACCCTCCTCCGAAGATGTCCAAGCAAAAGTAGGAGGAGATGGGCGCTTGCCAGGGTCTGAAGCTTGCATTGATGAAGATGATGCACCACAAGATATTGCTTCCCATATAGAAACGAAGAACGACTTAAGTTTGTTAAAGCTTTTATCCATTTTTGTATCCATGCGCTTAAGTCGTGCTTCGATAAGGAATTGATTTCAAGCAATAGTGTCAAGTGATTCTTTTGTTGAGGAAGATGATCGTAAGAGTTTAACTTCCTCAGGTTTAGGGCGAGATGGACGTGATGAAGCTTCTTTATGTCCTTGTTCTTTCCATTGTTCAAAAGGCATAATATTAAAGTATGGAGCGGGAAGCTTCATTCTTGTAATCGTAGCTTTGTTGATGACTTTTGGTTTGGAAATAGAAGACTTGGGAGGTTCAATGCCACAATCAAGCAAGAGACGCATAATATACTTGTTATAAAACAAGTGTGGTCTAGTGCTATCATTTACTTTCAGGATCTCATCAAAGATCATACCAATCCAATTTATACGAATACCCCCATAGATTGAGTATAATGCCTTGAAATTTTCTTTATAGACGGCATCAAAATTTCCTATTCTTGGTAAAAGAGAGTGCATAAGAGTATAGTGAAGAATTCTTGCAGAAGGCCGTAGACCCATAGACTTAGTGCTATCCTTGTCATCTTCAATAAATTGATGGCTGATTTGATTACGGACATGAACATTGCAAAAATTACTTGAGAATTTTTCACCGAAAAAAGAAGAACCAAGAACGGTTGCCATCCTATCACATGAGATAAACACTTCTTTGCCACAAACAATTGACCAAAGACAATAATTAGGATTCTCGGGCTTTTTTCTCTCTAAATTTAGGTTAGCTAGAATAATTTGATCATTATATGGTCAATTTCCACATTGTTTTGATCAAAGTCAATTAATTTTTCAATGTCTGCTTCCTTTGCTAAACTAAGAATACGATAACTAAAGAAATCGGAAAATTTAATAAAAGAACCCGGATGGATTGTAAAATCCTTCATCTCATTCCATCTTTTGACTGCAATTGGATCTACAAGCCACTTCCTAATAGAGAGATCAATTGGTTGTGTTTCGGAGGTAGAAGCTTGTTTTAATTTCTTTTATGGAGGAGCCATTTTTGGAGAGATTGGTAGAAGATTTTATTTTTAGGGTTATGAGAGGTTGTTGAAAAAATAAATGAAGAGAGGGAGTGAAGAAATAACCGTATGTACCTTTGTAAAAAACCAAACAGCACGAAACCGGTCGACCGCCTATAAATCAACGGTCGACCGTTTTCATACAGAGACCAAAACGGTCGACTGGTGGATTTTGGCCGGTCGACTGGTTTGCCTGTGAGTTGTTTTTCTTGCTTGCATGAATTTATGAGTTGTTAAACAATCCATATAATATTGAGTTTATGCAAAAAAAACATGATATATATATATATATATATATATATATATATATATATATATATATATATATATATAAAACGAGAATACAATCATAATATTAAAACAAATTTAATGAGAGGTAGAGGAATTATGATCGGAAGTCTCTTCTTTGACATCGGTAATGCGTGGTTTCCATGGCGACCACTTTTCTTTCGCTCCTTCATTCTGAGCATAGTTTTTATCCCATGAATTTGGGCTTCTAGAGGATGAAGGCGCATGAGGCATTGGCTCGTATACGCCATGTTTGTTTGAACCACAAAAGAATGATGTCATTCTTTCTAGAAGAGATAGACGTTCCGAAGTCAGTTGTTGCTCATAATGCAGCTGTCTTTGAAGATCGATTTGATGTTTTTGATAATGATGAATCTCATTGATCTTCTCTCTGGTATGGGGTGAACAAAACAACACTTTCTTTGCTCGTTTCGAAGTAGGCATATTTCCAGGAGAATGAATGCAATGATCATGACACTTTGATTTGTGTTTTGGGGTTTCAGGAGAGTAATATTCTTCTAGCTCAGAACTTGTGACCGAAATATGGGATTTTTGAGCACACTCATCACAAATATGTGCCATAATGAACTATATATATATATATAAACTTTTAGGTCTAGATAGGATTGTCAAGCTTATATAAAAAAAAATCCTATATATAAGCTTGTGGATGAGAATTGACATGCAAACTTGGCCGTAGAAAAATTAGAAGTTCATATTCAATTTCCAAATATAGCAATAGCAAAAATAATCTGAAAAGAACTTAAGAATATAACATTATTACTTATCAAGTTCTTTTTTAGAAATTAAACCAAGTTCTCTACGAAATTTAATGAAACTAGGCTCAAGTAGAGGCTTAGTGAAAATGTCCGCTAGTTGATTATCAGTTTGGACATATTCGGGACATATATTTCCTTTTTCGATATTGTCTCTAAGGAAATGATGACGGATATCAATGTGTTTGGTTTTGGAGTGATTCACTGGATTCTTAGAAAGATTTATAGCACTTGTGTTATCACAGTATATAATAGAATTTGATAGATGAATATCAAAATCTTGAAGTGTTTGTTGCATATATATTACTTGAGTACAAGCGAGAGCTGCTGATATATATTCAGCTTCACATGTTGATAGTGAAACACAGTTTTGTTTCTTACTAAAGCAAGAGACAAGTGATTTTCCAATAAAATGGCACATACCACTTGTACTCTTTCTATCCGTTCGAGAGCCTCCAAAATCAGCATCACTATATGATACTAATTCAAATGGACATTCTTTTGGATAAAAAAGACCGAAATCTTTGGTATTATTAAGATAACGAATTATACTTTCACTGCTCGTAGATGTGATTCCTTTGGATCTGCTTGAAAGCGTGCACATAGACAAACACTCATCATTATATCTGAACGACTTGCTGTAAGATAAAGAAGAGAACCAATCATGCTTCGATAAAGTTTCTGGTCAACATTCTTACCTTTTTCATCCTTTTCAAGATGTGTAGATGTACTCATGGGAGTAGGTTTACCAGATGTGTTATTTAACCCGAAGCGATTGATAAGATTTCCGCAGTATTTTTCTTGATTAATAAAGATACCATTCGGAAGTTGTTTGATTTGAAGTCCAAGAAAATATGATAGTTCTCCCATATGAGACATTTTGAACTCATTTGGTCACAATACTTGCAAATTCCTTGCAGAGTTTATCGTTTGTTGAACCAAAGATGATATCGTCTACATATATCTGGATAACTAGAATATCCTTTTGAAAATGTTTGATAAACAAAGTTTGATCGACTTTGCCTATTTGAAATCCTAAGTTAATAAGATAGCTACGTAGTCGTTCATACCAAGCACGAGGTGCTTGTTTTAAACCATGCAGAGCTTTCTTAAGTTTGAACACATGGTTAGGATATTTTTCATGTACGAACAAAGGAGGTTGTTCGACATATACATTTTCTTTGATAAATCCATTGAGAAAAGAACTTTTGACATCCATCTGATAAAGTTTGAAATTATGGTGACAAGCAAAAGATAATAGGATTCTAATTGCTTCTAGTCGAGCAACTGGTGCAAAAGTTTCTTCATAATCGATACCTTCTTCCTTATTATACCCTTGTGCTACTAATCTTGCTTTATTTTTGGTGATATTTCCTTGTTCATCAGCCTTATTTTTATAGACCCATTTAGTACCAATAACTGACTGATCAGTTGGTCTTGGAACAAGTTCCCAAACGTCATTGCGCTCGAACTGATTTAGTTCTTCCTGCATGGCAATGATCCAGTAATCGTCTGTAGCAGCTTCTTTTGGATTCTTAGGTTCGATATTTGAGAGAAAAGCGAAATGACCCATTTGGTTGAGTTGACTCCTTGTTCTGACATGTGATGTTACTTCATCGATTATATTTTGGGCATGATGGTCTCTTAATATTCTTGGTGGTGATTGTAACTCACATATTTGAGGAATATTCTCAATAATTATTTCCGAGTCAGAATCAACATTTGTGATGATTGGATTGTCAGTGACTATTGTTTCGTCATCATCTGAAATAGTTTGAGGATGCTGATAGAATTCATCAAAAGAGACATGAAGTGATTCTTCAATAGTTTTGGTTCGTTTATTAAATATACGGTAGGCCTTGCTTTGTTCCGAATAACCGACAAATATTCCTTCATCGGCTTTTGGATCGAATTTGCCAAGCTGGTCTTTCGTATTTAAAATAAAGCACTTGGAACCAAAAACTTCGAAGTATGATATTTTAGGCTTTCTTTTGTTAAATAATTCATAAGGAGTATTCTTGGTAAGAGGTCTTATGGACACACGATTTAAAACATAACAGGCAGTTGCGACGGCTTCTGCCTAGAAATGTTTTGGTAAGGTGGTTCCATTCAATAATGTTCTTGCACATTCTTGTAAGTTTGGTTCTTTCGTTCTACAACTCCGTTCTGTTGTGGAGTTCTGGGAAACGAAAAATTATGATATATACCTTTCTTTGTACAAAAATGTTCAAATTCATTATTTTCAAACTCTCCGCCATGATCACTTCTTATATTTTTAACTTTAATCCCTTTTGACTTTTGAATTCTTTTGATGAAAGATTTGAAATAATCGAAAGTGTCACTTTTGTTTTTTAAGAAAAATGTCCATGTGTAACGGAAGAAGTCATCAACAATTACAAGCACATATTGACTGTGATTTATTGACTGAACCCTAGTGGGTCCAAATAAATCCATATGTAGTAACTCAAGTGGTTGTAATGTTGATATGACTTTCTTGGATTTAAAAGATGATTTGGTCAATTTTCCTAGTTGACATGCCTCACAAATGTTGTTAACCTTAAAACTCATTTTGGGTAGTCCTCTAACTAGATTGTTTTTGGCTAGCTTGTCAATAGTTCTGAAGTTTATATGACAGAAGCGTTTGTGCCATATCCATGGATCATTATCATTAGCCACAAGATACATATCTGAATTATGATTAATATTCATATTCAGAATATATATATTTCTGTCTCTATAACCTTCGAAAACTAAATTATGGTCTTTATCTAAAATACTACACTTATTATTCGAAAAGGAAATTGTAAAACCCTTGTCACATAACTGACTAATACTAAGTAAATTGTGTTTTAAATTTCTAACTAGCATGACATTAGTAATAAAAGGTAAGTTAGATGTACCGCAATTGCTCACATCGCCTTTGCCGATGATATAGCCTTTTGAATTATCTCCAAAAGTGATGGAGCCACCATCTGAGTATGTAATATTTGTCAATAAGCTCTTGTCTCCAGTCATGTGCTTCGAGCAACCACTGTCCAATATCCACTTTCCTTTTTTCATAAGTGGGACCTGCAAAAAATAAAATTAAGTCCATGGTACCCACTTTTTATGGGGTCCTAAGAGTTAGGTCTTAGGAGTCCAAACCCATACGGGTCTGGTATCCCCTTTATATACATAATTAATATTAAGATGCACAATATTCATGAAATTCTGAATATATTTGTTCCTAATCAAATTGTTATTTGTTTTAGGAACCCATATTTTGATAGTCTTGACATTTTTCTTTTGAAATTTCACAACTGGTTTTGGTTTGGAATATAATAAACTAAGATTTTTCTTAGCTTCAGTTTTTTGTACTTTCTTCTTTCTTTTATTACCAAGATTTTTCTTGGTTTCTTTTTTCTTATATCCCAAACCTTGTTTATTTGAAACAGAATGTGAATTTTCAGTGATTTTTGTCAAATTATCTCGACCTTTGTTAAAGTTAGAAACATTTTGAGTAATGTTATCTAACTTAGTTTGTAAACTACCCTTTTCTAGGTCCAGAATTTTGACTTTTGCCTCAAGCTCATGATTTTTAGTAGTGAGAGCATCATTTTTCTCTTTTTGAGTTTCAATTTCTTGACTCAAAAGAGATAATTGAGAATCAATATTAGATGATGATTCTTGAAAATTTTCAAGTTCTTCTTCTAATATTTTCTTCTCGTCTTTTAACATATCTCCTTCAAATTCTGCTCTACTCAATTCTGCTTTGGCTTCTTTTAGCTTTCGCTTCATGTCTTTATATTTGACTATCAATTCAGCATTAATATCAAGTACTTCATCAAATGTAGGAATTTGTACCTCATCTTCTGTTGCTATGAAACAGACATTTGTTTGTTCATCTTCCGTATCACTCTCACTTTCTGATGAGTCTGTATCATCCCATATTACCGAGAATGCTCGTTTCTTTGATTTGTCCTTCTTATATCTTAATTTGTCATTTTCTGACTTCTTCTTTTGCTCTAGACAATCCTTGTGCATGTGCCCCTTTTTGTGACAGTTGAAGCATTCTATAGAGGATGATATTGGTTTATTTGATCCATATTTCTTTCTGTTATAATGACTGGCTTTTCACTGTTTTAGGAATTTTTTTGAAACCTTTTGCTATGAATGCCAGATCTTCATCTTCAGATTCTGATTCATTTTCGTCTTTTTCAGCATGGAATGCCACGTTTTTCTTTTCTTTTTTTTGTTCCTTTCAAGTCTGCAAGTTAGCTTCGTAGGACATTAGATTTCCTATCAATTCATCTGGCTTCATGACGGAAAGGTCATTAGCTTCTTCAATTGCTAATACTTTTCCTTCCCATTCACCAGTCAGAGATTGTAGGACTGTTGAGACAACATCAAAATCAGAATACTTTTGTCCTAAGCCAATAAGTGCATGGTGAATAGTTTGAAACCGTGAATACATATCATTTATTATCTCATTTGGTTTCATTTTGAAATTTTGAAATTGACTTTTTAGCATGGCTATTTTGGCTTGTTTAACCTTGTTAGTACCTTCATGAGTGGTTTTCAGCGTTTGCCAAATTTGATATGCAGTAGTGCAGATACTAACACGGTTATATTCATTTTGGTCTAATGCACAAAACAACTTATTTATTGCCCTTGCATTTACGGCTGCTGCCGTTTTCTCAGCCGCAGTCCATTCTGTATAATCAGTTGTTGGATTCACTATTTCTTTTTGAGTAGCATTCCAGGAATCATAACTATTTGATTGCATAAAGAATGACATACGTGTTGCCCAATAACTATAGTTAAGACCATTGAAAAATGGAGGTCTTTGTGTCGATTGACCTTCCATGTAAGTGGTGTTTTGAGTGCTAATACTTGCGTTATTTTCCATATTACAAGAATATATCAAATAACTGTGTTACGGTTATATGATGGCTGTGCTCTGATACCAAGTGAAAAAAAAGTGCAGTGTACGTGCTAATATAGTACAAACGGATCGTGTAATATGGAATATAATATAAATGCGAAAATAGATGATAATAGCAAAGTAAATAAAAATAGAAAAATCACACCAGAGATTTTTATACTGGTTCGGAGCACCGTCCTACGTCCAGTCCCAGACTTCTATCTGGATTTTCACTACTAACTACCTCACTTCACCCGGAGGAACAGGTTTACAACACCCGAGCAGACGAACGGGATTTCACGCCTCTAATATACCGAGGACTTCAATACTTGCCTCTTACAACACCGAGGACTTCAACACTTGCCTCTTACAACAACGAGGACTTCAACAAATGAAAAAAATTGTTTGGTGACGGCATGTGTTCTTGCTAACACTATTTTGTCACTTATAGTACAAACTTCCTATAATCTTATCCTCAGATAGAATATTTGTATATATGAAGATTTGGAAGTGGATATCGTATTGAATCAAAAGAATGTTAAATAAATTTCAGGATTCAAAAAACGATATATGATAGAATATGAGCAATTTGAGCGCTTTTAAAGTATAAGATTGAGATCAATAGAATAGAGATTAGAATAATAGAAATTAGTTGATTGGAATAATGATTTCATGATGTTTATATAAGAAATAAACAGTTGTAACCCTTTGTGAAAAGGTACAAGCAAAGGTCATGATCATTGGTGAAGAGAAAGAGAAGCAACCGTTGAAGAAAAAGGAAGTGTCTATACAAAGGGTTGCTTTCTGTTTGAAAATGGTCGACGGGTCAAAAAGGACCAGTAGGCAAGAATTTGAATATATATACGTTATGGTCACTTGTGCACGTTATCTGTGCATACTGGGCATAAACGGTCGACCGCCATATTTTAATCGGTCGACCGGTTTAGCCCAGTTTGCACAGTTAATGTGCATTCATTCATATATATACATATATAAGAAAATTGAAGTTATACGATTATTTGAGGATAGATTTTAACATAAATAATATTACTAACATACCAAATAATCAACCTCTAACATATGGAGCTCTTTGTGTCCGAAATAACTTCTTTTTGTCGATCACGACTTATCCCTTTGTCAGAAATCAAAGCTCTATAAAAATATTGACTCAACATCATTTTCCTTCTCCTTCTACGAAAGATAAGATAGATGATTTACATCACTATCAACTCGAAACTTTGAATTTATAGCGAGAAATGTACTGCAAAAAGAAAAGTCACGGAAGAAGGTTTAGCTTCTTAGAGAGATGTGCTTTGAAGATATGTGGATCATCTACCATAAACACGAATCCACATATTCAATCTCCTCAAAGACCACCGTACTCTCCAAATTCTTGGGATAGATCAACCATTCAACCAGCATGGGCTAACATAAAGGTAGAGATGGAAAAATGTGACTCTCCCACTAAATTTTCTTCCTCCAAATATAATTTTTATTTATTAATTGTTTATAATCTTTTTATTGTATCTTGATAATACCTATAAGCTATATATAATGTGTAAAAGATATAAAAATTAAAATAAATTAAGAATATATTATGAAACTGGGTTTATTGGACCGCAAGCAAGTCTGCACCAGTGAAAACAGCCGGCTGAATATTCATGCGAAATAATTTTTTAACTCAGATTCAGCTGACTGCACACCCTGTTTCAGACGGTTGAATTATAGTTAAATTTGTCTTTTTCTTTCAGGAACAGTTCAGACGGCTGAAAACCGTAGGTCAGCCGACTGAACTTTGGGTTTACAGTTTTTTCAACAACCACCCGCTTTAGTTTCAAGGCACCGTTTCACCTTTACCTTTCTCTCTCTTCATTTTTTTACCCAACATAGAAATTTCACACTGTCAAAACCTAAAAACTCCATTTCTTCTCAAAAACTGTAATCTCTTCAAAGATCAAAATGCCTCTAAGAACCAAAAGACCAAGAGACTCCTCTTCAGGGCCTTCTGAATCTCAAATTCGACAATGGCTCCATAATGAAACTGCTGTGGTTAGGTATAATAGCATTAAAATCGCAAAAAATTTCGCTAGAGCTTTAAGTTTCAAAAATTCGGTGGATACAATCTTCGGGAATTTGTTGAGGTAAACCGAATCGATATTTTAATTGATTATGATCCGAATAATGTAAAAATTAGTCACTTGGTAGTCAAGCTCTTCTTTGCGAATATGAATTTAGATCATCACAACCCTCATAATACGGAAAATTGTGCATGGACTTTGGTATGTGGTGTGAAATTTTTTCTTTCTTTGCAACGATTAAGACACATACTTCGTTGTCCATCCCAAGGCATTGACATTCATGATGTTGATGTCGATATGGTTCGAAGAGATGAAGTCTCTCATTTATACTTATCCGACGATATGTCTGATTTCTGAACTGGCGCTTTACGGCCAAAGGCAAGATTAATTCACCGATCCTTGATAAGGTCATTAAAACCTAGAACCGGTAGCTACGAGAAGATTTATAAACATGATTTTCAAGCCCTATACGCATTATATTCACAACAATAAGTGAATTGGGAAAAAATAATAATGAAAGAATTTTCAAATGTCAATGTTCGAAGAAGATATAAGTCAATTCACTACGGTGCATATATCATGAGGATACTTTTCAAAATCACTTAAGCCGAGGAAGATGTCCCTAAAGGAACGAGTTGGAGGATTTGCTTCACCTGAAGGAAATATGCCTGCTTTCCTAGCCTTCTCGGAAGATTAAAAAACGATGTGCTCTGGATGGGACTAAGCAGGGAGTTTAAGGCCTTCAGGAGATTTCTCACCAAATGATTCACCTCTCTACACTGGTGTTGTAGTCATTATCGGTGTCATCCGCACTTTCTTCTCCTTCCTTGCCATCCTTATCCCTCATTTCATCTTTCCCTTCTCTCCTCTCAACACTCTCGCTCTCCTAGAAGATTGGTTGCATCCTACTCTTTCATCCCTACCCCTTACGGCCTCGCCTGTAGTCGGTTCCTTTGTTCAACTTTCAACGGGCTCTTCATCATATGTCATAGCCGATGGACCTTCGATTTTCCCTGAACATTCTTGCTAGAGTTGCGAGTGGGGATGAAAGAATGGATAGGCACTCTAGAGTTGTGGGTGGAGTTGATTTAGGAATAGAAGATCTATTAGGAACCAAATGACCGCACTATTGGAGGTTCTCATCGGCTAGGAGATATGTAGTGGTGCAATGCTCGAAATTAACTCTCTTAAAGGTTTTCAAAGTATCAGCATGCTCATCGCGAATAAAAATAAAGGGAATGTCTATAAGGAAGAAAATAGAAAGTTAAGCACTTGGACAGAAGGACCCCGAGTATGGCATACTGATGGGGAAGGGGTCTAATTTCAAGAAAGTCAATGCATGTTGGAGGTATAAGGGAATCAAACAAAGAAGTATTCTATCTTAAAGTAAGAATGTTTGTTATGGAGCTTCTCGATAAAATTGCACCCGCACTAGGCTACAATGATCATGGGAGATGGCGAGTCAAGCCATTGCTTGGAAGTCAGAAGATAGGTTAGCTCATGGAAGGTTAGAAGCCATTTAAACCAATTCACGAAAAGCACAAACAGATTACTTAAGAGAGCATAACCATTGGGATGAACTTAGGACGGAGCCAGCCCAAGTTTTGAAGGATCATACACAAGAATAGATTAAACGGCGAGATAGTGCCGCCAAGGTACATGTATCTATTATAGGCTGTGTATCCCAATAGAGGATTATTTGCTTGTAGATCCTGAGTATGAAGCAGCACATCAACCTCAAGATTCCCATATAGTCTGCATATTGTTAAGATCCAAAAATCTCCAATTTTGAATATGACAACTATATAAGCGGTATTACTATTATATACAAATTTGCAGGAGAAGATAAATCTTTAAAGGATGGATTCATAAATACGCGAAAATAGATTAGATGTTTTATTATTTCTGAGTCCAGTAAGAAATATGTTAAAATCTCACCAAAGTGGTATGTTACAAAACAAAATTGACAGGTATCCTAGAAGTATGCACATGCACATGATACAGATTTCAGCCGGCTGACTACAGCTATTCAGCCAGCTGAATACTGGGTAAATTTAATTTTATCACAATATTCAGCCGGTTGAATCCTCTTAGTCAGCTGGTTGAATGTACTATCTTTTGTACTATTTATTTTCGGTTTTGAATCAGGCGACTGAATCTTCTGGGTCAGCCTGCTGAATTCATATAACGTCTAGTTTTTTAATGAAGAGAAGCATCTCAACTTCAAAGGCTGTTTCCGTTCCTTTTCAGCATTGCTGTTCGTGAAAGAAAAAAAATCTTGATTCATTATAAATATAGCCATGAATCAAATTCTTTTGAACTACAGCCATTACAATTCTTTCTATTCTATTTTGATTCTACTCTCTATAGTCTTTGCTTTCTAAAAATGTTCATACAAGCATTCTATTGAGAATTCTATTTGAATCTTCCATTCTCTTCACGTGCAAACACTACATACCAC
The DNA here is from genome assembly GCA_030765085.1 of Allium cepa. Taxonomy (NCBI): domain Eukaryota; kingdom Viridiplantae; phylum Streptophyta; class Magnoliopsida; order Asparagales; family Amaryllidaceae; genus Allium; species Allium cepa. Next base: position 615,640,792 of record CM060942.1, read on the forward strand.
AAAGGAGAAGATTATAGGAAGGGTGTACTATATCGACTAATCGGTGTTATTCAAGAACACATCAAGTCAAGAAACTAAATACTCTGTATTGGAAGTCATGTTCGGCTGCTCAGGCAAGTGTATTGAAATCCTATTCGGTTGCTCAGGTGCCTATTCCTCCGGGTGAAGCGAGGGTGCTAGTAAATCCAAAAGGAGTCTGGGGCTGGACGTAGAATGGGAAGCTCGAACAAGTATAAAAATATCCGGTGCCTTTTTCTTACCGCTTTACATTTCTTTTTATTTATCGACTATTTTCCGCTGCTATATCGCACAAGTTTTTAAATTAGTATAATTATCCATACAACCGATCCATACAAACTTTCACATATATTATGAAGCATTTTGATGGTTAGAATAGTTGGCACTTGTTCAGGTGGATCATCATGAACTTGAAGGTCAATATACTCGATTGTTGAAGGAGGCACCTTCTAGAGTGGGACGACTATCCTCTGTAGCTCTGCAGTGATCGTATGCCTTAGCACAAAAGGCATTTAAGTGGAAGTTTGAGCCATGGTACACCGGCTTCGAGAGGGGTAAATGTCCCGGCACTGATTAGAAAGCAAGGAGATTGACGAGTCATTTTGAATAGAAAAACTTGATGTTCAACACGATCAGATGTGCGTTACTTCAAAGAATAAGCCTGTATGACCAACAATTTGAATCCAAAGGATGTCGACATGTGTTGACCGATCGGATTCTGACTATTGGCTTGGGCAAGTGGAAGTATTAATATATGCAATGTGAGTCATGTGTTCCGTATACGACGAATGGACCATCCTCTGTAGATAGCTCGCTCATGCTAGAAAAAACGAGCCACACCGCATGATGGAATTGTGCATCATATCTTACCATTTATCGTCGGATAATCGATAATGTAACCGCTGCCTAGAGCAACGTGGAAGATTTTCTTTTGCAGGAACACAGGAAATGCAATGAATGGATATGCTTGACAACATATTTATTTAAGTGTTATAATGCAATAATAAGATTGTTCTTTGGAAAGGAACCATACTATTGGCGCATGAATGGCGAGAAATAATTGGCCAAGCATAGAACAAAGCAAATCAAAAAAAATTTGTAATCCAAGAACTTAAATAAGGAGGCACGGTTGATTTCCCAAAGCATAGATCAGTTCGAGCCCGAGCATTTTCTTGAAGAAACTCAAAGGTACCCGGATCTAACCCGACTTCTCCTCTCATTATCACTAACGATGGCCCTACCATTGCCAACGACGAACCATCATAGCACTATTAAGATGACTCCACCAATCATGACACACCTTATCTCGATTAAACTTAAAAATAGCAAAAGCAGTTGGGTCAAGACACTTTTTGAGAATGGCGGTGATCGACTAAAACAAACAGCAGTGATCGCTTAAGTGGTAGTGACGTCAGGAAGGTCGATGATGACTTTTGGTGATTGACGGCGATCGGCTTAAGCTTGGAAAATCAAAGTATGAAGGAGATCTGTAGAGAAGCAATCAGCAACAAAAATAGAGAGTGAAAAATGGTATAAAATTTTAAGTCCCGAGTATTTATAATACTCCGGGTCGAACAAAAAGAACTCGACAATGAGTGGTTTTTTGAAGTCAATAATTAGAGGGTAATCATTGTGAAGGAAAATCAAGCTCAACTAGGGCATGGAACAAGCATCGAAGCGTAGATCTTATCCTTAACACAAACAATGAAGTTACCGCTATGTAAAGTAGTTAAAAGAATACCTAGGGAATAAAGGCAACACTTTGAAGCAACTCCAGAACAACCAACCAGAATAAGAAGATAGTAGTTAATGCTCTTCTTGTTCCAAAGCATGCTTTGTTCTCAACAAAAGCATATTCCTAGGGGAAAGTGCTATCCGGCCTTTTGGCTAACAGATTTTCACTGTAACTAGAATGTTAGGACAAAGAAAAAATGATAAATGGACTTAGGAACATGCATAGAAAGGCAATAGGATCACACTCAAGAAGTTATAAAGGCAGAGGACCAAAATGGACCACTCGGCACTGAGCCTTACCACTTGGTACGAGTCCTTTTTACTCCAATTTGGTCCCAAAACAACTTGTACGTGAAGCATTAGGTCAATGACCTTCGTGGAGTGTTTTTCTTAAGGAATAAGAGTACAACTCTAAGGGTTCTCAAGAAGAAAGCTAAGAAAGCATAGATGAATAAAGCAGTATCAGTAACCTCTTAGAAATAGTTTGTTCACAAAGGAAAATTTCTTAGAGCACAAATGGTTGAAGATAGAAGATCAAATAGGAGGAGTTGGAGAGCTTTTCCCTCAAAGAAAACTGATCGGTACCGAGTGGAACAACTCGGTATCGAATGGTTTTTATAACTAGTTATGCCTTAATTTCCTTACTTGAGCGCTCGAAAATAGATCTAGGCTTGATGTTAGTGGGCCTCCGATTCTACTGGCTAAGTATTCATAAATATAAACCCTATAACTACTGGAAAAGGACTTGTTAGCTCTTTCGTTTTTTCATCTCCTATGCCTCCTTTCCATAGTCACTATGGTAGATACTGTTGGCAGTTCTATGTTATAAGAACTTGTCAATCCCCTGTAATAGTGACTCTAAATTTCTCTCAATCAAATAATGAATAAATTACGGTGGACATAGGTCAGAGATTACCGAACCACTATAGTGTTCTCTTTACTTCTCATATAGTTTTGGATAGATCTTAACTTTTCTAATGGTTGTCATGCCATTTTTGGCGTCAACATAAATTAACAAAGGTTATTCTAAAAATAAATCAAAAACATATATATGTTTATGTTAGGGTAAAAATTAGGCCTTAAGTGCCTCAAGTTATTAAGTCGAGTTGAGTCGAGTCGAGAAAGAGTAGTCATTATGCAATCCATAGTCATATGTGCATGTTCAAAATCAAGAGACGTATGTTCAAGGTAAAAGTAAATAGTCGCTTGCATATGTCAAGAGTCAATTATGCAAATTATGCTCAGTACAATTCCTTAATTCAATTTTCCTAATGGCTTTGAATCCCCAATAAAAGCTTGTTTATAACATGAAAACAAATGAATAATGGAGGAGAAGAAGATCTTAAGATTCACCCCTTTCTGATGGGGGTGCATACTTATTTATAAAGAACTCAAACTATTAGATTCTTAGTAAGTAGTGCCATGTTTAAAATTTAAAATAACTCTTTGTATCTCTAGGTTTATTCATCCTGACATTTATTCTTCTTTCTTTATGATCTAATGTTTATTATTTTCCCTTTTTCCCATGGAGCGCTTCCTTCTCCCTTTCCTGCTTACCAGATTTACCAAAAGAGGAATCGATTTGCTCTACTTTCTCCCATTACTTAAATTTCGACTTCCTTAAGACTGTCATTTATTTATTTATTATTAATTCATTTTATTATTTGCCTTGTGACTGCTATTCGATCTGATTTAGCTATTTTTTGACCAAATAGGATATAGCTGATAATTTTGGAGTTAACGACTTTCTTTGTGCTTCCTTCTAATATTACTATTTTAATCCAAATGTATTAGCCGAGGTTGTATTTTGTTTGTTTGTGAATCTCGGGTCCTTCCACTTAGATATACGCTTTTAGCAAACTTGACTTGCTGCCTTGCGTTGAGTTGTCATTCTAGGGCTCAACACATGAAGTCATGTTTCAAACTCTATACTAGAAAGCTACATTTAAGCTTAACACAAAAATGCTTTGTTTTAAACTCCATGCACAAAAAATATTTCAGGCACAACATATGATAGCTTTGTTTTAGACTCTATACACGAAGACTGCAATTAAGCTCATCAAACGAAAGCTTTATTTTAGATTATATACATGAAAGTTATGTTTAATCTTATACAATGAAAGCCTTGTTTACATTATTATGGTATACTATAATATTCTACCTTTGTGACTTAATGTACCTTACATGACAATTTAACTTTCGATGGATCAATATTCTTGTAGTAACCCTTTATTCAATGGCTTAAGGCTTGAAAACTAATCTTATTGATTCATGGATATTTATCACTCTCATCTCAACACATGATAGATCGAAGATCAAAAGCTAATTTTGTTGATTCGTGGCTATTTATTACTTAGTGACCCCATATTTGAAAAAGATATCCTTTACTAGTATTAGTACATGATAGTTTATTACATAAGCACCAACCATTCGGTAGTTGGCTTTATAAATGTCTTGACTCACAAAAATTAATCATTCAAAAGTCAATTAGATTATTATGCATATTTTATTATTTAGAGGTTATTGTTTTATGTAATTCTCCATGTATGATTCATTATTGGAAACTAGTTTTATGATTAACTTAGCACATAATAGCTTTTATAGATCATCGTGTCGTGGCTTGATCAAAAAATTTATTATAAATACATACTTTATAGCTTAACGTTTACTTTATTATGATATTATATTAAAAATCATCTTCTTTAGCCATTGTTGATCCATATATATTGGCATATGCGTATGCTTTATTAGTCTATATATGGTCTTCTTATATAAGAGAAGCATACACATATTTATTTGTTGACTTATTGACATATATAGAAAGAATGGATGTATCGCCAAAGTTTAGTATGCTTATAAATGAACTAACCTTGATTGTAGAAATATTTTAAAGTGTTAAATATATCCATATTGCTTTATTTTCAATTTCTTTCACTTTTTATTTATTTATTGAGGGTTTTGTTTTCTTGAAATTATTATTTTCCATGGAATTAAGAGTCTACAGTGTTCTCACTTATTATTGAAGTTCAATTATTATAACTTAAATTTCACCATTGTTGGTGCCATGGCTGAAATAAGAAAGAAGCTCCTATATCTCCAAAGCTTAAACGTTCTTCAAAAGAAAAGATCAACGCCTCTTACTAGCCTTACTTTATGAAACAAGAAGATGTGGACTCTGTTTTGTGTTACTTTGGTATATCAGGGGGTTCCAAGTCCCAGTGATAAAATGAATTCCCCTCCAAAAGAGTTCTTCACTTCCACCCATCTTCATATCTATCACTCTTGCCATTTACCTTTCAATCCAATGATATTCAGTGTTTTGTCTTACCATAAGATTGCTCCTATCCATTTAAATCCCAATTCTACATCTATATTAACTCTATATTCATACAATTTAAGGAGCTTAAGTTGGAAGATTTGTCTTTTTCTACCCTAAGCTCATTGGTCACCCTTCAGAAGATGAAGCACCAACTTAAAGGTTCCATTTATTGTCTTAGCTCTGTAGATGTTCGAGTAGTTTCTGTTTTCATCAATAGGCCTAAAGACTGAAGTCGTCAATTCTTTTTCGTAAGATGTTATGCTTCAGAAGTCACTAAAAAGTTTTCTATTCCTCGTTAATCGCTTTGCTTTTGATTTTTTTCGTTTGATTCTTATACTTGTCCTATTGATTTTGATTAAGTTATCTTTAATTATGACTATTAGCTGCTGACTTGAAGAATATTGATTCTATGATCTTGGTTAAAGCCAATCGTTTTGGTGATGCTTCAGAATTCTCAAGGATTCGACTAAGGCTTCTTCCTGAAGAAAAGAAAAGGAAGTATTCTTTGATTTAGCACTTTCACCACATCTTGGGTAGACCCTCAATGATGAAGAAAAAGAGAAATTGTTTGCCAATCCTCATTGCGGTCAAACTTAATGATTTTTCCATGAATTCTCCAATGCAACACCCAAATGCTGATAGTCCTACATATTCTCCACGTTCCATCTCTTACCATTTTCCCTTTTTATATATAAGAAAACAAATTCACCTAATACTTCTTATTCTATGAAAAGATCCCTTTAAGGTACATCTGGTTGGCGTGGGTGCTTTATCATCCAATAATGGCTCTTCTGATTTACCTGCTTCATTTAAGGATGTTAAAAAGTCAACACCATAGAAATCCCCTTTATTATCTATCGTCTCTACTATAGAAGATGTCTTGGCACTAGCAAGAGAAAAAAAATGAAAGGATTCCATTATCCATATATTTTCTAAAGGGAATATGATGTTACTACAAACATGTATGTATAATTAATGAGTTTACAATTAGGTAACAAGTGCCTAACACGAGGATGTCAAAATTGAAGATATCGTAACTAAAGACGGAAGGGATGTTAAACTCAAAGGAAATAAGGGATATCGGGCCTATGAACATAAAGTAGTTTTGAAGACACAATATTGAGTTTGTAGGCTTGTCGAACCTATAAATCCAAGCATCTTGAGCCTATAAAGATGAAGGTACCAAGCTCCTACAACAATAGAAAGAATGTCAAATTATTAAAGTAAAGGGTGAAACCAGGAATAGGGATATTGAATACTTAATACTAATATTGACTTTAAAATGTCAAATGATTACGGGACTAAAGAGTGGTGTCAAAATCCTTAGCAACTGTGAGGTTTTATAAAAAGGTGTATTATCGTGCATATAACAAGATACACATGATGCTAAACAATAATGTTGAGAGAGATGTCAAATATCTTAACATATGAAAGATATCGAATAATTGTAACATGAAGAGGATGTCGTGATTCATCAATATCCAAGAAGATATGGAAAATTATCAATGGGTCAAGGTTGTCGCATGTTAATAATACGAAGGGAAGTCGAATGCCTACTTTGAGATGAGATGTCAAGGGCTGGAAACATTAAACAAATGTCGAATGTTATCAAAATAATTCACAAGTGATATCGAGAATTGACAGCTTCAGAAGATTATTGAAGTTAAGGTTGTCGCATATTATCAACATAATAAATGATGTCAAACAACAAGGGATGTCGAACATCTTTGGGATGCCAAACCTACTATAGCATAAGAACCAACAAATATGTTATGATCTAATCAACTAATTCAATGTCATGCAAAGAAAAGGGTAGGAAATCATTAATACATGGGGGAGAAAAATCAACAGGATTTAGTGTATTTTCCTTGGTTAAGCTTCAAAGGCATTGTATCACATACTCCTTGTTGATACCACCACTAAGATAATAATCCATGTGGAGTGTTCACGACAAGTGGTACCATCAAGACCGCCCATTATGCCAAGTCATCAATCCATGCCAACTCATATCAACTAATGAAAGCAAGTCTTATCTCCTTCCAACCACTATAAATAGTGGTTACCACCCTCCTGGAAAGATGGCACCATAACTTCTTCCTGTCTATTAGCATAAATCATTTTTTGGACTAGAACTTTTTCTAAGCCTTCATGAGAGCATGAGAGCCATTTTAATGGCCAATGGCTAACGATAAAGAAGATGACATGGACATATACACAAAAGGACTTGAACAACTAGAAATTTTCATATTTGACTTGTTTTGTAACACGCCTTAGTATTAAACAAGAAATATGACGTGTACACATTGCCTATTGTATCTAATGAATCAAGATTTGTGCCATATTTTCACTTGCCTATTTTACTCTTAAACACATGATTTAAATTTCGAATGATTTCATGAATAATATGAAACCAAGGGGTATTATTGGAATTTCTTTGAATATGCCTTCTTGTACCATAGCTTGAGTGTGGAACTAATTTTTGATCTAACATTTTGGTACTGGAAGGAAGGCTTGAACCTTTACATGTTCGAAAAATGTCCAAAATACCCTAAGTTTGAATTTTATGTATCCGACCCTTATTGAGTTTTAAATATTTAATATTTGTAGGTGCAATCTACAAACCAGTGTGGATTCTCATTTAATTTATTTGGCTGAAAGTGTTTTATGAATTGGGAACACTTAAAGGAATGTCGTAGCTGCTAGCTCAACAAATTATAGATCTGGTGACAAATAAATATCAATTGGATTGGCTAGTTCGACATTCGATATCCATCCCGCTTCTTAAAATTTCGATATCCACATTGCTTCTTAAATATTCAATATCAAACTAGTTAGGAAAAAAATTGATATGACTTGTAATGACCCGTAACTTTTTTTACTTTGATTGGAATACTTAATTACTTTTAAATATTCAAATATAGGTTTATTAAGCATAAATAATCATGTTTTATGTGATAAACAATAGTGGTGATTTTGTTTTGGAAAAATGTCTACAAAAGTATTTTTTGATTAAATATTGATAGTATAATCGAAAATCATTTTATCGATAAACAGCTTTTTAACCGTCAGAAGTCGTGCATGATTTTTTTTACATACACTTATTTCTGCATTTAAGCAAGAATATGTAATAATATTTTTAGAAATAGAATGCCTTTATGACATCATAAATGATGTCATCATTTTTAAAAAATTGATTTTTATGTTGGGTTTAAATGATTTTATAATTGCTTTAAAATGAAATGAGGTCCTTTTTAACTATAAAATAATAGTAGAAATGTTATCTTTAATTTTTTTTACACACACACGTATATTAACTAAGAAGTAAAAATGTGACTGGAGACCGGTTTTTGGATTCGTAACGGTTTGACAAGAGGAAGTTGTGCAATGTTATATGTTATATGTGACATATTTATGAATATATACATATATAAACATCCATGTATACATGCATGCACATTAGAATTACATTTACATCTCAAAATTACTAATGGTAAATTAAAAAAATATCATGATTTTTATCTAAGCTAATGATGACATATTTCCACCTTAGTCCCTATTCTCATCCAATGCATGCCTTAAGGGATAAAGAAATGATGGAAATGACATAGGGGGCGGGAGAGCATGGTCGAACTATAAGGGGTAGGGGGAATGGTAGTGGTAAGGTGGAAAGGTGATGTGATATGCTATGATGATGTTTATATATTTTATAAATTTTGGCCTATAAATAACCAGGCATGCCTTCACAAATTCATTCACTCTAAAAATTCCTAAGCTTCTCTTCTTCTTCTAAGACAAAACAATGGTCTCCGTCTCTTCTTAAAAATATTCCAAAATCGAGTCGAAGTTTTACCGAAATAAATTATAATATATAGAGAGATATACCATCTTAGTTTGAAAATAAAGCAAGTGGTCTTCTCTTCTTGCATGGTCAAGCTTGTTTTGGCATCTCCACCGTTTTTAGTACAAGGCTGAGCATACCCTAGGGTCCCAGGGTAGATATCATAAGTTTCGATGCGTGAATAGCGAAGTTATAGTCAATTTTGTAAAAAGAGGCGAAGGATAACAATATATGTAAGGTACTCCACTAGTTTATTTTATTAAACTATATGATGTTATGATATATTTACTATACTTGTTTTCTATGGTTGATCATCATGTTTTGGATGCAATAATATGTTTGCTTTTGATGGAATTAATTCACGGTAAATACATGTCGAATTTGCGCAAAGAAAACACTTTCTTTTATGAATTATAAAAGTGTTATGGCATAGTTAAACCTCATTAAACATGATTAAAAACGTATATAAATTGTGATAACCCAAATATTTGAGTATCTGTAAATTGATAAATTAACTGAATTTAATTAGTAGAAATAATGATTTATGAGTTAAATAAATAATTCTGGTAATGGAAATATATATCTGAATATGTATTTGTTTGATAATTTCTCTTGTATAATTATTTAAATTGGCAAAATTGATATTTTCAAAACTATAATTAGTTTATACTTTATTTTCTTGTAAAAGATTTTAATTATATAAAATTTTAGAAAGCGTTTATCAATATGCAAAGGTATTTATTAATTTAGAAAATTAATGTAAAAGTTTTTAATGTCTTTTAAAAATAAATATAAATAAGATTAATACTAGTGTTGCTTTTAAAACCTAGATAAGAACACATGTAAGTTAATTAATAATGGTTGTGCAAGTGTTTGCATTTGTAAACAAGTGTCAAAGTTAATTTTTGTTTTCCTTAATTTTAATAAATGCTAAAATACATTTATATAAACCTATCATCTTCTTCTTCTCATTTTTTTCCCTCAACTTTTAAAGAAAAATTCCACTTTGTTAAACCATTCTTCCAAAACCAGAAATTACATGAATCAAAATCCTGAAAGTGTTAGCATGAAAGCCAAGCCTGAAAACATTTTTTCAGATCACTAAACAATCAACCCTATGACCTTTTCAATCTCAAAACTGTAACTTTCTCAAGCAAGCAAATCTTGAGCAAAATCAATAATCAAAGTTCAATCAAGAACAACTGTAGCTTCATTTCAGTTTTGAATCATCTCAAGCTTCAACATAACAACAATACAAGTTTCATGTGTTCAAAGTTTTCAAAAAGTTTCCAGTTTTTAACAACCCGGTTTTAAAGCTCTGCATTTTCTAAGGTGAGTAAACTATAACTTCGAATTAAATCTTATCAATATTCTGTGAGTAACTAAATCTTCCTTATTCCCTGATGCATGTATTATGATCTGAAGTATTAGTATGAAATGTCTGAATGAAGTGTAAACATGTTTGTATGTATATATGTTGAGTTCAATATGCATATCAGAAGCAGGTCTCTGTTAACAGACCAAACATATTCTAAATTCAAACTCTCCTTATACAAATTTAAACAGAATATGGTGTTTTAGGGAATAATGATTTTGGTTAACTAATCTGGGGAAAATGTTCATAAGATAGATTAGAAAGTAATTAGCTAGAAATTAGTAAATTTACAGTAGGAAATGAATTCAAGTAAAATTGGATTGATAAATTTCCTACCTTTGATTGTAAATTTGGATTCGTACCTAGAATTCATGACTTTTAATATAAAAATTAGGATTTTTAAATCCATGATTAGAGGGAATTCTCGAGTTGAACGAATTTTGGTTTGTCGTCAATTTTCGACAATCGGTGAGATGATCGTCAATGAGATTAATATAGGAGGTAGAATGGAGTATGGGAATCATGGGAAAAATGGTTAGGGTTTTCTCGATGGACGTGGCGGCTTATCGGAGTCAAGAAAGGGTTTAGAAAGCAGTTGGGTTGTCGATGTATTCAAGGCAATGGCATCGCCGTTGGAAGACCGGAATGGATCGCATGTGGAGGGTTCGTTTCGTTGTGTCGTGGAGAAGCTCTGGAAGGATGGGAAAATTTTTTGGTGGTGAAGTTCGTCGTTGGCGAGGAGTTTTGTGGATTGGGTTTGGTTGCAATTTGGTTCGATCGAGTCAAATTTGATTTCGTAAACGATTTGGAAATCTGGGTGGACGGATAATTAGAGGGAGCTTGTGATGACCCGGAATTTTAGGCAATATCATTTTAATAATCTGTATTAATAATTTAATTGATTTGATAATTTTTCTTTATAATTTTAATTTAAGTTGGTAAAATTTAATCTTTTAAAGGTTAATAAATATTTAATCTGGTAATTTTGATCAATATCTTTTTAACAATTTAAAATGGATAAGATTTATTTTTCAAAGCTAATAAATTTTATTCTATTTATAATACATATATTTGTTATATATTGTGAATAGAAGATCTTTTGTTTTAAATAAAAGATGAATATTCAAATTGTAATATATATGTATGTATATGTTATAATTTGGAGTTGTTTTGAAATTTAATATAATCTATTGATAGTTTATATATGTATGAATTGTAATTTAAAGCTTTGTTTTAGAATTAATATTTTTTCAAACGTTAATTTAGATTAATTCAATTGTTTTCAAAATATAAGATAATTATTTATTTTAAATATGATAGTTTAAATAAGATTTAATTAAAGTTTTATTTTTGTTTTCTTCAAAAGTGTTTAAATTAAAATGGTTATAAATGTATATATATTAACGTTTTAGATTTTTAAAATCCATTTATAAGTTTTATTTGTATTATAACTAGTTTTATAATATTTTCTTTAATGATTAAACTTATATATACATATATAAGTATTTATTTATTTAGTGAATTAAGTAAATAAGCTTTCTATTAATATTTAAATTTAATAAAAATTTATTAAAAATATTTAACTAACATGTGTAACATATTAACACCTCTTTATAACATATGTCAGAAAATTAAGTTATATGAATGACAAATGTAAGTTTTTGGAACAAGTGGCAACATTTCTATTTTAATTTTTAAATAAATGATTAAGAAGAAGATTAGTTTTTCACAAACATTTTTATTTCTTTGTTTCCACTTCTTAACTCAAATCAGAGAAAAAAACCTGAAATTGGAAATCTTTCTCAAATCTGAAATTTAAAACCCGAAAGCAAATCAAAACCTGAAACTAAATCTGCAAAGCAAAATCAAATCTGCAACTTCAAAATTACTGCAATTCGAAGGGGTTTTCAATAGCAACAGCAGTTTCAACCTTTTAAAAAACATCAATTTGAAGGCATGCAAGGATTCATTTTCAACAGCAAGCACATCAAAACATTTTTCAGATTAATATTTCAAAGGCCTGGAAGAATTCAAAAGCTGCTCTGTCCTCTTCAATTAATAGGTGAATAAATCATTTTAAAAACGGTTTTAATTTAATCTATGGTTGATTGATGATGCATGCAATGAATTTTCCTTTGATGATGAATATTTATTTACATGAATGTAAGTTTATAATAAGTATTGAGTGCTTGAAAAAGGGAATGTAGGTTCTGCTGTTTAAAATAGATTCTGATTTTTTTCCCTCTTTAAATTCAATATCACCTTCTTTAATCCTTGTTAGTCTGTGATTTGCAAACAAGAAATGATTGAAATCATGAAACATCATGACCAAAAATTATTCCAGGAATTTATAATAAGTATTCATTTCAAATTTGTAAAATAACAGTAAAAAAACCCAAATTTTCACAATAATCAACTTGCTTAATTTCAAATTTGCATTATAGGGATGGATTCTTGATTGAAAATCACGAATTTTGACATGCAATTCAGAATTTTTAAATTGATAATCAATTGGGAATTTAATGTTGAAGGGTTTCGGCAATTGGGTGAATTGCCGATTATCAACTCATTAATTTGATTTGAAATCCTGATCGAAGCTAGCTAGTAAATGGTTGATGTAGGGAAAAATACAATTGAAATTTTCAAATGGCTGAATTGATCGAATTCGATCAATCGAGGGTTTTACAGTGTGTTTTGTTCGTTTGGGGTGTCGAGACTTTTGCGACTTGGAAATTGGACAGGAGACGTTCGCGGTAGGGGGGATGGAGGCTCGGGGTCGAGATGGTTCTATGGTATAGTCGGCGAAGTTCGACAACGTCGCGGTGGATGGCCGTGGGGGGTCTTATGGAGGTGATTAGCTGCAGTTTTTTCGAATTTTGGTCGAATTTTGTTTCAATGTGGGATTCGTGATTCTTGGTTGAGGGAATGGTCGACGTGGTCATTGCCGACTTGGAGATAGCCGGAGGAAGGTTCGACGTTGTTTGGTTCGCCATGCAAGGTGCACCGTGTACGTTTTATACACTAGGAATTTTGAAGATTTGGGGAAGACGAGTTTCAGCTCGAAAATTCGCCCGCGTTTTCATCGTGATCAACTCGAAGGAAGGGTGATGGGTTTTGCTTCGGGGTAGGCACGAGAAGTTTCCGTGTTTCGACTCGAGTTTTTGGGTCGTTTGTTTTTTGGGTAACACTGTAATGATATAAGTTGCAAATTTTAACTTGTGTTTGAATTATAAAACAAGTTTATAAAAGTAAACAAATTTATAAAAGTTAAATCTTGTTCTTTGTAAGTAAAAGTTAATTAAACTTTTAAAAACGTTAATTGAATTAATATTTCAAATTTAAAATGTTTTAAGATGATTTCTCTTGTAAGTAATTATCTTAATTTAATTTTGAATTCTAATTTTAAAAGAAGTGTTTTCAATTTAAAATATTAAATCAAAGTTTTAAGAAATTTTTTAAGTAATGTTTAATAACTAAAGTTTTCAATTTATATTGAAAATGAATAAGTTTAAAATTAGATAATTTAAAGTGTTTTAAATTTGAAATCGATTTCTAAATGTTTTATTTTCAAATAAAGTTTAAGTTATAATTTTGTAAACCAAATTGAATAATTTGTTTTTAAGTTATTAAAATTTGATTAATTTTAAATAATTTATTTATGAAGATAAATAAGGTTTAAATTATTATTGATATGAACTTAAGAATACTTAATTAAATATGATTAGTTAATAAGTAAAGATTAATTTAGATAAATGCTTTTCTTAATTAATTAAGGATTTTTAATTACAGGAAGTTAGTTAATTATTTAATTAATTTTAAATGATTCGTTAATTGTTTGTCTAATGTTAAATATCATTCAATTACGGATTAATTAAGTGTAATTATTTAATAAAGTAATTAGTAGTGAATTTCTGGATGTAATTAAGGAAAGAGGAAATTACTTATGGAAGTAATTAGTGGAAAATTACTCAAGGGAGTAATTAAAGTTGAAGTGATTAGTGGCTAATCACTAGATGTTATTAATTAAGGAATTTATTAATATAATTGATTTGAAGTTAATTAATTATGGAGTAATTAATTAATTAAAGAATTAAAAATTATTTAATGATGGAATTAATTACCTGTTAAGTAATTAATTAAGAGAGTAATCATCTAATGAAGTAATTAGAAGATAATTACTTATGTAAGTAATTAAGGGTTAATTACTTAATTAATTTAGTTAATTAATTAATGTGATTAATTAATTAATTAATTAATGTGATTAATTAAGATTAATTACTAAGTGCAATTAATTAAAAATGTAATTAATTAATAAAGTAATAAATTAAGGATTATTAATTAATAATTACTTAATGAAGTAATTAAAGATTAATTAATTAGAATAATTAATCAAGGGTTAATATAATTAATTAAGAAGTTAATTAATTAAGATAAGTAATTACAAGTTGTTGATCACTATTTATGATTAATGAGATGATTAATTATAAGTTAATTATTTAATTAATTAAAGGATTTATTAATTAATAAGGATTAATAGTTAATATAATTAATGATTTTTTTTTGGCAAGGCCAGCCTGTTTTATAGTGGACCGTCCACTTTTTATTACGACCGTAATAAAAATTTAAAATACAGGAGTAAGGTAGAGGCGCCTTAACTTCTAAAATATAAAGAAGAAAATACAGCACAGGAGTATGACAGACATGTCACAGCTACTAAAAATAAATAACATGACTAGTTCTCCTTCGAAGAGGAAGAATCACCAACGTCCTCATCCACCTGGGAAGGAACCAGAGAGCCATTCCCAAGAAGACCAAAATAGGGGCAAAATAAAACAGCTAGAGAAGGATCATAGATCACAGCATCGGAAGTGTAAATAAAGATCGATCCCAGGTAGTATCAGCAAGTAGTACAGAATTAATCTCAGCATACAAACCATCCAAGTCAAGGACCAAGGAATCACCAGAAAGTCTATAATAAAGGCATCGTAGGTCCAATAGATCATCAGAAACAAATCTAAAATAGGAATCATCCACGGGGTTGAATCTCATATCAGAACGACGATCAACCCAACAATAGACTCGGCCCAAATAACGAGAGGCGAAGAACGATCTGGCATAGCAATAGGAGCCGCAGGACCATCACAAGGGACAATGGAGGCCGAAGGGGATGCGGGCCGAGCAATAGAAGGAGGCGAGACAGGGTCAGATAAGGGAACTGCAGGAGGAGAAGCAACTAGAGAGACTTTGGGAACCCATTTCCTTAGCGGAGGCCGAGGTAGAGGCATCTTAGGTGCAGCAGCAAAAACAACAGATTGTGTGCAGGCGGAAACTATATGGCCAAAGGAGAGACAGGTGGAACAATTGTCAGGAACCCATCCATAACGAACACGGACATCCACCACGTGGCCAACAGCTAGCTGAACAGGAATAGTGGTAGGAAGAGGCTTATAGGGAGAAATCTCAATCAGAGCCTTAGCGTATACAAGCTTTTCACGCGCAACTGTATTAGAGTCAAAACATTTTAATTTACCAACATTGCTAGCTAGCCAATTCAATCCAAGCAGCGGTTGAAGAGCAGAAGGAATTTGAGAGATATAAACCCAAACAGGGATAGAAAAAACTTGTTCACGTGCACTTGCTACCGTTGGAGACCAGGGTATAATAATAAAAGGTTGGCCATCAAAGAAAGAAGGCTCGGCCTCAAGAACACGACTACGTTCCTCAGAGGAGGACAACAACAGGAAATACAAGGAGTCAACCAGCTTAACATGGAGGTCACCGCGAAGCCTCCAGGCCCTACGACAAACAGCAGCCACATCATGAATGCGATGTTTAAGGTCCAAAAAGAAGCCAGCCACATATTCTGACCAAAAGTCCATATCGGCTTGCATAACATTAGGGGGAGGGATCATCATTCCATTTTCCTCAACGATTTCAAACTCAACTGGTTCATAAGCACCCGCATTATGAGGAAAGGTTGTAAAAAGTGAAGACCAAGTTTTGGGTGCAGAAGGACAAGGTGCAGTAGGACGGCATTCCTCAACTCCAACTGTGGCCACAGTAATGGGGCATCGAGCATCAACATGGGAAGTGGTTGCAAGCAAGGTAACACCAGTACTTAAAACATTGAGGTTTGGGGCAACATTGTCAGTAGCAATATGACGAACAGAAGATGAGCATCGAGCACTACTAGAATTATCAGCAGCAGTAGCAACCGTGGCATCGCCAAAACCAACCCAGAAACACAATTATCAGCTGCGACAACATTCAAAGACGCAGAACGACAAGACGCGGCACCTACCAGAGTTATATCCAATTCAGGGCTTGTGCTTAGGCGTTCAACAGATGCAGGGAATGGAGACTTAATAGTAGGCAAAGGGGGAAACTCGATTTCAGAGAGAATGAGAGACATAGGAAACGAAGTCACAGTTGGAACGCCATTAAATATCCTTCCAGATCTAGTAGAAGAAGGCGTATGGGAAGCAGCGATGGGAGGGAGGGGAAGAAGAGGGGGCTAGGCATGGAAGAGCAGGGGAAGAAACGAAAAACTGCAACAAGGAAGAAGAAGCTAACTAGATCTGGACAGTAGAAACGCAAAGATGAACGAACGAAAGACGAACGAACGAACGGAAGACCGCCATTTAATTACTTGCATACATTTTGGTTGATAAGTTGCATACAGTGATTTAATAAAAATGACTGTATTGTGATTAATTTAAGTGTGATTAATTAATTTGTAATTAATTGAGGTTTATTGTAATTAATCATAGTTAATTAGTTAAATGGAAGGAAATGAAGGATCATTAATTATGTAATTAATGATAGTAATTAAAGGTTAATTACTGTATATGGTTAAGCATAATTACTTGAATGTAATTATAAGATAATTAATCAAGGAAGATTAATTAAGAAAGATCATTAAGAGATGGTTAATTTATTTATTTGGAATAAATTAATGAAGAAGGATTTAGGTAATCCAATTGATTAAGAGTTAATCAATTCTGCTTATGGATGATTGATTTATATTGATTGATTAATATTGGATGTTGAATGATGTTGGATGGTTTGGATATCTATGATATGTGATATGCTGCTTTATGAGATGAATGTTTGATATGAATTATCTATTGTGATAATGTGATTCATCTATCTGTTTATATCATCCTAAATATAAGTTTAACTGTTTAAACACTTAAACAACTTGGACATTAAAATGGCGTTTGGTTTCGATGAGACCGGGATCGGGTTTCCATATTGGATATCCGAAAACCACATCGATCCAAATTAAACGTTAGGTCGTGAATCCAAGTGGAGCTTAGTGAAGACTCGAAGTGTAAGAACTATACGTCAGTATAACTCTGGGGGTGATTCCATGATGAGTTTGATGGAGATAGTACTTACAGGTTCGAGATGGTGATTCAGAGTGCAAGGGCTATGGTCTTTGACTCTGAGGGTGATTACAAAATGAGTGCAACGAGATAGTGCCTTCGGTTTCGTTCGAATCTGGAACGAACTTGTATGGATTGAATGCTTTCAGAACATCGCCAGGTGGACGATGGGCTTTCTAAGATGGATGTATTCTATAAAGGTAATCGCAGCCTCAAGCCTCATCAACCGGGAATGGCTAAAACAGGGGAGGTGCAACAAGGCTAGGTGGGTAGCACCCATTTCAGGGTGAGGTCATTCCTGTCTAGATGTCCCTTTTATTTCGACTTTGTGGGTGGTTGGTCGCGCTAACCATGGGGTGATCTTACTCGGGACTGTTCAGTAAGGAATGGCCTCGGCTTTGTGGTGCAGGGGATTGGGAGTGGTCCTCAGTACTGTGATATAGGCCACGTACTGTGACGGGCGGTACCCCGGTAGCCCTGCCATTGATGGAAATCCATTCTTCCTACGAGACCCTACGATTTTGTTTGTATTACCCAATTTTGTGGCTAGTGGCTGGAATTTAATAGATGTAACAATTTCGGCTATTTCTTATTTACTTGAAAACCCTAGACACTACTATAATATCACTGGATTTCCTATCAAATGTTTTGGTTAGCGTAAGGTAAAAACTTTTCCATGTTTATGTGTGGGAAGTCTTACGTGATACCTTTTATTTTCAAAGGATTTTCTAAAGTTAAGCAATTTTAACCCGTTTACTCACACCAGACCCCTGTCTGACCCGAGTGTTTATTTTCTGTTTTATTAAACTCTTGGGTACTCATATTATGTATGAGTAGTCGAGGGATTCAGGTTAGCTTGACGAATTCTGGAGGAGATATGTAGCAGGAGGCTTCCACGTGTAGTTATATTATGGTTCCATTGTGTTTGTGTGGTATCTGTATCTTGTGTATTTTGAGATGTATAGTTAGACAGACGTTTATAACTGTCTAATATGTGTTACATAAGTTGTGTACTCTGATGTAATATGATACTATGTAATATTTTAAGTGATATATTATATTTCATTCGTTCCGCTGTGAGTTATCTGATGTTGTTGTGTTTCTTCTTTCTTATCTTTTCTTCTTCTATCCCTTTCTTTACTTAATTAGTAATGCGTCTTTCTGGTGTTAGAAAGTCGTGTCGTCACAGGGCTGTCGTCGATGTGCTGGTGGTGGTGACAAAAGGGTCGCCGTTGACTTGTACACGTGCGCAGTGCACGGTTGTGTTAGGTTGGTTTATGGCATCAGGAAGAAGGAAGCACTCGGGTTTTGACTCAGGCCAAACTTGAAGATGATAGTGTGTGGCCTCGAAGTAGCTGAGTATGGGGTACTCGGTGTTTTTTTTTGATTGAAATCTTCGGGTTTCATTAAGTTTTGCTTGGGTTTTTTTCTAGTGTTGGCAGATTTAAGTTTGTACTGGAAGTATTAAAGGATTTAAAACTAAAGAATACTGATTTTGCTAATAATTCAAAGCTTTAAACAAAGTAAAATAAATTTTTACTTAAGAGAGTAAATTGTTTCAAGGATAAGTGTTTAACAAGTTTTATATATGATAATAGATAAGTAAAGAGTAATTATTTAATTAAGTAATTGGAGTATAATTACTTTATGAAAGTGAATTAATGGAAGTGATTTAGGGTTAATCACTTAGAGTAATTTATTAAGGGTTAATTAATATAATAAATAAAAGGTTAATTAATTAATTAGAGGATAATTAATTAATTAAAGAATTAAGGTTAATTTATAGAGGATAATTAACCAATGGGATAATTAGGATAATTACTCGATAAAAGTGATTGAAGGTAATTTACTTAATGAAAGTAATTTAGGTTTAATTACTTAGTGTAATTAATTAAAGGGATGATTAATTAAGTAAGAAAATTTATTAAGGGTAAATAAATTAATAATTGTGATTAATTAAAGGATAATTAGTTAAGGTAAGTAATTAATGAATAATTACTGGATGTAATTAATTAAGGGAAATTACTTGATGGATATTAATTAAAGGATAATTACTTGAGGGAAGTAATTAAGTGGTGATTACTCGGTGTAATTAAAGGATTAATTAATGAAATTAATGAAGGGGTTGATCTAATTAATATAAGTAATTAAAGAAAGTTAATTACTAAGGTGATAAATCAAAGTTGAGTAATGAATGTAATTGAAGTTAAAGACTAATTATTAAATGTAATTAGAAGAATAATTAATCGATGAAGGTAATTAAATGTTAATTACTGTGTATGGTTAAGAATAATTAATTTGTGTAATTAATTAAGGGATAATTACTTAATGTAATTAAAGGCTAATTAATCTAGGGTGATTAATTAGGATAATGATTAATTATTTGGTTTGTGATTAATTATTGTTAAATAAACATGATTAAAAGCGATTAAAGAAATTGATTTGATTTAATTAGGAATGAGTGGCTAATTAATCTTGTTTATAAATGATTGGTTGATATTTCTGATATGAAATGTTTGAGACATGATATGTTTGTCTTAGTGATTATATGGTTATCTGTCGATGATGAATTGTTGTGTAAAAGAGTGACATTTTATGAATAAAGGTTAAATTGTGTCTCACTTGAATAGTGTAGGTTAAGATGGCATTGAATTCGAAGAGACTGGAGTCGGGTATTTGTAAATACCCGAAACCACTTCGATTTAAATCTATAAAATTCTGTACATATTTGATATATGGAATCAATAGGTTAAAATGGAACGATTTTAGTGAATTGGACCATTTAATCTAAGTTTTGACACTTAGAAATTGATGTATGAAATAGGTGATGTTTATAACAACTTGTGAAGTTGTAAATTGATATAAATTACCCCGGGTTTATATAAGTTGTATGCTTTTGTATTTCATGATATATGGGTTTACTCATGCTGGTTTCCAGCCTGACCCGGGTGTTACTTTGATGTAATGCTCGTATCAGACCGAGTATTACAGATTTTTAGGTAAGGATGTTCTGGTGCTTAGGAGATGAGCTGGTTGGTAGGAACGTATGGAGAGTTTCAGCTATGATATATTATATTATCTGAAACAGATTGATTTCATCTGTCCTGTGTTTGTAAATATGTTGTAACTCCGATATATTAAAGTGTAATTTGACAAATATAGTTTTCCTTTGCATAACTATTATTTATGTGATATTATATTTTGATCCGCTGTGAATGTGAGGTTTCTGTTTCTTCTTTCTCTTTTCTTCTTTTCCTAACTATCTAGAATTTTCAAGATCGAAATTTCCAGGTCATTACATAAATGTTTCATAGACACTAAAACTTATTTTGGCAAAGTTTTGAAAAGATACAAAATTAGAGTCAAAATAAGCCATTATGTTTCGATAGTTCGCGATTTCGCGACTCAAAAAGTTAAACGAACGTGTAGGGTGAATTATAAGCCTTAGTTCTTAAAAATAATAATTTTTTGAACCTTTGGAATTATAGTTTTCAAAAGAAAGGAAAAATTAAGGTTTTATTTAGTAGAGTTTGAGATATGTCTAAATCAAGTTTTCAAAAACGTCACGCTTTGGCTGTTAAAAAACCAAAGTTTCAAATTCTTTTAAATGGACATTTTTAATCTTCAAAAATTATAGAATAAATTTATAAAAATATGTTAAAATGTTTTGAAAGATTTTTAAATGAAAAATTGGACATATAAAAGGTTTAAAATGGGATTTGTGCTACGGAGCCCTTAAAAGCACTATTCACCGGCAATTTAGCAAAGAAATTTGGAAATTTTGGAAATAAGATTTAAACTTGGGTTTTTCTTCCTGAATCCTTTATAAATGATTATCAAATAACAAACCAAGTATTTTTAAAGGGTTTAGAGTTGATCAAATAATTTGACTGTTTTATGTGTGATAGAGAGGTAGTTATGCTGGAGTTTGGAAAGTCGGTTGCCTGCTCCCCCTAGCTATCTAAACTGGCTTGACGAAGGGGATAGTTGATTTGATTTAATCGGATCATAAAAGAAAAAATATTTGGAATTTTTGATAAACTTAACCAGATGTCAAATTAGATTTTGATAGTAAAGAGAATGTTCTAATTAAACTCTGTATTAAATTCCGAGGAGGGAATCCATACTATTCGTATGAACTTAAAAGGTGATTCCATCCTTATTCGACTAATAGTATAGGTTTAATACAAGAATCAGTATTGAGCATAATTAATCTAAAATCTATGGATCCCTTTTTACTTAATACTAACTGGTTTGGGTTTACAGTGAATGATGTCTTAAATAACAACGTTTTTGACCCATTAAAGATATATTTTAGAAATGTGAAATCTTCATTAAGATTTGAATTATACTTTTCCTAAGTAATTAAAGATGAAATGTTTTGGTATTTCCAAAGTTAAAAAGGTGTTTTAATTAACCAAAGGATTTGATTAAAGAGGTTTTACAATCTTGTATATGTTGAAAAAGAAAATCATTTAAAGACGTATATCTTTAGGAAGATATTTTACTTGGATAAAAGGTATTGATCAATTGAATAATAATCACCTATATACTTGACATCTTTTATAGATAAATTGGTTTGGAGAAACCGAGATCAAATTGGGCGATTCCTATTCAAAACCACTTTAAACCAATATATGCGTTTGAAAGGGAAGATAGGTTGAAGATAATGATTTCGAAGACGAAGATCTTCATAATGTAGGGTTGCTTGCCACTAACCTCTGCGTAATTCCCATATCAAATATATGGTGGCAGTAGTGTCTTCATTATGAAAATCTTCGATTAGCAAGGGATACTCGCTACTAATCCTAGGGGTGATTCCCAAACAGGATGTAGTAGAAGAAGTGCCTTCAAATTATCCTGTTGTGGGACAACATGTATGGACGAGTGTCTGACGTTGCATTCCTAAAACCATGTACATTGATTTTTACAAACGTACCTTTGTTTGGTGGTGTATAAGGTAACCCCTCTTACACTTAACACCTTTCTCTAAGGCATATGAACTCGTGGGTCCTTTTATGGAAATCAATAATGTGTTATCAGAAATGGCAATGTGGCATTCAAAGTGGGATTTTTTATGTAAAAGCTAATACGTTACCTCAGGCCTCACACCCAAAAATGGTTGAAACAGAATATGCTGCAAGGCTATGTGGGTCGCACCCATTAGGGTATGGTCATCATCTTTCTAGGTTAATTTTATATGTCGAGTATGTGGTGTTTACTATGGGATCTCGGTAAAGGTTGTAACAACCAGGGTGATGTCATATTCGGTACTATTCAGGATCATTGTGTTGATCACCAGAAAGGAGTAGGCCAGTCTTGCCAGAGGTAGAGGAGTGTCCGAAGGTCCTAGATACATTCATCTGGAGATGTACAGTATGGAAGGTAGTCCCTTACCAGCCATTGTATGGAATCCATTATCCTATAAGTACCTTCGGACTTAGATGTATACCCATTGTGATGCAATTTAACCAGTGTAACAATTCCGGCTAAGATTAATATGTATTTTCAATCTAGATACTATTATAATATCACTGGATTTTATGTAACAATATTTTGGTTATCATAAGGTAAAAATCCGTCCGTATTTATGTGCGGTGTGGTTTTATAAGATACCATTTGTCTTCAGAAATATCCATTTTTTTAGTTTTCTTAAACTAGTCCCATGATTGACCCGGAGTTTATTTTCTCTTGAAATCTAGTTGCACTATTTTTTCAAGTAGCAAAGTAATCAGGTTTAACTTGGAGCATTTTGGAGGAGCTTGAAGCTTAGAGCAAGGAGCAAGGAGCAGATTCCTCTGTAGGTATTTATCCATTTCTATTTCTACTGTATTTTGTATAAGTTTAATACCATCACCTGTGTTGGGATAAAGAGTTATAACTGTCCCTAGCTGGATTTGTACTTGCCATAACTCTGATACATAATTTTGAGAGTGATTGTATGTACTATCTATATGTAAAAAAATTAAGTCGTCAAATGTGATGTGAGAATCTATGTTTCTATCTTCCATCTTCTACCTTTAATTTTCTTTTACCCCTGATCATCCGCCTCTCCGGCACTTGAATTTACGACATGTAAATACCAAGGATGCAGAAATGTCAATTTTCAAGGGTTGAAAAGGTAGGCCGCTAAACTTGGCATCATAACATAGGTTGAGCGAACACCAAAGCCTTCATGGGGTCGACCTATTAGAGATAGGGTTAGTAATACCCTAGAATGAGTTTAGTCAATGAGAATGCGTATTTGTAATTTTTATCCGAATAAAAAAAGTTTGAGTATTTTATACCCATTCGCTAAGATAATCTCGTCTATGGATTCTAAAAAAAATTTCTTACTGTATTCGGATGATAGGAAATGAGTAACCAAAGAGCATGTAAAGAGGGAAGTAACAACACAACGACCACTAATGGTCGAACTCCAAATATTGTGGTAATGGAAGAATTTGCAGTTCCTGTGCAACCTTAGGTTAACTTTGCCGCACTATGCAAAGATTATATTAGCTTAGGAGGAAATCTATTTAAAGGCAAAAAATTTGTTATTGAAGTTCAAGCTTGGCTTTGATCTTCTAAGAAAATCTTTAAAGGATTAAACATGATGATCGAAAAATATTCTTAGCCTCGTGGCAATTGAAGGATGGGGCTCTAGTTTGGTGGGAGTCCATTACTCTCAATGAATCGGAAGATAATTTCTCTTGAGCAAGGTTTAAAGAAGTTTTTGAAGAACAATACATGCCCGCTTCTAGGAAGATCCGGCTCTATAGAAGTCTTAGGGATCTAAAGCAAGGAGAAATGTCCGTGGAAGAATATTTGCGCAAGTTTAATGATATATCTCGCTTTTGGCCAAGATTGATAGACACTCCCCAGAAGAAAAAAAGATGGTTATTTTTGGGATGAAGGAGCAATATCATGATATGATGAGTGCTCATGTGAAGAGAACCTTTATTGATCTGGTAGATATCGGTTTCTGATTTGAAACTTTGGACAAAAAGAATCCACCCAATGATCAAAGCAACAACAAAAATTGAAGGAAGAGAAAATTCAATCACCATGGGAAGAAGCTATGGCAAGGGAAGTTGGGAGGAGGATCTCGAGAAAACTGGTTGAAAGAAGTTACCTATTACAATTGCAACCAGAAGGGCCATCTTTCCACCACCTACAAGAATCCAAAGGTTTAGAAAATAACCTACTACAATTACCAACCATGGCACATGATAAAGGATTCCACCTAATAAAGAAAGGAAGCAGGTTAGAGTTTTTGCTGTTAAGGATGAACCCTCAATCGCCACAGATGTGAAAGGTAAGGGAGTTCTGGAAGGTAATATTTACATTGATGAAGATTTAGTTAGAGTATTGTTTGATACTAGAGTTTCCCACGGTTTTATTTCTGAGAAATTGGTTGATAGGTTAAACTTAACCCAAAAATAGAAGATACCCATATCTGTGTGTCTAATGCCATAGGCTATACAACTAATCTCTGTATGATTTGTAAAAAAGTCCGAGTTAACTACCTATGCCAAAAAAATTCATGCGACCTTATTGTCTTTGATTTTATTGAATTTGAGGTTTTATTCGGTATGAATTGGTTGTGTTAAAAATACGATGTTGTTGCGAAATAAAAGAAGTGAACATTTTAAAATAACGTGTGAAAAACCTAGTCCAATAAGGGATAGTTTTTGGTATGCCCTTAATTTATTTCATAGACGTCTAGAAGAAATACCAATTGCTAAGGAATTTTCAAACGTTTTTGAAGAAGTGAAAAGTTTTCCCTTATATTGGGAAATTGAGTTTCAAATTGACTTAATTCCTAGTGCAAGGCCTATTGTTCACCGAATTCGTAAAATGGCTCCAAAGGAGAAGGATGAGTTGAAGGATCAAACTAATCAGTTGTTAAAGAAAAGGCTAATTAGACCTAGTCGTTCAAGTTAGGGAGCAAAGGTAGTTTTCATTGCAAAATCAGATGGCTCATTAAGGCTTTGTGAAGGCTATTATGACCTGAAAAACCAGACGATTAAGAACAAGTATCGTCTGCCCCGTATAGATGACTTGGTTGATCAACTTCACGGTGCTCGAGTATTCTCAAAAATGGACCTAGCTACATGATTCCATCAACTAAGGATAGAAAAAGATTACATTAATTTAACTACATTCAAAGGTCCGAATGATTTCTTCGAGTGGTTGGTTAAGCCTTTTGGGATGACAAATGCACCTGCTTATTATGTAAATCTTATGAATAGTTATTTAGAGATGTACTCAACAAATTCATGTTGGTTTTTATTAACTATATTCTTATCTATTCAAAGACTGAGGAAGAACACTAAATGCATCTAGAGATTGTATTGGAAATATCTCTTCACAAATAAAAAAACCTTGAAATATCTTTTCACTCAAAAGGACTTAAATATGAGACAACAACATTGGTTAGAATTTCTTGCATCGTATGATCTTGATATTTTATATACACCTAGGAAAGCCAACGTAGTAGCAGATGTGTTAAGCAAAAAGCATGCCGTTATAACTTATCTAGAGGCGACTCCAACTCTTCTGGAAAGAATTGCTAGCAAGTAGAAAAAAATCAACAGCTAGTGGAGTTCACTGAGGGAGTTGAAGAAGAAAGGAATTCAAGCTTCAAAGTAGATAATCATGTGATATTATGGTGAAATGGAAGAATTTTTGTTTTGGATGTTGACAATCTTAAGCAGAAGTATTTACTGAATGCCATCAATCCAAGCTTAATATTCATCCTGGAATTCAAAAAAAGTACAAAGACATGAAGCGAACATTCTGATGGAAGAGTATGAAAAGGGACATCTCCATTCATGTTAGAAGATATGAAAATTGTCAGCAAATCAAAAGAGATTAGCAAAAGATTGTTGGATTAGTTCAACCTCTTGAGATTCCAACTTGGAAGTGGGACCAAATATCAATGGATTTCATTGACGGCTTACCTCGAACGAGGGAAGGAAATGAAGCGTTTGGGTTATAATAGATCGATTGACCATAAGCGCATACTTTATCCAAGTAAAGCCGAATAGGACTGCCTCAAGCCTTATAGATATTTACATAAAGGAAATTGCTCGTTTCCTTAGAGTTTCGAGCAGCATGGTAAGTGATCGGGATCCAATCTTTACTAGTAAGTACTGTGAAGCATTACATACAGCTATAGAAATGAAGCTGAGTTTAAGCACCGCATATCATTCCTAGACTGATGGGCAAACCAAGAGAGTAAACCAAACGTTGGAAGGTCTTCTAAAAGTTTGAATTTTAGGCTTAAAGGTTCATGGGAGGATCATCTTCATCTTGTGGAATTCTCTTATAATAACATCTACCGGGCAAGTATTGGCATGGCACCGTATGAAGCCTTATATGGTCGTCCATGTAGATCACCAGCATGTTGGATCGAACCGCAGATATGTTAATACTTTGTCGTGATATGATTCGAGAAGCCTTGGAGAAAGTAGATATGATCATGAAGAAGCTAAAGGAAGCTCAAAGTAGACAAAAAAGCTACGCCCATTAGAGGTGTTGAAATTTAGAATTCTCGGTTGGAGATTTCGTATTTTTGAAATTTTCTCCCATAAAGGGAGTAATAAGATTTGGGAAGGCTATAAAATTAGCACCTCGATATATTGGACCTTTTTCGTTCTTGATCGAATTAGCCCACTAGTCTATCGAGTAGAATAACCAAAAATGTAATCAGGTGTACACAAGGTTTTTCACGTATCTTATATGCGAAAGTATGTGTATGACCTAGAACAAAATGTGGAGACAACTGCCTAAGAAGGTTTAGAGATAGAGCCAACCTTAACTATCATCAGGCAGCCTAATCAAACCATGGATCATGATGAGAAGTGATTGAGAAGAAAAGTTGTGAGATTAGTTAAAGTTCGATCGAGTAGTGATGTCGAAGACTGCATTGGGAAACTGAGGATGGAATGAGAAAGGCATATCCTGAGTTTAGGATGGATGGATAATCTGTATATATATTGTATCAATGAAGTGTACTCATCCCTAGTGATGTTGTCACTTATCATATCTTTGTATATATTTCATCGCATATAATATATTATTTTTTGAGTTTTCTTCTTCTCATCTAAAATTTCGGGGATGAAATACTTTTAAGGGGGAGATTATAACGACCCGTAATTTTATCACTTTGATTTAGAATATTTAACTAATTTTAAATATTCAAATATAGGTTTATTAAATATAAATAATCATGTTTTATTTGATTATTTATGATGGTGGTTTTGTTTTGGAAAAATGTTTTTAAAAACATATTCTTTGAAAAAATATCAATAATATGACCGAAAATCGTTTTATTTATAAACAGCTTTTTAACCATCAGAAGTCGCGCACAATTTTTTTTACATACACTTATTTCTCTATTTAACCAAAAATATGTAATGAAATTATTTATTTTATTTTTATAAATACAATGTCTTTATGACATCATTACAATGATGTCATAATTTTTAAATAATTGATTTTTGATTTTAATTTGGATTTAAAAGATTTAATAATTATTTTAAAATCAAAAAAACCCTTTTGAATTATTAAATAATAATATAAATGTCATTTTAAATTTTTTTATATATACACACACACATACATACATACATACATACATACATATATATATATATATAAATTAACTAAGAAGTAAAAATATTTTATATTTTATCATTATTTTTTATAAAAAAAAATTATATATATACACACACACACACATCTCAACCATATCTAGCCATGCCTCCGCCCATACCCATAACTATTCAGCATACTTCCCGTACATGTCAACATTCCCCCTATATTACCATCACAATGCGACCAAGCATTCATACCCACACAACATTACTTATCTCATTTCTGAGATTACACCCATTCAAGACAATCAATGTCATACATTCATACATAAGCAATGATTTACTTAATCACAACATAATTAATTTAAAATGAATTAAATTAACTATCTCTATCTCCAATTAATTTAAAGTGAATTAAACTAGAAATTTGATTCGGGATCGTAATAGTTTGACAACATATACATATATATACATACACATACATACATACATATTACAATTACATTTACATCTCAAAATTACTACTAGTAAATTGAACAAAATATCATGATATTTATCTAACTAATGGTGACATATCTCCACCTTAGTCCACATTCTCATCCAAGTGCATGCCTTAAGAGATAAGAGAAGCAATGGAAATGATGTAGGAGGGTGGGAGAGCACGGCCGAACCATCGGGGGAGTGGTAGCGCTAAGGTGGAAATATGACGTGATGTGGTATGATGATGTTTAGATATTTTACAAAAAGTTTCCTATATATAACAAGTCATACCATCACTACTTCATTCACTCGTTCACTCTAAAAATTCCTAAGCTTCTCTTCTTCTTCTAAGGCACAACAATGGCCTTTGTTTCCTCTTTAAAATATTCTAAAATCAAGTCGAAGTTATGCCGAAATAAATCAAAATATATAGAGAGACATACCACCTTAAGCAAGTGATATTCTCTACTTCCCTTCTTGCTTGGCCGAGCTCATCTAGGCATCTCCACCTTCTCTAGTAGAAGGCCGAGTATACCTTGGGTCACAAGGTAGATATCATAAGCTTCGGTACGGGAATAGCGTAGCTATAGTCAATTTCATAACACGAAGAGAAGGATATATATGTGAGAATTATTCTGCTAGTTTATTTTATTAAATATATAGTGATATGATATGTTTACTATGCTTGTTTTCTATGGTTGATTATCATGTTTTGGATGCGATAATATGTTTGCTTGTTGATGGAAATAATTCAAGGTAAATACACGCTGAATTTACAAATGAAATCAATTTCTTTTATGAATTATAAAGTTTTCATGGCATGGTTAAGCCTCTTTAAAGATGAAAAAATGATTTTAAACGTTAAAACTCATTCCAGCAAAGTTTTGAAAAGGTATGAAACTAGAGTTAAAATAAGCCATCGCGTTTCAATAGTTAGCGATTTCACGACCCAAAAAGTTAAATGAAATGAGTAGGGTGGATTATCAGTATTAATTCTTTGAAATAATAATTTTCCATACCATTGGAGTTATAGTTTTCAAATGAAAAAGAAAAATTGAGATTTCACTTAGCAGAGTTTGAGATATGTCCAAAACAAATTTTCAAAAACGTCGGGCTTTGGCAGTTCGAAAATTAAAGTTTCAAATCATTTTTAAATGGATAATTTTAATCTTTAAAAATGTGGAATAAAATTTTAAAATATGTTAAAAGAGTTTTAAATGGAAATTGGACATATATAAGGTTTAAAATGAGATTTGTGCTACGAAGCCCTTAAAAGCGCTATTCATCGGAAATTTAGCAAAGGAATTTGGAAATTTCAGATATAAGATTTAAACTTGGTTTTTCTTCCCAAATCCTTTGTAAATTATTTTCAAATAAGAAACCAAGTATTTTTAAAGGGTTTAGAGCCGATCAAATAACTTGACCATCTTATGAGTGACAGAGAGGTTGTCTCTAGGCTTGAGTTTGGGAAACCAGTTGTCTGCTTCCTTAGCTTTTCGGACTGGCCTGACGGAGAGGATAGTCAATTTGATTTACTCAGATCATAAAAGAAAAGAAATTTGGAATTTTCCACAAAGTTAAACTAGATTTCAAATAATATTTTGATGGTAAAGAGAACATTATAGTTAAACTTGTATTAAATTCCGAAGAGGGAACAATACCTACTGGTTTGGGTTGAATATGGGTATTAGTATTGAGTATGATTAATTTAAAATCTATGGATCGCATTTTACTCAATACTTATTGGTTTTTGTTACAGTAAATGATGTCATGGATAACATTGTTTTTGACCCATTAAAGATATGTTTTGGAAATGTGAAATCTTCATTATGATTTGAATTATACTTTTCCTAAGTAATTAAAGATGAAATGTTTTGGTATTTCCAAAGTAAAAAGGGGTTTTAATCAAGCAAAAGATTTGATAAAAGAGGTTTAGCAATCCCATACATGCTGAAAAAGAAAATGACTTAAAGACATATATCTTTAAGAGGATATTTTACTTGAGTAAACGATATCAATTCATTGAATAATAATCACCTATATCCTTGACATCTTTTATTGATAAATTGGTTCGTAGAAACCAGGATCGGATTTGGGTGATACCTAAATAATAAAAACAGCTTCAAACCAATATAAGCATTCGAAAGTAAAGATAGGTTGAAGACAATGATTTTGAAGATGGAGATCTTCATAATGTAGAGCTGCTTGCCACTAACCATTCGGGTAATTTCCAAATTATATATCTAGTGGCAGTAGTGCCTTCATTCTGAAAATCTTCGATTTGCAAGGACTACTGGCTACTAATCCTAGGGGTGATTCCCAGACAGGATGTATTAGGAAAAGTGCCTTCGGATTGTCCTGTTCCGGGAAAACTTGTTTGGATGAGCATCTGAGGTTCATTCCTAAGACCATGTACATTGATTTTTACAAATATACCTCTATTTGGTGGTGTGGGGGGTAACCCCTCTTATACATAACACCTTTCCCTAAGGCGTATGAACTCGCAGTTGTACTTTTGTGGAAATGAATAATGTGTTATTAGAAATGGCAATGTGGCATTCAAAGTGGGATTTGTTTTGTAAAAGGTAATATGTTACCTTAGGCCTCACACCCGTAATGGCTGAAATAGGGTGATGTCATATTCGATGCTATTCAGAATCATTGTGTTGATCACTGGAAAGGAGTAGGCCAGACTTGCTAGATGCAGAGGAATGTCTACAGTTCCTCGGTACATTCCTCTAGAGATGTATGGTATGGAGGTAGTCCCTTACCTATGGAATCCATTCTCGAATAAGTGCCTTCGGACTTAGTTGTATACCTACTATGCTGAAATTTAATCAATGTAATTTTTTTGGCTAAGATTGATATGTATTTGTAATCTAGACACTATTATAATATAGTGGATTTTATGTAACAATGTTTTGGTTATCATAAGGTAAAATCCCATCTGTATAATGTGCGGCATGATCTTATGAGATACCCATTGTCTTCAAAAATATCCATGTTTTGAGTTTTCTCACACCAATCTCATGACTGACCCAGAGTTTATTTTCCCTTGAACTCGGGTTGCCTTATTTTTTCAAACAGCCAAATAACCTTAAGCCAAACTGAAAAGGAGAAAGGTTAGCAAGGATTAAAATAAATCAAATGAGAGGTATATAAGACTTTTGAATTTCTCAAGTATCTTAAGTGCTTTAAAAATAAAATTGTTGCTCTTCTTCTTCAGAAATCATGCTTTCAACAAGCCAACAATCGTAAAGAAGATAAAGAATAGACGACACCTTTTTAGACGTTGGTTGAAGATAGAGCCACGTGTCTATAGCTTGTATATGCCTAATTTTCCATAACCCGCTTTTCTTTTCTTGGTGATGGTTATGGGAGATTGATCACACGTCTTCATAGGTGGTGCTTGGACTTAAATGGATCGGACCCTCACCCGGGGAGATGTTGGAATTTTCCTAAGTCCATACTACGCCTTAACTATTAATTCCTACCTCTTGATAAGGTTAAACTTAACAGAGATATAGTTATTACCAAGTATTATAAAGAGTTTGTTAATTATGAAACCTTCAGATATCGTAAATTAATTTTATTTTGGAATTGTAATGATTTGTGGAATTTACATTTTTAATATAATCATCATTAATGTGTCGCCTTTTAAATTTCTTCTTATTTATTCCTCATCTCCAATGTCAAGAGCTAATTTTAGTAAATTGGTCGGATTAAAAAGGACTTCTAAAGAAATTTACAACCGGATTAACAAGTCCCGCCAATCGAAATACTTCTTCCTTCTTGACCTTCATCACATGTAAACTTAATTCCCAAATTTAAACTTCAATTTTTTGGAGCACCATAAAGACCAATTCCTGCATGACATTAGAACCAATTATGCCAAGTTATTATGCAGCAAACTTAGCCTTCCTCCTAAAGAATGGGTTTATCATGGGTTCCCCCTGTTAACACTCCTCCTAGCACTGAGGTAACTTGTTGTACTACATTCTCCATCCCACCCTCCTCCTTTCAGAAGATCCAAGATGCCCTTTCTTATCCTGAGAATTAGTTGCATTATAATTTTTTATAATTATTGTTCTTATGAATGTAATAGTCTTGTTGTCTCTTGGTTGTTAATAAAAAGTTTATAGTTTTTCATATTCTTATTTTTCTTTCGCTAAAAGTTCGTCATTGTTCATTTTCTAATGAGGGTGAAGAATTGCCTTTATTTTTCGATGATCTCGATTTTAGTGAATGCCTCAAGAATATTCAAGTTGGGCTAACAATAACCTTGAAAGATTGATTTACTCATTTTCTCTTTGGTTTAGAATCTACTGATAATGCCAAAGCTAATAAATGGTGTGAAAAATATGTTTATGTGAAATCAATTCTAAAATTTTCCAAGGAGACGACTGGGGATCTAGAGAATAAAATTTCATTAAAGGATGACGAGATTGAAGGTTGGTTAAAAGGCTCAGCTCATACTCTGATCTCCGATGATAATTAGATTACGATGCAAAAATTGTTCAATCGAATTATCTTTTTTAATTTGGAATTGACATAATGAAATACAAGAATGAATGTCAGTCGTATAATCTTAAAGTGACTAAAGGAAAAAAGATTACCTAGCCCTACTCTAGTCAAATTTCCTAGGAAGAGATCTTTACATAGCTATTCTTCTTCACTTGTGGACATTCGGTGCACGACAGTAGTGCATCCGACCTATCTCAAGAAAGAACTCAAGCGAACTTGCAAGGTTAAGTAGGTCCTTTAAGTTAGAATGCACTCTGAAAACAGAAGATTGTTAGAACAAGAAGTTTATCGAAACATTCTCAGAACTAAGATTGGAAGTTGAGATGTTGGAACATCAGAAGAATGAGCTTACACTAAAGATGCAAACACCTGAAAATGATAAACGTTGTCTAACCTATAAAGTTGCTCAACTGAAGAGTGTCAACAAAGCTTATGGAAAAGCATTATTAGTTTAGACTGACTCCATCGATTCCCCTAATTCCTTTCGCCACAAGGAGAAGAAATTGAAGAAATATCTTCTTCTAGTTATTTAGCATATTGCCGACCCTCCTAGTGTGCTAGAAATGTTGATAATTAAGGTAAAAGATCTTTAAGATCAACTCTAATTAACGCAGTTTTATTCTACTGGGGGTTCTTAACTTGAATCTCTTGTTGACTATTTAATTGAAGTCATAGTGGCATTTTAATTAAAAATTGACTTTACATTTTTAAGTGTAGAAATAAATTGTAGATTAGGGAAGGCAATTGTTTCTAGCGATCAATGTTATCAACACTTATTCCAACAGGGGTGCTTTGATGCTTTAAAGGAAGTTGGTCGACACCCAGTTCTATATAAGGAGGCATATTCGACTAGTGAGAAGCATCTTCGCACCTCAGACATTGATAGAACATGGAAGCTTATTTAGCAATAACAACTCTTCTCCGTCCTCAAAAATCATGAGTTTAGAAGAAGACATTTTTGTGAAAGCAAATTATTTATAACATCATTGTGTAATATGAAACATTGTGAAATATTGTGTAATATTGTTGAATAAAATTGTGTGATATCATGGTATTGCATAGTATTATTGTTTTGATAAATTGAAGTTTACGTACCTCACTCTCATGGTGCACTACTTTAAATTGTTTCTTTTGGCTTATTATTATAGTTTATGTTCTTTATAATTACTTTGATCAATTTGGATGATTGACCATTGATTCTATCTTCCTTTTGGTGGGTCCAAAGGCTTGCTTTTATCATCACTTTTTGGATGGGTGCATAGGCCAAACCTTATGGTGGGATCAAAGGCTTTTTGTCCATCACCCTTAGATGTGTACTATGGCCAGGTCTAGCGGTGGTACTAGAGGCTTAATTGACCATCACTCTTTGGATAGATGCTGACATACGGCAAGACTGGATGCTTTTCATCCATCTTTCTTAGATGGTTGCTTTGGTCAAGCCTGACGGTGGGACCAAAGACTTAATTGACCATCAATCTTTAGATGGACGCTCTAGCCAGGCCTTGTAGTGGGACTAAAGGCTTTTTGTCCATCTCCCTTAGATGGGTGCTTTAGCCAGGCCCAACGATGGGACCGAAGGCTTAGTTGAGCATCACTCTTTGGATGGGTGAACTAGCCAGGCCTTGCGGCAAGGCCGAAGGCTTTTCTTCTATCTCCCTTGGATGCGTGCTTTGTCCAAGCCCAACAGCAAGACTGAAGGCTTAATTGACCATCACTCTTTGTATGGGTGCTCTAGGCAGGCCTTGCGGCAGGACCGAAGGCTTTTTGATATTCCATTAAAGCCATCTTTATTTGAAGGAATAGTTTTGATTGTCATTATTCCCTGTTTATACATGACTTCATTCGCCTCTCATTTAATTTCTTGAACATTTAGCTTCGACAAACTCTTATGTTCCCCTTTTCTTACATATTGTTCAATAATTCATGATAGAGCTCAATAATCAGTGGTGCAATGTCCATTTTCTTTATGATAGTGGCAATATGCCTCTCTCGCATGTCTTTCTTCTTTTCTTTAGGCTTTCTCAGAGATCCAGTAGTTTAACCTCTTCCTAGTACCAAGATACACTTCTTCTTGAGTAATGAGAAGAGGAGTGACGACTTTGTCTTTTGGCCCTCTTGCTGTATGGTTCTTTTTCTCATCTCTATACTTTTTCTAAACATTTTAAATTTCGAAATCCTTTTCTAATTTTCATTTCCTTAATTGAAAGTCCCCTTTTTTAGGGTCAAATTAACAAGATCTCTCCACTTTTGAGAAAATTATTTTAAATCTCTGTTCAATTAAGTTTTGAAAATAGTTCCTCGTGCTTAAAGTTGGACACTTTTCTTAGCTTGAGAAAATGGGTCTTTTTCAAACCTTATGTTAAACCTATATCTTTGGTTCGGACTTTCCGATCTTAGTTTATTGACCAAGGCATAGATTGGTTCTTCTCCTATGTGAAAGGGGTTTAGATTCCATTTGCTTGGACTATATTAAGCAACCCTTTTCTTTTCCTCTAAAGTTTGAAGAACTAACTCTCTCAAATTTAAATCTTATTCCTTGCTAAATTATCAATCGGTTTTTCGATAAGATAATTGGATCGAATGTAGCTCAGCAGATCCTTGTTGACATCTAATTGTCATTGCAGAAATTCAAATGAAATAGGTTTAACTTTATGCTTTAGGGGATATGTAGGCTTGATATGAAAGATAAGGAGAAAGAATCCCTATTTTCAACTCTCATTGAAAGCACCATTTAATGTTAAAATAAAATTTAGGCCTTATGCACCTCAAGCTAGTGAGTCATGTCAAATCGCGAAAGAGTAGACAATACATAAACTTAGATGAATTCAAGATCCATAATCAATTTGTTATGATCAAATACTAACTCAAGATCTACATTTTCAATGGGTTTTACCTTTGGAAGTTCGTTTTTGATAACCATAAGCGTTTGTAGTTAATGCTATTTTGATTGGTCTTAGCCGGTTTATGTAATTAAGCCCAGTGAGCTTGTCATTTTCTGAAAATAATTTTGATGTGGTCATTTTTTTACAAATTTAATTTAAGTAGATTAGGACATTTAAACATAGCAAACGTTATTATATTGCTAGTAAGGTTAAATATATTATTTCATTTTACTAATAAGCTTGCATTAGACATTTATATTTCTCATAGCCCTAAAAGGAAACATAGAAACCTTTTGATTTCTCTGGAGGGTATAAGAACTCACATGTTGGGGATTCTAACCTTGAGGAAGGTTAGCAAATATAGGTCTGCATGCAATGGGTATTATCGGTTATATTATATACATCTCCTAACCATAGCCTTTGTCATTATTTCCTCTTTACCTTGATGAAAACTCAATGAATAAAGAGAGACTATTCACTCGTATGTACTATTTCGTGATGGCCAAGGTATAATGCACATATCGTGAGGAAAACTCAATAAATACAATACCTCATCTAGTCAATATATTTATAGCACTACACATAACATCTCTAGTGTAAGGAAAGCTCAACAACTAAAGAGTATGCAAGTAATCTATTAACATATAAATGGTAGAGGACAACTCATATATTAAGATTCATATATATATTTATTTGAGTGATATCAACTTATGGAATAATGTATTTCTTATGAAATACCATCATGATTCAAGTGTTAGATACGTCTAAAATCATGGTATATGTTCTACACGTATGTATTTATTCCTTAAATCTGATTTGGGTTTCCTATAGTATTAATTAAATCATCTTTAATTTAATTTTAATTTTGATTGTACTAAGTAAATTATATTTAACCATTCATTTAATTAGAACTTTAATTAATTTAGTATAATTCATTTTAAACATTATAAAATCAAACATATTTATATGCTATATATTTATAGTAATCTACATGTATCATTATACATATATATTATTTATTAAGTAATATTTATTAAAACAATTTTATTAAATGTAATTAATTTCAAAAATTAATTATTATTTACCTTAAACATTTCAAATATACACACATACATATATATATATATATATGTATTAATTTATTCAATAACTTTTAATTAATTAATCCAACTAATATAAAAAAATTCAAAAATAATTAATTAATTTTCAAAATAACTTCAAAAATTAATTTTTTTTCATATTTTAAACTTAACATTTATATTTTAAATATTACTTAAATTTCAAACTTAATTTGAAAATTAGCCCAAGGCCCAAATCAATTTCGACACTTATAATAGGGCCAATATTTTAGACTTATTCTACCCAGTCGAGCTAGGCCAATCGTCAAGGAGGGGAGAATATACTCTAAACAACCAGTCGGTTAGGTAAGAATTATTATTTGGCTCTATAGTTGCTCTTTTTAGACTATATCGGGATTAGGCTAGCACTTAACAGGTTAAATGGGTGAATTTCAAAGAAAACCATTTTTAGATCTTTATTGAGCCTCCAAAATCTAATTGATTTTTGATCAAACCTAAAAAAATTTAAATAAAAATTTTTAATTTATTTTATTTATTAATAAACACTTTTATTTAATATATATATATATATTATGAGTATATAAAATACACTTATATATGTACAGTGCATATATAGCATATAAGCAGTGTATTTGGATAATGTGTACGTGTACGGGTTTTGAGATCTACACCACAACGGACATAGTAGTTCTTTATATATACATTTGTTGTCTGTAGTTTTGTTAGAAATATATATATATATATATAGTAGTTATATTTTTTAATAAATATTTTGATCAGCTCAAAATAGTTTGAATTAATATCTAAAATATCAAACGTTAATTTAAAAATCAGAAACAGACTCAGATCTAGATAAATATCTATCTTGAAATTTAAATTCAAACTAAAAAATATATAAATAAATGTGTGTGTATATATAATAATTATTTTTAATTTGAAATATGCATTTAAATGAATTTTATATTTTAGTTTAAAATTTATTTATTTATTTGTTTGTTTATTATTAATAAGTAGATATACATGTATATAATAAAATATTTTTTATTTATTCCTAACCGAAATAATTTTAACAAAAAAGTTATTATGTTATATCCAAATGGATTTGGCATAAAAAATTATATATTAAATAATACATACATTGCTTAATTAAAGAAGTTTAAAAATATATCTTAATAAACATAATAAAGAAATAAAAAATGTAATTTTAAAAGAAAATCATAAACATATATATGTTTACATTAGGGTAAAAGTTGGGCCTTATGAACCTCAAGCTATTGAGTTGAGTCGAGTTGGGTTGAGGAAGAGTATTCATTATGCAATCTATAGTCATATATGCATGTTCAAAATTGAGAGTCATATGTTCATGGTAAAAGGAAATAGTTACATGCATAAGTCAAGAGTTAAAAATAATTTATTATGAAAATTATGCTAAGTATAAATCCTCAACTAAATTTTCTCAAGCGGTAATGAATCCCTAATTTAGAGCTCGCTTTACAGTGTGGAAAGAAAAATTTGAAAATTGGATGAGAAGAAGATCTCGAGATTCAACCCCATCTTGGAGGTGCATGCTTATTTATAAAGAACTTGAACTATCAGATCCTTGTCACTTGGCCCCCTGATTGAAATTGATGGTCATGATCTGCTGACATAACACACGTTTGAAATGGTAAGTGGTTCATCTTTCGTTGCTTTATAATCTGATTTATCATCACACAATGGTTCCATATCATCATACGATGACTCTACTTTGTCTTCCTTTGATAACTTCATTTATCATTTCATTATTGCTTTGTTTTATCACTCTTTGAAATCTTAATTTACTTCCATGCGATGGTTTTATTTCACGATGACTTCAAAAATCATTACACAATGGCACCAATTACTTACCCTATGATAGCTTCAAGAATTTTCCTCATGGCGACTTCAACGCTTCATTGCAAAATGGCCTTTAGGGATTATTTCATGATGGCATTAATGCTTCATTACATGATAGCTTCAAGAGCTATATTATGATGGCTTCTATATTCCACATTCAAAGTAACCACACGACGAACCTTATAAATCAAGCCATGAAGGGTTTCATTGCTACCACGCGATGACTCTTAGGAATCAACTTATGATAGCTTTCAATATCACCACACAATGGATCTTTGGAATTGACCCATAAAGGCTTTGGTTGCTACCAAGCGACTACTCTTTGGAATCAATCCACAATGGCTTTCATTGTCACCACACGATGGCTCTTTTGAATACTCACGAAGGCTATTGTTGCTGCCATGTAATGGCTCTTTGGAGTCAACCAACATAGGCATTCGCTGCTACTTGCGATTGCTCTTTAGAACCAGCCCACGATAGCTTCCTCTTTTGCAATACTTCTTCTTTGTTGACCTGTGACTGCTAATATATATATATATATATATATATATATATATATATATATATATATATATATATATATATGTTACAATTGTTTATATGTTAGTTTTAAATAATTTATATATAAAATAACTATTTTATATCTATATATAATTACAAATATCATATTAAAAATGTTAAAACAATTTAAAATTAATTTAACTTTCAAGTACAATATACTAAATGTGTTAAGTTTACCTAAAAATAATATAACCATTAATATTGTTTGAAGTGTTTTAATAATAGTTCGAATATACAAACATGTTCACATGATTGGAAAACAAACATATTCATAAATTCATTATAATAATTGGGATCTAAGCAAAATTATTATCATAACCTGTAGAGTATAAAAAGCAACTTAAATGAAGAACCAAATGCTTAGATCTTATCTCTATACCTCCAGAAATTAAAGCAGATTAGAGTTGAATGCTATAGTTTTATTTTTTCTTTTAGTTGAATAGATTTGAAAATTAGGAGGCAAACTCGGCTTGGTATTTCAGCTAGGGTAGGAGAGGAGAGAGAAAGGGAGTAATTTCCAAATGAATGAAAAGGTAAGGTTTAAATCGGATCAAGGTGGAGCAAAAAGTGGAAATCTAATCTCCTTTGTTTATTCCTTCCTTTCTATCCATTCAAATCCACATATGAGCATTTAAAAACCCACCCCCTTCTCTTTATGGCGGGGCATAGCAAGGTTATTATGGTCCGATAAAATTTTCCAAACATATTCAGTATTTAATTAATTTAAAAGTAATTAATTTGAATATAATTTAAATAATTGCCACTATCGTATATTGATATGTACATACATAATTTTATATATGAACTTTATTATATACTAATGACATTTAAATACATAATTATTATTTTATTAATATTAGTTAATTCATAACAATTATAATTAATTAAATCGTGTGATATTACGAAATATTCAACATTATGGTTGTGCAAATCAAAGGAATATATTCACTCAATGATTAATATTGAACAATTCGAACATTGATGTTCACACGTCACCTTAGCTAGTAGTGTGATGTTTTGGTCGAATTTATTACTTGAACATTTTTCAGTAGAATCTAATTTCACTATTTTAAGTAGGGCTTGGTAATAACGAGTATTTACACCAATTCTCTTCATCAAAAATGTATCACTTTAGGACTTATGGAATTTGATTTTGGTCAAAAATCTCAATATCATTCACATTTAACTGGTTTAATCCAGACTAAGTCTTTGGTTTAATGATAATTGTTATTAAGCGAACATGTGATGACCCACAAATTCGTACCCTTTGAATCAACAATAAACCACACATGTTCGACCCAAAAAGCATAGACTGACGGAAAGTCAAGAGAAAGAAAAGAGGAGAGAAGAAGAGAAAAGAAGAAAGAGAGAAGATAGAACCAAACAGAACAATATCGAATCTCACATCTCAGCGGAAAACATATATTATCAAATTGATGATTTTTACAAAACAGAAACTGTATATACATACATCAATCAGAGTTCAACAATAGTCAATAGTTATCAGCTTAGACAGTTGTAATAACATGTCCTCACAATTGCCGATAATATAAACAACAACTAAGCACGGTGGATAATCAATAATCAAAACAGATACGTGTATATGAAAATGAAGAATTTCAGCTCTACTGTTGAAGCTCCAAAAGCACCAATCTGAACCTATAAATATACTCGGTTTGACCGAGCATTGAAAGGGAAGAATGTCAGGATCAGTCTGGTAAACCAACGGAAGAAATACACTCAACTGAATTTATTAAATTACCAAACTTTTCCTTTATCAAAACAAAAGTATCTCGTAAGACACGCCCACACATAAACACAGACATGTTTTACCTTACGATAACTAAAACATTTCATATCAAATCATCTGATATTATACTAATGTCTAGTATACAAATAATATTCAAAATAGCCGAAATTGTAATCATTATTAAATTCCAGCATACTAGGCCCTACAAATAAAATCGCAGGTACGTAGTGGAGTTTGGATTTCCATACAAATGACTAGGTGAAGGGACTACCTTTCGAATGGGTAAACCTCTAGATGGATGTCCCGAGGCATAAAACATCTGCGCTCTACCAACACAAGACCGGCCCACCTCTATAACTAGATGGTACTGAATATGTTATCCTCTGGTCGTTACCGACTTTTACCGATGTCCCTCTAGCATACAAACCACAATAATCAGATACACGACTTCATAGCATGTAAAGATACATCTAGAAGAGGATGATCATACCCTACTTGGGAGCGACCCACTTAGCCCTGTTGCATCTAACCCTGTTTTGGTAATTTTCGATTGATGAGGCCAGATGTAATGATTACCTTTCACATATCACATATCACATCACTTTTGAATGCCATACGGCCATTTCCGTTGACTACAAATTGCCTTCCACAAAAATACAACCCATGAGCTCATACATCTTAAGGAGAGTGTTAAGCTAAGAGAAGTTGCCTTCTCCGCCACCATTGATGTACGTTTGTACGCAGTCTGTAGAAATGCAATGTCAGATAAAGATCCATACAAGTTGTCCAGGAACAGGAAAAACCGAAGGTACTTTGCTACCACGTCCTGTCAGGTAATCCCTAGGATTAGTAGCAAATAGTCCTTGCATTAGATATTTCATAATGGAGAGACCACTGCTACTATATGTATATTGGGATTTTAACCCCAAACGATCAACAAGCAGCCCCCACTATGAAAATCTCAAATATCAATATCATCAATAACCTGCACAATCAAACACATATACGTTGGTCCGAAGTGGTTTTCAGATAAATCTGATCCTGGTCTCTTCGCACCAACAACGCAAAAGCGTTTCTCAACCTCACACAGAAACGAAGTCTCATAGACTTATCACGTCTCCAACTTTCAACTTGCTATCCTTCGGGCCAAGAAGGAAGCTCGATAGATTGGAGTAATATCTGCACTATATGAATCAACATCCTCAACACAAATGATAATCAAGCCTACATAGAAGGCTATGTACTAAGTGTACGACTAAATAGTTCCCACATTAAGTCGAGGAACTAAATGATCAAATTTTGATAGTCGGTTATTTAACTATCAAAGCAAACAAACAAATATTTAGCACCATATGCAATCACTAGACCTTTTTAATTAATATTTTATTAATTAAATCGCTTGCTAAATATTCACTTCAAATTATCTTTAAAAAGATATCAGTCTCAAAACATTTCAAATTTTCTATTTTGAAAAACATTTCCATATACTTATTTCGACTGTATAAGCATATTCACAAATATGTTTATTTTCAACACTTAGAAAATATTACATATATTTAAATTAGGATTAAGTATATATTTAATTCTTTGAGGAAGACATCTCTTTAAATACATTTATTTGGAACAAAACGAATGTTGCATAAAACATCGCTCTGACAACCCAAAATCACTAGTATAGGGATTCGAAAATTAGATAGATATATAAACCTCAATACTATACGAAAACATTTCCTTTCAAAAATCATTTACTATAACAATAGTGTTATAGTCCAACTTCTCGAAAACATCTATTTCAACAATGAATGTCGAAATCTATGGTTTCGATACTTAACACATTTAAAAACATCTTCAAATCATTTTATTCTATTTAAATATCATTTCCCAAAACATTTATTCAATTTAAATTATTATTCGCTGTCCAAAACCGTGAATATAATTCTAACCAAATTCAATACTTCTACACATTTCTTTTAAAGGTAATCCACTGTCCAAAATCGTGGATATACCTCCTTCACCAAATTCATTACTATTGCATATTTAATTAAAGGATTATCCACTGTTCAAAATCATGGATGAAACAAGAAAAGTTAACTTTATAACGCAAATAGATATCGCTTTATTCCATAGCATTATCTTTATTTTAATTAGTTTTATCGAGAAAAGATATTCACCGAGTAACGCTTTTTACGTGGGCTTTCCCTCAATATTTTCATGGCCGCCACTTTTTTAATCATTTCCCTCCTTCTTAAATTCTCCTGTATCTTCTCCTCACAGCCGAATAGCTTCGCTCAAAATAGAAAGTCCCTCGTTTTAGTATCTTCTTCACGAGTTAAGCACCCAAAATCAGGATCTGATATTGGAGTAAGTCGACATCGCTTGGAAGTTCAACTATCGTCGTTGCATGAGTTCGCCCATTTCCTTATTTCTTTCTATTATTATGTGCAGCCCTTGATTCACCATCAACCTGAATCGCCTCTCTAAAAACATCCGCTATTCCTTGTTAGTGTTTTTGAAATATCTTGACGTTTCGTAGA
Source organism: Allium cepa (assembly GCA_030765085.1). NCBI lineage: Eukaryota > Viridiplantae > Streptophyta > Magnoliopsida > Asparagales > Amaryllidaceae > Allium > Allium cepa. Next base: position 615,684,732 of record CM060942.1, read on the forward strand.
TTTGGCCCTAGAAGTGGCCACAGTGTTCTTCTGTTTAGGTTATGTGTGGGCTGGGTTGTCGATGCTAATGGTGGATTTTGAGATGTCTAGGTTACAGCATATATAACTATTGGAGGAAGATTTTGCTTTTCTGTAGGTGGCGAAATAGGGTAATTCTTTTCATTATTACCAGTTTTAGGTCGAGAACGACAATTGCCTAATCTCCTCTGGCAATTCTGATGAGCATAATGGAGCTTAATTGGTTGATTCTATTGACGTTTATGCACAGTTGATGGTTTTACCTCTTTCCTTCATTGCTGTTAGGATTTCCCTATGTACACTGGTATGGCAATGGTGTTATTGCTTCCACCTTGCTATTGCTTTTATTTTCATATTTCTAGTTGTTGGAGTTATCTCAGCCAATTATTAGTGATGTTTTAGATGCAATTTTATCCACGGCTTTGGCATTTGGAACGGTTGTTAAATGTTATAGTATATCATTTGGTGATTATGTACCTTAACTGGTTTGTTTAATTGCAAAATGGTACACTATTATAAACAAGACAGACGATTTGTTTTCTAGATCGTGGTATAAATACCATTTGGGTAGGATGCTCAACGACTCTTTGCCTTCTTTCAAAATTAGCTTACCACTAATTTAATTTGAATTGGTTTATGCATAACAGGATGAAGAAGCTTATTCTTTCTGAAACTGTCAGTAATCTATAATAACCATTTTCTATTGAGAACAAAATATATAAACCTTACAAGATTTTGAAATAATAACCATTTTCTATGCCAACGGTATTATTTGTCAACTTCATCTGGTCTTAGAAGAAAATACGTGCAAGATTTTATTTCTAAAGCTTTACTAATATTCGCTTAGTAATTACAGGAAAATTATTGGTTCGATTATAAAATCTAGTCTATCTAAATGCAGTGGATAAAGTTGATTAAATATTTGATGAATATTAATTAGCAGGCCATTTTGACATATCAGTAAACAACATTACATCATGCGACAAACTTCACTTAGTTTATATTATAAAAATAAAAACCTCAAATATATTTGTTTCTTCACTAGCCAGCTCATAGTTTCTTTGGTATTCTGACTATAACCATACCCTATCATGGATAATGGAGGCATCAAGCCCCCTCAGTCCTTCCTTGATGTCTATCCTCAAGAGAGAATTCCTTTACGTTTGATGTTGTATATCTCGACTTCCAAATTTCTATTTGATTCGGTGATGTCTAATGTATGGGGATGGTACATTTCTAAGTCAAAAACTAGTTAGGGCCAATGACGATAACCCATTGAGTATTGAAAATCTGACTTGGCAATGTCCTGCATCCCATTTTAGAACTATTAAAAAACTTTCAAAGTGGTAATAAATTTATTCTTCTCGATTCTGATTTTGTTTAATACTGTTTGTCAATTGTTTGCTGATATAATTTTCTTCGTTTTCTATGTCGCTATACACACACACAATACACACACACACACATACACACAATATTTGTCGATATTATATCATTTTTTGGCAATGGTGTTATTTTTTCCGCCTTGCTATTGTTTTCATTGTCATAATTTTCTTTATCGGTGTTATCTTAGCTAGTTGTTAGTATGCTTTAGATGCAATTTTATCCATAACCCTAGTATTTGGAACTAGTTGTTAAATGTTATAAATGTTATAGTATATCATTTTATTCTACAGTTGCATAGACAGAATAATAAGGCATTTGCAGGAAATCATGACTTTATAACTTGAGATTTGTTTAGATGAGCATCGCGATATAGAAAGTTTGAAGATTTGGCTGGGGAGGTATATCTTCTTCTTGCCGAAAGGTTAAGAGATGAGTACTAGAAGAGTGTAGTTTAGGGAACTTTGGAGCGTAGACTTCATGTGAATTTAACATCGATGAATTGTACAATGATGTGAGTTTTAAATTCTCCTACATACATATTTTATTTCAGTTTTATTTTATGTTGTATATTTTTATGCATGTAACAGTAAACATTTTCATATAAATAACCTGGTAATTTCATTGTAGCACAGCTAAATGAAAATGCATTTATTTTTTGAAATAAACATTCATGTCCTTTGATCGTTGATGACATAATAATATATTGTATCCTGAGCATTTAATAATTACTGACAAATTATCTGTTAATGATCAATTAGCATGCGTGTCCTATTGATATATGAGATATTTATGTATTTTTCTTTAAATGGAAATATTTGTCTATTTCAATCAATATTTGTAGTTCAATTATGTTCCATTTAACTGTGTTATATAAATTATCGACATGAAAAAGTATTTATACTAAGACTGGTTAAATTTAAATGTGAAATTCAAACCGTGTATTAGCAATAGGACAATGTTTCTTTCATATAAGTGCTCATATATTGCCTAAAGTCCCACTACCACTTTTAGATGATATATGCTTTAATCTTCAAAGACTTACTGTTTGAATATGGTGTATAAATAGATATACGTCTGTTTACATGGGAAAACTCGGAAACATGGCTAATAAATTTCTGCAACTTTTGTTTGATATCTTTTTACTACATCATTCTAATGAATATTGGTCAACAGTTTTCAGGCATCAACGACATTCTATAATACGCACCATAGATTTTTGAACGAGCAGGTGTTGAAGTTCTCCTCTCTAATCTCGGACAGCTGATTCTTCAGGCTCCATTCTTATAAATGCATTGGTTACTACTCTACTATGCTTCCATCTATCGGGCATTGCTACGAGATTCATAGACATAGCTGGAAGAAGGTTTTCTCTAAACCTTAACTTGTTTTTCTGGTGTAACTAATACAAAATCCAGATTTAAGGAATAACTAGAAATTAAAAATACCCTTGCTATCCAGCCTCGTAGTAGTTAGCGTAATAAGAAATTTATGCGCAATATGCACCTAGAAACATAAAGACTTCCATGACTGACAATTATAAGTATAAATTAATGTTAATTTTAAATGTTAGCTTTGTCGATAAACTTGTTGTCAGATTTAAATTTCAACCTCAAATTCAATGGAGCACGTAGTTTTCGTTATTTTTATTTCATTTATTAGTTATGTGCATCATATACTTGAACCGAATAAGACTTTTGCTATAACACCTTAACTATATATGATTTCACTGAACACCTTGCTTGATGAAACTATGAAATTAATTCACTCTAGGCCGAATAAACAATATGTTTTGAGGATTAACAAAGTTATAAAAATTTATAATTATATTAACGACAATGATATGAATTTATAAAATATTAACCAAGATAAATTGTTTGATAATAAATCATATAATTAGATCTTATATTATTTCAGGTTGTGATCCATATAGCATAATAAAATTTGTTGCTCAAATCAGTTTATACAAGAATAGATACCATCTTCATTGGTGAATCAGACTATTTAATGAGTCGGAGATGAGCTTGTAAAAATATCAAAAATATAGGTATGCAATGTAATACACACGCTCGCACACTAGTTAATATGTATAGGTATGTTACTAACTGAAAGATTACGTAGTTAATTAATATACAGGATGTTACTTTGCCGATTAGTTATTCATTGTTGGATTTTAAGTTTTCGTTATGGGATTGCACGAAGTTGGCATGTGTACATCTTTTATTGGTGGTCAAGACAGTATGCTTATTTATACCCTTTTCTTCATATTTCATTTCAGCAATTCTATATTTTAATGCTGAAAATAACAGAACCGTTTGTTGTAGGGGCAACATGAAAACTATTTCTTCACTTAATGAATGTTAAGGGACTTGCCATATATCATGTTAAAAGTCATCTTCACGTGAAACATATAAAACTGTTTGTTTGTTTATTTATTTTTTAACTATATGTTTCCCTCACGTAAAAATTTCTCATGTTAAAAATGTCATCAGATGTACAGAAGCATGAGACACATATAGGCAAGAAAAATATTAAAATTTTATGTTTTGCTTGTACATATTTTTAAATGTTGATAACCCTTTATTCTTTCGTTTATTTGCAATATCAAGTTTGTTCTTTTTGCTAGGCATATAATATATGGTGCAATCTTAGCAATAAATGCTTGTTTTCTGTTGCTAGATTTAAATTTTTTCAAAATTTGTGCCATTTCTCACATTTTTTTGTCTGACAATTTTATGGATATCCTTTTTTATAAAAGCACAAATTAATTAAATCATTATCCACTTCTCATTATTGTTCTGCAGGTAAATTCTTGTGCTGGTAATTCACAAGCAATTCCAACTTTAGAAAGAGCATATTTAGACAACCGGAGAAGAAACTGATATTACTATCTTCTGTAATTTATTTTAAGGTACTGTCCTATGACAATGATTTATTTTTATGGAAAATACATTAATATCCTAATTGTAGCAATTATAAATTGTTGATCTATCAGAAATAGTTCTGATAAATTAATGATTTTTGCCATCTTTCTTGCAAAACACACATAGCGGGTTAACTTCCATGAACAGTTTTTCATTCTTATATCAGTAAATTGTTTGGTTTGCATTGCTACAGTTCTTTGTTCCATGAATTAACTGGAAAAATAACTCCAGGATTGCTACAGTTCTTATTCTGCTCTTTTATGCGATTGCTTTAGAGGCTTCACACTTAGGCCATCCTTGCCTTTTCCTGATTCTAGACTTATATCTGCTGTATGATCCTCTACTCTGTTAATATATCAGAGCATGGGCTCATCCACCTATGTCGGAAATAATAACTCCAGTATTTGATGGTTTGATATGTTCAATTTGTCATGATTCTAAGTCTACTATTTTTGTCATGATTCGATTATGACGACATGGCCATAATTTTTATTATATATATATATTTGTTTTACAATTAGGATCTTCTCCATTTCGAGTTTGTCATGGCAGCTGGAAATCATCATTGCTCTATTGTTTTGCAGGTCATGACACCTAGTAGCTTGAAATTATGTTTAATTTATTGGGTACCATTGGTTTTATTTAGGTCAATGGTTCAATAATATGTTCAGGTCTCTTGTATGCTTTAGTCCAGCAATTAACTATTTTACCATCAATTTCATTCCCATGAGAAATCATTTGATTATTTTTTTCCTGAAAGTTTAGAGGAACTTCATAGTATTTCATTGTGTCTTCATGATCAGTAAAACTACTTTGTCAATTAAATTATGGTTAATTGACGCTAGTGAGATGTCTATTTAGAGGCATACCACTATCTCATAGGGATATCTGTTAATAAAATTCTTTGTTACTCTTATATTTGATTTAACTGTTTAACTTGAGTATCAGTGTTAAATAAACATTTTTAACAATAAATATAAATTACTGTCACAATGTTCTCAAGAATAGGACTTCAAAAATGATAACTTCGGTTCAATTTTATTCCATATCATTGCTTTTAGATGGCAGAAGATTATTCTCATTGTGAATTCGCACCGCAACTTCCAAGATATTTCCCAAATATGCTGGTAACGAATCAGTATGGTTTTTCTAGTTTCTCTCTATCACATTACATGTTTACTATACGATGACTGTAAAATTTATGATATTTTAATGCCTGCTTTTCATGATGTAGTCAATGTTCCCTTATTGGTCAAAAAGCTAAGCAAATATTGGTCAGATGTACAACATGTAACTAGAGCTACTATGCATTTTAAAAAAAAAATCTTCACGACATTTTAAATTTCATATTTGACCTAATGACCCTGAAGATGTGGTCAATGTTTCCTTTTTCCCTTTATTTGTGGATAATCTTAATGGACCTTTTTTGTCAACGCCATCCCATTGCATTTAATTTTCATGTAGCATGTATGGACTCATGTATTTTGTTTTTATGGTTGAAAGCGGCTAAGTGCAAAAGGTACAAGCTTCAAATCGAAATATTGTTTTGAGAAATTTGAAGTTGTGCAAGATAAGTGGCAAAATGCTTGGCAATAGTTTCAAATAAAGGTAAAGTTCAACATTTTCATTTTTTTCTGTATTCTTACACAATGGCCTTTTCCATACATGAATGATTTTGTACTCTGCTATACATATTGCATGGTTTTAAATATATACCATTAGTTCAACTAAAAGTTGACATTTCGATCCTATCATCACAAAGGAGATTATAGCATTATGCTCTCATAAACCGGTTACAGTATATCAAGCATCATTACTCCACTTGATTATTAAACTTGCTTTGTTTGTATTTTGAGATATACCATGCTAATTAAATTAACTAAGATTTGTAATAATCACAATGAAGTGATGAATTAAAAAAATATTAACCAAGTTAACGAGTAATTTATAAAAATTAAATAAGTTAACTATAAGTTTTACAAAATTAATTAAGTTTATTATTATAATAATAATAAATTATAAAATATTAACTAAGTTAACTAAGTATTATGAAAATTAACCATGTTTACATAACAATGATAATCAAAATATATTAACTAAGATTATAATAATTAACTTTGTCAATTTTGTTTTGTAAAAGTTAAATAAGTTAATAAAAATTAAGTTTATAACAACAACAGTAACAACTTATCTAATTTTTATGATAAATCACTACGTTTATATATATAATAATTTAACTAATGTTTATGAAATACTTGTATGTATTGTAAATACTTGTAAGGGTAATTGACTGTAGACATGAAAACAATTGAAATATGAGTCTATACATTTTCGATTTACATTTTTTTGAATTACATCTGTATATTTAGGCCAAATGGGTAATACCATTATTGTTGCAAAGAGTATTAACGCTTAACTTTGATTATTGATTCATTTAAATTATTGAACAGGTGTAGGGAGATGTTGTTTGTGCTTGTGCTTGTGCAAGTTTGGGTGTGCTTGCAGTTTGGTGCATGTGTGTATATGCACTTGTATTATTAAGAAAAAGCAATTTATGTTTTATTCAATGGTTATGCACTTGCTTTAATGTTTGTATACTGTAATGAAAAATATATCACATTTCTTTCTGAACATGCTCTTGTGTTATATTTGTTGATTATAATCTTTATTCGTTTATGAAGATTTAGTTTGATTGCTATTATTAAAATGTAATATATAGGCATAGCTCTTGAAAAATGTATCTACGATTTTTATAGCGGCATATATGAGCTGTAAAAGAATTTATCAATACTATAACATGTTGATTTAATAACGTGAAATGACCGCTATTGAATAAATATTTTGTAGCGGCAAAATGGTGTTATAAAGATTTTTAATTCCGTTGAGATTTAGCTGTATTATAGCGGCTACAATGAGCTATTGAATAAATATTTTATAGCGGCAAAATGGTGTTATAAAGATTTCCAGTTCCGTTGAGATTTAGCTGTATTATAGCGGCCATAATGAGCTATTGAATTAACGTACAATAGCGGTGAATTTACATTATAAAACTAAGCTCAACCATAGCGGCATATTTTGTATTATAAATATTCAACAGTTTTTTATAACATGTCGATATACAACGCTTATCAAACCGCTATGGTTGTGATTAATAGCGGCTATATGCCGCTATAAAAGACACTTTTTGTTGTAGTGAATTCCTTCAACAATTTCTATATTTAACTTATCAAAATAAGTTGATTTCACATTTATAAGACAATGTTTATAAATTCCATTATTTTTATTTCACAAAAACTTCCTTATAAAAAACCCCTTTATTTACCACTTCCATTTATCTCATTTACGTGCCAAAAATCCAATTTAAAAGTTAAATTTACTTATAAATCATTTATTTACCAATTCCTTCATTTATACCTTCCCAAAATATAAATCTTATTCACTTATAAGATTCATTTACAACTTCATTTTAACATTTATAAAACTCCTTTACAATCTCATTATTTCGATTTATAAAATATCCATATTATAAATCTTATATATAAATTGTTTATGATAAATTCAAAAATCTCCATTTAAACTATTTCACAAAATCATTAACTCCATATTTCAAAAATCACATTCTGATTATATTTCACAAACATCATAATATATATATAACATCTATTTTCAAAATCACTTAAAAATCCTTTTTAATTTCAAAATCATCACTTTAACACTTTTAAAATTACCAAAAATAGGCCCAATGCTACAACAGCACTAAATACATCAATCATGACATCCAAAACATCATATATCACAAGATAACAACATATGTATCAATATCTGTAAATAAAACCAATACTGATGTGGAATCCAGTTGGATCCCTCCAACATGTTACATGCAACAAATATATATTAGAATATGTGTACGATGTCCGCTTCAAGGTAGACGCGCGTACAAAGGGTCATCAGCTCATACACGTGAACGTATAGGGTCTCATCTGCTCCAATAGGCATGAATATATCCAAATACCAATCAATATATAGATAATATATCATACATCATCCAAACAATCATCATAAATAAATTTATTCTCACTTATATAAAAATACCAGTGAGTCAGAAAGAGTAATCTGTACTCACATTGATTCCAATAGCAGTTGCAGTGTTTAATTCTGAATAAAATTAAAAGAGCGTTTAATTTCACCCAAAATTTACACAAACTCTAATCGACTCCAAACCAGCTCTAAAATGTACTGCTCGTCCTTACGAACCCAATGCAACTTATTTCGTAGAAAAAGGGACCTCGTATGAAGAAGTTATGCATTTTTAAACATTACGAATTATTATATATATATATATATATATATATATATATATATTACAATTTTATTTAATTTAAAACCCTAGTCAATCTGGGCTGCCCGTTTCCTTCAAATCTGAGCCGTGTTTTCCCATCTTCTCACCCATCATTTTTTCCGAACCCAAACATCACATTCGAGCTTTGAACGCCGCATCACCTATCGACGACTATACGTCGATCAACCTACGCCATTTCAAAGCTCTTGACCCCATGCCCCATCGCCTTGAGTATGGTCAAACTCGGTCTCCCCTGTAGCGTGGAAAAACGTGCTTGAACGCATGGCTTTAAGCATGAATTGCCATTGGTCCATCACCTCGTTTTCGATCATAGTCGAAAGACATCGTCTAGCTCTACAATTCTCATGCTGGAAGTTTCTTGGAATATTGCATGGATTGGAAGAAATTAAGAGAAGAAGTTTGGAATTTTCTGTCCATTGGTTTTGAAGGTGGCGGCTAGACCTAGCTTATATTAGGGTTTTGAAAAATGAAGAAAAACAGGTCCTTTTATAGAAAATTTCGCGACACTATTCGCCCGAAAATTTTCTGAACTCGAAACGAAGCGTGCCACCAGGCATTTATAATGTTTTACGCCTATTTCGAACACAATGGAATATCTATCGGGAGGTAATTCAGTCGTATTTGAAAGATAGGTTTTCAAATCAGCTTATTTAAATTTAAAATTCACTTAAACAGATTTCTATGCATTTTAGCTTCCCTCGGACAAACCGTAAATCTGATTAGCGCGAAATTTGAAATCTTACAATAATATAATATTACTAATCCAATGAAACTGTTTTTGTTGAAATCCAAGACTGTATGAAAAATGGCTATTTTTACTCGTTAATTAAATATTCAAATATTCAATTTCTACCATTTAACTTTTAATTCAATTTTAAAAGTTTACTAACATCATTCTAATTCAAATAGGATTTAGTTCAACTTTATAAATCATTTTCATTCATATTAAAATCAAATTACAATTATTTCAGCAATTTCAAATATTAAATTAACAATTTAATTATCCAATTAAATCACTATATTCGAAATATAATTTATTCAGCTTATAAATTAACTTCTGAATATTTAAAATCAGTTAAATATACGAATTTCAAACGATTGAAATTCAGGGTCGTTACAGAACTACGCCAGCTTTGACTTTGAGTTGACTATAATTGACTATGATACTAACCTCATATAACTGAGGGGACGAATTCCCTATTGAATAGTGTTTTACTTCCAATGCTTCAACTCAAACCCAGCTATAGTCATTCTATGGACGTCATGTCACAATTTAACTACAATCAAAGTGGAGCGTCCACATTGAAGCTCAATGGTATTCTCAGGTCGGTAGAACCTTGTAATATCGTCACTTCAGATTCTATGTTTGACCTTAGTTACTTAACCAATGGAAAATTCTCAAGCAAATTATTCCTTAGTTATATGATAACTATCAGTACATAACCACTTGGTGCCCCCAAAACCATGAATTATAAACTGCCTAAAATTTGAAGAGCAGTAGGTACACTAGTCTCAACAGATGTATCAATATCTTATCTCGAAACATCCCAACTACGAATATTTAAAACAATATGTTATTTTTAGTGCGATAAACTTCTCATGATTACAATACATTGAAATTACTATCACATAACATATTATTTAAGGATTTTCTATTTAATGTACATAATTTAAATAATTAATTAACATAACATAGTATGATATGCATATAATAGAAAAAACACCCACTAGAGAAATTGAAAGATTTTGTGTTTTCTCTTAGACTTTTGAGAAACATAAAAATCTCGTGGGAGTTTATTAGACAAATGAAATGTAATACCCAACCTATCTAATAATGTAAGAATATATACTATATGAAGTTATAATAGTTTACTCTAATATTGTTTACATCAAAATTTGGCACAAACACTCGATAAAAAGTTTTATAGAGAAATAAATGAAGAATATTAAATGAAAACAGAGGAATCAAACAATTAAGTAATAGAATGTAAGCAATAAGAAGAAAACAACGATTTATAGTGGTCGACGTTGAATGCCTACATCTACTTTGGAGAAATAACTTTATTAAACACTTTAATTGCTGAGTACAGGAGGCTGGATCGAAGTAAAACCCTGAGTTACAAAGAAATGTAAAGTAACAAGCAGCATAGAAATTCTCCAAATGAAAAATCAAGTCTATATTTAAAGGGGAAGACGGTGAAATATGTTCCTAAAATTTCGACAGCAGAGTTTCCAAATCCAAAATAAGTCATGCCATCGATCATGGGTCCCACTTCTTCATCAATAAAGATCGGTACCGATCGTCTTATAGGCTTATTTTGGCACACGATTGATATAGTGGGCTCCACTCTTCAATATATTAATGTTCCTGAAATTTCATCTGTATTCAATTTGTAGATTTTGAGACACCGATCGTTTTCCGTTGAGTTGAATTGTATCATCTATATGGTATGATCCATAATCGATGAATATGTATCGTACCCTATCCATTTTTAGTAGATGGTATACTTTCAAACTTCTATTGTCCTATTGAATCTGTCTACCGCCTTTACTTCATCCTTGCTCCGTATTATCATCTGTTCTGATCTTCGGGCTTAGGGATTGTATATCTAACTTGCCGGTCCCTATGACAGTCGAGTCTAGCTTATCTAATCGGTTCGAATATAGCTAGGTGAAAAGGCTAGATAACACTTTCACCCTAAAGTTATCTTGTTTCAACACGACGTGCTTTGAATTGATGCAAGTTAGAATCATCGAACAGAAATTCACTCGGCTTTATGAATAGTTATCAACCCTTCGACAAATTGCTTTCCTTGAGGATTGTATCCTTTTTTTTTGTTGACATGATGATTGAATGATTTCTAATGCCATAAATTATGTATTGTTATTTACTAGTTAATAGCTATGCTTGGTTCCATTGATCTATTGGACCTCGGTCACCTAATCCAGTTCTTTCACTAATAACTCCAGGTGAGAATTCAATATCTTTCGACTTCAAGAAATCGAATTTTTAGGATGCACACGTGAATATTCACATATATATTCTTGTTGTTGCTCCCGGACGTGTTCATACATTCACGGGTCATTCCTAGTTTGTTGGAATGTAACTCAATCATTTGCGGTTTTCTCCCCTTTTTCTGAAATGGATCGGCTCGATCCATCAGATAAATGGGTGTACTTGACCCATTTCTAGTATAGATCGAGCCAAAACCTTAGAGACTGAGTCGGCTTGTAACAGCCCTAGTTTTTAGCTATTTATCTTATTTAATTATTTAATTTTGAAGTAATATTTTATACAAATTATGTTTAACAATATAAGTTTAAACATTTAATTTGGAGATATATTTTATAAATTTGTGTATGTCAATAAAATTAAATAATAACTGTGAAAACTTAAGCTATGTCTGAACTGGTAAATTTCGCGTTTGAAAGACGCGTGATTTATAGGGTAAAAGTGACGTTATAAAACGTGTGTTTTCAAAATGCTAATTTTATAAAAACTTCTGATGTTTTGGACTGCGTCTGTTTAACGTAGTATATAAATAATATTTTCAGATTTTTTTTGAAGAAAATATCAGTCTGCAGTTTTATAGCAAACGTTACTTTTGTTTAAATAAAGTTTATTACATACGTTTCATCCCTACATCAGTGCTAAATCAACCCATGCGCACAAATCTTATTATTGCCGTTCACATTTGAGAAATCAACTTTCCTCTTTTAAATTGCCGTTTCAGTTCAAATCTTTCTCACTGTCACGCAAGCAGTTTCTTTCTTTTGCCACAAATATTGATTCGAGCTTCACGTGACATTGCATTGGCCTTATCCACTCGAATCACATATTCACTTTGTAACTGATGTTTTAGAACCACAGCTCCTTTGATTTAGCCAAAACGTTCGAGATTGAATTTAAATGGAACGTGCATACATCAGCTTCCTTATCTTTAAATCAATGCTGCCTACGTTACCAAGAATCACGCAAAATCAATGCGTTTCCACCAGCAACGCTCGAGCATATCAAACTAGAAGTCTTCAAAATCATTAACTACCCATCTTCTGATTTGAGCATACCCTATTTTTCCCCTAATTCACGACAGCATTAATCTGGATTTTTGTATCTGAAGTTTTCTTACCTTTCTTCTTGCAATAAATCACGCACATAAAATGAACACTGGAAGTAAATCTCCCTGCATTCCTTTGGTTAATGCGGAATTTATTGCTTTATATGTATAGGCAACTCGCATCTCAGTTTGGTCCTTATATAAACTCCACCAAACTTCATCTCTTCAAAGTTTTTCCCCTTTGCAATTGCCTTAACTGTTGCGTCCAGAGCTTCTATCAGGTAATGGTTATATTGCCTTCTTTTTTTTCTTCCCTTATTATAGACTTTTTCCTCTTTCTCTCTTGTTCTTTCAATCCACTCGACTGCTCCACCACCTGGGCATATAGATCACGGCCTATAGGGCAGAGGGTGTCGTGTTACATGATTGCCATACCTTTACTGAAATACCATGTACCATAGTGAGTGTGTCTGTATAGGGACGTGCCTTGTGAAGGCCTGCATATTTTCTTCTCCCAGTGTTTCATAGTTTGCAGATCTAGTCTGGGTACAGGAATTGGTTTTAAAAAAAAAAAAAGAAGAGAATTTGAAGTATAATTCAGTTTGGTCTCTGTACCATTTACCTGTACGCCCACCTTTGGCCTAAGATCTGTCATTTTTTTTTTTTGATATGCATAGATATCTAGGCTATAACATAGTGTAAAAGTATAATTCAGGGTCTCTGTTACCATAGTAGTTGCATGCTGTGAAGAAGAAAAAAAGGGGGATTTATAGATATGTATGAATCTGGGTTTAGAAGGGAGAGGAGAATGTATAATTCAGCTGTTTAGATGCGTGTTCAGTGAGTGTTTTAACATGCATTTTGTTTTGATATTTTTGGCCAAGTTTTTGATCTGGGAGGAACTTTGTTCGCTCAGCATAATAAATGAAATTCATAAAAAGAATAGATTGATGACTAAAACAAAAACATCGCTAAAACCATGCTAAGTTATCTGGTAGCAGCAGGGGTTGTATGACACAAGAATGATAGTAATGGTTATGATGCAAAATTTTAAGAAGCAGTAACGTGTTGTACACGTGTGCATGTTTTGGGCAGAGGCGTGTTATCTAGGCTGGGATGATAGTTGCATAGAATACTTATTATTATTAGTATTATATTTTTCAATCTAGTAAAATGGGATTTGCAGATAATAAATAAGCTATATGATAATGAATAGTATTGCCAAACCTGGAAAAAAAAATTTGGCAAAGGGAGAGTAGTGTTTTATGACTGGCCATGTTTTCTTTTGGGGTAATGGAAGGGTAATGGAACAAGTGGAACCAGAGGGAAGGCTGGAGTGCGAATGTGTGAAGCAGGGGTACAGAGGGTGGATTACTGTTGTTGTTTTGAAAAAGATTAAACGTGGGCAGTGTGCATGTTCCTTGAGAACTGGGGGGGGGGGCTGATATTATCGAATTGAAAAGCAATAGGGAAGGAAGATAAAGAGTAAAGCTTTGAAAGAAAAAGAAAGAACTGGGAAAGGTTTGAAGAAGAAAGTAGGAAGCGCGCATAACTTGAATAAGCTGGGGAAGATTGCATGTGTGCATGTTTGGGTGTTATCTGTACACGTTTTGGTACCACGGCATATCAGTGGTAAAACGTGATTTGTGTTGTACTGGCCAAACCTGAAGATGTTGGCCTCTCAAAAAAAAAAACAAAAAAACAAAAAAAAAAAAAAATTATATATATATTTTGTCTCGAAGTCTTAGCATGGTTTACCCGAAGTTTTGTCATAGCCGACTCGAAGAAGCATTCGTCTGGCTCGAAGCAAATATGTGTCTTCTCGAAGTTAGGTGGGTTTGGGGTCTCTGTCTGTTTGAGTTGCCAAGCCTGGAAAATTTTAGTTGAAGATGGATTAATTGTAAAATAACATAAATCTAAGTTAAAACTTTTAGTAAGAAATTTAAGTTCAAGTGGTTGTATCTAAGTAAAAGTTTAGGCGAAAATAAATAATGTGTGTTGGCAGGAATGCAGCTAGGAATATGCACGTGTACATATGTATCACGGCGTATAGTAGAGAGACTTCCCCTATTGCTTAGGTTGTCTTTAGGAAGTTTGTCGTAATTTTAGAGTTAGACCGGTTCACGTTTTAGGGTACATTTGGCCATATGACACGGTGGAGTGGTCGAGCAAATCATAACAATTCTTGTTCTATTTTTAAAATTCTTCTTTGACCGCAAATTCTAAAGTCGCGTTTCAATATTTTGAATTTTGTTCTAGATTTGAATCTAGGCGACATCCGAGAAATTTGATCGTATTCTCTGTCGGTCTTTACCGGTGAAACATCGTTTTGAAATTCAATTTTTCTGCAACTTTCAGGTGAGTATTTCTCACCAGACATACGTATTTATATTTTAGTAAATTATTGCAAGTGTATGTGTAAAATTGTATTTCACTATTATCTGTCTGTAGTGTAATATAGCATGATGGACCCCATTTAACTGACACCTCATCAGTTATTTATATGTTGTATTATATCTGCAGTTATATTATGTTATTGTCTATTTACTGCTTAAATCACACTGCAAGTTCCCTGTTAAATATACATTGTTATGGGCTGAAATGATAGGCCTAATTGATTATTATTGTTCATCTATTCTGTTAACTGCTATAAATTAACTTGGGATTGCGGGTTTGAAATGATAGAACCCGGGATATTTGTAAATTACGGATTGAAATGATATAAATCCGTATCACTTGACCTAGGATAGAAAACTATATACAGGCCCGTGGTCCTTATAATATTTTCTGAAATATTTAAAACTAATTTGGAAGTTAAATATTTGATTTATATCTTTAAAGGAATTTATATTAATTTTTAATAAGTTATAAATAAAAATAAATAAATAATTGAATAAAATTATGGAATATAACTTATTTTGGAAAGTCTAGATTTTTGAAAGAATAAGTTTTCAGTTAAGAAATATATAAATAAATAAGTTATATTTGGAAATATTTATTAAGTTAAACAATCTATTACAGCATTTAAATGCTGTCTCTTTTGAAATTGGACTAGGTTTACCCATAACTTTAGGTAGCATTTCCTAAGTGCTATGGAATCTAGAATTTGATTGCTCTAAAACTTATGGAATTTGATAAATTTTATTTTATCTTAAGTTTTGGAAAAGCTTAAGACATAATATTTATGACTGTATTTTCCTAAATAAATTAAAGATAAATATTCTGGTATTAAGTAAATTATGGAAAAATTTAATGGTTAAAAATTTGGAGTTTTATTCAAGACTAAATAATAAACCATTGATTTGTGAAAGAATAAACCCAAACTTAGTTTGAATAGTAAATACTCCAATATATATGGGAATTGTAATGTTTTGGGGATATAAAATGATATTTAATTTATGGTTTAAATCTTAAATAGAGAAATTATTTGTAAAGCTATGAAAATTCTTTTCTTTACAAAGTAACCATAAAGTTAACCCATTTATTCTATATACCGTTAAATATCCAAACCATTGTGTTTGGGAGTTATGGATTTTAAAGTAAAATCTCCAAAAATATTATGCTTTGAAGGTATAATTCGAATATTTGGTTTCCATGTATTATAAATTTTAAACAGTATGGCTTTGGAAAGGAATTTTATTTGAATATAACGATATCATATTGTTTTGAGTTTTTAAAATGATATCGTATTTATAGTTTTGAAATGGAAATGTTTATTCTGGTTTCAAAGTATAAACTGTTTTAAATGACCACGGGTTATAATAACGATGGGTTGGCAAAGAGACCGGGATCGGATATGGACATACTCTCTGTCGATACCGAAAACCACTTTGACTAACCGTGTACGCGGTGGAGATTCCAGAATGAAGTAGGATGGTGGTGACGGTTTCTTGAAAGGTATATAAGTGGACCCGACTCCCGTGAGTTGGCTTAAGGTGGCTAAAACAGGAGCGATTCTCGGATTAATGAGGTAGCTCCTCTGATCGAACGCACTTCTTCGTATACCATTCTATTGCTTATGTGATTGTTTGGGTGCACCTTTGATTTGGGAGTGTTGTTCGAGGTGGGCGGTTGCTGCGGCTTCGCGTTACCACCGGTCCGGATAGCAATTGGTATATCTACCCTGGCATTGCCTAGTTGTGCCGTGTCACCTACCATATCGAGCCTTGTACGAGTTTGGATTTCTCCCGTAGCCCGTGTGGTATCCTCTAGTTGCTTCCCGATCAGGAGGAGCTATGATATTGGATGGACTACTGGGACTATTACGTGTTAAGGTGGAAAATGTAAAGCCTTAATGCTATTTAAAGGTATGTTTATTTTACCATAGACACTATTATAATAGCGCAATATACTACATAGCAAATAGTTTAACGGATCCTTAGAGGATGGGCGGTCCCAAGCATCCTTTGAGTTACTTGCTATATATTACAATACACTTGATTTAGCTTACATTATATAAGTATGTATGTCCTGACTCGAGTGTTTTGTTTTATCGTACGCTCGGGTCAGCAGAGTTGCAGCTTCAGTTTCTCCTCCGTAGCTAGGACACTCAGTAGATCATTCGTGCTGTTGGAGGTTGTTTCAGCCTTTATCTTTTCTGGAATTCAAGACTTTGAAGACTCTATCTCCATTTATGTCTTAAAATTGTATTGAGGATTATGGACAATGTAAGTTCTGTTTTGTAAAAGTTTTAAGTGGCTTCATGAACCACTGTATTATTTTATATTCCGCTGCGAGATTCTGATATTTGTGCATGTGATTCTGTGATTTATTTACTGTATATTCTGAGCTTTGCCAAATTTATTCTACAACGCAGTATTTTGAACAATTCAAGTCCGACATGTGCGGATGCGAATGGTTGAAAATACTGGGTCGTTACATTTGGTATCAGAGCTTTGGCTCTAGGCAAACTTAGAATGTAAAGTAAATTTGATTATAGAATCACTTTCATTCGAGATTGAATCTCTTCCTTTTCGAATTTGGAACATTCCCTGTGCTTCCAAAGTTCATTCGTGTCCCTCACTTTTTCATCTACCTTAGATTTTGGAGTATCCCATAACTCCACTTCGGATGATCTTTATAGTGAAGTGGCGGTCTCGCCATTATTCTAATGAAGGGGTGAAACTCCTTTACGATTAGCATTGATTCGCCGGTGGTTTATATTTATCCTCGGTTTATATGCTAGTATCTTTGGTTATTCCGAACTCTATCTTTTAGATCAAATGTAGATTTAATCCAATCACATCGATCTTACTCTGTAAGTCACGGTTGACCGGTCAAGGTTGTCCGCGATTTATATAACTTACCCAGTTCCTTATCCTGGTATTTCATCATCAGATCTTCTGATTCCAACTTATCTTGAATCTCTTTGATTTGAGTTCATCAAAATTTGAAATTCTATCCTTGTTTGAAAAATTTATTCCTATATTTGAAAGAAAATCTAAATATATATATAAGTATAATATCCAGAATTTTTTTTTATTAGTGTCTAGAGATAATAGTTGTGATTTTATGGTTTTGTAAACCATGTGTTTTGTCTAATATAAATAAGTGAATATAAACAATGGTTATAATTTAAATTGGAAACAGAAATGAATTTAAAACAAGAACTTGAGAATTCAATTTCCGATGGTTCCAAACCTTGGGTTTAATTTTTAAAAAGATTTAAAGTATTTTCGAATAGAAATTTGTCTCCAAAGAATTTTAAAATTTAGTGCTCTTCTCTTTGTCGCTGGAAAATAATTTCGGTGATGACTGCAGCATCATCGACATTCATTTTCGAGTTTCGAAGTGAAAAGACCATTATGTAGTCTGGCTACAGTGTTACTTTGAGATTTTAATTGATTTGAATTTCTAAAAATGACTTAATATATATAGATATATAATTTAAATTTGATTGACATATTTTGTATATATATTTATTTATCTCTAAATGGTTTGAGGGGAATCAGAAATTTAATTCTTAAAATTTTATCTTAATAAATTTCAAATAAAGGAAAATAAATTTTTGAATAAGAAATTCCAATTGAAGATAATTGAGCTTGAAAGTTTTAGTTGTATAATTCTCAATTTCATTTCAATATAACTTACCTTGATTTCAAAAGTTAAAAATGAAATTGGATAATATACAATATAAAAAGGATTTTATAAGTAAAATTTGAGTGTTTATAATAAATGTTATATACTTAAATTTTAGTTATAAAAGATTAATAGGAGGAAAATAAGGAAAAAGGAATTTAAGGAATTTATTTAAATAACCTAATAAGCAAAGTTGATTTAATATGGAACCTTAAATCTAACAGAGAAATTTAATAAAGGTTATTTCCTAAAATGAATAGGTCGTGTAATAAACAATGTATCTTTGAAAAAGAAAAAAATATTGAAGAGGTATTTTGTGGTAAGAATTATATATCTTAAAATTTTAATTTAATTAATGCCTAAGTAAATAACTATGATTTAAATAGTTAAGATGTATGTTCATACAACTAAAATTTATAATTGAGAATTTGTTTTAAATAAAAATTTCAAGTGACACTTATTAAAGGAATATCTTATTTACAAAATAAGTCTTTTAATAAAGTGTTAGTTTATTTGTTAAAATTAAGAGTTAAGTAAAATAAGGAACTTTGACTTAATAAATGAAGTTGGATATTCCATTCATAAAAAGTTGTTTTATAAAATATAAGTAAATGATAGCCAAATGAGTATTTCAAAAAATTTAACTAATTTGAAATACTATCATATCTACTATAGCATATTATAAATGCTGCTGTCTAAAAATAAAATGTTTTGGAAAATTTATAATTGAATAAGTGAAGATTATGTTAAAAAGTGTTATGATTTTATGGTATGATTTCCAAATGATAAATTTTGATGACTTCCAAAGTATTATAAATTCAAAGGCATTATGATTTCAAAGTTATTATCTTACTTTGTTTTAAAGCTATCTTCGAGTATCCTTGGTCGCCCTATCTGCTACAGAATGGGGAGGCTATTGCTTATACCAGTCTATTTAGAAATCTTTCTATAATCTTTGAAATTCTTTGTTACTCATCAGGACCTGAGCACCCTAGGCTGACGGTCAAGCTGAAAGGGTAAAACCGATTCTTGAAGATCTTCTTCGGGCTTCAAATCCGGAACTATCCGTTTAAGGTTCTTGTTTATCTAGCTTATCTTCTTTTGTTTCTCTTCTTTCGTTCCTTTTCGAGGACGAAAAGTTCTTAAGTGGGGGAGAGTGTAACAGCCCTAGTTTTTAGCTATTTATCTTATTTAATTATTTAATTTTGAAGTAATATTTTATACAAATTATGTTTAACAATATAAGTTTAAACATTTAATTTGGAGATATATTTTATAAATTTGTGTATGTCAATAAAATTAAATAATAACTGTGAAAACTTAAGCTATGTCTGAACTGGTAAATTTCGCGTTTGAAAGACGCGTGATTTATAGGGTAAAAGTGACGTTATAAAACGTGTGTTTTCAAAATGCTAATTTTATAAAAACTTCTGATGTTTTGGACTGCGTCTGTTTAACGTAGTATATAAATAATATTTTCAGATTTTTTTTGAAGAAAATATCAGTCTGCAGTTTTATAGCAAACGTTACTTTTGTTTAAATAAAGTTTATTACATACGTTTCATCCCTACATCAGTGCTAAATCAACCCATGCGCACAAATCTTATTATTGCCGTTCACATTTGAGAAATCAACTTTCCTCTTTTAAATTGCCGTTTCAGTTCAAATCTTTCTCACTGTCACGCAAGCAGTTTCTTTCTTTTGCCACAAATATTGATTCGAGCTTCACGTGACATTGCATTGGCCTTATCCACTCGAATCACATATTCACTTTGTAACTGATGTTTTAGAACCACAGCTCCTTTGATTTAGCCAAAACGTTCGAGATTGAATTTAAATGGAACGTGCATACATCAGCTTCCTTATCTTTAAATCAATGCTGCCTACGTTACCAAGAATCACGCAAAATCAATGCGTTTCCACCAGCAACGCTCGAGCATATCAAACTAGAAGTCTTCAAAATCATTAACTACCCATCTTCTGATTTGAGCATACCCTATTTTTCCCCTAATTCACGACAGCATTAATCTGGATTTTTGTATCTGAAGTTTTCTTACCTTTCTTCTTGCAATAAATCACGCACATAAAATGAACACTGGAAGTAAATCTCCCTGCATTCCTTTGGTTAATGCGGAATTTATTGCTTTATATGTATAGGCAACTCGCATCTCAGTTTGGTCCTTATATAAACTCCACCAAACTTCATCTCTTCAAAGTTTTTCCCCTTTGCAATTGCCTTAACTGTTGCGTCCAGAGCTTCTATCAGGTAATGGTTATATTGCCTTCTTTTTTTTCTTCCCTTATTATAGACTTTTTCCTCTTTCTCTCTTGTTCTTTCAATCCACTCGACTGCTCCACCACCTGGGCATATAGATCACGGCCTATAGGGCAGAGGGTGTCGTGTTACATGATTGCCATACCTTTACTGAAATACCATGTACCATAGTGAGTGTGTCTGTATAGGGACGTGCCTTGTGAAGGCCTGCATATTTTCTTCTCCCAGTGTTTCATAGTTTGCAGATCTAGTCTGGGTACAGGAATTGGTTTTAAAAAAAAAAAAGAAGAGAATTTGAAGTATAATTCAGTTTGGTCTCTGTACCATTTACCTGTACGCCCACCTTTGGCCTAAGATCTGTCATTTTTTTTTTTTGATATGCATAGATATCTAGGCTATAACATAGTGTAAAAGTATAATTCAGGGTCTCTGTTACCATAGTAGTTGCATGCTGTGAAGAAGAAAAAAAGGGGGATTTATAGATATGTATGAATCTGGGTTTAGAAGGGAGAGGAGAATGTATAATTCAGCTGTTTAGATGCGTGTTCAGTGAGTGTTTTAACATGCATTTTGTTTTGATATTTTTGGCCAAGTTTTTGATCTGGGAGGAACTTTGTTCGCTCAGCATAATAAATGAAATTCATAAAAAGAATAGATTGATGACTAAAACAAAAACATCGCTAAAACCATGCTAAGTTATCTGGTAGCAGCAGGGGTTGTATGACACAAGAATGATAGTAATGGTTATGATGCAAAATTTTAAGAAGCAGTAACGTGTTGTACACGTGTGCATGTTTTGGGCAGAGGCGTGTTATCTAGGCTGGGATGATAGTTGCATAGAATACTTATTATTATTAGTATTATATTTTTCAATCTAGTAAAATGGGATTTGCAGATAATAAATAAGCTATATGATAATGAATAGTATTGCCAAACCTGGAAAAAAAAATTTGGCAAAGGGAGAGTAGTGTTTTATGACTGGCCATGTTTTCTTTTGGGGTAATGGAAGGGTAATGGAACAAGTGGAACCAGAGGGAAGGCTGGAGTGCGAATGTGTGAAGCAGGGGTACAGAGGGTGGATTACTGTTGTTGTTTTGAAAAAGATTAAACGTGGGCAGTGTGCATGTTCCTTGAGAACTGGGGGGGGGGGCTGATATTATCGAATTGAAAAGCAATAGGGAAGGAAGATAAAGAGTAAAGCTTTGAAAGAAAAAGAAAGAACTGGGAAAGGTTTGAAGAAGAAAGTAGGAAGCGCGCATAACTTGAATAAGCTGGGGAAGATTGCATGTGTGCATGTTTGGGTGTTATCTGTACACGTTTTGGTACCACGGCATATCAGTGGTAAAACGTGATTTGTGTTGTACTGGCCAAACCTGAAGATGTTGGCCTCTCAAAAAAAAAAAACAAAAAAACAAAAAAAAAAAAAAATTATATATATATTTTTTCTCGAAGTCTTAGCATGGTTTACCCGAAGTTTTGTCATAGCCGACTCGAAGAAGCATTCGTCTGGCTCGAAGCAAATATGTGTCTTCTCGAAGTTAGGTGGGTTTGGGGTCTCTGTCTGTTTGAGTTGCCAAGCCTGGAAAATTTTAGTTGAAGATGGATTAATTGTAAAATAACATAAATCTAAGTTAAAACTTTTAGTAAGAAATTTAAGTTCAAGTGGTTGTATCTAAGTAAAAGTTTAGGCGAAAATAAATAATGTGTGTTGGCAGGAATGCAGCTAGGAATATGCACGTGTACATATGTATCACGGCGTATAGTAGAGAGACTTCCCCTATTGCTTAGGTTGTCTTTAGGAAGTTTGTCGTAATTTTAGAGTTAGACCGGTTCACGTTTTAGGGTACATTTGGCCATATGACACGGTGGAGTGGTCGAGCAAATCATAACAATTCTTGTTCTATTTTTAAAATTCTTCTTTGACCGCAAATTCTAAAGTCGCGTTTCAATATTTTGAATTTTGTTCTAGATTTGAATCTAGGCGACATCCGAGAAATTTGATCGTATTCTCTGTCGGTCTTTACCGGTGAAACATCGTTTTGAAATTCAATTTTTCTGCAACTTTCAGGTGAGTATTTCTCACCAGACATACGTATTTATATTTTAGTAAATTATTGCAAGTGTATGTGTAAAATTGTATTTCACTATTATCTGTCTGTAGTGTAATATAGCATGATGGACCCCATTTAACTGACACCTCATCAGTTATTTATATGTTGTATTATATCTGCAGTTATATTATGTTATTGTCTATTTACTGCTTAAATCACACTGCAAGTTCCCTGTTAAATATACATTGTTATGGGCTGAAATGATAGGCCTAATTGATTATTATTGTTCATCTATTCTGTTAACTGCTATAAATTAACTTGGGATTGCGGGTTTGAAATGATAGAACCCGGGATATTTGTAAATTACGGATTGAAATGATATAAATCCGTATCACTTGACCTAGGATAGAAAACTATATACAGGCCCGTGGTCCTTATAATATTTTCTGAAATATTTAAAACTAATTTGGAAGTTAAATATTTGATTTATATCTTTAAAGGAATTTATATTAATTTTTAATAAGTTATAAATAAAAATAAATAAATAATTGAATAAAATTATGGAATATAACTTATTTTGGAAAGTCTGGATTTTTGAAAGAATAAGTTTTCAGTTAAGAAATATATAAATAAATAAGTTATATTTGGAAATATTTATTAAGTTAAACAATCTATTACAGCATTTAAATGCTGTCTCTTTTGAAATTGGACTAGGTTTACCCATAACTTTAGGTAGCATTTCCTAAGTGCTATGGAATCTAGAATTTGATTGCTCTAAAACTTATGGAATTTGATAAATTTTATTTTATCTTAAGTTTTGGAAAAGCTTAAGACATAATATTTATGACTGTATTTTCCTAAATAAATTAAAGATAAATATTCTGGTATTAAGTAAATTATGGAAAAATTTAATGGTTAAAAATTTGGAGTTTTATTCAAGACTAAATAATAAACCATTGATTTGTGAAAGAATAAACCCAAACTTAGTTTGAATAGTAAATACTCCAATATATATGGGAATTGTAATGTTTTGGGGATATAAAATGATATTTAATTTATGGTTTAAATCTTAAATAGAGAAATTATTTGTAAAGCTATGAAAATTCTTTTCTTTACAAAGTAACCATAAAGTTAACCCATTTATTCTATATACCGTTAAATATCCAAACCATTGTGTTTGGGAGTTATGGATTTTAAAGTAAAATCTCCAAAAATATTATGCTTTGAAGGTATAATTCGAATATTTGGTTTCCATGTATTATAAATTTTAAACAGTATGGCTTTGGAAAGGAATTTTATTTGAATATAACGATATCATATTGTTTTGAGTTTTTAAAATGATATCGTATTTATAGTTTTGAAATGGAAATGTTTATTCTGGTTTCAAAGTATAAACTGTTTTAAATGACCACGGGTTATAATAACGATGGGTTGGCAAAGAGACCGGGATCGGATATGGACATACTCTCTGTCGATACCGAAAACCACTTTGACTAACCGTGTACGCGGTGGAGATTCCAGAATGAAGTAGGATGGTGGTGACGGTTTCTTGAAAGGTATATAAGTGGACCCGACTCCCGTGAGTTGGCTTAAGGTGGCTAAAACAGGAGCGATTCTCGGATTAATGAGGTAGCTCCTCTGATCGAACGCACTTCTTCGTATACCATTCTATTGCTTATGTGATTGTTTGGGTGCACCTTTGATTTGGGAGTGTTGTTCGAGGTGGGCGGTTGCTGCGGCTTCGCGTTACCACCGGTCCGGATAGCAATTGGTATATCTACCCTGGCATTGCCTAGTTGTGCCGTGTCACCTACCATATCGAGCCTTGTACGAGTTTGGATTTCTCCCGTAGCCCGTGTGGTATCCTCTAGTTGCTTCCCGATCAGGAGGAGCTATGATATTGGATGGACTACTGGGACTATTACGTGTTAAGGTGGAAAATGTAAAGCCTTAATGCTATTTAAAAGTATGTTTATTTTACCATAGACACTATTATAATAGCGCAATATACTACATAGTAAATAGTTTAACGGATCCTTAGAGGATGGGCGGTCCCAAGCATCCTTTGAGTTACTTGCTATATATTACAATACACTTGATTTAGCTTACATTATATAAGTATGTATGTCCTGACTCGAGTGTTTTGTTTTATCGTACGCTCGGGTCAGCAGAGTTGCAGCTTCAGTTTCTCCTCCGTAGCTAGGACACTCAGTAGATCATTCGTGCTGTTGGAGGTTGTTTCAGCCTTTATCTTTTCTGGAATTCAAGACTTTGAAGACTCTATCTCCATTTATGTCTTAAAATTGTATTGAGGATTATGGACAATGTAAGTTCTGTTTTGTAAAAGTTTTAAGTGGCTTCATGAACCACTGTATTATTTTATATTCCGCTGCGAGATTCTGATATTTGTGCATGTGATTCTGTGATTTATTTACTGTATATTCTGAGCTTTGCCAAATTTATTCTACAACGCAGTATTTTGAACAATTCAAGTCCGACATGTGCGGATGCGAATGGTTGAAAATACTGGGTCGTTACACGGCTTCAATCGTTCTTCCCCCTCCCCCTCTCTCTCTTTCCTTTTTTGATTTGGGGATGGATCAGCATGCATGCATCATAGAATGATCACACTCTGATTGTAACTTGACTTGGCTATTTGGTTGAAACATAGGTTAGGAGGAACGGAGCGGCTTAAGGCCTTCATAAAAGATCGTTCCTGATTGTTTATAAGTTGGGCTTCCATTGAACTGCAAACTCTGATGGCTTGTTTCGCATCCTTCGTATTTATACTTGTGACTTAGACCATCCTCTTTACTTCGTTTCATTTCTTAATTCTGCTACCTGAACTAAAAAAGAAAATAAAAACCATTATCATCTTCTCCTCCATACATTGATCCACCGAGCTCCTTCGATCCAACCCATTCTCATTTTGCATCCATCTCCATAGGTCGACCCGATCCCTTACTACGCCAACCATCATCAATGCCATCTCCTACTGATTTTGCTTTGCACTCAAATCCAAATCATCACCACTTTCCCACTTTAATAAATAGGTGAATTTGATTTTCTTCTTACTTGTTAGGATTTAGTGATGAGATAATGGGATCTCTTTCTACCTTGCATAATCCAAGTCATGGTCGCTCGGTTAGTTGGAGCGGAGGGGAGAGATTTTTTTCAACCGATCATTTCTATCAAGGTGGATGTGATGAATTTTCTAGCATAGCAGAATGAAGTAGAGTATAACCGATTGTTATAATGGATTGGCCAACAAAATTTGGGTCTGTCGTTATTTGTTAGGGTTGTTGGATTATCAAATTTGGATCGGTGCTACGAGTTTCGAATGGGAGTGAAGTGTGGACCGAAGTTGAAGGTTAGAGAATGATCAGTTGTAGATCGATCGGCATGAAATGGTGGTGCAGGAATGATCGGTCGTAGGCATTGGTATTGATTGACCGAACATTATTTTTGGATCTGTTGTTGGCTTATCTTGGATAATCATACTTAAAACCCTCAAATTTTAATCTAAACTTCGTGATGAGCTTCGGCCTTACTTGAATAGGCATACATGACTTGCATATGAAATGTACATAGTAGATGTACATGACATTCAAACCATGGAACGAACTTGACTAATTCCCTGCATATTTATGTCTTTTACCAACACATTGGATAAATTTATGAAGCTCATCCACTTTTAAACATACGAATCAAAGTTCAACATGCCGAAAACTGATACTGATGACTACATCGAACCCCTTGCCATTAATGTAGAGGATCGATTGAGACGGTCATCAATGATGGTCACTTCGATTTGAATCCCAAAGTCTCATCATAATCATGGTTTTTGATTCTGAATTGTTTATATTACATTACATGACACTACATCGTTCTGCACTAGCACACTTTGTATGGGGGGAACTGATTATTTTTTCTATGATGATTATCTACTGAGTTTAGTAGTCATAGGTTCCAGATGCTTGGGGAATTTAGCTGCTATGTCTTCTGAACAGATTTTACGTGCAAATAAAAAATTGAGCTCTATAATTACTTCTAAAGAATTTTTCCTCGGTCGTTAAGCCGAACAACCCGAAAGTTCCTGTCCATTATTCGACCTCTTCTCTATCGTTCCTGTTCTTCCATCAAAAGTTGCATACCTTGCTCCTGACACACTAGGAGACGCTATACTTTTGGAAGATACAAAGGATTCTGTGGCTTCGAAGATTAATGAAGCCTCTCTTCGCAGAATCTATGCCAGACACGAGATTCTATTTGACGACGTGAGAGTACTGACCCGGGATGGTAAAGCTTATATCCCCCCTGAATGGTTCATTGCATGTAACAAGTTCATTTGTTGGGCAGGATGCGTCCCACCCTTTAACTCATTCATCCGAGAAACGTTACATCATATGAGCCTAGCACCGACACAACTGCATCCTAACGGCTATGCCCTACTCAACTGTACTTACATGGCATTCATGGAGTTTTTGTTCCGTCCTCCAACTCTCGAAGATATTCGATTCCTTTTCACCTTCAAGCATCGAAAGGGAAGCTTTTCATTTACATTCCTCGAGTTAGCTAAGAAGTGCCTGATCCTGACTAGTACTTGGAACAAGCTAGGTGCCTTCAAAAGTGAATGGTTCTATATACGTTGCCCGCTCGGCTTTGCTAAAGGGTGGTTGAAAGGATGTAAGTGTTACTCCTTGCTTAATTTCTTGAATGTTTGTATCCAGGTCGTATCTTAAACTAAGAAATTTCTCTAGATTATGCAGGTTATTATCCATGACCTGATGGGAAACAATATTCAAACACGATCTTGGTGCTAAAAAGGATTGCATCAGAAGATAGAGATATTGAGAATCTTCTTACTGACGAACGTCTCGTTACCTACGGCCTGATGGAAGAGGGTAGCAGCATAGGGCCATCGCTCACCGCTGGAGTTATAGTTGCTGAACAGCTGGATGCAGGTGGTGATGAAGGCCATCAAGCCAATCCTATCATACCCTTAGTTGACGGAGCTCAGGAAGCTACTGATAAAGGCACATCATGAGATAAGGGTGATGGTCTCGGGGACGACAAAGTGGGTTCTAATTTTGGGGCTGTAGCCGGACCTTTGCAAATTTCACAGCCCTCTGTTCTTGAAAAAAGAATAAGGAAGAAGCTTATATGCAGATTACCTAAGAGTCGCCTCTTTAAATAGGCTAAGCTATCAATCGGTGCTTAAGTTATTCCGGATCAGTCTGCTTCTCAACCATCAGAACACTTAGACAAAACATTCGACGCACCATCTGATCTTTCATTATTGGACGACGTTCATGCCTTTCATTTTACTTACATGTGAATCAGTGGATAAGAATATCCTCTAATGCTAGAATCCCTCCTACCATTGGTGGAGAAATTATTCCTGCTAGCAATGCTTCGATAACTGGTCCGTTAAGGAGACACAAGGACATGCACGTTCGCATGCACTTCACAATATTGCATTGCATATATTGCAAGTCGTTCAATACTTAGAACTGATTCATTCTTTATCCTTCTTTATGGAAACAATGATGAGGAAGAAGCACAAGTTTCGGTCTCTATAGGAAATACCACATCAGAATACTAGTACTCGCTCAGGCTCATATCTCAAGGAAGTGGTCTTGGACATGACCCTAGCTATCACTCAGGCTAGGACCGTGATTGTCATAATAAAGGTGACAGAGACAGGTCCTCTTGTGACAAATATCAGTCTAGATCAAGACCTCCACCACCTAAAAATTCTGAAAGGCAACAAGGTCGCCATGGCAATGTTCCTCCTATCGACACCTCCCATGGTCCCCCTTCTACTTTAGTTTCTTCTCAGTCTGTTGTTCCATCACATCCATAATGACCTAGTGATCGTCGACATCATGATGTTCACCAACAGAGTTTGGGAAAAGAAAGCACTGGCACCCAAGTTGTCACCGAAGCTCAATAAGCCGATGCCGCCACTCGCATGGCCCAACTTAAGTCAGATTTTCCAAATGTATGTCTTGATGGATTTTTCTTTGTAAAATCTTAAGAAATTTCTTGAAAAAGTCCAGCAAATGAGTATTATTTGTGTGACTTATATCCATAAGTAGTATAATGAGTGGATGAAAGTGGGGGAGGGGATTTCCAAAGTGCCTTTGGAGAGAGCGGTAGAAATTGAGAAACTAAAACACCAAGGGTCCCAAGATAAGCGGATCATCGAAACTCTAACCGACAAGTTAGAATCCTTATAGAGCTCGGAGGTAGAAGACAAGAGAAAAGTAGAAATAGCCATCAGGGTACTTGAAGATGAGAAAGCCAAGCACTTGGTCGAAATTGATGCGCTTTATCATCAGAATCATGAACTGGTGCTAGAAAGGGACGCGGCTCAAAGAAGCGCAACTGAGTATAAAACTAAATTCGAGACACAGATTAAAAGACAAAGAAGAAGCGTATAAAATAGACCGAGATGTGCAAGGAATTGATTACCGTCAGGCTTGATGGGACACGGCTGTCCAAAAGGCTAAAAACATCGATGCTTTCATTAAACGAGAAGTGGAGGCCGTGAAAGAAAAGTCAGCGAGGAGGTTATGGAGGAATTGGATCCACTGCTCATTCTTTATGATGCCAATGTCTTGAAGTGTAGAAACTTGGAGTGGCTCCGAGGTGATTACCCTTGCCATCTTGTACGCGCTTGAGAGTATCTTGTTCAAGAGGAGAAGGAGGCTATTGGGACTGAACAAATCGATTTGATGAGGCTAGAAGGCGAAATTCTATTGGGTGATGAACCTAAGGTTTTTCATAAAACTAGCTTATACTTCAAAAATAGCATATCGCAACTTCTCAACATGAAATTAGTAAAGGTTCTGGTCTATATCACATAGTGTCGAAGGTCATTAGAATCTGATGGCCTAAGTTATACCTAGCACCACTGTGGGTCCTTCTGTCAAGCTTGGCTACAATCCGAAGAAGACGCATACTGCTACATCTAGTGGGCTCTCCCCAATTATGGAAGGATGTTTCGATGGCACTCCGGCTCATGTGGGAGATCAATCTGGAGAAGGTAATTGCTTAAACTCACTTGTCCTCTAAAAAGCTAGAGTGCCGCCGGTTGATATATCTAATCTTTTTTGTTATGTTTCCTCAACTTTAGATCCACTGGCTACAGTTCCACCTCTTCCCGAAGAATCTCAACCAGGACCTTAGGTGCCAACGACGGTGTCCGTTACTATCATAGCTTCGGCAATAACCCAAGATACCCTAGAAGAGGAAACTTTTATGATCGACGAGCACATGGTGGACATTTTATTGAGGACTGAAAGAGATTCATGTCAAGAGATTCCCACTGATGATGACGCTATGATTATTGGAACTTCTCAATCCTTATTAAGTCCCTCCGTGCAGGAAATGGCACATAAACATGAAGTAGAGATTACTCTTGAAGCAAAAGTTAAGTGGGCGAAAACGGAGATCATTTCTCCTCCTATCTCCATTGTTTTGCTTGGAGAAATTGTGGAGGCCTTTGCTCCACAGCTAGAACCTGCTCAAGGTTCACATACTGGGTTAACCCAGTCTACTTCGATTAAAGGCCAAGGAAGCAGGAAGAGAGGGGAGAAAAGGAATGGAGAAAGCTCAAGTGAAATCTCTTTTGATTCCAAGAAGAAAAAAAGAAAGCCAAGGGGGAAGTGATTCTTCACATGCACTCATGCTCCCAAGTATTGGGTTTTTTTGTTGGCCAAATTTGTATGTGGTCAGCCCCCCATTTTTTGAACCTTTACTATAAATACATGTACTTAACTTCCAAGCTTACATAAATAAAGTTCTTTTATTTTTTTCGAACTCTTGAGTGAATTTTTTTTAAGTAGTTGAGCTATTACTTTTTCATTCAATGTACTTGTAATTCATTGCTTGTTAATTTGGATAATTGTCCATTAGCTTTTTACTCAAGGTCCCCATGTGGTCGTGGCCTTTGGTTGTGTTAAACACTGGGCTCGATCCCTAGTGTTACGCCGTCGGATTTAGCATTTTGAGTGATTATACTCTTGCTCCCAATCTCGGGTCAGTGGAGTTTGATGGTGGATGGATGAACACCATCCTTAGTGAGTTTATACTCCTCCTATCGGTTTTCGATTGGAGTTTATGGAATAGTGAGTGGTCGAACTGCACTCGTCTTATTTTTTTCTTACTCATATCCGCACTCTGGGGATAAGAGTTAGTTGGCGGGTGGTCGAACCATACCTAACTCGTGTTTATACGCTATCCCACACTCTAGGAACTTAGAGTTGGCATCAAAATTGGCCACTAATACCTAATAGTGTGAAAGCACCAATATCCAATCACAGATCACAGATATTATTTAATGTGGAGAATACAATATGAAGAATAAACAAACTGAAAATGAAAGCAAGTAAATAGAGACAAGATCTATAGTGGTTCGGCTTACTCCAGCATACGTCCACTCTAGAATAACCTTTTATTTATACTATAGTTTGATTATGGTTATAATCCAAAATCCAAGAATAAAAATAGCAGAGTATAGTCTAAGTAGAGAATGATGAGAAACAGAATGAAGAAGATCCTCTTTTTTGAAGCCATGTCTGTTGTGTACTGCCTTGACAAAAGGCGGGTTAAAAGAGTTATTTTGAAAAATAGTCGGATCGCCCTTTCCATAATTGATTGAACTCCCCCAAAGTCCTGGGTTTGACTTAGCGAGCGATCAGTCATGTTACGATCGATTTTGATTCATGTCTGCCGCATCGCTGTGGTTAACTTGGTTATCGGATGGTCGTGTCACATCCTTTCCTCATTATGTACTCTATCCATCAGGTTATGAACGAGAATCACAAAATGATTAGTCATGCCATGTTCATTTTATTTAGTTCAATTGTGAACTAATATGATTGGCTAGCTCCAAACTTTGGGAACTTGCTCGGACATGTCAACATTAGTTAGTCGCGTATCGCAACAAATATGTAATGTTGTAGTGAACATGGATATGAATGAAATTTAAAACTTTGTTTTCCAAATGGAAAGAAATGATATATTTTGTCTTATTATATATCTGGAAAATCAAATGCTAAAGCAAATTCTGAAATTGAATATAACTGAATGAAGAAGAATAAATTAAGTGAAATAGCATCGTAAATGCTCTCTATTCCGCTATTCCATGCTCTTGGGTGTGTGAAGCCATCAATGGTCGCTAGCTTGAAAGTTCCCTCTCCAAACCTCTATTCAATGACATATGGTCCTTCCCAAGTGGGATTCATGTACAAGGGGGCATGAAAAACCTATTCAAGATGAGATCGTCGATTTCAAAGGTAGTGTTCTAGTATCGGGCAACTCGATGTCGATGTGTAGCAGCCCTCAAATCAACTTCCTCGCGCTTCTCATCTACAAATCTAGAGGTTCCAAGACGAGATCTCTATTTGTTTTGGTATCATAGTAGGTTACTTGATGAGAAGGGACTTCGAGTTCAATAGGCATAACGACTTTGGAGCCATAAGCAAGAGCGAATGGAGTATGGCTAGTTGTCGACTTGTAGGTGGTTCTATATGCCCATAGTGTTGTCAGGAGTTCATCCACCCACTTTCCTCTAATATTTTCTAAATGCTTCTTCAGGATGGACTTTATGATTTTGTTCACAGCTTCAACTTGTCTATTTGCTTGAGGATGCGCAACTACCGCAAATCTTTTTTTAATATGAAGCCGATGGCAGAAGTCTATGAATTCAGCGTTGTCCAATTGGGTTCCATTGTCAGTTACAATAGTTCATGGAAGGCCAAAACGACATATGATGTTCCAAACGATGAAGTTGATTACTTTCTTTGTCATGATCATCGCTAAAGGTTCTGCTTCGGCCCATTTGGTGAAGTTGTCAACTGCAACGATGGCATACTTTGCACCTCCTTTAGAGATCGGTAAGAACCGATAATATCTATCCTCCACATAGAAAATGGTCATGGATTGACTATTTGTGTGATTTTTTCAGTGGAGGTCTCTGAACTTTTGCATACATCTGGCACCTGTCACATCGCCTAGCATAATAAGCAGCATCTCGGATTACAAACATTTAATAACGCCCATGATGGAGTATTTTCTTTCCTAGAGTCTACTCCCCAGTGTGATCGCCACATTCTCCTTCATGAACTTCCCTTATGACTCGTTTTATTTCATTATGAGCGATACACCTAAGAAGGGGAATGGAAAAACCCTTCATATACATGACTCCTTCCTGAATGATATACCGCAAAGCTTTGCAAAGGACTTGTCGCCTTTCATTCCTCCGTTCGGGAAGGACTTCCCGTAGCAAATAGTATTTAATCGTAGTCATCTATGAATCCTTTCAATGCTCCGTCTCTAATATCCAGTCAATTTCCATTTGGTTTATACTCGAAGCATCTAGTACTTCGAATAGGACCAAGCCCATCTATTGTGCATCCCTAGTGCTAGCGAACTTTTCCATGAGTCGCCATCTTTGTTTTGATCCCAGGGAATTTGCATGATGTCATAATACTCAAAGCCAGTCAATAGCTCTTGGACTTGGATTAGGTATAGGGCGAGTCATTGTCCTTTAGCTTTGTAACCCCCCTCCCGACCTGGTATACTACCAACTGTGAGTCGCAAAAGATTTAAAGAAATTTTATCCCTAATTCTCTAGCAATTTTGAGTCCAACAATCAGAGCTTCATACCCAACTCTGTTAGTCATTGCAGGGAAGTCAAGCTTCAAAGCGTAGAAAATTAATCGATTTTATAGGGTACTAACACGATTCCGACTCCAAAACAACAATCATTGGATGCTCCACCATATACATTCTCCACTAAATGGTAAGGCCCCATCTCTCTCTGGGAGACCATCGTGTGCGGTGAGTTCTGCTGTAAATTCTACTAGTGCCTATCCCTAGATGGCTCTTCGAGAAGATAAGTTATGTCAAATTGGCTCGATTCGATGTTCACTTGATTAACCTTCAAGACATATCAGTTCGATGTAGGACCTCTCGTAATGGCTGATCTGTGTAAAATGTAATAGGATGAGCCAAAAAATAGCGGCGGCGCTTTCATGAAGCAATCAACAAGAAATACGCCAATTTCTCCATCTTCGATGATTCCTTTCATCTCCTTTTAATCGCTTACTAATATGATAGACCGGTCTATGGATTGGATTCTCCTCGTAAAGCAGTGCGACACTTATAGCGTGTACCGATACGACAAAGTAGATAATAAGTCTTTATGATCCGCCGACTTTGACAATATAGGAGGCCTCTCTAAATGGTTCACCAAAGCTCGAAATGCATCTTTACAATCCTGTGTCCATTTAAAGTTCCTCTTCCCTCATCTAATCAATTCAAAGGAAGGAATGCATTAATTGGTTGCTTTGGAAATAAATCAACTTAGGGCAGTGACCTTCCCATTTAAGCTTTATACTTTTTTGATGGTCTTTAGTGCCTGAATGTTGCCAATTGCCAAATCTTCTCAAGATTAAATTCGATTCTGCGAGCATTGACGATAAAACCCAAGAACTTTCCGATGCAACATCAAAAGAACATTTTAGAAGATTGATCTTCATTTTGTAATATCAAAGGATATCAAACATTTTTGTTAGGTCCCTAATTTGGTCACTTGATCGTCGTGACTTCACGAGCATATCATCCATGTATACCTCCATCGTCTTTCAATTCTGATTTTTAAACATTAGGTTGACCAAGCATTGATAAGTTGCTCCAGCATTCTCTAATCCAAATGGCATTACCATATAGCAATATAATCCAACTTCAGTAAACTGGTATACTCTTGGTCTGGGATGTGCATTCGTGATTTTGTTATATCTAGAGTATGCATACATGAAAGATAGTAATCTGTGCCATGTGGTTAAGTCCACCAGCTTGTTAATCTTTGGAAGGGGAAAACTATCTTTTGGACATGCCTTGTTCAAGTCCGAATAATCAATGCACGTTCTCCATTTTCTATTCGCCTTTCTCACAAGCATAAGATTGGATACCCATTTAGGGAAGAGGGTGTCATGGATAAACCTATTATTTTTTAGTCTATCCACCTCCTATTTAAGGGTGGCATATCCCTCCAGATCAATGTCGTGCCATTTCTGCTTCACCAAGACATGCCCGGGTCAATATTTAATGAGTGGCTTACACTGACAGGCAAGATCCCACACCTTTCAGAGTGATTCCAACAAACACAACAAGATTTGCTCAAAGAAAACCAACAAGTTTTTTCATCATCAAAGGCTGAACTGTGATCTGATCTTTAAGACCCGTGATAGGTCATCATGGCTGACCGTGACAATTGTCAGCCCAACCAGTGCAGCCTCGATCTCTTTGGGCACCTCCTCATCATCCCTTGGACTTATGTCTTTATAGAACCAATTGTGGCGCCCGATCCATGGTCCAGACATTGGTTGTCAATCTTCGGTGGTTTGGATGTAGAGAGACTTGTCCACACCCTTTTCTTTCTCCTTTAGTTGAGCGCCTCTCAATTCAGCTATATAGCAGGCATGTCAGATCGCCTAATCACCATGCACAACTCCAACATCATTATCAGTTGGAAACTTAAAAGTCAAACACCATGGGGAAAGAGCTGCATGGAACTCAGCTAGGAGTAGTTAACCCAAAAAAGCATTGTATGGAGAGTCAACATCCAAGACAGCAAATGGCAACATCCACAATCTCTTACGGTCACCTTCTCCCAACTCTACGGGTAATTCGACATATCTGATAGCTTCGGTCGTAACACCATTAAAGTCATGATAGTAGGCTTTAGACGGTTTTAAGTCCTTGGTTTCCATCCTCGTTTGATTGTAAGCCTTTTTGAAAATTATATTTACTGAACTTCCACAATCAACCAAAATCTTCCTCACTAAGGCAGAGCCAATCATGACCGAAATGACCATTGGATCGATTGTCGGTACCTCCAGCTTGTCTGCATCTCTGTTTTTGAACATAATGTTGTTATCCCGCTTTTTGGCAAAGCCGCGATACCAAAAGATTGATCAAAAAACGAAGGACAGTTCGCCTCAGAGGTTGATCGTACTTCCTTTAGCCATGGATATCACTGAATTTTATCCGAGTCCAGAATGAGCCACAATTGATAGGACACGGCAAGAAAGGCTACAAGAGTCAGCATTTCAAATTTCAGGTCAATCCGAGGTCGTATGCTCAAGTTATGATGGATTCAAGTTGAGAAAGATGGACGTTGCTCTATTCGAAACCATGACCCCACCTATGTTCGAACCCATCTGGTTCGAACCCAAGGAGTGAGGCAGCGCCTCGAACCCATGCACATATGCCAAAGTTCGAATCAATGAGTTCGCATCCATCGGTTCGACACCACTTCGAACCCAACTAATTCGAAACCACCACGTTCGAACCGATAAGAAGGGACGACTTTCGAACCCATCGACTTCGAACCCTTCGAACCCCCATGGGTTCGACTCCATCACCTTCAACTCCATTGTTTTCGAATCCATGTGCCTCGTATCCATGAAGGGGTTGCAGAGCTCATATGCATCCAAGGGACGTTGTTTCGAAACCATCACAGAAGCCCTGTTCGAACCCATCACAGAGCTATCTTCGAACCCATCACAGAGCCATGTTCGAACCCATCACAGAGCATTTTTCGAACCCATCCTGTGTTGCCTTATTCGAACCCACTGGGTCAACCCACGTGTCTTCCATCGGTTCGAAATCACCGAGATACACGGAGTCGAAGCGGTCAACGCGGAGAGAAGTCCGGATCGATTCGAAACTCGCGCTCCACGTCACCACGAGGTCGCGTGCCACACTGGTTTCGAAACCATCGTTTCGAGTAACAGGGGTTCGAACAAAACAGCCTTGCCGTGAAGTCTATTTCGAACCCAACATATCTCCTAACCTACTGATCCAAATGCAATGAAACTTTCACAGATGCTTGCATACATGTTGAAGAATGTCCACGCCAAATTTCACCTCGATTGGATGAATTCTTGATCGGTTCGAATGGAGTTCGAACCGATGCCAAAGTGGGCCCAAACTTCCCGAGACCGTACGCGTGGGCCCCCTCACGTGTCAGAAGTGGTCTCCCGAGTTTTCAGCGAGATACCAGCAGCCTACACCTATAAATAGAGTCCCAGGGCCAATGAAAAAGGGATCTTCTGACTCTGGGACGCCGAGACTCTGCCGAAACAAGATCTCCATCATCCTACATCATAATTCTATTGTTGATTTCGAATTTCCAGTTGTAACTTGCTGTGGATCGCTGTAACAACTTGTAATCATTGAAAGAGAATCAATAAAACATCAAAAAACTTCACAGTGGACGTAGGCAACACGCCGAACCACTATAAATCGCTCGTCTACGCATTTACTTTACTGTTGATTGGAGTTTTTGTTAGATAATATCTGTTTTGAACTTGCATTCTTGACTATTATCTCTTCAACGACTCCCGAAGAGTGTTGTGCCCAATTTTGACACAAACACTTTGGTGCTTTCACTGAGAAAACCCAGATTTTCTCCTGCTCGTTGGATCTGTCATCGATACCGGATTGAACAAATCTAAGAGAGAGATCCAGATTGTTAAATCCAACTTCCTTCCCTTCTATTCAGATTTGCATAAAGTCTAGGAAAGGAACTCAACTGTAAAAATGGTTAGCACAAGAACCACCTCGAACGCCGTCAATCAAGAAGGACAGGATAGACAGAATCCTGCCCCTCTGCCTCCACCTAATCAAGATGCCGCTGGGCACTCAGAACCGTCGGGTCCGGTTACCCGACAAGAATTGCAGTTGTTACTTCAAGAGCTGACCCAGAGTCGGCGACAACTAGAAGAACAGTTACGCGCCAACGCTGAGCTAATCAACCAGCTGGATCGCCAGAAACGAAAACGATCCACGAGAGATCGTGCTTATCGCTCTTCTAGCGAAAGTTCTTCATCTTCTGATTATTATAACCGACCTCCACGACCCCGGTTAGATGAGGGTCGTATACCATCCGCTGGAAACCAACCGATATTGACCGTTGGACAAATAAGAGTTGGTCCGTCAGCCAGCTTCCAAACCGGACCCTCCTCCCGAGGGGGTGCCATTCCTCACCACGCCGCTGAGTACCGCACCGCTAGCGTTGCGGCTGAACCAGGGGTCGACACTCGAGGTCAGTCGGACCCGAACCGTCGTCAAAGTGGTCATACTCCTGAACCGTACGTCCCAGAGGACTATGAGCCGAGAAGGCGAGATTTGAACCGTCAACGATATCCGGCTCAAACCCAAAGTATGGAACGTGACCATACTCCGGTGCAAATGCCGGATCTATCGACTATGATACGACAGATGATTCGTGAGAGTCAGGGATTCACAAACGACGATTGGGGGGTTTCCCGAAGTCACACTCCCTTTACGGACGACATTCTTAATGCTGAACCCCCACGGCGATTCCGAATGCCCACTCTGCCCATGTATGAGGGAAACTCCGATCCCAATCAACATATTCTAAAATATGAATGGTCGATGACGGCTGCCAGAGCCGACGACGCTGTGAAATGTCGTAGTTTCCCCATATCCCTGGGGGGCATCGCCACCATGTGGTTCACCCGATTGCCTCCTCGATCCGTCTCCTCATTCGACCAGCTGGCCACAAAATTCGTTGAGCAATTCCGCATGCACGTCGCAAGGCCGAAAGATGTCAACACTCTATCCAGTGTCACGCAAGCTCCCAGAGAGACGCTCAGACACTACTTAGAAAGATTCCATACTGCATGTGCGGAGATTAGTAATCCAAATGATAACTCCATCCTTATGGCGTTAACCAAGGGGATCGACCCCGATTCTGAATTCGGCAATTGGCTAGCTGGAAAACCACCTGCGTCATTGGACCGTTTCCATGCCAAAGCAGCTCAATTCCTGAGACGGGAAGACGCGAAACAGTCTAGGAAGCAAACTGACACAGGATCAAACGTGGGAGAAACCCAAAGCAATGTTGCAATAAAACAATCCGGTGAGAGCTCCGGAAAAGTTCAGTTGAACATTAAAAATAAACAAGCTCGGCGAAGAGAGAGCGTGAATCAAATTAAAAAACAAGATCAAAATAGCGGTCCGCAACGCAAAAATCCGAAGTTCGACAGTTATACTCCTTTGAATACTTCATTGGAGGACTTGTATTTACAAACCCGTAGTACAATTCAATATGAAAAACCTGCTCCGAGACCGTCGTCAGAGAGACAAATCCAAACAGGAAAATTTTGCAGGTTCCATGAAGGCTACGGACACGATACGAACGAGTGTCGTCACCTACAGGATCTTGTTGAAAAACTGATCAGGGAAAGGAGACTCGATCGATTTGTGCGGACACCGCAACCCAGGGAAGCAGGTCCAACAAATCAAATCAATGAACCCGATCAACCGAGGCATGAGGACTCCGATGGTCCTCGCGGGAGATTGGTGATAAACGCCATCAGTGGCGGACCGACTTTCTCAGGAGCCTGGAACGGCGAGGATCTTCGTCATTGTCACACATGACAGGCTCATTCAATCTATGAATATTTTGCAATTTCATTTACATTCTGAAATTTGATTTTGTAATAAGGCACTGACTTTGCCATATTTTCTCATTTCAGCAATAAAACATTATCTCTTCAAGCTAAAGCTGTGATTCATCGAATACAACATTCAACGATCACGACACACGAAGAGCTAAGTTCCATCGAACAATGGAATTTATTCAAATAGCGAGTGACTGCGTTACAACCGGCCACTCACTAAGTGAAACCCCAGCTCGGGGGCAAGTCAACACATCGAAGGCTGAACCGGACCAACACACGACAGTCCATTCAATAATTCGTTCCCGGAGTGCGAACGGACTCCAACTTCCCACTGCGCGAATTGGAGTATAAACATTTAACAATTCGTTCCCGGAGTGCGAACGGACTCCAACTTCCCACTGCGTGAATTGGAGTATAAACATTTAACAATTCGTTCCCGGAGTGCGAACGGACTCCAACTTCCCACTGCGTGAATTGGAGTATAAACATTTAACAATTCGTTCCCGGAGTGCGAACGGACTCCAACTTCCCACTGCGTGAATTGGAGTATAAACATTTAACAATTCGTTCCCGGAGTGCGAACGGACTCCAACTTCCCACTGCCTGAATTGGAGTATAAACATTTAACAATTCGTTCCCGGAGTGCGAACGGACTCCAACTTCCCACTGCGTGAATTGGAGTATAAACATTTAACAATTCGTTCCCGGAGTGCGAACGGACTCCAACTTCCCACTGCGTGAATTGGAGTATAAACATTTAACAATTCGTTCCCGGAGTGCGAACGGACTCCAACTTCCCACTGCGTGAATTGGAGTATAAACATTTAACAACTCGTTCCCGGAGTGCGAACGGACTCCAACTTCCCACTGCGTGAATTGGAGTATAAACATTTAACAATTCGTTCCCGGAGTGCGAACGGACTCCAACTTCCCGCAGCGTGAATTGGAGTATAAACATTTAACAATTCGTTCCCGGAGTGCGAACGGACTCCAACTTCCCACTGCGTGAATTGGAGTATAAACATTTAACAACTCGTTCCCGGAGCGCGAACGGACTCCAACTTCCCGCAGCGTGAATTGGAGTATAAACATTTAATAATTCGTTCCCACTGCGTGAACCAACCCATCAATGCGGACTCCGAATCCCCAAAACATGAATTGGGGTATGAACATAAGCTACGGGTTCCCGGAGCGCGAACCGAAGCATCCGTGCAAACTCCATATTCCCGAAGTGCGAGTTGGGGTATAAATGTCAATTCCGGGTTCCTGAAGTACGAACCCAAACTTACATGTTTTATCCAAGCTCCCGGCGTGTGAATTGGAGCACCAACACCAAGTCAAAGTTCCCGTAGTGCGAACTAAAGCGTTAATACTAACTCCGAGTTAGTAGAGTGCAAGTTTGGATGTGAACACCATCCCCAAGTTCCCGGAGCGTGAACCATGTTACAAGTATCAATAACACTTGAACTCCTGGAATGCAAACCAGGTTATCGATCTCAAATTACTCTAAGTCCCCGGACGGCGGACGTGTACTTAAGATTTGCAACAAGTGCAACCGGCTGCCAAAAATACAAGTGTTGTTCCCCAAGACTGGGGGGCACGAAAGCTAAGTGTCAATCACTCACCGAAGTGATACAACGTCCGAAGTTCAAATCATTCATCAATCACGACGTGTGACCAAGATCTTCAGACTTGGAAAATAAAAACGAACTCCACTTAAACGGTAAAAACACCACAAGTACACCGGACCGAAAACAAGGCATTGCAAGTACTTAAGCACAAATAAAGCAAGAGTTGAAACAAAGAAACTAAAGTTTATTTCAACTAACCAAAAATGGGGGCTTACATATGAAAAAGTTTTCCCAAAAACAATCCCTACTGGCAGGAGCCGAACCTGCATCTATACACGGCTTACTAATAAAAAACAAAAACAAGTACTTATCCACCAAAACATCTACTTGTAAAGCCGATCTACTTCTTCCTCTTCTTCGTCTTCCTTATTAGTGGTTCATCGTTATCAGAATCACTAGCGACAGAAATTCTTTTTGAGTGCCTCCTCTTCGGCGGTGACTCTTCGGCCGGGGGCATGATATCGATGTCCCCCTCAGAGCTCGAATCTACAGGGAGGCTTCCCGCCGGAGGAGTAGGGGGGACTGGATCTGTGACGGAAATTGAGATAGTGCCACCCGATGGTACTATCCTGGCAGGTGTTGAGCTATGCGCCGTCGCGCTGCCACCGGCGCTACCACTGTGCCCCGCAGCTTCTATTTCAGCGCTGATTTCAGCCAAAATTTCCTCTTCTCGAGTCGCTTGGGCTTGGCTGGGGGCATCCGCAACTTGCATCGAAGAGCTTGAGGTCGGCGGGGGATCACTGACGATGATAAACGGTAAGTCCGTGGAGAAACCGCCCGGCTCACCGAGCAGCTCGCTCACCATCTGTTCCTCGAGAGATAACCCACTCCCCTGTGCCGCCTCGATCGATACCGCAGTTACAGCAGTGGTCTCGGTGGCGATGGCCTTAACCTTTTGGCTTGATTCTTGAGCCGTGACTGTCGGCGCAACCTCCGTCAC
The DNA here is from genome assembly GCA_030765085.1 of Allium cepa. Taxonomy (NCBI): domain Eukaryota; kingdom Viridiplantae; phylum Streptophyta; class Magnoliopsida; order Asparagales; family Amaryllidaceae; genus Allium; species Allium cepa. The sequence continues at coordinate 615,726,958 of CM060942.1, forward strand.
TAGGCAAAAACAATAAGTTATTAGTAACTTCTTCAAAACAAACTCTTTATTTAGAAAACACTTGAGATAATTTCGAAATACCTTCTCCAGTTTGACTCGCAGACGGCTGAACGACCTCGGAAGTGTGCTCATGGATAGGAGATAAGTGCGGCCGCTCCGGGTCATAAGCAGGAACAGGTGGCAAGCTGACCGCAGACGCAGGCACTGACAAAGGCGATGTGGTGACTTCAGTGACATCCGCATGGTGCTCAACGCCCGATCCCTCTCCAACTTCCAGGGAACGACCACCCACCATCTCCTTCTCATGAGCAATGATAGCATCGTGAAGGACCTTCTTTTCATCCTCAGTTAATAACCGGTTCTCAAGCTCGAATCGGTCAACCGATTCGCCCGGATGCGCTTCCCCCTCTTCCTCGACCAATCGCTCCCAAGCGCTGCGAAGGTGAACGGGATAATCTTGAAGCCAGGCTAAATTTCGGTGTTTTAACACGTTGGCGTTATAAGTTATAAGCAGATCTTCGATATCGGCCTCTAGCCTGGCCTCTGCTCGTTGAACTTTCTCCTCCACCTCTATCTCGACCGCTTGAACTTTCGCCACCGCAGCATCCCTTTCGGTGCGAAGAATCACAGCTTGTTCGCACGCCTCCTGAGCTGCGCTAGTCGCATCATCCCTTTCCTTGGCAATTTCAGCAAATTTTGACTTAAGCTCATTCAACTCCTTCAGGGCAGCGTCCCTCTCTGCAGTAACCAATGTGTTTCGATGACCCATGTCCTCAACCGTGGCGTAGTGTTCGCGTTTCATCCTATCCATGATTGCCTGGGCTTCATCGGCTTTTTTAGTGGCCTCTATTTCAGATTTACGGGATGATTCAGCCTCAGTATTCAGCACTTGAATGATGCGATCTTTTTGTGCTAACTCGGCTTGCAATTTTTCAATGGTGGCTGCTCTTTCGAAGGCCAAGGCCGATGCTTTTTCGGCCGCTCTATACCACACTTTGTACTGTGCGTAGAAATCGTGCACATAATCAAGCGCCCACTGCTCGGCCTCCTGTGGGATTCTTTTCAAGTTCGGGGGGAATACGTAATTGTCGAAGCATATATTCGGGAACTCCCTTTTCAATTGCGCGAGCCTGATTGCTCCTTCCCCCATGATTTCAGTAGGAGGTTCCTCCGCAGCCATCGGTGTCGTCACCTCAGATCTAGAAGCTTGAGGAACTGGCGCATGTCGAGAAGAGTCACGAGGAACATGAACGGGATGTTGTACGGGACCTCTGGAAGGAGGAGGGGTACGCGATCGCGATCGACGCCTATGGCCCTTGTCCGAATCGTATCTCTCATGACTAGAATATCCGGAACGTCCTTGGTCATAGTATCCAGGGCGTCCCTGATCATAATCTCTATCTCCCTCTCGCTTGCGCGAATCATAATAAGAAGACTTGCGAGCATGTCGAAGACTCCCAAGCATTGAACCCCGCTTTGACATAGTATCTGCAAAGCAAAATAAAATCGAATCAATCACCCTTCGAAACAGATAATTTACAGTCAAAGTTTATGCAGTGTCGTGAAATGTGTATGAATATGCATTTCCCCCCGACCAACCAGAAATGTCGACCTCGCTAGTAATAAGAGGCTCGCTCAATTCTAGATTACGATGGAACTCCTCCAACCCGGCATCATGTTGAAAAGACACATCTTCCAGGATTGGAAGGTCGGCAAGCCCTTCGTAGAGGCTTTCAGTACGCGGAGGAGACATCTCAGAGATTCTAACTCCGGAAGAGGGCCGGGAAATGACAACCGATTTCCGTCTCCCCCGCTTAGTTGACTTAACCATGGCAGCCTTGCCTTTTCTCTGCTCCGTGACATCCGAAGCTACATCCGTAGGCTCGATCAGCGGCTCGTCGTCAGTATGAGTTCTTTCAGAGTCAGCCTCCTCGGCTATGACAACTTCGGGCTTCTTATGTTTGACTCGTTTCTTAGGAACGATCCTTTGTGCCACTTCAAACCTTATACTCTGTCCTCGTTCAATCAGCCCAAAGGTCCGGAGATTCCTATCGGTCAAAAGCAACTCGATGTCCCTATCTTCGCTCGGGACTTCTCGAAGTACTCGCACCATCTCCTTAAACTCTTCACCTTCGGGTCGCGGGATCGTTGCTGTAAAAAGAAAAAATTAATATAAGTTCCACTTCGGCAGCAATTGTCGTAGTAACTATTTAAGAACTCGGTTATACTCACGTCTGAATAACCATCGTCGGGCAAATCCTGGAGGACATCTGACATAAAACCATTCTGTCCTATAGTAACTCAGCCTTGTCCAGGATCCGGTGACCACTTGACAATTTCTCACCGCCTCCAGAAATGTGAAAGAAGGATAATCACCACGAGTTTTGAAGTTGAACAAGTATCTGATTTTGATTGGGAGTGGCGGTCGATGGAGATATTCCATAAATGCAATGAACAAGCTATTGATCGACGCATATCCGTTCGGATGCAACTGAGATGGGGCGATCCTCAAAAACGACAATACTTCTCTTATATACTCGTTGAACGGAGGAAGTGTCCCGGCCGCACACGCGTGGCGATTAAATGCTGTATACCCTTCTGGCGGATTATGTGGTCTATCATTCGGCCCCGGCAGTAACACATCGTCCAATGACAAGCCGTGCCTCAAACAAATTCTTCCCAACATGTCTTCAGAGATATTCGATGGAACGGAATCTGATGGATTGGCAATGAACGACGCATCAGGAAGTTCGTCCGGAGCCGGACCGATGATCTCAGGATCTATATCCGGAACTTCTAGCCTCGGAGGGGCTGTACCTTGAATCTCCTGCTGCTGTGAACTTGAAGGTTCCATAACTAGCTAACTCAGGAGAAACCATCGTTAGACGACAAAGAACCCGTGTGTTCCCCAATGTAAAGTGTATGAATGTGTGTGGTACCGTGCCATGCATTACTTGAACAAATGTTGCAGAGTTAAAGTGAACATTCAAACGACAAAGCTACGAAGTCCAGCTATAATGACCGTCATCGCTGACCGTCATCACTAAATCGTTTATATGATGGAAGTCGGTTCGAATGGAAGTTGTTATAGTTCCATCGACGAGCTTCAAAAGGCAATCAAATATGCAGTTCAATATTCAAGTCCAGATATGCGGGAATGAAGCTCGTCGGAGTTATGCTTGAAAAATTTCAAATTTTGGAGTCCATCATACAGGGTTCGAAACCATCACAGAGGCTTCGTTCGAACCCAACCGAACACCTCTTCCTTCGAACCCATCCAAACTTCTTTCGAACCCACGCGTTCGAAACCATCATGACGTTGCTTCGAACCCATGCGTTCGAACCCGTCCAAACTTCTTTCGAACCCACGCGTTCGAAACCATCATGTCATTGCTTCGAACCCATGCGTTCGAACCCATCCTGACATCACTTCGAAACCATACAGTTGGGCGTGCTTCGAACCGATAGCCAAATGACAAGTTCGAACCGATACCGAATCCCTTAAACTTGACATCGGTCGCGTTCGAACCGATCCACTTCGTATCGATACGAAGTTGTCGACTTCGAACCGATAACCTATGGGTTCGAATCCATCGATTCGAATGGATCCCTCGAATCCCCCAATCGGTGCGAACTGCGCATCCCAACAAGGACATTCCAAGGATCGATTCGAAATCCAATGAAAACACACCACCGTCATCGGTTCGAACTCGAATCCACACATCGGTTCGAATCCTCCCTAAACCAGATCTGTTTTTGCCAAATTCTAGGTTAAGCATATCGATGAACAGAAGTGGATTCGAAATAGCTTCGCCGTTTGAAACCGAGGCTAATTACCTAGTTTAAGCAATGGATTCGAGAGATTTAAGTCTTAGATCTTGATGGATTCGAAAACACGACGCAGTATTTTCCCCTTAGAAGCTTCGAAGCGATGAAGAGCGCAGTGAAAAAGTAAAAAGTGAAAATGGGGCAGGTCCACTGCTATTTATATGGGGGGTTGAAGATGACCGGGTCGATTCGAATTCCGGTAAAAATTGACCGAGTACAACAGGTCAGAGGGCAGAATGGTTTCGAATCCTATCTTCGAACCCAAATGCTTGAGGCTCCATTGTGTGAAGCACACAGACCACTGCCGCGAACGATAGTTTCGTACCCATCCAAGTCATCGGTTCGAAGATCAGTTTCGAACCCACCGAAACGAAATACTTGTTCGAAACCATCCTCTCACATCGGTTCGAAAGCTAGTTTCGAACCCATCACAGCACAAAGAATACTCCATCTTCTAACATCGGTTCGAAAGTCAACTTCGAACCCATCATGACACGAGTATACTCCGTTGGGTCGAATGTCAATTTCGAATCCATCCATGCTCCAACGCATCGATTCGAAATCTCATATTCACACGACCCATCATTGCACAGGCATATTGCGTCCATACAAAATTAAACTTCGAACCCATCAATGCTCAAGTGCATCGGTTCGAAACATTACACTTGCGCAATACAAATTCAAATTCTTCAACCTTCAATATCGGTTCAGGAGAGGATCGATACGAAGGAACTTTTCAAAACAACCATCAAGCGTTGTCTCAATTCAAATTTCAAAATCGGTTCAGGAGAGAATCGATACGAAATTCTGCAGCAAACCTAACTGACAACGACTCGTGGACGCACGACGTTAACAAGGTCCAAATTAACATATGTGCATACATGTCAGACTAACATTCGATTTTGAGTATTCACAGGGATCAAACACTCATCCTGTTACAAATGCGACAGCCAACGGCTAAGCACTATTATACAGCAGTCAATCATATCAACGCAGGGTTACAGCAGTACAGCATACGAGTTTCAACAAAAAAGAGAACAATGATTGTTCAGAGAGAAATGGCAGCTATTCAAAGCACGTCATGTTCCCACAAGACGTACTTTGGGGGGAAAAATGTTATCCCGCTTTTTGGCAAAGCCGCGATACCAAAAGATTGATCGAAAAACGAAGGACAGTTCGCCTCAGAGGTTGATCGTACTTCCTTTAGCCATGGATATCACTGAATTTTATCCGAGTCCAGAATGAGCCACAATTGATAGGACACGGCAAGAAAGGCTACAAGAGTCAGCATTTCAAATTTCAGGTCAATCCGAGGTCGTATGCTCAAGTTATGATGGATTCAAGTTGAGAAAGATGGACGTTGCTCTGTTCGAAACCATGACCCCACCTATGTTCGAACCCATCTGGTTCGAACCCAAGGAGTGAGGCAGTGCCTCGAACCCATGCACATATGCCAAAGTTCGAATCAATGAGTTCGCATCCATCGGTTCGACACCACTTCGAACCCAACTAATTCGAAACCACCACGTTCGAACCGATAAGAAGGGACGACTTTCGAACCCATCGACTTCGAACCCTTCGAACCCCCATGGGTTCGACTCCATCACCTTCAACTCCATTGTTTTCGAATCCATGTGCCTCGTATCCATGAAGGGGTTGCAGAGCTCATATGCATCCAAGGGACGTTGTTTCGAAACCATCACAGAAGCCCTGTTCGAACCCATCACAGAGCTATCTTCGAACCCATCACAGAGCCATGTTCGAACCCATCACAGAGCCTTTTTCGAACCCATCCTGTGTTGCCTTATTCGAACCCACTGGGTCAACCCACGTGTCTTCCATCGGTTCGAAATCACCGAGATACACGAAGTCGAAGCGGTCAACGCGGAGAGAAGTCCGGATCGATTCGAAACTCGCGCTCCACGTCACCACGAGGTCGCGTGCCACACTGGTTTCGAAACCATCGTTTCGAGTAACAGGGGTTCGAACAAAACAGCCTTGCCGTGAAGTCTATTTCGAACCCAACATATCTCCTAACCTACTGATCCAAATGCAATGAAACTTTCACAGATGCTTGCATACATGTTGAAGAATGTCCACGCCAAATTTCACCTCGATTGGATGAATTCTTGATCGGTTCGAATGGAGTTCGAACCGATGCCAAAGTGGGCCCAAACTTCCCGAGACCGTACGCGTGGGCCCCCTCACGTGTCAGAAGTGGTCTCCCGAGTTTTCAGCGAGATACCAGCAGCCTACACCTATAAATAGAGTCCCAGGGCCAATGGAAAAGGGATCTTCTGACTCTGGGACGCCGAGACTCTGCCGAAACAAGATCTCCATCATCCTACATCATAATTCTATTGTTGATTTCGAATTTCCAGTTGTAACTTGCTGTGGATCGCTGTAACAACTTGTAATCATTGAAAGAGAATCAATAAAACATCAAAAAACTTCACAGTGGACGTAGGCAACACGCCGAACCACTATAAATCGCTCGTCTACGCATTTACTTTACTGTTGATTGGAGTTTTTGTTAGATAATATCTGTTTTGAACTTGCATTCTTGACTATTATCTCTTCAACGACTCCCGAAGAGTGTTGTGCCCAATTTTGACACAAACAAATGTCATCTGTCATTGTATGTTTCTATTTTGTCGGAGCTCAATCTTCTGTACTCGAACAACATTCAAAATTCATATACTTAATCGCGCTAGCATAGCGCTTCACCTCTTGCCAACTCTTATCAGCTGGATGTGGTCCTCCGACTATTGTATTGATCACTATCCTTCCACCAGTCCATGCAGGCTCCTCAGCCCTGTGCGGCGCTTGTCTTCCATTGGGGTCAAATGTCCCATGCTTTCCATCTTGTGGGGCTTTAATAAATTGTCGTAACTTTCCTTCCCAAATCATTTTCTCAATAACATCCTGGAGTTCCCTACACTCATTCATGTTACGACCATAACATTCATGGAATCAATAATATTTTTCAATCTGCTTTTGCTTCTCTGTCGATTTCTTTGGAGGTGGCTTTCTATATTGCATGGTATTGCTTATAGACAAAAAAAAAATTCTGGAGACGTATTCAGCGATGTGTATGTATCATACATTGAAATTATAGGCTTTCCTCTTCCAGATCCCTCTTTTTCTCATGGTTCCTATCATCGCCTTTCTTTTGCCGATTTTGTTTATTTCGGACATTTACTTAAACTATTTTCGAACTCTCCCAAGGCTGCTTCACTGCAATGTTGCTTTGCTCTCCCTCTCCACTCGATCGAACAACGTTCTTCTTTCTAGATCATCTGGCTTCCTCTTTCCATAAGTACTGAGCCACTTCTGCATTAAAATGCTCCAATGTCATGGGCGGTTTGCCAGCTAACCAATTGCCAAATTTAGATTCTAGATCAATCCCTCTTTTCACTGCCTTCAATATTGAATAGTCATTCTGGTTACTGATTTCTATGATGGTTGTATGAAATCTCTCTGATTATTCATTCAGCTACTCCCTCGAAGCCTGGATCATGCTTGACAGGGACATTACATCTTTGGGGTGAGTTGCATGCATACGGAACTACTCAACAAACTTTTTTGCCAAATCGTCAAATGTAGAGATTGACCTTGGAGGAAAGCTCATAAACTACATCATTTCTATGCCAGAAAGAGTGACAAGAAAACATCTGCACTTGATGGCATCATTGGCTCGTGCATAGTCCATCATTTATTCATATATCATGATGTGCTGCAGGGGTTGGTTTTTCCCTTATAGGCTAGCATTAATGGCATGTTGAATCTCTGTGGGTACTCCTTGTGTAGGATATTGTCAGTGAATGGGGTATGGCTTCTCAAGATTCCACAATTATCATTGGTCTGGCCTTGGCTCTCCCTTACAAGTTTTCAAACCATAGCTGATAAGTCTGGCATTTGGAATGTTGGAGCCAAGCGGTAGTCATGCTCCACCTCGCATGAATGGTCCGTTCAATGTCTATGGGTCGTCCTACGCCTTCTTAGCTCAACTTCCTCTTGATTGCGTTCACATCATTGTCATTCTATAGAGGTAACTAGTCTGCACTCACCTGAACTTTAGCATCCAAATCGATCTCAGCATCTCCAGTGTGTGGTCTTCCCACTGCTTGATGTGACCTACCTCCAAGAGTTGGATCGGCATCGACCATTCCAGATGGATCGGTACCGATCATTATCGGCCTATTTGGATCGGTCAGTTGATAGCGGATCGATGTTTCAGAGTGATATCCATGGGTTCTGCGGCCTTTATGCCTGTGATAGTCATCTGATGAAGTTGAGCATTCTGAAGCAGAATAGGGAGTTGGCTCCCTCTTAGTTTTCCTGCTTTGTTCATCCCTGAGTTGATTCATTAGATCGATATTGGTTTGAAACTGCTGTTCAACTGCTAGCGACTATCCACGAGCTCTCTCATCAGATTCTAAAAATCAGCTCTTGCGTTGGAATCAACCATATTCTAGGCATTAAATGGATTGGCAGCATTCATATCCACTGGTGGATTGCTTGGGCGTCCTTGTTGGATGCTAATGTTCTTATTTCCTACCGCATTTTGAGAAGTATATCTGGTGTTCCTTACCATTGTTGATAGCTTTCCTTAGACGTTTACAAATTTGAATAGAACAAATAAGCTTCTTGAAGATAATTATGGATCTATTTGGGGGATTGATGCAAGCAAAGGCATCCAAATAAAGCTGAGAATCTTCCTTCTCAGCGGAAGCACCAAAATGTTTGCACCAAAATTTTTGGCACAAACACTCAATAGAAAGTTTTATAGAGAAATAAATTAAGAATATTAAATGAAAATAGAGGAATCAAACAATTAAATAACAAAATGTAAGCAATAACAATCAGACAATGATTTATAGTGGTTCGGAGTTGGATGCCTACATCCATTTTGGAGAAATAAATTTATTAAACACTTGAATTGCTGAGTACATGTGGATGGATCGGAGTAAGACACTAGGTCATAAAAAATGTAAGTGACAAGTAGCATAAAATTCCCCAAACGAATAATCAAGTCTATATTTATTGGGGAAGATGGTGAAATATCTTTCTGAAATTTCGACAACGGAGTCTCTAAATCTAGAAGAAGTCATGCTATCGATTGCAGATTCCACTTCTTCAACAACAACGATCGGTATTGATCGTCCTATGGGCTTATTTTGGTATGAGATCGATATAGTGGGCTCCACTCTTCAATATATTGATGTCCCTAAAGTTTCGTCTATATTTGACCTGTAGATTTTGAGATACTGATCGTTTTCCATTGAGTTGTACTGTAACATAGATATGGTATGATCCATAATCGAGGAATGTGGATCGTACCCGATCCATTTTCAGTGGATGGTATATTTTCATACTTCTATTAAATCCGTCTTCTGCCTTCACTTCATCCATACTCCATATTATCATCTGTGCCTGATCTTTGAGCTTCGTGATTGTTAATCTGACTTGTTGATCCCTATGAAAATTGAGTCTAGCTTGTCTAATCAGTTCAAATATAGCCATGTGAAAAGGCTAGATAACAATATATTTGTACAGCTAATAATTGATAAAAAATTTATCGGTTAAAAAATACAAATGAACTGAATTAAGATTGATAAGGAAATATAAAATATACTTGCTAATAGCACTTTTGGCATGTTGTCACTTCAAGCCTCATGCACAAGCCAAATTATACAACTACTAATACATTATGCCTTAGTCATTTAAAAGATTATTTTTTCAAGACTATATATTTTTTCCATGAGTTTTAAACTCTAAAACTAATACAAGAATATAGGTATTTGGTTCTTAATCAATCACATATAAATGTTAAATGGTGCACAGTCGCGATTCATAGTGTACTAAACCCCGATGAGATTAGTTCATTTGAAATAGTTAAATAAACCATAATATGAGATTGTGTATTCAATACGATCGATTACAATAAGGATCTTATTGTGTTAGATGTAGCACTAGACCAAGAGTTGCAAGATGTAAGTAGAAAGTCAATAATTGAAATGTGAGTTTGATCATTTTACATGAAGTGTAATTTATATGATATCCTAAAACATTAAGGTTGACCAAGTACGCTTTTGTTAATAGTTCGGTGCTGATTTGTAGAAGGATATCCTTAAATGATTTGACCATTTGAAAAGGAAAGCAAATATATAAGATTATTTATGAGATAATAATTGTTTTCAGTATTGACTGAATATAAACATCATTTTGTTTCAATATGAATATTATGAATAATTGGTTTAAGGTAAAGCTATAGTGATGGTAGTTGTTTTCATAGCAAAATGATACATTAGAAGATACAAAAGTACCTAAAATTTTACAATTATTTCAGAATTATGGACTAAGCCAAATCTCCAAGAAATAATTCTATAATCATATGATTATGCATCATATAGTACTAATGAATTGCATCACAAATGATTAAGGCAAAGGCTCATTCAATGGTAGTGATAAAAGAGTTGGTGAACTCTTCCGATTGGTACATATAGATGAATGCAATCATAAGTCTCATGGTACCAAAATGGTTCCATATACTTTGCTAAATTCATCAATGATTGACATAAGCATGTATTTACACACAATAATATTTCTATGAAGTTCATAGAATATCGAACGAGAGTATATAACATAGAATGAAAAAGAAATGAAAGTATTAGATTTGGTCGAGCAGGTAAGTAAATTGGAAGAGGGTTTCAAATGTACCTAAAACGAATAATATTAAATGTCACTCCTCCCTATGATACATAACAGTGTATCAATAATGAGTAATCGGACTTCGTCGAACAAAGTGCGATTGATAATGAGTGAATTTGGATCAATTTCTTTCTATAAGATCATGTACTTAAGAGTAAGTACATAAGGTTTAAATTAATTTCATCTAAAAGTATAGTTTATGAGAGCACAGAAGATAAGAGTTCATAATAAATCTCTATATATTCTTGGTCAAGGATTTGATAGATTGTGTAAGTCGAAAGGTTGCATGTTATATTTGTAAGTGTGTGATCTTTTATGGTTTACTCCAAAAGAGTTTGGGATAATCCAACATTGCTTGACTATTTTGTATTATGAACATAAAATTTTATAAACTCAAAACTAAATTAGTTTTACACATATATAGACAGTACATAAAATATTTATTAACACCTATTCCATTGTAGTGAGAAACATTTGTTGTTTCAAGTAACACCAACCCATGGCGAAGGGATTTCTTTTAGAAATTATTAGTAGTAAAATAGATTTGGATACAATCCAAAGATATAAATCACCATGCGGGATGAAATGAGATTAGCCAAACCTAAGTGGAAAAAAACAATAGACAGTTTAATAAGTATTCTGCATATTAATTAGAAACTATAACTTTCTTATCAATGTCAAAAATAAAATTGCTATTGTTTTCAATTAAGCCATTAAGAGTATTGACTTACTATATGGTACAATGCTCAAATCTTGAAAGGATTCCAAGTACAATACCAAAATATGATTTTGATAGTTATACCCATAAGGATATGATCAATTGGCCATAAATGATCTTTAAAAAGAAGACCAATGTAGTTAGAATATAGTGAGCGACATGATAAGAATAACATCATATATTTCAATTGTTGAAATTAGCATAATCGATTCATCATTCAGCGTTCTAAATATAATTTCGATGTTACTTACAAATTTATCTCTTAGTATGATTTGATATATATATATATATATATATATATATATATATATTTGTGTGTGTGTGTGTTGAAACATAAATTATAAATAATGAGCTAGAGTAAACTATTGGCATATAACAACCAAATTATCTCGAAGTCAACGGAGCGATATTGAGTTTGTGAGTCTTGTATATGATCCAAGAACTGGAATGAAAGTATTGTTCGATAAGCATCACAGTTGAACAATATTGATGAGAATTCAAATAGTTTGATTATTCTATCAAAATGCAGTGGAAGCATGTTTCTGTAGGAAAGAATATTAAAGGTACTAAAATATTTCTACAACTATAAGTAAACAACAATCTTATGATTATTAGTAATGTGCCCATATTACAATCATTCTAGTTCGGTTGCTTAATAATCGATACTGGATTTGAAAATGATGTCTTTTATAATCAGTACAAAAGGATATTGGGATTGTCCCTAATGATATCCATAGATACCATATTGAAATTTTAACATGGAGCATGTAAGGTGGTGTTGATTAAATTTTTCCCAACCTCGGAATTATAATTATGAGATATATTAGCAAGGTTGCTAACTAATACTATGATTAAAAATGGAAAATAAGAAAATAATATTTGCAAAATAATTAATGGCACATAATATAAAGTGGTTCGATCAATTTTTATCTATGTCTACTATGAAGAATCTCTTATTACTTCCTTCTCTTACGATGCATATGATTACAAGTATAATAATAAGAAATTGCAATGCTTGAGAGGTTTTATTGTTCAACCTTTATAAAAGTGCACCTCTTGATCTATTTATAGATGTTGGAATATGTATTGGATGTGATTGTGCAGTTAAAATCTAGAATTCGCCATGTACCATTGATGTTGACGGTAGTTGATGCATGTGGCAGCTAGGATGCCAACTGGATTGTGTGGTGTAGAAGAATCCAACCGGCCACTATAGTTTGGCATAGCCTGGTTAAGGCAGGCTACATGGGATTAAGAAGTGATTATGTAGTAGCGCTTTGCGAGGGTGGCAGTAGGGGACAATGAGTGGTTACATCAGTATTGCTTTTGTCAGAATAATCGTTTGGATGAGACAGCATTATCAAAGAAATGGAACGATCGTACCTTCTTTTTGCAGTGGTGGTTAAACTCATGGGGCCAAAATTGGTCATGCCATGCAAGGAGAGCCTAATGGTGTAGGCCATGTGAGGAAGAGGATGAGGGGGTATCCTTCTAGGAGGTGGACCGTTTGATTGGGGTACCTAGATAGTAGGATAGCTTGAGCATACATGACTGCTACCTGTTGTTGTTGATGAAAAGTGTTTGCTAACGCTTTGGTTGATTGATTTTCATTGTCTACTGAGCCACTTTTACATGAGAAGACACCATTTAGTACATGTGCGGGAGTCCGAGGTCGAAGGTGAATGGGGTTCCATATGGGAGAGTGGATTGTTGATCGGGCTAACTTACTATTGAGAGTCACCTTACGAGGGATCAGACATTGACCGGGGCGCTCAATTGTTATACTTAGTTGCCAAAGCCAAACTGTTTGAAGTAGGAAGGTTGAATCGTGGGCTAAGATATAGACCGGGATGTAAGCTTAGAACCAGGCTTACGAAAATAGGCGGGCAAGATGAATCATATGAGCAACTCTCGTTTTATACTTGCAAGAAAAACGAGCAACATTTTGCCCCCCCCCAATCTCATGCCCGTGAGTAGTGTAGGCTTACCGCTCATTCATTAATGCCGCTACATATGGCACCATGCCATTGCAAATGGTGGTTAACATTTCCATATGCGGCAAAGACGATTCACTTTCTCAATATGTGATTTGGAAAGGATATTGATGATACCTAGACAACTTAGATTACCAATGCCTCTCGTCCGTTCCCACTGTCAATAAGTACTCCATTTTCTATTTATTTCTCTCTTTACTAAGTCGTTAAAACTTCCACCACTAATAGAAAATTTTGAGCTCTTTTTCCTTGAAAAAACAACATCCAACCTTGACTCCAATGTTGATCTTTAATCGGTGAGTATCTCTTACTTTTTATGGGCTGTCGCACTTCTTATTTGATTGATTATGTTGAATCTCATTTTGAATTGCTAATTATTTTTCCCCTTTATTTTGCCAAGTAGTCTTAACATCTCTCCTATTACTTTTGCTATTGGTCCATTTTTTTCTATCATGAACACCGTTGTAGCTTTGACAAACCTTTAACTTACATGGAATTGAACGACCGTCTTTAGGTGGCCAATGACGATTGTTTGATGGAAAATAATGACCAGATCCCTTGAGAAAGCTTCACAAATGGTCAATATTATTGAACCGTCCCTTCTCTCCATCATGATAGGAAAGTTAACAAGAGTTGTGGTCTGCAACTAGGATTAGGTAATGAACGGGTGGTGTCTATGGGCCACATGCGCTAGTTCGGGACTAGTTAGTATTTAAGCAAGTTTGGTGTTTTGTAATCTAGGTTGTCTGTTATTATTTGTAGATGGCTAATACTGCATCTACTAGTGGATGGACTCTCCTTCTAGGTGCCTTTAAGGTTAGGGAAGTCCAAGTTGATCTAAACTGCTCTATGGTCTATGAGAATATCAACCCCTTTTATCCTTTTCTTAGTGACCAAACCAACCCACCCCGACAAGTTATTTCATGTGATGACTTTCCTATATAAATAGCGGGGTAGTGCTCACACATCATCCATTATTTATTAGATTCCTAAATGCACACCACATCGTGCCCTGATAGTGTAACGACCCGCCTTTCATTCCATAGAAAGATGCATCATTAAGAAGAAAGAAAGGGATAGAAAAGAGAAAAGATAGAAAATAAAGAACCAAACAACATCATAATCTCACAGCGTAACGAAAATATATTATATCACATAAAATATTACATAGCATCATATACATCAGCGATATGCAGCTAATACAATAGAAACTAGGCAGTTATAGACACCCGTCTAGCTTTTACAACTCATATACATCACAGAGAAACAGATACAATACTAGCACAGTAGAACCATTATATATCTACACGCTGAAGCCTCCTACTCCATATCTCCTCCAAAACTCGTCAAAGCTAATCTGAATCCCTCGATTACTCATACATAATATGCGTACCCAAAAGTTTAATAAAACAGAAAATAAACACTTGGGTCAGACATGGGTCTGGTGGGAGTAAATGGGTTAAAGTTGCTTAACTTTAAAAATCTTTTGAAAACAAAGGTATCACGTAAGACTCCCCACAAATAAACATGGGTAAATTTTTACCTTACGCTAACCAAAACATTTGATAGGAAATCTAGTGATATTATAATAGGGTCTACGGTTTTCAAGTTAATAGAAAATAGCTGAAATTGTTACATTCATAAAATTCCATCTACTAGCCACAAAAGTGGGTAATACAATCAAAACCGTAAAGGGCATGTTGGAAGAATGGGTTTCCATCAATGGCAGGGCTACTGGGGTACCGCCCGCCACAGTACGTGGCCTAGATCACCGTATCGAGGATTATTCCCAATCCCCTGCAACACAAAGCCGGAACCATCCCTTACTGGATAGTCCCGAACAAGACAACCCCGCAGTTGTTCGTGACCAACTTCCCACACAGCCGAAATAAAAGGGACCTCTAGACAGGGGTAAATCTCGTCCTACTTGGGTGCTACCCACTTAGCCTTGCTGCACCTCTCCTTTTTTAGCCATTCTCGATTGATGAGGCTTGAGGCTACGATTACCTTTATAAAACACATCTATCTTAGAATGCTCATCGTCCACCTGACGATGTTCTGAAAGCATTCAATCCATACAAGTTCGTTTCGGGTTCGAGCGAAATCGAAGACACTATCTCGCTACACTCATTTTGGAATCACCCTCAAAGTTAACGACAATAGCCTTGCACTCTGAATCTTCATCTCAAATCTGAAAGCACTACCCCGTTAAACTCGTATTGGAATCACAACTCAGAGTTTTAATGACGAATAGTCCTTACACCTCGAGTCTTCACTCTTCACTTGAGATTCACGA
The DNA here is from genome assembly GCA_030765085.1 of Allium cepa. Taxonomy (NCBI): domain Eukaryota; kingdom Viridiplantae; phylum Streptophyta; class Magnoliopsida; order Asparagales; family Amaryllidaceae; genus Allium; species Allium cepa. The sequence continues at coordinate 615,742,508 of CM060942.1, forward strand.
CCTAACGTTTAATTTGGATCGATGTGGTTTTCATAATTCCAAAGTTGGAAATCCGATCCCAGTCTCATCGAAATCCAAAATGCCATCTTAATATCCAAATGATTTAAGTTTAGCAATTGAATTCATACATCATTATTCACAGATAAATATCACAGATTTATCACGGCTATAATCAATACCATATCATTGCATATCACAGATTATTCAAACTATAAGCATCATTCAATTCAGACATTCCACTTAATCAATCATCCACAAATAGGAATCATTAATCCATATTATAATTAATTTAATCAACTTAAATTAAATTAAATACTTGAGAATTAATCAAGTAATCCTGTTTAAACAACCATTAATTAATTAATTACAAACCATTTAATTAATTAATCAACCTTTAATCACTTATAAACCAATTAGTTAATCTTTAATTAACAGATTAATCATCCTTTAATTATACTCTTAATTAATCACCCTTGATTAATTATTCCTTAATTACATTAAGTAATTAACCTTTAAATTAATTACATACATTAATTATTCTTTATTCATTCTCATTAATTAAACTTAATTACTTTATTAATTAATTAACTATAATTAATTACATTAATCCTTAGTTAATTACATAATTAATTATATTTTAATCACTTCATTGATTAATTATCTTATAATTAATCAATTTAAACCTTAATTATTCTCATTAATTACATTAATTAATGATCCTCTAATTACTCTCATTAATTAATTATTCTTTTAATTACATTTAAAAATTAATTATAAACTTAATTACATTCATTAATTATCCTTAATTAATTACTTCTAGTAATTAATTATCCTTAATTATTTACAATAAGAAAATTAACCCTTTGATTAATTACCTTAATTAATCATTTATTTAATTACACCGAGTAATTAACACTTAATTACTTCCACTGAGTAATTGTTCTTTAATAACTTTCCATCAAGTAATTTCCCTTAATTAATTACATCCAGTAATTATTCATTAATTACTTCACTATGTAATTACACCTCTTTAATTACATTAAGTAATTATACTTAATCCCATCATTAAGTAATTTTTCAATTAACTAAACTTAATTAATTAAAATTATCCATATTAACTTAATTAATTACACTAAGTGATTAGTTATCATAAATTACTTCATTAATTAATTATCTTTAATAATTCATGTTAAGTAATTAACCTCTTAATTACTTAATTATTTCTTAATTGATTAACCTTAATTAATCAATCCTCAACTAAATAATTAATTACCTTAATTAATTACCCAACCAATTTACCCTAATTTAATTACCCACATTAATCACTTAAGTTAATTAAGTAATTACACTTTAATTACCTTTATAAATAAAACTTAATTAAATTAAGATAACCATACATTACATTAACTCTTATCTATCATTTTAAAATTAAATTTGAAATTTAAAAGCTTGAGTTTGGTTTACACAAAATCATCATCTTTAAATTTATTCAAGTTAAATACCTTTGTTATATCACATTCAATTACATCAATAATATTTTATTTGAACACATTTAGGGGTTCATTTCATAATTTAACTAAAGCAATATTTATAACCAAAACTAAATTAAACAAAAGTTTAAACTTTGAAAAAAAAACTTTAAAACAAAAATTCTTTTAATGTCAAACTTTAAATTAATCATTTCGTACATTTTAAAAACTAACTAAAACTTTGTTTTAAAATTTAGCTTTGCCTTAAAAATTATGAAATTCATTTTTAAATTTTAAAACTGGACAGCACATGATTTCTGGAAACAAACTTTAGTAAATAATTTGTTTAGCTTTAAATTTTATTTAATTAAACTGGACGAGTTAAAATCTGGAACAAGTTATACTCGAGACAGCGCACACAAAATCCCGAGTCACCCCACTACAATCACGAGAAACGCTTCGAGACAAAACTCCTTCCCAAACCAAAACCAGATGCACAGATTCGACCTCGTGCATGTGCACGCGCCACAGACCGACGCTGGCCAACTCTCCGATCATCTCCCAGTCGACTACGACTCCACCTATAGATCAGATCACTCAATATTGATAAACTCCCTCGAAATCGAAAAATGAACCCATCTAGCAACCTAGAACCAAAATCACGATGACAAATCTTCTTATCGTCGACGAACCATGCCATCAGAATCCAAAATGCTTCGACCATGGCCACGTCTCGAACCACCAAGACCATCCCACAGTATGCGATTTGACCTGATTTGCCATTGAAGCCGCGATCACCACAATAACAACATAGACAACGTCAGTACTTCGAACCCTACTTCTCCTCTACACAGCCGCCACGGCCATCATTAACCCTTTCCACCATTTTTCCACTATTCCCAGACACCACGGCCACCTTCATGTCGAACCACGACTTCCCCTTCGACGCCGATCGACGTCAAATACCAATAGTCCCAAATTCGAACAATCCTTAATTTCTCTTTAAACACCAAATCAAAAATTTCCAAATTCATGTTAAAATTCACGATTTTGTATTTCAATTCAGATTATATGATCAGAAATTTAAATTATCATGATTGATTTTCATCTGATGTTGAGATCATTACTGTTAACTTGATTTTCTAGGCTAATTTTCTAAATATGAAATTTTGAAACAAATTTTAAAATGTAATTTACACTGTTAGAGTTATACTATCTTTACAAATTCAAACCTATAGTTCAAAGTATAGGAAGTTATGATTTTTTCTCAAAAAGAACCGAGTCTGGTAAGTACAGAGAACATGTCTGTATAAATTCAAATATTACTTCATGCATCACACTTCATACATAAACATTCACATATAAACATAATTACTTCAACACGCATCAATCATAAGATCTAGTTAAATCTGCTTTTAAAAGAAATTTACTCACCACTTTGAAAACAGAGAGATCAGAGAATACAATATATTTTAATTCCGAGAATTTTAAATTTGACAGGCATTTTTAAATCTTTTGTTGGAGTTGATTCACAGCTGAACTTTGAAAACTTGATGATGTTCGTAGCTTTAAACTTCTTTCATTACTGGTTGAAAACTTGCTGTTGAATCTTCATATAGTATTGCATGTTCCTCGGGTTTAATACTTTGGATCTGAAGTTGTAAATGGCTTCAGATTTCATTACAGTTTTAAATTTTTCTTGGGTTTTCTGTTTTCTATATATATATATATATATATATATATATATATATATATATATTAGACGGAGAAAACTAAAGAAGATTTTGAGCTGAAGAAAAATAAACAGACTTTTTCTTTTAAACCAAGTTTGCCACTTGTTATCATGAATTGTTTTTAAGCTTACAAGTGTGTTTATTCAATCTTTAGTATATGACAAATGTAAAACCTCATTTTAAATTCATTTCTTATGTTACAAGTGTTAATTTTATCCTTTTAAATTAATTACTTATTTACAAATGATTTAAATCTTAATTGAATACTTACCTAAATACCTATGTTTTATTTATATTTTAAAATCCATTTCCCAAAGATAAGATTAAAAGAAAGAAAATTAAAAGGAAATGAACATGTATTTAAACCTTAAAGTTTAAAACTTAAGTTATTATACCTAATATTGATATCATATATATAAACTAAATTTGTTTTCAAAAACCAATTTTAGAAGAAAACAAATTAAACTTTTATAACAATATACTATTTTTTTAAGCTATTATATTTTTAATAAAATAAAATTTTCTTCAAGTGTTTTTGAAAAAATAATAATTAATTTTTTTTAAAATAGCTTTTGAAAAGCATTGTATTAAATTCAAACATTATCTTCCAAATTACAATATATACATATTCATATATATATATATATACACACTAAATTTGAAAACACATTTTCTAATTAAGTTTGATTCAATACTTTTCTATTTACAATATATATATATATATATATATATTATAAATAGAAACAGTTTTTAATATTAGCTTTAGAAATTATTTGAATTTTAAAACAGAACTCCAAATCACAATATATATATAAACATATATATTATAATTTGAAAACATTTTTATTGAATTTAAATTGAAACCAATTACCTTTTTACAATGTATATACATATATTCATTACAAATAGAATATTTTTATTAACTTAGGAATATTACTTTTTTATCAATTAAAATAATATTTTAACTTTGAAAAGAATAAAATTGCAAATTAAATTATTATTATTAACTTTGAAAAGATAACATTTGTTAAATTAGATTAATTATTAGTTTTGAAAATATAACATTTGGTTAAATTAGATTATTAAATCAATATTACACATTTAAAATATGTTTTAAATGGAGATTATCAAATGAATATTGCTCAAAATTCCGGGACATCACATTCCTCCCCCCTTAAAAGAATTTCATCCTCGAAATTAAAAGTAAAGATAATTTAATAATCCCATACAGATTTTAATTTTAAAATAGCAAGCGTATGCTATAAACCATATACTGGCTACCATAGCAGCCAATTCAAATAAACAATACTAACTATCCAAACAAAATTTCTAGACATAACTTCCTAATATCTTCTGGAGTTTCCAAGCATCGATACTGGAATACTCGCTTTACAAAATCTAAATTAGCTACACCACTCAGATCTAGAACTCCTGTATATCTAGATCTACAATCTGAACAGGATACCAGACCACAGTCAAGTCCAGTTCAACTACCAAATCTCCCTGATCTACTGGTTCTAAAACCAGTGATGGATCAAACACATACTCCTTCAGAGATACGTGAAATACTTTACGAATCTTAGCCATCCGAACTGGCAATTCAATCCTGTAGGTTAAACTCTTAACCTTAAGTGAATACAGAAAGATCCAATACTCTTTTGAGCTAGCTTCCAGACTTAACCAATCTCACGTTCTTACAATCGGAGAAAAATTATCCAAAATTAAATCTCCGACTTTGAAATCCAAATCCTTTGTTTCTTATCCACACAACTTTCCTGTCGATCCTGGGGTGCCATCAACCTTCTTGATCAACCAAATCTTCACAGATGCCTCACAAAACAAATCTGGACCAAGAATAAGATGATCTCCGGATCCTACTCAACAGATGGTTCTCCTAAGATGCATCGAAATCCAGTACACTCACTCAATTTTACAACCATCAGAAGACTTCAACATACTACTCCTATTCGGGAAAACAGAACAGATGCACTAGACAACCAAGCCTTGATCCCGAAAGAACTTCCTGAAGAAATCCTCTAATCCAGGACAAACACAAACTTTCGAGAAATCCAAGGTTGCTTCTATTCTGAAATAGTTGTCACCTTGCTTCCGCTGCACAACTCTGATCCGAAGAAAATGAGAATGTTGTTGATGAACATAAGCACAGACTCGATCAACTCATCCCGGAAACATGTTCATCAAATTCCATAAAATCTTAATGACCCATCCCATTCAGTCACAAACACCACAGCAAAAATCCAGCCAGAAAATAAGATTCGATCAATCTTGACTGCTTCACAAAAACCTCCATCTCTCTCAAAAAGCCCTCCTACGAGGCTGAAACACCAGAAAAGCTCCAAGAACCAAGTCGATATAGAACTCAATCTCCCGATGTAGATGCAAACCTTGACTTCATCGAAGATAACCGAAAAATCTCAAACTATTTCGATAGCTCCACATTCTCAAGAGACACCTTAATCCAAACAAAGATTACTAAGAGAACTTTCAAACCATCGCAAGTCACTTTTGCGATTCTACCCAGTTCAGATTCCAAAGAAACTATTCTCTCTTTACAAATCAGAACAGCTTATGCCTTCCAAAAGAAGAAACTGATGGTCCACCCAAACCACAAACATCATACCCTGCTGAGCTTCCAGAAGAAGCGGGCAAGCCTTCACCATTTTCCTGGCCTACTAGTAGAAGAATCATAAAGACTTTTGAATCATCGAAGAAACTGACCACTCAACTGCTTTCGAACTCCATCTCTAGGACACTGCTAAGCCAAGAGATCTTCCTAATAGCACACGCAACATCTCCGAGCCACCACTGCTAACTCAGATGTCAAAGACTTCTAATCCAAAAGCTCCTCGAACCACAAAGCTACATCAACCAACTTCACAAAAGAGTCTTCAAGCTGGCAGATATCTTTCAAGAAACTCGGCTTCAAACCAAGCACAAACACCTTGATGAGCTGAGTTCCAAACTCCAATACAGACAAGACTCCTTCCTACCGTTGCCTAGATACCATCACTTGCTTCAACACTTTCGACTGATCAAAATTCTAGAAAATCTGCTCGCACAAGCGCAACTAACTTACATTCCAAAGATGGGCTCCGAACCTTAAAAAGGTTTCCTTCGGAGATTGGTGAAATCCTCATACTATGCTGCAAAGCTTACCCAAAATGTCCAGAACTTCTCTGGTAGATACACTTCCAACCTCTATTACTCGGACTTCTTCCACTAGTGGTAGTCATGCCATACACGCCACTACCTCTCCTACCTCTAGCACTATATTGGAAATCAAGAACAGGTAACCCAACAAATAGGTAGGTGTGTGTATATATATATATGTATGTATGTGTATATATATATAAGTATGCTCACTCAATAAAGAATTCACTCCAAACCCCAAGTTTCACTCAACCTAGCGCTCTGATACCACAATGTAACGACCCGCCTTTCATTCCATAGAAAGACGCATCATTAAGAAGAAAGAAAGGGATAGAAAAGGGAAAAGATAGAAAAGAAAGAACCAAACAACATCAAAATCTCACAGCGGAACGAATAAATTATATTATATCACATAAAATATTACATAGTATCATATACATCAAGGATATACAGCTAATACAACACAAACTAGATAGTTATAAACACCTGTCTAGCTTTTACAACTCAAGTACATCACAAAGAAACAGATACAATACTAGCACAGCAGAACCACTATATATCTACACGTTGAAGCCTCCTGCTCCATATCTCCTCCAGAACTTGTCAAAACTAACCTGAATCCCTCGACTACTCATACATAATATGAGTACCCAAGAGTTTAATAAAACAGAAAATAAACACTTGGGTCAGACATGGGTTTGGTGTGAGTAAACGGGTTAAAGTTGCTTAACTTTGAAAATCTTTTGAAAACAAAGGTATCACGCAAGACTCCCTACAAATAAACATGGGTAAATTTTACCTTAAGCTAACCAAAACATTTGATAGGAAATCCAGTGATATTATAATAGGGTCTAGGGTTTTCAAGTAAATAGAAAATAGCCGAAATTGCTACATGCATTAAATTCCAGCTACTAGCCACAAAAGTGGGTAATACAATCAAAACCGTAAAGGACCGTAGGAAGAATGGGTTTCCATCAATGGCAGGGCTACTGGGGTACCGCCCATCATAGTACGTGGCCTAGATCACCGTACCAAGGATTACTCCCAATCCCCTGCAACACAAAGCAGGAACCATCCCTTACTGGATAGTCCTGAACAAGACAACCCCGCAGTTGTTCATGACCAACTTCCCACACAGCCGAAATAAAAGGGACCTCTAGATAGGGTTAAATCTCGTCCTACTTGGGTGCTACCTACTTAGCCTTGCTGCACCTCCCATGTTTTAGCCATTCTCGGTTGATGAGGCTTGAGGCTACGATTACCTTTATAGAACACATCTATCTAAGAATGCTCATCGTCCACCTGACGATGTTTTGAAAGCATTCAATCCATACAAGCTCTTCCGGGTTCGAACGAAACTGAAGGCACTATCTCACTACACTCATTTTGGAATCACCCTCAGAATTAACGACAATAGCCCTTGTACTCTGAATCTCCATCTCGAATCTGAAAGTACTACCCCGTTAAACTCGTATTGGAATCACCCTCAGAGTTATAACGACGAATAGTCCTTGCACCTTGAATCTTCACTCTTCACTTGAGATTCACGACCTAACGTTTAATTTGGATCGATGTTGTTTTTAGAATTCCAAATTTGGAAATCCGATCCCGGTCTCATCGAAATACAAAAGGCCATCTTAATGTCCAAGTGATTTAAGTTTAACAATTTAATTCAGTTTAAAACATTGAATTCATACAGCATCATTCACAGATAAATATCACACATTTATCACAGCTATAATCAATATCATGTCATAGCACATCACAGATTATACAAACTATAAGCATCATTCAATTCAAACATTCCACTTAATCAATCATCCACAAACAGGGATCATTAATCCATATTATAATTAATTTAATCAACTTAAATTAAATTAATTACTTGAGAATTAATCAAGTAATCCTGTTTAAACAACCATTAATTAATTAATTACAAACCATTTAATTAATTAATCAACCTTTAATCACTTATAAACCAATTAATTAATCTTTAATTAGCAGAATAATTATCCTTCAATTATACTCTTAACTAATCACCCCTGATTAATTATTCCTTAATTACATTAAGTAATTAGCCTTTAAATTAATTACACAAATTAATAATTCTTTATTCATTCTCATTAATTAACCTTAATTACTTTTATTAATTAATTAACTATAATTAATTGCATTAATCCTTAATTAATTACATTAATTGATTATACTTTAATCACTTCATTGATTAGTTATCTTATAATTAATCACATTTATTAATCAATTTAAACCTTAATTATCCTTATTAATTACATTAATTAATGACCCTCTAATTACTCTCATTAATTAATTATTCTTTTAATTACATTTAAAAATTAATTATAAACTTAATTACATTCATTAATTATCCTTAATTAATTACTTCCAGTAATTAATTATCCTTAATTATTTACAACAATTAAATTAACTCTTTGATTAATTACCTTAATTAATCCTTTAATTAATTACACTGAGTAATTAACACTTAATTACATCCACATGTAATTATTCTTTAATTACTTTCCATTAAGTAATTTTCCTTAATTAATTATATACAGTAATTATTCATTAATTACTTCACTAAGTAATTACACCTCTTTAATTACATTAAGTAATTATACTTAATCCCATCATTAAGTAATTCTTTTATTTAATTAAACTTAATCAATTAATTAAAATTATCCATATTAACTTAATTAATTACACTAAGTGATTAATTATCTTAAATTATTTCATTAAGTAATTATCTTTAATAATTCTTCTTAACATTAAGTAATTAACTTCTTAATTACTTAATTTTTTGTTAATTGATTAACCTAGATTAATCAATCCTCAATTAAATAATTAATTACACTTAATTAATTACCAAACCAATTTACCCTAATTTAATTACCCACATTAATCACTTAAGTTAATTAAGTAATTACACTTTAATTACCTTTATAAATAAAACTTGATTAAATTAAGATAAACCATACATTACATTAACTCTTATCTACCATTTTAAAATTAAATTTGAAATTTAAAAGCTTGAGTTTGGTTTACATAAAATCATCATCTTTAAATTTATTCAAGTTAAATAACTTTGCTATATCACATTCAATTACATCAATAATATTTTATTTGAACGCATTTAGGGGTTCATTTCATAATTTAACTAAAGCAATATTTATAACCAAAACTACTTTAAACAAAAGTTTAAACTTTGAAAATAAACTTTAAAACAAAAATTCTTTTGACATCAAACCTTAAATTAATAATTTCATACATTTTAAAAACTAACTAAAACTTTGTTTTAAAATTTACCTTTGCCTTAAAACTTTGAAATTCATTTTTAAAATTTAAAACTGGACAGGACTTGATATCTGGAAACAAACTTTAGTAAAAAATTTGTTTAGCTTTAAATTTCATTTAATTAAACTGGACAACTTAAAACCTGGAACAAGTTATACCCGAGGCAGCGCATGCAAAATCCCGAGTCACGCCACTACAATCACGAGAAACGCTTCGAGACAAAACTCCTTCTTCCCAAACCAAAACCAGATGCACAGATTCGACCTCGTCATGTGCACGCGCCATGCGCCGATGCTGGTCAACTCTCTGATCATCTCCCAGTCAACTACGACTCCACCTATAGATCAGATCACTCAGTATTGATAAACCCGCTCGAAATCGAAAACTGAACCCATCGAGCAACCGGGAACCAAAATCACAATGAAAATCTTACTGCCGTCGATGAACCATGCCATCAGAATCCAAAATGCTTCAACCACGGCCACGTCTCGAACCACCGAGACCATCCCCTACTATGCGATTCGACCTGATTCGCCATTGAAGCCGCGGTCACCACAATAGCAACATAGACAATGTCAGGACTTCGAACCCTCCTTCGCCTCTACACAGCCACCACGACCATCACTAACCCTTTCCACCATATTTCCTGTGTTCCCAGACGCCACGGCCACCTTTATGCCGAACCACGACCTTCCCTTCAACGCTGATCGACATCAAATGCCAAAAGTCCAAATTCAAACAACCCCTAATTTCTCTATGAGTACTAATTTAAAAAATTCCAAATTCGTGTTAAAATTCATGATTTTGTATTCAATTCAGATTGTATGACCAGAAACTTAAATTATCATGATTGATTTTCATCCAATATTGAGATCATTACTGTTAACTTGCTTTTCCAGGCTAATTTTCTAAATATAAAATTTCGAAATAAATTTTAAAATGCAACTTATACTGTTAGAGTTATACTATCTTTATAAATTCTAACCTATAGTTCAAAGTATATGAAGTTATGAATTTTTTTTCAAAAAGAACCGAGTCTTGTAAGTACAGAGAACGTGTCTATATAAATTCAAATATTACTTCAGGCATCACACTTCATACATAAACATTCACACATAAACATAATTACTTCAACAAGCATCAATCATAAGACCTAGTTAAATCTGCTTTTAAAAGAAATTTACTCACCTCTTTGAAAACAGAGAGATCAGAGAATACTGCATATTTGAATTCTTGGATTTTTGAATTTGACATGCATTTTTAAATCTGTTGTTAGAGTTGATTCGCAGTTGAACTTTGAAAACTTGATGATGTTCACCGCTTCGAACTTCTTTCATTACTGGTTGAAAACTTGCTGTTGAATCTTCATATGGTATTGCATGTTCCTCAGGTTGAATACTTTGGATCTGAAGTTGTAAATGGCTTCAGATTTGATTACGGTTTTGAATTTTTCTTGGGTTTTCGTTTTTCTTTATATATTTTTTTTAGATGAAGATAACTAAAGAAGATTTTGAGTTGAAGAAAAATAATCAGACTTTTTCTTTTAAACCAAGTTTGCCACTTATTATCATGAATTGTTTTTAAGCTTACAAGTGTGTTTATTCAATCTTTAGTAAATGAAAAATGTAAAACCTCATTTTAAATTCATTTCTTATGTTACAAATGTTAATTTTATCTTTTTAAATTAATTACTTATTTACAAATGATTTTTACCTAAATACTTACGTTTTATTTATATTTTAAAATCCATTTCCCAAAGATAAGTTTAAAAGAAAGAAAATTAAAAAGAAATGAACATTTATTTAAACATTATTTTAAAGTTTAAAACTTAAGTTATTATACCTAATATTGATATCATATATATAAACTAAATTTGTTTTCAAAAACCAATTTTAGAAGAAAACAAATTGAACTATTATAATATTATACTATTTTTTAAGCTATTATATTTTGAACAAAATAAAATTTTATTCAAGTGTTTTTGAAAATATAAGATTAATTTTTTTAAAATAACTTTTGAAAAGCATTGTATTAAATTCAAACATTATCTTCCAAATTACAATATATACATATTCATATATATATATACACACTAAATTTGGAAACACATTTTCTAATTAAGTTTAATTCAATACTTTTCTCTTTACAATATATATACAAATATATATATATATATATATATATTATAAATAGAAACAGTTTTTAATATTATCTTTAGAAATTATTTGAATTTTAAAACAGAACTTCAAATCACAATATATATACAAACATATATATTATAATTTGAAAACATTTCTATTGAATTTAAATTGAAACCAATTTCCTTTTTACAATGTATATACATATATTCATTACAAATAGAATATTTTTATTAACTTAGGAAGATTAATTTTTTATGAATTAAAATAATATTTTAACTTTGAAAATAATAAAATTGCAAATTAAATTATTATTATTAAGTTTTGAAAAGATAACGTTAAATCATATTAATTGTTAGTTTTAAAAATATAACATTTGGTTAAATTAGATTATTAAATCAATATTACACGTTTAAAATAAATTTTAAATGGAAATTATCAAATAAGTATTGCTCAAAATTCTGGGACATCACAGATAGCTTGCCCTTGAATAGCTATAAATAAGTAGTGGGGCTCTTCATCGTTTGTCATGACTTGAACATCCCAAAGCCGGATCTAGTTCTTATTAGGTTAATCTTCAAACTACACCAACAGTGCAAGACCAAAGTGGGAACTACTACTACATTTTATGGATCGACATGCCCCACTCTTTTTCAGTCATTATGGAAAGGTGTCAGGATACTGAGAGCAATTCTTCTTTGTGCCAACCACCATCAACCCGACCCTCACTATATGGGTCCAACTTGCTCGATATGATTCTTTACGTAATATGTTTCCTTTTTTGAATTTTTTTTGCAATGATTTGTAAGATGATCTTCTTTTATACTATAGTGACTTCTAATAAAATCAACAAAGGCACTACTCTTTATGAGGATTATATCCATTAGATAAAGGCGACTCAGGAAGATTCTCAGAATATGGTGATGACCTTAACAAACAAGAACATTCACCAAGTGGGTTTTCTAGTCTGAGGTAGACAATGGAAGGAAGCAAAGCGATGGTTAAGATCCTAATTAAGCAGCCAACTAGGCATGTCGGGGTCATGATTAGAGAAACAATCGATGGTGGATATAGAGGAGGAGGAAGGAGCTACCACGTCGAAGCCAGGTCAAATTGGTGAGTGGAGACTTACAAACCAGCACTATTAGAGGATGTTGTGGTTCCTAACCGAATTGTTGAGTGGTCATCCGATTATTCTAGCACACCACAGATGCCAACATAAAGAGGATGGATAGATAGGTGCAGCCGCTAGATATGCTAAAAAGTAAGGGATCCTCTTCTTTGAGACACCTCTCATCTATGGATTTCCAACCTAAGTAGCCCACACCGTGCTAATAGAAACACAACACTATGAAGGGTCAAATTTTGACAATAATAACATGGGCTCCTCCTGCTTACCTCTAGTCAGGATGCGATGGGGACTAGACCAATATGGGTAGCTTACTACTGTCATTACATTGTCTTTACATTCTTTGAATTTTTTAGAACTCTTTTCCATGTTTATGTTTTGTAGTACAACTTGAATTCATTGTGATGATGGAATCGACAACCTCATGAGGAACTCTCTCATGGATCGCAACTTCTCAAACCCACACAGGCACAATTGGTAAGAAGATGATGCCTGCTTCTTTCTCTCGACCAGCCCATTCAGTAGAAATGACCCCCTCACAGTCATGTCATTTCCTTCCCTAAACTCTCAATGCACCTTCAAGTTAGCTTGGGCCAGTTATACCCCCTGGATTCGACCATGGAGCCTGAACTGGTTATATTTAAGAGGAAAACAGGTGGGAAGCCAAAAGCTTTGAAGAGGATCTTACAACTTCTTTAGAGAGGCCGAACGGAATTGTCAATTACCAATAACCGATGATATAAGAGTTGATAGGTCCACCATCTTGTCAGAATAGTTAGATGAAATGGGCCTTCTTTCCATCCTTTAGACTTTGGCTGGAATCACTTCCAAAGTCTTAGCCTAGACGAGCGGGGCTAAAAGTGAGTGGGTAGGGTACTCTATCGAGGTGGTCGTGGATGCTGAGGTCAGAAAGGCCTTCCTAGCAAGATCTCAAACTTATCTTTTCCAATCAATTCTTTCCCAGACTTTATTAATATTTTTTAATTGAAGTTGGATTTTGCTTGTTGCACCTCCAAAATGATATGCTAGCCCATAAAAAGCAAGCGATTGATGATGCCAGTGCCTGTTTCTTAGCAGAAGAAAAGTTATCGAGGCTTGAGAAGAGGGCCACTGAAACTGAGGTTAGTAGGGAAACATTGGCCATGCAGAGGGCTCAGGAGGTGACCAGGAGGGAGAGGTTGGAAATGGTGAATGCCTAACTGATGGTGGGCCTAGAGATGAGCCGCAAGGAGGTGGATGAGATGAGGGAAACTCTACAGCAGCATACGTAGAGTGTTACCCGGGAGGGGCTTGTAAAGGAGAACAGGGGTCAAGATAAGCTATGGAATGATAGGTTGGCCAAGATGTTGAAGCTTGTTTTTGCGGCCAACTACCATCTCCCCCTACAGCTTCCTCTGCCCAAAAAAGAATGAGGAGGTCCGCAATGAGGTGGCGATGGAGATGGTGGTGACTGGGACGACTCCTTCAGTGATTTTGACTCATGAGTAGATTGCCTTTTCGATGGGCATACCTAATGAGATAGCCATCGATGATAATTCAATGAATCAACGTTTGGATTTTGATGATGACTACCATATTATTTCACACCTTGATCCCCTATAAGCTGGTGGGGCAATAGGTAGTCTTTTATGTTTTGTACTAGTCTTCCTTCCCTTATGTTGTTGTTGAGGTGAGGCTTGGTCTTTTAAAGAACTTTTGTTGAAATGAAATCTTTTACTTGACTTATCTATTTGCTATTACCATGATCTTTATTGTTTTTTACTTTTATATTTTCTATTGTTATGTCGGACAATTTTGTTCATACCCAACTTTGCCAAGCAAACATGCATACTTAAACATTTTTGCACAAAATAACAAACAAGTAGAAAAATAATAAGTAAGCGAAAAAACGTGTAGACCTAAATATTTATGCACAAATAACACAAACAGACTTATCTCATATTAAGGCAGCATGAGTTGAGGATGAAGTACCCTTTGATGGTCAATGGATGCTAATATTGGTCTAACTTGATTGTATTTGAGGGTTGTTATAGGGCCCAACTATGTTGTGATAGGGCCACTTTTGATGTTTGAGTTGACCAAAAATATAGATGCTAGGTTCAAGGTTACAATCTGGGCAACCACTCTGCGTTTGCATTATTTCCCTACCCCGCTGGAGGGACGGGCAGCATCATGGGTGAATGAATCAAGACCATGGTGTGGGTAGTCTCGTTATTGGTTCGTCGATGCCTTCAGCATAGAAGGGAGCATTGATTAGCTCTTGCATCCTCACAGAGCAGCACTTTGGATGTTAGATTCGAGGTCACAATATGGGTGACCATGCTACCTAGGCACTAGTGCCCTGGGCCATTGAAGCGATAGGAAACACATAGATGAGCTTATTGAGAATATGAAATGGGTGGTTGAGCCATTGGTTCTTCGATACCTCTAGCACAGAAGGGAGCGTTGGTTAGTTCATGCATCCTCATGGAGCAATACTACAGATGTCGGATTTAGAGTTACAATACGGGTAACCATGCCATTTTAGCACTAGTTCCTTGCCTCATTGAAGGGATAGGCAGCATCATAAGCGAATGAATTGGGACTACAGTGTGGGTGGTCACACTACTGATTTGTTAAAGCCTCCGGCATGGAAGGGGGCATTTACTAGCTTGCACATTATCATAGAGTAGTTTTTTCATTCCTCGGTTGTAGAGGTTAGCCTCTGGTGGCCCGTCCTCTTTGGATAGCCCTGAATGTAATGTTTCCTAGTTGTAAAGGAGGTCTCGGGTGGCCTATCCTCTCCGAATAGCCCTATTGTGACACTTGAATAATGGATGTCTGGGAATGCCTTGTTTTCATTCCATGCTTAGGATTTTACAATATTCTTTGCATTATAGTTATGGCTTGCAACGTTTCATACACAATACTTCCGAAGATGCTTTAGGTTCCCTGTGAAAGGCACGTAGGTGTCATTCATGTGTGACAACCAATAGGCGCCATTGGTGAATGTGGCGCCGATCAAGTATTATCCTTCCTAGTTCAGCCCAAAAACTCCTTTGGTCGAGTTCTTGGTATTTGCAAAAACTCGGCGTAGTACTAAACTTCGACTTGAATTGATGGAGTTTCATCTTTATATTGTATAACTTGGCTATTTTTCTCTTGTACGCCTCAATGCAAACCTATGCCTCTACTCTTCTTTCATCTAAATTCCAAGTCAAGCCTGAGTAGTTCTTTGTTTTGCTCTAGGTCATGGGTGAGGTGGCTCGAAGATGGTACGTGACCTTGATGGCCAGCATGGCTTTATTTCTATGGACTAAAGAGAATAGGGAGTGCCTGGTTGATGTGCTGCTAGATTTTGGTAGGACCAAGGTACGAGTGGTTGGTCAACCACCTAATTCCCCTTTGCCTTGTGAGGTGCTTCTTTAGTGTGGATTAGTGGTTATATTTGTGAAATTAACCTGCCTATTTGCTTGCAGGTTGGTAATTGTGGAGAAGCACTTCATTATTACATTCTTCTTGCAGAACCCCTAGAATAACCTTAACCAATTTCGTGAAGTAGTCGATGGTGATGATGGCATTGTTATATCCACCTTTGGCATTATGGAGCTTTCCAATGATGTCAATCCTCAATTGTCAAATGATAAGGAGATGCTGTAGGAGTTAGGAGATTTGAAGAATCTCTTCCAATCTTAGTGAACCGCTGACATCGATCGCACTTTTTGACATATTTCATCATGATCATAGTGAGCAAGTAGTAAACTTGGCGGATACCCTTTTTTGCTTAGCTTTGTCCCTTGGCTAGATCTCTTCATAAACCTTTATGAGTTTCTTCTAATATGTGACTAATTCATCATCTATGGCATGGAATTGAAGGAGGGTTAAGTACCCATATGGGTAAAGCCTTCCGTCCATGATACTGGTAAAGGACTTTTTAGGCCTTATTTTCATCCATGGGCAGTTCACTACTTGCTAATTATTTCAAAATTGGAGTCATCTAGGTGTTAGTTGGGACATTATCTATTTCAATTATGGCTTCTCCCAACTCAAAGTAGGGGATAGACAGGATTTCTAAAGCGACTCAAGGAATGCTTTCTTTAGGATTGCTTACTGCTTTGACTAGCTGGTCAGCCTTGGAATTCTTCTCATAAAGGATTTGTTCTATTTTAAAGAATGTGAAGGCACTGATGGGTTTCATAGATTCTCCGACATAGATGACCATTGTTTTTCTCTTAACCTGGAAATACTCTCTGATCTGGTTGGCAACCAACAAAGAGTCGTTGAACATTTGTAAGAATTATATCTGTAACGCTATAGATATCTTAAGACCGATTAGGACGACTTCACACCTAGATTCATTATTTATGGCCTTGAAGCTTAAGTGGATGAAAATTATGATTCCTTCCCATCAAGGGTGATTAGGACCATGCCAGCCCTAACCCGTTTTTGTTAGATGCACAATCAACATATAGTTGTTATGTTTGCAGACTAATCATTATCTCTTCGTCGTCACTATCCAAGCCTAAAAATTCTTCTATGAAATTCATCCAACTTGACCTTTGATGGAAGTGCGGGGGTGGAAAATGACATGATGCTATCTAATTTCCACAAACCACTTCAATTGTTTGCCTTTTATGTCAGGCCAACTCAGTACTTGCATTTGTGGCTGAGTGCTTTGATTGGTGTGCTTGGAAATATAGCCAAAGTTGTTGGTCCACCATCAGAAGGAAGTATATTAGCTTTTCTAACTTGGAATATTTGGTTTCTAGACTCGATAACTCTTTGCTTACATAATATATGGGCTACTAGTTTTCATTTCCTCCCAAACTAGAGTAGCACTTATCATGAACTCAGTAACTGTGATGTACCTGTATAAGTCTTCCTTATCAATAGGTATAGAAATCATGGGGTGAGGCAAGATGTTTCTTTAAGTCTTCAAAAGCCTTGGTGCACTCTTTGCTTCAATCAAACGATTTTCCTTTCTTGACATGGTCAAATAAGAGGGACACACCGATCAATGGCTTTAGACACAAAGTGGGTAAGCACCGCTATCATCCCATTTAGGCTTTATATTTGCTTGACTATGCAGGCTATTTACATGTCTTGAATTTCTTGAATTTTGTTGGGGTCGTCCTTAATGCCTTTGGTACTTACTAAAAACCAAGGAACTTCCTAGATCACATGGAAAAGGAGCACTTCTTAATATTAAGCTTTATATTATAGTTGTAGAGGATGTTGGAAGTCTTGGTTAGGTTATTTATGTGCCCCAGCCTTTTCAAATTTCATAAGAAGGTCATCAACATATCCTCTATTGACCGACAAATTCATTGGACAAACATCTTGTTGACAAGAAGTTGATGAGTTGTACTTGCATTGCCAAGTCGAAATGGCATGGCTTGGTAGCAGTACAGATCAAGGTTGGTGACGAAAGAGGTGTACTCCTAACTAGGGCCATGCAAGGCGATCTAATTATACTCGAAGTAGGCATCCATGAATGTGAGTAACGTATGTCTACTAGCCGCATCGACAAGTTGGTTGATGTAGGGTAATAGGGGATGTCTTTCTGGCAAGCCTTATTAAGGTATGATAAATTGATACAAGTCCTCCAGGCCCTACTTAGCTTTCGTGCTAACATTGTTGGCTACCTAGACTGGATATGTAGCTTTGTGGATGAATCCATTTATAAGCATCTTTCCAACTTCTTCTTTGAGTGCCCTATACCATTCGAGATTGAGGGATTGTCATTTTTTATGGATAGAGTAAGCGGTTTGGTTAATGTTGAGGGTGTAGCAGATAATCAAGTGATCTATGTCGATCATGTCAAATTCCCCTAAGCAAATAAATCATTTCTTTTTCATAGAAAATTGAATAGCCCATCCCTCACTTTTGGACTTAGTTCTATGCCTATTTGGATGACCTTGTTGGGGTCATCTTGTTAATTGATATTGCTTCAAGTAAAGTGGTCGGCTCACAGTCAGGGTTTAATTCTCCCGTATGGGGGTTAAGTAGGTCATCATTGTTATACTCTGCACTTTTTCCTAGGTCACACTAATCCAATGCATATATCATGCACTTAATATCATCCTCCGGCTGAGGCAGACATCCATGCATGAATCGAAGAACTATGGCTTACCCTGACTCTCATAAATGAGACTACCGGCATTGAATGGGAAAGAATGGTGGTGAATTCTACTCCCACATACCAATGGGGTTGAACTTTCTCATTCCATGTTGCTATGAGTTCTCTCATTTTGCTCAGGCTGGCTAGGGAAAGATTTTCCTTATCAACCATGTTGTTTGATCCCCTAGCACAAATGGGAGCATTTAGTGGCTCACATGTTATCTTAGGGATAGCATGTGTTGTGAATGCTTTGACTTCATAGCTTCAGGTGATCCAGAACAAACGGGAGCATTGATTGGCTCTCTTATTCTCTCGAATATGTCGCCGTTGAGCATTGCTTCTTGTAGCAGCATGAGTGCTCTCTTTTCGCTTCATCTTGTCAATAACTCCTTGAACATAACATTAATAGAGTTTCCCCATCAATGAAAACCCAATGCACATTGGTACTAGCAACACTAAAGGATATGACCATAGGGTCAAGATGGGAGAAACCAATGCCTTATTTTTCCTCTATAGTGAAGGCAGTATCCTCCACCTTATCTTCAATTCAGGGGGCTTGGGGGGCCCAAAGGTCGATTGAGTATGCTTGACTTCCAGATGCAAGTTCGCTATAATATCAGCTATGATCCGTCAACTGCTCCTAGCCACATATGGACTGCTACAAATTGATAGCATCCCTATGTTGATTGCGCCACATTGGTCCCATTTTTGCGCTAGGTCAAGGCAGGTGGATTTGGTTGGGAGTTGCATTGTTCTACCTGTTGCCTCACATATTAAACCAATATGACTTGCTAGACTAGTCGTTCAATTTCATCTTTAAGATGTCAACACTCGTTGGTTGAGTGGCCATTGAACTAGTGAAATTCATAGTATTTTCATTACCCTTGAGCTTCCCCTTCGCTTGTTCTGGGAGGGTATGAGCCGCTGTAATGGTACATAATCTCCTATAGCTAGGTAAATTATTTCACTTGATTTAAGGTTTGTATTTGGGGTTGGAGAACAAACATCTTTTTCTCGGTTCTTTTTATTTATTGACAGCCATTCTTTTAGAGATTGCCTTCCCTTAAGTTAGCTTTTCTATTCTGCCTTCTCTCCTTATCACCGTCAGAGATGTCGGCCTTTTCAACCCTCATAATGATGTTCGCCCTTTGGAGAAAATCTATCAAGGACGAAGCAGGTTGCTTCTGCAGTTCCTTCTAGATCCGAGATCGATACTCCACTCCTAAACATAAGGCGACTACCAAACTGTTCTTTTCCTCTCCCTGGAAAAGGTTGATTCTTTGTTGAAGCGGTTGAAATACGATCGAAGGGACTTGGTAGGTACTTGCCTTATGTTGCCTAACTCGCTCGCCAGCATGAACCTTATTTAGAATGCAAAGAAGCAAGCTTTGAATCGAAAAAAATTAGGCCCAAGGGTGGACATTGTTGGCCTGTAAATGAAGTAACCAGTAAGAGGATATTTTTGTCAAGGTGGATGGAAAAAGAAGGCACTTGGCATGATCGAAGAGCTGGCCGACCTGGATTACAGAGTTGAAGGCGATGATATAATTGAACGGGTTGGTGATTCTATCGTACTAGTCCACGAAAGACAAAGCGTACCGATGGTGGATGTAAGTGCTCAAATTTTTTATGAAGAAAGTGTCTTTATTCTTGTTATCTGAAAAAACTCCACCAATTGTGTGCCTTCTTTGGATTTTTTATGCATTTGCAAGCATAAGGCGACCATTTCTTCTTGACGGCCAGCCTTCGCTTGCCCTGGATGGCTCTAGCCCCAAGATAGGGAGGGACTCCTCCATTATCTATCTGGAGATGGGGATTTATAGTGATGGTAGGGTGGTGGAGAATGATGACGTCAAGCTGGTTTGAGATCTACTTCTAACGGTTGAGGGTGAACTAGAAGATAGGGACGCCTCTCACGAGACCTAGGTTTTGGTATCTTCTGCTAGGGTCGAGAGTGGACCGATGGTTCTTTAATTTTTGAATTTCTACCTTGGCCTTTGCTATAGAGATGATTACATCGTAGATTATGTGACCATCCATTGCCTATTGGCAATGAAACATAAGCAATCTTTCTCCGGAAGGGGAAAGACGATCAACGTAGAGCTCTCGGTATGCTACTAGTTTAGGTGCTAGGGCATAGTGGATGTGCCTCTACTTGTGGGCAGCATGCATATTCCTGTGATTGGTTGGAGAATTTTCGACGGAGGTCTCCAACACTACCCTCTCTAGGGTGTCATGCATTATATTGTTAGTGCTGTGAACAACGACCTGGATAAAAGTCAGAGCTGCCACTAGGGGACTGTCAGGCCGAAGTTTGCAGTTGTCTAAGCGTCCTTTCTAACCTATAGGTCTTTCACATCCTTGCGAGTTCCCCTATGCTAGTCAAGTCATTGATCATATTAAGCCACATATCATTACACAACTTGGGAATGAGGCATACAACACTAGCCTCAATGGCCTCATTGGTATTGTGAAAGTTTGAGTTACCAACTTTGTTCTCACTATTATTTTGCATGGTGTGAACATGAAGAAAAAAAATTACAGAGGAGAAAAGTGAAGAAAGATGAGATCTCTTAGGGGAGACCCACCTTCTAGCATTAAAATATTGACTAAAAAATATAGCCAACGTTGAAATTATAATTATAAGGTAATATTAACAAATGTTACTCACTGTTACCATGATTAAAAATTAAAAACGAGGACATTGTATTTGCCAAATAAGTGAAGGCATGGAATATAAAGTGGTTTGATCAACATTGATGTCTACTAAGGAATCTCTTATTACTTTGCTTTTCTTACAATACACGTGACCACAAATGATAGTAATAAGAAACTGCAATGCTTGAGAGCTTTTTTGTTTAACCTTTGTATAACGCATCTCTTGATCTATTTATAGCTGTTGGAATATGCACTGGATGGTTATGATTACATAGTTAAGGTCCAAAATTCACTATGGACCGTTGATATTGCTGGTCTTTTCATGTGTTTACTAAATAGGATGTCAACAAGGTCATGTGGTGCAGATGAAGCCAAACGGGGACCGTATTTTGACATGGCCTAGTCAGGGCCAAGCGGCATGGGATTAGGGAGTGGTTGTGCAACGATGCCTTTCCCAGGTGATAGCAAGGGACAAGGAGTGGTCACATTAGTATTGCTTTTGTCAAATGAACAGTCGTTTGGATGTGATAACCTTATGAGAGAAACAACATAGTTGTACCATTTTTTGCAATGGCGATTAGGTGCATAGAGCCGAAGTTGGCCATGCCACGTTAGGAGAGCCATGAATGGTGCGATTTATATGAGGAAGAAGACTAGCAAGTTTCTAGGAGGTGGACCATTTTACTAGGTCACTTTGCTAAGAGGATAGCTTGTGCATACCAAGTTGAAACCTCTTGTTGTTGATGATAAACGTTTGCCCGATACTTTGTTTGATTGATTTTCTTTGTTGTTGGGTGAGCCATTTTGACATGAGAAGCCACCATTTAAGACATGTTCAAGTGTCCTATGTGGAAGAAAGACGGCGTGCCTTATGGGATAGTGGATCGTTGATCAGGATAATCAAATGTTAAGAGTCACCTTACGAGGGATTAGTTGTTGACCAGGTCATTCAATTGTTAAGTTTAGTTTCCCAAGTTAGAGGTAGACTGTTTGAAGCAGGTAGGTTAAGACATAGGCCAAGATATGGACCGGGCTATATTCTCAGAAGCGGGCCGTCGAAGATGGTCAAGCAAGATGAATCATGCAGGCCTTTCTTTTTATACTTGCAAAAAAACAAGCGATAAGTGGATTCCTCATACATTAGAAATAGGAATTATCGTACATGTTGTATTTTCTACAATATAACTTTTCTCTTATGTACATAGTACATTGAGCGAATAGCAAATCTAAATCAATATCATTAAATGGTCGTCAAGAGCATTCTCAAGTTTCTGCGAAATACTAGAGAATTGTTTATAGAAATAACAAGCTTCTTATGAAAAATTATTCAAACTCAAAACATCATAAGTGATATTGAGAGTACTATTCCAATACTAAATTCATGTTCAAACCTTAAGTAAATAGCTCGTTAACGCTAAAATTTGAACGCTAACACCCCGGTGTATAAAGTGAGATCGTGAAAGCACCACCCGATAACTCGGGAACAGATTATAAGCAGATAATAGTGAAAAAACAGTAAACAACAGCAATTTTATAGTGGTTTGGCTTGAGAGATACCTACGTCCACTTTGAATATCTTTATTGACGATTTGATTACAAGTCAATGCAGTTACACTTTGATTACAACACTCTTTGAGTTTCAAGTGACTTTGAACAAGTAGCCTAAACTTCAATGTCGATCCAAATCTTTGAACACATGTTTGACATGTTTGATTTCTTCGTGAAGTTTCTTGAAGGTGTTGAAGCAGTTTAGAATGCAGCAGAGTAACGGCGCTTGAAATGAATCAGCCAAAAGTCCCCTGAATGTTGGGGGTGGCCATGTATTTATAGGCAAATCTGGATAGAAGTTTTTTGCCCAAGTCCTGAGTCGTGACCGACTCAGGCTAAGCCGTGGCCGAGTCAAGTTGAGTCGTGGCCGGCTTATCTGATTAAACATTTGGTCTTCTCACTAGCTCATTCTCTTGCTAGATTCTAAGTCAAGTCCTGAGTCGTTGGCGAGTCAATTCTCACTGGGTCATGCATTGTAGCAACGGAGTACGACTCAGTGGCTTTAAGTCGCAGACGAGTCATCCTGAGTTATGAGTCATCAAGTCATTTCTTAGGTCGTCAATTCTCTTGAGTCGTTTCTTATGATGAGTCGTGGACCTGTTGAGTCGCTGGGGCAAAGCCTTTGATGAGTCGGTAATGCATTGAGTCGGTCCTGCCTTGTGAACTGTTAACCCCTTGAGTCGTAACCCTTTAATTCGCTTTGAGCTTTAGGTCATTAACTCCTTGAGTCGGTGACTCGATGAGTCGTGAGGCTTCCTGAGTCGTGAGGCTTCCTGAGTCGTTAAACACCTTAAGTCGTGGCTCGTCCCAGGCCTTAAGTCGTTGACTCCTTTAACTCGTAGGCTGGAACGGGGTTAACATTTGCCCCTCGAAGCACACGCTTAAGTCGTAAGTCGCGTGCTTCGACTTATCATAACCCGGGCGTGCCGATTCGAGTTTCAGCTCTTCCAGATATAAAACGCTTGACTCGTTCCTCCTATCTCCCACTTCTTATCAGCGATCTTCTAAACCGCATCCGCCATTAACGCACCTCTAAGTTCTCATAGGCGATTCCAACTCGACTCTCCTCTGATCATCTTTGACACCACATTACGTAAGCAATCTTGCTTCCCTTCCGATTATCGATCATCGTTAACCTATGCGCTCTGTCCCTACCTTCATTTTACTCCCTCGAGTCTTGCGAGTTCGGTCATTCTAACCATCAATGGATGTAGGGTTGTTTGATCTGATGATTTTCGTCTTGAGGTGATTTAGCGGCGTGATAAGACCGGGGTTGTTTATTGAGAGTTTTATAGGGTTAATGGGTTAAAAGTTGGAAGATTAACGGGTTAGGAGTGAAATGGTTTATGGGTTAGAAGGCAACCTGGTTAGGAGTTAGGTGATTAGTTGGTCAGATTGACTCGAATACTGTTTTTGGTACGACTCGGTCATTTTTGTATGATCCAACAACCATGATCCGACCCAACATGCTCCACGGCCTAAGCCTTGAGTCGTGGCCGAGATACGACTTACGACTCACGGCTTACGACTCACGACTCACGACTTACGACTTACGGCCTAAGCCTTGAGTTGAACCAGAGCTTCTCCCTTTTTATACGACTTACGACTTAGGGCACTGCCGACTCAAAATTTTTGAGCCGTTGACGAGTTAGGACTTGCGTGAATTCTGCTCGAACTTTGGACCATTGCATTAACTTTGAACTGTTGAATTTTATTGCATTCATTCACAGGTTATTTTGACTTGCAGGCTAACAATCTGTTCAATACAACATTCACAGAAAACTGAGATGAATATACTGTCATCGACTGCCCATATCAAATGACAGATTAGTTAATAACAGATAATTAACTTAAACAAATCGTGTGAACGAAGTGCTATCGATTTCAAGTAGAATATTAAAGCAACACTGAAACAGTCAATTGAAACTGACCAGCCTGCACTAATATTATGCTTGAACTTTAAATTAACAAGTTCTGAAATTACCATAGTCGATCAATCGTCAACCAGTTTAATTCCAGTTATATTTACTTGTTATTTTCATTAGTTTTGAACAACACTTCACACTTTTAGGAAACGTGCACCTTCGCATTTGAACACCCATTTGCTTGTGTAGAATGACATCTCAACAAGAAGAACCGATGGGCCAGGCTGAAGATGTCTTCCCAGTAGCCAACCTGTTGGATAACCCTCCGGAGAGAACTCCCACAACTCTGAATCAGCGGGTGTTTAACCAATTGCTCATCCAGTTTGGCATTGCCGAAGCTGATGCCTTACTGCCGGGGCCAAATGATACTGCAGATAGGCCCCCTTCTGGCTTTATTGCTGTCAACCGCCAAATGTGCTTGAGCGGTGCCATACCACCTTTCAATGACTTCCTTCAGCAGTTCCTGCTTCGATTATCTATCTCTCCATTCCAATTGCACCCCAATGGTCATGCCATTCTGATGGGGTTATGTGTGCTATTTAATAAAGTTCTGGGCCGATTACCGAGCTTTAAGGAAGTCTGCTACTTCTGCTCATTCACAAAAATTAAAGATCATCCCTCTATTGTAGTTATAAGGAGTGCTCGAAACCGCAAGCTCATCACCGATCTTCCTGAAAGTGTTCATGGATTTCTAAACCAGTATTTCTTTGTTCGTTGCCCTCCAGGGTTTTATGCCATCTGGAGAGTAGGAAGTAAGATTTTCCTGTTTTTATTTCTCCATTCTTGGGCTTTTCGAAATCTGAGTTGCTAAATGCTAACTTGGCTTCTTTGTTTTTTCCTGTTTTAGCGCTTCCTCCTCCCTCTAGAGATCCATGCTATAAACAAATTTTTGAGAGATTGAACGCCGTGGCGGCAGAAGAGAGGAGTATAAAGTTTTTGTTAAATGATGGATTTCTACATCAATATGGGCTTCTTCATTCCTCTCGCTTCACTCAGCTTCGTGAAGTCCCAACTGAAATTCCCGATTCTCCGGCGGAAACCCCTGATGCCCCGGTCTCTACTAAAGAGCACATGCAGGGAGGAACCTCTATAGAAACTCCACTAGTGAAGTGTTCAATTCCGAAGGATGTTGCGGGGCCGTCTGACAAGTCTGCACTTGCCCCAGTTATCGAAGAGGAAGAAACTCCACGATCTTCCGGAAGATCTGCTGACGAAGGAGTTGAGAAAGCCAGTCCCAAAAAACATGATGGTGATGATGTTTTCGAGGGGTTGAGTGATTTAATTGTGACTTCTCAAGAACTTTTCAAAGATGATGTTTCCAAAACTATCTC
Source organism: Allium cepa (assembly GCA_030765085.1). NCBI lineage: Eukaryota > Viridiplantae > Streptophyta > Magnoliopsida > Asparagales > Amaryllidaceae > Allium > Allium cepa. The sequence goes on from CM060942.1 coordinate 615,769,019, forward strand.
TTCTGTAATTGAGGCGACATCTTCTCTACAACAAATGTCAACTCCTTCCACTCAAGTTATTACTACCTCTACTCCACAGAGTGGTCTGTAACTTGATGCGTGTAGTTTACACGTTACACAACACTTAGGATTTTTCAGCACTTCTACGCATTCATCTTCTTATGCTTTAAAGATTTCTAAAGCTTATTATTTTTATTCTAGATTCTCCAATGGGGCGCAGCAGTTCATACTATGATGATTTCCAGCGCTACGGGAGGCGTAGCCAATATGATTATAGGCGTCACCTCCCCTCTTACAGAGAATCGGATGAAGAGAGGGCCATCAGGAAAGCAGACGAGAGACGAGCATATGAAGAACGTCACCGAAGAGAACAAGAAAGACATGACCCTCCCCACAGAGATGATGATACCCAAAAAAGAAAGACTCACGATGAGAGAGGTAAAGGTCACATGGACGATTCTTCTAGCAAGCGGGCTAAACTTACTGAAGAAACAATGCCGACAGTTTCTCAAAATGTTCCTGCTGAATCTCCTGCCCCCGTTCGTTCCGACATTCAAACAATCATCAACCGGCCCGCATACCAAGTTGGGCAAGGTCCTCCCACTCTTCAAAGTCGATTCCCTCAGTGGTGCCTGAGAGGGGTTCGATTTGATCTCGACTTGGTTACTCTTGACAAATCGGCTATGCTACGAAATCTTGACGCTGTCAGGACCGATATTGAAAGAATGTCGAACTGGCAAAAACTTGTCGACGAGCTTCAGAGGGTTAACCGAGCCAATCTCGAGGCTATGCTCACAACGGAGAACGATAAGGCTGAGTGGCAAAAGACTCTCGAATAGCATGACGCCGAAATGAGAAGTATTGCTTCCTATAATGAAAAGCTGGAAGCGGAAGTAGAAAAGCTTAAGGAAGAGTTAGCTACTTCATCTACTTTCCATTCTCAAAAGGAGAGCATGCTTCAGCAACAAGTACGAGACGCGCATGCTAGTCAAAGGGCAGTCGAAGATAAGCTTACACACCAGGAGAAGGTCATAGAAGAATATCGCGCTGAAACTTTACAGCTGCGAGAACAGACCGGCTCTCAAAGCTTGGAGATAGAGATGCTAAAAGCTCGACTTGCTATGGCCGAAAAGGAGCGTGACGAGGCTGTTGCTGGTAAACTCGCGGCCGAAGAGGCCCATCAAGCAACCAAAGCTGACATTAGCTCCACATTATTTGATTTCTATCTGCACAGCATTTTGGGGTGTGGCAGCCTTGCCTTTCTAGGCCCTAAGTATGAAATTACATTAGCTGAAGTTTGGGAGGCAGCACTCGATATGCTAGGTGGTAAAGGTGCTGGCTACGCTGAGACAGCTCTTGAAGAGCATTATCTCGATGATGATGCCCGCGCCGCTCTTGCCAAGGGAAAAGAGCAACTCGCCAGGGTACGAGCCGGAATGGCGGAAGAGGAACGTTCTGAAAAAGAAGTACCACCTACCACTTCTGAACGTCCTTTAGTTTCTTCCGAAGTTGACATTACAGGTTCCAGTGCTCATTCGCTGCCTCCTACAAGAACCGGGGTAATTACCCCTACTGATGATGAGGCTTTGGAAGATATCGGGGCTCAAAATTATGAGATTGAACTAACAAAGCAAACATCTTCAGGTAATTTTGACATCGGTTCGATTCAGGTGGATTGCCTGCTTACTCCTCAAAAGTTTGATGAGCTTCTCGATTACTTCTTGAATCTCGACGAACCCATATCTCCCTTCTTTTGGGGAGATACTAATATTTTTAATTTCTCTTCTTCTGCAGTTGAAACACCGAGTGCTGTGCAGATTTCACCTCCTCCGGTTATCCCTCCTCCGTCTCTTCAGGTGACTCCTCCTTCTGCTTCACAGCCCGGGTTACAAGAGGAGCAGATTGAGGCTCTTCATGGCTTGGATGACCCTATCGCTTCGCAAGAGCAGAAAGACGAGGGACTTGAAGGAGGCGAGATCTCTCCGGAGCGGACTCCTTCCGATGACGTAGTTTTGTCCGCTCTTGTTACTCCATGGAGTGAGTCTTCTTCGAAGAGAAGAAAGAAGCACGGAACATCGAAGAGGAGGGGGAAGAAAATCATCACTACTGAAGAGGAACCGGAAGTTGCACCGGTTGCACCTCCCTCTCCTTCTTCCCTTATGCCTATAGATAGACCTGAAAAACTAATCATTCGGCCAGGCAAAGGGTCCAAAGGTGGTAAGAAGAAGTGAAGAGTCGGGCTTCGGGCTTTTTGATTCCTTTTTTGTGTTATGGTCGGATGTTGTGCAGGCACCGACCCCTGCTTTTTTATTTTGAAACCTGTATCTGCAATTGAATAAAATGATCCTTTATTTGTACAGACTCTTGTTTGAATTTGAGAATGCATTTATTATTCATTTTTGCACAAGTTTATTTATATGATATTGCGGTGAGCTTGTGGTATGTTGTTTGAGCATACTTTAATGATGTAGCTATACCATTTTGTATGTAACTATACCATGTTGCCCCCATACCATAAGTTTGCTGCAATATTTTATACTTTGAGGGGACTCGCACTCTTATTTTCTGAAGAATAATTACTTCATTCTTGAAGAAATTTTTCGTAGAGTGCAACTTCCTTCATATAAGTTTTTACGCTTTGTCCTTCGAAGAAATCACTTTTTTCTTTTGCTTAAGTACGCATTTTGCCAAGTGAATTCTTCTATGTGGTAAAGCAGGCCTCTGAAGAGTACTTTAACTTTCTTCCCCTCCCTTTTTTTTTGAGGAAGGTTATTTTCTAGAATAGGTAAATCACTCTTCCTTTGAAAGTTAAAGTATGCCCTTGATGAGGATATCTTTTTTTTAAAATAAAAATTTGTACTTATGAGGAGGGATTTTTCACGTTTCAACATTTGGAAGTTTTATTTCAATCTTGGTGAAACGTGTACCTCCAAAGAGTTGTGTCTTCGAAGAAAGCCTTTTCACGTTTCAACACTTGGAAGTTTTATTTCAATCTCGGTGAAACGTGGGCTTCCGAAGAAGTCTTTTTTTTTTTTGATTGTGTCCCCGGGAGGGGGTTGTACCTCTGAGGAGGGATTTTTCACGTTTCAACACTTGGAAGTTTTATTTCAATCATGGTGAAACGTGTACCTCCAAAGAGTTGTGCCTTCGAAGAAAGCCTTTTCACGTTTCAACACTTGGAAGTTTTATTTCAATCTCGGTGAAACGTGGACTTCCAGAAAGGTCTTTATTTTGTTTGCATTTCAACTCTGGTGAAGTGAAATTCTGAAAAGCGGTTGTTACACTTCAACTCCTGGTGAAATGTGCCTCAGAGAGGGTTTTCATCGCCTGGAAGTTACTCTCTCATGGTTGGAGGGTCATGACTCCTCCAATCTTTTTTGTTGAGTAGAGAACTTTCTTTTTTGTGGCGTATGACCCATTAGAGGTCTTTATCCTCCGAAGAGTTATGCCTCCGAAGAGGACTTGTGCTGCCGATGATGGCTTTGGTTGTTCCCTTGTCCACTTGCTTATGCCTTTTCAGCGATCCTCTTTTTTTTTTTTTACAAGTAACTTGTTTAATCCAAGGAAGTGTACTTCATTGTCAGGCAAGTTCGTGAGAACGAGCACTAGCTTCTTAATTGGATGTTTGCTTGTTCAAACGATCTCAATTTATTAGCAAAGGCCCATTTCTATCGAAATCATAAGCCGTTCAATTGAAGTATTTCCTATCTAGGATTTGAATTCGGAGCTTTTGTGACTTGAAATTTGGCGAGAATCACTTGGTCTTATTATGTGCAAGTTTCACTTCCATTGTCTGCAAAAATTTAAATCGACATTTCAGCAATACATTCTATGTACTTTTTATATCGAAAATAAAGCAAACATGTAATAATAATAAGGAACACAAGATTTATAGTGGTTCGGCCAGGAAATTGGGCCTACATCCACTTTATATTTTTTCATTATTTACTTGCATCAGTTTTACAATTGCCTTCAATTACAAGAATCATACATTCATAATTCTTTTTACAATATTTCAACAAAATTTTCAAGTAAAGTATGGACGCAAATGATTGTTGTTCCATGCCCTTGGAATTTGATCTCCTTCAACAGTAGTGAGTTTGAATGTGCCGTCAAGAAGCTTCTGACCTATGACATATGGTCCTTCCCAATTTGGCCCAAACACACCTGTCGCTGTCATAATTCTCTTCAGGACTAGGTCTCCAATCTCAAAGCTGCGTTGGCGAACTTTGGAATTGAAATGTCTGACTATCCTTTGCTGATGAGCTGCAATTCTGAGATTAGCCTCATCTCTTTTTTCATCAAGGAGACCTAGCGCTTCAAGCTGTAGCTTTTCGTTTTCTGCTTGATTGAAATGTATTCTTCTATGTGAAGGGACCTCTATTTCTACCGGAATCATTGCCTCTGACCCGTATGCTAATGAAAACGGGGTGTGCCCAGTCGCAGTTTTGTGAGTGGTTCTGTATGCCCATAGTGCCAGTGGTAACTTATCGACCCAACCACCTTTTGCTCTTTCAAGTTGCTTTTTGATGGTTGACTTAATAATTTTATTCACGGCTTCCACTTGCCCGTTTGCCTGCGGATGAGCCACTGCTGAGAAGCTCTTTCGGATTTTGAATCGCTTGCAAAAATCTTGGAATTCTTCACTTTCAAACTGAGTACCATTGTCTGTAATTATTTTTTGAGGCACACCGTATCTGCAAATGATGTTTTTAGTCACAAAACCTATCATCTTCTTTGAGGTGATAGTGGCCAGTGGTTCAGCTTCTGCCCACTTAGTAAAATAATCTACAGCAACAATGGCATATTTAATTCCAGATTTGGCAATTGGTAACGGTCCTACAAGGTCTATCCCCCATATTGCAAACGGCCATGGACTGACCATCTGTGTGAGTTCAGTGGAAGGAGCTCTAGGAATTTTGGCGAATCTTTGGCATCTGTCACATTTTCGGGAATACTCTGCTGCATCTCGATTAATTTCTGGCCAAAAATATCTGTATCGGAGAATTTTCTTTGCTAATGTTTGGCCACCTGAATGATCACCACATTCTCCTCCGTGTACCTCCGCTAGGATTGCTTTGGACTCTTCCCTGGATACACACCGAAGTAATGGCATTGAGAATCCCCGTCTGTATAATCGGCCATCCTGGATTATATATCGAGAGGCTTTTCTCAGTAGCTTTTGTCGTTCTTTTGAGTTCCCTGGTAAGGATCCATTGAGCAGATATTCTATTATCGGAGTCATCCATGATTCTTGCTCTTGAGACATGCTCATGATCCAATCAATGTCCATCTCATCAATGCTAGGAGTCGACAGGACCTCCACCGGAGTTAACCCCAGAAATTGAGCTTCGCTTGTGCTAGAATACTTTGCGAGAGAATCTGCTTTCATGTTTTCTTCTCGAGGAATGTGACTTATCATGTAATGATCGAAATCACCCAGGATTTCCCAAGCCTTTGACAAGTAGGCGGGCAGATTCCCCCCTTTTGCTTGGAATTCCTTTTTGACTTGGCATACAATAAGCTGAGAATCACTGAATATCTGTAACGCTCGGATGTTTAATTCTTTAGCAATCCTTAAGCCAGCGATAAGGGCTTCGTATTCTGCTTCATTGTTTGTTGAAGGAAATTCCAATCTTAGCGCATAGCATAATGATCGGCCTTCAGGGGTCTCAAGTACAACTCCGGCTCCAGAACAGTAGTCGTTTCTCGCACCATCAACATATAACTTCCATTGGATTGTGGAATCGTCGTCCGTTTTCTCCTCACTATTACCCTTATCTGTGAATTCTGCGATGAAATCCGCTAAAGCTTGTCCATTGATTGCTTTTCGGGGGTGATAAGTGATGTCATACTGACTGAGTTCAATATTCCACTTTAGAAGATGACCCGAAGTCTCAGGGCGAAACAGGACTTGCTTTAAAGGTTGATCAGTGAGGACTCTGATAGGATGAGCTTGAAAATATTGCCTCAACTTTCTAGATGCAATTAGTAGGCAATAGGCGAGTTTTTCCAACTTAGAGTAATTCATCTCTGCCCCAATGAGTCTTTTGCTGATATAGTAAACTGGATGTTGAATCCTTTTGTCTTCTCGTATCAGCGCTGCACTTAAAGCATGAGATGATACTGCCAAGTATATAAGAAGATCCTCGCCATCGCCAGGCCTAGAAAGTATTGGAGGCGTTTCCATATGGCGAATCAATTCATCAAAGGCTTTTTGGCATTCGGGAGTCCAATCGAAGTCTTTCTTTCCTTTCTTTAAGGCGTCAAAGAATGGGATGCATTTATCTGTGGCTTTGGAAATGAACCGACTCAAGGCGGCGACTTTTCCATTGAGACTTTGCAATTCCTTCTTTGTTCTAGGGGCTTTGACTTCTTTCAGTGCAGTAATTTGAGCTGGACTGGCCTCAATGCCCCTAGCGCTCACGATGAAACCTAAAAACTTGCCGGATTCCACTCCAAATGAACATTTTAAAGGATTGAGCTTCATTCTGTATTTCCGGAGGACTGCGAACATGTCTGTTAAGTGTTCTATGTGATCCGCTGCTTTCTTAGACTTTACTAACATGTCATCGACGTAGACTTCCATAGTCTTGCCAGTTGCGGTTTGAACATAGCATTAATGAGCCTTTGGTATGTTGCCCCTGTATTCTTCAACCCGAAGGGCATAACTTTGTAGCAGTAAAGACCAGTGTCGGTGATAAAGCTTGTGTCCTCCTGATCTGGCTCATGCATCATAATCTGGTTATATCCGGAGTAAGCATCCATAAAAGATAACAATTCGTGTCCCGCTGTTCCGTCTACCAGTTGATCGATTCTGGGTAATGGGAAGCAGTCTTTGGGGCAGGCCTTGTTTAGATCTGAAAAATCGATGCATACTCTCCATTTTCCGTTGGCTTTCTTAACCAGCACTGGATTTGAAACCCAATTCGGATAGGTAGATTCTTTGATAAAATTATTCTCCATGAGCCGATCAACTTCTTCTTTTAATGCCGCCGACCTTTCTGGACCTTGAGTTCTCCTCTTCTGTTTCACAGGTGTAAATTTTGGATCAATATTTAGAGCATGCACTGCAACTTCTGGGGATATTCCGCACATATCGGCATGAGTCCAAGCAAAAACATCCAGATTTGCCTTTAAAAAAGATATTAAGATATTCTGAATTGACACATTAAGTTGTGAACCCACATTCAACACCTTGTTTGGGTCCTTTGGGTCAACAGGTATTGGTATTGTCGTTTCCACTGGTACCACTCTATTTTCCCCTGCACTGACTTTTCTAGGGTCCATCTCTTTCCTTGCTCCGCTGTGCTCGCCAGTGCAAGGTCCGCCCTGTAATTGCTACAAGGCTGGTTCTTTGATGCGGACTGGGGCTGCCTCATTCTTTCCCATTTCTCTTTTTCTGGTTTCTCGTAGCTCTGTCAGATAACACTCTTGCCCAGCATTTTGATCCCCTTTTATAACTTCCACTCCATTGTCTGTAGGGAATTTAATAGTGAGGCACCACGGGGCAAGAACAGCTTTGAAAGCTGCCAGAGTTGGACGACCAAGGAAAGCATTGTAAGCAGAAAATTCGTCGACAATCACAAAAGTTTGCTTGCGGACCATTTTTCTCTCTCCTTCTCCAAGTTCCACAAACAAATCAATGGTTCCTACCGGCTGTTTTGGCTCCCCAGTGAAGCCAGCGATTTTCTGTGATGAAGCTTGCACATCAGCCATAGGGATCTTCATTTGGTCGATTGTTTTCTTGAAGAGGATATTGCAGGATGCGCCACAATCAATGAGAACTCTTCTGACAATAGCTGGCCCGATACCAGCCGAGATGACTAAGGGGTCCAAGGTAGGAGCTTCAATACCTGCGGAATCCTTAGCTTTGAATACAATATCATCATCAAGAGTTCTTTGTTGCTTCAAGGGTGTAGCACCTTCCAAAACGAATACATCTTCCTCTGTCGGTACATACTTTAAAGCTCGGGTATACCTTTCCATCTCACCCCAGCTTCTGCCCGCTGGGTGAGGTCCTCCTGTAATGACATTGATAATGGGCCTTCCAGATTCATGCCCTGCAGCCTTCTCAGTCGTCCTAGGCTGATGAGTAGGAGCCTGTTGCCCCTGACTAGATGAAGCAGGATTGTTGCTATTCTTTTTCACAAATTGCTGCAGTTTGTTTTCCCTTAGCAACTCTTCAATCAGATTTTTCAACTGGCGGCATTCGTCGGTTTCGTGACCGGGTTGATTATGGAAGCGGCAGAACTTCCCACTCTGTATAGCCTTTTTCCCGGTCCTTAGAGGAGGAGGTTTAGGAAAGTCAATAGAATCTTTAGTGGCAAGGTAGATACGTTCCGGCGTATCTGATAAAGGAGTATATTCTGATGGCTTGAAGGATCGGGGCTTCTTCAGATTACTCTGCTTCTTCCCGTTGTTATTTTCCCTTTTTTGCCCTACAGATTCATTCTTGCGTGGAACAACAGTGTTATCTTCGGCTTTTTCCAACACTGCCTTTACCGGTACGGGACGGCTTTCTAAGCGTATGAATTCATCTGCTTTTTTATAGAACTTTTCAAGGGAATTTGGTTCCTTCATGTTTAGCCATTTCCCAAACTCGCTCGACTTGTCAATACCCTTCATCAGATAAGTCAATATCATTCGCGGTTCTGCATTGTCCACCTCAGATAGCGCTATATTAAAGCGGTTTAAGAAAGATCTGATAGTCTCCCCTGGATTCTGCTCCAAACTTGACAGTGACATGATATCCTTGGCTTTTGAGGCGTATAGTCTGAACTGCTCCTTGAACTTCCGGGTTAAGTCAGAAAACTGATCGATAGATCGGACTGGAAGTTTGGTGAACTAAAGCAGAGCCACACCTTCGAGATACACAGGAAAATATCGGCACTTTATTTCATCAGAGGCTCTGGCACCTGTCATGTGCCAATCATACTTGTATAAGAATTCGTTCGGATCACTTGTCCACTTGTAAGCTGGAATGGTTGGAGGGACAAACTTCCTTGGGAATTCAGCCTTTAAGATTTTCTCAGTAAACGGAGTTTTACTTGGGGCGAAACCCCATTCTTTCTCGTCTTCAACCCTCTGCATACTCTCTTTCATAATTTGTCGGACCATTTCAGAAAGATACTCCTCATCATGTCGAGCTCTAGATCCACCAACCTCTGGAAGTGTTTGTTCAAAGGGGCTAGCAGCCCTTTCAGGAGCATTTCTTTCTTCAGCATCACGAATGTTGCCAGCAAAATTCCTTTCATTATCTGCCGGTTGACGGTTTGCCCCAAGCAAATCGTTCAACCTATTCAGAATTAGGGCATTCTGGGCATTCTGAGCCTCGAATTGTGCATTTTGGGCATTTATCTGTTGGTTCAGCCCTAAGATTGCAGCATCCAGCTCTGCCTTTGTAACTCCGACAGCTGGAGTGGCTTGATTTGATATAGGGGAAGCGGAGGTTCCCTCTTGAATATTCCCAGATCTGATAGATCTACTTTTCCTTCCAGGAGCCATAATCTCGGATAGACTTCTGGTTTTCAAGGAAATTCTCTCTACAAACCTCTGTGAAGCAATGATGATAACTAGCCTGAGTTCAATTCTCAGTGAAAGCACCAAAAATGTTAACGCTAAAATTTGAACGCTAACACCCCGGTGTATAAAGTGAGATCGTGAAAGCACCACCCGATAACTCGAGAACAGATTATAAGCAGATAATAGTGAAAAAACAGTAAACAACAACAATTTTATAGTGGTTCGGCTTGAGAGATAGCCTACGTCCACTTTGAATATCTTTATTGACGATTTGATTACAAGTCAATGCAGTTACACTTTGATTACAACACTCTTTGAGTTTCAAGTGACTTTGAACAAGTAGCCTAAACTTCAATGTCGATCCAAATCTTTGAACACATGTTTGACATGTTTGATTTCTTCGTGAAGTTTCTTGAAGGTGTTGAAGCAGTTTAGAATGCAGCAGAGTAACGGCGCTTGAAATGAATCAGCCAAAAGTCCCCTGAATGTTGGGGGTGGCCATGTATTTATAGGCAAATCTGGATAGAAGTTTTTTGCCCAAGTCCTGAGTCGTGACCGACTCAGGCTAAGCCGTGGCCGAGTCAAGTTGAGTCGTGGCCGGCTTATCTGATTAAACATTTGGTCTTCTCACTAGCTCATTCTCTTGCTGGATTCTAAGTCAAGTCCTGAGTCGTTGGCGAGTCAATTCTCACTGGGTCATGCATTGTAGCAACGGAGTACGACTCAGTGGCTTTAAGTCGCGGACGAGTCATCCTGAGTTATGAGTCATCAAGTCATTTCTTAGGTCGTCAATTCTCTTGAGTCATTTCTTATGATGAGTCGTGGACCTGTTGAGTCGCTGGGGCAAAGCCATTGATGAGTCGGTAATGCATTGAGTCGGTCCTGCCTTGTGAACCGTTAACCCCTTGAGTCGTAACCCTTTAAGTCGCTTTGAGCTTTAGGTCATTAACTCCTTGAGTCGGTGACTCGATGAGTCGTGAGGCTTCCTGAGTCGTGAGGCTTCCTGAGTCGTGAGGCTTCCTGAGTCGTTAAACACCTTAAGTCGTGGCACGTCCCAGGCCTTAAGTCGTTGACTCCTTTAACTCGTAGGTTGGAACGGGGTTAACATAGCTCTAAGTTGAAAATGTTCCAAGCATTAAGGATGTAGCCGATTCAACCAAATGTTTACGTACATCACCTTGAATAAGCGCTATAATAAAAGCAATGTATATATATGTATAAATGCACAAATTCATAATTGAGCTAGGGGTGATTCCAAATGTTGAGAATCTCAGTACATTGCTTAGCTTATGATAATGTCACAATATAAATCACAAAAGAACCTAGAGCTCGCTAGAAGTTGATAAACATACTCCGAAAAGTTCCACAAGATAAAGGAGTGTCAGGGAGAGTTGATCGACAAAGTAGATAATCAAAATAATATAGTATACCTGTTCACTAAAGGGACAAACTTGATTAGCTTTGAGAAAACTGATCAATATCGAATGGGAATAAGATTCTTAATTTACCTTAAGTGCAAGTGGTAGATTGATAAAGTTAAAGGTATGCCCTAGGGGCAATTATGTAGTTTGTTATATATATATATATATATATATCCAAACTTTGCGATCAATCTTATTCGTACTAAAGGTATTTATTTTCTATTATATACTTTGTTATATAGTGAAATATTAATTAGATAAGTTAATTTAAAGTATATAAAAATAAAAAATATATTAAAGGATATGTTATGTGATAACAATTATAAGGAGTTGTAATCATAAGAAAATTATCATAATATTAATTAACATATTATTTTAAATATTCCCGGTCAATATGTTTCGAGAAAGGATCGATACATCCATTTATACCAGAGTACATAACGTTCTACAAATGTTGAACAATGTATTACTCATGGCCGTTAGGGGAACCAAGTGGTTACGTCATGATAATTATTGGATAACTATGGAATGACTCATATGAGAGTTTCTTTTTGTCAAAATTACAACTAACAGGAAATCTCATATGACGATGTTAAATCTCATATGACGATGTTACACAGTTCTCTCGACTCGATAATACTATTGAACATTAACGTGGAAACTCCACTTTGATTATGGTTAAATTCTGGCATTGCATCCATCAAACTGCTATAATTGGGTCTGAGTTAAAGCGTTGGAAGTGAAAAATCATTCTCAAAATCATTCAATAGAGAATTCGTCTCATCAATTTTATAAGGTTGAAATCAAGGTCTTGTAGTCAACTCAAAGTCAAAATCTCTTGCCGGAGTAGTGCAATTAATAATAAATGTTATTATTGAACCAATGACTTTGTTTATGAATTAACTACATTAAATTTAGATGATATTGGAATTTTTATCAAAGCTAAATTCCAAAAGTCCTAAAATGATAGAGGGTTGGGAAACAGAATTGGTGTAAATATTCGTTACTAAATGATACTGCGTGAACTTGTAAAATTGAATTTACTAATGAGATTATTAAGCGATGAATTAATTCAAACAGCCACACAACTAACTAAGGTGACGTGTGAACATTAGTATTTGAAGTATTCAAATATTAATCACTAGCTAAATTTGCATTTATGAATTGCACAACTGAATCTATTTAGTCTTTGAAACACCGCTTGATTCGATTGATTCGCAACAATATCAAATTAATTAAATTAATTAGTATTTATGAAATATTAAGTATTAATTATATTTATTGTATAGGGTGTGTTTACTAAAATCGGTGGCCTCTAGAATTACTGACGGTGTTGTTAGTAATTTATTGGGTGCGTACATAAAAGTTATATATGTGCACATCGATATACGATATCGATAAATTAGATTTAAATTGAATAAATTGTTAAACATGTTGAGTGAGATTTTAGTCCATAATGGACTATTTCTTATCCAACCAGAAAAGGGGATGGAAAATAGGGATTTGTGTTTGAATTGGAGAGAGAGAGTTATAGATATATTTTCTCTAACACCTTACTATAAATCCAGAACTTGGCCTCCACCTTTTCTTTTACACTTGTGCATAGGATCATATATTTGATGACTAAACTATATAAAAGTATATAAATGGTATTTTAATCTAAATGTAAATAAAGTAAAGTAAAGATCTTACACACAAGATTTATTATATTGATTTAGACCATTGTCGTATGGCCAGTCCCAGAATCCCTTGTTCTGACTTTTTGCATATTAACACCCTTGTTTTGCCTGGAGGAATAGGCAAATACACTTGCTTGAAGTGCTGAACAGGTCTTTCACACTAACTTAATAACAAACTTTGATGGAAGTCATGTCTACAATACACAAATATGCCAAATATAATGCAAACTTCGATAACTCATAAGAACTGATTTATAGATGAATGTATGGGAGTGTAGGAGATAAGAGAATCAGAATATTGATTATTACAGATGAATGACTATAGATTTTAGAATATAGAATAGGATAGGATTTTAGATAATAAATCAAAAATCAGAGAGCAAGTAAGTGATAACACTTGTTGAAATCAAAGCTATTTATAGATTTGAAACGGTTTGATAAAGAAAAATGATCATTCACTATTGCAGAAGGTCGCATCTGAAGGAGAAGGAAACGTGCCTATTTATATGAAAAGGTATGAAAATTTCATTACTAGATTTTTGTAACATCTTATGCATCGGTGTACAAAAAAATTTCAATGATCTGAAGTGTTATCCGGCATTTTGACCCGGATATATTCGAACTGATTGGACAAGTTAGATTCGACTGTCATCAAGGCTAGTAAGTCCAGAGTGATGATTGTGGGATTCAGAAGTCAAGTGCAGATGGTAATATGAACCCGCGATCGAATGGAATCAAGATATATGCTATACATAATGTTCTCAGCATGGAATATAGTTTAATATAGAAGAGGTATTGGCTATAATCACTCTCAACCATAGGGATCAGTGTATTTCAGCGAAGCAAGTGCAACTCAACGGGAAACAATCAAGATCCATAAGTCCAATGCATATGGAATTTTGAAAACAAGATGTGGGGACTCTAAGGGGCCTACCTTATGGATTGCACCTCAAAAGGATTAAGAAAGAGGGATTGGCCCTCTTACCTTCATAGGGATCAGCCAGAATTAGGTAATAGCACACTTTGCAGCAATTATCGAGCAATAACTCAAGTTCTATTAATCCAATTGGCATGAAACTTGAAGGCTAAGCATATTATAACATGGGGAAGCTCCATAGGGATTGCACTCCCAAATTCCTCCAAAATAGGGATCGACACCAACCCCTATTTTTTTGAATTTGGGCTATGTGATCCCTCTTGTGGGTCTATATGGTTTTGGAGACCCTTCAGCCGGATTTTCATGGAGATATTTCACTGCCTTCCTCTATAAATATAGGTTTGATTGTTCATTTTTGTAACTTTTACGCTGCTGGTTATTTTTTACCCTATTGTAACTAAGGATTTTCATTTGATCCCTATTGTACTCAGTTTATAAAGTGATTAATAAAGCCATCTATTCAAAGTGGATGCAGGCAAACAATGTCAAACCACTATAAATCGTTGTATTCTCGCTTTTGCTTTGATTTTCTATTATTTAATTGCTTGTTTCCTCTGTTTTCATTTTATATTCTTTGTTTATTTCTTTACATGATCTTTATTGGGTGTTTGTGCCAAATTTTGGTGCAAACATGAAGCATTTTTAAAAGCTTTAAAAATGTACATAAAAATTATATAAACTATTTTGAGAAACTATTTTGAGACTATGGGATAGTGATGTGAGGCTCTTGTGAATTTTAACAACATAAATCTAAAAAAAATGACTCAATAATACATAATCTTCGAATGTTCTTCTAATAGATATTCTTCCGAAGCTTTACACGATTCCTTTTCTTTCTTTTGAAGCTTTGATGATATTTCTTCGACTAATGTATTTTAAAATGTAGTATGGAGTTGTCGCCATCAAAAATTGAGAATTCTTGTTCTAGAATTCTCCCCCATTTTTGATGATGACAACTCATATAGCATTCATGAAGGGATATTTTCTATAAATGTGTGAATGCAATACTCCAGCTAACTTTATGCACAAAAAAATGTTTTTAATTTTATTTTAGTACTTCCCTTGAATGTATGCATATGGTCAATTATTTATCCCCTGGGAACATTAAAAAGGAGAAGGATGGTGTATATTATGGTGGATATCACAAAATGAACATCACAGAACATATCACAAACATGAAATACGACAATGATGACAAACACAAAACATGTCACAAAGTAATACAAATGTCACAACATCATATAAGTCTACATAAATGTCGGTGTCAGAAGATGAACAAAGCAACGTACAAGACAAAACAAATATCAATATCACCCTAAACAAAATGCAGGACTAAAAATTCCATGCTAACACAAAACAAACGCAGATGATGAATCATAAAGTAATACCATATTAAAGAGGCTGCATATCAAGGAAAGTCATAATATCCTAAATGAGGAGTAGGATCTGATTCTATAAATCTCGTGAATCTATGGCCAATACGGGAGGACAAAGTAGACATCCTGAAGCATGAGTGATAATGGTGTGAGCTTTAGGTCCTCACCCTCCAGAACCCATCCTGGTAGGTCTAGGTTTCTAACATAAAGGTTTTGCTGCTCTAGAGCCGTGAAGTCCTGTCTGAAAATCATGAAAAGAAGGCTGAGAAACTAGTGGTGGCTAAAGTGTTGCACTGCCCTTGTTGCTAGTACCAACTCCACTCTCACTAGTTTGAACATACCCAAATAGTAAGTGGAGAAGTGATCGAATAACTCCCAGCTCTTTCTTTTGAGCTAATTGCTAGCTCCTCACGGATAGTTTAAATTAATTATTCTTCTCTTACAAGACTTGCAATAATACAAGCTTTAGATGGAGATATATGTATAGTGGAATATGACACAGAGAAGATGTAATAGGTAGGGGTGTCAAAAGGGTTGATCTGGGTTGCATAAGGGTTGTATAGAAATTGATCAAACTCTTTTGACATAATTTTAAATCCAACCCTTTTAACCTTTTTTTAATGTGGGTTAACCCTTATGACCCATATAGTCCACATTGCAATGCATAACAATAAAGATAACATTACATACTACATAGTTCAAACTACCATGTTTTCAAACATACAAATTCATTTTGCAACAAAGTGATTAATAAAGAATGGAGACTGAAACAACAAACATCAAGTTCTAATACTGCATTTTAGATTGAAAGCAAAACATTATCACATACTAGTTCTATGTCACAAAGAGAAGCAACCAGAGATAAAACTAGCACATTAATACAACCAACAGACGTATCAAATATAAATACAGAGCAACAAAAGGTTGTTTCAAACATTCCTCAAACTCTGGAAAACAAAGAATCCAGTAGACAAAACTTATCACAAACAAAGTACTTATGAAGATTTGAGCATACTACAAACTGAAGATTATTTCTTCACAATTCACTAGCATGTACTTCTCCAAACCTGCATATAAAATAGTTGACGAAATTTATAGCAGCAGCAACAAAACAATTTCAATTTGACCGAAAGATAGAAAATGAAAAATAACTAAAAATCGAGTAGTATACCTCTAACAATGCATCAATTAGCTAAAAGAGGAGTTAAAAATTAAGTAGCTTCTTCATTATCAAGAACGGTAACATCTTCTGTATGATCTTCGATTATTGACATTATAGATGTTCCATACAACCAATCTCTTGAACAAAGTAACGCTTCAACAACATCCTCCTTAAGTGAACTGCGATAGTCGTCTAAAACTCTACCACCAATACTAAATGCACTTTCAGAAGCGACGGTGGTAATTGGAACAGCTAAAATATCTCTTGCCATGAGAGATAAAATTGGATATTTATATTGTTGCGATTTCCAAAATGAAAGAATATCCAATTGCATTTTACGATCAACTAACCCATCTTCCAAATAAGAATCAAGTTCGGACTTGCGAGGATTGCTAGCAAATTCGGAATAGTCAAATCGATCCATCATATCTTCGCATTCTTGCGAGTAAGGGCCCGTAAATGATTGTGTGGATTCCACGATTTCCACGACACATGTTTCAATAGACGATTCTTTTCTCACCCTTTCTCTATACTCATCATATAATGCTTCCAACTTTCTTTCCACCCTTTCAAACTCTAAGCAGTCGCCATACAATGTGTTATAAGAAAACCGAACGAAATTTGTTTTGTATCGCGGATCAAAGATGCAAGCAATGGAAAGTAACACACTAAATTCACTCCAATATTTATTAAACTTTTTGAGCATTTCACTTGCCATGTCAGACATAAAGTCATTCTCTTCCGTGCACTTCTTCAAAGTAAAGTAAACCAAGAAAATTTTTGGAAAAAATAAGTTAGCCGTTGGATAATTTGCGCCGGAAAATAATGAAGTGGCATCGTAAAAAACTCCTAGAAGCCGTGAAATTCTCTTTGCTTTAATCCATTCTTCGGATGTTGGAAAATAACTATAACTAGAATCAATAAGCTTAAGACGGTAAAGCGCTTGTTCATAATGTATTGCGCTTTTAAGCATTATAAAAGTTGAATTCCATCTAGTAGGAACATCCTGACGCAATCCTTTCCTAACGTCATTTAATGAAAGAGTGGTTATGCATTCGACGAAACTTTTCTTTCTAGATTGAGAACCCTTGATATATTTAATACTCTCACGTATGTTACTTAAGAAAGAAGCGACACATTTTAAACCATCCTGCACTATCAAATTTAGCACGTGGGCGGCACATCTGACATGCAAAAATTGTCCATCCGCAACCATTGCTTTTCTATGACAAAGATGTGATTTCAGTAAATCAATGAATTTATCGTTGGCAGATGCATTATCTAGAGTGCATGCAAATATTTTATCGACTACTTCCCAATCAACCAACAGACTCGAAATTTTTCCAAATATAGCCGAGCCCGAGTGTGGAGGTGCCATTAAACAAAAATTCAACAATTTCTTTTGTAGATTCCACTCATTATCAATAAAATGAGCGGTTAGAGTTATAAAACCATCCGTATTTACTGAAGTCCATAAATCAGATGTTAAACTAACTCTTCCACTACATGATTTTATAAAATCCTTAAGTTTGACTCTTTCATTCTCATATACTTTCATAACATCGGAACGCGAAGTGTTTCTTGAATAATGCTCCACTTGATTGTTCAAGTAGGAATGAATCTCACGAATACATTCATATTGAACAAATTTGAAGGGTAAGTTATGTTGTATAATTGCTCTAGCCATCAAGTCTCTATATTTCTTTTGTTCGAAAGCACTTCTTTGATTAACCTCTATGCTTTTATCGATTAAGGGACACTTTTCTACATGATTCAGCAAATTTTTAGTCCCATAGGTACCACCCCATATATATTTTCTTTTACATTTTTTGCAAAAGCAAGTACGTTTCTGACCCTCAATAGTTTCATTTTTTTCAAAGTATTTCCAAACATCGGAATACGTACCCTTCTGTCGCTTATTTCTTGAAGAGCTACCCACTGAATCTACATCTGTTGCCAACTTCTCCGGTGTGTTTACCAATTGAGTATCTTGGTCAACAATATCCATATTGTAAAAATCTGTAAGTGCACATGTAAATTAAAGTTATAGTTACAGTTAAATATAAAAGGGTACTTGTCCACTTTAAAGTTAAAAGTAATTATTTACAGGTTTGCAAATTTAAAGTAGCGTATACACCTTCAATTTAAATTGGAGCTAAGGACAGAAAAAATGTGTTCATTTTCATAAATCTTCTGTAAAATATCTTATATTTTCATAAAAGCTACATCTTTACAGGGAAATACCCTGCTGATCACATACAGATGAAATGCCTCAAAAGAAACTGACCTTACATAGCAATTTGTTATCATACAACTGAGTTGACTTAGTAATTTCCGTATACCACAGTTCGTCCACATGTGAAACTATACAATGCTATATAAGAAACTGACCTTACATAGCAATTTGTTATCATACAACTGAGACAGATTTCTAATGCAGTCGTGAGCAATATTTTCCACTCTAAATAAACTAGAACAAGCATATATCTTAAGTGCAAGTAATATATTCTTAACAAATACAACAAATCAATAGGATAAACCATGTTTAGAAAACTGGAAGATGCAAACTTCAATGAATGACTGAAGTTGTTGCTTAAAAAGGAATCAAAGATATATTATAAAATTTGTTTTAAGCTAGGTTGTAACATGTCCTGAATTTTTAATTTCAATAGTGCATTATTTGAGTTATTGAAATAAAAGTAAGGGGAAAGCACCTGCAAAAACTAGCACATTGTCAAGCTGTTGATTCGGTTACACTCCAGAGTTCCATCATCTGAATATGTTTCCTGTAATCACTTAAATAGTGAGTAAACAACAAACAGACTCGTAATAACTTAAATGGCTCCGCTTATTAGAACCAAGTTTCAACATGCCTGTTTATGCAATATGCAATACAGAACAACGAAATCAAAATACAATCACATTTGACAGTTCTGTTTATGCAGCAAACATAAAATCAATATATAATATGGGACAATATTACTATTTTGTTTATGCACGTTTTATGACTTTAATATGCAAACGCTTTAAGGATTTCAAGTTCACTCAAAATAGTGACATAAACAACAAGCCAACAGTGACAATGTACATGTTTAGTATTACCATTTTAGGACACAAAGCATACATATCAATTAGTGTGTTGCAGCATCATATAAACGTAAAACACATATTACAAATCCCAGATATTACCCTTTAGGCTACCTCTACCTTAACACAGTGGCATTCATTAACTTATCAAAGATAGAACATGCTAGGATCCTAACATACTTTTTTAAGGCAAGCTTACCTTATATATAGCATGTAGTACATGTATAAAATAACATATACAGATTGCAACAGATGCAACTGTGCAAAATGACAAAGCAATCAAAAGGATCTGACCTAAACTGATTTATCAAAATAGATTGACAGTACCATTCAAGTCACTTTTAGGCACCTTTAATACAAAAAAGGATATGACCTAAACCGATTTATCAAAATAGATTGACAGTACCATTCAAGTCACTAGTTATTAACAATGTTTTTGTTAGTCCCTTTATAACTATAACTCAAACTAACATATCAATAGATTTCAAGTATCATCGACTTTGTTTAGATGGTGAAAAATATCTACAAAGAAAACATTAGGATATAAACAACTGTTAAACTACTAAAGGCAAATTACTTATGCAACGCATTATTGAATATATGGCCCTTACATATAAGAATTGAATTAATATAGTCTTCTAGGTTTTTATATGAAATCTATAAGAAAAATCAGGTATCTTTGGGCTTGAAAAAATAAAATCAAAATGCATAATTGTGGTTCACTAAATAGAAAAAATATATTAAAAAAACCAAGATTTTCAGACACACACATCACTGCAACATCCCTCCACATACAGTAAATAAAATACAACAAAGTCATAATGTACAAAAATATATACAAACATTTACTCCATTGTGGCTGGCTCAAAAGTTGTAGCAACTATAAGGTTGGTGCTGGCAGGGCTACAAATTGTGACAGGGGTCGATGAATTTGTTTAACGTGAATTTAATTTATGGTGGTCTCAACAAATGTAGCATTTGGGGATTTCAACCGAATTTTAATTCTGACTTAATTACGTCTACGAAATCATCAAAACAAAATTTGACCAATCAAATCGTCCAAACAAATAAACATACGCATTCGAAAGTAAACAAATACTTACAAGAAGGCTGAATCCGGTGACGCTGGCGAGGGAAGTAGCGAGGGCGGAGCTAAGAATCGGCGAAATAAGGAGCAATCGCCATTGATTTAGGGTTTGGAAAGTATCTGGGTGGAGTCGCAACAACGTTAAACGGGTCGTATGAAGAGTAAGAGGTTAAACGGGTTGCGAAGAAAAGAATTTGGAGAAGGCCCGGCCTGTCTAAAATAAGGTTAAGAGGGTAGGGTTAAATGGGTTTAGTGAATTTTGACAGGCCTAGTAATAGGTATGTCTTCTAGGTCAACTCATGTACATGAGTCTCAATAGTAATCTTGTCTTCGCTGGTATCTTTATTGCCTTTAGAACCTTATCATCCGAAACACTCAAATACAGATGTCTAATCGGAGTTTCATCGTCCAACATAATACCAAATCGTCGAAGAATCATTATAATCAAATTTCCATATGTATTATACCTTTTCTTTTCTTTCGATCGATTTTCCATCATGTTATTCGTTATACCATCAACCAAATTTACTCGAATATTCCCTAAAATAAAATAAGTGGCTTTATGAACCAAAGGGTAAATCTCATCAAAAATGCTTATTTTTGAAATTAAATTTGCTAAAGAATCTGATAATAAAGAAAGATAGGTGAGTCAAGTTAGAAGTCATCCAATTATCATTAGTTCATTGAATTATTTGGCGCAAAATTGGTTCTTTATCAAAAATTATTCATCTAATGGCATTCCTTGGGATGAAATTCCTAATATTTTGCCTAACTCATTTTCATTGAAAGCAATGTCAACATCTTTTACGCTAGTATATAAGACTAATCCATTATTGTTCCAACTTCTAGATTAGCAGAAAAGAGTGCTATACATCGAGGATATATACGAATTTCATGGCCATTCAAATTTATAATGTTCACTAATTTAGCACAAATGAATAAATAGCAAATGTCATATAAGTTTAACGGATTTGAATTTACCAATCGTCCGCCAATATGCTCATTCACCATTAGATCCTTGTATTTCTTGATGTTTTCTCTTTTATTCTTCAATCAATTTTTCACTTCATTGGTTAACAATTCATGAATGGAACTAAAGGAGGTTGAGTGGATGCTTCTCTTCCCTCTTACTATGATTAAAGATATGATTTTTAGTTGAAAAATTAATGGAATTTGGAAAAGTGGGGGCTGAAAATGAGGGCTGGGGTTTTTAAAATCCTTTTTGCTTTTGAAAATAATAACGGTAGTGGAGAGAGAGGGAGGTTAAAAGCTCTTGGATCTAAAACAAAAAATGTCACTAGTGGTCGATTCATCCAGATACCAGTGGCTCTTTTATTATCAAATTTACCCTTTTTTGTAAAATAAATTAATATATTATAATATACTTATTTTTAAATAGATTAAAAATGTTTATATTTAATTTTTATTACTTTATTAGATAATTTTTAGTAATAACCTTTTTTAAATATTTTAATATATCATAGCATTGCCTATGAAATGTAATAAAATTTTGATAAATTCTTGTTGAAACTAAATTTTACTAGCACATCTAATTTATCTATAAAACAAATTACTAATCATTTTTCATATTTTTTGTTAACTAAGTAAATTACTCATGTAAATATAATATTTGAAAATGTGAATATTTTTAAATTACATCATTTATCGATCCTAATTCTCGACGTAATCTAATATATGTATTTCATTTAATGGTTTAGTAGATATATCTTCAATTTGATTTTTAGTGTTTACAAATTCTAGATTAATATTTTCTTTTTGGATATGATCTCTTAAAAAGTGGTGATTTGTATCAATATGCTTAGTTCTATAGTGATATACAGGGATTTTTGCCGAATTAATTGCATTCATGTTATCATAATAAATTGGCGATTTAGTTAAATTTACACAGAAATCATTTACGTTTTTGCATATAAATTATATGAGTGCAAGCTAAAGAAGCTGACATATATTCTGCTTCAAGTAGATAAGGATACGCTGTTTTATTTCTTACTAAACCATGAAACTAAGGCTATAAAGTGGCGGCGTCATTAGAACATTTTCTATCGACACAACATCCACCAAAATTAGCATCACCGTATGAAAGTAATTCAAATGAACATCCTTTCAGATAGGAAAGATTGTAATCTTTAGTTCCAATCAAATATTGTAAAAAAAAAATTGACAGCTTGTTGGGGTGACTCATTCGGATAAGCTTGAAAGTGGGTTAAAGAATACACACTCATTATTATATCAGAGTGACTCGCTGTTAAACAAAGTAATGATCTTATCATAGTACTATAAATTTTTTGATCGACATCCTTACCATTTTCATTTTATCTAGTAAATAGTTGTACTTATAGGCATTGGCTTATTGCTCGTATTACTGACACCGGATCTTTTAATTAGATTTTTATAGTATTTTTCTTGGTAAATAAAAATTCTATTTTCTAGTTTTTTATTTGTAACCCAAAAAAATAACTTAATTCACCTATATAGGACATTTTGAATTCTTTTCTCCTTATTTCAAAAAAATAAGTGCAAAGTTTTTTTGTTAGTAGAACCAAAGAAAATATCATCAACATATATTTGAACAACTAACAAATCATTAATTTAACATTTAATAAAAAGTATTGAATCAACTTTTCCAATTTCAAAACCAGAATTTATTAAATAGCCTTTTTGTCTATCATACCAAGCACATGGTGCTTGTTTAAGACTATATAAAGCCTTTTTAAGTTTATAAACAAGATTTGGATATTTTTCATGTTTAAAAAAATGCGGTTGTCAACATAAATATTCTTTTATAAAACCATTCAAGAAAGAACTTTTAACATCCATTTGATATAATTTGAAATTGTGGTGACAAGCAAATGTTTGGGGAATTCTAATTACTTCGAGTTGTGCAATAGGAGAAAAGGTCTTACTTTGTTTCTAACTATGTCACCACTTTCATCACTTTTTTTAAACATCCAATTTGTTCCTATTATGGCTTAATCATTAGGTATTGGGACTAATTCCCATACATTACATTCAAATTAATTTAATTCTTCTTGCATAGCTACAATCCAATATTCGTCTTTTCCTGCTTTTTTGTAGTTTTTAAGCATAGTTATAGATATGAATGCTAACTGACTCTTTATTTTTATTTTATTCTAGCGAGTTACTATTTCTTGAGTAGGTTTATTAGATTTATCTTATTCTGCATTTTGAAAAGTAGTCGATGGTTGATTAACATTGGTTATTTCAATTTCATCATCTATTTTATTAAAATTTCATCAAAAAAGATATGCAAAGTTTCTTCAATTGAGTTAGTTCATTGATTGAAAATGTGGTAATCTTTACTTCTTTCTCAATAACCGATAAAAATTCCTTCATTTACTTTAGAGTCAAACTTAGCAAGATTGTCTCTAGTGTTTAAAATAAAAAAATTTGATCCAATTATTTTGAAGTATGATATTTTAGGTTTTCATTCATGAAAGAGCTCATAATGGGCACTTTTAGTTTTAGAGTGAATTGAAATGCAATATAGAATGTAGCAAGCATTAGCAACCACTTTAGACCAAAAATCAATTTTCTATATGAAAATACATTTCAGAATAGAAATCATATTTCTTATATAATGTAAAGTACCAATCACAATTCTCATTTTCAACATTTCTTAATGAAATTGAAGTGACTATTCACTCTCTTCATCTCAACTATATCTTAAATCACATCTTTTCTTGTATATTCATTCTTCTTTCTAAACGGTTGAACAATTCAAAAGAAAAAACCCTTCACTACAACGTCATAACGAACTCTTTACAAAAGCGCATTCAATTATCTGTAACACTTAAGGAAATCAATTATGTTGCACCTTACATAAGCTGATCAAACTGATATCTCAACGATTGAGTTCTTAGGTTTATCTTAAATTCTTGATCTAGGGTTACAATTAAGACAATACAATCTTGATTACAGTCAATCAACTTGAATACTCGATCTCATAATACAGTTTATTTGTTTGCTTCAAATGAACAAATTTCATCGAAGTATCGTAAATTACAAACTGTGACCATTCACCATATAATATTTATATGCGATTTCATATGGATCAAATATCCATAGCCTTTATTGCTTTTGTGTTTGGAACTCATAGAATGCAATATACGGTCTCGACCAAATAAACACATAAGTGACCAAATTACAAAAGTATTAGGTAGTCGTAAAAGTAGGTACTTGCATGGGTATAGAAAATACTAACATGCAAGAAGCATTAATAGTAAGTATATATATATTATATTTTTATTTTCAATTTTCAATCTAGTTCAATTATATAGCTTGATTGATAAACGTTTTATCAATCGTATTAAATACACAATTTTATTAATGTAGATTGTTGTAACATTATATAGCATATGTTCTTATAATATTAGAATGGTTAAATGTTGTTATCTAGGTTTTTAACCCAACAGGATCCAGTAGAATATGGAACAATCCCATCACATCAGAATGGCGTAGAACTTAACCAGACAGGCTAAGGAAAGGTGTTGAAAAGAGCCAAATCATATTACTAAGCAACGACCAAGTTCAACTGAACTAAGAAGCTAGCGTCAGTTCAATCCAATCAGCAATCAAAGCACAATCAGCCAATAGATCGTCATCAAGATAGAGTAAAGTGGAACAATACTACCCAAACAACTACGATAAAAGACTATGCAAATATCTCCAACTCCAAACTCTAGAAAAATGCTAAGTGCTTAGCTCATCAGTGACTCATGCCTTTGCCAAAACCATTAAACAAACTAGATATGGAACACTATCAAAAAGAGGCAAGACTTAGTCCGCAAAACGAACCAACTCCATGGGTCGCGAACGACCTATGATTTTGGCTCGTTTTGCAAGCCAAATCCCCCTAGTTCGCCTGTAGCCTACCTGCGAACTGATGGAGACAGGTCTGGTCCAAAAGCTCTCCGATCTCTATAAATACCGTCCTACCTGCAACACAAAAAGGATCTTCTTCAGACTGGTTGTTGAAGCTCTGCTGGAAACATTCTTCAGCCTCTACCTCCCTAACAACAATCTCCAAAGGAATTCACTTGATTCTCCAGTGGATTCCAACTCCGAGGATTCAATCTATTGAGAGGTAATCAAAGTCTTGTAGTCAAACACATCTTCTAACAACAATCAGTCTATAATAAAAATATAAAGTGGACGTAGGCTTCATTAACAGCCTAACCACTATAAAAATTCTCTCTCTTTTTTCTTCTATTATTCTTTTCTTATATTTGCAATCTGTGATATTGCTTTATTAGAATAGGGCTAGTGCTTTCAAACTCAAACCAGGGTGTTGATCCATTCTTTAGGTTAACATTTTGGTATTTTCACCGAGAACCTTGAACGGGATCTAAAAAATTGAAGTTTGAATTCGAGATTCAAAGAAAATGAAGAGGCCCAGCACTAGATCTAAAACTGGAGCAAGTCAACCGGGGCTTGGGGGTAGCCAGAAAGTGTCCTTCAATTCCCATCAACCTAGCTATGTGATTAAAGAGAAGATGGAAAGGATGATAAAAGAGATGCAGGACGGACTCTTAGCTAGACAACATGAGATGATGGACGGATTCTTCCAGAGGATGGAGCAGCAAGGGATGGCTAGATCTGCATGGAATAGGAATCAAACTCCAGGAAACAATGCAGGGATTGTCGGATTTGAATTGGAGCAAAATGGAGCTTTTCCCCCATGCCCAGAGCAACAGACGCATGGGGGCAGCGCTAGAATCAACATGGGAATCAATGCCAACGCCGGAGCGACTATTGAAACATCAGGGACTGGTGGCACGGGAGCTGAGCTGAATACTAGGATGCGGCCGACAGAAGAGTATGTACTAGAGCTTCCTCGAAGGAATGGAGAATGTAGAATTGCAAATCATAAAATAGGTATGTTGTCGGAAGAGTCCATCCTGGGATACCCCCAACGAGGTATGGGGCAAAGTATTGCTTTAGGATAGAGACCTTCATTGGATGGTGAGAATAGAATTGCTGAATTGGTATGAAGATTCACTAGAGGAGGCCCCCTAGATCAGGGTCCGGAAGATGTGAACAGAAATCCATTTACGGCTAATATCCGAAACGTGAGAAATCCTCCAAATTTCAAGCTTCTGCCACTGTAAATGTACTACGGGAAGACAGAGCCGATGATTCATATAATGCGATACATCCTACAAATGGAGGTATTAGGTGCATTTGAGGAGGTAATGAGGTGATGCTTCCCATTATACTTAAAAGATTTGGCTTTAATGTGGTTCAAAACAATTGGAAAATGGGTTCATAAGCATGTGGACCGACTTAGTGAGCAGATTCTTGAGACAGTTCAGGGTTCATGTCTCACAACCAAGGAATGTACTTACGCTCTCAAATGTAAAACAAAGACCTAAAGAGTCCTTGAGAAGTTATTTAACAAGATTCAATGCAGTGGTAGCCGCGGTGGACAAACCAGACCCATCGTTTATCCTAATAGCAGCAGCATATGGAGTCACGAATGAGACTGATTTCAAAGCCGCATTGAAAAGGGACCCACTGATGGCTCTTGTAGAATTCTATTATGGAGCTGAGAGGTACCTGCATCAGGAAGACGCTGAAGCCAAGGATAAGGATATGGATGCTGAAATAAATGCCGTCAAACTGTCAAAGGTGTGGGACCGTTTGCAGCTGGAATTGGAAAACACAAAGGGAAGAGGAAATCCGATGACAACATCAAAGACCCAAAACGACAGAGAAACAAGCCAAGATTCACCTCATACACAGACTTGACTGAAACCCTAGAGAGGATATACATGGATGGGCAGAACCTTTACCGAAAGCTGCCTAGAAGGGAGCCCACTGATCAAGAGAAAAGATCTGAAAAGTTTTGCGTCTTCTATGAGTTGAATGGGCATGACACGGATGAGTGTCGACACCTTCGTGATCTAATAGAAGAACTGGTCCGGAATAACCAGCCACTACAATATGTTAGGAACGGAACGAAAGTGGAATTGCAGGGACAACCACCATTTATGGCAAATGCAACAAGAACACCCAAGGACAAGTGCTAAGACAAATCATTCCATGATCGGGGTAAACAGGAGTCGAATCCGATTCTAATGCTTTGTTTTATCATTTCTTTTCCCGCATTTTTCTTTTGGTACGTAGACAATAATAATTGAAGGCTGCTTACATGTGTATGAGATCCCGAATGGTCCCTAGGCACGCTCTGATTTGGATTCTTGAGAGAACTTAGGACAATAACAATCAAAGGTCGCTTACGCGTGCACGAGATCCCGAACGATCCCTTGGCACGCTCTGGGTCAGATACCTGAGATGAACATTTAGGACTCCCGCTTGGTTAATTTAGATTTATTTATTTTGATTTGAATATTTGAATTTTGATAACTGATATTGATCGCCTTAGAGTCTGTCAGGACACGATTCTTCGTCTTTCGAAAATTCGACATCGACACTCACTTTATCGACTGCCGAGGAATCGAACGACGGAAAACCGAACACTGAGGGTTTTTTAAAAGATTTTAAGAAAAGAAGAAGAGAGAAGAAGATAGAAATTAGGGAGGAGAGAAGACAAAAAACTTTTAAAATAGAAGAGAAAGAAGAGAGAGAACAGAAAGAAAATAGGACGGAACAGAAAAGAACAGAAAACAACAGAATCACATCAGAATCTCACAATTCACAGCGGAACAACATATAATAATAAATGAATAATCTTTAAACAAAGAACTATATCAGTTATTACATTACATCACATTTCATTACATCATATCATCAGAGTGTACAACAACAACAAATAGTGCAGCGGAAAAAAAAAAGAAATGCTATATAAACTAGTAATACGCCATGCCATCCAGCTTGCCTCCAGCAACTCCAGAATATCCAGAATATCCTGATAAACGTAACTCTTGACTGCCCGTGTAGAAATTGGTGGGAACCCAGAGTTTAGGAAGGAAAACAATAAACTCCAAGTCAGTCATGTGACTGGTGTGAGAACTCAAAACAGTTTATTTATCTTTAAAATCAAAATAGAGGAATATTTTTAATCAATTCGCAATGCTTTTAAAAATGAGACTACCATAACGCCTCCCGCACACACACACAATGCAAACGCAGAATCGGAGGAGATTTCTCCTTATGATAGTCAAAGATGCTTGATACGCATTTAAAATAACATTTGATATTATTATTAGTGCATAGTGTAGGGAAAATTCATTTCGAAAGTAGAATATAAATCTTAGCCAACATACGACCATTATCGTATGCCTACTATAGCTACCATCCAAACAGTGTTGCGACACCATAAGTGAATGATAGGTTCTACAACTAATACCGTACAAGATTCGTATTGTTTCTTTGGATTTCCAACAAATGGTCAGGCCAAGGAACTTCCCATTGCCACATGAGAATGCCTCTGGAAAGACATCCCCGAGAACCAAACCGGAACTCTGCCAACACAAAGCCGGGTTACCCCTAACTGGGTAACTACTGACACGAGCATGCCATTCCCCGATCGTAAACGACCTTTCTCACGGGATCCCGATAGCCAACAACCACAAAGTAATAAATTCGTAGTAACCACATAGGTTAAATATCTGGGCTCCATACCATGATACCACCTCTATCCAGAAGGAAATGTACATACCCTAAAGGGTGCTACCCCTCATAACCTTGCTGCATCTTTCATGTTTTGATCATTTCCGGGGTGTGAGGTTCGACGAAGTCACGTCCACAAAAACATACTTTATACAAAAGCCATGCTTTGGGTCAACAAATGATCAACACAATGATCACTAAGATAGACGATCAAATAAACGATCCTATCACAATAATCAACACAATGATCATTTCAGCATCACTCAGCATGTCACATTACCAAATTGGGAATATATCGCTGATAACTTCAACTATATAACCTCTGAGCTCGTACGTCTCAGAGAAGGGCGTTAAGCTAAAAGAATAAATTCTTCGCCACCAACAGAAATATATTTGAAAGAAATCTGCTTTATATCTCAATTTGTAATGTTAGACACACAATCCATACAAGTCTGTTCCGGGCTCGAACAAAACCGAAGGCACTTACAAAGAAGTCCTTGCAATCCGGATATTCACAATCCTGATCGGATTCACCATCACATATGGAGAACTCTATACCGGAGCAACTCGGTGCAGAGTAAATCGACAGGTCATCCTATCGCTCTCGCAAATACCGGGTCTTCAACACCGATCTTCAATGCAATTCACAACGACGTATCACATATTCGGAATGGGTTATACGACCCCATGGTCTTTTCCCGGTTAACCCGAATAGTGAGCGCTTATTCAAAAATAAGTGTAGCATTCACATTCAAACAAATCACATCAATTACCCATTCAAAGGGAAATATTGATAGTCGGTTATTGAACTATCACTGGATATGCACACATCACCAGTTTCCAAATAATTTTCCAAATTATTTATTTTCCAAAAATATCTTTACAAGATATATTATTTCACACTTCAAAAATAAATCAACATTTATTTTTAAACCAATTTCACTTTCTTTTATAAATTCCTTAGTGAATTTACATTTTAAAATATCCATGCATATGATTTCAATAATTCATTTCAATTTATCTTCAAAAAGATAAATTCTCTAAACGTTTCATTTCACATTGGAAAAACATTTCCATACTTATTAAATAAGTAATTCACGAATTTTATTTATTTTCAACACTTAGAAAATATTCAATATACTTCAATCTAAATTAAGTATATATTTCATTCTTTAAGGAAATCATTCTCTTAAACATATTTATTTGGGCCAAAACGAATGTTGCGTAAAACATCGTTACAACAACCCAAAATCACTAGTATAGGGATTCGAAATTAAAAATAGATATATAATCCCAATACTATACAAAACATTTCCTTTCGAAAATCATTTACTATAACAACAGTGTTATAGTCCATTATTTCCTTCTATTTCTCGAAAACGTCTATTTCAACAATAAATGTTGAAATCTATGGTTTCGAATCTCAACACATTTTTAAAACATTGTTCGATCGTTTTAATTCTATTTCAAATATCACATTCAAAACAATTTCTTTAACATCTTATTCACTATTCAAAAACGTGAAGATACTACGTTAACACATTTCATCATTTCTATTCATTTTTATTCAAAGGATTATTCACTATTCAAAAACGTGAATATAACTCCATTAATAGGTTTCAACAATTTACTTATCAAAATAAGTCATTTGCGAATTTATAAAACAACGTTTATAAATTCCATTTCTATTTATTTATAAAAACTTCCTTTAATAAATTCCTTTATTAATCTATTCCAGTTCATAACTCATTTATAAACTAAAAGTTCATATTATAAGTTAAACACTTATAATAAATTTGTTTGCAAAAACCGTTACTTTGAACTTCATAATTATAAATCTTATAATCTATAAGATTCACTTATTCACCCAAATCTATTCCTTTAATAACTTTATAAATTTATAAATCTTACTATTTATAAATTCCATTCATTTACAAAATTCATTTCCACTTCATTCAAACACTTATAAAAACTCGTTTTATAATGTCAATATTTCAATTTATAAATATCCATTTATAAATCTCTTAATATAAATCAATTTATATTAATATTTTAAAACGTCTTTAATTTCCTTTATAATTTCACCATTTTGATTCATAAAATAATTAAATTTTATAAATCCTATATTTAAACTTTTCACAATTATTTCAGAAATCCCAATTTAACTATTTCATAAAGTCATTAATTCCTTATTTTCAAAAATCAGTTTTTAACTGTATTTCACAAAAATCATAATTTTTATAACATTAAAAATTATAACGTTTATTTATTTAAAATGAATCAATTCCAAAAACATAGTATATTTTCAAAAATCACTTTATAAATCATTTTAAAATCCCAAAATTTGGTCCAATGATGTTACACACCAAATAGTCAATCACGACTACAACGATATCATATATCAATATGAAAATCCATCAAATATCAAAATATCTGAAATCAAATAAATACTGTTGAGGAATCCAGTTGGATCACTCCAACCTGTTTTCCTGCATCCACAAACATTAGCACAATACCAATTTCGTTCCAGTACGAAATTATCGCGGTATATGTTCTTATTAAATATTATCCGCTTAATAACGGCGTAATAGGGTCTCATCCGCTAAAAAAATGCGGGGAATCAACAACTGCAATATATACATATGCCAATATATATATATATTTATATTATATATAATACCAATTTCACTGTTTATGAAATATTCGCGGTATATGTTTTTAATAAATAACATCCGCTTACTAACGGCGTATAATGTCTATTTTAACAATCAATAGATATCAATCAACATTCAAACATGCATTCAAATATTTTAAATCTAACTATTTAAAATAAAATCGAAACTGATTCGATTGAGTGAGAAATTCTCACCTTGGTTTTATTTCGTTTTAGCGATTTATTTCGAATAAAATTAAACGGACGTTTAATTTTACCCAAAATTCTCACTAACTCCAAACAACTCCAAACCAACTCCGTTGCGTAGTGCTCATCCATACGATTCCAACGCAACTGAGTTTGCATTTTTTCGACCTCGTATGAAAAAGTTATGAATTATTGAAGTTTACACGAATTTTATAACAAATTTACTAACTTAAATAAACTAATTTATAACTAAACTTAATCAAGGCCGTTAGATTAGCTTCCCTTGCATCATCACCGTAGGACCCAAACCCCCCCCCCCCCCCCCTTCTTCCTTCGTTCAGCTACAGACAACATGAACCCATTCACGTTGGATTAGGGTTGAATGCCGCTCCACGTACAAACGTCGATAGCCCATCAAACCACCACCATTCGAACGCCAACGCCAAGAGCTACCCACGGCTCGAATTGCATAGCGCTCGGCCCCCTCCTCTTCATGGAACTGCGTGCGAAAACACTGCCGAACGCGGCCGATTTCTGGCCTCTACGCTCCACTATTTCCCATCACCACCGTTCAGATTGTAGTTCGTGTTGCCCTCTTCATTTCTCTAGTTGAAAGTTTTTGGTAAATGTCGATGGTTGTGGAGATAAACGAGAGGGAAGATCGAACGTTTATGGTCGTTCATATAGGGGTGGCGGCGGCTGATGAAAATAGGGTTTAGTTTCTTTCTTTTTTTTTTTTGAGATTTTTGGGGTATTTATAGGAAAAAAATCGAACACTATTCATCCGGAAATTCCGAACTCCGATTTAGGCGCCGAAACTGACGTACCTAGGGTTTATCCCGCGTTCCGGACACAATGGAACAGGTTTCGGAAGCTAATTCGGAAGTATGTGCGAGTTATGGCTGTAAACGCTCAATTTAAATTAAACCGATTTAAGTCGATTTCTAGGCGTTTTAATTCGTACAGGACAAACGGTAAATCCAATTGACTTGAAATTTGAAACCTTACAATAATATCACATTACGGATCCGATGAAACTAGTTTCGTCGAAATCCGAGACTTTTTGAAAAATGGCTATTTTAGCTCGCCAAATTTAAATTAAAAATAAATCGATGCGTTTCGAGCTGCCACGATCAAACGATAGCTCCGATTGACACGAAAATTGAAATCCGATAATAACTAACCATTACGGATCCAATGGAACTGGTTTCGTTCAATTCTGAGACTGTTCAAAAATTGACTATTTTTACTAGTCGATTTTAATATTAAAATATTCAATTTTCACAAATTAACTTTTAATTCGATTTTAAAAGTTCTAAAATATTGTTCTAACTTCAATATGATAAAATAAAATTTTACAAATCATTTTCAATCATATTTAACGCTATTTTCAATTATTTCCATAATTTAACATATTAAATTATCGATTTAATGATCCAATTAAATTCAATAATTCAAATAAAAATTTATTTGACTTATAAATTCACTTATTAATATTTAAAATTAATTAAATATTCAAATTTTAATTATTAAAAATTCTGGGTCGTTACAATCTTCCCCACTTAAAAGAATTTCGTCCTCGAAATTACAAGTAAGAAAAGTTATAGAAGTTATTAATTTTCCATAATTCATAGTTAAACTTCTTACAATAACTTTACTAAGTTTTCAAATCATACTTAGTTATCTTTTCAAAAACAACTACTATTGTTTAACTTTCAATTCTAAATAAAAGTTAAAGTTTTCAAAATTTTCCAATTTTCTCAAATTTTTTCTAACGCCTTAAATTTTCGGAAAAATTCGCCATAGTCTCCTTTGCGCGGCTCGATCCGAAAAAAAAAATGACAGTATATATATCACAAATATACATCTCATCAAGTAATGAGGCATCCCGAAGGGAAAAAAGTATAAAAGTACGGTATGTAATCCGAGATATGTACCTTATATTTTATTAGTAAGCATATACGGCTAATATAGCGCAAAAGCGAGCTCCAAATGCGAAGCAAACGCGATCCGCACCTACTAATTACTCAACAAACAACATGAGAATCATGCATGTAGATAATAGTATCAATATATAACATATAGCAACATAATAACTATATATGTCAACATAGCAATTGAAACAAACAACAAATGCAAACATCAATCATCTAACATCCATAACCAAATCAATATTCATTCATATTTTCATTAATATTAAATGAAATGGTTTTCAATTTAATCACATTTGATTCATTTACATTGGATGTTTCTTACTAACATTCATTTTCAATTAGTTTATATTCACTAATTCATATTCAAGTTGGTTCACTTCCAATCCAAATTCAATTCTATTTAAGATTCACTTAACTTCCAATTAAATTTCAATTACTTTAGCTTTCAATTTTATTAAATCAACTTCTTTAACACTTAATGAATTATATACAATCAATCAACTAACAATCATATAACAACCAATGTATATTAATTACAACCAAATTCTTTTGCTTACAATTGGTTTAATTTAATTGATTTTCATTCAATTATTCAACTTTCTAATAACATTACATTTTAATGAATTAACAGTTATATTCATTATTCCATATCAACTATTTACATTTAATTGATTAACATTTAATCCATTCATTCAATTCAATTTCAAAGTTGAATTTCCATTTAACTTTTAAATTCATTTTTACTTACAACTCATATTCATAAATATATTCATATAGTTTCACTTTTTATATATATAAGTTTATTTCACAATTGTAAATCACTTTAATTATAATTCAATTCTTATAATTCTTTTTGCTTATACAATTCCTTTTATTTAGGTTATTCAAACAACCTAACAATCTGCTTATATACACTTTAATAATTCTGAAAAATTATTTCTTTATATATAAAAAAATATAATCAAGGTAAAATTATTTCATTTACCCAATTTAAAAACAATATTGTGTCGAATTATTCTATTCAAGTGTTTAGAAACCCCTTCGGCATAGTTGTACATACCGTGCTGACGAAGGTTCATATACCACTCAACAAACCAATCATCACAATATAAAACAATTTATATATTCACTAACAAATACGCTCTCATAGCTATTATTACACTCAACTCATTCTAGAGCACTACTGACTCTATCTCTAATGAATAATACCCAACAGAACCATGGTTGTCGCTTAACCATATGCTCTGATACCACATTGTCAGGACACGATTCTTCGTCTTTCGAAAATTCGACATCGACACTCACTTTATCGACTGCCGAGGAATCGAACGACGGAAAACCGAACACTGAGGGTTTTTTAAAAGATTTTAAGAAAAGAAGAAGAGAGAAGAAGATAGAAATTAGGGAGGAGAGAAGACAGAAAACTTTTAAAATAGAAGAGAAAGAAGAGAGAGAACAGAAAGAAAATAGGACGGAACAGAAAAGAACAGAAAACAACAGAATCACATCAGAATCTCACAATTCGCAGCGGAACAACATATAATAATAAATGAATAATCTTTAAACAAAGAACTATATCAGTTATTACATTACATCACATTTCATTACATCATATCATCAGAGTGTACAACAACAACAAATAGTGCAGCGGAAAAAAAAAAGAAATACTATATAAACTAGTAATACGCCATGCCATCCAGCTTGCCTCCAGCAACTCCAGAATATCCTGATAAACCTAACTCTTGACTGCCCGTGTAGAAATTGGTGGGCACCCAGAGTTTAGGAAGGAAAACAATAAACTCCAAGTCAGTCATGTGACTGGTGTGAGAACTCAAAACAGTTTATTTATCTTTAAAATCAAAATAGAGGAATATTTTTAATCAATTCGCAATGCTTTTAAAAATGAGACTACCATAAGGCCTCCCGCACACACACACAATGCAAACGCAGAATCGGAGGAGATTTCTCCTTATGATAGTCAAAGATGCTTGATACGCATTTAAAATAACATTTGATATTATTATTAGTGCATAGTGTAGGGAAAATTCATTTCGAAAGTAGAATATAAATCTTAGCCAACATACGACCATTATCGTATGCCTACTATAGCTACCATCCAAACAGTGTTGCGACACCATAAGTGAATGATAGGTTCTACAACTAATACCGTACAAGATTCGTATTGTTTCTTTGGATTTCCAACAAATGGTCAGGCCAAGGAACTTCCCATTGCCACATGAGAATGCCTCTGGAAAGACATCCCCGAGAACCAAATCGGAACTCTGCCAACACAAAGCCGGGTTACCCCTAACTGGGTAACTACTGACACGAGCACGCCATTCCCCGATCGTAAACGACCTTTCTCACGGGATCCCGATAGCCAACAACCACAAAGTAATAAATTCGTAGTAACCACATAGGTTAAATATCTGGGCACCATACCATGATACCACCTCTATCCAGAAGGAAATGTACATACCCTAAAGGGTGCTACCCCTCATAACCTTGCTGCATCTTTCCTGTTTTGACCATTTCCGGGGTGTGAGGTTCGACGAAGTCACGTCCACAAAAACATACTTTATACAAAAGCCATGCTTTGGGTCAACAAATGATCAACACAATGATCACTAAGATAGACGATCAAATAAACGATCCTATCACAATAATCAACACAATGATCATTTCAGCATCACTCAGCATGTCACATTACCAAATTGGGAATATATCGCTGATAACTTCAACTATATAACCTCTGAGCTCGTACGTCTCAGAGAAGGGCGTTAAGCTAAAAGAATAAATTCTTCGCCACCAACAGAAATATATTTGAAAGAAATCTGCTTTATATCTCAATTTGTAATGTTAGACACACAATCCATACAAGTCTGTTCCGGGCTCGAACAAAACCGAAGGCACTTACAAAGAAGTCCTTGCAATCCGGATATTCACAATCCTGATCGGATTCACCATCACATATGGAGAACTCTATACCGGAGCAACTCGGTGCAGAGTAAATCGACAGGTCATCCTATCGCTCTCGCAAATACCGGGTCTTCAACACCGATCTTCAATGCAATTCACAACGACGTATCACATATTCGGAATGGGTTATACGACCCCATGGTCTTTTCCCGGTTAACCCGAATAGTGAGCGCTTATTCAAAAATAAGTGTAGCATTCACATTCAAACAAATCACATCAATTACCCATTCAAAGGGAAATATTGATAGTCGGTTATTGAACTATCACTGGATATGCACACATCACCAGTTTCCAAATAATTTTCCAAATTATTTATTTTCCAAAAATATCTTTACAAGATATATTATTTCACACTTCAAAAATAAATCAACATTTATTTTTAAACCAATTTCACTTTCTTTTATAAATTCCTTAGTGAATTTACATTTTAAAATATCCATGCATATGATTTCAATAATTCATTTCAATTTATCTTCAAAAAGATAAATTCTCTAAACGTTTCATTTCACATTGGAAAAACATTTCCATACTTATTAAATAAGTAATTCACGAATTTTATTTATTTTCAACACTTAGAAAATATTCAATATACTTCAATCGAAATTAAGTATATATTTCATTCTTTAAGGAAATCATTCTCTTAAACATATTTATTTGGGCCAAAACGAATGTTGCGTAAAACATCGTTACAACAACCCAAAATCACTAGTATAGGGATTCGAAATTAAAAATAGATATATAATCCCAATACTATACAAAACATTTCCTTTCGGAAATCATTTACTATAACAACAGTGTTATAGTCCATTATTTCCTTCTATTTCTCGAAAACGTCTATTTCAACAATAAATGTTGAAATCTATGGTTTCGAATCTCAACACATTTTTAAAACATTGTTCGATCGTTTTAATTCTATTTCAAATATCACATTCAAAACAATTTCTTTAACATCTTATTCACTATTCAAAAACGTGAAGATACTACGTTAACACATTTCATCATTTCTATTCATTTTTATTCAAAGGATTATTCACTATTCAAAAACGTGAATATAACTCCATTAATAGGTTCCAACAATTTACTTATCAAAATAAGTCATTTGCGAATTTATAAAACAACGTTTATAAATTCCATTTCTATTTATTTATAAAAACTTCCTTTAATAAATTCCTTTATTAATCTATTCCAGTTCATAACTCAATTATAAACTAAAAGTTCATATTATAAGTTAAACACTTATAATAAATTTGTTTGCAAAAACCGTTACTTTGAACTTCATAATTATAAATCTTATAATCTATAAGATTCACTTATTCACCCAAATCTATTCCTTTAATAACTTTATAAATTTATAAATCTTACTATTTATAAATTCCATTCATTTACAAAATTCATTTCCACTTCATTCAAACAATTATAAAAACTCGTTTTATAATGTCAATATTTCAATTTATAAATATCCATTTATAAATCTCTTAATATAAATCAATTTATATTAATATTTTAAAACGTCTTTAATTTCCTTTATAATTTCACCATTTTGATTCATAAAATAATTAAATTTTATAAATCCTATATTTAAACTTTTCCCAATTATTTCAGAAATCCCAATTTAACTATTTCATAAAGTCATTAATTCCTTATTTTCAAAAATCAGTTTTTAACTGTATTTCACAAAAATCATAATTTTTATAACATTAAAAATTATAACGTTTATTTATTTAAAATGAATCAATTCCAAAAACATAGTATATTTTCAAAAATCACTTTATAAATCATTTTAAAATCCCAAAATTTGGTCTAATGATGTTACACACCAAATAGTCAATCACGACTACAACGATATCATATATCAATATGAAAATCCATCAAATATCAAAATATCTGAAATCAAATAAATACTGTTGAGGAATCCAGTTGGATCCCTCCAACCTGTTTTCCTGCATCCACAAACATTAGCACAATACCAATTTCGCTCCAGTACGAAATTATCGCGGTATATGTTCTTATTAAATATTATCCGCTTAATAACGGCGTAATAGGGTCTCATCCGCTAAAAAAATGCGGGGAATCAACAAATGCAATATATACATATGCCAATATATATATATATTGATATTATATATAATACCAATTTCACTGTTTATGAAATATTCGCGGTATATGTTTTTAATAAATAACATCCGCTTACTAACGGCGTATAATGTCTATTTTAACAATCAATAGATATCAATCAACATTCAAACATGCATTCAAATATTTTAAATCTAACTATTTAAAATAAAATCGAAACTGATTCGATTGAGTGAGAAATTCTCACCTTGGTTTTATTTCGTTTTAGCGATTTATTTCGAATAAAATTAAACGGACGTTTAATTTTATCCAAAATTCTCACTAACTCCAAACGACTCCAAACCAACTCCATTGCGTAGTGCTCGTCCATACGATTCCAACGCAACTGAGTTTGCATTTTTTCGACCTCGTATGAAAAAGTTATGAATTATTGAAGTTTACACGAATTTTATAACAAATTTACTAACTTAAATAAACTAATTTATAACTAAACTTAATCAAGGCCGTTAGATTAGCTTCCCTTGCATCATCACCGTAGGACGCAAACCCCCCCCCCCCTTCTTCCTTCGTTCAGCTACAGACAACATGAATCCATTCACGTTGGATTAGGGTTGAATGCCGCTCCACGTACAAACGTCGATAGCCCATCAAACCACCACCATTCGAACGCCAACGCCAAGAGCTACCCACGGCTCGAATTGCATAGCGCTCGGCCCCCTCCTCTTCATGGAATTGCGTGCGAAAACACTGCCGAACGCGGCCAATTTCTGGCCTCTACGCTCCACTATTTCCCATCACCACCGTTCAGATTGTAGTTCGTGTTGCCCTCTTCATTTCTCTAGTTGAAAGTTTTTGGTAAATGTCGATGGTTGTGGAGATAAACGAGAGGGAAGATCGAACGTTTATGGTCGTTCATATAGGGGTGGCGGCGGCTGATGAAAATAGGGTTTAGTTTCTTTTTTTTATTTTTTTGAGATTTTTGGGGTATTTATAGGAAAAAAATCGAACACTATTCATCCGGAAATTCCGAACTCTGATTTAGGCGCCGAAACTGACGTACCTAGGGTTTATCCCACGTTCCGGACACAATGGAACAGGTTTCGGAAGCTAATTCGGAAGTATGTGCGAGTTATGGCTGTAAACGCTCAATTTAAATTAAACCGATTTAAGTCGATTTCTAGGCGTTTTAATTCGTACAGGACAAACGGTAAATCCAATTGACTTGAAATTTGAAACCTTACAATAATATCATATTACGGATCCGATGAAACTGGTTTCGTCAAAATCCGAGACTTTTTGAAAAATGGCTATTTTAGCTCGCCAAATTTAAATTAAAAATAAATCGATGCGTTTCGAGCTGCCACGATCAAACGATAGCTCCGATTGACACGAAAATTGAAATCCGGTAATAACTAACCATTACGGATCCAATGGAACTGGTTTCGTTCAATTCTGAGACTGTTCAAAAATTGACTATTTTTACTAGTCGATTTTAATATTAAAATATTCAATGTTCACAAATTAACTTTTAATTCGATTTTAAAAGTTCTAAAATATTGTTCTAACTTCAATATGATAAAATAAAATTTTACAAATCATTTTCAATCATATTTAACGCTATTTTCAATTATTTCCATAATTTAACATATTAAATTATCGATTTAATGATCCAATTAAATTCAATAATTCAAATAAAAATTTATTTGACTTATAA
Source organism: Allium cepa (assembly GCA_030765085.1). Classification (NCBI taxonomy): domain Eukaryota; kingdom Viridiplantae; phylum Streptophyta; class Magnoliopsida; order Asparagales; family Amaryllidaceae; genus Allium; species Allium cepa. Next base: position 615,809,466 of record CM060942.1, read on the forward strand.
ATTCACTTATTAATATTTAAAATTAATTAAATATTCAAATTTTAATTATTAAAAATTCTGGGTCGTTACAGAGTCCCACCGTGGGACCAAAGTGCAAGGTGAATGTCCCCTTGCCAAAGAACGAGTGGATGGACTTGTATGATACTGGTCGCCTTAGAGTCCCACCAAGAGACCGGAATGTAAGAAGTAAGTCCCCTCACTAAAGAGTGAGCGGATGGGCTTGCTTAGTCTCCCTTGACTTAACAAACAAGTGATCCAAAAAGATCATCCCCTTAACTTAAAACATTAAATAATCCAGAGAAATCGTGCATTAAACTAAACATTATACGATCCAGAGAGATCGCACATTAAACTAAACATTAAAGATTCAAAGAGACAACGCATTACGCTTACTTAAGCGGTCCAGAAAGATCGAACCTTAAAATAGATTTGATTTGGCAAAAAAAAGGATTTGAATGCCTTGTAAATAGGACAAAATAGAAAATCCTGGATGAACACAGGATACTTTGATATATGATGTGATACAATGTGATTTTGATATATGTTGTGACATTATGTGATTTTGAGATATAATGTGATTTTGATATATGATATGATATGATGTGATTCTAGCGTATGATTTGATGTTGATATATGATGTAAAACTTCGAATGAAAAGCAAAAATTGATAGTGATGTAAATCCCAAATGGACAAGGAACGATTAGAGATGCGTAATGTAATTAGAGACATGTGATGTATTAACCCTGAATGAAATCGGAATGATTGTGATGTATATATTACACTTAGGCAGAGTCTAGAGTATTAGGCTATAACATGTTGAATATGCGCTTATATGATTTTTGTTTGATGATAATAAACATAAATACATTCGTTTAAATGTATTTGATAATATACTATTTATTTTCACAGATTAAATAAATATTTGCTGAATAAAATAAATAACACGGAATTTGAATTCAAACGAATATTTTATTCAAACAAATATTTATTACATCTTTGAATAGTAAAATTTCAAGCTCTCACTATAACTATACAACTTTGATTACAATTACATCACATTTCACATTTACATTTCACCTCACTACATATCACTCACACTCGTATTTTCAACTTCCTTCCAGTTAGAATCCAGAATCTGAGAAATCTGCAAAAATATAAACTAACGCAGTAAAATTGAAAAAGAAATATTTTTGCAATTCAAAAATAAAATATGGTTTTTGAAAATATGATTTGCCTCAGTTATTTGGGTTGTTCGTCATCATTTATATTTGAATTCATCATACACGAACAACTTGTGACATACACAGTGTATTACTGTATATGCCACAAGGCCGTGCACGCCGATATATACACTTGATTGATTTACAGGGACAGGTGAGCACAGGTCAAACCCAAATAAAAAACCAGGTTCAACACACGTGCAATAACATTAAAAATCACGACGCGAGCACAAGGTCAAACCCGAGTTGTGAAACTGGATTCAACACAGGTGCAAATTCAAAAATAAATTCGAATGTAATAAAATGGTCGGGAGTACACATGCCCAGACTCAAGCCAACATGAAACAAGACCAAGTCAGGCTACAACAGATGATCAACCTCAATGGACCAGTGATGCAACTAAGCACAAATCACTTACAACATGTATGCACCCCAATAGACCAAAGTACAACATCACACAATCAAACTACAACAGGCCAGAGGTGAAAAAAATACAATACTGAAGTGATGAAGTGCATATAAACAACTGCAACACACATGCACGACTTATGGCAGTGAAACTCAAGCAAGTCAGACCAACACTGCAACTCAAAATGAAACATGGCTGCAGTTACAAACTAGAATGAAAATTGCACTAATCCAGTTCCAACACAACATGAATCAGAGATTAAAAATTCAAATGTGCAAATGCTAACCAGAGTAAAGTCCAACACAGTTACAACTGACTACATGCAGGAGAACAAATACAACACTACAGCCAACATGAATCAGAGATTACAAACTCGAGTGTGCAAGTGAACATGACAGGAAACAGTTCAATATGAACTGATGAAGCAGTACAAATGAACATGCAACCAGACCACAAAGACTCAAGTCTTAAATATGAAACAAGGTGCACAAGTCCAGCTACAAGTTACAGACATAACAGGTGAAGCATCACCAAAGACACAACAGATGCACATGGATGTCACAACAGATAATGATGCAAGTGTCGACCAAATACAAATACAAGCACCAAGTATACATGAAGCAATGGTCAAGTGAAGTCCAGGCCAAACCAACCAGAAGTTCAAAGCAGTAGGGTACATGAAGCAAACAACAACACGAATGCAAGTGCAGACAATAGCTACTCATTGTAACTCAGTAATACAAGGCAAACTGACAACAACAAACATGAATACAACTCGAATGAATGCATTGAACAAACATTAAACCAGTTGCAACATCACTGATACTAGTGAAACAAGACACAGCAGTGATCAGAAATGAAACAAAGTGAAATGGAGCTCACTGAGAATGCAATGCAGTACCAACCAGAAAAAGATGGCCAGAGACGAAATGATTCAAAGCCAAAAGCCAGCAGTAAAAAAAATCTCACGAAATCAACACGGTCAAAGCAAATCAACGCAATTCAAGTGAGGATGAAAAATTGACCAAGTCACAAATCAACATCGTGATGAGAACGGCAATTCAAAGCCGTGGGGGGGGTCGAACATCAGAAAAATACAATATTGAAAAAGTCAGAATTCATCGCAAACATCCAACAATAATCGAACGGCAACGCAAGAGATTTTGAAGAAATCAGACGAACGTTATTTTAGGAAATTGACTCCTATAAAAACCCTAATCATCATCGGCGTTTGATTATCGAATTCCAGAAAGCAAAAATCAATAAAGCAAATAAAACAAATAATACCGATTCAAGGAGAGAATTTGATCAACGAAGCAGCCGCGTAAGGAACGAGGAATCAATCGATCAAGGCAACACGCAAAACATCACTGGATCAATCGAATTTAAGCCGGAGACTTCAAGCCCAAATTTCCAGAGCAAGAGGAACGAAAGCCCCAAATTTTTCACAAGCCCTAATTCAGTTGCAAAGCCGCCATTTGTTCAAGCCAGAGAGAAGTATCGGGTCAACTAATAAAGAAAAGAAGGGCCGGCTTTGTTTATATTTATATTTATAGGGTTTTGATATAAAAAGGGGTTTTAGTTTTTATTTATAGGGCTTTGTTTTTTTTTTTAGTTATTTTGAAATCTTTTTTAAATTTGTATCTAAATTTCAAACTGCTAATTTCCTAGTCGTGTGACTAGGAGACAAACTACGGTGTGTAGTTTGGGAATTCACAACTCGGTTGTTGAGTTGTGGCCAGGGTTTTGAGCGTAGAGTTAGGATAGTCAATAGCGGGTATAGCGAGTTTACGTGTGTAAGCGAGGGACTTTCTAATTTCTAGTAGAAACCTTGGGGGCGGCACGTAGGCAGAGTTTTGCCGAAGCTGGGTAAATTCTGTGTTGTTCTGTCTGCATTTTATTATTCTGTTATTTATTTCTGTGCTGGTAATATTCTGTGATCTGTGTTAATATTAATTTATTAGAATCTGTAATTAATTTTTATAATTAACACTATCACCCTATTCACCCCCCCCCTCTAGGGTGAAATCGATCCTACAAGTAGTATCAGAGCTAGGAATAGAAGTCAACATTTGTTTTAAAAATTCTTTTTTTGAAAAAAAATCAGTTTCTGTTTTTAAAAAATTTGAATTTTTAAAATGGCTTCTTTTAATAATGCTTTTGCAGAAGGTCAATCCAAAGTTAGACCACCAATGTTCAATGGTGAATATGCTTTTTGGAAAAATAGGATGAATTTTTTTTTGAAAACCATTGACGCTTGGGATATTGTTGAGACAGGTTATAGAATACCAACTATAACTGTAGATGATCAGGAAATAGAGAAACCAAAGGAACAATGGACGGAACTAGAAAATAAATTACAGAATACTAATGCCAAAGCTATGAATTCTATTATCTGTTCATTAGATCAATTTGAATTTAATCGTGTCTCACATTGTCTAACTGCGCAGGAAATATGGCACATACTAGAAGTGACTCACGAAGGAACATCTCAAGTCAAAGAATCTCGCCTTGCCATGCTAAGCAGCGAATACGAGAACTTTACAATGGCGAGAGAAGAAAATGTCAAAGAGATGTACGGACGACTTTCCAGTATCGTATACAAATCAAAAGCTCTCGGAAAAACATACACCAAATTGGAAATAGTCCGAAAAATCCTCAGAGTCCTTCCACGAAGCTTTGAAGCAAAAGTAACTGCCATTCAAGAATCGAAATATTTAAAACAACTCAAAGTCGAAGAACTCATCGGAAATCTCACCACTTATGAGCTAGAAATGAAATTCAAGGAAGAGCGTGAAGGTGGAGATACTCGAAAGAAATCAATAGCTCTCAAAGGAACAACTGAAAGTGATGATGATAATGATGATGATGATGATGGAGCAGCAGAGCTGGCACTACTAATAAAGAAATTCAAAAGGTGGAATCGCAAATACGGAAATCCAGCTCGAAATCATGAATTGAAAAGCAGAATAGGCAAAGCACTAGACAACCCAGAAGAACAGAAAATCATCTGTTACAAATGCAACAAACCCGTCCATATCAAGCCACAATGTCCTCAAAAATGATAAAATCAAGGAAAGAAACTAAAGAAGAAAAGCTTTGCGGCTACTTGGGATGAAACTGACGAAGATGAAAGTGATAACACCGAGAGTGAGAGTGAAAAAGCAAACATGTGCCTTCATGGTGAAGTTACAGACAGTGATGACGACGAGCCAAGCGAGGTATCAAAACTCACCCATTCTGAATTACTAATTTATTTCCATGAAGTAAATGGCTGTTATGAACGACTTAGGGAAAAATATGCTAAACTTGAATCTCAAAAGGATACTTTGATAGAATGCAATAAACAACTTGATCAATTAGTTAAGAACTATCAATGTAGAATCCCTAAGTGTGATAAGTGTCCAACATTCGAAGAAGAAATTAAAAAATCGGAAATCAATATAAAATCACTTGAAAATGAAATTCTGATTTTAAAAGAGAATGAAAATACTAGGAGAGAGATTTCTATTAAAAAGTGCACACGGTTGTTAAATGAAAATGAATCTCTCAAAACACAAGTTCAACAACTGTCAACAACCTTAGATAAATTTTCAAAAAGTGAAAAATCGTTGAATATGCTATTAGGAAAGCAAACTGTTAATATGGTTAGACAAGGACTTGGATATAATAATTCGAAAATTGTTGAAAGCAATATTAATCAAGTTAATTCTATGTGCACAATTTGTAGAAAATTTGGACACAATCACAATAATTGTTGGTATAGACCCAAACATATGAAAACTATACCGATTTGGGTTCCAAAAGGCACAAATATAAAATCTCTCAAAGTTAAACAAATTTGGGTGCCGAAGGGAACAATTATAAATAGTTTTGGGTATCCACAAAATTATCATTCTAAATATTTTGCCACTAACAATCATGGACCTATAAAAACAAATAGGTCACTAAACTCTCTTCTCGTGTAGGTATGCTGGCAGGCTAAGGAACAACAGCAATGGTACTTGGATTCTGGCTGTTCCAGGCACATGACAGGCGATAAATCGAAGTTCCTTAGCCTAGAAAAGTACAAAGGTGGCAGAGTCACAATGGGGAACAATGACAAGTGTAAAATTGTCGGTAAAGGTAAAGTAGGTAACAATACATTTACCTTAAATGCGTTCTATATGTTGAAAATCTGCACCACAATTTGATATCAATCAGCCAGCTATGTGATAAAGGTATGAATGTTATCTTTGATTCTGACTTGTGCAAAATTGTTGACAAATCATCAAAAGAAATCTTATTTTCAGGAAAAAGGAAAGGTAATATATATTCTCTATCTTTTGATGATCTCATCCTCTCTAAATGTTTGGTAGCTAAGGATATAGAAGTGAATTTATGGCATAGACGTTTAGGGCATGCTAGTATGAACTTATTAAACAAATTAAAAAGGAAAAGTTTGGTAAGAGGGTTGCCATCACATGAGTTTGAAACTGAAAACATTTGTAAAGCATGTACTTTGGGAAAACTTAAAAAATCATCGTTTCATGCCAAAAACAATGTAAGCACTTCTAGAGTTCTTGAACTAGTTCATATGGATCTATTTGGACCTAATGACATTGCTAGCTTAGGAGGTAAGAAATATTGCTTTGTGTTAGTTGATGATTACTCAAGATATACATGGGTATATTTCTTGGCTAAAAAATCAGAAAATTTTTCATACTTCACAAGATTCGCAAAATTTGTGCAAAATGAAAAAGAAGTCTCTTTTGTTTCGTTAAGAAGTGATCATGGTGGAGAATTTGAAAATTATGAATTTGAAACTTTCTGTGATGAAAACGGAATCAAACATGAGTTCTCTGCACCACGTACTCCACAACAAAATGGGGTAGTTGAGAGAAAGAATCGAACTTTACAAGAATTGGCTAGGTCTATGTTAAATGAATATGAACTACCTCTGCATCTCTGGGCAGAAGCAATAAATACAGCATGTTATGTAATGAATAGAGTTATCATTAGACCGATTCTTAACAAAACCCCCTATGAGCTATGGTTCAACAAAAAACCAAACATCGCTTATTTCAAAGTGTTTGGATGTCCTTGCTATATTCTTAATACAGGTGATCAGTTAGGAAAATTTGAAGCAAAGGCTGATGATGGCATCTTCATGGGTTACTCTTCGAGAAGCAAAGCTTATAGAGTCTACAACAAAATGACTAAAACAATCGTAGAGTCAATCAATGTGAAATTTGATGAAGGCATTGACGATCAGGATACATCCAAAAGCAACGTTGAAGAGGAGAAAGAAAAAGATGAGTTCGAAAAACCAAAAGAAACTACTGATGCTAGAGAAACTACCACAACTCTAGAAGTCCGAAGAAATCTGGATCCAGAAAAGCTGAAATACAAAACAGACCATCCACCAGAATTGGTAATTGGAAACCCTATAGCAGGTATACAAACTCGTTCATCCTTTAAAAATCTATGTGATCTGTGCTTATATAGTGGATTTATTTCATAAATAGAACCAAATAACATAGATTTAGCCCTTAATGATGAAAACTGGTTCATGGCCATGCAAGAAGAGCTAAATCAGTTTGAACGAAATAATGTTTGGAGTCTAGCACCTAGACCTAAGGATTATCCAGTTATAGGAACAAAATGGATTTTTAAAAATAAATATGATGAATCTGGAAATATAATTAGAAATAAAGCTAGACTAGTTGCTAAAGGATACAATCAAATTGAAGGAGTTGACTTTGATGAAACTTTTGCGCCTGTAGCTAGACTAGCTACAATTAGAATATTGTTAGCTTTTGCTTGTTACAAAGGATTTAAACTAAGACAAATGGACATTAAGAGTGCTTTTCTTAACGGAATTTTAAAAGAAGATGTGTTTGTTGAACAACCAGAAGGTTTTGAAAGTCATGAATATCCAAACCATGTATACAAACTAAAGAAGGCATTATATGGATTAAAACAAGCTCCCAGAGCTTGGTATGAATGTCTTACTTCTTATCTCCTTGAAAATGGGTTCAAAAAGGGATGTGTAGATACCACACTATTTCTGTTGCATGAAAACGATGATCTTTTGATTGTTCAAATATATGTTGATGACATCATTTATGGTGCTACTAACAAGTTATTGTATGAGAAATTTGAAAAAGTCATGCAGGAAAAATTCGAAATGAGCTTGGTTGGAGAGTTAAAATTCTTTTTAGGATTTCAAATCCAACAAAGCAATAAAGGCACATTCATTTCTCAAACAAAATATATTAGGGAACTTGTCAACAAATTTGGATTGAAAGATGCTAAACCAGTAAGAACTCCTATGAGTACAACACTTAAACTTGACAAGGATGAAAAGGGTAAGACAGTTGATCAAAAGCAGTACAGAGGTATGATTGGATCACTCCTTTATCTTACCGCCTCTAGACCTGACATCATGTTTTCTGTCTGCTTATGTGCGCATTTTCAATCTAAGCCAAAAGAATCTCATTTAAAAGCTGTTAAAAGAATTATAAGATATTTGTTGCACACCCCACGATTTGGTCTTTGGTATCCATCAAACGATAATTTTGAATTGAAAGGTTTTTCAGATGCTGATTATGCTGGAAATTTGGTTGATAGAAAAAGTACTAGTGGAGCATGTTTTATGTTAGGACATTCATTAGTTGCATGGTCGAGTAGAAAACAAAATTGTATTGCATTATCCACAACAGAGGCAGAGTATATTGCTTTGAGCGGTTGCTCTGCTCAAATCTTATGGATGATACAAACTTTGCATGACTATGGCCTAAATTTTAAACGTGTACCACTAATGTGTGATAGCAAAAGCGCAATTGATCTCACAAATAATCCTGTACATCACTCGCGAACAAAACATATAGATGTTAGACATCATTTTATTAGAGATCATATTTTTCAAAGAAAATATCTGCATAAATTTTATTTCAACTGATTCTCAATTGGCAGACATCTTTGCAAAACCCCTACCAGAAAATAGTTTTTGTAAACTACGACTCAGTCTAGGTGTTTTAGAAATTTGCTGAATACTTAACATTTTTTTTTCTTCCTACAAATCATCGAAGAAATAAATAGTGATTGAAAAATTGATGAGTATTGATATTTATCATATATTATTACTCGAGACGGTATAATTAGTAAAATTTTTCAAATTAAACAAGAGTCATAAAATTTTTTGTTGGTAAAAAATTCCATGACCATCTCGATTTCTATCATATTTCTAACGACCATCACTCATCAAAATTCTATATAATTTGTCGATGTGTGGTATTTTAAACAGGAATCGTTCGTTTTTCATTTTCACATTTTTAAAAAAAAAATAAATAAATAAATACCAAAGTATTCACTCTCATTTAAAAGTCCTCACGGTTATGCACGGGTGAATTACTTGGAATTTGTTATGTGCTTCCATGCTCATTTAAAAGTCCTCACGGTTATGCATGTATGGAACGCATATCAAAAGTTGATTTTTTTTTAAACAAACAAGTTGATTCTAATCCCATTTAAAAGTCCTCACGGTTATGCGTGGTTAGAAGATACTTGAATTCATTTTTTTTAAAATAAAATTGGAATACTACTAATCTCATTTAAAAGTCCTAACGGTTATGCATGGTTAGTAGATATTCAAATTCCTGATATAAATATACCACAAATAGACACAACTGTATAGTTTTATATGATGATATCATTCCTATCATTCTAAAAGTGGAATATGCGCCTAACAAAATATTTATGATTTTTGTTTGATTTTTTTTGAAATTTAATATTTATATTCAATTGAGTTTTAATGTTGGATTAATATCAATTACTTTATCTCTATTTTCCCTAACACTATTATTCTTTTGCTGATAACAAAAGGGGGAGAGAAAAGTTAAGATTTTGTCAAATAAAATCAAGCAAAGGTCAAATAATTTTCTATTTGCATCTAGACTCATTTGCATATTTTTATTTGTATGCATATATGTAGGGGGAGTTTTGTGTAGAAAGGAAGCATTTAAATAGGGGGAGCAATTAGGATATATCAATGATCAAATACATTTAACATATTCAAAATCTTAAATATATGTTTGTTATCATCAAAAGGGGGAGATTGTTGAATATGCGCTTATATGATTTTTGTTTGATGATAATAAACATATATACATTCGTTTAAATGTATTTGATAATATACTATTTATTTACACAGATTAAATAAATATTTGCTGAATAAAATAAATAACACGGAATTTGAATTCAAACGAATATTTTATTCAAACAAATATTTATTACATATTTGAATAGTAAAATTTCAAGCTCTCACTATAACTATACAACTTTGATTACAATTACATCACATTTCACATTTACAATTCACCTCACTACATATCACTCACACTTGTATTTTCAACTTCCTTCCAGTTAGAATCCAGAATCTGAGAAATCTGCAAAAATATAAACTAACGCAGTAAAATTGAAAAAGAAATATTTTTGCAATTCAAAAATAAAATATAGTTTTTGAAAATATGATTTGCCTCAGTTATTTGGGTTGTTCGTCATCATTTATATTTGAATTCATCATACACGAACAACTTGTGACATACACGGTGTATTACTGTATATGCCACAAGGCCGTGCACGTCGATATATACACTTGATTGATTTACAGGGACAGGTGAGCACAGGTCAAACCCAAATAAAAAACTGGGTTCAACACACGTGCAATAACATTGAAAATCACGACGCGAGCACAAGGTCAAACCCGAGTTGTGAAACTGGATTCAACACAGGTGCAAATTCAAAAATAAATTCGAATGCAATAAAATGGTCGGGAGTACACATGCGCAGACTCAAGCCAACATGAAACAAGACCAAGTCAGGCTACAACAGATGATCAACCTCAATGGACCAGTGATGCAACTAAGCACAAATCACTTACAACATGTATGCACCCCAATAGACCAAAGTACAACATCACACAATCAAACTACAACAGGCCAGAGGTGAAAACAATACAATACTGAAGTGATGAAGTGCATATAAACAACTGCAACACACATGCACGACTTATGGCTGTGAAACTCAAGCAAGTCAGACCAACACTGCAACTCAAAATGAAACATGGCTGCAGTTACAAACTAGAATGAAAATTGCACTAATCCAGTTCCAACACAACATGAATCAGAGATTACAAATTCAAATGTGCAAATGCTAACCAGAGTAAAGTCCAACACAGTTACAACTGACTACATGCAGGAGAACAAATACAACACTACAGCCAACATGAATCAGAGATTACAAACTCGAGTGTGCAAGTGAACATGACAGGAAACAGTTCAATATGAACTGATGAAGCAGTACAAATGAACATGCAACCATACCACAAAGACTCAAGTCTTAATATGAAACAAGGTGCACAAGTCCAGCTACAAGTTACAGACATAACAGGTGAAGCATCACCAAAGACACAACAGATGCACATGGATGTCACAACAGATAATGATGCAAGTGTCGACCAAATACAAATACAAGCACCAAGTATACATGAAGCAATGGTCAAGTGAAGTCCAGGCCAAACCAACCAGAAGTTCAAAGCAGTAGGGTACATGAAGCAAACAACAACACGAATGCAAGTGCAGACAATAGCTACTCATTGTAACTCAGTAATACAAGGCAAACTGACAACAACAAACATGAATACAACTCGAATGAATGCATTGAACAAACATTAAACCTGTTGCAACATCACTGATACTAGTGAAACAAGACACAGCAGTGATCAGAAATGCAACAAAGTGAAATGGAGCTCACTGAGAATGCAATGCAGTACCAACCAGAAAAAGATGGCCAGAGACGAAATGATTCAAAGCCAAAAGCCAGCAGTAAAAAAAATCTCACGAAATCAACACGGTCGAAGCAAATCAACGCAATTCAAGTGAGGATGAAAAATTGACCAAGTCACAAATCAACACCGTGATGAGCACGGCAATTCAAAGCCGTGGGGGGGGTCGAACATCAGAAAAATACGATATTGAAAAAGTCAGAATTCATCGCAAACATCCAACAATAATCGAACGGCAACGCAAGAGATTTTGAAGAAATCAGACGAACGTTATTTTAGGAAATTGACTCCTATAAAAACCCTAATCATCATCGGCATTTGATTATCGAATTCCAGAAAGCAAAAATCAATAAAGCAAATAAAACAAATAATACCGATTCAAGGAGAGAATTTGATCAACGAAGCAGCCGCGTAAGGAACGAGGAATCAATCGATCAAGGCAACACGCAAAACATCACTGGATCAATCGAATTTAAGCCGGCGACTTCAAGCCCAAATTTCCAAAGCAAGAGGAACGAAAGCCCCAAATTTTTCACAAGCCCTAATTCAGTTGCAAAGCCGCCATTTGTTCAAGCCAGAGAGAAGTATCGGGTCAACTAATAAAGAAAAGAAGGGACGGCTTTGTTTATATTTATATTTATAGGGTTTTGATATAAAAAGGGGTTTTAGTTTTTATTTATAGGGCTTTGTTTTTTTTAGTTATTTTGAAATCGTTTTTAAATTTGTATCTAAATTTCAAACTGCTAATTTTCTAGTCGTGTGACTAAGAGACAAACTACGGTGTGTAGTTTGGGAATTCACAACTCGGTTGTTGAGTTGTGGCCAGGGTTTTGAGCGTAGAGTTAGGATAGTCAATAGCGGGTATAGCGAGTTTACGTGTGTAAGCGAGGGACTTTCTAATTTCTAGTAGAAACCTTGGGGGCAGCACGTAGGCAGGGTTTTGCCGAAGCTGGGTAAATTCTGTGTTGTTCTATCTGCATTTTATTATTCTGCTATTTATTTCTGTGCTGGTAATATTCTGTGATCTGTGTTAATATTAATTTATTAGCTTCTGCAATTAATTTTTATAATTAACACTATCACCCTATTCACCCCCTCTCTAGGGTGAAATCGATCCTACATAACAGGTTTGGAGCGACTTGTGACTGGCAAGAGAATCTGAAGGAACTAGACGATTCACCAAGACTAAAACTCTATAACCGAGGACTTGTTGTCGTGACTTTTTCTAGAGCAAGCACACCTTTCATTCAAAAGGCGTACTTTAGGGGGAAAATGTTATCCGGGTTTTTAACCCAACTGGATCCAGCAAAATACGAAACAATCTCATCACATTAAAATGGCTTTGGACTTATCTAAAAAGGCTAAAGCAAGGAGTAGACGAGAGCCAAATCATATTACTAAAGCAACGACCAAGTTCAAATGAACCAAGAAGCTAGCACCAGTTCAGTCCAGTCAACAATCAAAGCACAATTGGCTAGCAGTTCGTCATCAAGATGGAGTAACATGTAATGATACTACGCAAACAACTGCAATAAAAGATTATGCAAACATCTCCAATTCCAAACTCTAGAAAAATCATAAGTGCTTTTCTCATCAGCGACCCATGCCTTTGGTCAAACCATTAAACAAACTAGATATGGAAGACTATCAAAAATAAGCAAGAATTGATCTGCAAAACGAACCAAGTCCATGGGTCGCCAGCGATCCATGATTTTGGCTCGTTTTGCAAGCCAAATCCTCCCTAGGTTGCCTGTAGGATACCTACAAGCTGATGAAGATAGGCCTTGCCCAGAAGCTCTCCGACCTCTATAAATACCATCCCACCTGCAACATAAAAAGTGGATCTTCTCCGAAGTGATTGTTGAAGCACTGTTGGAAACATTCTTTACCCTTTGCCTCTCTCACAACAATCTCCAAAGGAATTCACTGTGATTCTCCAGTGGATTCCAACTCCGGGGATTCAATCTATTAAGAGATAATCAAAATCTTCTAGTCAAACACGTCTTGTAACAGCAGTCAATCTATAATAAAAATATAAAGTGGATGTAGGCTTCATTAACAGCCGAACCACTATAAAAATTCTCTATCTTTTTCTTTACTGTTGTTTTCTTGTATCCGTGATCTATGATATTGATCTATCAGAGCAGGGCTGATGCTTTCAAACTCAAACCAGGGTGTTGATCCATTTTTTGGTTTACATGTTATCATTTTTTTTTGTAATAAGGCTCCCACTAGTCTTTTATGTTTCTCAAAACCTGAGATGAAATATATAAGTCTTTAGACTTCACTAATTGGTATTAGGGCTCCTCTGTCTTGGAATTCTAACCTTAAGTTCATCATAAATGATGGTCAACTCTTTATCGATTCTATCATATACAATTCCTAACCCTTGGTAGCTTGTCCTAATCCTACCTTTTTCTTGAGGAAATCTCAACAAGTAAAGTGGAATTGTTTACTCGGACCTATCATTTCACAACATCCTAAGTATAATGCACATACCTTGAGGAAAGCTCAGCAAATACGTGCAATTATCTTACCTCATCTATGCAATATATTAATAGTACTGCACATAAGATCCCTAGCTTGAGGAAAGCTCAACAACTAAAGAGTGCAAGTAATCTATTAATATATAAATGATAGAGGACGCCTTTCTTGAAGATTCTTAATCTTCGTTATATTATATCAAGTGATATCGACTTATGAAATAATGTACTTCTTATGAAATAACTTCGTGATCCAAGTGTCAGACACATCTAAAATCATGGTATATGTACTATACGTATGTATTTATTCCTTAAGTCTAATTAAGGTTTCTTAATTCCACTTTTAATTTATACATTCATATTACACAAGTTTTATTATTATATAACTTTTATAATTCATATTACTTATAAATAGTCTTATGTGTAATATTATATAAACTATATATTATTTAATTAAATATAATTAATTTTAATTAATTTTACATTATTTTAATATAAAATTTATATTATATATTTATTATATACTATAACCTTTATAGAATGACATATATATATCATATATATGTGTGTGTTTGTATCGTTTAGTTAGTTAACCGTTTAATTTATTTATTTATTTAACTAACCATTAATTTAATTTACTTAATTTATTAATATTTAATTAATTAATTTAATTTAATAATTCTAATTAAATTATATTAATTTCGAAAATCATATTATTTAGGTATATGTATACTTATGATATCTTAAATATTTTAAAATATCATAACATACATCAAAAATATATAATACATGTATATAGTTTTCTTTAATTAACTTATTGATTTAATTTATCTATTTTACTAATCTTTTAATAAATATAAAATTTTGAAATTAATTTATATTATTTTTCAAACATCTCGAAATTTGTTATCATGTTTTAAATTTTATAATATATGTATATCTTATTTTAATTTAATTTTTAAATTTAAAAAACTTATATTTTAATTTTCAAAAAAATTAGAAAACTAGCCCAACGCTCAATCGAAATTGGGCCTTTTCTATTAGGGGCAACCTTTGAGCTTACATATCTGTTCGGGCCTGCCTGGTAGCCAGGTAAGGTAGAGTACTCGATTACCCAAACCCAATCCTAAACGCTACCCTCCTAGACACCCCACTAATCGGGCTATGAGCTTAATTAGTTAACATAACATGATTAATTTAGCATAGGCTATTAAGCTCTGATATCTTTGTTAGTATTGGGCCAGGCCTAGTAGAAGTTATGGGTGAATTTCAAAAAAAATCTTACTGAATCTTTGTTGGGCCTATGAAGTCTAATTTATTTAGAACATTTCCAAATTCTATTTAGATAAAGTATCTTATTTTATTTAAATTTATAAATTATATAGTTTTAATTAATTTATATATATGTATGTATGAATGAATCATATACATATATGTATGTGTATGCATGTGTAACATGTCAACTCGTGCAAGATATAACACGCATGTATACAGATGTTAGGATTTACGTCGCAATGGACATGTTAGCTCATTCGATATGTGGTGCATATGGTCCAAATATATGTATATATATAAACTATTACATATATATAAATATTATAAATATATATATATATAGATGTATATATTAGGTTTGTTTGAATAATTTTATGTAAATGTAAAATTATTTAAATATATGTGTGTGTGTGTGTGTATGTATGTATGTATGTATAAAATTTATAAATAAAATATTAATATATATGTGTGTGTGTGTGTGCATATTATTATAATACATTTATTTTAAAATAAATAAGTTATTTAAATACTAAAATTATATATATTAAAGCATGAATAATATATGTACTAATATATATATAATGACAAAATAATATTTTGTTTGAATTAATATATACAGATACATATACATAAATATATTTATAATATATAAATATATAATTAAAAAATAGAGTTTTTCTTATGAATTCTAGATCATATGTACAACAAAAAAAATTAATAATTTTAGTATTTTAAAATATATTTTAATTGAATATTCGTTAAAAATTAAATAAAATATTAAAAAAATTGTTTTTGAAATATATTTTTAAATCTTAATTTTCCTGTAAAACTTAAATGATATCTTGTAGTTTGAATTTCTATATTTTTTTTATCAAAATCCATTTTTAATTTATTTAATTTTCAACCGATTTGAATACTATTTTTAAAAATAAAAAAATGATGTTTTAATTTTTATTTTCTTATCATGGGCTTACCTAATGTTAAAATAATATTATAAAATGTAAAATATAATTTTCATAACATATTTGATTTTATATGATTATTTATGTTGTATATTGATTTAAATAATAATAATAATAAATAATTATAGAAACTATTTCTTACTGTCGAAAATTACCATTGCTATAAAGTTATATATATAGCTATATGATCGATTTTAACCATGGTATTATATTGTAATTAAATATAAACCATATATGTATAATTAAATAATATATTCATACACACACACACACACACACACACACATATATATATATATATATATAAAATTTAATATATATATATATATATAGTAGGTGGTTGTACTGATATGATTGTATAAAAAATTGATTTTTTAATTTTTGGGTATGTACATAGATTTTACCAAACTAACTTGTGATCACATTAATACATATCAAAATTGTCACTTAACTGACAATATAACAATAATATATACATGATAAAATATTATTCAAAAATTATAAACCATAATTTGATAAAAATCTTGCCTAAGTACTAAAGCCTTTAAGCATACCTTGAAAAGATGAACTCTCACCTTTGAAATCTCAATGGACGGAAGAAGAGGCAGCTAAAGATCATTTGCAATCAAGGTTAGGGATGCTTAAATGGTAGATAGAAAATAGAAAACAGTGGATGTCATCTCATACCGATTCTCCCTAAATTTGAACCATTCAAAATCTAGCATCTCTACCCAATTTTGAGTAGTCCCATATGTCCAAGTTACAGTCCAAAATCTTACCCACCATGATGGACTAAAATCTCATTTAAACCTAAATAAAATATTATTTAATTAAATCTAATAAAACATTTATCTATATCATTATCGATTGATATATTTACAAATATTGTAAATATATTTATTAATATTTATTCCTCAACTTATATCAAAATTTTATAATTAATATTTTGCATTATTAATTAATTTATAACAATTATAAACTAATTCAATTGTTTGATCAAAGGAGAATTCATCGTTTGGATTGTGTGACTCATCGGATGTAAATTTGGTTAGCGATTAATAGCGAACTATTAAATATTAATGTTCACACATCACTTAATAGATGATGTGACATTTTGGCTAAATTTTTCGCTTACTTGGTTTTGGTAAAATCCAATTTTTCTTTGTTAAGTGTTACCCAATTGTAAGTTTTAATTACATCGATTCTCTTTTCAAAACTATATCACTTTGGACTTATGGAATTTAGTAATGGTCAAAATTCTAATATAGTTTTATAGTCTAAACACAAAGTCCTTGGTTCAATAATAACAATTATTATTAACCGAAATGCTATGGCTAGAGACTTTGACTTGGTCATGATACTAACCCCATATAAATAAGGAGACAAATCTTCTCTTAAATAGTGCTTCACTTCCAATACTACCATTAGACCTAACTATGGTCACTCAATGGACGTCGTACCATGATTTGACTATAATCAAAGTGGAGGTTTCATATTGAAGGTTGACGGTATTCTCAAGTCGAGAGAAATATGTAAATTAGCCACATCGATATTTTCTGTTTGACTTATTTATATTAACCAATAGAAAACTATCAAATGGGTCATTCCATAGTTAACCAATAACTATCAGTACATAAACCCTAGGTGCCCTCCAATAGCATGAGTAAAATAATGCCCAACATTTGGAGAGCATTACCTATTGATACATCTTTTTAAACAAGAGTATGTAAAGCTCTCCAAATGTTGGGCAGTGTATTACTCATGCATGTTGGGGGCACTAAAGATTACGTACTAATCATTATTAGAGAACTATTGAAAGAATCACATGATAGTTTTCTATTGGTTAATACAACTAAGGTCAAACTAAAAATATCAATTTGACAATATTGCATAATTCTCTCGACTTGAGAATACTATTGAGCTTTAATATGGAAACTCTGCTTTGATTATAGTTAAATTATGGCATGATATCCATAGAATGACTATAGTTGGGCCAAGTGGAAACATTGAAAGTGAGACACTATTTAAGAGAGAATTCATCTTCTCGGTCATATGAGGTTAGTATCACGATCAATTAAAGTCAACTCAAAGTCAAAGTCTTGGCTAAAGTTGTTCATTTAATAATAATTGGTATTATTGAAAGGACTTTGTATTTGGACTATAAAGTTGAAGATGATATTGGAATTTGACCATTACCAAATTTTGTAAGTCCTGATGTGATATAATTTTGACAAAGAGAATTTGTAACACTTCGAAAAAATTTTATAGAGAATTTATTAAGAAAAATTAATTAATTGAGTGTAAAAGAAAATATAAAAATGAAGATTGAGCAAACATAAGAATATGGCTATGAAACTTACACTGTTATGTTCATGGCAATTTTTTGGAAAACTTTCATGTACAGAGTTTCGTGATCGAAGTGCAAATGGAAAAGTTATTAACGTTTAAAGTTTAAAAATCGAAAATAATTCAAAAATTATTAGAGGAAATAAACCATTAAGAAATAAATCAACATTAGTCAAATAATGTTAATTGATTGATACTGGTCTATGGACCAGTCGACCCCTAGCGGTCGATCGCCCCATATTGAACGGTTGACCCGTAGAGCTGTATCGGCTAGGGTTAGCCTAGGCCTGAATGGCCCGGATTTATAATAATTAATCAATGGTCAGTGTGTGTTCCAGCAACTATAAATAGACACATAACCCTCCATATGAAACCCTAGTCCAACAGCAACAATAATCCAAATCTTTCTTCCTCTTCCAAATTTATGTCTTCCCTAAATTCTAAAACAAAATAAAATTCAAATTCAAATTAAAGTCAAATCTAAGAGAGGAAATCAACCGATTTAAAAAGAAAAGAGATTAAAGCCAAGCTAGGGAGAAGGAGAGCTTCAAGAGGTCAGTGGGTTAATTACTAAAAATGATGTTTCATAAGTAATTAATTTTTTTATATTTCTACTTGATCTGGAATTGGTTCCTTTTAATTTTAGATGATAGTTCCCTTTCAAATTTC
Organism: Allium cepa; assembly: GCA_030765085.1. Taxonomy (NCBI): domain Eukaryota; kingdom Viridiplantae; phylum Streptophyta; class Magnoliopsida; order Asparagales; family Amaryllidaceae; genus Allium; species Allium cepa. The sequence continues at coordinate 615,828,657 of CM060942.1, forward strand.
ATACTAAATCAATCAAGCTCATCTATGTATAAACATAAAGAGGAAATGTAAATTTTTTATGTAGTAAATATTAGAGAATATTGACTAGATTAGTTTCCTATAAACCATATAGATCCTTATTGATAATAAGTTGGATTAAATAAATATAGCAAAGTGAATAATCTCATGTTTACCTTGATTTGATTCTGAGATTCAAATTTATATATAATTGAATTTAGAGATATATAGGTAATTTGTACAAAATGGTGTAAATACACACATATTGTAAAATTAACTTTGATTTAACGTAAATAAAATTATTGATTATACAAGAAAATCTACTTAAATTATTTAAGAAGGAAATGATGAAAAAACTTGTTAGAAGTATAGAATTAAGTGGACCATAGCATTTAGGGTTTACTGGAATAATAAAAATAAATTATAATTTAAAATATAAGAATAATGTTTTGGAATTAAAATCCACCGTTTAACAACCGACCCAAACCGGTCGACTACATGCGATCGACTGATTAATGATGAATAGGCATAGATTAAACCTCGCCTTATGGCCCGAGTTTAATATATAATAATAATAATCCATAGTTAAGGGAAATTAGTTCCCATTTTCTTGACTTGTAAATGCCAGGGAACTATATTAAACGTGCATATGGGCAATTGGGCCTTAACTCTATTTATCATAAGGGAATTTTGAACGTGATGGTGTGTTAAGCACATAACACTAATGGGAGGTTCCTCGGTGCAAGCAGGCAAGTCAACCTAGACACTATTTTTGGATTCCAAGTAATGTGCAACCTTAGGCTTTAACAGAAGGTTCCCCAATGTAAGTAGGCAAGTTGGCCCAGATGCAGTTTGTGGATGTCCGACGCAGTGTATAGTTAAGGCCCTAATGGAAGGTTTCTCGGTGTACATGGGTAATTCGACTCGACACTATTTGTTGATGTCCAGCATGGTGCATAAGGTACGTTACCATTAATATTATCTACATGAATACATAGGTAGACCCTAAGTCGTCGAGGTAGTAAGTTCGACGTGAGCCTGACATTTCAAGGTCCACTCATTGTGTAAGCCAATATAGAGAGCTGTTAATTGGGTAATGCCAACCCAATAGTGATAGGATATTATTCTTTATGATCTACACTACGTAGACTGAGAAATTATTTACTTGATTCGTTGTTCGAAGCTTGAGTACAAACCTTTGCAGGATGTTTTGAGTGTAGGTGCATTTAGGACTATAATCCTTAAGTTAAGGTGACTAACTCTAGATAAGTAATTCTAAGACCCAAAAAGGACAACCTTGGTCATGTACACTGTAAATAAAGTTAATTGCTTTTGAGCACCATTCACCAGTAATATAATTCATTCACTAGACTTTTGTTTGTACCGTCCCTTGTTTCTTTTCCCCTATCCTAAGAAGACAGGCCAACAGGTGAATTGGTCAGGCACTGTGCATGGAGGAAGGAGCTAGGCATTGCAGTTATATTATTATTTTAGTTACTCTCCATGCACTATTTATCATACTTTATTTTATTTAGACTTAATGTAGTTATTTTAGGAACTTTGAATATGGATTACGTATTAATGAGACATCATTTGAGATGTTTATTTTCAATATTTATATTTTACTTCCTTCTACAATGAGATTTGAAAGTGTAGAATGCTTAAATTTTATCTTAGTCTCTGCATCATCTAATGTTTAAAAATCGATGGCTCGAACTTCTTGGCTTGACACAAATTTAAAAGTCGCTTTAGGCTTTTAATCGATTTGTCGGAGGTGTGGTTTAGCATAGTTGGTATTAGAGCTTAGTTTTAAGGTTCCTTGAGGATTAGGGGCACACTGAGAGAGCGTACTTATATGTTTTAAATTTTTTACTGAGACATCGTATATATATAAGTATAACACAATTACACACACTAAATTCCAGTAGTGCCGAATATTATCTGAGGAAAGTTGCTAATAGTTCCTTATCACAAAAAGTGAGAATGAGTTGTCATGTTAGAAATGATTCTGCCGAAGCAACTAAGATTTCTGGCATGAAAGTTCTGATATGATTATGCCGGTATCTACAGGCAAGGGGACAAGCTGGGTTAACCTTAATAGTGGGCCCACAGTGCAAGCACTAGGTGCAAATATTGTCAATCTAGCAGTTGCGAACTTCACCAAGCTTTGTAGAGATTTTTCGAGCTTAGAAGGAAAGCCGTGCATAAGAACTGAATCTTTTAGGGATTTGAAGGTAAGTATTTATAAGAGGATTTTTGGATTGTTGGGTCTGGACAATGCCGCTAAAAGACAGTTGGCAACATAGCACTTGCAAGGACAAGCTTTAAACTAATGGGATGTGGTGCTGGCTGAGAATAATGAGAAGGAGATAGCTTGGGAAGATTTTAAAAGGAGTTTTGAGACGAAATCCTTTCCTGGCAGAGCAAGGAGTACCTTATTTGACACATGATTTGAGATGTTTATTTTCAATATTTATATTTTACTTCCTTCTTACAATAAGATTTGAAAGTTTAGAATGCTTAAGTTTTATCTTAGTCTCTGCATCATGTAATGTCTAAAAACTGATGGCTCGAACTTCTTGGCTTGACACAAATTCGAAAGTCGCTTTTAGGCTTTGAATCGGTTTGTCCGAAGGTATGGGTTGGCACAGTTGGTATTAGAGCTTAGTTTTAGGGTTCCTTGAGGATTAGGGACATGTTGAGATGGCGTACTTTTATGTTTTAAGTTTTTTATAGAGACATTATATATATATAAGTATAACACAATTACACCCACTAAATTCCAGTAATGCCGAATATTATCTGAGGAAAGTTGCTAATAGTTCTTAACCACAAATAGTGAGAATGAGTTGTCAAGTTAGAATGGATTCTGCCGAAGCAACTGATATTTTTGGCGTGAAAGTACCGATATGATTCTGTCAGTATCTATAGGCAAGGGGACAAGCTGGGTTAACCCTAATGGTGGGCCCATAGTGGAAGCACTAAGTGCAAATCCTGTCAATCCAGCGGTCGCGAACTTCACCAAGCTTTGTAGAGACTTTTCGAGCTTAGAAGGGAAGCCGTACGTAAGAATTGAATCTTTCAAGGACTTGAAGGTATGTTTATGAACTTATAAGAGGATTTTTGGATTGTTAGGTCTGGACAATGCTGCTAGAAGACAGTTGGCTACTCATCACTTGCAAGGACAAGCTTTAAACTAGTGGATGTGGTGCTGGCTGAGACTAATGAGAAGGAGATAGCTTGGGAAGATTTTAAAAGGAGTTTTGAGACGAAATTCTTTCCGTGGCAGAGCAAGGAGTGCAGATGGAGAAGTTAAACATTTGTAGATGGACAAATGTCGGTAAAGGAGTATATAAATCAATTCAATTATCTGGCTAGGTTTAGGCTTAATTTGACAAATACCCCATATAAGAAGGCTTCGAAGTTTACTAAGCGGCTAAACCAACCTCTTCAAGAGTTAGCCATTAGCCATGTTCCAGTGGGAGCTACCTATGAGGTATTAGTGGAGATGGCTTTGCTTAATATCATTTCCAAGGAAGAAGCTAAGGATGAGCCCAATAAGGTAGGAGGAAATCCATTTCAGTAGAATAGGCGCAAGGGTGGAATGGGTGCTTAAATGAAGATTAAGAAGCCAGAAATCAAGGGCAGAAATCGTTATAGGAAGGGACATGTTATGAAGGATTGCAAGATGATCCTCTCACAGGTCAAATGCTATAACTGAAATCAATTTGGGCACATGAAGAGGATTGTCCGACTGCACCATAGACCACGATCCAGTGGTACCAGAATATCCACTAGATGTTATCCCTAGATCGAGAGCGCCTCATGTGGTGGATAAGGTGAAGAAGGTCATAATTGAAGGTGTGTTAACTTTATCTGATTTATCTATTCGTACCTTATTTGATATCGGGACACCGGGACATCATGCTCTATTATTTCAAGTAGACTGGTAGATGGTTTGCACTTAGAAACTAGCATAGTTATTGACCCTGTAGTTGTATCAAACCCTATTGGAGGATCAACTCACCTATTACTGATTTGTAAGGGTTTTAAGTTGTATATTTTTAGGGGTCGAGTTCGATTTTGATGCTTTTGTTTTGGCATTTTCTGGGTTTAGTTTAATTTTGTAAATGAATTATATGACTATGTAAGGAGCAGTACTTGATTATGATAGGAAGGTTGTACATTTGGGTACTTGTAATAGGCGTAGACTTGAAGTTTATTGTGACCCCAGGAGTTTGGTTATGTTGTGTTACCTATATTCTTTAGACCAATCATACGATGAATAAGCTTCGGTCCCAATAGTCTGTGTTTACCCAGACATCTTTGCCAAAGTTACCGGTCTTTCGCCTCATAGGGAAATCAAATTTCAAACTTACCTTAAGGAGAATGCCAAACATGTTTCCTTTCCTTTGAGGTGTATGGCTCCTAAAGAAAGATGTAGGGTAAACAAGAAAGTGAATGAGCTTTTTGAGAACCATTAGGAGAATTACTTCAGAGTGAGGAGCACCAATTGTCCAACTGTCAATTTTGACATGTTATCTTTAAGCGTGGATTGGCGGTCGATCCTAGTAAAGTAGCTGTAGTACAGGATTGGCATACACCAAGAGATGAGAAGTTTCCATGGCTTTATGGGCTATTATAAAAGGCTCATTAAAGACTTCACTAAAATTTCCACTCCTTTGACCCGCCTTACCAACAAAATTTTGCCTTTCTCGTGGGACTTAGTATGTGAGGACACTTCTATTATGCTGAAGGAGTCGTTGACTAGCGCACCTATTTTGGTACTACCAAGATGATTCGAAGACATTTATAGTATGTACCGATGCTTTCGGTATAGGACGAGCGTTGTTTTAATGCAAGAAGGGAGAGTTGCAAGCAAAGCTAGTCGACAATTAAAACTTACGAGAGAAACTATCCTACCTATGATCTTGAATTGGCAGTCATTGTTTTCACACTCAAGTCATAGAGGCATTATTTTTTAAGTGAGTGGTTTGAGCTATTTACAGATCATAGTTTTCTGAAGCATCTATCCTCCCAAAAGGATTTGAATTTAAGTCGACGTAGGTTCTTGGCATCGTATGATTTCGGTATCTCCCATACTCCATGAAAAAGCAATGTTGTAGCCGTTTTCGACCTTCATCAGACATCGCTTCGGGATTATTAGCAGCTCTAGATGGGTAGCCTACATTGGTGGATCATATTGGTTCAAGTCAAAAACGAGATGCGGAATTGTCAGATATTTTCGAGAAGCTAGGAAGAGGTGAACGTTCGAGTAATTTGAGTCATTATACCATTGATTCGAAACGGTGGTTATGGAGAGATGGCAGACTACGTGGTGCTCTCATTACGAAGTTAATCGACATGGTGCTAGCAAAGTCCCATCGTCCTAGGATGAACATTCATCCCATTGGTGACTAAATGTATTATGATATGAAGAGAGTCTTTTACTAGCATAGTATAAAGAGGCATGTGATGGAGTATGTATTTAAATTTCTGTCTTGCCAAAGGGTAAAATCAGAGCAAAAGAAGCTGGATTGATTTTTACAACCATTAATTATTCCATATTGGAAGTAGGAGAGTGTCACTATGGACTTCATCGATGGACTACTTAGGAGTAGAAGGAGAAAAGAGGGTGTTTGGGCATGGTCGATCGACGGGCTAAATGCGCCCACTTTATTCTATTTAGGAGTATGAGAACGGACGTATCTTTGGCGACTATATATGAGAGAGATAGTTTGGTTGCACGGAGTTCCTTTTAGCATTATTAGTGACTGAGACTTGGTTTTCACCAGTGAGTTTTGGAAGAATCTTCAAGAGATTTTCAATATTGAGTTGATTTTGAGTACCGCATGTCATCCTCAAACATATGGACATACTAAGAGGGTGAACTGAGTATTGAAAAACTTATTTCGGATGTGTATTTTGTATTTTGAAGGCTCTTGGGAAGACCACTTGCCGTTAGTAGAATTCGCATATAGTAATAGCTATCATGCAAGTATTAGGATAGCATTGTTTTAGGCATTGAATGGGAGACCTTGTAGGTCACCGTCTTTTTGGAAACACATTATAAGAAAAATCATTCTTTGACCCAACATGATAAGGGAGACTTCAGAAAAAAATAGACTTGATCCTTAGAAGGATGAAAATCGCACAGGATAGGAAGAAATCTTGTGCTAACAAGAAACGCATAGGTTTGAAGTTAAGAAGGGACGACATGGTTTTTGTGACGATCTCGCTACTTAGACCTATAGTGAGATTTGGTAGACTGGAAAAATTAGCACAAAGGTTTGTAGGGCCTTTTCCAATCGTAGTTAGAGTAAGGAAGTTAGCTTACAGGGTAGAGCTTCCTAAGAAGTTGGCCGGAGTTCACAGTGTTTTTCATGTGTCATACTTGTGGAAGTGTGTACATTATCCAGCGGTTGTGGTCGAGTGGACTTAGTTAAAAGAGGTGATAGTGGAAAGGGAGTCATCTAATCATTGTTCACCTACTCGTACCATTGAGTATGGAACCAAGCGACTTCGTAATAAATTCATTAAACTTGTTAAGGTCAAATGGGAAGACGGTCCAGTAAAGAGTATATGGGAGCTAGAGGAGAAGACCCAAGCTACTCATCCAGAGCTCTTTTCTGGTACTTTCCCCTTTTAGTTAACATAATTACCTATACATTTAGATTTTAGCATAGTGTAACCAATATGTAGGTAAGTTTGGATGCTAGGAATGGTTGTGAACATGTCATTAGGACATTTTTAAATGATGATTGCTAATGGATGTATTTATTAAGTTAGCCATTGCACACATAGGCTAATAAGTTCAGGTTAGCCTACACTTACACCATCACTCATTTATTTTATCAAGTAATATTCATATGGGTGCTCATTCATATAGAATTATAATTATAGGATGTTTCATACATGTTGGATGCATAGCATAAGCATGAGCATTTGAAAAAGTCGATTAGTTTAGAGGGCCGCCTAATTTTTGCATCAATTATAGGTTCATATTCATTCCATATCTATAAAAACATGTTGCATTAGCAATTTAAAATAATGACAATGGTTGCAACTAGTTGATGGTTGAGTAGATGGTTGTAGACATTGGTTTTCATATATTTGAGTTGCACTTTTCCATCCTTAGAGATTTCGAGGATGAAATCCTTTTAAGGGGTGAGAATGTAACATCTCGAATTTTTTTAAAGATAATTTATTAAGAAAAATTAGTTAATTAATTAATAGTAAAAGAAAAGAAAAAAAGGAAAATGAGCAAACATAAGAATATGGCTATGAAATTTACACTATTGTGTTCATGGCAATTTTCTGACACTTTCTTATATAAAGTTTCATGATCAGAGTTCAGACAAAAAAGCTGGTAATGTTTAAAGATTTGAAATTAAAAATAATTTAAAAATATATTAAAGGAAATAAACCATTAAAGGAAATAAATCAACGTTAATTAAATAACGCTAACTGGTTGACACCAGTATATGGACTGGTTGACCTCTAGGGATCGACCACCCCATATTGGCCAGTCGATCGGTAAAGCTGTGTCAGCTAGGTTTAGCCTAGGCTTGAACGACTTGGATTTTATAATAATTAATCAACGGTCAGTGCGTGTTCTGACTACTATAATTAGATACTAAACCCTCCACACAAAACCGTTTCCAACAGCAATAGTACGTTCAAATTCTAAAACAAAAATAAAAACAAAATTTGAATTAAAGTCAAATCAAAGAGAGGAAATCAACCAATTTAAGAAAAATGGAGATTGAAGGCAAGCTAGGGAGAAGGAGAGTTCAAGACATGAGTGGCTTGATCACTAGAGATGATGTTTCATAAGTAATTAAATTTTTTTACATTTCTACTTGATCTGGAATTAGTTTCTTTTAATTTAAGATGATAGTTCACTTTCAAAATTCATATTAAATAAATCAAGCTCATCAATGTGTAAACACTAGGGCAAAATATGACTTATTATATATAGTAAATAGACTAGATTAATTTCCTTCAAACCATATGAACCTTATTGATAAGAAATTGGATTAAATAAATAAAGCAAAGTAAATAATCTCATGTTTAGCTTGATTTGATTCTAAGATTCAAATATATATAAATTTAATTTTGGGATATATAACTAGTTTGTATAAAATGGTGTAAATATACACAATTCCAAAAATTAATAGTTCAAATTAACATAAGCAAAATTATCGATTGTGTAAGAAACTTTTCTTGAATAGAACAAGGAAACGGAAGGTTTGAATGTGATGGTGTGCATAGCACAGGACACTAATAGAAGGTTCCTCGGTATAAGCGGGCTAGTCGCCCTAGACACTATTTGTGGATGTATGGCGTCATGCAACATTAGGAATAAATGGAAGGTTCCTCGATGTAAGCGTGCAAGTCGCCCTAGACACTGTTTGTTGATGCCTGGTGCCATGCAATGTTAGGAATAAATGAAAGTTTCCATGGTGTAAGCGGGCAAGTTGACCTAGACACTATTTGTGGATCTCCAACATAGTGCATAGTTAAGGCACTAACAGAATGTTCCTTAGTGTACGTGGGTAATTCAACCTAGAAACTATTTGTGGATGTCCAAGGCGGTGCATAGGGGATGTTACCATTGTGATTATTGACATGGATTCATGGGCATCCCCTAAGTCATTGAGGTAGAAAGTTCGACGTGTGCTTAGCATTACGAGGTTCGTTCAAGGTGTAAGCACGATATAGATAGTTATTAATTGGGCAATGCCAACCCAAAAGTGATAGGAAATTATTCCTTACAATCTATAGTAGGAGTAGTCTAAGAGAATGTTAGTCGATCCATTGTTCGAACCTTGGGTACAAACCTCTACAAGATGTTTTGGGTGCAGGTGCAATTAGGACTATTCCTTAAGTTAATAAGACCAAACCTGGATAAGCAATTCATAGACACAAAAAGGACACTCAAGGTCACATAGACTGTAAATAGAAACAATTTCATTTTAGCATCATTCACTAGTAATATAATTTATTCACCAGACTTTTGTTTGGCCCACCCCTTTCTTTCTTTTACCCCAACACGAGAGGACAAGCAAGTGGCTGAACTGGGCAAGCACAGTAAGTGAAGGAAAGAGTTACACGTAGAATTTATATAATTATTTTACTAACTCTCTATGTACTATTTATCATACTTTATTTTAATTGGAATTTATGTAGTTCTTTTGGGTACTTTGTATATGGACTACGAATTACTAAGACATTATCCAAGATATTTACTTTTAGTATTTATATTTTACTGCCTTCCATTTTTAGATCTAAAAATGTAAAATGCTTAAATTTTATCTTAGTCTCTGTATCATGTAATGTCTAAAAACCAATCGATCATACTTCTTGGCATGACATGATTTCGAAAGTCGGTTTAGGCTTTCAATCGGTGTTTCCAGAGGTGCGGTTTGTCGTAGAATTGGTGAAAATAATCGTCGCTACCACGTAATGCTTAAATAAGTAAAATTGGATTTTACCGAAGCTATATAAGTGATAAATTTGGCCATAATGTCACACCACCTACTAAGTATGTGTAAGCATTAATATTCGAATTGTTCGATACTAATCGCTTAGCAAATTAACACATAAGAGTCACCAACCAAAACGTTGAATAATCATATTTCTACCTGATTTAATTAATTATAGTTATTATAAATTGATTAATATTTATGAAATATTAATTTGTTGGTCGATACTAAATAGTATGTATATAACGATTATAAACACACATACCAAAATATGATATCGATGCACATTTAAGTTAGATTTAAATGCATTTTTTATTGATCTGTCATGTCGGGGTTTTGAGGCCCATAAAAGTGCCCATGATGGTTGGCCTATCAGGATAAGTGGGGTGGGATTTGACTGAAAAGGAGGTGATTTGGTAAGAACAAAAGGTGGATCTAAATCCCCTTTTCACTCCTTGACATCTTGCCCATTAATTGATCTCTAACCCTCACTTTAGCGCTCTACTCTTTTGCTCTTCTTAGACCAGCAAGGCCGGCCATAGTTTTTCTTCCCTCCTCCAAAATTTTCAAGCCATTATATCTCCAATTATAAAAAATCAAATATCTATGGAAGCCGCATTCAGATTGGTAGCAATTCTTGGATTGTGGACTTGTCTTAAGGAGTTCTTGATTTAGCATTTAAAGGTGTTCATCTAGGCATTAGGCAAAGGTAAATAATTTAATAATCTATCTACATTCACATTGAATATATATATGTGTGTGTGTGTGTGTGATGTTCACTATGTCAGTTATGTGTTATAGTTATTATATCAATTATTAACAATCTGTATATGTTGTTGTCATCGTCATTGGATGATAATTCACACACACATATGTATATTGATGCATTTAAAAAAAATTGTGTATATATTTATATACTAGATGCTCGTGCTCACGAATAAAAAAATTCGAATATAATAACACACAAAATGATTATAAAATAAAATTAATTTGAATACAAATGTATTAGTATAAAATATATGTTTATAAATTTTATTAATTCATAAATTCATTTTATACTTCATGGAGATACAAAATGAATATATGTATATACATATTATAAAACCCGAATATGACATATATACTTTTTTTCTATTTGAAGAATGCTTTTAATTATACATATACAATAAAAACATGTGTAAATATTATAAATCAAATATGTAAATATATTATAAAATATGTACAAGTTTAAAATGGTTTTTGGAAATAAAAAAAAATTGTTAATTTTTGTAAATTAATAATAAAAGCCATTGCTTTAATTAAAATATTTTAAACCAAAATAAAAAAATATTTTTTACGGTCAATATGCTATGTATATATATTTAATGATTTATTTACATTCAAACGTATTTATATATATATATATATTATATATATATACTATTCATAGACATTAATTTAATGGGTAATACAAATTTATATATAATTATTTTTATTTCGAAATGTATAATGGTTTATTTAAAAATTTAATATATTGATTTTGAATTTTGAATATATTTTATTATTTCAACTTGATTTGAAATTTCAAATTGAATTTCAAATTTAAACTTAAAATTATAACTATTTTATTAATACTTACAATTATTTTATATTATAATAAAGTATGCGTGCGCGTGTGTCTACACACACATTGCTATAAACATTTACATCACATATAAAAATTATTTATAATACATAAAATCATATACATATATTTTATAAATATATTTAAATGTATATATATATATATGTATATATATATATATACACACACACACACTAAAGAGCACATATGCATATAGAGGGGCTAATATGTTCGTTGCAGCGTAATCCCAACACTTATACATGGGTATGTTAAACCATGTACACTATTTATGTTACACGTACACATACATACATATGTGTATATGATACACATATTATATGATATATAATATAAAATTAACATTAAATAAAATCTTATTTATAAATAAAATGAAATATTGATTATATAAAATAAATTTAGGTAAGATATGAAAAAATTTAGACCTCATAGGTCCAGTAAGATCCAAATGCAATATATTTTTCGGAATTTACCCATTCACTCTGTTGCATACTCAACTAGTTTCAACAATACATACATACATACAAATATATATACATAGATATATAATTTAATAATAATTAAAATCAATTCGAAAATTAGAAATAAAATTAACTGGTCGAAAATATTTTAATTTAAATATATACATTCGTAATTATTTATTAATTAATGTATGTATATATTAATTTTATGTATTTTAAATAGGGGATTTTCACTCGAAGGGCTTCTTTGTGCAGGGCAATAAGTTTTAACAACAACAATTCTGAACAATTAGTTTTAAGAACGAATTACAAGAAAAGATAAACGAAGTTATCATTTTCAATTAAACAAAAATAATGATAAACAAATTTACCCTTTTCCTGTATAACTTAAAAAAATAAATGAATTTATCATTTTTTATAAATTATCCTTAAAAATAATTATTCAGAATTGTTGTCCTTAAAACTTTTACCTTAGAATAAGAAGCCCTTCAACATAATTTCCACTTTAAATAGTCCCTATATATATATATATATATGTGTGTGTGTGTGTGTGTGTGTGTGTATTTAAAATAATACTAAAATAACTTATTTTCAATAATATATGTATTTTACAATGATTATAAATAAATATATTTTAATATTTAAAAGATATTTTTAAAATATTTTATAATTTTAAATTCTAAATCGTTTATTTGGTAAAACTAGATATTTTGGTTTTTAAATTTTAATCTAGTTTTATTGACTTAGTCAAGTATATTAAAAGAATTGATGGAAAAATATATTAAAATATATTTATTTCATTTAGTATATAAATTAATCTTGAAATATATCAATATTTACGTATAAATTTAAAAATGTTTTATGATACCATTGCGTATATAAATAGCCAATATACTATATAGATGCAAATCCCAATATTTATATGTTGGAACTGGACCAACTTGCAACAGAAGTTATGGGTGAATTTTAAAAAAAAATTACCCTATTAGATATTCATCGTGCCTATGAAATCCAATTTAGTTAAACATTTCAAAATATTATTTAAATCAAAATCTTCTATTTTATTTAAATTTATAAAATAATATTGTATTATTTAATTTATATTAAATTAAATATACATGTGTACCTTATACACATAAATAAGTGTGTGTATCTATAACATATCAAACCATGCAAGGTATAACATGCCATGTGTAGATGCTGGGATTTACATCGCATCGGCCATGTTAGCGCATCCAATATGCAAATACATTATCCAAATGCATGTCAATATATATACACACACTTTATCTTTTATAAATAATATATCACAATATATATGTATACATACATACATATATATATATATAAACTAAAATTTTATTTGTATATAATTCTGAATAAATATAAATGTATATGTATATGTATATGTATATGTATATGTATATGTATATGTAAACATAAATACAAAATATTATCAATATGTATATATATAACTATATAAATATGATTAAATCATTAATAAAAATATATTAGATATTATACTTATTAAACATTATATACATAATTATATTTTCGTATTTTACATACCTATAATGTAGTACTTAAATTTTACTATATATATATAATCTTAAATTATTTAAATAACTAAAAAAATTTAATTTTGAGCCATGCTGCACAAAGATGTATTATCTTAACATATATACATATACATACAACCAATCAATATTTGAACTTGAACTGTTGATCGCTGCTATCGACAAACACCGAATCTGATTTGATTTGAACTTGATATGAATAAGGGATGGAGAGGAGAGCTCGGTCAGAAATGAGATGATATGGAGGCTTCAAAAGTTCTCATAAAGATGAGGGTAGAGATCTTTATAGATAGAAAGATAAGGATAGAAGTTTGGATCTAATCTTTTACTCATTCTCCTTCCATATTAGCCATCCACTTCAAAACTCTCTAACCCTATCATTAGGCCGTCTATAACCCATACATGAGTCAATCCTATCAGCCCTCTTCGTTAAACCCACCTAGAGCCAAAATAAAATATTATGCAGTTAAATCCAATTAACACTTATCGATATTGTATATCGGTTAATACATTTATACTTGTTATAAATATATTTGATAATATTTATTCATCAAATCAAAATCAAATTTCATAATTAATATTTCACAAATATTAATTTAATTAATATAGAATAATTACAAAGTAATTAAATTGTTGGGTCAAAGGAGAATTCATCATTTCGGTTGTGTGACTCGTTATGCGTAAATTGGGCTAATGACTAATATTGAACTATTCGAACATTAATGTTCAAAAGTTAATTAGTATATGGTGTGATATTTTATCCAAACTTATCGCTTACTTGGATTTTGGTAAAATTGAATTTTACTTTGTTAAGCATTACCCGGCTGTACTTTTTATTAACACCAATTCTCTTCGTCAAAACTATATCGCTTTGGACTTAAGGAATTTGATAATGGTCAAAATTCCAATATCATCCATATTCAACTCTATAGTCCAAACACAATGTCCTCGCTTCAGTTAACAATTATTATTAACCGAACCACTTTGACTTGATATTTTGACTTTGAGTTGACCATGATACTAACCCCATACAACTGAGGAAACTAATCCTCTCTTGAATAGTGCTTCACTTCCAATACTTCCTCTCGACAAGCTATAGTCACTTGATGGACTTTGTGCCATAATTTGATTATTATCAAAGTGGTATTCTCAAGTCAAGAGAACTGTGTAAATCAGTCACATTTATATTTTTTATTTAACCTTAGTTATATTAACTAGTAGAAAACTATCGACTGACTCGTTTTATAGTTATCCAATAACTATTAGTACCTAACCTCTTAGTTTCCCCAGTAGTCAAGAGTAATACACTGTTCGATATTTAGAGAGTATTATGTACCCTAGTCTCAATGCATATATTGATATCCAGTCTCGATGCACCTTGGCTAGGAACATTCAAAACGATGTGTTATATAATATTGTGATACAGTTGTAATTACTATCACAAATACACCATTTACGGATTTTCTATCAAATATATTTTAATTAAATATTTGACTTTTTATAACACATTATAAAAAAAATATAACAAAACGAATAACACCTTTATTATGAACAAGAATTAATTATAGGGTTGATTAATTTACAATAAATTATAGAATTTCCCTTAAGGCATGCCCCTAACTCTATCATTCCCCTACTTGCACTTGGGGCCATTATAAAACCTCAATCTCACCCCTTTAGTCAGCTTCTTGAGAGCCAACCGAGCTAGACCCCTAGCGAATGGATCTGCTATCTACACTTTGTGTCACGACCTCCTTTTTCTCAATGAATTCTCTAATCAGGTGAATCTTTCGAAGAATACGCCATGACTTCTTATGTATTCTGGGCTCCTTTGTGACCTGCATCGCTGAATTATTATCACAGAACATTGCCATAGGATTCTTGGTATCAGAAATCAACCGAGCACACTCAATAACTTGCGCATCCCAACTACCTCTTTAGCTGCTTCATTTAGGGCGATGTACTCAGCTTCCATCGTGGAATCAGCTGTTTCTTGCTTGCAACTTTCCAACTAATAGTTCTACTATTAAGCATAAAGACATAGCCATACACTGATTTACAATCATTTATATCACTTTGAAAGCTCGAATCAATATGCCCCTTCATAAATAGGTCTTCATTCCCATATATAAGAAATAAGTCTCGAGTATTTCTTAAATACTTCAGTATACATTTTACAGTCGTCTAATGCTTTTCTTCGGGATTAAACTGTTATCGAATTGCACATCCTACTGTATATTGCATATCCGGTCTAGTACATAACATAGCGTACATTACGAATCCTATGGTTGAAGCAAAAGGGGTCCACTTCATATGCTCTTTCTCCTCATCGGTATGAGGAGCGTCCTTCTTAGAAAGGAGATTCCATACTGCATTGGACCGTTTCCACACTGGGAATTCTCCATACTAAATCTTTTCGATATGGTATCTACGTGTAAGAATTGGGAAATTCCCAATAGCCACGTATCTCTATCTTTATAAATCTGTATACCAAGTATATAGGCTGCTTCTCCCAAATCCTTCATAGAGAAATTTTTGAAAAGCCAAGCCACTGATTGCAACAATGAAATATCATTGCCAGTCAATAATAGATCATCAACATAGAGAACTAAGAAATGATAGTGTTTCCATGTTCCTTTCTGTATACGCATGCTTCCTTCGTGTTTTGATAAAAACCAAAATATGTGATTACTTTATCGAAACACTAGTCCCAACTCCTTGAAGCATATTTAAGTCCATAAACGAACTTTAATAACTTGCAATCCTTGCCCTCACTCCCACAAACCACAAAGCCCTTGGGATGTGACATATAGATGGATTCTTCTAAATCACTATTTAGAAAAGTCATCTTTACATTCATTTTCCATATTTCATAGTCACATAATGCAGCGATGGACAGCATAATCTGAATATATATCCCATCAAGTTTTTTGGATAACCTATAAATTTATACCGTACCTATCTTGCCTCTAGTTTATTCGGACCAACATTATTAACATATGCAGGACAACCCCACACCTTCAAATATTTAAGTTGGGGTTTCTTACCATACAATATCTCATATAGTATTTTGGACACAAATTTAGTGGGTAACAAGTTCAGCATATGCGCTATAGTTTCTAGCGCATATCTCCAATAGGATAGAGGTAATTCACCTCATTCATCATGGGGTGAACCATATCTAATAGAGTCCGGTTCTCTGGTTCTGATACACCGTTGTGTTGCGGAGTATATGGTAAAGTAACCTGAGAGATAATCCCATTATCTTTAAGTATTGTTGGAAATCCTATCCAACCTACTCGTCTCCTCGATCTGATCGAAGAATCTTAATCTTACAGTCCAGTTATTTTTGTACTATATTTTTATATTCGAAAAACTTCTTATAGACGTCGGATTGATCTTCATAAGATACACATATTCAAGCCTCGAGAAATCATCAATGAAGGTAATAAAGTAAAACCTATTGTCTTTGATAATTATAGGCATCGAGCTGCATGCATCGCTATGTCTAACCCTAAGAGTTCATCAACTCTTTCGTTGCTCCCACTAAAGGGGTGCTTCGTCATTTTATATTTGAGACACAGTTCACACATGTCAAATGATTCAAAATCAAGTGATAAGAGAAAAACTTTGATTTTCAATTTGTGTAGTCATTTCTCACTAATATGAATAAGCCTACAATGCCAAAAATAAATAACATTTATATTGTTAGAAGAATTGTTCATAGAACACACATAATTAGTATTAATCGTATAAATGTCATTTCCAATAACACCATCGTTGACTTGATTTCCATCCAAATTAATGTTCATAACATTATTTGCACAACAAAGTATACATCCAGTCTTAGACAATCTAGAAACAGAAATAAATAGCAATTAGTTAATAGTAATACTACTCCACTGGGAAAAGTTAAACGAGGGTCTCCACGGCCATTGCATCTACAATAGATCCACCAGCAACTTGGAGCCTTGTATCTCCTTTTTCCATGCGATGCCAGTTCATTATCCTCTCTAACCAATTAAAAAATATGAGTCTAAATCCATTATCTAAGATTCAAGACATTTTATTAATTATATAACACTTTTGAATCATAAATGTACCTGATGGAGCAGTAGAACTATCCTGCTTTTTTCTCTAACAATCTTCAAGCGGTCAGGATGATTCCTTTTCCAGTGGCCTTTATTATGGAATTTACCCTTGTCATCGGTCTTCTTATTTTTCTTTTTATTACCTTCTCTTTTGCACTTCTTTAAACTCTATGAAGATGATGCATAACCCTTTATGGGAAGTATAGCCCCTTGATCCTTAGATTGTGACATGGCCGACCTCAACATAATGAACCTCTATGAGATTCACATTGAATTAATTTATATTATAATTTAGTATGAATGGTTCCTACTGAGAAGTAAGAGAACCAAGGATCAAATCTACTAGTAATTCATTTCTTATTTATATGCCCATTTGCAAAAGCATATCAGTAAAGCCCTTCATATTAGTAGGTAATCTTCCACTTTTTTTTCTTTGGTCATCTTGATATTGAACAGCTTCTTCGTAAGCTCATACCTAATGGAACATGATTGTCCACCAAAAAGAGCCTTGAGACTATCAAATATCTCATGGACAGACATATTTCCGTGCTACCTCTACAATGGCTTTTCTAACATAAACAACATGAAAACTTGGACGATCTAAAGGTCTGCCACCCATTTTTCATAAGTAAGTTGAAATTCAGGGTTTGCATCATCGACGGTTTGTTATTCAGCTTCACAAGTAATAGTAGTCCAATGGCGCTCGTAAGTCAATTCTATTTTAATTGCTTTTAGCTAATCTGTTTAGTTTGGTCCGGTAAGCTTATCATTTTCAGATAATATTTTAGACTTGTCATTTTCTGCAAGTTTAAGTGGTAGATTATTAGGAAAAATCATAGTATATGTTACTATAATATTAGTAAGGTTAAAAATTAGGTTTCATTTTACTAATAAGCTGCCATTGGTCTTTTATATTTCACCCAACCCTAAGTCGAAACATAGAAATGTTTCGACTTCACTAGTAGGTGTTAAGACTCGTCCTTTTTGGAACTCTGACATTGAATTTGCTTAATAAGTCATAGCTACATAGACGACTGATAACTCCTTATCGATTGTATCATATACAACTTTTAACCCTTGGAACCTTGTCCTAATTTCACTTTGACCTTGAGTTCGCTCAACAAATCAAAATAAAATTATTCACTTATACCAACCATATTACGATGCCCTAAGTATAGCATATGTAACTTGAGTTTGCTCAACAAATACATAAAGTTACCTTAGCTCGTTTATTTAATATATTAGTAATACTACACAACATCCATTACTTGAGTTTGCTCAATAACTAAGGAGTATGCTTGCGGATGACACTTGGGGTAGGAAATACTTCTACGGTGCCGATTAAGTTGACTTTGTTCCTTCTTAAATTTTCTATTTTTAGAGTTCCTTCATGTCATTAGTCTTGTACCTATGTCTGAGGGGAGTGACTTTTCCTCTTCGAAAAGGGACTAGGACTTGTATTGTTGTTGTTTAGTAGCTTGGTATTTTGCCAAACTCCCATTTTGGATTTCTTTTAGCTACTCTGATGCATGTACCGAACACCTATATTCCTATTCATTTATATATCCGATAAGGGCCCGATCAACCCTGCTAGCTTTACTAAAAAACAATATATTGCATATTCATAATCTTCAATGTATTAAATTAAGTGCTATCGACTTATGGAATAATATAATTCTTAAGAATTACTCACGTGATTCAAGTGTCGAATACATCGGAAATCACGGTATACGTACGTTTACGTATGTATTTATTCCTTAAGTCTATTTGGTTTCTCTAATGTTCCATATTTAATTATACATTCATATTATATAAGTTTTCTTATTATATAACATTTATATTTTATATTATTTAATAGTCTTATGTATAATATTATATTAAATAAATCTTATTTAATTAGTTTTAATTAATTAACATTTTAATTAATTTTATATTATCTCAATATAACATTTATATTAAATATTTATTATATCTTATAACCTTAATGTCATAACATATATATCATATACAAGTGTATATTATTTAATTAGTTAACTTTTTAATTAATTTATTTAATTAAACTATTTTAATTAAATTATATTAATTTCAAAATTCATTTCTTATACATACATATATATACTTGAATTATTTTAAACATTTTAGAACAACATAAGATATACTATAATATATAATATATGTATACATTTATTAATTATTTAACTTATTTTATTAATTTATTTTATTAATTTATTTTATTAATATTGTTGATAAAAAATTCAAAATTTTAAAATTAATGTGCGTGTGTCTATATATGTATATGTTTTCAAATATTTTAAATTTTTTATCATGTTATAACTTTTATACTATGTTTATATCGTATTTTAAATTTAAAATTTAAAATCTTATATTTTAATTTTTTTTAAATTTTTTTCAAAATTAGCCGATGGCCCAATTCAAATTGGACTTCTTCTATTAGAAGCAACATTTGGACTTACATATCTGTCAGGTCAGGCTGGTAACTAAGTAGGACAGAATATTTGATTACCCAAACTCGTCCTGGACACAGCCTTTCTAGACACTCTATTATCCAAGCTGTGAACTTAATAGTTAATCCTAACATGACTAATCTAGACCGCAAAGGCTAGAGGTATTGATACCATTATTGAAACTGGGCCAGCCCGCGGCGGAAATTATGAGTGAATTTTAAAAAAAATCACCTAATTGGATCTTTATTTTGCGCTTCTGAAGTATACTTTATTTAGAACATTTCTATTTATTTAAATAAAAATTTTAATTTATGTAATTTATAAAATGATATTGTATTTATTTAATTTATATTACATTAAAAATACGTATGTATCATATAGAATATATAAGTGTGTGCATGTGTAACACGTTGACTTATGTAAGATATAACATGCCCATGCATAGATATTGGGATTTACATCGCAACAAACATGATGGCCCATCTGATATGCAAATATATTGTCCAAATGTGTGTCGATATATATATACACACACAAACACATGCTTTTGCTTTTATAATTAAAATATTACAATATATGCATAAACTAAAAAAATTGCATATAATTTTTTTATGTGTGTGTATAAACATAAATATAAGATATAATCAATATGTATATATCTACAACTATATAAATATGAGTAAATCATTTATAAAATATATTAAATTAACTTTTTTGCTACAATGCCGAAACTAGTACATGTACAAATATAATTTTTTAAATATTTATATATAGATATAAATGTATATATTAAATACTTATATATATATGCATAATAATAAATATATTTATTAGTACATATAAAATCATAAAATAATTTATATTCAAATATATATATATATATATCTCATGGTCTTGCACATGGCCCAACTTTTTTTTAATTTTTTATTTTATATATATATATATATATATTAATAAAATCGTGTTGCATTATTAAAAACTAATAAAATATTATTTTTCGAAATCAAATTTGAATTTTAAATTTCCAGCAAAACTTTAGATAAAAAAATTATAATTTGAAAATGTATTGTATAATTTTATAATTTAAGACAATTTAAAATATATTTTCTATTTTTCAGTTTATATTTAACTATTTAAATATTTAAAAATATAAAAAAATAGTTTTTCTTATTTTAGCGTAGAGTATAATATGTAATAATATGATTTTATAAAATATAAAACATATTTAAAAAAAATTATATATGATTAATCAATTTAAATATTATTTAAAATATTATATAAATAAATAAAATCTTTCGACCGAAAGTATTATACTTATTAAACATTATAAATAAAATTGCATTTTCATATTTTATATAAGTATAATGTAGCGTTTAAATTTTAAACTATGTAAATACATAGATATTAAATTATTTAAGTAATAAAAAATTGTTTTTTTAATTTTGAGCCGTGCTACACAAAAATGTATTATCATAAAAAAATTAACATATATACATATACATACTAGGAACCAATAGTTTGACAATATATTTACAAGTCGGAATCTTCACCAAACTAACAATATTATATATATATATATATAATGAAGATTATAAATATAGTTTAATATTTGTCATCATATTAGGAATGTACCATATGGGCAAAACTCTTAAGAACGCCATGAAACAATGATGTAAGTTCCTTGAAATGATTTCCAATCCAAAAGACTGCTAGTGGTTATACTGTTGACCACCAGCTATCGATAATCACTGAATCCGATTTGATTTGAACTTGATATGAAAGAGGGATGAAGAGGAGAGGTCGGCTAGAAATGAGATGATATAGCTGTTTCAAAATTTCTAAAAAAGATGAGGGTTGAGATCTTTATATAGCAAAAGATAAGTTTGGATCCAATCTTTTACTCGTTCTCCTTCCATCTTAGGCATCCATTTCAAAGCTCTCTAACTCCATAACTAGGTCGCTTATAACCCCTATATGAACTGATCCTATCAACGCATTAATAGGCCTTAAACCCGCATAGACCTCAAGTAAAATATTAAACAATTAAATCCAATTTAACGCTTATCGATATCGTATATCGATTAATATATTTATAACTGTTATAAATATATTTAATAATATTTATTCATCAAACAACAATTAATTTTTATAAATATTATTTAATTTATAATAATTATAAATTAAATTTTTTGATCAAAAGAGAATTCATCATTTTGGTTTTGTGACTCACTAGGAGTAAATTTGGTCAGTGGCTAATATCGAACTACTCGAATGTTAAGATTCAAAAGTCACTTAGCAGATGGTGTGATATTTTGACAAAATTTATCGCGTACTTGGTTATCGGTAAAAATCTAATTTACTTTGTTAAGCATTACACGGTTGTGACTTTTATATACACCAATTCTCTTTGTCAAAACTATATCGCTTTGGACTTATGGAATTTGGTAATGGTTAAAATTCCAATATCATCCATATTCAACTTTATAGTCCAAACACAAAGTTCCTGTTCAATAATAATAATAATTATTAACCGAAATACTCTGGCCAGATATTTTGACTTTGAGTTGACTTGAGTTGACCGTGATACTAACCCTATATAACTGAGGAGACAAATCCTCTCTTGAATAATACTTCACTTCCAACACTTCCGCTCGACCCAACTATAGTCACTCGATGGACATTGTGTCATGATTTGACTAAAATCAAAGTGGAACTTTCATATTTAAGATCGATAGTATTCTCAAGTCAAGAGAACTGTGTAAATTAGTCACATCGATATTTTTTGTTTAACCTTAGTTATACTAACCAATAGAAAATTATCGAGTGAGTCATTCCATAGTTTTCTAATAATTATTGATACATAAACTCTTAAATGCCCCCAGCAGTCGTGAGTAAATACACTGTCCAACATTTGGAGAGCATTACGTACTCTAGTGTCAACGGATATATTGATATTCAGTCTCAATGCATCTTGACTAAGAACATCTAAAATGATATTTTTTATAATATTGTGATACATACTCATGATTAAACTATTTGTAATTACTACCACAAATACACCACTTATGGATTTTCGGTTAAACATATTTCAATTAAATATTTAATTTTTTTATAACAAATATGTAACAAAAAGAAAAACACTTTTATTATGAAGAGAATTGATCGACTTAATTAATTTTCAATAAATTGAAGAATTGCCCCTAAGTCATACCCCTAACTCTATCACTAAAGCACTAGGAAAGCCTTCAGCACCGTCATTCGATGACTCATTGAAGCGCCTCATAGAGAGAGGTCAGGTAAGCCTTTAGTGCCGTCATCCAAGGCCTCACTAAAGCATCGAGAAAGCTTTTAACCGCTGCCTACGTGGCCTAGTTAAAGCGCCTTCTAAAGGGAGAATGGAGTAAACTTTTAGTGTCTGCCATCAAAGGCCTCACTAAAGCACCCAAATCTTAAAAAGGAAGAACAATAAAAATCAAAAGCCAAGTAGCGCTCCCAAGATCAATCAAAATCAAGAGCCAAGTAGCACTTCCAAGTTGATCAAAATCCGAGCGAAGTAGCGCTTCAAATTAAGTCAAATTTTACAAAGGAAGGACCATCAAATATGTATTATTGATGTCTCCCAACAAATGCAATTCTTAGCCACCAGGCAAGAGATTCTGGTCTTCTAATATTTCCAAATATGGATTTCTAGACTTCTGTTATTATTACCAAATATGAATTTCTGGTTTCTTTTAGATATAGATTTTTGTTCTACTATTATTGTAACCAAGTTTGGGTTTTTAGGCTTCAATTTCTAGATTAAGTTTCAGGGCTTCATTAAGTCGGTTTTTAACTCAAATTCATTTAACGGGAACCTCCATTACTAAAGCCAACTACCAGATATTTAAATCAAGCTCAAATATGGAAAATGAAATGCTAGTCATCAAGTGATTTCTGATCGAATTTGGAATTCAATTCATGATTATATACCCTGTATTTGAGGTAACATTCTGTCAATTGTAAAATTATTTATAATCTGATCCCTTATGTACAAAGTGACAGGTATAGAAGTAAAATGGAAAAAGAAGCTAGTTTAAAACAAATTATCACTAAAGTTCAAGGTTTTATGCAATCTCCTCTAAATCATGGGCAACTAAGGGGTCAACAACATGGCGAATAACAGCATCAAGAAGTTCTTTGAATTTCTCTTTCTTTTTAAACCGTATTTGCATCATCAATTGAAGCAATATGGACATTTAGAGTGCGCTGGAGAGTTTTATTGGCTCCTTGTAAAGTTTTGGATGTGTTATTCCACTCTTCAATCATTTGTTTGAGAGTATATCTCTCACGCTCAAGCTTTTGAACTTTGCTCTCGCATTCGCTTATACGTTGAGAAACTTTCTCATTCCATTCCTTACCAAAATGTTGTATGATCTCAAATTTGACCTTTTTTCTCCATGACGAGATTGTTTGATTGCTTAAACCCGGAGGCGGGTTTAGCAAAGTAGGGAATTCTTGGCTCGTCGAAGAACGAGATGTTATTCTTATGGGAGTGGGGTAGGGAGGCCGGCTTCGCCCTCACTCGTAATAAGCTCTAGTGATTAACAATGAACTTGACTCTTTATTAAGTCCACTTCAAGATCATTTATTCTCTGACATAATTTAGCTAACACTACATCGGCTTCGATTGAAGGACCAGCTTGCAAAATAAGTTAGTTCTCTCTTTTAACACAAATAGCTCTTTCTCCCTTTATTTAAGCTTCTCCTTAATACGATGAGTTATTTCCTTATAGGTCCTAAACATCGATTTCAATATAAAGTAATTCGCCACACTTGCGCTATAGGTTTATTTGAAAATCGCAGAGTTAAGTCGTCATGAGATGATCGCTTTTCTTCAACATAAGCAAGCTACCTGTCCTTAATTTCAATGATTCACGAAGCATCCAAAGAATCAGACGCATGTGCTAATTAATTCTTCTATTAAGAATAAAGGATACGAGAATTAATATATGAAAACAAACTTTTCTATTAATAATAAGAGAGTTCACAAGTAATACAAAAATTAAGGATACATCACAGTTCTATTTCAAAAGACATTTCATCGACATTCAAAGTCCTAAGACTACGATTTTAGCATTTTCGAATAACTTAGCAGACAACATAAGTATAGAAGGAGGTCTTAATTCCTTTTGGAGTGTGAACGGGAGGGAACCGACGATAATCCCACTCCCCAACTAGAGAACTATCACAATCACATATCATTTTGGCATGATAAGATCGGATTTCATCGAGCAGCTTGTTCTTTTCATTACCTAGAAAGTCAAAGCAGAAATAAGGATAATGCGTGCAGACTTCTTGTAAATATCTGAGGAAACAATGTTTTTCCTGTTGCAATGTTTTGAAAATTGAGGATTTTTTCGTAAAATCTCTCTTTAACTTGATAAATTTACTCAAGAGGTCCATAGGAACCGGTCTGCACGAGAGGTTTTTATTCTATAACAACATGTTGAAACGAAATTAAACTAAGCATAAGAAGCTAAAACGGTAAGATTCGTAAATGAACCAAATTGAATATTACAAACATTCGGGTTCATACAAAATCGATTTCTTATAAATTTCAAAAATTAATCTTTTCTTATTGAACTTGACATTTTGGGAGGAAGAGAGCTAGAAGGAAGTGAGATTGATGCCACTTTAGGAAGGTTCCAACACATCCCGGGGTAGGAATCAGACTCATACTCGTCAAAATATCTATAATGAAAGCATCGAAGCAAACCTCCACAATTATTACCCAAGTATGAGAAATCGATAAATTTACCCCTACAATAAACTTTGTACAGAAACTCCACCAAGGCGTTTCTATCATCAATTAACATCTATAAGAGGGTCATTAGTTTGAAATTCTTCTTCATGAGTGTTTCCCAGTGATGATGAGCTTTCTTTATATTGGGAGCAATTTCTCTTTCCTTGAAGAATCTTAATTTCGATGCGCTTTCGGCAAGTTTCTTATATTTTTTGGGTAGCTCATCATAATCTTCATTTTCTTTTCCAATTCTTTATTTAATCGATCAATTTCTATTTGTTTCTTTTCGACGATAGTTTCATAGCAACATTTTGATTTTCTTCTTAACTAAAATAATCGACGTGTTAACTAAAAATTATTTCAGAACTTAACGCATTTGAATATAGTGACATATATTTGAGAAAGCGGAGCCAATGATGAAGAGATTTTCCCTTTGTTCTTAGGTCCTTGATCTTGAGAAGCTCTGCTTGACTTAAGAGAAAGATTTTTTGAAAGATCTAGTAAGTCGGTAACTTCAACATTCTGGGTAGTTGAGTCCAAATTAGCTTCACCAGATCCATAGATATCACCTAGCCTCCTAGACAATCCTGCTCCATCACCTCCATTACCTCCATCATCACTATTATCATCATCATCACGATCATCTCCATCATTTTGATTGTCATTATCACCGTCCTCATCATCTTTGTCTTCCTTCTCATCAAGTTTTGGCTCTTCGTCAATGGGAGCATCGTCGAATGATAGCACTCTCCAGCATCAATTTCTTCATCAGTAGGGAACTCCACATCAAGAGCCTTCTTGTCTTTCTTTATTCTAGGACTGAATTTTCTCTTTCATTTTTCATTCAAGGCGGAAGAGATGGAAAATCCAAATCTAGGCATTTCTTGATGTTGTTGGCATATGACATATACAAAGCATTTTCATAACATTTCTCAGTGATCTTAGGAAGAGCAACGACAAGAAAGGAAGTGACCTTTTTCTTAGCACCACTGATGATGTTATTTGAATAATCTAGGAGATTAGATTTTCTTTGGAGTTGGTCTTCTAATGATTTGTTCTTCTTGGCTAGTTTTGAGTTTTCTTTAACAAGCTCGAAGTGTTCTTTAGTCATTTTCTCCAGATCTACTTTGAGTTCGTCAAATGACTCGATATCAGCTTCCAAATTTTTCACTCTTTCTTCTAGTAGGTGCCTTGCTTTCTTTTCTTACTCAAGAGAAGAAGTGAGTTCGCTTTTCTTTATGATTTCCTCATCTCTTGCTACGCCAATGTCGATCATATCATTTTGGAGCAAAGAAACTTTCCCTTTAAGCTCAACTACTTCGTTTGAAGGTCCCTAAGGGTGCCTCGTAAGAGGAACATATGCTTTCCTACCTAGGAAAGGTAATCCGTATAAGTTAAAACAAAACCTATAAAATTAAGGCTAACTGAGTAAATAGGAAAACGTACTGATATGAGTTGTTTGAAAATAAGAAAAAATGGCCATCGGAGTAAATCGAAGGTTGCGGTGATCCAAGAGAAGAAAGGGAAGAAGATAGAATAGCCAATTGTGCAAGATCTTTAAAATTTATTGATGAAGTTCGAGTTTGAGTCCTCAAAGGAAGAGGATCGTGTAGGGAGAGATTAGACCAAGTTCAGCGCACATAAGACTGATAGGCGTTGGAGAAGTAGGGAATGTAATATTAAGAAGGGGTTAGCGGTTGGAGCCTCCTTGGATATCTCAGTTTGAACCTCTATGGCTTTTCTAGAGCTTTGTCCAAATAATCTGCTTTGGGACATAGATCAATGTGTACATGCACTGTCTCATTTATGATAACGAAAGTAAAGTCACTCACAAATTTAGGCCTCTTATCATGGAGAGAAAAAGGAACGTCAATAGAAACATCATCACCTGTTTCATCTTCATTCAGTTCTTCGATAGCTTGAGTGATGGAATTTTTAAAGGAGACAGTCTTAGTTGGTTAGGGCGAAGCTAGAACTTCATTCTTACTTTTTCTCTTTTTTGAAACTTTTTTTTTTTGGCTTTTATTTCTTTAGGAGCGATAACATGAGCAGATGAACCTGAAAGAAAAATGAAGTTTAAAAGCTAATAATGTTAAAAATTCTATTTTTAGCTATATTAAAACTTACTGGCAGCGTCGAGTTGGACTAGAGAATTAGAGGTGAAGGATTCTAATTTTCCCATACAAATGAGCATCCTTCTCTAGCATTGAGTTTGACTTTTGGGGGCTCTCCCAAAACCTTATGATGATCCAAAACGATGCAATGCTTAAGGAGGTTAGCCTGAGTCAGTAATCTAAGCATGTTCCTCATACTCTCTACTACTTTAGTTAAGGATTGCACAATCTTCTGGTTTTAGCTGTTTAGAGCAAAATTTGGAAAGAAGCATTCGTTAAAGAAAGATAATAAGTAGGCATGGTATAAAAAACAACAATAAGAGCAACAACTTACCACGAGTAGATAATGTCCCTCTAATGTTAGAAAAACATTTGACGAAAAGGTATTAAGTCACACATTCCCTTGCTTTGTTAACACCTTCAAAGATCATGCTTTTTGGGTAAGGACGAATGCGGTATAGTTGACAATCTAGTTGGTCACCAACTCTAGCAGGGATTACTATGGAATGGAGGATCTTAGCGGTAAGGGAAGGAGACTTGCTTCCTGAGCTAGAACCTCTAAGCAAGTCAACTATGTGTATGAATTGGGTAGGAATTGGATGGGAGCAATGCCTAAGTGCTTCAGATATCTTAGAAGGAAACCTGAAAATGGAAGATAGCTAGTATGCCAACTATGTACTGCAGTAAAGGAAAAGTATCCCTCAGGTGGATTGGTAATACTATCTGAAGGACCTACAGGAATGGCTTATATTCCGTAATGCCAAACTGACCAAGAATAGAATCCACTTCTTCTTGGATCATTACATATGATGGATTCAAAAGATTGTCTTCTTTCTTACCAACTGAGGGTGAAGATTCGGACCCTTTGCTAGACTTCTTAGTAAGATTCATGCTGGCTTGTTGACCTTCCACCAACCTACCATGCGATATTATTCTAAACTTGAGTAATGATCAAGTTCATGCTATAGGAAAATTTAATACGTTGTTGTCTAAATAATCTATCATTACCTAAATGAAAAAATTTGAATTGAATAATAGGGGAACAATCCTTAGATGGAATATGATGAATTTGTTATTATATCGAAGTTTTAATATTAATAAAGAACCCTGTAAGAGAACAATACAAAAGAGTAGGAATAAACAGGTAATGAATTAGGATTCAAAAATGATAATAATTTTTGCAACTATAATTAACAATGAAGTAATAATTGTTATCGACATCAATGAGTAACGACAACGTAGTCCATTGACGAGCTAACCAGTTAAATTGCTCATAATGTTTTAAAGAAGATAGTCTGTAGATGATGATGTTGAATGAAGCTTAATTCATTACATGATAAGTACTCACGAAACAATAACGATAAACAAAAAGCTCGCAGGCGTTAAACTAAGACTTTACGAACAAATGTCAAAAGCAAGCGACGTCAAGTATGACTGAATGTCGTCGCCTTTAACTAGTATATGTTTTCTCTTGATAATGGAAAGTTATAATATTTCGCCTTAATCACTAACACTAAATATGGTAAGATATCAATAAGTTAATAAAGAGTATTACTGGCGTAGTGGGACATTCTAGTGTTGCGACCTCGACTTCAATTAGTACAAAGACAAATGATGTCTCATTATAATAACAATGACGTTTATAACTCTATATGGGTTACCAACACAAGTAACAAAGATAATAGTTAGTAGTGGTTAGACAACATTAATAAATCTAAGTCAAGACTTGTAACGACGACAAGTATAACAAAGTATTAATGAACATTGCTGCTATACAGAAAGTTGAAGTAATGAAAATTGTCAACATCAATGAACGATGACGACATGAATAAATAAGTATCAGTAAGTGATAACGTCAACTGTAATCAAATAACCCTGCAACTAATTTAAATGCACTATCTTTTGGTAATAAGAAGTTATTGCTTCACATTTTAACCAATAATATGTTAATAAAGAATCTTGTCGACGCTAGGGGTCATGCGATTATTATAACGTCGACGTTAACTAAAACCAAAATGGTTGATGTCGCATCTAATCTATTTAAGTGTCCTAGATTACTCGCAATATAAAAGTTTTGAATCAAGAACGTCAGCTGATAAAATAATAAGGAAATATAACACTGTGTTAATTTTAAGAGCATTGTATTGGCATCATTAATAATGTCGTGAATGTAGATAGTAAAAATTGATACTGAGTTTTGGACCTAGTACATTGCATTCGTTAATAAATAAACTTAGAACATATCAGTTTTATACCGACATCGACTAGTATCAAGGCATATTTGTGCAATACAGAAACGTCGTATTAATGGAGTAACAACTAGGTTAACCAACCTACCTCGAGTTTTAGGCACCATAAACGACGACATCAACACGATTCTAAATATTCATGGGTCTCGTTTTGATATGCTACCTTTTTCATCGTAAAATAGAAAATGCCCAAATTCCCAAATCAACATCACTAAGCAGCTAATCCAATATTATGGAAGGTTAATAATAATGATTCACAACAAAATTTGGGTTATTAGGACCAGGTAATTGAACTCGATTGCTGATTTTAAAAGTAATAGAATTTGAGCAAAACCCTAATTACATTTTCAACATAAAATTCGTGAAAAACTGATTTATGGGTTAATTAGGATAGGAGTCGTACATGAGTGTAGAAAATTGCTATTAAAGGATTTGGGCTTACAGCTAATATTGAAAATTTAATTGTTTATTCAAGTTTTTGAATTGCAGTTAAAGGAGAAAAGAACAGAAGCTTGCGTATTTATAATAAAAAGTAAGCAAATGGATGCCGCTGGATTTGATTCAAATGAATGGATAGATCAACACAAGTAGACTAAAAGACGAGAAAAAGAATGACGCCGAGAATATTGACTTGAAAAGTCAAGGGTTCCTTTACACTAGGAGGGAAAATGTTACTACTATCATCATCATCGAAGATTATCAAGGAAATAATGTCGAAGGATGGCAACATCACAAAAAGTTCATTAGCCTCGATAAAGCCCAAAACAATGAAGTGTGAATATCGACTATCGAATAGTACGATGAATGGCGTCAAGACTCATGATCAATGTCGACGTTGCCAAAATCAACCATTCTTAATGCTGTTTGTGATCAGAGTTATTAAGTATTGATGGTGTTCTCCATCCCCACGTCACTGCTCATCGAAACTGCCTTATAAAGGGAAACATAAGTTATGAATGTTGTCGATGTTCAATATTATTACAACATCGACTCTTATGAACATGCTTGGGAGCGATGTTGATGACCATCGTCTTTAATATCCACAAGTGCAGTTATTAGTAAGCTATTAAATATCGACATCGAGGGTCATCGATGTCATTGTCAATGCCTCCAACCATCAATCAAAGAAAACCTCAAGACATGGAGTTGTCGTCATCGGTATTCATGCCGGGAACCATCAATACACCCAACAGGGTCTTCAAAGATGCTTTTACTAATGCTGCCTTTCATCAATGTTAATGTGTGGTGATAATGAAAGTTGATCAACGAAGATGAAACTATCAACGCTGAGTTTAGAAATGCCGAGTATCGACCCTATTGAATCAATATTGAAGTTTAGCTATGTCAATACAAGAATGTTGGCCTTAATGTCCGACGACGCTGCTAATGTCGAAACCGATAGAGTATCATCCTTGATGATGGATGACGCTGCTAATGTCGAAGCCGATAGAGTATCAACCTTGATGATCGATGACGCTGATAATGCCGAAGCCAATGGATGCCGAAGCTTATAAATATGGAACTATGGGCTTCGTGGAAGAGGCCGAATTTTCTCTTCTCATTTCTTACTTTTAAAACTTTGTAAATCCTAAAATGAATTTGGAAGACTATTGTAATACTTGAACCATTGTACACATAAGGATTTGGAAATTAAACAAGGACATAGCATTTTTGACTTGATTTCGACTATGACTTGCATATTCGCTTGACTTTGTGCATCGATTGACTTGGGCTAGTGACTTGCATAGTATGCTGAACTTCCCTAGACTTGTGGTTTGACTTTTACCTTGCGCATTGCCTTTAGCTTCGACTTTCATATTAACTTATATTTTGCGTACTACCTCGAGCCCTTAATGATGATGATGACTAAACTAAAAGTCGATATGGATGAATACTTCGATTAGCCAAGACAAGGCCTCACTTTGAAATTACTTTGTTTTCCACACTTTTGGATTTAGCGAATTTATTCATTAATAATTTCAAATCTGTAAAAGATATCATAAAGCTCCACTGATTTGAAGTAGAAAGGAAAGGGGTATTTATATGCCTCTCCCTTCAATCGTAGCCGCCATAATTGAAAAGGCAAAAGAGATCTCGAACATTCAAAGGTGGTAAGTACTGTGTCACACGACGACTGTGGACGAGGAGGCACCTTTATGTCGCATCTTAAGAAGCACAACCATCACAGCTGATGACACAAGGCCACTTGAATAGTTCATTAATTGCACGGCAGAACCGTCAATAGATGGAAGTCTTCTAGATTTTACAAAGCCACGCCCATTCACGGGAAGGGGCTTAGGGGGTAAAATGTTACTTAAATTTTTTATAATTAAGAATATCGACTAATCGAGGTTTCTAGGCTTAATCCGCTTCTATCCGGACCAGGCTGGGCCTAGACCAGCCTCCCTCAAGCTACTTGAGAATCAGAAATATTCCAATAAGTCTCCCTTGACTGCCGTCCAGGTTAGGCCCCTGTTAGCTCGTCCTCTTCGTGGCACTTCAAGTCAGACCCCCGACCAGTGCACCCCAAGGCAGCAACCAACTGTCAGCTCGACAAGAAAAGTAGGGCATTAATGCTACTTGGCTGAATCGCTATAATTCGTCTCCTACACCCCTTTTTGACTAGCTGGCCTCCGGACAGCCCGTCTACCCGAGCACCTCCGTCGACTTGTCTGTCGATCAACGCATCTCTAGATCTTCTTAAGCATGGCATACCAACCGACTTTGATAGGGTACCGGCAAGCAACCTTACAACTAGTCCCCCATATCATTCTAAGCAATGCAGTCAAACCTGCCTAGCTTGACCCGTTCCTTCAGCACAACCTCTAGCGGTTTCCCACCTCTTTCCATATCTTTGGGAAAAAGCTGGCATGCCGGTCCGCCCGACCACATTAGCACATGGACAAGGCCGACAAAAAAGTACAATCAAGTGCGTCCTCTTCTGACACAGAGCATGTCATGCAACATGTTGTCACTGTGCATAAACATTACCTGAACGGTGAGGGCATGGTTTCCCCTGTTGATGTTGACCTCTGCCGACGATTCCTTTCACTTCGCCGGTTATCTCTTATTAATCACATCTATAATACAACGTCATTCCAGCCAGTTTTACGGCATCATTTCAACTGTACCAATATTAGTTTGAACCACTACAATACCCCATGCATGTGAGCTTCAAAAGGGTTGTTGTTGGTCGCTACCCACCTAGGGTCGACCATTGGGTTGTTGTTGGCCACTACCCGCCTAGGGTCGATTCATTCAAAGGATCCATCGGTCACTCATGACCTTGTGTCCTCAACTTGGCCTCAAGCAGTAGATTCTCACAGCAGCTCACTGTAACGACCCGGAATTCTCGATCCTGAAGGTTCTACATAGTTAGGAGAAAGAAGAAAGAGATAGAAGAATAAGAAGAACAGAAACACCACAAAGATTCTCACATTCGCAGCGGATGAAAATATAATATCAAATAATAACAGTTTACAAAAGAATTCTGTATCTGTCAAATATATTTACAATACATCAGAGTTACACATATATACAGACACTGGATATACACAATCATCATGTCTCAGATATGCAACAATATAATACAGCGGAAACACTCTATACGTTCTTGCCATCCAGCTCGCCTCCTGAGCTCCAGAACGTCCTTACTTGAAAATCTGTAATACTTGGTCTGACTCGAGCATTACATCAAAGTAACACCCGGGTCAGGATGGAAACCAGCGTGACTAAACCCATAAAATTTGAAATACTAAATTTAAACCATCAACATACCTGGGTAACTCGTACCTCCCTACGAGTTCATTACTTGTTATGCTCAACTCTTATTTCCACAACCAATTCCCAAGTACCTTTATTTATTTTATATAGTCCTATCATTTAAATTATTTCGTTCCAGCCTGTTGATTTCACAAACCAACCCATAAAGAATCATTGTAGGTTACCAATCGAGGTGGGTTCGGGTATTACTGATACCCGATCCTGGTTTCTTCGAATACAATATTATCTTAACCCAAGTCATTCAAATAAATACAATTCAACTTTAGATATAGGGTGTCACCGCTTTAACCCAATACCATTTAATCATTCATAAGCAAGTTAAATTAACCATACCAGCTCTAATTAATTTAATTAAATACTATTGAATTAAATCAATTACTTTAATTACTTCTAATCCATGCTTATTAATTGATTACAAACCAATTAATTGATTATCCAATAATCATTCATTTAATTAATCCTCCTTGATTAATCACACTTAGGAATGATAATTACTTTCACTAAGTGATTATTCTTTATATTAACTACACAAAGTAATTACTCCCAAATTGCTCCCATTCTTCGATTAATTATACCCAGTAATTACCCATCTTAATTACTTCACTAAGTAATTATTCTTCATTAACTACATGGAGTAATTTAACAAATCATCCAGTGATTATCTTAAATTAATTAAACTTAATTAATTAACTTAAGCTAATCACATTAGACTTAATTAATTACCATAAGCAATTAATCCCTTAATTACTTATTTATTAAACCATAATCATCCATTAATTAATGACTCTTTAATTACCTTTAATTAATTTCAATCATATTATCTTAATTATCTTCAAGATAAGCATTTCCCTATTTATGACTAAATTGTCATTATCAAACTTTTGAATCATTTTACTTTGAAATTTACCTTAGAATTTACATTGTAAATTTCATTTTAAAATTTAAGATTTGAAAATAATTAACACATTTAATTTTAACAAAGTTTAAAAACAATTTAAACTGTTTAAATCACATGTTAGAGACACACTTATTTATAAAAGAAATTTACAAAAGTTTCTAAACCAAATTCATTTTAAATTCAAATCCTTTATAAAATATACATTAACATTTCAAAGTTGTTTAGGACATTTAAATTTTAAAAACTTTAATTATTTTAAAATTAGGATACAAATTAGATTTTCAATCCAGGTTCAAAACTTGATTCAAACTTGGTTTAGATCTCTACCTTTCATTTTAAATTCAGTTTTAAATTCAAAATCTAACAGGTTTTAAAGCCTGTCACAAAACCACTCCCCGAGCCACACATCAAACTGCTTCGAGCAAAACCTAGCTAACCTTTGAGCCAAACCCGACATTTGCTGGAGAAACTTCGGGTCAACCTTCTCTGCTTCAACCCAGACTCACCAGAAATCAAGACGTGCACTGTGCACTTGCACCGTGCCGTCGACCACCTTCGGTCATTCCTGATGATCTCTTCAAGTCATCGATCACCCTCACACCACATTACGATCATCAGATCGTTACAACACTCTCAAAATCAAATTCGAGCCTCACAACCAAAACCTGGAACAGGTAACAGAAACCACCACCAAAACCTGTCAACGCCTCGTCCTCGAAGCTCCAACCACCGGAAACTCTACAATTTCGGCCATGCCATCGTCAACCCACCAACTTTCATCATCCAAAGCCTCGTTGCACTCGATCCACTGAGGAAGTCGAACCAAAACAAAACTCAAACCAGATAAAAACTAGGGTTCTAAACTTAATCGAACAATTTCCATCGCCACAGTGATGCTGATCAACTTCTGGCAATTTTCCCAAACACTCTGCAATGCCATCCACCTCCAGGAAGAACCCTGACTTCCTAGATTACAAAGATCACTAGAAACCCCCAATTTTCTATTTTCTGATGAACCCAGAACTACTCCTTAACCCCTTTACTAAAAATTATAATTTTAGTTTTAAAAATCAAATTTTTGGATGATGTTTCAGATTACATGCCTGAAACAATAAATTACCAAGTTTGAATTTTTGACAAAGCTTTAAGAAATTTTGTTCTTATGGTTTTCCAGAGCCTATTAAGGTATATTTGACTTAATTCAATTTTTAAACTTTAATTTATGATAAAACAAACAACTTTTGTTTATAATCCAAGTTCTAACAGCAATTGGTTCAAAAGAATATGATTTTTGATCAAGTCTTGAGCTTGAAAACTAAGAACAGGAATACCCAAATTCAATAGCAATGCACATATATATATACACATCCAGATAATTCACAGCAGATTGCACTTATATACACACAACACATATTTATCACAGAAATTATCATGCAACCCTATTTATACTTGGGTTTTATTTAAAAAAATGTTACTCGCCTGAAAACAAGTTTGAACAGAGAACACTTCTGTTTTGAAAAGCTATTAGCCTGATTTCTTTAATCTTCTTGCTTGTTGAGTTGAGGTATTGATTAAGCTTCAGTTGTAAGATTAAATGTTTTCTTATTTCTGGTATTGATGGACGAAAATGGAATAAGAAGATTGATATATATATATATATAGAACAATATACAAGGTGTATTGGCTGGTACAAAATATGTTTGTTTGGTCAGAGATTTTTTTGCTCCTTTCTTTGACCAGGCAAGATTTTTATGGGCAATGAAATGATTTTTAAATATTTCGAAATGACTTTATGGTGTGCTAGAAATGGTAGCATTAAATGCAAATGTCTTTACATGCTTTCATACTTATCCCCTTGATTTTGTATGTACATATAGATATTTTTTTTCCTCTTGCCTTGCATATCTACTTCATAGGCAACATATATTCATTTGCCTAGTTTTGTTTTTATACTTTATGTGCTCAATATAAAATTGTTTTAATTATTTGTATTGGTTTAACTCATGTTGCATATGCACAAATAATTACTACACTTTTATTTCTATTTCTTTTCACATAAATGTTTTAAATTTAAGTTGTCGATACTTATATTTAGTATTGATAAGACTGATTTTATTTCAAGCATTATTAACTAGATTACATTCATATATATGTGTGTGTGTGTGTGTGTGTGTGTTTCAAATGTTAATAATGTAGAGCTTTATTTTAATTTAATGTGAATAAGATAGATTTTATTTTAAATATTTTTGAAAAACTTTATTTTAAATTTTCAAATCATAGTTTTTCTTCCAAAATACGCGCACGCACACACGCGCGCGCGCGCGCGCGCGCGCGCGCCCACACACACACACATATAAATGGTAATGGCCAAAAGTCTTATTTGTTTTTAAGATGATAAGTTATATTTTAAATTAATCAGATTAAATACTTATTAAAATAATATTGTCAAAATCCCGGGTTGTCACACTCACCATCTACAGTCCTAAGCTTAGCAAGCCCTAAAGATTAGTAGTAGCATTAGTCTCGAGTCATCTCTTTTACATTGTTCAATCTCTTGTAATTCCATGTAATTGTAGGAGAGCCATATAATAAGAGGAATTCACAGTGTACGTAGGCAATATTGCTCAACCACTTTATATCTTGTATCGTTTACGCATTGAATGCTCATTTTAGCTCTTAAACTGGACGATTAGCAAGTAACATTTGCATTTCCTTGTGCAATTCCGAGATTGACAAAAATACAGTCGACGGTTCTAAACATTCGCATGTATATATAACCATTTGCTGTCTCCAACGGTCATGAGTAACTCAATGTCCATAATATAGAGAGCGTTATATACATTGATCTCAACGGATCTATCGATATCTTATTATCGATACATATCGATGAATAATATTTATGAATAAGTATTTATTTTATATCATTCAATATCAATGGTTACGAACACGTTCGTAACTACAATCAATTGAATAATTTTCTTAAGGAATTTTTTACTTGTATATATTTTTGATGTATTTAAAACATAAAGTATATTCCAATATAACAATATATACAATAAAATAAAACTAAAACTTACTTTATTTGGAACAAAATTCGCTGTAAGGGTTAAGTTACATAATCAAATTACATTCTTAACTCTATCTCAATCAACCTATTAAATGAGAACGATCAAACATTTAACTCTCTGACTAAAATTCTACAATTTATCGATGGATTGCAAGGAACAATCGATAAACCGACTGTTCTTTTCTTCGTCTTTTTAATTTCTAGCTATGTGAGATAAAAGCCCGGCCCAGTTCATGTTTTTGGGTACTAAAACATACTTCGACACCAAACTCAAGCCCAACAAAACCCAACGGACAATGTCATGCCTAAATGAATCATTTTGTGTTGCATTTCAAATTGGACCCAGACCATAGTGTCATTCACAGGCTAGGTCTACATCAGTAATGCTAGAATATTTTTAGGTCAGAAAGCCCTGAAGCAAAAGAATATTTTTACCAACATCCAAATATTTTATATATACGCGCATGCGTGGGAGGGGGTTGGAGGGGAAGGTTTTGTTTGGGGGGGGGGGGGGGGGGGTGTTGTGGGGGAGTGGGGGGTGGTCGGTTTTCTCAAGCAAAAACTTTCGAGTCAAAAAATGAGTTAAATAAAGGATGGAATATTGAAACAGAGTGGACCGATCAAACAATCCCAAAAATCCTACTAACGTGGAGTTCGTCATCTAACATACTTCAACTTAGGGAAAAACGTCTCTTAGCTACTTCCATTAATTTTTCTTGGAAATTAAAATTACTTTGGATTCCATATTACTATTACAAAATATGGAACTCTTATTACTGAAATTTTGAAAAGGCAGTAAAGAAACGACTTTGTTAGTGCAAACGCATTCGATGGATGAGAAATAATCACTAAGTTCACTGTAGTGTAGAGGAGTTTGTTGAGAATCTTTAATCCATTTGATTAAATACTGATGACGGCAAATACCCTCTTAAGGAACAACGACTCTATAACACACTTCGGAGAAAACTCAACTTAACCATTTCCCCCCTTTTTTTTATCATCACTTCAGTTGCAAATAACTCACCAGTTGCAAATAACTCACCGGTTGCCAAAAAAAAAAAATGTCACCCAACGACTTCTGGGTTTTAAGACCTTGGATTTCATAAAACTGTAACATGAATGATTCAGCGAATTAAATTTGCCTTTGTAAGCATCGAGTCAATTCAAAAAAAAATATCGATTAAATTGGCCCCAAAAGTCGACTTCCAGCAAAATGTCAAAATCTTAGGATGCAGAGGGAAAACGTCATTCAAAAACATTTTTACTGCCAAAAATGGAAAACAAAGATGCTATAAAAAATTTGAACATTCCTTTGGTTAATATGTGAATTAACAGAAGTGTAATATCTAAGAGCCCAATATCTGGGAAGAGAGGCAGTCAGCTTTAGCTTTAATCAGAACCCACATCAACCCCTTTTTTCTTCAAGAATTCCTTAGCCTCTGCTATATCCTGCAATACATATATACAAAAATAATGTAAATAACAATTATAATCTGATCTATTGAGTCAGACATCAGTCTTTCACATAATTAGTACATTTTAAAATTGGGGTACCTAAAAGAGCAATTGTATGTCACCTATTTTAAAGTTATGTCAAAATGCATACGCATGCACACGCGCACACGCATACGCACATATGCGTGCACATGCACACGCACGCACGTGCGTGCGCACACACATAAAAACACGTGCGCAGACACGCTCATAGAATAACTATAGGGTATGAAATGAGTAATGTTACTCATTTCCTTGCTGCTAGGTAGCTAAAATCAGTTACTACGGAATGCCATTCGATATGAAGAATATCAAACAACTTAATGGATTGATCAAAACTTATATTTGGCGGGCCTTTATTTGTTACTGCATACCCAGGGATACGAGCGAATATCATTCGCAGCATTTCTTGCTACCTACACAAACTGTTGGGACGCTCTAAAGTATGCATCGACAATGTTCAGCCATTCCAATGAGTACTCAAATTGGATTGTAGTTGGGAGTGGCCAGTAGGCAAAACTGAGTTAAGCGCCCATCTGTTTTTATATAAAATAAGTTTAAATCTTCATTTCTATTTTCATTTTTTAATTTTATTTTTACTTTCTCCATCTGTTATGAACAAATTTTGTAACAGCAACTATAAACACAGAAGCGAAACAAGAATAAAGTTTTAGTGGGGATGTAATTAAAGTCCAGTGGGCATGAATGCAATACACAGTACAAATATATACCTTTTCTTGTACAGAAGCAGAAAACATATATTTATCTATATACATGTTTAAAGTTTTGAAAATTTAGTGGGCATATAAGTCCTCGGACAATCTCATGTAGCTCTGCAACATGAGTTAAATGTTGCATTATATTGTACCCGCAATGACCATAATCTTCTAACTAATAATAATTTTTCAAAGTTTGGTAATGGAATGTCTTATTATTATTATTATTATCTATCAGAGTCCAAAACATAACCTCATTTTGAATAGTAAGACAAGCACTCCTAATTGTTAACGTTTTCCAGATCATTGTCTAAAACGGAGCTTTGCGCACTAAAAGTTCGTTCATTTAGATGTTTCAGATAAATCAAGGATTTTCCCACATGTTAAAAAGAGTGTTTTTTTTTTTTTTTGAAATAGTACTTGGATACAACATATCAAGTGCCAATATATGTTCGAACCACGCTACGCAAGTTTCGAATTTGTGACCTCTCGCACCCGTGTCGAAACATTTAACCACTGAAACAGCATATTAAAAAGAGAGTTGTTAAAGAGGGAATGGATTTGGTCGAAGATAAGAGGATAATTATGGAAAACACTAAAATTGTTAATGGAAGAAATGTTTACCCAATTACTATTTTTTAATATAATTGGTTATTACATAAATACCCTCTCGTTTCCTCTACCTCACTTCAAAGACGAACAAAACCCGATTTAAACTTTCCTTCCACATGTTCCCTACTACCATCGTTCATTCCATCGCAGATCCTGACCCTACTACCGAAATTCTCAACAGAAAGCCACCAAGATCCCCGCCCTTGGTTAGTTCACAACCCAAAATCCAATCATCTCCCAAAACCCTAATTCTTACTGGAATTAAATCGATGGTGGGTGTATTCATTTTGCACTAAAAAAACAAAGTAAATTCGAGGATCGATAGCCATTTTACTAATTTCATATGGTTTTCAATAGGATTGTCAAAAGAGCAGGGTAAATAATGCAACCGCTATCAAAATTTCAAAGAAATACACTATCAGTACTAAGATTTTTGATGGACCTTTTGGCAGAAATGACAAAAATTTCGAGATCATTAGCGAAATAAACTAGGTGCACTCATTATACGTGAATTTGGAAGAATAGGTTGGAGAACAAACATTTTCGATGGGGAGCACCTCTAACTCTTCCATATTTCGATAACTCGAAATTATAATACACTTTCGCAACAAACCTTTCGAAAGCTTGAGGTAGTGGTTGAGACCAAAAGTAATTTCAATAGTAAAATTCAGGTGATGTTTAGCTTGAAAACGAGTTTTGTGTTTTCAAATATGTATGTCAAATGACGTGGAAGAGGAGGAGCTGAAAATTTCTAGCCATTACATTAAAGCGGTTAAAAGGAAGGAGGAAGATGTGTTTTGATATTTTCCAAAAGACGGAAAACAAGAAGAAGAAAAATTTAAACTTTATATGTTAAAACAATTTTCCAAATCGATCGATTTCCATTGCCTTCTTCTTTTCCGTGCATTTTAAGAAAACGCAGAACGCTAAATTCGTTTTCAAATCAAACGCTACCCTAATTTCTTTGGAAACGCTACCTTAATTTCTTTGCTCTTTTTCATCAAGACCAGTAGCAATAAAATTTATTAACTTGTGATGCGAAATTCAAAAATATGGTGTCCTCTCAGAGTTCGTATCTTTTTTCCATATTTCTAAACATCAATCAAAAATTTGATAAACTTTTTTCCATCACTTTCAAAAAAAAATTGAAGACCTAAAAAACCAAGCTTTGCTTGTAAACTCTAAGGAAGTAAGCACCGAACCCACAACACATACTTCAGGTAAATTACAAGGATATGTAGTTGATGAGGATTGAACCCTCGATCCGTAAGATGAAGGCCGCGTGTCCTAACCACTGCACTACCTTAAGGGTTCACTTTCAAAATTTTACTTAATACAGAAAAGGAAAGGGAAGTTTAGAACCAGGATAAATGCATTTGAAAAATAATGAAGAAATAAAAACAATTATAGGAAGAGCAATATAATTTTAGTTATTTTTTCAAGGGAAGAACCAATAATTTGATTCTCCCTCTAACATATTTTTTTAAATAAAAGAAAGCATTTTCTTGATTCTCGTTATCTACTTTCTTCAACAATTCCCATTAAAAATTACATCTTACATTCTTACAGTCTATGACTCAAGCGACCCACAGGTATTTGTACCAAGATTCAAGATTTCGGTTTCGGTATTTTGTAATTTTAGTAATTCCGATCTAATTCGTAAATTTCGAAAATTTTGGTTCTAATTTCGGTTTCAGGTTCCATTATTTATTTTTCATATAATTACACATATTTGTTTAATATATTAAAAAAGATGTATGCTTTATCTTTAATTAAAAAAGAAGATATGAACGAACAATATTGTTTAATTATGAATATTCATAAAACTAAAAAATGTTTATTCATTAATTTGTTTCCAACTTTTTTTAGTTAAAACTTACACCATTTATATATTTTATGATTTTGTATGTCTTCAAAGTTAAAATTTCATTATTTGAATATTCATATATTTGAAACTCAATTTTTTTTGAGTTTCTTACGTAAAATTCAAAGTTTGATAAATTTTTTATTGAATCAAAACTTCAATTTGGTTTTGTTTCGATTCCTACTGAAACCGAAACGACCGAAATTTCAATGTTTCGGTCGAAACATCGTACCTTGATTGTACAAAGTTTTTTTTCCTATTTTTCCTCGTTCAAAGATCATATATTGCGAAGTAATCAGCATTTATGACTACCTATTACTTATTTGATATCATGTTTATTATTTTTTCCCGGTATCGAAATCTGATAATAGTAGACCTGCTTGTTCAAACCAAAGTTCGTGAACTTGGTCTCGATCATTTAAAATTTTCTTAATTTCAAATGTTTTTGAAATTTTCAAAAGTTTTGGTTTCGGTTTCTGTTTTCAATGTTGTGTAAATGAAAATGTAATAATAATCGATCGAAGTACCGTAATTTCAACAGATCTCTAAAATGTTTGTTTGATTTTCCATAGTGTAACTGAAATTATCAACAATATCATCGTTAAACCGATCTAATTTAAATTACGCTTACCTAAATTACATTATACTAAACTAAATCAAATTAAACTAAATCAGTCGAATCCAACATTATATTGCTTTATTTAAAACCAAAACCCTAAAGCTATATCACGTCAGTAGCCCCTCTCCATTCGCAAAGCCAGCCCATCCAAAACTAATTTCATTTAACCATAGTCAAACGCAACCCTCCTCCAAAACGAAATAAAAAACGCACCACTTTAGAAATTAAAATCAAGGACTGCTCTAATCAAAACTGTGTTCATCGACAATTGAAGAATGCCTGAGAAGCTGCCTTATGAAAAGAAGTTGAAGTAGAGATTGAGTTTTCCTTGATGTAGGCGATTGTTATCGATTGTCTTCTATTTACAAGCAAAATATGGATTTTTTTCTACTGTTCTAGTCCAAAACTGAGTTTCATCGTCGGATTCAGACCGAAGCAGACCGGTATTGGTCCACCGGAATTTCAAGGTACCAACCGAAACCTTGTATTACGGATTTTAACAAGAAAATAATCCTTGGGCAAAAACACAACTATGAGGGTATGATTTACAAACTAATTAGCAATGGTGAAAGCATCAAATTGAACATCCATGTTTCAAATTTTAATATAAATTAAGGTACATATATTTACTCATGCCCGACAATGGATAGTATACATGTTTCCTCTAAACACTTCAAAAAATTTCTCACAATATAAATCGATGTACTTTAGATTGTTTTTGTTAAGACAATTGCAGAGGGGAGAATTTGAAAAACAGAATTATTCACAAGGCAAATATATAAGCAAAAATATAAGCTTGATATATACTATTTTTTTAATATTTGTTAACAAAAATACCTATGGACGTTCTCTTTACATTAAACAAAAAACAATCAATTTTCAAAAGAAGTGACCATTAAAAACTAAAATTCCAATTAGATAAAAAGAATTTTCAGAAGTTTTTAAATTTCAAGTTTCAAAAATATAATATTTCAGTCCTTTTTTAGATAAACTATGATAGTATACAGTTTCTAAAAACTCAAGTTTTAATTAACTTTTTTAAAAACCTTCCAAAGTTAAGAGAGAATAACTGAATATAAAAATATAAAAGGGTAAACTAATTTTATTTGTTTTTACTAAAGGGGAAAATATATTTTTATAATCAATTTGAATTTTTTTCCATCTAAAATATTATTTCAAAGAAGTCTTTTATCCAATTATTTTTTTCTTCAATTAAGGCATGTATTAATGTAGTTCTAAGATTAAATACCCATTAGTGCACCCTGCAATCAGTTAAAGTATGAATTAGTCGAAATAGACACATTTAAACAGAAAATAGTTTAATGGATGGTGAATTTTTTTGATTGAAATAAATTGTTTACGAAATGATTGGATTCATACTAGATAACCAACATAATTCCCAAAAGATATGTCAAGGAATTTGATTATTTTCAATCGACTGGCACAAAGTATGTATGTGTGTGTATTTCTGCGCACACACATGTGTGCATGTATGTGTGAGTAAAAGGTTCTTTAATTAAGTTGTACTGTTCAAATATAATAATTTTGAAGTTCCTTAGTAAAGTTGTGTTGTTTAAAGATAATGATTTTTAAGTTCCTTCCTAAAGATTTGAATTTATCGAAAAATTAGGTTTGAGATGTCCCATCAAGTAAAATAAGTTGAATAAAGTTTTTCTAAGAGTATGTTTGACAACAACTTATTTTGAAACTATTTAAAAGGATATTTGAAAAGTAACTTCTAACTTCTAAGTAGTTTTAAATAGTGGTTTATGAGTAGAAGTGTTTGGATGCACTTTGACTTCTAAGTTTTTTTTTAAAAAAAAAAGATGGAACCCAATGCACGAGACTCTCGCACGATAGTGAGCTCTGAAGAGGTTGATAATGTATGCAGCATTTCTCTCGCATTGCGAAATGGCTATTTCCAGACTCGAACCTGAACGTCCAAATCACTATGCGGATGACTTAACCGTTGCACCAAGGCTCCACCTTTTTTTTCTTTTTACCATTTTTTATCACTTTTGTAA
This sequence comes from Allium cepa, assembly GCA_030765085.1. Lineage (NCBI taxonomy): Eukaryota > Viridiplantae > Streptophyta > Magnoliopsida > Asparagales > Amaryllidaceae > Allium > Allium cepa. The sequence goes on from CM060942.1 coordinate 615,873,579, forward strand.
GCTACTTATAAGGAGTTTTCAAACACTTAAATTACAACAAGTGACTTATAAGTAATTTTGGCTGCTAATAAGTAGCTGCCAATCGTGCTCTAAGTCAATATGAAAATCACGTACATCAGCACATTGTGATGTATAAGTCTAATTTTCAATATATATGATGCTTTTACATCAATATCTGTTTGAGGATTTTCATTGTTGAGAGATTCCAATAATAAACTACATAGAATGAAAACAGGATGCAGAATCAGTCCTTTTTCTTCCAAAGAAGACCTAGCATTACCTATGGAATTTAAACATAAATTTACAACTAAATATATTTTGGTAAATCACTGTGATCATTAAACACGAGATTTCTTAATGGTGAAAACCAAAAGTATTCCAGTTTTCAAACAACTATGCAATAAACAAATTTGATCAAAAGGGAAGGGGGCAGTTACTTTCAAAGAACTATGACATTTTCAATTTAGTGAAACAAATACAGTTTACAGGAAAATCAGTTTCCAAACGAATGATAGTACAGATATATATATATATATATATATATATATATATATATTGGAATCAAGCCCAAAAATGATAAAAGTTGGGATAGTACCATTTGTAGAAGTGCAGCTTCTTGAGGACACGTAGGAAATTGCATCAAACCAACTCCTACCATTAGCAAACCATAACATCCAAGTGACACAACCAAGTAGAGTGGCAGCTGATACAGAATTTGTGATGAAGACTGAACATTATATAAAATTCTGCATAATTGAAGAATTTCAGAAATTTATTTGAAACTGACCAGCAAAGCATAGTTGTGAGGGATAACTGAAGTCTTTAAGAGCCCGATCCAGATAGCAGATATAGCTACTAACAATGAGATGATCTTGTAGATGTGCTTCATTAATGTAGAGTAAATCTTATATTTCTGTAAATTAAAACTAGAAGAGTAAGAAAATGAAATGACATCCTAGATTCTTAATATTATGCATCCTACGAGATGTGGCACAGTATTATTGCATTTTTTATGTGCCATATTTCAGGAGGGACAGTCAAAATAGTCTTTCAAGATTAGCTAAGCAATTTTAGCTACTAGTCTAATTATTAAGTGGGAAATTAGGTTTATGCATATCCTTTCTCTAGTTGACATAAACTCAGAATTATTTTGTTAATTGCGGTATTTTAAAACGGTGCTGTTGTTTTGCTGACAATTACTATCGCACAATAGATACTATCACAGCTTCCCCATGCTCTTAATGCTGGAACCGTCTTTTGGTATATATAATACATAATCTCCAAGTTATTGCTTTACTTTTGTTAACCAGAACCCACGGTAGTGCCACCGTGCAATTTCCAAGTAGCAGACGATATGATTTGTTTTCTTTGGTGAGAAAAAGAAAATATATGCTATAATCATTTAAATTGTATGTATATAACCAACCAGATTGTTTGTCTAGTTGGTTAAAGTACCCAAAGTAATAGGAAAAGAAAGTCTTTACGCGATGTCAAGACTGAAGCAATCTTTGTTTTAAGTTTTCTTTGGCTTTTTTTAGTCTTTATTATTATTGTTATAAAAAATAACAAATTTACTATTACCGGTTTTATTATTTTCAAAAGAAAATTTGTCTGCATTTAATGGGCTAGGTTTCTTGCAGAAATACAACACTTAAAAACCTTATTTGTGACATAGCATTACAAAAACTTTTGTTAGATTTAGTCTGTGCGTTAATTTTCACATATATCAAACTTAACCCTCACTATGCCATTTATAGGATGAACGTGCATGTGTGCATGAATGCACGAGTTTGTTGTTAATGCTTGAAGTTGCAAACAGGGCCGGCCCACAACTTTTGGTTGCCCTAGCCAAATCTCAATTAAATACTTCTGCAATACACTATAGTATGCATATAACAAGGAAATGTTGACAGAGCCATTATAGATGTAATAATATTATAGTACAACACATCTAATACTAGACATTGCAGCACATTGTCATATGTATATTCATAGCACATCAGACTAATAGTACTTCTGAAAAGACAATTAAAAAATAGATCTTCATGATGGGTTCTCCTATTGGAAGTATTGGCTAGGAATTAGTCTTGGTAGACTTGCCATGGGGCCGGCTCTGGTTGCAGCATATAATGGCATATTCTTGCACATAGTTAATGTCAAATTTCAACATTCAACCACGCTTTTAAAGACTATGTAATGCATACTGTTTACGTGTACAAAATCTATATATAATCGAATAGCAATGCCAAATTATTATATAGACTACATAACCAAACAGTTTCGCTTAATCAACATAAAAGCTATGTAATCAATATCATTATCGAATTATTAGATTAACCAACATGAAGGCCTTTCTCATCACAGTGAAACAAATAAGCTTATGTTTTGGCCGATGCCTTTTGCTTCATCAAAAATAAGACTTACATAACAAATCCTGATATTACTTATTTAGTTTAAGCTCATTTTTGTGATTTATTTAATAAACGCTAGTACAAGACACACATGACATGCACAAACTAGCCCATTTTTAAATTTTCAGTTCTGTTTTGAAAATTTCAGATATTCAGTTTCAATTTTGGTCCATATTTCTTAACATTTCTGTAATACACACACACACATTAATAAGTAACTACTACAAATTTATGCTATTATCATTGAATTTGAACATATATGATTGAAACTGGATCTGGAGTTGATTATACTTTTAATTTAACAAGCCTAATCTCCTATCAAAACAACTCTAAGCTTGTATTGAAATTATTTGCTGAAACAAAAACAAAAAACAAAAAACAAAAAAAAAACAAAAAAGCACAATATTCCATTTGTTGTAACCCTAACCGTTCTCTCTTATCAGCCGCCTTTTACTCAATTTCTCCCCACTCACGATCAATTGCTCTCCCTATTCTTGGTTTCCCCTCCTCGATCTCTCTATGTGCTTGATCTATGCTTTATGCTCGATTACTTCTCGATTTTTCTTACTCTAAGCTCAACCCACATATTGTCTTAAAGCTCTTAATCGATGTTCAATGCCTCCATTTCATATGCTCAATGTTACCTACGCAAAAGGTAATTAATTATAAAAACTACTTTTTTTGGGTTGTCACCAAAAACGGAATTTTAAGCAAATTTCAGTCCGATCAAAGCCGCAACCGGACCGGAGTGGATGGAATTCGAATGTATCATCCAGAATCTTGAACATTGCTCTGCACTTCATATTATCATGTCCAAAAATAGATAAAGATACTTACTGTTCAACAATAAACCGTTAAAAAAATAAAAAAATATTTCTTTTTACATTATTTAACGTAAAAAGTCTCTTTTTATCAGTAATACATTATCCACTGAAATTTTTAATACTTAGATGTTTGGATTTGATTTAACAGGGTTCACAAGACACTAATCTTGAATGAAAGTAATTTTTTTAGTAAAATGTGGTTTCTTTACCACAATTTAAACAATGAAATTTTATTTTGTTTCGATATTTGATTTCATAATCAAATTAAAATTTCTCATATTATTTGGTTTTATTTTGACTGTGGTAATATTTTATATAAACATGAATATATTTACATAACATACAAGTACACAAGTACCATGCCAAAAGTTTAAAAAAGCGAAAGCATACACAAATGTGTTTTTATGCAACCTTAGGCAAGATTTAAGTTTCCCAAGCAAACATTAACACATACATATCAAAGAATTAAATATATAGAATAATAAATATCGAACGCTAGAATATGAAACATTGAACATTCAAAGTGATTCAAACATTATATAATCAATCGCATCTAAGGCACTTCATTTAAAAACTTTCTAAGCTATACATCATTTGTTAGTATATACAGAAATTAAGGTTCAAATTTTTGTTTTTTATTTCTGTAAAGATCGTTGGAATATTTAGAATTTTTAGGTTTCGTCTCACAAATCTTAGAGATTCCTCTTTAGTTCTGATTGTGAAATCTGATACTTCTTTTTACAAATTTATTGACATATATTTACAAACAAATGTTAAACAAAGTTTATACAAGTTTTATACATATGAACTAAATTTATTTGAACAAACTAAATTTTAACCATCATTTACCTAGATTTAATTAAACATACATAATTTACACGAACTATAAACTTGATTTAAATTAATTAAATACACACACAACCCAATTATCCAACTTCACATTGCGACTAAATCGAAACTCAAGTCCACAAGGGTACGGATCGTTGATGTTGGTAACCCGAAATAGACATAAGTATATCAGAGAGCTATCTACGTAAACTCACAACGGAATAAAAAATATAATAGAACATATATACCGACAAATGCTGCTACCTTGAAATCAATACTATTCATTGGATATCTAGTTGCCTTGTCAATGCAGAGCATGAATGAAAAGACTTCTCCATCTACCATTTTGTTTTGCACCAATAACATACTCCTCTAAATCTATTACGTGGGTTGTAACGAGGAGTCAGAACACCGTCCAGGTGACTGAAAAAACACATACTTTATTCATTAAACAAATTTATATCGACTGATTTCTATTTAAGTGTTGTGTCTATTATTCACGGCTTATCCATTTAATTCCAGATGCGCGCATGATATATCCAACATTCTTCGAGATATACATACACACACACGTGTGTGTGTGTATAACCATTGTACCATCCACAAGAAAACCCCGACCATTTAATACTTCTTAAATGGGAAGGAGACAGATCCAACAGTCATTTAATACTTCAATCCCAAAGCAGGCCCTCCATAACGTAATCGTGAGTCAACCTAGCTACGAAGGCCGATGGCCTCTACATACAGCTTTATAATTTAATTTACCGCATTGCTAACGCATGTCAAATATTTATCTAAGGATTAACTAGTCCACCTCCGGCAAACAAACAATTAATTAATTATACTTTGAGGTCTTTGCGTATCTCATACGGATTCTACACTAGTATGAGACGAAATTCATTAGGACATAACCCAATTTTTTGCTAACGATCGCGCGGAATCGCTGGTGGTCAAAGCCTATATGTCAGCCCTAGTATTAAATGTCGGTCCAACAACATCAATGACAACCTACCGACCCCACAATCGAAATTCCGTTTAGATTTACCTAACATAAATCAAGGAAAATGCTTCTTCTAGTTACTTAATACCTCTTGTTTAAAATAATAAAGACCCTGTTTCCCAATGACACTGCAAACCCAACGACCATTTAATACTTTCAGCCCTGAAGTAAACCTCTTGACATCCCTAAAGGTACTGAATCATTTAATACTTCAAATTCAAGGCGAACCCTTGATATATTTTCTCATACCTATACGCGAACGTATACTCCTCCATGGGTCGTATAGTTGAAAATATCCTACATCAGTAGTACGTATATAAAACTGCTGGTATCATTTAGGTGAAGGACAGACTTCCATTATGTAAATCTATTGATCTCACATCCTAACTCATACTAAACCAAACATTTATCATAAACCTAAATATTGGGGTAGTCTCACTAATTCACGCTCGGTATAAGTGCTTTATTGAGGCCATAAAATTTGCACTATATATTATTATATTGCCTACTAAGTTTATTTATTAGTATTCATTTATTCGTTGCGAACATATTCCTATCTTATACGTTTATTTTCTATATTCTTCATTCCTTTTTATGACACTTTAATGTCACTTATTCTTTTACCTTCAATTAATTGTCCATAATAACTTGTCATTATTATTCAAATTGGACAATCACTAATAACATTTATTCATTTCAAATCTAATTTATTATGCATATTATGTTTCCTCTATAAATGTGATGTTTAATTCTACAATTAATCCCCTTATTATGTGCCCATTTGACTTATGTAACTCCCTATTAACTGTGCATTTATTGTCCATTAACTTGCAATCATTATTCATAAATGTTGAAGTTGCTACCTCTTTTTGATCGTAATCTCCTAATCGTATGCTTTACTACGTTAGTAATATTTAATCGTTCTAATTATAACTAATAAGTACCGATGTATATTTATTTATTACACTTTATTCATTACCCTATGTATATTTATATTTTTAATTAGCAGGCGCGATCATACGTAATATTTATAAAAAAAAAAATGGGTTCCTTTATTAATAACTACCAAATATAGTACATGCATTAATACAATGCACCAAACACAAATACACAATCGTTATAATCACAATCTTCTTTATCCACTAATTCTACCTAATCCAACCCACCAACTGACTAAAACATACAAATCTAAAACAAACAATTTGGTCCCTCTGCTAATAATCGTCCACAAACAAACAGGCCTGAACAAGAAAGTGCTTCAAGGCAACTTATTTCATACTCTGTCGTTTGAAACAACAGCAGTTTATTTTCCTCACGTGCAGGCTGTCTTCTTGGCCAATCAGCCAGTTGTTTTCTAGGATAATCACTTGTGCCATTTCAAGGCAACAGTCCTTCGCTCGCTATAATTATCGTAACCGCACAGAGTAAACCACCCGTAATTCAACCGTACCCATCAACGTCGCAAATCAAGGCAGTTCATCGTAGTCCATATACCCGCATCCAACGCCGCAGTCCATCGATGACTGTAGGTCTCTCATACGATATCGCTCTTACCAGTCTCGTGCTTCACAATATAATCGCATAATCGATTCCATATCGATTCTCCAAATTTATTGATGCGCTACCCGATTTTTTGCAATTCAAGAATCTTAAATGAGGTCGCATCATCCTGAAAATCTATTCGTTATATCCCTCCCCACCCAGTAACCGCCTTGATTATCGTTTATTTAAATTTCCAATATCACACCCAGATCTGAGCAATCACGTTGTGGAACCAAAATTCTGGTTCATGATTCTACTATGTCGTAATCTGAGTCTGAAACCGATCTGAAAGTTCTTCTCTATATCTTCTCATCGAGATCTAGGGTTCTTCCAGAAACTGGAAACATAACGAACCATATTGCAGTTTTGGGAACATCTAATAGAACCGTTGATAACATAGATGCATAGATTTTTGACTTTTGGCATCTCGCATCAATAACTCTTCTGTGAGTGGATAGGAACTGAAAGCATTTTGTCCACCCTTCCACTCCCTTTTTAGAGTTCCTCTCTTAGGGATAATTCTCTCTTAGAGAGTTCCACATAATATATATGTATACATAACTCGTTAATTTCTATGTTAAGAAATCTCATAATATACACACCTATGTGTAAATTCTACAAAGTGTTTGCTTTCACATTTTAATATATTTGAACTATCCTTCCCAAAGAAACAAACTATTACCGTTATAATTTTCCATAAACTACCTGAAAGTGAGACGGTGTAAGTTTAGACAGTCTATGGAAATTACATGGAAATATATACAATTAAATTGTGTATTCAACGCTCTCAATAAACAAAAACATAGAAATTTACATTCCAAGTCAAATTATGGCATCCCAAATAAACAGCAAACAATTTACAGCCCTATTAACATAAATCTGAAATAAACTTCACAATCTCATCAGCATCATACTTTTAAAATATTGAGGGGACTAATGTCCAAAATTTCGAATTATGGTGTATATACCATCCCATCACAATTACATAACTTACAGAATATGTGAGATTTCAATTAAATACATTCATTTTAAGCCTACAATTTAACGGATCTTGCATAGACGTAATAGTCAAATAAAATTCTTTAGTGTTATATATAAATCATATAATTTTCCACTCACCTTTCTACCTTTCCAAATCCGAATTCATATTTTTAATCGACTCTCTTTTCCTTTTCGCAAAATTGACTCATCATTTTTCTTTTCTTTTTTATTTTCTGTCATTCTCCAATATATACATATGCATATATATAATAGTTTTATATTTCTAGAATAGTGGAAAAGAGAAAATGACATAGCGATGAGGTTTGGGCGTTAATCATTATCTATTTTCTTAAATTCCTTTTTAATTATTTCTGATCTGAAAACTTCAAACGCTAATAACTTCTTCGTTTGAACTTCGATCCCAAAACTTTACATATGAAAGTTGCTTAGAAAACCACCACGAACACAATGGTGCAAATTTCCTGACCAAATTCTGACGTGTGCTTAAATTCCATTTTTGAGCCCTATTTAATTATTTGTTAGTCATCTCTAATTAATTCTATTTATTTTACGGGACGTTACATGTCTCATCTAAAACATTAAAATATCACCTCAAATCTAAGGCCCCGTTTGGCTTGTCGTTTTTAGTTTTGTGTTTTCGTCTATGTAAAAGTGCGTCCGTCGTATGTATTGTTAAAAAACAAACAATTTCGAAAAATGAAATTAACATGTAAAATAAAAAACAAGTTCATTTTGTTTTTCATGTTTCGAGATATAACAAAAGCACGAAAAACAATTCAACTTCTTCATTGTCCGTTGATTGTCGCGATGGCTAAGAATTAAACATATTCTTCTTTTATTTCTTGGTATTTCTTAGTGCAAATTGAAAACACAAAACTCAAAATATAAAATGAAACCAAACGGACCCTAAGTCATTACATCTATCTAAGATTGCATCCGAAAGTACATGTTTTACTTTTACATAACATTTTTACGTTCGATGCCATTCCAAATAACATAATTTTGTCAATTATTATCATTAATAAGTTCTCTAATTTTTTTTTCCCCTTTTTTTGTTAAAGAGATGGGTACTTAAATGAGAGTATATTTCCCCTTTTATCAATACTTAAATGAGCACCTGCCATATATATAGCTAGTGCTCTCCTTCAAAAAAAGAATAATGAATCTACTATTTCTAGTGCAACAACTATCGTTCAACGCAATTCTTATGTTCTAATATGATGGTCATTAAGAAATCTTTAGAATGGTCACAGGTTACTTCAAGGTAATCATGGTATATACTTTAGGATCTAAGATGTGCACCAGGTATACACTATTTTTGTCCGAGATCTCATCAAATATGAGATATCGTATGTGAAAATCTCGAGATAAGACATGATCAAAATCACAGATTTAAAACCTTGTATTTGGCAATAAACAACATGAAAATACAATCTAAGAGTTATATTGTCTAAAGTTCAAAATTCAGCAATGCCTTACAATTTATCACTCAACTTGAATTGTGTTGTTTATGTTTGAACAGTTATCATTAACCAAAATCATATAAAATTTACATCATTACGCATGAAATTAAACTATCATCACTCTATCTAGTCTAGCAGTACAATTCTATTAAACTAATTTCTATAACTAACACCAAAAGACGATTCAAAAAATTATTTGTGATTGTTGAATCGACGTTGCATAGGGTTTTGCTTCCACAAAACAAAATTGTGGTGATCGAACGTTCATCATTCAAAGTTTGACAACGATTGACATCAAAGTGATGATTGATTCAATTATAATTAAGATAGCTGAATTAAAAAAGATTTGAATTTTGGCGGGAATGATGATTAAAAAACAGACGACGGACGGAGAATTGGACAGTTGTTCCAAGAGACAGTCGTTCTATTGTATTGGACCAGGCTTACCAGCCAAACAAAATCCATGTGACCCATAACGTACAGAGAAGCTATTGATACAGTTGACTGGGTGAAAATCTTGTACAAGCGACTGAAGTTCAGCTTTGTACATGTCCGTAAAACATTTGCTCCATGTCCGTCCGATTATCATTAAGAACATGAATTATGACAAAAAAATGCACACAAATATATCCATCCAAAATTGTTCGATGTTTTTGTATTTTTTGACCATTTTCTATCCGTTGTTCGGCTCATACGAACAATGTTTGAACTTAAATCTTGTCTCGTTCTGGTCTATCGAAATCTCTTATATGACAAAATACAAACGCACATGCGTTTGATTCGGCCCGACTCTTTTACACCTCTGCATTTTTTGAGCATCTCAGACTAGGGTTTTAATTTTGCATGAGTGTCCGTTGTCCGGCTCTATTTAAAGTCAGAAATGTTCGTTCATGTTCGTCTAATTCTCCTTTAGTACACGGTTTAGGATAGAAAAAAAGTACGAAATCATATACATTCGAATCATTTAATATATTTTCTATTGTTTGTACATTGGACTTCAATTATGCGGCTCGTACGAAGAGTGTTTATGTCTAAGTCTCACACAATCTGTGTTCGTCCAAAACTCTTATAGGACAAGACACGAACACACTTACGTCCAACCCGATCCGACCGATCAACCCCTTATCTCAATCAACATATTGCTGGCTAAAAGCAAATGTGTTAAATAAGTGCACAAAGATTGGGCATTTGTGTGATAAACGTCTAGGGGTCAGAAGTTTGTTAAATAAGCACGTTTAATGTTGTGTTTGCTCAATTGACATTATTATAATTTTACAACTGATTTCCTGGTTTTGTTGCAAGGGTGTCTTTAAAGAATCCCAAATTCGAATAAAGAAAGATAAATTTTAGAGGTACTTCAATTAAATTATATTGTTAAGAGGAGGTCTGTACAATATTTTTAATGTACATATTAAAATATACATAATTTACCCTGTTGTTCTTTAAACCTATGCAGCTAAACTTCTATTCTTGTTCCAACGTCTAATTTCCGATTTGAGGTAAACGAAGGCGATCTTTTGGGAAAGCCTGAAAAACAAAACTATCATCAATTTCGACAAAAGACCACAGAAGCGGAAGCAAAAGTTCACCGTATGCTAGTTGAAATATTTCAAAAAAAAGGAAAACAATCGCCGTATTTTATGAGATGTATAACCAATATATATCTAGTAACATTGTGTTGAAAAATAAAATAAAACGCAAGAGAGCTTTAGCGAATTAAATCCAAACCCTAACAATACACTTATGTGATGATCCATTGTCGAATGGCTTCATCTTCTACGTAGTAAGCAATATTGAATTCAACAAAACTAAATCCTACCTCTTCCTCGGTCAGCACATCGCCACATCCATTTCCACCAACCACACTTTCTTGTGTTTCAACCATTATGTTATTCGGTTGTTCTTCCACCAATGCCAAAAGATCTTGGAACGGAGGAGAAGCCACCAACGATGCAGATGGTGAAGGATCCATCGCTTGGGAATGCTATGGAGGTTTTATTAAAGTTTATTCAATGCATGTTCAAGTCACTTCACGGCTTTAAACGATTACATGCATATAAATTAATATCTTAGCTATTGTTAGCGCCAAAATTGATCACTAACACCCAAATCTAGATGAAAGCATCAAATCATAGTCTCAGATCACAGATGGAATGTATGTAGAGAGTATAAACATAAAGAACGGTAAAAATTAAAAAGAAAGCAGTAATAACACAAGATTTATAGTGGTTCGGCTAACTCCGGCCTACGTCCACTTCAGAAATTGCCTTTTTATTGATATAAAAATCCAGTACCGTTACAATCTATAGTTTTTCAATCAACAATGGCACAGTAGCCTTAGTGGAGAAGAGAAAGGGGAACAGAATCAAATCCCTTTTCTGAAGCCTCACATGCCGTATTTATAGATAAAACCTGAATTGCTGGGCTTCCTGAATGATCGGACCATCAATACCATAGCTGATCCAAAATCCGACACTACGACCAACCCGAATTCAGAATACGCCAACCTGATATCCCTGGGCATGACCCGAAGCAGGCAAATTCATGACTCGGAGTAAACTAGACCAGAACTCGAAGCAAGATGATGTCGATCCTATCCTTTAACATGCCGACCCATAGTTTGTTGCCGACCTACTTCCCTATACCGATCTGGGGATATGCCAGTGCTGATCCGAAGTAAATAACTCACACTCAACCATGCCGACCGACCCTGAAACCAACTTGACAACCCGAGTATATTTGAGTACTGACCCGAAGCAGAAATGGATACCGACCCAGAGGCTCTTCCCATGCCGATCCCGTGGCTTTCTGATCCACTGTATCATGACTGAACCACCTTCCTACCGACCCAAAGCATTCACAACACCGACCGAGTGACTATGCTCGACCGACCGAAAGCCTTCACAGCACCGACCGAGTGACTATGCTCGACCGACCGAAAGCCTTCACAGCACCGACCGAGTGGCTATGCTCGACCGAACCAAAGCCTTCACAACACCAACCCAGACCGACCCAAAGCATGTCGAACTACTACCTATGCCGGTCCACTCCATCATGACCGAACCACCTTCCTACCGACCGAATCAAATTGCACCGACCCTGAATGATCGAACTCATGACCGACCTATGTTATGCCGAATCTCGGCTTCGTAATCATGCTTATCATCCATGATTGATCGTCTATCCATCCAGTTGAACCAAACCCGTCGTATTCCAGCCTCGATAACTGAGCACTCGATTTAGTTAAACCCGCATGTTTACGGCCTTGCCAAAGGCGGATTAACATTCGCCCCCCAAAACATGCATTGCGGTAGGAAGGCGTGTTTGGAATAGCTTTTGATCCATCACCATATGTCATCCATAACCATACCATTCGATCCATAATCCAATCCATTTTATCCAAGTGTCGTTGCCGCATCCTTATCCAAATCCGCGATTGCTCCGAGTCGTTATCCAATTCGTATCTGGTAACCAAATTCTTATTCAATTCCACATCCATCTGATCTGATAACTGAGTTATAATACATCCATATCTTATAAACAATAACCAAATCCATGACCTCTCCGGCTCGATATTCAAATCCGGGATCGCTTCGGATCATAGCCAATCCTTAACCATTCCAAGTCAAAATCCAAATATGTAACCACTCTGGGTTCTTGCCAAGCGCACTCCACAGTCGTCGACCTGTATTAAGTAATGACATGGTGTTCCTGGTTCATTGTCTCTGACACTAAGTAATGTCGTGGCTTAAGTCCTGAGCCGAATCTCGGTCGCTCCTGACCGTTGCCGAGCATAGTCCATACTCGACGGCCTAAAATAGTAACTAATAGATGGTATGGGGCCTAAGTCGTAGGCTGAATCCTGATCGCTTCGGACCCTTGCCGGTAGGGCTGTCAATTTCTTACACGACCCGAAACCCACACGGAAATTAGCAGGTTAACCCGACCCATTTAATTGGCGGGTCATTTTCGGGTCAACCCGAATTTGACCCGTTTATAAACGGGTGGATTTCGCGTTGACCCGCCAACCCGAAACTGACCCGTTAACAACCCGTTTATACAGTATATAGGTTAAGCTGACCCGTTTACGACCCGCTCCGACCCGTTTATGACCCGTTTGTACCTTATACGGGTTATACGGGTTGACCCGACCCGTTTACGACCCGTTTCGACCCATTTATGACCCAATTATACCTTATACGGGTTGACCCGATCCGTTTACACCTTATACGGGTTGACCTGACCCATTTACGACCCGACCCGACCCGACCCATTTATAATCGGGTTACACGGGTTGGGTCGGGTCAACCCGTTTATAAACGGGTCGGGTTCGGGTTGAGCGTTTTCGATCCGTTTAATAAACGGGTTGATCCGACCCGTTTAAAATCAACCCGAACCCGACTTGACCCGACCCAAACCCGACCCGACCCATTGACAGCCCTACTTGCCGGGCATGGTCCATGCTCGACGACCTTTTAGCCAAAAACCAAACAAAAAGTCAACCAAAATCCAATTTGAAATCCGGATTCAAACCAAAAAACTAGAAATCCATATCAAAGTCCAAATCATAATCCAAATAAAAATCAAGCATCCAAACAAAAATCCAAACCAGAAAATCAACAAAAACCGAAAGCTCAAACCGAACTCCAAAACCAAAGCAGAAAAAGCAAGTGTCCAATCCAAAAAGAAAAAACAGATTTCACAAACCACAGCTTCACGGTCTATCATCATCTTAAAGCATGCCTAAGGGTTATCTCCGTCCCCGTACATGAGTAAGTAATTTAGTTGTTTGCTCGGAGTTTGTTGCTTATTCCAAATCAACATGACTAGTTGATGACCAACCGACCACCATTCCTGAGCCTTGTGCCATCGTCATTCAAGCTAGGCGGTGGTTGCTCCTGTTCCGCCACCACATTTCGAGTTTCAACATATTGCCGCAACTGACCATTCCTTACATGCTCCTCGATTATATCATTTAAATGCCTGCAGCTGTTAGTACCATGCTTGTCCAGATCATGAAAGGACAGTGTCTTCCCAATGCCCTTTCACGTTCTGAGGGTTCCCTCATTGTCGGCCTCATTGTCGGCCTTCGCTAAGGAAGGCGAACCCGAGTGTCCAACTATATCTGTTCCAGCGTCTCATTCGATTCTGTGTAAGTGGAGAATTTTGATTCTCCCCGGCGCTTCTTTTCCGTTTATCCTTGTCTTTACTCGAGCTTTCACCGGAAGGTTCTCCATCCTTGACCATGTTTACCACCTTTGACTTCATATCCAAACATGCATCCTCTTGTGGAAGAAACCTCTCAGCTTCGTGAAAGAATTTCCCGATATCCATTAGTGGGTCCCGTATCAATGATACTTTAAAATTCGAATTATCCATGACCCCTGACACCGCTGCCATTAGAACCATTGATGGATCCGGCCAATCCACCGAAGCAACTGCTGCATTAAACCGAGTTAAAAAAGTCCTGAGCGATCCATCCGCCCTCTGCTTAACTGACGTCAGTGCCATCACATTCTTCGGTCTTTTTATGTGAACTCGAAACAAATTCAAGAACATATCTACCGGTTCTGTCCATGTTCTAATAGATTCATCTTTCAGCTGTCTGAACCACATAGCAGCTATATCAATCAAATACATGGGAAACACCGAGCCATAACCTCCTTTGATTCTCCCAGCACCTCCATACGTCTTGTGTACCTCATCAAGTGGTCAGTGGGATCCGTCTTACCGTTGTATACTTTCAAGGCGGGTAGCTTGAAATCGGGTTTACCTAGCCATCCTAATGTTAAGGGTAAATGGATTTTTGTTTACTCCTTCCAAATCTCCACGGATAGTTCGTCTGATGATGTCAGCCAATTCAGTGTTGCCCGCCAAGGGTTTCCCCCTATCCATATTTCATAACTGCCCTCCAAGCCCGGGGGGGATTCTAGTACCCGAACTCGATGCCCGACAATCGACATCGAAAACCGTATCATCGAAGCTTATAACAACATTAGATGATAAACAACACAGCGGAAACAAATGATGATTACATTGATATTCAACATAGATATAATGTCAGCTACATCATTTGATAACAACAACCCAACACCATCAGAGAATATATACAACACAACACCACAGCGGAAATATATCAACATTAGCAAAGTCTTCAAGAGAATCCAATACTGCAACTTTGCTAATAAGGTCATCCAAAACTTCCAAAGACCTTCAAATCCAAAAGCCTTCAAAAGATCTCCAAACCAAAAGCTCCAAAAACTTCATAGACTTCCAAAAGCTTCCAAAACCATTAACTTTTGGATCCAGATTCTACTAATGCTATAGCTACCATCTAAACAGTGGTGACCACCATAAGTAAATAGCAGGTTATACAACTAAAACCGTACAAGGCGCGTATTGGAGATTAGATTTCTAACAAATGGCCAGGCTAAGGAACGTCCTATTGCCACATGGGTATGCTTCTGGAGGGACGCCCCGAGAACTTACTCAGCTCTCTGCCAACACAAGGTCGGGTTACCCCTGTCCGGAAGTAACACCTACAAGTATGTCATCCCCGGTCGTTGCCGACCTTTATCCGAGGATCCTCAACCAATAAGCAACAACCACAAAGTAACAAATTTGCAGTAACCACATAGGTTAAATATTTGTTCTCCATACCATGATACCACCCCTTTCAGAAGAAATGGACATACTCTAGAGGCGCGACCCCTAATAACCTTGTTGCATCTTTCATGTTTCGACCATTTCCGGGTTGTGAGGTCCTGATGCAGTCTCGTCCACAAAGCTACGCTTTACACAAAAGTCATGCTTCGATCACAAATGATCAGCAGCACTTCGTATGCCACATTACCAAATTGAGAATGTATCACTAGTAACCATCAACTACATAACCTCTGAGCTCGTACGTCTCAGAGAAGGGTGTTAAGCTAAGAGAATAAATTCTCCGCCACCAAACAAAAATGTATTTGATAGAATCTCAAAGTGTAACGCCAGATATACATCCATACAAATCTGTTCCGGGTTCGAACAGAACCGAACGCACTTCACAAGGAAGCCCTTACAATCCGGGTATTCACAAACCCGATCGGACTCCTCATCACATATGAAGATCTCTATACCGTAGCTACTCAGTGCAGAGTCATTCGACGGGTAATCCTTTCATTCTCAAAAATACCCGGTCTTCACTACCGGTCTTCAAATGCAATCCATAACGTCGTATCATTACTCAGAATGGATTATATGACACAAAGCCATCTCCCGGCTAAATCGAATAATGAGCGCAATATTTAAAGACATATGGATATATGAGATCTTAGTTAAGTCACAACTTACCCAAAACCTTTCTTCAAATGGTTTAAACAAATTACCATTTTCAAATCTTTAAACAAAAAGATTCACTTCACAAAGTTCACCAATCTTTCACCAATATTCATTCATAGCTTTCAAACAAATCCATTTCAAATCTTTTATAAAAGATACACCTTTAAGATCCTCTTCAATTTCAAAACAAAGTTCAACAATCTTTCACAAAAATTAATTCATAGCTTTCAAAACAATTTCATTTCAAGTCTTGAAATTGTTTCAACACAAACTGGAAGTTCTTTCGTTATGTGAAAGCCGTTATTATTTGAAAACAAAGAGTTTTCGTTTTCGGGAAAATCCGATTATACTTGCACAAGTTAAAGCCCTTCAAGTCTAAAACTTGGGTTAAATTCAAATTTCCAAAATAATGTTTTTAAAATGGCTTAAAACCCATATAAACACATTTATAACTTGTATAACCTTTTTAAATCATAACTTCCAAGCATAGAATTCAATTTCAAATCTTGAATTTAAATTCAAATCAAAATATTTAATTTCAAAACTTTATCAAGTTATTCAAAATAACTTTTATCTTTAAAACACCCTTTCCAAAAGCTTTTCACATTTAACCCAATTCCATTTTCAAAACCATTTGGATTCAAAATTCAACTTTAAAACCATTTCAAAAATCTGCGACTTAACCAATTTCCTCGTGCAATCCATATTTGTGTGTATAGTGTAGTCCAGGGGTTTCACACAATAGTGCAACATTATCAATCGTCACAAATTCAAGCACATCAATATCGATAAGCGGTATAATCTATAACGCTTATCTTCCATTCACAGACAAATAATATACACTTATCGCAGATAAAATAAATTGCATTCATCAGAGCTCGAATCAAAATAATTCATATCACAAAGCATCACACATCAGAGATATTAAACAATTCAAAGCATTTCGTACAATTCAAACATCCATAAGTAAGATTAAGTATTCATCTGATTAATTTAAATCAAATTAATCACTTACGAATAAATTATTAATCATGGTTAATTAATATTAATTAATTACAAACCATCTTAATTAATTAACCTTTAATCATTATTAATTAACCTTTAATAATAAATAAATTAACCATTAATTATTAATTAATCAACCTTAACGAATAAATCAATTAACCTTTAATCATTAAATAATTAACTCTTAATTATTTAATTATTCTTTAAATTAATTACCCTTAATTAATTAATCAATAAATTAATTAACCCTTAATTAATTATCATTTAATTAATTATCTTTAATTAATTACAATAGGTGATTATCCCTAATCACTTCCATTAAGTAAATCTTTAATTAATTAGTTATCCTCAAATTAATTATAATTCACACAAACTAATTAACCTTAATTAATTATAATAAGTAATTATCTCTAATTACTTAATTAACTTTAACCATTAATTAATTACTTTTAACTAAATAATTATCTTTAAGTAATTAATTACCTCTAATTGCTTATATTAATAAATCTTCTAACTAATTAATTATCCTTAATTATGAAATTAATTAACCTTAATCAATCTATGGTTAAGTAATTATCCTTTAAAATAATAATCCTTCAATCATCTTCATAAATCAATTCTTCCTTAATCACCTTCTTTAATTAATTAACTCTTAATTAATCACATAATTAAATTAATCACCTTGATTAAAAACAAATTAACCTTTAATTATATTGATTAATTAATCACCTACCTTGAGTAATTAATTATTAAAATCCATTTGAAAACATTTAAAAATAAATGACATAATATATTACATTTAAAAACAAATCATTTTGAAAGCATTTGAAAGCATAAATTTTCATTTTTGCTTCTAAAACATAATTAATATATTTTGAAAACTTGATTATATTTACCATTACTTCTTTAAACTTTGTTCACCCTCTTATGTTTGTTAAAAACTTGTTTAAACGTTTATATTGTTTAAACCTTGTTAAACATTTACTTAAAAATTTAAAAATCCTGCTGCAACATCAATGACCCGAGTCAAACACTCACTTACTCGAGCTCAACTTCGGGTTTCCCTCTACCCCTCTCGACTTCGAGTTTTTACACAAAATTCTTCGAGTTTTAACCCGAGGAAACTCCTCCCGAAGACAAAACACCGATGCACAGATAAACCCCATGCACATGCACTCATGGACCAACCTCGCCAGCATCCACACATCAGTGACGACCTCGTCGATAATTCCGTCCAACCAGATCGATGATCGACACGGCCAATCAAACTCAAACCAATTCGAGCGCCTGGAACCCAAAACGATCATCTGAAAAACGCCTCGAATCATCTCCACCGATGACCACGCAACTCCGACTGGAGTCTCGCCAAATTTCCCAGCTCCGATCCCCACCGATCCGGACGACTCCGATCAACCCTCTTCGTTACACGATGACGATGAACACAACGCCCAAAGTGCGTTCTTAAACCTTAATTCTTCATCACCTGGCCACCACGATATTCTAGAATTTCCCTAAGTATTTTTTCATGGATCTACATCTCATTGGCCTCCTCCAGCCCCAAACTCGTCGAACACATCGCCACCAATCGTCGGAATTTGACAAATTCCCCTTTACCGTTCATCTAGCAATATCATAGCCGATACCAAACTATAAATCATCATTTTACTTCTAAAATTCATCAGTCTGTCATACGAACATGATTGGTAATCCGATCTTAAAATTAAAATATTCGATTTTCCTGATATATAATGACTTTACTGTAAATTTCCATTTTCACAATATTTATTTCATATCTTTTACTTGGAATTATTTCTAAAAATAACTCTACGATGTTATAAACATTTTCTTTTCAGGATTCATGGCTTGAATCGGTTTAAACAAGGAGATATGGATTTTTTTTCTTAAATTTTGATAACCTGTTACTAACAGAGATATGAATATATATTATATTTAGACATGCACCCCAAAATCCTTATACATATAGACATATCAGCAAATTTCTATTCAGACTTCAAGGATACTCACAAGCATCAGAACGTTAAACCATGTTAAGGGTTTAAAGGAGATAGTTTGCTCACCTAACTTTTGAAAAACAGAGGCCTGAAATTGATGATTTGAACCGAAGCTTGCTGTTGAATTTGATCCCTTAACCTGGAACTTGGCTCTAATTCAACTTGCTTTTGTTTTGATGCTCTGATCCTTAAAATTGCTTAAGGCTTGATCTGTTTTTGTTTTAAATTTGCTAAATTGCTTCCAGATTTTGAATTTATTTTAGCATCTGAATCTGGAAATGATCTTGCTCGGGTTTGCTTTGTTTTTAAACTGAATCCATATTTGTTTGATCTAAGACGATCAGATCTATAATCCAGGTTGAAGCTTTAATCATGTTTGATTGCTGAGATAATTTTGTAGTTTTGTTTTTAAATTTGTTCCTGGTTTTTTTTTCAGGCTTTAGATTTTGAAAACATATGAAAGAAAAGATAAGAAAGAATGAGTATAGCACATACATAAATC
This sequence comes from Allium cepa, assembly GCA_030765085.1. Taxonomy (NCBI): domain Eukaryota; kingdom Viridiplantae; phylum Streptophyta; class Magnoliopsida; order Asparagales; family Amaryllidaceae; genus Allium; species Allium cepa. Next base: position 615,893,491 of record CM060942.1, read on the forward strand.
TTGTAATCTTTTCCTTAAAAAAATGACGCTCGTAAATGCATGTAGTAATCAAGCTACAAATGTTCAATTCATGGTGTAATTTACTTGCACTTGTATAGAAAATAAATTTTATGTTTAAACCCTTTCATTTAATCAATTTATAAATTATGGTTTAAACCTTTACTTTAATAAATTTATAGATTTAGTTTTTAAATATTTACATATACAATTTTAATTTATATTTATGAATCATGATTTTATAAATATTTATCTCATGTGTGTTTTATGTTAAAACCCTTGTTTCATTTAATTTACAATTTATATTTAAACCTTTTATGCTATTAAAATTTATGTAATATAATTACATATGTATTATATTTATATTTTTGTATTCATACATATAATATTATTTATATTGATATTGCTTTTAAAGAAAATGATTTAGAATCAAATTATACACAAATAGTCATTAGTTTCTTAAAATATAACTTTTAAATAGCGATTCAAAAATTATTGTATTAATTTCAAAATATAACTTCCAAATTAAAATGCCTATTTAATGTAATTGAAAAACAAATCTTTATTAATTGAAAGTATAATGTATTCAAATCCAATATATTTATAAGATTTTTAAATTTTGAATTTCAATTCCAAGATTCAATTTAAAAATAAATTTATAAATATAAATAACAAAACATATCTTTATTAATTTAGAAAAATTTGAATTAATTCACTATTAAATTCCCAATTTAACATTAATTACCAAATTAAATTTAACTAAAAATCGGGATTGTTACAGATTACCCCTTAAGAAAATTTCGTCCTCGAAATTTGCCAAGAAGACAACAAAGAACAGATGAACACACAGGAAAATGGTCCATCAGATTAAACTGAATGCATATTCTGCATTTGGCTTACCAAATCAGAATATCAATAAATATGAGAACAAACTCATTCAACACTTCACGAAATACTCGGGTCACCAGATCTACGAAATATGCAAGGGCATTGGTTAGTCCGAAGGGATAACTAACCATTCATAGAATATATTTGGACTGAAAAGAATAGAAAAATGAAAACAATCTTCCACAATTCCCAAACACTAGGTATGGATTCTAAACTCAGTTCGGAATACCCCAAAGTTTACACCGGCTTGTCCCTCTTCGGACTTGAATCCACTCAAGAAATTACAATAAAATTTCAAATTTGGTTTTAATCAAAATCGATACAAATCTTCATATTTTATTCATCTATTTATTTTAAATAGAATTTTAAATTCATTAAATTTTAAAACGGAAAGCTGATAGGAAACCGATAAAGAAAATACGAAATAGGAACTTATCTACACGATTCGCAGTGCCACCATCGCACCAAATCTTCTCCCTCGAGCTTCCAGGAAACCATCAAAGAAATTGAAATCGGATCAAAGAAGATTGAGAAGAGTTGTTTCCTTGTTGTTACAGGTATCGACCATTTGTTGTGGTACTTCCCTGTCTCATATCTCGTCATATTCTTGCACTTATACTCACTATCAGTTGATAGTAAGAGAATTTACTGAGGCATACAGACGGATATCTTAGGGATATACTCATTCTAGGGCATTTATATATCTATCTCTAATGAGCCACCTAATGTACTATACTCCGTAGCTAAAGTTCTTACTCAACCTTTAGCTCTGATACCACTTGCGATGACCTAGGCTTTTCAACCATCGACAGCAGCCACTCTCGACTGGTAGGCTTTTCAACCATCCCAGCCTCGTTGTGGCATACAATGGTACCATGCCCTTGCTTTTACGGCCAGCCTTTCGACTTCTTCACCTACCCGGTTAACCAACCCCTCCTGAGGACATGTAGAGGTAAGAGTACGAGTAGCCAAAGGATTCATGTTGGCTTTGACGAATTCTGGAGGAGATCGAGAGCAGGAGGCTTCGGTGTTTGTAGATATATAGTTGTTTCCACTGTGGTGGTATCTTTGTGTTGTATTGTGAAATGTATGATAGACAGGTGTTTATAACTGTCTAGTATGTGATGTATAAGCTGTGTTACTCTGATAGATGTTGTATATTTTGTAATACTTATGTGATTAATATAATTTATTCGTTCCGCTGTGAAATTCATATATTGTTTCGTTCTTTCTTCTCTATCTTTTCTCTTTTCTATCCCTTTCTTTCTTAATGATGATGCGTCTTTCTGTGGAGAGAAAGGCGGGTCGTTTCATTTGGTATCACGCACTCCTGTATTCCTGTTGGCACCGGGTCGTGCACCGTCATCCAGTATCCCTTCATGGATTAGTCCAGCATTACCTGGTGGCATACCCCCGAGTCTAGATCCATCCAGATTGATAGTTGTTTGCTGATTGGGGGCTGCCCCCTGCTGAACCACTCTATCTACTTGCCGGCTAAGTCCTTCTGATCCAACTTCATGGATCTAAGCTCCTGCAGTTCATGCTTGTCCAAATTATTTGAAAAGTGCTTACATCATTTCTTCTTGTTTTTTAATCAATTGCTCATGCATGTAATTCATCATGACCTACATCTCGTCCCTAGTGATATAGATCGAGGCTTGATTAGCTTCAAATGAAGCCTCCTGACTTCCCTCTTGCTGACTCTTTTCCGTCCTCTGCCTCCTAATTAGTTGCTTTGACGTAGTCTCCAGAATCCAAGTTCCTAAGCCTTTAAATCTAAAATACAAGCTTCAAAATTCCTGAGTGCTAGTTTTGTGAAAGCACCAAAATATTAGCGTCGAAATTGGTCACTAACACCTAAATCCAGATGAAAGCACAAAATCACAGTCTCAGATCACAGATAGAATGTATGTAGAGTATAAATATAAAGAACAATAAAACTTAAAAAGAAACCAAAAATAACATAGGATTTATAGTGGTTCGGCTAACTCCGGCCTACGTCCACTACAGAAATTGCCTTTTTATTGATATAAAAACCCGGTACCGTTACAATCTAGAGTTTTTAAAACAACAATGGCAGAGTAGCCTTAGTGGAGAAGAGGAAGGGGAACATAATCAAATCCCTTTTCTGAAACCCTACATGTTGTATTTATAGGCAAAACCTGAGTTACTGAGCTTCCTGAATAATCCGGACCCATCAATACCATAGCCGATCCAAAACCCAACACTACGACTAACCTCGAGTTCAGAATCTGCCGATCTGATATCCCTTGGACATGACCCGAAGGAGGCCTACTCATGACTCGGAGTAAACTAGAACAGACCTCGAAGCAAGATGATGTCGATCCTATCCTTTAACATGTCGACCCATAGTTTGTTGCCGACCTACTTCCCTATACCGATCTAGGGATATGCCAGTGCTGACCCGAAGCAAATAACTCACACTCAACCATGCCGACCGACCCTGAAACCAAGTTGACAACCCGAGTATATTCGAGTACTGACCCGAAGCTTGCTGCTTACCGACCCGAAGCAGAAATGGATGCCGACCCAAAGCAGAAATGGATGCCGACCCAAAGTGCTCTTCCCATGTCGATCACATGGCTTGCAGATCCACTGCATCATGACCGAACCACCTTCCTAACGACCCAAAGCCTTCACAATACCGACTGAGTCGCTAAGCCCGACCGACCCAAAGCTTTCACAACACCGACCTAGTGTCTATACCCGACCGACCCAAAGCATGTCGAACCACTACCTTATGCCAGTCCACTCCATCATGACCGAACCACCTTCCTACCGACCGAATCAAATTGCACCGACCCCGAATGACCGACCCACATGCCCGAACTCCAACGACCGAACGCTCATGACCGACCCATGTCATGTCGAATCTCGGATTCGTAATCATGTTTATCATCCGTGATTGATCGTCTATCCATCCAGTTGAACCAAACCCGTCGTATTCCAGCCTCGATAACAGAGCAATCGATTTAGTTAAACCCGATGTTCACGGCCTTGCCAAAAGGCGGGTTAAGAGCTATGATTTAATCATTTTATTGTGATTTTACTAAAGTTGCTACCCTGCAGCTCCAACTATTGATTGTAGCAGTGAAAACCCACACATATCTGAGATTTTTCCCTTATTTTGTTGTACAAACAGAATAGTTGTTGTATGGATATCTACCCAAAAACTATAAATTTTTAAAATGTTGCTAATGGATGTACCACTGTTGCAGGTGCTCTTAGAAAAAGATTTAGAGCCTCGCCCACTTTTTTTGAAAGACTTTTGAAATAAATAATTTACAAATTCAAAACTTTTTGATATAACCTTACGGCTACTTTACTTTTAACTAGAGCGAAACCCGTGCTTGGCAAATGGTATTTCGGATAAATTATTGAAAATCTAACAGCTGCATCAATATTGAATGTAATAAAAAATATTATATTCATTTCGACGAACATATGTTTGTAATAACTTAATCGTAAATCGATTTACACAACAAAATTTTCAAACTCGCATGGAATTATCATAGAGTTTAGTAGTCGATGCAAATAAAATTTATAACCATGGAACTTATGCATTAAACTAATGGAAAACAATAGCAGAAAAAAAAACGATTACACATCTTAGCCATGGAGAAAAGAATGAATACTATTGAGACATAGGTGAATGAATAGTCTGATTTTAATGAGCATGAAGCACTTGTTGGACATTTTGAATCATTGGCAGATGAACTTGATAAAGCTCATCATTTTCCTTTGCCAGTTTCCTTTCTGTATGGGTACTTTAATCTCTTGGATGAAAGTATTTGAAAAAATTCACTAATAGAAAGGAAAAGGTTTAGTGACTATAAACACACCTAATATCTTAATCGTACTCTAATTGGAATGTTAGTTTTGATTAATGTTTTCAATGAAAGTATGCTAAAAAAATACAGAATGAAAAGAAAAGATTGGATATGATTTCCACATTGACTTACTTTAAGCAAAGCCGATATGTTAAAAATACTCAACTAATATGGGATTAAATATACTTGCCTTATCAATTTGTAAGAAACATGGTAATATAGAACAATTAAATATGCTTATATGGAGAAAATGAATGGAATAGATCTATAAGCATAATGATATGCTAATAAGACACAAATGGTAGGATTAGTTATTGTAACATATCAATTTGCAAGTAGTATTGTAACATAGAAAATTAAAGATGCTCTTGAATGAATGAAACAAACATAAGCAAGACTGATATGTTAATAATACTCAAGCAATATATGATCAATTACACTTTCCTTATCTATTTGCAGCAAGTATGGTAATATATAACCATTAAAGATGCTCTAACGGTTAAATAAATGAAATAAATATATTAACACAATCGATATTTTAATAAAATCAACCGATGTGGATAAATGATACTTGCCTTATCAATTGCCAAGAAGTAAGGCGACATATATATTAACAACAAAAAATGCTCCAATATGTAAATGAATGAAGAAATATAGTTTATATTTTTGTGGGCACAAACGATCATAATTCAGTAATTTTGGAGCAATTAAAATTTCAAATTGACTTTGCTCAAATTTGGGGCTCTAACAATACCCTTGCAACAAAATAAAACAAAGAAATCAATTATAAAATTATATCAACGTATTATGAACAAAAGAATTATTTAACAAACTTGTAACCCCTAGAAGTCTATCATACAAACGCCTAATCTTTGTTACCTGTTTAACATATGTTCATTTTCAGCTATAAATATGTTGATTACAGACTGAAATATTACACATTTCTAATATGTATCATGAACCGATTTAGGATGGGTTGATCAGCTGGATCAGACGTAAGTGTGCTCGTGTCATGTCCTATCAGAGTTTTGGACAAAAACGGATAGGGTGAGACATAGGCACACGCTCTTCATACGAGTAGAACAACGGAAGGGCAGTGTACAAACAATAGAAAATCAATCGAATAAATGGAATTTCGTATATATATTTTTATCCTAATTCGCGTACTAAACGAGAATCGAACGAACATGAAGAGCTGGATGACAGACACTCGTACAAAATCAAAATCTTAGTTTGAGATGCGCAGTCAAACGAAGGGTGTGAACGGATCAGGCCGCATAGGATGCAAGTATGTTCGTGTCCAGTACTATAAGAGATTGAATTGACACAAACCAGATAATATTTAAGTTCAAACATTAATCGTACTGGAAGTTCAAACATTAATCATACTGGACAACAGACAGACAATGATCAAACAATAGAAAAACATCGAACAATTTTAAATGGATATTTTTTCGTATATTTTTTCTTTTTCTAATTTGTACTCTAAATGATAATCAGACAGACATTGGCCGAACGTGTACCAAACACGGACTAAGTCAAACGTCAATACTCGTAGAAAATTTATGCTCATAGTTAGGTCTGTCACTTTCCAACACGATCGAAGATTACACGCAAATTAGCAGGTTAACCCGACATGTTTAACTGGACGTGTCATTTTTGAGTCAACCCGAATTTGACTTGTTTATAAATGAATGAGTTTCGGGTTGACCTGTGAACCCGATTTGACTCATGAACCCGATTTGACTCGTTTATACTTATATGGATTGATCCGACCTGATTATAACCCAACCCGACCCGTAAATCCGTATTTGACTCGTTAATAACCCGTTTACGACCCACTTGTAACTCATATATACCTTATACAGGTTGACTCAACTCGGTTATAATCGGGTCGGATTCGGGTTGAGCTATTTATGACCTGTTTAATAAACGGGTTAACCCGACCCATTTAAAATCAACCCGATTAACCTGACCCGAACCCGACCCATTGACAGCCCTACTCATAGTCAAATGGGTATCAATAGCTTCTCTGTTATGGGTCATACGAATTTTGTTAGGATTGGTAAGTCTGGTCCAATACAATAAAAAATCTCCACGTCTACCCTGCTCTGTCTGCTTTTGGAACAACTTTCCAACAACCCCCCCCCCCCACACACACACTGTTGTTTGTTTTTCAATCATCATTGCTGGTGCTAAAATTCAAATCTTTTTTTAATTTAGCTATCTAAATTTTATTTCAATCAATCGTCATTTTGATGTTAATGGCTGTCAAACTTTGAATGATGAACATCAGATCCTCGTAATTTTGTTTTGTTGAAACAAACCTTATGCAATGTCGATGCAACTATCACGGATGATTTTCTGAATTGTCTTTTATTGATAATTATAAAATTTAGCTTAATATAATTATATTGCTCGATAGAATGATGAAAGTTTAATTTCTAATAGAATGGTGTAAATTTGATATGGTGTTGACACATGATAGCTGAATTTTTGAACTTTAGACAATATAGCTCTTAGGTTGTGTTTGTTCATGTTGTTTATTATCAAATACAAGTCTCATCTCGAAATTTTCACATGCAATATTTTATGTTTGTGAAATCTCAGACAAAATGATGCATATCAAGTGCACATCTTGGATCCTACAGTATATATCATGATTACCTTGAAGTAACTTATAACATTTCTAATGATTTTCTCAACGACTATCATCTAAAAAATAAGAATAGTAACATACTTAATTTGCATTGAAATATAGTTTTTGCATTATAAGAGAAGGTTTCATTATTCTTTTTAAATGAGAGTATTAGCTATATATGGGGTATTCTTTTTAAATGAGAGTATTAGCTGTATACGGGGTGGTAAGGAATTATTTTCATTTATTCATAAAAGAGAGAATATACGAAATCATTTGCTCATCTCTATAACAGAAGAAGAAAACGTTGGAGAAGCTATTAAATGATAATAATTAACAAAACAATCTGAATTGGACTGACATAGAAAGTACAAAGGATATATGTGTGTGTTGATGCAAAAATGGCACAACATCCAAAAACCTGTAGAAATATCAAGATCTAGCAGAATAGCCAAAAATAAAGAACACACGAGAATTTTTATAACGGTTCGACAATCTCTGGCCTACATCCACTTTATATTTTTATTGATTATAAGTTTGAGAGATTTATATCACCTGCACAAGAAATTGTCAGGTTCTAAAGCCTAGAACTGCCAACAATATCTGCATTACTATTATGAAAAAAGATAGGTGATGAAGAAGGAAAAGTGCTAACAGTCCAAAAAGATTTATCTTTAGTTGCCATATGGCTGGTATTTATAAAGAAACTGCTATAATTGTCAACATGGTCAATTTGAATAAGGTCCAGATGCAAGTCCAGAAGCCCACTGGAGAGGACGCCGACCCTAGGTCTAAAAAAGACCACCCGGTACCGTAAGCTTTCTCTTGGTGAAAACTCATACTTTTCACTTGTCTTGCTCTCCTATCTTCATCTTGATGTATTCCAATTTCTCTTCCATAGAGTGTGAGTCGATCTCGATGATTTCTTTGATGTCATTTGTATTATCCCCTTTTTTTTTGTTTTCTTCTCATCAATTCTTGGGATTGCTCGTCTATTTTTTGAGAAAAACACTTGATGACAACTGTTTGAAGTAGTAATCATAGCACAAGAGGATGATAGGGTCTAAAGTTCAACAGAAAGCTCTCGGTACCAAGAGGACCTCTCGGCATCGAGATGACCCCTCGGTGTCGAGAGGTCTCCTTTGCTCTTTTGGACTTGTAATTTTTTGAGTTTCATCTTCTTATTTTTTGAATGTGTTTCCAAGTTCATGAATTGTTTCATCTTTATTCTTACCTCTTAATTCCAGTTGAAATCTGCTTAGTCTAAAAGCCGGTTAACACTTGCCCTTCAAAGTACGCCTTATGAATGTAAGATTGCTTTGTTCAAGAACAAGTTTCGACGGTAATCGACTTTTGACGGTCAAGCTTTTTCCAACTATCCATCGATCCAAATTTGGTGAGCCGTCTAGTTCCTTCGAATTCTCGTGCAAACCAAAGGTCGTTCCAGACCTGTTATAGCTAAGGACTTCGGCCCTTGCTTCAGAGTCAACCACAAACCATAATCGACCTGTCTTTATCTGTAAGTATTATATTATATATCAAAATAATCCCGTGTTTGTTTGGAATTTATCTGCTTTGCTCTAATGATAAGGTGTTTAAATCCTTATGTTAGGTCAATGTTTGTTCCAGGGTTCGATCTCACGGGGTCGTTTAACATTTAATCTAGGATTCGATCTCTCCCGATCGTTTAACATCCAATCTAAGGTTCGATCTCTCCGGATCGTTAAACATCAAATCTAGGGTTTAATCTCTCTGGATCCTTGCTGAGTCCAATCCACTCGCTCTCCGACGGGGGACTCAACAACAGACAAGTCCATCCACTCACTTTCCAGTAAAAGAACATGATTTTGATCTATCCAGATCTTTGCTGAGTCAATCCGCTCGCTCTCTAACGAGAGGACTCAACGACAAGCAAGTTCATTCACTTACTCTCGTCAGTAAGAAAACTTACATCTTGTAGTCACCGTCTTGTCTCTTCGGACGAAACTACCACGATCAATATCGATCATCACGTTCAAGTGGATTTCAAAAATCAAATATTCAAATCAAAGCAAGAAAGCAAATATCCTAAGTATTCATCTCAGACATCCGATTCAGAACATGCCTAGAGACCAATTGAGGTCTCGTACACGTGGAAGCAGTCCGAGGTTATTATTGTCTTAACTATTCAAAATGAAAAGCAAAGCGTTGGAAACGAACATGTCTCATGTCCATCCCGATCATGGGATTACCATCCTCGACCCAAATTCATGCTTGTGTCTTGATGCATTTGCCGCAGATGGTGGCTACTCCGACTACATCATTGTAGTTCGATTCCTTACGTACTGTTGCAGTTGGTTGCTCCGAACCAATTCTTCTATCAAATCGCAAAGGTGTATGCACTCATTCATTTCATGTCCGTCTAGCTCGTGGAACAAACAAAACTTTCTAGACCTCTCTCGATCCGTCGGTTCCCTCTTAGTTGGTTTTCAGTAGAGGATATGCCCCTAGTATCTAGGTATATCCTCTCAGGGTTTTCGGTTTGATCAGTGTAAGAAGGGAACTTCAATTCCCTTCTCTGTCCTTTCGGTCCTTCGAGATCGTTATCAGCTTTTCTCTTCCTCTTGTCTTTTCTGTATCTTGCTCCGAACAGTCCTCCATCATCCACGGCATTAATATTAGCATTATCAACTTCAGCATTTTCTTGACGCGGATATCTCTTAGCTTCATGATAAAATTCCATGAGATCCATCGATGGATCCCTTTCCAATCCAATTTTGAAATTAGTCTTGCTTGCGACTCCAGGCATTTCCACCATCAGAATTATCGATGGGTCCAGCTGGTCAACTACAGCGCTTTCGCATTGAATCTTGTGAGATAGCTTCTTAAGGTCTCTCCAACCATTTGTTTTACGCTTAATAGCGGCATCACATTCTTTGGTCGAGAGATATGAACTCCAAACTGTCTCAATAACTTATCCACTAAGTCAGTACATGTGCTTACTGATTCATTCTCCGGTGAACCACGCTGCTGCTAAATCTGTTAGATATAACAGGAAGCACCATCGCATCACCTCTTCAGAATCACCCAACGCCACTATATGTCGGATGTATCTTATTAGATGAACCGTTGGATCCATCTGCCCATCGTACATCTCTAACGTCGAAAAATTGAATTGAAAGGATTCCTCGCACTCCAGATGTTATGGGTAAATGAATTAATGTTTACGTCCTTTAAGCTCTGGTATGGGGGTTCACATCTCTCTACCCTTCTGATCGTCTCAGCTATTCGGTTGTTGTCATCTAATGGTAGTCTCCGTTCCACAGCTATGTTTTGCCCCGCTCCTACGGGGAAACTCCGATATATTTTTTCTGGTTGCACGGTCGCATTCTAATCTACACCCCCCACTTCATTCGCCACTCCCCCTCTCCATCCCCTTTCCTACGAGGAAGCTCCTGGCTGTGCACTCACGTTCTGATTTGTGTTTCTAGTTCCAGCTACGTTCGCTCCCGACGTTCCAACTCGTCCCAAGCCTGAACCGACATTGCCCCGAGTGAATTCCTCTCGGTACCGAGGGGATTAAGGTTGGTATCGAGAGGTCCTGGTCATGGAGGTATTGTTCCAGTTTTCTCTGCTCCAACCCCAAATGCTCTTGCATTGGCTTCTGGTTCTTGGTTCTAAATTTTAGCAGCTTCAGCTATTCTTTGTTGTCATAACCTTTAGAAAAATCCATCTAGCATCTGTTGTTGTCAAGTCATCATTCCATCTTGCATTTCTTTTATTCTCTCTGTCTCTTCTTTGGTCACATAGATGGATTGATTGGAATTTGAGGACGTCTCCCGGTTGCCACATGTTCTGGTTGACTTCCTTCAGTCATGCTAGTTTTAGGCCTCTTCATTTTCTCCAAATTTCATATCCAGGTTTTACTTTGTGAAATCTAGCTCTTTCTCGTTGAAAGCACCAAAATGCTGATGCCAAGAAGGGCACAACATCCAATAACATGTAGAGATATCGAGATCCAGCAGAAAATAGCCAAAAAGGAAATACACAAAAAAAATTATAGTGGTTCGACAATCTCTAACTTACGCCCACTTTCTATTTTTATTGATAATGAGTTTGAGAGGGATTAATCATTAGTACAAAGAATTGTCAGGTTCTAAAGCTTTAGAATTGTCATCAATGTCTGCATTGGTGACTATTGTGAAGAGACATCGAGGATGAAGAAGAAGAAGTGCCAAAAGTATAGAAAGATCCATCTTTAGTTGTCACAGAGCTGGTATTTATAAAGAAACTGCTATGCTACTCTACATGGTCGATTTGAAAAAGATCCACATGAAAGCCCAGATGCCCACAGGAGAGCACGCCGGCCCAAGGTCTCAAAAAGACCTTACGGTGCCAAGATGTTCATCTTGGTGCCGAGAGTGGTGAAAACTCATGCTTTTCACTTGTCTTGCTCTCCTATCTTCGACTTGATATGTTCTGCTCTCTCTTCTATAAAGGTTGAGTTGATCTCAACGATTCATTCGATAACACTTGTATTATCCTCTCTTTTTTGCTTTCTTCTCATCAATCCTTGGAATTGCTCGTCTATTTTTTTGATAAAAGCACTTGACAGCTGTTTGAAGTAGTGCTCGTAGCACAAGAGAATGAGGAGGTCTAAAGTTCAACAGAAAGCTCTCGGTACCGAGAGATCTCCTTCGCTCCTTTGGACTTGTACTTTTTTAGCCCCATTTTCACACTCTTCTGAGTGTATTCCCAAGTTCGTGAATAGTTTCATCTATATTCTTGCCTTCTAATTCCAGTTGAAATATGTTTGGTCTAAAAGTCAGTTAACAATATATATATAAGTAAAACATGTACTTTCGTATGAATCATATGTTGACAAAAGTATTATGACTCGATGAAATTTCAATGTTTCAGATGACATGGTTTTTTAAACATTTATGAAAAAATCAATTTGGCCATATTTTACAAATTTCTTATGCAAATAAGCATGTTTGTAAACTAATTACAAAAATAGACTAGAATTGGTCAGCTTAGCACCAAGCTATCCAAAACGTACATGCGATATTTCAAATGTCGCATGTATGCTTTAAATAAACATATATATTTATGAACACAATTTGAAATTGCGTTTGTTTCATTTTATAGAAAAATTATACGGGCGCAATCTCAAATTGCACCTTTTTTATATAATTTGACAAAGGCGTATTTTGAAATTGTACTTCTATTCTGGAATTTGTTTCGCTGCCAATATTCGAAATGCGTCCAATTTTGGGCTATAAATGTATGACACCATTCCTTTCTCTTTCTTCATTTCTACTTTACCAAATTTCAAATCAAAAAACCCAAAACCCTCACTCTTTTCTACCAATCTATTTCTTTTTGCACCTAAATTGTATAATTTTAGTAGATTTGTTTCAATATCTAGATAAAGGTGGAACCCAGTTCACGAAGCTCTTGCACGATAGCGGCTCTGGAAAGATAGATAATATACGCGGTCTTTTCCTCGCATTGCGAAGATGCTGTTTTCGGACTCGAACCTAAACGCTCAGATCACCATGCGGGTGACCTAATTGTTGCTTCAATATCTAGATAATTCTCAAAAATTACGTTCAATCATCACATTTTGTTCATTAATTGTAAAATCATGTACTTCTTTTGTTATTCGTTATGGATAATTGAGAGTTGATTAAATTTTGACTAAATTTTGTGGAGATATGGGGTGCAATTTTATGTTAATTGTTATGTCGATGACATTGAATTTCTACCCAAAACACAATTTTTTGAAAGTTCTCATAATCATGATGTTGCACTCGAACCTCAATTCAATGTGGTGACAATTAAGCATAGACCGGGAAAAGAAGTTTGTAATGATACAGAATTAGTTATTCGTCTACCCTATGAAGAAGGCCATATTGATATAGGCCACGTTAATCAAGAAGAGCATCGCGTCGATAGCTCCACTAAGCGGAGAAAAGAATTAGTTATAGGAGAGCACCCTCTGAAATATTATCATTCTGGAGTTACCGTTGATGTGATCATGTGCAAAAATAAAATTTATGTACGTCGTCAGTTTACGGTTGTCCGCGGTATGTGTACCATAAAGAGATGTCTAAAGTTTTCTCCTATTGTAATTTCTTCTATGGATAGATCCTCCAATGTGTCGCATGGGACTTGAATATGCTCTTGAGATGCGAGCTTTAAGTGTTACAGTTGGAAAAATACGAACTTCAATTATTGATGGGTAATTCTTACCTGCAATCGAAAGTCCTCAAAGAAGCACTTTTTGATCATGCTATTAGGTATCCGAATGAATAGTTGATATTATTTAGGTTGTTAAAATGTAATTCTATTTAGTACCGTCGTATGTTAATGTTAATTGCACTATGAACAAGCTTTAATTGTATCCGAATGTTGATTTCTGACTTTATTGTAAGTGTATCGTTGAATTTGTTTTGTAATTATTTGATGTTATATGACTAGTATGTGAATGACTTATGTGTATGAAATTGTTGTCCATTACTATACGTTTCAACAGGTACAACGGGCACAATTTCAAAAGTCACATACAGGCACAATTTCAAAAGTCGCCAACTGGCACAATTTCAAAAGTCGCCAACTGGCGCATTTTCAAAATTCACAAAGAGGGAGGCTGCTATTTTACGGTGCACAAAAATGTTGGCGTCATTTCAAACTGCGTCGGATGGTGGCATATAAGCAAAAATTTCAAATGCATCTTTGTCAAATTATAATTAAAAAGGCACAATCTCAAATTGCACCTGTGTCAGTTTTTTACAAAACAAAACGGATGCAGTTTGAAATTGCGCCTATATAATTTTATGAAAAAATCGTGACGCTAAGCTGGCCAAAACTGGCCTATTTTTGTAATTAATTAACAAACAAACATATTTGCGTAATAAGTTTGCAAAATAGGACCAACTGAAATTTTTTCCCAACACTTATGTAACGTGAAGAATGTATCTCTAATCCAAACGTATAATTAAACTTTTCCCGCTTAGGCATGAATGCAATAATCATTTAGTAAAAATAAAGAAGTAAGCATGTGTTTATTGATAGAAATTAATGAACAATTCTATAGAAACATACGTAGTACAAATTATAATGAAGCCAAAGTTTCATAAAGTGCATGTCAACTGTTTTCAACAACTCGTCAACCAACAAGTAGATTTATTCCTAAGTAATTCAAAAATATATCAAGTGATAAAGAGTTGCTTTCTTACGTTAAACAAATAAAAGAGAAACTGAAAATTATTACACTTTGTAACAATAATTAACATCTAAACCCCTGTTGTAACTAAAAGTTATGTAAAATTTATTTGTTTTTTAATCTTGGAACTTTTAAGGAAGGCCCATGCTTTGTCTGTGTAATGTCAGAAAATTCAAGCTATGCAAATAAAGCATATTTTTTAACCTAAATATACTATAAATAATAATTTCAAAACTAAAGCATATTTTTGTAACCTAAAGATACCATAAGTAATAATTTCAAAACTAAAGCATAACATTATACGATTATCATAAAATTTCATTTAGAAGCTTTTATAGTATTCATAACTGCAAGTTTCCTTCATAAACAAAATCAATCTGTATAGACTTCAATTGTGTCACTTTATGATAAAAGAACATGCTAGACATTTCCATAAATTGATTGTTCTCATTTATCGACTAATGAAGGTACCAATATTTCGCTTGCCCAAATATGATTCAATATTTCTTAAATGCAGATATTTAAACTTGTTTCTAAATAAAAATTAATCTTACAATAAAATTGTAGTCACCACTAATCGCTTTTTTTAATACCAAATGTTAATATATGCCTAGGGAATCAAACCCAATATCTTAGTTACTCCCAAATATGATTGTTCTTAATTAAAACACATATCCATTATGGATGGTGTGATCTATGCTTATTCATAGGCTAGTGAAAAATAATTAGATAAAGACATAAGGTTTATGGAAATATATCAATATTTCTACAAAATCCACAAAATGGGAAACATGAAAATAAAACAGGGAGTACAAAAATAAGTTATTGAAATCTTGTAATGTGCACCAAGAAATTAATTTTTAAGCTTTTATTAAATACTAATGGAAATATACAACTATAGTTCACATTCCCAAAAGTAAAAATTAATCATCCGATTGAACTTGCTTCCATATCTTATCCTGTGTGTTACGGATTTTTGTTATTGAATATCATTGGGGGTGGATAAATGTGCAATTTCAGTTGGCGCACAAACAATAAGCCTTAAGATATAGTTTTATTGGATATCGCTACTTGTGGAGACATGGTTATCTATAAAGGGGTAACTTTGAGTTAGGGAGATAAAATTCCTACACACACGCTATAATTCTTATAATTTTCTATTAGGCACTAAAAGTCTAAAATAACAAAAAAATGACTAAAATGCAGTTCAAATCACATGGTTACGATAATAGAACACAGAACGACAAGTTTCAATACATCAAGAATGCTTTGATTTTCTTCAGCATGGAGTTGAAGAGTTACATCTGTAATGTGCATAAAAAAATCATCACGTATATCTCCCTTTGAAAAGATACGGTACTTTCTCTTCTTCCTCTTTTTCATAATTGGTGATGTCAGGCACTTTTCTCCACTTACTAGCACTATCAAGTTTACACCCTTGGAGTGCATACTGCTTACTTTTAATTTAAGCAACCAAACTACATATAACTTTGAACTAGGTCCGCATAACTTATTACTTACACTACCAAAAATTATACACTTAAGTATGTTATTTATATAACCATACAAGAGCACCAGATAGTTAATTAGGCCATAGTATACATTTATTAGCATGTAATGTCCATCACTAGTTACTAAATTTGTCAATAAGTAAGAACTATCTTTCTACTGCTTTGAAACAGAATGATTTGCTTAATTTTCTTCACTCAAAGATAACCCAGAAAAAGTAGTAACATCACTTATTAAACATCAGTTTAGAAGATAATTAACTCAAACATTAGTCAACTATTGCCAGTAATCAAACAACAATTTTAATAATTTGATAAACTCACAAATTGATTTGTCTTAGGTAATCAACTGTTGGAAGCGGAGTTAGAGTATCAGTTGCTGCAATGGGCGGTGCCGACACTGCAATAGACAACCGGTGGCGAAATTACAAGAGAGGGCGGCAAAGACAACTGAAGTAGCAGGCGGAAATTGGAGAGTGGTGAAATGAGTTATCGAAGATCCCTATATTAGTCGCGGCCAAATTTTGCTGTCCCTCCGATTTATGTTGCCCTAGGCAAATTTCTAGGCAGCCTTAGGCTTGGGCCAGGCCTGTATATAGTATGTAGTTTTACATGCCTCGTTTCAGAGTTTGCCCTAGCCAGTTATTGCCAATGCCAAAAAAACAAGTGTATTTAGCATGAAGTTTGTGTCATTTGTAGTGTGTCAATCTGTTACAAATACAATGACTCCTTTTGGTACTGCATAATTTTGCATTTTGCACTTATATGTTCACGCATTAAGTTTTGTTTATATAGTGAAGTTCGTATAGAGATGCAAGTGTAAATATCAAAACAGGTATGATGAACTTACTCACCTTAAAGCAGCCACCACCACCAATTCAATCTCTATAGATGGATGGGCTTGCTGAAGCAATGAAGCCTTTGTCGATTCCTAAATCATTAAAATTATCAATGAGAATTATGTTTCATTATCAGCTTATACGTCACCCTAATGATAGCTCATCTGATCAAACGACTCAAAAAATTTGTGGACGGTGTAGTTTATATGGGTAATCAACAACTACACAAATAGTCATTTTGAATGTCATTTGTTTTACAACTGAGTATCATTTTTCAAAATTTCAAGTAGTTGACGTAGGAAAAAATATTTTGCATAAATGAACCATTGAACCAAACAACCAGTGTGTGAGGCAGAGGTCGCTAACTACTGTGTGTGTTACATACATATCTAGCAATAGCATTACACACACATGCAAGTACATGCATGTACACTCAAACATATACACGCATGTTTATGTGTTTATACACATGTACATATCTCCATTTCAATTGAAAGAATTTGTTGTTTTCTTGAAAAAAATGAGGTTTATGCTTATTTGTAAGGAGCAGTGATTGAAAAAATCGCGAGATCGTACGTTCCAAAGCGCGATTTGGTAGGAATCGCAACCTTCGCGACCTAAGAATTAAATTGGATCGCAACCCGTGTAAAATGTGCGATTCTATTTCGGAACAAGAATATTGGAGTCCAATACTGAATCGCGATTTCAAGTCAAACATTGAACTGAAACAAAATAAAAAAATGCGGAATAGAAGAAGCAGCAGCAGCAAACCTGAAATTTTAGAAACCCTAAGCTTCGGGAGGAAGATGATTGTTAGAAAGTATTAACGTTGGGTCATTCCACGTTTTCTCAAACAAAGCATTAAAATATATTAAGTTGCCACTTTCTTTCTAACATATTTGGGCACGGACGTGATTTGAAAACCGCTTAAAACAAATACACAGGAAAGTTCACAGAATTTGACTAAAGTTTTGATAATAAAAACATATCGGTACTGACGTGATTTGATCCGTATCGATATAATTTTGAATGTGGATTCAGCTACTTTGAAGGCTTAAAAATCAAGCTACGAAGAAAAATTAAAGTTTTCACACACAAAACACGTCGTTACAACATATTTGACAGTCTTGAAAAACGTATGCAGCAACTTATTGTTCATGCTGGAATTTCGAATCTCAAAAAAATGACTCGTTCAAACTGAATATGGGAAAATTCGTGTTGAATCTCGTTCATAAACAGCAGCCTATCTTTAACTAGAAAGATGATCGAGCTTCTTCATCTTCTATTTCATAAGACTTTGAGAAAACATATAATGATCCGGAATTTCGGACATTTCGTATTTAAATATCTGAATTATTTAAATATTTCAATCTTGGATTAAATATAACTAAAGTGATTTAGTAACCTTGTTAACCCCTTTTTAAAATAATTAATGATGGTAAACTTGCTTTGAAATAAATGTTTACAAAATAAATACTTTGAATAAATATCAATAATGTGATCGAAAATCGTTTTATCGATAAACAACTTTTTACTCGTCGGAAATTGTTCATACACTTATTTGCTTAGAAAATCGATAATATAAAATACAAATATTCTATCATTTATGGAAATAAAATATTGTGATGATGTCATGAGAAACTCTCCCTTGCTTCCTGTGTGGTAGCTTTATAGATGGTTCTCCTCACATATTTGGCCAGTGCAACGTTTGCTTTCCAGGTGTGAAGTTTATGCGTAACTAATCTCCACATTTCCACTTGTTTTCTTGATCTGGAACCTCTCCAGTTTTGGAACAGCTACCCAAACACTTTAGAAGCTTGGTTAGCTTTGGCCTTCTACTGGTGAATTTGGATTGAAAAAATAGCAGATGTTTTAATTCATTTTCTACTAATTATTTTTTTGTAACAACCCGGGGTTACGTATTGATTGATCATCGTCATTAGACGATTAAATCGGTTAGCTAATTGCTAATTGGAGTTTTGAAACGGGTTAAAATTCTTTTCAAAAATTTGCTAGGGTATGTGGGCTTTAAGTAAAAGCTCGGCCCACGTTCCTTTTCATTTTTGTGCCGTGGTAATTAACTAAAGCGAGTACCCGTTCCCCTTCATTCTTTTTCGTCTCAAACCCTAAGCAAAATCAAACGGAAAAAATAGCGGCTTTGTTTCGTTCTTCACTAGCCCTAAATCAGAAGGAAAAAAACGAAAATGGCGGCTCAATCTCCTTCTCGTTCATCTACCGTCGGTCGCTTAATGAGTTCATTTCTGTTTCAATACGGGGAGGTCTCAGCTTCGATTCCAATTCGTGCTCTTCAACAAGGTGAGTGAACTATCACTCACATCTACTTCATCCTTGGGTCGTTCGAGTTTATTTCGATGTTGATGATTTCTGACTTGATTATCTTGAAATGATTGATTTTTATAACTTGTTCAAATTCGTGAATTCCTTGCTTGCCTCTGACTTGTTCATTTACTCACGGCTCTGACTAGAACTGTTCGATTTTGTTTATTGACCTGCGGCTTGAGTTGGCTGCTCCGTGAATTTCTTTTCTTCGCTTTGATTTTTACCTGCACGTTGTTGACTTTTGTCACTTGAAAAACTGCTGTTGAACTTTTGGCTTCGACTTGGTTTTTCACTGACATGTAGTTGCTTGTAGTCAAGTCTGCATTGCAGTTACACGAATTTAACTTGTTGTATATCATCATTTCGGAACGACTGCATTTGTCTTCGTTTGAGGTTGAATGCACTTGATTCTGGTATGTGCACACTGCTCTGGTACACTTGGGTTATTTGGATTTGGTCATTGGTTCAAGTACTATGCGTACTTGTTTGTCTGGTCTCTTGGTGGTTAAGTTTTGTATTTATGGTTTCGTTGATGTGCTTTTGAAACTTGCATCTTGTAACATGTTCATGTCAGTTGGGTTTGACTATGCTTCATTTGATATAGATATGTTGTTGAGACTTAATTGTGCATGCCTCTGTTGTAGTTTGTGAGTTGCATCCCTGGTGCACTTGTAGTTTTCACTCTGGCCTGGTTTTCATGAAGATCATTTCTAGTCATGTTCACTTGATAATTTTGAAACTTCTTTGGTTGCTTTGCTAGTGAATTTGGCTGTGACTTTGTTTATGTGATAGTGTTTGATGTTGACTATTGACACCGCTCAACTCTGATTTGATTTACTTGTTGCCTGTCGCCATTCAGTGGCATGTGTTCGTGTTGTTGTACATATGTTTTGTGTATACACATGTGTAATCATACGTGTATATAGGTAGTATATGTTGCAGACTTATGTTGTTGTTCTTCAGGTTAGCATTTGCATGTCTCGAATGCTCATTTGCTGAATCACCATATAATTTGAAGTTATTGAGCTTCTTTTCTCACTTGATCCGCTTGATATTCTCTTTGTGTACATTGCAACATGAACGCTGTCTAGATACGTGTACATGCCTTCACTTAGCTGTCTGCATAATAATTGAAACTCGGTTGTTATCAGTCTGCACTTGAGCAGTGCATACACTTTATATGTTGGCTTCGGCCATTATGTCTCTGACTTTGATGACTTCGGTACTGTCACTGACATTACTTCAATTATTTGATTATGCGAGTTTGTTTCTTTGTACTGTTGCATTTGTTTGATTGTTGCATCTGAGTTTTTGGTTATGCCCTTGTGACCTTGTGGTGGTTGCATTTTTGTTGCAGTTTGCCTTTGTGTTCTTGTGGTGGCTGCAGTACATCTGAATTTTGGATGTGCATCAATACATATTAATGTTGCAACAATTTATTTTACTGGTGCATTCTGTTGTACCTATTTTAGCTGGTTAGAGCTTTGCTTTGAGATATAGTCTCTGTTCTCAGGTGTATATCTGATTTTGGCGAGGCAGAGCCTAATCAGAATTGACATTTTAAATGGATATTCCAATTGCTGAATTTGTTTCGTGTTGCCATTTCAATATTTTGAATTGTATTTTGATTTGGTTTAATTTGGTGATTTTTATTGTTGTCTAATTATCAATTTGATAATTAGATTATGAGCTTCTAATTATTTAATTAATAATTAGATTTTGTCGTTAATTGCCGTTTAGGAAATTCTATTGTTTTCTAAATTATCTGCAATGATAATCCTTTTCATTTATCTTTGTGATAATTTGAATCTACCGATTTGTTGTTCAACACTGTCACGTGTTATATTTATCGTTATCCGATTTCTTTATTTAAGGATCAGATAGACGAGATTTATTGTGACTGTCGTCTATTTGTTACTTAATTATTATTGCTTCTGTGCACTAGTAACTGAGTTTGAATTAGACTGACCCGTGTATTATTTTCTTTTGAATTTAATACTCGGGTCAGACCGAGTTATTACATGTGGTAGATATCTTGCTTTGGGTTGCTGCTTGAGCTATGAAGTCTTTTCTTATCTTTTGGAGTAGTTGCTGTCATTTAGTAGTCAGTATATTTATATAGGTTGTTATGTATTCATGTATATTAATCACGATAATGTACTTGTGTATATAACTTCCCGAATCAACAGTTGTAGTTGTATCATATGTACTGTATCACATGTATTGTAACTGACATCAGTTATTATATATATGAGACTTTTTGTTTTATCTGTGTTCCGCAATTATATTATCTGTGTTATTATTATATTTATTGTCCTAAACTATTATGAACCATCGTAGTTCGTTTTATACTGGAATTGGACATGTAGATGTGAGTAAATAAATAAGAGATGAAAAATAAAAATATGCACCACTCCTATCGAAATAACCAATATTAGTGTGAGGCCCAACTACGGATGGCCGCTCCTATCCAGCCTTATTCTTCGTGATAACAGACAGTATTTTCTTTAATACTCTTTATTATTGTGAGCATAGAGGTGGGACGTCACATTGTTGGTTGTTAATAATATCATGTCTACAACATGTTCTTAGACAGGTGATGGCGTATGGCTTTTGCAGTTTCTGATCATGAACTTCAACAAGGTGGAATCAGAAGGAAGTAACAATCTGCTAGATAGCTTCATTGGTTGGTCTTTGTCGTTGGTGTTTTTGGCTTGTATATGTTAATATATGCTAGTATTATGGTGGTGCGATGCTGGACGGTTTGTTGTAATGTTAGGTTTGTATGATGTTGGTATTGTACTGTAGTGTATTTGTAGTATGTTTGGGAACTTATATTTTGACCACCGGCTAGGCTTGTTAGCCGAAATATATTTCTATGTGTATATATCTAGTATGGTTGTGCAGCCCAGTGTTGTATAACATTTTAATCAAAAAAGGTAAAAGGGTAATTTGTTAAGAGATATTTTCATGTAAAGTAAAAAGCATGCAAGGCACATGGGGATCTTTAGACAAAAAAGGAGGGGTTTAGGCTAGGGTATTCATTCATTAGTTCACAAAAGCTTGAAAATAATAAAAGAAAAAATTGTGGAAGTGGATTAGCACTAACACACTTTGTTCACTAATCTTTCTCTAACTAGTTCAAATCTTCTCCAAACTCTCATCAACACCTTAGAAAGCTTAGATCTAAAGTCAAAAGTGGAAGAAGCAAAGAGGAGATAAGGTTTCCTTGTGAAGCCGAGAGCATGGATGGTGAGGAGGTGGCTTCGCTGAGCTTAGATGTGCTAAAGGTTGGATCTTTATGTGTGTTCAAAGATGGTAGGAAGTGGTTATTGGTTCATGGATGCTTTTGCGTTGTTTTGGCATGGAATTTGTGAGTTTACGCACCATGGAATGATCACATATATCGTGTTATATATGTTGTGTGCTTGTAATATAAAGTTAAAGTGGCACTAACTAATTAAAGTATTAAACTTTGGAACTCTCTTGGTTTTGTAAGCAAATGACAAGTTTATATCTTGTAACATCACTTCTGTTACTTTCTATAACATGTGCCATGACCTAGACTTTGAGATTACATGTTTGGTTGGCTTGTGTGTTGAATTAAGCTATGTTTGAAAGTATTTGAAGCAAAAATAGTCGGTATAAGTGTACTTCAATATCCCTTAACTTTAACCTGTATATGAAAATTTATGAACTTACTTAGGATAATTTGATTTGGTTATTCTCTACACACATTTTGGTGTATGGGATAGTAAAGAACTGGTTTGGAAAGTTATAGAAATTATGAAACCAAATTGTGAAAGTTAAAAGCGAAAAGGTCGCTATAAATGCATTTTGAAAATGCTTTGTGTTCGGCGATTTTCGAGCTCAACTTTGAGGGACATCATTGGGATATTTTGCAATTTTAATAAGTACCATAAGTGTAATTATTACTGGAAAAATATGGAAGTTTAAATCATTAATTAACTTGTGTAACAAATTGGCAAAATGTTATCGCGAAAAGAAGGTTGCTATATGTGCACTTTAAAAAGTAATATTTTTAGAAATTTTTGTAATTAAATGGAAAGACGTCCTTAGAGGCTTCTTTGCATATTTAATAAGTATCATATATGTACTTATTACTGGAAAAAAATTGGAGCCTAAAAGGTTTTTGAACTAGTCAAACAAAATGGCTAAAGTTGGGGTAAAAATCTCGCTAAACGAACATTTTAGTAAATGCCTTGTTTTTGGGAAAATTCCTAATTAATTCGAAAGATATCTTTAGGGCTTTCCATGGTTTTTAAGTACCCTAAGGGTGGTACTTGCTGTAAATTTTCAAGTCTTAAATCACTTATTAAAGTGGTTAAAACTGATCGCAATGATTGCGTTTTTCTATGTTATTCTTTATCAAAGACTTTTAACAATATTTTTAAATGCTGCTAAATCATTTATGGTTTTAAGCATTTAAATATAATATTTAAATTTGGTTTTTTTCCAATCTTTATAGGATTTTTTCTAACATATTTCATAGTAGTTTAAAGTTGGTTTAAAGTTTAAATATATTTTAATATTTAATTATGAATTTTGAAAGTAGAGAGGTTTTATAATATAAGTCATGTTTTTCTTTATCTTCATCAAATTATAAATTAGTTTGTAACAGCCCGCAAATCCGTACCCCTTGAGTTAACACTATTCTACAACAATCAACTCAAGTTGCACAGAAATACGAACCATTTGGATTTAAGAAGAAGAGGTAGAAGAAGAGAATTGAAAACAATAACAAAATCTAACCATCGCAGCGGAATAAAATATAATAGATAATAAATAATCTTTACTCAAAATCAAATATATCTGTTTACATATATTACATCATCAGAGTGCATCAGTCACAGCTCACATCAATAACATACAATGGGTACACAACAACTCAACACATCGGAAATATATATATATATATATATATATATACAAGTACGAGAATACGTATCGTCATCCAGCTCGTCTTATGAGCTCCACAGCAACATATCCTGTATCCTATAATACTCGGTCTGACCCGAGCATTACAGTTAAATAACACCCGAGTCAGTCTGGAATACCAGCGTGAGAAAATCACACCCAATTGATTATTAAAGTTTCAAAAATCCTTTGAAAACAAAAGCATCTCGTAAGACCACGCCACAAATAAACATGTCGGGTTTTTACCTTACGATAGCTAAAACAATTTTTACAGAAATCCTCTGATATTATAATAGGGTCTATATACAAATACTTATAAAATAGCCGAAATTGTTACATTATTAAATTCCAGCTACTAGCCACAAAAGTGGGTAATACAAACAAAACTCGTACAAGGCTCGTAGGGAGAATGGATTTCCAACAATGACTAGGCACTGGGGTACCACCTGTCACAGTACGGGGCCTAGATCACCGTACCGAGGATTACTCGCTTCATCCCCTGCAACACAAGGCCGGAACCATTCCTTACTGAACAGTCCCGAACAAGATAAACCCCGTGGTTGGCGCGACCAACCACCCACTAAGCCGAAATATATAAAAAGGGACATCTAGACAGGGGAAATATCTTGTCCTGCTTGGGCATGACCCACCTAATCTTGCTGCATATCCCCTGATTTTCAGTCATTCCCGGTTGATGAGGCTTGAGGCTAAGCGTTACCTTTAGAACGTTTCACTTAGAATGCCTATCGTCCACCTGACGATGTTTCGCAAGCATTCATCCATACAAGTCCGTTCCGGGTTCGAACGAAACCAAAGGCACTATTCCTACTACATCCATTTTGGAAATATCCTCAGGATTAGTAGCGACTAGCCCTTGCACTTTACTGCTCCAGCTTCGACTCCGAACACGTTACACGAAACGTACAAACCGGATCGAAGTGGTTTTCGAGAAATTAATCTCGATCCCGGTCTCTTCGAAACGATCAACGCATTGTCCAATATTGATAGTCGGTTATTTAACTATCAATTATATTCACAAAACAACCATCAACTAATAAATAATTTATTAATCTCCAAAAATATCTTCACAAGATATATTTCTATTTTCAATCCTTTGAAAACAGTTTCAAAACCATCTTTCTTTTCAGAATCAACTTCCCCAAATATTTTCTATCTCTTCTGAAATCACCAAGCACAAAATCAGATTTTTAAAATAATTTAAAACACTTTACTTTAAAATACTTTTAAACATTTAAGTCAAACTACTTCAATGATTTGTTAAAAATACATACCATATAAATATATGAAAATAAGGTTACTTTATAAAATATAACTAAATTTTTAATTCGAAACAAACTACTAAGTCATTCTCTAAATAATTACTACTAAAATAGGTTAAAAAGGTAAGACTTACTTTAAATTCAAATATTTAGAAATAATATATTTCCCAAACTTGCTTTTAAAATCAACTTAAAAACTTATAACTTATATTTAAAAACTTACTTTGAAAACGTACTTGGTTATCCAGGGAGAAAATCCAACTTCAATCACTTAAATAAATTTTCTCCAAACTAATTTCAAACTTATCCCATTTGAAATAAATTTCTTTAATTACTGAATTCATTGCAAAAATCCATTAAGTATGGGCTTAATTATTGTTATTGTTATTATTTTCCATTTGATTTTAGATCTTTTAACTGACATATACAAATTTCAGCTCTTCCCAACTTCTTCTTTATTTTTTCTCAAAAATTTAAATCTTAAATTTTAAACAAATATTTTATTCCTTTGATTAATATCATTGAAAATTAAAATTCATTAATTTCCTGTTTATTCATATTTCCATTCTATACCAGGATCTATTTAGTAGAATTTTAAAGTCACTTTATTTCTTTCCAATTAATTTAAAAATTTATTCAAATTTCTATAATTATTTTACTTACAATTTCACTTCTTTTATTATCTTACCAAAAATCCAATTTATATATTTTTGGTAATTCATTATACCCAATTATATCAGCCAAGCCATAGCATTCAATACTTTCACACAATTCATTAGAGAATGTCAAATAATCAGAACAGAGAATATTAAATAATTTAAATAAAAGTCGAGGGGTCCAGTTGGATCCCTCCAACCTGTTTTCTCTGCATCCACAAACGTTAGCATCACATAATATGCCAATTACAAATTATACTATACTGTATCACATCAATCAATTCAACCATACAATCAATTATTTAAATTTAATAATTTAAATTTAAATTTTTAAACTGAGTGAGATTAACTCACCTTTGACTACGCATGCACCCATTCCAATCCGGCATTTTTCTTTTCAGGTTTCAAACCTTGAATAAACATTATACAATTTAATTATTAATATCCGAATCAATCTTACAATTGATTCCCAATTTAATAATTTAATTAACCTATGATTTATTTCAAACTAATGATTAAATTAATAAAATATTTTAGCAACACCATAAATTTAATAGGTTTGTTAAACAAATCCGTTTCCAAAAATAAAATTTCCATTTAATAAATTTAATTTAATTCTCCTTGATATACTAATAAATTGGTTAATTGGGATGTAAATATGTATATTGGTATATACTTATTATCATTATAATATAAATTTTTCTTTCTCTGTTTTACCTTTTCTTTCTCTGTAATATATATGTTCATATATATATATATATATATATATATATACATTACACATTTAAATTTAAATGAGTAACTGCAATTTAAATTTTGAATTACCCTAAATTATTAAAACAAAGATCGATACCTCGTTGAACTGCGGCCATCAAGGCTTCAATCCCCACCACGCGAACTATGCCCTAACCCCTGTTCTGGCCCGCCGAACCCCACTGCACTCGTGTGCGAATTGGAATCGCCAACCAATTTTCAATCCTCCTCAACATCATGTTGCCGAAACCCTAGTTTGATCGAATACACTCCTCTTCGTGACAGAACATCGGTCACGACATCTCTCCAGGCCAACAACCAAGTCAAAATCCTCCTTTTCTCGCTTGACCTCCTTCCGTGCCTCCACGCATACACGCGCGTCCTTCCTCACCGTCGCACGCGCCCCCTTTGATTCGACCAAACCTAAACATTCGCGACACAGGAGATCACCTCCTCCTCAAAACGATGCCGTACACCCCCCAGAGCACGTATATGAGTTGAAACCATCATTTAATTGAGATCGAAATTGGTTTGATTTTTTTTTTATATAACCGAATAGATTCGGTTTTGACTCTGCTCGATTTGATTAAATGGAAGAAGAAGGGAAATAAGTATATACGTGATTTATAAAATAGGGGGAAGGGAATAGGATCGCCTTCTTTTTTTTTTTACTTTGTTTGATTTCGTTCTGATCTGAAGAGAAAGATGAAGCTCGGTTTATAAAAGAGGAGAGGGGACGTGATATTTTGGAAAGGAAGTGGCGTGCTCTTGAAGCCAAGACTTGATTTTTGTCAGGTTATAATATTATTTAATTTTTTATCTCGGCTGTGATGTTGCTTATGTGATATTATACTTATAAAATTTTAAATTAAATTATCGTTGTAAATTTCAACACGTTTATAAATCGTATGCTCACATAACAACTCCAATCACTACGAAAATTGAAATCCGATAATAATACAATATTACGGATCTAATGGAACTGGTTTCGTCAAATTCCGAGACTGTGCCTCGGAAGGCTATTTTTAAATTCAATTTAAACGATTAAATTTCAAAATTGACCAATTTATTGTTAAATTCAATTTTAACACTTTTACTACTCTCACTATCATCAATATAAATTTTATAAGCCCTCAAATATATTTTAATAGGTTAAAAATTCTGGATTCAACATTTCATCCAATTTTAAATTATTTAAATTCAATAATTAAATTATCAAATGAATTGTGATATTCGTAATTCAAGTCAAAATTACTCTATTGAATATTCAAAATCAATTTAATATTTCGATTTAAATTGCTTAAAAATTTCGGGTCGTCACATAGTTATTTTCAAGCAATATTTTATATAGATATTCAATGCCATTTATAAGTATTTTTAAAGTAAATATGTGTATGTGTGTTTTGAAAAAGTAACTAACTATGCTTAACACTAAAACCAACAATGTAGACTAATCTATGTATGAGAGTTAAGACTGATGTTCGAGTAGGAATAGAAGAAATTAAGCTCTAACTTACCGGATTCACTCTTAAATGAGGAATAGTTAAGTCGGAAATGTCGAAAATGTGTTCATCGTTTTGTTTGTTTAATCGTATATGAAAGTCATTAATATTGTACTTAACACTAAAAGCCGACGAGGTAGACTTGTCTGTCGGTGAGAGTCAGGGATGAAGTATTTAGGCAAGACTTTGATATGAATCAGTGCTAACTTACCTGGCTTCACTCTTGATCGAGGGATAATATAAGTTAGAATGTCAAAAATGTGTTAAGTACACGAACCTTGGTTTCTATAAGCGATCATTTCTAACTGGATCATCGACTATCAAACTTAACCAACATTAAATTAAATGTTTAAAAGAATGGTTTTAAAGATAATATAAGTGTGGAATGGTTTTGGGTTTGTTGTGATAGTTGTTAATAACGTTCATGACTTGATCGTGTTTTGTGTGTTTATTCGTTTATTAAAAGTATTTAGTCATATACTTATCATTAAAAGCCGTTGAAGCGGGCCTTTTAATCTGTAAGAGTTAAGACCAATGTTCAAGTAGAGTTTAGTAGCAATAGTGCTATAACCTACCAGCTTCACTCTTAGTCGAGGAATAGCGTGAGACGAAAAGGCTGAAAAGATGATAAGCATACGAGACTTGGTTTTCATATGCAATCGTTTATTTTGAACATGATAATCGACTCATCGACTATCGAACTTGACCGTAAATTCATCGAATTAGTTTTAAAGAGATCGAGATCGGTGGGTGCTTTACTCATCCCACTTCAGAACTAGTACACGAGTTCTATGTTTTAAAAGCAGTTGTGAAGTAGAATGCTATAGAGTTAAACTGTCCATTCGAAGGATAAGTCCAATAGAGAGGTCAAGTCGTCGGAAGACTTATGCTAGAATATATGTGGTGATTTGAGATCTATTCGAGATGCATGAATCCATATAGGGATTCTTGGTCTCTTTGAGATGTTGGAATCCATTTGCCACTACACCAAAAAAGTTATTTCGCCATGACTTTGGACCGTGGCTAAACGATTTTGTCACGGCTTTGGACCGTGGCAAAAAATTTCCAACAAAATATGCAGCGGCAAACATTTTGTCATAGTCCGGAGCCGTGACTAAATGAAAATTTGCCAAGGCCCAGAGCTGTGGCTAATTTTAAATTAGCCGTGGCTTTGGGCCGTGTCAAATTTTCATTTAACCACGACTCAAAGCCAAGGCTAATTTACATATAGCCACAGCTTTGGGCCGTGGCTAAATGAAAATTTGCCATAACCCAGAGCCGTAGCTAAATGAAAAATAAATAGCGTAGAAACAAAACGGATAATAGTTGACATTAGCTCAAAATACAACTATAAGTGCTTGATTGCAAACTTTCAATTTCAATTGATAATACAACTTCAACAAGAAAGATTGATAATACAACTTCAACAAGAAAGAAATACACTAGCATACAAGTAAACAAATCAAAGAAAGAAATAGAGTACCGTATATATACAACTTCAATTGATATTACATATCAGTTCGTAGTAAAATAAGTAAACAACATCAGACACA
The DNA here is from genome assembly GCA_030765085.1 of Allium cepa. Taxonomy (NCBI): domain Eukaryota; kingdom Viridiplantae; phylum Streptophyta; class Magnoliopsida; order Asparagales; family Amaryllidaceae; genus Allium; species Allium cepa. The sequence goes on from CM060942.1 coordinate 615,923,444, forward strand.
TACTTAGTTACAACTTCAATTGCTCTGATTCATAATCATTAAATATGATAAACAATATTCTACAATATCTATTTAAGTAAATCCAAATACTGCTACATCCATAAGTTTAAAATAGCGTCAATAAGCAGTACATAATATGCTTAAACAAAATACTAAATACATACCTGTGCAGTTAATGCGCTCGGTAGATTCAAAGCGGTGAATGTGCAAAAAGTCATAGCGGGGATACAGCGAGAATATAGCGGGATATAGCGGATGACTCTAAAATAGCATATAAAACTCGTACTTAATGTTTTTACAAACATATAAATGGTAATTAAATGAAAAATTATCATTCAATTGAATTATAAATAATACATAAATAATTTTAGATAAAAACATGTGCCAATATACTTTAAATAAACGAAAAACTGTTATATAACATAATTGAATTTGGTAGAATATTAGAGTATTTTCATTTCTGAAAATATATTAAAAATCAAATCAAATAAATTAGTTTCATAATTTTATAATGTATAAATGCAATTTTTCTATTCATTTTATTAAAAAAGATATAGCGGGAATAGCGGAAATAACGGAATATAGCGGAAATAGCGGGGATTAAAGCGGAAAGGCTATATTCTGTGGCTATATGAAAAAATCGTAGCGGTAGAAATCCGCTATGAGATATAACGGGGTTGTAGCGGGATAATAGCGAGGCATTAACTACACAGATACGTAAATACATATCATAAAAGGAATAACTTCAAGATTATTCTGGTTGGCTTTGGCTTGCATTTTTCATCTAAACGCTGGCACACTGGATCTTTAAACTCTGAAAAAGAATCCTTTAAGCTCTTGAAGCTCATCATTAGTGAGCTTTAATTCCTCCTTTAACTTGGTTCTTTTCTGTGCTCTCTACATCTTGCATTTTATTAAACTTTACATTAAACAAGAACTGTTGTTAACCAGACATACAAGATGTAATGTCAATGACATTAGAACAAGAACATCTATTAATGTGAAAGTAGTTTCATATAACATGCATCTCGATTCTCAGATGAAAACCATTTGAAAGTAGTTTCATATAACACAATAACGCACCTAATTTTAAATATTATGGCGTTGGATGTAATATTCAGATATATTTTTTGACATACGGATAGTTTTTTTATTATTCTCTCACAGTTTTTTATGTGTATCCACTAACCAGGCTTTTTTCCACTGAATCTGCAGCCCACGTTGTTTAATATTTCAAAGTCCACCATGTCTTTGAATGTCATCCTAAATAATTGAGATTTTTGAGTTCCTTTTCAGTTAGTTCTAGCCTCATCAATGTATTGTCATGAACCAAAACTTGATTTGTTTGCTCTGTCATGCCTGTCCGAAATTAGTTGAACTATACTGTAATATCTCTTATCAATGCAACTTATAACATATGTGTGTGTGTGAATATGTGATAGTTTCTAGCTCATGCAACTTTGTTTGTTCAATGTAAACTATTAATTATAGAATTTATTTGTGATCTCTTAATGATTTTTTGTTCAGTTTTAGATTTTAATGATTAAAAAAATTCAAAAGGTTTGTATACTAATTTGCACTTAGGCCTTCTTCCAAATGCACATTTCCATCATGTCAGTAATACGTTAAAGACAGTGAAACAATTTTGATGAGTTGGGAAAACCCTCTTTTACTGATCCATTTAGTTTGAAAACCCAATTACACGTTTTTCCCACTTTCCTGAGGCTGTAATTGTGTAATAAAGCAAGGAGACTCTTTTAAGTGAGGACGGTCCGAGTGCTCTATCTTAAAACATTTTAGTGCTATAGCTATGGTCCATCATCTACTGGTAACACTATGCTGAGTACAAAGGGGAGCCCAACGACTGTGCCAGTACCTACGATTTGGAGTAGTTGCAATTGCAGCACACAATGTTTCGAGAACCGATTGAATATTAGCCTCTGTTTCGTATATGAATCAGTCATTTTCCATGGCTGAATCCAGATTCTCTTGTCCGTCATTATCTAGTATCACTTTGATGTTGTTCAGATTTGAATTTGATGAATATTTCTTTCCAAAACATAAAATGGCGTACATCTCGACAATTTCAATAATTACTGTATACTGAGACTGATAGATGCTAAAAGAAATAGACAAATTTTACTGGTACAATCAAAACACTCAGAGTTTTCTGATCAAGTCTAAAAATTATCGAACAAGCATTAACATATTTTGTACTTTCTTCTGTTACATATATAGCTTCTGTTTCTTTAACATGTTAATGCTCTTTTTGTATGGATCTAGGGTGGCTTGTTTATTTAGGGAAATTAATGGGTATGCTAAAAGGGTTTGTTCAGCCATAACGGATGCATTTGCGTACTACGAAAGGAATGAAGAGGGAATGATTATTTGTAGTTACACCTATTTTTATTTTTAATGGTCTTAATTTGCTTTATATATAAGTATTATCAATTGATGTTATATAATAAAATATCTAAAAAGTTAAAAAGAAAAAACAATATATTGCGTTAAAATAAGCATTTGGATCAAACATTTTAGTATGTAATATAACATGATTTAGCTAATATAAGCACTTGGATTAAACATTCTTAGATTCTGCAATAGTAAGATGGTTTCTGCAGTAATGCTTCTACACATAGCCAGAAAAAAATGGTGTAAATTGTACAATGTTCAAATGCAACAATAAATTTACACCATTTTTGCAGTATGTTCAGCATTGTTCAGCCATCTGAGAACTATTTGTAAGTTATAACTATATAGTTATGTAATCTAATTGTTTGAAGAAAGGAAAAAAAAACATATTTAAAAGGTAATTTTGTGTACTCATGGCACTAGCTAAATGAATTTGCAAAAACAGGAAATTTTCCTTAAGGACAATTTTTAGGGCTTTTTTTAGATTTAGGATAGCCCGCTAATTATTTTCTCATAAGGACACACGCACGTATTTTCCTTCCAGCCAGTATTCTTCTTCTTCGTTTCGATCAAATTTTTCTGTCGCGGTCCAATTTACTCTCGCAATCAAAATATCGATCAACCTTATTTGGTCATTTCAATTTCATTCTTCTGAAAATTATAGTTCATCTATTATATTTTTCTCACGCGCGTTTGTCGACCTCATTCTTTTCATATTTCTACCGTGATCTTTTTTCCTTCAAAGTTTTGATATAAAGTTGTTTGGGTTGTAAATAAAGTTGTGATAGAGTTGAAAAGTATCATATTTTATGTTCAGTTTTTGGGTTTCATTTTTATTTTTTTCTTATTATCATTTCTTTTATTATCAGTAACTAGGTATCAGTTTTGTATACGGTAGGTATCAGTTTTGTGAAATTGAATAATAATGTTCTACATTGAACATATTTTTACTAACGTTTATTTTTTATTTATTTTTGGCTGTGGGGATAAGAGTCTTCTTTGTCTGTTTGTGTTGAATTATAACTCTTGTAGCAGTCGATTGTCTATTGATTGCTTTTTATATGTTTTGAAGAATGAGATATAAGCTTGTTATGATTGGAAAAGTATTATTGATTGGGTTGTATATAAGCTTGTGATAGAGTGGAAAAGTATCATATCTTAGGATCAGTTTTATGGTATCATTTTTATTTTTCTTAGTATAATTTTTTTTGATTATCAGTAACTAGGTATCAGTTTTGTATACCTTAGGTATCAGTTTTATGAAATGGAAAAACTAATGTTTTAAACTGAACATGTTTTTACTAATGTTTTTTATTTGGCAGTGGTGATAATGTGGCGCAGGTGGACCATCAGCTAAGTCTAAAGGAGGATTTTTATATTTTCAGAACAAGCATTACAGATGTGGCGAGTGCAAAACAGCTTGGTCATAATAAATGGAATTGTCAAGCTTAGAAGAGGATATGATTTGATTTTTGATTTTGAATTTGTTCAGATTAATAAATGGATGTGTGACTTGTTTTGGTGGTTTATTGTAATTGAACCTTTTGTTATTACTTTGTATTCAATATATCATGGAATTTGTTATAAATGCAATTTGTTGTTAATTTGTGTTCAGTTTATTGTAAGTGGATGTATTCAGTTTTAGTATCAGTTAAATGTTTTTACAGTATTAGTTCTACTGTGTGTTTTTACAAGTAAGAACAGCTTTGTTTTAAGAACATAACATCATTACTTCATAAGTATCAAATTGCAACAGAACATCATTACTTCACAAGTACAAATTTCAACAGAATTACATTACTTTACAACTATCAAATTTAATTGTGAAACATCAAATTTAATGGTACAAGCATATAATATGCTTTGAATTAAAATATTTAATATTTTTACTAGCACACTTAGTATCGATTTGTATATGAATTTTTTCGTTTGTAGCTATTACTTTAAGACATATTTGCTAAATATTTTGTTTTATTTTTTATTATGTAGTTATTTATCTTTTTTGTTTTCGTAGGTGTCAGTTTTGGTTCTGTAGGTATCAGTTTCTTTTACGTAGGTATCAGTTTTGTTTTTGTAGGTATCAGTTTCTCTTATGTGGGTATCAGTTTTGTTTCTATAGGTATCATTTTCTTTTATGTAGTATCAATTTTCTTCCTGTAGTAACTTTTTATTTTTGAACTAACTGTTTTTGAAATTGAGAGATAATATTTTTCAATATTTTGTTATGAATTTTTTTTTTCAAGTATGTTGCTCCACCTTTCTGCATATACAACAAATTGCTTCTCTGACTTCACTGTCCAAAAACCAAACTCATCTGTCATGGCCAGACTCCAAACCATCTTCCTCGACTAACACAATCATCGTCAACAACTTGCGACCTCAACCTCGACCAAACCGCGACCTAATCAAAATTTTCTCCTCACCGCCTCCTGCAAAACACCAACCACAACCGCGACATCAAACACAGACTCAAAAAAATTGAAAATTGTAATTTTGGTTTTGTGAAAGTGATTTTGGTTTTGGAGAGACTGTGGAAATTGATTTTGCTTCTGAGCAATTGAACGAGAAATCGATTTGTTTTGATTTAATTTTATTTTTAAAAGAAAGTTGGTCGATTTCTGAGTGAAAGCGAGAAAGAGGAGACGGGCATAATTCTTTGTCTTTGTTTTAATTTGTATCTGGGCTTGGCCTTTGTCCTTACGGTAAAAGTTTTTTGCGCGTGTTCTTCTGAGCAATTATTTACTTTAATTTGTCCTTTAAAATTATTTCCCCTTTGCAAAAACCTAAAACAATTAATTAATCTCCTAACCTGAAACCGAATGGAAAGAATGCAAAGTTTAAGAGTGCAGTTCTACTGACACCAATGTTATGGGCAAAACAGAATGATAATTAGCATATGTTATATTCTGCAGCGATCAATCTAAGTGTTTTGTTAACATAGTCTCAGGCACAGTATGCCATAATTTTTTCTCTCGGAAAATAATGCCTTGATGGATTTAGTCCAACACATTAGCAAAGCCAGCTGTAGTGCTTAAATATCTCCGTGTTTTAAGGCTTTACAAAAATTTCTCCCTCTTTTTTTCCTCCAAGATAGCTCAAAAATCTGATTTGTATAACCTTTATATCAATGTTTGAGAACTCGGTTTCGGTCTCGGTTTCGGTCATTTGAATTTTTCTTAATTTCGGATCACTTCGAAAGTTTCGGTTTTAGTTTCGGTTTCGGTCCTGGTCCCAAATTTGATTTTCAATGGTTAATAAAAATGTAATAATGATCTTTTGTAAATTAGAGTATACTATACCCTAATCAAATTAAACTTACTAATAAATTAAGCTAAACTCTAATTATGTTATTATTCTAAATAACCATTACTCAATTAAAATAGAATATTAATTGGCAGCCCAAGTCAGCCCAAGCCCAAAATATATCAAAACAAACACTTCCAGCCAAGCCCAAAATATATCAAAATAAACACTTCCAGCTACAACCCAATAGAAACAGTCTTCCACTCCTCTCAACTTCAACGTCACCTTTAGGGCATGAGGAAAAAAAGACAAAACGGATGCGAAAGCTTTATGAAAAAAACTCGACTTCTAGGACATGAGGAAAAAAAGACAAAGCAGACGTCGAAAGCTAAGAAACAGAAAGAAACATCGACTAAGTTCACATTCGACTTCGAGACGAGGTTGAAGTTCGATTTTGCTTGTAAGTTTTTCAATCGATTTCTATTTTCTTTGATTTGGCTTTGATTTTAGTTTGATTTCCCCTGATTTGGCTTTTTGTGGATTTGATTTTGATTTTTTTTCTTAACCCTAGCCGGAAACGAATTTTATGCTCGGTTCCGGTTCGGTTACAGTCGATACCGGTACGGTACCTCCGAAATTTCGGGGTACCGTCCGATACCTCAAACCGTGCTTTATATTAATTGATAGAGTAGGAAGAATTATTCTGGCAAATTTAGATCGATTGTATCAAATAATAATATTTTGTTGTACAGGTATTCGCTGCTGCAACAACTGAGGAACCGAGGGGACATGACAAGTTTAGAGATTAACTACAACCATTAATCCATATTACACACTTTTTCAAAGTATATATTTGTGAACTGTTGTGCACTTTGTTCGGTTGTAAATCCAAGGATTAGACATTCAGAGGCAGTTGACCATGATATAAAAAGGAAGAAAATACGAGGAATATAAGTTTTACCTTGAATAACTTATATTTCTTTTATCTAACATCTTGGATTTCGTCTTTCTCTAGAACTCGTTTTACCTGCCAAAATCACATCACAAAAAAGAATCCATATATGGATAAATAATACCACTGCTCAAAAATTAGGGCATGGTAGCATTGCCAAATACGCTATTAAATAGGTATAAAAAGTGTATATATTCAAGAGTTGCGATTTAGGCTTAAAGATATCACAAATTCATGGCAGTTCACTTTGAATAGCAGGTTATAACCATAACCACTAACACATTATAATAACTGAATTTTTTTTTTATCATCATTACTTTTTTCTTTTCTTTTTTGCTGCTGCTGCTGCTGCTCTATATAGCACAACCTATTTGCAAGGGTCCAGTGTTGCTGCTCGGCAACAGCATAGTGCTGCTGCTCGGTGGCAGCAAGGTTCGTCGTCGTCGTCGTCGTTTGCAGAGGAGGTACATATGCTGTTTCGAGCAGCTCTGGAAACTATGATTTTAATTATATACATAGTAATAAAAAATGAATGATAAATTAATCAAAAGATGCTAAGATATGTTGGTTCGTCACTAGTGTTTCACACCTCAATTTGCGACATTTGGTACTTGATAAATCTGTCATCAAGTAGGCAACATAATCAAAAGATCTAAAAACATAAATGTAAACGTAAACATAAATTAACAGAGGCGAGGAATGGTTGCCGGTAGCTACACTCTAATTGTTGGCTGCACTCGATACTCGTTAAGCAGCAGACCTTAATATAAAATAAATAGAAAATACACAACAAAATGCACTTCAATTTATCTATTTTGCAAGTTATAGTTTCTAAATGTCCCAAAAATGGAATAGATGAACAAGGATAATATAAGAGAAATGCATCTCAATTATTTGAATTAAAGATCCACAATTCAAATTGCATAATTTAGCATGAACATGGGAGATAAGTAACAAACAGATGTATACTTGTAACAAAATGAAATAAAAATATATTTCAAGTTGTATAAATGATAGTTTAATTTATAGATAATACATGGGAATTTTTCTATGTATCGCATAAAATTCATTCAAATCATTACTGATAACAAACTTAAATTCTTTGGATATTGACATTTCTTCCTTTTGAAGTTATGAACTAAATCTCTAATTGTCATTTCTTTCTTCAATATTCTTGTTTCTTGTTTCTGTTTCAGATTTAAATTATGAGCATTGGTTTTGAATGTATTGATTTAAATAGAATGTCTTGATTTACATGTTGAATGCATAAAATATGGTTATTTTTGCCTCATAAATGCATGTAATTCATTTTTGTTGAAAATAATATTCAGTGTATGTGTTCTTACAACTAAATGCACTTCTAACCCTCACTCAAAACTTGAATTTTTATAATTCAGTATTTTTATCACAGAAAAGCATGCCTGAAGATTTGTTTTCATAGTTAAATCATGAAGTTAAAAGGTTTGATGATAATGCACGCATGTGTGGATATTCAATTCATGCAAGTGACAAGTGACAAATAGATGTTTTGTACACTGTGTTTTAGGTTTCTAAAGGACGGCTTGGTTCTCCCGAATACTTATAAAAGAAAACAATTGAAACAATAAAGGAGATTAATAGAGAGATTTTATTGGAGAACTACCGAATTCAATTGAATTCAAAATTGAAACTGAGATGAAAGTGTAATATGTTTTTTTTTAATTCCATACGTAATCCTAAATTTTATTTTTTGGGTTAATCATATCTATGAAAGTTTTATATAACCAATGAGAAAGAAGTAAACATTATACTAAAGCAGATGCATGAATACAAAATGGTTGCAAATGAGAAGATCGTACAAACCTGTGATGCCTATTGATGCACCAAAATCCCCTTCCCATTTTTCCAATTATCTTTTCAAAATTGTCAAGCAACCATTCTTTCCCTAAACTCCCATTTTATATTAAAACCAAACGGTGGTCTAATCACCAAAAAAACTCTCTCCTCTAAAACCAATGCTAACTCCATCATCTGTGCAACATTGATCGTGTTTTGTGAACCGAACGATATGTAAAGTACCAAACCTTCAGATTTCCTATCCAACCATTTTTGAACATAAGCAATTAAATGACAATGTGAAAGCTCAACCAAGGGCCCAACTGCATAAATCGATACCTTGAATAGCTGCTGCGTTTTTAAGCCCAAGTATTAACTCTCTAAGTGTGCTCACGAGTATTGTATCTGAAAGCTTGCAAAATTATTGTTTAGTGTTTACAAATCATAAGTTTGTATAAAAATAAATCATATTCTAAAGTAGTTCTCAAATCATGAAAACTGAAAATAAGCCATGACAACCGTTCTTAAACCTATCTACAACTGCTGTTATAATAAAACTAAAAATAAAGTAACAATGATATGGAAACAACAACCTTTAACTTCATTTGGTGGAATGCTGGACTAACTATGCTTCTATGTGAGACCACATGTTGCCTACTAATGCAATTAGTCCCGACGTTAAATTTATCAGGAAAAAAAAACCAATAATTAGTCAAAAAAGAGCAATAAAAAATCAAACTTGAATTATACCTCTTGTATAGAGGTAGTTGCAGCCTTTCCAAGTGACCTGATTTGTTCATCAAAGCTTTACAGATTAGATTCGGTTCTCTGATTATAATTCTTGGAGTTGTAAACATCCAACGGAAACATATTTTCTTATTTTCTACCACAAGAGTAAAATGAAGAAGAAAAAAACACTAACAATAAGTTACAAGGAACATATTTTGCAAGATTAGAAATGAGAATGCATACTTGAAAGATGCCCGTAACAATTTTCAACGACCAGATCATCAAGGATGTAAGTTCAAGAATAATGTTGTGACCCAGTTCATCTGATGTCCCATAATATGTTATGACCTCTGACTCTAGTGTTGTGACTTTCTGTAAATTGCATTAAGGAATCCACGGTACTGTAGTCTTCTTTGCCTTGCTACTATTCAGTGCTGTACCATTTCATTTCATCGCCAAAAACTGTATAGTGGAAACGTTTTGTGAACCACTCTTGATAGGCTTTGTTTTCTAGTATTGCTGCACTTATTGATGATCCAAAGGGAAAGTTTGGCGAATTTGGTTCATGGTTATGGTAGCGTTTGGGACAGGGTTGCCTTCATTGTCTACTACTTGAAATCTCTTTACCTGCGTTCTTACCTACCCAAGATATAACTCATGATATATTACTTTTAGGTCGAGTATGTTTGCTATAAGAATCAACTTTAAGAGAGTTTAATTATTACAGCAAAATATTCAATGTATTAAGTATTAACTATTCCTTATAATGTAATAACCATTAAGATTGTTGGTAAACACGTATTCTTTTTTTAACAGTGCTACATATCAGTTATGTAATAATTCACATATTATTGATAATAGGTACATTATAATAAACATGTTTTGTGTCAGTGGTATAGAGTCCATAGACACACACTAGTCGCATAAATCATTAAAAAGACAGTCAGTAGAATAAGTAATAAATGCTCCTATTTAGGATTAAGCACTGTTTCAGGTTTACAAGGCTATAAAATTAATTACCTATAAATTAAACACACCATTAAAATGCTATCATTTTGGTGAATCTCCGTTCCTCTTGCGAAAATGGTTGCAAAGAAACACTATATATCCATATTTCAACGTTTGTGTTGTTGCTCTGAATAATCGAACAATGCATTGGTAGTGGATAGTGTTCTTAATTAATTTGAAGCTTTGAAGTTAAAAATGTAATAATTTACCTTAAAATAGAGCTCAGCTGGCCCTGATTTTAGAATAGAGAGTCCTCCTTTAAGCATAGACCAGCATCAGGATTATGCATCCACGGCACCTGCATGGATGAAATCATCACCGGTCTTAAACACTGCCCTAATATCAAAGGTGCGGAGGAGAGACTGGGGGCGGAGCGATTGAGAGGGGTGGAGGGGTTGAATTAGTGCGGGGCGATTGAAAGGGGTGGAGGGATTGAGATTAGGGATGTTATTTTGATGAGGGCATAGTTTTGATTAGGGATGGATGTAGGGAATGGGTGTAGAGGGCGTACACAGCACGTTAAAAAAATTAAGCGAACGTTGAAACGTTGAGGAGCCATGGTAAAATAGCCATGGTAGCAATTCATTTTGAAACGCAAGTTACAGTAAAATTGTCACGGCTTAAGATCGTGGTAAAATTTCCGTATTGGGGCGTAGCAAAATGGATAGTATGTTGGGGATTTGTGTTCTGTTTGAGTGGTGAAGACTCCTGTGAAAGAAGCCAAACATGATTTCAACATTGGAAATGACCAAAAGATAGAGCAGGACGCATGATCTCGGTTTTAGCTGACTTATGAGAGTATATCAACTCCATATCTAGAGTATGTTTATCGACGTGTTCCATATATGAGTTGTGGATACTTGTTCCTTATGGTTCACGAAAGTGTTCAAGAGATAGGCTAATCATGGGGTTCATATTCAGTTGGATCGAAGAGATCTCTGTAGGAGATCCATTATGCGAACGGATCATAGCGGTTTTGATTGTACCTCAATATTGTTGTGGTGTGATCAATGTATTCATTCACAGCTATTTGTTTGATATATATTCTACACCTTAGATATTATCTATTATACCACCGTATGTACTTATTTGATTCTTTTGAGGGGATAACCGATATGGCATTCCATACGGTCTCAAAAGTACCATTATATGCTAGCCACATATTTCTTGAGTTTCTCATACCAAAATTATGGCTGACGTGTGGTTTTTGTTTTCCCTAAATTCATCATGCGCTCCTTTGAGTAGTTTGAGAAATGTAGGTTTTACTTGATGTTCGTTGAAGCTCGAGGAGACGAGTTGGATGTATCACCTACCCTAGCGTTCTTATTTTCGCATCATTACTATTATGTATGTATTGGTAGTTGTGAGGATATGTTGTTATAACTGTCAAGATTGATGATAGTATTAAAGATTGTTACTCTGGAATGCTATATATATTTGAGTGACATTTTGTACCATCTTTTGATATTATTTGTTATTGTTTCATTGTGAGATTCCGGTGTTATGTCCATTCTTTCTTATTCTGTTTCTTTTTATTGTATCATAATAATTGTCTTTCCAGCACTTGAATGCTTGACACAAGAATAACGTGGATGTATACTATCGACATTTTTCGGTTGAAAATGCAGATCGTTAAAGACAAAGATATATTAGATTGTAACTTAGGTTTGATTGTAAATTGTATATTCTGAAGAGAATCCATAAATAACACTAAGTAAGTCGACATAGACTGAAGACTTCACCAAATCATTATAAAAATCTCATGTTTTCTTCATTCTCTTTTGGTTCTTCATTTTAATATTTGTTTAATTTATTTTTAGTGATATTAAGCACTTGTACCAATTTTTTGGGCAACATTTCTATGCTTCCAATAAGATGAACTTAGATCTTATATTAGAAAAAATGAAGAGGCATACTATAAGAGCTATCGTTGGACCAAGTCAACCAGAGCAGGAGGCCAAGAGAAGGTGTCCGCTAATTCAAATCCACATTTTATTTATGTGACTATATAAGAAAGGGATGGGATGATAATGAGTTTGCAAGATAGATTGATAACTTGATAAGAAAAGATGATAAATGGATTCTTTGGAAGGATGGAATATAGCCTAGAGTTGTTGAAAATCAGAATTAGACGCTAGAAGGCAGAGCAGATAGACAAGGAAATGAAGCAGAACAAGCTCGAACCATCCCCTAGCATGCCAACAAGTCGGTACCAAGAGGTCCAGACTAGTCGAGACGATATGTTTAGCTGGACAAGGGAGCATGTTTGATCTGAATGTCGAGCATGGAAGGGTGTGTCAGATGGATAATGTCGAGCCTTGAAATCAAGATCAGAATGCAAACTTGCAACCGCCGGGATTAGAACTTAAAGTTCCTCGTAGAAATGGAGGCATGAAGAAGAATCGAATCAAAGGCTTGTGAAGAGATTTCAACTAGATCCATATGATCACTTAGCTGAGATGGTAAGACATGTACTTCGAGGTGAAGCCATGGATCGAAGTTCGGAGGATGTGAACATAAACAATTTCACCCCAAACACCCAATATGCAAGGAATCCATCAGATTTTAAGTTAACTACTTTAGAGTCGTATGATGGAAGGATGGAACCAATTATTCACTTAATGATATACATCCAACGTATGAGAGTGTTAGCAGTTTCAAAGGAGGTGACGTGAAACTGATTTGGCTGCAATGTGGTTTCGCCAACTGGAAAATTGGTCCATCATGGTACATGGACCAAGTTAGTGGAAAAGTATATGAGCTAATTCAGAGTTCATATAGTATAACCAAAGAATTCACTAACATTTTCAAGTGTAAAGCAGAGAGAATGAGCTTTGCGGATTTACTTGATTACACTTAACGCATAGCCGTTACATTTTAGAAACCATATTTGTTGATGGTACTAATAGGGATAGTTTCCGTTGTCGCTAATAAGATTGATTTTTAAGAAAAGCATTGGAAAGAGATCCACAAATGGATCTCATAGACTTTTACTATCAAGTCGAGAGATATTTATGCCAAGAGGATACAGAAGATGAGAGTGGTGTGGTTAACATTATTGAGGATGGAGGACCATCTAAAGCAAGATCTGGAAAAGATAAAGGAATAAAGAAAAGCCGACGACGATTTTGGATGATCGAAGCGATAAAAGAAGGAACTGAAATTTTCCTCCTACACTTAGTTAACTTGGACCTCGAAGAGGATTTATCTTGATACTAAGGGTAGTTATCTAAATCTATAATTATGTACTTTATTATAAATAATCTAACTCTATAATAAATCTCACTCAAAATAAAAGGTGTTTTATTTCTTTTATATGATTTGTTATATTGTGATAAATAAACTAATTAGTTAAAAAATATACATATAAGAAAGTCCTTAAATAAATTGTTATGTGATTGTAATTGCAAGTAGTTGCAATCATGAGTAATAAATCACAACACAAAATAGCATTTTGTTTTAAATATTTTTGGTCAAGTATTTCGAGATAGGACATCGATACATCCATTGAGACTGGAGTTCATAATGCTCTCCAAATGTCGTAAGGTGCATTAATCATAACCACTGGGGCGCCAAAGGATTATGTGCTCATAGTTATTAAATAACTATGGAATGTTAAAATTTGAATTATTCGGTTATTGATTGCCAACTGAACACACGCTTGTGAGCCGCATGAATGAATTCGTTCAGTATTCAAAACAACACCCAATTTACTTAGTTTATACTATTTATAAACTAATTAATGTTTAAAAAATGTTAATTATTGCTATATTTTTTAGGGGTGTATTTAGTAAATGGAGTAGTCTTTAGAAATATTCTGGTGCTAATAGTAATTAATATATATATATATATATATATAAGTTATATATGTAAATATCAATATACGATGTCGATGTACATTTAATTTGGATTTAAAATGATTTGATTGCAATTGAGTTTTGTAGTTTATTAACCCATTAAAGGACCAATAATGTGACGGCCCAAACTCGATGTCCGACAAACAACATCAAATTCGTATCGCCGGAGCTTGCAACAACATTAGATGATAAAATAACACAGCGGAAACAAAAGATGATATCACTGATACAACATGAGTACAATATCCAATACATCAATTTGATACAATGATAATCATCAACATCAGAGAATATACAACACAAGATACAACGGAACACGACACAATATGAGACGAGTCTTCAACAGAATCAAATACTACAACTCCAATCCAAACTCCAACGCCAAAGCTCTACAACTCCAAGCTCGAATCTCCATCAACGTTGCACAAAGCTAAGCATGTGCAGTCGTGGACTCCAAAGACTCCAAAACGTATCAAATAGAAAGCTGAAGGCTACCAAAACGATATCTACTACCTGACTATCTGAAAAACCAAACTCTAGACTGCCTGTGTGGAAAATTGTGGGCATGTAACAACCCGCATATTTATCGATTCTATATTTAAATATTTCATTGTTCGTCGGATTTTAGTCCGAAAAGATACTTTTTGCAAACAGACGAATTGGGACTTGAGATCCCTTCCATTGAGTTCAAAATGCCGTTTGCAACCTTTTTGAGTATAAGCTTCGATATGTTTGGAGTTAGTAAAGTTTTGCTACTTTTTCACTTTGGGTTTGAGTTTGGGTTTCAGCCCAATGTTCCATCTTAAGACTCTAGCTCCACTCCAACTCTTCATTACTTCATTTCATATTCCTAACACTTCAAGCTAAAGCAAAAATAGGGGAAAGAAGAGGAAATTAAAACTCCAAGCCCTAGTCTTCATTAGCAAATCCAACTTCTAGCTCCAAATTCAAGAGAACCCATTGGTAAGCATCTCCTTCCTCTTCTCCAGCTCTTTCTCCATTCCATTTCAGAAATTCCTAAACCTAACATAGGAAATATTTTACTTGTAAGCTTAGATTGAAGCCTCTTGAGTTGTTATTGAAGAGGAATTGATCTTAGCTTGTTTTAAAAGCTTCTCCTTCATTGATTTGGGTTCAAAGGTGAGATTTTTATCTCACATCTTAGTCTATAATTATCTTCGATTGTTAGGTATGAATTCCTAACACTTATTCTTGTGCAATTGATTTTGGTTTGGATTGATTTTGTGTATATTCCAATTTTTGGTGTTTTGGTCTAATTTATGAAAATCCTATTATGGATATTTGGATATTGATATTTGAGGCATATCGAAGAGCCGTTAAGGCTGGGTTGTCGCGTGGCGTAAATCCTTAGTCGTCATTTGCTCGTCCGAATCGCTTCCGATATTCGTTTGGCCATTTTTGGCCTAGGTTCAGGGAATGCCCTGAACCCCAGTTTCAGACGTCTGAAACGTAGTGTTTGCGCAAAAAATGGCCACAAACACCCAAAGTCGTGTGAATAGTCGATTTTATGTTGTTTTTAGTGATTTAGGTGATTTATGCAAATATATAAAAAGCAGGGACTAAACTGTAAAAGACACACAGATTTATAGTGGTTCGGCCAGAACGTGCCTACGTCCACTTTATATGTTATTCTCCTTTTTTTCCTCAGATTACAAGTACAAAGCTTTGGTTACAAGTAACTGAAAGTTGTTTGAAAGTTCTATCCGTGCTTGAGCTCTCAAACTTCTCTCTCCAAACTTTCTCCATTGTTGTACCCCTGCCCCTCTATTTATAGAGTGAGGCTGGGGGCAGGGGTCTTGGATGTTTATAGCTGCTGGCGGGCCTGGGCTGATGCAATCTGGACTGGCACATCTGGTTCGGCGGAGCTTGGTTCGGTCGTGCTTGGAGAGAAGGATGGAGAAGCCTTGGTTCGGTGGTCCGGTCTTGGTTTGATTCGGTGGTAGGGGGAGAGGTTGATTCGGCTATGTGGAGAAGGGATTGGCTCGGCAATGCTATGGACCGGAGGAGCTTGGGTTCGGTAGGATGATGGAGGTTGAGATGGTTCGGCAGTGGAGTTTTGGCTTGGTGAGTCGTTGGTCCGGCACCGAATGGTCCGGTGCCGAATGGTGGGTTGGAGCTGGGAATGCCGAATGAGCTCTTGGAGTTTTGAATGCCGAATGAGATCTTGTTTCATACTTGAGCAAAATCCCTGACTTATGCACGCTTACTTGCTTCTTCTTACTCCGGTCGTAGTGGAAACGCACACAACATTGATATTCCAGTTTTGTCCAAAAAATGAGATAACACGTAGTATTCAGACGTCTGAATATTATTCTGGGAAGATTTTTATTCCCAGATTCAGACGTCTGAATCAATATTTCAGACGTCTGAATTAGTTCATTTTGAACCAGAAAGGAAATAGGCTAAAAAGTGCCTATTTTAGACGTCTGAATTCGAGTATTCAGACGTCTGAATTCTGTTCTGGAAAATATTTTTATTTTCCAGATTCAGACGTCTGAATCCTTGATTTCAGACGTCAGACGTCTGAATCTGCACTTTTTGCCTATATTGCCTATTTTGTTTGAATTTCCAACTTTAATCGATTCGTGTTGATTCCCTTTTGTTGTTATCATTTATTATTGATTTTGATGACATTTTCTTTGGGAATTTTGGATATATCCACTTTGATGGATTCAGTATCGATTTCTTTGGATTTTATTCACGTCTTCGAATGTGAATTTTTATGATAGATTTTTTCTACAATCACTTCTATGATTTGTCACTTTAAAATATAAAGGTTTTCTATACTAGTAGTAAACATCAAAACTCTTTCATCAAAACGATTTCAACACTATTTTATTACGAAGCTCGTTTCGTAAACCGTTTTCCAATCTATAAGTATATACAAACCTTTGCCTCACTCGGATGAGAAATCTAATTAAAAGACTTAGTAAAACAAGTGGTATGAAACGCTTGCGTTTGCTTCGTCGGTTAATTCTTGGACTTGTTCGATTGAACCACTTGTGACAACTTCCTAGTGAAGATCTACAGTTTGTTCGTAAATATTTAATTTAAGCAAGTGGTTATGGGACATGAAGCTAAACTCATATATTTACTAACTTAGTGTGATTGACACTTCTTGATGATGATCATTTTCATGGTTTAGACTAGCAATGTGCGATGTCTCTTTGTCCATGTGGGGGTCCGTACCTCAATTCATTGAGCTTCGTCTCATTTCTTTGTGGGATGGCATCCCATGTACTTTTAATGTGTTTTGATTCATTGGATGTACCTCTTGTACTACATCAATGTCTTTGCTTTTTGATTCATTGGATGTACTGTTTGCACTACATCAATGTCTTTGCTTCTTGATTCATTGGATGTACCGTTTTCACTACTTCAATGTCTTTGGTTCTTGATTCATTGGATGTACCGTTTGCACTACATCAATGTCTTTGCTTATTGATTCATTGGACGTACCGTTTGCACTACATCAATGTCTTTGCCTTTGATTCATTGGATGTACCGTTTGCACTACATCAATGTCTTTGCTTCTTGATTCATTGGATGTACCGTTTGCACTACATCAATGTCTTTGGCTTTGATTCATTGGATGTACCGTTTGCACTACATCAATGTCTTTGCTTCTTGATTCATTGGATGTACCGTTTGCACTACATCAATGTCTTTGCTTTTGATTCATTGGATGTACCGTTTGTACTACATCAATGTCTTTGCTTTTTGATTCATTGGTTGTACCGTTTGTACTACATCAATGTCTTTGCTTTTTGACTCATTGGATGTACCGTTTGTACTACATCAATGTCTTGGCTTTTTGGATTCATCGGATGTGCCGTTTGCACTACATCAATGTCTTGGCCAACCTTTTCTTGTGATTTCTGGATTTCTAATTAATGATTTCTGGAATTTATGTTTCACCAACTTTTACGATTGGCATTGATATGTATGTCATTTATTGAGGCTTGGTGAATTAAATAAAGAATATGACATTCTTTTTATGCTATGAGATTCTTGAGATATTGTATGACCTTTTGTGGATTTTCTAATGTATACTTGTCGTAGTATGACATTTTTGGTTATCATACGTCGTTTTTATTATATCTCTTATTATATCTCATTTTAACTGATAACTATAACTAGACTGATCCGTTTATTATTTTCTTATTAAATAATACTCGGGTCAGACTGAGATTTTACAGGTGCTTCTGCTTGACTCCTTATCGGATCATCATTTGATCTTTTGGCTAACTACTCTAGTTTAGTAGTTTTTGGTTGTATACATTTGAGATTTAGACTCCTTGATGTATACGTATTATTTTACCTAGCACTTGTATCTATTCTTTTTGATATTGTGGATCCTATTTGACCACTACTCTGATGTACACTTTCATGTGTTAGATATATATATTCATATCTATTTCCGCCTTTGTGATGTGAATTATCTATGATTGATCTGTGTTATGTTTATTTCTATATTTGTTTCCGAAGATTATATATAGCCACTGTGTAGTAGCTTTGAGTTAGTGTCGGTATGTCGGATTTCCTCTCGAAATCAAATGCATGTTATATCTTATCTGGCATATCGGTGCTCGCACAAAGCAATTACACGGATGGTCGCTCCTCAACAGCCTTATTCTCCGTGCTAGTTGACAACATTACATTGTAGTGTTCTTGGGTAGCGTGGGTATAGAGGTGGGGCGTCACAGCTCACATAGAGTTTAGGAACAGAACAATAAACTCTGAGTCAGTCATTGGACTGGTGTGAGCAAACAAAAACAGTTTGTCTTTAAAAACAATCAAAAGATTTAAAATTTGAAATCCGCAATGCTTTTTGGAAAATGAAGCTACCATAAGGCCTCGCGGCACACACACCATGCAATCGCACACTTGGGGGAGATTTCTCCTTATGATAGTCAAATATGCTTACTACGCAAAAATCCTTTTTGATATTATTATTAGTGGATAGTGGAAAATATTTCGTAAGTATAATATTAATCTTAGCCAACATAGGTACCATTATACTATGCCTACTATAGCTACCATTTTAAATGGCAGGTTCTGTAACTAAAACCGTATAAGGCACGTATTGTTTCTTTGGATTTCCAACAAATGGTCAGGCTGAGGAACTTCCTATTGCCACATGGGTACGCCTCTGGAGGGACGCCCCGAGAACCTACCCGGCTCTCTACCAACACAAGGCCGGCTGCCCCCTTCCCGAGAAGTAAAACCTAAGATATGCCACCTCCGGTCGTTTGCGACCTTTATCCGAGGATCTTCTACACCAACAACATCACACAGTAATAAATATACTACAGTGTCCACATGAGTAAGTATCTGGGCTCCATACCATGATACCACCCTTTTCCAAAAGGAATGGACATACCCTAGGGGAGCTACCCCTGAAACCTTGCCGCATCTTTCCTGTTTCGATCATTACCGGTTTGTAAGGCTCGATGAGGTCTCGTCCACAAAGCTACGCTTTTTCACAAAGCCATGATTTGATCAACAATTGATTAGCAGCACTTCATATGCCACATTACCGAATTGGGAATGTATCACTAGTAACCATCAACTACATAACCTCTGAGCTCGTACGTCTCAGAGAAGGGTGTTAAGCTAAGAGAATAATCTCCGCCACCAAACAGAAATGTATTTGATAAAAACCAGCTTTACATATCAAAGTGTAACGTCAGACACACATCCGTACAAGTCTGTTCCGGGTTCGAACAGAACCGAATGCACTTCCAAAGAAGCCCTTGCAATCCGGGTATTCACAATCTCGATCGGACTTCCCATCACTTAGGAAATCTCTATACTGTAGCTACTCAATGCAGAGACAATCGATAGGTTATCCTATCGTTCTCGCAAATACCCGGTCTTCACCACCGGTCTTCAAATGCTATCCATAACGACGTATCATTATTCGGAATGGGTTATATGACACAAATGTCCTCTCTCGGCTAAATCGAATAATGAGCGCAATATTTGAAAACATATGGATATGGGATTTCAGTTAAGTCGCAATTCTTAAATTCAAATCTTTCTTTCAAAGGGTTTAAACCAATTACCATTTCAAGTCTTTCAACAAAAAGATTTATTCCACAAAGTTCACCCAGTTTCATAAAGATCCATTCACGGATTTCAAAACAATTTCCATTTCAATTGGATTAACTCATTTAATCTTTAGATCAAAGATTTAATCTATAGCTTCCAAAACCGTTTCCAAAGATTCATTCATAACTTGAAAACCGTTTTCAATTTAAACTTGAGATTCCTCTAATACAAATTGGAAATTCATTTCTTATATGAAATCCGATTTCATTGTACAAGTTAAAATCTTTGGGTTAATTCAAATTCCCAAAACAACACTTCTAAAATGGTTTAAATTCATGTAAACTTGTATAACCTTTTTACAACATAAATTCTCAATGTAGAATTCAATTTCAAATTTTGAATTCAGTTTTAAATCAAATTTAAAACTAAATTAAGTTATTCAAAAATAACTTTAATCTTTGAAATTCCCTTTCAAAATCTTTTCACTTAAATCCGATCTATTTTCAAAACCATTTGGATTCAAAAATTCAATATCAAAACTATTTCAAAAATCCGTGGCTTAACCAATTTGCACGTGCAATCCATATTTGTGTGTGTATAAGTGTGGTCCAGGGGTTTTACACAATAAAAGTGCAACATCAACAATCAGTACATATTCAAATACAACAATATATTTGATAAGTGGTATAAACTATAACGCTTATCTTTCATTCACAGATCACAGATATATATCACAGATATATATCACAGATAATAAATTACATTAAACACAGCTCAAATCAAAACAGAGCATTACAATCAGGGATGTCAAACAATTCAATCATCCAATAGAATCCAAACATTCATAAGTAAGATCAGTTAATTGTCTGATTAATTCAAATCAGATTAGTTACCTATGAATTACTAATCTTGGTTAATTAACATTAATAAATTACAAATCATTTTGATTAATTATTCTTCAATCATTTATTAATTAACCACTAATAATAAGTTAATTAACCTTTAGTTGTAATTCATCAACTTTTAATTATTAAATAATCAACCTTTAATAAATTAATTAATCCTTAATTAATTACATAAATTAATTAATCCTTAATTAATTATCTTAACTAACTACTAATTATGAATTAATAAACTTTAATTATCTAATTAACAATCTTGATTACAAATTAGTTAAACACTTAATTATTAATTAACCAATCTACAATTTTAAATTAATCTCTAACCACTTAGTTAATTATGATTTTAAATTAATTAACCATTCTTAATTACCCTTTTTAAACAATTAATAATAATTATTTGTCTTAATTAACATTTTAAAAATCTTCCTTAAACTTTGGAATTAATTTATTACTAACTTAAAACTTTTAATGTTAACTAAATTTCAACACTTGTTTTACATTAAGTACTTAATTAAAATATTAATTGGATTTTAAAACTTTATTAAGTATTTACTTAATCCATTAAAACTTGAAATAAATTCTTGCTCAAGTTGTCAAACATTAATTACTTCATTAGTAATAAATTTTGTTTAACAATATTAACTTAAATTTTATAAGGCTTGGTCCCTTTTTGACACCAACCTGAGAATAACCCCAGTTTACTCGAGTTAACACTCGAGTTTCTTTCCCTATTCCCCGAGTCGCTCTCTCGTGCCTCATATACTTTCTTCTTCTTCTTCTTTTTTTTTTTACCTTAAGTTTTAAACTTAATAACTGCTCCCAGGCTCGTGTATATCAGGCTCGAGAACTTCGCGTTTCAACCCGAAGCACGCTCTCCCTTTTCTCGAGTATCAACTCGAGTCACTCTCCATTCAACAACGCTGACACCATATCGACGGCGTACACGTGCACGGCGTCGCGCCGTCCCTCTGGCGGACTTCACGATCTCCGGCAAGTCACAAATCACCCCTACATATGAAATCCAAACTCGATTCGACTCTAAATTTTCCAAATCAAAATTAAGCATATCGTTTCGAAACCTGGAACTCGAACACATCCATAAAAATGCTTTGCCTCGGTCGCTCCGACCACTAGAAACGCCATGACTTCGGCCTCACCACGTCAACTCCTTACACTTCAATTTCCCAGAGTTTCGAGAAACTCGGTCAATCAGAGGTGATGAAACCATTGTTTCCAGACGCCTCAAAAAATCAATCACGAACCCTAATTTTGCTTCGTCTCATCAATTCGTACAATGGAAAAAAATTCAACAATTTTCCCATTACTATCGATTGCCAAATTTGCTTCAAGCAAGATCTCAACATTCAAAATTCGTTCGATCATTAGAAATTGATCAAAATGTATATTCTGTTCAAATATGAACTGCACCTAGAATACTAAATTAAAAATCATCATATTAATTTTAAAAATCCTATCTTTGTATGTTTATTCAAGTTATATAATCAAATCGATAATTTAAAATACTCGAATAAGTCATATGATTTCTTATTTAACTGTAAAACTGAGTTTACAGAGTCAAGTTCTTCATTTTCAAGCTTAAACAATTTCTGGACCATGGTTTAAGTTTAAACAAACTTATTTTGTTTAAAAAAATCCTAAGTTAAAATGTTTGTATGAAGATTTATTAGATTTTTTGTCAAATTTGCTTTGCTCTGAAACTGGAAATGAAGGAGAGTAAACCATACAGTACAACAGAAATACATAGAACTTCTTATTTACAATATTCAGCAAACATAAGGTATTCATAAATCAAACATACAAATTTAAATTTAAAACAGTTTGTCTACTCACCTGGCAAAAGTTTGAACAGAGAGCAATTGTTGTTTGAAGGCTGCAGTTTTGATTTTCCTGAATCACTTTTCTGTTTTTTTTGTTGATTTGAATGATTTTGAGTTTATAAGAATAATGATGTTTTACTTCTTTTTCTTCCTTTTCTTTATGGCTTTGCTATGTTTTGTTTGAACGAATTAGAAGAAGATGCAGTGCATATATAGAAACAGTTTTACAGGGTAGGCTTCTGGTACAACAAATTGGGTCAGATTTTTTTTCTTTTGGAAGGCTGAAATGATTTTATTTGTGCTTGAGAAGATGTTATTTAATGCTTATGTCCCCATTCCTGTTGACATACAAATCCATTTTATTTATATATGCATACTTTTTTTTATTATCTTCCTGTTCACATACAAATATTTACTTTAGTCTTGCTTTTATTTTCTTGCATACACAACTTGTCATGTTTTCCATAACATACATACATACAAATCTAGTTTTGCTTTATTTAACACATATTATTTAAAAGAGAATGATTTAAAATTAAATACATATCAAATAAATTACATAAATATATTTTATAAATTCAAATTATTTTTAAACATTTACTAAAAATTCAAATTCAATATATATATATATATATAAAAATTCAAATCTACTCATATATGCACATATACATATATATATATATATATATAAGATTTAAATTCAAATGATTTTTATTAAAACATTTATTACTTCAAGAAATTGAAGTTTTATTCATATAAATTAACACATATTTTATTTGTTTATTCTAGAAATTTTTCTAATTAATTCATAAATAAATTCACAATTTAATTCCAAAATTAATTAATTATCAAATTAAACATGATTATTTTTCAGGAATGTTACAAATAAGGAGTCGACTATAAGAGGATAAAGAAGATACCTTAGGAGTTGGACTGAGCAAGAGAGAATAATGAAAAATATTTTCCACTTATTCCGTTGTATAAGTAACTCAAACCTAAATTATTTTGGTTCCTACTTTCTCCCATCCTTGGCCTCCATTTACATCTATCCTCCCTCATCATAGTTGATCTCCATCAACCCTTTATAAAACCTTAAAACATCAAACAACTCAACTCAAGTGGTGATACGCCGAAACCAATAACTTTGATTAGAGATCTAAAAGATCTATGAGATTTTCAAAATCGACTACATCTTAATCGGGTAGGTTCTAGCTTACATACGTATTGCTATTGTATGCTATTTCAAATCATTTTTATATATATTGATTGCCATGCTTTAGTTATAATTCAATATATTAATTTAATAGTAGGTTAAATGTATTTATTTATTTTAACATAATAATATAAAAAAAATATATAAATAATTTTTGTTTTGACCATACAATCATTCTAAAGTATGTAAAATAACTTTCTGAATTTGAAATATATTTTTTACTAATTATAAATTAAAATAATTTAAATTATAATATACATCTGTATCTAAAATAATATATATGACATTTAAAATCAAGTTACTCACTGTAATTAAAAAACGATTAGGCCAAAGGATATATATTTATAATTAAGAGCGTACTTATGTTAGTGTATATATATGTGTAATTGCTTTTGGCATTATAAAAAGATATTGTCAAAATTATATATACACATACATTTTATAATATTTATTTATACTTAATTTAAATACAAATATTAATATATTTTTAATTTTAATTAAAAATATATTTTCAATGGCATTATTTTTAAATCAATATATTTGTTTTATAATAATATTACTTGGTCAAATATAAGATATTTTACAACTTTGAATTAATATCTTAGACCTAAATTTGAATTTGAAATTTTGTTTATTGAAGTCAAAATTAGATATTTTATTTAAAATTAAAATTTGAAAATCTTAACTCGATCAAATTATATATGATATTTTATAAAATTATTTTATTATTTTATCAAATAAATAAATATATGTATATATATAATAACATATTTTATATCAAATAATTTAATCTTGGCAATTTTTATATATAGACACATTCATATATCTGGTAGATATAAATCTCATATCTACACATGTATATATTTGACCATGCTTTTGTTTGATATTATAAACATCACACATATATGTCATCTCACATATGCATGAATATATATATATATATATATAATGATATACTCATAATTATACACATATTATATTTAACTATTACATTTTAAATAAATAAAATGAAACAATAAATAAAATAATTTTATTAGAAACAACTAGATTATATCCAGTGTTAAATATTAGGAAATTTGTTGAGATTGACCTATTTTAGTCGTTACCGAATAAGCCAATCTAGCACTTTTCATGTATTCAATAACTTCCGAAGTCTTACTTCCAATAGTTTTGCCCTTCGTATGGTTGATAGTTACCCCCTTCATATTTGGATGATTAATGACTAGAAAGTTTTGTATAACATTGGCATTTATGAAGTGTTTATATATTTAATGCACATATTAGTGTAACATACTTAATTATAGATATATAACATTACATAAAATATTTTAGTTAATCTTTTATATGGCTAAGCAATTTGATGTTTCATTTATTTAGCTATGGACCATATATCCGATTTATAATGACAATCAAACATGTTTAGAGTTCTTCTTTCATAATGCAAAAACGGAGTGTAGAATTTTAATTAGTGAGTACACTTTATCTTTACAAATGTTATTTCATTAATTAAAAATGAGTGTCAAATTTCACAAATAAGCGCACTCTATTTTTACAACCTACGATTTGAATCTCACTTAGATTTATGATTCACGATTCGGATCTCATTTCGATTTGAATTTTTAACTTTACGATTTAAAATTTGAATCTCATATTGAAATCATTGGTAAAGAGAATATATGTTTTTACAAAAAATGATCTTTTTCAAATTTTTTACTTCTGTAAATATACATGTTTCTATATATAGTTGATGTACTGTGTGTAACCAATTTCATTTCTACAGGCTAAACTATAATCTTTTGATTTGCTTCATGGTTAAGCATGAGGTTTTATTACTGGTTTTCAACTATGAAAATTTCAAATTAAAGCGACGACAACTACGGACTCACTAATAAATAAAACAACTTGATATTATCCTAAGTATCATTTTCCAGTAGCATATTTTATAAGTTAATTTTCAAAAATAGTCCAGTATTTAACAATGGATAAAATTGAAGAAATTGATTGAAAACATGGCTTATACGCCAAAAGGGTATAGTCATGTATTTGAAACCTCCATGTTTAGATAAACTTAGAATGCAAACGAAATGTAATACACTTGAAGCATTAGGTGAGTACTTTTCAATAGCTTTAGTTAATAACCACTACATTTTTTTCTTAAACATCAACAAATTTATTATTAAATTTTTTAAACTATAAAATAGTATTTAATATTTTATAACCATTAGCACAAAAAAATTTGGTTTCACACTTTTGTACCCTATAGGTCAAGATTTCTTCTTTCATCTGTATTAAAAAAATAAATATGTAGCATATCTATCATATTTACAACCTACTCACAATATGGCTCATTAGATCACCTTTCTCATGGACAAGGCTTCAAGAAGTAATTAAATATAGTACTCTTACAATATCGATGTATTAATATTATAATATCACCGTTTGCATAGACTAGGTTTATTATACTGTTATCCATTGCAATTTGGTTATAAAATAAGAAATTAGAGCATCAACAGAAGAGGAGATGATAAGAAGAAGAAGAGCATCAAGTGAAAGGAACAACATATAAAAGATTAATTTTGAAAATAGATTTAATGATGATTTATTCAGGATGTTGGGAAAATTCAACCAAAACCCTAACTTGCACAGATCTGAAAAAGTCGCATACCTAAGGAGCTAGCACAAATGACGCGAATAGATGGTAGTAAGGGCAGATGGACGGACGGCAGCAGTAGCGACAGACGGACAGATGGTAGTGGGCAACAAAACGGGATTAAAGCACAGATAAGAGCGGAAAAATAAAATATTTATCTCTAAAAAGCTAGTTCTGTTTGCACCGTAGCCATCACCCCTTTTTTCTCAAATAAATCATATTTTTTTTTACTTATTCCACCCTTTTGGATGGATGGAAACCCATAAAAAATAACATTTTAGTCAACAAGTATTTCACGAGAGTGAATGATGACAACCCCTCCATGGCGTGGCAATGTCATCGTCCGTAACGTAAAGGACGTGGGTGACAAAAACACTCCCACTCGTCCTAGACGAGAGTGTATTCTTTCTAAAAACCCATGCTCGGACAAAACAAGAGCACCGGCCAAGCCCACACTTGCAGTCAGCATGAGGTTCTTTGTGCCCACAACGGGCTTTGGACTTAGGTGTTGTTATGACTCAAGCTTTCATCGAGCTTGGTGGAAAATAAATAAAAATATATTTAAAAAAAGGCAAAAGGATAAAATGGTGGGTAGTGAAAGAAAGAAGGGGTGTATGAAATCATAGGTTATTTTGGAGTAGGTTAGGTGAATTATGGAGTGCAAATAGATTTTTCCTTTTAAAATAGACTAGCTAGCCGTGAATGCATATGAGTGGGTGTGCACTTGCATATAAAATTGGGATATTACAAAATATTCCAACTATGTAGCATTTAGGTACATATTTACCATGTAATTATATATATGTGTGTGTGTGTAAGTAAGGCTGGGGGGTTGACTGATCCTCTACCAGTTTATTGCATGAACATTAAAAAAAGAATCATAACAAGATATGATCCCAAAAATGAAAAAGAAGAGAAAACAAAAAAGAGGAACAAAGAAGCAAATAACAACATCTAACACTAACCAAGTGAACTCATCGTAGTTTTAGATGCTAGAATTTATGCTAAATTTGATAACCTGTAAGCTTTCGACCAAAAACTGTAGATTAGATTTGGTCTTACCATTGAATAGTCTCTCATTTCTTTCTTTCCAAACAGCATGAAGGAATTTTTTCCAAGATAAGAAATAGAGAAATTATATCTAATGTATTCCAGAATTTGTACGAAAAACTATTTATTTTTATTCGCACTTTTTAGTATCCTCACACTATTTTACCGCTATTCGTTTGTAGTACTAAATGTTGTTATAAATTAAGAAATATAAAATATTATGAAATCATTGTTTTCATGTAGTGTGTGTATTAAACATACGTGGTTCGGGTTTAAATACATATGATACACACACATCCACGCGCTATGTTGATATAAATTCCAATAATCGCAAGTGTGTGTATGTCATTGTTATTGGGATCCAAATTCTTTAGATGGTGGATTTTTCATAGGCACTCCAGTAAAATGTTACAGGGTCCCTTATTATATTTTAGTGTACCAAGATTGCCCTCGGTTATTTCAACAACAAGCGAATAGGTAAATGCGGCAAGGTATAACCGAAATTGATAAACTAAATTAACAGCATGCCATCATTTTACAATGACATATATGATATTTACCCACCATAAGTCCATTATTAACGGCAACAATTTATTGTAAAAAAACTTATATACTTGACATCGAACAATCGAATATACAAAAATGGAAAAATAGGCATACAATATCAAATTTGATATGTCCTTTCGAAACTAATCATCATTTGCATGTTGAGGGCGCGAAACGCTAAGCATACAAGACAAAATTAAAAAAATTGACCATGCAATGTTCATATTGCGATCAGCAGCGGTGCTTAGGGCAAGACTCAATACATCATTTCCTTCAACATTAGATAAGCCTTCATGGTTTTCCATGGTTGATGGTGATGAAGACGTGGAAGACAAGAAGTCTTTAGGTGTAAAGTAATAAGTGATTATTAAAAGGGTTAGTTAGGTAATTATATCATGGAATTTTTAGAAGGGCTAAAATTTGAAGTATCAATAACAATGTCATATGCACGTGCACACTTATATATAATAGTGTTTATAGACACTAATATGGCATATGTTTTTGTATATTTGTGGACATTGGTATGATATGTGTGCATACACACTGATGGACACTAGTATAATATGTGTATGAATGTGTGCATACACAAACATGTTGGGCATCGTTGTAATAGCACCAATGGAAATGTTGTTCATTATAACACTGTATGTTGATTATAAGTTGCAATATAATTAATTTAACCAAAATAAGCTTAAAGTAGTAAGTTAAGTGTTGGATATGGTTTGACATTACTCAGTCATTCATGATGACACTGCAAATAAGTATATGAAATAAAAGGTTTTCTTGAAATTGCCCATTTTACCTAGCTTGTTGATGCACTTGTTTTAATAAAAGGTATAAAATGGAGACGTATGTTGGAGTTTATTTATAAATAAAACCCAATACATTACTTTGACCCATTCTTTTTGTTAACCTAGAAAGTGGATCAACACTTAGAAATCCGATGAAAGCACCATTTCTATTAAAAGTAAAGGAAAAAGCAGAAAAAAGTAAAAAGAGACACAAGAATATTTATAGTGGTTCGACAATCTTTGATCTACGTCCACTTTATAGTTTATTATTCATTGTCTTCTCCCCAGATTATAATGAGTTATATCGGATCTGATCATAATGTTGTGGATCTCAAATTTATAATGAAATTTCTGTAGTTTTGAGAGGTGGAGGATAGAAGTGAAGAAGAAGAAGTCTTCAATTGTAGAGAAATTAGCCTTCCTTTTAGTTGTTGTAGGCTGGTATTTATAGAGAAATAGAAGTATGGAGTCAGAAGACGGTTTGCAATGAAGTCCAGAAGAAGGACCGATGCCACACGAGAAAAATCAACGACCAATGACCTAAGGACATGGGTCGGTACCAAGTTATATAGCTTGGTATCGAGCTATGAATGTTAGTGCGAAATCAGCTTTGCCACTTGCCCCACTCCTTCATCTTTTAGTTGATATGTTCCATGCTTGTTGACTTATTAGTCGATTCTAACAATCTTCCCTCTACCACTTGAATTTTCTCGCTATCTTGGCTTTCCTCTTATCAACCTTGGAATTGATTATTCAAACTCTAAGAAAACCACTTGATTGCAAGCTATTGGAGATGTACATGAGTAGCATGGAGTTTGGGGGGACGAATTAGGTGAGAAGTATAGGTCGATATCGACCTATCATAGCCCCGTACCAAGCTAGTCTTGTGCTCCAGTCTCCCCCAAACTTTCTCGAGTTCTCTCTCTTTCTTCTAAGCGTGCTTCCAAGTTCGTGAATCATTTCATCTTGGTTTTAATCTTTTAAGTCCAGTTGAAATCTGCTTTGCTAAAAAGCAGGTTAACACTTGCCCTCCAAAGTACACCTTTGAATCTAAGGTGTGCTTGGCTAAATAACAAGTTCCATCGGTAATCATTCTTTAATAGTTGAGCTCTTCGGCTATTTTAATCTTGGTGAATCATATAATTCCTTTCGATTCTCTAGCAAATCATAGGTTGTTCCATACGTGTTATAGCTAAGGACTCTAGCCCTTGTTTATAAATCATTATCCTTCCGATTTCATTCGGAACTGTTACATCACATACCAAAATTGTCCTGTGTTATCTTGGACTTATATATTTTATTTAATTACAAGGCGTTCAAATACTTTTATCTAGTATGTTTTCTTCTAAGGTTCGATCTCTTTAGGTCATTTTTCATTCAATTTAACATGAAATCTCTCTGAATCGTTCTTAATCCAACTAGGATTCGGTTTCTTTAGACCATTTAACTTCTAATCTAGGATTCAATCTCTCTAGATCATTTATCATCCAATCTAGGGTTTTTCTCTCTCCGGATCCTTGCCAAATCCGCTTGCTCTTCGGCAAAGGGACTCAATGACCAAGCAAGCTCATCCGTTCACTCTCTGGTGGGGGACTTACTTTTCGTACAAGTCATTCCACTTGCTCTTCGTAAAGGGAGTTTGCACCCTGTACTCTGGTTCTATCTTTCCGGATAGGCTTCAAGCATTCAATATCATACAAGTCCATTTGCTCACTCTATTGTTGGGGACTTTCACGCAGTACTCTGATCCTGTCTCTCTGGACAGGACTTAAAGTGATCAATATCGATCAACATATTCAACGTGGATTTTTCAAAATTCAAATATCCAAATATCCAAATCAAAGAAAATAAGCAGAAGTCCTTATTATCCATCCCATCTATCCAACATAGATCGTACCTAAGGACTAATAAGCAGAAGTCCTTATTACTGTCCTACATAGTCATCCTAAACATCCGACCGAGAGCATGCCTAAAGACCAATCTAGGCCTTATACACATGTAAGCAGTCTAAGGTAATTATTATCCTAATTATTCAAAGCAAGAAAAGGAAAAGCAAAGGAGTCGAACCTGACCACTAACCATCCCGATTGTGGGATTTCGAGTCCCGAACCAGATCCCTAGTTGTTCCTTAATGTGTTCATTCTAGATGGTGGTCGCTCGGGCCGCACCATGGCATTTTAGTTCCTCACGTACTACTGCAACTGGTTGCTCCAAACCAGTTCTTCTATCAAATCATGAAGGTGCCGACACTCATTCATCCATGTCCGTCTAGATCATTAAAGATGTAGAATTTTATAGATCTTTTATCCCTATCAGTGTTCTCTCTCCTAGCTAGCTTCCGATAGGGATCTGCCCCTGGTGTCCAGATATATCCTCTCGGGGGTCTCTGTTAGCTCAGTATAAGAAGAGAACTTTGGTTCTCACCTCTACCATTTCAGTTCTCCGAAGTCATCATCAGCTCTTCTCTTTCATTTGACCTTTATATTCCCTGCTCAGGATAGTCCTCTGTCATCCACAATATTAATTTCAACATCCTTAGCTTCGGTGTCTTCTTAACACAAACATCTATCAACTTCATGGTAGAATTCTACAAGATCCATCGGCGGATCCCTTTCTAACACAACTTTGAAGTTAGTCTTTCTTACAACTCTAAATATTGTCGCCATTAAGATTATAGATGGATCCAGTTTATCGATGGTTGTAGCTGCTGCGTTGAATCTTGTTAAATAGCATCTCAAGGTCTCTCCGGGCTTATGTTTCATGATTGATAGCTCTATCATATTCTTCGATCACAAGATGTGAACTCTGGTCTGCCCCAAGAACTTATTTACCAAGTCGGTTCACGTGCTAATTGACTCATTCTTCAACTTTCAATACCACATTGCCACCAAGTCCGTAAAGCATAATAAGAAGTGTCGTCTTATTACCTCCTCCGAAGCACCCAACACCTCCATATGTTGAATGTATCTCATCGGATGAACTGTCGGATTCGACTTTCCATCACACATTTCCAACATCAAGAGCTTGAAATTGGGAGGATTTCTTGCATTTTGGATATTAGACATGAATGGATTTCTGTTCACGTCATTTTGATCTGGGGTTCCACCTCTAACTATTCTTCTTACCAACTCAATAATTTGGTTTTCGCCATCCAATGATGGTCTTTGTCCAAAAGCGATATTCTGCCCCCGCTCCTGTAGGAGAATTCCAAAACATATTCTGGCACACGTTCCTTGTTAGGAAATCAAATCTACAGTTTCGATGACAACAACTATACAATGGAAATTAAATATGCACATATATTTCTATATACAGATACTTGCTAGAATAACATCACTAGAAAGACAAGGCTCAAAGAACACTATAAGAGACTATAAGTTGATAGGTACAAAGAAGCAACATAAAAGATGCACAAAATAGACATGCACAAGTTTTAGACGTCTGGGTGTACAAGCTAGACGTCTGGAAAAGTCCTATGGAACTACAAACGAACTAAACCAGACGTCTGGTAGTAGCACTTAGACGTCTGAAAATCTACTATATACAAAAAAGCATATAGTATCAGACGTCTGATTTCGAACTCGGATTTTAAATTTAAACTTCAACTGCCACATTCGAGTAGACATCTCCGCTTCTCTTCGCTGCAACTCTTCATCATCAACAGAAGAAACTGTAGAGCACTTATTAATGGATGCAACTACTCAAGAAACCTCTCTACAACTATATGTATCATCAAGAATCAAGAGAACCAATCACCTTACTTACGCTCTCTAATTACATACTCTATCATATACTCTCGAGCTCTAGCAATCTATACTCGTATTTTACTCTTCCAAATATTTAGTTATTCATAAACAATACTATATATATATTGGAAGTATTTGTACTAATTAGTCAATATCTGTGTTATAGAACGCACATTTGACAAGGACAATTTATTGTAACCAAGCCTATTCCTCCGGGCAAAGCGAGGGTGTTTGATAGTCAAATTCCAAAGGGGAGATTCGGGACTGGATATAGGACGGGAGGTTTGAACCAGTATAAAATCCTAGTGTGCTTATTCTATATTTAGGTAGATTAATGTTGTTTTAGTTGCATTATATATTTTGTCACATAAACTTGCATATACACTACACGATCCACCTTGTAGACTTTCAATTGGTATCAGAGCAAGGTTTGATCAAAGTACTGTAACATGTTTTTGAATCACTATAATATGGCAAGTATTTTTCAAGAAGGTCAATCCACAGCACGACTCCCACTTTTTAATGGTTCTAACTGTGCATATCGGTCAACACGTATGAGAATTTTTATGGAGGCTAATGGATTAGAAATTTGGTCAGCCATTCAAAATAAATATGAAGCACATGACACTGCCATGAACGCATGGAATGATGCATAAAAAACTACATATTCTAATAATGCCAAAGCTATGAATGTTTTGTTTTGTTCATTAGATAAGAATGAATTTTCACGTGTCATGTTATGTAATACTCCATATGATATTTGGCGTACCATACAAGTTTCACACGAAAGCACAAACAAAGTTAAACAAACTAAGATTTCAATTTTACATAATCAATTTTCATCATTTAAAATGAAACAAAATTAATTTATAGTAGACATGTACTCTAGATTCCAAACCATTCAACATGATTTAATGGCACTTGGAGTCAAATTCAAAATTTTTGAGTTAGTATCTAGAATGCTCAATTCTTTAACTCCAAAGTGGGAAAGAAAAGTATTAGCTATCGAAGAAGCTAATGATCTCTCAACACTCTTAGTTGAAGAATTGATAGGAAATTTAACGTCCTATGAAGCTAATTTGTAGGCACGAAAAAAAATTCGAAAAAGAAGAACATAGCATTCCCAGCAACAAATGAAGACTCTGACTTAGATGAAGAAGAAATCGTATTTATTGCCCAAAACTACAACAAATTCAAGAAGTTTAGGAGAATGTCTAGATTTCAGAAAGGAGGAAAATCAAGCTCAACAAATCAAACATCAATCAAATGCTATGAATGTGACCAATTTGGACATATGAAGAAAGATTGTCCAAAGCTCAACAATGATAAAAAGAAGAATAAATTTGAAAGATTCTAAAAGAAGAAAGCTTTCAAAGTAACATGGGATGACTCGAATTCTTCATCATCATCAGACAGTGACAGCGATAGTGACGGAGAACAAGCTAATGTATGATTTAGGCACAAACTGATGAGGTATGTCCCGAACTTTGCTATGATGAATTATTAGAACTTAGCATGAAATTAGACGATAAATTTAGATATATTAAAAAATTGAATAAAGAACATATAGCTAAAATATATGGATTAGAACTTGAAGTAGGAATGTTAAATGATGAAAAAATTATTTTAGAAGAGGAACTAATATTATCTCAAGAAAAAATTAAAAATAGTTTGATTGATAATGAGACTATGGCTATTGGTTTTGATAAAATAAACTAGAAAAGGACAACTTGTTAAAAGAAAATGTCAACTTGAGGAGTAATATAGAAACATTGAAAATGAAAAATTTAGAATCAAAAGAAAAATTAGATAAAATTACAACTAATGTTTCAAAATTTAATAAATAAAAACACGATTTGGAAAATCTTATCAAAACTTCAAAACCATCCGGTAATAGAAATGGAATAGGATTTAAAAATATTCCTAAACAAAAAGGGAATAATAGGAAATATAGTTGTATTTATCAAAAGACTAAAAGATTACCTAAGTCTAATAGGATACCAAAAATATAAAAATTTAGATTCCTTAGACAAATAATAATTTGATTAGACAAAAACATATTACTAACTTTTTAGATAATATAGTCTATAATAAAAATTATGTTCATAAAGGTACCAAACCTTCTTGGGTATGGGTACCTGCTCCTCCTAACATCTAGGACCCTAACAAAGTATATGGGTACCAATTAAATCATCTTTTATTTTGCAGGCGCCCAAAATAAAAAATAAGAAGAAATGGATACTTAATAGTGGATGCTCTAAGCATGTGACCGGAAACTCAAAAATGTTATCAAATATAACATACATCGATTGTGGAATGGTAACTTTTGAAGATAACTCAAAAGGATACGTCGTTGGCATTGGAGAAGTCATCAACTCTAGTTCTAACTCTCCTATTATTACGAATGTTTTGTTAGTAGAAAATTTAAAACACAACCTACTTAGTATTAGTCAATTATGCTATAAAGGTTTTCAAATCAATTTCGAATAAGATAGACGTAATATTTTCGACAATAGAAAACAACATATCTTTGAGGTTTTAGAAACAAAAATATTTGTGTCTTAAATATGAATATAAATCGAAATTCAAATTTATGTTTAACCGTCAAACATGACGATCCATGGTTGTGGCATAAACGATTTTGTCATGTTAATTTTAAATATATTAATAAATTAGCAAAATAAGAGTAGTTAGAGGATTACCTAAAATAAATTACAAAGTAGAAAGTTTATGTGACGATTGTCAAATTGGAAAACCAAAGAAAAGCTCTTTTAAATCTAAAAATAATATTTCTACAAAAAAACCATTAGAATTGTTACATTTAGATTTATTTGGTCCAACTCAAGCATGATCTATAAATTACAACAAATATGTTTTCATAATAGTTGATGATTTTTCAAGATATACATGGAATTTATTTTTAAAACATAAAAGTGACACCTTTGGTATGTTTAAATTTTTTGCCAAAAGAATTAAAACTCAAATGGATTTGAAAATTAAGAATATTCGAAGTGATCACGGTGGAGAATTCGAAAATGATCTTCTTACTAATTTTTGTAATAAAAAGGTATAAGTCATAATTTTTCTTTTCACCGCACACCTCAACAAAATGTGTAGTAGAAAGAAAAAATCGTACGTTACAAGAATATGCACAAACACTATTAAATAGTAGTGGTCTACTAAAACATTTTTGGGCTGAAGCTATTGCCACAACTTGTTATGTTTTGAATCAAGTAACCATACGACCTATGACTAAACGGACTTGTTTTGAAATATTTTTTGGAAGAAAACCTAAAGTATCATACTTTAAAAATTTTGGATCAAAATGTTCTATATTAAGTACAAAAGATAATTTAGGACAATTTGACCCGAAGGCCGATGAAGGAATCTTTGTTGGATATTCAGATTGTAGAAAGGCATATAGAATTTTTAATAAATGAAATAACACAATTGAAGAAAGTTTACATGTTTCCTTTGATGAAAATTTTCTTAACCATCATACTAATGATGATGAAGCAATAATTCCAATAACAAATACAACAAATTCTTTCAATAATGAAACAAATGCATAAAATAATACTTTAATATCATCTCCTAAAATTTTAAAAGATCATCCAAAAGATAACATCATTGGAGATCTTAACTCCAGAGTAACTAGAAATCAACTTAACCAAATAATCATATAGCATTTGTGTCAAATTTTGAACCGAAAAATTATAAACAAGCTTCAAACAATAACTTTTGGATAATAGCTATGCAAGAAGAATTAAATAAATTTGAACGTGATAATGTTTGCGAATTAGTATCAAGGCCAGAAAATTAATCGGTTATAGGAACAAAATGGGTGTTTAAAAACAAAGCAGATGAAAACGAAAATATATTTAGAAATAAAGCACATCTAGTTGCTCAAGGTTATAATCAAGAAGAAGGTATCGACTACGACCAAACCTTTGCTCCAGTAGCAAGACTCGAGGCCATACTTACATTACTCGCTTTTGCAAATCATCACAATTTTAAACTATTTCAAATGGATTTCAAAAGTGCTTTTTTAAATGGTTTTATTAAAAAACGTATATGTTGAACAATCTCCATTGTTTGTTCATGAAAAATATCATGACCATGTTGTTAAATTACAAAAAGCCTTTTATGGTTTAAAACAAGCCCCCCATGCCTCGTACGAACGTCTTAAAAATCATTTAATTATATCTGGTTTTCAAATAGGTAAAATCGATACAACTTTATTTATTAGACGAGAAAATAACAACATTTTAGCTGTACAAATTTACGTAGACGATATTATTTTTGGTTCAACTAATGAAAATCTTTGTAATCAATTTTCAAATATTGTGAAAAATGAATTTGAAATGTCTCACACGGGAGAATTAAATTTATTTTTAGGTTTACAAATAAAACAACTTGAAAATGGTATCTTTATTCATCAAGAAAATTATTATAACGATCTATCACGTCCTTTTGAAATGGATAAAACTTCTAGTAAACCAACACCGATGAGTACTAGTGTTCACCTGAAAAAAGATGATAACGGAAAAGATTTTGATGAAAAATTATATAGTAGTATGATTGGCTTCTTACTTTATTTGACGGCTACTCGACTCGTCATTATGATGAGTGTATGTCTTTGTGCCCGATTTCAAGAGAAACCAAAAGAATCTCATCAAAGAGCTGTTAAACGTATCTTACGATATCTATCTAGTACCAGAGATTACAGTTTGTTTTACCTTAAGGGATCATCATTTGAACTAGTTTCATATAGTGATGTGGATTTCGGTGGATGTAAAATAGATTGTAAGAGTACTAGCGGAACATGTCACTTTATCGGACAATCATTAGTTTCATGGTTTAGCAAAAAGCAAAATTGTATCTCCTTATCTATTTGCGAAGCCGAATATATTTCAGCAGCTCTAGCATGTGCACAAGTGATATATATGCAACAAAAACTTACGGGTTTTGGCAAAGTTATTAATAAATCACCAATATATTGCGATAATATGAGTGCAATAAATCTACCAAAAAACCCTGTAAATCACTCACGTATTAAACATATAGATATATGACATCATTTTTTACGTGATAATGTAGAAAAAGGAATTATTACATTAGAATACATAAATACCGAGAATCAAATAGTAGATATTTCCACAAAACCACTAAATGAACAAACATTTGTTAAACTATGACGCGATTTAGGAATATGCTCTTTTTATGATCTTCTAAACTAATACTACATCTTTATTTATTCTATGTTTAGCTAAAAGTTTTTATCCACAAATTAAAGTTGATAACTACATCACCTTAAATTTTTTAGGTGGTTGTTTTCTGAAATTACCTATAAACAATTTTTAAAATCATATATAAATATCTTTACAAAACATAAAAGTAAAGAATATATAGATTTCATATTTTTACAACAGAAAATACAATCATGTCTTTCGACAATTCTCATCTATCATTCTCGACACCAACAATGGATAGCTCAGCGGATACACCTCACTGCCTTCCTACCCCTACACCAATTCAGGAACCGACATATAGGTGATCCTCCTACCACACGGGATTCACTCTCGATAAAAAGAAGTCCAAACGATCTCTATACGTTTCTTCTAAAACCAAGGAGACAATCGATGTAAAACCAAGGAGACAATCGATGAAATACATCACTATCAAAAGCAGTTCTTTGGATCCCTCTGCATCTTATCGTACACCTTTAGATCCTTCACCTAGGAGATTCTATGGTTTTCTAAAAACCCACGAATGTGAAAATATATGGTCTCCACTCAAGCCATGGAGGGATGACAAGTTTGAAGATCACAATGCTCCACATCATTTAAATAAAGTTAATTATTCTCATTGTATTTTTATCTACGTATATTTGTATTGTATTTCATAAATAATAATACTATATTCAAACTCTCGAAAAATAAGCATTACCCTTCAAAAGTTAGGCTATTTTTTGACAAACTGGTCATTTCAGACTTCTGAACATTGCCATCAAACGTCTGACACTCTGGTATCACACAAATTTTTAACCATCGTGCATATATCAGACGTCTAATATAACCTTCCACACATCTGAAAATCATCTATGCTTCATAAAAAATAGAAACGGGTCGATTTCAAACGTCTGAACTATTGACCAGACGTCTGAACAAATTGTCTGCCTCCATAAGATAAAATCTCATACCATTTTTAGATATCTGATATTGTATCCAAACGTCTGAGGAAACTATCTGCCCTACAAAAATAAAATTTCAACCTAATCCAGAATTTTGATTCTACAAATAGACGTTTGATAATTCTCTCCGACTATTAAAAAATTACAAATCGATTAAATCCAAACGTCTACCATAAACAATCAGATGTCCAATTCTATTTACTTTCTTCAAACTAGGTTAAATCAAATGTCTGAATTACCTTCCAGACATCTGAAATTCAATCGACGCTCTTATGTGCCCAGATAACGTCTATTTTTTCTTCTCTCACTTCGTTTCAATTTATTTCTACTGCAAAATCAATTTCTTACTTCTCAAAAATACTTCCTCTTCCAAACTTGATCAAATTCGATGGCTCCTAAAACAAAAAAAATCCTAAGATCTCTAAGCGAAAACAAGACCAAGCAACTTCCTCCAATCCCCAAGTTTGCTCAGGCGATCAAATTGAACGATGAATGAATCGTGTACCGCATTCACTCAAGAGATACGAGGATAATCAAAAGAAGAAACTCCATACAGGTCCATTTTATAATTTGCTAAAGTTCCCATGGCATGATTTAGATGAAATGTGTGAAACTGCTGGTTTAGAAACTTTGATATCCTTTAATCCCAATAACATCCAAATTGATCAGTTGGCCATATTTCTTTTCTATGCTAATTTGGATAGCACTGCGACACTGACAACGATGATAATTGGCTGTGATCTAGTGTTTATGGCAACACAATTAGGCTTACTCCAGGGATCATAGGCCAAACTCTTGGATGTTCCGATACTGGAGAAGGTTTATATAATATTCCGGATATACATCTAAAACCGAGAGATAATATAACACATCAAATGTGGGAAATACCTACGACCCAAGGCGAGACTTCTCACCAGAATGATTATCAATACTATCATTCCTCGCCTTGGTAGTCATGAGCAGGTCATGGAACTAGAGAACAAGGCCCTATATGCTATATTCAGTGGAACAAGGGTCAATTGGGCAAAAATTATATTCGACAAGCTCAAACACTTTGGACTTGATCACGCCCATCCATCATCTATCCTCCATATATCATGAGACTTCTACGAGTTCACAACATCCCCTCATATTTATCCACTTTTGAAGAGATTTCTCTGAAATATGCATCAACAAAAATTTTCTCCCTAATGCACTTGCCGAAAAATCCTCCGGATTTTCTATTTTTTGAAGATTGGACGCAACGTCATCAAGCCGGCAAGCTAGGCCTCCAACTCCACAACCTGAGCCATCATAAGAGGTGGAGCAACATCACGAGACTACTCTTCCTCCTGCACCATTTGATTGTACGTGCCAAGATGATATTTTGTAGACTCGCACAGAGACCAATCCAATTGAAAATATTCACGACCTAACTCTCCAAAATCAGCTTATTTTGTCTCGAAATCAAAAATTGTTGGCTAAGCGCATTGATAGTTTTGAAACATCTTTTGCTTCTCGCCTAGCCACATTTGAAACGTCACTTTCAACTAAATTATCTGTTCTAAAGGAGGTTCTTCAAAGGGTTCATGGTCCTACACCATCTTCAAAAGATTGCCCAACTCTAGTGCCTTCTCCTCCTCCTTCGAAACATTCCCAACTTTTTAACGAGGAGAACAAACCTCCCGAACGAAATCCGACGTCTCCTAAAAAACAAGCAAGTTCTTCCAAGGATAAAGATAAAGGAGATGATCAAGAAAAAGCTTCTCCAAAAATCTTTAGATTTCTTAGTATTCCATCTTTTGTATAAATATGATGAATGTAATCAATTAATGAGATTAATGAAATTTCCTTTCTAGTGTGTTATTTCTTTATATATTTCTGATTGGTAAATACTTAATGGAATGGAAATAATGTCTACAATTAAAAAGTTGTATGTCCTTTTTGATAATGCCAAAGAGGGAGATATAATATAAATCACAATAAATGATGGAAAACACATATTCAGGGGGAGATTTATAAAATAATATATAAGTACATTGTATAGCTGTCATCATCAAAAAGGGGGAGATTGTTAGGACATCAAATCTACAGTTTCGATGACAACAACTATACAATAGAAATCAAATATGCATATATATTTCTATATACAGTACTTGCTAGAATAACATCACTAAACAAGGCTCAAAGAATACTACAAGAGACTACAAGTCGATAGGTACAAAGAAGCAACATAAAAGATGCACAAAACAGACATACACAAGTTTCAAACCTCTGGGTGCACAAGCCAGACATCTGGAAAAGTCCTCTAAAACTACAAACAGACTGAACCAGACGTCTAGTAGTAGCACTCAAACGTCTAAAAATATACTATATACAAAAAAGTATAGTATCAGACGTCTGATACGAATACCAGACGTCTAATTTCAAACTCGGATTTTAAATTTAAACTTCAACTGCCACATTCAAATAGTCATCTCCACTTCTCTTCATTGCAACTCCTTATCATCAACAGAAGCAAATGTAGAGCACTTATTAATGGATGCAGCTACTCAAGCAACCTCTCTACAACTATATATAACATAAAGAATCAAGAGAACAAATCACCTTACTTACTTATGCTCTCTAATTACATACTCTATCATATACTCTTTATCTCTAGTAATCTATACTTATATTTTACTCTTTCAAATATTCAGTTCTTCATAGACAATACTCTCTAGATATATATTGGAAGCATTTGTACTAATTAGTCAATAGCTGTGTTATAGAACACACATTTGACAAGAACAATTTATTGTAACCAAGCCTATTCCTCCCGACAAAGCGAGGGTGTTTGATAGTCGAATTCCGAAGCGGAGCTTCGAAACTGGACATAGGACGGGAGGTCCGAACCAGTATAAAATCCTGGTGTGCTTATTTTATATTTACGTAGATTAATATTGTTTTAGTTGCATTATATATTTTATCACATATACTTGCATATACACTACACGATCCACCCTATAGACTTTCACTCCTCTGGCTGCACATTAGCGTTCTGACCCACTCCTTTGGTTTTATTCTGTCATCCGTTCCTACAGGGAAGCTCTGGCACATACTCTTCCATTGTCACTTATTTACATTCTGATTTGCGTCTCTAGCTCCATCATTATCCATTCCCGATATCTCAGTAGTCACACCAACATTACGCCTGAGTATAGTTCTCTTGTACCGAGTTGATTTGGTTCGGTACCGAGTTGTTCCATTTGTGAGGACATTGTTCCAGTTTGCTATGCTCCAACCCCAAATGTTCCTACATTAGTCCCTAGTCCTTGGTTTTGTATTTCACCAGCTCTAGTTATTCACTACACCATATCATTGATTTCGCAACATTTTATGTTTGTCAATTTCTAACACTTATAAATGTTACAAACTACCAACAGTAAAAAAGTGTTAGGAAACTCAAAAAGTGTTAGTATAAACTTTGTAATGCATTGATTTTTATTTACAACACAAATAAGTGTTATAACAGTTGGTAAATAGGTAAATAATTCATTAAAACAGGGAGTATCCTGTAATTTTCATATACCATCTACTTTCTCACGCTTGGCTATTCCAGGCCGCCAAAATTGAATTTCATTATTAGGGTTTCAGGCTTCTCTTCTTCGACGTGAAAATCCTAGATCTGGTTCCGTTCTGGAAAGACACCGACTGGACAATCAATTTCCCTTTACAGGGTAGAAGTAGCTTCAGGTATAAGTTTTAACTTTAAACTTAATAGCGTATAAATATATTTGCTATACAGACATCGGAAAAAAATTTATGGCTAGCTGTTTCGATATCCTGTTCAAATAGTACAAATACCGGATCTAAACCCATTCCCCATGAGTTTAATCCATCCTTTGTTTCCAATCTATTGAGTATTTCTTTGTAGATACATAATGTCATTTCTTGCTGTTTTTTGGATGCCAAATCACCTTTTCCCATTTACATAAGTTGTTTTGTTTTCTTACTTCATTCCATTCCGTGTATAATCTGAAATTACCTCCTTGATACCATTCATAGAAGTCTACGTTTGATTCATGATGTATGTTAATTTGTTTATCATAGATGATAGTTCATTTGTAGCTGAGTTGAAATTAGTAATCATTATGCCACCTCTGATAATGTTTGAAACTTTTAACGTTGTTGAACCAAGCATATGAAATCTATCTACACCCAATAGATCAATTAAGCACCTGTAGTTTATCCATGGTTCAGTCCATAAATTTGTAGTAGTACCATCAGCTATGACTTTGTCAAATTATCGCTTGCCACTTTTCCTTAGTCTCAGTATATTTTTCCAAGAACAAAATGCATAGCCATCAATTTCCATGTACTAGAAATAATTCCTTTCGCATTATTTCCTCCTTATCCACTTAGCCCACAAGTTATCTTTTGTTAGAAAATTTCACATAAATTTCAAACATGCTATGAGCTAATACATAATTTTGTATACAGTTCCGCAGGCAGGGAATAATAAAGTGGTTGATGATGCTATCAGCTAATTTGCGGTTAATTAGGTAATTAACGTTATAATTCATTATCATAACAATGGTTTCATAATATGATTTTTCATTTTTTTTCAATATTCAGTTGCAACGAGTTACACATTGAAATTTCAAACTGGATAAATTTAAACAAGTACAACTTGCATTTTTGTATTCTTTTCATTACAGTTTAGATACAATACATATAGTATTTGATATGTACTATGTTATAATTTAAGCGGTGCTTAAGCATAGATGATTGTATATTAATTGTTTTAGTCAAAAATATCTAGTATCATTAATGAAAAGCGCATAAGCATGCTCAGGCTGTGCTTGATTGAGCTAGAGCGTTGAAAGAAGAGATATTTATTTTCAGATTTTATGCACATATACTCATCACTTTTGCTTTCTTTTGCTACTTGAATTATTAATCATAAAGGAAATATGAAGTTTTATTTTTTTTGCTTAATGTTAAATGTGAATTAGATTACGACGATATGTGCTTTTAATAGAAGTATTAAGTAAAGGCATTATATTTTGATACTCAACTGCTGTTTAACTCATGCCTAAGCCCATTTAGCGAGGCGACGATTTTGTCTTCTTATTTATGCCTTGTTTGATCGATAGTTTGGGTAAAGTTCACTTTCTCGTGCTTAGAGGTGGTTTGTTTCATGTCATCATGAATGTCATACATAAGTTAGGATATATTAATTTTATAAGCTTGTAAGGGAGGTTTTTTTACTAGTCCAGAAACATTCTTAAAAAAATAGTTTCACCACAATGTAAGACGTCCTAATTGTCATCTTTTATCGCCTTCACCACTCTTTATTCATGTTTT
This sequence comes from Allium cepa, assembly GCA_030765085.1. Classification (NCBI taxonomy): domain Eukaryota; kingdom Viridiplantae; phylum Streptophyta; class Magnoliopsida; order Asparagales; family Amaryllidaceae; genus Allium; species Allium cepa. The sequence goes on from CM060942.1 coordinate 615,967,792, forward strand.
TAATTATAAGTATTCTCTTCATACAGGTTGTACCTTTCACCCCAAGATCCGGTGTAGTGGAATGGGTTGATGGTACTATTCCACTGGGTGAATATCTTTTGGGAAGGTAAAACTTCTATATTTGGGGTGTGTATTGTAGTGAAAGAATGAGACACGTTCCTTATATTTGACAATTAAATAAAAGATTAAAAAACATGAACCCTCTAAAGTTTGTAAATCCATTCGACCATCGGATTACAGACTGGCCTCCACAAACGTTCACACAAATCCAGCTCTCTCACATGCTCATCTGAGATCCTTATATATTTTACCAGTGGAAAATTATGTATTTTATGCTATTTGTTTATACTGGATGAACTTGTTATTGACCTCAAAATAGCAGGAATTTTGTGAACTTCATAACATTTGAATATGTGATCTTGGTACGGTGGATATGTGAACTCAGAAGGATTTGTCTGTTTTGATATTTTCTTTCACCATCTTGAATATATCTAACCGGATCGCTTTCTTCTTCTCTAGTATTTATATATTTATGTGCATACAAATATGCTTACGTTATATGAGAAACTAACATGCTCAAAGTGTTGTATGTTACCTATTCAGCTCGAGAAATGGTGGAGCACATGGACGGTATGAGACTGGAGATTGGTCATTTCTTCAATGTAGAGAGCACATGGCAAATGTATGTATGCTAGTATACTTGTGTGCTTTAAATTTTTTTATTAATTCCAATGTAAAGCTGTATGATGATGTTTTATAATTTTCTTTCATAACTTAGAAATCAGACATAAATAAATATGGGGAATTGGTCTATAATTTTAATTTTTAGTGAGAGTCATAAACCTAACCAGAGTATAACCACATCAGCTTGATCCTACTTTAAAGTTTCAGGCTGTACGACATCGAGTTGATAAAATTTTAAGTTTGTACTTGATTCCAAATTCTCTTTCTATGTTAAAATTCATTCCCTGTGTAGGAAAAGGAAATGGTGCGCAGTTGGTTCTATGGTGCGTTTTAAGTTCTAAATTGTTTTGCATATTCTTCTAGATTATTATCAATGAAACTGCCCCCACCAAACTGTCACAAGCATCATTCACCACCATCATCTTGGCTGTAATCTCTTCCTTAATCTCAATAAACGAATTGGATATATGAACATAAATAACAGTAATGACAATTCAGATTGTTTGGTATTAGCTCTTCACGCGTCTAAATTCAAAAAAAAAATCAACGTCATTTTTTATAACTTTTTCCTTTTTCTTTTTAGCTCTCCCTGTTAACTTTTCACATGTTTACTCTTTATCTCTTAACTACAATTTCTTTGGTATTTTTTGAATGATTAAACATAACGCATTAAACTACCTTATATTTTTTTATTTCCAGTATCTGACACCTTTGGGCTATAAAAAATGGAAATGAAAAAAATCACCCAAAATATGTAACTACTTTTTATGCCGACTCCTGGTTGCTTTAGGCAACCATTTCGATTTGCCATCTATGTATTGAATATCGGATAATATCATATAGATATATTGTTGATATACCACTTATTGGGCTCAGTGTTTTGAAAAACTCACCTCAAGGCAAGGGAATGTACATCTCAGGTTGCTGAGGCATATGCCTTAAGACAATAAACTAATTCCAAATATAATAAAATATGGTCCTAATAAAAGTTACAAAATCCTAAGCATATCGTAACAAACAAAAAAAAGAACAAGATCACAAAAAAAGAAGCACGTGCTTAATTTGCGAAGTTGATCATGAAATCAACATGAAGCAATCACTTTGGAAGTTGATTTCTAAGTGCAAATAATTTTTTTATTTCAATTGAACTCTTTTAGAAAAATCGGTAGGAAGAAAAAATAAAAGAATAACTTACATAACTTGATACTGTTGTGTGTTGGTTAATATGAAGTTGTTGCCAAGTTATATGTTGCTAACTTGTCAATTTATACGCTAAGTTAAATGTTGCTAACTTGTTAAGTTATATTAATAATGAATGAATGTTTACTATTTAATTAGAAAAACATGTTTATTGTTTGCAAAAAATGTAAACGATTCATGTTTATTAACATGTTTATTGGTTAACAAAAAATTATGTAACTAATTGGTTTCATGTAATGTCTGATTCCTAGGTATGACATACATTTAATGCTTGCTCAGAAAAACTTATGCCTCATACTTATATCTCATTTCATGAGTGCAAAAACGCATTGTGTATGCTTCTTGCCTTTAAACAAAGATCGACGAAGAAATAAATTTAAAGGCATTGACAAGTCTTAAATTGATACCAAAAGAAGAACTAAAGAAGCATAAGCCAAAAGAATAATTATCGGATAAGCCATAGACATGGTTGGCACAGTTGAAAAAGTGGGGTTCACCATTTAACATGTAAATGGAACAATGGGTCCATGAGCGTGTTTAACAAAGAATCAAACAGGCAGCTCTCTATTTGTAAAGTAGAAGAATGCATGTTATCTCAGCAGCTGTTTCTTTTTATTTTTATTTTCCATTTATTGCTTGAAATAATAAATTTGTATGTGAAATTTATTCCTTGACATTTCGTCAATATCTGAAAAAGTGTGACATGCGTTAGTATTCTTCTACCAATAGTCATACTTTTTGCTAATTTTCAACATTTGAAACCCATAAAAGAGTCGCAGCTTAAGTGTCGAAAATTTTGAATTTTGTATTTTGTATTCTCGACTAGAATAAATACCAATCTTAAGTTATAATCCATAATCCTTTTGTACCATGAAAAAATTATGAATCATGTTACTTTGAATACCAGATCAGTCTTTCACAGTTTGAAGATCATGCCGGTCACAGTCAAAGGCGGAAACCGTGAGTTGATGTTTGAAATGGTTCGCACATTTTCTTAGTGTACTTTCAATATGACATATGTATGATGCTATTTATTCAGGTATCATCATATATATCTGCCTGATGGATTATCGCTACATGATCTATCATCATATATATCATCATATTCAGGTTGCAATAACTCAGTTTTAAAATTGGATTGCATGCCGAGTTATTATGAAACTGAATGCTTTTCGAGTTAAAATTGAAAACTAAGTTGCAACTCATTAATGTAATTGATTTTGAAGTTGCAAGTTTTTATTGAGTGTTTATATTAAATGCAGGCACGTGTAAAGGTTTGGATTGTCGCATGGACGTTGAAGAATGTGCAAACCATCCTAGTTTGGAGTGGATGATCCGAAATGGTTAGGTTAACCTTAATGTAAACTTTAAGTGTATTTTGAAATTAAATTTTTTGTAGCTTATGTTGTTGTAATATCAGAATACATGACATTGTAATATTAAGATATCTTTAATAATTTTTTATGACATATTTACTCCATTTGCAGAGCATTTTAAATTTTGCAATCTGTATGATGAATTGTCTAATATGGGGACCACTGTTTATGATATCTTATACTCCATTTGCTTTAAATATTTTAATATTAGTATTGCAAGAAATTATGTAAAATCATAAGTTTATATTTGCAACACTTATAAGTGTTGTCAGTATTTGTAAAAGCATTTTATGTGTAACAACACATATATGTGTTACTAAATAATCATTTTCCAACACTTATAAGCGTTACCGTATATTTCTGTACCAACACTTATAAGCGTTACCGCATATTTCTGTACCAACACTTATAAGCGTTACCGCATATTTCTGTACCAACACTTATAAGCGTTACCGTATATTTAGGTACCAACACTTATAAGTGTTAGTAATACGTATGTTCGTAACACTTATAAGTGTTACAAATCTTGCCGCTTCATTCCTCACAGTCCATTAGTAACACTTAAAAAGTGTTACTGAAATTATTTGTAACACTTATAAATGTTAGGATTTGCCTGTTTTGGTGTAGTGATTCCTTGTTTTCCCATCCTTTGGAAAAATCCTTCAAGCATTTGTTGTTGCCGAGTCATTAATCTATCATTCATTTCCTTCATTATTTTCTCTATCTCTTCTTTGGCCATGTAGATGGATTGATGAGAATTTGGGGACATCTCTTGGTTGCCTCCATACTCTGGTTGGCGTGCTCCAACCTTAGATCTAGTGTTAGGTCTCCTCATCTTCTCCAAATCTCAAATCCAAGGTTTAGGTTGTGAAACATAGCTTCCTTCTAAGTGAAAGTATCAAAATGTTAACCTAGAAAATGGATCTACACCCAAAAATCAGATAAAATCACCAGTTTCATTAAGAGTAAAGGAAAAGGCAGAAAAAGTAAAAGGAGACACAAGAATTTTTATAGTGGTTTGGTGATCTCTGGCTTACGTCCACTTTGTAGTTTGTTATTCATTGTCTTCTCTCCGGATTATATTGAGTTATATCAGATATGTCCATGATCTAATGGATCTCAAATTTACAATGAAGTTCCTAGAGTGTTTGACAGGTAGAAGTTACGAGTAAAGAAGAAGAATGTGTCTCTAATGGTAGAGAAATCAACCCCCTTTTTGGTTTTAGGTAGGCTGGTATTTATAGAGAAATGGAGGCATGAAATCAGACTCCCGCTTGCAAAAAAGTCTAGGAGAAGGCCCCATGTTACACTAGAAAATTGAACGACCCGCAACCTAAGGACATGGTTGGTATCGAGCTATATAGCTCAACACCAAACTATGAATGTTGATGCGAAGCCAACTTTGCCACTTGCCCCACTCCTTTATCTTTTAATTTATGTGTTCCATGCTATTTTATTGACTTGTTGTCGATTCTAGCAATTTTCCCTCAATCACTTTGAATTTTCATGCTATCTTAGTTTTTCTCTCATTAACCTTAGAATTAATCATTCGAACTCTAGAAAAACCACTTGACCATGAGCTAATGGAGACGTATATGGGAAGTATGGAGTTTGGGGATGAATTGGGTGAGAAGTATAGGTCAGTACCAAACTATCATTGCTCGGTGTCTTATACTCTAATCTCCGTTAAACTTACCGGAGTCGTATATCCATTCCTTCTAAGTGTGCTTCCAAGTTCGTGAATCTTTTCATCCTCGTTTTGATCTTCTAAGTCCAGTTGAAATCTGCTTTGTTAAAAAGCAGGGTAACACTTTCTTTTTAAAAGATTTAAACAGTTTGAATCTATACAGTACAAACCTAAGCATCATATTATTTCTCTTATTAACAAATTCAACTTAATTGGATATTTTAATGTTTTATGAACTTTAAATCATTAAATAAATGTATACAACATTTATATACATTTTATTAATAATTTATTTCAGCGCAACAAATATAAATAGATTAAGATAGCCACTACATTAAATCGCCATAATAATGTATAATTTCTATAAATTATTTTATTAATTAATTTCAGTCTAATATTAAGTGCAATTGATTTGAGTCTCTAGGCATGGCACTCGATTCTCAGTAGTATTTGAATAGTTTTGAAAGTTCAAATGGACCATATAATAGGGTCAGATGTATATAAGCAGATATGTCAACAGTAAATGCAACCAAAATAAAAAAGATCACATGATCGATTTTATATTAGTTCTGTAACATTGTAGAAAAATATAAACAAATTATATTCAAATATATGGATTATTTAAATATTTGAATTGAATATTAATTAAATGAATTTAATGGCATTATTAAACTCCTTTTAATTAATAAGTAATAATGATGAACTTATTTTGTAAATTTGTTTACAATAATAAGTAGTTCGATTAAATAATAAGTGAATTAATTGTTAATAAAAGGACTTGATTTCTGATGACATATTTTAAAATAATTTTATAAGATTTTTCTATAATTTTCAATTAGAAAAATATTTAAATTATCGTTTGACGTACTTTTCGACAAACGATGTTATTTTTGAAATTTTGCAAAATAAGATAACCAGTGTATTTTATTGTTGTTTTGAGCTCATGCCGTATTTTTGTGCACGATCATATTTTATTTCCATCATTCGCGGTTCGTACGCTAACGAAATTATGTGTAGCGTCGTTCCGGAAATTGTAGAATAAACTAACCAAAAGCTAAGACCGTTCTTCATATTTGACTTTTTCCCCTTTCTTCAATCTGTTTTCATCTCCTTATAAAATAAAAGAAAGCAATTTTCAACCTTAAAAATCAAAATCAAACAATCTACTCAACGAAAAATTAAGTTGGATTCTTTGAGTGCGTATTGGTGAGACCTTCTATTCTATACGCTCGAAGTTGGTTGTGGCATCACTTGGTCGAGATCGACTTACCCATGCCGAAGCTAGGGTTTAGTCTAGGAGGAGCTAGAGGAGATTATAGGCTATGGTATTGGTCGCAAAAGGCATCTCGTGTGAAGGCACACTTGGCAACGAGTTAATGAGGTTCGATCCTATATAGAGTGGTGCGACTTTTGCCTACAAGGAGTAGGTAGCTCCATGTCAAATTTTGTTGCGTTGGGTCTAGCTTGCCAAGGTGTAGGGGGATGCGAAGCTAGCATGGAGTGAAGTTTGTCGGAGTGAACGGTTGCTTATTTTATTAAAGAACAAAGGAGAAAGAGAGGAGAGAAGGCGGCGTGCTTATTGGGTGTGTGTACAGCTGATACCTGCACGATTTTGTTGATTTGGTAAAGAAATAGGATTAAGGAGGTTATTGTATTTAATTAAGTAATAAATTTGTTTGATTACTTCCAAATCTTATAAAATCAACACCTCACTCATACGAGGTCGGATTTGGACACAGTCTTTTGTGTTTGGCTCATATCAATGTTATCTATGGGTTGGAGTTAGAATCATTGAAATTGGAGCAAGTAGAATTTAAAGCTAGTAAAAAAATTATAAATTTTATTAATCATCTTTCGTGATAATTAATGTTATTTTAAATTTATAAGAATACTACAAATTTGATTAATTATCTTTTGGGATAATTAATGTTATTTTAAATTTATAAAGCGATTATAAGCTTGACTTATTATTATTTTGGAATAACTAATGCTATTTTAAATTTATAAAATGACTACAAATTTGATTAATTATCTTTCGGGATAATTAATATTATTTTAATTTTGTAAAAAGATTATAAATTTGATGAATTATCTTTCGGGATAATTAATGTTGTTTTAAATTTATCGAAAGGTTATAGATTTGATTAATTATATTTCAGGATAATTAATGTGGTTTTTAAATTTATAAAAGAGTTATATCAGTTATCTTTCATGACGATTAACAATGTTTTATATTTATAAAGATATTTTAAATTGATTTACAATCTCCGAGTTAATAAATGTTGTTTTAAAGATATAAATGATAGTTGTTTAATAAGAAAATCAAATGTTTAAAAATAAAGCTAAGTGAAAACTATTTTGGGTTACAGTAAATGATATTTTAATGACATTTGTTTTTGACATTTGTTTATAATACACTTAGAAATATAATTAACCCTTTAATGGAATTTTTAAAGAGTGTTTTTAATTTTTTTACAAATATTTATTTATGATTTGAAAATCAAGCACAACTATGAGTCAGATGTTTTAAGAGATTTAATTTTCACATATGATCGTCTATTATTCCCGATAGTTGATTTACTGACTATCTATTCTGCTATCTTCTTTGTGTTTGTCGATTCAAGACGATTTTGTTGCTCATTTGAGGCATTTAAACTCTAGCTATTCTTACAGTTAAGAATGATGTCGAGTCAAGATAGGAAGCAACACTGTCCTAACTTGTCCGGCTTTATTGTTTTCCCCAGGGTAGTACTAGTTTGTTTCCGATAGTTGATTCATCGACTATCGATTTTGATATCCTTTGCCAAAAATGACTAAAACCAAAGCGCGAGTGGACGTCAAGCTATGTGAGGTTGCTCCCATTATAGTATCTTCACATCTACTCCAGATTGGATTCTGTTGTATATGCATTGAGATGTGAAATACTTGGACACTCGGTAAGGTTGGCGGGGTTCGGCTTGTACATTTTCCAAGAGCCATCGTAGTTCTCAAGTTTATTTTCTAGGAGTATATTTTCGGTAAGCGGGTTACACCCACCTAGTCATTAATGAAAAATTTTAGTTTCCTTATTTTTTGTTTAAACCTATAAATTGTTTTATTATTTTCATTGAGAAGTGCTTGGAGATCTTCTCGATGTTTAATTATTTCTGTCCATTCCTTAAGTTTTGATTTTGATAGTTCATGCCTATTGTTTCAAGTTTGGGTTTTGTTCTAATTTGTTTTCGCTCTTTCATGTATGGATGTTGTTCTTCTGAGGTAAAACTTGTTCCATGTTTCCTAGAATGATCTCATGGAATTATTATATATTCATTATATTTCTTGAGTTTTCTCATGTTGGTTTTCCAGAGTCCAGACTGATCCGAGTGTTATTTTATTGTAATGCTCAAGTCAGACCGAGTGCTTCCAGGTTATCGTTAGTGGGACATGGAGTTTATGAAGAAGAGCTGGATGTTCACCTACCGTAGTAATTTTATTCCTAGTGTATTATTATATATACCCATCATTAATTGTAAGGTCGGAAAGTTATAATTGTCCAAGCTGATGAGGTTTGTTTTTAACTTTGATGTACCTTTATTTTAGAGTGACAATTTTTACCACCTTTGTTCTATTATATGTTATCATTCCAGTATGAGATTATGTTTCCCCTATTCTTTTTCTTTTTATTTTACGCTAACAATCTGCCTTTTTGACACTTGGATGCTCGACATTTTAATACCATGGATATATTAAGAGTCGACTTTTGAGGGTAAAAAAGGCGAGTCATTACAAGTTCAGACCTTCTCACCCTATATCTAGAGAAACAGGCATATTACAACCATCGAAACAACCAAGCAGGACTTCAACACTTCTTGAAGACTCCGTAATAAACTTCAAAACAAACCAACTAAAAAATAAACAACATGACTTTGACTTTTCTTCTTACAAAGAAATAACTTTTATGTAATGATTCGGCTCTAGTGATCGAATTATCAGGGGTTACCACCCGATAGCTCAAATCAAAAGGCATGGAAGGAGCAATCTCTCGTACACACTTCTGCTGCTCACTCTGATAAACTCCCATATAATTTATATAACTAATACAAATTTATTTCATCGACACAAAATAGGCAGAAGAGTTATGCCAATCAATGGCGTAGGAATTGTAATTTTCAGTGGGAGATTTGGTATTTTTGAAGATCTTTCCCATGAGGGGGGTAGTGAGATTTGGAAGAACTAGGAAGCTAACACCTCGATATATTGGACCTTTTCTCATTCTTGAGCGGATTGGCCTATTAGTCCATCGAGCAGAATTGCCAGAGAGATTGTCAGGTGTACACAATGTTTTCACGGATCCTATTTATGGAAGTATGTGTATAACCTAGAACACATTATAGAGATGGCAACACAAAAAGATTAGGAAGTGAAACCTAACTTTACAGTTATTAAACGGCCCAATCGAATCGTGGATCATGATGAGAAGCGATTAAGAAGAAAGGTTGTGTGATTAGTTAAAGTTCAATGGAGAGGTGAAGCTAACAATTGCATACGGGAAATGGAAGATAGTATGAAAAAGACTTATCCTAAGTTTAGGATAGTGCATAGCCTATATGTATATATGGTATCGTCATGGTGTACTCACCGTCTGTGGTGTAGTCACTTATCGCATCTTTGTATACATTTCATCACAAATATATATGTATGTATGTATGTTTGTGTGTGTGTGTCTATATATATTCCATTTTGAGTTATCATCTTGTCATAACTTCGAGGACGAAATTCTTTTAAGGAGGGAAGTTTGTAACGACCCATGAATTCATCATTTTGGAAAATAATGTTTAAATTTAAATATATTCAAATATAAGAGCATTAATAATGGTGTTTTGAACAACAAATTATATTAGTAATCTTATTTTGAATAAATATTTACAAAAATATACATTTTGAAAAATATCGATAAAATGACCAAAAATCATTTTATCGTTAAATAGCTCTTAGACCCTATGACATCATGCATATAACTCGATACATAGACTTATTTATCCATTTAAGCAAGAATATGTAATAAAATTATTTATTTTATTTTTGAAAATAAAATGTCTTTATGACATCATTAACAATATCACCATTTTGGAATAATTAACTTTTGAATTTAAATACAGTTTAAATGATTTAATAATTATGTGCGGCATGGTCTTATGAGATACCCTTTGATTTCAAAAGTATCCGTTCTTTTGAGTTTTCTCACACCAGTCTCATTACTGACCTGGAGTTTATTTTCTCTTCCCCTTAAACTCTGGCCGTCCTTTTTTTCCGAGCAGCCAAGTAGTTAGGTAGCTTGGAGCATTTTTGGAGGAGCATGGAGCATTTTTGAAGGAGCATGGAGCATGAAGCTGAAGGGTCCTATGTATATAGTTATCTATTCCTACTATGTTATGTATAAATATCTACCAGCACCTATAGGGAAATACAGAAACTGTCCCTGACTAAGTTAGTACTTGCTACGACTTTGATATCTCATTTTGAGAATGTTTGTATGTACTATCTATGTGTATTATTAATCTATATGTATTATTACACGTTTTTAAATGCAATGTGAGAATCTATTTTGTTCTTTCTTCTACCTTCATTTTCTTTTACCCTTGATTATCTGTCTCTCCAGCACTTGAATTTATGGCACGTGAATACCGAGGATGTACTAGTTTCGATCTTCGAGATTCGAAAAGGCGGGTCATCGCAGTTGGTTTGCTAACGCTTTTGGGTAGCCAGGAAATAAGTGGTCGAATTGAGAAAATCAATGACAAAAGTGTCGGAATTAGATGAAACTTGGAGGACGGGCTCTGGAGCATGGGAGGAGCCTACATTTCAAGTCACATAAAAATATGGTCAGTAGAAAGCTCTGGTAAATGAGTAGAATTGGATCCGACATGAATCAATTTGGTGGAGTTTTGCTTGTAGTCACGCTTCGAGCAACTAGGTGGAAAAGACTCGTGGTCGACTTGGGTATGAAGGAGAAGTCTTTGGGTTCAATCGATGGCCAAAATTTGGTCAAGTAAACAACTAAGGACCAACCATTCTTCTCAATATCGAGTACTTTTTTGAAAAATGGAAGGACCCGAACACTTGAAAGTGAGAGCACCAGAAGAGAAGGACTTAAGAAGAGAAGAAGGGCCAAATTTTGGCTAAGTAATAAACTCAATGCCAAGTGGTTTTGATCTTTATTGAGTCGTTTCTTTGGGCGGATTAGGATGGAACTTCCATGAGGAGAAGTATGGGCTCTGCAGGTCATGTTAGAGATGTTTATTTGTTTGCTTGGGGTTTGATGGCAATGTGGTAAAACGATGATGGCTTTGGCACTTTTGGTGATAGTAACTTGGCGCTGAATGGAGTTAGGTTCCGATGATGGTGGATCGATGTTGAATGGAGTCATGAGGATGATTATCTATAAAGGGAGGGTTCTAGGAAGGGTGACCCATGGATAGAATAGTGAATGGTTCTATCGTGGAACGAAGGAACTTGAAATGGTTCCTTGATGATAATGGAAATTAGATGGAGGAAGGAAAGGGCTCGGATATGCATGTTAAGGGATCGTTGATACTCAGAGTTTTTTCTGATATACTCGAAAGCAAGGATATGGTGAGTTCACTCATCGGTACTTTGTTTGGCTACCCCGAATTGGTGGAATGGATATGTATACCTTGGACCGATGGAATGGGTCCAGTATCAGCTTCAGAGTAAATATGAGTACACTTAAAACTAGGATTTCTATTAGTTCCTGGCAGGTGAAAGGTCATACGAGTTATCGTATGATTAGAGCACAATGAGTGATATTGAGGATTGTTGAGGATGCTATGTTTGCTTTGATTGTTTTCTTTTCTAGTCGATCACTCTAGGGATGTCGCTTTAGATAGGTATTATGGATAAGGACACCGAACACCCGGCATTGTACTTAATTCGCAGTATATTTTTATGATGTCGCACAGTAATATATTATGTTCATTATGCGCTAATTCTTTGGTTGTAGGGATAGGTCGGGTATGGTTCATATACCCTTGTTCCTTACTATATCGACCTGTATATTATTTTGAGATTCATTTATCGCTTACACCAAATCCTGACACACTGATCCAAAGCCTAGGCTGACTTTCGAACTCATGTCGGTGCCAAGAAGTACGAGCTATTGGGTTTTGAAAAAACATTATAGAGACTAAAATACACAGGTATGATCTGAGATAATCTACACTTTTAGATCTCATAATGGAAGACAGAAAAATATAAATACAGAAAATAGTCATCTCAGAAAATATCAAAACACAGTCTCAAAACAATACGTAGTCAGTATCTAGAGGACACAAAAATACATCAAATAGTCTGATAAATACTGAATACGATAAATAGTTACATGGAGCATGAAAGAAAATATAAAGGAAACTCTGATTCAAGCTTGCCTCTCTACCTACTAACTACTAGGCTATCACCTACTTCCCTATCCTGCTGTGGCGGGGGAAAAGAAAGGAAAGGTGGGGGTCAAACAAAATTCTGGTGACTGAGTTGCATCATCAATATATAGTGATCATATAAGATTAACTTGATTAATTCTCTATGTGACCTAAGATGTCTTACTAGTGTCCATGAATTACTTACTTCATTTATCTAAGGGGTATAGGTTTAAACACAACTACACTATAACTTGTGAAGGCATATACTTAGAGTTGAACAACTAATCGAACCTTCAAACAACTAATGATCGGCTAATAGCTACCGGAACTTTTCCAGCATAGGATTACCCTACCATTTCAAACATGGACTATGTTTCCCACATTACAACTAGACATGTAATATTTACACATTGAAGGGGAGCCCGTAATGCCAACTCATGCCAAAAATGTCAAAGTCCACCGCATCTATGTCCACCTTTTAATGGTAGCGTAACGCCTCTTATCGCACCGTGTTAGGGTCCATTAACAATGCAGTATCACGTCGCATCCGTGAATACCAAGGAACTTCCATTAGTGCCGAGCTACATACTCCATCAGGCATCATCGTCAGTGTTGCCTATCCACCATACAACCACCCGCGAGTGCAATTTACGATAGAATGCCCCATTCAAATCTCGACCCTACTGAATAAATAACATTTATCTAGTCCTGTAACGTTCTAGAATCGCTAACATATGGGTCTAATTTCTCTACTATTTCTAACATCCATATATATAGATGTTTGCATCAAAATTGATCACAAACACTCAATTAGTATGATAACACTGCAGATTCAATATCCAAATCCAAACAGAATGATATAGAGAACATAATATGAAGAAAGAAAATTAAAACAGTTAGAATTAAATGAACCTAAGAGAGTTTATAGTGGTTCAGCTGACTCGGGCCTATATCTACTCTAAAAGTTTTCCTTTTATTTATACTGCTAATTACAATTACAATCCATGAATTTCAAGAATAAAAATGGCGGAGTATAGCCCGTGGGGGAAGATGAAGTGAGCCAGAAAGAAAAAGATCCATTCCCTTAGGCCAACGATCCAGTATTTATAGTAGAAGACATGCAAATATCTAGTTGAAAATCCGCATGCAAAAGACCCAAGCCAAAACGGACCGATTTAGAAAATATGGGGTCCATTTGGGCCATTATGATCGATCGACACAGATCCGTATAAGAGGATCGTCATCAATCGACGAAGATCAATGATCGAAGGTCGGTGATCCGCAAGGTAGGTGCCCCTCTATCTTCTCTTCGTGTTTCCTGAGTTGTTGCGGTGTTTGTTGAGTTATTGAGCGATCGTCATTGAGTTGAACTGCCAATCCGAGTGATCCATAGCCACAGTGATCCGACCTTATTCGTACTTAACCGTATTGACCCGATCAATTCCCCTACCTATGGGAGGTGCAAATCCATACTTTTCCATTTCCGAGATGCTATTCGCTTGAATCCGCTTGATTTTCATCCATAGCCTTGTTTATGACTGATCTCGGATCCCGATAATCATCTCTGCAGGCTTCCTACCTTGATGATCATGAAATCCAATTAGCTAACTCCATAGTGTCACGACCTTACTAAAAGGTGGAATAACGATATATATGTACCTATAGTACATATACAACATAATTCAATTTATACTTGGACCTTAGGCCGAAGTCGTAACGATCCGTAAATTCTAACGGTTTAAATAACACAATTAACTAATTTTTTCATGAAATTAAACAATTAAAACTTAGAATGAAAATTTGATATTTGGTATGTGTCTATTTAAGCATAGTAAGTGTTAGATTTTCATTGGAAAACATGTAAGTTTGTTCTGTTGAGTAATTTCAATTTTTAATTTAAAGTCAGTTAATATGATGGAAATAAAATATTTTTGAAATCTGAATATTTTTACATAATAAAAACGTAAATTATTTTCTGAGTGAGACGTCATATTTTGTTTCATCAAATTTGGACTGCTCCAGCTGCTTTTATATTATTTTGAACGGTTTAGCAGCATTTTGGCAGCGAATATCAACTTTTGATAGGATGATCGTATGCTGATATTTGTGTACCATTTTGTTCGTCTCCTCGTGCAGATTTCCATAATTTATTCATTTATGTATTTCGGCGTCCGATGCATGGCGAAATTTGCAAAACGGTTTGCCGTATCGGTATCCGTTTTGATCCTTTTTTGTTTCCATATGGCCATTTATTTACCCACCGTGAGAAAACAAATGGCCACTTGCCTTTATTATTTACTAGAATCAATGTTTGACTTTCTCTATTCTATATTTTAATTTATATTCTGGTTTGTCCTTTCATTTGCATTTTCTCCATTCCTATTTCTCTCTTCAGCTTCAATTCGTTCTGTATGCCAAAATAAAATAAAAAATATATACAAATTTTCTTTATACCGTTCGATCTGCTCATCTTCTATTTGCTGTGAACTGCTCATTCTCTATCTATTCTTGCTTTTGAGAAATATACACACACACACATACAAAGCAAATATATATGCCAGAGAAAGCAAGCTTGTTCGTTCCTGCCTTTACCATTTTCTCCATTGCCGCTTGGCCTGCACGTCTTCTTCCCTGTCCCACACCTTCATTTCTACTTCTTGCGATATGAAAAAATAGTTTGCATGTATAATTTTTTTGAGAAGCCAGTTCGTCACTTTTCTCTTTTGCCATCAACTGGCCGCTCCACATCGCTTGTCCTCCCATCACCTGCAAGCATCACCCTCTGGTCTTAACCCGAACGCCTCACCACCTTTAAACCGCCTCGACAGCTCAACCACCCTTCCACCTTAGATCCAAGAAGCTGCACGGCCTCGAACATGCGCTTCAACCCGCCTCAATTTTTGCTGCCATCACCCTCCGTTAGCTAACCCGTGCCTAGATCTGTTTCCCTTCCCATTCTTCCACCTATCTCTTCCAGTCTTCCTCCTTCCTAACCGAGATGTTAGCCGCAGTCGTGCTCCACCTTGCTCCTTGCTCCGGCCTCCGCATTAAGCCCACTGCAGTTGTGCTTAATATAAAATGAGAGTATGGATTTTAAATATTGTTTTTTAAAATATAATATATATATTTTATTTTAAATACGGTATATAGGTAATTTGATTTTTCATATATGTGCTTTAATTAAATATTGATTTTGAAATACAATTTATACATATTTTGATTTTAAAATGTGTGTTTTAATAAATATTGATTTTCAAAATATAATATGAAGATTTTTATTTTAATATGTGTTTGAATTGAATATTGATTTAAAAAAATTAATATATATTTGTTTTCCATGGAATTCAAGATCTTGCTTGTCGTTATCCAGTTCCTAGCTTTGCCGCTGTCCGGATCCACATCCAAGTTTCCATGTACGTATCCGTGTGTGTGTGTCTGTGTCTCTTCCTTTGATGTCGTGCTCCATAGCTATTAAAGGTGAGCGATCACTCATGATTAACGTTCTTATATTTAGTAGATTTAACTCACATGAAATGAAGATTGAAATAGGTTGTTAAATTTTGAATTGGTTAGAAATTTAATTGTTAAGTATGATATGTTATTATCTACATTTGTTAATCTGCGATAATTGACATGTGACACTATAACCTGTTAGCATATATATTACATTTAAATTGTTAATGATATATGCATGTCACTGATATGTATGCTATTTTATATTATTATTTTATTTGTTCTCACTCTGCAAGTCCTTGTTAGTTTAAGAAATCCCTATGGGTTGAAATGTTACATACCCGAACGATCTTATAGATTAGAGGAAATCATTATGGGTTGAATTGATAAACCCAAGCGATTTTATTGAAGTTGAATTTGGGATTGCGAGTTGAAATGATATATACCCGTAAAAAATTAAATCATTGCGGATTGAAATGATAAATCTTTGTATCACTTAACCGTATGATAGAAAATTATATACGAACACAGTTGGTTTATTTTTAAATTATCTCTAAAATTTTGAGAAAAGCAAAATATATAGGTTTTAAATAAATATTTATTTTTAAATATAACATAAATTTTTTAATTTAATATATGTGTAAAATTTATATTTTTAAAAATTATATGTTTTGGAAATTTTAAAATTATAAGTTAAGTTTTAAAATGTAAATTATAAAATTTCACTTATAACTTTATTATTTTTTAAAATTTATGAAATAAGATTTAATATAGATTTGGTAATAAATAAGATTTACTTTAATAATATTTAATATAATAAAATTTAATTTAAAAGAATTTAATTGGATAAGTGTATATATATATAAAATATTTATTTAAACTTTATATTAATGTTTTGAAAATAGATTTTGTTGTAACTTTAATAAAATTAAGGTTGGGAAGATAAATTTAGTTAATTTGTAATTTTATTTGTTTAAGAATTAAATTTAAACAAGCATTAATTTAAATTTATCGATTTGAGATTTTAAAGATATGATTTTTATAACTTGATAACTTGATTTTTATTGAATGTGATTAAATGAATATTTTCAGATTTAAATAAAATTAAAATGGAATATTGAATTTTGATTTAAATTTGAATTGAGATTTTATTTAAATGTTATTAAAAATGATTAAGTGAATATTTCCAAATTTAAATAAAATTAATGTTGAATTTAAATTATAAATGAAATTTATCAAATTGAGTTACGGAAGACTTGAATATTTAAACTTTAAATCTATTGAATTGGAAGTGGTTTAAATTTGTAGTTCAAACTTGGATTTGAAATCGATATAAATTAAAAATGGTTTTAATGAGAAATTGAATTGAACCTTTAACCTTTTCAATTGAAATTGTTGAACTGAGAGCGATTTAAATTGAATTTTTGAAACTAAAGTTGATTTGAATTGATTCGTGAAATTGGAAGAATCAATTCTAATTTGAAATAATTTCAATATAAACTCTTTTGCATATAAACTATTTTAATATATAAACCTTTTTATCCTATAACCTATTTTAAATATAAACTATTTTAATGTCTAACTATTCTAATATATAAACTACTTTTAAAATTCAAACTATTTAAGTTAGAACTGTTGTGATTTAGATTTTATGGATTTAAACACGAATACTTTGATACGATGGTTTAAACTATTCTGTGGTTTTGATTTTTGGAGATGAAAATGATTTAAAGAGAATATGATTTCAAAAGTGATATGATTTCAAATGTGATATGATTTCGAAAGTGAATATGATTTCGAAAGTGATATGATTTTTGAAATGAATATGATATTTTGATATAAATGATGAACTGTTTAAAATGAAAATGACCACGGTGTGAAAAAAGCGTTTGGTTGTTAAAGAGACCGGGATCGGATATGTCATACTTTCTGCCAATACCAAAAAATACTTTAACAACTGTGCACATGGTGGAGATTCCAGAACGAAGTAGGATGGTTTGGCGGACGTCTATATGAGGTATGAATGCATCCCTAACTCCCACGAGTCAGCTTAATGTGGCTAAACAGAAGCTATACCTGGGCCAAGTGAGGTCGCACCTCTGATCGAGCATGCTTCTTCGATACCATTCTATTACTTTGTGATTTTATTGGGGCGCCTTTGATTTGGGAGTGTGTCTCGAGGTGGGCGGTAGTAGCTGCTATGCGTTACCACCAGCCGATTCTGCAAAACTGTAGAATCCTACCTTAGACATTACCTCGCGTGCCTTATCGCATGCCTTATCGCGCCCTCTACGAGTTTGATTTGTGTCGTACCTATGGAGTGCTCCCTAATAGTCCACCGGTTTGGTGGAGTTTACAGTACTGTATAGACTACGACATTTCTATAAAAGGGGAATTTTACCATAATGGCCTTCTTTAAACAAACAATAAAGTTGTAGGATATGGCTTTAAAAAAATTATTTTGCAGGACAAATTTTTTTATACGTGACGTGGCCCATTAATCCGTTACTTCATGTCTTCCTTCTGGTCCTTTTGTGTTTTCGTTTCAACCATTTTTAGTGCGCCAAACGAAATCAAAAACAAGGGTTTAGAATGCAAACAATCGATTTCTCTTTTCAAAATCTCAGCTAAATCGATTACAAATTATTTTTTCATGATCGATTGAGTTTTATGCCGCATTTCAATTACAAGGATTTCACTTTATCGATTTAAGCCTTATCGATTTCAACAAAAACTAAAATACTTTCAATAAACGATATGTGGAATCAGCTCAAATACATTCAGCGAACGATGTGTGGAATCAACAAGTAAGCTCTCTTTAATTTTCATGTAAACATATTAGTTAAATATACATATTACTTAGATAATAAACCCTAGTTAAATATGCCCTACATTTATTGCATATTTTTTATGCTGATGACGGTTTCGGTAATGGATTTAAAGTATTTTAGTCTTGTTATGATTTAATATAATTGATAGATGTTTAATCAAGCATATGTAAATATTCAGTGACTGATGATACTAAATCCTACATTTTTTACTTGAATATATGTTATAGTTTAGTTGTTAAAAAGATAAATGCATCTGTCTTTTAATGTAAAGGATTTAAATTACATGCTAAACCCTAGGTATATTTAATAATTACTGATATTTGTTATGTATTTTTGTTAAATAGTGATACATGTTAAACATGTTTGCGGTTTAGTAATGATGTTAAATTATTACATAACATATGAACTAGATTTAAAGCATACTTACAAAAGATAAAAACATTTATGTTTTTATATAGAAAATTTAATAACATAATTAACTATAACTGAATTCTCTTAGTTACTGTTAAATATCAAAAGATACGCAATGAAATGTCATAGTTATCAATTGTTGCTTTTTACTACAAAAATATAACTCTTCATTATTACTAATATATTACTACACATGATAGTATTCATGCAGCATATAAATAAAGACTAGATCTGAAAGTTGTTATAGAACAAGCTACATGCATCTTTATAAATAATGGAGGAAAACAGTGCATAAATATAAGACCGTTATCCAGTCCATTTTGCGAGGAGCACAGCCAGAAGACAGCTTTATCTCTAACTCCGTTGGTAACTTTTTTCATTTATTATCTATACTATAATATGTAGTTTAGATGTTCATTTTGTACATATCTTATATATAATGCAAATACCTGAGTGGGTGAAGCCTTTTTCGGATTGCCATAATTACCCTCTGTTTTTTGGATTGCTAAATTGACAAGAATAAGAGTAGATTCCGTCTCATACATTTATACCGCATCTTTCGCCTATTTCTTTATCACATTCACAATCCATTTCAAAACACGTTTATTTCCCGATACGTTTCTTATGCATTTCAGTTTGCTAGCCCTATTTCTCTCTCACCCCACTTTATGGCTTTATGAACCGATGAAAAAACAGGAGGAAAAAGGTCCAAAATCAAAATATACATCAAGTATTATGCGTATCGTGTTTTGTAATTTTCTGGATCGATGAATTCGTGAGACTAAGAGGCTCTCTCAGTGGGGTTATAATAGATGCAGAAGTCGAAAAGACCCAATGATGATGATGCATTTATAGCAATGATTTGTTTATTTTTATTTATTTATTTTTTGTTTCATCATATTTTTCTTTTACTCATTAGATCATATATTAAACAAACCGATGTATTCTTCTCTAGATATGCTCTCAGAAATATAATTTGGGAAGGATTTGTCTCTTCGTTTGTTACTGTCCATTTTCCAAGGTTAGTTTCTTAAAGCACATTCAGTTTTATTTTTTTTTATAAATTTTCAGAAGTTTATACCATTTCATTTATATATTGCCTGATGTGTGTTTGATGAAATGCGTCTAAGATAAATAAATGAAAATAGCTTAACAAAGACTCTTTTAAGTTTTATTACCTTTTTAACATGAATTTTTTTCTTTTCCTTTGATCACGATTAAATTATGCATGCTCGAAAATCTGCAGTTTAGTAAACCAAAATTGCAAAAGAATATTTGCTAAAGAATTTACTTTTGTCTTTAAAGATAGATATACTCTATATGCTTGAATCAGATTTTGCTACATACTATCCATATTTGATGGTGTTAGTATTAGGACTCATTCATAATTTTTCCTTCAAATATTAGGCGGAATATCAGGGATAGGAAAAGAAAAAAGACAATACTGAGGTGAAATCTATAAGAAGGATGCTACTAAGTGGTAACTTTTGTTGAACCGTGTAACTTTTTTTCAACCTTTATTACTTGCACGGTTTTATTAATAATACAAATTAATTTGAGATCGTAATATAAAAATATAATTTTTTTTTGCTTCAGACGGAGCAAGGAAGATGAAAAAGTAAAAAAAAAGATGCTGCATTAGATGGAAAATGTTCCTATAAAGTAAGTATAAACAACTGAAGTTTCTAACAAAGATGTAATGCCTAGAGAATTTCCTTTTTCAACTTGCAAAAAATAGAAATATTGATTTTGTTACTTTTGATTTTGTTCGTCACAACCAGATATACATGCAATGTCGCTTATTCATGTATTCTACTCAACATGTTGTCACTACACCAATCTTTCATTTTGCTATTAGCATATCTCCAAGTTAAACATTAATAACCATTTCTATACACAGTCATTATGGTTTGTAAAATGTGGATTTCATTTTTTCAATTGTTGGACCATATACATATTATAGGTTGCTAAACTTAGGCTATGTACATTGAATTGTTCTCTTTAGATAAGGTGATAGATCTAACTGAAATTTCTTGATTGCTTGGGTTCTAGACTCATATTTTGCAGCTGTGTTTGAAAGCAATATACAAAAAAATAGATAAATAAAGCTTACATTAAACCTTGAGTTTATATGTTTCTTACTTACTAATTTGTTGTAAAATGGTTTCTAAATTCGATATAATGTTTCCAAAATATTTACACTGAAGTACTCAGTTCCATGTGTATATAGCTTCTTTCAAAATGATAATTTATGTTAATAGATGAATGTGCATAAAATATCTAAAATAGAGATAATCTTGGAGACAGTTCTTTTAGCATTTCGTGTTCTAGACCTACCAATTTCACCATAACTTATGGCGACTTTTATTTAAACCCGAGATTTGTGGTGGTTTCATTTTATTTATGTTTAAATTTTTGTCTTTTGGTTCTCTGTTGAAATTTGAATTCCTAATAAGCATTGTATGTTTATTAATTTATGGTCCCTAATTATTACATTTGACCTTATGTTACCTGAGTAAATATACAACTATTGAATGCACACAACAAGCAAATTATTTACCTATATTCCACCATTTTCCCACCTATTCTCTTTCATTTGTTATTCACAAAATCCACAAACTCATCCCTTTTTAAAATCAAATCAAGCATAAGTAATCCAGCAAATTACAAGTTAGGATGGACATTACTAACAGGAAAGGAAGCATTAAGCACAAGTAACAATGACTTGATTTATTGCCAGAATAAAATACTGCGGCCCTAAATTTTTTGACCTCATTTGAAAATCATTCAATAAGATTTACTTTATACGAGTAATTTTATCAATTTGTATGCTCAAAAAACATTTTTGTATTTTATCTTTAATATGCACTGGTAGATGTTGACTGTCGTGGTCACAAAAAAAAATTCAGGATGGGTGCCATGTGTGCCACAGTTGATGAGTAAGCATGTGCTTGGTTAGATCTTCTTTTCTTGTATATTTTTCCTCAGTTCTCTTTAGTGCACTAAAAGGTGAATAAGAATTTATAGGTACAATTGATGTATATAGTTTTGAAAAAGCTGGACCAAAATGCTCAATGTATAGTTTATTAGTTAATTTCTTTTGCCTTTAGTTGCTCTTCTACATTTATTTAAAAAGTTGAAATCATGAGAGTCTGGACAAAAGGAAAATGTTTTTCTTTTTATTGAAATTATTTTGATTAATATAGAAATAATATATTATTGAAAATCATTCAAATTCAATAAAATTAGATTTTCCCATAAATAACTATGTTTAGTGAAAGAAACAGAGCAATTTTATGGATATGTATTTGATTTGAAGAGAGTTTATTATATTTTTATATTCGTAGGCAATAGTTATATGATCCATAGCACAGCAGGAGTTAAAGCCTACTCATGGGTAGTAATAAGCCATAGTGTATGAAGAGACATGCACTGGATAGGTGGTACAAGGTGCTGCATGGAAGCTACAGGGTGCTACAAGGTGTTGTATGGAAGCTACAAGGGTTAACTCGGCAGCCGAATCTACATTCTTTTGTTCTATGCATAGAAATTACAGGTGCTAGGCAACATGTTGTAGGATAAATCACGTCTACAACTGAATCAGAAGCTGAAGCCTTTGAGTGGGATTTGGTAGTGTATGAAGCTAAATGATTCATGCAGAGGAGATAGATGGCTGCAAAAAACTGTAAAGAGAATTGATACAGGCCAAAGCATGCTGAATGGAAAAGAACAACGCTGGAGCATAAACTGTAGGCTTTTGTTCTGTCATTGTTTGTTAACATGAACAGTGGGTGGTGAATGATGAATAGTGGATGGTGAAGCCTGAATAGGGCTTGGTGATCTAGGAAAAGAAAAATAGAAAAGGTCCTGATGTGATGAAAAAAACCGGATTATGTGGACATGATGTGATCCACATTATTGCATTTGATCATCTTTCATCTGGGCCTAAGTATACTATAAGTATGATAGGTTGGCATGTATCTTTTGCTACATGCAGAAAAGTATAACATGGGTTTTGTGTACTCGCTTAAAAGGAGGCTGGTTGTGGTATATATTAGTTCGTTTCAAAGTTTTAATGTAGTCATATTGGTACTTCAGTTGGGAATAGGTTAGACGCTTTGTTCTAGAATAACCCGATGCTTTACCATCTTCGGTTCTCATTCTAAGGCATCTTTTAATTATTTCTGATACATTGTTTATGTTACCGATCTTTAACACACAACTTATTCGACATTGTTCTTATATTGGTTTAGTCCTTCTACTTCGGACACGTGCTTTTTATTTTTTTCTTCAGATGTAAGCTTTTAAGGTGAAATGAGATACTGGCCCTCACTCGATAAAAAATGGTTATTTTTATTTAGATAAGAAATACACACATTGATTAGAGGCCCAAATATAAATTGATGCACGTAGTACGTTACAAATCTTTTTAGAAATTAATCAACTGAATACAAATTGATGCGTCTAAAAATAAATGGATGTGTGTAGTATGTTTTCAAGTAGTTTTGTGTATGCGAGAAAGTAAGTGGAAATGCTTAAGAACCAAAATTCTCAAACTAGAAAAAAATTTAATTAACTAAAAATAAATTTTAAATTAAGTGCAAAATGAGTACAAATAAATTTTCAAATTACAACTTGATATTCATTTTCCCTCAAACTTAAACACTTGCATATGAATTTAGTTTTGTCCATGAACTAAATAGTCTATAGTTTGATATGCTATGTGAGTTGGATTATTCTCATCTTGCAATGTCTTACTGTTATCCAATGTTAGTTTTCTCTCTTTTTTTAATAATATGAGCGGTATTTTATTCAAGTAGAGCACTTTTTTTATGTCTCATGTGTACTAATCCATGACCTTTAGCATCTCTGTCTAAAGCATCATACCTCTAATCACTTGAGCTAGAGGTCTTTGACAAATTAGTTCTGTGCTTAATAACACTAGGCAGAAATAAAAATAACAATCGATCGTCTGATTGATATAAGAATGCTAGATTTCTAAGTTTCAAACCACTGGCAGCGCTAATTTTAATATTTGTTGCATTTCTCCTGTAATAATTGATTGCATTCTTACATGTTTAATTATTTCCTAAAATAACATAGTTTCATTCTCATTTTGATAAATGATTGATATGTACATGTACACGTATAAAAAATGCAACATCACATACACGTCAAAGTCATTTTAAAAGATCCAAACAATCTTACAAATGGTGTTTTTTTATTACCATCTCTCTTACACACGTGCATTGAATGTGCCAAATTACTCGTGTGTGTATATATATATATATTAAATTTAAAATTACATTCCATTAAATATGCAAAGCATAACGAAAGTCTGACATATGATAAAAGAACTAAAAAGATAAAACATGCTATCTTTTTATAAAAATTCCTACAAACAATCAGTGTTAACAACAAATCCCTAATCATATTTGCTATAAAATTCACTTAACAATTAAACTGCAATATCCTAAACAACATTAAAAGTTGCATGACGCTACTATATTCAAACTACTATATGAAACAATAATTGTTCAGTGATATAAAATATCTTAATCCTAAAAAATACAAACAATTAAAAAAATAAAGCATATTATCTTTTTATTCAAATTTTGGTGCAGTATGATTTTTTTGATGAACTTGTTATTTTTACCTCCCAATTGATTAGATGATTTTCATGAATGTAGGATGAGACTGAACCAACAGAGGAAAACATAGATGTTTGTGAAAAAGAAGACTTGACAAATAAAGACTTCGAACATAACCAGTTAGGTAACTCCGATGAAGAAAGAATAATTTCACAAGAACTAACCGAAGGAACTATTGATTCTGATAATGTCGATCGATATGAAATTGCAAAAATAGCCGAAAGGCAGAGAAGTCAGCAGTACACTGGTACATATAGATGTAATTTGGAAGCAATCTATAAAGTCCCATCAATCATAAAGAAGAAAAATATTCTTTCACATGAAGCGACGGCTTATATAGAAAAAACACCATTCAAAAATTTCTTTAATTTTTTCTTCGAGATTCAATAGCATGACAAGATTTTAGAAAAAGTTCTTCGAATTTAGATGGCATCATTACTTCTTTTGATGTAAAAGAAAATGCTTTCAAAATTGGAATTTTTTTCCTGAAAATAAGTCCTAAAGGAGTCAGTCTCATATTCGAAATGCCATTAGCTGGAGAAGACTTATTTCCTATACCGGCTTCTAACAAAGCCTCAACTATAGAAAGTTTCTCTAATTTTTTAGGTGCCAATTTTGAAGAAGAAGACATAATCAGCCAAAAAACAATAACAAAAAGATTGAATACAACGTTAGAACATGAAAAAGGGAATGAAGATTTAGTGAAGTTAATATTATTATTGCCGGTTAACTTTCCTTTTTCCAAATAACCAAAGTTATATGCAATGGGGTTTCTTGCCGAAGTTGTTAAATTTAAAAAATTGAACTTAATCTCCTGGCCATGGGCAATATGTGAAAATATTTTGAAAAATGTTCAAAAATATCATACTGATCCAAGAAGTACACCAGGCTGTACTATGGTGTTACCGATATGCTTTCATAACTTTAGCTAAATAAAAATATATTCAAATTTATGTTTATTACAAAACTATGAATCTATTTATCTTTTTCTTGCAGTACTAATTTTGTGACCGAACACAAATAATTGATGGAAAGAAAAATCTGCAAACCAAAATCCCAAGAATAAGAAAATGAGATTTATCATAACCGAAAAATTTGGACCTCGCTGAAGTTGACAATGACAAGGTATGCTAGTTTTTTTTAATTGTACATTTTTTATTTCTAATTTCTAACTTGCGATGAATTCACTGATAAATTTTTTTGGGATGAAAAATGTTATATAATGTTCAAAATAATACTACATTATATAATGTTTCTTTGCATGAACACGCAAAAGAGGGTTTCAATGACTCTAACACACATGAGAATGGTACAAAACCAACTGTTGATGTACAAAAATATTCTCTTGTAAATGACCTACCGACATGGTTCAAACTACCAATAAATATGCATGCTTATCCAAAGACCTCAACCAGTTGAGTTTTGATTTAGTGCTTAACAAAAGATCCACCTCCTGAACCTCAAATATCTGATGCTCCAATTCCTGAAACAAAAGAAGAAGTGAAAGTAACCGAATACATAAGTGATGAACATATGTTCGTTAATGAAGTTATAGAATAAGGGAAACAACTTATCTCATAAATTACACCACAAATACAGAATTAAGGAAAAGCAATAAAAATTCCAAAATTTGTTCCTCGATTGGTTTTGGCGAATGTAAAATATAAGAAGAAACATGAAAAATCATCTCAAGTCCCATCAGCCCTCCTAAAATATATATAAGGGGCTCGACAAAAATCAAACGAATGCCATTTCTTGGAATGTTAGTGGCCTAAATTACGGAAAACAAAATGTTATCTGTGTTTGGGGTCCTCTAGTCTCATAGGCTTTCATTAATAAGGCTATCTGAGACTAAATTAAGTACAAAGGGCATTAGAATATTCATGACTTAGTTCCTCACTAATTGGCAGTTTTTACATAATAATGACATGGGGACTAAGCTACCAATACTGATCATCATTGATGCTACTGTTTGGGATGTAGTCATCTTAGATAAAAATGTTTAACAAATAACTGTAACTAGAAATAAAAAATATATTTGAATTGGGATGAATTCAAATTTGTTTCGGATGGATTCACTGATAAATCTGAACTATACTTGTAATTTGAATTGAGACTGTCTAGAATTCTACTGTAACGATGAACTTAAATTTGTGTGGTGGTTTGGATTGTAATTCACCTTTTCAGTTTTGTCTCTGTCTGATTGTGTAGAATAGTTGGTGTGACTGCTTTGATTTTTTATATATTTTAAAGTCCATCTTATCAGCTTTGTTTGTCTTAGGAATATATAAATCATTTCCTTCATGCAGCTGGTTATTTGTCATGGAATTTTACTTTCTTTATTAAACAAATAAAAAAGATAAAAACATTTATCTTTTTTTACAGCCTGAGTTTGTCATACTTAAATTTATGCTTCGAACTTATCTAGTACTTGAATGACATTACATTTGCAAGCTTAACTTTAAATATTTTCCTTGCAGATTTTAAGTAAAATTTCAAATGTAACAAAGAAGAGAAAGAATTTCTTTCAATAAAACAAAAACTATTAAGGTACAAGAAGACCAAACCAAGAAAAGAAAATTAGATGAGCATCAGGAAATTGAAAGTCTGAAAAAATATGCCAAAGAATGTGCTAATAGCATAAATGATCTAGAGTCAAAAGTTACCTTTTTGACTAGTGAGATGAAAAATGTTGTGGAGCAATTAAATGAGGAGAAATGGCTGAAAAAAGAATCTAGAATCTTGAAATGAAGTTGTAGAAGTTGAAATATTTAGAAGAGCGTGATGTGAAGGAAAAAAATGATTTGAAGGAAAAAAGTGAAGCTGAAAAAGGTAAGGAAAAAAAGAGAAATTGTTGGTATAATTCATATAAACAGTTCTGCTAATTTTCCAACTTTTGATATAATGCAAACTCAAGATTTCATACTAGAAGAGCAGAAACAAGATAGTTTAAAATCTGACAATCTGAAAGTACTTGCTCAAGAAACTACTCCTGAAAATCCTATTGTTGTTGAATATGTTGTCCTTAAAGGAAAAAAAGAAGAACCTAAGGAATGTTGAAAAATGTCCACTCCTCAAATATCTTAGTGAAGAAAGTAACTAAACTATTTTTCACTCAATTTACTTAAATATAGATTTATTCCAATGAGATATTGTTTATGGTACAATATGTTTGTAACGTATAACTCAAATAAAGCCTTTTATTTCAGCATCAAAATTTGACGATTTACAAATTCAAAAAAATAAAAAAACTAAACAAAACTATAAAAGATAAATTAATTTATCTTTTCATACAAACTTCTACAAAGGTTGTTATTTTCTTTTATTAACAAGTAAATAGAAACAACACGGTATGTACAAATCTTAATTTTTTCTGTTAACAACCATCAAATTTTTCAGTGATGAAGCATTTACTTATGATGATGGAAACTTCATCGCCTTCACAAAAAGTACGATTGAAGAACTTCTTTATGAAGAATATATTTCTGATCAAGTAAGTAGAAAAAACTATACTTTGCTTCATTATAAATTCTATACTTAATCCATATTCATTTTGAAATGTAGGTTATTGATTGGATTTTGTTCAAAAAAACAAAGTTATTAGAACAAAGTTCTAGCATTGTTTGTGTGAACACGACAATGACAGTAAATGAACTATAATGTCAAATAAAAAATTCTTTATAAGATGAATTTTCTGAAAAAAATTTAACAGAAAAGTGCAACAGACAGAAGCATGAAAATATCAAAAGAGATATATTTAATCCTTTTATTAAACAAACATTTCTAAATCCGTTATGTCGCAATATATTATTTCCTATACATGGCAACGAACATTGGAGCAGAAAGTAAAAAAGATAAATAGATTTATCTTTATTCCAAAAAATATATATAATTTTTGGTAGAAAGCATCAATAAACAACATTAATAAAGAGCTACAAGACGCAGGGCAAAAAACAATTCTTGGGAAGTCTACATTGCTTAAAAATGTTGACTGTGCCCAACAAAGCGAAGGGTAATTTATAGATAGTGGGGATTTTTATACAAAAATGCATGTTACACGATAACTAGCTACCCACATATTGCCAATTAGATACTATTATTTACTCACATACTGTTACTTAGATAAACACACTACTAAATACAATTCGTTATCAAAACAAAGAAAAGATAATCTATTTTATCTTTATATTCAAACTACTAAAATTAAGAAATACAGCTTCGATTGTGGAGTTTTCGTAATGATGTTCATACAAAAGATTGCACAAGGAATGGAGACTATATCAAAAATCAGTCTTGAATAAGTCAATGCATTTAGAGCGCAAATAGCTGCACAAATCCTCCCTGACGAACCATATTGCTGGATAGTTGAAATTTTTCGCAGCTCAGCTTCAGTTATAAAAAATGTGAACTGAGAATGATAAGAACAATTTGTTTGATGTCTGAAAGTTTTTTATCATGGATTTATTAAAATTTATTACAATATCCAAAACTATTTGTTCATAACAGATTTTACGCAGTATATCTAAATTTACTCATGATTTTGATGATGAATTTGTAATGTCTAATGTTAACTAGCAAGTAATTATACAACCAATGTTAATTTGATGATGAAATATTAATAACTGGTCATGAATTTGTATTGGCTAATTTGTTTCTAATGCTTTGTTAAGAAAGATGAAACATTTATCTTTTATTGATATTATTCTGATGTCATAAAATAATACGTTATTAACACTATGTTGTATCAGTCTTTTACAGTATGCACTATTTTTTCGTCTCCTAGATTTATATGTATAGCAATATTCACTTTATTTCATGTACTATTTAACATTCTGCATATTCTTCTATGTCTAGAGCATTAGAGGCAGTTTAGTGATAAGCTTAGGTTACTACTTGAGTGCCATAGGCTGAAAATGTCTACAAATGCTACATGGTCCAAATGTACTACCTATCACCGAATCACTCTAACTTTGATGATCTTTCCTTTCAAAGTTGTAAGAGTTTATTATGCATGCATCATATTGACAAAGCACATGATATGCCCGCTTAATAAACAAAAAAGAGCTGGTTTTTTTCACCTTTCATAGATAGTATTAGTTTTCAGACAGAATTTTGAGACACTAATACAATTGTTTATATTCATCATTTCAGTTTGTAGATTAAACCATCACTTTACACAATTAAAGATATTTGAAACATCATCTGTTTAACATGTCATGTGATGATGTCATTAATTGACTTTATTCAGTACGACATACTATTAATAAAGCATTTATCTTTTAAACATAAAAGCATTTATCTAAGGTCTATTCTCTTTACATCAGTCGCAAACGAACATTTTTTCCAACTCATGGTTTGCTATGGATAATATTCAAAATATTTATAAATATATACATGCTTCTGAAAACTTATGTAGGTTCTTATTGTAACTTGATGCCTTATAATGACATTTGGTAGTCCATATACGAACAAAATCTATCAATTAATCACACACACCAACAAAATCAAAACACAAAACAAAGGCAATATAGCAGAACAAAAAAAAGATACATGAATTTATCTTTTTTCACAAAACTAACAACAATGTATACCAAATAACAATTAAACATAAAAATTTCTTACAACCAAAAATAGTCAGAAATAATTCAATATACCCAATTATTCGAATATTCAACTCAAAATATTCAAAGAACAATCAATCGAATACATTGGATTAAAACACTCAACTCAATTATTTAAAGAACACCCCCTTCTATTATGTCCTAGTTTTTTACACTTTCCACATCTGTTTTGCTTAACATGAAAATCAACCCCTTCAATCGTATTCATCCTAGGCCTACCAGCTCCACGAATAGGCTTAGGAGGAAGAACAATAGATGATCTTTGGCTTCAATTGCTTCCTTATCAAAAGTTGGAATATGATTGATCACATGTGAATACGAAGCTCGATATTACTCAACAGTAAAGTAATTCTCAATATAATCATAAACAGAATTTCTAGTTAAAGAAATACACTTCAAAGCGTGTGCACAAGGAAAACTGTTGAATATGCGCTTATATGATTTTTGTTTGATGATAATAAACATATATACATTCGTTTAAATGTATTTGATAATGTACTATTTTATTTTTCACAGATTAAGTAAATATTTGCTGAATAAAATAAATAACACGGAATTTGAATTCAAACGAATATTTTATTCATACAAATATTTATTACAATTTTGATAGTACAAATTCAAGCTCTCACTATACATATACAATTTTGAATACATCACGATTTTATATTTACATTAATAACCTCACTACATATCACTCACACTCGTATTTTGTCTTCAACTGCATTCCAGTTTGAATCCAGCATCTGAGCAATCTGCAAAAATATTCACTAACGCAGTAAAATTGAAAAAGAAATATTTTTGCAATATAAAATGAAATATGATTTTTGAAAATAATATTTGCCTCAGTTATTTGGGTTGTTCGTCATCATTTAAATTTGAATTCATCATACACGAACAGCTTGTGACATACACAGTGTATCACTGTATATGCCACAAGGCCGTGCACACCGATATATACACTTGATAATGCTACAGGGACAAGTGAGCACAGGTCAAACCCAAATGAAAAGCCGGGTTCAACTCACGTGCAACATAAATAAAATTTCAACTTCAGCACAAGGTCAAACCCGAGCTGTGAAACTGGATTCAACACAGGTGCAAATGGCCAAAACTCAAGAATCAAGTGTCGAGTAGTCTAATATAAACAAGACAGAAACCAGTTGCAACATGAATGTCACAAGCCAATATGACAGCAAACAGAAGTGCATCAGTACAAAACAAGTTGATGCAACATAAACAAACCCAAATGAAGACTAACTACAAAGATGCAAGCACACTCAAACCAGAAGCATGCTAGATGCAAAAATCCAAACCAGGTTTATACAAGCTCCAGAAGGACAATGCATGTACAAAACTAGAGGCAACTAGCAATAACAACTACACATATACAAACCACAGATGCAACCAATTAGTTCGACATGTACATGAAGGCAGCAAAACAGTGGCTCAACAAGAACACTTGTAACAGTGGTGATGCAGTGGCACATGATTATCAAGGGTATACATGATGAAGCAACA
The DNA here is from genome assembly GCA_030765085.1 of Allium cepa. NCBI lineage: Eukaryota > Viridiplantae > Streptophyta > Magnoliopsida > Asparagales > Amaryllidaceae > Allium > Allium cepa. The sequence continues at coordinate 615,999,639 of CM060942.1, forward strand.
GAGTAACCAAAATCATCAATGCAATACACATAGCAAGCTACATGAAGACAGAGCTCGAGATTACAACTCAAAGTTCAATGCAGACTGCATGATGAACCAACTACACAATTCGAAACAGCAGTATACAAGGACAAGCCCAAGTGACGATATGACGACAACAAATACAACTTTAATGCAAACAGTTGAAGTGGTCAATGCTCAATGCACAATGCAAACATATGCACCTAAGTGACACAGTGAACAAGGTAACAATTACATCAACAAGAACCAGCTACAAAAACTGATGTCAAAGTCGAACACAGATAAAAATGAAGCCACAGCAACCAGATGCCAACATAGCTGCAGTATGCATCAGTGCATATATGAAGTGACTCTAAACAGATAACCAGTGATACAAGACCAACATAACCAAGAGCAATGTCAAATCAAATAGGCCGATGATCCAGACCAGTGCAAGTATCAAGTCAAGTGACATAATAACAGAAACCAGAGCTGTGGAATTACAACAACTCAAATGAACGCAGAGAAATGCAAAAAGACAGAGTAACATCACAACTAAGTACAATGAATTCACAGGGCCGAAGCAAGCACATGAATTCACAAATCAAAGCCGTGATCGAAATCAAAGTTGAACAGGTCAGAGACGTAATTGTAAAACAAACAGTTCAGATTCAAAGTCGTGAGAGCCAAGCAACGATAATACGAAATTGACAAAGTCAAATAAATCATCATCGTTCAACAAATATCAGATGGCCGATAGCATAAAATTGAAAAAAATCAGACGAACGAGAATTCAGGAAATTGACTCCTATAAAAACCCACAAATCATCATCGGCAATGGTAAGATTCGAGTTCAAGTAACAACAGAGAAATATCAATAACTCAAATCAAAGGTCGAGCAAAAATCAACATCGAAAAAGGAACAATCGCATACCGTTTTTGACAATTAACTCGACCAAATTGAAGAAACCGAAGACAATTCAAAGAGCCAAGCAATCGACGAAAGCAACAAACTGAAAATCATTTTCGATCGAGCAATCAAAGGTCGGCAACTTCAGAAACAAGCCCTAATTTTGATCGAACACGGAGCCGCCATTATCTCACAAAAGAATTGGGCCGAAGAAATAAAAGGAGACGGTCAAGATAAATTACAAAGAGGGCCGGCCTTTTTATTCTTAAGGGTTATAGTATTTTAAATTAGGGTTATTTTAATTTAAATTGTTTTTAATTATATTCTTCTTTTTAAACCGTTTAAATTTACTAGTCGTGTGAACAGGGGACAAGCTACGTGGCGTAGGTTGAGAATTCGCAACTCAGTGGCTGAGTTGTGGCAGGGTTTTGAGCGTAGAGTTAGATTAGTCAATAGCGGGTATAGCGAGTTCACGTGTTTAAGCGAGGGGCTATCTAATTTCTAGTAGAAACCTTGGGGGCAGCACGTAGGCAGGGTTTTGCCGAAGCTGGGTAAATTCTGTGTCGTTCTATTTCTGCATTTATTATTCTGCTATTATCTGTGCTGCTATTGTTCTTTGATCTGTGTTGAAATTAATTTATAAGCTTCCGCGATTAATTTTAATAATTTATACCATCACCCTATTCATCCCCCCTTTAGGGTAAAATCGATCCTACAAGTGGTATCAGAGCTAGGATCAAAAGCCATTTTTTGTTTTAAAAATTTGATTTTTTACAAAAACCAATTTTTGTTTTAAAAATTTGAATTTTTTAAAATGGCTTCTTTTAATAATGCTTTTGCAGAAGGTGAATCCATAGACCACCAATGTTCAATGGTGAATATGCTTACTGGAAAAATAGAATGCAAATTTTTTTGAAAACCATTGACGCTTGGAATATTGTTGAGACAGGTTATAGAATACCAACTATAACTGTAGATAATCAGGAAATAGAGAAACCAAAAGATCAATGGACAGAACTAGAAAATAGATTACAAAATGCTAATGCTAGAGCTATGAATTCTATTATCTGTTCATTGGATCAATTTGAATTTAATCGTGTCTCACATTGTCTAACTGCACAGGAAATATGGCACACACTAGAAGTGACTCACGAAGGAACATCTCAAGTCAAAGAATCTCGCCTTGCCATGCTAAGCAGCGAATACGAGAACTTCACAATGGCGAAGGAAGAAAATGTCAAAGAGATGGATGGACGACTTTCCAATATCGTTTACAAATCAAAAGCTCTTGGAAAATCATTCACAGAGTTGGAGATAGTCCGAAAAATCCTTAGAGTCCTTCCACGAAAATTTGAAGCAAAAGTGACTGCCATTCAAGAATCAAAAGATTTGAAACAAATGAAAGTCGAAGAACTCATCGGAAATCTCACCACTTATGAGCTAGAAATGAAATTCAAGGAAGAGCGTGAAGGAGGAGATACTCGAAAGAAATCAATAGCGCTCAAAGGAACAACCGAAAGTGATGATGATAACGATGATGATGATGGAGCAGCAGAGCTGGCGCTACTAATAAAGAAATTCAAAAGGTGGAATCGCAAATACGGAAATCCAACTCAAAATCATGAATTGAAAAGCAGAATAGGCAAAGCACTTGACTACTCAGAAGAACAGGAGATCATCTGTCATAAGTGCAACCAACCTGGACACATCAAGCCCAATTGTCCTCGAAATCGACGCGACTTTGGAAAGAAACAGAAAAAGAAAAGTTTTGCAGCCACTTGGGATGAAATGGATGAGAATGAGAAAAGTACTAGCAGTGAGAGTGAGAAAGCATATATGTGCCTTCAAGGAAATATAACTGATAGCGACGATGACGGGCCAAGCGAGGTATCAAAACTTACTCACTCTGAATTGCTTATATATTTTCATGTAATAAATGGCTGTTATGAACGACTTAGGAAAAAATACGCTAAACTTGAATCACAAAAATATACTTTGATAGATTTAAATAAACAACTTGACCAATTAGTTAAAACCTATCAAAGTAGGATCCCTAAGTGTGATAAGTGTCCAACATTCGAAGAAGAAATTAAAAAATCAGAAATCAATATAAAATCACTTGAAAATGAAATTCCGATTTTAAAGGAGAATGAAAATACTAGGAGAGAGAATTCTATTAAAAAGTGCACACAATTGTTAAACGAAAATGAGTCTCTCAAATCACAAGTCCAACAACTGTCTACTACTTTAGATAAATTTTCCAAAAGTGAAAAATCGTTGAATATGCTATTAGGAAAGCAAACGGTTAATTCGGTTAGACAAGGACTTGGATATAATAGTTCGAAAATTGTTGAAAGCAATGTTAATCAAGTTAATTCTATGTGCACAATTTGTAGAAAATATGGACACAATCACAATAATTGTTGGTATAGACCCAAACATGTGAAAACTATACCGATTTGGGTTCCAAAAGACACAAATATAAAATCTCTCAAAGTTAAACAAATTTGGGTGCTGAAGGGAACAATTATAAATAGTTTTGGGTCTACACAAAATTATTTTTCAAAATTTTCTGCCACTAACAACCATGGACCTATAAAAACAAATAGGTCACATAAATCTTTTTCCGTGTAGGTGTGGTGGCGGGCTAAGGAACAACAATAATGTTCTCTGGATTTTTGGCTGTTCCAGAAACACAACGGACGACGAAGCAAAGTTCCTTAGCCTAGTTCAAAGGTGACAGAATCACAATAGACAACATCAAAAAATATCGTAAAGGTAAAACAGGTAATGGTATGTTTTAAACGATATATTAAAAGTGATAATCTGCACCGTATTCTGAATTAAAATCAGCCAATATTGAGATGATGAAAAGATGATGATTTTGACTCTGACTTATTCAACATAGTTGGTCAATTATATTCTTATGCCAAAAACACTATAATAATCTCTAGATTCTTTGAATTACTTCATATATATCAGTTTGGATTAAAAATAGTGTTTTGTAGGATAATACAAATTGGTTATAATACGGCTAACTCTATATTCACAGTTTTTGATTATTAACACGGCTTCACTTCAAATTCAAAGAATGTCATTTAAATTGTTGCTAAAATTGAGTTTGAAATTTTTGGTGCACACTTCATGGTTTGGTCAATCAAATTCAATTAATGATGATTTTGAGTGAAAGAGAAATTCAGATGCAGAATACACTGGTAATCTAGTTGATAGAAAAATTACTAGTTGAACATGATTTTTGAGACATTTAGTAACTGCATCGTGTTTCAAAGAAAATATCTGCATATTCTTCATTTCAAATAATTTTCAAATAGCAGAAAATTTTCTTTTAAAACCCCCTGGAGAAAATCACTTTTGACCATAGTTTCAGATTAGTCATTTTTGAAAAATTAATTTCATAATTATTTTTGAATTTGATTTTAAATGACTATTTTGACTAATCTGACTCCCTAATGCTTATCGAAAAGAAAAATAGTGATTGAAAAAGTGATGAGTGTTAATATTGATCAAATATTATGACTCAAGACGGTATAATTAATAAATTTCTTTAGAAATTTAAACAAGAGTTATAAAACTGTTTGTTGGTAAAAATTCCATGACCATCTCTATATCTATCATATTTCTAACGACCATCACTCATCAAAATTCTGTATAGTTTGTCGATATGTGGTACTTTAAACAGGAATTGTTCGTTTTTCATTTTTCACATTTTTTTGAAAAAAAGGGGTAATAATAATAATAAATACCAAAGTATTCACTCTCATTTAAAAGTCCTCACGGTTATGCATGGGTGAATTACTTGGAATTTGTTATGTGCTTCCATGCTCATTTAAAAGTCCTCACGGTTATGCATGTATGGAACGCATATCAAAAGTTGATTTTTTTAAAATAAACAAGTTGATTCTAATCCCATTTAAAAGTCCTCACGGTTATGCGTGGTTAGAAGATACTTGAATTCATTTTTTTAAAATAAAATTGGAATACTACTAATCTCATTTAAAAGTCCTAACGGTTATGCATGGTTAGTAGATATTCAAATTCCTGATATAAATATACCACAAATAGACACAACTGTATGGTTTTATATGATGACATCATTTCCATCATTCTAAAAGTGGAATATGCGCCTAACAAAATATTTATGATTTTTGTTTGATTTTTTATTGAAATTTAATATTTATATTCAATTGAGTTTTAATGTTGGATTAATATCGATCGCTTTGTCTCTATTTTCTATAACACTATTATTCTTTTGCTGATAACAAAAGGGGGAGAGAAAAGTTAAGATTTTGTCAAATAAAATCAAGCAAATGTCAAATAATTTTCCATTTGCATCTAGACTCATTTGCATATTTCTATTTGTTTGCATATATGTAGGGGGAGTATTGTGTAGAGAGGGAGCATTTAAATAGGGGGAGCAATTAGAGCATATCAATAATCAAATACATTTAACATATTCAAAATCTTAAATATATGTTTGTTATCATCAAAAGGGGGAGATTGTTGAATATGCGCTTATATGATTTTTGTTTGATGATAATAAACATATATACATTCGTTTAAATGTATTTGATAATGTACTATTTTATTTTTCACAGATTAAGTAAATATTTGCTGAATAAAATAAATAACACGGAATTTGAATTCAAACGAATATTTTATTCATACAAATATTTATTACAATTTTGATAGTACAAATTCAAGCTCTCACTATACATATACAATTTTGAATACATCACGATTTTATATTTACATTAATAACCTCACTACATATCACTCACACTCGTATTTTGTCTTCAACTGCATTCCAGTTTGAATCCAGCATCTGAGCAATCTGCAAAAATATTCACTAACGCAGTAAAATTGAAAAAGAAATATTTTTGCAATATAAAATGAAATATGATTTTTGAAAATAATATTTTCCTCAGTTATTTGGGTTGTTCGTCATCATTTAAATTTGAATTCATCATACACGAACAGCTTGTGACATACACAGTGTATCACTGTATATGCCACAAGGACGTGCACACCGGTATATACACTTGATAATGCTACAGGGACAAGTGAGCACAAGTCAAACCCAAATGAAAAGCCGGGTTCAACTCACGTGCAACATAAATAAAATTTCAACTTCAGCACAAGGTCAAACCCGAGCTGTGAAACTGGATTCAACACAGGTGCAAATGACCAAAACTCAAGAATCAAGTGTCGAGTAGTCTAATATAAACAAGACAGTAAACCAGTTGCAACATGAATGTCACAAGCCAATATGACAGCAAACAGAAGTGCATCAGTACAAAACAAGTTGATGCAACATGAACAAACCCAAATGAAGACTAACTACAAAGATGCAAGCACACTCAAACCAGAAGCATGCTAGATGCAAAAATCCAAACCAGGTTCAAATTATACAAGCTCCAGAAGGACAATGCATGTACAAAACTAGAGGCAACTAGCAATAACAACTACACATATACAAACCACAGATGCAACCGATTAGTTCGACATGTACATGAAGGCAGCAAAACAGTGGTTCAACAAGAACACTTGTAACAGTGGTGATGCAGTGGCACATGATTATCAAGGGTATACATGATGAAGCAACAGAGTAACCAAAATCATCAATGTAATACACATAGCAAGCTACATGAAGACAGAGCTCGAGATTACAACTCAAAGTTCAATGCAGACTGCATGATGAACCAACTACACAATTCGAAACAGCAGTATACAAGGACAAGCCCAAGTGACGATATGACGACAACAAATACAACTTTAATGCAAACAGTTGAAGTGGTCAATGCTCAATGCACAGTGCAAACATATGCACCTAAGTGACACAGTGAACAAGGTAACAATTACATCAACAAGAACCAGCTACAAAAACTGATGTCAAAGTCGAACACAGATAAAAATGAAGCCACAACAATCAGATGCCAACATAGTTGCAGTATGCATAAGTGCATATATGAAGTGACTCTAAACAGATAACCAGTGATACAAGACCAACATAACCAAGAGCAATGTCAAATCAAATAGGCCGATGATCCAGACCAGTGCAAGTATCAAGTCAAGTGACATAATAACAGAAACCAGAGCTGTGGAATTACAACAACTCAAATGAACGCAGAGAAATGCACAAAGACAGAGTAACATCACAACTAAGTACAATGAATTCACAGGGCCGAAGCAAGCACATGAATTCACAAATCAAAGCCGTGATCGAAATCAAAGTTTAACAGGTCAGAGACGTAATTGTAAAACAAATAGTTAAGATTCAAAGTCGTGAGAGCCAAGCAACGATAATACGAAATTGACAAAGTCAAATAAATCATCATCGTTCAAAAAATATCAGATGGCCGATAGCATAAAATTGAAAAAATCAGACGAACGAGAATTCAGGAAATTGACTCCTATAAAAACCCACAAATCATCATCGGCAATGGTAAGATTCGAGTTCAAGTAACAACGGAGGAATATCAATAACTCGAATCAAAGGTCGAGCAAAAATCAACATCGAAAAAGGAACAATCGCATACCGTTTTTGACAATTAACTCGACCAAATTGAAGAAGCCGAAGACAATTCAAAGAGCCAAGCAATCGACGAAAGCAACAAACTGAAAATCATTTTCGATCGAGCAATCAAAGGTCGGCAACTTCAGAAACAAGCCCTAATTTTGATCGAACACGGAGCCGCCATTATCTCACAAAAGAATTGGGCCGAAGAAATAAAAGGAGACGGTCAAGATAAATTACAAAGAGGGCCGGCCTTTTTATTCTTAAGGGTTATAGTATTTTAAATTAGGGTTATTTTAATTTAAATTGTTTTTAATTATATTCTTCTTTTTAAACCGTTTAAATTTACTAGTCGTGTGACTAGGGGACAAGCTACGTGGCGTAGGTTGAGAATTCGCAACTCAGTGGCTGAGTTGTGGCAGGGTTTTGAGCATAGAGTTAGATTAGTCAATAGCGGGTATAGCGAGTTTACGTGTGTAAGCGAGGGACTATCTAATTTCTATTAGAAACCTTGGGGGAAGCACGTAGGCAGGGTTTTGCCGAAGCTGGGTAAATTCTGTGTCGTTCTATTTCTGCATTTATTATTCTGCTATTATCTGTGCTGCTATTGTTCTGTGATCTGTGTTGAAATTAATTTATAAGCTTCCGCGATTAATTTTAATAATTTATACCATCACCCTATTCACCCCCCCTCTAGGGTGAAATCGATCCTACAAAAACCCGTCGCTTTCCATTGATTGCAACTACGTATGCGATTTTTTAGATAAACTTTTTGTGACGTTAGAGAATGAACTTCAAAAATATACCTACAAAATTTAAAAAATATAATGAATGTATTAAGTATAAAAAAATCAAAAGAGCAAAGAAAAAATGTAAGTAGTGATATGCTCTAAGAATTTACACAACCACAACAGAAAATAAAACTGAGAATTTTGGCATCAAAACAAATATTGGGAAAATCATTGTTGGAAAATCCTAATATACTTTGCAATTCACTTGCCTATTCTGCCATTGAACTATAGCAACAAACAATTTCATCAATAAATGCATTAATTTAGCAATTCCATATTCATACAATCTTGCATTTAACATCACTAGTTGAATGGAAATACCAATTGAGGAAACAAAAGTAAGAAATGATGACAAAAACCACATTTAACACAAATACAGCAAAAATGACTGTAGAGATATCCTAACTGCCATTTTGTCATAATATTCTAGCAACAAACACTTTCACCTGCACACAATCTCACATATGAGAATACTAAGTTAAATAAATAAACGATTATAGTTAATCATAGCAACACAACAAATGTAGGGAAAATGATTGTTGAAATATCCTAACAAATATATGCAATCCAACTGCCGATCTTCCATTATACTGTAACATACATATGACAGAATCTTGCATATATATATATATAAATAAGTTGTATTTCCAAACAAAAGTTATTCACACTATATATATTCTCTATGACACATAAGCCTCAAAGTATGTGCAGAAAAGTGTGTCAGATAACAAAATGAATTCTTTAATGCAAAAGTAGCATGTAGCAACAAAATCAAAACATAATACACAAGGTATAGCATATTGAAAAAAGAAAAATACATTTATCTTTTTCAAAAACTGTGAGCAACATGCAATAAAATACAAATACATATCTAGATGATTTAGAACATTCCATCCAAATCCTTCATCCTTCAATTTCAACAAATGAGCTTCCATTTTTGGACAAAGCACACTAATCCACTTAGATGCGTCTTCTCTTTAATTAGACATTTGCATCATAAGTTTAACCCGAATACCATCGACATGAAGTGACAGGTAGACTTCTTTCATCCAAAATCCAGGAATTAAAACTTTTACCTACATTAGACTTAATTTCATCGTATATTTTCCCAAGAAAAAAAATAAATCAACCCAGTGGTCATATGGCTTATCATTTAAATATTCAATAGCTTTTGCATCTCCAATTTTTTTATACGTTGACATAGCTTTTTCAAGCTTATAACAATTAGAAGCTAAAGCACAATGTTCTAGTAAACGAGCTACCCACAAACCCCTTCCACTTTTCACAATACTAGCAATATTATTTTGCATATGATACAAACAATACAAATGATAACTATTTGGAAACTTTTTATGAATACTTAAGAGCAAACCCCAATGTCTATCACTTAAAAAAGTCAACGGTCTATCATAACTAAGAGTATTCTTTAAACGAGTCAAAAACCAACTCCAACACTCTTCATTTTCCTTAGGAATAAGAGCCATTGCCAATGGAAAAAAAAAAACTGAAACAAAAAATAGCAAAATACATTAACTGTTAATTCACAAAACAACAATAAATTACAGCAACACAATTATCTAACCCAAATGTATAACAATAAATTACAGCATATTTTATTGACTAGAACAATAAATTATAGCAGCACAACAATCAATCCTAAATTTATAACAAGGAAAGCATGGAAACACTACAAAGTATAGCCCACATACATTAAAAACGAAAAAAAGATAGAAAATACATCTTGATTCCCATTTTTTGCAGTGGCTGCCATCAAAATACCACTTCGACTATTACCTGGAGGTTTGACCAGGCAACTAAGGACTCAGCAATCTCATTCGGCAAGATCAGGCCGTTCGGCACCTGTGGTCGATTGGCATTGGAGGCTATTCGGCATGACAAAATGGTTCGGCAGTCAAGAGCATTCGGCATTAGAAGAATGCTCGGCATAAAGGAATGCTCGACATTTAGGAGCGTTCAACATTAGAAAGTGCTCGGCTTCCAGAGTTGTCCAACACATATGATTCGTTGGACACTCAAGTTCGTCCGGCATCTATAGGACGTTCGACATGCGAGAGTGTTCGTCATGCGAGAGCGCTCGGCATTGAGAGACGTTCGGTATTGAATATCGATCGGCATCTATGGATGTTAGGCATGGCAGAGTCATTTGGCACTCCATACTGTTCGGCATCACTTCGTTCGGCATGAGAACACCGTTCAGCACAAATGCCTCGTTCGGCATTCAGGTTATTCGACGTCACTTCATTCGGCATGAGAACATCATTCGAAACAAATGCCTCGTTCGACATTCAGGTTGTTCGGCATCACTTCGTTTGGCATGAGAACATTGTTCGGCACAAAAGCCTCGTTTGGCATTCAGGTTGTTCGGCATCACTTCGTTCGGCATGAGAACATCGTTCGGCATTTATGCCTTGCTCGGCATTTTACCGTTCGACCTCTCTAGTTCGGCACACAGAGATCGCTCTTTTTGGGCCTAGATACCAAGCCGCTAGGTCCACCAGGGAAGTCCAACCTACCTTCGTCTATAAATAGAGAGGCAGGGGCACAGTGAAAGGGACCTTTTTTTTGGGAGAACACTGGGAAGACTCTGCCACATTCAAGACTCATTCAAGACTTATCTTTTTGCTTAAGCAATTGTATTCAATATAGTTGGTATATGGATTGTATCTGTAATCGATTAATGAGAAAAGCAATAAATATTATCCTCAAAGTGGACGTAGGCAATTACGCCGAACCACTATAAATCTGGTGTTCGTACTTTTTGCACTTAAATCTGCATATTATCCTCTGTTTCATTTACTTTCTTCATTAATCTCTCTATACAAACTCTCTTAAGGGTGTTAGTGACCAATTCTGGTGCTAACATTTTGGTGCTTTCACCGAGTATCGAATTCTCAGGACGATAGGATCTACTTTGCAGCTACTGGATTGAAAAATCCCCTGAAGGAGATCCAAAACATTCACAGGGCATCTGTAGATTCTACTCAGAGTTACAACCAACAACTCTACCATGGGGAGACCACGAACTAGATCGACCTCTCACAACACAGACGTCCACGAAACTGCTAGTGTACAACAGATAGGACCTAGCAACCAACCAGTAATTCAAGGCGCAGGAACCTCCACCCAGAGCCCAGCGGAGGTTGTTTTCCGAACAGAGTTCAACGACTTGATAAGAGAACTCAGGGAAAGTAGAAGGCAACTTGCTGAGCAGATCCAAGCCAATACTAATCTCATGACTCAGCTTGCCCAACAGCAGCATCAGAATGCTGGAAGTAGTCCTGCTCCTTATTTCGAATTTGATAGCTCGACCTCAGCTGATGAACCTCCTAGGCGTAGACGCCGTAGGGATGAAGCTGCTCAAGCAGGTGCTACCTATCGATCCGTCAAGGATTAGGCACATGATGAGACCGGACGCCCGGATCACCAAGACCCAAATCAAGCGGGACATCAACCCACACGCCCATGGAATGGAACCCAACCTCCCACCCTCCATACAAACTCCATATTTATCATCCATGGTCAGGCAGTTGATGAGAGAGAACCAAGGCCTGACCAACAAAGATTGGAGAGTGTCTAGGAGTCATACTCCCTTCACAGATGTTATCCTACAGGCTGAGTACCCCAAGAAATTCAATATGTCGACTATTCCAGCCTATGAAGGGAAGACTGACCCTAGGCAACACGTGATGAGGTACGAATGGATGATGGATTCGGCAATGGCAAATGATGCAACTAAGCGTAGGTGTTTCCCAATCACTCTGTCCGGAGTTGCCACTATGTGATTTACTCGGCTTCCTCCACGATCTACATCCAACTTCGACGAGTTAGCGAAGAAATTTGTTGAGCAATTCAAGATACATGCTACCCGTCCAAAGGACGTTATGTCATTATCAAGCGTAATCCAAGCTCCGATAGAGTCTTTGAAAGCATACTTACAAAGGTTTCATGTTGTCGCCACTGAAGTTAGCAATCCTAACGACCACGCGATTTTGATGGCGGTAATGCGAGGTGTAGATCCAGACTAGGAGTTTGGAGATTAGTTGGCGGGAAAGCCCCCAGCTACATTAGAACGATTCTATTCCAAAGCTCATCAGTTCATACGAAGGGGGAGGCTCGATGGACGAGACGAGATAAGGCACCAGGGCCTGTTTAGGAGACTGTGAAAAGTAACATCGCCGTGAAGCAGTCCAACGATAGTTCGGGAAAGGTTCAAGTCAACGTCCAGAACAAGTCTGGGCAGTCCAAAGGATCCGGAGGTGGAAATCCTAGAAAGAAAAGAGAAGCAGGGAAATGGAAGTCAAGGATTCCGACCTACAATGAATACACCCCGCTGAATACTTCTCTTGAAAACATTTGTCTATCTACCTGTAACACCTTTAAATACAGAAAGCCATGCCCAAAGGAGTCCACTGAAGAATGGAAACGGACAGGGAAGTACTGTCGCTTCCAGGAGACCCATGGGAACAATACTGAGGAGTGTAGACACCTCCATGACGCCATAGAAAAGTTAATCAGACAGAAAAAATTACGGGAATTTGTCAAAAACCCGCAAGATGGATGGCAAGGAACGTCAAACCTCGGACGCGGTCCGGCTCCATGCCAACCAGAACAACCTGCTCGGACTGTGGGTAGATTGATTATAAACACTATTGTCGGAGGACCTCATCCTGCAATAAGAATTGGCAGGAGATGAAACGATATGCTACCTTCTTAAGGCATGCGGATTACGAATGTTGTTCGAGTGTGCAAGATGGAACCCCCGCAAAGCAACAACGAATGATGACTGACGATATAGTGTTTAGGAGTCGCGACGCGGACAAGGTGGAGACTCCTACTATCGACCTGATGGTTATATCTGCAACAATCGGGCCAGCTTATGTCAAAAGAATATTGATTGACCATGGAAGCTCTGTCAATATCATCTTCAAGAAGGCTTATGACCAAATGAAGATGGAAACAAAAGATTTGAAACCATGCAAAGCCCGTATCCACGGTTTTAACGGTGCTGCAACCGACGCGATGGGATACATAGAGCTACCAGTTGAACTGAGAGAAGGTGGGCGTAGGAGAGTGCGAGTCCTACTGTTCATAGTAATGGATGTTGACTCTCCATACAATGTCTTTTTGGGTCGCCCAGCCTTGGCAGAATTTAGGGCGGCTTTGGCCCCATGGTGTTTGACATTGAAATTTCCAACAGACAAAGGAGTCGGTGTTGTACATGGCGATCAGGCGACCGGTCGCGCATGTTATGTGGCGGAACTGAGAGAAGCTCAACGAAGAGAGAAGGGAAAGGTTGCGGACAGCTCCGTCTGCAACCTAAAGACTGATAATTGACAAGTAGTGCCCGAGCGCTGGCTCGGGCAGCATTCTTGGATCCTTAGAGACATAGATCTAAGAGATGATGATTGGGAACCCAGGGAAACGAATGCAGCACCGACTGAGCTAACGATCGACATCCCAGTCAGCCGGGATGACCCATCACGAGTTCTTAAGATTGGATCACAACTCGACCCCTCAGTGGCCGAGGATCTTACTGATTTCCTCCAGGCGAATCTGGACGTTTTCGCTTGGACACATTCTGATATGTGCGGGATTTCTCCAGCAATTGCGAGTCGTATGTTGAACATAGACCCGAAACATGTTCCCGTAAAATTGAAAAGGAGAGGTATGGACCCGGAGAGGTCTGCGGCTCTCAAAGAGGAGGTAGACAAACTCAAAGCAATGGGTTCGTCCGTGACGCCCTCTACCCTGAATGGGTATCTAGACCAGTGTTAGTGAAGAAGGCAAATGGAAGGTGGAGAACTTGTGTTGATTACTCCGATCTGAATAAAGCATGCCCGAAGGATAGTTTTTCCTTTACCTAGAATCGATAGCTCGTCGACTCTACCGTCGGATACGAATTATTGTCATTTGTGGATGCGTATTTAGGATACAGTCAGATCCCGATGCATATTCCAGACCGAGAGCACACCAGCTTTGTCACGAATATGGGGCTATATTGCTGTGTAGTAATGCCCTTTGGATTGAAAAACACGGGAGCAACTTATCAGCGTCTGGTGAATCGAATGTTTAAAGACCAGATCGGTAAGACGATGGAAGTCTATGTGGATGACATGCTCGTGAAGTCACGGCAGTCAAACGACCACATTCGAGACTTAGCAGAAATGTTTGTTATACTCAGACATTATGGTATGAAAATCAACCCCTTGAAGTGCTCTTTTGGTGTGGCATCAGGAAAGTTCTTGGGTTTCATTGTGAATGCACGTGGAATTGAAGCTAACTCGGAAAAGATTCAGGCTATTCAGGACATACAAGTGCCCAGAACTATAAAGCAAGTACAAAGCTTGAATGGAAAGGTGGCAGCGCTGAGCCGATTCCTATCCAGAGCCATGGATAAATGCATTCCCTTCTTCGACGTGATAAAGAAGGGAAAAAGGAATTTCGAGTGGACATCCGACTGTAAGGAAACATTTCGAGCTCTGGTAAGGCATTTGGAAAGCACCCCGGTGCTATCGAAACCAATCGACCATGAAATGATGTATGTATACTTGGCAGTATCCCAGCACGCTATCAGTATGGCTCTGGTTCGCGAGGAGGACCGAGTTCAAAAGCCAGTATATTATGTCAGTAAACGCTTGACGGGGGCAGAAAGAAATTATCCCAAGGTCGAGAAATTAGCTTATTGCTTAGTGATTGCATCACGCAAGCTTCGCCCATGCTTCCAGGCACACTCAATTAGTGCTTACACTGGTCAACCCCTGCGACAGGTACTCCAACGACCGGAAACTTCCGGAAGGATGTTAAAGTGGAATATCGAATTAAGTCAATTCGATATTACTTACCTACCGCGAAAGGCCATACAAGGACAAGCGCTAGCAGATTTCATTGCTAAATTCACCATGACAGACGAATCAAATGGCCGTGATGTCATAACTCCCGTCCGATGGAAGATGTACACCGATGGGGCATCTAACGACCGTTGTTCGGGGGTTGGCATAGTTATGGTAACTCCTGAAAACCTATCAGTTTGCTACGATTTGAAGCTCGAATTCACAGCAACAAATAACGAAGCCGAGTATGAAGCATTGATTGTCGGCTTAAGACTCATCAAAGAACTGGGAATAAGATCGGTTGAAATCTTTTGCGACTCGCAACTGGTGGTGTACCAAGTGCATGGATACTACCAAGCAAGGGGCAGAGACTTGCCCCATATTTGGCCCAAGTTCAGGAGCTGCTAGCGAATCTCGAATATTATGATATTTCACATGTTCCGCGTGAACAGAACAGGGCAGCTGATTCATTGGAAAAATTCGCAAGCACTGGTGATGCGCACTAGATGGGATTGTTTCTTGTCGAAACCTTACACATTCCGAGTATAAATATGATGGAGGTAGATTTCGTGTTAGAAACAGAATCGAAAGGGAGTCATGAATGACCCCATTCAAGCAGTACTTGTTACACGGGGCCATGCCCGAAAGAAGGAGCGAAAGACGACAAGTCATTCGTAAGGCTTCTCGTTATATAATGCAGGATGGAATAATGTATCGGAGGGGATTCTCGACCCCATTACTTCGATGCATTGCCCATGATGAGATAAAACGAGTCCTGAAGGAAGTCCATGAAGGTGAATGTGGCGACCATATCGGAGGGGAGACATTAGCAAAGAAAATCCTCCGCTATGGATACTATTGGCCAACTGTGAATCGGGATGTTGCAGACTACGTGAGAAGATGTGATAAATGTCAGAAGTATGCGAAAATCCCAAGAGCTCCACCGACGGAACTCATACAAATGGTTAGTCCTCGGCCATTTGCAATATAGGGAATCGACATAGTTGGTCCCTTGCCTCTATCCAAAGGTGGTGCAAAATACGCGATTATTGCGGTCGATTACTTTACCAAGTGGGCAGAAGCAGAACCTTTGGCCACTATCACCACCAAAAAGGTCATTAATTTCGTTGTACGAAATATTATATGCCATTTTGGCCTTCCATGAACCATCGTCAGAGACAACGGAACTTAGTTTGAAAGCAAAGAGTTCAAAAAGTTTTGCCAAAATATGGTATTGAGAAATTTTTTGCAACAGTTGCTCATCCGAAAGCTAATGGGCAAGTGGAGGCCGTAAATAAGATAATTAAATCCATATTGAAAAAACGTCTGGAAAAGGCTAGAGGCAAGTGGGTGGATGAACTTCCAACAACACTTTGGGCTTACAGAACCACCCACAAGTCGCGACTGGCCACACTCCGTTCGCATTGGCATATGGCATGGAAGCTGTCATACCCATGGAACTTGAAGTCCCATCACATCGGGTAACTTATTATGACCCAGAGTCAAACCAAGATCTCTTGCTGGAATCTTTGGTCTTCATCGATGAAAAACGCAAAGAAGCTAATTTAAGAGCGGCCGCGTACATGCACCGAGTTGCTCGATATTATAATGAAAAAGTCCGACTGAGAATCTTTGGAGTGGGTGATCTTGTTTTGAAACGAGTTTTCCCAGTTCCGTCACACATGAGCCCCGCATGGGAAGGTCCATACGTCATTGAACGGAAGCTTGGAGAAGGAATTTTCAAGCTAGCGACCGTTGATGGTGCAACACTTCCCTGAGCATGGAATAGTGAACATTTGCGGCACTATTACACTTAGTTCATTTCTATCATATTTTAGTTGCATTTATTTCCAGCAAGTTTTTATTCTTAGTTTACGGCATATGAAAAGACAATTTAGCTTATTTGCATTAATAAAGGCTTGAAGCCATTTCCTTTTCCCATGAATTGTCGATGTTTCTGTGTATGATAACGCTGTAACAAATAATAGATACATTACTTTGTCTAACGTGCGAACGTGCATAAATAACTCAAAACCTCCAAGTCCCCGGAGTGCGGACTGGAGTACTCTAAGTCCCCACAGCGCGGACTCGAGTATAAACGATTCGAAACCTTTAAGTCCCCGGAGTGCGGACTGGAGTACTCTAAGTCCCCAAAGCATGGACTCGAGTATAAACGATTCGAAACCTCCAAGTCCCCGGAGCATGGACTGGAGTACTCTAAGTCCCCAGAGCGTGGACTCGAGTATAAACGACTCGAAATCTCCAAGTCCCCGGAGTGTGGACTGGAGTACTCTAAGTCCCTAGAGCGCGGACTCGAGCATAAACGACTCGAAATCTCCAAGTCCCCGGAGTGTGGACTGGAGTACTCTAAGTCCCCAGAGCGCGGACTCGAGCATAAATGACTTGAAATCTCCAAGTCCCCGCAGACTGGAGTACTTTAAGTCCCCAGAGCACGGACTCGAGTATAAACGACTCAAAACCTCCAAGTCTCCGGAGTGCGTACTGGAGTACTCTAAGTCCCCAGAGCGTGGACTCGAGTATAAACGATTCGAAACCTCCAAGTCCCCGGAGTGGGGACTAGAGTACTCTAAGTCCCCAAAGCGCGGACTTGAGTATAAACGACTCGAAATCTCCAAGTCCCTGGAGTGCGGACTGGAGTACTCTAAGTCCCCAGAGCGCGGACTCGAGTATAAATGATTTGAAACCTCCAAGTCCCCGGAGTGCGGACTGGAGTACTCTAAGTCCTCAGAGCGCGGACTTGAGTAAAAACGACTCAAAAACACCAAGTCCCCGGAGTGCGGACTGGAGTACTCTAAGTCCCCAGAGCGCGGACTCAAGTATAAACGATTCGAAACCTCCAAGTCCCCGGAGTGCGGACTGGAGTACTCTAAGTCCCCAGAGTGCGAGCTCGAGTATGAACGACTCGAAATCTCCAAGTCCCCGGAGTGCGGACTGCAGTACTCTAAGTCTCCAGAGTGCGGGCTCGAGTATAAACGATCTAAATGTCCAAGTCCCTTGAAGGCGGACTGGATATAAATGACCTGAAGTCATCGAGCCCTTGGCATACGGACTAGAAAATATTCTAAGTACCCGGAGCGTGGAATAAAGAATGTGCAATGCCAAAAGATTATCAACTTATTTGAAGATGAATCGAGAAGCTTATGTAACTCGCAATAACTTCGGTTTCGACCATGATTATACCGAAAACCGGACGACAGAAATCTTTCGAAAGGCAAAAAGAACCAAGTTTTATTCATCAAAAATAAGTTTCTACTACAACTCCTCCGAAGCTCGGAGTCAAAAGTTTATTTACATGAACTATGAAAACAAAAATAATTACATAATTTAAACTAGCTCTTGTTGAACGAGAGCGAAGACTATTTCTTTGACTTGTTAGACTTTTTGCCCGATGACTCCTCCCCGGTACGTTTACCCTTGACGACTTTCTTTGACGGGGGAGTGACAATCGAAGAAGTATGAGGAACATCCATGGGTTTGGACCTGCCTGGGAGAATGACCTTCAATGGCTTGTTCAAAGGGTCGTCCGGGTCCACAACTTGAGGTTCGACCTTGATCTTGATCGTCTTTTCCTTCTCTTTATCAAGCTGCTCCTTCATGCTCAGTTCGGACATGTGCTCGAAGACGCCTGTAATTTCAACTTCATAGCTCCCATCGATGGGGAGGAAGTCTCAGATTTGTCCTCGTCAAGCGCTCCGATCACCTGAGCATCGGGACTGGGAGCCTCTCCTGCATGAGCGGCTTCACTCATTTTTTCCCTAACCTCCTTGGCGACATCGCTCCTCGGAGTGGGCCCAAGATCAGAACGGCCTGCATAAAATCACGAAAAGCAAGTATTAGAATACGATAGCTTCTGGTGAAAAATGAAAGCTCATGGAATGTTAAAGCAAAAGAGTTGCCTACCAGGTTCCGGCTGGCTCTCAGCAATATCATATCATGCACGGAACAAATACAATATGATAAAATCTCCAGATCGAGTCGATATAATCGCCTTGTCTGACCAAATTGATAAAATCGCTTGAAGTAATAAAAAAACAACCTCGCTTGATGAAATTAGAAAGATCGCCTGAATTAATCAACGAAATAACCTCGCCCGATCAAAGTAGAAAGATTGCCTGATCAAACTAGAAAGATCGCCTAATCGATTTAAGAAATTCGCATATCAATTTAATTTTAGAAGATGGCCGGAGGTATGTTTTTTTCCTGCAAAATAAACCCTTCGAACCCGTGTCCTAGAAAATAATTGGGCCTGACTTATAGGCCCTTCCCACTAATTTCCACTATATAAAATATGTTAAGGGAGATATGGGTAATGCCTTAACGCTATTTTAATATTTTACTTTACTATAGACATTATGTATATAGCCCATTGTACTATGTTTGTAGATAGTATAACAGATCCTCAAAGGATGGAATCCCAACATCCTTTAAGTTATTTGCATTTCACTTGGACATTTCACTTGAGTTGATTTACTTGCATAAGAATGTAAATCCTGACTCGAGCGTTTTATGTTTTGCATTATGCTCGGGTTAGAATGAGTTTCACAACATTTGAGACTCACCTTTGAAGCTTGGAGCTTGTCTTGAAAATATGTCTTATATCTATTCTGCTTTCGGTTATTTCAGATATTTCTGGTTTTATGTTCAGACTCGTCATTTGCTTATGTATTGAGACTTATATGTATTTGGGATTTATGTTATATATTGTTTTAGACTTTGATGTTCTGTAATAGCTTCATGAATTTATATTTATCTATTCCACTGCTTAATGTTGTAATACTCTATGTCTGTGATTCCGTGATTGATTTATTTACTGTATATGTTAAGTTTTGCCAAATATAAACTAACAATCTGTTATTTTGAACAATTCAAGTCCGATATGTATGGATTATTGTCAATTTGAATGGTTCGAAATTCCAAGTCTTTACAGAATATCTGGTCATGCCTAGAAATGCTACGCTGGTCATTGGAGTGGTCGACCAGTCAGGGTGCTAATTGTTTGTTAATTTTAGTTATCATATTCATTTGCAGTAAACTTAAAAATTGCACATTACAGTAACTTTTTAGTTTGGCATACAATAACCCCAATTACAGTAAACCTAAGTTTGTGAATCTCACATTTATAATTGCCAAAACTCATATTCAATTTCATATACAATATATTCAATTTAACCTAGGTTTAGCATAAAAAGGGTTATATCAGTTCATATTTAATTTGATAAAAAGGGTATATTCACTTTGAATCAATTCTTATTTAACAGGTTTACATCAGTCAGATTTAACTAAAAGAAAGTGGTCATATTCATCTAGGTCATAATTACTGTTAAATTCCTAATCTAAGTAAATAGTGTTTTCAATTCGATTTAGAACAATTCTAGATCAAAATAGGTTATAATAAAATTAATTACATGTAAATCATCTTACTACCAAGCTATTCCCTATAATCCGTTTGGAATCTCCTTCGGTTATTACATATCTCCTTTTGATTCACTTTGATTCAATCTCTCCTTCAATTTCTCTAATTTAATTTTTTATCTAGTTTGAAGACAGTTTGATTTGAAGGGAAAGAAAACTTTTGATAGAATTTGGAAGTACTTTAAATAAAATAGGATTATGACAATTATCATAGGGTTATATTCATAGGGGTAGAAACTCATCTAAAACATTAGATTAAATAATATAAAATCTGGATCGTTTGGCTGCTCGAAACCCTTGTCTTGAAGCATCAACGGTCGACCGCTTGACCTTAAGCGGTCGACTGTTAGGGTTCGACCGGTTTTGTCGTGTTCGGGGTATCAACCTGTGAGGCTTCCTTATTCAAGATATATTTCTTTCCAAATATATATTATACTATTAGATATGAGTCTCTCATTCTTTGTTCTCATTACTTCTCACCTCATTTCTTCTCAGCTTGACATGTGGCATCTTCTAAGAGTCTTTTCATTTCACATTTTCTCATGACTTTTCTTTTCTCATGTGTTGAAACTATTTTCCTATAATTTATTTTTTAAATATTAATAATCCTTCATCATTTCTTCTTCCAAGATTAATACCACTAATTTCTTTATCTATAATTTATAATCTATTACCAGATATATATGTATGTATGTATGTACGTGTATATGTATGTATGTATGCGTGTGTTTCCATTTCCATTCTATTTGTTTATCATTTTATCTATCTATTTTATTGTATAAAAAGGAATAATTAACCATTTGTATTCTCCTTTCTTATTCATTCTCCACTATATACTCAATTCTCATTCATCTTAACCTAAATTTTGTATTTGCGCCCTTCTATCTTTCTAGTGTATTTGTTTTCTGATTTTTTTCCTTTTCCTTTAATGAATGCAAATTAATCCTGCTTATGCTTCGTATTCCACTGAAAACTCTTTAGTTTTCTTTTCCACTTCCAAATTACTTAACGTTGAAGTTTTCAGTGATAAAATACAACAAAAAAACAAAGCTTGATATAAACTTGGATATGGTTTTCATTTTTTTTCTCTTTTGCTTTTACATTGCAAATTAATGCTATTTATACTTGGTATTCCTTTGATAATTCTTTAGTTTTCTTTTTCACTTCCAAATTACTTACCATTAAAGGTTTCTACAATAAAAATACAATGAAAAAGAAGAGCGTGGCACAATATGGTTTTTTCATACCATTGATGGAGACTGAGGATAACAATAGGTTGTTCTTATTTATTATTCTCATAAAATTCTAAATTATGATAATCTTCTTAGATTATTATTTTGTTTTAACTATTTCTTCAATTCAAATTACTCTAACAAATTCTCAATTACCATTTGAAATTTTTATAGTTTTTATTTACTTTTCAATTGAATAGTGGATGCATGTTCTGTAGGTTCAATTATCTGAATGTATCTTTAAATTTTATCAAAAATCATTTTTTGATCTAATGAATGATTGTAACATTATTTAACTTAAGCTTAGCTTTAGATGTCTATAGATCGGAGTTGAAGAAAAGTTCAACATTTAAGTTGGTGCATCTTTATTAGGTCATTATATAAAATTCATGCAGTTAAAGATATGTTATGCAACCATTATTCCTTTTTACACTTTTAATCTTTTGGGAAAATATTGCTTTAGGTTTTAACGAATAATAATTTTCACGGTTTAGGTTTTTATGTGTTTTCAGGATTGATACTGATATTTAGGGAATCAAAGCAGCAGAGAGTGTGTCATATTAAATTTATTTTAATTTTCCTTTTTATACTTAATTTGATTAATATTTAGTTTTTTTTATTGATTTTAGTAATAAATCTACTCCCCTTTTGCAACCAGTCCAAAAAATAGGTATATAAGCTTGGAATACTCATGGTATTAAATATAAGAGAAAGAACGAACTAGAAATATGAACCTTCAGAAGTGACCAAAGATGCAATTGCACACCAGATTGAATTTTGTTTTTCTAATATTAGAATTTACACTTTTAGGCAATTGCATAGCATGCTATATCCAAATTTAGTCTATTATATAATAAAAAATTCAATCACTTTGAAATATTGGTGCTCTCATTTCATCTCAGTTCGAACAGTACGTTCACCTTAATTTTTGGTGCATTTTTTCCTTTAGTTCCTATAAAAGTTTCATTATTCCACAAAACATACAAGTACTTATTTAGAAATTAATAGTATTTAATTTCAAATATGTAACATACAAAAGCTTAAAAGCTACGCTTATATATGTATATCATTTTTGATAAACTTACAACCATTGGTCCTTTATATCCTAACACCAGTTCACTTCCTCTTCTTCATGTTTGCAATATAATTTTTTATTTTCATGATGATTTCCCATCTTTATTTTCTTGTCCACTTATTTAACTTTCCCATATTTTGATCACTTCCCCTTTTCAGTTTCATATGCATACTATAA
Organism: Allium cepa; assembly: GCA_030765085.1. Lineage (NCBI taxonomy): Eukaryota > Viridiplantae > Streptophyta > Magnoliopsida > Asparagales > Amaryllidaceae > Allium > Allium cepa. Next base: position 616,022,643 of record CM060942.1, read on the forward strand.
TTTACAATTCTTAATCTGTATCAAATTAAAGATTCTGACCAAACAATCTTTAATTGATCTTTTTAATGATTTGGTCTATTAGAATTTAATTGAATTTATAAGTAGTTCTCCACTTTCTATTCAATTTGAATGTTTTCCTAATCATATTTTGCAGAGATTTGTTTTTATCTGTTGCTTTCAACGTTATTATTTTCTTTTAAAAGTTTTCCAAAAGCTTCCAAAAACTATGGTTTACTCGATCGATCGAGCCCGATTTAAAGGTTTGAATTTTATTTTATTATTTCTCTTTTCATTAAATTTATAATTTGATTCATGTTTTAAATTTATGATATCATATCTTTATTTTAGATTATGTCCAAAATTATATTTCTTTCTTGTTTTCATTTCAGTTAATATGATTTTGAATTTGATTTGCTTTGTATTTAGCTGGGAGCTATTGGATTTATTAATACGTCTGTACCATAACTCCTGAATTGTTTTGTTCAATCCATGATCGCTATAGTTGAACTATTTCATTGTTTTGAATTTTTGTGTTGACATTGACATTCCTCCGTTTTTTTTCTCTATAGGTACAATCACGAATTTGGCAAATTTTATTCCACGATTCTTCTAAGATAATCTATTACCAAATTGCCCTTCTTAATTGCAATTTTTGAGTCTTTTACTAACACTCCACATTTAATTATGATGGGGTCATTTTTTGTTTTCATTCCGCTAAAAATATAACCACTACGAGGGGTATGCACACTAAATTAAATGTTTACTAATACCCATTCTACCCATTATTATTTTTTACCCTAATTTACTTTTTACCTTTTTTCCTTCTTCCTTCATCTCAGTTAGCTTTTGCTAATCATGGTTCGAACTAAAAACCGCGTGCTCTAAGCTTCCAAATCCGAAGTTGACAGAGAAAGTGATCAAAATACCCGATCTGAAGCTATTCATGGTTCTATGTCATCAAACACATTAAACCATACACATTAAACCTTAGAAATTGAAAAAAAATCCACATTACGTATACTTTCTTTGGTAAGAAATTAATCTATTTTCTTTCTCGTTTGGAGGAATTTCATTTACGTTTGATTGCTCCATGTTAACCGACCTTTTGGAAAGGCAGTACATAAGCGGATTTAACCAACAGACTTCATGATCATCAAGGTAGAAAGCCCAGAGAGGCGGTTACCAAGATTGGAGGTCGATTATATTTGAAAATATGGACTATAGTTGAATGGATTTGGATGGACATCACTCAAATAAGTATGGAATCAATACTTCCCTTAGGTGAGGGATCAGATCAAATTATCCACTCTATAAAACATGATCGAAATAGAGGGATCAGAGTTGAGGGATCGGAGTTGAGGGATCATATTGAACAAGATGCACACAACGCAACTTAATGATAATTACTCCATAACTCAACAACCACAACGTGAATTGAAGTGAAACTTTACGAATAAGGAGAAGGGATCCAGGGAAGTCTACCCTAGGGAACGCACATTAATTAGAGAAATTTGGAGGGATCGGCCCAATTCCATCCATAGGGATCAGCTATAATCCGCTTTCACAAAATATTGCAACAAAGATCGATCAATAACTTAGCATTTACCAATCCAATTGACATGAAACTTGGAGGACATGTGTATTATGGCATGAGGGACCTACCATAGTGATCGCACCCCATAAATCAACAGAAATAAGGATCGGTCCCGATCCCTATTTTGGAGAGCGATGGGTCTAAGTTTCTTTGGGCTGGGTCGTCTAGGCCTAGAGGTTCTTCTAGCGAAACTTCAGTCGATCCGTACACATCTTCCCCTAAAAATATAGCAGTCATGGTATCAAAAAAGGGAGCTTCCTTTTGCTTTATTCTATCTTCTACCTAGGCTATACTCTACTATTTTTATTTCAGGACTTCACAAATTTGTAACTATAGCCGCAACACGAATAAAAGGAAAATCTTTGGGTGGACTTAAGATGGAGTTAGCCGAACAAATATAAATCTGTCTCTCACTTTACTTGCTTCCTGTTTTAATTTTGTTATTCTTTAATTTACACTTTCTATATTATATTATCTAAGATTTGTGATTAGATATTGGTGCTTTCGTATAACTGGGTGTTGGTGACCATTTTTGACGCCAACGTTTTGGTACTTTCACTGAGAAATCCATCCCCTATGAATTTGGGACTCGGATTCAGAGTTTGGAAAAGATCTAGAGCTTTGATTTGGAGCAACGGTAAGACAATCAGCAAGGAGAGTGCTACCAGAAAGGAGCCATCATAGAGGGAGTTAGGAGGCTTCTTCTAGAGCTGGAGCTAATCAAGCATCTATCTGCATTACCAGAGATGAAATTGAAACGATGATGAATGCTATGTAGGAAAAGATACTGAAGAGATAGAAGGAGATGGTGCATAATTTACTCTGACGGATTGGAGAAGCTGGAGTGCAGAACCAAGGGAATAGAGTAGCAGGAGCTAGTGACAACTTAGATCAAGGGGTTGAAGCCATAAGAATCATTGGAAATCAAAATCGAGAACATGGAGATGGAGCTATTAGACAAAGGAATGGAACAGAGCAGCCGAGGGCAATCCTCGGCCATCTTAGAAGGATCGACCCCGATCGCTAAAGGCTAAGGGGCATGCCTGGCGGACCTGTGGTCGATCCCATGGAGCTTGGTGTGAATCAAAATTTGGATGCTCGTCCAGAGGAGTATGTTTCAGAATTCCCTCATTGACTCGAGGGGCGGTTTGGAAATGATAGGAGACTATCATTGGATGACAATGACAGGTTTGCGGAGATTATCATGCAAGCTATGCATGGAGGACTAGCGAACAGGGATCTGGAGGATGTAAATAAGAGTCCATTCACTCCTAATATCAAGAATGCTAGGAATCCATCGGAGTTCAAACTACTAAAACTGGAAGTATATGATAGAAAGTTGGACTAAACTATGCATATGATCAGGTATATACGACACATGGAAGTACTGGAGGCATTAGAGGAAGTCATGGCATGATGCTTTCCCCTATGGTATAGTTGTACTGGCTTGCAACATGACTTCCCTTATTTTTTCGCACCCAGTATGGTTCAGGCAGTTGAAGAGCAGTTCTATCGGCAAATGGATGGAATTGGTTGAAAGATTTATGAGGCGGTTCAAATTTCACATCTCGAGACCCAAAAATGTAATGAATTTGGCAACACCAAAATAGGGGACTGAAGAGACTATGAGGAATTTTCTAACACGATTTAGTGCCGTGGCAGCATCGATGGATTAGCCAGATCCATCCATGGTTTTAATGGCAGCTGTATCAGGAATTGCCGATGGCATAAATTTCAAGGATTCATTAGCGCGAGATCCATATATGGACATCGAGGAGTTTTATCATGAAGTAGAAAGGTTCCTGTGGTAGGAATATGCACGAGTAGACAAGCTGGAGGTGAATGCTGTGCAAAGCGGATGATCATCAGGGGACACAAACAAGAATGATAAAGGAAAATAGAAACTAGATGATGGATATGATAGGATGAAAAGGTGATGGAAAGAGCGAGAGCCGAAGTTCTCCTCCTACTCAGATTTGATGGAAAGCCTAGAATGGATTTATGAACACTAGGGGGCAACTCCCCTATTGCAAACTGGCAAGGAAGGAGTTGATGCCAAAAATGAGCATTAACACCTATTAGAATCTCGTAGATATTAAATGATGAATGAAATTAAAAACATAATAGAAAACGTAAATGAATACATAGATCTTTATAGCGGTTCGAAAATCTTGGCCTACGTCCACTTCATATTTTATTGATCTTGCACTGCGTTATGATTACAATAATGTTTGGATCAGCTAGGATTCATTAATACAAGAGTGAAAAATAAAAATGGCAGATCCTAGGCAGCGGAAAGAAGGATCTTCTTTATGGAAAATGGCCACTGTATTTATAGGAGAAGACATGCATGGATTGAGCTGAAATTTTGCAAGAAGAGTCTCTTGATCCGTATAGGCCCACCATAACAACCGTTAGCCCTAACTCGATATTTTGGAACAATCGGCCAAATTTTATCCGATTGTTATTTTGGCCTTTGATTGATATGCGATCGATAGTGTAGGCTCTTCATGATGTAAGATGCCTGCTCTCCCAATTTTGTACAATTCCGATGTATAGTTTGTGAGATATCACATTTCCCAGGAAACTATGGATCGTTTTGACTGATTTTGCATGATCATTATGAACCAATCAGTACGTCTTTCCAAGGTTTGAGAGTTTTGTCATGCGATCTTTTTTGTGGGTTCCACTCTTGAATCTAAGGCTTTTACCTATCCCGCGTATCCACTTTTCTTTTACGTTACCTTGTCTAGAGCCATTTATCTTCCTCAAATGAGCTGGTTGCTTGTTCCTATGTAACTGGTGTACCACCCCACACCCCTTAGTATACCCAAAAAGGGCACACTAAAAGATGTGGTGCGTTGTAGGTATAGCTAAAACTGTACAGAGACTAAGATTCATAAGACAAAATAAATAAAATAGCGAAAACAAATAAAACAATAACTTATTTATAAATCAAACTTCATAAAATAAGTTATAATCAAAATAAGTCTCGAAATGCCAAGTACACATGTCTTATGAAAAACACCATCTCAGTGACAATATCAGAGTATATAAATAAAACCATCCCACTCAACAGTACCAGTACATCCAAAATAAAATAAAAAGAAAACTCGAACAGATGAAGAAGATTACGTGAAGAATCTCCAAGAATGTCACTTCTGGAAAGCTAAAAGTCTACTTCCCTTGCCTCTGCTGGCCTATGAGAGAAAAATGGGAAAATAGAGAAGTGGGTCAGACTAAAAGTCTGTTGAATGAAAGTAATTACTAGTATTTTTAAGCAAGATAAAAATAATAGAGTTTGCAACAGTTCTAGTTATAAAAGGAAATAAAGGAAAAGATAAAGATGGAATCAAATATGGCTTAGCTGTTTGTTTTGCTTAGATAGTTTTGATTGTTTGCACTTGTCTTAGATAGTTGCTTTGATTAGACTGAATTCCCAATCCTAATTTAATTAGGCTTTTCCTAGTAGGCTATCTATCTCTGTTGTGCCAGTGTGATCTAGTCTAATCCTATGGGTCCTACGACAAAAAGACACCAGTTTAGCACTTGGAACTCAATAGCGACTTATCATCCTACACCGAGGCCGCACGCTCGGCCACCGTTAGGCTCGCATTATCTGTTTCTCCCTCTTTGGACCTCTTATTTACCGTAAACAACATAAGCGTGCCCAACCTCACTTGAGTGTATTGTGAGACCACCAGTTCCTGACTGAAGGGGAATGCTGCCGATACGGGTCCTAACATACAAAATCTAGTTGTGCCCCATGCCCAAATCCCCTGATTTGAGCTTCTAATTATTGACCACTTATCTATCCTAAACAACGTAAGCGTGTCCCAAGGGGAATGCTGCTGATACGGGTCCTACTTATTAATTATTGACCACTTATCTACCCTAAACAGCATAAGCATGTTCTAAGGAAAATGCTTCCGGTACATGTCCTATTTCTACCTTTGCTTATAAACTTAAATATAAATTCTAAAATAAGCATCTACTATTATCACAACTATGCTTGCTTATTAACTTAAATATAAGTTCTAAAATAAGCTTTTTCTGTTGTCTCTAATTATAGCCCGCGTGTTATAATTTTTCTTATTAACTTAACCTAAGGTCTTAGTTTAAGAATAAGCTTCTTTTGCTATTTCTTCTATTTTCTCTTTTTAGTTATAATTACATGTTTTAACTATGCTTGCAAATGTCTTGAATTTTCCTATTACAGTTTATGTCCAATTTATTATAGTTCTTCTTATTTTACATCCAATTTCTGCAAATTTAGTGTTCTTATATTTTAGTCCATATTAGAATTATTCTCTTTTAATTATTCCACTCGCGTAAAAGGGAACAAAAAAGAACTAATATCTGCAGAATAAATCTCAACGTAGAATAGATGTAAATAAAATATAAATAATAGTAAATAACTGTAAATACTATAAATAATTGTAAATAATTGGAAAAATTATAATTAATAGAAAATAACTGCAAATAACTGAAATAGAATAGCTAAAAGAAAATAGACTGGAAAGCAAGTCTAAAATTTACTTAAAATAAACTGTAAATAAACTTGCATAAAGGTTATCCCAAAATTGTAGAAAAAATACAACTATTGGAAACCCTATTATTTTAAATTACTTAAAAATCTAAAATAGTTACTTAAACACTCACCTGTGGTCCTTACTCATTTCCTTGGCCTTCCCAGATCCACTTCTAGGGAATAAAATATTTTAATTAAAAGGATCTTTTCCTTGGAAAAATATTCCTTTTAGGGTCCAGCCTCAGGCAATGAACCCAGATGGAGAAAATCTGAATAAGAAAAATAGCTAGGCCTAGGGTCTTATTTATGGTGTCATTTGTGGACTTCAGATCGTTTGACTTGAAGATTAAATCTGGTGCAACCATGTCATAGGCTCATTGGGAACCGTCTGTTGGAAGCACGAAAGCATACGATGTAGTAAAAATGAAAATATGACGTGTTCGAATTGAACTGGATGAAGGTACGTACAAAAGGCAAGGAGGGTCGACCTACCTATCGACCCACACATGCTAGGGTCGACCTATAGGTTGACCTAGCCCTGGTGAGTGTCGACTTTAGGGTCGACCTTACCTATTATTATTATTATTATTATTATTATTATTATTCCTCTTTTCTTATTTTTTTGAATTCTTCTTTCTTTCGTATCTTCTTCATTCTAGCTCGGATTCTGACAATGATACATGGAAATTGACCAAAAAATTACCAAGAACACAATGGTGCAACTCCTGTGGCTCAATTCTGAAAATTTCATAAATTTATTTTATTATTTAATTAATTCAAATTAATATAGCTTAAATTTTGGGTCGTTACATTCTCCCCTCCTTAAGGGATTTCGTCCTCGAAATCTCTAAGGATAGAAGAATGAAATAAATGTTTTCATCCAAATTTTACAACCAACTACTCAACCATTATCCATTACATCCATTGTCCTTAAGTTTTTCTAAATGCGATCTATGATACATATGCAATTAGTGTAGTGTAAATGTCCCTAATTAATACAAAAAATTAGGCGATCTATTGATTCAGTTGACCTCCTTTTATGCAATCATGTCCGTGCCATGTATCCAAATAAATGCAATTTCCAAATGTTAACTAATAGTTCTATATGTGTGCTACAATCATCATCCAAATGCAACAATCATGTGATAATTATCCATTTATAGCAACCATGAAATAAAATAAAAATAAAAATGCAAAGGTGCACACATCCATATGCATATGCTCCAGTGTCCTAGTTAGGCCGATCCATAAGAGATAATAGTGCCTAGTGTAAGTATATGCGTCCATTGACAACCACTTGCAACCACTAGTATCCATCATACATAACATATGCTAGTAACATGTTTACATCAAATCCTACCATTTATAAGTTAAATCCTAAGTTCTACCCTCCCAAAGGATAATGAAGGAAAGAACCTATTCAAAACTAAAGATGAAAATAGAAAATTCAAAATTTATTGTCAAAGAGATGTGGATAAGAGGTACTTATTCTTTCCTAATTAAATCAATCTTCTCCGAAGTCTCTCTAACCATGTAGGGACCAAATAGCAATCTCTCTATAGACTATAACCAACACGAAGGCGACTTGCACGGTCTTCCATAAAGAGCTTCGAAAGGTGCCATTCCAATGCTAGCCTGAAAGCTATTATTATAAGCAAACTCTACTAAGGGAAGATGCTCCTCCCAAGTTCCTCCAAAATCAAGAATATACATCCTTAACGGTATGTGTCTTACCATCTTACCAATATCACTTTACTATTCTCCTATAGTCTACGCACATGAAGCAACAATCCTAGGTTCTCAATAGTGTCCTATACACTTTACGGAAATTTCTATTATTACTTCTAAAAGTAATCACTGCTATCTCATTCATCGCATTACACTTTTTCCTTCACACCTAGGAAATGGTTCCTATTTACTCCACATTTGAAACTTTGGTTTGGTATTTATCATTCCATTTCAAAAATTGAAGCTTCTCAACTTTTAAAATATCAAATCCCAAATTTTTTGTCTTTAAAAATGTTATTTTCAAATTTCCATTAAATTCAAAGGTACTTGATTACTTAACATTTTATCTTTTTAGACTTGCATCCTTACAGCCTTTTTGAATTTACATTATTTCCTAAACCTAGAAGGAAAAACTTACAAATTCTAAGTTTAAAACTTATTTCCTCTTTTCTTTTAAAGACCTTTACAGCCTACCATAAAAATTTGGATTTTAAATTTAATTGTTACTGAGTTTTTAGCTTCCAAAAACTTATTACTTTTTCACAAAACCATTTTTCTTTAAAATATCTTTAAAATGTTCTTATATGTTTTCAAAACATTTTCTTTTCATAGATTTTCAATTTTGAAAAAACAGGAGTTGATAAGAACAATTATTTCATTAAAAACTCCATAACTTTCCAATTACTTAACCTTGGAGGAGTTCTTAACTACAAATCGAGACTTTCTACAAAGGCCCTTTATGATATCTCTCCTAACCAACTCTGCCTCTAATTATTACACCTAATGGTTTTATACCTTAATACATTGGAACTACATTCTTAAGAAACTATTAACGCTAAAACCTTCTATGAATCCTTTAAAAGAGGACTTCATGTTTATGAGAAATTACAAGGAACTTATTTTATGTTTTTCAAAATAGGCTATACAAAATATGGTGCTTCCCATACCTTGTATATCTCTTTCACGTATTCCTTATATCTTGCACAAAACATCTTTATTTGTGATTTGGTTTCATATAATTTTTATCATTATTCATTTCATTGCAATAGATTAAAGTATGTTTAATCTATATTCTCTTACAATAGACAATTTCTATGAAATTTATTAATTTCCTAATATTTAACTTACACTTTTCTCTTTAGGAATACTCATTTTCAAAACTGTTTTAATACACCCATAACTAGAAAACATTTCCTCATACTTATTTAAATAACAAGTGTACTTACAAACCACTTTTCATTATACTTAGAAATTAGTTTCAAAATACATTTTTATTTGGATCAAAACAGATGTTGCGTAAAACACCGTTACTACACGCCAAAAATACAAGTACATGGATTTAATTAAAATAAATACTAATGAATCTTGCATATTATGTAAAAACATTTCCCTTGGGAGTCACCTTCTATAAAAATAGTGTTATAGTCTATGCTTCCATTATTTTCCACGAAATTATCTATTACAACAATAAACGATGTAATCCATGTTTTCGATACTTAATACACTCTAGGTTTTTATATTTAAAATCTTTATTTACCTATAAAGAAACAAACGAACTATATATGCTCTATAATTCATCAAAAATAATTTCACTTTTACCAAAATCATATAAAAACCAATAAATATCTCATACCATTTTTTCTCAAAAACCCAACATTTACTTTCTCATAAATATCGACAATTATATTTTTCAACTTTTCAATCCTAACAATTTCATTTTATTGGGCTAAACATAAAGTGGATTTTCTTCTTATACTCTAGGAGTACCCTTTCTTAACTTTGGTAATCTCATTTCCTTACTAAAGTCTTTTGTTCTTGTTCCTCTTTTATGCCTATATTTATTCCAAGGCACTACCGTTAAATCCACTTATCTGAAACAATTATAATTTTTGCCATTATCTTCACATGGGCTTTCTAACTAAATCTATTGTACATCTCTAATCTTTGCATACCACTTTTGGATTTCCACAATCTGAACCTAAACATACGAAACCGTTTCTCAAATTCTTTCCATGTGTTGACCTTCTCTATGCCCAAAAAAAAAACTTCCTTAAGCCAAAAGCGACACTTCAAGAATTTAGCTTTCCGCTGATGAATGTGAAGTGTATAAAGAACGTCCTCTAGATGAATAGCATGCTCTTCCATACTCTTGGAAAACACCAAAATGTCATCCACGAACTCTACTACAAATTTATTTAGGACATCTTGAAAAAAAATGGCTCATCAAATCTACAAAATATACTGGGGCATCGGTTAGCCCAAAAAGCATAACCAACCACTCAAAGAATCCGTCGGGTGTCCTAAATGCTGCCTTATCGATGCTATCATCAACGAATCTAAGCTGATGAAATCCAGTAGCTAAGTCAAGCTAAGAAAATACTAAAGAGCGAACTAAATGATCAAAAAGGTCATCTATCTTAGGAAGTGGATAACAGTTCTTCTTCGTGCTTATTCAACTCTTTATAGTCTACGTAAAGTTGAAGGGAACCATCCGCCTTTGTAGCGATGACTGGTTCTCCCAACTCAGATATACTCCTTCTGATGAAGCCCTTCTCTAATAGCTCATGAATCTGCTTGCTTAATTTCTTCCTCTCTCTAGGTGCCATGTGCCTCAAGATAACACCACTGGCTTAGCATTGTCATTCAAATAGATCCAAAAGTCGATCTCCCTCTTGGAGGGTAGTCCCTATCCTCCTCAAAGTCGTCTAGGAAATCTCTGACGATTGAAACTTGAATCTAACTCCGTTGATGATGAATTAAGGGAATAAAGGAAGCTCAACATGACTGACCATTGTGGGTCACAAGAAACCTCGAGAGTCCTATCGATGCATGTCTCTAGTCTAATGACTCTCCGCTTGCAGTCTAATATCGCTTCATAAGTGGATAGCTAATCCATTCCCAAAATCATCCCGTACCCCGAAAATTCCAATACATAGGTGTCACAATCAAACTCTACGCCTAGTATAAAAATTTTCAAACCCCTACAAATCATAGATGAATGTGTCGATCCTCCTATGAGGTTTGAAACAACTGTGGGGTCTACTACTAAAGAGATATATAAGTGCAAAAAATCGACTAGAAATGAAAGAGTGTGAGGCTCCAGAATAAAAAAGAGTCCGAATAGGAAAATCCAAAATAGAAATCAAACCTACTACAGAGACTTTCCAACCACTATCTGGTCCATTGCTAGAAGATGCTGCATCCAAAGCCTGTACTTGCGCTATAGGTGCGCCTGCTTTCTGCCCCATTCTCTGAGGACAAGCTTTACTAAGGTAACCAGGTTATCCACAACTATAACACCTTCCCTTCATCATCTTATTATAATAATCCCTTACGTAATGACTAACCAGTAGATAACTATTGCGTTTCCCGCTTTTCTTGATCCGCTTCTGAGGTCTTCCTTCTTTTCTCTTGTCCTTTTCCTTCTTACTCTTCCACCACGACTTCTTAGAGATTTTTGACTTAGGAACCTCTTTAAGCTCTCCCTTCAACTGTCAAGATGTAGGCTGAACTCTCTTTTGGTCCTCCAATCCTAACAGCCCAAACATTCGCTCCGTTGTCCTTCAACCTAGCTCATGCCTCCTTGAAATCCTTTATGCTAGAAAACGTTCTGCCTCCTAGACTAGCGAAGTCCTTGCATAGCTTAGAAAAATTGGCTGTTGTAGGTGGATTAAAAGGATCTCCACCTATCGGTTCTATATTGGACGCTTACCCTTGCACCTCTGGTACCGTAGCTCTACGCAACCAGTCAGCCATACTATGCAAAGTAAAGAGAATATAGGCTCGAAGGAATCGAAAGAAGGTTGCACTGGACTTTAAGGGGATTTTTATAAAAACTCTCTTTTATACTTGAAAAACTATTTCTATATTAAGAGTTTCTTTCTAAAAAATACTTCTAGTTTGAAGATATGCCACTTTAAAAATAGTTTACTATTGGAAAAATATTTTTAAAACAAGTTTTAGGAATCTTATAACCTTAGGATCTGATACCAAGTGTAACACCCCATACCCCTTAGTATACCCAAAAAGAGTACATTAAAAGATGTGGTGTGTTGTAGGTATAGATAAAACTTTACAGAGACTAAGATTCACAAGAAAAATAAACAAAACAACAAAAACATTTAAAACAACAACTTATTTATAAATCAAACTTCATAAACTAAGTCATAACCAAAATAAGTCTCAAAATACCAAATACATATGTCTTATGAAAAACACTATCTAGTCACAATACCAGAGTACATAAATAAAACCATCCCTTCCAACAGCACTAGTACATCCAAACTAAAATAAGAAGAAAACTGGAACAGAAGAAGAAGAACACATGAAGAATCTCCAAGAATGTCGTAGAAAGCTGAAAGTCTACTGCGCTTGCCTCTGCTGGCCTATGGGGAAAAGGGGAAAAATAGAGGAGTGGGTCAGACTAAAAGTCTAGTGAATGAAAGCAATTACTAGTATTTTTAAGCAAGATAAAGATAATAGACTTTGCAACAGTTCAATTTATAAAAGGAAATAAAGGAAAAGATAAAGATGGAATCAAATACGGTTTAACTGTTTGCTTCGCTTAGATAGTTTTGATCGTTTCGATGTTTGCACTTGTCTTAGATAGCTGCTTTGATCAGGCAAAATTCTAATCCTAATTTAATTAGGCTGAAGTCCTAATTATACCATTTGATTGGCTTTCTATCTCTGTTATGCCACTGTAAGCTAGTCCCACCCTGTGGGTCCTACAGCAAAAGGACACCTATTTAGCGTTTGGAACTCAACAACGACTTATCTTCTTGCACTGAGGCCGCATGCTCGGCCACTGTTAGGCTCACACTGTTTGTTGCTCCCTCTTTGGACCTCTTATTTACCTTAAACAACATAAGCTTGTCAAGCCTCACCTGAGTGTGTTGTGAGACCACCAGTTCCTGACTGAAGGGGAATGCTACCGGTACGGGTCCTAACAAACCAAATCTAGTTGCGCCCCTTATCCAAATCCCCTGATTTGAGCTTCTAATTATTGACCCTTATCTACCATAAACAGCATAAGCATGTCCCAAGGGGAATGCTGCCGGTACGGGTCCTACTTCTTAATTATTGACCGCTTATCTACCCTAAACAGCATAAGCTTGTCCCAAGGTGAACGCTGCCGGTACGGGTCCTATTTCTATCTTTTCTTATTAACATAAATATAAGTTCTAAAATAAGCCTCCTCTGTTATCTCTGCTATGCTTGCTTATTAACTTAAAATATAAGTTCTAAAATAAGTTTTTTTTATTGTCTCTAATTATAACCCGTGTGTTATAATTTTGTTTATTAACTTAACCCAAGGTCTAATTTTAAAAATAAGCTTCTTCTGCTATTCTTCTATTTTCTCATTTTAGTTATAATTACATGTTATAACTATGCTTGCAAATATCTTGAATTTGCCTATTTCAGTCTATATCCAATTTATTACAGTTCTTTTTATTTTGCATCCAATTTCTGTATATTCAGTGTTCTTATATTTTAGTCCATATTAGCGAATTATTCTCTTTTAATTATTCCAATTGCATAAAAAGGGAATTAAAAAGAACTAACATCTAGAAATTAAATCTCAACGTAGAATAGAAGTAAATAAAATATAAATAACAGTAAATAACTGTAAATAATTGGAAAAACTATAATTGACAGTAAATAATTGCAAATAACTGAAATATAATAGCTAAAAGAAAATAGACTAGAAAGAAAGACTAAAATTTAATTAAAAATAAAATGTAAATAAATTTGCATAAAGGTTATCCTAAAATTTTAGAAAAACTACACCTATTGGAAATCCTATTATTTTAAATTACTTAAAAATCTAAAATAATTACTTAAACACTCACCTGTGGTCTTTAGCTCTTTTCCTTGGCCTTTCTGGATCCACTTCTAGGGTATAAAATATTTTAATTAAAAAGATCTTCTCCTTGGAAAAATATTGCTTTTAGGGTCCAGCCTCAAGCAATGAACCCAAATGGAGAAAATATGAATGAGAAAATAGCTAGTCATAGGGTCTTATTTATAGTATCTCTCGTGGCTCTTATACCATTAGATTTGAAGATTAAATCCCATGCAACCACGTCATAGGCTCGCTGGGAACTGTCAAATGGACGCACGAACGCACAGACGCATAGGATGGAGTAGAAATGGAAAAATGACTTGTTCTAATCAAACCGGGTGAAGGTATGTACAAAAGGCAAGGTGGGTCGACCTACCTGTCGACCCACAAATGCTAGGGTCGACCTAAAGGTCGACCTAGCCATGGTGAGGGTTGACCTTAAGGTCGACCTTGCCCATTATTTTGTTTCTTCTTTTCTTGTTTTTTTGAATTCTTATTTCTTTCGTATCTTCTTCATTCTAGCTTGGATTTTGACAATCTGTATATGGAATTGACCAAAAAATTACCACAAACACAATGGTGCAACTTCGATGGCTCAATTATGATAATTTAACAAAGTTATTTTATTATTTAATTAATTCGTTAATTAATTATTATAGCTTAAGTTTTGGGTTGTTACAGCTGGGGTGCCTGCTTTGATTCGACATGACGTGGCTCATCCAGTTCTAGATGTCGCATCAGTGCAATCCTATTCTATGCTTTCTTTTTTAGCACTGGACGGGATCGGTCTGGGCTTTTTGAATCCGAAGCCGAGAATGAGCAAACACAAACAGACTATGTGAAAGAGGTGCATAGCGAGCTATTAATGCTCTGAAAGTTTCAAGTGCATTGGCTTTGTAGACTTTGAGATATTGATAGATCTTCATCGATTTATGTTTTTTTAATGGATCTTTTTAGATCGATCCATATAAATTCTTCATTTGTCCATAACTTGACATACGAACTCCGATTGACTTGAAATTTGAAAGTAGCCTTAAGGGGCCTTGCCTGTCCCTTCATATTGATTGCACCTTGATTGGGATTCGGTCTGAATATGCTTGACCATCGTCCATAGTCTTGTATATCAATGATTCTCAAGGTCGGTGATCACTCATTTTTAGTCAAATTTAAGGTACCATGGCCTTGCTAAAAGGCGGGACAACTTTTTGCCCCCTAGAGTACGTCTTGTTTGATCATTACGTGCTTTGAACTACTGCATGCTTCAATCTTCGAAAAGGATTCCATTCAGTTTATTGAATGGTCAGCATCCTTCCATTGAGTCGTCATTACTGATAGTTGCATTTCTTTCTGTTGGTCATGACTATTGGTCATTTTCCAATAGTATAAATTTAGGACTGTATACTATCAGTTGCTATAGGTGTCCGGTTCTACAAGGCTACTAAGCTTTGGCTATCTGATCCAGTGTTTTCTCTAAGAAATCCAGGTGGAAATTCAATTTCTGTTCGTTTAAAGTAATCAAAATTTTAAAATATGCACGTGCATGTTTAGGTACACGTTCTTATCATTGGCTCTCGAATGCATTTGTACGCTCTCGAGTCGTCACCAATTTCTTATAGTATGATTGAAATTGTTATTGCCATTTCTTATTTTTATATACATACATACATATATTAATTAATTAGGGGTAAGTCACTCGATGATATGTGACTTCAAGTTCCATAGGGATGATGGCCTCAGAGCCGTAAGCAAGATCGAATGGAGTATGGCTAGTAGCATCTTATGGGTAGTTCTGTAAGCCCATAATGCTGCTGGGATTTCATCCACTCACTTGCCTCTAGCCTTTTTCAAATGTTTCTTTAGAATGGACTTTATGATTTTGTTAACAGCTTCGACTTGTCTGTTTGCTTGAGGGTGACAAACTGCCACAAATCTATATTTAGTATGATGCCGACGGTAGAAGTCTTTGAATTCGACACTGTCGAATTGGGTTCCATTATCAGTTATAATGGTTCGTGGGACGCGAAAATGATAGATGATGCTCCAAACAATGAAGTTGATTACTTTCTTCATCATGATCAAAGCTAAAGGTTTAGCTTCGGCTCATTTGGTGAAGTAATCCACTACAACAATGGCGTACTTCGCTACATCTTTAGAGATCGGTAATGAATCGATAATATCAATACCCATTTGTGTAACTTCAATCGGTGGAGCTCTCGAAATTTTTGTAAATATCCAACACTCATCACATTGTCTAGTGTAATCAGTTACATCTCGTTTGACAATTAGCTAGTAATACCCATAGCAGAGTATTTTCTTTGTCAGGGTTTGCCCGATCATTACATTCTCCTTTATGGAATTCTCTCAAGGCTCGTTTGATTTCATGGTGGGCAATACACCGAAGCAGAGGAATGGAGAAGCCTTTTCTATACATGACCCCTTTTTGGATGATTAGCATGAAGCTTTATGGAAGATTTACCGTTTTTCATTCTTCCATCTAGGAAGGATTCCTCATTATAGATAACCCTTGACAAGAGTCATCTATAGCTCCCTTTTTGGATCCGTCTCTAAATCACAATTAATCTCTATCTGGTCGATGCTTAGAGCATTTAGTACTTAACCAGGACAAAGTCTATTTGCTGCACATTCCTAGAACTGGCCAGGTTGGCCAGTGAGTCGCCTTTCTTATTTTGTATCTTTAGGGATGTGTGTGATGGTGCAATAATCGAAATTGGCTAGTATCTCTTGGACTTGCTCGAGATAAGAAGAAAGTTTCTGCCCTTAGTTTGATAATCTTACCCGACTTGGAATATTCCTATCTTGGAATCACAAGAGATTCATAAAGTTTTCATTTTTATTTCTCTGGTAAATTTAAGCTCGACGATCAAGGCTTCATACTCAGCTTCACTATTTATTGCAGGGAAGTCAAGTTTCAAGATGTAGCAGATCGATCGATTGTTCCCTCAGGGGTCTCTAACATGACTCTGGCACCAGAACACTAATTGTTGGATGCTCTATCCGGGTACATTTTCCATTGGTTGGGTAATTCTCCATTGATCTCCGAAGAGCCGTCTAAGGTGCAGTGAATTCAGCTATGAAGTCCGCCAATGTCTGTTCCTGGATAGCACTCCGAGGGAGATAAGTGATATCTTGGCTTAGCTCAATATTCCATTTGAGCAACCTTCATACGTTTAAGGTTGCTATAGGACCTATCATAATAGCTGGTTAGTGTATACGTTAATGAGGTGAGCCGGGAAGTAGTGGCGAATCTTTCATGATGCAATCAGTAGGAAGTATGCGAGCTTTTCCTGCTTTGGGTACTTTCTGTTAGCACCTGTCAATTGCTTGCTAACATAGTATACAGTCCTCTAGATCTGATTTTTTTTAACGTAATAGTGCGGCATTTAAGGCGTGTAGCGACACTGCTAAGTAGATGTATAAGCCTTCATGATCCAGTGGTTTGGATAGGATGGGAGGTCTCTCTAAGTGATCTACTAGAGCCTGAAACGCATCTATGCAATCTTGCATCCATTCAAAGTTCATTTCCCCTCTCTCGGTCAAGTTAAAGAAAGGAATAACTTGTCAGTGGCCTTGGAGATGAAGCGGCTTAGGGCTGCAACCTTCTCATTTAAGCCTCTATACCCGCTTTATTCTCTTCGGTACCTAGATGTTTCGAATTGCTTGAATTTTCTTGGGATCAGCTTTGATTCCACGAGAGTTGACGATGAAACCCAAAAATTTCTTTGGTACAACGTCAAAAGAGCATTTCAAGGGATTTAGTTTCATTTCATATTTTTTTAAAAACTAAACATATTTGTTAATTCATCGATGTGGTCATTTGATCATCGTGATTTCACGAGCATATTATCCATATATACTTCAGTCAATCGCCCGATATAACCTTTGAACATCTGGTCGACTAGTCTCTGTTAAGTAGCTTCAGCATTATTTAGTTCAAATGGCATCATAACATAACGATATAACCCTAGATAGGTATTGAAGTCGGTTGGCTCTAGATCGAGAACGTGCATCAGGATTTAGTTGCATCCGGAGTACACATCCCTAAATGAAAGCGGTTATATCCAGCGGTTGAGTCTACCAGCTGGTCGATCCTCGAAAGCAGAAAGCTGTCTTTCAGGCATGCCTTATTTAGGTTAGAGTAGTGGACGTATGTCTGCTAGTTTCCATCAGCATTTTTTACATGAACTGGATTGGATACCCATTTTCGGTAGAGAGCGTTGCGGATAAATCCATTGTTTTTGAGTTTATCCACCTCCTTTTTAAGTGCAGCAAATATTTCCAGATCCATGCTATGTTGCTTTAGTTTCATCGATACATGCCTTGGGTTGATATTCAATGCATGGCCCACGATAATCAGTGAGATCGCACACATGTCAGAATGGGTCCAAGTGAACACATCATGACTCATTCGAAGAAAGCCATCCAATTCCTTTATCATCATTGCATTGAGCTGCGATCCGATCTTTAGTACCCGTAATGGTTCACCATGGCTAACTATAATGTTGATTGTTAGCTCTACGGGTGTAGCCTTAGATTCCTCAAGTTCAGATGTAACCGTTTCGTGCAATAATCAATGTGAAATCCAGTTGGGCCGGTTAATGATGATAGTTACTCCGATCGAATCCTAGAGTCTTATCATGAGTTATTGAGTCTGATGGTGAATGGCTCTAGATGCTTTGAGCGATTATCTACAACTAGCCGAAGATCAGGCTTATAAGCGCATGAAATCAAGTGTCGAGTACAGTTCATCCTTGTGTTGCATGTAACTGCAGGTACGAATCACAATATTGAGCTATCGTAGTCAGTCTTTGGATGATCACACTTCTACTCTCGGTCTCAGGTTGATAAAGGTACTACATGGACGGTCGAGTCTCGTCTTAGTCATGTTTATACTCCAACCTAAGCTCTGAAGACTTAGGTTTGATCGATGAATGATCAGTTCACATTCATCTTGTTTCTCGCTCGTGCCTCCAAGTCTAGGTTATATATCATTAGGTAGGAAGGAAAGTTATGTTCACTTTAGATTTATTCTCTTTCACATTGAATCATGGGATCAAGCTAGTTGATGGAAAGCTGAGTGGCGTGTATTCTGGTTTTTCCTTCTTAGGGAAAGACTTTGATGCTCCGTCTGATTTCAAGCATGAATTAGGTACTGGGTGGTCAATCATGTCTATTTATAGTGCAGATGTCACCATACTCTAGGCAAGACCAAAGAATAGATGGCTAAGTCACATCTAACTAGTGACTGATGCTCTCTCTATCGGACAAAGGGCAAGGATCAGTCTGTGGACGGTCGAGTCATGTCGATTTCGTATTGCTCTTCTAGTTGGATCATGGTAAGAGTCAACGAATGAACGGTCGTGTCGTATTCATTTAGAGGTAGATGGTCAACCATGTTTATTTTGATTCATATTCTCCCATCATATCTAGGGATAATGTTGGCTCAGGTGCAGTTGGGTCATGCTCACCTGGTTTCATACTCTTTCTATTGGATCAAAGGAGGGTGCTGGAGAATTAATAATCAAGTCAGACTCTTTTGTGGTTTATTCTCCTATCCACACTTTGATGATCGAAGTTTTTCGAAGGACATCCAGGTTATATCCGTTTGTGTCTGGTATGGATCGATGTTGACCGGCGATCCAGTGGCATGATATAGATAATTTGGATTAATATTGCCTGTCGCTCTGGAGGTGTCTTATAATCGATTTCCCATAACTTCGAACGTCATTCTGATTGGTCTTGTATTAAGGTCTTCTTGCAGTCGTTGTCTTAAGTTGTAAAGGTCATCCAGCCGGAGCTATATTAAGATGTTGTATTTGGCTTGTAGTAGTTTGTACGCTCATTCCCATTATTGGGTTAACGGAATTAGTTCTTGGATGGTTGAATTCCATCCATAGTGAGTTTCTACCCATCCTGTCGAGTTCAAGTCGGAGTTTATGGAATATTGAGTGGTCGAAATACACTCATCTATTTTTTTATACTCATATCTACACTCTAGGGATAAGAGTTTTTTGGCGGGTGGTTAAACCGCACCCAATTTGTGTTTATACTCCAGTCCGCACTAGGGTACTACAGTTATTTTCTGGACGGTCTAACATCGTCCATGTCTTGGTTTGGATTTTAGGCTCGTTGATGTCCGGGCAAAGCCTAGATGGTTTGCCATACCTCAGTCACAAACCACGCCATGGATGGACGTATCACATCCTCTTTGGATTGGATGGTCGAACCACATTCAATTTAGGCTTGGGCTCTTAAACTTCCTCTAAATCTAAGGAATGATTCGATGCGTGGACAGTCATACCATGTCCACTTCCATTTGGATCCAGTTTCTGCTGAGCCTTGGGAGTAAGATTAGTGTTTTGAAGAAATTCGAGCTCGAGTAGAGGAGGAGATAGTCAGATCGCATCCACTTTGAGTCGTGTGTTTGCCCCCAAGTAAAGGGCAATAGTTGAGGAGCAGACGGTCGAACCACATCCACTTTAATGTTTATACTCCGGTCCATGCTCTGGGGACTAGAGTTTTATGATAGGTAGTCAGTCACACTCGTTTGATGATTATACTCCATTCCATGCTCTGGGAACCAGAGTTGATCGATGGAGATGGATGGTTGAACCGCTTCCATCTTTTTATGTTTATACTCCGATACGCACTCTGGGGACCAGAGTCTTATGATGGGTGTTATTCACACCGGTTTGATATTTATACTCTAGTCCACGCTCTAGGAACTAGAGTTGATCAATGGACGGTCAAACCGCGTCTATCTTTTTGTGTTTATACTCCGATCCGCACTTTGGGGATTAGAGTTTTATGATGGGTGGTCAATCACACCCGTTTGATGTATATAATCCGGTCCACGCTTTGGGAACTAGAGTTGATCAATGGACGATTGAACCACGTCCATCGTTTTGTGTTTATACTCGGTCCATACTCTAGGGACCAGAGTTTTATGATGGGTGGTCAATCACACCCATTTGATGTTTATACTCCGGTTTGCGCTCTGGGAACCAGAGTTGATCGATGGATGGTCGAACCACTTCTATCTTTTTTCTTTGTACTCCTACCTTCAAGTCAAATGAGAGAGTTATCGGGTGGACGCTCAAGTCACATCCACCTCGAGCTACAGTTGTGCCCACATGTTAAGGGTGGTGGTTGATGAGTAGGTAGTCAGTCATGCCTACTTTAAGTTGAGCTTTCATACTGCCTCTTATGTTCAAGGTAGGAGTTAATATGTGGACAGTCAAACCGTGTCCACTTTAATTGGACCTCGGTCATGCTGAGCTTCGGGAGAGGCATAAGTATTTTGGTGAACTTCAAGTATGAACTGGGGATTGGATGGTTGGGTTTCATCCACTCCAAGTCTTTCTTTGATCTCCAAGTCAAGGGAGGAAGTTGATGAGTGGACGATCAGTCGTGTCAACTTTTTGCTGGATCCCGACCTTATCGGGCTCTAAGTAAAGCAAGAAGATTATTCTTTTTACCAAACATATGCGGATCAAATCACGATCTTCTATTCTAATCTAATAAGAACAAGAGTCTCGATCAATCCCTTTGCCCCCCATTCTTCGAGAATCAGAAAGATCCTTTTCGAGTTTGAATTTGTTCATTTGGAATCTGGGCTCTTCTATTTTCTACTTATTTTTTTTTATTCTTTATTTCATTTTGGGCTATCTTTCTGGTTTTCCGCCCTTTCACCTTTCCAACTCCTTAAAGGTGCTATCAGAATCAAAGCATAGAGTAGGAAATGGATGGTCAAGTCATAACCACTTTCCATTTCAAGTCCTTGGCCCTAAGTCAGGTGCATACGGTAGTTGATGAGCGGTTAAATCACGCTTCTCTTGATGAAACTCCAAAGGTCCTATCATGGTCAACGGAGATTGGTTGGTGCCCAACTCTAAGTACTTGGTCATGTCGTATACTCGCTATTGCACTTTGTCCAAGCTCTTCTTAACTAGAAGTCGACCATAGGTGGTCCACTTAATAATCAAAGTTCTTTATTGATAGGGGTCGTGTAATAACCCATATTTTTTATAATTAAATAGTAATTAGAGTATGATTTAATAATGTTGTTTGAATGTTATTGACAACTATTTTAATGTAATCTCAATCAATTGAAATAATTGTAAAGTTAATTTGGTTATAACCGAAAATAAGGAATTAAATTTGTAATTAGTGGAATTAATGTAATTAAATATTTCAGTTAATATGATTTAAGATGATAACTGTAGAACATGAATGCAATAAAATGTAAACTAATGTTAATTATATTCATAAGGTAATAGTTGATTCAATGATAGGAGTGTAAATCGAAATAAAAGAAATTAATTGAAATTAAAATATAATTAATTGGAATTTTGTAATTGAATACTGAAATTAGTGCAATATTTAAATATTGGGTTTAACAGGGAAAATTTATTTTAAAAGATTATAAATTTCTATGTAATCAAGAATGATAAAATTGTTAACTTTTAAATTTGGATTTAAAGGTGATTAAATCAATTTAATAATAATTTATTTAATTTACTTGAAAATTAGCCATTTTCTCCACTGTCTCGGATTTTGATGAAACCTATTTTATCGAATCCGTAACAGCGAATTATTATATGATTTAAAGTTTCGCAGCGATCAGACTTATCGTTTGATCGTGCGAGCTCGAAACGCGTAGAAATCAATCAAAAGAATTCGAATAAACATAATTTGATTTTAAAAGCTAACCTCTGTATAAAATGGAATTTGGGTTTGAAACTAGTTCCATTAAGTTCGAAAACATCGAAAACATATATTTTGATATATGGGATGACCTACTTTCATTTCAAAAACAAAACGGGCTTTTTGGGTCGTCGTCGTCGTTTCAACCCAATTTGATATATCCATTCGTTCTTATCTATCTCTTTCTATATTTATATAAATGGACATTTCCTGAAACCATAGTCGTCTATTCCATTTTTCTATACGTATCTATTTAATCATCTTCTTCCTTTCTTCCCAAAGTAAGACAGTTCCAAAATCCTAACTTCCCAATTCAAAATCAAACTTCAAAATTCCAACTGCTCAAAGTATGTCATATAAAATATCATTAGAAAGCTCTCGACGAACGTACTCTCTTTTTGAATTTTTTTTCGATTGGAGGCACGGTTCGGCCAGTAATTGGCGATATTTCTCAGTCATCTATTTCTCGGGTTTTGGGATCGACGGTGGATCGTCGACCATTCGACGATCAGGGAGTTGCGTCTGGAAAAGGACGAGGAGTGGAGCAGCTCCATGCAGTTGGTTCATCTCATAGGTGTCAAAATTTTCCAAATTTGGCGTTCAAAGTAATGATGGCGGTGGAGAATTCGCTGAGGTGGAGCATGCCGCGAAGCATTGGAGAGGTCGGCTCGGAGAGGGGAGTGCGACGGTCGTGGCTAATCGTGGTGAAATTGCACGTAGGCTGTGACGTCAGCAGTGGAAGAGGGCGGCTGTATGATAGGTTGCGTGCGTGTATTGGCTGGAGATGGTTAGGGTTTGAGGTAACATGAAATTACAAGTTTCCCTTTATTTTATTTTAAATTAAATTTAAAATTTATAATCTTCTAACAATCATAACTTTTTTATACGAGCTCGGATTTGAACGTGGTTTCTTTTGTTGTGATCGTATCAAAATTTCAGACAACATTTAACTATTTTGGTGAGACTATTCAAATTTTAGGCTTTATTTGGATCTTAAATTGACTACGGATCAAAGGTTAGTGATTTAACCCACTCACGAAATACTAAACTTTCTTATGTTGGTTAAATTAAACTTGTTATGTGATAAGAAATTTATTAATTGTTGTTTGGTATTTGAATTGCCATTTAAATTAAATTTCCATTTAAATTAATATTGAAATTAAATTGATAGTTAAATACCTAATATTGATAACTAGTTAATTGTGTGATTTATTGGCTAATTTGAATGTTGATTGTGATGGATGTTTCTTTGTTGACATTTGGATGATTGGATGTTATATTCATTATGTATGTTGTTATCACACTGCAAGTTCCCTTAGTTTCTTGTTAGGAAAAATCATTATGGTTTGAAATGATACATACCCGAACAATCTTATATTAGGGAAAATAGTTATGGGTTGAAATGATAAACCGAGCGATTTTGTTAATTTGGACATTATTGATTCGGGATACGGGTTAAAATGATATATACCTAGAAAAATTAACTATTTTGGGATTGAAATGATACATACCATACCACTTGATCATAGGGTAAAAAATTATATACGGACACCGTTGGTCGGTTTTGAATTATTTTCTAAATGGTAAAATATGTTTGATTTTTAAATGATTTTTAAATTTAATTTAATGATTTCATAAAAAATATTTGGAAATAATTTATTTATATGTTTTAAAGATTCAAATTATAAGTGAATATATGGTTTAAATGTAAATTTAAGATTTTAACTTATAATTTTATTTAGTTTTAAAATATATTTTTAAATGGTTTAAAATTTAATTTAATAAAATACTTAATATAGTTTTAATACATATATTTGAAATTTAACTTAATATAATAAGTATATTTTTGAATTAAGATAATAAATATAGATTTTTATAATAACTTTAATGAATAAAACGTAAGAGGTTTTGTAAAGAATTTACAAAGGTTTTGTAGAGATTTTACAACGGACTTTTTAAAAAGGATTTTTATAAAGGTTTTTATAAAGGATTTTATAAAAGATTATTATAGAGGATTTTTATAATAGCTTTATAAAGGAGTTCATAAAGGTTTTAAAGGATTTTATAAAGGGTATTAAAAAAAGAACTTGTATAAAGGGATTTGGAAGCGTTCAAAGGAATTTGCATATAAGCTATGAAAAGGGGAAGAGTTGTTAACTGTTTTGGAATTTATAAATAGCTTTATAAAAGGTTTTAAAGCATATAAGCAGTTTATAAATGGTTTAAGAAAGATGTATAAATTATTTTCGAAATTGATTGAAAGAAATCTTTCTCGATATTTATGACTATATTTATACCTTTGAAATAAGTATATGGGTATCTTCATATGAAAGTACAAACTGTTTCCTTGATATATTATTAAAAATATTTCATAAAATGACCATGGTGTGAAATAAGCGTTTGGTTGTTAAAGAGATCGAGGTCGGATATTGTCATACTCTTTGCTAATTCTGAAACCACTTTAAACATTATGCATGAGGTGGAGAATCCAGAATGAAGTAGGATGGCTTAGTGAACGCTACTGTTATTAGGTAAGAACGCAGCCCTGACCCTTTCGGGTAGCTTGGTATGACTAAAACATGTGCGATACCGGGCTAAGTGAGGTCGCTCCTCCGATCAGGCACATTTCTTCGATACTATATCTGTTACTTTGTGATTGATTAGTGGCCACCCTCGGTTTGATTATGGGAGTGTGTTCCGAGGTGGACGGTAGTAGCTGCTATGCATTACCACCAGTCCGAAAGTGAAAACGGTAGAATCCTACCCTGGCATTGCCTCGCGTGCCTTATCATATGCCTTATCGAGCCTACTATAATTTTGATCTGTGTCGTTCCTATGGAGTGCTCCCTGATAGTCCACCGGTTTGGTGGAGTTTACAATACTATATAGACTACAACATTTATAAAAATATGTTAAAGGGGGTATGGTTAACGCCTTAATGCTATTTTAATACTTTACTTTATTGATAGACACTACATATATAGCGTATATTACTACATATATATAGTTTAGCAGATCCTTAGGAGATGGAAATCCCAAACATCTCTTAAGTTATTGCATGCACGTTATACTCTGGATAAGAGGCGTAAAATCCTATAAACATCTATTAAGCCATTACACTCATATTTATTTGCTGTTTATTTAATTTACATAAGATCTTTTAGTTCTGACTCGAATGTTTTGTCTTTTCATTACGCTCGGGTCTGCCTAAGCTTTTCAGTATTGAAGACTATCTTTCTGGAGGACGAAGACCAAGATGTAGTATATTATTACTACTTATATATTTATCCCACTGCATCATGTTGTTCTGCTGCATTATCCTATTATACACGTTGTATGTATAACTCTGATTTATTGTAAAAGAGCATTCAAATGTTAAATGTAAAACAGCTTCATGAACTGTTTATTTAATATTATATTTTTTTCATTCCGCTGTGAGATTCTATGTTTTGTTTTTCCTTCTATCTCTTATTTTCTTATTTATCCCATTGACAATCCTCCCTTTTGAATGATCTGATTTGACATGTGTGGTTTTAGTGTTGATTTAAACTGTCCAAAAGGTGGGTCGTTACAGATCGAAAGTTCCTTGCCCGCTATTCTATGAGGTTTGTGCATATTGTTGAAACTTTCCTTTTCGGATCATTTTTTCGATCACATCTTGGAGATGTTTGCAATTGCCGGTGTTAGGACCGTGTGTATCTTGGAATATACAACATTCCTAGATTTTCTCTATGCTTCGATGGGCTCTCTTGAGGCTAGTTTTCAGTACTGCTCCGAGTCATGACTCTCCAAGTATGTGTTATCGATTGAATCGTTCAAAGGAGTATATGAGTCTAATTTTGAGATTCTGGGTCATCTTCTAGAATCTGAGTCCTTAGCCAATGACTTGTATTGTTATTTCTTCTAGTCTACTCTACCTCCTCCTTGCTTAGGTTCTGTTTCACTTTGTAACAGAAATGATCCAAGGTCGTAAGAGGCTCTCCCGCTAACTAGCTACCAAAATCTGTCTGGGGGTCGATTCCCCTCATCAACGACATCAGTATGATATACTCGTTGGGATTTCTCACAGTAGTGATGACGATGACATTAAATCTCTATAAGAAGTCTTTAAGCGGCTCACCTAGCATCTGGAATAAATTGGATAGTGATATCATGTCCTTGGTGTGAGTCGCATGCATTCTGAACTGCTTGACAAACTTCTGATTCGGTTGATTGAATGAGGAGATAGACTTGGGCGATAATCGCATAAACCACATAATCGCTACACCTTCGAGGAATATAAGAAAGTATCTGCATTCGATGGCACATATTGCTCTGGCAAAATTCATATGCCACTCGAACTCCATAAGATGTAATCTAGGGTTGGTTTTGCCTGGGTAAACCGATATGCTTGGTGCATTGAATCTCCTCGGATATTCTACACTGTGAATGACTTTAAGAATAGGCTTCGACTGGAGGAGATGCTTCAGTTGTCGTCAATCTTATTCATTTAAAATTACAGCTACTTGTTATACTTGTGTATAATGTATGCATGGTTGTCCAACATTTGAATAGTTGAGAATGCCAGTCGAATGGCGAATCAATTAGGATGGGGTCATTGATCGACGATGATCCCCAAACTTTCACCCAAATAGGGTGCAATCCATATAAGGCAGTTAGGAGAGCCTCTTGAGGCCAAAAACGAAGTTTCCAGTCATTTGGAGTCCGTATGCCCGTGATATGAGCAAAGCAAGGTGGACCCATATTGATAGATTGGTGGTAAGTTACTTGGAGTCGGACCATGAGAAAATATGCTATTTTCTTGGAGTCAGCAACTGGTTTGCTTGGAGTCACTAAATTCGAAGTGCTAGATCAGTGAAGAATGGTTCTTGGTGTCATCTTGGCATTTGCTTAGAGAAAATCTTGGTTTTACCCGAGTTTTTCTTTAGGCCAAAGTTTCTTGGGTTTGCTTAGAGTCACATCACCTCTGTTCTCCAACCTTTGGGAGTATCGTTTGAGTAGCGATTGTTTGTCCATTCCTTGGCTGGAATTTAAAAGCTACAGCTTGATCCTCTATGCCTTGGTCAGTCATAGGAAATAAGGGAAGTGGATAGAATGCACCATCTTTTAGTTGAGTTTCGAATGTAGAATGCGGGGGCACTACGCTGTGGCACGAGTTCAGGTATAAAAACGATCGGTTGTAACAATGGTTGAAAACGATCGGTTGGAATGCTAAAGCAGTGGAACGACCGGTTGTAGTAATGATTGGTTAGAATATCAAGGTAGTTTGAATGATTGGTTAAAATGTTAACTGGGACGATCGGTGTAAGCGATGTTATGTAAATAACGATTGGTCTAAAAGTTTGATGGGATCAATTAGGTATAAACGATCAGTGTAAATGACCGGTGGGACAATGTATTGGAATTATTGGTGAAAATAATAATTAGTGAAAAGGTTAACTGGAATGATCGTATAGAAATGATCGGTGTAAATCCATATAGCAATGGAACGATCGTACATAACCGATCATATAGAAATGATCGGTGTAAATCCACATAGCAGCGGAACAATCATATAATGATGGAGGGAGGTATGATCGCTTGAGGAATGAACGATCAGTAAGGAAGAACGATCGGTGTAAATTATAGGCTGGAGCGATCTTATAGGAACGATCGTACAAAAAATGATCGTATAGAAACGATCAGTATGGAACGATTGTACAGAAAAAACGGTTGGCCAAATTCACATTGGTGGAACAACCATTGAGAAATGATCGTACTCAATGATGCGGCTTATGGATTTGTAGGGAACGATCGTTCATTTAGTATGTATGGAGCATGGCCGATGACCATTCGTTCACAAATGCTTTAGAACTTGAAAATGTATGCACATTGATCAAACAAATGACTAATCGATCACTAATATCATGATTTCCTTCTTCCGTAAGAGAAGTAGACTTGGCTTCTCTAGTAATGGCTAATAGTTCTCTTGTAGATCTCTTTCAAATCTGAGTGGAATATGAAACTTTTTGATTGAAAGCTGGATCTATCTCGCTGATGTGCATGTAAATGTGCATATTTTCACCACCATACTCATTCTTTTTAAATTAAATAAATGATCATATTGGGTATTTTAACTTGTTTAAACCAAAATTCATATTATTTGAAATTGTCACATATTCATCTTCATCCAGGGGCAAAATGGTCATTTTTGTGCATATATTAATTTGAGAACATTTAATTGGAAATTTTTATATTATTTTGTAGGAAATTATACTCAATTACAAGTGGGTTCATGAAGGAATATGCATGCACAAAATGAATACAAAGGAATGAAGATGGAAATAATTCAAAGTGAAGAACATGAAGGACCCCACCTACCCACTACCTAATGTACAAATTAAAGGCTAATGCACATGCTAAAAGACATTTAAAGCTTCATGTACATTTAAGTGGGGGATTATTAAAGCTAATGATAACTTGGCCACCACACTTCCTCTAAGGGCATTTTGGGTACTCCCCAAAAATATGCATTAGGGTTTCTAACTTGTATAAATACCCCTTATGTTTCATGTGGCCATCTTCCTCTTAGTTAGTTAGTTTTAGTTTAGAAAATAAATCAAATCTCTCTTTCTTTCCATGGCTACTTAGCTATTTCTTCTCTTATGTAATTCTTTTCTTTTATGCAATGTTAATTATTGTTTCTTTTTAATTACATGTTCATTTCCTTTTATGCAAGTAGTGTAGATTTTCCTTTATGCAATTAGAATAGTTTTCCATTTCACTTTGCTCTCTTTTCCTTTTCTTTTTCTCTCATGTTGCAAGCTACATTTGTTCATATGATAACAAATATGAGAGGTTAAACCCCTTCAATTTAGGGGCAATGAAGCTCTCTAATCATGTAGCTTCAACTTAATTTGATGTTTATGCTCTCTTTTTATGCTTAATGAGAATGATTGAAGTGGTTTAATGATGTTGTTTAGCTTTGAATTTGATAGTCTATGTTGTTTATAACAAATAGGCTATGCTTAAACAAACAAAACACAAATTGCCTCTTCATCTACATATGATTATGGCAAAGAAGTGATTGTTGAAATTAAAATTTGATGGCTTATATTTCTAATTAATAGTTAATAGGCCATGCTTAAAATAAATTTTGCTTTCAACTTTGTTGTCATATTTTATGAGATTTAAAAGTGTATTAGTGGTTGTGTTATAGTTTGATGGTTTATATTAAGCTAATTAATAGCACAAATATACCATACTTATGATAAGCACATCAACTAATTCACTAATGACAAGAAAAGAGAGTTCATAACTTCATTTTGTTGATTTATGTGATCTAGAGAGTGGAAATTGCCTCTAAATTGTCTTAACACTCTCATATTTTTATCTACTTTCTTTTGTCATTTTTCTTCTTCTTTTTAGTTAATCACTCTTTCAACTTTGGTTAATTTGATTGAGTAGAATTTTAAAATCATCAATTCCCTGCGGATCGACCCGTATTCGCCACGTGCTACATTCGTACACCGTGCGCTTGCGGTTATTTTTATTTCAAAATTCGTTCGACGGTTTTCTAAACCGACAGAATTTCCGTCGACGAACAAGTTTTTGGCGCCGTTGCCGGGGAAGTTGTTTTGATTTTAACTTTCTATTCTTCGAATTATTTTTTTTTCATTTTTATTGTGTGTTTGCATTTTTTTTTTAAAAAAGTTTTGTGTTTTGTGTGAACTTTGTTTTCATTTTGTTGTGTGCTTTTGTTCTTGTGCAATTTCTTGTTTCTAGTTTAATATTTCATTGGAAAAAGAAAAAAAATAGTCCATTTCAATTTTTCTTATTACAAATTTCATTTTACAAATTTGGTTTCCAATACATTTCAACTCTCACTCTCTGTTTGCAACCTGAAGTGCACTCTGCTTATTTGCATTTTTTTCTTCTGTGCATGCTCACAACAGCCTCACTGCCATTACATCCTTCCACCACAACCATCCAGCTCAACAAGTAACCCTCTGCATATACAAACTACCCCTCACTGCTTAACATCTGCCTACATACCATATACTTCTGCCTGATACACATTGTTTCTGCACGCACACAGTGTTGTCATCACCCCCTCCCTGTCACATTTCTGCCCACTCGCAACTACACTGCTACAGCTACCATTACCCAAACTCCTCTGTCGGTCACCGGAACTGACCAAACCATCTAGACATCATCACACCCCTTACCGATCATCCTTCCACATTCATCACCTATTACTGCAACTCACATCAACATTCACCAACCTGACTATGAAATCAGTTCACCCACCATCTTGCCTTTCATCAACCACCTCCTCAATATTTCAACAGTCAACAGTTAACTGCTTCGACTTCACTTCCTTCACTCCTCGAGCCATTCCCATTTCAATAATCCACAACCATCTCCTCCTACCTCCTGCAGCATCACTTCAGTCTCCATCAACACTGCAGCTGCCACAAACATATCTCCACCAAAACTTCCAGAGCAACACCACCACCATCATTCAATACAACATCTTCACTTCTGATACCAAACTCAACCACCACGCAGTCCACTACCAAGCATTCACAATAACAACAATAGTCACAATAGTCCCACCATACAACTTCATACATAGTATCACAACAAACAAGCACTTCCAGTCTTCTCCCCTTTCCATTGCAAACTTCTCCTGCATTCAATAGTTCACTTCACTGTTGCACACATCCAGTGATCATCAGACATTCATATCTACACTACCCCTACCCATACATCCCTACATATCATACAACAACCCACTGATTAAACTGCTATTCCATCACTTCGGCAATTACAAGAACTCGCAACAAACCCAATACCCACCACATACAACCTGAAAACAGTCAAACATCAAACTGATCTTCCAGTCAAACAAACAACTTCGAACCACCCTCCTCCAACTCCTGAATCCCCAAATCGAAGTACTCAAATCGGCCTCCAACTCCTACTAACGCAATCTCCCAAATCTCCATTTCGAACAAGTGTAATTGAATCTTCCCACCTCCGCAACAGACAATCAACGAACGCGAGTCAAGCAGTTGCTAATTTGGGAATTTACGAAGTGATTTGTGAAAGTTAATAATTTACAAATTTTGGAATTTGGAAATGAGAATTCGTTTGTTTTGGTTTGATTAAAAATACAAAGTTGAAGTTTACAAAAAAAAATTAGGAGAAGAAGTCGAATTGAAGTGGATTGATTTCGGTGGATTGAATTAAAGTGGATTTGATTAAAATACGAAGTCGAAGATAAAGATGCTGGCATTTTTTTTCTTCTTCTTTTCTTTGTCTATTTTTGGATTGATTTCAGCAGGCCGGGTTTGAATTTAGGGCTTGAGTGAAATTTTTTTTTCTTTTGTTTATATTTGTTTTAGTCCCCCCTCCCCCCCCCCCAAAAAAAAGCTTTTGCTTTGTTTTTATTTTGGTTTCATCCCTTTCTATAAAAAAATGTTTTGTTTTATTGTTTAAGTTCCATCAATCCATATTTATAAAATATTGTATATATATCTTGTTTTTATTTTTCAGGTGGCCAAAGCAGAATTGCAGAAGGAGTAGAAGTGTTTGCTCAAATAAATTGCTAGCCTTGCTCAGCTTGCCAAAAAAAAGAAACTGCTTGTTTATTTATAATTTTCTTTTTATTTGCCTTGCATTGTATATATCTATTGTTTTTGTGTGTCTTGCATTGTTGTTTGTTTGCATTTAAAAAAAAATTCATTCGTAGTTGCATTGTTAATACAAGTTTAATTTTTGCTTTGCATTTCATCCTAGAATTTTGATTAATAATAACGATTAGACATCGATAACACTTAATTGTATATTAACAATTTGTCTTCTTTGAACAATTTAAATTCTTGGTGTCTAGGCTACGGCAGAGCGATAATCAGTTATAAATATTACGGTGATTCGTAAATATTATACTGAATTGTTTCTCTGAAGGTACTTTAACCCTTCGGCTGCATTGCTACGGTGATTCGTGGTGCACCGATAAATCCTGTCCGTTACCTGGCTGAGAACTATCTTGTTGATTTAAGACAATTTGTGATTATACAATTTTGGGTTAACTTAGGATAAATCATTTGTAATTAACCTTGCATTCATTTAGTTGCATTAGTTCATGCATATTTTTTTTTTAAAAAAAAAATTCAAAATCCAAAACTAAAAAAATTGTAAATATTCCTTTTATTTTTCTTTGCAATTTTTAAATCCTTTTCCTTTGAAATTTCTAAAATCCAAAAAAATTAGAAAAAAATCCAAAAAAATATTTAAAACTTTTTCTTAAAAAAAAAGCCAAAAAAAATTTTGAAAATCCAAAAACAAAACAAAAATTAATTTTCCATTTTGAAAAATAAATTCTACTTGTAAATATTTTTCTTTATAAAAAAAAACCAAATTTTTTTTTTTTTGAAAATGTCCGATTTTCCTTTTTCTTACTCACTTGAATTTAACTGTGAAAATCAATATAATCCGTATGAGTTCACTCCAAATTCGTATGGATATTTTAACAACTTTTGTGTAAATAATTCAAATTTCGAACAACAAACTTTTCAAAATGATGACCAACCTTCGACTCTTGAAAATAGCATTGAAACGATTTCATCTTTACTCGAACTTTCTACACGACAAAATCAAGAGATAAATGATTTATGTAATTCTTATTTGTGTAATAACTCGAGTCAAGGTGTAACGATCTCGAATTTTATTAAGTTTAAATTGATAATTAAATTTTATTTTTGAATAAAATTTGTGAAAATAATTGGTAATTAAAATAAAATTTTAGTTAAATTTTAAATAATCGAGAATTAATTTGGATATTTGAAAATGAACATGTTTATAAAATAGATTGAAAAATTGAATTGGGATTTTTGGATATGATCAAATTTGATATTAGGTAATTAAACTTTAAAAGGAATTAAAATGAGTAGTGATGTTAAGCAAATACTTTAAATGAATTTATAGTTATATAAAATATGAGAAGTAAAATATAATACAAACAAATGTACTACAATAATAATAAATATATTTGCATTGACATACAAGACAAGTATTAATGTTGAAAACAAAACTGCATATACGTATTAAAATAGTATGAACTTGTAAATTGCAAAGCAAAGGAAATATGTATAAAATATCTACAACATAATAAAATACAGCACATCCTAGCATAGGCCAGGGACATGTATATAAGATTTTCTTTTATTTTAAAGTATTAATGTACAAAGGGAGATCATCTCAGCCCCCATAAGGAAGAATAGCTCTGACCTATAAACCAAATAATATATGCATATAAGCATGTCAGCCACCAACAGATTATCATCAGCCACAAACCCGAGTAAAAGAAGATAATTAAAGACTTAAACAAGTAAATTATAAGAGCTTAACAAAGCAAACAAATAAATATAAGTACAAAGCAAAGTTGCAGCCACCATAACATATCGCTGCAGCCATACCTCTAGCATATCAAGACATCTTCTCAGCATATATAAAATACTATCACTTGTACAAAGCATTAAATGCAAGTATCTAGTGTATATTTATAAACAAATAACAAATACAACCTATACACCTCTTTCCATATATCAACTTCCTCACTTCTGTTCATTCCTTCAAGCTGAGCAAAACTAAAATGAATACTATTTCAAAACTTAAACCAACTTCAATTTAAAACTTCAACTGGAACAATAATGCAATCAACTACAACTTGAACAACCATTTAATCAGACCAAACAGAGATCAAAGAAGCAAAGTTTCAATGGAAAATCAAAGCAAGGATCAAGTTCTGGAAAGCAAAAGAAAATAAAAATTAAACTAAAAAAAAACCTGGTCTCTGCCTTCAACAAAACCAGGTGAGTAACTTTATTTTCTACAATCTAAGTATCTAGTTGCTTGACTTAAGTACGAAGATAATCAAATTTGTGTTCATTTATTGATGATGTTTGCGTGGGTATTTATAAGTTCACTTCTCTGTGTAATTGTGGAGTGGGGTATCAGTATATTGGAACCCTGTTAAACCTCTCTGTATAAAAAAATTCAAACTCAGATATAATTCAAAGATCATTACTGCTCAATCTATTGATTGTTAGAACAAAACATATAAAAAAAATATGTTTGGGTAAGTATAAAGTGGGTTTTAAAATTTATTTCATGCTAAATAAAGTGGTCTGCTCTGGAAAAGAACATAAGAACAGTAATACTTGAATTAAGTGACAAATTCAAACATCATGAATTATCGATTCAAGTTTACAAACTGTTTACTCAATCAAAAATAGGATTTTTAAAACTCAAATCACAATTTTTAGTTAAGCAGTGAAGTAGCAGTTTGGGTTTGATCATTTTGGGTCGCCGTGGGTGATCCCATTGATCGGAGGGGACGAGTTTCCTCCTGGAGGTGGAGGAGTGATCGGGGATGGTAGGAAAAATGGCCGAAGGTGCTCACGTTCACCGTGGAGGCAGCGACGAGCAGTTTCAGTTCGTAACCCTAGTTTTATAGGGTCGGGAAAATTTCATTCGATCGTCATCCTCGTACGATCGAGTTGCTCGTGCCTTTGGTTGATGGTAGAGGGGTTGACGTCGAATAGTTGGCCGAAGTTTCATGTGTTCTGGTGGATGGGATTTCAAGTGCGACGCGTTGACAGGTATGGGAGGCGATAGGGTCGAGCGTTTCCAGGTTTCGAATTTTAAACTCGAATTCAATTTCGAGTTGCTGTTGGATTTTTGGTGGTCGCGATTGAATCTGGAGATGGTCGCCGATGTGATGAAGCCTTCGTGGATAGCCAGAGTTCGCTAGCGCCATGGTGCACGTGCACCGTGCACTAGTATCAGGGATCTGGAAAAGTTATGTAGTTTGGGGATGAAACTGGGATTGTTTGAAAATTTACTCGAATGAAATGTTATGCTTCGAATTTTAGGCCGAGCGCGTGAGAACTCTGAAGCCATAAAATTTTACTTAACAAAAGAAAAAAAAGAGGGAAGAAGGAGAATTGCGTGAAGAATGGAAGAGAGACTCAGGGATGATTGTGAGTTTTTGGTTTATCAAGCATGTGTTAACTAGTTAACACATTTTAACTCTTAAAACTGATAAAATTTTAAAAGAAAGGTTGCCTCTGGGTGTTTCGAGTATGTTAGCTAATAAGTTTTGAAGTTTTTTTTTAAAAAACAAGTTGAAGATTTAAATGTTTAAACCTGAACCTGTTTTGGAATTTCAGAATTTAAATTTTAAAAAGTTTAAAGCAAGGTTGGAACTGAGATTTTAGAAACAAAGTGAAATACAACTTCAAGTTCAGTTTGAAATTTCTTTTGGGAAATAAAGTTTTTAAAGTTCAATTTATTTTAAAAACTTAAAGGTGTTTAAGCAAATAAGTGAAAATCAAGATTTGAGTTTGAAATTGAAATTGGAAAGAAAGAATTTAAACAAAATTTTGAAACCTGAATTTAACTTACTTTTGAATTCTCAATTTTGAAATAAAGTAAGTTTTATAAAATTTAAATGTTTTGAATTTAAAATGAAATATGAAAAATAAAATTTGAAACAAATTTTTTAAACTTGCTTTGTGATGATAATTAAAACATTAGATAGAAAATGTTTTATATTTGAATTAGTGAAGATAAAATGATATGCACTCATTAAATTAGTTCAAGTGAATAATTGATTTAATTATTTAATCAAGAAATTAAGATTTGAGTTAAATTAATTAAGGTCAAATTAAATTGTAATTAAGAATAATAAATTGAGGATTAATTATTAATTAAGTTAAATTAACTAGCAAATAAGATTCATTAATTTAATAAGAGTTGTCTTTTAAAAACAAATTATTAAAGTTAATTAATCAAGTGATCAAGATATAATTACAATTAATGTAATAAAAAGTTGATTTATTTATAAAGGTAATAAATTACTTAAAGAGAGTTATTTAATGAAATTAATTAAGGTTAAACGATTATGTAATTAACTTAAGGTTAATCTATTTAATTTATAGATTAAGAGTAATTTAATTAATTAAAGCGTTTGGTAAATTAATTTATATCAAATGGTTTGGAATTAATAAATCTGAATTGAATAATAAATTCATAAGTAATCAATTTACTAGGAAATAAATTGAATTGGTTAGGATTAAACAATTAATTAATCCTGCTTACAAATGTTTATTGAATGCTTATGAATGATTGTATTGTATGAAGTGCCTTGAATTAATTTCCCTAACTGATCTGTGACATTTTGTTCTGTGGATTGAACTGAGTATTTTATTCATTTATTGATGATACATCTGCATATTATCTGTGAATTGTGAATGGAAGATAAGCGTTGTACTTTATATCGCTTATCAACTATATTTCTGTGTTTTAATCTGTGATGATTGATTGATGTTGCACTATTGTGTTAAACCCCTGGACCACACTTATACACACACCAATATGGATTTCACGAGGAAATCGATTAAGTCACAGATTTTTGAAATAGTTTTAAATTTGAAATTTTAAATTCAAATGGTTTGAAATAGATTGGGTTTAAAGTGAAAAGCTTTTGAAATGGAATTTCATAGATGAAATTTATTTTGAATAACTCGATAAAATATGAAGTTGAATAAATTTTATTTGAAATTAAATTCAAGATTTGAAATTGAATTCTATGATTTAAAACTAGGGATTAAAAATGTTATACCAGATATATATGGGTTAAACTATTTTAAAAGTATTGATTTGGGGATGTGAATTTTAACTCGTGTAAATATAATTGAATTCTTCTGAAACGAAAACTGTTTGTTTTCAAATAATAAAAGCTTTCACATAAGAAATGAATGTCCAATTTGTGTTAAAAAGAATTTCAAGTTTGAAAATGAAGATAATTTCCAAGTTATGAAAACGATTTGAAAGCTATGAGTTAAATCTTTGATTTAAAGTTTTAAAGAGTTAATCCAATTGGAATGGTAAGTGTTTTGAAGTCTATGAATTGATCTTTGTGAAATAAATCTTTTTGTAATATAAAGATTTGAAATGGTAATTGGTTTAAACCATTTGAAGAAGGGTTTTGGGTTTTAAGTTGTGACTTAATTGAAATCCCAATATCCATATGTTTTTGAAATACTGCGCTCACTGTTCGGTTTAGCCGGGAGAGGACCTTTGTGTCATATATCCCATTCCGAATATGTGATATGTCGTTATGGATAGCATTTGAAGACCGGTGTTGAAGACCGGATATTTTTGAAAGCGAAAGGACAACTCGTCGAATGTCTTTGCATCGACTGGTCCCCGGTATAGAGACTGCATATGTGATGGGAAGTCCGAACGTGATTAGTGAATATCCAGATTGCAAGGACTTCTTTGTAAGTGCCTTCGATTCTGTTCGAGCCCGGAACAGACTTGTATGGATAGTATGTCTGACATTACAAATTAAGACATAAAGCTGATTTCTTTCAAATATATTTCTGTTGGTGGCGGAGAATTTATTCTTTTAGCTTAACACCCTTCTCTGAGACGTACGAGCTCAGAGGTTATGTAGTTGAAGGTTATCAGCGATATATTCCCAATTTGGTAATGTGACATGCTGAGTGTTGCTCTGAAATGATCATTGTATTGATCATTTGTGATAGGATCATTTGTTTGATCGTTTATCTTTGTGATCATCTCTATGATCATTTGTTGACCCAAAGCACGGCTTTTGTATAAAGTGTGTCTTTGTGGACGTGACTTCGTCGAGCCTCACACTTCGGAATGGTCAAAACAGGAAAGATGCAGCAAGGTTATGAGGGGTAGCTCCCTTTAGGGTATGTGCATTTCCTTCTGGAAAAGGGTGGTATCATGGTATGGAGCCCAGATGCTTACTCATGTTGAAACACTTATTATTATGGTGTGATGTTGATTACGAGCGCTCGGATAAAGGTCCCAAAGGACCGGGGGATGGCATACTCGTGTCAGTTGTTACCTAGTTTGAAAGGTAACCCGACCTTGTGTTGGCAGAGATCCGGTTAGGTTCTCGGGGACGTCCTTCCAGAGGAGTTCTCATGTGGCAATGGGAAGTTTCTTGGCCTGACCATTCGTTGGAAATCCAAAGAAACAATACGAGCATTGTACGGTTTTAGTTGTAGAACCTGCCATCTAATATGGTAGCTATAGTAAGCATAATATAATGGTACCTATGCTGGCTAAGATTTATATTCTACTTTCGAAATGTTTTCCTACACTACGCACTAGTAATAATATCAAATGTTCTTTTTAAATGCGTATCAAGCATTTTTGACTATCATAAGGAGAAATCTCCTCCAAGTCTGCGTTTGCATTGTGTGTGTGGCGGGAGGTCTTATGGTAGTCTCATTTTTAAAAGCATTGCGAATTGACTTTAAAAATATTCTTCTATTTTGATTTTGAATAAAAGATAAACTGTTTTTTTGTTGTTAACACCAGTCCCACGACTGATCTGGAGTTTATTGTCTCTTTCCTAAACTCTAGGTGCTCATTATTTTCTACACGAGCAGTCTAGAGTTGGGTTTTTCAGATAGTCAGATGTAGTAGATTATCTGGAGTTAGTTCAGTCTTTGGATCACACCAGTCTTGCTTGTCTTGGTGCATTGTTATTGGGGGTTCGAGCTATTGCTGGATTGATTCTTGGAGATGGAGTTGCAGTTCTCGGAGTTCTCTTTTGAAGACTATCTTAGAGTTATATTGTTCCGCTGCTAGATGTCATCTATTTTTCTTTTCCGCTGCTATTTTT
The DNA here is from genome assembly GCA_030765085.1 of Allium cepa. Lineage (NCBI taxonomy): Eukaryota > Viridiplantae > Streptophyta > Magnoliopsida > Asparagales > Amaryllidaceae > Allium > Allium cepa. The sequence continues at coordinate 616,061,782 of CM060942.1, forward strand.
ATTGTATCATATCTCTGATGTATATTGATATCTATTGGATCATCTGTTGTATCAGATATTGTATCAAAGCTGTATATCAATGTATTATTCTTTTATTCCGCTGTGTTGTTTACTTAATGTTGTTATAAGCTCCGGCGAATCGGATTTGAACGGTCGAATCTACGGCATTCAAGTACTATGTAAAGTATGGATGTCGATTTTTGAGCGGGCAAAATCCGAGCCGTCACATTTGGTATCAGAGCTAAGGTTAAACATTAGCTCAGGAGTATAACACATTAAGTAGCTCATTAGAGATAGGGTGAAGTAAACCTTAGACTGAGTATATCCCTAAGATATTCGTTTGAATGCCTCAGTAAATTCTCTTACTATCCACTGATAGTTAGTACGAGTGCGAGAAGAGGACGAGATAGGGGACAGAAGAATATGACTATAATTGGTCAATACTCTGTAACGAAAGTGGAAACAATCTTTTTCTTCCCAAATTTCTTTGATTCAACTTCAAATTCTTTTGATTTCTTCGTACCAGTTGCAAAAAGAAGTTTCGGTGCTGTGATGGCCTATGAATCGTTGGAGGAAATCTTTACTTCATATTTCATCAGTTTCTTATCAGCTTTTCGATTTAAACCTTAATGAGTATGAATTTGAAATTGGAAATTTTAAATGAATTGGAAATTTTAAATTGAGTTAAATTTGTTAATAGAATATGAAGGATAAATTGAATTGTAATGATAAAGCGATTTCGTTTAAAACCAAATTTGAAATTCTGTTGTAATTTCTTGGGTTGGTCGAAGTCCGAAGAGGGACAAATTAGTATATATTCTGAGATATTCCGACTTGAATTTGGAATCCATATCTTGTATTTGAGAAATTGTGAAGATTGAGTCTATCTCTGTGTTGTTTTCGTGCCTGCGAATTTCGAGGACGAAATTCTTTTTAAGGGGGGAAGTCTGAACGATCTCGAATTTTATTAAGTTTAAATTGATAATTAAATTTTATTTTTGAATAAAATTTGTGAAAATAATTGGTAATTAATATAAAATTTTAGTTAAATTTTAAATAATCGAGAATTAATTTGGATATTTGAAAATGAACATGTTTATAAAATAGATTGAAAAATTGAATTGGGATTTTTGGATATGATTAAATTTGATATTAGGTATTAAACTTTAAAAGGAATTAAAATGAGTACTGATGTTAAGCAAATACTTTAAATGAATTTATAGTTATATAAAATATGAGAAGTAAAATATAATACAAACAAATGTACTACAATAATAATAAATATATTTGTATTGACATACAAGACAAGTATTAATGTTGAAGACAAAACTGCATATACGTATTAAAATAGTATGAACTTGTAAATTGCAAAGCAAAGGAAATATGTATAAAATATCTACAACATAATAAAATACAGCACATCCTAGCATAGGCCAGGGACATGTATATAAGATTTTCCTTTATTTTAAAGTATTAATGTACAAAGGGAGATCATCTCAGCCCCCATAAGGAAGAATAGCTCTGACCTATAAACCAAATAATATATGCATATAAGCATGTCAGCCACCAACAGATTATCATCAGCCACAAACCCGAGTAAAAGAAGATAATTAAAGACTTAAACAAGTAAATTATAAGAGCTTAACAAAGTAAACAAATAAATATAAGTACAAAGCAAAGTTGCAGCCACCATAACATATCACTGCAGCCATACCTCTAGCATATCAAGACATCTTCTCAGCATATATAAAATACTATCACTTGTATAAAGCATTAAATGCAAGTATCTAGTGTATATTTATAAACAAATGACAAATACAACCTATACACCTCTTTCTATATATCAACTTCCTCACTTCTGTTCATTCCTTCAAGCTGAGAAAAACTAAAATGAATACTATTTCAAAACTTAAACCAACTTCAATTTAAAACTTCAACTGGAACAACAATGCAATCAACTACAACTTGAACAACCATTTAATCAGACCAAACAGAGATTAAAGAAGCAAAGTTTCAATGGAAAATCAAAGCAAGGATCAAGTTCTGGAAAGCAAAAGAAAAAAAAAATTAAACTAAAAAAAAACCTGGTCTCTGCCTTCAACAAAACCAGGTGAGTAACTTTATTTTCTACAATCTAAGTATCTAGTTGCTTGACTTAAGTACGAAGATAATCAAATTTGTGTTCATTTATTGATGATGTTTGCGTGGGAATTTATAAGTTCACTTCTCTGTGTAATTGTGGAGTGGGATACCAGTATAATATTCGAACCCTGTTAAACCTCTCTGTATAAAAAAATTCAAACTCAGATATAATTCAAAGATCATTACTGCTCAATCTATTGATTGTTAGAACAAAACATATAAACAAAATATGTTTAGGTAAGTATAAAGTGGGTTTTAAAATTTATTTCATGCTAAATAAAGTGGTCTGCTTTGGAAAAGAACATAAGAACAGTAATACTTGAATTAAGTGACAAATTCAAACATCATGAATTATCGATTCAAGTTTACAAACTGTTTACTCAATCAAAAATAGGATTTTTAAAACTCAAATCACAATTTTTAGTTAAGCAGTGAAGCAGCAATTTGGGTTTGATCGTTTTGGGCATTTTGGGTCGCCGTGGGTGATCCCATTGATCGGAGGGGACGAGTTTCCTCCTGGAGGTGGAGGAGTGATCGGGGATGGTAGGAAAAATGGCCGAAGGTGCTCACGTTCACCGTGGAGGCAGCGGCGAGCAGTTTCAGTTCGTAACCCTAGTTTTATAGGGTCGGAAAAATTTGATTCGATCGTCATCCTCGTACGATCGAGTTGCTCGTGCCTTTGGTTGATGGTAGAGGGGTTGACATCGAATAGTTGGCCGAAGTTTCACGTGTTCTGGTGGTTGGGATTTCAAGTGCGGCGCGTTGACAGGTATGGGAGGCGATAGGGTCGAGCGTTTCCAGGTTTCGAATTTTAAACTCGAATTCAATTTCGAGTTGATGTTGGATTTTTGGTGGTCGCGATTGAATCTGGAGATGGTCGTCGATGTGATGAAGCCTTCGTGGATAGCCGGAGTTCGCCAGCGCCATGGTGCACATGCACCGTGCACTAGTATCAGGGATCTAGAAAAGTTATGTAGTTTGGGGATGAAACTGGGATTGTTTGAAAATTTACTCGAATGAAATGTTATGCTTCGAATTTTAGGCCGAGCGCGTGAGAACTCTGAAGCCATAAAATTTTACTTAACAAAGAAAAAAAAAGAGGGAAGAAGGAGAATTGCGTGAAGAATGGAAGAGAGACTCAGGGATGATTGTGAGTTTCTGGTTTATCAAGCATGTGTTAACTAGTTAACACATTTTAACTCTTAAAACTGATAAAATTTTAAAAGAAAGGTTGCCTCTGGGTGTTTCGAGTATGTTAGCTAATAAGTTTTGAAGTTTTTTTTTTAAAAAAAAGTTGAAGATTTAAATGTTTAAACCTGAACCTGTTTTGGAATTTTAGAATTTAAATTTTAAAAAGTTTAAAGCAAGGTTGGAACTGAGATTTTAGAAACAAAGTGAAATACAACTTCAAGTTCAGTTTGAAATTTATTTTGGGAAATAAAGTTTTTAAAGTTCAAATTGTTTTAAAAATTTAAAGATGTTTAAGCAATTAAGTGAAAATCAAGATTTGAGTTTGAAATTGAAATTGGAAAGAAAGAATTTAAACAAAATTTTGAAACCTGAATTTAACTTACTTTTGAATTCTCAATTTTGAAATAAAGTAAGTTTTATAAAATTTAAATGTTTTGAATTTAAAATGAAATATGAAAAATAAAATTTGAAACAAATTGTTTAAACTTGCTTTGTGATGATAATTAAAACATTAGATAGAAAATGTTTTATATTTGAATTAGTGAAGATAAAATGATATGCACTCATTAAATTAGTTCAAGTGAATAATTGATTTAATTATTTAATCAAGAAATTAAGATTTGAGTTAAATTAATTAAGGTCAAATTAAATTATAATTAAGAATAATAAATTGAGGATTAATTATTAATTAAGTTAAATTAACTTGCAAATAAGATTCATTAATTTAATAAGAGTTGTCTTTTAAAAACAAATTATTAAAGTTAATTAATCAAGTGATCAAGATATAATTACAATTAATGTAATTAAAAGTTGATTTATTTATAAAGGTAATAAATTACTTAAAGAGAGTTATTTAATGAAATTAATTAAGGTTAAATGATTATGTAATTAACTTAAGGTTAATCTATTTAATTTATAGATTAAGAGTAATTTAATTAATTAAAGTGTTTGGTAAATTAATTTATATCAAATGATTTGGAACTAGTAAATCTGAATTGAATAATAAATTCATAAGTAATCAATTTACTAGGAAATTAATTGAATTGATTAGGATTAAACAATTAATTAATCCTGCTTACAAATGTTTATTGAATGCTTATGAATGATTGTATTGTATGAAATGCCTTGAATTAATTTCCCTAACTGAGCTGTGACATTTTGTTCTGTGGATTGAACTGAGTATTTTATTCATTTATTGATGATACATCTGCATATTATCTGTGAATTGTGAATGGAAGATAAGCGTTATACATTATATCGCTTATCAACTATATTTCTGTGTTTTAATATGTGATGATTGATTGATGTTGCGCTATTATGTTAAACCCCTGGACCACACTTATACACACACCAATATGGATTTCACGAGGAAATCGATTAAGTCACAGATTTTTGAAATAGTTTTAAATTTGAATTTTTAAATTCAAATGGTTTGAAATAGATTGGGTTTAAAGTGAAAAGCTTTTGAAATGGAATTTCATAGATGAAATTTATTTTGAATAACTCGATAAAATATGAAGTTGAATAAATTTGATTTGAACTTAAATTCAAGATTTGAAATTGAATTCTATGATTTAAAACTAGGGATTAAAAATGTTATACCAGATATATATGGGTTAAACTATTTTAAAAGTATTGATTTGGGGATGTGAATAGAATTCAAGGGTTTTAACTCGTGTAAATATAATTGAATTCTTCTGAAACGAAAACTGTTTGTTTTCAAATAATAAAATCTTTCACATAAGAAATGAATGTCCAATTTGTGTTAAAAAGAATTTCAAGTTTGAAAATGAAGATAATTTCCAAGTTATGAAAACGATTTGAAAGCTATGAGTTAAATCTTTGATTTAAAGATTTAAAGAGTTAATCCAATTAGAATGGTAAGTGTTTTAAAGTCTATGAATTGATCTTTGTGAAATAAATCTTTTTGTAATATAAAGATTTGAAATGGTAATTGGTTTAAACCATTTGAAGAAGGGTTTTGGGTTTTAAGTTGTGACTTAATTGAAATCCCAATATCCATATGTTTTTGAAATACTGCGCTCACTGTTCGGTTTAGCCGGGAAAGGACCTTTGTGTCATATATCCCATTCCGAATATGTGATATGTCGTTATGGATAGCATTTGAAGACCGGTGTTGAAGACCGGATATTTTTGAAAGCGAAAGGACAACTCGTCGAATGTCTTTGCATCGACTGGTCCCCGGTATAGAGACTCCATATGTGATGGGAAGTCCGAACGTGATTAGTGAATATCCGGATTGCAAGGACTTCTTTGTAAGTGCCTTCGGTTCTGTTCGAGCCCGGAACAGACTTGTATGGATAGTATGTCTGACATTACAAATTGAGATATAAAGCCGATTTCTTTCAAATATATTTTTTGTAACATCCCGTATTTTTAAGCTATTAAATTTGAACATTTAATTTGTTTTAAATGTTTAATGTGGGTTCTTGATTGATTTTGAAATGGGAGGAATCGGATGCAATCAATGAAACAACTATAATTTTTAATTATAGTGATTCCATTCGATTTTGAATGATAAAGAATAATAATTAAATATTCAAAATCTGAGATAAGTGGTGAATTTGGATGTGAATAATTATACAAATGGTTTTCCAATGTATTTTTAAGTTCAATTGGACATAATCTATATTATTGGATTTTTGGATGAATTTAAAAGTTCATAAGTTATTAATTGGAATTTTATATTAATTTAAAAATGAATTTAATATTATTAAATTGCAATAAATCAGATTTTGGTCCGGAATGAGCCAAAACAATTTTTAATGTGTTTATAAATGTTATATGAATTATTGTTAAGTTAATAAAATTTTAAAAAGCAGAAATTTGGAGTGATTTCGATAATTTCGAAAATCGCTTAATTAAATAGACGAGTTAAAATAGCCTTCCGGGGCACAGTCTCGGAATCCGACGAAACCAGTTTCATTGGATCCGTAATAGTTAGTTATTATCGGATTTCAATTTTCGTAGCAATCGGAGTTGTCGTTTGACCCCGGCAGCTCGAAACACATCGAAATCGTTTTAATCGATTTAATTTGATATTGATCGTTTAATTCCGTAACTCGCGCATACGACCGAACTAGCTTACGAAACCTGTTCCATTGTGTTTAGAACGCGGAAAAACCTTAGGATCGCCTGTCGGAACGCGTAGATTTGAGTTCGTTTGCATAAGTTGTTAAATTGAGATATTTATTAATAAAATAATATTAAATAATATTATATATATATACCCTTAATTAGCAAAACCCTAATCTAACTCTCAGGGCCGCCGCATACTTCGTTCAATGGCCGAGAATATCCTCTTTTTCCCTCTCAATCTCTCCTCATTCATCGATTAATCGTGAAGGTTTCCAACTACAAAATCGACGAGCTCTCCGAGCTCTACATAATCAACGGTCGAGATGGGTTTTTGCGTAATGGAAGGAGAGTTTGTGGGCCGCGTTCTTCGTCACGTCCGGCCCAGTTTTCGAGGCTAGCACGGCACCGAGCCTAGCCGCCTTCTGGCCATAGGCGCGCGTGGAGGAGAGCTTCAAGATGAGGCATTGGATCGAGTTGATTCGCGTTGGGGTAGCCGAGGTTTTGAACCCTAAATCGCGACTTTGGGTTTCTTGCGTTCTGTAGCATCACGTGGAAGAAGATAGGCTACAGGGACGGGCCGTGTTTTGTTTGTGGTATTTTTTTTTTTAAAAAAAAAATGTGTTTTAAATTCGTTATCAAACTTTGTAAATTCATAACGAATTCATACAACCTCAGATTTCGATGATTTTGGGTTCGTTGGAATCGCAGGAGCGAGCACGACGAGGTGGAACAAATCCGGAGTCATTCCGGGCAAGTAGAAATTTAGGTTAAATCGAACGTCGTTCGATTTAATTTAAATTTCGAACGCTCGCCGAAACTCAAGGTGAGTTATTCTCACTCACATCTGGATACTAGTAAAGTAGACAGTTAGTATTGATTGGTTGTTTGGATGTTTAGCTGAATATGTTAGTTATTATCAAATTGAATTGATATATATATACTGTTGTGCTAATGTTTGTGGATGCAGGGAAAACAGGTTGGAGGGATCCAACGGGATTCCTCACAATGTAGTAATATTTTTATATTGATGATTATGCCTGTTTATATATATTGTGATTAATAGTTGGAATTTAATTGCATTGTGATATTGTGGTTTAAACTATAAACCCAGAATATTAGTTATAAAGAAAATTGCAGTTTTAATTATAAAGAAATTAAATTGGGTTTCAAAGAAATTGAGAAATGGTTAAATAAGAAATTAAAAGAATATAAATATTTGAAACCTGATTTGGATGGAAAACTGAAATAAATTTGTATAGAAATATTACTGGATAAATTATAAATCCAAAATTAATTATATTTGATAAGTTGAATTTAGAGAAATAAAGGTATTGTTAAATAATGGATTTAAAAGGGATTAAAATCTGAAATCTATTTTAAAATGTAAATTGGAAGTTTTAAAATGTGGAATGATAATTAAGATAAATGTTATTAGTTGAAGTTTTGGGAAATAAATTTATGTTATAAAACCCTAAAACTTAATTTAATAAATGGACAGAAATCGTGAGAAGGATTTCTGTGATGATTTAGTAGAAATGAGATTTCCTAGGGAAAATCCAAGTTCGAGTTTTAAATTGATTTTATAAAAAGAAAGTTTAAAATCTAAACTAATTTTAAAGAATGTTTTAAAAATTATTATTTTAAAGTGATCTTTTTTATAAATTAGCAATAGTAAAATTTTATAAATATTTTAATAATTATGTTTACAAATGGATTTGTTTTAAAAGCTAGTTTTGACCTAAGTATATTGACATAAGAGTTAATCTTTTTACCACTTTATTTTAATATATAGTATAACTTAACCTTAATTTAAATTAAGCTATATCTTTTAAACAGTTTTGCTTTAAATATTTTGGAACTATATTTTGATTAAATAATTAGTAGTAAATTTATCTATTTAAAGTATACTTTAAATTTAAATGTTTTTAACTGTTTTAAATCTAAACTGTTTTGAACTTGGATATTTCCAATGGAAATATATGGTAAATGATTTACCTTGTAAAGGAGGAATTTTGAGAAATGTTTTCAAATGAGATTTGGAAATTTGGTAATATATCTTTTAAAGATATTTGAGGTAAATAAATAATTTGGAAATTATTTATTGTGTGATGGATGCTATGGATGTTTATGAATATAAATTGATAGTTAAAATCACCGACTATCAATATTGGACAAATTGCGTTGATCGTTTCGAAGAGACCGGGATCGAGATTTATTTCTCGAAAACCACTTCGATCCGGTTTGTACGTTTTCGTGCGATAAACGTTTTTCGGAGTCGAAGATGGAGCAGTGAAGTGCAAGGGCTAGTCGCTACTAATCCTGAGGATATTTCCAAAATGGATGTAGTAGGAATAGTGCCTTCGGTTCCGTTCGAACCCGGGACGGACTTGTATGGACGAATGCTTCGTGACATCGTCAGCGGACGATGGGCATTCTAAGTGAAACGTTCTAAAGGTAACGTTAAGCCTCAAGCCTCACCAACCGGGAATGACTGAAAATCAGGGGATATGCAGCAAGGCTTCGTGGGTAGCCCCCACTGGAGAGTAAGGTCATCCCTGTCTAGAGGTTCCTTTTTATTTCGGCTTAGTGGTGCGGTTGCTGATCCCAACCGCGGGGTGATCTTATTCGGAATTGCCCATAGGTGATTCCGGTCTTGTGTTGCAGGGGACGAAGGGAGTAGTCCTCGGTACTGTGATCTAGACCACGTACTGTGACAGGTGGTACCCCAGTGCCTAGTCATTGATGGAAATCCATTTTCCCTACGAGCCTTTTACGAGTTTTGTTTGTATCACCCACTTCGGTGGCTAGTAGCTGGAATTTAATAATGTAACAATTTCGGCTATTTTATAAGTATTTGTAAATAGACCCTATTATAATATCAGAGGATTTCTATAAAAAGTGTTTTAGCTATCGTAAGGTAAAAACCCGACATGTTTATTTGTGGCGTGGTCTTACGAGATGCTTTTGTTTTCAAAAGGATTTTTGAAACTTTAATAATCAATTGTGTGCATTATTATCAGCTGGTATGCCAGACTGACTCGGGTGTTATTTCATTATAATGCTCGGGTCAGACCGAGTATTATTTGTTCAGGATAGGTTGCTATGGAGCAGGAGAGGAGCTGGAGTTCGAGACGTACTATTCTATCTATATATATATCCGCTGCTATGCTATGATTGTATGGTATGTCTGTTATGTGTTGATTGATGTATGAGGTACTCTGATGGTATGTTGTATAAACAGATATAGATTTCATTTTGTGTAAAGTTCTATAGTTACTATTATATTTTATTCCGCTGCGACTGTGAGATTCTGATATTGTTTAGTTTCTTCTTCTTCTATCTCTTTTTCTTTAACCTCAATGGTTCGTATTTCTGTTCCACTTGAGTCAATTAGGGTAGAAATAATGTTGATTCAAGGGGTACGGATTTGCGGGCTGTTACAGTGGTATCAGAGCTTAGGTTGGCGACAACCTAGGCTTTGGTGGGATAATTACTCATTTAATAGAGTCAATAGGACTCTATAATGAGTTGAGCGTAATAATAAATATGAGAGCGTACTTGTTAGTGTTTATAAAATTGTTTTTATACTGTGTTGACTTATCGGTTGAGTGTTTATGAATTCTGGTCGGTGCGGGAAGTACAACCGTATCGATAGGGGTTTCTAAACTCTTAAACAAGATAAACCGACATAGTATTGTTTTAAAGTGGATAAATGAAATAATTTTATCCAAAATTATATTTTGATATAAAGAGAATAATTTTTGGAAATTATATATATTTGACTGTTTGGTTGCCAAATATTGAAAATCAAATAAGAATCTTGAATTTGACCAAATTTGAAATGATAAGTGAATAAGATTATAAAATATTAAAATAGTTTATAACCAGATAGAATTAATTAAATATGGTGCAAATAAGAATCCAACGTTTAATCTTAAACTTGAATTGGTTGCAACCAAATAAATTCTGAGGGTATAAATTATACAAAATAAAATAACTAGATTTGAATTTAAACCAGAATTTAAACCCGGAAGTTTTGGAAAGGATTTTTAAAAAGTATTGAAAATAAAAGTTTGGAAATTTAAAATCCTGGGAAGTTTGAAATGTTTTCCAATGTATTGAAGGCAATAATGGAATGTTGTTTGGGAAATATTTTTGAATGGCAACTGTTTGAAAAGAATTTGGGAAAAATAAGAAGCATTGAACTCACTGCAGTCGCTGGAAAATAATCCTGATGATGCTGGCCACATCATTAGAATTCATTTTCGAGTTTCTAAAGTGATGGATTGCTTCCCTAGTAATTGGTTATGGTATTGTTTGGATTTGTTGGGGATAACGGTTGTTTTGGATATTTCAAAAATGAGAATTTGTTTTGGGATATGAACAAATTGTTTTGGGTACAAACAAATTGGTTTGGAAAACATGGAAATTTGATTTGATATACCAAATGGGTATATATATTTGATATATTTCAAAATGGTTTTGAGATAAAACCGGGTAAATTGAATTCTGGGAAAGTTCTAATTAAATAATGAGTAAAGTTGAAATGAATCAACTATTGAATTTGTTAAGTAGAGCTAATGCTAATAAGAAGGAAATGAGAAATTTTAATCATGGAATTAAAATTTAATTTGAGTAATTGAAAGTGAATAAAATGTATTGAAGTAAATGAAGGGTATTGAAGTGAATGGAAATTTAAATTTAACTTGGACAAGTTAAATATATTGGACCCAGAATTAAATGGATTTGGGTTTAAATCAAAAGTAAGTTGATTTGAAAATTTGGGTTGTTGTGTAATAGATTATACCCATAAGCTATTAAGTATTATACTTATAGTTTGAGGTTGTGAATTTGAAGTTTGCAAAGAAATAAATTAAGGGAATTTGTATCCTGAAGAATTCAGATGTATATATATACATATGGAATTTAGAATTGTGATTATAAAATGATGGTGGAGTAAAATGAGCAATATAAGCTTTTAAAATAAATAAGTTGGTGAACTTATAAAAATTGAAAGTGAGATTATAATCACAAATGGAAGTAGTTGAATGGTATGGTGAATTCAAACTTAATCTCAAATGAAATTGTGAATTGAGATAAGGTAAGGTGGGATATAAAGAAGTGAATGAACTTAAGTTAGTAAACAAGTTTTGAACTTGTATATGGAGAATTAAATTTGGGAATTTGAAAATGAATCCAATCTAAATGAATTGGATATAAAAGGTGAAATGTAAATTGCTTATAATTGCATTAAGGAATTCACATTCTTAAGTTATTAAGTAACTTAAATTGGAGATTATAAAATGAGAATGGACGTAAATGAGCAACTTAAACTCTTGAATGGAAGTGAAATTGGAATTCATTAATGGAAAGAGTTGAAGGGTGTGGCAAATTTAAATTTTGACCATAAATGAGATGCAAAGTCTAATGAAGCAAAATGAGAACATAAATGTGAATGTTCTTAAGTGGAAAATAAGTCTTGAACTTATGTATGGGGAGAATAAGGTTTGTTTGGTAATGAAATTGAAATTGAATTTCAGTTGTGTAATAAATAATATTGAAAGAAATTTAGATTCTATTTAAAGGAGTAAAAAGGAAAGGTAGAAAATTTAAATGTGCCAAATGAAATAATTGGAAAATGGTGATATTATGAATGAATTCAGAGTAAATTAAGAAAGTGGATTGAAAACTAATATGGATAGAATTTGATAATCAGTCAAAATTTGAAGGTAAATAAAATCCAGTTTGAATTGGGATTTAATTTTGGTAATAATTATGGGAAGGGCGAATGAATAATGGAATTTGAATGTATTAATGATGATTTGAATTGTAAGTAAAATTCAAATGAGTGGAATAATTTAAATGGTCTCTTTGTTAATAAAATAAATCTAAAATGGATTGGATAACTAAACAAAGAGCATTAAATGTGTATATGAATTGAAAATTTGATTGAATGAGAATCAAATGGAAATAAAATAAAGCTGATATAAGAAGATAATGAAAATATTGTGAAAGCATTTAAGCAAATTAAATAATAATTGTGATTAAGCTTTATAATGTTGTCTTGTATAAATTTTGTTTGGGTAAAAAAAGTTGAAGTGCAAGTGGAAATGGTTTTAATTAATATTGAGATATGGATATAAGAGATGTAAATAATCCAGGATGAAATGATATTAATATAAACTGGGATTGGTTAAAGAAATAAAGATGTAAGGAAATGTAATTTAACAATTACATTGGAAAGAAGAAAAAAAAAATGTTTGAGTTGTGAACCTGGTAATGGAGTAAGATTAATATAAATCTAAGTTGAAATTAATTTTAAATGGTTATAAGCTTAAGTGGCAATTGTTTTGCTTGAATGACTTGAATATTTGAATGTATTTAGAATTGAGTTGTTTAAACAACTAAATTGGTTTTGGATAAATTGGAATTTGATTAAGTGAAGTCAAATTAAAATGAAACTAAATTTGGTATGCAAGAAAGAATTGAGATATTATGCAATTGAATTGATTCTTGAATAAATTGATATGGATTAGAATCCAATTCTAAGAGTTGTATATATAAATGCAATCAAATATAGTGATTTTGCATATGAATGGGCATAGGCATAAAAGAAATGTAAATGCTTCAAAATCTGAAATAAGAATTTGGTTTGTGAATCAAACTTGATATTGAAATGATATAGAAAGATGTTAGTGAAGCACATGTTTATTATATGTTAAATAACAATGAATTGGTTGAAATAAATATGGATTGTATATAGTGGATTTGAGTATAAATCATTCAAGTGAAATTAAAATGAAGTTGGACTTGAATAAGCAATTTGAAAGGTGATTTAAAATCTTGAATTGTTGGTAAAGGATGGTTAATATTAGTAAATTTTGAAATTTTCTTGGTTTGGATTATGCCATAGATATGTTGGATTGCTTTTATATTGGAAAATGTTGATTAAAATACACAGATCTTGTAACTAATGAGTATGTTGAGTAAGTGCAGGAATGCGAGGCGTTCGAGAGGGTTTGAAGCGCGTATATGCATTATATATTAGCCGCTTGCTTTTAAAAATTTTCTTAAAGGTACGCCTACGCAAATATAATTGAAAAATGATATATATATTGTGTTATATTTTGGTTTCCGGCCGTGTGGGCCGATGTATATATATTTGTGTATCCTGCGATATCGCAGAAGCTCCTCCGTACAGGGGAGACTCTGCCAAAATTTTTCGGAAATTTTGGGAGTTAGAAATTTTTGGGGTTTTGGGAAAAGTTAAATAACTTGGGAAGTTATAAGTAAAAATTTAAGCTTTAGAGTTAATAAAGCGAATAGGTTTGGGAATCGAACAAAAAGATTTTGTGAAGTGTATATAAGCTTTTAACTAAGCAAATAGGGTAAGTAAATGGGTTTGAAAGTATGTTCTACCTTATACAAATTTCGGGGACGAAATTTTTATAAGGGGGAAGGAATGTAACATCCCGTATTTTTAAGCTATTAAATTTGAACATTTAATTTGTTTTAAATGTTTAATGTGGGTTCTTGATTGATTTTGAAATGGGAGGAATCGGATGCAATCAATGAAACAACTATAATTTTTAATTATAGTGATTCCATTCGATTTTGAATGATAAAGAATAATAATTAAATATTCAAAATCTGAGATAAGTGGTGAATTTGGATGTGAATAATTATACAAATGGTTTTCCAATGTATTTTTAAGTTCAATTGGACATAATCTATATTATTGGATTTTTGGATGAATTTAAAAGTTCATAAGTTATTAATTGGAATTTTATATTAATTTAAAAATGAATTTAATATTATTAAATTGCAATAAATCAGATTTTGGTCCGGAATGAGCCAAAACAATTTTTAATGTGTTTATAAATGTTATATAAATTATTGTTAAGTTAATAAAATTTTAAAAAGCAGAAATTTGGAGTGATTTCGATAATTTCGAAAATCGCTTAATTAAATAGACGAGTTAAAATAGCCTTCCGGGGCACAGTCTCGGAATCCGACGAAACCAGTTTCATTGGATCCGTAATAGTTAGTTATTATCGGATTTCAATTTTCGTAGCAATCGGAGTTGTCGTTTGACCCCGGCAGCTCGAAACACATCGAAATCGTTTTAATCGATTTAATTTGATATTGATCGTTTAATTCCGTAACTCGCGCATACGACCGAACTAGCTTACGAAACCTGTTCCATTGTGTTTAGAACGCGGAAAAACCTTAGGATCGCCTGTCGGAACGCGTAGATTTGAGTTCGTTTGCATAAGTTGTTAAATTGAGATATTTATTAATAAAATAATATTAAATAATATTATATATATATACCCTTAATTAGCAAAACCCTAATCTAACTCTCAGGGCCGCCGCATACTTCGTTCAATGGCCGAGAATATCCTCTTTTTCCCTCTCAATCTCTCCTCATTCATCGATTAATCGTGAAGGTTTCCAACTACAAAATCGACGAGCTCTCCGAGCTCTACATAATCAACGGTCGAGATGGGTTTTTGCGTAATGGAAGGAGAGTTTGTGGGCCGCGTTCTTCGTCACGTCCGGCCCAGTTTTCGAGGCTAGCATGGCACCGAGCCTAGCCGCCTTCTGGCCATAGGCGCGCGTGGAGGAGAGCTTCAAGATGAGGCATTGGATCGAGTTGATTCGCGTTGGGGTAGCCGAGGTTTTGAACCCTAAATCGCGACTTTGGGTTTCTTGCGTTCTGTAGCATCGCGTGGAAGAAGATAGGCTACAGGGACGGGCCGTGTTTTGTTTGTGGTATTTTTTTTTTAAAAAAAAATGTGTTTTAAATTCGTTATCAAACTTTGTAAATTCATAACGAATTCATACAACCTCAGATTTCGATGATTTTGGGTTCGTTGGAATCGCAGGAGCGAGCACGACGAGGTGGAACAAATCCGGAGTCATTCCGGGCAAGTAGAAATTTAGGTTAAATCGAACGTCGTTCGATTTAATTTAAATTTCGAACGCTCGCCGAAACTCAAGGTGAGTTATTCTCACTCACATCTGGATACTAGTAAAGTAGACAGTTAGTATTGATTGGTTGTTTGGATGTTTAGCTGAATATGTTAGTTATTATCAAATTGAATTGATATATATATACTGTTGTGCTAATGTTTGTGGATGCAGGGAAAACAGGTTGGAGGGATCCAACGGGATTCCTCACAATGTAGTAATATTTTTATATTGATGATTATGCCTGTTTATATATATTGTGATTAATAGTTGGAATTTAATTGCATTGTGATATTGTGGTTTAAACTATAAACCCAGAATATTAGTTATAAAGAAAATTGCAGTTTTAATTATAAAGAAATTAAATTGGGTTTCAAAGAAATTGAGAAATGGTTAAATAAGAAATTAAAAGAATATAAATATTTGAAACCTGATTTGGATGGAAAACTGAAATAAATTTGTATAGAAATATTACTGGATAAATTATAAATCCAAAATTAATTATATTTGATAAGTTGAATTTAGAGAAATAAAGGTATTGTTAAATAATGGATTTAAAAGGGATTAAAATCTGAAATCTATTTTAAAATGTAAATTGGAAGTTTTAAAATGTGGAATGATAATTAAGATAAATGTTATTAGTTGAAGTTTTGGGAAATAAATTTATGTTATAAAACCCTAAAACTTAATTTAATAAATGGACAGAAATCGTGAGAAGGATTTCTGTGATGATTTAGTAGAAATGAGATTTCCTAGGGAAAATCCAAGTTCGAGTTTTAAATTGATTTTATAAAAAGAAAGTTTAAAATCTAAACTAATTTTAAAGAATGTTTTAAAAATTATTATTTTAAAGTGATCTTTTTTATAAATTAGCAATAGTAAAATTTTATAAATATTTTAATAATTATGTTTACAAATGGATTTGTTTTAAAAGCTAGTTTTGACCTAAGTATATTGAAATAAGAGTTAATCTTTTTACCACTTTATTTTAATATATAGTATAACTTAACCTTAATTTAAATTAAGCTATATCTTTTAAACAGTTTTGCTTTAAATATTTTGGAACTATATTTTGATTAAATAATTAGTAGTAAATTTATCTATTTAAAGTATACTTTAAATTTAAATGTTTTTAACTGTTTTAAATCTAAACTGTTTTGAACTTGGATATTTCCAATGGAAATATATGGTAAATGATTTACCTTGTAAAGGAGGAATTTTGAGAAATGTTTTCAAATGAGATTTGGAAATTTGGTAATATATCTTTTAAAGATATTTGAGGTAAATAAATAATTTGGGAATTATTTATTGTGTGATGGATGCTATGGATGTTTATGAATATAAATTGATAGTTAAAATCACCGACTATCAATATTGGACAAATTGCGTTGATCGTTTCGAAGAGACCGGGATCGAGATTTATTTCTCGAAAACCACTTCGATCCGGTTTGTACGTTTTCGTGCGATAAACGTTTTTCGGAGTCGAAGATGGAGCAGTGAAGTGCAAGGGCTAGTCGCTACTAATCCTGAGGATATTTCCAAAATGGATGTAGTAGGAATAGTGCCTTCGGTTCCGTTCGAACCCGGGACGGACTTGTATGGACGAATGCTTCGTGACATCGTCAGCGGACGATGGGCATTCTAAGTGAAACGTTCTAAAGGTAACGTTAAGCCTCAAGCCTCACCAACCGGGAATGACTGAAAATCAGGGGATATGCAGCAAGGCTTCGTGGGTAGCCCCCACTGGAGAGTAAGGTCATCCCTGTCTAGAGGTTCCTTTTTATTTCGGCTTAGTGGTGCGGTTGCTGATCCCAACCGCGGGGTGATCTTATTCGGAATTGCCCATAGGTGATTCCGGTCTTGTGTTGCAGGGGACGAAGGGAGTAGTCCTCGGTACTGTGATCTAGACCACGTACTGTGACAGGTGGTACCCCAGTGCCTAGTCATTGATGGAAATCCATTTTCCCTACGAGCCTTTTACGAGTTTTGTTTGTATCACCCACTTCGGTGGCTAGTAGCTGGAATTTAATAATGTAACAATTTCGGCTATTTTATAAGTATTTGTAAATAGACCCTATTATAATATCAGAGGATTTCTATAAAAAGTGTTTTAGCTATCGTAAGGTAAAAACCCGACATGTTTATTTGTGGCGTGGTCTTACGAGATGCTTTTGTTTTCAAAAGGATTTTTGAAACTTTAATAATCAATTGTGTGCATTATTATCAGCTGGTATGCCAGACTGACTCGGGTGTTATTTCATTATAATGCTCGGGTCAGACCGAGTATTATTTGTTCAGGATAGGTTGCTATGGAGCAGGAGAGGAGCTGGAGTTCGAGACGTACTATTCTATCTATATATATATCCGCTGCTATGCTATGATTGTATGGTATGTCTGTTATGTGTTGATTGATGTATGAGGTACTCTGATGGTATGTTGTATAAACAGATATAGATTTCATTTTGTGTAAAGTTCTATAGTTACTATTATATTTTATTCCGCTGCGACTGTGAGATTCTGATATTGTTTAGTTTCTTCTTCTTCTATCTCTTTTTCTTTAACCTCAATGGTTCGTATTTCTGTTCCACTTGAGTCAATTAGGGAAGAAATAATGTTGATTCAAGGGGTACGGATTTGCGGGCTGTTACATTTTTGTTGGTGGCGGAGAATTTATTCTTTTAGCTTAACACCCTTCTCTGAGACGTACGAGCTCAGAGGTTATGTAGTTGAAGGTTATCAGCGATATATTCTTAATTTGGTAATGTGACATGCTGAGTGTTGCTGTGAAATGATCATTGTGTTGATCATTTGTGATAGGATCATTTGTTTGATCTTTTATCTTTGTGATCATTTCTATGATCATTTGTTGACCCAAAGCACGACTTTTGTATAAAGTGTGTCTTTGTGGACGTGACTTCGTCGAGCCTCACACCTCGGAATGGTCAAAACAGGAAAGATGCAGCAAGGTTATGAGGGGTAGCTCCCTTTAGGGTATGTGCATTTCCTTCTGGAAAAGGGTGGTATCATGGTATGGAGCCCAGATGCTTACTCATGTTGAAACACTTATTATTATGGTGTGATGTTGATTACGAGCGCTCGGATAAAGGTCCCAAAGGACCGGGGGATGACATACTCGTGTCAGTTGTTACCTAGTTTGAAAGGTAACCCGGCCTTGTGTTGGCAGAGATCCGGTTAGGTTCTCGGGGACGTCCTTCCAGAGGCGTTCTCATATGGCAATATACTTTCTGACAATATACTTTCTGATCTCGTGTAAATACCGTTCGTTTTCATGTAAATAATAATAAACATCCCTTTCACTTGGGTTGACTGTGGGGACACAGTCAAAATCAAGTGTGGGGGGAGACTCATCTTCTTCTTGATTTTTCAGGATTAATTTTTCATTTTTCTTCCAAAAGCTCAAAAAAAAAATCCAAAAACAAAAGAAGAATTTATTTTTAGTTTTTTTTATTTCTTTTAAAGAAACACTATAGGATAAATATATGGTTTTGGTTTATTAAATTGAAATTATTGAAAATTTATTTGTCTTAACAAAAATAAAAATGAAGTTTGATTATAAATAACAATGGTTTAACTAGTATATAGGAAGATTCATACGTGTTAATTATGAAATACATCCTAATTGAAAATCTTTGTTTTAAAAGTGGTGAATTTAAAGTAAAGGATATAACTTTTTTTTTGTCTTCTAAGTTAAATAGTGCTAAGATGATTTTGCAAAACTCTCTCTCTCTTAAAAAAATTATAAAAAAAAATACATCCAAAGTATTCACTCTCATTTAAAAGTCCTCATGGTTATGCATGGGTGAATTACTTGGAATTTTTGATTATGTGCTTTCGTACTCATTTAAGAGTCCTCACGGTTATGATGTATGGAACACATGTAAAAAAAAGACTTAATAAAAACCACCTACGGTCGATAGTGTATGCATGAAAGTGTGTGCACTCGCCATGCTCTATGCTCCCCTCACATAAGCTCGAAAGGCAGTGCGTGGGTAGTATATCTGGCCTCAATTTACCTGAGCTAGGTGTGTAATTTTTCTTGCAAATAATGAGAGTGCAAGCAATTGAAATCCTAGCACTATTTTTACTTATTTGATTTGATTTGTTATTGAAAAGAAATGAAAATACCACTTTGATAAACTTTGATAATCAACTAAGGATCCATTTCATAATTACACTTTGTTATCAACTGAAACAACAAATTAAACTATTGTCTATTTGTTATGATAACTTGATTTTTGTTGAAAATTTTGACGAGTAAATGACATAAATTTTCAAGATAATAACTAAAACCTATATTTAACTTATTTGTGTCAATTTAAAAATAAATCCTTCATTTGTAAATATTTTCAAAAATTTGCATTCATCTCTTTGTAAATAAATCTTGCATTATGTAAATATTTTCATCATGCATTTGGATTTTGTGGGTAGTATCCGCTGAAAACCCTCACGAGACAACACTTGTCCTACTGGGGACACCCAGAGGTTTAATGGCTTGTTGCATACGCTCAATGCAATCGTGCTCCCTACGAAAACGGATTTACCTTAGTTTTAGTTTATTCGAGGACGAATAAAAAGATAAGTGTAGGGGTATTTGATGTGCATGTAAATGTGCATATTTTAACCACCATACTTATTCTTTTTACATTAAATAAATGATCATATTGCGTATTTTAACTTGTTTAAACCAAAATTCATATTATTTGAAATTGTCACATATTCATCTTCATCCAGGGGCAAAATGGTCATTTTTGTGCATATATTAATTTGAGAACATTTAATTGGAAATTTTTATATTATTTTGTAGGAAATTACACTCAATTACAAGTGGGTTCATGAAGGAATATGCATGCACAAAATGAATACAAAGGAATGAAGATGGAAATAATTCAAAGTGAAGAACATGGAGGACCCCACCTACCCACTACCTAATGTACAAATTAAAGGCTAATGCACATGCTAAAAGTCATTTAAAGCTTCATGTACATTTAAGTGGGGGATTATTAAAGCTAATGATAACTTGGTCACCACACTTCCTCCAAGGGCATTTTGGGTACTCCCCAAAAATATGCATTAGGGTTTCTAACTTGTATAAATACCCCTTATGTTTCATGTAGCCATCTTCCTCTTAGTTAGTTAGTTTTAGTTTAGAAAATAAATCAAATCTCTCTTTCTTTCCATGGCTACTTAGCTATTTCTTCTCTTATGTAATTCTTTTCTTTTATGCAATGTTAATTATTGTTTCTTTTTAATTACATTTTCATTTCCTTTTATGCAAGTAGTGTAGATTTTCCTTTATGCAATTAGAATAGTTTTCCATTTCACTTTGCTCTCTTTTCCTTTTCTTTTTCTCTCATGTTGCAAGCTACATTTGTTCATATGATAACAAATATGAGAGGCTAAACCCCTTCAATTTAGGGGTAATGAAGCTCTCTAATCATGTAGCTTCAACTTAATTTGATGTTTATGCTCTCTTTTTATGCTTAATGAGAATGATTGAAGTGGTTTAATGATGTTGTTTAGCTTTGAATTTGATAGTCTATGTTGTTTATAACAAATAGGCTATGCTTAAACAAACAAAACACAAATTGCCTCTTCATCTACATATGATTATGGAAAAGAAGTGATTGTTGAAATTAAAATTTGATGGCTTATATTTCTAATTAATAGTTAATAGGCCATGTTTAAAATAAATTTTTCTTTCAACTTTGTTGTCATATTTTATGAGATTTAAAAGTGTATTAGTGGTTGTGTTATAGTTTGATGGTTTATATTGAGCTAATTAATAGCACAAATATACCATACTTATGATAAGCACATAAACTAATTCACTAATGACAAGAAAAGAGAGATCATAACTTCATTTTGTTGATTTATGTGATCTAGAGAGTGGAAATTGCCTCTAAATTGTCTTAACACTCTCATATTTTTATCTACTTTCTTTTGTCATTTTTCTTCTTTTTTTAGTTAATCACTCTTCCAACTTTGGTTAATTTGATTGAGTATAATTTTAAAATCATCAATTCCCTGCAGATCGAACCGTATTTGCCACGTGCTACATTCGTACACCGTGCGCTTGCGGTTATTTTTATTTCAAAATTCGTTCGACGGTTTTCTAAACCGATAGAATTTCCATCGACGAACACTCGCGAACATGAAAATTCACAAGTAGAAGATGAGATCCAATCAAGATGAGATCTAATCAAGATGAGAATTCATTTCTCGGTGAAAGAACCATAATGTTAACGCCAAAAATGGGCATCAACACCTAATAAAATCTCTTAAAGATTAAATAAAGATTAAAATTAAAAGCATAGCAGAAAAATTAAATGAACATACAAATTTTTATAATCGTTCAACAATCTTGGCCTAAGTTCACTTCATATTTGTATTGATCTTGCAGTAGATTATGATTACAAGTATGTTTGG
This sequence comes from Allium cepa, assembly GCA_030765085.1. Taxonomy (NCBI): domain Eukaryota; kingdom Viridiplantae; phylum Streptophyta; class Magnoliopsida; order Asparagales; family Amaryllidaceae; genus Allium; species Allium cepa. The sequence continues at coordinate 616,083,634 of CM060942.1, forward strand.
ATCGGTGGGAATCCAGTAATACAAGAGTGAAAAATAAAAATTGAAGAGCCTAGGCAATAAAACGAAGGATCCCCTTTATGGAGAATAGCCACCGTATTTATAGGAGAAGACATGCATGGATTGGACTGAAATTTTGCAAGAGGAGTCTCTAGATCCGTAGGGGTCCATCATAATGATCAGTGGCCTTAAATCGATATTTTGGAACGATTGGACAAAGTTTAGCCAATCATTGGCCTCTGATTGATGTGCGATTGATAGTGTGGGCTTTTCATGATGTAAGATACTTTCTCTCCATATTTTATGCAATTCCAACATACCGTTTTTGAGATATCGCATTTTTCATGAAACTATGGATTGTTCTGGCTGATTTGTACGATCGTTATGGAACGATCGGTATGTCTTTCCAAGATTTGGTAGTTTCTTCATGCAATCATTTTTATGATTTCTTCTCTTCAATTTGATGCTCTGAAAGTTTCAAGTGCATTGGCTTTGTAGATGTTGAGATATTGATCGATCTTCGTCGATTTGTGCTCTTTATGGATCGTTTTAGATCGATCCATATAAATTCTTCATTTGTCAGACCTGTGCAGTTAATGCGCTCGGTAGATTCAAAGTGGTGGAGGTGCAAAAAGTCATAGCGGGGATACAGCGAGGATATAGCGGGATATAGCGGATGGCTCTAAAATAGCATATAAAACTCGTACTTAATTTTTTTACAAATATATAAATGGTAATTAAATGAAAAATTATCATTCAATTGAATTATAAATAATACGTAAATAATTTAAAATAAAAACATGTGCGAATATACTTTTAAATAAACGAAAAACTGTTATATAACATAATTGAATTTGGTAGAATATTAGAGTATTTTCATTTCTGAAAATATATTAAAAATCAAATCAAATAAATTAGTTTCATAATTTTATAGTGTATAAATGCAAATTTTCAATTCATTTTATTAAAAAAGATATAGCGGGAATAGCGGAATATAGCGAAATAAACGGAATATAGCGGAAATAGCGGGGATTAAAGCGGAAATAGCAGGGATTAAAGTGGAAAGGCTATATTCTGGGGCTATATGGAAAAATCGTAGCGGTAGAAATCCACTATGAGATATAGCGGGGTTGTAGCGGGGTAATAGCGGGGCATTAACTACACAATTTTGTCTATAACTCAAGTGTACGAACTCCTATTGACTTGAAATCTAATAGTAGCCTCAAGGGGCCTTCCTTGTCACTTCATATTGATTGCACCTTGATCGGGACCCAATCTAAATATGCTCCACTATCATCTATAGTCTTGTGCATCATTGATTCTCAAAGTTGGAAATCACTCATTTTTAGTCAAATCTATGTTATCACGGCCTTGCTAAAAGGTGGGATAACAAGGGATCCCACAGAGCAGGAGCGTATGTCTAGAAAGTACTTCTTGTTCCACAAATTGACTGGGCACGCCATGGATGAATGCAAGCATTTAAAGGATACGACTGAGGAGAACGTCAAGAATGGCAGTCGAGCAACGACGGTAGAATAGGAGCTGCTACCATCTGCATCAAATGGAAATAGGCGTGGACTTGGATCGGGGTCATGGATCATCATCAACCGATCGTGATGGAAGGGCCGAGTTCAAGACTTGGACTCTGACCATAATGATAATAATAATAAACTCGACAATAAGGAGGCTAAGTCATTTACACGTGTACGGGATCGAGGATGGTCCCTAAGCATGCTTTGAGATGATGATGAAACTTGTGCTTAAAGAGGCACCCTTTGGCTTTTTTAATTTTTTGGACTTATGGATGTACAAACTCTTATTTATTAGGTTATTTATGATTTTCATTACTGTGATAAATAAAACATGACGTGATTATTGTCCCAACTAGATTGACGGGGCAGTAACCTCAAGGTTTAAACCCTTCATCGAAGGGCGACAGAATGGACTCGTACGGGGATTAAATCCATGATCGGAGAGTCAATGCCGGAGAATTAAACCCAGTAAGACGTCTGATATGAATTATGCTTGGCATGGAGTAGCTAGCTTCGCCAGAGAGTGACATGATCGGCCTACTCAGGTCGTCGAGTATGGAGTATGCTTGGCAAGGGTCTGGAGAGACCACGATCAACCTAGAACTTAGGCCAAGACGTCACTTAATGTTCAGTGGTATTGAACCAGAGTATAGGAAGTAACGCCTCTTTGCTGGAGATTGACAAGATCAGCTTACTCGATCTTCGAGTATGGATTGTGCTAGACAAGGATGTGAAGAGGTCACGGATTTGGATATCAGCTTCGAACAACTATGGATTTGAACATTGACCCAGAGCGGTCGCGGACATGGTCCCAGAGCAGTCTCGGATTTGCTAACCAAATGGAGAGGTGACGGATATGGATATCAACCTCGAACGGCAATGGGTTTGGCTTCAGATGGATATAGATTTAGATAAAACGGTCTAGGGAGATCGCAGATTTGAATTGGATATCGACTAGTAATGGTCATGGATTTTATTAACAATCCGAAGAGATCATGATTTGGATTATCAACGAATTGGATTCAGATTGGATAATATGGCTATCGATGGATTATGGACTTCGGATTTTGGGTTTATAGTAATTCAAAACACACCTTCCTATCACAAGGTATGTTCTGTGGGACAAAATGTTAACCCCCCTTTTGTCAAGGCAGTATACAAGCAGAATTAAGCCAACATACTTCATAATCATCAAGATAGAAAGCCCAAAGAGGTGTTTACCAAGATTAGAGATCGATTATATTTGGAACTATGGATTATAGTTGAATGGATTTGGATGGAAAACACTCAAAAATGGCTAAGTATGGAACTAGCACACCTCCTAGAAGAGGGATTAGATCGAAATATTCACTCTACAAAAAGGGATCGAAATAGAGAGATCGGAGTAGAGGGATCGGATTGAACAATACGCACACAACACAACTCAATGATGACCGCTCCATAACTCAATAGCCATGAAACACCCCCCCACACCCCTTAATATACCCAAAAAGGGCACACTAAAGGATGTAGTACATTATAAGTATAGCTAAAGCATCACAGAGACTATGATTCACAAGACAAATAAGCAAAAACAACGGAAACATTTAAATAATAACTTATCATTCAAAATCAAACTTCATTTCAAAAATAAGTCATAAAAACATAACATGTCTCAAAAACTCAAAATATGTCAAATTCATGTCTCATGAAAAATACACCTTAGTCTCACATAATCAGTATAAAGATAACAATAATAATAATCTCTCTCACAAGTGCTAGTCCATCATAAACCAAATGAAAAAGATGAAAAGCAGAAGAATATATCTGGAATGAGAAAACTCTGGAAATGAATCTCCAAGCAACCTGAATCAACTATCCTCAACTCTGTTGGCCTATGAGGGAAAAAAGGAAAGATAGAGGAGTGGGTCAGACAATAAGTCTGGCGAGTTAAAGTAATTACTAGCATTTCTAAACAAGATAAAAGATAATATACTAAGAAATAGTTCTAGCATGAAAGGAAGATACATAAAAGACAAAACTCGGATAAATTACTGTTTTTGATTCTGTTTAACTATTTGATTTGATTGTTTGCACTCGTCTTAAATTGCCGTGATTGGGTTGAAAACTTAATCCTATCTCAACTGTTAACTTGATTAGACTGAAATCCTAATTCTATCCTTTGATCGGCCTATTCTATCACTACTGTGCCACTGTGAACCAATCCTATTGGTCATAGCAAAAGACAACACTTTAGCGCATATGATGCAGTAGCGAATAATCGATGCCGCACACTCGGTGATCGTAGGTACACACTAACTGTCACCCCCTATTTGACCCTTCATTTACCCTAATCAGCACAAGAGTGCCCAACCTCACCTAATTGTTGTGAGACCATCAGTCCTAGACCTGAAAGGGAATGCTGCCCAGCCTCACCTAACCTTTGTGAGACCATCAGTCCTAGACCTGAAAGGGAATGCTACTGGTACTGGTCCTAATAAACAATCTTCTAGTTTTGCGCCTCTTGTCCAAATCCCCATATTTAGGCCTCTATCTATTGGCCACTAATTCATCCTAATCAGCATATGCGTGTCCCAGCCTCACCTACTATTGTCAGACCATCAGTCCTAGATCTGAAAGAGAATGCTGCCGGTACGGGCCCTACTTCTATATTTGCATATTAACTTAATCTAAGTTTTAAAATAAGCATTTTCTATTATTTCTACTATATTTTCTTATTAACTTAATCCAAGATCTAAGTTTTAAATTAGCCTCTCCTATTATTTCTTTTTAGTTATAACCCCTTGTTATAATCATGCTTGCAAATATCTTAAATTTTCCCATTTCAGTCTATCTCTATTTTATTGTAGTTTTTCTCATTTTACATCTGATTTATGTTAATTTAGTATTTTTCTATTTTAATCCATATTAGCGAATTATTCTCTTTTTTAATATTCTATTTGCATAAAAAGGGATTAAATCTCTATAAAAAATAACTAACATTTATAGGCTAAATTCTAACTTAAAAAAGATGTAAATAACTATAAATAACTGTAAGTAATTGTAAATAACTAAATAAAATAGCCGAATAAAATAGAATGAAAAAACTTCTGAAATTTATTTAAAAATAAACTGTAAATAAATTTACATAAAAACTATCTTAAAATTGTAGAAAAACTACAACTATTGAGAACCATATTATTTTAAATTACTTAAAAATCTAAAATAATTACAAAATACTCACCTGTGGTACTTAGCTCTAATCCTGGGCCTTCCTGTATCCGCTACTAGGGTGTAGAATATTTTATTAAAATGACCTTCTCCCTAGAAATTTTTTCTATTTAGGGTTCAGCCTCAGGCAATGAACCCAATTGGAAGAAAATATGAATGAGAAAGTAGCTAGATCTAAGGTCTTATTTATAGTGTGACTTAGGGATCTCAGGCTGTTGGATTTGAAGATTAAATTTGGTGCAACCGCATCATAGACTCACTAGGAACCGTCGGATGCAGCTAAGAACGCACGAGATTTGACAAAAATCGTAAAATAGGTTGTTCGGCTCGTACCTGGACGAAATAACGTCCAGGTGTTTTGGTGGTCAACCTAGCTTCATAGTGGGTCAACCTATAGGTCAACTCGACCAAAGCATAGGTCAACCCCTATGGGGTCTTGTATATTTTTTCTTCGTTTTATTCTGATTTCGTATTTCTCTCGTAACTTCTCCATACTGACTCGGATTTTGACAAGTTATATATGAAAATTGATCAGAAAATTGCCAGGGACCCAATGGTACAACTCCTATAGCTCGATTCTGATAATTTCACAAACTTATTTTATTGTCTAATTAATTAATTATTATAGCTCAAACTTATTCCACAAGGCGGATTGAAGCAAAACTTTAGAAACAAGAAGAAAGGACCCTAGGAAGTTTACCCTAGGGATCGCACATCAAATAGAAAAAGTTAGAGGGATCGCCTTCTTCCCTCCATAGGGATCAACTATAATCAGCTTTTGCAACACAATGCAACAAAGATCGGTCAATAAATTAACATATACCTATCCAATTGACATGAAACTTGGAGGATAAGTATATTATGGCATTGGGGACTGACCATTCTGATCATACCCCACAAATCAACAAAAATAGGACTCGGCCTCGATCCTTATTTTGGAGAGCGATCGATCCAAGTTTTTTTGGCGTGTTGTCTAGGCCCGAAGGTTATTCCGGCGAAATTTCAATCTGATCCGTACACGTCTTCCCTTATAAATATAGCAGGCATAACATCAGAAAAGAGAGCTTCTTTCTGCTTCATTCTATCTTCTAACTAGGCTATAGTCTACAATTTTAATTTTGGGATTTCATGGATTTATAATTGTAACTGCAGCATAAAAAAATAAAAGTAAAATCTTTGGACTAGGCGTATGCCGTAGTTGGCCGAACCACTATAAATCTGTATTGTCCTTTACTTGCTTTCTGTTTTAATTTTATTATTCTTCAGTTTATATTCTCTACGGAATATTATTTGAGATTTGTGATGGGACATTGGTGCTTTTACATAACTGGGTATTGGTGGACATTTTTTACACCAACACTCCATTGATTATTTGATTATTGATTTGGATTATAAATTAAAGAAGGAGATCAGTGGAGATTAAAAAAATTAGGATTAAAAAATAAAAGGGTACATTGGTGAACTTGTAATATAATTTTATGTGAAGGCTACTTTTAGTAGTACCCCTCATAGTAAAAAAAAGTTTTATTAAAAAAATGACCCCTTCATATTCAAAGGTAAATCATCAATAACAATGCCCCAATTTTTATCTTTTTCCTATGATCCATCAAATTAAAACATTTAAATTAATGATTTATGTCAAATCTATACATTTTTGATGATTTTAATAGAACATAAAATATCAATTAAGACAATTTTCTTAGATAACTACTCTAATTTAAAAGTATTTTTTTTCTAAAATGATTTTGCTGAAACTAAGAATCTTTAATTTTTTTTAAAGAAATTACAATATTTGTGGTAGAAATTAAAGGTCGTTTTGTTGAACTTTTACTTAACTTAATATTAAAGACTTCTAATTTTGTGTCAACTAGTTTTAAATTTCAAAGAGGAAGGATGACGAAGACGAAAACACGTGTAGTTTTGTAAAACAGATGGTATATGTAAAGTAACTTTAGGTGTATACTAGTTTATTGTAATTTATAGTGTACGTTAAGTGATTATTGGTGTATGAATAGATTTAGCCTGTGAATTTAGTTTCCTTCATTCAATTTGCATGACAAATTGGTTTACAGAAACATAAATAAATGTTGGGTTTTGTATAATCTGCTAAAGGTAAGTATGAATTTTTTTTTCTTTTTGAAATATATGTGTACAAGGAAATGAAGTTAGAGAAAATTGTATACTTTTTCCTCGGTTTTGTTTCAATATGTGTGACATTAAATTTGGTTTCAATCATATTTTGCAGGAGGTTATTTGATTTGTTAGTACTTGGATACTATAGAACTTATTGTAACGACCCAGAATTTAATTGCTATTTAAATGAATACTTAATTATATTTTAAATAATTAATAAATGTATTTTTTATTAACAAATAATACTATTTTAAATAATATCCAACGTCAATAAAATAGTCTTCAAAATTTGTTATCAAAATACATAGTTCATAGAGAAATAGAAAATGCGACCGGAAATTATTTTCTGAAATTTCGATTTTTCATTGGTTAAAGGTTGTTTTAAATGTCATAACACTATGTTAAACACCCATGCACACATTACAAACTATCTTAAAACATGTTGTGTACATGTACATATGCACGCACACGTTTCCTCCTTAAGCATATTAATATATATAAGGATAAGAGAAATTATTTTATAAAGGAATATGTGTATATATACATATAAAAATACACATTTTTCAACACAAGTACACAAGAGCACGACATGAATAGTGCAAGATAAGAGGATGGCACGTAATCAATGGATTTAAAAGTGGAAGGAAGTATGGTAGTGCATGCATACGTATATTTTATATTAAACACTCGTATAATTTTTAATTAATCTCCTAAGCCTATAAATACCATTGCTCTTTCATGTTTTCTATTTTACAACCCTCTTCTTCACTCCAAAATTTCCTAAGAGCTTGAGCTAAAACATCCATAGCTTCCTCTTAATAATTTTAAAAATAAAAAAAACATTTATTTTGGCTAAAATCTCTTCTTTAGTTCACAAAACCACTTCCACATCTCTTATAACACATTCTCTTCCAAAACTCAAGCTCATCCACGGTAACGACCAATAAAATTTTCGATAATTTAATTGTTAATTTTATTAAATGTTTGTTATCTAATATTTGAAAAACAGAAATCTGTGACTCATTAATGAAGTAATAACTTAATGAGATGTAATAATGCTAATCTAAGTTAAATATTAACTATTTGAATGAAGTTACAATTAATGGAATTAATGAATGTTTTACTAGGCTATAAAACGAATATAAGAAACAAACATAAATATTGAATTAATTAATGAATTAATGTATATTGAATGGTAATTGAATAAAATCAATGTTTATTAAGAAATTATAACATTGGTTTGGGAATGATAAGCTTATTGAAATATGATTGAGAGTTAATGATAACAATTATTATAAGTTAACCATTTATTTAGTTCATTAAATCAAAATTTGTAATCAATTGCAATGAATCTCAATTCAATGTTATGTTAGTGTAAATTAAGGAAATAATTGGAAATAATGTTAATTCTATTCATAATTTGACAATTGGTTAAATGAAAATAATGGATATCAAGATTTATTAATTTATTAAAATTTAAACTTAATAAATGGATTAATTGCAATTAAATGAAATTTAATGAAATTAAGGCTAACACTAAAATTGATAAAATAATCAACTCTAAATTGACATCTAAATTTGGTTAAATTAGTATAAATGATTAAGAAATTTAAAAATAATGAAATTTGTTAATTATAGAGTTGAAATTAAAAATTTAATTTAATTAATAAATTATTAATTTATTTAATTAATTAGAAAATAGCCATTTTGGCCACTGACTCAGATTTTAACGAAACCAGTTTCATCAGATCCGTAACGGTGAATTATTATAGGATTTCAAATTTCGTAGCGATCAAGCTGGTCGTTTGATCGTATGGGCTCGAAATGCCTAGAAATCAATTTGAAATAACTTGATTTTTGCAATAAATACTTCGTACGATGGAATTTGGACTTGAAACATGTTCCATTGCGTTTAAAACATTTTAAAACATCTATTTTGATATATGGGTTGACACATTATTTTTCCGGAGTTGAAACGGGCTTTTCGGGCCACTATCGTTCAATTTTCCAAACCAATCAAGCCCATTTGTTTCTATTGGGTTCTGCCTATATATATATATACCATTATAAACCCTAGCAGTCTTTCTTATTTCTTATTTTTGTATGTACAATTCAACTGTCTCTCCTCCTCAATGGCAGACAAACAAATTCTCAATTCCAGATCCAATTGCAAATTAAATTCAAATCCAAAAATCGAACTCCTCAAAGTATATCATATTATATACCGCTGGAAAGATATCGTCGAGTTGAACCTACGGCAAGTGTTCGTTTTTCGTAATAGTGCTCGAATCGATCAGAAATCTCGGTCAAAGGGTTGGATCGGCGAACCCTAAGCATTAAATTGGGCATTTTCGATTGGGTAACAATCGAGGAATTGCTTTCTGGGTATTGGAGAGTTGGGTTTGGGGAGTCGATTGACGGTGGTTGTGCGACTTAACCCGGCCTGACGTGGCCGATTTAAATGGTTTAGGGTTCGAAAAACCTGGAGGCGGCAGCGAACCGGAGGCGACGGCCTCGTAGGCGGAGGTGCAGCCGAGCATGACAAACTCAGTGGTGATGGTGGCGTAGCGTATGGTGGTCAGAGGGTAGTATTATCATCGGTCAAAGCTTTGGTCAACTATGGAGGTGGTTTAGGAAGAGATGGGTCGCGTGCGTGTTCAGGTGGTTAACTTTCTCTGGTGACGTGGATTTGTTTAATATTTAATTTATTTATTTTAAATTTTGATTTTATAACTTCTAACTCGTATAACTTTTATGCACGAGGTCCAATTCATGCGTGATTTTCTCCATTTGGTTCGTATTGGAATTCTAGACATTTTAACGCTGGTTTGGACGAATTCTGAGATTGTTCAAATTTTGGATTTAGATTAGACTTAAATTCAATTTAAATTCAAAAGGTGAGTGTCTTAACCCACTCACAACTTATAAAATTTCTCATGTGTGTTAAATTAATTTTTGATGTGATTAGAAATTTATTTATGACTGTTTGGCATATTTTTAATCATCATCTCAGTCAAATTGAATTTATTGAGTTAAATTGTTATTTAATTTATTATTGCATATAAACTACCAGTTAAATTGTTATTTAATTTATTATTGCATACAAACTTCCAGTTAAATTGTTATTTAATTTATTATTGCATATAAACTGCCAGTTAAATTATTATTTAATTTATTATTGAATATAAACTGCCAGCAAATACCTGTTACTTATTATCTGTTCTATATTGATGTTACCGATGGAATTGGATGATGATTGTGATAAATGTTTGATGATTGATATTGGATGAATGGATGTTGTATTTTATATTGTTATAAACTGCAAGTTATTATGGATTTTTATTTCATTCGCGATTGCGGTTTGAAATGATATATAATCGTATTTATATTTTAAATTATGATTTGAAATGATACATATTCTTATCACTTGACTATAGGATCAAAAATTTTATACAGACACCGTGGTCTATATATAAAAATATTTTGAAATGATTTCTATGGTTTTGGAAAGAAATATACAGTTTGATAAATATCGATTTTGATAATATATAAATATTATTTTTTATATATAGTTAAATTTTTGAAATTAAGCTATGTGTAAATCTGTTTAATAAAAATAAGAGGGTTTGATTTTATTAAAATATAATATGGGTAAGTATTTAAGTTATATTTTAATATAAAGGGTATAATGATTGAAATAAATTAACGTTGGCAGATAAATCTGAAATTTATTTGAAACTGAATGTAGTTAAGAATTAAACTCAAATAAGTTTGATATGAAATATATTAAATTTGAGATTTTAGAAGATATGATTTTTATAACTTGATTTTGGTTTAAGGTGAATTAAATGAATATTTCAAGTATAAATAAATTGAAGGAAATATTAGTTTTATTTAAATAATAATGGATTATTATGCAAATTATTTCAAAACTAAATAATAGAAATTTGAATTATTGAATCGTAAGTACCAAACTTAGTTTTGAAATTGTTGAATACTTAAAGTTTGAAATATAGTGAATTGGAAATGGTTTATTCCGTGGATCAAATCTGTTTGAAATCTATAAAATTTGGGATAGTTTATTTAGAAACTGAATCGTATTGAAAGTTAAGATTTGGGATTTGGTTAAATTTAAATTTATAAATTCGAGTTGTTTTGGAATTGATTTGTGAGATTGAAGACGCCATTTTATTTTATATAACATATTTTATATTTAAACCATTTAAGTGATGGAAGTTATGTTTTAGAGTTATGAGTTTCAAGGTACTATAATTTGAGAGTGTTATATTCAAGTGTTCTGATTTCGAAATGTTATAACTTTGAAAGTGTTATGGTTTAGAAAGGTTATATTTGAAATAAAATGATATCGTATTGATTGGTTTTTGAAAAGGCAATGATATTTTGATTTTCAAGTATAAACTATTTTGAAAATGACCGTGGTGCTATAATAACGTTTGGTTGTTAAAGAGACCGGGATCGGGAATTGTCATACTCTCTGCCAACTCCGAAAACCACTCTAAAAACCGTGTACGTGGTGGAGATTCCAGAATGAAGTAGGATGGTGGCGGCGTTCCTTTGAAGTATATACGTGGACCCGACTCCCGTGAGTTGGCATAAGGTGGCTAAAACATGAGCGATTCTCGGGCCTAGGAGGTAGCCCCTCTTATCAGACACACTCCTTCGATATTATATTCTGACTTTGGATTGTTTTGGTGGCCACTTTTGATTTTTTATTTTGGGGGTGTGGCTCGAGGTGGGCGGTAATAGCTGCTACACGTTACCACTAGCCCGGATGTGTAATTGATATATCTACCCTGGCATTGCCTTGTGTGCCGTGTCACCTACCCTAGCGCACCTTGTACGAGTTTGGTTTTCTCCCGTAGTTCGTGTGGTATCCTCTGGTGGCTTTCCGATCAAGAGGGACCATGATACTGGATGGACTACTGGGACTATTACGTGTTAAGGTGGAAAATGTAAAGTCTTAATGCTATTTAAAAGTAAGTTTATTTTACTATAGACATTATTATAACAGTGAAATATTACTACATAGTAAATAGTTTAACAGATCCTTAGGAGATGTGAATCCCGAGCATCTCTTAAGTTACTGCACTCACGTTACACAATGGATAGGAGATGTCAAATCTTGTAAACATCTCCGACACCGTTCCACTCATATTATTTACCGTTGATTTAACTTACATAAGATCCTTTAGTTCCGACTCAAGTGTTTTGTCCTTTCAATTCTCTCGGGTCAGTCTGAGAATTTCCGGATTCGAAGACTTTATTTGTAGAGGATGAAGATGAAGATTGCATTACTATTATTTATTTTATTATTCCACCGCATTCATACTGTTCCGCTGCATTATTTATTATTCTTTGGTATGTGTAATTCTGATATGTGTTGCATAAGTATAATCAAATGTTTTTGTAAATAGCTTCATGAACTGTTATTTGATCATTATATTTTGTCATTCAACTATGAGATTCTATTTTTGTTTATTTCTTTCTCTGCTTTTCTTACTCACTCGAATAACAATTCGCCCTTTTGTATGGTTTGAGTCTGACGTGTGTGATTTGTCATCGATTTAAAACGTGCAAAAAGGCGGATGTTACACCTGATATTAGAGCTTTGGTTTAGCGATAAACCTTAGCTTTGTGGGGTCTGACTCTTTATTAATGGGGTAGTAATACCCTATGATGAGTAGCTGAGCGTACATATATGAGAGAGCATATTTGTTAGTGTTATAAAAAGTTTTGATACTGTGTTTATTTGTTCTATTTTGTATTTATAAATTCTGGTTGGTGCATAGGATACTATGACATCAATAGGGATTTCTAAACACTTAATAGGATAGACGGACACAGTGTTTGTTTTGAATATAGGTGAATGAAATAATTTTGCCTATTATATTTTCTAGATGTAAAATAAATTTTATATAGGTTATATTTGGTTGTAATATATTGGTTATTAGGTAGTGAATTTTTTAGATATTAGTTGAAAATAAGATTTAAATAAAATAAATAAAAGATCGAAAACTTAGAACTTGAGTTCCGGGACTTTTGGAAAAATTTCTTTTGAATGATTTTGGAATATAATAATAATGTTATTTAGAAGTATTTTCGGATATAAGTATTTCAATATGTTTTGAAAGAATTATTTTAAAGAAATTTGAAAAGAAATAAATTATGTACTCCCCTCTCTGTCGCTGGAAAATAATTTCGATGATGAGTGCATGCATCATCGACATTCATTTTCGAGTTTCTAAGTAGGAAGGCCACTGTAGTAGTTTTACTACAGATTTATTTGATAAACAAATGTAAATTTCAAATGGTTTTTATAATTGGATATAAAAATTGTAAGTGTACGCATCTATATATTATTTTAAAATGATTTAAAATTTAACCCGGTATTTAGTTCTTATGTTCTGTTAATTAATAATTTCAATTATTGTAGTGAAATGGAATGTAACTAAGTAATAATTGGAACCTTTAATTAAAATAAGAGATTAAATTCTAGGTTATAAATGAAATAACAAGAAAGTTGAAATTTGTAATCTATAGAAAAGCAAAGGATATGATTATTGAACATTAAATTAGTTAAAAGAAATGAGAAAACTTGTATAACTTTCAATTACATTCTTAAAGGCAAATATATAACTTACCAAGAGATGTAAAAGAGTTGAAATGCTCATAAGAAAATGTAATAGAATATTATACAAGTAATACTTAGATAATGAAAGTGTTCAATAAAAATTTGCTTTATAAATAAGAAATTTGACATGAAAATAGTCATAAACTTGAGTCAAAATTTTAATACTACTAATTAAATGAAATAGGAAATGAGTAATGTAAGTAAATATTTTGAACTTAAGCTAATGTTGAAACCATTTATTATTAAAGTAAATAAATGAAATTGAGAAATGAATGAATGTAATGCAACAAAAAGAAAATTTATATGATATGCATAAATAAAAATGAATTTATGTAAGTATAAGTGCAAATAAGCGAAATAAACACTGAATCAATGGATGGAAATGAAAATTTGCAAGATATAAATGTAAATTAAATGGATAAATCATTATATGAATGAGAAGGAAATCAGACAACAAATGTATGAAATGAAATTAATAAGAATGGACTTGATCTTTTGTTCGAAATTGTTGTTTGTTTGGTTTATGGTTGTTTGGGCAAAGATAACTTAAAATTGTTTGGATGTATGAATAATCTATCTAGTTCATCTAAGGTTGTTGAGTAAATGGTGCACTTAGTAGTTTATTTTCCCATTCTGTAAAATTTAAGGTTTTAAACCCGAACAACTATTTGTTTGTTTGCAATGGATATATAGATGGTTGATTTTATTGGCTTCATATGATGGTTGTATGTTGTGATTGCAAAAGAAAAAAAATATTATTGATTTGTTTGTTAGTAGTTGAAACAACTTTAAATATTTCATTTTATATAATTATTAACTCTTTTTGGATTATATAAGTGAAATACTGGTTATGGAAGCAATTGCTACTACTTTTGGTTTCATAAAATAAGAGTCAATTGCCCGACAAATAGGTACGTTCTCGGATTTTGATTTTATAGCATTATTATTTTTTCCCGTTGTTGGAATATATTATTTTGAGATATTGTGATATATATTGTTATATTCGATATTATATTTTCTTCCGAGCCTCTTCGTACAAAGGAGACTGCCGAAATTTTTCGAAAATTTTGTACTTAGAATTTTTTTGAAAATGTTTTCCAAACTTTATTAATTTGAGTATAAAAAGATTTAATGGTTATAAATTGGTATATTTTATTTAGATTTTTTTTTAATTTCGTAAATTTATTTGTTTATAAAGGTAATATTTTTGATAAGATATTGTTTACTCTATTCTTTCCTTCCTTTTTCCTTTTCGGGAATGAAAAGTTTTGAGTGGGAGAGAGTGTAACGACCCGTAAAATTTTCGATAATTTAATTGCTAATTTTATTAAATGTTTGTTTTCTAATGTTGGAAAAACAGAAATCCGTGACCCACTAATGAAATAATAACTTAAATGAGATGTAATAAGGCTAATCTAAGTTAAATATTAACTATTTGAATGAAGTTACAATTAACAGAATTAATGTAAATGTTTTACTAGGCTATAAATCGAATATAAGAAACAAACGTAAATATTGAATTAATTAATGAATTAATATATATTGAATGGTAATCGAATAAAATCAATGTTTAGTAAGAAATTATAACATTGGTTAGGGAATAATAAACTTATAAAAATGTGATTGAGTTTACGATAACAATTATTATAAGTTAACCATTTATTTAGTTCATTAAATTAAAATTTGAAATCAATTGCGATGAATCTCAACTCAATGTTATGTTAGTGTAAATTAAGGAAATAATTGGAAATAATGTTAATTCTATTCATAATTTGACAATTGGTTGAATGAAAATAATGGATATCAAGATTTATTAATTTATTGGAATTTAAACTTAATAAATGATTAATTGCAATTAAATGAAATTTAATGAAATTAAGGCTAATACTGAAATTGATAAATTAATCAACTCTAAATTGACATCTAAATTTGGTTAAATTAGTATAAATGATTAAGAAATTAAAAAATGATGAAATTTGTTAATTATAGAGTTGAAATTGAAAACTTGATTTAATTAATCAATTATTAATTTATTTAATTAACTAGAAAATAGCCACTTTGGCCACTGGCTTGGATTTTGACGAAACCAGTTTCATCCAATCCGTAACGGTGAGTTATTGTAGGACTTTAAGTTTCATAGCGATCAGACTGGTCGTTTGATCGTACGGGCTCGAAACGCCTAGAAATCAATTAATTGAAATCAATTTGAAATAACTTGATTTTTTTCATAACTTCTTCATATGATGGAATTTGGACTTGAAATCTGTTCCATCGCGTTTAAAACATTTAAAACATCTATTTTGATATATGGGCTGACACATTTTTGTTCCGGAGTCGAAACGGGCTTTTCGGGCCGCTATCGTTCAATTTTCTAAACCAATCAAGCCCATTTGTTTCTATTAGGTTCTTATATATCATTATAAACCCAATCAGTCTTTCTTGTTCCTTATTTCTATACGCACAATTTAACCGTCTCTCCTTCTCAATGACAGACAAACAAATTCTCAATTCCAGATCTAATTGCAAATCAAATTCAAATCCAAAAATCGAACTCCTCAAAGTATATCATATTATATACCGTTGGAAAGATATCGTCGAGTTGAACCTACGGCAAATGTTCGTTTTTCATAATAGTGCTCGAATCGATCGGAAATATCGGTCAAAGGGTTGGATCAGCGAACCCTAAGCATTGAATTGGGCGTTTTCGGTTAGGGCAACAATCGAGGAATTGCTTTCTGGGTAATGGAGAGTTGGGTTCGGGGAGTCGATTGGCGGTGGTCGTGCGACTTAACTCGGCCTGACGTGGCCGATTCAAATGGTTTAGGGTTCGAAAACCTTGGCGACGGCGAACCGGAGGCGGAGACCTTGTAGGCAGGGGTGCGGTCGAGCATGACGGACTCGGTGGTGATGGTGGCATTGCGTATGGTGGTCAGAGGGTGGTGTTATCATCGGTCAAAGCTTCAGTCAACTATAAGGTGGTTCTGAAAGAGACGTGTCATGTGCGTGTTCAGGTGGTCGACTTTCTCTGGTGACGTGGCTTTGTTTAATATTTAATTTATTTATTTTAAATTTTAATTTTATAACTTCTAACTCATACAACTTTTACGCACGAGGTCCAATTCACGCGTGATTTTCTCCATTAGGTTCTTATTGGAATTCTGGACACTTTGACGCTGGTTTGGACGAATTCTGAGACTTTTCAAATTTTGGGTTTAAATTGGATTTAAATTCAATTTAGTCCACTCACAACTTCTAAAATTTCTTATGCGTGTTAAATTAATTTTTGATGTGATTAGAAATTTATTTATGACTGTTTGGCATATTTTTAATCATCATCTCAGTTAAATTGAATTTATTGAGTTAAATTGTTATTTAATTTATCACTGCATATAAACTGCCAGTTAAATTGTTATTTAATTTATTATTGGATATGAAATACTAGTTAAATTTTTATTTAATCTATTATTACATATAAACTGCCAGTTAAATTGTTATTTAATTTATTATTGAATATAAACTGCCAGTAAATACCTGTTATTTATTATCTGTTCTATATCGATGTTATTGATGGAATTGGATGATGATTGTGATAAATGTTTGATGATTGATATTGGATGAATGGATGTTGTATTTTATATTGTTATAAACTGTAAGTTGTTATGAATTTTTATTTCATTCGGGACTGTGGCTTGAAATGATATATAACCGTATTTATATTTTAAATTACGGATTGAAATGATAAATATCCGTATCACTTGACTATAGGATAGAAAATTTTATACAGACACCATGGTCTATATATAAAAATGTTTTGAAATGATTTCTATGGTTTTGGAAAGAAATATACAGTTTAATAAATATTGATTTGGATAATATATAAATATTATTTTTTATATATAGTTAAATTCTTGAAACTAAGCTATGTATAAATTTGTTTAATAAAAATAAAAGGGTTTGATTTTACTAAAATATAATATGGGTAAGTATTTAAATTATATTTTAATATAGAGGGTACAATGATTGAAATAAATTAACGTTGGTAGATAAATCTGAAATTTATTTGAAATTGAATTTAGTTAAGAATTAAACTCAAATAAGTTTAATATGAAATGTATTAAATTTGAGATTTTAGAAGATATGATTTTTATAATTTGATTTTGGTTTAAGTTGAATTAAATGAATATTTCAAGTATAAATAAATTGAAGGAAATATTAGTTTTATTTAAATAATAATGGATTATTATGTAAATTATTCAAAACTAAATAATAGAAATTTGAATTGTTAAATCGTAAGTACAAACTTGGTTTTGAAATTGTTGAATACTTAAAGTTTGAAATATACTAAATTGGAAATGGTTTATACCGTGGATCAAATCTGTTTGAAATCTATAAAATTTTGGATAGTTTATTTGGAAACTGAATCGTATTGAAAGTTAATATTTAGGATTTGGTTAAGTTTAAATTTATAAATTCGAGTTGTTTTGGAATTGATTTGTGAGATTGAAGACGCCATTTTATTTTATATAACATATTTTATATTTAAACCATTTAAGTGATGGAAGTTTTGTTTCAAAGTTATGAGTTTCAAGGTACTATAATTTGAGAGTGTTATGTTCAAGTGTTCTGATTTTGAAATGTTATAACTTTGAAAGTGCTATGGTTTTAGAAAGGATATATTTGAAATAAAATGATACCGTATTGATTGGTTTTTGAAAAGTCAATGATATTTTGGTTTTCAAGTATAAACTATTTTGAAAATGACTGCAGTGTTATAATAACGTTTGGTTGTTAAAGAGACCGGGATCGAAAGTTGTCATACTCTCTGCCAACTTCGAAAACCACTTTAACAACCGTGTACGCAGTGGAGATTCCAAAATGAAGTAGGATGGTGACGACGTTCCTTTGAGGTATATACGTGGACCCGACTCTTGTGAGTTGGCATAAGGTGGCTAAAACATGAGCGATTCTCAGACCAAGGAGGCAGCCCCTCTTATCGAACACACTCCCTCAACATTATATTCTGACTTTGGATTGTTTTGGCGGCCACTTTTGATTTTTGATTTTGGAGATGTGGCTCGAGGTGGGCGGTAGTAGCTGCTACGCGTTACCACCAGCCCGTACGCGTAATTGGTATATCTATCCTGGCATTGCCTTGTGTGCCGTGTCACCTGCCCTAGCGTGCCTTGTACGAGTTTAATTTTCTCCCGTAGCCCGTGTGGTATCCTTTGGTGGCTTCCCGATTAGGAGGGACCATGATACTGGATAGACTACTGGGACTATTACATGTTAAGGTGGAAATGTAAAGCCTTAATGATATTTAAAACAAAGTTTATTTTACAATAGACATTATTATAATAGCGAAATATTACTACATAGTAAATTGCTTAACGGATCCTTAGGAGATGTGAATCTCGAGCGTCTCTTAAGTTACTGCACTCACGTTAGACACTGGATAGAAGATATCAAATCCTGTAAACATCTCTGATGCCGTTCCACTCATATTATTTACCGTTGATTTAACTTACATAAAATCTTTTAGTTTTGACTCGAATGTTTTGTCTTTTCAATTCGCTTGGGTCAATCTGAGCATTTCAGGATTCGAAGACTTTATTTCTGGAGGATGAAGACAAAGATTGCATTACTATTATTTATTTATTATTCCATTGCATTCATACTGTTCCGCTGCATTATTTAATATTCTATGGTATGTGTAACTCTGATATGTGTTGTATAAGTATAATCAAATGTTTTTGTTAACAGCTTCATGAACTGTTATTTGATTATTATATTTTATCATTCCGCTGTGAGATTATGTTTTTGTTTATTTCTTTCTCTGCTTTTCTTACTCATCCCCAATAACAATTCGTCCTTTTGTATGGTTTGAGTCTGACATGTGCAGTTTAGATTTAATACGTACAAAAAGGTAGGATGTTACATCCATCCCAAAACCATAAGGGTCGAGCCTAATTAGCCTAGGCCAAGCCAATAACAAGTGGTCAAGGGTCCAAAGCTTTTAAACTTGCAAATTTCTAAAACGTTTTCGAGCTTCGGCAAAAATTCGCTTAGATTTAGAAAAGTTTAGGTGGGTAAAACTAATATTTTTTGAAAAAGAAAACAACTTGTTTTAACGACGCTATTTTGCGAAATTGTAGTGTTTGTCACGCTAAAATATCATGTTGTTTGGATGATATGCGATTGTAAGTTGATTGTCTGGTATAGATTTGTGATTTGGATAATATGTTGATATGTTTGGATATGTATATG
Organism: Allium cepa; assembly: GCA_030765085.1. Taxonomy (NCBI): domain Eukaryota; kingdom Viridiplantae; phylum Streptophyta; class Magnoliopsida; order Asparagales; family Amaryllidaceae; genus Allium; species Allium cepa. The sequence goes on from CM060942.1 coordinate 616,103,422, forward strand.
GATATGGATATATGAGATTGGTTTATGATATGATGGTGGTATTATTTGTGAATCAAAGCCAAATATGTTATGAAATGGTTGTGAAAAACTAGTGCTTTAAAAAGTCGCAAAAGACTTGAGATTCGATTTGAAAATGAAAGCTCTTTTTCTAGCTTTGGATTTTTGAAAATATGTTCCAAGTTTTTACCTTCTGTTTAAGGTTTTAAAAACTCTTACAGTTGTCTTTTCAAGCATGCTGTAGCTAGAGTTAAGTGAGATTTCTAACTAGAAATCAACTCTTGTGAACTACGCTTATAACGATAGTCGCTATGGATGTAGTTCAGAATTTTCGCGATTTTAAGTTTTTAAGTGTTTTCTTTTGGATTGTTTATGAAAACTCATTTCAAAATGATTAATTAAGTCAAAAGTTAAAGTTTTAATTATTTAATAATTTAATTAATTAGGGTAATTATTATTTAATTAATTAAGTAATTAGGTTATATAAGTAGTGATTAAGAGATTTTAAACTAAGTTAATTATTATTAATTAAGTTCTAAATAATGATTAATTAAGAGAAAGGAAAATTAATTTTTATTTAATCAAGTTTATTTTAATTAATTATTTAATTAGAGTTAATTATTTAATTAATTATTATTTAATTAAAGGTTAATTATCAACTTAATTAAAGTTTAATTTTTTAAATAAATGTTACTTAATAAGAGTTTAATTAAGGTTTAATTATAGATAAAATTTAGATTATTAGTGATAAAATTTTGATTTAATTAAGGTTTAATTGAGTTTTAAACTTATGATTTAATTAAGGTTTGTTTATTTTAAAGTTTCTTTTAAAAACCTATTAGTTACTCATTTTTAACCAATTTTCTTATTTAAGTGAATTGTTTTATAACCAAGGATCTCTTGTCCATGCTATTAAGTAGCCAAATGAATTAAAGTAGTTGTAATAAAACTTTGATGTGTTTTATTGAAAGTAAGTCAGCTTGTACTTATCGCAAATACCACACTTCGAGAACGTGATGAATACACGGGTGTTAATTTTGATAAACGGGTCATTATAGTCCAAGCATATGGAACGTATGTCCATATGTAATTTTTTACACCTTAACAGTGGGATAGTCCACTATAAACAACTTGACCCTTTAAAATTATCGAGCGTTGAGTTGGAGAGACCGGGATTGGATATAAATCCCGAAAACCACATTGAACTAACGTAAACATTCGAATTGGAAATAGTAAAGCTTAGGTCCAAGATGAAGACTATGAAGTGCCTTCGGTTCGTTCATCTCGTTAACGACTTGTATGGATGAGTGCTGACATTGTGTCAACATATGGAACGCAATATTAGCATTCCAAGTTGCAATGCTATAACAAAGGTATACGTTGCCTTAGGCTTATCACCTGAGAACGACTAAAACATGGGAGATGCAGCAAGGCTAAGTGAGCCGCACCCGTTAGGGTTAGGTTATCCCCATCTAGAGTTCCTATTATCAATTTATGTATGCTTTGGTATGGTTGCTGATCTCAACTAAGGGGTGACCTTATTCGGTACTATCCACGAAGGGGTGGACCGGTCTTATGTTGGTGGGGGATCCAAGCGTGGCCATCAGTGTTATTTTATCTAGAGATGCACTGTGATGGGTGGTACCCTTGTAGCCCAGTCGTTGTATGGAATTCATTATCCAATAAATGCCATGATTTAGTTGTACCAACATATGTTGAATGTGAGATGCAAGCATTCCAGCTATGTTCTATTTTACTTGAAAATCCTAGACATTATCATAATATCATTGGATTTCTATATAAAGTGTTTTGGTTAATGTATGGTAAAAATCCGTCTGTGTTTATGTGCAGTGTGGTCTTATGAGATACCTTTGATTTTCAATGTGTTTTTATAAAAGTAAAAATTAAATTATTAGAGTTTACTTATACCAAACCTATGCTTGCTCTATGGTTTTATTTTATTTTCCTAAAACTCTTAGGTACTCAAATTTTTATGAGTAGCCAAGTGATCGAGGTTTCTTACGGAAGCATTTTGAAGGAGCTGGAGCAGATGGCTTCACCGTTGGAAAATTATTATCTTACTCTATTGTGTTTAGTGTAAGATCTACGTATTTTGTGTGGACAGGTAGTTATAACTATTCGGTTGAAAGTTGTAATGTAATGACTCTGATGTGTTATTCATATGGAAATGACTATGTAATATCCTATGTTACCTATTATATGTTATTCTGATTCGTGATGAGATTCTATAATTGTGTAGTTTCTTCTTATCTTTCTTTTTTCTTCTACCCTTAATGGCTTGTGTTTCGATGCAAGAAAGGCAGTTGTTACACTTATAGTTGTTTTGTAAAAACTGTGATAAGTAAAGCTGAATTTTTTTATTTATGTTTTATATTGACATTAATCAATTTGATTCCTTTTTGCTCACTATAATTATGAATCTCAATTTTTTTTTTTCATTTGGTAGGGAATAATTGATATAGTAACACAAACCAAGCAATATACAACTTTGCATAAACTACTAGAATTAAAGAGTATATTTTTTCCATTTTAAAATATAAACATATAGGAAAATCCATGGAGGAAATAAAACATACGATGTAAATGAATAATAAATTTCCATACCATATTTAAGAAGAAAAAGAAGTATAAATGTGTATATAGCACTTTCCTTTCGGATATCACAAGCAACTTTACGTTAAAAGTTTATTTGTAAATATGTATTTTGTAAATTTAAATTTAATTGAATGTTTAATTTTGTTATACTTAACCTTAACTATTTACTATATTATTAGATATTATCCATCTTAGTTACCTTATGATTTAATATATTTTTGTTGGCAATTATTTCATAAACCATGAAATGTTAAGCAACAAACAATTTCTTTAACTAACTTAAAATGGAAATAATCATATCGAAAAGGAAATAATTAATACTATTTTCATTTCATCCGAATTCAAACTAATTAGAGAATTATTAGGACAAATAATGAGAGAATTAGTTGCATAATAATTCTCTTTAATGTTAATCAGTTACTATCTAATTTAAGTTCAATAAAAACAATTGGTTTCTTAATGGATTAAGATTATTTTTAGTTATACTTAATTAAATATTTTCAAAACATACTTTTATTAAATTATGTTTCATGGCTTTTATTAATTTTTGTCTACGCTATCAATTTATAAATCAATGCTAAAATTAGTTTTTTTTATGCTTTTAGCTTTAACATAAAATGCTTTGTTTCAAATAAGATTAAAATTCTATATAAAATATGTGAGATTTGGTTAATTTGAGAATTTGACAACATGTTTGTTTCGTAGTTATCAACCGACTCATATTAACGACAAGTTATTTATTTAATTAGCGTCAAAGGGAACCAATAGAGAATAAATTCTCTAATTTAGAAATAGAAATCTAATCAAAGAGAAATAAATTAATTTTAATGGAATTTATTCTTTATTTATGCCATATAAATTAAAAATAATAAATAAGTATATTTTACAGGTTTAGTTTGTTATAACAATAAACATATATTCATTTTCAAATTGACCCTAATTTCAAATTTATTTGCATGGGAAATTTTTATATTAATAATTGTCTACAAATTAAAATAAATTTTATGTGTTAAATTAATTTTTATTTCATTATTAATTTCCTAATTATAATGGTACAAATTGTGTTTATTATAAGATCTATACATATAAATTGTACGCTAGCTTCAAAAGCAAGAATACATTTTGGTGAAATCATCGGTTATATAAACATTTGGTATTAAATTAATTTTATGTTAGATTATTTTAATGCGTCAAGTTTCTAAAATTCTAACTTTTACTTCTGGCCTTTTTCAAAACTATCAAAGGAAATTAATACATAGTAATTTCTCTAATCTGAAAACTAGAATCAAACCAAAGAAAAAGAATTGAAATTAATGTAATTAATTATCTTTTTATTTTTAATTCAAATAAAATATAGTAAATGTATTAGTTTACTTCTATTTTTAGTTGCATATAACAATTAATATATAATCATTCTTAAGTTGACCCTAATTTCATATGTATTAGTATGTGAAATTTATATAGCGATCATTTATCTACAAATTAAAATGAATTTCGTATCATTATTTATTACTATTCTAATATTGGAGGTTCAGTTTATTCTATAATCTATAAACTAAAGTTGTATGTAAATTTTATAAAAATATCAATTGATAAAATCATAAATTACATATACTTGTTTTAAAAATAATGTAGTGCATTGTTCCTTTAATGCATCAAGTTTTAAAAAAAATAGTTTATACTTTTCAAAAAATATAAATCTATCAGAAAATAAATTTAGTTTTGTAAAATATTTACAAATTAATTAGAGAATATGTATAGTTTAATTTCTAACCTTTTTCTTGAAAATAAACGAGATTGAATGGACTCCTACGGATTATATAAAATTAACATGATTGAGTACTGAAAGCTTAAAAATATAAGGCCCCAATAGATTATAGGTGTAACATTCCCGATCTGAATGTCCGAAGCTAAGCGATACAGATGTTGCAGTCATCCATAGTTTTAACTTCCGGTGACCAAATACCGTAATGTTAATGGTATCCATAATACTAGAAGCACTTGAATATGAAATAAAATCATTGTAGATTAAAACACTTTTCTGATTACATTTCAAAACAACATTCATATCCAAGTTACATAATCCCAAACGTTTTCCAAGTTCAGATCAAATATAATTATTACATGAATATGCCAAGAGCGACATATGAAGATGCCCTCTTGATTGACTAGAGTACTAAATAGTCATAACAGACTTAATACAACACATCGAAAATACAACAAAACAACTCCTAAATATAGCTAGCATTAGCGTCTTGCTCGTCTTCGGAAGCTTTATTCGTCCACCCACTAAGACATGAAAATCCTCAATCCTTAGCCTACTCAAATCAATTTTGAGCACCCGAGAGTTTAAGGGGAAAAAAAAATAAACTTCGAGTCAGACATAAAGCCTGGTATGAATGATGAAAGGGAGTGCAAATTAAGGATCTTAAGGCTAATTTAATACTAGATGGGGGTGAATAGTGTTTAATGGATTCTAAGACTTATATGGACTAAATTGAAATTATGACACAAACAAATGCAGAACTTAAACATAGAACAATCACAGAATCAAACACAGATGCAAAAAGTAAATAAAAAGCAGTAAAGGGAAAGATCACATCGAATTTTATATTAGTTCGGAGTTACCCTACATCCAGTCTTGTACCAAGGCAAACCACCTCATATAGATTTTTATTATACCAATGCTGAGATTACAATCCTCGATTTCTAAAGGCCTTGAAATACCCACCTGTCTCACGAGTCCGGGGCAAACTCTCTTGATTTATGGGACTCAAGACCACCCAATCGATTTCCAGGCACAACCACACCTTATAAAGAGACTCGATAAACTTTTGATTACAAATTAATCCTATAACTCTGAATATCACTTTGATCTTCGAGAGAGGACAGAGAATCAAACAAGAATGAAATTCTTATTTGATTCACTTAAGAATTCGGCAGAATTTCGGCATGATCTTAAAAATATGAAAATTTTAGAATATGGATTTGTGGAGAAGAATAAGTGAAGAAAATATGAAATTAGTTGGTTAAAAAATTCGTTTGTGAAGGCTATTTATAAAGCACCAATGGTCATAACCATTCGTGAAGAGATTTAAATGAACAGACACTTCTTTTGAAAATTGAAACTTTTGAACTCAACGGCCACCATGTTGACATGGAGTATCCCATGATGTCGACATCCTTATGTTAAAAACAATGTAAAATTTGTTTTGAAAATGATGTTTAAAGCAAGAGTTTATTTTAAAACAAAAACAAATAATATTATAAGGCTAAAACATCTTTTTGAAAAGTGATTTGAGAAGATAATTTTAAGGCTAAAATATTTTGAAAAGCAGTTTTGAAAATTATTTTAAAAAACCATTTTGAAGTAGTTTTGCAAGCTTCTTCCTGCAGAATATCTCATCACATCCGGACTCGAGAACTTGTACAAAACCAAGACGTTCGTGGGTTTGTAAGCCAGTTGTCATAGGTTTGTAAGCTACTTGTCGTGGGTTTGTAAGCCACTAAGAAGGTAGAAATGGGTTCCGTCCCAAATGAAATTCGGAATGAAGATTTCCATGCTATGATGACGTTTTAACAATAACTAGACACATATTTTGAAATCTTGATCTTGATACTCATGAGTCTTCAAACTTGATCTCTTCATTCTTGATCTTTATACTGTACGGTCTTCAATAATCAATACCAGCCTTATATTTATCCTACATAACAACAGCCATATATATCTAGACAATAGTGTTAGTATATAAGTTATAGTAAAATAAGTTACAAAGGTTGTTGTCATCAAAACCACTATCTCCAGTTCCTAATAATCTCCCCCTTTTTGATGATGACAACATTATAAAATATACTTACCACTTTGATCATACCATAACTCCCCCTTACACCAACAACTCCCCCTTCAAGCCAAAAACTCCCCCTTACTCCAAGCCTATTATTTTTTATATAACTTCTCCCCTTTTACCATCAACGAAAAATAACCTATAAACCTTGAACTTAATAGAAAATAAGATAAACAAACATGTGACATAAGAATAATAACATAAGAAATATAACATCCTAATTGGATTTCATGTTTCTATACATCGAAGATTGTTTTTAGAAGAACATTAATTAAGATAACACTTATATACAAATTAACAAACTAATATACAATCAAGAAAAAGAAAAAACGCTTAACGAGGACCCTTAACTATTGGTGATTTATGGACCGAACAATTTGGATAGTGGAGATAAAAGTTTCCACATTGTTCAACCAAGTTCCCATTATCGTCAAAAGGACCTCTCCAACGCAAATCACGCCATCGTCTTCGTCCATTTGAACATCCGGATTCGGGAGAGGATGTTCTTCTTCTTGATCTTCTTGTGGTTCTTCTAGAGACTCTTCTTCTTCTTCTTCAGAATCCATGACACGTGATGATTCTTAGATGACAATGGATTTGTACGGTTATCCATAAGGAATTTTTGTAGATTCTTAAGGACTCTGCCTTGCCTATCTTGTTCTCTTGCCATTCTCTGTTGACTCACTTGAATCTCTGTCATCATTTGAAGCAAATCTTTCATCTTCTCTTGTAATTGATGACTCGTACGTGTGTGGTATGTTGAAAAGGACCGAAATGAAGAGAAGTGGATGAAGAAGGTTCATTATTAGAAGAGGAAGCCATTAATTTACTGTTCTAGAAGTTTGTTACAGAGAATAGAATAGAGAAAAGGAGTAAAAGTCAAAATATATAAATATATAATTTAATAACTAATTTTAAAGGTAAATTTAATTTGAAAATCACGACTAGTATGTTGACATAGGAGGATGGGTCATGTCGACATGCCTAGTTTAATTTTTGAGGAGTTTTTACTTATATTAATTATTAAATATACTTGTATTATTTATAATCTATATTTCAGTTAATGAACATATAGCTAATTCTCTTCTAAATTTAGTAAATTTTTGTGCATTTAATGGTTTGGTTAATATATCAGCAATTTATTTTTCAGTACTAATATATTCAAGAGTTTTGACCTCTTTACTTATATTACTCTATGAAAATGATGTCTAATATCAATATATTTTGTTCTAGCATGATGAGTTGGATTCTTAGATAGATTTACTGCACTAGTATTATCACAATAAATTGGTGATTTAGTTATAGTTATTCAAAAACTTTTTAAGTTTGTTGCATATATATAACTTGAGAACAACCCAAAGCAGCAGATATATATATATATATATATATATATATATATTCTGCTTCAGTTGTTGACAAGGATACAGTGTTTTACATCTTACTAAATCAGGAAACCAGAGAATGTCCTAGAAAGTGACAAGTTCCACTTGTACTTTTCGGTCTGATTTACAACCAGCGTAATCAGCATCACAATATGAAATTAAATCAAATACATCATTTTTAGGATAAAATAAACCATAATCTAATGTTGTATGTTTTACATATCTTAAAATTCTTTTAACAGCTTTTAAGTTAGTTTCCGTAGGTTAAGGTTGCTATCTTGCACAGAGACAGACACTATGCACGATGTCAGGACGACTTGCTGTTATATAAAGCAATGAACCAATCATTCCTCTATATAATTTTTGATCAACATCTTTTGATTTATCTTCTTTACTTAAAACTACATTAGTTTCCATTGGAGTTGGTTTTCCACCAGAAGTGGTCAATCAAAATTTATTAATTAAATCCTTAGCATATTTGTCTTGACTAATGAAAATTCCTTTATCTAATTGTTTGATTTGAAGTCCTAATAAGAAACTTAGTTCTCCCATATGACTCATTTTCAATTCTTTAGTCATTGTATCTGAAAATTATTTATTCATTATGTTATTAGTTGATCCAAATATTATATCATCTAAACATATTTGTACTAATTGAATATCATTTTTGTTTCTCTTCATAAAAGGAGTTGTATCTATTTTACCAATTTCAAAACCAGATTGTAGTAAATAAGATCTTAGTCTTTTATACCAGGCTCTAGGAGCTTGTTTCAGACCATATAAAGCTTTCTTTAATTTATATACATGATTTGGAAATTTATTATCTTCAAAAAGTGGAGGTTGTTCAACATAAACATCTTCTTTTACAAACCATTTAGAAAAGCACTTCTAACATCCATTTGATGTAATTTGAAATTGTTGTAGTTTGCAAAAGCAAGAAGAATCTTGATAGATTCTAGTCTTGCTACGAGTGAAAAGGTTTCGTCATAATCAGTTCCTTCTTATTGACAATAGCCTTGCGTGACTAAACGAGCTTTATTTCTCACGATCTCACCAAGTTCATTCATTTTATATTTATAAACCCATTTTGTTCCAATTATACTTTTATCCTCAAGTCTAGGAGCAAGTTCCCAAACATCATTTCTGGCGAATTGATTCAATTCTTCTTGCATAGCAAGAATCCATGAATCATCAGATGATGCTTCCTTTGGATTTTTAGATTCAATAGTTGATATAAAAGCTACATTACTCATACTATTTAGTTGATTTCTTGTTTTAACTATAGATTCAATATTTTCTAGTATATTTTCTATAGGAAGATCTTTTAATAGCCTAATTCTTTTATTAGGTTGGATGATTTCACAATTAGTTTCATTAGCTTCATTATTTAAAGTTACAAAATCTTCTTCATCTTCTATTTGTACAGTATCTTTAAAATTTTCATCAAAATATACATGCATTGTTTCCTCAATAGTGTTAGTTCTTAAATTATAAACTCTAAACACTTTACTTTTATTAGGATATCCGATGAAGATACATTTGTCAGATTTAGGTTCAATTTGTCTAAATTATCTTTTGTATTAAGAATAAAACACTTACTATCAAAAATTTAAAACAAGCTACTATGGGTTTCTTATTGTAAAGTAATTCATATGGTGTTTTATCAGTTAATGGTCTAATTAAAATCCTATTTAATATATAACAAGCTGTAGCGACTGCTTCAGCCCAAAAGTTTATAGGTAAGTTACTATCAGTAAGCATTGTTCTAGCACACTCTTGAATCGTTCGGTTCTTACGTTCTACCATTTTGTTGTGGAGTTCTTGGAAAAGAGAAATTATGAGTAATTCCTTTTTGATTACAGAAATTCTCAAAATTTTCATTTTCAAATTCTCCACCACGAACACTACGAATAGTTTTTATTTTTAAAGAAAGTTGATTTTGAATTCTTTTAGCAAATTTTTTAAATAAAAGCTTCACTTTTAAGTAGAAGAAAATTTGTCCAAGTATATCTAGAATAATCATATACAATTACAAAAACATATTTATTGTGATTAATTGATTGAACTTGAGATGGACCAAATAAATCTAAATGAAGTAATTCTAGAGATTTAAAAGTAGAAATCATATCTTTTAATTTAAATGAACTTTTCTTAAGTTTTTCTACAAGCGTCACATATACTATCTACTTTAAAGTTTAACTTGGGAAGACCTCTAAGTCAAGTTTTGATAACCTAGATAACAGTTTGAAATTAAATGACCAATCTTTTATGCCAAATCCAATGGTCACTTATATTAGCCAAAAGACATAAGTTATCATTTGAAATTTTCGTACTAAGGATGTAAATGTGTCTCTTCCTAATTCCTTCAAAGATAATATTTGACTTATTATCTTCCATGTGACATTTATCTTTTTCAAATTTAATCTCAAATCCTTTATCACATGGTTGACTTATACTAAGCAAATTATGTTTTAAATTCCTAACCAGCAAAATATCAGAACTAAGAGGATTTTTAGAATTACTGACATTGCCGATGCCAATCATATATCCTTTTGAGTTGTCTCCAGAGTTGACCAATCCACCATCTTGATATATAATGTCATTGAGTATCTCAGAATTTCCAGTCATATGCCTTGAACAGCCACTATTAAGTATCCATTTATCTTTCTCAATTTTCACAGTTTGTCCATTGGTTGTTGATTCTTCAAAAGCCATGTAACATATCCGTTCCTACATAACAAACCAATTCGGTAGATAACTTGATTTTTCATAAAAACTATATGCATACTTATGATACTTTGATGAAATGCATAAATTCAAACTAGTACTAAAAATGCCATTTTTACTTTTCAAGTTTCAGATTATGAAAACTATGAAAACCTATGCTCTGATACTAATTGAAAGGGAATGCGGATTAAGGATCTTAAGGCTAATTTAACACTAAAGGGGGAGGGGTGAATAGTGTTTAATGGATTCTAAGATTTATATGGACTAAATTGAAATTATGACATAAACAAATGCAGAACTTAAACATAGAACAATCACATAATCAAACACAGATGCAGAAAGTAAATAAAAAGCAGTAAAGGGAAAGAACACACCGGATTTTATACTGGTTCGGAGTTACCCTACATCCAGTCCTATATTAAGGCAAATCACTTCATATAGATCTTTATTATGCCAATGTCGAGATTACAATCCTCAATTTCTAAAGGACGTGAGGTACCCTCCTGTCTCACGAGTCCAAGGCAAACTCTCTTCATTTATGGGACTCAAGACCACCCAATTGATTTCCAGGCACAACCACACCTTATAGAGAGACTCGATAAACTTTTGATTATAAATTGATCATATAACTCTGAATAGCGCTTTGATCTTCGAGAGAGGACAGAGAATCTAATAATAATGAGATTCTAATTTAATTCACTTAAGAATTCGATAGAATTTCGACACGATTTTAAAAATATGAAGATTTTAGAATATGGATTTATGGAGAAGACGAAGTGAAGAAAATATGAAATTAGTTGGTTAAAAAATTCGTTTGTGAAGGCTATTTATAAAGCACCAATGGTCATAATCATTCATGAAGAGGTTTAAACGAATAGACACTTCTTTTGAAAATTGAAACTTTTGAATTCAACGGCCACCATGTCGACATGGGGTATCCCATGATGTTGACATCCCTATGTTAAAAACAATGTAAAATTTGTTTTGAAAATGAAGTTTAAAACAAGAGTTTATTTTAAAACAAAAACAAATAATATTTTAAGGCTAAAACATCTTTTTGAAAATCATTTGAAAAGATAATTTTAAGGCTAAAATATTTTGAAAAGAAATTTTGAAAATTATTTTAAAAAACCATTTCGAAGCAGTTTTGCAAGCTTCTTCCTGTAGAATATCTCATCACATCCGGACTTGAGAACTTGTACAAAACTAGGATGTTCATGGGTTTGTAAGCCACTTGTCATAGGTTTGTAAGCTACCTGTACTGGTTTGTAAGCCACTAAGAAGGTAGAAATGGATTCCATCCCAAATGAAATTCGAAATGAAGATTTCCATGCTGTTATGAGCTTTAACAAAAACTAGACACATCTTGAAATCTTGATCTTGATACTCATGAGTCTTCAAACTTGATCTCTTCATTCTTGATCTTTATACTGTACAGTCTTCAATAATCCGTACCTGCCTTATATATATCTTGCATAACAACGTTCATGTATATCTAGACAATAGTGTTAGTATACAAGTTATAATAAAATAAGTTACAAAGGTTGTTTTCATCAAAACCACTATCTCCAGTTCCTAACAAATAGTACTATACATCTCGATTATTTGATATTAAGTAAGACCACACAGCTTAGCGGAACGAGCTTCTCCTCACTAATATCCTTTTAAAACATATCTTTTGCAAATATTATTTCTACAACCAAAACTGGTTAAAACAATAAAGTAAAATTATATTAGCATATAAATCAGGCAACAAATGGACTATTTGTCTGAACACTATAGTTTCGTTTGGCTAACTACTAACCTTTGGCTGACTCAAGCCTACTAGACAAAATAAAAAAATAGTCTAACTCATGTCAGATACTCTTCTGGACGGTCTGTCCATAACTTACTTCTCACAGGGTCAACTAGTCATACTAGTTTTGCAGGCTCACCAATAACCTATCCTTCTTCTCTGCACATATATTTTCCTTTCTGTGTGTAACCATCATTTAAGTCATACCTGTGACTAAGCCCAACACACTGGAATTTTTGACTAAATTAACCAGGGGCTAGTAGCTAATGTGTAGGGTGTGACCCTATACCAATCCCATTTGGTATACAAATATCCAAGTCATTTTACTTAGGGTCAACTACCCATAAATTTTCCTTGAATTTTTTTTCTTTCAAAATGATTTAATCCTTTAAATCATACTTAAACAAGGAAAATGTTCCATGCTTCACTCAAAACACTTTGCAATATTAAATATATACTTTTCCCAAAGCATTGTTGATGAAAGAATCTAAATCTTTGTTTAAAACTCTAAACAATATCTTTTGAAACCATTGAAAGTACTCCTTTCGAAACCCTTGAAAGTACCTCTTTCGATACAAGTAAAACCTTAGGCCGAAAGGCCAAAACATACCTATCGAAACCATTTAAATAGTCCTTTCAAAAACATTCAAAACCTTTCTTTCGAAAGCCTTTTAAAACCTTAAACATCCTCTTTTCAAAACACTTTAAATATGCCTTTCAAAAACCTTTAGAAACCTTCCATTTATAACCTTTCGAAAACATTAGGGAACCACTCCTTCGAAACCTTTCTCTTTAATCTTTCGAAAGCATTAAATTCATCAAACCTAACGAAAGCATTTGGGTTCAAGTAAAACATTTGGAATAACCTTTCGAAACTGCACCTTTCGAAACCTTTAGGTTTATCTTTCAAATTTTCAAAAGGGTCTTAAAAGAAGAAAGTCAAAAGTAACACTTTCGAAAGCTATTTCCTAAGTAAAAGAAGTGGATAGTGTCGAAACCAATACCTTCGAAAGCATTGGAGAAGCGGCTTGGGTTTTAAAATGAAGAAACCCTTTCGAAGGCATTGCTTCGAAAGGTAAGATGCGGTAGCAAGGGGTTTCGACCCCTTCGAAAGCGTTTACTTGAAACAAAAGGCGTATTCTCTTTTGTAACAATTCCTTTAAAATAGTTTGACCCAGTCGAAAGCTAACCAAGTCGAAATCATTCCTTTTGAAATCAAAGAAGAAGCATTTTCATTTAAAAATAAACCCCTTCGAAACCCATTATTTTGACCCAATACCTTTTGCTTATGTCCAATTCGTACCAAGTCTTTGATACCCTGTGCTTTGGTTTCGATGGAGATGGAGGCGGAAGTAAGGTGTCGAATGCTAGGTGCCGAAAGTGGTAAAACATGTAAAAAGCATGTATAAATTTATTTTTAACTATTTAAAGCAATTCTTTTCAACTAACCCACCTTGTTTGTCAAAATATGATTTTTGCTAATTTCTTTTCCAAATCGTTTTCTAAAAGTGTTGCCGAAATTGCAGAATTAACAATTTAGAACATTTACAAAATACCCTACTCCTTTATAAATATATAAAACATTTAAGTCTCATACTTTAAATAGTTTTTTATATCTAAAACACTTAGGAAAATTTTACTGAAAATTTCCATAAATCACTTTTAATATGTTTTCTAACATATTAATTTCTGACCCAAATCACCATAAAATAGCCGTAATTAATTTAAACTCAAAATAACTATTTTCTTCACTAGAAAATTCATATTATGTCCACGTTAATTCAGAAAATTGTGAAATTTGAAACTAATTTTCAAAATACTATTTCTGACCTTATCTTAAGATCCCAAGGCATTTGGATGTCATTTAATTAGTTTTTTAATCTAAAACTCATCATAAAATCTATATGAATTAGCATAAATCATAAATAAGCGTATATATCCATTTTAACAATAAAAAACATGGCGATGTACTTTGCAAAAATATTCAGATCTTATCTAGAAACCAAAAAATCAAAAATATGAGATGTAACATAATATTCACCTTATCTTTATTGTTAAGGAGTTGAGATTTGATCTTGGATTAACTTGATTAGCTTCTTCCCTTTGATTTTAGCCTTTCTTCTACTTGCTTTCTCTTAATGGTGACCGGCCTCTTTTCTAATATGGGTTTACTTATGAATATATGAAACAAGAATGCATGAGGGTTAAGGGTATATGGTTGTTACTTATTCCTATATTGCCCTTGTCATCTGCCCTAACTTATTTTATTACATTTCCCTTAGTTCATTGGTTTAATAGGCACGAATACTTAAAGTTCACAAACCTCAATCACTTAACCATTTTACATTATTTCATTTAATTTTACTGCTTAAATGTCCTAAATAATGTTACTAAAAATTAGGGGTGTTATAGACTCCCCTCCTTGAAGAATTTCGTCCTTGAAATTGCGATTAGGTACACAACAAATTAATTAAAAGGGTAAAACGTACCATAAAACAAATCAGGATAAGCGTCTCTAATCCTTTCTCAGTCTTCCAAGTATAGTCTCTCTCATCGTCGCTTCGTTAGACTTTAACTAATCTGACTGTCTTGTTTCTTAGCCTCTTCTCATCTCTCGCGATTATACAACTGGCTTTCTAACTATAGTCCAACTCGACTATACTACTAAGTCATCTAACATAGTCAGTGCTAAAGTAACCTTCGAATCTCGAATACACTTCCTCAGATGAGAAATATGAAAAATATCGTGGACTCCTGCCAAACTGTTCGGTAACTCCACTCTATATGTGAGTTTCCCAATCCTCTTTATAATAGGAAATGGTCCTACAAATCTCGGTGCCACTTTCCCTGATTTCCAAATCGAATTATATCTTTCGTCAGTGATACCTGACGAAAACATGATCTCCTACCGAGAACTCTAAGTCCTTCCATCTTCTATCAACAAAACTCTTATGCCTAGACTGAGTTCCTTCATCCTTGCCCGAATCAACTCAATCTTCTCTGTAGCTTCTCTAACTAAATCTGAACCAAGAACTAACCTATCCCCGATCTCTAGCCAACAAATTGGAGATTTGCATGGCCTTCCATACAAAGCTATAAATGGTTCCATCCCTATAATAGCCTGATAACTGTTGTTATACGAAAACTCGACTAAGTGTAGATGGTCTTCGCATGATCCCCCAAAATCTAACACACAAGCTCGTAACAAGTCTTCCAAGACTTTGTTAACTCTTTCCTTTTTCTAATAAGACTGTGCATGATAAGTGGTACTCATATTAAGCTTGGTTCCTAAATTTTTCTGTAGACTTCTCCAGAACTCACTAGTGAATATGAAATCTCTATCACTTACTATTCTACTAGGAATTCCATGCGGTCTAACAACATTCTTCATAAATAACTTAGCCAAAACAAGTGTCATCCTAGTTGACTTAATTGGAATGAAATGGACACTCTTGGTTAACCTATCCACTATGACCCATATACTTTCATTTTCTCTAGTAGATCTTGGCAACCTGTCTATAAAATCAATAAAAATAGAATCCCACTTCCATATTGGAATGTCTAAATTGAAGTAACTCACTTGGCTTCTGATGTTCGATCTTTACCTATTGGCAGTTTAGATATTGCTGTACCCATAAGCCTACATCCCTCTCCATTCCTTCCTAGAAGAAACTCCTCTTCATGTCCTGATACGTCTTAGTTCCTCCCATATGAATAGTGAATTTCGAATGACGGCATTGCTCCAAAACTTTCTTCCTAATGTCTCCCACATCCGGAACACACAATCTTCCTTTCTTTCTTAACCACCTATTCTGATCAAGACTAAAATCTTCAGGCCATCGCTCTCTGTTCCATCCTTTAACTTCCTCACCCATTCAACTAGTACTGGATTATCTATATGTTTAGAAGAAATCTTTTCAATCATCATTGGTAAAACTTCTAAACATGATAGCACTACCGTTTCTCCCATAGATCCATCTTCAGATCTCCACTGTACTTTGCATGTAGTCAACGCTTCTAAATCTTCCCACTCAGCTATCATTGCCAACACTGCATTTTGACGTTTTTTGCTTAGTGCATCCGCCACCTTGTTGCCTTTCCCTGGTGTGTACTCAATACCAAAGTAGTAAGCAGCTAAAAACTTTACCACCTCTGCTCTCTCAAATTCAACTCTTTCTGAGAGAATAAATACTTTAGCAATTTATGATCTGTATACAACTTGAATCTCTCTCCCAAAAGATAATGTCTCCACACCTTCAACACATAAATCACCGCAGCCAATTCCAAATCATGCGTCGGGTATCTCACCTCATGCGGTCTAAGCTATCGAGAAGCATAGGCAATCACTTTACCTTTTCACATTAACACTGCTCCTAGTCTAGTTTCACATGCATCTGTATACACTACTAAGTCCTGATTCCCTTTCGGAACAACTAACATAGGCGCATTAGTCAATAAGTGTTTCAAGCTCTGGAATGTTTTCTCACACTTATCGGTCCATGCAAACTTCATATCTTTTCGCGTTAGCTTGGTAATCGGTGCTGCTATTCACAAGAAATCCTTTGAACCTCCAATAGTACCCAGCTAATCTAAGAAAACTCTTTGTCTCGATCATTGTCTCGGGTCTCTTCCAATTATTCATCGCTTTAATTTTAGTCGGATCTATAGGCAACCCTTTCTCTGAGAATACATGACCAAGAAACTACACTTCCTTCTTCCAGAAATGACACTTCAAAAACTTCGCTTTCAATTGATGTAGCCTCAACATCTCAAGCACCACTCTAAGATGAACTTCATGCTGCCTTTCATCCTTAGAGTATATCAAAATATCGTCTATAAATACCAACACGAACCTATCCAAGCGCTCTCGGAAAACTCCGTTCATCAAATCCACAAAGGATGTTGGCTCATTAATTAGTCCGAACGACATCACTAACCATTTGTACGATCCATATCTAGTTCTAAATGCCATCAAAGGAATACTATCATCTGCTACTCTAAGCTGATGGAAAACTATTGCTAAATCTAACCGATAAAATACTTTTTCTCCACTCAACTGATCGAAAAAATTGCCAATTCTAGGTAATGGATATCGACTATTTATTGTCTTGTCATTCAACTTACGTTAATCGATACACGACCTTAACAATCTGTCCGGCTTCTTGGAAAACATTGTGGCTGCTCAGCAAGATGAACTAGTTGGCCTAACAAAATTCTTACCTTCCAGATTCACCAACCGCACCTTCAGCTCCCTCATCTCGGTAGGTTTCATTCTGCTTGACGGTCTACTTACTAGTTCTACTCAAAGTACTAAATCTATTTGAAACTAAATGGCTCGTTTCAGTGGCAGTCATACTACAAATTCAAAGACATCGGCGAATTCTCTTACAACTAAAACGTCTTCCACCTCCACAACACTCAACGAAGCACTCACCTCAAAACTAGAGTTTTCTATGGAGTATATTATCCGATCTTTCAATCAGTGTGTCTAAGTGATATTTTCCTATCATGGCAAAACATCCTAGCATCGTATTTACTTAACCAATCCATACCCAAAATAATTCCTAACCTTATGAAATCAAACACATGCAAACTGCAAACAAAAGTATGACCTAACAATTCAATATCTAAGCAGTCACACATCATCCCAAGTGTCACATATTCTCCTATTGAATTTGCAACCCTTAAGGAAGTAACTAGGTATGAAGGTTCTAGGTTAAGCTTATCTACCAAACAATGGGATACGATGCACCAGTATCAAATAGAAATCTAAATGATACACCATAAATCAAAAGCATACCTCCCAACATGGCTTTTCTCCACTCCTCTACTGTTGGTCTCAAGGTAGCTGGTTCCAATGCAAACATCTTGCCTTTTCCATCATTGGCAGGCTCCTTGCATTGGTTCTTGTAATGTCCAATCTAATCACAGTTGAAACATTTTATCCCTTTCTTCTTAGCAACTTTCTTTCCCGTGCTTGCCTAGAACACATGGGCATAGTGTCCTTTCTTGTCACACTTGTAACAGACCACTTCTGCCTTTCCCTTCTTAGCAGTTCCACCCTTTTTAGCACCGTTCTTATGGAAAAACTTTCTCTTTTGATTATTCCCTCCTTGAGCTTCTTTGGCCTTATTTCTTTCAAGAAAAGCTTGCATCTCTTCATTCCTCAAGGCTATCTCAACAACAACATCACTTGAATCCCTAATATGTGGTAACATGGTCTTAGCAAGCTCAGGCTTCAACCCTCTGATGAACTTCTCATTCCTCTTAATCACAGTATCAATCGTAGCATAATCATATCTCGCTAGCTCCTCAAACCTCGTTGCATACTCGAGCACAGTCATATCCCCCTTCTCCAACTCAGCAAACTTCCTAAGTAGAGTGCACTTATCAATTTCTAACATAAACCATTCCTCGAACCTCCTCCTAAACTTATCCCAAGTCATATTCTCCTCGTTGACTCCAACTGTGACACTGTTTCACCAAAACAGTGCTGCCCCTTGTAATTATCTCAAAGCGAGTCTTTCTTCTGCTCATCATTGAGCCCTAGATCAACAAAAATCCTCTCGCAGTGAAGTAACTAGTTGTCAACTTCGATTGCATCTTCAATTCCAACAAAGGGCTTTCCTCCCAGTCGAGCAAAATCTATACTCAAAATAGCATAGTTATTCACCACTGGAGATTCTTGGTTCTCTCCTCCAGCATTTCCTCCAACTACTCCAGCATCAATTCCTGCCTGCATCATGTTGACAAAGAATTGATACATTGCTTCCATGTCTACTTGTGGGACTCCAGCACCTACATTTGCAGCTTGTGCCTGACATTGATTTCTCATAGTAATTGGTCGAGCGTTTCCATTAGTTATGGTGCTTCCCCCACAAAGGTTAACTCCTCCACATCTAGCATCCATATCTGTATTCAAGCCCCATAAGATACAGAAGAATAGCCTAAGAGAGTTAGGAGAATAGAGATATAGTGTATGCTTATATATAGCAAACAAAAATATATTACTATAGCATTATTCTATACCCCGATCTTTTCTCTAATTTCTTAGGATTATGTTTTCGAAAATCATTTTAGTTTAAAGTTTTCATAAACCTATGCTCTGATACCAAGTTATAACATCCCCTATCTGGAGGCCCAAAGCTAAGCGCTACAGATGCTGCAGTCATCCATAGTATTAACTTCCGGTGACCAAATACGGTAATGTTAATGGTATCCATAATATCAGAATCACTTGAATATGAAATAAAATCATTGCAGATTAAAACACTTTTCTGATTACATTTCAAAATAACATTTCATATCCAAGTTACATAATCCCAAACGTTTCTCAGGTTCATATCAAATATAACTATTACATAAATACGCCAAGAGCGACATATGATGATGCCACCTTAGTTGACCAGAGTACTAAATAGTCATAACAGACTTAATATAATACATCGGAAATATAACAAAATAACTCCTAAATATAGCTAGCATCAGCTTCCTGCTCGTCTCCGGAAGCTTTATCTATCCACCTACTAAAATCTAAAAATCCTTAACTTTTAGCCTACTCAAATCAATTTTGAGCACTCGAGAGTTTAAGGGGAAAAAAACGTAAACTTCTAGTTAGACATAAAGCCTGGAGTGAATAATATTATACATCTCGGTTATTTGATATGAAGTGAGACCACATCGCTTAGTGGAATGGGCTTCCCCTCACTAATATCCTTTTAAAACATTTCTTTTGCAAATATTTATCCTCCAATCAAAACTGGTTAAAAAAATATAGCTATATCATGTAAGCATATAAATCAGGTAATAAATGGACTTTCTATATAAACACTATAGTTTTGTTTGGCTAACTACTAACCTTTGGCTGACACGGGCCTACCAGACTAAATAAATAAATAGTCCAACTCCTATTAGATAATTTTTTAGACGGCCAATTCCTAATTTACTTCTCCCAGCGTCAACTGATCTTAATGGCTTTGCGGGCTCACCAATAACCTATCCTTCTTATATGTACATATATATTCCTTTCTATGTGTAAATATCATTTGGGTCTTACCTGTGACTAAGTTCTACACATTGAAATTTTGGACAAAATTAGCTAGGGGCTAGTATCTAATATATAGGGCGCAACCCTATACCAGTCCCATCTGGTATACAAATATCTGAGTCATTTTACTTAGGGTCAACTACCCGTAAATTTTCCTTGAAAATATTTTCTTTCAAAATGATTTAATCCTTTTAAATCATACTTAAACAAGGAAAATATTCTATTCTTTACTCAAAACACTTTATCATGTTATATATATATATATATATATATATATATATCTTTTCCCAAAACATTGTTGATGAAAGAATCTAAACCTTTGTTTAACCTTTAAACAACATCTTTCGAAACCATTGAAAGTTCCCTTTCGAAACCCTTGAAAGTACCATTTCGATACAAGTAAAACCTTAGGCTAAAATACCAAAACATACCTTTTGAAACCATTTACATAGTCCTTTCAAAAGCATTCAAAACCTCTCTTTCAAAAGCATTTTAAAACCTTAAACCTCCTCTTATCAAAACACTTTAAATATGCCTTCTGAAAACCTTTGGAAACCTTTCGTTTATAATCTTTTAAAATCATTAGGTAACCACCCCTTCAAAACCTTTCTCTTAAACCTTTCAAAAGCATTAAATTCATAAAACCTTTCAAAAGCATTTGGGTTCAATTAAAATGTGTGGAATAACCTCCTGAAACCATTCAAAACTATACCTTTCGAAACCTTTGGGTTTATCTTTCAAAATCTCAAAAGGGTCTTAAAAGCAGAAAGTCGAAAGTAACACTTTCGAAAGCTATTTCCTAATAAAAGAAGTGGATGGTGTCGAAACCACTCCATTCGAAAGCATTAGAGAAGTGTCTTGGGTTTAAAATAAAGAAAACCTTTCGAAGGGATTCTTCGAAAGGTAAGATGCGATAACAGGGGGTTTCAACCCCTTTGAAAGCGTATACTTAAAATAAAATGCGCATCCTCTTTTGAAACCATTCCCTTAAAATAGTTTGACCCAGTTGAAAGCATTCCTTTCCAAATCAAAGCAGATGCATTTTAATTTAAAAACAAAGTAAGGCATCGATCCCTTCGGAACTCATTATTTCGACCCAATACCTTTCGCCTATGTCCAATTCACCACGTACCAAGTTTTTGATACCATGTGCTTTGGTTTTGATGGAGATGGAGGTGGAAGTAAGGTGTCGAAAGCTAGGTATCGAAAGTGGTAAAACATGTAAAAAGCGTGTACAAACTACTTTTTAACATTTTAAAGCAATTTTTTCAACTAACCTGCCTTTTTGTCAAAATATGATTGGTTGCTAATTTCTTTTCCAAATCTATAACGACTCGTAATTTTACCACTTTGAAAATGGGATATTTAATTATTTTAAATATTCAAATGTTTAATTTTCAAACTTAAATAATCATGTTTTATATAATAAATAAGAATGGTAAACTTATTTTTGATATTTGGATTAAGATTTTGGATTTCCATTGTAAAATTGACAAAAGTCGAATTCCGATAAAGTCGGATAAATATTCGAGAAATTTGTTTAAAGGATAAATAATTCCATTTAAATATATGTACATATAATCGATATCAAACTCATTTGATAATAATAGTAATTTAATTTATAATGGTTTGATAAATATATAAGACTTGTTCTATAAAAGTTGACAAATTTCATCGCATTTCAATACATCGATGTCGTATTTTTATAAATAGATTTGGATATTGTTTTAAATTTTTTTATAATTCAAATATATTTATTTTAATTATTTAAATATAATAATAAATCAATTTTGAAGTTTGGTTTACATGACTAATTTTTTTAACAAAAACGTTAAAATGTGACCGGAAAACGTTTTGCCGAAAATCAACGTTTTGTCGATTAAAAGTTGTTGCAACGTTATCGCACCTTTGTTAACATATTTGAAATATATAAATGTACACATTTTAATGCTAATCAAGTTTACTTTTACTAAATAAGATTAGAAAACTTCTAGAAGTCATTAGTAAAGGAAAGTAAGAATTAACAAAAGTAAGAAAAAGTAAACATCAAATCGATATCACATCAAAAGCCAACATAATTATTATTTCACTTAACTTAGTTCTTAAGAGATTAAGACATAAAGTAAGAATGTGAAAGGTGATGGTAAGTGTTGAAAAATTAAAGTTTGCTTTAGGTTGAAGTAAGGTTTGTTTGGTAATTTGGTAAGAGGTTATTTTGGTAAATTTATCACTTCTTACTTTTCTATAAATACCAACCTCCTTCACTTTCATTCATATTTCTTCTTCTTCTTTTCTTCAGCTTCTTCATCTTCTTCCTCTTCTATTTAATGGCTTCCAAGCAACAGGAAAAAATTAGAAAGAAATATTGTCAAAATATTTAAAAAATATTCAAAAGAAATCATTGTTCATTCTCTTCAAATCAAACTCATCTTTTCTTCATATTTTACCTCTTCTTCTCTCGATCATAATTTTTCAAAAACAAAACCAAAATGCAAAATAATTTTTTTCAAATCATGTATTTTTTCTAGTAGCTACAACTTTCATGTTGACCACTTTGTCTCATTCTAAATTTAACCATGTCAAAAATCCACTTCTTTCCAGTACATTCTCTAGGCCAATTTTTAAGCCAGAGAATAGGCCATTTGGTTTTGATCATAACTTGATTATAACCGATCCAAATTAAGAATTTTTTTGAAACTTATGAAATTCCAGTGGCTACAACTTTTATATTGATCAATTTTTTCCAGTTTTAAGGTTTGCTACACCTGAAACTCAATTCTTTGAAGTGCGTTTTTAGGGTTCATTTTTGTCAATCCGATAATACCTCTTCTTTATTCTATCATATCTCCCTCAAAAATACTTGAATTCATATGATTCTTTTTTTAAAATTCAAGAGAAATATTTTTCAACAAATTTTTGATTAACAAACTTTCTAAAATTTGAGATTTAGAGGACCTAAAATCAGATACAAAATAACCTATTTTTTTGTATCAAAATCTTGGGAATTCAAGCTCACAGCTCTACCGCTTCTTCACTATAATTTCGGCCAATCTCCATCTCAAACCTCGACCAAGCTTTGGAAGGAAGAGGATGTTGTTTTCTAGTGTTTAAATGTAGTATGGAGTAGTTAGTAAAGCGTTGGTTGATTAGAATGTTGGTAGGACGTTAATCGCTTTGATTTATGGTGAGAAACTATATTTAACATCTCTATTTACACACACACATGTTTGATGATGTGTTATGATTGCTATGGATGCTTATATATGATTTGATCATCAATTATTGATTGTTTGATGTGATTGTTAAATTGTTTTACCAAGTCACGTTAATACACATTGATAAGCACGAAGGAAATCACTTTCCTTTTGAAAATGAAATGGTGTATATGGAATACTTAAACCTTTTGGAAATTGTTTTAAAATGAGTTGGAAATGTTTTATAAACATTTAAATATGTTTAAAGAAATAAATAAAGGAAATCAAGATTTCATCTTGTATATTTTAAATATGTCCAAAATAATTTTTCAAAAAATCGTGCTTTTGCAGCAAAGTGACCAAAGTTTAAAATTGATATTTTAAATGTTTTAAAAATATGAAATAAATAGTAAAAATATTTTGAAATGTTTTAAAAGAGATATAAGTTGAAAGGATGGATTTCTAAATAATATAAATGTCGTTTTAAAGAATCTATTTGCAACACTTTTCGCAACGCTTTTTGCAGCGATTTATAATAACTTTAGAAATATACTTTCAAACTTAATAATTCTTATCTAAATCTTTTGTAAATGATTTTAAAAGAATAATTAAGTTATTTAAAGATGATTTGTAAGTTATAATAAGAGTTTGAATAAATGGTTAAGAGGAATTGTTTATAACACTTAAACAATAATTGTAGAATATTGAAATAATAACAAATTAAGTACACGGAAACGACTAGTACATTTGTCCCGCCTGTGAGATCTGGAAAGATAAAACAAGGCGTTTAACTAATGTTAGGAATGGAGCAACCAGCACCCTGAACTTATCTAGTCTGTGTTTTCTCTTTTTAGACGAGGGGTGGAACAGATTGAAAGGAAAGCCCGGATGTTCTAAAAGATCATATTTAAAGTTTTTTCCAAGATAAAATAAAAGATCTTCATGATGTAGAATAACCTGCCACTAGTCCCTGGAGGTGAAATTTACCATATTTAAGGTGGAAGTAGTGCTCTGTTATGAAAATCTTCAATTTGCGAGAATATGATTTGAAGTTAAGAAAGAAATCTTTGATTTAGATTTAATGAATGATTTGGGAATATTGTCCCAAATTTAAAAGTTATAACTTGAATGAAAAAAATCTTTGATTTAGATTTAATGAGTGATTTGGGAAAATTTTCCCTAAGTTAATAGTTATAGCTTGAATATAAGATATCTTTGATTATGATTTAATGAATGATTTGGAAAGTTTTTCTAAGTAAAAGAGAAAATGATTTGGAAGTATTCTAGGATTTATAAGAAAGGTTTAATAAATCAAATTATTTAATAAATGAGGCTTAATGATTCCATATACTCTTGAAAAGAAAATGGAATAATTTGAAGAGAATATATCTAAGAAAGATATTTGATTTAAATAAAAGATGAAGTAATTGATTGATGATTGACATCCACACATGAACTTAACATCTTTAAAAGCAATGATTAGCTTCGAAGGAAGAGGGGTCGGATTTGGGTGATTCCTACTCGAAAACCACTTCAAACCAATTTACGTGTTCGAAGATTGAAGATGGAGATATTGAGACGAATAATAATGAGGGACTACTTTTTGATTAACTGAGAATAAACTCCCAATTCACTATATTGTAGAAGTGGTTTCTTTGTTATGAAAAACCTCAAAACCACAAGGACTTCACGCCTCGTAACGGTCGAGGAAAGTACCTTTGGTTTCGTTCAAGTCCCAGAACGAATTTGTATGGATGGATGTCTGATAGTGCATTTTCTCAGATCACGTACATTGGTTTTTAGAAACATACATCTATGGTGGCGGAGAAGGCAACTTCTCTTAGCTTAATATCCTCCTTCAGACGTACAAACTCAAGGATTGTATTTTTACGAAAGGCAATTAGTAGTCAATGAAAATGGCAATGTGGCATTCAAAGAAGATGTGCTATGTGAAAAAGTAATCGTTTACCTCAAGCCTCATCATCCAAAAATGAAAGAAACAGGTAGAAGAAACAAGGCTAAGTGGGTCGCTCCCAATTAGGAGATGTCATCATCCTGCTAGGATTACTCTACACATGTCTAAGTGTGTGGTGAATGTACGAATCAGGTACCCGTTAATGGTCAGTAACGACCAGGATGATGACATATTCGACATTATCCAGCGGGAGGGGGTAGGCCGGTCTTGTGTTGGTTTAGGCGCCGAGGATCTTGACCCTAGGTGCATCCATCTAGAGGTGTACTATAGGAAGATAGTCCCTTACCTTGTCATTTGTATAGGAATCCATTCTCCAATAAGTGCCTTCAGATTTGTTTATAGAGCCTAGCATCCGAAATTTAATAATGGCAACAATTTCGGCTAAGATTAACAAGTTTATTTGCAAATGTTTTCAAAGATATGTCATTAGAAATGATATCAAATGTTTTGATATAAAAATGTTTTGGTTATCATAAGGGAAAAATCCATCCGTGTTTATGTATGGGCGTGGTCTTATGAGATACTTTTCTTTTCAAAGGATTTTATTCCAAGGCTGATATATGACACTGTCATTTATATTTGAGTTTCTCACGCTGGTTTATCAAGCTTGATCCAAGTATTTTCAATACTCTAGTCAGATGCGAGTAGTTTCAGGTTTAGTGAAGATGGTTGGAGTTTCCAGAGGAGTGCCGAGATATTCTTCTATGTGTGGACGTATTCTATTATCCGCTTTACACAGTTATTTGTTGTTTGTCAGCAATTGTAAGGATAGATGTTTATAACTGTCCTAGCTGAATTTAGGTTAAACTCTGATATATGTATTTCAAAAAAATTCCAACTGTAAAGATATTTGTTCAATGTTATATATTATTTCATTCGTGTGAGATTCTGTCTATCTTTATTTTCTTTTTCACCCCTTAAGGATCTGTTTATTCATGCAATTCGAGTTGGACATGTGAGGTTTATTGTCGGCTCAAAGGGTATGGAAATTCGGGCCTTCACATTTGGTATTAGAGCTGAAGGTTAAGCGAGAACCTTGGCTTTGGTTGGGCAAAGACTCATCAGAGATAGGGTTAGTAATACTCTAGGATGAGTAACTCATTATAGATAGGTTTAGTAACATCCTAGAATGAGTTGAGAGTATTACATATGAGCGCGTATTTGTTAATGTTATATATAAAGGTTTTGTTTCAGAAAATTGGTAAATGAAATAATTTTAGCTAGGATTATATTTTGATTACAAAGTATATATTTTGAAAAGTAATATAGTTAGAAATCAATATAAGTGAAATTTAAATATGAACATCTCGTGGATAGAATTTAACAGTTTGACTATAAGATGTTTCATAAAGATAATCGGTAAGTAAGAAATATGATAAGATAATTAAGATCCTTAATACTTATTCCAAAATAATAAATTCAGAAATGATGATGTTAAGTTACTATCATAAACTAATCAAATTGTTTGATTTAAAAGTTTAAGTACAAATACCTTGTGAATTAAGTTTCACAATTTGACTATAAGGTATTTGATAATAAGATTAGTTCAAGAAATAAACATATAAGATAAAAATGATATAACATAAAATGATTATGTAGAAGGTAAATGTAAAAGGTATGAGAATTTAAATTCCAGTAATTTATAATAATTGTGGTAATTTAAATGAAGATTAATATAAGCTGAATTTATAAAAAGAATTTATAAAATAGGTTTTATAAACGAAAGTAATCTCTAAAGGATTTTAAAAAGAGATATTTATGATAACTAGTTCGAATGGCTCAAACACTAAAATGGGCAGGAGATTTGTTCAGATGGTAAACACTTCTCTTAAGTATTACTCGTCTTGTTAAGATGATATATGATACTATTGGTAGTACCCAATTCCTTGGTATTGTTTTGGAGTTACTCTATTTACATAATTTCTTAAGTTAAAGAGATAACGTGAATAATTAATTGATAAATTGATTAGTAATATTTGTAAAACTGTTTAAACCAAATATAAATTTGAAATCACTAATTGTTAAGATAAAGTAGGATTCTCGATGATTTTGAACAGTCGAAAATTTTCAAATCATACCTTACTCAAGGCTAAGAAATTTATAAAAATTTTTGGTAAAAGATTGTGAAATACTTTTAGTAAATGAAATAAGTTATGGATAATTTATAAATCTAATTTATAAAGAAAAAAGAGAGATTAAGAGTTAAGAGTTTGAGGATTTATACACGAGTGGTTTTTAAATTTGTTTTTTTAAAACTAGAAAATTAATAATAGTATTAAATAAGAAATAGGTTTTATAACTTATGAATTTGAGATAATAGTAAAAGACAACAAAGTTTAAATTTATTAGATAGAAGATTTAAGTAAAACCAATTTGAAATTTAGGATGTGTATATGTACTATTAGGATGTAAAAGGGTATTATACAAAAATAGATTTAAGTCATGAACTATTTATACACTTAAGTAAAATAATGACTCTTTAAAATGAAATTATAACCTAGAAAATGTTTTATTAATGAATTCTACCATTAATTACGGATTTGGACTTAGGTTTCCAAAAGTGATGGATTTAAATAGTTGTGCTCATAAGATATAATAAACCTAAGTACTAATTCTATAGAATGATTCATAAACAATATTAGTATTAAAGGAAATAATACTAAAAAAATGAATGTGAAAAATAAAGGATGTGAATAAAGAGAATTTGGTATGATTGAGAAAAACCAATAGGAATAAATACGTAATTTATACGTAAATCATTTCGTCACACAAATTTTGATTTAATATCCAAGTACAGAACTTTGAAGTGTTTACACCGATCCGAAAAAGAATTTATCACTCAATTTATGGACAACAAGCATTGATGAAGTTTTGTGGTTAGTTACTTGAATTTACTATCATAGTTGAAAGCTATGCAAGGAAAGCAAGTGTATCTCATCTAGAAGCTTGATCAGAGTCCGCATTAGAGAATCGGGGGATCGATACTAGTTTGGAAATAAAGTTGTGAATTCAAATAGAAGATTAAATCAGATATTTTATACATATGATTTGGGTATATTTTATGGGCTTAAGTTTGTAAAATAATGATTTAGGTAAAAAAGTTGTAGTTAAGGTTCAGGGTAATTTCGGGGACGAAATTCTTTTAAGTAGGGGACAATGTAGCGACCTGTAATTTTACCACTTTGAAAATGGGATATTTAATTACTTTAAATATTCAAATGTAGAATTTTCAAACTTAAACAAACATGTTTTATATAATAGATAAGAATGGTAAACTTATTTTTGATATTGAATAAAGATTTTGGATTCACATTGTAAAATTGACAAAAGTCAAATTCCGATAAAGTCGGATAAATATTCGAGAAATTTATTTAAAGGATAAATAATTACTTTTAAATATATATATAATCTTAATCAAACTCATCTGATAATTGAAAGTGAGGTGTGTATACAATTATATGTGCTAATATAGTATACACGGATCGTATAATATGGATTACAATACAAATGCAGAAATAGATGATAATAGCATTGTAAATAAAAAAATAGAAAAATCACACCAGAGATTTTTATACTGGTTCGGAGCACCGTCCTACGTCCAGTCCCAGACTACTATCTGGATTTTCACTAATTACAACCTCGCTTCACCCGGAGGAACAGGTTTACAATTACCCGAACAGCCGAACGGGATTTCACGCCTCTACAACACTGAGGGCTTCAACACTTGCCTCTTACAATACTGAGGACTTCAACAAAAAACAATTACAATTGTTGTTGACAACTTGTGCTCTTGTAAACACGGATTTGTCACTTGTAGTACACTCTTCCTATAATCTTATCCTCAAATTGTGAATGATGTTTGTGAAGATTATGGAATTTATATTGCTTATTGAATCAAAATATATGAGATAGTGTCAATGATTCAATAAGGAATGAAAGTAGTTTAGAGCTTTTTGAATGCAAGTGAATTCAAAGAATAGATAGAGAGCATATATAATCTTAATAAAACTTATTGTTTTAATCAATGATATTGATGTGTATTTATAGAGAGAAAATAGTTATAACCCTTGGTGAAAAGTTGCAGTCAAAAGTTATGATCATTGATGAAGAAGAAGAGACGCAACTATTGAAGAAAGATGTGTCTTTTGGAAAAAGTTGCTCTCTGTTTAAAAACGGTCGACAGGTCAAAAACTAACCGGTAGACAGGTTTTTAAAAATATAGTCGTTATGTGCATGTGTGCACGTTTATTGTGCACATTCAACAGGAACGGTCGACCGTTCATTTTTGGACCGGTCGACCGGTCTCTGTTAAGTTGCACAATAAAGTGCACAACCTATATAAATGTATATATATATATATTATATTTTGTGCATGATTATTTGAGGATAGATTTTGACAATTTTATTACTATTATAACATCAAATAATCAACCTATAATCTAGAGTACCATATGTACGTCTTGATTTGTCGATCGCTTTAATATTGTTGTCAGCAATCAAAATCTTCATAGAAGCTGTGACTCAACATTCTCCCCCTTTTTGATTGATGACAATATAAAAACTCAAGTATAGGATCTCCCCCTGAATATGTGATTTCCTGCAGACAATTATTAGCTTCTTTCATCCTGCAAACAATTATTAGCACCTTTCTCCCCCTTTGTCATCGACAAAAAGGAGTAAACAATAGAAAATATAAACCAAAGAGAACAATGCATACATTCAAACACAGGATGTTTTGATGAAGTACAATGCAAGTCATAGTCTACTACAAATAAAAAGATGGACACTATTTAGTACAAGTGCCATATATGTTTTTAAAGAAATGAAAAGAAAAACAAACTAACTTCATTCCGACTGAATCTCTTCCTCATCATCATCATCATCATCATCGTCGTCATCATCGTCATCGTCGTCATCATCGTCATTGTCCCCACGACCTTGTCCGCTTGTACCACCGGATTCCTCGGATGTCGACCAAGTAAAAGTTGGAGGAGCCGGACGTTTTCCGGGGTCTTGATGTTGGGTCGAGACGGATGTGCTACATGATATAGCATCCCATATAGCGCCGAAGAATGACTTTACCTTATTGAATCGTCTATCAATTTTCGAATCCATTCGTTTTAGTCTTGATTCAAGTAAAAATTGATTCCGAGCGATGGTTTCAAGAGATTCTCTTGTAGATGATTTAGATTTCAATAATCTAACATCTTCAGAACGACGACGAGATGGTGGAGCTTGTTGTTCTTGAGTATCGCGTTGTTGCCATTGTTCGAATGGCATAATATGAACATATGGAGGAGGAAGCTTCATCCGTTTGATAGTAGTGGAGTCAATACACTTTGGTGTAGAATATGCCGAATCCGGGGGTGTGACTCCACATGCAAGCAACATACGCATAATATACTCGTTATAGAAGAAATGTGGACGAGTAGAGTTATTTACCTTAAGAATTTCATCGAAAATCATGTGAACCCAATTTATTTCGATATCATCGTAGATAGCATAAAGAGCCTTGAAATTCTCTTTGTAAACGGCATCATAGTTTCCTAATCGAGGAAATAGAGAGTGCATTAGGACATGGTGTAACAACCTTGCAGTCGGTCGTAGCCCAATCGATTTGGTGCCGTTACTATCATCTTCTATAATTTTATGACTCGTACTATTCCGGGTGAAAACTTCACAAAATGTCGATGAAAACTCTTCACCCCTATTCGGTATTCCCAAAATAGAAGCAATTCTATCATAAGTGAGATAGACTCGTTTGCCACATACTACTGACCAAATAACTCCATTTGGATTTTCCGGAGTATATTCCTCTAAATTCATATTCGCATAAAATAGCTTAATCATCAAATGATTAATTTGTACGCTATTTACAGAAAAATCAATAAGAGGAGAGATACGAGATCTATTTGCTAATCTTTGAATACCGTATGCAGTGAAATCGTCGAATTTGATGAATGAGCCTGGATGGAATTTGTAATTTGTCATTTGATTCCATCTAGTTACTGCAACCGGAGATTCTAGCCATTTTCTAGCAGAGAGAGTAAGAGAAGAAGTTTCTGATGTTGCTCTTTTCTTTGATTTTTTCTGAGGAGGAGCCATTGAAGAGAATTTGAGAGTTTGTGAAGCTTGAGAATATGAACTAGGGTTTGGAAATGGGAAAATTTTCAGTAGAGAGTAGAAAGTAAAGAGGGTTGGTGGCAAAAATATATACGTGAAGTAAAAAAAAGAAATAACTGTCGACCGGTCGACCGCCTGCGTATTGCCGGTCGACCGTTTTCAACCAGAGAGCAAAACGGTCGACCGGTCATATTTCAGGCTGTCGACCGGTTTGGCTCTGTGTGCAAAAATGCAGAATTTGGCAAAAATTTTGAAAACGAGTCGAATGAATATATTATATATTATGTTATTATTGCAAAAATATACTGTATTACAAGAATTATATATGAAAGCAAAATAATATACATTATGGAATTCTAATGAGAAGGTGAGTTGTTATTAGAGTTCTTGTCGTTTTCAATGCGTTTAGCCCACGGACTCCACTTATATCGAGCTCCTTCATTCTCGTTATAGTTTTTATCCCAAGAGTTTGGAGTTGTTGAAGTCGATGGTCTTGACGGCATTGGTTCATGAACATCGTGTTTGTTTGAACCGCAGAAGAATGAAGCCATTCGTTCTAAAGCGGATAAACGAGTTGAAGTACGTTGTTGTTCATGGTATAGTAGGTTTTGACCATAATGTAGTTGTCGTTGAAGATCGATTTGATGCTTTTGGTAGTGATGAATTTCATCGATTTGCGCCTTCGTGCGCGGAGAGCAGAATAGTGCTTTCTTTGCACGCTTGGATGTTGGAGTATGGCCAGGTGTGCGAAAACAATGGTGAGGGCATTCCGGCCTTTGTTTCGGTGTAATCGGAGAATATTGTTCCTCCGACTCCGAGCTTGTGATAGAAATATGAGATTCCTCTGCGCATTTGTCGCAAATGTGTGCCATGGTAGCTTGTTTAAGGTGATTTATAATTTTCAGCAAGAAGGTGAATGAATGAAAGTGTATTTTTCAAACGTTTATATAGAAAAAAGTTTGCCAATGAACTTGAGGATAGGATTTGTTAGAGATAATTAGCCGTAAACAAAAACAATGATAGATAAAAAAAAATTATAAAAATAGGTATAGTTTGTTATAGGCTGAAATTTAAGAATTATTTGAAAAATATATAGCCTAAGTTTGAAGGTTACTTATTCTATTCTAGATCTTTCCGAGATACTAAGCCAAGCTCTCTTCGTAGTTTAATAAAACTAGATTCAAGTAATGGTTTAGTGAAAATATCGGCTATTTGATTGTCGGTGTGAACATATTCAAGATGTATATTACCTTTTTCAATATTATCTCTAAGGAAATGATGACGGATATCAATATGTTTGGTTCTAGAATGATTTACTGGATTTTTAGAGAGATTTATTGCACTCGTGTTATCACAGTATATAATAGAATTCGATAAATGTATATCGAAATCTTGAAGTGTTTGTTGCATATATAGTACTTGAGTACAAGCGAGAGCCGCTGATATATATTCAGCTTCACATGTTGATAGTGAAACACAATTCTGTTTCTTACTAAACCAAGAGACAAGTGATTTTCCAATAAAATGGCACGTACCACTTGTACTTTTTCTATCCGTCCGTGAGCCACCAAAATCAGCATCACTATATGATACTAATTCAAATGGACATTCTTTTGGATAGAAAAGACCAAAATCTTTGGTATTATTTAGATAACGAATTATACGTTTCACTGCTCGTAAATGTGATTCCTTTGGATCGGCTTGAAAACGAGCACATAAACAAACACTCATTAATATATCTGGACGACTAGCTGTAAGATAAAGAAGAGAACCAATCATGCTTCGATATAATTTCTGGTCAACATTCTTACCACTTTCATCTTTTTCAAGATGTGTAGTTGTACTCATAGGAGTTGGTTTACCAGATGTATTTTGTAATCCGA
The DNA here is from genome assembly GCA_030765085.1 of Allium cepa. NCBI lineage: Eukaryota > Viridiplantae > Streptophyta > Magnoliopsida > Asparagales > Amaryllidaceae > Allium > Allium cepa. Next base: position 616,137,006 of record CM060942.1, read on the forward strand.
AGCGTTTGATAAGATTTTCACAGTATTTTTCTTGATTGATAAAAATACCGTTTGAAAGTTGTTTGATTTGAAGTCCAAGAAAATAAGATAGTTCTCCCATATGAGACATTTCGAATTCTTTGGTCATAATACTTGCAAATTCCTTGCAGAGTTTATCGTTTGTTGAACCAAAGATGATATCGTCTACATATATTTGGATAACCAGAATATCATTTCGAGAATGTTTAATAAACAAAGTTTGATCGACTTTGCCTATTTCAAATCCTGAATTAATAAGATAGCTACGTAAACGTTCATACCAAGCACGAGGTGCTTGTTTTAAACCATACAGAGCTTTCTTAAGTTTGAACACATGGTCAGGATATTTTTCATGTACGAATAAAGGTGGTTGTTCGACATAGACATTCTCTTTGATAAATCCATTGAGAAAAGCACTTTTGACATCCATCTGATAAAGTTTGAAATTATGATAACAAGCAAAAGATAATAGAATTCTAATAGCTTCTAGTCGAGCAACTGGTGCAAAAGTTTCTTCATAATCGATACCTTCTTCCTGATTGTATCCTTGTGCTACTAATCTTGCTTTATTTTTGGTGATATTTCCTTGTTCGTCAGCCTTATTTTTATAGACCCATTTAGTACCAATTACTGACTGATCAGTTGGTCTCGGAACAAGTTCCCAAACGTCATTGCGCTCAAACTGATTTAGTTCTTCCTGCATGGCAATGATCCAGTAATCATCTGTAGCAGCTTCTTTTGAATTCTTGGGTTCGATATTTGAGAGAAAAGCGACATGACCCATTTGATTGAGTTGACTCCTTGTTCTGACATGTGATGTTATTTCACCTATTATATTTTGGGCCGGATGGTCTCTTAATATTCTTGGTGGTGATTGTAATTCACATATTTGAGGAGTATTCTCAATAATTACTTCTGAGTCAGAATCAGTATTTGAGATGATTGGATTATTAATGACTATTGATTCGTCATCATCTGATATTGTGTGAGGATGCTGATAGATTTCATCAAAAGATACATGAAGTGATTCTTCAATAGTTTTGGTTCGTTTATTAAATATTCGATAGGCCTTACTTCGTTTCGAATAACCGACAAATATTCCTTCATCGGCTTTTGGATCGAATTTTCCAAGCTGGTCTTTCGTATTTAAAATAAAGCACTTAGAACCAAAAACTTTGAAGTATGAGATTTTGGGCTTTCTTTTGTTAAACAATTCATAAGGGGTATTCTTGGTAAGAGGTCTTATGGACACACGATTTAAAACATAACAGGCAGTTGCAACAGCTTCTGCCCAGAAGTGTTTTGGTAAGGTGGTTCCATTTAATAATGTTCTTGCACATTCTTGTAAAGTTCGGTTCTTTCGTTCTACTACTCCGTTCTGTTGTGGAGTTCTGGGAAACGAAAAATTATGATATATACCTTTCTTTGTACAAAAATGTTCAAATTCATTATTTTCAAACTCTCCGCCATGATCACTTCTTATATTTTTAACTTTAATCCCTTTTGATTTTTGAATTCTTTTGACGAAAGATTTGAAATGATCGAAAGTATCACTTTTATTTTTTAAGAAAATTGTCCATGTATAACGAGAGAAATCATCAACAATTACAAGCACATATTGACTGTGATTTATTGATTGAACTCTAGTAGGTCCAAATAAATCCATGTGCAGTAACTCAAGCGGTTGTAATGTTGATATGACTTTCTTGGATTTAAATGATGATTTGGTCAATTTTCCTAATTGACATGCATCACAAATGTTGTTAACTTTAAAACTCATTTTGGGTAGTCCTCTAACTAGATTGTTTTTGGCTAGCTTGTCAATAGTTCTGAAGTTTATATGACAGAAACGTTTGTGCCATAGCCATGGATCATTGTCATTAGCCATAAGACACATATCTGAATTATGATTAATATTCATATTTAGAATATATATATTTCTGTCTCTATAACCTTCAAAAACCAAATTATGGTCTTTATCTAAAATACTACACTTATTATTTGAAAAGGAAATTATAAAACCCTTGTCACATAACTGACTAATACTAAGTAAATTGTGTTTTAAATTTCTAACTAGCATGACATTAGTAATAAGAGGTAAGTTAGATGTACCACAATTGCTCACATCGCCTTTGCCGATGATATAACCTTTTGAATTGTCTCCAAAAGTGACTGAGCCACCATCTGAGTATTTAATATTTGTTAGTAAGCTCTTGTCTCCCGTCATATGCTTTGAGCAACCACTGTCCAATATCCACTTTCCTCTTTTCTTCAGTGGGACCTGCAAACATAGAATTAAGTTCATGGTACCCACTTTTTATAGGGTCCTAAGAGTTAGGTCTTAGGAGTCCAAACCCATTTGGGTCCGGTATCCCCTTTATATATATAATTGTTATTAAAATGTACATTATTCATGAATTGCTGAATGTATTTGTTCCTAATCAAGTTATTATTTGTTTTAGGAACCCATATTTTGATAGTTTTGACATTTCTCTTTTGAAATTTCACAACTGGTTTTGGTTTGAAATATAATAAACTAAGATTTTTCTTAGCTTCAGTTTTTTGTACTTTCTTCTTCCTTTTATTTCTAAGATGTTTTTTTGTTTCATGTTTGTTATATCCCAAACCTTGTTTATCTGAAATAGATTGTGAACTTTTAATGATTTTAGTCAAATTTTCTCGACCTTTGTTAAAGTTAGAAACATTTTGAGTAATGTCATCAAATTTTGTTTGTAAACTAGCTTTTTCTAGGTCTAGAATTTTGACTTTTGCTTTAAGTTCATGATTTTCAGTAGTGAGAGCGTTATTTTTCTCTTTTTGAGCTTCTATTTCTTGACTCAAAAGAGATATTTGAGAGTCAACATTAGATGATGATTCTTGAATATTTTCAAGTTCTTCTTCTAATATTTTCTTCTCATCTTTTAACAAATCTCGTTCAAACTCTGCTTTACTTAAATCTGCTTTGACTACTTTTAATTGACGTTTTAAGTCTTTATATTTGACTATCAATTCAGCATTAATATCAAGTAATTCATCAAATGTAGGAATTTGTACCTCATCTTCTGTTGCCATAAAACAAACATTAGCTTGTTCATTCTCCGAATCACTTTCACTTTCTGATGAAGATGACTCTGAATCATCCCATGTTACTGAGAAGGCTCGTTTCTTTGATTTGTCCTTCTTATATTTGAATTTGTCATTTTCTGACTTTTTCTTTTGTTCTGGACAATCCTTCTGCATGTGTCCCTTTTTATGGCAGTTGAAACATTCTATAGCAGATGAAGATGGTTTATTTGATCCAGGTTTCCTTTTATTGTAGCGACTGGCTTTTCGATATTTTAGGAATTTTTTGAAACCTTTAGCAATGAACGCCAAATCTTCATCTTCAGAATCTGATTCATTTTCATCTTTCTCAACATGAAATGCTACATTTTTCTTTTCTTCTTTCTGTTCTTTTCTAGCCTGCAAATTTGCTTCATAGGACATTAAATTTCCTATCAATTCATCTGGCTTCATGACGGAAAGATCATTAGCTTCTTCAATTGCTAATACTTTTCCTTCCCATTCATTAGTCAGAGAATGTAGGACTGTTGAAACAACATCAAAATCGGAATACTTTTGTCCTAACCCAATAAGTGCATGGTGAATAGTTTGAAACCGTGAATACATGTCATTGATTGTTTCATTTGGTTTCATTTTGAAATTTTGAAATTGACTTTTCAGCATGGCTATTTTGGCTTGTTTAACCTTGTTAGTACCTTCATGAGTGATTTTTAGCGTTTGCCAAATTTGATATGCAGTAGTACAGATACTAACACGATTATATTCATTTTGGTCTAATGCACAGAACAACATATTTATTGCTCTTGCATTTACGGCTGCTGCCGTTTTCTCAGCCACAGTCCATTCTGAATAATCAGTTGTTGGATTCACTATTTCTCTTTGAGTAGCATTCCAAGCATCATAGCTACTTGATTGCATAAAGAATGACATACGTGTTGCCCAATAACTATAGTTAAGACCATTGAAAAATGGAGGTCTTTGTGTCGATTGCCCTTCTGTGTAAGTGGTGTTTTGAGTGCTAGTACTTGCGTTATTTGCCATATTACAAGAATATATCAAATAACTGTGTTACGGTTATATGATGACCGTGCTCTGATACCAAATGAAAGTGAGGTGTGTATACAATTATATGTGCTAATATAGTATACACGGATCGTATAATATGGATTACAATACAAATGCAGAAATAGATGATAATAGCATTGTAAATAAAAAAATAGAAAAATCACACCAGAGATTTTTATACTGGTTCGGAGCACCGTCCTACGTCCAGTCCCAGACTACTATCTGGATTTTCACTAATTACAACCTCGCTTCACCCGGAGGAACAGGTTTACAATTACCCGAACAGCCGAACGGGATTTCACGCCTCTACAACACCGAGGGCTTCAACACTTGCCTCTTACAATACTGAGGACTTCAACAAAAAACAATTACAATTGTTGTTGACAACTTGTGCTCTTGTAAACACGGATTTGTCACTTGTAGTACACTCTTCCTATAATCTTATCCTCAAATTGTGAATGATGTTTGTGAAGATTATGGAATTTATATTGCTTATTGAATCAAAATATATGAGATAGTGTCAATGATTCAATAAGGAATGAAAGTAGTTTAGAGCTTTTTGAATGCAAGTGAATTCAAAGAATAGATAGAGAGCATATATAATCTTAATAAAACTTATTGTTTTAATCAATGATATTGATGTGTATTTATAGAGAGAAAATAGTTATAACCCTTGGTGAAAAGTTGCAGTCAAAAGTTATGATCATTGATGAAGAAGAAGAGACGCAACTATTGAAGAAAGATGTGTCTTTTGGAAAAAGTTGCTCTCTGTTTAAAAACGGTCGACAGGTCAAAAACTAACCGGTAGACAGGTTTTTAAAAATATAGTCGTTATGTGCATGTGTGCACGTTTATTGTGCACATTCAACAGGAACGGTCGACCGTTCATTTTTGGACCGGTCGACCGGTCTCTGTTAAGTTGCACAATAAAGTGCACAACCTATATAAATGTATATATATATATATTATATTTTGTGCATGATTATTTGAGGATAGATTTTGACAATTTTATTACTATTATAACATCAAATAATCAACCTATAATCTAGAGTACCATATGTACGTCTTGATTTGTCGATCGCTTTAATATTGTTGTCAGCAATCAAAATCTTCATAGAAGCTGTGACTCAACAATAATAACAGTAACTAATTTATAATGGTTTGACAAATACAAAACTAGTTCTATAAAAGTTGAAAATTTTCGTCGTATTTCGATACATCGATGTCGTATTTTTATAAATAGGTTTGGATATTGTTTCATATTGTTTTATAAGTAAAACATACTTGTTCCAATTATGTAATAATAATAATAAAAAATCAATTTTTAAGTGTGGTTTACATGAATAAATAGTTTAAAAAAACGTCAAAATGTGACCGGAAAATGTTTTGTCGAAAATCAACGTTTTGTCGATTAAAAGTTATCGCAACGTTATCGCACTTTTTAACATATTTAAAACATATAAATGTACATATTTTAATACAAACTAAGTATACTTTTACTAAATAAGATTAGAAAACTTCTAGAAGTCATTAGTAAAAGTAAGTAAGAATTAACAAAAGTAAGAAAAAGTAAACATCGAATCAATATCACATTAAAAGCCAACATAATTATTATTTTACTTAGCTTAGTTCTTAAGGAATTAAGACATAAAGTAAGAGTGTGAAAGGTGATGGTAAGTGTTGAAAAAGTAAAGGTTTCTTTAGGTTAAAGTAAGGATAGTTTGGTAATTTGGTAAGAGTTTATTTTGGTAAATTTACCACTTCTTAATTTTTCTCTAAATATCCACCTCCTTCTTCGCTTTCGTTCACATTTCTTCTTCTTCTTCTTCTTCTTCTTCTTCTTCTTTTCTTCGGCTTCTTCATCTTCTTCCTCTTCTCTTTAATGGCTTCCAAGCCGTAGAAAAAAATTAGAAAGAAATAATGTAAAAATATTTATAAAATATTCAAAAGAAATTAATGTTCATTCTCTTCAAATCAAACTCATATTTTCTTCATATTTTACCTCTTCTTCTCTCGGCCGTAAATTTTTCAAAATAGAACCAAAATGAAAAATTATCTTTTTAAAATCATGTATTTTTTCAATGGCTATAAGTTTCGTGTTGACCATTTGTCTCATTCTAAACTTAATCATGTTAAAAATCCACTTCTTTTCGGTACATTCTCTGTCCCAGTTTTTAAGCCAGAGAATATGCCATTTGGTTTTGATCTTAACTTGATCATAAATGATCCAAACAAAGAAATTATTTTTTTAAACCATATGAAATTCCAGTGGCTACAACTTTTATGTTGATCATTTTTTTAGTTTTAAGGTTTGTTACACCTAAAACTCAATTCTTTGAAATGCATTTTCGGGCTTCATTTTTGTGAATCCAACAGTACCTCTTCTTTATTCTATCATATCTCCCTCAAAAATACTTGAATTCATATGATTCTTTTCTTCAAATTCAAGAGAAAAGAATTTTAACAACTTTTTAGTTAACAACATTTCTAAATTTTGAGATTTAGAGGAACTAAAATCAGATACAAAATAACCTTTTTTTGGATCAAAATCATGGGGATTCAATTTCACAAGCCCGAATGCTTTTTAGACGAGGGGTGGAACATTAGTTTGTAAAGCGTTTGTTTACTTTTACTCTTGGATGTAAGGGAAACTTTGTTTAATTGCATATATTTAGATTCTGATAACCAAGGAGGCATATTCATATGTCGATCTTGGTATATTTTGTAATAAATTGTAATTTCTTTGAACATGCTTACGTATGAGATTATGTAATGAATCGAAAATGCTATTTGTAATGAAATGAGAAATTTGTTTTAAATTGAGTTTAAATTTTTTCATATCCATGCATTTCTGGTATATCAATGTATATAACATTACCGCATTTGATCTTCGAGAATTAATAACTGACTGTAGCATCGATAGCAATTAGTTTTAGGCCTCCAAATGGGGGATCTTACAATGTCTACTGTATTTGTAGGGGAAGATTTAAACGGATCGGACTGAAATTTCGCCTGAAGAACATCTAGGCCCAGATAACCTGGCCCAAAGAAACTTGGACCGATCGCTCTTCAAACTAAGTATCAAGGCCGATCCCTATTTTTGTTAATTTATTGGTGCGATCCCAAGGATGGGTCCCCCATGCCATAATATACTTTTCTTTCAAGTTTCATATCAATTGGATCTGTAGATGTTGAGTTATCGATCAATCTTTGCTGCAATATGTTGCGAAAGCTTATTATAGCTGATCCCCATAGAGGAAAGAGGATTGGTCCCTCCAACTTGCTGCATTTGTTGTGCGATCTCTAGGGTAGACTCTCTAGAGTCTATTCTTCTTGTTTCCAAAGTTTCATTTCAATCCACCTTGTGGTTATTGAGTTATAGAGCGATCATCAATGAGTTGTGTTGTGTGCATCATGTTCAATCTGTTCCCTCTATTTCGATCCCACTATTCCGATCCCTTTTCATAGAGAGAATATTCCAATTCGATCCCTCTTCTGGGGAGTGCTAGTTCCAAACTTAGCCATTTTTTGAGGGCTGTTCATCTGAATCCATGAAACTATAGTCCAAAGTTCCAAATATAATCGTTTTCCAATCCTGCTAACCATCTCTCTGGGCTTTCTGTCTTGATGATCATGAAGTCTGTTAGGTTAAATTCACCTACGCACTAACTTGCCAAAAGCCAGGTTAACACTTTGCCTTTTGAAACACGCCTTGCGATTGAAGGTGTGTTTTAAATTGCCATAAATCCAAAATCCAAAGTCCATAATCCATCGATAGCTATATTATCGAATCCAAATCCAATCCATTGCCAATCCAAATCCATTATCTCTCTAGATCATTAGTGAAATCCATGACCATTACGGGTCGATATCCAATTTCGAATCTACGATCTTTCTAGATTGTTTTATCCAAATTCATACCCGTCTGAAGCCAAATCCATTGCCGTTCGTGGCTGATATCCAAATTCGTGACCTCTCCGGGTCATTAGCCATATCCGGACCATTCTGGGTCCATATCCAAGTCTGCAACCACTCCAGGTCAATGTCCAAATTCATAGCTATTTGAAGCTGATATCCAAATCCATGACCTCTCGGGGTCCTTGTGGAGCACAATCCGCACTTGACGACCGAGTAAGACGATCCCGTCACTCTCCGACGAAGCGGTGTTACTTCCCGTACTCTAGTTCAACATCCCTAAACATTAACTGATGTCTTGCCTAAGTCCTAGGTCGATTGTAGTCTCTCTGGACCATTGCCAAGTATAATCCATTCTCGACAACCTGAGTTGGCCGATCATGTCGCTCTTCGACGAAGCAACCTACTCCTTGTTGGGCATAATCCATATTTGATGTCCTGTTAGGTTTTATTCTCCGGCCTTGACCCACTGATCGAGGACTTAATCCATGTACGAGTCCATTCTGTCACACTCTGGCAAAGAGACTCTCATCTTATGGTTAAACCCCCATCACTTCGGTCAGGACAATAACCACGTCCTGTTTTATTTATCGCAGTAATGTGGATCATAAATAACATAATAAATAAGATTTCATATATCCAGAAATCTAAGAAACTAAAAAAGCCAAAGGGAGTCTCTCCAGGCATGATGGTTCATCATCATCTCAGAGCATGACTAGGGATTGTCCTCAATCCCGTATATGTGTAAGTTTATATGGCCAAAGTCCAAGTCTTGACCTCGACCCTTACCATCATGATCAGTTGATGACGATCCATGACCCCAATCCAGGTCCATTCCTATTTCCATTCGACGCGAATAGTGGCTGCTCCAATGCCACCACCATTGTCTGATTCCTTAAGTCATGCGGTGGTATGCCTTTCCGGACGTGCTCCTCAGTCATGTCCTTTAAATGCCTGCATTCATTCTTGGCATGCCCATTCAATTCGTGGAATAGGCAGTACTTTCCAAACATATACTCCCACTCCTTAGGATCCCACCTTACAGGTTTTCGATATTGGAGTTGCTCCTAGTGTCTAGATAAATTCGTTCTAGGATTTCCATCAAATCCGAGTAGGAGGAGAACTTCGACTTTCGTTTCTTCCATCGCCTCTTTGCCCTATAATATCCATCATCCATTTTTCGCTTGCCTTTATCATTCTTGTTTGCATCTTATGATGATCCCATGCTTTACGCACTGTTCACCTCTGGTTTGAAGGATCGTGCCTCTTCCTATCACAGGAACCTTTTCGGTTCATGATAAAACTCCCCAAGACCCATAGGTGGATCTTGTGTCAATGAATTGTAACGACCCAGGATTTTTATTTAATTAAAATTTGAATATTTAATTTACTTTGAATATTAATAAGTGAATTTATAAGTCGAATAAATTTTTATTTGAATTTTTGGATTTAATTGAATAATTAAATCGATAATTTAATATGTAAATTATGGAAATAATTGAAAATTGAGTTAAATATGATTGAAAATGAATTGTAAAATTTTATTTTATCATCTTGGAGTTAGAACGATATTTTAGAACTTTTAAAATCGAATTAAAAGTTAATTTGTGAAAATTGAATATTTTAATATTAAAATCGACTAGTGAAAATAGTCAATTTTTGAACAGTCTCAGAATTGAACGAAACTAGTTCCATTAGATCCGTAATAGTTAGTTATTACCGGATTTCAATTTTCGTGTCAATCGGAGTTACCGTTTGATCGTGGCAGCTCGAAACGCATCGATTTATTTTTTAATATTAATTTGGCGAGTTAAAATAGACATTTTTCAAAAAGTCTCGGATTTCGACGAAACTAGTTTCATCGGATCCGTAATGTGATATTATTGTAAGGTTTCAAATTTCGTATCAATTGGATTTACCGTTTGTCCGGTACAAATTAAAACGCCTAGAAAATCGTTTAAATCGGTTTAATTCAAATTGAGCGTTTATAGCCATAACTCGCATAGACGTCCGAATTAGCTTCCGAAACCTGTTCCATTGTGTCCGGAACGCGGGGTAAACCCTAGAAACGCTGGTTACGGCGCGTGAATCGGAGTTCGGAATTTCCGGGATGAATAGTGTCGTTCAAAACTCTATAAATATCACCCTTCTCTTCATAAAATTAAAAAAAAAAAGAAAAACCTAATTTTCTAAACCCTAGCCGCCAGTCAACAGACCAATGGCCGAAATGTTCTTGTCTTCTCCCTCAATTTACTCTTCATCCACCAATAATTACAAGAAACGTTCAACTGCAATGTTGTAGAGGGGAGTGATCAACGGTTAAGATGTGGATTGGAGCTATAAATTGGGAGATATGGGGGGCCGACCGTGGCGACTTGCGCGCGAGATTCAAAGCACATCAGGTGGCTTTGCTCTTTGAGCTTCAGACCGAACGTGGAGGGAGGTGAGGCGTTCGATTTGGCACTTCCCGATCGTGTTTTCGTCGAGCGAGGAGATGGTGGTATCAAAACCTAATTTTGATGGATGGGTTGTATGCGTGCGTTCCTGTACGTGAAAGAGAAGAGGAAGGAGAAGAGGGGGGGGGGGGGGGAGGGGAGTGCGCACGGATCTGATGTGGTTGGGTTGAGATGGAGGGCCCTGATTTAAAGTTAGGTTTATAATATAAAAATTTGGTTGTAATTGTTTATATAAAAATCGTGTAACTTCAAAAATTGATATCTTTTTCATACGAGGTCGAAAACGCGCGAAACCAGTTGCGTTGGAATCGTATGGACGAGCACTACGCAATGAAATTGGATTGGAGTCATTTGGAGTTAGTGAAAATTTCGTGTAAAATTAAACGTCCGTTTAATTTTATTCGAAATAAATCGCTAAAACGGAATTTAAAATCAAGGTGAGAACTTCTCACTCAATCGAATCAGTTTCGATTTTTTTTTAAAATAGTTAGATTTAAAATATTTGAATGCATGTTTGAATGATGATTGATATCTATTGATTGTTAAAATAGACATTATACGCCGTTAGTAAGCGGATGTTATTTATTAAAAACATATACCGCGAATATTTCATAAATAGTGAAATTGGTATTATATATAATAGCAATATATATATATTGGCATATGTATATATTGGAGTTATTGATTTCCCGCATTTTTTGTTTAGCGGATGAGACCCTATTGCGCCGTCTATTAAGCGGATAATATTATTAAATCCCATATACCGCGATAATTCCGTACTGGAGCGGAATTGGTATTGTGCTAATGTTTTTGGATGCAGGAAAACAGGTTGGAGGGATCCAACTGGATTCCTCAACAGTATTTATTTGATTTCAGATATTTTGATATTTGATGGATTATCATATCGATATATGATATCGTTGTTGTCGTGATTGACTATTTGGTGTGTAGCATCATTGGACCAAATTTTGAAATTTTAAAATGATTTTTAAAGTGATTTTTGAAAATATACTATATGTTTGGAATCGATCCATTATAAATAAATAACGATATAGTTTTTAATGTTATAAAAATTATGATTTTTGAGAAAAATAGTTAAAAACTGATTTTTGAGAATATGATGCTAATGATTTTATAAAATAGTTTAATCGGGATTTTAGAATTTATTGTGAAAAGTCTAAATATAGGATTTATAAAATTTAATTATTTTATAAATCAAAATGGTAAAATTATAAAGGAGATTAAAGACGTTTTGAAATAATAATATAAATTGATTTATATGAGAGATTTATAAATGGATATTTATAAATCAAAACGTTGGAATTATAAAACGAGTTTTTATAAGTGTTAGAATAAATTATGAATGAATTTCATATAAAATGAAATTTATAGAATTATAACGGTGAAGTTATAAATGGAATTTTATAAGCAGTAGGTTTATAAAATTTATAAAGTTATTGAAAGAATAGGTTTGGATAAATAATTGAATCTTATAAGTTATAAGATTTATAATTATGAAGTTTAAAGAAACGATTTTTGTAAAAGAATCGTTTTATAAGTGTTTAACTTATAATGTGAACCTTTGGTATATAATTGAGTTATAAATCGAATAGATTAATAAAGGAATTTATAAAAGGAAGTTGTTATAAAATAAATAATAAAGGAGTTTATAAACGTTGTTTTATAAATTCGCAAACGACTTATTTTGATAAGCAAATTGTTGAAACCTATTAATGGAGTTATATTCACGTTTTTGAACTGTGAATAATCCTTTGAAATAAAATGAATAAAAGGATGAAATTGTTAACGTAGTATATTCACGTTTTTGAATAGTGAATAATATGTTAAAGAAAATGTTTAGAATGTGATGTTTTAAATAGAATTAAAACGATCTAACGATGTTTTAAAATGTGTTGAGATTCAAAACCATAGATTTCAACATTTATTGTTGAAATAGACGTTTTCGAGAAATAAAAGGAAATAGTGGACTATAACATTGTTGTTATAGTAAATGATTTCCGAAAGGAAATGTTTTGTATAGTATTGGGATTTATATATCTATTTTAATTTCGAATCCCTATACTAGTGATTTTGGGTTGTCGTAACAATGTTTTACGCAACATTCGTTTTGGCCCAAATAAATATGTTTAAGAGCATGATTTCCTTAAAGAATGAAATATATACTTAATTTCGATTTAAGTATATTGAATATTTTCCAAGTATTGAAAATAAATGGATTTGTGAATTACTTATTAATAAATAAGTATGGAAATGTTTTCCAATATGAAGTGAATATTTAGAATTTATCTTTTTGGAAGATAAATAAAAAAATGGATAATTGAAATCGTATATGCATGAATATTTTGGAATATAAATTCACTATTGAATTTATAAAAGGAAGTGGAAATTGTTTAAAAATAAATATTGATTTATTTTTGACATATTAAAATTTTATATCTTGTAAAGATATTTTGGAAAATAAATAATTTGGAAAATTATTTGGAATCTGGTGATGTGTGCATATCCATTGATAGTTCAATAGCCGACTATCAATATTTCCCTTTGAATGGGTATTTGATGTGATTTGTTTGAATTGGAATGACACACTTATTTTTGAATAAGCGCTCACTATTCGAGTTAACCGGGAAAGGACCATGGGGTCGTATAACCCATTCCGAATATGTGATATGTCGTTGTGAATTGCATTTGAAGATCGGTGTTGAAGACCCGGTATTTGCGAGAGCGATAGGATGACCTGTTGATTGTCTCTGCACTGAGTTGCAACGGTATAGAGACTCCCTAAGTGATGGGAAATCCGATCAGGATTGTGAATATCCGGATTGCAAGGACTTCTTTGTAAGTGCCTTCGGTTTTGTTCGAGCCCGGAACAGACTTGTATGGATTGTATGTCTGACATTACAAGTTGAGATATAAAGCCGATTTCTTTCAAATATATTTCTGTTGGTGGCGGAGAATTTATTCTTTTAGGTTAACACCCTTCTCTGAGACGTACGAGCTCAGAGGTTATGTAGTTGAATGTTATCAACGATATATTCCCATTTTGGTAATGTGACATGCTGAGTGTTGCTGTGAAATGATCATTGTGTTGATTATTTGTGATAGGATCGTTTATTTGATCGTCTATCCTGGTGATCATTTCTATGATCATTTGTTGACCCAAAGCATGGCTTTTGTATAAAGTATGTTTTTGTGGACGTGACTTCGTCGAGCCTCACACCCCGTGAATGGTCAAAACAGGAAAGATGCGGCAAGGTTATGAGGGGTAGCGCCCTTTAGGATGTGTGCATTTCCTTCTGGAAAAGGGTGGTATCATGGTATGGAGCCTAGATACTTACTCATGTTGAAAACACTTTGTTATGATTGTGTGAATTGATTACGAGCGCTCGGTTAAAAGGTCCCAAAGGACCGGGGGATGGCATATTCGGTCAGTTGTTACTCAGTTAGGGGTAACCCGGCCTTGTGTTGGTAGAGATCCGGTTTGGTTCTCGGGGATGTCCATCCAGAGGCATTCTCATGTGGCAATGGGAAGTTCCTTGGCCTGATCATTCGTTGGAAATCCAAAGAAACAATACGAGACTTGTACGGTTTTAGTTGTATAACCTGCTATGGAATGTGGCGGTAACCTGCTATTGAACATAGTTAGCTATAGTAGGCATACGATAATGGTCGTATGTTGGCTAAGATTTATATTCTATTTTCGAAATGAATTTTGCCTACACTATGCACTAGTAATAATATCAAATGTTATTTTAAAATGCGTATCAAGCATCTTTGACTATCATAAGGAGAAATCTCCTCCGATTCTGCGTTTGCATTGTGTGTGTGTGCGGGAGGCCTTATGGTAGTCTCATTTTTAAAAGCATTGCGAATTGACTTTAAAAATATTCCTCTATTTTGATTTTAAAGATAAATAAACTGTTTTGAGTTCTCACACCAGTCACATGACTGACTCGGAGTTTATTGTTTTCCTTCCTAAACTCTGGGTGCCCGCCAATTTCCACACGGGCAGTCAAGAGTAAGGTTTATCAGGATATTCTGGATATTCTGGAGTTGCTGGAGGCAAGCTGGATGGCATGGCGTATTACTAGTATATAGTATTTCTTTTCCGCTGCACTGTTTGTTGTTGTTGTTGTACACTCTGATGATATGATGTAATGAAATGTAATTTGTAAAATGTAATAACTGATATAGTTCTTTGTTTAAAGATTATTCATTTATTATTATATGTTGTTCCGCTGCGAATTGTGAGATTCTGATGTTGTTCTGTTGTTTTCTATTCCGTTCTATTTTTCTTTTCCCTCCATTTTCTATCTTCTATCTTTTTCTCTCTTTTTCTTTGTCTTTCTTCTTCTTAAACCCTCAGTGTTCGGTTTTCCGTCGTTCGATTACTCGGCGGTCGATAAAGTGAGTATCGATGTTGAATTTTCGGAAGACAAAGAATCGGGTATTAAAATCCATGCCATCGGCAATTCTTGATAGAGCTGCCATCGAAACCATGATGGATTTGGTCGATTCACTATTGCCGCCGTGGCACTAAATCGTGTTAGAAAACTCCTTAGAGACTCTTTGGTCTTATGATTCAGTGTTTCCAAACTCACCACATTTTTGGGTCTTAAAATGCGAATCCTGAACTACCTCATAAATCTTTTAACCAATTTCATCCATATGCCAATAGAACTACTCTCCAACTACTTGAATCATAGTGCAGCTATATTCGTTATATACAGGGGAAAGCATCATGCCATGATTTCCTCTGATACCCTTAGTATATCCATGTGTTGTATACATCTTATTATATGCATAGTTAGGTCTAACTTTCTTTCATATACTTCCAGCATTGGTAGTTTAAACTCCAGTCAATTCCTAGCATTTTTGATATTAGGAGTGAATGGACTTCCATTTACATCCTCCAGATCCCTATTCACCAATCCTCCACCTATAGCTCACCTGATCATCTCCGCAAACCTGTTACTGTCATCCAAAGGTAGTCTCCTATCATCATTTCCGAGTTGCCCCCACCCTTCAAGTCCACGAGGAAATTCTGAAACGTATTCCTCCGGACGTGCATCCAAATTCTGATTTGCACCAAACTCCTTAGGATCGACCGTAGGTCCTCTGGCATTGTGACCGACCAGACCCGAGGGCATGCCTCCGAGTCTTTTGGGAATCAGTGTTGATTCCTCTAAGATGGCCGGGGACTGCCCCGATTGCTTTATTCCGTTCCTATGTCCAATAGTTCCATCCCCATGGTCCCGGTTCTGATTTTCAATGACTCCTACCGCATTAAATCCTTGATCCAAGTTGCCACTAGCTCTTGCTACTCTATTCCCTTAGTTCTATGCTCCAACTTGTCCAATCTGTCGGATTAAATTCCACATCATATTCTCTTGTCTATTCAACATCCATTCCTGCATAGTATTCATCATCGTTTCCATTTCATCTTGATGTAGACAGATGCTCGATTTGCTCCAACTCTAGAGGAAGCCTCCTAACTCCCTCCACGAAGGTTATTTTACGGTAGCACTCTCCTTATTGATTTTCTAACCATTGCTC
Source organism: Allium cepa (assembly GCA_030765085.1). Taxonomy (NCBI): domain Eukaryota; kingdom Viridiplantae; phylum Streptophyta; class Magnoliopsida; order Asparagales; family Amaryllidaceae; genus Allium; species Allium cepa. Next base: position 616,153,097 of record CM060942.1, read on the forward strand.
CAAATCTAAGCTCAAGATCTTTTCCAAACTCTGAATTCGAATTCCAGATCCGCATAAGCTAGATTTCTCAATGAAAGAACAAAAATGTTGGTGTCAAAAATAGCCACCAACACCCATTATGTGAAAGCACTAATATCTAGTCACAACTTAGATAATATAATGTAGAGAATATAAATGAAGAACAAAATTAAAACAATAAGAAAGCAAGTAAAGAAAGACACAGATTAAAACAAGTGAATATTAGACACGCATCCCTAAAAGCAGACTTAATTCACTAAAACTCCTCCTGCAAGAAAACATAATTTGCAGGTCCCTATTTTTCATTTCGCTTGTTTTTTCTCTCTAAAATACCCCTCCGCTTCTTGCACGATTGATTTTAATAACGAGCTTATCTTTCTTGATTTCATCTTTTTCTTCATTGGCGAGCTCATCTTTCTTGATTTCATCTTCTTCTTCAATGGCGAGCTCAGCTTTCTCGATTTCAATGGAAAACTACAATTATACACAATAGTTGCATAAATGTCTGTAATTATATGCAATAGTTGCAGAAATGTCTGCAATTATATGCAATAGTTGCAGAAATTTTTGCAAGTATATGCAATAGTTGCATTTCTGCAAATATATGCAATAGTTGCAGAGATGACTACAACTATATGCAATAGTTGCAGACATTTCTACAACTATACCATATAGTTGTAGAAATTTCTGCAACTATATGAAATAGTTGCAGAAATACCTCCAACCATATGCAATAGTTGCAGACATTTCTGCAAGAATATGCAATAGTTGCATATCTACAACTACATGCAATAGTTGTTGGTATTTCTGCAACTATATCATATAGTTGTAAAAATTTCTACAACAATGTGCAATAGTTGCAGACATTTCTGCAACTATACCATATAGTTGCAGAAATGTCTACAATTATTTGCAAATTTGTAAACTTGAAATTTGCTGAATTATCTGTAAATATATGAAATAATTGCACCTTTACTACAAATATGAATTTTTTTGGTATCAATAATGGATCTCATTTTAAAGATTATAAAATTTGTGGTTTTTTGGTGAAAACGGTATATTGATCCGATTTTTCTACATAAAGTTATACGCATTTGAAATATTTAAAACATAAAGGGTATTTGGGTCTTTTTGCGTGCGCGAATTTGAAAATAGGCAGCGGAAATGTAAGTTCAGTTTGGAAAGGATGGTTTCTCTATTTTGAAACTTATTAGGGATGTGAGCCAAATTTACCCTTAAAACAATAAGAATGTAAGTTCATTAGGCTAAATCCACCTATATACTGCATTGCCAAAGGGTAGGCTAGCAATTTGTATGTATTCCTTGTTAAATAAAAAATCATCTTTTTCTATGAAAAGTGATAAATAAACAGATTTGATCGATGTTCTTCCCATAAATTAAACTATGGAATATCTACAATTCATTATAAATAAGGGAATGTTCAAAATCCTATTAATATTTTACACCATAAGTACAAATCTGGAATAAAACTATACATCATTCTAAATTAAAAATCATTGGGATTGTTTTTAGATCAAGGTGTAACAATATTTCAAATTAGATCTAAACAAGAATATGTAGGCAAAGGTTTCCTACACCATTTTGAGACTACAGTTCACAAATAAGATATATTTAGGCATAAAATTCAAACGTAAGCCAACGGAATAGATTTCCAAATCAAAAACAACATATAAATTTTCCACTCACCTTAAAAGCATTCCAAATCTCCAGATTTGAAATAAAACATTTGATTCAACTCCAAATCCTTTTTAATCCAAGAAATATGTATAAAAAGTGCATATAAATATGCTAGAATTTCAAATCTTAGAAGAGATTAGGAAGTGGGATTGTTGATTGATTCTCTCACTTTTCTTCTAATTTCCTTTCCTCTTCAATTTATATAAATAATTTATAATTTGGAAGAATAGTAAAGAAGGAAAATGGCAGAGCTTCGCCACTACCTCCAAAAAATATATGAGAAGAGGGCTAGGCCTAAATTTGTAGGTGCCAGAATCAACCATAGTTGATAGATTAAAAATACAAAACCCGGCCGTTCAAGCCAAGGCTAACCCTAGCCACCAGTTGCCCAACCGATCGACTGCTCCAAAGCACTATCAATCGCTACATATCGATCAGTCGTAATGGACATGTTTACTTATGGGTCTCGGTAATTAATATATAAACGTGATTTAACTATTTTCGTTTCGAAGTCGTTTTTCATCTATAACTTCTTCTATTGGACTTCGATTGCAAAATCCAAGTATGAAAGTTGCTCCGAATTTTGCTAAGAATGAAATGGTGCAAGTTTCGTGGTCAATTCCCATCGTTTACACAAATTTAATTTTTGAAGTCTAATTAACTAAGTAACTAATTAAATAACTAACCCTAAATTATGGGGTGTTACATTCTTTCCCCTTAAAAGAATTTCATCTTCAAAATTATACCAATGACTAAGTCATGTATCTAGCTTGTAATTCTCCTAAACTACATAACCAATTAGTGTATAACCAATTTTGCAACCAAACATGCACAGGTGCATAGTGAATCACATAATATAAACATATATGTAGAATGATTCTAAATCGGATCCTTCTTTATGATTGCACTTCCTTGAAAATGTTTTTGGAAAAATATGATGCAAACAACCTATACATATACTGGTAGTTCTATACGTGTGCAGATTTTGAAAAATATTTTTACCAAAAATCCTAACCTCCTATGAATAGAAGTAAGGTGCAGTCAATTTGCATCTAATTCCTACCAACCAATTCTAACGCATCGAAATATTGCTTCCTAAACATCACTCTTATGCCTAAAAAAGAATTTAGATAGAAAATTTAACATTCTTAACACTTTATAAGCTATCCATTTCCCATTGTACAATAGAAATTTCCAAGCCGCCCAAGATCTTCTCCAAATTTCTCACACACAAAATGCAAAAAAGGCTTATTTTCAAGCTCTAAAATGGAACTGAGTCCAAAAACAGACTTGCGTTCATCATCGAGAAGGTATAAAATTAGCAATTCCAAGGCTAAAGTAGTTTTCCCTTGTTATCGTTTGCATTTATCACATAGTCGATCCTAATGCACCACTAAATTCACATTTCCAATCTGTTTTTTCTTCCCTACGTTATTGACTTTCGAAATCAAAAATTTCATAAACATTTTTCTCCTTTTTCAAAATTTGTACGTCGCTTGAAAAATAAATTTTCAAAATTGTTGAATGCAACTTTTCCCTTGAAACCATTCTTGGCAAAAATTCTAAAAATTATATGAGCATTAAAAATAATTTAAAAATTAGAAACTTCTTTTAAGTGAAACTTTTAAAATTATTTTTCTCCTCGATATATTTTTTGATAATTCAAGCCACACTTTAGCACAGTTAGAAGCCTATTATGTGTTAAATGCATAAACTAGATTCTAACATTCAACAACTAATCTTAACCCATAAAACTTGACATTTTATTTAAAAATGTCATCATACTCAATTACTCAAAAACTTTAGCTTTTAAAGGACAGGAATAATGATCCGTGATTCCAAACAATTTTTGTCCTTCGCTAAAATTTCTTTCTGTTTTAAAACTTCTAGTTTAACATTACATTTTACTATTAGTTAAGTGTCTTTGTGAGATTTTCATATTTCTATCGTTTCTTCGCTATACATGTATAAAAACGACTCACATGTCCAAAAACAATAGTGCAATAAATAAATAAAAACATTCTCATAATATCATACACACCTTTTCACAAGAGATAACTAACAGTTGCAACCCAAATAACTTAAAAGGAAAGAACAAATGCTGAAAGGGAAAAGACAACAACATCATAAATCCAAAAACACTATATGCAGACTACAAGACGTCTTGCTCCACAGCTGGAGCTCGAGCTATTGCAGCACCCTTGAATGATTATAGCATGGCGGCTATACCCCAAATCTCGTATCGTTGGTGCTGCTGGTGCTGCTGGTGTTGCTGCGGCTTCAGAATCGCCATCTCCTAAGGGAGGATATATCGATAAGAAAAGAAACCTTCTTCTAAACTGCCTCTTCATGGAGATTCATCTATATTTCCTAAAGCTGAGAATGAATACATGACAATACGGAAAGTAACTCCATGGAGTGTTGACTCCTTATCGACAAAATGAACCATAAGGGTGGGGGTCTAATTGACGGTGATGCCGCCAATAATAGCATAAGTGGTCATCCGCACCATGGGATAAGTTCGGTCGTAATTTCTTGTCTTTAAGATGATATTGTATTGAATGATGCATACAACCAAACGGGCAGTTGGACTAAGTTATCAGTCTTCCAAACATCGACATCCTAAGAAAAGATCCACTATAAAATCTTTAGGTCGGTCACTTTAAATCATCCAAGTCCGTATCCTTCGTTGAAATCTCCAAAATCTCAACGAGATCATCATTAGTCAGCTCAATTGGACTTCCTTCACCTTCGATCAAATAAAAATGTTATCTTCATCAAAATTCTACGCTGATAGGGCATCGAAAAGCCGAATGTCGCACGGATAACAATCCTGCTCAAAGGTCTCGAAGTAGAGAATCAGTGTAAATCCTACCACGACGAATAGCTCTTTCCTCTCAAAAGCGGTCAAACCTTCTGCTCATTCCAGTCCAACTAAGCGGCCTCTTGATGGGTCAGAGTAGAATGGCGTAAGAAAGAACCGATAGTGCGAAAAAGTGTCTTGGGCTAAGAAGTGGTTGGAGGGAAGAAATAGGGTTTAGGTCTGGAGTGTTGGTGGGGTAATATCTAACATGCAAAAACCAGCGCAAGGGGAAGGCGAGGCTACTGCCCCTAGGAAAGAGGGAAAAACGGCATTGCCTGGTGGTGGAATGGAGGAGAGAGGCTGATATGTTGGAGGAGGAGGATGAAGATTGGGTTTGGCTGGTTGAGGAAGGAGGAACAAAAGAATGCAACTGAGGGAATTCGGACGCGACTTTTATAGTCACGTTCCAGGTTCAGATTGTGCTAAAATTCATTGATTGATAGACCTCTTTAGGTTTACCGCTAGGTGGTCAACCGCTAGATGGGCTTGGGTGTTGGTTGAACCTTGACCCAATTAGGGTTGGATAAAATATTAATAATAGTTTCGCACCTTCTCCTTTGAAGATCCAAAAAATTCTTATCCTCATCACGGTGGTGCCCAAGCTTACTGTTTAGATTTTCGAACGATTCCTTTGCTATTCCACAGTACTTCAGATTTATACTGCTTCATGCAACAACAATTTCAAAAACCTAACAATATTCCAACTATTTTTCCGCATTATACGGAAATATTCCATCTAATAGCTGGTGCGTAGCACAACACTTATAACTCTATACCCCAATAAAATTAAATGCCATTCCTATTTTGTCCGCTCCTGAAAGAGATTTTTTTTTTAAAAAAACTTCAATATTTATAAGTAGGAAAATCATTGGGCTAAATATTCACCCTTTGAAACTCATTTCCAAATCAAAAAAACACTTTTTTACCAAGAATGAAAATCAACTCCATTACTGATATATATATATATATATATATATATATATATATATATATAAAAGAATTTCAAACTTACTCCTTTATTAACCAAAACTTTCTTAACACGACCAAACTTAGTGGTATACATGTTTCTTGAGAATTAAAATTTCAAAACTTTCCCAAAACAAAATTTCCAAAATAAATCCTTAGGAAAGGAAATCCTTTGAAACCCTTTCTTCCAAAATCTAGGGCATTTTCAAAATATATTTTACAAAAATTCTCTCAAGGGATTAGCCTTAGGAATTGACTTCAATTTCTCCATATAAAAATCCGGTTTGCTATCTAAAGATGATCGATGGACATTCCCTTGCCAAAATTTATTTTTGGATGTTTGTGACATACAAAATTCTGTATCTTACTTATCTGGAATAATTGTTATCTTCGATTGCAAGTCATTATAAAAATCCAAAATTACAAGGAACCTAGATTTCAACCATCAAGCTGAACACTCTCCAGTCTTTGAGATTCTGTCATTTGTCATACTCCTTCTCTTCATCATCAACGCCTTACACATCGCTTACACTCTGTGGGGGTAATTCGGAGTCGACCTGAAAATCTTAACTCTAAAATATTTTGAACCCATGGTTGCTTTGCCCATTCCTGCAGAGTGGAACTACTACTACCTCTATAGTCAGGCTTCTTAGAGTCTAGCATAAAATTATAATAATACTTGATAGGAAAGTACAAATACGTTCTCTCAATTTATCCTAATTCCTCTGATTGAATAATCTAGACTCTGATACCAAATGCAACAACCCATACCTCAATGGGTCTAAATTTTGACAAGAATTGAAACCCAGGTCCACCAAAGCACAGATCGTTGAATTTTGTATCTATTACCAAATGTAAATAGCAATAGCATTATCGAAGATTGATAAAATATAAACTCACAGCGGAAAGAAAATAGGATATTGATACTAACATGGCTACTATCTTGGAATTAACAGTGTTTCTTGGATATTAGATTGTCACATCAGCATCGAGCATGAGAGAAAACAAAACTTCTCTAAAAATCAATCACGTCTAGCTCAAGTGACCTGTTCCTCTAAATCGATCCTGTGGGTTGTAACGAGGAGGGGGTCAAAACAACGTTCTGGTGACTGAAAAATCTATACAGTGTCTATAACACAAATGTATACCTATTGATTTCTATTTAATTCTATGTCTACTATTTTAAGGTTAGCCAAACCTAACTAGTATTGCAAGCACAATTTTTCTACCTACCCTTCCTAAGGTATGAAATACCGACGAGGCCTGTCAACCACCCAATACTTCCAAGTCCATTATCTACTTAATACTTCGAAATATAAAGCAGTCTCTTACTATCCTCAAGTTCATCAACTACTTAATATTCTAAAAGAGAAATAGGAAGACTTTGGCCATTTAAGACCTCAGTAGAGGCAGATCCCATCATTTAAGACCTATCTCTAAGGTGGACTCCTAGCATCGTCGTCATTGGTCTACTTCCTAGCTACAGAGACTTCTTTAAAGCTTTATAAATATGATAGCTATACTACTAATGCATCTATCGTTACTAAAGTCTTAGCCATACGAAAGACTATACCCAAGCCACTTAATACCTTACTAAAAAGGACTAGGCAGACCTCTGACCATTTAACACTTATTTATAGGTAAGCCTTTGCCATTTAATACCTAACCAGAGGCAGGCTCCTCACTGGTACTATCTAGTTAACATCGCTTGGAGTCTTATTATGCTACTTAATACTTCTTTTATGGGAAAGAGTAGACCCTATAATCTAGCTGTCATTTAAGATCCCAAACCTAAAGTAAACCCTTCCCGAGATATGCACTATCACTCTTAATTGTTAATTTGGAAGCTCACTAGGTTACTTAATACTTCTTTTAGGAAAGATGCAGACCTTTCAACCACTTAATACCTTAAACCTGATGCGAACCCTTTGGTGATATCCCTCACCTCTCTTAATCACTAATTTGGACCATTTAATACTTTTTATTTAGGAAAGAGGCACGCCCTCAAACAACCACTTAATACCTCTAACTCTAAATTAGGTCCTATCTCCCACGTAGTCACGATCATATGATTGGTGATGTCTCACATCAGTAGTAAGTGCACATGACTGCCGGTAGCCTCTAAGTGAGGGGAAGTCTTTTGTCGTGTGACTCTACTTACCTCGCATCCCACTCTACTAAGTCCACATCACTATCCTAAACCTATACAAAATTTAGGACATATATCCTAGGTTTTAGTATTATTCCTAGGTTCAATATTGGACTTAGTTTACTAATCCCTTTTTTATTTAAGGCAATAAGATTTACCTTAAATACTTAACTATCCATAAATTCCCTTCTAATAATCCATAAACATCAATTTATCCATAATAATTCTAATAGATATTTCCTAAGACATTTATGTATAATTACTATTTCCAATTGGTGACCTTTTATAAGTATTCCATTTTTATCAGTCCCATTAATCCATTTACACCTATTAATTGTAACTCCTAATTCATTCCTCATTTATTTTCCCACTAATTGGAGCTACTACATTCTATGCCTTATTAATTAATTGTAATCCCTAATTCAATTCACATTTATTATCCATTAATTGGGGTTACAATATTTTATATCCTATTAACTATTAGCAACTCCTAACTTTATTGCCAATTAATAGGAATTACCACCCTTGCTAATTTCTCCTATTCGATTTCCCATTATTTCTAATAATAACCTATCCTAAGCGAATGTTATGCATAAATAACACATAAACAATGCATAAATAGATGCTATTCTTATTTATTAACGCAATAAATGCGTATAAACTACCTACCTACCCAAAATATATTCTGGTCATAAGTATTTAACTAGAATATGCTTTACATATTTAACTTGCTGGAATTAGATTCCTTATTAAGATTTTCGTTATGATTTATATAAATTAGTTTAAAACAAAAAATAACAAAGGGATACTGACTCTATTCGAACTTACAAGGAATAGACAGTGTAAACTATGAAGAATAAATCTGCACTTTACACATCTCTTCCTTTTTATTTGCATATATTCCTTTTTAAATCAAACATCGTCTTTTTCTATGAAAAGTGGAGAAATGATCCAATTTATAAAAATTAAGTGGATGTTTTTCCCACAAATTAAACCATGGAAAATCGACAATTCAATATAAATATGGCGGTATACAAAAATATATCAGTATTTTACACCCTAAGTACAGAACTGGAGTAAACTATACATCATTCTAAACTAAAAATCTTTAGGACCGATTTCCAGATCAAGCTGTAACAAAATTTCAAATCTGAATCTAAAATAATAATATATAGGAAATGGTTTTCTACACTAATTTGAGTCTACAATTCACAAATAAAATAGATTTAGGTATAAAAATCAAATATATGCCAACGGAATAATTCAAAATCATAAACAATATATAAATTTCCTACTCGCCTTAAAAGCGCAACAATTCTCCAGATCTAAAGTAAAACCTTTGATTCAACTCCAATCCTTTTTAATCCAAGAAATATGTATAAAAAGGTATATACATGTGTTAGAATTTTGGATATGAGAAGAGATTTAGAATCGGGAGAGAAAATAGACATAAATATATATAAATTACCTCGAATACGCTTATTGTTGATTGATTCTCTCTCTTTTCTTTTAATTTCTTTTCATTTCCAATTTGTACAAATATTTTATAATTTGGAAGAATAGTGTAGAAAGGAAATGGCAGAGCTTCGCGGCTACCTCTAGAAAACTATGAGAAGTAAGGAGAGGCTTAGACATGAATTTATAGGTGCTTAAATCAACCATAGTCATAAGATTGAAAAAAGTAAAATCCAAGCCATTCAGGCCAAAGTTAACCCATGCCGCGGGTTTTCTAACCGGTCGACCACTCCAAAGTACCGGTGGATCGCTGCATGTCAATTGATCGTAATGGATATGTCGACCTATGGATTCCGATAATTAATGCATAAATGTTGATTTGATTATATCCGTTCTGAATTCATTTTTCGTTCGTAACCTTTCCGTTTGGACTTCAATTGCAAAACTCCAAAAATGAAAATTACTTAGAATTTTGCCATGAACACAATGGTGTAAGTTTCGTGGTCAAATTTGATCGTCCGCACAAAATTTATTTTGGAGTCTAATTAACAATTAACTAATTAAATAACTAACGTTAAACTACAGAGTGTTACAGGGAACCCACTGATCGGGAAAACAGATTCGGAAAATTCTTCCTTTTCATGAAATGGAAAGGCATGGAACAAATGAGTGCCATCACCTTCATGATCGGATAAAAGAACTAGTTCAAAGTAACAAGCTGTAGTAGTACATAAGAATCATAGTGCGATGGTACAACCAAGTTGGGGTACTATTACCTTTTAAGAATCATAGCTGCAGTATTACATAACAATCATAGCTGTTGCAGTACATAAGAATTTGTGTACGAAAATAATACTTCATATACTTAACATCAATCTTTGATTTCAAACTTAAACTATCCTTTGGTTAACAATGAAGTCGTTCAAGTTGGGATACTATTACCTCTTAAACCTTGACTCGACAACATTCTTATCTTTCGGAATAGGCAGAAGTTTACCTACCTCAAAATTTAATGACAAGCGTAATACTTCATAAATTCTATATACTATTTATAATAACAAAGTATTATAAAACAAACTTTCATTCAACTTATCCTGAAATAATTTATTATAGCAAGAATGTTCTCTTTAATTTTCTCAAAAAACATTTATTACAACAATGGTGTTGTAATCTAATATTTCTTCCTTTTTGAAAAATATTTTTAGAAAATCTTTAAAACGTAGTTCTATACAAACACCACTTGAGGACCATTGCTTAAAACCTAGTTTGATTTGAAAAGATAAGATCTTCTCTTTATAAAAGTACCACTTTCTTTATTATATCAAATAATCCTTTAAATCATTTATATATATTTCAAGCCTCTTTTAAAGACTTTTAAACAATCTTTTAAACCTCCATCCTAATCATAATTAAAAAGCATTACTTTTAAAATGAATTAGAATTTCAAAAGGTAAAGGGATTTCTTTTAAATAAATCACTTAATTTAATATTCAAAAATATATTTAAAACTTCAAACTCCTTTTAAAATACTTATGCAAATTTTATAAAACACATTTGAAAAGATTTTATAGTTTATCTAAAAAGAACAACATTATATTTTACAAAATTCATATCTTTGCAAAGTGCATCCATAGCGACTATCGCTATATGGACGGTAACATTTCAATATTTATTTTGTAAATAAAATAACTCGTAAACCGCATTTCTTTCTATATTTTAAATTACTAAAAGTATAAAATATATTTTACTTTAAAATAAAAGTTTGAAATCGATTAAAATATCCATAAAAATAACTTTTCAATATGGAAAGAGGCTTAGCAACCATAATGGTACTTAAACTAAGCTACCAGTTATTTTCATATCAAAGGACTCAACATTCCGAATATTTCCAAGTCATATTCAACATTACTAAACCATATCATAAAAATACTTCATAAACACATATAAAAATGAAATATAAATCAACGGTTGCAAGGAATCCTATCGGATGCCTCTACAAAAATCAAACCTTGCGAACTGTACCGGTAGCGACCTATTCTCTATGAAAAAATTCAACATGCATTTCCTTGCTTTTGTCCTTTGTAAAACAATTAATATTTATGTCATCCACTTTTAAGTGGGAATCAAATCCAAATAAGCAATATATACAAGCAAGTTAATATAAATTATTACAACATTAACACATTTTTAAAGCTATTTCGAAGTGAGCTATCTCACTTTTAATAATGATCAAACCCTTGCTAGAAGACATCATTGCATCCTACGACCTGACAACCAACACGGCATCATACCACCACCTTGCAGCCAAAGCCCTTCCCTACCACCTACATGCACACGACTATGGTTCAACTATAGGCTTTTAGCCTCAATCTTTAGATCTTTGTGAAGAAGAGGGTGATAGCAAGGTTATTTAAGAAGTCAAGGTGGAGAAGACGGTGTTTTTGAGGTGATTTCTTTTATAAAACTTAAGTGGAAGAAGAATAGAGAAGAAGAGAGATAAAATAGAAAATGTGGCAACGATGGAAAATGAAGTAGATGGTGATTTATTTATAGAAATGGGAAAAATGGTAGATTACTTCTAATGCCCCTTAGCCAAGTTATTTAATTACACCTCCAACATGCCTTCTTCCATACACTTCCTTAAGTGCCAACTCATGCACCATGCCTGCTTCATGTGCACTAGTACATGAAACCATAATTATATATATTATCCATCACATCACACAAAACTCTTCTCTCTTAATTAATTTACTAATTATATTTTAAAGCATTTAAGGATTATTTAGTTTAATGAATCTCCTTTTGTACTTTTTGACATCTTCTTTGTTAAATGTATGTGTATAAATATGTGTTTGTGCACAATAATGTTTCAACAACTTTCGTTTGATGAAAAGTTGAAAATCTGAAAAACGATTTTCGGTCATATTTTCCATTTTTCATCGAACTATTTATTTATGTAAAAAAAATTCTAAAATAAGTTCACATTCATCATTTATTAAATAAAATAGGGTTTTTTTATCATTAAAAACCAGTAATTTAATATTTAAAATTAACCACATTTTCACAAATCAAAGCGATCAAATTCCGAGTCGTTACATCCTTCGCCCCTTAAAAGAATTTTGACATAAAATTTCATCGCAAGCCAACAACCCAGAAATAAGTGAAACTAATTCTTAACATTTATGTTAAATGAGTAACAAACAAACTTAGAGTTTATCGAGGTTCACAACCTTTTCAACACACAAGAATGATAAACAATCTACTGAGCATACCTCATGCTCAACAGCTATAGGTTATTACTCAATCGATTATTCATACTATCATCTGTCCAACTTCTCATAAACCAAAAAACATTAAAGGAAAATATAATTAATCCTATATGAGGTGTATGAATCATCCCTATGCAATACCCGATCACTTGTTTGAATACATAAATTTTCTATCCAAACTAGTATAGATCACCTAACTTCTCCATTGTGGAACTCTGATTTGATTCCACAATTTGATACTCATGTTTTCCTTATACAGTCCTAAACCATAATAGAAAACACTCAAATCAACCCAAAAACCCATCTTAGGTGCTTGCATTCAAGAATCAAGTGAAAATGCCTAGGTCGGACTGGTGTATAACACATAGAAATCATGTGCCTAAACTCTGGATCTAGAATGGTTATGCGGATAAAATGATCCAAGTACAACTTATGGTTTTATCCTATTAGGATAACTTAATAATTATATTACTCCAATTCTTTTTTTCTTCTGAAAATTATTTATGAAAATATTTCATAAAAACATAACTTAAGTTTTAAACTTTTATAATACCCACTACATCCTGAGAATATATACAACTATCTAATTTAATCTTTTATGTCTTCTTTTCCTTAAATTCATATGCATGTTCAAAATAAATCTGGGTCTTAAAACCAAGTCGACCTCTTTGACCTCTTTACCTATCTAGTTTGGTAAGTAGACAAGAAGAGTAAGATGTGGGTATCCAAGCTCAATCCTAGATTCTACTTTTCCATATACATCTCTAAGGTAATGATGTTTATCGGTCGGTCTAATAACATCAAATAGTTTACTTAACATTGATGCTAAGACAAAAGGCCGGGTTTAATAAAATAAAGCTTATCGAAATCTTCCTGTTAATTTCAACCCATTTAAAAACTTCATTTATCAACACACTCTTTTATCAAAATAACTTTTTATTTTAAGTCCATTTTCCTTAAGGAACCTTAGGAACTAAATACCCGGTTTTTATTTCAAAACCTTTTTTAAATGATACTATATATTTTAATCCACGGAAAATATACGTATAGACCGAGTAATCCTAAAATGATACCAAGGAGCTGGTCCTATTAAATAGTATCATACATCCCCTTCTAAAGAAGGGTAATACTTAAGAGAATGTGTTTACCATCCAACACATCTTTTGCCTATATTTAGTCATTTCAAACCACTCGAACTATTCAACATAAAAATACTTCTTCTTTTTTATATCCCATTTTGAAACAATGCCATATATATTTCTATATAAAATAGTTTTAACAAAATATCTATTACCAACTAGCTTTGGGTCCTTCGAATTCGAACTCTTTTCGATTGTACAATGACAATGGCAATAATTTATTAAGTGCACTACAACATTCGCCTAAACAAACATCCACTCGTCCCTTAGAAGATTATTCAGATCACCATAAAACTAACTAAGACTCATTTCCCCAACCATCCAAAGAAAATATATTGTAAAATTCTTCTTGGAAATTCTTACACTTATAAATACTTTTAAGTAATATTACTATTACTTAATCATTTGAAATCTTCTCCAAAGACACTGGGACTTAAATTCTCAAAAATCCTCCTTATTTACAAAACATATTTTATAAACCTGATTTATATAATTACCTTTATATAATAACTTCATTTATTATTGTAACCTTTTTAACAAAGTAAATTTATTAAACCTACATAATTAACTAATGCCTTATGGTCAAATCGTGAAACTAAATTCACAAGGTGTTCATATTTAAATCAATCAAACAAGTGCTTATAAACTGGCCAAGCATAGATAACCAGTCAATAAATGATGATACATAAGTATCATCATTTACTAACAAGTAATCATAACAAAAATAATTATATTCATTTCTTAAAATTATTCTTTTATGTGTAAGATACAAAATATAGGTAAAATTACTTTATTTCCAATTTCAACATAATATAAAACATTTTTATGGCACTAATAAGTATGTGCTCTTATTTATAATACACTCAATTCATTCTAAGGTGTTACTAACCCTATCTCTAATGAGTTTTACCCAACAAAGCCAATGTTCTCATTTAACCTTCATCTTTGATACCACTATGTAGTGAACTGCCTTTTTGACTCTCAAAGTCGACACTAATACATGCACGATATTCACGTGCCGAAATCCAAGTGTCAGAAAGATAGATTATTAGGTGAATAAAAAGAAAGACAAAACATAATCTCACATCGTGATGAGTAATATATAATATCCAATTGATCTTTACAAAAGAAAACTTTAATATACATGCAACAATCAGAGTAATTAACCTATCACCAGTCCGGACAGTTATAACAACTTTCCTTATAATTTTTGATAAATATAAAACAAGAAAGATAGTAGAAAATAAAGTATATCAGGTCATGGAGGCATCCATCTCGTCTCCTGAAGCTCCAAGCATCCATCGTAAAATCTGAAAAAAGTACTCAGGATTGACCCGAGTATCAAAAGAAAAAAACACCTAGATTAGTCTGGTAAACCTATGTGAGAAACTTAAATCATCTGGATTATTTAATGTTATTCAACCCTTCAAAAATAAAGGCATCTCATAAGACCAAGTCATAAACAAACATGAATGGGTTTTTACCTTATTTAAACCGTTTTTATTAGAAAATCTTATGGTACTATAATAATGTTTAGGGTTTAAAATAAATATATAACTGTTGTGAGAAATTTCTCTCATAGGTTCGGAGTTTAGTTGAAGATAGGGCAAAGGAGAGACTAAGGCAAGGAAGAGAACTTGAGAGAAGCAAGACCCACTGCTGATCCTTGTTTGTTGGCCTCAAGTGTCAAATCGGATCTTCTATTTCGGTGGGTTGACACCCACTGAACCAAAGATCTTATAGGGTGGTTGGTCAACTGTGGAACAAGATCTTCGATTTGGTGAGTAGTGACCCATCAACCAAGATCTTCGGTTTGATGGGTAGAGACCCATCAAACAAGCTCTTCTGTTTAGTTGTTAGATTAGCGCCGAACCAAGTTATTCTATCTCCTGCCAGACTAGGAGAAGCACGAACCGAACCATGCTGACCCAATGCCTATCGAACCAAAAGGTGGCCGAGCCAAATAGGAAGGCATGAGAACTTGGCCAATGTCTTATCAACATCCATCCCAACTGAACCAGTGCCCTTCCAACCAACTTCTTAACCGGGCCTAGCGGCATAAATATGGGAGGAAATCAGCATATATTTAGAAAAATATTAAGCATATTCCAGATTCCTAGAAACATTCCTTTTAGGTGAGACATGCATGGAAATATCATAATTTACCATATCAAATGCACCTCAAATCTACTTCTATAAATATCCAGCATTTTTCATTTACAAGGACGACCTTTTTAGAGATCGAAAAGCTCCAAGCAACATCATTAATCAAATGGAGCACCCAAATCATCCTTTTCAATTATAATTCATTATATTTGACATCAATTTCTTACAAGAAAAATAATCATCTAGCATATCGGGACCGGACGCTATCACAGGGGTGATTTGGATAAATTTTCGGCGGACCTCGACACCCACTTCATTGCCCAAAAGCAAGCCATTATGGACCAAATCATGACATGCTTGGGGCAAAAGCAGCCAGTTACACACAATACTAAAACCAAAGGAAGTGCCCTGTCCTCTAGGGGGTAGACGGCCAAGAAGATCACGTTCTAGGGAGTTGGATCAAGGGGATCAAGAAGCTGGATGAATAAAGTTGTGGAAGTAGGTCTACCTGGAGTTTAGCCACATGCCATACCTAAGGAACGGATTGACGTCGAGCCGGGTAGAGGAGGCACCGAACCAGGGGGTGACCGTAGGTGTACCTCTTGACCAAGGCAGCATTTCCCAATCTTGGAGGAAGTAGAGACTAATGGGAGCAGAACCAATCGGCCCGCATGATCCTGGAGTAGGAATGAAGTCACGATCATTAATCTAGTCGTTATAGGAGGAATGAAAGAAGCCTCTGGCCTTGACAATGGAGGTTAGCTAATCTCCATTCATCCCTCGAGCGGGAAGCAGATCACCTGTAGTGGCTTATAAGGGAACATGTTCTTCACAAGCAAATAGAGTGAGGGATAGGAGCAAGGGTCGGAAGCCCGTTCACTATAAAAGTAGAAATAGCTCAGAATCCTTATAACTTTAAGATGCCCATTATAGATCTTTACTAAGGCTTGACTGATCCTATATTGCACCTTCAGTGATATACACGACATATGCTAATGAACGAGTGATAGAAGAGGTTATGTGCGAATGTTTTCCCTTCTTCTTGATGGATTTGGCAACTATGTGGTTCTGCTGCCTTCCCAGTGGTATGATTCATTCATGGAAAATATTGAAGGAAAAGTTCATAAGCCAATTTTGAGTTCATATAGATCAACCCAAGGAATCGTATTCCATATCAGACATTAAATATAGGGAGGATGAAGCTCTGTAACAATACCTAACCCATTTTAACGCCGCTGCTACTAGCATTTAGAATGCTGATGAAAGACTCATTTATGGCTTTGTGTGGTGATGTTCATCCAGATACAAAAATGGCTCGGAGGTTGATGGAGGAAAATCTAGTTACTCTTTAGGACTTCTTTTATGAAGCATGCATTTTGAGGAGACTGCAGCAGGGCGACAGAATGATACAATAGCCAAACTAATGGAGGCTTCCAATAGTCTAAATGCCATGATCAAAATCAATGAAGGTTTCAACACGAAGCAAAGAAGAACAATAACCCTGGCAATTTTGATGGTAGGGAAATGGATCGAAGAAGATTCTAATGTGGCATAGATTCGACACCTACACGGACTTTATTGAAATTATAGAGAACATCTACTTAGCTACTCAATCAGAGCTCAAAAACAACAGACCTACTTCAATGAAAGAAATATAGGTTGAAAGAAAATTTGGGAAGTACTATAGGTTTCATAAGTCCTATGGACATAACACCAACGAATGCCGGCATTTATGGGACTTTAATGAGGAACACATTAGAAACAGGAAGCTGGAATGCTACTTCTAGAGCCTGAAGGCACTTCCCACTCTTGAGAAGTAGGCTCAGCGACAACCCCTGCCAAAGAATGGAGGTAAAGAATCTAGTGCCAACTACGAAAAATATGGGAGACTAGTTATCAATACCATATAGGAGGACCCATGTGGTAGACAAGAGCTGGGGTGAAATAGAGAGGTATGCAAAGTCTTTGAAAAATAGAGATGCCTATGTATACATGATAAGTGAGAAACATAATGATAAGGCTCTTAACAGGAGCAGAAAGTGATAACTTTTGATCACAATGACTTGTAAGGAAAGTAGTACCCTCATTTGGGGTCCGATGGTGATTACAGCTTTGCTTGACCCCACAGAAGTATATAGAATTTTGGTAGATATCAATTAACATTCCGTTGAAGGATGCATTCGACATAATGGAATTGTCCATAGAAGATGTTACGCCATGTAATCAGTGGCTACATGGTTTCACTAGAGAAGGCATTATGCCCTTAGGGAGGTTGGATTTGTTTGTTACAACAGGAACCCGTCCCTAATCAGCTTGTGAAAGCAAACTTTCATACTAGTGTATGGATTCTCATCTTACAATGCCTTCCTAGGATGACTAGCCTTATCTGACCTCCATGTAGTAGTGGCTCCATGGTGTTTGATAATGAAGTTCCCAACAGCCAATCGAATAGGAATGCTGTAAGGGAACCAAGACATAGCAAGGGAATGTTATGTTGCGGAACTTCGAGAGAATAAATGGAGAGAGAAGGGGAAGGCCTAGAAGTTGCAATCTATGCTAAGAACTCCTTCGCATAGATGCTAAAGGACGGCCCCCTTCTCGAGTTTACAAGTGACCCTCATAATGAGCCTATTCTGAGAGATAAAGGAGAGGGGGCCACAGCTGAGCTCTGAGAGCTCTGGAGTTTATGGAAGTTGATGATAGCGATCCTACAAAACTCTTAAAAATTGGATCGAGCTTGGAGCAGGAGGCAAAGAGACAACTAATTGGTTTTCTACGGGACAACCAGGACATGTTCGTCTGGTCCCATGCAGACATATACAATATTCCTCCTTCAGTTGCTTGCCGTGCCTTAAATGTTAACCTAAGAAAAGCTCCAACGAAGCAAAAGAAAAGGAGTATGGGGCCTGAAAGGTCGATGGCACTGAACGAGGAAGTAATAACCTTATTGGTAAACAATTTCAATCGAGAATCACTGTACTTAGAATGGATAGCAAACCTGTTTCTTGTTAAGAAGTCAAATAGAAAATGGTGGACCTGTATAGACTTTTCTAACTTGAATGATGCATATCCTAAAGATTGCTTTCCACTCCTAAGGGTTGATCAATTAGTAGACGGAACAACAGGGCATGAGCTTCTGTCCTTTATAAACGCTTACTCTGGGTACAATCAAACCACGATGCACGTCCCTGATCTGGAGCACACTAGCTTCATCATTTACCTAGGGCTCTACAACTACAAGGTTATGTCATTTGGGCTTAAAATTGTAGGGGCGACCTATCAGCATTTAGTGAACAAAATGTTCATTAAGCAAATTGGCAAAACCATGAAGGTATATGTTGATGACATGTTAGTAAAGTCAAGAAAGATCATAGACTATATTTCACACTTAAATGAAATGTTTCGAATTCTGTGAAGGTATGAAATGAAGTTGAACCCGCTTAAATGCTCTTTGGAGTGTCTTTTGGGAAATTCTTGGGCTTCATCGTACATGCAAGGGGGATATAGGATAATCTAGAACTTGTCTGGGCATTACAAGACATCAAAATTTCCAAAACTTGAAAGGAAATGCAAATTCTGAACGGGAAGTTAGCAACCTTGAGTAGGTTCATATCCAAATCCATTAAAAAGTGTATCATGTTCTTTGTGGCGCTGAAGAAGGAGAAAGGCAAGTTCATGTGGATAGATGAATGCCTGGTTACATTCCTAAATTTATTGGAATGTTTACAGAAGCCATTGGTCTTATCTACTATAACAGCCCATAATTTTTGATAATTAAATTTATTAGATTAAACCAATTTTGGAGTTTGATGTTGTGAAAAATAAAAATTAAGACATAATAATAAGAAAATAACTAGAATGAAATGTGATGGTATTAATTTAAGGTAATTGGTAACTACTTTAAATGTAAATCTATTTTTTGAAATGATTAAAAGTTTATAATTGGTTGTAGATTGTAAATTAATTATAACAATGTGTGTATTAATTGATAATTGGATTAAAAGAGTAATTGATAATTTAAATGTTGTATTAATTAATGGAATAGTAAGTAATAAATTGCAATTGAGTAAAATTAGTGTTGTGTAAATAACTATAACATTTGTGTGTAGATAACAAACATACAAATGCAATTAAATGTAGAAAAGGTGACAATTGTTATTTGTTACCAATTTATTTAATTAATTAAATAAATTAAACTAAATTAAATTAAATGTAACGTCAAATGAATTATTAAGATAACTAAAAAAGGTGAATGCAACAAGATATACATAAATGTCAGTTACATTCATAGGGTAATAATTGATTTAATAAAAAGAGTGAAACAAAGATAAGTAAATTTATTGGGATTTTAATTTGTAATAAAATTGACAAAAATTCAATGTAATTATATTGCAACTAATATGGTAAAAAATTATAATTATATAATATTAGTGTAATAAGATATAAATAAATGTTAACTATGTTTATAGAGTAATAATTGATTGAATAAAAAAGATTGAAATCAAATTAAATCAATTTATTGGAATTAAATTACAATAAATTGAATTTAATTTTAGTTGAAATTGAACATTGTAATTGGTGTAATAATAAACACTGAATTGATATGTAAATTTGTTTTAAATTATTGTAAATGTCTAAGTAATTCAAAAATGGTGAAAATGTGTTAATTATAAAATTTGAATTTAAAAGGTGACTTAATCAATTTAAAAATAATTAATTTAATTAATGTGAAAATAACCATTTTGGCCACTATCTCGGATTTCGACGAAACCAGTTTCATCGGATCCATAATGATAAATTATTGTAGGATTTCAAGTTTTATAGTGATCGGACTTGTTATTTGATCGTACGGACTTGAAATGCGTAGAAATCAATTTAATCGAATTCAATTTGAAATAAATTGATTTTAAAGCTAACTTCTTTATATGATGGAATGAGGACCTAAAATCTATTCCATTGAGTTTAAAAATATCAAAAACATCTATTTTGATATATGGGATGACCCAATTTCGTTTTGGAAGCGCAGCGGGCTTTTCGGGTCGCTATTGTCGTTCGTACCAATTCGAAACGATGTCCTTATTCTTATCAGGCTTTGTTAATATAAATTGTTCCGTTATAACTCTAGCAGCTTTTTTTATTATTTCTTGTTATTGTACATACAATTCTTTATGGCTTCTCTACTCCATGGCAGAAACTCTATTTTTCCCGAATCCAAATTCAAATCAAAATTCAATTCCAAAACTTCAAACTCTACCAAACCCTGACATATTATATATCGTTGGAAAGCTCTCGATAAGCATAATCCACTATAGTAATTCGTTTTTCAATTTGATGCATCGATTGATCAAAAATCGATGATTTAGTTTCGGCCGTCCATATTAGGGCTCCTCGTTCAATGGTGGATCTTCGAAGGTGGTTCGATCGGGGGTTGCTGCTGCATAGAGGTCGACCGGGGCTTTCGATCCATAAGATTGTTTCATGTTATTGATGATCGAAATCGCCAAAAGTGGGCGTTTTATCGAGCCGCCATGGCTGTCTATCGTGGAGTCAAGGTGGTCATGGAAGCCACAGGTGAAGGTGGCCTGGAGCAGAGAGGACGGCGAGACGTTTGGATCTTGGTCGCGAAGTTGGCATTGGCGTGCGTGCGACAATATAGGTGGCGGTTGTTGCTTACGAGGATGGGTATGAACGCAATGTCATCTCCTACTTGGGTTTTATGTACAGTGGAAGCTAGGGTAATTGACGTTTTTTTAATTTAATTAGTTTTAAACTTTATTTTGCAAATCATATGACTTCTAATCGTCATAACTTCCGCACATGAGGTTGGATTTACATGTGGTTTTCTCCGCTGTGATCGTATCGAAATTCCTGACATTATGAACAGGTTTAGATGAATTCTAAAATAGTTCAATTTTGGGCCATATTTTGGATTTCAAATCGATTTGAAATCAATTTTGAGTGTTTTAACCCACTCACAACTACTAAATTGTCTTATGTTAGTTAAAGTACATTTATGACATGACAAGAAATTGATTGGTTGATGTTTGACATATTTAAATTGTCATTCCAGTTAAATATGAATTTTATTGCATTTAATCGTCATATAATTAATGTTGAATTTTAAAATTTCCAGTTAATACCTTTATTGATAATCAGTAAATTTTTATTGTTTATTGGTTGATTTGGATGACGATTATGATGGATGTTTGATTGTTGATATTGGATGACTAGATGTTATATTTTTATATTGTTATAACACTGCAAGTTCCCTATGGATTGAAATGATGCATACCCAAACGATCTATAGATTAGGGAAAAATCATTATGGGTTGAAATGATAGACTCAAACGATTTTATTTTAATTCAGGATTGCGGATTGAAATGATATATACCCATAAATTTAATTATTTGCGGATTGAAATGATAAATATCTGTATCACTAGACCATAGAGTAGAAAATTATATACGGACACTGGATTGGTTAAATTAAATGATTCTAAATCTTTAAATTTTGAATTCAGCTAAATGATATATTGAAATAGAATTTGGTTTATATAAATTGAATTGTTAAATGTATTTTTTAAAAGTAAAATTTGAAATATTGGAGTTTTATTTAGTAAATTGCTTAAAGAGATTAAATTTGAATTCTAAAGTTGAATTTAAAGTATAAACGAAATTTATCGAAATTGAGTTATTGAAGTCATTTGAAATTGTAATTTTGAAATCTATTGAAATTGGAATAGCTTATATTGATACTTCAAGATTTGAAATTGGCTTTTGATTTGAAATCTGGATATGGTCCAGATTTGTTGAAATGGAAGAAATAGTTACATTTGATGTTAATTTCAAATTCATTATTTTTATATAAACTATTGAAATGTTATCTTAAATTCTAATTACTAAGATTTTCAAACTATTAAACTAAACTAATCTATTTTAAAATATTTTAAACTATTTAATCAATTTAAACTATTTTAATTTATTTTAATCTATTTAATCGAATTTAATCTAATTTATCTTATTTTAAACTAATTAACCCATTTTATATTTTAAATTTAATAAATCAATTTTAAATTTATTCTATCAATTTTAAATCTATTTTACCTATTTTAAACTTATTTAATTTAATTTAAATCTATTTAATCTATTTTAAATCTAATTAATCTATTTTAAATCTATTTAAAATATATTAATTCTAATAAAACTATTTTAAATCTATTTAAACTATTTTAATACATTTTTAAATTATTTTAAAGTATTTCAAACCATTTATGTAATATCCCGGAATTTTGGACAATATAAATTTAATAATCTGGATTTAAATTTATATTGAATTGATAATTTTGTTAATAAATTTGATTTGATTCTATAATCTTCTTTATTTAATTATTTAATTTGTGAAATTATTTTTAATGAGTTAATAAATTGTTTTCTATTCAATAATGTATATGTATTTATATATATTTTAAATAGACAAGTTGTTTTTAGTTAAATTGGTATAGCATAATTTTATATGTTTTGAAAATAGAAATTATGATTTATTTTTGATTTGAGTTTTTCAAAAAAATATTTAATTAAATACTATATGTTTTTAAATAAGAGATAAATGTTTTAATTAGTTTCAAATTCATTTTTAATTCAAGTTGTATATTAAAATATGTTACAAGCTCTTTTATAAAATTTGTTTTATAGGTTTCTTTTCAAATGAATTACTTGTATATTGTTATAATGCTTTGCTTTATTCTTTAGAGAATTATTTAGATAACATAATTATGTATAAGATTTAATTAACAATGTTTAATACTTATTTAACTTTAATTAAACATGGTTATTAATCAAAGAGACATGTGTATGTGTATTAAAACTTTAAGCTAACAAGTGTATATTTAATAAGACAAGTGTCAATGTTTTATTTTCTTTTTCTTTATTTCATTTTCTGAAAATACATTCTTGTTAACTTGTTTTTCATTCATATCATTTAATTTCTTCATTCATATTCATATTCTTTTCTCATTCCTTAATAAAAAGAAGATCAAATTTCATTCTTTCCACATCCATAATCAAATCTGCATTCTTCAAACTCAAGTATATTTGCATTATTCACTCTTACTAAAAATCATTCCCTGCATTTCTCAAACCTATAAACCAACCTGCATTCAAACCCTCTTTTCAAAATACAAACATGCAAATTACATCAAGTCTGCATCTTCCATTTTCAAATCTGCAACCTTGAAATCAAACATGTAGCTCCTCTTTTCAAATTCAAACCTGCATGCATCAATTATTAATCAAGTTAAAGCCTGCATTTAAAACCTGATAGCATCAAGTAGAAGCTCTGTTCAATCCTTTTCAAGTAGAGCCTGCAATTTCAAGCAGAGAGGCCTGCATGCAACCATTTGGATCTGCATTCATGAAAATCTTCAATCTGAAGCATTATGAAGCAAGCATCATTTTTTTTTAAAGGCAGGGGTCTGCATTTTTAAGAGCATTCAAGCTTCTGCATGTTCAATCTGGATTCCTTTGCATCTACAACCTGTATTAGAATCTGGAAGCAAATTCAGGCCTACATGCATCATTTAAAAGCAAGACAAAGGGACTGCATTTCATCTTTTCAAATCTGGAATGGAACCTGTATAGTTGATTGTGCTCTGCATTCTGCATAATTAGGTGAGTAACACTAAATTTAAGTAAAGTTAGGTAGGAATGCATGTTGCTTATTTGCTGAGTTAAATTTGTGTTCATGTTTTCTACTGCCTGTGCATATGTGATTTGCATTGTTGAAAAACTATATTTTACATATTTGCTTAGGACTGTTGAAACATGGTTTTAACTTGGATTGAAATTGTTTCTGGAAGTAGTTTATAAATCATAGATCACAATAAAATTTTTGAATTGATTTTCATTTCAAGTTTGGATTGAAATTTGGGGTTGAATTGTGGCATTACTGTGTAGAACCCTAGTTTATTTGGGGTTTCTGTTTTTGGGTCAATCCTAACTCCTCAGTGCATCGAGTTTGAAGCTATTGGGAGTGTTGGTGGATGGTGAGGTGAAGAAGCTATCACCGGAGTTTGGTCGATGATGGTGGTCGGAGATGGTAGTTAATGGTGTTGACAGGATTGACACTGCAGTGAGTTAATGTTTCAGTTTGGAGTTGATGTTGGTTGCAGGGATTTTACTCGAGTTGGTCTCGGGGGAAATAGAAAATGACTCGGAGTAGTAGGGGAACTGACTCGAAGTAAATAGGGGAGTTCAGTGTGTGTATATTCAGGCTTTATTAAACAGAAACTGTTCTGTTCTGTTTATTTTAAAAAAAAAAAATTAAAATAAAGTTTTAATTTAATCTGAAACTTTGAACTTAGAATCTAACTTGAGTCTGAAATTGAATTCAAATAGTTTGAATTATTATTTTGTAATAATTTTAAATGCAGAATTTCAAATTGGTTAAGAATATAAAAAAAGAAAAAGAAAGGGGAAACAGGAAACTGTTTCCAGATTTTTAAAATTTGAATTAAGGTGCAACTAAAATTGTGGCTTGGGTTTTTAAACTGAATTCAAGTATGAATTTAAATAAGTTTAAATTCTGTTCTTTTGAAATTATTTAAATTCTGGGAATTTCAAAGTTTAAGTTTTTGTTTATAAAACAGAAAACTGTTTCTGTTTAAATGTAAAAGGTAAGTTTAAATTTTTAGGTGAAGATTTTAAACTGAGTTTTGGTTTGAATTTGAATATGAATTCAAATTTGATTTGTATGGAATTTGAAATCATTTAAGCTTTTAAAATTTAAATTTGATTTGGAAATCTCAAGTATAAAATGCATTATTGTTTTGCATTTGAAGTAAGAGGTTAAGTATTTAATTTAGGAATTCAAATGAATTCAAAACTGAGTTTTTAAATCTGGATTTAAATTTTTAAGCTTCAGTTTTTAAATTAAAGATTTAAATTTAAATTGTTTTCAAATGGTTTGCATTTGAATTAAAGGTATAAATTATAGAAAGAGTTTAAAGAGTTAAAGCTAAAATAAGTTTGAAAGTTGAATTTCAAATGTTAAAGAAATTTTTTTAAAATTGATTTGAATTTGATTTGAATTGAAATTTAAATCCTTTTCAACTTATTAATTAAGTATATGTTTCTTGTAAACATATAAGATTTAGATTTGTGTTGTTTTAAAATCTTATTTTAAATGAGTTTGAGTTTTAAAGTTTAAAAGAAATGTTAAATGGAATTTAATGTAAATTTAAAAACATTTTGATTTTTAAATGCATGATTTAATAAGAAATGATTATCTAAAGATAAATAAAAATTAATGATTGGATTCATTAATTATTAAGGTAATTAAGATAAATATTAATTATTTAATTAATTAAATAATGGGAAGTTTAATTAAATAATTAATGATTTTTAATTTGATTTGAGATTAATTAATTAAGTTTAATTAATTTATAATTAAGGATGGTTAACTAAATTTTAATTTATGATTAAGATTTATTTAATCAAGTGATTAATGATAATTTAGTTTTTAATTAACACTTAGTTAATTAATAATTAGAGATTAATTAAATAATAATTAAATAATTAATTACTTAATAATTAATGATGATTAATATAAGTTAATTTCTTAATTAAGTAATTAAGAAATGTTAATGAAGTCATTAACTCAAGATAGTTAATTAATGTGATTAATTTTTGATAATTAATTAGATTAATTAATTAATAATCAATTGTTTAAAGTTTTAATTACTTAATGAAAGTAATTAGTGAATTAATTACTTAATGTAATTAAGGTTAATGTGATTTGTTTAGATTAATTAATTAAGTTTAATTGATTTAAACATTTGAGGATTGTTTGATAATTACTTATGTAATTTAAGAATTTGTAATTACTTAAGGAAGTAATTAATTAATAATTACAGAATGTAATTAAAGATATTTGATATAGAAGTAATTTGGATTTAAATTACCTTGAAATTAATCAAGGGGATTAATTTAGATAATTAATTAAAAATAATTAATTATTGGGTTGAGTAATTAATGTAGTTAATTACTGAATGGTTATTAATCAAGGGTGATTAATTTATGTAGGGTTTAATAATTAACTTGTGTAATCAACCTATAATGCTAATTACTTATTGTAATTAGAGATGATTAATCAATAATGATTAATTGAAATAAATATTAAGATGATTTATAAATTGATTTGAAATCAATTGATGGTTAAGATAAGCAGAATCTTTATGATGAAGTAATTAATTTAATTCATTTTAAATTAATTAGAGATTGTGTAATTAATTTAATTCATTTTAAATTAATTATAGAAAGTGAGATCAGTAGATCATTTGCTTATGTTTGATGAATGGTATTGATTGTTTGGTATGGTTTGTAATCTCAGTTATGAGACGAATGGTGTATGTGATATGGATGCATTGGTTGCTCTTGGATGATAATATAGATTATCTGTTTATGATATGATTATCTGTTGATAATGATAATATTGATTATCTGTTGTGTTGTGAATTATCTATCTGTATGCTTAGATAATGAATTGAAATTGTTTTAAACTTAAAACAACTTGGCCTTAATAAGACACGCTTTGGTTTTCGATGAGACCGGGATCGGGTTTCCATATTTGGACATCCGAAAACCACATCGATTCCAAATAACGTTAGGTCGTTAATCCAAGTGGAGCGAGTGAAGACTCGAGGTGTAAGGGCTATACGTCAGTATAACTCTGTGGGTGATTCCGTAATGAGTTTGACGGAATAGATCTTATAGATTCGAGATGGTGAATCAGAGTGCAAGGGTTATTGTCGTTAACTCTGAGGGTGATTCCAATACGAGTGTAACGAGATAATGCCTTCGGTTTCGTTCGAACCCGGAACGAACTTGTATGGATTGAATGCTTTCAGAACATCGTCAGGTGGACGATGAGCATTCTAAGTAATGTGTCCTATAAAGGTAATCGTAACCTCAAGCCTCATCAACCGGGAATGGCTAAAACAGGGGAGGTGCAGCAAAGCTTCGTGGGTAGCCCCCACTTGAGAGTAAGATTTACCCCTGTCTAGAGGTCCCTTTATATTTCGGCTGTGTGGGACGGTTGATCATGACAACCGTCGGGGTTGTCTTATTTGGAACTGTTCAGTAAGGAACGGGTCCGGCTTTGTGTTGCAGGGGAGTTAGGGTGGCTCCTCGGTACGGTGATCTAGGCCACGTACTGTGACGGGCGGTACCCCAGTAGCCCTGTCATTGATGGAATCCAAAATCCAATAAGTGCCGTACGTATTAGTTGTGCCCAACTATGTTGGAATGTGAGATGTAAGCATTTCAGCTATTTCTGTATTTTATTTTGAAAACCCTAGACACTATTATAATATCATCGGATTTCCTATCAAATGTTTTGGTTAGCGTAAGGTAAAAACTTTTCCATGTTTATGTGTGGGAAGTCTTACGTGATACCTTTTCTTTCAAAGGTTTTTCAAAGTTAAGCAACTTTAACCTGTTACTCACACCAGACCCATGTCTGACCCGGAGTTATTTCTGTTTTTCTTTAACTCTTGGGTACTCAAATTTTTATGAGTAGTCAAGGGAATTCAGGTTAGGATTCAGGATTGCTTTGACGATTTGTGGAGGAGCATATGGAGCAGGAGGCTTCTGCGTATAGTTATTTAGTTCCGCTGTGTTTGGTATCTCTGAGTCTTGTGTTTGTATTGAGTTGTAATAACTAGACAGGTGTTTATAACTGTCTAGTATGTGTTGTATATGTCTGTGTAACTCTGATAATTGATGTATACTATGTAATACTTTGTTATTAATATAATTTATTCGTTTCCGCTGTTGAGATTCTTGTGTTGTTTCTTTCTTCTCTTCTTTCTTTTCTTCTTCTATCCCTTTCTTTCTTAATTCATGACGCGATTTTCTGGGAGTGAAAGTCGGGTCGTGACATCTTGGTATCAGAGCTGTAGGTTGAGTGAATACCTAGGCTCTGAAGTGTGTCTTTCTTTAGGGAGCGTTAGGTTGAGTGAATACCTAGGCTCTGTAGTGGTGTCTTTCTTGAGAGAGCGTATTTGTAATTTTATATGTATATATATATATTTATTGGTTCTACCTATTTGTTGGATTACCTGTTCGGGTTTTTCCAATGTAAGTTATAAAGGTAGATGAGGTAGAAGTGTGTGTAACACGACTACAATTGGTTGGAGTTTGATGGATGAGGTTGGAAGTGTATTTGTCGAGACTGTAGACCTAATATCGTCTCGAGTGAGTTCTGTAGTGATGAAAGACTTCATCGATCTCTGAAAGTAACCTGTTAAGGTTCGGAGTTCATCTTTGAAGTGTTGAATTGAGTTTTGATCTGTCGGTTGGACAGAAGCAAGTAAGTGATGGTATCTTGATATCTTAGGAAGTAGTAGCTGCGTGATGAGATGCAGTGACTATGGATGTTTCCGAAGATGTTTTCTTTGGAACAAGAATAAGAAGTGAGTCAGCACGGTGATGTGGCTGAGTTTAGCAGAGTGTTTTGAGTTGGTAGGAGTCTTCTGGCTAGATAGTTTTTCTGAAGTGGAGTTCAGAAGCAGCAGAGTGGATCTTTTCTCTGGTAAGTTGGCTAAGTCAGCATAAGCTCTTCTGTTTGGTTAAGAGAGAGAGCAGTTTTCTTTGGATTTAGGCTGAGTTGATCGCAAAAGTGACTTGCGATAGTATGTTCTCTTGTGTTGTTGGAGATTGTCTGGATGTCTTCTGGAAGTCAGAGTTTGTCTGCATCTGGAGATCGAGTTTTCTTTCCAGGATTGGATCTGGTGGTTCAGTTAGTAAATGGATGGTTCCTTGAGATAGAAGTTGGTGAGCAACTCAGGTTTGGGAGGAACATCTGAGTTTTCTAATGGATATGTGGAACCATATTTCTGTGCTGGGTTGTCTGGTCTGTGCTTGTGCTCTTCGTCAGCATTTTCTTCTGTTTCGGATCAGAGTTGTGCAGCGGAAGCAGTTTGGAATGTTTCTTTTCCGGATAAGGAGAAGTTTGTTCTTTCTTCTGTTATTGAGAAGCAGAGGTTGTGTTCTTGGTTTTTGGGTGATCTTGAAGAGATCATTGGATTGTTTTGCTTCGGTCTGTTTCTTTTGGAATCAGCAAGAGTTGAGCTGATCAGGATGGATGTTGGTAGCCCAGGATCGTCCGAAGAATTTTTATGGATAAGAGACAGAGAATTTGGATTCTGGAATTGGAGATTTGAATTTGGTTAAGTTTTCTCTAGGGAGCTATAAGTTTGGGAAGCTATCTCCGAAGTGTTTTGGTTTCTTCTGTGATTGGTAAGATCAGTGTTTGGTTTTCTAGAGCTGAATTGTCAGCTTGGATAACTGGGATTCAGGGTGTTTCACGTATCTCTGAGGGAGTTCGTGTTTGATATTTCTGGTTGTAGAACCAGCAGTTTAGGTTGGTTTGTTTGTTGTGTCAGACTCGTTTGTAGTCTGATATTCTGTATAGAATTGTTTTTAGGAGCTCTATAGCTTAGTAGTAATGATTGATTGTATTTTATAGAGCGAGTATCCCGATATATATATATATATACCGGGGAAACTCGTGAAGTTTTATCCGAAATTCTTTTTTGGATAATTAGATTTGTTCTGATTGTGTGAATTGATTGCTTTGGTTGTTGGCATATGATTAACATATGCCGTGTTTTAAAATAAAATTTGTAAATAGATTATTAAATTGCCTTTGTTTTAAATTTCGGGGACGAAATTCTTTTAAGGGGGAAGGATTGTAATATCCCGGAATTTTGGACAATATAAATTTAATAATCTGGATTTAAATTTATATTGAATTGATAATTTTGTTAATAAATTTGATTTGATTCTATAATCTTCTTTATTTAATTATTTAATTTGTGAAATTATTTTTAATGAGTTAATAAATTGTTTTCTATTCAATAATGTATATGTATTTATATATATTTTAAATAGACAAGTTGTTTTTAGTTAAATTGGTATAGCATAATTTTATATGTTTTGAAAATAGAAATTATGATTTATTTTTGATTTGAGTTTTTCAAAAAAATATTTAATTAAATACTATATGTTTTTAAATAAGAGATAAATGTTTTAATTAGTTTCAAATTCATTTTTAATTCAAGTTGTATATTAAAATATGTTACAAGCTCTTTTATAAAATTTGTTTTATAGGTTTCTTTTCAAATGAATTACTTGTATATTGTTATAATGCTTTGCTTTATTCTTTAGAGAATTATTTAGATAACATAATTATGTATAAGATTTAATTAACAATGTTTAATACTTATTTAACTTTAATTAAACATGGTTATTAATCAAAGAGACATGTGTATGTGTATTAAAACTTTAAGCTAACAAGTGTATATTTAATAAGACAAGTGTCAATGTTTTATTTTCTTTTTCTTTATTTCATTTTCTGAAAATACATTCTTGTTAACTTGTTTTTCATTCATATCATTTAATTTCTTCATTCATATTCATATTCTTTTCTCATTCCTTAATAAAAAGAAGATCAAATTTCATTCTTTCCACATCCATAATCAAATCTGCATTCTTCAAACTCAAGTATATTTGCATTATTCACTCTTACTAAAAATCATTCCCTGCATTTCTCAAACCTATAAACCAACCTGCATTCAAACCCTCTTTTCAAAATACAAACATGCAAATTACATCAAGTCTGCATCTTCCATTTTCAAATCTGCAACCTTGAAATCAAACATGTAGCTCCTCTTTTCAAATTCAAACCTGCATGCATCAATTATTAATCAAGTTAAAGCCTGCATTTAAAACCTGATAGCATCAAGTAGAAGCTCTGTTCAATCCTTTTCAAGTAGAGCCTGCAATTTCAAGCAGAGAGGCCTGCATGCAACCATTTGGATCTGCATTCATGAAAATCTTCAATCTGAAGCATTATGAAGCAAGCATCATTTTTTTTTAAAGGCAGGGGTCTGCATTTTTAAGAGCATTCAAGCTTCTGCATGTTCAATCTGGATTCCTTTGCATCTACAACCTGTATTAGAATCTGGAAGCAAATTCAGGCCTACATGCATCATTTAAAAGCAAGACAAAGGGACTGCATTTCATCTTTTCAAATCTGGAATGGAACCTGTATAGTTGATTGTGCTCTGCATTCTGCATAATTAGGTGAGTAACACTAAATTTAAGTAAAGTTAGGTAGGAATGCATGTTGCTTATTTGCTGAGTTAAATTTGTGTTCATGTTTTCTACTGCCTGTGCATATGTGATTTGCATTGTTGAAAAACTATATTTTACATATTTGCTTAGGACTGTTGAAACATGGTTTTAACTTGGATTGAAATTGTTTCTGGAAGTAGTTTATAAATCATAGATCACAATAAAATTTTTGAATTGATTTTCATTTCAAGTTTGGATTGAAATTTGGGGTTGAATTGTGGCATTACTGTGTAGAACCCTAGTTTATTTGGGGTTTCTGTTTTTGGGTCAATCCTAACTCCTCAGTGCATCGAGTTTGAAGCTATTGGGAGTGTTGGTGGATGGTGAGGTGAAGAAGCTATCACCGGAGTTTGGTCGATGATGGTGGTCGGAGATGGTAGTTAATGGTGTTGACAGGATTGACACTGCAGTGAGTTAATGTTTCAGTTTGGAGTTGATGTTGGTTGCAGGGATTTTACTCGAGTTGGTCTCGGGGGAAATAGAAAATGACTCGGAGTAGTAGGGGAACTGACTCGAAGTAAATAGGGGAGTTCAGTGTGTGTATATTCAGGCTTTATTAAACAGAAACTGTTCTGTTCTGTTTATTTTAAAAAAAAAAATTAAAATAAAGTTTTAATTTAATCTGAAACTTTGAACTTAGAATCTAACTTGAGTCTGAAATTGAATTCAAATAGTTTGAATTATTATTTTGTAATAATTTTAAATGCAGAATTTCAAATTGGTTAAGAATATAAAAAAAGAAAAAGAAAGGGGAAACAGGAAACTGTTTCCAGATTTTTAAAATTTGAATTAAGGTGCAACTAAAATTGTGGCTTGGGTTTTTAAACTGAATTCAAGTATGAATTTAAATAAGTTTAAATTCTGTTCTTTTGAAATTATTTAAATTCTGGGAATTTCAAAGTTTAAGTTTTTGTTTATAAAACAGAAAACTGTTTCTGTTTAAATGTAAAAGGTAAGTTTAAATTTTTAGGTGAAGATTTTAAACTGAGTTTTGGTTTGAATTTGAATATGAATTCAAATTTGATTTGTCTGGAATTTGAAATCATTTAAGCTTTTAAAATTTAAATTTGATTTGGAAATCTCAAGTATAAAATGCATTATTGTTTTGCATTTGAAGTAAGAGGTTAAGTATTTAATTTAGGAATTCAAATGAATTCAAAACTGAGTTTTTAAATCTGGATTTAAATTTTTAAGCTTCAGTTTTTAAATTAAAGATTTAAATTTAAATTGTTTTCAAATGGTTTGCATTTGAATTAAAGGTATAAATTATAGAAAGAGTTTAAAGAGTTAAAGCTAAAATAAGTTTGAAAGTTGAATTTCAAATGTTAAAGAAATTTTTTTAAAATTGATTTGAATTTGATTTGAATTGAAATTTAAATCCTTTTCAACTTATTAATTAAGTATATGTTTCTTGTAAACAT
Organism: Allium cepa; assembly: GCA_030765085.1. Taxonomy (NCBI): domain Eukaryota; kingdom Viridiplantae; phylum Streptophyta; class Magnoliopsida; order Asparagales; family Amaryllidaceae; genus Allium; species Allium cepa. The sequence continues at coordinate 616,186,375 of CM060942.1, forward strand.
ATAAGATTTAGATTTGTGTTGTTTTAAAATCTTATTTTAAATGAGTTTGAGTTTTAAAGTTTAAAAGAAATGTTAAATGGAATTTAATGTAAATTTAAAAACATTTTGATTTTTAAATGCATGATTTAATAAGAAATGATTATCTAAAGATAAATAAAAATTAATGATTGGATTCATTAATTATTAAGGTAATTAAGATAAATATTAATTATTTAATTAATTAAATAATGGGAAGTTTAATTAAATAATTAATGATTTTTAATTTGATTTGAGATTAATTAATTAAGTTTAATTAATTTATAATTAAGGATGGTTAACTAAATTTTAATTTATGATTAAGATTTATTTAATCAAGTGATTAATGATAATTTAGTTTTTAATTAACACTTAGTTAATTAATAATTAGAGATTAATTAAATAATAATTAAATAATTAATTACTTAATAATTAATGATGATTAATATAAGTTAATTTCTTAATTAAGTAATTAAGAAATGTTAATGAAGTCATTAACTCAAGATAGTTAATTAATGTGATTAATTTTTGATAATTAATTAGATTAATTAATTAATAATCAATTGTTTAAAGTTTTAATTACTTAATGAAAGTAATTAGTGAATTAATTACTTAATGTAATTAAGGTTAATGTGATTTGTTTAGATTAATTAATTAAGTTTAATTGATTTAAACATTTGAGGATTGTTTGATAATTACTTATGTAATTTAAGAATTTGTAATTACTTAAGGAAGTAATTAATTAATAATTACAGAATGTAATTAAAGATATTTGATATAGAAGTAATTTGGATTTAAATTACCTTGAAATTAATCAAGGGGATTAATTTAGATAATTAATTAAAAATAATTAATTATTGGGTTGAGTAATTAATGTAGTTAATTACTGAATGGTTATTAATCAAGGGTGATTAATTTATGTAGGGTTTAATAATTAACTTGTGTAATCAACCTATAATGCTAATTACTTATTGTAATTAGAGATGATTAATCAATAATGATTAATTGAAATAAATATTAAGATGATTTATAAATTGATTTGAAATCAATTGATGGTTAAGATAAGCAGAATCTTTATGATGAAGTAATTAATTTAATTCATTTTAAATTAATTAGAGATTGTGTAATTAATTTAATTCATTTTAAATTAATTATAGAAAGTGAGATCAGTAGATCATTTGCTTATGTTTGATGAATGGTATTGATTGTTTGGTATGGTTTGTAATCTCAGTTATGAGACGAATGGTGTATGTGATATGGATGCATTGGTTGCTCTTGGATGATAATATAGATTATCTGTTTATGATATGATTATCTGTTGATAATGATAATATTGATTATCTGTTGTGTTGTGAATTATCTATCTGTATGCTTAGATAATGAATTGAAATTGTTTTAAACTTAAAACAACTTGGCCTTAATAAGACACGCTTTGGTTTTCGATGAGACCGGGATCGGGTTTCCATATTTGGACATCCGAAAACCACATCGATTCCAAATAACGTTAGGTCGTTAATCCAAGTGGAGCGAGTGAAGACTCGAGGTGTAAGGGCTATACGTCAGTATAACTCTGTGGGTGATTCCGTAATGAGTTTGACGGAATAGATCTTATAGATTCGAGATGGTGAATCAGAGTGCAAGGGTTATTGTCGTTAACTCTGAGGGTGATTCCAATACGAGTGTAACGAGATAATGCCTTCGGTTTCGTTCGAACCCGGAACGAACTTGTATGGATTGAATGCTTTCAGAACATCGTCAGGTGGACGATGAGCATTCTAAGTAATGTGTCCTATAAAGGTAATCGTAACCTCAAGCCTCATCAACCGGGAATGGCTAAAACAGGGGAGGTGCAGCAAAGCTTCGTGGGTAGCCCCCACTTGAGAGTAAGATTTACCCCTGTCTAGAGGTCCCTTTATATTTCGGCTGTGTGGGACGGTTGATCATGACAACCGTCGGGGTTGTCTTATTTGGAACTGTTCAGTAAGGAACGGGTCCGGCTTTGTGTTGCAGGGGAGTTAGGGTGGCTCCTCGGTACGGTGATCTAGGCCACGTACTGTGACGGGCGGTACCCCAGTAGCCCTGCCATTGATGGAATCCAAAATCCAATAAGTGCCGTACGTATTAGTTGTGCCCAACTATGTTGGAATGTGAGATGTAAGCATTTCAGCTATTTCTGTATTTTATTTTGAAAACCCTAGACACTATTATAATATCATCGGATTTCCTATCAAATGTTTTGGTTAGCGTAAGGTAAAAACTTTTCCATGTTTATGTGTGGGAAGTCTTACGTGATACCTTTTCTTTCAAAGGTTTTTCAAAGTTAAGCAACTTTAACCTGTTACTCACACCAGACCCATGTCTGACCCGGAGTTATTTCTGTTTTTCTTTAACTCTTGGGTACTCAAATTTTTATGAGTAGTCAAGGGAATTCAGGTTAGGATTCAGGATTGCTTTGACGATTTGTGGAGGAGCATATGGAGCAGGAGGCTTCTGCGTATAGTTATTTAGTTCCGCTGTGTTTGGTATCTCTGAGTCTTGTGTTTGTATTGAGTTGTAATAACTAGACAGGTGTTTATAACTGTCTAGTATGTGTTGTATATGTCTGTGTAACTCTGATAATTGATGTATACTATGTAATACTTTGTTATTAATATAATTTATTCGTTTCCGCTGTTGAGATTCTTGTGTTGTTTCTTTCTTCTCTTCTTTCTTTTCTTCTTCTATCCCTTTCTTTCTTAATTCATGACGCGATTTTCTGGGAGTGAAAGTCGGGTCGTGACAATTTAAATTATATTTTCAAACTATACTAAACTATTTGTAACTATCTATACTATCTTCTAAATTCTAAATTGTAAGGTGGAAGTGGTTATATTTAAATTGTTGATTTAAAAGTAAATATGATTAAATGATGTAATAACCTAATTTAGGATTTAAATAACATATTTTGAGTAAATATGATGATTTTCAAACAAGGGTTTAACCTATTTTGAAATTATGATTTCGAAAGTGATGGTTTGAATTGAATATGATATTTAGATACCATGATGGCTTTGGAAATGTAAAAGAACCGTCTGGTATGTAATAAGCATTGGGTGTTAAAGAGATTGGGATCAAATATTGTCATACTCTCTACCAATTCTGAAACCACTTTAACAACTATGAATATGGTGGGGATTCCAGAAATGAAGTAGGATGGTTGGTGAACGATTGTTTATGAGGTATTTATGTAGCCTTGACTCCCCTGAGTCAGCTTAGATGTGATTAAAATAGGAGCTATGCCTGGCCAAGTGAGGTCGCACCTCTGATCGGACATGCTTCTTCGATACCATATTATGACTTTATGATTAATTTGTTAGCCACCGCTTGATTTGATTATGTGAATGCATTCCGAGGTGGACGATAGTAGCTGCTATGCGTTACCACCAGTCAAGTTCTGCAAAACGGTAGAGTCCTACATTGGGATTGCCTCGAGTGACGTGTTCACATGCCCTATCGCACCTTCTACGAGTTTGTTTTGTACCATACCTATTGAGTGCTCTTTAGGTAAACCTCACGGAGGAACTTAAGGTACTGTATAGACTATGAGAATATATAAAATGTGTTAAGGGGAATATGGGTAACATCTTAATTCTATTTTAATACTTCACTTTGTTGTAGAGACAATTATAATAGCCTATTGTACAATGTATGTAAATAATTTAACGGATCCTTAGGAGATGGAAATCCCGAACATCTCTTATTTTACTACACTCATGTCAGACACTGGATAGGAGATGTCAAACCGTACAAACATCTTTGACATCATTACACTCATATTTTTTACTGTTGATTTATCTTACGTAAGATCTTTTAGTTCCGACTCGAGTATTTTGTCATTACACTCGAGTCAGTCTGAGCTTTTTAGTATATCAAAGACTGCTTTTCTAGAGGATGAAGAAGTACTATTACTATTTATTATATCCATACCACTACATCATGTTATTCCACAGCATTATTTAATTATTACTGCTATATGTACTCTGATTCTATATTGTAAAAGTATAATCAAATGTTATTTGTAAAATGCAACGACCTGTAAATTTTCGACTATTTAAATTGTAAAATTAATGAGTTTTGGTAAATTAATATGGAAATAAATAAAGAATTTGTAATTTAATACTAAATGAATGCTAAAATGAAATGTGACAATGGTAATTAAAACTAATAATTAACAATTTGAATGAAATTGCAATTAATTGAAATATTGTAAATTGTTATACTTGGTTATAAATTGACAAGAAAACAAATGCAAACATTAAATTAATAAATGAAATAGTATGAAATAAATGACCATTGAATAAAATTTAGGTTATATAAAAATTGTAACATCTGTTTGTGAATAATGAATTCATAAGTGTGATTAAAATTTATAGTAACGATTATTATAAGTTACCTATATATTTAATCCGTTAAATTGAATTGAAATTAATCACAATAAATCTAAATTAAATATTATGTTAATGTAAATTAAGGTAATAATTGGAAATATGTTAATTCTATTCATAATATGATAATTAGTTGAATAAAAAGAATGGAAATCAAGATTTATTAATTCATTGGAATTTAAAGTTATAATAATTGGATTAATTGCAATTAAATGAAATTAAATATTTAAATATTACGTTAGTGGAAATTAAGATGAAATTGGGAAATATTAATGTAGTCAGATATAAACCAATGTTAGTTATATCCTTATCATAATAAAGACTTTAACAACAAGGTTTAAAATTTAATAAATGGATTTTTGGAATTTTAATTTATATTTTCTGAATTTAACGAAAATGAAATTAAACGCTGAAATTGATGAATTAATCAACTTTAAATTGACTTTTAAATTTGTTTAAATTATTGTAAATGATTAAGAAACCAAAAAGGATAAAAGTTGTGAGTTATCAAAATTTAAATTGAAAAGTGATTAATTCATTTAATATTAAATTATTTAATTAATGAAAAAATAGCCATTTTGGTCACTGACTCGGATTTCGACGAACCAGTTTCATCGGATCTGTAACGGTAAATTATTGTAAGATTTCAAATTTCATAATGATTAGACTTGTCGTTTGATCGTACGGACTCGAAACGCCTAGAAATGAAATCAATTGAAATCAATTGAAATCAATTTGAATAAGTTGGTTTTATCATAACTTCTTCATACGATGGAATTTGGACTTGAAACCTATTTCATCGAGTTTAAAATATTTGAAAACATTTATTTTGATATATGGGATGATCCATTTTCATTTCGGAGGCAGAACGGGCTCTTGGGTCGTATTTGTCATTTCAAACCTATTTGGATGTTCATTCTTTCTTATCGGGCCTCGATTATATATATTTATATATATATGTTCTTTTTCTCAAACCCCAGCATCCATTATCTTGTTCAATACGTACAAATTCATCTGCCTATTTCTCTTCCTCAATGGCAGAACAGAATCCAAATTGCAAAACCCTAAATTTCAATCTCCAATTCAATTCCAAAAATTAAACTCTCCAAACAATATCGAAATATATATCGATTTGAAGCTCTCGACGAGCGTAGGAAAAATCTATAATTCGTTTTTCTATTCGATACATCATTTTTTCAAAAATTCAGGATGAACTTTGGACATGATCTTGGTTCAACGGCGGATCATCGATTATATGATGATCGGGTGGTGGCAACGTGTAGAGGTAGTCGAGTTGGCCATGGATTTTGGTTTGCGGTGACTGCAATAGCTGGAATTCACGCTGATCAGCATTTAAAGAGGAGCAGTGGAGTTCGTCAATAGTAGGCTAGAGCGAGTCGCGTGGGTACGGTCGTGGGCGGCCGATGTCGGTGGCTGATCGCGCTGGAGATGATTATAAGCATGGCTAAAATTGCATGAAGGCGTGACGGCAAGTGTTTCGCTTGAGACTGGGGCGAGTTGAATGTTTGAGCGTAGGGCTGTGGCATGGTGACGTGGCGCTGTGTGATAGGTAGATTTTTTTTTTGAAATCACTATTTCCGTATATTCTAACATACATAACTTTTTCATACGATGTCCATTTCGTAAGCGGTTTATTCCATTGTGATCCTATTTAAATTTCAAACATTTTGACGCTTCTTTGGATGAATTCTGAGACCGTTCAAATTTTGGGCTTAAATTGAATTTAAATACGATTTAAATTCAAAGGTGAGTGTTTTAACCCACTCACAACTTCTAAAATTTCTTATGTCTGTTAAATTAAATTTATGATGTGATTAAAAATTTATTTATAGCTGTTTGTTATATTTTAACTTCGTTTTAGTTGATTTGAATTTATTTGAATTAAATCTTTATTTAATTTATTATTGAATATAAATTGCCAGTTAAATACCTATTATCGATTATCAGTTCTATACTGATATTTATTGATTGTTTTGGATGATGATTGTGATGGATGTTGATTGTTGATGTTGGTTGAATGGATGTTGTATTTTATACCATTATAAACTGCAAGTTCGTTATGGATTTTTATTTATTTCGGGATTGCGGTTTGAAATGATATACAACCGCAAAATGTTTAAATTGCGGATTGAAATGATAAATATCTGTATCACTTGAACCTAGGGTAGAAAATTATATACGGACATCGGATTGGTTAAATTAAATGATTTTAAAATCCTTAAAATTTTGAATTTATTCAATTGATGTTTTGAAATAAAATTTGATTTATATAAATTGAAGTATTATAGAAAAATCAAGTTTTGCGTTGAAAGCCGAATTTGTTCAAAAAGGAATTTCTTGAAGAAATAAAATCAGAAGTTTAAAGTTAAACTTTTATACATAAATGAAATTCTATCGAAATTGAGTTATTAATTTTTTTTTGAAAATAACTTTGAAATATTTTGAAATTGGAGTACTCTGTATTGATATTTTGAATATGGATCGAAACGACATCAAATTCAATAGTTTGTTGAAATTTGGTCTGTCGATTTGGAAATTTGAAATGGTCCAAATATGTTGAAATGAGATGAATAGTTTAACTTGATATTAATTTCAAACTCATATTTAATATAAATTGTTTTAAAAATATATTATTTTAAAATTTATAATTATTAAGATTTTCAAATTTATTAAACGATTTAACTAATATTAACTATATGAATTATTTTAATCTATTAATCTATTTTAAAACCAATTTAATTTATTTAAAACTAATTAAAATATTTTAATTTATTTTAAATCTAATTGGTCTATTTTAAAGCTATTTGATCTATTTTTAATTATATTTAATCTATTTTAAGTCTATATTAATTATTTATAACTATTTAAACTATTTTCTTCCAAATTCCAAAACCAAGTAAAATGGATAGGTCTATATTCAAATTTTTCGATTTTTAAAGTGAATATGGTTAATGATGTCATAACCTAAGTTGGGATTTAAAAGTTATAGCTAATAGGATATGATGATTTTAGAGTAAAATTTTTACCTATTTTGGAAGTATAATTTTTTGAAAGAAATCATGATTTTGGAAGTGATAATGATTTGAAAGCGATATAGTTTTGAGAAAATGATATTTTGATATAAATTGTGAATTGACTTTGAAAGGAAATATAATTATCGAACTATGATTTCAAAGGCGATTATAATTTCGAAAGTAAGTAATAATTTCGAAAGTGATATGGTTTGAGTCGAATATGATTTTTGATATCAATTATGAAATGATTTTAGAAATGTAAAAGAACCATTCGGTGTGTAATAAGCGATTGGTTGTCAAAGAGACCGGGATCGGATGTGGTCATACTCTCTGCTAATACTGAAAACCACTTTGACAACTGTGTACGCGGTGGAGATTCCAAAATCAAGTAGGATGGCGGCGACGTCCTATTTTGGTATATACGTGGACCCGGCTCCCATGAATTGGCTTAAAGTGGCCAAAACATGAGCAATCGACGGGCCAAGTGAGGTAGCTCCTCCGATCGGCATACTTCATCGATACTATATTCTGACTTTTGATTTATTTAGTGGCCACCCTTCGATTTTTACTCGGGGGAGTGTTCCGAGTTGGGCGGTAGTTGCGGCTATGTGTTACCAACAGTCCAAAAGTGTAATTGGTATAACTACCCTGGCATTGCCTAGTTGTGCCGTGTCACCTACCCTAGCGCGCCTTCTACAAGTTTGTTTTATGTCGTACCTATGGGGTATCCTCTGGCGGCTCTAGTTTATGGGGAGTTATGGTACTGTATAGACTATTGGCATCCAAAAATGTGTTAAGGTGGAAAATGTAAAGCCTTAAAGCTATTTTTAAATGGTATACTTTTCTTTAGACATTATTATAATGGCGTATTACTACATAGTAGATAGTTTAACTGATCCTTAGGAGATGTGAATCCCAAACATCTCTTAAGTTACTGCACTCACGTTAGACACTGGATAGGAAATGTCAAACCCCTTAAACATCTCTGACGTCGTTCCACTCATATTTATTTTCGTTGGTTTAACTTACATAAGATCTTTTAGTTCTGACTCGAGTGTTTTGTCTTTTCAATTCACTCGGGTCAGCCTAAGCATTTCAGGATTTGAAGATCTTATTTCTGAAGGATGAAGACGAAGATTTTATAATTATAATTTACTATATTACTCCACTGCATCACACTATTTCGCTGCATTGTTATTTATTTAACTTTGATATGTGTAACTCTGATTCTGTATTGTATAAGTAATCAAATGTTTTGTAAACAGCTTTATGAACTGTTATTTGATTATTATACTTGTCATTCCGCTATGAGATTCTGTTTTATTTTTCTTTTCTTTGTTATTTCTTATTTTCCCCAATAACAAATCTGCCCTTCTGTATGGTTTGAGTCGGCACGTGTGTTTGCTTAAAATGTACAAAAAGGCGGGATGTTACAGTTGGTATTAGAGCTTTGGTTTAGCAAAACCTTTGCTTTGTGGGGTCTGACTCTTTATTAATAGTGTAGCAATACGCTATGATGAGTCGCTGAGTGTATATATATGAGAGAATGTATTAGTTAGTGTTATAAAAAGATTTTTATATTTTGCTAATTTGTTCCATTTTGTATTTATAAATTCTGGTTGGTGCATATGACGCTATGACATCGATAGGGATTTCTAAACACTTAATAGGACATATCCACACAATATTTGTTTTGAAATATAGGTAAATGAAATAATTTTGCCTATTGTATATTTTGTATATAAAATATTAAATTTTATAAAGGATATATTTGGTTGTAATATATTTGTTGTTAGGTAGTGAAATTTATAAATATTAGTTGAAAATAAGATTTGAAAATAAAATAAATGAAAATTGGAAATCTAGAACTTAAGTTTCAGATTTTTTGAAAATCTCTTTCGAATGATTTTGGAATATAATAATAATAGTAGTTAAAATTATTTTCTGATATAAATAATTCAATATGATTTGAAAGAATTGTTTTAAAGAAATTTTGGAAAGAAATAAGTTCTGTACTCTCCTCTCTATCGTTGGAAAATAATTTCGGTGATGAGTGCACGCATCATCGACATTCATTCTCGAGTTTCAAAGTGGGAGGACTGTTGTAGTAGTAACTACACAATTGTTTGATAAATAAATCTTGATTTTAATTTTTAAATATGATTTGATAGATATATAAAGATATTTTTATATGTATAATATTTAAATGATTTGAAATGGAACCCAACATTTAGTTCTTAAATTTTTATAAATTAGAGATTTCAATTATTGTAATGAAATAAAATTTTAACTATTTAATAATTGAAACTTCTAAAGTTGAAAATAAGCAACTTAAATGCTATGTTATAACTGAAGTATATAAGAAATTTGAAAATTTTAACCTGTAATATAAATAGGATGTCAAAATAAAAAATGATAACTACTGAACATTTATTTACTAAAATGAAATAAGATAAACTTGTATAACTTTTAATTGCATTCTTAAAAACATTTATATAACTTACCAAATATTAAAAGTTGTAATGTTTAATAAGAAAATGTAATGGAAAATTGTACAAGAAACACTTATGTAATGAAAGTGTTCAATGAGTCACTTTTATAAATAATTGTAAACTTAAGTTATAATTGAAATGTCACTATAATCAAAATTATACACTACTTTTGAAATGTCACTATAATAAAATGTAATAGGAAATGAGTTTTGAAAGTAAATAATTATAAACCCAAGTCAATGAATTGATATGCTAAGCAATGGTATTGAACATGAATACTATAAGTAAATGAATTATAAAATTAAGTAAATGTTGAAGTTATTTATTATAAATTTAAGTAGGAAAATGAATACTGTAAGTGAAAGACTATAAACTTAAGTTAATGTTTGAAGCTTTGTACAACTAAAGGTGTATAAATGAAACTGAATTTTTGTAAGTAATCAATGAAATAAACATTGAATGAATGAATGGGAATAAAATGTTGTAAGAGATAAATGTAAGTTAAAGAAATAATCCTTGTATGAATGAAAAGAAGAAAAAAAATAAAAACTGTAAATGTTGTGAAAGAAAATTAATAAGGATAACTCAAACACAATTGTAAATTGTTGTTTGTTTGGTTTATAGATTGTTTGGGAAATGATACTTCTAATTGTTTGGATGTATGAATAATCTATTGAGTTTATATAAGACTGTTGAGTAGAGGGTATACTTAGTAGCTTATTTGTCATTCTATGCAATTAAAAGTGTTTTAACCGAACAAACTATTTGTTTTGGTTGATATGGATGGATAACTGATTTGTATTGATTTCATCTGATGATTGTACGTTGTGGTTGCAAGCGATTGTTATTTTATATTATTTGATTTGTTAGAGGTTGAAACAACTTTAAATATTTCACTCTATATAATTATTAACTCTTTTGAATTATATAAATGAAATACAGGTTATGGAAGCAATTGCTACTAATTTTGATTTCATAGAATAAGCGTTAATTACCCGATAAACAGGTACGTTCTCGGATTATGGTTTTATAGCGCTCTTATATTATTTTTACCGTGTTGGGATATATTATTTTGGAAAATATTTGATATATATGATTATTATTGATATTATATTTTCTCCCGAGCATCTCCGTACAAAGGATACTCTGCCGAAATTTTCTGTAAATTCTGGACTTATAAAATTTTATGAAATGTTTTCCAAACTTTATTAGTTTGAGTATAAAAGGATTTAAATGTTTATAAATGGACATATTTTATTTAAATTATTTAATTTTGTAAATTTATTGTTTATAAATTTAATATTTTGAATAAGATATATTGATTTCTAAATTCCTTTCTTTTCCCTTCCTTTTTCCTTTTCGGGGAGTGGGGGAGAGTGTAACGACCCGTAAATTTATTACTATTTAAATTGTTAAATTAATGATTTTTCGTAATTTAATATGGAAAGAAATAAAAACTTTGTAATTTAATAATAAATAAATGCTAAAATGAAATGTGACAATGGTAATTAAAACTAATAATTAACAATTTGAATGAAGTTACAATTAATTGAAATATTGTAAATTGTTATACTTGGTTATAAATTGATAAAAAATTTGCAAACATTAAATTAATAAATGAAATAGTATGAAATAAATGACCATTAAATAAAATTTAAGTTATATAAGAATTGTAACATTTGTTTGTGAATAATGAATTCATAAGTGTGATTAAAAGTTATAATAACGATTATTATAAGTTACCTATATATTTAATCCGTTAAATTGAATTGAAATTAATCACTATAAATCTAAATTAAAGATTATGTTAATGTAAATTAGGGTAATAATTGGAAATAATGTTAATTCTATTCATAATATGACAATTAGTTGAATAAAAAGAATGGAAATCAAGATTTGTTAATTTATTAGAATTTAAAGCTATAATGATTGGATTAATTGCAATTAAATGAAATCAAATATTTAAATATTACGTTAACGGAAATTAAGATGAATCAGGAACTATTAATGTACTCAGATATAAACCAATGTTAGTTATATCCTTACCGTAATAAGGACTTAACAATAAGGTTTAAAATTTAATAAATGGATTTTTGGAATTTTAATTTATAATTTGTGAATTTAATGAAATTGAAATTAAACACCGAAATTCATGAATTAATCAATTTTAAATTGACATCTAAATTTGTTTAAATTATTGTAAATGATTTAGAAACCATGATGAAAGTTATAAATTATTAAAATTAAACCGAAAAGTGTTTAATTAATTTAATATTAATTTATTTAATTAATAGGAAAATAGCCATTTTGGCCACTGACTTGGATTTCGACGAAACTAGTTTCATCGGATCCGTAACGGTGAATTATTTTAAAATTTCAAGTTTCGTAACGATTGGACTTGTCGTTTGATTGTACGGACTCGAAACGCCTAGAAATAAATTTGATTGAAATCAATTGAAATCGTTTTGAAATAAGTTGATTTTAGCATAACTTCTTCATACGATGGAATTTGGACTTGAAACCTATTCCATCGAGTTTAAAATATTTGGAAACATCTGTTTTGATATATATAGGATGACCTATTTTCGTTTCGGAGGCAGAACGTGCTTTTGGGTCGTATTTGTCATTTCAAACCTATTCGGATGTTCATTCTTTCTTATTGGGCCTCGATTATATATATCATCTTTTTCTCACACCCCAGCAGCTGTTATCTTATTCAGTACATGCAACTTCATCTTTCTATTTCTCTTCCTCAATGGCAGAATAAAATCCAAATTGCAAAACCTTAAATTTCAATCTCCAATTCAGTTCCGAAAATTAAACTTCTACAAACAATATCGAATTATATATCGATTTGAAGCTCTCGATGAGCACAGAACAAATTTGCAATTCGTTTTTCTATTCGATACATCATTTGTCTAGAAATTTAGGATGAACTTTGGCCGTCCATAAGCCACGATCTTGATTCAAAGACGGATCGTCGATTATATGACGATCGGGTGGTGGCAACGTGTAGAGGTAGTCGAGTTGGCCATTGATCTGGGTTCACGGTGACTGCAGTGGCTGGAATTTGCACCGATTGGCATTTAAAGGGGAGCGGTGGAGCTCGTCAATAGTGGATCGGAGGGAGTCGCGTGGGTATGGTCGTGGGCGGCCGATGATTGGCAGGCCGATGGCGTTGGTCGATCGCACTGGAGATGACCGTAGGCGCGGCTAAAATTACACGAAGGTGTGCTGGCTAAGGTTTCGCTTGAGACTGGGGTGAGTTTGAACGTGTGAGCATAGGGCTGTAGCATGCTGACGTGGTGCTATGTGATAGGTTTTTTGAATCTCTATTTCGGTATATTCTAACGTACATAACTTTTTCATATGTGGCCCATTTCACACGTGGTTTGTTCCGTTGGGATCCTATTTAAATTCTCGACATTTTTATGATGGTTTGCACGAATTCTGAGACCGTTCAAATTTTTGTCTTAACTTCATTTTAAATTCGATTTAAATTCAAAGGTGAGTGTTCTAACCCACTCACAACTTCTAAATTTTCTTATATTTTTTAAATTAAATTTATGATGAGATTAGAAATTTATTTATGGCTATTTGGTATATTTTTACCATCATTTCCGTTAATTTGAATTTATTTGAATTAAATCGTTATTTAATTTATTATTGAATATAAATTGCCAGTTAAATACCTGTTATCGATTATCAGTTCTATATTGATATTTATTGATTGTTTTGGATGATGATTGTGATGGATGTTGATTGTTGATGTTGGTTGAATGGATATTGTATTTTATACCATTATAAACTACAAGTTCGTTATGGATTTTAATTTATTTCGAGATTGCGGTTTGAAATGATATAAAACCGTAAAATGTTTAAATTGCGGATTGAAATGATAAATATCCGTATCACTTGACCCATGGGTAGAAAAATATATACAGACACCGAATTGGTTAATTTAAATGATTTTAAAATCCTTAAAATTTTGAATTTAATCAATTGATGTTTTGAAATAAAATTTGATTTATATAAATTGTAGTTTTATAGAAAAATCAAGTTTTGTGTTGAAATGCAAATTGATTTAAAAAGGAATTTCTTTAAGAAATAAAATCGGAAGTTTAAAGTTAAACTTTTATGTATAAATGAAATTCTATCGAAACTGAGTTATTGAATTTGTTTGAAAATAACTTTGAAATATTTTGAAGTTGGAGTAATCTGTGTTGATATTTTGAACATGGATTGACAGGACATGAAAATCGATAATTTATTGAAATTTGGTTTGTCGATTTGGAAATTTTAAATGGTCCAAATATGTTGAAATGAAATGAATATTTTAATTTGATATTAATTTCAAACTCATATTTTAATATAAACTGTTTTAAAAATATATTATTTTAAAATTTCTAATTATTAAGGTTTTCAATTTTATTAAACTATTTAACTAATATTAACTATATGAATTATTTTAATCTATTTTAAGACCAATTTAATTTATTTTAAACTAATTAAACTATTTTAATTTATTTTAAATCTAATTGATCTATTTTAAATCTATTTAATCTATTTTTAATTATATTTAATCTAGTTTAAATCTATATTAATTATTTACAACTATTTAACCTATTTTCTTTCAAATTCCAAACCAAGTAAAATGGATGGGTTTATATTCAAATTTCTCGATTTTTAAAGTGAATATGGTTAATGATGTCATAACCTAAGTTGGGATTTAAAAGTTATAACTAATTGAATATGATGATTTTGGAGTAAAGATTTTACCTATTTTGGAAGTATGATTTTTTGAAAGAAATCATGATTTTGGAAACGATAATGATTTGAAAGCGATATAGTTTTGAGAATGTGATATTTTGATATAAATTGTGAATTTGACTTTGAAAGGAAATATAATTATTGAACTATGATTTCAATGGCGATTATGATTTCGAAAGTAAGCAATAATTTCGAAAGTGATATGGTTTAAATTGAATACGATATTTTGATATCAATTATGAAATGATTTTGAAAATGTAAAAGAACCATCCGGTGTGTATAAGCAATTGGTTGTCAAAGACACTGGGATTGGATGTTGTCATACTCTCTGCCAATACCGAAAACTACTTTGACAACTGTGTACGCGGTGGAGATTCCAGAATGAAGTAGGATGGTGGCGACATCCTATTGAGGTATATACGTGGACCCGATTCCTATGAGTTGGCTTATGGCAGCTAAAATATGAGCAATCGACGGGCCAAGTGAGGTAGCTCCTCCGATCGGGCACACTTCATCTATACAATATTCCGACTTTTGATTTATTTGGTGGCCGCACTTCGATTTTTACTCGGGAGTGTGTTTCGAGTTGGACGGTAGTTGCGGCTATGCGTTACCAACAGTCCGGAAGTGTTATTGGTATATCTATCCTGGCATTGCATAGTTGTGTCGTGTCACCTACCCTAGCGCACCTTCTACGAGTTTGTTTTATGTTATACTTATGGGGTATCCTCTGGCGGCTCTAGTTTATGGGGGGTTACTGTACTGTATAGACTACTGGCATCCAAAAATGTGTTAAGGTGGAAAATGTAAAGCCTTAACACTATTTTTAAATAGTATACTTTACTTTAGACATTATTATAATATCGTATTACTACATAATAGATAGTTTAATGGATCCTTAGGGGATGTGAATCCGAACATCTCTTAAGTTACTTCACTCACGTTAGACATTGTATAGGAGATGTCAAACCCCATAAACATCTCTGACGTCATTCCACTCATATTTATTTCCGTTGATTTAACTTACATAAGATCTTTTAGTTCTGACTCGAGTGTTTTTTTTTTCTTTTCAATTCGCTCGGGTCAGCTTGAGCATTTGGGGATTTGAAGACCTTATTTTTAGAGGACGAAGATTTTATTATTATTATTTACTATATTACTTCACTACATCACACTATTCCGCTGCATTGTTATTTATTTATCTTTGATATGTGTAACTCTGATTCTGTATTGTATAAGTACAATCAAATGTTTTGTAAACAGCTTTATGAACTGTTATTTGATTATTATACTATGTCATTCCATTGTGAGATTCTGTTTTGTTTTCATTTTCTTTGCTATTTCTTATTTACCTTAATAACAAATTCGCCCTTCTGTACAGTTTGAGTCGGCACGTGTGTCTGCTTAAAACATACAAAAAGGGCAGGATGTTATATAAAACAGCTTCATGAAGTGTTTATTTGATTACTATATTTTATCATTCCGCGGTGAGGTTATGTGTTTTGTTTTATTTCTTTCTTTACTTTTTCTTATTTACCCTATAACAATATGACTTCTTAATGGTTTGAGTCTGACGTGTGTGGTTTATTGTCAATTTAAACCGTTCAAAAACGCAAATCATTACATTTGGTATCAGAGTTTTGGTTTAGCGATAACCTTAGCTTTATGGGGTCTGGCTCATATAAATAGGGTAGTAATACCCTAGAATGAGTCGCTGAGTGTATATATATGAGAAAGCGTATTTTTTAGTGTTATAAAAAGGTTTTGTATTGTGTTAATTTGTTCTTAGTATTTATACATTCTTGTCGGTATATAGACGCTATGGCATCGATAGGAAGTTTTAAACACTTAATAGGACAGACCGACACGATATTGTTTTGAAATATGGGTAAAATGGAATAATTTTACCTACTATTGTATTTTATTTATAAAAGAATAATTTTTATAAATGATATAGTTGGTTGTGATATATTTCTTGTTAGGAAGTGTAACTTATAAATATTGGTTGAAAATGAGATTATAAATAAAATGAATATAAATTGAAATTCAAGAACTTAAATTCCAGGATTTTTGAAAAAAAATTATTTTGAAAGATTTGGGAATATGACATTAGTATAATTTGAATTTTTTCTGATAAAATCATTTCAATGTGATTTGAAAGAAATGTTTTAGGGAAATTAAAAGGGAAATAAGTTCTATACTCCCCACTCTATCTGTGACGCCCCACCTCTATACCCTCGCTAGCCAAGAACATTACAGTGAATGCTGTCAATTAGCACGGAGAATAAGGCTGTTGAGGAGCGACCATCTGTATAATTGCTTTGTGCGAGTACCGATATACCGGATAAAAATATAACTTTTCATCTCAAGAGGAAATCCGACATACCGACACAAACTCAAAGCTACTACACAGTGGCTATAATATCTTCGGAAACAAATATAGAAATAAACATAACACAAATCAGTCACAGACAATTCATATCACAAAGGCGGAAATAGATATGAATATTACACATAAAAGTGTATATCAGAGTAGTGGTCAAAAGATCCACGATAATACAAAAGAATAGCAACACGTGCTATACAAAAGAATACAACTATGAGTCTATATCTCAAGTGTATACAACAAAATAAACTACTAATCTAAGTAGTTTGCCAAAAGTCAGAGTAATGATCCTGGATGAGAAGTCAAGCAGAAGCACCTGCAACATCTCGGTCTTACCCGAGTATTATTTAAGAAGAAAATAATAAATGGATCAGTCTAGCTATAAATATCAGAAGAAATGATATAGAATAGGAGATATGACATAAACATATAATAATCACAATGCCAAGCTGTGATTAATAAGTAATTGAAAATCAACAAGAGATTAATCAATATCACAATAATCTACTCAAGATCCAAAGAGGGCATCATACCCTAAACCTGTACTCATAACAAGTCAATGATATAAATTCCAGAAATCAACACACGAAATCCAGAAATCACAAAGAAGTATGTGTGAGTGGAATCACACAAGTGGTGTCTAGGCTAACCGAAAAAAGTATGTGTGAATGGAACCACACAAGTGGCGTCTAGCCTAACCAAAAAGCAAAAAGGGTATGTGTGAATGGAATCACACAAGTGGTGTCTAGGCTAACCGAAAAGGTATGTGTGAATGGAATCACACAAGTGGTGTCTAGCCTAACCAAAAAGCAAAAAGGGTATCTGTGAATGGAATCACACAAGTGGTGTCTAGGCTAACCGAAAAGGTATGTGTGAATGGAATCACACAAGTGGTGTCTAGCCTAACCAAAAAGCAAAAAGGGTATGTGTGAATGGAATCACACAAGTGGTGTCTAGGCTAACCAAAAAGCAAAAAGGTATGTGTGAATGGAATCACACAAGTGGTGTCTAGCCTAACCAAAAAGCAAAAAGGGTATGTGTGAATGGAATCACACAAGTGGTGTCTAGGCTAACCGAAAAGGTATGTGTGAATGGAATCACATAAGTGGTGTCTAGCCTAACCAAAAAGCAAAAAGGTATGTGTGAATGGAATCACACAAGTGGTGTCTAGGCTAACCGAAAAGGTATGTGTGAATGGAATCACACAAGTGGTGTCTAGCCTAACCTCGCAAACAAAGAGACATCGCACATTGCTAGTCTAAATCACAAAGATGATCGTCATGATCAACGAGAAGTGTCAATTACACTAAGCTAGTAAATATAAAAGTTTAGCTTCATGTCCCATAACCACTTACTTAACTTAAACATTTACGAACAAACTGTAAATCTCCACTAGAAAATTGTCACAAGAGATTCAATCGAACAAGTCCAAGAATTAACCGACGAAGTAAACGCAAGCGTTTCATACCACTTGTTTTACTAAGTCGTTTAATTAGATTTCTCATACGAGTGAGGTAAAGGTTTGTATATACTAATAGATTGGAAAACGGTTTAAGAAAACGAGCTTTGTACTAAAATAGTGGTGAAATCATTTGATGAAAGAGTTTTGATATTTACTACTAGTATAGAAAACCTTTATATTTTTAAAGTGACAAATCACAAAGAAGGTTGTAAGAACAACCAATTACTAAATTCACATTCGAAGACATGAATAAAATCCAAAGAAATCGATATCAAATCCATCAAAGTGGATATATCTAAAATTCCCAAAGAAAAGGTCATCAAAGTCATAATAGATGATAACAACAAATAGGAAACAACACGAATCGATTAAAGTTGGAAATTTACTCAAAAATAGCCAAAATAGGCAAAAATAAACATCTCCAGACGTCTGATTTGGAATCCAGACGTCTGGATTTGTTCTCTGGAAATAACCCAGAGAACACCCAGACGTCTGAAACCTCAAGTCAGACGTCTAAGACCTATCCAGACGTCTGGTTTGAAGGTTAAGACGTCTGAAAATAGTCTCTGGCTTTTTTTTTATAATCTGCGTGCATACATTTTTACTTTCCAGGTCCAAACCAGACGTCTGGACTTGGTCACCAGACGTCTGAAATTGCCTGGTAGGCAAAAATCAGCCTTGCCCAAAAATGGGCAAAAATCCAAACGAAAGCGATCGGACGAGCGACGAAGACTAGGGATTTATGTCAAATGACAACCCAGCCTTATAGGCTCTCCGAAACACCTACTAAAGCATGATCAAACATCAAAGTTATGATTTTTAGAGAATTGGCTTCAAACACCAAAAATGGAAATATTCACAAAACCAATCCAAATCAAAAGCAATTGCACATGAATAAATGTTAGGGATTCATATCTAACAACAAAGATAGATATAGACATAGATGTGAGATAAAAATCTCACCTTTGACCTAAATTTATGAAGATGAAGCTTGAAAGCAAAGGAAGATCAACCACACTTCAATCTCAACACTAGAAGCTTGAATCTAAGCTTAAAACAAGAACATTTCCTAAGTTAGGTTTAGGAAATTTCTGAAATTGGAAGGAGAATGAGTTGGAGAAGATGAAGGAGATGCTTACCAATGGGTTCTCTTGAGTTTTGGAGCAAGAACTTGAGCTAGCAAGAGGAACTAGGGCTTGGAGTTTTAATTTCCACTCCTCTCCACCATTAATGCTAAGAAAACTGAAAAGAGAAAGAAGTGAAGGAGAATGGGGAGAGTGGTTCAGTTTTGGAGTATAAGTTAAAACATAGGGCTGAGCCCAAAACCAAACCCAAAGTGAAAAGTAGCAAAAATCAACTTTCTCCAAACATATCGAAGCTTATACTCAAAAAGGTCGCAAACGACATTTTAAACTCAATGGGAGTGGTCTCGAGTACTAATTCGACCGTATGCAAAAAGTAGGTTTTCGGACTAAAATCCGACGAATGATAAAATATTTAAATAAAATATTTAAATATAAAATCGATAAATATGCGGGTTGTTACACTCTATCGTTGGAAAATAATTTCGATGATGAGTGCATGCATCATCGACCTTGATTTTCGAGTTTCAAAGTGGGAAGACTGCTGTAATAGTTCACTGCACGTTTGTTTTGATAAATAAATCTTAATTTAGTTTCCAAATATGATTTGATATATATAAAAGATATGATTATATATAAATTATTTTAAAATGATTGAAAAGGGACCCCGTATTTAGTTCATATTTTTTTTTTGCAAATTGAAAATTTCAATTATTATAACGAAAAGAAACCTTGATTATTTTAATAATTGAAAGCTTTTAATATGTGTAATTAGAAACTAGATGCTAAATGATTAATGAAAATATAAGAAATTGAAATTTTGAAAACCTAAATCAAAGGAATATGAAAAATGAGAAATGATAAATATTGAACATTTTATTTACTAAATGAATAAGATGAACTTGGGTAATGTTCCATTATATTCTAAAAGACATATATATAACTTACGAAAATTCAAAAAGTTGTAATGTTAAATAGAAATATGTGATAGAATATTATGCAAGTAAACTTAAGGTAATGAAAGTATTTAGTAGAATTATTCCAATAAATAACAATTTGATGTTATAAAATGTTATAAATTTGAAGTGCTACAAATTAAATGTAATAGAAAAGATGAATACTGTAAGCAAATAATTATAAACTTAAGTTAATGTTAAAGCCATTTATAATTAAGGTGAGTACTATATTAATTGAATGATATAACTTTAGAAAACATTGAAATGATTTAGAAATGGATTTAATATTTAATAGTACTATATATGGAAGAATGAATGTGAAAAAGAAATAATCTATTAATGGTGAATTAAATTGTAAAGAGACTTGCATAATAATGGATAATATAATAATTGAAATGGAAATAACTTATGTAAGCAATGAATGCAAAATAATAAAAAGGGAAAAATGACATTGAATGAATGAATGTTAGATGAATTTTGTAAGTAGTGAATGTAAATTAATTAAATAAGCTTTGTATGAATGAATGAAAATAGACAAACAGTAAATAATATGAAAAGAAATTTATAAGAATAAACTTAACAACAATTGAAATTTATTGTTTGTTTTGACTTATTGATATTTGGGAAATGATACTCCTAACTGTATAAAGATGTTTAAATAATCTACCGAGTTTATCTAAGATTGTTGAGTGTATGGTATACTTAGTAGTTTATTTATCATTTTATATGATTTAAAGCATCTGAAGCAGAACAAACCATTTGTTTAAATGCTATGGATGGATAATTGATTTTTTCGATTTCATGCGATGGTTGTATGTTTTGTTTGCAAAATGATTATTGTTATGTTGTGATTGTTTTGTTGTTATTAATTGAAACAACTTAAATACTTCTCTTTTATATAATAATTAACTTCTTTGAATTATACAAGTGAAATACAGGTTTATGGAAGCAATTGCCACTGCTTTTGGTTTCATAATTAAGTGTTGTTTGCCCGACAAATATGTATGTTCTCGGATTACGGTTTTCTAGTGATATTATATTGCTTTCCCCTTGTTTGGGATATATTATTTTGAAATATGTGATATATATTGTTATTATTAATAATACTATTTCTCCCAGACCTCTCCGTACAAAGGAGACTCGACCAAAATTTCGACTTAGAAATTTTTTTGTGAAAGTAAAGACATTTTCAAACTTTTATTAACTTGAGTATAAAAGGATTTAATTGTTTTAAATTTATATATTTTATTTAAATTATTTAATTATGTAGATTAATTGTTTATAAATTTAATATTTTGAATAAGATATATTAATTCCTTATTTACTTCTTTCCCTTTTCGAGGACGAAAAGTTTTTGAGTGTGGGAGAGTGTAACGACCCGTAATTTTCGATAATTAAATTTATTAGACTAAATAAGTTTTGGAGTTTGATGTTGTGAAAAATAAAAATAAAATAAAAATTAAGATGTAATAATAAGAAAATAACTAGAATGATATGTGATGGTATTAATTTAAGGTAATTGATAACTACTTTAAATGTAATTCCTTTTTTTAAATGATTAAAAAGTTTATAATTGGTTGTAGATTGTATATTTATTGTAATAATATGTGTATTAATTGATAATTGGATTAAAATATTAATTGATAATTTAAATGTTGTATTAATTAATGGAATAGCAAGTAATAAATTGTAATTGAATAAAATTAGTGTTTTGTAAATAACTATAACATTTGTGTATAGTTAACAAACATACAAATGTGATTAAATGTCGAAAAGGTGGAAATTGTTATTTGTTACTAATTTTTTAATCAATTATAATTAAATTAAATTAAATGTTACGTAAAATGAGTTAAGACGATAACTGAAAAAGGCGAACGCAACAAGATATACAGAAATGTCAGCTACATTCATAGGGTAACAATTAATTCAATAAAAAGAGTAAAACAAAGATAAATAAATTTATTAGTATTTTAAATTATAATAAAATTGACAGAAGTTCAATGTAATTAAATATTGCAACTAATATGGTAAAAGATGATAATTGTAGAATGTTAGTGTAATAAGGTATAAACAAATGTTAGCTATGTCTATAGAGTAATAATTAAATAAAAAGGATTGAAATGAAATGAAATCTATTTATTGGAATTAAATTATAATAATTTGGATTTAATTTCGGTTGAAATTGAACACTGTAACTGGTGTAATAACACTGAATTGATATGTAAATTTGTTTTAAATTATTGTATATGTTTAAGTAATCAAAATGGTGAAAATTTATTAATTATAAAATTTGAATTGAAAAGGTGATTTCATTACTGTAATAATATTAATTTATTTAACGTGAAAATAGCCATTTTGGCAACTATCTTGGATTTCTACGAAACCAGTTTCATCGGATCCGTAACGGGAAATTATTATAGGATCTCAAGTTTCGTAGTGATCGGACTTGTTATTTGATCTTACGGGCTTGAAAAGCGTAGAAATCAATTTAATCGAATTCAATTTGAAATAAACTAATTTTAAAGCTGACTTCTTTATAAGATAGAGTTAGAACCTGAAACCTATTCCATTGAGTTTAAAAATATCAAAAACAACTATTTGGTATATGGAATGTGTAACGACCCATAATTTTCGATCTCGAAAACTCCAGATAGTTAGAAGAAGAAAGAGGTAGAAGAAGAAGAAACAGAAAACACAACACAAATTCTCACATTCGCAGCGGATCAAAATATAATATCAAATAATAACAGTTTACAAAAAAATTCTATATCTGTCAATTTTATTTTAATACATCAGAGTTACACACATTCTCAAACACTGGACATATACAAATCAACATGTCTCAGATATACACCAATATAATACAGCAGAAACACTCCATACGTTCTTGCCATCCAGCCCGCGTCATGAGCTCCAGAACGTCCTTATTTGAAAATCTATAATACTCGATCTGACCCAAGCATTACATCAACGTAACACCCGGGTCAGGCTGGAAACCAGCGTGAGTAAACCCATATAAATTGAAATACTAAATTCCAATCATTAAAGAAAACCCGGGTAACTCGCACTTCACTACGAGTTTATTACTTGTTATGCTCAATGCTTATTTTATAACTCAAATTTTAAGTACTCTAACTTAATCCAAGGGTCCATATTATTCCATTTCAGCCAATCACGTATCAATCTATATAGAATCGAAGTGGTTTCAGTTATTAACTAATACCCGACTCCGGTCTCTTCGAATTCTATATCATCTTCATCTAAGTTATTCAATGAAATACCATTCAAACTTAAATACATGATGTCACTGTTTTATACACAACATATTATATCACATAGTATCACACATCACATACCTGAGATATCAACTAATCTAAGGCATACAAAATCATTCAATCATTCATAAGCAAGAATAATTGGCCACACCATTTTTTTTTAATTTAAGTAAATTTTAAATTAATTGCTTTAATCACTTCTATTAAGTAATTACCCTTAAATTACCTTTATTAATTTACCTCTAGTTACTTCATTAAGTAACTACCTCCTTATTTATCATTTTCATTTATTATCCATTAATTAATCTCATTAATTAAATAAAGTTTAATCAATTACATAAATTAATTGATTATCCTTAATTAATTCTCCAAGTAATTAATCCTTAATTACTTCCCTTAATTACATCCATAAAGTAATTACCCTCTTAAATTAATTACATTTAGAAATTACACATTAACTTCTTACACTAAGTAATTCACTTGACTAATCTCATTAAGTAATTAATCGTTAATCAATTCCAAGTTTATCCTTAATTAATTAAACCAATTAATTCTCTTAGATTAATTACCTAAATTAACTAATCATTTCTTAACAACTAGTTAATGATCCCAACATTAACTACCCATTAATAACTTACTCTAAGTTTACTCTAAGTAATTATCCTTTGAATTAACTACGTCATTAATTAATTCCAATTAATCACATTCAGTAATTAACTTATCTCTTAATTACCTTCATTAAGTAATTGTTCTTTAAATTACCTACCTCTAGTAATTATCCTTTGATTATTATCATTAAACTTCCATTTAAAACATTTTGCAAATCAATGCCAAATAACTTAAAATTCTTTAAACACTTTGAAAGCTTGTTGAAAACGTCTTGCCGTTGAAATTGTAAAAAACATATTTTTCCCGAGTTCCAAAAATGATTTACAAACTAAATTTATCAGACCTAACATCTTGATATCCGAGACCCGAGCAAAATCCTAATTTATTCGAGTTCAAACCCGGGTTTTCCTTTCTTTTCCCGAGTTTTCTTTCTTCTTATATTCAAACTATTAAAAAAAAAATTGAGAAACCCGTTCGAGTCTCTCATGCGAAACCAGATGAAGACCTGAGTAAACCCATAGGAAAACTCGAGTGAATTCAGCACTTTCCCGCTCATCCCCTCGAGAACCTAAAACCCAGATCGTCAAATCGTGCACGCGACCCACCGTGCACTTGCACACACCGCCGACGTACCTCCAACGCCTGAGACGACCACCCGCTAGTCGACCATCGATCACTCTTTCGATCGAACCAACCAAATCCCTGAACGAGCTCGAGAATGAAAATTAGACCAATTCGAGCTTCCAGACATTAAAAGCTCCGACCCTCAATTGCCTCGTTCAGGCGATGCCAACCTCCAGAAGCCACTAAACTACGGCCATGACACCCCTAGCCTCCACGCTATCATTTTTCCCAGCCACGTGCCGCTCGATGCCCTAACGTAGCCACGGTGATCGAAAATCCGGCCATGTTCAAATTCAAGAGTTAAACCCCTCTCTCTCCAATTTTTGACACCACGATGAATCAGAGTGACCTAACTATTTTTCCCGACATCAGTAGGCGCTCCTCCATCCCCGGTCAATCCCCTGACATCCCTAGATCCTTCGACCATCTGCAATTGCTCAAAACCCATTTACAGTTCATCTAAAAACTGCTCTTGGCATACTCAACGAAAAATTTCCATTTTTGTTTTGAAAAATCTTGTTTTCGAATAACAATTCAAGATATATAATTGAATTCATATTTCATGACATTCAAATTCATCATAAAGTTGAAATTTGTTCTGTAAAACTAAGTTTACAATGGCAATTCATCACTATCGAGCTGGAAACAATCTTTAGATCATAATCTATACTTAAACACACTTATTTGTTTTAAAATCCTAAGCCTGGTAATGATTGAGTGGAAAGAAATTGAATTTAGTTGTTTGTTTCCATCCTGTAACTCAGAAAACAGAGAGCGAATGAAATACTCGACACAGACAAATTTGTATATATATACTGAGTTAAACTAAAAGAGAGCATTCAAGAAAAACACAATATTCTTCGTAAATCACACACACAAATTATACTCAAATCTTAAATAGTTATTTACTCACTTTTCTTTGAAAGAAGAAGACCTGGAACCTGTTATGTTGACACTTATTTGCTGAGATGATTCAAACTTAACTGAAGTTGCTATTTTACTTGCCTGAACTCTGATTTTTTTTCTTTGTTTTACTTATCAAATTCTCGAATCCAGACAGAAATGAAGAAGGAAAAATAGAGGTATATAGGCTTTTCTCTGGTGTACACAGCAAGCTTCTTCGTTATATTTTTTATCTTTGGTTAGCAATTTTTTTGACCTGATATGATTTTCTTGTGTGACTTTGATTAAAAGTTTTGTGTGCTAGGCTTTAAATGCTTGTCTCCCCTTATGTTTACATACTTATCCATTCATTTTGTATGTACGTAGATATTATATATTTTTTTATTGCCTTACATATCTATAACTTCATACACATACATTACTTGTTTGGTTTTGCTTTATGCCTTATGTGCTTATTAAGAATTTGTTATAGATATTGGTAAAGGTTTATCTCATGTTGCACACATACACAAATAACCACTTGTATACTTTATTTCTATGTTTATTAATGTATATGTTAAAGCTTTCTATTTAATCTTGTTTTCATATTATATTTTTAATTCAAATATAACTTCCAAATCACAATATATATATATATATAATATACACACTTATATACTTATATATGTATACGTTTAAAGTTTTAACACTATAAAGTTTGCATATCTATTAACAGGATTTATTAATTCACAATAAAATTTATAAATTTCAAGTCCATTTATAACATCCCGATATTTTTAATCATCAGAATATTATTTGTTCAACCTATAAATCAGTATTCTACTAACTCAATCCGGTCAATTATCAATTAACAGATGTTCAAAATCCGGGTTATCACAGGATGACCTACTTTCTTTTCGGAAGCGAAGCATGCTTTTCGGGTCACTATTGTCGTTCGTACCAATTCGATACGATGTTCTTTTTCTTATCGGGCTTTGTTAATATAAATAGTTCTGTTCTAACCCTAGCAGCTTTTTTTATTATTTCTCGGTACTTTACGTACAATTATTTCTGGCTTCTCCTTCTCAAGGGCAGAAACTCTATTTTCCCGAATCCAAATTCAAATCAAAATTGAATTCCAAAAATTCAAACTCTTCCAAACATAGACATATTATATATCGTTGGAATGCTCTCAATGAGCATAATCCACTACAGCAATTCGTTTCTCAATTCGATGCATCATTTGATCAAAAATCGATGATTTAGTTTCGGCCATCCATATTAGGGCTCCTCGTTCAACGGGGGATCTTCGACGGTGGTTCGATCGGGGGTTGCAGCTGCGTAGAATCGATGATTTAGTTTCAGCCATCCATATTAGAATCGCCAAAAGTGGGCATTTTATCGATCGATGGCGGCTGTCCATCAAGGAGTTGAGATGGTCGTGAAAGCCACATGTGAAGGCGGCCTGGAGTAGAGAGGATGGCGAGACGTTTGGATCTTGGTCGCGAAGTTGGTAGTGGCGTGCATGCAGCAATATAGGTGGTGGTTATTGCTTATGAAGATGGGTTTGAATGTGATGTCATCTCCTGCTAGGGTTCTGTGTACACATGGATGCTAGAGTAAGTGACATTTTTTTTACTTAGTTATAAGTTTTATTTTATAAATCATATGACTTCTAATCGTCATAACTTTCGCATATGAGGTCGGATTTATGCATGGTTTTCTTTGCTACGATCGTATCAAAATTCCAGACATTATGAAAATGATTTGGATGAATTCTAAGACTATTCAATTTTGGGCATTATTTTGGATTTTAAATCGATTTGAAATCAATGGTGAGTGTTTAACCTAACCACAACTAACTAATTGTCTTATGTTAGTTAAATTAAATTTATGATGTGATTAGAAATTGATTGGTTGATGTTTGATATATTTAAATTGTCATTCCTGTTAAATATGAATTTTATTGCATTTAATCGTCATATAATTTAATATTTAATTTTAAAATTTCCATTCAATACTCATTATTGGTAATCAGTAAATTTTTATTTTTTATTGGTTGATTTGGATGACGATTGTGATGGATCTTTTCTTCACGATTGGATGACTGGATGTTATATTTTTATAATTTTATAACACTGCAAGTTCCCTATGGGTTGAAATGATACATACGGGAACGATCTATGGATTATGGAAAATGTTATGGGTTGAAATGATAGACTCGAGCGATTTTATGGATTTTATTTTAATTCAGGATTGCGAATTGAAATGATATATACCCGTAAATTTAAATATTTGCATATTGATATGATAAATATCCATATCACTTGACCATAAGGTAGAAAATTATATACGGACACCAGAATGGTTAAATTAAATGATTCTAAATCTTTTAATTTTGAATTCAGCTAAACGATATTTTGAAATAGAATTTGATTTATATAAATTCAATTGTTTAAAAGATTAAATTTGGAATTTTGCATTTTTTTTAAGTAAATTACTTAGAGGGTTTAAATTTGAATTCTAAAGTTGATTTGAAGTATAAATGAAATTGATCGAAATTGAATTATTGAAGTCGTTTGAAATTGTAACTTTGAAATCTATTGAAATTGGAATAGCTTAAATTGATATTTCAAGATTTGAAATTGGGTTTTGATTCGAAATCTAGATATGGTCCAGATTTGTTGAAATGAAAGAAATAGTTAAATTTGATTAGTAAGATTTTCAAACTATTAAATTAAGCTAATCTATTTTAAAATAGTTTAAATCATTTAGTCAATTTAAACTATTTTAACTTATTTTAATCAATTTTAATCTATTTAATCTATTTTATCCTATTTTAAAATAATTAACCCAATTTAATCTATCTAAGTTTAATAAATCTATTTTAAATTTATTTAATCTATTTTAAATCTATTTAATCTATTTTAAACCTATTTAATCTATTTTAAATCTATATAATCTGTTTTAAATCTAATTAATCTATTTTAAATCCATTTAAACTATTTTAGTTCTACTAAAATTATCTTAAATCTATTTAAACTATTTTAATCCACTTTTTAAATTATTTTGAAGTATTTCAAACCATTTAAATTATATTTCAAACTATACTAAACTATTTAAACTATTTGTAACTATCTATACTATTTTCTAAATTCTAAATTGTAAAGTGGAAGTGGTTGTATTTAAATCCTTGATTTAAAAGCAAATATGATTAAATGATGTAATAACCTAAGTTGGGATTTAAATAACATATTTTGAGTAAATACGATGATTTGAAATGAGGGTTTAGCCTATTTTGAAATTATGATTTCGAAAGTGATATGGTGTGAATTGAATATGGTATTTTAATAGAAATATGAAATGGTTTTGAAAATGTAAAAGAACCATCCGGTGTGTAATAAGCGTTTGGGTGTTAAAGAAGCTAGGTTCGAATATTGTCATACTCTCTGCCAATACTGAAACCACTTTAACAATTGTGCACATGGTGATGATTCTAGAAATAAAGTAGGATGGTTTACTGAACGATTCTTTATGAGGTATTTACGTAGGCTTGACTTTCGTGAGTCAGTTTATTGTGACTAAAAAGAGAGCTATACTGGGCCAAGTGCCCTCCAATCAGACATGCTTCTTCGATACCATATTATGACTTTATGATTGATTTGGTGTCCACCCCTTAATTTGATTATGGAAGTGTGTTCCAAGGTGGGCGGTGGTAGTTGCTATGTGTTACCACTAGCCTGGTTTTGCAAAACGGTAGAGTCCTACCTTGGCATTGTCTCAAGTGCCATGTTCACATGCTCTATCGTGCCTTCTACGAGTTTGTGTTGTACCATACCTATGGAGCGCCCTCTGGGTAAACCTCATGAGGATCTTACTTTACTATATAGACTATGGAAATATATAAAATGTGTTAAGGGGGATATGGGTAATGCCTTAACGCTGTTTTAATACCTTACTTTATTGT
The DNA here is from genome assembly GCA_030765085.1 of Allium cepa. Taxonomy (NCBI): domain Eukaryota; kingdom Viridiplantae; phylum Streptophyta; class Magnoliopsida; order Asparagales; family Amaryllidaceae; genus Allium; species Allium cepa. Next base: position 616,216,354 of record CM060942.1, read on the forward strand.
AGACACTATTATAATAGCTTATTGTACTATGTATGTAAATAGTTTAACGGATCCTTAGGAGACAGAAATCTTGAACATCTCTTAAGTTACTGCACTCACGTCAGCATTGGATAGTAGATGTCAAACCCTATAAACATCTTTGAAGCCATTACACTCAAATTTATTTACTACCGATTTATCTTACATAAGATCTTTTAGTTCTGACTCGAGTGTTTTCTCTTTTCATTAAGCTCGAGTCAGCCTGAGCTTTTCAGTGTATCGAAGACTGCTTTTCTAAAGGACGAATACAGAGATTTAGTACTATTACTATTTATTAAATCCATCCCACTACATCATGTTATTCCACTGCATTATTTAATTATTACTGATGTATGTACTCTGATTCTGTATCGTAAAGGTATAATCAAATGTTATTTGTAAAACAGTTTCATGAACTGTTTATTTGGTTATTATATTTCGTCATTCCGCTGTGAGATTCTGTGTTTTGTTTTCTTTCTTTCTCTGCTTTTTCTTACTTATCCCATAACCATCTGCCTTTTAAATGGATTAAGTCTAACGTATGTAGTTTATCGTTAATTTAAACTATCCAAAAAGGCAGGTCGTTACATCTACTCCAATTAAAGAGGAAGATATTTATATATACTTAGCAGTGTCACATCATGCTCTAAGTGCAGCTTTGTCAATGAGTAAGATCGGGCATAGCGTCCTATGTATTACATCAGCAAGTGCTTCACCGGGCTAGAGTCTAGGCATCTCAAGCTAGAAAAGTTGGCATATTGCCTATTGATTGCATCTAGGAAACTAAAGCATTACTTCCATTCATATCCATTCTCGATACTCATAGATCAGCCGTTGCGGTAGGTTTTGCATAGGCTGAGCACTTTGAGAAGACTCACCAAATAGAGCATTGAGTTGAGTCAGTATGGTATAACTTACCACCTACGAACTACAATCAAGGGTCAAGAACTGGCGAACTTTCTTGCTAAATATGATGTAGGGGTAATATTTCTAATCTGTGAAAGAAGAAAGCTGAGTTAGATTGGGATTCAAAGCAACAAACAATGAGGCAGAATATGAGGCTTTGATAGCTAGATTGGAGTTAGCAAAGGAGCTTGGATCAGGACGCCGTGTTTTCACAGTGACACTCGGCTGGTGGTGAATCAGGTGCTTGGGGAATTCAGGACAAAGGAGAATGCTTGAAGTCTTACCTAGAAAAGATGAAAGATCTACTTACTAGGATAGAGCACTATATGCTTAGAAATATCCCTCCAGAGGAGAATCAGGATGTGGACGGTTTTGAAAAATTGGCACGTTTGGGAGATGAGTCCCAATTGGTATCGGTGCCTATTACAACCCTACATCGACCCAGTTTTGAGGAAGTAAGTGCATTACAGCTATGGGCAACACAGAGACCTTAATAACCCTATTGATAAAGTATTTGAGTGAAAGAACACTGCCACATAACTAGAATGAAGCTAGGAAGAACCAACGAAAGGAGCCCCACTTTGTCATCCAGGATAGACTGCTATATCAAAGAGGATATCCGAACCCACTACTGAGATACATCCTAAACCGAAAGCCGAACAAAACTGAGAGACGTACGTCAGGGAAGTTGCGGAGACCATACTAGGGGACAGACCCTGGTGAAGAAAGTGTTGCAATATGGATACTTCTAGCCAACATTGAACCATGATACGATGGAATAAGGAAGGAAGTGTTACATAGGCCAGCGGTTTATGAAGATTCCTAGGTTGCCTCCAAATGAGTTGACTCACATGGTTAGCCCCAGACCCTTCATGTCTAGGGAATAGATTTAATCAGAGAGCTTCCAATGGCAAGGGGTGAAGCTAAGCATGTGATAGCGGAAGTTGACTACTTTACTAAGTATGTGGAAGCTAAACCCCTTACTAAGGTGTCAACAGCCAAGGACATAAACTTTTTAATCACGAATGTAATATGTAGGTATGGAGTTCCTCTCAAGATCATCTTGGATAATGGATTGTAGGATAGTGCAGAGTTTGCTGATTTCTGCCAGCAGCATGGAATAAAGAAAATCTTCTTTATGGTGGCATACTCGTTGGCTAATGGATAGATGGAGGTAGTCAATAAGGTTCTAAAGGGACTTATAAAGAAGTGGCTAGAAAGAGAAAAAGGAGCATAAGTGGACAAACTGCCTCTGGCATTATGGGCCTACATCACCTCTTTCAAGACGACGATATGGCATACTCCTTTCTTATTAGCTTGTAGGTCAGAGGTAATGCTACTAGTAGAGATGGCAGTCCCATCCCATAGAAGACTTCATTACGACCTAAATGAGAACGATGAGCTGTTAAACATGTCGGTTGACCTGGTGGACGAGAGACGCGAGGAAGCTGCCTTGAGGGTTGATGCACACAAGTGAAGGGTAGCTGCACAGTACAACTCTAAGGACAATCACCGCCCACTCAAGGAAGGGGACTTGGTACTAAAGAGATTCTTCCCTAGACCGAGGGCACTTGATCCATCTGAGAAGGACCTTACATCGTCCATATGGATCTCAGAAATAGAACCTTTATCCATAGCACAATAGATGGAGCTATATTCAAGAGAGTTTGGAATGCATAACATCTAAGTCATTACTTTATTTGAGCTCACTCTACTTTACTAATTGTATTAAAACTCTATAATTGAAAAAAATATAAGACGGGTTCTAATAAAGTGAGTTTTTTCTTAAATTCTTATTATCACAGGTATATGGTTAGGAAATATTACTTCATTTTATCACTTAAATGCACATGAGCCAGTACTAGCACCAAGGGAAAGCATCACCTAAGCCTAGGGGTTGACTCCTCAACTCGAGAACAGGATCACATTGTCATTCTACCTCCCCTCAATTTCGTGGTCGGCAACGACGAGCTCGATCGGCCTATGATCAGGATATGATTGCCGAATGGGTGCTGCCATTAACGATCGGTCCCAAACTCTTGGCCAGCAGTGGTGGACCGAAGTAATCCCTATTAGGGTGTACACAACTGACGATCAGCCAAAACTTCTTTGCTGGCGACGATGTGTCCAATCATCCCATGGTCAGGACATGACCGTGGGTGCTTACTGTTGACGATTGGCCTTAAACTCTTAGTTGGTAGCAGTGGATCGAAGTGATACCTATTCAGGTATCCATAGCTGATGATCAGCCTAAACTTCTTTTCTAACTATTCTTTACCAACAGCGGTGAGCCCGATCAGCCCAAGATCAGGACAAGATCGTCAAATAGTACTCGACGTTGACAATCGACCTAAGCTACTTTATTGGCAACGATGAGCTCGATCAGCCCTATGGTCAGGATATGATCGTCAAATGGCTACTTGTCGTTGACAATCAGCCTGAACTACTTTGTGAATAACGACGAGCCCAATCATCTCATGGTCAGGGCATAACCGTCGAAGAGGTGCTCACCATTGATGATCAGCCCAAACTACATCGCCAGCAATAGCAAGCCTATCAGCTCATGGTCAGGACATGACCACCAAGTGGGTGCTCGCTATTAACGATCGGCCCCAAACTCTTGGCCAACAGTTAGGGACCGAAGTGATCATTATTCGGGTGTCCATAGCTGATGATTGAGCCAAACTTCTATTCCAACAACGGTAAGCCCGATCAACCTATGTTTAGGACATGACTACTGAATGGGTGCTCTCCATTAATGATTGGCCTAGGCTACTTTACCGGCAATGACGAGCCCGATCAGCCCAAGGTTAGGACAAGACCGCTGAATGGGTGCTTGCAATTGACGATCAGCTAGGTTACTATTCTAATAATGGCGATCCCGATCAACCCATAGTCTGGACATGACCACCGAATGTATGATCACCATTGAAGGTAGCCCAAATTACTATGCCAGCAATGGCAAGCCTAATCAGCCAAAGGACAGCACATGACCGCCAAATGAGTGCTCGTTATTGACGATTGACACAAACTATTTGGATGGCAGTGGTGAACCGAAGAGATTCCTATCAGGGAGTCCACAACTGATTGGCATCTTATTCTTTCCTTTTGATAATGGAAAGCTGGAGCAACACAATTCAAGCATTCATTATTATTAAGCGACTTCGAACTCGTGAATGGATGAGGAAGAACCAACCAGGCGGCCATCATAACATGATGGTCGCCTGGTTGGTTCTCTTCCGGTATGCAGATGAGACTAGTGACAACAAATAACCATGAAAAAGAAAGTCTGCCTAAGAAGCATTAAACATTTCATCATATTTAATAGAAGGAAAAACAGAGATCACTGAGATGATCAAACTGCAATATAATAATATTGTATATGGGTGATCATGATGTAAGAATCATAAAGTATCAAGAATTAATATGCATTTAACCTAAACAACCACAACCAAATTGGTCACGCACAAGTGGGAGTGTTTGACACAAAAAAGGATGATGAAAAATGATGAATTCTGTGTGCACATCATGTTCAGCATTAACAAGAACGGGGAGTGCCGGTGAAAAGTAGATATGGTCATCACTTCAATCTTGATTTAGTCAGTTCAGATTTGGAAATAGTTGGCTTGTATTGACGCCTTGATCTTTGTGCTCCTGAAAGACCTTAATCTTATTTTTCTTTCTTCTCTTTTTCCTCCCCTTTAATCTTGGCCGCAGCAACATGGAGCTCAACTTGTTTTTCCTTCATGAGCTTAACCTCCTCTATAGCTTCAAGCTTTACTCCAGCCATATCTGTAGGAAAATTTGCTAGGACTTGGTTCTTTAGAATTGCCTCCCTATCAAAGCCCTCAGCTGGGTCAAAAGCATCCGTAATTTCAATGTCAGTATCCTCCTGAAGCAGCTAACATCTCATCTTGGGCCTTATCAACTGGAGGGTCGGCAGGGCCAGGGGCATGACATTTGGAGGAGGAATGGATGAAGTAGTTACTACCGTGGTTGGACCTATCTTAAGTATGTCACCTGTAGAAAAATAGGGAAAAATGTCGGGCATAGGTCAACCCAGACAAACTCGAACACACCTAGCATCGGCTTGCGGAATCTAAAGAACAATCCTTCCTCCTTTAGAGAGAAAGGAGGAATCTCAAGGACTTGGCTATGAGCCAATGGTGGAAGGACTTCTAGAGGCAAACTCCTAGCAGGCGGATCTAGAGGAATGTAAAAAATAGTTAGCGAAACACCATATGTAGAAGTGTAAATCACCATTTCGAAGTCTAACCTTGTACAGTCTTCTCAGAAGTCGTGCCATCGTTCTTTTGTTTTTTAGCTTCCTTATCGCCAATCTCCTCAGCTTCAACTATCTTGATATAACCCAGTTGAATAGCTTCCATCTCATTTGCTGAGAAACGAAAGTCGGTAGCTGTTATCCCGCTTTTTGGCAAAGCCATGATACCAAAAGATCAATCGAAAACAAAGGACAGTTCGTCCCAGAGATTGGTCATACTTCGCTTCACTATGGATATCGCTGAATTTTGTCCGAGTCCAGATTGAGATACAATTGATAGGACATGACAAGAAAGATCATAGAAGTCAGCATCTCAAATCTCAAGTCAATCCGAGTTCGTATGCTCAAGCTATGATCGATTCAAGATGAAGGAGATAGCCCTTGTTCGAATCCATAGGCTACACCCTTGTTCGAATCCATAGGCAGAGATACTGTTCGTATCCATCGGTTCGACTCCATCTAGTTCGCCAGCAAGCATTCGTTCGAATCGGTCCGGATGTACTACTTCGTATCCATCGGAGCTTCCTCCTTCGTATCCATCAAAAGGGTGATGTTCGAGTCCATCAGTAACATCAGCCTTCGAATCCATAACACTTAAAACGGTCGAAAGGAAGATACCCTCGCCTCCATCTGGTTCGAATCCGTCAAGCTCACGGACCTTCGAATCCATGAAAGCACCTCACTCTGAATCCATCGGGTCAAGGCGGCGAAGTCTCCGGGATGGCTCGATCAAATAGGCGAAGAAAGCGGATCGATGCGAAAGTTCCGCTCCACGTCATCATGAAGCCGCAAGCCACCATCGATTCGAAGGAATCGATACGAGGGAGTCGATTCGAACGAGACAAACGGCCAGAGAACACAATTTAGAATCGACCATATCTCGAGATCCATAAGTCCAAATGCCATGAAATTTTCACAGAAGCTTGCATACATGTTGAAGAATGTCCACACCAAATTTCACCTCGATTGGATGATTTTCTGATCGATTCGAATGTAGTTCGAATCGATCCCAAAGTGGGCCCAAATTTCCTAAGGCTGGGCATGTGCGCCCCCTCACGTGCCAGAAGTGGTCTCCCGAATTTTCAGCGAAATATCAGCATCCTACGCCTATAAATAGAGCCCCTGGTCATTCAGAAAGGGGATCGGAGAATTTTTAGAGAAAAAGTATGCCCGGACGCTGCTAGAATCATTCCATATCATCATCACTGCCATTGATTTCGAATTTTGACTTACTATCTGCTGTACTTCGCTATAAAAAACTTGTAATCTTCAAGTATCAAGCAATAAAGTGATAAAACTTCATAGTGGACGTAGGCGATACGCCGAACCACTCTAAATTATTGTCTTCCGTGCAATTTACTTTTCTGTGACTTGGAGTTTTTGTTAGATAATCCTCATTTTCAATTTTATTTCTTCATTTATTATCTCTTCAAAAACTTCCGAAAAGTGTTGTGCCCGATTTTGGTGCAAACACTTTGGTGCTTTCACTGAGAGAACCCAGATTTTCTCATGCTCTTTGGATCTGTCATCGATACCGGATTGAATAAATCTAAGAGAGATCCAGATCATCAAATCCAAGTTCCTTCCCTTCTATTCAGATTTGCCAAAGTCTAGGAAAGGATTCTACACCTCAAGATGGTTAGCACAAGAACCACTTCCAACGTTGGCGATTAGGAAGGCCGAGACAGGCAGAATCCCACGCAGTTGCCATCAGCCAACCAAGACATGGCTGAACCTTCAGATTCACGCGGCTCGGTCACTCGACAAGAGTTTCAGACATTACTCTAGGAACTAACCCAAAGTCAGCAACAGCTGACTGAACAGTTGCGCGCTAATGCTGAGTTGACTAATCAACTAAACCGCCAAAGGCATAGAATATCCAGAAGGGATCACGCCCCTCATTCTTCCACTGAAAGCTCTGCTTCGTCTGATTACATCGGCAGATCTACTCGACCCAGGCTAGACGGAAGTTATGCACATGCTGCTAGTCATCAGCAGGCATTAACTATTGGGCAGATAAGAGTTGGACCTTCCGCCAGTTTTCATACAGGACCCTCCTCCCGAGGAGGCACTGTTCCACAGTATACCACAGATAACCATGCCACCGCCACTGCAGTTGACATAGGAGTTGATACCCGAAATCACTCCAATCAGAACTATCGCTAGCAGGAACATGCTCCAGAACCATATGTCCCAGAAGACATCGAGCCAAGGAGGCGAGATACGGATCGTCGACAGCGCCCGATCCCACCTCGCACTGTGGAACCCGACCACACTTTGGCTCACCACGCTCAGAATATAGCAACACCAGACCTCTCGGCCATGGTACGCCAAATGATTCGCGAGAGTCAGGGCTTAACAAATGACGATTGGGGAATCTCCCGAAGTCATACTCCGTTCACTGATGACATATTATATGCTGAACCTCCTCAGCAATTCAGGATGCCGACTCTGCCTATGTATGAAGGAAGTTCCGACCCTAATCAGTATATTCTGAAATACGAATGGTCGATGACTGCTGCAAGAGCTGATGCAGTAAAGTGCCATAGTTTTCCCATTTCTTTAGGGGGAATTGCGACGATGTGGTTTACACGATTACCACCATGATCTATCTCTTCATTTGATCAGTTGGCTACTAAATTTGTTGAACAATTTCGTATGCACATTGCCAGGCCTAAAGACGTTAATACTTTATCTAGTGTCACTCAAGCTCCTGGAGAGACACTCAGGCGATATTTGGAAAGGTTCAATGCCGCTTGTGCGGAGATCACTAACCCCAATGATAATTCAATCTTGATGGCCTTGACTAAGGGGATTGACACCGATTCCGAATTTGAAAATTGGCTAGCTGGGAAGCCTCCCGCATCGTTGGATTGTTTCTACTCCAAAGCCGCTCAATTCTTAAGGCATGAGGATGCAAAACAATCTAGAAAATAGGACGATGCGAGACCCATCAATGAAGGGATTCAAAGCAATGTGGCAGTTAAATAGTCAGGGGAGAGCTCTGGAAAAGTCCAACTGAATATTCAAAACAAGCAAACCCAGCCAAGGAATGGTGATAATAGAAATAAGAAGCAAGATCAGAATCGTGGCCCGCGGCATAGGGCACCAATGTTTGAAAGCTATACACCACTGAACGCGTCACTGGAGAACGTGTATCTATAGACTTGTAATGCGATGTAGTATAAAATGCCTGCTTCGAAGCCATCGTCGGAGAGACAGATTCAAACAGGATAGTTCTGTAGATTCCATGAGAGTTACGGACATAATACCAATGAGTGTAGACATTTGCAAGACCTCATTGAAAAGTTGATCAGGGAGAGGAAGTTAGATCAATTCGTGTGGGCGCCACAGGCTGGTGGTGTGGGCCTATCAAACCAAAACCGTGCGTAAAACCAAGAGAGACAGGATGAGCCCGCTCGTACAGGCGGGAGATTGGTTATTAATGCAGTTAGTGGTGGTCCCTATCCAACGGACCGAAGCTGGAGGGAAATGGAATCATATGCCAATTCGATCAGGCATGTGGATTTCGAGAGTTGCAGTACGCTTGATGAAGGGGCCCCGACCAAACAATAGAGAACGATGGCAGACGACATCGTATTTAGAAACCGAGATGCTGATAGGGTCGAAGCCCCAACTATAGACCCACTAGTCATATATGCCCAGGTTGGTCCTGCTTGGATGAAGAGGATCCTGGTGGATAGTGGGAGTTCGGTAAACATTTTGTTTAAGAGAGCATATGATCAAATGAAGATGGAAGCCAAAGATTTAAAGCCTTTTCAATCTAGAATCCATGGCTTCGACGGAAGTGCTAACATACCCACTGGAGTGGTGGAGTTGCCAGTGGAGTTAGGAGTCGAAGAACGCCGAAGAGTTTGAATGTTACAGTTTATTGTTTTAGATATCCACTCTCCGTACAATGCCTTTTTGGGCCGACAGGACCTTGCCGAATTCAGGGCAGCGATTGCTCCATGGTGTTTAACTTTGAAATTCCCCATTGATCGTGGGGTTGGAGTCATTCAGGGAGATCAGGCTGTTGGGAGAGCATGCTATGTTGCTGAGCTGCGAGAAGCGCAGCGAAAGGAAAAAGGAAAGGGCGTGGAGGAATCTCTCTGCGTCCGTTTCGCCGACGATTGACAATTAGTGCCTGGGCCTCGGCCCGGGCACCACGACCAATTCCAGAGGAATCTTGACCCCAGAGACACTGAAGATAGTGATGAATCTAAAGAAAGTAATGCTTCCCCAGCCGAGCTGACGATTGATGTTTCAATCGGTGATGATGATGATTCAAAAATGTTAAAAATAGGGTCTCAGCTAAACCCACAAGCACAACAGGAATTGGTCGAATTTCTCCAAGCAAATCTGGACGTATTCGCTTGGACGCACTCTGATATGTATGAAATCTCGCCGGACATCGTGAACCACACCTTGAATATTGACCCACGGTATATCCCGGTCAAACAAAAGAGACGCGGTATGGATCTAGAGAGATCTGCCGCCCTCAAAGAAGAAGTTGATAAGCTAAAGGCGAATGGGTTTATCCGGGATGCTCTGTACCCGGAGTGGGTATCCAACCCTGTACTTGTCCGAAAACCAACTGGGAAATGGAGAACATGCGTTGATTACTCCGACTTAAATAAGGCTTGTCCGAAAGACATCTTTCCACTTCCCCGAATTGATCAACTTTTGGATTCAACGGCCGGACACGAATCACTATCTTTCATGGATGCTTACTCTGGTTACAATCAGATATCCATGCATGTGCCCGACCAAGAACATACGAGCTTTGTAACTGATCTGGGACTATACTGCTACAAGGTCATGCCTTTTGGATTAAAGAATGCCGGAGCAACTTACCAACGCTTAGTCAACCGGATGTTTGCCGACCAGGTCGGAAAGACTATGGAAGTTTATGTAGATGACATGTTGGTGAAATCACGGTACTCCACTGATCACGTCAAAGACATAGAGTCAATGTTCAATATCCTCCGGAGATACGGGATGAAACTTAATCCGCTAAAATGTCATTTTCGAGTCGCATACGGAAAATTCCTTGGGTTCATCGTCAACGCCCGAGGGATAGAGGCCAACCCTGAAAATATCTGGGCTATCGGGAATCCTCAAACTCCAAGGACCATAAAGCTGGTTCAGAATCTTAATGGGAAGGTTGCAGCACTGAGCAGGTTCATCTCGAAATCAACTGACAAATGCATACCCTTCTTCGATCTGATCTGAAGAGGGAAACGAAACTTCGAATGAACTACGGAATGCGAGAGCGCATTTCAATCACTAGTTCAACATCTTTCCACACCCCCGATTCTTTCAAAACCTTTTGACCATGAATAGTTATATCTCTACCTGGCGGTATCTGAAAACGCAATCAGTGCTGCGTAGTCCGAGAGGAAGACCGAGTGCAGAAACCGGTCTACTATGTTAATAAACGATTAACCGGAGCCGAGAGAAATTATCCAAGGCTAGAAAAGTTGGCATATTGCCTAGTCATAGCCTCGAGAAAGCTCCGTCCGTATTTTCAGGCTCATCCCATCACTGTGTACACCGATCAGCCGTTAAGACAGGTCCTCACACGGCCTGAGACGTCTGGCAGGTTACTGAAATGGAACATTGAACTGAGTCAATTCAACATCACATATACTCCGAGAAGGGCCATACACGGTCAAATCCTAGCAGATTTCATTGCCGAATTCACTGTTCCTGAAGACTTACCTGAGACTAGCAAATCTCCCGAATACATATGGAAACTGTACACTGATGGTGCATCCAACGATCGGTGCTCGGGCGCAGAGGTAGTGCTTGAAACCCCCGAGGGCCGATCCATATGCTACGCTTTAAAGTTCGATTTCCGTGCAACCAATAATGAAGCTGAATACGAGGCTTTGCTTACTGGGTTGAAGTTAGCCCATGACCTAAGAATTATCACCGTGGAAATTTTCTGTGATTCCCAGTTGGTAGTATGCCAAGTTCGGGGTGAATATCAGGCCAAAGATCGAAGACTAACTGCTTATCCAACCCGAGTCCGGGAGATGCTTGATCAGTTTGATTATTATACCATTTTCTACATACCCCGAGAGCACAATCAGAAAGCCGATTCGTTGGCAAAGTTGGCAAGTACGGGCGAAGCTCAACAGTTGTGACTCGTTCCTGTTGAAACTCTATCCTCTCCGAGCATTGAATGAATGGAGAATGATTTCACATTTGAAGCTACTTCCAGTAGGGAGTCGTGGATGACCCCCTATCGAGATTACGTTGAGCATGGTATATTACCTGAGCGTCGAAGCAAGAAAAGACAAGTTCACCGAAAAGCTTCACGATTTGTCATTCAGAATGGAGTTATGTATCGAACGGGGTATTCTATTCCTCTTCTCCGGTGTATCGCGCACGATGAAGTCAAACGAGTGTTACACGATGTGCACGAAGGAGAATGTGGCGATCACACTGGGAGGTAAGCACTCGCCAAGAAAATACTCCGATATGGATATTATTGGCCTACTGTTAATCGCGATGCTGTGGACTATGCTAAAAAATGTGATAAATGCCAAAAACACGCTCGCCTACTGAGATAACCCAAATGGTCAGTCCTTGGCCGTTTGCAATATGGGGGGTTGATATAATTGGTGCATTGCCTTTAGCTAAAGGTGGCGCGAAGTACGCCATCGTCGCAGTTGATTACTTCACCAAATGGGCTGGAGCTGAACCTCTTGCAACAATTACGACAAAGAAAGTAATCAACTTCATAGTACACAACATCATCTACCGGTTTGGTCTCCCGCATACTATTATCACCGATAATGGAGCCCAATTCGACAGTATTGAATTCAAGAATTTCTGTCAATGATTCCACATCCATAAGAAATTCTCTGCAGTAGCGCACCCTCAAGCGAATGGTCAAGTTGAAGCTGTTAATAAGGTTATCAAATCTATTTTGAAGAAATGACTGGAAAAGGCCGGGGGCAAGTGGGTCGATGAACTTCCTATGGCTTTATGGGCTTACCGGACGAATGACAAAACTACAACCGAACACACTCCATTTTCTCTATCTTATGGCTCTGAAGCCGTTATTCCAGTCGAAATGGAAGTTCACTCTCATCGTGTGACATATTATGATCCAAAAATGAATGCCATACTACTTGTTGAATATTTGGATCTACTCGATGAGAAGCGTGAAGAGGATGATTTGAGGGCAGCCGCATATCGGGGTCGAGTCACCCGAATATGCAATGTCAAGGTCCGACCACGAACCTTTGAACTCGGCGATCTCGTACTCAAGAGAATTTATCCGGTCCCTTCGCACATGAAACCGAATTGGAAAGGGCCGTATGTGATTTCACAAAAGCTCGGAGATGGCACGTTCAAGTTGTCGACCGTTGACGGTCTTACTTTGCCGAGAGCCTGGAATAGCGAAAGTCTCCGTCGCTACTACACATGACAGGCTTTATTTATCTATTTTAGTCAATTTCTTCCTTTGCATTTTATTTTTGCATTTGTAATAAGGCAACTGATTTTGCCATGTTTCTTTCATTTCAGCAATAAAATGCCATCTCTTCGAGCGAGAGCTGTGATTCATTGAATATGACGTACAATATCACGATGCACGGAGAGCTAAGTTCCATCGTGTGGTGGGATTTATTCAAATAGGGAGTGACTGTGATACGACCGGTCACTCACTAAGTGAAACCTGAGCTCGGGGGCAGAACACTACATCAGCATTTACGAGGATTGATACACGATAATCCTTCCTCTAACTCCAAATTCCCAGAGTGTGAATTAGAGTGTAAACATCAACTCTTGGTTCCCAGAGTGCGAACCGGAGTATAAACACTAACTCCAAATTCCTAGAGTGCGAATTGGAGTATAATCATCAAATAACTCGTTCCCAAAGTGCGAACGGACTCCAAATTCCCAGAGTACGAATTGGAGTATAAACATCAAATAACTCGTTCCCGGAGTGTGAACGGACTCCAAATTCCTAGAGTGCGAATTGGAGTATAAACGTCAAATAAATCGTTCCCAGAGCGCGAATGGACTCCAAATTCCTAGAGTGCGAATTGGAGTATAAACGTCAAATAACTCGTTTCCAGAGTGCGAACGGACTCCAAATTCCCAGAGTGTGAATTAGAGTATAAACGTCAAATAAATCGTTCCCAGAGCGCGAACGGACTCCAAGTTCCCAGAGTGCGAACCGGAGTATAAACACTAACTCCAAATTCCTAGAGTGCGAATTGGAGTATAAACATCAACTCTTGGTTCCCAGAATGCGAACCGGAATATAAATACTAACTCCAAATTCCCATAGTGCGAAATGGAGTATAAACATCAACTCTTGGTTACCAGAGTGCGAACTGGAGTATAAACACTAACTCCACATTCCCAGAGCGTGAATTGGAGTATAAATATCAATTCCAGGTTCCCGGAGTGCGAATCGAAACATACAGGCTAACTCCAAATCCCCGGAGTGCGAATGGGAGTATAAACATTAAGTTAAGATTCCTAGAGCGTGAATCAGAGTATAATTATCAACTCTAAGTTCCCAGAGCGCGAACTAAAGTGCATCCCATAGCTCTAAGTCCCTGGAGTGCGGACGCGTGTTCAAGACTTATGACATATGTGATCATGAGACAGTCAATACAACACTTAAGCAAAAGAAAAGAACAATTTCTCATTCCATCAACTAACAAAAAGGAGTTTGATTACATGGCAAACCAAAAAATTTCGATTAAGTGGAGGCCGAATCCACACTTACACACGACTTTAAAAGAACAAAAGAAGAAGTAAAAGAACTGCTATTAACAACTGCATTACAAGTCAAGAAGTTCAATCCTTCTTCTTCCGAGGCTTCTTCTTTGGAGTCGAGCCACTGGACCCACTGCCAGATTGCCTTCGAGATTTCTTGCCCTTCTTCGGTTTATCCTCTGGATCCGGCATGATATCGACATCTTCCTCGGAGCTGGAAGGGACAGAGATTCTTTTGGAAGGGCGAGCTGAAGGCATAGGAACTATGACAGGTGTCTGGGCAGCAACGCTTGAGATGGTCACCGTGCCGCCAGGAGAAATTACCATTAGGGAAGATAAGCTTGATTGGGCAGTGCCGCTTCCAGAACCACCATCCGTTGTCACCGTGGCCATCTCAGCGCTTATCTCAGCAAAAATCTCTTCTTCTCGAGACAACCGAGCTGCGCTGGATACACTGGTGGTCGACATAACAGAACTAAAAGCTGGAGCGACTCTGCTCATTACGAATGAAGGATCAGGAAAAGGTTCAAGAGAATGACCAAGAAGCTCCTCAATCATTTGAGTATCAAATGACATTGAGCTCCCCTCTCCAATGTCGCCGGCCATGGCAGCAGTTGTAATTGCTTCGGTAGCGATAGTTCCCTGCGTTGGATATAGGACCGGAGGTACTGGGGGCACGGGCGTAGCACTTTCAGTCACTGAACAAAGAAGAGCAAAAATAGCCAGTCCAATAAATTCACTCCAAGATCGTCGTTTTAAGACACGAGGGAAATGTATGAAGTACCTTCCTTGCCTTGCCTCGGAGCTTGGATAGGTTCGGAGACAACAGTCTTAGCGGGAGATAATCCTGGTTGATCCGGATTGTAGGCAGGAACGATTTGTGGATCAATCGCAGCAGTAACTTCGGACGAAGTCGGGACAGAAATTTCAATACTCTCACCGTGATGCGCAACACCCGAACCCTTGCCGATCTCTGTCTGTTGAATACCGAGTCTTTCTTTCTCGACGGAGACTATCGCCTCATGAAAAATTCTTTTCTCTTCCTCACTGAGCAGACGTGATTCAAGTTCAAACTCGTCCAGTGTTTCATCTGGATAAGATATCTTCTTGTTCTCTACTAGTTTTTTCCAGGCACTGTAGAGAAGCATAGAGTAATCTCCTAGCCAGGCGATATTTCTGTGCTCTAACACATTAGCATTATATGTATCTAGGAGTTCGTCAAACTCAGCCTCCATATTTAACCGCTCCGCCTGAATTTTCTCCTCCACTTCCGTTTCCATCACCTTGACCTTTACGACTGCTGCATCGCGCTCAGCCCGAAAAGACACGGCTTGCTCACACGCCTCTTGAGCGTTCGTATTGGCATGATCCCTTTCCTTACTTATGTTGACAAACTTGGCCTTTAACTCCTCCAGTTCTCTAACTGCCGCATCCCGCTCAGCCTCAACATTTTTGTATCGATGGCCTAAGTCTTCTACTAAGGTGCAATGCGCCTATTGCATTTTTTCCATCTCTACTAGCGTCTCATCGACCTTTTTTAGCGATTCAACTTCAGCCCTGTGGGAGGATTCCGCCTCAGATTGAAGGACCTCGACGATACGATTCTTCTGGGCCAAGTCAGCTTCCAGTTTCTCAATGATTTTGGCTCGGTCAAAGGCTGCTTTTGAAGCTTTAACTATCGCCTTGTACCATTCCTTATACTGTGCGTAGAAGTCGCGGGTATAACTGAGTGCTGTGTTCACAGATTCTTCAGGAATTCTTTTAAGATTAGGAGGGAAGATGTAAGAGTCAAAGCATATTTCCGGGAAGTCTTTCTTCAGTTGGGCGATTCTAATAGCCCCTTCACCGGATGGTTCAATAGGAGCCTCCTCCACAGCTGTGGACGTAACAATTTCAGTCCTAGAATGATGCGATTCAGGCCTCGAAATCTATGAAGACGGCTGCTGTCGCAAAGGCTCAGATACATGTGTATGGCTTCTGGGTGGCGGAGGAGAGCGAGAAGGAGAACGGTATCTCCGATCTCTGTCCGAGCGTTCCTGACTAGAGTAGCTTCGGGGATAGTCCCTCACATGATATTCTTGCCCACAATACCTCCATTTGCGATCACGATCGGAGTCTCCACGACGTGATTCATAGTAGGACGAAGGATGATGCACTCTAATGTAGATGGACGGCTGGACATAGCACCTACAAAAGAGAAACAACTCAATTAAGCACCAAGTGAAGGCACTACGATGTATGCGGAAGTCATGTAGTGTTGTGAAAGTGTATGCAAATATGCAAAACCCCCGACCAACCAGAAGTGTCGATTGCACTAACGGGTAAAGGCTCGCTTATTTCTAACGCTTCCCGGAGTTCTTCCAACCCAAACTCGTGGTGGAGAGATACGTACTCCGGGATGGGAATGTCATCCAGCCCTCTAAAAATATCTCCTGATTGACAAGGAGCAGCGTCGGAGATAGTAATTCCAGGGATGGAACGAGATACAACTACAGACTTCCGTCTCTTAAATTTAGGGACAACGACCTTGCCTTTCCGCTTCTCTTCTATTCGGGAAAGATCAGCCGCTAGCTCAGTATCTGTGGGCGTCCTTTCATCGTCGCTCGCTTCTCTTATTACTATGCCGGGTTTTCTTTTCACAGTTTTCTTCTTTTCCTTCGAAGCCGGTTTTGCCAACCCCTCAATAACAATGCTCTGGTTCATTTCGATTAAACCCAGTATCCTTAAGTTGTCGTCAGTTAACACCGAGTCGATATGCCTTAAGTCGCTCGGGACCTCTTGTAAGCTCCGAACGATGCCTCTATAATATCCACCGTCGGGCCTCGAAATGATGGCTATAAGAAGGAAAGAGTATTAGTATGAGTAAAAGTGTTAAGAATAGCTATTCAAGAAAGACTTGCGACATTTACGTCTAGACAGTCATCGCCTAGCAAACCCTGGGGGGCACCGAACAAAAAACCATTCGGCTTTAAAATAGCTAAGTCTAGTCCAAGCCCCGGTCACAACCTGGCAGTTTCCGACTGCTTCCAGAAAAGTAAAAGATGGGCTATCACCCCTACTTTTGAAATTAAATATGTATCTAATCTCAGACGGCCTTGGCGGGCGAAAGAAACAATCTATAAATATGATAAAGGCACTATTCAGCAACGCGTGTCCGTTAGGATGAAGTTGTGAGGGAGCAATTCCTAAAAATGACAGCATCTCTCTGATGTACTGATTAAACGGAGGAAGAGTTCCAGCCGCACAAGCATGACGGTAGAAGGCAGTGTGCCCTTCGGGCGGATTATGAGGTCTGTCATCAACACCCGGTAACAACACATCATCCGGAGGTAGGTTATGTTTCAGACATATCCAGCCTAGCAAAGATTTGGAGGTATTGGACTGGACGGAGTCAACAGGGTTCACGATAAATAAAGCATCGGGCAATTCATCCGGAGCCGGATCAATTACTCCGACAGGAATATCAGGAATTTCAAGCGCAGGAGGGGGCAAACTCTGTACCTCTTGCTGTTGGGAGCTCGTAGATTCCATAACTGGTTAACTCATCAGAAATCATCATTAGATGCTAAAAAGCCCTTGCATTCCCCAGTGTAAAGTGTATGAATGTGTTGTGTTGTGAAGTACTGTGCATTACTTGAAAAGATTTTGCAGAATTAAAGAAAACTTGCAAGCGAAAAAGATAGTCGGAGTCCAGTGGGAGTGACCGTCATCGCTGACCGTACCGTCATTGCTGACCGTCACAACCGTACCATCCAGATGTTGGTAATCGATTCGAGTTAAATTTCGTTATCACGACGTTAATTTATAGTTCCATCGATGAGTTTCGAAAGGATAATAAAGTGTACAGTTTAATAGTTAAATCCAGATATGCAAGGATGAAGCTCATCGGAATCATGCTATCGATTGCTAAAAATTTCTTATCCATCAAAGGAAGGGTTTGAATCGATCACAGGAAGTTTGTTCGAATCCATCAAAGAAAGGATTCAAATCGATCACAGGGAGCTTGTTCGAATCCATCAGGATCCAAGTTCGTATCGATCTTTGGGAGCATACTTCGAATCGATCATCAACGCTTGAGTTCGTATCGATTAACATCAGTAGTTTTGCATCAATCCTGGGTGTGCAGGTTCGTATCGATCAAGAGAGAGTCGGCTTCACATCGATCGCATTCGACTCGATACTTCTTCGTATCGATCGCAATAATATGTTTCGAATCGATCTAAAGCCGAGGTTTTTGCACCGATCGCATCGCATCGATCATTTCAGATTGGTGCGTTTGTTCACTATATTAATCGATACGAACTACATCATTTCCCCTTTAAATTCATGGAATCGATATGAACTTCGAGATAAAACATTATCCTCTATATCGATTCGACGCAAGCGCCCCAGATCGACACGAAAGATCAAATTTTTTCCCTCAACACTCCTCCGACCAACGCAAAGACACCACCAAGATCATTTTCGACCCAGCTATGGCCGATTCCTTTCCTAAATTGAGGATTAAAACCTGAACGATTGGAGGAACGAGTTTAATCGATTCGTAGACATTTGCGCTTCCTCTGGTTCCTTGAGTTCGTAGATCAACACGAAGGCGTAGAGAGTATGAGGTGGCAGTGAAAAGTGAAAAGTGAAAAAGGATGAAGTCAAGAGTATTTATATGCAACTCAGAAGGCAACCGGGCCGATTCACCTTCCGATCCATGTGACCGGTCACAGCAAGTCAAAACCACGGATCGATTCGAATGCTCTGTTCGAATCCATCGGACTCTGCCTTCATCGAGACGAAATGGACAATGAAATCCGTCGATACGAAGTGCATAACAAAGACAACTTGAGACAGAGTGAACCTCGACTCGAAGCCTCTGTTTGCATCGACAAACTCAATACTCCACCCACTGCACATCGGTACGAACAGCGGTTTCATATCCATCACAATTCTAGCATTAGCATCGATACGAATGAGCATTTCGCATCCAACAACACAGGGTCCATCGGTATGAGACAATGCGGTACTGATCGATTCGAAGTGTCTATTGTATAACCATCGGCTCGCAACAATACCGGTCTATCGATGCGGACGTTGTTTCGTATCCAACAAACCCATCGATACGAACGACCATTTCGTATCTATCAATTCGACCCGCATCGATATGAGAAACTACTTTTCAACCTTTTACATTGATTCAGGAGAGGATCGATACAAGAGGATAATCCAAAACAACCATCAAGCGTTGTTTCAACTCAAATTTCCAAAATCGGTTCAGGAGAGAATCGATACGAAATTCAATAACAAACAAAACCGACAACGACTCGTGAACACACAACGTTAATGAGAGTCAAATTAACATATGTGCATATATGTCGGACTAATATTTGATTTTAAACATTCACAGGGATCGAATGCTCATCATGTTACGATTACAACAACCAACAGCTAAGAACTATTCTACAGCAATCAATCATATCAACGTGAGGTAAAAACCTTCGACAAAAGAGCAATGATTGTTCAAAGAGAAATTGCAGCTTTTCAAAGCACGTCATGTTTCCACAAGACGTACTTTGGGGGGCAAATGTTATCCCTCTTTTTGGCAAAGCCGTGATACCAAACGATCAATCGAAAACAAAGGACAGTTCATCCCAGAGATTGGTCATACTTCGCTTCACTATGGATATCGCTGAATTTTGTCCGAGTCCAGATTAAGCTACAATTGATAGGACATGACAAGAAAGATCATAGAAGTTCAGCATCTCAAATCTCAAGTTAATCCGAGTTCGTATGCTCAAGCTATGATCGATTCAAGATGAAGGAGATAGCCTTTGTTCGAATCCATAGGCTACACCCTTGTTCAAATCCATAGGCAGAGATACAGGTCGTATCCATCGGTTCGACTCCATCTAGTTCGCAACCACCAGCAAGCATTCGTTCGAATCGGTCCGGATGTACTACTTCGTATCCATCGGAGCTTCCTCCTTCGTATCCATCAAAAGGGTGATGTTCGAGTCCATCAGTAACATCAGCCTTTGAATCCATAACACTTAAAACGGTCGAAAGGAAGATACCCTCGCCTCCATCTGGTTCGAATCCATCAAGCTCACGGTCCTTCGAATCCATGAAAGCACCTCACTCCGAATCCATCAGGTCAAGGCGGCGAAGTTTCCAGGATGACTCGATCAAATAGGCGAAGAAAGCGGATCGATGCGAAAGTTCCGCTCCACGTCATCATGAAGCCGCAAGCCACCATCGATTCGAAGGAATCGATACGAGGGAGTCGATTCGAACGAGACAAACAGCTAGAGAACACAATTTAGAATCGACCATATCTCGAGATCCATAAGTCCAAATGCCACGAAATTTTCACAGAAGCTTGCATACATGTTGAAGAATTTCCACACCAAATTTCACCTCGATTGGATGATTTTCTGATCGATTCGAATGTAGTTCGAATCGATCCCAAAGTGGGCCCAAATTTCCTGAGGCCGGGCATGTGTGCCCCCTCATGTGCCAGAAGTGGTCTCCCGAATTTTCAGCGAAATATCAGCATCGTACGCCTATAAATAGAGCCCCTAGTCATTTAGAAAGGGGATCGGAGAATTTTTAGAGAAAAAGTACGCCCGGACGCTGCTAGAATCATTCCATATCATCATCACTGCCATTGATTTCGAATTTTGACTTACTATCTGCTGTACTTCGCTATAAAAAACTTGTAATCTTCAATTATCAAGCAATAAAGTGATAAAACTTCATAGTGGACATAGGCGATACGCCGAACCACTCTAAATTACTGTCTTCCGTGCAATTTACTTTTCTGTGACTTGGAGTTTTTGTTAGATAATCCTCATTTTCAATTTGATTTCTTCATTTATTATCTCTTCAAAAACATCCGAAGGGTGTTGTGCCCAATTTTGGTGCAAACAGTAGCTTTAAAGGAAAAGAGAGGACCTCCTTGTTCACTAGCAATTTTTGCTTGCTAGATCAACTACTTGTAAATAGAATCCATGACCTCCTATGTAACAACCATAATTTTGATTAACATTATTTATAACATTTAATTGAGTAATTAATAAAATAATGTAAAAGATTAAGGAGATAGAGATTTGATTATAATAAGGGGTCGTGCCTAATGAATGAATTAGTAAGAAGGATCAAAACTTTAAATAAGTAGAAGAAAATAGGCTAAGGGCAAAGTGGGAAGAGGTTTCATTTCCTAAACATATACCCTTACATTTCTTTTCCTTTATTTCATTTACAATTCAAAAATTAAAAGAGTAAAGCAAGATCGACCATTAACAAGAGATCTAGGAAGAAGATAAAGCAAGGAATCAAGTAAAAGCTTAGGGGATACAAATCAATAAAACAAATGTCAACCTTCTTAATCCATTCAAGGTGAACAATATTTGTACATCTCATGTTTTGATTAACGTTTTCAGTTTTAAGGGAAAATCTGAACCTTATAATGTCATTACGCCATTTTTTTATTATTGAATGATTATATGCTTGAATAATGAATAATAGGATTTATTATGGAATTATTTAAGTGCTTATTAAGAGTGAAAACCTAATTTCTATGACCTAAATGATCTAAAATTTTGATACGAGGTTTGGAATATTATAGAAGTGGGTGTTAAATTTCATGAATTTTCCAACAAGTATGATTTTATTATGAATTTTCTAAGTCTAAAAAATGGTTTAATTCAGATTCAATAATTTAAAATAATTATATTATGATTTTAGCCCTGAAATTTATATATGTTAAAAAAAATTGATTTATTATGACTTTTGTGGATTTTACAATATTTAGGAATGCTTCAAAAGATTATTAAGTTGAAGGGCTTAAACATTTCACTATGATATTAAAAGAAAGGGCCTCTTTGCAAAATTGTTTAGTAATGAAATTAATTATATGCAACAGTTTTCTGGTAAAGGTGATTGATAAAGTTATGTTAACCAAAAGAAATTTGATAAATAATAGGGTTGATAGAAAAGAAATTGCTTTTATAAGTAAATTTGCAGTTTTCATGTTAATAACTATTTTACCACGTCGAGAATGACGATGTCTCCCTTTTATCTCTTTGCATCCCAATGTCCTAAACGTTAACCAAGACAATCCTTGGGATATCAACGCGAATTGGCATGAAAAGGATTGATCTTGGTCGAAGTTGAAGATGTTGCATTAAAGACGAAGAGATGGTCATCAACGATAACCTTGTCGGCATGGTCTAAGTGCCACGTTTTATATACAAGAAGCACGTCACTCCTTATTTTTAATAAAATCTTCGATCTTAATATTTCTGAAGCGACAATGTTTTCGAAGAGATTAGTTTAAAGAAAACTAGGACGTCGCATTTTATCACTTCGACATTAATGGCCTTCGCATTTATTCTTTAAACCTTAACCAATAATTTCGAAGAGTTTATGTTCCCACCTATTATCTTGTCAACCCTAAAGAGACTATTATATAAGTTAAGGCATTAATGCCGACACTCATCAATGTCATCAAAACTCTTCAATACTTTTATATCATGTTTTACGAAGCGATGACTTCGACAATATCCCTGTACGTTTATAAATTAAATGAATTTAACATATTTTAGAAGGACGAACACCCTCATTGACGATGACCTTGTCGCATTTATCAAAACAAAGACTTATACTGTTTTGGTTATTAGGCCTATGTTAGAGTGAGGATGACTGCTAATGACTTCGAACTTCATCATGTAGATTTATAAAATCATATACCATATCATGACATAAATATTTTGATAGAGTAAAGGGTTATAATTTCCTTGTTTTAAGTACGATTTTAAGGGTTAAATCGTTTATAAAGATTTCATTTTCCAGGAAATAAGGATAAGGAAGTTAACCCATAATTTTACTAAAAGATTGACTCATAGATTAGAAAATCAGATGAGACTAGTGTAGGGCCACACCATATAATTTATTTAGTAGCCTCTAGCTGATATAAGTCCAAAATTCCAAAGCATAGGGCTTTGTTGTGGGTTAGACTACAAGAAGGTTACCTACAGAAGAAATATACAGAATGGAGTTAGGTTACTGGTGAGCCTGCAAAACCATTAGGATCAGTTGACTCTAGAAATAGTAAGTTACAGACATACCATCTAGTTTTCCTCTAACAGTAAGTTAGAACATTTATTAAGTCTGGTAGGCCCGAGTCAACCATAGGTTTGTAGTTACCTTGATAAAAATATGATGTTGGGGGCATATAGTCCATTGATTACCTATGTTGCATGCGTATATATTATTGTTTATATTGTTTGTTATAACTAGTTTGGTTGCAAGAATTTGATTTACAAAGGATATATTTTAATGGATATCTGTTTCACTTAGCAGTGTGGTCTCATTAGATATCAATTAACTAAGATGATATATTATTATTCACACCAGGCTTTTTATTTGACTTGAAGTTGACGTTATCCCCTTAAAATCTTGGGTGCTCAAAATTAAATTTGACTAGATTGAGAGTTAAGGTTTACATGTTTAGTAGGTTTGGCAAATAAAGCTTTCAAAGACGTGCATGAGGCATAAGCTAGCTATATAGGATTCTATCTACATTTATTATCCATTATGTTATGTCCGTTATTGTATGAATGTATTAACCGTAGACGTGTCTGTTTATTTAGTAAATCCGATCATCTAACGGGTCATCTTCATATGTCACTCTTGGCATAATTTGTAATAATTGTACTTTATTTGAAATTGAGAAACATCGTGAGATTATAACGAATATGAAATGCTGATTGAAAATGTAATGAGAAAAGTTGTTTTTGAAATTATGTTTAAATTATTTCATATTCTTATGCTTATGATATTCTGGATACAATTAACATGACTTTATTTTATCATTAGACATTAATACTATAGTTCACTGCAGCATCCGTAGCGCTTAGTTTCGGGTCTCAAAATCAGGGATGTTATAACTTGGTATCAAAGTATAGATTTATGTAAAACTAAAGAATTTTGTACCTTAAAAAGAGCTTTCGAAAACGCAATCCAAATAAATCAGAGAATAAGATTGGGGTATGGGATAACACTGTAGTAATGAACTTGTATTTTCTATATATATAAGTATATGCTTTATCTCTATTCTCCCTCTCTCTTAGACTGTTCTTCCATATTTTATCAAGGTTCGAATGCAGATTCAATGAAGTAAGATATTGAGGCAGAAGAAGGAAGAGTGAATCTCGGTGGAGGTGGTACCACTACCAATGGAAATGTCGGGCCCAACACCAGGAGAAATTTGGGTCAACAAACAACTACTAATGTAGGTGTAGGAACACCATCGGTTGATATGGGAGCAATGTATTAATTTTTTGTCAACATGATGCAAGCAGGAGCTGCTGCTGCGTTAGTTGGTGGAAATGTTGGAGGAGCTAATTATTCTGTGTTAAGTAGAGACTATATAAGAATTGGAGGGGAACCATTATTGGAGCGGAGGATACAATTGATGTGGAGAATTGGTTGCTTCATTGTGAAAGGATTTTAGCTTATCTTGGACTGAACGATGAGCAAAAGGGGAGATCAGCATCTGGACAACTACAAGGTACTGCGTTGTACTGGTGGAATAGTGTGACTATAGAGGTAGCAGAGGGGACTTGGACTTAGGTTGAATTCAAAAGGAGGTTTGAGGAAAGATTTATGTCTGAAATTGCTAAGTCAACTATATTGAGGAAGTTTGCTGAATTGGTGCAAGGCAATATGATTGTGCTTGAGTATGCAATGAGGTTTGAGGAGTTGTCCCAATATGGATATACCACCATAGATACAGTGATTAAGAGAAACGAGAAGTTCATCCATGGGTTAGGCCTGAGCTTGCTAGGGCGACTTTGCCACATCTCAGGGATCCATGTGATGTAGTCATGGAGATGGCTTTGAGAAATAAGGAAATGCTTGCTTTCTTTGGTGGTAATAAGGCCGTGGACACTCATAGTGGGCAGAATCATAAAAGGAAGTACTTTTATAAGGAAGGAGTTCAGAAGGGCAGAGCAGCTAAGAAAAGAAAAACAAATGTTGTGTGCTATAAGTGTGATAAGAAAGGACATTTTGTGAATGAGTGTCATTTAGGAGATGGAAAGACAATTATCGGAAGGAAGAATATTAAGTGCTTCAACTATAATTAGATCGGTCACTATAAGAACCAGTGTAAGGTACCAGCTAAAGCTGAGAAGGGAAAGGTGTTTACTTTATAACCAGTTATCCCGATACCAACAGCTGAGAAGAAAGGGGATGCTATGATGGAAGGTACACTTTTGATTCATGGTATACCTGTTAGAGTATTATTTGATACCAGTGCATCATTTTTATATCTCGTTGTTTGGTAGATAAGCTTAACTTAGAACCCTCATACCTAATTACTTAATTAAGGGTTGCAATCTGGTAGGAAGGTACGAAACTCTAGGGTTGTGACCATTTAGAGTTTGCATTATTAGGTCACGTATTTGCCTGCAGTTTGCATGTATTTGATTTCGTAGGATTTAAGATTATTTTGGATATGTACTGGTTAAGTAATTATGATGCTGGGATATTTTTTCATGATAGGAAACTATTACTAAGACACCCCAATAGTAGTGAACGAATTGTATACTTAGTAGAAAATTCAAGTTTTGACGTTTTTGCTTTATTGTGTGCAATAGAGGAGGAAGACTAGTTGAATCAGATTTTCGTAGTTAGAGAATCTGCAAATGTCTTTGAGCCCGTTACATGACTGCCGCCGAAACAAGCTATTAAGTTTCGAATAGATCTTATACCTGGAGCTGAACCTGTAAGTAGACTGACTAGCAGAATGGCACCTACATATATGAAGGAGTTAAAGGTGTAGCCAATGGACTTAGAAGGAAAGAGTTTTAGACCAACCAGTTCACCTTAGGGAGCTACCACGATGTTCGTGAAGAAACCAGATGGGTCATTGAGGTTGTGCATCGACTATTATAAGTTGAATGATAAGATGATAAAGAATTGATATCCATTGCCGAGGATAGCCGACTTGTTTGATCATTTGAGTGGAGCCAAAAATTTTCCTAGTTGGATTTGGCGACAGGGTTCAATCAATTAAGAGTAGCAGAGGATGGTATTCCTTCGACGACATTTCGAACAAGATATAGTTCATATGAGTGGTTAATAATGTCATTCGGGTTGATTAATGCACCTACTTTCTTCTTGGATTTGATGAACCAGATCTTCCAAGAGCATTTAGATAGATTCGTTTTGGTCTCTATAAATTACATTCTGATATATTCTAGGAATGAGCTAGATCATGAGACTCTCCTTAGAATAGCACTGGAGACGTTGAGACAACATCAACTAAAGGCGAAGTTTTCGAAATGTCATTTTTGAAATAATAAACCAAAGTTCCATAGTCATGTAGTCTCATAAAAAGGGTTGTCAGTAGATCCAGCTAAGATATAAATTGTAAATAATTGGAAGAGACTCGAGACGATGAACGAGATAAAGAGTTTTCCTAGATTAGCTGACTATTATCAGAGATTCATTAAGGATTTCTCTTGTATAGCAGCATCGATGACTCGATTAATAAGAAAGGACGTGAAGTATGCATGGACCGAAAAATATGAGGAGGCATTCCAGAAGCTAAAACATTTATTGGCCGACGCATTTGTGTTAGTTGTTTCGGATGGAAATCCAGATTTGGTGGTGTATACTGATGCGTATGGAATATGACCAGGAGCTATATTAATGTAGAGGGGTAAAGTAATTGCCTATGCTTCGCGATAGCTCAGACCGCACGAAATTAGATATCTGACTCATGACTTAGAGTTAGCTGCTGTAATATTTTCTTTGAAAGTATGAAGACATGATCTTTTAGGAGAACTATTCGAGTTGTATACGGATCACAAGTCTTTAAGGTACTTATCCTCTCAGAAGGAGTTGAATATGAGACAACAGAGGTGGTTAGAGTTTTTAACTACTTATGATTTTGGAATTGAGTATACACTGGGAAAAGGAAATAAAGTAGTAGATGCGCTCAATTGAAGGCATCTGAATGCAGTGTTAGCAATGATATCAGAGCGTAAAGATTTGGCAGCTTTAATTACTTATAGATTGCAGTTAAGATCGATTGCCAATTCTAGTCAAAGTACCGCAATGTTATCTTGTTTAGAAGTTTGACTAGTATTGATCAAAAGAATTGCTTCTAAGTAAAGGGAGGATCCATTGCTAGCTGAAAGAATTAGAAGATTGGAAGGTGGAACTGAGATTGATGATTTGAAGGATTTTTAGCTTGACCAGAATGGATGTTATAGAAAGAAAGGACGATTGTGGTTCCCAAAGTTGGTAACCTAAGGAAATAAGTTCTTAGGAAATGTCATCGATCAATGTTTACCATTCATCCAGGAGGAACACAGATGTATCAAGATATAAAAAAGAGTTTTTTTTGAGAAGCTATGAAAATGGATGTAGATTTACGGATAAAGTAGTGTTTAAACTGTCAGCAGGTAAAAGCCTAGCATCAGAACCCAAGTGGATTGCTTCAACCTTTAGATGAACCAATATGGAAATAAGATTCTATACCTATAGATTTCATAGATGGCTTGCCAATGCCGAAACGAGGAAATGAAAGTGTATGTGTTATAATGGAAGACTAACTAAGAGTGAACACTTTATACCCATTAAGTCGATAAGGACGACACCTATTTTAGCTAAGTTTTTCATGAAGCATATTGTTAGCCTGCATGCGATTCCTAGTAGTATATTCAGTGATAAAGATGCTTTGTTCACTAGTGAATACCAAAATTCCAGTGCGTAGGACTTTGTCTAAAGTAAGACTAAAAGAAGGTTACACATAGAAAGGAATATACAGAGTAGAGTTAGTTATTGGTAAGCCTGCTGAACCATTAGGATCAGTCGACCCTAAAAATAGTAAGTTACGGATAGATTGTCTCATTTTCCTCTAACAGTAAGTTATAACATTTATTAAGTCTAGTAATCCTGATTCAGCCATAGATTTGTTGTTATCCCGATAAAACTATGATGTTGGAACAAATAGTCCATTGATTACCTATGTGCACGCATCTTGTTTATATTGTTTATTATAACCAGTTTGGTTGTAGAATTTGATTTGCGAAGGATATATTTTAAAGGATATCAGTGAGGGGAAAATCTATTTCTCTTAGTCACGTGGTCTCGCTAGATATTAATTAACCGAGATGATATATTATTATTCACACAAATCTTTTTGTCTAACTCAAAGTTTATATTTTCCCCTTAAACTCTAGGGTGCTCAAAATTTGAGTAAATTGAGAATTAAGGTTTACAAGATTAGTAAGTTTGGTGAATAAAGCTTTCAAAGATATGCAAGAGGCAGAAACTAGCTATGTAGGAGTATATTTATATTTATTATCCGTTGTGTTAAGTCAGTTATTTTTATGAATGCATTAGCAGTAGACGTATCTTCTATTTAGTAACTCTAATCATCCAATGTGGCACCTTCATGTGTCCCTCATGGCGTAATTTGTACCAATTATAATTTATCTGAACCTGGGTGATGTTTTGGGATTATGTAACAAATATGAAATGCTGATTTGAAATGTAATGAGAAAAGTTGTTTTTGAAATTATGTTTAAATGTAATCACAAATTAATACTATAGATGACCGCCGCATCTCTAGCGCTTAGTTTCGAGCCTTACAGTGGGGATGTTACATCCTAGTATTCATCCATCCTGGCTAGGCATTTCTTAGTGAACATCCTATAATAAATTTCTTCCAAAAGCTCTTTCACTTGATCCAGCTGGCTATTTGCTTCGTCACGTTCTACCTGCAGCTTCTCGACCCTGGAAGTCACGTCGGCCATATCAACAGATAAGGTAATCTCGACTTGGAGGGAGACTCTGTCAGCTTTCCACTCCAATACATTTTTCTTTATGTTGTCTATCTTGGGCCCCACCTTCTTGAACCTTGTCCTCAGCTTTTCTATACACTTGGAGTATCTGTCCGTGACATTTTTGTAATCATTGAAGAGCTGTCCAGCCTAGTCATTGTACTCTTTCTTAGCAGCCCTGATATTTGCCGCATGGTCTTGCTTCAATTGCTCCAATTCACTGGTATGGGCATCCTTAAGCCTCTCTATCTTGTCACCCTATTTTTTCATCTTTTCTCCAGAAGATCTCTCCAAATCATCAACCACTTTCTTATGTTCCTAGTCTTTCTCATGCAGGCCCTTCCTCTACTCAAAAATCTTAAAGTTCGGTTCCATATTCTTTTTTCCGACCTCTTCTCTGACTTTGATGACCTTGGAGTGGTAATCTACCAAGCCCTTTACTCCGCCCAACCCATCCACCAGCAAATTGATTGACCATGTAAAGGAGAGAGGTGATGCCTTAACAAGTAAGTGAGCCATATGATCTCTTGGCTGATAATGCTATTGGAACTCGTCTAAGCTCAGGTCTAAAGGGTCGGTGATGATGATTCCCTTTTCCTTCTGCTTCCCCATGTTTTTGTTCTCAGGGAGGGGAATTACTATTCTTCTCTTACTCCTCTTTTTTTGATGCTTGTAGACACTTGATTTGAATAGAGGAAAATGGGAGTGGTGTGCAAACTTCGAAAGGCGAGATGGAGAGTTGGATCTAGATTTGCGAACAAGAGAGCAAGACCTTTTCTAAGAGCCATTTTCGACACCTGGCGCCTTGTCACTAGTCAGGCGATAATGAATCACTTCCCCGATTAGCGATTTCGTAGTCGTTTTCCCAACATTTATGCTACTGAATGAAGACGCAGCTTGTTTTACGCCTTTGGATGTCACTTTCGATCCCAGCTGCTACATCTTGGAAAATATCTTTTCGCGCTTTGAGCTCATGCTTCCTATATTCGAAAATAGTGAGAGTTAGAAGCAAGACCAATGCTTGAATAATACTTAAATGTGGCATAAGAATATAGATAGGTGGATGTGAGCGCAAGTGTGTAGAACGACCACACAAACCCATAGGATCCTCGTAGGTCTCCAGTTGTTGCTGGACCCCTGTTATAGATGCAAAATCCACAGAGACGATTCCGAGCTCCAGATCTTGAAGGTGATCAAAAATAGAAATGTCACCTGGAAGTAAAGATTTCTCTCCCTCATGACCAAAATCACAATGTAAAGCCTCATCCACTTTTGCATTATGCGGAGTAGCTAAACCAATGTACTCGAAGGAGTGCGTTTTGTTATGGTCTGAAGCTATAGCTCACTATCATGAGAGTGAGACTTTTCCTCCTATGTATTCCTTGGCCACATGTTACCATCCTACTATTCATGTAGCATCAACGGTCGACTCGTTTTGCGAGGCTTGCCTTGAAGGCACCCAACTCTGGCACTTCTAAGCTCGCTATAATAGTCACTTGTTTATCAGACTTCTCGGTTTTTGGAGCATCACCAAAAATAGAAGGCTATGAAGAATGAATGCCACTCATTTCACCAGTCACTGAGCCTTTTCCTTTCCTTTTTTTCTTTTCTTAGCAGGCGCTTAAATGGAAGATTGTCTTCCTTTCCCAGTTGAGCGTCCGACCACCAGCATGCCAAGTTGTCCCAAGTTATCATCAGTTACAGGATGAGGGACCTCCCTAAGTTCTTTTGGAATTCGTTGAAGCTTCTCAAGCAGCTCATCCAATCATCTTGAAACGCTGCTCTCATGACACCTGAATGGAAAAGTAAGGAAAGGAAGTTAGCTTTCAGCATTAGATTTTTCAAAACAATGAGAAAGGATGAACAAGATGAAGAAACTTACATCCCAAATGCCACTAATGAGAATATGATGAGTCATCTCGAACAGATAAATATTCCTTCTTAAGCATGCTATATTTGGAATATAATTCGCTATTGGCTCGAACTTATTCCCCATCTCGAGATAAATAAAAAGGGAACCCTTTTGTTTGCTCTTTATTGCATATAGGAAGCTGATCTGGCAATGAGTTGGAGGTGACTAGAACTCCCTCGTAATAATGGTGTACAAGCTGGTGAGAATGGCATACCTATTGAGATGCAACAGGAAGGGAGCTATTTTCAAGTTAACAAGAAATCCTGCAATCCATGAAGGAAGAGGATGCAGACCTCACCAAACAATATTAATGGGAATATGCCATTACCCCTCAGATGAATCATGCACTCGCTGCTCCAAATTGGGTTGAAGAAGATCCACTCGAGGGATGCCATGTGTGGCCACAATGAGACCAAGTTGCTTGGCCATCAATTTTAGGGCCTTAAATTCAATGGGGTTTATTAGAGTTCAAACGGTCCATATCCATGTATAGGGGATAGAGCTAGGTTGATTAGAATGGCGTCTCGAATGAACAAAAGGAAGATGCATAGAATAAGAGGGACCCAAATCTCTTAAGGAAGTTTGTGAACGAATTTGGCGATGATCTGACATACCTATCTGTTATGGCAACCCATCTCAGGTGTTAGCGCAAAGGAAGGAAATATTCATGCGTATGCATGGAATTTTTTTTTTCAACACTTTTGTTCGGTGGACTATTGAACAATAGACCACCAAACATAAGGCAACCAGACAGCGTTAGATTAGACTAAGCCAAGCCTAGTGGCATGCAAGTCATAGGGATAGGCGTTCAAATGGAAGAAAATGCTCGGCAAATCATATATTATCTTTGGTCTAGGAGTTGGACTTAGGCTGAAAGCATGGGAAGCAACAACAATGGAGTCTCGAGGAGATGAAGGGCCATATGTTTTGGAAAGAACTGGAAAATGAATAAGTGTATCCAATGTGATGAAGCACTGTAGCTTGTATAAGGGTGCGGCCCATACTGAACCGTGCCATGCCGAACCGATCCACGCCGATCCTTCGCAAGCCAAACTAATGATGTATCGAACCAACTCCTTATGTTAAGCCAAACCATCTAGAGTTAGGCCATTTATAGCACCAAGCAGGTGACATACTGGACTAAATTTTGCTATCGAGTCATAAATTTACTAGTCTAGGTTTAGAAGAGAAAATGAGAGACTTGCTTTTGTTGACAAATTCATGAAAAAGGATCAACAAATCCCACCTCATAATCTACGAGTTAGAATTTAGAGAAGAAAGTGTTGTGGGCCATTTTACCCATAGGTTCAGAGTTTAGTTGTAGACAGGGCAAAGCAGAGACTAAGTACGGAAGAGAACTCGAGAGAAGCAAGACCCACTGCCGATCCTTGTTCGATGGCCTCAAGTGCTGAATTGGATCTTCTGTGCAATGGGTAGATACCCATTGAGCCGAAGATCTTATTTGATTGTTAAGAACCTACTAAACAAGATCTTTGGTTTGCTGGGTAGAGACTGACCAAATAAGATCTTCTGTTCGGTTGTCAGACAACAGTCGAACTAAGCTATTCTAGCTCCTACAGACCAGGAGAAGGAGCATAAACCAAACAAAGCTAACCCAATGTGTACCAAAAAGAAAGGGGGCTGAGCCAAATAGGAAGGCGTAAGAACTTGGTCAACATCCTGTCAACATCCATCCAAGCCGAACAAGCACCCTCCGAACCGACTTCGTAACCGGGCCAGCCAGCATAAATATGGAAGGAAATAGGCATATATTTGGAAAATTATTAAGCATATTCCAGATTCATGAGAATATTCCTTTTAGATGAGGCACACATAGAAATATCATAATTTTCCACATTAAATGTACATGTTTGTCATTTACAAGGGCGACATTTTCACAGATAGAAGCTTCAAGCAACACCATTAATCAAACGGAGCACCTGGATCATCCCTTTTTATTATGATCCGTTGTGTTTGGCATCAATTTCTTGTAGAGGCTTAAATATAAGAAAAGTAATAAAATGAAACAATGGACGTAGGCCAATTATGGCCGAACCACTATAAATCATGGTGCACTTCACTTTTTCTATGTTTTATTCTTTAAAAGTCTACCACAAAAAATCGATTGGAGGTGCTTGCCTATTTTATATGCAAACAATAACATAGATGGAATGCTTGCATCTCATGCTCCAACATATTTGGTATACAACTAAGTCCATAAGGCATGTATTGGAAAATGGATTCCATCAATGACAAGGCTACTAGGGTACTGTTTGTCACAGTACACATCTAGATAAAATGCACCGAAGGCCTCATATGAACTCCTTGCTAACACTAACCAACCTAACCTTTCTTGGATAATATCGAATATGTCATCACCCCTAATTGCTGCATACAACCATATCGAGCCCCTAGCGTACATAAATCCATTAATACCAATCAAGATTAGGTGATGACCGTACTCTAATGGTAGCGAACCAAATAGCCCTGCTGCACATCCCCTGTTTTAATCATTAACGGGTGTGAGGCTTGAGCCTATGTTTTACCTTTTAGAAAATCCCACTTGAATGCTAACACAGCCCTCCAAGAAATAATAAAATGTCAGCATTCATCCATACAAGTTGTTCATAATATAAACAAATCGATGGCACTACTTCTGCTACATCCTTTTTGTAATCAGCCACATGATCAGTAGCGAGGAGGCCTTGCACTTCAAAAACTTCATCTTCGATTCTAAGATGTCTTGAATTCGAATGCATATACTAGTTTGAAATGATATTTGGATAACACATACTTATCCAATCCCGGTCTATCCAAACCAATAAATAATAGTTTTCAAAATCTGGCCAAGATTTGATAGTCGGTTATTTTGCTATCTAATAAGCAAACAACCAAACCAGATATTTAATTCGATATGTAAACCCATCATGATTAAGTACACAAACAATCACTAAGACTCTTTAACTAATCCTTTCGTTCATTAAAACCACTTTGTAAATACCGGTGTTAAAATACCTTTACATAAGATACACATAAAATCTCAAATTTTTTCTATCCTTGAAAAAATATTCACATACATATCTCACCAGTATAAGTATATTCACAAAATATTAAGACAGATTTCGTTTTTGAAAACATACTTAATTAGGTTAAAACAAACGTCATTTAAGGATATAGATAATAATAAACCCAAATACTTTTGGTGTAAGTAAGTGGATTGTATAGAAATTAGATTAGATATACTTACCACTAATGTTCGATTTCAAACTTGTACTATCCCTTGATTAACAATGTAGCTGGACAAGTTAGCGTACTATCCTTGTCTTGGGCACATTTTTAAACTCCCATAGATAGATATGAGTTTCCCTACCTCGGAATTTGGTATTAAGTTTGAAAAGGATACTTTCCATACCACCGTAAATTATAAAGGTCATTTATAGAAATTGAATTTTCTATACTTGTCATGTTTTTGATATTTCAACTTACTCTATTCCTCGTTCAGAAACGAAGCCAAAGAAGTCAAAGCACTAGTTGCTCCTAGCCTTGACTAGACACTCCGGTTCTAGATCTCACTGATAGAGGACCAACCTATTCATCGACTTTTAGTGCCTAGTATAGGACTACTTAATTTTCATAAGTAACTGAATTCGTCTACGGAAATAATACTTCATATACTTAATATCAATCTTCCATTTCAAACTTATTTATACTATCCTTTGGTTAATAATGAAATCATTCAAGTTGAGGTACTATTACCTCTCAAACCTTGACTTGACAACATTCCTATCTTTCAATATAGTAGAAGTCTACCTACCTCAAAATTTAATATTTATACTAGCGAAGTATTATAAAACAAAATTTCTTTCCACTTTTCCCAAAACCATTTACTATAAAAAGAATGTTATAGTCCATAATCTCTTTCATTTTCTTGGAAAATATTTATTACAACAATGGTTTTGTAATTCATGATTTCTTTCACTTTTAAAAATATTTACATAAAATCTTTAAAACATAGTTTTCAAAACTTTCACACAAATACCACTTGAAGATCATTGCTTAAAACCAAGTTTGATTTGAAAAGATAAGATCTTCTCTTTATAAAAGTATCACTAGCTTTATTATATCAAATAATCCCTTATAATCATTTATATAAACTAGTGCAAACCCGTGCTTCACGCACAGTTTTCATTCAAAATTTCAAAAAATAAAAGGTAATCTATTAGTAACATGAATCAAAAAGAAATTAGTAGTCAAATGATAATTTACTCATTGTTGCATCTTTATACTTGTCAGATTAATTATTGACGGATATATTTGGCCGTGTTACAAATTTATAGTGATTAGAAGGTTATTGCTTATAAGAAAATATCAAAGGCATAATAAACTCAATAAGAATGAAAACATCTAAGATTAATAAGGTAATAAATAACACATCTACGACCATCTAAAAGCAATAAAGAAAATATAAACTCCTACAATAGAGCTAATACAATAAAAAATTTCAAAATAAATGTTATAAACCAAGCTCAAAATAAAGCTCTCCCGCCTTTAATTAGTTCGTCAGCATTCAAAAAAATTGAACTAAAGATGATCGAATAATATTGAAATGAAAATCAACACCTCGGTGTAGTCTCACATTACCCACATTACGGAAAACAATATGTATGCCTGTGAATACCTAGTGCTACCTTGTAAGCTTCATGTGCGCTAAGAAAACGATGAGCATATTCCTTCTGCTGCAAAATAAATATTGGTTTTGGATAGAATGGGCTTACACATTGATGTATTCGATTGAAATAGAAATAAACACAGCAGGAAATATATAAAACTATCCAAATATTTTTGAGGTAGGCTACAACATTAACAATTTGGATGCTTGGCGAATGTGTGTGAAAACTATAATAAATTACGATTGATCAAAATTACTAAGAATTCATTGTTACTATAAAATATACATGGATGTACATCCTTTAATTTTCTTTTAAAAATGCCACAGACTTCAAAGTATGTTATAATAGTGTTATAATAGTTTACTGATAGTATAAGTTTTTGCATCCATGTAGCTCTACCTACATATCACTAAAATCCACGCACTGAAAAAAATGACAACCTCAAGTTGCCTTTATGCATCCATGGTAATGGAATCCACCACATTAATGTCAACCTCCTTGTTTCTGTCGGTGTTCATGTCGAGCAAAGACAAACTAATTATGAATGGAGCAATGCTGCATTGCTCATTCAACTTGGCTGTTATGTTGACTTGTCTACCATTCTCTACTATTATCATAGAGTTAACTTCAAATCTATACCCCCTTTAGTTTCAATGAATGCAGTGTTTTAATTTCATATGAGCTTTCCGCATCAGTCGTAATATCTGCTACTAGTTAGTGTTAAAACAAGGGTACAAATTACCAACTGAAATTTTGTATACTTCAAGTATAATCT
The DNA here is from genome assembly GCA_030765085.1 of Allium cepa. Lineage (NCBI taxonomy): Eukaryota > Viridiplantae > Streptophyta > Magnoliopsida > Asparagales > Amaryllidaceae > Allium > Allium cepa. Next base: position 616,252,514 of record CM060942.1, read on the forward strand.
GCTGTAGTCAGCGCATAAAGGTTCCAATAGCTAGCTACAATTAAATCAAAGAATTAAGGTGATATTAATTCAAAAACCAATGGTAGACTGAACTAGGAACAAAATCAGTTGACGTACATCATTCAACAAATAAAGTTTATTTTTCAATCTTTCTTTTTTTGGTTACTTCATTCCATTAAATATGAGGCCTAGCTACATAAATACACATATTTATGATTTATTGAAAGCAATGAATCTTTTAATCAAAATATATTTACATATTATTTATATTTTTTTAAGCTATAAAAGTGTGTGAGTTGGAGATATGTTAGTCAAAATCAAAAAGTATTAGTAACCACATTTAGTAACTGCTTTACAATTGATATTTTCTTTGCTAATACTCCAAAAATTAAATATAATGTATGATTATAGATAGGTTATATTGATAATGAATGAATATTGCTGACATGTTACAGGTGCTTTAAGTACCATGAAAATCGAAAGAAGTAAATACGCAAATTTAATGGGCATAAGGAGAAAATCAAGCTTCAGCTGATATGACCTAATATTGCAACTAAAAAGTAACTTAAAATTTGGTTCACCCGAAAGTAGCCATCTCATCCCTTTATGCATAGAAGTTCCATTTTCATCATCAATTTGTTGCATAGTTTCATGCTCATTTCTTCACTTGATGCATAGAAGTTTTTTTCCTCATCATCAATTAAATATATGGTTTTGTACCAGTCTCTTCAATTGGCAGGTGAAACAACTAAAAGAAATGAACTGAAAAAATTTGTTAGTATACATGGTTAGATTCCAAGGAAAAGTCTACGATGTCAATAAATAAACAAATAAATCTACATCAACAATATGATAGCACAATCTTTCTTAAATGAAACTGAATGTTGATAATATATTTAAGTGGAAATTAGAAAGGCATCCCTATCATACTTTCATATTGTAAAGCGGGTCCCTGTCAAAGTTTCATTGTAAAACGGGTCCCTGTTTTCTGGAAATGAAGAAAAATTATTACTGGAATGTCAACAACTTTTATAAATAAGTGCTGATATTTCAGCAACTTTCCTTGTCAAAGTTTCATTGTAAAGTTGGTCTCTGTTTTCTGGAAACGAAGAAAAATTATTGCTGAAATGTCAGCAACTTTTATAAATAAGTGCTGATATTTCAGCAAATTTCATACACTGTGTTTACAGTGTACATAAATGGTGTTGAAATGTCAGCAACTTTCATACCCTATGTTCACAGTGTACAGAAAAGTTGCAGAAATGTCAGCAACTTTTATGAAAAGTTGCATCATGCTCTGCAATAATCGTGAATAAAAAACAGGGACCTAATTTACACTGAAATTTAGTGAAGGATTTTTCGTGAATTTTGAAACTTAATAAGGACCTGTGCCAAAAGTACCCTATTTATGTAGTTATATGCAGTAATAAATTTGCAATATCCATATATAGAAATTAATAAATCTGAATAATTGAGAATATCAAAATTAAAGTCATAATTAAACATGGCATACCTTTTGTATAAATGATACTTTTATTAAGATCAAGTTCTTGGCAGTATATTTTTTGATTCAATTTATTTTTGTGAACTAAAAATAGCACCACTTAATACTATAATAGATATGTTTTCCAAGAAGAAAAATTAAAAAGAAAAAAAACATTGCATATCCAAATATATCTTTCATTTAGTTATTTTCTATATTAATAAGATCATGTATAGTCTAAGAAACAAATGAATATGTAGCCAAGTAAACAAATTGCTTTGTTAACAGAGATAATTTATGCTCTGAAAGGCATCATTATAGTTTAAAATTTATTCCTCTACCATGCACTAAAAGGTATCGTTATACCCAACTTTTTTTTAAATTTGAATAACTGCGTGATTCGAAGAGGTTGGTCCATAGATTTTTTTCAAGGTTTTGAGGTTTGCCCATCATTCCGTACATGTCACAAAGTGTAATAATGTAAATGCAGGAATATGATTTCTTTGAAAATAAATTTAACATTGTTTCACTTTGAACATAATTTCTCTATTCTAGGTTCAGAATACGACTGCCAAACCAAATTGAATGTTTAAATTTATATGTCAAACATAGGATAAAACTGTGTTGACTTATATCGCTTCTGTTTGAAAATTAATAAATAGACGTGCTTAATAATGCAACATTTACCAAATTAGGGACAATAGATTGTTGGCGTTATCGTTTATTTATAAAATCATCATGCTATAAAATATTAATTATACTTTACGTGTTTCGAGATTAGTAAGAAAATTTATTGAAGAACATTTATCGACTTTGTTCAATAAAAAGCTATCAAAAGATTTACAATCCATTAATATGTGATTTCGACTTCATATAATGTGAAATTTCAAAATGCATTGTCAAAAGTATATCATGAAACCCGAGTGCATAGCACAGGTTCGCACTAGTTTATTTGTTTAATTATTTTTGGTTCCAATTCTTCGAACATTAGTGTCCAGGACCTCTAGCTCAAGTGGTTAGAGGTATGATGTTTTAGACAAAGGTTCTAATGATCATTGGTTTAAGTCCTTGAGACATCATAATTAGTTCTCTGCTTGAATAAAGTATCACTTTTGTTATAAAAAAATTCTTCGAAGGTTAATAAATTTTTCATATTTGCTCCATTTTAGAAACATTATGTATGAAAGTTGTCTAAACAATTGCTACAAATGCAACGTTGCATGTTTCGTAGCCAAATTCGGACATATATAAAAATCACATTTTTACCCTTTATTATTTAAATTTAATTCTTTTTTTCAATTTTCGGTTAAATCTTTGGTCAAAATTTTGAGGTGTTACATTCTCTTCCCTTAAAAATATATCATCCCTAAAATCTCCAAGAATGGAAAAGTTTAACTCGTATGCACGAAAATTAATACTATATTCATCTACTCATTGATAAACCACTGGCAATCATTGTCCTTAGTTCAAATTCTAATGCAATATGTACATGTAGGCATGGAATGCATATGAATCTATACTAATGTAAATGTTACGTGGTCTCCAGATCTAGTCGACTTTCTGAAATGCAAGTGTTTATACCATGCCTCCAAAATGTATGCAACATCTTATGTTAATATACTGACAATTCTACATGCATGCACAACCATTCAATCCATATGCAACAAGCATATGTGTATAACTCAATGAAATAAAAACAAGTGATGGTGTGTACGCTATCTAAAGAATATATTTCCTCAACTGTGCAAACAAAAATTTAATGAATACATCCACTAGCTTGTATGTACAAAAGTTAGGTGATGGTGTGAGTTTAACTCGTACATATGAAAGGATTTTGTCCTCGAATTCTCCAAGAAAGGAAAAAAATCGTACGTACAAAAATTAATACTACATCCATATACTCATCCATCAACCACTGGAAATCATTGCCCTTCGTTCAAATTCCAACGCAATATGTACACGTAGGCGTGGAATGCGTATAAACCTATACTAATGCGAACATTGGGTTGTCTCCTTATCTAATCGACCTCTAGAAATGCAAGTGCGATTGCCATGCATTGAAAACATATACAACCTCCTATGTATATAAATTGGCAATTTCAGATGTATACGCAACCATTCAATCCATATGCAACAACCATGTGAATAAAACTCAGTGAAATAAAAACTAGTGATAACGTGAGTGGATTGCAACTCATTTGGTACCTACGCACGCCTGCCTTTTACATGCTCGATTGCATAAGTCTACTCTCACCTATTGTCCATTTAGATTGCCTGGTGCAATCAAGGCAATGCCCTCCATGGACAAATTTGAAACATAACACCAGTGCTTGAACATTCTCATAATCCATAGAAGATCCACTCGGTGCTTGAAATTATGGAGGTTCCAATCCAAGCACAGCTAAACTGAGGGTATCCCTTCGGCTATACACAAGCATAGACTCTCTACGGATCCTATTGGTTGGATATGTTTTTAGCATTCCAACCTAGTCTAATGACCTTCGGTCATTTATTATTTATAATTATAGCATACAATATATAATTATAACAGAAAATATATAATTGTAATAGACAATTTATAATTATTCACACCCGTCATAAACGCATATATGAGACTATGTATATACATATTTCAGACTCATGTATATTTATTCTCTTTCATTTTCTTTATTTCCCTACATCTTTTATATCCGACTCTAAGTCTTTATTCTTACTATGTGTTTATCTTCTACTTCATCAAATTTATTTACCGCCTCTCATTTTCAGTCATCAATATCATTGCTACTACATTCATAGTTTGGCCTTCGATTTCTATTCCGATTCTTATTTCTTTTTCTTGCCTATAATTCAGGCTTCCCTTTTCATTAGTTTCCATTTTATTTGTTTTCTTCTTACCTTAGTATTCCATTTTTGGGGTTTACTACATTTTAATAAATAAGAATTAGAGTTCTTACAATTAATTGTTATATAGTAAATTTTCATATCTTTTCCAAAAGAGGTGGTTCGCGCGATGTTTGTAATTACAAGAAACTCTCTTTTTATTTATTGAAGTAGACAGTATAAAATACAACATCTCTTTCTTTTAAAGGCATATATTTACTCCTTGTTATTTCAAACATTACACTTTTGCTAAATTTAAAACTTGAAAATATTTGAAAATTCACTCACACTAATATACATTCCAACTAAAATATCACCGAAATTCCAAAAGTCCAATTAACTTTACTTTCAGCCCCATTTATTAACATCAAATAAAGAATCTCAATTCATTTTATTTCAGTTAATTAATCCAAAATAAAACTGATGATTAAAAACCATTTCGCAATTATAAATTAAATCTTATTTTCATGTAATCATAGAAATAAAACTAATTGCAGAATTAAAAGTAATCATTACGCTTCTGTAATTATCAATACAAATTTATAGGCAAGTTTGCAGTCTTCAAAGTTTTATATATATGAATTCATTTGTCATAAAATTATCAAATTTAGACATATAGGAATATCTACAATGATATAATCTATTATTATATAAAAATATATAATATTCTCACACATCTTTAATTAATGCTTCCAAATCTCTACATCTAATCCAGATCCGAACTTGCTATTTGTTTCTTCACGTTTTGACTCCCTATTCGGATCCACAGACTATACTTATACAGATCTCATTAGAAATTGAATCAAGGAAAAGAGATTTAGATTATTCATTAGAACCAGATCTAAAAGTTTGCCTTTGATGTAGCAACCTGATTTGAACCTATTTCTTGTCCTTTGTTCTTTCCTATTATTCTCCAAAATATACCAGTGTAATCAAGATATATTTCTATATATTTTGAAATTTTGGAGAATAAAAGAGACAGAGCTTCGATGCCTATTAGAAAAATAAGAGATGAAAGTGAAGTCCTAAGTCCTAATTTATCGTGGTTCAAATCAGCACTAATCGTCAGATGCAACATGATTAGATCTAGACCACACGGCATCCCTTCACCGTTGCCTTCAAAACAAGGCAGGTCGGCCGCTCATGTCGACCATGCCTAGGTCATGGTCAAACTGACCTATATATTTTAGTGAGTTTTGATTTTTGCATTGATTTATTTCCTTTGTTATTAAATAAACGTTAATTACATTTATCTTCTGCCTTAATTAATCTTTCTTAACTGTTGAGCAACCATTAATTTTAACTGCGTTAAACCATCAATAATTAATTTCAAATTATTCTTAATTAAATATATAATTATTTCCTACTAAGAAAATTCAAATGCTGGTAACTTGTTTGTTTGAAATCCAATTGGAAAAGTTTATATAAGAAAATCAATTAGAAAATAGCTACGAATACAATGGTATAAATTTCGTGGCCAAATTCCAACATTTTAAAAATCCCATTTTTCATTGTTTATTGTTTATTAATTAATTTATATTTTAACTAATTAACGTAAAACATGGGGTGTTATATTTTCCACACTTAAAAGAATTTCATCCCCGAAATTCCTCAAGGGTTCGATCATGTAAACCATTGCACATCCATTCTACGCTAATAATAAATTAGTGTGCAATCAATATTGCGTTAGTCCGTGCATATGTGCACAATGCATCATAATATATATATACATATATATACATATATATATATACATATACATACATATATACATATATATATATATGATATGTATGAACAATAATATGCGCCTCCTATATGAATGATTTCTTTTTAAATCGATTTTGAAAATATGATGCTATGATCCTAAATATACTACCGGCAGTTCTGCATGAATGCAAATTCTTAAAAATTTAAACAGTTTTTCATCCATCCCTCCACTTCTATGATTAGAAGCATAGTTCAACCAATGTTTCATTCAATTCTTACCATCCAATTTCCTACCATACCATAACTAACATCTAAATTTTGAAAAATTTAGTATTCTAAACCTATTTTCTTATGCTTGGAAATGGTCTAGATGGAAGATTCCATATTCCCACCATTCTCTTTTGTAACATCTTTCCACTGTAACTGGGATCTACTCCTTTTCTTCCAATCCTTTTCCTACTTTTCCTAGTACAGTTTGCATCAGCAACCTTTTATTTTTAAAGTTCAAAAACATTGTTGTTACAAAAATCATCACTCTTTTCACTCATTACCAAGGTATATAGGGAAAATGCTCCATTAACAATACAGGTTCCTTATTGCTTACTGTATCTATTTTACTACAACCATTGCGTAGTAAAATCTACACTAATCATCTTACCGATTATTCCCCAGTGTTTGTGGTATTTCAGAATTTCCAACTCAAAATAATTAACTTTTAAAATTGCTGAAGATATGCGTATCTTTTTTTTCAAAACCATATTATTTATAATGAAAACTTTTCATAAATAAATTTTCCATAAAATTTTTCTTTTTCAAAGTATATGTATAATTACATTTTATAAATAACCTTTTTTGCATTTCAGATATCATGGTTTAGCAAACCATCCATTGTCCATAATGGGCTTCCCTTAATTCTGTCGTAAAATTTTAAGTTCTCAAAAACTTTTGTTTCTTGTTAATATCAACCAACATGCATGTTGAATTTCAAATTTCAGCTGTTTAGGAACAGGAACATTGACCTGTAGCTTACCTCTCCATATTCCTGTCTTTCGTTTACTGAAATTTCTTTCTCCAAAAAATTTCTATTCTTTCCATAACATACATTTCCGTTTTACTTCTATTTAGTATTTAGTTAAAGAAATTTTCTTAATTTGTTATTTCGCTTCCAGTTTCAACTATTTTTTCCCCTTAAGCGACTTTCTCTAAAATTTCCATTTTATTGCTTTCTTAATCATTGCGGTCCATGTAGAAAAAACATAATAAAGAACATTTCCCAAATGTACGTTGTTCATATCAACAACTAGCTTATAGCCCATGAAAAGAAAAACTAATACCGGAAGGAAACAAGACACTATTAACTACTACCACTACTAGAATGGACCTCCCTAAAAAGCGATCCGTCTGCAACAATCTTCATATCTTATCCTTCCATTATTACTTACGATGAATAAGGTCTATTCATCTCTTCCATTCCATACCCAACTATAGAATAGTTATGCCTCTTCTCATTGCAGTGGATAAGAAAAAAAATCTATGAAATCTTTATACCAAATGGCAACTAAGCGTGGAGAAATAGCCTTTCCAATTCCTCTCTTGCTTCCCTAGCTTAAGTCTACCGGTATCCTCCATGTGTGTTTACCATCTCGTTACGTCTTCCCTTAATCCGATCTTTTGATAGTATCCTCAATCTTTGGTATTTCCTTTATCTATAAGCCTCCTATAAGCATATCCCAAAACTTATAGGAGTGTACTTCAATATCCACTTTATGGTTTACACACATATTAAAATAACATTCATAAGCTCTTTCTAGTATCCTTCGCACTCTTTATAAGGATTTCTTCGTACTATTCCAAAAGTAACCATTTTTATCTCCTTTATAGCCATATTATGTTCCCTATCTTACCTAGACACTAATTCCTATCTATTTCACATTTAATATTCTGGTTTGGTCTTTCTCAATCTTTTTCAAAAATTAAAACTTCATAATATTTGAAATATTTAGTCATAAAACTCCTATCTTTGAAAGCATTACTTAGAAATTTTTATTAAATTCAAAAATAGTTGGTGTCTTAACCCTTTTCAAACTTACATTTTAATATTTCTGAATTTAACCCTTCACTCAACTTTAAAAGGGAACGTTAATAATTCTAAATTTAAAATTAAATTATCATTCTTTTAAAGACCATTCTAACTCTTATTAAAAATTTGAGATTTTTAGTTCAAACACTTATTAAGGTTTTCTTTCAAAAAATTATTTATTTCCACTAAGCCATTTCTTCAAAAATATACTTTATATATTTCCGAAACATCTTTCATAACTTTTAAATTATAAAATCTATAGTAGATAAGAATAACTACCATTCTATTAATTTTCTTACATCTCATACTCTCCCTACATCCAATATTTGGAAGAGTTTTAACATCATGAAAGTGGGACTTCTGATAGACACTAGAAACAATTGCGCACAATAACGGAAAATGTCCATTTTCCTTTATTCTGCTTCTCTAATTGGATTACTAGCATTCTTTTAATATAATTTACTAACACTTTATATTCTACTTAAAGATCCTATATTTTAATGCATTGGAACTACTTTTCCCTTCAAGAGGAATCATTAATGCTATAATTTTCTATGAAGCGCTTAAAAAGATTCCTATTTTATGTGAAATTAAAAGGAATTATGTTTCACTTCTTTATTAAAATAGATAGTATGAAATAAGGAATTTTAGATATTTTGTACATCTCTTCCTTTGCATTTACATTCCTCATTATTTCAAGCAAAACACATTTATTTATAACTTAGTTTATTCATAGAAACTTATTTTGTTATCTCTTTTCATTCTAATGAATTAAAATATGTCAAATTCCTACCTAATTACAATAAGTCAAACTTCTCTATTATTTATACTTCTCAACTTCCTACTTCTCAACTTCTCTATTATTGTAGTATAGCCACTTACAGCTTAATTTTTAAGACCCTAAGTCTTCTTTTCTATACCATTTACTCTACTCCAGACTTGACTATTCATATTGTCCACCCATACAAATATTTTTATATATTAAAGGTCAACATTATATAGAATGATTCACAAGCTATATTGCTTTGTCATTTCTATTCAAAAGAAAACAGCTTCTTATAAAATTTCCTCTACTAAATTATATATATTTATATATATGTAAATATATTCTTACAATTCCTTTAATATATATGTATGTATGTTTTTCCAAATTCAGTGCTCACTTTTTCATTAAAAGTCCTTTTAAAGTATACAATTGATACTTTTCTCATTTTTCAAAAATTTCTTATTATTAGGTTGGACTAAAGTGGACTTCTAACTATTCTCTTAAGACATCCTTCTTTTCAAATCCAAAAATCCAATCATTAATTAGTCAAAATACAAATTTATAGTCAAAATACAAATTTATATTTATAGTCAAAATACAAATGCATTCACTCAACGATTCCTAATTTTTCAGGAATTGACTAACCAAAGCTCTGATACCGAATGTAACCATTCGCACTCCAGTGGGCCTAAATTTTCACTAATTCGAAAAACCAGGTCCACTAAAATACGGATCATTGGTTTGGTTTTCTGCAAAAGAGAAGCTATATCAAAGCACTAATGATAATAACTTACAGCGAACATAAGTAAATATAATAGGTCACAATAATTATTGACCTAGAATTGACACCGCAAATGTTAAGTGCCTAAGCCAGACCATTGCTCCAAACAATACCATTACCTTCCCTTCTAAATCTTTTGGGTCTTAATGAGGAAGGGTCAGAACAACGTTCATATGACTGGTAAATTATACATTTTTTACATAACACTAGCTTACGCCGATTTTTCACCATTTGTTGTTATGTTAGGTTTATCATTAGTCGCTACGACTCCATCGCTGCATACAAATCGTTCCCATCTACACCATGTGGATCTATATCAATGTATATAAGTATATATATCCCATCGTCCACTAATGGACCTAGATACCGTCCCCACTAATATCTATCGCTCAAGACCTAGTAAGGATTCATCACCTCATTGCATCATGATCGCCACATAACTAAAGGAAATCCTATAGTGCGCACCAATGACCTCTAGTCCATAAGGTCATGTATTCTTCAGGGATTTTCAGCTTTGTTTGCTTCATATATCATGGAATTTTGACCCTACGCACCTCCACCCCGTCCATGTTTTTGAAGGCATCTCTGGTATGGGTGAGCTAGCCTTGCCTTATTAAATAGAATAACCAATAATTGTGGTGATGCATAACCCAACTGAATCAATCCTGGTAGGTGGAAGAGATTGGTTAGGTGTAACCTGTCATCCCCGTCGACCACAAGAGATGAAGAGCTCGCTGAATATCCAATTACTACCCCTGATTTTGGCACCTACATATGCCAACCTTTTGCGCACCCTGTCGCAACTCATTTGGTACCTAAGCAAGCTTGCCTTTAACGTGCCCTGTTTCATAAGTCCAATCTCACACATCGTCCATTTAGATTGCCTAGTCAATCAAGGAAATACTTTCCTCATAAAAATTTGAAACAGATTACTAGTGTTTATGCAATCTCGGCCTACGTAAAACGTCCGCCTGGTGCTTGCAATTATGGAGGTTCTAAACCAAGAGCACCTAACCTAAGGGTATCCCTTCAGCCATACGCAAGCGTGTACTCTCCACAGGTCCTATTGGTTGGATATGTTTTTTGCATCCCAATCCAATCGAACTACCTTCAATCATTTATTCTGTATAATTATAACGAACAATTTATAATTATAATGGAAATTTTATAATTATTCACACCCGCCAAAAAAGCATATCAGTGGCTACGTATATACATACTTCAAACTCATGCATATTTATTTTTCTTTCCTTTTTTTATTGCCTTGCATCTTTTATGTCTGAATCTAAGTCTTTATTCTTATTATGCGTTTGTCTTCTACTTCATCAAATTTATTTACCGCCTCTCATTTTCAGTTATCAATATCATTGCTACTACATTCATTAATTTAGCCTTTGGTTTCTATTCCAATTCTTATTTCTCTTTCTTGCCTATAATTTAGACTTTCTTTTTTGTTAGTCTCCATTTTATTAATTTTCTTCTTACTTCAGTATTCCACTTTCGGGGTTTACTACATTTTAATAAATTAGAATCAAACTTCTAACAATTAATTATTATGTAGTAAATTTTCATATCCTGTCTAATAGAGGTGGTTTGTGCGATTTTTGTAATTGCAAGAAACGCTCTTTTTATTTATTGAAATAGACAGTACAAAATACAATAACTATCTTTATTTTGTACATCTCTTTCTTTTAAAGGCTTATACTTGCTCCTTATTAATTCAAACATTACACTTTTGCTAAATATAAACTTGACAATATATGAAAATTCACTTACAATAAAATATATTCCAATAAATTAAAATATCACTAAAATTCTAAAAGTCCAATTAACTTTACTTTTAGTCCTATTCATCAACATAAAGTAAAATGGAATCTCAATTCATTGTACTTTAGCTGATTAATCCGACGTAAAACGATAATTAAAAACCATTTCACAATTACAAAATTAAATCTAATCATTACTTAATTACAAAAATAAAACAAATCATTATGTAATTTCAGAATTGAAACTAATCATTACGCTTCTGTAATTATCAATACAAACTTATAAGCAAGTTTACAGTCCTCAACATTTCATATATATGAATTCATTTGGAATTAAATGATCAGACTTAGGAATATAGGAATATATCTGCAATGACATAATATAATATTATACACAAATGTATAATTCTCACTCACCTTTAAATAGCGCTTCCAAATCTCTAGATCTAATCCATATCTGACCCTGCTATCTGTATTCTCCACTTTTTAGCTCCGTATTCAGATCCACAGACTATATTTATATAGATCTCGTTAGAAATTGGATTAAGGAAAAGTGATTAAGATTTAGATTTATTAATTAGAACCAAGTCTAAAAGTTGGCCTTTGATGTAGCAACCTGACTTGAACCTATTTCCTATCCTTCGTTCTTTCCTATTTTTCTACAAAGTGTATCATTGCAATCTAGATCAATTTTTGTGTATTTAGAAATTTTGAAGGAGAAGGAAAAATGGTAGAGCTTCCGCCTTATTAGAAATATATTGAGTTGGAAGTGAAACCCTAGGTCTAATTTATAGAGATTCAAATCGGTGCTAATTGTCAGATGCAACTAGATTAGATCTGGGCCACAATGCCTCCGTTCACTGTCACCATCAAAACAAGGTGGGTCGATCGCCCATCACCCAGGTCGCCAATCATGGTCGATCGTGCTTGGTCATGGTCGACTTGACCAATATAATTTGGTGCATTTTGATTTTTGTGTTGATTTGTTTCTTTTGTTATTATATACACATTAATAAACGTTAATTATAGTTAACTTCTACCTTAATTAATCTTTCTTCACTGTTAAGAAACCATTAAGATTAATGGAATTAATCCATCATTGATTAATCTCAAATTATTTCTTGAATTATATATATATATATATATATAATTACTTCCAACTATGAAAATTCAAACACTGATAACTTTTTCGGTTGACCCTATTGGAAAAGTTTATATATGAACATTGATCAGAAAATTACCACAAATCCAATGGTGTAGGTTTGTGATCAAATTCCAACATTTATAAAAATCCTATTTTCACTATTTATTAGTTCATTAATTAATTTCTATTTTAATTAATTAACATAAAAATGCGAGGTGTTACAGTCACTAATAATGCAAAACTGGAATGTGATTTCTTTAAAATTAAATATAACAATATTTCATTTTGAACATAATTTCTCTATTCTAGATTATAAATACTACTATCAAACCAAATTGTATGTTTAAATTTATATATTAGAATAGGATAAAATTATGTTGACTTATTTCGCTTACATTTGAAAATTAATAAATAGACATGCTTAGTAAGGCAAATTTGCCAAATTAGGGACAATTAATAGTCAATGTTATCGTTTGTTGTATAAAACCATCATGCCCTAAAATATTAATTATACATTATATGCTTCAAGATTAGTAAGCAAATTTATCAAAGAATGTTTATTGGCATTTTTTAATAAAACCTATCAAAAGATTTATAATCCACCAAAATGTGTTTTCAATTTCATATAACGTTAAATTCCAAAGACGCATTATCAAAACTATATCGTGAATCTCGTATGCATAGTATGGGTTCACACTAGTTTATTTATTTAATTATTTTCGGTTCCACTCTTTGAATGTTAATGTCAAGGACCTCTAGCTTAAGTGGTTAGAGGCATGACGCTTTAGATAAAGGTTCAAACAATCATGGGTTTGAGCCCTTTGAGACCTCATAATCAATGTTGTGCTTGAATAAACTATCATTCTTATTATCAAAAATATTTTTCGAACAATAATAACCATTCATATTAGCTCTATTTCAAAACATTATATAAGAAAGTTGCATAGAAAATTGATACGAATACAACAGAGCAAGTTTCATGGGCAAATTCAGACATTTATAAAAAAAATTTATTTTTACCCTTTTTTATTTAAATTTTATTCTTTTGTCCAATTTTGGTTAAAATTTTAAGATGTTACCTTCTCTCATTTTAGAAGGATTTCGCCTGTAAAATCTCCAAGAATGGAAAAGTTTAACTCCTACGTACAAAAATTAATACTACATACATCTACTTATCCATCAACTCTAGCAATCATTTCCTTAATTCAAGTTTTAACTCATTATACACATATAGGCATGGAAAGCGGATGAACCTATACTAATGCTAATGATAGGCAGTCTCCTAATCTAGTCAACCTCTTAATATGCAAGTTCTTATGCCATACGTCCAATATGTATGCAACATCCTATGTAAAAATATTAGTGATTCTACATATATGTGCAACCCTTCACTCCATACATAACAACCATATGCATATTGTTATCCAGGCTTTTGACTAGGCAATTTCGAGACTGATTTAATGGATAAAACTTGAAAGCTATTGAGGCAAAAGGCCTAGAGAGATAACCATAAAGTCCATAAAACAAAGTACCACTAAGGTCGTAAGACAAAGACAAAGCCAACTCAAAAGTTTCACTTCACGATTCCACCTTTGATGGATCAGTACCGGTCCATCCCTATGCAAACACACCCAAATCACCTCATTTTCTTTGTGCTGCCTAGTCTTGATGCCAAAATCCTAATACAGATTCCTTGGATAGTTCATGTCATATATTATCGAATAGCTCAAGCATGAGGAGCTAGAAAATTTACTCCTTTATCGATTCATCATATTGGTAAAGAAGCAATCTTATAACCATGCAAACAAGTGGTGAAATATTAGGCTATCGATATGGAGATCCATCTTAAGGCGGCCAAAATGACCCATAACAAAGTTTTATAGACCTGTTTCGACCCATGGCCATGGATCGGTACCGATCGATCCATATTGCAGAATTGGCCATGTTTTCGCTTGAGCAACTTCCGAGAGATCATGGAGAAACTAGGATGAACATGCTGAAGCTCCTCCCGGTGAACCTACAGTCATAAATAGGGCTTGGGGGGCTTCATTTGGAGGATATTTTGGCTCTCAAACGACTTTATATTTAGTTCTTATAATTGGCTATCGAGTGGTATCGAACGATAAGAGCAACAGTTGTAAAACAGAAATATTATCAATTAAATCTCAAGTGAACTTATGCAATGATTAGCCAAACCACTATAAACATTAGGTGTACCGCTTTTACTCATTTTCATTTACTTTTTCATCACTTTCATTCCCTACACAGTCTATTGGGTGTTTGTGCCAATTAGATGCAAACACTTTTGCGCTTTCACTGAGAGTCGATTCTCGGACCTTTTTAGATCCATCATCTACTATTGAATTGTCTAAATCTAAGAGACGGATCCAGTTCCCTTTGTTTTTTGGACATTTTAACTACTCATATTTTCAAGAATCTGCATGTCTACAATGGTTCCTAGATGAGACTATTCCGCTACTTCACATGCTGCCGAAGATATTGAGGAGACCGATCTCCAATAAGTTGATGAGGTTGCACAGCCAACCGCTATGGATGTTCAAAACCCGATTGATGTGGTTACCAAATTTAAGATGGACCACATATGAGGCAGATGGAAGACAAGCTATGAGAAAGCCGCAATAAGTTGAATGCGCAAATGAAGCAAAGCTTGGACTTGTTGAATCAACTAACCGGTAGTCACAAAAGGAGTAGAAGGGATAAAGTGCCTTCTAATTTGGAATCTGATAGTTCCTCATTGTTAGAGCAAAGGAAGAGGGACAAAAAACAAAAGATGCTAAGGAAGGAAATCGGGAAGTCAAAACAGAAGGCTAGACCAAGCCATAGCCAAGGCCTATGGATCAGTGTTGAACCATCAGGAGGGTTCGGTACCGAACCATCAAGCTTGGCTCCTAGTCCTCGACTCTTGGCTGATGCTATTGGTTTGGCTTCTGGGTATGCTTTCGACGGTTGGGACATGGACAAGTACTACAGATCTTCCACGGAGAGATTATATGCAAGGGAATACTAAAAAACGGTTCCTCCAGAGTCAGGAGAACCCAGGTATCATGAGACTAACCGAGAGCATTTGTCAGGCCAAACACTCGAGGCAGGTTATGTTCATCATCGTTTAATAGAACCACTTGAACCAGATTTGACTAAAATGGTCGAGAGACTGATAAGCAAGGGTCAACATCGGACGAATGACGATTGAGGTTCCTTTTAAGCTGGAATCCTTTCATGAAAGATATCTTGCACGAGGAGTACCCACACAGGTTTGTGATGCCAATGATGTTGTCATATAATGGAAAGACGAATCAATAGCAACATTTGATGAAGTATGATTGGCATATGGATTCTTTCAGGGCTACCGATGCCATTAGATGTCATTATTTCTCGGTATTCCTAGAGGGGGTAGCAACTATACGGTTCATTCGGCTGCCATCGGGATCCATATTGTCCTTTGATCAACTAGCGCTAAAGTTAATAGAGCAATTCTGCATGTATACAACACGTCCGAAAAATGTAATATCACTTTCTAACCTCATTTAGGGAGCATGAGAGTCTTTGAAGGATTTTTTTACATAGATTTCATACTGCAATGGCAAAAGTAACCAATGCTCAAGAAGACATCCTATTGATGGCACTGATTAAGGGAATTCATCCCAATATTGATTTTGGGAGATGGTTGGAAATGAAAACCCCATCGACGATGGATATCTTTTATAGAAAAGCCAATCAATTCTTATACCGGGAAGAGGCACGTACTCATCCCTGAAGGGATGATGCTAGGCATTCAGCCAAAGTGATACAGAGCAATATTACAGTAAAGTAGTCCGGAGGGAGTTATGGGAATATCGATATAAATGTCGAAGACAAGAATGATGGTCAGAAGCTTGACGATAATGAGGCCAGGAAGTGAAAGCCAGATAATAGGAATCATCCTAGAATTCCTAAATACGATAGGAATACAGAGTTGAATAAATCAGCAGAGAATATCGAGTTGGAAACTCAAGGTACAGAGCAGTATAGGAAGTCGACTCTGAGGGATTCGACTGAGAAGGTGAAAAAATCTGGCAAGTTCTATAGGTTTCATGAGACATGTGATCATAACACCAATGGTTCAAACATTTATGTGATGTACTCGAGGAACTGATTTGTAAAAATAAGTTATAGTAGTTTGTGAGAGCCCGGCTCGATAGTGGGTAAGGAAACTGTAACCCCCGTGGGACAGCATCCTAACAGAAGCAAGCCGAGCCTAGTGTTGATGAACCTAGGCAGCTTTAAAAACATCTTGTGTAAAATACTATAATCGATGGACCGCAGCTGACTGGGAAAGGTTGAAACGAGAAGAAGCAATTTGTTAGTGCTTTAAAACATGCAGTAAATAAAACCTATTTTGCTATCAAAGATGGTACTCCGGCATAGCAACTCAAAAGTGTGACAGATGAAATCTTTTTTTGCAATAGAGATGTTGATGGGTTATAGGCCTTGACTATTAATCTGCTAATTATTTCATCCGTGATTGGACCTGTTACCTTACCTTTTGGTCAAAGCTGGGATATCAACAAATTGGCTAGAAAGGATGGATATCAGGATTGAAAATCGATTGGAAACAAGGTTATGATCGATACCGTCAAAATTTTACCGAGCTCCAATCGAGACGTGATCGATTGGGGTTGATGAACAAGGCTAGGAGAGGCTACGTTTCAAATTTCGAGTCAAACAGGGTCCGTATGCTCAAGTTATGGATGGATCAAGGTTCATGGGAAACTGGTCCATATCGTTAGATTCATATCGATCAAGGATGGGCATGGATACATACTTCGGATTGATTGATTTAATACCGATACAATGCGTATCGATTTGGTTGGACACGACATAAGTTGGAAACATACTTCGTATCGATAAAGCTGGGATCGACACAAAGAATGGAACAATGGTCATAGTGAGTCTGGATGAGCGTCTCGTATAGATCGATACGAAGGACATACATGGAGGATGGATACGAAGAAACGGTTTATGTCAGTCTTGTTCATATCGATCCATAACAAAGCTTGGATCAATTTGAACAACATGGATACAAAGGAGGGTTGGTCGATGGATACGAACAACACATGCCGATGGATACGAAGCATTGATGGATACGAATACTCTATATTGATGGATACTGAGGAAGCGGTTAAGGTGGAGCGAAGGATATGGATCAGAGAGCATGAAGTTCGGATCGATGTGAAGGCTACGGCTATGGATATGGGGGCCGATGGATAATTGGATGATGGATACGAAGGTGATCGAGACGATCGATACGAACTAGTATCTATACGTACACTTCATCCACTTGCAAAACACCAACTTAGATCGATCATAACTCTCATTTTACAAGTCAAAATGCGATGAAATTTTCATAGGAGCTTCCTTATACACTCAAGAACATCCATGATCGATCTTAGCTCGTACTTTTGGATCGATACGAATCGTACATGGATCGATCCAAATCACCGTGGATCGATCTGGCGAGCTCATCTGCGCATGAGAAGAGGTATTCTAGGTTTTGAGGTGGATATTTTCGAATCTATACCTATAAATAGAAGTCCTATGGCTACTAAAATGGGGATCTTCTTCTTGTTTCCTAGGCAAAACTCTGCCATTTTGTTTACCGATTCCAAAGGCTTGTAAATGTGATTACAATATAAAAGGAATTTAAGGATCGATTCAAAGTGGACGTAAACCGGAGATAGCCGAACCATTATAAACCTTGTGTTCTTTTTTGCTCTCTTTTATTTTTAATTTTTCTATTTCTTCATTTTTATTCTCTACTTTATCTGGATCTGAGATCTGTGTTTAAATATTGTGGATTTGTGTGCTAATACTGTACTTTCACGACTTTCGGGGTTTGTGACCAATTTTGGCGCAAACACTTTGGTGCTTTCACATAGAAAACTAGCACCCTCTATATTAGATTTGGAGTTTAGATTTGGAGAGCTAAAGGATCAGATCAAAAAAGAACCATGAAAAAGCAGTCAACAAGGAGATAAAGAACGAAAACGAGTCAGCATAAAGGGAGTCGGAAGGCTTCCTTAAGAGCAAACCAGGCCTCAATTTTTTTCACTAGAGATGAGATGGAGATAATGATGGGAGCTACTCATAAAGAATTGTTGAAAAGGCAGGGGAAATGATGCAGAATCTTCTCAGACAGTTTGGACAGGCAGGAACAGCTGGAGCCGCTGGAGTTCAGATCCACGGAGCTAGAACAAAAGGACTCAACAAGCAAGCAGATGGAGCAGCTCAACAGGGCGAATCCCTCAATCAGCACACAGTTACCAATTTGGATGGATCTAGACTCGGGGGACACACCACCATGCAATGATAGACCAATTCATGGAGTGATTCCAGGAGACACCATATAACAGGATGCCAGTAGGAGCAAAAGAATACGTGATGGAGAGTACGTACCAGAATTCCCTTAAGGACTCGGGGGGCAACCTTTAGCGGACAGCACAGGACTAGCTGAGATTATCAGGCGAACGATGCACGAAGGTTTAGCAAACAGAGATCTGGAAGGAGTAAACAGGAGTCCGTTTACTCGTGACATCAGAACGGCTCGAAATCCACCAGAGTTCAAGCTACCTACTCTATAGGTATACAATGGTAAGGCTGATCCTACCGATCATTTGATAAGGTACATGAGACACATGAAAGTGCTGGAGGCATTAGAGGAAGTTATGGCCTGGTGTTGCCTCTGTACGTGATAGATATAGCTGTTATGTGGTTCAAGCAGTTGGAAGATGGATCTATAAGGACATGGACAGAATTGGTGGACCGATTTTTGAAGCAGTTTCGGGTTCATATCAAAAGGCCGAAGAATGTGATGACACTGACATCCGTAAAACAAAGAACAGGGGAATCGCTCAAGGCTTTCTTAACTCGGTTCAATGCAACAGTTGCTTTGGTGGATCGGCCAGATCCATCAATGTTTCTAATGGCAGCAGTGTTAGGAGTCAGGGATAACTCGGATTTCAAAGTATCATTGATATGGGATCCACCAAGGATCTTAGGGAATTCTTTCACGAAGCTAAAAGATTTCTTCGACAAGCGGACGCGGGTTTGGATTTAAAACTAAAGGAAGTAAATGTGATCAAAGATGGAGAACCATTCGGTGAAAGCTCGGGTTAGGAGAAGGATAAAGGAAAGAGGAAGTTGGATGACAACTCTAGCAGGGCAAGGAAACATTGGGGAGAGCCAATATTATCCACCTACATAGGATTGAATGAAACATTGGAGCGGATATTCATGAAGACTCGGGATCGCCTTCCTTGCCAAAGACCGGCAAGGAGGAAACTCTCGGAACACGAGAGGGCAACCGGAAGGTATTGTCTCTTTCATGATTTGGATGGGCATGATATCAACAGCTGCAGGCATCTAAAGGATATAATCGAGGAGCATGTAAGGAGTGGTTAATTGCGGGAATATGTCAAAACTCGAAAAGCGACGGTAGAATAGAACCAGCCACCGTCTACCTCAAACGACGATGGCACAAGCCCAGGAATGATGGTCCATTAGTTATCGACTGACAGAAATGGCATAGAATAAGTAGCAAACTCTAGGCAAACAGCCAAGTCACTTACTCATGTATGGGGACAGAGATAGCCCCTAGGCATGCTCTGAGATGATGATTAACCGCGACGCTCTAGTTTTTGAAGTCCGCTTTTTCTTTTTTGGTTTGGACATTTACTTTTTTCTGGTTTGGTTTGAACTCCTAGTTTTGTTTGCTTTCTGGTTTGGACTTTGGTTTGGATGCTTGTTTTTTGGTTTGAATATTGGTTTGGATTTCTGGTATGGATTTTTAATTTTCTGATTTAATATGAATTTCGGATTGGATTTCGATTAGATTTTTATCTGGTTTTTAGTAAATGGTCGTCGGGTATGGATTATGCCTGGCAAGGGGTAAGTCGCTTCGTTCAAACGTGGCAAATCGAATTATTCAGGTCGTCGAGTAGGGACTATGCTCGGCAAGGGTCTGGGGTCCAGAGAGACTAGGATTTGGCCTAGGGTTTAGGCCCTATATTATCGGTTACTATTTCAGGTCGTCGGGTATGGACTGTACTCAGTACGGGTCCGGAGCGACCAGGATTCGGCTTAGGACTTAAGCCATGGCGTTATTCAGCATTCAGGGACACTGAACTAAGAACACCAAGGCATTGCTTAATATAGGTCATCGAGTGTGAATTGCGCTTGGCAAGAACCCAAAGAGGTTATGGGTTTGGACATTGGCTATGAACCGCTAAGGATTTAGACAAGGGCCCGGAGTGGTCCCCTATTCGAATGTCGACCCATAAGGGTCATGGATTTGGTTATTAGATATTGGATATGGATGGATTTAAACTCGATTGACGGGTTCGTATGGCTATGGAATTGGCTAAGAATTTGGCTGTTGGATTCAGAATCGGATATCGACTTGGAGCAGTCGTGGATTTGGATAAGGATACGGCTATGACACTTGATAGGATGGGTTGGAAATATATTGGATTATGGATCAGATAGAATAGCTATGGATGGAATATGGACTTAGGATGTCGGATTTAACGCTATTCAAAACACGCCTTCTTACCACAAGGCATGTTTTAGGGGGCAAATATTACCCCACTTTTTGGTCAAAGATGGGATATCAACAAATTGGCTGGAAAGAATGGATATCCGGATTGGAGATCGATTAGAAACAAGGCTATGATCGATAAAGTCAAAATTTGACCGAACTCCAATCGAGACGAGATCGATTGGAAATGATGAAAAGGCTAGAAGAGGCCATGTTTCAAATTTCGGGTCAAACGGGGTCTGTATGCTCAAGTTATGGATGGATGAAGGTTCATGGGAAACTGGTTCGTATCGATAGATTCGTATCGATCAAGGATGGGGGTGGAAACATACTACGGATCGATGGCTTTAGTACCGATACAATGCATATCGATTTGATTAGACATGGCACGAGTTTGGCAACATACTTCGTATCGATCAAGCTGGGATCAACACAAAGAACAGAGAAGTGGTCACATGGAGTCTGGATAAGCATCTCGCATCAATCGATATGAAGGACATACACAGAGGATGGATACGAAGACATGGTTCATGTCGGTCTTGTTCGTATCGATCCATAATAAAGCTTGGATCGATATGAACAACATGGATACGAATGAGGGTTGGTCGATGGATATGAACATCACATGCCGATGGGTATGAAGAATTGATGGATATGAAGGCTCTATACTTTATATCGATGGATACTAAGGAAGTGGTCTAGGTGGAGCGAAGGATATGGACCAAAGCGCATGAAGTTCGGATTGATGCGAAGGCTACGACTATGGATATGGCTATGGCTATGGATATGGTGTGGGGATAGTTAAAGAGGATCAGGGGCTTGGCCGTGAGTGCTATGTCATTGAATTGTAAGAGGCGAGGAGGAGGAGAGAGAGAGAGAGAGGAAAGGGTGCAAAATGGACTCTTTGCATCAAGGCTCTGGAAGCATAGCAACCACCGACTAGACCCTGGCTTGGGAAATACAGTCGGTTCCATAAGATATGGATCTGAGGAAAGTGTCGTCGGATGGAAGGGCAGCTCCAACCGAGCTAATGATCAATATCCCAATCAGCCACGATGATCCTACACGGGTCTTAAAGGTCGAATCGCAACTCGGCGCGAGCATGATGAAAGAATTAGTTACTTTTCTTCGCGTGAACCTAAATGTGTTCGCCTGGACACACTCAGACATGTATGGAACATTGCCGGAGATAGCATGCCATGCTTTGACTATAAATCTAAAGTGCATTCTTATGAAACAGAAAAGCCATAGCCTAGGTTTGGAGAGATCCATTGCACTTAAAGAAGAAGTGGTGAAGTTGAAGGATAATTGCGTCATTAGTGATGCCCTATACCCGAAATGGATATTGATTCCAGGTCTGATGAAAATGTCAAATGGGAAGTGGTGGACATGCATCAAATATAGTTACTTGAAAAGGGTGTGCCTGAAAGACAGCTTCCCACTTCCAAGAATATATTAGTTGGTGGATTCAACGGTTGGATATGAGTTGCTCTCATTCATCGATGCATACTCTGGATAAATCAGATCCTAATGCATGTAACAGACCAAGAAAAAACCGACTTCATAACTGATCTGAGACTATACTACTATCTTGTTATGCCATTTGGATTAAAGAACAATGGAGCAACCTACCAACGATTGGTGAACATGATGTTTAAAGACCAGATTGGATGCTTGATGGAGGTATACATGAGCGATATGCTAGTGAAGTCATAGTGATCAACGAATAACATTGATTACTTAGATGAGATGTTTAGTGTTCTTTGGAAATATGGGATAAAGCTCAATCCTTTGAAATGCTCATTTTGTATTCTCTTAGGAAAATTCTTGGCCTTCATCGTGAACTCCCATGGGATCAAAGCTAATCCGAAGAAGATCTAAGCACTGAGGACTATCCAAGCCCTAAAGACAATCAAAGACGTCCAAAGCTTAAATGGGTAGGTTGCCATGCTAATTCGATGTGATGACCCACCCTTTCGATCCTCGAAAATTGACATAAATACACTCATTGTATAACATGTCGAACGATTGAGTGTCGGAAAGACAGATTGTTGAGGGGAAAGAAAGTAAGTAGAAGAAAGAAGAAACCAAACAACAGAATCTCACAGAAGAATGAATAGTATATAATATAAATAGTTATTTACACAAATCAAAACTTTAATATACATATCTCATATCAGTGTACACAATTAATAGTTACCAACCAAGGCAGTTATAACAACCCGCCCTCACAATTGCTGATAACTTCAACAAAACACTATAGTAGAATAAAACCAAATACAAGTAATACGTCTTCGCCATCCAGCTCGCCTCCTGAGCTCCATAGCATGCCATCCTGATCCTAAAATACTCGGTCTGACCCGAGCATTAGAATAAAATAACATCCGAGTTGGTCTGGAAAACCAGCGTGAGAAAACACACTCAATTTGAATTATTAAAGTTTCCAAAATCCTTTGAAAATCAAAGGTATCTCGTAAGACCACGCCACACATAAACACGATGGGTTTTTATCTTATGGTGACAAAAAACATTTCATATCAAATCCTCTGATATTATAATAGTGTCTAAGTACAAATACTTATTCAAATAGCTAAAATTGTTACATTAATTAAATTCCAGCGTATTAGGCTATGCAATCAAAGCCGTAAAGGCACGTATGTGGAATGGATTCCATACGAGTGATTAGGCACTAAGGTACCACCTATCATAGTACATGTCTAGAATATCGTACCAAGGATCATGCCGGGATCCCCTCCAACACAAGACCGGACTATCCCTAACCTGGATAGACCGAATACGCTATCACCTCAGGTGTTCCCACCCTTTTTCAAGCTCCTACCATAATCGCAGTACTAATATTCGAGGGTATGTAGAAAGGTGATAAACATACCCTAATTGGGTGCGATCCACTTAGCTTTGCTGCACCCCTGATTTTCGGTCATTCCTGGTTGATGAGGATAGAGGGTACGATTACCTTTTTAAGGATTTTCACTTAGAATGCTCATTGTCCTCCAATGACAATATGTTGATAGCATTCATCCATACAAGTTCGTTCCGTGTTCGAACAGAAATGAAGGCACTATTCCTACTACGTCCATTTTGGAATCGCCCTTAGGATTAGCAGCGATTAGCCCTTGCACTGCACTGCTCCATCTTCGACTCCATGCTTTTGTCTTCATTTCGAAAACATACTCGTTGGATCGAAGTGGTTTTCGGATAACAAATCTGAACCTGGTCTCTTCGAAACAACGTTCAATATTTTCGGTGAACTCAAATCTAGTTCTTTAGGAAATAAAAAGATGAAAATAAGATCGAAGATCACATTCTAACCGTTAGTGGATGGATTTCCTTATCATCATTCTAGAAGAACAAAGTGAATTTTCACGTACAGTATAGCACCTCGAATGGTAACTATACCATATAATTCTCGTATTTCTCCTAGATATTTCCAAAACTATATTTTGGTTCAGATTTGATAGTCGGTTATTTAACTACCAAATAAACAATCATTCAATTAAACATCCCATTTTCCACTGAAAAATTCCAAGTTTGATTTAATTTAAATTTTAAACAAATTAAATCTATAAATACAAAGGTATGTAGTTATCTTATCAAATTCGGTATATTTACAAATTACCCTTTTCAAAAATATTTGGAAACCCTTTTAAAATAATATGGTAAATAACACTGCGGTATCAAACTATGAATTCCCAGCTCAATGGTTACGTCTCTATCCTAGAGAAATCCAAGACTTAACTGAAGGCACTCAGTGCCTCCGATTACGCCATACGAGTATACCATTACTTCTCGAAACTTTATTTAAAAATTATCTTAAAATAATGCTTATAAATTCTAAAATAATTTTTTTCAAGTTTAATCTAGGCAAAAATACTTAAATAAAGGTTATTATACAAACCATATTAATATTTAATAATTTATCCTTTAAACAAAAATGCTGACTAGTTCTTAAATAATAATAATAAATCTTATGAGAAAAATTCGCCCAATTCCGACCTCGTATGAGAAAGATATGAAATTTCAAAGTTTTGAATATAATTTATAATAATAAATTCTTTTTTATATTCCGAGATCAACATCTGACCATTCATTTCGAAATAGAGGATCCTGGTTGCCCAAAATGCTTCTCCCTCATCTCCTTCTTCTCTACTTTTGGAGTATGCTGCTCGAACCCATCACACGTTCGACTCCTCCATGTCGCATCCCTCCTCGACCATCTGAACACGATCAGGAACCACCACAAGAAGTGCCCACCTCCACTCCACCAACGCCAGAAACCACATGCCACTTGGCCCCTCCTCACCACGAAATAGCCCCTCGAACACACCACCTTCCCCATCGTTTCGCCGCCGCCTCGATGAAATAGAGGCGATCGCTACCGTTGATCTAGTCAAGCTCGTTGAGCCTTCGTCTTTCCTGTTGATTTTTTTTTGATAATATCGCTTAGATTGATCAGAAATTGAAAATTAGGGGTGAATTTCGGCCATTTAAAACGTGAGTGGAGGCCGCGTGAATTAGATGCTAGGGTTTACTATGTTGCGCATATATGTACACACATATGTGTGAACTATTTAATATTATTTCCAAAATTAACGCGCTTTTTCAAACAAACTCCAAACGAAGTGTGCTGCTTGGCGTTTATAATGTTTAACCCTATTTCGAACACAATGGAACAGGTTTTGTGATCTAATTCGATCATATATGGAAGATAGCATTTTGAATCGAATTAAAATATTAAACTTTCGATATTTATTTCAACGCGTTTCTATTCCATGTGACCAAACGGTAACTCCAAACGCTACGAAATTTGAAATTCGATAATAATACACTATTACGGGTCCAATGGAACTAGTTCTGTCGAATTCCAAGACTGTTCCCCTGAAGGCTATTTTAAGTCGTCGATTAAATCGAGCGAATTTCAGATTTGTCAAATCGTTTAAAATTTCAAAATTTTAGAATTTACTGGCTTCATTATAAATCATATGGAATTTTTATTCATATTAGAAATCTTTCTGATTTATTTTAAAACAAAGTTCAATTTTTTACACTATTACTATACATTAATTTCACTATTAAATTAATATATAAATTTCCAATGTTAAATTTATCGAATTTGATTTACCTTTAAAAGTCTATTACCATCATTTTAACTTAAACGCAATATAAAATCAACTTATAAATCCTTTCCATTTCCATTTCCATTTCCATTTAACTTCGAATTCCCATATTTACCCAATTTTCAAATATTAAATTACTATTCATCAAACCCAACTAATCACTATTTTTGAAATGTTAAACTATTTTACTGATTCATCCATATTCAAAATCAATTAATAGTTCAAATTCAACATTTAAAAATAAAATACACGTTCAAAATTAAATGACCAAAATTTCGGGTCGTTACATTCCTCTCCCTTATAAGAATTTCGTCTTCGAAATTTGCTAAGGTAGGAAAAATGCTCCCAAACCCATTAACTTATCTAAAACCTGCTTAGTTTAAATCCTATATTCACTTCTCTAACCCTTCAATTTTTATCAAAAATAAATAGCTTTCATTTCTGGTTCAAAGGTCTTGATTTCTAAAACGGTTAAAAAATCAACTTTTCTAGTTAACCAAAAATTTTGCAAAATTTTCCAAAAAAATTCTAACGCCCTAAATTTTAGAATTTTTTTGATAGAGTCTCCTTTGTATGGAGAGCCATTTACAATATCACAAATATGATAAAAACATATACGTCGACCCACACGGTCGGAAAACAAAATATATATCAACACATTATCATTTCTTTATTTTATAGCGTAGGCGTACCTTTATTTTAGCATTTTTTAAGCGAGTGGCTTATCTTATATGCATTTACAAAATCAAGATCTACCAAACTGGTCCCTATACCTGTACTTACTCAAAATAAGCACATATGTTTCCTTAAACATGAAATTTTAATAACATTTCATTTATTTAATTAGCTAGAGATATAAACTTCATAAGCTAAACACGCAATCATATATCACAAGAAATTATAAGGTTCCAACAATAATTTAATTCATTTCCATGGACCCATATATCGTTTCACTCAATTCGAAATGATTTACAACCAAATTTATTGTATTCAATTCATATTTACAACAAACGAACTCATATCTATTCCATATTGATTTATATGTGCCATACTTGCATAAATTCACTTTTATTAAATTTCAAATTGATTCACAATCAATTTATTTGCATTCCATTCATTATCCACTCCCACCATATGCAAATCCTTTTCATTAAGCTCCAATCTGATCCTTTTTAAATTGAATTTAAATTAAATTTTCTAATTTTCATTTGATTCCCATTCAAGTTTTTCACCAAACCTTGTTTGCTTCATGTTGTATTAATCAACATTCCCATTCATGTTAATTTATTGATAAATTCATTTCATAAATAATAACTTAAGTTAAGTTTCCATTGCAACTTAGTTCTAATTCATTTTAAATTGAATCCCATTTAATTTTTTTGCTTTCATTTACTTGGTATATCCCATTTATACTATATCATTGGGGAATCATTTCAAATAAATCGATTCTCGAACAATACATTATATCATATGTGGTTTCTGCACTTTTATTTCTATTACCTTACTTCCATCTTATATAACATGTAACGACCCGTATTTTTAACAATTTTAAATTATTAAATTTAATATGGTTATTGAATAAAAATGGTTAAAAATATAAATTTAATGATTTTAAATGTAAGTTATTGGATATGAACCTGAATGAAATTTTGAAATAAATTAGTTTTGAAGATTTAAGTAATAACAAGTATTGAAAGGAAATGTTATGTACTGATGTGATTACAATCAATAGTTGGATTAGATGATAAATGTTGAAATCGTTGGACGTCAATAAAAATAACTGATTGATAGCAAAAAAAAATTCATTTAAAATCCAATATTGGAATTTGTCGAATCTTGAACAATAAAACTATTTAAATTCAATATTTGAAATTAACCGAATAATTGAATAATGGAAATTGAATACCTATATAATGGGAATAGTTGTTCTATAGTTCGAATTTGTTTTAAAGTTAAGTCTTATAAGTTCATTTTCAAATGTTTCAAAAGATAGTAAATTATTGAATAATCAAAATCGTTCAAATTTAATATTGCAAATATTTGAATAGTGAATTCTAAATATAATATGATTAAAAATGATATTGGAAATTATGTAAAGTTGATTTAAACAACAAAGAAGATTTTTAACACTTAGAGTTGGATTTAAAACTGAATAACTAGAAATTGAAAATTTTACATTATAATCGAGACATTAAAATAGCGATCCGAGGCACAATCTTGGAATTCAACGTAACCAATTCCATTTGGTCCGTAATAGTGTGTTATTGTCGGATTTCAAATTTTGTAACATTTGGAGTTATCATTTGCTCGTACGAGATACAAACGCGTTGAAACTAATATCGAAAATTTGATATTTTAAAGCGATACAAAAGATTATCTTACACATACGATCAAATTTGCCTCCGAAACATGTTCCATTCCGTTCGGAATATGGGTAAAACATTATAAACACCTGGCAGCATGCTTTGTTTGGAGTTCATCTGAAAAAGGTGAAAATAATATTAAATTAATATGTATACACGTATATATACTTGTATACACTATAAACCCTAGCCCATTTTAACTAGCCGCTGTTTCTTATTATCAATGGCCGAAATCGTACGACCTTCCTCCTTCAAATCCTCCTCATCCAAGCCATTTTACCTTAAACCTCCAACATGAACATCGTAGATCATAGAGAGATATACGCATCCAACGGTAGATTTTGTTTATTGTCATCGTTTGGAGCCACAAAGAGGCCGTGAAGGTGGGCCGCTCGTTCGCGATCTCCGGGCTGATGGGGGGCTCGGGTTCGACGTGGTTCCAAACGAATGTAGAGGGGGTTATAGATTTGGAATAGAGGTCTCTGATTGTCTTCTGGAGGCCGATGGTGGTTGCGATATGTTGTTCATCAAGCCGGCTATGGGTTTAAGTGAGTATCACAGACTGGTAGACACGTTTGAGGAACAACATTGCGTTCAGCCTTGATTTCTTGGAGTTTAGATTGTGCGGCCAGATTTTTCTCCTACGTGTAAAAAAGAATTTGTTTATTTAAATTATATTGAAACTTTATAAACTTATATCTCATGCGTACGAGGTCGGAATCGGGAGAAACTAGGGATGCCAAAATCGTGGCGACGAGATCTATGCGCTGGAGCAGTTTTGGAGACGCTTAAAGCTGGTTAAAATTTTAGGTTAAATCGAACATCGTTTGATTTGATTTAAAATTGAAAATCAAGGTGAGTGTTTTATAACGCTCACAACTTACTAGAATATTCTCATGCTAGTTAAATTTGATATTATGAATTGATATGATTTTATTGGTCGTTGTTTGATAAATTTAAACTGTCATCCAGATTTTCACTGAATTAAATGTTAAAATTAAAATTGACAATCAAACTGAAATTTGGATTTAATTGCAAGTAAATTACCTGAAATTGACAACTATGAAATTGCTATGAATTATATTGGCTGTTTGGATGATTGATGGCGATGGATGCTATTGGTTTATATTTTAGATGATTTTGATGTTTATTGATTCTGATATGGCTTGTTATCACCCTGTATATTATTTATAGTATGTAAACTGTAAATTTAATTATTTTGAATGAATTAAGAAATTGGTTGAAATGATATATATACCTATGACATTGTGATTTGGATTGAAATGATATATATCCATCCCCGAAATTAAATTGAAATAACTGAGCATTTGGCTATAGGATAGAAAATTACAGACGAACACCGGATTGGTTAAATTAAATAATTTTAAAAGTTTGGTTTTGAAATTATTTAATGGTTTTGAATCTAAAGAAATGAAAATTGAATTTATGAAGTTTGAATTAACCACAAATACGAGTTCGAAATGTTGAAATAAAATTGTGGTAAAAGAAATTGTTAAATAATTGAAGTTGAGATTTTGGTGTTAGAATTAAAATATGATTGAATTTCATAAACTGGTATGTTTTGAAAAGATTGAACTTTTATTCTAACTTTGAATATTACTAAGTGAAAGTGACATAAAATGACATTTCGAAATTGAGCTCGGAACTGAATTTATTTGAAGATTCAAATTTTAAACTGAATATTAAAGGATAATTTGATTTAAATGTTTTGAATCGATTCTTTGAAAATCGGGCTTGAAATCGATATAGATTGAAGTTGGAATTGAATTAATTGGGTTTGAAATTCGAATTGAATTAATTTGAAATCAAAGTTGAAATTGATTTGAATTAAAAATCGAAATTGAATTGATTGAATGGAAATTGGAATTGATTTGAGTTGGGAAGTTAGAACTGGACCGACTTGACTTTGAAACTATTTTTAAGTAAATAAATTAACGAAAAATTATATACAAGCTACCTTTTTAAATATACAAATTATTTTGTTTTTTTCCAAATTATTTTTTTTCCAAATTATTTTGCTCTATAAACCATTTTAAATACTTAAACCATTTTATTAAACTATTTCAACCATTTAAAACTATTTTAACCATTTAAACTATTTTAGCTATTTTAATTATTTAAACTATTTTAGAACTATTCAAACTATTTTTCAAAGATTCAAACTAGCCAAGGGTGAAATGTTTATTTTAAATCATATACTTAAGTACGAATGGGGTTAAATGAAGTTATAACCCAAATGTAAATTTGAAATCTTTATGGAATCGAAATTGCGATATTAAGACGAAAATGATTTTTGAAGTGAAATGGTATATTTTGAGTATATATGATGATTTTGAAATGGCCTTGATTTTGAAGCGAATATTATATTTTGATATCAATTATGACTATTTTTGAAATGTAAAAGAACCGACCGGTGTGTAAAATGACATTTGGTTGTTAAAGAGACTGGAGCCGGATATGGGCATACACTCTGTCGATACTGGAACCACTTTGACAACTGTGTACGTGGAGTGATGATCCAAAACAAAGTGGTTGGATTTGGCGTCGTTTGCTGGATTTAAGGAAAGAGAACGATAATCAATAGACCTCGACACTTGTGCCAATTTGAAATGACTAAAACAGGACGGCTTGCTAAGTGGGCTAACGACCCATATTTTTAACTATTTTAAATTATTAATTTAATATGATTATTAAATAAAAATGGTTAAAAATATAAATTTAATGATTTTGAATGTAAGTTATTGGATATGAACCTAAATGAAATTTTGAAATAAATTAATTTTGAAGATTTAAGTAATAACAAGTATTGAAAGGAAATGCTATGTTCTGATGTGATTACAATCAATAGTTGGATTAGATGATAAATGCTGAATTCGTTGGATGTCAATAAAAGTAAGTGATTGATAATAAAAAAAATTCATTTAAAATCCAATGTTGGAATTTGTCGAATCTTCAATAATAACTATTTAAATTCAATATTTGAAATTAACTGAATAATTGAATAATGGAAATTGAATTAACTATATAGTGGGAATAGTTGTTATACAATTCGAATTTGTTTTAAAGTTAAGTCTTATAAGTTCATTTTCAAATGTTTCAAAAGATAGTAAATTATTGAATAATCAAAATCGTACAAATTTAATATTGCAAATATTTGAATTGTGAATTATGAATATAATATGATTAAAAATGATATTGAAAATTAATGTAAAGTTGATTCAAACAACAATAACGATTTTTAACACTTAGAGTTGGATTTAAAACTGAATAACTAGAAATTGAAAATTTTACATTATAATCGAGACATTAAAATAGCGATCCGAGGCACAATCTTGGAATTCGACGAAACCAATTCCAAGGTCCGTGATAGTGTGTTATTATCGGATTTCAAATTTCGTAATGTTTGGAGTTATCATTTGGTCGTACGAGATATAAACGCGTTGAAATTAATATCGAAAATTTGATATTTTAAATCGATTCAAAAAGATATCTTCCGCAAATGATCAAATTAACCTCCGAAACATGTTCCATTTCGTTCGGAATAGGGGAAAAACATTATAAACGTCTGGCATTACGCTTCGTTTGAAGTTCATTTGAAAAAGTTGAAAATAATATTAAATTAGTATGTTTACAGGTATATATACCCGTATACACTATAAACCCTAGCCCATTTTAACTAGCCGCCGTTTCTTATTATCAATGGCCGAAATCGTACGATCTTCCTTCTTTAAATCCTCCTCATCCAAGCAATTTTAGCTTAAACCTCCAACATGAACATCGTAAAGCATAGAGAGATCTACGCATCCAACGGTAGATTTTGTCTACCGTCGTCGTTTGGAGCCACAAAGAGGCCGTGAAGGCGAGCCGTTTGTTCGCAATTTCCTGGCTGATGGGGGG
Source organism: Allium cepa (assembly GCA_030765085.1). Taxonomy (NCBI): domain Eukaryota; kingdom Viridiplantae; phylum Streptophyta; class Magnoliopsida; order Asparagales; family Amaryllidaceae; genus Allium; species Allium cepa. Next base: position 616,285,133 of record CM060942.1, read on the forward strand.
CTCAGGTTCGACGTGGTTCCAGTCGAAGGTGGAGGGGGTCATAGCTTAGGAATGGAGGTCTCTGATTATCTTCTGGAGTCCGATGGTGGTTGCGATATGGTGTTCATCGAGACAGCTATGGGTTCAAGTGAGTATCTCGTCCTAGTAAACGCGTTTGATGAAGAAGATTTCGTTCGGCCTTGATTTCTAAGAGCTTAGATCGTGCGGCCAGATTTTCTCCTAGGTTTAAGAAAAAGAATTTGTTTATTTAAATTATATTGAAACTTTATAAACTCATATCTCATGCGTACGAGGTCGGAATCGAACGACCAAGGGGCGTTGGAATGGTGGCGACGAGATCTATACGCTGAAGCAGATTTGGAGATATTTGGAGCTGGTTAAAATTTTAGATTAAATCAAACGTCGTTCGATTTGATTTAAAATTAAAAATCAAGGTGAGTGTTTTATAACGCTTACAATTATTAGAATATTCTCATGCTAGTTAAATTTGATATTATGAATTGATATGATTTTTATTGGTCGTTGTTTGATAAATTTAAATTGTTATCTAGATTTCCATTGAATTAATTGGCAGTCAAATCGAAATTGGCATTTAATTGCCAATAAATTACCTGAAATTGATAACTATGAAATTGTTGTGAATTATATTGGCTGTTTGGATGATTGATGGCGATGGATGCTATTGGTTCATATTTTGGATGATTTGAATGTTTTGTTGGTTCTGATGTGGCTTGTTATCACCCTGTATATTATTACAGTATATAAACTTTAAGTTGAATTATTTCGAATGAATTAAGAAATAGGTTGAAACGATATATATACCTATGAAATTGTGATTTGGATTGAAATGATATATATCTATCTCCGAAATTAAATTGAAATAACTAAGCACTTGGCCGTGGAATAGAAAATTATATATGAACACCGGATTGGTTAAATTGAATAATTTTAAATGTTTGGTTTTGAAATTATTTAATGGTATTGAATTTAGAGAAATGAAAATTAAATTTATGAAGTTTTAATTAATCATGAATACTAGTTCGAAATGTTGAAATAAAATTTTAGTTAAAAGAAATTAATAAATAATTGAAGTTGAGATTTCGGAGTTAGAATCGGAATATGATTGAATTTCTTAAATTTATTTGTTTTAAAAAGATTGAACTTTTATTCGAACTTTGAATATTACTAAGTGAAAGTGATATGAAAATGACATTTAGAAAATGAGCTTGAAATTGAATTTAATTGAAGATTCGGATTTTAAAGTGAATATTGAGGGATAATTTGGTTTAAATGTTTTGAATAGATACTTTGAAATCAAGCTCGAAACCGATATAGAATGAAGTTGGAATTGAACTAATTGGGTTTGAAAGTAGAATTGAATTAATTTGAAATCGAAGTTGAAATCGATTTGAATTAAAAATCGAAATTGAATCGATTGAATGGTAATTGGAATTGATTTGAGTTGGGAAGTTAGAACTGGACCGGTTTGACTTTGAAACTATTTTCAAATAAATAATTTAATATTAAACTATTTATAAGCTACCTTTTAAATATAAAAATTATTTTGTTTTTATCCAAATTATTTTGCTATATAAACCATTTTAAATACTTAAACCATTTTATTAAACTATTTCAACCATTTAAAACTATTTTAACTATTTTAACCATTTAAACTATTTTAGATATTTTAATTATTTAAACTATTTTAAAACTATTCAAACTATTTTTCAAAGATTCAAACCGATCGAGGGTGAAATGTTTATTTTAAATCATGGATTTAAATACAAATATGGTTAAATGAAGTTATAACCCAAATGTAAATTTGAAATGTTTTTGGAATCGAAATTGCGATATTAAGGCAAAAATGATTTTCGAGGTGTAATGGTACATTTCGAGTAGAAATGATGATTTTGAAATGGATTTGATTTCGAAGCCAATATGATAACTTGATATCAATATGGACTGTTTTTGAAATATAGTAGAACCGACCGGTGTCTAAAACGACGTTTGATTGTTAAAGAGACCGGAGCCGGATATTGGCATACTCTCTTCGACACCGGAACCACTTTGATAACTGTGTACGTGGAGTGATGATCCAGAACAAAGTGGTTGGATTTGGCGTCGTTTGCTGGATTTGAAGATAGAGAACAATGATGGATAGACTCCGGCGCTTGTGCCAATTTGAAATGACTAAAATAGGACGGCTTGATAGGGACAAGTGGGCTAATTACCTCAATCGGACATCTGTTCTTCGATTTTCTTGGACTCGGTCCATATTATTACTCTTGATGTTAGTTTTGATTGGTGCACCTTGATTGGGATAGCCTCCCTTTGACTCGATATGGGATGGATGGACTCGGTGGGTGATCATGGCTATGATGTGTTACCACCTGCCCTGCCACCCGAACTGGTAGTATCCTACCTTGGGCATTGCTTCACGTGCCTTGTCTTACTTTTATCCCTAAACGAGACCCAACGATTTTGGTTTAGTGTTGTCGTATCATGGCGCATCCCTATCCACCGACCGTTTAACTGGTGTTTTATATGCAAACTATACGACAATGCTTAAAAATGCATTAAGGGAGATTAATGTAAAACCTTAACGATAAGAAAAATATTTATATTACTTACTAGACATTATATATATAGCGTATTCTACGACATGTAAATATTTAGACGGATCCTTGGGAGATGTGAAATCCCATAACATCTCTTGAGTTATTGCACGCACGTTACACATTGGATAGGAGATATGAAATCCCGTAAACATCTCTGACCTCGTTACACTCATGTTATATGCGATATTGATTTGACTTACATAAGGATATTTTAGTCTTGACTCGAGTGTTTTGTCTTTTCATTACGCTCGGGTCAGCCCTCGGTTTTTCAGCTTATTGAAGATTTATTCTGGAAGACGAAGACGAAGATTTGGTATACTACTACTATTATTATTTCTGCATCATGTTATCTGCTGCATTATTCATTTATTTCTGATGTATGTACAACTCTGACAAATGTTGTATAAATGATAATCAAAAGTATATTAGACAGCTTCATGAATTTCTTATTTGATTATTATATTTTATTGTTCCACTGTGAGATTCTGTGTTTGTTTCTTCTTCTTTTTCTCTTATTTTCTTATTTACCCCATTAACAATCCCCTCTTTTGAATGGGTTGAGTTGGCATGTGTGGTTTATTGTCGATTTAAACTGTCCGAAAAGGTGGGTCGTTACATAACATCTTTTCCATTCACTTTCTTTTAATTCACATAGACTTATTTACTTCATTTTATAATGAACGTCATTTCATTATAAGCTAATTTATTTATAAACCATTTCACAAAATTATTTCTAAGGTTTATTACAATATTCCTGCCACTGCTCAAGTTATATTTATCTATAAAACTTAAGTTCGTACCCAATCTTATACAATCTGTATTCCAAATCATATTCAATTCATTTACCCTTAAATTGAATTCATTTCTTGTTATCAATTATTTAACCATTTGATTTGGTTGTATTTTCCACTTCCTTAGTTTGATAAGTTACTCCAACTTATTTATTCACAATTCCTTGAATTTCCACTTAAGTTTACTCACATTCAATATTTTTAACATATAGTTATATAATTACTTCACAATTTATATTTACATTCAATTTACTAAATTTCAATTTACCCTCCATTTAAAATTAAAAAAATTTAATTTCCATTTCTTTACTATAGTATCACTATTTTCATTAATGTTTCACCATTTCATTTTCAATTCGTAAGTTCAAAAACTTATTTACTTAATATCTCATATTGCTCACTTGAGTCTATTTACATCTTATAATCATAACTCTGGATTATCTATATCGATAATAGATTAAGCATATCCTTTCCATTCAGTAAGCATAACTTATAGTTATAAATCATTTTACATTTCCAACTTAACATTCCATTCAATTGAAATCCAATTTCAATTTTTATCTAACTTATCTTAAGTTAAATTCCAATCTATATGTATTTCCAGAATTAAAATTCACATTTCCCTTCCTTATCTATATCAACTCTAATTTATAAGCCCAATAACTAATTTTATCCGACTTTACAAATCATTTAAATGGAAATCCCAGAATTCAATTACTCAGTTTTATTTCAAATCATTTTGAAATCATAATGTACATTCATTCACTTTTGTATATATCAAATCATACCTCCGAATTTTCAAACAACTTGGTTTTACCCAAAACAATTCCCTTTTGGAATTTCTAAAAAAAATTATTTATCAACAAGCCCAAAGCAAATATTCATATTCAATCACTACGGTAGCAATCCGTCACTTAGCAACACAAAAATGAATACCGATGATGTGGCCGTCACCACCAGAGTTATTTCCTAGCAACTGAAGTGAGTTCGGCGCTTCCTTACTTCCAAAACTCATTTTGAAACAATTTCTTTATTCAAGAATATCTCCAAAATAATATCACCATTCTTCCTATCCAACACTTTGGAAAACATTTTCGAAAATTCCAAGATTTAAAAGCTCCAAACACTTAGTTCAAACCCACTTTAAAACATTTTTTTCTCCTTCCAAAATTTCTAGGTTTCAATTCCTGGTTTAAATCCAATTTTAGTTATACTCCTTTATATAAATCATTCTTATATAATTTCTATTTGGTTAAATATATAAAACCATTTCAATTTTATAATCTTGTTTTGATTCTAATATTAGCAACGAACATTCCAAACATATACACTATAATAGTTTCAAAAAATTATTATTTTTATATCAAAATAAAACTTTCAACAAAATTATTTCATTTACCCACTTTAAAATGATACTATGACTGTTTATCATGTTTAAGAGTTTAGAAATCCCTATCGATATGGTTGTACTTCCCGTACCGACCAGAATTCATAAACACTCAACCGATAAGTCAACATAATATAAAACATTTTATATTCACTAAAAATTACACGCTCATATCTATTTATACACTCAACTCATTCTAGAGTACTTTTGACTCTATCTCTAATGAGTAACTCCCACCAAAGCCTAGGTATATTGCCAACCTAAGCTCTGATACCAATTGTGATGACCCGCCCATTCGACCCTTGAAATTCGACATAAGTATGCTCATTGTATAACAAGTCGAAAGATCGAGTGTTGGGAAGACAAATTGTTGAGGGGAAAGAAAGTACGTAGAAGAAAGAAGAAGCCAAATAACAGAATCTCACAGCGGACTGAATAACATATAATATAAACATTTCGTTACATAAGTCAGAACTGTAATATACATATCTCATATTAGAGTACACAATTAATAGTTACCAACCTAGGCAGTTATAACAACCTTCCCTCACAATTGCTGATAACTTCAACAAAACACTACAGAGGAAAAAAACTAAATATGAGTAATACGTCTTCGCTATCCAGCTCATCTCCTGAGCTCCATAACATCCCATCTTGATCCTAAAATACTCTATCTGACCCGAGCATTATAATAAAATAACACCTGAGTCGGTTTGGAAAACCAGCATGAGAATACACACTCAATTTGAACTATTAAAGTTCCCAAAATGCTCTGAAAATCAAAGGTATCTCGTAAGACCGTGCCACACATAAACACCATGGGTTTTTACCTTACGATAACCAAAAACATTTCATATCAAACCCTCTGATATTATAATAGTGTCTAAGTACAAATTCTTATTCAAATAGCTGAAATTGTTACATTAGGCTCTATAATCAAAACCATAAAGGCAATATGGGGAATGAATTCCAACGAGTGACTAGGCACTGGGGTACCACTTGGCACGGTACACATCTAGAACAGCGTACCGAGAACCACGCCGGGATCCCCTACAACACAAGACCGAACTATCTCCAACCTGGGTAGACCGAATATGCTATCACCTTCGGCGTTCCCACCCTTTTCCAAGCACCTTCCATAATTGTAGTAACAATATCCGAGGGTATCTAGAAAGGTGATAAACATACCCTAATTGGGTGCTACCCACTTAGCCTTGCTGCATCCCCCTCTGATTTTCATTCATTTCCGGTTGATGAGGAAAGAAGCTATGATTACCTTTTTAGGAAATTTCACTTAGAATGCTCATTGTCCTCCAATGACAATGTGCTGATAGCATTCATCCATACAAGTCCGTTCTGGGTTCGAACGAAATCGAAGGCACTATTCCTACTACATCTATTTTGGAATCACCCTCAAGATTGGTAAAGATTAACCCTTGCACTTCATTGCTCCATCTTTGACTCCATACTATTGTCTTCATTTCAAAAATGTACTCGTTGGCTCGAAGTGGTTTTCGGATAGCAAATCCAATCCCGGTCTCCTCGATATAACGTTGGATATTTCCAGTGAACTCACACAGGGTTCTTTAAGAAATAAACGAATGAAAATAAGATCGGAGATCACCTCCTAACCGTTAGTGGACGGATTTCCTTATCATCGTCCTAGAAGAACTAAACAAGTTTACATGCACAGTATAGCACCTCGAACGGTAACTGTACCATATGATTACAATATATCTTCTAGATATTTACAAATTTATATTTTGATCCAGATTTAATAGTCGGTTATTTAACTATCAAATAAATGATCATTCAACCAAATATCCCATTTTCCACTGAAAAACTCCAAGTCTTATATAATTTAAATTTAAACAAATTAAATCTCTTAATCCAAAGGCATGTAGTTATCTTATCAAATTCAGTATATTCACAAATCACCCTTTTCAAAAATATTTGAAAATGAAGTACCACTGCGATATCAAACCATGGATTCACAACTCAATGGTTACGTCTTTATCCCAGGGAAATCCAAGGCTTAACTTCAGGCACTCACTGCCTCCGATTATGCCATGCGAGTATACAATTACTTCCCAAAACTTTATTTAAATATAATATTAAAATAATGCTTATAAATTCTAAATTATTTTTTTTCAAGTTTAATCTAGGTAAAAATACTTAAATAAAGGATATTATACAAAACATATTAATATTTAATAATTTATCCTTTAAACAAAAATGCTGACCAGTTCTTAAATAATAATAATAAATCTTAAACAATCATTATAAAGTAACTGGTTAATAATTAAACATGCTTAAACAATTTAATATAATTAAATAACTAATTTCCAGAATATTTTTAACACTTTTAAATTTATCCAGCTAATTAAAAATCCTCTTTTCCAAAACAAGCCCAAACTCTCAATTTCCAATTCCACTCCATAAATTTGGAAATCCTTCCCGAGTTCTAGTATAATCAATTTTATACCTATTCACAAATTCACTTCTATTCTTCCGGTTTATTAAAAATCTTGATTTTAAGACCTTGTATTTAAACAAGTACCACTTAAACATTTATTATTTAAAAACCCTTTTTATGTACTTTTATTCCAAAATCTTATTCACAATATCCCGATTTAGCTAGGTACGAATTTCAAAACCATTTATTTTATCCAATTGATTAACCCAAAATTCTTTATAAACATTTTATTTCAAAAATCCCTTTTTATTTTCTTTTCAATTTCTAACCATATATTATTGGCATTTAAGATATCAAAATTTAAGGCCAAACAAACATAGCATCCAATCAATATAAATCATTCCAACAGAACATATATCCCTACGTGCATATATGTTAGCACAACATAAAAATACCAATTCCGCTTCGAGGCAGAATATCGCACTATATAAGGTCATCCGCTATTATATGGGGTGCATAGGGTCTGATCCGTTATATATATATATATATATATATATATATATATATATATATATATATATATATATATATATATATATGCAAGAATATCAATCACTCCAATATATATAAACACACACTGTATATAATATCACATCCAACTGATTAAAATGTACCAATTCAACAAATCAATCACTAATTAATTTTAAATATTTAAAATTAAAGCCAGCAGTCCAAAATTGAGTGAGATCTACTCACCTTGAGTTTTAATTTGCCAAACATTCAAATTTTAAATTAAATCGAAAACATACGATTTAACCTAAAATTTTAACTCAACCTAATCGACACTATATTTTCTCTAGCGCATAATATTGGTCTCTACGACTCCAACATTGCTTGTTTCATCCGATTCCGACCTCGTATGAAAAAGATATGCAATTTCAAAGTTTTAAATATAATTTATAATTTCTTTTTTTGATAAAATCCCAGAAAAACATCTAGCCGTTCATTTCGAAAAAGAGGATCCTGGCTGCCCAAAATGCTTCTACCCTATCTCGTTCTTCTCTACTTTTCACGCATGTTGCTCGAACCCATCACACGTTCGACTCCTCCATGTCGCACACCTCCTCGACCATCTGGACACCATCAGGAACCACCACGAGAAGCACCTACCCCCACTCCACCAACTGCCGAAACCACCTACCACTCGGCCCCTCCTCACCATGAAATTTCCCTTTGAACACATTACCTTCCCTATCGTTTCGCCGCCTCCTCGATGAACTAGAGGCGATCGCCACCGTTGATTTCGTCGAGCTCGACAAGCTCTTCGTCTTTCCTGTTGATTTTTTTTTATAATATCGCTTGGGTCGATCAGAAATTGGAAAAGAAAGGGGTGAATTTAGGCCATTGAAAACGTGAGTGGCAGCCGCGTGAATTAAATGCTAGGGTTTACTGTGTTGTCGCGTATATATGCACGTATATGTCAATTATTTTAATATTATTTCCAAAATTAACGTGCTTTTTCAAACGAACTCCAACCGAAGCATGCCGCCAGACATTCATAATGTTTTACCCTTATTCTGAACACAATGGAATAGATTTCGGGACCTAATTCGATCGTATGTAGAAGATAGCTTTTTGAATCAAATTAAAATATTAAATTTTCGATATTTATTTCAACGCGTTTCTATTTCGTATGACTAGACGGTAACTTAAAATGCTACAAAATTTGAAATCCAATAATAATACACTATTATGGATCCAATGGAACTGGATTCGTTGAATTCAAAGAATGTCCACTGGAAGGCTATTTCAACTCGTCAATTAAATCTAGCGATTTTCAAAATCGTCGAAATCGTTTAAAATTTCGATTTTTTAAAATTACTAGCTCCGTAATAAATCACATGGAATTTATGTTCATATTATAAATAATTCTGATTCTTTTAAAACAAAGTTCAATTTTTTACACTATTACTATATATTAATTTCACTATTAAATTAATATGTAAAATTCCAATTTTAAATTTATTGACTTTTAATTCCCTTCAAAAGTCTATTACCATCATTCTAATTCAAACATAGTTTAAAATCAACTTATAAACCTTTTTCATTCCTACTTAACTCTAGATTCCCATATTTACCTAATTTTCAAATATTAAATTACTATTCATCAAACCCAATTAATCGCTATATTTGAAATGTTACACTATTTCACTGATTCTTCTATATTCAAAATCAATTAATAATTCAAATTCAACATTTAAAAATAAATTAAACGTTCGAAATTAAAGGACCAAAATTTCGGTTCGTTACGGACGATTCATCTCTTGATCCATTGACAAATGCATACCATTCTTCGATGTGATCAAGAAAGGGAAAAGGAATTTCGCTTGGACGCAAGAATGTATGGATGCATTCTAGGATCTGGTGGATCACTTATAGGGACTTCCTATTCTGTCGATATCGCTGGATGACAAGGACTTGTTGATCTATTTGTTAGTGTAGATGCATGCTTTATCCGCTGCACTTATATGTGAAGAATCTCAAATCCAGCGACCAGTGTACTACATCAGTATGTGGTTGGTAGGAGCAGAAAGAAACTATCCAAAGTTGGGAAACCTTGCATACCATCTATTGATCACTTAAGGAAGCTCTACCCCTACTTTCAATCTCATACGATCAAAGTTCTGACCAACCAGCCTTTAGGACAGGTCTTGCAATGGCCTTAGACCTCTAGAAGGCTGTTGAAATAGAACATTGAATTGAGCCAGTAAGACATTACCTATCACCCTCGAAGAACTATCCAGGGTCAAACTTTGATGGACTTCCTTGCTGAATGCACCGTGTGAGATGGTACTCCAGAAAGCAGTAGTGAACATAATGCCATGGAAAATGTACACGGATGGTGCATCTAACGAACATTATTCTGATACTGAACTCGTGCTAGTGACTCTTGAGGAACATCCAATTTGTTATGCCTTGAAACTCGACTTTCATGTACCAAAGAACGAAGCATAATACGAGGCCTTAATTGCAAGACTTAAGATTGCCAAGGAACTGGGAGTTAAAACTCTGCATATCTATTTTGATTCCCAATTGGTGGTGTCTCAAGTGTGGAAGGAGTTTCAAGCGAAAGGAGCAATGCGTACTGCCCTTGAGCTGCTTAGTGATACTAAATATTACATGACAATGCATATTCCTAAATAAGAAAATGCAAAGGCAGACTCGTCAGCTAAGTTAGCCAGTTTTGATGATGTGCAGCTCATAAGCCTAGTTCTTGTGAAAGTACTATCAACTCCGAGCATTGACCACGTGGATGTCAAGTAGATCTTGGGGGCTGAACCTAAGACGGAGTTGTGGATGACTCTAATAAAGAACTATCTATAAAGAGGAATCCTTTTGGATAGGAAGAACGAACGACGTCAACTCCTGCATGAAGCTATAATATTTATCATGCAAGAAGGGGTACTTTACAGGAAAGGATTATCCGTCCCTTGCTTTGGTGTGTCGCCAATAGTGAGGCCAGGAAATTCCTGAAGGAAGTTCACGAAGGGGCCTATGGAGACCACACTATGTGGCAAAAACCAATGAAGAAGATCCATCGGTAAGGGTATTTCTGGCCGATTGTCAACCGAGACGCCGCTGATTACACCGAAAATTGTGATAAACGCCAAAGATGAGTTAAATAATCTGCCCATGGCCAATTGCAGTCTAGGAATAGATATCATTGGCCACCGATATATAAAGGCGAGGTAAAGTACGCCTTCATCGCAGTTGATTGCTTCAATGAATGGGCTGAGGCGGTGCCGTTAGCTATAATCACCGCAAAGAAAGTAATCAACTTCATGGTCAAAAACATTATCTATCACTTTGGGATTCCACAAACTATTATTTTCGATAGTAGGACCCTGTTAGACAGTGTCGAGTTCAAGGATTTCTGTTGCAAACATAATCTTGAGGAGTGATTTGGCACGTTGCACACCTTTAAGCGAATGGATATGGCAAAGCAACAAACAAAATTATCAAGTCCATTTTGAAAAACCGGTTGGAGAAGTATAAGGGCAAGTGCGTCGATGTGTTACTATTAGCACTTTGGCTTACAAAATGACCCATAAATCAGTAATTGGGCACTCTCCATTTTCCCTAACTTATGGATTAGAGGTTATGATCCTAGTTGAATTCGAATTACCTTCTCATTAAGTGACTCACTATAATCCTAGAACAAATGAGGAACTCCTGCTGGAGTCCCTTGACATGATCGATGAGAGGAGAATGAAGCTGAGTTGAGTGCAACTGCACACTGAAAACGAGTCGCCTGATATTACAATACATAGGTCAAAACTTGGTACTTTGAAATTGGCGACCTCATCCTTATATGAATTTTCCCTGGCCCTTGGAACATGGGCCCTACTTGGGAAGGTCTATATACGATCGAACAAAAACTTGGAGATGGCACGTTCAAGTTAGCAATAGTGAGCGAGATCTCAATCCCTTGGTGGTGGAATAGTGAACACTTACGATGTTATTTCACTTGAATATAAAGTTGTACATACTTAATCAAAGCCATGTAACCAGACAGAATCTGCCATTTATGATGTTATATAAATGATATGACTTCTGAAGCTTATAAACCTGGTTGTACTGAATTTTACAAAGTGGGTGGTGTTATGTTTAAATAAACTTGCATGCGCAAAGTGTAGGTGTGCAGGTACTCAAAGATAATTGCCGACCAGACCTCCACAGTCCATGATCGGACGCACGAAGTTCAACCATATTTGGTGCTGGAGATAGATGCCAAGCAACTCTTGAACTTAAGTCTTGGGGCAGTAGTATAAATTCTCAAAGGATGAACGAGATAGTTCACCTTCATTGCCTATGCCCAGAGTGTGGCAGAGCATCCACATCTTGCTCAAAGTAGGAAAGACAAAAGGTCTACGCCTGGAGATAAATGAGACCTTATTCACAAGCTTCGATCATCTCCTGGAGTTTGGCGCAATCGAAGGCAGACATCCTAGATAAGGATGTTTAAACTACTATGATTAAGTGGTTAACTCTAACTGACGCCAAAGTTTGGCTTGGTCAACACATACATTTTGAAGAAGGATGTCCAATAAGATATCTAAATGTGAATTACTACAATTAACGCCTAGAGATAGGCAATCGTACATGAAGCATCTTTGAAAGGAACGTGAAACATCCTTTTTAGTAATTATAATTTGGCCAAGTTCCAAGCTAAACATGGTTATATGCGGATGTATGTTCCGGAGATTATTGTTAACTCACAAGTAATGAAATGGACTAAAGACTAGGTCCAATAAAAGCAAGAAGAAGTGGATCACAAATACTTTGAATGTAGTGCACTTCTCAAATGCTTAGACAAATACACACAAAGCTTGAACAAAACAAAAGGTCTTTTCGTTTATATCCAAAATAAGTACAAGGGTTATAGACATTCCAGCTGAGAACCAAAAGCGGAGTTAGAGTCTGACAACACCAATCGAAAAAATAAAAAACCAAAAGTGCCTAAGTACTTCTATGTAACAGAAAGCATAAAGGAGATAAACGATCATTTTTTCGGCTAATGTTTCTTTCCATACTTCCCATCTCCAGAAGACTGTCCACCCGAGCCTTTATTCTTCCTCTTACCTCCTTGCCCATACTTCCTTGGCCCTTTGTCGAAGTTCTTCATAACGAAGTGATGGGCACATTTTGAATGCTTCCTACCATGAAAGTCGTGATCGGAATGAAGATAGGATCATTGGGTAGAGCGATGGACAGCGAAGGAGGGCAGAAGTCAGCCGATTCATGCTTGATTTTGTCGGCATCCAAGACTTGTTCATTGTGGATCTCCTACATAGTGGGCCTTATAACATGCCCTGAAGTCACCATCATTAAACATCATCGTCGATCGGAATCCATTGAAACACAACGACCCCTTCTTTATCCAAAGCTTGGATCTTCTATTCACCGGGACTGGGAGTATGCACTGATTGAAATGTTTGAAGTTCACTTTGAAAGTAGTCACAACTGTTAAATAGGCTGTTGTTGTAGTTGGACCTGGTTGGAAGCTTTATTTAGGAAGTTTTGGAGTCACAGGGTGACTTGTAATTTACGATAGATAAAAGGAGAGATTAGAGACATTGACTACCAAGAATAAGTATCCTTTACCTAGGATCAACAATAAGTTGACTAGCTTCATGGCGCTCGGGTATTTTCTTAATTGGATCTGAAAGTGTTTAGGACCGTATAATATGGATAAACAGTAATACAGAAGTATAGAAAGTAAATAATGCAGAATATAAATGCAGTAAGTAAAATGACACCAGATATTTTATACTGGTTAGGAGCACCATCCTACGTCCAGTCCCAGACTAACTTCTGGCTTTAACTAACAATACCCTCACTTAACCCGGAGGAATAGGTCTGAGCAGCGGAACAGACACCTGAGCAACAGAACAGGATTTTTGCCTCAGCAGCAGAAGAGGACTTTCCCTTGCCTGAGCAGCAGAACAGGTCTTTAACAAACTATAAAAGTAGTTGACTAAGTGTGTTCTTGATAACACTGATTTGTCAATTAAGATTACAAACTTCCTGTAATCAATTCCTCAAGTATATAAGAAGTATGTAAAGATTTGAAAAGGAAGAATATTGCTAAGAATCAAAGTATATAGAGTATGACTCAAAGATTCAAAGCAATTTAAAGTATGAGGGTACATAGAATAATCACAAGAGAGAAATAGAGAGTTATAATTAGAAAAATTGGTGAAATTGAAGAAGAGAGAACTCCTATATATAATTATCAGAAAACTGCAAACCTTGGTGAAGAGTTTCAGCCAAGAGAGACAACTTTTGATGGTATGCAACTCTTCATGGAAGAAGATGTCTATTCAGAAAATTTGCAGTTGAAGTCGGTTCGGTCGATTGGAGATTGTGGTCAGTCGACTGGTATTTGAAATTTAAAAAACCATGTACGTTTTAAATTTTAAAAGAGTTCACGACTGTGCATATGCACTGTCAGTCGACTGGCATAACCAGTCAGTCGACTGGCTGTGCATATTTTGCACAGTGAATTTTCTTTTTAAAGAAAAATTGAAAACGTTAAAAACTTGAGGATGATTTTAACATATAACTAAGACTCAACAGAAATAATAGTTACTTTAAGCATAGAGTTGTGGCCTTGATCCTCTATTGTCTTTCTTTGTGTTATATATGAATGTAAATTCTTTTCTTGGCCTCTGAACTGATTTGTCATGAATCAAAAATAGTGATTCAATAGGATCTAGCCACTGATTTTCATCAATTAAGGGTAGTAGAGGAGTGTGCCCATAATAGCTTTTCGTGCCCTTGATAGTTTTTACGAGCGGTTAGTCATGCCATTCGGACTGACTAACACATCCACTTATTTCGTAGACTTAATGAATCGAGTATTCCAGGATTTTCTTAATAAGTATGTTCTCGTCTTCATTGATGGTATTCTTATTCATTCTAAGATGGAGGAAGAGCACCAGAATCATCTTCGAGTCGTTCTATATACTTTAAGAAGTCATGAGTTGAAAGCTAAGTTTTTTAAGTGCCATTTCTGGAAATCCAAAGTTAGGTTTCTAGGATACGTAATTTTGGGAGAAGGCGTATCAGTGGACCCAGCTAAAGTAGTTACAGTTCAAAACTGGAAGAAGCCTGAAAATACCATAGAGGTCAAAAGTTTCTTGGGATTGATAGGTTTTTACCTAAGGTTCATCAAAGATTTCTTAAAGATTGTATCTCATTTGACGAAGAAAGATGCTAAGTTTGTAGGGACACCTAAGTGCAATCAGGCATTCAATAAGTTGAAGGGGAAATTGATTAGCGCTGCAGTGTTTACTATTTCAAGTGGGAGCGAAGGGTTAACTGTATACACGGATGCGTGTAGCACCAATTCGGGCAGTGTTGATGCAAAGTGGAAAGTCATTGTATATGCAAGCCGACAACTGAAATCGCATGAGAAAAATTATGCTATGCAAGATAAGGAGCTCTTAGCAGTTTTCTATGCATTAAAAATGTGGAGGCATTATGTTTTTGGTGAAAAGTTCAAGTTATACATGGATGAGAAGCACGTTCTCGAATAACTGGCCCGCCTGATGATCGTTGATGTTGTTGTGGATGCCATTCTTCAAAGGAGGTAAAAGTTGGAGGAGCGGATGGTAGTTTCATGAGACTTAATGTGTAAATATTGTTAACTCCAACGGAAGAAGTTTCAAATTTTGGTTGAGGAGTACCCACATTTAAAAGCAATCGCATGATATATTCTCCGAAATAAATAGTTTTCATAGTTCCATTGTTGAAAGTGAGAAACTCGTCCAATATCCTTCGTAGCCAATTTACCTGAATTCCTCCTTAAATCGCATATAGAGCTTTGAAATTTTCTGGGTAGACTAATTCATATGACCCAGTTCTTGGTAATATACTCCTCATGAGAGCTTTGTGAACAACTCTCGCTTTTGGACGAAGGAGACTAGATTTTAGTTCCGTCATGTTATCTCCCATGAACATATGGCTAATTCGATCCCTTTGTCGAACATTACATTCGACATCATCAAGTGGAATTCCATGATTAGGAGTTTGAAGAATGTGTGCCATTCGATCTAAAGAAAAAAATACTTGTTTTCCACATACTAAACTCCAAACACAATCATTTGTGTTTGATGGACGTTGATGAGGTAGATTTAAATTGGCATAGAATAATTTTACCATTAGGTGATTGATCTTGTGAGAATTTGAATTCAAATCAAGTAGAGACTCCAAATCGGATCTACGCATGAGTTCTTGTAATCCATAAGCCGTGAAGTCGCTGTAAACCATGAATGAACCCTCAAATATCCTTGAATTTTTCATCTTGTGCCATCTTGTAACTGCCACATCATTGTACAACCATTGAGCAATTTGAGCGTCGGTAGGATCGATAGATGAAGAGCCTTGTCTTTGACGTTTTGGAGGAGCCATTTGAACGATTTTTGAATCGAAAATTGAGTGGAATTGGGTTTCTAGGGTTTGAGAACGAAAAATTTAGGGTAAAAAAAACTGAGAAGAGTAAAGTTAGAAGGGGAAAAGGTAAGAAAAAGGGAAGATAAAGGAAAACTCGTACAGCCAGTCGACTGAAAAAATAATCCAGTCGACTGGTGCGCATAAAAATTTAAAAAATTTCCTTAGTCAGTCGACTGATTATTTAGGTCAGTCGACTGAAAGGTTTCCCGAGAGTTTGGGACTCTGACATCAGTCGACTGATTTAAATTTTCAGTCGACTGACTGAGAGTAAATAATGCTGTAAGGCTCCTTTGTTAAAAAAATGAACTATTATTAAAGAAACAAATACAAATTTGAAATACAAATATTTTAGGAACAATGATACACAAGAATCGATTATTATTTAGGGGCCATAAGAGATGATTCTTGTGGTTCAACTTTTGTATTCTCAACATAAGGTTGTAAAGGCGACTAATAATTTTGGCGTTCCCATGAATTTGGAGATGCCTGATGTTGAGGTGAAGTTTGTTCCCATTTGTTCCATCCAGAAGAGCTTGGCTGATGGGATGATGAAGGTTGAACAACATTATGCTTGGCCGATTTTCCACAAAATTTAAGAGCGATTGATTCAATAAGACTAAGGCGTTTTGAATTCATTCGATGTTCATAGAACATTTCTCTTTATAGATTAACTTCCTCCTGTTGATAATGATGTATTTCATCAATTTTCTTTATAGTGTTTGGTGAAAGGAACAAAGGTCTTTTAGCCTTCTTTGGTTTAGGTGAAAATCCGGTGTGATTTCTTCCCGGTTCATGAACAGGGGTCGGAGTTGGTAATGATGGTGTAGAATTGCTGGATGAGTTATAGCTACTAGAGGAAGTTGGAGTAGCAAATGATAGTTTTGAGTTTGATGAATCATAAGAGTTTTGAGATGCCATTGTTGAGAAGCTTGTTTGAAATAATTTGTAATGTGAATATGAAAGGTGAAGAGTGATTTATATAGTTGCAATTGAGCTTATATTGAATGGTTATAAGCAACTATTAATTAATAACCAGAGATTTGAATAGTGGATGAAAATAAATTTAAAAATAAACGGATAGAAGTTATTGAAAGCACGTGGTTCAATAGAAAAACATGTATATCTCAGCTGGTAATCTATTGAACTATCAGCTGGAAGTCCTGAGTTATCCTGGTGTCTATGTTATATTATTTTTGAAAAGAAAAAAAATATAACAAATAAAACCAAAACTTCTAGGTGAGATAAGAAACACTCATAGCTCAACTGGTAGAAGTATGTGAACATATATGAGAGGTTATGTGTTTAAATCTAGTAGTCATAAAATTTTATTTTTATTTTGATAAAAATTTGATTTATATATTAGAGGTCACAAAAATATAAGTATATATATATATAATTTTATAAATTTTTAAATGAAAGAATACCAAGTTCTCTTCTTAAATGAATGAAAGTATTTTCATTTAAAGGTTTTGTGAATATATCTGCCAATTATTTATCAGAAGAAACAAATTCTAGATTTATTAAATCCTTTTCAATATTATCACGAAGAAAATGATGACGAATGTCAATGTGTTTTGTTCGTGAGTGATTAACGGGATTTTTAGATAAATTAATAGCACTAGTGTTATCACAATAAATTGTTGATTTGTTTAAATTAAAACCAAAATCTTGTAGTGTTTGTTGCATGTAAATGACTTGTGCACATGCCAGAGCTGCAGAAATATATTCTGCTTCACAAGTCGATAATGAAACACAACTTTGTTTCTTACTAAACCAAGATACAAGAGACCGTCCAATGAAGTGACAAGTCCCACTTGTACTTTTTCTATCTGTCCGGCTTCCTCCAAAATCAGCATCACTATAGGATACTAAATCAAAAGGACATTCCTTTGGATAGAATAGTCCAAAGTCCTTGGTTTTATTAAGATATCGTAGTATGCGTGTTACTGCTCGTAAATATGATTCTTTGGGATCTGCTTGAAATCTTGCACATAAACAGACACTCATCATTATGTCAGGTCTACTGGCTGTTAAATATAGTAATGATCCAATCATACTTCGATATAATTTTTGGTCAATACTTTTGCCATTTTCATCTTTATCAAGATGTATGGTTGTGCTCATAGGAGTTGGTTTGGTAGAAGTATTTTCCATACCAAAGCGATTAATTAGATTGTTACAATATTTTTCTTGATTAATAAAAATACATTTTCTAGTTGTTTTATTTGTAAACCAAGAAAATAATTTAATTCACCCATATGAGACATCTCAAATTCATTGGTCATTATGTTAGAAAATTCTTGACATAGTTTCTCATTTGTAGAGCCAAAAATTATATCGTCAACATATATTTGGTAATTAAAATATCATGCTTATTTCGTTTAATAAAAAGAGTTTGATCAACCTTTCCAATTTCAAAACCAGAATTCATTAAATAATTTTTAAGACGATCGTACCAAGCACGGGGTGCTTGTTTTAAACAGTATAAAGCCTTTTTGAGTTTATAGACATGGTCAGGAAATTTTTCGTGTATGAATAAAGGAGGTTGTTCAACATAAACATTTTCTTTTATAAAACCATTTAAAAAATCACTCTTGACATCCATTTGATATAATTTAAAATTATGAAAACATCAAAAGCTAGTAAGATTCGTATTGCTTCTAGTCTAGCGACTGGAGCAAACGTTTCTTCATAGCCAATTCCTTCCTCTTGATTATAACCTTGAGCAACTAATCTAGCTTTATTTCTAGTAACGTTTCCTTGTTCATCTGCTTTATTTTTGAAAACCCATTTTGTATCAATAACTGATTGATCACTAGGTCGTGGAACTAAATCCCAAACGTCATTTCTTTCGAATTGGTTTAGTTCTTCTTGCATAGCGATTAACCAGTTTTCATCAAAAGATGCTTCTTTAATGTTTTTAGGTTCAATATGAGAAAGAAAAGCAATATGACCCATTTGATTTAATTGACTTCTTGTCCTAACAAATGAATTTAGTTCTCCAATAACATTAATAGAAGGATGATCTCTTAATACTCTAGGTGGAGATCTCAATTCATTGTTATTATGAGCAATGTTTTCATTAATTTCAAAAGATGTAGTTTCTGTATTTATGGTATTATCAGGGAAATCTTCATCATCAATTATACTTGGAGTTGGTTTAAAATTTTCATCAAAAGATACATGAAGAGTTTCTTCAATGATATTTGTTCTTTTATTATAAATTCGATAAGCTTTGCTACGATCCGAATATCCTAAAAAGATTCCTTCATCGGATTTTGGATCAAATTTACAAGCTGATCTTTTGTGTTTAACATAAAACATTTTGAGCCGAAAACTTTAAAATAGGAAATATGTGGTTTTCATCCATTAAGAAGTTCATAAGGAGTATTCTTAGTTAGTGGTCGAATAGAAACACGATTCAAAACATAACAAGCTGTTGCAACTGCTTCAGCCCAAATTTTTTTTGATAATGTACTTCCATTTAACAAAGTCCTTGCACATTCTTGTAAGGTTCTATTTTTACGTTCTACAACCCCATTTTGTTGTGGAGTTCTAGGAAACGAAAAATTATGGAATATTCCTTTTTTCTTACAGAAATGTTCAAAGGCTTCGCTTTCAAATTCACCTCCATGATCACTTCTTAAATTTTTTATTTTTAAAATTTTAAAGTTCTGAATTCTTTTGACAAAAGTTTTAAAACTATCAAAGGAATCACTTTTATTTTTCATAAAAATAGTCCAAGTATATCTAGAAAAATCATCAACAATCACAAACACATATCTACTGTGATTGATGGATTGTACTTGTGTTGGTCCAAATAAATCCATATGTAGTAATTCAAGTGGTTGTAAAGTTGAAATAACCTTTTTAGATTTAAAAGATAATTTTGTTAATTTTCCTAATTGACAAGCATCACAAATATTTTCTATTTTAAAATTCATTTTAGGTAGACCCTTTACTAAATCATTTTTAGAGAGCTTATTTATTGTTTGAAAATTAATATGATAGAAACGTTTGTGCCATAGCCAAGGATCATTTTCTTTGGCTATTAAACACATATCTGAATTATGATTTATTTTCATATTTAAAACATAGATATTTCTGTCTCTATATCCTTCAAAAATAAGATTTTGATTTTGATCAAAAATACTACACTTATTTTCAGAAAAAGTGATTTTGAATCCTTTTTCACACAATTGGCTGATGCTAAGTAAATTATGTTTTAAATTTTTAACGAGTAAAACATTTGAAATAAGAGGTAATTTTGAAATACCATTATTGCCCACATCGCCTTTGCCGATGATGTATCCTTTGGTGTTGTCTCCAAATGTGACAGATCCTCCATCTAAGTAAATAATGTTTGATAACATATTTTTGTCTCCTGTCATGTGTTTTGAGCAACCACTATCAAGTATCCATTTTCCTCTTTTCTTGAGTGGGACCTAAAAAATAAACGATAATATTGGTACCCACTTTTTGATAGGGTCCTAAGAGTTAAATCTTAGGAAACAAAACCCAAGAGGGCTCAGTATCCCATTTAAAAATGTAATCCTTATTTTTATGAACAGTTTCACAAAAAGTGTTTATATATTTCTTCCTAATTAAATTGTTGTTTGTTTTAGGAACCCATATTTTTATACTTTTTGAGAAAGGATTTTTTGTGTGTATTTTAGTAGGATCAACATTTCTCCTAATTTTCTTTCTGGGTGGAGCAGTTGTTTTCTTAACATATCCTAATCCTTTCTTACTTGAGATAGATTGAGTGCTATCAATAATTTTTGATAAAGTTTCTCTTCCTTTGTTAAAGTTTGAAACATTTTTAGTAATGCTTTCTAACTTAGTTTTAAGACTAGTATTATCCAATTCTATCAATTTTACTTTTGTTTTTAGTTCATGATTTTCAGAAACAAGAGCGTCATTCTTTTCTTTTTGAGTTTCAATTTCTTGACTCAAAAGCGTGAGTTGAGAATTGATATTAGAGAATGATTCTTGTAATTTCTCAAGTTCTTCTTCTAGTATTTTTTCCTCATCTTTAAGCATATCTCTTTCGAATTCTGTTTTGTTCTGAAGTTCACGAGACTCTTTATATTTTCTTTTGAGATTTTTCAAAGTATCGACTAGTTCTGAATTTATCTCAATCATGTCATCAAAAGTAAAATTATTAACCTCATTTTCATTAGCCATGAAGCAGACATTAGCTTGCTCATTTTCACTGTCACTACTGTTTTCTGATGAAGAAGTATCTGAGTCATCCCAAGTTACTGAGAATGCTTTCTTTTTCTTGTCTTTTCTGTCCTTGACATATTTTTTCTTTAATTCTGGGCATTCCTTCTGAATGTGACCTTTCTTATGACAATTATAACATTCTAGAACTGAAGATGATGGTTTGATTGGAAAATTTCTTTTTCCATTATTTTTGTTAGTTTTTCGGAATTTTTTCAAATTTTTAGCAATAAATGCTAAATCTTCTTCATCCGAATCTTCATCCTTTTCTTCTTCAGCATGGAAAGCTATGTTCTTTTTGTCTTGTGCTTGTACTCGTTTTGCCTGCAAATTTACTTCATAGGACATTAGATTTCCTGTTAACTCTTCTGGTTTTATGGTAGAGAGGTCATTAGCTTCTTCAATAGCAGAGACTTTTCTTTCCCATTCATCTGTTAAAGAGTTTAGGATTTTTGATACAATATCAAAATCAGTGTATTTCTCTCCTAATCCTAATAGTGAATGATAAATATCTTGAAATCTAGAATACATATCATTGATGGATTCATCTTGTTTCATTCTAAAGTTTTGAAACTGATTTTTGAGCATGGAGATTTTACTTTGTTTGACCTTATTAGTTCCTTCATGAGTGATTTTAAGCGTTCTCCATATTTCATAAGCAGTTTGACACATGCTAACACGATTAAATTCATTTCTATCTAGTGCACAGAATAACATGTTCATAGCTTTAGCATTGGCAGTAGCATCTAGTTTTTGTGTGTTTGACCAAGCGGAATATTCTCCAGTAGGAGGAGTGTATTCATTTTGTGTGATATTCCATGATTCAAAACTATTTGATTGCATATAGATTCTCATACGAGTAGACCAATAATTATAGTTTAAACCATTAAAGAAAAGAGATCGTGCAGTGGATTGACCTTCAATAAAACTAGTGTTAGTGGTAGTGCTAGTGTTATTTTCCATATTAATAAGATATCAGATAACTTTGTAACGGTTATAAGATGCCTTGCTCTGATACCAAATGAAAGTGTATAGGACCGTATAATATGGATAAACAGTAATACAGAAGTATAGAAAGTAAATAACGCAAAATATAAATGCAGTAAGTAAAATGACACCAGATATTTTACACTGGTTCGGAGCACCGTCCTACATCCAGTCCCAGACTAACTTCTGGCTTTAACTAACAATACCCTCACTTAACCCGGAGGAATAGGTCTGAGTAGCGGAACGGACACCTGAGCAACAGAACATGATTTTTGCCTCAGCAGCAGAAGAGGACTTTCCCTTGCCTGAGCAGCAGAACAGGTCTTTAACAAACTATAAAAGTAGTTGACTAAGTGTGTTCTTGATAACACTGATTTGTCAATTAAGATTACAAACTTCCTGTAATCAATTCCTCAAGTATATAAGAAGTATGTGAAGATTTG
This sequence comes from Allium cepa, assembly GCA_030765085.1. Taxonomy (NCBI): domain Eukaryota; kingdom Viridiplantae; phylum Streptophyta; class Magnoliopsida; order Asparagales; family Amaryllidaceae; genus Allium; species Allium cepa. The sequence goes on from CM060942.1 coordinate 616,308,019, forward strand.
AAAAGGAAGAATATTGCTAAGAATCAAAGTATATAGTGTATGACTCAAAGATTCAAAGCAATTTAAAGTATGAGAGTACTTAGAATAATCACAAGAGAGAAATAGAGAGTTAGAATTAGAAAAATTGGTGAAATTGAAGAAGAGAGAACTCCTATATATAATTATCAGAAAACTGCAACCCTTGGTGAAGAGTTTCAGCCAAGAGAGACAACTTTTGATGGTATGCAACTCTTCATGGAAGAAGATGTCTATTCAGAAAATTTGCAGTTGAAGTCGGTTCAGTCGACTGGAGATTGTGGTCAGTCGACTGGTATTTGAAATTTAAAAAACCATGTACGTTTTAAATTTTAAAAGAGTTCACGACTGTGCATATGCACAGTCAGTCGACTGGCATAACCAGTCAGTCGACTGGCTGTGCATATTTTGCACAGTGAATTTTCTTTTTAAAGAAAAATTGAAAACGTTAAGAACTTGAGGATTGATTTTAACATATAACTAAGACTCAACAGAAATACTAGTTACTTTAAGCATAGAGTTGTGGCCTTGATCCTCTATTGTATTTCTTTGTGTTATGTATGAACGTAAATTCTTTTCTTGGCCTCTGAACTGATTTGTCATGAATCAAAAATAGTGATTCAACAGGATCTTGCCACTGATTTTCATCATTTAAGGGTAGTAGAGGAGAGTGTGCCCATAATAGTTTTTGTGTCCTTGATAGTTTTTACAAGCGGTTAGTCATGCCATTCGGACTGACTAACACATCCACTTATTTCGTAGACTTAATGAATCGAGTATTCCAGGATTTTCTTAATAAGTATGTTCTCATCTTCATTGATGGTATTCTTATTCATTCTAAGATGGAGGAAGAGCACCAGAATCATCTTCGAGTCGTTCTATATACTTTAAGAAGTCATGAGTTGAAAGCTAAGTTTTTTAAGTGCCATTTCTGGAAATCCAAAGTTAGGTTTCTAGGGTACGTAATTTTGGGAGAAGGCGTATCAGTGGACCCAGCTAAAGTAGTTACAGTTCAAAACTGGAAGAAGCCTGAAAATACCATAGAGGTCAAAAGTTTCTTGGGATCGATAGGTTTTTACCTAAGGTTCATCAAAGATTTCTCAAAGATTGCATCTCATTTGACGAAGAAAGATGCTAAGTTTGTATGGACACCTAAGTGCAATCATGCATTCAATAAGTTGAAGGGGAAATTGATTAGCGCTGCAGTGTTTACTATTTCAAGTGGGAGCGAAGGGTTAACTGTATACACGGATGCGTGTAGCACCAATTTGGGCAGTGTTGATGCAAAGTGAAAAGTCATTGTATATGCAAGCCGACAACTGAAATCGCATGAGAAAAATTATGCTATGCAAGATAAGGAGCTCTTAGCAGTTTTCTATGCATTAAAAATGTGGAGGCATTATGTTTTTGGTGAAAAGTTCAAGTTGTACATGGATCGCAAATCCTTAAAATATCTTTCTACCTAGAAAGATTTGAATTTGAGGCAATAGAGATGGTTGGAGTTTCTCGCTTCTTATGGTTTGGTAATTTTGTAAACCCTTAGGAAAGCGAATGCTGTTGTAGATGCATTGAATAGGAATGTTGCAATGGTTGCCAAGTTAGAAGTCAAACCAGTGTTGATAGAGAGGATTGCAGTTAGTTAAGAAGAAGATCCTATTTTGGCTCGGCTCAAGAAGGATGTCCAAGTAGGTATTGTTTCTAGTTTCGAGATTGATCCCTGAGGAGTTTGAGAATGAACGAAGGTATCTATATTTCGAGTGTTAAATATCTTACAAAAGAAGTGTTAGCTTAGTGTCACTAATTAAAGTTACCTTTCCATCCAGTAGTGACCAAGATGTTCAAGGATACGAATAGAGCATTCTAGTGAAGGGGATGAAGCGAGATGTTTCGCTCTTTATGAGTCAGTGTTTGAACAGCCAAGAGAATAAGAGTGACCAGCAGAAGTTGACTAGATTGCTTTAACCACTTCAGATCCCAAAATGGAAGTGGGAGCAGATCTCTATGGAATTTATCGATGGACTTCCTGGGTCAAGAAAAGGAAATGAAGGTATTTTAAAGAAGCTATGCGGTAGGATCGTATAATATGGAATACTGGAATGGTATAGGTAACTAACAATAAGCAATAAGTAAAGTAGACACCAAGACTTTATACTGGTTCGGACCTCTTGTCCTACGTCCAGTCCCTAAGCTTCTCTTAGGAATTCTAACTAACAACCCTCACTTAACCTGGAAGAATAGGTTTACAACTTACCCGAACAACCGAACGGGAATTCTTGCCTCAACTACCGAAGAGGACTTCAACTAGGTACAAAGAGTATTTCTGACTTGTTGTGTTCTCGATAACACTAATGAGTCTAATAAAGTACAAATTTCCTATAATCTTATCCTCAAGAATATGAAATGTGTTTATGAAGATTTAGGAAATATAAATTGCTATGAATCAAAAAGCATTTAAGATAAATCAGAGATTCAAGCAATTGAAGTGGATTGTGAATGCTTTTTGAAAACTTGAATAATTTGAAAAATATGATCAAGATAATAGAGAGATGAAAGCAATAAGAATTGGTGATTTGCAAATGATAGAAACATGTTTTCATAGGTGTAGAAGAGGTGTGTCTATTTGCAAAAGATTCAGGCAAGAGATGCATCCATTACCATTGGAGAATGGTTGCAACTCTTGGGAAGAAGAAGCCGTCTCTTCATTAAAAATTCGCAGGTTCAAATTCAGTCGACTGAGCAGAGAATTTCAGTCGACTGACACTGTGCATGTTGTATTTGTGTAACAGGTTCAGTCGACTGAAATATCCTGTTCAGTCGACTGAACTAGTAGATTATGCACAATGAACACTTAACTAAAAATATGAAGTTGTGTTATGTGTTTTTGTGTTTGTGCAAGTTTCTTGAGGATAGATTTTAACAATAAAACTATGACTAAGACCTATATATATAATAAGTACTCATGATATCCTTGGTCTTCATAGTACTTCCTTTCCTTTTTGTTGAAGCACATTGTTATTGATCAAAATATAGCGTATCAACATTCTTGACCTTTTTGATTGATGACAATACCTATGTTTGTAGAGATGTAATTATCTTTCCTCCCCCTGAATATATGCGCTATCTTTCCTACAAAACAAAGTTAGTGACATAGACTTTTCTCCCTCTTTGTCATCAACAAAAAGGAAGTAATAATTTGTAGAAGTATATAATTGTGAAACAAAGCAACCATATGCATGCATAACCATAGTGTGAATCATACAAACCATAGAGTATCATGAATAAAAGAAGGCTATTTATACAAGCCTTTTCAGAAGTGTTTGAAAATTAATAAAAAGTTCCGGAAATCAAACCATCAAAATGATCAAGGATCCCTGTCCCAATCATAATATCCTTCATGTCCTCCCTCTTGTTCACGAATAACAGGGCCACCGGTAGGTGGTCGAAAAGCTCTCCCTCCTTGACCACCACTGTTACCACTAGTGCTGCTGCTTGGATTTTCTTCGGAAGACGTCCATGTGAACGTTGGAGCCGGACGCTTGCCGCATGAGTTCGAAGCAGAAGTGGAGCTTGTGCATGAGATGGCATCCCATAGCTTGTTGAAGAAACCTTTTATTCTATCAAGTTTGTGATCAACCTTTTTGAGGCGATTATCAAGAATTTGTTGATTTCTTGATAGAATTCCTAATGACTGATTTGCAGTATAATCCGGGTGAACAAGACGAATTTCATCATCTTGATTTTGAGGTTCTTCTTGTTAGGCCTGAGGAGATTGGTGAGGTTGTTGATTACGTGCTTCCCATTCGGCTAGAGACATGATGCGAGGAGGTCATGCCGGGAGTTGCATGGGGCTTATAGTCCGTTGGTTGATTTGATGAACCGTTGTAGATTCAGACTCTGGTAGTGGCGAATCAACGTTGAGGAGTAGTCGCATGATATACTCGCGATAATATATTGTTCTCATTTTTCCATTATTGAATGTAAGAAATTCATCAAGAATTAATTGAACCCAATTAACTTTAATATTACCCCAAATGGTATTAAGTGCCCGATAGTTGTTTGGGTATACGATTTCATATGAGCCTGTGCGAGAAGTGATGGTTCGCATAAGAGCTTTGTGTAGAAGCCTAGCTCTTGGTCGTAAAGAAGTTGATTTGATATCCCGGATATTAATGTTATCATCCAAAAATTGATGATTGATGTTGTCCCGAATATGAGGATTAAATTCTAGTTCCTCAAGCTTCCTACCAATGTTAGGAGATCCTAGAATATGTGCAATGCGGTCTAGAGAAAACCATACCTTTTTACCGCACACCATACTCCAAACACTATCGTTTGGATTTCGTGGAGTTTGGCGTCCAAGATTTAGATTAGCGTAGAACAATTTTACCATAATATGATTAATGGCAATATCATTGCGTTTAATATCTAGTAGGGATGTCAAACCTATTTGATCGGTCAAGGCTTGAATGTTGAAAGTTTGAAGACTCTGGAAATCAACGAATGAGTGTTCGAAAATCCTTGAATTCTTTATTTTATTCCACCTAGTGAAGGCCACTCCATCATAAAGCCATTGAGCAATTTGAGCATCAATTGGCTTGAAGGATGTTGAAGTGGAAGCTCTTGATCGTTTGGGAGGTATTTTTGTGAAGTATGGAGGAGAAATTGAAATAAAAACTTAAGATTGGGAGCTAGGGTTTTAGGAGGAATGGTGATGAAGCTTGGAGAATTGTAAAAGTAAAAGGTAAAGTGAAAAAACAGATGGGTAAAAAGAGAAAACTAATCTGGGAAACGACGTTCAGTCGACTGAATTTGTCTGTTCAGTCGACTGAAATGGTGCCCGAAAATTTTCTAGGTAAGATTCAGTCGACTGAACAGAGTTTTTGGTCGAATGAATTCTTGAATGAAAAGTTTCTGTGTAAAGTTCAGTTGACTGAACAGAAATTTGTAGTCGACTGAACTATTGGATGAAAGTTTCTGCGTTATTTTCAGTTGACTGAGCAGAACTATTCAGTCGACTGAATTTTGCATATTTTGTTTTTCTGCGTTTTTGAATGCAAATGTTTTATTTAATGAAACAATTAAAGTTATATAGTAATATTATAGTACAACAACATTATTTTAACCAAAAACCATCATTTCTTGGTGGTTGGAGTCTTGGGGGATGGAGTCTTCTTCTTTGGTGTTTTATATCCTTCATTAGCCATATAGTTTTTGTCCTAAGAGTTTGGACTATATTGAGGTCTTTGAGAAGAGACCCAAGCATTTATTGGGTCGTTTGATGTACGATACGACGAAGATGGATCATACGGATTAACTGGTCGTGGTAATGGTTCACTCACACCCTTTTTCTTCAAGCTACAAAATTTCAAACCAATTTGTTCAAGAAAGCTTAAGCGTTTAGCCGTTACTTTCTGTTCAAAATACAATTCTCGTTGAAGGTCTATTTGTTGTTGTTGATAATGATGAATTTCATCGATCTTTTTCTTTGTGTCGGGAGAAGTAAATAGCAAATGTTTCGCCTTCTTGGAATCCGGTGTATACCCGGTTCGATAATTTTCCCATTTATACACAAGATTGTGTGTTGTTGTTGGCGTAGGAGGTTGAGGTGAATCAGCTGAGTTATCGGTTGAAAAAGTTATGATGATGGGAGAGTTTGATTTGTTGGAAGACATTTTCCTACTGAGATTTATTGAAAAGTAATTTGTTGTATTTTTGTTTTAATTTGTTAAACATGTATGTATAGGTTTAGAGTTATAAGAAAAATGTGGTGTAAAATCATTAAGAATTTAGAACCAGAAATTAAGTCAATGGTTAATAATTTTCTTTGAAATGGTTGGTTATGTTTTAGTGTATGAAATAGTAGCTAATTCAAATGTATAAATGATTAAGTTTTGTGAACCCATAGTTATGTAAACTAAATTCATGTCTAACTTTTGAAGTTAATTAAAGTATGAGATATGTTCCACATGTATTAGGTTCCTTTCCATTATAATTCTTGTTATAAAATATCTATGAAAGATATTATTCCTAATTCTCGTCGTAATTTTATGAATGAGTTTTCTAGTAATGGTTTAGTATATATATCGGCAATTTGATTTTCGGTAGAAATATATTCTAAGTTGATAATTCCTTTTTCGATATTGTCACGTAAAAAGTGATGACGAATATCAATATGTTTTGTATGAGGGTGATTTACCGGATTTTTAGATAAATTTATTGTACTTGTATTATCACAATATATTGTAGAATTTGTTAAATTTATAATAAAATCTTTAAGTGTTTGTTGCATATATATGACTTAAGTACTTGCTAAGGCGGCAGATATATATTCCGCTTCACAGGTTGAAAGCGAAACACAATTTTGTTTCTTACTAAACCAAGATACAAGTGATTTTCCAATGAAATGGCACGTACCATTTGTACTTTTTCTACCTATTCGAGATCCACCAAAATTAGCATCACTAAATGAAACTAATTCGAATGGACAATCTTTTGGATAGAAAAGACCAAAGTCCTTAGTATTATTAAGATATCGCATAATTCGTTTTACGGCTCTTAAATGTGATTCTTTAGGATTAGCTTGAAAGCGTGCACACAAACATACACTCATCATTACGTCCGGTCTACTAGCGGTTAAATAAAGTAAAGAGCCTCTCATACTTCTAAACAACTTTTGGTCTACACTCTTGCCATTTTCATCTTGATCGAGATGAGTTATGGTACTTATAGGAGTGGGTTTACCAGAAGTGTTTTCCATTCCAAAGCGTTTAATTAGATTAGCGCAGTATTTTTCTTGGTTTAAGAAAATACCATTTGTTAATTATTTAATTTGAAGTCCGAGAAAATAAGATAATTCTCCCATATGTGACATTTCGAACTCTTTAGTCATTATATTTGAAAACTCTTTACACAATTTTTCATTAGTTGAACCAAATATAATGTCATCTAAATATATTTGAATTATTAAAATGTCTTTAGTAGTTTTTTTAATGAATAAAGTTTGATCTACTTTTCCGATTTGAAATCCCGAATCTAGTAGATAGTTCTTAAGTCTCTCATACCAAGCACGAGGTGCTTGTTTAAGACCATATAAAGCTTTATTTAATTTATATACATGATCCGGATATTTTTCATGAGTGAATAAAGTGGGTTGTTCTACATATACATTTTCTTTTATGAAACCATTTAAAAATGCACTTTTAACATCCATTTGATAAAGTTTAAAACTGTGAAAACAAGCGAAGGCTAATAAAATACGTATTGCTTCAAGTCTTGCAACTGGAGCAAATGTTTCTTCAAAGTCGATACCTTCCTCTTGATTATATCCTTGTGCTACTAGTCTAGCTTTATTTCTAGTTATATTTCCTTGTTCATCTACTTTATTTTTGTAGACCCATTTTGTTCCTATTACTGATTGATTATTAGGACGGGGAACTAATTCCCAAACATCGTTACATTCAAATTGATTTTTCTTCTTGCATAGCAACAATCCAGCAGTCGTATGTTGATGCTTCTTTAGGATTTTTAGGTTCTATTGTTGAAATAAAGGCAACATGTCCTATTTGGTTTAGTTGACTTCTTGCTTTAACTTGCGAGTCAATCTCTCCAATTATATTTTGTGTAGGATGATCCCGTAGGATTCTAGGAGGAGATCTAATTTGATTGTTATCGATTTGATTAATATTTTCATTATTTTCAAAACTTATATTTTCTGTGTTTGATATAATTTTTTCATCGTCTTTGATGATTGTATTTTTATTAAAGTGTTCATCAAAAGATACATGTAAAGTTTCTTCTATTATATTTGTTCGTTTATTGAAACACGATATGCCTTACTTCATTCTGAGTAACCTACAAAAATACCATGGTCAACTTTTGGATCAAAATTTTCAAGTTGGTCTTTTGTGTTAAGAATAAAACATTTTGACCCAAATATTTTTAAGTATGAAATATTAGGTTTTCTTCCATTAAAAAGTTCATATGACGTGTTTTTAGTTAAAGGTCGTATGGAAATACGATTTAATACATAGCAAGCAGTTGCTACAGCTTCTGCCCAAAAATGCTTTGGTAATGTACTTCCATTTAATAATGTTCTTGCGCATTCTTTAAGAGTTATATTTTTCCTTTTTACAACTCCATTTTGTTGTGGAGTTCTAGGAAATGAAAAATTATGATTTATTCCTTTCTTTTTACAAAATAATTCAAATGATTCATTTTCAAATTCACCTCCATGATCACTCCTTATATTTTTGACTTTTAAATTCTTAGTATTTTTAATTCTTTTAACAAATATTTTGAAATATTCAAACGTATGACTTTTTTTTCACAAATATCATCCATGTATATCTTGAGAAATCATCTACTTTTACAAAAACATATCGATTATGATTAATAGATTGAATCTGTTGGCCCGAATAAATCCATATGTAATAATTATGATGGTTGTAAAGTTGAAATGACTTTCTTAGATTTAAAAGATGATTTAGTTAATTTTCCTAATTGATAATCATCGCAAATATTATTTATTTTAAAATTTATTTTTGGTAAGCCTTTGACTAATTCATTTTTTGAAAGTTTTTGAATAGTTTTAAAATTAATATGACAAAATCTTTTGTGCCATAACCAAGGATCATTATCTTTGACTATTAAATACATATCTTTGTTATTATTAATTTTCATGTTTAAAACATAAATATTTCTATCTCTATTTCCTTCAAAAACGAGATTTTGATTTTGATCAAAAATACAACATTTATTTTCAGAAAAAGTTATTTTAAAACCTTTGTCGCATAGTTGACTTATGCTTAATAAATTATGTTTTAAGTTTTTTAACTAAAGAAACATTTATAGTAAGGGGTAAATTTAATATACCGTAGTTGCACACATCTCCTTTGCCAATGATGAAACCTTTTGAGTTATCTCCGAAGGTAACAGAGCCACCATCAAAGTATGAAATATTTGTAAGCATTTCTTTGTCTCCGGTCATGTGTTTTGAGCAACCACTATCCAAAATCCATTTTCTTTTCTTGAGTGGGACCTGCAAAAATATTAGTAAATACATTGGTATCCACCTTTTAATAGGGTCCTAAGAGTTAGATCTTAGGAAGCTAAACCCAAGTGGGTTTAGTATCCATTTTATAAATATAATTTTTATTTTTATGAACAGTATTCATAAATGTTTTAACATATTTGTTCCTAATTAAATTATTGTTAGTCTTTGGAACCCAAATTTTAATTATCTTAGTTTCTACTTTTGTTTTAGTAGGTGCTCTTAATGATATATTATTTGAATCATTATTCCTCTTAAGATTAGTATTTTTCTTTTGAGGAATTTTTGACTCCTTTTTATATCCTAATCCAATTTATTTGAGGAAGATTGAGAATTTTCTAAAATCTTAGATAAATTTTCTCTTCCTTTGTTAAAATTAGGAACATTTTTAGTAATGTCATCTAATTTAATTTGAAGACTAGTATTTTCTAATTCAACTTGTTTTATTTTATTTTTTAAATTGTGATTTTTAGAAATAATTTCATCATTCTTTGCTTTTTGAGTTTCAATTTCTTGACTCAAAAGTAAAAGTTGACTATCTGAGTTTGAGAGAGATTCTTGAACTTTTTCAAGTTCTTCTTCCAAATTTTTTTCTCGTCTTTTAACATATCTCTTTCAAATTCAGCTTTGTTCTGATTTTCACGTGTCTCTTTAAGTTTCTTTTTGATAATTTTTATAGTATTTAAAAATTCAGTGTTTACTTCTATTAATTCATTATAAGATAAATCACTAACCTCGGATTCTTGAGCCATTAAGCACACATTTGCTTGTTTATGGTCGCTATCACTATCATTTTCGGATGAAGATGAATCTGAATCGTCCCATGTTATAGGAAACGCCTTCTTTTTGAATTTATCCTTCTTGTTGTTGAAGCTTTTCTGATTTTCCTTCTTTTATTCTGGACAATCCTTGTTCATGTGTCCTTTCTTGTGACAATTGAAGCATTCTATATTTGAGGATGAAGGTTTTTTTAAGAAATTCTTTTTGAAACCATTTTTATTTCATTTTCTATATTTTAAGAATTTCTTGAAACTTTTAGCAATAAATGCTAGATCCTCATCTTCAGAATCCGATTCTTCCTTTTCTGCATGAAAAGCCACATTTTTTCTTTCCTGTGCTTGGTCTTTCTTAGCTTGCATGTTAACTTCATAAGACATAAGGTTTTCAATTAATTCTTCTGGTTTCATTGTAGACAGATCGTTTGCTTCCTCGATTGCTAATACTTTTCTTTCCCATTCATCAGTGAGTGAATTTAGGACTTTAGATACAATATCAAAATCCATAAACTTTTCTCCTAATCCTATTAAGGCATGATGAATGTCTTGAAATCTCGAGTATATGTCATTGATAGATTCATTCTGTCGCATTCTAAAGTTTTGGAATTGGTTCTTTAACATGGAAATCTTTGTTTGTTTGACCATGTTTGTGCCTTCGTGTATGGTTCTAAGTGTATCCCATATCTGATGTGCAGTAGTACAAATGCTAACACGATTGAACTCATTTCTATCCAAAGAGCAAAATAGCATATTCATAGCTTTGGCATTTGCACTAGCTTTATTCTTTTAAGTTTGTGTCCATGTAGGGTAATCAGTTGTGGATACAACGAACTCTGCTTGAGTTGCATTCCAGGCTTCAAAACTTGTTGCTTGCATATAAATCCTCATCCTTGTAGCCCAACAATAATAGTTTAGTCCATTGAATAGAGGAGGTCTTTGGGTAGATTGTCCTTCTGCAAATGTAGAGCTATAGGCAGTTGCTGTGCTTGTGCTTGTATTATTTTCCATATTATCAATATGTGAGATAACGGTGTTATGGTTATAGGACAACCTAGCTCTGATACCAATTTAAAAAAGCTATGCGGTAGGATCGTATAATATGGAATAGTGGAATGGTATAGGTAAATAACAATAAGCAATAAGTAAAGTAGAAACCCAGACTTTATACTGGTTCGGACCTCTTGTCCTACGTCCAGTCCCTAAGCTCCTCTTAGGAATTCTAACTAACAACCCTCACTTAACCCGGAGGAATAGGTTTACAACTTACCCAAGCAACTGAACGGGATTTCTTGTCTCAACTACCGAAGAGGACTTCAACTAGGTACAAAGAGTATTTCTGACTTGTTGTGTTCTCGATAACATTAATGAGTCTTATAGAGTACAAATTTTCTATAATCTTATCCTCAAGAATATGAAATGTGTTTATGAAGATTTAGGAAATATAAATTGCTATGAATCAAAAAGTATTTAAGATAAATCAGAGATTCAAGCAATTGAAGTGGATTGTATATACTTTCTGAAAACTTGAATAATCTGAAAAATATGATCAAGATAATAGAGAGATGAAAGCAATAAGAATTGGTGATTTGCAAATGATAGAAACATGTTTTTATACGTGTAGAAGAGGTGTATCTATTTGCAAAAGATTCAGGCAAGAGAAGCATCCATTACCATTGGAGAATGGTTGCAACTCTTAGGAAGAAGAAGGTGTCTCTTCATTAAAAATTCGTAGGTTCAAATTCAGCCGACTGAGCAGAGAATTTCAATCGACTGAAACTGTGCATGTTGTATTTATGTGACAAGTTCAGTCGACTGAAATATCCTGTTCAGTCGACTGAACTGGTAGATTATGCACAATGAACACTTAACTAAAAATATGAAGTTGTGTTATGTGTTTTTGTGTTTGTGCAAGTTTCTTGAGGATAGATTTTAACAATAAAACTATGACTAAGACCTATATATAATAATTACTCATGATATCCTTGGTCTTCATAGTACTTCCTTTCCTTTTTGTTGAAGCGCATTGTCATTGATCAAAATATAGCGTATCAACAATATTTGGGTTATAGTCAATCGACTGACCAAGAGTGCTCACTTCATTCGTGTTAAGCCGACTAGGACTGCTGAGAGTTTGGCTAGTTTGTATGCAAAGGAGATTGTGAGGCTTCATTGTATTCCCTGTAGTATTTTTAGTGACCGAGACCCAATATTCACTAGCAGGTTCTAGAAGGGGCTGCAAACTGCCTTAGAGACCGAATTGGGTCTCAATACAGCTTACCATCACCAAGTAGATTGGCAAACGGAGAGAGTGAACGGGTCTTAGAGGATTTTTTACATGCATGCATTCTTGACTTTGGAGGTTCTTAAAAAGATCATTTACCCATAATCGAATCCACTTACAACAATAGTCATCAAGAAAGTATCGACATGGCCCCTTTCGAAGCTCTGTATGGTCGTCTATGTCATTCTACTTCATGGTGAGTTGAGTCTAGTGATAGAATTGTTCTTGGGCCTAACATGATCTTGGAAGCTAGTGAGAAGGTAGCTGATATTAGAAGGAAGATGTAGGAAGCGCAGATCGGCAGAAGTGTTATGCGAGCCGAAGGCGGAGGGATCTTGAGTTTTCAATAGGAGATTTTGTGTTTATGAGGATTTCTCTATTGAGAAGAGTTGTTAGGTTTAGGAAATCAGCAAAGCTATCCCCTCGATTTATTGGCCCTTTTCCCATACTAGACCAAATTGGTGGACTTGCATATAGATTGAAGTTACCAGATAGACTATCAGATATGTATAACGTATTTCTTGTCTCATTTGCAGAAATACATGCACGACCCTTCGACGATAGTAGCACAGGCCCAATGGGAGGATTTGGAATTTCATCCTAACCTGACTATTCTTATGTAGACTATTCAGATCATCGATCAAGATACAAAGCAATTGAGGATAAAGGTGGTAAATCATGCAAAGGTTCAGTGAAGTGAGGACGATAAAGATTGTACTTGGAAAACCGAGGATTATATTAGGGATTCTTACCCTGAGTTGATGTCAAGATAGTGTTTGTTTATTTATATGAATTACGTATGCATCGTCTGTGATATAGTTGCTTATTGTGTATCTGTTAAATGGGTTAATGATATATATAGGCCCTTTAGAGTTATTCTAAGTTATCTTCTTGTGTGTGAATTTCGGAGATGAAATTCTTTTAAGGGGGAGAGAGTACAACCCATAATTTAACCCCTTCAAAATATAAATATTTAATATAATTTTAATAATTAATAAATGTATTGTATAAATCAAATTAAACTCTGTTAAATAATAACTAGTGATGGTGAAATAGTTTTCAAAATTTATTTACAAAAATATTTAGTTCGAAGAAAAATCGAAAATGTGACCGGAAAACGTTTTAGGAATATTCGAATTTTCATCTTTTAAAAGTTATCTGAAATGTTATGAATACTTCAGTCTATATATAAACAAACCTTTATAAAAAATTAAGATTAGAAATGATATTACATAGTTATATATAACTTAAGAATATTAAAAGAGTGACGCGAAAATCTCCGAAGTATAAAATTAAAACAAAATGCAAATGTCACATTTAAGAAACACATTATGACACCTAAGTACACTAGATAAATGCACGTTGGCTCATCAAAATAAAGGGGGACCAAGTTACATATTTTATAGAGGGAGGAGACATGGAGAGTGATGCTGCATGATATTATGGAGGTTATGTACTTTAGGGTAATTTAGTAATTTGTTTAGTTCATTTTATGCAAAAGAAAATTTCCTAACTCTTTTTATCATTACTTATTTATAATTTAATTTCAAAACTTTACCTAGTTTTCTCTTAGTTTTCATGGCTTCCAAAGTGATTTCAATGTTTAAAATCCAATCTTTTCATTTCTTCCTTAATAAAATCAATATAACATCCATCTTCTTTCCCTACATCACCTAACTAACAAAACAAGACCCATATCCACCCATGCAAATCTTGGACAAGCACAAAACCCCCCAAAGATCAAACTTAAGTTAGCCCTTCTAGGCACCAAAACTCCACCTTTTGCAAAAAGAATACAAGCTCTCATGTCGATTGCAAGTCCGGGTGAAGTTTGCATTCGTTTCGGTAAGTAAAATCTCACAGTCAAAACTAAAAATGTTTAACTTTATTATTGTTCATTATATTAGTTGATAAATGCTTGTCATATATGTATGGTAATGTAATGGTGTTGGCTTAGATTATGCTTTTAAAGGATGACATCTTGGTAGTTTGTTGGAAACTTGAAATTTAGTAGAAGAGTTAAATATATTATAAGTGATGCTCTATACATGTTGTATAGTTGTTATTCCTTGTATTTATGCTTTCACTTTTGTTATGTGATGCTTGGATATAAAATAAATGACATGAAAGTGGTTTTAGAAGTGTCCGTATAGCAACTATCGCTATATCGGCACCATTTGAAAAAAAATACCATCTCGTCGAAACCATTTGGTTTAATCTTATGCTTGGATTTTATTTTACAAAATTATCTAATTTTTTGAATAATGATGATTTGGAAATTAATTAATCATTTTGATAATGTTTTTAAAATTTAATTAATTATCTTAATAACGAGGAGTTTAAAATTAATTAATTACTTTGTTAATGATAATTAAAATTAATTAATCATTTTATCTACTGATGTCTAATCATTTAAATAATGATGGATTAAAGTTAACTAATTATTTTTCATTAATGCTGTTTAAAATTAATTAACCCTTAATGATATTTGATAGCTAATTGATCGGTTTAAATTTAATTAATGTTTTCTTTAATGATGTTTCAAATTAAATTAATCACTTGTAATTATGATGTTTAAAATTTTATTAATTAATTTAATTAATGGTGTTTTAAAGGTAATTAATCCTCATTATTTAATGGTATTTAAAGTTAATTTATCAAATTAATTAACAAAGAAGATAATGAATCATTCTTATTAATGATAGTTAAAGCTAATTAATAAATTTGATAATGATGTTTTAAGTTATTAAATCCTTTTAATAATGGTGTTTTAAAGTAATGAACCATTTTTAACAAAGTTGTTTAAATTTAATATTTGTAATGTGAAATCCAAACACAAGTTCGATTTTAAAAGTAAAAGTTTGATTCGGTTACAGAAAGGAGAAAGAATTCGATTTCCCATAATCTGATACCACTTATATGGAAAGGGTTTAATCATACTCTTAGCACTAAGCATCGAGATATGAAAACTCGTCTCTATTTCGAAAGTTAAAAATGCAATTAAGGAAATGCCTAGAGTAACACTACCTTCACTTGTCCGACTTCATTTTCAACCAAGAAATAGCCCGAGTTTGAAATTGATGCGTAATGGTAAGAAAATGGAATTTAATGTCCATATATGATCATTTTAATTATTCCAACAGTTGATCTATTAATTATCGATTCAAATTTCTTCTTTATTGTCGTTAATTTAAGACGATTTGTTGCTCATTGAGCATTGATACCCTTTGTCAAAAATGACTAAACCCAAAGCATGAGTAGGGGTCATTTATGTGGGGTTGTTCCTATTAAAGTATTATCATATCCACTCTAGATCAGTTTGGATATGTGCACCGAGACGTGAAATTCTCGAATACTAGGTATGGTCTGGTGGGGACTGTTATCCCAACTTTTGGCAAAGTTGAGATATCCAAAATTTGCTGAGAATCGATGATTACTATTCTTGAATATCAACTGTGCACTGCAGGATAGCCATGGATATCGATGAATTTTGTCCGAGTCCGGATCGTGCCACAATTGACAAGACATGATGAGCAAAGCTATAGAAGCCAGCGTTTCAAATTTCAAGTCAATCCGAGTTCGTACGCTCAAGTTATGATCGATTCAAGATAGAGAAGATAACCCTTGTTCGAATCCATATACAGGGGTTCTGTTCGTATCCATCCAGCTAAGCTACTTCGTATCCATCAAGTTGTAGTGCTTCGAATCCATGGAGTCATTCCTCTTCATATCCATCAGCTTGGAGTACTTCGAATCCATGAAGTTCGTACCCATCCTCATGTCTCAGCTCGACTCCATCTAGTTCGCATCCATCAGACGAGCAATAGCTCGAATCCATCAGATAACCGCTCTTCGAATCCATCGTTGACTTCACTCCTCGTCCATCAACAGATAGTGTGCTTCATATCAATCAGCCAATGCCTGCTTCGTATCCATCAGCAGAAGATATACTCGAATCCATAAATATTGCTAGACTTCGTATCCATTGCGTTCGCATCGGTCAGAAAGGAATTAGCCTCGCGTCTACCGAGTTCGAATCCATCAAAATGAAGTCCTTCGAATCCATAAAGTTGCTTGTAATGACCCGTAAATTTTTGATAATTAAAATAGCTAATTTAATAAGATTTCGTGATTTAGTGTTTGAAAAAAATTGTAAGTCGTTTGGAATAATAATAACTGGAATAAATTGCAACAATAATTATCCAAGTAATTATTTATAGATTGAATGGAGTTCCAACCTAATTGAATTAACTCAAAGGTTATAACTTGGTTATAAGGGAATATATGGAAAAACAAATGTAAATAAGTGAATAAGAATTGTGAATTATTTAGGTGGAAATATAAATTTTAATAGATTGGTTTCGAAGATTTGAATAGTAATATGGATTGAAAAATAAATGCTACTTAGTGAATGCCTTCGAAATCAATAGTTGGATAGGATAATAAATGTTGAATTCATTGGGTATAATAGAGTAATTGATTGATAAGTAAAATCTATTTAAAATCAAATATTGAATATTGAACAGGTAAATTGTTTAAATTAAATATTTAAAACTTATTGAATAATTGAATAACTGTAAAATGAAATAGGGTTCTAAGATGTGAATTGGTTTTAAAGATTAAATTTTATAAGTTCGTTTTGAATATTTCAAAAGGATAGTGATTTAAGAATAATCAAATTTGTTTAAATTTAATATTACAAATATTTGAATAATTAAATTCCGAATTTGATATGATTAATTTGATATTGAAATTTAATATATGAAAATAGAGTGAATAATTGAAATTTGATTTAATATGATTCAAATTGGTTTCCAAAGTGAATGTAAGTTATATCGGGATTATAATAGAGTTAATAAGAATTTAATATTTGGAATTTATTGAATAATTGAATAACGGATTTAATATGATTAAAAATGAATTGTAAAATTTTATTTTATCATATTAAAGTTAGAATGATGTTGTAGAACTTTTAAAGTCGAATTAAAAGTCAAACTGTGAAAATTGAATATTATAATATTTAATTGACGAGTTAAAATAGTCATTTTTTTCAAACAGTCTTGGATTTCTACGAAACCAGTTTCATCGGATCCGTAACGCGATATTATTGTAAGACTTCAAATTCCGTGTCAATCGGATTTACTATTTGTCCGGGGCAAGCTAAAACGCACAGAAATTTGGTTAGCCGATTTAATTTAAAATCGATCGTTTATTGCCGTAACTCACACAGATGATCGAATTAGGCCTTGAAACATGTCCCATTGTGTTCAGAATGCGGGTATAAGATTATACACGCTTAGAAGCATGCCTCGAACGGGGTTCGAGATTTTAAGCTACACGAATCAAGACGTTTTGAAATTTAATATATATTTTGACCGGTCAACCCTTCTTTTCAGCTATAAATTCTGCCTTGTCCCTGTAGCTTTTCATTCACGTTTCCCTCTCCTTTATTCCACACGCAATGGCAGAAAAGAAAGAATAGAGAGAGAAAAAAATGAAACTTCGAAAAATCATAACTCTATTTCTACTCAAGTAAAAATCGCGAAACAAATTTTAAAAATCAAGTTTCTTCCTTCTCTTCGATTTGGTATGGTCGTTGGAGGGTGCGGCACTGATTTGGGAAATGGCAGAGAGGAAGAACGTGAGCAAGGATAGCTAGGGTTTGAAATCTTCATCCATTCAACAATCGATTCGTCAAACGGAGTTCGTATTTGCGTTTGGGGATGGAAGAGACACCTAGGAGCCGAGTTTGGGAACGTGCGGCCACGTCTGGGGGAGTGCGACCTGGTCGCGTGCGTACGGTGAGGAGGTCACGGTCACGTTTGTCTATGGAGGTCTGGGCGGCGATTTTAGGACCTAGGCAGGTGGAGTTTGTCATGAGATTTTCGATGGCATCGTCGGAAAGTGAATTTGGTGAGCCGTGCTCCGTGTCACTATCGAAAGTGCACGCGCATAGATGGGTTCTTCTCTGTTTCATGTGCAGGCATTGGCAAAGGAAGGGAGAAGGAGCTTTGTAGTTGGGCTGGGCCAAATAATGTGGGTATGCTTTGTTTAAAATGTAATTTAAAATTGCTTTATAATTAAATTTTCGACGAACTTATGTACTAAATATCTCCTCCATATGAGGTCGGAATCTGACGAAACAAGAAGCGCCGGAATCACGGAGATGAGAGCTACGCCGCAGCGTAGATCCGAGAGTTCTTGGAGCTAATTAAAATTTTGGGTTAAATCGAACGTCGTTCGATTTGATTTAAAATCGTAAAATCAAGGTGAGTGTTTTATAATGCTCACAACGTACTAAATATCTTTATGCTAGTTAAATTTGACATTATGAAGTGTTATGATTTTATTTGTCGTTGTTTGATAAATTTAAGTTGTCATATATATTGTCATTTGAATTAACCGTTGAAAATTAAATTGACAGTTAAATTGAAATTAAAATTGAATTGCGATTGAATTACCTGACATTGATAACTATGAAATTGCCGTGAATTATATTGTCTATTGGATGATGTATTTCGATGGATGCTATTGGTTGATATTTAAATGTTTGGATGTTTATTTGCTTATATATATCCTGTCATGCATACATATGAAACTGTGATTTGATTTAAGTGATATATATTCATCCCCGACATTTAATTAAAATAAATAATTACTTGGCCATAGGATAGAAAATTATATACGGACACCAAATTGGCTAAATTAATAATTTTTAAAATCGTCGATTTGAAATTTATTTAAATGTTTTGATTTAAAAGTTATAAATAGAAATCAATTTATAGAAATCGAATATATCGAAAAATTAAGTTCGGAATGTTGAAATAAATTTTGGTTAAAAGAAATTGTTAAATAATTAAAGTGGAACTTTGGAATTTAAAATCGGGATATGATTGAATTTCGAAAATTGATTTGTTTAAAGATTGAACCTTAATTCGAGCTTTGAATATTACTAAGTAAAAGCGATATAAAATGATATTTTGAAATTGAGCTTGAAATTGAATCATATTTGTAATTGGGATTTAAATTTGAATATTGAAGGATAATTTTGTTAAGTGTTATAAATTGATATTTTGAAAAATCAAGCTCAAAATCGATATAAATTGAAATTGAATTAATTGAAGGTGAATGTAGAATTTAATTAATTTGAAGTCAAAGTTGACATTGATTTGAATTGAAATCGAAATTGAATCGGTAGAATGGAAATTGAAATTGATTTGAATTGAGAAGTTAAAATTGAAATGGTTTGGTTTTGAAGCTGTTTCATTTTGTTTTTCCAAATTACTCAGTTGTATAAACCATTTTTGAGTACTAAAATTATTTTAATATATTTTAAATCAACTTAACCCAATTTAAATTATTTTAAACTAATTTATCTATTTCAAATCCATTTAAAGATTTTAAGTATTTTAAACTATTTTAATTATTTAAAACTACTTTTAAACTACTTAAAACTATTTTCTAAAATTCTAAGCTGGTCAATAAGGTGAAATGTTTATATTTAAATCTTGACTTTAAATACAAATTGGGTTAAATGAAGTTGCAACCTAAATTGAAATTCGAAATGATTTTGAAATCGAAATGAGATATTGATGCGAAAAATGATTTTTGAAACGGAATCTTACATGTGAATAGATACGATGATATTTGAATTGGATTTGATTTTTTTGAAGCGAATATGATATTTTGATATCAATTATGAATCGATTTGAAATGTAAAAGAGCCGACGGTGTAATAATACGTAGTTATTAAAGAGACCGGGAACAGATATGGACATACTCTCTGTCGATACCGAAAACCACTTTAGTAACTATTATACGCGGAATGTTGATCCAGAATGAAGTGGATGGTTTGGTGAACGCGTTGACTGAAGAAAGAGAACGATATTGGATGACCCCTGACATGAATAAAACAGGAGCCGCGCCGGGCCATTGAGGTTCGCCATCTCTAGCGGACACACTTCTTCGATACCATATATATATTACATTTGTGATTCGATTTGGGTGCACCCCTTGATTTGGGAGTGTTGTTTCGCGGTGTTGGGGTAGCTGTTGGCTATGCTCAACATCAGTCCGGATCATGCAACTACTAGTATCCTAGTTGGTATCGCCTCATGTACCTTGTCATACTGATTATCCTAGTCGCGACCACTACATTTTATTTTGTGTTATACCTATGGGGTACCCTCTGATAACCACCAGTTTACGGTGGGGTTTACGGTGCTGTATAGACTATGGCATTATAAAAATGTGTTAAGGGGGATTATGGTAACGCCTTAACGCTATTTTGATACTTTATATTACTAATAGGCATTATCTACTTAGCGTACATTACTACCTAGTAGATAGGTTAACGGATCCTTGAGAGATGGAAAATCCCGTAACATCTCTTGAGTTATTGCACGCACGTTGACACTGAATAGGAGATGTAAAACCCCGTAAACATCCCTGACGCCATTACACTCATATTTATTTACGATTGATTTAACTTTCATAAGGATATTTTAGTCCTGACTCGAGTGTTTTGTCTTTTCATTACGCTCAGGTCAGTCCTGAGTTTTCAGATTTTGAAGATCTATTCTGGAGGATGAAGACGGAGATTTGGTATACTATTACTATTATTTTCCTTGCATCATGCTGTCTGTTGCATCATTTTATTTGTTCTGTTGTATATGTATAACTCTGATAAATGTTGTATAAATAATGATCAAAGTATTGTAAACAGCTTCATGAACTGTTTATTTGACTATTATATTTTATCGTTCCGCTGCGAGATTCTGTGTTGTTTCATTTCCTGTATTTCTCTTTCTTTTCTTTTCTTAATTACCCCAATAACCATCTTCCCTTTTGAATGGTTTGGAACCGGCATATGTATTTGATCGTCGGTTTAAACTGTCCAAAAAGGCGAGTCGTTACAGTTGGTATCAGTGCTTTGGTTTAGCGATAACCTTAGCTTTGTGGGGTCTGACTCTTTATAAATAGGGTAGTTATACCCTACGACGAGTCGCTGAGTGTATATATATGAGAGAGCGTATTTGTTAGTGATATAAAATGTTTTATATTGTGTCGGTTGATTTGTTGAGTGGCTTATGGATTCTGGTCAATACGAGTAATTAACGTCATTGATAGGGATCTCTAAACACTTAAACAGAACAATTCGATATAGTATTGTTTTGAAATTGGGTAAATGAAATAATTTTGCTCTAATTATATTTTGTATATAAAGAAAATTTTCATAAATTATTGTGACTTATCTAGCTTACCTGGTTGTTAGGAATGGAAATATTGGTTATTATCATTAATTGGATATTGTAATTTAATAAATAAGGTGAATTACAAAATGAACAATGATAAAACACTTGTGAAATGTTTTAAGAAAAAAAATCCTATAAGAATATTTTATAAAGGTGACTTATAAATTAAAATAGATTTAAATTGGAAAATATTGAATTTAAGACCCGGAGATTTTGGAAAATGGTTCTCAAAGTTTTGAAGAAATATATAGTAATATTAGTTGGAAAATATTTATGAGAAATATTTTGAAAGGATTTTAAGAAGGAATGAATTCAGTACCCCTCTCTTTTGTCGTTGGAAAATAATTTTGGTGATGACTGCGCAACATCATCGACGTTCATTTTCGAGCCTCAAAGTGGGGGAGACTTCTAAGAAGCTTTGCTTTTCTTCAAAATTATTTTGGGTAAATGGGTTTCGGTTTAAACTCCAAAGGTATGATTTGATATTAAAAAGAAAGATATAAGTATATATGTTTATTTCAAACGATTTGAAAAGAACCCGGCATTTAAAATTC
Source organism: Allium cepa (assembly GCA_030765085.1). Taxonomy (NCBI): domain Eukaryota; kingdom Viridiplantae; phylum Streptophyta; class Magnoliopsida; order Asparagales; family Amaryllidaceae; genus Allium; species Allium cepa. Next base: position 616,329,948 of record CM060942.1, read on the forward strand.
TAAGTTATGTTAATTAGAAATTTTCAAATTATTTGATTGAAATGTGAATAACCAAAATTTATAAAATAAGAGGATTAAGATATCTAAGCTTATGTTTTGGGAAAACTTTAGAGTTGTAGTGTACCTTTAAAGTTGAAAGGTAAAGAGGATTTAAACAAATTAAATTTGTGAACATTCTAATTAAGTAAAATGAAATTCTATAAATTTATATAATACCAAATTTGCATTCTAATAACATATAATATGACTTACCAAATATTAAGAAGTTGAAATGATGTTTTGGATATGTATGAGATATTGTATAAATAAACAGAACCTGAAAGTAATTGAAGTATACAAGGAAGGAAAACTCAAAGGGAATTAAATGTATACAAATGGAAAATTTGGTTGTGAAAAAAAATTATATATACTTAAATATAGCATGAAATGATGAATGGATAAATGAAACAAGTAAGTGAACTTAAGAAAGAAGATAAATGAATCGTATTATATCTTTGTAAATTGGTTATAGAAAATAAATATAAATTGCAAAGGGATTGTAAAAAAAAATTGAATTTGTAACCTTTAAGATAACTGTAAACTAAGAAAAGTCATTTACGAGAGGTTAGACTTTTATAGGATGATTAATAAACTAAAGTGCTGGTTAATAAACTGTTTCATAAATAAATTTGTTATTAACTAAAATTATGAAATTGAAGTAAATGTAAACAAAGGAATTTATTATAGCTAAGAATCAATTGGAAAATGAAATTGAATTTAATTAAATTATATAGAATGTTTAAAATGAACTTGAGTAGGCAAATTCTATGATATGATGTTTAAGAAAAAGATAATGTTGAAGAATATGCTATGTAAAGAAATGGATATATTAACTGAACAACGGATTGTGAATAATTAATTGTAAATAAAATAGAAGTCAATAAAATAATTTAGTATAGATAGATTGGATAGAAATCCATTGGAAGGTAATACGTGAGATTGTACGTATATTATTTTATTCGCATAACGATTTGATCCAAATTCGAGCATAAAATTTCGAGATGATTTATATCGATCCAAGTTAGGATTTTTCACTCGATTTTCGACGGCAAACCCTGGATATGGATTTTTAATTTGATTTTGGAATTCTCTATCATAGTATATGGCTATGCAAGGAGAGTAACAGTTTCCAATCAAGGAACCAAATCTGAATCCGCACTAGAGAGTCGTGTGAACGATACTAGTTGGAAGTGAATTTGTGTGATCGAATAAGAGATTAGATTTGATATTGCTCACAGATGATATATGTACGGCTTACGGACTTAATTAAAGTTAATATTGGAAATTTAAGATGCCAAATATAAAATGATTCTTTTAAAATTATATAATAGGATATATATATATATATAAGAGATAAACCGAATTGAATGTAAAATTAATAATTTGGTTATGTTGGGTATGATTTGGTTGTTATATGATTGTTAGTTGATTGTATATAATTCATTAAGTGTTAATGAAATTGAAAGCTATAAATCATTGAAATCAAATTGGAAGTTAAATGAATTTAAATAGAATTTAATTTGATTCAAATTGGAAGTGAACTAATGTAAATATAAATTAGTGAATGTTAACTAATTGAATTGAGAATGAATGTTAGTAAAATCCAACGTTAATGAATCAACTGTGATTAAAATTGAAACTCAAGTCAATAAATATTAATGAGAAGTGAATTTATATTGATTGGTTATGGATTCGTTGGATGATAGTTGGATGATAATTGATTTGGTGGATGCATTTGTTGTTTTGTTGCAATTGCTATGTTGGCACATGTAGTTGTTATGTTGCTATATGATGTATATTGATATTATTTTCATAATATGCATGTTTCACATGGTTTGTTGAGTGTTTAGTAGGTGCGGATTGCGCTTGCTTCGCATTTGGAGCTCGCTTTCGCGCTATATTAGCCGTATATGCTCGCTAATAATATATAAGGTGCATATCTCGGATTACATACCGTGCTTTTACACTTTTTCCCTGCGGGATGCCTCATCACTTGATGAGATGTATATTTGTGATATATATACTGTCATTTTTTTTCCGATCGAGCCGCGCAAAGGAGACTCCGCCGAAATTTTCCGTAAATCCGGGTGTTAGAAATTTTTTCAAGTTTTAAAATTTTATAACTAGTTTTGATAACTAACTTTAAAGTTAGTAAGTCGTTCGGAGTAACTTAGTGGAAGCGTAGTTATGACTTTATAAATGGAATTTCATTGTTTTATAAGTTGGTAACTTTGAATAAAATATATATAATGTTGAATTCTATACTTAGTTTCTTTTCCCTTCTTTTTCCTTTTCGGAGACGAAAAGTTTTGAGTGGGGGAGAGTGTAACGACCCGTAAATTTTCGATAATTAAAATAGCTAATTTAATAAGATTTCGTGATTTAGTGTTAGAAAAAAATTGTAAGTCATTTGGAATAATAATAACTGGAATAAATTGCAACAATAATTATCCAAGTAATTATTTATAGATTAAATGGAGTTCCAACCTAATTGAATTAACTCAAAGGTTATAACTTGGTTGTAAGGAATATATGGAAAAACAAATGTAAATAAGTGAATAAGAATTGTGAATTATTTAGGTGGAAATATAAATTTTAATAGATTGGTTTCGAAGATTTGAATAGTAATATGGATTGAAAAATAAATGCTACTTAGTGAATGCCTTCGAAATCAATAGTTGGATAGGATAATAAATGTTGAATTCATTGGGTATAATAGAGTAATTGATTGATAAGTAAAATCTATTTAAAATCAAATATTGAATATTGAACGGCTAAATTGTTTAAATTAAATATTTAAAACTTATTGAATAATTGAATAAATGTAAAATGAAATAGGGTTCTAATATGTGAATTGGTTTTAAAGATTAAATTTTATAAGTTCGTTTTGAATATTTCAAAAAGATAGTGATTTAAGAATAATCAAATTTGTTTAAATTTAATATTACAAATGTTTGAATAATTAAATTCCGAATTTGATATGATTAATTTGATATTGAAATTTAATATATGAAAATAGAGTGAATATTTGAAATTTGATTTAATATGATTCAAATTGGTTTCCAAAGTGAATGTAAGTTATATCGGGATTATAATAGAGTTAATAAGAATTTAATATTTGGAATTTATTGAATAATTGAATAACGGGTTTAATATGATTAAAAATGAATTGTAAAATTTTATTTTATCATATTAAAGTTAGAATGATGTTGTAGAACTTTTAAAGTCGAATTAAAAGTCAAACTGTGAAAATTGAATATTTTAATATTTAATTGACGAGTTAAAATAGTCATTTTTTTCAAATAGTCTCGGATTTCGACAAAACTAGTTTCATCGGATCCGTAACGTGATATTATTGTAATATTTCAAATTCCGTGTCAATCGGATTTACTGTTTGTCCGAGGCAAGCTAAAACGTACAGAAATTTGGTTAACCGATTTAATTTAAAATCGATCGTTTACTGTCGTAACTCGCACAGATGATCGAATTAGGCCTTGAAACATGTCCCATTGTGTTCAGAATGCGGGTATAACATTATACACCTTAGAACCATGCCTCGAACGGGGTTCGAGATTTTAAGCTACGCGAATCAAGACGTTTTGAAATTTAATATATATTTTGACCGGTCAACCCTTCTTTTCAGCTGTAAATTCTGCCTTGTCCCTGTAGCTTTTCATTCACGTCTCCCTCTCCTTTATTCCACACGCAATGGCAGAAAAGAAAGAATAGAGGAGAGAAAAAATGAAACTTTGAAAAATCATAACTCTATTTCTACTCGAGTAATACGCGAAACAAATTTTAAAAATCAAGTTTCTACCTTCTCTTCGATTTGGTATGGTCGTTGGAGGGTGCGGCACTGATTTGGGAAATGGCAGAGAGGAAGAACGTGAGCAAGGATAGCTAGGGTTTGAAATCTTCATCCATTCAACAATCGATTCGTCAAACGGAGTTCGTATTTGCGTTTGGGGATGGAAGAGACACCTAGGAGCCGAGTTTGGGAACGTGCGGCCACGTCTGGGGGAGTGCGACCTGGTCGCGTGCGTACGGTGAGGAGGTCACGGTCACATTTGTCTATGGAGGTCTGGGCGGCGATTTTAGGACCTAGGCAGGTGGAGTTTGTCGTGATATTTTCGATGGCATCGTCGGAAAGTGAATTTGGTGAGTCGTGCTCCGTGTCACTATCGAAAGTGCACGCGCATGGATGGGTTCTTCTCTGTTTCGTGTGTAGGCATTGGCAAAGGAAGGGAGAAGGAGCTTTGTAGTTGGGCTGGGCCAAATAATGTGGGTATGCTTTGTTTAAAATGTAATTTAAAATTGTTTTATAATTAAATTTTCGACGAACTTATATACTGAATACCTCCTCCATACGAGGTCGGAATCTGACGAAACAAGAAGCGCCGGAATCGCGGATACGAGAGCTGCGCTGCAGTGCAGATCCGGGAGTGCTTGGAGCTCATCAAAATTTTGGGTTAAATCGAACTTCGTTCGATTTGATTTAAAATCGTAAAATCAAGGTGAGTGTTTTATGACGCTCACAACGTACTAAATATCTTTATGCTAGTTAAAGTTTACATTATGAAGTGTTATGATTTTATTTGTCGTTGTTTGATAAAATTTAGTTGTCATATATATTGTCATTTGAATTAACCGTTGAAAATTAAATTGACAGTTAAATTGAAATTAAAATTGAATTGCGATTGAATTACCTGACATTGATAACTATGAAATTGCCATGAATTGTATTGTCTATTGGATGATGTATTTCGATGGATGCTATTGGTTGATATTTAAATGTTTGGATGTTTATTTGCTTATATATATCTTGTTATGCATACATATGAAACTGTGATTTGATTTAAGTGATATATATTCATCCCCGACATTTAATTGAAATAAATAATTACTTGGCCATAGGATAGAAAATTATATACGGACACCGAATTGGCTAAATTAATAACTTTTAAAATCGTCGATTTGAAATTTATTTAAATGTTTTGATTTAAAAGTTATAAATAGAAATCAATTTATAGAAATCGAATTTATCGAAAAATTGAGTTCGGAATGTTGAAATAAATTTTGGTCAAAAGAAATTGTTAAATAATTAAAGTGGAGACTATGGAATTTAAAATCGGGATATGATTGAATTTTGAAAATTGATTTGTTTAAAGATTGAACCTTAATTCGAGCTTTGAATATTACTAAGTAAAAGCGATATAAAATTATATTTTGAAATTGAGCTTGAAATTGAATCATATTTGTAATTGGGATTTAAATTTGAATATTGAAGGATAATTTTGTTAAGTGTTATAAATTGATATTTTGAAAAATCAAGCTCAAAATCGATATAAATTGAAATTGAATTAATTGAAGGTGAATGTAGAATTGAATTAATTTGAAGTCAAAGTTGACATTGATTTGAATTGAAATCGAAATTGAATCGGTAGAATGGAAACTGAAATTGATTTGAATTGAGAAGTTAAAATTGAAATGGTTTGGTTTTGAAGCTGTTTCATTTTGTTTTTCCAAATTACTCAGTTGTATAAACCATTTTTGAATACTTAAACTATTTTAATCTATTTTAAATCTACGTAACCCAATTTAAATTATTTTAAACTATTTATCTATTTCAAATCCATTTTAAGATTTTAAGTATTTTTAACTATTTTAATTATTTAAAACTACTTTTAAACTACTTAAAACTATTTTCTAAAATTCTAAGCTGGTCAATAAGGTGAAATGTTTATATTTAAATCTTGAATTTAAATACAAATTGGGTTAAATGAAGTTGCAACCTAAATTGAAATTCGAAATGATTTTGAAATCGAAATGAGATATTGATGCGAAAAATGATTTTTGAAATGGAATCTTACATTTGAATAGATACGATGATATTTGAATTGGATTTGATTTTTTTGAAGCGAATATGATATTTTGATATCAATTATGAATCGATTTGAAATGTAAAAGAGCCGACGGTGTAATAATACGTAGTTATTAAAGAGACCGGGATTGGATATGGACATACTCTCTGTCGATACCGAAAACCACTTTAATAACTATTATACGCGGAGTGTTGATCCAGAATGAAGTGGATGGTTTAGTGAACGCGTTGACTGAAGAAAGAGAACGATATTGGATGACCCCTGACATGACTAAAACAGGAGCCGCGCCGGGCCATTGAGGTTCGCCATCTCTAGCGGACACACTTCTTCGATACCATATCTATCACATTTGTGATTCGATTTGGGTGCACCCCTTGATTTGGGAGTGTTGTTTCACGGTGTTGGGGTAGCTGCTGGCTATGCTCAACATCAGTCCGGATCATGCAACTACTAGTATCCTAGTTGGTATCGCCTCATGTACCTTGTCATACTGATTATCCTAGTCGCGACCACTACGTTTTGTTTTGTGTTATACCTATGGGGTACCCTCTGATAACCACCAGTTTACGGTGGGGCTTACGGTGCTGTATAGACTATGGCATTATAAAAATGTGTTAAGGGGGATTATGGTAACGCCTTAATGCTATTTTGATACTTTATATTACTAATAGGCATTATCTACTTAGCGTACATTACTACCTAGTTGATAGTTTAACGGATCCTTGAGAGATGGAAAATCCCGTAACATCTCTTGAGTTATTGCACGCACGTTGACACTGGATAGGAGATGTAAAACCCCGTAAACATCCCTGACGCCGTTACACTCATATTTATTTACGATTGATTTAACTTTCATAAGGATATTTTAGTCCTGACTCGAGTGTTTTGTCTTTTCATTACGCTCGGGTCAGTCCTGAGTTTTCAGATTTTGAAGATCTATTCTGGAGGATGAAGACGAAGATTTGGTGTACTATTACTATTATTATCCTTGCATCATGTTGTCTGGTGCATCATTTTATTTGTTCTATTGTATATGTATAACTCTGATAAATGTTGTATAAATAATGATCAAAGTATTGTAAACAGCTTCATGAACTGTTTATTTGACTATTATATTTTATCGTTCCGCTGCGAGATTCTGTGTTGTTTCATTTCCTGTATTTCTCTTTCTTTTCTTTTCTTAATTACCCCAATTACCATCTACCCTTTTGAATGGTTTGGAACCGGCATATGTATTTGATCGTCGGTTTAAACTGTCCAAATAGGCGGGTCATTACATTGCCCCACTTCGAATCCATCTACAACGGCTTCGTTTCGATCGGCCAGAGCACACCACGATCGATACGAACACGCCTCTGTTCAAATCCCTGAAGGTCCTCGAATCCACTAAGTCAAAATGGCGAAAATCATGGAGTCGACCCAGTCAACTCGGAGTAAATAGTGGATCGACACGAAGAATGCACACCACGTCATCACGAAGGCGCGTGAAGCCATCGATTCAAACCCATCGATTCGAAGGGGATCGAGTCGAAGCATGCAACCTACTCGAGAATATCAACTCGAATCGACTATATCTTGCAATCCACAAGTCCAAATGCAATGAAATTTTTACAGGAGCTTACTTACACGTTGAAGGATGTCCACACCAAATTTAATCTCGACTGGGTGATTTCTTGATCGATTTGAAAGGAGTTCGAATCGATCCCAAGGTGGGCCCAAATTCCCTGAGGCCGGGCGTGTGGGCCCCCTCACGTGCCAGAAGTGGTCTACCAGATTTTTAGGAGAAATATCAGCCTCCTACACCTATAAATAGAGCCCCAGGTCATTCAGAAAAGGGGATCCGAATTCTGAAGCGCCAAGACTCTACCGGATTCAATTTTATACCTTATCATTGCGGTTCCATTCAAGTTTCAGAGCTATAATCCATTGTACCTTGCTGTAACCAACTGTAATCATCAAGAGAACATCAATAAAAAGAAAAACCTTTGAAGTGGACGTAGGCCGGAGACAGCCGAACCACTATAAATCGTGTGTCCTTGTTCATTATTTCTGAATTACTACTCGATGCTTGCTTAAATTTGTGATTTGTGTTTGAATATTGTTGATTTATATTCATACACTGGTGCTTTCACAACACTTGGGGTTTGTGACCAATTTGGCGCAAACACTTTGGTGCTTTCATTGAGAAGACCAGCACCCGCTACATCGGATCGAAGTTAGAATTTGAAAAGCTTGAAGACCTCGGACTTAGAGAAAATGACTAGACAGAACAGTAGAAGGCAGAGGGCTGAAAGAAGCCAACAAGGAGGAAGCCAGGAGGCATCCTCTGGAGCTGGAGAAGGACAAGCTTCCGTCTACATCACTAGAGATGAGATGGAGGCTATGGCTAATTCGATACGCGAAAGCATGATGAAGACTCAACAGGAGATGCTGCAGAATTTTCTCGAACAAATGAGGGCGGCGAATGTGCAAAACCATGGACCAACTACGACAACTGCAAGTGCGGGACAAGGAATCAGGATTACAGAAGCTAATGAAGGTCAGGTTCAAGACCAGAATGCAGGAGCTGAAGGTGATCAACAAGGGCTTAGGGGCAGACCCTCAGGGTCCGATACTGGAAGACCAATAGACGGAGCTCAACAAGCTGGAGCCAATGCTAATGCTAACGAGCCTCACGAAGAGTATGTACCAGAATTCCCTTCAAGGCTCGGGGGGCAGGATAGAATCTTGACAAGGGGTCAACCTTTGGATGGAGACGAGAGAATGATTGGTCTAATGCGACAAATCATGAGAGGAGGAGTGTCTAATGGAGGACTAGAAGAAGTCAGTCGGAGTCCGTTCACTCCGAACATCTGAAACGCAAGGAACCCTCCAAAATTCAAACTACCAACGCTAGATCCTTATGATGGGAGGTTAGACCCGACCATGCACATTACCAGATATATTAGGCACATGGAAGTGCTGGGGGCATCCGAGGAAGTGATGGAACGATGCTTCCCTCTATACTTGTCAGATTTGGCTACGCTTTGGTTCAGGCAACTAGAGAGTGGATCAATCAGAACATGGAGCGAGCTTGTAGATTGCTTCATGAGACAGTTTAGGGTCCATGTGACGTGACCCAAGAGTGTGATGACTTTAGCCTCGATAAAGCAAAGGACCGGAGAGTCCATAAAAGATTTTCTACTAAGATTCAATGCAATGGTAACTTCTGTAGATCGCCCAGATCCCTCAATGATTTTGATGGCGGCGGTGGCAGGAGTTGGGGAAGGCACCAAATTCAAAGATTCTCTAACTAAAGATCCACCACAAGATCTCGGAGAGTTCTATCATAAAGTTCAAAAGTTCATCCGATTAGAAGAATCACGAGCCGAGGAGAAGGAAACAAACGCCACTCAAGGCGAAGTAACCTCCAGAGAACAGTCTGGAGTAGACAGAGGAAAGAGGAAACAGGATGACAGATATGATGGTCCTAATAAACGGAAGAAATTCCGAGAACCAAGATTCAGGCAATACACATATCTGACTGCAGGCCTGGAATGAATTTACACTGAAACTCGGGGGCAACTCCCCCATCGAAAGCCACCCAGGAGGGATCCTACTGAGCAGGAGCGCAGAACTAGAAAATACTGCCTATTCCATGAGCTGGATGGGCACACTACGGAGGAATGCCGCCACCTAAAGGATGAGGTGGAAGAACATGCCAGGAGTGCTAGATTGCCACAATATGTCAGAGAACGGACAGCGGCGGTAAGGCCTGAACAACTACAGCCTCCCCCTAGCAGGGACGATCCTGGATCAGGATCACGACTCATCATCCACTGATTAAAGATGGCAAAGGCCAAGTCCAGGATTTGGACTTTGGTCGAATAATTTCATTTAGATTTGTTTTCAGAATAAACGGTTACTCCACTTACTCATGTACGGGAACCAGAGAGATCCCTAGGCATGCACTGAGATGGAGATAAACGGATATGCCCGGAGAGGCAATATTTAGCTTTTACCCGATGTTTGAGATTGAACATCTAGGACTCGAACTTAAATAAACAAATTAGAATTTCTTGAAGTAAAACCTTTGACCAGAGAGTTAAAGGATGAACATTAACTACAAATATAAAAATGATCGCTTTATGACCCTACCCGGAGAGGCGGGGTCCGGAGTGCAAGAAGTGAGTTGCTTCGCGGAGAGCGACAGGATCAACTCACTTAAGCGATGTTTCCCCTTCACCAGAGAGTGACAGGATGGGATCCAGCAAGAGCCCGGAGAGGCTATGATCGGTCTAGAATGACAAATACATCACTATACGTCCTAACCAGGACCAGAGTGCAATAAGATCTTTCTATTCTATCGCTAAGTCGGGAATGGGCTTGGCAAGGGTCCGGAGTGACCATCGATAGTCCAGAGAGACTGAAGAATTTAATTCTTAACTTCCATTGGAAGGGATTGATAACAAATTGGCTCCGAACAGCCATGAACTTGATTGATAGTACTGCAGCTACGAATTAAACGTGAATTTACTTCACTCGGTTTAAGACTATTCAAAACATACCTTTTACAAAAAGGCATGTTTTGGGGGGCAAAGTGTTATCCCAACTTTTGGCAAAGTTGAGATATCCAAAATTTGCTGAGAATCGATGATTACTATTCTTGAATATCAACCGTGCACTGTAGGATAGCCATGGATATCGATAAATTTTGTCCGAGTCCGGATCGTGCCACAATTGACAAGACATGATGAGCAAAGCTATAGAAGCCAGCGTTTCAAATTTCAAGTCAATCCGAGTTCGTACGCTCAAGTTATGATCGATTCAAGATAGAGAAGATAGCCCTTATTCGAATCCATAGACAGGGGTTCTGTTCGTATCCATCCAGCTAAGCTACTTCGTATCCATCAAGTTGTAGTGCTTCGAATCCATGGAGTCATTCCTCTTCGTATCCATCAGCTTGGAGTACTTCGAATCCATGAAGTTTGTACCCATCCTCATGTCTCAGCTCGACTCCATCTAGTTCGCATCCATCAGACGAGCAATAGCTCGAATCCATCAGATAACCGCTCTTCGAATCCATCGATGACTTCACTCCGCATCCATCAACAGATAGTGTGCTTCATATCAACCAGCCAATGCCTGCTTCGTATCCATCAGCAGAAGATATACTCGAATCCATAAATATTGCTAGACTTCGTATCCATTGCGTTCACATCGGTCAGAAAGGAATTAGCCTCGCGTCTACCTGGTTCGAATCCATCAAAATGAATTCCTTCGAATCCATGAAGTTGCTCCACTTCGAATCCATCTACAACGGCTTCGTATCGATCAGCCAGAGCACACCACGATCGATACAAACATGCCTCTGTTCAAATCCCTGAAAGTCCTCGAATCCACTAAGTCAAAATGGCGAAAATCATGGAGTCGACCCAGTCAACTCGGAGTAAATAGTGGATCGACATGAAGAATGCACACCACGTCATCACGAAAGCGCGTGAAGCCATCGAGTCGAACCCATCGATTCGAAGGGGATCGAGTCGAAGCATGCAACCTGCTCGAGAATATCAACTCGAATCGACTATATCTTGCAATCCACAAGTCCAAATGCAATGAAATTTTTACAGAAGCTTACTTATACGTTGAAGGATGTCCACACCAAATTTCATCTCGACTGGGTGATTTCTTGATCGATTTGAAAGGAGTTCGAATCGATCCCAAGGTGGGCCCAAATTCCCTGAGACCGGGCGTGTGGGCCCCCTCACATTCCAGAAGTGGTCTACCGGATTTTTAGGAGAAATATAAGCCTCCTACACCTATAAATAGAGCCCCAGGTCATTCAGAAAAGGGGATCGGAATTCTGAAGCGCCAAGACTCTACCGGATTCAATTCTATACCTTATCATCGTGGTTCCATTCAAGTTTCAGATATATAATCCATTGTAACTTGCTGTAACCAACTGTAATCATCAAGAGAACATCAATAAAAAGAAAAACCTTTGAAGTGGACGTAGGCCGGAGACAGCCGAACCACTATAAATCGTGTGCCCTTGTTCATTATTTCTGAATTACTACTCGTTGCTTGCTTAAATTTGTGATTTGTGTTTGAATATTGTTGATTTATATTCATACACTGGTGCTTTCACAACACTTGGGGTTTGTGACCAATTTTGGCGCAAACAGGGACCAACTTGGAATTGCCGAGAGGTGTCACATTGTATATAACCCTCTCAGGTACATTTTCTAGAGGTATACTTTCGCTAAGGGGGCACATCCTCCTAGTCATTTGTTGAAAATTTTCCTTTTCCTTTACTTTGATTCCAAACCCTTGAATTTAGTTCTTTCTTAATTACATCGGGAAGTGCCTGAAACACTTCATGATGTTTAATTAATTGTATTCATTACTTATGTATGGATGTTGCTGTTGTAAGAGAAAACCTATTCCATAAATGGCGGCGTAGACTCATATATTTTTGTTTATTTCCACCCTTTTTTTTAGAGTTTTACTTATACCAGACACATTGTCTGACCAGAGTTGTTTATTTTCCTAAACTCTTAGGTACCCATTTTTGTTTTAGTAGTCCAAGAGTAGCAGGTGTTTTAGAGACTCTTTTGAAGATGGTGTCCGAATAGGAAGCCTTCATCTATTTAGTTGTCTATTTTCGTTGTTTGTTTAATTCATGTAAGTGTATTTTGTTTCAGCATGTGTAAAGGTAGGTTGTTATAACTGCCTAAGCTGATTATAGTGCTTTTGTGTAACTCTGATAACTCCATGTTAGAGAGTAGCCTTATGTACTATTTTACTGTTATGATATATTTAATAGTTTCGTTGTGATGATTTTGTTCTGTTCTTTTTACTTTACCCCCAACAATTCATCTTTTGGATGATTGTGCAATGACACACTAATACCGTGGATGTTGTCATTTCCAAAGGTCAGAAAGTTGGGTTGTCACAATATCCATCTGGCGGATGGTATGCTCTTTGATGGTGTGTCGAAACTAATGCATCCTCAAATGGGAATCCGTGCTTTTCACAAATTCTCCTAAGAGACCCTTCTTTGATTTTGGAAGTGGGAGAATCTACATGATCATCTAGTATGATTGCATCTTCAAGGGTATCGGAGGTAGGTTTAACTTATGGACATGGACCTTCTACGAGCTCAACCTCCAACCCACCTATAGGCTCTATTGGAAATTCCAAAACCTATTGTTCTACTTATGAACTTTCCTATTAAGGTACAGGTTGTACTGAAGCTTGTTGTGCAAGTGGGACCATGGTCAAGCCCGACTCAGTTTCTAATTCAGCATATCTGGAAGTCGACGGACTTGGAGCTCAAGCAGAGAGACGCTCGATACTTCTATTGGTCGTAGCTACCAAAACTCAACACATAGGTGATATCGAATTGATTAAAAAATAGTGCCCCATGCGGAAGTGAAAACCTAGTGCAGTATTGTGTAGTGTAGTGATGATTTTTCGATATTGTTCAACAGTTCATTAAAAGATCTTGTGTCCATCTGGAATGACCATCATCGCTGACCGTCCAAATGGGCTTTAAGTTTGAGGCATGTATTTAAGATGTCCTGAACTTGGGAGACTTCATCCTAGAGTTATGATTCCAAGTGGACATATTGGATTTCTCCAAGTTGACCAAGGCAGAAAACCCAAGAGCAGGTTCGGTACCGAACGATAGCCCTTGAGGAATTTCCAGCCTTGGCAACTTGAAGCCCTACTCCTAAACATGGCCATTCATACTCGAAGCACTCTACCATCACCGACGTTTATCTCCATCATCACTACCTTCCCATGTATGCTTGGAGTTCGAATTATAAGCCATGTTCAAGTGTTAATGCTCGAGTCTAAGGATTGAGGCAAGATGAATCTGGTTTTGGCTTATAGGTTCATTCGGTGGTCGAGATCGCTCGGAAGGCAGTGATGATTGAATGGCGGGGAATGGTGACACTGCTTCTGAGAGTGGACGACAACAGTTCAAGTCGAGGCAATAAGTTTTTTAATGGCAGACCTCAATGTTCTAATTCGGTGGCAAATAAAGTGAAAGAGAAGAGTGAAGTGGCACAAGTATATAGCTATAAAACCATGGAAATAGGCTGAAATATAGCCATATCCTAAGCTTATCGATCGGTACCGATTCATCCCCATGGATCGGTACCGAATGATCAGCGCTTAAAGGTAAATATGAAAATGAAAAGTACATATATGTATGTACATATATATGTGTACATATATATAGTGTTTCATGGAGGCTAGTGTATGTATGGAGCCAAGGTGTGATAGAAAATCAATGCAATTGCTTATATACATGCTTAATATTCAGTAACTAGAACTAGACAAGAGTAGATTCAAATCTAAAAGTTCCAGAAGAAGAAATAGTTTAAAATCATCAAGCTTGGAATGACAGATCATGAGAGCACACTCCAGTTTTATAGTTCCAAATGTTAGCGAAACATCATAATGAACGGTTATAGACATACACTTAACCGAAAAGGTCTAGAAATGGATAACAACTATTCGGAGCACGGATTAGAGTCCAATATGGCAATCCCAACCTATCTCGATTCAAAGCATATATCGTGTTTGCAATAAGATGCACTTTTGAGAGCAAGTGTTATCCGGCTATTTGACCAGGCAATATCTAGACTAATTTGATGGATAAAACTTGAAAGCTACCGAGGCAGAAGACACAGAGGGATAGCCAAAAAGTCCAAAAAATAAACTACCCTAAGGTCACAAGACAAAGACAAGGCCAAACCAAAAGTTCTACCTTATGATTCCACCATTTGATGGATTGGTATCGATCCACCCTTATGGATCTGTACCGGTCAGTACAAATGCACCCAAATCATCCCATTTTCTCCATGCTACCTAGTCTTGATGCCAAAAGCCTAATAAACGTTTCTTGGATCACTTGCATGTCATATTATCGAATAGATCAAGCACAAGAAACTAGCAACTTTACTCCTCTATTGATCCATCCTATTGGTCAAGAAGCAAGCTTATAACCACGTAAAAAGGTGGAGAAACATGGATATCGATATGGTGATCCATCTTAAGATGACAAAAATGATCCATAACAAAGTTTTATGTATCATGACCGATCCATGGCTATGGATCGGTACAGATAGATCCATATTGTTGAGCGGGCTGCAATTTCGCTTGAGTAACTTCCGAGAGATCATGGGGAAAGTGGGGATGAACGTGCTGGAGCTCTTCCAGGTGACTTACACCTATAATTAGGGCTTGTGGGCTTCATTTTGAGGATCTTTTAGCTCTCAAACAACTTTGTACTTATTTGTTGTAATTGGTTAACGAGCGTTACCAAATGATAAGAACAACAGTTGTAAAATAGAGATATTATCAATAAAACCTCAAGTGGACGCTGTGCAGTTAATGCGCTCGGTAGATTCAAAGCGGTGGAGGTGCAAAAAGTCACAGCGGGGATACAGCGAAGATATAGCGGGATATAGCGGATGGCTCTAAAATAGCATATAAAACTCGTACTTAATGTTTTTATAAATATATAAATGGTAATTATATGAAAAAATATCATTAAATTGAATTATAAATAATACATGAATAATTTTAAATAAAAACACGTACGAATATACTTTAAATAAACGAAAAACTGTTATATAACATAATTGAATTCGGTAGAATATTAGAGTATTTTCATTTCTAAAAATATATCAAAAATTAAATCAAATAAATTAATTTATAATGTATAAATGCAATTTTCAATTCAATTTATTAAAAAAGATATAGCGAAAATAGCAGATTATAGCGAAAATAACGGAATATAGCGGAAATAGCAGGGATTAAAGCGGAAAGGCTATATTTTGGGGCTATATGGAAAAATCGTAGTAGTAGAAATCCGCTATGAGATATAGCGGGGTTGTAGCGGGGTTGTAGCGGGGCATTAACTACACAGAGTGGACGTAGGCAAGGATTAGCAGAACCACTATAAACCTTGCATATATTGTTTTTAATCATTTTCATTTTCTTTTTGGTCACTTTTATTCTAAAAAATCTATTGAGTGTTTATGCCAATTTTGATGCAAACATATATAACTCAATGAAATAAAAGCAAGTGATGGTGTGAGTGTATACTAAATCATGAATATATTTGCGTAAGTGTGCAAAGATAAATTTAAGAAATACATCTATTAGCATGTATGTGCAAAAATAGGCGATGGTGTGAGTGTAACTCGTACATAAAAAAGGATTTCGCCCTCAAAATCTTCAATAACGAAAAAGTGCAACTCATATGTACATAGATTAATACAATATCTATCTACTCATCCATCAACCACTAACTATCATTATCCTTAGTTCAAATTATATTGCAATATGTACATGTAGGCATGGAATGCATATGAACTTATATTAATGCAAACGTCAGGTGGTCTCCTGATCCAGTCAACCTCCTGAAATGCAAGTGGGATTGCCATACGTCCAAAATGTATGCAATATCCTATGTAAATATACTGACAATTCTACATGTATATGCAACTATTCAATCCATTTGCATATAACTCAATGAAATAAAAACATGTGATGGTGTGAGTGTATTCTAACTCAAGAATATATTTGCCTAAGTGTATGCTAATTTAAAACTTGACAATATTACCATTTTTAATTTAGTTGAATGTTGATAGTGTAGCATGATGACATGATTAAAAATTTACATTATAAAATTAAGAATTAAATATTAATCTCGCCTAGACTATTTTCTTAATGAGTTTAACTCTAAACATTATTGTTAGCTGATTATAATAGAATTTGTGTAATGAAAATTCATTAAGTTTTATTTTAATATTTAGGTTCAAGTATTGCATGTACACATATATAATATACAATAAAATAAATTTTCTCATATGTTTATTCATACATGTCTAACAGATGTGTCTCCATACCATTTAAGTTTATTAGAAAATTGGATTCAAATTGAAAAATAATATTGCTTATTCAACATGTAAAAGAAATTAATATAAACTTCAACCAAAAGATTGCGATTATTTATTACGAATTTAAACTAATTAGTGAATTAAATAAAATTAATTATTCTTGATTAAAATACATTTAATGAATATAATACATTCCATATTAATTCTATTTAATGCCAATCAATTACAGAATTTATTTATCATCTAATTCATCTTCATTAAATCCTTTTAACATCAATATTTCAAAAGTGTTAAATGTTCCAACTCAATGAGAGAACACATAATGTAAGTTATCTAATAACGTTAAACGATGTTTTTTACTAACAGAAATGATAAATTGAAACACAATAACTATTCTTTACAAAAATATTTCATTTGTTTCACACTTTTGGCAAAAAAATAAATGAGAAAAATATTTACAGACAATTTTCTAGTAAACGAACAAAATATTGTTACTCTAATATTTTTTCACACTTTTAAACACAACATTATATCCTAAGTATCTTTGTATGTTTGAAATAAAATATCATATATTTTGGTACCAAAATTGGGCACAACACTCTTCGGAAGTATTTGAGGAGATAAAAATGAAGAATAGAAATGTAAAAAGAGGACTATCTAACAAACACTTCAAAAACAGGTAGCGAAAACACGTAGAAACATAACAATTTAGAGTGCTTCGGTGTATGGCCTACGTCCACTATGAAGTAGATGACTTTGTTGATATTCACTTGTTAATTACAATTGATTATAGTGGATTATAGTGTTGAAATTCGAGTACAACAGCAGCTATGGAATGCAAAAGTGGTTCCGGTAGAGTTTGGACATCTAAAAACCAAAGATCCTTTTTTTGTAGGCCCTAGGCCTCTATTTATGGGCGTAGGAGGAAAATATTTCGCTCAGATATAGGGAGATTTCTTCTGACACGTGGTTGGGCCCATGCAATCGATCCTAGGCAATTTCGACTCGATCCGTGATCGATATGAAAGAATTTCATATCGATCAAGATTTCTTTCAATCGAGTTGAAATTAGGCAGGAACATTCTTTAGGTTACATGCGAGCACCTGTGAAATTTCATAGCATTTGGACATGTGGATTGCAAGTTATGATCGATGCAAACTTGCGTTTTTATGAAGGCTGAAGCATTCGCATCCAACTCCTAGGAGCGTGATGTTTAGTTGACGTGGCGCTGTTTATTCGGTTCGATCCATTTTTTGAGTCGAGTCGACCAAGTCATTGATCTGTGTGTGTTCTCTTCGTATCGTTCCACTATAGTTCCCTTCGTATCGATGGTTGAAGCTTGCTTCATATTGATAACATATTGACCACTTCGTATCGATAACTTTCACCCTATTTCGTATCGATATACACTCACACCCTTCGTATCGATGGAATATTGACAGTTTTTTTATCGATGCCCTTCTAATGGTTACTTTGGTTAGTGATTGGTACGAAATGTGCATGATGATCGATACAAACCGTGTACAGATGATCGATACGAACTCTCTTCTGGTGAGGGATACGAATGGATGGGTCGGTGCGAATAGAGGCAAACGATGGATACGAAGTAGCGCATCCTGATGGATTCGAACAACAGGCGACTTCATGGATGCGAACGATAGATAGCGCGATGGATTCAAACAGATCGATTCGAACCAAGGCTTTTTTATGGATACGAAGTGAGGTTGATTCCCTTGATTTGCGTCGATCACATCTTAAGCATACGAACTCCAATTGACTTGAAATTTAGAACGTTGGCTTTCTTAGCTTTGCTGTCATGTCATATCAATTGTGGCTTGATCCGGACTCGGACAAAATTCATCGACATCCATAGCTAGCATGTGCTTATTTGACATTCAGGATGAGTGGTTTTTGATCTTCAGTCAATTTCTTGATATCTCGACCTTGCCAAAAGGCGGGATAACATTTTCCTCCTAAAATACGTCTTATGGTAACATGATGTGCTTTGAATAGTCGCATCTTTCATCCTGAATAGTTCTGTCTGACTTGTTGAACAATTGTCGCCTTTTCGTTGAAAATTGTAACTCCTGACTTATTTTCAGTAATATGAACTATTGAGTGCCAACTGTTGTACCGTGTTCCATTGTAACCGATTGTTGTATGATAGCGGTTAGCTATTTGTTGTTGTAACCGTCATCAGGTGGGTGTTTGACCAGTGAATTTTGAAAATTGAAAAATAGTTTGACATACGTGCATATATGTTAACCTTACTCTTATTAACTTTCGCGCGTTTAAAAGTCATTGTCAGTTTCTCGCATCGAATTCCATATCGATCGTCTCCTGAGCCGATGTGAAATTCGAGTTGTAACAACGTTCGACGGTTGTTTTGGAATATCCCTCTGTATCGATCCTCTCCTGGATCGATGTAAAAGTTTGAAAGATTGTTCTTGCTTCACAGCAATACAAATTGATGGATACGGAATAAACACTTCGCATCGACGGATACGAGCTTTCATGGGTTGTGTGTTGATGGATATGAACAATATAGTTCATATCGATGAACCTTAGATGGAGACGAAAACAGTGGATACGAACAAATGTTTTGTATCGATGGAGTCCGATGATTTAGAAAAATTTCTACTGCAAACATCATAACGGTAAAGATCAGGTCGATGGATATGAACTTCTATAGGCTTTAAAGCAAGGGATAATCGTATTGACAGATCTTTAACGGGTTCGAATGACTTGAAGGAGTTCCCATGTTTGGATGGATACGAACAAGCTTCTCGCATCGATAACATCAGAGACTATTCTAACCGGTCATTCTAATTAGGGGATGAATGGTCGTTTCTTTAGTATAAATAGGCTTGGTACTTAGCCAATTTTCACTTTCTTGTTTCCGTCTAGCCTTGCCTTCGTATCGCTTTAAGTAGAGAGAAATAAAACTGCTCTTCGCTCTCAAGCTATTCAATCCACCCAACTGCTTAAACTAGGTAAATCAATGAATAAAATTAACATAAAAATGATGAGACTTTAATCCTCTTATCCTTTCATTTGTTCTCGTGGCTGACACTAGTGAAGGGTATGCCACAGATGGTCAAAGCGAGGTGGAAATAGCATTCTGAGTTGATTGGGGAAGATAAAGAGCGGATGGGCGCACAGCTCTAACTTCGTGCCGATGGAAGATGGGAAGAAAAAGAACTGTTCATATCGACTAGGAGTGTGGAGTTTGTATAGATCTAGAACTACCAGATGGAAAGAGGATATTCGTATCGATTGGAGTTATGGAACTTCGTATCGTTTTAATTCCACCGGTACGAAGCATGGACAATGCAATCGATACAAGATAGGATTGCGGGACCGATACGAACTCCTACGAGTAATCGATACGGGAGAAGGCTATGCCATCGAAGAAGTCATTGCCAAACGATGCGAAAGTTATAGCTTTTGACAACATGAAGCTTATCTTCCCTTGATTGATACGAAGTAGATTCTTGATGACCATATCCAAGTTTCGAACCTTGGTGGATACGAATTTTGTACATACTAAAACATTTGACTCGTACGAGCTTCTGCCTGCATAACTAGACTTAATTTCTTTACCGCATACTTAACTGCCTTTTAAAGCTCGTCGATGGAACTGTAACTTAACTCAATTTTAAAGAACTTTTACTTGAATCAGTCTCTAAAATCTGGATGGCACGATTGTGAGGGTCAGTGATGACGGTCACTCCTGTTGAATTTCTATGTCTTGTCATTTGCATATTTCTTCATATTTTGCAGAATTTCTCATGCAGTTTGTAGCATTGCACTACACAACACGTTCATACACTTCACACTGGGGGATGCACGGGCTTATTATCGTCTAATGATGATTTTTCATAAGTTAGTTAGTTATGGAACCTATAAGCTCACAACAGCAGGAAATTCAGAGTTCATTTCCACTAACGATCTTGGTACCGGCCATTGCGACCAAAATTATAGATCTGGCTCCGGATGAGTTAACAAGCGCCTCTTTCATCGTTAATCCGCCAAATTCTATATGGTCAAATGTTTCTAAAGACATGTTGGGATGTATATGCTTAAGGCACGACTTATCATTGGACGATGTGCTATTGCCTGGACTAAACGATAGACCGCATTATCCACCAGAGGGGTTTACCGCTTTCAATCACCACGCATGTGCAACAGGAACACTTCCTCCATTCCCCCAATACATTAGGGAAGTGCTATCTTTCTTTGGAATCATTCCATCCCAACTACACCCCAACGGTTATGCCTTGCTGAACAGTTTGTTCATCGTATTTATAGAGCATCTCTTTCGACCCCCGACACCGATTGAGATTAGATACTTATTCAACATCAAGAGCCGAGGAGATAGCCCTTCTTTTACATTCCTGGAAGTGGTCAGGAATTGTCAAGTGGTAACGGGGTCTTGGACCAGGTTGAGTTACTTCAAAATGGAATGGTTTTATGTTCGATTCCCCCTAGGATTTGCCAGTCGATAGTTATTCAAACGTAAGTACCACAGTCCTTTCAAGTAGTTAATATGGTGATCATAACTGATGTTAAACTAACATCCCCTCTTCTTTACAGCTGTAATTTCACGACCCGAAGGTGCTCATTTCAAAGAGATTGTATGGTTCTCCAAGAAGTTCCGAGTTAAGTGAGGGACATTGACTTGGTTCTAATAGATAGAAATTTGAGAATCGTTGGATTAATCGATCGTGGCCAAAGTATAAGGCTTGAACGTACATTAAGGGCTATCTCGAAGAAATGAGTGAACGTAAGATGCTCAGAGTTGTTATAACTGAAGAAGTCGACTAAGAGAGAACACCCACTGACGACGAACATGTAGCCAGGCCTTCCGACACCCTTCAAGTTTCCAGAGGAAAAAGAAAAGGCAAGGCATCTGCTTTCAAACGTTCTAAATCCATGAGATGGAAATCTACGGTCATATCTTTTCCTATACCCGGGATTAAAATTTCAAAGGCTCCTCCTTCGCAGGTGGAAAACCTTTTTGAAGGGCTTGCCAATATCCCAATCCCAGACTACGTGTCACTTCGGGATGACGCCGGGTTGGATGAGCTTCCGAGTGCTTTAGATTTAAGCGAATCTCTGCCCACAAGCATGGTCGACATTTCCGGTTGGTCGTGGGGTTGCACATACAATACACCTCATAGCATCACATAATTCCCGACCATAAGTTGCTTACTTTGGAAGAATACTAACTCTGTTCTTCTTTTACATTGCAGGTGTAATGTCTAGACATGGGTCGGTGCTAGGGAGTCTACGCTCAGCTCGCCGACCTTCTTCATATTATGAGTCGCGAAGGAGAGAGGCAGATAGGAATTATAATTGTGGGTACTCTAGTCAAGAACGATACGACAGAAATAGAGATAGGGAATACAGACAACGATCCCAATCTCATTCTCCCACTCCTAGAAACCCTACATAGCCTCTTGTTCATGTCTCACGCCCCCTCGAAAACTTCATGGCACAAGCCGTCTTCTCACATCTCAAGGCATAAAACTCACCATCATAGAACTAAAACAATTGCCCCCATAATTGCAGAGCAGGTCCTTATTGAGCCTACAGAGGAAGGAATGATTAAAATTGCCCAATTGAAGAAGGATTTTCCAGATATTTGCTTCGATGATTATATTTTACCCTCACATTTAAAGAGAATTCTAGAGGAAGTTGAGAACACAGTGCACGATTACATCCATGACATTTACACTCAATACAAGGAGTGGGAAGAAGCCGCGAAAAAAGCATCGAACCTGGCCTTTGAGCGGGCAGCTATCATTGAGAAGCTAGAAACCGAGCTCGCTCAGAAGGATCGCATTATTCAGGTGCTTAACACTGAATCTGAGTCCACTAGAAGGTCGGAGATGGTGGCCATTAAAAAGGCCGACGAGGATAACTCGGCCATGGAGAGGATGAGGCAGGCACACTATGCCTTAGTGGAGGAGATGGGCCATCGAAACACCACCGTTACTGCCGAATGGGATGCGGCCCTCAAAGAAATCGACAAGATTAAGGCCAAATTCTCTGAAATTTCCAAGGATAGGGATGATGGAAACAACGCAGACCAGAAGGCATGTGAGCAGGTTGTAGTGCTCTGAGCTGAACGGGATGTGGCAGTAGCTAAGGTCCGTGTGGTGGGGTCTGAGGTTGAGGAGAAGGTTCGGATGGCGGAGTCTAGGTTGGAAGCCAATATAGAGGATCTTCTCATCACCTTTAACGCTAATGTGCTTAAACACGGAAATTTGGCCTGGCTCGTAAACTATCTGATGCATTTTATAATGCCTGGGGCAGATTGGTCGAGGAGGAGAAGGCAGTGCATCTGGGTGAATCAATCGACGAGTTCGAGCTCGAGAATTACATTCTGACTGAAGATGAAAGGAAGATTCTCCACGAGCCGATGATTTCACATAAAAGGGAGAAGCTCGGCACCCAACACTTGGATATTGGAGAAGGTTTAGGTGTTGAGCATCACGCTACAAGTCTTGAGATTCCTGCTCCACTTCAATCTGAACCTGCATGAGCGGTTAAACCCTAGTCTATCCCTGCATGTAATCCAGAACAGCCGCAACTATCTCCTGTTAAAGAGCACACCTCTGAAGCCATTCAGACATCCGTAAGCCAAACTGAGGAAGGTACTCTAAACATTTCACTTGTGTAATCAAAATAAGGAGCTTGACTTGGAGATTTTACTAACAGTCTTCCTTTTTCTCTATCCAGTGACTGGAGCTACATTGATCGTGCCTCCTGCAACTGAAGAATTGCATCAACCGCAGGAGTTTATCATTACCGAGGCGACCACCACAACAACGACTGTATCGATCAATGGAACGCAGGGGTGCACACTCTCTTTTGATGAGCAAATGATGGAGGAGCTACTCCGTCGCCACAGTGACCCCTTTGCAGACCTACCATTTGTTATGAGTGGAATCTCACTCGCGACTGTCTCTTCAATGTCGACTGTTGATGTTCCCAGCGAGGCCCGAGCAGCTCATGAGGAAGAGATATTGGCAGAAATCGACACCGAAATGGAGGAAGTGGCTTGTCGTAGTAGTTCTGGAGGTAGAATGGTGGCATTTAGCCTGGCATCGCTAAGAATGATATCACCTGGTGGTACAGTTATTGATACTAGCGTGTCTATTCCGCCTCCTACAACAGATCCGACCCCTTCGACTCCTCTGCAGGAAGCATCCCTGTACACTCAAGTTTGAAGGAGGACGTTGAGATCATGCCTCTACCTGGAGATCGACCGCCAAAAGGCAAGAGCTCATATAGAAGACTAAGCAGCAACTCCGGTGGGTCTACACCGAAGAGGAAGCCAAAGAAGAAGAAAGAGTACCTAGGCCTCTTTGACACATTTTTGAGTAGATAAGAATTTGCTTTTAGCATTTGTAGGCCTTGTATAGATGCAGGTTCGACGCCTGCTAGTAGGGATTTTGGAAATAACTTGTACATGAACTTCTTTCACAGTTAGTTGAAATGAAATCTTGTTTTGACTTCAAGTCAATTATTGTTTGTTCTACTTAAGTGTTCCGGTATTTGAATTCTAGTCTAGTGCACTTGTGGAGTTCCAACCTTTGGGTCAAGTTTGTTTTTTATTTGTCAAGTCTGGACATCACAAACACGAGTCGTGACCAGGGGCTAAGTTGAACTTTAATGTTGCACTGCTTCAGTCAATGGTAGACACTTAAGCTCTGCCCCCAGTTTCGGGGATGAGTTGCAAAGGTTGGCCAAAAATCGCATTTTACTTTAGTTTCTCCAAGCTTAACATCGTTGAATCGATGCTAAAATAAGTGAGAGTCAAGTAATCGAATCACACTCGCTCACTTCTAAATGATCGCGTCCACATTCCGGGGGCCTGAGTTATGTTTATGCTGTAACCGCACTTGGGAACTAAGAGTTATTTATGGTCGATACTCTGGTTCGTGCTCTTGAAATCCAGAGATAGTCAACGTTTGTACTTCCATTCGCGCTTCGGGAACTTAGAGTTGATATTATTACCCCAATTTGCACTCTGAGAATTGGGAGTTGATATTATACTCCGACTTGCACTCCGAGAATTCGAGTTATTGTTTATACTCCGACTCGCACTTTGGGAATTCAAAGTTGGTGATTATACTCCAATTCGCATTTCGAGAATTTGGAGTTATTATTTATACTCCAACTCGCACTCTGGGAATTCAAAGTTAGTGTTTATACTCCGACTCGCACTCTGGAATTCGAAGTTGATGTTTATACTCTAGTTTGCACTATGGGAACCTAGAGTTGACATTGATACTCCAATTCGCACTATAGGAATTTGTAGTTGGCCTATAGATGGTCAGTCACATCTGTTTAGGATTTTAGGATTTCATTCACACTTCGGGAATGATGGATTTATTAGGATCATGGATGGTCAATTCACATCTACCTCGAGTTAACAAGTGAGGTCGTTTGATGGACGGATCCATCCTCCTCGAACTTGGTTAGGATACAGTCGAAATCATTAGATGGACGGGTCCATCCTCTTCGAAACCGTATTTATGAGTATATACTCCAACTCGCACTATGGGAGATTGGAGTTAGTTAAAGGATTGTCATGTAACAATCCTTTTTAGCTTTAGTGTTGTGACTTGCCCTCGAGCTCGGGTTTCACTTAGCGAGTGGTCGGTCGTATCACAATCATTTCCTATTTGAATAAATCCACCGTATGATGGAACTTAGCTCTTCGTGCGTCGTGATGGTTGTATGTCATATTCAATAAATCACAGCTCTGGCTCGAAGAGATGGCATTTTATTGCTGAAATGAGAAAATACAATAAAATCAGTTGCCTTACTACAAATTTAAATTTCAAAATGCAGAAACAAATTATAGATGAAAAATATACTGAAATAAATAAAGCCGGTCATGTGTAGTAGCGACGAAGACTCTCGATGTTCTTGGCTCTCGAAAAAGTAAGACCGTCAATGGTCGATAGCTTAAATGTGCCATCTCCGAGCTTTCATTAAATCACATATGGTCCTTCAACGTTGGTTTCATTTGTGAAGGAACCAGATAAATTCTTTTCAGGATAAGTTCGTTGAGTTCAAAGGTTTGGGGTTGGACCTTGGCTTTGTATAATTTGGCGACTCGACTTCGGTATGCGGCTGCCCTCAAATCGGCGTCTTTGCGCTTCTCATCTAAGAAATCCAAGGATTTTAGCAAGTAGAATAGGATTCGTCTTTGGATCATAATAAGTCACACGATGAGAAGGTACTTCCATCTCGACTGGAGTAACGGCTTCTGAACCATAGGATAGAGAAAATGGAGTGTGTCCGGTCGTGGACTTGTGGGTCATCCGGTAAGCCCATGAAGCCGTAGGAAGTTCATCAACCCACTTGCCTCGGCCTTTTTCAGTCGTTTCTTCAGAATAGACTTGATAATCTTATTAACAGCTTCAACCTGGTCATTGGATTAAGGGTGAGCAGCTGTAGAGAATTTCTTTCAAGTGAGGAATCGTTGGAAGAAATTCTTGAACTCAACGCCGTCGAACTGGGTTCCGTTATCAGTGATGATGGTATGTGGAAGACCAAATCGGCCGATAATGTTGCGAACTACAAAGTTGATCACCTTCTTCGTCATGATTGTAGCAAGAGGTTCAGCTTCGGCACATTTAGTAAAGTAATCAACTGCGATGATGGCGTACTTCGCACCACCTTTGGCCAGGGGTAAAAAGCGAATGATATCAATGACCTATACTGCACACGACCATGGAATAATCATTTGGGTTATCTCAATAGGTGGGGCTCTAGGAATTCGAGCATGCTTTTGACATTTATAACATTTCCTGGCATAGTCTGTTGCATCACGGTTTACAGTTGGCCAACAATATCCACATCAGAGTACTTTCTTAGCGAGATCTTACCCCCTAGTGTGATCGCCACATTCTCCTTCGTGAACATCATGTAATACTTGCTTAATTTATCATGGGCGATACACCAAAGTAGAGGAATGGAGTACCCTCTTCGATACATGACTCCATTCTGAATAGTGAATCATGTAGCTTTATGAAGAATCTGTCTCTTCTCACTTTTGCGCTTAGGCAGCATTCCATGCTCGAGGTAATTTCGGAACGGAGTCATCCACGACTCCTTGTCGGGAGTGATTTCAACTATATAGTCTGTCTCCATCTGATCAAAGCTTGGGGAATATAACGTTTCCATAGGAAAGGGTCCCATTTGCTGTGCTTCTCCTATACTAGCTAACTCCACCAACGAATCAGCCTTTTGATTGCGGTCACGGGGTATGTAGAAGATGACATAATAATCAAACTGATTAATTATCTCCTGGACTCGAGACAGATATGCAGCCAATCTTCGATCTTTGGCCTAATATTCACCCCGAACGACGCACAACCAACTGTGAATCATAGTAAATTTCCACAGTAATAATTCTAAAATCTCCGGTGAGTTTCGATCCAGCAAGCAAGGCTTCATATTCAGCTTCATTATTGGTCGTTCGAAAACCAAACTTTAGAGCATAACATATGGATCGACCTTCGGGGGTTTCAAGTACTATTCCAGCACCTAAGCACTGGTCGTTTGATGCACAATCAGTGTGCAGCTTCTAGATATACTCGGGAGATTTACTGGTCTCGGGCAAGTCCTCTGAGTCGGTAAATTTAGCTATGAAATCCTCTAGGACTTGTCCTTGAATAGCTCGCCTCGGAATGTAAGTAATGTCAACTGGCTTAGTTCAATGTTCCATTTAAGTAACCTACCAGACGTCTCAGGCCGCGTAAGGACCTGTAACAACAGCTAATCGGTGTAAATAGTGATAAGATGAGCCTGGAAATATGGACGGAGCTTCCTTGAGGCAATGAAGAGACAATAAGCCAATTTCTCTAGCTTTGGATAATTTCTCTCAGCTCTGGTTAGTTGTTTACTGATATAGTAGACCGGTTTTTGCACTTGGTCCTCCATCCAAATTAGGGCAACACTGATTGCGTTTTCTGATACCACCAAGTAAAGGTACAATTTCTCGTGGTTGACAGGCTTCGACAAAACCGACGGTGTAGAGAGATGTTGAATTAGTGCTCGGAATGCGCCCTCACACTCCGTGGTCCATTCAAAATTCTGTTTTCCTTTTCGAATCAAATCAAGTGAAAGCATTTATCGGTGAACTTTGAAATAAACTGGTCAATGCTGCTACCTTCCCGTTGAGGCTCTGGACTTGCTTTATGGTTCTCAGAGTTTCAAGATTTTTTATTGCCTAGATCTTTTCGAGATTTGCTTTGATTCCACGAGCATTGACGATGAACCCAAGGAATTTTCCAGATGTGACTCCAAAGTGACATTTTAGTGGATTGAGCTTCATACTGTATTTTCGAAGGACGCTAAACATCAATTCTAAGTCTTTAATATGATCAGTGAAGAATCATGATTTGACCAGCATGTCATCCACATATACTTTCATGGTCTTTCCGATCTGGTTGGCGAACATTCGATTGACTAGTCGTTGGTGTGTTGCCCGGCATTCTTGAGTCCGAAAGGCATGACTTTGTAGCAGTAGAGTCCTAAATCGGTCTCGAAGCTGGTATGTTCTTGGTCGGGTAAGTGCATGGGTATCTGGTTGTAACCGGAATAAGAAACCATAAAAGATAATAATTCATGCCCAGCCATTGAATCTATGAGCTGATCAATTCAAGGAAGTGGAAAACTGTCTTTCGGGCCAGCTTTGTTCAGGTCTGAGTAATCAACACACGTCCTACATTTTCCATCTGGCTTTCGGACAAGCACGGGATTGGATACCCACCCCGGGTATAAGGCATCTCGAATAAACCCATTCGATTTCAACCTATCGACCTCTTCTTTAAGAGCAGCAGATCTCTCTAAATCCATACCACGCCTTTTTTGTTTAACAGGGATATACCGTGGGCCAATATTCAAAGTGTGGCTCGCGATGTCAGGAAAGACCCCACACATGTTAGAATACGTCCAGGAGAATACGTCGAGGTTCGACCGGAGAAATTCAACCAATTTCTTCTGTGTCTGTTGGCTTAACTGAGATCCGATATTTATCTTCTTTGAATCATCATCATCGTCAATCGGGACATCGATTGTCAGTTCTTCCAGGGAGGCTTGACTGTCTTTGGTTTCATCTTTACTTTTAGTGTCTCTCAGGTCAAGTTCCCTCTAGTGGGGTACCCGGGCCTGGGCCCAGGCACCAATCGTCAATTATCGGCAAAACGGACGCAGAGAGATTCCTCTACGCCCTTCCCTTTATCCTTTCGCTGTGCCCCACGTAGCTCAACAACGTAATAGGCTCGTCCAGCAGCCTGATCTCCTTGAACGACTCCAACCCCACGATCGATGGGGAATTTCAGAGTTAAACACCGTGGGGCAATGGCTGTCCTAAATTCAACAAGGGCCGGTCGGCCCAAGAAAGCATTGTAAGGGGAGTCTATGTCCAACACAACAAACTGTAGTATCCAGACTCTCCAGTGTTCTCCAACTCCCAACTCCACTAGTAGTTCCACCACTCCAGTGGGTATAGTAGCACTTCCATTGAAGCCATGAATATGAGATTGACAAGGGTTCAAGTACTTAGCTTCCATTTTCATTCGATCATATGCCCGCTTAAAAAAAATATTTACAGAGCTTCCACTGTCAACCAAGATCCTCTTTATCCAAGAAGGACCTACCTGGGCAGATATGATGAGTGGATCGATAGTGGGGGATTCGACCTTATCAGCATCTCTATTTTGGAACACGATGTCATCGGTCATCGTCTTCTGTTGCTTAGCCGGAGCCCCATCATCACAACTACTACAACATTCGAAATCCGCATGCCTAATAGAGCTGGCATACGATTCCATTTCCCACCAGCTTCGGTCTGCCGGATGAGGACCACCACTCACAATGTTTATCACTAACCTTCTGCCGGTACGAGCGGGTTCCTCCTATCTTTATTGATTGGGTATATTATTCTGATTCGATGGGCCCGCACATCCAGACTGCAGCGTCCGCACAAACTGTTCCAACTTCCTCTCTCTAATCAACTTCTTAATGAGGTCCTGCAAATGACGACACTCATTTGTATTTTGGCCATAACTCTCGTGAAACCTACAAAATTTTCCTGTTTGGATTTGCCTCTCTGATGATGGCTTCGGAGCAGGCTTCTTGTACTGGATGGTGTTGCAGGTTTATAGATACACATTTTCCAGTGACGTGTTTAGAGGAGTGTAATTATCAAACATTGGAGCTCTACATCGCAGACCACGATTCTGATCCCGCTTTCTATTCTGGTTCCCACTGCCTTTTTGCTGAGCTTGTTTATATTGAATATTTAACTGGACTTTTCCGAAATTCTTCCCGGACTACTTGACTGCAACATTACTTTGAATTCCTTTACCACTAGGCCTAGTGTCATCCTTCTTCCTAGACTGTTTCGCATCCTCTCTTCTCAAGAATTGGGCTGCTTTGGAAAAGAAATGGTCCAATGACATGGGAGGCTTCCCAGCCAACCAATTTCCGAACTCAGAATTAGGATCAATCCCCTTAGTTAATGCCATCAAGATAGAGTTGTCATTGGGATTGCTTATCTCTGCACATGCAGCATGAAACCTCTCTAAATAGAGTCCAAGTGTCTCCCCGGGAGCTTGAGTGACACTGGACAGAGTATTACAATCCTTTGTCCTTGCAACATGTACTCGAAACTGCTCAATGAACTTGGTTGTCAGTTGATCAAAACAAAAAATAGATCGCGGTGGCAAACGAGTGAACCACATAATAGTTATGCCCCTAGTGAGATCGGGAAGCTTCGACATTTAACTGCATCGTCAGCTCGTGCAACATTCATCAACCACTCGTACTTTAAAATGTGTTGGTTTGGATCAGCACTTCCCTCGTAGACTGGTAAAGCCGGCATTCTAAATCGTCGAGGAGGTTCAGCATATAGTATGTCATCCGTGAAAGGGGTATGACTCCGCCAGTCGTCATTAGTAAGACCCTGACTCTCACGGATCATCAGACAAATCATAGGTTGCATATCCGGCATCCGGACATTCTGTGCACACTGAGCCAATGTGTGGTCGGCTTCCACAATGCAAGGCTGGACCCGACGCGGTCGACGGTCCAAGTCTCGCCTCCTTGGTTCCAAGTCTTTAGGGACGTATGGTTTGGGAGTACGTCTATACTGATGCTGGTTCAGATCTGGCTGATTCTGGGCATCAACCCCTGGTTCAACAGCGGTGGTGGTAGCTTGGTTGTCTATGGTGTAGTGAGGAATGGTACCTCCTCGGGAGGAGGGTCTGGTCTGGTAGCTGGTCGATGGGCTAACTCTCAGTTATCCAACATTCAGAGTAGGTTGATGTCCGGTGACTTGGATGTAGCTTACGTCCAATCGTGGGCGTGTAGATGAGTAGGAGGCCTGATCCGTCCTAGATATTCTGCGCCGTTGGCGGTTTAGCTGATTAGTCAACTTTGCATTGGCGTGTAGTTGTTCGGTAAGTTGCTGACGACTTTGAGTCAGCTCTTCCATAAGCATCTGAAACTCTTGTCAGGTGACAGGTCTGATGGATCCGATGGTCCGGCAGCATTCTGGTTGGATAGAGGTAGCTGTACGGGATTCTGTCGGTCCCGTACTTCTTGATCTACTGCTGTAGAGGCGGTCCTTGTGCTAACCATGGCAAGCAACGAAGTCCTTGCCTAGATTTTATGCAAATCTGAATAGGTTGGAAGGATTATGAACTTGAGATCTGGATCTTCTTCTTGGATTCGTGCAATCCGGTATCGATAGCAGATCTAAAGAGCAAGAGAAAAATTGTGTTTTCTTAGTGAAAACACCAAAGTGTTTGTACCAAAATTGGGCACAACACTCTTCGGAAGTATTTGAAGATATAAAAATGAAGAATAGAAATGTAAAAAGAGGATTATCTAACAAACACTTCAAAAATAGGTAGAAAAACGCGTATAAACATAGTAATTTAGAGTGGTTCAGCGTATGGCCTACGTCCAGTATGAAGTAGATGACTTTATTTATATTCACTTGTTGATAACAACTGATTACAACAGATTATAGTGTTGAAATTTGATTACAACAACAGCTATGGAATGCAAAAGTGGTTCCAGCAGAGTCTGGACGTCTAAAAACCAAAGATCCTTTTTTTGTAGGCCCTGGGGCTCTATTTATAGGCATAGGAGGCAAATATCTCACTCAGATCACGAAAGACTTCTTCTGGCACTTGGATGGGCCACGCAATCGATCCTAGGCGATTTCGACTCGATCCGTGATCGATACAAACTTTACGTTGTACGCGAGCCCTTGTGAAAATTTCATAGCATTTGAACATGTGGATTACAAGTTATGATCGATGCAAACTTGTATTTTTATGAAGGCTGAAGCATTCGCATCCATCAATTCGTATCGATCTATTCGCATCGCTCCTGGGCACGTGATGTTAATTGACGTAGCGTGGGTTATTCGGATCGATCCATTTTTGCACTGAGTCAACCGAGTCATTCATTTGTGTGTGTTCTCTTTGTATCGCTCCACTGTAGTTCCCTTCGTATCGATAACATATTGACAGCTTCATATCGATAACTTTCACCCTATTTTGTGTCGATATACACTCACACCCTTCGTATCGATGGAATATTGACAGTTTTGTATCAATGCCCTTTCAAGGGTTACTTTGGTTGGTGATAGATACGAAATGTGCATAAGATGATCGATACAAACCGTGTACAGATGATCGATACAAACTCTCTTAAGGTGATGGATACGAATTGATGGGTCAGTGCGAATAGAGGTGAACGATGGATACGAAGTAATGCATCCTGATGGATTCGAACAACATACGACTTGATGGATGCGAACAGATGGATAGTGCGATGGATTCGAACAGATCGATTCGAACCAAGGCTTTTTGATGGATATGAAGTGAAGTTGTTTCCCTTAATTTGCGTCCATCACATCTTGAGCATACGAATGCCTATTGACTTGAAATTTGAAATGTTGGCTTTCATAGCTTCGCTTGTCATGTCATGTCAATTGTGGCTTGATCCGGACTCGGACAAAATTAATCGACGTATTCATCGACATCCATAGCGAGCCTGCGCTTATTCAACATTCGGGATGAGTGGTCTTTGATCTTCAGTCAATATCTTGATATCTCGGCCTTTCCAAAAGGCGGGATAACAATGTATTTGGTACATAACAAAACATGTTTATAATCGTTATCTTATATGCATAACATATGAATTGGGTAAAAATTGCACTGTCTTATGCTTGTTTGCACATATAGAAAATATTACGAGCATTCGTATCGATGTTGAGTTATTTCTCCTAAGAAAATTCGTGCAAATTTTTGAATGGGTCCTCTAAGAAAACTTCCGATCAATATTTGGA
Organism: Allium cepa; assembly: GCA_030765085.1. Classification (NCBI taxonomy): domain Eukaryota; kingdom Viridiplantae; phylum Streptophyta; class Magnoliopsida; order Asparagales; family Amaryllidaceae; genus Allium; species Allium cepa. Next base: position 616,363,167 of record CM060942.1, read on the forward strand.
CCCTGATACCATGTGACGAATAAAAATAAATGATGGCCGATTGCATGAAAAAGACAAGGTGATGAAATATCAAATAAGATTCGAATTAAATGTAAAATTATGTTTGGATGTAGAGTTAAACATCATGTGATATTAGTTTGTTGAAGGAGGAGAGGTTTACATATGTTTCCATTTGGTTAATTATTTGGAAGGTTTTGCAAGAAAATAATGAAGATTGGCGATGGACATAATTGATATTGAATTTTCAACTTCAATATTGATTGAAACAACGTAATTTATCTTTGAGAAACCCATAGATTGCATGTATTTTGTTTCATTATAAAATAAAATTAACTTTAGATGCTTCTCATGAAAAATAGTACCCTGGGGTTATAGGTTCTATGAGTTGAAACAGATGGACACAATTTAATTTCCCTTCAGGAGTTTACCGGTTCGTGGGTTATCCTTAGTATAATTTTTTTTTTAAAAACTTCAGACCTTTATTGCTATTATTTTACTATATACAGTTCCTACTTTCATTTCAGTATTTCTGCTTCTGCGCATACATGCGTGCTAATTTTGTAAATACAAATGGTAATTAATTTTAATACTTTATTGCCTATGTTTCTTTTCATCATTTGATCGAAATTTCATCTTTATGAAATGTCATGTAAAGTACTTTTTGTGTATCCGTAAGTAATTTGTTTAACAGTTATATTAATTTACTTTGAATTATGTTTATTATCATATTATTTTAGTTATTATAAGTGCATGAATTTTTTAAGCGGAAGGGAAAATTATATGGCTGTACCAAATATTTTATTGCACAATGTATATATTATGCATAATTATCATATTTTATTACATTATCTATTTTAGTAAACGTAACGTTTTGAATCTATAATAATATTTTCTGTAATTTAATTTTTATTGTGTAATGTCTCAAAGTGTAATAATGCAAATGCTGGAGTGTGATTTCTTTGAATCTAAATTTAACATTGTTTCATTTTGAACGTAATTTCTTTATTCCATGTTTAGAATACTATTGTCAAACCAAATTGTTTATCCAAATTTATATGTTAGACATATGATAAAATTGTGTTGACTTATATCGCTTACATTTAAAAGTTAATAAATAGACATGCTTGGTAATGCAATATTTAATGAATTAGGGATAATTGATAGTTTATGATATCGTTTATTGCATAAAACCATCATGCTCTAAATTATAAATTATACTTTACATATGCTTCGAGATTAGTAAGCAAATTTATCAGAGAACATTTATCGGCATTATTCAATAAAAATCTATCAAAAGATTTATTATTCACAAAAATATATTTTCAACTTCGTATAACGTGAAATTCCAAAATGCATTGTTGAAATTATATTGTGAAACCCAAGTGCGTAGCCCGGGTTTGCATTAGTTTATTTATTTAATTGTTTTCGATTCCAATTCTTTGATTGTTAATGTTAAGGACCTCAGGTCAAGTGGTTGATGTATGACGCTTTAGAAAAAGGACCTAAAGATCATGGGTTCTTGCCTTTGAGATATCATAATTAGTTTTGTGCTTGAATAAAGCACCACTTTTATTATAAAAAATTCTTTGAACGTTCATAACTTTTTCATATTAGCTCCGTTTCAAAATGTTATATACGAAAGTTGTTTAGAAAATTGCTACGAACGCAACGGCGCAAGTTTCATAGCTAGGTTCGGATGTTTATAAATTTTTTAGTTTTACCCTTTCTTATTTATATTTAATTCTTTTGTTCTTTTTCTAGTCAAATTTTCGAGGAGTTACATTCTCCCCCTTTTTTAAAGGATTTCGTCACGAAATGTCCAAGAACGGAAAGCATAACTTGTACGTACCAAATTAATACTACATCCATCTACTTATCCATCAACCACCGGTAATCGTTGCCCTTAGTTCAAATTCTAATGCAATATGTACATATAGGCATGAAATGCATATGAACCTATACTAATGCAAACGTTAGGTGGTCTCCAAATCTACTTGACCTCTTGAAATGAAAGTGCTTATGGCATGCATCCTGAATGTATGCAATATCCTATGTAAGTATACTCGCAATTCTACAATTACGCATAACCATTCAATTCATATGCAATAACCATATACATATAACTCAATGAAATAAAAATAAGTGATGGTGTTAGTGTATGTTAAAACAAGAATATATTTTCCTAGGTTTGCAAAAATAAATTTAATAAATACATCTATTTGCATCCATCATCCAAAACATGTCCTAATGATACATTCACAACCATTCCTAGCATCCAATTGTCCCTATCTATGAGACGTACTAAACTAGATCCTAAATACTCAAGCAGTCCATCTTTAGTTAACTAGTATGGGAACATACCAGAAAAGAGTTCTGAATAGGTTGCTCGGATCTTCTCCTTAGGCTCCTATGTACTCTCTGCTGGATAGTCTCCCCGTTGGACTTTAACAAGCTTGATAACCTTATTGTGGAGTCGCTTTGTACCATGCTCAAGAATAGTAAATGCATAGCGAACAAGTGACCCTCTCTTCACTTCCACATCCTTTAGTTGACTCATCTCGACTACAGCGGCTGTATCGTGTAGACACTTTCGCAAGTGTTATACATGGAAAATATCATGTACTCCCGCTAACTTCTCATGAAGTTTCAGCTTACAAGCTAACTTTCCAACTCTGCTAATGATCAGAAAAGGCCCTACAAACCTTGGTGCTAGCTTTTTCGAACTATCAAATCTCATAACATTCCTAAGCGTTGAGACCTTCATAAAAACCATATCGTCCATTATAGACTCCCACTCCATTTATCTTCTTTTAGTATATGATTTATGCCAATACTATGCGATTTTCATCCTTCTACGGATCAAGTCCACCTTCTTTGATGTCTCCTTCACCATATCTAGCCCAAGAATAATCTTATTGGTAGTGTCCTACTAAATAGACAGCAATCTACAATACCTCATGTATAACGCCTTGAATGGTGCCATCCTAATACTTGCCTAATTGTTGTTATAGGTAAACTCCACCAATGGCAAGTGATCCTCCCAAGAGCCTCTGAAATCTAAGATACACATCCAAAGTAAGTCCTTTAACACCCAGTTCACAGTCTCTGTCCGTCCGTCCATCTACGGTGATATGTGGTACTCAAACTCAACTCAGTGCCTAACGCCTTGTGAAGACTCCACCAAAACTCATAGGTGAAACGTGGATCTCGGTCGCTCATGATGCTAGAGGGAAATCCATGTAACCTAACTATCTCCCTAACGTATAGTGTCGCCAAAGTCGTAATTGTCCTCGTACCCCTAACCGGAATAAAATGAGTGCATCTGGTTAGTTGGTCGACTATGACCCAAACACTCTCATTCCCTCTCCCATTTCTAAGTAGTCCATCGATCAAATCCATAGAAAGACTCTTTAACTTCCATTGTGGAATATCCAATGACTGCAACAATACTCTCAGCTTCTTCTGCTCCGCCTTTACCCTTTGACAAGTCATACATCAGGCTAATACTCTACTACATGCTTCTACATACTAGGCCAATAGAAGACTCTCTTCATGTAACGTTACATTTTGTCTCCGCAGATGAATGTTCATTCTAGAAGGATGAGATTTAGCTGGTACCATGTCAATAAATCCATAATGAGAGGAACATATGATCTACCATCTCTCTGTTACTACCCCTTCGAGTCAATGGCATAACGCCTCAAATGACTCGGTTGCTTCCCTCTACTATGCTTCTCAAAAATATCCAATAGCTCCTTGTATTGCTTTTGACTTGTCCCATGGCGGTCCATAAGTGTAAGTTGCACATCTAAAGATGCTAACAACCCTGGACTGATGTCTGATGATGGTCGAAAATCGAATGTAGAAATGAACTCCAAGTGCTTCAACACTAAGAACATAGGACTCAACACCGCATGCTTCCAACTTAAGGCGTCGGCCACGCCAATGTCATTGCTTAGAGTACGGGAGATATCGAAGCCATACGATGTCAAAAACTACATCCACCTTTGCTGCCTTGAATATAAATCCTTCCAGGAGAATTATATTTTAGAGATGTATGATCCATATACAGCTCAAACCGTTGTCTTAAAAAATAGTGTCTCCATGACTTGAGTGTAAAGACAATGACTGCCAACTTAAGGCCAAGAGTAGCACAGTTTCTCCTATGGACTTTCAACTACAGAATAGGATAGCTCACCACTTTCCCTTCCTACATCAACACTGCACCAATCCCGTACCACAAGCATCATTACACATAGTAAATGCCTTCCTACCGTTAGGTAGAATTAAAACAAATGCACTAGTCAATTCCTCCTTTAGCTTAATGAAAGTATCCTTATACTTCGCGTCCTGCGAGAAAACTAAATTCTTCTTGGTAAGGAAGGTTAGAGGGGCGGATATGTTAGCAAAGTCCTTAATGAACTTCTTATAGTAGCTCACCAAACCATGGAAACTCCTCACTTCCATAGCATTCTTTGGCACCTGCCAATCCTACATTGCAACAACTTTACTAGGATCGATCTCTAGTCCACTTTTAGAGACAGCGTGTCCTAAAAGCCACAACTCCTCATGACAAAAGTGGCACTCGAAAAACTTTTCTTTTAACTTATGATCACAGAGTGCATTGAGTGCTTCTTCTAAATGCAACCTATTTTCCTTTTTGCTTTTCAAATAGACTAATATTCATCCACAATACCATCACGAACTTATTAAGCAACCCTCTAAAAAAATGGACACATTAGATCAATGAAGTAAGCAAGTTCATTGGTTGGTACAAGGGCATGCCTAACCACTTATACAGCCCATCGGGTGTACCAAAAATAGTCTTCTGAATACTATCCTTGGCCACACACAATTGGTGGAATCCGGTAGCCAAGTCAAGCTGAGAGAACACCTTCCCCCAACTAACTAATCAAAGAGATTGTGTATGGAGGGCAATGGGTAATAATTCTTCTTTGTCAACTTATTCAACTCTTGATAGTCGATGCAAAGCCTTAGGGAACCATCTACCTTAGTGCAAAAAACAACTGGTGCTCTCCATTCGAAAATACTCCTCCTAATGAAGCCCTTCTCCAATAGGTCATTCACTTTCTTATTCAGCTTGCTTCTCTCCTTAGAAGCCATATGCCTCAAAGGTAAAGAAGCAGGTCTAGCATTATCCGCAAGATAAATCTGAAGCTCGATCTCACTCTAGGGTACCTCGGAAAAGAAATTTAGATAGTCTCTAACTATAATCACTGAATCTAAGTCATCATGCGATAGGTTTAATGAATATGGGTAACACAACATAATTGAACCTCTACGATCACAATAAACCTTTAGACAGCATCCACTATAAGTACCCAACCTAACAACCTTCCTATCACAATCGAGGAAATCCCTAAAGATCATCATCCAATCTATGCCCAAAATCAACCCAAACTCATAATATCCTAAGCCAAAAGCAGCATAATCGAAATCAACCTCCAAAATGAACAATTTCAAACCCTTAGATGTAAATAAACTGATCCTCACATAGGGTTTGATACAATTACAAGTTCCATAACTATGGTAGTGCCTAAGGTAAATCATATAGAGTTAGCACACATTTAATCACGACCTTCTTCCTCTTGTCCACAACTAGTGGTGCACTCGAGCTAGGAACAACGCCTAGCGCATAAGATGAAACCACCTGGATAGAGGTCTTCGGAGGTGCTGGACACACCCGCCTCATGTGCTCATATTGATTGTAGATGTAACACTTGATCTTTAAGCTATCTATTTTGCATTCCTTAGTAAAATGCCCCTTCTTACCACATCTCTCACACTGCATCTTTTGCTACTTAATATTCCCTTTCGATCACATTCTGCCCTTACACTGATTTTACTATGGTATTTTTCCTACTGACTTCTTGGGCTCACTTTTCGCTTCCTCCATGGAAACAACATTTGTAAGGCCATATTCACCGTACCCTCAAAAGTCGCACCCATGGGAATATAACTAAGGGCTAAATCTTAAAGAGGTTGACTCAGTGCCTTTTCAAACTTCAGGGCTTTCTTGTGTAGGATGTTTATTAGCTCCATCCCAAACCTAGCAAACTGATTGAGCTAATTCGCGTACTCCTTCACCGATATCTTTTCTTGCTGCAAATGTATGAACTTACCTAATTGTACTTCCTCCTCTTTTCTGGAAAGAAACTTCATCTCAAAACGCCTCCTAAACTCTCTCCAACTAAACTATCCCTCTTCTATCTCCACAACCGCCACATCCCACCAATTCAAAGTCTCTTTCTGTAAATGCCAAGCAGCAAGTTGTCTCCTCACGTCGTCTCTAAGACCCATCAATCCAAAAATCTTCTCACAAGTGCGGATTCATGCCTTCAAGTCCACATATGAGTCGGTCCCCATATATGAATTCCTTCCTAGACTCGCAAAGCTCTTACATAGCTTAGCAAAATTGATGACATGTGGGTGGGCAAGAATTACACCTGGCACCTACTCTGTGGATCCTCTATTAGGGTTAACCTTAGCTTGTCCTCTCACTTGCAAATATCAATGGAACCTAATCGAGATGTTCATGCTCGGAATCTCCGTTGCAACACTTGAGCCATAACCAGAAGGATCACTCACCCTTTCTGTCTGTGATTTAGGAATTTATTAGCAACTTTTCCATATATAGTAAAGCAAGAATAAGGAAAAGTGTTATTCATATTATATTTATATCTAAATACTTTGAAAAAAACCTTTTTATCTATATACGTACATTTTGAAATCCGTTTTGAAGAAAACTTGATAACCTTTTCGAAAAACTTTTTTTCAAAAACTTTTTAAGTACATTCTCTAGATATGCACCTAATTCCTAAGGAATTTTAAACCTAGGTTCTGATACCAACTATGAAAACCTAAACCTCCCAACACATCGATCCAAAGCCTAAAGTTACTTTTTGACTTGCGTCGTGCCAAGAAGTATGAGCTATCGAGTCTTTTTTTTAAACAATACAGAGACTAAGAATACAAATGTATGATCTGAGACATTCTACACTTTCAGATCTCATAGAAAAAGGCAGAAATAGAAATACATACAATAGTCATCTCAGAAAATATCCCAAACACAATATCAAAATAGTACGCTATCAAAATCCAGAGTACATAGAAGTACATCAAATAGTCTGATAAATACTAAATACGACAAATAGTTACATGGAGAGTAAAAGAAAATATAAAAGAAACTATGACGCCAAGCTCGCCACTTTACGTACTAATAACTGGGCATATCACCAACTACCCTATCCTCTAGCGGTAAGAGAATAGAAAGGAAAAGAGTCAGTCAAACAAAAGTGTGGTGAATGTGTCGCATCTTTAATATATGGTGATCACACGTAATTAACTACATTAATTCTCTATGTGACCTAAGATGTCCTACTAGTGTTCATGAATTATTCAGTTCATTTATCAAAGGAGAATAGTTTTAAACACACGTACATTGCAACTTATGAAGGCTTATATTTAGGGTCGAATAACTACTTGAACCTTCAAATAACTAATGATCGGCTAATAGCTACTAGAACATTTCCAACATAGAATTATCCTATAATTACAACAATGGGATCACACTTTCCACAGCACGACTTTACGTAGGGAATCCCATAATGTTGACTTGGGCCAAAAACATCAAGGTCTACCGCATCTGTGTCACCTTTCAATGGTAGCATAACGCCTCTTATCACACCGCGCTGTGATCCATCAACAACAAAGTATCACGCCGCGTCCATGAATACCAAGGAACTCCCGTTAGTTTCAGGCCACATACTCTATCAGGCATTATCGTCAGTGTTTCGCATCCACCGTAAAACCTCATGCAATTGCAATTTTTGATAGAATCGTCCAGGTCAAATATTGACCCTGTTGAATAAATAACATTTATTTAGTCCCGTAACATCCTAGAATCACCAACATAAGGAACTAACTTCCATACAATTTCTAACATTCATAGATCTACTTATAGTTCATATATAACCCTAGGCCGAGGTTTAGTCCACGTCTATAAACGCTAGTCAGTCGACTGCGGGTATTGGAGCGGTCGACTTCTTATTGTCGACCGACTCCTGTGAGCGGTCTACCAGTCGAAGTGCTAATTGTTTGTTAATTTTAATTATCGCCTTTGTTTACACTAAACTTACAAATTACAACTTACGGTAACTTTAATTTTAATTTGGCATACAGTAACCCTAATTACAGTAAACACCAAGTTTGTGAATCTCAAATTTATAATTGCACAAACTCATATTCAATTTCATATATAGTATATTCAATTTCGGCAATCAATTTAACCTATGTTTAGCATAAAAAGGTTATATCAATTGCACTGACAAAAAGGTATATCACTTTGAATCAACTCTTATTTAACAGGTTTACATCAACCAGATCTAGGTAAAAGAAAGAGATCATATTCATCTAGGTCATAATTATGGTTAAATTCCCAATCTAAATAAATAGTTTTCAATTCAATTTTGTAATGACCCCACCATGATACCCATATTAACAAAGAACATTACAAATAATGTCGTCTGCTAAACTGGTGAATATGGTTTGTTAAGGGTGATTGAATGTTAATATTGTTGAATATGCAAGCATATGATTTTTGTTTGATGATAACAAACACACATATATATATATATTCATTTAAATGTATTTGTTAATGTGCTATTTTATTTTTTCACATAATTAAATAAATATTTGGTGAATAAAATAAATAACACGAAATTTAAATTCAAACAGATATTTTTTTCAAACAGATATTTATTACAATTTTGAATAGTGCAAATTTGAGCTCTCACTATATATACACACACACAAATTCAATGACAATACAAATTCGATTACATCACAATTTATCATTTACAAATGCACCTCACTACAGTTCACTCATTCACTCGTATTTTATCTTCAAACTGAATCCAGCATCTGAGCAATCTGCAAAAATACACAATGACGAAGTAAAATTGAAAATAAAATATTTTTGCAGTGTAAAATAAAATGTGATTTTGAAAATATTATTTGCCTCAGTTATTTGGGTTGTTCGTCATCATTTAATTTTGAATTCATCATACACGAACAGCTTGTGATATGCACAGTGTATCACTGTACATGCCACAAGGTCGTGCACACCGATATACACTTGATAAAATTACAGGGATATGTGAGCACAAGTCAAACCCAAATGAAAAGCCGGGTTCAACTCAAGTGCAATACAAACAACTTCACGACACGAGCACAACGTCAAACCCGAGCTTGAAATGTTCCTTGACTTGAGATGTTCCTTCGTGAGTCACTACTAGTGTGTGCCATATTTCCTATGCAGTTAGACAATGTGAGACACGATTAAATTCAATATAATTCATAGCTTTAGCATTAGCATTCTGTAACTTATTTTCTAGATCTGTCCATTGATCAAATGTTTTTCAATTTCTTGATTATTTACAACTATAGTTAGTGCTCTATAACTTGTCTCAACTATATTTCAAGCATCAATGGTTTTTAGAAAAAAATTTCATTCCGTTTTTCCATTAAGCATATTTACCATTGAACATTGGTGGTCTAACTATAGACTGACCCTCAGCAAAAGCAATATATGAAGAATCCATTTTAAAAATTCAAATTTTTAAAAAACAAAAATTGGTTTTTGAAAATTCAAACTTTTTAAAACAAAATTGGCTTTTGTTCCTAGCTCTGATACCACTTATAGGATCGATTTCACCGTAGAGGGGGGTGAATAGGGTGATGCTATCAATTATAAAAATTTATTAAGGAAGCTTATATAAAATATTTTCAATGCAGATATATCAGAATAATAGCAGCCGGATAATAGCAGAATAATTAATGTAGAAATAGAACGACACAGAATTTTACCCAGCTTCGGCAAAAACCCTGCCTACGTGCTGCCTCCAAGGTTTCTACTAGAAATTAAGTAGTCAGACATGTACATACGTTAACTCACGACACCCGCTATTGACTAGCCTTAACTCTACGCTCAAAACTCTACCACAACTTAGCCACTGAGTTGCGAATTCTCGAACTACACCACAATAGCTCGTCCCCTAGTATTGAAATCGATCCTACAAATATATCTCTATACTAACATTGACACATCATTTATACCTTTTTACTTAATATCTTAACCGAAATTTGACGTGTATAATATTAATACAAAGTAATAGACACACCTATTTCTCAGAATAAGAACAATATATCATATAAGCATCAGGCATAGATCACATTGGAATAATAATCTCATACACATATACAAATTGTGAATCTACAAAATAAAACACTAAAATCACATAATATACAAGTTTTACAATTCTCTAATCTCAATTATACATTTTATATACAAGGTCCAAATTCCTGAATAGGATAAACTAGAAGTCCAAATGTTTATCTCCTTGCTAGCATAACCGTTCAAAGATTAACCTATCCTATAACCTAAAAAGTCTCGGCCTGACTCGAGCAAAATAACACCTGGGTTAGACTATCTCTAAATATCCAATAGTGTGAGAACAAGATATAACACAAAAACAAACAACATATAATTAAATATAGATGTCCATGAAATAACGAGTCATGGGAATTAATTTACTTAGAGTTCATTACAAGGCACATGGTTATACATTTAAGTCACAAACACATATTAGTCACCAAACACAGAATTAACTTAACATTTAACACAAAACACAAGAACATATATTTATTTCACTAACACAAGATATGAGAATATATATTTATTTCACTAACACAAGACACAACTATATAAATTTATTTCACTAACACAAGGCATAAGAATATATATTTATTTCACGAACATAGAATAGTCATAGAATCCAAATATTAAGAATCCAAGAGATCTTAATCCAAACCGATCGTAATGATCGTCCAAAACAATCGCAATGATTGTACTCAATACCCATGACAAATAAACAAACAAATTGGCATCTTTCGAACCGATCCGATACCAAGAATCGTACTCAGACTGGAAACACAGAATCACATAATGATCTCAAGGATAGTCCATACTGATCAAGGTGATCATAGAAACTATGACTCGATAAATCTACATTTATTTAATATTATTATATTATTATGTTTGAAAAGAAATCCAAGAATAAACTACTTATGGATCTAGCAACCACTTGCTGCACACCAAAAGAGAGTAAACTCTATAGTTCCAAATACTATAACCCTCGGTAATCACTAGAATTTAACCAGTTCGTCCCATACTGTATGGTGAAATCCAAGTATTTACTAAAAGCTAGTAAATATCACTAATTACGGATACCACCGGAAAACCTAAACTACATTCTCTTGAGGATCTAGCAACCACTTGTCGCACACTAGAAAAGAATACAACTCTAAAGTGTAAAATACATCCTAATAGCAATCACACGAATTTAACCGAGGCTTCCCAAACTACCTGGTGAAATTCCAGTATTCATTAATGGGCTAGTAAGTTCCACTTAAACATTCTGTTCAGTGATTTATACCATATTCGACGAAGTCTTATTCGAAAGCATTTAAACCAATCGATGACACTAAGTCAATTATTAGTACTCCTCAAATTATAGAATTAAGGTTCTCAAAACAATTTCCTCTTTTAAGTTTATTATTTAAAACACATATTATAATTTCTATAAATCCGTTTATTATTTAACTTTATAAAAATATTCACATATTTGCTAAAATATTCCATAACTCTAAACTGTTCTAAGATTTTACTTATATACAAAAGTTGTCCTAAATTCCCATATGGTTGTATTATTCACAAACCTATACTTTAAAACTATATTTAATTACTCTTCTAAATCCATATCAAAATATAACCATTTTATTTAAAAATAAATTAAGTTTATACTTTCCAAAACTATATAAAAATTCCATAAATCCTTTATTATTTATCTAATAAAATCATAATACTTGTATCCCAAAACCATAATCACTTTTATGTGAAAATAGATTAGATTTGTATTTCCAAAGTCATATTTCCAAATCCATAATATTTTACTAAACATGCTTAATATATAAAATAACTTGCTAATAAAATATTTTAAATATTTATTAACTTAATTTAGAAATAATTCTAAGATTTATAAATATAAATAATTCTCTTTCGTAAAATCATGTATATACGAAGCTTATCAATTTATTTCATTGAACTCAAATTTATGATTTAAAGATCTGCAATTTCGACCACTTAAATCTCATAATTTTATAAAATTTAAAACATGAAAGTTGTAGATAAAAGTCTTAGCTTTCAAATAGGTAAGAAATCATCCAATTTGGGTTTACGCTTCAAAAGTTATGACCTGAATAATTTTCAGATTTAAATTTATTAACTCTGTCTTTCATTGATAGGATAGTGATAAAGAAACAAATTTTTAACCATTTAAACTTAAAAATTATACAAAACGCAAAACGTTAAAATTTTAGTAGATAATCTAAGATTTCCAAAACATCAAGTATCATCAAATTTTCATAAGTAACAAAAAGGTTATGGCCATTATAATTTCAAGTTTCACCTTAGCAATTACACATGAACAAAGCAACACTATCAGGTTCACACTTGATTTCAAACTAATAAACTTCAGAATTTCGAAAAGTGATCAAAAGAAAAGTTGTAGGTAACTGAAAGTCCTTTCTATCACAAAAAGATTGGGTTATTTTTGATTAACTTACACAGGAAAATTGCTGTTTTACTACAGCAATTTTCCTAATTCAATTTCAGCAACCATATCATGGTTTCAAAAGAGCATTCGTTTCAATTTTCATATTTCACATAATCATGAAAATTTCAGCAAATTGCGTTTTGTAACAGCAACAAACTGATTCAATTTAACATCTAAATTACTAGTTGAATCAATCAAAACAACTATGCAAGGAGATAGTAGTGAGGATTGCTCACCTTTATTCCTTAAATTCAACAACTAAGATTATCACTTCAACCCAAGATTTCAAACCACCAAACCCTAGAACTCAATTAACACAAATACAGCAAAACCCAGATTTAACTACTATAAAAACTGAAATTAAATAGTCTAGATTGACAAAATGTATGGTAATTCACTCTCAAGGAAGCGAATGTATGGTAATTCACTTATGGATAACCGACTGACAAGCCAGGAGACTGGCTTGCTACGCACTTGGCGGTGAAGGCCAATAGTACCCAATATGGCAAATGGACACATAAAAACTCTTCCTTTGCTGGATAGTATGGATTACTCGAAGGTTCTTCGGGGTAACACTTCTTCGGTCGGGTTCTTTGTATTTGCAAGTACCCTGCACAGGACTAGGTCACCAGTGACGCCTTACTGAAGCTTTATTCTTGAGTTATAGTGCTTGGTGATCTTCCTCTTGTAGACTTTATTGTGGAGTCCAGGTTTTGCTCTTTTTTCTTTTACAGTTTCAATTTTAGGCTTCAGTAGCTTGTCATTTTTCTTAGGCTTGAAGGTTAAATGACGGGGTGATGGAAAGTTTAGTTTTATGGGTAGTATGGCCTCATATCCATAGGATTTCAAAGACGGGTCATGGCTGATTGAAGTAAGGGTGGAAGTGTGATAGACCAAAGAACAAGTGGCTGTTCTTCGACCCAGTTCCCCTTTTTCTTTCTTGAGGTGCTTCTTGAGAGTGGATTTGATGGTTTGTTGATAGCTTTGACTTTTCCATTAGCTTGAGGATGGAAAACAAAAAAGAAGCATTTCTCGATAACGTTCCTAGCATAGAAGTCTTGAAATAGGCTATTCACAAATTTAGTGTCGTTGTCAGTGATGATCATCCTCGGCATGCCAAAATGGTAGACGATGTTCTTGATGACAAAATTAAGGATCATGCGGGCAATGGCACCGGTAAGGGGTTCGACCTTGACCTATTTGGTGAAGTATTTGATGACGATTATAACATGATTGTAGCTTCTGTTGGCATTCATAGCTTTCCTATCAAGTTGATCCCACAAGTTTTGAATAATTATGGGGAATTCGTTGGAGTGAGGTGGTTAGGTGATGCTCTAGGGATTTTTGCGAACCGCTGACATCATTCGCATTTCTTCACATAGTTCATAGAATTTTTTACCATAGTATGTCAATAGTAATCTTGTCGGGCAGCCTATTTTGCTAGGCTTTACCCTAAGTGTGATCCCCACAGAATCCTTCATGCAGCTCTTCCATAATCTAGTCGACTTCATCGGTAGACACACAGCGTTGAAGTTGTATGGAGTACCCTTGTTTGCAGAGCCTTCCATCAATAATCATGTAGTTGGGAACCCGATGGAGAATCTGCCTGGCTTCCTTGTAGTTGGCAGGAAGCTCCTCGCTTGTCAATTTTTGATAAGGGGCATCATCCATTTATCCATGAATGGTGCATCTATTTTTATGGTTTTTACCCCCCGGCTTGTAGTGGGGGTGCCTCGAATCTCTAAGGGACCTGGGGAGTGACTTTTTCTAGATTACTTTCTTCCTTGGCTAACTGATCGACCTTGGAATTTTTCTCCTTAGGTATATGTTCTAATTTGAACTTGGCAAAGGTTTTGATAATCTTCCTAGCTTCGGCAACATACAAGGCCAATGTCTTATTCTTTACTTGAAAGCGCTCGCCAATCTAGGTGATGACCAAAGATGAGTCGTAGGAAACATGGATAAACTCTACATGAAATTATTTTGCCATCCCAAGGTTGAACGGGACATCTTCATACTTGGCTTCATTATTGGCCACCTTGAAGTAAGGTGGACCGCCAAACACAGTTCTTTTCCCTAGGGCATGACAAGGACCATATCGGCCCCTGCCCATTCTCATTTGATGCTCTATTCACATATAGGTGCCAAGTTAGCTAACTTGTTATGGTTTCCTCTTCCAAGCTATCTAGGCTTGAACATTCGGTAATAAAATAAATAAGGGCCTAGCCCTTGATGGAAGTGTGAGGCTGTAAATGGATGTGATGATGCCTAAGCTTGACATACCATTTCAAGAGTCGGCCTGCTGTGTCAGGTCGACTAAGGAATTTCTTCAAAGTTGATTGGTTAGGACCTTGATGGGATAGGCCAGGAAGTAATGTCGGAGTTTTCGAGCTGTCATGAGTAAGCAGAGTGAAATCTTCTCCATCTAGAGTATCTTGTTTATGGGCCGGTCAGTCTTTTGCTAACATAATAAACTGGCTATTAGACCTTCTCATCTTCCTTGAGTAAGTCAAGGCAGATTACATGTTCGGATACTGCCAAGTATAGATATAAATCCCCCTTATCGATGGGCCTGGATAGTACAGAGGAATGGCCAAATACTATTTTAAATCCTAGAATGTCTTAGCCCTTTCCTTGCTCCAAGTAAATGCTTTTCCTGTTCGATGAGATCAAAGAAAGGGAGATACCGGTCAGTTGACTTTGATACAAATCGGTCTAATGCTGCAATTATCCCATTCAAGCATTGCACTTGCTTTAAAGTTTAAGGAATTTGCATATCTTGGATGGCTTGGATCTTATTAGGATTGGCTTCAATGCCCTTGGAACTCACAACATAACCCACGAATTTACCGGATCAGATGGTGAAAGAGTACTTCTTCAAATTCAACATCATGTTGTATTGACGTAGGATGTTGAAAGTCTTGGCCAGGTTCCATACATGTGATGTGCACATAGATGTGCATATTTTTACCACCATATTTATTCTAATTAATTGAAATAAATGATCATATTGGGTATTTTAACTTGTTTTTAACCAAAATCCATACTAATTCTAAATTGTCACATATTCATCTTCATCCAAGGGCAAAATAGTCATTTTTGTGCATAAATTAACTTGAAAAAATTTAATTAGAAATTTTCATACTATTATGTAGAAATTTGATTTCAATTACAAGTTATTTCATGAAGAAGGTATGCATGCACAAAAAGAACACAAAGGAATAACGATGGAAATAATTCAACGTGAAGATCATGGAGGACCCCGCTTACCCACCCACCTTAATGTACAAATTAGAGGCTAATGCACATGCTTATAGAGTTCATGGCTTCATGTACACTTAAATGATGATTAGTAGAAGCTAATGATTACTTGGCCTCCACACTTTCTCAAGGGTAGTTTGGTCGTTCCCCAAATTATGGATTAGGGTTTCATTCTTGTATAAATAACCCCTTGTGTTTCCTGTAATATATTCTTGCTTAGTCTCTCTTTTAGGCTCTCTTCTCTTAGTCTCTCTTAGTTTTAGTTTAGACACAAAAATAAATTAAGCTCTCTTCTTTCTTTTTATGGCTACTTAGTACTTAGCCATTTATTTCTTCTTCTCATATAACTTTTTAATGCAATTTAATACATGTTCCTTTTCTTTTCTTGTTTATTTCCTTTCATGTTGTAGTGTAGATTTACATTCATGCAAAGTTGAATAGTTCTAATTCTTGTTAATTAGCTCTCTTGCTCATTAAGCTTTCATTTTCCTTTCATTTTGTTTTCATGTTGTCAGCTACATTTATTAATCAAATGACAAATATGAGAGGCTAAACCCCTTCAATTTAGAGGTATTGAAGCTCTCTAATTATGTAGCTTCAACTATATTTTAATTTATGCTCTCTTTTTGTGCTTAATGATAATGATAGAAATGGTTTACTAGTTGTTTTTGCTTTGAATTTGATAGCCTATATTGTTGACACCAAATAGGTTATGCTTAAACAATCACTAACACTAATTGTCTCTTCATCATGATGATGGTTATGGCAAAAGAGAGTGATTTAAAACTAAAATTTGATGGTCTATATTTTTAATCAATAGTTAATATGTCATACTTAAAATAGATTTCATTTTCATTTTCATTGTCAAGTTTCATGAAAGTTAGTAAGTGGTTTAAGGGGTGTGTTATAGTTTGATGGCTTATGTTGGCTAATCAATAGCACAAATATGTCATACTTATGATAAGCACATCAATTAAAACACTTATGACCATAAAAGAGAGATCATGATTTCATATGTGTTGAACTACATGATCTAGAGAGTAGATTTATTCTCTAAATTGTAACTTAACTCTTATATTTACTTCTCTTTTCTTTTAGTTAGTTAGTTAATTCTCTAATTCTCTAGCTTAATTTTCCATCGACTTTGGTTTAATTTGATTGAAAAGAAATTTAAAATCATCAATTCCATGCGGATCGACCTGTACTCGCAATGTACTACAAGTGTACGCCGTGCGTTTGCGGTTAAATTTATTTCAAAAAAATTCGACTATTTTCTAAATCGATCGAAAATTAGCCGATCAACAAGTTTTTGGCTCCATTGCCAAGGAAGTTGTTTTGATTCTAATTTCCATTCTTCGAATTATTTGTGTTTGATTTTATTGTGTGTTTGTTTTGTTTGTGTTGTGTTAAAAAAAATTAAAAAAATATATTGTGTGTTTGTTTGGTTTTTGCATGCATTTGTTTGTGTTTTTGTTTGTTTTTCATTTCCATATTATAAAAAAAAGAACATACACAATTTCAAAATAAAAAATATATTTTATTTGCATTTTTCATTTTCATTTTACATTTTTGATTTACATTGCTTTCAAAAAAAACAAAGCAAAACAAAAAAACTGTGCATATATTCACTGTGTACAGCCCCAAACAAAAACCATGCTTTCAGTCACTGTTCACTCATCAAAACTCCCCTACTCAACACTGCTCTGGCCATTACTGCGTGACCAACATTCCCTCCCTTTCACCCCATCAACTTCAAACAAAACAGATCATCACCATAACCAATCACTTCATCCCCTTTCAACTTCATCTACTACAACTGTTTCCACACTCACACTTCAACTCTTTCAACTTCAACTATGCAGTGCAAATCAACTTCTCAAACCCCTACGTTCGTATCCACCATATCACTCCTGGCCATATCAACAAACTATTATAACGTCTCCATTATCTCCCTAATCGCCACTGCAGCCAACTCCTTCATCACTACCAATAATACCAGTGTCACCATCCACCTGCACAACAGTGTGCACATTGCATTCACTCCAACAGCTACCATTCAAAGCCATCACCGCATAGTTACACCCCTCTGCTTTTGCCTATCAGAAACTCCTCCACCATCAACTTCAGCTGCCTGCAACGCTTAACTTCCCTAGGCACACCATACTTCTCCTATCATTCTACTGCCTTGAACAACTTCCACACTTACAATACTGCCTCACAACTTAACTGTGCATACTTCAAACAATACCATAATATCATACTATCATTTCCACTTCACCATTTGATCATATCACTGGTTCACACATTTCCATCATATCACTGAACAGCCCTTTCTGTCCAACAACATATCACTACTCCAAACTCCCACCCACTTCTCATATCAAATTGCTCACCCCTGGCCACCACCCACTTTCAACAAACACCTGAGACCTAATTGTCATCAATAACCACAGCCATACAATACTGCCTCATTGCCAGCAGACTTTACATCAAATCACAACTTCTTCCTAACTGCCTTATAATCATCGACAGTTCTAACCATTCCTCGCTTTCAAATAGTTGTCACTGACCACGCTCAATAAGAAGCAACTCCTCCATATACATAACACTGTGGACTGCAAGCATACTTCAGATCACCTCCCCCGTGCACAGTTACAGTCACTCTAATGCCTTCAACCGTGTTCACTCCCCTGCACACCAACCTCAAACAACAACAACCATCATCTTACCGAACCATCCACTGCCTTACAAGCTTCAATCACCCGTCAGCAAACATTACAATCCCACGACATATCCATATTTCACCAAACCATCTACTCAAACTTTCGATCATCACCATCAGTTATAAACTAACACTCCATCTAAACCCGCTTGCATCCTTCCTTACTGATGCCAATATCCTCGACTTCCCCTTAAACTACTCTTCGCAACTACCAGAGCCACCATATACAACTCCCACTGACTTCATCAATTACCCCTCTGTCCAAAACTGTGCAATACACTGCTTTCCCCATGCCCAATACTGCAGTCAACATATAATAAAAACAGTAACCCACGCTCCTCTCTAAATCACACACCTGAAGAAAATTGCCATTACTTGCACTGTCAACAACCAAACATCGCAACCTAACCTCGCCTCGACATTGACCAACTTCGCCTGAATCACAGCCTAGCCAATCACCAAACCCAATACGAACCTCTTTCAGCAGTCAACTACATACAACCTCGACATCCCCTCAATTACCGATAACTCACTGCTTCGCGTCGTCCCCAATTCGATACCTATATCCCACCAAAATCGAACTCGAATTTGCCACGTACTACAAGTATACGCCGTGCACTTGCGGTTAAATTTATTTCAAAAAATTTCAACTAATTTCTAAACTGATAGAAAATTATCCGATCAACAACATGTCCCCATCCTTCTCAAACCTTCCCAACAACTTGTTCACATAAACTTTCATGAACTGGTTAATCTGTTTAGAGAACATACGATTTACAAGATGCTGATATATGGCACCTACATTTTGCAAACTAAAAGGCATGGTGTGATAGTAGCATAGGTTGGTGTTTATAATGAAGGAATGTGATCCTGGTTTAGGGCATGCATGGCAATTTGATTATACCAAAATTAAAGCCCATAAAGGTGAGGAGCTCATGCCACTAGTTGCATCCATAAGATGATCAATGCAAGGCAAAAGAAAAAATATATTTGGGGCTAGCATGATTGAGATTGGAGAAGTTAATGCAAGTCCTCCAAGTCCTATTTGGATTTCTGACCAGCACTGAGTTTGTTACCTAGATCGGATATCCTACTTCTCGAATGAAGCCATTGGCTCGAATGAAGCCATTGGCCAATGGATTCTCTACTCCTTCTTTGAGATCTTGACACCTTTAAGGGTTGAGTGGTTGGTGCTTTTCCCGAATGAGGGTGGGCTTTGGATTGATATTAAGTGCATGATAAATAATCCTAGGATTAATGCCAGTCATGTTGGTATGCCTTCATGCGAAGACATCTTTGCTTTGTTGTAGGAATTTGGTCAGATCTTCTCTAATTTCTAGGATAAGCTCGGTGCTGATTTGAACAACTTTGTTGGAGTTGGCACCGTATATGGAGATTGATTCCAAGGGAATAGCAGACTCTCCTTCAATGTTTGAGTAACCCATGCGGTGGTCTAGTGGGTCATCATCTGGGTCAGAGCTTGTTTCCAAGTTGCATTAGTTTAGCATATAAATCATGCTCTTTATAATGTCCCCGTCTCTATGCTTGAGTCACGATAATGATGTTGCCATTGGTTCTCATAGATGAGTTTGTGAATATGGGAGGGTTGGAGTTATGCTTGATGATCCCACTAGCCAACGAGGAGAAGCATGTTCGTTTCATGTCGTAATGAGTTCTCTAGTCTTTTAGGGAGTGGCCAAGGATATATTGTTCCTGTCATCCTAGTCTTCAGTGTGCCTGACGGTCCTGGCATGACCCAGAGTGCTACTAGGCTCAAGGATACTTACGCGTGACATGCAGTTAGTTGATGCAGCTTCATGGTCGAAGGTGGTCCCGGCATGACATTGGGAATTGCTAGGCTTGAGGGTACTCTTAGGTGACACTCCATGGGTGATTGATTCTTCAATGGCAGTTATAGTCCCGACATGGCTCTCCTAAGTAACATGTCTTTGATTGTTGTAGCATTCTTAGGTGGATTTTTGCTAATGGGAAGAGTTGATGACTTTAATTCTGTTAGGGGGAGGGGTGATCAATCCCTCTCAGCAGAAAAATAGGATCTTACAATTTGGCGTGATAGAACAAACAGATAGTTATAGATCACAGAAAAAAAAAATATAGAGACAAGAGAGAACACACAGATTTATAGTGGTTCCACCATCGCGAGATAGTATACGTCCACTTTAATGGGGAAGAGATTTATTACTATTTGAAGAGATTACAGAGTAAAAAAATGAAGAAAAATAAACAAGAGATTGTTCTCTCATATCTGATATCTTAACATTCTCTATGCCTCTCTTTATATATAGAGAAAAGTTACTTAGGGATGAAGCAATTGATTTATGTAAATAAATCAATTCATGGAATAATAATATTCCCATTAATTGCCTTGCCATGTAATTGATTGATAATATTCCATTTTCTCCATCAATCAATTATTTACCTATTTGATTCCTTTTATAAAATATGGCAATCAAATATATATAGCAAATATCTCCACATCCCTATCTCTTTAATTTATCTTTCCATTTCCTTCATGCACAGAACGGGTAACTAAATACCGAGAATATCTCCAAAATCTATTAATTTTGGAAATATTGTATCACCAAAAAAATCTTAATAATCTCCACCTTGATACAATATCTCTTCCAAACCAAGATACTCCAAAATGAATGCTTCCCAATGAGTTCCTGCAAAAGCCACCTCTCATTGCACTTTGTTAATGAACTCCGGCAAGGCCACCGCCCACCAACATAGTGTTGGAAACACTCAAAAAAAAAATAAGGCAGACGTTGTGCAACCAAAAAATAAACTCATATCTCTTCATACAAGAAGAATGCCACATCTTCTCTTAACTTCAACCAAGTTACTCTCTTTCCCATAGTGCCACCATGTGGCACCTAGCACTTCATCAAGTGAATCAAGTTCGAGCAATGCTCGAACTTAGTAGCAGGTAAGGCCTTCGTAAACATATCTGCTGCATTGTCATTTGTATGAACCTTCTGAAGGCGAACTAACTTCTCTTCATTCATGGAGATAAGGAAAGACTCTCTTACCTCTATATGCTTTGTTCTAGAGCTGAAAGCCAGATTTTTAGCTAAATGAATTGCACTCTGACTATCACAATTCACCAAACAATTATCTTGTACAAAGCCCAAATCACACAACAACTTCTTCAAATAAAGTGCCTCCTTAGCTCTCAAACCATCTTTGACAATGGTTATCTTGCATCCCAATGATGCCAATTGGCCTAATGATATCAATGACTTCCGAAGACCAGGAACATAGCGAACATCTGAAAGTGTGCGAACAATCTCATCATACATGCGAATGCGAACTGAACCAACTCCCATAGACTTACATGTAGCATCGTTTCCCATAAGGATGGAACTTCCTTCTTTAGCATCAAAGGAAGAAAAATAATCCTTATTAGGAGTCATGTGAAATGATGCTCCAGAATCTAATACCCAGTGGTCTGCAACATCTGATACAACCGCTGTCAATAAATCGCTATCATCTTTCTCCATCGCAATAGATGAAGAACCTTCAGTCTTCTTCTCCAGATCTGGGCAGTCTCTTCTCCAATGGCCTGGTTTCTTACAATGATGATACCTTCCATCTTTTGACTTACTCTGCCAATGAGGCTTCCTAGAATTGGAACGCCCTCTGTAATTCTTCACTTTCTTCTCTGCTCTACCTCTCTCAACAAATAAACCTGAACTACTATTACTTCCTCCACTACTATTACCAACACCAAACTCTTTCATCTGATCTCTTAACTACTCACTGAGCAAACCTGTCTTCACATCATCTAATGTTAATGTATCTCTACTATAGATAAGGCTGTTAGCGAAACCAGTGTATCGTTCTGGAAGCAAACACAACAGAATCATTGCTTTATGTTCTTCATCAACTTTCAACTCAACAGACTTCATCTTCATCAACAGGTCATCAAACACACTTAGGTGTGTTTTAATTGAAGAACATTCCTTCATTTTATAAGTGAAAAAAGTCTTCAATAGGATCAGACGGTTAGTTAGGGATTTCTTCATGTAGAGGTCCTCCAACTTCTTCCAAATGCCTTTGGCTGTGGTTTCCTGACTGATTTCAAAAATTACGTTCTTTCCCATAGCAAGCTGGAGAGTAGTAAAGGCCCATTCTTCCATCTCTTCTAATTCCACTGATGAAATATCAGCAGGCAGTGTCTCTGTATCAAATACTACTCGATGAACGCGATTTCTCCTCGAAACTGCTTTCATCATCCATTGCCATTTTTCAAAATCTCCTTCACCATTCCACTTCTCTATCGTCAACTGTGATCCTGAAGCCACATAGGAGCCTCTGACGTATGGAGCAACTACTGGCGCTAAAGTACTATTTGTACTATTTTCATCTCCTCCTGCCATTCTACCAAACACCTTCTTTGCGAATCTAGCTCCGATACCAGTTGTTAGGGGGAGGGGTGATCAATCCCTCTCAGCAGAAAAATAGGATCTTGCAATTTGGCGTGATAGAACAAACAGATAGTTATAGATCACAGAAAAAATATATATAGAGACAAGAGAGAACACAGATTTATAGTGGTTCCACCATCGCGAGATAGTGTACGTCCACTTTAATGGGGAAGAGATTTATTACTATTTGAAGAGGTTACAGAGTAAAGAAATGAAGAAAAATAAACAAGAGATTGTTCTCTCATATCTGATATCTTAACATTCTCTATGCCTCTCTTTATATATAGAGAAAAGTTACTTAGGGATGAAGCAATTGATTTATGTAAATAAATCAATTCATGGAATAATAATATTCCCATTAATTGCCTTGCCATGTAATTGATTGATAATATTCCATTTTCTCCATCAATCAATTATTTCCCTATTTGATTCCTTTTATAAAATATGGCAATCAAATATATATAGCAAATATCTCCACATCCCTATCTCTTTAATTTATCTTTCCATTTCCTTCATGCACAGAACGGGTAACTAAATACCGAGAATATCTCCAAAATCTATTAATTTTGGAAATATTGTATCACCAAAAAAATCTTAATAAATTCTTCAAAATTAGAGGCGATCTCTACACGAACCAGAACGCAAACCGGCTCGGTTCTCTCGAGTGACTCTTGACTGATAGGTGCAAGTTCTTGTTGAAGCATAAGAACATCCTTCTTTGCTTGCCTGAGGGAGGTTACATAACACTCCCTAGCCTTTTATTGATTACCTTTAATCTTATGGACCCTGCCCTGGATGGGGAAGTTCATGACGAGATGATTGTAGGAGATGATGTCATCCAGTTCGGCAAGTGTCGGTCGTCCAATTAGTAGGTTATATAAAAAAAGGGCAGTTGGCTACTATAAATTTACCTGAATTTTTACAGAAAGGGGTTCCTAGCCGAACGCTATCATAAGTGAGGTGACGCCTATTGAAGCAATGCCTATACCCCCAAATCTATAAATTCGCAAGGCGCATAGGGTAAGGCTGAAGGCAAGAAGAATGAAGGCCTTGAGACATTCTTAAACATGACACTGACTAAGCTACCCCCTTCCATGAAAGCTCGACGTATATTGGAGTTGGCCGTTGCAAGAGTGAAGGCCATTGGATTGTGATGAGAGTAAGAGACTGCTCCCTGTCCTCGACAAAAAGGTGATTGACTGGTCTGATTCCAAACGAAGTGCTTTCGATGCTTTGGTGAATAGACCTGATCAGTCATGCCATTTCTCTTTGATACAGAAACTATGCACCACTAGCAAGTGTCGACCATATATGGGCCTCTGCATATGTTCAAGATGTCGGTGATAGTTGCGACACTCTTATTGGGTTGTAAGGCTGAGTTGCCCAGTTGCCGCAGTTATTCCTTTGTTCTACCTAATCACAAATGAACTCCAGAAGTGTTCCTTCGAGAATTAGCCTCTCGATTTCATCTTTACGCACTTGATACTTGACTATGAAGTGGCTATTAATTTAATGGAACTCACTTATTAGGCATTATCCAGAGGTTCCTTCCTCTTTCCATTCTGTTGGTGCTAGGCCTATGAAAGGGCACCCGGTCTTGGGTAGTAAGATATATTATGGCGATATCTATGTTTAAAGTAGCATAACTAGCATACCTAGGTTTATGCCGAGTGTCGGCCTCTGCTCGCCTTCTGGTGTTATTCTGATAAACATTGCTTCGTCCATTGTATTGCAAGAAATGGCTTGGGAGGGATGCCTAGTTTCATTGTCGATGGCTGAAAGATCTGCATCTTCCATTCTCATTATGCCATTCTCTCACTAACAAGTCGGTCAGGGACAAAGACGGCTACTTCTAGTGCCCTGTTCACATTGGACTTGTATCTAACCCTCGAGCATAGGGATATGACCAAGCTGCTCATATCTGCACCCTTAGCTTTGGTGGACTCCCTATTGAAGTGATTGATGTATGGCGCAGTCTTTTAGCGGAATCCTGCCAGATGTTACCTTGTCACTAGCTACCATAACTTGGTTCTTGGAAGTAAAGAACCAAATTTTGAAATTTGAGCATAACTGGGCCTAAGAATTTATGTTTCCTAGTCTTAGATGCAAGAATTAACAGGAGGCTGGTCTAGTGAGAGTGGATGGAAAGAGCAAGCACTTTGTTGGGCCAGCAAACCAATTAATATCGGTAATGGAGTTGAAGGTAGTAATATGACCAGATGGTTCAACATTACCATCATACTTGTCTATTAGTCACAAATAATATCGTTGATGGATGTAAGTATTTATAATCTCATCGAAAAATGGTTCTCCATTCTCATCATTAGAGAATTCCTTATCCCTAGTATTTCAGGATTGCATTCTGTGAAGTTGTTGGTGGAGAACGTTCATTTCTTCTCTAAGGCCGTCATCGGCCTACTAAGGGATTTTCTAGCTAACGATGGGCTAAGTACTTAGCCTGTGCCTAGGTGGAGTGGGAGATCAATGATGAGAGGGAGAGTGCTAGTGTTGGTGAGCTAACGTGGGAGACCTTCTCTCCCTATGCGCAGAGGGCGACCTTAAATGCCTAGCTTGCCCCTCTCTTGATATGTTCCTAGCGACACACCTATAAGATCTAGACTGGACCGAAAGATTCATATGCTCCCTACCGAGTGCATGAGCACCACCATTGAGATGGTCAAAAGAAAAAGTCTATAGATGCTCGAAAGTCGACAGTCATTCCACTGATGGCATACCACGATGCCTTGGTTCTCTAGGCACGACCACATCTGAAGTGATATCAACATAGCTAGTAGCACACACAATATAACTTCTTAGATAAACATCATCCATGAGTGGGGTTTCAGGAACCACTCTTCCTCAGGTCTCACTAGTGTTAATGAGATCATAGGCGCCGGGTAGTACAGGTTGATGAATAGGTAGGTTAACATGGTCGATTACAGGAGGAGCTGGTGGGACAAAGTTTACAATAGCTTGGACGTCCAACCACATCCCCAAACTTTGTATCTCGTGGGCTAGGGTACTCAAGTTGTCGCAATAAAATATGCCACGTCTCATAGTTGAGTGCAGGAATGGGGAAAAAACACTGTCAATGGTGTTGTCATTAGATTTATGATCATTCGAGTTGTTATCTTCCAGTCCAGGAGCTTTGTCCATGGTAACAAGTCAGATTAGAATTTCATAGAGAAGAAAAGTGACGAGAATGGAGAGACTTAGGACGAGGCTATCCTTTTAATTCCAAAATGTTAACTAGAGATATAGCTAATCTTGGAATTAGCCTGGTTATGCTGTGAGCGCAAATGTTACTTACTAATAAGTAGACGTAAAAATGGAAAATGAGGAATGATGCAAACAAAGAAAAGAAAAATGACAACAAATTAGAGTGGTTTAGCAAGATTGCTTACGCCCATTGTGACGATCTCTTACTACATATCTCTCTTATAGTCGTAGAGAGTTATAAGAGAATAATAAGAAGTATAACACTCTAAGACTAAAAAAGTTAGCTAATCTTTAGGACCTAGGGCTTTGATTTGCTATGAGGAAAGCCCTGAAAAAAGATAAGGACTAGAATTCTAATGTTTTCCAGCCTCTTTGAAGTGGCAATGCATATGGTATATAGTAGCTAAGATGGATGGCTGAGATTGTGCTGAAAAATAGGCAGGAAGAGAACCTGGCCACTGATATGGTCCCATGGGCAGATAGGAGATAGCTGTAGAGGAAGAAAGGAATGAGTGCTTAAGAAAATGTCAATTGTACTTCTGTATCATGCACACATATTGCATTTAATGCGCGTTAAATGTTGACTGCAAGCTACATGAGTAGGTGTATTTCCAGCCATTTCGTTACAATATATTATATGGTTGGATGTATGCCTTATCGTTTACTTTCGTATGCCTACGTGCAAGGTAAGTGAATGACTCTGGTCAAGATTCAATGATGTTGGATACTGAATATTGCTAAGGACCAAGGTGCAAAAAACAGGTCAGGCAAGCTATGATATGACCAGACCAGCTGTAGTGATGTTGGGTAGGTGTAACGACCCGTATTTTACGTGTCGATATATCATAGAATTTGCAGGTCATTGGTGTTGTTTGTGTTAGCTATAGCCTAAGTCGTATGGAGAAGTTAACTCGAATAGAGGTTAACTCGTAGACGAGTTAACGTGTTGGATGTTAAGACATGACCGAGTCAATTAAGGCTTGAGTCGTGTTCGAGTTAGCTAAGGAGATAGGTCGTGCACGAGTTAGGTTTGAGCGACCTAGTGATATGAGCGAGTCAACATGGTAGTATGTGACCGAGTTAAAAGTTAGCTCGTATGACCGACCTAAGGGGCTAGCGAGTTATAGGGAAGACCGACCTTACGGGTTATGGGAGTTAGCTTAGGTCGTAGACAGCTTGGGTCGAAGGGAGCGACCTAAGGGAAAACTGCCGAGTTAAGGCTTAGGAATGACCGACCTAGTGGTATGCGACCTATAGGAGTGGACGACCTAAGTTGGTATGTGTATGTTGTTGGGTCGTATGACCTGATGTGTCGTAAGTCGTGACTCGTATACGGGTTAGGTCATAAGTCGTAGCTCGGGTTGTTTTGTTAGGATGACATGTGTTTTAGGTCGTGTGGTGTCTTGAGTCGTATGTTGTTGACTCGGAATGGAGTTAGGTCGGCCTTGCCGAGTTAGAGGTAGGTCGTTAGGTCGGTAACGACCTAATAGCGAGCTCCGAGTTAAGGTTCTGGCCGATCTAAGAGAGAATTCAGCCTATAAATAGTGGAGTTTTTCTCACTTTTTGGCACCGGTTTTTGAAGCGACGAAGTGCTGCCATTTTGAAGACTTGTCTACAACATTTCTTCATCTTCTTTCTCTACTTCCAATCTAATTCTAACATCCATCCGAGATCGAAGATCCAAGTGCCAAAGTTGAAGATCTTCATCCGTTCGAGCTAGATTTCATCGTTTCAAGCGAGATTTCGACGAATCGAGCTTGAATCCTTGCTGTCCAGATCTGGAGTTGATTGCTTTTAGGTTGTTTTGGTGATTTGGTGAGTGGTAGTTATCTCTCACGCGGATCCAAAGGAGTATATTGGATTGGTGGCATGTTTGGGTGTTAAAGTTAGAGATTTCATGCATTTTTCTTAGATCGAAGTCTAGATCCATGGTTTTTGAAGATGTTTACTTATGCAAGTTAGTTTAACAAGTATTAGAGACAAAACCCATGTTTTATATTTGATAGATCTATGCTAAAAACTATGGTTTCACATATGTTGGACTTTTGCTCACTTATTTACGAAATTGCCATTATAGTTGATATTGCTTATATTGCTTGTTAGATCTTGTTTGAATGATTGATATTTGAATGTATGATTGATTTGATTGTTTCCAAGTTAGCTAGTAGTTGATTTGGAACAAGAGGATGGAAGAGGATTCAAAAGCTATGGAAGAAGGCTCTTGAATGGTGAAAGCTGCTTAAGGCATATGTAGCGGATGTTGAAGCTCATATGTATAGATTGGATGATGTTGAGATGGGACTTTGCCATGATTTGATGAGGCAAACCATGTTGTTGAGATGAGACTTTGCTTTGATGCGATGAAGCGAAGTATGATGTGAGTTTTGGCTTAATCCAAGCAGGGATCATTCCAAGCATGTTGATAACTTGAAGGGTAGTTCAAGTTGGTTGATAATGGATTGTTCAAGAGGTAGCTTGAGCTTGTATGAGGATAGTCGTCAAGAAGGATGGCTAGGAGGCCTGGATCTCATCGTGGTTGAAGGTTCTAGCATGCTCAAAAGCAAGAGTACATGGGGCGCCCATAACGACTACAGGTAGGTAGTCGGGACACCCAAAAGACTATAGGTAGGTAGTTGAGTACTCTGGGCAAAGTAGATAAGTCCTAGGCACAAGGCAGTGTGCGGAGTTATGGTTAGAACCGGGGTTACCATTAGCCCTTGACAGGTGGTCATTCAACTAACGGTGAAATCAAGGCAAAGTTAACAGTGATAGCCAGAGTCATGGATGTTTGGTTGTATCATCATTCGGTCTCAAGAGCGGTGTTTTCTGGGTGCTTATCTGATCTTGGTTTAGGCCTTGGGGGTTTGTATTTGGAAAACATCGACCTTGACTCGAGTGATAATTACTTTACTTTAATTGCCTGCTGTGTTATGCCTGCTTTTCCTTAGTGTGTGTCTGGGGGCTATCACTGTAGAAAGAGGTGGAGTGGGATGGTTTGGTTCCTATTCCTTTTATCCTTTATGCTCTTTTGGCATGTTTGATAGTTAATTTACTGCTCACTAAGACTTTGTCTGACTCAAGGTTTTATGTCTCCTCTTATTACCTTGGGCTGTTCATCCATGTTTGGGATGGGCAGACTAGGTAGCAGGTGACAGGTGCTGTGCTAGGAGTTCTACGCTGAAGATGACGAAGACGAGCAGGAGGCTTTGCATATTAGTTTTCTTACTATATGTACTGGGTATCCGCTGCTGTATTTGGTTGAGTGATTTGTAGTGAGGCTTTCATGTATGGATTTGTGTAGATGATTGTATAAAACTACTGTGATGCTTATATGATGATGTTTCTGTTCTATGGAGCTTCACTATATTATATTTCTCTATTGTATTTTATCCATGCGCTGTGAGTTATGCGATAGAGATTCTTTTGTTTTGTTTTACCCTGACTATCGTCCATGGCTGCCTGGCACACCTTTCAGCGCATTATTTCCTTGTTTTGGTGCGGGAGTCATGGGCGGTCGTCACATTTGGTATCAGAGCTTTGGTTAATCAATTTTAGCCAACGCTCGCTGACGTAATTACGTAAGAGAGACGTAATTGTATTTTGATGGATGATTACTATATATAATATAGTAGTTAAGATGGATTTGAACTCCTTATGCAGTTGTTTCTTAAGGTGTTCTAATCATTCTTTTTACAGATATTAAGGATGAGTCAAAGAGGAAGACCAGCTGCTAGGGAAGGCCGTGCTACAGAAGGAGCTGCAGATTATGGGGCTATGTTCGAAGCAATGATGACTTCGGTCATGAGGAGGATGCCCGTTCCAGGGCCTACTGTTGATGTTGGAGTTCAAGTCCAGGCTCCAAGACCGGTGGATTTTGCCAAGCTTTGCAAGGATTATACTTCTCTCGGAGGAAAAGCTTTCTTGGGAACGGAGTCGACTATTGAGGTGCAGAGATGGATTGAAGCATGTCGAAGGATTTTTGGTGATCTAGGGATTGAGGATGCAACCAAGAGGAAGCTTGCATCGAGACAGCTTCAGGGGAGAGCTGCGGATTGGTGGAATTCTATCACTATAGATACACCAGAAGAAGAGATTACTTGGGAGCAATTCCAAGTTAGATTTGAAGCTAAGTTCATCTCTACTGCTCAGAAATCGGTCTTGTTTAAGAGGTTTGTGGAGCTCAAGCAAGGTGGGAGGCCTGTTCTTGAGTATATTTCTGAGTTCGAAGCTTTGTCTAAGTATGCCAGATCGTATATTGATTCTCCCTACCAGAAGAACGAGAAGTTTGTGACTGGTCTGGATGCTTATCTGGGAAGGCAGTTAGTGGATCATCTGGATGATCCATTTGAGAAGCTTGTGGAGAAAGCTTTGAGGCATGAGAGTTTGTTCCCTAAGGAAAGTTCTGTTGTTGCTGTAACCAGGGAAGTATCTAAACCACAGCAGAGTGGCAACAGGAAGAGGAAGCAGCAGCAACAGAAGGGTAAGGATGGCCAGAAGAAGCCGAAGAGCGAAATGACTTGCTATAACTGCCAGCAGAAGGGCCATCTTTACAAAGATTGTAAGAATCCCAAGGTGCCGGGAAAGTGTTACAACTGTGATAAGCTGGGACATATCAAGAAGGACTGTCCAGAACCGAGGAAAGATAGGCAGGTTGTGCAAGCCTATGCTTTGGGGGCTGTTCCATCGTCTTCGAAAGCTCCTACTGCTGAGGAGAAGGGGAAGAGTGTGGTGGTTCAAGGTACTCTTTCTATTTGTGGTGTTCCAGTTAGAGTGTTGTTTGATACTGGAGCGTCGCATTCTTTTGTTTGTGATGAGTTGGTATGCCGGTTAGGTATGAAACCGGATATTGTTGATAGGCCATTGGTTGTGACTAATCCGGTTGGGGGTTCGTCATGTTTGTGTATGATATGCCGTGGTCTAGTTGTGTCGAGTCATGATTGCTCGTTTGTTTGTGATTGCTTTGTTCTGAACTTTGCGGGGTTCGGAATTATTTTGGGCATGGACTGGCTTAGGAAGTATGCGGCTAGGATTGATTGTGAGAGGCTTGAGGTGACAGTCGGAAATGTGGAAGGGCGAAAGGTTGTGATACGATGTAAGCATGAGGAAGGCGTCTTCATGAGCTTCATGTATTCGCTGGTTGTTCCACGGGATGGACTGTCATCAGTGCCTATTGTGAATGAGTTTGGTGATGTCTTTGAGGAAGTCAAAGGGTTACCGCCGCATAGGGAGATCGAGTTTCGTATCGATTTAATTGAGGGAGCCAGACCTGTTGTGATGCCTCTTAGGCGAATGGCACCGAGGGAGCAGCAAGAGCTGAAGGTGCAAGTTGATGACCTTTTGCGGAAAGGATTCATTCGGAGAAGTGTGTCCGAATGGGGTGCGCCCGTTGTGTTCGCAACCAAAGCGGATGGATCGTTGAGGTTGTGTGTTGATTATCGTGAGCTGAATAAGGTGACTAAGAAGAACAAGTATCCATTGCCGAGAATAGATGACTTGTTTGATCAGCTTCACGAGGCTAAGGTGTTTTCTCAGATGGATTTGGCAACGGGATTTCACCAGTTGAGAGTGGCAAAGGATAGTGTGCCGAAGACTGCTTTCAGAACACCATCCGGGTTTTATGAGTGGCTGGTAATGCCGTTTGGATTGACTAACGCGCCAGCATATTTTGTGGATCTTATGAATAGGGTATTCAGAGATCAGTTGAATAAGTTCGTGCTTGTGTTCGTGGATGATATTTTGATTTATTCCAGAACTGAGGAAGAGCACAAGACGCACTTGAGGATTGTTTTGGAAATCTTGCGGAAACATCAGCTGAAGGCTAAATTTTCGAAGTGTCACTTCTGGAAGAGTGAAGTGAGGTTCTTAGGCCATGTTATCTCTGGAAATGGCATAGCGGTTGATCCCGCTAAGGTGGCAGCAATCCAGGATTGGATTAGACCTAAGAATGCATCCGATGTGAGAAGTTTTCTTGGATTAGCAGGATATTATCGACGGTTTATCAAAGACTTTTCCAAGATAGCTGCACCGTTAACAGGGTTGACGAAGAAGAACCAAGTGTTCAGATGGGATGATAAGTGTGAGCAAGCTTTCGTAATCCTGAAAGAACGACTGACAAGTGCTCCTGTTTTGACTATTCCGAGTGGGAATGATGAGATGGTGGTTTACACCGATGCATGTGGCACTGGACTAGGAGCGGTGCTAATGCAGAAGGATAAAGTTGTTGCGTATGCTAGTCGACAACTGAAGCCGCATGAAAGGAATTATCCGACTCATGATTTGGAGTTAGCGGCGATTGTGTTTGCTTTGAAGATGTGGAGACATTATCTATTGGGAGTTAGATTCGAGTTGTTTACAGATCATAAGTCGTTGAAGTATCTTTTCTCCCAAAAGGATTTGAATCTTCGACAGCAACGGTGGCTAGAGTTCTTAGCATCGTATGATTTTGGTATAGCCTATACTCCGGGAAAAGGTAACGCAGTAGCTGATGCGTTAAGTCGAAGACATGCAGGATTAGGAGCCATGTTTTCGGAATGGAAGAGTCTTGAGTATTTGGCTGGATTTGATTTCAGGCCTAGATGTGAATTGGAACCTGAGATGTTGGCAAACTTATCGATAAGGCCTACTCTTGTGGAAAGAATTGGCGAGAGCCAAAGAAGAGATGATAAGCTTGTCAAGATTTTCCGTGATTTGGAATCTGGGTTGGACCCAGAGAAGGATAAGGGATTCGAGGTCGATCGAGAGGGTTGGCTTCGAAAGCAAGGACGACTAGTTGTTCCCGATATTGATGGATTGAGAGATGAAGTTCTGAGGGAAAGTCATCACTCGAAGTTGACAATTCATCCAGGCGGAAATAAGATGTATCGGGATATGAAAAGATCCTACTACTGGGAAGGTATGAAGAAGGATGTTGGAGATTTTATTTCCAAGTGTATGAATTGCCAGTTGGTGAAGGCTGAGCAGAAGAAGCCCAGTGGATTGCTTCAGCCATTGGAGGTTCCTACATGGAAGTGGGAGCAAGTGTCGATGGATTTTATTGATGGTCTACCTAGGACAAGAGCAGGGAATGAAGGGATTTGGGTCATTGTAGATCGTTTGACCAAGAGTGCAAGGTTCATTCCTGTTCGATCGACTAGGACTGCATCAAAGTTGGCTGAACTGTATGTGAAGTGGATAGTTCGTTTCCATGGTGTTCCCAAGAGTATAGTGAGCGATCGAGACCCATTGTTCACTAGTAGATTTTGGAAGAGCTTCCAGGAAGTTTTGGGAACTGAGTTGTGTTTGAGTACAACTTATCACCCTCAAACAGATGGTCAGACTGAGAGAGTCAACCGAGTTTTGGAAGATCTTCTTAGGGCATGTGTTTTGGACTTCGGAGGATCATGGGAAGATCACCTTCATTTGGTGGAGTTTGCTTATAATAACAGTTATCAGTCGAGTATTGGTATGGCACCATATGAAGCATTATATGGAAGACCGTGTAACTCTCCGACATGTTGGTTGGAAACGGGAGAAAAGCTGATGCTTGGGCCAGAGATGATTCGTCAAACTACGGATTGTATAGAGATCATTCGGCAACGAATGAGGGCAGCCCAGGATCGTCAGAAGAGTTATGCAGATAATCGTCGAAAGGATTTGGAATTCGATGTGGGTGATATGGTTTTTGTGAAGATTTCTCCATTGAAGAATGCTATAAGGTTTGGGAAGAAAGGAAAGTTAACTCCGAGATTTGTTGGACCATTCCCGATTATCGAGCGTATTGGAAAGCTCGCTTATAGATTGGAGTTACCGGAAAAGATGGCGGGTGTGCACAATGTTTTTCATGTAGCTTATCTACGGAAGTATGTGCACGACCCAAAGACAGTGGTTTCTGCTGATAGCTATGAAGATTTGGAGGTTGATCCAGTTGTTACAAGACCTCGTAAGCCGCTTCGTATTGTTGAAACTGATACGAAACAGCTTAGGAGGAAGGCGATTATGTTACTCAAGATACAATGGAGTGAAGATGTCAACGACTGTACATGGGAGGAGGAAGAGAGGATGAAGGCAGCTCATCCAGAACTCTTCGAGGTATGACCCTAAGGTGTCGTGACATCTCATGAATTTGCATCTTGATTTCTATCTTAGAATTCTGCATGCTAGGCTAGAATTGGATGCATGGTTTGTTGATTGCTATGGATGGTAGGCATGCGGAATATCTTTGATTGCTGTTGTTTGCTTGGAATTTCGGGGGCGAAATTCCTAAGGAGGAGAGAATGTAACGACCCGTATTTTACGTGTCGATATATCATAGAATTTGCAGGTCATTGGTGTTGTTTGTGTTAGCTATAGCCTAAGTCGTATGGAGAAGTTAACTCGAATAGAGGTTAACTCGTAGACGAGTTAACGTGTTGGATGTTAAGACATGACCGAGTCAATTAAGGCTTGAGTCGTGTTCGAGTTAGCTAAGGAGATAGGTCGTGCACGAGTTAGGTTTGAGCGACCTAGTGATATGAGCGAGTCAACATGGTAGTATGTGACCGAGTTAAAAGTTAGCTCGTATGACCGACCTAAGGGGCTAGCGAGTTATAGGGAAGACCGACCTTACGGGTTATGGGAGTTAGCTTAGGTCGTAGACAGCTTGGGTCGAAGGGAGCGACCTAAGGGAAAACTGCCGAGTTAAGGCTTAGGAATGACCGACCTAGTGGTATGCGACCTATAGGAGTGGACGACCTAAGTTGGTATGTGTATGTTGTTGGGTCGTATGACCTGATGTGTCGTAAGTCGTGACTCGTATACGGGTTAGGTCATAAGTCGTAGCTCGGGTTGTTTTGTTAGGATGACATGTGTTTTAGGTCGTGTGGTGTCTTGAGTCGTATGTTGTTGACTCGGAATGGAGTTAGGTCGGCCTTGCCGAGTTAGAGGTAGGTCGTTAGGTCGGTAACGACCTAATAGCGAGCTCCGAGTTAAGGTTCTGGCCGATCTAAGAGAGAATTCAGCCTATAAATAGTGGAGTTTTTCTCACTTTTTGGCACCGGTTTTTGAAGCGACGAAGTGCTGCCATTTTGAAGACTTGTCTACAACATTTCTTCATCTTCTTTCTCTACTTCCAATCTAATTCTAACATCCATCCGAGATCGAAGATCCAAGTGCCAAAGTTGAAGATCTTCATCCGTTCGAGCTAGATTTCATCGTTTCAAGCGAGATTTCGACGAATCGAGCTTGAATCCTTGCTGTCCAGATCTGGAGTTGATTGCTTTTAGGTTGTTTTGGTGATTTGGTGAGTGGTAGTTATCTCTCACGCGGATCCAAAGGAGTATATTGGATTGGTGGCATGTTTGGGTGTTAAAGTTAGAGATTTCATGCATTTTTCTTAGATCGAAGTCTAGATCCATGGTTTTTGAAGATGTTTACTTATGCAAGTTAGTTTAACAAGTATTAGAGACAAAACCCATGTTTTATATTTGATAGATCTATGCTAAAAACTATGGTTTCACATATGTTGGACTTTTGCTCACTTATTTACGAAATTGCCATTATAGTTGATATTGCTTATATTGCTTGTTAGATCTTGTTTGAATGATTGATATTTGAATGTATGATTGATTTGATTGTTTCCAAGTTAGCTAGTAGTTGATTTGGAACAAGAGGATGGAAGAGGATTCAAAAGCTATGGAAGAAGGCTCTTGAATGGTGAAAGCTGCTTAAGGCATATGTAGCGGATGTTGAAGCTCATATGTATAGATTGGATGATGTTGAGATGGGACTTTGCCATGATTTGATGAGGCAAACCATGTTGTTGAGATGAGACTTTGCTTTGATGCGATGAAGCGAAGTATGATGTGAGTTTTGGCTTAATCCAAGCAGGGATCATTCCAAGCATGTTGATAACTTGAAGGGTAGTTCAAGTTGGTTGATAATGGATTGTTCAAGAGGTAGCTTGAGCTTGTATGAGGATAGTCGTCAAGAAGGATGGCTAGGAGGCCTGGATCTCATCGTGGTTGAAGGTTCTAGCATGCTCAAAAGCAAGAGTACATGGGGCGCCCATAACGACTACAGGTAGGTAGTCGGGACACCCAAAAGACTATAGGTAGGTAGTTGAGTACTCTGGGCAAAGTAGATAAGTCCTAGGCACAAGGCAGTGTGCGGAGTTATGGTTAGAACCGGGGTTACCATTAGCCCTTGACAGGTGGTCATTCAACTAACGGTGAAATCAAGGCAAAGTTAACAGTGATAGCCAGAGTCATGGATGTTTGGTTGTATCATCATTCGGTCTCAAGAGCGGTGTTTTCTGGGTGCTTATCTGATCTTGGTTTAGGCCTTGGGGGTTTGTATTTGGAAAACATCGACCTTGACTCGAGTGATAATTACTTTACTTTAATTGCCTGCTGTGTTATGCCTGCTTTTCCTTAGTGTGTGTCTGGGGGCTATCACTGTAGAAAGAGGTGGAGTGGGATGGTTTGGTTCCTATTCCTTTTATCCTTTATGCTCTTTTGGCATGTTTGATAGTTAATTTACTGCTCACTAAGACTTTGTCTGACTCAAGGTTTTATGTCTCCTCTTATTACCTTGGGCTGTTCATCCATGTTTGGGATGGGCAGACTAGGTAGCAGGTGACAGGTGCTGTGCTAGGAGTTCTACGCTGAAGATGACGAAGACGAGCAGGAGGCTTTGCATATTAGTTTTCTTACTATATGTACTGGGTATCCGCTGCTGTATTTGGTTGAGTGATTTGTAGTGAGGCTTTCATGTATGGATTTGTGTAGATGATTGTATAAAACTACTGTGATGCTTATATGATGATGTTTCTGTTCTATGGAGCTTCACTATATTATATTTCTCTATTGTATTTTATCCATGCGCTGTGAGTTATGCGATAGAGATTCTTTTGTTTTGTTTTACCCTGACTATCGTCCATGGCTGCCTGGCACACCTTTCAGCGCATTATTTCCTTGTTTTGGTGCGGGAGTCATGGGCGGTCGTCACAGTAGGAGTTATACTTGGGTTGACCTTGATAGATGGGTATTGTTTGAAGTTGTCCTGAGCATGGAAGTCAGCTATAGAGTTGGTCTAGAGGGGCTGGCTTAAAGCCAACTTAGATGTAGATAGATATGGACGGGTTGGCTGTTTGTGCCTAAGTTTGTTGGGAGTTGACTGCTTCTGAGGACCAGGATATAGAGGTAATTCCAGGGCGAATTTAAGATGATGGGACGGGATGCTTGGGACCGATCGAAGGCAGTTGTACTAAAGCCAGGACAAGGATGGATCACGCTTGAGTTGGTCTTTTCGAATATTCTAGACAGTGAGGAAGTCTTGAGTTGTGTCGGCCAACAACTGAAGGGATGCTGAGTGAATGGGCTGAGTTGGAGTTAGGCTGAAAGTGGGTTGCATGAGAGAGTCGACCATCACTAAGGTGGGCTAGAGTGGACCGAGCATGGCTATATCTAGCTGTCTTCACATGATGAATTGACTGTGAAGGCCATCTATGGATAAGACAGTTAGCTTTTAACTTAATGCCTTGCTGAACAAATGGGCTAGTTTGGAACCAACTTGAGCTTGAACCGGCATGTGCGGGCAAACCATAGGGTAACTGGACCAGCTTTGATCGGGTACTGCCTTAATTGGCTTGATAATTACTCATGAGAAAATTAAGAAATAAAAGGATATTTTAAAAATGTAAAACTTAATTTTATTCAAGTTATTGGATTTATTTGAATTTAATCATAACGAGGAGGGAATTTTTTATATTCAAATTCTTTGGAAAGAGTGTTGATGGATTTTAAAAGGACAAAATGGTTTATTAGATTATTTTCATATTAAGAATTTGAATTTGAATTATTTTCAAATTGTAAATAAAAAGATTTAAAGTTAGTTTGAATTAAAATCCTATATGATAAATATTGAAGATAATTTACGATATGAATACTTTTATTAGAATTTTGATGTGATTTTTGGAAAATGATTTGCAAGAAAAGGAATTTGGAAATATATTTTTTAAATAGTTTTAATTAGATTTTATATGGAATTATTTATGGATGTAGACTATAGTAACGAATTTGTGTTTATAATGGTGTAGAGTTATATAATATGTAACGTATTTAAACCTGACCCATAGATTATGCTATATTTTGAGCACGGTTACACTCAGAGCTAAAATTCTTGCCTGACTCGGGGTTTGTTATTTGTTTAACAACCTCCGGTTAGACTGAGGTTGTGTTACAGGTCAATGTTATGATTGTATATGTTTTGTATGCTATGATATGGAGTTAGAGAAGACGTGATGGCGAGTATTTACTTTGCTTATACTTATATTGAAATTCCATTGTGTTGGTTGATGTGATGTGTTTGTGTGATAAGTTACATTATTGAGGTAATGTATTAGATTTACAAAAATGATATAATATTAATCATTTTTATTCACTCCGATTTTTTTAGTTGGGAATTTTTTTTGAGTCTTCAATAATGTATTATTCAATTCGAATAACTCATATGTGTTGTTTTATGTCTAAACAAGGTACATGTTATTTTTGGTATATTTAGGTATCATAACGTATCCATGTTGACCCAAAATAGTGTATATGACAGATCGCACCTTTTATGCCCTTTGAAAAGAGTTATTGAACAGTAAACTCCATCAGATAATTCGACCACTAGTTTCGAGGCATTACAAGTTAAAATCTAGCTATAAGTACAAGCGAAGTAAATACTCATCATTATTATTTGCTCCGACTCCATATCATAGCCCACAAATCATGTACAGTCATAAAATTGATCTGTAAAACAACCATAACCTGACCGAGGTTGTTAAACAAATAATAAACCTCAAGTCAGGCTAGAATCTAGCTGTGAGTGTAACCGTGCTCAAAATATAACATAATGTGTTGGTCGGGTTTAAAAACGCTATACATTATATCGGTTATAAACATAAATTTTTCACTATAATTATACCCATAAATAATGCTATATAAGAACTAACTAAAACTATTTAAAAATAGATTTCTAAATTCCATTCCTTGCAAAATACTTCCCTAAAATCATTTTAAAATGAATTTCCAAACTACTTTTGTAAAATCACTTTATTCAATGAAATCCCATATATTCATAAATCATATACCAAAGATCCACTTTGCAAACAATATCAAAATGTTGGTTTTGTACATAAATAATTTATCAAAATATTTCCCAACTTGTATAAAACCAATCTTTGTAGTATATATCAATTTGTAAAATCCAATTTATGTAAAACATCTTTCCCAAAACATTATGCAAAACAATATTTCTTCTTTATTTGTTTACAATGTTACTTTTTCCTTTATCAAAAACAGTTCAAAAATAAATATCCTCATATGGTAAGTGTTGGTCATAGTAAATCATCTGAATCCCATAAATCATATGCAATCAACACCTAAGGAATGAACCCTTTAATCCAACCCATATGATTCAGGCTCCACACAAACAAGGCATTACCTTTTAGCGATACACATACAAACACATGTACATACATAAATATGTGTATGTATGTATGTATCAAAAGAAATAATATCTAAACGGTTTATAAAACAGGTAGCAATCCTTTTCAAAAAGGTAAAATCAATAAAACTATTTTCAAAAAGGGAAATACACAAATCATAATTTTATTTCTTCCAAATTGAGAAATTCTCGATAGTAAAAACACTGTCAAAATGCCTTTGATTTATTTTACACAATTCGCTTTATTTTGCTAAATCAACAAATATTTTATGATTTTTGAATATCTAGCTTTGTAATAATAATATTGATATTATATCTTAAACCTTAAAATATTCTTTCATAATTTAACAGAGCTATTTGTGTGACGGACTTTTATCAGAAAAATGTTTGATTTTTTGCTTAACTACGAAAATATTATTATTGTCGATTTTCCATATAACCTCTAATCACACAATTCCGTAGTACTACAAATAAACACCTTATATTCTTAAATTATAAGTCATAAGTCAAAAATATTCGAGAATAACTACATTTCAAAGGAGAACAATGTTTTATTTTGTTTATCTAATAAAATATCAATTCTAACCATCCAATCTAAATAAATTTAACATCCAATACAACCGCTACCATAATATATTTTATTCAACTAATCAAGCTATTCAAAAATCAATATATAAATTAATCAACCACATATGGTGTATATGCCTTCCTTTTCATCAAGCATTAGCATGCTCAAAGCACTTCAATTCAAAAAATATTCATTAATATTTTTTTCTAATGCATAATTAATAAATTAAACACAACCAAAATAAGGTTTAATTCAAATCATATATCATTTGGATTACTTTTAAATAGTTTTAATCCTTTATTTCATCTTAAATCCTAATATATTGTTGAATAATTCAAATTCAATTTAAAAACATACATTTTATCTCAAAATAATCCAAATATATTTTATAAAATTATCAGATTGGTAAACTTTTATTAATATTTTCTTTAAGTTGAAAATATTCAAAAAAAATTATTTTCTTTCAAAATATAAACCCTTTTTTCTTGAATCCCTTGAAATTTATATATATAAATATTTATGTATGTATGTATACAAGGTTTTGTGAACAAAACATAATCACTTTATATATTTTGAACTTCAGTATATTGTTTAAAACAAGTATTCAGCTCAGAGTTTATATTGATTAAAATTCATCAATTTTTACGTCTATGTGACATATATATGAATCAAAGAGTAATAAGCTTCCACGGTGTTTCATATCAACAAGATCAATAAGCAAAAAATGAAAGAAGATAGTCAACTCACTAAAAATTATTCATGTAATTTCAAAAGAGGTAAACTCACTTATTTAATCAAAAGTTCATACTCACTAAAAAATATTGCAAGTAATTCCTCAAAACCACTGCTCGGTGCTAACCTATCGTCACCCACTTCAGCCACACATGACTCTAATCACCATCATTAATAGCCCAATTTGCATTGTTAAGTTCTTGAAGAGCGCACACATGACCTATCCATTAGCCACCAACTCCACTCATGTTTCCCATACTACCACTTGTCATCCCCCTACATTGTCATCTCATCATCGACACTAGCATTACATGCAACGCCTTCTATTATCTCTTGCCATAGCATTGTCATCCTCGCCAACTACGCCCATGTCGAGGTGCTTTTGTTTGCGAATTATTTTTTTTCTTTTTTCTTTTCATTTTCCATTTTGCGAATTTAGTTCTTTGTCTAGAGGGAGAAATAAGATCGGGTTTTATTTAGAGAGAAGGTGGTACAATAAGAATAAAGATAGTAAAGAGTAGTGCAATGAAATAAAAGTAAGTTTTATTTTTCTTTTTAAATAAACCAATCTATGCCATGAAAAATGCGCTTAAGCGTTAAATGCATACACGACGCTTAATTTTTTGAAAAAGAAAAATGATTAAGCGGTAAGCGCTTAAGCAGGCTTAATTGGCGTCTTATGCGCTTTGCTTAAATTTAAGCAATACTTAGCAAAAACGCGCTTAAGCGCTAAATGTATGCACGACGTTTAATTTTTTGAAAAAGCAAAATGATTAAGCGCTTAAGCGGGCTTGATTGGTGCCTATATGCGCTTTGCTTAAATTTAAGCAATGCTTAGCAACAAAATATTATTTTCAAAATAAATGGAATTAGGATTATAGTAAAAGCCGACATTCCTAATAAATTTTTCTAATTTTCTAGGATATGGATCGATTTGCATTAACATATGATTAATTTATTTAACAAATGTGCACAGTTTGTGCTCAACTCGAGTATATTAACTTTTAATGAATGGAGAAATTCAAATCCAGCTTTTGAAACCTATGAATTTATAAGTTAACTTCAAAAGTAAACTTTACTTCTTTGTGATGAATTTATGCATATACATATAGTACAGTTGTACACATATAATACTCTTAATATAATCTCTTTATAATAGATATAGTTATAGATAAAGTATTCTAAAGAATTAAGCAATGCTTAAGCGATGCTTAAGCGGCGCTTAAGCAACATTAAGCAAAGAAAAGATTACATTGCCTCGTCTCGCTTAGCACTTATTATAACATAGAAACTAATATACCTAATCGCTTATAAAGCCAACTATCATTTAATCAACGTTTTACATTCATTTAATAATCCATATAAGGTGTTTTATTAAATTTTTATTTCATTTTTGTAATGATTTTCCTTTTATTAAACTATCACCTTTCGCCTTTACACAGTTTTAACATAATTGTTTTACTCCTTGAAACAAATTTCAAAATTCATAATTGTATTTAATTTCACAAGTATAAATTTTAAATGACATTTGAATTCACCAACCACAATTCAAATTTCAAACTTCAATTTAAATCAATATTCTCCTTCTACTATCAAATAAATCCAAAATTTTAATTTATTCAGTTAAATTCAATAAAATATCCAAAACAACTTTTAAATTTTATTTATCCATTTAAAGTATTTATCCAACATTTAAACTGGTTTTAAATCTCAATTCCATATATTATATTTTAATTTTCAATCCAAATATCCATTTTTCAATTCAAATATCAAATTAAATCCTCAAAATCCATTTTAATTCATTTATTGTATTTAACTATGTGATGGGATGTTACAGACTCACCTTCTTAAAGAAATTGCGTCTTCATAATTTACTAGAGAGTACTGTAATCGATCAAATTAATAACATCGACAAACTCTTGCACAAGCAACACAACATAAACAAACATGTCTACCATCTAATGCATTCCTCAATTTTTTTAGTTAATTGCCAATCAATCATTTCAATAATATATACATCATTATTAACTGTACCACTCCATTAAACCTCCTTTAATGTATATCGATCATGCAAATTAATCTCGTCGACTCAACC
The DNA here is from genome assembly GCA_030765085.1 of Allium cepa. Taxonomy (NCBI): domain Eukaryota; kingdom Viridiplantae; phylum Streptophyta; class Magnoliopsida; order Asparagales; family Amaryllidaceae; genus Allium; species Allium cepa. The sequence continues at coordinate 616,406,356 of CM060942.1, forward strand.
ATATGCAAGAAAAGTGAACACTCCATTTCATTAAAATGGATCACACAATATTGTAAATAAAGAAATCAATATACATATATCTTTCAATAGTTCTTTTGAAACTTTTCTTTAATTTCAAAAAGTATAAATTTTTGAAAACTTTCTAAATATCATAATTTTTCAAAATTTCAATAGTCTTCTTTGTACGGAGAGCCTTCTAATAAAATATAATATGACAATATATATATATATATACACACACACCAAAACAATATCGGAAATAATATATTACATATATAATCAAATTTTCCATACAACATATAATTCACAATATACATAACATATTAAGTAAAAACATACCTTATTTTTAGCATTTTAAAGTAATTTATTTAGATTTACAGGAGCAAAAGCGAGTATGCATCGCATTCAATATAAATAGCCTTCGTGAAGCTATTGTCAACTCAAATCAAAAACATAAATCTTGTATATAAGGATATAATGAACATTGCATTCATTAATAAAAGAACGATATTGCATTCTTGTTAATGCTACTTTCTGACTATATATATTATGTAGCATAACCTCTGCTTTCCTACATGTTCTCATTCTTATCCATTCAAGCATGTAACTAAGTTTACTTCCTTATCTTTCCCTTTCATGTCCTAGTTCACATCCAACATAAAAGGAAGAAAAAAAGAGAAATAATATATGACAAGAGATGTGAGATTAGAGGTGAGACAATATTGGGGTAGGCTACAATGTCGATCTGGGTTGGCACATGAATGAAGGAGGCAACAAGACGATGAGGAAGATCTACGTCGCTGGCCAGAGGGATGCTCACATTTAGAGGCGGGCGCGATAGTCATGGGCTTGAACTTTGTTCAGGTCCATGTGGAAGTCAGGAGGTTGACGTTGTCCTTATGTGCATCAATTTAGAGAAGGCAATGGTGTGGTTCCGGGAACAATGACTACATTCATGCTAGGGTTGGAGCGTCATATTAGGAATGTTGGTTAGAGGTTTTAAACGAAATCACGGTGAGTATATCATATATCTTGGTATATTGATTGAAATTCTTTGGTATATTGTTACGATTAAATTCCCAATAGTACATATTTGAAATTGATAATGTTTGGATTGATATTAGGTAGATAATCTTGCTATGACTAATACTAAGCGAATATATCCACCCCATTTAATAGTTGCAAGTACAGTAAATGACCTTTTATGTTTGTTTTCATATTGTTCAAATTTGGGTGAATAATAATCGATAATGGCTTGGCAGTCTGATATGTTGAATTATGGTTAGTATATGATTAATTTTTTGATCATAACATGGTTGAAGATATTATTTGTTGCTCTTGTCGTTTTGAGTTGTTGTAAGGAATTTTACAAGGACTACACTTCAAAAATAAATTAAAATTTTGAAAAGCTCGATTAAGTATTTTTGAACTATTATTGAAATTTTTGAAGCATCTTGTAGAGTTTTTGTGAAGAGTGTTAATTTTAAGAATAAATGCAATTGATTTATATTCAAAAATTATTTTGAACCTATATAGATATTTAAAATTAAATTTAAAGTATAAAGGATATTTTAAAAATGTAAAACTTAAATTTTATTCAAGTTAACTGGTTTTGTAACGCCCCGAAAATTTTCGACTTTCGAAAATTCAACATCGATACTCACTTTATCGACTGCCGAGAAATCGAAGGCCGGAAACCCGAAATGTTATGGTTTAAGAAAAAGAAAGAGGTAGAAGAAGATAGAAAAAGATAGAACAGAACAGAAGAAATAACAGAACAACATCAGAATCTCACAATTCGCAGCGGAACAACATATAATAGATAAAGGAATAATCTTTAAACAAAGAACTATATCAGTTATTACATTACATTACATTTCATTTCATTACATCAGAGTGTACAACAACAAATGACATCAACAGCGGAAAAGAAATACTATATAAATTAGTAATACGCCATGCCATCCAGCTTGCCTCCAGCAACTCCTGAATATCCTGAATAAACCTTACTCTTGACTGCCCGTGTGGAAATTGGTGGGCACCCAGAGTTTAGGAAGGAAAACAATAAACTCCGAGTCAGTCATGTGACTGGTGTGAGAACTCAAAATAGTTTATTCACCTTTAAAAACAAAATAGAGGAATATTTTTAAATTCAATTCGCAATGCTGTTAAAAATGAGACTACCATAAGGCCTCCCGCACACACACACATGCAAACGCAGAATCGGAGGAGATTTCTCCTTATGATATTCAAAGATGCTTGATACGCATTAAAAATAACATTTGATATTATTACTAGTGCATAGTGTAGGAAAAAAAATTTCGAAAGTAGAATATAAATCTTAGCCAACATACGACCATTATCGTATGCCTACTATAGCTAACCATGTTCAATAGCAGGTTACCACCACATTCCATGGCAGGTTCTATAACTAAAACCGTACAAGTCTCGTATTATTTCTTTGGATTTCCAACAAATGGTCAGGCCAAGGAACTTTCCATTGCCACATGAAAACGCCTCTGGAATGACGTCCCGAGAACCAAACCGGATCTCTGCCAACACAAGGCCGGGTTACCCCTAACTGGGTAACTACTGACACGAATATGTCATCCCCCGATCGTAACCGATCTATCCGAGGATCCTCGATTTTCGACAACCACAAAATATGCAGTAACAACATAGGTTAAATATCTGGGCTCCATACCATGATACCACCTCTATCCAGAAGGAATGACATACACTAAAGGGCGCTACCCCTAATAACCTTACCGCATCCTTTCTGTTTTGACCATTTCCGGGGTGTGAGGTCCGACGAAGTCTCGTCCACAAAAACACACTTTATACAAAAGCCGTGCTTTGGGTCAACAAATGATCATAGAAATGATCACCAAGATAAACGATCAAATAAATGATCCTATCACAAATGATCAACACAATGATCATTTCACAGCAACACTCTGCATGCCACACTACCAAATTGGGAGTATATCACTAATAACCTTCAACTATATAACCTCTGAGCTCGTACGTCTCAAAGAAGGGTGTTAAGCTAAAAGAATAAATTCTCCGCCACCAACAGAAATATATTTGAAAGAAATCAGCTTTATATCTCAACTTGTAATGTCAGACATACAATCATACAAGTCTGTTTCGGGATCGAACAGAACCGAAGGCACTTACAAAGAAGTCCTTGCAATCCGGATATTCACTAATCACGACCGGACTTCCCGTCACTAAGGATGATAAAACCTCTATATCGGAGATCAGCCGATGTAGAGTAACTCGACGGTAATCCTTCCGTTTTCACAAACATCCGGTCTTTAACATCGGTCATCAAATGCAATCCATAACGACGTATCACATACTCGGAATGGGTTATACGACCCCAAGGTCCTTTCCCGGTTAACCCGAATAGTGAGCGCTTATTCAAAAATAAGTGTGGGATTCAAATTCAAACAATCACAACAAATACCTATTTAAAGGTAAATATTGATAGTCGGATTATTTAACTATCAATAGGCGTGTTCAACATCACCAAATCCAAATAATTTCCCAAATTATTTACTTTCCAAAATATCTTTACTAGATATAAACTTTCCCACACTTCAAACATTTGAAAACAATTCTTCAAATCACTTTTCCTTACTCGGAATTATTTTCATTTCAACATGGTTCATTTAAACCAATTAAATAAATCCTTACCGATTTACTTTATATTTACATTCCAAATCCGTAAATTTATTCCCACACTTTAAAAATAAATCAACGTTTATTTTTAAACTAATTTCCCCTTTCTTTTATAAATTCCATAGTGAATTTATAATCCCAAAATATCTATGATATACGATTTTCAATCGATTTTTCAATATTCATTTTCAATTTATCTTTAAAAAGATAAATTCTCAAACGTTCATTTCACATTGGAAAAATATTTCCATACTTATTTAAATAAAAATAAGTACATCGCAAATCTATTTATTTTCAACATTTGAAAATATTCAATATACTTAAATCAAAATTTAGTATATATTTCATTCTTTAAGGAAATCATTCTCTTAACACATTTTATTTGGGCTAAAACGAATGTTACGTAAAACATCGTTACAACGACCCAAAATCACTAGTATAAGGATTCAAAGTTTAAATAGATATATAAATCCCAATACTATACAAAACATTTCCTTTCGGAAACCATTTACTATAACAACAGTGTTATAGTCCACCATTTCCTTCTATTCTCGAAAACGTCTATTTCAACAATAAATGTTGAAATCTATGTATTCGATACTTAATGCATTTTAAACGTCTTTAAAAATCATTACTTCGTTTAAACTTCACTTTCCAAAACTATCCATTTTATTCAATCTATTATTCACTATTCACAATCGTGAATAAAAACGTTTTCCATATTCAATACTTCTACGTATTTATTAGAGAATATCCACTGTCCAAAATCGTGGATATAAAACTCTAACCAATTTCATTTGGAAATATATTCACTGTCCCAATCGTGAATATAATTCCTTTCATATATTCTTATTTCCAACTTATCAAATTCAATTTGATTTCGGATTTATAAACAACGTTTATAAACTCCACTTATATTCTTATAAACTTTTATTCATAAAAACCCTTTTTATATCTCATTTTAAATGCCTAAATCCGATTTATAAGCTAATCTCTTATAAATCTTTTATTTTACAAAACCTATTTATATTTATAACTTCACGATTTATAAATCAATAAATCTCCATTCACTTATAAAATCCATTTATATTTCTTTTTAGCACTTATAAAACGGGTTTCACAATTTCTATATTTTTAATCCATAAATATCAATATTTTAAATCTTTTATATAAATCGTTTATAATGATTCAAAATTCCCAATTTAACCATTTTATAAATTAATTAACTATTTATTTCCAAAAATCTCATTTTTGTTATATTTCTCAAAAATCTTAATTTTTATAACATAAAAATTTATAACGTTTTAATTATTTAAAATGAATCAATTCAAAATTTAATAAAACATATACTTTGAAAAATCACTTTAAAATTCTTTTAAAACCCAAATTTATTATTTCAAAACTCCAAAAATGGATCCGATGATGCAACATCACCCAATAGTCAATCACGACATCCAAATATCATATATCGATATGATAATCAACAAATATCAAAATATCTGTAAATAAATCAATACAGTTGAGGAATCCAGTTGGATCCCTCCAACCTGTTTCCTGCATCCACAAACATTAGCACAATACCAATTCCGCTCCAGTACGGAATTATCGCGGTATATGGGATTAATAATATTATCCGCTTAATAGACGGCGCAATAGGGTCTCATCCGCTAAAAAATACGGGAAATCAACAACTGCAATATATACATATGCCAATATATATATATATTGATATTATATATATAATACCAATTTCACTGTTTATGAAATATTCGCGGTATATGTTTTTAATAAATAACATCCGCTTACTAACGGCGTATAATGTCTATTTTAACAATCAATAGATAACAATCATCATTCAAACATGCATTCAGATATTTTAAATCTAACTATTTAAAATAAAATCGAAACTATTTCGATTGAGTGAGAAGTTCTCACCTTGATTTCAATTCTGTTTTAGCTTTTATTTCGAATAAAATTAAACGCGCGTTTAATTTTACCCGAAATTCTCACTAACCCCAAACGACTCCAATCCAGTTGCATCGCGTAGAGCTCGTCAATACGAAGCCAACGCAAAAAATTTCGTCCGAAACGGACCTCGTATGAAAGAGATACATCGTTTTTAAGATACACGAATTATAAATATAACTAATTTACATTTATATTACATTCTTAAACTCAAAGCAATCTGGGCCGTCCACTTTCATACTTCAGATCCGTGCGCCCTTCTTCCTTCCTTCCTCTTCACGTACGCGAGCATGTTACAGGCCGCACCCACTTTAGAGTTTTAGGGTTTAAGAATTCGACCTCCCTGCTTGCTTCCACCTCGATCCAAGACCTCCACGCGAATGCTCCTAGCCTCCTCTACCCACGGCATGAACAACCCCCAACTCGGTCGCCCCTAGCACCATCTATACGCATGCGAACGGCCGGCCTTCATGGCCAAAATCCCATCGATTTACTCAACAAAACTCGATCATAGCCGTTCAACTTGAAGCTCTCATCGAGCTCGATGATTCATTAGTTGAAAGTTTCTGATGATTGTGAGTAGATTTGAAGAAATTTGGAGGGGAAGGTGGGAAGATTTCGGCCCTTGAATGTGAAGATGGCGGCGGCTGCAGTTTTCATTAGGGTTTCATTTTTTTTCTTAAAATTGTGAAATGTGGGTCTATTTATAGGAAATTTTTAAATCACTATTCATCCGGGAATTCCAAACTCCGATTTACGCGCTGAAACTGACGTTCCTAGGGCTTATCCCGCGTTCCGGACACAATGGAACAGGTTTCGGAAGCTAATTCGATCATCTGTGCGAGTTATGGCAATAAACGATCGATTTAAATTAAACCGATTTAAACGATTTTCTAGGCGTTTTAATTTGTACCGGACAAACAGTAAATCCAATTGACACGAAATTTGAAACCTTACAATAATATCACATTACGGATCCGATGAAACTTGTTTCGTCGAAATCCAAGACTGTTTGAAAAATGGCTATTTTAACTCGCCAAATAAATATTAAAAACAATTCGATGCGTTTCGAGCTGCCACGATCATGCGATAACTCCGATTGCTACGAAAATTGAAATTCGGTAATAACTAACTATTACGGATCCAATGGAACTGGTCTCGTTCAATTCTGAGACTGTTCAAAAATTGGCTATTTTTAGTCGATAATTAAATATTAAAATATTCAATTTTCACAATTTAACTTTTAATTCGATTTTAAAAGTTCTAAAATATCATTCTAACTTCAACATGATAAAATAAAATTTTACAAATCATTTTCAATCATATTTAACCCAAAATTCAATTATTTCCATAATTTCACATATTGAATTATCGATTTAATTATTCAATTAAATCCAATTATTCGGAAAAAAAATTATTCGACTTATAAATTTCACTTATAAATATTTAAAATAAATTAAATATTCAAATTTAAATTATTAGAAATTCTGGGTCGTTGCAATCTTCCCCCCTTAAAAGAATTTCGTCCTCGAAATTATCAAGTAAGAAAAGTTACAGAATCTATTAATTTTTCCCAAAATCCATAGTTAAACTTCTTACAATAACTTAGTAAGTTTTCAAATCATACTTAGTTATCTTTTCAAAAACAATTACTATTGTTTAACTTTCAACTCCAAATCAAAATTTAAGTTTTCAAAATTTTCCAAAATTCCCAAATTTTTCTAACGCCTTAAATTTCCGGAAAAATTCGCCATAGTCTCCTTTGCGCGGCTCGATCCGAAAAAAAAATGACAGTATATATATATACATCACAAATATACATCTCATCAAGTGATGAGGCATCCCGCAGGGAAAAAAGTGTAAAAGTACGATATTTAATCCGAGATATGTACCTTATATATTATTAGCGAGCATATACGACTAATATAGCACGAAAACGAGCTCCAAATGCGAAGCAAACGCCATCCGCACCTACTAAACACTCAACAACAACATGAGAATCATGCATATATGAAAATAGTATCAATATACATCATATAGTAACATAACAACTATATATGCCAACATAGCAATGCATCCAATAGCAATATATATTCAACCATCAACCAACATCATCCATAACCAATTCGATATTCATTCATATTCTCATTAATATTTAATGAATTGGTTTTCAATTTAAATCACACTTGATTTATTAACATTGGATTTACTAACATTCATTCATATAACTCAAGTTCACATTTATCACTTAACTTTATTAATTTACTTTGATACCTACATCAACTTCATTCAACTTCTCTTAAGTTATGCTTCCATTTAACTTTAAAATTCATTTTCTATTTGCAACTCATATTCATAAATATATTCATATAGTTTCACTTCTTATATATATATATATATAAGTTTATTTCACAATTGTAAATCACTTTAATTATAATTCAATTCTTATAATTCTTTTTACTTATACAATTTTTCTTTTATTTAGATTATTCAAAGAACTTATTCAACTTATATACACCTTAATAATTCTGAAAAATTATTCCTTTATATATAAAATATAATCAAGGTAAAATTATTTCATTTACCCAATTTAAAATCAATATTGTGCCGAATTGTTCTATTCAAGTGTTTAGAAACCCCTTCGGCATAGTTTGACAGACCGTGCTGACGAAGGTTCATATGCCACTCAATAAACCAATCATCACAATATAAAACCATTTTATATTCACTAACAAATACGCTCTCGTATCTATTAATACACTCAAACTCATTCTAGAGTACTGCTGACTCTATCTCTAATGAGTAATACCCAACAGAACCATGGTTGTCGCTTAACCATACGCTCTGATACCAAGTGTAACGAGAAGTGGTCACAACCGGTAGGCTTTTCAACCATCCCAGCCCCACCGTGGCTTACACTGATATCCCAAACTTGCTTTTACGGCCACCCTTTCAAATGTCACGGCTTCGCCTAACCAACCCCGTAAAGAGGACGTGTGGGGGTAAGAGTCTCCCGTTCGCCACCAAACCGCGAAGCGAGAACCCCCCATAACATATCACCTAGCATAAGCAAGTCTGGTCCGGGATCGAACAGAACCGAAGGCACTTACAAAGAAGTCCTTGCAATCCGGATATTCACTAATCACGACCGGACTTCCCGTCACTAAGGGTGATAAAACCTCTATATCGGAGATCAGTCGATGTAGAGTAACTCGACGGTAATCCTTCTGTTTTCACAAACATCCGGTCTTCAACACCGGTCATCAAATGCAATCCATAACGACGTATCACATACTCGGAATGGGTTATACGACCACAAGGTCCTTTCCCGGTTAACCCGAATAGTGAGCGCTTATTCAAAAATAAGTGTGGGATTCAAATTCAAACAATCATAACAAATACCTATTTAAAGGTAAATATTGATAGTCGGATTATTTAACTATCAATAGGCGTGTTCAACATCACCAAATCCAAATAATTTCCCAAATTATTTACTTTCCAAAATATCTTTACTAGATATAAACTTTCCCACACTTCAAACATTTGAAAACAATTCTTCAAATCACTTTTCCTTACTCGGAATTATTTTCATTTCAACATGGTTCATTTAAACCAATTAAATAAATCCTTACCGATTTACTTTATATTTACGTTCCAAATCCGTAAATTTATTCCCACACTTTAAAAATAAATCAACGTTTATTTTTAAACTAATTTCCCCTTTCTTTTATAAATTCCATAGTGAATTTATAATCCCAAAATATCTATGATATACGATTTTCAATCGATTTTTCAATATTCATTTTCAATTTATATTTAAAAAGATAAATTCTCAAACGTTCATTTCACATTGGAAAAATATTTCCATACTTATTTAAATAAAAATAAGTACATCAAAAATCTATTTATTTTCAACATTTGAAAATATTCAATATACTTAAATCAAAATTTAGTATATATTTCATTCTTTAAGGAAATCATTCTCTTAACACATTTTATTTGGGCTAAAACGAATGTTACGTAAAACATCGTTACAACGACCCAAAATCACTAGTATAAGGATTCAAAGTTTAAATAGATATATAAATCCCAATACTATACAAAACATTTCCTTTCGGAAACCATTTACTATAACAACAGTGTTATAGTCCACCATTTCCTTCTATTCTCGAAAACGTCTATTTCAACAATAAATGTTGAAATCTATGTATTCGATACTTAATGCATTTTAAAACGTCTTTAAAAATCATTACTTCGTTTAAACTTCACTTTCCAAAACTATCCATTTTATTCAATCTATTATTCACTATTCACAATCGTGAATAAAAACGTTTTCCATATTCAATACTTCTACGTATTTATTAGAGAATATCCACTGTCCAAAATCGTGGATATAAAACTCTAACCAATTTCATTTGGAAATATATTCACTGTCCCAATCGTGAATATAATTCCTTTCATATATTCCTATTTCCAACTTATCAAATTCAATTTGATTTCGGATTTATAAACAACGTTTATAAACTCCACTTATATTCTTATAAACTTTTATTTATAAAAACCCTTTTTATATCTCATTTTAAATGCCTAAATCCGATTTATAAGCTAATCTCTTATAAATCTTTTATTTTACAAAACCTATTTATATTTATAACTTCACGATTTATAAATCAATAAATCTCCATTCACTTATAAAATCCATTTATATTTCTTTTTAGCACTTATAAAACGGGTTTCACAATTCCTATATTTTTAATCCATAAATATCAATATTTTAAATCTTTTATATAAATCGTTTATAATGATTCAAAACTCCCAATTTAACCATTTTATAAATTAATTAACTATTTATTTCCAAAAATCTCATTTTTGTTATATTTCTCAAAAATCTTAATTTTTATAACATAAAAATTTATAACGTTTTAATTATTTAAAATGAATCAATTCAAAATTTAATAAAACATATACTTTGAAAAATCACTTTAAAATTCTTTTAAAACCCAAATTTATTATTTCAAAACTCCAAAAATGGATCCGATGATGCAACATCACCCAATAGTCAATCACGACATCCAAATATCATATATCGATATGATAATCAACAAATATCAAAATATCTGTAAATAAATCAATACAGTTGAGGAATCCAGTTGGATCCCTCCAACCTGTTTCCTGCATCCACAAACATTAGCACAATACCAATTCCGCTCCAGTACGGAATTATCGCGGTATATGGGATTAATAATATTATCCGCTTAATAGACGGCGCAATAGGGTCTCATCCGCTAAAAAATACGGGAAATCAACAACTGCAATATATACATATGCCAATATATATATATATATATATATATATACACTGATATTATATATATAATACCAATTTCACTATTTATGAAATATTCGCGGTATATGTTTTTAATAAATAACATCCGCTTACTAACGGCGTATAATGTCTATCTTAACAATCAATAGATAACAATCATCATTCAAACATGCATTCAGATATTTTAAATCTAACTATTTAAAATAAAATCGAAACTATTTCGATTGAGTGAGAAGTTCTCACCTTGATTTCAATCCGTTTTAGCTTTTATTTCGAATAAAATTAAACGCGCGTTTAATTTTACCCGAAATTCTCACTAACCCCAAACGACTCCAATCCAGTTGCATCGCGTAGAGCTCGTCAATACGAAGCCAACGCAAAAAATCTCGTCCGAAACGGACCTCGTATGAAAGAGATACATCGTTTTTAAGATACACGAATTATAAATATAACTAATTTACATTTATATTACATTCTTAAACTCAAAGCAATCTGGGCCGTCCACTTTCATACTTCAGATCCGTGCGCCCTTCTTCCTTCCTTCCTCTTCACGTACGCGAGCATGTTACAGGCCGCACCCACTTTAGAGTTTTAGGGTTTAAGAATTCGACCTCCCTGCTTGCTTCCACCTCGATCCAAGACCTCCACGCGAATGCTCCTAGCCTCCTCTACCCACGGCATGAACAACCCCCAACTCGGTCGCCCCTCATCTATACGCATGCGAACGGCCGGCCTTCATGGCCAAAATCCCATCGATTTACTCAACAAAACTCGATCATAGCCGTTCAACTTGAAGCTCTCATCGAGCTCGATGATTCATTAGTTGAAAGTTTCTGATGATTGTGAGTAGATTTGAAGAAATTTGGAGGGGAAGGTGGGAAGATTTCGGCCCTTGAATGTGAAGATGGCGGCGGCTGCAGTTTTCATTAGGGTTTCATTTTTTTTTCTTAAAACTGTGAAATGTGGGTCTATTTATAGGAAATTTTTAAATCACTATTCATCCGGGAATTCCAAACTCCGATTTACGCACCGAAACTGACGTTCCTAGGGCTTATCCCGCGTTCCGGACACAATGGAACAGGTTTCGGAAGCTAATTCGATCATCTGTGCGAGTTATGGCAATAAACGATCGATTTAAATTAAACCGATTTAAACGATTTTCTAGGCGTTTTAATTTGTACCGGACAAACGGTAAATCTAATTGACACGAAATTTGAAACCTTACAATAATATCACATTACGGATCCGATGAAACTGGTTTCGTCGAAATCCGAGACTGTTTGAAAAATGGCTATTTTACCTCGCCAAATAAATATTAAAAACAATTCGATGCGTTTCGAGCTGCCACGATCAAACGATAACTCCGATTGCTACGAAAATTGAAATCCGGTAATAACTAACTATTACGGATCCAATGGAACTGGTCTCGTTCAATTCTGAGACTGTTTAAAAATTGGCTATTTTTAGTCGATAATTAAATATTAAAATATTCAATTTTCACAATTTAACTTTTAATTCGATTTTAAAAGTTCTAAAATATCATTCTAACTTCAACATGATAAAATAAAATTTTACAAATCATTTTCAATCATATTTAACCCAAAATTCAATTATTTCCATAATTTCACATATTGAGTTATCGATTTAATTATTCAATTAAATCCAATTATTCGAAAAAAAAATTATTCGACTTATAAATTTCACTTATAAATATTTAAAATAAATTAAATATTCAAATTTAAATTATTAGAAATTCTGGGTCGTTACAGGTTTATTTGGATTTTATCGTAAGGAGGAAGGAAGTTCTTTTATTTAAATTCTTTGGAAATAGTTTTGATGGATTTTACAAGTAGAGAAGGTTTACTAAATTATTTTGATATTAGCGCAACTTCAATTTGAATTACTTTCAAATTAGGAAGGAAGTTCTTTCAAATCGAAGATAAATTATGATATGAATATTTTTATATAAAATTTAAAGTTAGAAAAGCTTTTATAAACGAGGTTGATTTATTTAGAAATGATTTGAATTTAAATTAAGACCATATCAGATAATGCTCTAATTATACAAGCTTTTCAATAAAAGGAACTTTATCAAATTATTCGAAATAACATTGAAAGTATAAACGAATTTGAAATTCATTTGTTATATGAATACAAGTTCATGATTTGGATTTGAATATCAAAAGATATTGAATAATACTTTGTTAAATTTAAAAGAATTATAGTATGATTTTAAGGAAGGAATAACAAAGTATATAATTATATATCTTGGATAATACGAGTGTGTTTTTATAAAGCATGAGTTTAAACCGGATAAATAGAAAAAAATTATTTTATTTTAAGTTATTAATTATTTAGTTCACCCATATTTTGTGCTTGTATATATGTTAAGATAATGAAACTTGCTCTTGAATAAATTAAATAACACTTGGCACTGAATAATCAACGAAATATATCAAATATGTAGTAACATGCCATGTATGATCGGAATACAAGTTTAAATGGATGAATTGTGTGCTTAGATTGGATTTGGATGATTTTAAATACTCGTTTAATTTAAAAGATGCAAGTAAAGGATTATGATGTGTGATTCACACATGATATTTGATTCAGGTTTATTATATCTCATTGATATTGATGTAAATATATGTTTTGTCATGTTTATTTTCAAGATTTGGGTGTAATATTATGTTATGCCCATACATGTCATTTACTTGGGATACAACATCATTTGGGGAGTAATAATTTTTTTGGGTAGCCTAATGTGTAATGACCCATATTTTTTATAATTAAAATATTAAAATAAACAAGATTTTGAAATTTATTATTGTGAGAAATGAAAATTTACGATTTATAAATGAGGAAAATAATTAGAATATGATTTAATAATGTTGTTTGAATGTAACCGATAACTATTTAAATGACCTAAATCAATTGAAATAATTGTAAAGTTGATTTGGTTATAATTGTAAATAAGAAAATAAATTAAATGTATTAAATAGTGAGATTGCATGTAATTAATTAAAATTGAATATGAAATCAATGATGTGGTAAGTATTTATAATCTTTGTTTGTAAACAATAAATTTATATATATGATTAAATTACTTAAAGTAACAATTTTTAATTTATCGTCTCATTATTTAATATGTTTGGATTTAATTTGGAAATTAACGAAATTTGATGTAATTAAATATTGCTGTCAATAGGAGTTGAGATGATAACTGTAGAATAAGAATGTAACAAAATGTAAACTAGTGTCAAATGAATTCATATGGTATTGGATGATTGAATAATAAGAGAGTAAATCGAAATAAAAGAAATTGATTGAATTTGAATTATTATTAACTGGGATTTTATTTCGGTTGTAATCGAACGCTGAAATTAGTACAATATTTAAGAATTTAACATAAAAAATTATTTTAAAAGATTATTAGTTTTTATGTAATCAAGAATGATAAATTGTTAACTTTTAAGTTTATAATTTAAAAGTGATTAGGCCAATTTAATAATAATAATTTATTTAATTAATGTGTAAAAATAGCATTTTGGCCACTACCTCAGATTTCAACGAAACCAATTTAATCTGATCTTTATCAGTGAATTATTGTAGGAGTTCAAGTTTCGTAGCAATCGGACTTATCGTTTGACCGTACGAGCTCGAAACGTGTAGAAATTAGTTAATGGAAAATTGGTTTTAAAAGTTAAATTCTATATACAATAGAATTGGGGTTTAAAACTTGTTCCATTGAGTTTAAAATTATCAAAAACCTATATTTCGATATATTGGATGGCTTACTTTTGCTTTGGAAGTGGAACAGGCTTTTCGGGTCGTGTTATCGTTTCGAACCAATTCGATCTGTCTATTCGTTCTTATCCATCTTTATATGTTTATAAAGCCCATTATAAATTATAACAATTTCTCGTTTTATTTTTCTGTATATATCTATTCATTCATCTATTCCTCCTTCTCAAACATCGGAACATCATAAACCTAATTCCTAATTCCAAAACCCTAATTTCAAATTTCAAATCAAAAGTTCAAACTCTCCTAACTATATCAAATTATATATCGTTGAAAAGTTCTTGACGAACGCAACCTATATCTACTGTTCATTTTAGCAATCGAGTTTTGATTTGTCCAGAAATGACCAAAACATTCTTGGCCATCTATTTTGGTGGTTGATCAACGGTGATGATGCAGTGATCCAAGGGTATATTCGTATGGAGATTGGCATTAGGAGTTCATTTGAGTTGTTTTTTTGGCAAACTAATGGTTAGGTCGGTGATAATTCAATTAGGGTTGGATTGTGGGGGGTGACGGCTCAAATTTGGATGGAGACCGGAGGGTTCTTAGGGTCACGAGGTGAAGAGGACGTGCAATTGGTGATGGCGCATGCAGCGGTGGTCGGATCAGAGGTCGATGGTTGCTGGAGTGGGCGGTATTTAGATGATAATATGGCAGCTACTAGGGGTTTTCATGCTCAAGATAATGTGGGTTAGGGTTAGAAGGAGGTAAACAATTTAGGATATTGCCCCCTTGTATATTTTAATTTAAGATTTAAATTTAAACGTTCTAACGTCGATAATTTTTTCATACGAACTTGGATTTGGACGCGGTTTCTTCCATTGTGATCGTATCGAAATTTTAGGCAATATAAAACTAGTTTGGCTGCATTCTAAGACTATTCAAATTATAGGCTTTACTTGGATTTTTTAATCGACGGTAAATCAAAGTGAGTGATTTAACCCACTCACAAATACTAAACGTTCGTATGTTAGTTAAATTAAATTTATGGTGTGAGAAGAATATTATTGGTTTCTATTTGATAGCTTAATTTTACAATTTATATTTAATTTGAATTTATATAGAATTAAATTGCCATTTAAATTAATATTGAATTTAAATTTCTAATTAAGCCCTGATAATGATAACCATTCATTTGTTGTAATTTACTGGCTGATTTGGATGATGATTGTGATGGATGTTTGTTTATTGACATTTTGGTTGATTTGATGTTTATATTCCTGTTAATCGCTATAGGTTGAAATGATACATACCCGAATGATCTTATAGATTAGGAAAAATTGCTATGGGTTGAAATTACAAACCTGGGCGATTTTATTGATTTGGAAATTGTTGATTCGGGATACGGGTTGAAATGATATATAACCAGAAAATTTAACTATTTTGGGGTTGAAATGGTACATACCTATCACTTAACCATATGGTAGAAAATTATATACGAACACAATTGGTCGGTTTTAAATTATTTTTGAATAATAAAGTATGCTTGATTTATAAGTTTGATTTTAAAGAAAAAATTTATTTAATGATTTATTTAAAGTTTATATTTGGAAAATAATTTATTCTATATGTTTTAAGTTTCAAATTTTAAGTTAATATATGGTTTTAAATGTAAATTTAGGATTTTAACTTATGATTTTATTTAGTTGTACAAAATATTTTTCTAATAGTCTAAAATTTATTTTAATAAAATATTTAATATAATTTTAATACATATATTTTCAATTTAATTTAATATAATAAACATAGCTTTGGTTTAATATAATAAATTTACATTTTATAATAACTTTAATAAATAAAAATGTAAGAGTTTGTAAGGATTTTATAAAAGTTTTGTAAGAGATTTTATAATGGATTTTATAAAAGGATTCTTATAAAAGATTTTTATGAAGGATTTTTATGAGGGGTTTTATAAAAGAACTTGTATAAATGGGTTTGGAAGCCGTATAAAGGAATTTGTATAAAGGTTTATGATAACGGGAAGAGTTGTAATTGTTTTGGGAGTTTATAAATGGCTTCATAAATGGTTTTAAAGCATATAAATAGTTTATAAATGGGTTAGAAGAGATTTATAAATTATTTTTGAAATTGATTGGAAGAAATCTTCCTTGGCATTTATAAATATATTTATACTTTTGGAATAAGTATATTGATATTTTGATATGAAAGTGTGAACTGCTTTCTGGATTTATTATTATAAGTGTTTTATAAAATGACCATGGTGTGTGAAATAAGCATTTGGTTGTTAAAGAGACTGGGGTTGGATATTTTCATACTCTCTGCCAATTTCAAAACCACTTTAACAACTGTGCACGTAGTGGAAAATCCATAACGAAGTAGGATGGTTTGGTGAACGCTACTGTATGAGGTATGAACGTAGCCCTGACCCCCTCAAGTTGGCTTGATATAACTAAAACAGGAGCTATACAAAGCCAAATGAGGTCGCTCCTCTTATCAGGCACATTTCTTCGATACCATATCTGTTACTTTATGACTGATTTGGTGGCCACCCCTTGATTTGATTATGGGAGTGTGTTCCGATGTGGGCGGTAGTAGCTGCTATGCAATACCACCAGTCTGGAAGTGAAAACGGTAGAATCCTACCCTAGCATTGCCTCGCGTGCCTTACCATATTCCTTATCGAGCCCACTACGATATTGTTTTATGTCGTAACTTTGGAGTGCTCTCTGATAGCCTATCGGTTTGGTGGAGTTTACAGTACTGTATAGACTATGACATTTATAAAATGCGCTAAGGGGGATATGGGAAACTCCTTAATGCTATTTTAATACTTTATTTTACTGATAGACATTATCTATATAGCATACATTACTATAAATAAATAGTTTAATGGATCCTTAAGAGTGGAAATCCTAAATATCTCTTAAGTTATTACATGCATGTTATACACTGGATAGGAGATGTAAAATCCCGTAAACATCTCTAAAGTCGTTACACTCATATTTATTTATGTTGATTTAACTTACATAAGATCATTTAGTTCTAACTCGAGTGTTTTGTCTTTTCATTACGCTCCAGTCAGCCTGAGATTTTCAGCATTGAAGCTTATTTCTGGAGAATAAAGATGGAGTTTAGTATATATTATTATTATTCCACTGTATCATGTTGTTCCACCACATTATTTATTTATTCCTTCTTTATGTATAACTCTGATATATTGTAAAAGTGTAATCAAACGTTATTTGTAAAACAGCTTCATGAACCGTTTATTTAATTATTATATTTCGTCATTCTGCTATGAGATTCTGTGTTTTTTTCCTTCCTTTCTCTTATTTTCTTATTATCCCATTAACAATCCTCTTTTTTGAATGTTTTGAGTTGATATGCGTGGTTTATTGTCGATTTAACCATCCAAAAAGGTGGGTCATTACATAATGTTTTTGAAAATTGAGATTTAACAGTTGACCAAAATGATACGAGGTATTGACTACTAGACTGCTAGTTTTCGTCCTAGCGGACTAATTTAAGGATCGCAACCCAAATCGTGACAACCTTTTCCCTCGTCACAGTGTCCAAAAAATATGCTGCAATGACATATAAAGATTTTAAAGATTATCAGAGACGCAGTGCAAACGAAGAGAAATATCACCACCGGATGGAGATACGACGAAGTGAACTGTAGCACCAGTAAGATTTACCACATCTTTGGATACCAAAAGGGTATAGCAATAAAGGAATCATGTGGGGGCCAACATAACTGATTTGGAGTATACCGAGGAAAAATATTATGATGGCTTATCAAGGCAGCCAGTCTATGTAGAGGGTAAATCCACTAAGGAGATTTTTTGATGTGAAATCCTTATGGGGCTCAAAGACGAGAATATGCTATACCTTATGTTAAGTAAAACTAGAAAATGTTGACCGCGTAAAATGAATATTTTAAAATGATGATTTGAACCAATATAACTAAAAAGCAACTCATAAAATATGGATAGTTTATGATATCCTAGTTGACTAGAGTTGCAATTGTGAGTCATGATGAATGGAGCCTAGGCAGTTGTGTAAAATCATTTAGATAAATTATGGGTGGAATTTTTTATCGTTTAAGTGACATTTTGTTTGATAAATATGCTACATTTACGTACCCCACACCACATTTGTATGTTATTATTATTTCACATATATACTCAGCTTGATTTCTAGCCTGACTCGGAGGTCAGTATTATGACTGTATATACTTTGTGGGTTGCGTTATGGAATTGGAGGAGATGATGAAGGTGGATATTCATTTTTCTTATATTAAGATTTCATTGTATTGGCCGATGTGATGTATTTGTGTGACGAGTAGTATATATGGGATAATGTATCAAATTTTCAGATATGATAAAAAATTCATTAGTTTTATTCACTTTCATTTTATTAGTTGGTAAAAATTTATTTGTATCTCCCATATTATATTATTCAGTTCAGACAACTCGTATATGTTGCTTTGTGTCGAGGTGAGAGACGTATTAATTCAGACATGTTTAGGTATTGAAACGCATCTGTGTTAACCTAAAGTAGTTGTATGAGAGATTGCTACTTCCATACTCTTTGATCCGTGCTATCGAGTGATAAACTTCCTCGAATAATTCCATCACTGGAGTTGAGGTGTCATAGCATTAGTGAATGAATTATTAAAGGGAATTTGCCATGAGATAACTCGGATCAAAGGGCACAGAAGAAGCGATCTCTTGTAAATGCTACTTGGGTCAACATGGATACATTTCAATACCTAAATACTTCCGAAATAATATTTATCTTATCTCGGCACAAAGTCACTTATATGACTTATCCAGACTGAATAATACAGCATTAGAGGTACAAAAAAATTTCCCAATAAAGGAATCAGAATGAATAAAAGTAATGAGTTTATATCATATCTAAAAATTTAATACATCATCTCATCTATTTAGAACTCATGACACAAATACGTCACTATCATCCAATATAACCAAGTTTTACTTTAGACAAACAAATACTCATCACTGTCATCGACTCCATCTTCATAAAGTAGCCCACAAAGCATATACAGTCATAAAATCAACTTGTAAAACACCCTCAGTCTGGCCCGGGGTTGTTACGCACATAACAAACCCCGAATCAGGCTAGTAATCTAGTGGTGAGTATAATTGTGTAATAATAATAACATACAAGTGTAGTGTCGGGTATAAACATATGACATATCAATCAAACATATCGATGTCCCTCGGAACATACAAAATCCCGCCCATAGTTCATTTTCACCAATCAGTGTTTACACACATGTCACGACTCTATTCATCGTGAACGACGGCTGCAACTCTAATCAACTAGGATAACACAATCCATCTATATTATATGAGTTGCTCTTTGTTCTATAAATTCAAAACACATGGAAAAGAATCATTTATAAGGTCGGCATTCTAGTTATACTTATGAGAAGGCTATATCATCTTCTCGTTTGTGAACCGTAGCAGGATTGCACATTGACAGATCTCCTTGGTGGATTTACTCTCAATATAAACTATCTATCCCGGCAAGTCATCATAGTCTTTTTCACCAATATACTTCTGGTCAATTGTGGTGGCCCCTTCACGATCCCTCTGTCGACATACCTTTCTGGTATCTAAAGATGTGATAAATCTTATTGGTGCTATAGTCTTCATCATATCTCCATATGGTGGCACTATTTCTTTTCATTTTCACTACGTCTTCGACAATCTTCAATGGATTCCTTTATTTTGACAACATATGGTTTGGACACCATGACAAGGGACAAGTTCATCACGAATCGGTTGTGATCCTTGAATCATTATGCTAGGATGGAAACTTGCAGTATAGTAGTTAATACCTTGCACCATACTCGCCAAATGTTAAATGCATCGCTTTTCAAAACATTTTTCATTCACCAATGTCGGTATTCCTAAATGATGTTATATCCCATTATTCATCAAATAAATGTCATGTATGTGCATTTCGTCACACCATATTATAATGCATCATAATTGGGAAATTTAAATATGGCAATTCATATATACACACTAATACAGAATATGGGATATAATGAAGTTGCTTGTATATAACATGGGTAAATCAAACATTAGTAATATGCATGTATGAAATCAAATATGTGTCCAAAAAATTTCCATAACCATTCAAATCACACATTTCAATCAAATCATACTTGGTAATTAATCATAAACTTGGTATATTTCACCCATCAACCATGAAAAGCATTATGCAATCCATTAAGCAAACATTCAGCCACTTTTATGAGTATACTTGTATACATGGGTGAGACATATAATCAAATCACTTATAATAAATCAACCAACAACTTTGATTTCCCAAAACATCTTCAAATAAGATATTTACTATACTTAAGATTTATGAAAGTACATAAATATATGTATATATATGGCATTCTTTTTTCAAAACCATACACTTGCTATTTTAATTAACCAAGTTTTAATCAAGCCAAATAATTACTCATTTACTTTGCACAAACATACTTCACAGTAATAACAATGTATTTGAAATAAATTAAAGACCTTCACATAATTAAGTAAAATGAATTTATTAAATCATATAAAAATGAATTTGAAATTCATTTTTAAAACTTCTCTAACATTATTTACAAAATTGCGACTCAAAAATCAGTTATATCCACTGTAAAACCATTCCAAGTGGTTATATGCCTTCAATTTTATTCTAAGGCAATTTTATTTCATTTCCCCCTTAATTACATTTCAAAATCAATTCAATTTTATTTCCTTTGGAATATTTCTAAAAAGGATTAAATCTTCCAAGTAATATATTAGAAATTATAAACCATATACATAAATGAATCAAAATTCCTCTATAAAATACCTTTTGATCAGTTGCAAAATATCAAAGCAAATCATTATTCCTTCCTTTTACATATTATATGCATAGTACTTTTTACAGTACAAGCGATGTACTTAAAAATAATATATTCCTTCACATAATTAATATAATTAATTTAAAACTCTCTTTTACACGATCATGTGAAAATGAATTTGAAATTCAATTATATACTTTACAACCATAAATTGCACCTCTTTGCTTGAAAATTCCTTTTCAAACTTCCTTCTAACCAACACACACATACATATATCTCATAAAATTCAAAACTATATACATTTTCATTTTCTTAATACATCAAATCCTTTTGAAATAATATTTACTCATTTCTTTCAAATAAAATTTAAATAATAACTTGATATTTTTCAAAACCTAATGAAAATATTGAATATTACTTCAGAAACCAAAATGGCAATTTCTTCAATTTTTACTTTATCAAAATAAACTTCACTCAAACTTTGCAACTTTTCTTCTTTAAAGAAATTACCTAATTTAAACAACTTTGTAGTATAAGTTCTAACCATTTGCTACTTAAACACAATATCATCAAGTAAATCAGTGACCATATCATCAAGCCAAGATCAATCATCAACCAACAATTCCCAACTTAATTAAATAGACACATGTATAAGTATTATTCAGTATTGCAAGCATTATTTCAATGAAAACATGTAGTAAATCAAAATCATCACAAAAATAATATATGAGTAAAGTTATAAGTTTAGTTGAAAACCATCGCATATAAGTGGAGAAATCATGTCTTCTAGTCTAGATTTAATTAAACAACAATGGGTTCTTATACAGAAATGATTCATGGCTGCCAAACCATTAGCATCTAATATAAGTTGACTTAAAATAATTTAAACTCAAACTAGGTAATATCCTTTATTGTTAATTAAAAAAGGGGATCATACTCACTCAATATTAGTTCTAGCATAAAATAGCAAGATTATCCACCCAATATCAATCTAAACATTATTAATTTCAAATACTTACTATTGGGAATTTGATCATAACAGTGTACTAAAGCATTATCAATCAGTATGTAAACAAAGGTATAAGTTATACTCACTCAAAATTCCATGTATTTACTAAATCTTTTGACTTCTCGATCAAAATAGATATCATCTTTATAATAACCCCCTTTATAAAATAAGTGATCACTTCCCTATATAACACTTATTTCCCACAATTAATAAAATTTCTCTCTTGAATCAATATACTCCTTTTCCATGTCAAAATATCACTTGTATATTTTTCAAAATTATCGTTGTCAAAGTACCTCATTTAATGTTTAGGAATCCTTATCAATATGTTAACCACCCGTATCGATCAAAATACTTTAATCGCTAAAGTGATAGGTCAACACAACTAATTTTTGAACAATCTCTTTCCCAAAAATAGGTTTAGATATTACCTTTTCTTCAATCACGTACCTGGTCACTTTATAATTAAAATCATCTTCACTTTCTCATATAAAGACATATGTATAGAACATAATTATCATTTTCCTCAAATATTTTCACTTTAAAAAGTTTATATTTTCTCTACATGATATTCTTATATAGATATAAGTCTTCACACTTCTTTCTAAAACTCATATTCCTTTTCAAAATATCTTTACAAATAAATTTCTTTATTCTTTATAAATCAAAAGCTTGTTTTTAAAATCACAACTCATAATCATTTTTAAATATTCATTTAAAATCATATACAACTCTACCCTTAAACATACAAAACAAATCACTCATACCATCGAGTAAGCAATTATTATATCTAAATAAAATCCGTTTTAGCATATCAAAGCCATACACAAATATTCATCTTATACTGTAAAAATATTTCTTCGTTTTTTCAAAGAATAAATAACTTTTTAGTTAATAAATCGTCAACACAAATGCATTTGTGTGTATGGACAAACACATATATAAATATTCTACCCGATGATCGATCCTTTCGATCATTCATAACTTGCACAACACAAGAGAAAGTCAAATAAAATGTGTAACACATCCGAAGTCTCACTTCTACAAGGCCAAAATATATCACCACTATGCATTGTTCTAACCTTAGCTCTTATTCCATAATGTGATACCCTAGCTCTAGTGATCGAATTACCAGAGGGAGTTTACCGCCCTATAGCTTGGATCAAAAGGCACGAAAGGAGCATTCTCTAGTACATGCTACTTTGGGTCCACATGGATATGTTATAAGAACACATATGAAATAATATGTATCTCATCTCGACACAAAGCAAAATATACGAGTTAGACAAACTAAATAACACAATATTAGAGACATAAATAAAAATTTCCAACTAACAATATTAGAGTAAATAAAAAAGGTGAATTTTATATTACATCTAAAAATTTAATACATCTTATCATATAAATACAACTCAGAACACAAGCACATCAATATCATCAAATACAATGAGTCTCAATGTAGACAAAACAAATATTCGCCATCATTCTTGACTCCCTCTCCATATCGTATCCAACAAAGCACATATAGTAATAATGTCAACCTATATAATAACCTCAATCTGACGTGAGATTGTTAATTACATAACAAACCCTGAGTCAGACTAAAATTTAGCTCCGAGTGTAACAAAATCAGAAACATTAATGTGTAATATTGGGTTTAAGGGTGACATTTTCAAACATGCAGATATCACTCACACCATGCCAAATCCTGCTTATAATTCAATTTCACAAATACTGCTACCACATGTGTCATGGCTCTATTCATTATGACTCGCGGCTGCAACTCTACTCAATTGGGATATCACAATCTATCCATATTATATGAGTTACTTTCATTGTGTAAATTCAAATCATCGTTTAACATCATTCATTTTATGAGGTTATCATTTCTAATTTTACTTATGAGAGTGTTATATCATACCCTCTTTTGTGAATCCCATTAATATTTTACGTTGATAAATCTCCTTGGTGGATTTACCCTCTATATAGACTATCTACCCTGGCAAGTCATAATGGTCTTTTTCAGCGGTATACTTTGGTCGGTTGTGGTGGCCTCCACACGATCCCTTTGTTATCTTACCCTTTTGTTATATAAAGACATGATAAATATTATTGATGTTATAGGCCACTTCATCATATCCCCATCTGGTGGTAGTACTTATCTTTATTTGCACTACGTCTCTGACAATCTTCCTTATCTTCAATAGCTTTATATGTCTTAATAATAGGTCATTTAGACATAGCAAGGAGGGATAAGTTCATCACGATTCTGGATGAACCCTCGAGTCGATCCACAATGATGGATACTAGTAGTCCAATAGTCAATACTCCATACCGTTCTCTCATATATTAAATTTATTGTTTTTAAAACATTTGACTTTTCTAACGTCTTTTATTCCTAAAATGATGTTATATCTCATTTTCATTAAATAAATGTCATGCACATTCATTTCATTGCATCATATAATAATGCATCAAAATTTGCCAAGTATAAACATCACAATTTCAAACTTTCATCTCAATCAACATATGCTATTCATAAGTAAACTTGATAGCATAGGAAAAACATAATAATTCAATCACTCATATTAAAATCAACAAATAACTTTAATCACCCAAAATATACTGAATTTGTTTTTGTAGTCTGCTCAAAATCCTTTAAATATCCAAATTTTCATCACTCGTTATTTTTTTATCACTTTCCTTATAACCAATATTTGAAAATAAAATAATAGTAGTGCATGGCATATCAGTGTACATGCACACTTTGTTTTTACAAAGAAATATAAGAATTTTCTTTTCAAAATTATTTGTAAATCTTTAGAAATAATTTCAAGTATTCAAATTCCATTTTAGTATAATTTTATTACATTTTAAATCTTTAATAAATTTCTAAATCAAATCTACCATTTTATAAAATAATTCAAATTGTACACTTCCGTTTAATTAATTTCCCTTCTATTTAAAACAATCAAATACAAAATATATCATTTCTGTTTCATTAAAAAAAATATCACAACCAAAATTAGACTTAACAAAATATATAATAAATTTTCCTTGGTAATAATTTCCATATAGCAAAGTAAATCACATCTAGAACTTATTATTAGTTTTCCAATGTATTATTTCACTAAACTTTTCATTTGTTCAATATGACTTAACAAAAAAAAATCTCGTTGCTCTAGGAAATTAATTTTAAATCTCTCTTTTTATAAAACTACTTCAAAAACTTTTACAATTAGAGATAGGTATTTTTTGAACCAAAAATGGCACAAACACCCGATCGATTGAGTAAGGAATAAAAAGTGAAGAAAATAAATGAAAAACGAGTAAAAAAGTACACACGAAGATTTATGGTTTTTCAACGTACTTCGGCCTATGTCTACTTCAATTTTTCCTTTATCATATTGTTGTTTGCAAGTAGGAGTTCTTACAAGTCGATACAACTCATTTATGAGTCGGTATAACTCTGATAGAGATTACAAGAAATTAAAGAAAGAGATAAAGAGCCAAAAGATCTTGAAAAATGAGCCATGTCCCTCTATTTACAGAGGTAGGGAGCCTAAAATCTCGTACAAAAGATCTCTAGACTGTTTTCCTTACTGTAGATCTGTTCGCTCGAAAGTAGGATGCCACATCATTAATTCGTATGGGTTGGTACAACTCCAAGGGTAGGGGTCGGTGCCAAACCATAAGATTGCCAAATTGATTACCTTCAACCCTTCATATTGGATCTTCTTATGTTAGCTTCATGATTCCATAATCGTTTGCATCAATAATAACTTGTTTCAGAGTGCAAATGATGGAGTTGTAGATGAATGAAGGTGTTGATTCAAGAGTTCGAGGAGATCGATAGGGAATTGCATTGAATCGACAAAACAACACTGAAAATAGGTTTCTAACATCAAATAGGATTAGTAGGTAGAAGATGAACTCCAATATTGGAGTGTATATGGTCGGTACCGACCGATGGTGTTGGGTCGATACCGATCCAACACTTTGGGATTTTAGGTTCTTGGATTTTTGTTGTGGACTTGTGTTTTTGTAGTAATTTTGGTTGTGCTTTAGTTTTGGGCATTGTGATCATCTCTTCGGGTGCCTTGCCTTGATAACTTTGAAGTTTGACTCGTCGGATTCATCATTATATTGCCTAGTCAAAAGGTGGGGTAACACTTTCTCCCTAAAGCTTGTCTTGGAAATGGAAGGTGTGCTTTGCTTAAGAACAAATGTCGAAGTCAATGGAACTTTAGTTGTTGAACTTGCTGGTTATCAGTCGACCAAGCTATTTTGAATCATCTTGTTCTTTTGGATTCTCTTTTCAATTACCGTTCAATCTGGACATGTTATAGTCTAAGCCTCTAGATTCTACCTAATTGTTGTCTAAACACCATCATCATTTCGATTTTGTTTGGAATTGTTACATCACATATCTAAATCGTACCGTGTTTATCCAGGATTTACCAATTATGTTCTATCTACAAGGCGTTCAAAACCTTTTATCAAAATCAATATATATTTTAAGGTTTGATCTCTCCGAATTATTTCATATTCAGTTTAATGTACGATCTCTCTCGATCGTTTAATGTTTAAGTTGACGGAATGATTTCTTCGAATCATTAATCAAGTCCACAGCCGTTCAGGGCCTATAGTTATATTTGTGATCTCTTCGGATACTTAATTGAAGTCATTTTTGTTCGAGGTCGATAATCAAATCCATAGTCTCTTTGGACCATTAATCAAATCCATTGTCTCTCCAGATAGTTAACCAAATCGATGGCCATTCGGGTCGATAATCAAACCATGGTTACTTTGGACCCTTGTCGTGCCCAATCTGATTTCTCTTCGGCAAGGGGAATCAATGAAAAGTAAGCCCATCCAGTTGCTTTCCAATAAAGCGACCTACTTCATGCACTCCAGTCCTGACTCTCCAGTAGGGACTTCACACGATCAAAGTTCATGGTTTTTCTGGACCGTTGTTGAGCCCAATTCGCTCGCTCTCCAGTGAGGGGATTCAATGACAAGTAAGCCCATCCAGTCACTCTCCAATGAAGTGACCTAATTCCTGCACTCCAGTCCTGACTCTTCTAGTGGGACTTAATGCGATCAATATCGAACAAGTCCATCTGCCCATGCTTTAACGAGGGAACTTATACCTTGCGCTCCAATCCCATCTCTATAGACGGGAATTTAAAGCGATCAGTGTCAATTATTATATTCAGTATGGATTTCCATAATCAAATTTTAATATCCAAAACAACATAAAATTTAACATCTAGACAACTGCCTCACCAGGGATTATAGTCTAACATCCATCTCAGAGCATGCCTAGGGACCGTTCGGGATCCCATACATGAGTAAGTGGCTAGACTATATTATTGAAGGTTTATTAAAAAGGGGAAATAGAGTGTGAGAACCAAACTAGATTCCCTACCATCCCAATCAAGAGATGACTATCCTTGGCCTTGATCCTAGGTCATTTTCATTTATTATGGTCAATAACTTCTTCGGGTCCACCATCGCTGTTCGATTCCTTACATATTGTTGTAATCGGTTATCTCTGACAAGTTCCTCGACCAGATCCCACCGGCGCCTGCAGTCATTTGTGTTATTCCCATTTAGCTCGTGGAATAGGTAGTACTTTCTCGACTTAGTCAGTGGGCTTCTCCTTGTCGGTCTTTGATAGGGGATCCGAGCCCTGGTATCCAAAAAAATCCATTTTGGTGTTTCATTCAAGTCAATATAAGAAGAGAATTTTGACTTCCTCCTCCGTCGCTTCGATCCTCAAAGCTATCATCCATCTTTCGTTTTCCTTTACCTTTGTTGGATACTTCTCCAGGTGGTCCTCTGCCATCCATAGTATTGATTTCTTCCTAATCAATCTCGATGTCCTCCTGACGTAAAATCACTCACGCTCATGATAAAATTCTATGAGATCCCTAAGACAATCCATTCCAATGCAATCTTGAAATCCGTCTTAGTGGCTATTCCTGAGACTGCTGCCATCAAAACCATTGAAGGGTCTGGCTTACCGACCACAGCTGCTGCCGAATTGAACCTTGTTACAAAACTGCCGAGGGTCTCTCCGGGCCTCTGCTTCATACTTACTAACGTCATTACATTTTTGGGTCATGAAATATGGACCCGGAAATGCTTCATGAATCTATTCATCAACTCACCCATGTGTTGATGGAACCGCTCTCCGGTTGTCTAAACCATAACACCACCAAACCAGTCAAATATAAAGAGAAACACTATCCCATAAACTTTTTAGATGCACCCAATACCACTATGTGATGGACGTACGTCATCAAATGAACCATTGGATCCATCTTCCCATCATATGTTTCCAACGTAGGTAACTTGAAATCAGGCGAATTCCTAGCGTACCGAATATTCAGAGTGAATGGACTCATGCTCACATCTTCCAAGCTTTAGTTAGGCAATCCACCCCTAGTATCTCATCTCAGCGAGTCTTTCATTGTCATCAAAGGAGTGCTCAAATTAGCATTCTCAATCTTCCCTCCGACTATGCGAGGGAATTTAGGCACATACTCCTCTGGTCATGCTTCTGCATTCTAATTCGCATTCATACGCTCTACATCATCCCCAAGATACTCATCATTCCATTCTAGGTTTGGACGACCCATGCTCTCGAGCCTTTATGGGTCGGTAAGTGGGTCGCTACCGACCCATATGTTTGGCTTGAGGTTTGTCCCAGGTCGTCCTACTCCACTTCCAGCTACCTTTGCTCTGGCTTCTGATCTTTGATTCGAATTTGCAGTAGCTCATGCTATCCCATATGTCCCATCATCCTTAAGAAGTTCTCCATCATCTCATCATAGCAAGCCATCATCCTTTCCTATAATCCATTCATCATAGTTTCCATCTCATTCCTAGTTTTGTAGATGGATAAGGGGTTAGTTTTTAAGGACTCCTCTTGGCTACCCCTTGGCTAATTTCCTCCAACATCAGTCCTTCTAGTTGAATGTCTAATCATTCTGAGTCTTCACAAGTCTTAAATCAGTGTGTTCAAGTATTTCTTAGTGAAAGTATCGTTTGAACCCAAATTGTACAAATACCCAATAAATTGAGCGGAGAATAAAAAGTGAAGAAAGTAAATTAAAAAAATGTAAGAAAATAAATGAAAAACTAGTAAGAAATTACACAGAGATTTATAGTGATTCAGTGTACTTCGTCAAGTTTTCCTTTATTATATTGTTGTTTACAGGCAGGAGTTCTTACGGGTCAGTACAACTCCATTATAGATCGGTACAACTACAAAAGAGATTACAAGAAAATAAAGAAAAGAGAGAAAGAGCTAAAAGATCCTTAAAATAAACCTTATCCCTCTATTTATAAAAGTAGAGAGCCTAAAATCTCGCATAAAAGATCTTCATTACACTGCCTGATCAAAGGCAGGATAATAGGCATAAATATTCACTATTAATTCCACTTAAATAAACAATTCTCAAATTCCATTTGCCTAAGTAATTTTATTCAAATACTTCTTATACTATTTCCTTTTAAATATTTTGTACCATTAAAATGTTTACTTGAATTACATAGATCATGAAACCAAAATCCATCCAACACTTCATACAATCATCTCTGCTACTCATTCACTTATAGAGATGTAATTGTTTATTTATAACGGTAAGCTATAACTCAAATTATCATATTTATAAAATCATATAAACTTGCTATAATCAAATACTTTTAATTAAATCAAATAACCCACAATTATCAATAATGCGTTTAGTTGTAGGCATCCAAACAATATAACAATAAGTTATTATAATATTAGTTTATGATTAAACAATTAATAATATCGTCATATACTGTCAACAGTTCAAGCATACCAGGTGACCATGCAATCATCAATAAATATATAGTCAAATTGAATCCAGTTGAATTAAATTGGCGAAGTTGAAGCTAATGATGGTAATTTTTATAAATCAGTATAAATCAAAATAGAAGAATGCTTATTGTAAACTTAAAAAAAAAAAGGTTATACTCACCGAAGATCGATATTTACTTCCTACCAACATTCAAAACTCTAACTTCCTTCACTGCCTGCAACGACCTTAATTTTTATTAACATTTTTAGGATATTTAATTAGTTAAATTAAATGAAATAATGTAAATGGCTAAGGATTGAGATTTGTGTTAATAGGGGTCGCCGTGCCAATTTAAGCTAATGAACTAAGGGGATTAAAATGAAATATGTAAGGGAGATAGATAAGGGTAAAATAGGAATGAGTTATATTCTTATACCTTAAACCCTTTCACAAACTAAAACAAACGTAAGATGAGGCCAGCCACCATTAAGAAGAAGTAAGGGGAAGATAAGCAAGAACCAAGGGGAAAAGCTTAGTCAAATTCATTCAAGATCAAATCTCAAATCCTTGACAACAAAGCTAAAGGTGAATAATAGGTTACATCTCATATTTTTGATGTTTTCGGTTTCTAAAATCAGACCCGAAAGTTTTTGCAAGTATATTGCCATGTTTTGAATATTATATATATATATATATATATATATATGCTTGTGGATGAATTATGCTTATTATATTGATTTTATGACAAGTTTTGATTTGAAAAACTATCAAATGACATTGAAATACCTTGCAATTTTAATATATTGTCAAAAATGATATTTTAGAGATTGCTTTCAAGTTTCATAATTTTATGAATTAATGTGGATTTATTATTAATTTTCTAGTGAAGAAAATGGTTAATTGGGTTTAAAATTAATTACGGCTATTTTATATTAGCTTTGGGTCAGAAATTTATATATGTTGGACAACATATTAAAAGTGATTTATGTGAATTTTTGGAGAATTTTCCTAAGTGTTTTGATAAGTATATAAACTTATTTAAGGTATGAAACTTAAATGTTTTATATGTTTATAAAAGGAGAAGGGGCAAATTGCAAAAGTTTTAAATTGTTATTTCTGAAATTCGGCGGCACTTTTAGAAAATAATTTGGAAAGGAAATTGGAAATCAATCATACGTTGACAAACAAAGCAAGTTAGTTGAAAAGAAATTATCTTTTTAAATTACAAATTAGATTTTAGAAGGTTTTGCTGTTTCGCCACTTTCAGCAGCACCTTTCGACTACATACTTCCACCTACATCTAGGTCAATACACATGGTATCAAAGATTTGGTACGTAGTTTATTAGACATAGGCAAAAGGTATAGAGTCGAAACAGGGCTTTCGAAGGGATCAAGACCTTGTTTTTCTTTCAAAAGAAAATGCGCTTGCTTTGCTTTCGAAAAGAATACGTTCGAATAAGATAGCTTTTGACTTAGTCAAATGGTTTTAAAGGAAAGAGCTTTGGAAAGACGTTGCGCCTTTGTCTTAAGAAATTGCTTTCGAAAGGGTTGAAACCCCAATCCGTCGCCGTTTACCTTTTGAAGCAGTGCCTTCGAAAGGGTTCCTTTTTTTTAAAATTAGAGCAGCTTCTCCAGTGTTTTTGAAGGGATTGGTTTCAACACCATCTACTTCTTTTACTTAGGAAATTGCTTTCAAAAGAGTTGCTTTTGACTTAGTCATTTTAAGACCGTTTTGATGTTTTGAAAGTTAAATCCAATGGTTTCAAAAGGAATGGATTTAGATGTTTCGAAAGGTTGTTCCATATATTTTAAGTTGAACACAATTCTTTCGAAAGGTTTGTTTTAAGTAGTGTACTTTAGTGCTTTCGAAAGATAACTAATAAAGCATTCGAAGGGGAGGTTCTCTAGTATTTTCAGAAGGTATATGATAAAGGTTTTGAAGGGGTGATTCCTCAATGTTTTCGAAAGGTTTGCCTTTGTGTTTAAATGGAAGGATTCCGATGTTTTCGAAAGGCATGTTCAAAGTGTTTTAAAAGAGGATGTCTAAGGTTTATAAAGCTTTCGAAAGAGATGTTTTCAATGTTTTCAAAAGGACTATGGTAAACAATTTCAAAAGGTATGTTTTTGCCGTTCGACCTTAGGTTATAAAGTAAAGTGGTTTACTTGTATCAAAAGGGCCACTTTCAATGATTTCGAAAGAAAATTATTTAAAGGTTTAAACAAAGGTTTCGAATGTATTCTTCAACAATATTTTGAGTACAGCATATATCATGACAAAGAGGTTTGAGTAAAGAAAATAGTATGTTTTCCTTATTTAAGTATGATTTAAAAGGATTAAGTCAATTTGAAAGGTTTTCTAGGAAAATTTAGAGGGAGGTTAACCCTAGGTAAAAAGACAGAGATATTTGAATACCAGATGGGCCTGGTATAGGGTCGCGCCCTATACATTAGCTATAGCCCCTAGCTAATTTTAGTCCAAAATTCCACTGTGTAGGGCTTAGTCACAGGTAAAGCTTAAATGATGGTTACATACAGAAAGGAATGTATATGTACAGAGTAGAAAGATAGGTTATTGGTGAGCTCGAAAAACCATTAGAATCAGGTGACCTTGGAGAAGTAAGTTAAGGACAGACAGTCCAAAATTATGTCTAACAAGTGTTAGATATTTTGTTTATTTTGTCTGGTAGGCCCAAGTCAGCCAATGGTTAGTAATGAGCCTGTAACAACCTGGATTTTGGAGATTGCCGTTAATATTAAATTATAACGCAAATAATAATTTAATATTATGATTATGAATGAATTAGAGGAATTAATGAAATGTGAGTTAATATTGTTTATTTTATATAAACAATGTTTTGATGAATAAAACTTTGGTTTTTAATTTATGTGAGTTAATTTATCTCATAAGATGTTATTTCAACATAGTGCTAGCTGGAATAAATATAAGTGAGTGAAAATAAGTGTAGAATATTTTATTTGTGAAAGTGGATTGAAAATAAATGATGTTAATTATTTATTGAGTCAAAATGGAAAGTATTAGAATTTTATTCCAATAATAGCCTTTTATAGTGAATAAAAAGGGAAAATGAGAATAAAATGAATTTTTCAAAGTGTATTAATGATTTAAAATAGTGTTGTAATATTTTAAAAAGTGTTAAAACATTTAATACACTTATTTGAGTTAAGAAATAATTTTTATTTGACTCAGATTGTTTAAAATTGTGGTTTTCCGTCTAAAAATAACAATATTGTCAAATATTGTGTAAATTAGTAGTTTATTGGGAAACTAATATTTTTAAGTGTAAAAAAAAAATTATTATTGCGTTAATCATGTTCACCTTGTTAAAATATGAAGAATGCATTTTGTCTCATGTAAAAAGAAGTTAATGGAGAAAGTTATGTTAAAAATAGTATAAAACCTATGTATATTAGCCTAAATAATTTTCTAAGCATGAGAATGGACTAATTGGGTATAGTAAACATCCAATAACCTAAATTCTAGAGTTTTCTAATGAAGTACATTTCTTTTCTCCCAGAACTCATTACAGTAAAACCTAAATCAGAAAAGAAAAAGCTTCAAAGTACAAAACAATGGCTACCCTCTTCAAAATTTAATCTTCCAAGCTCAATCTTTGCAAATTAAAAGCCTAATTCAAGTTAGATTCATAAAAGAAGGTAATCTCTAACCTATTCTATCTTAGAATCCATCTAAAACCCTAAAATTGTTTACTGTAAATTTTTTTTTGATCAATTTCTTCTTTGCATGTATTGTTTTTTTTCCTATTTTCAGATGTTTAGGGCTCCAATCTTATGCTAAAGGCTCAACCTTGCTTGCAAATCGTTACTTATTCACTGAAACTCAATTGGTAAGTGTAAAATCTTACAAATGCTAGCAAAAATCAAAGCTTTGAGTTGAATTTTCGTATTAATAAGGTTACGTTTCGTCTTTATTATTTTCTGTTTTCTGTTGTCACATTGTTTTGGCCATAACTTTTTCAATTTTTGCCTGAATTTCATAATTTTAGATATTCTGGAAAGCACAGACAAAGCGCTACAAGTTTCATGGTTTGAGTTTTTCAAAATTTTAAAGTTTTCTTGATCAAAATCGCGCTTGTTTGTTCCTGTCCTGAAAGCATGTGACATCAACAACAATCACAAGTCTGAGAAATTATTTTTGTCATAACTCATTCGTTTCTTAACCGATTTTGATAATTTTGGATGTTTCGAAAAGCTTAAATCATGTGCTACAACTTTTATGCATTGATTTTTCTGTAATTTTGTGGTTAGCTATGTCAAAATTGAATTTTTATTCTATTATCTCGATAGCAAAACCAATATTTGCACTGTCCTTGAAGCTGAAACGAAAAACTTTTTCGTTTCTTAACCGATTTTGATAATTTTAGATGTTCTGGAAAGAATAACTTATGTGTTACAACTATTGTGTTTTGAGTTTTCTGAAATTTTCAGGTTAGCTATGTCAAAATCTAATTTTTCTACTGCTAAACCCGAGAGCAAAATCAATATTTGCTCGGTGTTTGAAACCGAATCGAATTTGACCATAACTTCTTCGTTTCTTAACCAAATTTGATAATTTTGGATGTTTCGGAAAACTTAGGTAATGTGCTACAAGTTTCATTCATTGTGATTTCTGAAATTTTGAAGTTTGTTTGGTCGAAATTATGGTTGTATGTTGCTGTCCTGAGAGCAAAATGACAGCAACAACAAGCGTTGACCTTAGAATTGTATTAGCTCGTTTTGCTCTCATTCTCTTCGGTTTTAATGGTGTTTTTGAGATACTTTCAGAGCTATAATGCGTATCGGTAGGTTAGCTAAATTTGGAGAATTTGAAGTTCAAATTTTAAATGGAATTTGAATTGAATTCGTATTGAATTCAAGCTATCAGTTTTGAGATATCCCTCTTAGTTTTCATTGTTTTCGAACACGATTTTCATCGAAACCAATTTGAAGTGTTATTTTGAGTCGATTTAGAAGTTATCAAATTTTGGTGAAGATTACTGGTTTGAGAATTACTCTTTGAGTACATTCGACGACGAACCAATCTAGATGCATTTTGTGATGACCGATGAAATGAGGCAATATTGATGTTAAGTTTTAATTTGCAACTATGGTTAGAAATAACCATCACGATGTTATTTTACTTGCCAAAGAGATGAGGCGAGTTGTTATGATGGACTGATGATGATTTTGATATTTATGAATGAATTTTTACTTGTTGATAAAATGAGACAAGTCTCGATGTCACTTTAAAACTCGTCCAAGTAAGAGATATGACGAGTTAGGTATCTTACACTCGCCAATGAGATAAGGCAATGTTTATTTGATGATGTTTTATGATGGTTTTCTAATGTGGCATCGACTAACGATTAGTAAACCAATAGGTACGAACATATGGTATGGGACGTACGTTGACGCCTATTGGGTTCCTATTCGAGAAGTTGAGACACATTTATGATGTTACTAGTGCTACAGACCGAGTACTCGATTGGAGTCATCACGATGTTCATGAAGTTATTACTCGACTCCAATCATCACGATGTTATTACTCGGGTTTTTGTGACTGGGTGTCATCAAGATGTTTCCCACTATAGTCAATCAAGATGATCACGATGTTATGATGTTATGTGACCCCAAGTCATCACGATGAATGGTACCAAATAATGGTAGTACTAGTCAAGATGTAAATGCACGTGCTGTTTTACATGAAGTTTTAGGTGTTTCGATTTCATTATTTTGATGGTGATGCTTTAGTATAGCCTTATGTAAGAAAAAGGCTTATTGACATATATGGTTTTATTTGTGATTTCGAATATGATGTTTTGGATTCTTTCCGGGCAGGGCACTATCAAGATGGATTTGAGACATTATATATATTTATACCAATGGGATGAGGTTTAAATTATGTAATGCTTTTATGATGAGTGTTGATAATAGATTTAAGATATATTTATATTTATACCAATGATATGAGGTATAAGTAATTATGGAGGTTCCTTTGTAATGAGTTTAATGATGGATTTGAGATGTATTTATATTTATACCGATGAGATGAGGTATAATAATTAAGAAGTTTCTATTAGATGAGTTTTATTTATGATGGATTCTTGAAGTTTTAATTATCTTATGAAAATTTACTTTATGGTCCATATCCTCAACCATTTCATTCGGTTATATATATAATTAGATAAACCATGTCCATCTAATATACATATTGTATTCCTCTATGCAATCATGAGGAACCATTCATGTACCACTCTAGAGATAACTTGATGACCTATATCATTCCATTGGTAATGATGGAATGGTTTTCCCCTTATCTTTTATCATCACCTTTACTAATGATAAGTTCTAACTAGCCTGACCCGTGTGTTTTCACTCGGGTCAGACCGTGTTGTTTCAGGTATCATCTATTGGGCTTAGCTTGAAGTTGGTGTTGGATATCAGCTCTTCTTTCTCTTGAGTAGTTTATTTCTTCCGCATACTCTGATGTTTTTACATTTGAGTCGATGTATATGGTGTGGTCGTGTACCACCATTATTGTATTCATATTGTATTGTACTGAATGTGTATCAGTGTATATGTATACATATGATGTTGGTTACTGTTCTGTGATGTGATTTACATTCAGTTATTGTTTTGTTCTGATAGATCCATTAGCGACCTATAGTTTTGGATTAAGCATTTACTGGGTATGTCAATCCACTTGAGTTGAAAAATTATAATGCATTTATCGACGTATTCAATAGATGTTTAAGACAAAATTATAGATGGTCGCCCTTAACCAGCCCTATTCTCCGCTTTAGTAGATAGAATTGCTTGTTAATTCTCTTTGCTAATGTAACAACCCGCATATTTATCAATTTTATATTTAAACATTTTATCATTCGTCGGATTTTAGTCCGAAAACCTACTTTTTGCATACGGTCGAATTAGGACTCGAGACCACTTCCATTGAGTTTAAAATGTCGTTTGCGACCTTTTTGAGTATAAGATTCGATATGTTTGGAGAAAGTTGATTTTTGCTACTTTTTCCCGCTTAGGGCTTTGGTTGGGCTGAACCAATTAGCCACTTAACTCAGTTCCAACACTCTCCTCTTCATTCACTTCTCTTCTATTTTCCTAATACTCAAGCTTTTATGTTAATGGAGGATGGAAGAGGAAATTAAAACTCCAAGCCCTAGCTTCCTTTGCAAATCCAAGTTCTTGCTCCAAACTCAAGAGAACCCATTGGTAAGCTTCTTCTTCTTCTCCAACTCATTCTCTCTTTGATTTCAGAAAATTCCTAAACCTAATTTAGGAAATAATTATCTTTTAAGCTTAGATCCAAGCTTGTTGAGTTGGAATTGAAGAGTGCTTGTTCTTGCCATTGCTTCATAGCTTCCTCTTCATTTGTTCGGGTTCAAAGGTGAGATTTTTATCTCACATCTATGACTATAATTATCTTTGGTTGTTGGGTATGAATTCCTAACACTTCTTCATGTGCATTTGCTCATGATTTGGATTGGTTTTGTGAATATTCCAATTTTTGAGTTTTTAAGTCAATTTGTGTGAAAATTCTTTTATGGATGTTTGATCATGCTTTTGGTGATGCATCGAGGAGCATGTAAGGCCGGGTTGCCGATTGGCATAAACCCTTAGAGCCAATGTTCGTCCGGTCGCATTTTGAAAGAGTTTGCTCTTCATTTGATAGGCTGAAAAACAGCCCAGGCATAATTCAGTCGACTGAAAAGTCTGTTCAGTCGACTGAACCTGGAACCCGAAAGTTTCCAGGCATGATTCAGTCGACTGAATCCTCTGTTCAGTCGACTGAACCTGAAAACAGAAAGTTTCCTGAACCTGGAAAATTCCCAGGTACAGGGTCAGTCGACTGAAACCTCTGTTCAGTCGACTGAACCTGCTGTTTTAGTCCAATTTTCCTTTTTGGATTGAATTTCCAATTTAAATCGATTCGTGATGATCCTATTTATTGTCATCATTTATTATCATCTTAGATGACTTATTTTCTTTGGGAATTTTAGATATATCCACTTCGATGGATCCTTTATCGATTTCATTGGATTTTTATTCACATCTTCGAATGTGATCTTTGTGATTGATTGTTTCTACAATCCCCCTTGTGCTTTGTCACTTTAAAAATATAAAGGTTTCAATACTAGTAGTAAATATCAAAACTCTTCCATCAAAATGATTTCAACAACTATTTTATTTATAATTCTCGTTTTCTCAAACCGTTTTCCAATCTAGTAGTATATACAAACCTTTACCTCACTCGTATGAGAAATCTAATTAAACGACTTAGTAAAACAAGTGGTATGAAACGCTTGCGTTTACTTCGTCGGTTAATTCTTGGACTTGTCCGATTGAATCTCTTGTGACAATTTTCTAGTGGAGATCTACAGTTTGTTCGTAAATATTTAAGTTAAGCAAGTGGTTATGGGACATGAAGCTAAACTTTTATATTTACTAGCTTAGTGTAATTGGCACTTCTCGTTGATCATGACGATCATCTTTGTGGTTTAGACTAGCAATGTGTGATGTCTCTTTGTTTGCGAGGTTAGGCTAGACACCACTTGTGCGATTCCATTCGCACATACCTTTTCGGTTAGCCTAGACACCACTTGTGTGATTCCACTCACACATACCTTTGATTGTGATTTCTGGATTTCGTGTGTTGAATTCTGGAATTTATGTTTCACCAACTTTTACGATTGGCATTGATATATATGTCATTTATTGTGGCTTGGTGAATGAAATTAGGAGTATGACATTCCTTTTTATCTTTGAGAAGATCTTTGCGATATTGATTAATCTCTTATTGATTTTTCAATTAGTTATTTATCACAGCTTGGCATTGTGATTATTGTACGTTTAGTCATATCTCTTATTCTATATCATTTCTTCTGATATTTATAGCTAGACTGATCCATTTATTATTTTCTTATTAAATAATACTCGGGTCAGACTGAGATTTCACAGGTGCTTCTGCTTGACTCCTTATCGGACCATCATCTGACTTTTGGTTAACTACTTAGATTAGTAGTTTTTTGTTGTATACATTTGAGATATAGATTCCATAATGTATACTTATTCTTTTGTGTAGTTCATGTAACTATTCTTTTGTGATATTGTGGATCTTTTTAGACCACTACTCTGATGTACACTTCCTAGTGTAATATTCATATCTATTTCCGCCTTTGTGATATGAATTGTCTGTGACTGATTTGTGTTATGTTTATTTCTATATTTGTTTCCGAAGACCTTTATAGCCACTGTGTAGTAGCTTTGAGTTTGTGTCGATATGTCGGATTTCCTCTTGAGATGAAAAGTTATATTTTTATCCGGTATATCGGTACTCGCACAAAGCAATTATACAGATGGTCGCTCCTCAACAGCCTTATTCTCCGTGCTAGTTGACAGCATTCACTGTAATGTTCTTGTCTAGCGTGGGTATAGAGGTGGGGCGTCACAGCATGGTATCAGAGCCAAACTTCGGAACAATGTAGAATAATTTAACAAGGATCATCGTCCTAAGTCCATCTTAGGAGTCGTGCTTTAGGATTTTATTCGGGTCTTCATACCGTCCTATCCTATTTTCTTTTATGATTCCTTGTTTTATCTATCAAGATTGCTTGATATTTATTTTTTGAGAATAACTTTTTCCTCTTCTTTCTTTCTTTCTTAAAGAAGAGAAATGGTTAGACCAGGCCGTCCCAACGCCGGTCAATCTAGTGCTACTCCCCTGGATGGAGTATTTATGTCTGCTCAACAACTTTTGGATCTTGTAAAGAATCAAGAGTTTATCTATGCTTTGAGTAAGAACCCCGAAATGGTTCTACCTTTGAAACTTGAAGTTTCTTTCAATCAGCTTGTGGATGTTACTCTTCTTCATGGAGAGGTTGGTAAAGGAAGTGTTTGTGATATTGGGATCTCCAAGAAGAGGCATATTAAGTTCACGAGCCTTAATCCCAATAAGAGAGTGAAGCAAACTACTTTTGTAGCAAAGACTCCAATACCTAATCGTGGAGGATGCTACAATTGTAATTCTAAGGAACACTATGCGAATATGTGTCCAAAACCCCATTCTTGTCGCTATTGCAAGAAACCGGGTCATCTTTTATCTGCATGTCCCAAACTTTTGAACAAGGACATGAGACAGCTAAATATTGTGCAAGCCCCTAGAAACTCTTCTCTTGATCAAGGTATTTCACCTTAAATCCTTGGTTTTATTTGTCTCGTGAATATTCTTTTCAAGTTCTTGTTGATATGAGTCCATCTCACTATTTTATATCAAAAGAACTTGTTGATTCTTTTTCTTTAAATATTTTTGGCTTGTTGACTTCATTGAGAATTGCGAATCCGGATGGTAGATCCGCAACACTCAATTTTCTTTTGTTTAGATGTCGAGATTGTTTTATGTGACTTTTCTTTCCGAGCCGATATTTACTTTGGCTTCGGAATTGACTTTTTCTGTAAGGATTGGCTTAAATTGTGAAGCCCATATCCTATTTTTCCGAGTGGATTATTCATCTTCGACAATTTCAATCTGTTAAGCAGATTTCTATTTTTCCTTTGTGATTTTGATTCCAATTGATGGCATCATTTTATTCCTTAAAACCCGCATGATAAGGAAAGTATTATTTCTCTCAATCATATCGTTTGAAAAAATTTCTGGTATTTTTGAGCTTGTCTTAGGATCATCACCTAAGCAATATCTTTTGTGTGGTGTTAAGGTCTTTTCAGTTTGACTTTACCACCGGTTTTCGTTTGCTACGAGTTGCGGAAGTTAGCACCACTTACCGCATTCCGCACTCGTTATGATTCTTATGAATGACTTATTATGTTATTCAATTTGTCCAGCTCATTTCATCCATTTTATAAATCGAATATTCTATGAATATTTCGATGAGACGATTCTTGAGTTTATTGATTTTGGATGAAAATAGTAATTTAAAATTCTGCAAATCTTTTTCATAAGATTTATTTATAAGTAAAAGTGGATTTTTGTTCTTGAAACGAACAAAGAATATTCTTAAAACTTTTTAAGAGATTTATTTATCCTATAAAAGATCATTTTGTGATTGTATTGCCCGTTGAGTGCTTTAAGAATTTTGGTCGATGCGCTTGATCAACGTTATCGATAGGAATTTCCTAAACGCTTTGATGTGACAATCAAACACGATATATTGACTTGTAAAATGCAAATTTTTCTAGAAAGATTTTTACATAAAGATAATTTTGATTTTTGAAAGCTTTAGCTTTTCGGGAAAGAGGATTATTTAAAAGAACTCTTCCTTTCGATACTCTTAATCTTGTGATTCCTGAAAGGGAACCAAGACTTTGCTATTTGTACCGATACTAGTCGTGTTGGTTTGGATGCCATTCTCTTACATGAGATAACGTGCTATCACTTGTGCTTCTAAATCCTTATAGCTTATCGGGACTAGATATGCCACTCATGATCTAGTGCTCGCGGCTATCGTTTTTGCTTTTGGAATTTGGCATCATCATATTTGGATGAGAAATTTGTTCTCTACCTCGATCATAAATCTT
Organism: Allium cepa; assembly: GCA_030765085.1. NCBI lineage: Eukaryota > Viridiplantae > Streptophyta > Magnoliopsida > Asparagales > Amaryllidaceae > Allium > Allium cepa. The sequence goes on from CM060942.1 coordinate 616,448,401, forward strand.
TGGAATATTTATGTTCTCTTAAGGAACTGCATGTTGACTCAAGTTCCTAGCATCTTATGATCTTGATATTCTTTTTATTCCCGAAGGGGAAATCGTGTTGCCAATACATTTTGTCGTAGGCAATAAGGTGTTGATTCTTTCATGATGTCGGAATGGAATTATCTTTTTATCAAGTTCATCGGGCGTTTTGATGTACTTCGTTTTATTGAGTTTTATCTCATTGCTTTTATGAACTTGCGTCCGATGTTTTTTTATTGTGTTCGGTTCATTGGACGTACCGTTTTTGTACTACGTCGGTGTTCTGAAATCATTCGGGCTTCGGTTCATTGGACGTACCGTTTTTGTACTGCGTCGGTGTTTTGGATTATTTGAGTTTGATTCATTGGATGTACCGTTTGTACTACACCGATGTCTTTGCTTTTGATACATTGGATGTACCGTTTGTACTACATCAGTGTCTTTGATTCATTGGATGTACCGTTTGTACTACATCAATGTCTTTTCTTTTTGGATTCATTGGATGTACCGTTTGCACTACATCAATGATATGTTTTTGATACATTGGATGTACCGTTTGTACTACATCAGTGTCTTTGATTCATTGGATGTACCGTTTGTACTACATCAATGCCTTTGCTGTTTGATACATTGGATGTACCGTTTGTACTACATCAGTGTCTTTGATTCATTGGATGTACCGTTTGTGATACATCAATGTCTTTTCTTTTTGGATTCATTGGATGTACCATTTGCACTACATCAATGATATGTTTTTGATACATTGGATGTACCGTTTGTACTACATCAGTGTCTTTGATTCATTGGATGTACCGTTTGTACTACATCAATGCCTTTGCTATTTGATACATTGGATGTACCGTTTGTACTACATCAGTGTCTTTGATTCATTGGATGTACCGTTTGTACTACATCAATGTCTTTTCTTTTTGGATTCATTGGATGTACCGTTTGCACTACATCAATGATATGTTTTTGATACATTGGATGTACCGTTTGTACTACATCAATGTCTTTGCTTTTGATTCATTGGATGTACCGTTTGTACTACATCAATGTCTTCGCTTTTTGGTTCATTGGATGTACCGTATGCACTACATCAATGACTTGGTTTTTTGGTTCACTGGACGTACCGTCTTTGTACTACGTCGGTGTTCCAAATTATTCGAGTTTCTAGTTTCTCAGGCGTACCGTGATTGTACTACGCAGTTGCACCGGCTCAACTTTCTGCTATTCTTGACGTTTTCCACGTCTTTTGACTATGGAAATGCTTTTATGTTTCCGGTTTTTATTCTTGAGCCCGGTGTTATTGAGGGATTGAAGTTTCACCAAATTTGACTTTTGAGCAACATTCTATTCGCATCATTGCTTTGGAGGTTGAGCGCCTTCGATATAAAGATATTCTTTTGATAAAAGTTCAATGGTTCTCAAATCGCTCATGTGAAATCTTGAGAATTCATCGAACGAAAACTTTCTGATTTACTCCTTCGTGCTCTTTATGGTGAACTTCTTGATTCAAATTTTCTTTTATGTTAATATGCTTCTATGGTTGTTACTTCTTATATTTCCTTCTTAATTATTGCGAGGACGCAATTTCTTTAAGGAGGGGAGTCTGTAACAACCCGCATATTTATCAATTTTATATTTAAATATTTTATTTAAATATTTTATCATTCGTCGGATTTTAGTCCGAAAACCTACTTTTTGCATACGGTCGAATTAGGACTCGAGACGACTTCCATTGAGTTTAAAATGTCGTTTGCGACCTTTTTGAGTATAAGCTTCGATATGTTTGGAGAAAGTTGATTTTTGATACTTTTTCCCGCTTAGGGCTTTGGTTGGGCTGAGCCAATTAGCCACTTAACTCAGTTCCAACACTCTCCTCTTCATTCACTTCTCTTTTATTTTCCTAATACTCAAGCTTTTATGTTAATGGAGGGTGGAAGAGGAAATTAAAACTCCAAGCCCTAGCTTCCTTTGCAAATCCAAGTTCTTGCTCCAAACTCAAGAGAACCCATTGGTAAGCTTCTTCTTCTTCTTCTCCAACTCATTCTCTCTTTGATTTCAGAAAATTCCTAAACCTAATTTGGGAAATAATTATCTTTTAAGCTTAGATTCAAGCCTGTTGAGTTGGAATTGAAGAGTGCTTGTTCTTGCCATTGCTTCATATCTTCCTCTTCATTTATTTGGGTTCAAAGGTGAGATTTTTATCTCACATCTATGACAATAATTATCTTTGGTTGTTGGGTATGAATTCCTAACACTTCTTCATGTGCATTTGCTCTTGATTTGGATTGGTTTTGTGAATATTCCAATTTTTGAGTTTTTAAGTCAATCTGTATGAAAATCCTTTTATGGATGTTTGATCATGCTTTTGGTGATGCATCGAGGAGCATATAAGGCCGGGTTGCCGATTGGCATAAACCCTTAGAGCCAATGTTCGTCCGGTCGCATTTTGAAAGAGTTTGCTCTTCATTTGATAGGCTGAAAAACAGCCCAGGCATAATTCAGTCGACTGAAAAGTCTGTTCAGTCGACTGAACCTGAAACCCGAAAGTTTCCAGGCATGATTCAGTCGACTAAATCCTCTGTTCAGTCGACTGAACCTGGAAACAGAAAGTTTCCTGAACCTGGAAAATTCTCAGGTACAGGGTCAGTCGACTGAAACCTCTGTTCAGTCGACTGAACCTGCTGTTTTAGTCCAATTTGCCTTTTTGGATTGAATTTCCAATTTAAATCGATTCGTGATGATCCTATTTATTGTCATCATTTATTATCATCTTAGATGACTTATTTTCTTTGGGAATTTTAGATATATCCACTTCGATGGATCCTTTATCGATTTCATTGGATTTTTATTCACATCTTCGAATGTGATCTTTGTGATTGATTGTTTCTACAATCCCCCTTGTGCTTTGTCACTTTAAAAATATAAAGGTTTCAATACTAGTAGTAAATATCAAAACTCTTCCATCAAAACGATTTCAACAACTATTTTATTTATAATTCTCGTTTTCTCAAACCGTTTTCCAATCTATTAGTATATACAAACCTTTACCTCACTCGTATGAGAAATCTAATTAAACGACTTAGTAAAACAAGTGGTATGAAACGCTTGCGTTTACTTCATCGGTTAATTCTTGGACTTGTCCGATTGAATCTCTTGTGACAATTTTCTAGTGGAGATCTACAGTTTGTTCGTAAATATTTAAGTTAAGCAAGTGGTTATGGGACATGAAGCTAAACTTTTTTATTTACTAGCTTGGTGTAAATGACACTTCTCGTTGATCATGACGATCATCTTTGTGGTTTAGACTAGCAATGTGCGATGTCTCTTTGTTTGCGAGGTTAGGCTAGACACCACTTGTGCGATTCCATTCGCACATACCTTTTCGGTTAGCCTAGACACCACTTGTGTGATTCCACTCACACATACCTTTGATTGTGATTTCTGGATTTCGTGTGTTGAATTCTGGAATTTATGTTTCACCAACTTTTACGATTGGCATTGATATATATGTCATTTATTGTGGCTTGGTGAATGAAATCAGGAGTATGACATTCCTTTTTATCTTTGGGAAGATCTTTGCGATATTGATTAATCTCTTATTGATTTTTCAATTAGTTATTTATCACAGCTTGGCATTGTGATTATTGTACGTTTAGTCATATTTCTTATTCTATACCATTTCTTCTGATATTTATAGCTAGACTGATCCGTTTATTATTTTCTTATTAAATAATACTCGGGTCAGACTGAGATTTCACAGGTGCTTCTGCTTGACTCCTTATCGGACCATCATCTGACTTTTGGTTAACTACTTAGATTAGTAGTTTTTTGTTGTATACATTTGAGATATAGACTCCATAATGTATACTTATTCTTTTGTGTAGTTCATGTAACTATTCTTTTGTGATATTGTGGATCTTTTTAGACCACTACTCTGATGTACACTTCCTAGTGTAATATTCATATCTATTTCCGCCTTTGTGATATGAATTGTCTGTGACTGATTTGTGTTATGTTTATTTCTATATTTGTTTCCGAAGACCTTTATAGCCATTGTGTAGTAGCTTTGAGTTTGTGTCGATATGTCGGATTTCCTCTTGAGATGAAAAGTTATATTTTTATCCGGTATATCGGTACTCGCACAAAGCAATTATACAGATGGTCGCTCCTCAACAGCCTTATTCTCCGTGCTAGTTGACAGCATTCACTGTAATGTTCTTGTCTAGCGTGGGTATAGAGGTGGGGCGTCACAGCTAAGGTGGGTCTCGGGGTGGGACGTTACAGCTTACTATCAGAGCTAAGGTCAGAACAAAGTAGAATAAACATAGAACAGTACGTATATCACGATACGTCGAAGTATAATACAAGTGAATCATTGTCCTTTGTTCGCGCTTGTTTTCGAATCGTGCTTTGATTCTTTTTCGAGTATTGGGATATGTTGAGATGGAATATGTCTAGGAATATATATTGTATTCCATAGTATTCCATAATTGAGTTTGATGTTATCTCATCTTATGAATAATCTTATTTGGTGTTATTCTATTCTTATTTTTGTCGATGCGAGTGAGTTCGTATCGATGAAGCTTATTGATTCCTTAGAGTATTCTTGTTGTGTTCCTTTGAGAGTTGTGAATCATATTGAGGGTATCCACAACAATTGGCTCATTGTGAGCATTCTGAGATTTCTATTTGATGTTGCTTTTGTGAGTATTTGTTTGTTACTCATAATCTTGAGATGCATTTGATTTGAGAAGGATTGATTTATTTGATATTAAGTCCAATCCTTTGTTTTATAGGATCCTATTGTATATTTAGGTTTCCTATTTTAATTGGTTTATTATTTCTATCACTTTGGAACGTTAATGATGATTCCAAAATTTCTGAATTCGCTATTGAGTGTCGAGATGTTGATGATATAACTCGAATTCCAGTCAATGTGACTTTGTTGAGTTTTGATGAGTCCCTTTGGGTTTGATATCCCATCGGGCAATAAAGAGTTGAATTAACCTTATTCCTGGCATTTAGCCTTTGGCTATCCTTCCACGAAGACATCCACTAAGGAATGAGGTGATTTCTAGATTGTTCGAGTTTGATTGAGTTTATCATTCAGTTTCTTTGTGTTATCCTTTTTGGATACTCAATCAGTGTTATCCTTTGTAGCATTACTTTGTTTGAAGTAATGATTTGTTGTTTGTGTGCTTCTTCTCCTTCGAGAAGAATATCTTTCTTATCTTTTGTCTTGATGATTTCCAAGAATGGCTTGTAGTCTTGTAGGGATTGACGAACACTCTATCTCCTTTCGATGATTTTGAGATTCGAGTATTCTGGGAATACCTCGATGCATTCTCTTAATGTTCTTTGGTTTGAGTTTTGAAGCTATTTAAATATGTGTATTAAAGAGAAATTTGAGCTTTGAGATATTAAAAAAAATCAGAGAATATTTTGAGAATATATTTACATTAATAGTATTTCTTTTATAGAGATAATTTGAGAGTGTTGGGTTGTCCATTGAATAGTTAAGAGTTCTGGTTGATACGCCTGATCAACGTTATTGATAGGAATCTCCTAGATGCTATTATGAGGCAATCAGACACGATGGTTTGTGTTTTAAAAATTGAGATTTTGAAAATAATATTTTGGGATTAAATATTAAATTTATTTTTGAATGGTAATTGCAGCCATTGATTTTAGAGACGAGTAATAGAGTGGCGAGGGAGTTTTGATCGTTCGATCGACTCTGCAGCCAACAGATATATCTATTTATTAGAGGTTCAATGGCAAGGCAATGCCATTTATTTACTTTGAAATTATAAAGATGAGAATATAAATGAGATTTGAATTGTGCTTTATTGGAAGTATATTTTGAGATTTTAGAATCTATATTATATACAATGGATGTTTTAAGAGATGAGTTATAAGAGAATTTGAAGATTGTTTTTTAAACTATTTAAGTGGTTTAATAAAAAGAGTAAAGAGATTTAAATCCTTAGTTTATTTTGAAGAATATTATTATGGATTTACAAATTTCTTTAGAAATTAATTTTCACGTAAGAGAAGAAATTTGGACTTTTAATTTGAGTTTTAAATTACTTACTAAGTAATACAGTAAAAACTTTTGAAAATTTTCAAATGTTAAAAATTGAGATTTAAAATTTAAAACATGTTGAGATTTAAAAATTCTAAATATCTTGGATTAAAAGTTAATTCGAGTCTATATCCTTGTTCTTTAGTATATTCTATCTTCGAGCTATTATTAACGACGTGCATTTTTCATGGTCGTTCGAGTGCGTGGCCTTTGAGAAGCCATCTTGTGATTATCAATCTTGTCTATTGTGTTTATTTTGTTGTGAGGATGTCCTTTCCGTATTATCATGCGGAAAATCTTGTTGATGATCTTCTTTATTGTTTAGAGTTCGGGTTTGAGTGAGTTGGATCCCGACTCTATTCATGGAGTTTTGAGCAATCAATCATTTTCGATTGATTAATTGTTGAGCATCTTATTGAGTTTTGATTCAAGATGGGGGATCTTCGAAATTCTTTCGAGTTGCTTGGAAAATTCGATGGTTTGCTAATCATTATATTAGCATAAGATAAGCCACTGAATTAACAAGTGAGTTTTTCCTTGTTTCTTTCTACCATTCTATATTGAGAGTATGAATGGTTTGGAATTCGAGCTTGTCCTTTTCCTTCAATGATTGTATCTTTAGTGTTTTTTACAGCTTTTTCCTCTAGAAATTGCGAGGACGCAATTTTGTTAAGAAGGGGAGTCTGTAACAACCCGGATTTTGAAGATTACTGTTAATATTAAATTATAATGCAAATAATAATTTAATATTGTGATTATGAATGAATTGGAGGAATTAATGAAATGTGAGTTAATATTGTTTATTTTATATAAACAATGTTTTGATGAACAAAACTTTGGTTTTTAATTTATGTGAGTTAATTTATCTCATAAGATGTTATTTCAACATAGTGCTAGTTGGAATAAATATAAATGAGTGAAAATAAGCGTAGAATATTTTATTTGTGAAAGTGGGTTGAAAATAAATGATGTTAATTATTTACTGAGTCAAATTGGGAAGTAATGGAATTTTATTCCAATAATAGCCTTTTATAGTGAATAAAAAGGGAAAATGAGAATAAAATGAATTTTTCAAAGTGTATTAATGATTTAAAATAGTGTTGTAATATTTTAAAAAGTGTTAAAACATTTAATACACTTATTTGAGTTAAGAAATAATTTTATTTAACTCAGATTGTTTAAAATTGTGGTTTTTCGTCTAAAAATAACAATATTGTCAAATATTGTGTAAATTAGTAGTTTATTGGGAAACTAATATTTTTAAGTGTAAAAAAAATTATTATTGTGTTAATCATGTTCACCTTGTTAAAATATGAAGAATGCATTTTGTCTCATGTAAAAAGAAGTTAATGGAGAAAGTTATGTTAAAAATAGTACAAAACCTATGTATATTAGCCTAAATAATTTTCTAAGCATGAGAATGGACTAATTAGGTACAGTAAACATCCAATAACACAAATTCTAGAGTTTTCTAATGAAGTACGTTTCTTTTCTTCCAAAATTCATTACAGTAAAACCTAAATCAGAAAAGAAAAAGCATCAAAGTACAAAATAATGGCTACCCTCTTCAAAATTTAATCTTCCAAGCTCAATCAGTGTAACAACCCTGTATTTTGTAATTATTTTATTGTATATTTTAATTATTTTAATGTAAGATTTTGATTTAAAAACTTATTTTACTTATTTGAAATGATTAAATTTATTATTTAAATATAATCTTGATTTTTATATGAGTTATAATTCCAAACTTGTGTAAGTTGAATATTTGCCTGAAATGCTGATTTTGGTCAAAATAGTCAAACTGTGACTTTTAACTTAAAATTTTAAAAGTTTAAAATTTTAATTTTTTTTTCTTTTATTATGAAAGTACATAAAATTCTAAGAACACCACTTTTCATTTCGTTGAATTTGGATGTAAATTGTGAAAGTTATACCCTTTACAATACTATGCGTATATAGGGTTATTTAACAATGACTATTTTAAATTGTATAAATTACTTCTTCTTTGTTATATTTTATTTTAATATGTGATGATATGTTATATGATGTATATTTTGACTTTTAAGTATTTTTAAAATGATAATATAATTTTTCTAAAGTTCATTTGAATTTATTTCTAATTTTAAAGCCTAGTCTACAATTTTAAGCCATTTTCTTAATTTAATTATATATAATTAAAATTTATTTATTTATTTTATGAACACACTTTTATTTGCTGTGTTTTAATTTATTTTATTCATTTTACATGTATTTAAATTAAAGTAAATTTTTTCAAAGTGTATTGAAGTTATTTCTAATTCTTAAGTCAAGTTTTCATTTTCTGTGCTATTTTTCTTATTTTAATCGTATCTAATTAATATTTAATTATTAATATTTTGTTTATTTGTTATATTTTCGAATTCTAACTAAAATTTATAAGTGTTTTCAGTTATTTAAGATGTATATGAATATATATAGGAAGTTTAAAAGGTTTGAAAGCAAAGAAACGTAAAACCGTTTTAACGTTTCTTCTACCGTTTCTTTTCCAATTAATAGATTTAATTTCCTTTGACCGTTCCTTTCTTTATTGTAGCTGTGCATTTCTTACCTCATTTTCACATGAAAACATTCCTCTCCACTTCATTTTTCACGGCTAGAAAGGTTTGGTAATGGCTCCTCTTTTCCGCTTCTTTTTGCTCTTCGTTTTCCATTGTTTTCTTATATTTTGCCTTGCTTTCTCATGTGCATTGTTTGGCCTCTCCTCCATACCCACGGCCACCACCTCCTACACCTCTTCCCAACCATCACCACCATCTACCCCATCAGATCTGACCATGGTTGAATCCCTTTTGATGGTCAAACCCCCCAAATTACAACCTAGATGCCTAGATCCATGCTTATTTGACCTCTACATGCTCATCCACTTCAACCACCACCCAAACCACCACCATAGCCGCCGCCACTCCTCTGACCTGACCTCCACCCTCTGCCACATCACCCAACACCCTCTGGAAATCAGACCATGACCAAGCCGTGCCCATCCATTGAAGCTAGCACCACAAAACTTCCACAAAACTCCTTAAAACATTGCCTAGACCACACATATCATCACCTACCCTCCATATCTTGCTTTGGCCACCCCTTAGCCACCACCACCAGCCACTCCACCACCTTTGGCCGCCGCTCCAGCTACTGTCCAGACCTGTACAAGCATGGCCAAGCCACCACATGCCAATGGCCGATCCAAGAATGTCACAAAAACTCAACTTATTTAACCTTGACCCTATATATGCTTTATGTTGCACCACTACACCTTCATCTCCACTTATTGCCTTGCCTATATGATGTTAAACCTGACCGATATGATGTCATACCTGAGCCAAATCATCATCATAGCCAAGCATAAGTGTCCCTTAGGCCAAGCATTGAAGTGGTTGAAGCAAGGTCCAATCTATCTTGTTCATTTTGCTTTGTATTTCAAAATTGTTTCAATGTTATTTTATGTTGAATGTTTAAATATTATCTTGTTTGTTTTGTTTTGGGTTGTTACAAAATCATATCTTGACTATCTTTCAACTCAAATCAAAAGTCGTGCAATTGTGCTTGTCGTGCCTTTGGAGTCGTGCTTGTATGTTGTTTTGGTCTTCAGCTTGAAAAAGGTGAGTCTTTCTCACTCTGACATTTATACTTATGAAAAGTGAATTGATGACAAGTGTTTAGTAATAAAAAATGTTTATGCAAGTTAATGATGATCATATGATATGCTATGCCACGTTATTACCATATTATTACCATGTTAAAACTGTTAATTTTCACCTGACATCTAATATATGACTGTATATTGTGATATTGACCTTGTTTATATTATTCTTGTATATGATTACACTGCAAGTTCCCTGTTAGAAAAAAAATGTTATGCGATGAAATGATAGGCCTGATTTATTTTATTCAATTTATTTTAACTTGGAATTGCGGGTTTGAAATGATAAAACCCGGATTTTCTTTGTAAATTACGGGGTGAAATGATATATTACCTGTATCACTTTACCTAGCGTAGAAAATTTTATACAGGCCCGTAGTTAAAATATGCTTTTCTAAAAATTTTAAAATATTTTAGAAATTTAATTATTATAATATTTTGATTTGAAATTTAATAAAAATAAAATTTTTGTAAAATATTATTGATTTTCTGAATAATTTTAAGTGAAATGAATTAATGAAAAGTTAGAAATTTTGAACGTAAGTTATTTTGGAAATTTTGATTCAATTATAATTGGAATAATTGAGTATGAAATTTTGACAAATTTATGATAATTTGAATTTAAATGAATTTAAAATGATTTTTATCATATTTATGATTTTTTAATAAAGTTGAAATGTGAAATGAATAAATATTTAAGTTGAAACTTTGAAATATAACTAGAATTGGAAATTTATGAAATTGACGTAAAAGTGAACTTTTAGTTAAGCAAATAAAAATAAAACTAAGTTATATTTGAGAATTTGAACTTAAGTGTTAAGTTGAAATTTAATGTAATGGATTTTAAAAATTCAACATTGCATTTAATAAGTGAATTATTATTAAATCTTGATTTTTGAATGGAAATTTAACTTTATAAAATCATGAACTTGAGGAAAATTAAATGATGTTATAAATGTGAAAATGTATGATTTTATAAGTTAAAAATGTTTTTAATAAAAATATAATTGGTTGAGAAATTTTATTGAATATTTGAAGTTAATTGACTGCATTTTTTGCAATGCTATTAATTACAATGTAAATGATATTATAGCATTTGTAAACGCTGTAGTTGATGATAATGAACTAAAAAGCTAAGTTGAATTAAAAGCTATTATAGCAATCTTTGTAAGTGCTATAATTTTTGAATTTAACTAAGTTTATTTGAAATTTAAGAAAACTCTATTACAACATTTTTAAACGTCGTCTTTTGTTAAATTGAACTGTTTTGAATGTAACTTTCCGTAGAGTTTTCTAAATGATGCGAAAAGTGAATTTTCACTGTTTTGATAAACTTAAGTGAATAAATGAACTTTGGAAGTTGAAATTTTGGGAAATTTAATAATTTAATTATTAAGCATAATAACTTCATTGAAATGAAAAAAAAAGAATTTTTGGAATATAAACTGTTTTAAAATATGAATTGAAATGATATTTTAGATTGAATAAAATGAATAATGATTTGAAATGAATGAAGTTTTAAAAAGATACGATATTTTGATATATTAAAATGATTTGAAAATGAAGTTTTGAAAGGATATGATATTTGGATATATTAAAATGATTTGAAACGAAGTTTTGAAAGATATGATATTTTTGATATTAAATGATTTGAAAAACGGAGTTTGAAAGATATGACATTTTGATATTAACATGATTTAAAAAGAAGTTCTGAAAGATATGATATTTTGGAACTGAAAGGTAGTGTTGAAAGGGCATGAAAATTTAATATATTAAAATGGTTAGAAATGACTTGATATTTATTTTGATAAATATTTGAATTGAAAGATATTTTACGATGATATATTGAAATGGTTTTGGAAATGATTTAATCTTTATTTTGATAAAGATTTGGATTGAAAGGGGTATTTTATTTTGAAGTATAAAATATTTTTAAAGTTATAACTACGGGTTATAATAACGATGGGTTGTTAAAGAGACCGGGATCGGATATTGTCTTATAGCCGGCCAATACCGAAACCACTTTAACAACCGTGTATGCGGTGGAGATTCCAGAATGAAGTAGGATGGTGGCGACGTTCTCGAGGTATATATTACGTGGACCCAACTCCCATGAGTTGGCATATATGACTAAAACAGGAGCTATACCGGGCTACACAAAGGGTCGCACCCTTTCATCGAGCATGCTCCATCGGAAACCATTCTATTACTGTTGTGATTCGATTCGGTGGCGCCACTTTGATTCGGGGTATTGTTCGAGGCGGGCGGAAGCTGCTGGCTTGCCGTCACCACCGGTCCGGGAGTGCAAACGGTGTATCCACCCTGGCATTGTCTCGCGTGCCGTGTCATATCCTTATATCGAGCCCACTACGATTTTGGTTTTAAAGATCCGACCGCGTTAAGGTTCACCATCCCCTTAACGCTATTTTCTATATGATTATACTTTACTGATTAGACACTACCGTATATAGCGTATATTACTACATAGTAAATAGTTTAACGGATCCTTAAAGGATGGGCGGTCCCAAGCATCCTTTAAGTTACTGATGCATTTTGTTACTGTTCACTTGAGTTGATTTACAGTTTATAAGTATCTGTAATCCCATTTTTTGGACAAAACTGGAATATCAATGTTGTGTGCGTTTCCACCACGATCGGAACAGGAAGAAGCCAGCAAGCGTACATAAGTCAGGGGTTTCGCTCAAGGATCAAATATAAAAGTTCCATTCGGCATAGCCCATTCGGCAATAAGAAGCAAGGCCTCACTCGGCACTCAGAGCACATAAGTTCATCCGGCGTTCCCAGTACAAGAGTTCATTCGGCTTTCCCAATCCATTCGGTAGTACCGATCCAAATCCAACCTTCCCCCCATATCACAGCCGAACCGAACCACATACCACCGAACCAAGTCACTTCGTCCATCACCGAACCATCCACAACCGGACCAAGCTCCAACTTCTCCAAGCTCCATGCCGAATGAAGCCTCGCCGAACCAGAACGCTACCAGATCAGATTGCTTCAGCCTAAGCCCACCAGCAGCTATAAACATCCAAGACCCCTGCCCCCAGCCTCACTCTATAAATAGACGGGCAGGGGTACAACAATGGCAAACAAGTTTGAGAGCTCAAGCCTGGAAGGAACTTTCAAACAACTTTAGATACTTGTAATCAAAGCTTTGTATTTGTAATCTAAAGAAAAAAGGAGAATAACATATAAAGTGGACGTAGGCACGTTCTGGCCGAACCACTATAAATCTGTGTGTCTTTTACAGTTAGGTCCCTGCTTTTTATATATTTTCATAAATCACCCAAATCACTAAATACAACATAAAATCAACCAACTCATACGACATTGGGTGTTTGCGGCCATTTTTTACGCAAACATTTTGGTGCTTTCACTGAGAACTGAACAAGGACCTACCGCTTGGAAGTTGAATTTGAGAGTTTAGAGATTCAGATTGGAAGAGTCATGGCAAGACAATCAAGCAGAAGGCCAAGGCCAGAGCAGGGTCAACAGGAAGGGAGTCAAGAGGCTTCCTCAGGAGCAAACCAAGCTTCAGTCTTCATCACCAGGGATGAGATGGAGGCTATGATGAGAAGACAAGAAGAGATGATCCAGAACTTGCTTCAGCAAACTGGGCAACTTGGAGCACAAAACCAAGGAGCAACTGGAGTTCAGAACGGAGCAGGACCATCTGGCGTAGCATCAGAGCTAGGGGGCACTCACGCAGAGCATGTTAATCCAATCCCGGGAAGAGAGATAGGGGCCTCTGAGCAACCTGGTAAGGAATGAACGCTCATCCAGGGGGCAGGTAAAATTCCCTCCTGAACTCGGGGGGCAGGTCGAAAGCGATGAACAAGTCGCAAACCTCTCACTAGCACGGTTAGATCATTTACACATGTAAGCGATCGCGCACGATCCATAGGCATGCTCTGAATGACTACTGACCGCACCATAGTAAGAGTTTACACTTTGACATCCTCGTCTTGCTCTTGCTTTGATCTTGACTTGAACATTCTTGTTGTGGAATTCGTATGATTATTGCTTTAACATTTACAATTCCATGGAAAAAATACTTGTATGCCCGTGGATCGCGAACGGTCCACGAGCACCTCTTGCATGGCAGCGAACTGCCGAAGTCTTTGATTCGAAAACTCCCCAAAACAATAACTCCGGCACTGATAATATTAAGTCCCCCCCGGGCACACATAATTCGCCTCGAACGGCACCCGATCGCGAACGGTCACAACTCGCCTCGAACGGCACCCGACTTCGAACTGTCACAATTCGCCTCGAACGGCACCCGACTTCGAACAGTCACAACTCGCCTCGAACGGCACCCGACTTCGAACAGTCACAATTCGCCTCGAACGGCACCCGATCGCGAACGGTCACAATTCGCCTCGAACGGCACCCGACTTCGAACAGTCACAATTCGCCTCGAACGGCACCCGATCGCGAACGGTCACAACCCGCCCCGAACGGCACAACTCCTCTCACCTCAAATGGCTCGATCGCGAACGGTCGTCATTTGGGATCCCCCACTTGACCGCGCACTGTCGCACTTTACCTCGAATGACTCGATCCCGAACGGTCATCGTTTGAAGTTGAGCGCTTGACCTTGAACGGTCACATTTCACCACAGATGACTCGATCCCGAACGATCGATACATGGATTTACGCACTTGACCGCGCACTGTCGCACTTTACCTCGAATGACTCGATCCCGAACGGTCGTCATTTGAAGTTGAGCGCTTGACCTTGAACGGTCACATTTTACCGAAGATGACTCGATCCCGAACGATCGACGCACGGATTTATGCGCTTGACCGCGCACGGTCGCACTTCACCTCAAATGACTTGATCACGAACGATCGTCATTTGAAGTTAGGCGCTTGACCATGAACGGCCGCGCTTCATCCCAAATAGCTCGATCCCGAACGGTCGTCATTTGGGGCCATATAAAATATCAAGCTCTTTACAGGTTGTCAACAGGATACGAACATCCAGCTCATGGCATTACAAAAAACGCCTTCCTACCGCAAGGCAAATTTTGGGGGGAAAAGTGTTATCCCATTTTTTGGACAAAACTGGAATATCAATGTTGTGTGTGTTTCCACCACGATCGGAACAGGAAGAAGCCAGCAAGCGTACATAAGTCAGGGGTTTCGCTCAAGGATCAAATATAAAAGTTCCATTCGGCATAGCCCATTCGGCAATAAGAAGCAAGGCCTCACTCGGCACTCAGAGCACATAAGTTCATCCGGCGTTCCCGGTACAAGAGTTCATTCGGCTTTCCCAATCCATTCGGTAGTACCGATCCAAATCCAACCTTCCCCCCATATCACAGCCGAACCGAACCACATACCACCGAACCAAGTCACTTCGTCCATCACCGAACCATCCACAACCGGACCAAGCTCCAACTTCTCCAAGCTCCATGCCGAATGAAGCCTCGCCGAACCAGAACGCTACCAGATCAGATTGCTTAATCCCAAGCCCACCAGCAGCTATAAACATCCAAGGCCCCTGCCCCCAGCCTCACTCTATAAATAGAGGGGCAGGGGTACAACAATGGCAGACAAGTTTGAGAGCTCAAGCCTGGAAGGAACTCTCAAACAACTTTAGATACTTGTAATCAAAGCTTTGTACTTGTAATCTAAAGAAAAAAGGAGAATAACATATAAAGTGGACGTAGGCACGTTCTGGCCGAACCACTATAAATCTATGTGTCTTTTACAGTTTAGTCCCTGCTTTTTATATATTTGCATAAATCACCCAAATCACTAAATACAACATAAAATCAACCAACTCATACGACTTTGGGTGTTTGCGGCCATTTTTTACGCAAACGGTTTCTATGTCCTGACTCGAGGGTTTTGTGTTTTGCTTTACGCACGGGTCAGATTGAGTGAGTTAGCATTCCAGATTCACCTTCGGCGTCGGAGCTTTCCTTGAAGATCCAACCATCTATTTTGTTTCAGTATCCAGTGGTTTAGTGATGTATCTGATTTGTACATGATGTATCCTGTTACTCTTCTGTTGTATCTTATTTAACTCTGATGTATCTCATATTTATATAGTAGCTTCATGAACTACTATCTCTTTTTCTTCCGCTGCATTTTTATATACTCTGTGTCTGTGATCTGTGATTTTTATTTACTGTATATTCTGAGATTTGCCAAGTTTTTATTTACAACGCGGTATTTTGAGCAATTCAATTCTGGCATGAGTGTCTACCTATGCACTTATAATGGATGCGAATGGTTGAAAATACCGGGTCGTTACAGTTGGTATCAGAGCTTTGGTAGCTCTAGGCAAAACTCAGCATATGGAGTGAATGTATTTACAGAATCACTTTCATTCGAGTTTGAATCTCTCCCTTTTGACTCGATTCCTTTGAATTTTGGAACATTCCCTACGGTTCCAAAATCCATTCGTATCCCTCACTATTCATCTTCTTTTGACTCTGGAGCATTCCATAACTCCGCTTCAAATGATCTTTCTAGTGAGTCGGCGGTCACGCCAATTTCAAATTTAATTGAAAAAGGGGGAAAACTCCTTTGCAGTTAGCATCGATTCACCAGAGATTCTTATCTATCCTTGGTTTAGATGCTAATATCTTTTGTTATTTCAAACTCTAACTCTTGAGATCGAATGTAGATTTACCCTAGAAAAATCAACATTGATCTTATTCTTTAAGTCACGGTTGACCCGGTTAAGGTTGCCCGTGATTTATATAAGCTTATCCATCTTTCTATTCTGTTATTTAATCATGTCATCCTTGTTTCCAACTTATTTTTAAATCATAATCTCCTTTGATTTGTGTTAATCAAAAAAATTTGAATCTCTATCCTTCTTTGAAAATCTATTCATGTATAGTGTATTTGTAAACTACTATTTAAAATTAAAATGTTTTATATATTGTGTTGTTTGAGTTGTTGATGTTGAGTTGGGTTTCTGATCGATACGTCTGATCAGCGCTATCGATAAGATTTCCAAAACACTTTGACAGAACAAACGGACACAATATATTTTTAAAAAAAAATTTGGTTAATGAAATAAATTTTGATATATAAGTAAATTTATGGAACTTAATGAAATGATTTAAATTGATAATTTGAAATGATAATACTTGATTTATCATTTATTGTTCTACAAATAGATCTGTAAATATTTGTTTATAAATTTATTTGGGAACTGAAATGAATTTAAAACAAGAATTTGAGGATTTAAATTCCGATTATTTCGAACTTTGGTTTAAAGTTTTAAAAGGTTATATTATTTAAAGTATTTTGAATAGAATTTGTTTTCAAAGAATTTTGAAGGTTTAAAATTAGTGCTCTTCTCTTTGTCGCTGGAAAATAACTTCGGTGATGATCACGACATCATCGACGTTCATTTTCGAGTTTCGAAGTTAGGAGACTATTCTATAGTCTTGCTACAGCTTTGTTTTGGGAAATTAAATTGATTTGAATTTCTAAAATATGACTTGATTTATAATATATATATATATATATATATATATATATATATATGATTGAAATTTGATTTGACATATATTATTACTTATCTCTAAATGGTTTGAAGAAATCGAAAATTTAATTCTTAAATTTTATTTTAAAGAATAATTACAAAAAAAAAAATCAAAACTTTGGATGAATATCAAGCATGAAATGATTGAATTGGAAATTTTATTTGTATAATGCAATTGCATTCAAATATAACTTACCAAAATTTCAGAAGTTAAAAATGTAATTGGATAATATACGATATAAAAAGATTTTATAAATAAAATCTGAGTGGTTATAATAAATGTTATACACTTAAATTTTAATTATAAAATGATTAACAGAGGTAAATATAATAAAGGGTAATTGAATGACTTACAATAAAATGATGTTAAAAGAACTAAGAATAAAAGAAAGTAGTTATAAATAAAAGGTGTAAATATATTTAACATGAGTGATAAATATATTGAGAGGAATAAATTTAATTTTGATTAGGAATAAAGAAGAATAAAATTTATTAAGTACAATGTGAGTGTAATAAATGATTATTTTTCAAACCCATGGTTTTAAAAATTGTTAATTTTAGATGATTGGATAATAAGATAATGAAATTTGGGATAGTTAAGATTTAGTTAACTTGTGTAAAGATTTATTCTCTGTTTAAGTTGAAATCTCCATGCTTTCAAATTCATTTCCTTATTTGTTTTTCAAACTATCTTTTGGTTGTCCTTATCATCCTTATCTCGCTATAGACCGGTATAGGCATCTTTCTATAATCTTTCTGTTTAAAAATCTTTCTATAATCTTCATAGACCTTTGGTAATCATTTTGAATCCACCTTTTTCGTGCTTGTGTTCTTGATTCTGGAGGATCTTGGAAAGATCACCTCCACCTTGTTAAACTTACCTATAACAACAGTCATCAGGTATAACTTCAATCTTCTTGTCATCTTATCTTAATCCTATTTCACTCTATCTTTTCTGTGCCCTTCCATACCTCATTCCTTTTCGGGGACGAAAAGTTTTGAGTAGGGGAGAGTGTAACAACCCTGTATTTAGTAATTATTTTATTGTATATTTTAATTATTTTTAATGTAAGATTTTGATTTAAAAACTTATTTTACTTATTTGAAATGATTAAATTTATTATTTAAATATAATCTTGATTTTTATATGAGTTATAATTCCAAACTTGTGTAAGTTGAATATTTGCCTGAAATGCTGATTTTGGTCAAAATAGTCAAACTGTGACTTTTAACTTAAAATTTTAAAAGTTTAAAATTTTCGTTTTTTTTTCTTTAATTATGAAAGTACATAAAATTCTAAGAACACCACTTTTCGTTTCGTTGAATTTGGATGTAAATTGTGAAAGTTATACCCTTTACAATATTGTGCGTATATAGGGTTATTTAACAATGACTATTTTAAATTGTATAAATTACTTCTTCTTTGTTATATTTTATTTTAATATGTGATGATATGTTATATGATGTATATTTTGACTTTTAAGTATTTTTAAAATGATAATATAATTTTTCTAAAGTTCATTTGAATTTATTTCTAATTTTAAAGCCTAGTCTACAATTTTAAGCCATTTTCTTAATTTAATATATATAATTAAAATTTATTTATTTATTTTATGCACACACTTTTATTTGCTGTGTTTTACTTTATTTTATTCATTTTACATGTATTTAAATTAAAGTAAAATTTTCCAAAGTGTATTGAAGTTATTTCTAATTCTTAAGTCAAGTTTTCATTTTCTGTGCTATATTTCTTATTTTAATCGTATCTAATTAATATTTAATTATTAATATTTTGTTTATCTGTTATATTTTCGAATTCTAACTGAAATTTATAAGTGTTTTCAGTTATTTAAGATGTATATGAATATATATAGGAAGTTTAAAAGGTTTGAAAGCAAAGAAACGTAAAACCGTTTTAACGTTTCTACTTCCGTTTCTTTTCCAATTAATAGATTTAATTTCCTTTGACCGTTCCTTTCTTTATTGTTGTTGTGCATTTCTTACCTCATTTTCACATGAAAACATTCCTCTCCACTTCATTTTTCACGGCTAGAAAGGTTTGGTAATGGCTCCTCTTTTCCTCTTCGTTTTGCTCTTCGTTTTCCATTGTTTTCTTATATTTTGCCTTGGTTTCTCATGTGTATTGTTTGGCCTCTCCTCCATAGCCACGGCCACCACCTCCTACACCTCTTCCCAACCATCACCACCATCTACCCCATCAGATCTGACCATGGTTGAATCCCTTTTGATGGTCAAACCCCCCAAATTACAACCTAGATGCCTAGATCCATGCTTATTTGACCTCTACATGCTCATCCACTTCAACCACCACCCAAACCACCACCATAGCCGCCGCCACTCCTCTGACCTGACCTCCACCCTCTGCCACATCACCCAACACCCTCTGGAAATCAGACCATGACCAAGCCGTGCCCATCCATTGAAGCTAGCACCACAAAACTTCCACAAAACTCCTTAAAACATTGCCTAGACCACACATATCATCACCTACCCTCCATATCTTGCTTTGGCCACCCCTTAGCCACCACCACCAGCCACTCCACCACCTTTGGCCGCCGCTCCAGCTACTGTCCAGACCTGTACAAGCATGGCCAAGCCACCACATGCCCATGGCCGATCCAAGAATGTCACAAAAATTCAACTTATTTAACCTTGACCCTATATATGCTTTATGTTGCACCACTACACCTTCATCTCCACTTGTTGCCTTGCCTATATGATGTTAAACCTAACCGATATGATGTCATACCTGAGCCAAATCATCATCATAGCCAAGCATAAGTGTCCCTTAGGCCAAGCATTGAAGTAGTTGAAGCAAGTTCCAATCTATCTTGTTCATTTTGCTTTGTATTTCAAAATTGTTTCAATGTCATTTTATGTTGAATGTTTAAATATTGTCTTGTTTGTTTTGTTTTGGGTTGTTACAAAATCATATCTTGGCTATCTTTCAACTCAAATCAAAAGTCGTGCGATTGTGCTTGTCGTGCCTTTGGAGTCGTGCTTGTATGTTGTTTTGGTCTTCAGCTTGAAAAAGGTGAGTCTTTCTCACTCTGACATTTATACTTATGAAAAGTGAATTGATGACAAGTGTTTAGTAATAAAAAATGTTTATGCAAGTTAATGATGATCATATGATATGCTATGCCATGTTATTACCATATTATTACCATGTTAAAACTGTTAATTTTCACCTGACATCTGATATATGACTGTATATTGTGATATTGACCTTGTTTATATTATTCCTGTATATGATTACACTGCAAGTTCCCTGTTAGAAAAAAATGTTATGGGCTGAAATGATAGGCCTGATTTATTTTATATTATTTATTTTAACTTGGGATTGCGGGTTTGAAATGATAAAACCCGGATTTTCTTTGTAAATTACGGGGTGAAATGATATATTACCCGTATCACTTTACCTAGCGTAGAAAATTTTATACAGGCCCGTAGTTAAAATATGCTTTTCTAAAAAATTTAAAATATTTTAGAAATTTAATTATTATAATATTTTGATTTGAAATTTAATAAAAATAAAATTTTTGTAAAATATTATTGATTTTTTGAATAATTTTAAGTGAAATGAATTAATGAAAAGTTAAAAATTTTGAACGTAAGTTATTTTGGAAATTTTGATTCAATTATAATTGGAATAATTGAGTATTAAATTTTGATAAATTTATGATAATTTGAATTTAAATGAATTTAAAATGATTTTTATCATATTTATGATTTTTTAATAAAGTTGAAATGTGAAATGAATAAATATTTAAGTTGAAACTTTGAAATATAACTAGAATTGGAAATTTATGAAATTGACGTAAAAGTGAACTTTTAGTTAAGCAAATAAAAATAAAACTAAGTTATATTTGAGAATTTGAACTTAAGTGTTAAGTTGAAATTTAATGTAATGGATTTTAAAAATTCAACATTGCATTTTAATAAGTGAATTATTATTAAATCTTGATTTTTGAATGGAAATTTAACTTTATAAAATCATGAACTTGAGGAAAATTAAATGATGTTATAAATGTGAAAATGTATGATTTTATAAGTTAAAAATGTTTTTAATAAAAATATAATTGGTTGAGAAATTTTATTGAATATTTGAAGTTAATTGACTGCATTTTTTGAAATGCTATTAATTACAATGTAAATGATATTACAGCATTTGTAAACGCTGTAGTTGATGATAATGAACTAAAAAGCTAAGTTGAATTAAAAGCTATTATAGCAATCTTTGTAAGTGCTATAATTTTTGAATTTAACTAAGTTTATTTGAAATTTAAGAAAACTCTATTACAACATTTTTAAACGTTGTCTTTTGTTAAATTGAACTGTTTTGAATGTAACTTTCCGTAGAGTTTTCTAAATGATGCGAAAAGTGAATTTTCACTGTTTTGATAAACTTAAGTGAATAAATGAACTTTGGAAGTTGAAATTTTTGGAAATTTAATAATTTAATTATTAAGCATAATAACTTCATTGAAATGAAAAAAAAAGAATTTTTGGAATATAAACTGTTTTAAAATATGAATTGAAATGGTATTTTAGATTGAATAAAATGAATAATGATTTGAAATGAATGAAGTTTTAAAAAGATACGATATTTTGATATATTCAAATGATTTGAAAATGAAGTTTTGAAAGGATATGATATTTGGATATATTAAAATGATTTGAAACGAAGTTTTGAAAGATATGATATTTTTGATATTAAATGATTTGAAAAATGGAGTTTGAAAGATATGACATTTTGATATTAACATGATTTAAAAAGAAGTTCTGAAAGATATGATATTTTGGAACTGAAAGGTAGTATTGAAAGGGTATGAAAATTTAATATATTGAAATGGTTAGAAATGACTTGATATTTATTTTGATAAATATTTGAATTGAAAGATATTTTACGATGATATATTGAAATGGTTTGGAAATGATTTAATCTTTATTTTGATAAAGATTTGGATTGAAAGGGGTATTTTATTTTGAAGTATAAAATATTTTTAAAGTTATAACTACGGGTTATAATAACGATGGGTTGTTAAAGAGACCGGGATCGGATATTGTCTTATAGCCGGCCAATACCGAAACCACTTTAACAACCGTGTACGCGGTGGAGATTCCAGAATGAAGTAGGATGGTGGCGACGTTCTCGAGGTATATATTACGTGCACCCAACTCCCGTGAGTTGGCATATATGACTAAAACATGAGCTATACCGGGCTACACAAAGGGTCGCACCCTTTCATCGAGCATGCTCCATCGGAAACCATTCTATTACTGTTGTGATTCGATTCGGTGGCGCCACTTTGATTCGGGGTATTGTTCGAGGTGGGCGGAAGCTGCTGGATTGCCGTCACCACCGGTCCGGGAGTACAAACGGTGTATCCACCCTGGCATTGCTCGCGTGCCGTGTCATATCCTTATATCGAGCCCACTACGATTTTGGTTTTAAAGATCCGACCGCGTTAAGGTTCACCATCCCCTTAACGCTATTTTCTATATGATTATACTTTACTGATTAGACACTACCGTATATAGCATATATTACTACATAGTAAATAGTTTAACGGATCCTTAGAGGATGGGCGGTCCCAAACATCCTTTAAGTTACTGATGCATTTTGTTACTGTTCACTTGAGTTGATTTACAGTTTATAAGTATTTCTGTCCTGACTCGAGGGTTTTGTGTTTTGCTTTGCGCTCGGGTCAGATTGAGTGAGTTAGCATTCCAGATTCACCTTCGGCGTTGGAGCTTTCCTTGAAGATCCAGCCATCTATTTTGTTTCAGTATCCAGTGGTTTAGTGATGTATCTGATTTGTACATGATGTATCCTGTTACTCTTCTGTTGTATCTTATTTAACTCTGATGTATCTCATATTTATATAGTAGCTTCATGAACTACTATCTCTTTTTCTTCCGCTGCATTTTTATATACTCTGTGTCTGTGATCTGTGATTTTTATTTACTGTATATTCTGAGATTTGCCAAGTTTTTATTTACAACGCGGTATTTTGAGCAATTCAATTCTGGCATGAGTGTCTACCTATGCACTTATAATGGATGCGAATGGTTGAAAATACCGGATCGTTACAATCTTTGCAAATTTAAAAGCCTAATTCAAGTTAGATTCATAAAAGAAGGTAATCTCCAACCTATTCTATCTTAGAATCCATCTAAAACCCTAGAATTGTTTACTGTAAATTTTGTTTTGATCAATTTCTTCTTTGCATGTATTGTTTTTTTCTTTCTATTTTCAGATGTTTAGGGCTCCAATCTTATGCTAAAGGCTCAACCTTGCTTGCAAATCCTTACTTATTCACTGTAACTCAATTGGTTAGTGTAAAAGCTTACAAATGCTAGCAGAAATCAAAGTTTTGAGTTGAATTTTCGTATTAATAAGGTTACGTTTCGTCTTTGTTATTTTCCGTTTTCTGTTGCCATATTGTTTTGGCCATAACTTTTTCAATTTTTGTCCTAATTTCATAGTTTTGGATATTCTGAAAAGCACAGACAAAGGGCTACAAGTTTTATGTTTTGAGTTTTCTAAAACTTTGAAGTTTTCTCGATCAAAATCGTGCTTGTTTGTTGCTGTCCCGAGAGCAAATGACATCAACAACAACCACAAGTCTGAGAAATTATTTTTGTCATAACTCATTCGTTTCTTAACCGATTTTGATAATTTTGGATGTTTCGAAAAGCTTAAATCATGTGCTACAACTTTCATGCATTGATTTTTCTGTAATTTTGTGGTTAGCTATGTCAAAATCGAATTTTTATTCTATTATCCCGATAGCAAAACCAATATTTGCTCTGTCCTTGAAGCTGAAACGAAATTGGCCATAACTTTTTCGTTTCTTAACCGATTTTGATAATTTTAGATTTTATGGAAAGAATAAATCATGTGTTACAACTTTTATGTTTTGAGTTTTCTGATATTTTTAGTTTAGCTATGTCAAAATCTAATTTTCTACTGCTAACCCGAGAGCAAAATCAATATTTGCTTGGTGTTTGAAACCGAAACGAATTTGACCATAACTTCTTCATTTCTTAACAAAATTTGATAATTTTGGATGTTTCGGAAAGATTAGGTAATGTGCTACAAGTTTCATTCATTGTGATTTCTTTGAAGTTTGTTTGGTCGAAATTATGGTTGTATGCTACTGTCCTGAGAGCAAAATGACAGCGACAACAATCGTTGACCTTAGAATTGTATTAGCTCGTTTTGCTCTCATTCTCTTTGGTTTTAATGATGTTTTTGAGATATTTTCAGAGCTATGATGCCTATCGGTAGGCTAGCTATATTTGGAGAATTTGAAATTCAAATTTTAAATGGAATTTGAATTGATTTTGGGTTAAATTTGAATTGAATCCGTATTGAATTCAAGTTATTGGTTTTGAGATATCCCTTTTAGTTTTCATTGTTTTCGAGCACGTTTTTCATCGAAACCAATTTGAAGTGTTATTTTGAGTTGATTTAGAAGTTACCAAATTATGGTGAAGATTATTGGTTTGAGAATTACTCTTTGAGTACATTCGACGACGAACCAATCTAGATGCATTTTGTGATGGCCGATGAAATGAGGCAATATTGATGTTAAGTTTTAATTTGCAATTATGGTTAGAAATAACCATCACGATGTTCTTTTACTTGCCAAGGAGATGAGGCAAGTTGTTATGATGGACTGATGATGATTTTGATATTTATGATGAATTTTTACTTGTTGATGAAATGAGACAAGTCTCGATGTCACTTTAAAACTCGTCCAAGTAAGAGATAAGACGAGTTAGGTATCTTACACTCGCCAATGAGATGAGGCAATGTTTATTTGATGATGTTTTATGATGGTTTTCTAATGTGGGATCGACTAACGATTAGTAAACAAATAGGTACGAACGTATGGTATGGGACGTACGTTGACGCCTATTGGGTTTCTATTCGAGAAGTTGAGACACATTCACGATGTTACTAGTGCTACAGACCGAGTACTCGATTGGAGTCATCACGATGTTCATGAAGTTATTACTCGACTCCAATCATCATGATGTTATTACTCGGGTTTTTGTGAACGGGTGTCATCAAGATGTTTCCGACTATAGTCAATCAAGATGATCACGATGTTATGATGTTATGTGACCCCAGGTCATCACGATGAATGGTACCAAATAATGGTAGTACTAGTCAAGATGTAAATGAACGTGCTGTTTTACATGAAGTTTTAGGTGTTTCGATTTCACTATTTTGATGATGATGCTTTAGTACAGCCTTATGTAAGAAAAAGGATTATTGACATACATGGTGTTATTTGTGATTTCGAATATGATGTTTTGGATTCTTTTCGGGCTCTATCAAAATGGATTTGAGACATTATATATATTTATACCAATGAGATGAGGTTTAAATTATGGTAATGCTTTTATGATGAGTGTTGATAATAGATTTAAGATATACTTATATTTATACCAATGATATGAGGTATAAGTGATTATGGAGGTTCCTTTGTAATGAGTTTAATGATGGATTTGAGATGTATTTATATTTATACCGATGAGATGAGGTATAATAATTAAGAAGTTTCTATTAGAAGTTTCTATTAGATGAGTTTTATTTATGATGGATTCTTGAAGTTTTAATTATCTTATGAAGATTTACTTTATGGTCCATATCCTCAACCATTTCATTCGGTTATATATATAATTAGATAAACCATGTCTATCTAATATACATATTGTATTCCTCTATGAATCATGATGAACCATTGATGTACCACTCTAGAGATAACTTGATGACCTATATCATTCCATTGGTAATGATGGAATGGTTTTCCCCTTATCTCTTATCATCACCTTTACTAATGATAAGTTCTAGCTAGCCTGACCCGTGTGTTTTCACTCGGGTCAGACCGAGTTGTTTCAGGTATCATCTATTGGGCTTAGCTTGAAGTTGATTTTGGACATCATCTCTTCTTTCTCTTGAGTAGTTTATTTCTTCCGCATACTCTGATGTTTTTACATTTGAGTCGATGTATATGGTGTGGTCGTGTACCAGCATTATTGTATTCATATTGTATTATACTGAATGTGTATCAGTGTATATGTATATATATGATGTTGGTTATTGTTCTGTGATGTGATTTACATTCAGTTATTGTTTTGTCCTGATAGATCCGTTAGCCACCTATAGTTTTGGATTAAGCATTTACTGGGTATGTCGATCCACTTGAGTTGAAAAATTATAATGCATTTATCGACGTATTCAATAGACGTTTAAGACAAAATTATAGATGGTCGCCCTTAACCGGCCCTATTCTCTGCTTTAGTAGATAGAACTGCTTGTTAATTCTCTTTACTAAGGTGGGTCTCGGGGTGGGGCGTTACACAAACAAAACTATATTTTTTGGACAGATATTCCATTTGTTACCTTTATATAAGCATATATGATATTGCTATTATTGTTATAGTCAGTTTAATTAATGGAGTTGATTGTAGGATTCTGATTTGAAAACAGATAGGTTTTAAAGGGATATTAGTGAGGGGAAACCTGTTTCGCTAAGCGGCATGGTTTCACTTAATATCAGTAAAATGAGATGTAATAGCATTATACACATAGGCTTTATGTCTGACTCGAAGTTTATGTTTTTTCCCTTAAACTCCCGGGAGCTCAAAATTAATTTGAGTTGATTGAGAGTCAATGTTTTACAGGTTTAGTAGGTGGACGAATAAAGCTTCCGAAGACGTGCAAGAGGAAAAGTTAGCTATTTAGGAGTTGTTAGTTTTATTTCTGCTGTGATGTATTAAGACTTATATGTCTTTTTAATACTCTGATCATCCAAGGGGGCATCTTCATATGTCACTTTTAGCGTATTTTCTAATAATTATATTTGACCCAAACGTAGGAATCATTTTTTGGTTTATGTATCTGAATATGAAATATTGATTTGAAATGTTATCAGAAATGTTGTTCTAAATGTGCGTTGATTTTATTTCATATTCATGTGCTTTTGATATTATGGATACCAACATTACCGTATTTTGTCGTCGGAAGTTAATGTATAGATTACTGTAGCATTTGTAGCGCTTAGCTTTGGGACTGAAGATAGAGGATGTTACACTGCCTCACCAGCTCATCCAACTGTTATCATCTAGAAATCTGTACTCCTCACATGCGTAAGACACCCAGTCTTATCGCCTCCTTGAAGTCACCATACCCACCTACTGTTATTGCAAGCATAGCATTAACCACTTCAGCCTTCCTTGTTGGCTCCATCCACCAATGCGATGATAGACTTGCGTGTGCTAAGCCCAACACCACCACCTCCTGACCTTTTTATGCCCCTCCTCTTATGTGCACCTACAAGTTTATTCTCTTTTTTATTTTTCTTTTTTCATGTCATTATGAGTGAAAGAGGGATTATGTAATGGAAGGATTAACGAGATAAGAATGGGAAGTATGGGGAGTAGATGGGTTCATAGACTTTGGTCAATATAATATAAAGGGAATTTTAATTCTTCTTTTAATAATAAAATCTACACCCTTATAAATTATGAATCAAAGTAAATTTTACCCATCCCGACATCAACACAAGACGTTTTTCTAAATTTTAATTTCATTTTTGTAATGATTTTTCTTTTGTTAAACAATCATCTTTAGGCTATAATTAATTTTAAAATAATTTTTTATTTCTCAAAAACAATTCCATAATTTCATAATTATTATTTATTTTATTTTAACTTCGAATAGGGATGCTACAGACCCCCTTCCTTAAAAAATTGCATCATACAATTTATAAGGAGTACTATAATTATCCTATCCAACATCATCAAAAAACACATGCACATGCAATACAACATAAACAAACATATCTACCACCTATGCATTCATTAAAACTTTTAATTAATCACCAAACATTCATTCCAATAATGGGAACATTATTATTGGCTACACTTCCACTACACCACTTTGATGAATTCATATGTAATCTTTATCACTTATTCGAATTTATCTTATCGACATTACCATACACAAGAAAAGTAAACATTACATTTTATTCAAAAATATCACATAACATTGTAAACATCTCTGACGCCGTTACACTCACATTTTTTTCAGTTGATTTAACTTACATAAGATCTTTTAGTTCTTACTCGAGCTTTTTGTCATTTCAATTCGCTTGGGTCAGTCTGGGCATTTCAAGATATGAAGACTTTATTTCTGGAGGAGGAAAACGAAGATTTTATTACTATTATTTATTATATTATTCCACTACATTCACATTGTTCCGCTGCATTATTTATTATTCTCTGGTATGTGTAACTCTGATATGTATTGTATAAGTATAATCAAATGTTTTGTAAAACAGCTTCATGAACTGTTTATTTGATTACTATATTTTATCGTTCCACCGTAAGATTCTAATTTGTTTTTTTTTCTACTCTGCTTTTTCTAATTTACCCCATAACAATCCACCCTTATGTATGGTTTAAGTCTGACGTGTGTGTTTTTTCATCGATTTAAAGCATATAAAAAGGCGGGATGTTACATCAAGTATCAGAGCTTTGGTTTAGCGATAAACCATAGCTTTGTGGGGTCTGGCTCTTTATTAATAGGGTAGTAATACCCTATGATGAGTCATTGAGCGTATATATATCGGAGAGCGTATTTGTTAGTGTTATAAAAAGATTTTAATATTGTGTTAATTTGTTTCGTTTTGCATTTATAGATTCTGGTTGATGCATAGGACGCTATGACATCAATAGGGATTTTTAAGCGCTTAATAGGACAGACCAACACAATATTTGTTTTGAATATAGGTGAATGAAATAATTTTGCCTATTATATTTTCTATATATAAAATAAATTTTTATAAAAGCTATATTTGGTTGTAATATATTGGTTGTTAGGTAGAAATTTTTTATAAATATTAGTTGTAAAATAAAATTTACTAATAAAATGAGAATAAATTGGAAATTTAGAACTTAAGTTTCAGGATTTTGAAAATCGCTTTCAAAGGTTTTGGAATATAATAATATTTCTTATGAGTATTTTCTGATATAAATATTCCAATTTAATTTGAAAAAACTGTTTTAAAGGTAGTTTGGAAAGAAATAAGTTCTGTACTCCCCTCTCTGTCGCTGGAAAATAATTTCGCTGATGAGTGCACGCATCATCGACATTCATTTTCGAGTTTCTAAGTGGGAATGCCACTGTAGTAGTTTTACTGCAGAATTATTTTGATAAACAAATAAATTTTTTAAATTGTTTTAAGTATAATTGGATATAAGTTCTAAGTATATATATCTATCTATTATTTTAAAATGATTTGAAATTTAACCCAGTATTTAATTCTTAAATTTCCGTTAACTAATAGTTTCAATTATTGTAGTGAAATTGAATGTAACTAATTAATAATTGAAACCTCTAATTTAAATAAGAGATTAAATGCTGGGTTATAAATGAAATTTCTAGAAAGTTGAAATTTGTAACCTATAAAAACAAAGGATAGGATTATTGAACATTAAATTAGTTTAAAAGAGATAGGATAAACTTGTATAATTTTCAATTGCATTCTTTAACATATATATATAACTTACCAACTATAAAAAGTTAAAATGTTAAAAGAAAATGTAACGGGAAATGTTACAAGTAAAATTTGAATACTATAAACAAATGAATGTTAATAAATGGAATTATGTAATAATGAATGAATGAATAAAAATAATGCGATAAAGAGGAAACTGACATAATATTAATAAATGAAAACGAATATTTGCAAGTAATAAAAGAAAATTAATATGATATGAAAAAAAGAAAAAAAAAGAAAATGAAAATTTGTAAGAAATAAATGTAAATATACAGGATAAATCATTATATGGATGAAAAGGAAATCAAACAGCAAATGTATGAAATAAAATTAATAAGAAAGAACTTGATTTATTATTTGAAATTGTTGTTTGTTTGGTTTATGGTTGTTTGGGGCAAGGATACTTTAAATTTGTGTGGAAGTATGGATAATCTATTTAGTTTCATCTAAGACTGTTGAGTAAATGGTGCACTTAGTAGTTTATTTTTTATTCTGTACAATTTAAAGTTTTTGAACCCGAACAATTATTTGTTTTGTTTTTCTTGAATGGTTGATTTGTATATGATATGTATGTTGTTGGTTGCGAATGATTGTTGTTTATATTGATTTGTTTGCTAGTGGTTGAAACAAAATTAATACTTCATCTTATATAATTATTAACCCCTTTTGTATTATATAAGTGAAATACAGGTTATGGAAGCAATTGCTACTGCCTTTGGTTTCATAATTAAGCGTAAATTGCACGACAAATAGGTACGTTCTCGGATTATGGTTTTATAATGTTATTATACTGTTTTTCCCGTTGTTGGGATATATTATATTGAGATATTGTGTTATATATTTTTATATTTGATATTATATTTTCTCCCGAGCCTCTCCGTACAAAGGAGACTTCCGAAATTTTCCGTGAATTTTGGACTTAGAAAATTTTTGAAAAATGTTTTTCAAACTTTATTAATTTAAGTATAAAAAGATTTAATGGTTATAAATTGGTATATTTTATTTAGATTAATTAATGTTGTAAACTTATTTGTTTATAAATTTAATATTTTAAGTAATATATATTGATTTATTATTTCTTCTTCTCCCTTTTTTTCCTTTTCGGGGACGAAAAGTGTTGAGTGGTGGAGAGTGTAGCGACCCGTAGTTTTCGATAATTAAATTTTGTTAATTTAATAAGTTTTAGTAATTTAACTTGGAAAGAAAATAAACAAATCTGTAATTTAATAATAAAATCACTAAAAATAAAGGTAATAATGTTAATATAGGTTAATAAATAACTAATTTAGTGCAAACCAAATTAATTGAACCAATTGTAATATTTTAACTGATTGTAATTAATAAATTTGGAAATAAGTTCAAAGTGTATCAATTGGCGAAATAGTACGTAATAAACTGTAATTTGATAAAATCAATGTTAGTGTAAAGTAAAGAAATAATTGGAAATAATGTCAATTCTATTTATAATATGACAATTGGTTGATTTAAAGAATGAAAATCGAGACTTATTAGCTTACTGAAATTTAAAATTCAATAATTGGATTAATTGCAAATGAATGAAATTAAATATTTAATTATTACGTTAATTGAAATTTAAGTTGAAATTGGAGAATACTAATGAAATAAATCATGAGTCCAACGTTAATTTCATCCATTGACATCAATGAACTGAATAATAGAGTGAAAGGTAAATTAAATGGAATTATTGAAAATTTAATTTATAATTTCTGAATATAATGAAATTGAAATTTAATCAACATCAAAGTGACATCTAAATTTGTTTAAATTACTGTAATTGTTTAAAAAAATCAAAAATGATAAGATTTGTTAATTTTGGAATAGAAATTGAAAACGTGATTTAATTAATTAATTATTAATTTATTTAATTAACTGGAAAATAGCCATTTTGGCCACTGACTTGGATTTCGACGAAACTAGTTGCATCGGATCCTTAACGGTGAATTATTATACGATTTCAAGTTTCGTAACGATCGGACTTGTCGTTTGATCGTACGGGCTCGAAACGCTTAAAAATCAATTTAATTGAAATCGATTGAAATCAAATTGAAATAACTTGATTTTTTGCATAACTACTTCATATGATGGAATTTGGACTTGAAACTTGTTCCGTTGATTTTACAATATTCAAAAACATATATTTTGATATATGGGTTGACCCAATTTCGTTCCGGAGTCAGAACGGGCTTTTTCGGACCATTTGTCGTTCAACGGTCCAAACAAATCGTGTACATTCATCTCTATTTCTGACCTACCTATATATATCCTATTATAAACCCTAGCCTATTTCTTATTCTTCATTTCCGTACGTACAATTCAGTTGTCTCTCCTCTTCAATGGCAGACAAACAAATTCTCACTTCCAAATACAATTACAATTCAAAATCAAATCAAAATTTTAAACTCCACAAACTATATCGAATTATGTATGGATTTGAAGCTCTCGATGAGCGCAAGTAAAATATATGATTCATTTTTCAATCTGGGTACCGATGTCGCCAGAAATTGTTGATTTGTTTTCGACCGTTCATCGCGCCGTGATGAACTGTGACCGAGCGCCAAATCGCCTGTGGGGTTTTATTGAGTGGACCGAGGGGACTTCATCAGTGTAGTTTGTTTGGCGAATCAGTGATTGGATCATCATGAAAAAATGGCCTAGATTTTCGTTTTTTCGATGGCGGCTGCTCATTTTTTTTGCCTGGAAGGTTGCAGCGTTCGAGTTGGGGTCGCATGTACGGTGGTCGCGGCGTCAGGGTGGCATCGCGGTTGGCCTTGGCTGGTGGCACGACGAATTGAAGGCGGCGGCCTATAGGGTTTCGTATGTATGGGGTTTGCCTGGAGAAGCTTGCGTCTTCAAATGAGAGACGGAGTGTTGACGTGGTAGAGGAATTGGTACGATAATATTTAATTTATTCTAATTTATTTAAATTATCTTTCGATCATTCTAATTTACATAACTTTTACATATGAGGTCCGTTTCATGCGCGGTTTTCTCCGCTAGGTTCGTATTGGAATTCCAGACATTTTGGCACTTGTTCGGATGAATTTTGAGACTGTTCAAATTTTGGGTTTAAATTGTATTTAAATTCAAAAGGTGAGTGTTTAATCCCACTCACAACTTCTAAAATTTCTTATGTGTGTTAAATTAATTTCTGATATGATTAGATATTTATGGCTGTTTGGTATATTTTTATCATCATTCCAATTAAATTGAATTTATTGAATTAAATTGTTATTTAATTTATTTTTGCATATAAACTGCTGGTTAAATTGTTATTTAATTTATTATTGAATATAAACTGCCTGTAAATACCTGTTATTCATTATCTGTTCAATATTGATGTTACAGTTTGAATTGGACGATGATTGTGATAAATGGTTGATGATTGATATTGGATGAATGGATGTTGTATTTTATATCGTTATAAACTGCAAGTTGCTATGCATTTTTATTTCAGTCGGGATAGCGGTTTGAAATGATATATAACCGTATTTTTATTTAAAATTACGGATTGAAATGATAAATATCTGTATCACTTGACCATAGGGTAGAAAATTATATACAGACACCGTGGTCTATATATAAAAATATTTTGAAATGATTTCTATGGTTTTGTAAAGAAATATATGGTTTTATGAGATATTGATTTGGATATTTTATAAGTGTTATTTTATAAAATTCTTGGTTTTAAGCTATGTATAAAATTGGATTAAAGTACAAAATAAGTTTAATAATAAAGTTTGATTTTATTAAGATGTAATGTGGTTAAGTATTTATTTAAATTATATTTCTGGAGTTATAATGACTCAAATGAGAATAAGGTGGGAAAATAAATATGAAATGGGCTTGAAATTTAATAAAATTGAGATTTTAAAAGTATGATTTTTTTTATATAACTGGAGTTTGGTTTAAGATGAATTAAACGAATATTCTAAGTATAAATAAATTGAAGGAAATATTTAGTTATTGGTAAACTGAGTTTTATTTCAATGATAATGGATTTATTATGTAAAAATATTTCAAAACTAAATAATAGAAAATTGGATTGTTGAATCGTAATTACCGAACTTAGTTTTGAAATCAATATAAATTGGAATAGTTTATTTGGAAACTGAATTGTATTGAAATGTATGATTTGGGATTTGGTTAAATTTAAAATTTAGAAATTCGAGTTGTTTTGAAATTGGTTTGTGAAATCTAAGAAGCCATTTTATTATGTAAAGTATTCTAATATTTAAACCATTTGAGTGGCGGAAGTTATATTTCAAGTGTTTTGTTTTCATAGTGTTATAACTTGGAAGTGCTATCTTTTTTGGAAAAGATATATTGGTATAAAAATGATATTACATTGATTTAGGTTTTATTAAAATGATATCATATTGCTTTGTTTTTTGGAAATGGAAATGATATCGTATTTATATGGGTTTGAAATGGATATTATATTCTGGCTTCAAAAGAATAACTATTTTGAAAAGAACGCGGTGTTATAATAACGTTTGGTTGTTAAAGAGATCGGGATCGGAAGTTGTGATACTCTCTGCCAACTCTAAAAACCACTTTAACAACCGTGTACGCGGTGGAGATTCCAGAATGAAGTAGGATGGTGGCAGTGTTCCTTTGAGGTATGAACGTGGACCGACTCCCGTGAGTTGGCTTAAGGTGGCTAAAACAGGAGCGATCTCGGGCCAGTGAGGTAGCTCCTCTTATCGGACATACTCCTTCGATACCATTCTATTACTCTGCGATTGATTGGGCCCTTTGATTCTTAAGGGTGTGGCTTGAGGTGGGCGGTAGCTGTGCGCTATGCATCACCACCAGCCCGTGTGCATAATTGGTATATCTACCCTGACATTGCCTTGTGTGTCATGTCACCTACCCTAGTAAGCTTTACTACGAGTTTGATTTGTGTCGTACCTATGGAGTATCTTCTTGTTGTCCCTCGATTAGGGATATGCAGGTACTATATAGAGTACTGACGCTATTACATGTTAAGGGCCATATGGGTAAGTAAGTTTATTTTACTAATAGACATTATTATAATAGCGAAATATTACTACATAGTAAATAGTTTAACGAATCCTTAGGAGATGGGAATCCCGAGCATCTCCTAAGTTACTGCACTCACGTTTGACACTGGATAGGAGATGTCAAATCCCGTAAACATCTCTGACGTCGTTACACTCGTATTTATTTCAGTTGATTTAACTTACATAAGATCTTATAGTTCTAACTCGAGTGTTTTGTCTTTCAATTCGCTCGGGTTAGTCTAAGCATTTCAAGATATGAAGACTTTATTTCTGGAGGACAAAAACGAAGATTTTATTACTATTATTTATTATATTATTCCACTACATTCACATTGTTCCGCTGCATTATTTATTATTCTTTGTTATGTGTAACTCTGATATATATTGTATAAGTATAATCAAATGTTTTGTAAAACAGCTTCATGAACTGTTTATTTGATTATTATATTTTATCGTTCCACTGTAAGATTCTATTTTGTTTTTTTTCTTCGCTTCTTTTTCTTATTTACCCCATAACAACCCGCCCTTCTGTATGGTTTAATTCTGACGTGTGTGGTTTGTCGTCGATTTAAAGCATATAAAAAGGTGGGATGTTACATCTGAGTTTCAAAGTACTATGATATGAAAGTCTTATAACTTCAAGTGTCTCGATTTTGAAGTGTATAACTTTGAAAGTGTTATGACTTTTGAAAAAGGATATATTTGAAATAAAAATGATATCGTATTGATTTAGTTGTGAAATGGAAATGATATCATACTTATATATTTTGAAATGGCAATGATATTTCGGTTTAAAGTATAAATTATTTTGCAATAACCGCGGTGTAATAATAATGTTTGGTTGTTAAAGAGACCGTGATTGGAAGTTGTCATACTCTCTGCCAACTCTAAAACCATTTTAACAACCGTATTCGCGATGGAGATTCCAAATGAAGTAGGATGGTGGCGGCGTTCCTTTGAGGTATATACGTGGACCCGACTCATGTGAGTTGGCATAAGGTGGCTAAAACATGAGCAATTGACAGGCTAAGAAGGTAGCACCTTTTATCAGACACACTCCTTCGATACCATTCTATTACTTTGTGATTGATTGGGGCCCTTTTGTAACGACCCGGAGTTTTGGACAATATCAATTTAATAATCCGTGTAAATTATTAAATTGATTTGATAATTTTTCTTTATAATTTTAATTTAAATTGGTAAATTTATTCTTTTTAAAGATTAATAAATTTTTAATCTGGCAATATTGGTAAGAATTAATTTTTCCAAAGCTAATGAAATTTTATTCTGTTTATAATATATATATTTGATATATATATATATTATGAATAGAATATCTTTTGTTTAATTAAAAGATGAAGTTTCAGATTGTAATATATATGTATGTATATGTTATAATTTGAGTTGTTTTGAAATTTAATTTAATCAATTGATAATTTATAATGTATGAATATTGTAAATTAAAGCTTTGTTTTAAAAATTAATATTTTTTTTCAAAAGTCAATTTAGATTAATTCATTGTTTTCAAAATATAAGACAATTGTTTGTTTTTAAAATATAAGATATTTATTTATTTTTAAATATGATAGTTTAAAAAGAATTTAAACAAGCTTTGTTTTGTTTTCTTTTAAAATGCTTAAATTAAAAATGGTTATAAATGTATATAGATAAAAGTTTTAGATTTGTGAATACATGTATAAGCAATTCATTTGTATTTTAACTAGTTTTATAATATTCTCTTTTAAAGGTAAATTTATATTCACATATATAAAAATTTATTTATAAAGTAACTTAAATAAGTAGATTTATATTACATTTTAAAAATAAATAAAAATTTATTAAAATACTTATGTACATGTGTAATCATATTAGCATATTTTAAAAACACATGTAAGAAGATTAACCTAATTGGGTGACAAGTGTCTTCATTTAAAGTTTATTTTCTTTAAACTTTTATTTAATCATAGCATAATACATTTAAACACATAAGAGAAAATTGTTTTCCACTTTCATTTTTCCAAAACCTTCTTTCTTCATCTTAAATTCTTTTTCTCCATTTCTTATCTCAAATATTAATGGCTTCTAGAAAATATCTTTAACCTGAAAACTAAAATCAATCTGCAAAATAAGGTTCAGTTTCAACCTGAAACTTCAAGTTC
This sequence comes from Allium cepa, assembly GCA_030765085.1. Lineage (NCBI taxonomy): Eukaryota > Viridiplantae > Streptophyta > Magnoliopsida > Asparagales > Amaryllidaceae > Allium > Allium cepa. The sequence continues at coordinate 616,485,537 of CM060942.1, forward strand.
AACAACATGCATGATAATCAGGTTGGAAATAAAAACTACAATCAAAACCTGTATTTCAAAATGAGATCAACCTGCAACTTCAAGTCATCTGCAGTTCAACTTTAATTTAAAACCATGCAGATGGATTTTACAACAGCAATTAAAAGCATTATCCAGATTGATGTTCAAAGCCTGGAAAGGAATTTTTTTTAAAAAAAACTACTCTGCAAATAAAAGGTGAGTAAATGTTTTTTAAAAATAGTAAATCCTGGTTTAACTTAAGTGCATGCGATGATGATAAATTGAATTAAATCCTATAGTTTGAAACCTATCTAGATTTGCTAATTTATGTATGAGAGCATGATAGTATGTGTTGATAACTGTTCTCTGTTTGTTTAGAATATGTGTCTGTTGTTTCAAAAATCCCAATTTCTCAGTTAGATCCATATTAATATGTGAATGGAAGTTGTAAAGTAATGTATGATGAAAATTTTTAAAATGGTTACCGAAAATTTTAATGTACAAACAGTTTTAAAAATAGAAAACACAGTAAACATCTGATGCATGTTAAAAATCACTGAACTCAAATTATAGTTTAGATTGTATGAATGAATTTGTGATGGGAAATCATGAATTTTAGCACTAATTTCAGAATTTTAAATTGATACTCAATTTGGAAATTAGGAATGAAGGGTTTCGGCAATTTGATCAATTGTCGATGATAAGCTCCATGATTGAAGCTGGATCTTTGGTCTAAGCTTGCTTAGATGTGGAGGATGAAGGGAAAAATACAATTTAATTTTTCCAATGGTTGAATCGATGGGAATTGGAACGAGTAGGGTTTTCTGGACTATTTTGCTTATTGATGGGTTCGTGGATTTTGCGTTGTCGTGGAGTTGATCGAGTGTGATCGCGTGTGGAAGGATGGTAGCGTGGTGATATGGAGGTGCTCTGGAAGGAGTATTGGAGTTGCCTGTCGATAGGATCGTCGGTGGCGATGGGGTTTCGTGGATTGAGGATGCTGCAGTTTTTAGCTTAAGGGTCGAATTTTGGATTCACGCTTGGATTTTGATTTTGGGTTATGGGAGAGGTTGTCGAGGCATTGTGTGGTTGGTCGGCGATCAGGAAGATGGTCGAAGGGGTTTGGTTTGATTGCGCACGTACATGCGTGTATGTTGTGCACGATTTGGAATGTGTAAAGTTTGGTTGGGGAAGATGAAGGATTACCCGAAGTTTAGCTCGCGTTTTTATCATGGACGACTCGAAGTAGATACAGAGGGATGGGTGACTCGAGAAGCATGGGGTTTGCTTCGAGACTTGCTCGGGGTTTTGGTGGGTTCCTCTCGGGTTTGACCCGATACTACTTTTCTGGTGTTAATTTAAAACAGTTTTTATAAAAGGGAAATTAACTTACAAATTTTAAGGCTTGTTCTTTGAAGTAATTGTTAATCAAACCCTTAAAGTACTAATTGAATTTAATTTAAAATTTAAAATTGTTTAGGATGATTTCTTTTGAAAAAGAATTAACTTAATTAAATTATGAATTTTAATTTAAAAAGAAGTGTTGTAACGACCCGTAAATTTTCGATAAATAAAATAGCTAATTTAATCAGATTTCGTGATTTAGTGTTAGAAAAAAATTTGTAAGTCGTTTGGAATAATAATAAATGTTGAATCCATTGGGTATAATAGAGTAATTGATTGATAAGTAAAATCTATTTAAATCAAATATTGAATATTGAACAGGTAAATTGTTTAAATTAAATATTTAAAACTTATTGAATAATTGAATAACCGAAAATTGAATAACCGTATAATGGAAATAGTTGTTCTATAATTCTAATTCGTTTCAGAAGTTAAATTTTTAAGTTCGTTTTGAATATTTCAAAAGATGGTGATTTAAGAATAATCAAATTTGTTAAATTTAATATTACAAATGTTTGAATAATTAAATTCCGAAGTTGATAGGATTAATATGATGTTGAAATTTAATATATGAAATTAGAGTGAATAATTGGAATTTGATTTAATATGATTCAAATTGGTTTCCAAAGCGAATGTAAGTTATATTGGGATTTTAATAGAGTTAATAAGATTTTAAAATTGGAATTTATTGGATAATTGAATAACGGGCTTAATATGATTAAAAACGATTTGTAAAATTTTATTTTATCATATTGGAGTTATAATGATGCTATAGAACTTTTAAAACTGAATTTAAAATTTATTTGTGAAAATTGAATATTTTAATATTTAATTAACGACTGGAAAATAGCCAAATTTTGAACAGTCTCGGAATTGGACGAAACTAGTTTCATTGGATCCGTAATAGTTAGTTATTATCGGATTTCAATTTTCGTAGCAATTGGAGTGTCGTTTGACCGTGGCAGCTCGAAACGCGTTGAAATTGTTTTAATATTAATTTGGCGAGTTAAAATAGTCATTTTTTTTCAAACGGTCTCGGATTTCGACGAAACCACTTTCATCGGATCCGTAATGTGATATTATTGTAAGATTTCAAATTTCATGTCAATCGGATTTACCGTTTGTCCAGGGCGAACCAAAACGCATAGAAATCCGTTAATCGGTTTAATTTAAATTTGATCGTTTATTTCCGTAACTCGCGCATACGATCATATTTGGACTTGAAACCTTTTCCATTGCGTTCGGAATAGGGGTATAACATTATGAACGTCTGGCGGCATGCCCTGATCGGGGTTCGAGATTTCGAATTGCGTAGATCGAGGTATTTTGAAATTTAAATAAATATTTTAATTAGTCAAATCTCCTTTTCAGCTGCTATCCCATCTTTTCACTGTATCCTTGACCCATTCAGACACGCAATAGCCTCTTCTTCCTTTTTAATAACTGCACACGCAAGTCTCGGAGAAAAAAAAAATCCAAGCTTCAAAAGAAAAAAATTATCTCTCCTTCAATACTCGATTAAAAATCACGAAACCAGTTTTAAAAATCCTATTTCATCGTTTGCTTTGACCTGGTATGCTCGTTGCTGGGTGCGGCCTTGGTTTATGAAGATGGACGTGAGCAAAGCGATCTAGGGTTTGCAAAATCGAGGGATTTAGCGATCGATTCGCGGATTGGAGTGCGTATTTGAGCTCGTCATCGAAGATAGCACCTCAGAGCGCGATTTGGTGATGTGCGGTGGTGGGTTGGGACGCGCGACCTGGACGCGTGCGTACGGTAGGCAGTGATTGTCGCGTTTGTTGTGGAGGTGCGCGCGTCAAGGTGAGGGGTCCGGGAGGTGGAGATCGTGAAGGAGAGTTCGTCGGTGAAGACGGATTCGAATTTCGTCAACTATAGCTCCGTATCACTGGAGATTAGTGCACGGCTTGGTGGGTTTCTTTCTCGTGCACGTACAGGAAAGTTGGGGAAGATGGAGCTTGAGTGGGCTGGGCTTCTTTTCTTGGGTATAAATTTATTTTAATTACCAATATAAATTGTTTTATAAAATTCAAATGTCGATAACTTATAAAATGTATAACTTCTACATACGAGGTCCGATTGGAACGAAACTTTTTGCGTTGCGATCGTAATGACGAGAGCTCCGAAATGAAACTGGGTTGGGTGAAATTGGAGACAGTTGAAATTTGGGCTAAAATCGGGAGTCGTCCGGTTTAGTTCCAAACCGGAACGTCTCGGTGACAACGGAAAATCAAGGTGAGTGTTTTATAACGCTCGCAACGTACTAAATATCTTTATGCTAGTTAAATTGACATTATGAAGTGATATGAAATTTATTTGTCGTTGTTTGATATAAATTTAATTGTCATATAGATTGTCGTTTGAATTAACCGTTGAAAAATTAAATTGACAGTTAAATTGAAATTGAAATTGAATTGCGATTAAATTACCTGACATTGATAACTATGAAATTGCCATGAATTGTATTGTGTATTGGATGATGTATTTCGATGGATGCTATTGGTTGATATTTGAATGTTTGGATGTTTATTCGCTTATATATATACTGTTATGCATACATATGAAACTGTGATTTGATTTAAGTAATATATATTCATCCCTAACATCTAATTGAAATAATTAACTACTTGGCCATAGGGTAGAAAATTATATACGGACACCGAATTGGCTAAATTAATAAATTTTGAAATCGTCGATTTGAAATTTATTTAAAATGTTTTGATTTAAAAGGTTATAAATGGAAATCAATTTATAGAAATCGAATTTATCGAAAATTGAGTTTGGAATGTTGAAATAAATTTTGGTTAAAGGAAATTGTGAAATAATATCAGTCGAGACTTTGAAATTTAAATATTGGGATTTGATTGAATTTCAAAATTTGATTTGTTTAAAGATTGAACCTTAATTCGAGCTTTGAATATTACTAAGTAAAAGCGACATAAAAATGATATTTTGAAATTGAGCTTGAAATTGAATCATATTTGAAATTTGGATTTAAAACTTGAATAATGATGGATAATTTTGTTAAGTGCTATAAATGGATATTTTGAAAAATCAAGCTCCAAATCGATATATAACTGAAATTGAATTAATCAAAAGTGAATATAAAATTGAAATTGAATTAATCAAAAGTGAATATAAAATTGAATAAGTTTGAAGTCAAAGTTGACGCTGATTGAATCAAAATCGAAAATTGAATCGGTAGAATGAAAATTGAAATCGTTTTGAATTGGGAAGTTAAATTGAAATGGATTGGTTTTGAAGCCGTTTATTTTGTTTTCCAAATTACTCGGTTATATAAACCATTTTGAATACTTAAACTATTTTAATCTATTTTAATCTACTTAACCCAATTTAAATTATTTTAAACCAAATCTATCCATTTCAAATCCATTTTAAGATTTTAAATATTTTAACTATTTAAATCATTTAAAACTACTTTTAAACTACTTAAAACTATTTTCTAAAATTCTAAGCTGGTCAATAAAGTGGAATGTTTATATTTAAATCCCGAATTGAAATACGAATTGAGTTAAATAAAGTTGCAACCTAAATTGAGATTCAAAATGATTTTGAAATCGAAAAGAGATATTGATGCGAAAAAGATTTTTGAAACGGAATCTACTTTTGAATGGCTATGACGATATTGGAAATGGATTTGATTTATGAAGCGAATATGATATTTTGACAAATTAAGAATCGATTTGAAATGTAAAAGAGCCAACGGTGTAAAAAAACGTAGTTATTAAAGAGACCGGGATCGGATATGGACATACTCTCTGTCGATACCGAACACCACTTTAATAACTATTATACGCGGAGTGTTGATCCAGAATGAAGTGGATGGTTTGGTGAACGCGTTGACTGAAGAAAGAGAACGATATTGGATGACCCCTGACATGACTAAAACAGGAGCCGCGCCGGGCCATTGAGGTTTGCCACCTCTAGCGGACACACTTCTTCGATACCATATCTATTACATTTGTGATGCGATTTGGGTGTACCCCTTGATTTCGGAGTGTTGTTTCGCGGTGTTGGGGTGGCTGCTGGCTATGCCCAACATCAGTCCGGATCACGCAACTACTAGTATCCTAGTTGGTATCGCCTCATGTACCTTGTCATGATGATTATCCTATTCACGACCGCTACGTTTTGATTTGTACCTTGAGTATATGGATTGCCCTCTGGTGACTTCCGGTTTTGGGGAAACTACGGTCTTGTATATGCTTTTGGGAATATAAAATGTGTTAAGGGGGATTATGGTAACGCCTTAACGCTATTTTGATACTTTATATTACTGATAGGCATTATCTACTTAGCGTATATTACTACATAGTAGATAGTTTAACGGATCCTTGAGAGATGGAAAATCCCGTAACATCTCTTAAGTTATTGCACGCACGTTGACACTGGATAGGAGATGTCAAACCCCGTAAACATCTCCGACGCCGTTGCACTCATATTTATTTACGATTGATTTAACTTTCATAAGGGTATTTAGTCCTGACTCGAGTGTTTTGTCTTTTCATTACGCTCGGGTCACTCTTGAGTTTTTCATATTTTTGAAGATCTATTCTGGAGGATGAAGACGAAGATTTGGTATACTATTACTATTATTATCTGTGCATCATGCTGTCGGCTGCATTATTTAAATTGTTCTGTTGTATATGTATAACTCTGATAAATGTTGTATAAATAATTGTCAAAGTATAGTAAACAGCTTCATGAACTGTTTATTTGACCATTATATTTTATCGTTCCGCTGCGAGATTCTGTGTTGTTTCATTTCTTTTATTTCTCTTTCTTTTCTTTTCTTATTTACCCCAATAACTATCTGCCATTTTGAACGGTTTGGAATCGACATGTGTATTTGATCGTCGGTTTAAACTGTCCAAAAAGGCGGGTCGTTACAGTTGGTATCAGAGCTTTGGTTTAGCGATAACCTTAGTTTTGTGGGGTCTGACTCTTTATAAATAGGGTAGTAATACCCTATGATGAGTCGCTGAGTGTATATATATGAGAGAGCGTATTTGTTAGTGATATAAAATGTTTTATATTGTGTCGGTTGATTTGTTGAGTGGCTTATGGATCCTGGTCAATACGAGTAATTAACGTCATTAATAGGGATCTCTAAACACTCGAACATAACAATTCGACATAGTATTGTTTTGAAATTGGGTAAATGAAATAATTTTGCCCTAATTATATTTTGTATATAAAGGATTTATTTTCAAAATTATTGTGACTTATCTAGCTTACCTGGTTGTTAGGAATTAAAATATTAGTTATTATCATGAATTGGATATTGTAATTTAATAAATAAGATGAATTACAAAATGAACAGTAATAAAACAACTTGTAAAATGTTTTAAGAAAAAAAATCCTATAAGATATTTTATAAAGGTGACTTATAAATTTAAATTAGATTTAAATTGAAAAAATTGAATTTAAGACCCGGGATTTTGAAAATGGTTCGCAAAGCTTTGAAGAAATATATAGTAATATTTGTTGAAAATTGTTTATGGAAATATTTTGAAAGGATTTAAGAAGGAATAAAATTCAGTACCCCTCTCTTATGTCGCTGGAAAATAATTTCGGTGATGACTGCGCAGCATCATCGAAGTTCATTTTCGAGTCTCAAAGTGGGAGAGACTTCTAAAAAGCTTTGCTTTTCTTCGAAATTATTTTGGGTAAATGGGTTATGGTTTAAACTCCAAAGGTATGATTTGATATATTAAAGATATAAGTATATATGTTTATTTCAAACGATTTGAAAAGAACCGGGCATTTAAAATTCTAAGTTATGTTAATTAGAAATTTTCAAATTATTTGAATGAAATGTGAATAACCAAAATTTATAAAATAAGAGGATTTGGATATCTAAGCTATTGTTTGGGAAAACTTTAAAGTTGAAAGGTAAAGAGGATTTAAATAAATCAAATTTGTGTACATTCTAATCAAGAAAAATGAAATTCTATAAATTTGTATAATACCGAATTTGCATTCTAATAACATATAATATGACTTACCAAATATTAAGAAGTTGAAATAATGTTTTGGATATGTAATGAGATATTGTACAAATAAACAGAACCTGAAAATAATTGAAGTATACAAGTAAGGAAAACTAAAAAGGAATTAAAATGTACATAAATGAAAATTTGGTTGTGATAAAAATGTTATATACTTAAATATAACCTGAAATGATGAATGGATAAATGGAACAAGTAAGTGAACTTAAGAAAGAAGACAAATGAATTGTATAATATCTTTGTAAATTGGTTATAGAAAATAAATATAAATTGCATAGAGAAAAATTTTGAATTTGTAACTTTGAGATAACCGTAAATTAAGAAAAGTCATATATGAGAAGTTAAACTTTCATAGGATGATTAATAAACTAAAGTGATGATTAATAAGATGTTCCATAAATAAATTTGTTATTAACTAAAATTATGAAATTGAAGTAAATGAAAACAAAAGAATTTGGTATAGCTAAGAATCAATTGGAAAATGAAATTGTATTTAATTATATTATATAGAATGTTTAAATGAACTTGAGTAAGCAAATTCTTTGATATGATGTTTGAGAAAAGATAATGTTAAAGAATATGCTATGTAAAGAAATGAATATACTAACTGAATAATGGATTGTGAGTAATTAAGTGAAAAAAAAGAAGTCAATAAAATAATTTAGTATAGATAAATTGGATAGAAAATCCATTGGAAGGTAATACGTAAGATTGTACGTATATTATTTTATTCGCATAACGATTTGATCCAAATTCGAGCACAAAATTTCGAGATGATTTATATCGATCCAAGTTAGGATTTTTCACTCGATTTTCGACGGCGAACCCTAGATATGGATTTTTAATTTGATTCTGGAATTCTCTGTCATAGTATATGGCTATGAAAGGAGAGTAATAGTTTCCAATCAAGGAACCAAATCTGAGTCCGCACTAGAGAGTCGTGTGAACGATACTAGTTTGGAAGTGAAATTGTGTGATCGAATAAGCGATTAGATTTATATTGCTCACGGATGATATATGTACGGCTTACGGACTTAATTAAAGTTAATATTAGAAATTTAAGATGCCAAATATAAAATGATTCTTTTAAAAATTGTATAACAGGATATATATATAAAAGAGATAAACCAAATTGAATGTAAAATTAAAAATTTGGTTATGTTGGGTATGATTTGGTTGTTATATGATTGTTAGTTGATTGTATATATAATTCATTAAGTGTTAATGAAATTGAAGCTATAAGTTATTGGAATCAAATTGGAAGTTAAATGAATTTAAATAGAATTTAATTTGATTCAAATTGGAAGTGAACTAATGTAAATATAAATTAGTGAATATTAACTAATTGAATTGAGAATGAATGTTAGTAAAATCCAACGTAAATGAATCAACTGTGATTAAAATTGAAACCAAGTCAATAAATATTAATGAGAAGTGAATTCATATTGATTGGTTATGGATTTGTTGGATGATAGTTGGATGATAGTTGATTGATGGTTGCATATGTTGTTGTTGCATTTGCTATGTAGGCACATGTAGCTGTTATGTTGCTATATGATGTATACTATTTTCATATTTGCATGATTCTCATTGTTTGTTGAGTGTTTAGTAGGTGCGGATTGCGCTTGCTTCGCATTTGGAGCTCGCTTTCGCGCTATATTAGTCGTATATGCTCGCTAATAAAATATAAGGTACATGTTTATTTTGTCATTGGATTTGGTGGTTTTTGGATGAGTCACTTGGCTTTTGATTTTCTTTTGTTGGTTTGGGGCCCGTAGAGGCGTTTTGTAGTTGTACCGATCAAGCCGCGCAAAGGAGACTCTGCCGAAATTTTCCGTAAAATCCGGGTGTTAGAAAATTTTCAAGTTTTAAAATTTTTATAACTTGTTTTGATAACTAACTTTTAAAATTTGTAAGTCGTTTGGAATAACTTAGTGAAAGTGTAGTAAGACTTTATAAATGGAATTTCATTGTTTATAAGTTGGTAACTTTGAGATAAATATATCTAATGTTGAATTCTATACTTGGTTCCTTTCCCTTCTTTTTCCTTTTCGGGGACGAAAAGTTTGGAGTGGGGGAGAGTGTAACGACCCGTAAATTTTCGATAAATAAAATAGCTAATTTAATCAGATTTCGTGATTTAGTGTTAGAAAAAAATTTGTAAGTCATTTGGAATAATAATAAATGTTGAATCCATTGGGTATAATAGAGTAATTGATTGATAAGTAAAATCTATTTAAATCAAATATTGAATATTGAACAGGTAAATTGTTTAAATTAAATATTTAAAACTTATTGAATAATTGAATAATCGAAAATTAAATACCGTATAATGGAAATAGTTGTTCTATAATTCTAATTCGTTTCAAAAGTTAAATTTTTAAGTTCGTTTTGAATATTTCAAAAGATGGTGATTTAAGAATAATCAAATTTGTTAAATTTAATATTACAAATGTTTGAATAATTAAATTCCGAAGTTGATAGGATTAATATGATATTGAAATTTAATATATGAAATTAGAGTGAATAATTGGAATTTGATTTAATATGATTCAAATTGGTTTCCAAAGCGAATGTAAGTTATATTGGGATTTTAATAGAGTTAATAAGATTTTAAAATAGGAATTTATTGGATAATTGAATAACGGGTTTAATATGATTAAAAACGATTTGTAAAATTTTATTTTATCATATTGGAGTTATAATGATGCTATAGAACTTTTAAAACTGAATTTAAAATTTATTTGCGAAAATTGAATATTTTAATATTTAATTATCGACTGGAAAATAGCCAAATTTTGAACAGTCTCAGAATTGGACGAAACTAGTTTCATTGGATCCGTAATAGTTAGTTATTATCGGATTTCAATTTTCGTAGCAATTGGAGTGGTCGTTTGACCGTGGCAGCTCGAAACGCATTGAAATTGTTTTAATATTAATTTGGCGAGTTAAAATAGTCATTTTTTTCAAACGGTCTCGGATTTCGACGAAACCACTTTCATCGGATCCGTAATGTGATATTATTGTAAGATTTCAAATTTCATGTCAATCGGATTTACCGTTTGTCCAGGGCGAACCAAAACGCATAGAAATCCGTTAATCGGTTTAATTTAAATTTGATCGTTTATTTCCGTAAGTCGCGCATACGATCAAATTTGGACTTGAAAACTTTTCCATTGCGTCCGGAATAGGGGTATAACATTATGAACGCCTGGCGGCATGCCCTGATCGGGGTTCGAGATTTCGAATTGCGTAGATCAAGGTATTTTGAAATTTAAATAAATATTTTAATTAGCCAAATCTCCTTTTCAGCTGCTATCCCATCTTTTCACTGTATCCTTGACCCGTTCAGACACGCAATAGCCTCTTCTTCCTTTTTAATAACTGCACACGCAAGTCTCGGAGAAAAAAAAAATCCAAGCTTCAAAAGAAAAAAATTATCTCTCCTTCAATACTCGATTAAAAATCACGAAACCAGTTTTAAAAATCCTATTTCATCGTTTTCTTTGACCTGGTATGCTCGTTGCTGGGTGAGGTCTTGTTTATGAAGATGGACGTGAGCAAAGCGATCTAGGGTTTGCAAAATCGAGGGATTTAACGATCGATTTGCGGATTGGAGTGCGTATTTGAGCTCGTCATCGAAGATAGCACCTCGGAGCGCGGTTTGGTGATGTGCGGTGGTGGGTTGGGACGCGCGACCTGGACGCGTGCGTACGGTAGGCAGTGGTTGTCGCGTTTGTTGTGGAGATGCGCGCGTCAAGGTGAGGGGTCCGGGAGGTGGAGATCGTGAAGGAGAGTTCGTCGGTGAAGACGGATTCGAATTTCATCAACTATAGCTCTGTATCACTGGAGATTAGTGCACGGCTTGGTGGGTTTCTTTCTCGTGCACGTACAGGCAAGTTGGGGAAGATGGAGCTTGAGTGGGCTGGGCTTCTTTTCTTGGGTATGAATTTATTTTAATTACCAATATAAATTGTTTTATAAAATTCAAATGTCGATAACTTATAAAATGTATAACTTCTACATACGAGGTCCGATTGGAACGAAACTTTTTGCGTTGCGATCGTAATGACGAGAGCTCCGAAATGAAACTGGTTTGGGTGAAATTGGAGACAGTTGAAATTTGGGCTAAAATCGGGAGTCGTCCGGTTTAGTTCCAAACCGGAACGTCTCGGTGACAACGGAAAATCAAGGTGAGTGTTTTATAGCGCTCACAACGTACTAAATATCTTTATGCTAGTTAAATTGACATTATGAAATGATATGAAATTTATTTGTCGTTGTTTGATATAAATTTAATTGTCATATAGATTGTCGTTTGAATTAACCGTTGAAAAATTAAATTGACAGTTACATTGAAATTGAAATTGAATTGCGATTAAATTACCTGACATTGATAACTATGAAATTGCCATGAATTGTATTGTGTATTGGATGATGTATTTCGATGGATGGTATTGGTTGATATTTGAATGTTTGGATGTTTATTCGCTTATATATATACTGTTATGCATACATATGAAACTGTGATTTGATTTAAGTAATATATATTCATCCCTGACATCTAATTGAAATAATTAACTACTTGGCCATAGGGTAGAAAATTATATACGGACACCGAATTGGCTAAATCAATAAATTTTGAAATCGTCGATTTGAAATTTATTTAAAATGTTTTGATTTAAAAGGTTATAAATGGAAATCAATTTATAGAAATCGAATTTATCGAAAATTGAGTTTGGAATGTTGAAATAAATTTTGGTTAAACAAAATTGTGAAATAATATCAGTCGAGACTTTGAAATTTAAATATTGGGATTTGATTGAATTTCAAAAATTGATTTGTTTAAAGATTGAACCTTAATTCGAGCTTTGAATATTACTAAGTAAAAGCGGCATAAAAATGATATTTTTAAATTGAGCTTGAAATTAAATCATATTTGAAATTTGGATTTAAAACTTGAATAATGATGGATAATTTTGTTAACTGCTATAAATGGATATTTTGAAAAATCAAGCTCCAAATCGATATATAATTGAAATTGAATTAATCGAAAGTGAATATAAAATTGAAATTGAATTAATCGAAAGTGAATATAAAATTGAATAAGTTTGAAGTCAAAGTTGACGCTGATTGAATCGGAATCGAAAATTGAATCGGTAGAATGAAAATTGAAATCGTTTTGAATTGGGAAGTTAAAATTGAAATGGATTGGTTTTGAAGCCGTTTATTTTGTTTTACAAATTACTCAGTTATATAAACCATTTTGAATACTTAAACTATTTTAATCTATTTTAATCTACTTAACCCAATTTAAATTATTTTAAACCAAATCTATCCATTTCAAATCCATTTTAAGATTTTAACTATTTTAACTATTTAAATCATTTAAAACTACTTTTAAACTACTTAAAACTATTTTCTAAAATTCTAAGCTGGTCAATAAAGTGGAATGTTTATATTTAAATCCCGAATTGAAATACGAATTGAGTTAAATAAAGTTGCAACCTAAATTGAGATTCACAATGATTTTGAAATCGAAAAGAGGTATTGATGCGAAAAAGATTTTTGAAACGGAATCTACTTTTGAATGGCTATGGCGATATTGGAAATGGATTTGATTTATGAAGCGAATATGATATTTTGATAAATTACGAATCGATTTGAAATGTAAAAGAGCCAATGGTGTAAAAATACGTAGTTATTAAAGAGACCGGGATCGGATATGGACATACTCTCTGTCGATACCGAACACCACTTTAATAACTATTATACGCGGAGTGTTGATCCAGAATGAAGTGGATGGTTTGGTGAACGCGTTGACTGAAGAAAGAGAACGATATTGGATGACCCCTGACATGACTAAAACAGGAGCCGTGCCGGGCCATTGAGGTTCGCCACCTCTAGCGGACACACTTCTTCGATACCATATCTATTACATTTGTGATGCGATTTGGGTGCACCCCTTGATTTCGGAGTGTTGTTTCGCGGTGTTGGGGTGGCTGCTGGCTATGCCCAACATCAGTCCGGATCACGCAACTACTAGTATTCTAGTTGGTATCGCCTCATGTACCTTGTCATACTGATTATCCTATTCGCAACCACTACATTTTGATTTGTACCTTGAGTATATGGATTGTCCTCTGGTGACTTCCGGTTTTGGGGAAACTACGGTCTTGTATATGCTTTTGGGAATATAAAATGTGTTAAGGGGGATTATGGTAACGCCTTAACGCTATTTTGATACTTTATATTACTGATAGGCATTATCTACTTAGCGTATATTACTACATAGTAGATAGTTTAACGGATCCTTGAGAGATGGAAAATCCCGTAACATCTTTTAAGTTATTGCACGCACGTTGACACTGGATAGGAGATGTCAAACCCCGTAAACATCTCCGACGCCGTTGCACTCATATTTATTTACGATTGATTTAACTTTCATAAGGGTATTTAGCCTGACTCGAGTGTTTTGTCTTTTCATTACGCTCGGGTCAGTCCTGAGTTTTTCAGATTTTTGAAGATCTATTCTGGAGGATGAAGACGAAGATTTGGTATACTATTACTATTATTATCTGTGCATCATGTTGTCGGCTGCATTATTTAAATTGTTCTGTTGTATATGTATAACTCTGATAAATGTTGTATAAATAATTGTCAAAGTATAGTAAACAGCTTCATGAACTGTTTATTTGACCATTATATTTTATCGTTCCGCTGCGAGATTCTGTGTTGTTTCATTTCTTTTATTTCTCTTTCTTTTCTTTCTTATTTACTCCAATAACTATCTGCCATTTTGAACGGTTTGGAATCGACATGTGTATTTGATCGTCGGTTTAAACTGTCCAACAAGGCGGGTCGTTACAAGTGTTTTCAATTTTAAGTATTAAATCAAAGTTTTAAAGTAAATTTTTAAAAACTAAAGTTTCAAAATTTTATTGAAATAAATAGGTTTAAATTAGATAATCAAAGTGTTTTAAATTCTAAAATTGATTTCTAAAATGCTTTATTTTCAAATAAAGTTAATGTTATAATTTTATAAACCAAATAGAATAATTTGTTTTTAAGTTATTAAGATTTGATTAATTCAAATAATTAATTTATGAGAATAACTAAGGTTAATTTATTTTTGTTATGAACTTAAGAATACTTAATTATATGATTTGTTAATGAATAAAAGTTTAATTAAGATTAATGTTTTCTTAATTAATTAATGGTTTTAAATATAAGAAATTATTTAATTATTTAATTAATTTTAAATAATTAGTTAATTATTTATTTAATTTTAAATAATCACTTAATTATGAATTAATTAAGTGTAGTTACTTAATGAATTAATTAATGGTCAATAACTGAATGTAATTAAGAAGGTTATTACTTATGGAAGTAATTAGAAGAAATTACTCATGGGAGTAATTAGTTGAATTGATTAACGGATAATCACTTAATGTTATCAATTAAGGAATTGATTAATTTAATTGTTTTGAAGCTAATTAATTATTGACTAATTAATTAATTAAAAGAATTAAGGATTATTAATAATGGAATTAATTATTTGTTAAGTAATTAATTAAGAGAGAAATCAAGATTTATTAACGGGGGTAATTAGAAGATAATTACTTATGTTAGTAATTAAGAGTTAATTACTTAATTATTTTGGTTAATTAATTAATGTGATTAATTAATTAATGAATGAGATTAATTTAAGGTTAATTACTAAGTGTAATTAAAAAAAGGTAATTAATTAATAAGGTAATTAGTTAAGGATTTATCAATTAATTTAATTGAATAATAATTACTTAATGAAGTAATTAAAGATTAATTAATTAAAGTAATTAATCAAAGATTGATATAATTACTTAAGAAGTTAATTAATTGAGATAAGTAATTTCAAATTGTTAATTACTATTTATGATTAATGAGATGATTAATTATAAGTTAATTATTTAATTAATTAATAAGGATCATTAATTAATATAATTAATGAAATTAATCAAGGTTGATTAATAAAAGTAATTAATTAAAGTATGATTAATCAATTGTAATTAATTGAGGATTAATGTAATTAATTATAGTTAATTAATTAATGAAGGATCATTAATTATTGTAATTAATGATAGTAATGAAAGGTTAATTACTGAATATGGTTAAGCATAATTACTTGAATGTAATTAAAGTATAATTAATCAAGGAAGATTAATTGAAGAAGATCATTAAGAGATGATTAATTAATTTATTTGGAATAAATTAATGAAGAAGGATTAAGGGTAATCCAATTTATTAAGAGTTAATCAATTCTGTGTATGGATGATTGGTTGATATTGGATGATTGGTTTATATTGGATGATTGATATTGGGTGTTTGGTTGACACTGGATGATTTGAATATGTTATGTGATATGCTGTTGTGTGAGATGAATGTTGTTATGAATTATCTATAGTGATAATGTGATTCATCTATCTGTTTATATATCATCCTGAATATAAGTTTAATTGTTTAATCCCCTAAGTACAACTTGGACATTTAAAATGGCGTTTGGTTTCGGTGAGACCGGGATCGGGTTTCCATATTTGGATATCCAAAAACCACATGGATTCCAATTAAACGTTAGGTCGTGAATCCAAGTGGAGCAAGTGAAGACTCGAGGTGTAAGAACTATACGTCAGTATAACTCTATGGGTGATTCCGTAATGAGTTTGACGGAATAGTGCTTATAGGTTCGAGATGGTGATTTAGAGTGCAAGGGCTATGGTCGTTGACTCTGAGGGTGATTCCAAAATGAGTGCAACGAGATAGTGCCTTCGGTTTCATTCGAACCCGGAACGAACTTGTATGGATTGAATGCTTTCAGAACATCGTCAAGTGGACAATGAGCATTCTAAGATAGATGTGTTCTATAAAGGTAATCGCAGCCTCAAGCCTCATCAACCGGGAATGGCTAAAAAAGGGGAGGTGCAGCAAGACTTCGTGGGTAGCTCCCACTTGAGAGTGAGATTTACCCCTGTCTAGAGGTCCCTTTCTATTTCGGCTTAGTGTGTGGTTGGTCGCGCCAACTACGGGGTGGTCTTGTTCGGGACTATCCAGTAAGGGATGGTTCCGGCCTTGTGTTGCAGGAGAGCGGGGTCACTCCTCGGTACGTTGATCCAGGGCACGTACTGTGACGGGTGGTACCCCAGTAGCTCTGCCATTGATGGAAACACATTCTTCCTACGAGACCCTACGGTTTTGTTTGTATTACCCACTTTTGTGGCTAGTAACTGGAATTTAATAATGTAACAATTTTGGCTATTTCATATTTATTTGAAAACCCTAGACACTATTATAATATCATTGGATTTCCTATCAATGTTTTGGTTAGCGTAAGGTAAAAACTTTTCCATGTTTATGTGTGGGAAGTCTTATGTGATACCTTTTCTTTTCAAAGGTTTTCTAAAGTTAAGCAACTTTAACCCGTTTACTCACACCAGACCCCTGTCTGACCCGAGTGTTTATTTTCTGTTTTATTAAACTCTTGGGTACTCATATTATGTATGAGTAGTCAAGTGATTCAGGTTAGCTTGACGAATTCTGGAGGAGATATCGAGCAGGAGGTTTCCACGTGTAGATATATTATGGTTCCGCTGTGTTTGTTTGGTATCTGTACCTTGTGTTCTTGAGTTGTATAGTTAGACAGATGTTTATAACTATCTAATATGTGTTGTTTAAGTTGTGTACTCTGATGTAATATGATACTGTGTAATATTTTATGTGATATATTATATTTCATTCGTTCCGCTGTGAGTTCTCTGATGTTGTTGTTTCTTTCTTTCTCTTTCTTTTCTTCTTCTATCCCTTTCTTTCTTCATCGATGATGCGACTTTCTGCAGATGGGAAGTCGGGTCGTCGCACCTTTTGATTTTGGGGTGTGGCTCGAGGTGGGCGGTGGTAGCTGCTACGCGTTATCACTGGTCCGGAAGAGTAATTGGTATATCTGCCCTAGCATTGCCTAGTTGTACCGTGTCACCTACCCTAGCACACCTTGTACGAGTTTGATTTTCTCCCGTAGCTCATGGAGTATTTAGGGTAGTCTCCCGATCTGGAGATGCGCTGATACTGGATGGAATAGAAGGACTATTACATATTAAGGGCTATATGGGTAATCCCTTAACGCTATTTTAAAATAAGTTTATTTTACTTTTAGACATTATTATAATAGCGTATATTACTACATAGTAAATAGTTTAACAAATCCTTAGGAGATGTGAACCCCGAGCATCTCTTAAGTTACTGCACTCATATTAGGCATTGGATAGGAGGTCAAACCCCATAAACATCTCTGACGCCGTTCCAGTCATATTATTTACCGTTGATTTAACTTACATAAGATCTTTTAGTTCTGACTCGAATGTTTTATCTTTTCAATTCGCTCGGGTCAGCCTGAGCATTTCAAGGTTTGAATACCTTACTTCTGGAGGACGAAGACGAAGATTTTATTACTATTATTTACTATATCGTTCCACTGCATCACATTATTCCGCTGCATTTTTATTTATTATTCTTTGCTATGTGTAACTCTGATTCTGTGTTGTATAAGTATAATCAAATGTTTTTGTAAAACAGCTTCATGAACTATTAGTTGATTATTATATTTTGTCGTTCTGCTGCAAGATTCTATTTTGTTTTTCTTCTTTCCCCGCTTCTTCTTATTCATCCCAATAACAATCCTCCCTTTCGTATGGTTTGAGTCTGATGTGTGTGGTTTATCGTCGATTTAAAGCGTACAAAAAGGTGGGATGTTACATTTTAACTTTTTGAAAGGGACTTCTACTTGTTTTATAAACCATTTGGATATTATTACTCCCTTGTTTATGTGGAGCTTGGATCGTAAGGGTTGGATTAAAAAGTTCCCTCCTTAAGTGTCGATTGCAAATGATTTATTGGATTCGGATGATTTGTTATGAGTGGCTTTACCATATGAGAATATTAGTTTTCGGAACTAGTTTCGATAAAGAGAAAAGTAGCATTTTAAACAAATAGAAGGGAAATACTATTTTCGACAATGTTTCGTGAAAGTTATTTTGGATAAATTGGATTTTTCAAATTAATTTGAGAAATATATTGCAAAGATTTGTTTTATACAAATTTGGAAACATTTTGATAAGTTATTTGTGTGTAGAAAACCAGTATTTGACATTATTTACAAAGCAGACATCTAGAATATGATTTCTAGTTATATGGATTATCGTACTAAAGTGATTTCATTAAAGAATAAGAAATCTATTTTGAAATATTTTAAATTCAGAGCTTATATAGAATTATTTATGGGTGTTAACTATAGTGACAAAGTAGTGTTTATAACTAAGCAGAATTATGTAGTGTATAGCGCATTTAATCATGTCACACTCATTATATTGTACATTGAGCACACTTACAACTCATAGCTTTATTTCTAACCTAACTCGATATTTGTTATGTATTTGACAACATCGGGTCAGACTGAGGTTGTTTTATAGGCAGTTAGTATGATTGTATATGCTTTATGGGCTACAATATAGAGTTGGTGCAGATGACGATGATGAGTACTTGCTTGCTTGTATTTATATTGTGATCATATTGTATTGGTCGATGTGAGGTATTTGTGATGAGTTGTACTTATGATTTGAGCTATCAAGCAGTTAACTCTCTTTGATAATTCTATCATTGGAGCGAGGGCATTATAATATGGTATCAGAGTAAACATCGATCTTTGGTGAGTTTGACCTTTTGATTAAATTTAAAGTGAGTTTAACCTCTTTTAAAATCCCATAATGAATTCTAGTGAGAATATAGTTTGTTTATTTCCTCTCTAATTACATGATTCTTGTACATGATTTGCTTGGGATTCTTGTTGCTTGAATAATATACGATTATATAGCTAAGAGTAAATTATGATATATTGTGATCAGGCTTTCTAAATTGAAAAAATAGGTTGATAAATAATTAGGTTTAAACTTGCATGGTGAGTATAACTATTTTTTATTTACAGTGAGTATTTCAAATTCTTTTGAACTTTTACAGTGAATGTAACTTCTTATTTTGGTTGACAGTCAATGATTTTAATGTACATAAGATAAAAATTTAAAATTTTCTGTGGCTACTAGAATTATATAAATTGTTGAGCCATGTTTAAAAATGATGATGCGAGAGTCGGTAGATAAACCACCAACTACTAAATTGAAAAAGAAACTATTTTGATCCTTATTATGATTTGTGTTTAAAAAAGAAAAGAAATAAAGGCTTGGATATAAAATTGGACGCAAAATGCTTGTTTAGAGTGTGTGTGTAATCTTTTGTGAATTTCTTTTCGAATGGCGACATCAATAAGTGATCCCTAAACCTTAGTGTTCGAGCTGGAGGATGATGAAGTAGGCGGATGGAAATAGGTTAAGAGGAAGGGGAAAGAGAAGGAGAAAGGTAAACAATCGTTTTTGGATGCACTTAAAAAAAAAACCCAAACAAACAGTCATAAGCCCTAAATCGTGGATTGAAGTTCTAGGAAGAAAAGTCGAAATGAAAGGTATCGTCAATTTCTGTGAACCTCAATCAGATGGAAACAAACTCTATCAGGTTATCGATGAAGAAGATTATGCAGAATCTAAGAATATGCGGAGAAATTCAATCTATGTGTACATGGCCGGTGAGAGATCATATTATGTCTATTTCAATGCTTATGTTAAAAGGGTATGGAACCCTAAAGGTACATGGAACATTTTTTCGAGAGACTATGGGTTTTACCTCATTAAATTTGAATAAGAAGATGACTATAAGAGGATTCTCAAAGGAGGACCATGGTTTATGGACAACAAACTCATAATCATGCGCAACTGGGAAGCAGACTTCAATTTCGAATGGGAAATGCTTACAACATAACCGGTTTGGATAAAACTTAAGAGTCTAAATCTTGCCCTATGAAATACAAGATGTATGAGCAAACTAGCTAGTCTAGTGGGAAAACCTCTGGACATTAATGAAAACACAAAACTGGTAAAACGTATCAAATATGCATGTGTCCTAGTGGAGATTAAAGCTGATTCTAAACTACCAAAAACTGTTAAAGCTATTGAAAAACAAGGTAATGCCTATATTCAGGAAGTAGAATATGAATTCGTTCCCTCTAGATGCATTGAATTCAAGTGTTTTGGTCACAATAATCAATATTGCAATAATTACACAGCGAATACCACACAGATATGCATAGAAAAGACAAAAAACACTATTCCAACAATAGCTACACAAAATATACCTGGCATTAGTAGTTCAAAAAATGGCGCAGCAACAAAAAATTACATACAAAATGCTGCAATTAGTGTAACCCTACTACAAGTTAGACATAATTCGATTAGAGAGAAGGGCTTTGAATCAGGGCTAACAGCTCCTCCAGTTCAGGACCAAAAGACTAAGGACTCCCACCGTGAAGCAGATCAACTCCCAAATGCAGCTCTTCCTGCTGACCAAGTCCCAATTGCTGAACCCCCTGTTGAGAAGAAGGATGAAGACGTACTGCCTGAGTCTCTAAAGGAAATACATCAGTTTAATACCCAGGTGGAATCATCTGATCAAGAAGAAAGTGATAAAGAGGACGACAACATTAAAAAATATACAGTGGTGAACGAACTTTATGATAAACAATTTGCTTCGAAAGGAGGAGGTAATGCTCTTAACACAAAAAAGATAGGTCCTGCTTCTATAACTAGGAGCAAATGTATTAAACATTAATGTCTGGTCTATGTTGGATGTGCAAGGTCCTGACAATGACGTTCGCCAGTTAGACCTCCACAACATTATGGCCAAATATAGGCCTTCAATTATGGCACTTCTTGAAAATAAATTCATTGAGGACAATATAGACATGTTTACGAACCAGCTAGGGGCGAATTAGAATTTAACTCGCAATAATACTGACCAAGTTAAAGGCAAAATTCTCATTCTATGGCAAAATGACAATTGATTTGGTACATTTATTAATAAAGATGGCCAACAATTGTTCATTCATTTTAAAAACATTGGCGAGTTAGATGTTATTATCACCTTTGTTTATGTTAGAAATCTATCATCATAAAGAACCAAACTATGACAACAACTAAAAGCAAACTCTAATTCTTTTACCCAACCTTGGCTGATTATGGGAGACTTTAATGTTGTGCTAAGTACAAGTGAAAAGAAAGGTGGACTTACATTGAAGATGTCCCGGGTAGCGGAATTCAATGACTATGTACTTGCTTGTGGATTGATTGAGGCATTCTACTCTGGCCTGAAATATACATGAAGAAGTGGTGAGGCAAAAAAAATTTCATTAAGACTAGACAGAGCTTTAGGAAATGTGGAGCTATTTAATAAAATCCTTGGTTTGAAAACAGCGGTTTTGCCAAGTTCAACAAGTGATCATAGTCCACTCTTCATTCAATTCAATAATGATGCAAACATTATAAAAGGGAAACTATCCAGATATGCAAATTACTGGACAATGCTGGAAGGTTATAATGAAATTGTAGACTTCGGTGCGATAGTAACCCCCAGGGCACTTAGATATACAAATATATTATGATGGTTTAACTAATGAAAAAAAGACTAAAGGAAGGGAATCGCATAAGATCAAAACATAATGATAAAGTCACAAAAATTCAAAGTCGATTAGAGGAGATACAAACTCAACTAGATGAAGATCCACTACATGAGGGACTTAATGCTGATTTTTATTCACTTCAAAAGAAGCAGAAGGTTGAACTAAAAAAACATGCAGCAGACCTTAAATAAAAAGCTAAAGAAAAATGGCTAACTTAGGGAGATGAGATGAATGCGATAAATTATTTTATACTAAAATGTCACAAAGGCTTCATCATAATAACCCTCTTAATGGTCTTAATGAACAAGGAAATGCAGCTGATAACATTAGAGAAGCCGAAGAAAAGGCAATATCATACTTCTCTGAATTATACAATGGTGAAACTGTATTAAAATTACCAGATATCTAATACAGAAGGAAAGTTTCCAAAGAAGGTTGTGCCATGTTGATAGCTAGGATTTAAGAAGGGAAACTGAGAAGAATCACTTTCTCCATTCATAATGATTCCAGCCCAGGCCCTGATGGAATGGGGGCAGCCTTCTTCAAAGTGCACTAGATACACCTGAAAGATCAAAAATGCTTAAAGCCTATCAAGAAGCTTTTGACAATGGTGAGTTTATTCAAGAAATCAACCACACTTTTATATCTTTAATTCATAAGGTTAAAAAACCTAAAAGAACTGAAGAATATAAACCAATAGCATGCTATAATGTCACATACAAAATTTTAAGCAAAATCATATGCATGAGGATAAACAAGATGCTGCCAGACCTGATTTCTCAATGTCAAAGTGCTTTTATAAAGTGCAGATTTATTTCAAAAAATTCATTAATGGCTCATAAAGTTATTAGAGATTTCATAAGCATGGTGCTGACAAAATGTGTGTAAAAGTTGATCTACATAAAGCATATGATAAGGTGAATAGGAAATTTATAATCCGCGCGCTTAGTTCTATGGGAATTCCAGATAAACTCCTGAAGCTAATTGATCATTGTTTATCTACTCCTACCTATTCTATACTCATTAATGGGATTTCTAAAGGATATATTCAGAGTGCTAGAGGGATTAGATAGGGAGATCCTCTATCCCGCTATTCATTTGTTATAGCCATGCAGTGGTTCACTATGCAAATGGAAATAGCATGCCTTCACAAAAAGATTAGTGATGTCTACAAGATTAAACCAGTAGTTTCACGTCTAATTTATGTTGATGATCTTATCATTGTGACTAAAGCTACTCTAACAATCGTGGAAACTATTAAGAAATATTTAAAAAATTGGAAACAACGGCTGGCCTGAAACTTAACGAAG
Organism: Allium cepa; assembly: GCA_030765085.1. Lineage (NCBI taxonomy): Eukaryota > Viridiplantae > Streptophyta > Magnoliopsida > Asparagales > Amaryllidaceae > Allium > Allium cepa. The sequence goes on from CM060942.1 coordinate 616,508,885, forward strand.
CCACTAAATGCTATTTGACAAATAAAATCTTTTGAGGAAAATTGGTGTTACAGAAGGGTCTCTCCTTGTCAAATATATGGAGTTCCTCTATCAAACAATACCATAACTGACAACGAATGTGGAAAATTAATTGACAGTATTAGAGAAAAGTTGCAAGGTTGGAGATCAAAGTTCCTATCTTTTGCTAGAAGGATAGAACTTGTTCACACAGTTATCACCTCAAAGGTCGGATTTTAGTTGTAAACTTTCCAGTTTCCAGATTGCTCTATTGCTAAAATAAATGGTGTTTGTGCTAATTTCATTTGAAGGGGAAAGTTACATAAAGTAAGTTACATAGAATTATGTAAACCTAAAAAGGAAGAAGGAGTTGGGTTCAAAAATCTGTTCGAATTGAAAATAGTCTATGGAACGAAGCTGGCCTGGAAAATACTGGTATTGGATGTGAAAGGTATTTAAAAGATAACTTCTGGACAATCAAAGTAGACAACAATGCATCAGTTATTTAGAAAAACATAGTGAAACTCAGAAATGATCTGAAACCATTAATTGAAAGAAAGATAGTTAACGGAGCAAACACCGATCTTTGGAGGGACCCCTAGCTTAACAGTAAAAAATTTATTGATAGAGTGGGGCGGAAAGGATATTCCTCTTATGGAATCCTGTATGCAAAGTAGCCAGCATTATTATTGGAACTAATTGGGACTGTGACATACGGCTAATTACTAGAAATTTCAAACAAGAAACTCATGCTATTCCTATTCACAATGATAGGGCAGAAGACATATGGATTGGGAAAAACTCACCTAAAGGTCAATCTAAGCTGCACAATGTTTGGGAAGACGTAAGAGGGAAATATCCTTTTGTTTTTTGGAATAAAATTGTTTGGAGCAGATCAAACAACCCGAAATGGCACACACGTTATATAAAGCCTTGCTAGAAAACTACCTACAAAAGACAAATTACATAGCTGGGGGATATTAGGGCATCTCCAATCGTCACTTTATTCGCTGAATTTGGCGAAAAAAATTTTCCAATCGTTCGATTCAAGCTTAATATTAAGCTTAACGTTCAGGATCGCATTCAGGATCCTGAACGGGGCTTGGGCGCCCATTTTATGGGCGCCCAAGCCCCCCCCCAAAAAATCCCCCCACAATTCTCCGCTAACGGCTATAAACGGTCATATTTCAAATTACAACGGCTATAAACGGACATATTTCAAATTACAACGGCTATAAACGGACATATTTCAAATTACAACGGCTATAAACGGTCATATTTATGATTTCACTACATATATCACAATGTTATCCAGATTATAATACACACATCTCTTCTTCTATTACAATTTTATTCTCAATTCCTTAATATTGAAAGTATGTCTCATCCGTTTCAATCATATACCGAAGCGATGAATATGGATAGCTGGGATTTAGATTCTCAACCCTTTCAAAATGGAATTCCCCAAACCGCCCCCCCTCTATCGTTCCATTCTTCTGCTCCATGGTCTGGCGATGAAGATAAGGATTTGTGTTATATTTATTGTCATTTTTCTAACGACTCGGTAAAGGGGAACGACCAAAGTGGAGAGGCGTTTTGGGCAAAAGTCATGAGTGCGTACAATAAAAAACATGTTGAAAAGACGAGATCAATGTCTGCAATCACGGGTCGTTTTGGGAAGATTAATCGACAAACACAATTCTACGAGTCGCAGATCCACAAAATAAGAACGGCAAATCCAAGTGGAATGGGTGGCGAAGCTGAATTGGTAAAATCACATTTTTAATTTACACTCATTTCTAGTCACTTTGTTAATATTTGATTTTGTTTTTCTGTTTTTGTAGAAGAGAATGGCGAACGATCAGTTCTTGAAATTATTTCCAAGAGAAAATGGTACAAAGAAACCCCACTACTATCAGTTTGCAAACTGCTATGACTTGCTTGTTAGTCAACAAAAATGGAACTCAAACACCGCAAAAGGCTTAAGAGATGTGTAGACGAAGTCAAAGGGGAAGAAAAAAGCAAGTAGATCTACTTACAATTCTAGCCCAGGCAATTCTTCTCATATGGCCTCAAATGAATGCCAAGATATCGAAGACGAAGAAGTAGTTCCCGCATTTGATGAGGACGCTAGACCGATGGGTCAACGAGCAGCTAAGAAGAAAATTGCTGTTCAATCTCAAATCGATTCTCGTTTAGCCCTAATGCATGAAAAACATGCGAGAGAAAATGCAGAACGTCAAAAAGGAAGCGCAGAAAAGCTTGCCGTGTTAAAAGAATTGACTGAGATTGAGAAGGGTCGTTTTGAGCTAGAGCGGCAACGCCAAGAGACCATAGTAATGGAAAAGGATGTCACCGGAATGGATCCAATTACATTGCAATATTGGATGGAGTACAAACAGCGCATTGTTGAGAGTAGATCTGGAACAAAACATATGTAGTTGACGTATTAATTTGATATTTCTAGTTATTGCAGTTTGCATTTCCATGTACCTTCAGTTCATTTAGGTAATCAAGTGTTATTTTCGGTTTAACAATATTTAATGGTTTATCATTTTTTCGAAGCATTGTGTATATGCCCGTAATAGATTTACTTCATCAAACATAAATGACAATACAAACATAATAATTGAAGCATTACACGCTTCGTTATAGAAATAAAAAAGGCAAACATATGTAATTAAACGAAGATCCACCATCTTCAACTACTGATTTCCATGAGAATTCCAAATATGCTCCATTAAATCCCTTTAGAGTCTATTATGAATAGCTGCATTACGATATACCTCATGATGATCGTTATGAATTGCGTACTGTTCTTCATTTCGTAACGTGGTTGTGCGAAACAATTCGGGTGGTTGTCTTGCCCCCTCATACTCGAAATCAGGATAATCCATACCGCGTTCATCTTCAATGATCATGTTATGGAGAATTATACAACAAAACATAATTGTAGCCATTTTTGATCTCTTCCATAATCTACATGGATTGCTTACCATTGCAAATCTTGCTTGAAGGACCCCAAACGCCCTTTCTACGTCCTTCCTTTGTCCTTCCTGCATCGCAGCAAATTGTTTCTGTTTTGCCGTCATTGGGTTTGCAAATGTCTTCACAATCGTACTCCATTTGGGATAAATTCCATCTCCTAAATAGTATCCATGGTCATATGTGTGCGGTCTAATCACGTACTGTAGCCACGTTCGTTTGCCGGTCAAGATTCTCTGCTATGATGAGTGGATAGAGGGTGTGTCAGTGTGCGGTCTAATCACGTACTGTAGCCACGTTCGTTTTCCCATCAAGATTCTCTGCTACGATGAGTGGATAGAGGGTGTGTCAAGATTCTCTCCTCATAATCCATTATATAAATTCACAAATCCTTATACGTTTAAATCATTTACAAACCTAACATTATTCAAATTACAATGTCGAACATGACATTTACGTCTCATGAATTGAAGTTGATTATGCAGTACTACATTGAAACCGATGAGAAGTGTGATAATCAGGAGTCAATGGCAATTAATTTTTGGGACACTCTGGCTGACCTGTACAACAACGATGTGGGCTCTCAAGTCAGACGTACGGCTCAAGAGGTCAGGACTGCGCACAAAAACTTTACTAGGGCATGCACGCGCTACACAAAGATTATTAACGAGGTAATATCGGAAAATGTGTTTGAGACAACACGTTCGACTTATGACGGTCGATACAATTTAAAATATGGCACGCCCTTCATTGCCCATGATGCATACTTCATACGTCAAAACTGGCTAGAAAGATTTGGATGGTCTTAAGATGACAGTATTGATAGTTGGTTATGTAACGTTCGTTAATGTATCATGAGTTGCAGTTTCTTCATATGTGCAGTCTATTATTACTGTGTCATTTCTTATAAGTGTTCTATGTTTGAATCATTAACTAGTTAAACGAACATAAAGTATTCACATTGTACACCAACATATATAGTTTGTATTTAAACGGATACCTACAACTAATAATATACACCAACATGTATAAGTCACAGTACTCAATATACCTACAAATAATAATATACACCAACATGTATAACCCAAAATCCAAGAAAGTGACAGCATATAAATAATACACAATATACTGAAACAATGACCTAAGTACATATACTCATACACATAAACTAAAAAGTATACAACTAAAGGGAGGCAGCGTCGTCATCGTCAACATCATCACCGTCATCATCATCTCCGTCACTGTCATCATCCTCATCTCCGTCACCGTCATCATCATCATCTCCATCATCATCATCATCGTCTACATCGTCATCCTCGTCATCCCCATCACCATCATCCCCCTCGTCCTCATCATCCCCATCGTCCTCATCTACACCACCAGCACCATACCCACTGGGACCAGCATCACCTCCGCCTTGTGATCCGAAAGGCTCATATACAGCAAGTCTAGCTGATAGCTGATCAATCTGAGCCTCTAGCATCTGTGTATGCTGCATGTACATATCATGCATGGCGTGTGTATGTGCAAGAGTCATATCGCGAAACACACCAAACCCTACTCTGGCCTGATCCAATCTAGCAGCATACTACATAAAGATGACAAAAGCCATAAAAAAACAAGCATAAAATAAAGGAAAAATGACAGTAAACAACAAACGTACCTCATACGGAGGATATAAACCGACTGAAGGCACACCAGGATAGTCGGGGTGATCTGGAAAGACTAAAGGCTGCTCAATCAAAGTACCTGTCAAGTCATACGCTCTAAAAGTGGTATCAGGCTCCAACTGCATGGGAGCCTGGGAGAACTGTGACGGAATCGGGTCAAATGAAACCTGTGGTACCTGAACTCTACCGGCTGCCAGATGAGGTCCTATATGATCAGAGTTGACCCCACGAACATAATCTGGTACGATGAATCTACGGGGTGCTACTCTAGCCCAATAAGCATCGTAATCCCCATCGATGAAAAAAGTACTACTATCCACCCATCCAGCCTGTCGTAGAGCATGTAAGTACTGATCACCGATCACCCTATGTCTACCAAACATGTCCTCGCAGGATAAAGGATCGTATGGTATACGACGATCACCCGTAATCTGATAAGCACATCTCTCTCCCAAATACCACATAGGCATAAATGCAGGTGTATGCAAAGCAACCCTACGTCTAGATACTGAATACGCAACCATCAAGGGATGGTCGTCCACCAGAAGACCAGCATCTGCTAGATGAGTCCAATGTGAGGCCCAAGGAGTCCGAATGATGTTACCACGACTACGCATATCCAGCTGTGACCTAGCCTCCATCAAGTCATGTCGTACACCTAAGGGGACATGATGTACGTACTGCATGGTCTCCCATCGTCTCATCCTAGGGAAGTAATGCTCAGCAGCCTGACTAGCCGTGTCCTGGATGCGGGGATGCATGTTTGCCGTGTACTCGTAGTACCATAACGGCAAAATATACCAAAAAGCATACATCTGCCTGACATCGCCAAGCGCAAATGAATCTAGAGCAGTATATAGGGTACCTAATATCGCCGTGCCCCAGTCGATGGTATGTAGATGGTCTAATCGGGCAAGGGAAGCTAAATAGCCAAGTCTAACCGTACCTTTTTGGTTCGAAAAAAAGGTCGAACCAAACAGGTACAACAAAAATGCTCTAGTAACTGCATCCATCATATCGGCTCTAGCTATATAACTGGTGATGTAATGCTGCAGGTACGTCAACTTAACAGAACCACTAGAGACGTGGGTAACATCTATCAGTGGTAAAAAAACAGTATACAAATTCGGCGACTCGTATAAATCATCGAATGGAAAAGGTCGAAGACCCTGTCGTCCAATCTCAATCCCAGTGAACATGTAGAAATCAACTGGGGTGATACCAAGCTCAAAATCTGAAAAATGAAACGTATGCGTGGTGGGCCACCACCTCTCAGCTAATGCCTGGATGAGAGGTCGATCAAAGGACTGAACAGGCCTAATCGACAAAAATAGACCAAAAGGGCTAGCCTGTAGCCTCTCAATAATAGGAGCAGGAAGATATTCATAAAACTGGGTAATGCACTTAGCCCAACTACCCCGACAGTGAATGTAATGGTCCTATACATAGTTAATGAAACAACAATTTTTTATAGCGTAAGGGTTGATCAATATGAGTATGTAATGTACAAATTAAAATAACAAATTATAGTAAGGGTTCATTAATACCTGTATGGTCGTCAATGCGGTTTCGGCTCTATGCCGATAACCATCTGGCAGCTCATGTAGAACACGTAGATCGTCTGGTGAAACTCCAGGCGGTGGCGGAACGTGTAATGGTCCTGCTTGCTCCTCTGGATGTCTATGAACCGTTCTTCGGGCGATTTTGGTTGGACGCGGCGGCATTTTGAATAAATTTTCTAATTTTCAAAAAAATTTCAAAACGAAAAGTGAGGAGGAATGAGGGGAGGAGAGGGGGCGGTGCCCTTTTATGGGCGCCTGGCCTCAGGCGCCCATAAAATGGGCGCCTGAGGCCAGGCGCCCATTTAATGGGCGCCTGAGGCCAGGCGCCCATTAAATGGGCGCCTGGCCATTCTAGCCCAATTACGGGCTGAATATTCAGCCCGCTGAATATTCAGCCCGTAATCGATTGGAGATGCCCTTAGAGGATACGACTTGTAATTTTTGCAACACAGAAATTGAAAGCCACGGACATTTGTTTTTCTACTGCTCCTACAGTAGGGGAATTTAGAGTATTTAGAATTTAAAATGCATGCAAATAGACAAAGTTAAAAATCTGAAAGAAGTAGTAGATTACCTGTACGCAAGGGGTCATGTGTGGTAACTGATGCAAGAATTGTTCAAATTTTGCCTCACAATTACCGTATGGCATCACTGGCGTGAGCGCAATGATAGGCCTTTCAATAATAGGAAAAAGGAGTCTTGTCACTAACTGGAAAGATTAATCAAGATGCAAGTATCCTAATTGAACGAATTGCAAAGAGGAAGCTTACTAACTCAATGGAATGAAAAAATGAGCAATGGAGAGGATGAACTGGAAGGATGAGATCGAAGAAAATCGATCAAAGTTCTGGGAGCTGCACTACCCTAAAATTGGAATATTTTAGTTAAAGTAGGCTTCTGTATAAAGTGCATTGTTGTATTTATGCAGAATATTATTTGGATGCTTGTATCCGGGCTTTAGCCCGTTTGAGGTTTGAAATAATATTAACTAAATTTCAAAATATTTGTGCGTGTGCGTGACTATATGTGGTTGATGAAATTATATTTGGTTGTTGAATAGCTTGATTGTTGAATATGTTTGTATTATGATATTGATTGCATGGATGATAAATTTTAATTACATTGGATGATTGGAATTGACATTTTGGGGTGGCATATCTTAGGTTTTACCCCCGGAAAGGGGGTAAACCGGCCTTGTGTTAGCAGAGAGCCGAGTAGGTTCTCGGGGAGTCCCTCCAGAGACGTTCCCATGTGGCAATAGGAAGTTCCTTGGTATGACCATTTGTTGGAAAATCCAAAAAAACAATACGCGCCTGTACGGTTTTAGTTGTATAACCTGCCATGCTATGTGGCGGTAACCTGCTATTGAACATGGTAGCTATAGTAGGCATACAATAATGGTTGTATGCTGGCTAGGATTAATATTATACTTTCGAAATGTTTTCCACTATGCACTAATAATAATATCAAAATGGTTTTCACGTATCAAGCATTTTTGACTATCATAAAAGAAATCTCCTTCAATTCTGCGTTTGCATGGTGTGTGTGGCGGGAGGCCTTATGGTAGTTTTATTTTCCAAAAGCATTGCGCGTTTGAACTTTAAAAGCTTTTGTTGTTTGTTTTAAAGGATAAAACTATTTTTATTTGCTCACACCAGTCCCATGACTGACCTGCAGTTTATTGTTCCTTTCCTAAACACTGGGTGCGCATAATTTTCCACACAGGCAGTCTAGAGTTGGGTTTTTCAGATAGTCGAATTGTAGGAAATTGATTTGTTAGCCTTCGAAACCTTTTAGAGTTGTGGATCGCATTCGCTACATTTCATCATTTATGGACTACACTTTCTTAGCTTTGTGCAACTTGATGTGGGTTCGAGCTAGCTTTGGATTGAAGATGAAATTTTTTGAAGTTCGGCATTGAAGACATTATCTTTTCGCTGCTAGTATGGATATCTATTACATCATCATTGTATCTGAATATTGTATCAAATGTTGTACATCAAATGTATCATTTCATTGTTTTTTTCCGCTGTGTTGTACTTAATGTGTTATAAGCTCCGACGAACCAGATTCAACGTTTGGATCTGCGGCATTTGAATACGAGTGTTATATTCGGTGCCGATTTTCGAAGGTCGAGTCAGGATGGTTACATTTGGTTAGGTAAACAGAATAAAAACACCATTCTGCTTAGAAATTGTATTTGGTTATTCTACAATATTTTCTACTTACAAATTCGAGAATGTAAGGTGTTTATTTGTAATATTGTGGAATTGTGTAATTAAAATCGATATGGACAATTGATAATAACAATATTTTTCATAATTAGGCAAAAAAAAAATTAAACACCATTCTGCCAATGTCTATCACACAAAATAATCTGTTAAAATGGAAAAATATTTCAAGTATTGAAAATTGGCTTTTTATTGTTATTATTATTATAAAGTTATAATTTTGGAAATCATGAAATATTAATCGATTTAGTAAAATAAAATGATTTATATAAAATAAACCAGAGGCGTTTTGATAGTGTTTCTACTACTAAGAATTTCCTAATTTAAAAGAAATAAAATTATGATTTTGTATATTTCCCTATTTGGAAATTGTTTAATACTTTCATCCTTTTAAAAGGGATTGTTACTTATTTTATGAACCATTTGGATATTATTACTTTTAATATATATCGCTTAAAGGTAATGCCTTGTATATGTGGAGCCTAGACCTTTAGGGTTAGAAAAAAAGGATTCCTTCCCTGGATGTCAATTTAGATGATTTATTGTTATTAGCATTTACCTTAGAGGATATTTATTTACTGGATTTGATCAAACCGTGTTGTGTTATAATGTAGTTTTGATGAATTTTTTGAATATTACGAAACTGGTTTTGAATATGGGAAAGTTTCATTTTAAAAATAAAGGGGAAATATTATTTTGAACAACGTTTTGGAAAGATGTTTTGGATAAATTGATTTTCAAATTGATTTGAAAAATATATTGCAAAGGTTGGTTTTGTAAAAATTAGAAAATATTATTATAAATTATTTTTATTCAAAACCAATAGTTTAATATCATTTGCAAAGTGGACCTCTGCCGTATGATTTCTAAATGGACAGAATTTTTGTGATTGAGATGATTTTATGAAAGTAATTTGAAAATTCGTTTTTGAAGTGATTTTGGGGAAAACGAATTTGGAAGAAAAGGGATTTAGAAATCTATTTTTAAACAGTTTTAATTATAGAGCTAATATGGGATTAATTATAGGTGTAGACTATAGTGAAAATTTTATGTTTATTATTGAGTAGAGTTATACAATATGTAGCATATTTAAACCCGACCCACACATTATGTTATATTTTAAGCACGGCTGCGCTCATAACTAGATTTTTTAAATCAGGGTATGTCGGCTTTTAACAACCTTGACAAAGACTGAGGTTGTTTTGCAGGTTGATATTATGACTTGATGTAATTTGAGGGATACAATGTGGAGTTGGAGCAAATGATGATGGAAAGTATTTACTCTGCTTTGACTTATATCAAAATTTCATTATATTGGTTGATGTGATGTATTTGTGTGATGAGTTGTACATATGAAAATAATGTATCATATTTTAAGATATGATATAAAATTCATCATTTTTATTCACTATAGTTTTGCTTTTACGAAATTTTTATTTGTGTCTCTAATTGTATTATTCAGTTCAGAAAACTTATATATTTTACTTTGTGTTAAGATGGGAACATATTAATTCAGATATATACACATGTATTATAACATATCAATATTGACCCAAGTAGCATGTATAAGAGATCGCTCCATCCATGCCCTTTGATCCGAGCTATTGAGCAGTAAACTCCCTCTAATAATTGGTTATTGGACCTACGGCGTTACAACTTGCAGACCATGTCTTCATTACACTGACTGGTCAATCTTTTGAAGTACAAATTCTTATAACCTTCATAGATGATGTCCGAGTGGATGCGTAAAGGTTTAGGAGAAATAAGAAATCAAAATTTATAGTAATAAAGTTGAACAATCATTGGTGTGTATATTGTTTTTCAAAGACACACGGAAATGAGTGAACAAGACTAGTAACAAAGATCAGATTACATAAGATACAGAAATAGATGTTGTTAAGAAAGTACATTTTGATAGGAAAGGTTGGGCATTTTATAATTATGGTTTATAATTATGGAGGGGTGCAAACATAGAGTTACGACCCTTTGGAATGAACATAAACAAAGTTTAAACGACGAGGAAAGAAGAGATGATGTGACGGTTAGAATAACAACATGACTTATAAACAAGAGAAACATAGTTTGACATATGCAAAGTGTATAGGTCCCTTGTGTGCACATGTCAACCTGTGTATTTTGCACACGTCGAATTATGCGACTTTGACATGCATAGTGAAGGTTGATGCATACAAAGGTGAGTTTTTCTCATTTTTTTCATTTTCTAAAAATCACGTGATATTAGCATAAATACTATATCGCGTGTAGAATGTTGTACATGCCATGTTACGATGCTCACTAACGAGAGGCGGCTAATGACCCATTTGAGTTTGAATTAGTACGGTTGACTTGATCTTTACTCCAGGAGGATGCTCACCAATGATGTTAGTGACACGAATGAGAATGTCACTAGCAAGGTCACTTATGTGATATATCCATTAGATGAAGGGTGTGGGATCAATTTCACTAACTAGAGGTTAAAACAGTGGATTAAAAAAAATACTTTTATTAAATTCATAGCATCTTTGTTATGTGTTTGTATAAATAAATATTTGTTGTACTAAATCAAATATAGTATTTTGATTTAACAAAAAAGATTTGAAATATTTTATTTTAATCTAATTGATTAAAATATATTTTAACCTATATTTAATATGTTATGATAATCTTATTCGCAACATAAACATCGCATCACTATATATAGATGTAACTAAATTAGAGGTTGATGGGGAAATTGACCGCTTTAACCTATGATCAATAAGATATATATAAGCATTTTTTAAGGATGTAATAAATTTTTTCGTTCGACCATTAAAAACATTTTTATTTATAATAAATAAATATATAAGTATATAATATATGTAAATTTGTAAGATTCAAGAAAAAGTCTCGGATCAGTAACGAACCAAAACCTTGATTCGGTACCAATCCATGGAATTTGCTCAGAATTTCGTTTAACCCCATGCCATATGGAGCCAATGTGGTTGTTGAACAAGGCATGCAATATGGGATGATTATATGATATTTCATGACTTAAACAATAATTGATAAGTCCAAGCTTCATAATTACTAAAAGAAATGCCTCCAATCCGTTATCGAACCAAGGATTTCTTCATGATTCAAGCACATGTCAATATATTCAAATTCTATAGAGGAAGATACAAGCCAACTAAGCAACCTCGAAGAATCAGATAAGGCTTAACAAGCCATTCCTATGGTTCAATACTGATCCAAGGAACACAGGTTGAAACGGCCCGCCTTATCGACCATCGAAAGTCGACACCAAATGCATTCTTGGTATTCAAATGCCGAACATCCAATTATCGAAAAGATAGATTGTTAGGTAAAAATAAAAAGGAATGAACAAAGAATAGGGAAAACATAATTTCACAGCAGATTTGACAACAATAATATAACAAAGACAACATACACTGCCACCCCAAAATACAGTGCATCAGAGTAAAAAAACAAACCTTTTCAGCTGGACAGTTATAAAATCCCAATCTTATAATTGCTGATGGGAATACAATATAATACAGTGAAAAATAAAACATTATATAAGTGAAAATCCATCTCTCCTTCAAGAACTCCATATCACTAAACCAACCAAAGAAAAATACTCGGTCTAACCAAAGCATTATAATACAATAACACCCGGGTCAGTCTGGAAAACAAGCGTAAGAAAACTCAAGTAATATGATGTACTTGTAAAAATTCTATGAAACTGTGCCACTAGTGCGGAACGGGTTTTTACCTCACAAGAACAACATCCATGGATAAAGAAATGGGAAACGAATAGAACACTAATCCAATCAAGAAAGAGTGGAAATAAACAACAGAAACAATCCAAATAAAAAGGGTGGGTGCTAATAAGAACAATTTCCTTAGTTGATGAATAGGCATGAATAATTTCAAATTCCAAACTTAAAAGAATGGACACAAATAATTAAACATAGAGAAGAGCACTAGGTATTTCTCAATGCAATTAAGGAAACAATTCAAAGATTTCAATTAATAATAAGGGAAAAAGAAGTTTCTCCAACAATGACTGGGAGGGTGCACCGCCTTATCGAAAGTATACCTCTAAAAACATACTTAAGAACTCTAATGGCTCTCGAACATATCCAAGCCAAACCCGCCAATGGTTACCAAGAATCCGAGTATTTCACACCTTAATGCGCAAATCGAATCCAATCTAGGGTAGATATGAAATTACCCTAATGGAGTAACCCCACATAGCTTGGCTTCCACTAGCGCTATGGATTTAGTCATTTTTCAACAAAGGATAATAAAGCTCAAATAAGCAACACATCGTCTTAAATAGACGAGACACAAAGAAGAAAGCAAAATCAAAGTCGACAATCGATAAATCAACTATCGAAAATGATAAAATGGTTTTTCACACTTGTGCTTGATTTTCACATCATAATACTTTTAAAGACACTTTCAAAGAACTCTTTAAAATGTTCTTTTAAAAGGGCAATTATATTTTCTAAGTGTATTAAAACCAAGGTCAAAACAAATCTCAAAACATTGTTTGTTATAAACCTAAATAATTTACACTTAGCTTTATTTTAAAACAATTCTTTTTAAAAGACCTTCTTATTTATAAACTATTATTTATAAATTTATGCAACATTTATTACCCTAGAAGATGATAAATCAATTAACTTACTTAAATACCTTTGTTACATTAATTAACTAAATTTAAAACACCTTTATTAATTTTGTTAATTAACCTTAAATCAAATTTACTAAATCTGTAATAATCCACTTTTTTGGACGGTTTAAATCAACAATAAACCACATATTTCTAACACAACGCATTTAAAAGGGAGGATTGTCAATGAGATTTAATAAGAAAATAAGAGGAAAGAAGGAAAATAAAATGCGGAATCTCACAGCAGAATGAAAAAATATGATAATAAAAAAAAAGTTCATGAAGCTGTTTTACAATATACATATTGTTACATAATTTTTACAACATAATCAGAGTACAATCAACAAAACGCAGCGGAATAATAATAGTAAATACGTTCTAGCAAACTCCATCTTCATCTTCAAGAAATAATGTCTTTAAATATTGAAATGCTTAGGCTGACCCGAGCATAATGAAAAGACAAAACACTGGAGTCAGAACTAAAAGTTCTTATGTAAGATAAATCAATAACAAGTAAATATAAGTGTAATAGCTTCAGAGATGTTTACGGGGTTTTCCATCTCCTATCCAGTGTACAACGTGAATGCAATGACTTAAGAGATGTTACGGGATTTTTCATCTCCTAAGGATCCGTCAAAATATCTATATGTAGTAAAATACGCTATATATGAAGTGTCTATCAGTAATGTAAAGTATTAAAATAGCGTTAAGGCTTTATATTGATCCCTCTTAACACATTTTTAAGCATTATCCTGCAGTTTGCCAACATCACCAGTAACGTCGGTAGCTAGGGAGGCACCGTGATAAGACAACACTAAAACAAAATCGTAGTTGTCACGAATAAGGATAAAGAGTATGACAAGGCACGTGAGGAAATTCCCAAGGAAGGATGCTCCCATTTTGCGTTTCCTGACTGGTGGTAACCCATAACGGCCCACCGTGAATATCCATCCCATAATCAAATCAAGGTGCACCAATCAAGTCAAAATCAATATAATAATATAAAGAACAGATGTCGCTAGAGGTAGCTAGCCTCATTGGTCAGGTATGGATCTTGTTTTAATCATTTCAAATTGGCACAAGTGTCGGGGTTATCCATCATCATTCTCTTTCTTCAAATCCAGCAAAGTTCAAAAATCCAACCACTTCGTTATGGATCGTCCACCAAGTACATAGTTGTTAAAGTGGTTCCAATATTGATAGAGAGTATTTCAATAAGAGGCCCCGGTCTCTTCAACAACGAAACATCATTTTTCACATCAGTTGGTTCTTTTTAATTTAGAAAACGATTCATATTTGATATCAAAATATCATATTCACTTCAAAAATATCATTTCGATTCAAAATACAATATTTACTCAAAATACGTCATTTTCACTTGAAAATATCGTTTCAAACTCCAACTTTGGTTATAACTTCATTTAACCACATTCGCATTTAAATCAACGACTTAAATATAAATATTTCGACTTTGCACGGTTTGAATTTTTAGAGAATAGTTCGAATAATTTAAAATAGTTTAAAGATTTAAAATTGTTGATATAAATTGGTTTGATTATTGAAAATGGTTTACATAGTAAAATAGTTTGGGAAATCTAAATAATGAGAATACTAAGAAGATAGATTTTCAACGGTTTATATTAAAATAAGTTATTTTGAAAATAATATCAAATCAAACCGTTTCTTTTCATTTCAACAAATCTGGACCCATGTAAATTTCAAATCAAAAAAACTCAAATTTCAATCTTTCAATTCAATTGACTCAATTTCGATTTGGTTTCAAATCAACTTGATTCCAGTTTCAATTCGAATTGACTTTAATTTTCAAAATATTCATTTTTAAACTCAAATTCAATTCAACAATTCAATTTAATGATTTATATTTCAATCCAATTCTTATTTTAAACCATTTCAATTTATATCAATTTCATGTCCAATTTCAATTTACTGATTTAAAACATTTAAATCAAATTAAACTTCATTGTTCAATTTAAGGTTCAACTTTAAACTAATTCAATTTCCAAAATTTTATCATATATCGATTATACTTCACATTTCAATTTAAATTCTTTAAAACAATTGTAACGACCCAGAATTTTTGATAATTTGAATTTGAGTATTTAATTAATTTTAAATATTAATAAGTGGAATTTTTAAGTAGAATAATTTATTTTTCGAATATTGGATTTAATGGGATAATTAAATCGATAATTTAATAGTGAAATTCCAAAAATAATTAAATATTGGGTTAAATATGATTTGAAATGATTTGGAAAATTTTGTTTTATCATATTAAAGTTATAGAAATGTTTTAGAACTTTTAAAATTGAATTTGGAATTAATTTGTGAAAATTGAATATTTTAATATTTAATTATCGACTGAAAAATAGCCATTTTTCAAACGGTCTCGGATTTCGACGAAACTAGTTTCATCGGATCCGTAATGTGATATTATTGTAAGATTCCAAATTTCAAGTCGATCGGATTTATCGTTTGTCCGGTACAAGCCAAAACGCCTAGAAATCGTTTAAATCGGTTTTAATTTAAATTGATCGTTTAATTCCATATCTCTCACATACGATCGAATTAGCTTACGAAACCTGTTCCATTGTGTCCGGAATGCGGAAAAACCTTAGAATCGCCTGTCGGAACGCGTAGATTGGAGGTCGTTTGCATAAGTGTTAAATTGGAGATTTTATTATTAAAATAATATTGGTATATATGTCATTTTCTTTTTCTAACCCTAGTTGCCAAGCCAGCCGCCGTTAGTTATATTCAATGGCCGAAGTACACTTTCGTTCTCCCTCCATTTTCTCAAAATCCTCACATCGAATCGAGAAAGTGTCAACTGCACTATTGTAGAGCATAGCGAGGCGAACCTATCCAACGGTGGAGATCGTTTAAGGAGCAGCCAATCGCTGTCAATCGGCATTCAAAGTCGTGCGTTCAACCTTGATTCGCGAGCTGGTGGCAGCTCTAGCTGAGGCCGGTCCTTGGCCGATAGTAGAGGGGAGTGAGGCCGTTCGTCTGGCGTTAGTGGATCGAAGCAGAAGTGGATGTGGTGGTTGCGAAAATTGGTCAAAGGGATCGTGCAAATGGGTTCGAACGCGTTCAATAGCCTGGAGAGGGGTTGCCGTGAACAAAGGAAGCATGCGCGTGCGTGCTAGGGTGATGAGCGGCCAGATGTGTTTGGGGGTAGGGTTTGTAATAGAATTTGTAAATCTATTTTTATTTAAATTCGTGTCAACTTTAAAATAACGTATCTTTGTCATACGAGGTCGAAAAATGCTGAATCAAAGTGCGTTGGGATCGTATGGTCGTGCTCTTCGCGATGAAGCCAGTTTGGAGTCGATTGGAGCTCGTTTGAATTTCGGGTAAAATTAAACGTTCGTTTAATTTTATACGAAACGAACGCCGAAACAGAAATAAAATCAGGGTGAGAACTCCTCACTCAATCGAACAGTTTGGTTTAAAATTTTAAATAGTTAATGTTGATTGATGATTGCTGTTTGATTGTGCTAGTAGATATAGTAGGATATATACTATATATAGCGATATATATATATTGGCATATGTATATATCGGATTTGATTTCCCGCCTCGTATAGCGGATGAGACCCTATTGCGCCGTTATTAAGCGGATATTTATAAAATCCCATATACCGCGATATTCCACCTCGAAGTGGAATTGGTTTTGTGCTAACGTCTGTGGTTGCAGGGAAACAGGTTGGAGGGATCCAACCGGATTCCTCACATATTTATTTGATTATTGATATTGTGTTATTGTTGATGTTCATATCGACATATGTTGTTAGTTCCCGTAATTGACCATATGATGCTGTTGCATTATCGGATTCAAAATTTTTAAGTTAAAAATAATGATTTGAATTTAAAAAGGGATTTTAAAGAAAATTTTCAAGTATATGTTTTTAGTAAAATTTTGAACTTGATGCAATTTAAAATAAATTAAGATTTAAAATTTTAAAATTATTAAACTATGATTTTTATGGAATATAACCAAAAGGGAAATTTAAAATAGATAGATTTATAAAATAGTTAAATTTTAGATTTTTGAATTTTTATAAAGGATGAATATAAAAGATTTTTTTTAAATTGATATTTTTAAATAGAATTTTTGGGATTATAAAATGAGTTTATAAAGTGCTAAGTTAATGTATAAGATGAATTTCATTTAAAATTTTAGATTTATAGAATGTGAAATTTATAAAACGAATGGTTATTGGAAAATTTTAAGTTTTTAAGTTATTAACTTATAGAAATGGATTTGGGCATTAAAAAGGGGAATTTTATAGAAATTGTTAATAAATGAAGATTTCATTAGTTGAAATTATTATAAACCATAAAGAAATCTTGTAAGTGATAAGATTTTAAATTGGTGAAGTTCAAAGGAACGATTTGGTAAATAAATAATATTATAAGTATTTAACTTACAATATGGCTTTTGGGTATGAAATTGGGTTATGTAAATTGCATCGGATTAATAAAGGAATTTATAAAATTGGGGTTTATAATAGAAATGGAATTTATAAACTATGTTTATAAATTTGAAATCCATCGAATTTGATAAATTGAAATATGGGAATTTGTTAAGTGGGCTATATTCACTATTTTGAATATTGAATAGATTATTAAATAAAATGGGTTTGTTTTTGGGAAAGGAATGTTTTAAATGGAATTTAAAACGAATTAAAGGTGTTTTAAAATGTATTGAGTATTGAAAACATAGATTTCAACATTGATTGTTGAAATAGACGTTTTCGAGAAACAGAAGGGGATAATTTGTATAGTATTGGATTTATATATCTATTTTTAATTTCAAATCCATATACTAGTGTTTTTGGGTTGTCGTAACGATGTTTTTCGCAACATTCGTTTTTAACCCAAATAAATGTGAATAAAAGAATGTTTTCTCAAAGAGAATGGAATAAAATACTTAACGGTAACTTAAGTATGTTGAATATTTTCAAAATTGTTGAAAATAAATTAAAGTGTGAATTACTTATTATTAAATAAGTTTAGAGATGATTTTCTAATATGAAATGGAACATTTTGAAAATTCACCTTTTAAAGGTAAATCGAAGTGAATAGATGGAAATTGATTTGAAATCGTGTATGTGTAGATATTTGGGAAATTGGAAATTCACTTTGGAATTTATAAATAGGAAGGGAAATTTGTTTAAAAATAAATGTTGATTTATTTTGAAGTATGGGATATAATTTTACGAATTTGAAACGTAAGTTAAAAATAAATCGGTAAAGATTTATTTGGTGATTTGAAATTTGTTTTCAAAAGGTATATATGGTTAAGGTGATTTGAAATTTGTTTTCAAAAGGTATATATGGTTAAGGTGATTTGGCATTAGTTTTCAAATGGTTAAGGTGATTTGAAATTGGTTTGCAAATGGTTAATGTGATTTGAAAATTGGTTTTCAAATGGTAAAGGTAAATTGAAAATTGGTTTTTCAATTGATTTAGTGTGGAAATTTTATCGTGAAGATAATTTGGTGAAGCAAATAACTGGGGCAATTATTTGTAAATGGTGTATATATATATATCTCTTGTAAAGATATTTTGGGACTTAATAATTTTGGAAAAATTATTTGGAATCTGATGATGTGGCGCATCTTTATTGATAGTTAAATAACCGACTATCAATATTTACCCTTGGATGGTATTGATTGTGTTTGTTTGGAATTGAATGCACACTTATTTTTAAAAATAAGCGCTCGCTATTCGGTTTAGCCGGGAGAGAACCTTTGTGTCATATATCCCATTCCGAATATGCGATACGTCGTTTGGATTGCATTTGAAGACCGGTGTTGAAGACCGGGTATTTGTGAAAACGATAGGATGACCTATCGATTGTCTCCGCATTGTTAGCTACGATATGGAGATTTCCTTTGTGATGGGAAATTTTATCGGGATTGTGAATACCCGGATTTCAAGGGCTTCCTTGGAAGTGCCTTCGGTTCTGTTCGAACCCGGACCAGACTTGCTTATCTAGGTGAAACGTGATGGGGGGTTCTCGCTTTGCGTTAGGTGGCGAACGGGAGACTCTTACCCCTACACGTCCTCTTTACGGGGTTGGTTAGGCGTAAGCCGTGACAGTCGAGAGGCTGGCCGTAAAAGCAAGGTCTGGGGTACCAGTGTAAGCCACGGTGGGGCTGGGATGGTTGAAAAGCCTACCGGTTACTGCTGACGGAAATGAGGTTCTTTACATTTGGTATCAGAGCATATGGTTAAGCGACAACCTGCTCTGTTGGGTATTACTCATTAGAGATAGAGTCAGCAGTACTCTAGAATGAGTGTGAGTGTAATAATAGATATGAGCGCGTATTTGTTAGTGAATATAAAATTGTTTTATATTGTGATGATTGGTTTATTGAGTGGCATATGAACCTTCGTCGGCACAGTCTGTACAACTGGATCGAAGGGGTTTCTAAACACTTGAATAGAACAATTCGACATGATATTGTTTTAAATTGGGTAAATGAAATAATTTTACCTTGATTATATTTTCTATATAAGAAAATAATTTTTTCAAGAATTATTGAAGTGTGTGTATAATTGATTGTTTGATTGTTTGAAATATATATATATATATAAGTTAATTAAAAGTTGTTTGAATAAGTTATATAAAAACAACTATCGTAAAAAGAATAATTGTATAAGCTAATGAATTATAAGTATGGAATTATAATTAAAATGATTTACAATTGTAAAATAATCTTATGTATATAAGAAGTGAAATTTTATAAGTAAGATTTATAAATGTAATTTATAAATAAAGGGAAATTTTGAAAGAATATTTAGCATTGATTTCACTATGGTTACTGGGAAATAATAAGGATGATGACTGCAGCATCATCAGTATCATTTTCGAGTTTCTATGTGATGGATTTGCTACAATAATGAATTTAAAATTGAAGCTTTGTTGTAGTAAACAAATTTGAAATTAAAATTCAACTTGAAATTGTCAAATATAAGTGAAAAAAAGGGGTTTTGAACTTATAATATGAGTTGGAAGTTGAATAATAAGTTGTATAACTTATAGAATGAGAAAATGTAAGTAAAACCAATTATTGAAGTGGTTAAACAATTAAGTTAAGTAAAATGAAATACGAATTTGATTGTTGATATGAATTTGACTTAAGTAAAAGTTAAATAGAATTTACTTTAGAATTGGAAACCGAATTGGATTGATAAGTGGAAACTTAAGTTTATTTGAACAAATTATGTTAAATGGAATAGAGTTTGAAATGAATTAGGAGAATACTTAAGTTGAATAGTGGAAGTAAATGTAAATGAAGTTGAATGGAATATAACTTGAGTAATGTTGAAAGAATTGATGTTGATATCAAAATAAAATGAATAAAGTGAATTAATGAAATCGTTAAATGATGTGAACTTGAGTTATATAAATGAAATTCAATTTTTATATGTAAAAAAAATTGGCAACTGAATTAAAGTATGGATTGAATGTTAATTAATCGAATGTGAATAAGTTGATATGAAATGATGTATGTAAGTGTAAATTCATTTCGAGCTAGTTGAATAATTGAATGAAAATCAGTTGAATGTTAAATCAATTGGAATTAAAACTGTTGAACCAAATTGAATGTAGTGAGAGAAAAACTAATAATTTGGTTTTATTGGATATACATTGGTTGTTATTCGCTTGTTGGTTGATTGTATGTAAATTCATTAAGTGTTAATGAAATTGAATTAGCGCATTTGAAAACTATGTAATTGAATTCAAATTGAAAGTGAAGTAAATAAATTTGAATAGAATTGAATTCGAGTTGATTTGAAAGTGAACCAATGTGAATTTAATTAGTGAATGTAAACTAATGGGAAATGAATGGGAAAGAATATGCAACTTCAATAGTAAACTAAAAATGTATAAGAAGCATATGTTGAAAGGTTTTGTAATTGAATTGGCAAAATGATTTGAATGTTGAAGTTGGAATTGTGTACTACTATTAGCAGGATATACAGGTGTATAATGGAATTGGGATTTGATTTTGAAGTTAAAAAATTGAATTGCTCGACAAAAAGGTACGTATTTCAATTTTAGTATGAGATTTGATGATTTCCTTCTCCAGCCACTTGGCTTTCTCTTTTCTTTTTGATTCTGAGGGGCCGTGGTGCCATTTTGTAGTCGTACCGATCGAGCCGCGCAAAGGAGACGCTGGCGAAATTTTTCGAAAATTTAGGGAGTTAGAAAATTTTTGAGAAAATTTTGAAAAGTTTGAAATTTGAATTTAAATTTAAATTTAAATTGTTAAGTAAACGAAGTTGTTTGAAACTTATAATTGAATTGGGAAAGCTAATTGAAATGATAGTAAATCCTTAATAAAAAGATTGTTTTGAAAAGTTAGTAAAACTATTAGTTTTGGAAAAATAATAAACGGATTATGAATTATTCTCCTTAACTTGTAATTTCGAGGACGAAATTCTTTTAAGGGGGGAAGATTGTAACGACCCAGAATTTTTGATAATTTGAATTTGAGTATTTAATTAATTTTAAATATTAATAAGTGGAATTTTTAAGTAGAATAATTTATTTTTCGAATATTGGATTTAATGGGATAATTAAATCGATAATTTAATAGTGAAATTCCAAAAATAATTAAATATTGGGTTAAATATGATTTGAAATGATTTGGAAAATTTTGTTTTATCATATTAAAGTTATAGAAATGTTTTAGAACTTTTAAAATTGAATTTGGAATTAATTTGTGAAAATTGAATATTTTAATATTTAATTATCGACTGAAAAATAGCCATTTTTCAAACGGTCTCGGATTTCGACGAAACTAGTTTCATCGGATCCGTAATGTGATATTATTGTAAGATTCCAAATTTCAAGTCGATCGGATTTATCGTTTGTCCGGTACAAGCCAAAACGCCTAGAAATCGTTTAAATCGGTTTTAATTTAAATTGATCGTTTAATTCCATATCTCTCACATACGATCGAATTAGCTTACGAAACCTGTTCCATTGTGTCCGGAATGCGGAAAAACCTTAGAATCGCCTGTCGGAACGCGTAGATTGGAGGTCGTTTGCATAAGTGTTAAATTGGAGATTTTATTATTAAAATAATATTGGTATATATGTCATTTTCTTTTTCTAACCCTAGTTGCCAAGCCAGCCGCCGTTAGTTATATTCAATGGCCGAAGTACACTTTCGTTCTCCCTCCATTTTCTCAAAATCCTCACATCGAATCGAGAAAGTGTCAACTGCACTATTGTAGAGCATAGCGAGGCGAACCTATCCAACGGTGGAGATCGTTTAAGGAGCAGCCAATCGCTGTCAATCGGCATTCAAAGTCGTGCGTTCAACCTTGATTCGCGAGCTGGTGGCAGCTCTAGCTGAGGCCGGTCCTTGGCCGATAGTAGAGGGGAGTGAGGCCGTTCGTCTGGCGTTAGTGGATCGAAGCAGAAGTGGATGTGGTGGTTGCGAAAATTGGTCAAAGGGATCGTGCAAATGGGTTCGAACGCGTTCAATAGCCTGGAGAGGGGTTGCCGTGAACAAAGGAAGCATGCGCGTGCGTGCTAGGGTGATGAGCGGCCAGATGTGTTTGGGGGTAGGGTTTGTAATAGAATTTGTAAATCTATTTTTATTTAAATTCGTGTCAACTTTAAAATAACGTATCTTTGTCATACGAGGTCGAAAAATGCTGAATCAAAGTGCGTTGGGATCGTATGGTCGTGCTCTTCGCGATGAAGCCAGTTTGGAGTCGATTGGAGCTCGTTTGAATTTCGGGTAAAATTAAACGTTCGTTTAATTTTATACGAAACGAACGCCGAAACAGAAATAAAATCAGGGTGAGAACTCCTCACTCAATCGAACAGTTTGGTTTAAAATTTTAAATAGTTAATGTTGATTGATGATTGCTGTTTGATTGTGCTAGTAGATATAGTAGGATATATACTATATATAGCGATATATATATATTGGCATATGTATATATCGGATTTGATTTCCCGCCTCGTATAGCGGATGAGACCCTATTGCGCCGTTATTAAGCGGATATTTATAAAATCCCATATACCGCGATATTCCACCTCGAAGTGGAATTGGTTTTGTGCTAACGTCTGTGGTTGCAGGGAAACAGGTTGGAGGGATCCAACCGGATTCCTCACATATTTATTTGATTATTGATATTGTGTTATTGTTGATGTTCATATCGACATATGTTGTTAGTTCCCGTAATTGACCATATGATGCTGTTGCATTATCGGATTCAAAATTTTTAAGTTAAAAATAATGATTTGAATTTAAAAAGGGATTTTAAAGAAAATTTTCAAGTATATGTTTTTAGTAAAATTTTGAACTTGATGCAATTTAAAATAAATTAAGATTTAAAATTTTAAAATTATTAAACTATGATTTTTATGGAATATAACCAAAAGGGAAATTTAAAATAGATAGATTTATAAAATAGTTAAATTTTAGATTTTTGAATTTTTATAAAGGATGAATATAAAAGATTTTTTTTAAATTGATATTTTTAAATAGAATTTTTGGGATTATAAAATGAGTTTATAAAGTGCTAAGTTAATGTATAAGATGAATTTCATTTAAAATTTTAGATTTATAGAATGTGAAATTTATAAAACGAATGGTTATTGGAAAATTTTAAGTTTTTAAGTTATTAACTTATAGAAATGGATTTGGGCATTAAAAAGGGGAATTTTATAGAAATTGTTAATAAATGAAGATTTCATTAGTTGAAATTATTATAAACCATAAAGAAATCTTGTAAGTGATAAGATTTTAAATTGGTGAAGTTCAAAGGAACGATTTGGTAAATAAATAATATTATAAGTATTTAACTTACAATATGGCTTTTGGGTATGAAATTGGGTTATGTAAATTGCATCGGATTAATAAAGGAATTTATAAAATTGGGGTTTATAATAGAAATGGAATTTATAAACTATGTTTATAAATTTGAAATCCATCGAATTTGATAAATTGAAATATGGGAATTTGTTAAGTGGGCTATATTCACTATTTTGAATATTGAATAGATTATTAAATAAAATGGGTTTGTTTTTGGGAAAGGAATGTTTTAAATGGAATTTAAAACGAATTAAAGGTGTTTTAAAATGTATTGAGTATTGAAAACATAGATTTCAACATTGATTGTTGAAATAGACGTTTTCGAGAAACAGAAGGGGATAATTTGTATAGTATTGGATTTATATATCTATTTTTAATTTCAAATCCATATACTAGTGTTTTTGGGTTGTCGTAACGATGTTTTTCGCAACATTCGTTTTTAACCCAAATAAATGTGAATAAAAGAATGTTTTCTCAAAGAGAATGGAATAAAATACTTAACGGTAACTTAAGTATGTTGAATATTTTCAAAATTGTTGAAAATAAATTAAAGTGTGAATTACTTATTATTAAATAAGTTTAGAGATGATTTTCTAATATGAAATGGAACATTTTGAAAATTCACCTTTTAAAGGTAAATCGAAGTGAATAGATGGAAATTGATTTGAAATCGTGTATGTGTAGATATTTGGGAAATTGGAAATTCACTTTGGAATTTATAAATAGGAAGGGAAATTTGTTTAAAAATAAATGTTGATTTATTTTGAAGTATGGGATATAATTTTACGAATTTGAAACGTAAGTTAAAAATAAATCGGTAAAGATTTATTTGGTGATTTGAAATTTGTTTTCAAAAGGTATATATGGTTAAGGTGATTTGAAATTTGTTTTCAAAAGGTATATATGGTTAAGGTGATTTGGCATTAGTTTTCAAATGGTTAAGGTGATTTGAAATTGGTTTGCAAATGGTTAATGTGATTTGAAAATTGGTTTTCAAATGGTAAAGGTAAATTGAAAATTGGTTTTTCAATTGATTTAGTGTGGAAATTTTATCGTGAAGATAATTTGGTGAAGCAAATAACTGGGGCAATTATTTGTAAATGGTGTATATATATATATCTCTTGTAAAGATATTTTGGGACTTAATAATTTTGGAAAAATTATTTGGAATCTGATGATGTGGCGCATCTTTATTGATAGTTAAATAACCGACTATCAATATTTACCCTTGGATGGTATTGATTGTGTTTGTTTGGAATTGAATGCACACTTATTTTTAAAAATAAGCGCTCGCTATTCGGTTTAGCCGGGAGAGAACCTTTGTGTCATATATCCCATTCCGAATATGCGATACGTCGTTTGGATTGCATTTGAAGACCGGTGTTGAAGACCGGGTATTTGTGAAAACGATAGGATGACCTATCGATTGTCTCCGCATTGTTAGCTACGATATGGAGATTTCCTTTGTGATGGGAAATTTTATCGGGATTGTGAATACCCGGATTTCAAGGGCTTCCTTGGAAGTGCCTTCGGTTCTGTTCGAACCCGGAACAGACTTGTATGGTTACATGTCTGACATTACATTTTGAGAGATAGAGCAGATTTCTTTCAAATACATTTCTGTTGGTGGCGGAGAATTTATTCTCTTAGCTTAACACCCTTCTCTGAGACGTACGAGCTCAGAGGTTATGTAGTTGAAGGTTATCAGCGATATTTCCCAATCTGGTAATGTGGCATGCTGAGTGCTGCTGTGTGATGATCATTGGTTGATCGTTTGGATATGATCATTTGTTTGATCATTTATCTTTGTGATTATTGCTTTGGTCATCTGTGGACCCAAAGCATGGCTTTGTTGCACAAAGCGTAGCTTTGTGGACGAGACTTCGTCAGGACCTCACTCCCCGGAAATGGTCGAAACAGGAATATGCGGCAAGGTTATGAGGGTCGCGCCCTTTAGGGTATGTCATTTCCTTCTGGAAAAGGGTGGTATCATGGTATGGAGCCCAGATATTTACTCATGTTGAAACACTATATCTATTTCTGTGTGGTGTTGTTGGTATCGAGCGCTCGGATAAAGGTCCCAAAGGACCGGGGGATGACATATTCGTGTAGTAGTTACCTAGTTACAGAGGTAACCCGGCCTTGTGTTGGCAGAGATCTAACCGTAACGTTAGTTTCTCGGGACGTCCCGCCAGAGGCGATCCCATGTGGCAGTAGGAAGTTCCTTAGCCTGACCATTTGTTGGAAATCCAATCAAAACAATACGCGCCTTGTACGGTTTTAGTTGTATTACCTGCCATTCACTTATGGTGGTCACCACTGTTTGGATGGTAGCTATAGTAGGCATAGTTCGGAATGTCTATGCTGGCTAGGATTTATATTCTACTTTCGAATTGTTTTCTACACTATGCACTAGTAATAATATCAAAAATGATTTGATTTTCGCGTAGTAAGCATCTTTGACTATCATAAGGAGAAATCTCCTCCAATTCTGCGTTTGCATTGTGTGTGTGGCGGGAGGCCTTATGGTAGTTTCATTTTCCAAAAAGCATTGCGGATTTAAAAATTTAAATTTTCTTGTTGCTTGTTTAAAGATAAACTGTTTTGAGTTCTCACACCAGTCCCATGACTGACCTGGAGTTTATTGTTCCTTTCTTAAACTCTGGGTGCCCACTATTTTCCACACGGGCAGTCTAGAGTTAGGTTATCAGGTTATTCTGGATTCGGGAGTTGCTGAGCAGATCTGGAGGCGAGCCAGATAGCGTAGTCTATTATCTATTGTATATATATCTTTTCTTTTTCCGCTGTTGTTGTTGTACACTCTGATTGATGTAATGTAATGTGCTGTAATGTATAAAAAGGTATAGTTCTTTTGTTTTAATGAATATTCATTTATCTATTATATGTTGTTCCGCTGCGATTGTGAGATTCTGATTTGTTTCATGTCCTGTTACTTGTTTTTGTTTCTTCTCTCTTTCTCTCTTCTTCTACCTCTTTCTTCTTCTAAAACCCTAACGGTTCGATTTCTCGGCAACGAAAAATCGCGATCGTTACAACAATCCCCTTTAACCAACTTTAGTTTTCATTTCAAAACTTGAATTAAAATAATTCAATTTATATAAATCCACAATTTATTTCCTTTAAAACGAAATCATTAACCAAAAATCCAAATTCAAGATTTTTAAAACCATTTAATTTAACCAATCTGATGTTCGTATGTTATTTTCTACCATATGGCCAAGTGATCACTTATTTCAATTTTAATTATAGGGATGGATATATATCATTTCAACGCAAATCAAAGTGTCACAGATATATATCATTTCACCCTATTTCTTAATTTATTCGAAATAATTCAAGTTGAAAGTGACTACTGTGGCTAGCTATCACTTAGGATCGTGTAATATGGAATATAATTAAATATAAATGCGGAAATAGATGATAATAGCAAAGCAAATAAAAATAAGCACAACAGGAATTTTTATACTGGTTCGAACTTCCTGTTCTACGTCCAGTCCCAGACTTCCCTCTGGAATTACTCACAATAACCCTCTCTTAACCCGGAGGAGTAGGTATACAACAACCGAACAACCGAACATGATTTTTCCGCCTCTAACAACCGAAAGAGGACTTTACCCGCCTGAACAACCGAACAGGACTTCTACAGTTTCAATAGAATTGCTTTGAAACTATGTGTTCTTAATACCACTGATATGTCTTTGACGTACAACCTTCCTATAATCTTTCCTCAAGTATGTATGTGTGTGTAAAGATTTAGAAAGGAAAAATATTACTTAGAATCAAAGAATAGATTAGTTAATTAAGAGATTCAAGCAATATATGTAAGTTGTGATTGCTTTTTAGAATGTAGAGAGCATAGAAGATATAATCAGAAAGTATTCAGTAAATTCGTTATTTGTGGAGTGGATTTTGTGTGTTTATATATAGATAAAGAGATGCAACCGTTCATGAAGAGTTTCGATCAACAGAAGCATCCATTACTCTTCATAATAGAACGTGACTCTTGGCAAAAGGAAGTGTCTTTTCACAAAAAATGACTGTTGTAGAATTCAGTCGACTGGGGAAAAACGATTAGTCGAGTGAATATTCAAAGATAGTAAAAAATAGTGCATATCTGTGTACAGTAGGCTGTTTTATGGATATTCAGTCAACTGGTCGATTTTGTTCAGTCGACTGAATTCTATTGATAATAAAAAATCACCATAGCTCATTTGGTTAGAGCACTTGCCTTTTAAACTAGTGACCCGAGTTCGAGCCCCGCTCCATGCATTTTTTGAAAACTTGATTTTGATTAAAATATGCATGCATGTTTATTTGAATGTGAATGATGATTCTTGAGGAAAGATTTTAACAAAGCACTAAACTATACTCTATATACATATTTGATGGCCCTTGTTAAAATATATATAACTATAAAAACTATATATTGAGCCGATGAGTCTGGATGTTATCGTAGTCGTAGATTCGTGAACTGTTGTGTCTTGTCAGCAATCAAAACCTATGATCCAACATTCTTCCCCTTTTTGATGATGATAACTTCATTTGCTGCGAACGAATCTTTGACAAGCTTTGCTGATCTTATCTCTCTCACTAAATATCTTCCTGTAATTGTGCTATAGATTTCTCCCCCGAATCTATGCTATATATTCCTGTAAATAATTAATCTTTTCTCCCTCTTAATCTGTGCTTGCATGGTTTATTCCTGCAAATAGTTTTAGAGAGCAATATCTTTCTCCCCCTTTGTCATCGACAATAAGGAGAGTATATATGATGACATAAATTATATTTTACATAAGTGTTAACATAGAGCAATATAAAACAAAATGACAACTACTTATCATGTAAGGTATCAGAAAAAAATTAACATTTAAAGCATGTGATACCCAAGGTTTTTATAATTTCCTAATTTTTAGGAAACCATACCCATTTGGGTGTGGTTGAACCTTTATAAATATAATTTTTCATTATTAACTACCATATCAAAATAATCATCAATGTATTTTTCTCTATTTTTCCAATTAACACGAACCCAAATACTAAGATAATTTTTATTCATATTTCCTGTTAATGATTTTGTACTTCTAGAGAAATTATCAACATTATAGGTCATAGTAGTATTTTAATTTCTATTGGATTTAGGCTTTACTCGAAATTTAGTACTAGCACTATCATTTTTACTATACATGAAAGCATATCTAGTGTTATTTCTACGATCAGTTTTATTATATCCTAAACCCATTTTATTTGAAGTAGACTGAGAATTTTCTATTATTTTAGAAAGATTTTCTCGTCCTTTATTAAAATTAGAAATATTTTTATTAATATCTTCTAGCTTAGTTTTAAGATTATATTTTGCTAACTCTAATACTTTAGTGTTAGATTTTAAATCATTAATTTCAACTGATAAATCATCATTTTTATTCTTCTGAATTTCTAATTCCTGAGTTATCATAGAAAGTTGTGAAGCTAAATTGGAATTAGATTCTTGAGATTTTTCAAGTTCTTCTTCGAGAATTTTCTTTTCATCTCTAAGCATACTAACTTCCAATTCAGATCTATGTAGTTTTCCTTGTAACTCCTTATTATATTTCTTAGTCTGTTTTACAAAATCTACTAGTTCGGAATTAAGTTCAACTAAATCTTCAAAACTTAGTTCACTTACATCATCATTTGAAGCCATGAAGCATACATTTGCTTGTTCTGTGTCACTATCACTGTCGCTTTCTGATGATGAAGAATCTGAATCATCCCATGTTACAGAAAATACTTTCTTCATGAATTTGTTCTTCTTGAATTTGTTTTTCTGGACAATCTTTCTTCATATGACCCTTCTTATGACATTCATAACATTCCATGATAGATGATGATGGTTTATTGCTATTATTGTTGCTAGAATTATTTTTTTAGCTCTTGCCCTTGTTATTCTTTTTGAATTTCAAAAACTTTTTGAAATTCTTAGCAATAAATGCCATATCCTCTTCATCTGAGTTAGAGTCATCTTGTTCTGCTTGAAACGCTAGATTCTTCTTGTCTTGTGCTTGAACTTTCTTTGCCTGCAAATTCACTTCATATGACATTAGATTTCCTATTAACTCTTCTGGTTTCATAGTTGAAAGATCGTATGCTTCTTCAATAGCTAGGACCTTTCTTTCCCATTCATCCGTTAAAGAGTTTAGGATTTTTGACACTATATCAAAATCAGAAAAAATTTCTCCTAATCCTAATAGCGAATGATATATATCTTGAAATCTAGAATACATATCATTGATGGATTCATCTTGTTTCATTCTAAAGTTTTGAAACTGATTTTTGAGCATGGAGATTTTTCTTTGTTTGACTTTGTTAGTTCCTTCATGACTGATTTTAAGCGTTCTCCATATTTCATAAGCAATTTGACACATGCTAACACGATTAAATTCATTTCTATCTAATGCACAAAATAACATGTTCATAGCTTTAGCATTGGAAGTAGCATCTAATTTTTTATGTGTTTGACCAAGTGGAATATTCTCCAGTAGGAAGAGTGTATTCAATCTGTGTGATATTTCATGATTCAAAACAATTAGATTGCATATAGATTCGCATACGAGTAGACCAATAATTATAGTTTAAACCATCAAAAAATGGAGGTCGTGCAGTGGATTGACCTTCAATAAACTAGTGTTAGTGAAAGTGTTAGTGGTAGTGCTAGTGTTATTTTCCATATTAGTAAGTTTTCAGATAGCTGTGTTACGGTTATATGATAACCTTGTTCTGATACCAAATGAAAGTGACTACTGTGTCTAGCTATCACTTAGGATCTTGTAATATGGAATATAATTAAATATAAATACGGAAATAGATGATAATAGCAAAGTAAATAAAAATAAGCACACCGGGAATTTTTATACTGGTTCGAACTTCCCGTTCTACGTCCAATCCCAGACTTCCCTCTGGAATTACTCACAATAACCCTCTCTTAACCCGGAGGAATAGGTATACAACACCTGAACAATCGAACAGGATTTTTCCGCCTCTAACAACCGAAAGAGGACTTTACCGCCTGAACAACCGAACAAGACTTCTACAGTTTCAATAGAATTTCTTTGACACTATGTGTTCTTAATAACACTGATATGTCTTTAATGTACAACCTTCCTATAATCTTTCCTCAAGTATGTATGTGTGTGTAAAGATTTATAAAGGAAAAATATTACTTAGAATCAAAGAATAGATTAGTTAATTCAGAGCAAGTAATATATGTAAGTTGTGATTGCTTTTTAGAATGTAGAGAGTATAGAAGATATAATCAGAAAGTATTCGGTAAATTCATTATTTGTGGAGTGGATTTTGTGTGTTTATATAATAGATAAAGAGATGCAACCGTTCATGAAGAGTTCTGATCAATAGAAGCATCCATTACTCTTCATAATAGAACTTGACTCTTGGCAAAAGGAAGTGTCTTTTCATAAAAAAAGACTGTTGCAGAATTCAGTCGACTAGGGAAAAACGGTCAGTCGACTGAATATTCAAAGATTATAAAAAAAACAGTGCATATCTGTGTACAGTAGGCTGTTTTATAGATATTCAGTCGACTGGTCGATTTTGTTCAGTCGACTGAATTCTGTTGATAATCAAAAATCACCACAGCTCATTTGGTTAGAGCACTTGCCTTCTAAACTAGTGACTCAGGTTCAAGCTCTGCTACATGCATTTTTTAAAAACTTGATTTTGATTACAATATGCATGCAAGTTTATTTGAATGTGAATGATGATTCTTGAGGAAAGATTTTAACAAAGCACTAAAATAGACTCTATATACATATTTGATGGCCCTTGTTAAAATATATATAACTATACAAACTATATATTGAGCCGATGAGTCTGGATGTTATTGTAGTCGTAGATTCGTGAACTGTTGTGTCTTGCTAGCAATCAAAACCTATGATCCAACACAAGTAACAATATGTAGGATGTTAAATAATAAATAGGGTAACAACGGGAATATATAAAATGAATAAACATCCAATAATCCAAAATGTCATCAAATAGACATCCTTCACTGTCAACATCCAAATCAGCCAATGAATCACAACAATTAGCAGCTTATCGATATCAGGTATTCAACTAGCAATTAAATTCAATATTAATTTAAGTGACAATTTAATTCAATATAAAATTCAAATTAAATTTAAATGACAATTTCAATTTACAAACAACAATCAGTAAATTAACTTCATAAATTTAATTCAACTAATACAAGAAGATTTAGTATTGCATGAGTGGGTTAAATCACTCACCTTTAATTTATAGCTGATTTAAAGTCCAATAAAAGCCTAAACTTCCAATGGTCTCCAAATTCAGCCAAACTAGTTTCATGTTGTCCGGAATTTCGATACAAACCCAACGGAAGAAGCTGTGCATGAATCCGAGCTCGTATGCAAAAGTTATACGAGTAAGAAGATTGAAATTTAAATTTTAAATTAAAATAAAATATAAAGGCAAATTCATAATTTTGCTGCACCTTCTCAACCTTAGATCACCATTAGAAACTACACACATAAGTACATCGGCCGCCATGCTTCACATCCAACTTACCACCGTTACATGCCGTCGTTCGACCATCAGACGCGTCACCGTCCTCGCCAGATCTTGCTGCCCCCACTTCCCCTGCGTGGCATGCTCCACCTCCGTCGCCACTTCCTTGAATTTTCTAGCCAACTTAAGGCACTTTTGCCACGATCCAAGCCGATGGATGGAGACTGCATCGCCTCCTCTTCTAGACGCAACTCCCCGATCGTCAAATGGCGACGATCCAACATTAAACGTGAAACCCTAGCATGAACGACCGAGAATGTTTTGCCAATTACTGGACAAATGGAGCCTCCAATCGAAAAATGAATTACAGATGTAGATTACGTTCGTCGAGAGCTTTGCAATGATATATTATATGATAGGATTTCAGCAGTTTGAATTTTTTTGATTTGATTTGGAATTGTAATTTAGGGTTGGGTTATTCACCATTGAGGTGGAGCAGATAAAAACAAAAATTGTACGTACAAAAAATAAAATAGAGCTGCTAGGGTTTATTTAACATATATATTGGCAGAGATGGATAAGAATGGATGGAATATATCGAATTGGGTCGAAGCGATAACAACTACCCCAAAAGACCATTTCGTTCCCGAAACGAAAGTAGGTCATCCTATATGTCGAATTATAGGTTTTCAATATTTTTAAACTCAATGGAGATAATTTCAAACCCTAATTTTAATGTATATAGAAGTTAGCTTTTAAAATCGAATTATATTCATTTAAATTCCTTTAATTGATTTCTGCGCATTTCGAGCTTGCATGATCAAACGATAAGTCTGATCGCTCGAAACTTGAAATCCTATAATAATTCACTATTACAGATCCGATGAAACTAGTTTTGTCGAAATTCGAGGCAGTGCCCAAAAAGACTAATTTTCCATGTTAATTAAATGAATTGTTATTTTAAAATCTATTTAATCACTTTTAAATTCAGATTTAAAAGTTAACCATTTTATCATTCTTGATTATACAGAAATTTAACGATCTTTTGAAATTCAATTTTCCATGTTTATTTCAAGATTTAAATATCAAATTGATTGCAACATTAAATTACAACGATAATAAAACTCCAGTTGATTATATTTTAAATTTTAATAAATTCTATTATTTTGATTTACGTTCTTATTATTAAATCATCAAATACCCTATGAATTTATTTAACATAAGTTTCCATCTTATTATTCTCATCACTCTACATTTAGCATCTTTTCTTATATTAACCGCAATATTCAATTACATTAAATTCTATTGATTTCCAACTAATTTCAAATGCATTAAATAATAAGATGATAATTAAAACAATATCTAAATTTTAGTGATTTAAACACATTTATAAATATATTATTTACAACAAAAGCTAATGAGTTTACGTACTAAATAATTGATTTCATATTATATATTAAAACCAACTTCAATTAATTACATATAATTTCTCTTCTTAATACAACGTTCATTTCATTCCTCGTTAACCTTTATTATTACCATTAATGGAAACTACATTAAACAGTTGTCAATTTCATTCAATCATCTCATTATTAAATTATATTCTAATAATTTTTTTCATTTTATAATCATAAATTTTAATTTATAGCAATATTAAATTCCAAAAATCTTATTAAATTTGATATTTTTAATTATTAAAAATACGGGTCATTGAAAAATTAGTTGATTAACTTTAAAACATCACTAACTAAAACGATTAATTAATATTTAAACATCATTAATTGAAATGATTGATTAACTTCAAACATTATTAATTAAAATGATTAACTAAGTCCAACTATCATCAATTGAATTTATTTATTAAATTTAAATATCATTAATTAAAATGATTAATTAATTTAAACATCATTAGTTAAAATGATTTATTTAATTCTAATATTTATTAAAATGATTAGTTAATTTCAAACTTTTATTTTGTCAAAGTACAAGCTCAATTTCAACTCACATAAAAGGGTTAAGGAGATGATAAGTGACAGTATAGAAAAAAATTGCTATAACGACACTTAAACAATTTAGAAAGAATGTTACAATTATTTCCAACCAAACATAAATATGGCAACTTAAGGAAATAAATAAATAAATATTAGCGAGGAACCCTTTAGGGTCTCTCTACAAATGTTCCCTACAAAACAATGGTTACGGATAATATATAAATAGTCAGATGGGTTCCGTACAATTTAAATAATATGTCATTCGGTTCCCTATTCATTTGAGGTTAGTTAAAAGTAATCGATAAAGAAATTCCTTGAATTTAAAATATTCCTTTAAAAGACAGTTGCTTAGTCAAATCAACCTTCAGATTAAAGTGATTTAAAAGCTAAAAACTTTCATTTAATAATTAAATAACATTTAATCACTTATTAATAATTACACCTTTAATTATTCATTAAACAATGTTTAACTTTTAAATAAATAATGGAATAATAATTAACCTTTAAATAATAATTAAATAGATAATCATTCCCCTGATTAATAATTAAATAAATAATTAATCCTTAATTAATAATTAATAATTAAATAATAATTCAAACCTTTATTAACAATGATTAAAAATTAATTATTTTTAATTAAATCTTAACTAAAACTTAACCTAATTAGAAATAAGTTAATAATTAAAACTTCTTATATAATACTTAAATCTTAGTTAAGTCTTATTTAAATCTTAACTTAATTAATAATTAAATAAATATTTAAGCCTTTCTTAACCATTAATTAATAATAATAATAAACCCTTAAATAAATTATTAATTAATAATCAATATATAATTAATTAATTATAATTAATTTTCTTGATTAACACTTAAGTACTGATTACCTTAATTAATTAATTAATTATCATTAAGTAAAT
Source organism: Allium cepa (assembly GCA_030765085.1). NCBI lineage: Eukaryota > Viridiplantae > Streptophyta > Magnoliopsida > Asparagales > Amaryllidaceae > Allium > Allium cepa. Next base: position 616,544,307 of record CM060942.1, read on the forward strand.
AAATAAATAAAAATAATGGTTTCTTATCCATACTTAAAATATGTTTGAAAATATTTTTCAAAAGTTACTTAAGTAAAACACTATTAAATTCAAAAAGAGTTCGTTTTCATAAACTGCATTTATAGCGACCATCGCTATATGACCCGTAATTTTCCAATCTTCATTTTTCATATCAAATAGCTTCAAAATTTCTATCTTTGTCCATTAACTACTTCTATAAACTTTGAATATAGTTTTGAAAACAAAGGTAATGGTTTTTTGACTTTATAAAATCATTTCAAGCACGTAAAGTAAGGAATCAAGTTTTAAACTAAAGGATCCCTATATCGCTTTAACAAGTCATGATACTAACTTTTCTTAGCAGATCACAAACCTATATACATGCCATAGTCCACATATATTAGAAAAGGTTTCAAGTTACTAACTAACTTAACTTAACTTCCATTTTCAAGTTTACTAAACCACATCCAGGCACATACATAAGCAAAACAACTACAAGATTGTCTAAACCGAACATCCAACATACTTAACAACCAAATAAACAATATTTATTATCAATGTTTAAGGTTCAAAACTTCAAGTAAAAAGGCTAACTTTTACTCACCTCAATGCTAACCAAACTCATACTAACTCCACCCGAATTTCCACTATGATTTGTATGTGACCTAGATCCTTATCTTTCTTTAATCAAAATGGAATTTTAAAAGCCTTTAGGCCATGGGATGTTCGGCCATGGAGAGACAAGGCTCGGTCTTGGTGATTTTAGAGGAGGCCTGGCTTGCTTTTGATGGAAGAGTGGTATAGAAAGGAAAAGGAGGTTGTTTAAATGATTTTCATGAATTAAAAGTGGAAAAAAATGATTTTTAAATTTTTGAAAAACCAAGGAAGCCATTAAAGAGCATAAGGATGGTGATGAAGTTTCTAATAGGAAATGGAATGAAAATGAAAATGAAAAAAAATAAGAATTTTCTTTTATATAAAATGAAATAATCAAATTACTAAAAATCCCTTTAGTACATCCATTCAAATCTTTCCACCTTATCACCATGCCCCCTTCCCTTCTCTTTGATCCAACATGCATTAATTACTCCATGTACTTAGGTGAGACATAATATGACATCCATCCTTTCCATCTTTTCATTATTTGATTTTTCTATTATAAACTTTTATAAAATGTCACATCGTCTTGTATATATGCTTAGGTAAATACATATATATTTATACATACTACAATCCTAACTTAGTAATAAAGGCATAAGTATATTTATACTATAGTGTTCACAACATTTTCGGAAAAAAATTAGATAACAAAAAGCACAAATTCAGAAAACAACTTCCAGTCACATTTTTTATTCTTCTTCGAACTAGGTATTTTTTAAAACAATTTTTGAAAACCATTTACCATTACTAGTTTTTATTTTGAAGGATTTTTATTTTAATTATAAAATCTACTATTCAAATGTTTAAAATAAAATTCCTATATTGGAATATAAAGAGTCTATATTTTAAAAACATTTATTTAAATATTTAAAATTAATTAAACATCCAAATTTAAAATGACAAAATTTTAGGATGTTACACAAGTCGGTACCAATTAATAAAAATTGCTAATTTAGCCATGATCTTTTCAGCGCACCTTCTTCGGGACATGGAAAATATAGGGACAACATGGTAGAGATAAATCTATTGATCTTCATCTATAAATAGAGAGTGATAGACACTATTTCAAGATCTTTTTTTAATTCTAAATTTCTATACTTATATTCTAATTTCTTGGATCATTGTTGAACCACAGACCACTGCTCCATAATATCACGTTTGCAAAAACTTTGCAGAATCATTAACAAAGCTCAACTGGACGTAGGCCAGTTGTTATCCAAACCATTATATTGTGTGTTGTTTCCTATTATTTTCGTTTAATTTTGTTCATTTTATTCTCTTTTCCAAATCCCTGGTGTGTTTGTGCTAAATTCTAGCATGAACATTTTCGCGCCTTCATCGAGAGCGTTATCTCTTGCTTTTCAGATTTGTTTTCAATTTTTGGATTACTTTAATCCAAAAAGTAGATTTATTAAAAAAAAATCCTATGATCCATGATTATTTAGACTTAGTTAAGTCTATCATAGGATCCATCGAAGTAACGGCCATAGAAATGCTAGGGAAAATTCAACCGCTTTCGATCCTCTAATGAAGTTGAAAATGATGGTTCCTAACATGTTGAAGAAATCTCTCAGCCCAAAATTGTTGAAAATTTATAGCACTTTTGATATATTACCTAGGTTAAGATGGATATGATGATGAAAGAACAGAATGAAAAGTTGCGTGAAAGTGAGGATGAAATGAGGAAACGATCAAGGAAAATTTGGATTTGATGACCCAGTTGTCTCGCGGTTGCAGAAAGAACATGAGGGATTCGTCACCTTTCGATTTAGAAGAAAATAATTCCTCCTCGTTTGGTCAAAGAAGGAAAGCAGAAAATAACAAGGAAAGAGACTGGGACCTCGAGAAATAGATTAAACAAAGTTCAAAGTGCATAAGCCCAGATCGATACTGATCCATCTCATTAGTTCGGTATCGATCCCACTCCTCGTAGTCTATGTGTTGGAGGTATTGTTGGCTTGGGCGATGATGTTAGTGTCGGTGATAATTTTGTTGTTGATGGCCAAAATGTTGGAACTCAAGCGACAACTGTTGATAATTCATGTAGAGAAGGTAGAAATTGAACATTTGGATGAACGGTTCTCCCAAAGACAAGAGAGCTCGGATATCATGGAACTAACCAAGACCATTTATAGAGCTAAATACTCAGGGCAGGTCGTGTTATCATTGTTCAGTAGATCCAATAAAATTGGACTTTTTCGAAGATATGTTAAGGAAGTAGATAAGTGAAAACCAGCATAGGCATATGATGATTGGGGCTCTTCTCCCAGAAAGAACCCATTCATGAAGGAGGTATTGCAAGAAGAATACCAAAGAAGGTTTACTAACGAGATGACAAATCCAAGACAGCATTTTGAAATATGAATGGAATATGGACAGGGCAAGGGCGACAGATGCTGTTAGCTATCATGTTTCCCAATATTTTTGGAGGGTGTCGCTACGATGTGGTTCACTCGGCTTTCACCAAGGTCCATATCCTCGTTTGACCAACCGGTGTCAGATTTCTAAAGCAGTCCCGACTGCATGCAATCCATCCAAAAGATGTAATGTCTTTATCGAACCTTTTCTAGAATTATGGAGAATCTCTAAAGGACTTTTTGAGTAGATTCAACATGGATGTGACAAAGGTAAGAAATTCTAAGGAGAACATTGTTTGATGGCTTTGATAAGAGGAATACATCCAGATACCGATTTTGGTAGATGGTTGATAATAAAACCTCCAGCGAATGTGGAAGAGTATTATAGAAAAGCAACTTAGTATTTATGCTTGGAAGAAGAAAATACGAATGTTGGAAAAATTGGTGGTAGATAACCGACTGAGGTGGTCCAAAGTAATGTGGATGTGAAATAGACCGACAGAAGGTTCGAGAATGTTGTTGTAAACATGGAAAATAAAAATAATAACCAAAGGAACGACCACGGTAATGGAGGTAGGAAGTCGAACTCCAAAAAGTGCCCAGGGTTCCAATAAATATGAGGATTATACGCCGTTGAATAATATGGTTGAGAATATCTGCCTTGAGCACAAGGTATTGAACATTACAAGAAACCGTCTTCGAAGGAATCAAGTAAGAGAGAGAAGAGGTCCGGGAAGTATTATCATTTCCATGAAATGTATGATCATAATATAAATAAGTGTAAACATTTATGAGACATTATAGAAGATTTAATTCGAAAAATGAAACTCCAACAATATGTGAAACCCCACAGGATGGCGGGCAAGAAATGCTCAACTCCAAGGGCAATTGCTATAACGGGGCCAAGCTGACCTAGTGATTGTAACGACCCATAAATTTTAACGGTTTTAGTAACGTAAATAACTAGAATTTAATGAAATTTTAAATAACTGAATTTGGAAACAAAAATATGATATTTTAAATACGTCTATTTAAACATAGAAAATGGTAAATTTTCATCAAAAAATATGGAAGATTATTTTATTGTGTGATTTTATTTAAATTTAAATCAGTTAATATTTGATGATGATAAATTATTTCTCAAACGTGAATATTTTGATATAATAAATTTGCAAATCATCTTCTGAGTGAGATGTCATATTTCGTTTCGTCAAATTTGGATTGTTATTGCTCCGTTTATTTTATTTTCGGCGTTTTAGCAGCATTTTCGGCGCCGAATGTCGACTTTTGATATGATGGTCATAACACTGATATCTGTATACCATTTTGATCGTCTCGTCGTGTTGATCTCTGCGGTATATTCACTCTTGTGTTTCAGAGTCTGGTATATGGCAAAGTCTATGTATTGTTTAGCCGTACCGGTTTTGCATTCAAGCCTTTTGGTTTCCTACGTCTCTTCTTTTCCCACCGCGTAATACCAACCGCCCTGGCCTTTCTTATTCTACTGTTAAAATTCACAATTGCTATTTCATTTCACCTCCCATTCATTCTATCTCCCGTCTCTCCTGCTTGGTTCCATTTCAAACTACTTCTGCTACTTTTGTCCTGATAAAATTTATATAATATAAGGTTTACATATATTCTTTGCTTTGTCTTGCTGTACTTTTGTTTTCGTTTCTTCTTGGAACCTATGTTCTCCTTGTTGCTGAAACCTCACACCTCCGCCTCTCTCCACCGAACCCCACCACTTCCAAGCGCATCGATCGCCACCCACAACCGTCACCATCCCAGCGCCCTTAGCCCAACCTCTCGGCCTTCCCCGTCACCCCATCACTTCCTCCCACCAATCCCGCCACCACTGGCCAAAGCCCTCACCGTACACCCGAGCTCCACCTTCCTCCCTTCCCAAAGTCTTCAAGTTTCCATGCCGACCACCTTCTCCAACAACCCCCCTCCATTCCTCTTCTCCCCTGTAGCCGAACTCTGCCATCACCTCCATCCTCTTCGCAACCTTCCCACTACCCATACAGCCAAGCATCCAACCACCCCCGCTCCTCCGCCTCACAACCGATCCATCACTACCCTCGCACCACACCACAAGCGCAGATCCATCCACAGCCTTCCATCTTCCCTCCCCTTCCAGCAGCCGCACTGACCCATGACAGCCACCTCGTGTGCCTCGTCTCTTTCCCGGAATGCCAGCTGCCGTATATATAAAGATGAAAATATAAAGCTATATATATTATTTTACTAAGTTTTGTATGCAGCATATATATATGTATGCTCATATATAACTGCTTGTATATATATTAGTTATAGTGTAACTATCATATGATTTAGTGTCATAAATAATATGTTGTGTGTGTGTATGCTTATGTATGTGTTTATATGTACTGTATGTATTGTTGTCTATTATGTATAAGTTTATAATAGTATTAAATATTTTATCTATTTATATAGTTTTATATTAGTAGTATATATATGTCTAATCTGTTTATATAGTTTAGATTTATTTTATTTTAAACATTAATTTTTGAAGATGATACATATTTAAGTTGTATACAGTGGTATAGTAAGTATAGCATAGTAGTCTGGTTTTAATGCGAATAGGAAAAAATGTATACATTAGTTTGGTTTTCAAATTTATATATCGAGACTTTGTTTTTTATGTGTTTGAATTAAATATTAATTAAGAATTTATGTTTAAATTGATTATTGAATATATATATAGATATTTTCAAATAAACATACATAATATATGTAAGTTTAATATATATATATATATATATATCTATGTGTATATATTTATTTCAAAATATATTATGTAGATATGTTTGTTTTATTTTATGTGTTTTTATTTAAAATAATGATTTTGAAATACATATATATTTAAATTTAATGTGTGTTTGAATTTAGAATATGATTTTATATATGTAAATGGTGGTATATAGTTATATATATATATATATATGTTCACTTATACCATTGATCTTCATCAATCTAGTTTTGATTTGATTTCGTCAATTCCAAGCTTTTAGCATTGCTCGTCACATTCGTGCCAATCTTGCTTTACTTTGGAATTCGTGCTTGGATTCGTAACTCATTTCATTATCGAATCTCTCTAGCCTCGAAATGAGCAATCACTCATGATTAACATTTTTATATTTATTAAATTTCATTTCATTTGAAACGGCAATTCAAATATGTTGTTGCTAATTATTTAATTGTTATATATGATATGCCATTATCTGTAGCTATTTACCTGTGTCATCTGACACCATGATCTGTTATTTATATTATAATTAAATTTGTTACTAATTATATATGCCTGTTGCGATACGTTATATTATTATCATATATGTTCTCACTCTGCAAGTTCCCTGTTAGTATAGAATTCCCCATGGGTTAACATGATACATACCTGAATAATCTTGTAGAATAGGAGAAAATCGTTGTGGATAGAAAATGATAAACCCAAGCGATTTTCATTGATTTGAATTTTGGGATTGCAGGTTGAAATGATATATACCTGTAGATAATTAAATTGCAGATTGAAATGATAAATACCTATATCACTTGACCATAGGATAGAAAATTATAAACGGATATCGTTGGTCTATATTTTGAAAATGATTTTCAAGGTTTTGAAAGGAAATATATGGCTTTATTAAATATTGATTTTAAGACATTATATTTTTAAATGTTATTTTATAAAGATTTAAATTTTGATTTTTAAACTTTTATATTTGGAAATTTATAATTTATAATTTAGTTTTGAAACTATAAAATTTTAAGATTTTATTTATAACTTTACTATTTTAAAATATATAAAATAAGTTTTAATAAAAAAAATTAAATTTAATAATAAGATTTAATTTAATAAAATATAATTCAATTAGTATATAATGTATTAAGTATTTATTTAAAATTTTATTTTAAAATAAATTTTTTATAATAAATTTTAATAAATTACAGTTGGGAAGATAAATTGAAATTGATTTGAAATCGTACTCTTTTAAGAATTATACCTAAATAAAATTGATTTGAAACTTATTGAATTTGAGATTTTAAAGATATGATTTTATAACTTGTTTTTTGATTAAAGGTGATTAAATGAATATTTTTAAATCTAAATAATTTGAAATGGGATATTTCGTTTATTTAAATTTGTAATTTGAGATATTTTTTTATGATTACTGGATTGATTAAGGGAATGTTTCAAAACTAAACAATAATGAGGTTGAATTTGAAATGTAATCGAACTATCAAAATTTATTTCTGTAAATGTTTGAATATTTATGCTTTGAAATCTATTGAAGTTAAAATGGTCTATTTTGTGGTTCAAATCTATATTTGAAATCGATATAAATTTATGGTTATTGGAGATGTTGAATTAAATTGAAATTTGTGAATTAAGATTTAATTAAATTGAATTTTAGAATTCGAATTGATTTGAATCGATTTGTGAAATTTGAGAAAACTATTTTATTATATATACTATTTTTAATATATAAACTATTAAGTGGAAAGTGTTATGATTGCCAAGGTATTATGATTTCAAAATGTAATGATTTCCAAAGTGTTATGATTTCAAAGGTGTTATGATTTCAAAGGTGTTATGATTTCGAAAGTGTTATACTTTGAAAGTGTTATGATTTGGAAACGAATATTATTTAAACCGAGTAATGATCTCGAATTGATATGGTTGTGAAATGATATGACATTTTGATATGAAGTATCAACTATTTGAAATGAAATGACCACGTGAGAAATAAGCGTTTGGTTGTTAAAGAGACCGGGATCAGATATTTCCATACTCTCTGCCAATACCGAAACCACTTTAACAATTGTGTACGTGGTGGAGATTCCAAAATGAGGTAGGATGGTTTGATGATGATTGTATATGGTATTTACGTAGCCCTGACTCCCATGAGTCATCTTAATGTGGCTAAAACAGGAGCTATATCGGGTTAAATGGGGTCATTCTCCCCATCGGACACATTTTTTCGATACCATTCTATTGCTTTTGTGATTTGATTGGGTGCATCCTTTGATTTAGGAGTGTGTCATGAGGTGGGCGATAGTAGCTGCTATGTGTTACCACCAGTCCGGGAGTGCAAATGGTATATCTACCCTGGCATTGCCTCCAATGCCTTGTTTCATGCCCTATCGCGCCTTCTACGAATTTGTTTTATGTCGTACCTATGTGGTGTCCTCTGGGTAAAGATCCAGTTTACGAAGAAGCGTACGGCATTGTATAGACTACGGGAATATATAAAATGTGTTAAAGGGGATATGGGTAATGCCTTAATGTTATTTTAATAGTTTTACTTTACTATAGACATATTATAATAGCGTATATTACTACATAGTAGATAGTTCCACGGATCCTTAGAGGATGGAAATCCCAAGCATCCTTTTAGTTACTTGTATTTCAGTTGACATTTCACTTGAGTTGAATTTATTAATATAAGAATGTTAATCCCGACTCGAGTGTTTTGTGTTTTGCTTTACGCTTGGGTCTGACTTAGTGTCACAGCATTTGAGACTCACCTTTGGAGTTCGAGCTTCACTTAAAGATCCATTTATAGCTATTCAGCTTTTAGCTATCCAGTTGTTTGGTTCAGACTTGTCATCTATTTGTATTCAATACTAAGTTGTATTTGAGATATTCTGCTGTATTTTATTTCAAACTCTGTTGTTTATATAGTAGCTTCATGAACAACTATTTATCTATTCCGCTGCTTATTGTTATATTACTATGTGTCTGTGATTCTGTGATTGATTTATTTACTATATATGCTAAGTTTTTCCAAATATAAATTAACAATCTGTTGCTTTGAGCAATTCAAGTCTGACATGTATGGATGCGGTTGATTCGAAATACCTGGTCATTACAGTGATGATGAGCCTAGGAAGCTTGGAAAAGGACTTATTATCAACACTATAACTGGTGAGCCTTATCTAGTTGAGGAAACCTAGAATAGGATAGAAAGGTATGGGAATTCTTTAAAGCATGTTGTGTAGGAGAGTTGCTTTGGCAACGAAGACAGAGCTTCAACAAAGCAATTAAAGACTATGCATATGACATCATCTTTAAAACCGTGTTATGGATGGGTTTAAAGCACTTATGCTTGATCTCTTGGTAATGACAGCCATGGTTGGGCCAACAACTATGAAGAAGGTTCTTGTTGACAGTGGAATCTCCATCAATATCCAGCTTAAAAAAGCTTGTGACTGAATGATGATGGACGGGTAAGACCTGAAGCCATGTAAATCCTGAATTCAAGGGTTCATTGAAGAGGTTACAAAGCCTGTTGGATGCATGGATTTACTGGTGTTTTTAGGTGAAGGTAACCACAAGTGAGTGCGGGTTGTGATCTTTATGGTAATGGATATATTTTCTACATACAATGCCTTTTTGGGCCGACCAACCGTCGCTAGTTTCCAAGTGGCCCTAGCCCCACCATTTTCGATGATGAAATTCCCCACAGAGAATGGGATAGAGGTCATTCAAGGGGACTCGAATATGCGATGTGAATGCTACGTCATGGAGTTGAGAGTTGCAAAGCAATGTAAAAAAGGAAAAGACGTGGATAATACATTTTGCATCAAGTCAATTAATGTATAGAAACCACCGCTTAAGCCTTGGATCGGTCAGTATAGAAGATTCGACGAAGCTATGGATTGGAGGAAAGAGCTAGAGGATGCGAGGGTGGCCCAACCAAGTTGACGATCAACATTCCGGTCGATCTGGGCGATCCTGCTCAGGTCCTGAAGATCGGATCTCGACTCGGCATGAAGATAAAGAAAGAGTTGTAGGGTCCCTTTAGGAAAATCTAGATGTGTTTACCTAGATACATTATGACTGTGTGGAATATATCTGAAGAAACAATGCCATGCATTGAATGTGAACCCCAAATGTCTTTTTATGAAGCAGAAACGACATAGTCTGGATCCAAAGAAATCCGCTAAATTGAAATAAGAAATGGATATGCTAAGATCCAATGTCTTTATCTACGATGCTCTATATCCGAAATGGGTCTCCAACCAGGTGCTGGTCACGAAGCCTAATGGGAAATGGCAGATATGTATTGACAATTTAGACATGAATAAGGCATGCCCAAAAGATAGATTCCCACTACCATTGATCGAACGGTTGGTGGACTCGACGGCCGACCACGATTTTCTATCAATCATGGATGCTTATTTCGTCTATAACCAAATTCTAGTGCACATCCCAGATAAATAACATATCAACTTCGTAACCCACCAAGGATTGTATTGCTACCTTGTTATGCCATTCGAACTGAAGAATGCCGAAGCAACCTACCATAGACTGGTAAGTTCGATGTTCATAAATAAGATCAGAGCGTATAATGGATGTCCATGTGGATGGTATGTTAGTGAATTTATAGTGATTGGTGAACCATTTGAAGACCAGTCATCAATGTTTGGCATGCTCTGAAAATATGGGATGAAACTCAACCTACCGAAATTCTCCTTCGGAGTCGCGTCGGGAAAATTCTTAGGTTTCATAGTAAACACGAGGGATATGGGCCAATCTAGAAACGATCAAGGCCTTGAGGAATATTGAAGCCCCAAAGACATTAATGGAGGTGCAGAGCCTGGACGAGAATTAGCCGCTTTAAGTTGATTTATCTCAAAAGCTACAGATAAGTGCATACTATTCTTCGATGTTCTTAAAATGAGAAAAGGAATTTTTCCTTGTATGCAAGAGTGTAAATATGCTTTTCAAGCTTTAGTAGATCATCTAGAAAGACTATCCATCTTGTCAAAGCCTTTGGAAGGTGAAGATTTGTTTATTTATTTTGGATGTGTACGTCCATGCTTTAAGTGCTGATAGAGTTAGGGGTATGCCCAGGAATTATGTAATGTATTACATATATTTAACTTGTTAGCCAATCTTGTTCAAACTAAAAGGTATTTTCTTTCTATTATATACTTGATATAATGTATTATATTATTAGTTAATTTGATTAAAATTATATTTAATAGAAAATTCATAAGTGATATGTTTTATGGTAGAAGTTATAAAGTGTTGCAACTGTGAGTAATTTATCACAAAGAAAACAAATACACCGTTTTAAATATTCCTAGTCAAGATGTATCGAGGCTAGATATCGATACATCCATTGAGATTAGAGTATGTAACAATCTCCAAATGTTAGCAGTGTATTACTCATGGCTGATGGCGGTACCAAAAGGTTACGTACTGATAGTTATTGGATAACTATGGAATGAATCACTTGATAGTTTTCTGTTGGTTAATATAACTAAGGTCAAACAGATCGATGTGACTAATTTACACAGTTCTCTCGACCTGAGAATATTATGGACCTTCAATATGGAAGCTCCTCTTTTATTATAGTTAAATCATGGTACGACGTCTATTGAATGATTATAGTTGGGTCGAGTGAAAGTATTGGAAGCGAAACACTATTGAAGAGAGGATTCGTCTCCTCGGTTATACGAGGTTAGTATAACGATCAACTGATGTCAACTCAAAAACAAAGTCTCTGGCCAGAGTAGTTTGTTTAATAATAATTGTTATTATTAAACAAGGATTTTTTTTGTTAGGTGCAACGACCCGATTTTTCGACGCTCGAAAAATCGACATCAATACGTCCATTGTATTAAATGCCGAACAATTGAATGTCGAAAACTAAACCGTAAGGGAAAGAAGAAGAAATGGAAAAAATATCAGAATCTCACAATCGCAGCGGAATAATATATAATAGATAAATGACTTATTTAAACAAAAAGAACAATATCTGTTTTATACATTAAATCATCTGAGTACAACAAAATTCATAGCACACAACTGGATAGTTATATTAACTTATCCCCGCAAAAGCTGACTACACAACATACCAAACACAGCGGAAATAAGACAGATATATGTGATGCGTCTCGCCATCCAACTCGTCTCTTGAGCTCCACAGCATCATATCCTGTATTCTATAATGCTCGGTTTGACTCGAACATTATAGTGAAATAACACCCGAGTCAGTCTGCAAAACCAGTGTGAGAAAACACACTCAATTTGATTATTAAGGTTCCCAAAATCCTTTGAAATCAAAGGTATCTCATAAGGCCATGCCATAAATAAACATGCTGGGTTTTTACCTTACGATAATCAAAACATTTTTATCAAATTCGTCTGATATTATAACAGTGTCTATAGAAAGTAAAATAGAATCTAGCTGAAATTCTTGCATCTCACGTTTCAGCAATAGTTAGGCACAATCAAAACCGTACACGCGCTTATTGGAGATTGGATTCCATACAATGGTAGGGCTACTCGGGTACTGCCCGTCAAGTATCTGGTCTAGATCAGCGTACCGAGGATCCACCTTGATCCCCGGTAACAAAAGACTGAAGCTACCCCTTGCTGGATAGTCCGAATAAGATCACCCCGCGGTTGGGATCAGCGACCGCCCACACAGTCGAAATAAAGGGACATATAAACAAGGGTGACCTTACCCTAATTGGTTGCTAGCCACGCTGCACCTCCCTTATTTTCGCCATTCCCGGTTGATGAGGCTTGAGGCTGTGCGTTACCTTTTTAGAACACATCTCACATAGAATGCTCATCGTCCTCCTGACGATGTTATGATAGCATTCATCCATATAAGTATGTTCCCGGTCCAAACGGAACTGAATGCACTACTCCTACTACTTCCGTTTTGGCATCACCCTTAGGATTAGTAGCGATTAGCCCTTGCACTTCACTGCTCCATTTTCGACTCCAAGCTCTAGTCTTCCTCATGAAAACGTTCAAACCGGATCGAGGTGGTTTTCGAAAAATTAATCCTGATCCCGGTCTCTTCGAAATGATCGGCGTATTGTCCAATATTGATAGTCGGTTATTTAACTATCAAATAAAACAATCATCCAAACAATTGTTTTATTTTTACTGTAAAGCACCAATTCCTAATAACTTAGATTTTAAATAATTTAAATCATTGTATCCAAAGATATATATACCTTAAACGTTTAAAACAAAAACTATTAAAAGACTTTATTTAAAATAATAGTTATGAAATTCCATAATAATTTTCAAGTAAAACTTAGCCAAAACTACCTTTAAAATAAAAGTTATTTATATAAAGTATAAATATTTAGTAACTATTTGTTTAAATCATAATACTAGTTTAACCTTTAAAATAATTACTACTATAACTAAAATAATAAATATTTACTTTAAAATCTTAAAATAATTTAAATAATAAATTCCTCTAGAACATTCTTTTAAACAACTTTAAAACTTCTAACTTATACTTAAAATTTGCTTTGAAAACATACTTGGCTTTTCACGAAATTTCACTTTCCATTCCAATATAAGCGTCTAATCATTTATAAATCCTTCTAATTTATCCCAATTTAATTTACGTCTCAACGCGTAAATTTCTTTCCCACGGCGCCTCCTACTTCTGCCTTGGCCACGAAATCTGCTTCGAAGATGCCAGACATCACGATCTCGACTACCATCCCGATCCAGACCTATGAACTCGATCGCTCTACATCGTCGCGCATCGCCTGCCGCCTCGAGCTTTTTGCCTGTCGTGGTTAGAAACCATGGCGGCTGCCTCTAGATTTTGCTTCTCGATTGATTGAGGTATTGGATTTGAATTTGAATGGCTCACGGCTTATGAACGTCGAACGCGATCGACGAGATCGTAAGCACGGAAATTATTTTGACTCGATTTACTGAATCGAGGTAGAAGGGGGAAAACTAAACTTTGAAAACAACGAGAGGGAGAGAGAAGAAGAATTCCAATTCCTTTCCCTATTATTTATTTCAGCCATTACAAATTCGAGGGACTGAATTGCTTTCCTTTTTGTGAACTTGTTGGATTTTTAAAAAGGAAACGAGGGGACACGATGTAATATTGGCGTGCATAAAATTATTTACCATGATTCGAAAAATGCTAAGGGAAAAGAAATAGTTGATGTGAAGGAAATACAGCTGAATGTTGGCGAGTGGTGGTAAAGTAAAGACAGCTGTTATGAAATTATTTCAGCTCAAGTTGACCAGTCAACAATTTTAAATTTTAAATTCAAACCATCTTGAATTCACCACTTAAAATCCTGACATCGTATCGAGGCATGCCACTAGGCATTTATAATGTTGAACCTCCATTCCGAATGCAATAGAAAAGGATTCGAGTCCTAACTCGATCATATGGAGAAGATAGCTTTTGGACCCTGTTGTTATATTGAATTTTCGATATAGATTTCAACCATTATATATCATACGATCACATGATAACTCCAAACACTACGAAATTTGAAATTCAATAATAATACACTATTATGGATCCAATGGAACTGGTTTCGAAGAAATCCGAGAATGTGCCTCGGAAGGCTATTTTAAATATCGATTTAAACGATATATTTTTAAAACCGAACAAAACACTTTCAAACTCAAATTTAAAACTTCTTTTATCGACGGTATGATCAATATAAATTTTCCAAGCCTTTGGAATATTCTTTGTTTGCACCAAAATTGGGCAACACCCTTCGGAAGTTTTTGAAGAGATAATAAATGAAGAAACTAAATTGAAAATGAGGATTATCTAACAAAAACTCCAAATCATAGAAAAGTAAATTGCACGGAAGACAGTAATTTAGAGTGGTTCGGCGTTTTTCCTACGTCCACTATGAAGTTTTATCACTTTATTGCTTAATACTTGAAGATTACAAGTGTTTTAGAGCGAAGTACAGCAGATAATAGACTTAAATCCGAAATCAGCAATAGTGAAAACGATATGGAGTGATTCTGGCAGCGTCCGGGCATGCTTTTTCTCTAGAAATTCTCCCATCCCCTTTCTGAATGTCTAGGGGCTCTATTTATAGGTGTAGGAGGCTGATATTTCACCTAAAATCCGGGGAGACCGCTTCTGGCACGTGAGGGGGGGCCCACATGCCCGACCTCAGGAAATCCGGGCCCACTTTACGATTGATTCGAACTCTAGTTCGAGTCGATCAAAAAAGTGTCCAATCGAGGTGAAATTTGGTGTGGACATTCTTGAACATGCATGCAAGCTCCTGTGAAAATTTCATAGCATTTGGACATGCAGATCTCGAGTTATGATCGATTCAAGATTGCATTTTCGGTTGTCATGCTTGGTTCGAATCGATCCCCATCGAATCGATGGGGTCGAATTGATGGCTGGTGCATGTGAACGACGTCGTGGTGCGCGCACTTCTCGGGTCGATCCATCTTTTTCTCCGAGTTTACTGGGTCGCCTCCATGGTCTTAGCCGCCTTGACTTAGTGGATTCGAGGTAGTGGGTTTGAGGATGTGTTCCTTCGAATCGATCAAATGGATGTTCCTTCGTATCGATCAGGGTATACGATAGTTGATCGATACGAAGGCTTCCCAACTGAATGGTTTCGAGGCAAGTCATGGGATGGAGTCGAAGTGAGGTGACGGGATGGATTCAAAGTAAGGTTATAGGATGGAGTCGAAGTGAGGTTACAGGATGGATTCGGAGTGAATCATCTGCATGGATTAGAAGTACTCTGCCCTACTGGATTCAAAGGTCTTCATCCTGAAGGATATGAAGTGAAGTAGCCCCATGGATTCGAAGTATCTTGCCTTGCTGGATTCGAAGGTCTTCATCCTGAAGGATACGAAGTGAAATTTTATCCGATATTGAATTTCGTATCGATTCTCTCCTGAGCCGATTTGGAAATTTGAGTTGAGACAACGCTTTATGGTTGTTTTGAAAAGCCCGTTCGTATCGATCCTCTCCTAAACTGATATAGAAGGTTGACAAGTAATTTTTTTATATCGAAGCGATGCGTTCATTCTCGTCGATGGCTTCCGATGGATTCGAAGTGATTGTTCGAATCAATAGTCTTCGAACTGCTGCGAGTTGATGGTCATGAAGTTCGTACTTCGAATCGATGGGATGTGGCAACTTCAATTCAGCTTTTGTTAATTGCTTCGTATCGATGAAGCTTCGCATCGATGTTGTCTTGATGGATTCGAAGCTTTGAAGGATTTGAAGCTTTGATGGATTCGAACGCGACGGATTCGAACATGGTTGTTCGAATCGACATGATTTATGACCGGTGGCAATCGGTCAGGTCGACCGAGAGGCGAAGTGTCACGAATCCTCCCTGGAATCCATATAAATACGCGCGGCTTGGCTCATTTCCACTTTTTATTTTTTACTGTTGCTCTAACTCTTTCTTCGTATCAATCCCCCAGAGCCGAGAGAAACGTTTCTTTGAATCAATCAAATCCTTCAATCTTTCACTCGTAATCACAACTAACCAGGTAATTAATGGATTAAAACCGAGCTAAAAATGATGAGACTGCAATTGTCATCATTCTTGAATTCTTCTTAGACCAGTTTCGAAGGATTGTGAGATCTGAATGAAATGGGCCGAATCGATGGACGAAGCGTGACAAAGCGCTGGAGTTCTCTTGAAGAAGTAGAGATCTTGGCAATTTCTCTTTTCATTGCTTCATATCGATTCGGACTGGGGTAATTCGAATCGGTCCTGATCATGGGGCTTCGAATCGATGCCTGCGAAGGTAAGTGGCTCGTATCAATCGATTCGAAGTGATGATTTTGTGATCGATTCGAAGGCGTTGAGTTCGATTGATACGAACTTGCTTTGCTGATGGACTCGAAGCGCTCCTTCACTTGATGCTATGGATATCTTTCCAAGGAACTACTTCGATACGAAGTGCATCGAGTCGACCTTCTATTGATTCGAAGCACGTCGATTCGACTCGTATAGATT
Source organism: Allium cepa (assembly GCA_030765085.1). NCBI lineage: Eukaryota > Viridiplantae > Streptophyta > Magnoliopsida > Asparagales > Amaryllidaceae > Allium > Allium cepa. The sequence goes on from CM060942.1 coordinate 616,561,112, forward strand.
CGATGTGATCGATTCGACCGTCCTTCATTCAGAGAATACGACACATCTGACTTTCTCCAATCTTGAACTATAACCGATTTCAAGCTGAATTTTGACGAACTTAATGAACCTTAGTAAACTTGATTCCGACGAGCTTTTGCCTTGCATAATTGAACTTGACTTTAGGACTACACTCGACTGCCTTTTGAAGCTCGTCGATGGAACTGTGGCCTAATCAAAATATAATGGACTTATGCTTGAATTGATCGGTAACATATGGATGACGAGGTTGTGACGGTCAGCGATGACGGTCATTTCCGGTCTCGATTTTTAGAGTTTTGTCGTTCGCGCATCCTGCTGTTTGCAAAATTTTCTCTCACTCTATAGAATCTTTCTAAGTAATGCACAACACTGCACTGCACCACACACACTTTACACTGGGAATGAACGGGTTTTTTATGTGCTTAATGTTTCTTTCTGATGAGTTAGTTAGTTATGAAATCTTCGAGCTCTCAACAACAAGAAGTACAGAGTTCGCCTCCTCCAGAAATACTTGAAATCCCTGACGTTCCTCCCGAAGTAGTTGGTCCGGCTCCGGACGAAGTGCCGGAAGCCATATTTATCGATGATCTTATCGATTCTGTTTCGTCCAGTATTTCTGAAGCCTTACTGGGCCGGATCTGCTTGAAACATAACTTATCCCCGGACGACGTTTTGCTACCGGGCGTTGATGACAAACCTCACAACCCGCCCGAGGGGTATACTGCTTTCTATCGTCACGCCTGTGCGGCTGGAGCTCTCCCTCCATTTAACCAATATATCAGGGAGATGTTATCGTTCATTGGAATCGCCCCCTCACAACTTCATCCCAACGGACACGCATTGCTGAACAGTGTTTTTGTCCTATTTATGGTTCATCTCTTTCGTCCGCCAAGGCCAACCGAGATTAGACACATATTTAACTTCAAGAGCAGGGGCGATAGCCCATCTTTCACATTTTTGGAAGCAGTTAGAAACTGCCAGATTGTGACGGGAGCCTGGACCAGACTCAGTTATTTTAAAAATGAATGGTTTTTTGTTCGATGCCCCCCAGGGTTCGCTAGGCGATGGCTGTCTAGACGTAAGTGCCACAAATTGCACAAACCTTCTCTAAACAGTCGTTATCAATATTTGTACTAATATCAGGTGTTCTTCTTGCAGCTATCATCTCAAGGCCTGACGGTGGATATTACAAAGGCGTTGTCCGAAGTTTACAAGAGGTCCCGAGTGATTTGCGGCACATCGACTCGGTGTTAACTGATGATAACTTAAGGACGCTGGGTTTAATTGAGATGAACCAGAGTATTGTTATCGAGGGGTTGGCGAAACCGGCTTCGAAGGCAAAGAAGAAGACGGTGAAAAGAAAACCCGGCATAGTGATAAGAGAAATGAGCGATGATGAGAGGACGCCTACTGATACCGAGTTAGCGGCTGATCTTTCCCGAATAGAAGAAAAGCGGAAAGGCAAGGCTATTGTCCCTAAACTTGAGAGACTGAAGTCTGTAGTCGTATCTCGTTTGATCCCCGGAATTACTACCTCTGACGCTGCTCCTTGTCAATCAAGAAACATTTTTATAGGACTGGATGACATTCCCATCCCGGAATACATATCTCTCCACCACGAGTTCGGGTTGGATGAACTCCGGGAAGCGTTAGAAATAAGCGAGCCTTTACCTGTTAGTGCAGTCGAAACTTCTGGTTGGTTGGGGGTTTTGCACATTTGCATACACTTTCATAACACTACACGACTTTCGTACAAATCATATTGCTTTCGCCTCGTATTTAACTGAATTGCTTCTCTTTTTCAAGTGCTATGTCTGGCCGTCAATCTACACTAGACAAACTCCGAAGAGTGCATCACCCATCGTCTTATTACGAATCTCGACGTGGAGACTCCGATCGCGATCGTGAACGGAGGCATCATGGCCAGGAATATTATGTAAGGGATCATCATCGTAGTTACTCTAGTCAGGAGCGATCGGACAGAGATCGGAGATACCGCTCCCCTTCTCGTTCTCCTCCGCCACCCCGAAGCCATATTCAGGTATCTGAGTCTCTGCGACGTCAACCGTCTTCGCAGGTTTCGAGGCTCGAGCCACATCGTTCTAGAACTGAGGTTGTTGCGACCACGGCTGCGGAGGAGGCCCCTATTGAACCATCTGGTGAAGGGGCTATCAGACTTGCTCAATTGAAGAGGGACTTCCCGGAGATTTGCTTCGACGCTTGTATTATTCCTGCTAATCTTAAAAGAATTCCCGAAGACGCCGTGACCACAGCACTTAGCTATACCCGCGATTTCTATGCTCAGTACAAAGAATGGTATAAGGCGGCTGTTAAAGCTTCAAAAGTAGCCTTCGATCGGGCCAAAATTATCGAGAAACAGAAGCCGACTTGGCTCAGAAGAACCGTATTGTCGATATACTTCAATCTGAGGCGGAATCCTCCCGTAAGGCCGAAGTTGAGTCACTAAAAAAGGTTGATGAGACATTAGTTGAGATGGCAAAGATGCAATAGGCACATTGCACTTTAGTTGAAGACTTGGGCCATCGATACAAAAATGTTGAGGCCGAGCGGGATGCGGCAGTCAAAGAACTAGAGGAATTAAAGGCTAAGTTTGCCTATATAAACAAGGAAAAATACGATGCTAATACGGCCGCACAAGAAGCGTGTGAGCAAGCTGTGTCTCTTCGAGCTGAGCGTGATGCGGCAGTCGCAAGGGTTAAGGAGGTTGAAATGAAAGTGGAGGAGAAAGTCCAGGCATAGAGGTTCAAGATGGAGGCCGAATTTGACGAACTCGGACACATATAATGCCAACGTGTTAGAGCATAGAAATCTCTCCTGGATAGGAGATTACTCGATGCTTCTCTACAATGCCTGGAAGAAATTAGTGGAGAACAAGAGGATGTCTTGCCCGGATGGAGTATTAGATGAGTTTGAGCTCGAGTGACGTCTACTTAGCGAGGATGAGAGGAGAACTCTTCACGATGCGATAATTTCTGTTGAGAAAGAAAAACTTGGCATCCATCAAACGAAGATCGACGAAGGTTCGGGCGTCGCGCATCATAGTGAGAATATCGAAGTCCATATCCCGATTTCATCCGAAGTTATTGATGTGGTTGACCCACAAGTCATTCCTGCTTACAACCCGGACCAACCAGGGTTATCTTCTGGTAAGACTGTTGTCTCCGAGCCTGTTCAAGCTCCAAGGCAAGGTGAGGAAGGTACTTTGATTATTTCCCTCATGTCTTAAAGTATCGATTATTTAAGAGAATTTGTTGGACTGATTACTTTTGCTCTCCTTTATTCAGTGACTGAGAGTGCCGCATTCGTGTCCCCAGTTCCTCCTGTCCTACATCCTACGCATGGAGTTATTGTCACCGAGGCGATTTCAACTACCGCCATGGCCGGTGATATTGGAGAGGGGAGCTCGATGTCATTCGATGCTCAAATGATTGAAGAGCTACTTGGTCATTCTCTTGACCCTATTCCTGATCCTTCATTCGCGATGAGTGGAGCTGCTCCAGTTTTTAGTTCTGTCGTGACGACCACTAGCATATCCAGCGTAGCTCAGTTGTCTCGAGAAGAAGAGATTTTAGCTGAGATAAGTGCTGAGATGGCCACGATGGTAACGGTCGGTGGTTCTGGTTGTGACATTGCCCCCTCAAACTTATCTTCTTTAATGGTGATCTCTCCCGGTGGCACGGTGACCGTCTCAAGCGTTGCCGAACAGACACCTGTCACCGCTCCCATGCCTTCGGTTCGTCCTTCCAAAAGGATCTCTGTCCCCTCCAGCTCTGAGGAAGACGTTGATATTATGCCAGATCCGGAGGATGTTCCAAAGAAGGGCAAAAAGTCTCGTAGGAAGCCGGGTAGTGGGTCCAGCGGCTCGACTCCAAAGAAGAAGCCCCAGAAGAAGAAGGAGTGAGCTTCTTGTTTTATCATGTAGTTGTGAATAGCAATTCTTTTACCTCTTTGTTCTTTTAGAGCCGTGTATATGTGTGGATTCGGCCTCCACTTAATTGAAACCTTTTGACTTGCCATGTAATCAAACCTGTTTTTGTTGGTTGATGGAATGGGAAGTTGCTCTTTTCTTTTACTTAAGTGTTTTGCAGTGTTTGTTTTTTATCTACCAAGTATGAAAAACATAATTTCGTGTCATGATTGATGAATGCGTTGAACTCCGGACATTGTATCACTTTGGTTGGTGATTAACACTTAGCTTTTTTGCGCCCTAGTCTCGGGGAACAACATTTGTATTTTGGTGATTGATCGCGTTTATTGCAAATCTTAAGCACATGTCCACATTCTGGGGACTTAGGATAATTTGAGATCGATAATCCGGTTCGCACTCCGAGAATTTGAGAGTTATCGATATTTGTAACACGGTTCGCGCTCCGGGAACCTGGAATTGATGTTTATACTCCGCTTCACGCTCCAGGAACTTGGAGTTAGTATTGATATTTCGGTTCGCACTCCGGGAACTTTGACATAGTGTTTGTGCTTCAATTCACACTCTGAGAATTCGGAGGTAGCATGTATGCTTTAGTCCGCACTCTGGGAACTCGTAATCTATGTTTATACTCCATTCACGCTCTGAGAAGTTGGAGTTAGCACGGATGCTTTGGTTCGCGCTCCGGGAACGGTGGATTTGATGTTTATACTCTAATTCACGCTCTGGGAATTTGGAGTCCGTTCACAATCTGGGAACGAGTTGTTGGACTTTATACTCCAATTCGCGCTTTGGGAATTTGGAGTCCGTTCACACTCCGGGAACGAGTTGCTGGATGTTTATACTCCAATTCACACTCTGGGAAGTTGGAGTCTGTTTGCACTCCGGGAACGAATTATTGAATGTTTATACTCTAATTCGCACTCTGGAAAGTTGGAGTCCGTTCGCACTCCGGGAACGAATTATTGAATGTTTATACTCCAATTCACACTCTGGGAAGTTGAAGTCCGTTCGTACTCCGGGAACGAATTATTGAATGTTTATACTCCAATTCGCACTCTGGGAAGTTGGAGTTCGTTCACACTCCGGGAACAAGTTGTTGAATGTTTATACTCCAATTCACACTCTGGGAAGTTGGAGTCCGTTCACGCTCTGGGAACGAGTTATTGAATGTTTATACTCCAATTCGTACTCTGGGAAATTGGAGTCAGTAAAAGGATTATCGTGTATCAATCCTTGTAAATGCTGGTGTAGTGTTGTGTCCCCGAGCTCGGGTTTCACTTAGTGAGTGACCGGTCGTATCACAGTCACTCCCTATTTGAATAAATCCCACCGCATGATGGAATTTAGCTCTCTGTGCATCGTGATATTATACGGCATTTTCAGTGAATCACAACTTTTGGCTCGAAGAGATGGCATTTTATTGCTGAAATAAAAGAAATATGGCAAAATCAGTTGCCTTATTACAAGTTCAAACTTCAAAATGCAAAAATAAAATGCTAAGGAAGAAATTGACTAAAAATAGATAAATAAAGCCTGTCATGTATAGTAGCGACGGAGACTTTCGCTATTCCAAGCTCTTGGTCAAGTAAGACCGTCAATGGTTGACAACTTGAACGTGCCATCTCCGAGCTTTTGTGAAATCACATACGGCCCTTCCCAATTTGGCTTCATGTGCGAAGGGATCGGATAAACTCTCTTGAGTACGAGATCGCCGGGTTCAAAGGTTCGCGGTCGGACCTTGGCATTATATATTCGAGCGACTCGACCCCGATATGCGGCTGCCCTCAAATCAGCTTCTTCACGCTTCTCATCAAGTAGATCAAGAGATTCAGCAAGTAATATGGCATTCGTTTTCGGATCATAATATGTCACACGATGAGAGTGAACTTCCAATTCGACTGGAATAACGGCTTCAGAGCCATAGGATATAGAAAATGGAGTGTGTCCGGTTGTAGTCTTGTGAGTCATTCGGTAAGCCCATAGAGCCATAGGCAGTTCATCAACCCACTTGCCCCAGGCTTTTTCCAGTTGTTTCTTCAAAATAGACTTGATAACCTTATTGACGGCTTCAACTTGACCATTTGCTTGAGGGTGTGCTACTGCAGAGAATTTCTTGTGGATGTGAAATCGTTGACAAATGTTCTTGAATTCAACACTGTCGAATTGGGCTCCATTATCGGTGATAATAGTATGCGGGAGACCAAACCGGCAGATGATGTTGCGTACCACGAAGTTGATTACTTTCTTTGTCGTAATTGTTGCAAGAGGTTCAGCTTCAGCCCATTTGGTGAAGTAATCAACTGCGACGATGGCGTACTTCGCGCCACCTTTAGCTAAAGGCAATGCACCAATTATATCAACTCCCCATATTGCAAATGGCCATGGGCTAACCATTTGGGTTATCTCAGTAGGTGGAGCTCTGGGAATTCGAGCGTGTTTTTGGCATTTATCACACTTTTTGGCATAGTCCATAGCATCGCGATTTACGGTAGGCCAACAATATCCATATCGGAGTATTTTCTTGGCAAGTGCTTTCCCCCCAGTGTGATCGCCACATTCTCCTTCGTGCACATCGTGTAACACTCGTTTGACTTCATCGTGTGTGATACACCGGAGAAGAGGAACAGAATATCCCCTTCGATACATAACTCCATTCTAAATGACAAATCGTGAAGCTTTTCGAAGAATTTGTCTTTTCTCACTTCGTCATTCGGGTAATATGCCACGCTCAATGTAGTCTTGGTAGGGGGTCATCCATGATTCCCTACGGGGAGTAGCTTCAAATGTGAATTCATTCTCTGCTCGATCAATGCTCGGAGAGGATAAAGTTTTGACAGGAACGAATCCCAAGTGTTGAGCTTCGCCTGTGCTTGCCAACTTTGCCAACGAATCGGTTTCTGGTTGTGCTCACGGGGTACGTAGAAAATGGTATAATAATCGAACTGATCAAGCACTTCCCGGACTCGGGCCAGATAAGAGGCTAGTCTTCGATCTTTGGCCTGGTATTCACCCCGAACTTGGCATACTACCAACTGGGAATCACAGTAAATTTCCACAGCGATAATTCTTAAGTCACGGGCTAACTTCAACCCAGTAAGCAAAGCTTCATATTCGGCTTCATTGTTGGTTGCACAGAAATCAAACTTCAAAGCGTAGCATATGGATCGGCCCTCAGGGGTTTCAAGCACTATCCCTGCGCCCGAGCACCGATCGTTAGATGCACCATCAGTATATAGCTTCCATATGTATTCGGGGGATTTACTAGTTTCAGGTAAGTCTTTAGGAATAGTGAATTCGGCAATGAAATCTGCTAAGACTTGACCGTGTATGGCTCGTCACGGAGTGTATGTGATGTCAAATTGACTTAGTTCAATGTTCCATTTCAATAACCTGCCAGACGTCTCAGGTCGTGTGAGGACTTGTCGTAACGGCTGATCGGTGTACATGGTGATGGGATGAGCCTGAAAATATGGACGGAGCTTCCTTGAGGCGATGACTAGACAATATGCCAATTTTTCTAACCTTGGATAATTTCTCTCGGCTCCGGTTAATCGTTTACTAACAGAGTAGACCGGTCTCTGCACTCGGTCTCCCGAACTAACGCAGCGCTGATGGCGTTTTCAGATACTGCCAGATAGAGGTATAACTGTTCATGATCAATAGGTTTTGAAAGAATCGACGGTGTGGAAAGATGCTGAATTAGTGATTGAAATGCGCCCTCACATTCTGTAGTCCATTCGAAGTTTTGTTTCCCTTTTCGAATCAGGTCGAAGAAGGGTATGCATTCGTCAGTTGATTTCGATATGAGCCTGCTCAGTGCTGCAACCTTTCCATTAAGGCTCTGAACCTGTTTTATGGTCCTTGGAGTTTGAAGATTCCTGATCGCCCAAATCTTTTCGGGGTTGGCCTCTATTCCTCGGGCGTTGACGATGAACCCAAGGAATTTTCTGGATGCGACTCCAAAATGACATTTTAGCGGATTAAGCTTCATCCCCTATCTCCGGAGGACATTGAACGTTGACTCTAAGTCTTTGACGTGATCAGTGGAATATCGTGATTTTACCAACATATCATCTACATAAACTTCCATAGTTTTCCCGATCTGGTCGGCAAACATTCGATTGACTAAGCGTTGGTAAGTTGCTCCGGCATTCTTTAATCCAAAAGGCATGACCTTGTAGCAGTATAGTCCCAGGTCAGTTACGAAGCTCGTATGTTCTTGATCGGGCACATGCATGGGTATCTGGTTGTAACCAGAATAAGCATCCATGAAAGATAATAATTCGTGCCAGGCCATTGAATCCACAAGTTGATCGATTCGGGGAAGTGGAAAGCTGTCTTTCGGACAAGCCTTATTTAAGTCAGAGTAATCGATGCACGTTCTCCATTTCCCATTCGGTTTTCGGACAAGTACAGGGTTGGATACCCACTACGGGTACAAAGCATCCCAGATAAACCCATTCGCTCTTAGCTTTTCAACTTCTTCTTTGAGGGCGGCAGATCTCTCTGGATCCATACCGCATCTTTTTTGTTTGACCGGGATATACCGTGGGTCAATATTCAAGGTGTGGCTTGCGATATCCGGCGAGATTGCACACATATCAGAGTGCGTCCAAGCGAATACGTCTAGATTTGCTTGGAGAAATTCGACCAATTCCCGTTGCGTTTGTGGGTTTAGTTGAGACCCAATTTTTAACATTTTTGAATCATCATCATCATTAACTGGAATGTCAATTGTCAGCTCGGCAGGGGAAGCTTGACTTTCTTTAGATTCATCATTATCTTCAGTGTCTCTAGGGTCTAGATCCTTCTGGAATTGGTCGTGGTGCCCGGGCCGAGGCCCATGCACTAATTGTCAATCAGCGGCGAAACGGACGCAGAGAGATTCCTCCACTCCCTTTCCTTTCTCCTTTCTCTGCGCTTCTCGCAGTTCGGCAACATAGCAGGCTCTCCCAGCAGCCTGATCTCCTTGAATGGCCCCAATCCCGTGATCAGTGGGGAATTTCAAAGTTAAGCACCATGGGGCGATTGCTGCCCTGAATTTGGCAAGGGCCGGTCGTCCCAAAAAAGCATTGTATGGAGAGTGGATATCTAGGACAACAAATTGTAACATTCGGACTCTTCGGCGTTCTCCAACTCCCAACTCCACTGGCAACTCCACCACTCCAGTGGGTATATTAGCACTTCCATCAAAGCCATGGATTCTAGATTGACAAGGCTTTAAATCTTTGGCTTCCATCTTCATTTGATCATATGCTCTCTTAAATAAGATATTCACTGTACTCCCACTGTCCACCAGGATCCTCTTCATCCAAGCAGGACCAACCTGGGCAGATATGACTAGTGGGTCTATTGTTGGGGCTTCGACCTTATCAACATCTCGGTTTCTAAATACGATGTCATCTGCCATCGTCCTCTGTTGTTTGGCCGGAGCCCCTTCATCAAGTGTACTGCAACTCTCAAAACTCACATGCCTGATCGAATTGGCGTATGATTCCATTTCCCTCCAGCTTCGGTCCGTTGGATGAGGACCACCACTAACTGTATTTATGACCAATCTCCCGCCTGTATGAGCGGGCTCCTCCTGTCTCTCTTGGTTTTGTGCACGATTTTGGTTTGACGGGCCCACACCACCAGCCTGCGGTGCCCGCACGAATTGATCTAACTTCCTTTCCCTGATCAATTTTTCAATAAGATCTTGCAAATGCCTACAATCATTGGTATTGTGTCCGTAACTTTCGTGGAATCTACAGAACTTCCCAGTTTGAATCTATCTCTCCGACGACGACTTCGGAGTCGGCTTCTTATACTACATCGCATTACAAGTTTGTAGATACACGTTTTCCAGTGACGTATTCAGTGGTGTATAGCTTTCAAACATTTGCGCCCTACGCCGCGGGCCACGATTCTGATCTTGCTTCTTATTTCTATTATCGCTGTTCCTCGGCTGGGTTTGCTTGTTTTGAATATTCAAATGTACTTTTCTAGAGCTCTCCCCTGACTATTTAACTGCCACGTTGCTTTGAATTCCTTCATTGCTGGGTCTCGCATCGTCCTGCTTCCTAGATTGTTTCGCATCCTCACGCCTTAAGAATTGGGCGGCTTTGGAGTAGAAACGATCCAACGATGCAGGAGGTTTCCCAGCTAGCCAGTTTCCAAATTCAGAGTCGGGGTCAATCCCCTTAGTCAAGGCCATCAAGATCGAATTATCATTGGGGTTAGTGATCTCTGCACAAGCGGCATTGAATCTTTCCAAATATCGTCTGAGTGTCTCTCCTGGAGCTTGAGTGACACTAGATAAAGTATTTACGTCTTTAGGCCTGGCAATGTGCATACGGATCTGCTCAACAAATTTAGTAGCCAATTGGTCAAATGAAGAGATAGATCGTGGTGGTAATCGTGTAAACCACATTGTCGCAATTCCCACCAAAGAAATGGGAAAACTACGGCATTTTACTGCATCATCAGCTCTTGCAGCAGTCATCGACCATTCGTATTTCAGAATATGTTGGTTAGGGTTGGAACTTCCTTCATACATGGGGAGGGTCGACATCCTAAATCACCGAGGAGGTTCAGCATATAATATGTCGTCAGTGAATGGAGTATGACTTCGGGAGATTCCCTAATCATCATTTGTTAAGCCCTGACTTTCGCGGATCATTTGGCGTACCATAGCTGAGAGGTCAGGTGTTACTATACTCGGAGGGTGGCGAGCCAAAGTGTGGTCGGGTTCCACAGTGCGAGGTAGGATCGGGCGCCATCGACGATCCATGTCTCGCTCCTTGGCTCGGTGTCTTCTGGGACATATGGTCCCGGAGTATGTTCCTGCTGGTGGTAGTTCTAATTGGAGTGATTTCGGGTATCAACTCCTATGTCAACTGCAGCGGCGGTGGATTGGTTATCCGTAGTGTGTTGTGGAACAATGCCTCCTCGTGAGGAGGGTCCTGTATGAAAACTGGCAGAAGGGCCAACTCTTATCTGCCCAACAGTTAATGCTTGTTGGTGACCAGCAGTATGCGCATGGCTTCCGTCTAGCCTGGGACAGGTAGATCTACCGCTGTAATCAGACGAGGCAGAGCTTTCAGTGGAGGAATGAGGGGCGTGGTCCCTTCTGGATCTTCTACGCCTTTGGCGGTTCAGTTGATTAGTCAACTCAACATTGGCACGTAATTGTTCAGCCAGCTGTTGTCGACTTTGGGTTAGTTCCTGGAGTAATGTTTGGAACTCTTGTCGAGTGACCGGACCAGATGGATCTGAATGCCCGGTATTATCTTGATTGGGTGGAGGTAGTTGCATGGGATTTTGTCTATCTCGGCCTTCTTGGCCAGCGGCAGTAGAAGTGGTTCTCGTGCTAACCATCTTAAGGTGTAGAATCCTTTCCTAGATTTTGGTAAATCTGAATAGTGTGGAAGGAGTCTGAAATGGAAGTCTGGATCTCTCTCTTAGATTTATGCAATCCGGTATCGATGACAGATCCAATGAGCAGGAGAAAAACTGGGTTCTCTCAGTGAAAGCACCAAAGTGTTTGCACCAAAATTGGGAAGCACCCTTCGGAAGTTTTTAAAGAGATAATAAATGAAGAAACTAAATTGAAAATGAGGATTATCTAAAAAAAACTCCAAATCACAGAAAAGTAAATTGCACGGAAGACAGTAATTTAGAGTGGTTCGACGTTTTGCCTACGTCCACTATAAAGTTTTATCACTTTATTGCTTAATACTTGAAGATTACAAGTGTTTTAGAGCGAAGTACAGCAGTTAATAGACTTAAATTCGAAATCAGCAACAGTGAAAACGATATGGAGTGATTCTGGCAGCGTCTGGGCGTGCTTTTTCTCTAGAAATTCTCCCATCCCCTTTCTGAATGTCCAGGGGCTCTATTTATAGGTGTAGGAGGCTGATATTTCGCCTAAAATCCGGGGAGACCGCTTCTGGCACGTGAGGGGGGGCCCACATGCCCGGCCTCAGGAAATCCGGGTCCACTTTAGGATCGATTCGAACTCTAGTTCGAGTCGATCAAAAAAGTGTCCAGTCGAGGTGAAATTTGGTGTGGACATTCTTCAACATGCATGCAAGCTCCTGTGAAAATTTCATAGCATTTGGACTTGTAGATCTCGAGTTATGATCGATTCAAGATTGCATTTTTGGTTGTCATGCTTGGTTCGAATCGATCCCCATCGAATCGATAGGGTCGAATCGATGGCTGGTGCATGTGAACGATGTCGTGGTGCGCGCACTTCTCGGGTCGATCCATCTTTTTCTCCGAGTTTACTAGGTCGCCTCCATGGTATTAGCCGCCCTGACTTAGTGGATTCGAGGTAGTGGGTTTGAAGATGTGCTCCTTCGAATCGATCGAATGGATGTTCCTTCGTATCGATCAGGGTATACGATAGTTGATCGATACAAAGGCTTCCCAACTGAATGGTTTCGAGGAAAGTCATGGGATGGAGTCGAAGTGAGGTTACAGGATGGATTCGAAGTAAGGTTACAGGATGGAGTCAAAGTGAGATTACAGGATGGATTCGGAGTGAATCATCTACATGGATTCGAAGTACTCTGCCCTACTGGCTTCGAAGGTCTTCATCCTGAAGGATATGAAGTGAAGTAGCCCCATGGATTCGAAGTATCGTGCCTTGCTGGATTCGAAGGTCTTCATCCTGAAGGATACGAAGTGAAGTAGCCCCATGGATTCGAAGTATCTTGCCTTGAGGGATTCGAAGTAGGGGACGTTTGATGGGTTCGAACCACGGCTTGGTTCTATGGATTCGAACATGGGGCCTGCTCTGATGGATTCGAACTTAAAGTTATTCCCTCCACTCTTCATTGGCGATAATTTGAGCGTACGAACTCGGATTGACTTGAGATTTGAGACGCTGACTTTTACGATCTTTCTCGTCATGTCCCATCAATTGTAGCTCAATCTGGACTCGGACAAAATCCAACGATATTCATAGTGAAGCATAGTATGACCAATCTTTGAGACGAACCGTCCTATGTTTTCAATCGATCTTTTGTTATCACGGCTTTGCCAAAAAGCGGGATAACATTTGCCCCCCAAAGCACGTCTTGTGGAACATGTATATCCTACTTAGCAATAATATCCAATCACAGAATCCAATATCATTTTATTCATTACTTTACAAAATTTTCAACATTTGTTTCACTTAAGGCCGTACAATGTACATATCTATCCGTAGAAATATCAAATCCGATCGCTCACTCGATCACAAAATTTCACTTCCGACTAGTATCGTTCACCCAACTTCCTAGTGTGGACTCAGATCTGGTTTCTTGATCAAAAACCACCATTCTCCTTGCATAATCCTAAACTATGATAGAGAGTTTTAGAACCAATCAAAAATCCATATCCAGGGTTCGCCGTCGAAAATCAAGTGAAAAATCCCAACTTAGATCGATATAATTATCTCATAATTCTATGCTCGAATCTGGATCAAACCGCCGTGCGAATAAAATAATATACGTACATCCTATGTATTTATCTAAATTGATTAATAGCTATATCTATTTTCTTTATATTCACATTTATTTTGATTTCCATTCACTTATCCACAAATATCTCATTTCACATTTTACTTAATCTTCATTCAATAACTAACTTAGTATATTTCTCAATTCCGATATCAATTTTTATTTGAGAATTTCACCATTTACCTTCCTTAAGTTTATTATAAATATTCTATATACTTTAATATTTAATATTACTTCACCATTAAAACTTTCACATCTATTTTCATTTAACTTAAATTTTCAATTCCATTCTGAATTCAATTTATCTTTCGTTTTTAAATATTGAAATCTATTCATCTTACCTCAAACCATTTTTTATTTCAAATTTTATTATCTTTAGTCCACTTCAAACAATTTCTTCAACTTTACTTAACCCAATTCAAATTGAATTTCAAATATTTAGTTTAAATACCATTTACTTACAATTTAAATTAGTTTGTTTCATTTAACCCAACTCAAACCAAATTCAGTTTCAGCTTATTTAAACATGACTCAAAATAAAATATCATCCAGATATTCAGTTTCACTTCCATTTACAGTTATCTTTTTATTTAATTAGTTTACTTCCCTAGCTTCATTTGTTTCACACTTACTTTAATTTTAACTATTCTTCAAGTTAATTTTTTTTCCAACAGATTTCAAATTTTATAGGTTCTCAAACCTGTTTATATTCCATAAACATTTTTACTTAAACTTCCAGAGTTTAAACAATTTCTTAAACATCCAAAGCATTTTTGAAATCATATATACCCAAACCTAATTATTCCTTGCATTCCAAAATAAAACCCAATTTTGCAAACAAATATCATTCAAAACATTCAGGTAGCAATCCCTATCTTGGAAACTCGAAAATGAACATCGATGATGTTGCAGTCATCACCGAAGTTATTTTCCAGCGATCGAAAAGAGTTCAGTGCTTTTATCTCTTTAAAACCCTTTCATATATTTTTAAATTCCAAATCTCACCAGATTTCAAATCCCATTTAAAAATATTCCCGAAATAATATCACTATTATTCCTCCAAAACCTTTGAAAATCATTTTCAAACTCAAAAGGGATTTAAATTTCCCAAATCTCAAAATTTCAAATCCTTTCAATTCATTTTCAAATATTTCTTTGGAATTTTATCTCATTTCAATTATAAATCACATTTATAATTTACATTTACAAACCTTATTCTGTTAATGAATTTATTTTCTTAAACTTTGGTTATTACCTTAATTTCTTGTTCAATTTCCACACAAAAATGATAATACTTTAATATTATTACTTCCTAACAATCAAGAAACCATATATTTAACTATAATAATTTATGAAAAATTATTTCTTTTATATAAATAATAACTTTGGGAAAAATTATTTCATTTACCCTTTTAAAACAATATCATGTCGATTTGTTCTGTACAAGTGTTTAGAGATCCCTATCAATAACGTTAATTCTCGTATTGACCAGAATCCATAAGCCACTCAACAAACCAATCAACACAATATAAAACCATTTTATATTCACTAACAAATAAGCGCTTATATCTATTAATATACTCAAACTCATTCTAAAGTACTACAGACTCTATTTTTAATGAGTAATCCCCACCTGATCCAAGGTTCTCGCTTAACCTTCTGCTCTGATACCAAATGTAACGACCCGATTTTTCGATGCTTGAAAAATCGACATCAATACGTCCATTGTATTAAATGCCAAACCATCGAATGCCAGAAACTGGACCGTAAAGGAAAGAAGAAGGAGGTAGAAGAAGAAATAGTAAACAATATCAGAATCTCACAATCGCAGTGGAACAATATATAATAGATAAATGACTGATCTTTAAAAAAAAAGGACTATATCTGTTTTATACATTACATCATCAGAGTACAACAAAATTCATAGCACACAACTGGATAGTTATATTAACTTGTCCCCACAAAAGCTGACTACACAGCATACTAAACACAGTGGAAATAAGATAGATACGTGTGATACATCTCGCCATCTAGCAAGTCTCCTAAGCTTCGCAGCATCATATCCTGTATTCTATAATACTCGGTCTGACCCGAGCATTATAGTGAAATAAACCCGATTCGGTCTGGAAAACCAGCGTGAGAAAACACACTCAATTGGATTATTAAGGTTTCCAAAATCCTTTGAAATCAAAGGTATATCGTAAGACCATGCCATAAATAAACATGCCAGGGTTTTATCTTACGATAACCAAAACATTTTTATCAAATCCATCTGATATTATAATAATGTCTATAGAAAGTAAAATAGAATCTAGCTGAAATGATTGCATCTCACGTTTCAGCAATAGTCGGGCACAATCAAAACCGTACAAGCCCTTATTGGAGATTGGATTCCAAACAATGGTAGGGCTACTGGGGTAACACCCGTCACAGTACCTGGTCTAGATCAACGTACCGAGGATCCACCCTAATCCCCTGCAACACAAGATTGGAGCTACCCCTAACTGGATAGTCAGAATAAGATCACCCCGCGGTTGGGATCAGCAACCGCCCACACAGCCGAAATAAAGGGACATCTAGATAGGGGTGACCTTAGCTAGCCACTTAGCCTTACTGCACCTCTCTTGTTTTAGCCGTTCCCGGTTGATGATGCTTGATGCTATACGTTACCTTTTTAGAACATAGCTCACTTAGAATGCTCATTGTCCTCCTAATGATGTTCTGATAGCATTCATCAATACAAGTTCGTTCCCTGTCCGAACGGAACCGAAGGCACTACTCATACTATATCCATTTTGGCATCACCCTCAGAATTAGTAGGATTAGCCCTTGCACTTCACTGCTCCGTCTTCGACTCCATGCTCTAGTCTTCCTCACGAAAACTTTCAAACCGAATCAAATTGGTTTTAGAGAAATTAATCCCGGTCTCTTCGAAACAATCAGCGCATTGGCCAATATTGATAGTCGGTTATTTAACTATCAAATAAAACAATCATCCAAACAATTATATTATTTTTACTGAAAAGTACCAAGTCCTAATAACTTAGATTTTAAATAATTTAAATAACTTTATCCAAAGATATATATGTACCTTAAACATTTAAAATAAAAACTACTTAAAAGACTTTATTCAAAATAATAGTTATGAAATTCCATAATAATTTTCAAGTAAGACTTAGCCAAAACTACCTTTAGAATAAAAGTTATTTATATAAAGTGTAAATATTTTAGTAACTTATTTTTTAAATCATAATACTAATTTAACCTTTAAAATAATTACTACTATAACTAAAATAATAAATAATTACTTTAAAATCTAAAAACAATTTAAATAATAAATTCCTCTAGAACATTCTTTTGAACAACTTTAAAAATTCAAACTTATATTTAAAATCTGCTTTGAAAACATACTTGGCTTTTCACGAAATTTCACTTTCCATTCCAATATAACCGTATAATCGTTTACAAACCCTTTTGATTTATCCCAATTTAATTTACGCCTCAACGCATACATTTCTTTCCCACGCCTTTAAAAATAAAAACACTATTTTTTTTAAAAACAATTTATCCATTCCTTTATAAATTTCCACCATGAATTTATACTTCCAAATATCCACAGATATCTTATTTTACTTTATAAACCCATTTTATAAATTCCATAGTCTCATCCTTCTTTTAAAACACAGATTCAAAACTAAATCGATTTTCAAAATTTACTCCATATTAAAATAAATTCCTTTACTTGCTCAATTTTATTTCAAAACCCATTAATTTAAATTTTCATTTCTTTATTATGATTTAAAATTTTATTTAAACTGAAAATATCAATTTCATACTATATTTAAAATTCTCCTTTTATTTCTTCCCAAACCATTTAAATCCTGAATTTAAAAATAAATTCTTTAATTTTTTAAACAATACCACCTAAAATTTTTTAATTCGTTTATTTCCATTTATTAAAAATCTCTTTCCCATACTTGGAATTTATTTATTAGAATCTAAAAATAAACTTTTATTCCTTTCCAATTTCATTCTTAAATTTATCCAAATTAGCTGAATTATTTTACTTAAAAATTCTCTTTTTTATTCCTTCAAGAATCCATTCTTTATATTTTTGATGTCTCAATATCCCAAAATATAGTCAGTCACACTATAGCATTGAATATTTTCAATTCCCAATATGATCCATCGCAGATTATCACATAAATCACATTATTGAATATAAATAAATTCAACATTTTGAGGAATCTAGTTGTATCCCTCCAACATGTTTCCCTACATCCACAGATGTTACCATAATATAAAAATACCAATCCCACTTCAAGGGGGATATCGGGGATAAAGGGTCATCCACTATTATGCGGGAGCATAGGGTCTCATCCGCTATATAATGCGGGAAATCAATCACTCCAATATATGTACACTATATATGATATCACATCCATATTGATAATAGATCATCAATCTAAGAAATCAATTCAGTAATTTAAATTTAACTATTTAAATTTAAATGGTAATCCAAATGAGCGAGATTAACTCACCTTTAACTTGTTTGAAATTCACTCCAAACCGACTCGTTTTCTTCACTTTTCAGACCTTGTGCACACATTATAAAATTTTACTAACATATGGAATGATTGAACGATTAATTTTCATTTAATAATTTAATTTACTAATGATTTAGTTTTAAACTAATTTCCTTATTGTAAGTTTTTAGTGACTAAAATAATTAGATAAGTTTATTAAACAAATTGACCTCTACAATGTACATTATTTTAAAGTTAAATAAGTAGATATAAAAATGTGTATAGGTTTATTTTATTTTATTTTTCATTTTGAAACTCATATATATTTATAAAAATAATCTATATAGATTTTAAAAATCTAATTTTATATAAACTTCCAATCATTTCAAAATTCCTATTTTTTTCTTCCTTTTCCCAAAATCATATCTACTAAATTAAATAAACTGTTTAAATCTAATTTGTATAAATAATAATTTTATTATTATATTTTTTATTCAGAACAAAGATTTTGCTTAAGATAATAACTGAGGATAAATAAACTACCAGAGAGGCTCTCCTTACCCAACGCTTCCAGAGCACGAGGATGGACATCACCGAAACCTTGCTTCCAGACTAAGTCGCCGAAGTCGTGGCACCTCCTTCTTATGCCTTGGCCACGAACTCTGCTCCAAAGATGCCAGACATTGCAACCTCGACTACCATCCCGATCTAGACCTATGAACTCGATCGCTCTACATCGCCACGCATCGCCTGCCGCCTCGAGCTTTTCGCCTATCACGATTAGAAACCATGGCGGCTGCCTCTAGATTTTGCTTCTCGATTGATTGAGGAACCGGATTTGAATTCGAATGGCTCACTATTTATGAATGTCGAACGAGATCGACGAGATCTTGAGTTCGAAAATTCTTTTGACTTGATTTACCGAATCAAGGTATAAGGGGAAAACTTAACTCTGAAAAGAACGAGGGGGAGAGGGAAGAAGGATTCCAATTGCTTTCCCTATTATTTATTTCGGCCATTACAAATTCGAGCGACTGAATTGCTTTCCTTTTTTCCGTTAACTGGTTGGAGTTTTAAAAAGAAACGAGGGGACACGATGTGATATTGGCGTGCGTAAAATTATCTATCGTGATTTGAAAAAAGCTGAGGGAAAAGAAACAGTTGACGTGAAGGAAATGCAACTGAATGCTGGCCAGAGATGGTAAAGTAAATACAGTTGTTATGAAATTATTTCAGCTCTAGTTGACCAGTTAGCAAATTTAAATTTTAAATTCAAACTATCTTGAATTCACAACTTAAAATCCTGACATCGTATTGAGGCGTGCTGCTACGCGTTTATAATGTTAAACCCCTATTTCGAACGCAATATAAAAGGTTTCGAGTCCTAACTCGATCGTATGGAGAAGATAGCTTTTGGACCCAGTTGTTATATTGAACTTTTGATATAGATTTCAACGCATTTATATACCGTACGATCACATGATAACTCCAAACACTACGACAATTGAAATATGATAATAATACACTATTATGGATCCAATGAAACTAGTTTCGTCGAAATTCGAGACTGTGCCACTGAAAGCTATTTTAAATATCGATTTAAACGATATATTTTTAAAACTGAACAAAACATTTTCAAACTCAAATTTAAAACTTTTATTATTGACAGTATTATCAATATAAATTTTCCAAGCATTTGAAATATTTTTAACCAGCTTAAAAACTCAAGATTCCGCATTTCACCCAATCTCCAATTATTAAATTCAATAATTTAATATCCAAATAATAGCGATATTTGAAATCCAAGTTAAACTACTTTCAAATATTTAAAATCAATTAAATATTAAAATTTTAAATATTCAAAAATTCTGATTCGTCACATTCAGACTATGAAGTTGAATGTGGACAATAGTGGAATTTTAACCATTACCAAATTTCATAAGTCCTTATGTGATATAGTTTTGATGAAGAGAGTTGGTGTAAATAATTGTCACTATCGAGTACCGCTTATAATAAGTAAAATTGGATTTTGACAAAAGATGTGTAAGTGATAAATTCAGTCAAACTGTCACACCACTTGCTAAATGACGTGCGAACGTTTATGAAATTTTATGTCAATCGATGACATGATTTGTGGAAATTTTATGTCATTTGATAATATGATATGTGAAAATTTTATATCACTTGATGATATAACATTGGAACAGAAAGAGTTGGAGAGAGAGAAATAATCAAGGGAATTAAAGAAATTTTAATTAAAGAATGGGAACTGTTTCATTCTTTCAAATAAAACATATTCTCTAATTCATTTTGTACGTACAATTCATTTCTTTCTCATTCATTCTTTTTTTTCTCTCCTCCTAAATTTTAATGATAAAAAACAAAATGAAAAGAAAATCAAGTTTCCAAAATCTTTGAACTTCAAATGGAAATATCAAATAAAACAAAACAAAAGTGGTTCATCCATCTCTTGCAAGGATATGATATGGATCATTAAGATATGAGGAGATATCATCATTCAAGGTGATTTCTAGGCAACGTCCTAAGGTGATCCTCTAATTTATTTATATATTTTTCCTTCATATGTCTGGATATCAATGGTTCATTGCATGCTTAATAGATTAATTTTAAACATGTGAATCAAAACCTTTTTCTCCTTAATTAACAACTTTATTGTTGTTTGGTTTAACTCAGATCTGCACAAGTTTTTCATCTTCTATTTATTTATGTTAATTATTATTAATATTACTTATGATTAATTCCCTTTTTATCACATCTTCTTTAATAATATATGTTTATATTATTAATTGGTTTACATCTATTTCATGCTATTCCATTTCGATTGCATGTCCATATTCTTAGCATTCAAGTTGTGAAATATTACATCTCATTTAATTTATTGTTCTTATAGTTCAGACTTGAAATTTTATTGTGAATTTATATGTGCCTAAGTTATCCGCTTTATTCCTTTTTGATACTTTTATTTATATGATTTTATTTTGTTTCAACTTATATAAATTACATATGTTGTATAATTATATATCCTAAGAATTGAATATGAATTTATATGTTTTGTGTTTGATTTGTTTTATTGTATTCTTTGTCAAAAAAATACATAATTGGACTTTTTGTGTGAATTTGTTAACTTTAATACTAACACATACTAAATCAAAAACTTCACATATTCATTTTTTATTTTAACTTTTAAATTAGCTTACGATTAATTACATATATGAGTGAATGTGTTGTTTTAATTCAAGGTTTAAAATTTTATTATATGTACAATCACAATTTTAATCTTAAAATTCTTCCTAAATTGAAGATTGATTGTATTTTTTCATTCTATATTTCAATTTATGAAAATGGTCAAAATTTATTTTATATGGATATATGATTTAGAGTTTAATTACTAATTTGAAGTGACGTTGATTGAATGAGAAAAGGAAGAGGAAAATGCTCCATGGTTCCTTTTTCATAAATGTCTACTATAATTCCTTAAATGTCCTTTTCATCAATATATGTTAACTTTTGTCTGTTAGTAAAATATCTTTTTATATATTATTGCATTAGTGTAAATTGAACATATGCACACACACATGCATATACATATTTTATTATCACTTACATGTTTTAAAATAAAATTTGGATAATAAAGACATGTATTAATTCTGTAGTAAATGTCATTAATTTAATACTTAACCTAATTAAAGAGAGAGAAATGAAATATTTTCCTCTGTACATTTATGGCCCAATCATCTCCTATTTAATCATTTGAGTTAAAAGAAAGAAATTAACGGTTTCTTTCTCTAACCCTTTACATGTTTATTTACATACTTTTATGTGCTGCTCATATGCTATTCTTACCATTCAAACAAATGAATATGTTTAATACGTCAATCATATTACATATTTATTTGAATTAAATTTAAAACTCCTTTAATAACCAAAATAAATAAAATATTGATTTTATTTAATATAAAATTTAGATAAGATCTAAATGTATTTAGACTTCGTAGGCCCATTAATGATCCAAAATGGTAAAAAAATTGAAATTCACTAATTTGTAATGATCCGGTATTTCGAACCATTTGGTATTTCGAACCATTCGCATCTGCACACGTTGGACTTGAATTTTTCAAAACAACAGATTGTTAATTTATATTTGGCAAAACTCAGCATATATAGTAAATAAATCAACCACGGAATCACAGACACAGAGTATTACAACAATAAGCAGTGGAATAGATAAGTAGTAGTTCATGAAGCTACTATAAAACATCAGACTTTGAAATAAAATACAGTAGAATATCTCAAATACAATGTAGTCTTGAATACAAGCAGATGACAAATCTGAACAAAACAACTAGAAAAGCTGAATGGATAAGACAGATCTTCGGGCTAAGCTCCAATCTCCAAAGGTGAGTCGCAAATGGCTTGACCCTCAGTTTGACCTGAGCATAAAGCAAAACACAAAACATTCGAGTTAGGATTAACATTCTTATATTAATAAATTTAACTCAAGGAAATGTCAACTGAAATACAAGAAACTTAAAGGATGTTTAGGATTTCCATCCTCTAAGGATCCATGGAACTATCTACTATGTGGTAATATATGCTATTACAATATGTCAATAGTAAAGTAAACTATTAAAATAGCAATAAGGCGTTACTCATATCCCCCTTAACACATTTTATATATTTACGTAGTCTATATAATGTCATACGCTCCACCAAACCGGTGGTTTACCCAGAAGACACCATATAGGTATGGTACAAAACAAATGTGTAGAAGGCGCAGTAAGGCACGTAACAAGGCACTCAAGGCAATGCTAGGGTAGATGTACCATCTGCACTCCCGGACCGGTGGTAACGCTTAGCAGCTATTACCACCCACCTCGTGACACACTCCTAAATTGTAACAACCTAGAATTTTGGATATTTGAAATTGAAATATTTAATTGATTTTAAATATTTAGGTGTTGATTTTTAACTTGAATTTCAAATAACAATATTTATTGGATAATTTAATTATTGAATTAAACAATTCGAAAATGGGTAAAATATGAAATCTTGAGTTTTAAGCTTGTTAAAAATAATCTAAAGGCTTGTAAAATTCATATTGATACTACTGAAGATAATAGAACTTTTAAAATTAAATTTGGAAGTAATCTGTTTGGTTTTAAAAATATATCGTTTAAATTGACGTTTAAAAATAGCCTTCTATGACACGGTCTCAGAATTTGATTAAACTCGTTACATTGTTCGTAATAGTATATTATTATTGGGTTTCAAATTTCGTAGCTTTTGGAGTTATCGTGTGATCGTATGGTAGGTAAACGCGCTGAAGTTTATATCGAAAATTCAATATAATAATTGGGTTCAAAAGGCTATCTTCTCCATACGATCAAATTAGGACTCGAAACCTTTTCCATTGTGTTCAAAATAGGGGTATAACATTATAAACACCTAGCGGCATGCCTCGATAGGAGGTCAAGATTTTGAGTTGCATTTATCGAGACAAATTGAATTTAATTATATATATATATATATATATTCTGGTCAAATTAATCACATCGGATGAAATTCTTTTTACATCATAACTTTTTGCCTTCAAATCACTGTAGCTATTTGACTGCAGCACGCCAACGTTCCATCGTGTTCCCTCTCTTCTTTTTTAAAAGCAGTAGAGCCATTCATTACAACTTCAGCATCAAAAGAGAATAAAATTGCAAGTAGATAAACTCAAAAAAAGTAAGGGAACAGCTGAAATCATTCAAATCCTCGTTCTTCTTCCCTGTTCCCCTTCAAAACAAAAGCAGTTTTTTCCTCTATTCTTTTTCTTGTTCGAACGAATTTGTTCAGATGATTTAATAAGTATTGCCTGCGATTTTTCTTCGACCTCCCTCAATTTGAAATCCTCTTCATTTAAAAGCAAATCATCGGCTCTATCGAATTCGATTTATTCTAAAACAAATGGTGGCGAAGGTTGGTCCTTGATCGAACGCGAGCATTGGGCGATCGAATCGCGATGGCAAGGGGGCTGCGTCTGGTCGTAGTTGGGGAGCATCGCGTATGGTGGAGGTCGTGGGGGTTGGGGAGGCGATTTGGTCGGCGTTGACGACCGAAGGTCAAGGCACGATTGCTGGAAGGGAGCGGCCTTTAACATTTAAATAAAATCTCAAATTACAAATTTAAATAAAACTAAATATCCCATTTCAATTTAAATTCAAAATTATTCATTTAATCACCTTTAATCAAAAATCAGGTTATAAAGTCATACCTTTAGAATCTCTAATTCAATAATCTTCAGATCAATTTCATTTAATTATAATTCTTAAACAAATAAAATTTCAAATCAATTTCAACTTATCTTCCCAACCTTAATTTATTATAGTTATTAACAAATCTATATTTAAAAATATAATTTTAAATAAATACTTAAACATATTATATACTGATTAAATTAATTTTTTTTAAATTAACTCTTATTATTAAATTTATTTTATACTAAGTTTTTTTATATTTTAAAACAATAAAAATTATAAGTGAAATCTTAAAAAATTTATTTTCAAAACTAACTTATAAATTTAAAATTTCCAAAACGTATAATTTTAAAAATCCAAAATTTAGACATATATAAAAATAACATTTATATATATTATATTTCAAAAACCAATATTTATTAAAAGCCATATATTTCCTTTCAAAACTTTAGAAGTCATTTTCAGAATATAGACGACCGGTGTCTGTATATAATTTTCTATCTATGGTCAAGTATACGGATATTTATCGTTTAAATATCTATGGGTATATATCGTTTCAACCTGCAATCCCAAAAATTCAAAATCAATGAAAATCAGTTGGGTTTATCAATTCAACCCATAATGATTTTCCCCTATTCTAGAATATAGTTCGGGTATGTATCATTTCAACCCATAAGGAGTTCTAAATTAACAGGGAACTTGTAAAGTAGAACAAATATGATAATAATATAATATATTAACAACATGCATATATCATCAATAACAAATTAAATATAATATATATAACAGGATATGATGTCATATCACAGGTGAACAATTGCAAATAATGGCATATCATATTTAACAATTATATAAATAACAGTTCAAATTTAACGGCATATTTCAATTGTCATTTCAATGTGGATTAAATTTATTAAATATAAGGATGTTAATTGTGAGTGATTGCTCATTTTTCGAGGCTAGAGAACAACGATGATAAGATGGTGACACGAACATGCACCCGAATATGGACACGAGCAAAGCAAATCAAAAGCTGCTGAGATTTCTGGACAGAGATGAACAAAACAATAAATGGATGGCGGCGAAGCAAGATTTTTGAATTCAACAAAAAATATTAAATTTAAAATTCAATATTCAATTTAAAAACACATTTCAAAATAAAATATGTATATATATATATATTTCAAAATCAGTATTAATTTAAAATATGTATTTCCTCAAAGCAAATATGTATATTATCTTTTAGAACCAAATACTTCAAATAGATATCTCCCGACATATATATTAAAAACTGTTAAAACTGTAATTAAATAAAGTATAAAACAAAGGAACCGTAAAATAACAGCATATAAATTCCATATAACATGAATAACTTTATAATGTAACGACTTAAAAATATAAAATCAAAGAAACAAAAGAGATGCTGCTAACTCACATTCCTATAAAATCTTATTTTACTAATATGTATATAAACAAATCGGCCAATGCCACTATTTAAACTTACTATATAAATATCAGGAAATTATTGTTAAGGACAAAATTTCACAGTTTTTTAGCCTCAAGGACAGACCTTCAATATTTTTTCCTGAAGGACAACTTTCTGTAGGTATCAGTTTTTAGTTATTGATAGCAGTTTTTAAGTATCAGTTTGTAGTTATCGGTAACAGTTTTTAGGTATCAGTTTTAGCTCGGTAGAAGTTTTGTTGTCCTTATGAATAATTTTGAAAAATGTTTGTCCTTATGAATAATTTTTAGAAGAATGTTTGTCCTTGTGGTAAAAATATTGAGGTCGTGGCCTTGAGGCAAAAAATATACAAATCTTTGTCCTTTAAATTAATTCCCCTTACAGGAAATTATTGTCAAGGACAAAATTTCACAGCTTTTTAGCCTTAAGGACACACCTTCAATATTTTATCCTGAAGGACAACTTTCTGTAGGTATCAGTTTTTAGTTATTGATAGCAGTTTTTAGGTATCAGTTTGTAGTTATCGGTAGCAGTTTTTAGGTATCAGTTTTTAGCTCGGTATCAGTTTTGTTGTCCTTATGAATAATTTTGGAAAATGTTTGTCCTTGTGAATAATTTTTAGAAGAATGATTGTCCTTATGGTAAAAATATTGAGGTCGTGTCCTTGAGGCAAAAAATATAGAAATTTTTGTCCTTTAAATTAATTCCCCCATCATAGTTATATAAGAGGATCATTAATTGTAGATTTATACCCATAATATATATAAAAAATCTATAAAATAGAAAAAATCGAATAGTATATACAATACTATATCTCAGGAAAACACAATATGCGACATACATAAAAAAAGTTAGAAAGGAAAGCTTACTCGAGGTTTTTGGGTGAGGTTTGGCTGTTTTACAGAGGAGAAAGGAAATGAGTGGGTCGATTTGCAAATGGAAACAACCAGCTTCTCAGCTATAAAACAACATATATTATATATATATATATATATATATATATAAAATAATATTTAATATGAGGAAAAAGTTCATGGAAGTAGAGCTGTTGCTCGACGTGGGTGGGCTGTGCGGCAAGGGGAGTAAGGCGGCACAAGGGTCGGTGGTGTGGCACGCTGATGGCTGTCGATTTGAGGCGATAGAGTTGTGAGGCGGGGAGGGGCTATGCGCTACAAGGAGGGGCTGGAGGATCTGGTGGCGGGTCAGGTTGGCTGCGGAGAAGTTTGGTGGCACAAACATGGAGTGGTCGGATGAAGGTGTCATGGTAGTGGGAAGGCGAAGGGCTCAGATGGAGGATGAGGCTGCTGGGTGGCTATAAGTGGTGAACGGTGGTTTCATGGGTTGCGCTTGGAGACAATTTGGAGGGGGAGGCTGCCTAGAAGGCTCGGTCATGCCTAGGTGTTGTGCGGTTCTCGTGGGGTTGCGTGGTGGGGGGAAATCATGGCAGATGGATGAGCGAAGGTTGTGCGGTCAATGGAGAGAAGTGTATGCACAGGGCGATGGGGTTGCGAGAAACGAGGGTTGATAGGTTGGCAAGGCAATGTGAAGATAAGCAGCCTATTATAGAGAATATGCATATAAACTTTGCTTCTTCTATTTTCCTATAATATAAATTTTTCGAAAGTAGAATGACAGAACAAAACAAGGAAGAAGTAGAGAACGAAAATCAATATATTGGAAGTAGGAATAGTGAAGGTCACTGGTTAAATATAGAAAGCATTATTGGCGAATGTCTATTGGAATAATACGGCAGGTAACTGAATGATCACGGGAAAACCAATAGGCTCGAATGGATACCGATATAGCAAATCGTTTGTCAATTTCTGCCGCATACCGGACACCGAAATTTACAAATGAATATACTACGGGGATCGGCACGACGAGACGAACGGAATGGTACACAGATATCCATGATACGGTCATCCTATCAAAAGTCAATATTTCATTACCAAACTGCTGCTAATACGCCGAAAATAAAATAAATGGAGCTACAGCAGTCAAATTTAGCGAAACGAATTACGACGTCTCACTCATAAAATAATTTATATTTTTATCATATAAAAATATTCAATTTTTGTAAGTATTTTATTTTCATCAAATGTTAACGGATTTCGATTTAAATAAAATTACACAACAAAATAACTTCCATAATTTTTGATGAAAATCTGACATTTGCTATGTTTAAATAAACGTATTTCAAATATCAAATTTTCATTTCAAAATTTTATTGTTTAATTTCAAGCAAAATTTCGGTTAATTACGTTATTTAAACCGTTAAAACATCCGGGTCGTTACAAAATTAGTCATGTTAGGACTAACTATTTAAGATTGTGCACTTAGTACAAAGTCTAGAAAGGTGCCGTCTAGGATTGGATTTGGGTAATCAAATGCCTTATCCTACTTATTACCTACTAGGTCTGAAAGGTAAGGTGAACCCAAAGGTTGCCCCTAATAGAAAAAGCCCAATTTGAATTGGGCCTTGAGCTAATTTTCAAAATAGTTTGAAAATTAAGCCAATGTTAAAATTTAAAAGTTAAATTTAGAAGAAAAACATGTTTATTATGAAAGGTTATAATATAACGTAAATTTTCAAAATGTTTGGAAAGGTGAAGAAAATTTCAAAATATTTGAAACAATTGAAATATTAATATAAATTATTAAATTTATTGATAAGATTAATAAAATTAATTAAATGAGTTAATTAATTAATACTTATATGCATGTATTATATATGTTGATATATGTTATTTATTTTAAAATGTTTAAGATGGCATAATTATGCATGTATGTATAAAAAGACAAAATTTGAAACTAATATAGTTTAATTAAATAAATTAATTAAAGGTTCATTAATTAAGTAAACAGGAAATTATTGTGGAGGACAAAATTTCTTAGCATTTTAGCATCAAGGACAGACCTTCGGTATTATAGCCTGAAGGACAACTTTCTTTAGGTATCATTTTTTAGTTATTGATTGCAGTTTTTAGGTATCAGTTTTTAGGTATCGGTTTTTAGTTATCGTTAGCAGTTTTTAGGTATAAGATTTTAGTTCGGTAGCAGTTTTGAAAGAATGTTTGTCTTTATGAATAATTTTGGAAGAATGTTTGTCCTTATGAATAATTTTTAGAAGAATGTTTATCCTTGTGGTTAAAATATTGAGTTCGTGTCCTTGAGGCTAAAAATATACAAATTTTTGTCCTTTAAATTAGTTCCCCCTTAATTAAATTACTCAAGGGTTGATTAATTGAAAAAATTAATTAAAGGTTAATAAATGAAATGTAAATACATATACATGAGAATATGTATTATACTATAAAGATTACAGTGTACACTATAAAGGTTATGGTAGATATGTCCAATATAAGAGTTGCATTCAATTAATTAAAGAGTTAATTAATTAAAATTAGGTAAATAAGATTTAATTAATATAATATTATACATAAGACTATTATATAAGTAATATGAAATATAAAAGTTATACAACAATGACATTATATGATATGAATGTATAAACTAAAGGTGGAACACTAAAGAAACCTACATAGACTTAAGGAATAATATATACGAAGAGATGTATGTATACCATTATTTTTTATGTGTCTGACACTTGAATCAATAGGGTATTTCATAAGAAATATATTATTTCATAAGTCTATATCACTCAATATAATATATTGGAGATTATGAATCTTCAATATAATGTTGTCCTCTACCATATATATTAATAAAATACTTGCATGCTCCTTAGTTATCGAGCAAACTAAAGTTAGGGATGTTATGTGTAGTATTATTAATATATTAAATAAACGAGATAAGATAACTATATGTATTTGTTAAGTATATATACTATACTTAGGCCATTGCGACATAGTAGATACGAATGAATGATCTTTTATAATTTGTTGAGCAAACTTAAGGTCGAAATGAGATTAGTACAAGGAAACATAGGTTAGTAGTTGTATATGATACAAATGATAAGGATTTACCCTTTATTTATGGGGATATGATTTGTTGAGCAAACTCAAGGTCAGAATACTAAGACGGACGAGTTTTAACACCTATTAATGAAGTCAAAAGATTTCTATCTTTCATTTTAGGGTTTGGAGAAACATAAAAGACTGGTGAGAACCTTATTAGAAAAATGAAATGGTAACATTCAACCTTTCTAGTATTGTAAGAACATATGCTATAATAGATTTGTGTGTTTAATATGATTGATAAAACATTTATCAATTAATATATACAAATGAACTGAATTGAAAATTGACAAATGCAAATATAACATATACTTACTATTACATGCCTATTGTTTGTCAATGTTTTCTATACCCATGCAAGTGCCTAGTTTTACAACTACTTAATATGTTCGTAATATGGTCACTTATGTGTTTATTTGGTTAAGCCCCTTTATTGCATTCGATGAGTTTCGAACTCCAAAAGCAATACAAGACTATGGATACTTGATCCATATACTTTTCATGTAATTGTTATATGGAAAACAATCATAGTTCGTAATGTATGATACTTCGATTAAACTAGTTCATTCGAAATAAACAAATAGACAATACTATGAGATCGAGTATTCAATTTGATTGATTACATAAAATATCATACTATGTGAGATGTAACATTAGGCCAAAGCTGCAATATAAATCTAAGAAATTGATTGTTGAAATATCGATTTGATCGGTTTACATAAAATACAACACATTTGACGTCCTTAAGTGTTAAGGATAATTGAAAGCGCTTTTGTAAAGACTTCGTTATGATATTGTAGTAAGGGTTTCCTTTTTTATAGGTTTGACCATTTAGAAAGAATAACGAATGTACAAGAGTAGATATGATTTTTAGGTACAGTTGAATGAAGAGAGTGAATAGTCATTTCTGCTTCATAAAGAAACAACAGAAACGAGAATGTAATAATAGTGATTGATACTTAACATTGAAATAAGAAATGCGATTTCTATTTTGAAATATAATTTCGTATAGAAAATTATTTTCTATGAGATTTATTTCTTTGAGTTCAAGACAATTGATCAAAGAACTCGCCGATGTAAGTTATAGTATATGAAATAATAAACTACAATAAGTAAACGATGGACCTCCATATTTAGTACGCTGTTATAGTAATGGCAGAAATAGTGGAAACATTCCATATAGCACTTATTGTTTGCATCAAATTATGAAAATTATTTCCGTAAACATACCGAACATTATTTATGAAATATTATTTATTTTTTGGTGCCGACTGAAAAATAGACATGGTTATCTTTCATTATGAATATTCTTATGAAGTAAAACTATATGTGGTATTTGTTTTCATAACAAAAGTGATGCATCGAAAATACAGAAATGCCTAAAATTATTTACAATTATTTTGGAATTATAAACTAAGTCGTAGTTTTGAGAAATAAGTTTTATTATATGATTATGAATCATATGATACTGGTTAATTATATCTCAAACAATTAAAGGCTATGCACCCATTCAGTAGGACCATCATAAGAGTTGATGAACTCTTCGGATTAATACATATAGATATATGCAATCATAAGTCTATTAATACCAAAGCAGTTCAATGTACTTCGTGATATCCACCAATGAATTATTATCGACATGGACATGCGTATTTGATACATACATAGTATGTCTAAGATAGATTCATAGAGTATAAAACAAAATCAAACAATATAACATGCAATAGAAATGATTCGATTTGTTTGAATGGGTGAGTATATTGAAAAGAGTTCCAGAACGTACCTAAAAATGAATAAAGATTCAATCTCAAAAGACACTCCTCCATGTGATACAAAATGATGTATCGATAAGGAGTAATTGAACTTTGTTGAACAAAGTACGATTAATTGTGAGTGAAGTTGAGTTAATTTCTTTCTAAAAGGTCATGTACTTATGAGTAGTACACAAGTTTAATATTATTTCATCTAAATAATAGTTTACAAAATCATACAAGATGAGGGTTTATAAGAAACCCCAATATATCCTAGGTCAAGAAGCTGGCAGGTTGTGCAAGTCCAAAATATGCACGTAATAATTGTTCGTGGAGGATCATCTATGAATCTTCCCAAAAGGAGTTTGGGAAGGACTATCATTGGATGACATATTTATGTCTTAACATAAGTTTTTAAACTAAAATCAAATCGATTTTATAATAAAAAGAAATTCATAATGTTTACAAATACCTATTATGTTGCACTGAGAAACAATTGTTGTTCCAAGAAATACCAACTTCCTTGTGAAAGAATTTCTTTAAGGAATTGTTAGCATTAAAATGTAATTGGATACGATCCATAGATGGGATTAATTAGATGAGATGAAATGAAATTGACTAACCCAAACGAACATATCGCATTAGAGTGTCAAATAAGTATTCTAGCACATTGAACAGAAATTACGTAACAACCCTGGTTTAGAGATTACCTATCAACATTGAATTATAATGATAACTATAATTTAATATTGTGATTTAAATTAAAATTGGAGAAATCAAATTGTTTATTTGGAATAAACAATGAATTTTGGAATTTAAAATGAAAAAATGAAATTTCAAGCTTTATTTTATTTTGTTGGAGTGATAATAAATGGAATATGGGCTTTAAAAATAGAAAATGATTTTCATTTTAGAGAAAATGCAATAATCACATTAATTGTTGCCCATTTACTTGTTGTAATAATTTTTAAGCAAAGTATTTTATTTTTAAGGGTGGTTTATTAATTAACCAGATAGAAATTGGGTTAAAAATATGTTTTGGCCATAAATTATGTTTGGAAATGGTTTAAAATATTTTTCTAAGTGAGAAAAGTATTTTTGTAGAATTTTAGAAGATAAAAACATGGTTTCATTCATTCATTTGAGTGAATAGTGCATTTTTGTTAAATAAGGGAATTTAATAATAAAAATGTGTTAAAAATATAAATTTATCTTTTTTATATGACAGAATTTTTTTTATTTTATATGTATACAAGTTTTCATATTTTCCCTGTGTAAAACTTGTGAGAAAATGCATTTCTTTTGTGTATATGTGATATATGCACATATTTTAACTAATGTTGTTTAATTGATCTTAGGCCACGATAATTTCTTTTTTTATTTAGGTCCATTGGCCCATTATCCCTTAAACCCAGTAAGAAGAGATAAAAAGAATTAACAGTACGTTCTTTTTCTCAACTCCTTCTTCCACCTTCGGCCAGAATAAGAAATTAGAACCCCTCCCCAAAAATTGCAAAATCCAATCCTATTTCTTCATTAAAATTCACCAAATTAAAGTCTTTTTGCAATCTAGAGATAAATCGAAGGTAAAAAACACCAAATCACTCAATTTCATCAAAGAATTTTATGTTACAGTAAATGATTTTCTAATTTACTGTATATTTTATTTTGCATGCACTACTCTTCTTTCCTATAGGTCCTTAGAGGCTTAAATCTAGATGAAAGCTTCTATTTGCAAACAAAATCTGAGTCTTTCCATTGCAACAGCAAGGTGAATTAAAAAACTCACAAAAAATAGCCGAGCCAAGCTCAAAATCACCAATTAATTGCTTTGTAATTTGTTTTTACTTTCAATTTTGTTTGTGTCAAAACCTTCGCTGGTTGGTTCTTTGCATGCTAATATCTTTTGATCCCGGCAACGAAATGCTGCCGGATTTCTTGCATTTGGTAGCTTGCATGTTGAACTTCATCTCTATAAATTTTGATTGAAAAATATTATAATTTTGATGTTCAAAACAGTGGTAGAAAATCAACTCAAACATGGATTTTTGCCCGTATAAATTTTGTTCAGTTGCTGCAAACATGGCCTGAATACATGTTTGAGACAGCATAACTCTTTCATTTCTTACTGTAATTCATCGATTCTTTTTTTGTTTGATAGCTGAAGTTTTCTATTATATGAATACCAATTTTTAGCTCAATCTGAGGTAATTTAGTCCTCTTTTCTTGCCTGCAATTTGAACTCGAGATGGTTTTTAGGCCTGTACATTTTTTTGGTTTTTGAACTGTTGCAAACGCCGCCTGAGTCCATGTTTGAGACAGTGTAACTTTTTCATTTCCAGTCGAAATTCATTGATTCTTTTTTTTTGAAAGATTAAGTTTTCTATTATGTGCACACCAATTTTTTAGCTAAATATAAGGTTATTTGGTCCTATGTTTCAAGCTTGTAAGTTGGACCCAAGATGGTTTTCAAGCCTAGGCATGTTTTTGTTTTTGAACTGTTGCAAATATGGCCTGAGTCCATGTTTGAGATGGCGTAACTTTTTCATTCCTAGTCGAAATTCATCGATTCTTTTTTGTTTGAAAGCCGAAGTTTTTTCCTATGTACTACCAATTTTTAGTTCAATCAAAGATCGTTTGGCCACTTGTTTCATGTCCGAAAGTAGAACCCAGAGAAGATTGCAGACCTCGGTATTGTGTTGCCGATGCATTTTATGTTCTTTTTCCGTCAGACTTTTGACCTTTACTTCACGATTTTATGATATTTCTAAAATGTTTTGAGGCCATGACGTCTATCGGTAGACTAACCAAATTTTGGAGATTTTGAAATTCAAATTTTGGATTAAATTTGAATTTTATTTGAATTGAATTTGAATATCGATTTGAGTGATTTCTTGGGTTTTTATTCGTTTTTGGGCACGGATTTTTCCAAACCTTTATGAAATAATTTTTAAAATAAATGAGCATTTTAAATTATTATTATATGATATTTCTAAAATATTTTCAATTATAGAATCTATTTATTCTCGACAATAAGGGAATTTTCAAATATGGCTTTCAAAATTGGTATTAAAAGCTTGTTTTCTCAAGTAAACTATTTTATGTATAAAATACATAGTTTTGCACTATTCGAGCAAATGAGAATGATAATTAAACGGTTTGGTAAAACACGTGGCATGGGACATGTGTGTTTATCTTATCGGTTAATTCCTGACTTGTCCGTTTGATCGTTTTGACCTGTGGGTCGAGTTTACTGATGAGATGAGATAAACTTTTTTCTACTTTGAGTGTGAAATTTACTAGAGGTTAGTAAACCATTTAGTGTGAACATGTGGTATGGGACACATGTTAAGGCTGTTCGGGTTCCTTTCTGAAAGTTTGTGACAAATTTGTCTAAGAGACGTATTTGCCAGTACTGGACCTTCGGGTCATTTGTCCTTAGGGAAGTTTGTCTAAGAGACGCATTGATCCATTGCGAAGTATTTTTCCTTGGGGATGTTTGTCTAAGAGACGTATTTATTATCCTTTGGGTCGTCTGTCTAAGAGACGTGGCATCTTATTTTGAAAGAACATTACTTGGCGGGCTTCGGCCATAAGCACGTGCTATATCTTTGAGACGATTTCATTGATGTTTGTGATTTCCCTAGTGTATCGCCCTTTTCTGGAATTAGTCCTTTAAAACATTCAATATATATTTGTGGCGATTACCTTTCGGAAATTTAGACTCTTGGAAGTTCTATTTTTGAGATTTGAATTACCTACACTGGCGGTATATCAGATTTGCCTTTTGGCATTTACTTGAGATTTTAGTTTCCTCTTTAGAGATATATTTGCCTTATGGCGTGTGTTTGAGATGGGATCTCTTTATGCATATTTTAAGTTTTCCAAGATGGTGGGTTTAGGTTTTCCCCCAAACCATATTTGATGTTTTATGAATGCCGATGATATGAGGCTCGCTACTTTTAGCGTTTTATGGGTTCTTTTATCTCTTTTGAGATTGTATGTTTGTGTAGTGATATCATATTATCACTTGATGTAATCATACACTTTAATTATCCCTTCTCACTTAAGAATATTATCGCATTATCTTTATGCTCATATTACCGCTTATCCCAGTAAATTAATTTGTTTAGCTACACTGACCCATGTATTTTATACTCGGTTCAGACCGAGGTGTTTCAGGTTAGGTACATTTGGATTTAGCCTTTTCTGCTTCCGCATGGACTATTCTGCTAGCTCTTTTTGTTATAGCTTTTTGTGTAGTCCTTTTAGGTTGCTACTCTGATATGTATATTCTTTTGACTCCCCTGTATACTGTGGTTGCTAAACCACTTGACATGTATCATTTTGTATACTCTGTGATGTATCTGTATATGTATGTATATGTAATGATTTACTGTTCTTTGATATGTTTTGCATTCGAGTTATTGTATTTTGTTCTGATAGATCCTATAGCCACCTATGGCTTTGTATTAAGTATTTATTGGATGTATGATCCACTTGAGATAGAAAAAAATATGGCATTTTTCGACGTATTCAATAGATATTTAAGACAAGGCTATAGATGGTCGCTCCTATTCAGCTTTATTCTTGCATTAGCAGACAGTATTATCCAGTAATACTCTTTGTTAATGTGCGTCTTGGGGTGGGGCATCACAAATTATGTGTTTCTTATCAATGTCAAAAATATATTATCCTTGGTTGTTTAATTAAGCCATTAAGAGTATTGAATCTATGATATGGCATGATGCACAAATCCAAAAGAATTTCAAGTACATTTTCAAAATATGATTTTGGTGGTCGTATCCAAATGGATGTGATCCATTAGCTATGATTGTGTCTTTAAGAGACTAATGCGATTGGAATTTAATGACCAACATTAATAAGTATAACCTCGTAAATTTCAATTGTTGAAATTAGCATAATAGATTTGTTATTCAACGTAATCAAGTTATTTTGATTTACTCACAAAATTATCGCTTGATAAGACTTAGTGTTTATTTACATATGTGCTAAAATAGAAAATTCTACATAATGATTTAGAGTGGACTATTTGCAAATAACAACCAATGTACCTCGAAGTCAGTGAGAGCGATATAAAGTTGTGATTTTTTAGATATGATCCAAGAAATGATACGAAAGTGTCATAGGCATCGAGATTGAATAATATTTTGACAGAAATATCAAATAGTTTGATTTGGGAAGCGTGTGTTCATAAGGAAGAAAGTTAATTGGTGCATTGGTATTTCTAAACTATAAGTGAAGAACACATTGCTAATTTTAACGATGTACTTGTGTTAAAATAAATCTTAGTTGTTTTAATACTCAACTTTGGATTGTAAATGATTTCTTTTATATTAAGTATAAAAGATACTGAGAATGTCCCAAATCGATATGCAAAGATACCTTATTAAAAATTTTAATACGGAACATGCGAGATTAGTTCCTTGTGCATAGGAAATAGGAATTATCATACACGATATGTTGTCTACGATATCGTGATTTGTTTATGTATTTGATACATAAAGTAAATATCAAATCCAAATTAATATCACTGAATGGTTGTTTGAAATGTTCTCGTGCATTTATGAAATACTAGAGAATTGGTTACAGAAACAAAAATTCCACATGAATAAGTGTTCGAACTCAAACTTCACAAGTGATATTGAGTATAATATGTTGATAATACATTCAAGTTAAGAATCATTAAGTTGAAAATGTTACAAATGAAAGACCGTGGCTGATTAATGAAAAAGGCTAAGCACATCACCTTGAATAGCATCACAAAACAATGTATATAAAAATATAAGTGCATAAATTTATATCTGAGCTAATTCCAAATGTTAAGAATCTCGTAACATTTTTATATGATTACCATGTTGTGAGATAGTTCATAATAGAACTTAGAGCTCATTAGAAGTCGAGATACATACTCTGAATTGTTTCACATGATAAAACGGTTTATCACCATCAGAGAGAGTTGATTGACCGAGTAGATAATTGAAACATAATAGCATTCACATTCACAAAGGGACTGTCCGAATTGGTTGTAAGGAAATCGATTGGAGAAGTTGAAATAAGATTTCATAATTGACCCCAAGTGCTATTGGGAGAGTGATAGAGTTAGGGGTATGCCCTAGAGAAAATTATGGAATATGTTGCGTACATCTAACTTGATAACCAATCTTGAACTAAAAGGTGTTTTCTTTCTATTATATACTTGGTATAATGTGTTCTATTAATTAATTAATTTAATTTAAAATATATTCATAGGAAATCCATAAATGGTATGTTTTGTGATAGTAGTTAAAAAGTATTGTAATAGTGAGTAATTTATGACGATGGAAACAAATATACCATTTTAAATTTTCCTAGTCAAGATGTATCAAGACTGGATATCGATACATCCGTTGAGACTGAAGTATGCAACGCTCTCCAAATATTGGGTAGTGTATTATCATGGCTGATGGGGGCACCAAGGCGTTACGTACTAATAGTTATTGGATAACTATGGAATGACTTGCTCGATAGTTTTCTGTTGATTAATATAACTAAAGCAAAATAAAAATATCATTACGACTAATTTACACGTTTATCTCGATTTGAGAATACTGTTGATCTTCAATGTGGAATCTCCACTTTGATTATAGCTAAATCGTGGTATGACATCCATTGAATGGCTATAGTTGGTTGAGTGAAAGCATTGGAAATTAAATATTATTTAAGAGAGGATTCGTCTCCTCGGTTATATGAGGTTAGTATCACGGTCAACTGATGTCATCTCAAAGTTAAAGTTTTTAGCCAAAGCAGTTCGTTTAAAAATAATAATTATTATTATTGAACTAAGGATTTTGTGGTCGGACTATGAAGTTGAATGTGGACGATATTGGAATTTTGACCATTACAAAATTCCATAAGTTCTAATGTGATATAATTTTGACGAAGAGAATTGGTGTAAATAATTATTACAATTGGGTACCACATATAGTAAGTAAAATTGGATTTTACCAAAGGATGTGTAAGTGATAAATTCAACAAAAATGCACACCACCTACAAGTGATGTGTGAACTTTAATATTCGAATAGTTAGATATTAATCGCTGACTGAATTTACACCTTTGAGTAGCACAATCGTAACGACGAATTTTCTAGAAAACCATATGATTTAATTGATTCATAAAATGTTGTAAATTGATAAATTAATAGATATTTAATAAATATTAATTATTATTTATTTGATGTTTGAAAGTTGTTTGTAATTGTTTTAATGCATTTATAAAAGTTATATTTGCATGCATTAATATACAATATCGATGTAATTTCAAGATAACTGCATGAAATTTTATGTCATTTGATGACATGATTTATGGATATTTTATGTCATCAGATGACACGATATGTGAAAATTTTTTGTCACTTGATGGCATATCATTTGAATAGAAACAATTAGAGAGAGAGAAACACTCAAGGGAACTAGAGAAATTTTAATTAAAGAGTGGAATAGTTTCATTCTTTCAAATAAAACATATTCTCGAATTCATTATGTACGTACAACTCATTTCTTTCTTATTCATTCTTTTTATTTCTCTCCTCCTAACTTTTTATGAGAGAAAACAAAATGAAAAGAAAATCAAATTTCCAAAACCTTTCAAATTCAAATAAAAATATCAAATAAAAAAAAAGTGGTTCATCCATCTTTTGCAAGGATAGGATGTGGGTCTTGAAGATCTAAGGAGATAACATCATTTAAGGTGTGATTTCTAGGCAACATCCTAAAGCGATCCTTTGATTCATTTATATGTTTTATTATTTATATGTTTGGATATGAATGGTTCATTGTGTGGTTAATAGATTAATTTGAAACATGTGAATCAAAACCTTTTTTCTCAATTAACAACTTGTTTATTATTTGATTCAACTCGGAGCTACACATGTTTTTCATCTGCCATATATTTAAGTTCATTATTGTTAGTATTGTTTATGATTTAATTTCCTTTTTATCACGTCATCCTTAATAATATATGTTTATAGTTTCAATTGATTTGCATTTTTTTGCGCTATTCCATTTTGATTTCATGTCCATATTCTTAGCATTCAAGGTGTGAAATATTATGTCTCATTTAATTTGTCGTTCTTATAGTTCAGATCTAAAATTTTATCGTGAATTTATATGTGCCTAAGTTGTCCCTTTTATTTCTCTTTGATACCATTTATTTATATGATTTTATATTGTTTCAACTATATAAATTGCATATGTTGTCTATTTTAAATCATATGAGAATTGAATATGATTTTACAAGTTTTGTGTTTGATTTCTTGTGTTATTGTATTTTTTATCAAAAAAAGACATAATTGGAATTTTTTGTAAATTTATTTAACTTCTTGTTCTAACACATACTAAATCAAAAAATTCACATATTCATTTGTTATTTTAATTTTTAAACTAGCATGCAAGTAATTACATATATGAGTGAATGTGTTGTTATAATTCAAGGTTTAAAATAATACTTTTACATACAATCATAATTTTGAATATTAAAATTCTTTCTAAATTGAAGCTTTATTATATTTGTTAATTTTAAAATTCAAATTACAATAATGGTCAAAATTAATTTTATATGTATATATGACTTAGAGTTTAGTTACTAATTTGAATCGACATTGATTAAATAAGCAAAGGAAAAACGAAAATGCTCTATCTTTCCTTTTTAATAAATGTATACCTTAATTCCTTAACTGTCTTTTTTGTTAGTATATGTTAACTTTTGTCTACTAGTAAATTATCTTTTGATATATTATGCACTAGTGTAGATTGAACTTATATATACATATATATTTGCATGTGTGTGTGTCTATATATATACACAAATTTGCATGTGTGTCTATATACACAAACACAAACACGCATATATATATATATGTGTGTGTGTGTGTGTGTGTGTGTGTGTGTGTGTTACTATCACTTACATGTTTTAAAATAAAATTTAAACAACAAAGGCATGTATTAATTCTATAGTAAATATCATTAATTTGTCATTTAACCTAATTAAAGAAAGAGAAATGAAAGGTTTCCCTCTCTACGTTTATGACCCCATCATTTCCTATTTAATAATTTATGTTAAGAGAATGAAATAAAAGGTTTTTTATCAAACCTTTTACATGTTTATTTACATACTTTTGTGTGCTGCTCATACGCTATTCTTATCATTCAAACACATGAATGTATTTGATACATTCATCGCATTGCATATTTATTTGAATTAAATTTAAAACTCCTTTAATTACCAAATTAAATAAATATTTATTTTATTTAAAAGAAAATTTAGATAAGATCTAAATGTATTTAGATTTTATAGGCCCAATAATGATCCAAAATGGAAAAAGATTTGAAATTCACTCATTTCTTCCACTGTGGGCTGTATAACACCCTCCATTTTAGGCTCAAAATTAAGTGCTATGGATGTTGCAATCATCCATAATTATTAATTTCCGATGACAAAATGGGGCTTTGTTAATCATTTTGATAATTACATAAACACATGAATATGGAAAATTCAACATGGTTTTAAAATAAATTTTCTTATTTCATTTCACAAAATGATTTCAATTTCATTACATAATCCCAACTCGCAAATAACGTTTAGAGAAAATATAATTATTACAACATATTACAAGAACAATATATGAAGATGTCGTCTTGGATGATCAGAGTCCAAATGTCTAGCATTTAATACAACTTGCCATTACAACACAAAAGCAGAATCAAAAAATAATGGAAAATAGATATATAGATCCTACTAGTTAGATTACCTCCATCACGTCTTCGGAAGCTTATTCATCTAAAGAGAACCTAAAATGCCCTTATTCTTGACCTATTTAAATGAGTACCCGAGAGTTTAAGTGGAAAACAAAAACTTCAAGTCGGACAAAAAGTTTATTGTGAATAATAATCTACCATCTCAAACCTACAGATATCTAGTGAGACTACGCCGTTGTGTGGAATGGCTATCCACCGTTTATAAGCTCAATGTGTATTAGCATCGACATCTATCTCATGTCGATGTAAAAGCATAAGGCTTTTTGCTTGTTAAAACTCAAAGACTAAACATGTGGCATCATGAGCCTCGATGACAATGAAGTCTTCGATCCTCATGATACATAGGTTATCCGCCTATTTAAAAAATCGAAGATTTATTAAAATTGGAATGAGGTAAACTCGGTGACAACTTTAAATACGGTCAACCTAGGCTTGATAGCAATTTAAAAGCGGTAAGGGCTAGGCTTGGAAACCATTGGGTCGTCGAGACAAAAACTCAGAGTCATTAACAAAATAGCTCGATATCGAGGTTATAAAAGTTGGCGATCCTGTAGAACATAAGTAGCTATATTCCTCTTTGCATAAAATGCAGCACGCATAAGCATCGACAGGCCCATGTCGAGTCCTTTCTCTTTATCTTTGTTATCTCAGCCTTGACGAGGTTCAAATACAATCCACTTCATGCCAAGCTCGTTGACATCATGCGGCATCGTTTTATGCCGCATCGTTGACACAAGGATGCAATGAGATGTGGCTCGACATAGCCAATATCGACATGGTAAAGTTGTAATAACTTTAAAACTACCTCAATACTATAAAAAGATATTACGTTTTACCAAACATTTATAATTTGTCAAAAGCTTATTGGCTAGCAAAACTTCATCAATTTTCTTTGTTGAGAAACTACCACACCTATTTCCAGGATCAAAACATTTAATTCAAATAATTAATTACTAACCATAATTAATTAAACTTTTACTTGCATTTTATGGCATAAATAATTCTCCATAATTCCAAATTACATGGGAAAAATCCCAAAAATTCACATTAATTCAAACACATCAATTTATTTATATAAAAAAATTAGATGGAAAATCATTATTTAAATTAAATAAAACTCGAAAGTGCTTCCTTTTCTCACTAGAAAATGCATAAAATATTTATTCCATCTAGGGAAATTATGGAATTAAAAATCCATCTCCAAAATGTTGTTTTACATCTCATATCTACATTTCAAATCATTTGGAGGATAAAAAATTTGGAATTAACTCCAAAATCAAATTAAACTATTTCTAATTTATTCCAAAAATTGGCATTAACCATTATTCTATTCAAACAATGATCATAGATCATAACTTGATCAATCAAACATGTGAGTTTCGTGCATTACCCATAACCTAATCAGAACAAGGACTAAAGAGATGATAAGTGATTTTATTCACCTTAAACTTGACGTATGGAGTTGAGATTTGGTCTAGCTTTGATTTCCTAAGCTTGCTTCCATTTGAATCCCTAAATTTCATCCTCCTAAGAATGATTTAATAGCCTACTTTGATATCTCCTTTTGATTGTTTTATGAATGATAGAAAATGAATAGAATGAGGGAAGAGGGTTTAAGGGAAGGGTTTATATATTCCTAAGTTACCCCTCTCATTCATTCTCCTTTAGGTCAAAATTTTAAAACAACTTTACTTAGTTTGTTAAGGAATGACTTAATTAAATTACTTATATCTCATTCTCCTTAATTACTCACATTATTATATTTAATCTATCCAATTAAATGTCCTGAATAATGTTAACAAAAAATTAGGGGCATTACAGGCAGCCCTTTTAAAGCATTTCATCCTCGAAATTCAGTAA
Organism: Allium cepa; assembly: GCA_030765085.1. NCBI lineage: Eukaryota > Viridiplantae > Streptophyta > Magnoliopsida > Asparagales > Amaryllidaceae > Allium > Allium cepa. The sequence continues at coordinate 616,604,229 of CM060942.1, forward strand.
GGACTACAGACAAACATGTAACCAAACCTAGTATTTCCTACCAGCCATATAATCTATATACAGAAAATATAGAACATACCCTCACAACATCTCAGGATCTTAATCATGTCCTTTGATTCCCAAGTATTTCCTTTCTCGTTGTCGCTCCACTGAACTTTCACCAACTTGACTGTCTTGTTCCTTAACTTCTTCTTATCTCTCCTTACAACCCGAACTAGTTGCCTAATAAAAGTCAAATCTAGTTCTACTACTAAATTTTCCAATGCAATCGGAGTGATAGTAGTCTCTGGATCATGCACATACTTACGAAAACGAGACACATGAAAAATGTCATGGACTCCTGCCAAACTGCTCGGTAACTCTACTCGATACATGATCTTTCCGATCCTCTATGTAACTAGGAATGATCCAACATAGCTTGGTGATAACTTTCATGTCTTACCGAATCACACTACACCTTCCATCGATGATACCTTTATGAAGGCTCTGTCTCCAACTAAGAGCTCAAATATTTACGCCTTCTGTCCTTGTAACTTTTGTACCTAGACTAAGCTTCTCTCATCTTTCCTTGGATTAAATCAATCTTCTCTGTTTCTTCTCTCACCAAGTCTGGACCTTAGACTAACCTGTCTCCATTTTCCAACCAACATGCTGGTGATTTGCATGACCTTCCATACAAAGCTTCGAAAGGCGCCTTCCTATGCTAGTGTGATAACTATTATTATAGGAAAACTCAACCAAATGTAGGTGGTCTTCCCATGATCCACCAAAATTATACAGGCTCTTAGTAAATCCTCGAATACCTTATTGACTCTCTCTTGCTGCCCATCTATCTGAGGGTGATAAGCGACACTCATCTTAAGCTTGGTACCTAATACTTTCTGTAGACTCTTCTAGGACTCAATAGTGAATAATGTATCTTTTTCACTGACTATACAACTAGGAATCCTATGCAGTTTAACTATGTTCTTCATAAATAATTTAGCCAAAACAGGTGTCATCCTGGTTGACTTAACGGGAATGAAATGGGGGTTCCCTGTTAATCTTTCCACTATGACCTATATATTCTCATTTCCTTGATTCGACCTTGGCAACCCATCAATAAAGTCTATAGATATCGAATCTCATTTCCAAACTGGTATATCTAAATAACCCACTCGGCTTTTGACATTCAGCTTTTACTTACTGGCAATTCGAACATTGCTTTACCCATAAGTCAACATCCCTCTTCATATCTTTTCAGAAGAAACTTCTCTTCATATCCTAACACAAATTGGTTCCTCCAGGATAAATTGTAAACTTCAATCAATGACATTCCCTAAGAACTTCTTTCCTTAGGTCTCCAACCTTCATAACACACAACTGTCCATTCTTTCTCAACCATCCCTTCTAGTCATGACTAAAATCTCTCAAATCATCAATCTCGGTACCAATCTCAACTCTTCTAATCTTCTTGGCCAACAATGATCATCAGCTTTTTAGAAGCAATCATTTCGATCAATACCGATTGAATTTTCAAATAGGATAACATGACAGTACTCTAACTAGGACTAGAAGTCGATCTCAACTGCACACTACACATAGTTAATGCCTCAAGATCCTTCCATTCTTCCAACATAGCTAACACTATTTCTACTAAGAGAATCCTCTACTTTGTTTCCCTTTCCCAGTGTATACTCAATACCGAAATCATAAGCTGCTAAAAATCCAGCCATCTTTGTTATCACATATTCAACTCCTTTTGAGAGAATAAATACCATAAAGACTTATGATCCGTGAAGAAATCAAATCTTTCTCCCAAAAAATAATATCTCCACACTTTCAATGCAAAGATTACCACTGCCAACTCTAAATCGTGGGTCAGATATCTTACTTCATGCACTCTGAGCTGTCGAGAAGCATAGGAAATCACTTAACCTTTTTGCATTAACACGATTCCTAATCCAGTTGCACATGCATCTGTATACACCATTAATTCTTGATTTCCATCTGGAACTACTAACACTGGTGCATTGGTCAACAAATGCTTTAACTTGAGGAATGCCTCCTCACATTTGTCGGACCAGGTAAACATCACATTCTTCTTGGTTAACTTAATCAAAGTCATTTCTATCCACGAGAAATCTTTAATAAATCTTCGGTGGTAGGCTGGTAGCTAGCAAGTCCAAGAAAAATTTTGATCTCGATCATCATCTCGGGTCTCTTCCAACTGTTAACACTTCGATCTTAGCTAGATTGACTGGTAACCCTTTCTGTGAAACTACATAACCAAGAAACTTAACGTCTTTCTTCCAAAAATGATACTTTGAAAACTTTGCTTTCAGCTAATGTTGTCTCAGTGTCTCTAACACTATTCTTTGCTGAACCTCATGCTCTCTTTCATCCTTAGAATATATCAAAATTTCGTCTATGAACTCTAATACGAACCTATCTAAGTGCTCTCGGAAAATCTAGTTCATCAAATCTACGAAGAAAGCTGGAGCATTAGTTAGTCCGAATGACATCGATAACCACTCATACGAACCATATCTTGTTCGAAACGTTGTCAATGGAATACTGTCTTCCACCACCCTTAGTTGATGGAACGTTGTAGCCAAATTCAATCGGGGACACGATTTGGCTACACTCAATTGATCGAATAAGTTGTCGATTCTCGGCAAAGGATATTTATTCTTAATCTTCTTCTCATTCTACTTACGATAGTCGATACACAACCATAACGACCTATCTGGTTTCTACAAGAACACCACGGCCGCTTCCCAAGGCGAACTGCTTGGTCTGGTAAAGTTTTTTCCTTCTAAATCCACCAGATGCAGCTTTAACTCCTTCATTTTGGTAGGTGTCATCCTGCTAGGTGCTTTGGCATAAGATATATTCGAAACTCGGTAGCTCGTTCCGATGATATTCCTGTGATTGGATCAAAAACATCTGTAAATTCTCTTGCTACCAAAACACGATTCAACTCTACTTCTGTTCCATAGCATTCAGCAAAGCACACATACCTAGACTCGAATTCTCGACTGAGCATACTATTCGATCGCTACTACTACGTTATCTCAATGATATTTCCAAAATATCCTAGCATCATATCTATCTAACCAATCCATACCTAATATGATCCCAAACCTATGAAATCAAAGACATTCAAACTGCATGCAAACTTATGACCTAACAAATCAAGTTCTAACTAGTCACATCTCATCCCCAAAGTTGCATACCCTCCTATTGGATTTGCAACCTTTAATGAAGTAACTAGGTATGAAGGTTCTAAGCATAACTTATCTACCAAACACTGAGATATAAATGAATATGATGCATTGGTATCAAATAGTATCCTAAGTGGTATACTATGAATCAAAAACATACCTTCCATCATGGATATTCCCTTCTCAACTGCTATTGTTCTAGAGGATGATGGTTCCAAAAGCAGACTTTACCCTTCTCAGCCTTAGCTGCTTTTGGACACCTATTCTTGTAATGCCCCACTTGGTCGTAGTTAAAGCACTACACATTCTGCTTCCCTACAACCTCGTTTCCATCACCCAAGTGACACTCATTAGCATAGTGCCCCTTCTTACCACACCTATAACGGACTATATCCACCTTCCCCTTCTTAGCTTCTCCTCATTACCGAGCACCCTTCTTCTTAAAAAAAATTCTTTTCTTATCAAGATTCTTGAGTCTCAACCGACTTCTCTTTCCTAAAGGTAGAACGCATTTGCTCATTTCTAATCGTCGTCTCCACTATAACATTTGATATATCCCAAAGATGTGGTATGGTTGCCCTAGTGATTTCCAGCCATGACCTCTAGATAAAATTCTCGTTCCTTCTAATGACAGTGTCCACAATGGCATATCCATACATGGATAGCTCATCAAACTTTGCAAAATACTCTAACAGTGACATCTCCCTTTGCTTCAAATCCATAAATTTCCTGATCAAAGCGAACTTAGCTACTTAGAAAAAAATCTCTCCTCAAATCTCCTTCGAAAATCTGCCCAAGTAAACTCTTCCTCTGGCACACCCATGGTAACTCCAATCCACCAGAACAATGCTGCACCCTGCAACTGCCTCGAAGCCAATCTACTCTTTTGCTCATTGTCCACACTAAGATCAACAAAAATTCTCTTTCAATGCAAAAGCCAATTTTCCACCTCTACAACATCCTATGTTCCAAGAGAAGGCTTTCCTCCAATATTGGTATAATCACTACTAAGCTTGGCGTAATTATTACCAACTGGTGCCATAGGATTTGCTCTCCCTCATTCACCACATTACCTCCAACTACTCATGTGCTGCTCTAGCTTGCATCATGTTAACGAAGAACTGATACATCATCCACATATATACTAGTAGGGTTCCCACGCCTACGTTGGCAAGTGCTTTTGGATTAGCATTTGCCATTCGACCCTGCTTTCTCCTGGCAGTGGGTCGAGCATTTCCGTTAGTTGTGGTGCTTCCTCCACCAAGATTCACTCTTTTGTTTCCTGCTTTCGTACCTTTCTTTCTCGTAAATCTACATACGAGCCTTAGTTGGATACAGAAGAACGGTCTAAGAGAGAGGGGAATACATACTTATATATATAGCAAAATACAAGTACGTTACTATAGCGTTATCCCAACCCCAATCTCATTCTCTGATTCATTGGATTATGTATTCAAAATCTTTTAGGTTTAAATTTCTTCCTTTAAGTTTACATAAACCTCTACTCTGGTACCAAACTATAACATCCCCCATTTTGAGGCCTGAAATTAAGTGCTACGGATGCTGCAGTCATCCACAGTTATTAATTTTCGATGAAAAAATGTGGCAAAGTAGATCATTTTGGTAATACCAAAAACACACTAATATAGAAAATTCAACAAGTTTTAGAATAAATTTTCTCATTTTATTTCACAATAAAATTTCAATTTCATTACATAATCCCAATTAGCATACCACATTCAAAGAAAATATAATTATTACAACATATTCCAAGAGCGACATATAAAGATGCCCCTTTGGATGATTGGAGTCAAATATCTAGCATTTAATACAACTTGTCATTACAATACAAAAGCAGAATCAAAACACAGTGAAAAATAGATATATAGCTCCTACTAGCTAGATTGCCTCCTTCACATCTCTAGAAGCTTATTTATCTAAAGAGAACTTGAAAAGCCCTTACTCTCGACCTACTCAAATGACTACCCGAGAGTTTAAGGGGAAAACAAAAACTTTGAGTCGGTTAAAAAGTATGGTGTGAATAATAATCTACCATCTAAGACTAATAGATATCCAATGAGACTACGTCGCTGTGCGAAATGGGTTTCCCCTCACTAGTACCCAATTACTTATCTTAACCATATACTGTGCTCCTTCATCCACAGTGGTTATAACAAAATAATATAATCATATGCAAACATTTCATATATAAAGGATTACCCATCCCCCATTTATTAGACTATGCATCTAAGTTATCATTGACTATCTGTCTATATTTGTGGACTACCTATCACTCAATTTATTTTACTTAACTAATGTGGACTATCCATCTTATATTTTATAATTTAAACTGAATGTGGACTATCTAACTCACATATCATAGTTTTCCTAGGATGACTATGAACCCTTACTTACCAATTAGAGACTATCCATCTCCACCATGATGCAGACAATCCATCATGCAATCCATAATTTTCTTAGATGATCATGAACCCATCACTTGGCCACTTAATTCATATTATCCACATGTTTCTATTTATCCCATGTTACCCACATGTTTAACTTTACTCAATGCTACCCACATTTTCAACATTAATATGCTATCCATGTGTATAACTTATTTATATCTGTGTCCCTACCCCTTAGTTATTTAAATTTCATGGTGACATGCGTTGGTAACCCCAAAAGAATTCATGTCAAACTCATTAAGGTATACCTCACTGACCCTAAGGTTTGAAGTTAAAATTTTATAACAACTGGCCCTTCGCCATTTATAAGCTCGATGTGTATTAGCGTAGACATCCATCTCATGTCGATGTAAAAGCATAAGGCTTGCCGCCTATTAAAAGTCAAAGACTAAACATGCGGCATCATGAGCCTTGATGATAATGAAGTATTCGATCCTCATGATACATAGGTTATTCACCTATTTAAAAACTCAAAGACTATTTAAAATTGGCATGAGGTAAACTCGACGGCAAGTTTAAATGCGGCCTGTTTAGGCTCGATGACAATTTAAAAGCGGTTAGGGGTAGGCTTGAGAACCATTGGGTCGGCAAGACGAACACTCGGAGTCATTAACAAAAAACCTCAATATCAAGATTATAAAATTTGGCGATCTTGTAGAACATAAGCGACTATATGCCTCTTTCTATAAAATGCGGCACGTATAAGCATCGACATGCCCATCTCGAGTCCTTTCTCTCCATCTTAGTTACCTCAGCCACGATGAGGTTAAAACCCAACACTCATGCCAAGCTTGTTGACATCATGCGACATTGTTTTATGCTTCATCAATGACACTGGGATGCCTTGAGATATGGCTCGACATAGTCAATCGACATGGTAAAATTGTAATTTACTTTAAAACTGCCCAATTAGTATAAAAAGATATTAATTTTCACCAAACCTCTATGATTTTTCAAAAGTTGGCTAGCAAAACTTTATCAATTTTCTTTACTAAAAAATTGTCGCACCCTATTTCCAAGATCCAAAACATTATATTAAATAATTAATTACTAACCATGATTAATTAAACTTTTACATGCATTTTCTAGCATAAATAATTCTCCATAATTCAAAATTACACGGGAAAAATCCAAAAAAGTTCACATTAATACAAACAAATCATTTTAATTATCATATAAAAATTTTAGGTGGAAAATCATTATTTAAATTGAATAAAACCCGAAATTGCTTCCTTTTCTCATTAGAAAATCCATAAAATATTTATTCCATCTAAGGAAATTATGGAATTAAAAACCCATCTCCAAAATGTTGTTTTACATTAGATATCTACATTTCAAATCATTTAGAGGATAAAAACTTCAGATTTAACCCTAAACTGAAATAAACTATTTCTAATTTATTTCAAAAATTCTCATTAACCATTATTCTATCCAAATGATGATTAGACCATAATTCGATCTATTAAACACATAAGATTTAGGTATTACTCATAAACAAATCAAAACAAGGGTTAAAGAGATGGTAGTTGATTTTATTCACCTTAAACTTGATGTATGGAGTTGGGATTTGGTCTAGCTTTGATTTCCTAAGCTTGCTTCCCTTTAAATTCCTAAATTTCGTCCTCCTTAGAATGATTTAATGGCTAGCCTTGATATCTCCTTTGATTGTTTTATCAATAATAGAAAATGAGAACAGAATGAGGAAAGAGGGTTTAAGTCAGGGTTTAGTATATTCCTAAGTTACCGCTTTGATTCATTCTCCTTTAGATCAAAATTTTAAAACAACTTTACTTAGTTTATTAAGGCACGACCTAATTAAATTGCCCATGTCTCATTCTCAATAATTATTCACATTATTTTATTTAATATACTCAATTAAGTGTCCTAAATAATGTTAACTAATAGTTAGGGGTGTTACAGGCTGGCCCAATTCCAACAAGTGTTGCCCTAGTATGTGAAGAATCCAGAATCCAAAGGCCAGCATATTATATCAGTAAGCATTAACATGAGTGAAAAAAAGTACCCAAAATTGGAAAAGCTAGCCTATTTCTTGTTGATCACATCAAGGAAATTCCACCCTTACTTCCAAGCCCATATAATTAAGGTGCTGAAAAACCAACCTTTAAGGTAGGTTTTGCAAAAACACAAAACTTCAGGAAGGTTATTGAAGTGGAACATCGAATTAAGTCGGTACAATATATCATATCATCATAGGAAAGGGATTTAGGGACAAGCGCTGACTGATTTCATTGCTAAGTTTACCGCTCAAGATGATGGGAAGTAGGAGGGCATGGAACGGAGTGCTCAATGAAAGTGATACACATACGGGGCATCCAATGGAAGCTACTCGGGGGGGGGGGGGAGGGGCAGGAGTAGTTTTGGTATCCCCTAAAGAATGATCGATCTACTACACCCTGAAACTTAAGCTCCCCACAATAAATAATGAAGCCTTATATGAAGTTCTTATCGTAAGGCTCAAAATAGCAAAGGAATTGTGAGTCAGAACCTTGAATACAAACAGCAACTCTCAATTAGTGGTCTTCCATGTGATGAAAGAGTTTCAAGCTAAGGGAGCAAGGATAGCTCCTTACTTAACGAAAGCTCTGGAACTACACAATGATATTGAGTATTTCCCAATTGCGCATGTTCTTTGGGAAAAGAACACAAAGGCTGATTCTCTAACTAAGCTAGCTAGCCTAAGGATGCACAGCTCATGGTCTTAGTTCCAATGAAGGTATTATCAGCTCTGAGCATCGACCAGATGGATGTTAATTGGATCTTGTATGTTAAAACTAAAAAGGAATCGTATATGACTCCAATTAAAGAGTATTTATTGAAAGGAACCTTTCCTAATGGAAGAAATGAAGGAAGGAAAACCCTCCGTAGAGCTTCACGTTAATTGTCAAGGAGGGAGTATTATACATGAGAGGGTTCTTGGCCCTCCTACTGTGGTGTTTCGCCAATGAAGAGGATAAAAGCATCCTAGTAGACGTATATGAAGGAGCCTATGGCGATAATACTGAAGGGAAAACATTGGCAAGGAAGATTCTTTGTTGTGGATAATTTTAGCCAAGCATCAACAAGGATGCGGCTGACTACACCGGAAGGTGTAATAGATGCCAAAGATTTGTGAAGATGCCTAGAACCCCACCAACAGAAATTACGCAGATGGTCGGTCCTTGGTCATTTGCAGTATAGGGGATTGACACTATCAGTGTGCTACCAGTGTCGAAAGGTGAAGCGAAGTACGCGATTTTGCGTTTGACTATTTTGTGAAATAGGTTGAAGGAGAACCGCTTGCCACGATCACCATTAAGAAGGTGATCAATTTCTTAGTTAGAAACATTATCTAGCGATTTGGAATCCCACAAACAATCATCTCTGATAAGGAACCCAATTTGACGGTGCTGAATTCAAAAATTTCTGTAGCAAGTATCGAATAGAGAAAATATTTACAGTAGTAGCACACCCTTAAGCAAATGGACAGGTGGAGGCGGTGAATAAAATCATCAATCCCATTCCGAAGAAGCAACCGACAAAGGCTAAGAGAAAGTTAGTTGATGAATTTCATCTAGCACATTGGGCTTATCGAATGACCCACAAGTCCACAACTGGTCACACTCCATTTACTTTAGCCTATGGATCAAAGGTCATGATTTCAATTGAATTAAAGGTGCCTTCTCATCAGAAGATCCATTATGATCCTAAAGTGAACGAAGAACTCTTTCTTAAGTCTCTCGATACGGTGGATGAGAGAGAATGAAGCCGATTTGAGGGCTCCTGCTCACCGAAAATGAATGGCTCGACATTACAATGCAAATGTCTATAATTAAACCTTTAAGACCAGTGATCTTGTAACGACCCGAATTTTTTGACATCCGAAAATCGACACTAATATGTCCATTGTATCAAATGCCATCGAACGCCGAAAAAACGAACTATTAGGGTTAAAGAAGAAAGAGGTAGGAGAAGATATAGAAACAATATCAGAATCTCACAAATGCAGCGGAACAATATATAATAGATAAATGACTTATCTTATACAAAAGAAAACTGTAGTTGTTTTATATATACATCATCAGAGCACAACATCAACAAAAAACAACGCTAGGCAGTTATGATGACTTGTCCACATGGAAACTGAATTTGTAGCAAACCATACACATCGGATAATACATCATATATGTGATACGTCTCGACCTACAGCTTGTCCCCTGATCTCCACAGCAAACTTTCCTGACTTAGCTCCAGAACCTACTGATAACCTGACTCTAGGCTGCCCATGTGGAAAATTAGGGGCACCCAGAGTTTAGAAAAGGGAACAATAACTACGAGTCAGTCAAAAGACTAGTGTGAGATCTTAAAACAGTTATTTGTACAAAAGAAATCCATTTATGCTTTTTTTGAAAATGAAACTACCATAAGGTCTCTCGGCACACACTCAAATGCAATCGCACACATGGGGGAGGTTTCTCCTTATAGTAGTCAAACATGCTTGATATGCGAAAATCTTTTTGATATTATTATTAGTGCATAGTATGGAAAAACATTTGCAAGTATAATATTAATCTTAGCCAGCATACGTACCATTATAGTATGCCTACTATAGCTACCATGTTAAATTGCAGGTTCTACAACTAAAACCATAAAGGGCTCGTCTTGTTTTGTTTGGATTTCCAACAAATGGTCAAGGCTAAGCAAATTCCTTTATCCGAATGGGTACGCCTCTGGAAGGACGTCCCGAGAACCTAACCGGATCTTTGCCAACACAAGGGCGGGTTACCTCTATAACTAGGTAACTAACTGTCACGAGTATGTCATCCCTCGGTCGTAACCGACCTTTACCAAGGCACCTCAAATTCCAACAACCACATAAATAAAAATATCTGGGCTCCATACCAGAATACCACTTTTTATCCAGAAGGAAATGCACATACCCTTAGGGTTGTGAACCCCATAAAATTGTTGCATCCTTCCTGTTTCGACCATTTCTCGGGGTGTGAAGTTCGATGAAGTCTCGTGTTATAAAGCTACGCTTTACACAAAAGCCATGCTTCGTTCAACCAATGCTCAACACTTAGCATGCCATATCACCAAATTGGGAATATATCATTAATAACTATCAACTACATAACCTCTGAGCTCGTACGTCTCAAAGAAGGGTGTTAAGCTAAGAGAATAAATTCTCCGCCACCAAACAGAAATGTATTTGATAGAAACCAGCTTTATATCTCAAAGTGTAATGTCAGACATACAACCATTCAAGTCACTTCCGGGTCCGAACGGAAACGAAGGCACTACTCCTACAACATCCATTTCGGAATCACCCTCAGGATTAGTAGTGATTAGTCATTGCACTTCACTGCTCCATTTTTTAATCCAAGCTCTTATCTTCCTTATGAAAACGTTCAAATCACATCGAAGTGGTTTTCGGGAAATAAATCCCGATCTCGGTCTCTTCGAAACAATCAGCGTATTGGCCAATATTGATAGTGAGTTATTTAACTATCAAGCAACATTCACAACAATCATCAGACCTTAATAATTTCCTAAATTATTTATTTTAAAATATCTTCGCAAGATATTTTCCTACACTTCAACCCTTTGAAAACAGTTTTCAAATCATTTTCCTCTCGTGGAATAAATTCCAAATATTGTTTATTTCCACTGAAAATGGCCAAGACTAAATGATTTAGATTTTAAAATTATTTAAATCACTTTATCTAAAATGTACTTTAAAATACTTAAAATAAAACTATTTAAAACACTTTATTTGAAATACCAGTTATGAAATTTAATAATAATTTTTCATGTAAAACTTAAGCCAAAACAAATTTAAAAATATAAGTTATTGAATTCTACACAAGTTTTCCAAATAAAAACTTTAGCCGAACTATATTTAAAATAAAACTACTTTATAAAATATAAATATAAATATTAATAATTATCTTTTTAAATCATAATACCAATTAACCCTTTAAAATTATTACTACTATAACTAATTTAATAAAATATTTACCTTTAAAATTTTAAACAAATTAAATAATAATTCTCAGAAACATTCTTTTAAACAACTTTAAAAATTTTAACTTATACTTAAAAATCTGCTTGAAAACGTACTTGGCTTATAAGGGAAATACACTTTCCTTTCACACCTTCGAAAATAAACCATTATTTATTTTTTAAATAATCATTCCTTCATAAATTCCCACCGTGAATTTATACTTCCAAAATATCCATTAATATCTTATTTCACTTTATAAACCCAGTTTATAAATTCCATAGTCTCGTTCCTTTTAAAAAAATAGTTTCAACACTAAATCAATTTCCAAACAGATTTCCAAAATTTACTCCATTCAAAAAATTCTCCTTTACTTATCCAGATTTATTTCGAAATCTATTAATTCCAAACTTACTTCTTTATTTATGATTCAACATCTTATTTTAAAATGAAAATATCCATTTCATTCTTTATTCAAGACTCTCCCTTTTAATTCTTCCCAATCATTTTTAAATCTTAAAATTTAAAATAAAATCCTTTAATTCTTAAGCAATGTCACTTAAGTCTCCAAACTCCTTTAATTTTATTTATTTAAAATCTCTATATTTTTCTTTCCCTACCCAGCATTTATTTAATAGAATTTAAAATCAAACCTTTATTCTTTCCGGATTCATTCTTTAATTTATCTAAAATTATTTTACGTAATATTTACCTCTTATAACTCTTTTCAAAATCAAATCTTTTATATTTTTCATATCTTCAAAATATCCAATATATTCAGTCAAACCATAGCATTCAATAATTTCCATTACCCATATAGTCAATATAATCATCACAGCTTATCACACACATCACGTCGTTGGATATAAAAATAAATTCAATGTTTTAAGGAATCTAGTAGGATCCCTCCAACATGTTTCCCGCATCCATATATGTTAGCACAACAACTTAAAATACCAATCCCGCTTCAAGGCAGGATATCGCAGTATTAGGGGTCATTCGCTATTACGCAGGGAACATAGGGTCCTATCCGCTATATAATGCGAGAAATCAATCACTCATATATATATATATATATATATATATATATATATATATATAATATCACATCCAGTCAATTCAATCATTCAACCAATAAATTTAAATTTAACTATTTAAATTAAACTAGGTAATCCGATTGAGTGAGAAGATCTCAGCTTTTCCCTTTTATTTGCAATCTGTTTCCATCACGATTTGTTTTCTTCATGTTTTCTAACCATGTACAAACATTATGGGTTTTATTAATATTTGAAATAATCAAATTATCAATTTCCACTAAATAAATTTTGATTAACCAATTATTTTATTCAAACCAATTTTCCAATAATAAATAATATTTCTTTCTTTTGAAATCGATATACTAATTTTTTTTTATAGATTTCAAAAAAAATCTAATCTTATATAAATATTCAACATTTTAAAATTTCCTTTTTCCCAAGCTCTTATCTACATAAAACTTCCATTTATCTAAGTATATAATAGCATGCAAGTGTGCGTGTATATATATTTATTCATACTTGTATATAAATTTCACATATTTTAATTTCTTCTCTGTACTATACAGATTATAACAAATATATATATATATATATATATATATATATTTCTACTTCTCAGCAAATAACCTAACCAAATTTTATATTATTTTTTTCTGTAACAATTTCTGATAAAAAATAATGAACAAATTGAATTCAAAAGTTTCAAACTTACTTAACTAAAAATTTTGATTACCTTACTTCGCACTAGAACCCAAAGTCACGAGCTCAGCTCTACACGAGACCGTCCCCGCTGCTCATTAACGTTGCACCCATCACTGAGTGCCTCAGCATTTCAACCAGAGCCCCTGCTCGAATGCCAAGGCCTCTCGCGACCCTCCAAAACCCTCTCGCCCACGCGCCGCCGCCATCACAATCAAAAACTCACATCGGCCTTCCATGTCGCGACCTCTGCCTCCATACGGGACCATCGACGAACCGCCGCACACGAGAGATTATACCCTCCCTCCTCCACCACGAGTCGTTGAATCTGAAATCGAGCGCCACCACATATCACCCAGCGAATCGATCGCGAATAGGGATTTTTTTTTCCTCTTGAGGTTGGATTTGATTTGAGATAGGTTCGTTGTTTTGAAAAGGAGCTGCCATATTTATTAGAGGTATCGGCCATTAAAATTTCGATTTAAAAAGGAGAAAATAAAAATTGAAGGCTCAATGTATTTTTTTGTTTATATTTTCTCGGCTGGTCGATTTTCTTTTTACTTTTAACGTATGTCTCTTTTGAAGACACGTGCTTCAAATTCTGGTACATGTTTGCAAGCTTGCAAATACAACTATTATTTATATTTAAATTTAAATTGAAATCGTCCCGATTTTCGCAACTCACAATCTCGATCTCCAATCGAGGCATACCGCCAGGCGTTTGCAATGTTAAACCCCTATTCCGAACATAATGGAAAAGGTTTCGAGTCCTAATTCGATCGTATGGAGAAGATAACTTTTTGGACCCAGTTATTATATTAAATTTCAATATAAATTTCAGCGTGTTTACCTATCATACGATCACACGACAACTCTGAATGCAACGAAAATTGAAATCCGTTAATAATACACTATTACGGATCCAATGGAATTGGTTTCATCGAAATCCGAGACTGTGCCTCGAAAGGCAATTTTTAAACATCAACTTAAACTACATATTTTTAAAACCGAACAAACTACTTTTAAATTCGATTTTAAAAGTTCTATTACCTTCAGTATCGTAAATATAAATTTTCCAAGCCTTTGAAATATTTTTAACCAACTTAAAAACTAAGATCCACTATTCTAACTAATTTCCAATTATTAAATTAAACGTTTAAATCACTCAACAAATAGTGGCATTTGAAATTCAAGTTAGAAATTAACTTTTATATATTTGAAATCAATTAAATATTCTAATTTCAAATATCTAAAAATTGTGGGTCGTCACATTCCTCCCCCTTAAATGAATTTCATCCTCAAAATTACAAGTTAAGAGGAATGGTCCAATACCCGTTCATCATTTTCCCAAAACCAAACGGTTTTGAGGCTCTCCAAGACAGTCTTTTTATTAAGGACATACTAACACCCTTACTAACTTTTCAAACTCAACCATAAGTTCCAAACTATATTACTTAGTCAACAATTCAAATTTAAATCCAAATTCTCAAAAAAATTCTAACTCCCTAAATTTTTGAAAAATCACCAACGTCTCCTTTGCGCGGCTAGATCGGTACAACTACAAAATGCCTCTACGGGCTCCTCAATTTCAAAAGGAAATAAAACGCCAAATGGCTAGACCAGAAAACATCAAATTTCATACAGAAATTTAAATACATACCTTTTTGTCGAGCAAATTTCATTTATCTTCTGAAATCAATAATCCAAATTTCCTTTTGCTTTTTAAATAACTGTATACTGCTAAGCAATAATATCAAATTACATAATTCGACATCATTTTATACATTTTCATTCAAATCTGTACGATGTACATATATCATCCATACACAATATCCAATCCGATCGTTTACCCGATCACATAATTTCACTTCTGAACTAGTATCATCCACCCAACTTCCTAGTGCGGACTCAGATCTGGTTTCTTGATCAGAAACTTCCATCCTCCTTGCAAAGCCACAACTATAATAGAGAATTTCAGAATCAATCAAAAATCCATATCTAGGGTTCGCCGCCGAAAACCGAGTGAAAAATCCTAATTTGGATCAGTATAACTATCTCAAAATTCTGTGCTATAATCTGGATCAAATCGTTATGCGAATAAAATAATATACATACATCCTATAAATTTATTCCAATTGATTACTAGTTATATCAGTTCTCTTTTTATTCACATTTTCTTTGATTTCTATTCCCTTATCCACACTTATCATATCACAACTTTTTATTAACCCTCCATTTCAATTATTAACTTAGAATATTTTCCCAATACCAATTTTGCTTAAGAATTTCACTCTTTACTTTTCTTAAGCTTATCTTAAATATTTTATATATTCTTTTAACTATTTCCACTTCACTACTTAAGCTTTCATTTCTTAAGCCTTTATATCCTCTTTTATTCAAATTAAGTTTCAATTCCATATAAATTCAATTTTTCTTTAAACTCTGAATATTGAAAAAAAAATTATCAACTATCTTCCATTCTTTAAACTCTGAATATTGGAAAAAAAATATCAACTATCTTCCATTCACAACTGATTCGTATCTTGTTTAAATTAGTACCATTTACTAAATTTTCAAATTTCAAATCATTTTATCTCAAACCATTTTTATTTCCAAACCTTTATTATCTTTAGTCCACTTCGAACTAATTCTTCAACTTTACTTTACTTAACCCAATTTTAAATTCGATTCGAGTATTCAGTTCAAGTTCTATTTACTTACAAATTAAATTAAATATCCTCCCAATATTTAAAATTTCAATTTATTGGCTTACCATTTAAATCAGTTAGTTTACTTACAAATTTTATTTCAATCCTTTGCTTTATTTAGTCCAACTTGACTAACTTTCCATATCACACAATTCAATTTTTAAATTTATATAAGTTTCCCAACTTATTTACATTTCACACATATTTTAATTTAACTCATCTTCAAGTTAAATTTTATCCCAAAATTTTCCAAATTTTTATAAGTTATCAAACCCATTTATATGCTATAAACATTTTTAATTAAACTCCAGAGTCTTTAACAATTACTTAAGTATTTCAAAATCATTTTTGAAAATAATTACATACATAACTCATTTGTATATCAAATTACCCTTTGAATTTCAAAACCAAACCTGGTTTTGCAAACAACTCCCATTTAAAACAATTTGGCAACAATTCCTCTCCTGGAAACTCGAAAATGAACATCGATGATGCTGCAGTCATCACCGAAGTTATTTTCCAGCGACCGAAAAGCGTTCAATGCTTAATCTCTTTAAAAATGTAACAACCCGCATATTTATCGATTTTATATTTAAATATTTTATCATTCGTCGGATCTTAGTCCGAAAACCTACTTTTTTCATACGGTCGAATTAGGACTCGAGACCACCTCTATTGAGTTCAAAATGCCATTTGTGACCTTTTTGAGTATAAGCTTCGATATGTTTGGAGAAAGTTGATTTTTGTCACTTTTTACTTAGGGCTTTGGTTTGGGCTGAGCCCATTAACCCCACTTAACTCAGTTCCAACCCTCTCCTCTTCATTCACTTCTCTTCTATTTTCCTAATACTCAAGCTTTTATGTTAATGGAGGGTGGAAGAGGAAATTAAAACTCCAAAACCCTAGTTTCTCTTGCAAATCAAATTCCTAGCTCCAAAGTTCAAGAAGAACCCATTGGTAAGCATCTCCTTCTTCTTCTCCAACTCATTCTCTCTTTGATTTCAGAAATTTCCTAAACCTAATTTAGGAAATGTTTCTCTTTTAAGCTTAGATTCAAGCTTCTAGTGTGAGATTGAAGTGTGGTTGATTTCCATTTGCTTTCAAGCTTCATCTTCATAAATTTAGTTCAAAGGTGAGATTTTTAATCTCACATCTATGTCTATATCTATCTTTGTTGTTAGGTATGAATCCCTAACATTTATTCATGTGCAATTGCTTTTGATTTGGATTGGTTTTGTGAATATTTCCATTTTTGGTGTTTGGAGCCAAATCTTTAAGAATCATAACTTTGATGTTTGATCATGCTTTAAGAGGTGTTTCGGAGAGCCTATAAGACCGGGTTGTCGCTAGGCATAAATCCCTAGTCGTCGTTGCTCGTCCGATCGCTCCCGATACGTTTTGGCCACTTTGGCCTAGGCAAATTGTTGCCTAGACCAGGTGACCAGACGTCTGGTGACCAAGTCCAGATGTCTGGTTTGGACCTGGAAAGTAAATATGTATGCACGCATATTATAAAAAAAAAGCCAGAGACTATTTTCAGACGTCTGAACCATCAAACCAGACGTCTGGATAGGTCTCAGATGTCTGACTTGAGGTTTCAGACGTCTGAGTGTTCTCTGGGTTATTTCCAGAGAACAAATCCAGACGTCTGGATTCCAAATCAGACGTCTGGAGATGTTTATTTTTTTCCTATTCAGGCTGTTTTGTGTGAATTTCCATTGTTTATCGATTTTAGCGATCCTATTAATCGTTATCACTTATTGTCGACTTTGATGACTTCTTTTTATGGATCTTTTTGGAAATATCCATTTCTATGGATTTGGTATCGATTTCTTTGGATTTTATTCACGTCTTCGAATGTGAATTTAGTAATTGGTTGTTCTTACAATCTTCTTTGTGATTTGTCACTTTAAAAATCTAAAGGTTTTCTATACTAGTAGTAAATATCAAAACTCTTTCTTCAAATGATTTCAACTCTACTTTAATACCAAATTCGTTTATAAAACATTTTTCCAATCTATTAGTATATACAAACCTTTACCTCACTCGTATGAGAAATCTAATTAAACGACTTAGTAAAACAAGTGGTATGAAACGCTTGCGTTTACTTCGTCGGTTAATTCTTGGACTTGTTCGATTGAATCTCTTGTGACAATTTTCTAGTGGAGATCTACAATTTGTTCGTAAATATTTAAGTTAAGCTAGTGGTTATGGGACATGAAGCTAAGCTCATATATTTACTAGCTTATTGTAATTGACACTTCTCATTGATCATGACGATCATCTTTGTGATTTAGACTAGCAATGTGTGATGTCTCTTTGTCCATGTCGAGGACGATACTTTATTTTTTTGTGGAGCTTCGGCTCACCAGGAGGAGCTTCGGCTCAATGTCCGCAATGGGGGACTATACCCTGTCATGAGGAACTTCGGTTCACCAGGAGGAGCTTCGGCTCAACGTCCGCAATGGGGGACTATACCCTGTCAGGAGGAGTTTTTGACTCACCAGGAGGAGCTTCGGCTCAATGTCTACAATGGGGGACTATACCCTGTCTGGAGGAGCTCCGGCTCATTTTTCTGGGATTGGCCATCCTTTTTATTGTGATTTCTGGATTTCGTGTGTTGATTTCTGGGATTTATGTTTCACCAACTTTAACGATTGGCATGGATATATGTATGTCATTTATTGTGGCTTGGTGAATGAAATCAGGAGTATGACATTCCTTTTTATCTTGAGTAGATTATTGTGATACTGATTAATCTCTTGTTGATTTTCAATTACTTATTTATCACAGCTTGGCATTGTGATTATTATATGTTTATGTCATATCTCCTATTCTATATCATTTCTTCTGATATTTATAGCTAGACTGATCCGTTTATTATTTTCTTCTTAAATAATACTCGGGTCGGACCGAGATGTTGCAGGTGCTTCTGCTTGACTTCTCATCCTGGATCATTACGCTGACTTTTGGCAAACTACTTAGATTAGTACTTTATTTTGTTGTATACACTTGAGATATAGACTCATAGTTGTATTCTTTTGTATAGCACGTGTTGCTATTCTTTTGTATTATCGTGGATCTTTTGACCACTACTCTGATATACACTTTTATGTGTAATATTCATATCTATTTCCGCCTTTGTGATATGAATTGTCTATGATTGATTTATGTTATGTTTATTTCTATATTTGTTTCCGAAGACCTTTATAGCCACTGTGTAGTAGCTTTGAGTTTGTGTCGGTATGTCGGATTTCCTCGTGAGATGAAAAGTTATATTTTTATCCGGTATATCAGTACTCACACAAAGCAATTATACAGATGGTCGCTCCTCAACAGCCTTATTCTCCATGCTAGTTGACAGCATTCACAGTAATGTTCTTGGCTAGCGTGGGTATAGAGGTGGGGCGTCACAGCTTGGTATCAGAGCCAAACTTCGGAACAATATGGAATATTATAACAAGGATCATCGTCCTAAGTCCATCTTAGGAGTCGTGCTTTAGGATTTTATTCGGGTCTTCGTACCGTCCTATCCTATTTTCTTTTATGATTCCTTGTTTTATCTATCAAGATTGCTTGATATTTATTTTGAAAATAACTTTTCTCCTTCTTTCTTTCTTAAAGAAGAGAAATGGTTAGACCAGGCCGTCCCAGCGCCGGTCAATCTAGTGCTACTCCCCAGGATGGAGTTTTTATGTTTGCCCAACAACTTTTGGATCTTGTAAAGAATCAAGAGTTTATCTATGCTTTGAGTAAGAACCCCGAAATGGTTCTACCTTTGAAACTTGAAGTTTCTTTCAATCAGCTTGTGGATGTTACTCTTCTTCATGGAGAGGTTGGTAATGGAAGTGCTTGTGATATTGGGACTTCCAAGAAGAGGCATATTGAGTTCAAGAGCCTTAATCCCAATAAGAGAGTGAAGCAAACTACTTTTGTAGCAAAGACTCCGATCCCTAATCGTGGAGGATGCTAAAATTGTAATTCTAAGGAACACTATGCGAATATGTGTCCAAAACCCCATTCTTGTCGCTATTGCAAGAAACCGGGTCATCTTTTATCTGCATGTCCCAAACTTTTGAACAAGGACATGAGAAAGCTAAATATTGTGCAAGCCCCTAGAAACTCTTCTCTTGATCAAGGTATTTCTCCTTCAATTCTTGGTTTTATTTGTCTCGTGAATATTCTTTTCAAGTTCTTGTTGATATGAGTCCATCTCATTATTTTATATCAAAAAAACTTGTCGATTCTTTTTCTTTGAATATTTTGGGCTTGATGACTTCTTTGAGGATTGTGAATCCGGATGGTAGATCCGCAACACTTAATTTTCTTTTTTTATTAATGTCAAAATTATTTTATGAGATTTTTCTTTCCGAGCCAATATTTTTACTTAGGCTTCGGAATTGATTTTTTTTGAAAGGATCGGCTTAACCATTGTGAGGCCCATATCCTATTTTCCGTGTGGACTATTCATCTTCGACATTTTCTATCTGTTAAGCGGATTTCTATTTCTCTTTGTGATTCCGATTTCACATTTTTGGTGGAATCATTTTATTCCTTAAGCCCACTTATAAGGAAAGTGTTGTTTCTCTTATCTAAATAATTTGTGAAACTTTTCCGGTATTTTTGAATTTGTCTTAGGACTGTCACCTAAGCAATCTTTTGAGTGGTGTTAAGATCTTTTCAGTTTGACTTTACCACCGGTTTTCGTTTGCTACGAGTTGCGGAAGTTAGCACCACTTACCGCATTCCGCACTTGTTAAGATTCTTATGAATGACTTATTATGTCATTCAATTTGTCCAGCTTATTTCATCCATTTTATAAATCGAATATTCTATAAATATTTCGATGAGACCATTCTTGTATTTATTGATTTTGGATGAAAATAGTAATTTAAAATTTTGCAAATCTTTTCCATAAGATTTATTTATAAGTACAATTTGACCTTGTTCTTAAACAAGAAAAGAATATTCTTAAAACTTTTAAGAGATATTTTCATCGTATAGAAGATGATTTTGTGATTGTATTGCCCGTTGAGTGCTTTAAGAATTTTGGTCGATGCGCTTGATCAACGTTATCGATAGGAATTTCCTAAACGCTTTGATGAGACAATCAGACACGATATATTGACTTGTAAAATGTAAATTCTTCTAGAAATATTTTTACATCGAAATAATTTTGATTTTTGAAAGTTTTAGCTTTTCAGGAAAGAGGATTATTTAAAAGAACCCTTCCTTTCAATACTCTTATTCTTGTGATTCCTGAAGGGGAACCAAGACTTTGCTATTTGTACCGATACTAGTCGTATTGGTTTGGAATGCCATTCTCTTGCAAAGGAGAACGTGCTATCACTTGTGCTTCTAAATCATTATAGCTTATCGAGACTAGATATGCCACTCATTATCTAGTGTTCGTGGCTATTGTTTTTGCTTTTGGAATTTGGCATCATCATATTTGGATGAGAAATTTGTTCTCTACCTCGATCATAAATCTTTGGAATATTTATGTTCTCTTAAGGAACTGCATGTTGACACGAGTTCCTAGCATCTTATGATCTTGATATTCTTTTTATTCCCGAAGGGGAAATCGTGTTGCCAATGCGTTTAGTCGTAAGCAACAAGGGGTTGTTTCTTTGTTGATGACTAAATGAAATTATCTTTTTATCAAGTTCATCGGGCGTTTTGATGTACTTCGTTTTATTGAGTTTCATCTCATTTCTTTTATGAACTTGCGTCCGATGTTCTTTTATTGTGTTCGGTTCATTGGACGTACCGTTTTTGTACTACGTCGGTGTTCCGAAAATCATTCGGGCTTTGGTTCATTGGACGTACCATTTTTGTACTGCGTCAGTGTTCCGAATTATTTGGGTTTTGATTCATTGGATGTACCGTTTGTACTACATCAATGACTTTGCTATTTGATTCATTGGATGTACCGTTTGTACTACATCAATGACTTTGCTATTTGATTCATTGGATGTACCGTTTGTACTACACCAATGACTTTGCTATTTGATTCATTGGATGTACCGTTTGCACTACATCAATGATATGTCTTTGATTCATTGGATGTACCGTTTGTACTACATCAATGCCTTTGCTGTTTGATACATTGGATGTACCGTTTGTACTACATCAGTGTCTTTGATTCATTGGATGTACCGTTTGTACTACATCAATGCCTTTGCTCTTTGATACATTGGATGTACCGTTTGTACTACATCAGTGTCTTTGATTCATTGGATATACCGTTTGTACTACATCAATGCCTTTGCTGCTTGATACATTGGATGTACCGTTTGTACTACATCAGTGTTTTTGATTCATTGGATGTACCGTTTGCACTACATCAATGATATGCTTTTGATACATTGGATGTACCATTTGTACTATTATACATCGATGTCTTTGCTTTTGATTCATCGGATGTACCGTTTGTACTACATCGATGTCTTTGCTTTTGATTCATCGGATGTACCGTTTGTACTACATCGATGTCTTTGCTTTTGATTCATCGGATGTACCGTTTGTACTACATCGATGTCTTTTCTTTTGATTCATCGGATGTACCGTTTGTACTACATCGATGTCTTTGTTATTTGATTCATTGGATGTACCGTTTGTACTACATCGATGTCTTTGTTTTTGATTCATCGGATGTACTGTTTGTACTACATCGATGTCTTTGTTATTTGATTCATTGGATGTACCGTTTGTACTACATCGACGTCTTTGCTTTTGATTCATCGGATGTACCGTTTGTACTACATCGATGTCTTTGCTTTTGATTCATCGGATGTACCGTTTGTACTATATCGATGTTTTTGCTTTTGATTCATCAGATGTACCGTTTGTACTACATCGATGTCTTTGCTTTTGATTCATCGGATGTATCGTTTGTACTACATCGATGTCTTTGCTTTTGATTCATCGGATGTACCGTTTGTACTACATCAATGTCTTTGCTTTTTGATTCATCGGATGTACCGTTTGTACTACATCAATGACTTTGCTATTTGATTCATTGGATGTACCGTTTGTACTACATCAATGTCTTTTCTTTTTGGATACATTGGATGTACCGTTTGTACTACATCAATGTCTTTGCTGTTTGATTCATTGGATGTACCGTTTGTACTACATCAATGACTTCGCTTTTTGGTTCATTGGATGTACCGTTTGCACTACATCAATGACTTGGCTTTTCGGTTCACTGGACGTACCGTCTTTGTACTACGTCGGTGTTCCAAATTATTCGAGTTTCTAGTTTCTCGGGCGTACCGTGATTGTACTACGCCGTTGCACCGGCTCAACTTTCTGCTATTCTTGACGTTTTCCACGTCTTTTAACTATGGAAATGCTTTTATGTTTCCGGTTTTTATTCTTGAGCCCGGTATTATTGAGGGATTGAAGTTTCACCAAATTTGACTTTTGAGCACCATTCCATTCGCATCATTGCTTCGGAGGTTGAGCGCCTTCGATATAAAGATATTCTTTTTGATAGAAGTTCAATGGTTCTCAAATCCTAAAGATTGCTCATGTGAAATCTTGAGAATTCATCGAACGAAAACTTTCGGATTTACTCCTTCGTGCACTTTATGGTGAACTTCTTGATTCAAATTTTCTTTTGTGTTAATATGCTTCTATGGTTGTTACTTCTTATATTTCCTTCTTAATTATTGCGAGGACGCAATTTCTTTAAGGAGGGAAGTCTGTAACAACCCGCATATTTATCGATTTTATATTTAAATATTTTATTTAAATATTTTATCATTCGTCGGATTTTAGTCCGAAAACCTACTTTTTGCATACGGTCGAATTAGGACTCGAGATCACCTCCATTGAGTTCAAAATGCCGTTTGCGACCTTTTTGAGTATAAGCTTCGATATGTTTCGAGAAAGTTGATTTTTGTCACTTTTTACTTAGGGCTTTGGTTTGGGCTGAGCCCATTAACCCCACTTAACTCAGTTCCAACCCTCTCCTCTTCATTCACTTACCTTCTATTTTCCTAATACTCAAGCTTTTATGTTAACGGAGGGTGGAAGAAGAAATTAAAACTCCAAAACCCTAGTTTCTCTTGCAAATCAAATTCCTAGCTCCAAAGTTCAAGAAGAACCCATTGGTAAGCATCTCCTTCTTCTTCTCCAACTCATTCTCTCTTTGATTTCAGAAATTTCCTAAACCTAATTTAGGAAATGTTTCTCTTTTAAGCTTAGATTCAAGCTTCTAGTATGACATTGAAGTGTGGTTGATTTCCATTTGCTTTCAAGCTTCATCTTCATAAATTTAGTTCAAAGGTGAGATTTTTAATCTCACATCTATGTCTATATCTATCTTTGTTGTTAGGTATGAATCCCTAACATTTATTCATGTGCAATTGCTTTTGATTTGGATTGGTTTTGTGAATATTTTCATTTTTTGGTGTTTGAAGCCAAATCTTTAAGAATCATAACTTTGATGGTTGATCATGCTTTAAGAGGTGTTTCGGAGAGCCTATAAGACCGGGTTGTCGCTAGGCATAAATCCTTAGTCGTCGTTGCTCGTCCGATCGCTCCCGATACGTTTTGGCCACTTTGGCCTAGGCAAATTGTTGCCTAGACCAGGTGACCAGACGTCTGGTGACCAAGTCCAGACGTCTGGTTTGGACCTGGAAAGTAAATATGTATGCACGCATATTATAAAAAAAAAGCCAGAGACTATTTTTAGACGTCTGAACCATCAAACCAGACGTCTGGATAGGTCTCAGACGTCTGACTTGAGGTTTCAGACGTCTGAGTGTTCTCTGGATTATTTCCAGAGAACAAATCCAGAAGTCTGGATTCCAAATCAGACGTCTGGAGATGTTTATTTTTGCCTATTCAGGCTGTTTTGTGTGAATTTCCATTGTTTATCGATTTTAGCGATCCTATTAATCGTTATCACTTATTGTCGACTTTGATGACTTCTTTTTATGGATCTTTTTGGAAATATCCATTTCTATGGATTTGGTATCGATTTCTTTGGATTTTATTCACGTCTTCGAATGTGAATTTAGTAATTGGTTGTTCTTACAATCTTCTTTGTGATTTGTCACTTTAAAAATATAAAGGTTTTCTATACTAGTAGTAAATATCAAAACTCTTTCTTCAAATGATTTCAACTCTACTTTAATACCAAATTCGTTTATAAAACAGTTTTCCAATCTATTAGTATATACAAACCTTTACCTCACTCGTATGAGAAATCTAATTAAACGACTTAGTAAAACAAGTGGTATGAAACGCTTGCGTTTACTTCGTCGGTTAATTCTTGGACTTGTTCGATTAAATCTCTTGTGACAATTTTCTAGTGGAGATCTACAATTTGTTCGTAAATATTTAAGTTAAGCTAGTGGTTATGGGACATGAAGCTAAGCTCATATATTTACTAGCTTATTGTAATTGACAATTCTCATTGATCATGACGATCATCTTTGTGATTTAGACTAGCAATGTGCGATGTCTCTTTGTCCATGTCGAGGACGATACTTTATTTTTTTGTGGAGCTTCGGCTCACCAGGAGGAGCTTCGGCTCAATGTCCGCAATGGGGGACTATACCCTGTCATGAGGAACTTCGGTTCACCAGGAGGAGCTTCGGCTCAACGTCCGCAATGGGGGACTATACCCTGTCAGGAGGAGTTTTTGACTCACCAGGAGGAGCTTCGGCTCAATATCCGCAATGGGGGACTATACCCTGTCTGGAGGAGCTCCGGCTTATTTTTCTGGGATTGGCCATCCTTTTTATTGTGATTTCTGGATTTCGTGTGTTGATTTCTGGGATTTATGTTTCACCAACTTTAACGATTGGCATGGATATATGTATGTCATTTATTGTGGCTTGGTGAATGAAATCAGGAGTATGACATTCCTTTTTATCTTGAGTAGATTATTGTGATATTGATTAATCTCTTGTTGATTTTTAATTACTTATTTATCACAGCTTGGCATTGTGATTATTATATGTTTATGTCATATCTCCTATTCTATATCATTTCTTCTGATATTTATAGCTAGACTGATCCGTTTATTATTTTCTTCTTAAATAATACTCGGGTCAGACCGAGATGTTGCAGGTGCTTCTGCTTGACTTCTCATCCTGGATCATTACTCTGACTTTTGGCAAACTACTTAGATTAGTACTTTATTTTGTTGTATACACTTGAGATATAGACTCATAGTTGTATTCTTTTGTATAGCACGTGTTGCTATTCTTTTGTATTATCGTGGATCTTTTGACCACTACTTTGATATACACTTTTATGTGTAATATTCATATCTATTTCCGCCTTTGTGATATGAATTGTTTGTGACTGATTTATGTTATGTTTATTTCTATATTTGTTTCCGAAGACCTTTATAGCCACTGTGTAGTAGCTTTGAGTTTGTGTCAGTATGTCGGATTTCCTCTTGAGATGAAAAGTTATATTTTTATCCGGTATATCAGTACTCACACAAAGCAATTATACAGATGGTCGCTCCTCAACAGCCTTATTCTCCGTGCTAGTTGACAGCATTCACAGTAATGTTCTTGGCTAGCGTGGGTATAGAGGTGGAGCGTCACAAAAAACATTTCAAATATTTTTAAATTCCAAATCTCACCAAATTTCAAATCTAATTCAAAGATATTTTCGAAATAATATCACCATTATTCCTCCAAAACCTTTGAAAATCTTCTTCAACCTCAAGGGAATTTAATTTCTCAAAATTTAAAATCCCAACACCTTTCAATCCATTCAAAAATTACTTTGGAATTTTTGTTCAATTTCCAATTATAAACCACAATTATAATTTATATTTACAAATCCCATTTGGTCATATAAATTTATTCCTTGACCTTTGGTTATAATTTTAATTTCTAGTTCAATTTCCATACAATAATGATAATAATTTAATATTATCGCTTCCTAACAATCAAGCAACCATATATATACTATAATAATTTACGGAAAATTATTTCTTTTATATAAAATAGTTTGGGTAATTTCATTTACCCTATTTTAAAATAATATTGTGTCGGTTTATCTCGTTTAAGAGTTTAGAAACACCTATCGATAACAAGGCGTCCCACATATTGGCTAGAATCTATAAACACTCAATCGATTAGTCAACACAATATAAAAAACAATTTTTATATCCTCTAACAAATACGCGCTTATATCTATTGATACACTCAAACTCATTCTAGAGTACTACGGACTCTATTTCAAATGAGTAATCCCCACCAGAGCCTAGTTTCTCTCTTAACCTTCAGCTCTGATACCAAATTGTAATGACCCGATTTTTCAACGTCCGAAAATCGACATCAGTACGTCCATTGTATCAAATGTCGAACAATTGAATGTCGAAAAACCGAACCGTTAGGGTTAAAGAAGAAAGAAGTAGGAGAAGAAATAGAAACAATATCAGAATCTCATAAACGCAGCGGAATAATATATAATAGATAAATGACTTATCTTATACAAAAGAAAACTGTAGTTGTTTTATATATAGATCATCAGAGCACAACATCAACAAAACACAACACTGGGTAGTTATGATAACTTGTCCACATGGAAACTGAATTATCAGCAAACCATACACAGCGGATAATACATCACGTACGCGATACATCTCGCCATCCAGCCTGTCTCCTGATCTCCACAATATACTTTCCTGACTTAGCTCGAGAACCTACTGATAACCTGACTCTATGATACCCGTGTGGAAACTTAGGGGCCCCCAGAGTTTAGAAAAAGGAACAATAAACTCCAATTCAGTCATGGGACTAGAGTGAGATCTTAAAACAGTTATTTGTACAAAAAGAAATCCGTTCATTCTTTTTTTGAAAATGAAACTACCATAAGGTCTCCCGGCACACACTCAAATGCAATCGCACACATGGGGGATGTTTCTTCTTATAGTAGTCAAACATGGTTGATATGCGAAAATCCTTTTGATATTATTATTAGTGCGTAGTGTGGAAAAACATTTGCAAATATAATATTAATCTTAGCCAGCATACATACCATTATAGTATGCCTACTGTAGCTACCATATTAAATGGTAGGTTCTATAACTAAAACCATAAAGGGCTTGTCTTGTTTTGTTTGGATTTCCAAAAAATGGTCAAGGCTAAGGAACTTCCTTTATCCGAATGGGTACGCCTCTGGAAGGACATCCCGAGAACCGAACCGGATCTCTGCCAACACAAGGTCGGCTTACCTCTGTAACAAGGTAACTAACTGTCACGAGTATGTCATCCCCCAGTCGTAACCGACCTTTACTGAGGCGCCTCAAATTCCAACAACCACATAAGTAAAAATATATGGTCTCCATACGAGAATGCCGCTTTTTATCCAGAAGGAAATGCACATACCCTTAGGGTCAGAAACACCATAACCTTGTTGTATCCTTCCTGTTTCTACCATTTCCCTGGGTGTGAGGTTCGATGAAGTCTCGTCCCCACAAAGCTACATTTTACACAAAGTCATACTTCGATCAACCAATGCTCAACACTTAGCATGCCACATCACCAAATTGGGAATATATCGCTAATAACTATCAACTACATAACCTCTAAGCTCGTACATCTCAAAGAAGGTTGTTAAGCTAAGAGAATAAATTCTCCGCCACCAAACCTAAGTGTATTTGATAGAAACCAGCTTTATATCTCAAAGTGTGATGTCAGACATACATCCATACAAGTCCTTTCCGGGTCCGAACGGAACCGAAGGCACTACTCCTACTACATCCATTTTGGAATCATCTTCGGGATTAGTAGCGATTAGCCCTCGTACTTCATTGCTCCATCTTTGAATCCAAGCTTTTGTTTTCCTCACAAAAATGTTCAAACCGGATCGAAGTGGTTTTCGGGAAATAAATCCCGATCCCGGTCTCTTCGAAACGATCGGCGTATTGGCCAATATTGATAGTGAACAACATTCACAACAATCATCAGACCGTAATAATTTCCCAAATTATTTGTTTCAAAATATCTTCGCAAGATATTTTCCTACACTTCAACCCTTTGAAAACAGTTTTCAAATCACTTTCCTCTTATGGAATAAATTCCAAATATTGTTTATTTCCGCTGAAAATCACCAAGACTAAATGCTTTAGATTTTAAAATAATTTAAATCACTTTATATAAAAATATATACTTTGAAATACTTAAAATAAAGCTATTTAAAACAATTATTTAAAATACCAGTTATGAAATTTATTATTGAATTTTTCATGTAAAATTTAAGCCAAACAAATTAAAAAATAAAAGTTATTGTGTGACGACCCGCCCTTCTCGACCCTCGAAAATCGACACAAAATACGCCATAGTATAATATGCCGACGATCGGGTGCCAGAAAAGACAGATTGTTGAGGAAAAAGAAAGAGGATAGAAGAAAGAATGAACTGAACAATAAGAGAATCTCACAGTCGCAGTGGAACAAAATATAATACACAACATCAGATCTTTACACAAAATGAAAACTACATCTGTTTTATACAATATATCATCAGAGTATCACAAACAAACAACAATTACCAGCCTGACAATTTCAAACAATGACAGCAGCGGATATAAACAAGTACGAATAATACGTCTCGGTCTCCAACTTCTCTCCTGAGCACTACAGCATCCTTTCCTGTAATCTATAATACTCGGTTTGACCCGAGCATTATAATAAAATAACACCTGAGTCAGTCTGGAATACCAGCGTGAGAGAAATACACCCAAATTGATTATTAAAGTTTCAAAAATCCTTTGAAAACAAAAGCTTCTCGTAAGACCACGCCGCAAATAAACATGTCGGGTTTTACCTCACAATAGCCAAAATATTTTTATCAAAATCCTCTGATATTATAATAGGGTCTATATACAAATACTTATTAAAATAGCCGAAATTGTTACATTCATTAAATTCCAGCTACTAGCCACAATCGTGGGTAATACAAACAAAACCGTAAAAGGCTCGTAGGGAGAATGGATTTCCAACTGATGACTAGGCAATGGAGTACCACCTGTCACGGTACGTGGCCTAGATCACCGTACCGAGGATTACTTCCAATCCCCTGCAAAACAAGTCCGGGACTACCCCTTACTGGATAATCCCGGGTAAGATCGCCCTACGGTTGGGATCAGCAACCGCACCACTAAGCCGAATAAAAAGGGACATCTTGACAGGGATGACCTCACCCTAATGGGTGCTACCCATATGCCTTGCTACATAACCCCTGATTTTTCAGTCATTCCCGGTTGATGAGGCTTGAGGCTTAAGGCTAAGCGTTACCTTTTAGAATGTTTCACTTAGAATGCCTACCGTCCACCTAACGATGTTCCGAAAGCATTCATCCATACAAGTCCGTCACGGGTACGAACGGAACTGAAGGCACTACTCCTACTACATCGATTTTGGAATCATCCTCAGGATTAGTAGTGACTAGCCCTTGCACTTCACTGCTCCATCTTCGACTCTGAAATCTTTTTCCCATGAAAACGTACAAACCGGATCGAAGTGGTTTTCGAGAAATTAATCCCGATCCCGATCTCTTCGAAACGATCAACGCATTTGGCCAATATTGATAGTCGGTTATTTAACTATCAATTAAGATTCACAAACATCCATCAAACAATAAATAATTTCCCCAAATTTTTTATTAACCTCAAAAATATCTTCACAAGATATATTCCAAATGCGACCCTTTTGAAAACAGTTTTCAAACCATTCCCCTTTTTACGGAATAAATTTCCCCAAACATTTTCTATTTCCACTGAAAATAACCAAGTCCAAATACTGTAGATTTTAAAACATTAGATCACTTTATTCAAAATTATACCTTAAAATACATTTAAAAATATTTAGAGAAAAAGTACTTTATAAAACATAAGCTAAATTCAAAATAAAAGTTAAATTAAACTTGATTTTACAAGAAGAGTTACAAAATCCTATACAATTTTCAAATAAAACTTTAACAAATTATCTTTAAAACAAAACCATTTTATGAAATATAAATATTAATAATAATCTTTTAAAACATAATACCAATTAACCCTTTAAAATAATTATTACTATAACTAATTTAGTAAATTTTTAATTTTTAAATTTTTTATAACTTAAATAAGAATTTTCTCAAAAACTTTCTTTTAAAATCAAATTTAAAACTTTTAACTTTTACTTAAAAATCTGCTCTAAAAACGTACTCGGCTTTCCAGGGAAATACACTTTCATTTCAGAATAAACCAAAGAATCCTTTTATAAATCCTGCTTGATTTACCTAAATTCGAATTTACGTTTAAGTCCCGTAAATTTCTTCCAACTCTTTAAAAAAAACTCCTTTTATTTTTAAACACGTTTCTATTTCTTAGAAATCACTCCCAAAATATACTTAAAATATTTAAAATATGATTACTAAATTCTTTATCCAAATTATACTTTTGAAATCTATAAAGGTTTCTTGAGTAACTTAAATTAAAAATTTCCTTTTATATAAAGTTATTATACCAAATATTTATATTAAAATTTACTTTAGAAAACATAATACTAATTTACCTTTAAAATAATTTAATACCATAATTATTAATTAAATATTTACTTATACTTAAAAATGATTAAAAATAATTTATTTTTTCTAAAATATTCTAAAACACATTTTAAACTGCTAATTTATATTTTGAGAGCTTTCTTGGGAATCATACTTAATTTCCAGGGAAAACACATTTTCCATCTATTTAAAAATAATTTCACTATTACTTTTAAACAATTTGCATTTCTTATAGGAATTCCCATCGAAAATCTATCTTTTAAAATTTATCCACCGATACTATTTCATTTATAAACCCAGTTTATACATTTCCATTCCTTATTTCCTTTTAAATCACAATTTCCAACACTTCAAATTCTAAACCAATATCTAGAATTTAATTTCCTTAAACTCATTTCTCAAAATTACTTTCAATTCCCTTTTAATCCCAATTTATTTTATTTATATTTTAAAAATACCGAATTTATATTTATTCAACCATACACAGCATAACAAAATTCCAAATCATTCTATCACAGGGTATAAATGAAATATATCACAGATTATGAATAAAATTTCTATATTGTGGGGAATCCAGTTGGATCCCTCCAACTTGTTTCCCTACATCCATAGATGTTAGCACAACAAATAAATATCAATCCAGACTGATATTAATATTCATATTCAACCAATCACTCAATTATTTAAATATTAACTATTTAAATTAAATGGTATCCAGATGTGAGTGAGATTAACTCACCTTGAGTTTTATCGTGCGTTTAAATTTTAAATTAAATCGAACCATTCGATTTAATCTAAAATTTCCACTTGCTCCAAATGTCTCCGGATTTGCTGCAGCATGTAGATCGCGTCGCTGAGATTTCGGTGCTTCTTGTTTCGTCGAAATCTGACAATGTTTGCTCAAGTTACGAATTTCTAAATTTTGAATATATATTTTAAAACAATTTCTTTTTTTTAGAAATTACCATCGGCCGCACGAAGCTTCTTCTTCAACGCGTCAACTACAGGGTCGAACGAACCCAAAACACGCGACAAACACCGAACCGCCGCCGCCACCGTCGAGACGACGATCAGACCACATCACTACGTGCGCCCCATTTGCTCCCCTTACAGCCCAAACTTCATCGAACTCGGTGCTCTACCTCACTTGGGATTGGCTCGACAACGCGGCTGCTTCAAGGCTCGATTGCCGACGATCCATTCACCCAAACATGATCACCACCGGTCACATCGTAGATCTCGGAGTCCTCTACGATCTTCGTGTTGAAACTTCCTCGCATAGATGCACGAATAAGGAGATTTTGGAGGAAAACGAACGATTTTTTTCGACCATTAAAATGTTTTAAACGGCGGCTGGAAAGGGAACTATGGTTTTGGCCCAATGTGTATATATATCGTTTACAATACTATTTAAAAATTAAATTCAATTTTAACGAGCATTTACAAACGAACTCCAAATCGCACGTGCCGTCAGGCGTTTATAGGTTTAACCCGCATTCCGAACACAATGGAACGTGTTTCGGAGGCTAATTCAATCATATGCGCGAGTTACGGAAATAAACGCTCAATTTTAAATTAAATCGATTAAAATAGTTTCTATGCGTTTTGAGCTGCCAGGGTAAAACGACAACTCCGATTGCTACGAAAATTGAAACCGATAATAACTAACTATTACGAATCCAATGGAACTGGTTTCGTCAAATTCCGAGAACGTGCCCCAGAAGGCTATTTTAACTCGTCGATTAATCCGAGCGATTTCCAAAATCATCGAAATCACTTAAAATTTCACTTTTAAAATTTTACTAACTTAATTATAAACCATATAGAATTTATAATCACATTAGAAATCATTCTGATTCATTCCGAATCAAAATCTGATTATTTATAATATTATAATATTAAATTCCATTATTAAATTAATATAAAATTTTCAAACTCAACTTATCGACTTTTAATTCCATATAAAAATCCAAATCAAACTAAACTTAAAATAAACCTTAGAAACCATTTTCATAACTATTTACATCCAGATTCATAAATTATTCCGATTCCAAATATCTAATTATTATTCAAATTTTAAATGAATTTCCATATTGAAAATTACAACTAAATTCTATTGATTTAACAAAATTATTATTTCAAAATCAATCAAAATCCAAATTTAACATTTAAAATGAATTAAATGTTCAAAATCTAACGACCAAAATTCTAGGTCGTTACATTCCTCCCCTCTTATAAAAAATTTCGTCCCCGAAATTTGCTAAGGTAGGAAAATGCTTCCAAACTCATTTACTTACCCAAAATTCATTCAATTAAACCTCACATTCATTTCCCAAAACCTTTAGCTCAGTTCCAAAACCATTTGCTTCATTTTTAACTTAAGAGCTTCTATTTCAACATCATTTCAAAAATCGACCTTTTCTTATTAACTCAAAAAATTTAAAATTTCCAAAAAAAATCTAGCTCCCAAAATTTTTGAAAATTTTAACAGCGTCTCCTTTGTACGGAGAGCATTTTACAATACCACAATAATGATAAATATATATACATCGACCCACACAGTCGGAAAACAAAATATACCACAATATATATATATATATATATATATATATTATTTTCAATTTTATTGCGTAGGCGTACCTTAGATTAGCATTTTAAAAGCAAGCAACTAATTATATTGCATATACGCGCTCCAACTCTATCGATTGCTTCCCGTACCTGTACTTACTCAAACATACATATCAGTTTTCAACAATATGAAATTTTAACAACATTCCATTCATTAATCTTAGCCAATTATAACAATTACATACTCAATCAACCAATTTCCATAAATCCTACATGTAAACCATATTTTATAAGCAATTACAAGGTTTCAACACCACTAAATTTCCCTAAGAAATCCAAATTTCATTTTACTTTACTCAAAAAGGATTTACAACCAAGTTTGCTACATTCAATTCATATTTATCAGGACCAACTCAAAATCACTTCAATATGATCAACATGT
Organism: Allium cepa; assembly: GCA_030765085.1. Taxonomy (NCBI): domain Eukaryota; kingdom Viridiplantae; phylum Streptophyta; class Magnoliopsida; order Asparagales; family Amaryllidaceae; genus Allium; species Allium cepa. The sequence goes on from CM060942.1 coordinate 616,638,891, forward strand.
GCCTGCTTATATAAATTTACTTCTATGCGATTCCAAATTGACCCACAATCAATTTTATTTTCAATTTGATTTATTTACATCTCTTTTATAATTCACTTACATTTATATGAAAATCCACTAAATTAAATTCCATCTCATTCCAATATATTCAAAACTAACTTCATTTACTTCTTTTAATTCACTTGCTTTCTTTTATGTCCAACGACAAATTTCTATGCACATTTTGATATTATTCATGCAAATAACCATCACTTAAACTTATAACCGTTTAAAATTAATTCCATCTCAATCTATATCAATTTTATTTCATTCGGAATTATTCATAACCCAAACAATTTTTACTTCACCACAAGTATTAAATCAAATCCCTACTCTCTTTCAAGTTCATCATCCAACTTAAGTTTATATTAATATCATTCCATTATGGGTTATTTACAACTCATACATTCTTAGTTCATCACAATGATCAAATTAAATTCCTATTCTTACATTTCAACTTCATTATCCATTTACATATTTTAATTCAATTTGTTTATATGCACTATCCAATTTTAATTCACCTTCCCACTTCATTTCTGAATTTATTTTATTAACAATGAGGCCACTTCAAATAATTTCACTCATTTGAATTTATTTACAATTCAAACCATCACTATTATAATCTAATTCCATTATTCATTCATACTCTCAACTTTTTATTGCCAGAATTAAATCCCATACCAGAACTGGGTTTTTATTTTACTTTTCAAAATTTTAACAAACTACCAAAATTTCATCCATGCCAATACAAATTCCATTTAATTTAGTTTACTTTAGATTCATCTTCAAGCTTCTCTTTTGAATTTAGTTGAGTGAGAATTTATTTCATCCAATATCATTTCAACTAAATTAAATCTTCTTTCAATTCAATTCTTCTCAAATTTTAATTCAAGTTCAACTAGATTTATCCAGCCAACTTAAATTCTTACCATTCCCTTTACTATTTTAAATAAGAATTTAATTCCATTCAATATTATTTACAACACAACTGAGTTTTGATTTCAAATCAATCCAGATTTAACTCAATTATTTGAAAATAAATCCAATTTGATTCAATTTTATTTCTCCATTCAATTTAAATTTTTATTTCCTAATATATAAGCCCAAAAACTTATTTACTAACCTAAGTCCATTTACATTTTATATTTCATTTTGTTTTATCTCACTATACATTTCATTTAGGATTTGAATTTTGAATTTACCATACCATTCAACCATTTTATTTTTGTTTTACAATTTCATGTCATATCCATAAGTTCTCCAACTTATTTATTTAAAGCTTACATTGCTCATTTGAGTCATTTTCATCTTATAATTCCAATTCTAGATTATATATATAACACTTAATAGCTTAAGGATATAAATTTCCATTTCACCATTATAACCCACAATTATAATCATTTTACATTTCATCTTTATATCCAATTTAATTCAATTCAAATTTCAATTTTTTTAACTTATCCTGAGTTAAATTCAAATATATTTTATTCACTTTCAGTCACTCAAATCAAATTTTAATTCCAGGATTAAAATTTCTCTTTTTCCTTTCTTATTTAAATCAACTTCACTTTATAAGTTCAATAGTTGATTTATGTTAACCTTCCACATTATTTAAATAGAATTCCCAGAATTCAATTATCCAGTTTTATTTCAACACCATTTTGAAATAATAATCAACACATACCCACTTGGTATATCTATTCAGATCTTCGGATTCCAAAATACTTGGTTTTACCAAAAAAATCCCTTTCGAAATTTCTAAAACCACTTGTTTACCCAACAAGTCCAACAAATATCATAACCAATCACCACGGAAGCAATCCATCACTTAAGAAACTCGAAAATGAATACTGATGATGTGGCCATCATCATCAGGATTATTTTCCAGCGACTGAAGTAAATTCAGTGCTTCCTTACTTCCACAAATTCCTTCAAAACAATATCCATTCAAAAATATTTTCCCAGAATAATATTCCATCATTGCCTTCAAACACTTTGAAAAACATTTTAAAATTCCCAAGATTCTAAGTTCCCAAACCTTTTTGTTTAAAAATTCATTTAAAACGCCATTCAGAATTTTCGAGATTTAAAATTTGATCTAAACCAATTTTAGTTATACTTCTTTTGTATAATTTATTCTTATAGAATTTTATTTAGCAATAAACCATTTCAAATTTTAGATTCATATTTGATTATAATATTAACAACCAAACATCCAAATATATATAATAATTTCAGAAAAATTATTCCTTTTATATCTAAATATAATTTTGGGTAAAATTATTTCATTTACCCACTTTTAAAATAATACTATGTCGGTTTATCTTGTCAAACCCATATCGATACGGTTGTACTTCTCGTACCGACCAGAATTCATAAACACTCAACCGTTAAGTCAACACGGTATAAAAACAATTTTTATATTCACTAACAAGTACGCGCTCGTAGCTTTTATTGCACTCAACTCATTATAGAGTACTATTGACTCTATTTAATGAGTAATTTCCCCACCAGAGCCAAGGTAATCGCCAACCTAAGCTCTGATACCAAGTGTGACGACTCGTCCTTCTCGACCCTTGAAAATCGACACAAAATACGCCACAGTATAATATGCCAACTATCGGATGCCGAAAAAGACAGATTGTTGAGGAAAAAGAAAGAGGATAGAAGAAAGAATGAACTAAACAATAGCAAAATCTCACAATCGCAGCGGAACAAAATATAATACATAATATCAGATATTTACACAAAATGAAAAATATATCTGTTTTATACAATATATCATCAGAGTATCACAAACAATCAACAGTTACCAGCCTGACAATTTCAAACAATCACAGCAGCGGACATAAACAAGTACGAATAATACGTCTCGATCTCCAACTCCTCTCCTGAGCTCTACAACATCCTTTCCTGTAATCTATAATACTCGGTCTGACCCGAGAATTATAATAAAATAACACCCGAGTCAGTCTGGAATACCAGCGTGAGAGAAATACTCCCAAATTGATTATTAAAGTTTCAAAAATCCTTTGAAAACAAAAGCATCTCGTAAGACCACGCCACAAATAAACATGTCGGGTTTTTACCTTACGATAGCCAAAACATTTTTATCAAAATCCTCTGATATTATAATAGGGTCTGTATACAAACACTTATTAAAATAGCCGAAATTGTTACATTCATTAAATTCCAGCTGCTAGCCACAATTTTGGGTAATACAAACAAAACCATAAAAGGATCGTAGGGAGAATGGATTTCCAACTAATGACTAGGCAATGAGTACCACATGTCACGGTATGTGGCCTAGATCACCGTACCGAGGATTACTCCCAATCCCCTGCAACACAAGACCAGGACTACCCCTTACTGGATAATCCCGAGTAAGATCACCTCACGGTTGGGATCAACAACCGCACCACTAAGCCGAATAAAAAGGGAAATCTAGACAGGGATGACCTCACCCTAATGGGTGCTACCCACATAGCCTTGCTGCATAACCCCTGATTTTCAGTCATTCCCGGTTGATGAGGCTTGAGGCTAAGCGTTACCTTTTAGAATGTTTCACTTAGAATGCCCACCGTCCACCTGACGATGTTCCGAAAGCATTCATCCATACAAGTCTGTCCCGGGTTCGAACGGAACCGAAGGCACTGCTTCTACTACATCCATTTTGGAATCATCCTTAGAATCAGTAGTGACTAGCCCTTGCACTTCACTGCTCCATCTTCGACTCCGAACTCGTTTTTTCCACGAAAACGTACAAACTGGATCGAAGTGGTTTTCGAGAAATTAATCCCGATCCCAGTCTCTTCAAAACGATCAACGCATTTGGCTAATATTGATAGTCGGTTATTTAACTATCAATTAACATTCACAAACATCCATCAAACAATAAATAATTTCCCCAAATTATTCATTAACCTCAAAAATATCTTCGCAAGATATATTCCAAATGCGACCTTTTTGAAAACAGTTTTCAAACCATCTCCCTTTTTACGGAATAAATTTTCCCAAACATTCTCTGTTTCCACTGAAAATAACCAAGTCTAAATACTGTAGATTTTAAAACATTAGATCACTTTATTCAAAATTATACCTTAAAATATATTTAAAAATATTTAGAGCAAAACTACTTTATAAAACATAAGCTAAATTCAAAATAAAAGTTAAATTAAACTTGATTTTACAAGAAGAGTTACAAAATCCTATACAATTTTCAAATAAAACTTTAACAAATTATCTTTAAAATAAAACCATTTTATGAAATATAAATATTAATAATATTCTTTTAAAACATAATACCTATTAACACTTTAAAATAATTATTACTATAACTAATTTAGTAAATTTTTACTTTTAAAATTTTTTACAACTTAAATAAGAATTTTCTCAAAAACTTTCTTTTAAAATCAAATTTAAAACTTTTAACTTTTACTTAAAAATCTGCTCTAAAAACGTACTTGGCTTTCCAGGGAAATACACTTTCATTTCAGAATAAACCAAAGAATCCTTTTATAAATCCTTCTTGATTTATCTAAATTCGAATTTACGTTTAAGTCCCGTAAATTTCTTCCAACTCTTTAAAAATAAACTCCTTTTATTTTTAAACACATTTTTATTTCCTGGAAATCACTCCCAAAATATACTTAAAATATTTAAAATATGATTACTAAATTCTTTATCCAAATTATACTTTTGAAATCTATAAAAGTTTCTTGAGTAACTTAAATTAAAATTTTCCTTTTATATAAAGTTATTATACCAAATATTTATATTAAAATTTCCTTTAGAAAACATAATACTAATTTACCTTTAAAATAATTTAATACCATAATTACTTAATTAAATATTTACTTATACTTAAAAATGATTAAAAAATAATATATTTTTTCTAAAATATTGTAAAACACATTTTAAACTGCTAATTTATATTTTGAAAGCTTTCTTAGGAATCATACTTAATTTTCAGGGAAAACACATTTTCCATCTATTTAAAAATAATTTCACTATTACTTTTAAACAATTTGCATTTCTTATAGGAATTCCCATCGAAAATCTATCTTTCAAAATTTATCCACTGATAAATATTCCATTTCATTTATAAACCCAGTTTATACATTTCCATTCCTCATTTCCTTTTAAATCACAATTTCAAACACTTTAAATTCTAAACCAATATCTTTGAATTTAATTTCCTTAAACTCATTTCTCAAAATTACTTTCAATTCCCTTTTAATCCCAATTTATTTTATTTATATTTTAAAAATTCCAGATTTATATTTATTCAACCATACACATCATAACAAAATTCCAAATCATTCTATCACCGGATATAAATGAAATATATCGCGAATTACGAATAAAATTTCTATATTGTGAGGAATCCAGTTGGATCCCTCCAACCTGTTTCCCTGCATCCACAGATGTTAGTACAACAAATAAATATCAATCCAGACTGATATTAATATTCATATTCAACCAATCACTCAATTATTTAAATATTAACTATTTAAATTAAATGGTATCCATATGTGAGTGAGATTAACTCAACTTGAGTTTCATCGAGCGTTTAAATTTTAAATTAAATCGAACCATTCGATTTAATCTAAAATTTCCACTTGCTCCAAATGTCTTTAGATCCGCTGCAGCGTGTAGATCGCGTCGCTGCGATTCCGGTGCTTCTTGATTCGTCGAAATCTGACACGTATCCTCAAGTTATGAATTTATAAAGTTTGAATATATATTTTAAAACAATTTCTTTTTTCTCTTTTTTTTTTGAAATTACCATCGACCACACGAAGCTTCTTCCTCAACGTGTCAACTACATGGTCGAATGACCCAAAACACGCGACAAACACCGAACCATTGTCGCCGCCGCCGTCGTCGAGACAACAATCAGACACATCACCACGTGCGCCCCACTTCTCTCCCCTTACGGCCCAAACTTCATCGAACTCGGTGCTCTACCTCACCTGGGATTGGCTCGAGGATGCGGCTGCTTCGAGGCTCAATTGTCGACGATCCATTCACCCAAACACGATCACCATCGGTCACATCGTAGATCTCGAAGCCCTCTACGATCTTCGTGTTGGAACTTCCTCGTATAGATGCATGAATAAGGAGATTCTGAAGGAAAACGAACGATTTGTTTCATCCATTAAAATGTTTTAAACGGCGGCTGGAAAGGGAACTAGGGTTTCGACCCTATATGTATATATACACACACACACACACACACACACACAAACACACGCGCGCGCGCGTTTACAATACTATTTTAATATTAAATTCAATTTTAACGAGCATTTACAAACGAACTCCAAATCACACGTGTCGCCAGGCGTTTATAAGGTTTTGCCCACATTCCGAACACAATGGAACGTGTTTCGAAGCTAATTCGATCATATGCGCGAGTTACGGAAATAAACGCTCAATTTTAAATTAAATCGATTAAAATAGTTTCTATGCGTTTTGAGCTGCTTGGGTCAAACGACAACTCCGATTGCTACGAAAATTGAAATTCGATAATAACTAACTATTATGAATCCAATGGAACTGGTTTCATCGAATTCTGAGACTATGCCCCGAAAGGCTATTTTAACTCGTCGATTAATCCGAGCGATTTTCAAAATCGTCTAAATCACTTAAAATTTCACTTTTAAAATTTTACAAACTTAATTATGAATCATATAGAATTTATAATCACATTAGAAATCATTCTGATTCATTCTGAATCAAAATCTGATTATCTATAATATTATATTATTAAATTCCATTATTAAATTAATATAAAATTTTCAAACTTAACTTATCGACTTCTAATTCCATCTAAAAACAAATAGAAAATTTCAAATCAAAATAAACTTAAAATAAACCTTAGAAACCATTTTCGCAACTATTTACATCCAGATTCACAAATTATTCCGATTTCAAATATTTAATTATTATTCAAATTTCAAATGAATTTCCATATTGAAAATTACAACTAAATTCTATTGATTTAACAAAATTATTATTTCAAAATCAATTCAAAATCCACATTTAACATTTAAAATGAATTAAATGTTCAAAATCTAACGACCAAAATCTTTGGTCGTTAGATATTGAATTCTATACAAGTTTTACAGATAAAAACTTTAGCCAAACTATATTTAAAATAAAACTACTTTATAAAATAATATTAATAATTATCTTTTTAAATCATAATACCAATTAACCCTTTAAAATTATTACTACTATAACTAATTTAAATAAATATTTACCTTTAAAATATTAAACAAATTAAATAATAATTTTCAAAAATCTGCTTGAAAACGTACTTGGCTTATCAGGGAAATACGCTTTCCTTTCACTCCTTTAAAAATAAACCACTATTTATTTTTAAAACAAATTACCCATTCCGTTATAAATTCCTACCGTGAATTTATACTACCAAAATATCCATTGATATCTTATTTCACTTTATAAACCTAGTTTATAAATTCCATAGTCTCATTCCTTTTAAAAAAATAGTTTCAACACTAAATCGATTTCCAAAATTTACTCCATTTAAAAATTACTCCTTTAGTTATCCAGATTTATTTCAAAGTCTATTAATTCCAAACTCACTTCTTTATTTATGATTCAACATCTTATTTTAAACTGAAAATATCCATTTCATTTTGTATCCAAGACTCTCCCTTTTAATTCTTCCTAATCATTTTTAAATCTTAAAATTTAAAATAAAATCCTTTAATTGTTAAGCAATATCACATAAGTCTCCAAACTACTTTAATTATTTATTTAAAATCTATATATTTTTCTTTTCATACCCAGCATTTATTTATTAGAATTTAAAATCAAACCTTTATTCTTTCTGAGTTCATTCTTTAATTTATCTAAAATTATTTTACTTAATATTTCCCTCTTAAAACTCTTTTCAAAATCAAATATTTTATATTTTTCATATCTTCAAAATATCCAATATATTCAGCCAAACCATAGCATTCAATAATTTCCATTACCCATATAATCAATATAATCATCATAGATTATCACATACATCACGTCGCTGAATATAAAAATAAATTCAACGTCTTGAGGAATCCAGTTGGATCCCTCCAACATGCTTCCCTGCATCCACAGATGTTAGCACAACAATTTAAAATACTGATCCCGCTTCAAGGCGGGATATCGCGGTATAAGGGGTCATCCGCTATTATGTGGGACGCATAGGGTCTCATCTGCTATATAATGCAAGAAATCAATCACTCCTATATATATATATATACTACTATATATAATATCACATCCAGTCAATTCAATCATTCAACCAATAAGTTTAAATTTAACTATTTAAATTAAACTAGGTAATCCGAGTGAGTGAGAAGATCTCGCCTTTGCCCTTTTATTTGCAATCTGTTTCCATCACGACTTGTTTTCTTCATGTTTTCTGACCTTGTATAAACATTATGGGTTTCATTAATATTTGAAATAATCAAATTATCAATTTCCACTAAATTAATTTTGGTTAACCAATTATTTTATTCAAACCAATTTTTCGATAATAAATATTATTTCTTTTCTTTTGAAACCCATATACTAAAAAATTTACAGATTTTCAAAAAGAATCTAATCTAATATAAATATTCAACATTTTAAAATTTCCTTTTTCCCAAGCTCTTATCTACATAAAACTTCCATTTATCTAAGCATATAATAGCATGCAAGTGTATATATATTTATTCGTACTTGTATATAAATTTCACATACTTGTATTTCTTCTCTGTACTATACAGATTATAACATATATATATATATATATATATATATATATATATATATATATATATATATTTCTACTTCTCAGCAAATAACCTAACTAGATTTTATATATTTCTTTCTGTAACAATTTCTGATAAAAAATAATGAACAAATTAAATGCAAGGTTTTAAACTTAACTAAAAAATTTGATTACCTTACTTCGCACTGGAACCCAAAGTCACGAGCTTGGCTTCACAGGAGACCGTCCCTGCCGCTCATCAGCATTGCACCCATCACCGAGTGCCTCTGCACTTCAACCAGAGCCCCTGCTCGAATGCCAAGGCCTCTCGCGACCCTCCAAAACCCACTCGCCCACTCGCCGCCGCCATCATAATCAAAAACTCACATCGGCTTTCCATGTTGCGACCTCTGCCTCCACGCAGGACCATCGACGAGCCGCCGCACTCGAGAGATTATACCCTCCCTCGTCCACCTTAGGTTATTGAATCTGAATCGTGCGCCACTGCATATCACCCAGCAAATCGATCGTGAATCGTGATTTACTTATATTATTTTTTCTTGTTGATGTTGGATTTGATTTGAGATAGGGTTCATTGTTTTGAAAAGAAGCTTCCATATTTTTTAGAGGTATCGGCCATTAAAATTTTGATTTGACATGAAGAAAATAAAAATGAAGGCTCGATGTATATTTTGTTTATATTTTCTCGTCTGGTCGATTTTCTTTTTATTTTTAAAGCGTGTCTCTTTTGAAGACATGTGCTTCAAATTCTTGTATGTGTTTGCAAGCTTGCATATACAATTATTATTTATACTTATATTTAAATTGAAATCGTCTCGATTTTCGCAACTCACAATCTCGATATCCAATCGAGGCATGCCGCCAAGCATTTATAATGTTAAACCCTATTTCGAACACAATGGAAAAGTTTTCGAATCCTAATTCGATCGTATGGAGAAGATAACTTTTTGGACCCAGTTATTATATTAAATTTCGATATAAATTTCAGCATATTTACCTATCGTACGATCACATGACAAATCCGAATGCTACGAAAATTGAAATCCGATAATAATACACTATTACGGATCCAATGGAACAGATTTCATTGAAATCTGAGATTGTGCCTCGGAAGGCTATTTTTAAACGTCAACTTAAACTATATATTTTTAAAACTGAACAAACTGCTTTTAAATTTGATTTTACAAGTTCTATTGCCTTCAGTATCATAAATATAAATTTTCTAAGCCTTTGAAATATTTTTAACTAGCTTTAAAACCAAGATCCACTATTTTAACCAATTTCCAATTATTAAATTAAACAATTAAATCACTCAACAAACAGTGGAATTTGAAATTCAAGTTAGAAACTAACTTTTAAATATTTAAAATCAATTAAATATTCCAATTTCAAATATCTAGAAATTCCGGGTCATTAAAGATCTCATCCTTAAATAAATCTTCTCTGCTCTAGTGACTATGGGTCCGAGCTAGGAAGGTCTACATGCTACGTGGAGATGGAAACATTCAAACTAGCAATCGTTGATGGAATTTCAGTTTTGAGGGTGTGGAATATCAAGCACTTACGATGCTATTTCGCTTAAAATTATCTTTATATGTACTTCATTAAGTTTTAATGTAACAAGGCAGAATCAACCATTACTATGGATATAAAATGAATCGGCTTTGGAGATCGATGAATTTGCTTTGGAGATCGATGAATTTGTGTCGTCATTAGCCTAACCATGTGTTTTGAATGACAGCAAAATTGAACAATTTGGATGTAATGACTCAGAATTTCACCGCTTTGATTTGTGAATATTTAATCGATTTTAAATATTCAAGTAATAGGTTCTATAATTAAAATAAAACTCTTTTGAATAATAACTATTAATGGTAAAATAGTTTTACAAATTAGTTTACAAAAATATTTAGTTCGAAGAAAAATTGAAAATATGACTGGAATTCATTTTTGAATTTTCGTTAGCTAAAAGTTGTCGGAAATATTGTAACTCTATTGTAAGTACATATACATACATGCATAGATAAGTTAAGATATTTTTGTATATATACACACATTTACTTAAGTAATATATAAAGTGGGGTATGACATTTTATGTTAAAGTTTAAAATAAATAAAGTAAAAGATGCCTTAGGAAAACATGTCATAACATTAAGAAACATCAATTATGCAATTAATGAATGTTGGCTCAAGTAAGAAGAGCGGATAGAAGTTTGTACAAAATAAAGGGGATAAGGACAAAGCAAGGTGAGGTGGTAACCAAAGTGTGGAGGGTAGTTTTCATAAGGATATTTTGGTAATTTACTAAATGTGTATAAAAAGAATTTCATAATTTCTCATCTCATTTTTCACTTCTTTCTTCATTTTCAAACTTTACTTCTTCTTCTTTCTAAAATTTTAATGGCTTCCTTAGCTTCATAATATAAAATTCATGTCTTTTCCATTTTTAAAACTCTTAAAATTTGTTTAGAAACCTCTTCCTTCCTTTCCTACATCTTTGCTTTTCAAAACAAGCTCAAAAACACCTCTCACAACCATGGCCAAGCTATGTACACCTCTTGGCTAAACAAAAAGTCTCTGTCCTAGTTCAAAAACTTGTATTTTGCAAAGAAGAAGCTAAGATCTAGGGTCGTATGCAAGTTTGTGTGGAAGTCATATTGTTTTGGACGACTTTAGGTGAGAAAACAAGCACTTTTTTTAAAAGTTTCTAACTTTAATTTTAAAGTATACTCTATTGATAAATCATTTCTTATATAGGTAAATGTAGTGTTGATTTGGATTTGGATGTGTATATATGTGTTTGGAAGAATGGTTGTTTAAACTTAGAAAAAGATGAAGTCAGAAGTTAGTAAAGTGAAAGTTAAGACCTTTACTTGTTATATGTATGGATGGCCTTTGTTTTAAGTGTATGGATTATTTTTTCATGTGAATGAATGATTTTCTTCATGTATGTGTGTATGTTAAAGAAGTTTGCATGTAAATTATTTGTTTGACGACATCGAGATCCTTGAATAAGCTGTTTCTTTACTTACTTTAATTTCTAAAAATTTATAAAATGTTTTAAACCTCGCTTCTAGTTTTCCAAATTTTATTCATAAGTTATAAAAGTAAGTTTAAAACATAAAGAAAGAGTTTGAAAAGTGATTTGGAGTATAAAACGAAAGAAATTACGGGTCACATAGCGATTGTCGCTATAGGTGCAATTTGTAAAAAGGGATTATTTTTAAAATCTAAAAGTGTTTTCAACTCAAAGAACTTTGGAAAGTGTTTTCAAAACAACTTTTAAGTAATAAAAAGTAATTGTTTAATTATTTAATTATTTATTTAATTAATGGTTTTCTTATTAATTAGTTAAGTAAGGTAACTAGTACTTAGTAATTAGTTAATAAAGGAAATTTGTACTTAATTATAAATTAAGTTAAATATAACTAGTTAGTAAATTTGAGATTAATTATTAATGGGTTAGTTATTATTTAATTATTATTTAAAGGTTAATTATTTTAATAATTAAAAAAGAGTTTAAATATTTAATTGATTTCAAATTAATTTAAGATTCAATTAAGATTTAATTAATACCTAAATAAGATTTAAATTATTAATGTTGGTTTAAAATTTTATTTAAGTATTGATTACAGATTAATTATGGTTTAATTATTTATAACTATTATTTAATAATTTACTTAGGATAATTATTATTTATTTATTTATTTTATAGTTAATTATTGTTTAATAATTAATTTAAGGTTTAATAATTATTAAAATAAAAAGTTTAAAATGTTATTTAACTTATAAATAAAGGTTAAAAGTTTTGCCTATTTTATTTTTAAAGATTGGTTTTGTTTTTAGAGCAACTCTCTTTTAAGAATGTTCTAAAGCCAAGGGTTTTCTTTGTCGACTACCATTATATAACCCCAATTGAATACGAAAACCAATGACGTCTGTTAGCTGAATAAATTACTATTCTGCTATAATTCACCTAGCAGATTATGTTTACATCTATTAGGTAGAATAAAAAATCCATTCTACTATTATATTAACTTGGACGTGCGTTTAGCAGATTAAATCCCAGTCTGCTATTTAGGTAACTTGGACATCTACCTATATGATTGATTATTATTGGGTGATTTCCTTTACATATCTGCGTGTTATATAAATACATATTATAGCTTGGATAAGTTAAACTCAATTAAATGAACCATTATGGTCAATAAGCCTCTTTTGATATTGTGAAGTCAAATATTTCATTTTATCCTTTTGATAAGGGTCTAAAGTTTATTACCATTTAAAATAAGGTTAAGCAAAGATTTTATACAAGGTGTTTTTGGAGTAATTTAATGCTTTTTAAATGATTGTTTAAAATCAATATTTTGATTAATGCGGTTTAAAGATCAATTTAATGAAGAATGTTTTTAAATGATAACTTGTTCATTTAAAGTTGTTTTGAATAATTGACTTTATCAATAGAGATTTATTGATTAAACTTTATTTAAGAAGTTTTGTTTAAATAAGCAAATTTTATAAAAGAAGTTTTATAAATTGAAAGAGATCTAAAAATTTGAAAAAGAGTTTTATAAATGATTTTGGCTATTTATAATATAAGTTTTATAAATGGTTTAGAGAATTATAAAGTGTTATATACATGGTTTTGATATTTATAAAAGAGTTTTGTAAATAAGCTTAGAAATTTATAAAGTGATTTATAAATGGGATTGGAATTTAAGTAAAGGAGATTTCACAAATAAATAAATTTATTAAAATGGTTTGTTGAAGAAAATTTATAAAATAATTTGAGATTTGGATTTCCCTAAACCGACCTTCTTAATTATGGTGGTGTGGAACGTCCGTTCCATGATTAACACCGAAGGAATAGTGTCTGAGGTTATTCTTATCTCCAATTTAAATAACATTTGCTTTGGTATTTGTAATATGATTTTGAAATAAGAAATCTTTCACCAATGTTTTGTAAATATACTTATATCGATAGAATAAGTATATGAATTTTTTATTAAGTATTCTAAAATGAGATTTAATAAATAAAAGATTTATTTAAATGAGGCTTAGTGGTTTCTATGGGTAGTTAAATCTTTTAATAGTTGTTGTTTGATTATTTGATAGTCAATAACTTACTATGAAATCTTGCCCAGTTTTGACATAGGAAGTATGATTGTATATTCAAGTTCCCTAGTGAGGACTCGAATAGTTACTGCATACTTCCAAAAGAACCGGGAATCAATCAACCAAAAATTATCGGTTATTAGTTTAAAGGGACCGTGATCAAATATATTATTTGAAAACCACTTCGAACCAACATATACGTTCCAATGGAAGATATCATGAAGATTATTGAAGACAGTGATCCTTAAAGTGCCTTTGGTTTCATTCAGACCCAGAACGAACTTGTATGGATGAATGTTGGCGTTGCATTTCTGCCATGAGGGTGGTGTTAGCATTCTAAGATGGATTGCTATGAGGAAACGGTAAGAGCATAGCCTCCCAAGCCTCACACCCTAAAAATTGTTAAAACAGCGTTTGTCACAAGGCTATGTGGGTCGCTCCCATTAGGGTATCATCATCCCTTATCTAGAGTTGATATCTTTATGTATGCTTCTAGGCACATTTTGTGTTGTTGATCACAGCCTAGGGGTGATCATATTCATACTATCTAGTTAGGGGTAGGCTGGTCTTATCATGCGAGTTGCAAAGGTAATTGCATCCCATGGTACATTTTATCTAGAGGTGTGTTGTACGGAAGGTAGTCCCTTACCTTACCATTTATTGGAATCCATTCTCCAATAAGCGCCTTCGGTTTTTGATTATATACCTATTATTGTTTTCATATACACCCACCACAACTACCTGATTATTGATATTTTAAACCCATGTACATTATTATAATATCACTGGATTTTTATAATAAAAATAGTTTGGTTATCATAAGGTAAAAACCTGTCTGTGTTATATACGGCTTGGTCTCGTAAGATACCTTTTATTTCGAAAAGGCCATTCAAATATAGAAATCCATATGATTTGTTTTGAGTTTTCTCACGCTGGTTTTACCAGACTGATCTGGCATTATTTTACTATAATACTTGGGTCGGCCCAAGCATATTTTTCAGATTTAGCTGGATGCTTTGAATCTTCAAGTAACAAGTTGGATTCTTTAGGATGTATTCACGTACTTTATATTATTCCGTTGTCTTTGTTCTGTTGTCTGTTTATATTTATCGAAAATTTAAAGGATGAGTTGTTATAACTATCCAAGCTGATAATAGGTCGGCGTGCTCTGATGTTGTGTATTACAAGAATGATTTATTTTTGTAAATATTGTGTGTATATTATAAGTTACTTGCCACGTTGATGAGATTATGTTTTACCTTTTTCTTTCTTAACCCCAAATGACCTGTCTTTCAAATACTAAATGATCGGCACACAAATACCAAAGATGTATTAAGTGTTGTCTTTAGGTGCAAGAAAGGCATATCGTTACATTGCATTTATCCAATGTAGGTATATATGTGCCTGGAGATAGTTACCGCTTAAATTTTGCAGTCCATGATTAGACCTAAGGAACGTAATCGTTCCAGATATCGAGAGATAGATGCCGATTAGCTCCCTCAACCCATGATTCAGGTGTCAAAGTATAAACACATCGGAGTCAGACGAGATGGTTTATCCCTAAGACTTTGCTCGAAGAATGCCAAGGTGTCGAACCATTGCCCAAAGACTGGCAAGACTAACGATTAACTCATAAGGTTAAGCAAGATCAGATATAAACATCTAGAAATAGACGTTCAAACCTCCACTCAAGGTGGATAATTATGATAATTGCCCAAAGATAAGCGGGATAAAGAATGGATGTCCAAAAGTGAATATCCAAAATATTACTCTTTGGAAACGGGGAGTAATATAAAAAATCCAACCTTATCACTAGTGGAATAAAACCTAACTGGAGATAAAATAACTGAGCTATTAAATTATCCAAGTAATAGTGAGGAAACCATCTACATCTACATGGACATGATGGATGACAATATTACTCAGATCTGGATGCAATCGAAATTAACATAAAAAGCAAAGAACATGGACATATAAATGCAACATTAAAAAAGAAGTCGATTTATTCTTGATTAACAAACTTTTCAATGAAAAAGTGGACGCTGAACCTACACAACATCAGCCTATGTACACAGGTTAAAAGATAAACAAAACAATAGATCAGCAAAAGAAAACTACAGCTAAGTCTTCTTCCTCCTCCTCTTCTCCTTCCTTCCTTCTCTAGAGGAGTGTGTACCAGATTCACTTGGTTTCCTTCTACTTGATCCCTTGCCTTTGCTCTCCTTTGGAAAGTAGTCTTTTGGTTCATTTTCCCAATTTTAGTCACTCCCTAAAGATTTAGGCGCCTTACTCTTACCACAAAAGATGGAGGCAGAGGTGGGAACGGCGACTGGTATCGTAGGTAATGAAAACGACAAAGAAGAAGGAACGTTATCATACTTTTCATTTTGATGTCCTTCACCAAAATGGTTTGGATAGCTGCATCTCTAGGATTGATGGTCCTAATGAACGTTCGGTTACTCCAATAATAACAATGTCTTTATCTCCTTAAATCCTATGAAGATCGCCCGTGGCCTCTTCATCCAAAGCATAGATCATTTCAGTATCAGGACCTGAAGTGGTACCCGATAGAGAGGCCAAAGTCGAAATGGGAGCAAGCATGATGATTGATTCAGTCAGTGTAGCTTGTGAGCCCAAAGATAAGCCTCCTATGGGTAAAGGGACAATATAAGGTTGACCTAAAACTTAAAAAACAATAAAATAGATATTAGTGACTTCAACCAGTGTTATATGATTCATCTTAAATACAAGCTAGGTTAATGATATACCTCCGGGAGATACAAACTCTGTGTGAGCTGGAGTACTGGTAGATCCTCCCTCCAATATTGGAGATAATATGGGAAAATTCAAAAATGATTTAGTGCCTACTAAGGTAGGCTCTATGGGATTGTAACGGATATCCAGTAAGGATGCTAGAATAGTTGAATTGTCTGAAGCTGTCTCAGCAGCAAAAATAGCAACGGGGCTAGGAAGGGAAGTAATGGTCTCAGTAACTGACAGCCCTGAGGTCGGAGGAGTACTAGAATCTATTATGGATTATTAGGGAAAGTACCAGAACACTCACCCAAACCTTTTAAACCAAGCTTAGATTGGTCCTTGGTAGATACTTCAGGATCTAGGAGGAACCTGCCAATCTCAAGCGCTTTTACATCTTCTTTTTCCAGATGATCAAGCTTTAGTTCCTCCTCATCAATCTCAACTCCATCGAAGTGCTCTTGCCCTTATTTCAAAATATCCTCCAAGATCATTGATAGATCCTTGGGATACCCTTCTACCAACCATCTCATGTTTTCAAACTTGATAACATTTGTGTAAAACTGCACAAGGAGAGGCTCAATTTAAGATTTTACCTTATCCTCGGCAGCCTTGACTCATTTATCAGCCATCTTTGCTTGGATCTCAGCTTTATCCCACATCTTATGAGTGTCTAATAACTTGTTGTAATAATCCCAAGCTTGATTAAATGCATCGTCTTTCTCAATCTTTTTGACCTCCAACAGCTCTTTTAACCTTCTTATTTCTTAGGATTACTCCTCCACAGTCGTCTTGAGCTTTTTATTTTTCAACAAGAGGGTGTGACTCCTATGGTGAGTAACCTCAACTTGTCTCTACTGGGTCTGACAGTCTTCTTCAAAGGACTTAGCCTTTTCCTCCAATGTTTTCTTAGCTTCAGCCAATGAAGCCTTAAACCTTTCAACCTCTTTATTAAGGGTTTTTGATGATACGCTTATCGACTTATTAAAGCTGTTTCATCCACTCAAGTTTTATCCTTCTGTTGTAAGATACTCCAATAATAGCTTCCGCTATCTTTTTTCATTTGTGATATTGATCATACACGTCGCTTGCACAAGCTACTACATCAGAACTAACTTTCGAAGGGACATACTTTAAATAAGGAACGAACACCACATCATCAACGCATATTTTTGGAAAGGCTTTCTTTATAGCAGCCAAATGAGGGTTCGAAACAGCTTCAGTTTCTATAGTGGCAGTAGTAAGGGCATGAAGCAACCTTTTCCCGGGCCTTTGTTCGGGATGCCAAAATATAGCAGCCTAGAAGATTGCTCGGATCGTCATGACATATGGGAAGATGTTATTGGTTGTGTTGTAGGAGGATAAAAACTAGATCAATTGCTACATCAAGAGAGGGAACATGATCAGGTCTTATTGAGAACTTGTCCATGTTATGCAACAGAGGCAAATGAGATCTACGTTGAGGAGGTGAAGCCCTATTGGATTTCCCATAATGTTCATATTGGGAACAATAGCCATTGTCCCATCTCATGTAATCCCTCTTCTGGAACCTACTCAACTTTGACTCATCGGATGACTCGTAAGGGAAATCAGATGATCTAAGCTTCTTGTACTTCCCTAACATTTGAGAGTGTTATACAAATACTTGCATTCCATAGGGTCTGAAAATAAAACATAGACGAGTTAGTGCTAGCGGGTGAAAAATACAGCATACAGTATTAGAGGGTGGTGCCGTGTAAGTGTTAATGTTTCCTAATGCCCTCTCACGGACAATGGACTTGAAGTTTCTAACATGGGTTATTTCCCTTTGGTGCCGTGTAAGTGTTAATGTTTCCTAATGCCCTCTCACGGACAATGGACTTGAAGTTTCTAACATGGGTTATTTCCCTTTGCACTAATAGTGGGTGCATCGGTAGGTAGATGAATAGAAGAGTCGATGCCACTAATGTGAAAAGAACCGAATTCATCCGGTATACTCCCAAAGGATCCAATGTTCCGAGATGAAGGGATAAGTGTTTCTACAACTGTGGAAGTTGGTGGAGGCTGTGTAGATGTTTGAGATGATATGATCTTTATTTTAGGCCGTTGAGAGATAAGAGTCACATGAGCTCCATCACTCTCATTACTAGAGGACTCACGGCCAAAATTAACATCCTTATTGCCTTCTTCGTTGCTCTCTTTTTCTTCAGCATGATTTTCTCTTTCTCCGCCATTATCTCTAGCCACTTGTCTTATATCAGGACTGGCAATAGGATCTTGTATATGGGGCACTTCCTAACCCTCATCGACATCAACTCCAACTTTGGGTTGCTGTACAAGATGAAACATCCTCTTGAACTTCAAGCACGTAGCTTATGCTATTGTTTTCCTCCAAAATTTTATAAGCCCGTAGGTTCTCATCGATGAGAAGATTTCTTTCTCTCACTCTTAAAGCTTAACCTTTTGAAGAGCTACAAGGGTTTTCGCTAAGGCTATGCTACTGGATCTTCTTGAATTATCCGCAAATTCAAAAAATAATGAATTTAATGATTGGAACTATGATGTCAGTATTAGTTAGAGGAATGTGCATAAGACTTATGTTTGAATAACCATTTTTGTGTCAAGCCAGGTGGAAAACACATAAAGAAGAACTCGTCTTTAAAATAACTCAGTTTATTCCAAAGCCCTAATAATATTTGATAACCCCTGGAAGGTTTCAAGAAAGTGAGTAAAGGGGACCCTTTTCAATGCTTGAAGTTATAAAAATAAGGCATTTCCTCAACAGAAGGCAGCCAATTCAAATGGCGAATAAATATGATATACATACTCTTTAAGAAAGCATAGTTGTTTGGATGTAGTTAGGCTAGGGCAAGATTCATGAATTACATAACTGTACGAATAAAGTTATTGAATGGCGGAACAAACCCAACCATACACATTTATCGATTACAGGCCATATATCCCTAAGGCAAAAGCTGTGCCCATTGATAGCGTGCGACAACCAACACATCTTCAAGGGAAATCCCATATCTCTCACATATTCATCTAAGAGATGCCTCATATACTTTAGAAGCTACAGAATCATGTGGATCTGTCAAAATAATAGCATCACTGTAACAACCCGGGTATTTTAACGGTTTTAAGTAATCTAACTAACTGAATTTTGTGGAATTGTAAACGATAAAATTTTGAAATATAAATTTTATATTTGGAATGCGTCTAGTTAAACATAGCAACTGGCAAATTTTCGTCCGAAAATATGAAAGTTTATTTCGCGCGTAAATTTACTTCAATTTAATCAGTTAAAAAGCGATGAAAATAAAATGTTTTCGAAACCTAAATATTTTTACATAGAAAAATTCTAAACCATCTTCTGAGCAAGATGTCAGTTTGTCGTTTTTCCAAATTCGGACATCTGTGGCTCCGTCGATCTTATTTTTCTACGTTTTTCATGCATTTTCCGTAGTAGAAAATTTCGAATTTTTATAATTCAATCGTACCACTGATATCTGTATACCGTTCTGATCGTCTCGTCGCGCTGATCTCTATGGCATATTTATTTCTGCGTTTGAAGTCTGGTTCGCAGAGGAATCTGTAAATACGGGTTAACCATATTGGCGTTCATTTGAGCTTTTAATATTCAGTGGCTATTCAAAATTTCAAACCGCCCCTAGCTATTTATATTCTCTGAAAATGACTTTCAAAATTCTCACTGGTTCCAACATAAAT
Source organism: Allium cepa (assembly GCA_030765085.1). NCBI lineage: Eukaryota > Viridiplantae > Streptophyta > Magnoliopsida > Asparagales > Amaryllidaceae > Allium > Allium cepa. The sequence goes on from CM060942.1 coordinate 616,659,292, forward strand.
TTTTATGCGTTCAATACTCTTCCCTTCCTCTTCGTTGCATAAATTTTTTTGTACCTGAAAGGTGTATAGTTTGCAATTATGGTTCTGGAAATTGTTCATCATTTTTCCCTCTGCCTACATATTCATTCTATTCAAAAGAAAAAGCAACGCAACCTTCTACATGCCACCTCCTTCCCCAACTTCCACCTGACCTCACTCATTTGGCCCATGGCTACGCCGCAAATCCCCTCCTCCACTAAACAAGCCGACCCAGCTGTGCTTGCCCCTCCTCCATATTTTTCTTCTCTCCACCACCGACCCCATACAACGGTCTTCAGCCCCTGTAGCCGCTGTCGTTCCCTCCATCCGCCTTCTCCTCTTCTCGTTTCCAAGTCAGTGCGACCAAGCGCCGACCGACGCAGCCGTCACCACTATTCCATGCTTGAACCCATTGCGTGTCTCCCCTTTTCTATGATAATGACTAAACAAAGTAAGCATTTGTTATTTACATTGTTTTATATTATAAATATAAGAATATATTTTGAGTTTTATATATGTTATTATAGGTTTTTATATATGTTATTATAGGTTTATATATTCTCTGCTATGTTGCAGTTTGTATGATTCTAGCATGCTCTGTTTTACGTACTATACGTATGAAAATATAAGTATAGTATGTTTAAAAATGTTGTGATATGTGTACAATGGTTTGTACAGCTTACTTATATATTACAGTCGTAGTGTCAGTGTGTATGCGTATTAGATTAAATACATAAGTTATATAAGTTTTGAACTGTTGTATTTTGTTTGCTTTTATATTGTTCAAACTGTGTGATTTTTTTTAGTGTACAATTTACTTATGTTTATGTTTCTATAAGGATTTCCTCTCAGCAAATAAATGGTACTTCAAGTTAACTTGTAGAGCATTTATATATATATTACATGTTAAAGAAATTGTATATGTTGTCAGGATAAAGATCAAACAGCTATTCGTGTATATAAGTTACCTAGGTTGGCATGACATATTTATTAATATCTAGGACCTTTTGAGCGTATTTACATTAACTTTTTATCCGTATATGTGGCAATATAAGTTTAAAAAAAAAATCTTATATGTTAAAATGTTAAGTTTAAAGGTATTGATTCAAAATTTTATTTTATATGTATGTTTGGTTTTAAATATATGAGTTTAAATTAACAACTATGATTTTGAAACACACACATATATATATATATATATATATATATATATATCGATATAATTTTATTTGTGTTAAATTTGATATTGGTTTGCAATACATGTTTTAAATGGATTTTTGGAAGTTGTATATATCTTCCTTGTATTATCGAGCTAATTTGATTATTTCTCATCAATTCTCATTTATCAGCTTTGTTCGTTGACTTCGTGCCCATCTTATATCACTTTGGTATTCGTGTTTGGATCAACAATCCGCTTCCGTTCCCGTTCAACTCCTCTAGCCTCGAAAGGTGAGCAATCACTCACGATTAATATTCTTTTATTTATTAAATTTGATTTCAATTGAAACGACAATTGAAATATGCTGCTATTAGTTGTATGCACTGTTATATGTGTTATTACCTGTACCAGTTCATCTGTGACATCTGACATCATTATCTGTTAATTATATGATGATAATCCAGTTTGGTTGATGATTGATTGATTGTTTGTTGTTTATATTGGATGTAAATTGAAATGTATAAAGTGATAAATATTATGTAATTTAATTTGACGTAGGATAGTTAAAAATTTGAAACAACATATGTGTAAATTTGATTAAATGACATTGTATAATATGACCCCTTTAAATTTTAAATTAATTGACACGTAGGATTTAATTAATTATACCTTGAACCATTGAATGTATGTTGTTTAAATTGATGAAACTGAAATTGAAATTGAACGACAAGTGGAAAAAAACCGTAATGTAATAAATCTTTAATCTACATGAAATGGTAGTGTAGATTCTAGAGATAATTATATTAATTCGCACAAATAACAATGCGAATTAATACGATTATTTCGGGATTATTTGAATTAATTATTGGATTGTTATTGATTGTGTTATTGCTTGTTTATTTACTTTGACACCATCCCTGTTATCACACTGCAAGTTCCCTTTACTATGCTTTGATTTGTGAATTGAATTGGAATCGGGTTGAAATGATATATACCCAAATGAATTTAACTTAGGATAAAGAATTAAATAAAATCCGATTGGTCAATAATTTGATTTAAAAATAAAATAATGATTTTATTCGAGCAAAGAATAAGTTTTGAAATGAAGTTGGAATTTGAATTTTGAAGGGAAATGTAAAGATTGAAATCTGAAACAAATATTAACGTAGTAATTGATGAAAGAACGTTGTTTGAAAATATGATTTTCTAATAATTGAATTTGGAATTATTAAATACAATTTGGAATTAGTAATGATTGGGTTTTGAAATTATTAAGTTTGAAATCATTTAATAATTAAAGTTGAATTTATAATTAAGTTGAAATGATTTGATAATTAAGTTTGAATTCATAATTAAGCGGAAATGATTAAATAGTTATGTTTGAATTTATAATTAAGTTTGGGATTATTAAATTTGAAATTATTTAATAATCATGTTTGAAATTATTTAATAATTGAATGAGATTTAATTATTTGATAATTGAATAAAAATTGAATTCTTTGATAAGAAAAATTGAACTTTTGATTAAGTGAATTTAGACTTCGTTAATAAATGAAATTGAGTTTCATTATTTATTAAAATTTTGGAAAAATTATTTAAATTAATAAGTGAAATTGAAACTTCTCGATTATGTGAAATTAATTCTTTATTAATTGAGTTAGAAATTTGTAACGAAGTAAATAAATAAGTGAAAATTGGATTTCTTTAACAAGAAATAAATGTGATTTATTGAAATGAATGGGATTTATTGAAATTAACGTAAGACTTGTAATTTAAAGAATTGATTTGACGAATTTAATTTATTTTAATTTGATGTTTTGATATAATGAAGTTGAACGTAAGTAATTGATTTAAATGAATCAGAATTTATATAGAAGTTGTTTTGAATGACAAATTTACTTAATGAATATTGAATGAAATCGATAAATGAATTTAAATTGATTTGAATGAAAATTAAACCATTCTAAATGATTTCGGAATGAAACTTACATACGAACTTGAATCAATATTTGAAGTGTTTAAATAAAAATTGAGATTGAATTATAAGATTTTGAAATGGTGATTTGAAAGTTTTGAAATGTAAATTTTGGAAATTGATTTAGAAAGACAAATGAAATGTTGGTTTATGAATTAAAATCGAAATCGAATTTGATTTGGTTTTGAAATTTATTAAACGACCAATCAGTGTAATAATTACGAAAGTTATTAAAGAAACCGGAATCGGTTATGGATATACTCTCTATCTAAACCAAAAACCACTTTAATAACTATACACGGAGTGATGATCCAGAATGAAGTGGTTGGAATGATGTACGCGATGATCGAAGAAAGAGAACGATAATAGATAGCCTTGACACTTGTGTCAAATTGGAAATGACTAAAATCAGGAGCCGTGCCGGGCCAAATGGGGTTAGCCACCTCGAGCGAACACACTTCTTCGTAACTACTACTCATTACTTGTGATTGATTGGTGCACCCTCGGAATTTCAGGAGTGTTGTTTCGCGGTGTTGCGATCGCTGCGGCGATGCGTTCTCACCAGTCCGGATCAGGCGAACGGTAGTTTCACTACCTTGGGTATTGCCTCATGTGCCTTGTCATACTTGTATCCCTATATACGCGACCACTACGAATTTATTTTGTGTTATACCTATGGAGTACTCCCTGATATCCCACCAGTTTACGGTGGAGTTTACAGTGCTGTATAGACTATGATGCTTATAAAAATGTGTTAAGGGGGATAATGGTAACGCCTTAACACTATTTTGATACTTTATATTACTGATAAACATTATCTATTTAGCGTACATTACTACATAGTAGATAGTTTAACGGATCCTTAGAGAATGGTGATTCCAACATCCTTTGAGTTACTTGTATTTCGATTGTTATTTCACTTGAGTTGGATTTATTGATATGAGAATATTAATCCTTACTCGAGTGTTCTGTGTTTTGCTTTACGCTCGGGTCAGACTGAGAGTACCAGCTTTCGAGGCCCATCTTTGGAGTTGGAGCTTTGCTTGAAGATCCAGCCATCTATTCCGCTTTCAGTATTCGATGATTCCAGTGATGTATTCTGATTTGTATTTGATGTATTGTATTTCTCTTCTGTTGTAAACTCTGATGTATCTAATATATTTATATAGTAGCTTCATGAACTACTATTTTTTTTACTTCCGCTGCATATTATTACTCTGTGTCTGTGATTCTGTGATTATTTATTTACTGTATATGTTCAGTTTTGCCAAATTAAAATTAGCAATTCGGTATTTTGAATTATTCAAGTCCGACATGTGCGGATGCGAATAGTCCAAAATAGCGGGTCGTTACAGTTGGTATCAGAGCTTTTGGTAGCTCTAGGCAAAACTTAAGCATATATGGTAAATGTATTTATAGCATCACTCTCATTCGAGTTTCAATCTCTTCCTTTTAACTCAATTCCATTGAATTTTGAAACGTTCTCCGCGGTTTCAAAATTCATTCATATCCCTCACTATTTATTTTCTTTTGATTCTGGAGTACCCCACAACTCTACTTCGAATGATCTTTATAGTGAGTCGGCGGTCTCGCTAATCCCAAATTTATCTGTAAATGGGTTAAACTCCTTTACAATTGGCATTGATTTACCGGAGATTTTTGTATCCTCAGTTTACGATGCTATCTATTCCCTGCTATACCTGAATTTCATCTATACCTGTATTCCATCTCTTGAGACTGAATGTTGATTTACCTCGAAGTTCTACACCGATCTTATTCTTGAAGTCACGGTCGACTCGGTTAAGGTTGTCCGTGAATTAAATAAGCTTATCCATCTCCCGATTCTGTTAATTGAATTGTCTTATTTTCTGTTTCGAACTGATTATCGAATCAAAATTCTCTTTAATTTGATTTCATCAAATTTGAATCCCTATACTTATTTTGAAATCTATTCTTGAACCGCCGAGCGAGGAAGTGTAATTGTGAATTAATTTTAAAATGTTTTATATATTGTGTCGTTTGAGTTGTTGATGTTGATTTGGATTTCCGATCGATTCGTCTGATCAACGCTATCGATAAGATTTTCAAAACACTTTAACAGAGCAAACTGACACGATATTGTTTTCAAATTTAGTAAATAAAATAATTTTGGATGATTATATTATATATAAGTAGGAAAATTTTCTGAAATTAAATAGTTAATGAATTGGTTGTTGAAAATAATAATTTTTTTTTTATTTTCATTTATTGTTGTAAATCAATGACTATTTCATAATAAATAAATGAATTTATAAATCTTGGTTATAATTTGATTTGGAATTTGAAGTGAATTTAAATTGAAATTTGAGAATTTAATTTCCGACAATTTCGAATTATGGTTTTATAGTTTTAAAATGTTTATTATTTAAAATATTTTCGAATAGAAATGGTTTTCAAAGAAAATTTTAAATGTTTAAGTGCTCTTCTCTTTGTCGCTGGAAAATCATTTCGGTGATGACGGCCGCATCATCGACATTCATTTTCGAGTTTCGAAGTGGAGAGACTATTATGTAGCTTTGCTACGGTTTGTTTTGAAGAATAATTTGATTTGAATTTCTAAATATGACTTGATTTATAATATATTTTAAAGATTTTAAAATTGATTTGAGATATTATATATATATATATATATTTTATCTATAAATTGTTTGAAGATAATCGAAAATTAATGCTTAAATTTTCTTAAACGATTTTCAATTATAAATGAAGCCATTTTTTTAAATAACCGAATTGTAAAATTTTATTTGGATAATACTCAATTGCATTATTTATAACTTACATAAATTTTCAAAAGTTAATTATGTAATTGAACATTATACAATATAAAATGATATCAATGGAATTCATAAATAGTTTGAGCGGTTATAATAAGAGACAATTTATTTATTATATGTGATAGGATATATTAAGTAAAATAAATTTAATAATAATTTGGAATAAAGAAGAATTAATTTGTCGAATAAAGTATGATTATAATAGATGACTATTCAAATTTATGATCTTTGAAATTGTTAATTTAAGAAAATTGGATAATATACAAATCTAAATTGTCTTTATAAATAAAATTTGAGTGCATAAAAAGGGTTGTACACTTAAGGTTTAATAATAAATTGGTTAATTGGGATAAATAGAATACTAGATTAGTTGTGTAACAAATGGATTAATAAAATAAGTCGTGTTTGAAATAAATTTTGTAATAAACAATGATAAATTGAAAATAAACCAAGTTAAGAAAATTACTTCAGTTTAAAAACAATTGTTGAATATAAAAGAATATAAATTGAAATTTATATGGTTTAAATTAATTATTTTATTTTGGAATTCAAGTCTATTTTCTTCTGGTTGTTTCTTTTCTCCCACCTTCTCCCTTTTCGGGGACGAAAAGTTTTGAGTGGGGGAGAGTGTAACAACCCGGGTATTTTAACGGTTTTAAGTAATCTAACTAACTGAATTTTGTGGAATTGTAAACGATAAAATTTTGAAATATAAATTTTATATTTGGAATGCGTCTAGTTAAACATAGCAACTGGCAAATTTTCGTCCGAAAATATGAAAGTTTATTTCGCGCGTAAATTTACTTCAATTTAATCAGTTAAAAAGCGATGAAAATAAAATGTTTTCGAAACCTAAATATTTTTACATAGAAAAATTCTAAACCATCTTCTGAGCAAGATGTCAGTTTGTCGTTTTTCCAAATTCGGACATCTGTGGCTCCGTCGATCTTATTTTTCTACGTTTTTCATGCATTTTCCGTAGTAGAAAATTTCGAATTTTTATAATTCAATCGTACCACTGATATCTGTGTACCGTTCTGATCGTCTCGTCGCGCTGATCTCTATGGCATATTTATTTCTGCGTTTGAAGTCTGGTTCGCAGAGGAATCTGTAAATACGGGTTAACCATATTGGCGTTCATTTGAGCTTTTAATATTCAGTGGCTATTCAAAATTTCAAACCGCCCCTAGCTATTTATATTCTCTGAAAATGACTTTCAAAATTCTCACTGGTTCCAACATAAATTTTTATGCGTTCAATACTCTTCCCTTCCTCTTCGTTGCATAAATTTTTTTGTACCTGAAAGGTGTATAGTTTGCAATTATGGTTCTGGAAATTGTTCATCATTTTTCCCTCTGCCTACATATTCATTCTATTCAAAAGAAAAAGCAACGCAACCTTCTACATGCCACCTCCTTCCCCAACTTCCACCTGACCTCACTCATTTGGCCCATGGCTACGCCGCAAATCCCCTCCTCCACTAAACAAGCCGACCCAGCTGTGCTTGCCCCTCCTCCATATTTTTCTTCTCTCCACCACCGACCCCATACAACGGTCTTCAGCCCCTGTAGCCGCTGTCGTTCCCTCCATCCGCCTTCTCCTCTTCTCGTTTCCAAGTCAGTGCGACCAAGCGCCGACCGACGCAGCCGTCACCACTATTCCATGCTTGAACCCATTGCGTGTCTCCCCTTTTCTATGATAATGACTAAACAAAGTAAGCATTTGTTATTTACATTGTTTTATATTATAAATATAAGAATATATTTTGAGTTTTATATATGTTATTATAGGTTTTTATATATGTTATTATAGGTTTATATATTCTCTGCTATGTTGCAGTTTGTATGATTCTAGCATGCTCTGTTTTACGTACTATACGTATGAAAATATAAGTATAGTATGTTTAAAAATGTTGTGATATGTGTACAATGGTTTGTACAGCTTACTTATATATTACAGTCGTAGTGTCAGTGTGTATGCGTATTAGATTAAATACATAAGTTATATAAGTTTTGAACTGTTGTATTTTGTTTGCTTTTATATTGTTCAAACTGTGTGATTTTTTTTAGTGTACAATTTACTTATGTTTATGTTTCTATAAGGATTTCCTCTCAGCAAATAAATGGTACTTCAAGTTAACTTGTAGAGCATTTATATATATATTACATGTTAAAGAAATTGTATATGTTGTCAGGATAAAGATCAAACAGCTATTCGTGTATATAAGTTACCTAGGTTGGCATGACATATTTATTAATATCTAGGACCTTTTGAGCGTATTTACATTAACTTTTTATCCGTATATGTGGCAATATAAGTTTAAAAAAAAAATCTTATATGTTAAAATGTTAAGTTTAAAGGTATTGATTCAAAATTTTATTTTATATGTATGTTTGGTTTTAAATATATGAGTTTAAATTAACAACTATGATTTTGAAACACACATATATATATATATATATCGATATAATTTTATTTGTGTTAAATTTGATATTGGTTTGCAATACATGTTTTAAATGGATTTTTGGAAGTTGTATATATCTTCCTTGTATTATCGAGCTAATTTGATTAATTCTCATCAATTCTCATTTATCAGCTTTGTTCGTTGACTTCGTGCCCATCTTATATCACTTTGGTATTCGTGTTTGGATCAACAATCCGCTTCCGTTCCCGTTCAACTCCTCTAGCCTCGAAAGGTGAGCAATCACTCACGATTAATATTCTTTTATTTATTAAATTTGATTTCAATTGAAACGACAATTGAAATATGCTGCTATTAGTTGTATGCACTGTTATATGTGTTATTACCTGTACCAGTTCATCTGTGACATCTGACATCATTATCTGTTAATTATATGATGATAATCCAGTTTGGTTGATGATTGATTGATTGTTTGTTGTTTATATTGGATGTAAATTGAAATGTATAAAGTGATAAATATTATGTAATTTAATTTGACGTAGGATAGTTAAAAATTTGAAACAACATATGTGTAAATTTGATTAAATGACATTGTATAATATGACCCCTTTAAATTTTAAATTAATTGACACGTAGGATTTAATTAATTATACCTTGAACCATTGAATGTATGTTGTTTAAATTGATGAAACTGAAATTGAAATTGAACGACAAGTGGAAAAAAACCGTAATGTAATAAATCTTTAATCTACATGAAATGGTAGTGTAGATTCTAGAGATAATTATATTAATTCGCACAAATAACAATGCGAATTAATACGATTATTTCGGGATTATTTGAATTAATTATTGGATTGTTATTGATTGTGTTATTGCTTGTTTATTTACTTTGACACCATCCCTGTTATCACACTGCAAGTTCCCTTTACTATGCTTTGATTTGTGAATTGAATTGGAATCGGGTTGAAATGATATATACCCAAATGAATTTAACTTAGGATAAAGAATTAAATAAAATCCGATTGGTCAATAATTTGATTTAAAAATAAAATAATGATTTTATTCGAGCAAAGAATAAGTTTTGAAATGAAGTTGGAATTTGAATTTTGAAGGGAAATGTAAAGATTGAAATCTGAAACAAATATTAACGTAGTAATTGATGAAAGAACGTTGTTTGAAAATATGATTTTCTAATAATTGAATTTGGAATTATTAAATACAATTTGGAATTAGTAATGATTGGGTTTTGAAATTATTAAGTTTGAAATCATTTAATAATTAAAGTTGAATTTATAATTAAGTTGAAATGATTTGATAATTAAGTTTGAATTCATAATTAAGCGGAAATGATTAAATAGTTATGTTTGAATTTATAATTAAGTTTGGGATTATTAAATTTGAAATTATTTAATAATCATGTTTGAAATTATTTAATAATTGAATGAGATTTAATTATTTGATAATTGAATAAAAATTGAATTCTTTGATAAGAAAAATTGAACTTTTGATTAAGTGAATTTAGACTTCGTTAATAAATGAAATTGAGTTTCATTATTTATTAAAATTTTGGAAAAATTATTTAAATTAATAAGTGAAATTGAAACTTCTCGATTATGTGAAATTAATTCTTTATTAATTGAGTTAGAAATTTGTAACGAAGTAAATAAATAAGTGAAAATTGGATTTCTTTAACAAGAAATAAATGTGATTTATTGAAATGAATGGGATTTATTGAAATTAACGTAAGACTTGTAATTTAAAGAATTGATTTGACGAATTTAATTTATTTTAATTTGATGTTTTGATATAATGAAGTTGAACGTAAGTAATTGATTTAAATGAATCAGAATTTATATAGAAGTTGTTTTGAATGACAAATTTACTTAATGAATATTGAATGAAATCGATAAATGAATTTAAATTGATTTGAATGAAAATTAAACCATTCTAAATGATTTCGGAATGAAACTTACATACGAACTTGAATCAATATTTGAAGTGTTTAAATAAAAATTGAGATTGAATTATAAGATTTTGAAATGGTGATTTGAAAGTTTTGAAATGTAAATTTTGGAAATTGATTTAGAAAGACAAATGAAATGTTGGTTTATGAATTAAAATCGAAATCGAATTTGATTTGGTTTTGAAATTTATTAAACGACCAATCAGTGTAATAATTACGAAAGTTATTAAAGAAACCGGAATCGGTTATGGATATACTCTCTATCTAAACCAAAAACCACTTTAATAACTATACACGGAGTGATGATCCAGAATGAAGTGGTTGGAATGATGTACGCGATGATCGAAGAAAGAGAACGATAATAGATAGCCTTGACACTTGTGTCAAATTGGAAATGACTAAAATCAGGAGCCGTGCCGGGCCAAATGGGGTTAGCCACCTCGAGCGAACACACTTCTTCGTAACTACTACTCATTACTTGTGATTGATTGGTGCACCCTCGGAATTTCAGGAGTGTTGTTTCGCGGTGTTGCGATCGCTGCGGCGATGCGTTCTCACCAGTCCGGATCAGGCGAACGGTAGTTTCACTACCTTGGGTATTGCCTCATGTGCCTTGTCATACTTGTATCCCTATATACGCGACCACTACGAATTTATTTTGTGTTATACCTATGGAGTACTCCCTGATATCCCACCAGTTTACGGTGGAGTTTACAGTGCTGTATAGACTATGATGCTTATAAAAATGTGTTAAGGGGGATAATGGTAACGCCTTAACACTATTTTGATACTTTATATTACTGATAAACATTATCTATTTAGCGTACATTACTACATAGTAGATAGTTTAACGGATCCTTAGAGAATGGTGATTCCAACATCCTTTGAGTTACTTGTATTTCGATTGTTATTTCACTTGAGTTGGATTTATTGATATGAGAATATTAATCCTTACTCGAGTGTTCTGTGTTTTGCTTTACGCTCGGGTCAGACTGAGAGTACCAGCTTTCGAGGCCCATCTTTGGAGTTGGAGCTTTGCTTGAAGATCCAGCCATCTATTCCGCTTTCAGTATTCGATGATTCCAGTGATGTATTCTGATTTGTATTTGATGTATTGTATTTCTCTTCTGTTGTAAACTCTGATGTATCTAATATATTTATATAGTAGCTTCATGAACTACTATTTTTTTTACTTCCGCTGCATATTATTACTCTGTGTCTGTGATTCTGTGATTATTTATTTACTGTATATGTTCAGTTTTGCCAAATTAAAATTAGCAATTCGGTATTTTGAATTATTCAAGTCCGACATGTGCGGATGCGAATAGTCCAAAATAGCGGGTCGTTACAATCACCTATGTCAATATCAGGGGCAGCCCCTTCAGTTGGCTTTTCGGCCAACACAAAAGGAACTACCTCTAAAGGCTTCTTCGTTCGATGACTAGTTAGCTGAGATTGAGAAGGTATATATGTAGATTTTATCACGGGTGATGTCATCGAACCAGACTCGGTATTAGACTAGACATATTTTGATGTCGACGAATCTCTAGTGTAACATCCTTAATTTTAAATAGAATTATTCAAGAGATTTAATTGGATAAAATAAATAGAATAATGTAGAGACTAGAGTGATAACGGAATTGAGATTTGAAAACTAACTAGGGTCATGCCTTAACTAAATGCATTTATAAAAATGATTTATAAGTTAAATATTTATGAGAATAAGGCAAGGGAAATATGGGAATAGCCGAACCCCATAACCCATAAAACCCTTACAACCTTTTCATTCTCGTTACATTCTTACAAAAAAACATAAACAAAAGAAAAAAGGCTGGCCATGACCCTAAGAAAAAGAAGAGAAAAATCAAGTTATAAGCTAAGATTCAAGCTAAGAAGATTAAAGCAAGAACAAATCTCAAGTTCCTTATCCAAACAAGGTGAATAATGATCTAAACCAACTCATATACGTCATCTTGAATGTTTTAATTTGGGTTTAAGATTTAAAATTGTATGATTGGATGAATTGATGATATGCTTTAGTTTATATGTCATGTTATAATTTAAATAAGGACTTTTGTGGGATAATATAATTCGATTTTAAGGATAAAGTCATGCAAATTGATTTCCAAATGCCACGATGTTTGAATATATTATGTAAAACATTATTTCGGAAATGGGTTTCAATTTTCATAATATTCCAAGCGATGGATAATTTATTATGGATTTCGAATGGAAGAAATAGATAATTTTGGGTTTAAATATTTAAGGCAATCGAGTATTGCTTTCGAGTCTAAAATTTACATATGTTAGAAAACATATTAAAAGTGAATAATTGTGATTTGGGGATTTTTCCTAGTGTTTTACTGTGGTCATTAAATTATTTAAGTTAGAGGACTTAAATGTTTTAAATGTTTTGTTAAGGGGAAGGGCTTATTTGTTAAAATGATTTCATTTGTTAATTATTGAATTCGATAGCCTGTTAGAAAAGAATTTTTATAAAGAATTGGCAACCAATCATATTTTTACAAATTAGGAAAGTTAGGTAAAAAGAAATTACTTTGAAAGGCACGAAAATAAGTTTTGTTTCGAATTACAACTTCACCACTTCTATTTTCTTGCTTCCATCACCATACTTCCGCTAATGACCTTTCGCACCCATTCGAAACCAATGCACATGGTATCAAGCAAATGATACATAGTGTACTGGAGAAAGGTGGAAGGGACTGTGTTGAAGGCATGCTTTCGAAGTTGTTGAAGCCATTTTTACAAGCTTTCGAATCAATCCAACTTACCTTTGTTTTTAAAGAAGCTTTTGAAAGAGTTGTCGCATTTTAAACTCATTCGATACATGGCTATCGCATTCATACCTTTCGAATTGGTTAAAGGTCGCTTTTCTTTATAGTCTTATAATAATGAGTTCGAAAGGAAGGATTTTGTTTTATTAACATTGAAACCATTTTTTAATAGGAGTTTCGGAGGCAATGGTTTCGGAAGGTTGGTTTCGAAGCTATCCTCTTCCTCAATTCTTTTACTTGAGATCAATGCTTTCGAAAGAGGTTCTTTCGCTTTTGTTCTCTTTGACCCAGTAGTTATATTTAATGTTAAACCCAATGATTTCGAAAGAGATACTTTCAAATGTTTTCCGAAGCTGAGCTTCCATAAATTCCTACTTGAACTAAATGCCTTCGGAAGGTATGTTTTAAGTGCTTCAAAAGGTATGTTTTCGGTATTTTGAAAGGAAGGCTTCCAATGCTTTCGAAAGGTATGTTTATGATGGTTTCGAAAGAGGTCTAAGGTTTTAAGTAATGCTTTCTAAAGGGAGAGTGACGGAGGGTAACACATGATGTCATGATGATCCGAAGGATCTAGTCAAAAGCCTATTCTTTCAAATAAGAAAACCCAATCTCTTTTTAAAGGTAAACCCATGGCAGTTTAAAAGGGCTTTGAAATGGCATTTAAAATTTGAAATCTTAGAGGATGTTTTCCTTACAAAGGATAGTGAGTTAAGGGTATTAACCATGTTTTAGTAAAAGAAAATGATTACTAGGAATTAAATTATGGATGTTTATATTGTTATGTTTTGATTAGTTATCATGTATGTTTCTGTAATCATATTCACTTCATAATTAACACATAACTACATTTTGGGGTGTTAAGGGAAGAATAACCAGCTAGGTTGACCAAGTGGTGCATATACATTGAATTAACTCCTGTGTGAGTAGAATTGCATCCCGGAGGTCAGATGGACCAAAATATAGGATGCCTAAAGCTGATTAAAAATCATTGGTTTACACAGGTTCTTAGTAAGCACATGAAAAATACGCATGGAAATTGTTATTGGAAAGGGGCTAATAGGTTCTTAGTGATCCCATTAAAACTATGTTTGGAACAAGTTATTGATAGAGATTAATAGGTTCATAGTCAGCTCATGAAATCTATGACATGAGAGGTGTTATTGGAGAATCCAATAGGTTCATAGTAAGCCTATGAAAACTATGATTGGATAATATTGTTGGTAGATACTGATAGGTTCTTAGTGATCCCATGAAAACTATAAAACTAGACTGATAGGTCATAAGCTTGAAATTGGTTATTAGTCAGCCCACGAAAACTAATAGGTTAATACTGACTCTATAAACTATAATATAAGATAGATAGTCAGGTGAATGGGGTTGGGAAATCCAGAGCATATTGCATGTTTACATATCATCATGATACATTTTATTATGTTATGCCTTAACCATTGTGAATGCAGGTACACGATATATGGTTATTATAAATTGGGTTAAGACACTGGTGAGGGGAAAACCTGTTCCGCTAAGCGGCTGGTCTTACTAGATATCTATATGGTTCGAGATGGCAAGTTATTATTCACACCAGCCTTTTTTTTACTCGAAGTTTATGTTTTTCCCTTAAATTCTTAGGTGCTCAATTGATTTTGAGTAGTTTGAGAGTAAAGGTTTTCAGGTTCTCCTTTAGATGAATAAGCTTCCAGAGATGTGTAGGACGCAAGCTAGCTATTAGAAGTTCTTTCTGTTTGATTCCGCTGTGTTATTGGATGAAATGGAAAACTTGTTTACTGCCTATATTTAGACTCTAATCACCAAGGAGGCATCTATATATGTTACTCTTGGCATATTTTATAATAAATTGTAATTTCTTTGAACGCGACTTACGTATGGGATTATGTAATGAATCTGAAATGAAATGAGAAATTTGTTTTAAATTGAGTTTAGTTTATTTTCATATTCATGTGTTTTCGGTATATCAATGTATCTAACATTACTGCATTTGATCATCGAAAATTAATAACTATGTATGACTGCAACATCTTTAGCGGTTAGTTTTAGGCCTCCAAATGGGGGGTGTTACAAGTTGGTATCAAAGCATAGATTTATGTATATTTAAAAGAAAATTTGAATCAAAAAGACTTTTAAAACATAACCCAATGAATCGGAAAATGAGACCTAGATTTGGGTCGACGCTATAGTTATGTACTTGCATTTGTTATATATATATATATATATAAGTACGTATTCCTCTCTCTCTCTCAGACCATTCTTCTATATCTTACTAAGGCTCATATGTAGATTTATGAGAAAGGAAGATATGGATGCAAGAAATAGAAAAGGAAATCTAGGTGGAGGAAGCACTACAACTAATGGAAATGCTTGAACCAATACTAGAAAGAATATGGCTCGACAAGAAAATGCTAATCCAAACACAAATGCCAATGTAGGTGTTGGAACCCCGCCAGTAGATATGGAAGTGATGTGTCAGTTCTTCGTCAATCTGATGCAAGTTTGAGTAGCTGCAGGAGTGGTTGTGGGTAATGTTGTGAATGTTGGAGGAGCTAATTCTATGGTCCCAGGTGGCAATAACTGTGCCAAGCTGAGCAGGGATTATACCGGTCTTGGTGGGAAACCATTTTTGGGAACAGAGGATGCTGTTGAAGTAGAAAACTGGTTATTGCACTGTGAAAGAATTTTCGCCAACTTGGGATTAGACGATAAGAAGAAGACGAGAATTGCTTTATGACAGTTACAAGGAGTAGCAATTATTGGTGGAATAGTGTTACCATGGGAGTTCCCGAGGAATAGTTGACTTGGGTAGAGTTTCGAAGGAGATTCGAAGAGAGGTTCTTGTCTGAAGTTACTAAGTCAGTAATGTTGAGAAAGTTCATGGACTTAGTGCAAGGTGAGATGTTGATGATTAAGTATGCTACAAAGTTTGATGAGTTGTCAAGATAAGAATACGCTACCATTGACACCGTCATTAAAAGGAACAAGATGTTTATTCGACGGTTAAGACCTGAGATTTCCTGACCGTGCCACACCTTTGTGATCCAAGTACAGTTGTAGTGGAGATGGCAATTAGGAATGATGAGTGAAAATTCAGTGTACGTGCTAATATAGTACAAACGGATCGTGTAATATGGAATATAATATAAATGCGGAAATAGATGATAATAGCAAAGTAAATAAAAATTGAAAAATCACACCAGAGATTTTTATACTGGTTCGGAGCACCATCCTACGTCCAGTCCCAGACTTCTATCTGGATTTTCACTACTATCTACCTCGCTTCACCCGGAGGAACAGGTTTACAACACCCGAGCAGACGAACGGGATTTCACGCCTCTAATATACTGAGGACTTCAATACTTGCCTCTTACAACACCGAGGACTTCAACACTTGCCTCTTACAACACGAGGACTTCAACAAATGAAAATAATTGTTTGGTGACGGTATGTGTTCTTGCTAACACTATTTTGTCACTTATAGTACAAACTTCCTATAATCTTATCCTCAAATAGAATATTTGTATATATGAAGATTTGGAAGTGGATATCGTATTGAATCAAAAGAATGTTAAATAAATTTCAGGATTCAAAAACGATATATGATAGAATATGAGCAATTTGAGCGCTTTGAAAGTATAAGATTGAGATCAATAGAATAGAGATTAGAATAATAGAAATTAGTTATCTGGAATAATGATTTCATGATGTTTATATAAGAAATAAACAGTTGTAACCTTTTGTGAAAAGGTATGAACAAAGGTCATGATCATTGGTGAAGAGAAAGAGAAGCAACCGTTGAAGAAAAGGAAGTGTCTATACGAAGGGTTGCTTTCTGTTTGAAAACGGTCGACAGGTCAAAAAGGACCAGTAGACAGGAATTTGAATATATATACGTTATGTTCACTTGTGCACGTTATCTGTGCATTCTGGGCAGAAACGGTCAACCACCTGGTTTTGACCAGTCGACCGGTTTTGCCCAGAGTGCACAGTTAATGTGCACTCATATATATATATATATATATATATATATATATATTCGAAGATTGAAGGTATAAGATTATTTAAGGATAGATTTTAACATAAATAATCATTACTAACATACCAAATAATCAACCTCTAATCATATGGAGCTCTTTGTGTCTGAATAACTTCTTTTTGTCGATCACGGCTTATCCCTTTGTCAGAAATCAAAACTCTATAAAAATCTTGACTCAACATTCTCTCCGTTTTTGATTGATGAAAACATAGTTACGAATCTCCCCTTGTATATGATATCCCCCTGAGATTGTGTCCTGCATATATATTGTTAGCACAATTTTCTCCCCCTTTGTCATCGACCAAGTTAAATGGAAGATGTAAAAGAGATTATAACCAACATAAAACTACTATCATAGAACAAGAGTAACATTCACACAGAATTAAAACATGACACTATTTAGTACAAGTGCCAGATAATGTGTTTAAAGCAAAAGCTAAAGTCATAAGTACACATAAAAGATAAAAAGAGGTAGACTAAAAAGGACTTATTCTGACTCCGTCTCACCCTCTTCTTCTTCAACAAGCTGAGATTTCCCGTGTCGACGTTCATGACTAGTTCCCGAGCTTGTACCCTCCTCCGAAGATGTCCAAGAAAAAGTAGGAGGAGCTGGGCGCTTGCCAGGGTCTGAAGCTTGCATTGATGAAGATGATGGACCACAAGATATTGCTTCCCATATAGAAACGAAGAAAGACCTAAGTTTGTTAAAGCGTTTATCCATTTTTGTATCCATGCGCTTAAGTCGTGCTTCAAGAAGGAATTGATTTCTAGCAATAGTGTCAAGTGATTCTTTTGTTGAGGAAGATGATCGTAAAAGTTTGACTTCCTCAGGTTTAGGGCGAGACGGGCGAGATGAAGCTTCTTTATGTCCTTGTTCTTTCCATTGTTCAAAAGGCATAATATTAAAGTATGGAGCGGGAAGCTTCATTCTTGTAATGGAGCTTCATTCTTGTAATGGTTGCTTTGTTGATGACTTTTGGTTTGGAAATTGAAGACTTGGGAGGTTCAATGCCACAATCAAGCAAGAGACGCATAATATACTCGTTATAGAACAAGTGTGGTCTAGAGGAATCATTTACTTTCAAAATCTCATCAAAGATCATACCAATCCAATTTATGCGAATACCCCCATAGATTGAGTATAATGCCTTGAAATTTTCTTTATAGACGGCATCAAAATTTCCTATTCTTGGTAAAAGAGAGTGCATAAGAGTATAGTGAAGAATTCTTGCAGATGGCCGTAAACCCATAGACTTGGTGCTATCCTTGTCATCTTCAATAAATTGATGACTAATTTGATTACGGTTATGAACATTGCAAAAATTACTTGAGAATTTTTCACCAATAAATGAAGAACCAAGAACGGTTGCCATCCTATCACATGAGATGAATACTTCTTTGCCACAAACAACGGACCAAAGACAATAATTGGGATTCTCAGGCTTGTTTTTCTCTAAATTTAGGTTAGCATAGAATAATTTGATCATTACATGGTTAATTTCAACATTGTTTTGATCAAAATAAATTAAATTTTCAATGTCGGCTTCCTTTGCTAAACTAAAAATACGATAACTAGAGAAATCTGAAATTTTAATAAAAGAACCCGGATGGATTTTAAAATCCTTCATCTCATTCCACCTTTTGACTGCTATTGGATCTACAAGCCACTTCCTGATAGAGAGATCAATTGGTTGTGTTTCGGAGATAGAAGCTTGTTTTAATTTCTTTTGTGGAGGAGCCATTTTAGTGAGATTGGTGGAAGAATATATTTTTAGGGTTATGAGAGTTTTGTTGGAAAAGGAAGAAATGAAGAGATGGGGAAAGAAAGGACCGTATTGTGCCCTTTTGAAGAAAAAAATAACAGTACGAAACCGGTCGACCGCCACTTATTCACCGGTCGACCGTTTTCATGCAGAGACCAAAACGGTCGACTGGTTCATTTTGGCCGGTCGACTTGTTTGCCTGTGAGTTGTTTTCCTTCCTTTTTGCATGAATTTCTGAAGTTAACGGTCCACATAATATTGAATTTATTCAAGAACATGATATATATATATATATATCGATTTACAAAAAAAATACGAGAATATAATCATAATGTTAAACAAATTTTTAATGAGAGGTAGAGGAATTATGATCGGAAGTCTCTTCTTTGACATCGGTAATGCGTGGTTTCCATGGCGACCATTTTTCTTTCGCTCCTTCATTCTGAGCATAGTTTTTATCCCATGAATTTGGGCTTCTAGAGGATGAAGGTGCATGAGGCATTGGCTCGTATACGCCATGTTTGTTTGAACCACAAAAGAATGATGCCATTCTTTCTAGAAGAGATAGACGTTCCGAAGTTAGTTGTTGCTCATAATGCAGCTGTCTTTGAAGATCGATTTGATGTTTTTGATAATGATGAATCTCATTGATCTTATCTCTGGTATGGGGTGAACAAAAAACACTTTCTTTGCTCGTTTCGAAGTAAGCGTATTTCCAGGAGAATGAATGCAATGATGATGATACTTTGAATTGTGTTTTGGAGTTTCAGGAGAGTAATATTCTTCTGGCTCAGAACTTGTGACAGAAATATGGGATTTTTGAGCACACTCATCACAAATATGTGCCATAATGAACTATATATATAAACTTTTTAGGTTCAGATAGGAGGTAATAAAAACAATATTTTTGTCAAGCTTATATATAAAAAAAAATACTATATATAGGCTTGTGGATGAAAATTGACATACAAACTTGGCCGTGGAAAAATTAAAAGCTCATATTCAATTTCCAAATATAGCAATAGCAAAAATAATCCGAAAAGAACTTAAGAATACAACATTATTACTTATCAAGTTCCTTTTTAGAAATTAAACCAAGTTCTCTACGAAATTTAATGAAACTAGGCTCATGTAGAGGCTTAGTGAAAATGTCTGCTAGTTGACTATCAGTTTGGATATATTCGAGACATATATTTCCTTTTTCGATATTGTCTCTAAGGAAATGATGACGGATATCAATGTGTTTGGTTCTGGAGTGATTCACTGGATTCTTAGAAAGATTTATAGCACTTGTGTTATCACAGTATATAGTAGAATTTGATAAATGAATATCAAAATCTTGAAGTGTTTGTTGCATGTATATAACTTGAGTACAAGCGAGAGCCGCTGATATATATTCAGCTTCACATGTTGATAATGAAACACAATTTTGTTTCTTACTAAACCAAGAGACAAGTGATTTTCCAATAAAGTGGCACGTACCACTTGTACTCTTTCTATCCGTTCGAGAGCCTCCAAAATCAGCATCACTATATGATACTAATTCAGATGGACATTCTTTTGGATAAAAAAGACCAAAATCTTTGGTATTATTAAGATAACGAATTATACGTTTCACTGCTCGTAGATGTGATTCCTTTGGATCTGCTTGAAAGCGTGCACATAGACAAACACTCATCATTATATCTGGACGACTTGCTGTAAGATAAAGAAGAGAACCAATCATGCTTCGATAAAGTTTCTAGTCAACATTCTTACCTTTTTCATCTTTTTCAAGATGTGTAGTTGTACTCATAGGAGTAGGTTTACCAGATGTGTTATTTAACCCGAAGCGATTGATAAGATTTCCGCAGTATTTTTCTTGATTAATAAAGATACCATTCGAAAGTTGTTTGATTTGAAGTCCAAGAAAATATGATAGTTCTCCCATATGAGACATTTCGAACTCTTTGGTCATAATACTTGCAAATTCGTTGCAGAGTTTATCGTTTGTTGAACCAAAGATGATATCGTCTATATATATCTGGATAACTAGAATATCCTTTTGAGAATGTTTGATAAACAAAGTTTGGTCGACTTTGCCTATTTGAAATCCTGAGTTAATAAGATAGCTACGCAGTTGTTCATACCAAGCACGAGGTGCTTGTTTTAAACCATACAGGGTTTTCTTAAGTTTGAACACATGGTCAGGATATTTTTCATGTACGAACAAAGGAGGTTGTTCGACATAGACATTCTCTTTGATAAATCCATTGAGAAAAGCACTTTTGACATCCATCTGATAAAGTTTGAAATTATGGTGACAAGCAAAATATAATAGGAATCTAATAGCTTCTAGTCGAGCAACTGGTGCAAAAGTTTCCTCATAATCGATACCTTCTTCCTGATTATATCCTTGTGCTACTAATCTTGCTTTATTTCTGGTGATATTTCCTTGTTCGTCGGCCTTATTTTTATAAACCCATTTAGTACCAATAACTGACTGATCAGTTGGTCTTGGAACAAGTTCCCAAACGTCATTGCGCTCGAACTGATTTAGTTCTTCCTGCATGGCAATGATCCAGTAATCGTCTGTAGCAGCTTCTTTTGGATTCTTAGGTTCGATATTTGAGAGAAAAGCGACATGACCCATTTGGTTGAGTTGACTCCTTGTTCTGACATGCGATGTTACTTCACCGATTATATTTTGGGCCGGATGGTCTCTTAATATTCTTGGTGGTGATTGTAACTCACATATTTGAGGAATATTCTCAATAATTATTTCCGAGTCAGAATCAATATTTTTGATGATTGGATTGTCAATGACTATTGATTCGTCATCATCTGATATAGTTTGAGGATGCTGATAGAATTCATCAAAAGAGACATGAAGTGATTCTTCAATAGTTTTGGTTCGTTTATTAAATATACGATAGGCCTTGCTTCATTCCGAATAACCGATAAATATTCCTTCATCGGCTTTTGGATCGAATTTACCAAGCTGGTCTTTCGTATTTAAAATAAAGCACTTGGAACCAAAAACTTTGAATTATGAGATTCTAGGCTTTCTTTTGTTAAATAATTCATAAGGAGTATTCTTGGTAAGAGGTCTTATGGACACACGATTTAAAACATAACAGGCAGTTGCGACGGCTTCTGCCCAGAAATGTTTTGGTAAGGTGGTTCCATTCAATAATGTTCTTGCACATTCTTGTAAAGTTCGGTTCTTCCGTTCTACAACTCCGTTCTGTTGTGGAGTTCTGGAAAACGAAAAATTATGATATATACCTTTCTTTGTACAAAAATGTTCAAATTCATTATTTTCAAACTCTCCATCATGATCACTTCTTATATTTTTAACTTTAATCCCTTTTGATTTTTGAATTCTTTTGACGAAAGATTTAAAATGATTGAAAGTGTCACTTTTGTTTTTTAAGATAATTGTCCATGTATAACGGGATAAATCATCAACAATTACAAGCACATATTGACTGTGATTTATTGACTGAACCCTAGTAGGTCCAAATAAATCCATATGTAGTAACTCAAGTGGTTGTAATGTTGATATGACTTTCTTGGATTTAAAAGATGATTTGGTCAATTTTCCTAGTTGACATGCATCACAAATGTTGTTAACCTTAAAACTCATTTTGGGTAGTCCTCTAACTAGATTGTTTTTGGCTAGCTTGTCAATAGTTCTGAAGTTTATATGACAGAAGCGTTTGTGCCATAGCCATAGATCATTATCATTAGCCACATGACACATATCTGAATTATGATTAATATTCATATTCAGAATATATGCATTTCTGTCTCTATAACCTTCGAAAACTAAATTATGATCTTTATCTAAAATTCTACACTTATTATTTGAAAAGGAAATTGTAAAACCCTTGTCACATAACTGACTAATACTAAGTAAATTGTGTTTTAAATTTCTAACTAGCATGACATTAGTAATAAGAGGTAAGTTAGATGTACCGCAATTGCTCACATCGCCTTTGCCGATGATATAGCCTTTTGAATTATCTCCAAAAGTGAAGGAACCACCATCTGAGTATGTAATATTTGTCAATAAGCTCTTGTCTCCTATCATGTGCTTCGAGCAACCACTGTCCAATATCCACTTTCCTCTTTTTTTAAGTGGGACCTGCAAAAAATAAAATTAAGTCCATGGTACCCACTTTTTATGGGGTCCTAAGAGTTAGGTCTTAGGAGTCCAAACCCATACGGGTCTGGTATCCCCTTTATATACATAATTAGTATTAAGATGCACGGTATTCATGAAATTCTGAATATATTTGCTCCTAATCAAATTGTTATTTGTTTTAGAAACCCATATTTTGATAGTCTTGACATTTTTCTTTTGAAATTTCACAACTGGTTTTGGTTTGGAATATAATAAACTAAGATTTTTCTTAGCTTTAGTTTTTTGTACTTTTTTCTTCCTTTTATTACCAAGATGTTTCTTAGTTTCTTTTTTCTTATATCCCAAACCTTGTTTATTTGAAACAGATTGTGAATTTTCAATGATTTTTGTCAAATTTTCTCGACCTTTGTTAAAGTTAGAAACATTTTGAGAAATGTTATCTAACTTAGTTTGTAAACTAGCTTTTTCTAGGTCCAGAATTTTGACTTTTGCCTCAAGCTCATGATTTTTAGTAGTGAGAGCATCATTTTTCTCTTTTTGAGTTTCAATTTCTTGACTCAATAGAAATAATTGAGAGTCAACATTAGATGATGATTCTTGAAATTTTTCAAGTTCTTCTTCTAATATTTTCTTCTCGTCTTTTAACATATCTCGTTCAAATTCTGCTCTACTCAATTCTGCTTTGGCTTCTTTTAGCTTTCGTTTCATGTCTTTATATTTGACTATCAATTCAGCATTAATATCAAGTACTTCATCAAATGTAGGAATTTGTACCTCATCTTCTGTTGCCATGAAACAGACATTTGCTTATTCATCTTCCGTATCACTCTCACTTTCTGATGAGTCTGTATCATCCCATGTTACCGAGAATGCTCGTTTCTTTGATTTGTCCTTCTTATATCTTAATTTGTCATTTTCTGACTTCTTCTTTTGCTCTGGACAATCCTTGTGCATGTGCCCCTTTTTGTGACAGTTGAAGCATTCTATAGAGGATGATATTGGTTTATTTGATCCAGATTTCTTTCTGTTATAACGACTGGCTTTTCGCTGTTTTAGGAATTTTTTGAAACCTTTTGCTATGAATGCCAGATCTTCATCTTCAGATTCTGATTCATTTTCGTCTTTTTCAGCATGGAATGCCACGTTTTTCTTTTCTTCTTTTTGTTCCTTTCTAGTCTGCAAGTTAGCTTCGTAGGACATTAGATTTCCTATCAATTCATCTGGCTTCATGACGGAAAGGTCATTAGCTTCTTCAATTGCTAATACTTTTCCTTCCCATTCACTAGTCAGAGAATGTAGGACTGTTGAAACAACATCAAAATCAGAATACTTTTGTCCTAAGCCAATATGTGCATGGTGGATAGTTTGAAACCGTGAATACATATCATTGATTTTCTCATTTGGTTTCATTTTGATATTCTGAAATTGACTTTTCAGCATGGCTATTTTGTCTTGTTTAACTTTGTTAGTACCTTCATGAGTGGTTTTCAGCGTTTGCCAAATTTGATATGCAGTGGTACAGATACTAACACGGTTATATTCATTTTGGTCTAATGCACAAAACAACATATTTATTGCTCTTGCATTTACGGCTGCTGCCGTTTTCTCAGCCGCAGTCCATTCTGAATAATCAGTTATTGGATTCACTATTTCTTTTTGAGTTGCATTCCAAGCATCATAACTATTTGATTGCATAAAGAATGACATACGTGTTGCCCAATAACTATAGTTAAGACCATTGAAAAATGGAGGTCTTTGTGTCGATTGACCTTCCATGTAAGTGGTGTTTTGAGTGCTAGTACTTGTGTTATTTGCCATATTACAAGAATATATCAAATAACTGTGTTACGGTTATATGATGGCCGTGCTCTGATACCAAATGAAAATTCAGCGTACGTGCTAATATAGTACAAACGGATGGTGTAATATGGAATATAATATAAATGCGGAAATAGATGATAATAGCAAAGTAAATAAAAATAGAAAAATCACACCAGAGATTTTTATACTGGTTCGGAGCACCGTCCTACGTCCAGTCCCAGACTTCTATCTGGATTTTCACTACTATCTACCTCGCTTCACCCGGAGGAACAGGTTTACAACACCCGAGCAGACGAACGGGATTTCACGCCTCTAATATGATGAGGACTTCAATACTTGCCTCTTACAACACCGAGGACTTCAACACTTGCCTCTTACAACACGAGGACTTCAACAAATGAAAATAATTGTTTGGTGACGGTATGTGTTCTTGCTAACACTATTTTGTCACTTATAGTACAAACTTCCTATAATCTTATCCTCAAATAGAATATTTGTATATATGAAGATTTGGAAGTGGATATCGTATTGAATCAAAAGAATGTTAAATAAATTTCAGGATTCAAAAACGATATATGATAGAATATGAGCAATTTGAGCGCTTTGAAAGTATAAGATTGAGATCAATAGAATAGAGATTAGAATAATATAAATTAGTTATCTGGAATAATGATTTCATGATGTTTATATAAGAAATAAACAGTTGTAACCTTTTGTGAAAAGGTATGAACAAAGGTCATGATCATTGGTGAAGAGAAAGAGAAGCAACCGTTGAAGAAAAGGAAGTGTCTATACGAAGGGTTGCTTTCTGTTTGAAAACGGTCGACAGGTCAAAAAGGACCAGTAGACAGGAATTTGAATATATATACGTTATGTTCACTTGTGCACGTTATCTGTGCATTCTGGGCAGAAACGGTCGACCACCTGGTTTTAACCAGTCGACCGGTTTTGCCCAGAGTGCACAGTTAATGTTCACTCATATATATATATATATATATATATATATATATATATATATATATAGATTCGAAGATTGAAGGTATAAGATTATTTGAGGATAGGTTTTAACATAAATAATCATTACTAACATACCAAATAATCAACCTCTAATCATATGGAGCTCTTTGTGTCTGAATAACCTCTTTTTGTCAATCACGGCTTATCCCTTTGTCAGAAATCAAAACTCTATAAAAATCTTGACTCAACAATGAGATGCTTTTTACTTTTGGGAAAGAGAAGTAGGTTGAAACCCAGGATTGTTAGGGCAAGAACTGGAAATTCTTTAAGAAAAAGGAGCTCAGAAAAGAGGAGCCGCCAAGAAAAGGAAAGTCGATGTAGTTTGTTACAAGTGCGACAAGAAATGACATTATGGTAATGAATGTCAAATTGGAAAAGGGAAAAAGGTTGTAAATAAGAAAGGAGTGGAGCGCTTCAACTTGACTAGATTGGACACTACAAGAATCAATGCCCAGAACCAGTCAGAGCGGACAAGGGAAAGGTTTTTGCTTTGGAACCATCATCTTCTGAACCAACTGCTGCTGAGAAGGGAAAGACAGTGATGGAAGATATGCTTTTGATTCATAGTATACCAGTTAGGGTACTATTTGATACGGATGCATCGCATTCATTTATATCTCGGTGTTTGGTAGATAAGTTAAGTTTGGAACCCTCGTATCTTGTTACTTCCTTAAGGGTTGCAAATCTGATAGGAGGGTATGCAACTCAAGGGATGAGATGTGACCAGTTAGAACTTGAATTGTTAGGTCATAAGTTTGCATGCAGTTTGTATGTTTTTGATTTCATAGGCTTGGGGATCATTTTGGGTATGGATTGGTTAGATAAATATGATGCTAAGATTTTTTTCCAAGATAAGGAAATGTAGCTAAGACACCCCAATAGTCATGATCGAATTATATACTTGGTGAAGAAGTCAGACTTAAGTACTTGGGCTTTGTTGAATGCAATGGAAGTAGAAGAAGAGTTGAATCAGGTTTTGGTAGAAAGAGAGCTTGCAGATGTTATTGAGCCAGTCGCAGGACTACCACCGAAGCAAGCCATTGAGTTTCGTATAGATCTTGTGCCAGGAGTACAACATGTAAGTAGACCACCTAGCATGAAGACACTTACCGAGATGAAGGAATTGTAGGTGCAGCTAGTGGATTTAGAAGGAAAGAATTTTATTAAACCAAGAAGTTTGCCTTAGGAAGCGGCCGTGGTGTTCGTGAAGAAACCGGATGGATCGTTAAGGATATGTATCGACTATCGTAAGTTGAACAACAAGATAATCAAGAATATGTATCCTTTGCCGAGAATCAATGATTTATTTGATCAGTTGAGTGAAGCCGGAGTATTTTTCCAATTGGATTTAGAGATAGGTTTCCATCAGCTAAGAGTGGTGGAGGACAGTTTTCCTCTAATGGCGTTTCAGACTAAGTATGGTTTGTATGAGTGGTTAGTGGCATTATTCGGGTTAAAGAATGTGCAAGCTTTCTTCGTGGATTTGATGAACCGAGCTTCCCAAGAGCGCTTGGATAGGTTCGTATTGGTGTTCATAGATGACATTTTAATATATTCTAAGGATGAAAGAGAGCATGAAGTTCATCTTAGAGTAGTGCTTGAGATGTCGAGGCAGCATTAACTAAAAGCAAAGTTTTCAAAGTGTAATTTCTAGAAGAAAGAAGTTAAGTTTCTTAGTCATGTGCTTTCAGAGAAGGGTTCGTCCGTTTCGGCTAAGATCGAGGCTGTTAACAACTGGAATGGACCAGAGACGGTGACTGAGATCAGAAGTTTACTTGGACTCGCTAGCTATTACTGGAGATTTATTAAGGATTTCTCGTGGATAGCAGCACCTTTGACTAAGCTAGCCATGAAGGACGTAAAGTTTATTTGGTCTGACAAATGCGAGGAGGCATTCTTAAGTTTAAGCACTGTTGAACAACGCACCTATGTTAGTAGTTTCAAACGGGAGTCAAGGATTATTAATGTATATCGATGCATGTAGAACCGGATCAGCGGTTGTGTTGATGTAGAAAGGTAAAGTTATTGCCTATTCACGACAACTTACACCACATGAAGTGATATATCCTACACATGATCTAGAGTTGGCAGCAATGATCTTCGCACTGAAAGTATGAAGTCATTATCTCTTAGGGGAGAGATTTGAGTTATACATAGTTCATAAGTCCTTCAGATACTTATTCTCTTAGAAGGAATTGAATATGAGTCAGTAGAGGTGGTTGGAGATGTTGGCAGCTTATGATTTTAGTATAGTATACATCTTGAAAATGAAATAAAGTAGCGGATGCTCTTAACATAAAACATCAAGATGTGGCGTTAGCTATGTTTACAAAATGAAAGGACCTAGAGGCTTTGACTACTTATAGTGTGCAGTTAAGATCGACTACTAGTCTAGTCAGAGCATTGCCATGATATCCTTCTTGAAAGTTTGACCAGTTCTGATCGAAAGGATTGCTTCTAAGTAGAGAGAGGATCCACCGTGAGCCGAGGAGATTAAAAGGCTTGAGGTTGGATTGGAGATTGATGATATAAAAGATTTTAGTCTTGACTAGAAGTGATGGTTGAGAAAGAAGGGATGGTTGTGTGTTTCGAATGTTGGGGACTTAAGAAGGAAAGTTCTTAGGGAATGTCATCGTTCAAAATTTATGATTCATCCCGAGGGAACTAAGATGTATCAAGACATGAAAAGGAGTTTCTACTGGGAAGGTATGAAGAAGGATTTTGGCTTGTGGGTAAAGCAGTGTGAGTGAACTGTTAACAAGTAAAGGCTGAACACATAAGCCGAGTGGGTTGCTTCAAGCTTTGGAGATACCGGTTTAGAAATGGGATTCGATATCCATGGATTTTATAAACGGGTTGCCAAGGTCGAATCGAGGAAAGGAAAATATATGGGTCACAGTGGACAGGTTAACTAAGAGTGTCCATTTCATTCTAGTTAAGACAACTAGGACGGCACCTATTATAGCTAAGTTGTTTATGAAGAACATAATTAGGCTACATGGGATTCCTATAGTGTAGTAAGTGATAGATATACTTTGTTTACTAGTGAGTTCTGGAAGAGGCTATAGGATGTGTTAGGTACCAAGCTCAAGATAAGCACTGGTTATCAACCTCAGATAGACGGGTGGACAGAGAGTGTCACGACTCAACTTCCTACGCCCAGGAAGACGTGTTGTTATTAAGAAAGAAAGAGGTGAGAAATTATAAAGAAAGAGAAGAAAGAAGAACAACATCAGAATCTTAACAGCGGAACGAATAAATTATATTAATCACATAAGTATTACATAATATACAACATCAATCAGAGCTACACAGATAATACATCACATACTGGACAGTTATAAACACCTGTCTAGTATTTACAATACAACACAATACAACTCAAACAATACGACTCAGAGATACCAACACAACGGAAAACTATATATCTACAATGCTGAAGCCTCCTGCTCCATTGCTCTTCCAGAAATTCGTCAAAGCTAACCTGAATCCCTAGGCTACCCGTAAAAATTTGGGTACCCGAGAGTTTAGGAAAACAGAAATAAACTCCGGGTCAGACATGGGTCTGGTATGAGTAACAGGTTAAAGTTGTTTAACTTGAAAAACATTTGAAAATAAAGGTATCACGTAAGACTCCCCACAAATAAATACGGGTAAGTTTTTACCTTACACTAACCAAAACATTTCATAGGAAATCCAGTGATATTATAATAGTATCTAGGGTTTTCAAGTAAATAGAAAATAGCCGAAATTGTTACATGATTAAATTTCAGCTACTAGCCACAAAAGTGGGTAATACAAATCAAAACCGTAGGGTCTCGTAGGGAAAATGGATTTCCAACAATGGCAGGGCTACTGGGGTACCACCCGTCACAGTACGGGGCAGAGATCACCGTACCGAGGATTACTCCCTTCATCCCCTGCAACACAAGGCCGGAACCATTCCTTACTGAACAGTCCCGAACAAGATAAACCCCGCGGTTCTAGCTAGCA
Source organism: Allium cepa (assembly GCA_030765085.1). Lineage (NCBI taxonomy): Eukaryota > Viridiplantae > Streptophyta > Magnoliopsida > Asparagales > Amaryllidaceae > Allium > Allium cepa. The sequence continues at coordinate 616,689,205 of CM060942.1, forward strand.
AACCGCCCACACAGCCGAAATAAAAAGGGACATCTAGACAGGGGAAATATCTTGTCCTGCTTGGGCATGACCCACCTAACCTTGCTGCATCTCCCATGTTTTAGCCATTCCCGGTTGATGAGGCTTGAGGCTACGATTACCTTTCTAGAGCATATCACTTGGAATGCTCATCGTCCGCCTGACGATGTGTTGAAAGCATTCAATCCATACAAGTTCGTTCGGGTTCGAACGAAACCGAAGGCATTATCTCGTTACACTCATTTTGGAATCACCCTCAGAGTTAACGACGATAACCCTTGCATTCTGAAAACACCATCTCGATCTTCATTTCAGGATTCACGACCTAACGTTTAAATTGGATTGATGTGGTTTTCGGAGAATCAAAATTGATTCTTCCGATCCCGGTCTCATCGAATCCAACCGCCATTTTAAGGGCCAAGTTGTCTAATTAACTTAACAGTTTAAGTAATTTAATTAACATAGCATTTTTCACAGATAAAACATATACGAGCATCATAGGTATAACACAGCATATCACAGAGTAACATAGGATATTATCTCATACTTAACTAAGCATCCATAACATATAGATATTACTCATCTCATTACTGAGATCACAACCAATAATATATATAAGCAATGATTTATTAACCACCATTTATAATTAATTTAAAATGAATTAAATTAATTACTTCTATCTTTAATTAATTTAAAGTAAATTAAATTAATTACTTCTATCTCTAATTAATTTAAAGTGAATTAAATTAATTACTTCATTCCATAAATCCTGCTTATATATCCCTTAATGAATTATACTCTACTTCATTTATCATTCTCTAAATATTTATCTTGATTTAACACCTTTGATTAATCATTCTCTAATTACAATAAGTAATTAGTCTTTAATTAATTTCACAAATTAATCAACCTAAATCATTCATAGTAATTAACATTTAATTTCTCCATTGATTAATTAAATATAATTAATTACATTTTTCCTTAATTAATTACATTAATTAATCACTTTATTATTAATTATTCCTAAATTAAACAATTCTAAATTACATCATTAATTATATAAATTAATGATTTCTAATTTATATTTAAATTAATTACTTTATTTAAATTAATTATATTAAGTGATTAATCTAAAATTTAAAATACAATTATTAATCACCCTTGATTAATATCAATCCAGTAATTAACTACCCTTAATTACTTATTAACAAATTAATTATTCCATAATTAATTATCTTCATTAATTAATCCCTTGATTAATTATACAAAGTAATTATACTCAAATTACTTTCATTACCAAATCACTCTTAAATTAATTACATCCAGTAATTATCATTAATTACTTCCCTAAGTAATTATACTTATCACATCACCCATTGGTTATTTAAATTAATTAATAATTAATTAACTTAACAATTCATATTAAACTGAATTAAGTACAATGAGTCATTAATTCCTTAATTACTTCATTAGGTAATTATATTTAAAACAATTTACAATTGATTATTTTTACATTAATAAATCTAATTAACTATTAAAAATTAATCACATTTATTCATTATTAAATAATTCTAGTTAATGACCTTTATAAACAATTCTTGAGTTACTTCTTAAGTAACCAACTTAGATTAACCATTATTAATTTCCAATTAATTAGTCTTTAGTAATTCATTAATTGACCTTTAATTATAAAAAAAATTAATTACTAATCATTAATTTAAGTTTAATCTTATTTAATTAACGATCCTTAATTGTCAATTAATTTATCCAAAATTAATCATCTTAAATCTTAATTAACTAGTTTAGACTCTTAATTACTAAATTGACGCAAATCATTATTTATCCCTTTTAATAAATTATTCCTTTTAAATAATTTATAAATTACAAATCATTTAAATCTTCATTTATTCAATAATAACCACATTTTCTTATTAATGTTCAAATTATCATTAACAAGGTGTTTAAGGATAATTTACTTCCCTTAAGACTATTTAAAACAATTTTAAATTTAAAAACTTCTTTATTTTCAAAACTAAGATTCAATTTTATATTTGAATTCAGATCCAAGTTTAATTTAAATCCCTATTTTTATTCCAACTTTAATTTTAAATTCCAACTATTTAAACCCCTTTCAAGTTGTTATAAATAATTGGAAAAAAAACTTTATTTATTTAAAAAACTGGGATTCAAACTTTATTTGAATCCAAACTAAATTTTTATCTAAACTTAGTTTAATTGTTCATTTTACATTTTTTTTTTAAAAATACAGTTTCAAATTGTTTTAAAAACTTACAGGTCTTGAACCTGTATATTACAATCTACCCGAGACCACTGTATTTTACTTCGAGACAACAAGCTACCTTCTTCGAGCCTGGAACATGAATTACTCGAGCAAACTAACGAACTTACTCCCCTTCCAATACTAACGTCGCAGTACACAAGGAAACCCACCGTGCACATGCACGGTGGCGCCGCTTCCCGACGACCATCAACGATGGCCTCCACAAGTCGAGAACCACCCCAGCACCCTACGCCTAGCATCAAATCGACGTTTCCAACCCGAGATCAAATTCGAGTATGCCAAACCCAAACCTGGAAACACCAAAACATTCCCACCTCAAAACCTGTCACCGCCACGTCCTTACAGCTCCGACCATCTTAAGGTTTGAAACTCCTGCATCATCTTCCTCTACAATGAAAGTGAGGTGTGTATACGATTATATATGCTAATATAGTACACACGGATCGTGTAATATGGACTATAATATAAATGCGGAAATAGATGATAATAGCATAGTAAATAAAAATAGAAAAATCACACCAGAAATTTTTATACTGGTTCGGAGCACCGTCCTACGTCCAGTCCCAGACTTCTATCTGGATTTTCACTATTAACTACCTCGCTTCACCCGGAGGAACAGGTTTACAACACCCGAGCAACCGAACGGGATTTCACGCCTCTAATACACTGAGGACTTCAACACTTGCCTCTTACAACACAGAGGACTTCAACAAAAGAACAAATACAATTGTTGTTGACAACTTGTGCTCTTGAAAACACTGATTTGTCACTAGTAGTACACCCTTCCTATAATCTTATCCTCAAAGTATGTGAATGATGTTTTGAAAAGATTAAGGAAAGTATATTACTTATTGAATCAAAAGATATGAAATAGTTTCAATGATTCAATAAATAATCGAGAGCTTTTAGAATGCAGGAGTATATAGAAAGTAAGATCAGAGATTAGAGTAAAAAGCATATATAATCATGTTTTCATGTATCTTGAATCAATGATTTAGATGAGTATATGTAGAGAAAAATAGTTGTAACTCTTTGTGAACAGTTGCCATTAATAGATATGATTATTTGATGAAAGGTAAGAGATGCAACCATTGGAGAAAGAAGTGTCTTTTGGAAAAGGTTGCTCTCTGTTTAAAAACGGTCGACAGGTCAAAAAATGGCCAGTAGACAGGAATTTGAATATATATATACGTTATGTTCACTTGTGCACATTATCTGTGCATTCTGGGCAAAAACGGTCGACCACCTGGTTTTGACCGGTCGACCGGTTTTGTCCAGACTGCACAGTTAATGTGCACTCATATATATTTATATATATATTCTAAGATTAAAGGCATAAGATTATTTGAGGATAGATTTTAACATAAATAATCATTACTAACATACAAAATAATCAACCTCTAATCATATGGAGCTCTTTGTGTCTGAATAACTTCTTTTTGTCGATCACGGCTTATCCCTTTGTCAGAAATCAAAACTCTATAAAAATCTTGACTCAACATACAAGTCCGCTTCCATTACCCCAAAGCTATACGAACTCGATCCATTCTCTGAGCCGTGGTGGTCGATTATTCATGTACAGTAAAAATTAGGTTTAGAAACCCAAAACGGTCGCCGCCGTCACCACCGCGTTCTGCCACCACTTCCACCATTTTTCCCACCCTCTCCGATCACCCCTCCATCAACTCGAAGAACCCCGAGCATTTCGGTCCCCTAGATCATCGGAGTAACCCCAAAAACAAAAGACAGTGTAACTCAAAACCGCACCCTCAACCCTTGACATAAAAATGAAATTTTGCTTTCTTAAGTCATTATTAAGTATAGAGTTTCAATCCATGTTACTGAATTGTTAAATTAGCAAATTTGAATTTTCCACAAATTGAAACCTCCCTGTCCCCTTTAGTTTCCAGAACAAAATTAAAGTTATTTTTAACTTAATTAAATTTTAAATCTTAACCTTATAATCAAGCAAACATATCTTGTTTAGGTCCCAAGTCATCACACAAGTAAATCAAGCAATGTTAAGTTTTTAAATCAAACCTGAGTTTGAATTCTAAATACAGGGATGCATTAACAGGATTATATAACATATAATTATCCTATTTTACAAACACACAGAATTCGAATCATATATAAACATAAAAACATTGTTACCTTTATACTTAAATCTAGCAACCAGATACTTAAGTATTTTAACAAGAAGTTACTCGCAGATAAATTAAACTTCAGGGAGAAATATGCATAGAACAACTATACAAAATAGTTTTTAGATTGTGATGGTACTCACTGAGAATACAATATGCAGTAATTTCCATCTCACCAATGCCCAGATAAAGAAATATATAAATATTCACACAAATATGTTAAGCATTCAAATATTAGCATGCAACAGATTAAAACTTAAGTAATTTTTAAAAATGTTACTCACCTGAAATGAAGACAGAGCACCAATTTGAAAAACAGTTTGGACTGAAATCCTTTAGCTTTTAAAATCCTTGCACTTGAATGCTTTTTACTTTAAACTTGAGTTGCTTTGTTGATTAGTTTTGCATGCATGTTGCTTGCCTTAAAGCTTGGGTTGAAGATGAATACATCAGGTTTTGAATTGTATTTGCTTGCAGGCTTGATTTTCTTAAATCTTCTTGTTTTAGTTTACATGAAAAATGTTTAAGTTGTAAAGTAATGATGCTTATTTTCTTGTTTTCTGGTTGCTATGTTGAGATGATCGAATTAGAAATGAGAAGAGAGGTATATATAGAAAGGAGTTTGCAGGGTTTGCATATGCTTGTACAAACATTTTCTGTTTGTATCAGAGATGTATTTAGAGGAAGAAAATTTACAGGTGAAGGTATTATCTGGGCTTGCAATTGCTGGTGCACTATTTAGTTTTGTTTTATCAGGCAATACTTTTCAAATGGGGGCTGAGTTGCCTTATAAGATTTTCGAATTGACTTAAGTTATGCTAAGTACGGGTTACATTAAATGCAAGTGTTCCCCTTCATGCCTGCATCCTTTTCTTATTTGTGTATATTGATATTTCTTTTGCCTTGTTGCTTTCATATTTACACAAAATCTGGTTTGATTTCTTGTCTTATTTCTATTCATACATTGTTCTTGTATAATCATTTTACAGGCACATTTTATATTTTCGCTTCTTGTCTTGCCTGCATAGTTGCTTACAGCTACAAACATATTCTACTTGCCTTTGAAACTACTTACAGGCTTCACTCATTTTTCTATACAAAGCCTGGTTTACTTTTAGTCTTTGTTATTTTAAATGCTACTTATTTTTCTTTTTACTTTACTTTGCTTTTGTACTTATATATTATAAAATTGTTTAAGTCATTTGTATTGGTTTATTACTTAATTTATATCCATATACTTTTATACTTAAACAATTTACAAATTTTATCTTTCTTTTATTTTTAAAACTTAAACAATTAAATACTTGATTTACTTATTATTTATTTCAAACTTATGTTAATATTTACAAGATTTATTTTATTTTAAATTTACAAATCATAGTTTTTTCCAAAATACATATATATATATATACATAAGTTTAAAATAACAATTTCTATTTATATTAAAATCCATTTGTAAAGATATTACATTATTAATATTGTTTAAATATGACTCATTAATGAATTTAAAATAAATTTATAAAAGAAATTATCTCTTTATAAATAAGTTTACTTATCTTATCAAGCTATATAACAAAACAAATCCTTTTGTTTAAACTTAAGCTAAAATCAATTTTAAACAATTTAAGTTTTTATCTTGAGTATTTTAAAGCTATGGTTATTTATTTAATAGCTTAATATTAAATTAAATTTCTAATTTACCAAAATATTAGAATTAAAAAAAACTTGCCCCTTTATTTATTAAATTTTAAAACAAAGCTTATCTATTTACAATATATATACAAATATATATATACATTATAAATAGAAACAATCTAAATTAGCTTTTAAAAGATAAAACCACTCATTTAAATATTTACGAAAGAAAATTACTAAATAAATTCAAATTATTATTAACAATCTATTTAATTTTAACTCAGATTATTAAATTTATATTGCCAAAAATTCCGGGATATCACAGAGAGAGTCAACAAGGTACTCGAGGATTTGTTAAGAGCTTGTGACCTAAATTTTGGTGGGTCATGGTAAGACTACCCACACTTAGTTGAGTTTTCCTATAATAATAGTTATCGGAATAGTATAGGAATGTCGTCTTTCGAAGCTTTGTATGGAAGGACATGCAAGTCACCAGCATGTTGGTTAGAAAGCAGACATGGATTAATCTTAGGTCTAGATCTGGTTTGAGAGGCAATAAAGAAGATTGGATTAATCCTAGGTAGGATGAAGGAATCTCAGTCTAGAAAAAAGAGTTACGCGGATAAGAGGCGTAACTAGTTAGAGTTCTCAGTTGGAGATACGGTTTTCATTAAGGTATCACTGATGAAGGGTGTGGTACGATTCGGAAAATCAGGGAAACTAGCACCAAGATATGTTAGATCGTTCCTAGTCATAGAGAGAATCGAAAAGCTCGCATACAGGATAGAGTTGCCAAGCAGTTTGGTAGGTGTACATATGTGTTCCACGCATTGCATCTTTGTAAATATGTGCATGATCTAAAGATTATTATTCCTCCAACTACATTAGAAGATTTAATAGTAGAACCAGATTTGACTTTTGTTAGACAACCAGTTCGGGTTGTAGCAAGAGATGATAAGAGGTTGAGAAACAAGACAGTCAAGTTGGTGAAAGTTCAGTGGGGCAATAACTGGAAGGACTATACTTGAAAGACAAAAGACAGGATTAGAGATATTTATCCTAATCTGCTTTAAGGGCATGTTCTATATTTACTTTATATATACTATTCCCTAGTTAGGTAGCCTAGTATGGTAGTCAGGAGGTGTTACAGATGATTTCTATGCTTAGTATTTAGTCCTTGCTGAATGTCGAGGATGAAATTCTTTAAAGAGGGGAGTATGTAACACCCCTAATTTTAAATAGCAGTATTCGGGAGATTTAATCAGACAAATTAAATAGAATAATGTAGAGATTGGAGTGATAAGGGAATTGAGATTTGAAAACTAATTAGGGTCGTGCCTTAACTAAATGGATTTATAAAAATGGTTTATAAGTTAAATATTTATGAGAATAAGGCAAGGGAAATATTGGAATAGCCGAACCCCATAACTCCTCAAACCCTTACAACCTTTTCATTCTCATTACATTCTTACAAAATTAAAAACATAAACAAAAGAAAACAAGGACGACCATAACTCTAAGAAGAAGAAGAGCGAAATCCAACTAGAAGCTTAGATTCAAGCTAGGAAGATTAAAGCAAGAACAAATCTCAAGTTCCTTATCCAAACAAGGTGAATAATTATCTAAACTATCTCATATAAGTTATCTTGAATGTTTTAATTCAGGTTTAATTATTTAAAATCGTATGATTGGATGAATGATGATATTCTTTGGTTTATATGCCATGTTATAATTTAAACAAGGATTTTTGTGGGATAATATAATTCGATTTTAAGGTTAAAATCATGCAATTGATTTCCAAATTCCATGATGTTTGAATGTATTATGTAAAACATTATTTTGGAGATGGGTTTCAATTTTCATAATATCTAAGCCATGGATAATTTATTATGAATTTTGAATGGAAGAAACGGATAGTTTTGGGTTTAAATATTTAAGACAATCGAGTATTGTTTTCGGTCTGAAATCTATATATGTTAGAAAACATATTAAAATTGAATGATTGTGATTTTGGGGATTTTTCCTAAGTGTTTTACTATAGTTATTAAATTATTGAAGTTAGAAGACTTAAATGTTTTTAATCTTTTTTAAGGGGAAGGGCTTATTTGTTAAAATGGTTTCATTTGTTAATTGTTGAATTCGCTGGCCTTTTAGAAAAGAATTTTTATAAAGAATTGGAAACAAATCATATTTTGGCAAATTAGGAAAGTTAGGTAAAAAAATACTTTGAAAGGCTTAAAAATCTTTTTTTTTTTTTTGAATTACAACTTCCCGACTTCCATTTGCTTGCTTTCATCGTCATACTTGCGCTTATGACCTTTTGCATCCATTCGAAACCAATGCAAATGGTATCCAGCAATAAATAGGTAGTGTTTCAGAGAAAGGTGGAACGAACTGTGTCGAAGGCATGATTTCGAAGGGTTGAACCATTTTTATAAGCTTCTGAATCAATCCAACTTGCCCTTGTTTTTAAAGAAGCTTTCGAAAGAGTTGCCGCATTTTAAACTAATTTGATACCTAGTTGTCGCATTCATACCTTTCGAATTGGTTAAAGGTCGCTTTTCTTTATATCCTTATAATAATGAGTTCAAAGGAAGGCTTTTGTTTTATTAACATTGAAGCTGCCTTCCTAATGCTTTCGAAAGGTTGTTTTAGCCACTTTTAATAAGAGTTTTGGAGGCAATGGTTTCGAAAGGTTGGGTTTGAAGCTATCATCTTCCCTAATTCTTTTACTTGAGATCAATGCTTTTGAAAGATGTACTTTCGATTCTGTGTTCTTTAACCCAGCAGTTATATTTAATGTTAAACCCAATGATTTCGAAAGAGATACTTTCAAATGTTTCGAAGATAAGCTTCCATAAATTCCTAAGGTATATTTTAAGTGTTTCGAAAGGTATGATTTTCAATGTTTTGAAAGGAAGGTTTCTAATGCTTTTGAAAGGTATGTTTTTATGGTTTCTAAAGAAAAGGTCTAAGATTTTAAGTAATTCTTTTGAAAGGGAGAGTGACGAAGGGTAACTCATGATGTCACAATGATCCGAAGGATCTAGTCGAAAGCCTTAGCTTTCAAATAAGAAAACGCAATCTCATTTTAAAGGTAAACCCATAGTATGCAAAAGAGCTTTGAACTGGCATTTAAAATTTGAAATCTTAGAGGAAGTTTTCCTTGAAAAGGATAGTGGGTTAATGGTATTAACCATATTTTAGTAAAAAAATAATTACAATGAATTAAATTATGGATGTTTGTATTATTATGTTATGGTCAGTTATCATGTATGTTTTTGTAATCATATTCCCTTCATGATTAACCCAAAACTGCATTTTGGGGTGGTAAGGGCAGAATAGCTAGCTAGGTTGATCTAGCAGTGAATGTATATTGAATTAACTCATTTATGAGTAGAATTACATTCGGGAGGTCAGATGGAGAATATAGGATGCCCAAAGCTGACTAAAGATCATTGGTTTAGATAGGTTCTTAGTAAGTCCATGAAAACTATGCATGGAAATTGTTATTAGCAAAGGGCCAATAGGTTCTTAGTGATCCCATTAAAACTATGTTCGAAATAAGTTATTGGGAGAGGTTTACTGGTTGATAGTCAGCTCATGAAATCTTTGATACGAGAGATGTTATTAGAGAATCCAATAGGTTCATAGTAAGCCCATGAAAACTATGATTGGATAATGTTGTTGGTAGATACCAATAGGTTCTTAGTGATTAAACTATGAAACCGGACAGATAGTCCGTAAGCTTGAAATAGGTTATTCGCCAGCCCATGAAACTAATAGGCTAATAGTGACCCTAGAAACTATAATATGAGACAGATAGTCAGGTGAATGGGGATGATAAATCCAGAGAATATTGAATGTTTGCATATTATCATGATACATTTTATTATGTTATGTCTTAACCATTGTGGATGCAAGTGCATAATATATGGTTATTATAAATTGGGTTAAGATACTAGTGAGGGGAAACCCGTTCTACTAAGCGGCGTGATCTTGCTAGATATCTACATGGTTGGAGATGGTATGTTATTATTTACACCGGACTTTTTGTCTGACTCGAAGTTTATCTTTTCTCCTTAAACTCTTGCGTACTCAATTGATGTTGAGTAGTTTGAGAGTTAAGGTTTTCAGGTTCTCCTTTAGACAAAAAAGCTTCCGGAGACGTGCAAGAGGCAAGCTAGCTATTAGGAGTTCTTTCTGTTTTATGTCGCTGTGTTATTGGATGAAATGGCACAGTTGTTTAGTGCCTATATTTAGACTCTGATCAATCAAGGGGGCATTCATATGTCGCTCTTGGCGTATTTTGTAATAAATTGTAATTTCTATGAATGTGGTTTACGTATGGGATTATGTAATGAATCTGAAATGAAATGAGAAATTTGTTTTAAATTGAGTTTAATTTTTTTTTCATATTCATGTGTATCTGGTATATCAATGTATCTAACATTACCCCATTTGGTCATCGAGAAATAGCAACTATGAATGACTAAAGCATCCATAGCAGTTAGTTTTAGGCCTCTAAATGGAGGATGTTACATCTGGCTATGGTAGAGAGACACAAGGAACGTCTATGATCCATAACTATTAAAAGCTTCGCACATAAGGATATCAGGCAGGATAAAGACTTTAACCACTGTGCTAGAGAGAAAGCCCTATATAGCCAATGTATAAGACCCAATGGATACTAACTTGTGTTGGTTAATCGAATCTCATACATCGATGGGGGGCAACAGTGTGCAATTGAGACTATGCACTATGTGCATCTGATGTCATACAATTCAAATTATTATTTGATAAAAATACTGCAAACTAAAAAGATTGGAAAATATTTTTTTGAGTAGTGAAGTGCGTTCAATGTAACCGTTATCAAAAACCGCCCAAATGAACCATACATCCTTGATCATAGCTGGACCAAATGTGCTATAGAACTCCATTTTCCCCCTTTTTTGTTCAATTTAACAACGTTTATTCAAATTTATATTGAAAAATCGAGGCCACTTTACAAGACTCGGGCTTGTCATTAGGACAACTCGAAGCCGACTTAGGTCGAAACTCATAAAATTCAAGATCGAGTTATATCCAAGAATTTTTGAGTCACACCAGTGAATTTTTTGTTTTGCTTTGATCTAACCTTAGTTGCTCCGAAGTACCTTTCCTTATTCATGTTCTAGCTTGTTAACTAAAAAATTCCTAAGTTTTGGATTTTGTCCCGATCCAACAGAGGAAAGGAAAGTGGTGGAGTTCCATTGGCAATTGGACATGGTTGGAGCTCAAACCGTTAGTGAATTTTCCCAACAAATACCATCATTTTCCTAAGTCAACTCGATGTTGATTGAATTCATAGATTGCTAAAATATAAAGATCAAATCAGAGCTAATCACGGGTCATGAAAAGCGAGCTTGAAGACGGTATGCTTCGGCTATGATTCAGGTAATGAATAATGGCACGAAGAGGCACTAGTAGCGATTCGTAAATCAACGGTGGTGAATTTAGGCTCAAAGGTCCTAAATAAGAAGAAAAAAACAAGTGAGGAAAATTAGAAGTGAGTAGCTCGTTTATAAAGATCTGATCCAAGAAAATAGGCGGAGCAATTGCATAGATATAAGCTACCAATCCATAGACTTCAAATTGGCATCAATCCATAAAAAAGGAAATAAATAAATATATACATACATATATATATAATAAAATAAGAATAAAAATAGTGATGATAAATAACATGAAGTACGATGTAAAGGAAAACGAGTTTTGAACAACAAAGTCCTACCTAAATAATTCGAAGGAAAGGTTGTCAAGAACCTTCCAAATATAAAATGAGAAATTCAGACAACATGCTTCAGTTCTTATACTGCGCAAGAGTGGCGAATCCAAGGATGTTCGAAATGATATAAGAATTGGCTAGAAGTACAGTGATTCGCAAAAAAGTTCACAGGATAGATGGCATCTATTCAGAATTGAATTTGAAATCGACGACTTGAAATCAATGGTATTGTCATGATCCAAAGCATATCTTGTTAATATAAGATATACTTTAGGAAGCAAATGTTATCCGGCTTTAGTCAGATAGTAGAACAGAAATCCAGAATGATGACTTCGAAATTCAAATTCCAATCGATGTCTAAAGGTTTAACCATGAATTTACTAAATCGCCTATGAAAATAGCCTACATGCCGAAACACTTTGAGTGCCAAAGTCAAAATCCAAGATCTAAGAAAAAATCTTGGATCAGTACCGAACCATAACTTTGGTTCAGTATTGATCTATGGAATTTTCTTTGAATTTTTTTAACCTCATGCTATGTGGATTTATGGTGGTTGTTGAACAAGGTGCATAGTATGCAAGATTCGATGACAATTCATGACTCAAACAACAATTAATTAAGTCCAAGCTTCATATTTACTAAAATAAATACCTTCAACTTGTTATCAAACAAAGGACTTCTTCATGATTCAAGATCATATCAATATATCCCAATTCTACAAAGGAAGATACAATGCAACCAACCAACCTCAAAGAATCAAATCAGGCTTAACAAGCCACTCCTATGGTTCGGTGTTGATCCAAGGAGCGTAGGTCATTACCGATCCATAAAAATTGTTGATTTGGCCATGATCTTTTTGAGCGCCTTCTTCTGGGACATGGGGCACGTGAGGAGAACGTGGTAGAGATAATTCTGTTGATCTTCATTAATAAATAGAGGGTGATAGGCACTATTTCAAGATCCATTTATTGCGTTCAAAATTTTTATACTAATATTATAATTTCTTCGATCATCATCGATCAACATACCACCAGTCCATAAGATCGTGTTTGTAAAAAAATTACAGAATCATTAACAAAGCTCGAGTGGACGTAGGCCACCGATTAGCCGAATAAGATCGTGTTTTGCCAAATTTTAGGGTATATCCAAATAATTAAAAAATAATTTTATTTACAATAATAAAATATCAAATAGATATATACATATAATCAATTTTATTTTCAAGTTTATATATATACTTAATTTTTAAAAATAAAATATAAATATTTTGATTTATTTAAAAAAACTAAAATATGATGCAATCAACACCATATACAATAATCATCATATTATAATTTCTGACCAAAAATATTATTTGAAAATTTCAAAATATTTTACTTTAGATCTCTTGACTTAGTAAATGAAATAAATAAAAGTTTGGCTTTTTTATTGATCGCAAACCAAAAAGTATAAAAAGAATTTTTTATTAGATATGTAAGTGTGGATATATATACAATATATATATAGTAGTTTTTTGTATGTTGAAAATAGTAAAATAATATATTTTTCGTAATTTAAACTTAAAATCAAAATTTACATAAAATGGGTTTTTTGTGTATGTATACACATATATACATGCACACATAATATGTTTTAAAAATTATTGTTCTTTAATAAAATACATTCTGATATGTATTTATATATATATATATGTGTGTGTGTGTGTGTGTGTGTGTGTGTGTATGATTTTAAATTATTTAGAAAAAAAATTATGATATTTATATATATATATACATATAAAATAATTTTTAATATTAAATAAATATGGTCGATTATAAAAATGAAGAAGGGTGACATATATGAACATGTTTATATAAATTAAAAATTGGATCCAGAAATACTACCATTATCTAAACGGGCTTGCCGAGAGTCAGTACATTGTTTGTTCAGCCTATCCTTTTGAAGCATCGTTATCTCCTCCTACCTTCACGTTGAAAGATGGGGAAATGACTTCGCCAAGGTTATAAGTTAGGCAGCTATGCATGGAGGCATCACCAAAAAAATTCAGTGTGAAATTATAATGGAGGTTATTTGTATTTATAGCCGAAGGTCTACACCTTTCTCCCACTAAATCCTCTAGATATTAAGACTTAGTAAATCCCTAAATATTCCCTATGGTCGCCCTGTGGTATTAACTAATGTGGTCGAACACCCCTTGGACACCTCTTGAATCATTTGAACCGTCACATATCTTTTGCAAATCATTTTGTCTAATTTTAAGCCTAGAATTAATAATTATAATTGGCCATAAATTATAATACACCATTTATATTAATTTATTTTAAATTTATAACATTTATAAATTAATTTTTCTCTCGACTGAATTTGGAAATAACCGACAACATGATTGTATTGACTTTCTAGTGTTAACTCGATCCAGTAATGTTTATTGATTAACCGATTTACTTTGGCCAGAGATTTTAACTTTGAGTTGACTTACCAATTACGGTAATGCTGACTGTCTATGACGAAGGGGATGAATCCTCTCTTAATTAATGTTTCATTTCAAGCAGTACAACATGTACCCAGGTATGGCCATAACACGGTCGTCGTGCCATGTGGTTGACCATGGTCAAAGTAAAGTCTACTTACTCAAGATCAATGGTGCTCTCGAGTATGAAGACTAACATACATCGTTGCCCAATAATCTTATTTTTTAACTAGATTGTACTAACCTATAGAAGGTTTTCACTAAGTCCCACTATGATTATTCCAAACAATCACAAGTATGTTACCCCTTGGTGCCTCCAATGGTCATGAGTAAATCACCATCCCTCGTATAAAGAGTGTTACGTACACTGATCTTAATAGATGTATCGATGTTTTTTTTATCGATACTTCTCGACTAGAAACATTTAAGGAGTTTTTTTTTTGTTAGTGTCGGTTCAATACTCATGGTTATGAACATTTCATAATTGCAATCGATAAAACACTACTCCTAAGGTTTTTCTACTTGTATATGTTCAATGTTATTAACTTGTTACTTATATCATAATATAACAAACACATATAACAGAAATCAAAACCAAAGAACACATTTTATTTCAAGTAAGATTGTTTATAGATTCAAGATTACATAAAAATTACATAATTACCCCTAGGGCATACCCTTAATTTTATCAATCTCTCAATTCTACTTGGGACCAATTATGGAGATTTATCCCCATGCCTTCGATCGATCTTCAAAGAGACCGAGAAAGAACCTTAGTGAATGAATCTGCAATGTTATTTTTAGTATCTACACACTTGATCATGATCTCTCCATCACAAATAAATTGTCTTATCATATGGATTTTGCAGAGAATGTTTCTGGACCTTTTGTGAGCTCATGGTTCCTGTGCAATCTAAATTACCGTTTTATTGCCATGGTATATGAGCATGACCTTTAAGGATGGGGATCACACCTAACTCCTTAATGACTTTATGCATCCACACTACTTCTTTTGCGGCATCGTTTAAGGTGTTGTACTTAGCCTCTATGGTTGAATCTGCTACAGCTTCTTGTTTGAAACTCTTCCAACTAATAGCCCCTCCATTGAGAGCAAAACCAAACTCTATGACTAACCTAATGTCATCAATACTGCTTTCAAAGATTGATTCTGAACAATTCTTTATAAGGAGTTTGCTTCTTACATAAATCAAAAACAAATCCTTAATATTTCATAAGTACTAAAGGATGAATTTGCTATTGTCAAACGATTTTCTCTTGGATTAGATTTATATCAGCTTACTGCACCTAGTGCAAAAGCGACATCTAGCATGGTACATAACATGTCATACATGATCGATCCTATTTCCAAATCATGCTTATAACATTCCTAGTTAAACATTTGTTCCAATTTTGAGATGCTTGCTTAAGATCTATGTGGCTTATCGTTGCTCCCACGGACCACGGAACCCTCTGGCTATGACATATAGACTCTCTTCTAAATAACCACATAGAAAAGACATTTTGATATCCATTTTCTCAATTTCAATCATAATATGGAATGACTTCAAGTAGAACCTAAATGGACTTATACATGGCGACTGGCGGAAATGTTTCATTATAATCAACGCCATAAATTTGGCAGAACCCTTTCACGACCAAGCTTGTCTTGTACGTATTGAACTTTCCATCTTCATTGATATTTTCCTTATAGATCCTTTTGTAACTAATGGGTTTTATATATTTAGGTACACTTTCCAAAGTCCAAACTTTGTTCTTATACATGGAATACATCTTGGATTTCATTGCATAAAGCCATAAGGTGGTGTCTTTACTTCTTGAGGCATGTCGGTCTGTAAGGGGATCGTTGTCGTGAATGACACATTCTGCATTCTCGCAGTTAACAAGAAACATTTATATCTCTTTGGCGTAAGAAATTCTCTATTTGACCTTCTAATAAGTTCCATATTTTCTAGAAGAGTTGAAGTATTGTCTAGGTATTTGGTATCTACGAAAGTTTCTTGGATCTCATATAAATCTGTCTTATTGCCTCTAATTTCTTATGAGAGAAATTCCTTTCTATAAAGGGGCATGTTGAGAAACACAAACCTTTTGTTCCTCGGTGTGATAGAATACGTATTCAAGAGAATCTCTTAGATACCCTATAAACTTACATTCAGCCGATGTTGCCTCCAACTTACTAGCATCTACATTCTTAACGTAAGCCGAATAACCCTAAACCTTAAGTTGGTTAAGGTGGGATTTCTTCCGAGTCCATGATTCATATGGCATTTTAGGCATAGACTTAAACAGTGCCCAAGTCAACATATATGTTGTTGTAGTGCACATCCCCAAAATGAAAGTGGTATCTCGTTGTCGATTAAACCATATCTAACAAGGTTCGTTTTCTTATCTTTAAAACAACGTTGTGTTGAAAAGTATATGAAGGAGTGACTTGAGAGAGAATCTCGTTCTCTTTTAGATACCCTTAGAATTCAGATCCAATATACTCATTTCCTCAATCAGATCGAAGAATTTTTATTTTCTTATTACATTGGTTTTCAAATTCGTTTTTGTATTCAACTAATTTTTCATAGAACTTTGATTTGTATTTCATAAGATACATATATGTATATCCTAAAAGATTTGTCAATGAATGTAACAAAATACGAGGTTCCACCTTTGGTCATTATAAAGATCAAACCACATATAGAAATATGTATGGGTCCTAAGAGTTTGTTAACATCATTCTTAGATGCTGCTTGACATGTGACTAAGGGGAAAACATCTCCCTAAGCTTTAGAATACACCTCCATATCCGTCCATAGTGTGGAGATGGTTGGGTAATCCAAAACTTCTTGTTTCCAAGGTGATGTTTTATTGGCCATTTAACCCAAATTTTCTCTCTTTCATTTATAAGTTTATCAAAATGCTTGGAGAACATGGCTATATTCTATATCTTTAATGCTTTTGATACCCCAATCCTTTTAATTTCATTTCAATTTCCACTTTTTGAAAGGCTATGGGTATACGTCTTTTGGAAAATATGTCACCATGCAATAGGAAATGGTACATAGATTTTCTATTCTGGTAGCAGAAAGGTTTTGCTCCAACATACGGTCATAGCTATAATAATAGAGTTGATGATGGTCATCCTACCGTCTTGACCAATATGTTTTTTTGACCATCTATTCATAAGTACAGTGATCTTTTCGAACAAAGGGAGGCAACGAGAGTGTTTAAGTTTACTAGATGACAAGTGAATCCCCAAGTAGGACGTGTTGTGGGTCATAGGCTACAGGTTAATAATCTGCATAAGGTGGGACAATTGTTCTTTGGGAACTCGTGTAATAAGAATATTGAATTTATCAAGGTTGATTTACAGTCTAGTAATGGAATAAAAAGTAGACAGTGTTCTATTAATACAGTGCAGATATCCAATATAGGATTAGTTAAAACTATCATGTCATCTGCAAACATCAGGGATGGGATAGTGGTTCTTTGCATTTAGGATGCAAGGCAAACTCCATAGATCGAGGGGCTTGATTGAGGACTTCCATGATGGTGATAAAAAGGTACGAGGACATTGAGTCCCCTTGCCTCAATCCTTTTGTACCATCAAAGTAACTAATTGATACCCAACGAGAAATTTGTAGTTGAGATACATGCATAGATCTAACACACAAAATGGCTAGGAAAACCCATTATTGCCATGATACTGACTAGGGCATTCCAATGGACTGAATCAAATGCTTTTTTTAGATCAAGCTTTAAATTAGTCTAGGCGACATATATGAGCTATTGTAATCATTCGACGATACATGTGATATATGTACAATATCTAGAATCCATCTATTAGGAAGGAAAGCGGCTTGTTTATGGGAAATAAGGTTAGGAAGAACAAACTTCAAACTAGCAGCAATAACTTTGGCCAAGCATTTGTATATAATGTTGCAACATGCTATAGGTCTGAAGTTAGAAACTGAAGATGCGTCAGAAATCTTATTTATAAGGGCTGGAGAGGTTGCATTAATGCCCTTAAGCATTTTGGCATTGTTGAAAAAGTCTTGGGCAGCTTTTAACAAAGACGTCCATCAATTTTATTTTTGGCTTTAGGCACACACGCGCGCGCGCGTGCGCGCACACACACACACACACACACATATATATATATAATTTATTTCAAAAAAATCAAATTCAAACTTTTTGACTTGATCTGAATTATTAAAAAATATGACGCAGCCACGACTATATATAACTTTTTTACATATAATTTTAGGCTATAAATATTTGATTTGAATCATTTGAAATATATAACTTTAAATCCTTTTTACTTAGCGAATGAAATAAAAAGGTTTAGTTTTTTATTTACAGCAAACCAAAACGAATCAAATACCTTTTAGTGTATATATATATACATACACATGTATGTAAATGTGCATGCGTGTGTGAATATATATATATATATATATATATATATATATAATTTTTAAATCTTCAAAAAGGGTAAAAGTAAAATATATTTTGTAATTTAAACCAAATACTTTTTTAAATAAAATGGATTTATATATATAAGTTATGTTCATTATTTTTTACCGAAATAAGTTTTAATGTAAATATATATATGTATTACATATTTATGTATGTGTATGTATAACGCTATGTGTGTGCGTATGTGCACACTTTTAAAATATGTAGAAAATCTGTTTTATGTAACATTATATATATATATATATATATGAATTTAAATAATAATTTATTATTTATTAAATATATAGGACCAAATATAAAAATAAAGAATGGTGACGTATATTAACATATTTATATGAATTAAAAAGTAGATCAATAAATACTACCTTTCTCTGAAATGAACTTGCCAAGAGTCAACACATTGTTTGTTCAGTTTGTCCTCTTGGAGCACCAAAGTTTCCTCCGTCTATTCCAATTGCAATGATGAAGAATGGCTTTACCAAGGTTATGAGAATGGTGGCTATAGGTGGAGGCCCTTACTAGAAAAATCTAACGTGAAATTATGGTAGAGGCCATTAGTATTCATAGTTGAAGGTCCATATCTTTCTCTCTACTAAATCGTCCTAGATATTAAGACTAGGTTAGACCCCAAGTATCCCCTTTCTATGGTCGGCCTATGGTGTTGACCGAATATGGTCAAACATCCTTTTAACACCACTTATATCATTATTTAATTAATTAGTTTTTAGCTTTAAAATCTATTGTAATATAACTTTTAACATCGTTCTGTCCTGCTTTGAGCTTGGAATGAATAATTAAATTTAGCCATGAATTTTAATACAACACCTGTATTATTTTATTACTGATTTATAATATTTATAAATAATTTTATCCTAAGATAGCTACATGGTTGTATTGAATCTTTGATGTGAACTCGATCCACGATCAATATTTAAACGATTTAAATATCCAAGTATGTGCAGACTTAATTGAAGCACAACATAAGTCAAGTTCAATACTTAAAGACCATTTAGGTGAAATGGTATTTCCAATTTAATATAAGCTCAACTAGTAACGATAGTTTGTACACATGTATTTTTCATCATCACTATATCACTTAGGTATTTGGAATTTGGTATAAGGTCTAAAACTCCATTAATACCAGTATTAATCGCATATGCCATATAAAAGTCCTTGGTCTAAGGTCAAAGATTTTGACTTTAAGTTGAATTACCAATCACAGTGATGATGAACTTCCATAACAAAGGAGATGAATCCTCCCTTGAGTGTTATTTCAATTCGAGTGGTTCAACATGACGGTCGCCATGCCATGTGGTTGACCACAGTCAAAGCATAGTCCACGTACTTCAAATTGATGGTATACTCAAGTCTGAAAACTACTGCATGTCATTACCTTAAGATCTTATATTTTGACTTATTTATATTAACCTATAGAAATTTCTCTTTAATTCATTCCGTGATAGCTTCGAACAATCACAAGTACGTTACCTCCTTTGTGCCCAAACATTCATAACTAATCACCATCCATCATATAAAGAGTGTTACATGCACTTATCTCAACGGTTGTATGGATGTCCTTTTCTTAATACTTCTAGACTAGGAATATTAAGGAGTTGTGTTTTGTTTGTATCAATTCAATGCTTATGGTTATAAACATTTCATTGCTGCAATTGATAAAACACTACTCCTATGCATTTTCTATTTATACATGTTTAGGTTAATTAACTCATCACTTATATCATAATACATATAATAGAAAGAAAAAGAAGAAAACATATTTTGTTTAGAACGAGATCATAAACAAAATTAAGATTACACAACACCGACATAATTACCCATAGGGCATACTCTTAATTTTATCAATCTCCCACATGCACGTAGGGCCAATCAAGGTTAAGTTGCTTTACAAATCAAGGGTATAATTCTAATTACATCTACATCCATAAAGAACTTACGAAAACGAGGTTCAATTTATGGTTGAAAAGAAATGAAGTCTAATTTATAATTGAAAATTAAGGTTATCTGGTTTAAACCCAAAATAAATAATTACATAAATGTCATTGGTTATAATGTTCGCTAATTTTGACCCATTTATCAAATTTAACAAGTTATATATGTTGTCTGACTATAAACGATGCTCCGGACGTAATGGAATAGGTCCCGAGGCCTAATTCCAATGTTTGTGAAAACTAGCTATTTTGTCCTTTTATGTAAAATAACTTTTTATCCTTATTAATATTTTAATTTTTTATTAAAAATTCGGGGTGTTACAAGGCAGTTAAGTCCCATACTTCTTTTCTTCTATTTCACTGGGAGAATTCTGGATCAGTGTTCAATGCATGACATGCGATGTTGGTCATATGCATGTCAGCATGAGACCTTGCAAAAACAACTTGGTTACTTCGTAAGAAACCCAACAGTTATCATTTCAAACCCCGCTCTAGTTAGGATGCAATTTTAATTAGTCTAGTTGGATTGTTTTCATCAATCTCCACAAACTCCATTTCCTCTTAAGGCTCTATTGTTTCCCCTTCTTCTCCATCTCTTGGGTCCATTCATTGAAAGGATCACCAATAAACATAAATGTCGACCTTCCTTTAATTGCTATGTAATCGAGTTTTTAATGTAGAGAGTAGTCATCGCCTACTTTACTTTCTTTATATGCATATTCCCACTAAGCTCTGCTATATAGCATACCCTAGTACCATCTTATCTCCTTGGACAATGTCAACTCTGTTGGTTTTAGGGAATTTCATTTTCAAGCACCACTGTGCTACAGCTGTGTGGAAATCTAACAAAGTCGGTCATCCTAGGAAAGAATTGTATGCTAAGAAACTATTAACCAAAACTAAAGTTTGATTTCATATGACTGATCTAGGTTGGATTCCAAGCTCTACAAGTAAGTCCAGCTTCTAAAGGGTCATTTTGCTTTCTCCAATAAATCCACGTAGTTGTTTGTTCCATGTAGTGACATCCTTCACATTTGATCCCATCTTATTAAAGCATCCTTGAATAATATATTGACTTTAGCTCCATTGCCTAGCAATACTCGATGAACATTTGTTGGTCCCAACATGGTTGAGATTTTATAGAGTCAATGGTATGCCCTAGGGGAAATTCTGTAATTCATTGTAAATTATTAACTCTGTAATGAAATCTCGTTCGAAATAAAATGTGTTTTTCTTTCTACTATATATTTTCTATAATGTGTTGTGTTAATTGATTATTTAATTCAAGTATAATTAATAGAAAATCCATAAATGGTATGTTTTGTGATAGTAATTACAATGTGTTATAATCATGAGAATTTATCATAGTATATGAAATACATCGTTTTAAATATACATAGTCAAGATGTATTGAGGCAGGATATCAATACATCTGACTATACTACATAACACTCTCCAATTGTTTGGGGAGTGCATTACTCATGGCTACTCAGGGTACCAAGGGATTACATACTGACAATTATTAGATAACTATATGACAACTCATTCGATTGTTTTCTATTAGTTAATATAGCTAAGGCCAAACAAAAAAATTCGATATCGCTATATTACACAAATTCTCTCAACTTAAGAATACCGTCAAACCTCAATGTAGAAACTCTGCTTTGATTATAGCGAAATCATGGCACGCGGTGCATCGAATAACTATAGTTAGGTCGAGTTATAGCATTAAAAGTAAAACATTATTCAATAGAGAATTCTTCTCATCGGTCATATGGAGTTAGTATCGTGATCAATTGAAGTCAACTCAAAGTCATAGTCTATGGCTAGAGCGGTTCAGTTAATAAAAAATATTATTATTAAACCAAGGACTTTATGTTTAGACTATACACGTTGAATGTGGATATTGGAATTTTGACCGTAACCAAATTCCATAAGTCCTAATGTAATACAGTTTAGACGAAGAGAATTGGTATAAATAATTATCATTACTAGGGACCGCTTAAGATAAGTAAAAATAGATTTTACCAAAACCATGTAAGCGATAAATTTGGCTATAATATCACACCACTGGCTAAGATATTATGTGAATACTAATATTCAAATTGTTCGATAATAATCGTTGACTGGATTTGCACCTAAGAGTCACACAACCTAAATGTTGAATGCTCAACTACCACCTAATTTAATTAAATTATTATAAACTAATTAATATTTGTGGCATATTTTATAAAAAAATCAATTGATTTGATTTGTATTGATCGGTATTAAAAATAGTGCGTATATAAAAGTAATGCATACGTTTGTCGATATATGATATTGATGTACATTTAAATTTGATTTAAATGGTAATTATCCGATTCAGTTTGAAAATGGAACGTAGGCCCATGTGAGCTCGGTAGTTTCCAACCATAGTTATAGGGAAAGAGGGTTTGATTTAGTGGGTTTTGAATTAGCAGAGGAAAGAGTGGATTTGGATCCATATTTTAGTCTCTTCTTTCTCTCTTATTTAAACACCGCTACCCCTCACTTTTCTACACTCTCTCCTTTTGACTTCCCCCTTTATCCCAGTGGATTAAAGTACTACTCATTCATTCATTTTCAAGTTTAAAACCCAAATTCAAGTCAAACAGTGCAAAAGTGCATAGATCTTTCAATCGGGTGGCGCTTTCTTGAAGTGATTGGATTTAGATCCAATGGAGTTTTACAAATTTAGCATTCGTGATGTTATTGTTAGGCTATATTTGAGGTAACATCCAATTTATATATATATATATATATATATATATATTTGACATTTATTTTAATTTATGTATGGTTAGATTATATATATGTGTGTGTGTATGTATATATGTATGCGTATATATGTATATATCTATGTATACATATATATATATATCACAAATCTTTATATATGTATGTTTTTAGTCTAGAATATGAATATATAAACATATTTTTACTAAAAAAATACGTATGTGTGTGTATGAGTAAATATTTTTAACAAAAATTGAAAAAAAAAATTGAATTGAAAATGATTTAAAATGGTTTTATAAATAAAAGTTGATTTTTAATGACATAAACTTATGTATGATATACATAAATTAGTTTTAAAATCGTATACATGTTATTATTTTGAAAAAATATATAAAAATATATATTTATTTAGTTTAGAATTCGAATAAGTATATATATATTATTCTATAAATACAACACATTAAACTAATTTTAATATATATTATAAGTATACATACTAAATTTATATACATTGTAAAATTATTTTTCCAAAAAAAAGCTTTTTAACAACTTCCATGTGCAGATTATTTTAAAATAACAAAAAATAAATCCATATGGTTTTAATTAAGATATAAAATTAATTTTGTTAAAATACCTTGGCCAAAATAGTATAAGAATATATATATATATATATTATTCATTTACATAATTAGTTATATAATATCAATTTTATATTATGATTGATTTCTAAATATTAATTTTAATATAAATACACACAAACACGTATTTGCATTTGAAAAAAATGTTTCTTTGTGTATATGTTTGTGTATTAAAATATAATTTATTACAAAATCGATTTGAATTGTAACTAAAAGATTTTTCGAATGTAGATCTAATTTTGAAATATGAATTTTAACCATCTATACTTATTTATAGATAGCACTTTACATATGTGTGTATGTGTATGTTTATTCAAATATGAACATGATTTTATATATCACACACACACACACACATATATATATTAGACAATGCATTATAGAGGAATTAATATGTCTATTGTGGTGTAAATCCCAACACTTAGATACCGGCATGTTAAACCATGCAAACTATATATGTTGCACATACACGTACATGTGCATATGATACACATGTACACATTATACGAAATAAAAATCAAATTATTATTAACAAATAAAATAATGATTTTATTTAAATTTAACTTGGATCAAATCTAGATCTATTTGGATTTCTTAGTGCCAATAAGATCCAAGATGGTTTTTTGTGAAATTCACCCATTTAAACCGTTGTGTGATGGCCCGATCCAAAAATAGTGTCAGAGCCCGATAGCATATGTGATCTAAATTAGCAGTTTTAAGGCTAACTTAATTAAGCTTACCTATTTAGTATGGCATCTATAAAAATAATGTCTAGGCTGGGTTTTGGTAATCAAGTACCCTACCTGCATACCGGCCTAGCCGAAAAGGTGAAGTACGCCCGAAAATTATCCCCAGTATGAAAGACCTAAATTGAATTTGGGTCTTAAGTTAATTTTTCAAAATTTGTTCAGAAATTAAAATAAAATTTTGAATTTAAAAGGTTAAATTTAAAATAAGTAAATATTTTATGACTGTTATAAAATAATTTCCCAAATTGTTTTGAAATATTAATTAAATTTCAAAAATTATCAAAAATTAATTAAATTAATAAATTTTATAATTAATTAAATAGTTAATTAGCTAACTAATATATAAAATAATATATGTTCTATTATCTTAAAATGTTTAAGGTGATGTATGTGTATAATTTTCAAAATAAATTATAAGTAATTAAACTTGTTGGATTAAATTAATTAATTAAATGTTAATTAATAAATAACTTAATACATGTATATTAAATAAATATATGTATGTATATATGTATGTATAACTGTAAATGTCATAGTGTACGTATTTAATTTAATAATTAAAATGTTAACTAATAAATTAGATCGTTAAATTAATTAAGTAAGATCTAATCAATAATATTAATATGAGATTATACATAGATTACGTTGTGAGTTAATTAAATTATAAAATGTTGTACAATAATTAAACTTATAAAATATGGATGTATAACAAAAGATGGAACAATTAGAAACCCTTATAGGATTCAAGGAATAAATACACATGTATAGTATGTATAATATGATTTTAGATGTGTTTGACACTTCAATCACGAAAGTGTTTCATAAGAAATACATTATTACATAAGTCAATATCACTCGGTTAAATGTACATTAAAGGTAATGAGTCTTTATTACAAATGTTGTCATCTACCATTTATTTATTAATAGATTACTTGCATACTACTCGGTTGTTGTGCTTTCCTTAAGCTAAGATGTTATGTGCAATACTATTAATATATAGAATATACGAGGTAAGATAAATGCACATATTCGTTAAGCTCCCCTCCAGGTATGTGCATTATACTTATATCATCATGAAATGGTATGTATTCCTCTAAGTAAAAATGAGGTTAGAACAAAGACCATAAGGTTAAGTGTTATATGTGATACAACCGATAAGGTGTTATCCATCGTACCCAGGCCTATGATTTTTTGAGCTTTCCTCAAGGTCAGAATCCCAAGACATACAAGTCCTAACACTCACTAGAAAAGTCGAAAGACTTCTATATTTCGTCTTAGGGTTTTGAGAAACATAAAAATCCAGTGGGAACTTGTTAGTAAATGAAACAAAAGTACTTTAACCTTATTGATAATATAAGAACATTTGCTATGTATAAATTAAAGTGTTCTACATCGACAAATTCATGCAACTAACTAAATTGATAAAATGTTTACCGATTTAGATATATAAATGAACTGAATTATGATTGAAAACAATAAACATAAAATATACTTACCAATAAATTTTTTGCATGTTGACCCATGCAAGTGCCTAATTATACAGCTGCTAAATATGTTAGTAACTTGGTCACTTACGTGTTTACTTTCTCGAGACTGTGTATTACTTTCTATGAGTTTCAAACACTAAAATAATACAAATACACACATATACATATACATATACATACATAATACTGTGTAGTTAATACCCCGCTATTACTCCGCTATATCTCATAGTGGATTTCTAACGCTACGATTTTCCCATATAGCCCCAAAATATAGTCTTTCCGCTTTAAGCCCCGCTATTTCCGCTATATCCCGTTATTCCCGCTATATTCCACTATTTTCGCTATATCTTCTTTAATAAAACGAAATGAAAAATTGCATTTATACATTATAAAAATTATGAAACTAATTTATTTGATTTAATTTTTAATATATTTTCAGAAATGAACATACTCTAGTATTCTACTAAATTTAATTATGTTATATAACAGTTTTACGTTTATTTAAAGTATATTCGCACATGTTTTTATTTAAAATTATTTATGTACTAATTATAATTCAATTTGAATGATAATTTTTCATTTAATTACCATTTATATATTTGTAAAAACATTAAGTACAAGTTTTATATGCTATTTTAGAGCCATCCGCTATATCCCGCTATATCCTCCTGTATCCCCGTTATGACTTTTTGCACCTCCACCGCTTTGAATCTGCCGAGCGCTTTAACTGCATAAAATACATATGGATATTTGATCTATATTCTATCACATATAAAGGTCATATAGTGAATGGTCGCAATTCATAATATACGAAACCCTCGATGAAATTAATTCATTCGAAGTGAGAAAATAAACCATTATGCCAGATTGTGTGTTTGGTATGACTAATTATAGTAAGGATTATATTATATTAGATGTAATATAAGAGCTATAAGATGGATCTAAGAATTTGATCATTGAAATGTCAGTTTGATTAGTTTATGTAAAATGCAACTTATTCAGTATCCTTGAATGTTAAAGATGACTGAATATATTTTTGTAAAGATTCATTATGATATTGTGTAAGGATGTTCTTTTTGAATGGTTCGGCCATTTGAAAAGAAAAGTAGAGTGAATGTAGCTTAAGACACAATTGAGATAAAGAGGGTGAATTGTCACTTCTACTTCGTGAAGAAATATTAGAAACAATAATTGTCTAAAATAATAGTAGATACTTAACATGAAATAAGAAATATGATATCTATTACAAATGTATTTTAACATGGAAAATTGTTTTCTATGAGTTTATCTCTTAGAGTTTAAAATAGTTGATCTAAAAACTCACGATTGCAAACTGTTTCCAATAAATGAAATAAATAGCCCATATTAAGTGCTTGAACGGAGTTTTTTTAATACCTAGAAAATTTGTAAATATTTAGTTAAATATTAATAAAATGTAATGCAAAAGTAATTGAATTTAATGTTTTTAAGAAATAAATATTAAATAAGGAGGGGTAAAATGGTCATTTTTTCGACTTTAGAATTTGATTATAAAACCAACGCCATTGCAAGCATCTTTTTTTTCATTCGCATGGTATTTTGGTTTCGTATGAAGGAATTATGGTCAAAACGGTATCGGGTTGATAAGGCATCAAGACTTGGATTTAAAATTTGAATTTTTTAACGAATGGTTGTTTTCCTCCTTCTACTTAGAAAAACTCGCATACTTTCACTTTTCTAGAAACCGGCTGCTCTTTCTCTTTGTCTCCTTCTTTCTCCTTACATACTAAAAATCAATCATCGTAACTTACTCAAAACTTGATAAAATTTCATGGAATCGATGACATTGCAAAGCAATTGAAGTGAACTACATATTTAGAGTGATTTAGAGGCAAAATTCTAAAGCACGAAAGCATAGCAGGATGGACATCAGAGATCTGGGCAGTGGAAAACATTTCTGTGAGTCATTCATGCTTTCTTCTTTATATAATGTGATCATGATGCTATATATGTAATAGCTGGCTAATTTGGAGTAGATAAATGCTTACATATACTTAAATTCAGATTTGATTGGGTTTTAGGAGGGAATTTACTATAAATAGTAAACTAGAACTAGGTTTTTATATAAATATGATAATTTAATGAATACACACCAAAATTGATGAAATAAGGTGATAAACCAGACTTGGAAACATAGGGCTAGGTGCCAGACACGTTCTCAGGCGATCGAAGGCGGAAAGGAGGCGATTGGAGGCGAAACGATGGGGTTAAGAAATTAGATCTTTGACCTAGCAATTTCCAAAAATTCATGGAAACTGCATACACCGGTCCACTGGTTGGTGCGGCCGAGGCACCAATGGTCTAATTTCGGGCTAAGGTGAACCTAGACCCGTGAGGACCTATATAAATTAATAATTATCGATTCTGATCGAATTCCTATTGTCTTTTAAAGGTGATTGGAGGCTATTAAAGAGGCAAGTGTTGGTGTTTTGAATTGAGTGAATGTGTGTGATGATCAATTGTTATTTGAAGTAGATATGTATGTTATTGTGATACGAAAATGTGATACGATGATGGATGTGAACGTGGAAGAGCCTATGACACAAGTTGACGGCCTTGGATATGGGTACGGATATGGACTTGTGACATAAGTAGGTGATATAGGTATTGTGTTGCTCCTCCATAGTGCTTCGCGGACTAGTAGGAGGATATGGATGTTAAGCGACCATGTTGAGCATGAAACTGGTCCAAAGCATGAGTCTAGTTAGTTAGGGAAAGGACAATGGTGACCATGTATGGCATGAGGATAGTCCAGGGCATGGGTCCTTTATACGATTGACGTAATGGTGGATAATAGGCAATCCTATGACTCACGAAGTGAGATTGGGGAAGTGTGTCAGTGTAGATATGATGTGATGCGACTAGACGTATATGATAGTTAGGTATGACATGACTGATAGGACGTGATATGACCAAACGTTAGACTCATATCATGTTATGGTATTATTTTTGTAGTATATATAAAGTATGGTTCACTCATCAGACTTACGTTTGACCCAATTCTATTTTCCCTATATATATATATATATATATATATATATATTCAGATTAATGGAGCTTGGAGACGAGATGGTATCAGAGATAGTGCTTCGTTTGTAGTATTGTATACGACGTAAATAAGCGTTGTGTCCCAGGTTTGACTATGTATATGGATTGGTTGTTTTTTGTATTACTTGTACATATTTATTTGACATTGTAGACATGTTATGGTGATGTGGCTATGGTTATTATTAATGTATTATATTCTATTTTATTTTCGCTATGAGGCTCTAAAAGTTATTAGTTAGAAATGTACCTATTTATATTATCTTACCACCATAACTCATCATTTCAACTCTCGGGTTGTTGATGTTAGTTCGTTGTTGAATCAGGGGTCGAAATGTCAGGTTGTTACGATTTCATATTCCGTACACTATTATTGTAATGACTCGCCTCCTCGACCCTCAGAAAATAACAATAATACATCCATGGTATTCATGTGCCGTAAACCTAAGTGTCAGGGATGCAGATTATCAGGGGTGTAAAAAAATATAAAGATAGAAGATAATACAATAATAGAATCTCACATCGCATTCAACATTTTAATTATACATAAATGATCGGAGTCAAATACAAATCCAGCGGGATAGTTATAACTGTCTGTCCGTACATAAGCTGGGAAATACATACTACAAAACAAAGCGAAAAATGGGTAGATATCTACATAAGGTACTTCAGCTTCATAGCTCCAAAAAAAACTTCTCCAAAATGCTCGCCAACATGCTCCAAAAGTATCCTCACTACACGGCTGGCCGAAAAATAGGGCACCCAAAGTTTAAAGGGAAAAACAAACTCCAGGTCAGTCATGGGATTGGTGTGAGAACTCAAAGTTCGATGTTTTGAAAACAAAAGGTATCTCATAAGACCACACCGCACATAAACACGGAATCGGTTTTAACCTTATGATAACTAAAAATCTTTATTACATAAAATTTAGGATATTATTTTTAATGACTTTCTTTGAAAACATTTGCAAATAAACTTAGTAATCTTAGTCGAAATTGTTGCCATTATTAAATACCAGCATACTAGGTTCTACAAACAAAACCGCAAGTTCTTATTGGAGAATGGATTTCCATACAAATGACCATGTGAAGGGACTACCTTCCAATGGGTACACCTCTAGATGGATGCCCCGAGGCATAGAACGTCTACCCTTTACCAACACAAGACCGGCCTATCTCTATAACTAGATAGTACCGAATATGTCATTACCCAGTCATTACCGACCTTTATCCGAGAGCTCTCTTCTCATACATCCACATTAATTTGCACCCCGAAAGTCATAGCGGGAAGAAATATATCTAGAAGAGAATGAGCATACCCTAATTGGGAATGACCTACTTAGCCTTGCTGCATCTAACCCTGTTTCGGTCATTTCTAGTTAATGAGGCTTGAGGCAATGATTACCTTTTCACATAGCACATATCACATCTCTGAATGCCACATTTCCATTTCCATTGACTACTAGTTGCCATCGACAAAAATACAACTCTTGAGCTCGTACATCTCAAGGAGGATGTTAAGTTAAGAGAAGTTGCCTTCTCCACCACCATTGATGTACGTTTGTAAAAACCAATGTACGTAACCTTTAGAGATGTAATGTTAGATAAACGTCCATACGCGTTATCCAAGAACAGGAAAAACCGAAGGCACTCTCCTACTACTACTAGTAGCGAGTAGTCCTTGCAATCCAAAAAATCTCCACAACAAGGAGACCACTGCTATAAATAACTCTATAATGGGAGCTACCCAGAGCATGTCAACAAGCAGTCCTCACGCCATGAAGATCCACGGTCTTCAATAATCATTATCTTCAACATGTCTTAACTTTCGAATGTATACATTGGTTCGAAGTGGTTTTCGGTCCGGCCCCAGTTCTTTCGAAATTCAATCATCGATAAAAAAATGATGTAATTAGGTGATTATTTTTCTATTCATTCATTTTCCTTCAATAAAATATCTTCAAGAGATATATATTTCAAAATATTCTTTTAGTGAATACGGAATCGTTTAAACCTCTTTTTGAATATTTCTCAAATCATTTTTAAGAGTATCTTTTGAGAAAATAGGATTATAGAAATCATTCTACTTTTATCCAAAATCAACTTCTATGTTCAACGAGTTCCATGGGTGGAATAACGGTGAGATCGCCTTTTAAATTCCACGAATAGGACAAGTTCCCTCTTTGGATTTTAATAATGAGTATAAGAAAATTATTTCTATAAAATCCGAGTTGAGCATCCGTGCTTTCTTTTCGATGTGTTCCACCTCTCGCCTAAAAGAGAAAAACTAGGCCAGATAAATTTAGGACACTGGTTGCTCCATCTTTAACGTTAGTTGCACACCTTGTTTTCACTTTTAGATATCATAGGAGGGACAAATCTACTAGTCGTTTCCGCATACTCATTTTTCCTTTTTAAATCACTTAACTATTTGTTTAACCATCTTTGAAATAATTTTGAATTGTTCAAATTGCTTTTAAAATGCTTCATGTTTACATAAAAACATTTACTAACGATTTGGGAAAGAATTGTTAAGTTTTGACCTTTATTTCAAAAGTTGTTGAAAAGCATTGCGAAAAGTGTTGCAAATAGTGTTACAAAAAGTGCTTTAAAAGCTATATTCTTCAAAAAGAATTTTATCTCATTTAAAAAACCATCTTTTCAACTTAAACCACTTTCAAAACATTTTAAAAGACTTTTAGAATTTATTTCATATTTTTAAAACAATTATTTTACCAATTTTCAATTTTGGTCATTTAGTGCAAAAACTGGATTTTTCTTGAAAATTGATTTTGCCATATTTCAAAATATACAAGATGAAATATTGATTTTCCTTTTTTATATGAAAGATATGGATATAAGGATTTGGAAAATTCTTACTTCGAAGAATTCTGAACTATATTCACTTCGTATGTTCATTCGAACTTTTGATGCGAAAACACGAATTACCGTTACGCGACGCGTTAATTTTTAGGAGTATTTTGAGATTCATACCCAAACTTTGTCGAGACAAATTTAAACACCTAGAAATCATTTCTAAAGCATTTTCAAATATTTTTTAAACGTATAAATGATTCCATATCACATTTCATTTCTTTTGGAAAGTGATTTCCATGTGATTATACGTCGTGTAAATCCGTAACTTGTTTCAATATAAACAACAAATGGAAATCAATATCATAACCAAACATCCAAACAAACATATCACAACATCACATAAACAATTCCTACTTATCGATTTAGAGTTCTCACCTTTTTCCGCTTTCAATCTAGTTTTAAACTTTTTTAACTTTACTACACTTTACCTTAAGTTCTTAGAATGTGACGACCCACATTTTGGAAGGTTCAAATCGACAATAAATCCACATATGTCAAACTTAAACAATCCGAAATGTAGATAATTAATGGGTTTATTTAAGAAAATAAGGAAGAGAAAGAAAACAAACACAGAATTTCACAATGGAACGATAAAATATAATAATCAACTAACAGTTCATGAAGATGCTTATTATACATTTGATTACAATCTATACAACATTTATCGAAATTATATATATATATCCATTAGGGGTAGATAAATAATAGTAATATACGAAATCTTCGTCTTCATCCTCCAGAGAATAATCGCTAATATAACGAAAAAACTCAGGACTGACCCGAGCGTAATGGAAAATAAAGCACTCGAGTCAGGACTAAAACACTCTTATGTAAGTCAAATCAACATCATGAAATATGAGTGTAATAACTTAAGAGATGTTACGGGTTTTCCATCTCCTAAGGATCCATTAAACTCCTTGTATATAATAATATACGCTATAGTAGTTAATGTCTATTAGTAAAATAAATATCAAAATAACATTAATGCTTTACAGTGATCCACGTTGACACATTTTTACAGGTCTAAACCAAAATCATAATGTGCTAGTATAGGGATAAATATGACAAGGCACGTAAGGCAATGCCCAAGGTAGGATTCTACCAGTTTACCTTTCTGGCTGGTCCTAATCCATCTGTGGCCAACCACGACAATTAATCCAAACGACAAAAAGGTGCACCCATCTAATATGAAGTCACAATAGTAACACAAGGGATCAACATCGCTAGAGGTAGTTTACCTCAACGACCAAGCATAGGCTCCCGTTTTAGTCATTTTAATCATGACACGAGGGTCAAGGCAATCCATCATCGTTCTCTTACTTCATTGCAGTAAACGTCGCCAATTCGACCATTGCATTTTGGATATCATCCACCGCATACAGTAATTAAAGTGGTCCAACGTTGACAGAGAGTATGCCAATAAAAGGCCCCGGTCTTTTTAACAACCAAACGTCATTTCACACACCGATTGGTTCTTTTACATTTCGAAAACTATTCATATTTGATATCAAAATATCATATTCGCTTCAAAATCAAATCCATTTCGAAATTATCATATTCGCTTCAAAAATCAAATCCATTTCGAAATCATCATATTCATTTCACAAATCATATTTTACTTTAAAATGTTAATTGATATATCGACTTCACTTCAAAATTTGATTCGAATTATAATTTTGATTATACTTCGCTTTAACCCAATTTGCATTTAAATCCAAGATTTAAAAATAAACATTTCACTCTTTTCACCAGTTTGAATTTTAGAAAATAGTTTAAATGGTTTTAAAATAGTTAAA
Source organism: Allium cepa (assembly GCA_030765085.1). Classification (NCBI taxonomy): domain Eukaryota; kingdom Viridiplantae; phylum Streptophyta; class Magnoliopsida; order Asparagales; family Amaryllidaceae; genus Allium; species Allium cepa. The sequence continues at coordinate 616,723,362 of CM060942.1, forward strand.
TAGTTAAAATATTTTAATAGAAAATAATTTGAGTATTAAAAATGGTTTATATAATAAAATAGTGGGGAAGAATTAAAATATTTTAAATATTTAAAGAAAACAGATTTGAAATAGTTTAACTTAAATAATTTATTCAAAAATAGTTTCCAAGCCAAACTGAATCAATTCCAAAATTTCTAATTCAAATTAGTTATCATTTACATTTTCGATTTACTCGATTCAATTCCGATTTCAAGTCAAATTTTAATTTTAATCCCAAACTAATTTAAATTCCAATTCCAAAATAATTTCACTTCCAATTTCAAATTAATTTAAATTCCAATTTCAAATTAATTTCATCAAAATTTTAAACCATTTCAATTTATATCAATCCTGAGTTCATTTCAAAAATATCAATTTAGAACACTTAAGTCAAATTTTTCTTCAATGTCCAAATTAAAATCCAAATCTTTAAATATAATTCAAATGCAAGCTCAATTTCAAAATATCGTTTTATATCACCTTTCTTAGCAACATTCAAAGTCCGAATAAAATGTCCAATCCTTAAACAAATAAATTTCTAAACTTTACGTCATACTTCGATTATAACTTAAAATTTTCAACTTCGATTAATTAAACAATTTCATTTCAAATTTAAATTTCAACATTCTGAGTTCTAATTCGAAAATAATTTGATTTTCATAAATCCAATTTTTTTTGTCAAAACCAAATCATTTAAAAAATTCCAAATCAAAATTTTAATGTCGTGTAATTTAACCAATCCGGTGTCCGTATATAATTCTTTATCTTATGGCCAAGTGGATCAATTATTTCAGGGATGGATATATATCATTTCAATCCAAAATAAATGTCATAGGTATATATCATTTCAACCTATTTCTTAATTTACTTGAAATAATTTAATTTACAGTTTTATATATTGTAAGTAATATACAGGATGATAACATTATATATTAAAATAAATAAACATCCAAATATCAACCAATTGCATCAATCACGACCAATCATCCAAACAGTCAATAAAATTCATAATAATTTCATAATTAACAATATCGGGTATTTTACTGGTAATTATATTCTAATTAAATTTAACTGTCAAATTCAATTTCTATAAATTAATTCAGACATCAATTTAGATGTTAATTTAAATGTCAATTAAACTTATCAAACAACAAACAATAAATTTCAAATCATTTCATGATATAAATTAACTAACAAAAAAATTATTTTAGTCAATTGTGAGTGTATAAACACTCACCTCTTATTTGAAACCGAAAATATCTCAGTTTCAAATAAATTTCATCAACACCTCAAGCTGTAGCCTTTGTCGGTACAAATCCAATGCAAGTTGTTTCATCCAAAACGAGCCTCATACAAACAAAATACGATTATATTAACATTCGAGATTATATAAGTTATTTTAATGAAATAAATCACTTTACTTAACGTAAATTTTACCATACCCTAATCAAGTCACTAAGCTTTCAAATCTCCTGCTCCAGCACGCTACCACTCCTCTTCCAAAATGCAAAAGCCCAATGTTCATGAACCCATATACATGTCGACTTCCCCCCTGCCGTGGCCACCGCAAATGACTAGAGCTCCGCCTACCCACGTCGCCTAGCTCGCCTACCCTTGAGCTTTCCCCTATACCAACCTTGACTATCGTCTGCTCCACCCAATCGCGGCCGCCACCCATCGCGATGACGCCATGGTCGAGTTCGAGCCCTAGCCTTGTGAGCTTCCTTCCCTCGTGCGCGCGTGTGCCCTCCTCCACGAATTGATCATGTGCAGCCCTAAAAATCGACACAGTCGATTTCTTTTTTCTTTTTTTAAATTGGCCTTCAATTTTTTTGTTCGTTCGATTTGATTTTTTTTTTGAAGCCTATGATTAGAAGAAAAAAGGGAAGAGAGGGATATTCGGCTGGAAAGGGGAAAGGTGGATTTGAACGAATTTTTTATTATATTATATTATAATAATTAGAAAATATCTGATTCGATCGACCCGCGAAGTCACGAACTCCAAACGAAGTATGTCGTCCGGCATTTATAATGTTTTACTCCTATTCCGAACACAATGGAATTAGTCCCGAGGTCTAATTCAATCATATATAGAAGATAGCTTTTCAGAATCGATTATTTTAATTAAATTCCAAAATGAATTTGTACGCGTTTAAAGCTCGCACGGCCAAACGACAAGTACGATCGCTACGAAACTTAAAATCCTACAATAACCCACTATTACAGATCCGTTGAAACTGGTTTTGCCGAAATCCGAAACAGTGGCCGAAGTGGATATTTTTACTCGTCAATTTAAAATATAGAATTTCAATTTCTAATTTTTCACATTTAAATCCAATTTTAAATATTAACCATCTTCATTCATATTTAAATAAAACTTAAATCAATTTTCGATTTCATTTCAAATCATCTTAGATCCAAAATTAAATTATTCAAATAATTTCCAATATTAAATTTTAAACAATTTAATCATCGAGAAAACCAATATTAATAAATCATCAAATTTTTATTTTTAACCATTTTATTTAATAATTATATCAAATTTTATAATTTAAAATAGTTAAAAATATGGGTCATTACATAGAACTTGCTAAACTTCCTCATACTTGCTTAAAGAGGCCACGACCAAGCTTGAGGTGGAAAAATGTGCTCGGCTAAATAGAGGAAGGGGGCATGAACAATAGGAGAGGGGAGGAGGAGATTTGAAGTGGTTAGGACGGAGTTTTGTCGATATTTTTTCTTTGTTTTATTTTTGGGAATATTTTGGCATAACCTTGTTAAGGTTGAAAGCCATTAAAAGAGCAAGAGGAAGCTTGAAATTTTGAGAAGAAGAAGTGTGGAAGGAAGTGAGAAAGTGAGTGTGTATTTATAAAAAATATTTGAGACTAAAATATAGATTTATATTTTTACTTAAATAACCATCCTTAAGAATTAAGCAAAACTTATTTAATCAAAATTTACCATCCACATCACGTCACACTTTTAAAATTCAAACACTTAAGAGTTAAGTAAAGAATAAGAATGATTACTTTACTTCATGTCACAATTGATGTGACATGTGTTTTGTCCTTTTTAGTTTACTTTTGTTAATTACTTTCTAGAATTTCCTAAGTGTGATTATTAAAAGTAACCTTGTTTAGTTAATTGTCAACTGTCTTTATATATTAACATATTTATTAAATTGTGTGCATAAAGGTGCAATAATGTTGCGATAATATTAAATCGACAAAACGTTGATTTTTGACAAAATGTTTTGCGGTCATATTTTGACGTTTTAGTTAAACTATTTATTTACGTAAATCAAATTTAAAAATAAATTTGTATAATTTTATTTAAAAATATAAACACTCATAAATAAGTTAAAATAATTTATTAAACCATTTAAGCTTACTTTTCTCAAATTAGGATTTTGTCACTTTTGTCGATATAAGCAAATGTTACTATTTTTATGTATATTTCTATTTTCAAATCCTATCAAATGTTGTTTGAATCATAAAACCCTTTATATTTTATATTTAAAATCACTTTAAATTTTATATTTTGAAGTGGTTAAATTTTGGATCGTTACAATTATAGCTGTGGCAAAAATAATGGGAGCATACCATATAACATATTTGGTAATAACATCAAGTTATGAAATTGTATTTATAAACATACCGAGTATTATTTGTGAAATAATAACTATTTTTAGCATTGAAAGATGTTAGTCCTCTACATGATGGTTTTGATGACAATAATCTTAGGACTTTCTATAAAATATAAATACTAACATTATAGTTTAGATATATATGTATATGCATGATATAAACATGTAGGTACCAAGAATAAAGACTGTACAGTACAGAGATCCAAGACTGAAGATATCAAGATTGAAGACTCATGAGAATCAAGATATCAAGAGTTCAAGATTTCAATAGTACATGATAAGTATTGAGTCTATAATTATGTAAAACTTCTTGAAAGCACTTACATCTTTATTCGAAATTTATTCGTAGAATAGAATCCATTTCGAGCCTATTAAAGGGATGGAAGCCTGGTGGGATGGAATCCATGACAATATCTAGTCGAACTTATGGTGGTCCTATTTTGATATCCACTATACTTTTCAAAAATATATCTCTTGTTTTTTTTAAAATGTTTTCAAAACTTCCTTTTCAAAAAGACAACTCTCTTAGTTTTAAATATTTTAGCCTTAAAACTATCTTTATCATTTTTTATTTTGATTTCAAAATTATCCTTGTTTTTAAACCATCTCTTGTTATAAATATTTGGCTTTAAAATATTTATATACTCAAATTTTAAATCACTTTATAGATTAATATTATATATGTTAAAATTACTTTCTAAACTCTTTTATATGTTTAAACTATATTCAAATATATTTATAAAGTTTAGAAATTGTTTTAACAAATTATAGAAACCAAATTTAATAAGAAAAACAAAATCACCAATTTTGCCTAGAGCATGTCGATATCCTTCAACCACCCATGTCGACATGGTGCCCATTAAATTCAAAATTCAAATTTTCAAAAGAAGTCTCTATTCGTCGTATCCTTTCACGAATAGATATGGTTGTTGATCTCCTATAAATACAAGTAGTTCTAAATGAATTTTTTATCAAATTTCACTTGTTTTCTTTCCCCTTCATCTTCCACATTTATTTTAAAGAATTCTAAACTATATTCTGTCGAAATACCAAGTGAATCAAAGTTGATTATCTCTTGTTTGATTCTCTTCCACTCTCTTCATAAGATCTCGATGCTATTCAGAGTTATAGGATCTTTTATAAATCAAATTGTTGAGTAAAATGTGTGGCTGAGCCTTGAAATCAATTAGGTGTGATTGTAGCCTGAAAATCAATTAGGTGATCTTATAGCCTGGTTAAATCAAGAGAGTTGCCCTGAACTCGAAAACAGGAGGGTGTACCTCGTAGCCTTGAAACCGAGGGTGTAAGCTGGGAGATTATTTTGAAAAGAAATTCGTACGATTGTGCGGGACTGGATGTAGGATAACTCCAAACTAGTATAAAATCCTAGGATGTTCTTTCCTTTACTGCTTTTATTTAGTATTTGCATCTATGTCTAATTCTGTGATTATATCTATGTCTGTGAATTGCATTTGTTGGTGACTAAATTACATAAGTTTCAAAAAGATTTAGACAATCCATAAAACACTATTCAACCCTCCCTCTAATGTTATTCCAGCCTTAAAATCCATAATCTGCATTTCTTACAAAAAAATATACATAGTCCTATTTAATATGAATGTTTTAGATATTCATTAAAAAATAAAACTACGATAGTGGTATTTGCTTTCTTAGAAAAATGATGCATTGGAAAATACATAACCATCTGAAATTTTGGCAATTATTTTGGAATTATGGACTAGACCATGATTTTTGAGACATAATTATTTAATTATATGATTTGAATCATTTAGTACTAGTGAATAATATCTCAAAAAAATAATATCATAGCACCCATTCAGTGGGAGTGCATAAGAGTTCGTGAACTCTTGAGATTGTGACATATTGATGTATGCAGTTGTAAGTCTAATGATACTGAAAACGGTTCCTCGTACTTTTTTAAATTCAACGATGAATTATTATATACATGAACATGCATATTAGATACAAATGTGGTATACCTATGATAAGCTCATGGAATATAAAACGAAAGAAAATATAATAAGATGCATTAGAAAATAAAACAATTCGGTTTAATCGAATAGGTAAGTATATTGGACATAGTTTCAAATGTATCTTAAAATGAATACAGATTCAATCTCAAAAGTCACACCTCCCCAACGTACATAATAATGTATCGATAAGTGGTAATCAAAATCTATTGAACATGGTACGATTGATCATGAGTGAAGTTGAGTCAACTTCTTTCTATAAGTTCATGTACTTAAGAGTGGTATATGAGGTGTAAAGTTAATTTCTTCTATTGTATGGTTTACGAAATCATACAAGATAATGGTTTATAAGAAAGCCTAACATATCCTGGGTTAAGGAGTTGATAGGCTGTGCGAGTCGAAAGACTACACGCAATAATTGTTCATGAGGTATTTTGTGTAGACCGCCCCAAAAGGAGTTTGAAAATGAACTAAAACCAAATCAGTTATATGCATACATACATACATGTATGTGTGTGTATGGGTGTGTGTGTACTCGAATGTGTATGCGTATGTAAGGTAACTCACAATTTTTTTTATGAATACCCATTCCACTGCATTGAGAAACAATTTGTTTCATGAAACACCAACTTCATTGCAAATGAATTTCTTATAGAAATTATTGGTAGTAAAATGAATTTGAATACGATTCAATTATAAAACTGATTACGATGGATGAAACGAAATTAACCAAACCTAAACAAACACAACACATTAGAATATCTGATAAATGTTCTTACATATTAAAGAGAAACTATGATTTTCTTGTCAATATCAGGAATAGATATTCCTCAGCTGTCAACAAAACCATTAAGATTATTGATTATGCCATATGGTATGATGCACAAATCCGAACTGAATTCCAAGCACATTATCAAAATATGATTTTGATAGTTGTACCCGAAGAGCTATGATCTATCGGCTGCAAATGTGTCTTGAAGCGAAGGACCGATGTAGTTGGAATATAGTGAGCAACATTGATAATAATAACACCTTAAATTTTAATTGTTGAAATTAACATAGAGGATCTGTCTCAACGTAATCGAGTTGATTCAGATTTTTCTTATAAAATTATCGCTTGGTATGACTTTATGTTTTGGTACATATGTATTGAAACAAAAATCCTAAAGAATGATTTATAATGGACCGTTTGCACATAACAACTAAAGTGTTTCGAAGTCAGTGGAAGTGCTATTGCTTTTGTGCGTTTTCAGATGCGATCCAAGAATGGATATGAAAGTATCATCTAATAAACATTAAGTTGAACAAGTATTTTGATAGTAATATCAAATAGTTTGATTTTTAGTCTAAATACAAAGGAAGCGTGTGTCTGTAAGAAAGAACATTAAAAAGGTACATTGATATTTGTAGACTATAAGCAAAGAACATATCGTTGATTGTTAATACCTGTGTTAAAATCAGTTTAGTTTAGTTTTTTAACTTCTTGATGTAGGATTTGAAAAACATAATTTATAGTCAATATAAAATGACTTTGGGAATGTCTCGAATGATATGCACAAACATCATACTAAAATGTTTAATATGGAACATGTAAGATGGATTTCTTGTACATTAGCAATATGAATTATCATACATGTTGTATTGTCTATAATATCGTATTTAGCTAATGTGTTTTATACATGAAGAAAATATCAAATCCAAATTAAGTTTACTAAGTGGTGGTTAAGAATATTCTTGAGTATTTGCGAAATACAAGAGAATTATATGTATAAAACAACGAGCTTCTTATGAAGAAGTATTTGGACTTGAACTTCGTGGGTGATATCGAGTATAATATGTCAATACTAACTTCATGTTCAAACCTTAGTTAAGTTGCTTTTGTTGGAAATGTTCCAAACAAAATGTTATATCTAATTCAACGAAAAAGCTAGGTACATCGTCTTGAATAGTGCCACCATAAAAGCATTATGTAAATATAAATGGACAAATTATAATCGAGCTAGGAGTAATCCCATGTATAAAGAATACCATATCATTGTTGTATGATAATAATGCAATGATAAAAGCTCACTAGAAATTGAGAAATATACAATGAATAGTTCCACATGATAAAGGTATTTTATTACCATCGGAGAGAGTTGGTGTAACGACCCTGAATTTTGAACTATTTAATTTGGGAATATTTAATTTATTTTAAATATTTGAATGATGGTTTGGATTGAATTTCAAATTATCAGGATGAAATTGTGATTAAAATTTAGGATTTAATCTATTTAAAAGTTGAATAGAAATTTGAATTTTTACTTTGAAGTTGAAATTTAATATTGAACTTATATTTTAAATTTGAATAAATGATTTAGAAAAATAATTTGAAAATATAATATAAAAATAAAAAAAAATAAAAATAAAAAAATTTGGATTTAAAATAAGAAAGAAGAAAATAAAAGAGAAAAATAAAATAAAATAAAAAGTATAACATCACCTTACTTTGAGCATTCCTCCATACCTTCAACATACCGTGACCATGCTTTAAACCACGTCCCCTTTCTATTTTTATAACCCTACCCCTCTCCACTTTCTTCATTCAGACGAAAGAAAAATAAAAAGAAAAAAAATGGCGGCCACGAATTTAAAATTCGTCTCTTCGCCTTCGTTCGCCTTCAGAAAATTGGGGCTTTGCAAAATTTGGGCTTAAATTCGAGTTCGACTTGTTTATTCGTCTTCGTGTGGCCGGCTTCGACTTCAAATCTCTGGCGTGCTCTTCGATTCGATTGAAAGGTGAGTCTTTTGGCTCACGATTATCGGAACGCGAGTATTTAAAATTTGTTATGGATTGATTGCTTGGTTTTATGCTATGAAGGCGTGTTGTTTTGTTTCCATCTGTCGGTTAAATTGCGAGTATAGGAATTGTGGGTTATTCATTATCATTTGCTCGGCTACTTCGAATTTTAAACTGATAGGAACAGATAATACACTTGATGTTGGTTGTTGGTTGTTCTATTGCTATGAATTGCTCTGTTATTTCGTTATTTAAACTGTTAAGGACAGATACTAGCTACGGTCTCTTGCTCGATTGTTTAAATTTAAACTGATAAGAACAGGTTCTACCCAATTTTTAATTTATTTAACTGATGGGAGCAGATGCTAGTAATATTGCTTTAAATTGATAAAAACAAATGCTTCTGATTTAAGCAATTAAACTGTTAAGAGCAAATGCTATATAAATTCTTATTTAAATTGATAAAAGCAGATACTATCTGCTGTCACTTGCAAATAAAGTTAGCATGAGTACATAGAGGTGAATGTTTGAAATATATGTTAGTATGTTTGCATGAATTTGCATTGTGCATCTGTTTGAGCTTTGTTATGGCCTTTGTGCCTTTATGATGACTGCAGTATTAGTTGCAGCCTGCCCTTGTATCTGTTAGTAACTGCAGTTACGTTTTTATGCAGTCTTTCTCTTGTCGATTTACGTTGCATTGTTGCAATTGGATTTGGTTTTCCCTAAATTCATTTTGGGAATTTTGATTTGTTGAGATTTTTGGAGTAAGCAGAGTAATTTCTGATCTCTCAACAAAATTTGCCATCAACAAGAAATGGTTGTCAGACAATCCTACTTGTTGAACCTGCTTTCGACACAATTTTTTCTTTCCTGTTCTTATTTCATTTTCTGCTCCTCTTCCATGCTTTTTAAAATACATACTGAAAATGCAAAGACACAAAATTTGAAGTCCAAACCAAAAGGGTCTGTGCTATCATGCATAAAGTAATTTTTTGTTTCTACAGGCAAATCATTGTTGCCTCATTTTTATAAGACTTAACAAATAACTGAAAGATGTAACACAATTTTAGTCAGAACCAAAGTTGCAGGAGCACTGCTGCCTTGCCATATTAATTTTTATATGTTCATCTCCAATGATTTCATTTTGAGATTTAAGTGGCATTCCATCTGCTAATATTTGATAAAATGATTTATTTAAGGAAATTTGATTTTTAAATTAAATAAAGAAATAAATTAATTAAGTTATTAAAGGGTAAGTGATTTTTCACTTAGTTCAAATATTCTATTTAAAAAGGGGATTTAGTTCAATTGGAAATTTCTAGTTAGAATTATTTTAAAAAGTAAAATAATTAGTTAAAATAAATTTATTAAAGGAGAAACGGGTTTAAATAAAACTATCAGTTAATTTAAACTATTAAAATGAAATCACCAATGAATCGAAATTATCAATTGAAAATTTATTATTCGATCTATTCGAATATTAATAAATTGTATAAAATTGTTATACAAGGTATAAATGAAGAAATCAAGTTGAATTGGAAGTGGATGGCAAACAGGAATAAAAGGTGAGAACTTCTCACTCAAAAGGAATTTTATTGTTTATTTAAATTTTAAATAGTTAGATTTAAAATTTGATTGACTGTGTTGATTGAATGATTGAATGATGATTGTTATATATTGGATGTGAATAGACCCTATACGCCGTTAGTAAGCGGAGGTTATTTATTACACACATATACCGCGATATTCCACCTTGAAGTGGAATTGGTATTATATTATATATATAGCAATATATATATATTGGCATATGTATATATTGCAGTTGATTGATTTCCCGCATTTCTTTTTAGCGGATGAGACCCTATGCGCCGTTAGTAAGCGGATATATATTTATAAAATCCCATATACCGCGATATTCCGTCTTGAAACGGAATGGTATTGTGCTAATGTCTGTGGATGCAGGGAAACAGGTTGGAGGGATCCAACTGGATTCCTCACAAATATTTATTGATTTTAAATATTGTGATGTTTGATTGTTTATCATATCGATATATGATATTGGAAAATCGTGATTGACTATTTGATGTGTTGCATCATCGGATCCAATTTTTGAAATTTAAAAACAACGATTTTAATTTCTAAAGTGATTTTTGAAAGCATACGTTTATAAAATATTTTTGTAATTGATTCATCTTAAATAAATAGACGTTATAATTTTTATGTTATAAAAATTATGATTTTTGAGAAATATAGTTAAAAGTTGATTTTTGAAAATATGGGATTGATGATTTTATAAAATAGTTTAAACTGAGATTTTTGAATCTATTATAAAAAGTTTAAAAATAGGATTTATGAAATTGGATTATTTTATAAATCAAAATGATGGAATTCTAAAGGAGTTTAAAAGATGTTTTAAAATAATAATACAAATTCATTTGTATTAAAAGATTTATAAATTAATATTTATAAATTAAAAGTATTAAAAGTGTAAAACGAACTTTTCTAAGCGTTGGAAAGAATTGTAAATGAATTTCATAAATTGGAATTATAGAATTATAACGGTGAAGTTATAAATAGAATTTTATAAGCAGTAGGTTTATAAAATTTATAAAATTATTAAAGGAATGAGTTTGGATAAATAAATGAATCTTATAAGTTATAAAATTTATAAATTTGAGAAGTTCAAAGAAACAATTTTGTAAATAAATAAATTATAAGTATTTGACTTATAATATGAATTTTTAGTATATCATTGTAATATGAATTGAGATAGGTTAATAAAGAAAATTTATAAAAGGAAGTTGATATAAAATAAATAGAATAGAATTTATAAACATTGTTTTATAAATTCAAAATGACCTATTTGATAAGTAAATTATTCTAATTTATTTATGGAAATATATTCATGTTTTAGACAGTGAATAATTCCTTAAACTAAAATGAATAGAAGTGATGAAATTTATTAACAAAGTATATTCACGTTTTTGAATAGTGAATATTATGTTAAAGAAATTATTTTGGAAGTGATGTTTGAAATGGAATTAAAACGATCTAATGATGTTTTAAAATATGTTGAGATTCGAAATCATAGATTTCAACATTTATTGTTGAAATAGATGTTTTCGAAAAATAGAAGGAAATAATAGATTATAACACTGTTGTTATAATAGATAATTTCCGAAAGGAAATGTTTTGTATAGTATCGGGATTTATATATCTATTTTTAATTTCGAATCCCTATACTAGTGATTTTGGGTTGTCGTAACGATGTTTTACGCAACATTCGTTTTGGCCCAAATAAATATGGTTAAGTGAATGATTTCCTTAAAGAATGAAATATATACTTAATTTCGATTAGAGTATATGGAATATTTTCTAAGTGTTGAAAATAAAAGATTGTGAACTACTTATTTAATAAGTATGGAAATGTTTTCCAATATAAAGTGAATATGTTGAGAATTTATTTTTTTGAAGATAAATTGAAAATGAATATTTGAAATCGTATATTCATAAATATATTGGAAATATAAATTCAATATGGAATTTGTAAATGAATTGGGAAAATAGGTTTAAAAATAAATATTGATTTATTGTTGAAAGATGGAAAGTTATATCTTGTAAAGATATTTTTGGGAATTAAATAATTTGGAAAATTATTTGGATTCTGGTGATGTTGGCATATCTAGTGATAGTTCAATAACCGACTATCAAAATTTACCTTTAAATAGGTATTTGTTGTGATTTGTTTGAAATTGAATGCCACACTTATTTTTAAAACAAGCGCTCACTATTCGGGTTAACCGGGAAAGGACCATGGGGTCGTATAACCCATTCCGAATATGTGATACGTCGTTATGAATTGCATTCGAAGACCGGTGTTGAAGACCGGATATTTTCGAAAACGAAAGGGTTCCTTGTTGATTGTCTCTGCACTGGCTGATCCCCGGTATAGAGATCTCCATAAGTGATGGGAAATCCGAACGTAATTAGAAATTATTCGGATTGCAAGGACTTCTTTGTAAGTGCCTTCGGTTCTGTTCGAGCCCGGAACAGACTTGTATGGATTGTATGTCTGACATTACAATTTGAGATATAAAGCCGATTTCTTTCAAATATATTTCTGTTGGTGGCGGAGAATTTATTCTTTGCTTAACACCCTTCTTTGAGACGTATGTGCTCAAAGGTTATATAGTTGAAGTTATCAGCGATGTATTCCCAATTTGGTAATGTGACATGCTGAGTGATGCTGAAATGATCATTGTGTTGATTATTTGTGATAGGATCGTTTATTTGATCGTCTATCTTAGTGATCATTGTGTTGATCATTTGTTGACCCAAAGCATGGCTTTTGTATAAAGTATGTTTTTGTGGACGTGACTTCGTCGAGCCTCACATCCCGGAAATGGTCAAAACAGGAAAGATGCGGCAAGGTTATTAGGGGTTGCTGTAGCTCCCCTTAGGGTATGTGCATTTCCTTCTGGAAAGGGGTGGTATCATGGTATGGAGCCCAGATACTTACTCATGTTGAAAACACTCTATTTATTATGGTGTGATGTTGGATATCGAGCGCTCGGTTGAAAAGGTCCTAAAGGACCGGGGAATGGCGTGCTCGTGTCAGTAGTTACCCAGTTAGGGGTAACCCGGCCTTGTGTTGGCAGAGTTCCGGTTTGGTTCTCGGGGGTGTCTTTCCAGAGGCATTCTCAGTGGCAATGGGAAGTTCCTTGGCCTGACCATTTGTTGGAAATCCAAAGAAACAATACGAAACTTGTACGGTTTTAGTTGTAGAACCTGCCATTTAATATGGTAGCTATTAGTAGGCATAATATAATGGTACCTATGCTGGCTAAGATTTATATTCTACTTTCGAAATGAATTTTTCCTACACTATACACTAATAATAATATCAAATGTTATTTTAAATGCGTATCAAGCATCTTTGACTATCATAAGGAGAAATCTCCTCCGATTCTGCGTTTGCATGTGTGTGTGTGCGGGAGGCCTTATGGTAGTCTCATTTTTAAAAGCATTGCGAATTGAAATAAAAATATTCCTCTATTTTAATTTAAAAGCAAATAAACTGTTTTGAGTTCTCACACCAGTCACATGACTGACTCGGAGTTTATTGTTTTCCTTCCTAAACTCTGGGTGCCCACCAATTTTCCACACGGGCAGTCAAGAGAAAGGTTTATCAGGATATTCTGGATATTCAGGAGTTGCTGGAGGCAAGCTGGATGGCATGGCGTATTACTAGTTTATATAGTATTTCTTTTTCCGCTGCACTGTTGATGTTGTATGATGTTGTACACTCTGATGATATGATGTAATGTAATAACTGATATAGTTCTTTGTTTAAAGATTATTCATTTATTATTATATGTTGTTCCGCTGCGAATTGTGAGATTCTGATGTTGTTCTTTCTGTTCTGTTGTTCCTTTCTGTCAGTTCTATTTTAAAAAAAAAAAATTTCTATTCTCTTTTTTCTATTTTCAAATTCTCTATTTTCTATCTTCTTAACTACTCTTCTCTCTTTTTCTTTTCTTAAAATTCTTTTAAAACCCCTAACTATTCGGTTTTTCGGCAACGAAAATCCGTATACGTTACATTTGGTATCAGAGCTGTTGGTTAAGCGACAACCATGGTTCTGTTGGGTATTACTCGTTAGAGATAGAGTCAGCAGTACTCTAGAATGAGTTTGAGTGTAATAATAGATATGAGCGCGTATTTGTTAAGTGAATATAAAATTGATTTATATTATAAAATAATTTTTGCCCAAAACTATTTTGTATGAAAAGAAATAATTTTCAATGAATTATTATAGTATATGGTTGCATGATTGTTAGAAGTGATAATATTGAATTATTATCATTAGTAATGGAAAGAAATAAAAGGATTGAATTCAAGTAAACTAACTTGATAATTTATTCATTTCAAATGGAATGAATATAAAAATGGAATGTGAATAAAATAGAATTTGATTTCTAAGTGAAAATAAGATGAATTGAATTCAAATGAAATTTAAATTGTGAATTGAATTTAAATGTAAAATTGAATAAAAATGCATATGCAACTTCAATAGTGAAGTAAAAACGTATAAGAAGCATATATTGGAAATTTTGCAATAGAATTGGCAAATTAGTTTGAATGTTGGATTTGGATGCTACTACTAGCAGATTATACAGGTTATACAGGTATATAAAGAAATTGAGATTTTGATTTCAAAGATAAAAATTGAATTGCTCGACAAAAAGGTACGTATTTCAATTTTAATATGAGATTTGATGACTTTCTTCTTTAGCCACTTGGCTTTTCTCTTTTCTTTTTGATTCTGAGGGGCCGTGGTGCCATTTTGTAGTCGTACCGATCGAGCCGCGCAAAGGAAACGCTGGCGAAATTTTTCGAAAATTTAGGGTGTTAGAAAAATTTTGAGAAAAATTTGAAAGTTTGAAATTTGAATTTGAATTTAAATTTGAATGGTTAGTAAAACAATGTTGTTGAAACCTATAATTGAAGTAGGAAAGCTAGTTGAAATAAAAGTGAATCTCTAGTAAAAAGATTTGGGCTAGTAAGTTGGTAAAACTATTTTGAGTTGTGAAAAATAATAGACGGGATAAGGGTATTCTTCTTAACTTGTAATTTCGGGACGAAATTCTTTTAAGGGGGAAAGATTGTAACGACCCTGAATTTTGAACTATTTAATTTGGGAATATTTAATTTATTTTAAATATTTGAATAATGGTTTGGATTGAATTTCAAATTATCAGGATGAAATTGTGATTAAAATTTAGGATTTAATCTATTTAAAAGTTGAATAGAAATTTGAATTTTTACTTTGAAGTTGAAATTTAATATTGAACTTATATTTTAAATTTGAATAAATGATTTAGAAAAATAATTTGAAAATATAATATAAAAATAATTAAAAAAAAATAATTTGGATTTAAAATAAGAAAGAAGAAAATAAAAGAGAAAAATAAAATAAAATAAAAAGTATAACATCACCTTACTTTGAGCATTCCTCCATACCTTCAACATACCGTGACCATGCTTTAAACCACGTCCCCTTTCTATTTTTATAACCCTACCCCTCTCCACTTTCTTCATTCAGACGAAAGAAAAATAAAAAGAAAAAAAATGGCGGCCACGAATTTAAAATTCGTCTCTTCGCCTTCGTTCGCCTTCAGAAAATTGGGGCTTTGCAAAATTTGGGCTTAAATTCGAGTTCGACTTGTTTATTCGTCTTCGTGTGGCCGGCTTCGACTTCAAATCTCTGGCGTGCTCTTCGATTCGATTGAAAGGTGAGTCTTTTGGCTCACGATTATCGGAACGCAAGTATTTAAAATTTGTTATGGATTGATTGCTTGGTTTTATGCTATGAAGGCGTGTTGTTTTGTTTCCATCTGTCGGTTAAATTGCGAGTATAGGAATTGTGGGTTATTCATTATCATTTGCTCGGCTACTTCGAATTTTAAACTGATAGGAACAGATAATACACTTGATGTTGGTTGTTGGTTGTTCTATTGCTATGAATTGCTCTGTTATTTCGTTATTTAAACTGTTAAGGACAGATACTAGCTACGGTCTCTTGCTCGATTGTTTAAATTTAAACTGATAAGAACAGGTTCTACCCAATTTTTAATTTATTTAACTGATGGGAGCAGATGCTAGTAATATTGCTTTAAATTGATAAAAACAAATGCTTCTGATTTAAGCAATTAAACTGTTAAGAGCAAATGCTATATAAATTCTTATTTAAATTGATAAAAGCAGATACTATCTGCTGTCACTTGCAAATAAAGTTAGCATGAGTACATAGAGGTGAATGTTTGAAATATATGTTAGTATGTTTGCATGAATTTGCATTGTGCATCTGTTTGAGCTTTGTTATGGCCTTTGTGCCTTTATGATGACTGCAGTATTAGTTGCAGCCTGCCCTTGTATCTGTTAGTAACTGCAGTTACGTTTTTATGCAGTCTTTCTCTTGTCGATTTACGTTGCATTGTTGCAATTGGATTTGGTTTTCCCTAAATTCATTTTGGGAATTTTGATTTGTTGAGATTTTTGGAGTAAGCAGAGTAATTTCTGATCTCTCAACAAAATTTGCCATCAACAAGAAATGGTTGTCAGACAATCCTACTTGTTGAACCTGCTTTCGACACAATTTTTTCTTTCCTGTTCTTATTTCATTTTCTGCTCCTCTTCCATGCTTTTTAAAATACATACTGAAAATGCAAAGACACAAAATTTGAAGTCCAAACCAAAAGGGTCTGTGCTATCATGCATAAAGTAATTTTTTGTTTCTACAGGCAAATCATTGTTGCCTCATTTTTATAAGACTTAACAAATAACTGAAAGATGTAACACAATTTTAGTCAGAACCAAAGTTGCAGGAGCACTGCTGCCTTGCCATATTAATTTTTATATGTTCATCTCCAATGATTTCATTTTGAGATTTAAGTGGCATTCCATCTGCTAATATTTGATAAAATGATTTATTTAAGGAAATTTGATTTTTAAATTAAATAAAGAAATAAATTAATTAAGTTATTAAAGGGTAAGTGATTTTTCACTTAGTTCAAATATTCTATTTAAAAAGGGGATTTAGTTCAATTGGAAATTTCTAGTTAGAATTATTTTAAAAAGTAAAATAATTAGTTAAAATAAATTTATTAAAGGAGAAACGGGTTTAAATAAAACTATCAGTTAATTTAAACTATTAAAATGAAATCACCAATGAATCGAAATTATCAATTGAAAATTTATTATTCGATCTATTCGAATATTAATAAATTGTATAAAATTGTTATACAAGGTATAAATGAAGAAATCAAGTTGAATTGGAAGTGGATGGCAAACAGGAATAAAAGGTGAGAACTTCTCACTCAAAAGGAATTTTATTGTTTATTTAAATTTTAAATAGTTAGATTTAAAATTTGATTGACTGTGTTGATTGAATGATTGAATGATGATTGTTATATATTGGATGTGAATAGACCCTATACGCCGTTAGTAAGCGGAGGTTATTTATTACACACATATACCGCGATATTCCACCTTGAAGTGGAATTGGTATTATATTATATATATAGCAATATATATATATTGGCATATGTATATATTGCAGTTGATTGATTTCCCGCATTTCTTTTTAGCGGATGAGACCCTATGCGCCGTTAGTAAGCGGATATATATTTATAAAATCCCATATACCGCGATATTCCGTCTTGAAACGGAATGGTATTGTGCTAATGTCTGTGGATGCAGGGAAACAGGTTGGAGGGATCCAACTGGATTCCTCACAAATATTTATTGATTTTAAATATTGTGATGTTTGATTGTTTATCATATCGATATATGATATTGGAAAATCGTGATTGACTATTTGATGTGTTGCATCATCGGATCCAATTTTTGAAATTTAAAAACAACGATTTTAATTTCTAAAGTAATTTTTGAAAGCATACGTTTATAAAATATTTTTGTAATTGATTCATCTTAAATAAATAGACGTTATAATTTTTATGTTATAAAAATTATGATTTTTGAGAAATATAGTTAAAAGTTGATTTTTGAAAATATGGGATTGATGATTTTATAAAATAGTTTAAACTGAGATTTTTGAATCTATTATAAAAAGTTTAAAAATAGGATTTATGAAATTGGATTATTTTATAAATCAAAATGATGGAATTCTAAAGGAGTTTAAAAGATGTTTTAAAATAATAATACAAATTCATTTGTATTAAAAGATTTATAAATTAATATTTATAAATTAAAAGTATTAAAAGTGTAAAACGAACTTTTCTAAGCGTTAGAAAGAATTGTAAATGAATTTCATAAATTGGAATTATAGAATTATAACGGTGAAGTTATAAATAGAATTTTATAAGCAGTAGGTTTATAAAATTTATAAAATTATTAAAGGAATGAGTTTGGATAAATAAATGAATCTTATAAGTTATAAAATTTATAAATTTGAGAAGTTCAAAGAAACAATTTTGTAAATAAATAAATTATAAGTATTTGACTTATAATATGAATTTTTAGTATATCATTGTAATATGAATTGAGATAGGTTAATAAAGAAAATTTATAAAAGGAAGTTGATATAAAATAAATAGAATAGAATTTATAAACATTGTTTTATAAATTCAAAATGACCTATTTGATAAGTAAATTGTTCTAATTTATTTATGGAAATATATTCATGTTTTAGACAGTGAATAATTCCTTAAACTAAAATGAATAGAAGTGATGAAATTTATTAACAAAGTATATTCACGTTTTTGAATAGTGAATATTATGTTAAAGAAATTATTTTGGAAGTGATGTTTGAAATGGAACTAAAACGATCTAATGATGTTTTAAAATATGTTGAGATTCGAAATCATAGATTTCAACATTTATTGTTGAAATAGATGTTTTCGAAAAATAGAAGGAAATAATAGATTATAACACTGTTGTTATAATAGATAATTTCCGAAAGGAAATGTTTTGTATAGTATCGGGATTTATATATCTATTTTTAATTTCGAATCCCTATACTAGTGATTTTGGGTTGTCGTAACGATGTTTTACGCAACATTCGTTTTGGCCCAAATAAATATGGTTAAGTGAATGATTTCCTTAAAGAATGAAATATATACTTAATTTCGATTAGAGTATATGGAATATTTTCTAAGTGTTGAAAATAAAAGATTGTGAACTACTTATTTAATAAGTATGGAAATGTTTTCCAATATAAAGTGAATATGTTGAGAATTTATTTTTTTGAAGATAAATTGAAAATGAATATTTGAAATCGTATATTCATAAATATATTGGAAATATAAATTCAATATGGAATTTGTAAATGAATTGGGAAAATAGGTTTAAAAATAAATATTGATTTATTGTTGAAAGATGGAAAGTTATATCTTGTAAAGATATTTTTGGGAATTAAATAATTTGGAAAATTATTTGGATTCTGGTGATGTTGGCATATCTAGTGATAGTTCAATAACCGACTATCAAAATTTACCTTTAAATAGGTATTTGTTGTGATTTGTTTGAAATTGAATGCCACACTTATTTTTAAAACAAGCGCTCACTATTCGGGTTAACCGGGAAAGGACCATGGGGTCGTATAACCCATTCCGAATATGTGATACGTCGTTATGAATTGCATTCGAAGACCGGTGTTGAAGACCGGATATTTTCGAAAACGAAAGGGTTCCTTGTTGATTGTCTCTGCACTGGCTGATCCCCGGTATAGAGATCTCCATAAGTGATGGGAAATCCGAACGTAATTAGAAATTATTCGGATTGCAAGGACTTCTTTGTAAGTGCCTTCGGTTCTGTTCGAGCCCGGAACAGACTTGTATGGATTGTATGTCTGACATTACAATTTGAGATATAAAGCCGATTTCTTTCAAATATATTTCTGTTGGTGGCGGAGAATTTATTCTTTGCTTAACACCCTTCTTTGAGACGTATGTGCTCAAAGGTTATATAGTTGAAGTTATCAGCGATGTATTCCCAATTTGGTAATGTGACATGCTGAGTGATGCTGAAATGATCATTGTGTTGATTATTTGTGATAGGATCGTTTATTTGATCGTCTATCTTAGTGATCATTGTGTTGATCATTTGTTGACCCAAAGCATGGCTTTTGTATAAAGTATGTTTTTGTGGACGTGACTTCGTCGAGCCTCACATCCCGGAAATGGTCAAAACAGGAAAGATGCGGCAAGGTTATTAGGGGTTGCTGTAGCTCCCCTTAGGGTATGTGCATTTCCTTCTGGAAAGGGGTGGTATCATGGTATGGAGCCCAGATACTTACTCATGTTGAAAACACTCTATTTATTATGGTGTGATGTTGGATATCGAGCGCTCGGTTGAAAAGGTCCTAAAGGACCGGGGAATGGCGTGCTCGTGTCAGTAGTTACCCAGTTAGGGGTAACCCGGCCTTGTGTTGGCAGAGTTCCGGTTTGGTTCTCGGGGGTGTCTTTCCAGAGGCATTCTCAGTGGCAATGGGAAGTTCCTTGGCCTGACCATTTGTTGGAAATCCAAAGAAACAATACGAAACTTGTACGGTTTTAGTTGTAGAACCTGCCATTTAATATGGTAGCTATTAGTAGGCATAATATAATGGTACCTATGCTGGCTAAGATTTATATTCTACTTTCGAAATGAATTTTTCCTACACTATACACTAATAATAATATCAAATGTTATTTTAAATGCGTATCAAGCATCTTTGACTATCATAAGGAGAAATCTCCTCCGATTCTGCGTTTGCATGTGTGTATGTGCGGGAGGCCTTATGGTAGTCTCATTTTTAAAAGCATTGCGAATTGAAATAAAAATATTCCTCTATTTTAATTTAAAAGCAAATAAACTGTTTTGAGTTCTCACACCAGTCACATGACTGACTCGGAGTTTATTGTTTTCCTTCCTAAACTCTGGGTGCCCACCAATTTTCCACACGGGCAGTCAAGAGAAAGGTTTATCAGGATATTCTGGATATTCAGGAGTTGCTGGAGGCAAGCTGGATGGCATGGCGTATTACTAGTTTATATAGTATTTCTTTTTCCGCTGCACTGTTGATGTTGTATGATGTTGTACACTCTGATGATATGATGTAATGTAATAACTGATATAGTTCTTTGTTTAAAGATTATTCATTTATTATTATATGTTGTTCCGCTGCGAATTGTGAGATTCTGATGTTGTTCTTTCTGTTCTGTTGTTCCTTTCTGTCAGTTCTATTTTAAAAAAAAAAAAAATTTCTGTTCTCTTTTTTCTATTTTCAAATTCTCTATTTTCTATCTTCTTAACTACTCTTCTCTCTTTTTCTTTTCTTAAAATTCTTTTAAAACCCCTAACTATTCGGTTTTTCGGCAACGAAAATCCGTATACGTTACAGTTGGTTAACATAGTAGATAATTAAAACAATATAGCAGATTCATTCATGAAGAGACTAGCTTAATCAGTTCCCACCAAACCGATCAAAGGGATATGATAGAGATTCATAGAGTTAATAGCATGCCCTGGGGATAATTTTGTAATTTATTATCAATTATTAACTCTATAATGAAATCTAGTTTCGAAATAAAAGGTGTTTTATTATATTATATACTTGTAGAATGTTATATTGGTTAATTATTTAATTTAAGTATATTTAATAGAAATCCGTAAACGATGTGTTTTGTGATAGTTAGGCCTGTCAATGGATACCCGAAAAATCCGAAATTCGTCCGGATCCGTATCCGAAAAAATGGATATTATCTGATATCCGAAAAGCGGATGCAGATATCCGAAAAGAAAATCGAATGCAGAAATAGGCATATCCATATCTGAAAAACATCCATCCGATCCAAAATTAATTATAATAGAAGTTATTATTATTATTGATTTATTATTTAACGATGAACGTAAAATATACTTAGAAATGAATTGTTCCACTTTGAAAAACTGATTAGCATTGTAGTTTGTGTATTGTCATTTGAGAAAGCGATTGTTTTAGTTCAAAAATATTAGTATAATAAAAATCTTATTCAATTTTGGATGCGGATATTTCGGATATTTTCGAATATCCGAAAATATCCGCTTTTTATTTTCGGATGCGGATATTTTCGGATATCCGAAAAATATCCGTGGATGCAGATGCATATATTAGTTCTCAAATATCCACGGATATCAGATGCAGATTTAAATTTTTGGATGTGAAAGCGGATGTAGATACAGTTATATCCGCATCCGTTTGCATCTGTTGACAGCCCTAGTGATAGTAATTACAATATATTGTGATCATAAGCAATCTATCATAGTATGAAAAACACATCGTTTTAAATATTCATGGTCAAGACGTATCAAGATTGGATATCGATACATCCATTCAGACTAGAGTAAGTAACGTTGTAAATGTTAGACAATGTATTACTCATGGCTTCCTGGGGGGCCAATGTGTTACAAAATAATAGTTATCGTGTGGCTGTGGAATGACTTATCTGTTAGTTAATATAACTTTGGTCAAACAGAAAATATCGGTGTAACAATGTTACACAAATTCTCTCAACTTGAGAATACCGTGGAGCTCTAATGTAGAAAGCGTTTTGATATAGTTAACTCGTGGCAGGTGTCCATCGAATAACTATAGTTGGTCAATTTAAAGCATTAGAAGTGAAAAACTATTCAATAGAGAATTTTTCCCCTCAGTTATACGATGTTAATATTGTGATCAATTGAAGTCAAATTAAGTCAAAGCCTTTGGCTAGAGCGGTTCAATTAATAATAATTGTAATTGTTGAACCAAGAACTTCTTATCTGGACTATATAAGTTGAATATGGACGATGTTGGAATTTTGACCATAACTAAATTTCATAAGTCTTAATGTGATATAGTTTTGAAAAAGAATTAGTGTAAATAATTGTCACTGTTGGGGACCGCTTAAGATAAGTAAAATTGGACTTTACCCAAATTATATAAGTGTTAAATTTGGCCATAGTGTCACACCACTAGATAGAATGATGTGTGAACATTAGTACTCAAATTGTTCGAATTAATCACTAATCGATTTAACACCTAAGAGTCACACAACCGTAAGGCTGAATACTTTGACTACCACCTGATTTGATTAAATTATAATTTTATAAATTAATTAAATCAATTAATATATGTAAGCACCCCATCTCTATACCTGTACTATCCAAGAAGGTAATACTGTCAAATAATGTGGAGAATGAGGCTACACGAGGTGCATAATGTTCCTTTGGGCTAACATTGGTATGTATTAAAACATCAAATAAATAACTCATCTATATGTACACAGTATCAACATAAAGTAATAAATACACGTGCCTCTATGATAGAACAATACACGATATATAATAAATATAAGAGATCACGGAGTTAACCGTAGCAGTAATATATATCAACACAATATACAAAGTATGATTTACATCACCATGTCATGTACATAAATGGGTCTATACAATACAAATTAATATACTACAACATTGAATAACTAGCCTCCTCTATGCCTAAATAATACAACCTGATCTCAACATCTATGTACCAAAAATGTCTCGGACTGACCCGAGTATTACGTAAGTAACACACGGGTTAGACTATATCTAAATCAAGGGGTTGTACATATATTTATAGAAGCGGCATTTTACCAGAAGGTCAAACTTTGTAGTCCAATTAGTTTCTAGGACACACATTCACAAAAATTAATTTTAAGGTCAAAGTCAGATGAATAATTACTTTTAAGGACAAAGTCAGCGGTTCAATTATTTTCAAGGACATAATTTCGTAGGTTTTTATGCCTTAAAAACTAATTATTTTTCATTTTGTCCTTAAAAAATAATTATTTCAGTTGTGTGTCCTAGAAACTAATTACGCTTGTTAAAGAGGCCCTTATGGCAAATTTCCACTTTATAGAACATGTGTAGTACAATGGCAATGGCATATAAAACAACAGTATAACAAAACAACTGTAACCACAAAATCAAACACAAAGATGTCATCGCCCATATAAAATCCCATCAAATATTATCCAATCGAAACAATATCAAATGGGTGAATCATCCATCTCTAGAATCATCCTCGAAGTCCAAAAATCATCAATAATGAGACATAATTTACATAAATAAATCAAAATAAATCATGTGGGGGGGGGAATGACTGTATGACAGACATGAAGTCCCAAGTACAACCATATATACATCAATATGTTGATCTCCTAACCGTGGGTTGCCTAACCCATATCTATACTTAAGTGAGGTGTATTAATAAAATATGATGACCTACCACTCCATTAGAACTAGAAGAAAGACTAGTGGTCGTCTGCCCGCTCTAGGAGTCGAGGATCACTTAACCGGATCTTCTCCTACAGTCATTGGTTACCTCGACGGTCATTATGACACATATCCACCAATGGCTCGTCAACGCTTAGCCTCTTGGTCAAGACCCTGCTTTGCCCCAACATGCAATAGACTGTTGGCCTATGCGACAAAAAGGGGCTATAGGGCGCTTACCTTATTGGTCACCTAACCCAAGTTCCATGATGTAGGGCACCTAACTCATGGGTCACCTAATCCAAATCATGTGATACGCATCAAAAGAATATCCAATAGGGTGTAGCAGATCTGGACGTGACCCTAAGATCAAGCGCTAGAGTGGATTCCATCCATCTAGTTCATTCCAACGTCAATAAAAGGATACACATGATAGCGGTACACAATATAAGGGCACCTACCCTGCTTGCACCTACGAGCGTCGCCTTATGTAGGTACAGTCTCATAATACTATTCCGATCACATGAGTGTCATCTACTTACAATGAATAACCGAAAAAACATCACAATAGTGTGTCATACCACTGTGTGATACTCAAACGTTTACTCGCTGCTCATAAACTATACTCAATCTCCAAAATATTCTATATAATGAGTCCAAAGAATAACCGAATAAATATTATCCAGTGCTCTATCCAATACGGTATTATAACTCCATTTATTCAAATTTTTCATCACACGTAATTAAATATCACAAAATCATAAAAAAGGATGTCATCACCGTATCATATCCAAATCACAAACCAAATCAATATTAACGGCGAATCATTCTTGTACTCCAATTCAATATAAAAGGAAGTAAAATCAAAAGAAAAAAAAGAAAAAATAGATTAGTGCACACACGCACACACGCGTGCGTGCACACACATATGTAGAATTAGCAAATCAATGTTCAACAGTAAATCAATCGCAACCCATAGCTTTGATATAATAGAATTAAGAACTTTACAAATGTAATATATATCCTAAAATTAAACCGAGCAAGCAATTAAAACCAAATATAAATTATTCTTCTCGATAAATTACTAATTTCTCAGTTTTAATAAATTTAAATAGCAGTTTAATATTCACCAGCAACCTTAGAGAACTCATTTCTTTCTTTTGAAAAACCAAAATAATTTGTAAAGCTAAATACAACGCATAACAATTATTACATAATTTTCTATAACTAAATACTATTTTAAAATAAATTTATAAACCTCTAAAATAATTCCTTTTCATTTCAAATCTAAGAATATAATCCAAAATCTTCACTTTATTCTTAAACTGATTAAAAGTAAAACATTTTCCTATATTCTATACAATATTTAAAATTAACATATTATAGAAAGAGAGAACTTTTGTATATTCAAAACATATCCAAAATCATTTAATTAGTTTATAGGGTAAAATTCTATATTTTTCCAAGGTTTGAAAACTTCTTCAATAAATTTTAATAAAAAACTGCTTCAAACAATATTATTATTTCCGTATTATATTTTTATAAAATAGGAATATATCATATTCTCCTTTAAACAATTCCAAAACTTATAATATATTATAATATTGATTTTAAAAAGATTTTATAACCAAAAGAAAATTATATAAACATTTATACTTTAAAAGGATTCGTACGTATGAAAATATCTAAATTGAATAATACTTTGTAAAATAATTATAAAATACTTTTAATAAAATATCAAAACCCTTAAATAAATTTACAAAACATTTCAAACATCTTTTTAAAATAAGAAAGTAATTAAATATCTAAATATATAAATTTTAATGTAAAATCCTTCAAAAATCATCAAATATTAATATAAATTTTATCGTGTGGTCTGAATCGAATTACATCGAATTATAGTCATCTAAGCAATGACCACACAGCATAGAAACAAACAACACAAATCAACAAACTAATGGCACCTTTGCATTTTGACAATTCAATATATTCAAAACCAGTTAATTTTTTTCCCTTCCTGCTTTAGGATATTGTATTTGTTTAAGTTGAGGGTCAGTTGGAGCGGTTTATGGGTAACTGAAGTGAACTGGTGTTCAGCAACAATAAGTTGGGAATGCTCTAATTATTGTTTATAATTTCATCAAAATTGAGAGTAATTATCGACTTGAAAGTAATAGCATCTCCAATAGGACTGAAACATAAAAAAGGTTAATTTTTTTCCTCATTCACCACGCTACAAAGCAGTTTGATTCGAGCGTAGGGAATGTGAAGAAGTGGGGGTTTGCCCTTTCTTTTGAGCTTGGATTGATAAACAAGTTTTTGAAAGCCGTTTAAGGCTAAACGGTGTTTAGAAGCCTCTTTTCATGATTCTGCGTCTTTCTTCTCATCGTTTACAAAGATTTATTTATTTATTTTTTCCGAACGGGTTTCCGAAATCCCTTTTTAGCACCAAATGAGTTTTAAAATCTCGTTTTGTGTTTTTTTCAATAAATGTAAAAATCAAATAATAATAATAAATTAGAAAAAGAATCTACGGTAGCCGTCGGAGGAGAAGTGGGGATTGTTCAGGCTTGTTTGTCATCTCGTCACGCCAAAAATTGCTGCTTACTAGAGATGGGAGCGGATCACCTGGCCCTAATGCCCATTGTTCTGATAAGGCAAACCAATCAAAACACATAGATTTTTACAAAAAACTTTACTCTCTCTTTGCTATGGTCTTTGTAGGATCGATTTCACCCTAGAGGGGGGGTGAATAGGGTGATGGTATAAATTATAAAAATTAATTGCAGAAGCTTATAATAATTTCAACACAGATCACAGAACAATAGCAGCACAGATAATAGCAGAATAATAAATGCAGAAATAGAACGACACAGAATTTACCTAGCTTCAGCAAAACCCTGCCTACGTGCTGCCCTCAAGGTTTCTACTAGAAATTAGATAGTCAGACGCTTACACACGTAAACTCGCGACACCCGCTATCGACTAAATCTAACTCTACGCTAAAAACCCTGCCACAACTCAGCCACTGAGTTGCGAATTCTCAAACTACGCCACGTAGTTTGTTCCCTAGTCACACGACTAGAAATTTAAATGATTTAAAAATGAATTACAAATTAAAAACGATTTAAAAACAAATTAAAAATAAAAACCCTATTTTTAAACTCCTTATCCCTTTATGTTAAACAAGACCAACCCAACTGGTTGACTTCCTTAACCCGTATCTTTTTATTATCTTCGACCGACTCCTTCTCTTTTCTGATAAAATCAATGGTTGCTGTGTAAATTGCTTTCGCGAGATTTGACTTAGGGCTTCGGCTTTTCATGAAATTGAAATAGGGCATTGTTCCTTTTTCGTTCCAATTTAGGGTTTTTTGATTTAAAATTGAAGCGCTGCTTCAAGATATTCGATCGAAACAGATGATTATTTTCGATGCTTGCTTGTTCGATCAGATGTTACTTTGAATTGCAGACAGCTACTTCAATTCGATCAAGTTCGAATTATAATTGGTATGTTAATTTTTGCTTTTGCTTTACTGGTTTTGACTTGCTTGAACTTGATGGTTATGCCGATGATCTTAGGGTTTTTATATGGGTTCGTAACCCTTGTTTTGCGTTCGTCTGATTTCTTCAACACTATGCTTTCGGCCATTCGATTTTGTTGAACGTTGATGATTTATTTGACTTAATCAAATTCGTATATTTTGATACTTGGCTCTCACGGTTTTGAATCTGAACTGTTCGTTTCTTTGACTTGGTTATCATATTAAGTACGGTCGGTTGTTCACGGCTTCAAATTAATTTTGCTTGATGTTGTGCACGTAGTATCTTTGAAGTTGCACTCTGGTTCATTATATATTATCACTCCCTCCTGTTTGCTTTGGCTTCATTGACCTCGGCCATGTGTTCATCTAAGTGTTCATCCCTGAACATTACTGTTTTGGTTTAACTTTGTAGCATTGACTTGATATCATTACTTCAATGTTTCTGATGCTCCTTCGATTCAGTGAGGCTTGTATTTGAATGTCAGTTGTATTAGTCCTTGGTGCAGTTGATTTGTAGTCTCTGGTTCTTTTTGGTTACTGATCATTCATTTGTATCACTAGTAGCTGCATGTTTTACTATAGTCGAGTTGTATCCATGTGTTTACTTTGAAATGGTCGTTGTTGGCAACTTGGTTGTATATTTGGCCGTCTGCATTTTTGTTTCTTTGATGTTGTTTATGTCTGCATCTTGTGGTTGCCACTGTGTTCCATTGAGCTCGACATTTGCATCATTATGGTGGCTGACCATCCTGCTATGTCTTGTTCATCTGGTTCATGTATCACTTTGGTATTGTTGCATTATAGTTGCATCACTGTATGTAGCTTATTGAAGTGTTGCATTGTTGATGCTCTTTGAGTTGCAGTGTTTCATTTCTGGTTGGTCTGACTTGAACTGATCATTGAAGTATGTGTGTCTGGTCGTTGCATTTGTAGATTGCATTGTTGCAGTTTCCATATCTTGTGCTCGAGCTTGCATGCTTCATGTTGCCTTATTCTCTGGTCATACCTGTATCATGCTTGGCTTTGTTGTTTGGTTTCACTTGGGCTTGTAGTTGATGTTTATAATTGTTCGACCTGGCATTTGTTCGCTGTTATGTTGGTGGTATTGTGCCTTAGCCTCTTGTGCATTGCCCCATACATATTGTCACTGTTTGACATAGTTTGGATTCGGGCTTTGACTTATGTCACTGATTTTTGGTCGAGACTCGTTTTAGTTGTCGAGACCATTTTTCCATACTTGCACATTTTTAAGTGCACCTGTGTTGAATTCAGTTTTAAAACTCGGGTTTGACCTTGTGCTGATGTCGAGACTTTATTTATATTGCACCTGAGTTGAACCCGTCTTTTTATTTGGGTTTGACCTTGTGCTCATCTGTCCCTGTAGCATTATCAAGTGTATATCGGTGTGCACGGCCTTGTGGCATGTGCAGTGATACACTGTTCATGTCACATTGTTCGTGTGTGATGAATTCAAATTTAAATGACGACGAACAACCCAAATAACTGAGGCAAATAATATTTTCAAAATCCATATTTTATTTTATATTGCAAAAATATTTCTTTTTCAATTTTACTGCGTTAGTGAATATTTTTGCAGATTGCTCAGATGTTGGATTCTAACTGGAATGAAATTGAAAATAAAATACGAATTGAGTGAATGAGTGATGTGTAGCGAGGTTAAATGTAAATATGAAATTGTGATGTATTTGTAATCAAAATTGTATATGTATAGTGAGAGCTTGAATTTGTACTATTCAAAAGTGTAATAAATATTTGTTTGAATAAAATTTCTGTTTGAATTCAAATTCTATGTTATTTATTTTTATTCAGCAAATATTTATTTAATCTATGAAAAATAAAATAGTACATTAACAAATACATTTAAACGAATGTATATATGTTTATTATCATCAAACAAAAATCATATAAGCACATATTCAACAATCTCCCCCTATTGATGATAACAAACATATATTTAAGATTTTGAATATGTTAAATGTACTTGATCATTCATATGCTCTAATTGCTCCCTATTTAAATGCTTCCTCTCTACACAAAGCTCCCCCTACATGTATGCATGCAAATAAAAATATGCGAATGAGCCTAGATGCAAATAGAAAAATATTTGACATTTGCTTGGTTTTATTTGACAAAATCTTAACTTTTCTCTCCCCCTTTTGTTATCAGCAAAAGAATAATAGTGTTAGAGAAAATAGAGATAAGGTGATCGATATTAATTCAACATTAAAACTCAATTGAATATAAATATTAAATTTCAATAAAAAATCAAACAAAAATCATAAATATTTTGTTAGGCGCATATTCCACTTTTAGAATGATGAGAATTATGTCATCATATAAAACCATACAATTGTGTCTATTTGTGGTATATTTATATCAGGAATTTGAATATCTACTAACCATGCATAACCGTTAGGACTTTTAAATGAGATTAGTAGTATTCCAATTTTATTTTTAAAAAAAATGAATTCAAGTATCTTCTAACCACGCATAACCGTGAGGACTTTTAAATGGGATTAGAATCAACTTGTTTATTTTAAAAAATAAATCAACTTTTGATATGCATTCCATACATGCATAACCGTGAGGACTTTTAAATGAGCATGGAAGCACATAACAAATTCCAAGTAATTCACCCATGCATAACCGTGAGGACTTTTAAATGAGTTTTTTTTATGATAGAAATATAAAATGAAAAACGAACGATTCCTGTTTAAAGTACCACATATCGACAAACTATATAGAATTTTGATGAGTGATGGTCGTTAGAAATATGATAGATATAGAGATGGTCATGGAATTTTTACCAACAAAAAGTTTTATAACTCTTGTTTAAATTTCTAAAGAAATTTATTAATTATACTGTCTCGAGTCATAATATATGATAAATATCAACACTCATCACTTTTTCAATCACTATTTATCTTTTCGATAATTATTAGGGAGTCAGATTAGTCAAAATAGTCATTTAAAATCAAATTCAAAAATAATTATGAAATCAATTTTTCAAAAGTGACTAATATGAAAATGTGGTCAAAAATGATTTTCTCGAGGGGGTTTTATAAGAAAATTTTCTGCTATTTGAAATGAAAAATATGCAGATATTTTCTTTGAAAAACGATGCAGTTACTAAATGTCTCAAAAATCACGTTCAACCAGTAATTTTTCTATCAACTAGATTACCAGTGTAATCTGCATCTGAATTTCTTTTTCACTCAAAATTATCATTAATTGAATTTGATTGACCAAACCATGAAGTGTGCACCAAAAATTCCAAACTCAATTTTAACAACAATTTAAAGGACATTCTTTTGAATTTGAATTGAAGCCGTGTAAATAATCAAAAAACCGTGAATATAGAGTTAGCCATATTATAACCAAATGTATTATCATCCAATCAAAACACTATTTTTAATCCAAACTGATATATATGAAGTAATTCAAAGAATCTAGAGATTTTTATAGTGTTTTTGGCATAAGAATATTGTAACGTCCCGCCTTTTCGCATGATTTAAACAGACACACGTGCCAATTCAAACCATACGGAAGGGCGGATTGTTATGGGGTAAATAAGAAAACAGAGAAGAAATAAAACAAAATAGAATCTCACAGCGGAAGGATAAAATATAATAATAAAATATATTGTTTATAAAACTGTTTACAAAACATTTGATTCTTCTTTATACAATTAAATATCAGAGTTCACATACCAAAAAGATCAATGCAGCGGAATACAGTGTGAGTGTAGTGCAATACTATAAATAATAATAACACAAATCTTCGTCTTCGTCCTCCAGATCTAAACCTTCAAATCCTGAAACGCTCGGACTGACCCGAGCGAATTTGAAAAGACAAAAACACTCGAGTCAGAACTAAAAGATCTTATGTAAGTTAAATTTACAGAAATAAATAAGAGTGCAGTAACTCAAGAGATGCTCGGGATTTACATCTCCTAAGGATCCGTTAAACTATTTACTATATAGTATATTGCGCTATTATAATAGTGTCTAATTATAAGATAAACTTACTTTTAAATAGCGTTAAGGGGTTACCCATATAGCCCTTAACACAGAATATATTCCCATAGTCTATACAGTACCGTAATCTCCCCCGTACTGGGCGTCGTCAGAGGGCACTCCATAGGTATGGTACAAAACCAAAATCGTATAAGGCGCGCTAGGGTAGGTGACATGGCACAACTAGGCAATGCCAGGGTAGATATACCAATTGCTAATCGGGCTGATGGTAACGCATAGCCGCAGCTACCGCCCACCTCGAACTAACACCCCCAAATCAAAGAAATCAATAGTGGCCACCGAAACAATCCAAAGTCAGAGTATAGTATCGAAGGAGTGCGTTCGATCAGAGGAATGACCTCATTGGCCCGAGAATCGCTCCTGTTTTAGCCACCTTATGCCAACTCACGGGAGTTGGGTCCACGTATTTACCTTACAGGAAACGTCGCCACCAACCTACTTCATTCTGGAATCTCCACCGCATACACGGTAAGTCAAAGTGGTTTTCGGTATCGACAGAGAGCATGTCCATATCTGATCCCGGTCTCTTTAACAACCAGACGTTATTATAACACCGCGGTCATTTAAAAATAGTTTATACTTCCAAACCAGAATAAAAATTTCCATTTCAAAACTATTAATACGATATCAATTTAAAGCCTAAAAACAATATGATATCCTTTTCTCAAATATAATTCTTTTCCAAAATCATACTGCTTTAAATTTTAAAATATCTGAAAACCAAATATTTGAGTTATACTTTCAAAGCATAATATTTCGAAATTCATATATTTTAAAACCATAACTTCTAAAACTTGAATGGTTTGGATATTCAACGGTATATAAAATAAATGGTTTAACTTTAAGGTTACTTTGTAAAGAAAAATAATTTCTATGGCTTTACAGATACATTTCTTTATTTAAAGTCTAAACCGTAGATTTAAATATCACTTCAAATTCTAAAACCACTTCAATTCCTATATAGATATATCCATTTGGAGTATTAATATTTCAAAACTAAAGTTGGATTTTATTCTTTCAACAAATTAATGCTCTATTATTTAGTCTTGAATATTCCCATAAATTCCATAATTAAAACTCCAATTTCTAGCAATTTAAATATTTTCTTCAATTTAATTTATACCAAAATATTCATTTTAAATTTATCTTGGAAAATCCAGTTATAAATATCATATCTTAAAATTTCCAAACTTAAACATAAAATATAAATTATCAAATTCCATTTTCTCAAATTTTTATCATTTTATTCAACAGGTTTATACACAGCTTAAATTTAAAATTTTAACTTCATATGTGTATATATCGAAGAATAATATTTTATAAAATATCAAAATTAAATTTTTATAAACCGTATCCCATCCAAACCATAGAAATCACCTTTAAAATAATTTATATATAGACCACGGTGCCTGTATATAATTTTCTATCCTATGGTCAAGTGATACGGATATTTATCATTTCAATCCGCAATTTAAAATAAAATTTTGCGGTTGTATATCATTTCAAACCACAATCCCGAATGAAATGAAATATGCATGATAACTTGCAGTTGAAATGATATAAAATAAAACATTCATTCATCAATATCACCCATCATCCAAATCGCAATCATCATCCAAATAAAACAATATCAATATATATCTGATAATATATAACAGGTAATAACTGGCAGCTATGTTCAAAATAATTTAACAACTATTAAACTAACAGTTTATATTCAGTAATAAATTTTATAACTGTTTAACTAGCAGTTTATATGCAAATAAATAAATTCTAACTTTCAATTAATATGCAATAAATAAAATAAATTAACAGTTAAATTAAATAAATGCGATTTAACAGATATGATGAATAAAACACGCCAAACAGTCATAAATAAATTTCTACTCATATCTAATATAAATTTAACAAACATAAAAACTTTTAGTAGCTGTGAGTGGGTTAAAACACTCGCCTTTTGAATTTAAACCGAATTTAAATTCGATTTAAACCCAAAAATTTGACGGTCTCCAAATCTGTCCAAACCAGGGTCATCAGATCCGGAATTTAATTACGATCCTAACGGAAAAAAACTCGTGTGAATCAGAGTACGTATGCAGAAGTTATCATCGTTAACGATTTTGAAATCTAAATTTAAATTAAACATACCATTACCCAATTGCCACGTCACCGAAGCTACCTTCATCCTCACGTGTTTCCCAGAACCCTAACCCGCGTTCATCTTCGTTCCACCCCAAATGTTTGCCGCCGCATCCATCATAAATTCGCCACCACCACGTCGTTCTGACACACGATCAGGGACTTCCATCGGGAAGCCCTCACCACGCCGCCCTATCTCTGATGAAGCGGTCGCCTGAAACGGACCCTAGGCTGCCGCCGCCGTTGCCCTTCTTCGATCGATTCGCGACAAATTCGACAGCCCATCTCACCAACTAAGACCATAGATCTTCACTGTTCATCGAGCACTAACTCCCCATGCCACCTGATCGTCATAACAACGACGATCCACCGTTGAAAATCA
Source organism: Allium cepa (assembly GCA_030765085.1). Classification (NCBI taxonomy): domain Eukaryota; kingdom Viridiplantae; phylum Streptophyta; class Magnoliopsida; order Asparagales; family Amaryllidaceae; genus Allium; species Allium cepa. Next base: position 616,757,706 of record CM060942.1, read on the forward strand.
TCCATGCCAAACGAACGGCCGCGAAGAAACCTCGATTTGTGAACAAACTGATACCCAAATCGAAAAACGAAACACGCCATTGAATTACGCTCGTCGAGAGCATCGACATAAAATTTTTTGGAATTTTTCTGAGGTGATTTAATTTTAGCTTTGATTTTGAAATGAAAATAGATCTAGGTTTTGCAACCATTGAGGAAGAGAAGAGATGAAGACAATGAACGTACAGACAAATGATAGAAGATGGAGGCTAGGGTTTATCACAGCATATATATAGACAAACTGTAGTAGGCTAGGTGGGCACGGATTACGAACGTGCTGAACGGTAGTTGGCCCAAAAAGCCCGTTCTGACCCCGGAACGAAATTTATTAAACCCATATATCCAAATAGGTATTTTAAAATATTCTGAACGCGATGGAAAAAGTTTCACGTCCAAATTTGATCGTATGAAGAAGTTATGCTGAAAACAAAATTTTCAAATTGATTTTAATTAAATCGATTTCAAGGCGTTTCGTGTTTGTACGATCAAACGACAAGTCCGATCGATACGAAACTTGAAACCCTACAATAATTCACCGATATGGATCCGATGAAACTGGTTTCGTAGAAATCCGAGTCCATGACAAAAATGGCTATTTTTATATTAATTAAATAAATTAAAAATTAGTCAATTAAATCAAATTTCCCATTTCTTTTTGATAATTGACGATTCTTATTATTATAAATTTTTCAATCACCTATACTAATTTAAACAAAATTTAACTTGTCGAATTTAAAATTTTAGAAATCCCCAAATTTCATTAATTTCACCAAATTATAAATTAAATTTCCAAAATTTTAATTAAATTTACTTTCCATTATTATTGTCAAATAGAAGAATTTATCATTGGATTCATGTTTCAATATGTAAATATTTCCAATTTCATCCGAACTTCTATTTACATAATTCCTAAATATTAAATTTCAAATATCACTTCAATTAACGTTAACGTAATAATTATTTATTATTTATTGCAGTTGATTATCAGTTACAATTAATATACTAAATAGATGGTAAATCTTGAATACTGGTTATCCTTAACGTTTTATTTCCCATTTAATTGCAACAACTAAATTTCAAAAATTTAACTCAATTAAATAGACAACTCTTTATATTCTAAATCAATTGCAATGGTTTAAAAGTTGCTAAATTTTGATTTCAGTGATCCCTTTAATTCGATTCAAAATTAGCAATTACCTATTGAATGCCCCAAAATTCCTATTAAATAAATCTAACAAACCTTTATCATCAATTAGATGAATTAAATATTGCAATCAAATTATTGCGTTAATAATTTCCGTTTCACTTTAAAGTATCTAAATTAGCCAAATAAAATACCTATTACCCAAATAACTTCAATTTCTTCCAAATAATATTTACATAATTATTTTAAATATTGAATCCATTTAATTGCAATAAATTCAATTGATTGCAAATCAATTCCAAATAAATTTGATTTCTATCCAGTTACAACTTAATATCAAATCAGTTTTCACTTAACTAACAAAGTCATTATTACTTAGAATTTCATTACATTTTATATTTTCACATTTTCATTTTGGTTTCATTTCTTTTCCCACATAGTTTATTAAAAATGGGATTTTTCTTGGTTACAACTTATTTGGATCTAACATTCTTCATTTACCAATTTATTCCACTTTACTGTAAAAAATTTCACATCAAATTATAAATTAAAACTTTAACAAATCCGTTACTTGATTTAAACCCTGCTATTCAATAAATGGACATTTATAGGTGAAATTAACATTGACCTATATTTCATATCATAAATGCATACTTATTTCATATTATTTAGTTATATTTACCAACCATGTCCACAAATTTACTATTTATATACTTAATTAATTTATTACTAATTTAAGTAAGTTTATTATCGACAGCATTCATTAAAATTATTTATCTACACTTATTGCATTGGTTTATTCAACGGTCACTCTTATTTAGTCACTATCCATTTTACAACCAAATGTACAATCTCCACTATTGATTTTTATATTAATGAGTCCCATTCTAGTTAATATAATTATTAATATTCACAAATTCAACATTTATTGGTTTCTTATATTTAACTTATACTAAGTATGACAATTTACATTATTCAAATCTATTGCCATATAAATATTAAATTGTTACATTAAATTACAATTACTATATCTAATTCCCACATTTACTCAAATAAAATCTTAAGACTTTTATTTCATTCTAAATTAGATTAGAAATCATATTAAATTAATTCATTTAATACCTTCGAATTTACCGGGTCGTTACAAATATAATTGGCCAACTATTTTGAATAAGTCAGAATCATCATCTTTTCATCATCACATTATTGGTTGATTTTAATTCAGAATATGGTGCAGATTATCACATTTAATATATCATTAAAAAAAATATACCTTTACCTGTTTTTACCTTTACGATATTTTTCGTCGTTGTCCATTGTGATTCTGTCACCTTTATACTAGGCTAAGGAACTTTGTGTTTGTCGCCCGTCGTGTTTCTGGAACAGCCAAAATCCAGAGAACACAGTTATTGTTCCTTAGCCTGCCACCACACCTACACGTTGAAAGATTTATGTGACCTATTTGTTTTTATAGATCCATGGTTGTTAGCGACAGAATATTTTGAAAAATAATTTTGTGGAGACCCAAAACTATTTATATATGTTCCTTTCGACACCCAAATTCGTTTAACTTTGAGAGATTTTATATTTGTGCCTTTTGGAACTAAAATCGGTATAGTTTTCACATGTTTGGGTCTATACCAACAATTATTGTGATTGTGTCTATATTTTTTACAAATTGTGCACATAGAATTAACTTGATTAATATTGCATTCAACAATTTTCGATTTATTATATCCAAGTCCTTGTCTAATCGTATTAACAACTTGCTTTCCTAATAGCATATTCAACGATTTTTCACTTTTGGAAAATTTATCTAAGGTCGTTGACAAATGCTGGACTTGTGTTTTGAGAGATTCATTTTCTTTCAACAATTGAGTGCGCTTTTTAATAGAATTTTCTCTCCTAGTATTTTCACTTTCTTTCAAAATCAGAATTTCATTTTCAAGTGATTTTATATTGATTTCTGATTTTTTAATTTCATCTTCGAATGTTGGACGCTTATCACACTTAGGGATCCTTCTTTGATAGTTTTCAACTAATTGGTCAAGTTGTTCATTTAATTCTATCAAAGCGTCTTTTTGTGATTCAAGTTTAGCATATTTTTCCCTAAGTCGTTCAAAACAGTCATTCACTTCGTGGAAATAAATAAGTAATTCAGAGTGAGTAAGTTTTGATACCTCGCTTGGCTCGTCGTCGTCGCTATCAGTTATATTTCCATGAAGGCACATATCTGCTTTCTCACTCTCACTGCTAGAACTTTGATTATCTTCGTCACTTGTATTCCACGTGGCTGCAAAACTTTTCCTTTTTGATTTCTTTTTAAAGTCGCGTTGATTTTGAGGACAACTGGGCTTGATGTGTCCGGGTTGGTTGCACTTGTGACAGATGATCTTCTGTTCTTCAGAGTAGTCTAGTGCTTTGGCTATTCTGCTTTTCGCTTTTTGAATTCGAGCTGATTTTCCATATTTGTAATTCCATATTTTAAATTTCTTTATTAATAGCTCCAATTCTGCTGTTGCATCGTCATCGTCATCACTTTGAGTTGCTCCTTTGAGAGCTATTGATTTCTTTCGAGTATCTCCTCCTTCACGCTCTTCCTTGAATTTCATTTCTAGCTCATAAGTGGTGAGATTTCCGATGAGTTCTTCGACTTTCATTTGTTTCGAATCTTTTGATTCTTGAATGGCAGTCACTTTGGCTTCAAAACTTCGTGGAAGGACTCTGAGGATTTTTCGGACTATCTCCAACTCTGCATATGATTTTCCAAGAGCTTTTGATTTATATACGATATTGGAAAGTCGTCCATGCATCTCTTTAACATTTTCTTCCTTCGCCATTGTGAAGTTCTCGTATTCGCTGCTTAGCATGGCAAGGCGAGATTCTTTGACTTGAGATGTTCCTTCGTGAGTCACTTCTAGTGTGTGCCATATTTCCTGCGCAGTTAGATAATGTGAGACACGATTAAATTCAAATTGATCCAATGAACAGATAATAGAATTCATAGCTTTAGCATTAGTATTTTGTAATTTATTTTCTAGTTCTGTCCATTGTTCCTTTGGTTTATCTACTTCCTGATTATCTACAGTTATAGTCGGTGTTCTATAACCTGTCTCAACAATATTCCAAGCGTCAATGGTTTTCAGAAAGATTTCCATCCTATTTTTCCAGTAAGCATATTCACCATTGAACATTGGTGGTCTAACTATGGACTGACCCTCAGCAAAAGCAGTATTAAAAGAAGCCATCTTAAAAAATTCAAATTTTTAAAACAAAAATTGGTTTTTGGAAAACGAATTTTTTAAAACAGAAGTTGACTTCTATTCCTAGCTCTGATACCACTTGTAGGATCGATTTCACCCTAGAGGGGGGTGAATAGGGTAATGGTATAAATTATAAAAATTAATTGCGGAAGCTTATAATAATTTCAACACATATCACAGAACAATAACAGCACAGATAATAGCATAATAATAAATGCAGAAATAGAACGACATAGAATTTACCCAGCTTCGGCAAAACCCTGCCTACGTGCTGCCCCCAAGGTTTCTACTAGAAATTAGATAGTCAGACGCTTACACACGTAAACTCGCGACACCCGCTATTGACTAAATCTAACTCTACGCTCAAAACCCTGCCACAACTCAGCCACTGAGTTGCGAATTCTCAAACTACGCCACGTAGTTTGTCCCCTAGTCACACGACTAGAAATTTAAACGATTTAAAAATGAATTACAAATTAAAAACGATTTAAAAACAAATTAAAAATAAAAAACCCTAATTTTAAACTCCTTATCCCTTTATGTTAAACAAGGCCGGCCCAATTAGTTGACTTCCTTAACCCGTATCTTTTTATTATCTTCGACCGACTCCTTCTCTTTTCTGATAAAATCAATGGCTGCTGTGTAAATTGCTTTCGCGAGATTTGACTTAGGGCTTCGGCTTTTCATGAAATTGAATTAGGGCTTTGTTCCTTCTTCGTTCCAATTTAGGGTTTTTTGATTTAAAATTGAAGCGCTGCTTCAGGATGTTCGATCGAAACAGATGATTATTTTCGATGCTTGCTTGTTCGATCAGATGTTACTTTGAATTGCAGACAGCTGCTTCAATTCGATCAAGTTCGAATTATAATTGGTATGTTAATTTTTGCTTTTGCTTTTACTGGTTTTGACTTGCTTGAACTCGATGGTTATGCCGATGATGATCTTAGGGTTTTTTATATGGGTTCGTAACCCTTGTTTTGCGTTCGTCTGATTTCTTCAACATTATGCTTTCGGCCATTCGATTTTGTTGAACATTGATGATTTATTTGACATAATCAAATTCGTATATTTCGATACTTGGCACTCACGACTTTGAATCTGAACTGTTCGTTTCTTTGACTTGGTTATCATATTAAGTACGGTCGGTTGTTCACGGCTTCAAATTGATTTTGCTTGATGTTGTGCACGTAGTATCTTTGAAGTTGCACTCTGGTTCATTATATATTATCACTCCCTCCTGTTTGCTTTGGCTTCATTGACCTCGGCCATGTGTTCATCTGAGTGTTCGTCCTTGAACATTACTGTTTTGGTTTAACTTTGTAGCATTGACTTGATATCATTACTTTGATGTTTCTGATGCTCCTTCGATTCAGTGAGGCTTGTATTTGAATGTCAGTTGTATTAGTCCTTGGTGCAGTTGATTTGTAGTCTCTGGTTCTTTTTGGTTACTGGTCATTCATTTGTATCACTGGTAGCTGCATGTTTTACTGTAGTCGAGTTGTATCCATGTGTTTACTTTGAAATGGTCATTGTTGGCAACTTGGTTGTATATTTGGTCGTCTGCATTTTTGTTTCTTTGATGTTGTTTATGTCTGCATCTTGTGGTTGCCACTGTGTTGCATTGAACTCGACATTTGCATCATTACGGTGGATGACCATCCTGCTATGTCTTGTTCATCTGGTTCATGTATCACTTTGGTATTGTTGCATTATAGTTGCATCACTGTATGTGGCTTATTGAAGTGTTGCATTGTTGATGCTCTTTGAGTTGCGGCGTTTCATTTCTGGTTGGTCTGACTTGAACTGATCATTGAAGTATGTGTGTCTGGCCGTTGCATTTGTAGATTGCATTGTTGCAGTTTCCATATCTTGTGCTCGAGCTTGCATGCTTCATGTTGCCTTATTCTCTGGTCATACCTGTATCATGCTTGGCTTTGTGGTTTGGTTTCACTTGGGCTTGTAGTTGATGTTTATAATTGTTCGACCTGACATTTGTCCGCTGTTATGTTGGTGGTATTGTGCCTTAGCCTCTTGTGCATTGTCCCATACATATTGTCACTGTTTGATATAGTTTGGATTGGGGCTTTGACTTATGTCACTGATTTTTGGTCGAGACTTGTTTTAGTTGTCGAGACCGTTTTTCCATACTTGCACATTTTTAAGTGCACCTGTGTTGAATTCAGTTTTAAAACTCGGGTTTGACCTTGTGCTGATGTCGAGACTTTATTTATATTGCACCTGAGTTGAACCCGTCTTTTTATCTGGGTTTGACCTTGTGCTCATCTGTCCCTGTAGCATTATCAAGTGTATATCGGTGTGCACGGCCTTATGGCATGTACAGTGATACACTGTTCATGTCACATTGTTCGTGTGTGATGAATTCAAATTTAAATGACGACGAACAACCCAAATAACCGAGGCAAATAATATTTTCAAAATCCATATTTTATTTTATATTGCAAAAATATTTCTTTTTCAATGTTACTGCGTTAGTGAATATTTTTGCAGATTGCTCAGATGCTGGATTCTAACTGGAATGAAGTTGAAGATAAAATACGAATTGAGTGAATGAGTGATGTGTAGTGAGGTTAAATGTAAATATGAAATTGTGATGTATTTGTAATCAAAATTGTATATGTATAGTGAGAGCTTGAATTTGTATTATTCAAAATTGTAATAAATATTTGTTTGAATAAAATTTCGGTTTGAATTCAAATTCTGTATTATTTATTTTTATTCATCAAATATTTATTTAATCTATGAAAAATAAAACAGTATATTAACAAATACATTTAAACGAATGTATATATGTTTATTATCATCAAACAAAAATCATATAAGCGCATATTCAACCGTCTTTTTCGCGAAACTTCTCAAATTGTTGTTTTCTAATTGGTTGATTAATGGGAAAACTGGGCATTAGGCCCAGGTGAAGTTCAACCTACTAGAGATGGTCCAATGACTGTTCACAACCGATAGCTGTTGCCGAAAGTACGTGGCAATCCGCGATTGTGCAGCCAATAGCTGTGCAGTGAAATGATGTGGCAATCCGCGTGATATTAAAGCTCAAGAGAAAACACAGGTTAACCAAATCACCACCGTATAGGGAAAACAGTCAGCAATAAATCTTCATCGTACAATGCATAACACCTTTCAGAATTGTACTATATAAATAAGTTTTACCCCGGCGGCTACCTTAACTTAGTTTCGAAGAAGGTAAAGGTGAAAATTTCTGCCTAATTCTATAATTTGTAGGTTGGTTTAAATTTTTGTCAATTTGCTTCATCTATTATTCGATCGATAGTTATCTAGTAAATCGTATTTTTTTTAAAAAAATTTGTTTATGATTTGCTTGTAGTATGAGTTAATTATCGATTCGAACGTGATTTGCACAAATTAGATTCGTGAAATTTGAGCAATCCAACGTTGTGAGGTTAGTCATGTTGTCAATGTGGTAGCTTAAACTGATTTTGGTGATTTTCCTATGAATTCTCATAACATTACATCATGAAATGTGGATTAGGGTTAGGGTTTGGGTTCTATCCTTAGCCAACTTTAAATAGCGTCGATTGTTTTCCGATTAATTAGGATTTTGCAATGTCGATTTTGAATTAGACGACTTGGTCAGAATTTTGTTTCTTTTGTGACTTGGTAGGTCGAAGTCGAATCATGTTTGCTATTTTTCTTCTTCTTGTTGCTGTGAATTAGGTGGTATCTGCTTACTAAATTTCAACAGTGTAAACACACACACTTCTTTATTATTAGACCAATGGATTATATTTCGTGAATTGATATTTGTTTCCCAAGGATGTTTGTAACCATGCCTTCTGAATTGCATTTGTGTATTTTGAAAGAACTGGGCTCGAATTTTTTGTTCGTAACCTTCAATAGTAAAAGATAACAATGAATATGATGCATATCATACAGACACAAGTTGATATAGAAGAGTGGAGCAATGGCACGTACAAAGCAAACTGCCCGCAAGTCAACAGGAGGAAAGGCACCAAGGAAGCAGCTTGCAACCAAAGCTGCACGTAAGTCAGCACCAACTACTGGAGGTGTCAAGAAGCCCCATCGCTACAGACCTGGAACCGTTGCTCTTCGGTCAGTTACTTACACCATTGATTTGATATTATATCATTTGACGTTGTTTGGATATAGTTTTCTGATGGTTTAGATTTGTGATAATGCAGTGAAATTCGCAAGTATCAGAAGAGCACCGAGCTTTTGATCAGGAAGCTTCCATTCCAAAGGCTTGTAAGGGAAATTGCTCAGGATTTCAAGACTGATCTGAGATTTCAGAGCCATGCTGTGCTTGCCCTTCAGGAAGCGGCTGAGGCCTATCTTGTAGGACTATTTGAAGACACCAATCTATGTGCTATTCATGCCAAACGTGTTACCATCATGCCTAAAGATATTCAGCTTGCAAGGAGGATCCGTGGTGAGAGGGCTTAAGTTTTAACGTCTTAGTGAATTACTTGGGATGCAGTTTTATTTTGGATTTTATATGTTTTTGTGGAAACCTTTTCTTGTTTAGTATTTAGCTTCTTTCTGGTATATTTATTATGATGACGATAGAAACATCTCCATGTTTATTGTCTTTTGTTATTCCGTTTCTTATTTTATTATTTTTTATTTTTATTGCTGTGTGATAATATAAGTGCTGATGTGATGATAATCATGATATATGATAAAAATGCTGTGTTACGGTGCCAATCAACGAACGCTTGGTTGGGCGCTGTAAAATGGTTTTAATTACCAAGTGTGGGGTTCAGTTAGCCGAATGATTTTGTTTATGCAAGTGCTGGTTAAGAATGCTACACGTGGTTATTTTTCTGTTTGTAGAAAGTTATAAATTTCTCTTACGGCTTGCTAATATTCAATTAAAGTTATCCTCTGTTTATCTTATGGATATTGAAGTTTCTGAAGAAGTTTACAGCATAAATGTACTTTGTTGGTTTGTACTCCAGAGCTTTCGTACCACCATTTTATCAATTGTAATAATATTTTTAACTGAATAATTAAGAATAAAATAATACTTTATGGTATCAGTTTTGTTTAATGTTTTTTGTATTTTACTTGTAATAAAAATTTCAATTGTAGTATCATTTTAATTTATTTTTTAATACTTTTATTCCTGTAATAGTAGTTTTTGAATTGTAGTTGTATGTTTTTGAATAGTAGTAGCAGTTTGTATACATTTATTTAATGATATTTATGAATTATAGTGGCAATTTATAAATTATATAGTATGAACTATAATAGCAGTTTACGAATTTTAGTAGCAGTTTTTGAATAAATGTATTATTTATAGATGAAGTGTGCATTTATTATGTTTGTACTAGCGGTTTATGATTTTTTTTTTGAATTGTAGTAACGGTCGATATACATTTCATAGTATTTATGAATTACGGCAGCAGTTTGAGCGAATACGCCCATTGGTAACAATTAATTCATTTAATTAGGAAGGGCATTAATACTGAATTAATGTATAATTAGTTTTCTAATTCATATTGGAATCAAACTAGAAAGATATAAATAAAAATTAACCGAAGTTAATTGTATTTAAATTTTCATTTATTTTAAACCAAAATTCAAATAATAAATCTATTTATCGTACTTTACTCATGCTACATATAAGGGCATCTTCAGTCCATTCAGGGCTGAATATTCAACCCTGAATCAAGCTGTGTGAGCTTCTGATGTCAGACGTCCATTTTATGGGAGCTTGATGCCCCCCACAAATGAGGGGCATGGACGTCCAATTTATGGGCGCTAGAAGTCTGTCGTCCATAAAATGGGCGTCAGGGCTTGGACGTCCATTAAATGGGCGTCCAAACCCACTTTAGGATTCTGAATCGAATTCTGACATTCAACTTAATATTTGCCTTGAAACTAACGACCGTAGATTATTTTGGTGAAAATTCATTATGTAATTTCACCACTGGAGTTGTCTAATAATACGTTCGTTCTCACATGACATCCTGCTTTACGTTGTTTAGTAATGATTTTTTTATATGTTCCAATAGTTGTCCACAAATTAAAGTAAATAATGTTGTTTTTTTACATTTTCAATTATGGTAAACATATGCACCATTTTTAAATTTTAGTTAGAATAAAATATAATTAATTATATTTAATTATCATTTTAACTCGCTTATTCAATTCCAATTTAAATTAGAGTTACGCCAAATAATATTGCCATGCAATACACAAAAAAGAATTAATTGCTATTAATTTAATTTAAAAAATTGGTATTATTACTAATAATGTTATGCTTTCAAGTTAGGAATGAGTTATAGCTGATGTAAGTGTTTGTTGCATAATACAACTGTATCCAAAAACATTAGTTATACTTTATACCCATTGAAATTATTCGAGCATATTTATTATTATGCCAGAAAATGGTACAACACTCCAAATCTGAATTAAAAGATAGAGATCTGACTATAAACAGTTAACCAAAGAGACACAAGAATTTTTACAGCGGTTTGTCAAATCTAAGGGCTACGTCCACTTTAATAATATTACTTAGAAATTTTATCACAAGTATAAGGGAATTACTAATCTAACAGGCTAAAACAGCAAAATGTAGCTTCCTTTATGACAATGTTGTGTAGAGAGAGTGTGTATGAAGAAGATGAAGTACCAAAAGTTCTTTCCGAGTTGCTATATGCTTGCTATTTATGGAGAATTCGTCCAATGAAATCGTCGGATCTAGAAATACAAAGTCTAACTTTAGATCCGAGAATATAGGAGGAGAGACGAGGTCCCCTGGCCAATGAAATCAGGTCAGTATCAATCAAAAAGGATCGTTACCGACCTGATTATATGATGGAAAATCATGCCATCTCATTTCAAATTGTCTTCTATCTTCGATCCATAAAGTTTTGAGCACTTTTGTTCTAAAAATCAGGTCGTACCAAGAGGTTCTGACATCTCTAGTATTTGTCCTTATCTTCAGGCCTTCCTTGGAGTTGTTCACCTACTCCTTCAGAAATGAGCCCCAGGACAATCACTTTAGCCAGCAATCCATATCCGTGGCGAGAGAGCCTAAGTTTTAACGTCTTAGTGAATAATTCCTTGGGATGCACTTTTGTTTTGTATCTTATATGTTTTTGTGGAAACCTTTTCTTGTTTAGTATTTAGCTTCTTTCATATTTATTATGACGATGATGATAGAAATATCTCATGTTTATTTATCTTCTGTTATTCAGTTTTAGTTTGCTATGTTGCTGTTTAATGGGGGTAAGGTGAAAATGTGATCAAAGCTTCTGTTTTAGGCATATGGACATTACAGCACCGTTGATGTGATAATATAAGTGCTGATGTGATAATATATGATAAAAATGCCATGTTATGGTGCCAATCAACAAACTCTTGGTTGGGTGCTGTAAAATGGTGTTAATTACCAAGTGTGGGGTTCAGTTAGCCGAATGATTTTGTTTATGCAAGTGTTGGTTAATAATGCTACACATGGTTTTTTTAGGTTTATAAACTTTAGTTATGAATCCATGTTACACATTGCTAATATTCAATTAAATGAAGAAAATGACATTCAAGTGGGACAAATATCCTTTCCTGTTGTACAAGGACAAACCAACAAGGTTACTAGATTTCGTCGTTTATGCACATCGAATCAACAATATCTCTGAAGTACTTTCATTTTTTTTCCTATATTTGCGTCCCAAACCACATTGATCTCAAAAATGTTTTAAAGTTGAAACATTTTTTTATTTGCATTGTGTTTTGTGCACGTGTCCCTCGATTGTTTTGTGGAATTATTTTTTCAAAGCCAAAAAACCAAAGGCATGTTTAGTCCTAATTTTTATTTTTTAGAAGCTTATTTTATTTTTGTGATATTCTACAAGTAACTCTATAAGTCGAATCATTTTTTTGATTTACATTGTGTTTTATGCACATGTTCCCCGGTTATTTTTTGAATTTTTTTTCAAAACCAGAAAAACGAAAGGCATATTTAGTCCTAATTTCAAAATGTCTTGCAAAATTTCTTAGAAAGTGGGATTGGATTAAAAGATAAAACTTCTATGTTTTGAGGTAATTTCTCTTACAAGTATTCCTATGTTTTTTATCGTTTCATTGCATTGTAAGTATTAGCGATTTTGAAATGTTGGACATCATTTATCCAAAAAGGAAAATGAAATGTTAGACTTTTGACATCAAATTAGTTTGCAAAATATTCGTCGTAAATCAGCTCAATTATTAGTATATGTTGGTACTTTTATGCTTTTACGATTATGTAGAACAGTGGGATTAATATCTATATGCTCCATAAAAGTTTTCGCTAATATCACAAACCATTTTTTCATTATTCTGAATCTAGTGTGCAGATTCAACTTTCAAACTGATTAAATCTGATGTTTATGTTAGTTTCAATTCAATACTATAAAGGATTTTATGTTATAAGTGACAAAAAAATAATATAAATTATTCTTAATGTAGCTACATGTCTATTGCATTTTTATCGAAAGTTAACTTGAAATTTCAAATTGATAAATTCATGCATTATATGCAAGTTCTTTTGTAAGTTTTTCATGTACTTTCTTCCTCATTTCCATTTAATTTGAAGATGAACGATCTCCTAGTGTTACTTCTCAATAATCCAAAAGGAGAAAGAATGGAAGCTTTGTGAGTTATGAATGTGATATTGAGGTATACATTCTAATACAACTATATAGTACTTACAAAATAATTGTGTGATCTAGACTTTGAGCATTTAGCATCCAGAGTATCCTTCCTAATTTAATTCATTAATTAGTATATCTTAGTATTTTTATGGTTGATATGATTTTATGCGATAACATGATTAATGTAAAAGCATGTTTTCCCGTACCCTTTGAATCGACAATAAACCACACATGTCCAACTCAAATTGCATGAAAAGACGGATCTTTAAGGGAGATAAAGAAAAGTAGACAGAATAGAATATCACTCGAATGGAATAACATATAATATTGAGTAAATATTTTTACAGCGGAAAATTTTTAAATACATATATCAGAGTCTAACCTAAATTCAGCTTGGACAGTTATAAAACCTTCCCTTACAAATGCTGACAAACATCAAACAAAATTCACTAAGTACAGCGGATAATAGAATATGTTCATACGTCGATGGATATCTCCATCTCTCCTCTGGAAACTCCAGCCGTCTTCGACTATCCTAAAACTACTCGGATCTGACCCGAGTATTGAAAATACCCAGATCAGGCTTGATAAACCAGTGTGAGAAAAACTCAATAATAGATGACAATGTCATATAGCAGCCTTTTTTAAGTCCTATGAAAATAAAGAATATCTCATAAGACCACGCCCATACATAAACATGGACTGGTTTTTACCTTATGATAACTAAATCACTTTTACATCAAAACGTTTGATATTATTCTTAATGACATCTGTAACGTCCCGCCTTTTCGCACGATTTAAACAGACACACATGCCGATTCAATCCATACGGAAGGGTGGATTGTTATGGGGTAAATAAGAAAAACAAGAAAGAAATAAAAGAAAACAGAATCTCGCAGCCGAAGGATAAAATATAATAATAAAATATACAGTTTATAAATCTGTTTACAAAACATTCATATAATACATATCAGAGTTATACATACCAACAACAATGCAGCGGAACAGTGTGTAGTGCACTAGTATAAATAATAATAATATACATCTTCGTCTTCGTCCTCCAGAGCTAAATCTTCAAATCCTGAAACACTCGGACTGACCCGAGCGAATTGAAAAGTCAAAACACTCGAGTCAGAACTAAAAAATCTTATGTAAGTTAAATTAACAGAAATAAATATGAGTGCAGTAACTCAAGAGATGCTCGGGATTTACATCTCCTAAGGATCCATTAAACTATTTACTATATAGTATATTGCGCTATTATAATAGTGTCTATTTGTAAAATAAACTTACTTTTAAATAGCGTTAAGGCTTTACATTTTCCACCTTAACACAGTTATATATTCCCATAGTCTATACAGTACCGTAATCTCCCCCGTACTGGTTATCGTCAGAGGGCACTCAATAGGTATGACACAAAACCAAAATCGTATAAGGCGCGTTAGGGTAGGTGACACGGCACAACTAGGCAATGTCAGGGTAGATATACCAATTACGCTTCCGGGCCGATGGAAACGCGCAGCGCGCAGCTGCCGCCCACCTCGGACAAACTCCCCACATCAAAGAAATCAAAAGTGAAGGTGGCCACCGAATACAATCCAAAGTCATAGTATAGTATCGAAGGGAAGTGTCCGATCAGAGGTGCTACCTCATTAACCCGTCGATCGCTCCTGTTTTAGCCACCTTATGCCAACTCACGGAAGTTGGGTCCACGTACTTACCTTACAGGAAACGCCGCCACCAACCTACTTCATTCTGGAATCTCCACCGCGTACACGGTTAGTCAAAGTGGTTTTTGGTATCGACAGAGAGTATGTCCATATTCGATCCCGGTCTCTTTGCCAACCAATCGTTATTATAACACCGCGGTCATTTAAAAAATAATTATTCTTTTAAAACCAAAATAAAATATCCATTTAAAACCCATATAAATACGATATCATTTATTCTTAAAACCCCAAATCAATACGATATCATTTTATTTTCCAATATATATTCTTTTCAAAACCATAGGGTTTTCCAAAATAAAATATTTAGAAATCAAAACTCTTGAATATAATATTTCCAAATTATACTACCTTGACAATCGTAACTTTGAAACAAGTTTCCATCTCTTAAGTGGTTAAATATCAAACTACTTTTATAAAACAAAATAGCTTCTTTAGATTTCACAAATCAAATTCAAACATCAATTTAAACTTCCAAATACCATTTCAATTCTTATGTTCCAAAGCTTTAATTATTTCACCATTTCAAAAAAACAAACTCATTTAAAAATCCCATATATATTAAATTCAATTACTTATTATTTAGACTTGAAATATTTACTTAATGAATTCAATATAATTTAAGAAAACCTTTAACTTCACATAACTGGAAAAAATCTTTCAATTTATTTTATATTCATTTAAATAAACCTGATATTCATTCATTTAAATCATTCTACACAAAAATCAAGTTATAAAATCATATCCTTTAAAAATTCTAACTTTTTATTAAATTTCCAATTTAACTTAATATTCATCTTCAAATCTTATTCTCTTTTAAGTCATTTAAAACTCCAGAAATTTAATTTTAAATAAATTCTTAATCATACTGATCTCGAAAATCAACTAAATTTTATACTTCAAATCAAATTCATACAAAGCTTAAAAAAACCGAAAATTACTATATATATAAATAACCAAATCAATATCCCATGAACCATATATATAGCTTTACAACAGCATGAAAATCATTTCAAAAATAATTATATATATATATATACCGCGGTGCCTGTATAAAATTTTCTACCCTATGGTTAAGTGATACGAATGTTTATCATTTCAATCCGCAATTTAAAAATAAAAATGCGGTTGTATGTCATTTCAAACCGCAATCCCGAATGAAATGAAAATGCATGATGACTTGCAGTTTATACAATATAAATATAGCATCCATTCATCCAAATATCAATCATCAACCATCATTTGCAATCATCATCCAATTTAAACAATCATCGATATAGAGCATATAAATTATACAGGTAATAAATAACAGTTTATATTCAATAATAAATTTTATAACTGTTAATCTAGCAGTTTATATGCAAATAAAAATTTAATAACCGTTGAACTATATGCAATAAATAAAATAAATTAATAGTTAAATAAAATAAATGCGACTTAAAGAGATGATGAATAAAGCATGCCAACAGTCATAAATAAATTTCTACTCATATCAAAAATCAATTTAACAAACATAAGAAATTTTAGAAGTTGTGAGTGGGTTAAAACACTCACCTTTTGAATTTAAATCGAATTTAAATCCGATTTAAACCCAAAAATTCGACGGTCTCCAAATCTGTCCAAACCAGCGTCAAAAAATCTGGAATTTAATTACGATCCTAAAAAAAAATCACGCATGAAACGGAGTTCGTATGTGGAAGTTAAATGTATTAACGCGTTTGAAAAATCAAAATTAAATTAAATTCAAACAAAATAAACCTACCTATTACCACCTGCCACGTCAGCGTTTCCTGCGCACCCCTAGTGACTAATCTCACCAAACCCATGTTCCAATTTCGCAAATAGATGAAGAAATCAAAAAGCCCCAATTCAACCTTTTGGGTTTCGAATTTTACACGTTTGACTGTGATTTCTGGTTGACTCAAGCGACTATTGCAAAAACAGAGACTGCGCTTAGATCCGTAGATGAAAACTACAACATAATTTTTGAAATTTTCTGAGAACTTTGAATTTTATTTGATTTTTGAATAGAATTGGATCTGAAATTTGCATCCATTTAGGAAGAGAAAGAATTGAAGAAAATGAACGCACAAATAAAAGAGAATAGATGGAGGCTAGGGTTTATATAGATAGGTTAGAATTAGAGTAGATGGATCTGATAAACAAACGCGCTAAACGATAATTTAAATTAACGTAATAATTACAAATCACCATACTATGAAGACATTTACATTATTTCCCATTTATTACTTTATTTAACACAACCCTTAATTTACATCTATTGCAATGTTTTCAAATTTAATTGAATAAACTAATTATATCACTCCTAATAATTGTTGTAAGACTCTAAATCCCACATTTGTAAGTATATATTATTTCCACTCAAATATTATAGATATATACAGAGTATAGGTTTCCATTAAATCATTATTTATTATATATATTAAAATTAACTAAATTCACTATTGAAGTCCGTTTATATTTATTACCAAATATCCATTTACCTTTCCCAATAAATTTGAATCCTATTCATTTAATATAACAAATCAAATTTCCATTCAAACCTTATTATCAACCCACAATTTATTGCAATTCATTATCTTAGATAGATTTTATACAATTAATATCAACTTTACATTAAATTTCTATCCAATGAATACTTATTCATTAATCAATTCAATATTTACTTTTCTTTCCCTCTATTTGATACTTAACCTACTATACATTTAATGGGTAAACATAACATTGAATTATAATGCATTTCTCATGCATTCTTCATTTCATATAAATTCCTCTTTATTAACCAAGTCACATTAACAAAACAAAATAATTTTTTTTATTTCAATCGATTACCAGTCTAGACTTAATATATTAAATAAACGGTTAACCTAAAACGATTGTTACCCCTTTAGCATTCAAATTCACTTACGACTATTATTAACACAATGTTGCCATTTGATTTATATATATTTAAATAAATTATATGAATGGGTAAAACTTTAAAAATTATCTTACCTGCAAATTTACTCACAAACATCCTAAATTACCAACTTGCAATTTACTTTTAATTACTATATTTGCATTGATTATATCAAGTTGAGATTTAATACGTATTATTTCCTCAAATAAATAAATCTTTGGATTTAAATTCCTAAAACCATAAATTATGTCCTACCATAAATCTATGCTTTTATTATTTTACGTTCACACTCCCGTTACTCTATAATAAATCACCAAGTAACGATATCCTAAACCAATATTAATTTATATATCAATCCTTATAACTCAATAAATTTGTCAAATATGAATAACCTTAACAATACTTACACATATTATCTTACTTACAATAATGTAATATTAAACGTTGAATTTCATTTATTTTTCAATACTTCAATTTAATTAATAAATACTGCTCCTATACTTAAATCTATATTAACAAATCGTTAGATTTGGATCGATAGAAATTGGTTTACCAAAGCTTACGTACACATTACGTAAATAAACAACTATAAATTTGCCACCTATTAGCTCTAAATTTTATTCTTAAGTTTGTTACCTATCAATTTAGATTATACTTCCATCTATAATGCAAATCCAAACCTCCTCTAACTGCATAAATTAGGGCAATTTATTGCAATTTATTTCCCATTAAACTTCATAAATTAACAAATTGAAACCTAAATAAAAACGTTTATTTATTTAAAAATCTTGTTGTTTAAAAGAATTGACCATTCACGGATATAATTTACATTGTTCTCCAATTATTACTTAAATACATCACCCAACGTTAAATCTATATTCAATACAATTTGTTACCAAAATTAATTTAACGAAAACAATTACGCCCTTAAAATTTCTCTTCATTCATTAATTTCTAATTGTTATTCAATTAAACCAATTCATTTGATTTCCCTATTATGCATCAATTATAAACCCTTCATCTTAAAGGTGATGTCTACATTTTATACTATAAATTTACCCTTTTATATTTCAATATCAATGAATGCTCACATACAAATTTAGATCTTAACTCCAATTAATTATTCCATTTAATCTATTGATTTATTAACTTTAATTACTGCAATTCATTGTCTTACATAAATTTGAATCTATTTTCAAATTTTCACTATTCCAATTAATTGAAATATAAAATTAAATTTGTAAAATTTTAATTACCCTTTATCCATCAAATTTCAACATTCTCTTTCATGTAAACAAATAAGATTTCTGTTTCTTCCTAAATTTAAATTAGAAATCCTATAATTTAATTCATTTTAAACATCGAATTTACACCGGTCGTTACACTCTCCCCCACTCAAAACTTTTCGTCTCCGAAAAGGAAAAGAAGGGAGAAGGAAGAATTTAATAATAGTACATCTTATTCAAATATTAACTTATAAACAATAATTTACAAAATTTGTTACCTTAAATAAAATATACCATTTTAAAATCATTATGTTTGTAAAAAAAAAATTCTAGGTCCAAAATTTACGGAATTTTTTTGGCAGAGTCTCCTTTGTACGGGGAGGCTCAGGAGAAAATATAATATCAAAATATAACAATTATATTACATATATTATCCAAAATATTATATTCCAACTCCCGAAATATATATAAATAGCGCTATAAACCGTAATCTGAAACATACCGATTTGTCGGGAATTTTACGCTTAAGTTATGGAACCAAAAGCAGCAGCAATTGCTTCCACAACCTGCATTTCACTTATAAAGATCCAAAGGGTTAACAATTTATATAAAGTGAAATTAAGCGGTTTCAAACACTAACAACCAATCAGTACAACAACCATCAAAACAGCATACACAACAAATCCAAAACAACCATTCAACAAACAAACAAATAGTTGTTCGGATTCAAAACTTGAAATTCTACGGAATGAAAATAACTATCAAGTGCATCATTTACTCAACAGTCTTAGATGGAACAAAATAGATTATTTATTCATCCAACAATTTCAAATTCCCTTACCCAACCAACCATAAATCAAATAATAGAATTCAAACCAACAAACCAAATTAACTTATTATAAATTTATTTCATACTTTAGCTGTTAAATTTCCTTTCTTTCATTACGTCATTTATTTTCATTATATTTCTTTCTATTTTGTTTAGAAATTAACTTCAACCCTTTTTCTTAAGTTTACAATTTCCCTTTATTATTACACTCATTTATTTTCACTTACTAATTACTATTATTCATTCATTTATTATTGCATGACCTCTTTTATTTACACTTTAATTACTTAAGTTTATAATCATCTATTTGTCATACTTACCTTTATTATATTTTACTTGGTAAAATTTCAATTATAACTTAAGTTTATAACATTAAATTCTCATTTAACAGCAATTTCATTGAATACTTTTACTACTTGTATAATATTCTATTACAATCTTTTATTAAACATTTCAACTTTTAATATTTGGTAAGTTATATATATATGTTATTTAAGGATGTAATTGAAAGTTATGCAAAATTTTTCACAATTCTTTTAAATAATTAATAGTTCAATAATTATATCTTTGTTTTATAAGTTACATATTTCAAATTACCTTCAATTCCTTTTATTCTATTGTTTTTAATTATAGTAACATTTTAATTACACTTAAATTTATAACCTTATAACATCAATTCTTATAAATAAAGAATTTCATTAATTCATTTACTAAGGTTTACAATCATTTATATACATTACTTATCTCCCTATTATTAAATTTTCACTTTAATTAAAGGTTCCAATTATTAATTACTAACCTTTCATTTCACTACAATAATTGAAATAATTTATTAACAGAAATTTAAGAATTTAGATACCGGGTTAAATTTCAAATTATTTTAAAATAACAGATAAATATATTCTTACACTTATATCTCAATTTATATTTAAAACAATTCAAAATATATATAAATATTTTTTTCAAAAAAGAATCGGTAGTAAAACTACTACAGTGGCCTTTCCCCCTCGAAACTCGAAAATGAATGTCGATGATGCGTGCACTCATCACCGAAATTATTTTCCAGCGACAGAGAGGAAAGTACAAAACTTATTTTCTCCAAAATCTCCTTTAAACAAATCTTCCGAATTATATTGAAATATTTATATAAGAAAATACTTATAAACAATATTATTATATTCCAAAATTTATTCGAAAGAAATTTCAAAACCCCGGATCTTAAGTCCTAAATTTCCAAATTTCATTGAATTTATTTTTCAATCTTATTTCTATTATTAATTATACACTTTATTACCTAACAACCAATCTATTACAGCCAAATATAGATATTATTTTTAAAAATTATTTTATAGAAAATATAATAGGTAAAATTATTTCATTCACCAATATTAAAACAAATATTATGTCGGTCTGTCCTATTAAGTGTTTAGAAATCCCTATTGATGTCATAGCGTCCCGTGCACCAACCAGAATTTATAAATACGAAACGGAACAGATTAACACAATATAAAAACCTTTTTATAACACTAACAAATACGCTCTCTCATATATATACACTCAGCGACTCCCATAGGGTATTACTACCCTATTAGTAAAGAGTCAAACCCCACAAAGCTAAGGTTTATCGCTAAACCAAAGCTCTGATACCAGATGTAACGTCCCGCCTTTTCGCACGATTTAAACAGACACACATGCCGATTCAATCCATACGGAAGGGCGGATTGTTATGGGGTAAATAAGAAAAACAAGAAAGAAATAAAAGAAAACAGAATCTCGCAGCGGAAGGATAAAATATAATAATAAAATATACAGTTTATAAATCTGTTTACAAAACATTCATATAATACATATCAGAGTTACACATACCAACAACAATGCAGCGGAACAGTGTGTAGTGCACTAGTATAAATAATAATAATATACATCTTCGTCTTCGTCCTCCAGAGCTAAATCTTCAAATCCTGAAACGCTCGGACTGACCCGAGCGAATTGAAAAGACAAAACAGTCGAGTCAGAACTAAAAGATCTTATGTAAGTTAAATTAACAGAAATAAATATGAGTGCAGTAACTCAAGAGATGCTCGGGATTTACATCTCATAAGGATCCATTAAACTATTTACTATATAGTATATTGCGCTATTATAATAGTGTCTATTTGTAAAATAAACTTACTTTTAAATAGCGTTAAGGCTTTACATTTTCCACCTTAACACAGTTATATATTCCCATAGTCTATACAATACCGTAATCTCCTCCGTACAGGGCGTCGTCAGAGGGCACTCCATAGGTATGGTACAAAACCAAAATCGTATAAGGCGCGCTAGGGTAGGTGACACGGCACAACTAGGCAATGCCAGGGTAGATATACCAATTACGCTTCCGGGCCGATGGAAACGCGCAGCGCGCAGCTGCAGCCCACCTCGGACAAACTCCCCACATCAAAGAAATCAAAAGTGAAGGTGGCCACCGAATACAATCCAAGGTCATAGTATAGTATCGAAGGGAAGTGTCCGATTAGAGGTGCTACCTCATTAACCCGTCGATCGCTCCTGTTTTAGCCACCTTATGCCAACTCACGGGAGTTGGGTCCACGTACTTACCTTACAGGAAACGCCGCCACCAACCTACTTCATTCTGCAATCTCCACCGTGTACACGGTTAGTCAAAGTGGTTTTCGATATCGACAGAGAGTATGTCCATATCCGATCCCGGTCTCTTTGCCAACCGATCATTATTATAACACCGCGGTCATTTAAAAAATAATTATTCTTTTAAAACCAAAATAAAATATCCATTTAAAACCCATATAAATACGATATCATTTATTCTTAAAACCCCAAATCAATACGATATCATTTTATTTTCCAATATATATTCTTTTCAAAACCATAGGGTTTTCCAAAATAAAATATTTAGAAATCAAAACTCTTGAATATAATATTTCCAAACTATACTACCTTGACAATCATAACTTTGAAACAAGTTTCCATCTCTTAAGTGGTTAAATATCAAACTACTTTTATAAAACAAAATAGCTTCTTTAGATTTCACAAATCAAATTCAAATATCGATTTAAACTTCCAAATACCATTTCGATTCTTATGTTCCAAAGCTTTAATTATTTCACCATTTCAAAAAAACAAACTCATCTAAAAATCCCATATATATTAAATTCAATTACTTATTATTTAGACTTGAAATCTTTACTTAATGAATTCAATATAATTTAAGAAAACCTTTAACTTCACATAACTGGAAAAAATCTTTCAATTTATTTTATATTCATTTAAATAAACCTGATATTCATTCATTTAAATCATTCTACACAAAAATCAAGTTATAAAATCATATCCTTTAAAAATTCTAACTTTCATATTAAATTTCCAATTTAACTTAATATTCATCTTCAAATCTTATTCTCTTTTAAGTCATTTAAAACTCCAGAAATTTAATTTTAAATAAATTCTTAATCATACTGATCTCGAAAATCAACTAAATTTTATACTTCAAATCAAATTCATACAAAGCTTAAAAAAACCGAAAATTACTATACATATATATATATATATATAAATAACCAAATCAATATCCCATGAACCATATATATAGTTTTACAACACCATGAAAATCATTTCAAAAATAATTATATATATATATATATACCGCGGTGCCTGTATAAAATTTTCTACCCTATGGTCAAGTGATACGGATGTTTATCATTTCAATCCGCAATTTAAAAATAAAAATGCGGTTGTATATCATTTCAAACCGCAATCCCGAATGAAATGAAAATGCATGATGACTTGCAGTTTATACAATATAAATATAGCATCCATTCATCCAAATATCAATCATCAACCATCATTTGCAATCATCATCCAATTTTAAACAATCATCGATATAGAGCATATAAATTATACAGTTAATAAATAACAGGTATTAACTAATAGTTTATATTCAGTAATAAGTTTTATAACTGTTAATCTAGCAGTTTATATGCAAATAAAAATTTAATAACTGTTGAACTATATGCAATAAATAAAATAAATTAACAGTTAAATAAAATAAATGCGACTTAAAGAGATGATGAATAAAGCATGCCAACAGTCATAAATAAATTTCTACTCATATCAAAAATCAATTTAACAAACATAAGAAATTTTAGAAGTTGTGAGTGAGTTAAAACACTCACCTTTTGAATTTAAATCGAATTTAAATCCGATTTAAACCCAAAAATTCGACGGTCTCCAAATTTGTCCAAACCAGCGTCAAAAAATCTGGAATTTAATTACGATCCTAAAAAAAAATCACGCATGAAACGGAGTTCGTATGTGGAAGTTAAATGTATTAACGCGTTTGAAAAATCAAAATTAAATTAAATTCAAACAAAATAAACCTACCTATTACCACCTGCCACGTCAGCGTTTCCTGCGCACCCCTAGTGACTAATCTCACCAAACCCATGTTCCAATTTCGCAAATAGATGAAGAAATCAAAAAGCCCTAATTCAACCTTTTGGGTTTCGAATTTTACACGTTTGACTGTGATTTCTGGTTGACTCAAGCGACTATTGCAAAAACAGAGACTGCGCTTAGATCCGTAGATGAAAACTACAACATAATTTTTGAAATTTTCTGAGAACTTTGAATTTTATTTGATTTTTGAATAGAATTGGATCTGAAATTTGCATCCATTTAGGAAGAGAAAGAATTGAAGAAAATGAACGCACAAATAAAAGAGAATAGATGGAGGCTAGGGTTTATATAGATAGGTTAGAATTAGAGTAGATGGATCTGATAAACAAACGCGCTAAACGATAATTTAAATTAACGTAATAATTACAAATCACCATACTATGAAGACATTTACATTATTTCCCATTTATTACTTTATTTAACACAACCCTTAATTTACATCTATTGCAATGTTTTCAAATTTAATTGAATGAACTAATTATATCACTCCTAATAATTGTTGTAAGACTCTAAATCCCACATTTGTAAGTATATATTATTTCCACTCAAATATTATAGATATATACAGAGTATAGGTTTCCATTAAATCATTATTTATTATATATATTCAAATTAACTAAATTCACTATTGAAGTTCGTTTATATTTATTACCAAATATCCATTTACCTTTCCCAATAAATTTGAATCCTATTCATTTAATATAACAAATCAAATTTCCATTCACACCTTATTATCAACCCACAATTTATTGCAATTCATTATCTTAGATAGATTTTATACAATTAATATCAACTTTACATTAAATTTCTATCCAATGAATACTTATTCATTAATCAATTCAATATTTACTTTTCTTTCCCTCTATTTGATACTTAACCTACTATACATTTAATGGGTAAACATAACATTGAATTATAATGCATTTCTCATGCATTCTTCATTTCATATAAATTCCTCTTTATTAACCAAGTCACATTAACAAAACAATTTTTTTTTATTTCAATCGATTACCAGTCTAGACTTAATATATTAAATAAACGGTTAACCTAAAACGATTGTTACCCCTTTAGCATTCAAATTCACTTACGACTATTATTAACACAATGTTGCCATTTGATTTATATATATTTAAATAAATTATATGAATGGGTAAAACTTTAAAAATTATCTTACCTGCAAATTTACTCACAAACATCCTAAATTACCAACTTGCAATTTACTTTTAATTACTATATTTGCATTGATTATATCAAGTTGAGATTTAATACGTGTTATTTCCTCAAATAAATAAATCTTTGGATTTAAATTCCTAAAACCATAAATTATGTCCTACCATAAATCTATGCTTTTATTATTTTACGTTCACACTCCCGTTACTCTATAATAAATCACCAAGTAACGATATCCTAAACCAACATTAATTTATATATCAATCCTTATAACTCAATAAATTTGTCAAATATGAATAACCTTAACAATACTTACACATATTATCTTACTTACAATAATGTAATATTAAACGTTGAATTTCATTTATTTTTCAATACTTCAATTTAATTAATAAATACTGCTCCTATACTTAAATCTATATTAACAAATCGTTAGATTTGGATCGATAGAAATCGGTTTACCAAAGCTTACGTACACATTACGTAAATAAACAACTATAAATTTGCCACCTATTAGCTCTAAATTTTATTCTTAAGTTTGTTACCTATCAATTTAGATTATACTTCCATCTATAATGCAAATCCAAATCTCCTCTAACTGCATAAATTAGGGCAATTTATTGCAATTGATTTCCCATTAAACTTCATAAATTAACAAATTGAAACCTAAATAAAAACGTTTATTTATTTAAAAATCTTGTTGTTTAATTGAATTGACCATTCACGGATATAATTTACATTGTTCTCCAATTATTACTTAAATACATCACCCAACGTTAAATCTATATTCAATACAATTTGTTACCAAAATTAATTTAACGAAAACAATTACGCCCTTAAAATTTCTCTTCATTCATTAATTTCTAATTGTTATTCAATTAAACCAATTCATTTGATTTCCCTATTATGCATCAATTATAAACCCTTCATCTTAAAGGTGATGTCTACATTTTATACTATAAATTTACCCTTTTATATTTCAATATCAATGAATGCTCACATACAAATTTAGATCTTAACTCCAATTAATTATTCCATTTAATCCATTGATTTATTAACTTTAATTACTGCAATTCATTGTCTTACATAAATTTGAATCTATTTTCAAATTTTCACTATTCCAATTAATTGAAATATAAAATTAAATTTGTAAAATTTTAATTACCCTTTATCCATCAAATTTCAACATTCTCTTTCATGTAAACAAATAAGATTTCTGTTTCTTCCTAAATTTAAATTAGAAATCCTATAATTTAATTCATTTTAAACATCGAATTTACACCGGTCGTTACACTCTCCCCCACTCAAAACTTTTCGTCTCCGAAAAGGAAAAGAAGGGAGAAGGAAGAATTTAATAATAGTACATCTTATTCAAATATTAACTTATAAACAATAATTTACAAAATTTGTTACCTTAAATAAAATATACCATTTTAAAATCATTATGTTTGTAAAAAAAAAATTCTAGGTCCAAAATTTACGGAATTTTTTTGGCAGAGTCTCCTTTGTACGGGGAGGCTCAGGAGAAAATATAATATCAAAATATAACAATTATATTACATATATTATCCAAAATATTATATTCCAACTCCCGAAATATATATAAATAGCGCTATAAACCGTAATCTGAAACATACCTATTTGTCGGGAATTTTACGCTTAAGTTATGGAACCAAAAGCAGCAGCAATTGCTTCCACAACCTGCATTTCACTTATAAAGATCCAAAGGGTTAACAATTTATATAAAGTGAAATTAAGCGGTTTCAAACACTAACAACCAATCAGTACAACAACCATCAAAACAGCATACACAACAAATCCAAAACAACCATTCAACAAACAAACAAATAGTTGTTCGGATTCAAAACTTGAAATTCTACGGAATGAAAATAACTATCAAGTGCATCATTTACTCAACAGTCTTAGATGGAAAAAAATAGATTATTTATTCATCCAACAATTTCAAATTCCCTTACCCAACCAACCATAAATCAAATAATAGAATTCAAACCAACAAACCAAATTAACTTATTATAAATTTATTTCATACTTTAGCTGTTAAATTTCCTTTCTTTCATTACGTCATTTATTTTCATTATATTTCTTTCTATTTTGTTTAGAAATTAACTTCAACCCTTTTTCTTAAGTTTACAATTTCCCTTTATTATTACACTCATTTATTTTCACTTACTAATTACTATTATTCATTCATTTATTATTGCATGACCTCTTTTATTTACACTTTAATTACTTAAGTTTATAATCATCTATTTGTCATACTTACCTTTATTATATTTTACTTGGTAAAATTTCAATTATAACTTAAGTTTATAACATTAAATTCTCATTTAACAGCAATTTCATTGAATACTTTTACTACTTGTATAATATTCTATTACAATCTTTTATTAAACATTTCAACTTTTAATATTTGGTAAGTTATATATATATATGTTATTTAAGGATGTAATTGAAAGTTATGCAAAAATTTTCACAATTCTTTTAAATAATTAATAGTTCAATAATTATATCTTTGTTTTATAAGTTACATATTTCAAATTACCTTCAATTCCTTTTATTCTATTGTTTTTAATTATAGTAACATTTTAATTACACTTAAATTTATAACCTTATAACATCAATTCTTATAAATAAAGAATTTCATTAATTCATTTACTAAGGTTTACAATCATTTATATACATTACTTATCTCCCTATTATTAAATTTTCACTTTAATTAAAGGTTCCAATTATTAATTACTAACCTTTCATTTCACTACAATAATTGAAATAATTTATTAACAGAAATTTAAGAATTTAGATACCGGGTTAAATTTCAAATTATTTTAAAATAACAGATAAATATATTCTTACACTTATATCTCAATTTATATTTAAAACAATTCAAAATATATATAAATATTTTTTTCAAAAAAGAATCGGTAGTAAAACTACTACAGTGGCCTTTCCCCCTCGAAACTCGAAAATGAATGTCGATGATGCGTGCACTCATCACCAAAATTATTTTCCAGCGACAGAGAGGAAAGTACAAAACTTATTTTCTCCAAAATCTCCTTTAAACAAATCTTCCGAATTATATTGAAATATTTATATAAGAAAATACTTATAAACAATATTATTATATTCCAAAATTTATTCGAAAGAAATTTCAAAACCCCGGATCTTAAGTCCTAAATTTCCAAATTTCATTGAATTTATTTTTCAATCTTATTTCTATTATTAATTATACACTTTATTACCTAACAACCAATCTATTACAGCCAAATATAGATATTATTTTTAAAAATTATTTTATAGAAAATATAATAGGTAAAATTATTTCATTCACCAATATTAAAACAAATATTATGTCGGTCTGTCCTATTAAGTGTTTAGAAACCCCTATTGATGTCATAGCGTCCCGTGCACCAACCAGAATTTATAAATACGAAACGGAACAGATTAACACAATATAAAAACCTTTTTATAACACTAACAAATACGCTCTCTCATATATATACACTCAGCGACTCCCATAGGGTATTACTACCCTATTAGTAAAGAGTCAAACCCCACAAAGCTAAGGTTTATCGCTAAACCAAAGCTCTGATACCAGATGTAACGTCCCGCCTTTTCGCACGATTTAAACAGACACACATGCCGATTCAATCCATACGGAAGGGCGGATTGTTATGGGGTAAATAAGAAAAACAAGAAAGAAATAAAAGAAAACAGAATCTCGCAGCGGAAGGATAAAATATAATAATAAAATATACAGTTTATAAATCTGTTTACAAAACATTCATATAATACATATCAGAGTTACACATACCAACAACAATGCAGCGGAACAGTGTGTAGTGCACTAGTATAAATAATAATAATATACATCTTCGTCTTCGTCCTCCAGAGCTAAATCTTCAAATCCTGAAACGCTCGGACTGACCCGAGCGAATTGAAAAGACAAAACAGTCGAGTCAGAACTAAAAGATCTTATGTAAGTTAAATTAACAGAAATAAATATGAGTGTAGTAACTCAAGATATGCTCGGGATTTACATCTCATAAGGATCCATTAAACTATTTACTATATAGTATATTGCGCTATTATAATAGTGTCTATTTGTAAAATAAACTTACTTTTAAATAGCGTTAAGGCTTTACATTTTCCACCTTAACACAGTTATATATTCCCATAGTCTATACAATACCGTAATCTCCTCCGTACAGGGCGTCGTCAGAGGGCACTCCATAGGTATGGTACAAAACCAAAATCGTATAAGGCGCGCTAGGGTAGGTGACACGGCACAACTAGGCAATGCCAGGGTAGATATACCAATTACGCTTCCGGGCCGATGGAAACGCGCAGCGCGCAGCTGCAGCCCACCTCGGACAAACTCCCCACATCAAAGAAATCAAAAGTGAAGGTGGCCACCGAATACAATCCAAGGTCATAGTATAGTATCGAAGGGAAGTGTCCGATTAGAGGTGCTACCTCATTAACCCGTCGATCGCTCCTATTTTAGCCACCTTATGCCAACTCACGGGAGTTGGGTCCACGTACTTACCTTACAGGAAACGCCGCCACCAACCTACTTCATTCTGCAATCTCCACCGTGTACACGGTTAGTCAAAGTGGTTTTCGATATCGACAGAGAGTATGTCCATATCCGATCCCGGTCTCTTTGCCAACCGATCATTATTATAACACCGCGGTCATTTAAAAAATAATTATTCTTTTAAAACCAAAATAAAATATCCATTTAAAACCCATATAAATACGATATCATTTATTCTTAAAACCCCAAATCAATACGATATCATTTTATTTTCCAATATATATTCTTTTCAAAACCATAGGGTTTTCCAAAATAAAATATTTAGAAATCAAAACTCTTGAATATAATATTTCCAAACTATACTACCTTGACAATCATAACTTTGAAACAAGTTTCCATCTCTTAAGTGGTTAAATATCAAACTACTTTTATAAAACAAAATAGCTTCTTTAGATTTCACAAATCAAATTCAAATATCGATTTAAACTTCCAAATACCATTTCGATTCTTATGTTCCAAAGCTTTAATTATTTCACCATTTCAAAAAAACAAACTCATCTAAAAATCCCATATATATTAAATTCAATTACTTATTATTTAGACTTGAAATCTTTACTTAATGAATTCAATATAATTTAAGAAAACCTTTAACTTCACATAACTGGAAAAAATCTTTCAATTTATTTTATATTCATTTAAATAAACCTGATATTCATTCATTTAAATCATTCTACACAAAAATCAAGTTATAAAATCATATCCTTTAAAAATTCTAACTTTCATATTAAATTTCCAATTTAACTTAATATTCATCTTCAAATCTTATTCTCTTTTAAGTCATTTAAAACTCCAGAAATTTAATTTTAAATAAATTCTTAATCATACTGATCTCGAAAATCAACTAAATTTTATACTTCAAATCAAATTCATACAAAGCTTAAAAAAACCGAAAATTACTATATATATATATATATATATATATAAATAACCAAATCAATATCCCATGAACCACATATATAGTTTTACAACACCATGAAAATCATTTCAAAAATAATTATATATATATATATATACCGCGGTGCCTGTATAAAATTTTCTACCCTATGGTCAAGTGATACGGATGTTTATCATTTCAATCCGCAATTTAAAAATAAAAATGCGGTTGTATATCATTTCAAACCGCAATCCCGAATGAAATGAAAATGCATGATGACTTGCAGTTTATACAATATAAATATAGCATCCATTCATCCAAATATCAATCATCAACCATCATTTGCAATCATCATCCAATTTTAAACAATCATCGATATAGAGCATATAAATTATACAGTTAATAAATAACAGGTATTAACTAACAGCTTATATTCAGTAATAAGTTTTATAACTGTTAATCTAGCAGTTTATATGCAAATAAAAATTTAATAACTGTTGAACTATATGCAATAAATAAAATAAATTAACAGTTAAATAAAATAAATGCGACTTAAAGAGATGATGAATAAAGCATGCCAACAGTCATAAATAAATTTCTACTCATATCAAAAATCAATTTAACAAACATAAGAAATTTTAGAAGTTGCGAGTGAGTTAAAACACTCACATTTTGAATTTAAATCGAATTTAAATCCGATTTAAACCCAAAAATTCGACGGTCTCCAAATTTGTCCAAACCAGCGTCAAAAAATCTGGAATTTAATTACGATCCTAAAAAAAAATCACGCATGAAACGGAGTTCGTATGTGGAAGTTAAATGTATTAACGCGTTTGAAAAATCAAAATTAAATTAAATTCAAACAAAATAAACCTACCTATTACCACCTGCCACGTCAGCGTTTCCTGCGCACCCCTAGTGACTAATCTCACCAAACCCATGTTCCAATTTCGCAAATAGATGAAGAAATCAAAAAGCCCTAATTCAACCTTTTGGGTTTCGAATTTTACACGTTTGACTGTGATTTCTGGTTGACTCAAGCGACTATTGCAAAAACAGAGACTGCGCTTAGATCCGTAGATGAAAACTACAACATAATTTTTGAAATTTTCTGAGAACTTTGAATTTTATTTGATTTTTGAATAGAATTGGATCTGAAATTTGCATCCATTCAGGAAGAGAAAGAATTGAAGAAAATGAACGCACAAATAAAAGAGAATAGATGGAGGCTAGGGTTTATATAGATAGGTTAGAATTAGAGTAGATGGATCTGATAAACAAACGCGCTAAACGATAATTTAAATTAACGTAATAATTACAAATCACCATACTATGAAGACATTTACATTATTTCCCATTTATTACTTTATTTAACACAACCCTTAATTTACATCTATTGCAATGTTTTCAAATTTAATTGAATGAACTAATTATATCACTCCTAATAATTGTTGTAAGACTCTAAATCCCACATTTGTAAGTATATATTATTTCCACTCAAATATTATAAATATATACAGAGTATAGGTTTCCATTAAATCATTATTTATTATATATATATTCAAATTAACTAAATTCACTATTGAAGTCCGTTTATATTTATTACCAAATATCCATTTACCTTTCCCAATAAATTTGAATCCTATTCATTTAATATAACAAATCAAATTTCCATTCACACCTTATTATCAACCCACAATTTATTGCAATTCATTATCTTAGATAGATTTTATACAATTAATATCAACTTTACATTAAATTTCTATCCAATGAATACTTATTCATTAATCAATTCAATATTTACTTTTCTTTCCCTCTATTTGATACTTAACCTACTATACATTTAATGGGTAAACATAACATTGAATTATAATGCATTTCTCATGCATGCTTCATTTCATATAAATTCCTCTTTATTAACCAAGTCACATTAACAAAACAATTTTTTTTTTTATTTCAATCGATTACCAGTCTAGACTTAATATATTAAATAAACGGTTAACCTAAAACGATTGTTACCCCTTTAGCATTCAAATTCACT
Organism: Allium cepa; assembly: GCA_030765085.1. NCBI lineage: Eukaryota > Viridiplantae > Streptophyta > Magnoliopsida > Asparagales > Amaryllidaceae > Allium > Allium cepa. Next base: position 616,790,680 of record CM060942.1, read on the forward strand.
TACGACTATTATTAACACAATGTTGCCATTTGATTTATATATATTTAAATAAATTATATGAATGGGTAAAACTTTAAAAATTATCTTACCTGCAAATTTACTCACAAACATCCTAAATTACCAACTTGCAATTTACTTTTAATTACTATATTTGCATTGATTATATCAAGTTGAGATTTAATACGTATTATTTCCTCAAATAAATAAATCTTTGGATTTAAATTCCTAAAACCATAAATTATGTCCTACCATAAATCTATGCTTTTATTATTTTACGTTCACACTCCCGTTACTCTATAATAAATCACCAAGTAACGATATCCTAAACCAACATTAATTTATATATCAATCCTTATAACTTAATAAATTTGTCAAATATGAATAACCTTAACAATACTTACACATATTATCTTACTTACAATAATGTAATATTACGTTGAATTTCATTTATTTTTCAATACTTCAATTTAATTAATAAATACTGCTCCTATACTTAAATCTATATTAACAAATCGTTAGATTTGGATCGATAGAAATCGGTTTACCAAAGCTTACGTACACATTACGTAAATAAACAACTATATAAATTTGCCACCTATTAGCTCTAAATTTTATTCTTAAGTTTGTTACCTATCAATTTAGATTATACTTCCATCTATAATGCAAATCCAAATCTCCTCTAACTGCATAAATTAGGGCAATTTATTGTAATTGATTTCCCATTAAACTTCATAAATTAACAATCTGAAACCTAAATAAAAACGTTTATTTATTTAAAAATCTTGTTGTTTAATTGAATTGACCATTCACGGATATAATTTACATTGTTCTCCAATTATTACTTAAATACATCACCCAACGTTAAATCAACATTCAATACAATTTGTTACCAAAATTAATTTAACGAAAACAATTACGCCCTTAAAATTTCTCTTCATTCATTAATTGCTAATTGTTATTCAATTAAACCAATTCATTTGATTTCCTTATTATGCATCAATTATAAACCCATCATCTTAAAGGTGATGTCTACATTTTATACTATAAATTTACCCTTTTATATTCCAATATCAATGAATGCTCACATACAAATTTAGATCTTAACTCCAATTAATTATTCCATTTAATCCATTGATTTATTAACTTTAATTACTGTAATTCATTGTCTTACATAAATTTGAATTTATTTTCAAATTTTCACTATTCCAATTAATTGAAATATAAAATTAAATTTGTAAAATTTTAATTACCCTTGATCCATCAAATTTCAACATTCTCTTTCATGTAAACTAATAAGATTTCTGTTTCTTCCTAAATTTAAATTAGAAATCCTATAATTTAATTCATTTTAAACATCGAATTTACACCGGTCGTTACAACATCTCTTTGAAAACATTTGCAAACAAACTTATTAATTTTATCCGAAATGGTTACCCATATAGCATTTCGAGGCTATTCATTACGCCAATACAAACAAAACTGTAGGTTCTTATTGGAGGATGGATTTCCATACAAATGATCAGGCGTAGGATCTACCTTTCGAAGGGGTACACCTCTAGATGGATATCCCGAGGACCATCACAAAGGATCCTCTACCAACACAAGATCGACCCACCTCTTTCACTAGATGGTTTCGAATATGACATCCTCCGGTCATTACCGACCTTTATCGAGGGCCCTCTAGCATACAAACCACAATAATCAGATACACGACGTCATAGCGTGCAAAGATATATCTAGAAGATGATGACCATATCCTAATTGGGAATGACCCACTTAGCCTTGCTGCATCTAATTCTATTTCGGTCATTTCCGGTTTGATGAGGCTTGAGGCTACGATTACCTTTTTACAAAGCACATATCACTTCTTTGAATGCCACATTGCCATTTCCGTTGACTACTAATTGCCTTCCATAAAAATACAACCCTTGAGCTCGTATGTCTAAAGGAGGGTGTTAAGCTAAGAGAAGTTGCCTTCTCCGCCACCATTGATGTACGTTTGTAAAAACCAATGTACGTAATCGTTAGAAATGCAATGTCAGACAAACGTCCATACAAGTTGTCCAGGAACAAGACAAACCGAAGGCACCTTTCTCAGCCGTTATTAGGCGAGATGCCCTTGCAATTCGAAAAATCTACATCACAAGGAGACCACTGCTATATATAACTCTATAATGGGTGCAACCCCGAGCAAATCAACAAGCAGTCCTCACGCTATGAAGGTCCACGGTCCTTAATAATCATCGTCTTCAACATGTCTTCACGTTCGAACGTATACATTGGTTCGAAGTGGTTTTCGGATAGGATTTAGCTAAATCCGACCCCGGTTCCTTCGAATTCTAATTATCGATAAAAAGAGAATATGAGTATATAAGATTTATTATGTCCCTTTTCACTTTAATTCTTTTCGGATGATTTCGAATTCTCTTTCTTTTGACTTAGAGTAATTTCTAAGAAATTCATTCTTTTTCTTTGGAAAATATCTTAGATTTCCTTACTTAATTCTTGATCCAAATTTCTTAACTTTTAGGCGGGTCAAAAACAATGTTATTTAAGACATCATTTACGATAAACCCTATATCAATCTTAACAAGCATTTTGAAGTAAATAGGATCATAGAAATCATTCATTTTTGGAGATCGCTTAACTTTTGGATAATACCAATCATCTTTTATTTTGGAAAACTTAACAGAATCTTTTTATTTAAGAGCATGCGGGCTTTCCTTTCGATCTGTTCCAGCCCTTGCCTAAGAAAAGAAAACATAGGCCAGGTAAGTTCAGGGCATAGGTTGCTCCATCCCTAACCTTAGTTAAACACCTTGTTTTATCTTCCTAGATCTCACAGACGGGACAGATGTACTAGTCGTTTCCGCATAATCAAATTTTCAACTTTATTCTGGAATCGCTTATAAATATTCCAAATTATCTTTCAAAATGCTTAATTATCCTTTTTAAAACATTCACAATTTGTTCTGGGAAACGTCGTTACATTTAAACTCATATTCCAAAAAGTTATAGAATTCGCAGCAGAAAAGTACCGCGAAAAGTGCTAAATAAGCTTATTTTCATTAAACAACTTTTAAACATTCGATAATTCGTATTTTCCAATCCAAATCTCTTTTAAATCATTTAAATAGATTTATCAAATTTATTCCATATTTTTCCATAATTAAAAACATCCATTTAAACAGATTTTCTGTTACGGTCACTTAACTGCACTAGCGCGATTTTTCTGGAAAATTGATTTGGAATTATTTCAAAATTTACTCAACGAAACTTTGATTTTCTTTCTTCGTTTATAAGATATGGATATAATAGTCCGGAATTTTCTTATCTCGAATAATTCCGAGCTATATTCCACTCTACACATTTATTTGGACTTTTCGGCATGAAATCGCGAACTACCGTTGCGCGACGCACCTAGCTTTAAATTATTTTTCAATATTTGAAATAATCTATTCAAATTGGATTTCAACACTTATAAAATCATTACAAATCATTTTAAATCAATATTTTCACTTTTTAAAGTATTTAAAATATATTTTCACTATTACCATATTATAATATTATTTTATTCCTATTATTTTAATATTAAATATTAAATTTCAATTTCAACTCAATTTCAATTCTAATCTCAAATTAAACTCATTTAAAATTTAGATTTCAAATCCAATTTCAATTTAAACTTCCATTCAATCTCAAACTAAACTTCACTTTTTCAAAATTGATTTCAATTTCAATCTCACTATTCATCTTAATTTCAATTTCTAATTAACTATCCTTTTCAAATCCGTTTCACTTCAAATTTCAAATTCTCTTTCATTTTAACTTTAATTTCATTTCTAAATGAAAAGTGACTTATTTTTTCACAATATTTCATATTACTAAAATATGGTCTTTTTAAACAAAGGGATTACTTAATTAATTGGAATTTGATATCCAAATTATCATCACAACCATACAACCAATCATATAACATTAACATTTTCAATACGGTAAATGTCATAACATTACTACGGATTATCCAACATATCCAAACAATCAACCAAACATCCATACCATCAAATAGTGATTATCTAACATAACAATTAAGCATGATAATCAATATAATTTAAAAAGCGGTGGGAATTTCTCACCTTCATATCCACTCCAACAAATTTTAACATAAGATTTCCGTCTCTCGCTAACGTGCTATTTCCAAAGTCTCGCCTTTTGCCGTTTCCTTTTCGAACGCTTTCGTTTTTCTTTTCTTTTTCGTTTCCTTTTTCTTTTCTTCTCTTTTTTTTTCTTTTGTTTTTTATATGGAGAGGAGGGCACGACCTTGGTGTGGAGGAGGGTGGATAGGTGGTAGTTTGGCTTGGTTTTGGTGGAAGGAAGAATGGAGGTGGAAGAGGAAGAGAAGGGAGTTTAGAAATTTTGTAGAATGAGAATGTAGTGAAGAAAGAAGGGTTTATGCTTGAATTTATAAGTGGAGTTTGAGCGGCTAATGTCCTAAATACCCTTGTCTTATTTTTTGACTTTTGCTTAACATGGTAAGAAGTGTATTAATGGTGAAATGATGGTAGGATGTAAGTTTGTACTTAATGAAATGATGTTTGCCTCTTTTTCTTAAACTTTAAAATGTTAAAATAACATTTGCTCATTTTCCATGTAAATTAGTAACATCTCATTAATGTGATTTGAATTTGTGAAATGATTACTTTTTTTTTAAGTTTGTATTTTAAAAAGAAGACTTTTGCATTGATTTGACTTGCATTTAATGGATTTGCAAGTATGCATTAATGGTGAGCATATGTGTCATTAATTCCTTTAGTTAGCTTTCTTTTCACTTTTCCATTTGCTCCTTTTCTATGCATAAGTATAACATCTCATTAATGAGATGAGAAGTAAGGTAATGATATTGTTTTATAAAAGCTTTAATAATTTTTAAATTTGTCAAATCATACTTTCCACTTTTTATACATTTATTTAAACTTTTCAAAAGTAAACTCCTTTTGTCTTTTAGTTCTAAACGTAAATTGTTTAAATAGTTTGTAAACTTGTATTTATAAGTTAGAAAATGTATCAAGTTGCAATAACGTGTCGACAACTTGTTTTGGTTGAAAATGGTGTTTTTGACGACAAATTATACAGTCAAAATTTGATGTTTTATTAAGCTATATATTGAAGTAAACCAAACTTTAGAATGAACTTTTTACATCTTTAAATAAAATAAAACAAGTCTCTTTATATTTAAAAATCATATTTAATTAATATTAAAATCTCTAATTTTACAGCATATGAAAAACTGACAAGGTGCGACGAATTTTGGTTATTTTTATAAAACGATTATTAACATACTTTTAAATATATAAATTTACTTTCATTATCTTTATTAAATGTTTTAAATAAGATTTACCTTTTTAAATAAATATTTAAATTCATTTATTTAAGCCTTTATTTATTTTTAACAAAACTTAACTTTTGTCGATTTGTTTAAAAATCCAAATTTATACTTTTTAATTTATTAACTATAAGAATAGATAATTATTTATTACATATAACATATTTATTTAATATTTAAACTCCTTTTAAATTTAAATCGAATGTAATCTCTCACTTTCGAAGTAGCGAAATTACGGGTCGTTACATTCTTTCCTACTTAAAAGCATTTCGTCCTCGAAATGAAATCAAAGACAAAGGAATCTATCCCATACTCATCTCCTCAAATAATTTGACTTCTTTCTATTGATGATAGAAAAGATGAAGGTCGATATCATAACAATACTAAAAAAGATGATGCCAAACATACATATAGAGATTCCCCGCACTAACCTGAGTACTTATCACGTACTTAAGGTTATAATATACATACATCAAGCCATACTTCTATCGCACCCATCCTAGTGCGTATTGCACGCTTAAGATAATATATACAACAACCAAACAAGACTATACATCCAAAACAACCACACTGATACTATATCAAGATAAACGAATACAACCACATACTCATTCCCTGTCCTGAGCATGTACTATATCTGTGGTCTATATATACGCATACCAAAACATCGGTCCAACCACCATATCTTAGTGCCTACTATTTGAGATAACTATCCAACTACTAAGTAGACAGACCCAACATATCATCCTATATGTGATATTTGATTCGATCTATTATTCAAATCCATAACTTTTCTTTTGAACTATTATCGATCCCTCGATTTTCTAATGCGGACTTTGATCAGACTTCTTGATCACAAACCCTTGATTTCCTTGCATAGATCTCAACTATGATAGAAAACTCATGTACATAATCATAAACTCCCATCAATGCCCGCCGTCAAGAATCGAGTGATAAATCCTTTTTCGGATTGGTGTAAACACCTTAAAGTTCTGTACTCAAATCTTAGATCAAATTTTATGTGCTGAAATGATGTACGTCTAACTTATGTACTTATCCACATTCATCTTTACCTAATACATTTCTTTAAAATTTCTATTAATCCAAGTTTATTTCACACCCATTCACTTTTTACTAGATCCATTATTACTTGAGCATACAAATATGACTTAAACTTATATAATATATCTTTGCTTCCTAAGAGTATATATACATATCCCCAAACTTCAAATTGTAATTACTTCAACTAAGGTGTTTAACTAATATGGAACTTTACTATTATCTCAAATTAATAAGTTATAAAACTCAACCCTTAGTTTTCTTTATCTAAGGTTTTCATTTAGCTAATATTATTTATCCAATCCGTATATTAATAAGACAATTTTACTAAGTGTACACCTTTTTCTCACCGATTCTATGATTAACTACTTAACTTATTTACCTATCCATTTTCTAAATCAAATTTCTTAATCTTAAATCCATCAAATACCTTATAGTCAAATTATGAAACTTAATTCATGTGGTATTTGTTATTTAAAATTTTCATCCAACAATCAACCTATCAACCATTTTGTTCAAAAATATCCACTTTTATTCTCACTTCATTGTGAATTACAAATGTTACCCTAAATGTATCACTAATTCAAATTTTTATATTAGAATGATATTTCTTATATCTCTTATTCCTAAATTTCACTTTAATTTTTAACCTAATTAAAGTGTCTAAATTTCAAATTACCTTATTTCCTTTATAAGTTATAGAACTTACACTTTTATATTATATTTAGAAAAAAAGTCCCAACTTAGGTTTACCCTTTTTCCTATCTCATGGATAAGAATTTTTTCTTCTAAGTATACATTTCCTTTTTACTTTCTCTAATTACACTTCTAGCTTCAGTATTATCATCAAATATCTTATAATCAAATCGTGAATTTTACTTCACAAGATATTTGTACTTAGCTTTTAACTCCATCCATTATGATAATCACTTAATAATTATTATTTCTTAATACTACATATTTAAGGGTATATGATTAAAGTTATAAATTCTAGGTTTCAACTAATTGATTCTATATGGAATATCTTATAGTCAAATTGTGCAATTCTAATCACAAGATATTCATATTTTAGCTAAGCTAAATTACAATTAATCCTTAATTTCTAACCCAAAAGATAATAATATCCCCTTTAATATTTGTAATATAGACCCAAGGTAAAATTATTTCATTTACCAATTTCTTTAAAACAAAATCATTTTTATAAAATTAGCAAATACGCTCTTATATATATATATAATACTCTCATAACTCATTCTAGGGTGTTACTAACCCTATCTTTAATGAGTTACTCATCCTAGGATATTACTAATCCAATCTCTGATGAGACTTACCCCTATTAGGCTTCGGTGTTCGCTCAACCAAAAGCTCTGATACCAAATGTAAATGTCCGTTTTTCCGTTCCCTTCGAATCGACAATAAACCACACATGTCCAACTCAAATTGCATGAAAAGATGGATCTTTAAGGGAGATAAAGAAAAGTAGACAGAACAGAATCTCCCTCGAATGGAATAACATATAATATTGAGTAACTATTTTTACAGCGGAAATTTTTTAAATACATATATCAGAGTCTAACCTAAATTCAGCTTGGACAGTTATAAAACCTGCCCTTACAAATGCTGACAAACGTCAAACAAAATTCACTAAGTACAGTGGATAATAGAATATGTCCATACGTCGATGAATATCTCCAGCTCTCCTCTGGAAACTCCAGCCGTCTTCGACTATCCTGAAACTACTTGGATCTGACCCGAGTATTGAAAATACCCGGATCAGGCTTGATAAACCAGCGTGAGAAAAAATCAATAATAGATGACAGTGTCATATATCAGCCTTTTTATAAATCCTTTGAAAATAAAGAGTATCTCATAAGACCACGCCCACACATAAACACGAATGGGTTTTTACCTTATGATAACTAAATCACTTTTATATCAAAACGTTTGATATTATTCTTAATGACATCTCTTTGAAAATATTTACAAATAAACTTATTAATCTTGTCCGAAATGGTTACCCATATAGCATTTCGAGGCTATTCATTACGCCAATACAAACAAAACCGTAGGTTCTTATTGGAGCATGGATTTCCATACAAATGACCAGGCGCAGGATCTACCTTCCGAAGGGGTACACCTCTAGATGGATGTCCCGAGGACAATCACAAAGGATCCTCTACCAACACAAGACTGGCCCACCTTTTAACTAGATGGTACCGAATATGACATCCTTCGGTCATTACCGACCTTTATCGAGGGCCCTCTAGCATACAAACCACAATAGTCAGATACACGACATCATAGCGTGCAAAGATATATCTAGAAGAGGATGACCATATCCTAATTGGGAATGACCCACTTAGTCTTGCTGCATCTAATCCTGTTTTGGTCATTTTCGGTTTGATGAGCCTTGAGGCTACGATTACCTTTTTACAAAGCACATATCACATCTTTGAATGACACATTGCCATTTCCGTTGACTACTAATTGCCTTCCACAAAAATACAACCCTTGAGCTCGTATGTCTCAAGGAGGGTGTTAAGCTAAGAGAAGTTGCCTTCTCCGCCACTATTGATGTACGTTTGTAAAAACCAATGTACGTAATCGTTAGAAGTGCAATGTCAGACAAACGTCCATACGAGTTGTCCAGGAACAGGGCAAACCGAAGGCACTTTCCTTGGCCGTTATTAGGCGAGAAGCCCTTGCAATCCGAAAAATCTCCATCACGAGGAGACCACTGCTATATATAACTCTATAATGGGTGCGACCCCGAGCAAATCAACAAGTAGTCCTCACGCTATGAAGATCCACGGTCTTCAATAATCATCATCTTCAACATGTCTTCACGTTCGAATGTATACATTGGTTCGAAGTGGTTTTCGGATAGGATTTACCTAAATCCGACTCCGGTTCCTTCGAAATCCAATTATCGATAAAAAGTGAATATGAGTATATAGGATTTATTAAGTTTCTTTTCACTTTAATTCTTTTCGGATGATTTCGAATTCTCTTTCTTTTGACTTAGAGTAATTTCTAAGAAATTCATTCTTTTGCTTTCGAAAATATCTCAGATTTCCTTATTTAATTCTTGATCCAAATTTCTTAACTTTTAGGCGGGTCAAAAACAATGTTATTTAAGACACCGTTTACGATAAACCCTAAATCAATCTTAACAAACATTTTGAAGTAAATATGATCATAGAAATCATTCATTTTTTGGAGATTGCTTAACTTTTGGATAATACCAATCTTCTTTTATTTTGGAAAACTTAATAGAATCTTTTTATTTAAGAGCATTCGAGCTTTCCTTTCGATCTGTTCCAACCCTCGCCTAAGAAAAGAAAACATAGGCCAGCTAAGTTCAGGGCACTGGTTGCTCCATCCCTAATCTTAGTTAAACACCTTGTTTTATCTTTCCAGATCTCACAGGCGGGACAGATGTACTAGTCGTTTCCGCATACTCAGATTTTCAACTTTATTTTGGAATCGCTTATAAATATTCCAAATTATCTTTCAAAATGCTTAATTATTCTTTTTAAAACATTCGCAATTTGTTCTGGAAAACGTCGTTACATTTAAACTCATATTCCAAAAAGTTATAGAATTCGCAGCAGAAAAGCGCTGTGGAAAGTGCTAAATAAGCTTATTTTCATTAAACAACTTTTAAACATTCGATAATTCATATTTTCCAATCCAATATCTTTTAAATCATTAAATAGATTTATCAAATTTATTCCATATTTTTCCATAATTAAAAACATTCATTTAAACAGATTTCCTGTTACGGTCACTTAACTGCACTAGCGCGATTTTTCTGGAAAATTGATTTGGACTTATTTCAAAATTTACTCAACGAAACTTTGATTTTCTTTCTTCGTTTAGAGGATATGGATATAATAGTCCGAAATTTTCTTATCTCGAAGAATTCCGAGCTATATTCCACTCTACACAGTTATTTGAACTTTTCGGCGCGAAATCGTGAACTACCGCTGCGCGGTGCGTCTAGTTTTAACTTATTTTTCAATATTTGAAATAATCTATTCAAATTAGATTTCAACACTTATAAAATCATTACAAATCATTTTAAATCAATATTTTCACTTTTTAACGTATTTAAAATATATTTTCACTATTACCATATTATAATATTATTTTATTACTATTATTTTAATATTAAATTTTAAATTCCAATTTCAACTCAATTTCAATTCTAATCTCAAATTAAACTCATTTAAAACTTAAATTTCAAATTCAATTTCAATTTAAACTTCCATTCAATCTCAAACTAAACTTCACTTTTTCAAAATTGATTTCAATTTCACTATTTATCTTAATTTCAATTTCTAATTAACTATCCTTTTCAAATCCGTTTCACTTCAAATTTCAAATTCTCTTTCATTTTAACTTTAATTTCACTCCTAAATGAAAAGAGACTTATTTTTCCACAATATCTCATATTACTAAAATATGGTCTTTTTAAACAAAGGGATTACTTAATTAATAGGAATTTGATATCCAAATTATCATCACAACCATACAACCAATCATATAACATTAACATTTTAAATACGGTAAATGTCATAACATTACTACGGATTATTCAACATATCCAAACAATTAACCAAACATCCATATCATCAAATAGTGATTATCTAACATAACAATTAAGCATGATAATCAATATAATTTAAAAAACGTTGAGAATTTATCACCTTCATATCCACTCCGTCAAACTTTAACATAAGATTTCCGTCTCTCGTTAACGTGCTATTTCCAATGTCTCGTCTTTTGCCGTTTCCTTTTCGTCCGCTTTTGTTTTTCTTTTCTTCTCTTTTTTTTCTTTTATTTTTTTATATGGAGAGAAGGGTACGACCTTGGTGTGGAGGAGGGTGGGTAGGTGGTAGTTTGGCTTGGTTTTGGTGATGTAAGGTGATGGTTTGGAGTATGGAGGTGATAGCTTGAAGATAGAAGGAAGAATGGAGGTAGAAGAGGAAGAGAAGGGAGTTTATAAATTTTGTAGAATGAGAATGTAGTGAAGAAAGAAGGGTTTAGGCTTGAATTTATAAGTGGAGTTTGAGTGGCTAATGTCCTAAATACCCTTGTCTTACTTTTTTACTTTTGCTTAACATGATAAGAAGTGTATTAATGGTGAAATGATGGTAGGATGTAAGTTTGTACTTAATAAAACGATGTTTGCCTCTTTTTCTTAAACTTTAAAATGTTAAATTAACGTTTGCTCCTTTTCGATGTAAATTAGTAACATCTCATTAATGTGATTTGAATTTGTGAAATGATTACTCTTTTTTCTTAAAGTTTGTATTTTAAAAAGAAAACTTTGCATTGATTTGACTTGCATTAAATGGATTTGTAAGTATGCATTAATGGTGAACATATGTGTCATTAATTCCTTTAGTTAGCTTTCTTTTCACTTTTCCATTTGCTCCTTTTCTATGCATAAGTATAACATCTCGTTAATGAGATGAGAAGTAAGGTAATGATGTTGTTTTATAAAAGCTTTAATAATTTTTAAATTTGTCAAATCATACTTCCCACTTTTTATACATTTATTTAAACTTTTCAAAAGTAAACTCCTTTTGTCTTTTAGTGCTAAATTTAAAGTGTTTAAATAGTTTGTAAACTTGTATTTATAAGTTATAAAATGTATCAAGTTGCAACAACTTGTCGACAACTTGTTTTGGTTGAATACGGTGTTTTTGACGACAAATTATACAGTCTAAATTTGACGTTTTTATAAAGATATATATTGAAGTAAACCAAACTTTAGAATGAACTTTTTACTTCTTTAAATAAAATAAAACAAGTCTCTTTATATTTAAAAATCATATTTAATTAATATCAAAATCTCTAATTTTACAGCGTATGTAAAACTAACAAGATGCGACAAATTTTGGTTATTTTTGTAAAACGATTATTAACATACTTTTAAATATATAAATTTACTTTTATTATCTTTATTAAATGTTTTCAATAAGATTTACCTTTTTAAATAAATATTTAAATTCATTTATTTAAGCCTTTATTTATTTTTAACAAAACTTAACTTTTGTCGATTTGTTCTAAAATCCAAATTTATACTTTTTAATTTATTAACTGTAAGAATAGATAATTATTTATTACATATAACATATTTATTTAAGATTTAAACTCCTAAATTTAAATCGAATGAAATCTCTCATTTTCGAAGTAGCGAAATTACGGGTCGTTACAATTAATATTCATATACTTAGACATTGGTTATCACTTACTTTAACAAATATCATTTAAATTTTGTGTGTAAACGTTAATTCCAGTGAATTAGTGATTGCATATTATCGTTCCATTTATGTTAATTTAATTCACTACTTAACAAAATGTAATGTTAATGTTGGAAAGGAAATTATAATTTTGTCTTATTATGGTCATATGTATATTGCTTTTAAATTAGGAATGAACTTGGAATTAAAAAATATATTTCTTTCCATTTCTAAGACATTCATTATCACAATCTATCAACATATAGCACACTATGTTACCAAACTCTCACCTAAGATTTTTATTTTTCATGATATAGAAGTAGAAGAATGGTAGAGTAATAAATTTTAGAAAGAAGATGATGATTTTAAATATAAATTCGATGAGAAGGAAACAATTGTCTTCTTAAAAAAGTTTTTCTTCTATATCGCATCTTTACGTTATCTTTGTTCCAACCACTATACTTTCAAATAATATTTAAATTTTGCCAAGGACACCCAGCTCAAGCGGTTAGAGGTATGACGCTTTTGACAAAGGTTCTACAGGTTACAGGTTCGAGCCTTTAAGATGTCATAATGAGTGTTCCGTTTGGACAAAGTATCACTCTTATTATAAAAAATAATACTTAATTTTCATAATAATACAGATTTTAATTATTATTTTTTCTAGAATTTTGTTAAAGTATTTCATAGTTGTAATTTTTAGAATTCCGATATACTATTTCGTTATTGTGGAGCAAGAATGCCCATATTTAAATGTAAAATGGTCAGTAAGATTTAATATGAAAGCATGACTAATTTTAAAATCATAAACTATATGAAAATATTTTGATATCATGAGAGAATGAAGGAGAGAGGAGAAAAAAATACAAAAATTAATGAGAGCCTTTAAAATTCTTTAGTTCTAATATTATTTAATATATAGATACAGTGAAATGCAAATTGTGACTCTTGGTTCTTTCTGTGTATTATAAAAACTTCTTTCTTTCATGCACGTATCTCCACTTATTTAACCATTTAAATAAAAGGTAATCCACTCATAAAAATTTAGTTTTCTTCGTCAGTAAAACAATCTATTCTTTTACACAAAAATTTCAATATTTTTATTAGACAAATTAATGGATCTATAATGACCTGCACCCCAATGGGTTAGGTTTCGCTAAATCAAAATATGAAGTCCACCCGAATGCAGATCGTTGGTTTGGCATCCTGCGAATAAACAAATGAATGTATATCAAAGCACTAACGATATAACTTACAGCGGAATAGCAAAGTTTAATAGAACTTATAATCAACGACTAAGATTTGATACTTCCAATGCCAATTTTCCTTGATAATGTCGAGCATGGATAGTGAAGATGACCTTACGCTGTTTTCGCCTTGTACCAGTACCTGTTCATCTAAGCCATCATGTGGGTTGTAATGAGGAGGGGGTCAGAACAACGTTTTGGTGACTGCTAAAATTATACACTTCATATATTACTAGTTTATGCCGACTGTCGTCTACTACATTTAATGTCTTTTCATTTCTTCTAATTTAATCGTCTTGATTCCACATTTGTGTATGATACGTCCCATCTACTCATAGTAGATTATAATTATATACCCATATATATGTAAGTACCACGGCCCTCATTTGACCATGATACTATCTTGCTAGTATTTGTAACTCTGCACTACCGGGCATATTCATCAATGATTAGGCCAAACTACTCGCGTACAAAGTAGAACCTCCCATTAGTACCCAGTAACGATGTTGCTATAATTTAGCCATATTCTATCCCATTTCGCTTTGTGGATTTATTAACTTGTATGCTTCCTATTCTGAACTCAGCGTATTGGACTACCCCATTCATTTTGTAAAGAATTCCATCGTGGGTCAATTAGCCATGCCCTAACAAAAAACTAGCAACAACTGTAGCCGTGTATTACCCAACTTGTCCTACCCCAGTGGGAGGCGTAACCATGTCTTGCTTGTTGACCGCTCTGGATAGATGATGCACCCAATCTATATAGCTCCTACTCCTAATACGGTGCCTACACCTGCTAACATAGTGTCGAGCTACTCACTATCCTATTTAAATTGTCTAATGCAATCAAGGCCATATCCCCTCCTTTTTTTATTTTTGAACCAGACTCCTTTATTTATTGGGGGTATTCCTTTATTTATATGTAAGCGTATACACACCACTGGTTCTATGGTTGGATATGTCTCACATCAATGTAATGCTACACAACTGCTGGTGGCCTATTGTGGTGGGTAGGCTTCTATTGTGTAACAACACGGACTTTACATTCCAGCCCAAACTAACAGCTAACATCATTCTTTTACATTTAAGTTATTTACATACTTATGTAATTTACACCCATCATAAATGCATACTTGAGGCTGATAGAGTTAGGGGTATGCCCTAGGGGCAAATATGTAATTTGTCATATATCTAACTCGCTGACCAATCTTGTTTGAAATAAAGGTGTTGTTTTTCTATTATATACTTGATACAGTGTGTTATATTAATTAATTTAATTAAAAGTATACTTAATAGAAAATTCGTAAATGATATGTTTTGTCATAGTAGTTACAAAATGTTGTAACCGTGAGTAATTTATCACAATAAAATTAAATATACGATTTTAAATTTTCCTAGTCAAGATGCATCGGGATTGGGTATCCATCCATTGAGACTAGAGTACGTAAATGTTGGACAGTGTGTTACTCATGACTAATGAGGGCATCTAGGGATTACGTAATAATAGTTATTGGATAATTATGGAACGACTCTTTCGATATTTTTCCGTTGGCTAATATAACTAAGGCAAACAGAAAATATCGATGTGAATAATTTGCATAGTTCTTTCGACTTGAAAATACTATGAATCTTCAATATGAAAGCTCCATTTTGATTATAGTCAAGTCATGGTACAACGTCCATTGAGTGACTATAGTTGGGTCGAGTGAAAGTATTGGAAGTGAACCTATGTTCAAGAGAAGATCCGTCTCCTTAGTTATATGTGGTTAGTATCACAGTCAACTCAAGTCAACCCAATGTCAAAATATCTGGCTAGAGTAGTTCAGTTAATAATAATTGTTATTATTGAATCAAGAACTTTGTGTTTTGACTATAGAGTTAAACGTGGATGATGTTAGAATTTTAACCATTACCAAATTCAATAAGTTCAAAGGGATATAGTTTTGACGAAGAGAATTGGTATAAATAATTGTCAACTGGGTAACGCTTATTAAACTGAAATTAGACTTTTCCTAAGCGAAGTAAGCGATAAATTTGACCATAATATCACATCACCTGCTAACTGAATTGTGAACGTTAATATTTAAATAGTTCAATGTTAATCACCGACCGAATTTACACCCAAGAGTCACACAACCGAAATGATGAATTCTCTTCAGATCAAACGATTTAATTAGCTAATAATTGTATAAATTAATTAAATTAAATATTATTTATGAAATATTAATTATAAAATTTGGATATGATTTGAGAAATAAAATTGTTGCATAATTTATAAAAATTATAAGCATATTGATCAATATAAATACCGATAACAAATTAAGTTCAATATAATTATGTATATTTAATTTGGGTTAAAAGGGCTCATAAACCCATGCATTTTAGAGAGATAGGAGGTTGGTCTAGCAAGGAGAAGGGGCGGCTACTATGTATGCAATTAGAATTTGGAGATGTGTGGTTGAGATATAGTTTGATCTCATCCTATCCATATAAATGCTAATCTCAAAACCCTAATCACAAGTTAATTCATTTTTACAGCCGCCACCATCTTCTTCGTCTTATTCTTCATTTTAATGGAAGAAACTCTCCTCTAAAAATACCCCAAATCTCAAATCCAATTTCAACTAAAAAAACTATTTTATAGCGAAAGGTCATTGATTCTAAACTAGCAATCTCATGAATCAAAGAGTTCTAGAGAAAGAGATTTCATTATTTCAAAGTGGACTTTAGAGCATCTGTTCCGGGTAACATTTTTCTATATGTTAATCATATTATTATATTTTTAAGATTTTTTTAATCATTTAATCTTGTGTATGTAAATTAGATTATTGTTGTTTCATTAGTTAGGTGAGATTTTTGTATGTATTGTTATTGTGACAATGGATATTGGATATGTGTATAACGTTCATAGACCTAATTCATACTTCATGTTAGTAATTTGGTGTTAAACATTAAAATAAATTTTAGTTTAAAATTATATATGTGTGTGTGTGTATATATATATCTTAATTTATGATTTAAATACTCATAAACAATTTGAATGAAAACATATATTTTTATTTTTATTGTATAACATTGATCTGAATTTTATTAACACTTTTTTATGTCTATTATGAATTATAAGTGCTGAAAATAATTTTTAATCATTTATTTATATATTATTATTATTTAATGAACATCTGATTCAATAAATTCATGTAAAATAATCCTTTCTTCTAAAATTCAATTTTATATTTTTTTAAAGTAATTCATCATGTTACGGTTCTTAGAAAAAATTTTCAAATTTTTTCAACTTAATTTTATAGTTTTAAAAATTAATTTTTTTTTGGCCTATTATTAATTATTTAATTAAAAATATTATATTAATTGAGAAAAGTCCAGAAATTTTTCCTAGACCCTAAAATATGTTTCTATATTTTCGAAAATTATAAAAATTGATTTTTTTTTCATACAATTATTTTATATTAATTTATTGTGGTCGAAACTACATAACTCAATATAATATTCATATATATTAAATATTCAAAATTATCGTAACTTCAGATCTTACAGGTTTTCTAATTAGTAAGTTAAAATTATATATATATTTATTATTATTTATGGTACAACATATAGTTATATAAATAAATAAATATTTTTGCAATATTTTAATGATAAAACATATTGTGTGTGTATGTGTATTTGTAAATGATCATTTGGAATCTATAACTATATGTTCATGCACATATTTGGTAAACATACAATACATACAAAATGAGCTATCATGTCCGTTGTGATGTAAGTCCCAACATCTATATACTAGCATGTTATTCCCTTCATAGATTGTTATGTTACACATGCGCGCACACACACACACATATATGTATAAATGTACATTATACACACATGCACATGCACATGCACATACACATACACATACACATACACATACACACACACACACATACACATACATGCACACACATACACACACTTATATAAATAAAATCAAAATTAAATAAATCCCAAACCACAATTTATAAATTTAATAAAATCTTTGTATACGATCTGTAAACTACATTTTGTAAAGTTAGAATGCATTTGGACGTAGTAGCAATGCCATGAATAAATTATTAATCAATGACATTTAATGAATTAATCAAGTCAAATTAAAAAGAGAAAATGAATGGTTTCTCTCTCCATTTAATGCAATTTATACTCTCAATTAATTACTTGCTTTAGGAAAAGAAACGAAAGGTTTCCTTCCCTATATATTAACTCTTATGAATAAATGTTAGGTGTATTTGATACACTATACATTCAAAATTAAATTTATTTTAAAATCCACTTTAACTAATTTAAATAAAATACATGATTTTATTTAAACCAAATTTAGAAAAGTTTTAAATAAAATTTAGACTTCATAAGCTCACTAAAGATCCAAAATTTTAAAATTATTTGAAATCCATCCATTTTCTTCCACTATGGGCGGCCCAGCTTCTTAGAGGCTACGTATATATATCTTATATATATACCACATACATATATAGATATACACATACGTACACACACACATACATAGATATAATATATACGAGTCTCAATGGCATGCACTAAGTGCGTGCATGAGAAATTTCAGTACAAACATATGTTTCAAAAATATAAGACTGTATATTTAGCAGAAAGATACGTGATTTGCAAGTGCAAATCAAAATTATTAGTACATACGACATGCATGAAGCGATAGTGAATAGCGGCGAGCCATCAAATAGTGGTGGAGAACAAAGACATAATAATGAACAATGGAGAATGGCGGTGAACAATGAAGAATAATGGAGAGCAAAAAAGTGGCGAGTGGTAGAGAAAGATGTAGTGGCGAGTGGTAGAGAACGACAACTAATTTAGAACATTGATGAATTGCTTAAAGATCACAGAAAAAAAATCATTTTTTAGAAGAGATTTCATAGGATATTTGAAGGATCCAAGACTTTTCTGAAATACGATATTTAATGTAATTGAATCTATAGATATAGTTGCTTCCTAGCTTAAAGTATTTGGTCAAAGACAAAAAAAATCGATTACTAGAATAAATATGGTATATATATTCATACAATTTTAATAGTTCCAGTTTAGTGCAGTGTAGAATATTCAACATTTGTATTTGAATATTTTTATGAACAATTATAGGGTGATTTTACCTATTCAAATTTACGTGTACGTTGCTACAAAATAAAAATGATTTTAACATAGGAACTTATATATTGAGCGTATTTTGCGAGCTACACTGTCGGTCCAAAAAATTATGTTTCTATTCCAACTATATATATGTATATATCTTCATTAATTTTTATTTAATATACATACATACATACATACATATCTTCATTAATTTTTGTTTAATTACCATGTCACTACCGCTTCCTTTTAAATATCTTTTCTTATTTACTATCATTTGTTATCCATTTCTTATATATTGATTTAAGTACCATTAGTGTTCAATGGATCTTACATAGTTTTACTTTCCAATTACTTTAGTTCAATTGCGTATTTTGAATTCCATTTTTAACTATTATTCTTATTCCTATTTATTATATCATTTCTTGTTATATTTAAAGGCCTTATACTTTAGTACATTGGAACTACTTTCCCCTTCAAAAGGAAGTATTAACGCTATAATTCTTTGTGAATTACCTAAAAGAGGATTCGTGTTTTGCTTGAAATTACATGAAATTATATTTTATTTCTTTATTGTAATAGGCAATACAAAATATTAATTTAATTTTATTTTGTACATCTCTTTCTTTACATTTTCATTCCTTGTTATTTCAAACAATACACCTTTATTTATAACTTGGATGATTCACAGAGACTTATATTGTTGTCCCTTTTCATTTGAATGGATTAAAATATGTCAAATCCCACCTAATTACAATAAATCCCAAAATAGTTAAATTAAATCTATTCCATAATCATTGCGCATATATAATTCATTATCACATTTGTTACTTACATAATTTCATTACGCGCATACACTAATTATCCAAATCGAGATTTATATCTAATCATTATGCATTTACAATTAAATATCCAAATCGATTGGCATAAATGAAATAGATTGCAATGATATAAATCTGATCTTATTACAAAACATGTACTTTTCTCACTCACTTCTTTTTAGCATTCTAAATCTCCAGATTTAATCCCTGTTATTTTAGTTTGACTCCCTATTTCATCCTATTATGATATATGTCGCAAGCATATATAAAGAAGAGAGAGATTTGCATTGATTTATAAATTAAATCCGGTTGCACAGTTTACATTGGCTTTAGCGATTTGTTGACCCTATTTCCTTTTCTCTATCATCTACAATTCCCCGATTGTATATACACCTAAAAAGAGGTAATTTAAGAATTTAGAATGTTGAAGGAGAAGAGAAAATGGTAGAGCTTCTGCTTCCATTAAAAATATGAGTTTGGAAACGAAGGTTTAGGTCTATATTATAGCGGTTTAAATCAATGCAAGCCGTGCGATTAAATTGTTTTAAATCTAGACCGTTTAGGCCTCTATTCATCGTGTAGTCAATAGAGGCAACGGTCGACTGTTCGTGCCCCAGGGTCGACCGCTACCAGTTGACCTAGGTGACCTACGGGACCACCCATGGCCTTTTTTTACGGCGGTTAATTTGCCTTGATTGATTTGTTCGATTAATTTCTTTATTCCCACGTATTAATTTTTCTAAGATTTTGTTTAATGTTAATTTTTATTAACGTCTAAGTATACGTTAATGTTAGGAATAAACATTAATTATTTTTTATTACCATAATTACATATATAATTATTTTCGATTCAAATATTTCAAACGTCGATAACCTTTTCGTTTGAACTCCGATCGGAAAACTTTATATATGAAAATTGATCAGAAAGTTGCCATGAATCCAATGGTGCAAGTTTCGTAGCAAAATTATGATGTTTTTGAAAATTCTATTTTCTAGCATTATTATTTATTAAAAATTAATGTTAAAATTATGAGGTGTTACATTCTTCCCCCATCAAAGGAATTTTTTCCACAGAATTCTTCAAGGACCGAACAATGGAATATAACGTACAACCATTCTAAGCCATCAAATCAATTAGTGTGTAAATAATTTTACAATCAATCGTGTACAAATGTACAGTGTATCACGACTCATATGATATGTATGCAGAATAATTCTAATTGACGCCTCCTATGTAAATTCATCTTTTTAAATCAATTTCAACAATATGATGCAAACACCCTGAATATACTGGCAGTTCTATATGCGTGCAACTTTTAAAAACCAAAACTTGTTTTTGCATCCAAATTTTCCCGCACTTCTATGAATAGAAGTACCACTTTTACATCAAATAACTACAATTCAAAAATCCTGGCACACCATTGCTAACATCCAAATTTAGAAAATTCTAGTTTTCTAAACTTATATTCTTTTGTTGAAAAAGTGTCTAGATGAAAATTCTATATTTCCATCATTCTCTTATGTATGTTTTTTCCATTGTACCTTGAAACCTTCTCTTTTACCCCTAATTTTCTTTTACCTTTTCCAAGTACAGTCAACATAAGTGAATTTTATTTTTAAATCTTTAAATTTTTTTAAGCAGAATTAATTTAAAACCAGTTTAGTTCACCTACCGAAAAGGTATTATATTTTCCAAAACCAAGAATTATGAACAAAATTTCAAAAGTAATATATATATTTTTCAAAACAAATTATGCCACACTACATGAAATTGGGGTCTAGTCAATAGTTTAACGTCTACAGTGGACTCTATCTACCTATATGGTAAATTTCATATTTTCAAACACTTTTCTTTCATTTACAATAACAACCAGCATACAAGTTTGTTTATAAATTTCAGCTTTTAAGGTATAAGGACATTGATCTGTGGCTATGCAACATTTTTTCCCTGTCCTCCACTCAGTGAAATTTGTTTCCCAATTTTTTTGGGACACAAAATTTTATTTCTTTTGTATTTTAAGTAGTCAATTAAATAAATTTCCTAAATCTATTTCCTAACTTCCAGTTTCTTCTATTTTCTTTTCTTTTGCATTAGTTGACTGTCTTTCTTGAAATTTTCTTGTCTTATAGTTTTTCCATTTTATTGCGGTCCATACCGAAAACACATAACAAGGAATAGTTCCTACAATATTGTACATGCTTTTACACCCCAATAAAGACAAATAATTCTTACAACCCAACCTAAAGAGAACAACTGCTGGAAGCTGCCATTTAACATCAATTAACACTTACGATGTTGTAGCTCTATCACTTTTGACCTGCACGGACATTTCCAATGTGTCATCTTCTGCAATCCTTATATCTTAACTTTTCCTTTATGGCTTCCGATGAATAAGGTTTATTCATAACTTCCATCACTACACTCGATCATGGAATAAACTATGCACCTCCATACAGTAGTAGATAGGAAATACAAACTATGCACATTTTGAATAACTCATTGGCAATTGACTCAGTGGAATAGCTTTTCCCACCTCTATCTTGCCTTCCATAACTTGAGTCTACCTATATCCTCTATGTGTGTTTGCCACCTCATAATCCTCTGTTACCATCTTCTTTTAATCCAAGTCCCTTGACAGTATTCTCAAATCTTGGTACTTATTTCCTATATCTTTGACGCTTTACATGTGCATATCGTAAAACTCATAGAAGTGTACTTTAATACCATTTATCATTCCATTGCGGGTACTTCTTATGGTTTGCACACATGCTATCAAAACATTCCTATGTTTTCACCAGTATTCTTTGCATTCAATGGAAATTCCTTATTACTACTCCATGTTTAATTATTGATATCTTTTTTTATAGCCTTACCCTTTACCCCATCTCATCTAGGCTCTCATTCCTATCTACTCCATATTTAAAATTTTGATTTCTTCGCTAATTTTCTTAAAAAATCAAAACAAAACTTAAATTTTTAAAGTATTTTTAATCCAAAAACTTTTATCTTTAAAGGTACAACTAACAACTTTTTAGCAAATTCAAAAATAACTTAATGCCTTAACTTTTAAAACTACAATTATAAGTTCTATTCCTTTTAAAACCCATTTTCTACTTTTAATTCTTAAAAATTTGGTATTTTTTACTCAATCATTTAGTAATTTTTTCTTTTAAAATTGCTATGCCAAACCATTTTTTTTCCAAAATTATGCTCTACAGTATTTCCAAACATCCTTAAAAAAATTTTAAACAATAAAACCGGAATAGATAAGAACATCTCTTACTCTATCATTTTATTATCACCCATACTATCTACAGTTTCAATTCTTGATTGAGTTTCTAATATCGTGTGCTGGAGACTTTTAAAAGATACTTGCAACAAATACGCAAACAATGGAAAATGTCCATTTTCTTTTATTTTCCTTTAATTTCCTATGTTGCTTCTAATTAGATTACTAGCATGATTTTTAACATAATCTCCTAACATTATTTTATATAAATTCATAATATTGTTTTTATTTATATTTTATAATGTTATTACTCTTCAACCTTCCTCTACTTAAACTGCCCTTATTCCAATTGCTTTATTTCGAGTTCTAATCTTCTTTCTCGTTTTTTTACCCCATTTCAGATACCATTTTCTATTGTCCACCTCTAAAAAGAATTTTCCAACTTTAATTTTTTTATCTTAGAAAAATCAACGAGCTACATACACTCTACTACTTTTTTCAAAAGAACCGATCTTTTTATTAAAACCCAATTACTGCCATTTTTGGTCCAAATTTTTAAAAAAAATTCTACTAATTTTTTTATTTAATATAACATAGTATTTTTTTTCAAAAATTTAATATTTACTTACTTTTTAAAAATACGGTTTTCTACCTTCAAATTATTCCTTTAAAATCATTTCAAATATATTACATATTTATTTCAAACTTTTATATTAAAATCGTTTCAACCTTTAAAACTATTTTCTATTGGGTTGTACTTAAAGTGAAGTTATATTTTTCCTTTCTTTTGGACTTCTCTTCCTGCAACTTACGTATTGACTTACCTTCTTCCAAATATAAAATCCGGCTATCATTTTGGAGTGACCACTTCACACTTTCCTTTAGGAACTCAATTGCTTCCAGATATTTACAACATATGATTCTTATTTTCCCATTATCTAGACTTATTTTATATCATCAATCGACATTATATGGGGATTTACTATCATTGATGGGGCTCAACTAGAGAGTCATGTGCTATCCAGCTTCAGAGACGTCCCATATGCTATACTCATGCTCTTTTTAAGCTAATGCCATTCCATACGACCTATTTCCCATGGGGTAATCAGGGCAGGTGTATATCTTCAACTTCTTTCCTTTATTTTGACTCGTAATTTACAAATTCCATATCTTCCATATATGGTTGCAATTACTAGTCAGAACCCTTAGGATTTGACGTATTTTGTATTTATATTTATAGACAAAATACAAATATGTTCACTTAACATTCCCTAATTTTAAGAACGACTAACCTAGGCTCTAATACTAAATATAACGACCCGTACCCCTGTGGGCCTGGATTTTCACTAAATCAAAAATCCAAGTCCATAAAAGTACATATCGTTATTTTGGTATCATGCAAATAAACAAATGAATGCATATCAAAGCACTAATGATATAACTTACAGTGGAATAGTAAATTATAATAGAACATATAACCACCAACCAAGATTAGACGTCCTTGAAAATTTATGGATAGGGAATATGACCTTACATCGTTCCTACCTTGTACTAGTACCTGTCCGTCTAAGCTATCCTGTAGGTTGTAATGAGAAGGGGGTCAGAACAACATTCTGGTGACTGGTAAATTTATATACTATGTACATAACTCTAGTTTATGCCAATTATCTTCCATTACATGTTATTCCTTTTCATTTCTTTTAATTTAGTCGCCTTGACTCCACATTCGTGTATGATATGTCCCATCTATTCATAGTAGACTATAATTGTGTGCCCATATATATGTAAGTTCCACGATCCCCATTTGACTAAGATACTATCCCCGCTAGTATTTTTAATTCTGTATTACCGGACATCATCATCAATGTCTATTTTATATTGCCCACATATGAAGTAGAACCTCCTGTTAGTACTTAGTAATGGTGTTGCTATAATTTAGCTGTATTCTGTCTCGTTTCGCTTTGGAGATTTACTAACTTGTCTGCTTCATATTGTATACTCAACTCCACGGACTACCCCATTCATTTTGGAAAGAACTCAGGAGTGGGTTAACTAGCCATGCCCCAACAACAAATTAGCAAACAACCATAACCATGCATTACCCAACATGGCCTACCCTATTAAGAGGCGTAGCCCGTTAGGTGTAACTCTGCCTTTCCTGTTGACTGACCAATGATGCATCCAACCTATGTAGCTCATACTCCGATATGGTGTCTACACCAGCTAACATAGCGTTGAGCTGCTCACCATCCTATATGGATTGCCTAATGCAACCAAGGCAATACCCCTTATTTTTTAATTTTGAAGCAGACTCCTTTATCTATTTGGGGTATTCCTTCATTTATACGCATGGGTATACTCTCGATGAGTCCTATGGTTGGATATGTTTCATATTATTAGTGGCAGAATTATGGATCTTAAGGCTAATTAAAAACTAAAGGGGGGTGAATAGTGTTTTATAAATCCTTTTGAAATTCTTTCAAGTTTATTGTTAATCAATGCAGAATGAACAATCACAGATGCAAACACAGATACGTATAAATGTAGCAAAGTAAAAGGTAGAGAATTATAAAGATAACACCTGGGATTTTTATATTTATTTGGAGGTAGCCTACATTCAATCCCATACAATTAGTTGTATAGATTTTTTTTTCAAATTCCAATCTTTCAGTGGGTAGAAGATAAACCCAATACTCGATTTCAAGGCTACGAGACACACACTCCAGATTTTTCGAGCTTTGGGTACACTCACTTAATTTGGATAGGACATAAGTACGCACTTGGATTTCTAGGACACCAAGCACACCTACTTAAATACAACTAGAGTTTGATAGTTTTCCAAATATAGTTTCTTGATCTTTGGTTACAATAAATACTATAACCTCTTGGATAACATTTTGATCTTTGATTGAGAGAGATAGAGATGATTGAAATCAAAGAGTAAATGGTAGAGAATCAATACAATGAAGATTGAATCGATTTTGGTTTGAATTTGAGAAGATTTGAATATATTTTCAATAAATTTTTTTCAAAGTAAGAGGAGAGAAGATGAAAAGAAAGTAGTTAATAAAAATTCGTTTGGAAACCCCTTATAGATAAAGAATAAATAGACATGTCCATTTAAGAAGAATTATGATGGATAGACACTTCATTTTAAAATTTAAATTTCAAATTACGATATGTATGTCGACATAATATCCACATGTGTCGACATTTGTATGAAAATTTTGAAAACTAGTTTCTTTTAAAATTTGTTTTGAAAACTCTATACTTTGTAAAATAGTTTGATACTTTGTAAATCATTTTAAACATAGTTTATAAATATTTTCAACTTAAGAAAAATTTAAAAGATATTTTTAAATATATTTTAAAAATGTACTTTATTTTAAAATTAAAAAGGATACAAATAAGAAATAGAACGAAAGATCGCTACGAAGGACTTTAACAACATTCTATGACTCTATACTATACCATAGTCTTGAGATCTTTATATCTTAATCTTTAAACTAACGAGTCTTCATGTCTAGTTTTTGAGTCTTTATACTGGATAGTGTTCAATTCAAAATCTGTATAATATGCTGCACTATAACCTATATAATTTGGCAAAATCATTAGTATCCATATTTTATGTGAATATATTATCGTTACCCAGGTTGTTATCATTAAAATCAATGACTATGGTATTAACAATCTCTTATGTTTTGATGATGACAACCATCATTATTATATATATATATATATAATATGATATAACTCCCTCTGAGTTTGGTAACTCCCCTTTATTGTGTGCATATGTATATTTTATATATTTTTTCCCTTTATCATCAACAAAAATGGGTAAAAAACATACAATTCCCGCTAAGTGATTTACATAAGGATATATGTGATTCAAAATCAATAATCCAAGTAAAAATGATGATATATGATAAATAATACTATTAAATATGATGATAAGTAAATTTTTATTAATGAAATTTCAAACTATACACAAGCGAATCCAATACACATTAATCCAAATTTAAATCAAACTAAACTAAAACACATAAATTTGTTTAATCCAGGGTAATCAAATTCAAAAATATAATATCAAATAATCCAAACCAGTCAAAATACACCTATCAAATCCTTAGAGTGTGTGTGAATATATATTTACATATTAAATTCAAATCTAATAACTAGACATTTCGAGGAACTTCAACCTAACCATCGGCCCCAAAGATTGGATCCACTTTAGTCACATCACAATCTTCATTATCCTTATTAATAGTGCACTTTGGATTACTATATGGTTCATCTTTGATTAGAGAATAAATCTTCCATCGAATAGCGTCAAAATGCCTTTCTCGTTCCTTTATTATCTACATTTGATTCAATTCTAAGTGTCTTTGATTTCTTAGGATAAAAGAGAGAACATCTTTGAAGGATTAGAGAGTTTGTTCAACATTTTCACATAATTTTTGATATGGTGAAGACATAGTACAAATATGTTTGGGAATAAAAATAGAGTATGGAATGAAATGTTAGATGAATTTTCTAGAAGAAATAAGTTTATATAAGAGTAAAAAGTCATTTGGAATGAATAGATGGATGTTAGTTATTTTTATTTTGAAATTTAAAAGTTTTGATTTCTAGTTGTTATATATCGACATATCATATGTATGTATGTTGACATACATGCCAAAATTTTCAAAACTAATTTATTTGTTATAACTTTTGTTTTTATCCTATATTATTATTCTTTTATGACTTTCCAGAGACTATTAAATAGTATAGCACAGTAAGAAACACATTTCATTAATTAGAACTTGAGGGGTACATGGATTTCATTCAAAATAAAAGAAAAATACATAAGAACAACATAAATTTAGACTAAGAATGCAAGGTAAAAAGCTAGACAACATAAGTAAATAATTAGATGGATTTAGAAGGATGTGGATAAAGATGAAGAAGAGCCACCAAGCTTGCGAATAATCTTTCCAAAGAATTTATTCTTTTGTTGGAAAGAAAAGTAACTTTTTACTAAAAGAACGCTTAAGCTTCTTTTGGTTTTTAAGAAGCTTCTCTTGGTTCCTTAATATCTCTTTGTTGGTAGGGTTGGATGGTTTTTCAAAACTTTCTAAGGAAAGTTACCATTTCTTCCTCCTCCTCCTCTTCTTCGACTTTCATTTCATCTCCTTCTTCCTTCTCTTCTTGTTGAATTTCTACTCTTCTTCCCATGCTGATCTTTGCTTCTTTTTGTGAAGAGTCTCATAAGGTTTGAAAAATGGTGGTATATGCATAAGTGAGATATTGGCTTTGTCGAAAACCTTTCGAGAAATAGATTTTTCTCCTCTCAAATCCACTCCAAAATATAAGAAAATTCTAATGAGACACACATCATGAAAGAACATGTTCTCATGTCCATAAATATTCTTTTGTACAAAGTCATCTAAAATGACTTGTGCCCAATTTATGTCGTAGTGGCCATAAATAAAAAAAGAGCTATAAAAACCTTTTAAGCAGGGTTATTTATCCCTAGAGTTATGATTTCTTGTAAGATGAGACTCATACGACTTGATTTGGATGAAGATTTTTGTGTTTATATCATTTCTAAAAATATTGTGAAGTACTTCACGGTTTCGAATGTCAATTTGAAAAGTGGAGAGGTCAATTCCACTAGACTTAAAACCAAGAATATGATAGAAAATTTTGCAATTTAAAACTATTTGACTGCCATTAACACTACTCCAACTTGACCTTTTTCCCCTTGATAAAATTTTCCATTTAAATTTGCATGAAACATTTTTACCAAATCAGGCTAGAAAACAAAATCATTTTGGGAAGATTAGATCAAATTAAGAATATTGTTTTAAAAAAAAAGTTCATATAAACCATAATAAGCAAAATCATCAAATTTAGCCAACTTTCCGAGAGAAACTTTTCCGGAAGTTGTATATTCTATATAGGCCTTAGTTGCATCTTTCTCATTGAACAGAAAGCCTTTTGGTTTCTTAGAGAGCCTACTGGCTTTGGGGTTTGAACTAGAAGAATCCATTTTTGAGTTTTTCTGAGGAGATAAGAGAGTGAAACGATATTTGAAATTTTAAAATAAAGTGATAAGATAGAATGGAGGTGAAGTAAATAAGTAGAGAATCAAAGGACATGTTCTTTATTCAAGGTGGAATTATGGATCCTAAGGCTAATTAAACACTAGAGGGGGGTGAATAATGTTTTATAAATTTTATAAATCCTTTTGAAATCTTTCACATTGTTGTTAATCAATATAGAATGAATAATGACAGTTGCAAACATAGATAAATATAAATGCAATAAAAAAGTAGAGAATTAGAGTGATCACAATAGGGATTTTTATACTGGTTCGGAGTTGCGCTACATCCAGTTCCGTGCAATTTCTTATATAAATTTCTTTTGAAATTCAAATCTTTCAACTGGCATAAGGCAAACCTAATACAATCTCGATTTCAAGGCTACGAGACACACCCTCTAGATTTTCAGAGCTCTAGAAACACTCACTTGATTTGGATGGGACACAAGCAGACCCATTTTGGATTTCCGAGACACCAAGCACACCCACTTGATTTAAATGGGACACAAGCACGTCCACTTAAAGACAACTAGAGTTTGATGATTTTTCCAAGATAATTTCTTGATCTTTCGTAACAATGAATCCTGTAGCCTCTTGGACATCACTTTGATCTTTAATTGAGAGAGAGAGGGAGAAAAAATGATAATCAAAGAGTAAATAGTAGAAAATCAATATAATGAAGGTTGAATTGATTCCGATTTGAATTTGAGAAGATTTGAATATATTTTCAATAGAAATTTTGGCATAGTAAGAGGATAGAAGATAATAAGAAAGTGGCTAGTAATTTTTTTGGAAACCCCCGGTATATAGAGAATAAACAGACATGTCCATTCGCGAAGAGTTACGATGAGTAAATACTTCATTTCAAAATTTGAATTTCAAAATTATGGCATGTATGTCAACATACTATCTGTGTAAAGACCCGTAAATCCGTACTCCTTGAATAGACACTAATCTCCATTGATTAATTCAAGATGAACGAAAATACGAACCCTTAGGGGTTTAAGAAAAATTTAGGAAAAGAAAAAGAGAGAAAAAAGTAGAAGATAGAGGGAAAAGAAAATGGAGGGGAAAGGAAAACAGAAGATAGAAAATTTTAAAAATAGAAAGAAAAGAGAAGAGAGAACATTTTGAAAACATAGAACGGAATAGAAAACACATCAGAATCTCACAATTCGCAGCGGAACAACATATAATAATAAATGAATAATCTTTAAACAAAGAACTATATCAGTTATTACATTACATTTCATTACATCATATCATCAGAGTGTACAACAACAACAAACAGTGCAGCGGAAAAAGAAATACTATATAAGTAATACGCCATGCCATCCAGCTTGCCTCCAGCAACTCCAGAATATCCAGAATATCCTGATAAACCTAACTCTTGACTGCCCGTGTGAAAATTTTTGGGCACCCAGAGTTTAGGAAGGAAAACAATAAACTCCAAGTCAGTCATGTGACTGGTGCGAGAACTCAAAACAGTTTATTTATCTTTAAAATCAAAATAGAGGAATATTTTTAAATTCAATTCGCAATGCTTTTAAAAATGAGACTACCATAAGGCCTTCCGCACACACACACAATGCAAACGCAGAATCGGAGGAGATTTCTCCTTATGATAGTCAAAGATGCTTGATACACATTTAAAATAACATTTGATATTATTACTAGTGCATAGTGTAGTGGAAAATTCGTTTCGAAAGTAGAATATAAATCTTAGCCAACATACGACCATTATCGTATGCCTACTATAGCTAACTATGTTCAATAGCAGGTTACCGCCACATTCCATAGCAGGTTATACAACTAAAACCGTACAAGTCACGTATTGTTTCTTTGGATTTCCAACAAATGGTCAGGCCAAGGAACTTCCCATTGCCACATGAGAATGCCTCTGGAAAGACATCCCCGAGAACCAAACCGGAACTCTTCCAACACAAGGCTGGGTTATCCCTAACTGGGTAACTACTGACACGAGCACGCCATTCCCCGATCGTAAACGACCTTTCTCACGGGATCCCGATAACCAACAACCACAAAGTAATAAATTCGCAGTAACCACATAGGTTAAATATCTGGGCTCCATACCATGATACCACCTCTATCCAAAAGGAAATGTACATACCCTAAAGGGTGCTACCCCTCATAACCTTGCCGCATCTTTCCTGTTTTGACCATTTCCGGGGTGTGAGGCTCGACGAAGTCACGTCCACAAAAACATACTTTATACAAAAGCCATGCTTTGGGTCAACAAATGATCAACACAATGATCACCAAGATAGACGATCAAATAAACGATCCTATCACAATAATCAACACAATGATCATTTACAGCAACACTCAGCATGTCACATTACCAAATTGGGAATATATCGCCGATAACTTCAACTATATAACCTCTGAGCTCATACGTCTCAGAGAAGGGTGTTAAGCTAAAAGAATAAATTCTCCGCCACCAACAGAAATATATTTGAAAGAAATCGGCTTTATATCTCAACTTGTAATGTCAGACATACAATCCATACAAGTCTGTTCCGGGATCGAACAAAACCGAAGGCACTTACAAAGAAGTCCTTGCAATCCGGATATTCACAATCCTGATCGAATTCACCAACACATATGGAGAACTCTATACCGTAGCTACTCGGTGCAGAGTAAATCGACAGGTCATCCTATCGCTCTTGCAAATACCGGGTCTTCAACACCGATCTTCAATGCAATTCACAACGACATATCACATATTCGGAATGGGTTATACGACCCCATGGTCCTTTCCCGGTTAACCCGAATAGTGAGCGCTTATTCAAAAAAAATAAGTGTAGCATTCACATTCAAACAAATCACATCAATTACCCATTCAAAGGGAAATATTGATAGTCGGTTATTGAACTATCACTGGATATGCACACATCACCAGTTTCCAAATAATTTTCCAAATTATTTATTTTCCAAAATATCTTTACAAGATATATTATTTTCAATACTTCAAAAATAAATCAATATTTATTTTTAAACCCATTTCCACTTTCTTTTATAAATTCCTTAGTGAATTTAGAATCCAAAATATCTATGAATATTCGATTTCAATTATTCATTTCAATATTTCTTTCCAATTTATCTTCAAAAAGATAAATTCTCAAAATATTCACTTATATTGGAAAACATTTCCATACTTATTTATTCATAAGTAATTCACAAATTTTATTTATTTTCAACACTTAGAAAATATTCAATATACTTAAATCGAGATTAAGTATATATTTCATTCTTTAAGGAAATCATGCTCTTAAACATATTTATTTGGGCCAAAACGAATGTTACGTAAAACATCGTTACGACAACCCAAAATCACTAGTATAGGGATTCGAAGTTTAAATAGATATATAAATCCCAATACTATACAAACCATTTCCTTTCGGAAATCATTTACTATAACAACAGTGTTATAGTCCACCATTTCCTTTTATTTCTCGAAAACGTCTATTTCAACAATAAATGTTGAAACCTATGGTTTCGAATCTCAACACAATTAAAACTTCGTTAGATCGTTTTAATTCTATTTCAAATATCACATTCAAAACAATTTCTTTAACGTGTTATTCACTATTCAAAAACGTGAATATACTTCATTAACAATTTCATCCTTTTATTCATTTTAATTCAAAGGATTATTCACTATTCAAAAATGTGAATATACTTCATTAACAATTTCATCCTTTTATTCATTTCAATTTATCTTCAAAAATAAGTTTCAACAATTTACTTATCAAAATAAGTCGTTTGCGGATTTATAAAACAACGTTTATAAATTCTATTTCTATTTATTTATAACAACTTCCTTTTATAAATTCCTTTATTAACCTATTCAATTTATAACTCAATTATAAAACAAAGGTTCATATTATAAGTCAAATACTTATAATTTATTCGTTTACAAAAATCGTTCCTTTGAACTTCATAATTATAAATCTTATAACTTATAAGATTCAATTATTCATCCAAATATATTCTTTAATAACTTCACAAAATTTATAAATCTTACTATTTATAAATTTCACTTATAACTTCATCATTTATAATTTTATAAATTCCATTCACTTATGCAATCCATTTGCACTTCATTCAAACACTTATAAAAACTCGTTTTATAATGTCAATATTTCAATTTATAAATATCCATTTATAAATCTCTTAATATAAATCAATTTATATTATTCTTTAAAACATATTTAATCTCCTTTATAATTTCACCATTTTGATTTATAAAATAATTAAATTTTATAAATCCTATATTTAAACTTTTCACAATAAATTCAAAAATCCCGATTAAACTAATTTATAAAATCATTAGCATCATATTCTCAAAAATCAGTTTTTAACTATATTTCTCAAAAATCATAATTTTTATAACTTTAAAAATTATAACGTTTATTTATTTAAAATAGATCAAATTCCAAACATATAGTATATTTTCAAAAATCACTTTATAAATCATTTTAAAATTCCAAAACTCGGTCCAATGATGCTACATACCAAATAGTCAATCACGACAACAACGATATCATATATCGATATGATAATCTATCAAATATCAAAATATCTGAAATCAAATAAAACTGTTGAGGAATCCAGTTGGATCCCTCCAACCTATTTTCCTGCATCCAAAAACATTAGCACAATACCAATTTCGCTCCAGTACGAAATTATCGCGGTATATGTTCTTATTAAATATTATCCGCTTACTAACGGCGCAATAGGGTCTCATCCGCTAAAAAATACAGGAAATCAACAACTGCAGTATATACATATGCCAATATATATATATATATATTGATATTATTTATAATACCAATTTCACTGTTTATGAAATATTCGCGGTATATGTTTTTAATAAATAACATCCGCTTACTAACGGCGCATAATGTCTATTTTAACAATCAATAGATATCAATCATCATTCATACATGCATTCAAATATTTTAAATCTAACTATTTAAAATAAAATCGAAACCTATTCGATTGAGTGAGAAGTTCTCACCTTGATTTTAAATTCCGTTTTAGCGATTTATTTCGAATAAAATTAAACGCGCGTTTAATTTTACCCAAAATTCTCACTAACTCCAAACAACTCCAAAACAACTCCATCGCGTAGTGCTCGTCCATACGATTCCAACGCAACTGAGTTTGCATTTTTTCGACCTCGTATGAAAAAGTTACAGATATTTGAAGTTACACGATTTTTATTATATAATTTACAACATAAATCTTTATTATTTTAACCTCCATCAATTTAGAGCCATAGGATCCCACCCCCACCTGATCATAGCCGCACGTCTCCTCTCCCTCTCCCTTCGTTCTCTTCTACAGATAATACCCAAAACGCAAGAACCCATAAACGTAGATTAGGGTTTAAATTTTTGACATCAATACACGACGAAACTTCATCACGTCGCCACCACACTGTCGCCTCCCCCTTAGCTACCCACGGCCTGACCCCTGTGGCACTCGGCCCCCTTATCTGCATGGAAATGCGTGCACAAGTCGAAGCAATCGGCCCCCCTTTACTCCCAAAATACAACTCCATTCGCGATCTCCACCGTTCAGATTGTAGCTCTCGATGTACTCTTCATTTTGTTAGTTGAAAGATTTTGCAATCGATGCATGGATTTGGAGATTTGGAGGGAGGAATGTTGAGCATTTCTGGCCGTGGAAAATAGGGTGGCGGCTGTATAAACTAGGGTTTGATTTCTTTTTTTAATTTATTTGTGAGGGTGTATTTATAGGAAAATCGATCGACACTATTCACCCGGAAATTCCAAACTCCGATTTACGCGCCGTAACCAGCGTTTCTAGGGTTTACCCCGCGTTCCGGACACAATGGAACAGGTTTCGAAAGCTAATTCGGAAGTATGTGCGAGTTATGGCTATAAACGCTCAATTTGAATTAAACCGATTTAAGCGATTTTTTAGGCGTTTTAATTTGTACCGGACAACTTGAAATTTGAAACCTTACAATAATATCACATTACGGATCCGATGAAACTGGTTTCGTCGAAATCCGAGACTTTTTGAAAAATGGCTATTTTAACTCGCCAAATTAAAATTAAAAATAATGGATGCGTTTCGAGCTGCCACGATCAAACGATAACTCCGATTGACACGAAATTTGAAATCCGGTAATAACTAACTATTACGGATCCAATGGAACTGGTTTCGTTCAATTCTGAGACTGTTCAAAAATTGACTATTTTCACTAGTCGATTTTAATATTAAAATATTCAATTTTCACAAATTAACTTTTAATTCGATTTTAAAAGTTCTAAAATATCATTCTAACTTCAACATGATAAAATAAAATTTTACAAATCATTTTTAATCATATTTAACTCAATTTTAAATTATTTCCATAATTTAACGTATTAAATTATCGATTTAAATTCTTCAATTAAATCCAATAATTCAAATTAAAATTTATTCGACTTATAAATTTCACCCATTAATATTTAAAATTAATTAAATATTCAAATTTTAATTAAATAAAATTCTGGGTCGTTACAATCTTCCCCACTTAAAAGAATTTCGTCCTCGAAATTACTAAGTAAGAAAAGTTACAGAATTTATTAATTTTTTTCAAAATCCATAGTTAAACTTCTTACAATAACTTACTAAGTTTCAAATCATACTTAGTTATCTTTTTCAAAAACAATTACTATTGTTTAACTTTCAATTCCAAAATCAAAGTTAAAGTTTTCAAAATTTTTCTAAATTTTCTCAAATTTTTTCTAACGCCTTAAATTTCCGGAAAAATTCGCCATAGTCTCCTTTGCGCGGCTCGATCCGAAAAAAAAATGACAGTATATATATCACAAATATACATCTCATCAAGTAATGAGGCATCCCGCAGGGAAAAAAGTGTAAAAGTACGGTATTTAATCCGAGATATGTACCTTATATTTTATTAGCAAGCATATACGGCTAATATAGCGCGAAAGCAAGCTCCAAATGCGAAGCAAACGCGATCCGCACCTACTAATCACTCAACAAACAACATGAGAACATGCATATATGAAAATAATATCGATATACAACATATATCTCCATAACAACTATATATGTCAACATAGCATATGCAATAAAAGCAAACATCAACCAACTATCATCCATAACCAAATCAATATTCATTTATATTCTCATTAATATTCAATGAATTAGGTTTTCAATTTAATCACATTTGATTTATTGATAGTGGACGTTTTTACTAACATTCGTTTTCACTTAGTTTACATTCACGAATTCATATTCAAGTTGGTTCACTTCCAAATCAAATTCAATTCTATTCAAATTTATTTACTTCTAATTTGAATTCAATTACTTTAGCTTCCAATTTTATTAAATCAATTTCATTAACTCTTAACGAATTCATATACAATCAACTAACAATCATATAACAACCAAAGTATATTAATTACAACCAAATTCCTTTGCTTTCAATTGGTTTAATTAAATTGATTTTTATTCAACTATTCAACTTCCAATAACTTTAGATTTTAATGAATTAACACTTAAATTCATATTTCATATCAACTTAAATTTACATTTAATTGATTAATATTAAATCCATTCATTCAATTCAATTACAACAGTTGAATTTTATTTATATAACTTAAGTTCACATCCACCACTTAACTTTATTAATTTACTTTGATACTAATATCAACTTCATTCAACATCTCTTAAGTTATACTTCATTTACAAACATCACTTTGTTTTACTTAACTTAATTACCACTTGTAAATAAATTCAGATTTCAATTCTAAAGTAAATTTCCATTTAATCTTTAAATTCACTTTTATTTACAACTCATTTATAAATTTATTCATATAGTTTCACTTCTTATATATATAAGTTTATTTCATAATTGTAAATCACTTTAATTATAATTCAACTCTTATAATTCTTTTTGCTTATACAATTATTCTTTTATTTAGATTATTCAAACAACTAAACAATCAACTTATATACACTTCAATAATAATTTTGAAAATTATTTCTTCATATATAAAATATAATCAAGGCAAAATTATTTCATTTACCCAATTTTTAAAACAATATTGTGTCGAATTGTTCTATTCAAGTGTTTAGAAACCCCTTCGGCATAGTCTTGCGGACCACGCTGACGAAAGTTCATATACCACTCAACAAACCAATCATCACAATATAAAACAATTTTATATTCACTAACAAATACGCTCTCATAGCTATTATTACACTCAAATTCATTCTAGAGTACTGCTGACTCTATCTCTAATGTATTATACCCAACAGAACCATGGTTGTCGCTTAACCATAAGCTCTGATACCAACTGTAAAGACCCGTAAATCCGTACTCCTTGAATAGACACTAATCTCCATTGATTAATTCAAGATGAACGAAAATACGAACCCTTTGGGGTTTAAGAAAAATTTAGGAAAAGAAAAAGAGAGAAAAAAGTAGAAGATAGAGGGAAAAGAAAATGGAGGGGAAAGGAAAACAGAAGATAGAAAATTTTAAAAATAGAAAGAAAAGAGAAGAGAGAACATTTTGAAAACATAGAACGGAATAGAAAACACATCAGAATCTCACAATTCGCAGCGGAACAACATATAATAATAAATGAATAATCTTTAAACAAAGAACTATATCAGTTATTACATTACATTTCATTACATCATATCATCAGAGTGTACAACAACAACAAACAGTGCAGCGGAAAAAGAAATACTATATAAGTAATACGCCATGCCATCCAGCTTGCCTCCAGCAACTCCAGAATATCCAGAATATCCTGATAAACCTAACTCTTGACTGCCCATGTGAAAATTTGTAGGCACCCAGAGTTTAGGAAGGAAAACAATAAACTCCAAGTCAGTCATGTGACTGGTGCGAGAACTCAAAACAGTTTATTTATCTTTAAAATCAAAATAGAGGAATATTTTTAAATTCAATTCGCAATGCTTTTAAAAATGAGACTACCATAAGGCCTCCCGCACACACACACAATGCAAACGCAGAATCGGAGGAGATTTCTCCTTATGATAGTCAAAGATGCTTGATACGCATTTAAAATAACATTTGATATTATTACTAGTGCATAGTGTAGTGGAAAATTCATTTCGAAAGTAGAATATAAATCTTAGCCAACATACGACCATTATCGTATGCCTACTATAGCTAACTATGTTCAATAGCAGGTTACCGCCACATTCCATAGCAGGTTATACAACTAAAACCGTACAAGTCACGTATTGTTTCTTTGGATTTCCAACAAATGGTCAGGCCAAGGAACTTCCCATTGCCACATGAGAATGCCTCTGGAAAGACATCCCCGAGAACCAAACCGGAACTCTTCCAACACAAGGCCGGGTTACCCCTAACTGGGTAACTACTGACACGAGCACGCCATTCCCCGATCGTAAACGACCTTTCTCACGGGATCCCGATAACCAACAACCACAAAGTAATAAATTCGCAGTAACCACATAGGTTAAATATCTGGGCTCCATACCATGATACCACCTCTATCCAGAAGGAAATGTACATACCCTAAAGGGTGCTACCCCTCATAACCTTGCCGCATCTTTCCTGTTTTGACCATTTCCGGGGTGTGAGGCTCGACGAAGTCACGTCCACAAAAACATACTTTATACAAAAGCCATGCTTTGGGTCAACAAATGATCAACACAATGATCACCAAGATAGACGATCAAATAAACGATCCTATCACAATAATCAACACAATGATCATTTACAGCAACACTCAGCATGTCACATTACCAAATTGGGAATATATCGCTGATAACTTCAACTATATAACCTCTGAGCTCGTACGTCTCAGAGAAGGGTGTTAAGCTAAAAGAATAAATTCTTCGCCACCAACAGAAATATATTTGAAAGAAATCGGCTTTATATCTCAACTTGTAATGTCAGACATACAATCCATACAAGTCTGTTCCGGGATCGAACAAAACCGAAGGCACTTACAAAGAAGTCCTTGCAATCCGGATATTCACAATCCTGATCGGATTCACCATCACATATGGAGAACTCTATACCGTAGCTACTCGGTGCAGAGTAAATCGACAGGTCATCCTATCGCTCTTGCAAATACCGGGTCTTCAACACCGATCTTCAATGCAATTCACAACGACGTATCACATATTCGGAATGGGTTATACGACCCCATGGTCCTTTCCCGGTTAACCCGAATAGTGAGCGCTTATTCAAAAAAAATAAGTGTAGCATTCACATTCAAACAAATCACATCAATTACCCATTCAAAGGGAAATATTGATAGTCGGTTATTGAACTATCACTGGATATGCACACATCACCAGTTTTCAAATAATTTTCCAAATTATTTATTTTCCAAAATATCTTTACAAGATATATTATTTTCAATACTTCAAAAATAAATCAATATTTATTTTTAAACCCATTTCCACTTTCTTTTATAAATTCCTTAGTGAATTTATAATCCAAAATATCTATGAATATTCGATTTCAATTATTCATTTCAATATTTCTTTTCAATTTATCTTCAAAAAGATAAATTCTCAAAATATTCACTTATATTGGAAAACATTTCCATACTTATTTATTCATAAGTAATTCACAAATTTTATTTATTTTCAACACTTAGAAAATATTTAATATACTTAAATCGAGATTAAGTATATATTTCATTCTTTAAGGAAATCATGCTCTTAAACATATTTATTTGGGCCAAAACGAATGTTACGTAAAACATCGTTACGACAACCCAAAATCACTAGTATAGGGATTCGAAGTTTAAATAGATATATAAATCCCAATACTATACAAACCATTTCCTTTCGGAAATCATTTACTATAACAACAGTGTTATAGTCCACTATTTCCTTTTATTTCTCGAAAACGTCTATTTCAACAATAAATGTTGAAATCTATGGTTTCGAATCTCAACACAATTAAAACTTCGTTAGATCGTTTTAATTCTATTTCAAATATCACATTCAAAACAATTTCTTTAACGTGTTATTCACTATTCAAAAACGTGAATATACTTCATTAACAATTTCATCCTTTTATTCATTTTAATTCAAAGGATTATTCACTATTCAAAAATGTGAATATACTTCATTAACAATTTCATCCTTTTATTCATTTCAATTTATCTTCAAAAATAAGTTTCAACAATTTACTTATCAAAATAAGTCGTTTGCGGATTTATAAAACAACGTTTATAAATTCTATTTCTATTTATTTATAACAACTTCCTTTTATAAATTCCTTTATTAACCTATTCAATTTATAACTCAATTATAAAACAAAGGTTCATATTATAAGTCAAATACTTATAATTTATTCGTTTACAAAAATCGTTCCTTTGAACTTCATAATTATAAATCTTATAACTTATAAGATTCAATTATTCATCCAAATATATTCTTTAATAACTTCACAAAATTTATAAATCTTACTATTTATAAATTTCACTTATAACTTCATCATTTATAATTTTATAAATTCCATTCACTTATGCAATCCATTTGCACTTCATTCAAACACTTATAAAAACTCGTTTTATAATGTCAATATTTCAATTTATAAATATCCATTTATAAATCTCTTAATATAAATCAATTTATATTATTCTTTAAAACATATTTAATCTCCTTTATAATTTCACCATTTTGATTTATAAAATAATTAAATTTTATAAATCCTATATTTAAACTTTTCACAATAAATTCAAAAATCCCGA
The DNA here is from genome assembly GCA_030765085.1 of Allium cepa. Lineage (NCBI taxonomy): Eukaryota > Viridiplantae > Streptophyta > Magnoliopsida > Asparagales > Amaryllidaceae > Allium > Allium cepa. The sequence continues at coordinate 616,831,702 of CM060942.1, forward strand.
TTAAACTAATTTATAAAATCATTAGCATCATATTCTCAAAAATCAGTTTTTAACTATATTTCTCAAAAATCATAATTTTTATAACTTTAAAAATTATAACGTTTATTTATTTAAAATAGATCAAATTCCAAACATATAGTATATTTTCAAAAATCACTTTATAAATCATTTTAAAATTCCAAAACTCGGTCCAATGATGCTACATACCAAATAGTCAATCACGACAACAACGATATCATATATCGATATGATAATCTATCAAATATCAAAATATCTGAAATCAAATAAAACTGTTGAGGAATCCAGTTGGATCCCTCCAACCTGTTTTCCTGCATCCAAAAACATTAGCACAATACCAATTTCGCTCCAGTACGAAATTATCGCGGTATATGTTCTTATTAAATATTATCCGCTTACTAACGGCGCAATAGGGTCTCATCCGCTAAAAAATACGGGAAATCAACAACTGCAGTATATACATATGCCAATATATATATATTGATATTATTTATAATACCAATTTCACTGTTTATGAAATATTCGCGGTATATGTTTTTAATAAATAACATCCGCTTACTAACGGCGCATAATGTCTATTTTAACAATCAATAGATATCAATCATCATTCATACATGCATTCAAATATTTTAAATCTAACTATTTAAAATAAAATCGAAACCTATTCGATTGAGTGAGAAGTTCTCACCTTGATTTTAAATTCCGTTTTAGCGATTTATTTCGAATAAAATTAAACGCGCGTTTAATTTTACCCAAAATTCTCACTAACTCCAAACGACTCCAAACCAACTTCATCGCGTAGTGCTCGTCCATACGATTCCAACGCAACTGAGTTTGCATTTTTTCGACCTCGTATGAAAAAGTTACAGATATTTGAAGTTACACGATTTTTATTATATAATTTACAACATAAATCTTTATTATTTTAACCTCCATCAATTTAGAGCCATAGGATCCCACCCCCACCTGATCATAGCCGCACGTCTCCTCTCCCTCTCCCTTCGTTCTCTTCTACAGATAATACCCAAAACGCAAGAACCCATAAACGTAGATTAGGGTTTAAATTTTTGACATCAATACACGACGAAACTTCATCACGTCGCCACCACACGGTCGCCTCCCCCTTAGCTACCCACGGCCTGACCCCTGTGGCACTCGGCCCCCTTATCTGCATGGAAATGCGTGCACAAGTCGAAGCAATCGGCCCCCCTTTACTCCCAAAATACAACTCCATTCGCGATCTCCACCGTTCAGATTGTAGCTCTCGATGTACTCTTCATTTTGTTAGTTGAAAGATTTTGCAATCGATGCATGGATTTGGAGATTTGGAGGGAGGAATGTTGAGCATTTCTGGCCATGGAAAATAGGGTGGCGGCTGTATAAACTAGGGTTTGATTTCTTTTTTTTTTATTTGTGAGGGTGTATTTATAGGAAAATCGATCGACACTATTCACCCGGAAATTCCGAACTCCGATTTACGCACCGTAACCAGCGTTTCTAGGGTTTACCCCGCGTTCCGGACACAATGGAATAGGTTTCGAAAGCTAATTCGGAAGTATGTGCGAGTTATGGCTATAAACGCTCAATTTGAATTAAACCGATTTAAGCGATTTTCTAGGCGTTTTAATTTGTACCGGACAAACGGTAAATCCAATTGACTTGAAATTTGAAACCTTACAATAATATCACATTACGGATCAGATGAAACTGGTTTCGTCGAAATCCGAGACTTTTTGAAAAATGGCTATTTTAACTCGCCAAATTAAAATTAAAAATAAATCGATGCGTTTCGAGCTGCCACGATCAAACGATAACTCCGATTGACACGAAATTTGAAATCCGGTAATAACTAACTATTACGGATCCAATGGAACTGGTTTCGTTCAATTCTGAAACTGTTCAAAAATTGACTATTTTCACTAGTCGATTTTAATATTAAAATATTCAATTTTCACAAATTAACTTTTAATTCGATTTTAAAAGTTCTAAAATATCATTCTAACTTCAACATGATAAAATAAAATTTTACAAATCATTTTTAATCATATTTAACTCTATTTTAAATTATTTCCATAATTTAACGTATTAAATTATCGATTTAAATTCTTCAATTAAATCCAATAATTCAAATTAAAATTTATTCGACTTATAAATTTCACCCATTAATATTTAAAATTAATTAAATATTCAAATTTTAATTAAATAAAATTCTGGGTCGTTACAATCTGCCTATGTGTCGATACATGTATGAAAATTTTAAAAACTAGTTTCTTCTAAAATTTGTTTTGAAAACTCGATACTTTGTAAAATAGTTTGACACTTTGTAAATCATTTTAGAAATAGTATATAAATATTTTAAACTTAAGAAAACTTAAAAAATATTTTAAAAAATACTTTATTTTAAAATTAAAAAGGATAAAAATAAGAAATAGACATCAAAGATTGCTACAAGGGACATCAACAATATTCTACGACTCTAAATACTATACTATAGTCTTGAGATCTTCATATATTGATCTTTATACTCATGATTCTTCATGTCAGTTCTTGAGTCTTTATACCGTATAGTCTTGGATTTAAAACCTACTTAATATCCTGCACTATATTCTATATAACTTAGCGAAATCATTAGTACCCATATTTTATATGAATGTATTATTGTTACCAAGGTTATTATGATCAAAATAAATAACTAACGTATTAATACATATCAATATGATGTTACACAACTGCTTTCGGTGGGAATGTTTCTATTGTGTAACAATACTAACCTCACATTCCAACCCAAACTAATGACTAATGTCATTCTTGTCCATTTAAGTTATTTACATACTTTTATAATTCATACCCATCATAAACGCATACTTGAGGATATATATATATATATATATATATATATATATATATATATATCTTCATTCATTCTTGTTTGATTAATGTTCCTCCATCGTTTACCATTGATAACATTTCTTCACTTTTCTATGTGTTTACGCCCTATTTAATCTAAGATCATTTACCGCTTCTTTTAAATATATTTTCTTATTTACTATCATTTGTTATCCATTTCTTATTTATTGACTTAACTGTCATCTGTGTTCAATAAATCTTACGTAGCTTTACTTTCTAATTACTTCAATCCAATTGCATATACAATTCCCATTTTAACAATTGTTCTTATTCCTATTTATATCACTTTTTATTATACTTAAGGGTCTTATACTTTAATGCATTGGAACTACTTTCCCCTTCAAAAGTAATTATTAATGTTATAATTCTCTATGAATTACTTAAAAGAGGATTTGTATTTTGTGTGAAATTACAAGGAATTATATTTTATTTCTTTATTGAAACAGACAACACAAAATACAAGATTTCCCTTTATTTTGTACATCTCTTTCTTTACATTTTCTTTCCTTGTTATTTTAAACAAATGCAACTTTATTTGTAACTTAGATGATTCATATTGTTATCTCTTTTCATTCCATTGGATTAAAACATGTCAAATCTCAAACTAATTACAATAATTCCCAAAATAGTTAAACCAAATCTATTCTATAATCGTTGCACACATATCATTCATTATCCCATTAGTTACTTACATAATTTCATTTTCATGAGATATTATGACAATGTTACTAACTTTAAAAGTCACAAACTATATAAAGATACTTTAAAATAAAATACCATGAGAGAATTAAGGAGAGAGGAGAAATATGCTAAAATTAACAAGTCTCTTAAAATTCTTTCACTTTACCATAATGTAATAGATATATTCAATAATTATAATGAAAAGTGAGTTGTGACTCTTGCTTCCAATTCCCTCATTTTCACTTTTCTCTCATAACATTATATGCTGTCCACTTTATACAGTTATATTTTCTATGTATTATTGTTATTCATTTTTGTATATACATAAAATTTGCCTTTTCATGTACATGTCTTTGCTTATTTAACCCTTTAAATAAAAGGTAATTAACTTACTAAAATCAACTAACCTACTTTCATATATTTAGTTTTAATTCGGATTTTTGTTTTACATTATAATAATGTAAATATGTTTAATCTTCCATTCTAAAATTGACAACTATAGAATTTGACTCATTTCTTTATGTTTACTTATTTTATTTAGGACCGACCTTTTCATTTCTAAAATTGCTGTAGGTTTGAGATTGGAATAATGGAATCGACGAGTCAGAGAATTGAAAGATTAAATTTAAGATGACTTTTCATTTTTATGGAAACTCATATCTATTTCTCCACTTCAAGGTTTTTAGTTACACAATTAAAAATTAATCCTTTTATTTAATACTATATTTTACCAATCACCTTCAATTTACTTATTTCTAATTTTGGTTTTAGTTTTAAATTCTGAATAATTTAAATGCATTGGGTATTTCTTTCTTAATTTAATATGTAAAAAATGATTTTTGGCTCATTTCTTTATGTTCATATTTTTATTCAGGATTGATATCTTTATTGACAGCTAATTAATTTTAGGTTTTAAATTGAAATAGTGCAATAAAATGTTTAATTTCTATTACATGGTGGGGCCCAACTTAGTTGGGTCGGATCTGATCCAAACTTTGGATCGGTGCCGATTCAAATTGGCTTGGCCAATTGAGTTTATTTGTGGTGTGTGACTTCTTTTATGTCTTTTACATTTTCCCTCTAAATTTTAAGTCAATTCGAATCCCTGTGAGTTATGTAGGTCCATTTTAAGTTGCTCTGGTCCAAAAGCGGGTGAACTTTTAAATGGATCAGACGAGTCTTCATTTCTTGAACTAGGTTGCTTGAGATGTCACCAAAATTGATAGGTGAGCTTAGTAGAGGCATAAGATCGTGATGCAAAAGTTTGGAGATCCCACGATTCAACAATTTGGATCGGTACCGACCAGATTGGATCGAATCGGCGACGATCTAAATAGATTGCTTATTTTAAAGTGAATTTGCTTGTGGGCCAACCTCTTGCTCTTTTAAGTGTACATTGCATGTATGAAGTGTCATGTACATTGCAGTATGAAGTTTTGTGTCATTTAGTTGCATGTATGAAGTTTTGTGTCATTTAATTAAGTATTGAGTGAGTTATGGATGGGTCTCCTATAAACAAATGAATTGGATGATCCATGAAGATGGTTGATCAAACGAACTCCAAACAAATTGATATTCGGGCAAGACACTCAATTATAGGATATGAAGACAAAAAAACTAAGAAGACTCAAAAATTCACCAAGTGTTCAGAGAGGTACCGATCTAACCCCATCAAATAGGTATCAATCTGAATACTTAGCTCAGGGAACCTCCAAAGGACTCATAACTTAGAAATTCACTAAGTATTTGGATGTATCGATCTAACCCAATCAGATAGGTACCAATCCTTATACTTATCTTAGATCACCACCAAACTTTTTGGGCTCCTTCTACATGATGAATACAAGCTCCTGGCAAAGTGGCTCTATTCTAAGTGCTCTCCAAATCCTATTAATACCATCCCATTTGCACCAGAAGAAGGATCTGCTGTAATCTCTGCTGAAACTATGTCATTGTTTCTTCACTCTTTTTCTCCCTCACAACAGCCATTAAAGGGCAAATGAGATCCTTCCGGTTATCTCTAACAATAATGGCTTGATCTAACTTAGGAAAGAAGAATCATATTGTAATCCAAATTTCTTTGTAATAGCAGTTGATCACTACAAGCTATAAAGTGGACGTAGGCTTCGTTAGCAGCCGAACCACTCTAAAAATCTCTTGTCTCTTTACTTTTTTGTGATTTACTATTATTTTTTCTATTTTATTTCCCTTAATAAACAGAGCTGGTGCTTTCACACTTAATCCAGGGTGTTTATCCATTTTTTGGGTTAACATTTTAGTGCTTTCGCTGAGAATTGAACTTGGGCTTGGATCTAATTTTCCTCTTTACATCCACCAGATCTAGAATTTAGATCTGCAAAATCAGCTTTAGAAATTTAGAGATCTTACCATTGAAGACTAATGGCAAGAAGAAAAAGGACCACTTTTGGAAGATCCATAGGAGCTGCTGCCGCTAGAGAAGAGGCAAATCCCCAACAAAATGAGGTTAACAACACCAATAACTTGCTAACTGGGGCTAGTACAAGGAATAATACCGAAGATCAAGCACCAGAATCCTCTACTCAGCATGAGGTTGTTACCTAAAGCGGAATTGAATAAGATGGCTGATGAAATTAATTGGAAAATGTCAAATAGTCAAAAAGCTCTTATGGACAAGATAAATGCTCTCTTTGCGCTCCAACTACTAACTACACCCAGAACGGTACCTGAGGACATAGCTATTGCGGAGCATGAGAATTCCTCAATTTCTGGCTTGAATGGATGAAATAGAAGACATAAGCAAAAAGGAGTGATGGGCGGAACTGTAGGAATTTTCATAGAAGAAAATGCAAACACTTTGCCCATCGCGAATACAGATGCTACAAACCTAAATATAGGAGTGAAAACTTCACGGAAAAACATAGTATTAGATGTATAGGATTTTGAAAATAACTTACACTTTGACGAAGATGACTTAAACTTGGATGCTACTGTCTAGAGTATCGAAAGGGAAGTTCAAACTGCGCCTGTAAGACCGACTTAGTCTAGAATACCAGAACTGCAAGATTGGCACTTCCAAAGAATGGAGAGCCTAGGCTTCAGCCACCCAACCATGGCCATTTGTGAAGTCAAACACTTGGCGGAGCTACTGACAGTTGACTTGCGGATGACCGAACTAGCAAGGCATACATCACAGATGTGGTCAGGCGCTTAATTAAAAAACAACCATTATTCAACATCGTGTGATTTAAGTCATTACAAACAACTCATGTCATACAATGATTGCTTCTCAAGACTTCATATCTCACCCCGAAGATCAACTCACATCTACTTTGGATTCTATTATCCATGAGATAAGATCCAAATTTCTATCTACAAAGTTTCCTACTCTATCCAGACTTGGAAAAATCCTACAAGGAAACTAACTACAAAGCCTCCTAGGAAGGAAAAGGCCCTTGCTACTTCTTGCAACTTGCTGATGAAGCAGTACGGAACATGGAGATCAGTTATAAACAATGGATCAACCTATTCACTAGAAGTGCTCCTACACCCAAATTGTAACAACCCGTATATTTGGACCATTTAAATTGACAATAATCCTCACATGTCAACTTAAATAATACAAAACACGAATCATTATGGGATTATAAATATATAAATGCAAATGAGAATCAATACAACATCACCGTCACATAACAGTCACAGAATAATGCAGCGGAAATACATTGTCATAATAGCAGTTCATGAAGCTACTACATATAGTACAACAATGTCTAAACAAAAGGTGACTGAAAGGAAATACATAAATGTCCAACAGACACAGACATCAAAATAGACTGATAAAGATAAATGCTAAGTCTTCGGCATCTTCAACCAACCTTGATCAGCAAACTGGATAGCTTCAGACTGACCCGAGCATATACAAAAGAAACACTCGAGTCAGGACTCAAAATCTTATGCAGGATAATCAAATGCAGGAAATAAAGTCCATAACTCAAAGATGAATAAAATAACATCTCTAAGGATCCGATAAACTATCTATATATACAATAGAATACGGTATGTAGGTAATGTCTAATCAGTAAAATAGAATATTAAAATAGCGTTAAGGCGTTACCATAATTCCCCTTAACACATTTTATATTCCCAAAAGCATATACAAGACCGTAGTTTCCCCAAAACTGGAAGTCAACAGAGGGAAATCCATATACTCAAGGTACAAATCAAAACGTAGTGGTCGCGAATAGGATAATCAGTATGACAAGGTACATGAGGCAATACAAACTAGGATACTAGTAGTTGCGTGATCCAGACTGATGTTGAGCATAGTAGCTACTATCTCAACACCGCGAAACAACACTCCCAAATCAAGGGGTGCACCCAAATCGAATCACAAAAGTAATAGATATGGTATCGAAGAAGCGTGTCCGCTAGAGGTGGCGATCCTCAATGGCCCGGCGCGGCTCCTGTTTTAGTCATGTCAGGGGTTATCCAATATCGTTCTCTTTCTTCAGTCAACGCGTTCACCAAACCATCCACTTCATTCTGGATCAACACTTCGCGCATAATAGTTATTAAAGTGGTTTTCGGTATCGACAGAGAGTATGTCCATTCCAGATCCCGGTCTCTTTAATAACTACGTATTTATTACCCGATGGTCTGTTAAATTAACGTCTTAAACAATCAAAGTCCAAAAGTCAAGGTGCAAATTTGACTTCCAAATTTTGACATTTCACGATTCAATTTATTTTAGATATTTAAAAACATATTTCCAAATGCAGATTTTCCAAACATTTGAATGGTAAGTATTCAAGTTTAATTTAATAATATCTAAATGTCGCTTATTAGGTTTAGTTCATAATCAATGAATTCAATTTAATGGTAAACTTAGTTTAAATTATTAAATCAAATTCATTCATTTCACTTCATGCTTACATCCACCGTTGTCATAAATCCGATAAATCAATTTCATTACTAAATTCCTTTTATCAAACCTCATTTGATTTATTTACTTATTCAATTAAATTCCCAAATCGAAGGAATCCATTTTCATTTACAATGTCCTGATTTGATTAATTTGTAAGTTTAAAATCATTTTAAATTTAAATATCACTAAGTTATATCCATAAAACTTTAGTTAGTTTTGTATTCCTCTTAAGTCAAATTTTCTAAATTTCAAATATAATTTATAACATGTTCCAATTCCATTTAATTTAAACCCGAGTTTTAATCTTAACCTAACAAATCTAATAAATTGTTAAATTCTAAACTTACTTGTTTCTAAATCTCATTTCGATTAAATTTGCTAATTCATTTTATTTAATCACATAGGTTTATTAATCCGTTTCAATTTAATCCATTAATTTTACTTCAATCTAATCCATAAAATTTGTCTCAATTAAATCCGGGAAATTTATTTCAATTACATTCATTGAAACCGTTATCAAATTTCCAAACAAATTGTCAAGTTCATTCCTTAATTTAAAATATATTTCAATTTCGAAAATGGTTTTGTTCACCAATCGGGTTTCTTACTTTTATTTTCTATCCTAGACCAAGTTGTTTAAATGGGTATTTATCATTTCAACCCAATATCATTCAATATAAAACAAAGCATAGCAAAGGGAACTTGCAGTGTGATAACTGGGATGGTGTCAAAGTAAATAAACAAGCAATAGCAACCATACATAAAAATTTAACAGTTTATTAAATAATCCCGAAATAATCGTATTAACTTACATTTGTTATTTATGCAAATCAATATAATTATTCCTAGAATCCACTCTATCGTTTCATGCGGATTAAAGATTATCATGGTTTCCACTTGGTGCCTATTATCAAATTACTATATCAATCATACATTCAATGGTTCAAAGTGTAGTTAACGCTATTTCTACGCGACGATTTATTTAACATTTAAAGGGGTCAAGTTCAACATATATAATCCATTTTAAATTGTTGACTATCCTATATCAATTTCAATTCCATATTAAATTTCACTTATATTAACAACCAAATTCAACATCACATAATAATTTTAGTGTCACAACTAATTGTCGTAAACTAGCAATATTCAAATTTAACTTGCATAGCGATTTAATTTTTTTTATTTCAATAATTCCAACAATCAACAATTAACATCCAAATTAATATAAACAACAATTATCACTTGATTATCATGGCATAATAGATTGAGTCGTGAATGAAATATTCACCTTGCGTGGTTGAAGAAGATGATGGCGAAGCACAAAGATGAATAAATAAAATAGGCCCTAACAAGCACGACGCAAAATGAACACAACTGCAATCAACAAATAATTAATCAATAATTTGTTTATTGCAATATATATATCGATTGAATATATATATAAACCATACCAAACAAGGAACTAGATGTAAATAAGGTAGATGGAAGCCTAGGCCCGAGATCCCGGATCAGCTACAACTGTCAAGCAAGCGAACAACATATAAGATACTGTAACTCATGTTCATTTATATACTAAATATATGTAGATTCGTACTTGACAACATATATACATACATAATAATAATACCCTTCAACATAGTTTATATACTAAACCATAACCTTATACAAAAGGAAACGAACGTGTAGACTTTGTACGTTATATAGATAAACCAATTAAAACAAAAGTTTTATAACTCATAAAATATTTCTATATACAAAACCAATATAAATATAACAGTATATATGGAAATTTCATATAAATGGAATCACTGTTTCAACAAATATAACTTAGTAAACTAAACTAATATATAAAGCAACACATACTATACGTAAAGTAACTTATACACTTATACTACTGATTTTTAAAGTAACTTATATACATATTATACGTAAAGTAACAAATATAACTTATAACATACACTTTTACTATACGTGAAGTAACACATACTGTACATGAACTTGATATATTAAATATAAGTAACTTATACTATTCATAAAATGGCTATAGAACAAAATATAAAGTGGGTTTGGACGCGGGTAGTGGCAATGGAGGGGGAAGTGGGGCTGTGGGCAGGGGATGCAAAGGTGGGCGGAGTGGGTGGAGGGCGGCAGGCCATGGGATGCGTGGGTAGTGGGTTGGAGGGAGAAGCGGGCCGTGGGCTGCGGGGTAGTGGGGGACGTAGCCGCAGGGGCGGAGCTGATGGTGTGGGGCATGCGGCATGGCATAGGGGAGAGGCCGAGGCGGAGGCAGTTGCAGTGGTGGCAGTGGAGGTGGTGCAGGGTGTGGGCGCATGTGGTACTGGCGGTTGGTAGGGGCGGCTAGTGGAGCGCAACGCGGGTTAGGCAGGAGGCGGGGCGGGCTGGCATGTGGGCGGAGGTGAGGTGGTCGTTGCAGTGAAGGCCGCATGGGGTTATGTGGTGGTGGGTGTAAGGTGAGGCCGAATGGAGGGGTGAGGCCGGTAGTTTGCAGTGAAGGGAATGTTCGCAGTGGAGCATGGGTCGTGTGGGGGAAAGAAACGTGCGAACTTGGGGGGGTGGGGTTTGAAGTGAACAAAATACATGTGGAGAGAGGGAGGGAAAGGAGGAGCTGTAGGGAAACTGTGCTTCATGTTTGCAGAAAAATAAAATGTGAAGAAAGAAGAAAGGGAGGAGAAAAGATTTGGGTTTCTGAAGAGTTTGGAAATAAAAGAAATATGTGAAAGAAGGAGACAGAGGGCAGAGCACGTACCAAGTTTTCTCTGAGGTGAAATGTTATGCAGAGCAATAAATGTGACGAGCTGGTTTGCAGGGAAGTAAATGAAGGGAGATATATAACAGGGTTTAGAGTGTGCAGAGGACAATGCAATGATGATTTCTAAAATGGAGGCTATTTGGGTTCCCAAGGCAGCTGAATGGCTCCAAAATTTTTAAATGTTGAAATGTTGGGTACCGTTTTGTGCTGCGTAACGGACCGGTTCTCGCTCCGTTAAAATTTATAATTTGCAACTCCGAACTCCGATTGACACAAATAAATATACCGTTGTGATCAGCGCGTCGAGACGGACACAACGGTATAAAGATATTGATGGTTCGACACCGTTTTCAAAGTAGTAAATCTTATTGAACCATTTGCACGAGCGAACATTTTAGCTAGCAATTAAAAGCGAAATTTGACGAAACGAAATGCGCCGTCAAGTTCAGAATATTTTTCTTATGCAACATCGAGAAAATATTTGAGTTCGGACGATAGGAAATTTTCACGTAAGATTTAAACTAAAATGTAAATGCGACGAGCGTAATTTACTTCAATATTTTTCAACGAAATTTGGCGCACGCCTATGTCTATCTAGAGGCATTCCAGATGTGAAGTTTGGATGGCAACGGAAGTTGTTTGTGAAAATTCGAATTTTTACATAAAATAAGCGGTTTTAAAATTTTAAACTGGGTCTGAATTTCAGGGTCGTTACATTCTCCCCTACTCAAAACTTTTCATCCCCGAAAAGGAACAAGGAAAGAGTGGAAGACAAATAGAAGAGATACGATGGACATAGAATAGATTATGAATGAAGTAAAGAATATAGAATGGAACTTACCTTCAACAAACAATTCAGGATTAGAATCTCGGATACTCTCCTCGGTTTCCCAAGTACAATCACGATCATCGGGACTCCATTGGACTTTGACTAGGCTAACAGTCTTCCTTCTAAGCTGCTTCGTATCCCTATCAACAATACGAAGTGGTCTCCTCTCTATAGTCAAATCTGGCTCAATATCAACCTCATCTAACTGAGCAATAGGAATGGTCATGGATGGATCATGTACAACCTTTCGAAGATGTGAAACATGGAATACGTTGTGCACGCCCTCAAATTTCTCCGGCAGTGCAACTCTGTAGGCTAGTGTACCAATCCTCTCAGTGATAGTGAATGGTCCAACAAATCTAGGAGCGAGCTTCCCTCTACGACCAAATCGAATAACATTCTTCAAAGGTGATACCTTAAGAAATACCTCATCTCCAACCTGAAATTTTAACTCTCTCCTACGCCTATCTGCATAGCTCTTCTGCCTATCCTGTGCGGTCTTCATCTTCCTTCTGATCTCATTAACCTTCTCGGATGCTTCCATGATCATATCCTGGCCAAGAACTAATCGGTCACCAGGCTCAATCCAACAAGCTGGCGATTTGCATGGCCGTCCATATAAAGCTTCGAACGGTGCCATATCGATACTCGCCTGATTATAAAGATAGTTATATTTCAATTCAAATTTTTTACTTATTCAAATTGAAAATTTTGGATTACCTGATAGCTGTTATTATAAGTGAATTCAACCAAATGGAGGTGGTCTTCCCAAGATCCACCGAAATCAATAATGCAAGCTCGGAGCAGATCTTCCAAAATCTGATTTACCCTCTCAGTTTGGCCATCTGTTTGAGGATGATAAGCCGTGCTCAGATTCAGTTTAGTGCCCAAGACGTCCTGAAATGCCTTCCAGAATTTACTAGTGAATAAAGGATCTCTATCGCATACAATACTAGATGGAACTCCATGAAGTCTGACAATCTCTCTCATATAAATCTCGGCCAAACTCGAAGCAGTACGAGTGGTCTTAACAGGAATAAAGTGAGCAGATTTTGTCAACCTATCAACGATCCTCTCGTTCCCTTTTCTGCTCCTTGGTAATCCGTCAACGAAGTCCATAGAAATTTGGTCCCATTTCCAACACGGAATCTCTAGCGGTTGAAGTAATCCTGCCGTCTTCCGATGATCGGCCTTGACTTGCTGGCAAGTGGTGCATCTACTGACATATGTGGAAATATCTCTCTTCATCCCACTCCACCAATATAAACGCTTTATATTTCGATACATCTTGGTGACACCAGGATGAAATGAAAGTGATGACTGATGATTCTCTCTAAGCACTTCTTGTCTCAATCCGTCAACATTTGGGACACAAATACGGTTGTCAATCTTCAGAACTCCATTACTATCTATCTGTGCTCCCACTTTACTGTCAGCATTTCCAACTCTACCAAGAACTAACTCCTTCATGCGATAGAGTAAGGTGTCCTCATATTGCTTAGCTTTGATGCGATCCAAAAGAGATGGGGAGATAACAAGCTGAAATAGCATGCCTTCTATGAGATTACAACATGAAAATGCTTTGCTACGGCTCAAAGCATCAACTACAACATTTGCTTTTCCAGGAGTATAATTGATGTCGAGATCATATGCAGCTAAGAATTCGAGCCATCAGACTTGTCTCTGATTCAAGTCCTTCTGAGAGAAAATATACCGCAAGGACTTATGATCTGTGAATAATTCAAATTTTGTCCCCAAAAGATGGTGCCTCCATAGTTTCAAAGCGAATACAACTGCAAGAAGCTCTAAATCATGGGTTGCATAGTTTACTTCATGAGTCTTCAACTGACGACCAGCATAAGCAATAACCCTTCCATTTTGCATAAGGACAGCGCCTAAACCTTCTCGACAAGCATCGGTATAGACAGTTAATCCTTCACTCCCGTCAATTACCGCAAGAACTGGGGCTGAAGTTAACTTACGCTTCAACTCATTAAAAGCTGATTCACACTTCTCACTCCAAATAAACTTGACATCCTTTCGAGTTAAAGCAGTGAGTGGGGCAGAAATCCGGGCAAAGCGCTCAATGAATCTGCGACAATAACCGGCTAGGCCCAAGAAGCTTCGGATATCAGTAGGAGCTTTGGGAGTCTCCCAATCCTGTAGATAAGTTTTCAAATTAGAAAGGAACACGATGGATCGAATAGAAATAACGAATAGGATAGAACTTACATTGATTACGGCGATCTTAGCTGGATCGACCGAAATCCCGTTTTCAGAAACAATATGGCCAAGGAATCGTACTTCGTCTCGACAGAAGTGGCATTTCGAAAACTTGGCTTTAAGCTGATGATTTCGGAGAGTTCCCAGAACATAAGCAAGATGTCTTTCATGCTCTTTCTCATCTTTGGAGAATACGAGAATATCATCAATGAAGACGAGAACAAACTTGTTAAGGACATCACGAAAGACTCTATTAATTAAGTCGACGAAATAAGCAGGTGCGTTGGTCAAACCAAATGGCATAACCAACCATTCATAGAATCCATTCTCGGTACGAAAAGCTGTCTTATGAATACTATCCTCTGCTACTCTGAGTTGGTGGAACCCAGTGGCTAGATCAAGTTGTGAGAAAACTTTAGCTCCATGGAGCTGATCGAATAAATCATTGATGCGAGGCATCGGATAGCGGTTCTTGAGAGTGCGCTTGTTTAATTCTCGGTAATCAACACACATGCGAAGAGATCCATCAGACTTGGTGACAAATACGACTGCGGCGCCCCATTCAGAACAACTTCTCCTGATCAAACCCTTAGCAAATAGATCATCAATTTGGGTTTTAAGTTCATCTTTTTCTTTAGGAGCCATCCTTCTGTGAGGGAGAACTACGGGAGTAGCTCCAGGAATAAGGTCAATGCGGAAATCGATCTCTCATTTTGGCAGTAGAGAGTCGACCTCTCCAAATACATCGGGAAATTTCTGAACGATAGGAGTAGTACTAAGGTCATCCGGGCGAGCATCAAGAGAGAATATGAAGCTTCCGGCATATTTCTGAGGTGATTTGCATTCGATGACAAGCGGTAGACCCTTGTCATTGACTAGAGAAACAGATCGAGCTTTGCAAGAAATAATAGCATCGAATTTTATTAACCAATCAGCACCAAATAAGATGTCAAATGCTTCGAAGCCAAGCACATAAAAATCCCAAGTGAATCGATATCTTCCATACAGAAGCACAACCTCTTTACAAATTCTACTGAGGTTGGCAAGTCCTCCAATAGGGTTGGAGACACATAAGGAAGTAGTAGCAAGAGTAGGTTCAAATTTGAGCTTATCACAAAGATCAATAGATATGAAGCTATGAGAAGCACCAGTATCGAATAATACCCGAACAGGTAAATTATGAAATGTAAAAGTACTTCGTAAGGTACCTCGGTCATCCTGAGCAGGTGGTGGAGGTGGTGCAGGAGTGGTGACAGCATATACTCCTGATGGTGTGCCTTTCTTCCTCAATGGGCAATCTCTCTTGAAGTGACCTGGCTGGAGGCAGACATGGCATAAATCATTCCTCATCTGAGAAGGTGGTGGAATAGCAGCCCCGGTGGATGGACAACTATTAGCATAATGGCCCTTCTTATCGCATTTGAAGCAAGTGATCTTAGCAAGGTCGATTGGGCTTTTCTGGGCATATCCTAATCCTATAGTCTTTTGCCAAGCTTTCTTTTGCTGATCGAAGTTCATCTTCCTCTTTCCGAGCTGGCTGGAAGAGGGCTGAGTAGGAGGGGCTTGGCAGTGGGTCCCCTTGGCTTTGCCTCATATCGAAGAGCATAGTCGACAAGCTCTGTGGAGGTGCAGTGAGTGTGGCCAGTAAGCAAGTCATAATACTCTGGTCTAGCTCCCATAATGAACTTCTCGTTCTTTAGAAGTGGTGTATCGATCAATCCCGGGCCAAACTTGGAGAGTTCGTTGAATTTCCTCTCGTACTCAGAAATAGTCATACTGCCTTGCTTAAGATCCATAAAAGCTCTATAAAGTTGGGTTTTCCCAGCAGAGGGCATCCACTGTGCCGAGAAAATATCCCTAATCAAAGATAGACTAGATGAGTAGCCTTTTAAAGATTGAAAGAAGAATTAGACTACGAAATCCAAATAAATTTATACCTAAACTGGGCCCAAGTGATGGTGTTCTCCTCGATACGGGAAGTAACCGATTCCCACCAATCTTGCGCGGCATCCTGAAGTTGCCACGCAGCAAGCTGACGTTTCTGAGCATCTGTGATCTCCAATCCAGAAAATATCTTCTCTAAGCCTTTGAGCCATTGCTGAGCCTCGATAATACCATTGGATCCAGAAAACTTAGTACCACCTAGCTGTGTATACTCCTTGCTAAGAGTGGTGAATTTGACTGAAGCTGGGACAGCAGGTGCAGCCTGGGCAGGACCATGGCCTCTTCCACCCCTATTGTTTCTTCCGGTGCTCATCCTGAAATATCGAAAGAGATTTAGAACCAAGGATAGAAAAATCATACAGCTTGAAGAAAATCTAATGAACGGATCAAAGAAGTTTGAATTTTTAAAGGATCGGGATATTGAATCGATTCTCCTCATTCTAGGGTATTGCTACCCTATCTCTAATGAGTTTATATAATCCCAAACCAAGGTTTTTAGGGAAACCAAAGCTCTGATACCAACTGTAACAACCCGTATATTTGGACCATTTAAATTGACAATAATCCTCACATGTCAACTTAAATAATACAAAACACGAATCATTATGGGATTATAAATATATAAATGCAAATGAGAATCAATACAACATCACAGTCACAGAACAGTCACAGAATAATGCAGCGAAAATACATCGTCATAATAGCAGTTCATGAAGCTACTACATATAGTACAACAATGTCTAAACAAAAGGTGACTGAAAGGAAATACATAAATGTCCAACAGACACGGACATCAAAATAGACTGATAAAGATAAATGCTAAGTCTTCAGCATCTTCAACCAACCTTGATCAGCAAACTGGATAGCTTCAGACTGACCAGAGCATATACAAAAGAAACACTCGAGTCAGGACTCAAAATCTTATGCAGGATAATCAAATGCAGGAAATAAAGTCCATAACTCAAAGATGAATAAAATGACATCTCTAAGGATTCGATAAACTATCTATATATACAATAGAATACGATATGTAGGTAATGTCTAATCAGTAAAATAGAATATTAAAATAGCGTTAAGGCGTTACCATAATTCCCCTTAACACATTTTATATTCCCAAAAGCATATACAAGACCGTAGTTTCCCCAAAACCGGAAGTCACCAGAGAGCAATCCATATACTCAAGGTACAAATCAAAACGTAGTGGTCGCGAATAGGATAATCAGTATGACAAGGTACATGAGGCAATACCAACTAGGATACTAGTAGTTACGTGATCCAGACTGATGTTGAGCATAGTAGCTACTATCTCAACACCGCGAAACAACACTCCCAAATCAAGGGGTGCACCCAAATCGGATCACAAAAGTAATAGATATGGTATCGAAGAAGCGTGTCCGCTAGAGGTGGCGATCTTCAATGGCCCGGCGCGGCTCATGTTTTAGTCATGTCAGGGGTTATCCAATATCGTTCTCTTTCTTCAGTCAACACGTTCACCAAACCATCCACTTCATTCTGGATCAACACTTCGCGCATAATAGTTATTAAAGTGGTTTTCGGTATCGACAGAGAGTATGTCCATTCCTGATCCCGGTCTCTTTAATAACTACGTATTTATTACCCGATGGTCTGTTAAATTAACGTCTTAAACAATCAAAGTCCAAAAGTCAAGGTGCAAATTTGACTTCCAAATTTTGACATTTCACGATTCAATTTATTTTAGATATTTAAAAACATATTTCCAAATGCAAGTTTTCCAAACATTTGAATGGTAAGTATTCAAGTTTAATTTAATAAGATCTAAATGTCGCTTATTAGGTTTAGTTCATAATCAATGAATTCAATTTAATGGTAAACTTAGTTTAAATTATTAAATCAAATTCATTCATTTCACTTCATGCTTACATCCACCGTTGTCATAAATCCGATAAATCAATTTCATTACTAAATTCCTTTTATCAAACCTCATTTGATTTATTTACTTATTCAATTAAATTCCCAAATCGAAGGAATCCATTTTCATTTACAATGTCCTGATTTGATTAATTTGTAAGTTTAAAATCATTTTAAATTTAAATATCACTAAGTTATATCCATAAAACTTTAGTTAGTTTTGTATTCCTCTTAAGTCAAATTTTCTAAATTTCAAATACAATTTATAACATGTTCCAATTCCATTTAATTTAAACCCGAGTTTTAATCTTAACCTAACAAATCTAATAAATTGTTAAATTCTAAACTTACTTGTTTCTAAATCTCATTTCGATTAAATTTGCCAATTCATTTTATTTAATTACATAGGTTTATTAATCCGTTGCAATTTAATCCATTAATTTTACTTCAATCTAATCCATAAAATTTATCTCAATTAAATCCGGGAAATTTATTTCAATTACATTCATTGAAACCGTTATCAAATTTCCAAACAAATTGTCAAGTTCATTCCTTAATTTAAAATATATTTCAATTTCGAAAATGGTTTTGTTGACCAATCGGGTTTCTTACTTTTATTTTCTATCCTAGGCCTAGTTGTTTAAATGGGTATTTATCATTTCAACCCAATATCATTCAATATAAAACAAAGCATAGCAAAGGGAACTTGCAGTGTGATAACTGGGATGGTGTCAAAGTAAATAAACAAGCAATAGCAACCATACATAAAAATTTAACAGTTTATTAAATAATCCCGAAATAATCGTATTAACTTACATTTGTTATTTATGCAAATCAATATAATTATTCCTAGAATCCACACTATCGTTTCATGCGGATTAAAGATTATCATAGTTTCCACTTGGTGTCTATTATCAAATTACTATATCAATCATACATTCAATGGTTCAAAGTGTAGTTAACGCTATTTCTACGCGACGATTTATTTAACATTTAAAGGGGTCAAGTTCAACATATATAATCCATTTTAAATTGTTGACTATCCTATATCAATTTCAATTCCATATTAAATTTCACTTATATTAACAACCAAATTCAACATCACATAATAATTTTAGTGTCACAACTAATTGTCGTAAACTAGCAATATTCAAATTTAACTTGCATAGCGATTTAAATTTTTTTATTTCAACAATTCCAACAATCAACAATTAACATCCAAATTAATATAAACAACAATTATCACTTGATTATCATGGCATAATAGATTGAGTCGTGAATGAAATACTCACCTTGCATGGTTGAAGAAGATGATGGCGAAGCACGAAGGCGAATAGATAAAATAGGCCCTAACAAGCACGACGCAAAATGAACACAACTGCAATCAACAAATAATTAATCAATAATTTGTTTATTGCAATATATATATCGATTGAATATATATATAAACCATACCAAACAAGGAACTAGATGTAAATAAGGTAGATGGAAGCCTAGGCCCGAGATCCCGGATCAGCTACAACTGTCAAGCAAGCGAACAACATATAAGATACTGTAACTCATGTTCATTTATATACTAAATATATGTAGATTCGTACTTGACAATATATACATACATACATAATAATAATACCCTTCAACATAGTTTATATACTAAACCATAACCTTATACAAAAGGAAACGAACGTGTAGACTTTGTACGTTATATAGATAAACCAATTAAAACAAAAGTTTTATAACTCATAAAATATTTCTATATACAAAACCAATATAAAAATAACAGTATATATGGAAATTTCATATAAATGGAATCACTGCTTCAACAAATATAACTTAGTAAACTAAACTAATATATAAAGCAACACATACTATACGTAAAGTAACTTATACACTTATACTACTGATTTTTAAAGTAACTTATATACATATTATACGTAAAGTAACAAATATAACTTATAACATACACTTTTACTATACGTGAAGTAACACATACTGTACATGAACTTGATATATTAAATATAAGTAACTTATACTATTCATAAAATGGCTATAGAACAAAATATAAAGTGGGTTTGGACGCGGGTAGTGGCAGTGGAGGGGGAAGTGGGGATGTGGGCAAGGGATGCAAAGGTGGGCGGAGTGGGTGGAGGGCGGCAGGCCATGGGACGCGTGGGTAGTGGGTTGGAGGGAGAAGCGGGCCGTGGGCTGCGGGGTAGTGGGGGACGTGGCTGCAGGGGTGGAGCTGATGGTGTGGGGCATGCGGCATGGCGGAGGGGAGAGGCCGAGGCGGAGGCGGTTGCAGTGGTGGCAGTGGAGGCGGTGCAGGGTATGGGCGCATGTGGTACTGACGGTTGGTAGGGGCGGCTAGTGGAGCGCAACGCGGGTTAGGCAGGAGGCGAGGCGGGCTGGCATGTGGGCGGAGGTGAGGTGGTCGTTGCAGTGAAGGCCGCATGGGGTTATGTGGTGGTGGGTGTAAGGTGAGGCCGAATGGAGGGGCGAGGCCGGTGGTTTGCAGTGAAGGGAATGTTCGCAGTGGAGCATGGGTCGCGTGGGGGAAAGAAACGTGCGAACTGGGGGGGGAGGGGGGTTTGAAGTGAACAAAATACATGTGGAGAGAGGGAGGGAAAGGAGGAGCTGTAGGGAAACTGTGCTTCATGTTTGCAGAAAAATAAAATGTGAAGAAAGAAGAAAGGGAGGAGAAAAGATTTGGGTTTCTAAAGAGTTTGGAAATAAAAGAAATATGTGAAAGAAGGAGATAGAGGACAGAGCACGTACCAAGTTTTCTCTGAGGTGAAATGTTATGCAGAGCAATAAATGTGACGAGCTGGTTTGCAGGGAAGTAAATGAAGGGAGATATATAACAGGGTTTAGAGTGTGCAGAGGACAATGCAATGATGATTTCTAAAATGGAGGCTATTTGGGTTCCCAAGGCAGCTGAATGGCTCCAAAAATTTTAAATGTCGAAATGTTGGGTACCGGTTTGTGCTGTGTAACGGACTGGTTCTCGCTCCGTTAAAATTTATAATTCGCAACTCCGAACTCCGATTGACACAAATAAATATACCGTTGTGATCAGCGCGTCGAGACGGACACAACGGTATAAAGATATTGATGGCTCGACACCGTTTGCAAAGTGGTAAATCTTATTGAACCATTTGCACGAGCGAACATTTTAGCTAGCAATTAAAAGCGAAATTTGACGAAACGAAATGCGCCGTCAAGTTCAGAATATTTTTCTTATGCAACATCGAGAAAATATTTGAGTTCGGACGATAGGAAATTTTAACATAAGATTTAAACTAAAATGTAAATGCGACGAGCGTAATTTACTTCAATATTTTTCAACGAAATTTGGCGCACGCCTATGTCTATCTAGAGGCATTCCAAATGTGAAGTTTGGATGGCAACGGAAGTTGTTTGTGAAAATTCGAATTTTTACATAAAATAAGCGGTTTTAAAATTTTAAACTGGGTCTGAATTTCAGGGTCGTTACACAAATCCGTGCACTATCGTAGTGCCAAGTAATGGACGAGGAACTACTACACAAACTGTATTCCCAAAGGCAGGAAAAGCAAGGAGATATGACATGAACCGGGTATAACATCCCGTATCTGGAGGCCAAAAGCTAAGTGCTATGGATGCTGCAATCATCCACAGTATTAACTTCTGGTGACAGAATACGGTAATATTAATGGTATCCATAATATCAGAAGCAATTGAATACGAACAAAATCACCGATTTATAAAAACAATAATTTGAGCGATTATATTTCAAACAGTATCATATTCAAGTTTCAAGAATCCCCAAACGTAATCCCAGGCAATGATCAAATATAAATTACAACAATACACGAAGAGCGACATATGAAGATGTCCCATTAGATGATCAAAGTAATGTAGACATATCTTTCTTAATACACAACGGAGACAATTTTGAAGCAGAATTCCTAATTTAGCTATCCGTCAGCCACCTACTCGTCTTCAGATGCTTTATTCGCCAACATATGCTAAAACCTAAAAACCTAAACCCTCAGCCTACTCAAATCAATTTTTGAGCACCTGAGAGTTTAGAGGTAAAAAAACTTCGAGTCAGACATAAAGTCTGTTATGAATAACTTTTGTTACATCTCTGTTTACTGATATATAGTGAGACCATATCATTTAGTGGAACGAGTTTCCCATCACTGGTATCTCTTTTCAAACATATATTTTGCAAATCCTTTCCTGCAACCAAACTGGTTAATTAACTGATTATAATAATAATGTAGCAATATCCAATATGCTAAAAATAGGAAACAAATAGACTAACTGTCTAAAATCTGAGATATCTGCTCTTTACCGGACTAACTGTCCTAAAATCTAATTATATCAAAATAGCAAATTCTTTATGCTAAATAATGGGCTATTTGCCCAAAACAGGTAAAAAGGGTGGACTACCTGTCCTTAAGAAGTAGCAAGGTCTGTTATGCTAACAAATAAACTAACTGTTCATATCTGGGCTTACTGTCGCTTTTTGACTAACCGTCCTCCAGGCCGACTGCCCACAAAATGGACTAATAGTCCGAATTTAAATGAGCTAACTGCCCGAATTTTCTTTTGGGTTAACTACCCTTCAAATTTTCCTTGAAACCTTATCAAAATGATTTAGTCCGTTAAATCATATACATACATACATACATACATACATACATACATATATATATATACATACATATATATATATATATATATGTATGTACATATATATGTATATATATATATATATATGTACATATATATGTATATATATATGTGTGTATATATATATATATATACAGGGAAAATATAACTTTAGCTTTACTTTAAGCTATTTTTTTGCATTTTACATATACTTTACTCAAAATAAAATTGATAATACTCAATAAGGATTATCTATCATTTTAAAATAAGTTAAAATCCTTTATAACTTAAAACATTTCTGCCTAGTTATTATGTTCGAAACCTTTGTTAAAAACCTTTAAACAACCTTTCAAAATCATTGAAGGTAACTCCTTCAAATCCATTAGTAAAACCCTTCGAAAGCATTAAAGGTAACTCCTTCATATCCTTTAATAAAACCTTTCGAAATCATTGAAGGTAACTCCTTCAAAATCATTAATAAAAGCCTTTTCTCCAAATGCTCTAAAATATATGACATCCGCCTTTAAATCCTTTAAACCTTTAGCCTTCCAAAAACATTGATACACCATACCTTTTGACCTTATCAAAAGGTCACACCTTTCGACCTTGTTGGAAGGTTTCTTTTCAACCTAGTCGAAAGGTCCTACCATTGGACTTTGTCGAAAGCCTAGAGAACCACCCCTATGAAATCATTGGCAAACCTTTCGATCATTGGCAAACCTTTCGAAAGCATTAAAACTTAAAACCTTTCAAAGACATTGGGTTTGATTTAAAACAAGTGGAAACCTTTCAAAACGTCCATTCGAATGGTGTTGGAACCAAACCTTCGAAATCAATGGAGAGGCGACAAGTTTTAGAAAGCAAAAGTACCTTTGACTTCATCTGGGTTGAAAGGTTTGGAAGCGACAACTATGCTTTCAACCTTGTCGAAAGCTATACCTTTCGACTTTGTTGAAAGGATTCAATTAAAACAAGAAAGCAAACCGATCGAAACCATTTTATTTTAAACCATTTGACATTGTCAAAAGCTCTTTGTCGAAACCTAGCAGGCGTATTTTCCTTTAAACCAAAACAAAGTTTTATCTCCTTCGAAAGCTCTTTGTCGAAAGCTCTTACCTTTCATCCCTAAACCTTTCAATTTCTTCCAATTCACTACGTACCAGTTGCCTGATATCATGTGCATTGGTTATTTGACCTTGTCAAAAGTTTTGATACTTTCGATTTTTTTGAAAGGTTTGAAATGGAGGCGGCCGAAAGTTGAAATAGTAGAAAAACTATTTATTTGTACTTTAAAATAGTTATTTTGTACCCAACCTACCTTATTTGTCTAAATCTAATTGATTGCCAGAATTTTATATTCAAAAATGCTGTCGACTTTCCTTATTTGGAAATATAAATAATTTTAAAAAAGCCCCTTTCTCCTTTATAATTATATAAAATATTTAAGTCCCATACCTTAAATAATTTTATATAACCATTAAACTACCTTAGAAAAATCTAGAAAAATTCAAGAAAATCGATTAATATGTTCATCTAAACATATAAAATTTTCGGATCCAAACAAATAATTATTTTCTCGTAAATAATTTTATAATCCAAAATACCATTTTCTTCCTTAGAACATTCATAATAATTCCATAAATTTTTTAAAAAAAAATCTAAAAATTGAAACCCATCTCTATAATAGCCTTTTAGATCATCATAAAAATTCACAAGGCTAAAGGATGTCATTTAATAGAGTTTTCATCTTAAAACATGTCATAAAATCTATATGAACATTAATAAATCATCAACAAGCATATATAATCATTTTATCCATTAAAAACATGGCAAAACTTTGCAAAATATCCGGCTTTAATCTTAAAACCGAAACCAATATAAATCTAGAGATGTAAACATTATTCACCTTTGCTTTAGAGATAAGGAGCTTGATATTTGAATGAGTTTGATTTGAATTTGCTTATCTTTTAGCTTTTCTATAGTTTCCTCTTCTTTTTTCCATATTAATGGTGGTTGGCCTTGCTTTTAAATTTTTAAAATGAGAATGAACGTGTGTAGTGATACACGACCTAAGGAAGGTGATATAAGAATGGCCTCTTTCCCATAATACCCCTCCTCTAATTCATTTTAAACTCTTTTTAATTCATTAGTTTAAAAAGCAGGACTACCTTAAATAAATCAAATCTCAATTCCCTAATCAATACATTATTTTATTTAGTTTATCTAACTAAATCTCCTAAATAATGTTACCAAAAATCTGGGGTGTTAACCGAGATCAATTATCGGACCAAGCTCCTATTGTAGATTGCGATTAGTCTCAACTGACCAACCTCCATTCCCATCATGGAACTTTCATCGTCAAGTAACAAGTGGCTGTCATTGAAAATCATCAAAAATCATTGAAAAGGACGATGAAAAAATCACTTTAAGGTTGACTCGAAATCAAACTTGGGTAATCGCTAATTTGACTCGAAGCAGATTCTGGAGGCCCTTACTCGAAGTTGAACTCGGATGATTGCCCATTTGACACGAAGCAAACTCGGGAAATTCTGGCATAAAATCCGACATGGGTAAACCAAGAATTTCCCCAAGTAAAAATGAAAATGAATAAAACCATTGTTAGTCACCAACCCAGCACTTTAAATGCCTTGACTCTAAGCGAACCATGTGCTGACTCCAAGCAAACGATAGATTTCCCGGTCAGACTCCAATTAAAATACTACCGATCCATCAATACCGATCTATCTTCTTTTACCCATAACTCGTGCATACGAACTCCTAATGCCTTGAAATTTGGACTGAAGCCTGGCGAGGCCTTTCTTATAATCCCATACAGATATTACCTAGTTTGAAAATATTTGGGGATCTTCATTGATCCACGACCTCATCCTAACTGATTTTCCATTCCAGCATTTCTAATCATTCAAGCTTTAGAGAACCATACATATATCATTCGTATCACTGGCATATGGACGATGCGAGGGCGACGAATGTAGTCTACTACAGGGCCCTCAGGAATCATTATACTGTAAAACAACCTACTACCCTAGAAGAATTCTACGAGAAGGCAAACCAGTTCTAGAGACTGGAGGTGGTGCAATTGGACAAATTCAGCAATTTGTTAAAGAACACACCAAACGGTGAAGGAGCTATAAGACCTCAAGGATTTTTTTCTCAAGAAATCCTGTTAAGACCTAGCAGCGAAGCACCCTGGTTAACTGATGAAAGGATGATTTTTAAATAACACTCTGGCTGCTAGCTACTAAGGAATGGGGCGATGACCTAAAGTGATGCCTTCTCAACCATCCCCATTTACTTTCCTTTCCAAATGAGCCTTGCCGAACACTAAGGGCATTGCAAACAGCATGGAAAAGGAAACACTTCTATACCTTTGAACTATAAATGAAAAGCACAGGCTTACTAACTGCTGGATCGACGAGCCATATCGATCCCTCCTTCTAAGAACTGGCATTGCTTCAGTAGCATCGAGAAGGATTATCCAAAGGATCATCGAGCAAACAAATACGACTTCCTATTCTCCACGAACCGATAAAAATGTATTCCCAAGAGCTGAGCCTCGAAACCCTTCTTAAAGGTGACGAATCATCATTGTAAGGCCATCAGGTCATCAAACATCCGACCAAAATTCATCTTAGAGTCAATGAATTATCGCTCCAAGGCCATCTGGTCATCGACATTCGACCACAAAAACCCTTCGCGAACGTGGAGGTCCTTCACGAACTAAAGCATGGTGGAGGCAAACCGGGGTGTTGGTGGTCATCTGATCTAGAACTCCCCGAAGTTTGTGAAACCATGCTCTGGGGCTATGAATCGACAATCACATCAGTCACTCCGTAGAATCAGCAGAATTACTTCAAACTACCGGAGAATCAAACATTGCTGAATTCTAAAGCTTCGAAGTCGCTTAAAGAAACTAAACCAAAATTGAATCGACCTTGTGATTAATCAGAGGCCAACTTAAATCAAGCCAAGATTCAACACCCGGGAGAACCAAGAATCTCAGATCCCTAATATAAAAGTCTCCAAAGATAGAGGCTTTCCCATGCTTTATTATCTAGGAGGCACAACCGCACCCACTGGACCGGGGGCAACCAGATAAGTTGTGGAGAAACCCTAGGTACAATTTAAGCGTGCAAGCAACCTTGCAGCATGGACGGTACCACACACACTTGAATAGCCATGAGGAAGGTCATGACTAATCATACCACTGTTCTGTTATGCTCGATCAAAAATTCTGCCATTCTGACAACTACGGACTTAATGACCTAGTTAGTGCAAAAACGAAATATTAACATAATACTTGCCCACTTCTTCCCAAATCCTACATTACCGCTCTTGGTGACTAGTTCCTCTTCCTCTTAGACCGTATGTCAGTTGAAAACCCATTCTCTGAAGAAGTTTGGACCAAGATCTAAGAGTCTTACCTTGAACTCCCACAGGCTCTTTCTTCATATCCATCTTCATGCGCTCACTATAGATCTCTCCACATGGCAACCTGATCTGTTTGGAAGTTCATATCTTCCTAGAAACATGGAAGGATTATCTAAGCCATGGTTACCCAAACCAAAAACTTCTTAGCTTCTTAAACTAATAAAACCATGTACATGTAAGCAATCTGCTTAGTTGACTTGAAAACCATTTTTTAGCTGCTTGGATTGTCAAAACACGCCCTAGTATGCTCCATCTACTTGTCGAGTCAAAGAAAGCGAATCGACTCAAACTGACGGATCGACAGGAAATCTTTAACCCAGCCTTCTAAGAACTAGTGTTGCTCCGGTAACATTGGTAAGGCCTAAACCCTCATTTGTCACTTCTTAAGCTGTGGAACCATGCTCTTGAAGCATGAGCTCCTACCGTTACCCGAAGATTGGCAACATCAAAAAGTTCCAAACCTCTCTGGATCGACGGGTCATATCAATCCCATAAGCCGCACATTTCGTAAGCCGCACACTACCAAAAGCTACGCATCTCATAAATCACGCACTCTCGTAAGCCATGCCACCCATAGGATATGCATCACTTCTTGAGCCGAGGAACCACTATCTTGAAGCACGAACTTCTCACGTTACCCAAAGATTGGCAACATCGAGAAGTTCCAAACCGTCCCGGATCGATGGGTCATATTGATTCCATAATCCCCGCATTTCATAAGCCGCACACTCCTAGAAGTTGCGCATCTCGTAAGCCATGCACTCTCATAAACCGCGCATCTCATAAGTTGCGCAAACACCGGTCAATGTTGCTCTGGCATCATCACCAGATCATCATATCAACAAGAAAATAAAACTCCATAAAATTCATCATGCTCAAAAATAGGCGACAAAAGGAGGAATTTACCATCGACTAGAGATAGACAATGAAGGAAGATGTTTCCAGAATCAAGTCATCGATGCATCGGCTTTCAAAGACAAAAGCAGGTACCCAACTGAGTACTCAAACCCCAACTTGCAAGAATCCAGCATAGCCCAAAGATTAGCAACTCCTAAAGGAAATAACTTATCTTTCATCTATCTAACATTACTCAGAGACTAGCGACTTCAGGAAGTATAAATCATAATCATCACAGATTCATCATGGCTTGGACTTTAGCCTTGCTTGGTGTAATCAACCATTTAGGGACTGATTAGATACCTTGATTCCTGCTTGCGGACAACCAACTGTTGTTTGAAGATAGACAATGGCAAGGAGAGAACACTTAGAATCGAGAAGCTAAACCATTGATTCCCGAAGATTGGAACCAATGAATAAGGCGAATATCGAAAAAAATGTCAATGCCCTAGTAGAGCACATATGGACTAAAACAAGAGAAGTTAATTGTCATAGACTCAAGACAAACATTACCGAACTCTTTTGATCCATAATCAAGATAAGTAGAGTGCAAGCATACTGGAGGGAAATGTAACGACTCTCCCCATAACACTAATCTTCTACAAGTGCTTGGAATTTAGCATTTGTGAATGACAGGTTCCGTAAAGGGAAGCCAATTTGAAACAAAAATCGACCAAAGAAAATTTGACCATACACAAGAACAACCATGGAATTGGTTAAACAATTATCCTGTACCGCCAAAGGGAGCACTTGACGGTTATAAACAAAGAAAAGTAACGTATATGCCTGGTACTCTCATCCTTCTAGAAAATGGCATATCCCATAGTTAAGAAACGTTAAGAAGTAGCTACATAGGGTTAAAAGGAATCTACTCAAGTCTATAGGATCATATGAATTATTCAATCCTTACCAACATGAATTTAACACCGCCTGGATACAGGCGACACTAAGAAAAGATTTCTATAATCCAATCATCAAAGTGCCAGTTTTTGGAGACCGAAACTGGTACCCAACTGGGTTAGAAGTACCGTCGATTCAGTAGAAAAAATTGATCCCAACCTCCTAAGTGTCAGTGTTTCCCTTGCAACACCGAGGATTTTTCTCACTTCATAAGTACTAATGTTGACCCAGCAACGTCGAGAAACTTTCTACTCCCTAAGTACCAATGTTGCCCTGACAACGTCGAGAAACTTTCTATTTCCTAAGTACCAGTGTTGCCCCAGCAACATTGAGAAACTTTCTATTCCCTAAATACTGACATTGCCTCGACAATGTCGAGAAAATTGTTATCCACTGAGTACTGTGTTGCCTAGGTAACGCTGGGAAAACTTTAATCTACAAGGTTAATGAGAAATACTCACTATAGTGAAGCATCAGTGCACTAACTTCCTGAGATAGAAGTTGATTCTCGAATTACCCTTGTTTTTGGATAACTATTGTTGCCTAAAGATAGGAAATGACAGGAAGATATAACCTTTCATAGGTCAATCAGATGGTACAATCTGACATCGTAGGAATCAGCCACTACACGGGAATAAATCTACACATAAAGGAAATCTTAGGATTGAATTGGTCGTATGCTTATTTCTAAGGATAAGAGCCAGTGCATAATCGAATTTCCATAATTCAACTTAGAAAGAATTTAGATACAACCAAAAAATAGGCAGCCTCGAGGAAACGTTGCTTAAAACCAAGCAGCTAGGTTATCAATTCCCAAAGTTAGGAGTTGACATATGAAAAGACTTCCGTGACGATGACGTTAGCAATAAAGAAAAGCATGCATGGCCAGGGACAAGCGGGAACAATCATGGAAGGTTAGAAATAGAATCCTCGAACTTTCTCAATTCCACAATGGGATTGAGAGTCAAACGGGGGGAATTGAGCAATTCGCCCTATACCTTTCCATCTCTCACAAGTGTTTAAATACGAGCGTTCAAAATAGCTAATCCCGCAAACAAGGATAGGCACACAAATCCTCAGTCCAAACCGCGGAATAGGTTAGATAACAGTCATGTTCTGCCAAATAGACATTTCTAATAGCAAACTGCTAGCAAGGGAAATGAAGGATTCAATTTTCATAAATTAACCGCCGCTCAGAGTTTGGAGATAATGAGAAGGATTGATGACCTACTTATAGTTTGACTAGATCATTTGGTCCTATCTTGCGGGAATATGCCATCGCCTAAAGTTTGGTGATGCTAAGAAGAGACCCATAAAATGAAACTATCAATACATTGGCTTTCGAAAATAGAAACACAAGATTAATCAAGTCTTTAATCCTACCTTCTGGATGTTACATTATCCAAAGATCCACAACATCGAGAAAAAATCCACAGGATTAAGTCAATCGTACATGAGTTTCCAAAACATAAACCAACACATGATTAGGATCTCAACATCGGACTTAATGAATTTACTTTAGCAAAAGATGCCGAAAACGCATCTTTCTAATTTATACCGACATCATTACAAAACTAAAATCTTAGGGTCAAGCAATGAAGTTCCTAGTTCCCAGAGATAGGAGCTATCGTACCAATAAAACTGGGGCAATCGAACTTATTGCTTAGGAAACCTAGTCTCCCAAAACATATTATTTCAGTAGTTAAAGTAATCAGCCCTAAGGACTAGGGCATATACACCAACGCTTTGTCAAACAAACTTAGCTGAGCATGAACTCGACTAAACATAAACAAGAACAATCATGGAACCGGCTAGACCAAGCTAGCTTATAGTTTTAACCAAGGAATTAAGCCAATTGTCCCCGGAGATAGAAGCTAGTGTGCAGATTGAATTTCCAAAACCACAAAGGGCGGATATTGACAATCGAATAACTCATGCACTAGTTTTTAAAGACTAAAGCCATGCCTGATCGAACTTCAACTACAACTCTAAAAGAGCAACCTTATAATTTATCCATACTCAATCGTCCTGAAACAATGGAAATAAAGGGAAAAACCTAAGTTGCAAAAGATCCAGCTCTTGAAGGAATGGAAGTTCCTCCGCCAGACTAAAGATTGAATGGAAGAAAGTCATTTTCAAAAACAAAACTTGGCGTTCAACATTGTCAGCATGTTATTTACGTAGAGCGGGTTCAGTGTCTCAAGCACCACAAGTAGACCATCCTGTGTAGATAACTCACTCGTGCCAGAATAACGAGTCAATTCGTACCGTAAGACTATCTTTCTTGAAACTCACCCATTATTGATGAGAAATTGGAGATGGAGTCGTCGTCCCAAGCAACGTGGAAGATTTTCTTTTCAAGATCACTAGAAGTACAAAAATAGGAAATGCAATACAATGGGATCATCCACTATATCCAATTTAGGAACAATCGTCATGCTAGAATTCAAAATAATGATAGAAGCTTGGCCAAGTCCTTGAAAGAGACAACTGAAGAGGGAAAGCAAGACTTGGCTTTGGAATGACACACAGTTGTCTAAAGCAAAATGAAATAAAGTAAAGTGTTTAAGATCGGTTTAGCTAGGCACTTAAGTAAATAAAATATTTTCTTGCTGAAAATTTACTAAGTATTCAGATTGGTATCGGTTTGATCCAACTGGATCGGTATCGACCCGAAATTCTTCATCCAAACCGCCTCGAACTCCTCCGACATGTTCTACCCGATACGTATGCACTTCGAAGATTATTAAGTTAAGATTGCTTCATAAGCACAAGCGATGAAGATCCACATTAAAAGAAGAATGGCTAACCGATACATCACAGATAACTTCTTGGGAGAGTTCAAGATGATCTACAATGCTCCTTGAAATGGAAACCCAGAGATAATCAATTCCAGAGCACACCTTGTTTTCAACGAAAGCGTACGCCGGGGCCAAATATTAACCGGGTTTTTAACCCGTCGGAATTCAGTAGGAGTTAAAACATCCAAATTAAGCCCGAATGACTTGAAACACGAATAAAGAACTTAAAAGAGCAAGAGGTTGGCCCTCAAGAAATTCACCGTAAAATAAGCAATCTATTCGAATCGGCACCGATCCGATCCAATCTGGTCGGTACCAATTCGATCCAATCAGGTCGGTACCTATCCAAATTGTTGAATCGTGGGATTTCCAAACATTTTGCATCGTGGCTCAATGACTCTACTAAGCTCACCTATTAAGTTTGGTAACATTTCAAGCAACCAAGTTCAAGAAATTAAGACTCATCTAATCAATTCAAATATTTACTTCCTTTTAGACCAAAGTAACTTAAAATGTACCTAACAAACTCATATGGACTCGGATTTACTTGAGATTTGGAGGGAATAGTTAGAAGACATAAAAGAAGCCTCACACCAAAAATCAACTCAATTAGCTAAGCCAATTTGGATCGGATTCGACCCAACTATGGTGCTTCCCACCACCTGAGATTCATTATATGGGTTGTACACAACCTCTAAAAGGTACCTGCAAAGATATATCTGATTCTGATAAGTATCGAGCGAGTTATAGATGGATCTCCTCCAAATTGAGATAGTTTGACGGATCAGGTCCGACCCACCTAGGATGAGATCCACCTCATAAGATCTGATTTGGAGGCTCTCCTAGTCTTGTACCTTGCACGTATGAAGTTTTAGGTCATTTGGTTAAGTATTGAGTGAGTTATGAAGGGATCTCCTATAAATGGATGGTTTGGAATATCCATGAAGGCGGATGATCAAACAATTCCAAATGACTTGATATTTGGACAAGGCACTCAATTATAGGATGGTAAGACAATCAAACTGAGATGACTCAAAAATTCACCAAGTATTCGGATAGGTATCGATTTGACCCCATAGGATAGGTACCGATCTGAATACTTAGCCCAGATAACCTCCAAAGGACTCGGAACTCAGAAATTCACTAAGTATTCGGATAGGTACCGATCCGACCCCAGCAGATAGGTGCCGGTTTGATTACTTATCTCAAATCACCATCAAACTTTTCAGGCTCCTTCTGCATGACGAATACAGGTTCCTAGCAAAGCGGCCCCGACCCAAGTGTTCTCTAAATCCTATAAATACCATCCCATCTGCAACAGAAGAAGGATCTGCTTCGATCTCCGCTGAAACTCTGCCATTATTTCTTCACTCTTCTTCTCCCTCACATTAGCCATTAAAGGGCAATTGAGATCCTTCCAGTTATCTCTAAGAATAGTAGCTTGATCTAACTTAGGAAAGAAGAATCATATTGTAATCCAAATTCCTTTGTAATAGTAGTTGATCAATAAAAGCTATAAAGTGGACGTAGGCTTTGTTAAAAGCCGAGCCACTATAAAAACCTCTTGTCTTTCTTTTTCTACAATTTACTATTGATTTTTCTTTTTTATTTGCCTTGATAAACATGTCTGGTGTTTTCACACTCAATCTAGGGTGTTGATCCATATTTTGGGTTAACAGCATCATAGATACACTTGAATCTGCTACGTGAACTGCCATTACTTTATAAATATTTATGGATTTTAAAACTAATTTATTACTTGGATAGTGTTGCAAAAACATTTTATTTCCCTTAGTAATTAAAAAACAATGTCATAATATATAGATATTTATGTCACAATGTGTTGATTCATCTATCATATTTTACTACAGTTACAAGCCAAAGGATATGTTTACATTAATTACTTCTTTGAAGTTAATCATGTTATAATATTAGTATTAGTATGATTAGGAATTTATTTTCCTTCTTTTTTCTACAGGAATTGTTAGATTTACTACTACATGGTAACATAAAATCTTCGATTGTTTGATAAAATCTATTATATGTTAAATACTATTTTTTCTCAATCTCAACGTTCGTATCCAATGTTACTTTATTTGTTTTTTTTTGTATTCATATATTATGAAATTCGTTTACCAATTTTATTTTGTTAGGCATAATTTTTTTTTAATACATATATACCAAACGATTTTCAAGTTTTTTTGCATAGCCTATAAGTGAAATGTTGACCCTTTTTCCATTTTAAACATAAATATATAAGAAAATCAAGTTGTAAAAAAACATGCAATAAAATAATATTCATACAATAATTTTGATAGTGTTTTAGGAAAATAAATAAATGTACAAGTAGCTCATTAATTTTGATACTATAGACAACTTTAATTTTTTTAATTTAATTGTAAATATTTGCTTTATAAACTTATACTTCTTATTTAAATGTTTTATATCATCTTACTAGACATTAACTTATTTTTTAAAATCTAATAGTATTCATCTTAATCAATCAAAGGTTTAATATTTTTCCTATGGTGTCATTTAATAGACCATGAAATATTCATAAGAAACACATGACTTTAATAGAATGCATTACTATCACCAATTTTTTGAAACCTCAAAAAACTGCAAGGGAATTTATTTCCTACAAAGTGTATTTGATGTTATATTAGTTTGAATTTCAATAGTTTAGAGATGTTTATAGATAATTATGGTTAGAAATGTACTTATTTATAATGTTTATAAGCAGACTAATTTAAAACTACAAGAATCATATCAAACTATATTATCATTCAACTGGTAAAAGGAATTACTTTCTTTTTATTTCATTTAATTTCAGTTCTGACTAATATGATAATTAATTATAGTTAATTATTTTTGATTAAATCTAATAGGAGGACCTACTACATACTAGTTCTTTTTAATGCATAAATTGTATTGCACTTTATTTCAATATGGAATTTTATTTTGCAATGGATCACAATTGGTTTTTGGTTTTACTTAATTACATATTTTCCAACGAATGATTTCGTTAAATCATGTTGTGTAGTTTTATTAACAATATTTGAATATTTTCTTATGAAGTAGGATCATTCTTATGTAGTTGTGATCATTAAAATAGAAAGATGTACGTTAGGAGCCAAGTTTCTTTGGAAACCTAATATAAGAAAAGTATACGAGGAGTACTAGAATATACAAAATTGTCAGCTCACAATTTAGGTGCTACTAAAATGCACTTTGATTTTCTTGTATTAATACCATGTCTAAGAAGCACCAATAAAAATATTTATTATACTTCATTACACCATTAATAGTGCAATCTAGACCACAAATACATATACTAATTGTTTAAAATTTACCAATATTCCTTGAATAAACTAAATTCATCTTCCTCCCTAATTTTAGAAATAATATCGAATGCATTAGTTATCGGTTCACTCAATTGCCAATAAGCTAGAATCATAAGAAGATGCTTTAAAGAATATCTATATTAGTATATGTAGTTTTTTTGTGTGTATATATATTTATTTAAGTTTTCTAAAATTCAGTATTTCAGTGATTTGAAGTTTTATTGCCTTCCCAAAATGTTATTTCCAAAACTTTTGTTGCCTACATCCATTTTGACGTTATTACTTAGAAATAATGTCACAAACACAAGGGATTTAGTGATCTAACAACCTAAAAAACCAAAAAATAGCTTCCTTTATGACAAGGTCGTGTAGAGAGAGAGAGAGAGAGTGAAGAAGATGGAGTGCCTAAAGTCCTTTCTTGGTTGCCATAGCTTCCAATTTATAGAAAAATCGTCCAACGGAATTTTCGGATCCAGAAATACCAAGTCTAACTTCAGATGCATGAATATATAAGGGGATACAAGGTCCCCCTTGCTAATAAAATTAGGTTTGTACAAATCAGAAATGATCGGTGCCAACCTAATTTATGATGGAAAATCATGCCATCTACTTCCAATTTGTCTTCTATCTTTGATCCATAAAGTTTCGAGAACTTTTGTTCTAAAAATTAGGCCATTACTGAGAGGTTCTAACATTTCTAGTACTTGTCCTTATCCTTAGAGCTTCTGTTCACCTACTCCTTCAAAAATGGACCTTGGGACAATCACTTAACCAACAATCCATAGATCATAGCTCCAAACCCCTTATAGTGCTCAAAAACAGGTTGGTACAAACCTAAAAGTGGTTGGTACCGAGATGTTTACTTGCCTTTTTGAGCATTCTGACCCTTTGTGGATTATAACAATATCCTTCCAAGCATGATCACAAATTCCTGAACAATTCCATCTTCATCCCGACATCCAGATTTGTCTAAAAGTCGATTCATTTAAAAGCCAGATAACACTTGCCTCCAAGTGTACGCTTCTATTGGAAACAAAGCGTGCCATAGAACATGACAAACACAAAACATTATGCATATAAATCTATTGGTTATCTACAGTTTCCTTAAAGTGTCATCTTTATACCAAGGGCATTGACCCTAGTGCTTTAAATTGTAGTAGTTCCATTCTCCGTTCTAAGATCAAGATCTACACTTCGAAGATTGTTCCACACCTTAGATAGATAAGGATTGCCTTCCTTTTTTCCTTTCTCTCTTCTTTCAATTCGGTCAAAAATTCATGTCAGTGCCGACCGATCAGATTGATACCCATTCGTTTTGCTGAGTTATGACCCTATATAATTTCAACATTTAGAGAAGTTATAGACCACACTATCATTTTCCTTCTGCTCTTATTCTTCTCGATGCTGACTTCTAGTGATTTAATTCCCAAGCTCGAATCACTTGCCATCGATCAATTTGAGCTACCACCATCTCCTTCTTGCCATCGCCACTTCATGCTACCTACCTTGACCACCACCATCTCCTCGAACGAATTCGGTCTCAAATTCCTTTTCGCCTTTAGATCTAAATTCTATATTAAATGATTATTTGCCTTTATCTTATGGTAATGGAGTTCATCACTGGTGATGACTTGAGGTCACCATGGTCGATGGACAACTGGAACTTCGACTTAATAATCGATCTCCTCATTTCCATTAGTAACTACACACCTTAGGTCTCTCCTAGGTCAAATACATGCTTGACTTGAAGTAAGCAATCATGATGCCTAAAAATCTCTCTACTTTAAGCCTACTTGGTGTCTATGTTCTTTTAAATAAGGAAACACCAAAAACTTACTGAAACCATGTTATCTTGTCCTTTAAAATGCATGAATTATTTCCCACTAAAGTTGATTGATCACTAGTCTTCGTTTCAAACTCTAATGAGATGGTTCTTTTTCAAAGAACGGTCGAATTAAATGCACTTTTACATTCAAACAATTCTATGAAACAACATTTTTTGTCACTATGCAATCTCATGTTCCTATATAGAATGATCCACTTCGCTCTGGACTGCGGTTCTTATATAGAATGCTCTATATTACTCTGGACAACGGTTCCATTATCGATTATCCGACGATAACTAGTAAGATCCAACACACGGTTCCATCATGCAATGGGGCTCATTTTCCAACACAAGAGGGTTATCTACACATAATGGTATGTTTGTCATGTATAGGACAAATGATTCACACTATATATACTTACACCTTCAAATTCCCTGTCAACATTCTGAATCCAACCGGTCAATCTACGTCGACATCCATTGCATTTAAGCACCAATCACTTGGGTTTACATTTAAAATAGAATTTCAAAATAAAACACACCGACCATATTCAACATTGAGTTTTCCAATCTAGAATGGCACGCCATTCTTCTCGATTCAACATTGGCACTGGGCTTCAACCTCTAGGCCTTTTCGAAACAAACGTTCAATTACCATAGAGCTGCCAAGGATGATACTTCCAATAGCTCAAGTCCATGACCAATTTCCCCCCTATGAATGAGTTTTCTTAAGAGGTCTTGATGATCCCCTAGAAAATATGCTAATAATTCTAGCTACTAAGTCACTTCGAACTATATGTCGACAACATGAAATACCAAAAGGTGACATCCTGCTCCTAGCACCTAACCAATGGACACATAATCCTTAATGGGCTAAACAGCTTGCAATAAGTACATATGACTATTCGATGTTGTACCACCCTTCAATCCATTCCTTCACATGTTCCCTCAAGAGCTTAGGCTCGCCTTAACTCAAATCCACCCTCATGGCTACATCTAGTTGAGTTCTCTATATGTTTCATTCATGAATCAATTTCATGGACCTCCAACCTTCAAGGAGTAAACATATGTCCTAAGCTTTAGGCAATGAAGTAAGTCTCCTTCTCTCATGATCATCGAAGCCTAGTATCAGTGTAAAGTCATTGAAGCGCTCTACGATAAACGCTCATACTTCAAGAATGAGTATTTCTTCTTTTGACGGCTTCAAAAAGCTTTGGATTTTTGAAAATAAGACTTCTTCCTTTTCTTTCTTCCCAGTTCTTGGATTCTCACCATGTAAATGTTTAACATGTTATCCACTTTGTTTACAGATATCCCTGCTCGAAACCCGAGCGAAGTGCACTCTAAAACTCTATAAACCCTCAAGAAGTCAAAATTCGACATTGCTCCACCACTTATCTCCTAACGGATGAGAATCTTTGCCAGTGCGACCTCCTACATCCCAAATGATTCTCCATTCCTACAATAATTCCACCAAGAAGTTCCAGGATGTCCATCAAGTATTCTGCCTCGCATTCATAGCTCCAATGATGATATCTAACAGGGTGTTGGAGGCCTATGCATAAATGACATCGATGAATCTATTGGTAGAGAATGGAAGTAAGCATTGCTGGTGAAGTATAAGTGGAAAGAGAAGAAAGAGTTGAGATGGAAACCATTCATGAAGGAGGAGATGCAAGAGAGGAAGAAAGAGAATAGAAAGAAGAAGTAAAAGGCGATAAAGAGGGCGATGATGATAAGGACTTTGATCAAGGAGGAGACGAGTTGTTTGGAAAGATGTCGCTAGAAGGCACTGAAAATCCCATCCCATCACGTCTGAAGCGAACTGTTGTCATTACCTTTCAGCAGTTTACTGAACCAAGCATAGCACCAATAACTGAGGAAGCTTCTCCACCCAGTCACTTAGAAAATGTCTCAATTCACCGAGTGATCTCGACATTCCTATTGATGATCTTCTTAAGGAGTTTTCTCCTGGATTTAGCTTCCTATTTGAGGGCCTTCTAGCTAAAGGAGATGAGATTCCATTTTTATTACCTTTTGAACATGGTCCATAGAGTACTCAGGGAAACACCAGCAATCCACACATTTCTAGGATCAAGAATAGACATACCATGCATTCACTCACGATCGAACGTTACAGAACTTATACAATATTTTCTTTCGTTTCAGGTACAATAGGAAGAGACCAATTTGGCTATCTCCACCATAACATTTTCAAACAAAGGAAATGAACTCATGAACCATATCCTCCTTACTCCAGCTCCTATAGATAAAGAGAAAAAAATGAAGAGAGAGTATGGAGGAAAGAAATGGAATGCCAGACGGAGAGAGACCTCCAAGAAGGTAGAAACAGAAAGAAGAGGCTCTTAGAGGAGAAAGAAATTCATGACTAAGGGAAGAGGCATAAGGATTCGCGTAATTGCCAAGGTTCTTCTTCTGAACTTCCCCCGTATCGATCTCAACCATTGCTTTCTTCACATCAACCTCCAATATTGCTATCTCTAAGCACCACTGTTCCACTACTTTATCAATCCAAAGAGGTCTCCATTCAATGAGCTCCATCTCTAGCTCCTCTAAGTAGAATGAAGA
Source organism: Allium cepa (assembly GCA_030765085.1). Classification (NCBI taxonomy): domain Eukaryota; kingdom Viridiplantae; phylum Streptophyta; class Magnoliopsida; order Asparagales; family Amaryllidaceae; genus Allium; species Allium cepa. The sequence continues at coordinate 616,871,337 of CM060942.1, forward strand.
CCGCCATCCCAAGCCTATACTTAACTTGGGCCAAATTTGATCATGACTTGAAAGATATTCAGATGGAAGAAGTCAACCTCATATTTCAAGGTATCCAAGGGCCAATAGACCAAGAGTTTGAGTGGAAAAAGCTTGCTTTTTCCCTCTCTAATGTCAATAGAATTAAATAAACTGACATCCAATCATTCAAGTCTAAGAAGAAGAGCTATCATAGAATCATAGATGAATATAAGAAGTAACCAAATAAGGCTATAGAGGAGAGAGATGCGGCTCAAAAGTCGACCAAGAAGGCCAAAGACTTAGTCGAAGAAATGAAAAATGCTCATAATTAGGCCGAGACTATGATAAAAAACCTAGTAAAAACTGCTCATGAAGAGAATGCTGCTCTCAAGACATAGCTCGCAACCACGGACCTAACCTTCCTAGAAAAAGACAAAATTATCCATAGTAAGGAAGCTGACATCCAAAAACTCTATACCAATAAAGAGAGGCTTGAATCCACTTATTCCTGGTAAAATGGAGAAACTGGAGGCCCAGTTGACCATACTGCAACCATGAACGAACTACTCGAGATAAAGGAGAAGATGACAAAGGAAAAAAGAATTGAATTCCACTCTTCAACAATTCTTTGCCAACGTTATCCAACACAAGAACTTGAAGTGGTCAGGAAGCGCTTATTTTGTTACTCTTGCAGATGCTGAGGAAGAGGTAGTTCATCGCGCGGCTGCATCTGGTGAAGGCCTTACTGAAGACGAACTTAAAGCCAAATACCTCAATGCCGATGACAATGAAATACTAGAAGAAGGAAAAGCTATCCTGGCTACATAAGATGCCCCCACTGCTGAAGCTATCGCTGGAGCTCCTGTTGGTCTAAGTGCATTGGGCTACTCATAATCATCGTCTCCTAAAATCCAAGAGCTCGCAGTGAGGGTTCCAACATCTGAGGGGGCCAGCTCCAAGGCCACCCAAACTATTATTCTAGCTTCTGTAGTGATCACCTCCAACGTACCCTACATTCCCATTTCCATTTCCCAACCTATCCCATCGGCTACAAAAGAGGGTTAAATCGCTATATCTCCTACTTTGGAGACTCCAACCGGTGAAGGTATATCCCTTGTCTATCCATTTTTCGAGATCCTCCAGTTCTTGCCTGAGGTTGTTACTAATATTTACTTCTCCATTTGTGAATTCACTAGTCACCTATCACTTCCTCCTCCTCCGTTGCCAATCACATAGGGCTCGAGACCCATTGTTATTTCTACCGAGTCAACCACCATTACTACATGACCAGTCATTCCAAGCATTCCCTCTATAGTACTAATTTAGAGAAAATCATGGTTCTAGAGGGATTGGATGACACTTCACACTCCCTTGGGGAAGACATTACTGTTACCAGCGCTTCGGGCCTAACCGGTCCTATTTTTATGCGAAAGAGGCTAAAGATTGATGTTTTGAAAGTAAAAAATCAAGACCGAGCCCCAACTTGAAAAAACTGCCGACACCGAAGAACTAAAGCCTTCTCCAAGCATCCTTCCTAAAACCATTATGCCTTTAAAGGAAAGCATTACCGGTGCTATTACAGATACATCTGAGCCCCCTACTGACCAGCTCGAGGATCCTACCATCATTATCACCAAAGGGGACACCGCTCCCTTCGAAGGTAACATACCCAAGGAGAAACCTAAGGGCGACAAGGACTAAAAAAGGCCTTACGATGGTTTGAGGGACCAGGGTGGCAAGGGCGAGAATAAAAAGAAGAAGGTGCAGAGGAAATAGGATTTTCATTCAGCCTTTATTGACGATGGGACAATTTCCTTTTGTCGCTTTTTGGTTGTACTTTCCATTTTTCCTTTTGCATATAGCCGTGCTTATGCGGGATGACCCCTGCTGTTGATGTACATAAAAATGAATGTAATGAAAGATTGTTTTTCTGTTTCAATCTCTGCATCATTTACGTTTTCACATTTTATATGTTATTCCCACCTATATACAACCACCTGCTAAATAATATGACCGCTTGTACTGTAGTTTATCCATATTATATAAGCCCTTGTTTATGCAATGCTTTTACTTATTGCAACTCTATATATATAAGTAATTTTTTTTGCAATAGCTTTAATTATATTCCATTACTTGATTCTATTTTTTATTGCCAAAGTGTTTTCGGTTGGCTAAAAAAACTAGTATTCAACTAACTCTATAGTTATTCCTGTTTACCTTTGGTCGAGTCTCTTTTGTCCACTAACCAGTTATGAGCAAACCGAGTTCCATGCTGTAACACCCCTGATTTTATTGACATTATTTAGGAGAATTAATCAAAATAAATTAAATAGAATAATGTACATAAGGAGATTGATGTTGATTAATAAACTAGGTGGCCGTGCTTATTAAAACTAATGAACTTATATAAATAGTTAGGAAATTAAACATAAGGGCATTAGGGTAAATAGCCACCCACATTTCCCACCCTTATACTTTCTTTCCTAGACCTACATGTTCATTTTATCTCAAACAAAATTTTAAACGTAAGAAGCAAGCAAGGCCGGCCATTAGGAAGAAGAGAAAAGAAAATCAACATAAAGCTTAGGATTCAAGCTAGAGAAATCAATCTCAATCAAACTTCAATTTCCTTATCCATTCTAGGGTGAATAATAATTTCTACATATCTATTTGGATTTTAACATCACATGGTTTTGAATTTAAGGATAAATCTATATTTATGATATATGGAATGATGACATGCTTGAGTTTGAATTATATATGTTTAAACAAGTTTATTTAAGAGAAGATATACTCGGTTTGGGTAAAAGCGAGATGAAATGATTTTTAAATGCCATGGTAAAATTTTATGTTATAGAAAACATGTTTTTGGAGATGGGTTTCAACTTTCATAATTATCGAAACTGAGATGGATTTTATATTTATTTTCTAGTGAAGAAAATGATTTATTGGGTTATAAATTAATTACGGCTAAAATAATGATTATTTAGGTTTAGAGCATTTATATGTTTGAAAACTTAAAATAGATTTTCTATAATTTTTCCTAAGTGATTTGATGAATATATAAAATTATTTAAGGTATGGGACTTAAATGTTTTATATATTTAATTAAGGAGAAAGGGCATTTTATAAATAAAATTATTATTTAATTCTAAAATTAGTGGTGGCATTTTGCTGAAAGTTAATTGTTAACTAATGAGAATTTGATAAACCAAGGCAGGTTAGTTGAGAAGTTATATTCTTTAAGTTAAAAATAAGAAAATCATGCTTTTAGCATTATTTAGCCATTTTAGGTATCAAACCTTCCGACCCAGACCATTCGACTAAGTTGAAGGGTATAGCTTTCGACAAGGTCAAACCAATGCATATGGTATCAAGTATCTTGGTACGTAATAAATTGGACAGAGTCGAAGGGTTCTAAGTCGAAAGGTTGGTTGCCAAAGAGGTTGATGTGTGTTTGTTTTATAAACCAAAGATAACCTGCTTTGCTTTTGAATTAGAGCTTTTGACTTGGTTGCTTTCAACCAGGTCAAATGTTTAAAAAGAAAGGTTTTAAACCTTTCAACGAAGTCAAAAGGTTACTGCTGCTTTACCACTATTATTTTTTGAACCTTTCGACACAGTCGAAAGGTTACCACAACTCATCATTGTTTTGTTTTGAACCTTCCGACACAGTTAAAAGGTTATAACCGCTTTTTCCAACCTTTCGAAGTCGTTTCTTTCGACAAAGACGAAAAGTTTATTTGTTTTAAAAACCCGCCGCTTCTCCTATTTCTTTCGAAAGGTTTCAAAGCTTTCGACTTAGATGATTTACCCTTGTTTTATAATTGAAGTGTAACCCAAGCTTTCGAAGGAGTTGTTTTAAAAAGGCAGAGGTCTATTGTTTTAAAGCTTTCGAAGCAGACCTTCCGACAAGGTCGAAAGGTTGCTTCCATTATAGTCGAAAGGTTTTAAAAGAGGACCTCCCGCATGTTGTAACTTGAACCCAGTAAGTTTTTTAAAGGTAAGATCCAACAGTTTCAAAAGGTTTATATTAAGAATTCAATGCTTTCAAAAGGTCTAAAATGTTAAATGTTTTCGATAGTTTCGAAAGGTTTGGATTTGAAAGGTTGTATTGAAGACCTTTCGACAAGGTCGAAAGGTTTGGTTTTAAAGGATTTGAAAACCCATACTCTAATTTTTAAAGGAAAACCACAGCTTATATAAAGGAGTTTTGTAAGGGTTTTAAGTATGTAATTTTGAAGAAGTATTGCCTTAATAAAAATATAAGTTAAAGGTGTTAACAATGTTTTGTGACATGTATTTCAAGGACCTTAAACCCACAGGAGTGTTATTGTTAATTAATGATTTACTTCTTCAAATATGAGTATACTCATGTGATAACCCATAACTGCATCTTGGGGAATAGGGGTAGAAGAACCGGTAGGTTAACTCAAATAGTGAATATAAATTACTTAAACTCCAGAATGAGTAGAATTGGAGCCATGGTGAACAAAAATATAGGATGCCAAAACTTGGTAGTTATTGGAGGTAAACCAAAAGGTTTATAGTAAACCCATGAAAACTATGATAAGGTAGTTATTGGTGCATACCAAGAGGTTCATAGTAAACCCATGAAAATTATGATAAGGTAGTTATTGGTGCATACCTAAAGGTTCATAGTTAACCTATGAAAACTATGCATAAGGACAGTTGGTAGAGGCTGATTGGTTTGTAGTGAACCCATGAAAACTATATCCAGATTAAGAATTGACATCAGTTAACAGGTTCCTAGTAAAACCATGAAAACTAGAATAAGTAAGTGGCTAATGGAATTCGCAATAGGTTCCTAGACAACTCATGAAAACTAGGATGTGCAGTGAGTTACTGGATAAGTCCATAGGTTCCTAGTCAGCCCATGAAAACTAGGATAAGGTGATAAGTTATTGGAAGAACCAATAGGTTTAGGAGGACCCATGAATTAATTAAGTTAATTGGCAGAAGCTTAAATGTTCTTAGTGATCTCAAGAAAACTATGAATATGACAGAATGTCTATTAGTTATAACAATGTTATTAGTAAACCCATGAAAACTAAAAAGGTTAATGGTGACCCTAGAAACTATAATAATGACAGGGCGTCAGATTAAACCGGGAATGGGAAAATCTTATTTATTTTCAAGTGTGCATATCATCATAATGTTTTGAAATGTATGTTTAACCATTGTGGATACAGGAGCACAGAATTTGGTTTTATAGAGGTTTTAGGATACTAGTGAGGAGAAATCCCGTTCCGCTAAGCGGCGTGGTCTCACTAGTATCTACAAGGATTGAGATATTAGATTATTATTCATACTAGGCTTTATGTCTGACTCGAAGTTTTTATTTTCCCCTTAAACTCTCGGGTACTCAATTTATTTTGAGTACTTTAAGATCAAGGTTCTCAGGTTTTCTTCTTTGACGAATAAAGCTTCTGGAGGCGTGCAAGAGGCAGATAGTTATTAAAAGTTTTTCTTTTCGCCGTGTGTTTTGTTTGTAAAGGCAGATTAATTATCCTTGCTATATATACTCTGATCAACCAAGGGGGTATCTTCATATGTCACTCTTAGCGTAATTGTAATAATTATATTTTGCTGAACGTAGTTAACGTAATTTTAGGATTATGTAATGAATATGAAATGTTTTGATTTGAATGTGGAAATATGGTTTTGAATTGTTAAATTTTTCTATGATTTGTGTATCTATGTATCTAGCACCGCCGTATTTGGTCGTCAAAGATTAATAACTATGGATGACTGCATCAACCGTAGCCATTAGTTTTAGGCCTCCAAATAGGGGGATGTTACACATGTCGTTCCCTATTTTTGAGGAACATCAGTTTAGACGTTCATATCATGACTTTCCTGATTCCGCTAGTAACTAGGCATGATCGATATTTTCCATTGATTTTCACCACTCGACCTTGGCTAAGCGTGTCCCTTTAGGCCATGAATGGATCATACTTTTTGTAATTCCACTGCATATCGGTTCCTATTTCTGAATTTTGCGTTTTATATGCTAGAATCCAAGCACCATCCCTTGATCTTGTCTACCATCACGAAATGATTGAAGGTTAATAACATGAAGCAAATTACTCGATTGCCCTCAGTCTGATTACTTTACTAGTTTTGATTCTGGAACGGAGAAAGTCGATGGTACCTGTTTTCGGGTACCCATTTTCAATCTCATCTATCTTGGGCATTGATTGAAAGCTTTCAACGACTATACTAACTTTTCCTCGACCGAGCATATCCTACCGGGCTGCAAGCATGGTCTTGAAAATCTTGGTCATACACTAGTTCCTATATCTGGGAACCGTGCTTCAGATGCTAATATTCAAGCATCCGCTTTCAGTCCTATATATCCGTGGATGTCGATCGAGAGTATCTTTTGACCATCCTCGCTTATCCCTGGCCTAGCACGTCCTACTAGGTCGCAAGCATGGTCATTAAAATTTCAAATGCGCATTGGTTTCTATCTTTGGAAATTGGCACTTTAGTTGCATGATTCTAAGCATCCCTCATTGAGTTTGCCTATCTCTGGGTAATAGTCAATACCCGAGGGATAGGGTTGAATTATCCGATCGACCCTTTTGATTTTACTTCTTTGTCCTGATCCTGGATCAAAGGATTCAATACCTATCCCCAGGTACCTTTAATGTACTACTAATCATACAACATTAGATTGTTCTTACAAGAACACGATTCCACCAGTTAAAGAAGCCAACTTTATTTATAAACAAAAAACATGGCAAGTCCTGCCTTATTACATTACCTTCAATACTCAAGGTGGCTTATTTGCAGAAGTAAACTAATTAAAACCAGGTGAAATAACATTGCAATAGACTGCTATTCCATACCTGTAAGATTGTGATCCCATAAATAGTTTCCATCCAAGCAGCAGATCACTTTGCACCCGGACCCAGACTGTCCTGCTCCCTTTCTCCCATTGCTTTCCTTTTTGAGATCAGCAACGTAACTGTTTCCTGGAGATTTGAATAGGCAACTAGGCACTCGGCGTTTACTTACCGTTTGACATTCTGAATGCTCGGCATAAATGGTTTGTCTGGAATTCACGTTCGAATAGCATTCGAGAGTACTCGGCATTAGGAAACGCTTGGCATCCAGGAGCGCTCGGCATCCAAGTCTTGTTCGGTATTCGCCTACCGTTCGGTATCCAGCGTCGTTCAACGCAAATTGTTTGTTTGGCATTCGAGTTCGACCGGCATCCAAAGATCGTTCGACATGAGTCTCGCTCGGCATCCAGGAGCGCTCGGCATCTAAAGCTCGTTCGGCATGAGTCTCGCTCGGCATCCAGGAGCGCTCAGCATCTAGAAGCGCTCGGCATCTAGAAGCACTCGGCATCCAGAAGCGCTCGACATCCAGGAGCGCTCAGCATCCAAAGATTGTTCGGCATCCCGAGATCGTTCGATAGCCAGAGGTGTTCGGCATTCGTTCAACATCAATCAACTTCGACCATTGCTCGGCATACACTCCCCATCCAGAACCTTGCTTCATTCGGCATGAAGGTGGTGGTTCAGCATTTGGTCGTTCGGCATATTAGGGTCGGCACACAGAGCCTACTCCATTTGGGCTGAAGTATTCAGCTACCAGGCCCACCAGGGGAGTCCAACCCACCTTCGTCTATAAATAGAGAGACGGGGGCACAGTGAAAAAGAGGGTTTTTTTTTGAGAACACCGGGGAAACTCTATCGCATTCAGCACTCACTCAAGACATAATCTTTTACTTTGCAATTGTATTCAAATAATTGGAAACCGATTGAATCTGTAATCAGTTATCAAGTAAAGGAATAAAGATTAACTTCAAAGTGGACGTAGGCGGTTACGCCGAAACACTATAAATTTGGTGTTCTTGTTCTTTGCATTTAAGTTTGCATACTGTCTTCAGTTTTTTAATTTACTATCTTCATTAATCTCTCTACACAATCTCTCTTAAGGGTGTTAGTGGCCAATTTTGATGCTAACATTTTGGTGCATTCACTGAGAATCCGATTCTCAAGCTGTTAGGATCTTCTTTGTTGCTACTGGATTGCATAAATCCCCCAGAGGAGATCCAAGATCATTCACAAGGCATCTGTTGATTCTATTCGGAGTTACAATCAACAACTCTACCATGGGGAGACCACGAACTAGATCGGCCCCTCATAACGATGATGTCCACGAGACTGCTAGCATGCAACAAGTTGGCCTAGAAATCAGCAAGCAACTCGAAGTGCAGGGCCCTCCACCCAAACCAATCGGAAGTTGTTTCCCGAACAGAGTTCAACGACTTGATAAGAGAACTCAAGGAAAGTAGAAGGCAACTTGTAACAGCCCTAGTTTTTAGATATTTATTTTATTATTAATTATTTAATTGTAAAAATGTATTTATATAAATTGTGTTTAACAATATAGTTAATTATTTAATTTGAAGATATATTTTATAAAATTGTATATGTCAATAAAATTTAATATTAACTGTAAAAAAATTTAAGCTATGTTTAAACTGTAAAATTTCGCGTTTAAAAGATGCGTCAAATTTTAGGGTATAAAGCAACGTAATAAAACGTGTGTTTTTAAAATGTTATTTTACAGAAATTTTTGATATTTTGACTGCGTCTGTTTAACGTAGTGTAAAAAAATCGTGTTTCCAAATATTTTGGAGAGAAACATCAGTCAGTGATTTTATACCAAACATTATTTTATTATTCGTTAACTGACCGATTGATAAAATAAATTGTATTACATACGTTCATCCCTACATCAGTGCAAAATCAACCCCTGTGTACAAATCTTTGTGTTACCGTTCACATCTAAGAAAATCAACTCTCCCTCTTTTAAATTTCCGTTTCAGTTTTGATTTTTAAGTAACGTTCAAATCCCTCTCTGATATTTTTCCTTTGCACTTATATCAGCCATCAAACTTAAATCACGCATACATTAAATCCAGTTGTGTAACTGCCTAAATCTTATATCACACTGTTTAGTTTGCAACAAATGGGATATAAAAAGTTTGCATGTCTAAAGATAAATCAACGTATGCCTTAAACCAAGCTTTTGCGTTACAGCCAAGACATATTATTGGAAGCAAATTCCAACCTTTCCCATTTTCTGCTTGCAAATGGCTCTACCTTAAATCACGCATATAACACATTTACCTTCCTATAAACTAATAGCTCTCTCTCCCTTTGACCGTGCAACAGTTTAAAACATTCAAGTGCAAGGTTAGAAATTGTTAGTTATTTGAAACGGTTGACATTTACCATTCTTATGTGACATGCTAAATCAGGGGTTTCCTTAATCACGTAATATACTCATTTACACTTGCCTCCGCATGTCAGTTTTCTTTCATAAATTAATTCTTAAGTCTGGCCATTTCATTTATTTTAATCAAACTAAATAAGGGATTTAAAGCATGCTGAAATCACGCATTCATATTTACATATTTTTAAACTTTATATGTGGTGTAACTCTCGGTCCCTCCCTTTATTTCATTCCTTTTGTAACTGATGTCATAAACCACTGATTGCTCTTCCTCTGATCTTGCCACAGATCATATTTTTCCAATTTTGCAACGTCCAAATACATTTGTAAACATATTTAATACAAATCAAAATTTATTTAAAAATAAATGAATCATCACACACGTATTCATATTTACACAGTTAAAAATAAAACTGATACTTAAGAAAACAAATAAAACTGAGACGAATCAAATGCATGGTCCAAATATTTGTCAGTATAAAAATCAAGTTTTCTACTAGAAACGTTCGAACCTCTTACCTATTTTTAAAGAATAACTGATGCACTCCTTCCTTTCAGCCATGTAACTCACTGACTTTTGCATTCACACATATTTTCATACAAAGATTTAAACCACTATTTATCAACAAATCAAGGCTTGCAATTCTGGCATCTCGCATAAATTATAACTATTGATTTATCTCCTCCACTGATGTAGCTCATCAGTTACATTCAAACCACTATATATCTATCCCATTCCTTAAATCACGTAAGTAAAAGAAACTGATGCCTCAAAAATTAAGTTTTACTATATAACGTTCGAACTATGCACCTATTCATAGCCTATATACATATCAAAAGTACAATCACACATGAAAAAGCTCTTTAAAAACTGATGCGTTATCTACACTTATGATCCCCATGGAACTTCACAAACATCATCTATATTTACACCAGCTCTTTTTCCCTTCCACTATTCGCTCTGCCTTGCCTCCTTCTTGAGCCCGAGATCTATCAGGTAATAGCATTTTTTCCTTTCGTCCAGATTTGCTTCTTCTTCATTTTCTGATTTTCTTCATCACCTTGCTCGGCCTCCCCATGTTGTACGAGTTATGTCCATAATTATTGTGTGTAGATCTGTGACTTGTTGTCTAGGCTAGGAAGTTTGGCAAGTCTGCATATGATTATGATATAGATGTTATTAGTTTTAAGTTTTAAACTGGTAGGAACAGACAGTAATTGCGATTTGTTTTAAATTGATAACCACTAATACTTTCATAACTTTGTTCTTTTTAAATTGATAATAACAGATACTATTTGGGTTGTTTTAAAATTGTCAAGAACAGATACTACTTGGTTTTGTTTTAATTCTAATAAGAACAGATACTATTTGATTTTTTTTTTTTGTTTAAACTGTTAAGAACAAATGATATCAATTTTTGATTTAAACTGATAAGAACAGCTGCACCAAGTTTTTGTTTTTAAATTGATAAGTTGGTAAGTGCAGATGCTACTAAAATATTTTGTTTAACTAAGTAGTTGAAGTGCATAATTGTTCTTGTAATAAAGATATGTACTGAGTATTGCATGCCTCATGTTGCTCCAGTCTTCATTTCCATTTTGTTTGCCTATCTGTATTGCATTTTCTTGGCATTGACTTGTATTCAGTCACATTGCACTGTCCATGCATGATGATCCTCACTTTGCACTTTGAATTGTTGTATGCATTTGAGTTCACCCTCATTCGAATTGTTGCAGTCTTGTACAGGTATTAATAGCTTGTCCCTTATAACCTGGTTGCATTATTGATCCATTTTTTTTTTTTTTGACAGTCTGCATTAGTTGGTTTATTTGAGTTGGGTATTTTCACTTGAATTGGTCTTGTGGCAGTTTGCATGTCAAGTTGCACACTACTGTCTTATATTACTTTGATAAAATGTGAAATGTTACATGTTGCTTCGTACCATGCTTTAGTTGTCTGCATCCCATATCTCTGCTCTTACAATATGAACAGACCCTTGAAACCATATGTTATCTTGTTGTTTGAATCATAGCTTGATGTTATATATGTATGTAGATAGTGTGTCTGCTTGTCTGCATTGAGGTTGTATTCATATATACCTGCTACTGTTGCATTATTTGCTTCACTTGAGTTTTGTAACTGTAGCCTATTGGGTTCATTTTGAAACTGTGTATTTTCAAAATTTTTGATATGTTCAGTCTTCATATCCATTCCAGTTACATTATCTAATATGTTTCAGTTTCATATCTATATTGCATCCATAATGTTGCACTTTGGTCTGGTCATTGTTTTCCTGGGTGTTGAAGTCTTCATCTCCATTTTATGTACTGTTAGTACTTCATCCCTGTTGTGCATGTCTGCATATTTAGTAATACATGCCTGCATATTTAGTTAGTATCAGCCTGGGTAGAAATGGGGAACAACTAGGTTTTAAAAAAAAAAAAAAAAAAGAAAAAAAAAAAAAGAAAAGAAAAAAAAAAAAAAAAAAAAAAAGAGAAAAAAAAAAAAAGAAAAAAAAAAAAAAATCTGATGGTGAAGCTGAATTCTAGAAGTAAAAATGAGTTAGAAGATAGTTGGGCAACACAAACATGGGCATCTGTAAGTATTCGGATAACAGAGAAATAGGGATAAGTGTTCACCAGTTTTGCATATGACCCGTAGATTTGACATATTTAACTCGAAGCAATATAGGTGCTGACTCGAAGCAACGACTTGCTTGGCCCGAAGCAGTTGAGTTTTTCTCAGGGTAAAAATTTTGGACACAGGGAAGTGTTATGTTCTATTCATGGCGTGAGTTTGCATGGGATACGAGTGTGCACATGTACAAAGTATAGAGTAGGAAAACTTCACCTTCTGTCAGTCAGCCTTTAGAAATTTTGTCGTAGTTTAGTGTTACCCGGTTCTCGTTTAGGGTATGTTTTGGTCACGGTACACGGTGGAGTGGTCGAGCAAAGCAAACAAACCCCGTTCTATTCTCATTTTCTTTGATCGTAAATTTTTAAGTCACGTATTCCATAATTGAAATTTTGTTCTAGATTTGAATCTACGTCAGAAGAATTTGATCGTTATTCTCTGTCGTGCTTTATCGGTGAATCGTCGTTTTGTATTCAAATTTTCTGCAACTTTCAGGTGAGTTTTTCTCACCAGACATATGTACATATATTGTGTAAATTATCGCAAGTGTATGTGTAAACATTCTATTTAGATATTATCTGTCTGTAGTATGATGTAGAATGATGAACCCATTTAAATTGACATCTCATCAGTTATTTATCTGTTATATTATTTCTGCAGTTATATTTTTAATTGTTATTTACTGCTTAAATCACCACTGCAAGTTCCCTGTTAAATTTAGATTGTTGTGGGCTGAAATGATAGGCCTAAATGATGATTACTGTGCTATTATTATGTTAACTGTTTAACTGTTAACTTGGGATTGCGGGTTTGAAATGATAGAACCCGGGGTTTGTAAATTACGGATTGAAATGATATAAATCCGTATCACTTGACCTAGGCTAGAGAACTATATACAGGCCCGTGGTTCTTATAATATTTTCTGAAATATTTAAAATTATTTTGGAAGTTAAATATTTGATTTAATATCTTTAAAGGATTTTATATTGATTTTGAATGAGTTATAAATGTTAATAAATAAATAAATAAATATTTGAATAAAATTTTGGAATATAACTTATTTTGGAAATTCTGGATTTTTGAAAGGATAAGATTTCAGTTAAGAAATATATATATAAGTTATATTTGGAAATATTTATTAAGTTAAACAATCTACTAAAGCATTTAAATGCTGTCTTTTGAAATTGGACTAGTTTTACCCGTAACTTTAGGTAGCATTTCCTAAGTGCTATAGAATCTGGAATTTGATTGTTTTGAAATTTAAGGAATTTGATAAATTATATTTATGTTTAAGTTTTGGAGACCTTTAAGATATGAGATTTATAACTGGATTTTTCTTAATAAATTTAAGATGAACATTCTAGTGTTAAGTAAATTTTGAAATTATTTAATGGCATAATTTTGGAGTTTTATCTATGGAATTTATGGGAATATTCAAGACGAAATAATAAACACTAATTTGTTGAAAGAAAAAATATCCAACCTTAGTTTTGAATATTAATACTCCAATTGGATATATATATAGGAATTGAAATGGTCTTGGGAACATGAAGTGATATTTAAATTATGGTTTAAAATAAAGAAATATATTTGTAAAGCTATGTAAATTATCTTCTTTACAAAGTAACCATAAAGTTAAACCATTTATATCCAAACCATTTGTGTTTTGGGAGTTATGTTTTTTTTTAAAGAAAAATTTCCAATATATTATGGTTTAAAGGTATAATTCAAATATTTGGTTTCCAGATATTATAAATTTTAAGCAGTATGGTTTTGGAAAAGAATTATATTTGAATATAACGATATCATGTTGTTTTGGGTTTTAAATGATATCGTATTTATAGTTTTGAAATGGAAATGTTTATACTGGTTTTAAAGTATAAATTGTTTTTAAATGACCACGGGTTATAATAACGATGGGTTGGCAAAGAGACCGGGATCGGATATGGACATACTCTCTGTCGATACCGAAAACCACTTTGACCAACCGTGTACGCGGTGGAGATTCCAGAATGAAGTAGGTCGGTGGTGGCGTTTCCTGTAAGGTAAATACGTGGACCCGACTCCCGTGAGTTGGCATAAGGTGGCTAAAACAGGAGCAATTCCAGGCCAATGAGGTCATTCCTCTGATCGGACGCTCCTCTTCGATATTATACTATGATTTTGGATTGATTCGGTGGCCACCTCTATATTTTGATTTTGGGGAGTTAGTCCGAGGTGGGCGGTAACTGCGGCTACGCGTTTCCACCAGCCTGGATAGCAATTGGTATATCTACCCTGGCATTGCCTAGTTGTGCCGTGTCATCTACCATACCGAGCCTTGTACGAGTTTAGATTTCTCCCGTAGCCCGTGTGGTATCCTCTAGTTGCTTCCCGATCAGGAGGAGCTATGATATTGGATGGACTACTGGGACTATTACGTGTTAAGGTGGAAAATGTAAAGCCTTAATGCTATTTAAAAGTATGTTTATTTTATAAATAGACACTATTATAATAGCGCAATATACTACATAGTAAATAGTTTGACGGATCCTTAGAGGATGGGCGGTCCCAAGCATCCTTTAAGTTACTTGCTCTATATTACAGTACACTTGAATTAGCTTACATTATATAAGTATGTATGTCCTGACTCGAGTGTTATGTTTTATTTTTCGCTCGGGTCAGCCTGAGTTGCAGCTTCAATTTCTTCTCCGTAGCTAGGACACCCAGTAGATCATTCGCGCTGCTGGAAGTTGTTTCAGCCTTTATCTTTTCTGGAATTCAAGACTTTGAAGACTCTATCTCTATTTATGTCTTAAAATTTGTATTGAGGATTATAGACAATGTAAGTTCTGTTTTGTTGAAGTTATATCAGTGGCTTCATGAACCACTAAATTTTTAATTTCCGCTGCGAGATTCTGATATCTGTGTATGTGATTCTGTGATCTATTTATTGTATATTCTGAGTTTTGCCAAATTTATTCTACAACGCAGTATTTTGAACAATTCAAGTCCGACAATGTGCGGATGCGAATGGTTGAAAATATTGGGTCGTTACATTTGGTATCAGAGCTTTGGTTCTAGGCAAAACTTAGAATGTATGGTAAATTTGATTTACAGAATCACGTTCATTCGAGATTGAACCACTCTCTTTTCGAATTTTGGAACATTCCCTACGGTTCCAAAGCTCATTCGTATCCCTCACTTTTTCATCTGCTTTAGATTCTGGAGTATCTCATAACTCCACTTCGGATGATCTTTATTGTAAATTGGCGGTCTCGCCATTATTCTAATAAAGGGGTGAAACTCCTTTACCATTAGCATTGATTCACCGGAGATTTATATTTATCATTGGTTTATATGCTAGTATCTTTGGTTATTCCGAACTCTACCTCTTCGGATCAAATGTAGATTTACCCCAACCACATCGATCCGATTCTTTAAGTCACGGTTGACCCGGTCAAGGTTGTCCGCGATTATATAGACTTACCCAGTTTCCTTATTCTGATTTTTAATCACTGGATTTTCTGATTTCAACTCATCTTGAATTCTATTTGATTTGAGTTCATCAAAAAATTTGAATCACTATCCTTGACTTGAAAGTTTTATTTCTGTATTTGAAAATAAAATCTAATATATATATAAGTATAATTTTCAGAACTCTATAATTAATTTGACTAGTTGTCAAGAGATAATAGTTTTGATTTTATATATGAGTTTGTAAGCCATGTGTTTTGTCATATATAAATAATTGAACTATAAAACAATGGTTACAAATAGAAATGAAGTTAAAACTAGAACTTGAGAATTAAACTTCCGATGATTTCAAACCTTGTATTTAAAGTTTAAAAGGATATAATAAGTATTTTCGAATAGAAATTTGTTTCCGAAATTTTTTAAAATCTAGTGCTTTTCTCTTTGTCGCTGGAAAATAATTTCGGTGATGACTGCAGCATCATCGACTTTCATTTTCGAGTTTCGAAGTGAAGGGACCACCCTGTAGTCTGGCTACAGTGTACCTTGAGATTTTTGATTTGAATTTCTAAAGTATGACTTAATATATATAATTTATATTTGATTTGACATATTATGTATATATATTTATTTATCTCTAAATGGTTTGAAGAAGAATCAGAAATTTAATTCTTAAGTTTTATCTTGAGGAATAATTTAATAAAAATAAATTTGAATAAGAAATTCCAACAGGAAATAATTGAATTTGAAAGTTTAGTTGTATAATACTCAATTCCATTCAATATAACTTACCTTGAGTTTCAAAAGTTAACAATGTAATTGGATAATATACATTATAAAAAGGGGATTTTATAATTAAAATTTAGGTGGTTATAATAAATGTTATACACTAAAATTTTAGTTGTAAAAGATAAATAGAGGTAGATATAGAAAAAGGAATTTAAGAAATTTATTCAAAGGAACCTAATAATCAAAGTTGATTTAACATGGAACCTTAAATCTAACTAAGAAATTCTAATTAAAGTTATTCCCTAAGTGAATAATTATGATTTGAATAGTTAGGACATATTCTAATATTGCTAAATTTGATAATTGAGATTTTGGGTTTCGGATAAAAATTTTTATTGAAGGAATATCTTATTTTTTTTAAAATAGGTATTTCAAATAAAGTGGTTAGGATATTTGTTAAGAATTTAGAGTTAAGAAAATAATAAACTGATTAGGAATACTATCATATCTACTATAACATATTATCAGTGCTGCTATTCTAAAAATATAATGTTTGAAAATTTATAATTGAATAAATGAAGATTATTTTAAAAAGGGTTATGATTTTAGTAGTATGATTTCCAAATGATAATATCTATAAATCGTAATGATTTTCAAAATATTATGATCTCAAATTTATTATCTTATTTTGTTTTGAACTATCTTTAAATGTCCTTGGTTTCCTTATCTGCTACGGATTGGGATGCTATCGCTTATACCAGTCTATTTAGAAATCTTTCTATAATCTTTGAGATCTTTGTTACTCATCGGGACCTGAGCACCGCTGAGCACCCATAGACTGACAGTCAAACTGAAGGGGTAAAACCAATTCTAGAGAACCTTCTTCGTGCTTCAAATCCGGAACTATCCGTTTAAGATTCTTGTCTATCTAGCATATCTTCTTTGTTTCTCTTCTTTCGTTCCTTTTCGAGGACGAAAAGTTCTTAAGTGGGGGAGAGTGTAACAGCCCTAGTTTTTAGATATTTATTTTATTATTAATTATTTAATTGTAAAAATGTATTTATATAAATTGTGTTTAACAATATAGTTAATTATTTAATTTGAAGATATATTTTATAAAATTGTATATGTCAATAAAATTTAATATTAACTGTAAAAAAATTTAAGCTATGTTTAAACTGTAAAATTTCGCGTTTAAAAGATGCGTCAAATTTTAGGGTATAAAGCAACGTAATAAAACGTGTGTTTTTAAAATGTTATTTTACAGAAATTTTTGATATTTTGACTGCGTCTGTTTAACGTAGTGTAAAAAAATCGTGTTTCCAAATATTTTGGAGAGAAACATCAGTCAGTGATTTTATACCAAACATTATTTTATTATTCGTTAACTGACCGATTGATAAAATAAATTGTATTACATACGTTCATCCCTACATCAGTGCAAAATCAACCCCTGTGTACAAATCTTTGTGTTACCGTTCACATCTAAGAAAATCAACTCTCCCTCTTTTAAATTTCCGTTTCAGTTTTGATTTTTAAGTAACGTTCAAATCCCTCTCTGATATTTTTCCTTTGCACTTATATCAGCCATCAAACTTAAATCACGCATACATTAAATCCAGTTGTGTAACTGCCTAAATCTTATATCACACTGTTTAGTTTGCAACAAATGGGATATAAAAAGTTTGCATGTCTAAAGATAAATCAACGTATGCCTTAAACCAAGCTTTTGCGTTACAGCCAAGACATATTATTGGAAGCAAATTCCAACCTTTCCCATTTTCTGCTTGCAAATGGCTCTACCTTAAATCACGCATATAACACATTTACCTTCCTATAAACTAATAGCTCTCTCTCCCTTTGACCGTGCAACAGTTTAAAACATTCAAGTGCAAGGTTAGAAATTGTTAGTTATTTGAAACGGTTGACATTTACCATTCTTATGTGACATGCTAAATCAGGGGTTTCCTTAATCACGTAATATACTCATTTACACTTGCCTCCGCATGTCAGTTTTCTTTCATAAATTAATTCTTAAGTCTGGCCATTTCATTTATTTTAATCAAACTAAATAAGGGATTTAAAGCATGCTGAAATCACGCATTCATATTTACATATTTTTAAACTTTATATGTGGTGTAACTCTCGGTCCCTCCCTTTATTTCATTCCTTTTGTAACTGATGTCATAAACCACTGATTGCTCTTCCTCTGATCTTGCCACAGATCATATTTTTCCAATTTTGCAACGTCCAAATACATTTGTAAACATATTTAATACAAATCAAAATTTATTTAAAAATAAATGAATCATCACACACGTATTCATATTTACACAGTTAAAAATAAAACTGATACTTAAGAAAACAAATAAAACTGAGACGAATCAAATGCATGGTCCAAATATTTGTCAGTATAAAAATCAAGTTTTCTACTAGAAACGTTCGAACCTCTTACCTATTTTTAAAGAATAACTGATGCACTCCTTCCTTTCAGCCATGTAACTCACTGACTTTTGCATTCACACATATTTTCATACAAAGATTTAAACCACTATTTATCAACAAATCAAGGCTTGCAATTCTGGCATCTCGCATAAATTATAACTATTGATTTATCTCCTCCACTGATGTAGCTCATCAGTTACATTCAAACCACTATATATCTATCCCATTCCTTAAATCACGTAAGTAAAAGAAACTGATGCCTCAAAAATTAAGTTTTACTATATAACGTTCGAACTATGCACCTATTCATAGCCTATATACATATCAAAAGTACAATCACACATGAAAAAGCTCTTTAAAAACTGATGCGTTATCTACACTTATGATCCCCATGGAACTTCACAAACATCATCTATATTTACACCAGCTCTTTTTCCCTTCCACTATTCGCTCTGCCTTGCCTCCTTCTTGAGCCCGAGATCTATCAGGTAATAGCATTTTTTCCTTTCGTCCAGATTTGCTTCTTCTTCATTTTCTGATTTTCTTCATCACCTTGCTCGGCCTCCCCATGTTGTACGAGTTATGTCCATAATTATTGTGTGTAGATCTGTGACTTGTTGTCTAGGCTAGGAAGTTTGGCAAGTCTGCATATGATTATGATATAGATGTTATTAGTTTTAAGTTTTAAACTGGTAGGAACAGACAGTAATTGCGATTTGTTTTAAATTGATAACCACTAATACTTTCATAACTTTGTTCTTTTTAAATTGATAATAACAGATACTATTTGGGTTGTTTTAAAATTGTCAAGAACAGATACTACTTGGTTTTGTTTTAATTCTAATAAGAACAGATACTATTTGATTTTTTTTTTGTTTAAACTGTTAAGAACAAATGATATCAATTTTTGATTTAAACTGATAAGAACAGCTGCACCAAGTTTTTGTTTTTAAATTGATAAGTTGGTAAGTGCAGATGCTACTAAAATATTTTGTTTAACTAAGTAGTTGAAGTGCATAATTGTTCTTGTAATAAAGATATGTACTGAGTATTGCATGCCTCATGTTGCTCCAGTCTTCATTTCCATTTTGTTTGCCTATCTGTATTGCATTTTCTTGGCATTGACTTGTATTCAGTCACATTGCACTGTCCATGCATGATGATCCTCACTTTGCACTTTGAATTGTTGTATGCATTTGAGTTCACCCTCATTCGAATTGTTGCAGTCTTGTACAGGTATTAATAGCTTGTCCCTTATAACCTGGTTGCATTATTGATCCATTTTTTTTTTTTTTGACAGTCTGCATTAGTTGGTTTATTTGAGTTGGGTATTTTCACTTGAATTGGTCTTGTGGCAGTTTGCATGTCAAGTTGCACACTACTGTCTTATATTACTTTGATAAAATGTGAAATGTTACATGTTGCTTCGTACCATGCTTTAGTTGTCTGCATCCCATATCTCTGCTCTTACAATATGAACAGACCCTTGAAACCATATGTTATCTTGTTGTTTGAATCATAGCTTGATGTTATATATGTATGTAGATAGTGTGTCTGCTTGTCTGCATTGAGGTTGTATTCATATATACCTGCTACTGTTGCATTATTTGCTTCACTTGAGTTTTGTAACTGTAGCCTATTGGGTTCATTTTGAAACTGTGTATTTTCAAAATTTTTGATATGTTCAGTCTTCATATCCATTCCAGTTACATTATCTAATATGTTTCAGTTTCATATCTATATTGCATCCATAATGTTGCACTTTGGTCTGGTCATTGTTTTCCTGGGTGTTGAAGTCTTCATCTCCATTTTATGTACTGTTAGTACTTCATCCCTGTTGTGCATGTCTGCATATTTAGTAATACATGCCTGCATATTTAGTTAGTATCAGCCTGGGTAGAAATGGGGAACAACTAGGTTTTAAAAAAAAAAAAAAAAAAGAAAAAAAAAAAAAGAAAAGAAAAAAAAAAAAAAAAAAAAAGAGAAAAAAAAAAAAGAAAAAAAAAAAAAAATCTGATGGTGAAGCTGAATTCTAGAAGTAAAAATGAGTTAGAAGATAGTTGGGCAACACAAACATGGGCATCTGTAAGTATTCGGATAACAGAGAAATAGGGATAAGTGTTCACCAGTTTTGCATATGACCCGTAGATTTGACATATTTAACTCGAAGCAATATAGGTGCTGACTCGAAGCAACGACTTGCTTGGCCCGAAGCAGTTGAGTTTTTCTCAGGGTAAAAATTTTGGACACAGGGAAGTGTTATGTTCTATTCATGGCGTGAGTTTGCATGGGATACGAGTGTGCACATGTACAAAGTATAGAGTAGGAAAACTTCACCTTCTGTCAGTCAGCCTTTAGAAATTTTGTCGTAGTTTAGTGTTACCCGGTTCTCGTTTAGGGTATGTTTTGGTCACGGTACACGGTGGAGTGGTCGAGCAAAGCAAACAAACCCCGTTCTATTCTCATTTTCTTTGATCGTAAATTTTTAAGTCACGTATTCCATAATTGAAATTTTGTTCTAGATTTGAATCTACGTCAGAAGAATTTGATCGTTATTCTCTGTCGTGCTTTATCGGTGAATCGTCGTTTTGTATTCAAATTTTCTGCAACTTTCAGGTGAGTTTTTCTCACCAGACATATGTACATATATTGTGTAAATTATCGCAAGTGTATGTGTAAACATTCTATTTAGATATTATCTGTCTGTAGTATGATGTAGAATGATGAACCCATTTAAATTGACATCTCATCAGTTATTTATCTGTTATATTATTTCTGCAGTTATATTTTTAATTGTTATTTACTGCTTAAATCACCACTGCAAGTTCCCTGTTAAATTTAGATTGTTGTGGGCTGAAATGATAGGCCTAAATGATGATTACTGTGCTATTATTATGTTAACTGTTTAACTGTTAACTTGGGATTGCGGGTTTGAAATGATAGAACCCGGGGTTTGTAAATTACGGATTGAAATGATATAAATCCGTATCACTTGACCTAGGCTAGAGAACTATATACAGGCCCGTGGTTCTTATAATATTTTCTGAAATATTTAAAATTATTTTGGAAGTTAAATATTTGATTTAATATCTTTAAAGGATTTTATATTGATTTTGAATGAGTTATAAATGTTAATAAATAAATAAATAAATATTTGAATAAAATTTTGGAATATAACTTATTTTGGAAATTCTGGATTTTTGAAAGGATAAGATTTCAGTTAAGAAATATATATATAAGTTATATTTGGAAATATTTATTAAGTTAAACAATCTACTAAAGCATTTAAATGCTGTCTTTTGAAATTGGACTAGTTTTACCCGTAACTTTAGGTAGCATTTCCTAAGTGCTATAGAATCTGGAATTTGATTGTTTTGAAATTTAAGGAATTTGATAAATTATATTTATGTTTAAGTTTTGGAGACCTTTAAGATATGAGATTTATAACTGGATTTTTCTTAATAAATTTAAGATGAACATTCTAGTGTTAAGTAAATTTTGAAATTATTTAATGGCATAATTTTGGAGTTTTATCTATGGAATTTATGGGAATATTCAAGACGAAATAATAAACACTAATTTGTTGAAAGAAAAAAATATCCAACCTTAGTTTTGAATATTAATACTCCAATTGGATATATATATAGGAATTGAAATGGTCTTGGGAACATGAAGTGATATTTAAATTATGGTTTAAAATAAAGAAATATATTTGTAAAGCTATGTAAATTATCTTCTTTACAAAGTAACCATAAAGTTAAACCATTTATATCCAAACCATTTGTGTTTTGGGAGTTATGTTTTTTTTAAAGAAAAATTTCCAATATATTATGGTTTAAAGGTATAATTCAAATATTTGGTTTCCAGATATTATAAATTTTAAGCAGTATGGTTTTGGAAAAGAATTATATTTGAATATAACGATATCATGTTGTTTTGGGTTTTAAATGATATCGTATTTATAGTTTTGAAATGGAAATGTTTATACTGGTTTTAAAGTATAAATTGTTTTTAAATGACCACGGGTTATAATAACGATGGGTTGGCAAAGAGACCGGGATCGGATATGGACATACTCTCTGTCGATACCGAAAACCACTTTGACCAACCGTGTACGCGGTGGAGATTCCAGAATGAAGTAGGTCGGTGGTGGCGTTTCCTGTAAGGTAAATACGTGGACCCGACTCCCGTGAGTTGGCATAAGGTGGCTAAAACAGGAGCAATTCCAGGCCAATGAGGTCATTCCTCTGATCGGACGCTCCTCTTCGATATTATACTATGATTTTGGATTGATTCGGTGGCCACCTCTATATTTTGATTTTGGGGAGTTAGTCCGAGGTGGGCGGTAACTGCGGCTACGCGTTTCCACCAGCCTGGATAGCAATTGGTATATCTACCCTGGCATTGCCTAGTTGTGCCGTGTCATCTACCATACCGAGCCTTGTACGAGTTTAGATTTCTCCCGTAGCCCGTGTGGTATCCTCTAGTTGCTTCCCGATCAGGAGGAGCTATGATATTGGATGGACTACTGGGACTATTACGTGTTAAGATGGAAAATGTAAAGCCTTAATGCTATTTAAAAGTATGTTTATTTTATAAATAGACACTATTATAATAGCGCAATATACTACATAGTAAATAGTTTGACGGATCCTTAGAGGATGGGCGGTCCCAAGCATCCTTTAAGTTACTTGCTCTATATTACAGTACACTTGAATTAGCTTACATTATATAAGTATGTATGTCCTGACTCGAGTGTTATGTTTTATTTTTCGCTCGGGTCAGCCTGAGTTGCAGCTTCAATTTCTTCTCCGTAGCTAGGACACCCAGTAGATCATTCGCGCTGCTGGAAGTTGTTTCAGCCTTTATCTTTTCTGGAATTCAAGACTTTGAAGACTCTATCTCTATTTATGTCTTAAAATTTGTATTGAGGATTATAGACAATGTAAGTTCTGTTTTGTTGAAGTTATATCAGTGGCTTCATGAACCACTAAATTTTTAATTTCCGCTGCGAGATTCTGATATCTGTGTATGTGATTCTGTGATCTATTTATTGTATATTCTGAGTTTTGCCAAATTTATTCTACAACGCAGTATTTTGAACAATTCAAGTCCGACAATGTGCGGATGCGAATGGTTGAAAATATTGGGTCGTTACACAACTTGCTGAGCAGATTCAAGCCAACACTAACCTCATGACTCAGCTCACTCAGCAGCAGCGTCGGAATGCTGGAGGTAACCCTGCCCCTTATTCTGAATTTGATAGTTCAACCTCAGCTGATGAACCTCCTAGGCGTAGGCGCCGTAAGGATAAAGGTACACAGGCAGGTGTCATAGATCGATCGACTAGGGATCAAGCTTGTGAGGAGACCGGACGCCCGAATCTCCATGACCCAAATCAGGCGGGACATCAACCCGCACGGTCCCGTGGAACGGAACCCAACCTTCCATCCTCCATACGAACTCCCGACTTAACAGCTATGGTCAGGCAGTTGATGAGAGAGAACCAAGGCTTGACCAATGAAGATTGGGGAGTGTCCAGAAGTCATACTCCCTTCACAAATGATATCCTACTGGCTGAGTACCCCAAGAAGTTCAATATGCCGATCATCCCTGCCTACGAAGGGAAAACTGATCCCAGGCAACATGTGATGAGGTACGGATGGATGATGGATTCTGCAAGAGCCAATGATGCAACCAAGTGTAGGTGCTTTCCAATCACTTTGTCCGGAATTGCCACCATGTGGTTTACTCGACTTCCCCCACGATCTATATCCAGCTTCGACGAATTGGCAATGAAATTCATAGAACAATTCAGGATGCACACCACTCGTCCAAAGGATGTGATGTCCTTATCAAGGCATAATCCAAGATCCGGGAGAGTCATTGAAAGCATACTTACAGAGATTTCATATTGCTACTACTGAAGTGAGCAATCCTAACGACCATGCAATTTTGATGGCGGTGATGCATGGAGTGGATCCATAATCTGAATTCGGAGATTGGTTGGCGGGAAAGCCCCCAGCCACGCTGGAGCATTTTTATTCGAAAGCTCACCAGTTCATAAGAAGGGAGGAAGCTCGATGGACAAGACTAGCAAGGCACCTAGGCCTGCTCAGGAGACTGTGAAAAGTAACGTCGCCATGAAGCAAACCGGCGATAATTCAGGAAAAGCTCAACATAACGTGCAAAACAAGCCTGGGTAGTCTAAAGGATCCGGAGGTGGAAATCCCGGAAAGAAAAGAGAAACGGGGAAATGGAAGTCAAGGATCCCAACCTACAATGAATACACCTCGCTGAACGCATCTCTTTAGAACATCTATTTGTCAACCTGAAACACTTTTCAATATAGAAAACCACGCCCAAAGGAATCAACAGAGGAACATAAGCGGACTGGGAAGTACTGCCGCTTTCATTAGTCCTATGGGCACAACACATAGGAGTGTATACACCTCCATGATGCTATAGAAAAGCCGATCAGACAAAAAAAGCTGTAGGAATTTATCAAAGACCCATAAGACAGAAGGCAAGAGACATTGGACCCCGAACACGGACCAGCTCCACGCCAACCGGAACAACCTGCTCGAACTGTGGGTTGATTGGTTATTAACACGATTGCTGGCGGACCTCTGGCGGATAAGAATTGGCAGGAGATGGAATGATATGCTAACTCTTTAAGACATGCAGAGTATGAGTGTTGTTCGAATATGGAGGATGGAACTCCTGCAAAGCAGCAACGCACGATGAATGATGATATTGTATTCAGGAGCAGAGATGCGGATAAGGTGGAGGCTCCTACCATCGACGCGATGGTCATATCTGCGACAATCGGGTCGGCGTTCGTGAAGAGAATTCTTATTGATTGCGGAAATTCTGTTAACATCATCTTCAAGAAGGCATACGACCAAATGAAGCTGGAGACCAAGGATTGGAAACCATCGAAAGCCAGAATCCATGGCTTTAACGGCGCAACAATGGATGCAGTGGGATATGTGGAGTTACCAGTTGAACTGGGGCAAGGCGAGCGTAGGAGGGTGCGAATCCTACCGTTCATAGTGTTGGATGTTGACTCTCTATATAACGTATTTCTAGGAAGTCCAGCCCTGGAAGAATTAGGGCTGCGTTGGCCCCTTGGTGTCTGACGTTAAAATTTCCAACAGACAGAGGAGTTGGAGTTGTACACGGCGATCAGGCGACCAGTCGTGCATGCTATGCGGCTGAGCTGAGAGAAGCTCGACGTAGAGAGAAAGGAAAGGTTGTAGACAGCTCCGTCCGCATCCAAAATTCTGATGATTAACAAGTAGTGCCCAAGCCCTGGCTTGGGCAACATTCTCGGATCCATAGAGACATAGATCTATGGGGAACCCAGAGAAACAAATGCAGCACCGGTTGAACTAAAAATTGACATCCCAGTCAGCCGGGATGACCCATCACGAATTCTTAAAATTGGATCACAACTCGACCCCGTGGTGGCCGAGAACCTCACTGACTTCCTCCGAGCGAATCTTGATGTTTTCGCTTGGACACACTCTGATATGTGCGGTATTTCTCTAACAATTGCGAGTCATATGTTGAACATAGACCCAAAGTACGTTCCTGTAAAATAGAAAAGAAGAGGTATGGACCCGGAGAGGTCTGCGGTTCTTAAAGAAGAGGTGGACAAACTCAAAGCCAATGGGTTCGTCCGCGACGCCCTCTATCCTGAATGAGTATCTAATGCAGTGCTAGTGAAGAAAGCAAATGGAAAGTGAAGAACTTGTGTTGATTAATCCGATTTGAATAAAGCATGTCCGAAGGATAGTTTCCCTTTACCTAGAATCGACCAGCTCGTCGAGTCTACCGCCGGACATGAATTATTGTCATTTATGGATGCGTATTCAGAATACAATCAGATCCCGATGCATATTCCAGACCAATAGCACACCAGTTTTGTCACGAATATGGGGCTATATTGCTATGTAGTAATGCCCTTTGGATTGAAAAGCGCGGGAGCAACTTATCAGCGTCTGGTGAATCGAATGTTTAAAGACCAGATCGGTAAGACGATGGAAATCTATGTGGACGACATGCTCATGAAGTCATGGCAGTCAAACGACCACATTCGAGATTTAGCAGAAATGTTTGATATACTCAGACATTATGGTATGAAGATCAACCCCTTGAAGTGCTCTTTTGGTGTGGCGTCGGAAAAGTTCTTGGGTTTTATTGTGAATGCACGTGGAATTGAAGCTAACCTGAAAAAGATTCAAGCTATTCGACACACAAGTTCCCAGAAGTATAAAGCAAGTACAAAGCTTGAACGGAAAGGTAGCAGCACTGAGCCGATTCATATCCAGAGCCACGGATAAATGCATTCCCTACTTTGACATGATTCAGAAGGGAAAAAGGAATTTCGAGTGGACATCCGACTGTGAGGAAGCATTTCGAGCTCTGGTAAAGTATTTGGAGAGCCCCCTGGTGCTATCGAAACCAATCGACCATGAAATGCTGTATGTATACTTGGCAGTATCCCATCACGCTATCAGTATGGCTCTAGTTTGTGAGGATGACCGAGTTCAAAAGCCAGCATATTATATCAGTAAACACTTGACGGGGGAAGAAAGAAATTATCCAAAGATTGAAAAACTAGCCTATTGCTTGGTGATTGCATCACGCAAGCTTCGTTCGTATTTTCAGGCACACTCAATCAGTGTTTACACTGATCAACCTTTGCGGCAGATACTCCAACGACCGAAAACTTCTGGAAGGATGTTAAAATGGAATATTGAGTTAAGTCAGTTC
This sequence comes from Allium cepa, assembly GCA_030765085.1. Lineage (NCBI taxonomy): Eukaryota > Viridiplantae > Streptophyta > Magnoliopsida > Asparagales > Amaryllidaceae > Allium > Allium cepa. The sequence continues at coordinate 616,898,659 of CM060942.1, forward strand.
GATATAACCTACCTACCACGAAGGGCCATACAAGGACAAGCACTAGCTGAATTCATTGCTAAATTTACTATGTCAAACGATTCAAACCTCCAAGTCCCCAGAGTGCGGACTGGAGTACTCTAACTTCCCGGAATACGGACTCGAGTATAAACGATTCAAAACTCCGAGTCCCCAGAGTGCGGACTGGAGTACTCTAAGTTCCCAAAGTGCGGACTCGAGTATAAACAATTCAAACCTTCAAGTCCCCAAAGTGCGGACTGGAGTACTCTAAGTCCCCAGAGTGCGGACTCGAGTATAAACGATTCAAACCTCCAAGTCCCCAGAGTGCGGAATAGAGTACTCTTAGTCCCCGGAGTGCGGACTCGAGTATAAACGATTCAAATCTCCAAGTCCCTAGAGTGCGGACTGGAGTACTCTAAGTTCCCGGAGTGCAGACTCGAGTATAAACGATTCAAATCAACAAGTCCCCAGAGTGCAGACAGGAGTATTATAAGTTCCCGGAGTGCGGACTCGAGTATAAATGACCCAAACCTCCAAATCCCCAAAGTGCGGACTGGAGTACTCTAAGTCCCCGGAGTGCGGACTCGAGTATAAACGATTCAAACCTCTAAGTCCCCAGAGTGCAGACTGGAGTACTCTAAGTCTCCAGAGTGTGGACTCGAGTATAAACGATTCAAACCTCCAAGTCCCCAGAGTGCGGACTGGAGTACTCTAAGTCCCTGGAGTGCGGACTCGAGTATAAACGATTCAAACCTCCAAGTCCTCAGAGTGTGGCTGGAGTACTCGAGTATAAACGATTCAAATCTCCAAGTCCCCAAAATGCGGACTGGAGTACTCTAAGTCCCCGGAGTGCGGACTCGAGTATAAACGATTCAAACCTCCAAGTCCCCAGAGTGCGGACTGGAGTACTATAAGTCCCCGGAGTGCGGACTCAAGTATAAACGATTCAAACCTCCAAGTCCCCAGAGTGCGGACTGGAGTACTCTAAGTCCCCGGAGTGCGGACTCGAGTATAAACGATTCAAAACTCCGAGTCCCCAGAGTGCGGACTGGAGTACTCTAAGTCCCCGGAGTGCGGACTTGAGTATAAACGATTCAAACCCCCGAGACCCTAGAGTGTGGAATGGAGTACTCTAAGTCCCAGGAGTGCGGACTCGAGTATAAACGATTCAAACCTCCAAGTCCCCATAGTGCGGAGTGGAGTACTCTAAGTCCTCGGAGTGCGGACTCGAGTATAAACAATTCAAAACTCCGAGTCCCCAGAATGCGGACCGGAGTACTCTAAGTCCTCGGAGTGCGAACTCGAGTATAAACGATTCAAACCTCTAAGTCCCCAGAGTGTGGACTGGAGTACTATAAGTTCCCAGAGTGCGCACTCGAGTATAAACAACTCAAATCTCCAACTCCCCAGAGTGCGGACTGGAGTACTCTAAGTCCCTGGAGCGCGGACTCGAGTATGAACGACTCAAATTTCCAAGCCCCCAAAGCGCGGACTAGAGTACTCTAAGTCCCCGATGTGCGGACTAAAAAATATTCTAAGTGCTTGAAGCACGGAAGGAAAAACGAACAACTCTCAAAGAATCTCCGAGCTATATGAAGGTGAACCGAGAAATCCATGTTATTCGAAATAGCTTGGATTTAAATCACAATCACACAAAAATTGAACGACAAGAGCCTTTTGAAAGACAGAAAAACTGAGTTTTATTCACCAAGAATAAGTTTCTACTACTCCTCCGAAGCTCAGAGTCAAAAGTTTATTTACATAAACTACAAAAACAAAAATAATTGCATAATCTAAGCTAGCTTTTGTTGAACGAGAGCGAAAACTACTTCTTTGACTTCTTTGACTTTTTGCCCGATGACTCCTCCCCGGTACGTTTACCCTTGATAGCTTTCTTTGACGGAGGAGTGACAGCCGAAGAAATATGAGAAACATCCATGGGTTTGGACCTGCCAGGGAGAATGACCTTCAACGGCTTTTACAAAGGATCGTCTAGGTCCACAGCTTGAGGTTCGACCTTGATCTTGATCATCGCCTACTTCTCTTTCTCAAGCTACTCCTTCATGCTCAGCTCGGATGTGTGCTCGGAGACGCCTGTAATTTCAACTTCATAACTCCCATCAATGGGAGAGGAAGTCTCGGATTTATCTTCATCAAGCGCTCCGATCACTTAGGCATCTGAACCGGGAGACTCTCCTGCGTGAGTGGTTTTACTCGTTTTCTCCCTCACCTCCTTGGCGAAATCGCTCCTCGGAGTAGGCTCAAGATCAGAATGGCCTGCACAAAATCACGAAAAACAAGTATTAGAATACGATAGCTTCTGGTGGAAAGCGAAAGCTCTTGGAATGATTAAGAAAAAAAGCTGCCTACCAGGTTCTGGCTGGCTCTCAGCCGTCAAGGAGGTCTCACCCTCCGGAATAGGGGACAAAACATGAACACTAAGGCCGGGGTCCACCGGGTTATAGCCAATGTGCTATTCAAAAGGATCAAGTATCGGCCGACTCGTCGGCTGGGTAGACACACGAGCTGGAGACTCAATCCCGGATGGACCGACAATAACTTCTTTTCCTTTTGTGGAAGGGGAGCCTTTGCAATAAATAGCTTTAGCCGCTGACAGGTTCGAAGGCTCATTTCCCTTAAGGAATTCTTTTATCAAGGCCCCCTCATCAACCTCCTCAATACTGTGTTCGTCCTTTTTGTTTTCAATTAAAGTTTCCCATGCCTCGACCAAAGATTCGAGATAGCCCTCTCCCAGAAAAGTTAAGTCTCGGTGCATGAGAACGCAGGCATTGAATTCGGCAATAAGCGGGTCGAACCTCGTTTTGATTTCTTCTCTACCCTCCTCCTTGGCAGCTTCAAGACGAGAGTCGATCTCCGCAGAGGCTATCTTTTTCCCCTCTTCGTGGGCTTCATTCTTCAGCGCCTCAACTCTAGAAATCTCGCCCTCAAGTTTCGCCTTAAGGAGTCGTGTTGCAACAATCTCCTTGCAATACCGTTGCGACTCTTCTTGGGCAGCAACCTTCTCCTCTTGTTCTTTGCGGAGCCGCTCCTCAAGTTCATTAACCCGGAGATAGAATGCATCCCTATCATTTTGTACCGAATCTTTTTCCAAGGTCAAAGCCCCACAGCGTTGTACCTCCTCGTCGAGTTCTTTTTTGTGAGTCATTTCCAGACGAGTTACGGCTTCGGCGGTGTCCTTGGCACTCTGCTGGGCGGCCTCAAGTTCAGACTTGTAAGTCGCAATCTCTTCATCCTGAGCTTTAATGATATCTTTGTCATGGTTGGCCTCAAGCTTCAGGCGAACGATCTCGTGTTGGCGCTCCATGGAGACTTCTGAAAGTTTTTCAACCAAATGAACAAACGCATCATGTTGAACATAGACGTCATTGGTGCAGGCGATGGCGCTCTATTTAACATCTCCAGGTATATAGTGGATCGCCGGGAGGAACATCAGACCATCAAAGCAGATCTTTGGAAATTTAGCTTTGAGCTCGGCTAGTCTCTCCGATACTGTTGGATCTTTTGCGGGAACGGGAGGAGACGGCTTTGAAAGTTCAACTCTCCTATGAGGATCCCGAGATTGCCGTGTGGAAGAGGAATCAGAGTGTTGGTCTCGGGGGACATCGGATTGTGACCCCTTATAGCCATGGTTATCTTTGCTTGGTTCCGAGTGAGAAGAGGGATGTTGGTGGTACTTGGGCTGATAATATGTTTTCTTCCGAGATGATGAGTCCCGGGAATGATAATCCCTATCGCCATCACCGTCTCTGTCCCGACGTCTCCCGGAACCTAAGTCACTGATGTGCACGTAAATGTGCATATTTTTACCATCATATTTATTCTTTTTAAAATAAATAAATGATCATATTGGGTATTTTAACTTGTTTAAACCAAAATTCATATTATTTGAAATTGTCACATATTCATCTTCATCTAGGGGCAAAATGGTCATTTTTGTGCATATATTAATTTGAGAAAATTTAATTTGAAATTTTTATATTATTTTGTAGGAAATTACACTCAATTACAAGTGGGTTCATGAAGGAATATGCATGCACAAATGAATACAAAGGAATGAAGATGGAAATAATTCAAAGTGAAGAACATGAAGGACCCCACCTACCCACCTACCTTAATGTACAAATTAAAGGCTAATGCACATGCTTATGGATTTAATGGCTTCATGTACATTTAAGTGGGGATTAATACATGCTAATGATAACTTGGCCTCCACACTTTCTTATTGGCATTTTGGGCATTCCCCAAAAATAGGAATTAGGGTTTTAAACTTGTATATATACCCCTTATGTTTCATGTAGCATCCATCTCTTAATCTCTTCACTTAGTCTCTCTTAGGCCTCCTTCTCTTTAGTTTAGTTTAGATCAAATAAAAGAAAACTCTCTTTCTCTTTTCATGGCTACTTAGCCATTTTTATTTTATGTAATTTTCTTTTCTTTTATGCAATGTTAATTAGTGTTTCTTTTTAATAACATGTTCATTTCATTTTATGCAAGTAGTGTAGATTTTTCTTTATGCAATTAGATTAGTTGTCTTTCTCTTAGCTTTCATTTTCTTTTCTTTTTGTTCAATGTTGCATGCTACATTTGTTCATATGATAACAAAAATGAGAGCTTAACCCCTTCAATTTAGGGGTAATGAAGCCTCTAATCATGTAGCTTCAACATTTTGATGTTTTATACTCTCTTTTTGTGCTTTAATGAGAATGTATGAAGTGGTTTAATGATGTTGTTTAGCTTTGAATTTGATAGTCTATGTTGTTCATAACAAATAGGCTATGCTTAAACAAACAAAACACAAATTGCCTCTTCATCTAAATATGATTATGGCAAAGAAGTGCTTGTTGAAAATCAAATTTGATGGTCTATATTTCTAATTAATAGTTAATAGGCCATACTTCAAATAGATTTCATTCTCAACTTTGTTGTCATTTTCATGAGAGTTGTTAAGTGATTTAAAGGTTGTGTTATAATTTGATGGCTTATGTTGAGCTAATTAATAGCACAAATGAGTCATACTTAAGATAAACACATCATTTAAATTCACTTATGACCCAAAAAAGATAGATCATAATTTCATAATTGTTGAACTATATGATCTCGAGAGTGGAATTATCTCTAAATTGTCATTTAACTCTCATATTTTTATCACTTTCTTTTTGACATTTTTCTCATTTTCTAGCTAATCACACCCTTCAACTTTGGTTTAATTTGATTGAATAGAATTTTAAAATCATCAATTCCCTGCGGATCGACCCGTATTCGCCACGTACTACGATAGTACGCCGTGCGCTTGCGGTTATTTTTAATTCAAATTCGTTCGACGGTTTTCTAAACCGATAGAATTTCCGTCGACGATCAAGTTTTTGGCGCCGTTGCCGGGGATTTGTTTGATTTTTATTTTCTATTCTTCGAATTATTTGTGTTTGATTTTAGTGTGTGTTTTTATTTTGTGTGTGTTTGCATTTAAAAAAAACAAAAGAACAAAAATTTGTGTTTGTTTGATTTTTATGTGCATTGTACTTGTGTGCTAGTTTTTCTTATTTGTTTAGCATTTGCATTTCATATTTCAAAAAAAAAAAAAAAAAAAACACACACACAAAAATTTCAAAACAAAAACAAAAATATTTTGTTTCCATTTCATTCATTGTACAGTTTACAGTTTAAAAAAAAAACACTGCATTGTAATTATTTGCTCTCTCCTCTACCTCTCTGTTCACTGATCTACACTACATTTGATTTTCATTTTCACTGTCTTACACTTGCTTACTGCTTCAGACAATTACTCTTCAATCATACCATCTGCCTTGACCACTTGTTTCAGACTTCCTCCCAAACCATCACTTACATACAACTGTCCTAGCCATAACCTACCACACAATCTGTTATCAAACCCCTATTTCACCATCTTACTGCTGCTTGCCTCCATCACTGCCGAAACTCAATTTCCCACTACATCTTGCAAACCACTGAACAACAGCATACATCTCTCTCCAACCACATTCAACCATCTGCCTTCAAAAGCCACTACACCACTCCACTGCAACTCTATATTCCGCCAGTCCAAACATACTGCACATTTACATCATCCCAATACCATACCAAAACACAGCTGCAAACAATCCTCTTCACTAAACTGTGCATCATCACAACATTCAACTCACTTCCCATCACTTTTGTTCACACACTCAACCACCACTACTTCACACCAAATTAACCATCGAACTCCTCTGCTCTACCATCATCTCAGCATTCAACACTCTGACCAAACCAGACTCCAAACTGTCATCTACATACACGAACAAAACAACCATCGGCCATCTACAACCATTTCCTTCCCTGCCACTTCATACAAACTCCTGCCCAGACCTTCAATACAAACCCATCATCTACAACAGACATTCATCCCTCATTCACACACTTCATCCCATACAACACTCCATTACAACCCTACTCATCAACTACAGCTGAAACAATCTCCACTGCCGCTGTTGCTTACGAGTGACTACTACAAATTGTCTGTTTTAACACAGATACAACAGCAACAACATCCACTGCCTTCTCAATACAGCACTCCAATCGCAACCCCACTTCATCTCGCATCAAAAACCGGTTGCAACTTCACAACAACTTACCATACCACCTCTCTGCAAAAACCCCACCATCACAAAACTGTGCTCAAACAACAACCACCATAACCGCATTGCCTTCCTGCCCCTGTCACACACCGGACAAAACACCCTCTGTCTTCTCTCCACTATCTCCAGCAACTGTTCACTGCTTCCATCAAACACCCCACATTCCATAACATTTCCAGTCACATCCTCCTCTGCCTTAACTAGCCACGGCAAAACTCACTTCAACCTTCATACAACTGATACATCTCATCCCCTCAACTGTTCTCCCTGACCCAAAAAAAAAAAAAAAAAAAAGAAAAAAAAAGAAGAGAAAAACAACCTCCACGACTTCAACAGCTACACCGTGAACCCAAACCGCAACCCAGTAATCTGCCTTCTTGCTGCCATCACCTCGAAACGATCAACCAGTACCACCATCACCACCCAAACCTCACCGCAACCTATCCCCAAATTCCATTCCATTCGAAACCCAATTCGCGAAACAATCTCGTAAGCAAGCATCGCGATTTAGTTTTGAGAATTGAACACTCGAGAAATCGAACTTCATTTTGATTTTTGATTTTGATTTCGGTCTTGAGAAATTTTCTGTTAGAAGAATTCGTGAATTGCATTGTGAATTTGGTCAGGCTTGATTTTAAATTGTGAAGGGGTTTTAATTGGGCCGGGTTTGCTTTCTTTTTAGGTTGAGTAATATTGTTTAGGCTGAGTAATTCTTTGTTTAAAAAAAAAACAATTTTTTTTTTTTAAGTAAAACCCTACTTTTACGTTTCCTTTCAAAAAACAAAAAAAACAAAAAAAATTGTACATATTCTTGTTTTATATTTCAGGTTGCCAAAGCAGATTACAAAGAAGAGTTGCTTGCTTTGCGGAGCTTGCCCAAATAACAACTGCTTGCTTATAAAAGTTTTGCTGCTTTTAATCCCTATTTATTGTTCATACTTGTCTTGCATTGTTGTTTGTTTGCATTTTAAAAATAAAAAACAAAAATTTATTCGTAGTTGCATTGTTAATACACGTTTAATTTTTGCTTTGCATTTCATCCTAAAATTTTGTTAATAATAACGGTTAGACATCGATAACACTTAATTGTATATTAATAATTTGTCTTCTTTGAACAATTTAATTTCTTGGTGTCTAGGCTACGGCAGAGTAATAACCATTTATAAATATTACGGTGATTCGTAAATATTATAGTGGTTGTTCCTCTGAAGGTACTTAAACCTTCGGCTGCATTGCTACGGTGATTCGTGATGCACCGATAAATCCTGTCCGTTACCTGGCTGAGAACTATCTTGTTGATTTAAGACAATTTGTGATTATACAATTTTGGGTTAACTTAGGATAAATCATTTGTAATTAACCTTGCATTCATTTAGTTGCATTAGTTCATGCATATTTAAAAAAAAAATTCAAAATCCAAAACAAAACAAAAAAAATTGTAAATATTCCTTTTATTTCTCTTTGCAATTTTTAAATCCTTTTCCTTTGAAATTTCTAAAATCCAAAAAAAATATAGAAAAAAATCCAAAAAAAATATATAAAACTTCAAAAAAAAAAGCCAAAAAAATTTGAATATCCAAAAACAAAACAAAAATCAATTTTCCATTTCGAAAAATAAATTCTACTTGTAAATATTTTTCTTTATAAAAAAAAAACCAAAAAAAAAATCTTGAAAATGTCCGAGTTTCCTTTCTCTTACTCACTTGAATTTAGTTGTGAAAATCAATATAATCCATATGAGTTCACTCCAAATTCGCATGGATATTTTAACAACAACTATTGTTTAAACGATTCGAGTTTTGAACCACAAAATTTTCAAAAAGATGACCAACCTTCAAGACTTGAAAATAGCATTTCATCTTTACTTGAAATCGCTACACAACAAAATCAGATGATAAATAAGTTGTGTAATTCATATTTGTGCGATAACTCGAACCAAAGTTTTCAAAATAATCAAAATTTGAATTCACTTCAAAATTCAAACGATTTCGAGTATAACCCATGCCAATACAATTTTGAACTCCAAAATGAATTTCAAAATCAAGACAAAAATGTGAACCAATTTTCAAATAATTTTGGCAATGGGAATAGTTTCAATAACGATACAATTGAAAACTTTGGTTATCAACAAATTCAAAGTGAAAATTTTCAAATTAATAATCATGAATTTGACTTTGTTGACCAAATGGAAGAAGATAACGGGGATTTATTACTTGAAAAATACAAAACTTTTCGTGAAAATCATAATCAAATCTCAACTTGCGAAGAATCAAATAAAAATCTACCGTTTATCGAAACTGACAATTCTTGTTCTCAACAAGTCCAAATCAAAAAATTTCAAGTTAATAATTACAAATTTGACTTTGTTGAGCAAATGAATGAAATCTACGACGATCACACGAATTTGTTGATTAAAACATTGGAAAAAATTTGTGAGAAACAAAATCAAATTTTAATGTGTGACGAGTCAAACGATAATCCATCTTTTACCCAAATCGATGATTTTCAAATAACAACTTTTGAAATTGATAATGAAGATCTTAATCAAGTTGTTGAAAATACGGTAATTAAGTTGGATTTCAATTCTTTTGAGGGCGCGAAACTCGATTTAAACTTCGATCTTCCTTTTTCTGAAAATTTGAATACGACAACTTTGAATTTTAAACTCAATTTACACGATGAAGTTGTTGATAATCCAACAAAGGAAGTCGAATTTAACGAACATGAGTTTTATGGACTTTTTGATAACGATCACCATTTTGACTTTGAAATCGATAATTTGAAAGAAGTTTTCAATGATGGTGAAAATAAATGTGAATGTCAATCAATTGTTTTATCAACCCCAAAAGTCATTGAAAACAAAACAACTCATTCAATTTTTAATAAAACAAAATTCGTTTTTCCAAATCGACAATCAACTTCGAAATCTTTTACGATTTGGTTTTTCATGCTTAAACTATGTCTCGTATACTTGGCGAGACAAATGAATCGGTTTTTGAAAGACCGTTTCGTTTACTTTCTAATGACATACTTTCTAATCTCTTATAAATAATCATCCTTTCATGTAAATATAGGATTTTTATTTTTCTTCTTTCTCCTTCCACTTGGGTTGACTGTGGGGACACAATCAAAAATCAAGTGTGGAGGGAGATTCATCTTCATTTTTTTTTCACTGTTTATTTTTTCTTTAAAATCTCAAAAAAGAAAAAACCAAATTTTTTTTTCTTTTGATTTATTTTTAAAAGAAACAATATAAGATAAATATACAGTTTTGGTTTATTAAATGGAAATTTTTGAAAATTTAGTCGTCTTAACAAAAATAAAAATGAAGTTGTATTACAAATAATAATGGTTTAACTGGTATATAGGAAGATTCATGCGTGTTAATTATGAAGTACGTCCTTATTGAAAATCTTTGTTTTAAAAAGTGGTTGATTTAAAGTAAAGGATATAACATTTTTTTTGCCTTCTAAGTTAAATGGTGCTAAGATGATTTTGCAAAACTCTCTCTCTCTCTCTTTTTAAAAAAAAATATAAAAATAAAAAATAATAACATCCAAGTATTCACTCTCATTTAAAAGTCCTCAAGGTTATGCATGGGTGATTACTTGGAATTTTTGATTATGTGATTTCATACTCATTTAAAAGTCCTCACGGTTATGATGTATGGAACACATGTAAAAAAAAAGACTTAATAAAAACCACCTACGGTCGATAGTGTATGCATGAAAGTGTGTGCACTCGCCATGCTCTGTACTCCCCTCACATAAGCCCGAAAGGCAGTGCATGGGTGGTATATCTGGCCTCAGTTTATCTGAGCTAGGTGTGTAATTTTTCTTGCAAATAATGAGAGAGCAAGCAATTGAAATCCTAACACTATTTTTACTTATTTGATTTGATTTGTTATTGAAAAGAAATGAAAATACCACTTTGATAAACATTGATAATCAACTAAGGATCCATTTTATAATTACACTTTGTTATCAACCGAAACAACAAGTTAAACTATTGTCTATTTGTTATGATAACTTGATTTTTGTTGGAAATTTTGACGAGTAAATGACATAAATTTTCAAGATAATAACCAAAACCTATATTTAACTTATTTGTGTCAATTTAAAAATAAATCCTTCATTTGTAAATATTTTCAAAAATTTGCATCCATCTCTTTGTAAATAAATCATGCATTTTGCAAATATTTTCATCCTGCATTTGGATTTTGTGGGTAGTATCTGCTGAAAACCCTCACGAGACAACACTCGTCCTACTTGGGACACCCAGAGGTTTAACGGCTTGTTGCATGCGCTCAATGCAATCGTGCTCCCTACGAAAATGGATTTATCTTAGTTTTCTTTATTCGAGGACGAATAAAAAGATAAGTGTGGGGGTATTTGATGTGCACGTAAATGTGCATATTTTTACCATCATATTTATTCTTTTTAAAATAAATAAATGATCATATTGGGTATTTTAACTTGTTTAAACCAAAATTCATATTATTTGAAATTGTCACATATTCATCTTCATCTAGGGGCAAAATGGTCATTTTTGTGCATATATTAATTTGAGAAAATTTAATTTGAAATTTTTATATTATTTTGTAGGAAATTACACTCAATTACAAGTGGGTTCATGAAGGAATATGCATGCACAAATGAATACAAAGGAATGAAGATGGAAATAATTCAAAGTGAAGAACATGGAGGACCCCACCTACCTTAATGTACAAATTAAAGGCTAATGCACATGCTTATGGATTTAATGGCTTCATGTACATTTAAGTGGGGATTAAAACATGCTAATGATAACTTGGCCTCCACACTTTCTTATTGGCATTTTGGGCATTCCCCAAAAATAGGAATTAGGGTTTTAAACTTGTATATATACCCCTTATGTTTCATGTAACATCCATCTCTTAATCTCTTCACTTAGTCTCTCTTAGGCCTCCTTCTCTTTAGTTTAGTTTAGATCAAATAAAAGAAAGCTCTCTTTCTCTTTTCATGGCTACTTAGCCATTTTTATTTTATGTAATTTTCTTTTCTTTTATGCAATGTTAATTAGTGTTTCTTTTTAATAACATGTTCATTTCATTTTATGCAAGTAGTGTAGATTTTTCTTTATGCAATTAGATTAGTTGTCTTTCTCTTAGCTTTCATTTTCTTTTCTTTTTGTTCAATGTTGCATGCTACATTTGTTCATATGATAACAAAAATGAGAGCTTAACCCCTTCAATTTAGGGGTAATGAAGCCTCTAATCATGTAGCTTCAACATTTTGATGTTTTATACTCTCTTTTTGTGCTTTAATGAGAATGTATGAAGTGGTTTAATGATGTTGTTTAGCTTTGAATTTGATAGTCTATGTTGTTCATAACAAATAGGCTATGCTTAAACAAACAAAACACAAATTGCCTCTTCATCTAAATATGATTATGGCAAAGAAGTGCTTGTTGAAAATCAAATTTGATGGTCTATATTTCTAATTAATAGTTAATAGGCCATACTTAAAATAGATTTCATTCTCAACTTTGTTGTCATTTTCATGAGAGTTGTTAAGTGATTTAAAGGTTGTGTTATAATTTGATGGCTTATGTTGAGCTAATTAATAGCACAAATGAGTCATACTTAAGATAAACACATCATTTAAATTCACTTATGACCCAAAAAAGAGAGATCATAATTTCATAATTGTTGAACTATATGATCTCGAGAGTGGAATTATCTCTAAATTGTCATTTAACTCTCATATTTTTATCACTTTCTTTTTGACATTTTTCTCATTTTCTAGCTAATCACACCCTTCAACTTTGGTTTAATTTGATTGAATAGAATTTTAAAATCATCAATTCCCTGCGGATCGACCCGTATTCGCCACGTACTACGATAGTACGCCGTGCGCTTGCGGTTATTTTTAATTCAAATTCGTTCGACGGTTTTCTAAACCGATAGAATTTCCGTCGACGATCAGTCACATCCAGAGTGATAGAAAACAGATGACCCACGGAGGCGATCAATGCCGTGTGTACGTCCCATGTCACCTGTACGAAATTTGAGAAACGATGAGTTAGAAATAAGAAGAGTGACAACGAGAATTTAAGTGCAAAGTGAAGTGCAAGTGCATGTGCGTGTCCTAATGTTTCCCTCTGACGGACCAGTTGCTTTACTAATGGGAGTTTTTTGTCCCTGACTTTAGGCTAGAGCGCCTGCATCGCCTCTGATGGGCGAGTGAAGTTTAAATGCCTTCGGATCGTCAAAGTCGTAATTGAGCAGACCATCGGGAATGGAGAGGTTCGATAGGCCCTTTAAAGAACATTCTACGTGCTGTGAAGAAGCCTCCTTGTCTGTTGGAATGAGCGTAACTTTGGAAGTTCCGCCAACTCTCTCCTTCCTTATCTTGTACGTCAATTTCCTCTTCCCCTTCGAAGGGGAAGATGACGTTTCAATGTCATGCACTTCGACTATTGGATCCTGAGAAGGACCCACGTTCTTACCCTATGCTTCGAGTGTTTCATTCTCTTTAATTTCCCCCTCTTCCGGTGCGTCAGGGGTGTGACGTGATGACTTAGCTAATTTTTCCCTTTGCCAGGGGCAGGCCTGGGTACGGTAATGCCTTAAGGAAGGCTCATCTGACGGCCTGCTGCCAATAGCCCAAACCTTGTAAGTGACTCATTCAAAATGAGAGTCCGAATGTCTCTTTCTTCGACAGGAAGGGATCGAATAGCCTCGACGGCCTCAGAGTATCCGCGATCAACAGGACGTGAATTGATACCTGAAAAGATGAAACAAGAGTTAGAAAAGGCAGAGCCCCGAACAAGCACAAACATCGACCTAGAGAAAAGACTCACTTCCTTCAACCCATCTCCTCGCGAAACCAGGAGGGCAACGCACATAGAACCATTCCTGTTTGTATAAGGAAAATTTGCTCCATGCCTCGGTTAAAATCTGGCATTTGTGGTGCGGCTCGAGGAACACAAAAGATGGGCTATCTCTCCGCTTCTTGATCATATATATATATATATATATATATATATATATATATATATATATATATATATATATATATATATGATGTCTCCCGGAGTTGGGGGCCTAGAGAGAACGCTCATGAAGAGGATGTGGGTACCGTGGATAAATGCGTGGCCGTTCGGGTGCAGTTGCGACGGGGCAATGTCAATGTATTGCAGCACATCTCGAAGAAATAAATTGAACGGTGGCACGCTGCCAACCCAGCACATGAATTTATTACACGCCGTGTATCCAACTGGGGGAAAGTGTAGACGATCCTGCCCCGATGGAACTAGCACGTCATCGAAAGGGATTCCATGGATAGAGCATATTCGTCGGAGTGCAACTTCATTGACCTTCGAAGCCTGAGAATCAATAGGGTTATCTAAGAAAAATGCTGCCTCCAGAGCGTCGGGAGCCATGGCAGAGGAGGTTGACGGATTTGAAATATCCGCGACTTCTTGTTTTGAAGACGGCCTAGGTCTATCTGAGATCGTGGCGGAGCTAGACTTCTTAGATATCTCCGATAAATATTGAGTTTGGCACAGCACCTGTTTGAACTATACTCGAAAAATAATCAACGCTAGACTTAACAACATAAATTCCCTCCCCCCCGTGCGGTGTGTGATCTAGTGCAATCATTCAAATATAAACGCTGAGAAATTATAGGTCACATAGTTGATGGTATAAAGGTGAACTTTGGACAGTCATTCTCGAAGACCGTCATCGCTGACCGTCTCCGAAAGCCAGTCTGGCAATGTTTTCAATTTTGGACTCGGACATTGACATTGTATGTCAAAAGCTTTTATCTGTTTTTATCGACTTCAGTTCAGGCTTATGAATAATAGGAACTAGGAAGTTATCAGTTCAGATCAGTTCGATATGCCAGTTTTCTTAGGTTCATGTCTTTGTTTTTGTCTTATAATTAGGCAAGGTGAGAATGTTGGTCGGCCTAGGTATCGTTCGGTCAAAAAGTTGTCCGGCCTAGGTATCGTTCGGCAAAGAAATTGTTCAGCCTAGGCACCGTTCGGCCAAGACATTGTTCGGCCTAGGCACCGTTCGGTCAAAGTATCGTCCGGCCTAAGTTCTGCTCGGCCGAAATGACGTTCGGCATCCTATCTAATTTGTACAACCTTCCTATCCTTCCATCCCACTGCTCGGCATGTGGCAAATCATGCCAAACCAAAGTTACGCCGAGCCCCAACGCTCGGCACTCCGCCCTTAACAACGATTTTGTTTTTCTTTTCTTCCTCTACCCATACCGAACAGCGAGGCTGGATCGTTCGGCGAGTCAAGCCGAACCATGCTGTTCGGCATTCTAGACAATTCCTGCTCCTCCATTGTTTTTTCCTCCAATCTCGTTCGACACGAGAGAACAATGCCAAACCATAGTAAATTTCCCAACAACTCCCTCATGTGCTCATCTCTGGCCACCTCTCCTTTCCTCCACGTCGTTTGGCCCTAAAAATATCCTAATCGAAGTTCGTTTCTTTCATCCACGCAACCCCTGTCGGCTACGGTTCTAATTTACGAACTTAAGTCTCTTATTGAAACTTTTTAGTCAGGGAAAGGATTTGGATAGAGGAATCGATACCTAGTTAATAGATCGAGACTTGGGAAGGATTGTTAAGTCTTTAGAGTTTGTTGACAGGTGTGGTTCGCGAGTATAAAGTGGCAGAGGTGAAAGTGAAAAAGAGAAGAAGATGGAGAAGTCCTGCCTTTATAGGGAAGAAGAGGAAGTCGAAGAGCCGATGACCGTTAGAACTGGTCAAAACGAAGTCATTCGGCACACATGGAGCGTTCGACTTCGGCCGTACTGTTCGGCCTTCGGATTACGTTCGGCATACACCACCTCACCTGGCGTTCACAAGAACACCTCCAAAGGAATTAAACCAGGGCTCAAAGCGAAGCACAAAGGGCACGTAATTCAAAGCGTATCACGTTCGGTCATGCTATACACTTTGGGGGGCAAGTGTTTCCAGGAGATTTGACCAGGCAACTAGGCGCTCGGCGTTTACTTACCGTTCGACATTTTGAACGCTCGGCATAAATGGTTCGTCTGGAATTCACGTTCGAATAACATTCAAGAGTACTCGGCATTGGGAAATGCTCGACATCCAGGAGCGCTCGGCATCCAAGTCTCGTTCGGCCGGCATCCAGCGTCGTTCGACGCAAATGGTTTGTTTGGCATTCGAGTTCGACCGAAATCCAAAGATCGTTCGACATTAGTCTCGCTCGGCATCCAGGGGCGCTCGGCATCCAAAGCTCATTCGGCATGAGTCTTGCTCGGCATCCAGGAGCACTCGGCATCTAGAAGCGCTCGGCGTCCAAAAGCGCTCGGCATCCAGGAGCGCTCGGCATCCAAAGATTGTTCGGCATCCCGAGATCGTTCGGCAGCTAGAGGTGTTCGGCATTCATTCAATCTCAATCAACTTCGACCATTGCTCGGCATACACTCCCCATCCAGCACCTCGCTTCGTTCGGCACGAAGGTGGTGGTTCGGCATTGTGTCGTTCGGCACATTAGGGTCGGCACACAGAGCCTACTCCATTTGGGCCAAAGTATTCAGCTATCAGGCCCACCAGGGGAGTCCAACCCACCTTCGTCTATAAATAGAGAGGCGGGGGCACAGTGAAAAAGAGGGGCGTTTTTTCGAGAACATCGAGGAAACTCTGCCGCATTCAACACTCACCAAGACATAATCTTTTACTTTGCAATTGTATTCAAATAATTAGAAACGGATTGAATATGTAATCAGTTATCAAGTAAAGGAATAAAGATTAACTTCAAAGTGGACCTAGGCGGTTGCGCCGAACCACTATAAATTTGGTGTTCTTGTTCTTTGCATTTAAGTTTGCGTACTGTCTTCAGTTTTTTAATTTACCATCTTCATTAATCTCTCTACACAATCTCTCTTAAGGGTGTTAGTGGCCAATTTTGGTGCTAACAGTAACATTTTCGACTTGCACTCTGGTCCCAATGATTTATCCGACCCCATTCTTCGTCCGGAACTTCAACATCGGACACCAAGATTCTAGTGTTATATTGAAATCTGCAAGGGATGGTCTATTCGAAAAGGCATTGTTTGTCGAATATTCACCCACAATCACAAATTTCTAAACCCGCACAATCTTGTAATCTCCATGCCCCAACTTCATGGACAAATCAATAGTCCAAATAGATTGCTTCACCTTATTGGTAAATCACTTGAATCCTGGATTTACAAGGCTTGACATCCTTTATACTTATCCTCATCTAATCAAAAGTTCTTTTAATATTCATTGAGCATCCACTATCCACCATGACTCGGCGCACTATTGCAGGGTCTACAGTGGTTGTTATCACCATAGGATCTGAAGTTGGCACTTCAGTCCCATAGAAATCCCTACTCTGAAAAACTATATCATCCATTATCAACCTTTGCCGCTTAGTTGGAGATTCATCTTCAATGGCAAAGTAGCTCTCCTACGGTACATGCGTCAATGTACTCGCGTACTGCTCCATCTCATTTAAATTTTTCTCCACTGGATGATGTCCTGCAATTATCGTGTTAATAACAATTTTTTCATCTGGCCATCTTGGCCCCTCTCCACTGTGTCCAAGCTTGTTTCCTTGGGTGTTTGGCTATTGGGGTCTAGCATTTTGTTTGCCATCCTACAACTCTCTAGCATATTCATGCAATCTCCTTTTTCATATCAACTTCAATGAAATCTCTCAGATGCCTGCATTCATTCATGTTATGTCCATGTGGATCATAGAATCAGTGAAACTTTCCCGAGTTATTTTCTACCTTTGTCGCCTCTCTCGTAAGCGGCTTCTTATACCTTTCTGTGTCTTTTGTTGCAAGGTATATATTCTCAAAAGTATTGTTCAAAGGCATGTAGTCCTCTGGTCTCATGTTCCTTGGATGCTTTTTGGCATCATTTCGCATGACCTCGGCGTCCTGATTTCTCTTTCTTTGATTTTTAGAATTACCAAAATTCATTGCTACATTACCAGCATCCTTACCTGTCTATCTAATAGCTACATTGCTTTGAATTATTTTCTTTGACATCCACTACCAGTATTCCCAATCACCTGACTTGCTTCTTCTAAACACAAGAATTAGTTTTCCTTTCGATAGAACTCTATTTATCGACTACATTATCCTCAGCCATTTCCCAAGGTCCTTGTCTAGATGTATAACCTAGACCAGCACCATAAATAGTATACCCTCATTTGGATTGTATACTTCAGTAACCACAACGTGAAACCTATTCAGAAAACCTTTCAATGACTTTATAAATACTTGAGAAAGGCGTGATAAGGACATCAAATCTTTAGGCCGGTAGTGTGGATCCTAAACTACTCCAAAAACTTCTTTGATAACTCATCGAAATTCAAGATGGATTATGGCACGAGCCGATTAAACCATACCGTTGCTACCCCATTAAAAAAGATAGGGAAACGCCTGCATCAAACTGCATCCATTGCTCTAGTACCATCCATATGCCACTCGTACTTGAATAAATGTTGCATAGGGTCAGTAGTCCTATAAAATGATGATATTGTAGGCATCATAAACTTCCTGGGATACTCTTCCATAAGTATATTCTTCGTGAATGAAGTTCTACTAGGCGCATAACCTCAATCCTCGTTCTTCCTCCATCTATTCTCTTCCAACAACTGCTTGATCATGTCTACAATATACTCCTCACTAGCCTGATAATCCGAAGCTAACCATCAAGAGCGGTGCTGAGTGTCTAACTCCACAAACGGTCTCGTTTTTCTTGTTGACGTTCAGGTTCTTCATTCTCTAGGAGAACTACTCCTTCAGTCCTTCTCTAATGTTTGATTAGCTTTGCAGCTGCTATTTAAGCACCAAAATATTGAGCTTCAGCATCCAGTCCATCTTCATTGCTAGCATCCTGCAATTCGTCCTTGAAATCAGATAAGTTGATGGCCTCGGCTCCATGCCTCTCCAAGGGCCTCAAATTTAGGTCGGTATCGATGTGATTTTGGTCGGTACCAATTTGAATTCTCTTAGGAGAGGCCCATCTAGTCCCTCCAACATTTCTCCCTACTACTCCAACAGTCGGTTCCTTCTGATTTTGCTTTCCATCCCTTCTGTTCTGACCAAAAGCAGAGGATTTCTCCTCCTCAGATCCAGTAGGTGATGCTTCTCTCCCGCTCCTCTTAATTGTTTCAAATTGCTAGGTCAGCAAGGCTATGCTTGCATCCATCTTGTCAAGTAAGGCCTTCTGTCTTTCCACTATTTTTAATTTAGCTCCGCCATCATCGTGTTGAAGTCCACTCTTCTGACCATCTCTTGAAGGCAGATGTGTTTGTAACACTGCTGCCGGTTTATTAGTTACCTCTTCATGATGGGAGCTCCTTCATCTCCACCAAAGAATGCTCTAGATCTACTAAACTTTCTTTTTGGTGCCATTGATTCCAATATGAGATTTCTTTAAACCTTTAGATAAAACCTTATGGATCAAACCTCTGGATGCTCAAATCCAAAACAAATAGCTAAATCTACACCTGAGAATTTTCTTTCTCAGTTAAAGCACCAAAACTATTAAGCCTACATCCACTTTAATGTTATTACTTAGAGATTTTGTCATAGGTACAAGGGATTTACTGATATAATAGCCTAAAACAACAAAAGGTAGCTTCCTTTGTGACAAGGTCGTGTAGAGAGAGTGAAGAAGATGGAGTGCCAAAAGTTCCTTCTGAGTTGCCATATGCTTGCTATTTATAGAGAAATTGTCCAATAAAATTACCGGATCTCGAAATACCAGGTCTAACTTTAGATCCAAGAATATAGAAGGGAAGAAGAGGTCCCCTGGCCAATAAAATCATCTTGATATCGATCAGAGGTGATTGGTACCGACCTGATTTTATGATGGCAAATCATGTCATTTCCCTTTAAATGGTCTTCTATCTTCGATCCATAAAATTTTAAGCACTTTTGTCTTAGAAATTAGGTCATTGCCGAATGGTACCGTCACCTTTACTTACTTGTCCTTATCTTTAGAGCTTCCATAGAGTTTTTCACCTACTCCTTTAGAAATAGTATATGGGATAATCACTTTGGCCAACAATCCATAGATTATGGCTCCAATTCCCTCTATAGCGCTCAAAAGGAGGTTGGTACTGACTTAAAAGTGGTCGGTATTGAGATTTTTACTTGCCCATTTCAAGCATTCTGACACTTTATGGCTTATCCCAATATCCTTCCAAGCATTGTCCCAAGTTCTTTAACCATTCCATCTTCATCCCGACGTTTAGATTCATCTGAAAGCCGCTTGGTCTAAAAGTCGGATAACATTTATCATTTAAGGTTTGTTAGTAGTTTTCTAGAAAAAAACCAATCCAAAAAATTAGAGTCCAAAAGCTTACTTTCTACCTTCATGTAACTATAAATTTTTGAAAAACGACAGTTAAAAAATTATGCAAACCCCATGTGCATAGCACGGGTTCGCACTCGTTTTACATGAAAGGCGAGTTCAAATCTAGTTACCTTTTCATTTCCACTTTTATAGAAAAAATTTCATATTCTGCCACATGTCAATTTGATTCAATATATCATTCATTATCTATCTATTATATAATATAAAAAGTAAACTGAGCCATTTCATTTCTAGTCTTCTACTCATAACTAAATTTTATTCAATGTCACATTGTAATTTTCTACTATGTTTAATTTATAACTATTCTATTTTATATATTATATAACAAATTGGATAATTTGGCACTAATATTCAGCTTATATTTTTAGATTTCCTTGAGTTATAGATGAAATATTTAAATTAAAATGTTATTTTATGTTAAGATTAATTACTCATCATTGCAACTACTTGCAACTATAATCACATAAAATTTTATTTAAGGATTTTCTTATTTATATATTTTAAATTAATTACTCAATTAATTATGTCACATATAACAAAGTATACAATAGTAACAAATATCTTTATTATTAAAAAGATTAGTCAAAGAGTAAGATATATGTAACATGGTACATAGTTATCCCTAGTGCATTCCCCTAATCTATCAATCTCCCACTTGCATTCAGGGTCAATTATGTATCTTATTCCCATTCCTCTAATTTGTTTTCCCAAAACTGATCGAATTAGTCCCTTAGTGAACGTGTATGCTATATTGTTTTAATTGTCTATTTTGTCAACTGGTTCTCTTCAACGCTAACGCTTCCTTTATCATGTGGAACTTTTATGAGTATGTTTCTCGACATCTAGTGATCTCTAGTTTCTTTCATGGTGTATTGCAACATTGTTATCATACATCAATGTCATGGGATTCTCAACATTTGGAATTACTTTAAATCGGTTACAAATTTGGGCATTTTTATATTTTTTTTGAAAAATGAGGTGCGTGTATGTATATGCATGTGTGTATACACATACATAGATACACACATAATTTGATTTTATTGTTGCACTTATTCAAGCGATGTATATAGCCTATTGGTTGAATTACCACAAATATATATTTGTAACATTTCCAACATAAAGCTTCTTAACTAAGATTGATCATGAATTTAGGATTGAAATACTGTACTTTATATTATTAAAGAAGTTCGAGTCTGAACACGCCTTCGTAAGGAGTTCTTTGTTTGTAAATAATTCTTTAGTATATCATAAATACCCGAGAATACATTTAACTACCACTTAGTGATTTTAATTTAGATTTGATACTTGCTTTATACATCCGATATATAAGAAAAATGTGATATTGTAGACAATACAACATGTATGATAATTCCTATCACCAATGCACATGGAATCTTTACATGCTCCATATTAAACATTTTAATACGGTGTCTGTATATTATTTAGGACATTCCCAAAATCCCTTTATACCGATTATAAAGGAACTTTTCACATTCTATATTTATAATTATACAAATGATTAAAATGATTTTAGTATAGGTTCATTGTTAACAATCATAACTTTGTTGTTTACTAATATTTTAGAAATATTTAGCTTAAAGTTCTTTCTTATAGACACGTGCTTCCTCTGCAATTTGACTGAAATTCAAACCTTTTGATTTCTTCACCAAAATATTGCTAAGTTCAAATGCATGTCAAACGATACTTTTGTATCAATTCTTGGATCATAACTAAAACCCACAAACTGGGTATTACTCCCACTAACTTTGAGATACTTTAGTTGTTATGTGTAAACAATCTATTCTGAATCATTATTTAGAATTTTTTCCAACATAAGTAAACCAAAATGCAAAATCATATTAGCGATAGTTTGTGAGTAAAATATAAACTTAAGCATGTTAAATGACGAATATGTTATATTTATTTCAATTGTTGAAATTTATGCGTGATTCTTGTCAAGGATGCTTACAGACAGAGTTACGGGTATGACCTAAGAGAAATTATGTAATTTGTTGCATATATCTAACTCGATAATCAATCTTATTCAAAGTAAAAGGTGTTTTCTTTCTATTACATACTTGTTATATTATAATATAATTAATTGAGTAATTAATTGAAAATATATTAAATTGAAAATCCTTAAACGATATGTTACGCTATAATATTATAATGTGTTGTAATTATGAGAAATTTAACACATTAAAAATAATATATAATTTTAAATATTCCTAATCGATATGTTTTAAGAAGGGATATGGATACATCTGCCGAGACTGGAGTATATAACGCTCTCTAAATATTTTGCACTTTATTACTCATGATTGTAGGTGGCATCAAAGGGTAACATACGAATAATTATTGGATAACCATGGAATGACTCACTAGAGATATTTCTATTGGTTAATATAACTAAATTTAAACAGACGGTCTCAAAGTGATGATGTTACAAAATTCCCTCGATTTAAGAGTACTGTGGAACTTTATTGTGGATATTTCACTTTGATTATATTTAAATCATGACATGGCCTTCATCGATATAGTTGGGTCTGAGTTAAAGAATTAAAAATGAAACACTATTCAATAAAGAATTCGTCTCCTCGATTATACGAGGTTAGTGTCATGATCAACTATAGTCAAATCCAAGTCAAAGTTTCTGGCAACAGTAACAACAACGCAATTAATTATTATTATTATTGAATCAAGGTTTGTTTGTTTCGACTTTCAAAGTCAAATGTGGATGATGTTGGTATTTTGACGAAAACCAAATTCCATAAGTCTTAATGTGATATAGTTTTAACAAAGAGAAATGGTGTAACGTTACTAATAAGTACCGCTTATAATAAGTAAAATTGAATTTTACTGAAAGATGTACAAGCGATAAATTCAACAAAAAGTTACACTGCTAGCTAAGGTGACATGTGGATGTTAATATTCGAATTGTTTGATATGATTCGCCGTTTGAAACAAAAATGAGCCAAACAACCAAATGAATGTGATAGGGAATGAAAGTGAAGAAAGTAAAGTAAAATAGGTAATAAAGGAACATACAAAGTTTTATAGTGGTTCGGAAAACTCTGGCCTACGTCCACTTAATGATTTCATTGCTTATTTCTAACTTGAGGGCGAAAGTTTTTAGGACTCGGTACAACTTCCACACTTAGATTTTTTGAGTTACAAGAATATAGAGTAGAGAAGGGTTATAGCCAAAAAGGTCCATAAAAATGAGTTATACCTCCTATTTGTACATGCAGGGAGCCGAAAATCTCACACCAAATATCTCCTAGCCGTTAGCCATGATTTAGACCAGTTCTCCCCAAAAAGTAGGTGTCACATCATCATTAACCAGGAGTTGTCTGTTGGGGGTCGTCATTTGGGTCGTCAGTTGGGAGTCGTCATTTGAGAGTCATCACTTTGGGAGTCATCATTTTGGGAGTCATCATTTTGGGAGTCATCATTTTGGGAGTAGACACTGATCCCAAAGTTGGCCATATTTGCTATCTTCGACTCTTCACCTCGGATCGCCTTGTGTTTGGCTTCGAGATTCCATAGTTGTTTGCACCTGTAATGGCTTGTTTCAGAGTCCAAGTGATAGATTTTTGTAAAAGCGCTAAGTTGCAGACTTATAGGTGGAGATCATTAGAGAACCATATTGAAACAATAAAACAACTTGAAAATAGGCTTTTAGCATCAAGTTTGGCATGTAAGTAGGAGATAAGGTCCACCCAAGCTATATTTGGGAGTCAGTACCGATCCTTATATAGGAACCGGTACCGATCCCCAACTTGTGGAATTCCATGTTTGTGTAGTCTTGTTTTGGTTTGTTTCGAGTTTGGTTGAACTTTCTTGGAGTCTAACCAGACAAATTTGAGTGTTTGCTTGGGGATCAATCTAAATTTTTTTTGAGATTTTCACATTCTAAGTTTCGCTTTGTCTGCTTGGAGTCAAACCCGAGATTTTTGTGTGCTTGACCCAAGTCTGACATGAGTTCGCTTGCTTGGAGTCAGGAGTATTCCATGTGTCTGATTCAAGTTTTTGGGACTCGGTGTCGATCCCTGGAGTAGGGGTCGGTATCGACTCTTGACTCGAAGTTTTTGCATCGATTTCTTTGGGCCTACTAGGATTTTTTTCACGACTATCCTGCTTCAAGTCAAACATGAGGATTTTGTGGGTTAGCTTCGACTCAACCCTTCTAAAAACTTAAACTTCCAAATTTTCAACTTTTTTCCTCGTTTTTCGGTATTTCTTTTTTCTTATCTTTTTATGATATCCCAAGGTCCTTGGATCATTTATTCATTGTTCGCTCATCCGATTTGATCGTTTAAGTCTGTTCAAATACTGCCTGGTCAAATGGCGGGATAACACTTGCCCTCAAAGCATGCCCTGCGAATGGAAGGTGTGCTTTGTTCAGAAACATATGTGTTGTCAATCTTCGATGGTTGAGCTCTTTGGTTACTTCAATTTTGGTGAATCATTCAATTCCTTCGGATTCTCTTATCAATCGTGGGTCGTTCCAAACCTATTATAGCCTAAGACTCTAAGCTATGTCTAAGTATAATCTATACATTATTACAATTCTGATTTTATTCTGCGTCATTACATCATAATCAAGAAAATCCTGCGTTCATTTGGAATTTACATCATCTCTTTGACTTTATTCAGATTTATTTTTTTTGGCAAAGCCAGCGGGGTTAACTGGTCCCCTACCAGTTTATTGCAAAACAATAAAGGTTACACAAGGAAAACAAACAAACAAAACAAACTACCGAAACAACAAAACAAGAACAATCAACAAACTAGGAGAAACAAAGAAAAGGAAACAACAAAACAATACAGAAAGGTAAAACACTCATGCTCGATCCCAGATTTGAATCAAGTCTGGTTTGAAAACAGACTGGCAGTACTTGAGTTGGCAATAAATAGCATTTTTTACCTCTTGCCAAAGAGCATCACCATTTTTCCTCTGATTTTCAAAAAAAATATCATTTCTTTCTCTCCAGATAACTGTCATATATATCTTCATACAAACAGTAAGTATCCTTCCCTTATCATCTTTCTTCTTGGCAGAGTTAAAGAAAACATCCCACACATCAGATGTTGTAGCAGTTTGTAAGCAATGACCTGATTTGTTTCCAATTTTAATGATGAGATGAATAAGTGCAGGGCATTCAAAAAAAATGTGCTGAGCAGAATCATCAAATAAGTCACAAAACAAACACTTTAGAGAGCATCCCATACCGTATCTGCTCAGAACATTCCTAGTTAGCAGTGCTTGGTTAATCACTTTCCAAAGCATCAAATTGTGATTAGGAAGTGAATCTGGAGACCAAATAACAGAGGTCCAATTTGCAGCAGGCAGAGGGGAAATGACTGTGATATGTTTGTAAACACCTCTAATAGTATGCATCTTCTTATTCCAAAACACACTGTCGTGTTGAGTTTCAGGTATGAAAAGTTGTTTCATTTTTTCCCACAGCTGTCTTATATGCATATTACTATTGTATGGAAGCACTAATTTCCCATCTTGGATATAATCAATAGCCTTAGCATTCATGCGTATACCAGACTGCAGTTTTTGGTTATAATCACACAAGCAAGACATGATTAGGCCTTCACTTACCCAAGGGTCATTCCAGAAACTGACATTTGAGTTATGTTTGACAGGATATTTGATCATTGGGAGCACAACATTCCTCAACTTCAGTAAGTTTCTCCATATCCAACTACCGTACCGGGGACTTTCCATACACCAAAAATTATTTCCCTTTATATTGTACTGCTTTGCCCATTGCACCCATATACTATCCCTGTTGTTGATTAAATCATCTATATGTTTGGTCATAGCAGCAGTATTCCAATTCTTGACATTTTTAACCCCAAGACCACCCAAAACCTTTGGGACTTCAAACTTTGAAAAAGAACAAGGCAACACTTTTCTATTATGTATGCTTCCTGTCCAAAAAAATCTGCACATAGCAGCTCTGACCTGTTGCAGAAGCTTAGTTGGGAGAATCATAGCACGAGCCCAATAAACAATGGATGAAAAAACAGTAGCCTTAATGAGCACTAATCTACCACTTTGTGACAACTTCCTATTTTCCCAGGCTTTCATAACCGATGTGATTTTGTTGTATAGAGGAAAACAATCAACTCTAGTAATTCATTTTGTTATTAATGGTAGACCAAGATACTTCATGTCTGAGTTCATAGAAGTGAAACCACTAGCAGTTTGTAAAGCATAAGCTTGAGAATCACTGACACCAGAAACTAACAATGATGATTTATTTTGATTAATTTTGAGACCAGTCATAGCATAAAACTCATTTAGAGCCTCAGTTATGGCATTAAAGGATGGTAACTCAGGCTTAGTGAACAACAACACATCATCAGCAAACATGATAGAAGTTATTTGCAGTTTAGCACACTTAGGATGATACTTTATAGTTTTCTGGGAATATCTTATTCGTATAATAACAGTGAAAACTTCCATAATAAGTAAGAATAAATAGGAAGAAATAGGGTCTCCTTGACGTATACCTTTACTACTTCTGAAGCTACCAACTGGTCTTCCATTAATCACAGTAGAGAATGAAGGATTGGATAAGCACACATAAACCCATGATACAATTTTTTTAGGAAAACCCATTTGTGCCATAACCCTGACAATTGAAGACCAGTGGATGGTGTCATATGCCGTAGTTATATCAATTTTAATAGCAGCCGCTGTGGTAACCTTATTTTGACCATAGCCTTTCAATAATTCTTGAACCAGCAGTAAATTATCAATAATGCTTCTAGTAGGAATGAAGGCAGCCTGATTTCTTGATACAACAGTGGGAAGAACTTTAACTAAACGAGAAGCAATAATTTTTGAAATGCATTTGTAAATTACATTACAGCAAGAGATGGGTCTGAAATCAGTGACACTAGTTGGGTTGATGACTTTGGGAATGAGTGCAATGTTAGTGCAATTCACTTCACCCAACAACTTACACTTGTTAAAAAAATTATGAATGGCTCTGCAGAATTCACTGCCCAAAACACTCCAAGTAGAGATAAAGAAAACCACATTTAATCCATCAGGCCCTCCAGAAGATTGTTGATTCATTGCAAAAAGAGTTGTTTTAATTTCATCATCAGTAACAGGAGTAATAAGGGATGCAGCTTCCAGGGAAGTAATGCTAGGAAGAGGAAAGGTTGAAATGAGATCAAGATCAGGGATGAAACCATCAGTGTTACCAAGCAAGTTAGAGTAGAAATCAGTAAAAGCTCTGTCAACAGATTCAGGAGTTGAACAAGCAGTACCTTGTTCATCAATAATGTTATGTATATTCTCTCTAGCATGTTTCACCTTTATAGAATCATGGAAAAATTTTGTATTTTTATCTCCCTCAGCAATCCATTTAATGTGCAGCTGTTGTCTCTTCATGCTTGCTTCCAAGTACAAAGCATTATTAACCTCTTTAAAAAGTTTGCTTTCTTCTTCTGCAGCTTGAACATCAAGAGGGTGCTCCATCATGTACACCTGTTTAATCCTTAACTTTTCCTTGAGTTCAGTAGACAGCAAAACACCTGAGCCAAAAGTAGATTTAGCCCAAATTTTAATCTGTTGCTTTATGTATTTTAGCTTCCTGCAAAACTTAAACATTGGATTACCATAACATGAAAATTCAGTGCTAACTTTTGTAACTAAGGGAATGAATTGATCATGTTTAACCCAAGCATTATAAAATTTAAAACTTCTCTTTTCCTTATTAAAATGGTGTCCAAGAGATAAGATTAGAGGGGAGTGGTCTGACAAGATAGGCTGGGGAAGGTAAACAGAAAGAGAAGGCCAGATAGAAATAGCTTGAAAATTGCAAAATGTATGATCAATAGTAGTGAAAGTGCGAATACCACTACGACTTCTATTGTTCCAAGAAAACTTGGCTCCAGATTTATTAACCATGATCAAGTCAGATTCATAAATAGCTTGATTGAGAGGATCAAGATCATTTGAAGTTAGAGGAACTCCACCAGATTTGTCAGAGAAATCAAAGCAGGAGTTAAAATCTCCCATCACAATCCATGGATGGGTGGATTGTCTTAAAGGAGGCAAAGCATCGAATAATACTTTCCTAGAATTAGCAGAATTATCTGCATAAACAAAGGTTATGTAGTATGAAGAAAGAGAAATTATTTCTTGGACATGAAAGTGAATGTATTGCCTTGTTGAAAGGAGGGGGGATAGAGAAAGAACAGTAGGATCATAGATAACTAAAATCCTACCATAAGAGGCATTTTCAAGATTGTGAAAAAAAGACCAGGAAGGATTGATATATGAAACAGCTTTGGTAGATAATGATAAGTTTAGTTTTGTTTCAAGAAGACCAAAAAGACAAATGTTGTACTCACTGATAATGCTTTTCACTTGATCAAGCTTCAAAAAACTGTGTGCCCCCCTAAGGTTCCATGTTGCAAATTTTTTAAACATTAAAGTAAGTGAGTGAAAGAATTGTTATTTCTTCTCTTAGCAGAAAGAGATCTCGTTTCTATGATTCTTTTAGACTGTGATGGTGGAGAAAAAGATTGGGGATAAGAAATGGAGGATTTTGGGTCAGGAGGAGGTACAAAGGTTGATTTTTGATTTGTAGAACAATCTGGCCATCCTGGCAATTCAATAGAGAAGTTGTAATGTGTTGAATGTGTGTCTGGAGCAACCTCTGGATTTTCATACATTTCTTGCATTAGTTTCTTTACTTGTAGCTCAAAGTTGGTGCACCATTCTTTATCCATTTCTGAAACAAGAGTATCAGTGTTTTCATGCAATACTTGTTTTCCAGAAGTTATTGTGTGTCCAAGTTCATTGCTGTTTACTTCATTGCAATCCAAATTTGTGTTCTCAGCATTTGTTTTCATTTTTTTAACTATAGTAACTTTAACAACACACTGTTCTTCATCAACATTTGTAATAGCACAATCTTTGTAACCAACAGCAGACTGCACTACTGCATTTACTTCATTTGTTATTTCACCTTCCTCAACTTCAATAATTTCCATTGCTTCTACCTCAACAACTTCAGATTGTAGCAAGTGGAACTTATTATTAGTAGTAACAGGACATGCCTGGTCATCATTTTGAGCATTATTAACATCAATTTGCACTATTTTAAATGCCACTTTAGCATCTTTCTCAGCAACCTTCTTATCCTTTTGTTTCATCAAGCTATTTCCACGCTCAACCTCACTACCTTTTCTTGTATTATCTTTGTTTTTGCTAACTTTCTGCCACACTTGCTTTACACTTACTTGCTTCCCATTTGCTTTCCCCTTATTCATATAATTCTTAGAATCTTCAGCATATCTAATTTGTTCTTCAGCGGTACAATGCTGTTCATACTTTTCACCTTCATTTATCTTGCAATTCTTGTTCATGTGCCCAAACTCATTACATAAAGTACAGATTTCCGGTTTCCACAAGTATTCCACTGTCACAACTTGTTCTGTTCCATCTAGCATCTTCACAGTGAAACTGTCTGGCAGTTCTTTGTTTGGAGTAACTTCAACTAAACATTTAGCATAGGATAAGCGCTCAAATTTTTCAGTTGATGTATCCATACAGAGAAGCTTTCCAACTCTGGCAGATAACCAATTAATTCCCAAAGGTGACCAAGCATACAAAGGTATATTGGATAGTTTTATCCACACTGGCACTGCTTTAATACTACTACAGCTGTTTCCTATATTTTCATCCCACCTCTTCACTATGAATAACTTATTTCTCATAATCACCGGATCAGCCTCAGATATTTTTTTCCTATCCTCGTCATTAGTGAACTTAAACAAGAACAGGAAACCATCAGATTTGACAGAAATCATCCCCTTCAGCTTCCAAGCACGCTTGAGGTAGTAAAGTACAGTAGAGAACGGCAGTGGCTTATCAAGGAAAAATCCAACGAGATAATCACTCCACATAGTACTACCTGCTCTGACCACTTCAGCAGGTGGCACAATAGCTTCTCCTTGAAATTCAAGGTGAAAATCACGTGGAACATACGTGCCAGCATTGGTAGGTCTTGCTTTGAACAGAGAATTCCAAGCTTGCGGTTGATTGATCAGAGATAGGGAAGGTGAGTTTGAGGAACCGGGTGGAGGGGTTGGAGGTGGAAGGGAAGACTTGGACGAGGCATTAACAAGATTGGACGCTGCATGAACTGGTTTGAGAGGGGCACATTGAACTCTGACAGTGGAAACGTCAGAAGATAAGACAGGAAGAGGAAGTATGGGTGTAACAGAGTTAGGCACTGGAATAGGAGATAGAGTTGATGGATGGGATGGATTAACAGGTGGAATAGTGACTGGGGGAGGAACAATAATCGGCAGAGGAAGAATGGGCAGCACCGAGGGTGGTACAAGAATAGGGGAGGAAGGACAGGGTTGATGAGAAGTGAGAGGATGTGATGGATTAGCGGGAAGGGAAGGAAGAATAGGGACGAACCCCATTTTTGAAAGGAAAAAAGATGGAAACTTTTGAAACAAAACTTTGGGGACAGGGAGACTATGTCACCCTGACCTTTGGTTAAGCCAG
The DNA here is from genome assembly GCA_030765085.1 of Allium cepa. Lineage (NCBI taxonomy): Eukaryota > Viridiplantae > Streptophyta > Magnoliopsida > Asparagales > Amaryllidaceae > Allium > Allium cepa. The sequence goes on from CM060942.1 coordinate 616,929,277, forward strand.
TTTTATAAGTGGCCGTGCACTATGCCTCGTTATTGTGGCCGCTGGGAATCGATCCGGTGCCACTACAACACAATGTAGTCACATCCACTATGTCGAAACCACTGGACCACTAGAACTTGGCTATTCAGATTTATTTCATATCAAAAATCATCCCATATTCATTCGGTATTTTTCATTTTTATTTCGATTATAAGGCGTTCAAATCCTTTTCATCAAAAGCAAGTTTGTTTTCATTCTCGAGTTCGATCTCTCTAGATCTCTTTATATTTATTTTAATGTGTGATCTCTCTAGATTGGTGATCAAATTCATGACCGTTCTGGGTCGACAATTAAATCCATAGCCATTCAAGGATAATAATTAAATTTGTAGTTGTTCGAGACTGATAAAGTCGTTCGAGGTAGGTGATGGTCTTTCGAGACCGACAGCCATTCGAGATGGATGATGGTCATTTGCGACCAATTAAGCCATTCGATGTAGATGTCCATTCGAGTCGATATAACCGTTAAAGGAGGATGGTGGTCATTCAAAACCAATAGCCATTTGAAGAACCTGATGGCCGTTCGAGACTAATAGCTGTTCGAGGCGGATGGTCGTTCGAGACTGATATTTAAATTTGTAGTCATTCGAGACTGATTGCCATTTTAAGGCCCTTGTCGAGCCCAATTCGCTCGCTCTCCGGCAAGAGGATTTGATAACAAGCAAGCTTATCCACTCACTCTCCGTGAGGGGACTTACTTCTTGCCCTCCGAACCCATCTTTTCGAATGGGACTTAAAGCGATTGATGTGATTTTTTCAATTGAGTGGGTTTTATAACCAAAGGTTCATCTAACAAAATCAATGTTCAATAATAAAAATATAAAGTCTAATATCTAGATGATTTCCTTTATGGGCGTTGTAGCCTACCATCTAGCTCAAAGCATGCCTAGGGACCATTCTGGATCCCATACATGAGTAAGTGTCTATATAGTATTATTGCATGGTTTATTAGAAAAGGATATTAGAGTGTGAGAACCAATCCTAATTCCCTACCATTTGATCAAGAGATGACCAGGCTTGCCCTTGATCCAGGGCCATTTCTATTTACTACAGCCGATGGCTGCTCCTGTTCCATCACTGTAGTTCGATCTCCAACATACTATTATAACTGGTTATCCCTAACATGTTCCTTTATCAGATCCCACAGATGCCTGCATTCATTAGTATTGGCGCATCTAGCTCATGGAATAGACAGTATTTTCCTGACTTTCTTCCATTATCTGCAGGCTCTCTCCTTGCCAGTTTTAAAACAATTTTGGTCATTACTTACATAAAAACAATAAATAATTTAATTTAAAATCTACAAGTGGAACTTTCTAAAAAATTTAAAACTTTTGAATTCTTGCTTAAGTTAATAATTAGATCTAAGTTTATTAAGTTTATTATTAGTAGGCATATATATTTTAAATCACAAACTAACTGAATACGCATGTTATGTGTTTTTTGGTATTTAAAACTTTGATTCAATTATTGTGTGTGCATATCTGTATGTACGTACGTACGTATGTGTATGTGTGTGTGTGTATATATATCTATGTGTGTCTCTCTGTGTGTGTATCTATGTGTGTGTTCCTAATTCAAGGTTTACATAATGGACCTTTATGAAGAATTGTAACTTTGATTTCAAATTATTTGTTAATTAAAACTAACTTTAAGTTGTTCACTCTAACATTAAAACATGTCAAGCAATCAAAATCAATCTTAATTCAAACAAGTATATATACATATGTGTGAGTGTATGTGTGTGTATATACGTATACGTATACGTATATGTATATATATGTATTTTCAATATATATATATACACATATGTATGTATGTAAAATAAACCTTATTTTTTTTTCATCAAAAATTTAGTATTATTTTGGATAACAAATGGTGTCCGTTATGTGTGAATCCCAACACTTAAACACATTGACATTAAGTATGTACACTTTCTACATGTTGCACTTGCACTTTCACACATGGATGCATTTGATGCACCCATTACAATATAGACACAACTTAAATTTAAAATCAAAACATTTTAAACAAATGAAACAAAATGAAGATTTTATTTAAATTTTAGATTGGACCTAAAATATGTTTAGGCTTATGGGCTTAACTAAGATCATAATGATAAAAATTCACCCATTTAACCCGTTTTCGACTTGCCCGATTCCTTTAATGGCATAAAAGTGAAGTTGGCTGAGACGTTCATTATGTACATTGGAGTTCACAGGTTCGATCCCTACAACTGGCATGATATAGGGTTCTCACCTTATGATCTTTGACAAAGCATTGTTGCTTACCCCTACATGTCTTATAATGGTTGTTCTAGTTGAAAGGCTACATGTAAAATTCGCTTGTGAGGTACCTAGTGTTAGAACAACATTTTCAAGAATTTTGATGATGACAACTTCATATATTAGCCATTGTATAAAAAATAAATAAGGCGATATCAACAGAGCTCAGATTGAAGTTAAGAATGCTTGCTATCTTATCAGAGTATCAATGAAGGAGAAAACCATCAAAGGCTTTAACATTGTGAGTCCATAGCTATAGATATATCTTGTTTAAACTCACAAGAATCTCACCACAGTATTCCAAGGCTTTAAACCTGCTAAACATATGTTTTTAATAATTTTTCACATTTATTTATTATTTTTTAAAATCCTTTTTAATGGCTTAAGGTTTTTCCAAAAAACACATACATCGGTCCACCGATGGGGCCAGCTGATGCACCGGTGGACACTGATTTTTAAAAAACTAAAACCCATGAATTTTTTTAAACAACACGTCTCTTCTTTTCAATTGGTCACGATCATCTCTGCAGAATATAACGGCAAAAGACATCTCACTTTAACAATACCCTCCAGCATCTATAAATACGTATGGATTCTAAAAGGAATTTATAACTTGTTTTAATTTCCATTCCCTGATTTTTATATCTATTGGTTTCAAGAAGAAACCTACAATCAACACTCTTTAAATTACAAAATCAACTCTTTGATTTCAACTTGTCCTAAAACTCTTGCTTGTTCAACTTCATAAAAGATACTTATGAGTTAGAGGACCCTTATACTCAAGTTGACAAATTAGTATATTGAAACACAACTGTTGTCGAAGATAGTTTTTCCTTTGTGTGAGTGAAAAGACCTATTCAACAACTCAGATGTTGTGTAAACCTATTCATTCGGGTAAAGTAAGAGTGTTTGCTAGTGAAAAGCTAAAATAGAGATTATGAACCTAGAAGTAGGATGGTGCTCCGTACCGGTATAAAAATCTTGATGTGCTAGTTCTTATTTACTCTATTTTATTAAAGATAGTTAGTTTATATACACATATACACATATACACACACACACACAGATATACATACGTACTATTTTTTTGAATATACATACATACATACATACATACATACATACATACATATATATATATTCTGTTAGCTTAGCCATATTTTCGATCTACTGAATTTCATTTGGTATCCGAGGAGGATCAATTATAAACCGTAACATAATTTCAGTCAATCTTCTTTTTATTACAGTTCTTCTTATTTTACATCTAATTTCTGTAAATTTAGTGATTTATATTTTAATCCACATTTGCAAATTATTCTCTTTTTAATATTCCATTCACGCAAAAGGGAATAAAAAGAAACTAACATTTACAGACTAAATTCTAATGTAGAACAGATGTAAATAGGATGTAAATAACTGAATAAAATAGTTGAAAAAATAACTGAATAAAACAGACTGAAAAGAACCTTAAAAACTAGCTGTAAATAACTTATATAAAAGTTGTCTCAAAATTACAGAAAAACTACAACTATTGGGAACCCTATTATTTTAAATTACTTAAAAATCTAAAATAATTAGTAAACACTAACCTATGGTCCTTTGCTCTAGTCCTTGGCCTTCCCGGATCCATTTCTAGGGTGTAAAATATTTTAATTAAAAAGATCTCCTCCCAAGAATTTTTTTCTTTTTAGGGTCCAGCCTCAGGCAATGAATCCGATTGCGAGAAAATCCGAATGAAAAAATAACTAAGTCTAGGATCTTATTTATAGTGTCACTTAGGGATTTCAAGCCATTGGATTTGAAGATTAAATCTGGTGCAACCACGTCATATGCTCGCTGGGAACTGTCGGATGAAAGTAGAATGCACAGGATTGAAGAAAATTGGAAAAACAAGCCACGCTTGAATCTGGATGAAACAACGTCCAAATATATGGGCGGGTCGACCCATATATGCTAGGGGTCGACCAATGCAGGTGTCAACCCTAAGGTCGACCTGACCTTCCATATATATATATTCTTCATTTTTGTTTATTTTTTATCTTCTTCGTTTTAGCTCGGATTCTGACAAACTATACATGGAAATTGACCAGAAAATTACCACGAACACAATGGTGCAACTCCCGTAGCTCAATTATGATAATTTCACAACTTATTTTATTATTTAATTAATTAATTAATTAATTATTATAGCTTAAATTTTGGGTTGTTACATTCTCCCCTCCTTAAAGGATTTCGTCCTCGATATCTCCAAGGATAGAAGAATGAAATTATTATTTTCATCCAAATTCTACAACCAAATATTCAACCATCATCCATTACATCCATTGTCCTTAAACTTTCTAATGTAATTTATGATATAATAGTGTAATGCCAATGCCCCAACTAATGCAAAACATTAGGTGCAACGATCCAGAATTTCTGTCATTTGAAATTCATATATTTAATTGATTTTAAATATGAAAAAGTTAAATTTATAAGCTAAATAGATTTTATTTCGAATATCTAGATTTAATTGGATAATTAATTTGTTAATTTAATAATTGAAATTGAGAAAATAATTAGAAATTGGATTTAATATGAATAAAAATGATTTATAAAGTTGAATTAGAATGATGTTAGAGAACTTTTAAAACTGAATTAAAAATTAAATTTCAGAAATTGAATATTTTAATATTTAATTGACGAGTGAAAGTGGTCATTTTTCATACAATCTCGGATTTGGACGAAACTAGTTTCACTGGATCCGTAATGTTAAATTATTGTAAGATTTCAAATTTCATGTCAATCGGATTTACGGTTTGTCCGAGGCAAGCTAAAACGCGTAGAAATCGGTTTAAGTGAATTTTAAATTTAAATTTGTCAATTCGAAAACCTATCTTTCAAATACGATCGAATTGGCTCCTGATATATATTCCATTATGTTCGAAATAGGGGTAAAACATTATAAACGCCAGGCGGCACGCTTCGTTTCGAGTTCGGAAAAAAATCGGATGAATAGTGTCGTGTAATTTTCTATATAAGGCCAATATTTTATTCATTTTTCACAAACTCTAACCATCAAAACCCTAGCCGCCGCTTTGATTTCCACAGCCAGAAAACTCCCTCTTTCTCCCTAGATTTTCTTCCAATCCATGCGCTATCACGAAAAACTTTCAACTGCAAAGTCGTAGAGCACGACGAGAACTTTCAATCCAACGGTGACGATCTTAATCAGAGCGACGTGGAGGAAGAAATTGGATGGCATTCGTCACCGATTCACACACGTTTATCAAGGTCAATAGATGGCTGAGTGCCACGTGGTTCAAGGCGAGGGGGGAGCTCGTGTAGGCGCTTCAAACGATGGGGGCCGATCATCTTCTCGTCGTCGTTGGAGGGAGCGGCTTGTAAAATCTTCAAACGTGATTTAGGTTCGTGCGCGTACGTGATGCCTGGGGGAAGAAATAGAAGGCACGGTCCTAATGCGATGATGAAAAATCAATGGCCGTGATAATAAAGGTTAAAAATAAAATAATAATAGTGAATTAATATACATTATAAATTTGTACAATGTTTAAAATACCATATCTTTTTCATACGAGGTCCGTTTTGCACGAAACGAATTACGTTGGGTTCGTATTGACGAACACTACGTGATGGAGCTAGTTTGGAGCTGATTGGAGCTAGTGTGAATTTTGGGTAAAATTAAATGCTCGTTTAATTTTAATCGAAATAAATCGCTAACGCGACGACTACAAGCAATGTGAGTACAACTCACTCTTTCTGACTCACTGATATTTTTTATACGTGAGAAATAATTTATTATATGATGATTGATGACTGTTTGGATGATATATGATATATTGATTGGTATTTGGATATATACCTGTCTAGTGGAGCAGATGACCCTATATGTTTCCGTGTATGAGCGGATGACCCTTTGTACGCGCGTTTGCCTCGAAGCGGACATTGTACACATATTCTAATATGTATATTTGTTGCAGGTGATAGGTTGGAGGGATCCAACTGGATTCCTCACCAGTATTGATTTATTTACATATATTGTTATATATTCTGTTATCATATGATATATGATGTTTTGGATGCCGTGATTGATGTATTTAGTGCTGTTGCAGCATTGGGCCATATTTTGGAAATTTAAAAATGTTAAAGTGATGATTTCCAAATTTAAAAGGATTTTAAAGTGATTTTTGAAAGTATATCTTTTATTGAATTTTGGAATTGGTTCATTTTAAATAAATACACGTTATAATTTTTATGTTATAAAAATTATGATTTTTGATGAAATATATTTAAATATGGTTTTTTGGAGTTATATACGTTTTAATAACGATTTGTAAATTATTAAAAAGAATTGGTTTATTTAAATGGTATTTTTGATTTATTATAAATGGTTTATATATGAGATTTATAAAATTGATATTTTATAAATTAAAATATTAGAATTATAAAATGAATTTTATAAGTGTTAAAATAAAGTTATAAATGGAGTTTATAAGTGAATAAGATTTATAATTGTGAAGTCATAAAATAAATGAAATTGTAAATAAATAATTTATAAGGAATTAACTTATAAATTGGATTTTGGCATTTAAATGAGATATAAATTGGAGCTGTTAAGTAAGGGATTTTATAAGTTGAAGTTGTTATAAAATAATAAATGGAATTTATAAACATTGTTTTATAAATCTGAAATCAATTGAATTTGATAAATTAAATATAGAAGTTTATTTAAAGGAATTATATTCACGATTTTTGATAGTGAAGTATCCTTTAAATTAAATGTTGTAATATAAAGAATTTGGTTGGGAATTATATCCACGATTTTGGACAGTGGATAATCTTTTAATAAACGTGTAAAAGCTTTGAATTTGATAAATGAAGTATATTCACGATTTTGGACGGTAAATAATATTTTAAAACGAATGTTTTGGGAAATGATATTTAAATGGAATAAAATGATTAAAAGATGTTTTAAAGGTACTAAGGATCGAAATCAAAGATTTCAACATTCATTGTTGAAATAGACGATTTCGAGAAGTAAGGAAATGATGGACTATAACACTGTTGTAATAGTAGATGATTTCCGAAAGGAAATGTTTTTATATAGTATTGGGGTTTATATATCTATCTAATTTTCGAATCCTGATACTAGTGATTTTGGGTTGTTGTAGCAATGTTTTACGCAACATTCGTTTTGACCCAAATAAATGTGTTTAAAGAGAATGTTTTCCTTAAAGAATAAAATATATACTTAATCGTGATATATGCATAAGAAATATTTTCTAAGTGTTGAAAATATAAATTGAATTATGAATTACTTATTATTAAATAAGTACTTGGAAATGTTTTCCAATGTTGAAATGGTTTTGAAGAATATATATTTTTAAAGATAATTCGAGATGAATATTTGGCAAATGGTTTAATTGATAAAAGATTAATTAAAAGGGCCTAGTGACCGTTATGGTACTGAATATTTGTTTGTTTGTTTTGATAGTTAAATGACCGACTATCAAACTTTGCCAAATTTTAGTTCCTCGACTTAATGTGGGAACTATTTAGTCATACACTTAGTACGTAGCCTTTTCTGTGTAGGCTTGATTATACTTTGGGTTGAGGATGTTGATTCGTATAGTGTAGAGTATTACTCCAATCTATTGAGCTTCCTTCTTGGCTCGATGGATAGCAAGTTGAAAGTTGGAGACGTGATAAGTCTATGGGACTTAGTTTCTGTGTGAGGTTGAGAAACGCTTTTGCGTTGTTGGTGCGAAGAGACCGGGATCAGATTTATCTAAAAACCACTTCGGACCAACGTATATGCGACGATTTGCAGGTTGCTTGTGATGATATTGATATTTCGGAGTTTCATAATGGGGGACTGCTTGTTGATCGTTTGGAGTTAAAATCCCAATATACATCTAGTAGCAGTGTTCTCTTCATTATGAAATATCCAATGCGAGAACTATTCGCTACTAATCCTTGGGATTTTCCTTCAGGATGTGGTAGGAAAGTACCTTCGGTTTGTCCTGTTCCTGGACAACTTGTATGGATGCTTGTCTGACATTGCATTCTATAGATTACGAACATTGGTTTTTACAAACGTACATCAGTGGCGGCGGAGAAGGAAACTTCTCTTAGCTTAACACCCTCCTTGAGACGTATGAGCTTAAGGGTTGTATTTTTGTGGAAGGCAATTATTAGTCTACGAAAATGGCTGTGTGACATTCAAAGTAATGTGATTGTGATTTGTGAAAGGTAATCGTTATCTCGTCAGGCCTCATCAACCGGAAATGACCAAAACAAGGTTAGATGCAGCAGGGCTAAGTGGGTCATTCCCATTAGTATATGATCATCCTCTTCTAGATATATCTTTACACGCTATGACGTCATGTATCTGATTATTGTGGTTTGTATGCTATGAGGGCCCTCGGTAAAGGTCGGTAGCGACCGGAGGATGACATATTCGATACCATCTAGTTATAGAGGTGGGCCGGTCTTGCGTTGGTAGAGGGCAGATGTTCTATGCCTTGGGACATCCATCTAGAGGTGTACCCCTTCGAAAGGTAGTCCCTTCACCTGGTCATTTGTATGGAAATCTAAAACCCACTACGAGCTGCGATTTTGTTTGTAAAGGCGTAATGAATAGCCTCGAAATGCTATATGGGTAACCATTTCGACTATGATTAATATTATTTGTATATACTAGCCACTAGTATAATATAAGAGGATTTAATATGAAAGAAATGTTTTAGTTATCGTAAGGTAAAAACATGTCTGTGTTTATGTGTGGGCGTATCTTACGAGATACTTTTGTTTTGATAAAGAAAAAGTTTTGGTAACTTAATAAATTTAGTTGAGTGTGTTTCTCACGCTGGTTTATTAGACTGATCCGGGCGTTCTTCCCTTTCGTTGCTCGGGTCAGACCGAGTATATCCACAGGTTATGCTTTGGTGCTTTTGGAGCTTCAACAAGAGAGCTAGAGATCTTCATTTCGTATACGCGTATCTGTTTTGATTATTGATTATCCGCTGTGCTTTGTTTGTTGTTGTATATTATCGGCAATTGTGAGGACATGTTATTATAACTATTCAAGCTGATAACTATTGATTGATTGTTGAACTCTGATTGATGTGTGTATATATACAGTTTCTGTTTTGTAAAGATCGTTGTTATGATATTATATATTTTCCGCTACGATGTGAGATTCTGTATTGTTCTGTTTTGTTCTATCTTCTCTCTTTCTTCTCTTCTATTCTCTCTTCTTTTCTTTCTCTTGACTTTCCGTCAGTCTTTTCTTATTGGGTCAGACATGTGTGGATTATTGTCGATTCAAAGGGTACGGATTTATGGGTCGTCACATTTGGTACCAGAGCTTAGATTTTGCATATTCCTAAGCTTTGATGTGTACTCAGTATAGATGGGGACAGTAGCACCCTAGATTGAGTTTGAGTGTATTATTTATATGAGCGCATATTTGTTAGTGAATATAAAATGTTTTATATTGTGTTTGCTTATCCGTTGAGTTGTTTGTGAATTCTGGTCCGTATGTGGGACGCCATGTTATCGATAGGGATTTCCAAACACTTAAACGAGGCAAGTCGACATAGTATTATTTTAAATTGGGTAAATGAAATAATTTTACCTCTATTATATTATATATATAAAGGAAACTATTTTTCAGAATTATTAAAGTGTATATAAATTGATTGTTTGGTTGTTTGAAAATGTAAATATGTATAAGTTAATAAAAGATGTTTGAATAATTTAAATAAAAGCAACAATTGTAAGAGAATAAATTATATAAGCAAAAGAATTATAAGTATGGAATTATAATTAATATAATTTACAATTGTGAAATAATCTTATATATAAGAAGTGAAACTATATGAATATATTTATAAATATGAGTTGTAAATAAAAATAGATTTAACCAAGCAGTTGAAAATTTGAATCCCGTTTATTTTGGAAGTGGTTTTTCAAAGTTAAAGAGGTTATTTTATTATAAATAGAAAATAAGTGAAATTATATAAGTATAGATTTATAAATGTGATCTGTAAAATAAAAGAATATAACAAGCACTGAATTCACTACTATTACTGGAAAATAATAAGGGTGATGACTGAGCATCATCAGTGTCATTTTCGAGTTTCTATATGATGGATTTGCTACCAATATTAAGTTGAAATTGAAGTTTTGTTTTGACAAACAAATTTGATTTAAAATCCAAGTTAAAATTGATAAAAATAAGTGAAATGAGTTTTGGACTTAAAATATGAAGTAAGAATTTACTTTAGTAAAGTTGAAAGGAATTTGAGTTAGTAAGTGAATTATATGATTTAAAGTTTAACTAAAGGAAGGTTAAATAAAAGGAATTGGATTTTAACTGGATTTGATAAGTTATTGAAATGGAAATTAAACTAAAAAAAATGATTATATAACATGAATTTGCAAGTTTGAATAATAAGTTTTATAACTTATAAAAATGAGAAAAGGCAAGTAAAACCAGTTGTTAAAATGGTTAAATAATTTTGGTTAGGCAAAACAAAAATCTGAATTTGAATGATGATATGATTTTGACTTAAGTTAAATAAAATGACTTTAGAGATAAAATGAAATATAGCTTAAGTAATGTTGAATAAAGTTGATTTTGGTATCGAAGTAAATTGATAAAGTGAATTAATTGAATGTGAACTTGAGTTATATAAAGAAATTCAACTTTAATTGTAAAATGAATCAACATTAGAAATGATGTTGTTAAGAATTGAATAAAACTTAAGTTAAGAAGTTGTGTATTGAATAATTGAATGAAAGTCAATTAGATGTTAAACCAATTTGAAATTAAAAGTGTTATAACTAATTGGAATATGAATTATTGAATGTAAACTAATTGAAAATGAATAAATGAATGTTAATAAAATCCAATGTTAATGAATCAGTTGTGATTAAATTGAAAATCAATTCAATGAATATTAATAAGAAGTGAATATGTATTGATTTAATTATGGATAGATATTGATTTGGTTATGGATTGATTGGATAGTTGTTGGATGTTAGTTGGATGATAGTTGTTTGATGATTGGATTTGTTGCATTTGCTATATTGACATATATAGTTGTTGGCATATGTTGTATATTGATATTATTTTCATATATACATGTTTTTCATTTGTTTGTTGAGTATTTAGTAGGTCCGTATGGCGCTTGCTTCGCATTTGGAGCTCGCTTTCACGCTATATTAGTCGTACATGCTCGCTAATAATATATAAGGTACATATCTCGGGTTACATATCGTACTTTTACACTTTTTTCCCTTCGGGATGCCTCATCCTCGATGATAAGATGTATACTTGTGATATACACATTGTTATTTTTTTGGGATCGAACCGCGCAAAGGAGACGCTGGTGAATTTTTTTGAAAATTGAAGGCGCTAGAATTTTTTTTGAAATTTTGGAAAAAGTTAAAAAAGTTAAATAGATATGGTAAATCTAATTTGAACAAATTGTTTTGAAAAAGTTAATAGATTTTGTGACTTTTTCTTATTTAGTCATTTCGAGGACGAAATTCTTTTAAGTAGGGGAGAATGTAACGACCCAGAATTTCTGTCATCTGAAATTCGTATATTTAATTGATTTTAAATATGAAAAAGTTAAATTTATAAGCTGAATAGATTTTATTTCGAATATCTAGATTTAATTAGATAATTAAATTGTTAATTTAATATTTGAAATTGAGAAAATAATTAGAAATTGGATTTAATATGAATAAAAATGATTTATAAAGCTGAATTAAATCATATTTGAATTAGAATGATGTTAGAGAACTTTTAAAACTGAATTAAAAGTTAAATTTCAGAAATTGAATATTTTAATATTTAATTGACGAGTGAAAGTGGTCATTTTTCATACAGTCTCAGATTTCGACGAAACCAGTTTCATTGGATCCGTAATGTTAAGTTATTGTAAGATTTCAAATTTAGTGTCAATTGGATTTACGGTTTGTCCGGGGCAAGCTAAAACGCATAGAAATCGGTTTAAGTGAATTTTAAATTTAAATTTGTCGATTCAAAAACCTATCTTTCAAATACGATTGAATTGGATCCCGATATACATTCCATTGTGTTCGGAATAAGGGTAAAACATTATAAACGCCAGGCGGCACGCTTCGTTTCGAGTTTGGAAAAAAATCGGATGAATATTGTCGCGTAGTTTTCTATATAAGGCCAACATTTTATTCATTTTTCACAAACCCTAGCCATCAAAACCCTAGCCGCCGCTTTGATTTCCACAGCCAGAAAACTCCCTCTTTCTCCCTCGATTTTCTTCCAATCCGTGCGCTATCACGAAAAACTTTCAACTGCGAAGTCGTAGAGCACGATGAGAACTTTCAATCCAATGGTGATGATCTTAATCAGAGCGACATGGAGGAAGAAATTGGCTAGAGTTCATCACCGGTTCACATGCGTTTATCGAGGTTAATAGGTGGCCAACTGCCACATGGTTCAAGGCGAGGGGGGAGCTTGTGTAGGCGCTTCAAACGTTGAGGGCCGACCATCTTCTCGTCGTCGTTGGAGGGTGCGGCTTGTATCGAACATGATTTGGTTTCGTGCGCGTACGTGATGCTTGGGGGAAGAAATAGAACGCACGGTCCTGATGTGATGAAGCAAAATCAACGGCCGTGATAATAAAGGTTAAAAATAAAATAATAATAGTGAATTAATATACATTATAAATTTGTACAATGTTTAAAATACCATATCTTTTTCATACGAGATCTTTCTTACTTACTGATAATTTTATATAAGTGAGGAATAATTTATTATATGATGATTCATGATTGTTTGGATGATATATGATATATTGATTGGTATGTGTATATATACCTGCCTAATGGAGCAGATGACCCTATACGTTTCGGTGTATGAGCGGATGACCCTTTGTATGCGCGTCTGCCTCGAAGCGGACATTATACACATATTCCAATATGTATATTTGTTGCAGGTGATAGGTTGGAGGGATCCAACTGGATTTCTCACCAGTATTGATTTATTTACAGATATTGTTATATATTCTGTTATCATAAGATATGTGATGTTTTGGATGCCGTGATTGATGTATTTAGTGCTGTTGCAGCGTTGTGCCATATTTTGGAAATTTAAAAAGTTAAAGTGATGATTTCCAAATTCAAAAGGATTTTAAAGTTATTTTTGAAAGTATACGTTTTATTGAATTTTGGAATTGATTCATTTTAATTAAATAAATGTTATAATTTTCATGTTATAAAAATTACGATTTTTGGTCAAATATACTTAAATATGGGTTTTTGGAGTTATATACGTTTTAATAACGATTTGTGAATTATTAAAAAGAATTGGTTTATTTAAATTGGTATTTTTGATTTATTATAAATGGTTTATATATGAGATTTATAAAATTGATATTTTATAAATTAAAATATTAGAATTGTAAAACGAATTTTATAAGTGTTAAAATGAAGTTATAAATGGAGTTTATAAGTGAATAAGATTTATAATTGTGAAGTTATAAAATAAATGAAATTGTAAATAAATAATTTATAAGGAATTAACTTATAAATTGGATTTTGGCATTTAAATGAGATATAAATAGAAGTTGTTAAGTAAGGGATTTTATAAGTTGAAGTTGTTATAAAATAATAAATGGAATTTATAAGCATTGTTTTATAAATCCGAAATCAATTGAATTTGATAAATCAAATTTAGAAGTTTATTTAACGGAATTATATTCATGATTTTTGATAGTGTATTATCCTTTAAATTAAATGTTGTAATAATAAAGAATTTGGTTGGGAATTATACCCACGATTTTGGACAGTGGATAATCTTTTAATAAATGTGTAGAAGCTTTGAATTTGATAAATGAAGTATATTCACAATTTTGGATAGTGAATAATATTTTAAAACGAATGTTTTGGGAAATGATATTTAAATGGAATAAAATGATTAAAAGATGCTTTAAAGGTATTAAGGATCGAAACCGTAGATTTCAACATTCATTGTTGAAATAGACGTTTTCGAGAAGTAAGGAAATTATGGACTATAACACTGTTGTTATAGTAGACGATTTCCGAAAGGAAATGTTTTCATATAGGATTGGGGTTTATATATCTATCTAATTTTCGAATCCCTATACTAGTGATTTTGGGTTGTTGTAGCGATGTTTTACGCAACATTCGTTTTGACCCAAATAAATGTGTTTAAAGAGAATGTTTTCCTTAAAGAATAAAATATATACTTAATCGTGATTTAAGCATATGAAATATTTTCTAAGTGTTGAAAATATAAATTGAATTGTGAATTACTTATTATTAAATAAGTATTTGGAAATGTTTTCCAATGTTGAAATGGTTTTGAAGAATATATCTTTTTAAAGATAATTTGAGGTGAATATTTGGCAAATGGTTTAATTGATAAAAGATTAATTAAAAGGGCCCAGTGATCGTTATGGTTATGAATATTTGTTTGTTTGTTTTGATAGTTAAATAACCAACTATCAAACTTTGCCAAATTTTAGTTCCTCAACTTGATGTGGGAACTATTTAGACGTACACTTAGTACGTAGCCTTCTGTGTAGGCTTGAGTATCCTTTGTGTTGAGGATGTTGAGTCGTATAGTGCGGAGTATTACTCCAATCTATCGAGCTTCTTTCTTGGCCCAAAGGACAGCAAGTTGAAAGTTGGAGACGTGATAAGTCTATGAGACTTAGTTGCTGTGTGAGATTGAGAAACGCTTTTGCGTTGTTGGTGCGAAGAGACCGGGATCAGATTTATCTGAAAACCACTTCGGACCAACGTATATGCGACGATTGTGCAGGTTGCTTGTGATGATATTGATATTTCGGAGTTTCATAGTGGGGGATTACTTGTTGATCGTTTGGGGTTAAAATCCCAATGTACATCCAGTAGTAGTGGTCTCTTCATTATGAAATATCCAACGCGAGGACTATTCGCTACTAATCCTAGGGATTTCCCGACTGGATGTGGTAGGAAAGTACCTTCGGTCTGTCCTGTTCCTGGACAACTTGTATGGATGTTTGTCTGACATTGCATTTCTATAGATTACGTACATTGGTTTTTACAAACGTACATTAGTGGTGGCGGAGAAGGCAACTTCTCTTAGCTTAACAGCCTCCTTGAGACGTATGAGCTTAAGGGTTGTATTTTTGTGGAAGGCAATTAGTAGTCAACGAAAATGGCCGTGTGACATTCAAAGTGATGTGATTTTGATTTGTGAAAGGTAATCGTTACCTCATCAGGCCTCATGAACCAGAAATGGCCAAAACAGGGTTAGATGCAGCAGGACTAAGTGGGTCATTCCCATTAGGATATGATACATCCTCTTCTAGATATATCTTTGCACGCTATGACG
This sequence comes from Allium cepa, assembly GCA_030765085.1. NCBI lineage: Eukaryota > Viridiplantae > Streptophyta > Magnoliopsida > Asparagales > Amaryllidaceae > Allium > Allium cepa. The sequence goes on from CM060942.1 coordinate 616,944,999, forward strand.
TCGTGCATCTGATTATTGTGGTTTGTATGCTGTGAGGGACCTCGGTAAAGGTCGGTAACGACTAGAGAATGACATATTTGGTACCATCTAGTTATAGAGGTGGGTCGGTCTTGTGTTGGTAGAGGGTAGATGTTCTGTGCCTCGGGACTATCATCTAAAGGTGTACCCCTTCGGAAGGTAGTCTCTTCACCCGTTCATTTGTATGGAAATCCAAAACCTGGAAATCCAAAAACGAGCTGCGATTTTGTTTGTAAAGGCGTAATGAATAGCCTCGAAATGCTATATGGGAAACCATTTCGACTATGATTAATATTGTTTGTGTATACTAGACACTAGTATAATATAAGAGGATTTGATATGAAAGAAATGTTTAGTTATCGTAAGGTAAAAACATGTCCGTGTTTATGTGTGGGCGTGTCTTACGAGATACTTTTGTTTTGATAAAGAAAAAGTTTTGGTAACTTAATAAATTCAGTTGAGTGTGTTCTCACGCTGGTTTACCAGACTGATTCGGGCGTTCTTCCCTTCCAATGCTTGGGTCAGACTGAGTATATCTACAGGTTATGCTTTGGTGCTTTTGGAGCTTCAGCACGAGAGCTGGAGATCTTCATTTCGTATACGCGTATCTATTTTGATTATTGATTATCCGTGTGCTTTGTTTGTTGTTGTATATTATCGGTAATTGTGAGGACATGTAATTATAACTATTCAAGCTGATAACTGTTGATTGATTGTCGAACTCTGATTGATGTGTGTATATATATATGCAGTTTTTGTTTTGTAAAGATTATTGTTACGATATGATATATTTTTTGCTGCGATGTGAGATTCTGTATTGTTCTATTTTGTTCTATCTTCTCTCTTTCTTCTCTTCTCTTCTTCTCTCTTCTTTTCTTTCTCTTGACTTTCCGTCAGTCCTTGCATTTTGGGTCGCACATGTGTGGATTATTGTCGATTCAAAGGGTACAGATTTGTGGGTCGTCACATTAGGCGGTCTACGGATTCAGTCGACCTCCTTTTATGCAATCATGTCCGTATCGTGTATCCAAATGGAAGCAAATTCCCTAATGATAACTGATAGTTCTATATGCATGCTACAATCATCATCCAAATGCAACAATCATATGATAACCATATATTATTAACAACCATGGAAATAAAATAAAAATGCAAATGCGCACACATCCATATGCATATGATTTAGTGGCCTAGTTAGGCCGATCCTTAAGATAATATAGTGTCTAGTGTATATATATGCATCCATTAGCATCCACTAGCAAACGCTTGCAACCACTAGCATCCATCATATATAACATGTTCTAGTAACATGTTTACATTCAGTCCTACCATCCATAGATAAAATCCTAAGATCTACCCGTCCAAAGGATACTAAAGGAAAGAACCTATTCAAAACTAAAGATGGAGATAGGAAATTCAAACGAACTATCGAAAAGATACAGATAAGAGATACTTATTTTCTCTCCAGCTTCCCATGTAGCGTCTTCAATACTATCTCCCCACTGCACCATAACCAAAGGGACTTTCTTATTCCTAAGCTTCTTGATATCATGCCCAACGATCTTGGTGAGAATGCGACGAACCGATGCTTCTCACTCCACTTCAACTTCTTCAAGTTTCCTAGGTTCCACTATCTTTGCTGAATCATGTAAGCACTTTCTCAAGTGAAAAACATGGAAAACGTCATGAACTCCTAAGAGCCTCTCCAGTTGCTTTATTCGATACGCCATCTTCCTTACCATTTCCACAATGGAGAATGGTCCTACGAATCTGGGAGCAAATTTTCCACTTGATCCAAATCTTACTACCTTTCTTAGCGAGGATACCTTAATTAAAAACAAGTCTTCTACCTCAAACTCAATATCCCTTCTTTGCTTATCTGCATAGGATTTCTGTCTATCTTAGGCCATCTTCATTCTCCTCCTAATCAAATCGTTCTTTTCCGAAGTCTCTCTAACCATGTAGGGACCAAGTAGCAATCTCTCTATAGACTCCAACCAACACGAAGGCGGCTTGCACCATCTTCCATAAAGAGCTTCAAAAGGTGCCATCACGATGCTAGTCTGAAAACTATTATTATAAGCGAACTCCACAAAAGGAAGATGCTCCTCCCAAGTTCCTCCAAAATCAAGAATGCACACCTCAACAAATCCTCAACAAAACTCTATTACTCTTTCCGTTTGGCCATCCGTCCGAGGGCAATAGGTCGTACTCAATCTAAGCTGTGCCCCTTGAGCTTTTTGCAAGCTTCTCCAAAACTCGCTGGTAAAGATAGGGTCTTTATCACTCATTATGTTAGAGGGAACTCCATGAAGTCGGACTATCTCACGAACATATAAGGATGCCAAATAAGGTGCTGTCTTCTTACTCTTGACGGGAAGGAAGTGGGTGCTCTTAGTCAAACGATCTACAATCACCCATATATTGGTATTCCTCTTCAAAGATCAGGGAAAACTATCTGTGAAGTCCATCAAAACACTATCCCACTTCCATTCAGGTACATTCAATGGTTGAAGCAATCCGCCGTGCTTTAGATGCTCTGCCTTAACTCTTTGGCACATAAGACACTTAGCTGCAAATTCTACCACATCCTTCTTTATGCCGCTCTAATAAAACACTCTCTTTATGTCCCTATACATCTTATCATCACCCAGACGAATAGTCATTCGAGAATGGTGTGCTTCTTTTAGAACTGCTCTCATCAAATCACTAGTGCGAGGGACACAAAGTCTTCCATCTCTCCTTAGCTACCCTTTACTATCAATGGAATAGCATTGGAGATGTTTAGAGACCCCTCCTCTTCTAATCCTATCCAAAATATCCATAAGCTCTGAAACCTCTTGTTTCCTTGAGCCAATCTGATCTATAAGGGTAGGCTTAACCTCAAGTGCTACCAATAATCCTGGTGATGTCCGTAGAGGGCTTAAAATCAAAGGTGGAAATAAACTCTATGTTTTACCACTCCATGAACATTGGACTAAGGGTTGCTCTCTACCTACTTGACGCATTCGCAACTACGTCCCCTTCACCAGGGGTGTAAACTATATCAAAGTCATATGATGCTAGAAACTCCATCCAACGCTACTGCTTCAAGTTTAAATCCTTTTGTGGGAATATGAACTTCAATGATTTATGGTCAGTGAAAAGCTCGTACCTTTCTCCTAGCAAGTAATGTCTCCAAGACTTCAGCGCGAAAATAATAGTTGTTAGCTCCATATCATCGGTGAGGGTAGTCCTTCTCATGAGTTCTCAACTGTCTACTTCCATAACATACTATCCTCCCTTCTTGCATTAATACTGCTCCAAAACTCGTCCTACATGCAGCAGTGTATATTGTAAAAGGCTAACCGTGTCAGGTAAAACAAACACTAGTGCACTAGTAAGGGCCCTCTTTAGCATTGTGAAGGAATCCTCATAATCCACGTCTCACACGAATGCCGCATTCTTCTTATTAAGACGAGTAAGCAGTGCTGAAATCTTAGCGAAATCTTTGATAAACTTCCTATAATAACCAGCCAAACCTAAGAAACTTCCAACTTCGGTAGCTTTCTTAGAGCCCTTCCAATCCTATATTACTACTATCTTAGCGGGATCCACCTCTAAACCCTCTCTTGAGACTACATGCCCTAAGAAATGCACCTTTCATGCAAAAAGTGACACTTTAAGAATTTTGTTTTCAACTGATGAACACGAAGTGTACGGAGAACCTTCTAAAGATGAATATCATGCTCTTCCATAATCTTGGAAAACACCAAAATGTCATCCACTAATACTGCAATGAACTTATTTAGGACATCTCGAAAAACACGGCTCATCAAATCTACAAAATAGACTGGGGCATTAGTCAGCCCAAATGGCATAACCAACCACTCAAGAATCCTTCGGATGTCTAAATGCTGTCTTATTGATGCTATCATCAAAGACCCTAAGTTGATGAAATCCTGTGGCTAAATCAAGCTGAGAAAATACCGAAGAGCAAACCAATTGATTGAAAATATCGTCTATCCTAGGAAGTGGGCAATGATTCTTCTTTGTGAGCTTATTCAACTATCTATAATCTACGCAAAGCTGAATGGAACCATTCTCCTTTGTGGCGAAGACTACAGGCGCTTCCCACTCAAATATGCTCCGTCTGATGAAGCCTTTCTCCAATAGCTCACCAATTTGATTACTTAACTCCTTCCTCTCCCTAGGATCCATATGTATCACGGGCAATGCAACTGGCTTAGCATTTTCATTCAGATAGATCCTAAGATCTCTCTCTTAGGGGGTAGTACCCTAATCTCCTCGAAGATGTCTGGGAAATCTCTAATGAATGGAACTGAATCTAACTCTCCTAGTGATGAATCAAGAGAATAAAGGAAGCTCATCATGACGGACCCCTATGGGTCTCAAGACACCTCGAGAGTCCTTACGCTACATGTCTCCAGTCGGATGACTCTCCTCTCATAGTCTAATATTGCACCATAAGTGGATAACCAGTCCATCTCCGAAATCATCTAATATCCCAAAAATCCCAGTATATAGGCGTGTGTCACAATCAAATTCTACGCCTAGTATAAAAATTCACAAACCCCAATAAGTCTTGGATAACCGTGCCGATCCTCTTGTGGGGTTTGAAACAACTATAGGATTTACTACTAGAGAAAAACCTAAGTGCAAACAATCAACCAATGAATTAGAAATGAAAGAATGTGATGCTTCGAAGTCAAAAAGAACCCTGAATAGGAAAATCTGAAATTGAGATCAAACCTTCTATAGAAACTTTCCCACCTCGATCCCGTCCATTACTAGAAGATGTTGCATCCAAAGCATGTACTTGCGTTGTAGGTGCTCCTACTGTCTGCCCCATCCTTTGAGGACAAGCTCTACTAAGGTGACTAGGCAAAGAAAAGAGAATTCAGGCTCGAAAGAATCGAAAGAAGGTTAAACTGGACTTTGAGGGGACTTTTATAAAAACCCTCTTATATTTAAAAACTATTTCCAAGAGTTTCTTTCTGAAAAATAGTTTGAAAATATGTTACCTTTGAAAAATACTTTACTTTTAAAATAATTTTTTAGGAATCCGATAACCTTAGGCTCTTATGCCAAGTGAAACACCCCACAGCCCTTAGTATACCCAAAAAGGGCATACTAAAGAATGTGATGCGTTACAGGTATAGCTAAAACGTTACAGAGACTAAAATTCACAAGAAAAATAAATAAAAATAGCGGAAACATTTAAATAATGACCTGTCACTAAATATCATTTCAAAACAGAATATGTCTTAACAACCAATTACACATGTCTCAAAAAATCAAAAAATCTCAAATTCATGTCTCATGAAAATACATCTCAGTCTTCATAAAATCAGAGTAAAAAAGTAACAATAATAACCATAATCCCTGTCACAAGTGCCAATCCATCTTAAGCCAAATGAAAAGGATAAAAAGTAGAAGAATACATCTAAAACGAGAAATCTCCAAGAATGAATCTCCAAGCAACTTGAACCAACTCAACTCTGCTAGCCTGTTGGGGGAAAAAGGGAAAATAGATGAGTGGGTCAAACTAAAAGTCAGGCGAGTGAAAGTAATTACTAGTATTTCTAAGCAAGATAAAGATAATAGACTAAGCAACGGTTCTAGTATAAAAGGAAAATACAGAAAAGTTAAATTGGGATAAAATACTGGTTGATTGTTTGACTGTTTGGATTATTTACACTTGTCTTAAACTGCCGTGATTAGGATGAAATCTAATCCTATTTTAATTAGGCTAAAATCCTAATTCTACCTGTTGATCGGCCTTCTATTTTAGTCGTTCCACTGTGAGCTGGTCCAATCCTGTTGTCCCCATAGCAAAAAACACATGTTTAGCGCTTGGAACGCAATAGCGACTTATCTACCCTAATCAATGCTGCATGCTCGTCCATCACTGGTACATGCTAACTGTCGCCCCCTCTTATAGCCTCTTACTTACCCTAATCAACATAAGCGTACCCAGCCTCACCTAATCTATTGTGAGACCATCAGTCCTAGTCTGAAAGGGAATGTTGTTGGTGCGGGTCCTAACAAACAAAATCTAGTTGCACCACTTGCCTAAATCCCCAGATTTGAGTCTCTATTTATTGGCCACTTATTTACCCTATGTCCCAGCCTCACCTAATTATTGTGAGACCTTCAGTCCTAGTCTGAAAGGGTCCTGTTCAGTCTCACCTAATCTGTTGTGGGACCATCGGTTCTAGTTTGAAAGGGAATGCTGTTGGCATGGGTCCTATTTCTGTTCTTGCTTATTAACTTAGTGTAAGTTCTTAAAATAAGCCTCTTCCGTTATTTCTGCTCTATTTGCTTACTAACTTAATCCAAGTCTTTAAAATAAGCCTTTTCTGTTATCTCTGCTATATTTTCTTATTAACTTAATTATAAGTCTTTAAAATAAACCTTTTCTGTTATCTCTGTTATATTTTCTTATTAAATTAATTATAAGCCTTTTCGATTATCCCTGCTATATTTGCTTATTAACTTAATTATAAGTCTAAAAATAAGCCTCTTCTATTTTCTCTTTTTAGTTATAACCACTTGTTATACTAATGCTTGCAGATGTCTCAAAATTTTCCATTTAAGTATATCTTCTTTTTATTATAGTTCTTCTTATTTACATCTAATTTCTATAAATTTAATGATTTCTATTTTAATCCATAGTTGTGAATTATTCTCTTTTTAATATTCTATCCGCGTAAAAAGGATAAAAAGAAACTAACATTTACAGACGAAATTCTAACGTAGAACAGATGTAAACAGGATGTAAAACTATAAATAACTGTAAATAACAGAATAAAATAGCTAAATAAAAATAACCAAATAAAACAGACTGAAAAGAACTTTAAAAACTAGCTGTAAATAACTTGCATAAAAGTTGTCTCAAAATTGCAGAAAAACTACAACTATTGGAAATCCTATTATTTTAAATTACTTAAAAATCTAAAATAATTACTAAACACTCACCTGTGGTCCTTAATTCTAGTCCTTGGCCTTGTCGAATCATATTTTAGGGTGTAAAATATTTTAATTAAAAAGATCTCCTCCCAATTTTTTTTTTCTTTTTAGGGTCCAGCCTCAAGCAATGAACCCAATTGGGAGAAAATCTGAATGAAAAATAGCTAGGTCTAGGGTCTTATTTATAGTGTCACTTAGGGATCTTAGGCCGTTGGATTTGAAGATTAAATCTGGTGCAGCCACGTCACAGGCTCGTTGGGAACGGTCAGATGGAAGCACAAACGCACGGGATTGAAGAAAATTGGAAAACCACGTCACACTTGAATCTGGATGAAACAACATCCAAATATAAGGGCTGGTCGATCTGGGTGTTGACCGATATATGCTGGGTGTCGGCCCATAGGTCGACTAATGCATACTAGGAGTTGACCCTGAGGACGACCTTACTATATATATATATATTCTTCATTTCTTGTTTATTTCGTATTTTCTTTGTTTTAGCTCAGATTTTGAAAAACTGTATATGGAAATTAATCATAAAATCACCACGAACACAATGGTGCAACTTCCGTGGCTCAATTTTGATAGTTTCAAAAACTTAATTTATTATTTTATTAATTCGTTAATTATTTATTATAGCTTAAATTTTAGGTTGTTACAATAATGAGCAAGCCAATGTTTGCTTTATGGCTGTAGAGAATAAGGTACAATCCGACTTAACTTATAACGAGCTTTTTGAATTTTGCATAGAATTAGAAACAAAAATTAGAAATATTCAAAAAGCTCATAAAGAAACTATAGTAATTATAAGTATAGCAGATTTAGGAGTAACTATGCTTAAAGATGAAAAATATATTTTAAAAGAAGTTATTGATGGTCAAAAACTATCTTTAGAAAATCTAATTTTGAAAAAGGAACTGAAATATTTTTTCAAAAAATATTAGAATTGGCTAAAGACTGTGATTTACTAATAAATTTAAATGAACATTTGAAATTTATTATAAACAATTTGAACTCTAAAATAGGTTATCTTGAAAAAGAGAATGTTACTTTAGAAAATAAAAATATTGGTTTACATAGAAATACTTAAAATTTAGAAAATTCATAAAATTCATTTGAAAATTTGTCAAATCAAATTTCTGTACTAGAAGTTGATCTTAAAACATACAAGATGAAAATTTTAAGTTATCAAACGAAAAATATGAATAAACTTCAAATATAGAAAATTTAGAATCTAAAAATCTGTATTTTAAACAAAATTAGAAAAGCTTTTATAAAATATTATAAAATCCAATATAGTTCTAGAAAATTTATCAAATTTGGTAAAAATTTCAAAACCATCTCATAATAAAAATGGTTTAGGATTTAAGAAAAATACAAACAAGAGCACTCCAAAGAAATATAGTTCTCTATATACAAAATTCAAAAAGTCAAATAAATTGAAAAATGATGTAGAAAAACCTAAAATGAGATAGTTAAAATATGGGTTCCAAAAACGAATAATGATTTAGTTAAAAAGAAACATGTAGAAAAATTAATGATATATGTTTATAATAATATTAATTATTCTTTCAAAAGTTTTACCAAACCCTTCTAGGTATGGTTACTTAAAACTTAAACCCATGACCATAACGTTGGAAGTGAGTGCCGACAAATTATCTATTTTTTGCAGGTATCCACTCATATTAGCAAAAAGAAAAGATGGATTTTGTAGTGCGGATGTCTAACCATATGACAGGAAACTCCAGCATGCTTACAAATATCAAACCTGTAGTTGGAGGCACCGATTCATTCTATGATAATTATGTAGGATATATTATCGGAATATGGGATGTCAGCAATAATTGTAACCAAAATTCACCTAATCGCAAATGTTTATTTAGTTCAACATTTAGAACATAATATACTAAGTATTAGTCAATTGTGTGACAAAGGTTTTAGATAAATTTTGAAAAAGATAATTGTCACATTTTTTATTAAAACAAAAGACTTATTTTGAAGGTACAAGAAAACGTAATATTTACATTTTAAATATTAAAGTTAATAATGATGTTAACATGTGCCTTGGCAAACTTTAATGTGTGAGTCATCCGTATAGGGATCAAAAGGCTAAATTAACACTGGAGGAGGAGGTGAATAGTGTTTAATGGATTATATAAATATTATTACATGGAATTAACAATCAAAGAGTCAAAGTACAGATAAAAGTGAATGTAGTAAAAGTAAATATGAAAGAATACACCAGGATTTTATACTGGTTCAGAGTTACCCTACATTCATTCCCACACAATTCCTTATATGGATTTCTCTTCCACTACTAAACGTAAATACAACATCGATTTCAAGGCTACGAGACACACCCTCTAGAATCCCGACTTGTGGATAGAGTCACTTGATTTTCAGGCTACAAGTTCACCCACTAGATTTATGAGCTTCTAAGCACACCCAATTGATTTAAACTTGCTATAATCACACCTGCTTGGATTTCAGGGATACCAAGCACACCACAGAGTATAAGGGTATGATTTGATAGAGTTTACAGACTTAGATCTTCGACCTTGATGATAATTGATCCTATAATTCTTGAATAGCACTTTGATCTTGAGAGATATAAGAGAAATAAGAGAGTATATGAAAGAGAATCAAATTAGTAATGATTGAATTTGATTCTGGTTGAATTTCGATAGAGTTCCGATAGAAATTGATTTAGAAATCAAGAGAGTGAAAAGAGGAGAGAAAAATAAGAAAGTAGTTGATGAAAATTCGTTTGGAAGTCTGGTATATATAAGGAAACAATGGTCATGTCCATTTACAAAGAGATACGATGAAAAGTCACTTCCTTTCAAAATTTTAATTTTGAAATTTATGGCTAGCATGTCGATATATAGGAATTGTATATGTCGACACATCCTTCACAAAATTGAAGGACACTTTATAAAAATTATTTTGAAAATCCCTTGCTTTGTAAAATAATTTGATACTTTGTAGAATTATTTGAATATAGTTTATATAAATTTTAATCAAAATATAACTTAATAAAACTTTATATAATAATTTTCAAATATTTAATAATAATATTCAATATAATGTAAATAATATATATAAAATCAACATAGCTATGAATTATTAAAGTACAAGCAAAAATTCAATATATATAAACACTAAAATAATATCTTTATAAGTACAAGGGATCTGAAAATCATTTTGGGAAATATTTTGAAAATAGAATATTTAAAAAACAACTTTAAAACAAAATTAGAGAAAGCAAGAGAGATAAGGAAAGCGCTATCAAGGTTTTAACACATATTCTATGACTCTATAACTTATTTGAAATATCTTGAAACCTTAAACTCTTTAATACTCACGAATCTTCATTCTTGAACTCTTGAAATGTTATATCTTGAAACTAATTGATATCAACATCTTGACACCATACAGTCTTCTTAATACCTGTCTAATATCCTGCACTATATATTATATATTTCTTGATAATTAGTATCTACATTTTGTATAATGTCCTATAGTTTTTTATCATCCAAACCAATACCTAAGGTACAAACATAATGATTTATGGCTTTGGCATAAACATTTCTTTCTTATTAACTTTAAATCACTAAATGAAATTGAAAAACATGAAATTGTGAGAGGTCTTCCAAAAATAAATTTTAAAGTTAATAATTTGTGTGGTGCTTGTAAAAAAGGAAAATTAAGATAATCTTCTTCTAAATCTACAAATGAAATTTCAACTAACAAAACATTTGAATTACTTCACTTTGATTTGTTTGGCCCGACTCAATTAAGGTCAATAAATCATAATAATATATATTTTTGTAATAGTTGATGATTTTTCAAGATGTATATGGACTTTATTTTTAAAACATAAAAGTGACACTTTCGAAATGTTTAAATTTTTTGTAAAAAGATTCAAAATTTTAAAGATTCAAAAGTTAAAAACATTAGAAGCAATCATGGAGGAGAGTTTAAAATGATGATTCTACAAATTTTTGTACTAAAAGTGGGATTAATCATAATTTTTCTTTTTCTAGAACACCACAGCAAAATGTTGTTGTGGAAAGAAAGGGCAGAACTTTACTAAGTTGCACTACATTACCTAAGAATTTTGGGTTGAAGCAGTCGCTACTACATGTTACGTTCTAAATCATGTATCAGTAATACCTAAAACAAAATGTACCCTATATGAACTTTTCAATCAAACAAAACCAATAATATCTTATTTCAGATTTTTTGCTACAAATTGTTTTATTTAAATACTAAAGATAATTTAGTATAATTTGACTCTGAAGATGATATTGGCATTTTTGTGGGTTACTGAGAAAGAAGTAAAACTTACAGAATTTTCAGTAAAAGATCAAATACCATTGAAGAAACTCTACACATTTTCTTTGATAAATTTTTTAATAAGTCTTTAGATGATACTGAAATATCAAATATAAACAAATCAACAAAGTCACTCAAAATACGAATAAAGATAAACTTAGGAAAATTCGTAGGAAAATAATGAATCTTTAGATTAAAATATAACCAAAGACCACCCTCATATTTTAAAGGATCATCCTACTAAAATTATTTTAGGAGATGTTAAAAAAGTTTTAAGCAAAAGACAATTAAAAGAAACGACACACTTAACTTTTGTTCCTAATATCGAACCTAAAAACAATAAGAAGGTAGAAAAGATGAATATTGAATTTTAGCAATGCAAGAAGAATTAAATCAATTTGAAAGAAATAGGGTATGGGAATTATTTACCATACCAATTGATCAATCCATAATAGGAATTAAATGAGTTTACACAAGTAAAAGTGATGGGAGAAATAATAAAAGAACAAAGCTAGATTAGTTGCTCAGTATTACAATTAGGAGGAAGCAATCGACTATGACGAAACTTTTTCTCCCATTGCTAGCTTTGAAGCAAATAGAATATTATAGCATTTGTTTGTCACCGTAACATTAAATTATATCAAATGGATATAAAAGCATATTTTTAAATGGTTTTATTAAAGAATATATATATATATATATATATATATATATAACGACCACCATTGTTTAAACATGAAAAATACACCATGTTTTTAAACTTAGAAAGGCTCTTTATGGTTTAAAACAAGCAACACATGCTTGGCATGATAAACTTAAAAAATATTTACTTAACTTTGGTTTTGAAATTGGTAAAGTAGACTCAACACTTTTTGTAAAACATAATAATAATGAATTACTTCTTGTTATCCCACCTTTTGGTCAAGGTCGGGATATCAATAGATTGGCTGGAAAAGATGGATATCAGGATTGGAGATCGATTGGTAACAAGGCTATGATCGATATCGCCAAAATTTGGCCGAGCTCCAATCAAGACGGGATCGACTGGGAATGATGAACAAGGCTATAAAAGGTTATGTTTAAAATTTCAAGTCGAATGGAGTTCGTTTGTTCGAGATATTGATGGATGCATGCTTAAGGATGCCTTGTTCGTATCGATGCCTACGGATACGAACAAGATGTTCGTATCGATCAGGGAGAAAGGTTAAGTGGATTTCGACTCCGTGAATATGAACTTGGAGTGAACAGATAGGCGCATGATGATTTGTTCGACTCGATGATTTTGTATCGATCAGGATGGAACGTAGAAATATACTTTGAATCAATACTGTTCGTATCGACCAACATGGGATACTTCGAATCGATACTGTTCGTGTCGATCAATATGGATACGAATAGGAGAGCGGCCGAAGGATATGAAGAAGTGAAACTCGATCGATACGAAGAAGCACAGATATGAACAAGGCATCCCCAATAACAGGTAGTCGACATTAAAAGAGCGGCAGGCATATGTGGATCAATGCGAATGGATGGAGACGAAGACATGGATAAGAACGCGATAGCCGACCGATGAACACGAACTTGCATCGATCGTAACTCACAATCTACAAGTCCAAATGCCACCAAATTTTCACAAGAGCTTGCGTATAACTTAAATAATGTTCATGATCGATCTCGACTCGATTGGACAAGATCTTGATCGATATGAAATTCGTTCGTATCAATCACGGATCGAGTCGAAATCACTCGGGATCAATTGTGTGGGGCCACTCACGTGCCAAAAGAGGTCTCTCGAGATCTGAGCGAGATATTTGCAGCCTATGCCCATAAATAGCATCCCAAAGCCTACATAAAAAGGTCTTTTGATTCTGCAATGTCCAGCCTATGTAGAAATCACCATTGTACTCAAACTTCACTGTTGTACTCGAAAATCTCTGCTGTAATCCGTTGTAACCAACGAGTAAAGTCAATAGAAGATTATCTTTTGAAGTGGACGTGGGCCAAAGATAGCCGAACCACTATAAATCTTGTGTCTCTGTCTACTTTTTCTTGTTTTAAGTTTGTTATTCTTCATTTTTATTCTCTACATTACTTAGATCTGTGATCTGTGATTATATATTGCTGATCTGTGTTCATACACTGGTGCTTTCATGATATTTGGGGTTTGTGACCAATTTTGGCGCAAACATTTGGTGCTTTCACTGAGAAGGGACTAGCACCCGCTATACCGGATTTGGAGTTCAAATTTGGAAGGATAAAGGATTAGATCTAAAAGGAGGCAAAGTGCAGAGAGAAGTCAACATGAAGTAAGCCAGGAAGCATCTTCAGGAGCTAATCAGACTTCAGCCTTCATCACCAGAGACGAGATGGAGATGACGTGATGGGAGCTATGCATTAAGAGTTTTAAAAAGACAGGAGGAAATGATGCAGAACCTTCTCAGACAGTTTGGACAAGCAGGGACAGCTGGAGCTGCTGGAGTTCAAATCCATAGAGTTGGAATAGAAAGACCTAATAGGCAATCAGACGGAGCATCTCAACGGGGTGCAATCCTTAATCAACACACAACTGCTAATCTGGATGGATCCAGGCTTGGGGGCACACCACCCAGCAATGGTGGACCAATTCATGGAGGAATTCTGGGTGACACCACACAACAGGATGTTGGCAGGAGTACAAGAGTACGTGATGAAGATTATGTAATAGATTTTCCTCAGGGACTAGAGGTGCAAACCTTGATGGCCAACGCTTGATTTGCTGAGATGATTAGGCGAACTATGCGTGGAGGTTTGACAAAAAGAGATCTAGATGGAGTAAACAAGAGTCCATTTACCTAGGAAATCCGAATGGCCTGGAACCCACCAGAGTTCAAGCTACCTACTCTGGAGGTATACAATGGAAAAATAGATCCTACCGTTCACTTGATGAGGTATACAAGACATATGGAGGTGCTGGAGGCATCAGAGGAAGTTATGGCCCTATGCTTCCCTCTGTACTTGACGAATATAGCTGCTATATGGTTCAGACACTTGGAAGAGGGATCTATCAGAACATGGATAGAATTGGTGGACAGGTTTCTGAAGCAGTTTCGGGTTCATATCAAAAGGCCTAAGAATGTAATGACTCTAACGTCGGTAAAGCAAAGGACAGTAGAATCGCTCAGGGTTTTCTTAACTCGGTTCAATGTAGCAGTTGCTTTGGTGGATCGGTCGGATCCATCGATGGTTTTAATGGCAGCAGTGTCAGGAGTCAGAGATAATTCAGATTTCCAAGTGTCATTGATACGGGGCCGAGGATGTAGAACCATCCGGTGGAAGCGTAGGTAAAGATAAAGGAAAGAGGAAGTTAGATGACGAATCAGGAAAAGCTAGGAAGCGGTAGAGAGAGTCAAAATTTTCATTTACATAGGATTGAACGAGGCGTTAGAATGGATATTCATGGAGACTTGGGATTGCCTTCCCTACCGAAGGCCTGCAAGGAAAGAACCCTTGGAACATGAAAGGGCGTCAGGAAGGCACTGTCTCTTTCACGATTTAGATGGACATGATACCAAAAGCTGCAAGCATCTAAAGGATATAATCGAGGAGCATGTAAGGAGCGGGCGGTTGCGATAAATATGTCGGAACTCGAAATATAGCAGTGAAACAGGAACAACCACCATTTACCTAAAACAACAGTGGCACGAGATCCAGGAATGATGGTCAATTGGTTATCAATTAACAGGAATGATATGGAATAAGTAGAAAACTCTATTTAAATGGCCAAGTCACTTACCCATGTCCGGGGATGGAGATGGCCCCTAGGCATGCTATGAGGTGATGATAAACCGCGACGCTGTGGTTTGTGAAATCTGTCTTTTCTTTTGTGGTTTGAACTCCTGGTTTTGTTTGTTTTCTGGTTTGGACTTTTATTTGGATGATTGTTTTCTAGTTTGGATATTGGCTTGGATTTCTGATGTGGATTTTTGATTTTTCGATTTGATCTGGATTTTGGATTGGATTTCGATTGGATGTTTATCTCATTTTTGGTAAATGGTCGTCGGGTATGGATTATGCCTGGCAAGGGGTAAGTCTCTTCGTCAGAACGGGGCGAATTGGCTTATTCAGGTCGTCGAGCATGGACTACACTAGGCAAGGGTCCGGAGAGACCAGGATTCAGCCCAGGACTTAGGCCCCATAATATCTATCGGCTACTATTTCAGGTTGTCGAATATGGACTATGATCGGCAAGGGTCCGAAGCGACCATGATTTGGCTTAAGACTTAAGCCATGCATTACTCAGCGTTCAGGGACACTGGACCACAGTCACCAAGGCATTTCTTAGTATAGGTCGTCGGGTGTGGATTGCGCTTGACAATAACCCGGAGAGGTTATGAATTCAGATATTGCCTATGGATAGTTAAGAACTTGGATATCGACCAGGAGAGTTCCAAGATTCGGTTATTGGATAAGGATGGGTTAAGACAAGGTTGACAGGTTTAGATGGATATGGAATTGGCTAAGGATTTGGTTATTGGATTTGGAATCGAACATCGACTCAGAGCAGTCAAGAATGTGGCACTCGGATAGGATGGCTTGGTAATGGATTGGATTATGAAACAGATGGTATGGCTATGGACAGAATATGGACTTCGGATGTCGAAATCGGAGCTTTTCAAAACAAACCTTCTTACCACAAGGCATGTTTTTTTTGGGGGGGGGGGCAAATGTTATCCCATCTTTTGGTCAAGGCCGGGATATCAATAGATTGGCTGCAAAGGATGGATATTAGGATTGGAGATTGATTGGAAACAAGGCTATGATCAATATCGCCAAAATTTGGCCGAGCTCCAATCAAGACGAGATCGATTGGGAACAATGAACAAGGCCAAAAAAGAATATGTTTCGAATTTCAAGTCGAACAAGAGTTTGTTTGTTCGAGATATTGATGGATGCATGCTTAAGGAAGCCTTGTTCGTATCGATGCCTATGGATACGAACAAGACGTTCATATCGATCAGGAAGAAAGGTTAAGTGGATTTCGACTTGGTGAATATGAACTTGGACTGAATAGATAGGCGCATGATGATTTGTTCGACTCGTTGATTTCGCATCGATCAGGATGGAGCGTAGCAGTATACTTCGAATCGATGCTGTTCGTATCGACCAACATGGGATACTTTGAATCGATACTGTTCGTGTAGATCAACATGGATACAAATAGGAGAGCGGCCCAAGGATAAAAGGAGTGAAGCTCGATCGATACGAAGAAGCGTGGATACGAACAAGGCAGCACCAATAACAAGGAGTCGACACGAAAAGAGCGGTAGGCATATGTGGATTGATGCGAATGGATGGAGACGAAGACGTGGATACGAATGCGATAGCCGACTGGTGAGCACGAACTTGCATCGATCGTAACTCACAATCTACAAGTCCAAATGGCATCAAATTTTCATAGAAGCTTGTGTACAACCTAAAGAATGTTCTTGATCGATCTCGACTCGATTGGACAAGATCTTGATTGACATGAAATTCGTTCGTATCGATCACGGATTGAGTCGAAATCACCCAGGATCAATCACGTAGGCCCACTCACATGCCAAAAGAGGTCTTCCAAGATTTGACCGAGATATTTGCGGCCTACGCCTATAAATAGCATACCAAATCCTACAGAAAAGGGACTTTTGATTCTGCAACGTCCAGACGCTGCAGAAATCACCATTGTACTCAAACTTCACTGTGGTACTCGAAAATCACTGCTATAATCCACTGCAACCAGCGAGCAAAGTCAATAAAAGATTATCTTTTGAAGTGGATGTAGGCTGTACATAGCCGAACCACTATCAATCTTGTGTCTCTGTCTACTTCTTCTCGTTTTAAATTTGTTATTCTTCATTTTTATTCTCTGCATTACTTATATCTGTGATATGTGATTATATACTGCTGACCTGTGTTCATACACTAGTGATTTCATAATATTTGGGGTTTGTGACCAATTTTGCCGCAAACACTGCTTTTCCAAATATATGTTGATGGCATTATTTGGATCAATTAAGGAAGAGCTCTATATAGAATTTTCAAATATAATGAGAAAATAATTTGGAATGTCCTACATAGTGAATTAAATTATTTTTTTGGGTTTACAAATCAAACAATTATAAAATGTATCTTTATTTCACAAGAAAAATATTGTAGAGATTTAATTAAAAGATTCGGTGTCAAAAATATGAGTATTCATTTCAACTCCAACAAGTACAACTATTTACTTAGATAGAGATGAAAATGATAAGGATGTCAATTAGAAACTATATAGAAGTATGATTGGATCTTTACTATATTTACCATCTAATCGCCCAGTTATAATGGTAAGTGCGTGTTTATGCACCATATTTCAAACTAATCTAAAGAATCACACCCACGTGTTGTAAAAATAATTCTAATATATTTTGATTAGAACTAAAGATTGTGGTCTTTTATATCCAAAAGGATGACCATTTGAATTAGTATCATACAATGATGTTAATTTTGGTGGATGTCGAACAAATACAATAAGCACTAGTGGCACATGTTATTTTATAGGATAATATTTAATTCCATAATCAAGTAATAAAAAATAGAATATATGTCATTATCTACTTATGAAGAAGAATATATCTCAACCGCCGTCAAATAATATAAATGCAAATATTTTCGTGTAAATTTAAGAAGATCACCTATATATTTTGACAACACCAGTGCAATAAATTTGGCAAAAAATTTAACTAATCACTCATGAACTAAACACATCGATATAACACATAACTTTGTAAGAGATCATTTTGAAATAAATATCGCTCTATGAATTCGTAAATACTAAAATTCAAATAGCATATAATTTTACTGACCGGTTAAATGAAAATACGTAAACTAATTAGCGTATAGAACTTAGAATTTGCTCAATAACAGATTTAATCTAAAGAAAATAATTTGTATATAAAACAAATTTATACACTAATTTTTATCATAATATCATACTTTGTATATAAAAGATAAAAAGAATCATATACAAGCTTTTTACAATAAAATTATTTCTACAAACTTATTAAAATACAAAACATATTTGTATATAAAGGACTTTAATTATAGAATTTTAACATAATAAATCCATTTTTCAAATAATTTACATTATAAAATTTCACATTGACTTTAATTCCTTTATATTATAAAAAATAAACTTTTGCATAATAAATCTTAATTAAAAGTTTTACCATATTAATAAACTCATATTAGTTATAAATAATACACTCTTTCGAAAAGATTTTACAAATAGTTTATATTATAAAAATCATATTATACTGAAAAATTAAAATTCACTGATATTATTAAATAATAAAAAATAATTATAATATTTAAAAGGTATTTACAATAATTTATAATAAAATTTAAAAGGAGTTCTCCTTTGTTTAACCGTTTTTTAAATATTATTTAGTTCATATTGAAATTTGAACACATTTTTGTTTTAACTTTATAAATAATTAACTTTAACTTAAAAGTTTTGCACTAATTTAAAAAATTATAACAAAATTCTTTTAAGGAAAAATAATAATAAAATCATATCATTCAAAATGTGAAAATTTTAACAATAATTATTGCAAATCAAAACATTTCAAAACTATGCCGAATATGGAAAAAAAAAATAGCACACCGGTGCACTGGTGCGAGTAGTCACCGGTGGATCGATAATGGTTTTATTTGACAAACCTGAGAGTAGTTTTAACACTTCCCGTGATATATATTCGCCCATCTCATTTTTACTCCTTTATTTTGGAATTTACTCCTCTTTCATGAAACCTTAGCCACTAATTTCACTATTTCCGCTCAATTTTTATAATAGAACACAAATTTCTTCAATGACTAGAAGAAAGAGACCAATTTCCTCCATATCCTTTAGATCTATTGATGAAATTCTAACCAACCAAGTGAAGGAATGGCTAAAGAAAAACTAGGACATCATTATGAGATGCAAAGCCATGATATCGAATGATTCTCTAAGGGGTAGACCAAAAAATCTGGACTCTCGCCTTATACGATATTCGGAATTTATTCACTATAACTTATTAAGTCAATATTATTAATATGGAGAATTTTGAAGTTAATTTTTATTCAAGATGTGTCTCCTTTTTATGCTAATAGTGAAGTCCGGGGGATGATAATGGAATTGTTATTTATACAAACATAAATGTGAGGGATATCCAGTTTAGTGAAGGAGGGTTAGGTGCTATTTTGGGTATATCCTTTGACGGTGTTATTTTGCACGAGCTAATTATGGATGATAGAAATATAATGCAAAGAATTCTAGAGAGACGGAAAGGAAATTGGTCTGCATCAAATTTGACCAACTTGGGTCGAATTGTTATTCACATTCTCCAATATAAGTTGATTCTTAAGACTAGCAGTTTTGATTCTTCTTGTCTGCAAATCTACTTATGTTATCCTTGGTGACATTAGAGCCAATTGGGCACATTCGATTATGGATAATATGATTGAGAACATATCCGGGAAAGAAGGAGATAAAACCCATATAGGAATCTTATTGCTACTATTCTTCAGCACTTCCATGTTCCTCTAGTAGATGAGATGATCCATCATCATTATGGGTATGTTTTTGATACCAAGGTCCTTAAAGCTATGAAGATTACTGTTACTTTGGATGAGATTCATGTTGAGACCCCTGTATATAAATCATTATAGTCTGATCTCCCTTTCTCTTCATAGCACTAGGCATCTCCACAGTCTCTGTAATGACCTGACTTTTCGAACCTTGGAAGTCGACACTGATACATCCATGGTATTCACATGCCGAACAACTAAGTGCCGGAAATACAGTTTGTTGATGAAAGATAGGAGATAGAAAATAAGAAGAAATAAAAAACAATCATAGAATCTCACAACACAACGGAATAACATATATTAATTAACATATAATTTATAAAGCCATTTCAAAAATGATACAATAGAGTCAAACTAACAAGGTTCTACCTTTAGACAGTTATAACAGCATGTTCCTACTTAACTGATATAAGATACATATAATACAGCAGAAACAAGATAATAACCAGCTATCGAGGAAGCCTCCTGCTCCAAGCGCCTCCAAGATACATCCATGGGAAACCTGAACTACTTGGTTGCCCATAAAAATTTGAGCACCCAAGAGTTTTAAGAAAAGAAAATAAAACGCCGGGTTAGACATGTGTCTGGTGTAAATAAACTCAAACAACTGAATTATTATGTTTAAAATCCTTTTAAAATCAAAGGTCTCTCATACGACCACATCGCACATAAACACAAACATGTTTTTACCTTATGATAACCAAACACTTTTTTATGGAAAATCTAGTGATATTATAATAATGTTTAAGCGTTCAAAATATATACGAAAATAGCTGAAATTGTTACCATTATTAAATTCCATCATACTAGGCTCTACAATCAAAACCATAAAGGCACGTATTGGAGATGGGATTCCATACTATGACAAGGCATCGGGGTACCACCTATCATGGTACATGTCCAAAAAATGTACCGAGGACCTCCCCAGGATTCCCTACCAACACAAGACCGGCCTACCCCTGACGGGATAGTACCGAATATGTCATCACCGCGGTTGCTTTGCAACCCTTTTATTTGAGATCTCATGCATAACAAATCCATATATATGTAGATGTACCTGGAAAGGTAATGACACACCCTAATGGAAAAGTCCCACTTAGCCATACTACATCTCCCCTAATTTTAGTCATTCCTGCTGATGAAGCTTGAGGCTGCTCTTACCTTTTGAATAGCAATCCCACTTGGAATGTTAACACTGCCTTCTAGGCAGTAATGCAGTACTAGCATTCATCTGCACAAGTTGTCCAGGATAAGGACAAACCGAAGGCACTATTCTACTACATCCATTTTGGAATCACCCTCAGAACTAGTAGCAAGCAACCCTTGCACTTCAATGGCTCCATCTTCGGCTCCATATTCTTAAAGATACCTTCAGTTCAAAATTCTTGAGTTGGATCGAAGTGGTTTTTGGATAACATATCCGATTCCAGTCTCTTCAAAACAACTTTCGATAATTCTCGGTAAACTCAACCTCGGTTCTTTTGGAAATAAACAGACAAAGATAAGAGCATAGTTCGCCTCCTAACCGTTTATGGACGAATTTCCTTATCATTTACCCTAGAAGAACGTAACAAGATTTATATGCACAATACAACATCAGTAGGGATGACTGTGCCATATAACTCACGTGTTTCTCCTAGATATTTCCAAAGTTATGTTTTGGTCGAGATTTTGATAATCGGTTATTTAAATATCAAAAAAACAAACATTCAACATTGATTTGATTCCATATAGGATCCGGTAAGCCTTTATTAGTTAATCTTTAATTAATAAAATCACTTTATAAAACTTTATCAAAAGATCTTTACACAACTCTATTTCCAAAATCCTTTCTTTTCCCTTATACTTGGGAAATACTTATACTTATCTTAGTGGTATAAGTATATTATCGAAACATTGGAAAATTCTCTCTTTTCAAATTCCTTTCAAAAAATATTACTTACTATAACCAATCCACTTATCCTTTATAACAATTTCCTTTTTGAAAGCTCACTTCATGATTCAAATAACTTATAAATTTCCAAAGTCAATTTATAAAAACACTTTTATAAATCTACAAGTCCATTTACAAACTTCTTTACAGACCTCTAAAATCATTTATGAAACATTTTCCCATTTTAAACTCCTTTGGTAAATCTTCTTTAATAAAAATCCTATACAAATATCATTTTCTACTCATCCCTTTCTATCACTTTATATAAACCTTTTTACTTAGTAAAACCCATTCTATAAACAAGTTATTATTTATAAATACTTTAATAAAATAATTATATAACTTGAAAATCATTTATAAACCTTAAATCCCAATTTGATTAAAGAACTGAGGTTAATTCAAAACCATTGTTTATAATTTCAAAGAGTTTATCAATCCCAATGGTAGTTATTTAAGTTACCATTTAAAATAAATTTCATTTTCAAGTCACTTAACCATTTATTTACATAAGCCAACATATATATAAATACACCTTATATCCAAATCATGGAATAATATGTCAATACAACTCAACTAGCATATACATGTCCAATAACATAATTGCAGGATGGTGATTTGTCCTAGTAAATAGATGTCCAAAAAATCAAACAATAAACTTATAACATAATTGGGATTTATTCTACTAACATATATGTCTATACAATCAAACAACCAACCAAAAGTAAAATAGGGA
Source organism: Allium cepa (assembly GCA_030765085.1). Classification (NCBI taxonomy): domain Eukaryota; kingdom Viridiplantae; phylum Streptophyta; class Magnoliopsida; order Asparagales; family Amaryllidaceae; genus Allium; species Allium cepa. Next base: position 616,967,621 of record CM060942.1, read on the forward strand.
TTTAATCTATCAATTTATGTCCACAACAATCAAATTAATTAAATTATAGTAGAACGGGAATTTATTCGGCTAATAGATATCCGTGCAATCAAACAATCAATTTATAGCAGAACGGGAATTTATTACGTAATCAAATGTCCACACAATCAAACAATCACATCATAACTCATTCACATGCATTTGTCTACGTAATAGTACTCACACTTGAATTTCTTGAGTTCAAAATCATCTTTGAAAAAGAAGTACCTTTAAAACAATTTGATTCTTGGAGACAAAGAAATTAAAACTTAACTTCTTTTTAAAATAATTTATTTAAAATTTAAACCCTTATCTAAATCTTAATTAATATTAATTAAATCTGAACTTAATTTAATTATAAATTAAGAAATAATTAAACCTTTAATAGCTAACTAAACAATGATTAACTATTATATAAATAATTTAAACCCTAATTAGTCCTTTATTAATTATTAAATACTAATTTAAACCTTCATTAATAATTAAATATTTATTGAGGTAAATAAATAATCTTTAATTAAAGCTTAAATAATAAATTAAATCTTAATTAATTTTTGTTAAGTTCTAATTAATCACTAATACTTAAACCTAATTAAATTAAAATTGAGTAAATAATTTTAACTCTAATTAAATATTAGTTAAATAATTAACTTAATCAATAATGATAATAATTAAACAAATTCAAAACTTAATTAAATAAAAATTAAAAATTAATTATTTCCTTAATTGATTAATAATTAATTTATAACATTTTTAATCTAACAAATCTTAATTAACTTGCTTAATTAATACCTACATATTAATTAATTACTAATTACTCTTAATTATCATTAATGAATTAAATATATAATTAATTATTATCTTTATCTCAAGTAGACTTTAATTAATTTTTATCTCAAATTAAAAACTTGGAAAAATATAGTTTCCAAAATTTAAGTTTAAAAACACTTCACTTAAAAATGTTGATTTTTCCTCGAACTTCATCCATAGCGACTATCGTTATGGATGTAATAACTTTGAATTTATTTCTAAGTTACCAACCTACAAAAATTATTCTTTAAACTTTGTTTTAACTTAAATTCAAGTAAAAGATTTGAAAATCAAAAACAAAGTTTAAAACTTTAACCTGTAATAAATTTAAACCAAATAAACAACATTTTCCAAAGGATTTTAAAACCTCACTTAACACAATATTTGTAAACTATTTTTCATAAAACATGACGTATAAGTTCTACCTATAACATCATAACCAAAAATCCACATACACATCATGCCTTAAGATCTCACACAATATCACATCCAAGTTCATAGATTCAAACCACACTAAGTAGACTTTACTTGAAATCCACTTTTTCATTCTTATATCAACGTATCCGTACATATCCAAACCTATAACCATATAAACATAATCCAACATATATCAAGTCAAAAACTTTGAAATTTTTAAAACCAACCTTTACTCGTCGAAGCTTTGAAATCATAAAAATCCATTGGAAAATAGGCCATCTTCTCACTGATTTTTAATCTTGTTATGCACGAAACTTGGACAAGTCATAAAAAGAAAAGTTTTATAAAATTCTTTTCTTTTGTATTTTAAAAAAGAATCACAAAATTTGGATTTATTTTCAGGGATACATGGTCAAAAGAAGGAGTGGTATTTTCGGCAATGATAATATGAGTTCAAAAATGAGGCAGAATTTAATGCAATTTTGACCCAAAAATATTCAAAATTTGAAAGGGTCATTCAAATAAAAGTTGTAATGGTTGAGACTTGGTTTTGATTCATGACATGAAGCTATCATTATGACATACAGATTTGACGACTGCTACGACAAAAAGAGACAAGGAGATGAGACTTAAAACTTGGTGCATCAAATATGGTATTTTGTTTTTTAAGTCATAGGTCAATATTGTTAAAATCTCCCCTCCAATACGTCTATATTAGCTTATATATTTAATCATCACATTTACCAAATATTTTATACATATATAAGCATACATTTAAATTACAAAAGTGTTTTAAAGTAATAGAAATTAATATACCTATGTAAATTGTGCATACTGCACAAATTTGACCAGATCAATCGACTGACCCGGAGAATTAGTCGACTGACACTAGGAATTTTGTGTAGCATGCACATATACATAGATATACGAATTTAAATTTTAAAATTACTTTGAATATTCAGTAGACTGACCCAGAGGCTCAGTTGACTGAATTTCTATAACAACCACTTTTCGAAAAGACACGACTTTTGTGAGGAGTTGCGAACTTCTAACGAAAAGATTCGGATGCAACACTTCAATCGAAACTCTTCACCACCAGTCACTTCTTTCTAACCTTTATAAATACAAACTCTAACTTGATTCCAAACCACAAAAATTATAATCGAATTCTCTTATTTCTCTGACCTAAATTTCTGAAATCTATTTGCTATCATACTTTTAATCATTCTACATTAAAGCAATACTATACCTTTCTATTCTTCATATACTTCAAACATATATATTTATACTCGAGGAGAAGATTATAGGAAAGGTATACTACAAGTGACAAATCCGTGTTATCAGAACACACATAAGTCAAAACTATTTTCTGTATTTGTTGAAGTCCTGTTCTGCTGCTCAGGCGAGTGAAGTCCTCTTCGGCTGTTGAGGCGAAATCCTGTTCTGCTACTCAGGTCCCTGTTCGACTGCTCAGGGGTGTATAGACCTGTTTCTCCAGGTTAAGTGAGGGTTGTTGTTTTAGTAAAATTCCAGAAGGAGTCTGGGATGGATGTAGGACGGTGCTCCAAACCAGTATAAAAATCTCTAGTGTCATTTTACTATACTGCTTTATTTTCCACATTATTTATAGTATTACTGTCATCACTTTACCCTGTATCATTATATATCCATATTACACGATCCATAGCACACTTTCATTTGGTATCAGAGTAAGGTCATCATATAACCATAACACAGTTATATGATAATCTAATAATATGGACACCAACACTAGCACTAACACTTGCATTAACACTAGCTTCATTGAAGGACAATCCACTGCACGTCCACCACTATTTAATAGCATGAGTTATAACTATTGGGCCACATGAATGAGAATATATATGCAAGCAAATGGTTTTGATTCATGGAATATAACTCAGATAGAATATACTATTCCTACTGAAGAATATTCCACTTGGTCAAATATACAGAAACTAGATGCCACAGCTAATGCAAAAGACATGAATATGTTGTTTTATGCCTTAGATAAAAATGAGTTTAACCATATTAGCATTTGCAATACTGCATATGAAATAAGGCGTACACTCAAAGTTACACACGAAGAAACAAACAAGGTCAAACAAAGCAAAATATCCATGCTCAAAAGTCAGTTTCAAAACCTTAGAATGAAAGAAAATGAATCTATAAATGACATGTACTCAAGATTTTAGGATATCTATCATTCATTAGTAGGACAAGGAGAAAAATATTCAGACTTTGTTATTGTATCCAAAATCCTTAATTCTTTAACGGAAGAAGGGGAAAGAAAAGTTCTCGCTATTGAAGAAGCGAACGATATTTCCAAAATAACTCCAGAAGAGTTAATAGGAAATCTAATGTCTTATGAAGTGAATTTGCATGCAAAAAGAGTTCAAGCTCAAGATAAAAAGAATATAGCATTTCATGCAGAACAAGAAGATTCAGATTCAGACAAAGACGACCTAGCCTTTATTGCTAAGAACTTTAAGCAATTCTTGAAATATAGAAAAGGAAACAGGAATAATGGCAAGAGAAGATCAAACAACAATAAACCATTGTCATTATCAATTATGGAATGTTTTAATTGTCACAAAAAGGGCATATGAAGAAGGACTGTCCAGATCAAAAGAAAGAATATCGTAATAAAAGGAAGGACAAATTCAAAAGAAAAGCATTTTCAGTCACATGGGATGATTCAGATTCCGCCTCTTCTTCTTCGAGAAGTGAAAATGATAGCAATAATGAGCAAGCTAACGTATGTTTTATGGCTAAAGCTAATAAGGTTAGTGATTTAACTTTTGATGATATGAAAGAAATAAATTTTGAATTATTAGATACTTTACAAAGTCTCAAAAGAAAATAAAAGGAGGCTGTAGAAAATTAGAACAAGGCAGAATTCGAAAGAGACATGCTTAAAGATGAGAAGAAAATATTGGAAGAAGAACTTGAGAAAACTCAGAAATATCTTTCAAATGTTAATTCTCAACTTATATTACCGAGTCAAGAAATTGAAACTCAAAAAGAAAAGAATGATAGCTTTGTTTCTGAAAATCATGTTTTAAAAACTAATATTAAAATGGCAGAACTTGAAATTCAAGTCTAAAGACCAAACTAAATGGAATCACTAAACATGTTTCAAATTTTAATAAAGGAAGAGAAAATCTATCTAGAATTATTGAGAATTCACAATCCGTTCGTAATAAAAATGGTTTAGGATATACGAAGAAAATCAAGGATTCACAATCTATAAATTTAAACAAAGTTAAGTATGATAAAACACCCATATCTTCAAAAAGACTAGTTTCTAAAACTATAAATATATGGGTACCTAAAACTAACAACTAGTTAATAAGGAAAAAGTATATTAGTTCATTTATAGAAGATGTTCATAATAATAAAAATTACATTTATAAAAGGGATACTAAACCCAATTGGGTTTGGTTTCCTAAGGCCTAACTCTTAGGACCCTATTAAAAGGTGGGTACCAACGTTATCTTATATTTTTTGTAGGTCCCACTCAAGAAAAGAGGAAAATGGATACTCGACAGTGGTTGCTCAAAACATATGACATGAGACAGAGATATGCTGATAAATATTACATACTCAGATGGAGGTTCTGTCACTTTTGGAGATACTTCCAAGGGATATATCATTGGCAAAGGCGATGTGAGCAATTATGGTACATTTAATTTAGCTCTTATTACAAATGTTTTATTAGTTAAGCATCTAAAACATAATCTATTAAGTATAAGTCAATTGTGCGATAAAGGTTTTAAAATATCATTTCTTGAAAATAAATATAGTATTCTTGATCAGAATCAAAATCTTATTTTGGACGGAAATAGAGATAAAAATATTTACGTTTTGAATATGAAATTTAATCATAACTTAGATATATGTTTAATAGCTAAAGAAAATGATCCCTGAATATGACACAAACGATTTTGTCATATCAATTTCAAAAATATAAATAAAATTTCGAAAAATAATCTTGTAAAAGGATTACCAAATATGAATTTTAAATTTAATAATATATGTGACTCATGTCAATTAGGTAAATTAACTAAATCTTCGTTTAAATCAAAAAAGTTATTTTGACATTACAACCGCTCGAGCTACTTCATATGGATTTATTTGGTCCTACCCAAATTCAATCCATAAATCATAATAAGTACGTATTTAATAATTGATGATTTTTCTAGATATACATGGACTATCTTTATGAAAAATAAAAGTGATACCTTTGAAAATTTCAAAACATTTGCTAAACAAATTCAAATTTTAAATGGTATTAAAAATAAAAATATTAGAAGTGATCATGGAGGTGAATTTGAAAATATACAGTTTGATAATTATTGTGAAAAGAAAGGAATATTTCATAACTTTTTGTTTCCTAGAACTCCATAGCAAAATGGAGTTGTAGAACGAAAGAATCGAACTCTACAAGAATGTGCAAGAACTTTACTAAATGAAAGCACGTTACCAAAACAGTTTTGGGCGAAAGCTGTTGCAACTGCTTGTTATGTTTTGAATCATGTTTCTATTAGACCTCTCACCAAGAATACTCCTTACGAACTTTTTAACGGTAGGAAACCAAACATATGTTATTTTTAAATATTTGGATCAAAATGTTTTATATAAATACCAAAGATCAGCTTGGCAAATTTGATTCAAATAGTGACGAAGGAATATTTCTTGGATATTCGAATCGAAGTAAAGCTTATCGAATTTTTAATAAACGAACTTATACTATAGAAGAGCCACTCCATGTATCTTTTGATGAAAACTCTAAGCTTGTTTCTAATACAAATAATAACAATGACTTACTTAATAACAATATAATAATAAACAATTCAAGAGATGATGATGATATCGTTTATAATTCTAGAGAAAATGAAAACATTGTTAATAATTTAGAAAAAAGAAATACTACTAATACAATAAGATCTCCCCGAAGAGTTTCACGAAATCATCATGCAGAGAATATAATTCGAGAAATAAATTCAAATGTTCGAACTAGAAATGAACTAAATTTAATAGGTAATGTAGCTTTTCTCTCTACTATAGAACCTAAAAATACTAAGGAAGCATCATTCAATGAAAATTGGATTATTGCTATGCAAGAAGAACTAAATCAGTTTGAACGAAATGAAGTTTGGGAACTAGTATCCAAACCGACCGATCAGACTGTTATAGGAACTAAATGGGTTTATAAAAATAAAACAGATGAATTAGGAAATATAACTAGAAACAAAGTGAGACTAGTAGCACAAGGATGTAACCAGGAAGAAGGAATAGATTACGAAGAAATGTTTGCTCCAGTTGCTAGACTAGAAGCAATATGAATCTTACTGGCGTAGGCATGTTCTAATAACTTTAAACTTTACCAATTGGATGTTAAAAGTGCATTTTTAAATGGCTATATTAAAGAAAACGTTTAAGCTGAACAACCTCCTTATTTATTCATGAAAAATATCCAGATCATGTATATAAACTTAAGAAAGCTTTATATGGTTTAAAGCAAGCACCACGTGCTTGGTATGAACGCTTTAAAATCTATCTAATTGATTCTGGATTCGAAATAGGAAAAGTAAACCAAACGTTATTTATAAAACATTCTAAAAATGATATATTAATAGTTCAAATATACGTCGATGACATTATATTTTGCTCAATTAATAATGAATTATGCAATAAATTTTCTGAAACATTGACTAGAGAATTTGAAATGTCTCATATGGAAGAATTATCATATTTTCTAGGACTTCAAATAAAACAAGTTTCAAACGGAATATTTATTAATCAAGAAAAATACTGTAATAATCTTATCAAACGTTTTAGCATGGAAACACTTCTACCAAATCAACACCTATGATCACAACAGCACATCTTGATAAAGATGCAAATAGCAAAGTGTAGATCAAAAACTATATCGTAGTATGATAGGATCACTGCTTTATCTAACAGCAAGTAGACCAGATATTATTATGAGTGTATGCTTATATGCACGATTTCAAGCTGACCCGAAAGAATCACATTTACGTGTTGTAAAACGTATACTACGCTATCTTAGTAAAACTGCAAATTTTGGACTTTTCTATCCGAAAGAGTGCTCATTCGAATTAGTATCATACATCGATTCTGATTTCGGAGGATCATGAATAGATAGAAAAGTACAAGCGGTACGTGTCACTTCATTGGTAAATCTTTAAAATCATGGTTTAGCAAGAAACAAAACTGTGTCTCTTTATTAACTTGTGAACCAGAATATATTTCTGTGGCGCTAGCTTGCACACAAGTAAGTTATATGCAACAGACACCTAAAGATTTCAGAATCAATCTATCAAAATCAACAATTTACCGCGATAATTCTAATGCTATAAATCTATCTAAAAATCCAGTAAACCGCTCCAGAACTAAACACACACACACACATATATATATTAGATATCATTTTTTACGCGATAATATAGAAAAAGAAGCGATAAATCTAGACTACATTCCAGCAGAAAATCAATAAGGCGATATTTTTACTAAACCATTGTTCGAAAATGTGTTTATAAAATTGCGTCGTGAGCTTAGTATAAAGTCAATCAAAGATATATAAATAAAATATAAATTTTTTAACTAAAAACCAAAAATAAAATTTTTACAAAAAATTCAAAATTCTGACCATGCTGAGACTCGAACTCGTGACTTACTATGAATAGCCCAAGCGTCTTAACCACCTAAGTTATTGATTCTTCCTGATATAGTCTAGTATGGGCATTTTATTATATGGTGAAATTAATATAAATATATATTACTATTCTAATAAACATTAAAATTACGCAAAATAAATCAGCCAACAGAAAAACTAATGTATTTCCCTACTTCTTGGCTGAATCCAATATAATCCACTCAATTCTATCCAATTGTTCTTAGACTTAGGCTATAAATAGATGCATACTTCATCTTCTTACAATCAAACTGAATTAAAATCAAAAGCTTTCATTCGTTTTCCTTCCAACAACTATCTTTTCAAGAATGTCAAACTCTTCCATGGATTCAATCGAAATTATTGCCTTAAACAACTCTCCAAAAACTTCGGATCATAAAACTTCACCATCGTCTATCTATCACACCGGATATACTTTGGATAAAAAGAAGGGAAAGAAGATGATTGAGATCTGCACCATTATCAGCAAGAATTACTAACGCTACAACGTGAGATGTACTACAAATAAAAGATAAACTCAGATGGATAGGAACCATCGAGCACATCGCTATGAAGTTCTACGGGGCATCGTCACATCTGATAGACGAACATGCTGTTTCGCCTATCAGACGACCATCGACTTCATCTCACCGTGATCACCGTACTCACCGAATTCGTGGGATCGCAACGAAAAATCGAATGCTCATCGCAAGCAATCGACAAGATACAAGACGCATAGCCCTTCGAAATAATCATAGTTGTCAATATCTTTTTTCCTATTTCCAAATAATTCTAATAAGTATGTATGTTTCTATTCGTAGAATAATATATTTCTGTTTCATTCGTTAATATGTAAACTAAATATAATATTCATAAATAAGTCACAACGCTAATATATATAAAAACTATATATAAACTTACCACAGAAAATTTCACTACAGATATTCCTCCAGGTCAATCGACTGGACCAGGTGGTTAGTCGACTGACACAAAAGGCAAAAAAAATTTATATACGCATGGCCAGTTGGCTATCTCAGTGCCTCGGTCGACTGGTCCAGCGAGATGAAAAATTTCGATCTTCAGATTCAGTCAACTGACGTATTGAGGTAGTCGACTGAATCGTAAATCTGAGTGCCTTTATTACTTTTACCCACCCACTTTCCTTCTTTTATCTTCTACTTTACCTTCTTTCACCTTTACCATTTCAGATTTCAAAACGCTAACCTTTCAAAAACTCCATTTTTACTTCTCAAAAATTAAATTAATGGCTCCTAAATGAAAGGGACATGCTTCCTCATCATCTCAACCTCTGTCAAACGAACAAATTCAAAGATAGCTATTTGATGACACCGCGGTTAGGAGGTGGAAACGAATGCAAGACCCAAGGATTTTCAAAGGTTCGTTTGTTAAATTTTCTGATTTTTCTCCATACCACATCCAAGAGTCAGCTAGAAGGAGCGATTTGGAATCGTTATTCAATATTGATGATAACAAACATAAAATCAATCAAATAATGGTGAAATTGTTCTATGCAAATCTAAACTTAGGTCACCAAACCGTTCCAAATAAACAAGACTGTGTATGGAGTCTAGTATGTGGGAAACCCGGTCCTTTTCTTATTAGATCGCATGGCTCTTATTTTGCAAATAGAAAATGATGGTGTGGAATTGGTCACTATTGATTGTGACTTGGTTGTTCGAGACAATGTAAGTCATTTGTTTTTAGAAGAAGACATGCATCAACTAAAATCCATGTCTCTACGACCAAAAGCACGAATAATTTATCGCGCTCTAATAAAAACCATAACTCCTAGAATCGGAAGTTACGAACTTATCCACGAACATAACTTTCAAGCTTTATATGCTATTTTTGGCAACATTAATGTCAACTGGCTCCGTCAAATTATTGACGAATTTTTAAGCTTCAACAATGGCAGAATGAATGTAATCTACTACGATGAATATATTATGCATCTTCTAAAGGCTTGTGAGATTCCGAAACGGACTCACCGATTTCTACCGTTGGATGTTTGAAATCTCGGACTTTAGCGTTGATGAAACTACCAGTGGCTCGACCCCATCATATCATATCTTTTGAAGAATGGACCCAAAGGCAATTAGCTCAAGACCATCCACAACGACATGGCGAACCATCTCAAGGTCCATCTCATCAAAGATCGACTCGTCATCAACGAGAAGAAATTTTGATTCCGAATCCGGGTCTTCAACCACGTGAATCTATCTCTATAATTTTACGTAATCAACAAATTTTACAATCCAACATCATCAAAGTTGATAAGAAGCTTGATAAGGTCAAAAGATTTTTTACCAAATTACGGCAAGCTATCTCATGTTCTTCTGAGACATCTACGGCTACTATAGGCGATCCGGGTAAGCAACCCGTCTTTACTTGGTCTTCTTCTGACGATGATCAAGCAAGCAATAGTGATGATGATGGAGATGAAGGCGATAGTGGTGGTCAGACATCACATAGTGGTAGCGGTAAGCAACCAATGGCTTAAGATGATTATCTTTTTTTATTAGTTTTCATTTTCGTATGTCTTGTACTAAATGACCACTATGTTTTATTTATTTCAAACACTCTCGATTATGGAAGTTTAATGTACGGATGATTTGTTTTCGTATTATCTAGACATTATAACTTCATATTACTTATTCGTTTTTTTCGATGACAAAGGGGGAGAAATATTATTGCTAATAATAAGAATGAAGGATATAGAGCATCAAAGATTCAGGGGAGTAAGTATTTATGTTATATATATACAGTCGAAATCTATATCTATTTACAGGTTTGTCAGCAATCAAAAAGGGGAAGAATGTTGAGACTTGGTTTTGATTCATGACACGAAGCTATCACTACGGTATTCAGAAATGACGATTGCTACGTCAAAAAGAGACAAGGAGACGAGACTTAAAACCGGTGCATCAATTATGGTATTTTTTTAAGTCGTAGGTCAATATTGTTAAAATCTCTCCTTGATTACGTCTATATTAGCTTATATATTTAATCATTATATTTACCAAATATTTTATACATACATACATATATATATGCATACATTTAAATTATAAAAGTGTTTTAAAGTTATAAAAATTAATGTACCTATGTAAATTGCGCATACTGCAAAAATTTAACCAGATCAGTCGACTGACCCAGAGAACCAGTCGACTGACATTGGGAATTTTGTGCAGCATGCATAGATACATAGATATACGAATTTAAATTCAAAAATTACTTTGAATATTCTGTCGACTGACCTAGAGGCTCAGTTGACTGAATTTCTATAACAACCACTTTTCGTAAAGACACGACTTTTGTGAAGAGTTGCGAACCTCTAACGAAAAGATTCGGACGCAACACTTCAATCGAAACTATTCACCAACAGTCGCCGCTTTCTAACCTTTATAAATACAAACTCCAACTTGATTCCAAATCACAAAAACTACAATCAAATTCTCTTATTTCTCTAATCTAACCTTTTGAAATCTATTTGCTATCGTACTTTCAATTATTCTGCATTAAAGCAATACTATACCTTTCTATTCTTCATATACTTCAAATATATATATTAATACTTAAGGAGAAGATTGTAGGAAGAGTGTACTACAAGTGAAAAATCCGTGTTGTCAGAACATACATAAGTCAAAACTATTTTCTGTATTTGTTGAAGTCCTGTTCTGCTGCTTAGGCGAGTGAAGTCCTCTTCGGTTGTTGAGGCGGAATCCTGTTCTACTGCTCATGTCCCTGTTCGGCTGATCAGGGGTGTATAGACCTGTTCCTCCATGTTAAGTGAGGGTTGTTGTTTTAGTGAAACTCCAGAAGGAGTCTGGGAATGGATGTAGGATGGTGCTCCGAACCAGTATAAAAATCTCTGGTGTCATTTTACTATGCTGCTTTATATTCCGCACTATTTACAGTATTGCTATCATCACTTTACTCTGTATCATTATATTTCCATATTACACGATCCATAGCACACTTTCAGTAACCACTAAAATTCTATATGGTTTTTGAAAAATAAAAGTTTGAGTTGGAGTAATATGGAGAAAGTTATGGCTGAATGAAATGGGAGGAAAAATGAAAAAGAAAGAGTTTAAAACAAGGTTTGAAAACATTTTTAAAAGAAGCTTGCTTTAATTTTTAAAAACTTAAAAGACAAGCCATTAAAGTTCATTGGAAAAGCTTTGAAAAGGAGCATGAAGTTAAAAAAATGAAAAGCAAAAAGAAATGAGAAGGAGAAAAAGTGAAGTTTGTTTTATATTAATTAGAATGTTGGAAATTACTAAACTACCCTTGTCCTTTTACCCTCCACCTCCTTGCATCACCTTACCATGCCATGTCTCCTTGTCTTCCCCTTTCTTATTTTCTAAATTATCTTAAAAAACATGAAAAGATTGCCAAATATCCTTTATTTACCATTAAATCTAATCATGTATCACCTAATTTAATTGTACTTAACCCTATCTAATTTACTAATATATGTTCATTATCTTTGCATACATGTGAATATACATTTACAAATGAGTACAAAACATTTCAAACAACTTTTATATGATAAATCGAAAATTCAAAAAACGGTTTTCGGTCACATTTTCTATTGTTCATCGAACTTAATATTTTGTAAACTAAATTTGAAAACTATTTCTCCATATTATTTCTCCTTTAAAAGAGTTTTATTTTGATTATAAAACCTATATATTGAATACTTAAAATTAATTAAATATTCGTAAATCAAAGTAATGAAATTCCAGGTCGTTACATTCTTCCTCTCTTAAAAGAATTTCATCCCCGAAATTACACCTCAATCCAACTCAGAGAATACTTTTGCACTATACATCAGTTTGTATGATGTACATAGATCTTTCATACGCAAAGTCTTATTTGACCACTACTCGAATAAATAATTCACTTCAGAACTAGTATCGCTCACCCGATTTTCTAGTGCGGACTCTAATCAGGCTCCTTGATTTAGAACCTCTGTTCCTCTTACATAGCTATAACTATGACATAAAACATTTATCCCATATCAAAAACCCTCATCAATTGTTCATTGTCAAAAATCGAGTAATAGATCCTTATTCGGAATGGTGTGAATTACCTCAAAGTCATGTACTCGAATCTTAAATCAAAACTATATGGAAGGAGAAATGAACTACGTCCAACATACACACTTATTTAAAATGTTTTCACTAATACCAACTCTATTTACACAAAATTATTTATGAAAACATTTCACAAAACTAAACTTAGGTTCAACTTAGACACTACTCCCCTACATCCTAAGAGTATATACTCCTATTTGATTCAACTATTCCATTTTACTTTTATTTTCCTAAGAAAACTCAAGAGTCAAATACCCAGTATTATTTCAAAATCTTTTTTGAAATGAAACTTTTTTATATATAATAATCATAGAAAAAAAGTGTATGTATATCTAGCCCGAGTCCAAAAATGATACTGAGGAACTGAGTACTACCAAACAGTATCATACATTCCCTTACAAAGAAGGTAATATTCAAGTGAAGTGTTTACCATCCGAACATATCTCTTTCCCAATTTTAAGTTATTTTTGAGCCACTCGAATTAGTTAACTTAAAATATTACTTTTATTTCAAAATCCCATTTTTGAAACAATACTTTTCATTTTTCCAACAAAATATTTTAAATCAACTCGATTTGGGTTCGTTTGGTATTTGAACTTGTTTCCGATTGTACAATGATAAAGAAAATAATTTACTAAGTGCACCACAACATTCGCTTAGGCAAACATCCAATCGTCACGTAGAAGGTTATTCAGATCATCACAAAACAATCAAGACTCATTCCCTCTAACCAATCTAAAACAACATTTCTTACTTAACATTTTCACTCCCAAAATTTTATTCTTGAACCAAAATAGCTTTTAAATAATACTACTTTTATCTTTCAAAACCTTGAATCATTTTCCAAAAGCCTCAGAATTAAAGTTCTCAAGTTTTCAACTTAAATTCTTTTTAATCCAAGACACATTCTTATAAACCCATTTTTATAAATCAACTTCTATAAAACATTTTCCAAATATTTATTTTAAGTATTCTAGCATTTAATAATGTCATTTATTAAATCAAATTTAACCCTACATTATCAATCAAACACCTCATATTCAAATTGTGATACTTAATTCACAAGGTGTTCGCTTCAATGTTTTTCCTATTCTACTTACCCAACCCAAATCTTAAAAAGGAAATCTATCTATACACACTAATAATAGTTAGTGCTTAACTGGACGAGCATGACTAAACAAACCCTATTATCTCCTAACAACAATACCTCAAAATACTGTACTATCTTGGAAACCATTCCTTATATAGAAAATATATTTGTAAGTAAAATTATTTCATTTACCCAATTTAGAAATAATACCATGTCAGTTTGCCTTGTTCAAATGTTTAGGAAACCCTATCAACATTGTGGCATACGACGTCTCGACCAGAGTTCTTAAGCCACTCAACAAATAAATCAACACAATATAAAACATTTTATGTCACTAACAAATACACGCACTTTTATGTAATACACTTATACTCATTCTAGGGTCTCATTTACCCGATCTCAAATTGGTTTACCCCACCAGGGCTAAGGTTCTCGCTTAACCTTGCACGCTACAATCATGCTATAATGACCCATCTTTTCGAACCCATAACTCGTCACAAATACATCTTGGGTAATCATGCGCCGAACAACCAAGTGCCAAAAAGACAGATTGTTAGGGGAAATAAAGGAGATAGAAGATAAGAAGAAATAGAAAAACAATCATAAAATCTTACAATGCAACAAAATAACATATACTAATCAACATAATACTTTACAAAGCATTTCAAAAATGATACATCAGAGTCAAACTAATAAAGTTCAACCCTTGGATAATTATAACATCATGTCCCTACCTAACTGATGTAAGATACATATAATGCAGCGGAAACAAGATAATAACTAGCTATCGATGAAGCTTCTGGCTCCAAGCTCCTCCAAGATGCATTTGTGGGAAACCTAGACTACTTGGCTGCCCATAAAAATTTAAGCAGCTAAGAGTTTTAGAGAAAGAAAATAAAACTCCGGGTCATACATGGGTCTAGTGTGAGTAAACTCAAACAACTGAATTATTATGTTTAAAATCCTTTTAAAATCAAAGATATCTCATAAGACCAAGCCGCATATAAACGCATACAAGTTTTTACCTTACGATAACCAAAACACTTTTATAGAAAGTCCAGTGATATTATAATAATGTCTAAGCATTTAAAGTAAATATATGAAAATAGCCGAAATTGTTACCATTATTAAATTCTAGCATACCAGGCTCTACATTCAAAACCATATAGGCACGTATTGAAGATTGGATTCCATATTATAACAAGGCACCAGGGTACCACCTATCATGGTACACTTCTAGAAAATATATCAAGGACCTTGTCAGGATCCCCTACCAACACAAGTCTGTCCTACCCCTGACTGGATAGTACCAAATATATCATCACCCCAGTTGCTTTGCAATCTTTTTATTTGAGATCTCATGCACAACCAATCCATAAATATGTAGGTGTATCTAGAAAGGTGATGACACACCCTAACAGAAGTGACCCACTTAGCATAGCTGTATCTCCTCTAATTTTAGTCATTCCTGGTTGATGAGGCTTGAGGCTGCGTTTACCTTTTGAATAGCAATCCTACTTGGAATGCTAACATTGCCTTCCAGATAGTAATGTAGTGCCAATATTCATCCATACAACTTATCCTGGATAAGGATAGACTAAAGGCACTACTTCTACTACATCCATTTTGGAACCACCCTCAGGACTAGTAGCAAGCAGCCCTTGTGCTTCAATGGCTCCATCTTCGGTTTCATACTCTTCAAGATGTCTTCAGTTCGAAATGTTTGAGTTGGATCGAAGTGGTTACAGATAACATATCTGATCTTGGTCTCTTCGAAACAAATTTCGATAATTCCTGGTAAACTCAACCTCAGTTCTTTAGGAAATAAATAGACAAAGATAAGAGCGGAGTTCACCTCCTAACTGTTTATGGACGGATTTCCATATCGTTTACCGTATAAGAATGAAATGAGGTTTATATGCACAGTACAGCGTCATTGAGGATGCCTATGCCATACAACTCACGTATTTCTCCTAGATATTTTCAAAGTTATGTTTTGGTCCAGATTTTGATAGTCGGTAATTTAACTATAAACAAATATTCAACATTGTTTTGATTACATGTAGGATCCACTAAGCATTTATTAATTAATCTTTAATTAATAAAGTAATTTCATAAAACCTGATTAGATCTTTACACAACACTATTTCCAAAATTCTTACTTTCCTTTTATACTTGGGAAACACTTATACTTATCTTAGCGGTATAAGTACATTATTGAAAAATTCTCTCTTTTCAAATTCCTAAAAAATTAATTACTATAACCCAGTCTGCTTATCCTTTATAACAATTTCCTTTTCAAAAGCTCACTTCATGATTCAAATAACTTATAAATTTCCAAAGTCAATTTGTAAAAACACTTTAATAAATATACAAGTCAATTTACAAAACCTCTTTACCGACCTTCAAAATCATTTATAAAACATTTCCCCATTTTAAACTCCATTGATAAATCTTCTTTAAAAAAACCCTTTACAAAATTCTTTTTCAACTCATCCCTTTAATCACTTTAAATAAACCTTTTTACTTAGTAAAACTTGTTTTATAAACAAGTTATTATTTATAAATACTTTGATAAAATAGTTACATAACTTGAAAGTCATTTATAAACCTTAAACCCCTAATTGATTAAAGGATTGAAGTTAATTCAAAACCATACTTTATAATTTCAAAAGAGTTTACCAATCCTAATGGTAGTAATTTAAGTTACCGTTTAATATCAATTTTACTTTTAAGTCACTTAACTATTTATTTACATAAGTCAACATATATGTAAATACACTTCATATCCAAATAAGGGAATAACATGTCAATACAACTCAACTAGCACATACATGTCCAATAATATAGTAGCAGGTTGATGATTTGTCCAGGTAACTAGTGTCCAAACAATTAAACAATTAACTTATTGCAGAATGGGGATTTATTCTGCCAATGTATATGTCCATACAATCAAACAACCAATCTATAACAGAACAGGGATTTATTCTGTTAATATATGTACATAACAATCAAATCAATTACATTATAGCAGAATGGAAATTTATCATGCTCATAAATGTCCACACAATCAAACAATCAATTTACAGAACATGGATTTATTCTGCTAATAAATGTCCACACAATCAAACAATCATGTTAACTCATTCACAGGCATTTGTCTACATAACAGTACCCACATTTGAATTCATTGAGTTCAGCATCTCTGGAAAAGAAGTACCTTTGAAACAAGTTGATTCTTGGAGACAAAGAATTTAAAACTTCACTTTTTCTAAAATTATTTATTTACAGGTTAAACCCTTATTTAAATCATAATTAATCTTAATTAAATCTGAACTTAGTTTGATAATAAATTAAGAAATAATTAAACCTTTAATAACTAATTAAACAATGATGAACTATTATATAAATAATTTAAATCCTAATTAATCCTTTATTAATTATTAAATAATAATTTAAACCTTCATTAATAATTAAATACTTATCGAGATAAATAAATAATCTTTAATTAAAACTTAAATAATAAATCAAACCTTAATTAATCTTAGTTAAATCCCACTTAATCACCAATACTTAAACATAATTGATTTAAAATTGATTAAATAATTTAACTCTAATTAAATATTAATTAAACAATTAACTTAATTAATAATAATAATTAAATAAGTTTAAAAAATTGATTAAATAAAAATTTAAAACTCAATTATGTCCTTAATTAATTAATAATTGATTTAAAACATTTTTAATCAAATTAATATTAATTATCTTGCGTAATTAATACCTAAGTATTAATTAATTACTAATTACTCTTAATTATGATTAGTAAATTAATTAATTAACTATTAAATTAATTATTATCCTTGTCTTAAACTTTAATTAATGTTTATCTCAAATGAAAAACCTTGGAAAAATATAGTTTTCAAAAGTTAAGTTTAAAAACACTTTACTTAAAAATGTTGATTTTTCCTCGAACTGCATTTATATCGACTATTGCTATGGATGTAGTAACTTTGAGTTACTAACATTCAAAACTTATTCTTTTAACTTAAATTCAACTAAAAGGTTTGAAAACCAAAAACAAAGTTAAAATTTTAACCTTTAACAAATTTAAACCAAATAAACAACATTTTCCAAAGGATTTTAAAACCTCTCTTAACACCATATTTGTAAACTAGTTTTCATAAAACACCACATATGAGTTTTACCTACAACATCGTAACCAAAAATCTACACACACATCATGCCTTAAGATCTCACAATATCACATCCAAGTTCATAAATTCAAAACACACTAAGTAGACTTTATTTCAAGTCCACTTTTTCCATTTCATATCAACATATCCACACATATCCAAACCTACAACCATGCAAACATAATCCATGATATATCATGTCAAAAAATTTGAAATTTAAAACTAACATTTGCTCAATGAAGCTTAAAAGTCTCAAAAATCCACTAGAAAATAGGCCATCTTCTCACTGATTGTTGATCATGTTACTCTCGGAATTTGGACAAGTCATAATAAAGAAATTTTTTAGAAAATTCTTTTCTCTACAATTTGATAAAAAGAATCACTTAATTTGGATTTGTTATGAGGGAGCTATGATCAAAAGAAGGAGTGGTATTTTCGACGATGATAATATGGGTCGAAAAATGAGTCAAAAATAAATGCAATTTTGACCCAAAAATATTCGAAATTTGAGAAAGTCATTCAAATGAAAATTATAGCCACTAAAATTCTATATGGGTTGAAAAAATAAAATCTTGAGTTGGAGTAGTATGGAGGAAGTTATGACCAAATGAAATTGGAGGAAAAGTAGAAAAGAAAGAATTCAAAACAAAGTTTGAAAACATTTTTAAAAGAAGCTTGCTTAAATTTTTTAAAAACTTCATGCTTAAAAGAGAAGCCGTTAAAGTTCTTCGAAAAAGATTTGAAAAGAATATAAAGTTAAAAAAATGGAAAGTAAAATGAAATGAGGAGAAAAAGTAAAGTTTGTTTTATATAAACTGGAATGTTGGAAATTACTAAACTACCCTTATCCTTTTACCCTCCACCTCCTTGCGCCACCTTACCATGCAATGTCTCCTTGTCTCCCCTTTTTAATTTCTAAATTATCAGGAAAAAACATGAAAAGATGGCCAAACGTCCTTTATTTGCTATTAAGTCCAATCATGTCTTCCTTGATGTGACACACACACACATATATATATAACTTACTTAACTTAATTTAATTATACTTAACCCTAACTAATTTACTAATCTATGTTCACAATATTTGCATATATGTGAACATACATTTACAAATGAGCACACAACATTTTAAATAACTTTTATACGATGAAACGTCAAAAATTCGAAAAACAATTTCCAATCACATTTTATGTTTTTCATCGAACTATATATTTTTGTAAACTAAATTTGAAACTATTTAACCATTATTATTTATCATTTAAAAGAGTTTTATTTTGATTATAAAACTTATATATTGAATATTTAAAATTAATTAAATATTCACAAACCAAATTAGTTAAATTCTAAATCGTTATAGCCTCCTTCTCCCTCTAGAGAGGATCAGATTATATCCATGCTAGAGAGGTAAAGGCAACTCACTTGGTCAATTATGAAGGAATAGAAAGAGCAGAAAAAGGAGCTGGGCTTTGTTCGATCTCACTGACAAGACTATGTGGTTTTGTCCAAACTAGAGAGAGCAGTGTTGGTACAAGTAGGGTAGGTAGCGCCCTATAGTCTCCATTGGTTTTAGATGAGATGTTATTTTCATAGCCATCAATACATGATCTTCGTGCAGGAGCTCAGGGTAATGATGCATCTAGACCATCGTTTCGGCATCCCGTAGGACCTACTAGGATAGGAGCTACTACTTGAGGCCCTAAACCATTGGCTGGACTCATCCATGCATCTAGATCTCCCGCTCATCCTCCAGCATGGAATCACCATCATACTACTTACAGAGTCTGATTTTACCACACCGGAGGCTTACTATGACTTGTGGGAGCTTAGACTGCTATTCTTTTTCGGTTACGATATCTTTGTTTCTATTTATTTGCATTCCGTTGGACATTTGTTTTATCATTCTGTTTTGTTGTGTTTTGCATATTATAACATTCTATTGTATTTTCGCACATCGTGACACTTAGTTGTGTGTTTTGTTGTGTTTTCCTTCTCTTACCATGTTTTCTATTCCGTGTTCTATGATACGTATATTAAGACTTTAATTATGCCACTATGTTTGACTGTAATGTGCACTCTGTAGTATTGTGGTCTATTTTCTCCTTTCTGTGATTACAAAGAGAGAAAAATATATATACATATGCATGCATCCAAAAGAATTATAGATCATGGGGAGTATTACATGGTAGAATGTTATACATTATCTATGTGTGCATGAATGCATAAACGAGTTTTCATCATCAAAAAAGGGGAAGAATGTTAGAACAAGATTTCCTAGAGTTTGGATGATGAAAATTTCATAGATTAACCATAGTAGAAAAAAATAAGGTGATATCAACATAGCTCAGATTGGAGTAGAGAATGCTTCCTATCTTATAGGAGTATCGACGAAGGAGAAAACCATCAAAGACTTTAACACTATGAGTCTGTAGTCATAGATATATCCGGTTAAAACTCACAACAATCTCACCATAGTATTCTAAGGCTTTAAACTTACTAAAAATATTTTTTGCTATTATTTATTATTATTAAAACCTTTTTAATAGCTTCAGATTTTTCCAAGAAAACATCTGCATTGATCCACCGACAGACACAGATTTTTGAAAAATCTGAGGCCCATGATTTTTTAAACAGTACATCTCTTCTCTTACATTAGTCGTGTACTTCTCTGTAGAGTCTCATGGTAATGTGCATCTCTGTTTAACAAAACCCTTTAGCATCCATAGTACATATGGATTTTGAAAGGGGTTTATGACTTACTTTCTGATTTCTATTCTAGGATTTATAAAATCTTTTGATTTCTAAAAGAAATCAACAATCAGTGCTCTTGCAACTATAAAATTAGTTCTCTCATTTCATCTTTTCCTAAATCTCTTGCTCGTTCAACTCAATAAAAGATTCTTGTGAGTTATAGGCCCCTTGTACTCTAGTTTGCAAATAAGTGTATTGAGACATAACTGTTGTCTAAGATAATTTTTCTTTCGAGTAAGTGAAAAGACATGTTCAGGGGCTCAAGCATTGTGTAAACGTATTCCTCCAGATGAAGTAAGAGTTTTAGCTAATGATAAGCCATAATAGAGATTCTGAGACTGGACGTAGGATGATGCTCTAAATCAGTATAAAAATCCTATAGTGTTACTTCTTACTTACTTCATTTTATTACTAGCAGTTAGTTTATGTATATATATTCTGTTAGCTTATCTATATATTCAATCCATTAGAATTTCACTGAGTTGGGTCACCCTAAAGAAGTTTGGGTGAGTCCTTCAATGATATTAGAACCAAATAGTCTATGTGGTCTAAATTAGCAATGTTAGGACTAATCAATTAAAGCCTATACATTTAGTAAGATGTCCAAAAAGGTAGCATTCAAGGATTGAGTTTGGATAATCAAGTACCCTGCTCTACTTGGCTACTGGCCTGGCCCCAAGGACAAAGTAAGCCCAAAGTTTATCCTTTATATAAAGGCCCAAATTTATTTTGAGCCGTGGGCTAATTTTAAAAATTTATTTGAAAATTTTAAATGATATTTTTAATTTAAAAGTTATGTTTTAAATATAAAAGAGAATCTTTTATATGTTACATTCAAATTTTTCTAAATTATTTTGAGAAATTAAATAACTAATATGATATTTTAAAATTTAGCCAATGTAATTAAATTAATTTTATAAAATAATTAATTGAAGGTCAATTAATTAAAACATATATGTTGATATATGTATATAACGATTATTATAGTTATTTATTTATCTTAAAATTACTTACGATAAATTAAATTAAAATCAAATTAATGAAAATATTCAATTAATTTATTTAATTAAAAATTTATTAACATATATACACCGATATGTGCACATAAGTAAATTGTAAATTTTATAATTGACTAGCCATGTTAAATAATTTAAGATGAGTTATGTAAACTTTTAGATAAATTAAATTAAATTAAATACGATTTAATTAACAATAATTAAAATTAATTAAGTAAGATTTAATTTATGGCATACATAAGACTATTATATAAGTTAATTAAATTGTAAAACGTTGAAAATAAATTAAACTTGTATAATATGAATGTATAATATAGGTAGAGATGGAAAGAAACCTAATTTAGATTTAAGCAATAAACACATATGTACAGTACGTATATTGTGATTTTTTATGTGTTCGACACTTAAGTCATGAGGGTATTTTAAAATAAATAGATTATTCGCTAAATCGATATCACGCAAAATAAATATATTAAACATTATGAATATATATGTATTTCTGTGTATGTGTGTGTATATATATGTATTAGTTGTCTTCATATATTAATAGATTGCATGCATATTCTTTAGTTGTTGATATTCCTCAAGCTAAAGATGTTATGTGTATCATTATTAGTATATTGAAAAGACATGGTCAATACAAGCGTGTATCTGTTGATATTCCTCAAGGTATGCGCATTATACTTAGGCCACCGGAAAATGGTAGGTACGACTGAATAATCTCTTCTGATTTGTTGATATTTCTTAAGATCGAGAAGATATTTGAACAGGGACCACAGGTTAGGAGTTTTATATGATACAAATGATAAGAGGTTATCCATCACGTGCGGGCCTATGATTTGTTGATATTCGTCAAGGTCAGAATCTCTAACGACCGTCCTACACATGCGGCACCCAATATAACTGAATAGTGTGCTGCAGTCCGCGACTAATGTTGGGCAATAATGAAGGGTGAAAAGAAGATACAGTCACAAAATCTATTGTATATCTCATAGCACGTCGAATAACTATATAATAACATCAGATATATAAAACATGCGAGATAGTAATAAGTAAAATGAACCATAATATTATAGAACACATGTTCAAAAAGTTATACAAGATAATATTAGAGTTTATGAAACAGATAATAAACTAAAACTGTCTCTAAATACAGTAATGACACTGTCTAGGCTCCAAAGTGCCACATAACGGAATAAGCATAGTCCATATATAATATGAGAAAGCTCCATCCTATTCGTCCTTTCCACATCCATCATATATCACCTAGACCTTCTATCTAGTCTACTTATTTAAGAGTACTCGAGATAGTAAGAAGCAAAACATAAAACCTTGAGTCATGCAATGGTAAAAAACTATACAAGTCAATATAGTAAGGAATAAGGATATACAAACCATAACGGCATGTCCCTGCAACAAAATAGCTAGCATATAACATTGATAATACGCTACTCTACAACATAATAAAGGTGTACTACATTCTAATTACAACCTTTGGTGTCTGGGCATCCACATCCACAATACCTACATTATACGACAACCTTAGAGTGACAGACTACTAAAAAAAGTAACCAAAGAAAACATAGCATCCATCAAACAATCCTTACTGTCACTCGTTGTGCCTTGGATATGTGATAACTCGTATGACCATTCCTATGTCAGGAATCAATGGAAAAATTCAATTTTTTAGTGTATTCATCCACATTCGAAAGATAACACTAGCTTCATTCCACCGATCCTTGGTAGCGATTCCAAGTACCCAACGAGCGTCCTCGCAATACCCTTCCTTACAAGTACAACAGAAAACACTCCGAGTATCAAAAATCCGTTAGAATGCATAGTTGACCCTTTCCCTGCTCCATCTTGTTTCCATTCATCCATAAGGAACCATTCATATTAATTTCTTTCTACGATAGAACCATTAAAAATTTATCCATGGGTCCCCTTCGTAGAACCCACCCTTGTGGATAATCTACTTCATGACTCCATTCAACATCGAGCTGTCCTCATCAAAACATAACTCCATCACTATCGAGTTACCATGAATGGAGTCCCAAAGCCATCATCCTTCATTGTGCCACTACATCACAACCAAACGTCAAATGAACGAACGAACACTTTCAACATGACCTGTAAGACCTGTACTTGACAATCATGGAGCTCACCAATTTATGTCAGTACCGACCATAAAGCCCATTACCGATATGAATTACTTAGCCAAGTACTTCTCACCCCAATCACTTCCCTTTTTAAATGCTTGGAACCCCCTTACTATATTCACCAAGTCTCGAAGTCCCCTGGCCCACTCCAATAGCCTAAAAATAAGTCAATCTGTCAAAAAAGATTGGTATCGAGTTGTGTAATCAGCCATTTTTTGGAATCATGAACCCCTGAAGCTCTTTTCTAGTCTTAACTCAAAGTGCCCAATTATAATGACCCGTATTTTTTTTTACCAATTTTTGAATTATATGATTTGATATAATTATTAAATAAAAATGGTTAAAAAATAAAAATTTAATGATTTGTTAATACTAATTTATTGGATATTTTAATTTGTTTAAATTTAACACAGGAGGTTATTTAAATAGTTGAATTATGGATTTAATATGATTAAAAATGGTATCAAAAATTGATTTAAATTTATATTAATATGAATGAAGAATGTTAATATATAAAATTGGATTTAAATGTGAATAATTAAAATTTGAAATTTTATATTTTAAATTAACGAGTTAAAATAGCCATTTTGCCCATTGTCTCGGATTTCGATGAAACCAGTTTCATCTGATCCGTAATAGTGAATTATCATAGGATTTTAAGTTTCGTAGCATTTGGACTTCTCGTTTGGCCGTATGAGCTTGAAATGCGTAGAAATTTAATTTCAGAAGTTAATTAAAATAATTGATTTTGAAAAGCTATCTTCCTCATACGATCGAATTAGTCCTTGAAACTAGTTCCATTTCATTCGAAATGGGCGTAAAATATTAGGAACGCCTGGCGGCACGTTTCATTTGGTGTTCAGAATTTCGAGCGGTTATAAGCGAGATATTTTATAATTTATATATATATATCTATATATATATATATATATATATATATATATATATATTAATCAACCGATATTATAACCACATTTTCCAACCGCAAATCTATCTACCTTATCCCCTTTTCTTTAATTCAAAAAACGCAGCCATCAACCAAAAAATATGGATGACATCTCAAATTCAAAAAAAAATCTCTATCGTATATCGCTTCCACTCCCCTCTTTTTCGATTCGAGCCTAAATTATAAATCGTCGAGATCAACAGCAAAAAAAAAGAAAAAAAAGACGAATCGAACAAGAATCAAAATTGTGAGCCACTCGTTCATGGAGGTTTCGCGACTCGGCATCAAGGAGGCGCTCGTATGGGTTGAGCGGTGACTTAGGTCGATCTGGAATAAGAGCATGGGGAAGATGAAGGTGGCGGAGATCTCATGGTCATGGCTGTGGAATAGAGTTCGTTGACTTGATTTCGATTCAGGGTTCTCGAAGCCATTTGAGGCGATGCAGCAGGGATAGAGGTTGAAAGTAAGGTGATTCGAAATCGCTGGGGAGCCTGAGACTTGGTCAGCGATTCTAGAAGGATGCGATGGCGAGCTGGGTTCTAGAGGCTAAATTTTGGTTGGCGATGTTGATATTGCATGCGTTGGAGGCTGATGATGACGTTAGGTTAATGGAAATAAAATCGAATATCGTGTAAGTCATGTGATTAGCGGCCGTTAATCGTCTTTAAGGTGAGTGTTTTATGCTCATAATTGACTAAAATAATTTTTTATTAGTTAAATTTATATTCTGAAGTGATATGAAATTTATTGGCTATTGTTTGGTAGGTTTAATTATCATTTATATTGATATATGAATTAATTGATATAATTTAAATTGACTGCTAAAATAAATTTAAATTTAATAGGCAATATTATACTCGATAGTGATAATTATAAAATTGTTGTGAATTATATTGACTGTATGGATGATTGGTTGTGATGGATGCTATTGGTTGTTAATTTGGATGTTATTTATTTTGATACTTCATGTTATCATCCCGTATATAATTTATAGTATATAAAATTGTAAATTAAATTATTTAGAATAAATTAAGAAGTAGGTTGAAATGATACATACCTATGACATTTATTTTGGATTGAAATGATATATATCTATCCTTGAAATTAAATTTAATGATTTTAAAAGTTGTTTTGAAATTTTTTTAAACAATTTGATTTTAAGAGATAAAAATCGTATTTATGGAAATCGAATTATTTGCAAACTGGAGCTTGAAATGTTGAAAATTAAATTTGGTAAACGAAATTGTTTAAATAATCGAAGTTGAAATTTTTATATGGTAATCGGAATATGATGTGAATTTCGAAAATTGATTTATTTTAAAAGATTAGACTTTTTATTCGAACTTTGAATATTGCTAAGAAAGTGATAAAACGATATTTTGAAATTTAGCTTGGATTTGAATTTTATTTAAAGATTTGTATTTTAAAATTGGATATTGAAGAAAATTTGATTTAAGTGTTTGAATCAATATTTTGGAAATGGACTTGGAATTAATTAAATCAAAATGGTTCAAATTTTGGAAATGGAGTTGAAATTAATTTAAAATAGAAATTTAAATTAGTTTGGAACTGGGAAGTGAAATTAATTTGGAATTGGAATTTAAATTAATTTGGAGTCGGAAAAAATGAGTTCGACTTGAAACCGAAATTGAATCGATTAAATCGAAATGTAAATTGGAATTGATTTTAATTGGGAAGTTTGGAAAGTGAACCGGTTTGACTTTAGAATTATTTTTAAAATGAATATTTTAGTATAAATGATTTAAAATCTATATTCTTTAAATATTATTTTGATTTTTCAAACTATTTTACTATATAAACCATTTTTTATATTCAAATTATTTTCGATTAAACTATTTAAATATTTTCTATTAAACTATTTTTAACTATTTTTAACTATTTTCTAAAATTCAAACTGGTTAAAGGGTAGATTTTCTATATTTAAAATCTTGAATTTAAACACGAATTAGATTAAAGTGAAGATTTTAACCTAAACTGGATTCGAATCAAATTTTGGAAGTGAAATCGATTTATCGGACAAAATTGATAATTTTTGAATACATGATAATTTCGGAATGGGTTTGATTTTAAAGCGAATATATGATGATTTCGAAATGGATTTGATTTTGAAATGAATATGATGTTTTGATATCATGTGCAAATTGTTTTCGAAATGTAAAAGAACCGACCGGTGTGTAAAATGACGATTGGTTGTTAAAGAGACCGATGCCTCTTATTGAAATACTCTTTTTCAATATTGGAACCACTTTGACAACCATGTACGCGGTGGATGATATCC
The DNA here is from genome assembly GCA_030765085.1 of Allium cepa. Lineage (NCBI taxonomy): Eukaryota > Viridiplantae > Streptophyta > Magnoliopsida > Asparagales > Amaryllidaceae > Allium > Allium cepa. Next base: position 616,995,158 of record CM060942.1, read on the forward strand.
AGAATGTAATGGTTGAATTGGTGACGTTTACTGGAATGAAGTAAGAATGATGATGGATAGCCTTAACAATCGTGTCATAATTAAAATGACTAAAACAGGAGCCTATGTCTGGCCAATGAGGTTAGCTACCTCCAGTGACATTGATCTCTTGTATTACTATTGTGGTTTTTGACTCGACGGGTGCACCTTTTATTCGGATTGATTGTCGCGGTTGGCCACGGATGGGTTACGACCAGCCAGAAAGGGTAAACTGGTAGAATCCTACTTTGGGCATCGCCTCACGTTCCTTGTCATATTTATCCCTATACTAGCCCATTACGACTTTGGTTTAAAACTGTAAAAATGTGTTAAGGTGGATCAATGTAAAGCCTTAACGCTATTTTGATATTTATTTTACCGATAGACGTTATCTATTATAGCGTATACTATTATATATAAATAGTTTAACGGATCCTTAGGAGATGGAAAATCCCGTAACACCTCTTAAGCTATTGCACTCATATTTGTGATATTGATTTGACTTGCATAAGAGTATTTTAGTCCTGACTCGAGGGTTTATCTTTTCATTACGCTCGGGTCAGTCCTGAGTTTTTTTCCAGCGTATTGAAGACTATCTTCTGGGGGAAGAAGATAAAGTTTTGGTATATTACTATTATTATTATCCTCTATATCATGCTATTTTGCTGTATTGATTATTTATTCCTGATGTATATATATAACTCTGATAAATGTGTATAGATTAAAATCAAATGTATAGTAAGTAGTTTCATGAACTGTTTATTTGATTATTATATTTTATCGTTTCAGCTATGAGATTTTGTGTTTGTTTTTCTTCTTCTTTTCTTATTTAACCCCATTGATTATCTACATTTCGGATTGTTTAAGTGGATTATTGTCAATTTAAACCTTTCGAAATGTAGGTCATCACAGTTGGTGTTAGAGCCAGGTTTAGCGATAACCTTGGCTTTGTGGGGTTTGACTCATTAGAGATACGGTATTAATACCTTAGAATGAGTCAGTTTGAGTGTGTAATATATGAGAGTGCGTACTTGTTAGTGTTGTAAATTGTTTTATATTATGTTTATTTATTCCGTTGAGTTGTTTATGAATTCCGGCCGATGTGCGGGATGCCATGTCATCGATAGAGGTTTCTAAACACTTAAACGAGACAAGTCGACATAATATTGTTTTAAAATCGGGTAAAATGAAATTATTATCTATATTATATTATATTATATATAAGGTCAATTATTAATGAAATTATTGTTAGGCGATGATAATATATAACTATCGTCAAATATGGATTAAATTGAACATAATGAAGCATTGATAAATTAAATTGAATTGAAATAGAAATTAAAATAAGAATGGATTAAAATGACCAAGTTGTAATTTAATGAAATATTTTTGTAATAATGTGAGAAATTTGTATAGCTATATTTTAAATACAGCTTATGTATAGAAACTATTATTTTAAAAATTGAGAATTATAGAATTTGAAATCCTTTTGTTTTCAAAATTGTTTTCAAAGCCTTAAAAATTAATAATAGTATTTTTTGAAAGAGTTTGACTAGAAAATTGTTTAAATTTTTTTTGAAAGAAATAAAGCATTAAACTCATTTGATTGCTGGGAAATAATGCTGGGGATGACTGCAGCATCGCCAGTATTTATTTTCGGGTTTCTAAGTGAAAATTGCTGCCAAAAGAAATTTATTTTTGATTAAAACAAGTTTGGTTGAAAATATATATTCTAAGTGTGATTTAATAAGAGTGTGAAAATAGTTTTGTACTTATAATTAAAAATGGTGTATAAGAAATAAGTTGTAGCTTATAAATTTGAATAGAAAAAAAAGTTACAACTTGTGGATTTGAACAGGGAAGTAAAGGTAAATTTTAAAATGGTTAAACATTTAATTAAGCAAATAAAATAAAATTTGAACTTGAGATATGAATTAAAATAAATTGGCTAAGCATTGTTAAATTAAACGGAGTTAGTGAAATGAAGTTAGTAAAATATAGTTAATTCATGAAAGCTAAAATAAAAATGAATTGCATTTGAAATAAATTAACAAATGGAATTTTGAATGAAAAAATTGTATAACTTATACATTTGACAATATTAAGCTAAAAATAAAATTTAAAGTTTGTAAAATGGGAATGATGAGAAAATTTGGCTTGAATAAGATTAAATAAAATGAGAAATGGATTAAAACTGAAATGAAGTTTACTTAACATTGAACAAAAATTGAATTAGATATTAAGTGTAGATAAATTAGTAAAGTGAATCAATTTCATTTAAGCTATAAGATGAACTAATCAAATGAATATGGATTAAAATTTCTAAATGAAATGTAATTTATGTGTGAAGAAAAAAAATTTAATGTGAGAAGTTGAATAAAAATAAACGAGTGTAAGAAGAAATAAATTAATGTGAGTAATTGGATTTAATTTAAAATTTGATGAAATTGAGTTAAATACAAATGGAACGAGTTTTAATAAATTGCATGTTAGCTAATTGCATAAGAAATAGGTTAATGAAATAAATTAAATGAAGGAAGTAACTGAAATTTTTTGTGTTAACTAATATAAAATGGAATAAGTTAATTAAAAAAATATATTATAAATTAAAGTGGACTTTAGAGAAGTGGAATAAATTAATTGTGAAATTTTTTTATTATTAATATGAATTGAGTTATAAAATTAAATTTACTTTAGTAAATTAATAAGATGAATTTGAATAAATAAAGTGAATCGATGAATTGATAATAACTTAAATATGAAGTAAGAATAAAAGTGAGTTGTATTGTATAAAATATTTATGATAAACTTAGATAATTTATAAATAATGTTAGTATATAAAAAAAGAGGTTATACTAAGTAGAAACGAAACAAATTTAACTTAAGCAAGATTAAGTGGAATAATTTTATATATGATTCACTAAGGAATTATATGAAATAGGTTAAACAAAAAGGTGAAACGATTGGAATTTCACAAATTGAATTGAATAAATTGAATGTAAATGAAATAAATTTGAATAATTGAAAGAAAACCAAATTATGAATGTGGTTAAGCATTTGGATAAGCAAAAACCAATCAATGAAATGTAAAATAAATTTAAATGTGGATGAACCAAATGTAAATAAATGGAAACAAATCGATTGAATGTAAGCATATTTAATTGAAGTAAATCAAATGTGAATGCAATAAATATTGATTGAAAGAAAAAATGAATTGAAACCAAATTAGTTAAATGTAAATCAATTAAAAATGAGTGAATTGATTATGAATCCATTGTACGATTAACGAGATAAATAATTAAATGAATGTGAATCAATTTTAAATATATGGAATGTGGTATGGAATTAAATTACTCGAGTGTAATTAATTATATGAATGATTGAAATGAAATAAGTGGATGTGAGCTTAATAACGTTTAAATGAATGAAAAAGAATTTGGAAACAAATGAGCTTCAATATAAGTCGATTCAATATCATGAATAAATGGAAAATGAGTAAATAAAATGTTTATAATTTTTTATGTTAATAAGAATGAGAATGGATTAATTTAAATATCGACATTAAAATGTAATTTTTGATAATTATGACTTGAATTGAATGAATGTTGTAACGACCCAGAATTTTTGAACATTTGAAAATGAAATATTTAATTTATTTTAAATATTTGAATGATGATTTGACTTGAATCTCAAATTTTCAGAATGAATTTGGCGATTAAATTATAGAATTTAATCTATTGAGAGTTGAATAATAATTTAAATCTTCAATGTTAAGCTGATTTAAAATATTTCAAAGGATTGTAAAATCCATATTGATAATATTGAAGGTAATAGAAGCTTCAGAATTGAATTTGAAACTGCTTTGTTCAGTTTTGAAATTTTAATCGTTTGAATCGATATTTAAAAATAGCCTTCCGAGGCACAGTCTCGGAATTCGACGAAACCAGTTCCATTGGGTCCGTAATATTGAATTATTACCGGATTTCAAATTTCGTGTTGATCGGAGTTGTTATGCGAGCGTACGATGAATAAAGGCGTTGGAATTTAAATCAAACTCAACTTGAATTTAAAATTTAAATTTGCATTTTAGTCAAACATCAGCACGTTGCCTCCTTCAATCACGCCTAAAATCACACCCTAGAATCACGCCACGAAATCGTGCAAAGCATGGCCGAGCTCGTTTAAAACAATTCCTCCCTCTTCTTTCCAAAAGTCATTCACGAGAAGAAAACAATGGCCGCAGTTTCTTTTAATCCAAAATAAAATCACGAGCATTTTAAAAATGAGAACGTATATAACACCACCATATCCTCTTCCTCTTTGATAAAATTTAAATCCCAATCCAGTTCGATTCTCAACTCGACTCACAGCTCGAAGAAAAAAATCATGGCCGCCCTCAATTTCAAATCACAGGCCTCATCCCAAATCAAAACAAATTCGCGGCGTCGATTGGGGGTTCGCGGCAGTGATGGTCGAGCAGATAGATGTGGAGCGCGTCGCGATTTAGGGCATGAGCCATCGGCGTCTAGGGTTTGTCGCAAAGGGCTGAGTCGAACTCGAAGTCGTTGATGTAGACAGATGCGAGAGATAGTGGAGGGCAAGGGCATGCTCGATGGAGGCAAGTCGCATGGTCTCTGGGATTGAGGTCGAGCATACTTGGGGTTTGCGACGTATGGTGGCTGGAGGACTCGGCAAAGGGCATGACACAGCTCAAGATTGCTGCAGAGGGTCGCGGTTCAAATCACGTCGAAGTCGAGTGATGAAGGTATTCAATTTTTGTTTCAATTCAATGTAAATATTTACAGTTTTGTTTAAAATAAGGACTTCTAAAATGTTGAGTTATTTAAAACATTAGATTTTTGAATATGAGTAAATATGTGTATATATATGTGTGTATTTATATATATATGAGATGGTTTCAAAGTAAAAAAAAAATATAATAAGAAAAGCAGTTCTGTTTTAATATGTATGTGGAAGGATGTATTCAGTCTAGGTATAAAATAATAAATGTTTACAGTATGAAATTTATTAAATTGATTTTTAGTTTGAATCAATAGAAAAAATAATAATGATGTGAAACCAGTATTTACATTTTTACAGTAAGTTAAAAATTAAAATTTTAACATCCTGATTTGAAATTAGGAAATTGGTTTAAAATTAAATCATTGGCAAATAAAAATTTGTTAAATGGGAAATTTATAGTTCGATTTAATTCGAATATTAATAAATTGTATAAATATGTATATAAGGTATAAATCAAGAAATCAAGTCGAGATGGAAAATGGATGGCAAATTAAAAAGAAAAGGTGAGAACTTCTCACTCAAAAATTTAAAGTTGAATTTGCAGTTATTTATTGATTGTTGTTTGGTTGTGATATTAGATATAGTAGGATATATCTATATATATAGCAATATATATATATATTGGCATATGTATATATTGCAGTTGATTGATTTCCCGCATTGTATAGCGGATGAGACCCTATTGCGCCGCCTATTAAGCGGATAATATTTTATAAATCCCATATACCGCGATATTCCGTCTTGAAGCGGAATTGGTATTATGCTAATGTCCGTGGATGCAGGGAAACAGGTTGGAGGGATCCAACTGGATTCCTCACCAATATTTATTTGATTTTAGATATTGTGATATTTGATTGATTATCATATTGATATATGATGTTTGAAAGTCGTGATTGACTATTTGATGTGTTGCATCATCGGATCCAATTTTGAAGTTTAAAAATAACGATTTTGATTTTTAAGGGATTTCTAAAGTGATTTTTGAAAGTATACATTTATAAAATATTTTTGGAATCGACTCATTTTAAATAAATAAACGTTATAATTTTAATGTTATAAAAATTATGATTTTTGAGAAATACAGTTAAAAGTTGATTTTTGAAAATATGGGATTAATGATTTTATAAAATAGTTAAAATTAGGATTTCTGAATTTATTATAAAAAGTTTAAATATAGGATTTATGAAATTTGATTATTTTGTAAATCTAAGAGAATAATGAAATTACAAAGGAGTTTAAAGACGTTTTAAAAGAATAATATAAATTGATCCATATAAAAAAAATTTATAAATTGATATTTATAAATTAAAAATATTGGAATTGTAAACCGAGCTTTTATAAGTATTAGAATGAATTGCAAATGAATTTCATAAGTGAACGAAATTCATAGAATTATAAACGGTGAAGTTATAAATGGAATTTTATAAACAGTAGGTTTATAGAATTTGTAAAGTTATTTAAAAGAATAGATTTTGGATAAATAAATGAATGTTATAAGTTATAAGATTTATAATTTGGGAAGTTTGAAAGAACGTTTTTGCAAGCAAATAAATTATAAGTATTTAACTTATAATATGGACTTTCGGTATATAATTGAGTTATAAATCGAATAGATTAATAAAGGAAATTTGTAAAAGGAAGTTGTTATAAAATAAATAGAAATGGAATTTATAAACATTGTTTTATAAATCCGCAACGACTTATTTTGATAAGTAAATTGTTGTAATTTATTAATGGAGTTATATTCTCGTTTTAGACAGTGAATAATCCTTTAAAACAAAATATATAGAAATGATGAAATTGGTTAACGAAGTATATTCACGTTTTTGAATAGTGAATAACATGTTAAAGAAAATATTTTGGATGTGATGTTTTAAATAAAATTAAAACGATCTAACGATATTTTTAAAATGTGTTAAGATTCGAAATCATAGATTTCAACATTCATTGTTGAAATAGACGTTTTCGAAAAATAGAAGGAAATGGTCGACTATAACACTGTTGTTATAGTAAATGATTTCCGAAAGGAAATGTTTTGTATAGTATTGGGATTTATATATCTATTTTAATTTCGAATCCCTATACTAGTGATTTGGGTTGTCGTAACGATGTTTTACGCAACATTCGTTTTGGCCCAAATAAATATGGTTAAGAGAATGATTTCCTTAAAGAATGAAATATATACTTAATTTCGATTAGAGTATATTGAATATTTTCCAAGTGTAGAAAATAAAAAGACTTGTGAATTACTTATAAATAAATAAGTATGGAAATGTTTTTCCAATATTAAGCGAATATTTTGAATTTATCTTTTTGAAGATAAATTGAAAATGAATATTAGAAATTGAATGGAAATCGTATATTCATAAATATTTTGGAATGTAAATTCACTATGGAATTTATAAATGAAAGGGGGAAATTGTTTAAAAATAAATATTAATTTATTTTTGAAGTATTGAAAATATGTATCTTATAAAGATATTTTTGGAAAATAAATAATTTGGAAAATTATTTGGAATCTGGTGATGTTGTGCATATCCATTGATAGTTCAATAACCGACTATCAATACTTACCTTTGATTGGGTATTTGTTGTGATTTGCTTGAATTTGAATGCCACACTTATTTTTTTAAAAAGTAAGCGCTCACTATTCGGGTTAACCGGGAAAGGACCTTGGGGTCGTATAACCCATTTCGAATATGTGACGTCGTTATAATTGCATTTGAAGACCGGTGTTGAAGACCGGATATTTTCGAAAACGAAAGGGTTTCTTGTCGATTGTCTCTGCACTGGCTGATCCCCGGTATAGAGATCTCCATATGTGATGGGAAATCCGGACGTGATTAGAGATTATCCAGATTTCAAGGACTTCTTTATAAGTGCCTTCGGTTCTGTTCGATCCCGGAACAGACTTGTATGGATAGTATGTCTGACATTACAAATTGAGATATAAAGCTGATTTCTTTCAAATATATTTCTGTTGATGGCGGAGAATTTATTCTCTTAGCTTAACACCCTTCTTTGAGACGTACGAGCTCAGAGGTTATGTAGTTGAAGGTTATTAGCGATATATTCCCAATTTGGTAATATGACATGCTGAGTGTTGGTGTGAAATGATCATTGTTTGATCATTTGTGATATGATCATTTGTTTGATCACTTATCTTTGTGATCATTTCTATGATCATTTGTTGACCCAAAGCACAGCTTTTGTATAAAGCGTGGCTTTGTGGACGAGACTTCGTCGAACCTCACACCCCGGAATGGTCAAAACAGGAATGATGCAGCAAGGTTATGAGGGGTAGCTCCCTTTAGGGTATGTGCATTTCCTTCTGGAAAAGGGTGGTATCATGGTATGGAGCCCAGATACTTACTCATGTTGAACACTTTATTTATTATGGTGTGATGTTGGTTAGAGAGCTCTCGGGAAAAGGTCCCAAAGGACCGGGGGATGGCATACTCGTGTCAGTTGTTACCTAGTTTGAAAGGTAACCCGGCCTTGTGTTGGCAGAGATCCGGTTAGGTTCTCGGGGACGTCCTTCCAGAGGCGTTCTCATGTGGCAATGGGAAGTTCCTTGGCCTGACCATTTGTTGGAAATCCAAAGAAACAATACGAGACTTGTACGGTTTTAGTTGTAGAACCTGCCATCTAATATGGTAGCTATAGTAGGCATAATATAATGGTACCTATGCTGGCTAAGATTTATATTCTACTTTCGAAATGATTTGTTCTACACTATGCACTAATAATAATATCCAAATTGATTTGATTTTGCGTAGTAAGCATCTTTGACTAACATAAGAAGAAATCTCTCCAAGTCTGCGTTTGCATTGTGTGTGTGGTGGGAGGTCTTATGGTAGTTACATTTTCAAAAACATTGCGAATCTATTTTAAAAATTATCCAGTTCTTGATTTTAAAGATAAATAAACTGTTTTGAGTTCTCACACCAGTCACATGACTGACTCGGAGTTTATTGTTTTCCTTCCTAAACTCTGGGTGCCCACCAATTTCCACACGGGCAGTCAAGAGTAAAGGTTTATCAGGATATTATGGAATTAAGGAGTTGCTGGAGGCAAGTTGGATGGCATGGCGTATTACTAGTATATAGTATTTCTTTTCCGCTGCATTGTTTGTTGTTGTACACTCTGATAATGAAATGTAATGTAATGTGATGTAATGTAATAACTGATATAGTTCTTTGTTTAAAGATTATTCATGTATTTATTATATGTTGTTCCGCTGCGAATTGTGAGATTCTGATATTGTTCTGTTGTTTTCTTTCTGTTCTATTTTCTATCTTCTTATCTCTTCTTCTATCTTTTTCTTTTTCTTAAACCCTAATGGTTCGTATTTCCGTTCATCTTGAGTTAATCGATGGAGATTAGTGTCACTTCAAGGGGTACGAAAAAGCAGATTATTACAAATGTTGATTTGTCGTATGTTTTGTTTTGTTGTAAATCCTTGTCTAATTGTTTTGAGTGCATATGATGGTTGATGGTCGCATATTTGTGCTTGTGCCTAAGATTTGGATTCAGAATGAATGTTTTATACTTATTAAACTTTTACATGCTTCTATATCATTATATGCGACTAATATCTTAAATTGAGTTGAGATAGGTACATACGAAGACCATTTGGGGGTGTATACGCGAATTGATATGCTTTTGCTTGCTTAATACGAGCGAACTCGCTCGTATTATAAATAATAAGGTACATATCTCGGATTACATGCCGTGGTTTATATTTTTTTCCCTTCGGGATGCCTCATCATTGAGATGAGATGTATATTTGATATATATTGCTTATATTTTTGTTATATATTGAATTGTAAAATTTTTCCGATCGAGCCGCGCAAAGGAGACTCTGCCGAAATTTTCCACAAATCCGGGTGTTAGAAAATTTTTGAAGTTTAAAAAATTTCATAACTTATTTTTATATATAAGTTATATTTTCCATAAGCCGATAGCAAAGTAGCGTAGAAAGATCGTAGCAAAGATTTTCTAATAAGATTTTAAAAGTTATAAGTGATTATTTGAATAAAATCCATTGTATGTTAAATTCTTTACTTAACGCCTTTTCGAGGACGAAAAGTATTGAGTGGGGGAGTATGTAACGATCTGTATTTTTTAACTATTTTTGAATTATATGATTTGATATAATTATTGAATAAAAATGGTTAAAGAAATAAAAATTTAATGATTTGTTAATATTAATTTATTGGATATTTTAATTTGTCTAAATTTAACATAGGAGATAATTTGAATAATTGAATTATGGATTTAATATGATATCAAATGGTATCTGAAATTGATTTAAATTGTATATTAATATGAATGAAGATTGTTAATATATAAAATTGGATATAAATGTGAATAATTAAAATTTGAAATTTTATATTTTAAATTAACAAGCCGAAATTGCAATTTTGGCCATTGTCTCGGATTTCGGTGAAACTAGTTTCATCGGATCCGTAATGATGAATTATTGTAGGATTTCAAGTTTCGTAGCCTTCAGACTTGTCGTTTGGCCGTAGAGCTTGAAACATGTAGAAATTTAATTTTGCAAGTTAATTAAAATTATTGACTTTGAAAAGCTATCTTCCACATATGATCGAATTAGTCCTCGAAACTAGTTCCATTTCGTTCGGAATGGGGGTAAAACATTGGGAACGCCTGGCGGCACATTTCATTTAGAGTACGAAATTTCGTGCGGTTATAAGCGAGATATTTTATAATTTAAATATATACACACACACACATTAATCAACCGATACTATAACCATGCTTTTCAACGGCATATCTATCTACATTATCCCCTTTTCTTTAATTCAAAAATCGCAGCCATCAATTAAAAAAAACGACATCTCAAATTCAAAAAAAATCTCTACCGTATATCGTTCCCGCTCCCCTCTTTTTCGAATTGAGCCTAAATTATAAATCGCCGAGATCAACGGCAAAAAAAAGACGAATCAAGCAAGAATCAAAATCGTGAGTGACTCGTTCATGTAGGGTTCATGACTCGGCATCAAGGAGGCGCGCATGTGGGTTGAGCGGCGACTCAGGTCGATCTCGAATAAGAGCATGGGGAAGATGAAGGCGATGGAGATCTCGTGGTCGTGGCTGTGGCATAAAGTTCGTCGACTTGATTTCGATTCAGGGTTCTCGAAGTCATTTGAGGCGGTGTAACAGGGATAGAGGTTGAATGCAAGGTGATTCGAAATCGCTAGGGAGTTTGGGACTTGGTCAGCGATCCTAGGAGGATGCGATGGCAAGCTGGGTTCTAGAGGCTAAATTTTGGTTGGCGATGTTGATATTGTGTGCGTTGGAGGCTGATGGTGACGTTAGGTTAATGGCAATAAAATCAGATATCGTGGAATTCATGCGATTAGCGGCCGCTAATCGTCTTTAAGGTGAGTGTTTTATGTTCATAATTGACTAAAATAATTTTTGTTAGTTAAATTTATATTTTGAAGTGATATGAAATTTATTGGCTGTTGTTTGATAGGTTTACTTATCATTTATATTGATATATGAATTAATTGATAGAATTTAAATTGACTGTTAAAATAAATTTAAATTTAACTGGCAATATTATAATCGATGGTGATAATTATAAAATTGTTGTGAATTATATTGACTGTATGGATGATTGGTTGTGATGGATGCTATTGGTTGCTAAGTTGGATGTTATTTATTTTGATACTTTATGTTATCATCCTGTATATAATTTGTAGTATATAAAACTATAAATTAAATTATTTCGAATAAATTAAGAAATAGGTTGAAATGATATATACCTATGACATTTATTTTGGATTGAAATGATATATATCTATCCTTGAAATTAAATTTAATGATTTTAAAAGTTGTTTTGAATATTTTTTAAACGATTTGATTTTAAGAGATAAAAATCGTATTTATAGAAATCGAATTATTTGCGAACTAGAGCTTGAAATGTTGAAAATTAAATTTGGTAAACGAAATTGTTTTAATAATCGAAGTTGAAATTTTTATGTGGTAATCGGAATATAATGTGAATTTCGGAAATCAATTTGTTTCAAAAGATTAGACTTTTTATTCGAACTTTGAATATTGCTAAGATAGTGATAAAACAATATTTTGAAATTTAGCTTGGATTTGAATTTTATTCAAAGATTTGGATTTTAAAATTGGATATTGAAGAAAATTTGATTTATGTGTTTGAATCGACATTTTGGTAATGGACTTGGAATTAATTAAATCAAAATGGTTTAAATTTTGGAAACGGAGTTGAAATTTCTTTGAAATAGAAATTTAAATTAATTTGGAATTGGGAAGTGAAATTATTTGGAATTGGAATTTAAATTAGTTTGGAGTCGGAAAAAATGAATTCGACATGAAATCGAAATTGAATCGATTAAATCGATATGTAAATTGGAATTGATTTTAATTGGAAAGTTTGGAAAGTGAACCGGTTTGACTTTAGAATTATTTTTAAAATGAATATTTTAGTATAAATGATTTAAAATCTATATTTTTTAAATATTCAAATTATTTTGATTTTCCAAACTATTTTACTATATAAACCATTTTTTTAAATTCAAATTATTTTAGATTAAACTATTTAAATATTTTCTATTAAACTATTTTTAACTATTTTAAACTATTCAAACTGATTAAAGGGTAGATTGTTCATATTTAAATCTTTAATTTAAATACGAATTAGATTAAAGTGAAGATTTTAACCTAAATTGAATTCGGATCAAATTTTGAAAGTGAAATCGATTTATCGGACAAAATTGTTAATTTTTGAATACATGATAATTTCGGAATGGGTTTAATTTTAAAGCGAATGTACGATGATTTCAAAATGGATTTGATTTTGAAATGAATATGATATTTTTGTATCAAGTGCAAATTGTTTTCGAAATGTAAAAGAACCGACCGGTATGTAAAATGACGATTGGTTGTTAAAGAGACCGGGGACTCTTATTGAAATACTCTCTTTCAATATTATGACCACTTTGACAACCGTGTACGCGGTGGATGATATCCAGAATGTAGTGGTTGAATTGGCGACGTTTACTTGAATGAAGTAAGAGAACGACGATGGATATCCTTGACACTCGTGTCATAATTAAAATGACTAAAACAGGAGACTATGTCTGGCCAATGAGGTTAGCTACCTCTAGCGACGTTGATCTCTCGTATTACTATTGTGGTTTTTGACTCGATGGGTGCACCTTTTGTTCAGATTGATTGTCGCATTCGGCCATGGATCTGTTACGACTAGCCAGAAAGGGTAAATTGGTAGAATCCTACATTGGGAATCGCCTTACGTGCTTTGTCATATTTATCCCTATATGAGCCCATTACGACTTTGGTTTAAAACTGTAAAAATGTGATAAAGTAGATCAATGTAAAGCCTTAACGCTATTTTGATATTTATTTCACTGATAGACATTATCTATTTTAGCGTATACTATTATATATAAATAGTTTAACGGATTCTTAGGAGATGGAAAATTTCGTAACACCTCTTAAGTTATTGCACTCATGTTTGTGATATTGATTTGACTCACATAAGAGTATTTTAGTCCTGACTCGAGTGTTTGTCTTTACATTACGCTTGGGTCAGTCCTGAGTTTTTTTCCAGCGTATTAAAGACTATTCTATAGGCGACGAAGATTGAGTTTTGGTATATTACTATTATTATTATCCTCTACATCATGCTATTCTGCTGTATTGATTATTTATTCCTGATGTATATATAACTTTGATTAATGTGTATAGATTAAAATCAAATATATAGTAAACAGTTTCATTAACTGTTTTTTTGATTAATATATTTTATCATTTCCGCTGTGAGATTCTGTGTTTGTTTTTCTTCTTCTTTTCTTATTTTTCTTATTTAACCCCATTGATTATCTACATTCCGGATTATTTAAATAGATTACTGTCAATTTAAGCCTTCTGAAACGTGGGTCGTTACACCAGTGTTCCATAGCTTTGACTCGAAGTGGCCACACACTGATTTGAACCGATACCTTCTCCAACCATACTTTAGGTCGGTACCGATCTCCACTTAGGCATCCAAATCAACTTGTTTCCTCCTATGACCTGAAGTGTATGCTTGCACCATCCTCTAGAGCCTCTCCTTCATGTTCCATCACATTTTGAGCAATTTTAATTTTGTTTTTCTCAAATTGATGACCAGTTCCTAAATATCCTACAATCACTAACAAACTATGTCAAAGTAACACATTTAGACATACATATCATACATGAGCATTCATTCAACACATACAACCCATCCAAACATGACTAGCATATAAGATTTAACATAGATCTAGTTTTGTACTAAAATGATAATATGATCCCTAAGGATTTGTAAAACCATTTAAAATCCTATTTAATCCTTTTAATTTCAGCTTAAATATGAATGAGAGTTAGATTAAAGTTTAAAATCATTTTAGCATCAAAATCTTGTTAAAAACATTATTAACTATATGAACAAGCATAAGATGGTGAAAGATCAATAACCACAAACCTAATACCCAAAATACTAATTTAATCCCCTAAATCTAAAACAGATAGCAACAAATTTGAATTCAAAGCACGCAAATGATGAATCTACAACCCCCTTCAATAATCACCCTTATAACGATGGAATAGACTAAGATTAGTAAGAAAAAGAGAGGCTTTTGATGAAATTGGGATCAATGGAAGTTTATAATTGTTTTTAGGAAGTGGGAAATGATCCAGATCTATCCAGTCACCTCAATTAGACACAATTTATGAAATTAGTTAGTGGGCCCAAGTATGGCTTTAGTTTAGTTGCCCATTACTCTGTCCAACAGTAAATAGAACTTAAAATAGTTATATCTTCCAAGTGGTAGGTTTATTTTCCTATTATGACCATTCTAAAAAAGTAGGAACCACAAGCCTGATCTTATGGAATTGGTTTCAGACCCTAATTCAACCCCTATCAAAAGTAATAGGCCTTATAAAAATTTCAAGGTCCAAACCATCTGATAAAAATTCTTAAAGTGGAAAACGTCCCAAGCATTCATCTCCTAAAATTTTAGAGTCTTATGACCCAATATAATTTAAATAGTAATATTTTACGATCCTTTGATATGTATAATATTGGTCTTTACACTCTCCCCCTTTGGTATTCCCTCCAGAAATCCCTAAATAAATCAAAAAATAGTCAACCATAGTTACTTTGCATGCCTAACAATCATATGCAACCATCAAATAGGCAACAATGCAATCAACGGTCTAAATAAACCTATCCTAGCATGCGAGGTACTAAACTATCCTATATAATATCAAAAGTGAAAGTAAATATGATAAATGTTAGCCTTACCATGCAAAGAGCTTCGGATGTGCGACCCTCATGCTCTCCTCGGTTTACCATATACAATCGCCTTCACTTTCACCCCTTTGAACCTTCACTAACTCCATAGTCTTCTTCCTAAGTTGTTTCATATTACGGCCGACAATATGAATCGGCCTATGAGGTCTTAAAGCTTCGGTTCAATCTCATACCGTCAAGTTGATTTGGTGCAATGATTATGCTTGAGTCATGCACAAACTTCCACAAGTGGGAGATGTGGAATATGTTGTTCATGTTCACCATTTTCTGAGGTAAGTTCACCATATATGTTAGGTTCCCAATCCTCTCTACTATCGGAAAAGGACATATGAACCTCGGCACCAAATTTCTCTTACTACCAAATTGAATAACATTCTTTAGTGGAGAAATCTTCACAGCACCATATTGTCGATGAAGAATGTAACATCCCGCCTTTTTGCACACTTTAAACCGACACACGTGCCAATTCAAAGCATACGCAAGGGCGGATTGTTATGGGGTAAATAAGAAAAACAGAGAAGAAATAAAAACAAAAACAGAATCTCACAGCGGAAGGATAAAATATAATAACAAATATACAGTTCATAAACAGTTTACAAAAGCTTGATTCTTCTTTTACAATAAATATCAGAGTTACACATACCAATACAAGCAATGCAGCGGAATAGAAAGAGTGTGGTGTAATACTATATATAAAATAATACTGATTCTTCGTCTTCGTCCTCCAAAGCTAAAATCTGCTATCCTGAAACGCTCGGACTGACCCGAGCGAATTTGAAAAGACAAAACACCCGAGTCAGACTAGAATATCTTATGTGAGTTAAATAAACAGAATATAAATATGAGTACAGTAACTCAAGAGATGTTCGGGATTTACATCTCCTAAGGATCCGTTAAACTATTTACTATGTAGTATATTGCGCTATTATAATAGTGTCTATTTATAAAATAAACTTACTTTTAAATAGCGTTAAGGCTTTACATTTTCCACCTTAACACGTAATAGTCCCAGTAGTCCGTCCAATATCATAGCCCCTCCTGATCGGGAAGCCACTAGAGGATACCACACGGGCTACGGGAGAAAACCAAACTCGTACAAGGCGCGATATGGTAGGTGACACGGCACAACTAGGCAATGCCAGGGTAGATATACCAATTGCTATCCAGGCTGGTGGAAACGCGTAGCCGCAGTTACCGCCCACCTCGGACTAACTCCCCAAAATCAAAATATAGAAGTGGCCACTGAATCAAATCCAAGTCAAATTATAATATCGAAGAGAAGCGTCCGATCAGAGGAATGACCTCATTGGCCTGAGAATCGCTCCTGTTTTAGCCACCTTATGCCAACTCATGGGAGTTGGGTCCACGTATTTACCTTACAGGGAACGTCGCCACCACCTACTTCATTCTGGAATCTCCACCGCGTACACGGTTAGTCAAAGTGGTTTTCGGTATCGACAGAGAGTATGTCCATATCCGATCCCGGTCTCTTTGCCAACCAATCGTTATTATAACACCGCGGTCATTTAAAAATTGTTTATACTTTAAAACCAGAATATAATCCATTTCAAAACCATAATATTACGATATCATTCCAAAACCCAAAACCATATTTTACCACTTATTCCAAATATAATTCCTTTCCAAAAATTAAAAGGCTTTAGCTTCATAATATCTGAAAATCGAATATTTTCAAAGCTTAATATTTTTGGAAATCCATAATTTCAAACCATAACTTTTAAACTCAAATGGTTTGGATATTCAACGGTATACGAATTAAAAAGGTTTAACTTTACTGTTGCTTTATAAAGAATATATTACACGGCTTTTCAAATATTTCTTCTTTTAAAGTTAAACCAAAATCCAAAATATTACCTCAAGTCCCAAAACCATTTCAATTTTATATATATTTATATCCATTTTTGAGCATTAATATTTCAACTAAAGTTGGATTTTTATCCTTTCAAAATCAATATTCTATTAATTAATCTTGACCATTCACATAAAATCCATAATTAATAAAACTTCAATTTCTAGTAAAATATATATATATAAATTTTCCAATTCAATTTTTACTGGAATATCCATTTCTATTTATTTTGGGAAAATCCAATTTCAAATATCATATCTTAAAATTTTCAACTTTACATTTGAACATAGGATATAAATTTACCAACTCCATTTTCTAAATTTCTTCCATTTCAATAAAGAAATTTATCCACCTTTTTAAATTTCTAAATTTTAACTTCATAAGTATATAAATATGGAATAAAATATTTATACAATATAAAATTTAAGATTTATAAACCGTATCCAATCCAAACCATAGAAATCACATTAAAATAGTTATATATAGACCGCGGTGCCTGTATAAAATTTTCTATCCTATGGTCAAGTGATACGGATATTTATCATTTCAATCCGCAATTTAAAAATAAAACTTTGCGGTTTTATCATTTCAAACCACAATCCCGAAAATGTAAAATGCATGCTAACTGGCAGTTAATGATATCCACATAAATCATCCATTCAACAACACATCCATCACCCAATTTCAACCATCAATCAATATCAATCACTATCAACCCATATCAATCAATAACAATATTAGTTCGATAATATGCAACGGGTAATAACTGTCAGTTTATTCAAATTAAATTTCAACTATTAATCTAACCATTTATATTTAGAGATAATTTATATAACTGTTGACTAGCATTTCATATGCAAACAAAATTCCGAACAGCAAATTAATACGCAATTAATCAATTTAATTAACAGCTAAATTCAATAAATGCAATTCAACAGATATGGATGAAATAACATGCCAAAAGCTCATAAATAAATTTCTATTCATTTCTAAAATTTATTTAACAAACATAAAAGCTTCTAGTAATTGTGAGTGGGTTAAAAACACTCACCTTTTGAATTTAAATTGAATTTAAATTCAATTTAAACCCAAAAATTTGCCCGTCTCAGAATTCGTCCAAACCAGCGTCATCAGATCCGGAATTTAAAAACGAACCTAAGAAAAAAAATCTCGCTTGAATCGGAGATCGTATGAAAAAGATATTCAATATAACGCGTTTGAAAAAAAAAAAAAAAAAAAAAATTAGAATGAAACTAACCTTATTTCGATGCCACGTAACCCCCCTCCTATTCATCTCTCTCACGTTTTCGGCTCCAAGACACGCGCACAGTAACCCTCACGCACGAACGAAGCCAGCCGCCACCTTCACGTGAATTTCGCCGCCTCCCCAAGCCAAATCGCGTCGATCAGAACTCGCCACTAACTTCCCCTACTCGAACCGCCCCTATAGCCTAGATGCGGCCACCTCCGGCTCTCCCTGGCCCCACGGCGCCGCACGCCATCTACAGCCTATCACGGCGAATTTACACGCCTCCGACCCGAGTGAACCGTATGGATGAACTCCTTGAAGCCTCATCTACGCTGCAGCATCGTCGGATCGAGCTATCAACTCAGATCTACCGTTGAATCGAGCAATTGTCTATGAACGGCCGGAACTGTTTTGAATTTTCCAGGACGAACGATACCTCCAATTGAAAAGCAAATTACACCATGAGATTACGCGTATCGAATACTTTAACATATATTTTTTTGAGAATTTTCTGAGGTGCTTGAATTTTTACTGAATTTTGGATTGAGGCAGATCCAGATTTGCAACCATTGAGGAGAAAGAGGAGATGAAGAAATATGTACGTATATCCAACTGACAGTAGGAAGGAGGCTAGGGTTTATCACGGTATACTTATAGATAGGCTAGAGGTAGGGTAGCTAGACTGGATACGCGAACGTACGGAATAAAATATGGCCCAAAAAGCCCGCTATGCCTCCGGAACCGAATTTGTTAAAACTATATATCCAAATAGGTGTTTTAAAATATTCTGAACGCGATGGAAAAAGTTTCACGACCAAATTCGATCGTATGAAGAAGTTATGCTGAAAACAAGATTTCCAAATTGATTTCAAATTGATTTTTAATAAAATTGATTTCAAGGCGTTTCGCATCCGTACGATCAAACGACAAGTCCGATCGATACGAAATTTGAAACATTATTATAATTCACCGTTACGGATCCGATGAAACTGGTTTCGTCGAAATCCGAGTCCGTGACAAAAATGGCTATTTTTAATATTATTAAATCAATTAAATAAATCATAAAAATCAATTTTTATGTTTCAACTCCTATTATTGGCCAAATTTCATTACTTAGATAGTTCAATTAATCCCAATAAATTTAACAAGCTTGGATGTGAATAAAAATTTATAGGTATATAAATTTGCAATTTTAATTTCTGCACTTTCTTATTAATTGGGAATTATAAATTTATTCTCACAAATTACCTAATCTTATACTTATACACTCTCATCTTAAACCAAATTAAATAAATAACTTGATTTCCATCTCAACTTACTTTTAATTGCAGTTAACCCTTTTCACCGTAATTAAAATTCCAAATTATAAATAAATTTTTATTCCCATTCCCTTAATTTTCTTAACTATTTATTTATTCAAATTTTCAATATTCAACATAAATAGTTTGGTTAAGTTTATTTATTTACCTTCTTCCTATGATTCACAGTTATGGATGTCAATATGATGAAGTTTACATTAGTTAAGATTTCACTCAATTGTTCTCTAAGTCAAATGTTTACAGCTTTCATTTAACTTTAATAACGTACTAATTTACGTTAAATTCCATTTTTAAATGAAGTAATTACCATTCGTTGAATCAAATACTCAATTCATAAATAAAGTCTTGTTTTCAAAAAGTTATATCACAAATGGTCAACTAAAATTTGAATAAGCTTTACTAAATTCTATGGTATTAAATGTTGCAATAAATCCAAATTGCCATGTCTTAAATCCAAATTACTAATTAAGTCTTGATTCCTTTATTATTCCTTTGGTTTTCAAATAAGTTTTTATGATGAATGTGAATTCAAATGAACAATGGAAACCCATTCCCATTTGATTTCACTATTCCATTAAATATCTTCATATTCCAGCTAAATCAACTAACGTATGAATTAGCTATTTCAATCTTCATTAAATTGCGGTTTTTATACAATAGAAATTAAATCCCATTAACATATAAATAAAGGTTGATATCCATCTATTTACATTATATCACACTTGTGCTTCTATTTAGCTTTGTATAAATGTATGAATGCGGAGTCTTGCCTATTAACGTATTAAATAAGCCTTAAAATCAATTAATGCCCCTCCTTAGTTTAACCTCTTTTTATCCGTATTTATTTTTAGAGTAACCCTTGGATTAAATTCCCAAATCACCAATTCAATTAATTATACCTTTCAATCCAAATGTAAATCTTCCACCTTTGAATTCTTATATTAAATGAATTTTATTCTAGGCAATATTTTTTTACAAATGTTTACTGATTCCACATTTATAGGTTTCTTAAATTTTACTCCATCTAAATGTGACACATTTTTATTTCATTTCAAACCAATATATATATTCATTCCTATTCAATATATATATTCATTCCTATTCCTTTCATTTGGTTACTGCATTGAAATCTATTTATTAGCTAATACTACGTTACTATCATTAATTAAATTTTGGATTATATTCCAATTCCTATAACTAGGCCTTAAGTCACCATTTTACATAGTTTTAATTTAGCGTTTATTTAAATCTTCGTTTATCGTTTAGAATTTCTACTAAATTGAAATGCACAACTTATGAACTTTAACCAATTTAGTCCACCTAATAAATTTTTCAAATGTTTGTGTGTATGTAATCCAATTCAGTTATTGTTACATTAATACCATTAAACCAACAAATTAAGACTTATAACTACAACACAACTTTCAGTTATTTTCAAATCTATGTCATATAACCTTTTAAATCTCTACCTGTAACTACAGTTACTATCTAACTCCTACATTCATCCTTTTAAAATCCTAAGACTTTAATTTTATACTGGATTAAATTAGCAAACATATAAATTAAATTTATAAAAATATCATAAATTTATCAGGTCGTTACAAAGAACTCCAAGCCCCTATATGTCTTTTATCAACATAGCTCTTCTACCTATCTTAAGCAGCTTTCATTCATTGCCGAATGATCTCAATCTTCTTCGGGGTCTTTCTAATCATATTTGGCCCGACTATCAATTTCTTGCTTGTTTCCACTAACGTTAAGGGGCATTGCATGGTCGACCATACAATGCTTCGTACGGTGCCATACCACTACTAGACTAATAGCTGTTATTGTACGTAAACCCGACCAAATGCAAATGAATGTCCCATGAGCCTACGAAATCGAGAATGCAAGCTCATAAGAGATCCCTCAATATATGATTCAGTCCCTCGGTACACTCATCATTTTGCCAGCGATAGGCTATACTAAGATGCAGCTCCATCCCCAATGCCTCTTGTAAGATCTTCCAAAACCCATTAGTGAATAAATTTTCTCAATCACTCACAATACTCTTCGGCAAAGCATGAAATCGTAACACCCTTTCACATACAACTCGACCAATTTTGATGCCGCTCCCCATGATTTAACGGGTATGAATTAGGCACCCTTGGTCAATCTATCGACTATGATCCAAATATTATTGTATCCTCCCCTAGTCCTCAGCAATCCATCGATAAAATCCATCAACACTTGCTTCCCTTTCCGCTCAGGAACTTCAAGTGGTTGTATAAACCCACTCGGCTTCTTTTGCTCTGCCTTCATAGACTGGAAGATCATACACTTCGAGAAAATGTCCCTGCATTCTTCTTCATCCTCTCCCAATAATATGTCTACTTCATATCACGGTACATCCTATTGCCGCTAGGATGTATAGTCAATCTAGAGTGATGGCATAGTCTAGTACCGCATCTCATAATCCATCTACAACGGGGACAAATAATCCTTCATCCTTATGGAGACAACCAATTCGGTTGAGTCATACTTCTTCATCTCCTCAAACTCTAGTTCTCCTTTTATACTTGTCATGATCACTGCTAGTCTAGCGTCTCATCTATGACTAGTACTAATACACTAGATCGGAGTTGGTCTGATGGTCAAGCTAGCCAACATCTTTGGCTCTAAATTGCAATGAGCTCTAAAGTCATGACTAGCGATATACTCCAACTGCTTCCACTCTAGAAATATCATCCCCAAACTAGCATTTTTCTATTCAATGCATCAACAACTACATTTCTCTTGCTGGGTGTATAAGAAATGCTGAAGTTGTAAGAGGTTAAAAACTCCAACCATTGTTGTCGACGGAAGTTGAGGTCCATCTGGGAGAAGAGGTATTTCAATGAGTTATGGTCAGTGAATACCCCAAACCCCTCTGCTAATAGGTAGTGCCTCCAAATCTTCAAAGAAAATACAATCGCCGCCAACTCCAAATCATGGATCTGGTACTTTCTCTCATGCAGTTTCAGCTGCCAACTAGCATAGCAACAACCTTACCTCCTTGCATCGGTACCGCACCCAATCCGGTACCACAAGCATTGGTGTATACCTTCGTCTCCTCATTCCCATTCACAATGGTCAATGCTGGTGCACTCATCAAATCCTCCTTCAAACTCACGAAAGCATGCTCGCACTTCTCATCCCCAACAAAGGTCAGATTATTCTTCATCAAATTGGTCAACGACACTACTACTTTCGAGAAGTCCTTCATAAAACGTCTATAATATCACACTAATCCTATGAAGCTTCTCACAGCAGTAATGATCTCGGGTTGGTCCCAATCCTGAACCACTACCACCTTTGTAGTGTCTGCTATGATAACCTGCTTAGAGACGACATGACCCAAGAATCTTACTTTCCTTCTTCAGAAGTGACACTTTGAAAACTTCGCTTTCAACTTGTGCTTCGTAAATACTTCTAGTACAATCCTTAAGTGTGTCTTGTATTCCTCCTCTACCCTAGAATAAACTAGAATATTGTCCACAAACACAAGCACAAACTTGTTTAACTGAACCTTGAAGACATGGTTCATGAGATCAACATAGTATGTTGGAGCATTAATTAGCCCAAATGACATAACTAACCACTCATAGAAAGCAGAAAACATACAAAACACGGTGATCGACACACTCTCCTTCGCAACTCTCAGGTAGAGAAAACCCACCGCAAAATCCAACTGAGAGAACACATTCGCACCATGGAGTTAACCTAACAAGTCATCAATATGAAGGAGTGGATACTTGTTCTTCCACTTCACCTTATTCAACTCATGGTAGTCTGCATATAATATTATAGTGACATCCATCCTAATGGCGAATATTATGGATGAGCCCCACTCAGATATACTCCTGCGAATGAATCCTCGCCTCTATAGGTCATATACTTGCACATCTAACTCCTTTTATTCTCTGGTTGCCATACGCCTCAAGGACATAACTATCGATTTGGCATCCTTCACTAAGTCAGTGCGGAAATCAATCTATTAGTGTGTCGATAATACAGTCACCTCTTCAAATATGTTCAGATACTCTCTAACT
The DNA here is from genome assembly GCA_030765085.1 of Allium cepa. NCBI lineage: Eukaryota > Viridiplantae > Streptophyta > Magnoliopsida > Asparagales > Amaryllidaceae > Allium > Allium cepa. The sequence continues at coordinate 617,018,847 of CM060942.1, forward strand.
ATAGGCACATATAACAACACATTCCGTGTGACCTCAAGTGAATAGAACGCTAGCAATAACCCCATCCTCTGGTAGGTAGCTAATCACAACCTTTCGCCCCTCCTCAAACCCAATTGTCACTAATGGCTTCTCATTGTCCACCACTATCGTATACTTTCTCAGCCAACCCATTCCCAAGATAAACCCAAAGCCAAGAAAATCCAAAGCAAAGTAATAACAAACAAAAGAGCATGCATGATTCGATAATATCAAACCATGACAAACTATAATAAGACTAGTGGGGCCTCCAACAGGATTTGTCACTACTAAAGGCCAGTCAACTATTTTGGGTCTCAATCCCAATCTATTTACCAAATTATGTTTGTTCTATAAATATAAAGCATACTATTAATCCTCCTTTTGGAAAGGCAACACACAGGTGGATTTAACACAACGGACTTCATGATCATCAAGGTAGATAGCCCAAAGAGATGTTTACCAGGGTTGGAGATCAATTATATTTGGAACTATGGACTATAGTTGAATGGATTCGGATGGACGACACCCACAAAATGGCTAAGTAAGGAACTAGCACTCCCTCTAGAAGAGGGATCAGATCGAAATATCCACTCTACAAAAAGGGATTGAAATAGAGTGATCAGAGTAGAGGAATTGAATTAAACAGGATCCACACAGCATAAGTCAATGATGATCGCTCCATAAATCAACAACCACAAGGCGGATTGAAGTGAAACTTTGAGAACAAAAAGAAGGGACCCTAAGGAGTCTATCCTAGGATCGCACATCAATTGGAGGAGTTTGTAGGGACCGACCCTCTTCCCTATAAGGGATCAGCCATATTCAAGTTCATAGCAATGGTTGGTCAATAACTCAAAATCTATAAATGCAATCAACATGAAATTTGAAAGACAAGCACATTACAACATGGGGGATCCATCATAGGGATTACACCCTATAAATCCCCTAAAATAGGGATCGACTTTGATCCTTATTATGGACTCCGGTGGACCCCAAGCTTTCTAGGCAGGCTCATCTTGGCTTTAGGATTCCAGATAAAGATTTTGAGCAAGGTATTTTGAAGTCTTCACCTATAAATACAGGAGACATGGCATTAGCAAAGGGATCTTCTTTCTGCTTCATTTTTTATTCGACCTTGGCTATACTCTACAATTTTTATTTTGGATTTTATGGATTTGTAAGTATAATAGTACCATAAATAAATAAAAGAAAATTCTTTGGAGTGAACGTAGGCCTGAGTTAGCCGAACCACCATAAATCCGTGTCTCTCTTTAATTGCTTTCTGTTTTAATTTTATTATTATTCAATTTGCAATCTACGTTATATTATCTGAGATCTGTGATTGTATATTAATGCTTTCACAAAATTGGGTGTTGGTAGTCATTTTTGACGCCAACACATACCTTGAATAGTGATACTTGTCCCAATTCAGTTAGAATCTCCATTCAATGTTTCAATGATAACAACTATAATCTTATATATTATGTACATATTATCAAGATAACTGGTATATATTACAAGAAGACATCATGCTCGAAGATATTGGGACTCAAAGATAAATGGGACTCGAAGACAAACAAATATCTATCAACTATACTATAATTAGTAAGGTTATTCTACTGTAAAAGAGTCTTAGATAAAATGTTGCAAGGTCTCCTTGAGTATATATGCACACATGATCACACACGATTTCATATACACTAAATATAAAGTGAAAAAATGAATCTAAAATTCACAGCCATTTGAGAAATAATCACAGACGTCTATGACCATCCTCGGGAAATTATTTCCTAAAGTCACAAACATCTGAGGTTTAACCATAGACGTTTGTCATCTGAAAAATTACACAATTCTAAATAGGCATTTCTATTGAACAAATAGAAATTAACTATTCATCGAAAGGTTGTAGCCATTAAAATGAAAGGACCTTATCTAATAGTACAACTCTTCATCTGCATCTCTTTAAATCTATAAATACTGCCACGATTGAGATTTAGAGATTAACTGCATTGAATTAATTAAAACTATTCTCTCTTGATTTCTTATTACTCTTGTGTATACAATTGCTTAAATACTCTCACTCTATCAACCAAAATATAATTTTGGTTAAACCACTTCCTACAACTCAAAGCATTCACATTCACATACTTAAAGGAGATCACAGGAAGATTTGTAAAATCAGTCAAAATCTGTGTTATTTGAAACACAAAATTGTCAGAGATATACTTTTGTATTATCCTATTCCTCCGGGTGAAGCGAGGTTTACTTGGTTAAAGGAAATACCGAAGGGGAGCTTTAAGACTAGACGTGTGACGGGAGGTTCAAAATAGTATAAAATTTCTGGTGTAATCGTTTCTATTATTTTTCTTATTTATATTTAATTATTGTTCTCTGCTTAACATAGTTTGTAATATACATCCTCACATTTATACATGCATACATACATACATACATACATACATACATACATATATATATATATATTACGTTGTTTGAAATGATCCTATAGACTTTCATTTGGTATCGAAGCAAAGTCATTTCAATCTATAGTAACACGTAATTGAAAAATCATTAAAATGGAAAGGCACATTTCAAGAAGGTCAATCAACTTCTTGTCCTCCATTATTTACTGGTTCTAATTATGATTATCGGTCAACACATATGCGAATTTTTATGGACTCCAATGGCTTAGAAATATGGCTAGCAACTCAAAACAAATATGAAGCCCTTGACACCGATATTAGAAAATGGACTGATGCACAAAAAGCAGAGGCATCGAACAATGTCAAAGCTATGAATGAAATGTTTTTGCTCACTTGATAAAAATGAGTTTCCACATGTCTTGCTCTGTAAGACTGCATATGATATATGGAACACCTTACAAGTCACATATAAAGGCATGATAAAGTCAAGCAAACTAAAATACCGTCTTTACAAAACCAATTCTCATCTTTTAAAATGAAAATAAGTGAATCAATTATTGATATGTATGCAAGATTTCAAACCATTCAACACAATCTCAAGGCACTTGGAGTCAAATTCACTGATTTTGATTTAGTTACATGAATTTTAAACTCTTTGGCAAATGAATGAGAAAGAAAAGATTTAGCCATTGAAGAAGCTAATGATCTTTCTCAACTTAAAGTCGAAGAGCCATTTGTAAATTTGATGTCATACGAAGCTAACTTGCAGGCTAGAAAGGATCAAAATCATGGAAAGAAAAACATAGCATTCCAAGAAAGTGACGAAGATTCAGACTTAGACGAAGAGGAAATTTTCTTTATTGCAAAGAACTACAATAAATTCAAGAAGTTCGAGAAGATGACCAAATTTCAAAATGGAGGCAAACCAAACTCTTCAAATCAAACATCGATTAAATGTTATGGATGTGAAAATTTTGGCCACAAGAAGAAGGATGGTCTACTGCTCAATAATGATAAAAAGAACAGCAAATTCAAGAAATTCAAGAAAAAGGAAAGAGCTTTTCATGTAACATGGGATGATTCAGATTCGTCTTCTTCTTCAGATAGTGATGGTGAAAGCGACTCGGAACAAGCAAATGTGTGTTTTATGGCTAACACAGATGGAATGCGACCTAAACTTACTTATGATGAAATACTGGAAATAAGCATTGAATTATATGATAAATATAGGGATCAAAAAATTAAATAAGGAATATGCAAGAAAGTTAACTAGATCAGAATTAGAAATTTGTTTATTGAAAGATGGAAAAATTATCTTAGAAGAAGAATTAGAAATTATTCAAAAAAATATGTAGCATTATTATCTCAAAATGACAAACTATTAAATGATTTAGAAAATTATAAGTTAGAAAAGACTAATTTGAAAAAATAAAAACTAGAATTACAAGCAAATTTAGATTCTAGAAATATTTAAATTTGTGATGTTTAAAGTAAATTAGATAAATAACAAATAATGTGACAAAATTGAATAAAGGAAAACAAAATTTAGAAAATTTTAAGACCATATCTAAACCATCTAGAAATCGAAATGGATTAGGTTTTAAAAACAAACAAAAGTCAAAAAATGTGGCACATTATACACAAAATTCAAAAAGCCAAAATTAGAAACTAAGTTTAAGAATTCATATACAAATATGGTCAAAATATGGATTTCAAAAACATATAATAAACTAATTAGATAAAAATATATTGATGAATATTTACAGAAAGTTGTATATAATAAAAATTACATTTCTAAAGGAACCAAATCCTCGTGGATATGACTACCTTCCTCCACTAACACGTAGGACCTTAATCAAAGACGGTGGGTACCAATTAAAATTTTCTTATTTTTCAAGTAACCAAAATTATAATGAAGAATAAAGAGAAATGGATATTCTGTGGCAGTTGTTCTAAGCACATGACTAGAAATGCTAATATGTTATTAAATGTAACATATGTTGATGATGGCACCGTAACATTTGAAGATAACTCAAAAGGATTAGTCAACGACATTGTAGAAGTCATCAATATCGGTATTTCTAGCTCCTATAATTACTAATGTGTTATTGGTAGAAAATTTCAAACATAATTTATTGAGTATAAGTCAATTATGTGATAAAGGATTTAAAATTGATTTCGAGAAAAATAAATCCAATATTTTTGATCAAAATAAAATTTTAATTTTTGAAGGATTTAGAGATTGAAACATATATGTTTTATATATGAATATCAAAAACAACACAAATTTATGCTTCGCCGCGAATTATGATGATCCATGGTTATGGCATAGTTTCTGTCATATAAATTTTAAGAATATTAACAAACTAGCTAAAATTGAATTAGTTAAAGGATTATTTAAAATCAACTACAAGTTAAAAACCTATGTGACGCTTGTTAATTTGATAAATTAAAGAAAAGCTCCTTTAAATCTACAAAGGAAATTTCCACAAAACAACCTCTCGAATTACACCATCTAGATTTATTCAGACCAACTCAAATAAGCTCAATAAATCATAATAAATACATTTTTATAATTATCAATGATTTTTCAAGATATATTTGGACATTATTTTTAAAACATAAAGTGATACTTTTGAAATGTTCAAATTTTTTGCTAAATGAATAATTTTTTTGATGAATTTAAAAATTAAAAGTATACGAAGTGATTAGGAGGTGAATTTGAAAATGAACTATTTATAAACTTCTGTAACAAAAAGGGAATTAGTCATAAGTTTTAATTTCCTCGAACACCATAACAAAATGATGTTGTATGAAGGAAAATCGAACTTTACAAGAATGTGCACAAACTCTACTAAACAGTAGTAACCTACCCAAGAATTTTTAGGCCAAAGCTGTTGTTACTACTTGTTATGTATTAAATCGTGTAACACTTAGACCCATGACTGAAAGCACATGCTACGGAATATTTTTTAACAAGAAACCAAAACTAACATATTTTCACGCATTTGGGTCAAAATGCTTCATATTAAACACTAAAGATTATCTTGGAAAATTTGGTTCTAAAGCTGACGAAGGAACCTTTTTGGTTATTAGGATCGAAGCAAAGCTTATAGAATCTTTAATATAAAAAATAGAGAATGTTCGCATACAGTAAATTTTGTCTCCCTCTATGTGTACGCACAAATTTTCCCCCCGTTTTCATTATCAAAATAGAGAGAGAATAGTTTTAATTAATTCAATTTATTTAATCTCTAAATCTCAATCATGGTGGTATTAATAGATTTAAAAAGATGCAGATGATGAGTTGTTACTATTAGATATAAGGTCTGTTCATTTTAATGGCTACAACCTTTCTATGAAGAGTTAATTTCTATTCGTTCAACAGAAGTGTCTATTCAAAATTGTGCAGTTTTTCAGATGACAGATGTCTGTGGTAAAAGCTCAGATGTCTATGGGTTCAGGAAATAATTTCCTGAGGATTGACACAGACGTTTGTGATTTTTCCTCAAACGTCCGTGAATGTTATATTCAGTTTTTCACTTTATGTTTAGTGTATATGAATTTGTGTGTGATTGTGTGTGCATATATAGAGATCTTATGACATTTTAACTAAGACTCTTTTACAGCAGAATGACCTTACTAATTATAGTATGGTTGATAGATCTTTGTTTGTCTTCGAGTCCCAATATCATCGAGCATGATGTCTTCTTATACTATATACGTGTTATCTTGATAAGATGTATATAATATATATGATTGTATAGTTGTTGTCGTTGAAACATTGAATGGAGGTTCTAACATTCTCTCATTTTTTGATAATGACAACTATACAATCAAATTAGAAGAAATATTAAACAAAATAGAGAATGTTCGCATAAAGTAAATTTTGTCTCCCCTTATGTACATGCATAAATTTATTCCCCTTTTTCATTATCAAAATTGAAGAGAGAATATAGAGTACTTAGATAATAGCATGTTATAGATAAGATCACTAGTAATTAAAAGTAAATAAGTAAGTCCAAGCAGAAACAGAGACTAAAGTAATGTAGCAGGATTTCAAAAGTTAAATAAACAAACATAAACATAAAATCTAAAAAATAACTAATAGAGATGCTAGTTGTATTGGTTGAAAGATTAAGAAAAGCTTCCATAGTTTTCATAGTATTCCCGTGGGATCTTGGTTGTATGTTCCTGGCCAGTTTGTTTGATCGTTATACTCCTCAGCTTCTTGAATGGAGAGCCACTGGAATGCCATGTATGGTTGATGTTAATTGTGGAGTATCAGACACATACATATCATCACTATCTTATTCTTCGTCAGGTTGTTCTTGTATAGGAGTCTTTCATCTATCATAAGAAGACTATGCAGTAGAAATATGAGGCCAATAAATCGGTGTCTGTGCTCGAGGAGGTGGTGTCGATGATGGCGAAGATGATGAGTGAGAGGACGATCTGCCACAGATTTTTCTCATAACTTTTCCTAAAGTGGAAATAACCTTTTCTAAAATATTTTCCATTTTAGTCATCCTCGTAAAAAAGAACGTTCTAAATCAGTCATCTTTTTGTTTAAAGCCCTTTGGTTGACTGTAATTAGTTTTTTATTTTTAAGCGCTAAATCACATGGTGATTCATTTCGCATCGGTTCAATGCGAGCTTATTGGATTTCCAAATCCAAATAATATTCGGTAGCATAACGGGAGGAGGCGGGTTGTTGAGAAGAGTGAGGTGAATAAATATGTTGAGGAGTAGGAGTGGGCTATGGATCATGATGTACTTGTTGTTGTTGAATAGTCCATTGGTCGAAGGGGATGATTGGAGGTTGGTTTTTGCGAAGTTGCATCAAGGATAAATATCTTGGACTGCTGTCTTTTGTTGGAATTTCTTCTTACTATTATAAGTACGAAGGAACGCCAATATCTTGCAAGATACGCATAATGTACGGAGCATATACTATTGTTCGACGATGCTGAGTCCAAAACCCTTTAATTTGGTCATGAACAAATTTTTCCCAATTTACCAGGAGATGTCCAAATATTACATATAAAGCTCGACGGTCACTTGGATAAACTTGTTCATGGTTACCTTGACCTGGAATGATTTGTTGATTATCATTCTAGTAGTCTAGCATGTGGTCATAGGTAAATTGATTTCCATTGGGGCATTCTATCTTTCCAAATTTGATGGGTAACTTCATCTCGGGGAAAAAGACTTTGGTCCGGTATTTTTGTTAAATTGATTCCCTCATGAGAACATCCTATTATATATCCAACTGTATATACATCGATTTTTATTTCTTTACCATAAACATTTGACCACAACCATCCTTCTTCATTTTTTGGATTCCATATCTTCGCACTACACAAGTTGGAATAGAAAAGATAGATAGCAAGAGGATTGATAATTACCTTGTCTTCATAATAACTAATGAGATCGCGGCAACCGACATCCATTGTTAATCCTTGAATATCGTATTCTATTACATTTCCAAGACGGTAGAAGGGACCAACATGAATTTTCTTCTTGGAAAGCACCTGAAATCTTTTGATGGCAGTGGGATTATTTCGGTGCCATTAATTTATGTGAGATTGGGTAACTGGGGATTGAAAAGTGGAGGAAGATTGTCATTTTCTTTGCTTTTTAGAAACGATCATCTTCTTTGGAGACATTGATTTATGAATTTGAAGTTTTGAAAATCAAAATATATAAGAAATACTCTCGTACATATATGCACACACTCTTGATCTAGTCTAAGGTGATAAATTCTTCCCTATCTCTATTGGACCATGATATCAACTCAGTTTAATCACGTAATGTAAGGTTTGATACCAAATGTGATGACAACCTTATACCTCTAACATCTAATATAACTGACTAGTGCGCTGTTGCGGTGTTAGTTGATGAAGGATGATAGCCAAGAGTGAAAAGAATGGAAAAATCAAAGAATCTATCGTATATCTCATTGTGCATTGAATAAAATATAGTGATAATATCCTAATTATAAAACAGACGAGACAACAATAACTAAAATGAACCACAATATCAGAGTACACAGGTTCATAAATTTAAGCAAGATAATAGTAGAGTTTATACAATTGATAATGAACTCAAACTATCTCTAAATACAGTAATGAACACTGTATAGGCTCCACAATGTCATATAGAGGAATAAGCATTAGAAAGTGCATATATAATATGAGAAAGCTCCAACCTACTCGTCCTATGCATATCCACTGCATATCACGTAGACCTGTTATCTAGTTTACTCATTTAAGAGTACAAAGACAATAAGAAGCAAAACATAAAACCTTGAGTCAAAAAATAGTTCGGCGTGAGCAAAAATGAACCTCAAAATACTATAAAAGTTGATATAGTAAGGAACAAGGGCATATGAACCATACCCAACATGTCCCTACAACAAAAGAGTTAGCACATAACATCGATAATATGCTACTTTACGAACATTATAAAGGCGTACTGCATCCTAATCACAATGTCAGGTGTCCAGGTATCCATACCCACAATACCTTACGACATCCCTAAAGTGACAGACTACTAGAAAAGAAAAGAAACCAACGAAAAAATATAACATCCATCAAACAATCCACACTGTCACTCAATATGCTCTGGATATGTGTTAACTCGTATGACCATTTCTGTACTAGGGATAAATGGAAAAATCCCGGTTGTCAGCGCGCTCGCCCATATACCAAAGTTAATACTAGATTCGTTCCACCGATCCAAGGTAGCCATTCTAAGTACTCAATTAGCGTCCTCACAATACGCATGCTTATGAGTACAAAAGAAAACACTTTGGGTATCGACGATCCCTTAGCACTCGTATCCGTGCCCTTTCCTTGCTCCATCTAGTTTCCATTCATCTTTAAGGAACCATACGATATCCTCCCTTTCCGTGATATAAGCATTCAACATTCCATCCATGGGTTACCCTTCCTAGAACCCAGCTTTGTTGATAAGCATCCTTTCGACTACATTCAATATTGATCCATCATCATCGGAACATAACACAATCACTGTTAGGTTACCATCGTCGAAGTCCCAAAGCCATCATCCTTCATCGTGCCATTACATCACAACTCAACGTCAAATGAACAAATTAAAACCTTAAGCATGACTATAGGACCCGTACTTCACTCCTTGGAAGTTTGACCATCATCGGGGTCACCAATTCATGTCAGTATCCAATGCTAAATGTAACAACCCTGGTTGAGATTAGCTAGAAGCTAAATTTAAAACATAATTTAATTAATTTAAATAATTAAATTAAATGAATTTGGGGAAATTGTAAATTTTTATATCTCCAAACTAAATTGGGAATTTAATGAATTTTCTTTTTATGATATTTAATTCTTATATTAATTATATAAGAATAATTTTAGAGAAAATGAATAAATAAATTGTATGGAAATAATTTCATTGTTGAAAAATGATTTCTTAATTAAGGGTTTGTTTTATAAAATATGAAGAATACCTTTCGATTTTAAAGCTGTAATTAATTCCGATAAAATATTTCAATATTGATAAAAGTGAGATTTTGACACGTTATTTATATTGTGGAAATTTTAGAAATAAATGTTAGTTCAATTAGAATATTGTTTTAATTTAATTAGTATGTATAAAATGTTAAAATGAAACACAACAAATTAGTAACACGTTGATTTTGAGAGAATTAGCAACACTTGGCTATTAGATCCATATTCCTGACCCATTTAGCCCAAAACTAAAGTGATAGAATTGAGAGAAATGTACATACAATGTTTCTCATTTGTTGTTTTCATCTCAAAGCCAGAAATCAAAATTTCCTAAGTACAAAAAACCTTAATCCCTAAATTTGCAAATTAAAGAGTGAAATCAATGGGATTTCAATGTATTTTAGTGTGTTTTGGTAAAAGGTAATCTCCTTTGTATATCTATGCATCAATTTTATGAATTATTTCAGTTTTGATATTTTATTTTGTTCAGTTCATATCCTATTTTTGTTCATGTCTAGGTTAAGGTTGAACTAGAAAGGCATATGTGATTCTAAGCTCTAATCTTCCATCTTAGATTTGTTTAGGTGAGTTTATCTTATAGTTTCTAGACCTAAACTGGAGGTGGTTGCTGTTACATGATTATGATTGATTCTAGAAGTGTTTGTGATCTCAAATTGTTGTTGAATTACTGGGCAATATGAATTGTGTTTTCTATTTACCGAAACCACTTGTGAAATCTTGCATTTAATCCATTTATGCATCTTTATATGCTTGCATGACTACATATTTGGCATCTCAAGTCATTAGGAAAGCAAAAACGGAGAAACAAGCGAGAACAGATCGACTGGGAGTCGTCGGAATTGTTGGACATCAGTCCAAGAAAGCTGACTGATGGACCGGTTGCGTTTTGGACTTGATGCCCAAGCTATATTCTGGTACTGCCGATCGACTCGTTTGTCCCTCATTTACCTATGTCAACTCCTCGAAACTGATTGTTTGACTTTTGATGATGCTTTTCATGTCAATTTCACTGATATTTCTGGATTTTGATTATGAATTGATGAATTCGTTTAGTAGTTTTATGCCATTGAGATGTTTTTTGGACCTTGAGAAGCAATGCACATTTTTGTGCACATTTCAAACCAAATTTATGAAAAGACTGATTTCAAGAAAAAATCATTTTACTAAATCAATTTAAATACTAATCTAATATATATAAAGAATTTTAGAAATCCATGTATATATTAACTATTCCGATTTACAATGGTTTTAAAGGATTTCGTGTAAGGATTTGAAAAGTGTACTTATATATATTTTGTTATAAACCATAATTATAAAAATTATTTTGAAAGTAAAATGTTTTGTAAATCACATAATACCGATCGAATGAGGAATTACCTTAAATGGTTAAATAAAATGAGTGCCATGAAATGCTTGTTTTTATTTTACCGGTTAATTTCCGGACTTATTCGACCGAATCATTACTACAAATAAGTGGAGTTTATTATCATATAGTAAACATTGGGGAAAACATATATGGTATGAGGCTCATACATGTTACCTATTCTGTTGCTATATGGAAGTGTATAACACATATATCTTGATGTTTATAGGACTTGTTCCTATCTTGATGATATAGGTCTCGTACCCATCTTGATGTTATAGGTCTTGTACCTTTCTTGATGTTTATAGGACTCGTTCCTATCTCGATATTTATAGGATTCAACCCTATCTTGAAGTTATAGGTCTCGTATCGTGTAACAACCCATAATTTGAATAAATATTTTTAATTCAATTTATTTGAAAACTATGATTTTTAATCATTTAAAAATTTAAAATTTGGAATTTTCAATGAATTTCTAGATTTTATTTATAACCATTTTCCAAATAATATAAAATAACGATTTTTTGAAAATTTTACAGTCTGGTCAACTGTGGTCAAACTTTAACTTTCAGTTGAAATTTTTAAAATTTGAATTTTAAAATTTCAATCTTTTTCTTTGAAGTTGAATTTGATTCTGATATTGGTTATGCTTTTCGTTTCGTCAAATTCTGTTTTATACTTTTTAAATCTGATAAATTTCAGCGTTTTACACGTGATTATTTTCAGCATTTTTCTGTTTATTTTCTATTCTATATTTTCTAGTTCATTTCTATTTTATATTTTATTTTCTATTTTCTATTTTGTTTGGACTTTTTATTTGATTTTTATTTGGATTTTTGGGCTTGGAAATTCTAAAGGACATAGGTTTCTTTTTATTTAATGTGAGGAGAAGCCTTCTATTGCCTAGCCATTCAAGCATTTACATTTCTTAGCTGTTCAAAACTTCTCATTCACTTCTCACTAATGTACAAAACATTTATCATCGCATATCTTTCTCATTTTATTTCCTGAAGAAAATTTTTATAGTAAGTTTTCATGTCTTCTTCTCCTACTTTTTCATTTTATTTTCTCTTTCATTTAGTTTGCTTCTCAAACAAAGCCGACCATCACCTCCACTACACCACCACCTATGACCGACCATCTCTAATACCTCATTACCACTACCCCATGTCGTGAACCCTAGATCCAATCTCGACCACCAAACATGCTTTAAACCCTAGCCGAGCACAATATTGATCACCCCTTCCTCTTCCCTTAGCCTCGGCCACCACCTATTCCATCACCAACTCCTCTTTCCATGCCCTGTCGTGACCATAGCCATACCATTTCAGATGTGCCATGTCCTAATCCAAATTATGAACCATAAGTCGAGCCACTTTGCACCATGGCCAAGCCACAGGATCCATAGGCCAAGCCCAAAGCATCAACATACCTTCCCTCTTTTCCTTCCTATTGACTTTGCCTTACCACCACTTCATTTCTAGCCATAGCCGTGCCTTTTAGCTTGCCATGGCCGAGCATAGATGCCTCAAAACAATGATGGCCGAGCCATGTTGTGATGATGGTCAAGCCAAAAGTGTTGTGGCCGAGCCACCTGTATTGGTTAAGCAATATTTGTTTCATTTTGACTTAGATTTGTACATTGTTTTGATTTATAATCTTGTGTTGAAATATATATTTATGTATGTTTATATTTATTTGTTTATAAGATTTGAATCTTGGCTCTTCATCCACTCAACTCTAGTCGTGCTTTGTCATGCTTTTCGGAGTTTTTTTGTGTGTCTTGAATTGTTGTCTCCAGCTTTAGAAGGTGAGTTATCACTCTCGACATTCGTACTAATATAATTGTGAAACAATGACATGTGAATTGTAGTTGACAATATGTTGCATTGATAGTAATTTATACATGCCTGTGACATGATATTTCATGATATTATAACCTGATTATATGCTTGCTATATCACCTGATATGATATGCAATGTTATACTGTTATTTTATTTTTCTACTTCTCACACTGCAAGTTCCCTGTTAGTATAGAATCACTATGGGTTGAAATGATACATACCCGAACGGACCTTAGAATAGGCAAAAAATCTTTATGAGCTGAAATGTTAGGCTCAAGCGATTTTTATTTTATTTGATTTGACTTGGGATTGCGGGTTTGAAGTGATAGAACTCAGATTTTTATTTGTAAATTACGGATTGAAATGATACATATCTGTATTGCTTGACCTAAGTTAGAATATTTTATACAGACCCATGGTTAATTTAATAGTTTTCTAAATTTATTAAGTATTTTGAATATTTAAAAATATGAAATTTTAACTTAAAAATTTAACTAAATGATATTAATACAATGATATATTGGTTTCTATTAAGTTAAAATTTTATAAATTAATAATTGGTTTAAAAACTAGATTTAAAGAGTTTATCTATAATAAATAACTTAATAATATAAATTCAAGTAAATATGGGATTTTAATTCTAACCAAATAATAATAATAAATTTTATTTATGGAATAGATATGTTTTGTACAAATAAAACTATGATAAAAATTGGAGTAGTATGATTAAAACATGTTACAGTAGTATTCGTAGCATTTTTAAAATGCTATGTAAATTTAGTTATGTCTAAAAAGGCTATGTTACTTTAGGTTATGTTTTGAAAGTGCTACTACTTCCAAATTGTAATGTTTTTCAAAATGCTATGATATTTAATTTATATTGTTAAAAATGTTATACTACTTTAGGTAATGTTTAAAAAAATGTTGTATTTATAAAAAGATAACATTTTTGAAATGATATATAATATATATGGATCATATTTTCTCAAGTATTATGATTTCTAAAAAGATAACATTTTAAAGTGCTATAATAAGTGTATGGTTTTGAAAGTGTTATGATTTCTAAATTATTACATCTTTGAAATACTATAACTAATATATATGGATTTGGAAATATTACTATTTTGAAATAGATATTATTTTGGCAGAGTAATAACATTTTGTTTAAATAGTTTGAAATGGAAATGTTTGTTTTGAAATGTAAACCATTTGAAATAAATACCATGGGTTATAATAAAGTTTGGTTGTTAAAGAGACCGGGATTGGAAGTTGTCATACTCTCTGCCAACTCCGAAAACCACTTTAACAACCGTGTACACGGTGGAGAACCCAGAATGAAGTAGGATGGTGGCGACGTTCTATTGAGGTATATACGTAGACCTGACTCCCGTGAGTTGGCACAAGGTGGCTAAAACAGGAGCGATTCTCAGGCCAATGAGGTAGCTCCTCTGATCGGACACACTTCTTCGTATGCCATTCTATTACTTTGTGATCGATATGGTGCGCACCTTTGATTTTTGGGAGTGTGGCTCGAGGTGGGCGATAGCTGCGGCTATGCGTTACCACCAGCCCGGATGTGTAATTGGTATATCTACCCTGGCATTGCCTAGTTATGCCATGTTACCTACCCTATTGTGCTTTACTATGAGTTTGATTTGTGTCGTACCTATGGAGTGTTTGTGGTAGCCTCCCGATCTAGAGGTACGACGGTACTGTATAGACTATTGGCACTATATATGTGTTAAGGTGGAAAATGTAAAGCGTTAATGATATTTTTAAGTAAGTTTATTTTGCTTTAGACATTATTATAATAGCGTATATTACTACATAGTAAATAGTTTAACGGATCCTTAAAGGATGGGCGGTCCTAAGCATTTTTTAAGTTACTTGTGCATTTTATTGCAGTTCACTTGAGTTGGTTTACATTGTATAAGTATGTATGTCCTGACTCGACTGTTTTGTGTTTTTGCTTTACGCTCGGGTCTTCCTGAGTATGAGCTTTGGATTTCATCTTCTGAAGCTAGAGGACTTGCTGGAGATTATTCATCTATCTAGTTGTTATCTATTTCTATTCAGCATTTCTATTCAGCTTATGTATTAGTGGACATTTATGAATTGGGATTTCTGTTGTATTTACTTTTCAGACTCTTGATTTTGTACTTGTTTTGTGACTCTGTGTTATAGTAGCTTCATGAACTACTATAGTTATTTTCCGTTGCGAGTTATTCTGATATTTTCTGCGTCTGTGATTCTGTAATTGGTTTTATTTGCACTAAATTATATCACAATATACAATTTTAGAGTATTCAAATCCAACATGTATGGTTTTATTGTCGATTTTGAATGGTCCAAAATATTGGGTCGTTACATTTGGTATCAGAGCTTTGATTTTAGGCAAACCTTAGCCTGCGGAGTAAAAACTCATCAAAGATAGGGTAGAAATACCCTAGAATGAGTGAAATCAATCTTAGAATCATTTCTTTGTGATTAAAATATAAAATGATTTTCAAAGGATTTTCAAAAATTATTTTGATATAAACTTTTCTTGTTTTGAAACCAAATTTTCCTTAACTTCTTCCCTTTCCTTATCCACCTTGTTAGTAATTTGTGTCTTTAGGATATTCAATTCAAGTTGAATCTAATTTTATCTAGTCTTGTCTTTGTTTCTCAATTACCTCTGTCCTAAAATTCATTCTTGATTTTTTCCAGGATGAGTCGTAGGAATGCTAGAGGTAGGGGTCGTGGTGCTGCCCCAGTTCCTGAGCCTGCTGCACCAGTTAGGTTCACTACTCTCTATAAGGAATACATTGAGCTTGGTGGTACCATGTTTACCGGATCAGAGAGCATTATCGAGGCTCAACAATGATTGAAGGGATTGGAGAGGATCTTCTCTAGTCTTGAGATCACTGATGCTCAGAAGCGTCAGTTGGCAGCTTAGCAGTTGAAGGGAGCAGCCTTGGATTGGCGGGAGACTGTTACAGCTCACACCGTTGAGGCTGATATTTCTTAGGAGCGGTTTAGGTATCATCTTCTGTTTTTCTTAAATTTGGTTCAGTTTTTCTCTTTCGAAATCTGTCTTATGTTTCGTTATCGTGCTTTAGGGATGCTTTTGTTGTGAAGTGGATGCCTGAGGCAGGGAAGTCTCAGCTGTATCGAGAATTCATGGATCTCAAGCAGGGTCACATGTCATTTGCTGAGTATGAGAGGAAGTTCAATGAACTTTCTAAGTTTAGCCCTAATTTGATTGACACTCCTCTCAAGATGAATGAGAAGTTCACAGCTGGTTCTTGGCCAGAGTATTATGATTGTCTCATCGTTATGTGCATAGCCCTTTCACTAGTCTGATGGATATGGCCGTTAGATATGAGAATCCTACTTCTAAGGATCCTCCTGTTGCTCATTCTGCTTCATCTCAGTCATTCTCTGGAAACCGTAAGAAGAGAAAACCTAACTTTTATCAGCGGAAGAAGAATTGGAACAAGACTCCAGGATTGGGATCTTCTTCATCTCAGAGGCAGCCCATCGACCTATCTTCAGTTACTTGCTTCAGATGTGATCAGAAAGGATATTATGCTAATAGTTGTCCTACTTTAGTTGGTGCTGCTGTTCCTTCTCCCGCTCAGCTGAATAGGCGTGATCTCTGTCATATTTGTCTTCAGCCTGGCCACTTTAGGAAGAATTGTCCTACTCAGCAGAATGGCAAGCCTTCTGGTATCTTTGCTGTTACCTCTGCATCTTTACCAGCTCCACCTGCTTCTGCTCCTAGTGATGCTCAAGGTACTCTTCTGGGCACCTTTACTTTGTTTGAATTTCCTGTTCGTGTTTTATTTGATACTGGAGCTTCCCAAAGCTTTATTTCTGTGGATCTCTGTGATAAGTTCGAGCATCTTATTTCACCCGAGTTTTCTCCTGAACCTTTGTGTGTTAAAAATCCTATTGGTGGTCCTCCAAGTCTTAGAAGGATTTGTAATCGAGTGAAACTCCTATATTTTGATCACTGTTCCAGTGGTGACCTATGTTCTGGGTTTCGATGCTTTTGATCTATTGTTTGGAGGTTATTGGCTGAAGTGGCATGAAGCCTTATCTCTTGTAAAACCCGGACTGTTTCTCTTATTGATGATCTTGGTAATTCTTTGGTGATTCAGTGCCGTTTACCTCAGGATTTTGCTGGCAGCATTATTTATTCTCTTGATTCTTCTCCTGGCGATCTTGATTCAACTCATGTGGTTTAACTCTATCTCGATGTATTTGGTGAGGTCACTTGTCTACCTCCTAAGCGGGAAATTGATTTCCATATTGATCTTATTCCTGGAGCTTGACCTGTAGCTCTTCCTCCTAGAAGAATGGCACCTCGAGAGAAGGTTGAGTTAGGGAAGCAAATTAAGGACTTGTTCTCCAAGGGTCTGATCAGACCAAGTCATTTCGAATGGGGAGCAGCGGTGGTTTTCGTCACTAAGTCCGATGGTTCTTTGAGTATGTGTGTTGATTATAGGGAGCTAAACAAGCCCACTATAAGGAGCAGATATTCTATTTCTCGCGTCAATGATATGTTAGATCTGCTCTATGGAGCTACTGCTTTCTCTCAGCTTGATCTTGCCATAGGTTTTCACCAGCTCAGAGTTGCTGAGGAAAGTATTCCCAAGACTGCTTTCCATACTGAGAATGAGTTTTATGAATGGTTAATTATGCCATTTGGTCTGACTAATGCCCCAGCTTTCTTTGTTAATTTGATGAATCGTGTTTTTCGTGATGTGCTTAACAGGTTTGTTCTAATCTTTGTTGATGATATCCTTGTCTTCTCCAAGTCAAGGGAAGAGCATGAGTCGTATTTGAAATTTGTTCTGGAGACTCTTAGAAATCATCAATTGAAGGCTAAATTCTCTAAATGTCATTTCTGGAAGGATGAAGTCCGATTTCTCGGGCATATTGTTTCTGGTAATGGAGTTTCTGTTGATCCAGTCAAGATCGCTGCTATCAATGTAAGTTTTTCTTCTCTTTTCTTTCTGTAAATTGATTATTTTATCTTTTTTGTGGTCCTTATTTCTCCCTCTTTTGTTGCAGGATTGGGAAACTCCTAGGACTCCATCTGATATTCGCAGTTCTCTGGGCCTTGCCGGTTATTATCGGAGATTCATTGAGAATTTTTCTTGGATTTATGCACCTCTCACTGCTTTGACTCGTAAGAATGCTAAGTTTATATTCAAGGAGTTGAAGCATAAGCTTACTTCTGCAACATTTCTTGCCGTTCCAAATGGAAATGAGGGATTAACTGTATACACTGATGCTAGTCGTGAGGGTTTGGGAGCTGTTCTGATGCAAGATGGGAAGGTCATTGTTTATGCCAGTTGCCAGTTGAAGACCCATGAAGCCAATTATGCAGCTCATGATTTGGAATTGATTGCTGTGTTTTTTGCTTTGAAGCTTTGGACGCATCTTCTTTTGGGTGCTAAGTTTGAGCTATTTACCGATCATCAGTCTTTGAGGTATATCTTCACCCAGAAGGATTTGAATCAGCGGCAGGTTAGGTGGCTTCAGTTCCTTGGTTCTTATGATCTCGACATTAGCTATAGCCCTAAGAAAGCTAATGTTTGTGTCGGAAGAAGGCTATGTTGTGTCAGCTTGTTGTTTCTTCTCCTCCTCTTTTGGATCATATCATAGCTACGTAGTAAGAGGATAGGATTATTAGAATGATTAAGGAGAGTGTTCATAGCAGAGTTGGTGGTAGTAGCTCTGATGGTAGTGGAGCTAAGATCGATGATAGAGGTATTTTCAAGATTAATATTCGGATTTGTTTCTCGAATGTTGATGGATTGAGGCAAGAGTTACTTCGGGAAAATCATCGATCCAGACTCTCTATTCATCCTGGTGTGACGAAGATGTATCAGGATATAAAGAAGCTTTATTGGTGGAGAGGTATGAGGCGAGATATCTCTATCTTTGTTAGTAGGTGTGGAACTTGTCAGCAAGTCAAGGCCGATCATCAGAAGACCCCTGGTTTGTTGCATCCCCTTAAGGTTCCCAATTGGAAATGGGAACAGGTTTCTATGGATTTTATTGAAGGATTACCAAGGACTCGGAGGGGTAATGAGAGTATTTGGGTTATTGTGGATAGATTGACCAAGTCAGCTCATTTCATTCCGGTCAAATCTACCCGTTCTGCTTCCAGTTTGCCTAAGATTTATTTGAGGGAGATTGTTCGTCTCCATGGTGTTCCTATCAGCATTGTTTGTGATCGAGATCCTATCTTTACCAGTCAATTCTGGAAAGCTTTTCAGGAATCTTTGGATACTCATTTGAATCTGAGCACTACTTACCATATGCAGGCCGACGGTCAAATGGAAAGAGTGAATCGGATTCTCAAGGATCTTCTTCATGCTTGTGTTCTTGATTATGGAGGATCTTGGGAAGATCATCTCCATCTTGTTGAGTTAACCTATAACAATAGTTATCAGGTATATTTTCAATCTTCTATTTTAATCTTATCTTAATCTTTTATCTACCGCATTTTGTCTTTGAATTCAGGCTTGTATTGAAATGTCTCCGTTTGCCGCTCTTTACAGAAGACCTTGCAGATCTACGTCTTGCTGGATTGAATCCGGTGATCGTTTGGTTCTTGGTCCTGATATGATTTTGGAGGCTTTTGAGAAAGTTGAGGAGATTAAGAGGAAGATGAGGAGTGCTTAGGATGGGTAGAAGAAGTATGCTGATCGACGTAGGAGGAGTTTGGAGTTTTCTGTTGGTGATCTGGTCTTCTTTAAGGTCTCTCACTTAAGGAATGTGATTCGGTTTGATCGGAGAGGGAAGCTTGCTCCTAGGTTTGTTGTCCTTTACGTATCTCAAAGAGGATTGGTTCTTTAGCTTATCGTCTGGATTTTCCTGAGAAGTTTTCTGGAGTGCATAACATATTCCATGTTTCGCATCTTCGTTGATATTTGCATGATCCATCGTTGATTGTCCAGCCTTCTGCTCTCGAGAGTTTGGATATTAAGCCTAATCTTACTATCGAGAGGAAGCCATTTCGTATTATCGATAGAGGTACGAAGCAGCCGAGAAGGTAATCTCTCAACCTGGTCAAAGTGCAGTGGAGTACGGATGATCGGGATTGTACCTGGGAGATGGAGGACAGCATGCGTGCTTTGAATCCGGAATTGTTTGTTTCAGGTACTATTTGCTTTTCTATCTTATCTTTCCTTGTTTTCTGTCTCGTTCCTTTTCGAGGACGAAAAGTATTGAGTGGGGGAGAGTGTAACAACCCATAATTTTAATAAATATTTTTAATTCAATTTATTTTAAAAGTTTGATTTTTAATCATTTAAAAATTTAAATTTTGGAATTTTCCAATGAATTTCTGGATTTTGTTTATAATCATTTTTCGAAATAAAATAAAATAAAATAATGATTTTCTGAAAATTTTATAGTTTGGTCAACTGTGGTCAAACTTTGACTTTCATTTAAAAAAGTTTAAATTTAAATTTTAAATTTTCAATCTTTTTCTTTGAAGTTGAATTTGATTCTAATATTGGTTCTACTTTTCGTTTCGTCAAATTCTGTTTATACTTTTTAAATCTGATAAATTTCAGTGTTTTACACGTGATTATTTTCAGCATTTTTCTGTTTATTTTCTATTCTATATTTTCTACTTCACTTCTATTTTATATTTTATTTTCTATTTTCTATTTTGTTTGGACTTTTTATTTGGATTTTTGGGCTTGGAAATTCTAAAGGACATAGGTTTCTTTTTATTTAATGTGAAGAGAAGCCTTCTATTGCCTAGCCGTTCAAGCATTTACATTTCTTAGCTGTTCAAAACTTCTCATTTACTTCTCACTCATGTACAAAACATTTCTCATCTCATCTCTTTCTCATTTTATTTCCCGAAGAAATTTTTTACAGTAAGTTTTCATGTCTTCTTCTCCTACTTTTTCATTTTATTTTCACTTTTCATTTGGTTTGCTTCTCAAACAAAGCCGACCATCATCTCCACTTCACCACCGCCTATGACCAACCATCTCCAATACCTCATTACCACTACCCCATGCCGTGAACCCTAGATCCAAGCTCCACTGCCAAACATGCTTGAAACCCTAGCCGAGCACTACATTGATCACCCCTTCCTCTTCCCTTAGCCTTGGCCACCACCTATTCCATCAACAACTCCTCTTTCCATGCCTTGTCGTAACTATAGCCATACCATTTCAGATGTGCCATGTCCTGATCCAAACTATGAAGCATAGGCCGAGTTGCAGCATGGTTGAGCCATAGGTCGAGCCCAAAGCGTCAACATACCTTCCATCTTTGCCTTCCTACTGACTTTGCCTTATCACCACTTCATTTCTAGCCATAGCCGTGCCTTTTAGCTCACCATGGCCGAGCATAGACGTAGCATCCCGCCTTTTTGTATGCTTTAAATCGACGATAAACCACACATGTCAGACTCAAACCATACAGAAGGGCTGATTGTTATAGGGTAAATAAGAAAAAGCAGGAAAAGAAGAAAAACAGAACAGAATCTTGCAGCGGAACGACAAAATATAATAATCAAATAATAGTTCATGAAGCTATTTTATAAAACATTTGATTATACTTATACAACAAAAATCAGAGTTACACATACCGGGGAATAATAAATAATGCAGCGGAATAGTATGAATGTAGTGGAATAATATAACAATAATAATAGTAATACATTCTTCATCTTCGTCCTCCAGAAGTAAGTTCTTCCAATCCTGAAATGCTCAGGTTGACCCGAGCGAATTGAAAAGACAAAAAACTCGAGTCAGAACTAAAAGATCTTATGTAAGTTAAATCAACGGTAAAATATGAGTGGAACGGCGTCAGAGATGTTTACGGGATTTGACATCTCCTATCCAGTGTCTAACGTGAGTGCAGTAACTTAAGAGATGCTCGGGAATAACATCTCCTAAGGATCCGTTAAACTATTTACTATATAGTAATATTTCGCTATTATAATAATGTCTATAGTAAAATAAACTTACTTTTAAATAGCGTTAAGGCTTTACATTTTCCACCTTAACACGTAATAGTCCCAATGGTCCATCCAATATCATGGTTCCTCCTGATCGAGAAGCCACCAGAGGGTACCACATGGGCTACCGGAGAAAACCAAACTCGTACAAGGTGCGCTCGGGAAGGTGACACGACATAACTAGGCAATGTCGGGGTAGATATACCAATTACGCTTTCGGGTCGGTGGTAACGCATCGCGCGCAGCTACTGCCCACCTCGAGCCATACCCCTAAATAAAAAATCAAAAGTAGACACCGAATCAATCCAAAAATTAGAGTATAATATCGAAGGGATGTGCCCGATCAAAGGTGGTACCTCATTAGCCCGTTAATCGCTCCTGTTTTAGCCACCTTGTGCCAACTCACGGGAGTCGGGTCCACGTATTTTCCTCAAAGGAAACGCCACCACCATCCAACTTCATTCTGGAATCTCCACCGCGTACACGATTGTTAAAGTGGTTTTCGGAGTTGGCAGAGAGTATGACAACTTTCGATCCCGGTCTCTTCAACAGCCAACCGTTATTATAACACCATGGTCATTTCAAAATAATTATACTTCAAAACCAAAATATACTATCCATTTCAAAACCATATAAATACAATACCATTTCCCTTTCAAAAACCAAATAAATATGACATCATTTTTATAAAACCCAAATCAATATAATATCATTTTTATTTCAAATATATCCTTTCCGAAATCATAACACTTTCAAAATTTTAATATTTCAAAACCAAACGCTTGAAATATAACCTTTCAAAACATAATACTTCGAATTTCATAGCTTCTAAACCGTAACTTCCAAAATTTAAATGGTTTGGATATTCAAACAATATATAAAATAAAATAGTTTAAATTTAAAATCACTTTATAAAGTAAAATAGTTTCCTCAACTTCACAATTTTATTCACTTTATATTGAATCTCAATTCATAACTTTCAACTCACTTTCAGTTTCAATAAACCATTTCAATTTCAATATATTTCAAACTTTGAGTATTAAACAATTTCAAAACTAAGTTTGATAATTACGATCCAACAATTCAATGTTTTATTATTTAGTTTTGAAATATTTGCATAATAAATCCATTATCATTTAAATAAAACTCAAATTACAAATAGCCAAATATTTCCTTCAATTTATTTATACTTGAAATATTCGTTTAATTCATCTTGAACAAAATCCAGTTATAAAAATCCTACCTTTTAAAATTTCAATTTTAATAAATTTTACATCAACTTATGGAGTTTAATTCTTAAATAAGCTCAATTTCAAATAAATTTCCAATTTACCTTCCGATCTTAATTTATTTAAATCATTATAACCTCTATACTAAAGTATGATTTAAATACTTAACCATATTTTATTTTAATAAAATCAAACTCCATTATTAAACTTATTATTATTAAACAAATTTATACATATCTTAAATACATGAATTTAACTATATATAATTTTTTTATATAATATCAAAAAAATCAATATTCATTAAACCGTATAATTCTATCCAAAACCATAGAAATCATTTTCAAAATATTTATATATATAGACCGTGGTGTCTGTATATAATTTTCTATCCTATGGTCAAGTGATACGGATATTTATCATTTTAATCTGTAATTTAAAATAAAAATATTGTTGTATATCATTTCAAACCGTAATCCCGAATGAAACAAAAATACATAACAACTTGCAGTTTATAACAATATACAATACAACATCCTTTCATCCAATATCAATCATCAACCATTTATCATAATCATCATCCAATTCAAATAATATCAATATATAACTGATAACAAACAAACAGGTATTTATTGGCAGTTTATATTAAATAATAAATTAAATAAAAATTTAACCGGCAGTTTATATGCAATAATAAATTAAATAAAAATTTAATCCAATAAATTAAATTTAACTGGAATGATGATAAAATATTCCAAACAATCATAAATAAATTTCCGATCACATGAAAAATTAATTTAACAAACATAAGAAAATTTAGAAGTTGTGAGTGGGTTAAAACACTCACCTTTTGAATTTAAATTGAATTTAAACCTAAAATTTGAACAGTCTTAGAATTCGTCCAAATCAGCACCAAAAAGTCTGGAATTCCAATACGAACCTAGAGAAGAAAACCGCGCATGAAGCGGACCTTGTACGTAAAAGTTATTGAAGTTAGAACACTACGATTTGAATTTTAATTAAAATAAAATAGACAAATGAAAATACTGTACCCTCACTGGCCACGTCACGCTCCATCCAGATAGAAACCTAGCCCATGCGATCTATGCCGTTCGAAACCCAGCCATGATTCCACACATCGCACGCCGCGCCAACGTTGCACCCTGCCGCTCGACCCAGGCGACGCGTGCCACCGCTCCTAGCCGATGACCCCCACGTGATCCACTCGCGACCACTGTCGTCTCCAAGAACGCCGACGCCGCCACTAAAAACGAACCCTAAACAGAGATTTGCCGACAATCTAGCCGTCTATTCCTCTGATGAACCATACCGATGGACAAACATGAATCTCTACAAAACCCAGAAATGATTCAACGATCCGACAACGTTCATCAACGCACGATGAACGACCATGAATGTTTCATTGATTTTCAGCCACATCGAAACTCAAATTGAAAAACGAATCATATATTTGACTCGCGCTCGTTGAGATCTTCAAATCCATATATAATTTGATATAGTTTGTGGAATTTGAATTTTTGACTTTGAATTTTATTTGAAATTGTATTTTGGGATTTAGGGTTTGCAGCCATTGGAAAGAAGAGGATCTAATAAATTGAATGTACAAGAATGAGGGATATGAAGTTGGCTAGGGTTTATAGCGGGGTATAAATAGGCAAGATGAAATTAGAATGGATGGATAAGATTGATATACGCGTTAACGACAAAGTGGCCCGAAAAGCCCGTTTCGACTCCGGAATGAAATTGGGTCAACCCATATATCAAAATAGATGTTTTTAAATATTTTAAACTCGATGGAATAAGTTTCAAGTCCAAATTCCATCGTATGAAGAAGTTATGCTAAAATTAAGTTATTTCAAATTGATTCCAATTGATTTCAATTTAATTGATTTCAATTGATTTCAATTTAACTGATTTTAAGGCGTTTCGAGTCCGTATGATCAAATGACAAGCCCGATCGTTACGAAACTTGAAATCATATAATAATTCCTCATTACGGATCCGATGAAACTAGTTTCATCGAAATCCGAGTCAGTGGACAAAATGAGTATTTTTACATTAGATAATTAAATTAATAAATTAACTAATTAAATCAAAATTTCAATTTCAATTCTTTAATTGACAAATTTCATCATTTTTGACTTCTTAAACCTTCACAATAATTTAGGCAAGTTCAGACATCAATTTTAAGTTAATTAATTCACCCATTACCATATTAAATTTCAATTTTAAATAAATTCACTAAATATCAATTGAAATTCCAATAAATCCATTTATTTGATTTTAAATATTGTTATTGAATCAATTATCATTTTCCGAGAAGAATTATTATTGGCTTACTTTTATTACATTAGTAATTCCCATTTCCTCCTAGTTTCGCTAATATAGAATTTAATTTCAGTTACTTACCATTAATTCATTTATTATTGATTACATTCCAATTAAATAAAATTGATTCCAAAAATTGATTTGATTTAATTGCCATCTTTACTAGATCCATTATTACTTAATTTACCTAACTACACTAATATACGCTTATTTACATCTTACGTTTGTATAAATATTACCTTAATATATTCAAATCCCTAACTCCTTTGTATTGACTACCCTATTTCCAATTATTATATTTTTGCCAAATATATACATTAATTACAATTAGTGTTCTCAATAAATTTATTTACTTGGTCTCATGCTTTCTATTACACCAATTACTACCTTATAAATAAATTTACATTTCTATTTTAATTTACATTCACACTTTCCGTTATTATATTAATTATCATTAAAGTACATTTAATTATCTTTGTTTATAATTGGTGAATTAACTGGTAACAACCATTTGTCACCATTATACCCTTTATAATACTTGCATGTTCATTGTTCCCAACCAATTGTTACAATTGTTTACATCACATAAATTTCATTCAATCATCATTAACATACTATTTAATTATATTTATATAAATTTATTTCCAATTTTTTAAAAACAATCAATTATAACCTTACCATTGTTTCAATTAAATTGGGATTGCACTAAATTAGTTATTTATCAACTGGCATTAACATTACTACCTTAATTTACATTCAGTTACTATTAATCAATATATTATTTCATTGGTTAAATCAATGCTTACTTTATTCACTTATTTTCAATTTTACACCCAAGTGCGACAATTTACACTATTGCATTATTGGAATTTCACTCCAGTTGTCAATAAATAAATTTTAATTACCATTTCTACACTACATTTCTAACATTTTCTTCAATTTATATTACAAGTTTTTTATTTCTTTCACAATTTAATTACAAAATCTAATTAAATTAACCAATTTAATTATCGAAATTTACGGGTCGTTACAATAGATGCCTCAAAACAATGATGTCCGAGCCATGTTGTGATGATGGTCAAGCCAAATGTGTTATGGCCGAGCCACTTGTATTGGTTAAGCTATACTTGTTTCATTTTGACTTAGATTTGTACATGGTTTTGATTTATAATCTTGTGTTGAAATATATATTTATGTATGTTTATATTTGTTTGTTTACAAGATTTGAATCTTGGCTCTTCATTCAGTCAACTCTAGTCGTGCTTTTTCGTGCTTTTCGGAGTTTATTTGTGTGTCTTCAATTGTTGTCTCCAGCTTTAGAAGGTGAGTTATCACTCTCGACATTCGTACTTATATAATTGTGAAACAATGACACATGAATTGTAGTTGATAATATGTTGTTTTGATAGTAATTTATACATGCATATGATATGACATTTCATGATGTTATAACCTGATTATATGCCTGCTACATCACGTGATATGATATGCCATATTATACTGTTATTTTATTTTTCTGCTTCTCACACTGCAAGTTCCCTGTTCGTGTAGAATCACTATGGGTTGAGATGATACATACCCGAACAGACTTTAGAATAGAAAAAAATTATTATGAGGTGAAATGATAGGCTAAAGCGATTTTTATTTTGTTTTATTTGACTTGGGATTGCAGGTTTGAAATGATAAAACTCGGATTTTTATTTGTAAATTACGGATTGAAATGATACATATCCGTATCACTTAACCTAGGTTAGAAATTTTTATACAGACCCATAGTTAATTTAATAGTTTTCTAAAGTTTATTAAGTATTTTGAATATTTAAAAATATGAAATTTTAACTTAAAAATTTAATTAAATGATTTTGATACAATGATATATTGGTTTCTATTAAGTTAAAATTTTATAAGTTAATAATTGGTTTATAAACTAGATTTAAAGATTTATCTATAATAAATAACTTAGTAATTTAAATTCAAGTTAATATGGAATTTTAATTCTAACCTAATAATAATAATAAATTTTATTTATGGAATAGATATGTTTTGTATAAATAAAACTATGATAAAAATTGGAATAGTATGTTTAAAACATGTTACAGTAGTATTCGTAGCATTTTTAAAATGCTATGTAAATTTAGTTATGTCTGAAAAGGCTATGTTACTTTAGGTTATGTTTTTAAAGTGCTACTATTTCCAAATTGTAATGTTTTCCAAAATGCTATGTTATTTAAGTTATATTGTTAAAAATGTTATACTACTTTAGGTAATGTTTAAAAAAAGATGTTGTATTTATAAAAAGATAACATTTTTGAAATGCTATCATATATATGAATCACAGTTTCTCAAGTATTATGATTTCTAAAAAGATAACATTTTAAAGTGTTATAATAAGTGTATGGTTTTGAAAGTGTTATGATTTCTAAATTATTACATCTTTGAAATGCTATAACTAATATATATGGATTTGGAAATATTACTATTTTGAAATAGATATTATTTTGGAAGTGTAATAGCATTTTGTTTAAATGGTTTGAAATGTAAACCATTTGAAATAAATACCATGGGTTATAAAAATGTTTGGTTGGTAAAGAGACCGGGATCAGAAGTTGTCATACTCTCTGCCAACTTCGAAAACAACTTTACCAACCGTGAACGCGGTGGAGATTCCATAATGAAGTAGGATGGTGGCGACGTTTTATTGAGGTATATACATGGACCCGACTCCCGTGAGTTGGCATAAGGTGGCTAAAACAGGAGCGATTCTTGGGCCAATGAGGTAGCTCCTCTAATCGGACACACTTCTTCGTATGTCATTCTATTACTTTGTGATTGATATGGTGCGCACATTTGATTTTTGAAAGTGTGGCTCGAGGTGGACGGTAGTTGCGGCTATGTGTTACCACCAGCCCGGATGCATAATTTGTATATCTACCCTGGCATTGCCTAGTTGTGCTGTGTTACCTACCCT
Organism: Allium cepa; assembly: GCA_030765085.1. NCBI lineage: Eukaryota > Viridiplantae > Streptophyta > Magnoliopsida > Asparagales > Amaryllidaceae > Allium > Allium cepa. The sequence continues at coordinate 617,047,539 of CM060942.1, forward strand.
ATCGTGCTTCAATACGACTTTGATTTGTGTCGTACCTATGGAGTATTTGTAGTAGCCTCCCGATCTGGAGGTACAACGGTACTGTATAGACTATTGGCACTATATATGTGTTAAGGTGGAAAATGTAAAGCCTTAACGCTATTTTTAAGTAAGTTTATTTTACTTTAGACATTATTATAATAGCGTATATTACTACTTAGTAAATAATTTAACGGATCCTTAAAGGATGGGCGGTCCCAAGCATCCTTTAAGTTACTTGTGCATTTTATTACAGTTAACTTGAGTTGGTGTACATTGTATAAGTATGTATGTCCTGACTCGAGTGTTTTGTGTTCTTGCTTTACGCTCGGGTCAGCTTGAGTATCAGCTTTAGATTTCGTCTTCTGAAGCTAGAGGACTTGCTAGAGATTATCCATCTTTCTAGTTGTTATCTATTTCTATTCAGTGTTTCTATTCAGCTTATGTATTAGTGGACATTTATGTATTAGGATTTCTGTTGTATTTACTTTTCAGACTTTGGATTTTGTACTTGTTTTGTGACTTTGTGTTGTAGTAACTTCATGAACTACTATAGTTATTTTATCTTCCACTGCAAATTATTCTGATATTTTCTGTGTCTGTGATTCTGTGATCGGTTTTATTTACTCCAAATTATGTTACAATCTACTGTTTTGAAGTATTCAAGTCCGACATGTGTGGTTTTATTATCAATTTGAATGGTCCAAAATAGTGGGTCATTACATATCTATCTTGATGTTATAGACATATACATCTATCTTGGAGTAACATGCATGTAGGTGAATTTATTAACCAATCTTGGATTTTGGCGCCTATTCCCATTTTATGAGATTTTCTGGATTTCTAGTTGTGATTTCTGAAATTTGATATTATTTATTTTATCATCAAGTCATTTTGGGGTTTTGCTTTTAAGAAGCCATTTGATGTTTGATCATTAGGTGATTTCATATTTGAAGTTGTTTGAGTATGCACAATATTTGTGGGCACTTAACTTTATAATCATGTTTGAGATCTAGACTTTACCCTTCATTATCGTGCTAACTCATTTATTTTACTAGACTGACCCATTTATAATTTTATAATACTCGGGTCAGACTGAGATATTTCAGTTCCTTCAACTTGAGGCTTTGGAGTGGATATCTTACCTATTAGCTAGCAGTTCTCTTTTGTCATCTTATGTATATATTTGAGATTGGACTTCTTTTGTGTACATATTTGAGATGTAGTACTTTGTATATATGTAATCTATGTCATGTATCTTCTATGTGCCGTTCAGACTTGTATCTATTATATTCTGCTGTGATTGATTTATGATTCCTTGGTCCGTATATTATTATATGTTGTTCTAAATATTTATTATAGCCACTGTATTTTTGTTTTAAGCCTAAATTGTATATGTCGATTCCACTTGATTCTAGAAATGTATAGTACATTAGTCGACATGTCAATGCTTGATTAAAGTGAAATTTGTGCATGGTCGCTCCTAATCAGCCCTATTCTCTACACTAGCCGACAATATTGCTTTATGATATTCTTTGTTAGTGCGTGTCTCAGGGTGGGGAGTCATAGTAAAGTTAGGTATCGATATGAATTACTTAGCCATAAGTTTGGCTAGATACTTCTCTCCTTTATCACTTCCCTTTTTGCCTGCTTGGAACTCCCTTCCTACATTCTTCAAGTCTTGAAGTTCCCAGGCCTATAATAGCCCGAAAATAGGTTGCTGCCGATCAAAAGAATTAGTAACTAATTACTTAGCCATTTATCAAAATTTTGAAATCCTAAAGCTCTCCTCTATCCTTGATTCAAAGTGCACCCCATAGTGCCATAACTTTTGACCCAAAGTGGTCTCACACTGACCTACACTAATACTTGCTCCTACTATATTTTAGGTCTGTACGGTTCTCTACTTTGGCATCCGAATCGACTCCTTTCCTCCAACGACTTAAAGTGTAAGCTTGCCCGACCCTCTAAAGCCTCTCCTCTAGGTTCCACTATGTTTTAAGCAATTTTGACTTTATTTTGCCTAAATCGACAACCGATTCTTAACTACCATAAATTCATTAGCAAACCATGTCAAAGTAATATATTCAAATATACACATTATCCATGAGCATTCATTTAACACATACAATCCATCCAAACATGACTAGCATACAAGATTTAGCCTAGATCTAGTTTTATACTAAAATGATAATATCTTCCCTAAGGAGTTATAAAAATGGTTAAAATTAATTTAATCTATTAATTTTGGCCATGAACATGAATGATGGTTGGATTAAAGTTTAAAGCCATTTTAGCATCAAAACCTTGTTAAAACATTAACTAAAACTGTATGAATAAGCATAGGATGGCGAGAGATCAATAATTGCTCACCTAATACCAAAAATACCAATTTAATCCTCTAAATTTGAAATGGACAGCAACAATCTGAATTAAAAAAACCCAAATGATAAATCTATGATCCTCTTCACTAATTACCCTTTTAATGACGGATCAAGATAAGATTAGTAAAAAAGGAGAGGCTTTTGATGAAATTAGGATGAAAGGTTTGGAATTATTTTTAGGAAGTTGGAAATGATTTAGATCTGTCCCATTGCCCTAATTTGGCACAATTTCCAAATTCAGTTAGCGAGCCAAAGTTTGAACCTAGTTTAATTGTCCATTAATCTATCTTGGAGCAAACAGAACTTAAAACATCTGTATATTCTAAATGTAAGTCCATTTTCCTATTATGACTACTTTAAGGAAAGAGAAATTACAAGTCCAATCTAATGGAAGTGGTTTCGATCCCTAACTCAACCTCTATAAAAAGTTAAAGGTCTTATAATAATTTCTAAGTCTAAAGCGTCTAATAAAACTCTGAAACCGTAAGATGTCAATAGTAATCATTTTCCAAAATTTTGGAGTCATATGACCTCATATGATTTAAATATTAATATTTAATGATCCTTCGATATGTAAACTACAGATCATTACGGAAACCCAAAGCATACGAGTCACCCATTAGTGAAAAGGAAAGATTTCTATGTGTTTTCTTATTATTTTGAGAAATATAAAAATCTAATGGGAGGCCTATTAGAAAAATTAAATGATAACATTTAACCTTTCTAATAAGGTAAGAACATCAGCTATACAATGTTAAAATAATCTACATCAAAAAATTTATGCAACCAACGAAATTGTTAAAATTTTAATTAGTTCAAATGTACAAATGAACTAAATTAAGGATTGACAAAGAAATATAGAATACTTACCTTATATATTTTAGTATATTGTCACTTTAAGACCGATGTAAGAGCCTAATTATACACTATTAAATACATTCATAATTCAGTTGCTTTAAGAGTTTATTTTTCTGAGATTATATTAACTTTTATGAGTTTTGAATTTTGAAGCAACACAAAAAATGGATACTTGATCTATACCATATAACATACAAAAGTTGCATAGTAAACAGTCATATTCGTTGTGCATGAAACTACAACAAAACTATTTCATTGGAAATAAGCAAATGAGCTATAATGGGAAATCATGTACTCAATTCGATTGATTACAACAAAGATTTCCTTTTGAATGGTTTGACCATTTAGAAAAAGGAAGCAATTGTGCAAGAGTGGATGTAATTTAGGTGCAGTTGGGATGAAGAGAGTGAATAGTCAACTCTACTTCATGAACTAATATCGAAAAAGATGATTGTAAAAATGCTAGCATATATTTAATGTGGAATGAGAAATGTAATTTTTATTCCAATTATGTTTTCACATAGAAAACTGTTTTCTATAAAAGTAATTTCTATGAGTTTAAGATATTTGATCTAAAATTCTCGACTGTGAACTAGTTACAGTAAAAATAATAACAACCCATAATAAATATTTGATTTGAGCCTCATATTTCATATGTCAATATAGTAATGGAGGATATAGTGGGGGGAATGCCATATAATTTTCGTTAATGGATGCATCATGATATGCAAAATTGTTTGTGTAAATATACCAAATGTTATTTATGAAATAATTATTATTTTCGATATTGACTGAAAGTGAATATAGTTTTATTTTATTATGAATGTCTTGAATATTAGCTACATAACACAGAAGTATCTATAAGTTGTTACAATTATTTTGGAATTAAGGATAAAACACACGTCTGGTGGGTGCGACATAAGAGTTGGTGTAATAACCCGCACTTCTCTACATAATCATGCCGAGAAATACGAGCTATTGGGTTTTTGAAACATTTCAGAGCATAATTAAAGAAATAGATTTTTAAGACATTCTACACTTTCAGATCTGATAGTGAAATGGATTAAAATATAAATACAGAAATAGACAATTCAGAAAACAATCTCCAAAATACTTGATTTACATATACATTGTTTCTAAGTTACAATAAATGTTTGACAACACAATATAGAATAGGAACTACAAAAAGAACTATAAATAATATGGAAAATTTTAACATGAAGCTCCTTCCTCAACGTATAATGCCCAACTCAATTGCTAACATGTCTTCCTGTGGTGGGTAAATCGAAAAGAAGGGAGTGGGTCAAGAAAAAGTCTAGTGAATGAAAACAAAACTGACAAGATAATCAAATGCGATTAATTCTAAATCTACTCTAAGTGATATAGAGTGTGTATTATGTCCGTGATACCTAAGGCCACATACCTAAGGGTATCAGTCTAACACAGTGGGTACCTCTACAAATCCAGCCACACCCGAACGATTGGCAAATTAGGGATCTGCTATCCCATTGTAACTTACACTACACCTAGAGAGGAAGAACGCGAAACGCAGACTCGCAAAGTGACTCATCAAATGCTCCTGCACTCCTCGCTTGATCGTAGCGGCAAAATACCTCTTACGTACCACTTTGGAGTCAGTGCGCTTGCACTTCTGCTAGTATTAGGCCTCGCATAGCTTTATATCGATCTGCAGCCTCTTACAATCCTAACCAGCATCCACCCGTGCCATTCTTGCACAAGAAAAATATGCAGCGCTTGGATCTCCTGTTAGGACCGTACTCTCAGAGATCCCCTTGACCAGTGCTACACCCACTCAATCGTAATACCCTAAGTCTAAAATCATTTCCCTACATCTCTCTACTACATAAAAAGATCCATAAACAATTCGATACCATCTAGAAATTACAAGGATTCATTCATTTACTGGGCTCAATGCCCAAAACAGTCAAATGGCCTATTTTAACCTGTGGATGGTTGACCTTGGCTTTACCTCGGTCGACTATCTACGAATGACTGCTGGGAAGCATGGTCGAACGTGCCCATATTTTTTCTTCTTCTATGCGTTCCTTTTTTATTTTATTCGTTAGTGCTAATCTGATTGATGTCATTAACTATGCTAGTTAACACTAATTCATATTTAGATTCCCAATTCCAATTCAATTTAAGAGGTGATTTAGGGTTCCATAATTTCTAATGACCAATTTTTATTTAAAACAAAGGATTTGTAGTTGGTAATTTCAATTTTTTTAATTAATAGCTTTGATTTGGGTGACTTCAATCTAATTAATATAAAATAGAATTAAAATTATCTGGTTTAATTATCTCATTAGATCTGTGCCACTCACCTCTGTCCTTAGCTCTAGATCTGGTTTCAACTTCACTTATTTCCGCTGGATCTGCTTAGCCTCCCTTCCAATTGTTTGATCTCTCTTTCAATTTTGGTTTAGATTAGATTTATGTTTGATTTGAGAATTAGATGTTGATTTGAGAATTAGGGTTTTAGTTTTCAATTTGGCAGAGCTTCGCTGTAATGGAGAAAAGTAAGGATTTAGGCAAACCTTAGGTGTTTATTTATAGGGGAACTCCACAGCTCTCAGCCATTAGATCAACACCGGATTTAATCCAGCCCATATGCTCAAGACTTGGCCATTGCGCAATTAATTTCATCTGCAGAAATAAAGTGATACGAGATCATAACCCTCCAATCAACACATGGTCGGGTCGCATAGGTCTAGGTTGACCGCACTAGGTTAACCTGGGCCTTGTGATGGTCAACATGGCCCATATGTTATTGTTGTTTTTCTCGTTTTTTATTTTAATTTCTGATTATTATTCTGACACTCATAACTTTCTCATACTACTTGGATTTCGACAAGTTATATAAAAAAATTCTCTAGAAAATTGCTACGAACACAACGGTGCAAGTCCCGTAGTCAAATTCGAACATTTGTAAAAATTTAACTTTTTAGTTCGTTCTTAAGTTTTAATTATATTTTCTTTTTTATTCAAGAAAATTCCGAGGTATTACTTTCTCTCCCCTAAAGGATTTTGTCTCTAAAATCTTTGAGGACAGAAAAATGCAACTAACAATCAACAACCAAAATCTACATCCATCTAGATATCCATCATCCACAGCAACCATAATCCTTAATATTTCTAATGCAATTATGTATTTATGCAACGTGGAATGCACGTTGACCTAAACTAATGCAAAAGAGTAGGCAGTCTACTGATTCAGTTGTTCTCTTGTTTATGCAAAAACGCTCATGCGATGCATCCAACTGTATGAAAAATCCTAATAATAAACGGGTAATTCTATATGCTTGCTCATCCATACAACAAAATGCAACATCCATATACATAACATCTATAGACGACAACAACAAATCGAGAAAAATATGCACATGATATGAGTATGTGCGCCTATTGGACCTACTACCCTCATGAGTAGAAATGCAACTAATTACATCCACTAGCATCCATCCCTCATAACATGTCCTATTGACACATTTACAACAATTCGTACCATCCGATGATCTCTACCTAAAGGGTATACCACATAAATCCAAAGTTCAAAGGTAATCTAAGCTTATCCAGTTAAAATGGCTTGACTAAGGTAACTACCCTACGTAAACACTTTCATAAGTACCTAATGACGGCTTCCTAATATCTATGTTGTATCTTATCTCTCTTTGGGGATTTTCTACTTGTTTGTTCTCTACCATGGACTCGGCTCCACGGATTCTATATGGACTCAACACCTTGGACTACCCCCATGCCTTCTATATGTACTTACTTCCTGCCTATTTGGTGCAGTCCTTGTCTTTTTATCAATTGGATTACGACTACACTAACTAACTCTTGCCACCATCCAAAGCTTTCCATTTCAATTATATGTGCATTGTTAACTTTAAACAATCCTTGCTACTGACTCAAATGGTGTCATCTTGCATCATGCTAAACAACTCGAGCATGAGCATACTCTCGCTAACTATAGCTCCATAAAACCTTCAATGCATAACATACTATCTTAACTCTTTCAGTGGTGTACCTAATCACCTCTATGCCTACATACCAAGTGGGATAACTCAACTGTGGTTTTCATGTCCCCTTTCCATAGTACTTTCCACTTAGCCCTTTGTTATACTTCCGTTTCCCTCAAGGTTGCTTGAATTGGTGATTTCCTAAATACAAAAAGATAACACTACTTCTTTTCCAAATTCAGCATAACTTAAGTCATTTCTTTTTACTCTTTGATTATTTCCCAAACTCTAAAACACATGGTACCTAAATATCATGTTTATGGTCTACATTGACCTATTCCAAGTTCTAAAAATGGAAGTTTGGTCTATCTCCCTTTAGCCTTAACAGCAAAAGTCCTCAAATTCATTAGAGTTATAATTTAAGATCATTTTACCCATCTACTTAAGGGTTACTTCACTCGCGTGCAGTTGGTACGCACATGACTATGTATTATATGTCAGCCTTCCATAGATTTTCTTAAGAAAATAACCTTCCTTCGTTCTGAGCGATGTTTGAGAAAAATCTTTTTATCCTATTATTGAAATCTTACCCAAAAATTTCTCGATCTTCTTTCTCTGAAAGTCGCATTCGCATTCTCAATGCATGCTTATTATAATATATTTTTCTTAATCGAGGCCCAAATTCTTGAATTAACTATCCATTCCAAAATCTTCACTAAATTATCATTTAGGATATCCTCTTTGCATTTTGAATTTTCAAAATTCTTATTTATTTTTCCGTATCATCTCACAAATGGGGTTTTTACCATACATAGCCTCTTATTACTCCTTTCCAAACACTCTATGATTGAGACAGTGAAATATGAGATGACCCCTTGCTATTGTAATCCATTAACATAATAACAAATACTTTGGATTTATACTTAGGAACTACTGCATTTTAATGCATTCGAACTGCACTTTTTCCTGAAAGGAGACGTGAACACTATAATTTTCCATAAATTATCTAAAAGATGATTTGTGCTATGTTTAAAATTACAAGGAATTATTTCTTCTATTTATTTTTGAAATAATAGCATAAAATACGGAAACTATCCCTATTTTATACATCTCTTTATATGGGCATATTCCTTATTATTCCAGACGATATACTTTTGTACTGGAACTGGATAATTTATAAAAAATTATATTACTACACACTTCATTCTAATGAATAATAATACTACTTGAATCCTATTCCCATTTTATAAAAACTCCCAACTATTTACTAATCCATATCAGTTACCCAACCATTTATCGCAATGACCAATTTACATTTTTACTTTCTCAAGTCATGTAAGTTTACAAATCTGGACTTATCATACAATTTCTTTTATGAAGGTTCTCATTAATTTAGGGACTACTTTCCTCTTACTTTCCATATTCCAAAATATGCTATACTTAAACTTATTATTTCATGATTCACATCCAACATCCATGGAACATAACTGCTATATCATAAATCTAATAACACGAGCAAAATACATACTTTCCTATTCTTGTTCATTTGCTCTACCAGTAGTCTACAGGTATCATTTCCTTGCACACATGATGCCGATCAATACCATGCTGCCATAATGTCGATCCTATACTTACCGCCCCGTTTAAGATTGCCTAATGTAATCAAGCAAATTCCTATTTGCTATATAACACTATTAACAAGGATTGAAGTAGGCCCTATTGGACCCTTTATTACATCAAACCGAAAGACTTCTTACATCTGTAGTATTCTTTGATGCAACTAAAACATCCGAGCTTACTCTTTCCTTACTTCGTAAGATATTCACTCAAGTCATAGTTTAAATTTTTCTTACATAAAGATTTTACAATTCCAACCATGCTTGGGTAGAGAGACACAAGGTAGTATTCCCCTCTCACTATTAAGGGAAATTCAACATGGTACTATGTCCTTCCAATTCGACAGTTAATAGAAAAGGTTACTAAGTTCCTATGTTTCCCTTTTACCTCTATCTCAACCACTCCAATGCTTCCAAATTCCATAGTCAATTCCGTCCTAGTGGGCTATTTAATTATGTTTATCCAACTCCAGCTTTTCTTTTCTTTAAATTTTAAGTGATAATCAAACACTTTTGCTCTACCTTTTAAATCAAAACCTCTTTATTTTGACACCAGTTACACAAAACTAATAAGTCTTTAAAACTATAAAGTCCTTTTATCTTTACCATTTAAATCAAAAACTTTATTTTACCATTTCCTCAAATCTAGTAAGTTTTATAAAACTTAAAAACTCTTCATTCTTTCTTAACAACCATTTTCTTTTTACTATATATCATAATGGGTTTTTAAATTAATTTATCAAAAAGGAGTAAACTTGACTCTACAAAACGTACATAAAAATGCCTTTCTAAAATTTTCTTTTATAAATAAGAGACTTTCACAGAACGTATTTTTAAAGAAATGTAACATATTTAGCTTATTATTACTATTTTACTATTATCATTATTATATTCTTAAAGTGTGACTGAAACATTTAGGAAATAATTTCAAATACCTACTCATTACATAATCAAAAAAGCAGTTCAAAAGTAGTGCCTTACAAACTTTTCAAAATTTTCCACAAGTTTTATTATTAAAAGAAAAATACATATTGGGATTAAGTGCGACAATGTGCATAAAAGACAAAATAAAAACTCTAAAATAATTATTGAGAAAATAACTTTTCACCCATTTCTCTACTGTTGGCTCGGTTTTTTGGCGAGCAAAAAAAAGAAGGCAGCAAGGTTGACAAGGGTATAGGAAGTAGAATTACCAGAGCAGATGTTTGGTTCGGCATTTGCCAAAATGCCGAACCAAACATATGGACCAGCATGCCAGACCAAATATTTCGTCTGGCATCCTATGGTATACCGGACCAAATATCTGGTTCGGTATCCTTGGAGATCCTGAACCAAACATTTAGTCCATCCTTCTCCGATATGCCGAAACAAGTACTTGGTTCGGCAAAACACATCAATTGCTGGACCAAACATTTGGTCCGGTATGACGAACATGCCGAATCAAATGTTTAGCCCGACAAGTAAGGATCACCGAACCAAAGCAAACCTCCTAACCTAAATGCCGATCCAACTGTCCCTGGCCCAAATGCTGAACCAAACTCAGGAAGCTATAACTTCTCCTCCACACTTCATAACTCCACTCTATAAATACGTGAGCTTCTCAACAATAATAGGGACAAATTTTTGGAGAAAGAGAGAGAAAACTCTGCTGAAAATCCATCACTTCGGCTACTTAAATTTTTTACTCTTTTCGAATACATCTTGTACTTGTAATTAAATCAAAGAGAGAATAATAAGATGGAAAGTGAATGTAGGCACATTCGGGCTGAACCACTATAAAAACTCTGTGTTTTTTACTTTCCTTATCCGCTTTCCAAGCTTTGCACTTGTGAACTATCTCTGCACTTGCTGAAATTCATTATGTTACATGGTGGAACATGAAACACACCAAGTTAATCAAATCAACGAAACTTAACTAAAAAAGAAAATCAGGTTCCAACTTTTGAGCAAACATTTTTGGTGCTTTCACTGAGAGCAGGCGGGCATAGAAAGCCAAACTCTCATGTCCATTGTTCTTCCAACCTTAACGCATCATTAGAACATGGCTCCCTCTAAGCAAAATGTGACAAGGGTAAGAATCAGCTACTGCAAATACGCTCAACCCTATCTAAGAAGATCAAGAAAACCCAACTACTCGCTCCCTACCTCTAGGCTCAGTTGTCACCTGATAAGACTTAGAAAGGGTTGTGAATGAGATGACTGACCGCTTCGTCCCAACAAGAAGCTTTGGTGACCAACTCATGACATGCTTAACACGGAGGAATCCACTCACAATACCGATCCCAGGGTGAATCCCAGTCTAAAGAGTCGCATAGAAGGAACAGATCTCCCGCCAATGATGCGTTCAATCAGGAAGATCCAGGGGCTTGAAGCCGAGCCAGGACTCAACCCGAAGCTGGACTCAACCCGAAGATCCATTGATGAGTTCAATCTGAATAATTCTGCACGATAAAGGCAATTTATCAACGATGGAGAGAGTTGACTGACAGAGTAATAACTAGAAAAAATCGCATACTCGTTCGCTAAGGTAATGACTGGATTAGTTTTGAGAAAACCGAAAGAAGAAGTTGGAATAAGATTCCATAATTGACCATAAGTGCAAGTGGGAGATTGATAGATTCCGGTTTATGCCCTTGGCGCAGTTATGTAATTTATTACATATATCTAACTCGATAATCGATCTTATTTAAAGTAAAAGGTGTTTTCTTTTATTATATACTTATTATATTTGATATAATTAATTAAGTAATCAATTTAAAGTATGTTAAATAGAAAATCTTTAAATGGTATGTTATGTGATAATAAATATAATGAGTTGTAATCATAAGAAATTTAGCATATTAAAAATAACATATTATTTTAAATATCCATAGTCAAGATGTTTCGAGATGGTATATCGATACATCCTTTAAGACCAGAGTACTTCATGCTCTCCAAAAGTTGGCATTGTAACATTTATTGCTATTGGGGGGCACTAAGGAGTTACATACTGATCATTATTGGATAAATATGGAATAACTAACTCAAGAGTTCTTTGTTGGTAATATAACTAAGTTTAAACAGACAATCTCAAAGTATCGATGTGACACAATTTCCTCAACTTGAGAATATTATAGAACTTCAATGTGGCACTCCAATTTGACTATAGTTAAATCATGGCAAGATGTCCATTGAACGGTTGTAGTTGGGTTCGAGTTGAAGCATTGGAAGTGAAATACTATTCAATAGAGAATTCGCCTTCTCAGTTATATGAGGTTAGCGTTACGATCGACTATAGCCAACTCAAAGTCAAAGTATATGGCCAGAGTAATGCGATTAATAATAATTCTTACTGTTGGATCGATGATTTATTTTGGAACTACAAATTTAAATGTTGATGATGTTGGAATTTCAACCAATACCAAATTTTATAAGTCCTAATGTGATATAGTATTGGTGAAGAGAATCGGTGTAAACAATCATTACTACCTGATAGCTTACAATAAGTAAAATTGGATTTTATTGAAAGCTATATAAGTGATAAATTTAGCCAAAATATCACACTACTAGCTAAGGTGACGTGTGGACGTTAATATTCTAACTGTTCGATATTTATCGCTGATTGAATTACACCTTTGAGTCGCACAACCGAAATAATGAATACTTCAAATGAACCACGCAGTTTAATTAATTTATAATCATTGTAAATTAATTAAATTAATTAATATTTATGAAATATTAATTATTAAAATTTATCTGACTTGTTTAAATACCATTAATGTTTAATAATGCACGTATATAAACGTTGTAAACGTGCGTATCGATACATGATGTTAGTAGAATATTTAAATTGGATTTAAATAGAATAAATACCAAGTGTGTTTTTAAATTAAATAAATTAATTAATATTTTTGAATATTAATTATTAATAATTTTATTTGATGTTTGAATACAATTTGTTTTTAATAATGTGTGTATATAAAATTTATAAACGCACATCACGATATGCGATGTCGGTTGAACATTTAAATTGGATTCAAATGAGATTAATGCTAATGGGATTTCGGAATTTTTGAGGGCCCATATGGTACGATCTATGGCCATCCATACATACTGAAGAGGGGGTGGATTTTATCGAGATTTAATAAAGAATTAGTAGTGGAATGGTTTAAAGAAGGAATATGAATGGTTTCTATCATTCCTTAAAAACAATTCTCCCTTTATTTATTTCATTATTAATTTTCTTTTTGACAAAACTATTTCTTCTATGCTATAGCTGACTTTTAATGACATCGTATGCCTAAATATTTAGAAATAAAATTCAACATAAAAATAAAAAACAAACGGTGGTTATATATCGATTCTTGCAAGGTCCAAAGATTGATTCATTGAATCTAGGAATTCTTTCACCATTCTAAGTGCTTCATTTGGCTTCATCTCAAGGCAACTTTCTATTTTTTTAAAACAAATTCTTCTTGTTTATATGGTTTGAATCCTCCACCTCTTGTATCTCTTTTTTGTATGAGTTTTGCAATGTAATTTGATTCCCTATTTGTTTCCTTTGAATCTGTTTTATGCTCATCTTGTTGATATGATGTTAACAACAATTCATCCTTCTCTTCAGTTGTTCATATGTTTTTATGTCAATAATTTTAGATCCATCACCCCTTTTATTAGTTTATTCATATTGTATGTTTAATTCAGATATAATACCCATTACCACGAATTTATTTGTGCTTTTTATCTAACTCTTTTCTGTTTTAAAATTATTGTTTGAAAAAATTTCTATTAAAAAAACTTTGATTTATTAATTTAAATTTCATGTTATAAGTTTGAGAATTGGATATACATGTTGTAAGATGTGCTATATTAATTTGATCATTACTTACATGAGAATAATAATTGATTTAATTTAAAACCTATAAGTGGATTTTTCTGTAAAATCTTAAAACTTTTGATTTCTTTCTTAAGTTAACAATTAAATCTAAGTTTATTAATTTTATTGGTTCTAGGTACATATATTTTAAATTACAAACTAATTGAATTCACAAGTTACATTTTGTTTGGAATTTAAAACATTGATTAAATATTTTTTATGTGTCTATATAGATACACACACATATACATACATACACATATATGCGTGTGTGTGTGTGTGCGCGCACGCATGTGTGCATGTGTGTTCTTAATTAAGGTTTCCATAATGAACCATGAAAAATTGTAATTTTGATTTTAAACCATTTTCTAATTAAAACTAACTTTAAATTGATCTCTTTTAAATTTATAACTGTCAAACAATCAAAATCAATCTTAATGCAAACAAATATATACATATGTAAGTTGGTGCATACACAGACACACATATGTACAGACATACGTATATATGTGTTTGTGTATAATAAAATTTATTTTTCTATATAAAACATATTATTTTGGACAACAAATGCATGCATAAAGGGGAAACGCATTCGTTGCGATGTAAATCTCAGCACCTAAACACATTCACATTAACTATGTACACTTTCTATATGTTGCACTAGCACTTACATACATGGGTGCACTCTTTACAACTCACATAAAGCTTACAATTAAACTCAAACTATTTTAAACAAATGAAATAAACTGAAGATTTTATTTAAAATTTTGAATTGGACCTAAAATCTTTTAGGCTTAATTCATAGGTTAAAATAAGATCAAAATGGAAAAAAAATTGATATTCTCCTATTTAACTTGTTTTTGACTGGCCTGATTCCTTCACTTACTATAATCCAATTGCATTGGTCTTTTTCTCAAAGACACGTTTGAGGTCGATGGATCATATCCTTTTTGGTATAACTATCAAAATCATATTTTGATAAGATACTTGGAATCTATTCTACATTCGTGCATTATACCATATAGCAAAGTCGATACATTTTATGGCTTATTGCCAATAATGAAGTTCTTTTCTCAACATTAATATGAAATTCATATTATCCCTTCGATGTGCGAGAATCTTATTAGAAATTCTAATATGTAACATCTGTTTTGGCTTGGCCAATTTCAGTTCATTTTACATAATCAGTTTTATATTTGGATATCCAGATCCTTTTTCTACTAATAATTTTTATAAAAAATTCATTCATCGCGAAGTTAGCGTTTCCTGAAACAATAGTTGCTTCTCCATGCAATGAGATAGGCGTTCAGAAACATTTTGTGAACTATCTTTTTATGTGTATACAATTGATTTTAGTTTAGGGTTTACAAAACCTTATGTTCATAACATAAGTTGGTCAACCAATATTTATTGGTCCTAAATTCCTTTAGGTTGATCTAAACAAGATCCCTCACGAGAAAATATTATATGTAGCCTTTTGTTCACACAAATAGTTAACCCCTTGACCTAGGATATGTAGGGGTTTCTTATCAACTATTATCTTGTATGATCTTGTAAACTATGTTTTGGATGGAAATCAAGTCTAACATATGTACTTACTCTTAAATACACGACCTTATAGAAAGAAGTTAACTTAACCTCACTCATCATCAATCGTTCTTTTATTCAACAATTCGATTACACCTTATCGATACCTAATCGTGTAACATAAGGAGGTGTGAATCTTGAGGTTGAATCTTATTCGTTTTTAGCTACTTTTGGAACCCTTTCCGATAAGTTCACTCATTCGATTAGATCAAATTCTTTTGTTTCCTTTCTATGTTATGTTTTCTACTTTCATTTTATATTCAATGAACCTATCATGAATACACTGCTTCTATATTAAATGCACATGTTCATTTCTATGATAATTCATCTACAAATTTAAAGAAGTTAGGAGATCCATTTTGGTACCATTAGACATTGAACAATATGTTTCTATTTGTATCAATTCGAAGAGTTCACCAACTCTTTTATCGCTCCCACTGAATGGGCATTTTTTCCTTAATCGTTTGAGACACAAATCACCATTACTGTATGATTCCTAGTTATATATTTAAAATATTATTTCACAAAATTTTGGCTTAATCCATAATTCCAAAACAACTGTAAAAATTTCAAATACTTTCGTATTTTTTAATGCGTTAATTTTGTCATGAAAACAGGCACTAGTACTATAGTTTCATCTTATAACAAATATATGTATTGAAATAAAACTATGTCTATTTTCCGTTATGTTGAAAAAAGCTAATATTTCATAAACAATATGTGGTAGCCCCTCATACGGCTCCCCTTTCAATTCTTTCGAAGTAATTGGATCCTTTTCTTCCTCTACATCGTTAAAATTGGTGAAAAATGCATCGTGGAGTTACCAAATGCTTGGCTCAAGTCCAGCAGCATAGAAATATTCTCTAGATTTATGGCTCATTGAAGCAAACAAGAAGAGATTCTCTTTCCCTCTGCCTATTTACAATTTTTTTTCATAATTTGATGCAATCAATAAGAAGTGTTACCTGGTATGTTCCCACTATTTTTGTCATTACTATAATAGCGTATGAAATACGAAGCTCCATTCAACCATTTGTTATGGAATTTTATTTCAAACAATGTAATTAGTTTACAGTCGAGAGTGTCAGATCAAACATCTTGAATTCGAAGTACTAACCTTCGTAGAAAACAATTTTCTATATGGAAATAGATTTGGAATAGAAATCATATTTCTCATTACATATTCAATAGCTTTTAGTATTTTATACAATTTTCATTTCCAATGTCTCTCTATAAAGTAGAGGTAACCATTCACTCTTTTCGTCCCAACTAATCTAATTTATATCAACTCTCGTACATCTGCTTTCCTTTTCAAATAGTTGAACCATTCAAAAGGAAATCCTTAGTACGAGACCGTAATGAACACTTTTAAAAAATACATTCAGTCATCTCTATCATTTAAGGATATTAATTAAATTGCACATTAAACTGATCAAACTGACATTTTAGTGATTGAATACCTAAGTGCATCTTGTAGTTCTTGGTCTAATGCTACATTTAACACAATAAGATCCTTATTGTATTTAATTATATTGAATATACGATCTTGCAATATGGTTTACTTGCTTATTTCGAGTGAACTAATTTTATTGAAGTTTCACAAATCGCGATTGTTCACCATATAAAATTTATATTTGATTAACCATGGACCAAATATCCATATTCTGTTATTGCTTTTAGCGCTCAAAACTCGTAAAAGACAATACACAGTCTCGTACAAATAAACACTTAAGCGACTGAGACTTGAATGTTTTAGTGGCTATATAAATTACCTCTTGCATTGGCCCTGAAGCGACAACATACCAAAAGATCAATTGGTAGGTATATTTTATATTTCAAAGTCAATCTAATTCAATTCACATGTCTATTTCAACTGATAAGCATTTTATCAATTATAATGGTATTAACTTTATATAACATATATTCTTATAATATTAGAATGGTTAAACCTATCCATTTCATTTTTCTAATAAATCTCCCACTAGATTTTTATGTTGCTCAAAACCTTATGAGTGAACATAGAAATCTTTCAATTTCTCTAGTGGGTGTTAGGACTTGCTTGCCTTGGAACTCTGACATTGAGGAAACTCAATAAATCATAGGCCCACACGTGATGCGTTACACCTTAGTGGTTAAATCATATACAACTACTAAACTATGGCATTTTTCCTAATCTCATCTCGACCTTAAGGAAATTCAAAAAATCGAAGGAGATTATTCACTCGTACTATGACGACCTGCCCTTCGTAATACTCAGAATCAACGTTGAGTGACAACGTCTGACTCTTGAATACCACAAAAGATAGTCTTCCGGGTAAAAAATTAAAAATAAACATCATACCAAGGCATATTGATACCATATTACATCCAAATGATAACATACGATATACCAAACATATATAAATATAACAGGACAAACAAAATACAAGAGACTGCCCTAGCGAAAGTAACCGATAAATAAACATCAATACAGAAAGTTAGAGTACGTCAACTACATTTATACGTAGTTTAGAATATAATATCTGATATCACAAATTCCATATGCAAAAAAGCCTATTTTCCATGTACTATATCATCAACAAGTATACACATCCAATATATTGACTTCACACCTCCAAAATGCTCCAGTTGTCCTGTAAGCATGTCTCCAAAAGTAACTAACTCCCAAACTACTCAATCAAGTACCCAAGAGTCGCCATGACATAAAAAGACAAAGGCAAAATGGGTCAGATATAAAGCTCCGTATTAGGGAATCTATCTGTAACTGCTGCAAATACATGCAACATATATACATCTAATAAACGTAAGAAGGATCAATCGGTAATACTAGTCATATATCATCCTACTTTATTTATACGCCAACAAGTCAGGATAATATGTAATAGCGGTTCTCTTATTAAAATAGTACGTACTATGACAAACCATGCTATTGAATATAAAAAAAATACAATGATATACCAATGCTACTAACATAACATCTTCATAACCAAAACTGAAATATGAATATTTATAACCGATACTGTGACATCCCGAAAATTTGGGACAATATCTATTTAATAATCTACATTAAAAATTAGATTAATTTAATAATATTTGAATTGATTTAGTAATCTTCAATTAAATAAATATTTAACTGATAATTTATCTTTTAGAAGCTAATTTAAATTGTTTTTATTTATAATGTATATATGTATATTGGTATATATTATAAATAGATAAGTTTTGTTTTAAATTAATAAATAAAGTTATGGTTTTTGATTCTATTATTTTTGATAATTTGGAAATTTAATATTGAATAAATAATAATATGATCTTAAAAATACTCAAGATAAAATTAATTTGTTTAAAAGTATTCTAGCCTAGGTTTAAAATTTAAATAAAAGATTGTTTTGTTATTTTTACTTCAACTTTATAAAATAAGTAATTCATTTACGTAGTGATTTCATTTATGAATCATTTTAAATTAGTAATGAGTGATTTTTAAACAATAACAATAATGCAATATTTTTATAAATAGATTTTAATATAAAAGAAATTGTTATTCTAAATTCATTTATATATATATATAAGTATTTTGGAAAGCTATGATTTGTAAATTTACAATAAAGTAAACTTTATAATTATTAAACTTAAGAATAAATCAAATGTATGATCTTTGACATAAGTAAAGATTATAAATAATAAACAAAGTAAGGTTAATATGTTGTAAGATATTAAATAGGCAAGAAGAAATACAAAGCAAATGATGTGGCTAAAAATAAAATATGCAGGCTTTGTATATATGAAAAAAGAAAAGAAAATATGCAGGCAAGGATAGAAAAGAAGACAGGTGTGAAAACAAAAAATAAAATGTTAGTAGCTTGTAAGATTAAGATTCTGATATGTATAAACAGCAAGTATAAAACTAAATAAAGTAAGAAAAAAGATAGTTGCAGGGCGACTCTAGAACAAAATTACAAAGTAAAGTAAGTATGCACAGCTAAGTAAAACAAATATCTTGTGTATGATAGTTTGTAGAACAAGCTAAAGAAAAGTTAAGAAATAAAATGTAGTCAACCTGTAATAAATTGCAAAACAGAAATATCTTTGTACACAAAAGATAAGATTAGTGTAAACATATAGTACATTTGCATTTAATGCTTTCATTTCTTAGCACTTAACAATAGTCAATTCGAAATCTAATTGAACATCTCAGCCCCCTTTGATAAAAATCTCTGGTACAAACAGAAATTGTTTGTACAAATTTATACAAACCCTGTAAAACTCATTTCTATATATGTCTTCTCATCTTTCCTCATTTCAATTGGTTCAAACCAGAGAAGAACTATATTGCAAGCCTTTTAAATTTTATACAAACTCAAATATAACACTGGAAACATTATTCAACAATAGGCAAACAAGATAAAATAAAAAGGAAGATCAAAGCAAAGGTGTTTTACAGTTTCTGAAGCTCAAAACAGTTTTCAAAGATTTGTCTTCATTCTTCGAATTGGTGAGTAACTTCAAATTTTAAATAACTTAAGAAGTAATCTGGTTGCATAGAATCTCTGGGAAATATTATGTTTGAATTCCAGTATATATATATATATATTGGTGTTTTTCTTTGTATTCATATAGGAATGACTGATATCAATGTTCTGTTTAATTCTGGATACTCTCTGTTCCTATTTCCAGATTCTCATTTGATTTTAATTCGACATCTCGTTGTGTAATCCTTATTTAAGTTTAAGTTTCGGGTGAAACTTGTGTATTTCATTACCACAATTTAGTTTAAAATTTTTATTTTAGTAAAAGGAATATGTTTTGTCTCTGGTAATCAAAATAACAGACAAATCTGTAAAAAAAAGTGAAAATCCCAACATCGCAATTCAATGATTTAGGCATGCAATCTGGAACACTATTCAAACACATGATTTTTAAAACAAATTGGATTATTTTTAATGGAGTGGTATGAGAGCAGTTTGGGTTTGTTCAATTTTTGCTTTTCGAGTCGCCGGAGTCGGTCTCGTTGATCAGAGGGGTTGGGGTTTGGGATGGAGGTGGAGGAGCGAACATGGAGTATGGGAAAAATGTTGAGATGGTCGACTAATGATCATGGAGGCGGCAGCGATCGTTTAAAGTTTTTAAACATAATTTTACTTTGTTTTGGGTTTGGGTCGCGTATGCCTTGAATTGGTGACCGAGTGTTATGGGGTCTAGGAGGTGGCTAGAGGTGTGATGGTCGAAGCTTATGCCGGAGTTTCTGGTGGTCTGGCGGTCGGAGCAGTGAGGAGGAGGTGATGACAGGTTTAAGGGGGGAGCCTGTTTATGTTTTCCAGGTTTTGCTTGTACTGCTCATTTTTGTTTCGGGTGTGGTGATGGATTTTGGGAGGTCGTGACATTGTCTGGAGGCGGTCGGCGACATGTTGGATCGCAGGTGAGTGGCCGACGTTGGTTGGGGCCACGGTGCACGTGCACCGTGCCATTGAAGTGGTTGGGGTTCTTGTTTTTTTCTGTGTGCAGTTTTCTTTTTGGAGCTGGGGAAAACTCGGGTTATTCGAGTATGCGACTCGAAGCAGCAGGGCAAAAGACTCGAAGCACATCTTAGTTGACTCGAGTCAGTTGTTGTTCCAGGTTAATTGTAAAACCTGGCAGCAAATTTGTTTTTAAACAAATTTAAGTGAAACTTTAAATTGTATACAAGATTGAACAAAGTTTAAATCAGTTTGAAGTGTGAATTCAAACTTATTTTTGAATTCAAATCTGAAATGAGATAAAGGTTTCAAAATAATTAAATGTGGATTTTCAGGTTTACAAACCTGACAGTTTTCAGATTTTAAAATCCAATTTAAAATTTAAAAACAGAAATTTAAACAGAGGTTTAAATTCAAAATTTAAAGTATAGATTCAAATGGACTTTTGAATCTAAGGTTCAAAAAAAATAAAATAAGAGAGAGCAAGTTAAAACTAAAGTTTCTAAATCAAAGTTAAATTATTGGATTCAAGTTCTTCTTGTATTCAAATTTGAAAACTTAATCAGTTTTAAATCTAAATATTGTAAAAACAAGTTTAAACCAAATAGTTGTTAACAGGAATTGGTTTCAAATAAATAATTGAACTTTAAATCGGATAAATGTTTAAAGGAATAACCATTTTGAATCTTACATTCAAAATGTAATTTAAAATTAGGATCCAAATGTGAAAGGTTTTACACTTTAATGATAATGAAATCATTTATAAAGAAATGGTTTATCTTATGGATAATTAAGATATTGAAGTGGTTTAATTAGTAAGTTAATTAAAGAATGACTTATTTATTTAATTCGGAATTAATGATTTAGAATTAGAAATTAATTAAGGAAGTAATTAAAGAAGCGGTATTAGTTAATGAAGATAATTAACTAATGATTATTAAATAATAAATTAATGTGATTTATTTTTGATTAGATTAATAAATCTGTTGTATAGTGTAAATTACTTAGTAGAAGTAATTAAGAGATTAATCACTTTTTGTAATTAATTTTGATAAATGATTAATTTAAGTTAATTAATTTAGTTTAATTAATTTAAGAAAATCATTTGATAAATTGATAAGTGTAATTACTTAGTGTATGCAATGGAGCACAATTACTTAAGGAAGTAATTAATGTTAATTACTGAATGTAATTAATGCAAGATGATGTGTTAATAAAGTAATTTGGATAATTACTTTTATAATTAATCTTGGAATTAATTAGTGGAGATAATTAATTATGGGATAATTAATTTAATTATATGAGTAATTAAGGGTAGTTAATTACTGATTGATATGAATCGAAGGCGATTAATAATTGTGTTTAATTAAAGATGAATTACTTAATGTAATTAATTTAATCAAAGTAATTTAATTTAAATATAAATCAGAGATCATTAATTTATATAATTAATGATGTAAATTAAGAATTGGTTAATTAAGAAATAATTAATAATGTGGTGATTAATTTATGTAATTAATCAACAATAAATGTAATTAATTAAATTAATAAATAAGGTAATAAAATGTTAATTACTATAAATGATTTAGGATAATTAATTTGTAAAATTAATTAAAGACTAATTACTTATTGTAATTAGAAAATGATTAATCAAAGGTGTTTAATCAAGGTGAATATTTAGAGGATGATTAATTAATATGATTTATAATTAATTAATGGTTGTATAAGCAGGATTTATAGATGAAGAAATTAATTTAATTTATTTTTAAATTAATTAGATATAGAAGTAGTTAATTTAATTCATTTTAAATTAATTACAAATGGTATGATTATAAATCATTGCTTATGGATGAATGATATTGATATTTGATTTATTGTGAATTCAGATCTGACATGAATAATATTATCTGTTATGGATGCTTGGTTTAAATATGATAATATTTAATTATCTGTTTAGATGATAATATTGATTATCTGTATGTGATGATGATTATCTATTGTGATGTTATGAATATTCTATCTGTGTGTATATTGAATTAAACTTTTAAGACTAAATAGACAACTTGGCCTTAAAAGACACGTTTTGGATTTCGATGAGACCGGGATCGGGTTTTCCACATTAGGAACATCCGAAAACCACATCGATTCCAAATTAACGATAGGTCGTGAATCTGAAGTGAAGATGAAGGTCCAGAATGCAAGGGTTATCGTCATTAACTCTGAGGGTGATTCCAAAATGAGTGTAATGAGATAATGCCTTCGGTTTCGTTCGAACCCGAAACGAACTTGTATGGATTGAATGCTTTCAACACATCGTCAGGTGGGCGATGAGCATTCTATGAATTATGTTCTATAAAGGTAATCATAACCTCAAGCCTCATCAACCGGGAATGGCTAAAACAGGGGAGGTGCAGCAAGGTTAGGTGGGTCATGCCCAAGCAGGACAAGGATATTCCCCTGTCTAGATGTCCCTTTATTTTCGGCTGTGTGGGTGGTTGATTGCAACAACCGCCGGGGTTTATCTTGTTCGGGATTGTTCAGTAAGGAATGGTTCTGGCCTTGTGTTGCGGGGGTCGGGAGTGATCCTCAGTACGTTGATCTAGGCCATGTACTGTGACGGGCGATACCCCAGTAGCCCTGCCGTTGTATGGAATCCACAATCCAATAAGTGCCAACGGTTTTGATTGTATTACCCACTTTTGTGGCTAGTAGCTGGAATTTAATAGATGTAACAATTTCGGCTATTTTTAATTTACTTGAAAACCCTAGACCTATTATAATATCACAGAATTTCCTATCAAATGTTTTGGTTAGCGTAAGGTAAAAACTTTCCCATGTTTATTTGTGGGGAGTCTTACGTGATACCTTTTGTTTTCAAAAGATTTTCAAAGTTAAGCAACTTAAACCTGTTACTCATACCAGACCCATGTCTGACCCGGAGTTTATTTTTGTTTTCATAAACTCTCGGGTACCCAAATTTTTATGGGTAGCCAAGGGATTCAGGTTGGCTTTGACGAATTCTGGAGGAGCAATGGAGCAGGAGGTTTCAGCGTTGTAGATATATATATATATATATATAGTTCCGCTGTGTTGGTATCTCTGAGTCGTATTGATTGACTTGATTGTGTTATGTTGTATTAACTAGACAGGTGTTTATAAATGTCTAGTACGTGATGTATTGTCTGTATGACTCTGATTGATGTTGTATATTATGTAAATATTTATGTGATTATTATATTTTATTCGTTCCGCTGTGAGATTCTGATGTTGTTGTTCTTTCTTCTCTATCTTTTCTATTTTCTCATCCCTTTCTTTCTTCAAGACGAAACGGTTTCCTGGGCGTAGAAAGCTGGGTCGTTACAGTGGTATCAGAGCACTAGGTTGAGTGAATACCTAGGCTCTTGAGTGATTTCTTTCCTAAGAGAGCGTATTTGTAATTTTGATATATATATATAATTATTTATTTCTACCTATTTGTTGGGTTACCTATTCGGGTTTCCAATAAGCTAAAAAGGTAGATAGGGTAGTGGTGTGTGTAACATAACTACGAATGGTTGGAATTTGAATGTTTGAGGTTGGAAGAGTATTGTCGAGACTGTAGGCCTAATACCGTCTCGAGTAAGCTTTGGGTGGTGTAAGGATTTCATCGATCTCTGAAGGAAACCTGTTAAGGTTCGGAGTTCATTTTGAAGTGTAGTTTGGCTGAGCTAGAGTTTGGATCTATTGGTTGGGCAGAAGCAAGTCATGATATCCTGATATATCAAGGTGTAGTAGCTGTATGATGAGACACAGTGACCATGGATGTCTCCGAAGATATTTCTTTGGAACAAGTAAGGAAGGGTGTCTGCTTCGGTGTATAGCTGAGTTCAGCTGGGTGTTTCTGTATGCTTTGAGGTCCGAGTTTCTCGAAGAGCTTTGAATTAGGAAGTCTTCTGGCTTAGTAGTTTTTCTTGGGCAACTTCAGAAGCAGTAGAGTAGTTCCACTTCTTCGATGGATTGGCCACATAAGCGTAAGATGTTCTGTTTGGTAAAGAGAGAGAAGTATCTTTGGAATTAGGCTGGATAGATCGCAAAAGTGACTTGCGATAGTTTGAGTGTTCTTTTGTGGTTCAGAGACATTTTCTGGATGTCTTCGAGAAGTCAGAGTTTGGTCAGCATCTGGAAATTGAGTTTGGTATCGACTGGATTCCAAAAGTGATACCGATGGATCAGATTAATAATAAGATGATTTTTGAGTTCGGGGAAGTAGCTCAGGTTTTGGAGAAACTGCGGAGTTTTCTTTTTGGATACGTGAACTTTATTTTTGAAATATGTGTTGTCCAGTCTGTGCTTGAGTTCATCTTCAGCATTTTCATCTGTTCAATCAGAGTTGCGCAGTGGAAGCATGGTGGCAGCTGTTTAAGTTTGGAAGCAATTGGATGTTGCAATGTTTGGATTAGAGAGTTCTACAGGAAATTTTTCAGAATCTGAGGCCAGTTTGGAGTGCACCTGTTTTATCTCTTCCAGATAAGAAAGGTGAGTTCTGTTTCCTAGTTTGGAATAGAGTTGTGTTCTGAGTTTGGCTGATATTGGGAAGATCATTTTGTTGGATTGTTTTTGGTCCAGTTTATTTCTAAGGAACATCAGCAAGAGTTGAGCTGATCAGTAAGGATGAAGGAAGCCCATGATTGTCCTAAGAGTTTAGTAGATTAGAGACGGAAGAATTTGGATTCTGAAGTGGGAGATTTGATTTTGGATAAGTGTTTGGTCTTCAGGATTGAATTGTCAGTTTGGATAACTGGAATTCGTTGTGTTTCACGTATCTCTGAGGGAGTACGTGTAAGATCTACCTCTGGTTGTAGAATCAGCAGTTCAGGGAGATGTAGTTGTTGATTCAGACTTGCCTGTAATCTGATATTCTGTCTTGTTTTGTAGATCTAGATGAGTAGAAGTTCTGTAGCTTAGTAGTATTGTTTGTTTGGATTCTATAGAGCAAGTAACCCGGTATTTATACTTGGGGGAAACTCGAGAAAATTTTATCCGGAATCTTGTCTGGATAGCTAGATTTGTTTGTTTGGATGAATTGGTTGCTATGATTGCTAGCTTATGATTAATATATGCTTGTGTTTAAAATAAATATTTAAGTAGATTATTAAATTACCTTTGTTTTAAATTTCGGGGACGAAATTCTTTTAAGGGGGGAAGAATGTGACATCCCGGAAATTTGGGATAATATCTATTTAATAATCTGCATTAAAAATTAGATTAATTTAATAATATTTGAATTGATTTAATAATCTTCAATTAAATAAATATTTAACTGATAATTTATCTTTTAGAAGCTAATTTAAATTGTTTTTATTTATAATGTATATATGTATATTGGTATATATTATAAATAGATAAGTTTTGTTTTAAATTAATAAATAAAGTTATGGTTTTTGATTCTATTATTTTTGATAATTTGGAAATTTAATATTGAATAAATAATAATATGATCTTAAAAATACTCAAGATAAATTTAATTTGTTTAAAATTATTCTAGCCTAGGTTTAAAATTTAAATAAAAGATTGTTTTGTTCTTTTTACTTCAACTTTATAAAATAAGTACTTCATTTATGTAGTGATTTCATTTATGAATCATTTTAAATTAGTAATGAGTGATTTTTAAACAATAACAATAATGCAATATTTTTATAAATAGATTTTAATATAAAAGAAATTGTTATTCTAAATTCATTTATATATATATATAAGTATTTTGGATAGCTATGATTCGTAAATTTACAATAAAGTAAACTTTATAATTATTAAACTTAAGAATAAATCAAATGTATGATATTTAACATAAGTAAAGATTATAAATAATAAATAAAGTAAGGTTAATATGTTGTAAGATATTAAATAGGCAAGAAGGAATACAAAGCAAATGATGTGGCTAAAAATAAAATATGCAGGCTTTGTATATATGAAAAAAGAGAGTATGCATGCAAGGATAGAAAAGAAGACAGGTGTGAAAACATAAAATAAAATGTTAGTAGCTTGTAAGATTAAGATTCTGATATGTATAAACAGCAAGTATAAAACTAAATAAAGTAAGAAAAAAGATAGTTGCAGGGTGACTCTAGAACAAAATTACAAAGTAAAGTAAGTATGCACAGCTAAGTAAAACAAATATCTTGTGTATGATAGTTTGTAGAATAAGCTAAAGAAAAGTTAAGAAATAAAATGTAGTCAACCTGTAATAAATTGCAAAACAGAAATATCTTTGTACACAAAAGATAAGATTAGTGTAAACATATAGTACATTTGCATTTAATGCTTTCATTTCTTAGCACATAACAATAGTCAGTTCGAAATCTAATTGAACATCTCAGCCCCCTTTGATAAAAATCTCTGGTACAAACAGAAATTGTTTGTACAAATTTATACAAACCCTGTAAAACTCATTTCTATATATATCTTCTCATCTTTCCTCATTTCAATTGGTTCAAACCAGAGAAGAACTATATTGCAAGCCTTTTCAATTTTATACAAACTCAAATATAACACTGGAAACATTATTCAACAATAAGCAAACAAGATAAAATAAAAAGGAAGATCAAAGCAAAGGTGTTTTATAGTTTCTGAAGCTCAAAACAGTTTTCAAAGATTTGTCTTCATTCTTCGAATTGGTGAGTAATTTCAAATTTTAAATAACTTAAGAAGTAATCTGGTTGCATAGAATCTCTGGGAAATATTATGTTTGAATTCCAGTATATATATATATATATTGGTGTTTTTCTTTGTATTCATATAGGAATGACTGATATCAATGTTCTGTTTAATTCTGGATACTCTCTGTTCCTATTTCCAGATTCTCATTTGATTTTAATTCGACATCTCGTTGTGTAATCCTTATTTAAGTTTAAGTTTCGGGTGAAACTTGTGTATTTCATTACCAAAATTTAGTTTAAAAATTTTATTTTAGTAAAAGGAATAGTTTTGTCTCTGGTAATCAAAATAACAGACAAATCTGTAAAAAAAAAAATGAAAATCCCAACATCGCAATTCAATGATTTAGGCATGCAATCTGGAACACTATTCAAACACATGATTTTTAAAACAAATTGGATTATTTTTAATGGAGTGGTATGAGAGCAGTTTGGGTTTGTTCAATTTTTGCTTTTCGAGTCGCCGGAGTCGGTCTCGTTGATCAGAGGGGCTGGGGTTTGGGCTGGAGGTGGAGGAGCGAACAGGGAGTATGGGAAAAATGTTGAGATGGTCGACTAATGACCATGGAGGCGGCAGCGATGGTTTAAAGTTTTTAAACCTAATTTTACTTTGTTTTGGGTTTGGGTCGCGTATGCCTTGTATTGGTGACCGAGTGTTATGGGGTCTAGGAGGTGGCTAGAGGTGTGATGGTCGAAGCTTATGCCGGAGTTTCTAGTGGTCTGGCGGTCGGAGCAGTGAGGAGGAGGTGATGACAGGTTTGAGGGGGGAGCCTGTTTATGTTTTCCAGGTTTTGCTTGTACTGCTCATTTTTGTTTTGGGTGTGGTGATGGATTTTGGGAGGTCGTGACGTTGTCTGGAGGCGGTCGGCGACATGTTGGAGCGCAGGTGAGTGGCCGGCGTTGGTTGGGGCCACGGTGCACGTGCACCGTGCCATTGAAGTGGTTGGGGTTCTTGTTTTTTTTCTGTGTGCAGTTTTCTTTTTGGAGCTGGGGAAAACTCGGTTATTCGAGTATGCGACTCGAAGCAGCAGGGCAAAAGACTCGAAGCACATCTTAGTTGACTCGAGTCAGTTGTTGTTCCAGGTTAATTGTAAAACCTGGCAGCAAATTTGTTTTTAAACAAATTTAAGTGAAACTTTAAATTGTATACAAGATTTGAACAAAGTTTAAATCAGTTTGAAGTGTGAATTCAAACTTATTTTTGAATTCAAATCTGAAATGAGATAAAGGTATCAAAATAATTAAATGTGGATTTTCAGGTTTACAAACCTGACAGTTTTTAGATTTTAAAATCCAATTTAAAATTTGAAAACAGAAACTTAAACAGAGGTTTTAATTCAAAATTTAAAGTATAGATTCAAATGGACTTTTGAATCTAAGGTTTAAAAAAATAAAATAAGAGAGAGCAAGTTAAAACTAAAGTTTTTAAATCAAAGTTAAATTATTGGATTCAAGTTCTTCTTGTATTCAAATCTGAAAACTTAATCAGTTTTAAATCTAAATATTGTAAAAACGAGTTTAAACCAAATAGTTGTTAACATGAATTGGTTTCAAATAAATAATTGAACTTTAAATCGGATAAATGTTTAAAGGAATAACCATTTTGAATCTTACATTCAAAATGTAATTTAAAATTTGGATTCAAATGTGAAAGGTTTTACACTTTAATGATAATGAAATCATTTATAAAGAAATGGTTTATCTTATGGATAATTAAGATATTGAAGTGGTTTAATTAGCAAGTTAATTAAAGAATGACTTATTTATTTAATTTGGAATTAATGATTTAGAATTAGAAATTAATTAAGGAAGTAATTAAAGAAGTGGTATTAGTTAATGAAGATAATTAACTAATGATTATTAAATAATAAATTAATGTGATTTATTTTTTATTAGATTAATAAATCTATTGTATAGTGTAAATTACTTGGTAGAAGTAATTAAGAGATTAATCACTTGTTGTAATTAATTTTGATAAATGATTAATTTAAGTTAATTAATTTAGTTTAATTAATTTAAGAAAATCATTTGATAAATTGATAAGTGTAATTACTTAGTGTATGCAATGGAGCACAATTACTTAAGGAAGTAATTAATGTTAATTACTGAATGTAATTAATGTAAGATGATGTGTTAATAAAGTAATTTGGATAATTAATTTTATAATTAATCTTGGAATTAATTAGTGGAGATAATTAATTATGGGATAATTAATTTAATTATATGAGTAATTAAGGGTAGTTAATTACTGATTGATATGAATCGAAGGCGATTAATAATTGTGTTTAATTAAAGATGAATTACTTAATGTAATTAATTTAATCAAAGTAATTTAATTTAAATATAAATCAAAGATCATTAATTAATATAATTAATGATGTAAATTAAGAATTGGTTAATTAAGAAATAATTAATAATGTGGTGATTAATTTATGTAATTAATCAACAATAAATGTAATTAATTAAATTAATAAATAAGGTAATAAAATGTTAATTACTATAAATGATTTAGGATAATTAATTTGTAAAATTAATTAAAGACTGATTACTTATTGTAATTAGAAAATGATTAATCAAAGGTGTTTAATCAAGGTGAATATTTAGAGGATGATTAATTAATATGATTTATAATTAATTAATGGTTGTATAAGCAGGATTTATAGATGAAGAAATTAATTTAATTTATTTTTAAATTAATTAGATATAGAAGTAGTTAATTTAATTCATTTTAAATTAATTACAAATGGTATGATTATAAATCATTGCTTATGGATGAATGATATTGATATTTGATTTATTGTGAATTCAGATCTGACATGAATAATATTATATGTTATGGATGCTTGGTTTAAATATGATAATATTTAATTATCTGTTTGGATGATAATATTGATTATCTGTATGTGATGATGATTATCTATTGTGATGTTATGAATATTCTATCTGTGTGTATATTGAATTATATTGAATTAAACTGTTAAGACTAAATAGACAACTTGGCCTTAAAAGACACGTTTTGGATTTCGATGAGACCGGGATCGGGTTTTCCACATTAGGAACATCCGAAAACCACATCGATTCCAAATTAATGATAGGTCGTGAATCTGAAGTGAAGATGAAGGTCCAGAATGCAAGGGTTATCGTCGTTAACTCTAAGGGTGATTCCAAAATGAGTGTAACGAGATAATGCCTTCGGTTTCGTTCGAACCCGGAACGAACTTGTATGGATTGAATGCTTCAACACATCGTCAGGTGGGCGATGAGCATCCTAAGAATTATGTTCTATAAAGGTAATCGTAACCTCAAGCCTCATCAACCGGGAATGGCTAAAACAGGGAGGTGCAGCAAGGTTAGGTGGGTCATGCCCAAGCAGGACAAGGATATTCCCCTGTCTAGATGTCCCTTTATTTTCGTCTGTGTGGGCGGTTGATTGCAACAACTGCCGGGGTTTATCTTGTTCGGGACTGTTCAGTAAGGAATGGTTCCGGCCTTGTGTTGCAGGGGGTCGGGAGTGATCCTCGGTACGTTGATCTAGGCCACGTACTGTGACGGGCGGTACCCCAGTAGCCCTTCCATTGTATGGAATTCACAATCCAATAAGTGCCAACGGTTTTGATTGTATTACCCACTTTTGTGGCTATTAGCTGGAATTTGATAGATTTAACAATTTCGGCTATTTTCTATTTACTTGAAAACCCTAGACCTATTATAATATCACATAATTTCCTATCAAATGTTTTGGTTAGCGTAAGGTAAAAACTTTCCCATGTTTATTTGTAGGGAGTCTTACGTGATACCTTTTGTTTTCAAAAGATTTTCAAAGTTAAGCAACTTAAACCTGTTACTCATACCAGACCCATGTCTGACCCGGAGTTTATTTTTGTTTTCATAAACTCTCGGGTACCCAAATTTTTACGGGTAGCCAAGGGATTCAGGTTGGCTTTGACGAATTCTGGAGGAGCAATGGAGTAGGAGGTTTCAGCGTTGTTGATATATATATATATATATATATATATATATATATATATATATATAGTTCCGCTGTGTTGGTATCTCTGAGTCGTATTGATTGACTTGATTGTGTTATGTTGTATTAACTAGACAAGTGTTTATAACTGTCTAGTACGTGATGTATTGTCTGTATAACTCTGATTGATGTTGTATATTATGTAAATATTTATGTGATTATTATATTTTGTTCGTTCCGTTGTGAGATTCTGATGTTGTTGTTCTTTCTTCTCTATCTTTTCTATTTTCTCATCCCTTTCTTTCTTCAAGACGAAACGGTTTCCTGGGCGTAGGAAGCCGGGTCGTTACAGATACCCATCTCGAATTGCCATTAGCTACCAAAGAGACCTATCGGGATCCACAATTGAATTGTGGACTCCCATGAAAACCGACATCATAAAAGAAGTTGCTTTGTAGGTCCTGTTGTAGCACCCTCCCTTGTTACGAAATAGTATATGACCTACTCTAGATTGACATCCCAATCTCTCTTCATTCCTGCTTCACAATCACATCCCCAGGTCATGTCCTTTCAATGGTACAATGGCTTCCCTTACTAGCGTACATTCCTTCTAGTTGTCTACATCGACATACTAGAACCATATGTAAACACTAGACCCCGCGTACACCCTTCCTAAACGTATATACACAACATAAAAATATTATCGCCCCCTTATTGATCGTGATTTGTTCTTGAAGTGCCTCGCACTACCCGGTTGCCCCAAGTCAGGCATATCAAACCAATAAATATATAAATCGCCTAAACCGTGTGTGTGTGTATAAATCATTTGAACCATATATATATATATATGACTATACATATATATATGACTTAGTGTAGACTGGCATCCCAATCTCTCTTCCTGCCCCTGCTTTGGAACCGCGTATGCAGGTCATGTCATCTCAATGGTATGATGGATTCCATGCACCAATCAGTAGCCCCAATTTGGATATACTGAAACTATGTAAACGCCTTAAACTACATATCAATAATTATATATATAATATCTCGTGCATCTCCCAGTACCCTCAAGTCGGACATACCAAACTATATTCAAACGTATAGACCTATATAAATCACATAAATTGTATGTAGACCTATATAAATCACATAAATTATATGTAGGTGTGTGTGTGTGTGCGCATATGCGTATGTATATATATAACCAATCCAACTATATGGAACTAATAAACACATATCGTGCATATTTACATACACGAAAGCAATACGCAACCAAAGTAATGAATCTATCATCTCAATATCACTAACAATTCATATATACAATAATATAAAATTATACTTTCGCTTATCAATCATATTATAGCTTAATATCACTTAATTTTTTATATTAAAATTAAGTGTACCTATTAATAAGGCCTCGAAATATTTTAATCATATACACATATCACAAACCATTTCTTAGAGTCTAAAGTTAATAAATCATGTTATAACAATTTTCCAGATTTTATAACCTTAATCAAACCCTGTTAAATAGTACAATACTTATTTTCTATTTTCTAACCTTTCAAATCACCTTTATAAAAATTCACTAGTTAGTTACTTATCGATTTACACCATAATAAACCAAGACCGGATAAACTTTAAAGCCATCTTATCATAACTTTACTCCGCCTAAAGCCATCTTATCATAACTTTACTCCGCCTAAATATTTATTTTAGCTTTACAGCTTATTTTAAAGGTCATACGTTTAACCTCTTATTAGCAGTAAAGTGTATAATGAAAAATTTAAGGTTAATTAATTCATAACCATGTTATAAATTAATATCAACTATATCTTACTCTATTCAATACGAATAGAATACAATATTTATATGTACGCGAACTTAATCAATTATTCTGAACGTCTATAATAAATATATAATAATATTTCTATCACTAATATAACTACAAATTGGAGTTGAATTACTTAATATTCGTGTTATAAATTAATATCAACTTCATCTAACTATATTCAATATGAATAGAATAGTACACCCACACACACATATAAATACAAATATATAAAACAGATTATCTCAGATTTAATGGAAAAGACAAACAATGATCTGGATTTAATGTGGAGAAAGACATCAAATATCTAATATTTTTCCACATCTTTAATAACAGTTGCAATACGTTTGGTGCCACACTTTTTTGGTATCAGCGTGAACTACCAAAAATGCCCCTCTACAGGATTAATAAAATTTAGTATTCCTTACAAGTAGGATCTAATTGTTAAACTTGCCCAATATAAAAAAATCTTAAAATTCCCTAAAAATAGGATCTAACAGTTAAACTTCTTTACAAATTTAAAATGCTCATCTACGCTTAAAATAGGATCTAACAAATAAACATTTTTTCTTTAATTAACTACAAATTCGTTGTTTGTTAATTAATCATACAAACAAAATTCAAACTAAAAAAATTAGATGTTGTAGGTTAGAAATAAAAGTTTAAATTAGCTACACATTATTTCAAGGGGCATTTCACCAAAAGGACAAACTTTGTAGTCCAATTAGTTTCTAGGACACACATCCACAGAAATTAATTTCAAGGTCAAAATCAGCAGAATAATTACTTTTAAGGACAATATTTGCGTATCAATTACTTTCAACGACATAAATTCATAGGTTTTTAGACCTTGTAAACTAATTATTTTGCATTTTGTCCTTAAAAGTAATTATTTCAGTTGTGTGTCCTATAAACTAAGTGTGCTTGCTAAAGAGACCCTTATGGCTAATTTCCACTTATTTCAATGTAAAAAAAAGCTAAATGTTTGTGCAAACCATTTTTTCTTAAATGTTTTAATCGTGTATAATCCGTAGAAAAATAATTCATACGCGATGCCCATACGATTATCGCTCATGCCCTAATGCTCATACAAAATACAACTAACAAAATCAACGTAGTAACACATACGGTATACGGCATAATAAATATTTTTTCTTCCCAATTTACTAGATCACTCTAATTTCTTCAATTCCTAACCTCTCCAAAACTCCTCATTACTCCTCCCACATTTTCTTTTTCGCTTTATATTTTCTCAATACCTAATTTTGGATATGCCAAAAATTGATGATAATAGAGAAGGCGGTGTTTTCTTTATCTCCATTCCTCTCCTCCAAGTTTCATGGGAATTTTTTTAATCGTATCTTTTTTTATAATCTCATTCAAAAGTTTCATCGATTTCTTATGGGCAGAGCTTGAATTACATAGGATTAAAATATTGGAACTCATAATAGATCACTGCCAGATTACCATTATCCAGTTTACCTCTTTAATCTGCACATTCCCCAATCATTTTTCATTGCCATATTACTAATCACGATTCCATAAAACCACCATTGTTGTTTTCCACTTCATATTAAATCAGTTCACTTAAACTCTAAATTTCTTTTTCTACTTCCTCCATCTCCGCTGGCTCTGGATTTTATGGTTATTTGTTGCTGAACAGGGTTTTCATTCAGTTTCAATACCTTTGAAGGATTAGTTGTGGTTCTTATTATCTAAATATTTATTTAATGGTGTGAATTTAAACTGAAAATGGCTTCCTTCATTTGACGAATTTCAGGGATTGATCGTTACTGCTTATAAGGAGGAATGGTTACTACATTCTTCACATTTAGGAGGATGGAAATGGAAGTATTGGATTAAGCACTATCAAGTATCAAGTTTAGAAGGTCATGAATTTATATTTGTCAACTCGAGTAATGAATTCAAATGGATATGACTACATGAGTACATGTATTGTACTTTTGCATTGTACAGTACTATACTCTTGCATTGTACTCTTTGTTTACATTGTACTCTTTGTTTACGGCTTTGTTTGATTTTATCTTTATATTCAGAGCATCTCCAACAGGTGCAGAATTCTC
The DNA here is from genome assembly GCA_030765085.1 of Allium cepa. NCBI lineage: Eukaryota > Viridiplantae > Streptophyta > Magnoliopsida > Asparagales > Amaryllidaceae > Allium > Allium cepa. Next base: position 617,082,867 of record CM060942.1, read on the forward strand.
AAATCTGCACCCATAAGAGCTTCCAACAGAGGTGCAGAATACCCAATAGTGCAGAAAGGTGGGGCTTCGGCTTGAGAATTGCATATAGAGTGAGGCGCCTGTTAAACAGGCGCCTGGATGCCAGGTGCCTGTTCAATAGGCGCCTAAAAGTGAGGCGCCTGTTTAACAGGCGCCTTGTAACGACCCGCCCTTCTGACTGCCCCTAGTCGGTAATTAAACCAACTTGAAACGTTCAAAATGACGGATTGTTATTTAGTTTATAGAGTTTAAACAGAATCAGCCACAGAAACACAGAATAATTATATTTCACATAAATGAATTTTTGTACATATATCAGAGTTTGTACAATGCATTAAATTTATACAGCGGAATATTTCTTTAAGTACAAAAAAATCCCCGAAAAGCTAAAGTGAAGCATTTTCCCCCTCTCTCTCTAACTTTGCTGCCCGAAAATCTTCAAGCTGTAAAATACTCGGTCTGACCCGAGTATTATATTCAAAAGTAAATAATACATGGGTTAGTCTAATTCAAACTCGGTTATTAGTGCATAGAGGCAATAATAATAACAATTAGACGACAGTCAGAAATAAATTCACTATTCACATATCTGATCCTTTAACAAGAAATCGGATAACGGTAAATATAACACTTAACAGTGTTAAACAATAAATCAGTAGATTCAAATTATCAACGAAGATAGATGAAGGGATTATTAATGAAGATAATTTAGAAAAACATCAAAATTGCCTAAACTGCAATTAACAACAAAATCATCAAATTAAACCAAATCAAACTACGATTCAAAATATATTGAATTGGCAACATAAAACAAATCCAGCAATTGAAATATCACTTTAAACTCTAATTCGGGTAGGGCTGCAGTACACGCACGCGCGTACGGTCTCGCCACATTTAAAACGTTAAATCTGTGTGGCTGCAGTACACGCACGCGTGCACTGCCTCGCCACAATAGCATGAAATGCACAAAAGATCAGGAAATGCTCAATGAACGTTCTCTCCCGAGCACAAGGTCAAACCCGAGTCTAAAACTGGATTCAACACCGGTGCAATAAAAGTGTACAAGCTCAATGCTCAAGCTACTGCACAATGCAAATGAAGACCAACACGCAAGTAAACACAATCAATATGTATTATCAAGTGACTACACAGTGTGAAGTGCACACAGCCTCAATTTGCAACTCAAAATTTAACCCAGGCACAGTGAAGGGCATGTAAACAAGTGATTAGTAGACAATGCATGAAGGCTTGAACAAGACTCGAGTGTTACATAAATAAGTGCATAGACAATAAAATGAAGGGAAGGCACTGGTCAAACGGAACAGTAGGTACAAATCAATAATATATGCATACACAATGTACACAATGAACTAATGCAAAGTGCAGACTTGAATGGACAGATCAAGTGAAGCTATACAAATATATCAAGTACATCAGACCCCAAGTGCATCAAGACTCATGCAAGACTGTGATAAATGAAAAACCAAACTGAAACAATGGTAGAATCACAAATGAATTAAGTCCATGACGACCAACAACTGATCCACCGTGTTGCCTACTCAGTTGACCAACCTGTAGTGCAGCCATACTTATTAGTTCCTTTTCGTGACGAAAATGATCTTCCCATCATTTCATCAAATTCCTCGTCGCTATCATCAAAAATATATAATCTTCTACCGCCATTTCTTATATTTGAAATTGTATGAAATAAGAATGAGCAATAATACTTCTCAGCATCTAACAAGCCTTTTATAGCTGTAGTAAGTCGATGCGAAACAGTAGGGGGCAAGTCGTGCAAAGATCGAAGATCGTCTAGAGTCACGGTAGCATCAGGAGGGACATGAACAGGTCCAATATTGGCATCGGTCGTATATCGAACGGTGCGTCTACCAGTTTTGACTGGACGGGACGACATTTGGACGCCAAGTTGAATTAAAAAAATTAGCTGAAAAGAGGATGGAAGAGGTGAAAATGAAAGGAGTGGGGAAAAAGCGCCTTAAGTAGGCGCGTGAACCAGGCGCCTGTTGAACAGGCGCCCGATTAAAAAAACTCGGGGCCTGTTGAACAGGCGCCTGATGCCCAGGCACCTGTTCAACAGGCGCATGCCCTCATTTCTGTTGTAGGAATGTGGGCTCCAACATTTTGGAGTGCGGAAAATCGAATTTCCGCACTCCAAACTGTTGGAGATGCTCTCACATTCATCTAAATTAAACTTAGCCAGGTTTACAAAAAGTACTGTTTTTTTTAGTGTTAAGGTTGGGAATTGACTGACCCCCAACAGGAGGTCATTGCTTATATTGGGGTTGCCTTGCCAAACCACAAAGTTGCCAAAGAAACCTTGGCAATTGCGAATGTGCAGTAAGTTGGGATTTCTACCTTAGCTACGTGCTTGGTGTTCTGATTTCATACATTAAGTTGCCTCATTACACAAAAGTACTTTCCCCACAAAAATAGCTTCAGGATATATATACATATACGCCAACCATCTAAGTATTCATATATAGATTGCATCCCAGTTAATGTACATGTTTACTATAAGGTATTGACCAAATAATATCATATACAACTATAAACTTCATTTACCTCTTCATTTTGTTTGCCTAGATGGATATATCTATTCTTTACATGGTTTTGAAATTTAGTTAGGACCGTAAAGAGATCCGTCGTTAGTGTTGCTAATTTTTTTCTCTAATAATGCTTTTTTCATGCTATATTTGTGTTCATGTATAGCTGTATCAAAGAGGCTATTATTTTGGATTTGATTAATGGTATCTATGTGCAGCAAATTGGGCTTCCTAACTTAAGCTACATACAAGTGCACTTCCGCATAAAAATAGCATCAGGAAACATATACACTGATAGACATAAATTGATTGCATTCATGTTTACTTTAAGGTATTAACCTAATCAATAATTACAAAAATATCACATGTTCCTGTAATTGTGAACTTACTTCTTTTATTTTGATTGCCTGAAATTTACAGTTTAGTTTTCTATATTTTCACCTTTGCAATTTTATATTCACTTAATTTTTTTGTATGTGAATATTGATGGGGCATATCATTATCTTGGTCTTTAGTGCTTCAGTATTGGTCGATCGTGATCTTTGCTGCTTCGTAAGGATTCAAGCAATGAATCTATGCAAAAGGAATTACTTGCTTTTACTACATAGATACCACGATAAAGCAGAATTTCAGCACTTACAAATTTATGACAATGATAAATGCTAGAGATCCTTACAAAGGAAAATCTTTGTTAACCAACATGGTTATCGATACTTTATTACCATATTCACACACTAATACATTGTTAGTATTTCACCATAACTCCATATTTCAAAAAAATTAGTACAACAACACTAACATACATTATTATTTATCTAACTAGAGATGCTTACAATGGAAAATCAGTGCTAATGATGTAGCCAAATGATGCTTGGAAGACACATAAGCTGAACGGCATGGATTGAGTACATGAAGCTCAGTCGACCTGAGAAGAACTGAAACAAACTATGGTCTGAAATCGTTGAAGCGATACTGAAACCTATTTGCTGAAAATAACCTAGGACAGAAGCTAACTTATCCTGTTCAGCTCGAAACTGAAATAACACAACTAATAAGAAAATCAAATTGGGTTGAAATAATACAACTAATAAGCTAACTTATACTGCATTATAAATTCAGGGCATTAATTATGCTCATTTGTCGAAAATAATCTCCCTACGAGTGCAACAATGAAGACCGCGTCTCGATTGGACCTCGTATGCAATAGATACAAATTTTATAATAACACTAGTTATAAAGACTAACTATTTAATAAATTAGTTAATTAATACCTTAATCCCCTTTTCAATCCCTCTTCCCAAAATTTAATCTTCTCGTTCACAGCATCATTGGCCCCCTTCTTACCTCCTCCATCGATGTTAGGGACAACCAAAGAACGGTCGACTATCACTATTGCAATCTCGTTCACGAGCCAAGCCCGATGACCCCACCGCCACCATGATCGAACCCTATAAAAATCATGACATACCACCTTCTCTGCACAGGAAAAAGCCGCGAATCACAGTTGACGACGACACGCCATCGGAGCACCACCATCCATGACATCTTCGTCCTCCGAGTCCATCCCCACACTTCTTTTTACCTATCTCTGTCAGTACCTCCACATAAACCTACTAGACCTCAACCTTAGAATGTGGGCCTAGCAAAATCAACACTACACGAGCTATAAAGCGTACCACATCGTGTGTCTCCCTGGAGGAACACTGTGCCACTCTTGCTTTGCCCTCACGATCGTCGAAGCTATTGATTAAATCAAAGGAGGAGGAGCAGCCTTATTTTATTTGCAGGAGGGATATTATATACAGAGAGAATATTATAAGGAGATGGATATATATATATATATATATGTTCTATTTAATTCCTTAAATAAATCGCCACGCGTTTTGATCGCATACGATGACACAATCATCTTATCTCCTTGAAATCTGTCCGAGCACATCGCCTCATTTTCCAGTCCTGATGGTATAAATTTCATCACTACCCGAGACGGCTCTCTGGGAAGATAATTTCACGCATTTCAAGGTTGTTTTCGCCATTGGATTCGCCGGATTCCAAAATTTCCTCAACCTTACATCTCATAATGAAGTCCTTAACCTAGAAACAGAAGTTGTCGGTTGAGATCCCATTGGACCTGACTACGCACGTATTTTTATAACATATGCATAACAATACATAAATCGTAAAAATACCACGAATCTAAATATAATAATATTTATACTTATTTTGGTTCGCAACATTGATCCGGGCTCAACAGAAGTAGTCTTAAATTCTAATTCGATCGTGGTCAAAAAATCAGATTTTGGACCTTCATAACTGTTTAATATTTAAGTCAATTTATTTAAATATCTAATCGTAAACATATGGGTTGTTACATTCTCACCTCCTTAAAAGAATTTCATTCCTAAAATTCCTATGAGTATGATAATGCAACCGACTGGCCAAAAATTCCAAGCATCTGCTTCTATAAATTTCAACCGATTTTCCCTTATGCGGTTAGCTCATGAGAATTTCCAAAGCACATAATATAACTCCTAACCCATAGGATTCAAAAGCTCCTCTTGTTTCAGAAAAATTCGATAGCACCTCTTTGCGGGTCTAGCTTTGAATGATTCCATAACAATACACACACACATCTCATATCCGAGGCATCCCATATCCGAGGCATCTCATTTCTAAGGACATACAACCATATATATCCATACCATCTACACTACAAATCTTATGTACCTCTTTAATAGCAAGAACATGCTATTTAGATGCGAATCCGAGCAAATAAGCATCCCAATAACGCATAACTGCTTCCATACATAATCATGTACTCAACAAATAGGATTAAATACAATTATAGAATTAAACCAAGGATTTAAGCATGTTAAATCATATATAGAAATTGTCTCAAGAAAATATGCTATATCAAACCATGCAACAAGTATCTAAAGTAAATATGTTGCAACCAACTGTACGACAAACACATCTAATGCAACAAACGTCCCCAATGCAACAAACATCTTAAATAAACATGTTATAACAAATTTTGCAATAAGAACATCTAACGCAACAAGCATCTCCAATGCAACAAACAAATTTAATGTAACAGGCATCTTTGACAAACATGTTACCGTCGAAAACAATAATCACACTTGTAAAATACAAGCAATAACAAAGCAACCTCTACACTATTCTTTCTTAAATTTTAACAAAATAAAAAGTAAAACAAAAGTTTCCTTTGGTACTTGGAGGCATACTAATACAAAACTCCATCGAACATGTACAAGCTTAACCCCTTTAGTCTGAAGCCATATTGCCCTATTCTAAAAAATGAATAGGTCATCGAGGTCTAAAGCCACATTCGGTTCACTACCACTTTCTATAGTTGACTCATCATAATAATGTCACTAGAATTATACTCTTATACAAACTGAATTCACAAAATACATCGTGCACTCCTTCTATGGAATAGGAACACAATATGCTAGCAATAAAAATTAACAAGGAGCAATCAACAAGAAAAAATAAGCAATAAAAACAGACAGGTAATTAACAAGCAACAAAGATCAATTAACCATCAGTCAACAAAATAAACAATGAATCAATAATCAATCAAAAAAATAAACAATCTACCAAAACCAAGCAACAACAAGCAATCAATAAGTAACAAAAATTAATTAACAACTAATAAACAATCAATCAACAAAAATTAATAATCAATCAATATTTAACAAATAGCAAGCAATCAACAACGAATGCCATACAAACTGCTAGTCATTCAAAATGAGTCTATAATAATATGCACAGTAACCCATAATAGTCATAACATGCATAAAGCTATAAAGTCACATGAGTCCATTTGACAACCAAGATGAACCAAATGCCAAAGTGGTGCTATTTCTTTCATGAATACAATACATAAAAGACAATTACACCCTCAATTATACGATATGATGGATCCTCGAACCTCAAGACTCTCAAATAAATCCAGCAGTCTAAGTCTCAATTTTCCTTTTCTTCCAAATAGATTTCATTCTCCAAAGGAGCAAAACTTTACTAATTAAATCATTATTAAATGACAAACTATAAATTCCTGGGCTCACTTGGATTCAAACTCACCTCAACCGCATAACGATAATAAGGATAATATAATAAGTATACTGCGACGCTCGTCCAGCCAAGTATCATATTTTCACTTTGTAACGACCCGTAGATTTTAACGGTTTTAGTAACGTATTTAATTGAATTTTATAAAATTTTAAATGATAAAATTTTGAAATATAAATTTAATATTTGGAATGCGTCTAGTTAATCATAGCAACTGGTAAATTTTCGTCCGAAAATATGAAAGTTTATTTCGTGCGTAAATTTACTTCAATTTAATCAGTTAAAAAGCAATGAAAATAAAACGTTTTCGAAACCTAAATATTTTTACATAGAAAAATTCTAAAACGTCTTCTGAGCAAGTCGACATTTTTCGTTTTTTAAAATTCGAACTTTTTTAGCTCCGTCGATCCTATTTTTATGCGTTTTTCATGCATTTTCCGCTAATATAAAAATTTCGAATGTTTATAATTCAAATCGTACCACTGATATTTGTATACCGTTTTGATCGTCTCGGCGTGCTGATCTCCGCAGTATATTTGTTCCTGTGTTTTGAAGCCCGGTTCAGAGCGGAATCCGCGAAACCGATAACCGTATAGGTATCCATCCCGTGATTTTCGGTTCCATGTGCTTGTTATTATCTGACGTGTACGAATGGCCGTTGCCTTTAATATTTCAGTCTTATATTTTGTTGACGTTCCCTATGTTCAAAATAGTTTTGATTTCATAAGATTTTAATTTTTGTATGGAAAGAAGATATATGGGTAGGAGTTATATTTATTACCTGAGAGTGTTGTCTTCAGCCACCACCTTTTCATCCATTCCCATACGCACAGCTCACCTCCTCCTTCTCCATATTTCCTCTCGGCCATATTCGAAAAGAAAAAAAAAGGAAAGGGGAAGCTAGCTTTTATCTTCTGAAGCTATTCCCCATGAATTAAAACGCCAACACCCAAGCGTCGCAGCTTCCGCTCGTCCCTTGCCTCTCCCCTCTCCCTCCGTTCTTTGCTTCCCATCCTCTACCATCTGGCAAAGCAACCACCACATCACTTCGGCACAACCACCCCACCTCTTGCATCGACTGCCCAGGTCGCTGGCAGCACTCCATCGGCCTTCACTATCCACCCAAACTATCACCGCCTACGACTTGCTCCACCCCTATCCCTTTACTGTTCTTGCCTCAGCCTAGCCCTCCCCTTGCTTCCTCCGCCTTCATCTAGCCCAGATCCACGCGAGGTATCTCAGACGAGGCCAACAGCTCATCACCCCAAACTTTGTTCGCCGTTCTTCTTATATTCATTCCTATCTCGGCAAGGTATTCATGCATTTCAATATCTTTACATATTCGTGTGTATATATATATATCTATATATACATATGTATGTTTTCTCTTATTCTATATAATAGCCGCAGTTTATAAATATATTAGTTTTGTGTTATGTATACAAGTATATATATTTATATAATGTTAGCAGTTGTATATTTTGTTATATACAATATATATGTTTCGTGTGGTACTGATTGGTTTTGCATTTTGGTAGAAAGAAATGAAATATATTTTGGTTATGATTAGTTTACAGTATGACGTTTTACATATATTTGTTTATAATATTTTAGAAGAAGCATCAGTTTTGTTTTTTTGCAGCACATATATGTTTCAATGTTTGTATAAGTTTGAAAGTTTATATGGTTCAGCATTATACTATGCAAGAGTCACATACGTAAGTCTAAGTTATATAGTATATATTATGCCTTTTTGTTTATATACATATTTTGTTTCGAATAGTATTTTATATAAATATATAGGAGTTGGACCTATATTTGTTTACATATATGATGTGAATTTTTCTATCGAGTTTTGTTTATATGTATATTATAGTCTGTTAGAGAGTATACATACATATGTGTTTATAAATTTATTTACAGCAAATATATGTTACAATCTGTTAGTTGAGTATGTAAGGGTATAATTATTAGTTTATATATGAACCGGGTTGGTGAGTTTGCATTTAACTTTATATATATGTGTAAGGAAATGTGAGTCATATGTTTATTATATATATGCCACTGTTTTCTTATGGGGACAGTATGGGTTCGGTTATAATAAATAAGTTTATAGATTGGAATAGCTTAGAAAGTATTTCATGTTTTAAGTATATAATATAAACGAGTTGCATTAATACTGTTAGTGTTGTTAGCATTGTTTAAATGTATATACTAAGTTATTTGAAGTTATAAACTGCAAATGTTGGAAGACTGTAATGTTTGAGATGGTGGTTTATACATAGTAAATTTTGAAGCAACAAGGCTTTTAAAGGTTGTCAATGTAAGTTTATGTATTTATGTTATAACAATATATATGAGTGTCATTGATTTTGAATCATGTGTTAGCCTAACGCATGTGTTTAAACTGTGATTTATATATAGCAGTGAAGATGGGTAGGTGTGTATATAAGAGTTGTTTATAAATATATATATATATATATATATATATATATATATATATATATATTAGTACAGTCTATACGTGTACGATGTGTACGTGTATATATAGAGATATATTTATGTGTTTAAATTAAATTTTTGATTTGAAAATCTTATATATAGAGAATTTATTTTTAACATATGTTTTGAATTTATTAAGAGGAAATTTAGATATATGTATATATAACATATATTTTGCTCAGTATATCTAGCTAATTTGATTTATCGTTTCATCGATTCTTATCTATCAGTTTGTCGAATTCGTGCCAACCTTGTTCGTTTAGATTCGTGTTTGGATTCGCAAATCATCTCACTCTCGTTCGTCTCTAGCCTCGAAAGGTGAGCAATCACTCACGATTAATATTCTTTTATTTATTAAATTTGATTTCAATTGAAACGACAATTGAAATATGCTGTTGTTATTTATTGCACTGTTATTTATGTATCAGTTCACCTATGACATCTGACACCGTTATCTGTAAATTATTTATGCGATGATAATACAGTTTGGCTGTTAATTGATTGACTGTTTAAAATTGAAACGGACATAGGATAGTTAATAATTTAAAATTGATATATGTGTTAAATTGATTGGTTAAACTTGTATAATATGACCCCTTCAAAATGTTAAATAAATTGACACGTAGAAATAGTGTTAACTACACCTTGAACCATCGAATGTGTGTTGTATAAATTGTTATAGTATAAAAAAAATGAATATCAAGTGAAAAACTGTATAAATATCTGTGAAGTAATCTTTAATCTACATGAAATGATAATGTAGATTCTAGAAATAATTACGTTAATTTGCACAAACAACAATGTAAATTAATACGATTATTTCAGGATTATTTGAATTAATTTTTGGATTGTTATTGATTGTTGTTATTGTTTGTTTATTTACTTTGACACCATCACAGTTATCGCACTACAAGTTCCCTTTGTTATGCTTTGATTTTTTTTTTGAATTGAATTGGAATCGGGTTGAAATGATAAATACCCAAATTAAACATCGACTTAGGATAGAGCATTAAATAAACCCGATTGGTCAATAATTGATTTGAAATAAAATAAAGATTTTATTTGAATAATAATAAGGTTTTGAAATAAAACTTGGAGTCAAATTTAAATGAAAGGAAAAGGTAAATATTTGAAATTTGAAACAAATATTAACGTAGTAATTGACGAAAGAACATTATTTAAAATTTAATTGATTAATAATTAAGCTTTGAAATTATTAATAATTAAGTTTTGAAATTATTAATAGTTATGTTTTGAAATCATAAGTTATTAAGTTTGAGATCACTAAAAATTAAGTTTGAAACTATTGATAATTAAGTTTTGAAATTTGTAATAATTAAGAATTGAAATTATGGATAATTTAATGAGATTGAATGGTTTAATAATTGAATTTAAATCAAATTCTTTAAATAAAATTGAACGTCTTGAATAAATGAAACTAAGCTGCATATTAATTGAGTTTTGAAATTGTAACTAAGGTAATAAATAAAATGAAATTGAATTTCTTTTACAAGAAATAAAATGCATTTATCGAAACCAATGAAAGACTTGTAATTTAAAGAATTAGATTTGACAAATTTAATTTAAATTTAAATTTGGAAACTTGATATGATAAGTTGATCTTAAGAAGATAATTTAATGAATTAGAAATTAAATTGAAAATTGTTTAAATGATAGATTAAATTAATGAATATCGAATGAAATCGATAAATGAGTTTAAATCAATTTGAACGTTAAATTAAGTTTATTTTCATATAATTATAGAATAAAACTTTTTATATGAAATTAAATGTATGTATGAATTGTTTAAAATAATTTCGAAATGAAATTATAGAATTTTTCAAATGGTAATTTGGAAGTTTTAAACGTAAATTATGGAAATTGATTTAGAAAGACGAATGAATGTTGTTTTATAAATTCTAATTGGAATTGTAATTGATTTGGTTTTGAAATATATTAAATGACCAATCGGTGTAATAATTACGAAAGTTATTAAGGAAATCGGAATCGGTTATGGACATAATCTCTGTCTAAACCGAAAACCACTTTAATAACTATACGCGGAGTGATGATCCAGAATGAAGTGGTTGGAATGATGTACGTGATGACTGAAGAAAGAGAACGATAATGGATAGCCTTGACACTTGTGTCAAATTGGAAATGACTAAAACAGGAGCCGTGCCGGGCCAAATGGGGTTAGCCACCTCGAGCGAACACACTTCTTCGAATACTACTCATTACTCGTTATTGATTGGTGCACCCTCGTAATTTTGGGAGTGTTGTTTCGTGGTGTTGCGATCGTTGCGGCGATGCGTTTTCACCAGTCCGGATCAGGCAAACGGTAGTTTCACTATCTTGGGTACTGCCTCGTGTGCCTTGTCATACTTGTATCCCTATATACGCGACCACTACAAATTTGTTTTGTGTTATACCTATGGAGTACTCCCTGATATCCCACTAGTTTACGGTGGAGTTTACAGTGTTGTATAGACTATAACACTTATATAAAATGTGTTAAGGGGGATAATGGTAACACCTTAACACTATTTTGATATTTTAGATTACTGATAAACATTATCTATTTAGCGTATATTACTACATAGTAGATAGTTTAACGGATCCTTAGAGGGCGGTTATTCCAACGTCCTTTGAGTTACTTGTATTTCAGTTGTTACTGCACTTGAGTTGGATTTATTAATATAAGAATGTTAATCCTGACTCGAGTGTTTTGTGTTTTGCTTTACGCTCGGGTCAGACTGAGTGTACCAGTATTCGAGACTCACCTTTGGAGTTGGAGCTTCGCATGGAGATCCAGCTTTCAGATATTCAGTTGATTCCAGTGATGTATTCTGATATTGTATCCGACTATTGTATTTGAGACTCCTGTTGTAACTTATTAACACTGTTATATAAATATATATATAGTAGCTTCATGAACTACTATCTTTTGCTTCCGCTGCATATTATTATTACTCTGTGTCTGTGATTCTGTGATTATTTATTTACTGTATATCTGAGTTTTGCCAAATTTAAATTAACAATTCGGTATTTTGAATTATTCAAGTCCGACATGTGCGGATGCGAATGGTCTAAAATAGCGGGTCGTTACACACTTAGAAGATTAACCAAATCGTTACAAAACTAGTCGAGAAGTCCTTCTCCAAACTATCACAAGCTATCTTAACTATACTATACTATAAAAAAGTTTACAAAGAGAAAAATCAACCAAAATAATACACAATGCTCGATCCAATCCTTTGCTCGCTCATAAGATTTCTTTTTTAAACTAGGGTTGGCCACCTGATTTATCTTATGCAAATTTCAACCAGGTTCCTTAGTTCGACCATCAAAATTTCCTCCCATGACCAGAGTTGCACTTCAAAAAATCTCGAAGTCTCCTCAAGAATCCAACTCAAATGCTCACCTTTAAAACTCAAGTGAAAAACCCTTGCCTAATTGATGCATATCATCTAGAAATCCTACGCTGAAACTTGGGATTAGGAACTGGTACTTGAATCGATTGATCCTTAAAAAACAACAATGCAGTTCATGGGGTTAATGCCATACTTAAGGTGTGATAATACAGGGATAAACACTTCTAACTCAAATGACTCAATACAAAACATAGAAATCATTCGCTCGGTCCTAGCTCATTTCTAGGCAACCACCAAGTCCTACTTGGACAACGATTCCAAGTTACACTTCATCAAACGACCCCACTCAACTCGAAAACTCATGCACGAAGTTTGAATGCTAGTACTCTCAGTCGCTATACCTTAGCTCAACATCCAAGGTTACCCATGCAGGATTAAAAATTACAAAAGAATTTACCTACAATACTATGGGTCAAGAATGAGATACGACCTAGTAATAAATCCAATATCCATGCATTAAGACCCTAGGCAAGCTTCCTTACCTATTTCAAAGGAGTAACGGCCATCTTCTCTCAAATTTTAGCCAAAAGGTTAAATTGGTTAATGAACTCCTTCACACATAAGCTACCCTATTACAAATGGATGATACGCTTAAGTTGGATGTCCCTTTCGATCTCAGAAATAAACCGAGACTCAAAGTGACATCTAGAATCAATCCATGTCATGACCTGCTCGGCAACACCCTTTTACTACTATGCCCCAAGAGCTACACCACCTCCAACACCCACTCCATCTATTGGAATATTCGTGGGTGGTGGAACATTCCGTGCAGTATCCAAATAATCTCTGAACTAATCAGGCATCTTAAACTATCTATCCGCAGTTGCTCTTACAACCCGTCAACTCATACAGATAGCCTTAAATGAAGATACCTTAGCAACTAGCGACTAAATTAATCTAAGTTCTGTACACAAGAAGTGTATGCGGTATTATATAGTAGAAAAATATAAGTACGCTCTCTCAATGTGTCTCCATCTACCAGGTGCTTAACTCAAACTGGTCTACTTGGTCATGAGTGTTGAGCTTAACCTTTGATGCTAACTGTAACGACCGGCCCAACGTTGAGTGATAACGTCTAACTCCTGAATACCATAAAAGATAGTCTATCGGGGTAAAAAATTAAAACTAAACATCATGCCTAGGCATATCAGTATTATCTCAAAGTGAAATGATATCATATAATATACTGAATATGCATGAACAAAATATTATAAACAAAATATAAGGGACCGCACTAGCGGAAGCAACCAATAAATAGATATGAATATAGAAAGTCAGAATATAACAACTTCATTCATATGGAGTTCGGAATATAATATCTGATATCACAACTCTCGTATATAAAATAATATGTCTGCCATGTTCTAAATCATCGACAAGTATATGTATCCAATATATCAACTTCACGCCTCAAGAATGCTCCAGCTGTCCTGTAAGCCTATCCCCAAAACCACCTGACTCCCAGACTACTCAATCGAGTACCCGAGAGTTGTCATGACATAAACCGACAAAGGCAAAACACGGGTCAGCCCTAGAACCTAGTGTGAGGAGAACTACCTCTAAGTACTACATATGCATGCAAACTATATACATATAATAATGTTAGTAAGGATTAATAGGTAATAGTAATCATACATTGTTCTACTTTATACCTACACCAACAAGTCAGGATAATACATAATAGTGGTTCTCTTATTAAAAAAGTATATACTATAACAAACTATGCTATGAATATGGAAATAAATATAATGATATAACAATGCTACTAACATAGCTCTCCGTACCGAAAACCGAAATACGAAAATCTATAACTGATACCTATCCTGAATTGTCGTCAACTACCAAAGAGACATATCAAGAGCCATAACTGACTTGTGGACTCCCCTAAAGACCAACATCTCAAAAGAAGTTGGCATGTAGGTAATGTCGCAGTACCCATCCTTACTACGTAAGAATATATAACCTACTCTAGACCGATGTCTCAATCTCTCTCCTCCCTTACTTTGGAACTGCATTTGTAGGTCGTGTCATCTCAATGGTACGATGGATACCTTCACTAGCATCCTTCTCTTCCATTTTGTACAACGACATACCAAAACCTTATATAAATGTTAAACCCCATGTATACTCATCCCAGATGTATGCACAACACCTAAGTATTGTCGTCCCTATGTGAATCGTGATTTTTTTCTTGAAGTACCTCGCACTATCCGATTTCCCCAAGTCAGGCATATTAAACCAATATATATATATATATATATATATATATATATATATATCAATTGCCCAAACCATACATCTATAATTATATATCTATATATAAATATATGTATCACTTGAACCACATATTTATACATATGCATAATATATTTCGTCCACTATTCAGTAACCCAAAGTCGGACATACCAAACTATACATATGCTTAAATTACGTATCGATAAATCATGTCGAATTTTCTTTAGCTACCAAAGAGACCTATCGAGAGCCACAACTGACTTATGGACTCCCTTGAAAACCAATACCTTAAAAGAAGTTGGCATGTAGGTTCTATTGCAGCATCCGTCCATACTATGAAACAATATACGACCTAGTACACTGGCATCCCAATCTCTCACCATCCTTGCCCCAGAATTGTGTCTATTGGTCGTGTCGTCTCAATGGTATAATAGATTCCATGCACCAATCGATAACTATAAGTCTGATATACCGAAACTATATATAAATGCTTTGAACTGCATATCAATAATTATATATTAAATACCAATAGCCCCAAGTTAGATATACCAAGACTATATTGATACATACATACATATTGTTAACCCGCTTTTCAACAAAGCGGATTTCAAATTGGACTTAGAAGATTCAAAATGAGGACGAAACGACTTGAAAACTTGAAGGCACACCTAAAATCACTGGAGAATTGAGCTCAAGAAATTAGAAGTCAAAATTCACTAAGGAGAGATGTCAGTACCGACCTCTCACGTAGTTACCGACTTCTGATATTAACTGTCACAACCTCCATATGGAATTATAAGAGTGCTGTAAAAATTACAAGTCATTCTGAGCTAAGGAAAAAAAGTCACCACCAACCTCTTAGGTAAAAAGGTTGATACTGGACTGTTTGGAGAGAAGTAGATGACGACTTGTTTTGGATGACCAATAATCGATGGAAATAACATGAGACGCCTAGAAATCAAGTAGGATGAAGCATGAAAAAGGAATCAACCCACTTGGGTTTAACCATAGATGTTGGCACCGACTTCAAAGGTTGGTACCAACATGTCGTGTCAATGCAGATGGGTTCACGACTTCAGACATTATCTCGGGCTTCCTTATGGGTTCGCCTCCAACTCTCTGTTTAGCCTAATACAACCACTACCCTATAAATTAAAACAATAGAGCAACCAAAATAGGCTCTGGATTCTTTGAGACTCTGCTACTTCTTCACTTTTAATCTCTCCTCCATTAAAGTCACCTTGGAAACAACTATTTGATGTTAGAAGACTTAGATCAACAAATTCTTAGTACTATTGACTCTCAAACACTCTAGAAACATATTGTAAATCCGAGATCAACTAGATTGTAGTCAGATCTAAGAAAACTAGTTGTAATCTAGAGAGAGGACAACTAATAAAAGAGATTAAAGTGGACTTAGGTTGGAGATTATGCTGAACCACTATAAAACTTCTGTGTGTTCTTGTTTATCTTCTACCTTTTCTTTTTACTTTTATCTGAACTAGTGCTTTCATCTTGATTCCGAGTGTTAATCCAATATTTGGATTAACATTTTGGTGATTTCATGGAGAACAAAGCTAGATCTGAGAACTTGGAGCTTGAATTTGAGATTTAGAGAAGATGAAGAGGCCAAATACTAGATCTAAAACTAGAGTAAATCAACCAAAGCCTAGGGGCAGCCAAGAGATGTCATCAAATTTTCACCAATCCATCTACGTGACCAAGGAAGAGATGGGGAAATGACGAAGGAAATGCGGAATGGAGTGATAACTAGACAACAAGAAATGTTTGAAGGATTCTTGCAATGGATGGGACAGCAAGAAATAACTAGAGCTATAAGAATTCAAAACAAAATACCAGAAACCAATGCAGGAGCAATTGGTGATAGAGCAAAGCAAATTGAAACAATGCCCTCATGACTTGGGGGCATGATAGATTTGGATCTAGGATGAGCTTTAATATCTGGAACAAGTAATGTTGGAGCCATTGAGCTAGAAATGACAGATAGAAACAAGAAGATATGACAGCAGGAGCTGGAAACAGAAGCTCACAGTTAGAATGAAGGGAAAAATGATGTTATGGATCAGAGACTTCGATTGGATGATAACCCCATGATCGAGATAGATTGAGATCCATTTCAATTCCTTTACCTTGACTTTCAATATATGATGCATTATAAACTCAGACCACTAATACGTGCATGGGATCTCGAATGGTTCTTAGGCATGCTCTAAGCCGGATGCCTGAGATGACTATCTAAGAAAACAATAATCCCAAACCACTAGGATGTGCATAAAACCTAGATTGTTCCCTTGTCATGCTCTAAGTTGGATATCGCTTACATGTGTACGGAAGCTAGAATGGTCCTTAGACATGCTCCAAGTCGGATGTTTGGGATGGATAATTAGGATTTTTGCTTATTTTCTTTGATTTGGATATTAGAATTTTGAAATTCCACCAGAGAGTAGTAGCTGATATTGATCACCTAAGAGTCTTGTCAGGAGAGACAAAACCAGAGTGCAAGGTGCAAGTCCCCCTACTGGACAGCAAGAGGATGGGCTTGTATGGATTTGGATCGCCTTAAAGCTTCAGTTCAGAGGGATGGGGCCAGAGTGCATGGTGCAAGTCCCTTTACCAGAGAGCAAGCAGATGGGCGTATACGAATTTGGATAGTCTTAGAGCTACCATCCGAAGAGATGGGATCAGAGAGTGTGTCACGTCACCGAAGAGCGAAAGGATAGGCTTCTTTGGTCGTTATAGAGCTACCACCTGGAGGGCGGACCGGAGTGTAAGAAGTAATTCCCCTCACTGAAGAGTGAGAAAATGGGCTTACTTGGTCGTTGGGTTCCTTTTTTGGAGAGCGAACAGACTTAGAAAGGATCAGTGAGATCAAGACCTTAACTTAAATAATTAAAAACCGGAGAGATCATCCTTTGTCCCCTCAACTCCAATAATAAATGATCTGGAGAGATCGTTCCCTCAACTCAAATGATAAACGATCTGGAGAGATAGATCCCTTAACTGAAAATTAAACAATCCGGAGAGGTCGCGCAATAAAATGAATATAAGACATTCTGAAGAGATCGAAGCTAAGAATGAAAACGGATTTGATTTTGCTAAAAGGATTTGATTGCCTTGTAATTAGAATAAAATAGTTAAATACTAGATGAACATGGGATGATTTTGATATAGATGTAATAACTTCGAATGAAATCTGATATGTGATGTAATAAGAGTTGGACCGCATCTAGGCAGAGTATAGAGTCTTAGGCTATAACATGTTTGGAACAACCCGTGACTGACAAGAGATTCCGAAAGAACTGGATGATTCACCAAGATTGAAGTAGCCGAAGAGCCCAGCTACCGAAGACTGATTACTGGAATCTTTTTGAGCAAAGCACACCTTACATTTGAAAGACGTACTTTGAGTGCAAGTGCTAACTCGCTTTTTAGCAAAGTTAATTTTAATTGGACTTTGAAGATTCAAATGAGGACGAAATGACTTGAAAAATTGGAGGCACGCCTACAATCACTAGATAATTGAGCTCAAGAAATTTGAAGTCAAAATTAACTAAGGAGAGATGTCGGTACCAACCTATTATGTAGGTATCGACTTCTCATATTAACTCCATTGGGGTTGTGATTTCTTAGGACACCTTCATATGGAATTATAAGAGTGTTGTAAAAATTACTAGTCATTATGAGCTAAGGAAAAAGTCACCACAGACCTCTTAGGAAAAAAGGTTGATACTGGGCAGTTTTGGAGAGAAGTAGATGACAACTTGTTTTGGATGACCAATGATCAATGGAAACAACATAAGACACCTTGAAACAAAGTAGGATGAAGCATGCAAAATAAATTAACCCATTTTGGTTTAACCACAGACGTCGGCATCGATATGTGGTATTAACCCATATGGATTGTGTAACGACCTGGCATTTCGAACCATTCTACTCGACAATCATCCACATATGTCAGACTTGAATTGTTCAAAACAATAGATTGTTAATTTATATTTGGCAAAACTCAGCATGTACAGTAAATGAATCAATCACAGAATCACAGACACAGAATATTACAACAATAAGAAGTGGAATAGATAAATGGTAGTTCATGAAGCTCTATGTAAACATCGGAGTCTAAAGAAAATGCAACATAAATTTAAAATACACAGATATCATTACTAAAAAAGCAACTAACAAGTCTGGACATAAACATACGAAAATAACTGGAATAACTGAAAGCTGGGTGAATAAAAGATAAATCTCCAAGCGAAGCTCTAAGCTCCAAAGGTGAGTTTCAAATATTGTGACGCTCAGTCTGACCCAAACATAAAGCAAAATGTAAAACACGCGAGTCAAGATTAACATTCTTATACTAGTAAATCAACTCAAGTGAAATGTCAAGTAAATGCAATATAACCTAAAGGATGTAAGGATTCCATCCTTTAAGGATCCATTAAACTATCTACATACATAGTACATATGCTAAGTACATAATGTCTACGGTAAAGTAAACTATTAAAATAGCGTTAATGTGTTACCTATATCCCCCTTAACACACACACAAACACACATATATCCCCGTAGTCTATATAGTACCGTAATTCCTCCGTAAAATAGAGGGCTATCAGAGGGCACTCCATAGGTGCGGTATAAATCAAACTCATAGATGGCGCGATAAGGCATGTGACAAGCCACGCGAGGCAATGCCCGAGGTATACTACCATTTTGTGGATCCGGACTAGTGGTAATGCATAGTAGCTACTACCGCTCACCTCGAAACACACTCCCAAATCAAAGGTGCATCCAATAAAATCACAAAGTAATAGAATGGTATCGAAGAAGAATGCTCGATCGGAGATGCGACCTCACTTGGCCCGGCGTGGTCCTGTTTTAGTCACATCAAGCTGACTCGAGGGAGTCAGGGCTGTGTTTATACCTCATATAGATGTCGCTAAACCATCCTACTTCGTTCTGGATTCTCCACCACGAACACGGTTGTTAAAGTGGTTTCCGGTGTTGGTAGAGAATATGACAATATCTGATCCCGGTCTCTTTAACAACCAAACGGTTATTTCACACCGTGGTCGTTTTCATTTCAAACGGTCCGTACTTCGTATCAAAATATCATATTCATTTCAAAAATCATATCACTTTCGAAATCTTATTTACTTTAAATCATATCACTTCCGATATCATATTTACTTTCGATTTCATTATTCACTTTAGATCATATTCATTTCCAAAATAATAACTATAAAATAGATTAAACCATTTTATCAAAGTATTCGCATTTAAATCTAAATCATTATAGTTCCAACTTAAACAGTTTGAATATTGGAAGTAGTTTATATATTGGAATAGTTATACATCAAAAATAGTTTATATTTAAAACAGGTTATAGATTAAAATAGTTTATATATTAAAATAGTTTAAATATTAAAATATAAATTAAAAATTGTTTATAAATTTAAAATGATATTTATTACAATAGTTTATTATTTAAAAGAGTTCCTATAGAAAATAATTTCAATTAGAATTGTTTTCTCCAATTTCACAAATCAACTTTAGTTCCAAAATTCAATTTAAATCAACCTCAGTTGAACAATTTCAATTAAAAAGGTTAAAGTTTCGATCCATATTCTAATTAAAAACTATTTTTAATTTACATCTATTTCAAATCCAAAGTTGAACTTCAAATTTAAACCACTTCCAATTCAATAGGTTTCAAAGTTTAAATATTCAAACAATCTACGATAATTCTTTTTGATAAATTTCATTTATATTTCAAAATTCAACTTTAATTTTATTTAAATTTGAAATATCCACTTAATCATTTTTAATAACATTTAAATAAATTCTCAAATTTCATGTTTAAATCAAAACTAAATATCTAACTTCAATTATATTTAAATTGAAATTATTCACTAATCACCTTTCTATAAATATTTAAATAAAATCCCAAATTACAAATTTAAATCAAAATTTAATATGTAATTACAATTTTATTTAAATTTGAAATATTCATTAAATCACCCTTATAAAAAATCAAGTTATTAAGTTATAAAACCATATCTTTTAAAATCTTAAAATCAATAAATTTCAAATCAATACTTATTTAGATTCAATTCTTAATCCAATTAAATTACAAATCAGCTTAATTTATCTTTCTAACCTTAATTTTATTAAAGTTATTACAAAAATCTATTTTAAAAATATTGGTAAAATTGTAAATAATTATTTAAAACATATTATACATATCAGTAAAATTAAATTCTTATTAAATTTTATAATGTTATTATTTTTTTAAATTAAATTTTATTATTAAATCTATTTTAAATATTATTTTATATATTTAAAATAAAATAAAATTATAAGTAAAATCTTAAAATTTATATTTTCAAACTTAACTTATAAATTTAAAATTTCTGAATATATAATTTAAGAATCTAAATTTTACTCATATATCAAAATACAATCTTTTTATTATATTTTTAAAATCAATTTTTCTTAAAACCCATATATTTCCTTTCAAAACTTTGGAAATCATTTTGCAAAAATAGACTAACGATTTTTTTTTTTGAAGAATGGTAAATTTTATTGATGCCTCACAGAGACCAATACAAAGACTCACAAAGTCTCGTACAGGTTAAATGAAATGAATACGACAAAAAGAACACGAAAACCAAATTGGAATATTAAACATATATTCCACAGCAAAAACACAAAAGTATTGCCTCCTACTAGAAAGCACTGAAGCTAAAAGTCATGGCGGATCCACTTTCCAATCTCGAAGGATTCTGTTCTCCAGTTCTGACGCACAGGTAAAGATCTTGCTTTTAATTCTTTTCACTAGGATCCTGACATCTTGTTCAATTGCGATCTGAATTTGGTGATGATTCTTTGCAGTATTCTTGAAAACTCTTCGATTCCACTCTTTCCAGAGATGGAAAACTGTTGTGGTGAGGCAAATAAGCTGCAGTTGGGTCAGCAAATCTTCTTTCTTGCGGGAACTCAGGTACAGTAATTCATCTTCTAGGGTAGAAATTGCATGCATGTCTTGATTTTTACTCTTAACATGACTTAACACACGAGTAGAGTATTCACATTCAAAAAATAGATGATTGTGTGATTCTGGGTGGGAGTTACATAATTTACAGTTTAGATTGACCTCCATACCCCATCTAGCTAGTCTGTCAGATGTAGGAAGTCTTAAATTAATGGCTTTGAAAGTCGTGAATGCCATCTTAGGGTTGTTTGATCTGGACCAGATAGGAGCTGCCCAAAATTTGTTAATATGTTTAGTACGTAGAGCTTCCCAAGCACTATTGGTAGTAAAGATACCATCTTTAGTGTAGTTCCAAGCCCAAGTATCATTAGGTTCAGAGGAGTAGATAGGAACAAACTTGACATCCTCAGCAATAACATGAAGCCCTTTCTGGTCAGGAATCCAATCACCATGTTGGATAACGGGAGCAACTAGATCATCATAATCTCCAATACACGAAATCATACCCCAGCCATATTTGTCAGCAAGTGAGTGTCCATTAATCCATGGGTCCCTCCAAAGATAAGTATCCCTACCATTAGCAATTCTCCTTGAGATACATGTTTCCAAAACATCCCTGCTCCTTAAAATGCATTTCCAAACCCCAGAAGAGTTAATATCCTCATGCATAGTCCAGAAACTCCCCTTTAGATATCTGCTTCTCATCCACCTAGCCCAGAGAGTGTTAGAAGTTAGAATTTTCCATCCATGTTTAATTTGATAAGTCCTTCTAAGGTCTTTCAGGTTGACGAGCCCAACACCACCTTCAGATTTAGGTCTGGAAAGAATATCATAACTAACTTTATGTAATCCCCCCTCCAAATGAAGTTAGCACATGATGAATTAATCTTCTCAATTGAATTGTCAGGAATGTGAAATGTTTGAAGCCAAAATCTAACTTTAGCAGTAATAACTGTATGCACCAATTCAATTCTACCAGCAAAAGTGTAACGTCCCGCCTTTTCGCACACTTTAAACCGACACACGTGCCAATTCAAACCATACGGAAGGGCGGATTGTTATGGGGTAAATGAGAAAAACAGAGAAGAAATAAAACAAAACAGAATCTCACAGCGGAAGGATAAAATATAATAATCAAATATACAGTTCATGAAACTGTTTTACAAAATAATTTATTGTTCTTGTGCAATAAATATCAGAGTTACACATACCAATACAACAATGCAGCGGAATTAAATGGTGTAGTGCAATACTATATATAAAATAATACTGATTCTTCGTCTTCGTCCTCCAAAGCTAAAATCTGCTATCCTGAAACGCTCGGACTGACCCGAGCGAATTTGAAAAGACAAAAACACCCGAGTCAGACTAGAATATCTTATGTGAGTTAAATAAACAGAAATAAATATGAGTACAGTAACTCAAGAGATGTTCGGGATTTACATCTCTTAAGGATCCGTTAAACTATTTACTATGTAGTATATTTCGCTATTATAATAGTGTCTATTTATAAAATAAACTTACTTTTTAATAGCGTTAAGGGGTTACCCATATAGCCCTTAACACAAATAATGCCAATAGTCTATACAGTACCGTAATACCTCCTGACCGGGAGGCTACCAGAGGATACTCCATAGGTACGACACAAATAGAAACTCGTAGTAAAGGCTCGGTATGGTAGGTGACACGGCACAACTAGGCAATGCCAGGGTAGATATACCAATTGCTATCCAGGCTAGTGGAAACGCGTAGCCGCAGTTACCGCCCACCTCGGACTAACTCCCCAAAATCAAAATATAGAAGTGGCCACTGAATCAATCCAAGTCAAAGTATAATATCAAAGAGGAGCGTCCGATCAGAGGAATGACCTCTTTGGCCTGAGAATCGCTCCTGTTTTAGCCACCTTATGCCAACTCACGGGAGTTGGGTCCACGTATTTACCTTACAGGAAACGTCGCCACCACCTACTTCATTCTGGAATCTCCACCGCGTACACGGTTAGTCAAAGTGGTTTTCGGTATCGACAGAGAGTATGTCAGATATCCGATCCGGTCTCTTTGCCAACCCATCGTTATTATAACACCGCGGTCATTTAAAAATAGGTTATATTTTTAAAAATCAGAATAAACATTCCATTTCATAACCATGAATACGATATCATTTCAAAACCCAAAACCATATTTTATCACTTATCCCAAATATAATTCTTTTCGAAAATCATAATGCTTTAACTTCATAACGTCTGAAAATCAAATATTTTCAAAGCATAATATTTTGAAAATCATAATTTAAAACCATAACTTCTAAAACTTGAATGGTTTGGACATTCAACGGTATATGAATTAAATGGTTTAACTTAAATGTTACTTTGTAAAGAAAATAGTTCTCATGGCTTTACAAATACATTTCTTTATTAAAGTCTAAACCAAAATTTATATTATCTCTCTCAAGTTCCAAACCCACTTCAATTTATTTATATATACGTATATCCATTTTGAGTATCAATATTTCAAACTAAAGTTGGATTTTATTCTTTCAACAAATCAATTGTTCTATTAATTAGTCTTGAATATTCATATAAAATCCATAAAAAATAAGACTTCAATTTCTAGTGATAAAATATATATATTTTTCCCAATTCAAATTATACTAGAATATTCATTTAAATTTATTTTGGGAAAAATCCAATTATAAATATCATATCTTAAAATTTCCAAACTTAACATTTAAACATATGATATAAATTATTAAACTCCATTTTCTTAATTTTCTTCCATTTTTAATAAAGATTTTTATACACCTTTTAAATGTCAAAATCTTCGAATTCATATTTATATATATATGGAAGAAAAATATTTATACAATATAAAATTTAAGATTATTATAAACCGTATTCCATCCAAACCATAGAAATGACTTTTAAAATAGTTATATATAGACCGCGGTGCCTGTATATAATTTTCTATCCTATGGTCAAGTGATACGGATATTTATCATTTCAATCCGCAATTTAAAAGGTATAAAATTTGCGGTTATATATCATTTCAAACCACAATCCCGAATGAATAAATATGCATGATAATTGGCAATATAATGATATATAAATAAACATCCATCAATATCATCCATCATCCAATCACAATCCACAAGCAATATCAATCAATAACAATATGTGTTTGATAATATGCAACAGGTAATAACTGGCAGTTTTATTCAAATTAAATTTATCAACTGTTAATCTAACAATTTTATATTCAGTAAAAATTTATATAACTGTTAACTAGCAGTTCACATACAAACAATAATTTCTAACAGTAAATTAATACGCAATAAATCAATTTAATTAACAGTTAAATTTAATAAAATGCAATTCAACAGATATGAATGAAATAAACATGCCAAATGCTCATAAATAAATTTCTATTCATTTCTAAAATTTATTTAACAAACATAAAAGCTTCTAGTAGTTGTGAGTGGGTTAAAACACTCACCTTTTGAATTTAAATCGAATTTAAATTCGATTTAAACCCAAAAATTCGCCCGTCTCAGAATTCGTCCAAACCTACGTCATTAAGTCCGGAATTTTAATACGATCCTAACAAAAAAAACCGTTTGTAAAACAGATATCGTATGCAAAAGTTATAACCAAAATTGTGATTGAATAAATTATAAAATAAAAAGGAAAATGGAACACAATCAACCTGCCACGTCACCTCACATTTTCTTCCCAGGTAGCACAGTGAATCACGCACGTTCCCTTCCCAGCCGAACCCATCTTCGTCGCCCTTTGACCAAACTTTGCGGCCGCCCTAGGCCATTACGGCCGTCACCACTCACGCCATCGTCCAAGTCGTCCTTCCCTCTACCAATGGCCACCATGCGGCCCCCTATAGCTGACGCCGCCGCCGCCCCCTAATTAGGGTTTTCGAACCCTAATTTGCAAAATTCGATTGCCACAGCCAACAATGGACGATGCGACCACAACCAAACAACTCAAGGTGCCGACCTCTCCAAAACCCAGAAAGTGATTTCGCCAATCTCTTCCCGAATCAAAAACGCCCAAATTTGACCATATGGATTTCGAAAATTGGAGGTTTGACCGCGATTTGTCGTTGATCTGAGCATCAATTGCAAAAACTGAGATCACCCGTAGATTTGTATCGATGAAAACTACCACATATATTTTTTTGGAATTTTTCTGGAGGGTTTGAAATTTAAGCTTTGATTTGAATTTTGAAATTGGATCTGAAATGCATCCATTGAGGAAGAGAGAGGGTTGAAGAAATGAACGTACAGCAAAAGGAATAGAATGGAGGCTAGGGTTTATAACCGTGCTTATATAGAGGGGTTAGAGGTAGAGTAGATGGACCGGATAAATTAACGTTCGGAACAAACTATGGCCCAAAAAGCCCGTTCTGACCCCGGAACTAAATTGGGTAAACCCATATATCGAAATAGGTATTTTAAAATATTCTGAACGCGTTGGAAAAAGTTTCACGTCCAAATTCGATCGTATGAAGAAGTTATGCTGAAAACAAAATTTCCAAATTGATTTCAAATTGATTTTAATTAAATTGATTTCAAGGCGTTTCGCGTCCGTACGATCAAACGACAAGTCCGATCGATACGAAATTTGAAATCCTGTAATAATTCACCGATACGGATCCGATGAAACTGGTTTCGTCGAAATCCGAGTCCGTGACAAAAATGGCTATTTTTTTAATATTTATTAAATAAATCAAAAATAAATTATAAAATCCAAATTTTTATATTAATATTCTAAATTTGTCCAAATTTCATTACTTATATAATTCAATCAATTCCAAATGATTTAACAAGCTTGGATGTGGATTAAAATCTATAAGTATATAAATTTTGCAGTGTTAATTTCTGCACTTCTTATTATTTGGAATTATAATTTTTATTCTCAAAACCCAATTATTAATTCTTATACTCTTATACTCTCAACTTGAATCCAATTAGATAAATAGATTTGATTTCCATTCCAACTCATTTGATTGCAAATAAACTTTTTACCATACATTAAATTCCAAATTATTAATAAACTTTTATTCCCATTTCCTTTACACACAATCATCGTATTATAAAGGTATCTTCCATTGATTTGCCTTAACTTATTTAAGGTAACCTTACATTAATATCTATTGTTATGATTTCACATTATTATCCCCTCATTTTTCTTAACTATTATTAATTCCAATCTTAATGAATTCAACATTATAAGTTTGATAAATTTATTAAATTCACTCAATTGTTTACAAATTCCATTTTAAATTCAATAACGTAATATTTTACGTTTACTTCTATTTTATTTGTAGTAAATACCCTTTGTTGGATTTAATATTCAAATTATAAATAAAATCTTGCTTTCTAAAGTTATATCAACAATGGTCCAACTAAATTTGAATTAGCTTTAACTTTATTTTATGGAATTAACTATTGCAATAAATCCAAATTGATAAATAAGGCTTGATTCCTATATTAACTACTTTGGTTCCAATTAACCTTTTATGGTGAATATGAATTTCAAGGTATAATTGAAATCTTATATCCATTTGATTTCACTGTTTCATTTTTATTATTAAATCCATTATAGCCAAATGCATGAAATTAATATACACAAATACTTTAAATCCCAACTTAAGTTTTACTTAACGTATTAATAAACGTTTAAATTTTCTTAATTGCAATAACTCAATTACCTTCAGTCTTTTTATTCACGTAGCTAAATCTTGATTTAAAATCTTTACTATAACCCATAGTCTTATTATAATAGGAATCTATACTGCCTGCAACGTAAATTTCAAATTAGTAAAGATCTTACACACATTTTTCCATAGATTTAGATTTCATAAATTCAGCTACTGCATTAATTCTTATTTGTGTAACATTAATGTTCATACTTTGAATTCATTCCTAATTCACCAAATTCAATTAATTATACTTTACAACCGTGTTTCCAGTGTATAGGTATTTTACACTAATTGTTATCATACCCATAATTACACGCTTATAACTAATTCCTACATTTGCATAAATTTATTAAGTTAGAATGTTTATTAAGGTTTATGCATTTCCAACTTGTACTGATTTTACACAATTATTATGATTTTTCACAGAACGTTAAATTTATTAAATGACCATTTATTATAATTAACTCCCTTAATTGAATCAACTGCTTATTATTATATTTTCATTCTTACCATTTCTTCCCATTATAAATTCATTTACATATTTACACATCTCTATCTTTCAAATATTAATAACCAACTGATTACAAACACTGCTCTTACCAATCTTCATAAATTTGTTCAGATCTATACTCTTTCTCATATAATTAAAGTTTATGTTTCTATTAGATTTTTTTCTTCTACAGACATTGAATTTTACTATCTACACTTATTGCATCTTTGTATACATGAATACTATTAAAGTTAATATTTATATTAACTTTTATAAATTCAACTTTCATTCGTTTCTTATCACTAACTTTCAACAAAATGTGACCATCTACATTAACCAAACCTATTGTCATAATGTTTTATTGTTACACTAAGTTACTACTACTATACCAAATTTCTACATTTATTCTAAAACAAAATTAGAAATTATATTAATTTAATTTATTAAATATCATAAATTTAACGGGTCGTTATAATCTCCCCCACTCAAAACTTTTCGTTCCCGAAAAGGAAAAAGAATGGAGAAGGAAGAATAAACAGTACATCTTATTTCAAATATTAACTTATAAACAATATTTTACTGGATTAATTTCCTTTAATGAAATATACTTGTTTTATAATCATTATGTCTTTTAATACTTGAACTATTAAAGTTGGAAAAATATTTTCACAAAATTCTAAGTCCAAAATTTTCTGAAAATTTTGGCAGAGTCTCCTTTGTACGAAGGGACTCTGGAGAAAATATAATATCCAAATATACAAATATATTACACATATTATCCAAAATAAAATATCCCAACCCGGGAAAATATATAAAATAGCGCTTTAAACGTAATCCGGAAACGTACCAAATTGTCGGGCAATACGCTTATTATTTTGGAACCAAAAGCAGTAGCAGTGGCTTCCAACACCTGTATTCACTTATATAATCTAAGAGGTTAAATATTTATTTTACAGTGAAATGTTCGGGTAGATTCAATCATTCATATCCAATCAAATGCAACAACCATAAATTTTAACAAACAGCACATGCCACCAACAGACAACCATTCAATCAAACAATCAATTTGTTGTTCGGGTTCAAATTCTGAAATTGTACGGAATGAAGAATAACTATCAAGTGCATCCGTTACTCAACAGTCTTAGATGGAACAAAGATAGATTATTTGTTCATCCCATAACTCCAAAATTCCTTACCCAACAAACATACATCAACCAAACAATCCAAACCAACACCAAAATAGTTTATTTACATTTATTTCATAATTCAGTGGTTTGATTTTCTTTCCTTCATTTATGGAGGAATTTCTTTGTTTCTTACAAGTTTATTTTCCAACTATCACAAAATTCATTATATTTGTATTTCCTTTTTATTACGTAAGTTTATAAAATAAATTCTCATTAATAACAACAATTATTTGAATATCTTCATTTCCTTACTCTTCACTTGTAAGATTCCCCTTAAATTCTTAATCTGCTAACATTCATTCTTATAAGTGAAAGTTTTTATTTATCTATTAACTATGGATTACAGTCATTTAAATTCTTCCTACTTTCTATTATATTAGGATAGGGGAGATTTAAGACATCTTAAACTAATAATCCTACAATCAATTCTTATTTAGAATTTCCTTTTATTTGCTTTACGTTCATCTCACCTATTAATAATTCTTAACTTATTTTCAGCAAAATTTCAATTATAACTTAAGTTTATACCATTGAATTCTTATTTACAACAGTAATTTATTGAATACTTCATTTTTCCAAAATTCTACTTGTATAATATCCTATTTAAAATTCTTATTTAACATTTCAACCTTTATATTTGGGTAAGTTATTTATGTCAAAGAAAGTGCAATTGAACTTATACAAGTTGAATCTCAATTCTCTAAATTAAATTTGATGTTTATCCATATTTCTCTTTGTCTCATATGTATGCAAATTCCTCTTTATAACTATGCAATTATTCTCTTATTTAAATTAGAGGTTTCAATTCATTTATTACTTAACTTTTATTTCACTACAATTTAACAATTAATTAATTAATTAATGGAGAATTTTAGAATTGGATTCCGGGTCAGATTTCAATTTATTTCAAAATAATAGATAAATAAGTTCTTACAACTCAATATCTCTAATTATAGTTAGAACAATAAAAGAAAAAAAAAATTTAGAAAATTTCAAAATAAATCTGCAGTAGAATTTACTACTGTGGCCTTTTCCCTTCGAAACTCGAAAATGAAAGTCGATGATGCGGCCGCCATCACCGAAATTATTTTCCAGCGACAGAGAGAAAAGTACAAAATTTTATTTTCTCTAAAATCTTCTTTAAAACATTTCTTCCGAATTATACTAAATATTTGTATAAGAAAATACTTATAAACCAAATCATTATATTTCATAAATCCTTTGAAAACAGATTTTCAAAATCCCGGACTTAAGTTCTAAAATCTCCAATTTGATTTATCATAATTTCAACTTAGCTTCAGTTCTTATAAATATTTTATTTCCTAACACCCAATCTATAACAACCAAATATATATATATATCTTTATAAAAATATTTTTATATATAGAAAATATAATAGGCAAAATTCTTTCATTCACCTATATTAAAACAAATATTATGTCGGTCTGTCCTATTAAGTGTTTAGAAATCCCTATTGATGACATAGCGTCCCATGCATCAACCAGAATTTATAAATACAAGCGGAACAGATTAACACAATATAAAAATCTTTTTATTAATACTAACAAATACGCTCTCTCATATATATACAGTCAGCGACTCCCATAGGATATTTCTACCCTATTAACAAAGAGTCAAACCCCACAAAGCCAAGGTTTATCGCTAAACCAAAGCTCCGATACCAGATGTAACGTCCCGCCTTTTCGCACACTTTAAACCGACACACGTGCCAATTCAAACCATACGGAAGGGCGGATTGTTATGGGGTAAATGAGAAAAACAGAGAAGAAATAAAACAAAACAGAATCTCACAGCGGAAGGATAAAATATAATAATCAAATATACAGTTCATGAAACTGTTTTACAAAATAATTTATTGTTCTTGTGCAATAAATATCAGAGTTACACATACCAATACAACAATGCAGCGGAATTAAATGGTGTAGTGCAATACTATATATAAAATAATACTGATTCTTCGTCTTCGTCCTCCAAAGCTAAAATCTGCTATCCTGAAACACTCGGACTGACCCGAGCGAATTTGAAAAGACAAAAACACCCGAGTCAGACTAGAATATCTTATGTGAGTTAAATAAACAGAAATAAATATGAGTACAGTAACTCAAGAGATGTTCGGGATTTACATCTCTTAAGGATCCGTTAAACTATTTACTATGTAGTATATTTCGCTATTATAATAGTGTCTATTTATAAAATAAACTTACTTTTTAATAGCGTTAAGGGGTTACCCATATAGCCCTTAACACAAATAATGCCAATAGTCTATACAGTACCGTAATACCTCCTAATCGGGAGGCTACCAGAGGATACTCCATAGGTACGACACAAATAGAAACTCGTAGTAAATGCTCGGTATGGTAGGTGACACGGCACAACTAGGCAATGCCAGGGTAGATATACCAATTGCTATCCAGGCTGGTGGAAACGCGTAGCCGCAGTTACCGCCCACCTCGGACTAACTCCCCAAAATCAAAATATAGAAGTGGCCACTGAATCAATCCAAGTCAAAGTATAATATCGAAGAGGAGCGTCCGATCAGAGGAATGACCTCATTGGCCTGAGAATCGCTCCTGTTTTAGCCACCTTATGCCAACTCACGGGAGTTGGGTCCACGTATTTACCTTACAGGAAACGTCGCCACCACCTACTTCATTCCGGAATCTCCACCGCGTACACGGTTAGTCAAAGTGGTTTTCGGTATCGACAGAGAGTATGTCAGATATCCGATCCCGGTCTCTTTGCCAACCCATCGTTATTATAACACCGCGGTCATTTAAAAATAGGTTATACTTTTAAAAATCAGAATAAACATTCCATTTCATAACCATGAATACGATATCATTTCAAAACCCAAAACCATATTTTATCACTTATCCCAAATATAATTCTTTTCCAAAATCATAATGCTTTAACTTCATAACGTCTGAAAATCAAATATTTTCAAAGCATAATATTTTGAAAATCATAATTTAAAACCATAACTTCTAAAACTTGAATGGTTTGGACATTCAACGGTATATGAATTAAATGGTTTAACTTAAATGTTACTTTGTAAAGAAAATAGTTCTCATGGCTTTACAAATACATTTCTTTATTAAAGTCTAAACCAAAATTTATATTATCTCTCTCAAGTTCCAAACCCACTTCAATTTATTTATATATACGTATATCCATTTTGAGTATCAATATTTCAAACTAAAGTTGGATTTTATTCTTTCAACAAATCAATTGTTCTATTAATTAGTCTTGAATATTCATATAAAATCCATAAAAAATAAGACTTCAATTTCTAGTGATAAAATATATATATTTTTCCCAATTCAAATTATACTAGAATATTCATTTAAATTTATTTTGGGAAAAATCCAATTATAAATATCATATCTTAAAATTTCCAAACTTAACATTTAAACATATGATATAAATTATTAAACTCCATTTTCTTAATTTTCTTCCATTTTTAATAAAGATTTTTATACACCTTTTAAATGTCAAAATCTTCAAATTCATATGTATATATATATGGAAGAAAAATATTTATACAATATAAAATTTAAGATTATTATAAACCGTATTCCATCCAAACCATAGAAATGACTTTTAAAATAGTTATATATAAACCGCGGTGCCTGTATATAATTTTCTATCCTATGGTCAAGTGATACGGATATTTATCATTTCAATCCGCAATTTAAAAGGTATAAAATTTGCGGTTATATATCATTTCAAACCACAATCTCGAATGAATAAATATGCATGATAATTGGCAATATAATGATATATAAATAAACATCCATCAATATCATCCATTATCCAATCACAATCCACAAGCAATATCAATCAATAACAATATGTGTTTGATAATATGCAACAGGTAATAACTGGCAGTTTTATTCAAATTAAATTTATCAACTGTTAATCTAACAATTTTATATTCAGTAAAAATTTATATAACTGTTAACTAGCAGTTCACATACAAACAATAATTTCTAACAGTAAATTAATACGCAATAAATCAATTTAATTAACAGTTAAATTTAATAAAATGCAATTCAACAGATATGAATGAAATAAACATGCCAAATGCTCATAAATAAATTTCTATTCATTTCTAAAATTTATTTAACAAACATAAAAGCTTCTAGTAGTTGTGAGTGGGTTAAAACACTCACCTTTTGAATTTAAATCGAATTTAAATTCGATTTAAACCCAAAAATTCGCCCATCTCAGAATTCGTCCAAACCTGCGTCATCAAGTCCGGAATTTTAATACGATCCTAACAAAAATAACCGTTTGTAAAACGGATATCGTATGCAAAAGTTATAACCAAAATTGTGATTGAATAAATTATAAAATAAAAAGGAAAATGGAACACAATCAACCTGCCACGTCACCTCACATTTTCTTCCCAGGTAGCACAGTGAATCACGCACGTTCCCTTCCCAGCCGAACCCATCTTCGTCGCCCTTTGACCAAACTTCGCGGCCGCCCTAGGCCATTACGGCCGTCACCACTCACGCCATCGTCCAAGTCGTCCTTCCCTCTACCAATGGCCACCATGCGCCCCCCTATAGCTGACGCCGCCGCCGCCCCCTAATTAGGGTTTTCGAACCCTAATTTGCAAAATTCGATTGCCACGGCCAACAATGGACGATGCGACCACAACCAAACAACTCCAGGTGCCGACCTCTCCAAAACCCAGAAAGTGATTTCGCCAATCTCTTCCCGAATCAAAAACGCCCAAATTTGACCATATGGATTTCGAAAATTGGAGGTTTGACCGCGATTTGTCGTTGATCTGAGCATCAATTGCAAAAACTGAGATCACCCGTAGATTTGTATCGATGAAAACTACCACATATATTTTTTTGGAATTTTTCTGGAGGGTTTGAAATTTAAGCTTTGATTTGAATTTTGAAATTGGATCTGAAATGCATCCATTGAGGAAGAGAGAGGGTTGAAGAAATGAACGTACAGCAAAAGGAATAGAATGGAGGCTAGGGTTTATAACCGTGCTTATATAAAGGGGTTAGAGGTAGAGTAGATGGACCGGATAAATTAACGTTCGGAACAAACTATGGCCCAAAAAGCCCGTTCTGACCCCGGAACTAAATTGGGTAAACCCATATATCGAAATAGGTATTTTAAAATATTCTGAACGCGTTGGAAAAAGTTTCACGTCCAAATTCGATCGTATGAAGAAGTTATGCTGAAAACAAAATTTCCAAATTGATTTCAAATTGATTTTAATTAAATTGATTTCAAGGCGTTTCGCGTCCGTACGATCAAACGACAAGTCCGATCGATACGAAATTTGAAATCCTATAATAATTCACCGATACGGATCCGATGAAACTGGTTTCGTCGAAATCCGAGTCCGTGACAAAAATGGCTATTTTTTTAATATTTATTAAATAAATCAAAAATAAATTATAAAATCCAAATTTTTATATTAATATTCTAAATTTGTCCAAATTTCATTACTTATATAATTCAATCAATTCCAAATGATTTAACAAGCTTGGATGTGGATTAAAATCTATAAGTATATAAATTTTGCAGTGTTAATTTTTGCACTTCTTATTATTTGGAATTATAATTTTTATTCTCAAAACCCAATTATTAATTCTTATACTCTTATACTCTCAACTTGAATCCAATTAGATAAATAGATTTGATTTCCATTCCAACTCATTTGATTGCAAATAAACTTTTTACCATACATTAAATTCCAAATTATTAATAAACTTTTATTCCCATTTCCTTTACACACAATCATCGTATTATAAAGGTATCTTCCATTGATTTGCCTTAACTTATTTAAAGTAACCTTACATTAATATCTATTGCTATGATTTCACATTATTATCCCCTCATTTTTCTTAACTATTATTAATTCCAATCTTAATGAATTTAACATTATAAGTTTGATAAATTTATTAAATTCACTCAATTGTTTACAAATTCCATTTTAAATTCAATAACGTAATATTTTACGTTTACTTCTATTTTATTTGTAGTAAATACCCTTTGTTGGATTTAATATTCAAATTATAAATAAAATCTTGCTTTCTAAAGTTATATCAACAATGGTCCAACTAAATTTGAATTAGCTTTAACTTTATTTTATGGAATTAACTATTGCAATAAATCCAAATTGATAAATAAGGCTTGATTCCTATATTAACTACTTTGGTTCCAATTAACCTTTTATGGTGAATATGAATTTCAAGGTATAATTGAAATCTTATATCCATTTGATTTCACTGTTTCATTTTTATTATTAAATCCATTATAGCCAAATGCATGAAATTAATATACACAAATACTTTAAATCCCAACTTAAGTTTTACTTAACGTATTAATAAACGTTTAAATTTTCTTAATTGCAATAACTCAATTACCTTCAGTCTTTTTATTCACGTAGCTAAATCTTGATTTAAAATCTTTACTATAACCCATAGTCTTATTATAATAGGAATCTATACTACCTGCAACGTAAATTTCAAATCAGTAAAGATCTTACACACATTTTTCCATAGATTTAGATTTCATAAATTTAGCTACTGCATTAATTCTTATTTGTGTAACATTAATGTTCATACTTTGAATTCATTCCTAATTCACCAAATTCAATTAATTATACTTTACAACCGTGTTTCCAGTATATAGGTATTTTACACTAATTGTTATCATACCCATAATTACACTCTTATAACTAATTCCTACATTTGCATAAATTTATTAAGTTAGAATGTTTATTAAGGTTTATGCATTTCCAACTTGTACTGATTTTACACAATTATTATGATTTCTCACAGAACGTTAAATTTATTAAATGACCATTTATTATAATTAACTCCCTTAATTGAATCAACTGCTTATTATTATATTTTCATTCTTACCATTTCTTCCCATTATAAATTCATTTACGTATTTACACATCTCTATCTTTCAAATATTAATAACCAACTGATTACAAACACTGCTCTTACCAATCTTCATAAATTTGTTCAGATCTATACTCTTTCTCATATAATTAAAGTTTATGTTTCTATTAGATTTTTTTCTTCTACAGACATTGAATTTTACTATCTACACTTATTGCATCTTTGTATACATGAATACTATTAAAGTTAATATTTATATTAACTTTTATAAATTCAACTTTCATTCGTTTCTTATCACTAACTTTCAACAAAATGTGACCATCTACATTAACCAAACCTATTGTCATAATGTTTTATTGTTACACTAAGTTACTACTACTATACCAAATTTCTACATTTATTCTAAAACAAAATTAGAAATTATATTAATTTAATTTATTAAATATCATAAATTTAACGGGTCGTTACAAAAAGAGAGTAATTTAGAACTCCAACCATTAAGTTTTTCTCTAATCTTTCCAACAAGTTCACCACATTCACGGTCAGTAATGACATTAGTTGAGAGAGGAACCCCAAGATACTTGACAGGAAGCAGACCTTCCTTAATTCGCAAAATGTCCAAAATGGCTGTTTTAGAGGTGCAATATTTGCTAAAATAGCATTTGGACTTAGTAGTATTTAGCTCAAGACCCACAAATAGATGCAATTGATTAAAAATATGAAGTAAACCCTGAGCAGCAGTTGAGGAAGCTCTAACAGCAATAATCAAATCATCAGCATATAATAAATGATTGACATTAGGATCATGTTTAAACAGAGGCTGAAACAAAGAATTATAACAAGCTAGTTCCATTTGAAGTGAGAAAAATTCCATGGCAACTGCAAATAAGTAGGGGAAGAGGGGATCACCTTGTCTCAAGCCCCTATTACTAGTAATGTAACCTTTAGGAGTACCATTAATGATAATGGAAAATGTGGGGGTGGAGATGCATTCCTCAATGAGATTAATCATGGAAGTAGGAAAATCCATACAGTGTAATACATGAATGATAAACTGTCTGTTAATTTTATCATAAGCCTTATGTAAATCAATCTTTAGACACATCTTGTCAGCTCCAGGTTTATTGAACTTTCTAATCAGTTCATGAGCTAGTAAAGAATTCTCAGATATGTGTCTTCCTTTAATGAAAGCAGATTGACATTCAGAAATAAGATCAGGAAGAACCTTTGTAAGTCTATTACATATCACCTTACTGAGAATCATATATAACACATTACAACATGCAATGGGTCTAAATTCTTCAATCCTAGAAGGACTTTCCACCTTTGGAATAAGAGTGATAAATGTGTGGTTTAATTCATGAAGAATTTTACCAGTGTTGAAAGATTCCTGAATAGCTTCTAACAGTTGATTTTTTAGGTGTTGCCAATGGAGTTGATAGAACTTAGAGTTCCACCCATCAGGCCCTGGGGAAGAATCAGTGTGAATAGAGAAAACAACAGCTCTTACTTCCTCCTCGGTGACAGTCTCTTGCAGCATCTGCCTGCCCACATCAGTTAAAAGTGCCCTGCAAGTGATATGAGGTAATGTTATCTTATTCTCACCATTATATAAATTAGTGAAATAAGAAATGGCTCCCTGTTCAAATTGAGAAATATCAGTAGCTAAATCCCCATGATCATTCATAGAATTAATAAGAGCATTGCAGTTCCTCCTGAAAGACATCTTAGCATAGAAAAATTTGGTACAGTCATCCCCTTGAGTGAGCCATTTCTCTTTAGCCATTTTTTAGCTTGTATAGCTTGTAAATGAAAGGCCTCTTTAAGTTGCTCTTGAGTAGAGAAATAATTAGAAATTAAAATATCGTTAAGTGGGTCTGCATCAAGAAGAGTCTGCAGCTGTTCACATTCCTGTTGTAGTTGACTTATAGTGTCCTGAGTTTTTGTTCTTTCTCTGTTCCAAATTTTCAATCTATGTTTTAGCTCTTTTAACATCATGACCATGGAAAACCAACCATTTCCATCTGTTTTAGGGATAGAATTGTGTAACGACCCGGAATTTTGGACAATATAAATTTAATAATTTGGATTTAAATTTATATTGTACTGATAAATTTTGTTAATAAATTTGATATTTATTTAAATAATCTTCTCTATTTAATTATTTAATTTGTGAAATTATTTTTAATGAGTCAATAAATTGTTTTCTATTTAATAATGTATATGTATTTATGTATATATTTTAAATAGACAATTTGTTTTATTTAAATTAGTATAGTATAGTTTTATTATGTTTTAAAAATAGAAATGGTGATTTATTTTTAATTTAAGCTTTTCAAAAATATTTAATTAAATAACTATATGATTTTAAATTTGAGATAAATGTTTTAATTAGTTTAAAATTCATTTTTAATTCAAGTTGTATATTAAAATATGTTACAAAAATATTGTGTTGTTCTTTTTAAATTATTAAGTGATAATTTTGATTTGTCAATTTAATTTGAAATTTAGAATACAATTTAAATATGAACATGTATTCATATGTTACAAACTCTTTTATAAATTTGTTTTAAAAGTTTCTTTTCAAATAAACTACTTGTATATCATTTTATTTATAATAATCATACTTTGCTTATTTCTTTAGAGAATTATTTAACACATAATTTTGTATAGGAATTAATTAACTAATCTTAATGCTTATTTACTTTAATTAAACATTAACTTAATTCATAAAGACATGTGTATGTAAATATTAAAGCTTAAAAGACAAGTGTCTACTTTTAAATGACATGTGTCCATTTCATTTTCATTTTTCTTTTAATTCATTTAAAACTGAAAATACATTCATATCATTTTGTTTCTTCATTCATATGCATTTTTTTTCATTCCTTAATCAAGAAAAGATCAACTTCATCCTCATTCATGTTCAAATCTGAAAACAAAGCTCTGCATTAACTCATTTTTCCAAAAACTCTGATTCAATCTTCATCTGAAACCAAACAAACTTCTCAAAACTCAAGTATAATTGCATCTGGAAATAGGGAGATCTGCATACATTTGCATTCAACTTCTCACAACCTAAATTCAATTCTGCATTCCCCAAATTACAATCTGCATTCCTTTGCATCTGCAAATTCAAATTTGAGGCCTGCATGCAACTTCTCTTCTTCAAAATACAAACCTGCACAACAGTTTGAAAAAGCCCTGCATTTCATTTACATTCAAACAAAGGTTGTAAGCTTCTGAATCAAAGAACCTGCATTTCAACATGAAAGCAAGGACCTGCATGTTTTTTTTTTTGCATATGAAATCAAAAAGGGCTCTGCAATTTCAAACATTAGAAACCTGAACATCAATTAACAAGCCTGCATGTTGAATACTGAAGCATTATTCAAGTTTTAAAAGAGCATTCAAGCCTGCATTTCAATTTAAAAGCAAGGAGAGCCTGCATTTTCAAAATCTGGATGTGCTCTGCATGCTAAAATTTGTGCTCTGCATTTGGAAAATAAGGTGAGTAACTCATTTTAATCTTATTTAATAAGTAAGGTTGTGCATGTTTATAAATTAGAGATGAACCTATATGAAATTGCTATGAACTAGTCTACCTGTGATATATGTATTGTTGAGCATTTATATTTGAATGTGATGCATGTCTGTTTCATCAGGGGATGGACTGTATACCCATTTAATAATTTTCTTCTGATTTTGGATGTTATTATGGATTAACATTTGAATGAAATTTGTTAGGTTCATAATTTAGTAAAGTATAACATTTTATATAGGTTAAATAAAATTTGAATTGACTGGAAAATTTATAACAGGGCAAACAGTAAATTTGTAAGAATTCAAGTATGAAGATTTGATAAACCAGTTATATAAAGTAATACTCTATACTAAGACATGATTTATAAGATCAAAATATAAATTTTTAGAATAGAATTGGAAGTGCAGTTTAAAATTTACTGTATTTTATATTTTGCTCAAGATCAGTTGATTTTTGTATTTGAATTGGATGAATTTGTTTCTGGTGATAGTTTATCTATCACCAATCATAGGAAAAATTACTGAATTGTTTCACAATTCAAGTTTGAGAATGAATTTGGGATTTTAGTTGTAGAACCCTAGTTTATTTTGGGTTACAGTTTTGGTCGAGTTTTAACTCCTCTGTGCATCGAGTTTGAAGCCTTTGGAAGTGAGGGTGGATGGTGAGGTGAAGAAGCTATCACCGGAGTTTGGTCGATGTTGTTGGTCGGAGTTGAGAGAATCTGGAGTTGACAGGTTTTAGGAAGTATGGGGTATAGGTTGTTCCAGGTTTGGGGTAGGTTCTGTGTTGCAGGGTTTTTGCCTCGGGTTTGTCTCGAGGAAAGTGGGAGATAACTCGAAGGAGAAGGGTAACTGACTCGAAGCAGAATTTTTGTTGCTCGAGTTACATTGTTACAGTTCTATCAAACAGAGCAGTTCTGTTTTATGAAATTTTAAAAATAAAGTTTAAATTTAATCTGAAATCCTGAACTTAGAATCTAATTTGAGTTTGAAAATAAATTCAAATTGTTTGAATTATTATTTTGTAATAAATTTAAATACAGAAATTCAAATTGGTTTAAAAATATATAAAAATATAAAAGAACAGAAATAGGTTGCAGTTTTTAAATTAAGAGTGAAAGTTTAAATTGTAAACTCAATTTGGACTCAGGCTTCCACAACCTGAATTTGAATATAAATTTAAATAAGTTTGAATTTTGTTCTTCTGAAATTATTTAATTTCAAAAAAATTCAAAGTTTAAGTTTTTTAAATAAACAGAAAACTGTTTCTATTTTAAAAATAAAAAGGTAAGTTTAAATTTGAAAGTGAAGATTTAAACTGGGTTTAAGTTTGGAATTTGAATATGAATTCAAATTTGACTGTTTGATATTTGAAAACATTTATGTTTTTAAATTCAAATTTGATTTTAAACTCTCAAGTGTAAATGCATTGTTGTTTTGCATATTGAATTGAAAAGTTAAGTATTTAATAATTCAAAATGAATCCAAAACTGAGTTTTTAAATCTGAATTTAAAATTTAAACTTCAGTTTTTAAATAAAGTTTAAATTTAAATTTGTTTTCAAATGGTTTGCATTTGAATTAAAGGTGTAAATTATAGAAGAGTTTGAAAGAATTTAAAACTAAATTGAGAATGGAAGTTATATTTCAATTTTGAAATTTAAAGATGTTTTTAATTTGATTTGAATTTGATTTGAATGGAAATTTAAATTCTTTTTAAACTTATAATTAATTAGATGTTTCTTGTAAACATATAAGATTAAGTTTTGTATTGTTTAAAATCTTATTTAAGACAAATTTGGATTTAATGTAAATTTAGAAACATTTTATTTTAAATGCTTAGTTTAAATAAGGAATATTTATCTAAAAGATAAATTAAGTTTAATGATTGGATTCATTAATTATTAAGGTAATTAAGATGAATGTTAATTATTTAATTAATTAATAACATGGAAGTTTAATTAAATAATTAATGATTTTTAATTTAATTTGAGATTAGTTAATTAGGTTTAATTAATATATAATTAAGGATGGTTAACTAAATTTTAATTTATGATTAAGATTTATTTAATCAAGTGATTAATGGTTAATTTAGATTTTAATTAACACTTAGTTAATTAATAATTAGAGATTAATTAAATATTAATTACTTAATAACTAATGATGATTAATTTAAGTTAATTTCTTAATTAAGTAATTAAGAAATGTTAATGAAGTCATTAACAATTAATTAATATGATTAATTTTTGTAAATTAATTAGATTAATTTATTAATAATCAATGGTTTAAGTTTAATTACTTAATGAAAGTAATTAAAGAATTAATTACTTAATGTAATTAATTAAAGTTAATGTGATTTGCTTAGATTAATTAATTAAGTTAATTGATTTAAACATTTGAGGATTGTTTGATAATTATTTTATGTAATTTAGAAATTTGTAATTACTTAAGGAAGTAATTAATTAATAATTACAGGATGTAATTAAAGATATTTGATATAAAAGAAATTTGGATTTAAATTACTTTAAATTTAATTAAGGGGATTAATTAGATAATTAATTAAGAATAATTAATTATTGGGTTGAGTAATTAATGTAGTTAATTACTGAATGGTTATTAATCAAGGGTGATTAATATATATGTAGGGTTTAATATAATTAACTTGTGTGATCAATATTAAATGCTAATTACTTATTGTAATTAGAGATAGTTAATCAGTAATGATTAATTGAATGATGATTTATAAATTGATTTGTAATCAATTGAAGATTAGGTTAAGCAAGATTTTAATGATGAAGTAATTAATTTAATTCATTTTAAATTAATTGGAGATTTAGTAATTAATTTAATTCATTTTAAATTAATTAGAGTTGAGTAATTAATTTAATTCATTTTAAATTAATTATTGAAGGTGTGATCATTAGATCATTGCTTATGTTTGATGATTGGTATTGGTTGA
The DNA here is from genome assembly GCA_030765085.1 of Allium cepa. Lineage (NCBI taxonomy): Eukaryota > Viridiplantae > Streptophyta > Magnoliopsida > Asparagales > Amaryllidaceae > Allium > Allium cepa. Next base: position 617,125,530 of record CM060942.1, read on the forward strand.
CTGGTTTGGTTTGTAATCTCAGTCGTGAGATGAATAGTGTATGTGATATGGATGCATTGGTTGCTTTTGGATGATAGTATGAATTATCTGATTATGATATGAACTATCTGTTGATAATGATAAGGCTGATTATCTATTGTGTTGTGAATTATCTATCTGTGTATATTTAGATAATGAATTGAATTGTTTTAAACTTAAAACAACTTGGACATAAAAGACACGCTTTGGTTTTCGATGAGACCGGGATCGGGTTTCCATATTTGGACATCCGAAAACCACATCGATTCCAAATAACGTTAGGTCGTTAATCCAAGTGGAGCGAGTGAAGACTCGAGGTGTAAGGGCTATACGTCAGTATAACTCTGTGGGTGATTCCGTAATGAGTTTGACGGAATAGATCTTATAGATTCGAGATGGTGAATCAGAGTGCAAGGGTTATCGTCGTTAACTCTGAGGGTGATTCCAATATGAGTGTAACGAGATAATGCCTTCGGTTTCGTTCGAACCCGGAACGAACTTGTATGGATTGAATGCTTTCAGAACATCGTCAGGTGGACGATGAGCATTCTAAGAGATGTGTTCTCTAAAGGTAATCGTAACCTCAAGCCTCATCAACCGGGAATGGCTAAAACAGGGGAGGTGCAGCAAAGCTTCGTGGGTAGCCCCCACTGGAGAGCAAGATTTATCCCTGTCTAGAGGTCCCTTTATATTTCGGCTGTGTGGGCGGTTGGAACCTAGGCCAACTGCGGGGTTGTCTTGTTCGGAACTATTCAGTAAGGAATGGGTCCGGCTTTGTGTTGCAGGGGATGAAGGGAGTAATCCTCGGTACGGTGATCTAGGCCACGTACTGTGACGGGCGGTACCCCAGTAGCCCTGCCATTGTATGGAATCCAAAATCCAATAAGTGCCAACGGTTTTGATTGTATTACCCACTTTTGTGGCTAGTAGCTGGAATTTAATGAATGTAACAATTTCGGCTATTTCTTATTTATTTGAAAACCCTAGACACTATTATAATATCATCGGATTTCCTATCAAATGTTTTGGTTAGCGTAAGGTAAAAACTTTCCCATGTTTATGTGTGGGAAGTCTTACGTGATACCTTTTCTTTCAAAGGTTTTTCAAAGTTAAGCAACTTTAACCTGTTACTCACACCAGACCCATGTCTGACCCGGAGTTATTTCTGTTTTCTATAACTCTTGGGTACTCAAATTTTTATGAGTAGCCAAGGGAATTCAGGTTAGGTTTCAGGATTAGCTTTGACGAATTGTGGAGGAGCATATGGAGCAGGAGGCTTCTGCGTATAGCTATATAGTTCCGCTGTGTTTTGTATCTCTGAGTGTTCTGTTTTGTACTGAGTTGTAATAGCTAGACTGGTGTTTATAACTGTCTAGTATGTGTTGTATATGTCAGTGTAACTCTGATATTTGATGTATACTATGTAATACTTTGTTATTAATATAATTTATTCGTTCCGCTGTGTTAGATTCTGATGTTGTTCTTTCTTCTCTTCTTTCTTTTCTCTTTTCTATCCCTTTCTTTCTTCAAGATAACGCGATTTTCTGGTGGTGGAAAGTCGGGTCGTCTCATTTGGTATCAGAGCGTTAGGCTGAGTGAATACCTAGGCTCTGAAGTGTATCTTTCTTTAGGGAGCGTTAGGTTGAGTGAATACCTAGGCTCTGAAGTGTATCTTTCTTTAGGGAGCATTAGGTTGAGTGAATACCTAGGCTCTGTAGTGGTGTCTTTCTTGAGAGAGCGTATTTGTATTTTTAATATATATATATATATATTTATTAGTTCTACCTATTTGTTGGATTACCTGTTCAAGTTTTTCCAATGTAAGTTATAAAGGTAGATGAGGTAGAAGTGTGTGTAACACAAATACCATTGGTTGAAGTTTGTTGGATGAGGTTGGAAGTGTATTTGTCGAGACTGTAGACCTAATACCGTCTCGAGTGAGTTCTGTTGTGATGAAGTACTTCAACGATCTCTGAAGGTAACCTGTTAAGGTTCGGAGTTCATCTTTGAAATACAGATTTGAGTTTTGATCTGTTGGTAGGGCAGAAGCAAGTAAGTGATGATATCTTGATATCTCAGGAAGTTGTAGCTGCATGATGAGATGCAGTGACTATGGATATTTCTGAAGATGTTTCTTTGGAACAAGAATAAGAAGTGAATCTGCCGGTGATGTGGCTAAGTTTAGCAGAGTGTTCTGAGTGATTGGGAGTCTTCTGGCTGGATAGTTTCTCTGAAGTGGAGTTCAGAAGCAGCAGAGTGGATCTTTTCTCTGGTAAGTTGGCTAAGTCAGCATAAGCTGTTCTATTTGGTTGAGAGAGAGCAGTTTTCTTGGATTTAGGCTGAGTTGATCGCAAAAGTGACTTGCGATAGCATGATCTCTTGTGTTTTTTGGAGATTGTCTGGATGTCTTCTGGAAGTCAGAGTTTGTCTGCATCTGGAGATCGAGTTTTCTTTCCAGGAATTGGAGCTGGTGGTTCAGTTAGTAGATGGATGGTTCCTTGAGATAAAAGTTGGTGAAGCAACTCAGGTTAGGAAGGAACATCTGAGTTTTCTTTATGGATCTTTGGAACCATATTTCTGTGCTGGGTTGTCTGGTCTGTGCTTGTGTTCTTCTGCATTTTCTTCTGTTTCGGATCAGAGTTGTGCAGCGGAAGCAGTTTGGAGGTGCTTCTGTTTGTTTCTCGGATAAGGAGAAGTTGTTCTGTCTTCTGTTGTTGAGAAGCAGGGTTTGTGTTCTTGGTTTTTGAGTGATCTTGAGGAGAGCATTGGATTGTTTTGCTTCAGTCTGTTTCTGATGGAATCAGCAAGAGTTGAGCTGATCAGGATGGATGTTGGTAGCTCAGGATTGTCTGAAGAATTTTTATGGATAAGAGACAGAGAAATTTGGATTCTGGAATTGGAGATTTGATTTTGGTTAAGTTTTCTCTGATACAAGGAGCTGTAAGTTGGGAAGCTAGCTCCGAAGTGTTTTGGTTTCTAGAGCTGAATTGTCAGTTTGGATAACTGGGATTCAGTATGTTTCACGTATCTCTGAGTGAGTGCGTGTTTGATATTTCTGGTTGTGGAACCAGCAGTTTAGGTTGGTTTGTTTGTTAAGTCAGACTCGTTTGTAGTCTGATACTCTGTTTAGAATTGTTGTTAGGAGCTCTATAGTATAGTAGTATTGATTGATTGGATTCTATAGAGCGAGTATCCCGATATATATATACCGGGGAAACTCGTGAAGTTATATCCAAAATTCTTTTGGATAATTAGGTTTGTTCTGATTGAGTGAATTGGTTGCTTTGGTTGTTGGCATATGTTTAACATATGCTGTGTTTTAAAATAAAATCTGTAAATAGATTATTAAATTGCCTTTGTTTTAAATTTCGGGGACGAAATTCTTTTAAGGGGGAAGGATTGTAACGACCCGGAATTTTGGACAATATAAATTTAATAATTTGGATTTAAATTTATATTGTACTGATAAATTTTGTTAATAAATTTGATATTTATTTAAATAATCTTCTCTATTTAATTATTTAATTTGTGAAATTATTTTTAATGAGTCAATAAATTGTTTTCTATTTAATAATGTATATGTATTTATGTATATATTTTAAATAGACAATTTGTTTTATTTAAATTAGTATAGTATAGTTTTATTATGTTTTAAAAATAGAAATGGTGATTTATTTTTAATTTAAGCTTTTCAAAAATATTTAATTAAATAACTATATGATTTTAAATTTGAGATAAATGTTTTAATTAGTTTAAAATTCATTTTTAATTCAAGTTGTATATTAAAATATGTTACAAAAATATTGTGTTGTTCTTTTTAAATTATTAAGTGATAATTTTGATTTGTCAATTTAATTTGAAATTTAGAATACAATTTAAATATGAACATGTATTCATATGTTACAAACTCTTTTATAAATTTGTTTTAAAAGTTTCTTTTCAAATAAACTACTTGTATATCATTTTATTTATAATAATCATACTTTGCTTATTTCTTTAGAGAATTATTTAACACATAATTTTGTATAGGAATTAATTAACTAATCTTAATGCTTATTTACTTTAATTAAACATTAACTTAATTCATAAAGACATGTGTATGTAAATATTAAAGCTTAAAAGACAAGTGTCTACTTTTAAATGACATGTGTCCATTTCATTTTCATTTTTCTTTTAATTCATTTAAAACTGAAAATACATTCATATCATTTTGTTTCTTCATTCATATGCATTTTTTTTCATTCCTTAATCAAGAAAAGATCAACTTCATCCTCATTCATGTTCAAATCTGAAAACAAAGCTCTGCATTAACTCATTTTTCCAAAAACTCTGATTCAATCTTCATCTGAAACCAAACAAACTTCTCAAAACTCAAGTATAATTGCATCTGGAAATAGGGAGATCTGCATACATTTGCATTCAACTTCTCACAACCTAAATTCAATTCTGCATTCCCCAAATTACAATCTGCATTCCTTTGCATCTGCAAATTCAAATTTGAGGCCTGCATGCAACTTCTCTTCTTCAAAATACAAACCTGCACAACAGTTTGAAAAAGCCCTGCATTTCATTTACATTCAAACAAAGGTTGTAAGCTTCTGAATCAAAGAACCTGCATTTCAACATGAAAGCAAGGACCTGCATGTTTTTTTTTTTGCATATGAAATCAAAAAGGGCTCTGCAATTTCAAACATTAGAAACCTGAACATCAATTAACAAGCCTGCATGTTGAATACTGAAGCATTATTCAAGTTTTAAAAGAGCATTCAAGCCTGCATTTCAATTTAAAAGCAAGGAGAGCCTGCATTTTCAAAATCTGGATGTGCTCTGCATGCTAAAATTTGTGCTCTGCATTTGGAAAATAAGGTGAGTAACTCATTTTAATCTTATTTAATAAGTAAGGTTGTGCATGTTTATAAATTAGAGATGAACCTATATGAAATTGCTATGAACTAGTCTACCTGTGATATATGTATTGTTGAGCATTTATATTTGAATGTGATGCATGTCTGTTTCATCAGGGGATGGACTGTATACCCATTTAATAATTTTCTTCTGATTTTGGATGTTATTATGGATTAACATTTGAATGAAATTTGTTAGGTTCATAATTTAGTAAAGTATAACATTTTATATAGGTTAAATAAAATTTGAATTGACTGGAAAATTTATAACAGGGCAAACAGTAAATTTGTAAGAATTCAAGTATGAAGATTTGATAAACCAGTTATATAAAGTAATACTCTATACTAAGACATGATTTATAAGATCAAAATATAAATTTTTAGAATAGAATTGGAAGTGCAGTTTAAAATTTACTGTATTTTATATTTTGCTCAAGATCAGTTGATTTTTGTATTTGAATTGGATGAATTTGTTTCTGGTGATAGTTTATCTATCACCAATCATAGGAAAAATTACTGAATTGTTTCACAATTCAAGTTTGAGAATGAATTTGGGATTTTAGTTGTAGAACCCTAGTTTATTTTGGGTTACAGTTTTGGTCGAGTTTTAACTCCTCTGTGCATCGAGTTTGAAGCCTTTGGAAGTGAGGGTGGATGGTGAGGTGAAGAAGCTATCACCGGAGTTTGGTCGATGTTGTTGGTCGGAGTTGAGAGAATCTGGAGTTGACAGGTTTTAGGAAGTATGGGGTATAGGTTGTTCCAGGTTTGGGGTAGGTTCTGTGTTGCAGGGTTTTTGCCTCGGGTTTGTCTCGAGGAAAGTGGGAGATAACTCGAAGGAGAAGGGTAACTGACTCGAAGCAGAATTTTTGTTGCTCGAGTTACATTGTTACAGTTCTATCAAACAGAGCAGTTCTGTTTTATGAAATTTTAAAAATAAAGTTTAAATTTAATCTGAAATCCTGAACTTAGAATCTAATTTGAGTTTGAAAATAAATTCAAATTGTTTGAATTATTATTTTGTAATAAATTTAAATACAGAAATTCAAATTGGTTTAAAAATATATAAAAATATAAAAGAACAGAAATAGGTTGCAGTTTTTAAATTAAGAGTGAAAGTTTAAATTGTAAACTCAATTTGGACTCAGGCTTCCACAACCTGAATTTGAATATAAATTTAAATAAGTTTGAATTTTGTTCTTCTGAAATTATTTAATTTCAAAAAAATTCAAAGTTTAAGTTTTTTAAATAAACAGAAAACTGTTTCTATTTTAAAAATAAAAAGGTAAGTTTAAATTTGAAAGTGAAGATTTAAACTGGGTTTAAGTTTGGAATTTGAATATGAATTCAAATTTGACTGTTTGATATTTGAAAACATTTATGTTTTTAAATTCAAATTTGATTTTAAACTCTCAAGTGTAAATGCATTGTTGTTTTGCATATTGAATTGAAAAGTTAAGTATTTAATAATTCAAAATGAATCCAAAACTGAGTTTTTAAATCTGAATTTAAAATTTAAACTTCAGTTTTTAAATAAAGTTTAAATTTAAATTTGTTTTCAAATGGTTTGCATTTGAATTAAAGGTGTAAATTATAGAAGAGTTTGAAAGAATTTAAAACTAAATTGAGAATGGAAGTTATATTTCAATTTTGAAATTTAAAGATGTTTTTAATTTGATTTGAATTTGATTTGAATGGAAATTTAAATTCTTTTTAAACTTATAATTAATTAGATGTTTCTTGTAAACATATAAGATTAAGTTTTGTATTGTTTAAAATCTTATTTAAGACAAATTTGGATTTAATGTAAATTTAGAAACATTTTATTTTAAATGCTTAGTTTAAATAAGGAATATTTATCTAAAAGATAAATTAAGTTTAATGATTGGATTCATTAATTATTAAGGTAATTAAGATGAATGTTAATTATTTAATTAATTAATAACATGGAAGTTTAATTAAATAATTAATGATTTTTAATTTAATTTGAGATTAGTTAATTAGGTTTAATTAATATATAATTAAGGATGGTTAACTAAATTTTAATTTATGATTAAGATTTATTTAATCAAGTGATTAATGGTTAATTTAGATTTTAATTAACACTTAGTTAATTAATAATTAGAGATTAATTAAATATTAATTACTTAATAACTAATGATGATTAATTTAAGTTAATTTCTTAATTAAGTAATTAAGAAATGTTAATGAAGTCATTAACAATTAATTAATATGATTAATTTTTGTAAATTAATTAGATTAATTTATTAATAATCAATGGTTTAAGTTTAATTACTTAATGAAAGTAATTAAAGAATTAATTACTTAATGTAATTAATTAAAGTTAATGTGATTTGCTTAGATTAATTAATTAAGTTAATTGATTTAAACATTTGAGGATTGTTTGATAATTATTTTATGTAATTTAGAAATTTGTAATTACTTAAGGAAGTAATTAATTAATAATTACAGGATGTAATTAAAGATATTTGATATAAAAGAAATTTGGATTTAAATTACTTTAAATTTAATTAAGGGGATTAATTAGATAATTAATTAAGAATAATTAATTATTGGGTTGAGTAATTAATGTAGTTAATTACTGAATGGTTATTAATCAAGGGTGATTAATATATATGTAGGGTTTAATATAATTAACTTGTGTGATCAATATTAAATGCTAATTACTTATTGTAATTAGAGATAGTTAATCAGTAATGATTAATTGAATGATGATTTATAAATTGATTTGTAATCAATTGAAGATTAGGTTAAGCAAGATTTTAATGATGAAGTAATTAATTTAATTCATTTTAAATTAATTGGAGATTTAGTAATTAATTTAATTCATTTTAAATTAATTAGAGTTGAGTAATTAATTTAATTCATTTTAAATTAATTATTGAAGGTGTGATCATTAGATCATTGCTTATGTTTGATGATTGGTATTGGTTGACTGGTTTGGTTTGTAATCTCAGTCGTGAGATGAATAGTGTATGTGATATGGATGCATTGGTTGCTTTTGGATGATAGTATGAATTATCTGATTATGATATGAACTATCTGTTGATAATGATAAGGCTGATTATCTATTGTGTTGTGAATTATCTATCTGTGTATATTTAGATAATGAATTGAATTGTTTTAAACTTAAAACAACTTGGACATAAAAGACACGCTTTGGTTTTCGATGAGACCGGGATCGGGTTTCCATATTTGGACATCCGAAAACCACATCGATTCCAAATAACGTTAGGTCGTTAATCCAAGTGGAGCGAGTGAAGACTCGAGGTGTAAGGGCTATACGTCAGTATAACTCTGTGGGTGATTCCGTAATGAGTTTGACGGAATAGATCTTATAGATTCGAGATGGTGAATCAGAGTGCAAGGGTTATCGTCGTTAACTCTGAGGGTGATTCCAATATGAGTGTAACGAGATAATGCCTTCGGTTTCGTTCGAACCCGGAACGAACTTGTATGGATTGAATGCTTTCAGAACATCGTCAGGTGGACGATGAGCATTCTAAGAGATGTGTTCTCTAAAGGTAATCGTAACCTCAAGCCTCATCAACCGGGAATGGCTAAAACAGGGGAGGTGCAGCAAAGCTTCGTGGGTAGCCCCCACTGGAGAGCAAGATTTATCCCTGTCTAGAGGTCCCTTTATATTTCGGCTGTGTGGGCGGTTGGAACCTAGGCCAACTGCGGGGTTGTCTTGTTCGGAACTATTCAGTAAGGAATGGGTCCGGCTTTGTGTTGCAGGGGATGAAGGGAGTAATCCTCGGTACGGTGATCTAGGCCACGTACTGTGACGGGCGGTACCCCAGTAGCCCTGCCATTGTATGGAATCCAAAATCCAATAAGTGCCAACGGTTTTGATTGTATTACCCACTTTTGTGGCTAGTAGCTGGAATTTAATGAATGTAACAATTTCGGCTATTTCTTATTTATTTGAAAACCCTAGACACTATTATAATATCATCGGATTTCCTATCAAATGTTTTGGTTAGCGTAAGGTAAAAACTTTCCCATGTTTATGTGTGGGAAGTCTTACGTGATACCTTTTCTTTCAAAGGTTTTTCAAAGTTAAGCAACTTTAACCTGTTACTCACACCAGACCCATGTCTGACCCGGAGTTATTTCTGTTTTCTATAACTCTTGGGTACTCAAATTTTTATGAGTAGCCAAGGGAATTCAGGTTAGGTTTCAGGATTAGCTTTGACGAATTGTGGAGGAGCATATGGAGCAGGAGGCTTCTGCGTATAGCTATATAGTTCCGCTGTGTTTTGTATCTCTGAGTGTTCTGTTTTGTACTGAGTTGTAATAGCTAGACTGGTGTTTATAACTGTCTAGTATGTGTTGTATATGTCAGTGTAACTCTGATATTTGATGTATACTATGTAATACTTTGTTATTAATATAATTTATTCGTTCCGCTGTGTTAGATTCTGATGTTGTTCTTTCTTCTCTTCTTTCTTTTCTCTTTTCTATCCCTTTCTTTCTTCAAGATAACGCGATTTTCTGGTGGTGGAAAGTCGGGTCGTCTCAAATTGAAATCTACAACATCGGCATAACCTTAAATTTTCTATCATATGGTCAAGTGATATAGATGTTTATTAATTCAATTCGCAATAATTTAAATTTTCGGGTATATCATTTTAACCTGCAATCCCAAAATTCAAAATCAATAAAATAGCTTGGGTTTATCATTTCAACCCATAACGATTTTCTCTAGTCTATAATATCATTCGGGTATGTATCATTTCAACCCATAGGGATTTCCTAAACTATCAGGGAACTTGTAGAGTGAGAGCAATGAAATATAATAACATAACATATCAATTACAAGTATATAATCATCATCAACAATTTAAATATAATATTTTACAACATGTTATAGTGTCATATGTCAAATTAATATAGGTTAACAAATGCTGATAATAACATATCAAACTTAACAATTAAATTTCTAATCAATTCAAATTTAACAACATATTTCAACCGTCATTTCATGTGAGTTAAATTTACTAAATATAAGAATGTTAATCGTGAGTGAACGCTCACCTTTCAAGGCTAGAGAAATTAGACAATATGACAAGCTACGAATTGAATCACGAACACAACAATCGACCAAATTCAGATGACAATTCCCAAAGCAAAGCAAGGTGGACTCGAGATCGATGAAAACAATATATATAATTTTTTTAAAATCTAAATTTATTCACATATTTAAAATAAAATATTTACATATTGTAACAACCTAAAATTTAATCCATAATAATTAATTCGTTAATTAATTTAATAATAGAATAACTTTGTTAAATTATCAGAATTGAGCCACCGGAATTGCATTATTGTGCCCGTGGTAATTTTCTGGTCAATTCCCATATATAGAACGTCAGAAACTGAGCTAATATGACCAAGATACAAAATAAGTAGATATATATATACTTATACATACATATATATATACATAGTAGGTTACCTGGGCACCAAGCGGTCGACCGCCCGGTCAACCGGCTTCCCTCAATTACGAACAAACAAACATTCATTCGTTCGAACATTCCAAAGGCAATTTTGCCGACTTAATGATGTGTTTTGCATTCTTTACCTCAGGTCTAGTCCTTCCATTCTTGCATCGGATAGCTCCTATTCAGCCTATGACGTGGTTGCATCCCATTCAATCTTTAAAATCCAACGGTTCGAGATTCACTTTTACCCTTATAAACAGACCCCTAGACCTAACACTTTTTCTCATTCTAGGTTTTCTCCAATTGGGTTCACCTTTCTAAGAGGGACCCTAAATGGAATAATTTTTCCAAGGAGGAAATCATTATAAGTTAAATTATTTTACAACTCCAAGTGGATCCGAGAAGACCAGAGGAAGAGCTTAGGATCGGAGGTGAGTAATTGTAATTATTTTAGATTTCTTTAAGTAGTTTAAAATAATACGGTTTTCAATAGTTGTAGTTTTACTACAATTTTTGGAATAGCATTTTCAGTGGTTATTTACAATTTTTCGAATTATTTTCAGTCTATTTCCTTTCAGCTATTCTTTTCAGTAATTTTAGTTTATTTCTATTAATTATAGCCTTTTCGTTTATTTACAGTATTTTATTTTATTCACTATTATTTATACGTTATTTACATCTTCTTTCTACGTTTTGGATTTTCTTCTATTTTTAGTTTTCTTTTATTCCTTCTTCTTATCCGCGTATGGATTAGAATAGGATTAACGCAAACATGGATTAATTATAAAAAAACTGAAATAATTGAATATAAGATGTAATTACAAGGATTTTAATATAAATGGAATTAGAATGAAATTATGCTTAATTGGACTGAAATTATGCCTAGTTATGACATTAAATGGACTTAATTAAAAAGATTGGCCTAGTTATAACTTAGAATTAAAACTAAAAAGAGTAAAAGATGAAAGAGGCTTATTTTCACACTTAGTTCTTGGGTTAAGTTGTAAGTATGATTATAACGTAGGTTATAATCAAAAAAAGAACAGAATATGGCTTATTTTAAAACTTAGGGTAAATTAATAAGGCTTATTTAAATAATTTATCTAAGTTAATAAGTAAAGATGAAAGTAGGATCTATACCAAATATCATTCCCTATTAGACAAAACGACGGTCTTACATTAACCTGAAGTGAGACGAGGGGACACTTATGCTAAAAATGGTAGTACTTCGTCAATTAGAAGTCCAAATCATGGGGGATTTGGATAAGGGGCATAACTAGGTATTATTTTGATGATGGGCCAGTACCAACAACATTTCCTCTATTTTCTATGGACACACGGTGGTCTCACATTAGCCTGAAGTGAGTCGAGGGGCACACTTATCCTGGAGTTTGAGGTAATAAGAAGACCTAATAGGTGGAGCATAAGGTAGTATAGACATGGTGACAGTTACGCATGCGACTTCCATTCTGGTGCTCAATAATCGCTATGAGTTCCAAGCAATTAGTATGTGCGTCTTTCGTATGTATCGTCTGGATCCACAGTGGTTGCTTTGTGCATCTTTAATAGATACCACTGGCTGCTGTGTAGGGAGTTACTTAGTATCTGGTCGGTAGTAAGGTTTACGGAGTAGCAGGCCGATCGAAGGGTAGAATTAGGAATTTAGCCTAATTATAGGATTAGGAATTCAGCCTAATCAAAGCAGCTATCAAGAACAAGTGCAAACAATCAAAGTTGACCTATTTTATAGTTATTTGTATTTTTTTTCATTTTATCTCTTTCCTATTTCCTTTGTTTCCTCTTTATATACTAGAACTGTTGTAGAGTCTATTACTTTTACTTTGCTTAAAGATTCTAGTAATTACAATCATCTACCAGATTTTTAGTTTGATCCACTCCTCTATTTTTCCATTTTTCTCCCCCTTACGCAATCAAGATAGAGGACAGTAGATTGCAGTTTCTTGGAGATTTCTTGGAGGAGTTTGCTACCATGTATTTCTTTTCTTTCAGCTTTTGTTCTTTCAATGTACTGGCTTAATACGAGGGATATTATGTATTTTAATTTTTGAGACTATGAGTTTTTGCTTCATAAGACATATTGGATTTTTAGACATATATGTGGTATTTGACTTATTTATGAAGCAATTAGGAAGTTTTGTTTTAATTAAGTTATTGTTTTAAGTTTCCGCTGTTTTTATCTATTTTTGTCTTGTGAATCTTAGTCTCTGTTAGCTTTAGTTATACCTACAATGCACCATTCCTTTTAATGTGTCCTTTTGGGTATATTAATGGGCATGGGGTGTTTCATATATTATATTTAAAAATCAATATTCAATTTAAAACACATATCAACATAATATATATATATATATATATATATATATATATATATATATATATTACAATCTGTATCTAATTTAAACACATATTAAAATAAAATCTTTATATATTATATTTCAAATCATAATTTCTTCAAGCACATATCAAAATCATTATATATTGAGGAAAGAAGCTGCTGTAATGGCTACTCGACTGTGGCTACGATGTGAGGAGGTGGAAGGTGGAGATCTCGGGTGCTAGGGGTGGATGTTAATGGTTAAATGGAAGATGCTCAAAGGGGATGGTGCAAGGCTTGGATCGGGTCTTTTACGTGGGTTTGTGGATACCGAGGAGGAAAGGTGATGGGCGTGGTTGGAGTTGAGGTACGGAGCTTATTGGGGGAGAAAAACTTGGAGATGGAGGACAAGCAAGAGAGAAGGTGGTGATGATCGGTTCAGGGGCAGTTTGATGTGGCAGTGGTCCAGCGGCGGGTCAGGGTGGAACGGTGGTTGTTGCTTAGTTGCAGCCAGGAGACAAGGCAACAATAAGGAGGCTGCTACAGCTTGCGATCGGAGGTGGGGTTTTGGGTCAGTTGTAGTAGGCGGAGAGAGTAGTGGGAGGTTGGAACGAGTAGTGGCTTTCGGTTGTTGGTTAGGTACGGCTGCAACTTTTGTATATTTTTTTATAAAGGAGGCGGAGGGTTGGGTATAAGCTGTAACTTGTTTATAGTGGAGGGGTGCTAGTGGTTTCGTGCGGACCGAAAGCGATGGCGGTCGGTTGGCAGAGATCAGGTGATGGATGTGGGAGGTCTCAACTGGAGATATGTGGAAGGAAAGTGGTGGAGGGGAAGCTTCGATGATAGGCATGTCAGGGGAAAAGATGGGAGTGCGAGCATGTTGCGGAGGAAGGTGATGAGGCTTGCGGTTGTCGAGAGAGAAGAAGAGGAGGAGGGTGGTCGATCGTGTGAAGTTCGACCGTGAAAGAAACAACAAGGCTCGAGAAAAAAAGGGGCTAGGAAGAAGAAACGTGTAGCTTCTCTATTATATAAATTTATAAAGTGGTGGATAATGGAAAGACATGAGGACTAAAAAGGTTCAAAACAGGTACCGATACGTGGTTTCACCGCGTACTGAACATCGAATTACAGGAATGAATATGCTACGGAGGTCAGCACAACGAGATGAATAGAATGACACACAGATATGAGGGATACGACAATCTTATCAAAAGTCGATATTCGTTGTTAAAAGCTGCTAAACCGCCGAATATAAGATAAATGGGGCTAGAGCAGTCCAAATTTGGTGAAACGAAATACGACGCCTCACTCAGAAAACGATTTAAAATTTTATTATGTAAAAATTTTCAGTTTTCAAAAATATTTTATGTTTATCAAATTTTTAACTGATATTAAAATTTCGCAACAGAACAAACTTACATATTTTTAAATGAAAATTTGCCACTTGCTATGCTTCAATGGACGCATACCAAATTTGCATTTCTAAAATTTATTATATATTTTAAAGAAAAATTTAGTTAATAACATTATTTAAAATTGTTAAAATTTTCGGATCGTTACACTCTCCCCCACTCAAAACTTTTTGACCCCGAAAAGGAACAAGATAGGATAATAGAAACAACAGAAAGAAAAGATAGATTCGAAATACATAATATCAGAGACAACAATTAATTTAAAACATATAAATCTCATTTTTTGACATCTTATTACTTCTATTTTATATTATATACTGTTCGATTACATGTTCTCGTTACATTCAAACTTTTTAGGTAAGTTTTATTAATGATTCTGAATGTAATTGAGCACTATTCAAATTTACCTTTTATTTACAAGATTTCTATTAAGCAAAATTTAGTTTGAACATTATATTACTTATGTTTTCTTTGGTATAACCTTAAATTACCTATTCACATTACATTTAAAATTTTCAAATATTTCAGGTAAGATATATATGTTTTAGAATGCAATTGAGTATTATACAAATTAATTTTACCCTGGTTCAACTGTTTTAAGTTGTTTCAAATTTCATTTCTCATTTCAAACACTCCAATTATTCAAAATTTTTGCTTTATTTCAATATTTGGAAAGCATCACTAACATAAAACTCAAGTGTTAAATTTCTGATTTCACTTCAAACCATTTTGAAATGAATATATACATACATACATATGTACATACATACATATATATTTATAAATCAAATCATACTCAAAAAATTCAAATAAAATCTATTTTCCAATACTAAAGTGTAGCAAAGCTACAAAGTGGTATCTCCACTTTGGGACTCGAAAATGAATGTCGATAATGCTGCAGTCATCATCGAAATTATTTTCCAACGACAATAAGAGGAGAGTACAGACTTACTTCTTTTAAAATTCTTTGGAAATATCTTCCCTTCGAAAATACTTACGAAAAAATAATATATTTTTCAAAACTTTGTAAACCAAAACTTGAAAAACACCGAAAATTCAATTCTCAAATCCTTCATTTAAATTCATTTCATTTGTAATTCAGATTTATAAACCATATTTTAAAAATTCCAACTTCTTATAACATACAACAATAGTTAATGGTTTATGGATGTTGACAAAACAATAAATGATAATCTAGTATTATCATTTCTAACAATCAATTCATTTAACTATATAATTTTAAAAATTACACTTCTATATATAAAATATAATCATACTTAAAATTATTTTATTTACCGATTTCGAAAATAATATTGTGTCTGTTTTCTCTGTTCAAGTGTTTTAAAATTCCTATCGATAGTGTTGGCTAGACGAATCGATCGAAACCCAAAATTCAAACAACACAATATAATTTTTTTTATATCAATTACAAATACACTCCCTCACAAGATGGTTCAAGAATGGATTGAGGCTCAAATTTAGAGAAACCCTAATCAAAGAGAATTCTAACAAAGAAGATAGGCTTGAAATGAAGATAAAATAATTAAATTACAAAAAGGAAAGATGAATGACTTATAATAATCGCGGCGACCTTAACCTGGTCAATCGAGACTCCATTTTCAGAATAATATGCCCAAGAAATCAGACTTCATCTCTCCAAAAATGGCATTTAGAATATTGGCTTTCAACCGATGGCTCCTAAGAGTTTGGAGAACATAGCTCAAATGAGACTCATGCTCATCCCCTGACCTAGAAAGGCAAGAATATCATCAACGAAAACCAAGACAAACTTGTTGAGAACATCGCGGAAAATGCGACTCATGAGTTTGACGAAGAAGGTAGGAGCATTGGTTAATCCATAGGGCATGACTAACTATTCATAGAAACCATTTAGCTATCTTGGCAATGCTTTCCTCGACTACACGAAGCTGGTGAAAACTGGTAGCAAGATCGAGCTGAGAGAATACATTAGCTCCAAGAATAAGATCGATTCGGAATGCAATTTCCCATTTTGGAGGAAGAGAAGTGATTTCACCAAAGAGATCCGGAAATAGTCGGACAACATGGGTGGAGTTAAGATCACTAGGCCGAGAATCAAGCGAAAAGATAAAACTTCTTGCATGATCCTGAGGCAATGGACATTCGATTGCAAGAGAATTACCCTGGCTGTCAACTAAAGAAACGGTTCTGGATTTGCAAGAAATAACAGCATCAAAACCGAGGACATAGAAATCTCTAGTAAATCGTAGCCTGTTGTAAAGGAATTTTACCCCTATACGAATTAT
The DNA here is from genome assembly GCA_030765085.1 of Allium cepa. Classification (NCBI taxonomy): domain Eukaryota; kingdom Viridiplantae; phylum Streptophyta; class Magnoliopsida; order Asparagales; family Amaryllidaceae; genus Allium; species Allium cepa. The sequence continues at coordinate 617,141,949 of CM060942.1, forward strand.
ACTAAGGTTAGGGAGACCACCGATGGGACTAGTCGTACTAAGAATGAAGTTTCCAATTGAGATTGCAAGCCATGCTCAAATTTATTACAGAGATCAATAGAAATAAAGCTTGGGGATGCTCTAGTATCAAGAAGAACACGAACAGGAAAAGAAAAGAATGGATTCCATAACAAAGTGAAAGTTCCAAAATTCAAAAGAAAACTTAATCAAAGAGAATCCTAACAAGAAATTCAAGCTCGAACGAAGATGATTCTGTAGTTAATTCTACTCATTCTAGGGTATTACTATCCAATCTCTAATGAGTTTGTACTCCATATGCAAAGTATTGGCTAAACCAAAGCTCTGATACCACTTGTAATAACCTGGCATTTCGAACCATTCAAATCGACAATCATCATACATGTTAGACTTCAATTGCTCAAAACAACAGATTGTTAATTTATATTTGGAAAAGCTCAGCATATACAATAAATAAGTTAATCATGGAATCATAGACATAGAGTATTACAACAATAAGCAGAGGAATAGATAAATAGTAGTTCATGAAGTTACTATATAAACATCAGAGTCTAAAGCAAATACAACAGACATCGCAAATACATAGATTTCACTAATACAAAAGTAACTGACAAATCTAAACGTAAAAATCTAGAAATAACTGAAATAACTGAAAGCTAAGTAGATAAAAGATAAATCTCTAAGCAAAGCTCCAAGCTCCAAAGGTGAGTCTCAAATGTTGTGACACTCGGTCTAACCCGAGCATAAAGAAAAACATAAAACACTCGAGTCAGGATTAGCATTCTTATACTAGTAAATCAACTCAAGTGAAATGTCAAGTAAATGCAATAAACTTAAAGGATGTTGGGATTCCATCCTTTAAGGATCCGTTAAACTATCTACATACATAGTACAATATTCTACATAGATAATGTCTACAGTAAAGTAAACTATTAAAATAGCGTTAAGGCGTTACCCATATCCCCCTTAATACATTTTTACATATATTCTCGTAGTTTATAAAGTACCGTACTTCCTTCGAAAACTGGAGGGCTATCAAAACGCACTCTGTAGGTGCGGTACAAACCAAACTCGTATAAAGCGCGATAAGGCATGTGACAAGGCACGCGAGGCAATGCTTAGGGTAGGATACTACCATTTTGCGAATCTTGGCTGGTGGTAACGTATAGTAGCTACTACTGCCCGCCTCGTGACACACTCCCAAATCAAAGGTGCACCCAATCAAATCATAAAGAAATAGAATGATATCGAAGAAGCATGCTCAATCGAAGATGCTACCTCACTTATCCCGACGTAGCTCCTGTTTTAGTCACATCAAGCTGACTCGAGGGAGTCAGGGCTACGTTTATACCTCATATAGACGTCGCCGAACCATCCTACTTCATTCTGGATTCTCCACCACGTATATGGTTGTTAAAGTGGTTTTCGGTATTGGTAGAGAGTATGACAATATCTGATTCGGGTTTCTTTAACAACCAAACGGTTATTTCACATCATGGTCATTTTCATTTCAGACAATCCATACTTCATATCAAAATATCATATTCATTTCAAAAATCATATCACTTTCAAAATCATATTTACTTTAAATCATATCACTTCCGATGTCATATTTACTTTCGAAATCATTATTCACTTTAAATCAAATTCATTTCCAAAATCATAACCACAAAATAGATTAAACTATTTTATCAAAGCATTCGCACTTAAATCTAAATCATAATAGTTCCAACTTAAACAGTTTGAATATTGAAAGTTGTTTATATATTGGAATAGTTATACATCAAAAATAGTTTATATTTAAAATAGGTTATAGATTAAAATAGTTTATATATTAAAATAGTTGAAATATTAAAATATGTATATTAAAAAATTGTTTATAAATTTAAAATAATATTTTACAATAGTTTATATATTTAAAAGAGTTTCTATCGAAAAGAGTTTCAAATTAGAATTGTTTCTTCCAATTTCACAAATCAATTCAAATCAACATTAGTTCCAAAATTAAATTTAAATCAATCTCAGTTCAACAATTTCATATAAAAATGTTAAAGGTTCAAGCCAAATTCTCATTGAAACTATTTTTAATTGATATCTATTTCAAATCCAGAGTTGAACTTACGATTTAAACCACTTCCAATTGAATATGTTTCAAAGTTTAAATATTCAAACAATTTACGATAACTCTATTTGATAAATTTCATTTATATTTCAAAATTCAACTTTAATTTTATTTAAATTTCAAATATTCACTTAATCATTTTTTAATAACATTTAAATAAATTCACAAATTTCAAGTTTAAATCAAAATTAAATATCTAACTTCAATTATATTTAAATGAAATTATTCACTACATCACCTTTTTATAAATATTTAAATAAAATCTTAAATTACAAATTTAAATCAAAATTTACTATTCGATTACAATTTTATTTAAATTTGAAAAATTCATTAAATCACCCTTATCAAAAAAAAATCAAGTTATTAAGTTATAAAATTGTATGTTTAAAAATCTTAAAATCAACAAGTTTCAGATCAATACTTATTTGAATTCAATTCTTAATCCAGTTAAATTACAAGCCAACTTAATTTAACTTTCTAACCTTAATTTTATCAAAGTTATTACAAAAATCTATTTTTAAAAAATTAATATAAATTGTAAATAAATATTTAAAACATATTATACATATCAGTTAAATTGAATTCTTATTATATTTTTTTAAATTAAAACTTATTATTAAATCTATTTTAAATCTTATTTTATACATTTAAAAATAATAAAATTATAGGTAAAGTCATAAAATTTATATTTTTAAACTTAACTCATAAATTTAAAATTTCTAAACATATAATTTAAGAATCTAAATTTTACTCATACATGAAAATATAATCATTATATTATATTTTTAAAATCATTTTTTATTTAAAACCCATATATTTCCTTTCAAAAGTTTGGAAATCATTTTTCAAAAATAGACCAATGGTGTCCGTATTAATTTTCTATCCTATGGTCAAATGATATGGATATTTATCATTTCAATCCGCAATAACTTAAATTTACGAGTATATATCATTTCAACCCGCGATCCCAAAATTCAAAATCAATAAAATCTTTTTAGTTTATCATTTCAACCCATAACGATTTTTCCTAATCTATAATATCGTTCGTGTATGTATCATTTCAACCCATAGGGATTTCCTAAACTATCAAGGAACTTGTAGAGTGAGAAAAGTGAAATATAATAACATAACATATCAATTACAAGCATGTAATCATCATCAACAATTTAAATATAATATTTTACAATATGTTATGGTGTCATATATCAAATTAATATAGGCTAACAAATGCAGATAATAACATATCAAACTTAACAATTAAATTTCTAACTAATTCATATTTAACAACATATTTCAATCTTCATTTCATTTTAGATTAACTTTACTAAATATAAGAGCGTCAATCATGAGTAATCGCTCCCTTTCGAGGCTAGAGAAATTAGGCAATATGACAAGCTACAAATTGAAAACACGAACTCGACGATCGATCAAATCCAAACGACAATTCCCAAAGCAAAGCAAAGTGGACTAGAGATCGATGAAAATAATATTTTTTTTAAATCTAAATTTACTCACAAATTTAAAATAAAATCTTTATTTATTATATTTAAAAATCAATATTCAATTTAAAAGACATATCAAAATAAAATCTTTATATATATATGTGTGTGTGTATATATATATATATTAAAAACAATATTTAATTTAAACACATATTAAAATAAAATCTTTATATATTATATTTCAAATCATAATTACTGAAAACACATTTCAAAATCATAGTACATTGAGGCAAGAAGCTGCTGCAATAGCCGCTCGGCTGCTGCTACGGGGTAAGGAGGTGGAAGGTGGAGATCTTGGCTGCTAGGGCTGGGATGTGATTGGTCAAATGGAAGCTGCTCAGAAGGGATGGTGCAAGGCTTGGATTGCGCCTTTTGCGTGGGTTTGTGGAGACGGAGGAGGAAAGGTGATGGACGCGGCTAGAGTTGAGGTACGGAGCTTGTTGATGGAGGAAAAACGTAGAGATGGAGGGCAAGCAAGAGAGAGGGGGCGGTGGTGATCGGTTTAGGGTCTGTTTGATGTGCCAAAGGTCTGGTGGGGGGTTAGGGTGGATATGGTGGTGTTGCTTGGTTGCAGCTAGGAGATAAGGCAGCGATGAGGAGGCTGCTACAGCTTGGGATTGGAGGTGGGGTTTTGGGTCAGTTGCAGTAGGCCGAGCGACTAGTGGGAAGTTGGAGCGAGTAGTGGGTTTCAGTTGTTGGTCAGGCACGGCTGCAACTTTTGTGTGTGTGTGTATATATAAAGGAGGCATAGGGTTGGGTATAAGCTACTGCTTGTTTATGGTGGAGGGGCGCTAGTGGTTCTGTTTGGAGCGGAAGCGATAGTCGTCGGTCGGCGGAGATCAGGTGATGGACGTTGAAGGTCTCGGTTGGAGATATGCAGAAGGAAAGAGGCAGAGGGGATGCTTCGATGATAAGCAAGTCTGGGGAAAAGGTAGGGTGCAAGCATGTTGCGGAGGAAGGTGACGAGGCTTGTGGCTGTCGAGAGCGAAGAAGAGGAGGAGGGTTGTCGGTCGCTTGAAGTTTGGCCATAAGAGAAACAACCAGGCTCGAAAAAAAATGGACTAGGGAAGAAGAAACGTGCAGCTTCTCTGTTATATAAATTTATATATAACTTTATATTATTATCATATTCTTTTTCTTAAGCAAAAGCTGATCAGAAGTGAAAAGTCGGAGAAAACGAAAAGACAGAATATAAATTGAAACCATAGGAACGGAAAAGTCTGATATGAATTTATGGAATTATTAAAAGCAAAAGGCTATTGGTATTACACGATGGATAATGGAAAGACACAAGGACCAAAAAAGTTTAAAATGGGTACCGATACAATCAAACGTTCCGCGGTTTCGCCGTGTACCGAACATCGAATTACAGGAGTGAATATACTACGAAGATCAGCACGATGAGAAGAATACAATGGTACACAGGTATAAGAGATATGACCATCCTATCAAAAGTTGATATTCATTGCAAAAATGCTGCTAATCCATTGAAAATAAGATAAACCGGGCTAGAGCATTACAAAATTGGCGAAACGAAATACGACGTCTCATTCAGAAAATGATTTAAAATTTTATTATGTAGAAATATTGAGTTTTCAATAATAATTTATTTTCATCAAATTTTTAACTGATATTAAATGTTAAATTAAAATTTCACAACAGAGCAAATGTAAATATTTTCAAATGAAAATCTACCACTTGCTATGCTTCATTGAACGCATACCAAATATCTAATTTTTATTTCCAAAATTTTATTATATATTTTCAAGAAAAATTTAGTTAATTACATTATTTAAAATTGTTAAAATTTCTGGGTCATTACAGTTTGCGTCTTTAGGCATGTTTCGAGCTTTCTTCCGGTTCATCTCCAACTCTCTGTTTGGCCCAGTACGACTGCTACCCCTATAAATAAAAATCATAGAGCAACCAAAATAGGATATGGATTCTCTAACTGTGGAGGCTCTACTACTTCTTCACTTCTAATCTCTCCTCCATTAATGTCACTTAGGAAACAACTATTTTCTGTTCGAGGACTTAGATCAATAAATTCTTAGTACCGGTGACTCTCAAACACTCTAGAAACATCATAGTAAATCTGAGATCCACTAATTATGGTCTGATCTAAGAAAACTAATTGTAATTCAAAGGGAGAATAACTAATAACAGCGATTAAAGTTGACATAGGTCGGAGATTATGCCGAACCACTATAAAAACTTCCGTATATTCTTGTTTACCTTCTTCTTTTTCTGTACTTTATTTGAACTGGTGCTTTCATCTTAATTCCAGGTACTGATCCAAATTTTAGGTTAACACAAACAAATATATACATATATATATATATAATAACCAGTCCAACTATATAGAACTAATAAACACATATCGTGCATATTTAAATACACAAAAGCAGTACAAAACCAAAGCAACAAATCTATAATCTCAATATTAATAAAAATTCATATATACAATCATATAAACAATTCAACAAAAATGGATCTTACTTAAGCAATCAATCAAGCGGATGTATATTCTTTGTATTATTTATAGAAGTCTTAAACTATTTTATAAAATAAAACTCCCACTATAAATCATGTTATAGCTTACTATCACTTAGTTCTTCTATTAAAATTAAGTTTAGCTATTAATAAGGCCTCAAAATATCATACAACCGATGTATATAATACACACGCACATGTTAATACCATAAGTATTTATTTTGATGAACAACCGTATAAATATTACTACTAACATATCTCCAAATTGTGCAATACTTTCAGATATATTATGGAGAGTTTTCTCAGTAGAAGAAAATGAATTATACATATGAAGATTAATCAGAGCAAATGGAAGAATAAAGCCGATTGAAGAAGAATGAAACACAAATGCTATAATGATAGAGATACTTGAAGTGACGGGTAGTTGTTTGAATCTTAGAATCTTTGTTAAAGACCTCATGACAATTATACTTGAAGATCGTCAACCATTGATCTTAATCGAATCAAAAAATAACCAAAAATATAAAGAAATTTGATATATTAAAATCTCACATATATGTTGACATATCCACGCTAAGTATGTTGACATATCAATGGATTTACTATTTTTTGAAATTCAAATGATGAGATTTTCTCTCCATCCCTTCACCATTGGACATGTCTCTGTATAATGGCTTTGGAAAACGAAATTTAACACCTAACATTCTCATTTTCTCTTACTCTTTCATTTTCATAATTTTATGAGAAAGACCTTTAAATATTCTTCAACTCGTTGCAGATCTACACTCTTTCACTTCAATTCTTTAAGGGTTTGCAAACCACATAAGATCAGAGAATTTGTACTTGAATTCATATTATTCTCTCTCTGTTTTGATCCTACTCCTCAAAGAGTTCAAAATTATATTATCATTGGAGGTCTATAAGACTATTGTATTGAATCTGCAAGAATTTATATTGAAGATACAACTACTTGCCATACTATACTGTTGATTGTAAAGAGAAGAAGGTGTTCTTGTAGTCTGTGAAATTAAAAGGATGACCTTATAGCCTGGTAAATCAAGAGGGTGCATCTTGTAGCCCGGTAAATCAAAATTATAAAGGTGTTCTTGCCACCCGTGGAAAGCAAGTGGTGATAGTAAAATTATGTACGATGTAGTGTAGGACCGGACATAGGATTGAATATCCAAACTAGTATAAAAATTCTGGATGTTATCTACTTTACCGCATCCTACTTTACTACTTGCTTATTCTATGATTATTTGTTTCTATTTGCAATTTGATTAGATAAAGTTTTAAATTCATACATAAGTTTTAAATAGTTGAAATACACACTTCACCTCTTTAGTGTATAAATTGCCTTAAGACCCCATTCACATTGTGATAAATTGTCTACTGCTAGACCCCCACTATTTATGCTTATTAGACTTGTAGGATGAAAATTTATTTGCAGTCTAATGGTCTCGGTATTTGAAAATTACCCAAATTGAGTACACCGAGCCCAAAATGAATTATACACAATAGACCAATGATCAAAAGACACAAGCACTCAATAATTAAAAGGCTATGGATATTTCATTCTGCACCTAGATAAAAATGGGTTTAACATAATGTCTATTAGTAAAAGTGCTTGTGAAATTTGGAGAACACTACAAGTCGCGCATGAAGATACCAACAAAGTTAAACGGACAAATATATCCATGTTAACTAATCAATTTCATTTGTTTAGAAATAAACAAAATCAATCCATTTTTGATATGTATTCTAGATTTCAGGATATATTACATGCATTAATATCATTAGGAAACAATGTTGCTAAAGAGGACCAGGTTAGAAAGATCTTGAACTCGCTTTCTTTTGAATGCGATCATAAGACTCTGACAATCGAAAAACTCAATGATATTAGTATAATTAAAATAGATGAATTAATTGATATTTAGAAAGAGAATTAGGCAAATGAGAAGAAATCATCGACACTCAATGTTATAAACATAATCATGAACCAGATAATGATGGTGATGATAAGGAAATCGATTATATGACTAGGAATTTCAAGAAATTCTTGAAAAATAGAAAATTGAACAAGCTTTGAAAAACTAAAAACTATACAGATAATTCCAAAAATGGAAATATTGTTAAGTGTTTTGAATGTGATAAAATCGATCATTTGAAAGAGATTGTCCAAACCTGAAGAAATCAAAGCACTCTTCAAACACTTTCAGTAAGAAGAGGAAACAAGTTTCCAATGCAACACAGGATGATTTAGAAACTAAAAATGTCAACATATGCTTAATGGCAAATGATGACCAGGTATGGAATTCTCAACAAGGAATTATGAATGTTTTAAATGATATGTATATGGGATATAAAATTCTTAGAAAAGAGTACAAGATTAGTTTAGCGAAGATAGACAGATTAAAAATGTTTAACAAAATGTTAATATAAGAAAAACAATGTCTAGCAGAGATAGATATATTAAAAATGTTTAACAAAATGTTTATGAAAGAAAAACAATGTCTGGAAGATGAATTTGAAAGATTTAATGGACATAATGATGAAAACGATTTAAAACCTGAAAGTTTTGAAAGACTGAGAAGTGAAAATGAATTCTTAAGATCAGAAAATCTTTTAATGAAGTCAGAGATCATAGATCTAAACAACAAAATAACATCTCGGGACAATTTTATTCTTAACTGTAATAAGGATATCGATAAAATGAAAACTAACATTGATAAATATAACAAAAAGAAGGATAATCTAGAAAATTTATTATCTACGTCTAAACCCACTAATAATAAACATGGACCTTAAGCCCAAATCAAAGAAAAATAGTACTCAAAGTATTAAATATATTAAGGGTACCAAGTTCAAACCAAAACCAAGAAAATTAAAGTTAAAACCCCTAAATAAGTTTATTAATTTATAGGTTCCTAGAAGGTTTGATAATAATGAGAAAGAAAAATATATTGATAACTTTATTAATGATTTTCATTTATCTGATGATTATATTTTAAAGGGGTTTTCAACTCTTGATGGCTTGGGCTTTCCAAAATTTAACCCCATAGAACCGAAATAAAATAGGGTACCAGTGCGTATATTTTATATTTTTCAAGTACCAACAATGCAACAAATATAAAGAAAGAGAAATGGATACCGGACATCAGATGTTCAAAGCATATGACAAGAAATTCATAGATAAAGAGCGACATTATGTATAAAGATGGTGGAATTGCGAACTTTGGATATAATTCAAAAGGATGTGTTATTGGCAACAACAACATCGGTAACTCTAAAACTCCTCTTATTTTAAATGTTTTACTTGGAAAATTTGTTTTGTGCTTTATATTGATTCTTGCTTTCCCTCATGAGTTCTATTTCAGGTTTTTTAGTCTCAAGGAAAAAATTGAAGAAAATTTTAGTTTTAGGGACAAGAAGTTTGCTTTTGAGCCTGAAGGACACTTTTTAGTATGAATCACGAAATGATGGTTGTAACTATCATTTTCAATTTACATTAAAAAAATGTCCTTCAAACTAAAAAACAAACTTGCTGTCCCTAAAGCTAAATTCTTTTGCAACCCTTTCCTTGTGTCTATTTTCCTATTCTATTTATATACATTCATTTATATTTATATATAAACTCTATACATATTATCTAGTTATGCTTAAGCGATTCTCTTTCACCCATTATTGTTGATGACAAAGAGGAAAATGTATAAACATACTAGGAAAAATGACAGGGGAGTGCATAGAGTTAGGGGGCTCAAATATATAAATGTTATATTTTATCTCTCAAAATTTATATGGTTTTCATCATCAAAAAGGAAGAGATTATTAATACCCTAAGTACTGATTTTAACGAACAACCATATAAATATTACTACTAACATATCCCTGAGTTGTACAGTACTTTTGGATATATTATGGAGACATTTTCTCAGTGGAAGCAAATAAATTATATATTTAAATATTAATCAGATCAAATGGAAGAACAAAACTGGTTGAAGAAAAATGAAATGCTAATGCTGTACGATAGAGATATTTGGAGTGATGAGTAGTAGTTTGAATCTTAGAATCATTGTTAAAGGCCTTGAAATTATACTTGAAGATCATTAACTATTAACCTCGATCGAATCACAAAATATCCATAAATACAAAGAACTTTAAAATATGAAAATCTCACATATATGTCGACATATCCTCCTTCCTCCCAAGTATGTCGACTATCAAAGTTTTTCTATTTTTAAAATTCAAATGAAGGGATTTTTCCTCCATCCCTTCACCAGTGGACATGTCTCTTCAACCACTATATAATGCTCCAGAAAAAAAAATTTAACACATAACATTCTTATTTTCCCTTACTCTTTAATTTCCATACTTTTATGAGAAGGATCCATTACATATTCTTCCACTCTGTTTGCAAATCCATACTCTTTCACTTCAATTCTTCAAGGATTTACAACCATACATGATCTGTAACATCCCGTATCTGGAGGTCAAAAGCTAAGGGCTAAAGATGTTGTAGTCATCCATAGTATTAATTTCTGGTGATGAAATACGGCAATGATAATGGTATCCGTAATATCAGAAGCACATGAATATGAACAAAATCACAGATTTAAAACATAATATTTTGTTGATTACATTTCAAAACAATAATTTATATCCATGTTACATAATCCCATATCATTTCCCAAGTAATGATTAAATATATCATCTACAAAATACGCCAAGAGCGACACATGACGATGCCCTCTTGGTTGATCAGAGCAATATAATCATAGCTGACTTAATGTACACAGTGGAATCAAAAATGAAACTTCTAAATAGCTATCCGTCAGCCATCTGCTCGCCTCCTGAAGCTTTATTCGCCGAAAGACTAAAAACCTAAAAACCTCAACCCTCAGCCTACTGAATCAATACTGATTACCCGAGAGTTTAAGGGAAAACAAAAACTTCGAGTCAGACATAAAGCCTGGTATGAACGATTCTCTTACATCTCGGTTTACTGATATTAAGTGAGACCATGCCGCTTAGCGAAACAGGTTTGCTCTCACTAGTATCATTTTCAAAACATATATTTTGCAATTGTTTCCTGCAACGAAACTGATTAATCAAACTGATTATATCAAAATAGCAATATCCATTATGCTAAATAAATGAACTATCTGTCCGTAAAACAAGTAATATGTGAGCTATCTGCCCTATAACGACCCGTAATTTTACCACTTTGAAAATAAAATATTTAATGTATTTAAATATTCAAATATAGAATTTTCAAACATAAATAATCATGTTTTATATAATAAATAAGAATGGTGAACTTATTTTTAGAACTGAATAAAGATTTTGGACTTTTACCATAAAATCGACAAAATCGACAAAAAATGATATTCGATAAATCAAATATACAGACCAATAATTTTTTTAAAGGATAAATAAATGCTTTTAAAATTATAATATAATTAGTTGATAAAAGTTTGATAACTGTATATATACTTATGTTATAGTGATTGACAAGTTTCAATCACGTATTGACAAAATCAATGTCGTATATTTGCAAATGAATTTTGATATTGTTTTATAATATTTTATAACTCAAATACACTTGTTTTAATTATTTAAAGATGATAAAAAATTTATTTTAAGTTTGGTTTACATGAACAAATAGTTTAACAAAAACGTCAAAATGCAACCTTTAAACATTTTGTCGAAAATCAACGTTTTGTCGAATAAAAGTTGTCGCAATGTTGTTACACCTTTATGTACATATACATGTACACATTTTTAAATATTTTAAATGCTAAAAATTAACTAATCAATTCACTTTTGCTAACTAAGGTTAGAAATTTCTAAAAAGTCATTAACAAACAGAAAACATAAAAGAAACAAATTATATCAAATCAAATAAAATCTTTACTTTATTTTCCTTATGCATTAAGACATAAAGTAGTAATGTGACGAAGTAATGGTAAGTTTTGAAAAATTAAGATAAAGTAAGGATATTTTGGTAAATTTATAAAGGGTTAATTTTGCAATTCATCACTTCTTACTTTCCCCAAAAATACCCATCCATTCTTCTCATTTTCTTTACACTTCTCATTCTTCTTCTTCTTCTTCATTTTGAGTTGTCTTTTGCTCATTAATGACTTCTCTTCTTTAAGAGAAGTTGGAGGGTTAAAAATAGTAAAGTGCTTAAGCACCAATCCACAAATTACTCTCTAACCTCTTCTTAATTCACTTCTTCTTCTTCTCTTCTTTAAATGGCCTTAGGCCATGAGTATTGGGATGGGCAGGCTATGGCCATGAGCTATGGAGGCGGGAAGAAGGTTTGAGTTGAGAGCAAAGTGGAGGAGGAAGGATGGTCGTGAGGATGGGCAAGGTGGTGGAGTTGTTTATGGATGTATTAGTGAAGTATAGGTTAGTTTAATGAAGTGTGGTTGGATAATAATGTTGGTAGGAAGTTAATAAATTTGGTTAACGGTGAGTACTAATTTTCGAATTAACTAATAATTCCAAGTTTAATAATATGAAAGTTAAATATCTTAGATGATTAATATGTTTGATAACTTGGATGCAAAGTTGGTTGTTGTAACGACCCGTAAATTTGGATGAATAAATTTGGTCAATTTAATTAAATTTTGTAATTAAATTTAGGAAGAAATAAAAATTTTATAATTTATATTGAAGTAAATGTTAAAAAATGAAATTGCAATTAATTGAAACAGATTGTAGAGTTATAATTGATTTAAATTAAGTAATCGGGGAATAAATTCAAAAGTTATTAACTAAGAAAGTAGTACGTAATAAGTTGAATATAACATAAACTTAAGTGTAAATTTAAGGGTATGATAACAATTATTATAATATACCTAATTAATTAGTCAATGAATTTATTTGACATCTAGTTCATTTAAATGTTAAGTAATTATAATGTTGTTATTGATAATAAATGTTACTTTAATGATTATTAATATAGTAACGGAAGTATGAATGAAAACTTAATAGAAACATAAATCTATTTTAAGGAAACAAGAGATATATTGTACAAATTGATGAATTAGTATAAATTTAATGGTAATTGGATGACATCAATATCATATGAGTCTTTGCAACATTTTTCGTAAACTATAAACCTATAAATGTGATTTAGGGCAAACAGTGACCGCTATTATTTGTTACCAGTTTACTTAGGCTATTAAACTGTGAGTGGGAATCAATTGAAATTTAAAAGGAAACTTGGTATTACATTTATGAGTTTAAATAATTACAAGATATAAATGTAATAAGATGCATAGAAATGTTGGTTATTTTGCAAAGTAATAAATGATGTAATAAAAGAATGAAATCCAGATAAATAAATTTAATTGAGACTTTAATTATAAATAATGGGTGAAATAATAGGATAGATGGTAATTGTTTGTGGAGAATAACCATACAAGTCTTATAAAGAGTAGATTGGTGATAAACGGTTATTTCGAATAAAGGTAATTAAATATTACTTTAATGGATATAAGTGTAGTAACGGATAAAGTGAATGAAATTAGCGTATATGAAATTTTAAATCCGGATTAATAAGTAACGAACTTATAAATACAATTAAAAGCAAATAGGTGGCAAATTAATATAGGTTGCTTGTTTATTTTATGTGTTAAATAAAAGGGTAATCAATTACAATAAATCCAAATTAACGTTTTGATAATACAAATTATAGTAATTGTGACGATACGGATTTTTCGCATTCGAAAATCTACATCCATACTTTACATCGTACTCGAATGTCGTAGATTCGACCGTTCAAATCTGAGTCGCTGGAGCTTATAACACAATCAAGTAAACAACACAGCGGAAGAAAAAGAATAATACATTGATATACAAAATTGATATAATATTTGATACAACAGATGATACAATAGATATCAATATACATCAGAGATATGTACAATAAACTAGCAGCGGAAAAGAAAATAGATAACATTAGCAGCGGATAATCTCCATCTCCAAAGCACCAATCCAGAAATAGCTCATACTCCAAATAACGATGCATAAAGATAAGCAAGTCTCGTCCGTTATCCAAAGACTGAACTAGCTCCAGATAATCTACTAAACCTGACTATTTGAAAAACCCAACTCTAGACCGCCCGTGTGGAAAATTTTGAGCACTAAGAGTTTAGGAAAGAAACAATAAACTCCAAGTCAGTCATGAGACTGGTATGAGTAACAAAAACAGTTTATCTTTAGAAACAAACAAAGAAATATTTTAAAATAGATTCGCAATGCTTTTAGAAAATAGAACTACCATAAGGCCTCCCGCACACACACACACAATGCAAACGCAGAATCGGAGGAGAATTCTCCTTATGATAGTCAAACATGCTTGATACGCAAATTTCTTTGATATTATTACTATAAGTGCAAGGTGCAGGAAAACATTTAGCAGGTCACCACCACATTCGATGGCAGGTTGTACAACTAAAACTGTACAAGGCTCGTATTGTTTCTTTGAATTTCCAACAAATGATCAGGCCAAGGAACTTGCCATTGCCACATGGGTACGCCTCTGGAAGGACGCCCTGAGAACCTAATCGGATCTCTGCCAACACAAGGCCGGGTTACCCCTAATTGGGTAACTACTGACACGAGTATGCCATCCCCCGGTCGCAACCAATCTTTATCCGGGATCCCGACAACCAACAACCACAAAGTAATAAATACGCAGTAACCACATAGATTAAATATCTGGCCTCCATACCATGATACCACCTCTATCCAGAAGGAAATGAAGATAGCCTCAGGGGGCGCTATCCCCAAATAACCTTGCTGCATCTTTCCTGTTTCGACCATTTCCGGGTTGTGAGGTTAGACGAAGTCTCGTCCACAAAGCGCACAAAAGCTATGCTTTAATCAACAAATGATCAGCAACACTCAGCATGCCACATTACCAAATTGGGAATATATTACTGATAACCTTCAATTACATAACCTCTGAGCTCGTATGTCTCAGAGAAGGGTGTTAAGCAAAGAGAATAAATTCTCCGCCACCAACATAAATGTATTTGAAAGAAATCTGCTTTATATCTCAAATGTAATGTCAGATATACAATCCCTACAAATCTGTTCTGGGTTCGAACAGAACCGAAGGCACTTCCGAAGAAGCCCTTGCAATCCGGGTATTCACAATCCTGATCGGACTTTCCATCACTTAGGGAATCTCTATACCGAAGCGACTCAGTGCAGAGACAATCAATAGGTCATCCTATCGCTCTCGTAAATACCCGGTCTTCACCACCGGTCTTCAATTGCTATCCATATACGTTGTAGCACTATACGAAATGGGTTATACAACATAAAGGTTCTCTCCCGGTTAAACCAAATAACGAGCGCAATAAAAATCATATGGATACCGGGGTCTCGGTTAAATCACAGCTTAAAGTTCAAAACCTTTCATTCGAATGGTTAAAACAAATCACTATTTCAAATCTTTTAACAAAAAGATTCATTTTAACTACCTTCAAGGGTTTAAACAATTTCCACACTTTTAATCTTTTTAAAAGAAAGATTTAATTCACAAAGTTCACCCCGTACACAAAGTTCCATTCGTGGATTTAAAACAATTTCTATTTCAATTGGATTAACTCGTTAAATCTTTAAATCAAGATTTAACTTATATCTTTCAAAATTCGTTTCCAAAGATTCATTCATAGCCTTTCAAAACTATACCATTTTAAGTTGGATTAACTTATTCGGTCTTTGAATCAAAGACTCATTTTAACACAATTCAATTCTATTTCAAGCTTGAAATCTTTTAACACAATTTGGAAATCCTTTCTTTAAATGAAAGCTATTATTATTTGAAAATAAGTAGTTTTCGTTTCGGAAATATCCGATCTCTTTTATACAAGTTAAAATCTTTGGGTTAGTTCAAATTCCCAAAAACAACACTTTAAAAATGGTTTAAAACCTGTATAAACTTGTATAATTTTTTTTTAAATCATAAATGCCAATATAGGATTAATTTCAGATATTGAATTCCAGTTAAATCAAATTATTCAAATTTCAAATCTTTATTATGTTATTCAAAATAACTTACATTTTAAAACAGCTTTTCCAAAAGCTTTTCACTTTAAACCCAATCCATTTCCAACCTATTTGAATTTAAAAATTCAAATTTAAAACTATTTCAAAAAATCTGTGTCTTAACCGTTTTCCTCGTGAAATCCATATATGTGTGTGTATAAGTGTGGCCCAGGGGTTTTACACAATAGTGCAACATCATTCAATCATCACAGAATAAAACACAAAAATATAGTTGATAAGCAGTATAAACTATAACGCTTATCTTACAGATCACAGATATATATCACAGATAATAAATTTCATCACAGATAATTAATCACATTTTAGATCATCACACAAATCAGGATATATCACAAAACATCAAACATCGGAAATATCAACAATTCAACCAATCAACAAGATCTAAACATTTATAGGTAAAATATATTAATCAGCTGATTAATCTAGATCAGATGTATTACTTGTCATTAATCCTGGTTACTTAACATAAGTTAATTTCAAATCATCTGAGATAAATTTCCCTTTAATTATTAACTAACCATCCTTAATTTATGAATCAATTGATCTTTAACTTCTAAATTAATCTTAGTTAATAACCTTTATTAACGATTAAAATTTCTTTAATTGCTTTGCTAAAGAAATTCACTCATATTGATCATTATTGATTATAAATTGAATAATCATTAAGAACACATTAATTAATTTTTTTTATTAATTTCAAAACATCAAATTAATCACTTCTTAATTATCTTTAAAATCAATTCATTAATCTTAATTTATTATCAATTAATAACCTTAAATTTTTTTTATTTAATAAAACTTAATTTATCATTTATTTATCACTAATCACTTATTTAATTACTTAATTAATCAATTATTGAATTTTTAGTTAAATTACTTAATTAGTTAACTCTCAATCATTAATTAACTTTAAAGTGAAACTCATTCTTATTAATGGTTAAATTTTCACTTACAAATATGTTTAATAATATATATTTTCAAATTTACTTTTAAATTTCATTTTAATTTCCAAAACTTATAATGAACTACAATTTATTTACTTTTTTTTTTCAAAGTTTAAAACTAATTCTTAAAACCTTTAAGTTTACATGTTAAGATAACACTTTTATTACAAGAGAAATTCAAAGAGTTAAAATCAATTTCCTTTAAGATTCACATAATTAAAAGAATATCTTTAACTTTTAAACTTATTTAAATATTTGATTTATAAAACTTTATTTAATTTCAAAATCTCGACTTTAATCCAGTTTTAAATTCAGATTTCACTTTTGGTTTTAATTTGTTTAAATTCCTTTCTTTCATTTCAACTTCACTTTAAAATTCAAATTCTTTTAGATCCACTTATATGCTTAAATAACTTTAAGTTTCAAAACTGAAGATGCATTTATTTTTAACTTTGATTAAAACTTAGTTGAAAACTTTGTTTGTCAGATTTAAATTAAATTTTTTTTACAATTCAAACAAAAATAGGTTTAAAACCTGTGCAACATCATTTTTCCCAAGTCACTAGTTATTTTACTTCGATCCAATACTAGGAAAACTTCGAGTAAACAACTCGAATTACCCGAAACAATCACGAGAAAAGCCTGAAGCCCCCAAAAACAAATCATCTTCTCCAGATCGCCTGGAACAAAGGCACAGTGCTCGTGCACATCACCAGCGACCAACTCCGGTCAACCCCATGTCGTCGAGCAAGTCGACGATCACCTCCAGACCCATTTCCGACCACTCGAACTCCCTTATCATCTCGAATTCGAAAACGAGTTAACAATGAACCTGGAAACAACAGTGGCACCACTTTTCAAACCCTGGAACGCCGCCGTTCTCGACGCCTCGACCACCGAAGGACCTAAGACTTCGTCCACACAATCACCAATGTCTCCTCTACCACCTCCCTGAGCCTCGCGACGCTCGATCACCTCCAGACGATGAACGACACCAAATACCAAACCACGGCAAAACAAGGTTTACGAATTTAAAACGCTTGTCGCCGCCGCCACCGTGGTCTGACCACCTTCGCAGTATTTTTCCCAGCACCCTCGTAGGCTCCTTCACCACCATCCAAAATTTCCGATCCCTCCAAGCTCATGGATTGCCAGTAGCCACCAAAAGATCGAAATTCGATCAAACCAAAACTGCGCATTAATTCTTGATCTAAATTTTTTGATTTTAACTTTAAAATTCATATTATAGTGTAGGAATTCAACCCCCATACCTGAAATCATAGATTACGAAATTCGACTTTTACTTATTTAAAGTTGTTCTCAGATATCTCGTTTTCCTGTGATAATACTAAGATCATTGAATATAAATAAAAAAAATTCTTAAGTATATGCTATAACAACCAAGTTTTGTTTTGGTTTCAAGTCCACACTATGAGTAGATTGAGAGGGAAAGAATTTTGAATCAAAAATCTTACTTAGAATTTTAAACAGAGAACATAAGTTGCAACAGCCTGCACAAGTTCTATCCATTCATTCAATATACTCAGAGGGTTCATAAATATATGCACGCCTACTTATTCACTGGTATTTGCAAAAGATTTCATACTTTTAAATTTTGAAGAAGAAGATGTTACTCACCTCAATTCCAAAATGAACAGAGTTGTTTTTATTTGAAACTTGCTGTGAAACTTTGCTTGTTGAGATCTTCTTTGCTTCTCTGGTTTTGTATTGATTTATTTAATGAATTTTGTTTTAGTTGAATGCTATTATTTACTTTATATTTTTTCTTAGCTTTGTATGAACGAATTGATGAAATGAAGAAGTTGACGTATATAAAAGAAAAGTGTACAGAGTGATGAAATTTTCTTGTACATGGATTATTATTGTTTGTTTATACAATAGGGTATATTATTTTATACAAGTCGTGGCTAAGATGATATTTATATTTTCTTTGCTTATTTTACTCGGCTGATGCATATTATATGGTGTACTAGTGGTAATGGCATTAATTGCCAAGTACTTTATGTCTTCATTTGCCATACTTGTTGACTTCGGATGATATGGTATGTTAGGGTGGCTGATACCTTCCCTTGTGTGCTAGGGGTACTAGCATTTATTATCATCTGTCTTGTTTATAGATATAAATGTATTTGTACTGTTTTCTTTTACAAGCTAACGTATATATTTGCTTTGTTTGTTTTCATATTATCATACTTGAATGTAATTTATTTGTTCCCATTACTGTCTCATTACTTTGTCTCGGCTGAAATGATGTAAATGTGTGCTAACATTTATTGCTTTTATATTATCACATATTTCCTAAGTCATTTATTTAAGTTTAAATTCAAATACAAATTCAATATTCAAATTCAAATTCTAAGGTTGAATTCAAATTTTATTCTAAAATTTATTCAAAATTTACATTAACCATCAATTTAAAATTAATTCAAAATTGGGATCGTTACACTAATGTTAATTTTATTTATAATATGTATTGGTTGATTTAAAGAATGGAAACCAAGATTTTATTTATTTGAAATGTAAAATTTAATAATTGAATTAATTGCAATTAAATGAAATTGAATACAGCTAAATAATACGTTATTTGAAATGAAGATGGAATATGAGGAAATTTATGTAATAGTTTTGAATCCAATGGTAAACCCATCTATTTGACAATAATGAATGAAATAATTATTGGTTAATTTAATTAAATAGAAAGTTTGGGGAATTTTATTTTATAATTTTAAATTTAATGAAATTGGAAGTTAACACTGAAATTTATAAATCAATCAACTTTAAATTGAAGTTTGAACTTGTTTAAATTATTGAAAATGATTAAGATATTTAAAGTGATAAAATTTGTCAATTTTAGAAATTAAATGAGAAATTTGATTTAATTAATTAATTATAAATTTATTTAATTAGTGTAAAAATAGCCATTTTGGCCATTGACTCGGATTTCAACGAAACCAGTTTCATCGAATTCGTAATGGTGTATTATTATAGGGTTTCAAGTTTCGTAGCGATCGGACTTATCTTTTGATCGTACGGACTCGAAACGCCTTGAAATTTATGAAATTGAAATCAATTTGAAAAATATTGATTTGAGCATAACTTCTTCATACGATGCAATTTTAACCTAAAACCTTTTCCATCGCGTTTAAAATATTTTAAAACGCCTATTTTGATATATGGGTTGACCCAATTTCGTTCCGAAGATGAAACGGGCTTTTTGGGCCACTTTGGCGTTAACGCGTATATCCAACCTTATCCATCCATTCTAATTTCTGACCTACCTATATAAACCCAGTTATAAACCCTAATTCCCCTCATTCTCATTTGTCTGTACGCAATTCAACTATCTCTCCTCCTCAATGGAAGACAACAAAATTCCAGATCCAATTCCATTTCAAAATCAAAGTTAAAAATCCAAACTCCTCAGAAAAATTTACAAAAATATATATTGAAGCTCTCAATGAGCGTAATCTTCTGGTGGAATTCGTTTCTGGATCGAATCATCGTTTGTCCTGAAATCGCAAATCAACGTTGGTCGTTCGTATGGGAAATTGATTGATTCAACGGTGGATCTGAAGCTAATCGGCTTGTGCTGTTGCGAAGGTGGCGTCGAGCAGCTTGCATCTGTACGGCTAGAGTGTCGAGATGGTCATCGGATCCGCCGCAAAGTGATGGTGAATAGCTGGATAAACGCCTCGACCTGGGGGGATAACTGCAGCGGCGCGTGGTTCGAGATGGAGGTCGTGGGGTCGGCTCGACATGGGGAGTGTGGCCGCGTATTTCGATCACCGTAGATAGTCTCGAGGCGGCGTGTGATATTGATGGTTGGTGGCGGCTGCAAACGTGCGTACGCGAGTTAGGGTTCCCTGTTCAGGGACACAAGTGACGGTCACGTGAAGATGAGGACTGTACGTTATTTATTTTATTTTGTTTTATTTATTTTTAATTTCAATTTCAAATCGTTTAATGATGATAACTTTCACATACAGATACAAATTCACGCGCGGTTTTCTCCGCTAGGTTCGTATTGGGATTCCAGAAATTTTTACGCTAGTTTGTATGGATTTGTTAAATTTTGGGTTTAAATTGGATTTAAATTCAATTTAAATTCAAAAGGTGAGTGTTTTAACCCACTAACAACTTCTAAAATTTATATGATGTGATTTAAAATTTATTTATGGTTGTTTGGCATATTTTTAATCATCATCTTAGTTAATTTCATTTATTTAAATGAAATTGCTATTTAATTTATTCATTGCATTTAAACTGCCAGTTAAATTGTTAATTAATTATTCATTGCATATAAACTGCCAGTTAAACAGTTATTAAATTTATTATTGAATATAAACTGCTATTTAATACCTGTTGTTTATTATCCATTCTATATTGATGCTATTGGTTGAATTTGATGATGATTGCGATAAATGGTTGATGGTTGATATTGGATGAATGGATGTTGTATTTTATATTGTATAAACTGCAAGTTATTGTGCATTTCCGTTTCATTCGAGATTGCGGTTTGAAATGATATATGACCGTAATTTTTATTTTAAATTACGGATTGAAATGATAAATATCTGTATCATATGACCATAGGATAGAAAATTATATACAGACACCGCGGTCTATATATATAAAATATTTGAAATGATTTTTATGGTTTTGTAAAGAAATATATGGACTATACAGATATTTATTTTTGATGTTATATAAATGCTATTTTATTATTGATTTAGCTATGTATAAATTTGTTTTGAATTATAAAATAAGCTAAATAATAAAGTTTGAATTTCTTTTATATAATATGGTTAAGTATCTACTTAAATTCTATTGTATATAAAGTTTATAAAGACGCAAATAAAATTAAGGTTGGATGATAATGTGAATTTGATTTGAATTAAAGTATTTAAGAATTTTCCTCGAATAAAATTGATTTGAAATTTAAATAAATTTGAGGTTTTAAAAGGTATGATTTGTATAGCTTGATTTTTGGTTTAGAGGATTTAAATGAATATAAATCATTTTGAATGAATATTTTCAAGTTAATTTAAATAGAAAGTATATCCTGTTATTTGAAGTAAAGGCTTTGCTTAAATGATATTAGAGTTGTTAAGTAAACATTTCAAATCTAAATAATAGTAATTGAAATTGATATTTATGGAATTATCAAAGAATTAGTTTGAAATGGTGGAATATTTAAAGCTTTGAAATACATGAATTGAAATGGTTTATTGAGAAGTTCAAATCGGTATTTGGAATTTATTTGTAAAATTAAAGAAGCTATTTTATTCTATAAAGTAATTTAATATTTAAACCATTGAAGTATATTAAGTTATGTTTCAAAGCTATAGATTTCAAGGTATATAGATTTGAAAGTGCCATGATTTTGGGAAAAGAACATATTTGAAATTAAAATGATATCATAGTGATTGGCTTTTTAAATAGATATGATATCGTATTCATATGGTTCTGAAATGGATATTATATTCCGGTTTTAAAAGTATAAATTGTTTTGAAATAACCGCGGTGTTATAATAACGTTTGATTATTGAAGAGACTGGGATCGGAAGTTGTCGTACTCTCTGCCAACTCCGAAAACCACATTAACAACCGTATACGCGGTGGAGATTCCAGAATAAAGTAGGATGGTGGCGGCGTTTCCTTTGAGGTAAATACGTGGACCCAACTCCCGTGAGTTGGCATAAGGTGGCTAAAACAGGAACGATTGACGGGTTAAGAAGGTAGCCCCTTTTATCGGACACATCCCTTCGATATTCTACTCTGACTATGGATTTATTCGGTGGCCACTTTTGATTTCTTTGATTTGGGGGTATGGCTCGAGGTGGGCGGTAGCTACCGCTATGCGTTACCACCAACACGGAAGCGTAATTGGTATATTTACCCTGGCATTTCCTAGTTGTGCCATGTCACCTACCCTAGCACGCATTATACGATTTTGTTTTGTACCATACCTATGGAGTGCCCTCTGACGACGCCCAGTACAGGGGAGATTACGGTACTGTATAGACTATAGGAATATATTATGTGTTAAGGGGAATATTGGGTCACTACTTAACGCTATTTTAAAGTAAGTTTATTTTACTAATAGACACTATTATAATAGCGAAATATTACTACATAGTAAATAGTTTAACGGATCCTTAGGAGATGTGAATCCCGAGCATCTCTTAAGTTACTGCACTCATATTTATTGTTGATTTAACTTACATAAGATCTTTTAGTTCTGACTCGAGTGTTTTGTCTTTTCAATTCGATCGGGTCAGTCCGAGCATTTCAGGATCGAAGACCTTATTTCTGGAGGACGAAGACGAAGATTTCATTATTATTATTATTATTATATTATATTGTTCCACTACACACTGTATTCCAATGCATCGATTTTATTCGTTGGTATATGCAACTCTGATATATATTGTATAAGCAAAATCAAATATTTTGTAAACAACTTCATGAACTGTATCTTTGATTATTATATTTTATCCTTCCGCTGTGAGATTCTGTTTTGTTTTGTTTTTTTCTCGTTTTTCTTATTTACCCCATAACAAATCCGCCCTTCCGTATGGTTTGAATTGGCACGTGTGTCGATTAAAGCGTGCGATAAGGCGGGATGTTACATTTGTTTACATGATTGTTAATATGGATGATTACTTGGTTTGACAAATGATACGTGAAATGGCTATAAATTAACATAGTTAATTAATTAAGAATTTAAATCCATATAAATATGTGTATGTAAATATTTAGCCTCTTAATGATTTTAAAATATCTAATAAGGTTGGAAATGATATTATAATAATATAATATTATAGTATGAAATGAAATGGAAAATGGATTTAAAATATGAGAAATATTGTTTAAAATGAGTTTAAAATGATTTGTGAATGTTTTATAAGCAATTGGAAGTGTTTCCATGAAGTTTGAAAGGAAATTGAAAAAAAAGTCAAAATTAGGCGCGTCGCGTAATGGTAGTTCGCGATTTCCCGCCATAAAAGGTAAATGATTATACGAAGTGGAATAAAGCTTGAAAATTTTAAGATAAGAATTTTTCGAACTATGATATCCATATATTTCCAATAAAGAAAGAAAATTAAGATTTAATTAAGAAGATTTTGAAATATGTCCAAAATTATTTTCTAAAAATATCCGGTTTTGCGGTTCGAAATCCAAGAAGGAATTTCTTTATAAATGTTATTTTTAAATGATTAAAAATACGAATTAAATTTGATAAATCTATTAAAATAGTTTGAAAGAGATTTGAATTGGAAAATAAGAATTTTCAAACATTAAAAAAAGTTGTTTTAATCAAATAAGTTGTTTTAAGCACTTTTTGCAGCATTTTCTGCTACAGTTTCTATAACTTTTGAAATAAAGATTTAAACTTAATAATTCTCTATAGAATCATTTATAAATGTTTTTAAATAAATAATTAAGTGTTTTAAAGATAAATTGGAAGTTTTATAATCCTTTTAGAGTTTTAATAAATCGTTATTATAATACTTAAACAATATAACAGGAATCATTTCCTATATTGTAATAATAGACTGCGTATGCGGAAACGACAAGTACATTTGTCCTATTTGTGAGATCAAAATGGTAAAATAAGGTATGTAGCTAAGGTTAGGAACGGAGCAACCAGTGCCCTGAACTTACCTGGCCTTTGTTTTCTCTTTTAGACGAAGGGTGGAACAAATCAAAAGGAAAGCTTGGATGCTCTAAAAAGATTTTCCCAAAGTAAAAAGTGAAGAGTTTTCCAAGAGTTAAACAAGGATTTGAATAAAATGGTTTTGGGTTTGTTGTAACAATGTTTTACACAACATCATTTTTAACCCATTTAAATGAGGATTTGGAAATAGAAAATCTTTATTAAAGGTTTAAACGTGCTTATAAATCAGATGCCATGGTATTTCTTAAGACTAAAGAGGAGTTTTAAATGAAAGATTCGAAGAACTAATGTTGAAATGTTTTCCTAAGTAGAAGAGAAAATAATTTAAAATTATTCCAAGATTTAAGAATGGTTTAAATAAACCAAATAATTCCATAAATGAGGCTTAATGATTCCATATACTCTTGAAAAGAAAATGGAATAAATTGAAAAGAATATATCAAAGAAAGATATTTAATTTTAATAAAAGATAAAGAATTGATTGATAATTGATATCCACATATGAACTAAACATCTTTTTATCGATAATTGGTTTTGAAGGAACTGGGGTCAGTTTGGGTAACTCCTTTTCAAAAACCACTTCCAACCAATGCTTACGTTCAGAAGTGAAGACATGTTGAAGATGATGATTTTTGAAGACCTAGGATCTCCAGGATGTAGGGATTGCTGTCATGTTTCCCAGGGGTTTTGCCCCCACATTATATTTATATGGTAGTGATGACTACATTCTGAAAATTTTCATTGTATCGAAGACCGAAGATCTTCATAGCGGAAGGACTGCTTGTTGACATTCTCTAGGTAGCTCCCAATATAGAGACATTTATAGCAGCGGTTCTATCGTGTTTTGAAATCATCGGATTGCAAGGACTACTTGCTACTAATGGTAATAGGAGGAGTGCCTTCGATTTCGTTCAGTCCCAGAACCAACTTGTTTGGATGAGTGGATGACTGTGCATTTCTGATCACATAAATTGAACTCTATCAATATATTATCTGCTTAGTGGCGGAGAAGGCAACTTCTCTTAGCTTAACACACTTTTATGAGATGTACGAGCTTAGAAATTATGCGTTGGTAGAAATCAGTTGTATGATTAAGGAATGGCAATGTGACATTCAAAATGGAACTTGTTATGATTAAAGCATGGTTTCGTATGAAAAGTGTGGCTTTGTCTAAGTTGAGCGTAACCTCACTCCCAAGCCTTACATCTCGAAAATGATATGGAAACTATGTTACATATTTCAGGCTTAGTATGACGAGGGTGGCGTATGATCCCTTAAGGTCAGGGATAGCGTATGATCTAGGTCACCAAGGTGTCTAAACGGGACCTTTACTATATGGTATAGTGGCCTGTGAGTCCTTGCATGAGAAGCCACTGGATATCAAGAAGTATGACAATATGAGGAATAGTGGTGTGTGAGTCCTTGCATTAAAAAACCATAGGTTTCCAGTTGCTATGCGTGGTTATCGAGGTTCCCTTTCATGTTGGAATCCAACTCCAATACGAGCTTTACGGTTTTGATTGTGGTCCCAAAATAGCTATAATGACCTGCAAACATTTTAGCTACCCTTTTTAGTATTATATATTCTGTCTGGTATATTCCGTTGACCCTGTTTGGATGTATTTTAGGCTTAGTATGACAAGGATGGCGTATAATCCCTTCAGGTGACTGGCGGCGTATGATCTAGATCACCAAGGTATCCATATGGGACCCTTATTATATGTATAGTGGTGTGTGAGTCCTTGCATGAGAAGCCACCGGATATCAAGAAGTATGGCAATATGAGGAATAGTGGTGTATGAGTCCTTGCATGAAAAACCATCGGGTTCCGGTTGCTATGCGTGGTTATCGAGGTCCTCTATCATGTTGGAAAATCCAATTCTAATACGATCTTTACGGTTTTGATTATCCAAAATAGCTGTAATGACTTGAAAACATTTCAGCTACAACTTTTGGTATCATATATTCTATCTGGTATATTCCGTTGACCCAGTCTGGACATATTACCTTAGACTTAGCCTGGGTACTGATACCTTATTCGAATAAGTTAATTTGAAAGATGTTTTCCAAAAGAATGTCATTAAAGATAACATCAAATTATTTTTTTAATAGAAGTGTTTTAGTTATCATAAGGTAAAAACCTGTCTGTATTTAGGTGTGGGCATGATCTTATGAGATACCTTCTTTTCAAAGGTTTTGATAACATTGTCATTTTAAATTTCGAGTATCTTACGCTAGTTTATCAAGCCTGATCTGGGTATTTTTAATACTTGGGTCAGATCGGAGTACTTTCAGGATTAGCTGAAGACGCTTGGAGTTTCCAAAAGAGAGCTGGAGATCTTCATCATCGTATGGACGTATTCTATTATTCGTCACATCTATTTCATTTGTTTTGTTCTTCGTCAAAATTTGTAAGGGCAGGTGTTGTAACTGTCCAGGCTGAATTAAGGTTAGACTCTAATATTGTATTTTAAAAAATTTCACTTAAAAGATTATTGTTGAAATAATATATATTATTCCATTCATGTGAGATTCTGTTTTTTCTACTTCGTACTATCTTTATTTTTCTTTCTACCCTTAATGATCCGCTTGTTCGTACAATTTGAGTTGGACATGTGTGGTTTATTGTGGATTCAAATGGTACGGAAAAACAGGACATTACATTTGTTATTAGAGCTTAGGTTTAGCGAACACCTAGGCTTTGTTGGGGTAAGACTCGTCAGAGATAGGGCTAGTAAAACCCTAGTACGAGTGACTTATTACAGATAGGGTTAGTAACACCCTAGAATGAGTTTGAGAGTATTATACATATTAGAGCGTACTTGTTATTCGATATAAAATTTTTTTGTGTTGATTTATCTATTAAGCGATTTATGGATCCTGATTGATACGCTTGATCACCGTTATCGATAAGGGTTCCTAAACATTTAAGCAAGGCGAACCGACACACCGATTTTAAAAATTATGGGTAAACTAAATAACTTTACCTATGCTTATTTATTATTTATAAATAAATAACTTTGTAAAATGTTATAGTTATTAATAGTGTGTTAGCTTGTAATTAAGGGAATGATAACCTCTAAGTATTATCATCCGTTGATCTAACAAAGATCTTGTAAGTTTCATGATTTGACTATAAGATGTTTGATAATAATATTGGCTTAAGGTAAATCAATTAATATAAGATAATGAATGAGCATATCTTATAAAAAACAAATTTTTTTATAATAAAGATAAATTATCCATTGAGTGAAAAATGGTTCCTTTGGAATATTTCCTTTAGTGAAAATATTTGAAAATAAACAGTTAAAGGGATTATATAATGAAACGTCTTTATAAAATATTTGAACTTAAGGCAAAAGTTTCTATGAAAAGTTTTTGGAAGTTAATAAATACATATGTTATATGTGGATTATTTCATTATACAAATTTGATCTAAGATTCGAGTACGAAACTTTGAGGTGTTTACACCAATCCAAAAATGGATTCGTCACTCGATTCTTGACGATGAACATTGATGAGGGTTCGTGGTTGGGTACTTGAGTTTTCTATTATAGTTGAGAGCTATGCAAGGAAAGCAAAGGTTTATGATCTAGAAGCCTGATTAAAGTTCGCACTAGAAGATTAGGGGACGAACTAGTCCAGAAGAATAATTCTGAATTTGAATAAGAGATCAAATCATATATTCCATCCGGATGGCCAATGTATATCCTAAAGAATTAAGGTTAAAGATAAATAATTTTGGTAAATACTTTTGGGGTTTGTTTTGGGGTAATTTTGAGGACGAAATTCTTTTAAGGGGGAATTATGCAACGATCCATAATTTTACCACTTTGAAAATGAAATACTTAATGTAATTGAATACCCAAATATAGAATTTTTAAAATTAAATAATCAGGTTTTATATAATAAATAAGAATGGTGAATTATTTTTAGAATTGAATAAATATTTTGGACTTTTACTATAACATTGACAAAATTGACAAAAGCCAATTTTTGATAAAATTGAATATACAGTCCAATAATTGTTTTAAAGGAGAAATAATTTCTTTTAAAATCATTATTTAATTGGTTGCTAAAAGTTTGATAACTGTATATATACTTATGTTATAGTGATTGACAAGTTTTGTTGTGCATTGACAAAATCAATGTCGTATATTTGCAAATGAATTTTAATATTGTTTTATATTATTTTATAAGTTAAATACACTCATTTATTTATTTAAAAATGATAAGAAATTTATTTCTAAGTTTGTTTTACATGAATAAATAGTTTAATAAAAATGTCAAAATGTGACCGTAAAACATTTTGTCGAAAATCAATGTTTTGTCGAATAAAAATTGCCGCAACTTTGTGGCACCTTTATGTACATACACATGTACACATTTTTAAATATGTTAAGTATTAGCAATTAACTAATCATGTTTACTTTTTCTAATTAAGGTAGAAATTTCTAGAAAATCATTAAGAAAAGTAAAATAAAAGGATAAAATCATGTCAAATCAAATAAAATCTTTACTTTATTTTCCTTATGCATTAAGTGATTAAGAAATATAGTATTGATGTGACAAAGTGATGGTAAGTGTGGGAAAAAGTAAGAGAAAGTAAGGAATTTTGGTAATTTTATAAAGGGTTGATTTTGTAATTCACCACTCCTTACTTTTCCTATAAATACTCATCCATTCTTCTCAATTTCTTCACACTTCTCGTTCTTCTTCTTCATTTTGAGCTTTCTTTTTCTTATTAATGGCTTCTCTTCTTTAAGGGAGTAGAAGGGTTAAAAATAGTGGAGTGCTTAAGTACCAATCCACTAATTACTCTCTAACCTCTTCTTAATTCACTTCTTCTTCTTCTCTTCTTTAAATGGCCTTAGGCCATGAGTATTGGGATGAGGAGGCAATGATTGTGAGCTATGGAGGTGGGAGGAAGGTTTGGGCCGAGAGCAAAGTGGAGGAGGAAGGATGGTCATGAGCATTGGCGAGGTGGTGGAGTTGTTTATGGATGTGTTAGTGAAGTATAGGTTAGTTAAGTGAAGTGTGGATGGATAAGAATGTTGGTAGGAAGTTAATCAATTTGGTTAAAGGTGAGTACTACTTTTTGAATTAACTAATAATTCCAAGTTTAATAATATGAAAGGTAAATATCTTAGACGATTAATATGTTTGATAACTAGGATGCAAAGTTGGTTGTTTACATGATTGTTAATATGGTTGCTTAATTGGTTTGATAAATGAGAAGAGAAATGGTTAGAAATTAACCATAGTTAATTAAATGAGAATTTAAATCCATATAAATATTTGTATGGAAATTATTTAGCCTGTTAATGATTTTTAAAATATCTAATAAGGTTGGAGATGATATTATAATAATATAACATTATAGTATGAAATGAAATGAAAAATGGATTTGAAATATGAAAAATATTATTTTAAATGAGTTTAAAATGATTTAGAAATGTTTTATAAACATCTAAAAGTGTTTTCAAGAAGTTTTAAAAAAAATGAAAAACAGTCAAAAGTAGGCACGTCGCGTAACGGTAGTTCGCGATTTCACGCTATAAAAGTTAAACGTGTATACGAAGTGGAATATAGCTCAGAATTCTTCGAGATAAGAAATTTCCAAACTATTATATCCATATCTTTCCAACAAAGAAAGAAAATCAAGAATTCATCAAGTAAATTTTGAATATGTCCAGAATCTTTTTCTAAAAATATTACGGTTTTGTAGTTCGGAATCCAAGAAGGAATTTCTTTATAAATGATATTTTTAAATGACTAAAAATATGAAATAAATTTGATAAATCTATTAAAATGGTTTGAAATAGATTTGAATTGGAAAATAAGAATTTTTAAACACTAAAAATGGTTATTTTAATCAAATAAGCCGTTTTAAGCACTTTTCGCAGCACTTTTCTATAGCAGTTTCTATAACTTTTGAAATAAAGATTTAAACTTAACAATTCTTTTTAGAATCATTAATAAATGTTTTTAAATAAATAATTAGGTGTTTTAAAGATAAACTGGAAGTTTTATAATCCTTTTAGAGTTTAAATAAATGGTTGTTATAACATTTGTACAATATAATAGAAATCATT
This sequence comes from Allium cepa, assembly GCA_030765085.1. Classification (NCBI taxonomy): domain Eukaryota; kingdom Viridiplantae; phylum Streptophyta; class Magnoliopsida; order Asparagales; family Amaryllidaceae; genus Allium; species Allium cepa. The sequence continues at coordinate 617,172,917 of CM060942.1, forward strand.
TCCTTGAATGTAATAACAAACTGAGTATGTAAAAACGACTAGTACATTTGTCCCGCTTGTGAGATCTAAACAGTAAAACAAGGTGTGTGACTAAGGTGTTAGGAACTGAGTTGATGATGTTTTGATGACAACAACCTTATATAGTTATTATACTTTACTTTATAAAATATATACTAACATTTCCATATATATATATATATATATATATATATATATATATATATATATATGTGTGTGTGTGTGTGTGTGTGTGTGTGTGTGTATAGGAAGTATATGCAGGTATCAACGAAGACTGATCAGTATAAAGACTCAAGCATCAAGACGAAGATTAGAGATTCAAGATTCAAGACTCTAGAGAATCTACATTTCAAGATCTCAAGATAAGTGTCTAGTATTTTGTTAAAATTTCATAATAGCACTCTCATCTTTCTTCCAATTTTCTTTTGGGATGGAACCCAATTTCTATCGAAACTAGTGGCTTACGAACCCACGACAAGTAGCTTACAAATCTACGACAAGTGGCTTACAAACCCACGAAAATCAAAATCATTTAAACTACTTTGTACAAGTTCTCGAGTCCTATGGAGGAGCTCTGTAGGAAGGTTCTTGCAATTTCAGTTTGAATAGAATTTTCGAAATGTTTTTAAATCTGTTTTCAAAATGTTTTAGCTTTCAAAATCATGTTTTCAAATTTTTTTTCAAACTTTGTTTTAGCCTTCAAATTATTCCTCTATTCTGATTTTAAAAAACTTCTATTTTTAAAACATCTAAACTTATTCTGATTTTAAATATTACTTATATAATTGACGGTCTATATCAATTATATATATATATTTAAAATAATGTTTTACATTCATTATCTATCTCAAAATATTGTTTAAACACTTTACTTTGCTTCAGAGAAGTTTCAACTTGTTTTAAATTCAATTGTCTTTACAAAACAACATCTCTATAATTTTGAACTAAGGGATGTCGACCTAAGGGGACACCCCATGTCGACATGGTGACAGTTGGATTCAAAATTCAATTTTCAAAAGAAGTGTCCATTCGTTCGAAAACCTTTCGCCAATGGTTATGACTGTTGTGCATCTATATAAAGGCTTCCAAAGCGAATATTTTCAACAACTACTTTTCTTATTTTCTTCACTCTTTCTTCTCCACCATTCCATATCCATAAAACTTCATATTTTCAAGATCGTGCCATCATTCTGCCAAATTCTCAATAGGAAATCATTTAGATACTCTCTCTATTTGATTCTCCATCATTCTACTAAAGATCAAAGTGCTATTCAGAGGTTTAGGATCAATTTGTATTCAAAAAGTCCATAGAGTCTATTCATTCAAAAGGATTGTTATTAGAAAGTATTAGGGTGATCTTGTGTCCCGTAAATCAAGAGAGTTTACACCAGACTCAGAGATAGGAGGGTTCCTCAAGGCCTTAGAAATTGAGGGTTGTAATTTGGATATTGGCTTATAAAAATCTGCACAAGGATATTGCCTTGATGCAGGACTGGATGTAGGAGGATTCCGAACCAGTATAAAATCCGGTGTGTTCTTTCCTTTTACTTGCTTTACTTTACTATTTGCATTTGTTATATGTTCTGTGATCATTCTGTGTTAGAATTCTGTTTAGATTTGTGTTGAAAGTTTTAATTTAGTCATATAGTTCATATATTCTTTAAAACAGTATTCACCCCCCCTCTAGTGTTATTTCCGCCTTAAGATCCTTAATCCGCATCCCTAACAATTGGTATCAGAGCATTGGTTTTCATTGTTTTCATAATCTGAAACTTGAAAAATATAAAAATGGCATTTTTGGAAAATTATGTTAAAACTGTTTTGAATCTATGCATTTCATCAAAGTATCATAAGTCTGCATATAGTTATTTTGAGAAATCAAGTTATCTACCGAATTGGTGTGTTATGCAGGGACAGACATGTTATATGGCTTTTGACGAATCAATACCCAATGGATAAACTGTGCAAATTGAGAAAGATAAATGGATACTTGATAGTGGTTGTTCGAGGCACATGACTGGAAATCCCGAGATACTCAAGGACATTACTTATCAAGATGGTGGATTAGTCAATTTTGGTGACAACTCTAAAGGATATGTGGTTGGCGTCAGCAATGTCGGTAACTCTAAAACTTTACTTATTTCTGATGTTTTATTAGTTAGGAACTTAAAACATAATCTGCTTAGTATAAGTCAACTTTGCGATAAAGGTTTTAAAATTAATTTTGGAAAAGATAAATGTCACATTGAAGATGATAAGTCTAATATAATTTTTGAAGGTATTAGGAAGAAAAATATTTATATCCTTAGTATGAAAATTTCAAATGATAATCTATGTCTTTTGGCTAATACAAGTGACCCTTGGATTTGGCATAAAAGATTTGGCCATTTGAATTTCAAATTATTATCTAGGATATCAAAACTTGACTTAGTTAGAGGTCTACCCAAATTAACCTTTAAAGTAGATAGTATTTGTGATGCTTGTCAATTAGGAAAACTTAAGAAAAGTTCATTTAAATTAAAAGATGCTATTTCTACCTCTAGTCCTCTAGAATTACTTCATTTAGATTTATTTGGTCCATCTCAAGTTCAATCAATTAACCATAGTAAATATGTTTTTGTTATAGTAGATGATTATTCAAGATATACTTGGACAATCTTTTTAAAACATAAAAGTGATGCTTTTGAAATATTTAAAAACTTTTCTAAAAGAATTCAAAAACAACATTCTTTCAAAATTAAAACTATTCGAAGTGATCACGGTGGTGAATTTGAAAATGAAAATTTTGAGAATTTCTGTACTCAAAAGGGAATTACTCACAACTTTTCATTTTCGAGAACTCCACAACAAAACGGAGTAGTAGAACGTAAGAATAGAACGATTCAAGAGTGTGCTCGTACAATGCTTTCTGATAGTAATTTACCTAAATATTTTTAGGCTGAAGCAGTTGCTACAGCATGTTATATATTAAATAGAATTTTAATTAGACCATTAACAAATAAAACTCCATATGAATTACTTTATAATAAGAAACCTATAGTAGATTATTTTAAAGTCTTTGGGAGTACATGTATTATACTTAATACAAAACATAATTTAGATAAATTTGAACCAAAAGCTGATAAAGGATTCTTTATTAGTTATTCTAATATAAGCAAAGCATTTAGAGTTTTTAATTTAAAAACTTATACTATTGAAGAAACTATGCATGTATCTTTTGATGAAAATCTTAAAGATATTGTACAAATAGATGATGAAGAAGATTTTATAAATTTAAATCAATCTAATGAAGCTATCAGTGAAATAAATCAACCTAATAAGAGATTTAAAATATCAAAAGATCATCATATAGAAAATGTTTTAGGAAATATTGAATCTGTAGTAAGAACTAGAAATCAATTAAGTAGTGTGAGTAATGTAGCCTTTATATCAACAATTGAACCTAAAAATCCAAAGGAAGCATCGTTTGATGATTCATGGATTCTCGCTATGCAAGAAGAATTGAATCAATTTACCAGAGATGATGTATGGGAACTTGTTCCTAAACCTGAGGATAAAAGTATAATTGGAACTAAATGGGTTTATAAAAATAAAATGAATGAACTCGGTGAGGTCGTAAGAAATAAAGCTCGTTTAGTCGCGCAAGGTTATTTGAAGAAGAAAGAATTGACTATGATGAAACTTTTGCCCCCGTAGCAAGATTAGAAGATATAAGAATTCTACTTGCTTTCGCTAATTATAATAATTTCAAATTATATCAAATGGATGTTAAAAGTGCTTTTCTAAATGGTTTTGTAAAAGAAGATGTTTAGGTTGAACAACCTCCACTTTTTGAAGATAATAAATTTCCAAACTATGTATACAAGCTAAAGAAAGCTCTATATGTTCTAAAGCAAGCTCCTAGAACCTGGTATGAAAGACTAAGATCTTATTTACTTCAATCTGGTTTTGAAATTGGTAAAGTAGATACAACACTCTTTATTAAAAGAAATAATCAAGATATTCAATTGGTTCAAATATATGTAGATGATATAATCTTTGGATCAACTAATAACATAATGAATAAAGAATTTTCAGATATAATGACTAAAGAATTTGAAATGAGTCACATGGGAGAATTAAGTTTCTTCTTAGGGCTTCAAATTAAACAACTAGAAAATAGAATCTTCATAAGTCAAGAAATATATGCTAAAGACTTAATCAATAAATTTGGTTTAAGCACCTCTAGTGGGAAACCAACTCCAATGTCAACAAATGTAGGTTTAAGTAAAGAAGATAAATCAAAAGATATTGATCAAACTTTATATAGGGGAATGATTGGTTCGCTACTCTATATAACAGCAAGTCGTCCTGATATTATGCATAGTGTTTGTCTATGTGCAAGATACCAATCACAACCTAAAGAAACGCACTTAAAAGCTGTTAAAAGAATTTTAAGATATGTAAAATACACTTTAGATTATGGTTTATTTTATTCTAAAAATAATACTTTTGATTTAATATCATATTGTGATGCTGATTATGCTGGTTGTAAATCAGACCGAAAGAGTACAAGTGGAACTTGTCACTTTCTAGGACATTCACTGGTTTCCTGGTTCAGCAAGAAACAAAATACTGTTTCCTTATCAACAACTGAAGCAGAGTATATATCTGCTGCTCTAGCCTGTTCACAAGTCATATATATGCAACAAACTTTAAAAGATTTTGGAATTAACATAAGTAAATCACCAATATATTGTGATAATACTAGTGCAATAAATCTATCTAAAAATCCAACTCATCATGCTAGAACTAAACATATTGATATAAGACATCATTTTCTTAGAGATAATATAACTAAAGAAATAATAACTCTAGATTATATAAATACTGAAAAACAAATTGCTGATATATTAACTAAACCATTAACCGAACAGAATTTTACTAAATTTAGAAGAGAATTAGGTATTTGTTCAAAATCTGAAATATAAAATAATCAATAAAAATTCAAAAAAAAAATTACACTTTTTTTTTGAAGAACATGTCGACATGCCCCATCTCATGATGTCGACATACCCAACAAAAATTTGAAAATTGAATTTCCCTCCAAAGTTAGTTATTTGGTTATTTATCTATTTATTTCGTTTTCTCTCCTCTTTCTTCACTATATTCTCTGTAAGTAACTTCTGAAACAATAAAATAATGGCCTCCTCTTCTACTAATGAACCCACTTCACCCACATCTCCTCATTCCGGTCCATTTCAACGAACTACGCACGCTCGAGTGATCAAATTGCAAGAGAAGATGAAAGATATCCTTCAATTGATGACTGAAATTCAAGTAAGTCAACTTAGGATGGCTAGAGAACAACAAAGGCAAGGGAATATTATTAGGAATGTACAAAAATTCCTTATGGATAACCGTACAAATCCTATTAATATTGAAGACTCTTCACAAGCCATGGAATCCGAGGAAGAAGAACCTATGGAAGAACCACAAGAAGACCAAGAGGAAGATCAACCTTTACCTCAACCCGAAGTCTCTATGCATACGGACGAGAGCGTTATTTGCGTTGGTGAGATCCTTGTTGATACTAATGGAAACATAATTGAACAATGTGGAAACTTTTGTCTCCACTACCTCAATTGTTCGATTCATAAGTCTCCTATAATTAAGGATCGCCATTAAAGCGTACTTTCATTTTTATTCTTTGTTTTAAATTGTTTTGTTTGTTTGTGTTTATGTATGTTCTTATATATGTTGTAATAATTAAAATGTGTTCACTTATACTCATTGTTTCATGCTTGTTCTATACATATTATTTGTTTATACTAAGTAGTTAATAGTTTTTGTTGATGACAAAGGAGGAGAATGTTATAAAAATATATGTGCTTGGTGTAAGGGGGAGTCATGGAATAAAGGGGAGTCGTAGTTTTAAGAAGAAGTCACGAAGTAAGGGGGAGTTATGGAGAGTTATGGTATGGTAAGAATATTTTATAAATAAAGGTTGTCATCATCAAAAAGGGGGAGATTGTTAGGAACTGAGTTGATGATGTTTTGATGACAACAACCTTATATAGTTATTATACTTTACTTTATAAAATATATACTAACATTTCCATATAGATAGATATATATATGTATATAGGAAGTATATGTAGGTATCATCGAAGACTGATCAGTATAAAGACTCAAGCATCAAGACAAAGATTAGAGATTCTAGATTCAAGACTCTAGAGAATCAAGATTTCAAGATCTCAAGATAAGTGTTTAGTATTTTGTTAAAACTTCATAATAGCACTCTCATCTTTCTTCCAATTTTCTTTTGGGATGGAACCCAATTTCTATCGAAACCAGTGGCTTACAAACCCATGACAAGTAGCTTACAAACCTACGACAAGTGGCTTACAAACCCACGAAAATCAAAATCATTTAAACTACTTTGTACAAGTTCTCGAGTCCTATGGAGGAGCTCTGTAGGAAGGTTCTTGCAATTTCAGTTTGAATAGATTTTTCAAAATGTTTTTAAATCTGTTTTCAAAATGTTTTAGCTTTCAAAATCATGTTTTCAAAAATGTTTTCAAACTTTGTTTTAGCCTTGAAATATTCCTCTATTCTGATTTTAAAAAACTTCTATTTTTAAAACATCAAAACTTATTCTGATTTTAAATATTACTTATATAATTGACGGTCAATATCAATTATATATATATATATATATATATATATATATTTAAAATAATGTTTTATATTCATTCTCTATCTCAAAATATTGTTTAAACACTTTACTTTGCTTCAGAGAAATTTCAACTTGTTTTAAATTCAATTGTCTTTACAAAACAACATCTCTATAATTTTGAACTAAGGGATGTCGACATAAGGGGATACCCCATGTCGACATGGTGACAGTTGGATTCAAAATTCAATTTTCAAAAGAAGTGTCCATTCGTTCGAAAACCTTTCGCCAATGGTTATGACTGTTGTGCATCTTTATAAAGGCTTCCAAAACGAATTTTTTTAACAACTACTTTTCTTATTTTCTTCACTCTTTCTTCTCCACCATTCCATATCCATAAAACTTCATATTTTCAAGATCGTGCCATCATTCTGCCAAATTCTCAATAGGAAATCATTCAGATACTCTCTCTATTTGATTCTCCATCATTCTACTAAAGATCAAAGTGCTATTCAGAGTTATAGGATCAATTCGTATTCAAAAAGTCCATAGAGTCTATTCATTCAAAAGGATTGTTATTAGAAAGTATTAGGGTGATCTTGTGTCCCGTAAATCAAGAGAGTTTACCCCAGACTCGGAGATAGGAGGGTTCCTCAAGGCCTTAGAAATTGAGGGTTGTAATTTGGATATTGGCTTATAAAAATCTGTACAAGGATATTGCCTTGATGCAGGACTGGATGTAGGAGGATTCCGAACCAGTATAAAATCCGGTGTGTTCTTTCCTTTTACTTGCTTTACTTTACTATTTGCATTTGTTATATGTTCTATGATCATTCTGTGTTAGAATTCTGTTTAGATTTGTGTTGAAAGTTTTAATTTAGTCATATAGTTCATATATTCTTTAAAACACTATTCACCCCCTCTCTAGTGTTATTTCCGCCTTAAGATCCTTAATCCGCATCCCTAACATAAGGTTAGGAGTGTAGCAACCGGTTCTCTGAACTTACCAGGCCATTGTTTTTTCTTTTAGACAAGGGGTGGAACAAATCGAAAGGAAAACCCATATGCTCTGAAAAGATTTTCCCAAAGAAAAAGTGAAGAGTTTTCCAAGAGTCAAACAATGATTTGAATAAAATGGTTTTGGGTTTGTTGTAATGATGTTTTACATGACATCATTTTTAACCCATTTAAATGAGAATTTGGAAATAGAAAATCTTTATTAAAGGTTAAAACGTGATTTTAAAATTTTAAACAAGATGACTTAGTATTTCCCAAGATTAAAGAGGTGTTTTAAATGAAAGATTTAAAAAAATAGTGTTGAAATGTTTCCCTAAGTAGAAAAGAAAATAATTTGAAATTATTCCAAGATTTAATAAACATTTAAATAAACCAAATGATTTGATAAATGAGGCTTAATGACTCCATATACTCTTGAAAGAATACGTAATAAATTGAAAAGAATACATCTATGAAAAATATTTGATTTAAATAAAAGTTGAAGTATTCGATTGATGATTGATATCCACATATGAACTAAACATCTTTTTATCAATAATTGGTTTCAAGGGAACCAGGGTCGGATTTGGGTACCTCCTTTCCGAAAACCGCTTAGAACAAATGTATACGTTCATAAGTGAAGATATGTTGAAGATGATGATTTTTGAGGATCGAAGATCTTCAGGATGTGGGGATTATTAACATGAGCCCTAGGGGTTTTACCCCACATTATATTTATATGATAGTGATGCCTGCATTTTGAAAATCTTCATTGTATTGACGAGCGAAGATCTTCATAGCGGAAGGACTGCTTGTTGACATCCTCTAGGTAGCTCCCAATATAGAGACATTTATTGCAGTGGATCTATCGTGTTTTGAAATCTTCGGATTGCAAGGACTACTTACTACTAGTGGTAGTATGAGGACTTTCTTCGATTTCGTTCAGTTCTAGAACGAACTTGTATGGATGAGTGTTTGACAGTGCATTTCTGATCGCAAAAATTGATCTCTATCAACGTATTATCTGCTTGGTGGCGGAGAAGGCAACTTCTCTTAGATTAACACCCTTTTCTGGGGCATATGAGCTCAAGAGTTAAATGTTGGTAGAAATCAATTGTGTGATTAAGGAATGGCAATGTGGCATTCAAAGTGGAACCTGTTATGATCAAAGCATTATTTTGTGTGAAAAGTGTGGCTTTGTCTAAGTTGAGCATAACCTCACTCCCAAGTCTCACATCTCGGAAATGATACAGAAACTATGTTACGTATTTTAGGCTTAGTATGAGAAGGGTGGCGTATAATCCCTTCAGGTGACTAGCGGCGTATGATCTAGGTCACCAAGGTATCCAAATAGGACCCTTATTATATGTATAGTGGTGTGTGAGTCCTTGCATGAGAAGCCACCGGATATCAAGAAGTATGGCAATATGAGGAATAGTGGTGTATGAGTCCTTGCACGAAAAGCCATCGGGTTCCGGTTGCTATGCGTGGTTATCGAGGTCCTCTATCATGTTGGAAAATCCAATTCTAATACGATCTTTACAGTTTTGATTATAATCCAAAATAGCTGTAATGACTTGAAAACATTTCAGCTACAACTTTTGGTATCATATATTCTACCTGGTATATTCCGTTGACCCAGTCTGGACATATTACCTTAGACTTAGCCTGGGTACTGATACCTTATTCGAATAAGTTAATTTGAAAGATGTTTTCCAAAAGAATTTCATTAAAGATAATATCAAATTGTTTTGATAATAAAAGTGTTTTAGTTATCATAAGGTAAAAACCCATCCGTATTTTTGTGTGGGCGTTGTCTTATGAGATACCCTTCTTTTCAAAGGTTTAATGACTTCATCGTTTTAAATTTATAGTATCTCACGCTGGTTTATCAAGCTTGATCCGTGTATTTTTTTTGTTACTCGGGTCAGGTTCAAGTATTTTCAGGATTTGCTAACGACGCTTGGAGTTTCCAGAGGAGAGCTGGAGATCTTCATCATCGTATGGACGTATTCTATTATCCGCCGCATCTATTGCATTTGTTTTGTTGTTTGTCAGCATTTGTAAGGGCATGTGTTATTATGTCCAGGCTGAATCTTGGTTAGACTTTGATAATCTATTTTAAAATTTTCCACTGTAAAGATTATTGTTGAAATAATATAAGTTTTTCCATTCGTGTGAGATTCTATTTTTTCTATTCCGTTCCATCTTTATTTTTCTTTCTACCCTTAATGATCCGCTTGTTCGTACAATTTGAGTTGGACATGTATGATTTATTATCGATTCAAATGGTATGGAAAATGGGACATTATGTGCCCATACATAATAGCAAAGTTCGTTATGCTACAAATGAACTATCTATTCATAAAACTGGACCGACTGCCCGCAAACTGGACTACTGTCCGAAATTAAGACTGATTGCCTAAAAATTGACTAACTATCTGAATTACTGTCTTAGGGTTAATTACCCTTTAAACATTTCTCAAAAACATTTTCAAAATGATTTAGTCCTTCAAATTATATATATACAAGGAAAATAAATCTTGGTTTTACTCTAAGCTAATTTGCCATGATATATACACTTTACTCAAAATAATGTTGATGAATTTTAATAAGGATTAGCTAACCTTTCAAATAAGTTAAAGTCATTTTTAACTTGTAAATATTTAGACTAATCTGCCTATACAATATATTCGAAACTTTGTTTAAACCTTTAAACAACCCATTCGAAACCCTTTGAAGATAACCCCTTCGAAACCAAGTAAAACCTTTTAAAGTAGGCCGAAAGGCCAAATCTTACCTTTTGAAACCATTGAAAACCACCCCTTTCGAAACCAATAAAAAGTCTTTCCTTAGAAAGCCTTAAAACATTTAGACGTCCTTCTTTAAAACCTTTAAGTATTGCCTTTTGAAAATGTGGGGGAAAAACTTTTTCTTTCAACCTTCTGAAACCCTACGGAACCACCCCTTTCGAAACCATTCATTAAAACCTTTCGAAATAGTCAAAACTCAATCCTTTCGAAAGTACTTTGGGTTAAATTTTAAAATACGTGGAAGCCTATCGAAACCATTAAGAATTTCATTCTTTCGAAACCGTTGAAAACGTCTCGGTCGAAACCATTTGGATTCTACCTTGAAGTAGAGCAAAAGAATCAGAAACCCAGTATAGTCGAAAGCATTTGTTTCGTAATCTTTTAAAACTATCTCTTTCGAAATCATTTGGGTTTACTTTACTTATAGAAAAAGGGTCTTCGAACAATTAAGTCGAAAGCTACTGCTTCGAAATTAATTTATAAGTAATGAAGTGATGGTATCGAAACCATCCCTTCGAAAGCATTGGAGAGGTGGCCATATTTTAAAAAAAAACAATCCTTTCGAAACCATCTAGGTCGAAAGGTAGGAAGCGGCAACTAAAGGTTTCGACCTAGCCGAAAGCAATCGTTTAAAAACAGAGGCGCAACCCAATCGAAACCATTTCCTTTACAAACCATTTGTCTTAGTCGTAAGTTATTTTAGTCGAAAGCAAGCAGGCGCGTTTTTAATTTAAAAACAAAGTATTACCTCACCCGTTCGAAACCCCTAGTTTCTACTTCAAACCTTCCGCCTACATCCAATTCACTACGTGTCCGTAAACTAATACCATGTGCATTGGTTTCGACTATGTTAGAAGCGAAGGTGAGGAAGCAGAACCTGGTGTCGATTAGGTCAAAACAGTGAAAATCATGTAGCAAATAGTTCTTTTCACCTAACCTGCTTTATGTGTCTAATTGTGATTTGTTGCATCTTTCTTTACCAATAAAAAGTACTGCACCTTGTCAAAAGGGCTGCTGACTTTCTAGATTTAACAATTTAAAATTATTTTACAAAAATCCCCTTCTCCTCTTTAAATTGTATAGAACATTTATTTTAGCTAATTTAATATCCAAATAATGTTACCAAAAATCTGGGGTGTTACAAGTTCAGAGAATTTGTACTTTAATTTATATCATTCTCTCTTTGATTTCATCATATTCCTCAAAGAGTTCAAAGATATATTGGTGTTAGTGGTCCATAGGATCATTGTACTAAATTTGCAAGAATCTATATTTAAGATACAACTACTTTTCATACTTTATTGTTGATTGTAAGGAGAAGAAGGTGTTCTTGTAGTCTGTGAAACCAAGAGGGTGATCTGTAGCCAGGTAAATCAAGAGAGTGCATCTTGTAGCCCATAAAATCAATATTGTAAAGGTGTTCTTGCCACTGGTGGAAAGCAAGTGGTGATAGTGAATTTATGTCTGTGTAGTTAATGCCCCGCTATTACCCCTTATAACCCCGCAATATCTCATAGCGGATTTCTACCGCTACGATTTTTCCATATAGCCCCAAAATACAGCCTTTCCGCTTTAATCTCCGCTATTTCCGCTATATCCCGTTATTCCCGCTATATTTTGCTATTTCCGCTATATCTCCTTTAATAAAATGATTTAAAAAATCGCATTTATACATTATAAAAATTATGAAACTAATTTATTTGATTTAATTTTTAATATATTTTCAAAAATGAAAATACTCTAATATTCTACTAAATTCAATTATGTTATATAATAGTTTTACGTTTATTTAAAGTATATTCGCACATGTTTTTTGTTTAAAATCATTTATGTATTAATTATAATTCAATCGAATGATAACTTTTAATTTAATTGCCATTTATATATTCGTAAAAACATTAAGTACGAGTTTTATATGCTATTTTAGAGCTATTCACTATATCCCGCTATATCCTTACTGTATCCCGGCTATGACTTTTTGCACCTCCACCACTTTGAATCTTTCGAATGCTTTAACTGCACAGATTTATGTACGATGTAATGCAGGACTAGATGTAGGATTGGATATCCAAACTAGTATAAAAATTCCAAGTGTTATTTATTTACGGAATCTTACTTTACTTGCTTATTTTATGATTATTTGTTTCTGTTTGCAATTTGAGAAGAAAAGTTTTATATCCAAAAGTAAGTTTCAAATAGTTAAAATACAAACTTCACCCCCTCTACTGTATGAATAGGCTTAAGATCCCTTCCAGATTATGTTATAGACAAACCTTTTTTCCACAACACATAAACACACACACATATATGTATATGTATGCGTGTTTGTGTGTGTGTGCGTGTATATATCACAAACCATTTCTTAGGGTCTAAAGTTAATAAATCATGTTATATTCATAATTTTATAACTTTAATCAAACCCTATAAAATAATATGATACTTCCATTGTTATTTCTAACCTTTCAAATCACCTTTATAAAAATTCACTTTCTAGTTAATTATTGAATTACTCCATAATAAACCAACACCAATGTCATATAAACTTCAAGTCTATTTAATATAAGTTTAACCTACATAAACAATTATATTAGCCTTGCAGCTTATTTTAAAGGTCATACTTTTAACTTTTGATTAGTAGTAAAATATATAACAATATTTCTATCACCAATATAAGAAAAAATTTGGGTTTAATTAATTTATAACCATGTTATAAATTAATATCAACTCTATCTAACTCTAGTCAATATGAATAAAACACGATATCTATGTATACTGCATCTTAATCAATTATTCTGATAAAATATATAATAATATTTCTATCATTAATATAACTACAAATTAGACTTTAATTAATTAATAATCATATTATAAATTAATATCAACTCCGTCTAACTATATTCAATATCAACACAATATTACACACACACACACACATATATATACATACATGCATATATATATACACACACACATAGACACACGCACATGGAAACTTAATCAATTATCCCGAATATCTACTCAAACCAATCCAATCAGATGGGGAAATAATTACCTACATATATTATCCTACCTCTTATAGCTAATATTTTCAATATATATAATTACAAGGATTTAAACTACAATATAAATTCAAAATATTAATTCTGCTAACATTAATTGTAATTTCACAACTGTCCGAACAGCCCAAACTTATACCAAGTCAAAGATAATCTCCTTACGAGTGTAATGAAGAAGACCACATTGCGATTGGACTTTGAATCCACATTTCGGTTGGACTTTGTGACGTTTCGGATTTTGCCCGCTCGAAAATCGACATCCATACTTCATATCGTATTCGAATGCCATAGATTCGACCGTTCAAATCCGATTCGCCGGAGCTTATAACAACATTAAGTAAATAACACAGCGGAATAAAAGAATAATACATTGATATACAGCTTTGATACAATATCTGATACAACAGATGATCCAATAGATATCAATATACATCAGAGATATGATACAATAAAAAGCAGCGGAAAAGAAAATAGATGATATCCAGCAGCGGAACAATATAACTCTAAGATAGTCTTCAAAAGAGAACTGCAACTCCATTTCCAAGAATCAATCCAGCAATAGCTCGAACTCCCAATAACGATGCACCAAGCTCAGCAAGACTGGTGCGATCCAAAGACTGAACTAACTCCAGATAATCCACTATATCTAACTATCTGAAAAACCCAACTCTAGACTGCTCGTGTAGAAAATAATGAGAACCCAGAGTTTAGGAAAGAAACAATAAACTCCGGATCAGTCGTGGGACTGGTGTGAGCAACAAAAACAGTTTATCTTTAAAAAAACATTCAACAAAAGATTTTCAAAGTCAATTCGCAATGCTTTTTAAAAATAAGACTACCATAAGGCCTCCCGCACACACACACAATGCAAACGCAGAATCGGAGGAGAATTCTCCTTATGATAGTCAAAGATGCTTGATACGCATTAAAATAAACATTTGATATTATTACTAGTGCATAGTGTAGGAAAAATTCATTTCGAAAATAAAGATATAAATCTTAGCCAGCATAGACATTTCGAACTATGCCTACTATAGCTACCATCCAAATAGTGGGGCGCCACCATAAGTGAATGATAGGTTCTACAACTAATACCGTACAAGGCTCGTATTTGAAGAATGGATTTTCCAACAAATGGTCAGGCCAAGCAACTTCCCATTGCCACATGGAAACGCCTCTGAAAGGACGCCCCGAGAACCAAACTGTTCTCTGCTAAACAAGGCCGGGAACCCCTTTTCCCAAGGGATATTACAAACCCTCAGATATACCACCCCCGGTCCTTTGGGACCTTTAAACGAGCGCTCGTAATCAATTCACACAATCATAAAGTGTTTCAACATGAGTAAGTATCTGGGCTCCATACCATGATACTACCCTTTTCCAGAAGGAATGGTCATACCCTAGGGAAGCGATCCCTGAAAACCTTGCCGCACAATTCCTGTTTCGACCATTACCGGTTTGTGAGGCTCGACGAAGTCTCGTCCACAAAAACACACTTTATACAAAAGTCGTGCTTTGGGTCAACAAATGATCATAGAAATGATCACCAAGATAGACGATCAAACAAATGATCCTATCACAAATAATCAACACAATGATCATTTCACAGCAACACTCAGCATGTCACATTACCAAATTGGGAATATATCGCTGATAACCTTCAACTACATAACCTCTGAGCTCGTACGTCTCAGAGAAGGCTGTTAAGCTAAGAGAATAAATTCTCCGCCACCAACAGAAATATATTTGAAAGAAATCAGCTTTATATCTCAATTTGTAATGTCAGACATACAATCCATATAAGTCTGTTCTGGGATCGAACAGAACCGAAGGCACTTACAAAGAAGTCCTTGCAATCCGGATATTCACAATCCCGATCGGATTTCCCATCACTTAGGGAGTTTCTATACCGGCGCAACTCGGTGCAGAAACAATCGATAGGTCATCCTATCGCTTTCGCAAATACCCGGTCTTCATCACCGGTCTTCAAATGCTATCCATAACGTCAAATCACATATTCAGAATGGGTTATACGACACAAAGGTCCTTTCCCGGCTAAACCGAATAGTGAGCACGATATTTCAAAAACAAATGGATAATGGGATTTCAATTAAGTCACAACTTATTACCCAAAACTTTTCTTCAAATGGCTTAACAAATTACCATTTCAAATCTTTTAAACAAAAAGATTCACTTTCACAACCTTTAACGGTTTAATCAATTTTCACATTTTAATCTTTTAAACAAAAGATTCATTCACAGATTTTCCAAATCAATTTTCATTTCAATTTGATTAACTCGTTAAATCTTTAAATCAAAGATTTAACTTATAGCCTTCAAAATAATTTCATTTCAATTTGATTAACTCGTTAAATCTTTAAATCAAAGATTTAACTTATAACCTTCAAAACAATTTCATTTCAATTTGATTTAAACAAATCATCCATTTAAATCTGTTAAAAATAAACAGATTTAATTCATAGCTTTCAAAATGAATTCATTCATAACTTAGGAAAATCATTTCTCTATTCAATCTTGAAATTCCCCTAATTAACTGGAATCTCAGTTCTTATCTAAAAGTGTTTATCATTTGAAAACAACAGTTTTCATTTTGGAAATCTGATTCATGTATACGAGTTGAAATCCTTGGGTTAAATTCAAATTCCCAAAACCATACCTTTAAAATGGTTTAAATTCATACAAACCTGTTTATAATATCTTTAACCATAATTTCCAATCATCGAATTCAATTCCAAATATTGAATTCAAATTCAAATTGAATTATTTAAATTGGAGATTTTACCGAGTTATTCAAAATAGCTTTTATCTGTGAAAACCTTTTTCAAAAGCTTTACTGTTTAACCCAAATCCATTTTCAATCTTAATTTGAAATTAAAACTTTAATTTCAAAAAAACATTACATTTAAATTATCTGTGACTTAACCGATTTCCTCGTGAAATCCATATTTGTGTGTGTATGGTGTAGTCCAGGGGTTATACACAGTAGTGCAACATCAATCAATCATCACAGATCAAAATACAGAAATATAGTTGATAAGAGATATAAATTACAACTCTTATCGTCCATTCACAGATTCACAAATAATATAACAATGTAAATGAATGGATAATTTATACACAGTCACAGAACAAAATATCACAGATCAGATAGGACAACCAATTCAAGACATCACATATAATACGATCATCTATAATTAAGGTCAAACATATAATAATCATTTATAAGCAGGATTAATCAATTGTTAAATCCTAATCAACTCAATCTATTTCCAATTAAGTTTATTTACTTATGAATTAATCATCCAATTCTGATTTATTAATTCCAAATCATTTGTTACCAATTTATCTAATGATTTTCTTAAATTAATTTAACTAAATTAATTAACTTTTAATTAATTAAAATATCCAAATTTAATTACAATAAGTGATTAATCTTTAATGACTTTCATTAAGTAATTACATTTAAATAATTATAATTGATTATCTAAATTAATTAATCCAATTTATTATTAACATTGATCACTTTAATCAAAATCCCTAATAATTATCTTTATTAACTAATAATATTTCTTAATCACTTCCTTAAGAAATTCCTTGATTTCATTATTAATCATTTCTAATTATAATTTAAATCCAAATTATTTGTTTATAAATTAAATAAATCATTCTTATCTTTTAAATCATTTTATTACCTTAATTATCTCTAAGATGATTCATTTCATTATTAATGATTTCATGAATCATTTAAATGTAATTTTAAACATTACACTTTTAAATTTGAATTTAAATTCCATTTTGAATTTAGGATTCAAAATGAACATATATTTAAACATTAACCAATCTAAATATTGATTTATAAACCTTAAAATAAATGTAAAGAATATTTATTATTTACATAGGAAACCTATATAAGAAAAGCCTTTGAATTAATTTACTTAAATTTTTAAGCTTTTAAATCACATTACATTTAAACTTGCAATTTTCAAGTTTAAAACAATTTATTTGACTTCCATTCAAATTTGAATCCAAAAATAAACTTAAATTAAAATTTAAATCTGGATTTAAGCTTTGTTAAATTTAGTTTACAATTTAAAACTTCATTAGAATTTGTTTAAAACAGATTAGCTTCCAGGTTTACAAAATCTGTTTTAACTTGTTTTCTTACCCCAGCCCATCAACACAACCGGCCCACAAAACAAAGTCAGGCCCAAACTTTCTTCCCACCTTTCCCCTTCTTTTCATCTTACTCCATCACGTTCCAGGCAACACAACCGTGCACGCGAATGCACGTATACGTGCACGACCATCATAGCCAACTCCGGTCAACGCTGCAGCCACCCCCACGTCATCGGTGATTGCCCAAATCAATTCGAACCGCCCAGTAGACATAGCTCTTCCCAAATCAAAATCGAGTGCCATAATCGATGCCTGGAAACAAAATAGGAACTCCACCTATACCTGCCAACGTGGACTGCTCCACGCTCCGACCACCTTTCACCACCAAACTTTGGCCGCAGCTTTGTCGACGTCTCCATCACCTTTCCCCCAAACCACGGCGAACTCGCTCGCCCACCAACGACGAACGAGGCGAAATAGTAACCCATGACAAAATTAGGTTTCCAGACATAAACTTCTCACTGCCGTCACCACAGTGGTCGTGGCCACCTCCGACCAATTTTCCCATCACCCCCATAGCCTCCTCTATCACCACGAAGAAACTCGGCCACCACGAACCAATGGGTCACCAGAAATTGATGATTAAACGAAATGTAAACAAGCTCGAACTGCTCTTAATTTCCAACTTTAAAAATTCTAATTTATGCCTTAAAAATCATATTTTGGTATATGAATTCAATCTATATAACTAAATTTGTGAATCAACAAGTTTGAAATTCGACTAAATTTAAGTTTGACTCTGTACTTTAAATTTCTAGAAACATTAACTAGTTGTTTTAACTTAGATATAATTTTAATTTAAAGCTTAAGGTAAAACAATCAAGTTTTACTTAAATTATAAATCCAGATTCTTCTTGGATCAGGAGGAAATGATTTTTTTTGTTTTTGAATAGTAACTTGAGTTTGAATTTTTTTTTCTTTTTTTAAGCAGAGGTCTTCTACAGGTTATGCAAACATGTATTCATCATACTCCAGCAGTTCAACAATATAAATATCCAAATATATTTCACACTACAAGATGAAACACGACAATGGTATGAACCAAAATTATACTAAGAGATTTAAAGGTGAAGTTACTCACTGATGGGTTTTGAAACAGAGACCTGGAAATTTTTCTTTGCATTTGAAATGCTTCAGATATCAGATTGTAGACTTGATTATGCATGCTTGAAAATTGCTTTGGCTTTTGTTGTTTTAGATTTTGCTTGCAGTAACCATTTCCAGATTGAACAAAAATGATGTTGTTTAAATTTTGTAGAAAGAAAGCTTACTCACTTTTTTCTGGTTTTGCCTTTCTTCTCAGTTTTGCAGAATGAAACTAAAAAGAAGAAATTGATTTGTTTTATTTTTGTTTTTTTAATTTTCTTTTACTTTCTTTGAAATGAACGAAAATGAGGATTGATGTATATAAAGAGAAGTATGCAGGCTGATATCAATATTTGTACAGGTAATGTTATTATTTAATAAAATAGGCATGGTTGATATGCTTTTGAACATCTCGGGTTGACTAAAATATTGTGTACTAAGGTATGTGGCATTAATTGTTTAAGTCCTTATTCCTCAGCCAACATGCTTAGCTTCATTTGCTTGTACATCTTCTTTTCTTTATTATGGTGGCTGCAGCTATTATATTTGTCTTGTTTTATATTTGTACTTTATTTTATTACTTTGCTTTGGTTTTGTTTTAAGTGTACATATTTATGTTATTCTATTATGTATGTACAGTTTATATATGTGTTTGTTTGAGTTGAGATGAAAGCTTTAATTATTTATGTACTTTATGTTTTATTCTTATCTCTTTTACTTGTTCTTTTTACTTCTATTTTTAGTTTAAATATTTATCATAAATTTTACTTTAAAAATTATTGTTTTACATTTCTCTATATACACATACATATATAGATTTAAATTCAAATCAAATATATATATATATATATATATAATTTTAAATTTACTCATATATGCTCAAATACATACATATATATATATATATATATATTCTCATATATATACATATATGCAAATTTTCAAATCAATTTGACTTAATATATTTTCTATTTGAATCGAGGAAACTCGCTTCCATTTATAATTAATTCTACAAATTTTTATTCAAAAATTCATTTAATTATTAATTTAAATTAAATAAAAATCTAGAGTCGTTACAAACTTT
Source organism: Allium cepa (assembly GCA_030765085.1). Lineage (NCBI taxonomy): Eukaryota > Viridiplantae > Streptophyta > Magnoliopsida > Asparagales > Amaryllidaceae > Allium > Allium cepa. The sequence goes on from CM060942.1 coordinate 617,192,822, forward strand.
CCCCCTTAAAAGAATTTCGTCCTCGAAATTCTCAGGCACGAAAACAACATAGAGATAGACAGATTCGATCTCTTATAATTCCTCAAACTTAAGATATGAATTCCAAACTCAAGTCGGAATATCTCACAATACATACCAATTTGTCCCTCTTCGGACTTTGGTATTCACAAGAAATTTCAACAGAATTTCAAATTTGGTTTTAAACGAAATCGCTTTATCAATACAATTTAAATTTATCCTTATATTTCATTAACCAATTTTAACTCAATTTATAATTTCTAATTTCAATTTTCTAATTCATATTCATTAAAGTTTAAATCAAAAAAAATGATAAGAAATCGATGAAAATATGAAATAAGAATTTCCTACAACAATTCCTAGAGTCATCATCACACCGAAACTTCTTCTGGAGCTGTCACGAATCAATCAAAAGAATTTAGAGACGAATCAAAGAAATTTGATAAGAAAGATTGTTTCCACTGTTGTTACAGAGTATCGACCATTTATAGCCGTATTTCCCTGTCCCCTATCTCGTTCTGTTCTTGCACTCATACTCACTATCAGTGGATAGTAAGAGAATTTACTGAGGCATTCAAACGGATATCTTAGGAAAACACTCATTCTAGGATATACTTCACCCTATCTCTATGAGCTACTTAATTTGTTATACTCCTGAGCTAAAGTTTAACCCTTAGCTCTGATACCAAATGTGACGTTTCGGATTTTGCCCGCTCGAAAATCGACATCCATACTTCATATCGTATTCGAATGCCATAGATTCGACCGTTCAAATCCGATTCGCCGGAGCTTATAACAACATTAAGTAAATAACACAGCGGAATAAAAGAATAATACATTGATATGCAGCTTTGATACAATATCTGATACAACAGATGATCCAATAGATATCAATATACATCAGAGATATGATACAATAAAAAGCAGCGGAAAAGAAAATAGATGATATCCAGCAGCGGAACAATATAACTCTAAGATAGTCTTCAAAAGAGAACTGCAACTCCATTTTCAAGAATCAATCCAGCAATAGCTCGAACTCCCAATAACGATGCACCAAGCTCAACAAGACTGGTGCGATCCAAAGACTGAACTAACTCCAGATAATCCACTATATCTAACTATCTGAAAAACCCAACTCTAGACTGCTCGTGTAGAAAATAATGAGCACCCAGAGTTTAGGAAAGAAACAATAAACTCCGGATCAGTCGTGGGACTGGTGTGAGCAACAAAAACAGTTTATCTTTAAAAAAACATTCAACAAAAGATTTTCAAAGTCAATTCGCAATGCTTTTTAAAAATGAGACTACCATAAGGCCTCCCGCACACACACACAATGCAAACGCAGAATCAGAGGAGATTTCTCCTTATGATAGTCAAAGATGCTTGATACGCATTAAAAGAAACATTTGATATTATTACTAGTGCATAGTGTAGGAAAAATTCATTTCGAAAATAAAGATATAAATCTTAGCCAGCATAGACATTTCGAACTATGCCTACTATAGCTACCATCCAAACAGTGGGGCGCCACCATAAGTGAATGATAGGTTCTACAACTAATACCGTACAAGGCTCGTATTTGAAGAATGGATTTTCCAACAAATGGTCAGGCCAAGCAACTTCCCATTGCCACATGGAAACGCCTCTGGAAGGACGCCCCGAGAACCAAACCGTTCTCTGCTAAACAAGGCCGGGAACCCCTTTTCCCAAGGATATTACAAACCCTCAGATATACCACCCCCGGTCCTTTGGGACCTTTAAACGAGCGCTCGTAATCAATTCACACAATCATAAAGTGTTTCAACATGAGTAAGTATCTGGGCTCCATACCATGATACTACCCTTTTCCAGAAGGAATGGTCATACCCTAGGGAAGCGATCCCTGAAAACCTTGCCGCACAATTCCTGTTTCGACCAATACCGGTTTGTGAGGCTCGACGAAGTCTCGTCCACAAAAACACACTTTATACAAAAGCCGTGCTTTGGGTCAACAAATGATCATAGAAATGATCACCAAGATAGACGATCAAACAAATGATCCTATCACAAATAATCAAAACAATGATCATTTCACAGCAACACTCAGCATGTCACATTACCAAATTGGGAATATATCGCTGATAACCTTCAACTACATAACCTCTGAGCTCGTACGTCTCAGAGAAGGGTGTTAAGCTAAGAGAATAAATTCTCCGCCACCAACGGAAATATATTTGAAAGAAATCAGCTTTATATCTCAATTTGTAATGTCAGACATACAATCCATACAAGTCTGTTCTGGGATCGAACAGAACCGAAGGCACTTACAAAGAAGTCCTTGCAGTCCGGATATTCACAATCCCAATCGGATTTCCCATCACTTAGGGAGTTTCTATACCGGCGCGACTCGGTGCAGAAACAATCGATAGGTCATCCTATCGCTTTCGCAAATACACGGTCTTCATCACCGGTCTTCAAATGCTATCCATAACGTCAAATCACATATTCAGAATGGGTTATACGACACAAAGGTCCTTTCCCGGCTAAACCGAATGGTGAGCACGATATTTCAAAAACAAATGGATAATGGGATTTCAATTAAGTCACAACTTATTACCCAAAACTTTTCTTCAAATGGCTTAACAAATTACCATTTCAAATCTTTTAAACAAAAAGATTCATTTTCACAACCTTTAACGGTTTAATCAATTTTCACATTTTAATCTTTTAAACAAAAGATTCATTCACAGATTTTCCAAATCAATTTTCATTTCAATTTGATTAACTCGTTAAATCTTTAAATCAAAGATTTAACTTATAGCCTTCAAAATAATTTCATTTCAATTTGATTAACTCGTTAAATCTTTAAATCAAAGGTTTAACTTATAACCTTCAAAACAATTTCATTTCAATTTGATTTAAACAAATCATCCATTTAAATCTGTTAAAAATAAACAGATTTAATTCATAGCTTTCAAAAAGAATTCATTCATAACTTAGGAAAATCATTTCTCTATTCAATCTTGAAATTCCCCTAATTAACTGGAATCTCAGTTCTTATCTAAAAGTGTTTATCATTTGAAAACAACAGTTTTCATTTTGGAAATCTGATTCATGTATACGAGTTGAAATCCTTGGGTTAAATTCAAATTCCCAAAACCATACCTTTAAAATGGTTTAAATTCATACAAACCTGTTTATAATATCTTTAACCATAATTTCCAATCATCGAATTCAATTCCAAATATTGAATTCAAATTCAAATTGAATTATTTAAATTGGAGATTTTACCGAGTTATTCAAAATAGCTTTTATCTGTGAAAACCTTTTTCAAAAGCTTTACCGTTAAACCCAAATCCATTTTCAATCTTAATTTGAAATTAAAACTTTAATTTCAAAAAAACATTACATTTAAATTATCTGTGACTTAACCGATTTCCTCGTGAAATCCATATTTGTGTGTGTATGGTGTAGTCCAGGGGTTATACACAGTAGTGCAACATCAATCAATCATCACAGATCAAAATACAGAAATATAGTTGATAAGCGATATAAATTACAACGCTTATCGTCCATTCACAGATTCACAAATAATATAACAATGTAAATGAATGGATAATTTATACACAGTCACAGAACAAAATATCACAGATCAGATAGGACAACCAATTCAAGACATCACGTATAATACGATCATCTATAATTAAGGTCAAACATATAATAATCATTTATAAGCAGGATTAATCAATTGTTAAATCCTAATCAACTCAATCTATTTCCAATTAAGTTTATTTACTTATGAATTAATCATCCAATTCTGATTTATTAATTCCAAATCATTTGTTACCAATTTATCTAATGATTTTCTTAAATTAATTTAACTAAATTAATTAACTTTTAATTAATTAAAATATCCAAATTTAATTACAATAAGTGATTAATCTTTAATGACTTTCATTAAGTAATTACATTTAAATAATTATAATTGATTATCTAAATTAATTAATCCAATTTATTATTAACATTGATCACTTTAATCAAAATCCCTAATAATTATCTTTATTAACTAATAATATTTCTTAATCACTTCCTTAAGAAATTCCTTAATTTCATTATTAATCATTTCTAATTATAATTTAAATCCAAATTATTTGTTTATAAATTAAATAAATCATTCTTATCTTTTAAATCATTTTATTACCTTAATTATCTCTAAGATGATTCATTTCATTATTAATGATTTCATGAATCATTTAAGTGTAATTTTAAACATTACACTTTTAAATTTGAATTTAAATTCCATTTTGAATTTAGGATTCAAAATGAACATATATTTAAACACTAACCAATCTAAATATTGATTTATAAACCTTAAAATAAATGTAAAGAATATTTATTATTTACATAGGAAACCTATATAAGAAAAGCCTTTGAATTAATTTACTTAAATTTTAAGCTTTTAAATCACATTACATTTTAACTTGCAATTTTCAAGTTTAAAACAATTTATTTGACTTCCATTCAAATTTGAATCCAAAAATAAACTTAAATTAAAATTTAAATCTGGATTTATGCTTCGTTAAATTTAGTTTACAATTTAAAACTTCATTAGAATTTGTTTAAAACAGATTTGCTTCCAGGTTTACAAAATCTGTTTTAACTTGTTTTCTTACCCCAGCCCATCAACACAACCGGCCCACAAAACAAAGTCAGGCCCAAACTTTCTTCCCACCTTTCCCCTTCTTTTCATCTTACTCCATCACGTTCCAGGCAACACAACCGTGCACGCGAATGCACGTATACGTGCACGACCATCATAGCCAACTCCGGTCAACGCTGCAGCCACCCCCACGTCATCGGTGATTGCCCAAATCAATTCGAACCGCCCAGTAGACATAGCTCTTCCCAAATCAAAATCGAGTGCCATAATCGATGCCTGGAAACAAAATAGGAACTCCACCTATACCTGCCAACGCGGACTGCTCCACGCTCCGACCACCTTTCACCACCAAACTTCGGCCGCAGCTTTGTCGACGTCTCCATCACCTTTCCCCCAAACCACGGCGAACTCGCTCGCCCACCAACGACGAACGAGGCGAAATAGTAACCCATGACAAAATTAGGTTTCCAGACATAAACTTCTCACTGCCGTCACCACAGTGGCCGTGGCCACCTCCGACCAATTTTCCCATCACCCCCATAGCCTCCTCTATCACCACGAAGAAACTCGGCCACCACGAACCAATGGGTCACTAGAAATTGATGATTAAACGAAATGTAAACAAGCTCGAACTGCTCTTAATTTCCAACTTTAAAAATTCTAATTTATGCCTTAAAAATCTTATTTTGGTATACGAATTCAATCTATATAACTAAATTTGTGAATCAACAAGTTTGAAATTCGACTAAATTTAAGTTTGACTCTGTACTTTAAATTTCCAGAAACATTAACTAGTTGTTTTAACTTAGATATAATTTTAATTTAAAGCTTAAGGTAAAACAATCAAGTTTTACTTAAATTATAAATCCAGATTCTTCTTGGATCAGGAGGAAATGATTTTTTTTTTTGAATAGTAACTTGAGTTTGAATTTTTTTTTCTTTTTTTAAGCAGAGGTCTTCTACAGGTTATGCAAACATGTATTCATCATACTCCAGCAGTTCAACAATATAAATATCCAAATATATTTCACACTACAAGATGAAACACAACAATGATATGAACCAAAATTATACTAAGAGATTTAAAGGTGAAGTTACTCACTGATGGGTTTTGAAACAGAGACCTGGAAATTTTTCTTTGCATTTGAAATGCTTCAGATATCAGATTGTAGACTTGATTATGCATGCTTGAAAATTGCTTTGGCTTTTGTTGTTTTAGATTTTGCTTGTAACCATTTCCAGATTGAACAAAAATGATGTTGTTTAAATTTTGTAGAAAGAAAGCTTACTCACTTTTTTTCTGGTTTTGCCTTTCTTCTCAGTTTTGCAGAATGAAACTAAAAAGAAGAAATTGATTTGTTTTTTTTTCGTTTTTTTTAACTTTCTTTTACTTTCTTTGAAATGAACGAAAATGAGGATTGATGTATATAAAGAGAAGTATGCAGGCTGATATCAATATTTGTACAGGTAATGTTATTATTTAATAAAATAGGCATGGTTGATATTCTTTTGAACATCTCGGGTTGACTAAAATATTGTGTACTAAGGTATGTGGCATTAATTGTTTAAGTCCTTATTCCTCAGCCAACATGCTTAGCTTCATTTGCTTGTACATCTTCTTTTCTTTATTATGGTGGTTGCAGCTATTATATTTGTCTTGTTTTATATTTGTACTTTATTTTATTACTTTGCTTTGGTTTTGTTTTAAATGTACATATTTATGTTATTCTATTATGTATGTACAGTTTATATATGTGTTTGTTTGAGTTGAGATGAAAGCTTTAATCATTTATGTACTTCATGTTTTATTCTTATCTCTTTTACTTGTTCTTTTTACTTCTATTTTTAGTTTAAATATTCATCATAAATTTTACTTTAAAAATTATTGTTTTACATTTCTCTATATACACATACATATATAGTATTTAAATTCAAATCAAATATATATATATATATATATATAATTTTAAATTTACTCATATATGCTCAAATACATACATACATATATATATATATATATATTCTCATATATATACATATATGCAAATTTTCAAATCAATTTGACTTAATATATTTTCTATTTGAATCGAGGAAACTCGCTTTCATTTATAATTAATTCTACAAATTTTTATTCAAAAATTCATTTAATTATTAATTTAAATTAAATAAAAATCTAGGGTCGTTACAGACTTCGAATCTAATAGACACAAATTTTATAAGAATACGAATTATATATATTAATCAATTAACTAATTAATAAATTAATACCTTATTCCCCCTTTCAATCCCCCTTCCCAAAATTTAATCTTCCCGCTCATAGCACCATTGTCGCACCCTTCTCACCTCCATCGTCGACGCTAGGGACAACCAGAGAATGGCCGACCACCACCATTACAATTTCCTTTGCGAGCTAGGCCTAATGTCGCTACCGTCGTCATGATCAAACACCTCAAAAAAATCATGACATACCACCTTCCTGGCCTAGTGAAAAGTTACAAATCACAATCAACGACCACACTCCACTAGAGTACCATCATCCTTGACGTATTCGTCCCCCAAGTCCATCCCCACACTTCTTTTTACCCATCTTCGATTGTAGCACCGCCTAAATCTACCTTAGCCACAACCCTAAAATATCAGCCTCTCAAAATCAACACTACATCGGCTACAAAGGGAACCATGTCGTGCGTCTCGCTTAGAGGAACACTATGCCACTTTCGGTTTGCCCATACAATCATCAGAGCTCTTGATTAAACTGAAGGAGAAGAAGGAGCAACCTTATTTTATTTACAGCAGAAGGAGGAGATATTGTGTGTAGAGAAAATATATTATATGCAGATGGATATGTACATACATACATACATACATACATATATATATATATATATATTCCATTTAATTGTTATATAAATTACCACGTGTCTTGAGCTCTATGATCAACGGTACATTAGATCGCAATGAATCATGTCGGTAAACTTCACCTTATTTTTCCGGCTCCGATGTTATAAATCTCATTGCCATCTGAGATGGCACTCCGGGATGATAATTTCATGCATTTCAAATTCGTTTTGGCCATCAGATTGTTCGAATTTAAAAATTCCTCAACCTTATGTCTTATAATAAAGTCCTCAACCTAGAAACACAAGCTGTCAATCGAGACCCAACTAGACCGGACTATGCGTGTATTTTTATAAAATACATATAATAATACGTAAATCATAAAAATATCGTGACTCCAAATATATCGATATTTATACTCATTTTTATTTGCAACGTTGATCCAGACACAACAAAATTAGTATTGAATCCTAATTCGACCATACTAAAAAATTAGATTTTAGACCTTCAATTAATTAATTTATTCAAATATCTGGTCATAAAAATGTGAATTGTTACATGTATCCACCATTTGACAATGGCCTAAGTATAATGCATGTGCCTTGAGGAAACTCAACAAATACATGCGTGTATCTTACCTTGTCTAGTCAATATACCAACAGTATTACACATAACATCTCTAGCTTAAGGAAACTCAACAACTATAGAGTATGCAAGTGATCTACTAATACATAAATAGTGTGAACAATTAATTTATTAAGGGTTAATAATTTTTAATATATATTCTTTGAGTCACATTGATTTAGGGAACAATGTATCTCTTATGAAATACCCTTGTGATTCAAATATTCGACACATCTAATATCAGGTATACGTACAATACATATGTACTCGTTACTTAAATCTAAGTTGATTTCTTACGGTTCCACTTATATCATACATTCATATTCTACAAGTTTAATTTATTTGCAACCCTTTATAATTTAATAAACTTATATAATATTATTATGTATATTATTGATTAAATCTTATTTAATTAATTTATTTAACAAATTAGTTAAATTATGTTTTAGAATTCAAAATTTATTTTATTCATCCTAAACTAAGATGAATGTCAACAATAAGATTTATAGATTTATATATATATATATATATATTAATTAACATTTATTTTATCAAATAAACATTTATTTAATAAAACATTTTAATCAATATTTTTAACAAATTCTAAAATTTAATTTATTATTTACCTTAAACAATTTCAAATAAATATTTATAGACATACAAACATATCATTATATATGTTTTACTTTAATTACTAAACTTTTAATTATTTATTTATTTAATTAATTTAATTAATGTATGTAATTTTTGAGATTATCAAATTTATTTTGAAATTATTTTATAGCTTTTATAAAATTTTATTTCATATTTAAACATTACCTTTTAAATTTACAATATATTTTAAATTTTCATACTCAATTATGAAAATTAGCCCAAGGGCCAAATCAATTCAAGCATTTACAATTGTTCAACCTTTTGGACTTACTTCATCATCGAGTCAGGCCAATAGTCAGGGATAGGAGAATACTTGATTATCTAATCCTAAGCCTGGACACCCAAATGATAGGTCGGTTATATTACTTAGCCCTACGTAGTTAATATCGGATAATATAGTTGATATATCGTCGATATATCTCATATTGCTCCTAAGCCGATATTTTTCCAAAATACCACTTAAAATATCTTTAGTGATATATCACCCGATATTTTCCGATATATCGCTCTGATATTTAGTTTAAAATAACCGATATTTTTAAGAATATTGTTCATAATTATATGTATTGGAGAAAATATGTTTACAAATAAATATCTTCACATTCTCAATAATTGCTTTTTGTATTTGATGGATAACAATTTATAGACCATATTAAAAATCCCAATGCATTAATTTTTCAATTTTAACCATAAAATTTTAGGTTTATTCATTAGTCTCCCAATAAAAAAACACTACTTAATCCATTATTTTATATGTTTTATTTTCCTTGAAAACTTTACCAGTAAAACAAGATCATGAAAGTGCTACTTCTCTTTTTAGTTATTTTTGTTCACCATTTCTAATCAATAAGTTAGCTTATGAAAATTCATTTTATTATGTATTATCACGCACCCAGAGCTAATGGCTAAAGAGAAATAAATTTATATATTTGACACATCGATAAGGAATGAGCCAAAATAGTAATTGGTGTCAAATCAGCATTGCTTATTCGATAAATTAAGTGAAAATGGAAATGACAAAACTGTAAATATCGAAAGTTCAAGAAAGTAATACAGAGAATTAGATGACTAAAAAATAATGAATATGTATAAAAACGAAGGAAATAACAAAGATGTACATTATACGAATTTTTGGTTTTTATGAGCCTATTTTATGATTTGTATTAAATAGAATATCTCAGTATATGGATTATAATCTATAAACTATGTGTAATCAATCTTTGATAGCAATTCAGAATTATTTATTTAATTATATGAATACATAACATTAATATAACATTATAACATAGTACAATATTGTTTATGACAAGTTTTCCACATATTCGATATTTTACTAACATTATCCGATTATAACGATATTTTAATATATCTCATATCGGTACTTGACCGATTCATACCTGATACCAATATTTACTACATAGATTTGGCCCTAAAGCTGGTAGTGAAACCACATTGATCATTTGTGCTATAATACCATTGACGGCCCGGCCTAAACACTTTTTTGGCGACCTAACTTGGTACCTCACAAGAAAGTTTTACATGCAGTCTTTCGGCTAGCATAACCATCGCAAGACATGCAGGGGTAAGAGCCAGTGCTTCATCACATATCACAATGTGAAAACTCTTAATCATGCTAGTTGCAGGGATCAAACGAAGAACGTCTAATGTATCAGGTAAATGCCTCAACTAACCTTATTTCGATGTCATTAAATGAACCAGGGTAGCCTGCAGCAGGTGAACTGGGTAGATTTTTAAAAAAATCCATATTTGGATCATAGTGACTCTATGAACTCTAATGTATGGTTTTAAACCCCAACTTAGTTTTTAATAAAATCAAATTTTATTTCAAATATATGTTGCCTTATTTAGTTTTTAAGAAAGAAGCCTTTTATTTCTCTCTCCAAGATTTTCTCATTAATAAGAAGAAAACTTCGCTTTATTTAGAGAGAGAATATTTCATTCCTCTCTCTTAATTAGTTTAATTGATTGATTTGTTTAAAAGATAATTTAAAAAAATTATACTTGGTATGGTATGATTATATTTAAATATAGTTATGTTTGTATATTGTAAGTACAACTATACAAATTGTGTACATGGTTAATGTGTACGTGTATAGTTGTTGGAATTTGCGCCGCAGCTAACACATCCATCCTTTATGTATGCATTGATTGTCAATTTATTTTAAATATAGGTACGTATTTTAAATATGGAATCAACAGCTCACAAATTTGATTTTGATAAAGTAAATCAATTAAATATGGAATTAATATCTTACAAATCTGATTAGACAAAGTAAAACAATTTTATAAGGATTTAACATCAAATGAATCAGATATGACAAAGCAAAACAATTGGATTTAAATAAATATATATATATACATACTTATTTGAATGAGGAATCAATATTTACAGTTTTGGTATTGTCAAGGTAAAATCGTTTATTTTAAATATAGACGCTTATTTTAAGTAAGGAATCAACATCTTCTAAATCTAATTTTGAAAAAGAACAATTCAAATAAGGTATCAATATCTCACAGATATGATTATGAGGAAGTAAAGCTATATATATATATATGTATGTATGTATGTATGTATGTATGTATGTATCTCTCTGTGTGTGTGTGTTTGTGTAGGAAAATGAGTAAACCCTCATTGGAGGAGTGCACTCATATAAAGAGAAGCGGCCGACAAGCTTGGCAGGTTGCAGAAACCCCCCGTACAATGAAAAAAAGGGAAAAAGAACTGTAACGACCCGCCTTTCATTCCATAGAAAGACGCATCATTAAGAAGAAAGAAAGGGATAGAAAAGAGAAAAGATAGAAAAGAAAGAAAGAAACAACATCAGAATCTCATAGTAGAACGAATAAATTATATTATATTACATAAAACATTACATAGTATCATATACATCAGAGTTATACAGCTAATACAACACAAACTAGACAGTTATAAACACCTGTCTAGTTATAACAACTCCAGTACATTGCAGAAAAACAGATATAATACAAGCATAGTGGAACCACTATATATATATATATACACACACACGCTGAAGCCTCCTGCTCTATTTCTCCTCCAGAACTCGTCAAAGCAATCCTGAATCACTTGACTACGCATACATAATATGAGTACCCAAGAGTTTAATAAAACAGAAAATAAATACTTAGGTCAGACAGGGGTCTGCTGTTAGTAAACGGGTTTAAAGTTGCTTAACTTTGAAAATCCTTTGAAACCAAAAGGTATCACGTAAGACTTCCCACAAATAAACATGGAAAAGTTTTTACCTTACGCTAACCAAAACATTTGATAGGAAATCCAGTGATATTATAATAGTGTCTAGGGTTTTCAAGTAAATAAGAAATAGCCGAAATTGTTACATGATTAAATTCCAGCTACTAGCCACAAAAGTGGGTAATACAATCAAAACCGTAAAGGGCGCGTAGGAAGAATGGGTTTCCATCAATGGCAGGGATACTGGGGTACCGCTTATCATAGTACATGGCCTAGATTACCATACAAAGGATCACTCTCAATCCCCTGCAACACAAAGCCGGAATCATCCCTTACTGGACAGTCCCAAACAAGACAACCCCGTAGATGGCCGTCGCCAACTGCTCACACAACCGAAATAAAAAGGGACCTCTAGACAGGGGTAAATCTCATCCTACTTGGGCATGACCCACTTAGCCTTGCTGCACCTCCCCCGTTTTAGCCATTCCCGGTTGATGAGGCTTGAGGCTACGATTACCTTTATAGGACACATCTATCTTAGAATTGTAACGACCCGCCATCCGATTCCACAGAATGACACATCATTAATAAGAAAGAAAGGGATAGAGAATAGAAAGAAAGAGAAGAAGAAAGAAACAACACATCAGAATCTAAACAGCGGAACGAATAAACTATATTAATAACATAAAATATTACATAGTTTACAACACTAATCAGAGTTACACAGAATTTACATCACATACTAGACAATTATAATCACCTATCTAGTTATACAACTCAATACAAGAGATACTACACAGAGAATACACACAGCAGAACTATATATCTATCGCAGAAGCCTCCTGCTCCATTACTCCTCCATAATTCGTCAAAGCTAACCTGAATCCCTTGGCTACTCGTAAAAATTTGAGTACCCAAGAGTTTATGAAAACAGAAGATAAACTCCGGGTCAGACATGGGTCTGGTGTGAGTAACAGGTTAAAGTTGCTTAATTTTGAAAACCTTTGAAAAGAAAAGTATCACGTAAGACTTCCCACACATAAACATGGAAAAGTTTATACCTCACGCTAACCAAAACATTTGATAGGAAATCCAGTGATATTATAATAGGTCTAGGGTTTTCAAGTAAATATGAAATAGCCGAAATTGTTACATTCATTAAATTCCAGCTACTAGCCAAAAAAGTGGGTAATACAATCAAAACCGTTGGCACTTATTGGATTTTGGATTCCATCAATGGCAGGGCTACTGGGGTACCGCCCATCACAGTACGTGGCCTAGATCAACGTACCGAGGACCACTTCCGATCCCCTGCAACACAAGACCGGAACCATCCCTTACTGGACAGTCCCGAACAAGACAACCCCGCAATTGGCCTACGTTCCAACCACCCACACAGCCGAATAAAAAGGGACTTCTAGACAGGGGAAAATCTTGCTCTCAAGTGGGGGCTACCCACGAAGCCTTGCTGCACCTCCCCTGTTTTAGCCATTCCCGGTTGATGAGGCTTGAGGCTACAATTACCTTTATAGGACACATCACTTAGAATGCTCATCGTCCACCTGACGATGTTCTGAAAGCATTCAATCCATACAAGTTCGTTTCGGGTTCGAACGAAACCGAAGGCATTATCTCGTTACACTCGTATTGGAATCACCCTCGGAGTTAACGACGATAACCCTTACACTCTAAATCACCATCTCGAATCTATAAGTACTATTCCGTCAAACTCATTACGGAATCACCCACAGAGTTATACTGACGTATAGCCCTTACACCTCAAGTCTTCACTCGCTCGCTTGGATTCACGACCTAATGTTAATTTGGATCGATGTGGTTTTCGGATATCCAAATATGGAAACCCGATCCCGGTCTCATCGAAATCCAAAGCGTGTCTTTTAAGGCCAAGTTGTTTTAAAGGTTTAAAACAATTCAATTTCATTATCTATTACACACAGATAGATAATATACAGATTCATAATAGATAATCAACATTATCATTATCAAAAGATAATCCAAATCATCATCACAATGCAACCATGTATCCGTATCACTCAATATTACTTATCTCATTTCTGAGATTCAAACCAATCAAGGCAAACAATCATTATTCAACCATATAAGCAATGATTTACCATACCAATTATAATTAATTTAATGAATTAAATTACATCATCCAAATTAATTTAAAGTGAATTATAATTACTTAATCAATATAAATCTTACTTACATCACTATTAATTAATTACAATTAATTAATTAATCTCTAATCAATCACCTTAATTAATCACCCTTGATTAATTATTCTTAATTACATTCAAGTAATCATTCTTTAATTAATTTTACAAATTAATTATACTTAACCAAATACAGTAATTAACCTTAATTAAATTAATTAACTATAATTAACTACATTAATCCTTAATTAATTATATCAATTAATTACCCTTAATCACTTATTATTAATTAATTAATCTTAATTAATCAATCTTAATTACATCATTAATTATATTAATTAATGATCTCTGATTACATTTCAATTAATTACCTTATTTAAATTAATTACATTAAGTAATTAATCTTAGTTTAGACCATAATTGTTAATCACTCTTGATTAACCCTATTCAGTAATTAACTACCCTTAAATACTTTACCAAACAAATTAACTACTCCATAATTAATTATCTCAAATTAATTCCTTGATTAATTCACAAAGTAATTATACTTAAATTACTTTCATCATCCAATTACTTCAATTAATTACATTCAGTAATTACTCATTAATTTCTTCTCTAAGTAATTTCTCTTTATTTAATTACATTAGTAATTATACTCCATAAATCATTTACCGATTATTCGAAATTAATTAAACTGAATTATTTAACTTAATCTAATCAAATTAAACTCAATTAGTTACAATAAGTAATTAATTTCCTTAATTTCTTCCATAAGTAATTATACTACACAAATGATTATCTTTAAATTAATTAATCTAATTGATTATTAAAATTAATCACATTAATTAATTATTAAATAATCCTTAGTTAATGACCTTCATTAACTATTAACAATTCAATAATTATTTTCTAAAATAATTAACTTATTTTAAAACATTATTAATTACAATTTTATTAATCATTAATAACCCATTAATTAATCCCTAATTAATTAAATAGTTAAGTGTTAAGTGAAACTTAATTAATCCATTATTACTTGATTAATTAATCATTAATCATTAATTAAAATCAAACGTTATTTAATTAATTATTCTTAATTACAAGTTAATTATTCTAAAAATAATTAACCTTAAACCCTTAATTACTTTGAGTAATTATTCATTTCATTAATTTATTAAATAAATTGATTTTTCATTTAATATCCTAATAATTAAATGAAATACAAATTATTAAATTATAATTTAACTTTAACAAGTTTTAAAAATCAATCTAAAACCTTTAAATGATAAATAATACCTTTATTATAAAATAAATTTTACAAAAGTTAAAACAAATTTCCTTTTAAATTGAAAACCATTTAAACTTTATATTATTACTCAAATTTGTTTCAAACACTTATATTTATAAAACTTAAATTTAATTTGAAACAAAGATTCAAATCCAAATTTGAATCAAATTTGAACTTTGTTTAAACATTACTTTATATTTCAATTTCCAAATTTAAATTCAAATTTCTTCAAATCATTTCTAAACAATAAACCCCTTTAAAGTTTATTTAAACAAATTTGAATTTAAAACTTAATCATTTCCAACTATGATTCAAATCAAAACTTGAATCCATAATACAAAATTAGATTTAAAACACATTTTAAATCTTTGCTTAATGATTTAAATTTTCAGTTTTAAAATTTGAAACATGACAAATTTTTAAACTGCAAACTAACCCGAACTCAAAGGATTCACTCGAGTAAACACTAAATAAACTCTAGTAAAACTCGAGTAGCTTTCATTTGCATTATTCTAACATATGGGTACTGATAGTTTAACAAATCCTGTAATAATAGAATACCCGTGACCCCAACTAAAAGACTTCGAGTTCCCAACCTCAATGCTTCGAGCAAAACACAATGCAATCCCGAAACCCAATCTTGAACACCATTCTCCCCTGAACCCACAACAACTTCAACTTCGAATCTACTTCCCAAAAACTTCGAGTAGAAACACGAGACAACCCAAACAAAACTCGAGTATCCCTTCTCTCCAAAACACATCTGATACGCCATGATCTGTGCACCTGCACCATCGCGGCAACCCCCTCCGACCGATCACGACCATATGCGCAAGTCGCCAACCATTTCCCAATACCATTCCGACCTTCCATCCAATTGCAGAACCCCAATTCAAAAATCGAGCATCGAGCTCGAAACTGGAACAATGGTCGATTCTGGAAAGCGCTTCAATCACCCAAATCTAATCACCAGAGAAACAACAACGCCGGCCACTTCTCATTCCATACTCCATCTATCATCAATCCAAATCTGGAAGAACTCGATCTCATATTTTGATCGTGGTGTTCAAATTTCTTGAACACAGGAAAACTAGGGTTATATTCTTAGAGTCAAACTTCCCATCACCTCAATGCGTTAATCCATCAACCAGTATTTTTCCTTAGATCTTCACTCATTACTCTATCACCAGAGAGAATCATGGCCACCAATATCATCTAGAATGACAGTTACACCCAAAAATACCATTTCTGGTTAAACCAGAAATGCTCAACCATTTTTAAACTAAAAATTCTAATTTTAGTTTTAAAATTCAAGTTTTAGATAATGTAATCGGTTTATAAACTTAAATCAATGAATCTAGCAAATTAAATTTCTATTTTCATATAATTTGTTCTGTTATGTCATGTTTCTAGAGACAGTACAATATTTTTTTTTATTATATTAAATAAAATTCAAACTTAACTTACATTACACAACCAAATTCTTGCTTAAATTATACCTCTTTACACAGATTAACTCCACTGAAATGGAAATTTAGCAGTTCCTAAATCTGGGAACTTATGCACAGAGAAAAATAATAATAACACAGCTACTTGCTCAACTACATACATCCATATATCTATCAGTAAAGAACTTGTAAATTGCATGCAATCACACTTATTTCTAGAGTAAACAAGCAACTAATTTATACTTAAGTGTATTTAATATAAAATGTTACTCACCAGAAGTTTAAAGAACAGAGCAACCATGATTTGAAAAGCTTGAAACCGAAGGATGCTTTGAACTTGAGTTGTTGAAATTTGCATTTGAACTTAAAACTGCAGTTTGCTTCTCTTTTTTTTTAAACTTCAAACTTGATTTACAGTAATGCTTTTACTCTGAATCACATGCATGTTTCCAGAAAAATGCAGACATGGATGGTTTCAAACAGAAAAGGGGAAAGACTGCAGGACTTTGAATTGAAACTGTTGTTGCATGCAGTTCTGTTGAGTGTTACAAAGTGGTTTCAGGTTTACGAATATGAAGAGCTATTTTCAGGTTTATACATGATTTCAGTTTGAAGATGATTTTGGTTTTAGAGGAAATTATTTACAGTATTCTGTTTTTTGCATGTATATGATTTCAGATTTTTAGATCTGAAAATTTCTCTTAAGTTGTGAAGAAGAATAGGGAAAAGAAAGTGAAGTGAGAAAAGAAGTGTTTATATAAGTAAATTTTAAAAATAAAAGAAAATTAAGTAATACACTTGTTCTAAATCTTTAACATTTGTCACTTTAATAGCTTTATAACTTAACACATGTCTTTAAGGTGCTTTAAGGTGCTTTAAGAGATTACACATGTAATTTTAGAATATTTTAGTTTTTAATTTAAATTGTTTATAAACTCTTAAGTCTAAATTTATTATTTCTTATGTAATATATAAATGAATTTTATTTCCTTTTAAATTTTAGAAGACAAAACAAAACAAATTATAAACAAAAGCTTATTCAAATATTTCTATTTATTCTTTTAATTTTTCAAAACATTGAATTCAAATTTAAATTAAATTATAAAACTCAAATTTTAAAAATCAGGTTATATACATATATGCATATATAACTCTTATTAAAATTAAAAATAACAAATCCTATTTCTAAAAATCTATTTATGTTTTATGAAACACTAGGTATTATCATTTTTATTTGAAAATAACAAATTAAACAAATTTTAAATAATTTATAAAAGAGATTGTAATTAACTTTTATTACTCAATAATTTAATATCATTTGTATATTGTATTATAAATTCTTATATATAATTTCAAGCAATACTTTAAAAAGAAAATAAAACAAAGCTTTGATGTTAAACAAATTTAACTTCATATTTTAGTTAATTAAAATATAAATCTAAACAAATAAGATTTCCCTTTAATACAAACCATATAATTATTTATTAAATTGTCTTGAAAAGTTAAATGTTAAGTTTAAATCAAATTTCCAATTTACAAAATATAAATTAAAATTAGAAAATTAATTTATTTACTAATTTTTAAATCAAAGTTTATCAATTTACAATATATACAATTATATATATTATAAACAGAAAACAATTTATTAACTTTAAAAAAAATAAAATCTACCAATTTAAATATTTATTAAAAGAAGATTATTAAATCTATTTGAATTATTATTAACAAAATTATCAATATCAATTTAATTTTAATACCGATTATTAAATTGATATTGTCAAAAATTCCGGGATGTTACAAGAATGCTCATCGTCCACCTGACGATGTTCTGAAAGCATTCAATCCATACAAGTTCGTTCTGGGTTCGAACGAAACCAAAAGCACTATCTCGTTACACTCATTTTGGAATCACCCTCAGAGTTAACGACAATAGCCCTTGCACTCTGAATCTTTATCTCGAACCTGAAAATACTACCCCGTTAAACTCGTATTGGAATCACCCTCGGAGTATTAACACGAATAGTCCTTACACCTCGAGTCTTCACTCTTCACTTGAGATTCACGACCTAACGTTTAATTTGGATCGATGTGGTTTTCGGAATTCCAAATTTTGGAAACCTGATCCCGGTCTCATCGAAATCCAAACGCCATCTTAATGACCAAGTGATTTTAGTTTGAACAATTAATTCAATTCATCATTATCTATATACACACACAGATAGGTAATTCACAAATCACAATTGATAGACACATTTCATCATAAACAGATAATCTGTATTATCATCACAAACATATAATCATCACAAACAGATAATCCATATTATCATACATTAACTAAGCATCTGTATCATATAGATATTACTCATCTCATTACCGAGATCACAACCATTCAATGAAATATCAATACCATCCATAAGCAATGACTTATTAACCACCATCTATAATTAATTTAAAATGAATTAAATTAATTACTTCTGTCTCTAATTAATTTAAAGTAAATTAAATTAATTACTACATCTACAACTCCTGCTTATATATCCATTTATTAACCTAGTTAATTAATCCTTCTCTAAGTATTCATCTTGATTAAACACCTTTGATTAATCATTCTCTAATTACAATAAGTAATGAGTCTTTAATTAATTTTACAAATTAATTAACCTTAATCATTAATAATTAACATTTATTTACTTCATTTATTAATTAACAATAATCAATTACATTTATCCTTAATTAATTACATTAATTAATCACTTATTATTAATTATTCCTTAATTACACAATTCTTAATTACATCATTAATTATATTAATTAATTACTTTACTTAAATTAATTACATTTAGTAATTAATCTAAGATTTAAAATACAATTATTAATCATCCTTGATTAATATCAATCCAGTGATTACTACCATTAATTACTCATTAACCAATTAACTATTCCATAATTAATTATCTTCATTAATTAATCCCTTGATTAATTACAAAAGTAATTATCCAAATTACTTCATTATAAATCATCTTTTGCTAATTACATTCCAGTAATTACCATTTATTACTTCCCTAAGTAATTACGCTCCATTAATTACATTAAGTAATTACTCTTATTAAATCATCAAATGATTTACTTAAATTAATTAAACTAAATTAATTAACTTAAACTAATCACATTATCATAATTAATTACAATAAGTAATTAATCCCTTAATTACTTTTATCAAGTAATTATGCTTAACAATTTAAAATTGATTATCTTTAATTAATTAATCTACTTAATTATCAAAATTAATCACGTTAAATAATTACTTAATAATCCTTAGATAATTATCTTTATTAACTAATAACATTTTCGTTAATTACTTACTTAAGAAATTGATCTTAGATTAATCATTATTAATCATCTCTAATTAAAAACTAATCTAAATCATTAATTTAAAATCAAATAAACAAGTTATTCCTTATTACATTCTTATAAATTAAATTCTTTTATTATCTTAATTATTTCTAAGATAATTCATTTACTTTATTAATAACTTCATTAACATTCAAGTGTATTTAAAACATTATACTTCTAAATTTAAATTCAAATTCCATTTTGAATTTAAGATTCAAAATGTTTAACCATTTAAACATTTATATAAATTTTAAATAAATTTATAAATGTTAAAGAACATTCATTTCTTATATAAGATACTTATATAAGAAAAGTTTAAAACAAAATTACTTAATTTTATTAAAAGAAATCAAGCTTAAAAACAAATTGATTATTTAACTTTCAAATTTAAAGTTAAACACATCATAACTTTTATTCAAAAATTAAAGAAAACCTTTTATAAAGAATTTTATCAAGTTTAAACATTTATTTGAAAACAAACTCATTTTAAAAAATCTACTTTAAAACATTTAAACTTTTTCAACATTTAAATTTACAAAACTGATTTAACTTCAAGGTTTGAATTCATAGTAAACTTGAAACCATATTTTAGACTTGATTTAAAAACTTTATTTAAATCTTACTTAAAAAAATTTAAAATTTTCATTTTTAAAAACTTAGGATTCAAAAGTTCATTTGGATCCAAACTTAACTTTGAATTAAAAAACCCATGTTTAAATCCTGCTTTAAAATTTGAATTTCATTTAGATTAAAAAAAACTAAAACTGTCAGGTTATAAAACCTAAAACAACAATTACCCGAGACCACCTACAAATGGCTTCGAGTTAAAACCCCAACTCCTTCGAGTAAAATACTCGATCTACCCGAGCAAATCTCGAGTTCTACTCTCCTGCACAAACCCAAAAATAGTTCATCAGAACAAAATATGCACGGTGCATATGCACCGGTGCTCTTGCAACCTCCAGCCATCATCACCAACTTCGTCACATCGCCGACCATCTCCACACCTGATCACGACCACCAAAATTTCCACCGCATCTCGAAATCAAAATCGAGATAGCCAACCAACCTATAAACTCGACACTGAAAACATTCCCAAACCTGTCATCACCTCGACAACACATCTCCGACCAACAGAATCACTGCGACTCCGTCCAACCCTTCATCTACATCCCCTCTTCCAATCCCCAAAACCTTGCAACACTCAGTGCACCAGAGATAACGAGAAGCACCAAAATTTCTACCACCAGAAAACTTGGTTTAGAAACTGGAAAGAACAACCACCGTCACCACCAACCTCTGACGATCCACCTGACATTTTTCCCCCACTCACCTATCATTCCTCCACCTCCAGGAAGAACTACGACTTCCCAAATCCACTAGAACATCAGATAAACCCCAAAAGCCCTATTCTGTTCAACCCAGAAATGCTCACTCCATAGTTAACTAAAAAATGTGATTTTAATTTTAAAAATCATGATTTCATACATGCATTCAAGTTATAAACCTGTTTTAATTTTTTAAGATGTTTGATATTTTGCTTATTTTAAATAATGATTGTTCTTAATGTTACAGAGACAACCAGTTCCTTAATTTAACTTAATTATAATTTATAAACTTAATTTCATACTAAACAAACATCTTTTTTATACATATCATATCCTAACCGAGATCAAATCAATTGGTAATGTATTTCTATTAAAAACTTAGTTTTAAGACCAAGAACAGATATACAGATACCTGTAAACACATATATATATTTATATATATACACACAGAATATTCATCACAATGCAATCATACAAACATACTTATTCCTATTTATCCACATGCAATAGATATTTAAGCTTTTTGAATTGTGAGGTTACTCACTTAAAAAAAATGAAGACAGAGCAGTTATTTACAGCAGTTTGATATTTTTTAAAGCAGTTTGCATTTGATACTTGAGTACTGTAAATTTGTTTAGCTTTGATTTTAAAAAGTAAGAACTGTTTTAAAAACAGAAATTTACTCACCAATAATTGAAGAAGCAGAGGACAAACTGTTGCATTTTTTCCTGGAACTGCAATTTCTCTAGATTATGAATATGAAGCTTTGCATTAGCTTGTTGTTGAATCTGATGTTTACTTCCAATTTTGATTACTGAATTACTTGCTGTAGTTGATTTTAAAACTGTATTTTGATGAAGACGATCCTAGTCTTAAATGCATGCAGATGATCTTGAGTTGATCTTCATTTTGATGTTGAAACTTGAAAAAAAAAATTACAGATATGCTTTTGAATTTGTTTGTAGATTTTTGAACATGAATTGTATTTGGTTTTGAATTCTTTTTTAAAATCTGATTTCAGTTTTTCTTTTGAAGATAATGTGTTGAACAATTATGAATTTCCAAGTTTCTACTTAATATATTTTTAAAATGTTTTTTTAAATAAATAAAACAATTCCACTTGTTACATTATGATGTAGATTAATTTACAAGTGTCTTCCTTATGAATAATAACCTTACACATGTTCATTTTAATATTACAATAAATTTTCTTAATTTTATAAATGTTTTTAAATCCATTAAATCAATTTCTTATTTATGTTATCATGATTTAAATGTATATTTACATTCAGCCTTTAAATGATTACATATAAATTACCTTTATAAAATTACATATTTTAATGTTTATTTGAATATTTTTAAAATAATATTTTTAAAGCTAAGTTTTCAAGAGAGAAAATTTAAAAAGAAAAAGAATATTGAATTAAATTTTATTTCAAAATTTCAAACTAAAATATTGTACTTTAATGTATATACTAAATTTATTTCAAAAACCAATCTTTAAAAGAAAACAAAAATAAACTTTTATTATAATATACAATTTAAACTATTATATATATATATATATATATATTTTAAACAAAATAAATATTAACTTTAATTTCTTTTGAAAATATCAAATAGATTTTTAAACAAACCTTTGAAAAGTTTCTATACTAATTTTAATCAAATTTTCCAATTCACAATTTATACACATATATATTATAAATTTGAAAATATTCTTATTAAATTTAAATATTAAATTAAAATCAAACTCCCTATTTACAATGTATACACATATAAACATTATAAATAGAATATCTTTTAAATTTGCTTAGAAAGATAAATTTTATCATCTAAATATTTTAAATTTTGAAAAGAATAAGATTCCCAAATTAAATTATCATTATTATTATTATTATAAATTTAGAAAAGATAATATTTGTCAAACTAAATAATTATTAATTTTCAAAAGATCATTTCTGTTTGAATTAGATTATTAAATCAACATTTCACATTTTAAAATAATTATTAATGAAATTATTAAATAAATATTGCCCAAATTTCCAGGACATCACATTCCTCCCTCCTTCAAAGAATTTCGTCCTCGAAATTTAAAAGCAAAGATAATTTAATAATCCCATACAGATTTTGATTTTAAAATAGCAAGAATATGCTATCAACCAAATACTAGCAACCATAGCAACCAATTCAAACAAACAATTCTAACTATCCAAACAAAATTCTGGATAGGATTCCCTAGAGTTTCCCAGGTACAAACATCGGGATACTCGCCCTACAGAATCTAAACTGGCTACACTACTCAGATTCAGAGCTTCTATATATCTAGATCTACAAATCTAAACAGGATATCAAACCACAGACAAGTCCCGATCAACTTCCAAATCTCCCAGAACTACTGGTTCTAAAACCAGTGATAGACCATACACGTACTCGCTCAGAGATACGTAAAATATATAATGAATCCTAGCTGTCCGAACTGGCAATTCAATCATGTAGACCAAACACTTAACCCTTAAGAGAAAACAGACAGATACAATACACTTCTGAGCTAGCTTCCAGACTTACCCAATTTTATAGCTCTTACGATTGGAGAAAATTTTATCCAAAATTAAATTTCCAAATTTTGAAATCCAAATCTCCGACCTCAAATTCTGAACTCCTTTGTCTTTAACCCACAAATCTCTCCTATCGACCCTGGGCTGCCTTCAACCTTCTAGATCAATCCAATCTTCGCAGATGCCTCACGGAACAATTCTAGACAAAGAAATAAATGATTTCTAGATCCTACTCAACAAAATGGTTCTCTCAATATCCATCAAAATCCACCACACAAACTCTACTACATAAATATCAGAAGACTTCAAACATACTACTCTTATTTGGAAAACAAAACAGATGCAGAAGACAACCAAGATCCCAGATCGAAAATGAATTTCCTGTAGAAATCCTCTGACCCAAGATAAAACACAAATTCCAATGAATCCGGTGTTGCTTCTATTCTGGAATAGCTGCCACCATGCTTCCGATGCACAACTTTGATTTGAGAATGCTGTTGATGAACACAAGCACAAACTTGATCAACTCATTCCGAAACATTGTTCATTAAATTCCATAAAATCTCAGTGACCTATCTGATTCGGTCACAACACCATAACAAAAATGCAACCAGAAAAATAGATTCGATCAATCCTGCCAGCTTAAAACAGACCTCTCTCTCAAAGAGCCCTCCTACTAGACTGAACCACCGGTAAAGCTCCAAGAACCAAGTCGATACATAACTCAATCTTCTGATGTGGATGCAAACCTTAACTCCTTCGAAGATATCCAGAAATAATCCACTTCGATAACTCAAACATCCTCTAGAGATGCTACAATCCAAACAAAGATTACTAAGAGAAATTCCGAACCATCGCAAGTCACTTTTGCGATTCTACTCAGTTCAGATTCCAAAAAACCGTTCTCTCTTCACAATCAGAACAACTTAAGGCTTCTAACAAAAGAAGAAACTAGTGGTCCACCTTCAATCACAAACATCACACCCAGCTGAGCTTCCAGAAGAAATGGACAAGCTTCACTATCTGCCCGATCTACTGACAGAAGAATCACAAGGACTTCTGAACCATCGAAGAAACGGGCCACTCTACTGTTGCTGCTTCCAAAGACTTCCTTATCCAAAAGCTCATCGAATCACAAAGCTACACTAGCCACTTCCACAAAAGAGCCTTCAAAATAGACAGATATCTCTCAGGGAACTCGACTTCAAACCAAGCACAAATACTCGGACTCCAACCTTTGGTAGTTGTGTTACACACACCACTACCCTAATCTACCTCTAGAACTTATATTGGAAAACCCAAACAGGTAACCCATTCTAATAGGTAGAAATATATATATATATATATATATATATATATATATATATATTCAAAATGACAAATACGCTCTCTCAAGACAGACACCACCCCAGAGCCAGGTATTCGCTCAACCTAGCGCTCTGATACCACAATGTAACGACCTGCCTTTCACTCCATAGAAAGACACATCATTAAGAAGAAAGAAAGGGATAGAAAAGAGAAAAGAAAGAAAAGAAAGAAACAAACAACATCAGAATCTCACAGCGGAACGAATAAATTATATTATATTACATAAAACATTACATAGTATCATATACATCAGAGTTATACAGCTAATACAACACAAACTAGACAGTTATAAACACCTGTCTAGTTATTACAATTCCAGTACATCACAGAAAAATAGATATAATACTAGCACAGCGGAACCACTATATATATATATATCTACACGCTGAAGCCTCCTACTCCATTTCTCCTCCAGAACTCGTCAAAGCAATCCTGAATCACTTGACTACTCATACATAATATGAGTACCTAAGAGTTTAATACAACATAAAATAAACACTCGGGTCAGACAGGGTCTGGTGTGAGTAAACGGGTTCAAAGTTGCTTAACTTTGAAAATCCTTTGAAAACAAAAGGTATCACGTAAGACTTCCCACAAATAAACATGGAAAAGTTTTTACCTTACGCTAACCAAAACATTTGATAGGAAATCCAGTGATATTATAATAGTGTCTAGGGTTTTCATGTAAATAAGAAATAACCGAAATTGTTACATGATTAAATTCCAGCTACTATCCACAAAAGTGGGTAATACAATCAAAACCGTAAAGGGCACGTAGGAAGAATGGGTTTCCATCAATGGCAGGGCTACTGGGGTAACGCTCATCACAGTACATGGCCTAGATCACCGTACCAAGGATCACTCCCAATCCCCGGCAACACAAAGCCGGAACCATCCCTTACTGGACAGTCCCGAACAAGACAACCCTGCAGATGGCCGTCGCCAACTGCCCACATAGCCAAAATAAAAAGGGACCTCTAGACAGGGGTAAATCTCGTCCTACTTGAGCATGACCCACTTAGACTTGCTGCACCTCCTCTGTTTTAGCCATTCCCGGTTGATGATGCTTAAGGCTATGATTACCTTTATAGGACACATTTATCTTAGAATGCTCATCGTCCACTTGACGATGTTCTGAAAGCATTCAATCCATACAAGTTCGTTCCGGGTTCGAACGAAACCGAAGGCACTATCTCGTTACACTCATTTTGGAATCACCCTCAGAGTTAACGACAATAGCCCTTGTACTCTGAATCTTCATCTCGAACCTGAAAGTACTACTCCGTTAAACTCATATTGGAATCGCCCTTAGAGTATTAACACGAATAGTCCTTACACCTCGAGTCTTCACTCTTCACTTGAGATTCACGACCTAACATTTAATTTGGATCGATGTGGTTTTCGGAATTCCAAATTTTGAAACCCGATCCCGGTCTCATCGAAATCCAAAAGCCATCTTAATGTCCAAGTGATTTTAGTTTGAACAATTAATTCAATTCATCATTATCTATATACACACAGATAGATAATTCACATATCACAATAGATAAACACATTTCATCATAAACAGATAATCTGTATTATCATCACAAACAGATGATCATCACAAACAGATAATCCATATTATCATACTTTAACTAAGCATCCATATCATATAGATATTACTCATCTCATTACTGACATCACAACCATTCAATGAAATATCCATACCATCTATAATTAATTTAAAATGAATTAAATTAATTACTTCTATCTCTAATTAATTTAAAGTAAATTAAATAAATTACTACATCTATAAATCCTGCTTATATATCCATTTATTAACCTAGTTAATCAATCCTTCCCTAAGTATTCATCTTGATTAAACACCTTTTATTAATCATTCTCTAATTACAATAAGTAATGAGTCTTTAATTAATTTTACAAATTAATTAACCTTAATCATTAATATAATTATTTCATTTATTAAATAATTATAATTAGTTACATTTATCCTTAATTAATTACATTAATTAATCACTTATTACTAATTATTCCTTAATTACACAATTCTTAATTACATCATTAATTATATTAATTAATTACTTTACTTAAATTAATTACATTTGGTAATTAATCTAAGATTTAAAATACAATTATTAATCATCCTTGATTAATATCAATCCAGTGATTACTACCATTAATTACTCATTAACCAATTAACTATTCCATAATTAATTATCTTCATTAATTAATCCCTTGATTAATTACAAAAGTAATTATCCAAATTACTTCATTATAAATCATCTTTTGCTAATTACATTCCAGTAATTACCATTTATTACTTCCCTAAGTAATTACGCTCCATTAATTACATTAAGTAATTACTCTTATTAAATCATCAAATGATTTACTTAAATTAATTAAACTAAATTAATTAACTTAAACTAATCACATTATCATAAATAATTACAATAAGTAATTAATCCCTTAATTACTTTTATCAAGTAATTATGCTTAACAATTTAAAATTGATTATCTTTAATTAATTAATCTACTTAATTATCAAAATTAATCACGTTAAATAATTACTTAATAATCCTTAGATAATTATCTTTATTAACTAATAACATTTTCTTTAATTACTTACTTAAGAAATTTATCTTAGATTAATCATTATTAATCATCTCTAATTAAAAATTAATCTAAATCATTAATTTAAAATCAAATAAACAAGTTATTCCTTATTACATTCTTATAAATTAAATTCTTTTATTATCTTAATTATTTCAAAGATAACTCATTTACTTTATTAATAACTTCATTAACATTCAAATATATTTAAAACATTATACTTCTAAATTTAAACTCAAATTCCATTTTGAATTTAAGATTCAAAATGTTTAACCATTTAAACATTTATCCAAATTTTAAATAAATTTATAAATCTTAAAATAAATGTTAAAGAACATTCATTTCTTATATAAGATACTTATATAAGAAAAGTTTAAAACAAAATTACTTAATTTTATTAAAAGAAATCAAGCTTAAAAACAAATTGATTATTTAACTTCCAAATTTAAAGTTAAACACATCATAATTTTATTCAAAAATTAAAGAAAACCTTTTATAAAGAATTTTATCAAGTTTAAACATTTATTTGAAAAAAAACTCATTTTAAAAAATCTACTTTAAAACATTTAAACTTGTTCAACATTTAAATTTACAAAACTGATTTAAATTCAAGGTTTGAATTCATAGTAAACTTGAAACCATATTTAGACTTGATTTAAAAACTTGATTTAGATCTTACTTAAAAAAAATTAAAATTTTCATTTTTAAAAACCTAGGATTCAAAAGTACATTTGAATCCAAACATAACTTTGAATTTAAAAACCCTGTTTAAATCATGCTTTAAAATTTGAATTTCATTTAAATTAAAAAAAAAAACTAAAACTGTCAGGTTATAAAACCTAAAACAACAATTACCCGAGACCACCTACAAATGGCTTTGAGTTAAAACCCCAACTCCTTCGAGTAAAATACTCGATCTACCCGAGCAAATCTCAAGTTCTACTCTCCTGCACAAACCCAAAAATAGTTCATCAGAACAAAATATGCATGGTGCATATGCACCGGCGCTCTGGCAACCTCCAGCCATCATCACCAACTTCATCACGTCGCCGACCATCCCACACCGGATCACGACCACCAGAATTTCCACCGCAGCTCGAAATCAAAATCGAGATAGCCAACCAACCCGGAAACTTGACACTGCAAACATTCCCAAACCTGTCATTACCTCGACAACCCATCTCCGACCATCAGAATCACTACGACTCCGGCCAACCCTTCATCTACATCCCCTCTTCCAATCCCCAAAACATTGCAACACTCGTGCACTAGAGATAACGAGAAGCACCAAAATTTCTACCACCAGAAAACTAGGTTTAGAAACTGGAAAGAACAACCACCGTCGCCACCAACCTCTGACGATCCATTTGACATTTTTCCCTCACTCACCTATCATTCCTCCACCTCCAAGAACAACTACAACTTCCCAAATCCACTAGTACATCAGATAATCCCCAAAACCCCTGTTCTGTTCAACCCAGAAATGTTCACTCCGTAGTTAACTAAAAAATGTGATTTTAATTTTAAAAATCATGATTTCATACATGCATTCAAGTTATAAACCTGTTTTAATATTTTAAGATGTTTGATATTTTGCTTATTTTAAATAATGACTGTTCTTAATGTTACAGAGTCAACCAGTTCCTTAATTTAACTTAATTATAATTTATAACGTAATTTCATACTAAACAAACATCTTTTGTTTACATATCATATCCTAACTGAGATCAAATCAGTTAGTAATGTATTTCTATTAAAAACTTAGTTTTAAGACCAAGAACAGATATACGGATACTTGTAAACACATATATATATTTATATATACATACACACAGAATATTCATCACAATGCAATCATACAAACATACTTATTCCTATTTATCCACATGCAACAGATAATTTAAGCTTTTTGAATAGTGAGGTTACTCAAAAAAAATGAAGACAGAGCAGTTATTTACAGCAGTTTGATTTTTGTAAATCAGTTTGCATTTGATACTTGAGTACTATAAATTTTTTAACTTTGATTTTAAAAAGTAAGAACCGTTTTTAAAACAGAAATTTACTCACCAATAATTGAAGAAGCAGAGGACAAACTGTTGCATTTTTTCCTGGAACTGCAATTTCTTTGGATTATGAATCTGAAGCTTTGCATTAGCTTGTTGTTGAATCTGGTGTTTACTTCCAATTTTGATTACTGAATTACTTGCCGTAGTTGATTTTAAAACTGCATTTTGATGTAGAGGATCCTAGTCTTAAATGCATGCAGATGATCTTGAGTTGATCTTCATTTTGATGTTGAAACTTGAAAAAAAAATTGCAGATTTGCTTTTGAATTTGTTTGCAGATTTTTGAACATGAATTGTATTTGGTTTTGAATTCTATTCTAAAATCTGATTTCAGTTTTTCTTTTGAAGATAATGTGTTGAACAATTATGAATTTCCAAGTTTCTACTTAATATATTTTAAATAAAATGTTTTTTAAATAAATAAAACAATGCCACTTGTTACATTATGATGTAGATTAATTTACAAGCGTCTTCCTTATGAATAATAACCTTACACATGTTCATTTTAATATTATAATAAATTTTCTTAATTTTATAAATGTTTTTAAATCCATTAAATCAATTTCTTATTTATGTTATCATGATTTAAATGTTTATTTACATTCAGCCTTTAAATGATTACATATAAATTACCTTTATAAAATTACATATTTCAATGTTTATTTGAATATTTTTAAAATAATATTTTTAAAGCTAAATTTTCAAGAGAGAAAATTTAAAAAGAAAAAGAATATTGAATTAAATTTTATTTCAAAATTTCAAACTAAAATATTGTACTTTAATGTATATACTAAATTTATTTCAAAAACCAATCTTTAAAAGAAAACAAAAATAAACTTTTATTATAATATACAATTTAAACTATTATATATATATATATATTTAAACAAAATAAATATTAGCTTTAATTTCTTTTGAAAATATCAAATAGATTTTTAAACAAACCTTTGAAAAGTTTCTATGCTAATTTTAATCAAATTTTCCAATTCACAATTTATACACACACACACACATATATATATATATTATAAATTTGAAAATATTCTTATTAAATTAAAATATTAATTAAAATCAAACTCCCTATTTAAAATGTATACACATATAAACATTATAAATAGAATATCTTTTAAATTAGCTTAGAAAGATAAATTGTATCATCTAAATATTTTAAATTTTGAAAAGAATAAGATTCCCAAATTAAATTATCATTATTATTATTATAAATTTAGAAAAGATAATATTTGTCAAACTAAATAATTATTAATTTTCAAAAGATAATTTCTGTTTGAATTAGATTATCAAATAAACATTTCACATATTAAAATAATTATTAATGAAATTATTAAATAAATATTGCCTAAATTTCCGGGACATCACAAGAACCCTTCCAAAACCAAGTACTAGAAAGGAATAGAAAATTAAAGTATAGAAAGTACTGGCCAGACCCTTAGGGTTATCAATCGCAAACTAAAGCGTCTAATGCAAAACAAAGTGCATGTCGAAAGCCTTAGCAGCATTGCCTCCCTAAAACACCCATGGCTATAAGCAAGACCAAAAGCATGGGAAAGCCATAAACAACCGTGGTCATAGCAATCCAACATCCATTATTTGTCAGCGAATGCATACATGTCCTCCT
Organism: Allium cepa; assembly: GCA_030765085.1. Classification (NCBI taxonomy): domain Eukaryota; kingdom Viridiplantae; phylum Streptophyta; class Magnoliopsida; order Asparagales; family Amaryllidaceae; genus Allium; species Allium cepa. The sequence continues at coordinate 617,224,702 of CM060942.1, forward strand.
TATGCACTAAAACTAAAAAACTCAAAGAAAATATAAGTCAAGCATGTATATGTATATATAAATAAATTTTTGTACACATATATATGCGAGTAGAGCAAACAAAAAGAGGCCAAAAATCACTAAAGAGTTAGTTCTCAATCAGAAGTAAAGCATTCAAATAGTTATCTTCATTAGAAGTATTTATTGGTTTATCGCTTAAGTTCATGTTGTGTCTCCCATTGTCAAATTAATTTTGAACTTCAAAATATCAATGCGTCTTCTTATTTTATGAATAAATTCCTGAATGATACATTTTTAACTAATTTATAGCTAGGATTTGTGACCTTATTATAGCTAAAAAGTGCAATAGTGTGAATTTGGTTGTTGAATGGAACATAAAATAATTAAACATATGTTGGTTCCTTTCAAACCATATATACCAAGAAGTGATGGTGAATATAGTACCAAGTAAAATTCTATAATCTTTAACATATTGAGATCATAGATGTTCCAATATGATTCGTAGTCAAAATCGGAGTTGGTCATGTTGAAGTCAAATATATTAAGCATGTTTACAAGGATAGAGTTAGTTAAGGGACACTTATAATATATGTGAGTTACATTTTCTATAACTAAGTTGCAAATGACACATTTTTTGTCTATAACCAAATTCTTTTTCTTTAAAAGTTTGAGTGTGTTTAGTTTCTTTTGTATGATTAACCACATATGCAGCTTAATTTTGCGTGGAGCCTCAACTTTCCAAATAAGTTTGAAAAGGTATGCTTTAGTCCTTGAAAAGTTTAAAAACTAGTAAATCGAGTTTGAGGTGTATGTTTTGTTTTATCCTAACACTATATATTTATGTTCCTCTCATCGTCTAAGTTATAATGTTCTAGCTTGGTACAGAGTTCAACAAATTGGTATAAGGTAATATCTTCGAGTGTATGGTTGAAATTAAAGTTTTATGGATATTCGTTATGAAAATTGTGAACCTTTGAAATTTGGGAATTTTTGAAATTACAAATATCATAAAGCACTTTGAAGTCCACTCTAAGTGGTGTAGCGAAAATCAAGCTATCCTACTAGAATGACATGTTGTTGCCTAAATGAACTATGTTATTAATACTTAGATTATTGATTCATAGTTTTTTTAGGATGGATTTCCATAAGTAAGACATGTTGTTGGGTTTATGAGTGATATGATGGAGGTTGCAGGAATTGCGATAATGTAGATTCGGAATAATTATTTTTCAAATAAGGTTTTCGTTATTATTATTAAATTTCCAGAGTTATTTCCTAACACCGACACATTGAGATTATGCAAATTTATAATTCCTAAGTTGTCCTCGCCTTTGGAGTCACAAATAATTTCCCAATTAGCAAGACCGTTAACACTACTACATGAATTATCCCCAACCTAAATAAAATTTCTTCAAATTTTATCTATTTGACCAATTACTCATTTTGAAAAAATAAAAAGACATCCAACAAATCGAAAGGGCGGAAAAAAAAGAGTTTATTAGAACAATCCTGCCAGCTCTGGATAAAAATATGTTGTTCCAATTGATAATTGTCTATTAATTTTGTCAATTATTATTTTTCGATCTTCTTTTTTTAGCTTTGTTGATCTAATCACAAACCCAAGTAATGAATTGAAAATTTAATGGTTTTACAATTGAGAGTATTAAAAACAAGATGTTCTATATTATTAACATCTTTTAAGATCACAACCAAATTCTTATCAAAGTAATTCTTAAGAAAGAATTTAAAAACTGTACATAACAAATTTAAGTATCATATCGTGTCTATGTAAATAAGGTGTACATCGTAGTATTTTGGACCATTCAAATCGACAATAAAACCACATACGTCGGACTTGAATAGTTCAAAACAACAGATTGTTAATATATTTGGAGCAAATAAAACCAATCACAGAATCACAGACACAGAATATCAGAATAACTCGCAACGAAAATAAAATAACCATAGTAGTTCATGAAGCTACTATAAACATAGTCTCAAAAAAATACATAATATTAGAGTCTGAAAGCAAATACGATAGGAATCCAAATACATAAGTCCAATAATACATAATCAGAGGCTGAAATGAAATAACTGAAATAGAAATAGATAGACAACTGGATAGATAGATAAATCTCCAGCAAATCTCTAGCTCCAAAGATGACTCTAAGCTGTGATATTCAGCTGACCCGAGCGTAAAGAAAAACACAAAACACTCAAGTCAGGACATACATACTCATGAAATGTAAATCAACTCAAGTGAATTGTAATAGAAATGCACAAGCAACTTAAAGGATGCTTAGGATCGTCCATCTTTTAAGGATCCATTAAACTATCTACTATGTAGTAATATACGCTATTATAATAATGTCTAAAGTAAAATAAACTATTAAGACAGCATTGAGGCGTTACCATATCCTCTCAACACATTTTTATATATTTCCATAGTCTATACAATATCGTAATCTCCTCCGAACCGGGCGTCGTCAGAGGGCACTCCATAGGTATGGTACAAAACAAACTCGTATAAGGCACGCTAGGGTAGGTGACACGGCACAACTAGGAAATGACAGGGCAGATATACTAATTACACTTCCGGGTTGTGGTAACACATAGCAGCCACTACCGCCCACCTCGAGCCACACTCCCAAAAAAATCAAAGGTGCGCACCAAATCAATCACAAAGTAATAGAATGGAATACCAAGGAGTGTGTTCGATCGGAGGATCTACCTCACTTAGCCCATCGATTGCTCCAGTTTTAGCAACCTTATGCCAACTCATGGGAGTTGGGTCCACGCATATACCTCATATAGGATCGTTGCCACCATCCTACTTTATACTGGAATCTTCACCACGTACACGGTTGTTAAAGTGGTTTTCGGTATTGGCAGAGAGCATGGCAATATCCGATCCCGGTCTCTTTAACAACCAACCATTATTATAACCGGTGGTTATTTATTTCAAATGATTTACATTTCAAACCAAACAAATTCATTTCAAAATCATTTAAATCCGATGTCATTATTCTTTCAAAATAATATTCATTTTTCCAAGTTTGTAACATTTCAAATTTATGCACTTAGTTATAACACTTTGAAAAATGTAATATTTAAGAACCATAGCACTTTGAAAACGTGACCCTTATATAGTCGCATTTCGAAAGGTTACATTTTTAGAAGTAGTAGCATTTTAAAAACATAACCTAAGATAGCGTTGCATTTTAGAAATGCCACAAATTCTACTATAACATATTTAAAACATCATATCTTCAATTTTTATCATAGTTATTATATAAAATCCATTTTATTGTACAAAATTATTCATTTGGATATTAATTAAATTATGATTTTTGTTAAATAAAATTTATTACAAAAATATCCAATTAAAACTGTATTTTCTTATATTAGGTTAAAAGTACATTAATAACCTAAATTCACATTTTTATTATAGAGAAACCATTATTTTATTTAATATCCATTCCATAAAAAAATATTTATATTACTACATTAGATTTAAAAATTCCATCAAATTAAATTATTAAGTTAGATTAAATTATAAATAAAATCTTAAGTTATACTTTAAAACCATTTATTAACTTAAAAAAAATTAACTTATAAAATTTGAACTTATAGAAAACCAATATATATGTGTGTATTATTTAAAAACAAATTTAAGTTAGAATTTACATATTTTAAATTTTCAAAATACTTAATAATTTTTAGTAAACTATTTAAAACTACCAAGAGTCTGTATAATATTTTCTAACTTAGGTCAAGTAATACGAATATTTATCATTTCAATCCGTAATATATAAAATTCCAGGTTTTATCATTTCAAACCCGCAATCCCAAGTCAAATAAAAATCGCTTGAGCCTATCATTTCAGCTCATAATGATTTTCCCTATTCTAAGGTTTGTTCGGGTATGTATCATTTCAACTCATAGTGAGGAAACTTGCAGTGTGAGAAATAGAATACATAAAATGAACTGAATAACGTAGCATATCATGTCAGGTGATAAAACAGGTATAACATAAGGTGAAAACATCATATAATATCATGTCATAAGCATATATGAGATAACTAACATCATATGCATATCTATCCAGTTTCATATGTCATTGATTCACAAAATTACAAGTACGTAGTCGAGAGTGATGAACTCACCTTCTTTGGCTAGAGATGACAATTCAAACAACAAGACAACTCCGAAAATGCACGACAAACACAAATCAAGCTCGAGTGGAAGTAGAACCCAAATATAAATCTTAGACGCAACAAAATAAAATATATATAAGCAAATTTTTATATATGAAAGAATAAAATTAAAGACAAAGAAAAATAGGCTAGCAACAACACAAGTGGACTCAGCCACATAGGAATTTGGCTCGGCCACATGTGTTTTGAGCTCGTCCATGATCATTTTGCTCAACCACTTGATGAAGGGCACGGCTAGACTAGGTTTGTGGCTAGGTAGGCTTGGCCATAGGTGCATACAAGAGATGGCAAGGCATGGAAGGTAAAAGGGCAAGGGGAAGTGGCATTTTGGGTTCGATCATGATGGTTTGGGCTCGGCTACTTGGTTCATAGGTGCGACTATGATGGTGATGAAGGCAACTAGGCACGACTAGGGAAGGGGAATGGTTACGGCAAAGCAAGGAGGAGGTGGTGACCGAGGCAAATAGGAAGGGAAGGAGGAGAAGCATGGGTCGGCTAGTGTTTTTGGCTAGGGGTTTGGTGGCTCGGCCTATGGTAGGTCACGGCCTAAGGAGGTGGTGATGGTGAGGGTTCAACTAGAGGAGATGGTGCTTAATCAACTTGGTGGTGAACGCAAGGAGGAGGCCTTCTATGGCAAGGGTTGTGGCCGAAATAAGAAAGAGGAAGGAAGAAACAAAAATATGAAAAATTGGAAAAGGAGAGAAAGACTTACTATAAAATTTTGTGCAGCAGAAAGAAATGAGAAAGAAGGGGAAATGAGAAGTTTTTGTACGTACAAACTTCTGAAGAGATGGCTTTACAAAATAAGTAGACAAAGACATGTCTATTAGCAATATTAGCCCATTAGCCAAGCCCATCAAGCAAACCAAACCGGGTCAAGAATCAAATCAAGCCCAAAACCCAATCAAAAATAGAAAAATAAAATACGAAAAATAATTGCATGTAAAACGCTGAAACTTTGCAGATTTAAAAAGTATAAATCATAATTTAACGAAAGAAAAGCAGAGAAAATATTAGAATCAAATCCAGCTTCATTGAAAAAGAATCAAAATTTAAAATTTTCAACCGAAAGTCAAACTTTGACTAAAGTTGACCAAAATTTTAAATTTCAGAAAAATCTTTATTTTATTATATTTGAAAAAATTAATTCTCAACAAATATCAAAAATATATTATAAAATTCAAAATTTTCAATTTTTAAATGATTTAAAATCAAAGTTTTCAAATAAATTTTATATAAAAATATTCGCAAAATTTTATGGGTTGTTACATAAGGATTGAATAGCATGGTGTCATAAACAAATTGAAGAGTAAAAAGACCATCATTGGTGATTTCATTACTTACGCTGGCAAGAGCGTCGTTTATAATAGGTAACTTTGTGGTCCTACTTAAAGCATCTGCTACTAAGTTAAACAATAAGGGTAATAGAGGGTCGTCTTTCCTCATACCACATTTGAATTGAATTTTATTACCTAAATACCATTAACCATTAACATGAGCTTTCGTTTTGAGCAAATCCATGATCTAGCCTACAATAGAAACCCCAATCGGTAGTAAATCCATTAGAAAAATCAATTGATAAAGCCAAAAGACTTAGCAAAACAGAGTTTTAAAAGGGCACAAGTAGTATTATTTTTACCATAGTGGTTTATAAATTCTTTGACAACAGCAACCTCAACCGTGATGTTTCTTGTAATGACCAACAAATTTATCACTTTGACAAATTATATATATTTGAAATAATCGAATACAAAATTTTATAATACAAACTATAATGTTTTGAATCATAAATAATAATGGTAAACTTGTTTTAGAAGTATATTAAAAAATATATACATTTGGGATTTCTATCAGAAAAACGACGAAAATCATTTTTCAAGAAAATTGAGATTTTATCAATATTATTATAATATCATTGAATTTTGAATAGCATAGGCCGTACACTTCCAAGGGTCGTTGGGTTGATTTCATAAGCTTCTGTGCGGTGATAGCGGAGCTATAGTCAATTTCAGTAAATCTAGAAGTCAATGAAGGTGAGGAATTCTACTTATTTTTATTATACATTATATGACGATATGCTATGTTTTATATGGATGTTTTTCTATGTTTGATCATCATATTTTGGATGTTGATGATATGTTTATTTAATGTGGAAATGATTCATGGTATAATACACGTCGAATTTACACCAAGAAATACTTTCCTTTACAAAATGAAATGTTATATTGGATTGTTAAACCTCTTTAAAATATTTTAAAATGATTTATAAATGGTTTACAAACATTAAAACTCATTTCAGTAAAATTTGAAAAAGTTTGAAAAATGGAGTAAAAAAAGCCGTCATGTTTTGGTAGTTTGCGATTTCGCGACCTTAAAAGTTAAACGGACGAGTAAAATGGAATATGAGTTGGAATTATTTGCAAAAAGAATTTTCCGAACCATAATGAATATAGTTTTCAAATAAAATAAGATCAATATTTCATTTAGTGAAGTTTGAAATATGTCCAAATCATGTTTTCAAAAACATTACATTTTGGTAGTTCGGAAACAAAAATGATAAAATCTTAAAAATAGATATTTTTAAATCTTAAATATATGAAATAAATTCCATAAATATATTAAAATGTTTAAAAAGGAATTTTGTTATAAAAATGGACATATGTGGAATGAAATTAGCATTTTTGTCAGAGAAGTTTTAAAAACACTGTTTGTGGCACTTTTTGCGGTATTTTTGGTAACTTTTGAAATTAAGATTCAAACTGGGGATTTTCTTCCTAAATCTTTTGCAAATGTTTTTAAAATAATAAATCAATTATTTGAAAGAGTTTAGAGTTGATTATATAACTTGACCGCCTTATGGGTGATAGAGAGAAAGTCTCTAGACCCGAGCTTAGCAACTAGTGTCTGGGTTCCACTCTAGCTATCCAGGCTTGCTTGACTGAGAGGATAGTAAATTTGATTTGCTCGGATCACATCATCCACGTTTTTGTATAGTGGATAATCTATTAACCCGCCTTTCGGCAAGGCTGTAAGCAGGCGGATTTAACTAAGTCGATTCCTTAGTTATCGAGGATGGAATGCGATAAGTTTGAGTCTATTGGATGGATAGGTAATGCAGTACGTTTGGAAGGTGGTTCGGCTATGTTAGTGCGGCTCGGCCAAATTTGGCTCGGCGTGAAGCAGGGAAAAACATAGGCTAGTGGTTCGGCATGCTTTGGTTCGGTCTGGATAGTGTGAGTCGGTGTGATGGACATGGTTCGGCCAAGGTAGATCGGTATAGTTTGGATCGGCAGGAAGGCTAGTGATCGGTTGGAATGGATCGACATTGTGGTTCGGCCTAGTTAGATCAAGGGTTGGTCTTGGCTGTCGCTCGGCATTGTGGTTCGTCAAGGTAGGTTGGTCGAGCCGGCTTCATGTCTTCAAGCTACCTGCTTCAGGTCGGCTTCGTGAAAGATGACTCGGTGTTGTCGAAATATAGGACGACTTTGTGGAAGGTGGCTCGGTATAGTTAAAGTATGAGTCGGCACGAACGTGGGTCGGTGACTTCGAGTTGAGGCGCTCGTAACTTCGGGTCGGCGTTATAAAACGTGGCTTGGTATGATGCAAGGCGGGTCAGCACGAGTTTATGGTTCGGTTACTTCGAGTCTTATGGCTCAAAACTTCGGGTCGGCCTCAGGGATTTTGGGTCGGCATCTTACCTAGCTTGGTTACATCCTACTTCGAGTCCTAGGATGCTTTGCTTCGAGTCAAAGGTGACTATGCTTTGAGTCTCCTTTGTGGTTTTCATGGATCGGCATGGGTCGGTCGGCCTGGCGGTGTGGGTCGGTCATGATGAAGGATGTTGGCTCGGCTATGGTCCTGATGGGCCTGGACTACTCAGACAGCCCGGTTACTTGGGTTTACTTATAAATACACCATGAGGGTCTCCAGATAGGGGGATCTTCTTTTTGGCTCTCTTGCTTTCTATTTTCGAAGGCTAAGGACACTCTACCATATTGTAACTTTAATCGATTGTTACAGCAATAAAAAGGAAATTTCTAGAGTGGACGTAGGCCGGAGTTATCCGAACCACTATAAAATCTCTTGTTCCTTACTGCTTTCATTTTAGTTTTGACTATTCTTCATATTTATACTCTCTACATACATTCTATCTGTGATCTATGACTGTTGTTTGGTGCTTTCATCGGAATTTGGGTGTCAGTAACCAATTTTGACGCTAACATTTTGGTGCTTTCACTAAGAACGCAAGCACTTAGGGATTTTGGAGCTAGGAACTTGGATTCAAAAAAACAATGGCTAGGCCACCAATAAGGAAGCAAGTGACAGAAAGAAGCAATCAAGAGGGAAGTCAAGAGGCCTCCTCTAGAGCTGGAGCAGATCAAGCATCCACCTATATCACTAGAGACAAGATGGAGGCGATGCTGAAAAGACAAGAGGAGATGATGTAGAATCTTCTCAGGCAATTTGAACAAGCAAGAATTGCAGGAGCTCAGATCCATGGAGCAAGATTAGAAGCACTTGATGTGCACGTAAATGTGCATATTTTTACCACCATATTTAATCTATTTGAATTAAATAAATGATCATATCGGGTATTTTAACTTGTTTAAACCAAAAATTCAAATTATTCCAAATTGTCACATATTCATCTTCATATATGGGCAAAATGGTCATTTGTGTGCATATATTTCTTTGAGAAAAATTGATTGAAAAATTGTACATATTTTTGTAGGATTTTGATCTCAAATAGAAGTGGTTTCATGAAGATATGCATGCACAAAATTAATACAAAGGAATGAAGATGGAAACAATTCAAAGTGAAGAACATGTAGGACCCCACCTACCCACCTACCTTAATGTACAAATTAAAGGCTAATGCACATGCTTTTGGAGTTAATGGCTTCATGTACACTTAATGGGGGGTTAAGACATGTTAATGATTACTTGGCCTCCACACTTCCTAAGGGGCATTTTGGGCATTCCCCAAAAAAATGAATTAGGGTTTTAACACTTGTATAAATACCCCTTATGTTTCATGTAGTCATCTTCCTCTTAGTTAGTTAGTTTTAGTTTAGAAAATAAATCAAAGCTCTCTTTCTTTCCATGACTACTTAGCCATTTTATTTCTTCTCTTATGTAATTCTTTTCTTTTATGCAATGTTAATTATTGTTTCTTTTTAATTACATGTTCATTTCCTTTTATGCAAGTAGTGTAGATTTTCCTTTATGCAATTAGAATAGTTTTCCATTTCACTTTGCTCTCTTTTCCTTTTCTTTTTCTCTCATGTTGCAAGCTACATTTGTTCATATGATAACAAATATAAGAGGCTAAACCCCTTCAATTTAGGGGTAATGAAGCTCTCTAATCATGTAGCTTCAACTTAATTTGATGTTTATGCTCTCTTTTTGTGCTTAATGAGAATGATTGAAGTGGTTTAATGTTGTTGTTTAGCTTTGAATTTGATAGTCTATGTTGTTTATAACAAATAGGCTATGCTTAAACAAACAAAACACAAATTGCCTCTTCATCTACATATGATTATGGCAAAGAAGTGATTGTTGAAATTAAAATTTGATGGCTTATATTTCTAATTAATAGTTAATAGGCCATGCTTAAAATAGATTTTGCTTTCAACTTTGTTGTCATATTTTATGAGATTTAAAAGTGTATTAGTGGTTGTGTTATAGTTTGATGGTTTATATTGAGCTAATTAATAGCACAAATATACCATACTTATGATAAGCACATCAACTAATTCACTAATGACAAGAAAAGAGAGATCATAACTTCATTTTGTTGATTATGTGATCTAGAGAGTGGAAATTGCCTCTAAATTGTCTTAACACTCTCATATTTTTTTCTATTTTCCGACCAACAAGCAGATGGAGTGGTTCAACTGGGAGCAGCCCTTGATCTGCGAACAATTATTGACCCAGATGGACCAAGACTTGGGGGCATACCAATGGGTAATGCTGAACCAATCCATGGAGGGATACATGACGATGCTGTGCAACCTGGCATTAACAAGAATACGGGAGTACATGATGAGGAGTATGTGCCAGGATTCCCTCGTGAACTCAAGGTACAGATCGGAGGCAGCGGATAAGGATTACAGCTTGGTGATAATGACAGACTAGCGGAGATGGTCAGACAAGCTGTGAGAGGTGGATTGGTAAATAAAGACTTAGAAGATGTGAATAGAAGTCCCTTTACTCCTACTATTAGGCAAGCTAGGAACCCATCGGATTTTAAGCTACTAACGTTGGAGATGTATGATGGGAGAACGGATCCCACCATTCACTTGACGTGGTACATGAGGCATATGGAGGTACTGGGGGAATCTGACGAGGTCATGGCTCGATTCTTCCTTTTGTATTTGATGAATATAGTAGCTATGTGGTTTAGACAACTGGGGAGTGGTTCTATTGACACTTGGACGGAGCTGATTGAAAGGTTTATGAGGCAGTTTCGGGTCCATATAGTCAGGCCTAAGAACATAATGACCTTGATGTCAATGAAACGATGGGAGGGTCGCTCAGAGATTTCTTAACTAGATTCAACGCGATGATAGCTTTGGTAGATCGACCCGATCTGTAGATGGTTTTGATGACAGCAGTTTTAGTAATTGCGGATAATTTGGATTTTAATATATCGTTGGAACGGGACCCCTCCATGGATCTTGGAGAAATCTATCATGAAGCAAATACATTCCTAAGGCAGGAAGACGTGTAGACCGAAAGAGAAGGGAGAGAGGCTGAAGCTTATGCTGTTAGAGGTGGAGGTCCATCCAGGGAGGGAACAAACATGGATGATAAGGGCAAAGGAAAATGAGTGACAATGGTATCCCCTCAAAAAGGAAACGGAGAGAATCAAAATTTTCTTCTTATATGGATTTGATAGAAACTCTGGAAAGGATTTGCTTGGATACTCAGGGGTACCTCCAATATCGATGGCCGGCGATGAGGGAACCATCGGAATACGAGCGGGCGTTAGGAAAGCACTGCCTATTCCATGAGCTAGATGGGCACAACACAAAAGATTGTAGGCATTTTAAAGATATCATCGAGGAGCATGTAAGCAATGTTCACCAGCAATAGTACATAAGGAATCGAGTTGTAGCGGTGGAACGGGAGCGGCCACCGCCTACCTCGAACGAAGTTGGCGCTAGATCTAGTCATCGTCAGCATGTTATCAACTGAATGGATTTATAGTTTGAAAGAAGTAATAGAACTCAAAGTAATACGGCTAGGTCACTTACACACGTATGGGATCGAGAATGGTCCCTAGGCGTGCTCCAAGATGATGAAAAACCGTACTGCTTAGGTCTATGAAATCTCGTATTTTTTCTGTTTTTCTGCAAACTCCGGTTTCTTCTTGGGTACCTTGGACATTTCATTCCCTTTGTTATACGAACTTTCGCTTTAATAACTGAATTATGTAATGATTGGATTTGGATCAATTTAATAAATAATGAAGGTCTCGCGATCATGGTCCCGACCGAAGAGACTGGGCAGTGATCGCAAGTTACGAGTCCCTTCGCCGAAGAGCAATGGAATGGACTCGAACACACTATAAGTAGTCCATGGCCGGAGCCGAGGCCGGAAAATATAAGAAGTCCTTGACCGAAAAGTTGAGGCAGAAGAATATAAAAAGTCCTTGACCAGAGAAGCAAGGCCGGAGAATATAAGAAGTCCTTGGTCCGAGAGCCGAGGCCGGAGAATAAAAAAAGCCCTTGACCGGAGAGTTGAGGCCGGAGAATATAAAAAGCCCTTGACCGAAGAGTTGAGGCCAGAGAATATAAGAAGTCCTTGACCGGAGAGGCAAGGCCGGAGAACATACAAGCCCTTGACCGAAGATTCGAAGCTGGAACAGGATAACCCGTCCCGGCGAGGTCTACGGATTCAAAAGTTGAACCCGAAGAGGACAGGGATTTGGATTTCAGCTTAGGATAGATGGACTCGGTGAGGTCCTGGATTTGGCAAGGGGCCCGAAGTGATCCAGAATTTGGATATCGACCTAGAAAGGTCATAGATTTGGTTGTTGATTATGGATGGATTAAAAATCAATTGACGGGTTCGAATGGCAACGGAATTAGCTCAGGGTTTGGTCATAGGATTCAGAATCGGATATCGACTCGAAGCAGTCGTAGATTTGGATAAGAATATGGCGATGGCACTTGGATAGGATGTAACGACCCGATATTTTCAACCATTCGCATCCGCACATGTCGGACTTGAATTGTTCAAAATACCGCGTTGTAAATAAAATTTGGCAAATCTCAAAATATACAGTAAATAATTAATCACAGTATCACAGACACAGAATCAGAATACTCGCAGCGGAATTTAAAAATACTTAGTGGTTCATGAAGCCACTATAAATAGTCTCAATCAAATAAAAATTACATAGTCTTTAATCCAAATATAGTTTTAAATCATCAGTAGAACAATCCAAATGTCCACTAGTCTTGATTCCATAAATTTAGATAAAGAACTAGAAGGGAAGTTTGCCAGCAGCTTGAAAGTGATCTACAGAAATCCTAGCTCAGGGATGAAACTGAACTGCAACTCAGGCTGACCCGAGCGTAACATAAAACATAAACACTCGAGTAAGGACATACATACTTATATAGTGTAAGCTAATTCAAGTGTACTGTAATATAGAGCAAGTAACTTAAAGGATGCTTGGGACCGCCCATCCTCTAAGGATCCGTTAAACTATTTACTATGTAGTAATATTTTCGCTATTATAATAGTGTCTATATTAAAGTAAACTTACTTTTAAAAAGCGTTAAGGAGTGACCCAATATTCCCCTTAACACGTAATAGTCCCAGTAGTCCATCCAATATCATGGTCCCTCCTGATCGGGAAGCCACTAGAGGATACCACACGGGCTACGGGAGAAAAACAAACTCGTACAAGGCTCGCTATGGTAGGTGACACGGCACAACTAGGCAATGCCAGGGTAGATATACCAATTGCTATCCGGACCGATGGAAACGCGCAGCGCGCAGCTGCCGCCCACCTCGAACAACACTCCCAAATCAAAGGTGCGCACCAAAACAATCACAAGAGTAATAGAATGGCATACGAAGAAGTGCGTCTGATCAGAGTGCTACCTCATTAATCCGAGAATCGCTCCTGTTTTAGCCACCTTATGCCAACTCACGGGAGTCGGGTCCACGTATTTACCTCAAAGAAAACGTCACCACCATCCTATTTCATTCTGGAATCTCCACCGCGTACACGGTTGTCAAAGTGGTTTTCGGTATCGACAGAGAGTATGCCAGATATCCGATCCCGGTCTCTTTAACAACCAAGGGTTATTATAACCCGTGGTTACAACTTTTAAAATGGTATTTATACTTTAAAAATCAAAATAAATTTCAAATACATTTCAATATCATAATATCATTTCAAACATCATTTATTTAAACATCAGTCATTTTATAAAATACCATTTAAATCTATTCATTTTTTTAGGAATTAATTGCCTTTTAACTCACATTTAAAAGTTAAATTTTTCCATTTAAAACCATTTATAGTCAATTAATTACATATTAAGTTCTAAAATTTAAGCCCCTTTCCCAAAGATTATTTCCATTAAATTTTATTAAAACAATCAACAATTCAGTTTCCGAAGCACTTAAAAATGCTACCTAAAGTTATAGGGTTAAGACAGTTATTTACAAAAGACAACATTTAAGTGCTGAAATAAATTATTAACTTAACAATTAATTTTAAATTCTCAAATATAACTTATTATCAATTCTTTTACTTAACTAAAATCTCATTTTTAACAAAAATTCAGAATGAGTTATATTCTAAAATTTTACTTAAACTTCCATTTATTTAACATTTTGACTCATTCAAAAATCATTATAAATTTCATAAAATCCTTTAAGCCAGAATATCATACACTTTCTATTTAAAATATTTTTAAAACATTTCATAAAATATTATATAAACCACGGGTCTGTATATAGTTTTCTAGCCTAGGTCAAGTGATACGGATATATATCATTTCAATCCGCAATTTACAAAAACCCGGGTTCTATCATTTCAAACCCGCAATCCCAAGTTAAATAATAAATAATTAAACAATTAAATAAATAAGTGGGTAAATAATTATCGTTCAGGCCTATCATTTCAGCCTATAACGATCCCAAATTTACAGGGAACTTGCAGTGATGATTTAACAGTAAATAAGCATTAAATAGTATAACTGCAATAATATAAAATAAATAAACAACTGATGATGTGTCAATTAATAATGGGGTTTAACATCATACGCTCATATCACAAGCAGATAAAATTTAAATAAAAGTTTACAATTACACTTGTGATAAATTCACAGATATATAGGTATGTTTGTCTGGTGAGAAATACTCACCTGAATGCTGCAGAAAGTTTGATTTCCAACGATGGTAACACTTGGAAAAAAGAAAACTCACAGAAGCACGATCAAACTGATTGCAAAAGTTTGATTTCCAATTATACGAAAAAAATTGATTGCAAACGTTTCTTTTTTTTCAATTAATAGGTTGCGTGCGTTATTTATAGGCTGAGTGATTCTTTTATACAAAACAACAGCAAGGATTTAAAATTGCTATAAAATAAAAAAGCTGCATGATTTAATGCGAATGATTATAGGAAGGAAATAAATTTAAATTAACTTTAACGGTTGCTTTGATTTACACAAAGAATAGACAGGAATACTAGGCAATACTTGAACACGTTTAAAGTTTTAAATAAGGAGTAAATGACTCTAAAGGAGGCAATGCTGATAAAAGAAAAGAAATTACTGCGTACGTGACACTCGCATTGGTGATTGATTTTGTTGATTGAATTATAGATACGGCAAGAAATAAGATTTTCAAATTCTCGTGTTTTATTAAAAAGGAAAAACTAGCGAAATTAAACGTGAAGAAAACGGCAGGTAATTGAAAAGAAATGGCAATGATATTAGATTTGGATGCTACTTCATTAAAAGATTTTATACTAAATATAATAGCTGCGTGTTAAAATTTTGTTAGGCTAAAAGATGTATACATATACAGAGAATTTCGAAATCTGGGTAAGAAATAAATGCAGACAAGAAAGAAACGGCAACTAGAAAATTTGAAATTTCTGTGCGTTGATAAAGAGGGATGAGTGAAATTTATGGTGAAGAAACGGCAAGTGATTAATAGATTGGTTCATTTTAAACTTTTCTTCAATTAATGATTGCGTGCGTTTCCTTTTTTATACAAGCTGAGTGATCTTAGCAAGGATTTTACGCCAATTTAAAACCAATGAGAGCTGTGGAAAAAGTAACGTTTTGCTATAAAAATCTACTAACTGATTTATTAATCCATATAGATATTGCAGTATGAATTTTAAAATACGCCAAACTGACGCAATACAATACGCCCAAAATTTATGCAAAAGTAACATTTTTAATTTATACTTTTGTACGTTACTTATACCATTACAATGCGTGCCCTTTTTAAATGCGAAATTTAACAGTCTGCAAAACACTGAATTTTACAAAGTTATTACTTAACTAAAATTTTAACTTGTTACATTCTTCGTATTTACTTATTTTAAATATACAAAATTCATTTTTATTAAAATTCCAATTGGAGTTGTCTTTTAACAAAGTAAAAATTTCAAAAACTTCAAATTTTATATTTAGACTTTTAGGAAATGATTAAATCAAGTTAAAATTTATATTAAATTTCAAGGTTTTATAAATAAAAAGAAATAAAGAGTAGGCAATTAAAACGGCAAGCAATTAATACAATATAACGCATACCCTTTTAGTTTCTTCCAAGCCATAAATAAAAGATATAAACAAGCAATAATCTAATAAATAAACATGACTGTCAAAATAAAAATAGAAAGATAAAATAGAGGTGTATATATGAAATAATTATAATAAGAACATATATATATATATATATATATATAATATGTAATAAAAGTAGAAAAATTTATTGCGTGTAAAACGCTGTATTTTATCAACAAAAAAAAGTATAAGTTTTAAATTCCCAATAAATCCATATATTTGATTTCTCAATCGTGTTATTGAATTGACTATTAACTTATCCTCTTATGGGTAATATTAAAATTGGTTTTTATACTAATACATAAAAATTTCCCAATTCATCCAAATTTCAATTAATTACTTTCCAATAACTACCATGCTTTAATCCTACTCTTTTATTAAATCTGTTATCACTTTATAAACCTAGTTATTATTTGTTTATCTTTCCTTACAAAAATATATATTCCAATTTTCATCTTTCTTTTGTAATAACTTGTTGTTTTCAATTATATTGAATTTCCCAAATATATACATTTATCATAAATAAAACCTAAATCAATTTATTCAACTTGGTTTCATTCCTTTATTTCATCTTATGAATAAAATATAAATTTCCATTTATGTCATTTCATTTACATTCACACATTACAGTTACAGTCCTATCTCACATTAATGAACATTTACCTACATTTAAATGTAATTGACTTCCTACTCTGAATTTAGCAGCCCTAAATAAAAAGGTGACTTGCATAAATGTTGTCACTAACTTTATATTACACTCAAGTTTATTATTTCCACTAATTATCAGCATTGCTTATATAATGTTGAATTGATTATATAATGTTGAATTCACTCCATTACCATACATTTATTTGCATATATTCAATTTAATACCCAAATGTCTACATTAATAGACCAATTAAATAGTAACTTACAACCATTACTATATCCCTATTATTTTCATTTCATTTTAAACACTCACTTCATTATAAATTATAAAGGTTTTTTTTTTCTTCTCAAATTTAATTACAAAAATCTTATTAAATTAAGCAGTTTAATTATCGAAATTTACAGGTCATTACATAGGATGGCTTGAATCGTGGATATAATAGTATGGTTATGAAAGGAACATAGACTTCAGATATCGGATTTGAGGCTATTCAAAACACACCTTCCAATAGCAAGGCATGTTTTGGGAGGCAAATGTTAACCTATCTTTCGGGAAGGCTGTAAGCAGGAGGATTTAACTAAGTCGGTTCCTCAGTTATCAAGGATAGAATGCGATAGGTTTGAATCGACTGGATGGATAGGTAATGCGGCATGTTTTGAAGATGGCTCGGCTATGTTAGTGCGGCTCGGCCAATTGTGGCTCGACGTGGAGCAGGGAACGACATAGGTTAGTGGTTCGACATGCTTTGGTTTGGTCTGGATACTGTGGGTCGGTGTGATGGACGTGGTTCGACCAAGGTGGATCGGTATAGTTTGGATCGGCAGGAAGGCTAGTGATCGGTTGGAATGGATCGACATTGAGGTGGTTCGGACTAGTTAGATCATGGGTCGGTCTTGGTTATCGTTCGGCAGTATGGTTCATCAAGGTGGGTCGGTCGAGCTGGCTTCATGCCTTCAAGCTACCTCCTTCGGATCGGCTTCGTGAAAGATGGCTCGGTGTAGTCAAACTATAGGACAGCTTTGTGGAAGGTGGCTCGGTATAGTTAAAGTATGGGTCGACACGAACGTGGGTCGGTGAATTCGAGTTGAGAAGCTCGTAACTTCAGGTCGACGTTATAAAAGGTGGCTTGGTATGATGCAAGGTGGGTCAGCACGAGTTTATGGTTCGGTTACTTCGAGTCCTATGGCTCAAAACTTTGGGTCGACCTCTGGGATTTTGAGTCAGCATTTTACCTAGCTCGGTTACATCCTACTTCGAGTCTAGGGATGCTTTGCTTCTAGTCAAAGGAGACTATGCTTCAAGTTGCCTTGGTGGTTTTCATGGATCGGCATAGGTCGGTCAGCCTGGCGGTGTAGGTCGGTCAACATGAAGGATGTTGGCTCGGCTATGGTCCCGATGGGCCCGGACTACTCAGAAAGCCCGGTTACTTGGGTTTGCCTATAAATACACCATAAGGGTCTCCAGATAGGGGGATCTTCTTTTTGGCTCTCTTGCATTCTATTTTCGAAGGCTAAGGCTACTCTACCATATTGTAACTGTGATCAATTGTTACAGCAATAAAAAGGAAATGTCTAGAGTGGACGTAGGCCGGAGTTAGCCAAACCACTATAAAATCTCTTGTTTCTTACCGCTTTCATTTTAATTTTGATTGTTCTTCATATTTATACTCTCTACATATATTCTATCTATGATTTGTAACTGTTGTTTAGTGCTTTCATCGGACTTTGGGTGTTAGCGACAAATTATTACGCTAACATATTCCTTTAATATGTAGAAGTGATGAATTTGGAAAAGGAGATATATCCACGATTTTGGACAGTGGATAATTCTATAATAAATGTGTAGAAATATTGGATTTGGTAAATGAACTATATTCACGATTTTGGACAGTGAATAATATATTAAATAAAATGGATATATTTGGAAATGATATTTTAAATGGAGTAAAATGGTTTGAAGATGTTTTAAAGTGTGTTAAGTATCGAAACCACAGATTTCAACATTCATTGTTGAAATAGACGTTTTCGAGAAGTAAGGAAACGATGGACTATAACAATGTTGATATAGTAAATGATTTTCGAATGAAAATATTTAGTACAGTATATGTGATTTATATATCTGTCTTATTTTCGAATCCCTATACTAGTGATTTTGGGTTGTCGTAATGTGTTTTACGCAACATTCATTTTAACTCAAATAAAAGATGTTTAAGAGAACGTTTTCCTCAAAGAATTAAATATATATTTAATCGTCGTTTGTATATCGAATATTTTATAAGTGTTGAAAATAAATTGATTAGTGAATTTCTTATTATTAGATAAGTACTTGGAAATGTTTTCCAATGTTGGCATGGTTGGAAATATATCTTTTTAAAGATAATTTGAAGTGGATATTTGGCAGGTTATTTAATTAATAAAAGATTAATTAAAAGAGCCTAGTAATTGTTATGATGCCAAATATTTGTTTGTTTTCTTTGATAGTTAAATAACCGACTATCAAATTTGGCCATTTTAGTTCATCGACTTGATGTGGGAACTATTTAATCGTACACTTAGTACGTAGCCTTCTGCGTAGGCTAGATTATCATTTTCGTTAAGGATGTTGATTCGTGTAGTGTGGAGTATTACTTTAATCTATCGAGCTTCCTTCTTTGCCAAAGGATAGCAAGTTGAAAGTTGGAAACATTATAAGTCTATGAGACTTAGTTTCTGTGTGAGGTTGAGAAACGCTTTTGCATTGTTGGTGCGAAGAGGCCGGGATCAGATTTATCTGAAAACCACTTTGGACCAACGTATACGCGACGATTGTGCAGGTTGCTTGTGATGATATTATTGTTCAGGATTTTCGTAGTGGGGGACTGTTTGTTGATCGTTTGGGGTTAAAATCCCAATATACATATAGTAGCATTAATCTCTTCATTATGAAATATCCAATGCAAGGACTGTTCACTACTAATCCTAGGGATTTTCCGACAGGATGTGGTAGGAAAGTACCTTCGGTTTGTCCTGTTCTTGGACAACTTGTATGGATGTTTGTCTGGCATTGCATTTATAAAGATTACATACATCGGTTTTGTTTGATTATGTTCAGCATGATAGGGCGTTCTCGCTTCTTGTTAGGTAGTGAACGGATGACTCTTACCCCTATATGTCCCTATTGTGAAAGGGTTGGTTGTAGTCGAGAGGATGACCGTAAAAGAAAAATGCGAGGTATCCGTGTGAGCTTCGGTGGAGTTAACCATTGTCTGTAGACCATCACACGTGGTATCAAAGCTTAGATTTTGTATATTCCTAAGCTTTGACGTATACTCAGTATAGATATGGGCTGTAGCACCCTAGATTGAGTTTGAGTGTATTGTATATATGACCGTGTATGTATTAGTCATTATAAAAATGTTTTATATTGTGTTTACTTATCCGTTGAGCTGTTTATGAATTCTGATCGGTATATGTGGCACCATATTATCGATAGGGATTTCCAAACACTTTAACGAGGCAAGTCGACATAGTGTCATTTTAAATTGGGTAAATGAAATAATTTTAACTCGATTATATTTTATATATAAAGGGAATAATTTGTCAGAAATATTAAAATGTATATAAATTGATTGTTTGGATCTTTAAAATGTAAATATATATAAGTTAATAAAAGCTGTTTGAATAATCTAAATAAAAGCAAATAAATTAATATGATTTACAATTGTGAAATAATCTTATATTTATAAGAAATGAAAATGTATAAGTTATAAATAAAAATGGATTTAAACAAAGAATTTGAAAATTTGAATCCCATTTGTTTTGAAAGTTGTTTTCAAAGTTAAAGAGATTATATTATTATAAATCTAAATAAGATAAATAAATTTGGAATGATCTTGTGAAAGTAAAGTGAAATAGTGAAATTATATAAGTAAAAAGATTTATAAATATGATTTATAAATAAAAGGAATTTTTGAAAGAATATAAAGTACGGAATTCACTACTGTTGTTGGGAAATAATAAGGGTGATGACTACAGCATCATCAGTATCATTTTTGAGTTTCTATGTTATGGATTTGCTACCAATAATAAATTGAAAATTTAAGTTTTGTTATGATAAACAAATTTGAATTTAAAATCCAAGTTGAAATTGATAAATATAAATGAAATGAATTTGGACTTATAACATGAAATAAAGTTCTTTAGCCTTAGTAAAGTTGAAATAAATTTGAGTTAGTATAATAAAATGTATGATTTGAAATTTAACTAAAGTAAAGTTAAAATTGAATGAATTGGATTTGATAAGTTATTGAAATGGAAATTAAACTTTTAAGTGATTATGTAATATGAATTTGGAAGTTTGAATGAAATAAGTTGTATAACTTATGAAATGGGAAAATGTAACCAAAACAAATTATTAAATGGTTAAACAATTTTGTTAAGGAAAAAAAATCTGAGTTTGAATAAGTGATATGAAATTCGACTTAAGTAAAAGTTAAATAAGATGATGAGTTAGAAGAAAATTTAGATTGTGAATTATGAAATGGTAAGAAATGAAATCCAAATTGGATTTATTAGTTGAAATTTAAGTTAAGTGAAACAAAACGGTGTTCAAAAGGAATTTAACTTAAGTGATGTTGAATGAAGTTGATTTTGGTATCGAAGTAAATTAATTAGTGAATTAATGAAAACGAATGTGAATTTGAGTTATATAAGGAAATTCGACTTTAGTTGTTAAATGAATTAGCATTAAAAATGTTGTTGTTAAGAAGTTGTGAATGTAGTGAATACTAGAATTGCATCTAAATTGAATGTTAAACTAATTGGAATTAAATGTGTTAAACCAAAATGAATGTGAGAAAAGTAAATTAAGTAAATTTGGTGACGTTGGATATGCATTGGTTGTTAGTTGATTGAATAGAAAATCGTTAAATGTTAATGAAGTTGAATTGATGAAATTGAAAGTTAAATAATTGAATCCAAATTGATAGTAAGTGAATTTAAATAGAATAGAATTTGATTTGATTTAAAAGTGAACTAACTTGAATATAAATTAGTGAATGTAAACTAACTCAATTTGAATAAATGAATATCATTAAAATCCAATGTTAATAAATCAAATAAGATTTAATTGAAAACCAACTCAATGAATATTAATGAGAAGTGAATTAATATTGATTTGGTTATGGATTGATTGGATAAATATTGATTAGTTGGATGATAGTTGTTTGATGGATGAATTTGTTGCATTTGCTATATTGGCATCATGTTTCTCATTTTTTTTGAGTGTTTGTAGGTGCAGATGGTGCTTGCTTCGCATTTGGAGCTCACTTTCGCGCTGTATTAGCCGTATATGCTCGCAAATAATATATGAGGTACACATCTCGGATTAAATATCGTACTTTTACACATTTTTTCCTACGGGATGCCTCATCCTCGAAGATGAGATGTATATTTGTGATATATATATATATATATATATATATATATATATATATATATATATAAATTGTGATCCTACTACGATCGAACCGCACAAAGGAGACGCTGGCGAATTTCTCTGAAAATGTAAGGCTCAAAAAAATTTGGAAAAATTGGAAAAAATTGATAAATAAAATTTTGATTTTGAGTTGAAAGTTGAAATGATATTTGTCGGTTTTGAAAAGATAATTATGAATGGATTTGGAAATTTAGAAAAGATTTTATAAGAAGTTTAACTAATGGAGTTTTGGGAAAAGTTAAAAAATTTAAATCAATTTGAAATCTAGTTTGAACGAATTGTTAATGGATTTTGTGATCTTATCTTACTTCGTAATTTCGAGGACGAAATTCTTTTAAGTAGGGGAGAATGTAACGACCCAGAATTTCAGTCATTTGGAATTCGTATATTTAATTGATTTTAAATATTCACAAGTAAATTTTATAAGTTGAATAGCGTATATTTCGAATATTTGGATTTAATCGGATAATTAAATTGTTAATTTAATATTTGAAATTGTGTAAATAATTTAAAATTGAATTTAATGTGAATGAAAATGATTTATAAAGTTGTATTAAATTCTGTTTGAATTAGATTGACGATAGAGAACTTTTAAAATTGAATTAAAAGTTAATTTACAGAAATTGAATATTATAATAATTAAGTAATGTGAAAAAAAACCATTTTTCAAACAAACTCGGATTTTGACAAAACATGTTTCATTAGATCCGTAATGTAATATTATTGCAAGATTTTAAATTTCATGTCAATTGGATTTACGGTTTGTCCGGGGCAAGCTAAAACGCGTAGAAATTTGTTTAAGTGAAATTTTAAATTTAAATAGTTGATTTGAAACCTATCTTCCAAATATGATCGGCTCCTGTTATATATTCACTACGTTCAGGATAGGGGTAAAATATTATAAACGCTAGACGGCACGCTTCGTTTTGAGTTCGAAAAAATTTCGGATGAATAGTGTCGCGAAATTTTCTATAAAAGGCCAAACTTTTTCATAATTTTCACAAAACCCTAATAGGGTTAGGGCTAGCCGCCATTTTACTTTCCATAACCAGAAATTCATTTCCTTTCCCCTTCGATCTCTTCCAACCCATCAATAATTAAACCAAGCTCTCAACTGCAACATTGAAGAGCACATCAAGATCTATGTTTTCAACGGTGGTGATCGATTTTTATTAAGTGGATGGATGGGAAATCGTGTGTGAAGCTGGGCGATTCATAAGCAAATCGCATGCAATAGGGGCAGCCAAGTTCAATGAGATTCAAGCTGGAGGTTATGTTCGTGATGGGCTTCGATACGGTGGTCGTTGATCGACTCTAGTTGAGCGAAGTGGTCGCGAAAATTCGACGATGTTCAGCGGCCAAAATGGGTTTCATGTATGAAGAAACCTGGGGAGGGAAGAAAAAAAAAGCATGGGCCAGATTTGCTTTGAAAAAAATGAACGGCTTAGATCATTTCTAGGTTTAAAAATAAAAATAAAATGTAAACTAATTTATATAATAATTCGTGTGATATTTAAAATGTTGTAACTTCTCCGTATGAGGTCCGTTTTTGACGAAACAAGTTGCATTGGGTCCGTATTGACGAGCATTACATTTTAGAAATAGTTTGGAGTCGATTGAAGCTAGTGTAAATTTTGGGTAAAATTAAACGCCTGTTTAATTTTATTTGGAATAAAACATTACAGCTGCTATTGGAATCAATATGAGTATAACTCACTCTTTCTGACTCACTGATATTTTTATTTAACTGAGAATAAATTTATTTACGATGATTGATGATTTTTTGAATGATATATGATATATTATCTACATATTGATTGGTATTTGGATATATTCCTGCCTATTGGAGCAGATGAGGCGCCATACGTTCCCGTGTATGAGCGGATGACCCTTTGTACGTGCGTCAGCCTCGAAGCGGACATTGTACATATATTTCTAATATGTATATTTGTTGCAGGTGACAGGTTGGAGGGATCCAACTGGATTCCTCACAGTATTGGTTTATTTACAAATATTGTTATATATGTTGTTATCATATCGTATATGATGTTTCGAATGCCGTGATTGATGTATTTAGTGTTGTTGCAGCATTGGGTTATATGTTTCGTAATTTAAAATTGTTAAAATAATGATTTTCAAATTTAAAAGAATTTTCTAGTGATTTTGAAAATAGATATTTTATTGAATTTTAAATTGTTAAGGAATTGATTTATTTTAAATTAATAAATGTTATAGTTTTTTGATATAAAAATTATGATATTTCAAAAATATAATATGAATGTGATTTTTGAAATGTGAAGTTAACTATTTTGTAAAATAGTTTAAATCGAGATTTTTGAATTATTATAAATGGTATGTATATAAGATTTATAAAATGGATATTTCATAGATCAAAATAAACGGATTTTATAAAGTGGATAAGATTTATAATTTAAGTAGTTATGAAAAGAACGAATTTTGTAAATAGATGATTTATAAGTAATTAACTTATAATTTGGATTTTGGTATATAAATGAGATAAATGGAATTTGTTAATAAAGGGATTTTATATATTGAAAAATGTGAATTTATAAACATTGTTTTACAGTCCAAAATCAATTGATTTTGATAAACTGGATATAGTAGTTTGTTAAAGGATTTCATGCACGATTTTGGACAGTGGATAATCCTTAAATAAATATGTAGAAGTGATGAATTTGGGAAAGGAGATATATCCACGATTGTGGACAATGGATAATTCCTTAATAAATGTGTAGAAATATTGGATTTGGTAAATGAACTATATTCACGATTTTGGTTAGTGAATAATTTATTAAATAAAATGGATATTTTTGGAAAGTGATATTTTAAATGGAGTAAAATGGTTTGAAGATGTTTTAAAGTGTGTTGAGTATCAAAACCATAAATTTCTACATTTTGTTGAAGTAGACGTTTTCGAGAAGTAAGGAAATGACGGACTATAACACTATTGTTATAGTAAATGATTTTCAAATAAAAATATTTTGTATAGTATATGGGATTTATATATCTGTCTTATTTTCGAATCCCTATACCAGTGATTTTGGGTTGTCGTAACGATGTTTTACGCAACATTCGTTTTGACTCAAATAAAAGATGTTTAAGAGAACGTTTTCCTTAAAGAATAAAATATATACTTAATCGTGGTATAAGTATATTGAACATTTCCTAAGTGTTGAAAATAAATTGATTTGTAAATTAATTATTATTAAATAAGTATTTGAAAATGTTTTCCAATGTTGAAATGGTTTTGAAATATATCTTTTTAATGATAATTTGAAGTGGAATATGGCAAGTGATTTAATTAATAAAAGACTAATTAAAAGGGCCTTTGTTATGGTGCCGAATATTTGTTTGTTTGCTTTGATAGTTAAATAACCGACTATCAAATTTGGCCATTTTAGTTCCTCGACTTGATGTGGGAACTATTTAGTCGTACATTTAGCATGTAGCCTTCTGTGTAGGCTTGATTATCATTTGTGTTGAGGATGTTGATTCGTGTAGTGCGGAGTATTACTCAAATCTATCGAGCTTTCTTCTTGGCCCGAAGGATAGCAAGTTGAAAGTTGAAAACGTGATAAGTCTATGAGACTTAGTTTCTGTGCGAGGTTGAGAAACGCTTTTGTGTTGTTGGTGCGAAGAGGCCGGGATCAGATTTATCTGAAAACCACTTCGGACCAATGTATGTGCGACGATTGTGCAAGTTGCTTGTGATAATATTGATGTTCAGGATTTTCATAGTGGAGAACTGCTTGTTGATCGTTTGGGATTAAAATCCCAATATACATATAGTAGAAATGGTCTCTTCATTATAAAATATCTAATGCAAGGACTATTCACTACTAATCCTAGGGATTTCCCGACAGGATGTGGTGGGAAAGTACCTTCGGTTTGTCCTGTTCCTGGACAACTTGTACGGATGTTTGTCTGACATTGCATTTCAAAAGATTATGTACATTGGTTTTTACAAACGTACATTAGTGGTAGCGGAGAAGGCTACTTCTCTTAGCTTAATACCCTCCTTGAGACGTATGAGCTTATAGGTTATATTTTTTGTGAAAGGCAATTATTAGTCAAAGGAAATGGTTGTGTGGCACTCAAAGTGATGTGATATATGATTTGTGAAAGGTAATCGTTACCTCAGGCCTCATCAACCGGAAATGACCAAAACAGGGTTAGATGCGGCAAGGCTAAGTGGGCCGCTCCTAAGTAGGGTAATCCTCTTCTAGATATATCTTTACACGCTATGACATCATGTATCTGATTATTGTGGTTTATATGCTAGAGGGCCCTCAGTAAAGGTCGGTAACGATCGAAGGATAACATATTCGGTACCATCTACTTATAGAGGTGGGTCGGTCTTGTGTTGGTAGAGGGCAGATGTTCTATGACTTGGGACATCCATTTAGAGGTGTACCCATTCAGAAGATAGTCTCTTCACCTGGTCATTTGTATGGAAATCCAAAATCCACTATGTACCTTCCATTTTGATTGTATAACCCATTTTGGGCTATATACGGAATTTAATCAATGTAACAATTTCGGTTATGATTAATATTATTTGTATACTAGACACTAGTATAATATCAGATGATTTGATATGAGATGTTTTAGTTATCGTAAGGTAAAAACATGTCCGTGTTTATGTGTGGACTTGTCTTACGAGATACTTTTGTTTTGATAAAGGAAAAGTTTGGTAATTTAATAAATTCGGTTGAATGTGTTTCTCACGCTAATTATCGAACTAATACGGGCATTCTTCCCTTTCAATGCTCGAGTCAGACCGAGTATATTTACAGGTTCAGATCAGGTGCTTTTGGAGCTTCAACAGGAGAGCTGGAGATCTTCATTTTCGTATACATGTATCTGTTCGTTTTGATTATCTGATGTGCTTAGTTTTTGTTTATATTATCGGCAATTGTGAGGACAGGTTATTATAACTGTTCAGGCTGATAATTTGTGATTGATTGTTGAATTCTGATTGACATATGTATATAATGTTTCTGTTTTGTAAAGATCATTGATATGATATTATATGTTTTCAGCTGCGATGTGAGATTCTATATTGTTCTATGTGGTTCTATCTTCTATCTTTCTTCTCTTCTCTTCTTCTCTCTTCTTTTTTTTCTTCTTGACTTTCCGTCAGTCGGTGCTTTTTGGGTCGAACATGTGTGGATTATTGTCGATTCAAAGGGTACGGATTTGCGGGTCGTCACATATCACATATGGATGAGTATCTGACATTTTATTCCTAAGATACATGTGCATTGACTTTTACAAACGTACATCTGTTGGTGGTGTAGGAGGCAACCCCTCTTATACTTAACACCCTTCTTCGAAATGTACGAGCTTAAAGGTTGTAATTTTATGAAAATCAATTGTGTTTTATTAGAAATGGAAATGTGGCACTCAAAGTAGAATATGTTCTGTGAAAGGTAAACGTTACCTTAAGCCTCACACCAAGAAATGGCTTAAACAGGGTATGCTATAAGGCTATGTGGTTCGCAACCATTAGGGTATGGTCATCACCTTTCTAGATTACCTTCTACATTTTGGGTTTTGTTGTGCATAGTGTTGTCACGGATAGGTCGAGAACGACCAGGGTAATGTTATATTCGATTCTATCTAGGTCATAGTGTTGACCAAAAAGGGGAAGGTCGATTTTGCCAGATTCAGAGGATCATAGTGTTGATCCTCAATACATTCCTCTAGAAATGTACTATGCAGTAGGTAGACCCTTACCTGCCATTGTATGGTATTCATTCTCCAATAAGTGCCTTCGGACTTGATTGTAGAACCTAATATGCCAGAATTTAGTAAATTTAACAATTTCGACCATGATTAATAAGTATTTGTATCTAGACATTATTATAATGTCACTGAATTTTACGCAGAAATGTTTTGGTTATCACAAGGTAAAAAAATATCTGTGTTTATGTGCGGCATGGTCTTATGAGATACCCTTTGTTTTCAAAAATATTCATGTTTTGAGTTTTCTCACACCAGTCTCATGACTGACCCAGAGTTTATTTTCTTTTCCCTTAAACTCTGGGTGCCCTATTTTTTCCGGGCAGTCAAGTAGTTCAGGTCCAGCTTGGAACATTTTGAAGGAGCTTGTAGCAGGAAAAGGAGTTAGAGTTTCCACTGTAGATAGTTATTCATTTCCATTTCCGCTGCATTTGTCTAATATTTGTATTCAACACTAGTAAGGATAATGATTTATAACTATTCAGGCTAAGATAGACTCTGACGTATGTATTTGAAATTTCCGCTGTAAGGATTATATATTGAAATAATATATGTTGTTCCATTCGTGTAAGGAAGTACATCCAGACCAGGCGATTTATCGCTTGGCATATCATTGATAGCCCTTACAATCTTCTCCTCTGAGAATGAATATTCAAATCATCAAAAGCAATCCTTGAGTTATCGGGATATAAGTCATTTAACTTTGGTTTAGTTCTACAAGCTCTTTTAGATCCAAAAATAAATTTGCAGCACTTGGTAAAGGCGTTGTTGAGCTCAATTTGGTCAAATTTTTTAACATTGTTAATAAGTAAGGTGACTACAGAGTTACTACGTTTGCGACTATTAGCTATTCTATGAAAAAACTTGGCTTATTTGTCTTCCTCATCCATCCACTAGACCCGAAACCTTTACTTCCACATTATTTCCTCTTGTATAATCAATTTGTCTAATTCTTCTTTAAGGTTTAAAAGAATATTTTGCTTTGAGAGGTGCTAGAGTCTAGTTTTTCTAGTTTGTTTAATTTAAGAATTTCTTGAAGTATTTTTTCTCTCTTTTAGTCTTAATATTTCCAAAAGCATCTATGTTCCAATTTCTAAGGAACAATCTAAGGTGCGAAAACCTTTGCTATATTTCCTGAATATCTAACGTTTTCGCTGCTCATAGAGAACCATTTGTTAGAAACTAAGCCGATAAAATTACTTTTTGATATCCACATATTTCGAACCTAAAAGACTTATGAATGTGGAATTACTTCTCAGAAAGAAGGATAACGGGACAATGATCCGAGAACACGGTAGGGAGTCCAGTAACATGCAAAAACAAAAATCTGTCTTCTATTTCTTCACAAATGAAGACACAATCGAGGAGCGCCATCGATGAGACATCTCTAGAAATCAAAAAAGTAAAGTGCCTATTCGTCAATGGTAATTCAATCAAATTTCCATGATTAATAAACCGGTCAAACTCCCCCATCATAGAAATATCTCCTTCCTTAGGCTAGCTTTCCCCTAAAACCTAGTTGCATTGAAGTCTCCCCCAATACCCATGGCCCAATGATTAGGGATCTAAATTCTAGACACTCACTTCAAAGAAACGTCTAATAAATCTTATTGTGTGGCCCATAATGGTAATGTTTTGAATGGATTTTTCTTTTAAATCAGTGAAAATTAGTTGCATTGAATAAATATTAATGACTGATTAAATTAGCTTAATACTTTTATGTTTCCAACTCACAGTTAAATCTCCCGTGCTACCTTTAGTAAGAAGACAAACCCAGTTACTAATATAGACCCCCCCACCCCGACACACACACATCTATAGAAATGGTAAACGGGATGTTCAATTTTAGTTTCTTGCAATAAAGCTAGTCAATGTAACAATCTTATAGAAAATACCTAATTTTAATGCATTTTCTAATTTTGTTCGAAACCCTAACATTCCAGCTAATGTACCTCACTGTAACAACCCTAGTTCAGCTTGTTATTTTATTTAATTTATTTAATTTATTTTTAATTTTAAATAATATATTTTATAAAATTGGGTTTAACAATATAGTTAAATATTTAAAATTTGAGATATATTTTGAAATTTTTTTTATGTCAATAAACTTAAATAATAACTGTAAAATTTTAAGCTAGGTTTGAACCGTTAAATTTCGCGTTTGAAAGACGCGTGATTTAAAGGGTTAAAGTGACGTTATAAAACGTGTGTTTTTAAAATAATAATTTTTCAAAAAAAAAAAAAAATTTCTGAAGTTTTTAACTGCGTCTGTCTAGCGTAGGGTAAAAATCAAGTTTTAAATAATTTTGAACATAAAATATCAGTCAGCGTTTTAACTAACGTACCTATTTTAAACTGTCAGCTGATTTTATATATTTTGACGTACGTTCAAATTTTAAACTGACTACATATAAACGTAACGTTAACATTTGAAAACGTCAAACTAAATCAGAGGAAGTTTAACAAAAATTTAAAACCAACATTTAAATTCAACACGTTCAAACTTTTGTTTCACATTCTCTCGGCCGTTTCAATTTCACTTGTACACTTCCTCATATTCAAACTGTAGCATGCACATTCAACAGTGCCAGGCTAGATTCATAACCATATACGAGTGAATCAAGTAACCACTGATTTTGCTCAAAAGTAAATATGCATTGGAAAAAAATTTTATAACTGAAATCGTGCATCAACATATCAATCTTTCCCCTAACTTCAACTTCAGTTTCAATATCAAGCTTTGATCTCGCATAATTCTTTGATCAGTTTCTTAAATTTAAACAGCCATTGATTGCTTTCCAAAGCAAAGCATCAGATAAACTTCAAATATTGGAAACTGCTCGGCCTTAATATGAATTGATGAAAAAAAAAAAAAAAAGGGCTGAACGTTTGTTTAGGAATAGAAAAACTCTGCCTTTACCTTATCCCTCCATCACACCATCAATGGCTATGATCACGCATCAGACATTTACTTTGAAACTGATAGCTTAATTTGCTCAAAATTTTTCCAGAGTTATTACATAAGTAACTGACTTGTTTTCATCTAATTTTTCTAAGTCTCTGCCTATATATTTGCATCTTTCCTCTACATCTTCTTCTGCAAATTCCAGTTCAACTCTTTTGATAAAAATCAGGTAATCACCTTTCTTTTCTTTCTTATCCTATGTCTCTTTATCTCTTGATTTGCTCGGCCATACCATTTTGGTATAAGTTCTCTGGGTGTATTGTCTGTAGCTTTACAGTGGACATATAGGATAGGCAATCTATAGTTGATAGCTAATCTGGTGAAAACATGATATCAGTTATAGATCTGGGGTGTGCGTGTTTTGATGAAGCCTACAGGTGTTGGAATAGGCTATGAAGTGGTGTAAGAGGGTGTCTTGTATCATGATAAGGTCTGTGACATGTTAATAGTCAGACTTGCATATGAAAATGATGTCAGTGCATATGAATATGATTTTGTTTGCATCATGTAAGCATGTTATAAGTAATATAGGGACATGGTTTCAGTCTGCATATGGATAGGGTTCAGATCTACTTCATAAGTCAGTCTGCATATATACACTAGGTGAAGGCCAGAGAAGGTGGATTTCTGGAAATTGAAGTGTTTCTACACTTCCAGATTTTGACTCGAAGTAGGTGCTTATGTAACCCGAAGCAGACTAAAGTGTGACTCGAAGAAAACCATGTTTTGACTCGAAGCAAATGAAGGGAAACTCGGGTCAGTGAAAAATTTTTGAGGCTGTGTAAAGTATGATCTGAAATGATTTTTGGAGAGATGGATATTGGAAACCACTGTGAAAAAAAAAAAAAAAAAAGAGAAAAAAAAAGAGAGGAAAAAAAAAAGAAGAGAAGAAAAAAAATAGGCAGTACATAGGTATGGGTTAGGCAAGTTAGGGGAAGCATTTGTTCTCGCATTCATACATTTTGCAATCGAGTTTAGAAAAATATTGGTCGAGCAAGTCAAACTTATTTTCCTATCTTTAATTTTTCGTTGACTACAAAAATCTAAGTCGCGTTCCTATATTTTGAAATTTGTTCTAGATCTAACTCTAGGCGACGCCCGGAAAATTTGACTGTTTTTCTCCGTCAGTCTATACCAGTGAATTTTCAATTTTGAATTCAAAAATTTGCTGCAACATCCAGGTGAGTATTTCTCACCAGACATACGTATTTATATTTCGTAAATTATTACAAGTGTATGTATAAATTTGTATTTCACTATTGTCTGTCTGTAGTGTAATATAGAATGATAAACCCCATTAAATTTACACCCCATCAGTTATTTATATGTTATATGATATTTGCAGTTATATTATGTTATTATTTACTGCTTAAATCACACTGCAAGTTCCCTGTTATATATATATTGTTATGGCTGAAATGATAGGCCAGATTGATTGTTATTCACTCTTTATATAACTGCTGTAAATTATCTTGGGATTGCGGGTTCGAAATGATAGAACCCGGAAAATTTTAAGTATCGGATTGAAATGATATAAATCCGTTCCACTTGACCTAGGCTAGAAAATCTTATACAGGCCCGTGGTTTATATATATTATTTTCTGGAAATATTTTAAATTATTTTAAGAAATTGAGGATATTCTAGTAAAAATTTTATAATGTTTTAAATGTTAAAAATAAATAAATATAGAATAAAATTTTAGTATAACTTGTTCCAAAATTTTTGGAGTTTTGAAAGAATAAGATTTAAATTTAGAAAATTATATATATATAACAAGTTATATTTAGAAATAGATTTTTAATCTAAAAATCTACAACAGCATTTAAATGCTATCTTTTGAAATTAGACTAGGTTAAACTCTTAACTTTAGACAGCATTTTGATGCTGTAGAAGATGAATTTGATTTAGTTGGAATTCTATAGAAATTTTGAGAATAAGCTAAACTTTGGAATTTAATAAATAAAAGAATCTAAAATTTGAGTTTGGATAGATTTTTGAGGAAAATTTGATTTCTATGTTAAAGGAAATAAAATTCCAAATTGGTTTGAATAAGTTGAAATGATATCTTTTCAAGGAAAATGTTTGGATCAAGGATTTGGAAATTTAAGGTACTTGAAATATATATATATATTGATTTAAAAAAAAAAAAAATACCATTTTCTTCAAACTAAAACCACGGGTTATAATAACGTTTGGTTGGCAAAGAGACCGGGATCGGATATGGGCATACTCTCTGTCGATAACGAAAACCACTTTGACAACCGTGTACGCGGTGGAGATTCCAGAATGAAGTAGGATGGTGGTGACGGTTTCTTGAAAGGTATATACGTGGACCCGACTCCCGTGAGTTGGCTTAAGGTGGCTAAAACAGGAGCGATCGACGGATTAATGAGGTAGCTCCTCTGATCGAACACACTTCTTCGGTTACCATTCTATTACTCTTGTGATTGTTTGGTGCGCGCACCTTTGATTTGGGAGTGTTGTTCGAGGTGGGCGGTTGCTGCGGCTTCGCGTTACCACCGGTCCGGAAGCGTAATTGGTATATCTACCCTGGCATTGCCTAGTTGTGCCGTGTCACCTACCATATCGAGCCTTGTACGAGTTTGGTTTTCTCCCGTAGCCCGTGTGGTATCCTCTAGTTGCTTCCCGATCAGGAGGAGCTACGATATTGGATGGACTACTGGGACTATTACGTGTTAAGGGCTATATGGGTAACCCCTTAACGCTATTTAAAAGTAAGTTTATTTTAATATAGACACTATGGTAATAGCGCAATATACTATATAGTAAATAGTTTAACGGATCCTTAGAGGATGGGCGATCCCAAGCATCCTTTGAGTTACTTGCTCTTTACATTACAGTACACTTGATTTAGCTTACCTCATATAAGTATGTATGTCCTGACTCGAGTGTTTTGTTTTATTGTACGCTCGGGTCAGCCTGAGTTGCAGATTCAGCTTTTCTTTCTGGAGCTAGGACTAGATCACTCTTGCTAGTTGGAAGCTTCTTCGTCTTTATCTATTTTGTAATTCAAGACATTTTGGAAGACTATGTTTTATTATGGCTTAAAAATTTGTATTAAAGTTTTGAACAATGTATTTCTGTTTGTAAAAGTTTCCAGTGGCGTCATGAACCACTGTAGTATTTTATATTCCGCTGTGAGATTCTGATATCTGTGTCTGTGATTCTGTGTATTTGGTTTCATTTGTTCCTTAGCTATATTTACAATCTATTATTTTGAACTATTCCAGCTCGACAATTATCATATTTGTCGAATTCGAATGGCACAAAATAGTGGGTCGTTACAGTTGGTATCAGAGCCAGGTTTATCCATAGCTAAGGAACAAAAAAAAAAAAAACTCATTAGAGATAGAGTAGCAATACTCTAGAATGAGTGAAGTCAAATTCCGGAATCTTTTCTTGTGAGAGAACGTATTTTAAAAATATAAAATGATTTCAAAAAGATTTTAAAGGAAGTATTTTAGTATAAAATTTCCTATTTGAAAATAAGCTTCCAAACACTTCTTCTTTCTCTCCATCATTATAGTCGAACTTTTGTAGTTTCTTAATTTTATCTTATCCTAGAACATCTTAATATATTTTTCCTCTATCCTTAGTATCCGATCCCGAATCTTTCAGGATGAATAGAAGAAATAATCATGGTCGAGGGCAAGCTGTTCCTCCTCCTGCTGCCCCAGTCCGATTCACTAAATTGTGCAAGGACTATGTTGAGCTAGGTGGCACAAAATTTATGGGAACAGAAACCATCATAGAAGCTCAACAATGGCTTGGGGACTTAGAAAGGATCTTCACCTGTCTCGAGATTACTAATGCCCAGCAGAGGCAACTCGCAGCTTGGCAAATGAAGGGCGCTGCTTTGAATTGGTGGCTATCTATTACAGCTCAAACAAATGAGGCCGACCTCACTTGGGAGCAATTTAGGGAGGCCTTTCTGGCCAAATGGATGCCCGAAGCGGGCAAGTCTCAACTCTATAGGGAATTCATGGATCTTAAGCAGGGTAATATGACCTTCACGGAGTATGAGAGGAAATTCAACGAACTCTCTCAATATGGTCTAAATCTGATTGACACTCCGCTCAAGCTGAACGAGAAGTTTATAGCTGGTGCTCGACCCGAGTTCTACGATCGACTCATTACTCATGTGCATGGGTCGTTCACGGCATTGATGGATATGGCTCTCAGGTATGAGAACCCTACCTCTAAGGCCACTCCTGCTGCTTCTTCTGCATCAGCCCAGTCCTCTGGAAATTCAAGGAAGAGGAAGTCAAATTTCTACCGCAATAAGAAGAACAGGACTCAAGGGTTGGGATCATCATCATCTTCTGCTTCTTCGAAGCCACCTGTAGATCTGTCTACCATTACTTGCTACCGATGCGACAAAAAGGGACACTACGCTAGTAGTTGTCCTACTTTGGGTGCTGCCATTCCACCACCAACTCAGTTTGCTAGGAGAGATCTTTGTCATATCTGCCTCCAGCCAGGACACTACAAGAAGGATTGTCCCACTCAGAAGAGGGGCACAACATCCGGAGTCTTTGCAGTAACTTCTGCACTTCCTACAGCTCCGCAACCTGCACCAGCTCCAGCTCCAGATGACTCACAAGGTACCCTTCAAAGTTCTTTTACCTTGCATTTTCATCCTGTAAGAGTTCTCTTCGATACCGGAGCTTCCCACAGCTTCATTTCGTCAGATCTCTGTGATAGATTTGAAAATCTTCTTACTCCCGAGTATTCTTCTGTACCTTTATGTGTTTCAAACCCCATTGGCGGTCCTGCGAACCTTAACAAAGTTTGTAGGGATGTGAAACTCTTTCTTGGAAATTATCGTTTCACTGGAGACTTCTATGTTCTGGGCTTTGACGCTTTCGATCTTCTACTCGGAGGCGACTGGCTAGATAAACATGATGCCAAAATTTCCTGTAGTTCCCGAACTGTTTCGCTTGTTGGTGATAAGGGTGATTCTTTGGTGATCCAGTGTAAATTGCCTCAGGAGTTTGCTGGTAGTTTCATCTATTCTCTCGACACTTTCCCGGATGATATCCATTTAACCCCTGTAGTCAAACTATTTCCCGATGTGTTCGGTGAAGTCACTTCTTTACCTCCAAAACGGGAAATTGATTTCCGTATCGACCTTATTCCGGGAGCACGACCTGTAGTCCTTCCACCTAGAAGAATGGCACCACGGGAAAAGAGCGAATTAAGAAATCAGATTCAAGACCTATCCTCCAAAGGTCTGATCAGACCAAGCTTCTCTGAATGGGGAGCAGCTGTTGTCTTTGTCACAAAATCCGATGGTTCTCTCAGGATGTGTATTGATTATAGAGAACTCAACAAGCTTACCATGAAGAACAGATATCCTATGCCCCGCATAAATGATATGTTCGATCAACTCTATGGAGCAGCTGTTTTCTCTCAGCTTGATTTAGCCACAGGTTTCCATCAGCTAAGAATTGCTGAGGAAAGCATTCCCAAAACTGCTTTCAGAACGGAGAATGGTTTCTTTGAATGGCTAGTTATGCCTTTTGGTTTGACAAATGCCCCTGCTTTCTTCGTCGACTTGATGAACCGAGTTTTTCGAGATGTGCTCAATAAATTTGTCCTTGTTTTTATTGATGACATCCTGGTTTTCTCCAAGTCTGAGGAAGAACATAAAGTCCATCTGAAGTATGTTTTAGAGACTCTCCGGAATCACCAATTGAAGGCTAAGTTCTCTAAATGCCATTTCTGGGAAGAAGAAGTCCGATTCCTTGGACATATTGTCTCTAGAGAAGGAGTTTCTGTTGATCCAGTCAAGATTGCTACAATCCAAGATTGGGAAGAACCTAAGACTCCCACCGATATCCGTAGTTTTCTAGGCCTTGCCGGCTACTACCGAAGATTCATTGAGAACTTTGCTCGGATTTTGGCACCTCTGACGGCTCTTACTCGGAAGAATGTCAAGTTTGTATGGAGCGATAAGTGTAAAGCTGCTTTCAAAGAGTTAAAGGATAAGCTCACCTCCGCCCCAGTACTTACTGTACCAAATGGAAGTGAAAGATTAACGGTATTCACCGATGCTTGTCGAGAAGGTTTGGGAGCAGTGCTAATGCAAGATGGGAGAGTAATTGCTTATGCTAGTCGTCAGCTGAAGACACATGAAGCTAACTATGCTGCCCACGATTTAGAGTTGTTGGCTGTTGTTTTTGCCTTGAAGCTTTGGAGACACCATCTCTTAGGAGCTAAGTTTGATCTGTTCACCGATCACAAATCTCTGAAATATATCTTTACTCAGAAAGATTTAAATCAGAGACAAGTGCGATGGCTCGAGTTCCTTGCTGCATATGATCTCGACATCAACTATACTCCCGGGAAAGCCAATGTAGTGGCAGATGCGCTGAGTAGAAAGAAATCTTTGTTATGTCAGATTTTTGTATCTTCCCCTCTTTTGGATCGTATCGTGGCTAAACAAGATGAAGACGAGATGCTTAGGCGTATAAAGGGAAGTGTTCGTAGCAGAATTGGTGGTAATAGCTCTGATGGAAAGGGAGCTCAGATCGATGATAAAGGAGTTTTAAGGATAAATGGAAGGATTTGTGTGCCGAATGTTGATGGGTTGAGACAGGAATTACTCCGGGAACATCATCAGTCCCGACTCTCCATTCATCCTGGCGTAGCTAAGATGTACCAGGATTTGAAGAAACTATATTGGTGGAGAGGTATGAAGCGAGATGTCTCTATCTTTGTCAGTAGATGCGCGACTTGTCAGCAAGTCAAAGCAGACCATCAGAAAACACCCGGTTTATTGCAGCCTTTGGAAATTCCAAACTGGAAGTGGGAACAAGTTTCTATGGACTTTATTGATGGATTGCCGAGATCTCGAAGGGGAAATGAAAGCATCTGGGTTATTGTGGATAGACTGACTAAGTCTGCTCATTTCATTCCCGTCAGATCTACCCGCACAGCTTCGAGTTTATCTGAGATTTATATGAGGGAGATCGTTCGCCTCCATGGCGTTCCTCTAAGCATCGTCTGCGACCGTGACCCCATTTTCACCAGTCAGTTTTGGAAAGCATTCCAAGAGTCCTTGGGTACTCGTTTGAACCTGAGCACTGCTTACCACCCACAAACTGACGGTCAGACAGAGAGGGTGAATCAAATTCTTGAAGATCTTCTTCGTGCTTGCATCTTAGACTATGGAGGATCTTGGGAAGATCATCTCCATCTTGTGGAATTCACCTATAACAACAGTTATCAGGCTAGTCTTAAGATGTCCCCTTTTGCTGCTATATACGGGAAACCGTGTAGATCTCCTTCGTGTTGGATTGAGTCTGGTAATCGTCTAGTTCTTGGTCCTGAGATGATTCTAGAAGCTTCAGAGAAGGTAGAGGAGATTAAGAGGAGATTAAAGGTTGCTCAAGATAGACAAAAGAAGTACGCTGATCGGCGTAGAAGGAAGTTAGAATTTGATGTTGGTGATTTGGTGTTTCTAAAGATCTCTCCTTTAAAGAATGTAGTCCGGTTTGGTCGAAGAGGAAAGCTAGCCCCTAGATTCATCGGTCCATTCCGTATTCTGGAGAGGATTGGATCTCTGGCTTATCGACTAGATCTACCAGAGAAGTTTGCCGGAATCCACAATGTCTTCCATATATCTCACCTTCGCCGCTATCTTCACGACCCATCTTTAGTCATCCAGCCTACTGCTCTCGATGGTCTGGACATCGAGCCTGATTTGACTATGGAAAGGAAGCCGCTTCGTATCGTCGATCAAGGTACGAAACAGCTCAGAAGAAAATCAGTCCCGTTGGTCAAAGTGCAGTGGAGCACTGATGGGCGAGATTGCACATGGGAAATGGAGGAGAGCATCCGTGCTTCAAACCCAGAACTATTCGTTTAAGGTACTTATCTATCTAGCTTATTCTTCCTTTGTTTCTTTTTCTCTCGTTCCTTTTCGAGGACGAAAAGTTCTTAAGTGGGGGAGAGTGTAACAACCCTAGTTCAGCTTGTTATTTTATTTAATTTATTTAATTTATTTTTAATTTTAAATAATATATTTTATAAAATTGGGTTTAACAATATAGTTAAATATTTAAAATTTGAGATATATTTTGAAATTTTTTTTATGTCAATAAACTTAAATAATAACTGTAAAATTTTAAGCTAGGTTTGAACCGTTAAATTTCGCGTTTGAAAGACGCGTGATTTAAAGGGTTAAAGTGACGTTATAAAACGTGTGTTTTTAAAATAATAATTTTTCAAAAAAAAAAAAAAATTCTGAAGTTTTTAACTGCGTCTGTCTAGCGTAGGGTAAAAATCAAGTTTTAAATAATTTTGAACATAAAATATCAGTCAGCGTTTTAACTAACGTACCTATTTTAAACTGTCAGCTGATTTTATATATTTTGACGTACGTTCAAATTTTAAACTGACTACATATAAACGTAACGTTAACATTTGAAAACGTCAAACTAAATCAGAGGAAGTTTAACAAAAATTTAAAACCAACATTTAAATTCAACACGTTCAAACTTTTGTTTCACATTCTCTCGGCCGTTTCAATTTCACTTGTACACTTCCTCATATTCAAACTGTAGCATGCACATTCAACAGTGCCAGGCTAGATTCATAACCATATACGAGTGAATCAAGTAACCACTGATTTTGCTCAAAAGTAAATATGCACTGGAAAAAATTTTTATAACTGAAATCGTGCATCAACATATCAATCTTTCCCCTAACTTCAACTTCAGTTTCAATATCAAGCTTTGATCTCGCATAATTCTTTGATCAGTTTCTTAAATTTAAACAGCCATTGATTGCTTTCCAAAGCAAAGCATCAGATAAACTTCAAATATTGGAAACTGCTCGGCCTTAATATGAATTGATGAAAAAAAAAAAGGGCTGAACGTTTGTTTAGGAATAGAAAAACTCTGCCTTTACCTTATCCCTCCATCACACCATCAATGGCTATGATCACGCATCAGACATTTACTTTGAAACTGATAGCTTAATTTGCTCAAAATTTTTCCAGAGTTATTACATAAGTAACTGACTTGTTTTCATCTAATTTTTCTAAGTCTCTGCCTATATATTTGCATCTTTCCTCTACATCTTCTTCTGCAAATTCCAGTTCAACTCTTTTGATAAAAATCAGGTAATCACCTTTCTTTTCTTTCTTATCCTATGTCTCTTTATCTCTTGATTTGCTCGGCCATACCATTTTGGTATAAGTTCTCTGGGTGTATTGTCTGTAGCTTTACAGTGGACATATAGGATAGGCAATCTATAGTTGATAGCTAATCTAGTGAAAACATGATATCAGTTATAGATCTGGGGTGTGCGTGTTTTGATGAAGCCTACAGGTGTTGGAATAGGCTATGAAGTGGTGTAAGAGGGTGTCTTGTATCATGATAAGGTCTGTGACATGTTAATAGTCAGACTTGCATATGAAAATGATGTCAGTGCATATGAATATGATTTTGTTTGCATCATGTAAGCATGTTATAAGTAATATAGGGACATGGTTTCAGTCTGCATATGGATAGGGTTCAGATCTACTTCATAAGTCAGTCTGCATATATACACTAGGTGAAGGCCAGAGAAGGTGGATTTCTGGAAATTGAAGTGTTTCTACACTTCCAGATTTTGACTCGAAGTAGGTGCTTATGTAACCCGAAGCAGACTAAAGTGTGACTCGAAGAAAACCATGTTTTGACTCGAAGCAAATGAAGGGAAACTCGGGTCAGTGAAAATTTTTTGAGGCTGTGTAAAGTATGATCTGAAATGATTTTTGGAGAGATGGATGTTGGAAACCACTGTGAAAAAAAAAAGAAAAAAAAAAGAGAAAAAAAAAGAGAGGAAAAAAAAAAGAAGAGAAGAAAAAAAATAGGCAGTACATAGGTATGGGTTAGGCAAGTTAGGGGAAGCATTTGTTCTCGCATTCATACATTTTGCAATCGAGTTTAGAAAAATATTGGTCGAGCAAGTCAAACTTATTTTCCTATCTTTAATTTTTCGTTGACTACAAAAATCTAAGTCGCGTTCCTATATTTTGAAATTTGTTCTAGATCTAACTCTAGGCGACGCCCGGAAACTTTGACTGTTTTTCTCCGTCAGTCTATACCAGTGAATTTTCAATTTTGAATTCAAAAATTTGCTGCAACATCCAGGTGAGTATTTCTCACCAGACATACGTATTTATATTTCGTAAATTATTACAAGTGTATGTATAAATTTGTATTTCACTATTGTCTGTCTGTAGTGTAATATAGAATGATAAAACCCATTAAATTTACACCCCATCAGTTATTTATATGTTATATGATATTTGCAGTTATATTATGTTATTATTTACTGCTTAAATCACACTGCAAGTTCACTGTTATATATATATTGTTATGGCTGAAATGATAGGCCAGATTGATTGTTATTCACTCTTTATATAACTGCTGTAAATTATCTTGGGATTGCGGGTTCGAAATGATAGAACCCGGAAAATTTTAAGTATCGGATTGAAATGATATAAATCCGTTCCACTTGACCTAGGCTAGAAAATCTTATACAGGCCCGTGGTTTATATATATTATTTTCTGGAAATATTTTAAATTATTTTAAGAAATTGAGGATATTCTAGTAAAAATTTTATAATGTTTTAAATGTTAAAAATAAATAAATATAGAATAAAATTTTAGTATAACTTGTTCCAAAATTTTTGGAGTTTTGAAAGAATAAGATTTAAATTTAGAAAATTATATATATATAACAAGTTATATTTAGAAATAGATTTTTAATCTAAAAATCTACAACAGCATTTAAATGCTATCTTTTGAAATTAGACTAGGTTAAACTCTTAACTTTAGACAGCATTTTGATGCTGTAGAAGATGAATTTGATTTAGTTGGAATTCTATAGAAATTTTGAGAATAAGCTAAACTTTGGAATTTAATAAATAAAAGAATCTAAAATTTGAGTTTGGATAGATTTTTGAGGAAAATTTGATTTCTATGTTAAAGGAAATAAAATTCCAAATTGGTTTGAATAAGTTGAAATGATATCTTTTCAAGGAAAATGTTTGGATCAAGGATTTGGAAATTTAAGGTACTTGAAATATATATATATATTGATTTAAAAAAAAAATACCATTTTTTTCAAACTAAAACCACGGGTTATAATAACGTTTGGTTGGCAAAGAGACCGGGATCGGATATGGGCATACTCTCTGTCGATACCGAAAACCACTTTGACAACCGTGTACGCGGTGGAGATTCCAGAATGAAGTAGGATGGTGGTGACGGTTTCTTGAAAGGTATATACGTGGACCCGACTCCCGTGAGTTGGCTTAAGGTGGCTAAAACAGGAGCGATCGACGGATTAATGAGGTAGCTCCTCTGATCGAACACACTTCTTCGGTTACCATTCTATTACTCTTGTGATTGTTTGGTGCGCGCACCTTTGATTTAGGAGTGTTGTTCGAGGTGGGCGGTTGCTGCGGCTTCGCGTTACCACCGGTCCGGAAGCGTAATTGGTATATCTACCCTGGCATTGCCTAGTTGTGCCGTGTCACCTACCATATCGAGCCTTGTACGAGTTTGGTTTTCTCCCGTAGCCCGTGTGGTATCCTCTAGTTGCTTCCCGATCAGGAGGAGCTATGATATTGGATGGACTACTGGGACTATTACGTGTTAAGGGCTATATGGGTAACCCCTTAACGCTATTTAAAAGTAAGTTTATTTTAATATAGACACTATGGTAATAGCGCAATATACTATATAGTAAATAGTTTAACGGATCCTTAGAGGATGGGCGATCCCAAGCATCCTTTGAGTTACTTGCTCTTTACATTACAGTACACTTGATTTAGCTTACCTCATATAAGTATGTATGTCCTGACTCGAGTGTTTTGTTTTATTGTACGCTCGGGTCAGCCTGAGTTGCAGATTCAGCTTTTCTTTCTGGAGCTAGGAC
Organism: Allium cepa; assembly: GCA_030765085.1. NCBI lineage: Eukaryota > Viridiplantae > Streptophyta > Magnoliopsida > Asparagales > Amaryllidaceae > Allium > Allium cepa. The sequence continues at coordinate 617,267,567 of CM060942.1, forward strand.
TAGATCACTCTTGCTAGTTGGAAGCTTCTTCGTCTTTATCTATTTTGTAATTCAAGACATTTTGGAAGACTATGTTTTATTATGGCTTAAAAATTTGTATTAAAGTTTTGAACAATGTATTTCTGTTTGTAAAAGTTTCCAGTGGCGTCATGAACCACTGTAGTATTTTATATTCCGCTGTGAGATTCTGATATCTGTGTCTGTGATTCTGTGTATTTGGTTTCATTTGTTCCTTAGCTATATTTACAATCTATTATTTTGAACTATTCCAGCTCGACAATTATCATATTTGTCGAATTCGAATGGCACAAAATAGTGGGTCGTTACACTCACGATCTAAAAGTAAAGACTCTCTTGAATTCTTTTCCTCTAATGCATTCCATATCGGCATGATCTATATCAAAAGTAAATCTTGTCCTCCCATCTAAATCAAGCATCGAATGAGTGGATAACTGGTTTAAAATGTTGCCACCTAAATGAACGGTCGAACCTAAGTAGAGTCCGATGCTCTTATAACCGAACCAGAGGATGCACCATGAATCGGTGCACTCCTCTTAACTGAGTTCCTAAGGTGCGTAGACTATCTTCTAGAAGCGCGTTTTGCATAAAGATTTAAAACAGATTTCAAATCGTTTCAACATACTTATAACACGTGTTTATGATTAATTAAGGTAATGAAACCATCTCATGTTATTTGAAAAAGTTTAAAATTTAAATTAATAAAATTACCTTTATTTTAAAATTAAAACCAAATCATAAGATTGAAAACGTTTTATTTCTCAACAATATCAATCTAATAAAGGTTTTGATTAGATCTGATTATATATGTGTATTTACATTCATAGATCTATGTTGCGTTAGACAGCTAATGCATATATGAATTCATTCTAATCATCATATGTACATCCATGGAAATAAAAATAAATTTAGTTTTAGATATTACCCTACCGATGTTACCCTTACATGCTTCTTAAATGATAAATGTTCCAAATCTGAACGAGTCCCGTAACTTTACAAAAGAAGGAGACCACCTTTTATTTGATCAATTTAATTAGATGCCATTAACATAATTATTTATTTTACTTTGAAGTTTTGGCCATGAAAGTGGAAATGAAGATCAACGCTAGAGTTTTGAAAATGAGTGAATAAGTAAGGAAATGAGGAGTTAATTGTCGTATTTACAGAGGAAATCAAATATTAATTGCTTCCTTTAATTCCTTAACCCCTTTCTTGCATACTCTAGATCCAACCTTTGAATTTTCAAACCATTTTTGCTTACTTCATGGCCTGGCCATGATAAGGCTACGCGGGCTATTCAAATATTCCAAACATTCAAACTTATATATATATATCATATATCGATTAATACATTTATAACCTTTATACACACAATTAACTACTAATGGCTCCCTAAAAAATTAGTGGCGACTAATACATCAAATAAATAAATAAATAATTTTCTCATAAATATTAATTAATTTAAATAATTTTAACAATTAGTTAAAAAATTAAATCGTATGCTATTTCGGAGAATATATCGATGTTGTCGTGCGAATCGTAGGTGTAAATTTAGTCAGTGGTTAATATTGACAATTTGAATATTAATGTTCACATTTCACTATTTCGACCTATTCAAATATTAATGATTTTCTTATTTATAAATTTTAAATTAATTACTTAATTAATTATATCATTGTATAATAAAGTATACAACAGAAAACAAATACCTTTATTATGAACAAGGTTCGTCCCAGAGGAGGATATATGTAATAAGTTACACAATTGTCCTTTGGGCATACTTCTAATTCTGTCGGAATTACCATACATGATGTGTTGTCTACCATATCACATGATGCTTATGTATTTGATACATAAAACAATTAGCAAATCTAAACTATGATCACAAAATGATAATGTAGAGTGTTCTTGAATATTTAGGAAATAATAGGGAATTGTTTATAAAAATAATAAACTCCTTACAAAGGAGTATTCAGACTTGAAATTCATAAGTGATATCGAGTATAGTATATTGACCCCAAATTCATGATCATCTTAGTTAAGGATCTGTGAGTTGGAATTGTTCCGAATGAATGGTTCTAACTGACGGAAGGACTAAGTTCACCACCTTGAATAGCACCATAATAAAAGCTGTATAATACAAAAATTTATAACTAAGCTGGAGTGATTTTAAATGTTGAGAAACACTTAACATTGTTATGTGATAATAATGCTACAATATAGGTTGCGAAAGAGCCTAGACGTTACTAAAAGTCGAGAAACATACTCTAAAGAGTTCCACATGATAAAGGCAGTTTATCAACATTGAAGAGAGTTGATTGACAAAGTATATATCTAAGGAAATATAATATATCTACTAATTAAGGACAAGCTCAATTAGTTTCGAGAAACTGATTATATAAATGGAAATAAGATTCATAATTAAACTCAAGTGCAAGTGAGAGATTGATAGAGTTAGATATGCCCATAGGGGAAAATATGGTACATATATCTAAATCTGTGACCAATCTTGCTCATAATAAAGATATTTGATTTTATTGTATACTTTGTTACACAGTGGTATAGTGGTATAATTATTAAGTAATTAATCCAAAATACATAAATAAGAAAATCCTTAAATGAAATTATAAGCGATTGTCGTTGAAAATAGTAGTAATCATGAGTAATTAATCACAATATAAAAAATAACATTTTATTCTAAATATTCCTAATCAAGATTTTGAGGAAGGATATCGATACATCCGTTGAGACCAGAGTACGTACCGCTCTTCAAATGTTGGATAGTGTATTACTCATGATTGTTGAGGGTACCAAGGGGTTACGTATTGATAGTTATTAAATGACGATAGAATGGCTCATTCGAGAGCTTCTTATTAGTTAATAATAACTAAGGTCGAGTGAAAAATCTTGAAGTGACGATATTACATGGTTCTCTCGACTTGAGAATACTGTTGAAATATAATGTGGATGCTCCACTTTTATAATAGTTAAATCGTGGCATGACGTCCATCGAATGACTATAACTTGGTCTGAATTGAAGCATTAGAAGTGAAACACTATTTAATAGAGAATTCGTCTTCTCGGTTATATGAGGTTAGTATAACGATCAAATGTAGTTTTTCAAAGTCAAAATCTTTGGCCAAAGTAGTATGATTAATAATAAACGTGATTATTAAACCAAGGACTTTGCTTATGGACTACCAAGTTGAATGTGGATGGTGTTGGAATTTTGATCAAAACCAAATTCCATAAAACCTGAAGTGATACGTTTTCGACGAAGAGAATGTGTATGTAAATCATTAATAGATGGTGCTGCTTAAGAAAATATAAAATATGACTTTATTGAAAAAAATCTATAAACGAAGAATTCAACCAAATTGTCACACTGCTAGCGAAGACAAAATGCGATCGTTAATATTTGAATTGTTCAAAATTAATCGTAGATAGAATCCACACCACTGAGTCACACAACCATATTTGTGAATTCTCCGAAAAACCACATGATTTATTCATTTACAAAATGCATTAAATTAATTAAATCAACTAAGGTTTGATAAATATTGATTATTATCTAATTTATTTGGTGTTGTTAGTAATTATTTGAATGTATATAAAAGTTAAATATTCGCATATCGATATATGATATCGATATATATTTAAATGGGTTTGAAATTTGGTTAACTGTTTAACAAGCTTTTGGAAATATTTCTCCACATGACAGAGCGATGTGGACTTCCATGCTAGAGAGACAGGAAGGGATGTGAGTGAGATCTGATCAAAAATTAATTAAGAATTAAATGTGGAAGTTTTAAAGAGAGAAAAGAGAAAAAAATTATTCTCTTATTAAAACAAATCCTCTCATTCATTTTTTTTCCTGAATTATTTTTCTTCCTCTTTTTAATTTTTCTATGGTCTAATTTACCTCCACCATTTTTAAAAACACAATTCCAAAACAAATGAAAAATATCCGATAAAATTAAAATTAAGGGCTTCATCCTTCCTTACAAAGCTGGGCATCGACTATTTAATGATCTGACGAGAAATCTCAAATCAAGATGTTACAAAAGACAAGCCTTTTCAGGTTCGATTTTCATCTTAAATTTGTTTATGATGTTTAAACCTAATTTCGTTTCACATATATATGTATTCACTGTCACTTGTTGAACCCATTTTAGAAAAATTTATAAATTGTGATTAAATGCAAAATCCACCTTATATATGCTTTTGTTTTGGTGGTGACATTATTTTGATTGAATCTCAAATCATTAGTTGTTACAAAAAAAATTATTATCAATTTGATCGATTCATTTGTATTCTAAAATTAATTTTCTTGTTTATTGGACCTGAAACTGTTTGTTGTTACAGTTTGGATTTGTCCCAATAAAATTTACTATTGGTGTTTCAATTCTATTCTTTTATAATCACAGTGTTAATATTTTGGTTAATTGAATCATATGTGTATTCATATAATTGTTATGTTATATTCAAGTGTAAACTAATATCAAGTTAAAAAATTTGTTAGATCAATTTGTTTATAATTAATTTAATCAATTTCATTGTTTTGCCAGTCATGTTTTGAAATTAAATCTCATTTACTATATACATATATGAATTATATATGTGTCGTTGAATTAATTATGTCATTGGAACAATGTAGTAAATTGTGACAAAAGTCTACAATTTTCTTTTTGTTGATTATTTGTACCTTCATATCAGCAATTTGGGGTTTTGGTTTTTGCTATGATTAGGTATGGAATTTTATACGATATTAAATCTATTATTGTAATAGTGTTTGAAAAAAAAGAGTTTTATTTACATCATGTTGTTATATTTTTATTCTAATTTGTTAGATCTAAATCTAACATAGAACTTCATTTCTATCTTCATCTTTCTAATTTTTTCTTATTTTGAAATGTTTAATTTTATGTACACTTATTTATAATTTCACGTATGTACATATGTTAAAATATATACGTGGCAATAAAATATCGCAAATATTTATATGTGTGTAATATATATATAGTAATACTAATATGTGTATACAAACCATATACATATATTGTAGAATATTTAAAATATGTACATACCGAGACATATTTATTCTCGATAAGCATGTGAATTTATTACATGCATAGTTGGTATAACATATATTTATGTACAATAGATATAAATCCCAATATATATATATATATATATGTATGTGTGTATATATATATATATATATGCGTGTGTGTATAATTACATACATTTTTATATTACGTTACGTTGTTCTTAAATGTATACAAGATACATTCAAAATTAAAATATTTAGTTGAATTAAGCAATATGATTAATTGACAAATTTACAATAAAGTTAAATAAAATATGATTTACTTTATAATTAGATCTAGCGAAACTCATTAGAGTTTATAGGTGCGCAATAATCCAAATAATGAAAAAATTGCAATCCACTCATTTCACCCACTTCAAACCGACCTGTTTCCTTTATACCTCCCATAAAGTCTCGGTTAGAATATTAAAGGATGACAATATGCAAATCCATATTTGCAAGCTTCATAACCAATAAAAAACCTCTTAAACTCATAACAATTAGGATCACCTTGAAGATCTACCGTACTACCATGACTAGACTAAACTAAAACTTTACAAAATAATTTAAATGGTGATATGGAAGTAAATCCATTCCATAAATCTTAGTAGTTGATCATATTCCAGTATATGCAAATAGTAGTTTGAAAAAACATCGTATTCTATTTGAAATAACTAAATAATATATTTCATCTTCATTAGAGGGTTAGATTGAACAAAATCAACAACCAATTTATTAACATGTTTGCTAGAAATAAGTGGATGAGTAATATGTACAATACTAGCACTACCACGGTAATGGTTATATTGTATAATTTTGATAATAAAGAAATCAAGAAGATTACATTTAAGAGATACATAAACTTGAAACGAACAACTTTCTCATGAGCAAACAACACTAACACACTCCAGTCATTTGCAAGAATACTAACTTTATATTAATTTTAATACAACAGATCATAAGATATAATCGAAATTCTTCAAGACCACAACGAAACCTTTGACCAACATCAGTTAGCACTGGATTTTTAGAATCATTTTTTAACAATTGTTTCAAAAGCCAATTGAAGAAACAGACATCAAAATACTAGAAGAACAAAGAACCATCCTCATTAAAGGAAATAATTAAAGAACTATGAGAACCAACATCAACTGATTTACATTTAGGTTGCTTCAAACTAAGCAAAACAGCTAAAAACTCCTTATAAATGTGAATAACAAGCAACTACAGTTAGAATTAATTACAGTAAATCTTCCCATATCATCCTTTTCATATAATAATTTAATAGAGAAATGTGTTTGTTCGCATCAAAAATTGGCACAAACAACCAACAAAGAATTTGCAAAGAAATAAATGAAGAATAATAAATGAAAACAGAGGAAACAAGAAATTAAATAATAGAAAATAAGCAATAACAAGAACACAACAATTCGTAGTGGTTCGGTGTTGAAATCCTATATCTACTTTGAAGAAATAACTTTATTAATCGCTTGAATTGATGAGTACAGAGGGATGGATCGGAGTGGAACCCTTAATTACAAAAAAGTGCAAAGCAACAAGCAGTGTAAAAGATCCTGAAAATTAACGATTAAGTCTATATTTATAGAGGAAGACGACGAAATATCTTCCTGAACTTTCGGCAGCGAAGTCACTAGATCCAGAAGAAGTCATCGATCGTGGGTCCAACATCATTTATAATAACGATGATCCTTTTGGCATGCGATCGATATGGTGGGATCCACTCTTTAATATATTGATGTTCCCAAAGTTTCATGTGTAATTGACTTGTAGATTTTGAGACATCGATCGTTTTTTGTTGAATTAAACTATAATACCAATACAGTATGATCCATAATTGGTGAATATTGATCGTACCCGATCCATTTTCAGTAACTGGTATACTATCCTATTTTTATCTATCTGTTGAGTTCGTCCTCTGCTTTCGCTTCCTCACTGCTTCATATTATCTTCTATGCCTGATCTCTGGGCTTCGTGATTGTTAATCTGACTTATTAGTCCCGATGTCAATCGAGTTTAACTTGTCTAATCAGTCCAAATATAGTCGAGCTAAAAGGCTGGATAACACTTGACCCCCAAAGTACGTCATGTTTCAACATGACGTGCTTTTAGTTGATGCAAGTTAGTGTCATCGGAAAGGAATCCACTCAATTTTCTAAACAGTAGTTATCCATTCGATGAATTGTTTTCCTTAAAGAGTCGTATCTCTTTCTTTTTGACACGATGATTGGTCGATTTCCAATAGTATAAATTCTAGATCACATCCTGATGATGATCATTTAAATTTTCGTTCTAGTAAGTCAGTGGGCCATGGTTTTCTGGTTCAAATCTACCTTTGATTAATACGGGTGAGAATTCAATTTCCCTCGATTTCAAGAAATCTAATTTTTTAGGAGATACAACTGCACGTATAAATATTCATTCCTGACCTACGATCACGATTACACGTTCACGGGTCATTGTCAACTTTTCACATTTGTCTTAGATTGATCGACATGAATCCTTCAAGAATGGATCATACTTTATCCATTTCTAATATGGATCCAGACAAATCCATTGATATTGGGTCATATCCGATCGTTTTTTAAATGGATCAATATGAATCCATCAAGTAAATGGATCATACTTGATCCATGTTTAGTATGGATCGGGTCAAATTCGTTTGAGATTGGATCATGTCCAATAGCTTCCCCTTTCTTTTTTTATAATCCGAGAGAGAAAATGATGGATCGCTCCAAAGCCATTAGTTTTGGATCGCATACGATCCAAGTATATATTGAACGAACCCATTGCACTACGTATTAAAGAGAAGGGTCAGTATACATCCATCATAGGACGATCGCACCTGATCCTTTTTTGATTTGGCCATTTGATTGAACTACAGGGTTTGTTGGTTCAGTCCACACTTAGGTATAAATAACGAATACGTAACCATTTTTCATTTCTTTACTTCATTTTCTATTATTGCTATCCGAACCAAAAAAACCCATCTTCTCCTTAACCATCGATCCATCGAGCTTCTTGATCCAACTTCGCACTTTTCTCGCAGCCATCTTCATAGGTTGGTCCGATTCTTGCTACATTAACAATCATTGCCGCCATCTCCTACAGATCTTGTTTCATAATCGAATCCAAATCGCCTTCGGCTTTCAATTTCTGACATAGATAGGTCGAACTTCTCTTGCTTGTAATAATTCAATGACGAGATGATGGGATCTCGTTGCAGTTTGCATGATTCAGGTCATGGTGGTTCGATCAGTCGTAATAGAGGGGAAAATGATGAAGATCGAGTTGAGTTGTTTAAGATAATGTGATGGTTACGGTGGCGTTTTTGTTGTGAAATGGAAGACAATATAAAAATTTTGGAGATGGCAACGAAGCAATTAAAACGGTCGTGGTTGAGCCGATTGTTTGCTTTAGTGGTTGAGGGGAGATTCGAGATAAAATTCAAGGAAAGATGGAACGATGATGAACGTAGGTTGAGAATGATCATTTTGCTAGATTGGCAACAGAAAATGAAGATGAATTGGACCGATAGTTTTTTGGTAGGTTTTCAACCAGTCATTTTTTGGATCGACGGTTGGAGATTGGAGATTTGAGTAGAGAGAAGTGTGGGATCAGAACCGAAGGTTGGATCGATCGCAATGATCAATTCAGATAGCGATCAGTGGGGGTCATTAGAACGATCAATTGTGACATGATCGTGCAGAAATGATCGGTTATGCACATTGGGATGGATCGGTCGTAACATAATTAACAATCGATTGTTGGCTTAACTTTGATGAAAATTCTTGAAATCCTCAAATCTTAATTAGAACTATGTGATAAGCTTCGTCCTTGAACACTGAATGGTCGTACATGACTTGCATATGAAATGGACTGGATATTCAGAGGTATATGACAATCGAACTATAAAACGAACTCGACTAGTCTTCTGCATATTTATATTTTTTCCTATGTTTTGGACAGATTTTTGAAGCTCATCCACTCCTAAACGCACAATTTGAACTTCGACACGCTAACAACTGATTCTGATGCTTAGACTGAATCGTTAGCCAGTGACGTAGAGAATCGGTTAAGATGATCAGCGATGACGGTCACTTCGATCGAACCCCGGAGTCTCGTCATAGTCGTTAATTCTGAACTATTTTTCACTATATTGCACGACACTGCACCACTCCGCACTAGCACACACTTTACACAGGGAAAACATGTTACTTTTTCTTATGATGATTATCTACTAAGTTTAGTCGTCATGGGTTCCGATCGCTCGGGGCGTTTAGCTGCCATGTCTTTTGGACAACCTTCACAGCACAGCAATACAAGTACCGAATTGAGCTCCACAATAGCTTCCGATAGACTCTCCTCTGAACATCAGGTTGAACAACCAGAAAGTTCATGTCCATTGCCTGACCTTTTCTCCATCGTTCCTGTCCTTCCAGCAGAAGTGATAAACCCTGTCCTGACACTCTAGAAGATGCAATGTTTTTGGAAGATCCAGAGGATTCTATGGCTTTGAAAATTAATGAAGCCTCACTTCGTAGAATTTGTGCCAGACACGGTGTTCCGTTTGATGATGTGCGCATTAACTGACTTAGAATAACAGAGCTTATATGCCCCCATTGAGGGGCTCACTGCGTGCAACAAGTTCATGTGTTGGGCAGGGTGCGTCCCACCCTTCAATTCATTTATCCGAGAAATACTATATCATATGAGGTTAGCACGGCACAACTGCATCCAAATGGCTATGCCTTGCTTAGCTATACCTACATGGCATTCATGGAGTTTTATTTCATCCTACAACTTCTAAAGACATTCGATTTCATTTTACCTTCAAGCGACAAAAGGGAAGCCTTTCGTTCACATTTCTCGAATCGACCAAGAAGTAACAGGCCTTGATTGGTACTTGGAACAAGTTGAGCACTTTCAAAAGCGATTGGTTTTATATTCGCTGCTAGTCTGACTTTGCCAGGCGGTGGTTAGAAGGATGTAAGTATTACTTATTGCTTAGTTTTTTAAGTGGTTGTATCTGGGTTGTATCCTGAATTAAGCAACTTTTCTGGTTTGTGAAGGTTCTAATCCACGATCCGATGTTAAACAATATACAGACGCGGTCTTGGCGCTAAAAAGGGTTCCATTAGAAGATAGAGATATTGAGAATGTCCATACTGATGAACACCTCATTACCTACTGCTTGATGGAAGAGGGTCATAGCATAAGGCTACCGGTCACTATTGGAGTTATAGTGAATGAGCAATGGGATGTGGATGATGATGAAGTCTATCAATCTGGTCCTATTGTACCCCGGTTAAAGGGGCATAGGAAGCTACCGATAAAGATGCAGGAGGAGTTACGATTTTGGTGGCGATGACGTGCGTTCTAGTTTTGGGGTTGTGGTCGAATCCTCGCAAACCTCACAACATCCCACTCTAGAAAAAAGAAAAAGGAAGAAACTCGTTTGTAGCTTCCCTAAGAGTCGCCTCTTCGAACAGCCTAAGCTATCCATCACCCCTCAAGTTATTCCGAATCAGTCAGCTTCTCAGCCTTCGAAGCACTTGGATGAAACATTTGAGGCATTATCTGGTCTTCCAATACAGATGATGTTGATGCCTTTCACTTCCAGAGTTGGGGCTGAAATCCCTTCTACCACTAGTGGAGAGGTTACTCCTGCCAGTGAAGCTTCAATAACCGGTCTGTTTGGGGACACAAGGACACACACATTCGCACGCACTTCATAATATTGCATTGCACTTATCTTGTGTCCTTCAATACTTAGAGCTGATTCATTCTTTGTCTTTCTTTGTAGAAAAAATGGTGAGGAAGAAGCATATGTGTCATTCTCTACATGAAATATCACGCCAGAATCGTGGTTCTCGTTCGGGCTCGCTCTGCTAAGGTAATGGTCGTTAATACGACCCTAGCTCTTGCTCCAGTTGGGATGGGGATTTCTAGAATAGAAATGATAGAGACAGAACTTCCCATGATAAACATCGATCCAAGTCTAGGTCTACTCCTTCTAAAATTTTGAAAGGCAACAAGATCTCCGTGACGACATTCCTCCTATTGACACCTCTCGTAGTCCCCCTTCCACTTCATTTTTTCACTATCCGTTATTCCATCTCATCCTCAGCGACCCAGCGATTGTCGACATCATTGTGAGTATGATGTTCACCAATGAAGGTTGGCTAAAGAAAGTACTGATACCCAAGTTGTCATTGAAGCTCAACAAGTCGATGTCATCGCTCATATACCCAACTTAAATCAGATTTTCCAAATGTATGTCTCGATGGATTTTTCTTTGTACCTAATCTTAAGAAAGTTCTTGAAAAGTCCAACAAATGACCATGGATTGTGTGAATGATATCCATAAGCAGTATAATGAGTGGATGAGAGTGGCGGAGAGGATTTCTAAAATATCTTAGGAGAGAGCGGCAGAGATTGAGAAGTTGAAACGCCAAGAGGTCCAGGACAAGCGGATCAATGAAAATCTTATCAATGATTTAGAATCTTTAAGGAGACCACAGACAAAAGCCGAGAGAAAAGCCGGGCACTTGGCCGAGGTTGAAGTGTTTTATTATTGGAACCATAAACCAGTGTCAGAAAGAGATGCGGCCCAAAGAAGCGTTGCTGAGTACAAAACTAAGTTTGAGCGCGAATCCAAAGATAAAGACATCGATGCCCTCCTTAAACGAGAAGTGTAGGCCGTAAAAGAAAAGGCCATGGAGGAGGTTATGGAAGAACAAGATCCACTGCTTATTTTTTACAATGCTAACATCCTGAAGAATAGAAACTTGGAGTGGCTCTGCGGTGACAACCCTTACCATCTTGTACGTGCTTGAGAGTATCTTGTTAAAGAGGATAAAAAGGCTCACGGCATTGAAGAAATTGACCTGCCGAGGCTGCAGGGAGAAATTCTATTAGGTGACGAACCCAAGATTCTACATGAAACCCAGCTTATACTCCAAAAAGAGCACGCCATGACCTCTCAACATGAAGCTGGTGAATACTTGTACTTGACTTTCCAAGCTTATATAAATAAAGTTCTTTTACTTTTGTTGAACATTTGTGTGAATTTTCTTAAGTAGTTGAGCTATTACATTTTCCATTCTATGTACTTGTAATTCGTCGCTCGTTGATTCGGATGAAAATCCATTAATTTTATCCCAAGGCCTCCATACGATCGTGGCCACAAGTCATACTAGACACCGGCCTTAAGCCCTAGTGTTACATTGTCGGATTCAGCGGTTTAAATGATTATACTCCGGCCCCCAGTACACGGGTTAAAAGAGTTAGATAGCGGATGGTTGAATTCCATCTTTAGCGAATTTATACTCCTCTTGTCGGTTTCAGGTCGGGGTTTATGGAATAGTGAGTGGTTGAACCGCACTTATCTATTTGTTTATACTTATATCCGCACTTTGAGGATAAGAGTTAGTTGGCCGGTGATCGAATCGCACCCGATTTGTGTTTATACTCCAGTCCGCACTCCAGGGACTTAGAGTTATTTTGGAAAATAATCGGATTGTACTTTCATTAATTTATTGATTTGCCCTGAAGTCAGAGGCTTGACTTAGCAAGCGACCAGTCATGTCACGATTGCTTTTGATTCATGTCTGTCCCATCGCTTGGTGGGATTAATTTGATTATTAGATGATCAAGTCTCCATCCCTCGAGTTGTGAGCAAGAATCATCGAATGAACGGTCGGACCATGTTCATTTTGTTGTGAACTTATGTAATCGACTGACTCCAAACTCTAGGAACCTGCTCGGACATGTCAATATTTGTTAGTCCGGTATCGCAAGTAAGACGTAATGGTACAACAATCATAGATACTAAGGAAATTTCAAAATTTGTTGCCAAATGGAAAGAAATGACGTAATTTGCCTTATTGCATATCTAGAAATTAAATGTTAAAGTGAATTTGGAAATTAAGTACAACTGAATGAAAAAGAATAAACTTAGTGAAATAGCGTCGTAAATGCTCGTTATCCCACGCCTTTGGGAGTGTGACACCATCAACAGTCGCTAGCTTGAATGTTCCTTCTCTAATCCTCTATTCAATGACGTACAGTCCCTTTCAAGTAGGATTCATGTGTGACGGGACAGGAAAAACCTGTTTCAAAACGGGATCGCTGATATCAAAGGTCCTAGTTCGGACGTTAGTGTTGTAGTAACGGGCGACTCGATATCGATGTACACTTGCCCTCAAACCATCTTATTTGCGCTTCTCATCCATCAAGCCTAGAGATTCTAAAAGGAGATCTCTATTCATCCTGGGGTCGTAATAGGTCACTCGATGAGAAGGGACTTTGAGTTCAACAGGAATGACGGCTTCGAAGCCGTAAGTAAAAGTAAATGGAGTATGGCCAGTCGTGGACTTGTAAATGGTTCTGTAAGTCCTAATGTCATTGGGAGTTCATCCACGCACTTGCCTCTAGCCAATTCCAAACGTTTCTTTAGAATGGATTCTGAAATTTTGTTCATAACTTCAACTTGTCCATTTGCCTGAGGGTGAGAAACTATCGCAAATCTCTTTTCGGTATGATACCGACATCAAAAATTTTTGAATTCGACGCTGTCGAATTGGGTTCCATTATCAATTACAATGGTTCATGTAAGGCCAAAACGATAGATGACGTTCCACACAATGAAGTTGATTACTTTCTTCATCTTGATCGTAGTTAAAGGTTCTGCTTGACCCCTTTGGTGAATTAATCAACTGCTATGATGGCGTATTTCGCACGACCTTTAGAGATCGGTAAGGAACCGATAATATCTATGCCCCATGTGGAAAACGGTCAAGGACCGACCATTTGTGTACTTTTCGTTGATGGAGCTCTCAGAACTTTTGCATACATCTAGTATTTGTCGCATCACTTAGCGTAATCTATGGCATCTCGGTTGATAGTTGGCCAGTAATACCCATAACGGGGTATTTTCTTTGCTAAGGTTTTCCCTCCAGTGTGATTGCCACATTCTCTTCATGAACTTCCCTTAGGACTCGTTTTATTTCATCAAGAGCAATACATCGAAGCAGGGGAACGAAAAAACCCTTTCTATACATGACTCCTTCTTGAATGATATATCGTGAAATTTTGTGGATGATTTGTCATCTTTCAATCCTCCATTCAGGAAGGACTCCCTGTAGAAAATAATCTTTAATAGAAGTCATCCACGACTCCTTCTTAGACTTCATTTTAGTACCAGGTCGATTTCCATCTGGTTTATGCTTGGAGCATCCAGTGCTTCAACTAGAACCAAGCCCATTAGTTGTGCATCCCTAGTGCTAACAAACTTTGCCAAGGAGTTGGCCTCTTTGTTTTTGACCCCGGGAAATATGTGTGATGTCATAATACTCAAAATCAGTCAATAGCTCTTGGACTTGGATAAGGTATGGAGCGAGTCATTGTCCTTTAGCCTGGTAATCTCCTCTGACTTGGTATATCACCAACTGGGAATCGCAAAAGGTTTCGAGAGATTTTATTCTAGGTTCTCTGGTAAGTTTGAGTCTAGAAATCAGAGCTTTATACTAAGCTTCGTTGTTCATTGCAAGGAAGTCAAGCTTCAAAGCGTAGCAAATTGATCGATCCTCTAGAGTTACAAGCATGACTCCAGCTCCAGAACAACGATCATTGGATGCTCCATCCGTATACCTTTTCCACTGAATGGTAGGAGCTCCACCACTCTCTGGTAGATCGTCTTATGCAATGAATTCTGCTATAAAGTCTGCCAATTACTATCCTTAGATGGCTCTCCGAGGGAGATAAGTGATGTCGAATTGGTTTCGCTCAATGATCCACTTGAGTAACCTGCAAAACGTCCCAAGCCAATGTAGGACCTATCGTAATGGCTGATCGGTGTAAACGTTGATGGGATGAGTCTGAAAATAGGGGCGGATTTCTCTATCTTCAGATAGTTCCTTTGAGCTCCTATCAATCGCTTGCTAACATATTAGACGGACTCTGGATTCGATTCACCTCACAAAGCAGTATAGCACTTATAGCGTGTACCTACACGGCCAAACAGATATACAAGTCCTCATGATCCACCAGCTTTGACAAGATGGGAGACCTCTCTAATGGGAGGCCTCTCTAAGTGGTTCACCAAAGCTTGAACGCATCTTCACGATTATGTGTCCATTTAAAGTCCCTTTTCCCTCTTCGATCAAGTTGAAAAAAGGAACGCATTTAGTGATGGCTTTGGAAATAAATCGACTTAGGGTGGCAACCTTCACAATCTAGGCTCTGTACTTGTTTGATGGAAATTGATACTTGGATGTTGCGAATAGCTCGAATCTTTTGGGATTAGCTTCGATGCCGCGGGCGTTGAGGATGAAAACCAAGAACTTCCTGATGCAACACCAAAAGAACATTTTAGAGGATTGATTTTCATCTTGTAATGCCGAAGAATGTCGAACATTTCTGCTAAATTTGTAATGTGGTCGATTGATCGTTGCAACTTCACAAGCATATCATCCATATGTACCTCCATCGTCTTTCTAATCTGGTCTTTAAACATTCAGTAATTAGGCGTCGATAGGTTGCTCCAGCATTCTTCATTCCGAATGGCATTACCACATAGCAGTACAATCCAACGTCGATAATAAAACAGGTGTGCTCCTGGTCGAGATGTGCATCGGGATTTGGTTATATCCAGGGTATGCATCCATGAAAGATAGCAATTTGTGTCCTATGGTAGAGTCCACTAACTGGTCAATTCTCGAAAGGGAAAAATTGTCTTTCGGTCATGCTTTTCTTAAATCTGAATAGTCAACACATGTCCACCACTTCCATTTGCCTTTCTCACAAGTATAGGATGTTGGAGCAGGACTAGCCCGCAGTAGAAGTTATGAGTGAATTTCAAAAAATTTACTCTATTGGATCATTTATTGGGCATATGAAGTCTAACTGAATTAAAACATTTCTAAATTTCATTTAAATAAAATCACTTATTTTATTTATATTCAAATATATTTAGATATGAAATTAATTTTATTTGATTTAGTTTATACACAAACGTATCATATACACATAAGTGTGAGTGCATGTGTAACATAATAATCCATGAGAGGAATAATATGGTCATATGTAGATGTTGGGATTTACATCGCAACAGGCATATTCGCTAATTTTGTATGTCATGTATATTGTCCAAATAGATGCATGTATATGTGTTATAATACACACACATATGTATTTATAAATTTATATTATATATAATATATGAACATAAAACATTTATATATATATATAGATATATATATATATATATATATAGAAAGAGAGAGAGAGAACAATTATTAAAAATTATTTATAATTCAAAATTAACTTAGTTTTGCAAAAATAATAATTTTAGTATTTTAATTTGTATATATTATGAATAAAATAATGTTTCATCTATAAATAATTAACATAAAATAATATATTGATAAAATTCAAATTTTACAATTTTCAAAAATGTTGGATCATAAAATAGAGCTTGGAAAAATTTGCAAACTTTTCAAAGTTGAAATATTATTTTTAAAACAAATACATTGATTTCGACAATAATTAATTTAATATAAAATAATATATTATTAAAAATTGAAATTTTAAAATTTTAGAAATTCTAAGATCATGAATGAAAGGTAACGATAATTTTTAAAGAACTTTTTAGTTAAATTATTACTTTTAATAAATCATAAACAGCTTTTCCGAAATAATATTAATTATGAGAAATAATAAACTTTATTGAAAAATTTCTAAATTTTCTATATGTTTCTGAAATGATATAATGTTTTTTTAAATATAAAATTTAATTTTTAATATAATAATTATTTTATATAAAATAAACAATTCAAAATTTTAATAAATGTTAATTTAAAATTATGAATATATGTATGATGATTAATTTTTGAATTTGTAAATTCATATTATATATAATAAGTGTAATAAATTTTTAATATATATATATATATATATCTTATATATGCATATATACTATTATGAGAGAGAAATATACACCAATATATATATATATGAATTTATTAATAAATATATAAAACAATTATTAATGATAAAAATTGATTTTGAACAGTAAACAACATTTGTCTATACATAAATCAAATAGTATAATAAACACATTATGCACATAACCAAACTGATTTGTGACAACCACATCTACTTACAAAATCTCACCTAACTAAACATACAGTAGCAATATATTTAAATAGTTATGAAATTGCTCATTATAGGATCATAGAACCATAGAATATAATTTAATTACCTAATATGAATTAAAATCACCAATTTAATGATGCATTTGAATCCACGTTGGAGCAATTACTTCCCTTACTTATACTGTTCTTGATTCGTCAAATTGCAAGTCCGTAATCACCGACCTCTAACTATCGAATAGTATGATTTTAATCTGAAATATATTTGAGAATTTTGGAGTGTATTGATAGCTATGTTTTAACTAACAATGTATAAGGTAATGGAGGCAAATAAAGGTTCATTATATATATATATATACATATATATATACATATGTGTGTGTGTGTCTATAGAGTTGTATTGGAGAGAAGCAAGGAAAACGTTTTTACTCATTCTCACTTGATCTCAACCCATTATCTCCAAGCCAATTTCATATGTTTTAGCCACCCATAGACCTACCCAAAACCAAATTTTTGCAGCTCTAATGATGGGTCTTAAACCCATCTAAGCCCAAGCTAAAATACTATGCAATTAAATCTAACTTAATCACTTGCCGATATGGTATATCGATTGATATATTTATACCTGTTATAAATATATATAATATTATTTATTTCTTAAATCATATTCACATTTTATAGTTAATATTTCAAAAATATTAATTAATTTATAACAATTATAAACAAATTAGATCGTTTGGTCTTATGGGAATTCATCATTTCGGCTGTGTAACTCTTGGGTGTAAATTTGGTCAGCGATTAACATCGAACTATTCCAATGTTAACGTTCACACGTTACTTAGCAGGTGGTGTGACATTATGGCCAAATTTGTCGCTTACTCATTTTAAGTAAAAATCCAATTTTAGTTTATTAAGCGTTACCCGGTTGTGACATTTGTTTACACCAATTCTTTTCGTCAAAATTATATCACTTTGGACTTATGGAATTTGGTAATGGTCAAAATTCTAACCTCATTCACATTCAACTTTATAGTCCAAATACAAAGTCCTTGGTTCAATAATAACAATTATTATTAACCAAAATGCTCTGGTCAGAAACTTCGATTTTGAGTTGACTGTGATACTAACAGCATATAATTGAGGAGACGAATCCTCTCTTGAATAGTGCATCACTTCCAATACTTCTACTCGACCCAACTATAGTCATTCGATGAACGCCATGCCACGATTTGGTTATAATCAAAGCGAAGCTTTCATATTGAGGATCCACAATTTTCTCAAGTAGAGAGAACTGTGTAAATCAGTCACATCGATATTTTCTGTTTGACCTTAATTATATTAACCAACAGAAAACTATCGAGTGAGTCGTTCCATAGTTATCCAATAACTATTAGTATGTAACCCCTAGGTACCCCCAGCAATCATGAGTAATACACTGCCCAACATTTGGAGAGCGATACGTACTCCAGTCTCAACGGATACATCGATATCCAATCTCGATGCATCTTGAATAGGAATATTTAAAATGGTATATTTGTTTCGTTGTGATGAATTGCTCGCGGTTACAACACTTTGTGACTACTATCACAAAATATACCATTTATGGATTTTTCTATTAAATATACTTTTAATTAATTTAATTAATTAATATAATCACATTATATCAAATATATAATAGGAAGAAAATACCTTTTATTTCGAATAAGATTGGTCAACGAGTTAGATATATGTAACAAATTACATAATTGCCCCAAGGGCATTCCCCTAACTCTATCAATCTCCCGCTTGCACTTGGGGTCAATTATGGAATCTAATTCCAACATCTCCAATCAGCTTTCTCAAAACCAATTAGGTCAGTCCCTTAGTGAATGGGTATGCTATAATGTTTTAATTATCTACTTTGTCGATTAACACTCTCTGACACTGATAAACTGCCTTTATCACGTAGAACGATTCGAAATATGTCTTTGGACTTCTAGTGAGCTTTAAGTTCTATCATGACCAATTTCATGACATTGTTATCTTATAACAATATTATGGGATTCTCAACATTTGGAATCACCTTTGGCTCAATTATAAATTTGTGCATTTATATCTATATACATTGGTTTATCATAGCGCTATTCAAGTGAATGTTCTCAAAATTTCGTAGAATCGACCACAATCACTTTTATTTTGAAACATTTTCAAATTAAAGATTTTAACTTGAATTTTATCATTGACATGTTATACTCAATATCACTTATAAAAGTTTGTGTCTAAACATTCCATCATAACGAGTTCGTTGTTTCTATAAACAATTCTCTAGTATTTCATAAATACGCGGAAACACCTCAAACGACCTTTTACTGATATCAAGTTGAATTTTATATTTTCTCCATGTATCAAATACATAAAAAAAACACAACATTATCTGTATGATAATTTCTATTGCTAATGCATAAGGAATCTAACTTACATGTTCTCTTTTTAATAGGGTGCTCTTATATATCGTTTTAGGACAATCCTTGTATCTTTATACTCACCATAAAAGACATCATTTACAATCCAAAATTTGAGTATTAAAACAAAAGTTGATTTTAATATAAGCGTATTGTCAAAATCAACAACGTGTTGTTTACTTATAGTTTAGAAATATTAAAGTACCTTTTAACGTTTTTTCTTATGAACTACGCTTCCTCTGCACTTTGATTGAAAATAAAACTATTTGATATTTCTATCAAAATACTTAATTCGATCTTGATGCTTATAAGATGATACATTGGTATCATTTCTTGGATCATATCCAAAGACTCACAAACCCAATATCGCTCCCACTAACTTCGAGGCATTTTTGGTTAATATGTGTAAACGGCTTACTCTAAATCATTATTTAGAATTTTATGTTTCAATACATAAGTATCAAACACTAAGTCTTATCGCGCGATAATTTTGTGAGTAAATTTGAATTAACTTGAGCATGTTGAATACCGAATCTGTTATGCTAATTTCAACAATCAAAATTTGCCATATTATCCTTATCAACATTGCTCATTTAATTTCAATCACATTAACCTTTCCGATAAAGACACAATCTCGACCGATGGATCACATCTTTTTGGTTACGACCACCAAAATTATATTTTGATAACGTACTTGGAATTCTTTCAGATTTGCGCATCATACCATATAGAGTCAACAACCGTAATGGTTTAATTGAATAACCGTGGGCAATGTATATTTTCGACATTAATAAGAAACTCATAGTTTCTCTTCGTTGTACGAGAATACTTATTGGACATGCTAATGCTATGTGTTCATTTAGGTTAGTTAATTTCACTTCATCTCATATAATCATTTCTATCTTTGGATCGGATCCAATTACATTTGACTACCAAAAATTTCTCAAAGAAATTTCTACACAATGAAGTTGATATATCTTGAAACTACAATTGTTTCTTAGTGCAAATAGAATGGGGATTCATATACACTATATGAACCTTTTTATTTATAAAACTAATTTTAGTTTACAAAAATTCTGTTTAAAACATAAATATGTCATTTGATGACAGACATTTTCAATAAACTTTTGGATATTCATACAAGATCCCTCATGAGCAATTATTACGTGCAATCTTTCGACTCGCACAACCTGTCAACTCCTTGGCCTAGGATATGTTGGAATTTCTTACAAACCCTTATCTTATATGATTTTGTAAACTATTGTTTAGATGAAATAATATCAACCTTGTGTACTACTATTAAGTACATGACATTGTAGAAAGAAACTGACTCAACTTCACTCATAATTAATCGTAAATTTTCCAACAATGTCTGATTACTCCTTGTCGATGCATCATTATGTATCACATGGAGGAGTAACTTATGAGATTGAATCTATATTCATTTTTAGGTACATTTGGAACTCTTTCCAATATACTCACTTATTCGACCAAATCAAATCATGTTATTCTATTGCATGTCATTTTATTTACTTTTCTTTTATATACTATGATTTTATCATAAGCTTACTACATGTGTATCTAATACACATGTTCATATTGGTAATAAATCATCGATGAATATAACAAAGTATGTGGAACCCTTTTGGTATCAATAGACTTGTGATTTCATACATTAATATGCATTAATTCAAAGCGTTCATCAATTCTTATGATGCTCCCACTGAATGGGTGCATAGACATTAATTGTTTGAGATATAATTAACTTGTACCATATGATTCATAATCATATAGCAAAATTATTTCTCAAAACTACGGCTTAGTCTATAATTCCAAAACTACTGTAAAAAATATTAGACACATACATATTTTTGATGCATCACTTTTACTATGAAAACAAATTCCATAATATAGTTCTATTTCATAATGATTATTCATAATACTCTTATTGAAATATAGTTATATTTATTTTTCAGTCAATACCAAAAATTAACATTATTTCACAAATAATGTTTGGTACGTTTTACGAAAACAATTTTCGTAATTTTGATGTAATCATTAGGTGTTATATGGCATGCTCCTACTATTTCCGCCATTACTATAATAGCATGCTAAATTTAGAGGTCTACCATTTGCTTAATATTGTCAATATTGTTTACTTATTGCACATGCTGCAACTAATTTACAGTGGAGAGTTCTTTGATCAAAATATTAAACCTAAAGAAATAATGTTATTGAAAACAATTTTCTATGTGAAAATACATTTTAGAATAAAAATCATATTTCATATTCCAATATTAAGTATCAATTATTATTACAATTCTTGTTTCCAATGTTTCTCTATGAAGCAGAAGTGAATATGCATTCTCTTCATTCCAACTTTACCTTAAATTACATTTATTCTTATAAATTCGTTTTTCTTTCAAACGGTCAAACTATTCAAAAGAAAACCTTTCTACGACATCATAACAAACTTTTTACAAAAGTGCATTCGATTATTCTTCAACATTTAACACTTCAATTATGTTGCACTCTATGTAAACCGATCAAGATAACATTTCAACGATCGAGGTCTTAGATGTATCTTATAGCTTATGGTCCTGTGATACATTGACACAATATGATCTTTTTAAAATCATTCAAGTTGAATACATGATCCTAAAATACTCTTTATTGGCTTACTTCGAATGAACTAACTTCATCGAAATATTGTACCACACAAATTATGACTGTTCACCATTTAACATTTATATGTGAAAGTACATAAATAAATATCCATAACTTTGAATTGCATTTAGAGTTCGAAAACTCATAAAATGCAATACACGGTCTAAACCAAATAAACAAATAAGTCATCAACTTACGAATCTATTAAGTAGTCGAAATTGAGCACTTGCATGGGTATAGAAACATTATATAACATGCAATTAGAATTATTAGTAAGTATATATTATATTTCTATTTGTCAACTTTCAATTCAATTTGTTCATATATGTTAATTGACAAACGTTTTATCGATCATATCAAATGCACAAATTTATCATTGTAGATAATTATAACATTATATAGCATATGTTCTTACAATATTAGAAAGGTAAATGTTACCATTTCATTTTTCTACTAAGACTCCCACTAGTCTTTTATATTTCTCCAAACCCTAAGATGAAACATAGAAGTCTTACAACTTCACTAGTGGGTGTTAGGACTCGTTTGTTTTGGTATTTTGACTTTGAGTTTGCTCAACAAATCATAGCCCCACAAACGATGGATAACTCCTTATCTGTTGTATCACATACAACTCTTAACCCATTTTCCTTGTTCTAATATCATTTCGACCTTGAGTTTTCTCAAAAAATCGAAAGAGATTATTCACTCATACCTACCATATCGTGATGGCCTAAGTATAGTATATGTACCTTGAGTTTGCTCAACAAATACATATGTTATCTTACCTCATTTGTTCAATATATTAATAGTACTACGCATAACATCCCTAGCTTGAGTTTGCTCATCAACTAAGGAGTATGTAAGTAATTTATTAATATATATATATATAGTAGAGGGCAACATTATATTGAAGATTCATTATCTGCAATATATATATATATATATATATATATATATATATATATATTGAGTGATATCGACTTATAGAATGATATATTTCTTATGAAATACCCCAAAGATTCAAGTGTCAGACACATCAGAAATCATGGTGTATGTCCATTTACATATGTATTTATTTCTCAAGTCCATTTGGGTTTCTTTAATGCTCCACATTTGGCTTATACACATATCATAAAAGTTTTATTGTTATATAACTTTTATATTTCATATTACTTATATGATAATCTTACGTATAATATATCATTAATTAAATCTTATCTAATTAATTTTAATCAATTAACTCTTTAATTAATTATAAATAAGTATTCCAATATAACTTTTGTATTGGACATATCTACTATAACATTTATAGTGTGTACTATAACCTTTATAGTGTAACGCACATATATTATATATACGTGTCTTTATTTTAATTAGTTAACCTTTAATTAATTTACTCAATTAAATAAATTTATTAAAATTTATTAATTTCAAAATTTATCTTGTATACATACATGTATACTTATTCATCTTTAACATTTTAAAATAACATAACATATATCAACATATATAATACATGCATATATACATTAATTAATTAACATATTTAATTAATTTATTTTACTAATCTTATTAATAAATTTGAAATTTGAAATTATTATATAAATATTTTCAAACATTTTGAAAACATCATTATCCTTTCAAACATTTTGAAATCTTACGCGGTATTATAATTTTTACAATAAATATGTTTTATTTTAAATTAACTATCAAATTTAAAATCTTTAACACTAATTTTCAAAACGATTTTGAAAATTAGCCCAAGCCCAAATTAAGTTGGGCCTTTTCTACTAGGAGCAACCTTTGGGCATACTTCACCTTTCGGATCAGGCCGATAACCAGGTAGGACAGGGTACTTGATTACCCAATTTCAATCCTAAACATTAACTTTCTAGACACCGTACTAAGTGGGCAAGCTTAATTAGTAGCCATAATATGACTAATTTAGACCGCATAGGCTATTGGGCTCTAATACCATTGTTGAAACTGGACTAGCCCGCAACGGCAGTTATGGGTGAATTTCAAAAAAATTACCCTATTGGATCTTTTATTGGGCCAATGAAGTCTAGCTGAATGAGAACATTTCTAAATTTCATTTAAATAAATCATTTATTTTATTTAAATTCAAATATATTAAGATATGAAATTAATTTTATTTGATTTAGTTCATACATACGTGTATCATATACATATATGTGTGAGTGCATGTGTAACATAATAATTCGCGAAAGGTATAATATGCATATATGTAGATGTTGGGATTTATATCGCAACAGACATATTAGCTTGTTTTATATGTCATGTATGTTGTCCAAATATGTGCATGTATATGTCTTACAAAATACACACACATGTACGTATAAATATATTATATATCATATATGAACATAAAACATTTATATATATATATAGAAAGAGAGAGAACAATTATTAAAAATTATTTATAATTCAAAATTTCAAAATTAACTTAGTTTTGCAAAAATAATAATTTTAGTATTTTAATTTGTATATATTATGAATAAAATAATGTTTTCATTCATAAATAATTAATTTATAATAATATATTGATAAAAATTCAAATTTTATAATTTTTGAAAATCTTGGATCATAGAATAGAGCTTAGGAAAAATCTGAAGCTTTTTCGAAGTTGAAATATTATTTTTAAAAACAAATACATTGATTTCGACAATAATTATTTAACATAAAATAATTTATTATTAAAAATTCAAAATTTAAAATTTCAGAAATTCTAGGATCATGAATGAAAGATTAATAAAAAATTTGAAGAAGTTTTCAATTAAATTATTATTTTTAATAAATCATAAATAGTTTTTCCGAAATAATATTAATTATTGAAAATAATAAACTTTATTTAAATATTCATAAATTTTTTATATATGTTTCTGAAATGATATAGTATTTTAAAATATATAAAATTTAATTTTTAATGTAGTAATTATTTTATATACAATAAACAATTTAAAAATTCAATAAATGTTAATTTAAAAAAATGAATATATGTATGATGATTAATTTTTGAATTTTTAAATTTATATTATATATAAATAAGTGTACTAAAATTTATAAATCATATATATATATATATATATCTTATATATGCATATATGCTATTATGAGAGAGAAATATACATTAATATATATATATATATATATATATGAATTTATTAATGAATATATTTAAAACTATTATTAATGACAAAACTGATTTTGTACAGTAAACAACATTTGTCTATACATAAATTAAATAGTCTAATAAACAAATTATGCACATAACCAAACCGATTTGTGACAACCGCATTTACTTATAAAATCCCACATAACCAAACATATAGTGGCAATATATTTAAACAGATATGAAATTGCTCATTATAGGATCATAAAATATAGTTTAATTACTGTAATATGAATTAAATTTACCAATTTAATTATGCCTTTGAATCCACATTGAAGCAATGACTTCCCTTCCTTTTACTGTTCTTGATTCTTCAGATTGCAAGTCCGTAATCATCGACTTCTAACTATCGAATAGTATTATTTTAGTTTGAAATATATTTGAGAATTCTGAAGTGTATTGAGTGATATGTTTTAACCAGCAATATAGAAGGTAATGGTGACAAAAAAAGGTTTTACGTGCATGCTTGCATGCATACATATATACATACATAGAAACGAGGAAAACTTTTTTACCCATTCTCACTTGATCTCAACCCATTATCTCCATGCCAATTCTCTATGTTTTAGTCACACCTAGACCTTCTCAAATTCGAAATTTTGTAGCCCTGATGATGGACCTTAAATCCATCTAAGCCTAAGCCAAAATACCATTCAATTAAATCTAATTTAATCGCTTGTCGATATTGTATATCGGTCGATATATTTATAAATGTTATAAATATATATAACATTATTTATTTCTTAAATCATATTAAAATTTTATAAATAATATTTCATAAATATTAATTAATTTAATTAATTTATAACAATTATAAACTAATTAAATCGTTCGATCTTAAGGGAAGTCATCATTTCGGCTATGTGACTCTTTGGTATAAATTTGGTCAGCGGTTAACATCGAACTATTCTAATGTTAACGTTCACACATCACTTAATAGGTGGTGTGACATTATGGCCCAATTTATCGCTTACTTATTTTCGGTAAAAATCCAATTTTAGTTTAATAAGCGTTGCCCGGTTGTGACATTTGTTTACACCAATTCCCTTCGTCAAAATTATATCACTTTGGACTTATGGAATTTGGTAATGGTCAAAAGTCCAACCTCATCTACGTTCAACTTTATAGTCCAAATACAAAATCCTTGGTTTAATAATAACAATTATTATTAACCGAAATGCTCTGGCCAGAGACTTTGACTTTGAGTTGACTGTGACACTAACCGCATATAACTGAGGAGACGATCGCTTGAATAGTATGTCACTTCCCATACTTCCACTCGACCCAACTATACTCACTTGATGGACGCCATGCTATGATTTGGCTATAATCAATGCGGAGCATTCATATCGAAGATACATAGTATTCTCAAGTCGAGAGAACTGTGTAAACCAGTCACATCGATATTTTCTATTTGACCTTGGTTATATTAACCAATGAAAACCTATCACGTGAGTCGTTCCTTAGCTATCGAAAAACTATTGGTATGTAACCCCTAGGTGCCCCCAGCAATCATGAGAAATACACTTCCCAACATTTAGAAAGCGTTACGTACTACGGTCTCAACGGATACATCGATTTCCAATCTCGATGCATCTTGACTGGGAACATTTAAAATGGTATATTTGTTTCGTCGTGATAAAATACTCACGGTTACAACACTGTGACTACTATCACAAAATATACTATTTATGGATTTTTCTATTAAATATACTTTTAATTAAGTTAATTATAATATAATCACATTATATCAAGTATATAATAGGAAGAAAATACCTTTTATTTCGAACAAGATTGGCCAACGAGTTAGATATATGTATCAAAATACATAATTGTCCTAGGGAATACCACTAACTCTATCATAGGATTAGATACGCGTTTAGGTTAAAGGGCACCGCAAATAAACTCATTGCTTTTAGTCCTATCCACCTCCTCTTTAAGGGCGGCATATATCTCCGGATCCATACCACGCCTTTTCTGTTTCGCCGG
This sequence comes from Allium cepa, assembly GCA_030765085.1. Taxonomy (NCBI): domain Eukaryota; kingdom Viridiplantae; phylum Streptophyta; class Magnoliopsida; order Asparagales; family Amaryllidaceae; genus Allium; species Allium cepa. The sequence goes on from CM060942.1 coordinate 617,295,137, forward strand.
GACATGACTTGGATCGATATTTAATGCGTCGCTCGCAATTGCAGGTGAGATCTCACACATATCAGAATGAGTCCAAGCGAACACATCAAAATTCGCTCAGAGAAAACCAACAAGTTATTTCATCATCGAGGGAGCTAAGCTGTGATCCGATCTTTAGGACTCGTGATGGGTCGTCGTGGCTGACCGTGATGTCGATCATCAGCTCAACCGTTCCAGCCTTAGTCTCTTTGGGCTCCACCTCATTATCCCTTGGATCTATGCCTTTATAGAACCGATTATGGTGCCCGAGCCAAAGCCCAAGCGCTGGTTGTCAATCTTCGATGGCTTGGATGCGGAGAGACTTTTCCACACCATTACCTTTCTCCATCCGTTGAGCGTCCCTCAACTCAGCCACATAGCAGGCACATCCGGTTGCCCGATCTTCATGCATACCTCTTACGCCATTGTTGGTTCGGAATTTTAAGGTAAAACACCAAGGTCGATGGTTGCCCGGAATTCAATAAGGGCCGGTCTACCCAGAAAAACAATATATGGAGAATCTGCATCCAACACTACAAATGGGAACATCCGCACTCTCATGAGGTCGCCTTCTCCTAACACCATAGGTAATTCAACATAACCGAAAACTTTAGTCGTAGCACCATTAAAGCCATAGATGCGGACTTTGGAGATTTCAAGTCCTTGGCTTACCTCCTCATCCTATCGTAAGCCTTTTTGAAAATAATATTCATGGAACTACTATAATGAATCAAGATCTTCCTCACCAAGGCGAGGCCGATCATGGCCGAAATGACCATTGGGTCGATCATTGGTGCCTCCACCTTATCTGCATCTCTGTTTCTGAGTTTAATGTCGTCTGCCATTGCACGCTAATGTTTGGTCGGAGCCCCATCTTCTATATTTGAACAACACTCAAAATTCATATGCTTGATTACGCTAGCATAGCGCTCCATCTCATGCCAGCTCTTATCAGCTGGATGTAGTCTGCCGACTGTTGCATTGATAAATAGTCATCCACCAGTCCTCATAGGCTCTTCAGCCCTGTGCGGTGCTTGTCCTCGGTTGGGGTCAGACGTCCCTTGCCGTCCATCCTTCGGGGCTTTAACAAACTACTGTAGTTTTCTTTTCTGAACCAGTTTCTCGATAACATCCTGAGGGTGCCTACATTCATTCTTCTTATGACCATAGCATTGGTGGAACCAGCAGTATTGTCCAATCTGCTTTTGTTTCTCCGTCGATGCTTTTAGAGGTGGCTTTCTATATGCATGGTGTTGCATGTTGACAAGTAGACGTTTTCTAAAGATATATTCGGTGGTGTGTAGGTGTAACGACCCGCTATTTTGGACCATTCGCATCCGCAGATGTCGGACTTGAATTGCTCAAAATACCATATTGTTAATTAAAATTTGGCAAAACCCAACATATACAGTAAATAAATCAAACACAGAATCACAGATACAGAGTAGTACAAAAATACGCAGCGGAATAAATAGATAGTAGTTCATGAAGCTACTATAAAAAAAATCAGAGTTAGAGATAAAGTACAATAGAATATCTCAGATACAGTGAAGTCTCCAGTACGTGCGGAAGACTTCTCTCGACCAATCAACTGGATGACTGAAAGGATAGATAGTTGGATCTTCAAGCAAACTCCAACTTCGAAGGTGAGTCTCAAATGCTGTATCACTCAGTCTGACCCGAGCGTAAAGAAAAACACAAAACACTCGAGTCAGGATTAACATTCTTATCTAAATAAATCCAACTCAAGTGAAATATCAACTGAAATACAATTAACTTAAAGAATGTTTGGGATAACCATCCTCTAAGGGTCCATAGAACTATCTACAAGGTAGAAATATACACTATAACACCGTAGTCCTTTCAACTTAATTTATTCTTCAAAACCAAATATCATTTTTTACTTCAAATATCTCTATATTTCCCAAAATAGTATTTATATATATATATATATTAAATAATTTATAGAGTAAAGTATTTTCAATTTCCTCAACTTAACCAATTGTTTCAACATCAACCCGACCTTCCTATTCAAATTAAATCCAATCTTAATTTATCAATTTAAATTCAATTTAGTTTCTAAATAACGAATTCAACTATATTGATTTCAAATGAAGATCCGAATCTCAAAATAAACCATTTAAATTCCAATATAGTTCAAAGCTTTAGTATTTAAATGTTCAATTTAACAGTTTCCTATAGATCTTGATTTAACCTCGTTATTATTTAGTCTTGAAATACTCCCTCATTAGATATAATATCATTTAAGTAACCTTAAATTACATTTTACTCAATATTTTCTTTAATTTATTTAAACGTGAAATATTCATTAAATCACATAAATCAAAAATCCAGTTATAAAATCATACCTTTAAATTTCCCATTCAAAAATTTCAAATTGATTTAATTAAATAAATCCTCATTTAAATACTATTTTTAATAAACCAAAATTTATCTCTCAATCTTAATTATTCAATTTATTACAAGAAAATCTATTTGAAATATAGATTTACATAAATACTCAACCATATTATCCGTATTAAATTAATCTAATTTAAATCAAATATTACGACTAAATCTATATATAAAATTTCCATTTATATAATATCTTAAGAATCAATATTATTTAAACCATATATTTTTTTCCAAAATTATAAAAATTATTTTCAGAATATTTATATGGACCAACGGTGTCTGTATATATTTCCTATCATATAGTCTAGTGCTACGGATATTTATCATTTCAATCCGTAAACTAAATATATACTGGCGGATATCATTTCAACCTGTAATCCCAGATTCAATTAAATGAAAATCGCTTGGGTTTATCATTTCAACCCATAACGATTTTCTCCTATTCTAAAGTCCGTTCGGGTATGTATCATTTCAACCCATAGTGATTTCTAAACTACAAGGAACTTGCAGAGTGATAACATATAATAATAATATAACAGGCATATATCATCAATAACAGTATAATATAAACAACAGGATATGGTGTCATATCCCACAGGTGAACAGTTACAAATAATAGCATATAAACAATTTAAATAACTAATAACAACATATTTCAATTGTCGTTTCAATTGAAATCAAATTTAATAAATATAAGAATGTTAAATCATGAGTGATTGCTCACCTTTCGAGGCTAGATAGATTGGACAAAGAATTGAGCTACGCTGGATCATGATCTAGACATCGAACAAATCCAAACAAAATTTTCAAAGCGAAGCAAGATTGGCACGAATACGATGGACAACTGATAAACAGAGATCGATGAAAATAGATCAGAAACTGCTTTATGTAGACCGAAATGAAACAAATATTATTCTATTATATTACTCTCTTAACCAATATTAGTTTTGAAACGCATTAAAATTACATATACATACATACGTTTTCAAACAAATGCAAATAATAGAAAACTGCAAAACTATGTTTAAAACCAATATTAACATAATTTTTTTTATAATCATATTTAAATCAACATTTAAGTCAACATTCCACATTATTATTGTTAAGACCAATATCGACTTTCCTTGATTTGCTGAAACACTACACACCTTATACTTGATATAAATTTACCTTTTGCAAAATATTTATAAGAAAGAGAAGGGCAAGAGCACAGCTCCAACTTAATTTAACAAATTAAATTCCAGTATTTTCTTTAATATTAAAACAGGCTTTAGGCATTTCTTACATGTTAACACTTACATTAAACTTTCTTTATCATCTTAAAAATATCAATGTCAAATTTTAACCCATATAATCACTAGTATAAACTTACATTTTAAAACAACAGATCTTAAATCTTATAAAACTGTATTTGTATAATAATTCATCTCTGGACAGACACACAACTAACTTAAAATATATTATACTATATATTCTCCCCAAAATTTTATAACTCTACAACTATATTTTAAACAACAGAAGGAAATTTAAACCCATGCAAACTCTACCTATATATCAAACTTATGTTTTATAACTTACTGTATATTAATATGTTTATAAATGTATACTGTCCCACAATATATATATATATTATAAAATTAACACCTTTTTATAAACAATACAATATAAAATTAACACCTTTTTTTTATAAAAATCTTGCATGTTGTAACATATATGCAGACTGCTAAACATCTTATATTATATATAAACAGTATGAAATAACCCAATGTATATTCAAAAGTCATACTAAACAAATTTCAATAAATACTAATATAAAACTAACCATAGAACAAATGCAAATGTTTATAACTTTATATTTAATGTATACATGCGCTGCACTATATAAACATACTTATAATGTAAAATATATACTTGAAGCATGTTATGCTTAAAATAAAGGAAAAGCAAAAGCAATATAAACAATAAGAAAACAAAAGAAAAGGAGGAAAAAGAAGAAGAAAAAGAAAAGAAATAAGAAGAAAAAATAATAATTAGTGCAGCCATTTACCTACAGAAGAAGCTTCACACGCAAGAGAGGAGATGAAGATCTATTGATATGGAGTAGGGTATGTACGAGTGATTTGTATTTATAAGAGAAGCCTCACATTGATAGAGTAGAAAGAAATTTTGTTTAAAGTGGCAAGAAATAAAGATAGTAATGGCTAGAGGAAATTTAGGAATTTATTCCTATAATTTAAGGAGAAAAAAAAAGAAAGAGGAAATAAATTAAAACAAATATATAAAGATTAAATGCTGGTGAACAGAGGAAATAAAATGAAACAAATATGTATATAAACATTGAATGCTGGTGAAAAGAGAAAATAAATTAAAACAAATATGTATAAAGATTGAATGCACATAAATAGAGAAAATGAATTAAAACAAATATGTATAAAGATTGAGTGTTGGTGAAAAGAGGAAATAAATTAAAACAAATAAGAAGAGAATGGATTGATTTAAAGGAAAGGCAATGGATGGTTTAGAAATAAATAAATGTAAAACGTATACGTTTTAAATTTCAAAAATGAAAGAAATAAATACGGGAATGGCAACAGATCTTGCAAGTAGGGAAATAACGTAAAAAGAGGAAGAGAAAGAGGCGTATAAATGAATGGTAAATAAATTTAGATTTCAAATGAAATAAATGGAACAGCAGAGATTAAAGTATGGATGTAAATCCAGGAATAATAAAAAGCAACGGTTATATGTCGATTAAGAAAAATAATTAAAACAATTAATGGCCTAAATAGGGCAGCATGTTTCAAATTTTTGAAATGCAAAAGAAACGTACACTATAAATATAAAGTTTTCAAAAGCAAAATAAACGTAAAGCTGTCCATTGATTCATCAAAACGTTATTAAGTAATAAATTGAAATGAATATAAAAGTAAAAATAATTATAATGGTCAATAGTTGATTTAGCTATACACTTAAAGCAATAAATTTTTGTTTGTTTGTACAACACAAAATGAGTTTTGAAAGTCAAGGATATAAAAATGGATAAAAGGAAAGAAATCAGGAAATTTTGTGAGCAATAGCTTTCTAAGGAAAGGTAGGCTTACATTATATATACATGCTGAGATGATTAGGCACGTTCAAAAATTTTGAAGCAAATGAAGGAATTGGAAATAAATATAAAATGAAAGAAATTTGAAAAGTCCGTAGCTATGATTTAGCCAAAATTTATTAAAGCCATTTACTAGGAAGGTTGGAACCGAAATAATAGGGAGAGGAAGGCACATTAAATTTGATGACAAAGTTGTGTTCAGATCTATAAGCAAGTTGTTTATTTATTATAGGCCTTATGAAAGCGAGGGAAGGAACGGATGCTACTAGCTTGATGATTTGAGATTCTTTCGAGCGTTAAAAACAAAAATAAAGGGAGACCATAATAAACGCACCACCATAAATATAAATATACGCTTCAATTGCAAAAGAAACGTATAGAGAAAATTATGGGTAGTGGGAAAAGTAAAGTCAGTGCACGAAACTACAAGGAATAATAAAAGCAAGGTCGATGATCTCAAATTTATTAATGGTTACGAATGGAAAAGTCTACCTGAATTGGAAAAGTATTAAGCAATAGAAATCTTTAACGGTAGTAAAAAGAAACGTTACGCACTGATTCAGAAATCAATTAAAGCAATTAATAGCTTGAATTGGATAGCACGTTTTCTCAATTAAATAAACTTCCATAAAATTATTTGAAAATTTACAATCTGCTATATTTAAATATACGTATTCTAAATATATAAACATTTTATTTAAAAATTCAATTATTATAAGATTTCACAAATATTCAATTAAATACGTTATAGAATCAATTAAAAATTGTTAAAAATTTTCGGGTCGTTACACTCTCCCCCACTCAAAACTTTTCGTCCCCGAAAAGGAAGGAGGTAGGAGAATAAAACAACCAGAAAAAAATAGATTGAAAGCCAAGATAAACAATAAATTTTAAAACTATATAAATTTTATTTAAAATATTTATTTGAAAACTTCATTTGAAATTAAATTTCTTTAATATTTAATACTTCTCAAACTCCTTTGCAAACAATTATTTACATTATTACTTCTGTTTACAAAGATTATTGAAAATATTAAATCCAAAATTTATGAAATTTTTAATTTATCTCAAGATACCTTTCAAATATTATCAATAAATTAATAATCATTTTCTTTAAAGATGTTTTATTTAATTTATAACTTCAAAAATATTTATAACACTAAAATTTTATATAAAGCAATGTAGTATACATATAAGCAATATTTAAAAGATTTATTCAAAAAGGAAAGGAAGGTAGACTCCGAAAACGGAATATAGGTGAAAATAAAGCTGAGCAGATGAGGTAGATTCAAAAGAATAGAATCGGGCACGAATAATTTATTTCAAACCATAAGAATTTAAATTTCAAATATTAATACAAAATTTCTTTGTTGAAAATACTTTTATAATAAAATACCTTTATAAATAAAATACTTTTATATCGAAACCAATTTTTCTTTCGAAAATACTTTTATAACTCGATGTTTTAACAAGTTTATCCTCGTTCTTGCAGACTCTGGCCATGCGTTGATCAGGCGCAAAGCTAGAGTTCTTCAAGTACTTAGTAGACTTGTTTCAACACCCAGTGAAAATATTTGAAAAACCTTTTAAAAACAGATATGGAAAGTACAATCCAAACAAATCAACCAAACCAAAACCTTTGTCCGATCATGGTTCGCAGATACACAATGGTTACGCCTGGGTCCCCCAGGAAACAATCCATATCCGTAAGCTTTCTCAGCCCTGCGAGTTACGCCATGATGACTAGTAGAGTGCAGGATACATAATGGTTACGCCTGGATCTCCCAGGAAACAATCCGTACCCCTAGGCAAGACTCAGCCAGGCTCTTGCGCTACTATTCGCGACCTACACAGATTGCAGGATACACAATGGTTACGCCTGGATCCCCCAGGAAACAATCCGTACCCCTAGGCAAGACTCAGCCAGGCAATTGCGCTATGCATTCACGAGAGAAAAAAACCATGGGTTACGCCACGGTGGGAACACTCGAGTATTACATCCGGAAAACCAAAAATCAGAGAGAATAATATCGATAGAATGAATCCACGATGTGGCCACAAAGCGGATATCAAGCAGAAGGCACTTTCCATATCTTTACTACGAAAATATATATCATATAGTACCTTTTCAAATCACTTTCAAATATCGTACTTATATAAAGTCCATATATATAGGATTTCATTTTTCCCAAATCGAATACTTTCCAAATCAATAGTAGATCAAATCATACTTATATAGACTTCGATTATATAAAATCTCTTTCCAAATTGAGTACCTTTCAAATCAATATATTTCAAATCAACTTCATACTTATACAATCCATTTTATATAGGTTCGACCACTCCCAAATCAAGTGCTTAATAATATAAGGTTCTCAAATTTCAAATCATTTCAATATCAGTTTCAAAATCATATATGATTTCACCAAATTTTCTTCCAAATTAAATATCTCAATTTCAAAGTTCCCATAATAATAGGTTTAGAAAATAATCCCAGTTCCAAATTAAAATAATTCAAGTCAAACAAATTCATTTCCAAAATCACCATATAAGTACTGGTTTTAATTTCAATTAAATTTCAAAACCAAATATTTTCTCAAAATCAATTATACTAAAAATAGTTTCCAAATTTATAAGTATCCCTTTAAAACTTTTAAACTATCTATTTCTATTTGAAATATCCAATTTACCTTTCTGAAAACCATTATTCAAAACCATATTTTTTTTCAAAACATTTCAAAACTAAATTTATATTCTTTATCAAACATTTTATACTCCTCGAAATTTCTTAGCTTTAAAAATTTAATCTCGTTTTGGAAGTGTTCGAACATTCAAAATAGTTAGGGAAATCTAATTTTCAATTCAACAGTTGAAAATCAACAATAAATCAATAAACCAATTATTAAATCCGAAACTCGAGGACTGAACACCGGTCTCATTTTAAATTGTTTCAAATATATACTTATATCTTTCTAAAATATCAAATTATACTTCGGAATTTGAAACCAAAAACGGTTTTACAAAATCACTTGCATAGCGAAGCTATTAAAGTGGCCACTCCCCCACTCTGAAACTCGAAAATCAATGTCGATGATGCGCGCACTCATCACCGAAATTATTTTCCAGCGACATAAGTGAGTTCTGGATTTCTATTTTTTTGAAAACTTCTTTGAAATTTCTTCAAAATTATTGGAATTCATTTGAACTCATTTGAAACATTTCTTATTCGGAAAAATACTTTTAAATCATATTATTTTTATATATTTTCCAAAATCTTAAAACCAATTTCAAAATACCGGAATTCAATTCTCGAATTTCAAATTTAACCCTTCAGTTATAAATCATTTTTATATGAATCACTTTCTTATAAATTTTCGAAATTTCCAATCCTTTCAAAACTTTTATATATAGAATAACATTTCTTATTCGTTTTATATATAGGTATATAATCCTTATCGAAAACATTTTCACTCTTTTTATAGAATAAAATCATAATTATCAAAATAATAATTTTGATATATAAAACAATTTCAAAAATGCAAATATACTCGATTTTCAAAGAATAATTTTAAGAATGGATTTCAAAACAAAGATAGAGATTTGAATTAGAGGAACTCCGATCAATAGAATTCTGATTCGAAGATAGACTCGATCAAAGATGAGATAATTAAATTACAAATAGAAGATGGATATACTTCTATAAATCGCGGGCGACCTTAACCGGGTCAACCGTGACTTCAGGGATATGATCGATGCGGAATTCTAAAACAAATCGATATTCGATTGCCAGAGATGGAATTCGGCATATCAAGATATAGCAGCATCGTAAACCGAGGATACAAAAATCTTCGGTGAATCGATGCCAATTGTAAAGGTGTTTTCACCCCCTTTACAAAACATTCGGTGGAGTTATGGGATACTCCAGAATCAAACAAATATAAATAGGAAGAGACAAGAATGAATTTCGGAACCGAGGGACATTCCAAAACTCAAAAGAAATTGAGTCAAAAAGGAAGAGATTCAACTCGAACGAAAGTGATTTTATAAATAAATTTACCATATATGCTAAGTTTTGCCTAGAGCCAAAGCTCTGATACCAACTGTAACGACCCCTATTTTGGACCATTCGCGTCCGCAGATGTCGGACTTGAATTGCTCAAAATACCATATTGTTAATTAAAATTTGACAAAACCCAACATATACAGTAAATAAATCAAACACAGAATCACAGATACAGAGTAGTACAAAAATACGCAGCGGAATAAATAGATAGTAGTTCATGAAGCTACTATAAAAAAATCAGAGTTAGAGATAAAGTACAATAGAATATCTCAGATACAGTGAAGTCTCCAGTACGTGCGGAAGACTTCTCTGGACCAATCAACTGGATGACTGAAAGGATAGATAGCTGGATCTTCAAGCAAACTCCAACTTCGAAGGTGAGTCTCAAATGCTGTATCACTCAGTCTGACCCGAGCGTAAAGCAAAACACAAAACACTCGAGTCGGGATTAACATTCTTATCTAAATAAATCCAACTCAAGTGAAATATCAACTGAAATACAATTAACTTAAAGAATGTTTGAGATAACCATCCTCTAAGGGTCCATAGAACTATCTACAAGGTAGAAATATACAGTATAACACCGTAGTCCTTTCAACTTAATTTATACTTCAAAACCAAATATCATTTTTTACTTCAAATATCTCTATATTTCCCAAAATAGTATATATATATATATATATATATATATATATTAAATAATTTATAGAGTAAAGTATTTTCAATTTCCTCAACTTAACCAATTGTTTCAACATCAACCCGACCTTCCTATTCAAATTAAATCCAATCTTAATTTATCAATTTAAATTCAATTTAGTTTCTAAATAACGAATTCAACTATATTGATTTCAAATGCAGATCCGAATCTCAAAATAAACCATTTAAATTCCAATATAGTTCAAAGCTTTAGTATTTAAATGTTCAATTTAACAGTTTCCTATAGATCTCGATTTAACCTCATTATTATTTAGTCTTGAAATACTCCCTCATTAGATATAATATCATTTAAGTAACCTTAAATTACATTTTACTCAATATTTTCTTTAATTTATTTAAACGTGAAATATTCATTAAATCACATAAATCAAAAATCCAGTTATAAAATCATACCTTTAAATTTCCCATTCAAAAATTTCAAATTGATTTAATTAAATAAATCCTCATTTAAATACTATTTTTAATAAACCAAAATTTATCTCTCAATCTTAATTATTCAATTTATTACAAGAAAATCTATTTGAAATATAGATTTACATAAATACTCAACCATATTATCCGTATTAAATTAATCTAATTTAAATCAAATATTACGACTAAATCTATATATAAAATTTCCATTTATATAATATCTTAAGAATCAATATTATTTAAACCATATATTTTTTTCCAAAATTATAAAAATTATTTTCAGAATATTTATATGGACCAACGGTGTCTGTATATATTTCCTATCATATAGTCTGGTGCTACGGATATTTATCATTTCAATCCGTACACTAAATATATACGGGCGGATATCATTTCAACCTGTAATCCCAAATTCAATTAAATGAAAATCGCTTTGGTTTATCATTTCAACCCATAACGATTTTCTCCTATTCTAAAGTCCGTTCGGGTATGTATCATTTCAACCCATAGTGATTTCTAAACTACAGGGAACTTGCAGAGTGATAACATATAATAATAATATAACAGGCATATATCATCAATAACAGTATAATATAAACATCAGGATATGGTGTCATATCCCACAGGTGAACAGTTACAAATAATAGCATATAAACAATTTAAATAACTAATAACAACATATTTCAATTGTCGTTTCAATTGAAATCAAATTTAATAAATATAAGAATGTTAAATCGTGAGTGATTGCTCACCTTTCGAGGCTAGATAGATTGGAAAAGAATTGAGCTACGCTGGATCACGATCTAGACATCGAACAAATCAAAACAAAATTTTCAAAGCGAAGCAAGATTGGCACGAATACGATGGACAACTGATAAATAGAGATCGATGAAAATAGATCAGAAACTGCTTTATGTAGACCGAAATGAAATACAAATATTATTCTATTATATTACTCTCTTAACCAATATTAGTTTTGAAACGCATTAAAATTACATATACATACATACGTTTTCAAACAAATGCAAATAACAGAAAACTGCAAAACTATGTTCAAAACCAATATTAACATAATTTTTTTTATAATCATATTTAAATCAACATTTAAGTCAACATTCCACATTATTATTGTTAAGACCAATATCGACTTTCCTTGATTTGCTGAAACACTACACACCTTATACTTGATATAAATTTACCTTTTGCAAAATATTTATAAGAAAGAGAAGGGCGAGAGCACAGCTCCAACTTAATTTAACAAATTAAATTCCAGTATTTTCTTTAATATTAAAACAGGCTTCAGGCATTTCTTACATGTTAACACTTACATTAAACTTTCTTTATCATCTTAAAAATATCAATGTCAAATTTTAACCCATATAATCACTAGTATAAACTTACATTTTAACAACAGATCTTAAATCTTATAAAACTGTATTTGTATAATAATTCATCTCTGGACAGACACACAACTAACTTAAAATATATTATACTATATATTCTCCCCAAAATTTTATAACTCTACAACTATATTTTAAACAACAGAAGGAAATTTAAACCCATGCAAACTCTACCTATATATCAAACTTATGTTTTATAACTTACTGTATATTAATATGTTTATAAATTTATACTGTCCCACAATATATATATATTATAAAATTAACACCTTTTTATAAACAATACAATATAAAATTAACACCTTTTTTTTTATAAAAATCTTACATGTTGTAACATATATGCAGACTGCTAAACATCTTATATTATATATAAACAGTATGAAATAACCCAATGTATATTCAAAAGTCATACTAAACAAATTTCAATAAATACTCATATAAAACTAACCATAGAACAAATGCAAATGTTTATAACTTTATATTTAATGTATACTTGCGCTGCACTATATAAACATACTTATAATGTAAAATATATACTTGAAGCATGTTATGCTTAAAATAAAGGAAAAGCAAAAGCAATATAAACAATAAGAAAACAAAAGAAAAGGAGGAAAAAGAAGAAGAAAACGAAAAGAAATAAGAAGAAAAAATAATAATTAGTGCAGCCATTTACCTACAGAAGAAGCTTCACACGCAAGAGAGGAGATGAAGATCTATTGATATGGAGTAGGGTATGTACGAGTGATTTGTATTTATAAGAGAAGCCTCACATTGATAGAGTAGAAAGAAATTTTGTTTAAAGTGGCAAGAAATAAAGATAGTAATGGCTAGAGGAAATTTAGGAATTTATTCCTATAATTTAAGGAGAAAAAAAAAGAAAGAGGAAATAAATTAAAACAAATATATAAAGATTAAATGCTGGTGAACAGAGGAAATAAAATGAAACAAATATGTATATAAACATTGAATGCTGGTGAAAAGAGAAAATAAATTAAAACAAATATGTATAAAGATTGAATGCACATGAATAGAGAAAATGAATTAAAACAAATAAGAAGAGAATGGATTGATTTAAAGGAAAGGCAATGGATGGTTTAGAAATAAATAAATGTAAAACGTATACGTTTTAAATTTCAAAAAGGAAAGAAATAAATACGGGAATGGCAACAGATCTTGCAAGCAGGGAAATAACGTAAAAAGAGGAAGAGAAAGAGGCGTATAAATGAATGGTAAATAAATTTAGATTTCAAATGAAATAAATGGAACAGCAGAGATTAAAGTATGGATGTAAATCCAGGAATAATAAAAAGCAACGGTTATATGTCGATTAAGAAAAATAATTAAAACAATTAATGGCTTAAATGGGGCAGCATGTTTCAAATTTTTGAAATGCAAAAGAAACGTACACTATAAATTTAAAGTTTTCAAAAGCAAAAGAAACATAAAGCTGTCCATTGATTCATCAAAACGTTATTAAGTAATAAATTGAAATGAATATAAAAATAAAAGTAATTGTAATGGTCAATAGTTGATTTAGCTATACACTTAAAGCAATAAATTTTTGTTTGTTTGTACAACACAAAATGAGTTTTGAAAGTCAAGGATATAAAAATGGATAAAAGGAAAGAAATCAGGAAATTTTGTGAGCAATAGCTTTCTAAGGAAAGGTAGGCTTACATTATGTATACATGCTGAGATGATTAGGCACGTTCAAAAATTTTGAAGCAAATGAAGGAATTGGAAATAAATATAAAATGAAAGAAATTTGAAAAGTCCGTAGCTATGATTTAGCCAAAATTTATTAAAGCCATTTACTAGGAAGGTTGGAACCGAAATAATAGGGAGAGGAAGGCACATTAAATTTGATGACAAAGTTGTGTTCAGATCTATAAGCAAGTTGTTTATATATTATAGGCCTTATGAAAGCGAGGGAAGGAACGGATGCTACTAGCTTGATGATTTGAGATTCTTTCGAGCGTTAAAAACAAAAATAAAGGGAGACCAGAGTAAACGCACCACCATAAATATAAATATACGCTTCAATTGCAAAAGAAACGTATAGAGAAAATTATGGGTAGTGGGAAATGTAAAGTCAGTGCACGAAACTATAAGGAATAATAAAAGCAAGGTCGATGATCTCAAATTTATTAATGGTTACGAATGGAAAAGTCTATCTGAATTGGAAAAGTATTAAGCAATAGAAATCTTTAACGGTAGTAAAAAGAAACCGTTACACACTGATTCAGAAATCAATTAAAGCAATTAATAGCTTGAATTGGACAGCATGTTTTCTCAATTAAATAAACTTCCATAAAATTATTTGAAAATTTACAATCTGCTATATTTAAATATACGTATTCTAAATATATAAACATTTTATTTAAAAATTCAATTATTATAAGATTTCACAAATATTCAATTAAATACGTTATAGAATCAATTAAAAATTGTTAAAATTTTCCGGGTCGTTACAGTAGGTATCATACATTGGAATCCTAGACTTTCGTTTACAGAATTCGTCTTTCGTTCACGGTTCACATCACCACCTTTCTTTTGCCGATTCGGTTTATTTTGAACTTTTTCGAAACTCTCCCCCCCCCCCCAACCGTTCACTGCAATGTTACTCTGCACTTCCTCTATACTCAATCACACAACATTCTTCTTCCTAGAGCATCTAGCTTCATCTTTCCTCAAATACTGAGCATCTTTTGCATAGAAACCCTCCAACGTCGCGGGGGTTTTGTCAGCTAACCAATTGCCAAAGTCAGATTCTGGATCAATACCTCTTGTTACCACCATTAATATTGAATGTTCATTTGGATCACTGACTTCTATGATAGCTGTATGAAATCTCTCCAAGAACGATTCTCCCGAAGCCTGGATCATGCTTGATAGAAGCATTACATCTTTGGGGCAAGTTGTGTGCATATGGAATTGCTCTACAAACTTTGTTGCTAAATCATCAAATCTAGCGATTGACCATGAGGGTACATAAACCACATCGTTGCTATGCCAAAGAGAGTAATAGAAAACCATTTATATTTTGTGGCATCATCAGCTCGTGCAGAATCCATCGCCACCTAGCGTTCCAGATGGATCGCTACAGGTCGTGATCGGTTTGTTTGGATTGGTCTGTTGATGGTGGGTTGATGTTTCGATGTGGTATCCGTCGGTTTCGTTGTCTACGTCTATGATAGTCGTCTGATGAAGTTGATCTCTCCGATGCAGACCATGGAGTAGGCTCCCTTTTAGTTTTCCTGTGTTATTGATCCCTGAGTTGATTCATTAGATGGATATTGGTTTGCATCTGTTGGTTCAACTGTCGGCGGCTATCCATGAGCGCTCTCGTCAGATTCTGGAAATAAGCTCTTGTGATGGAATCAGTTGGATTCTGGACATCAGTTGGATTGGTAGCATTAACATCTACTGGTTGATTGCTCTGACCACCTTGCTAGATGTTGGCGTTCTTATTCCCTTCTGTGTTCTAAGAAGTAGATCTGGTGTTTCTAACCGTTGTTGATAGTTTTATTTAGACTTTTGCAAATCTGAATAGAACGGATAAACTATTTGAAGATAATTCGGGACCTCTTCCTAGGATTTGTGCAATCCAGTAGCAGCAAGGGGATCCAAACAAAGCTGAGAAGCTTGTTCTCAATGAAAGCACCAAAATGTTTGCACCAAAAATTGGCACAAACACCCAATATAGAATTTGTAGAGAAAGAAATAAAAAATAATAAATGAAAACAGAGATAACAAGCAATTAAATAACATAAAATAAGCAATAACAAGAACACAACGATTATACTGGTTCAGCGATGAAAGCCTACGTCTACTCTGGAGAAATAACTTAATTAATCACTTTAATTGCTGAGTATAGAGGGATGGATCGAAGTAGAACACTTAGTTACAAAAAAGTGCAAACCAACAAGCAGCGTAAAAGATCTCAAAAATGAACAATCACGCCTATATCTATAGGGGAAGACGACGAAATATCTTCCTGAAATTTCGGCAGCGGAGTCTCCAGATCCAGAAGAAGTCACAGTATCGATCACTGGTCCCACAACATTTATAATAACGATCGACACCGATCGTTCTATGAGCTCCTTTTGGCATGTGATCGATGTGGTGGGCTCCACTCTTCAATATATTGATGTTCCCAAAGTTTTATGTGTAATTGACTTGAAACTTTTGAGATATCGATCCTTTTTCGCTGTGTTGAACTGTAATATAGATACAGTACGATCCATAATTGGTGAATATGAATCGTATCCGATCCATTTTCAATAAATGGTATAGTTTCGTATTTTATCATTTTATTGAGTCTGTCTTCTGCTTTCGCTTCGCCATCGCTTCATTTTATCATCTGTGCCTGATCTCTGGACTACGTGATTGTTAATCTGACTTGTCTGACCCGATGATAGTCGAGCTTAACTTGTTTAATCAGTCCGAATATAGCCGGACCAAAAGGCTGGATAACAGTGTTAATTTAGGCCAATGCTCACGCACCATAATTTTTAATCTCAAACACAATCCTTCAACCCAAGTTGCTTGTTTTGACTATCATTACCGAATTTAAAATGAATAAGATTATCAACGGTGAAAGGCCTGTAAAAATATAAATCAAATATTAATTGAATATAATAAAACATATCAACAGAAAAAATATAAATAAAATAAAAAACATTAGTTTAGCAAATATTTGCTAGAAAAATACTGGTCTGGCAAAAATTTACAAGATTAATACTTGCCAAGCAAATATTTATGAGACTGATATTTTCCAGATGAATATATGTCTGAAAAGTATGTACTAAATGTATATTTACCGAACATATATTTGTCAAGCATATATTTGCAAGTAAATATTTGTCAAACTTTTAGCTACAAACAAATATTAATACATAAAAAACATGAAATTTCTATCCCAACTAAACCAAAAGAAATTATCACAACAAAGTTCTAATCTTAAATTCATGGTTGACAAACAAATGAACATAAAATTTTAAATGCAACTTCCAAATCAATCTTAAAAATATAATAAACCACTAAATATCAAAACAAACAAATGCACAAAATGAAAATAAAAAATAAAATAAATTTGATCACCTCGTGTGATTAATTAATGTATCGATTAGGGCTGTAGGTTGTGTAATTTAGGGATTAGGGCTACAGGTTGCATGATTAGGGATTAAGGATTAATTGGTGCACAAATCAAAATCTACCACACGGGCTATAAGTTGCGCGTGATTGAGAAGCGACTAGGGACTAGCGTAAAATTGAAAGTAAAAATTACAAAAAAATGAACGAGGCACATGCGACATAAAATTAGTAAAAAGGCATGGATGTAAAAATAATATCTTTTGTAATAAAGAAACTTACACCCTTTTGCTCACCATTCATGCATTTCTTCTTGAGAATTTTATAAGTTTAGGCTGGTTTTGAAAACTAATGATAAAATTAGGATATTGTTACTGACACTTTAATTTTGAATATGAGAGAGCCAAATTATATGAGCACTTCATGTTTGATAAAATTGATATGAGAGGTACACAACCTTTGATTAAAGTTGACATCTTTTCAACTTTTGCCATTAGTTTAAATTTCATAACTCTACACTAATGAGTAAACATCCAAAGTAACTTTTTCTCCTTCACTGCTTTTATACAAACAAATAAAAAACGAAAAGACCAAAAAATCATTACGAAAAACTGAATTTAAACTAAATTTTAGTTTTAAAAAAGTGGAAAATAGGCACAATGACAAAGTTTGAAAAAATTTATGCAAAAGAACAACAAGTTTCATTTTCGGGCTGAAGGACAAATTTTGAAAAAAAATATGCTAAAGGACAATGCTAATTATAATTAGCATTTTTTATAGTGTAAACCTGAATATAATGCTAGTTACAACTAGCATTTTGTATAGTGTAAAAAAATGAATATTGTCCTTCAACTTAATTTTTTTTTTAAAGTTTGTCCTTCAGCCCAAAAATGAAACTTTTTGTCTTTTCGCTTAATTTTTTTCAAAGTCCTTCTTCCTAATTCCCTCTTTAAAAAATGTATGAAATTCGATGGGAGTATGCCGGACTAAAACCATAAAATTGACAATAGGCTGTCGAAATAAAAAAAAAGTTAAACGGTAGGGGACTACTGAATTAAATTATTCATTTCGGTCACCTCTTCGAAATTTATTTCAAATATTGGCTATAAAAAAAATTTCTGATCGACAAACATGTTAACCCCTACCTACAAAACCTTATATGTAACATCCCGCCTTTTCGCACACTTTAAACCGACACACGTGCCAATTCAAAGCATACGCAAGGGCGGATTGTTATGGGGTAAATCAGAAAAACAGAGAAGAAATAAAAACAAAACAGAATCTCACAGCGGAAGGATAAAATATAATAATAAATATACAGTTCAAAACAGTTTACAAACACTTGATTTGCTTTATACAATAAATATCAGAGTTACACATACCAATACAATCAATGCAGCGGAACAGTATGAGTGTGGTGCAATACTATAGATAATAATAATACGACTCCTTCGTCTTCGTCCTTCAAAGCTAAAGTCTTCGATCCTGAAACGCTCGGACTGACCCGAGCGAATTTGAAAGGACAAAAACACTCGAGTCAGACTAAAAGACCTTATGTGAGTTAAATTAACAGAAATAAATATGAGTACAGTAACTCAAGAGATGTTCGGGATTTTCATCTCCTAAGGATCCGTTAAACTATTTACTATATAGTATATTGCGCTATTATAATAGTGTCTACTTATAAAGTAAACTTACTTTTAAATAGCGTTAAGGCTTTACATTTTCCACCTTAACACGTAAAATGCCAATAGTCTATACAGTACCGTATCGGGAGGCTACCAGAGGATACTCCATAGGTACGACACAAATAGAAACTCGTAGTAAAGGCTCGATATGGTAGGTGACACGGCACAACTAGGCAATGCCAGGGTAGATATACCAATTGCTATCCAGGCTGGTGGAAACGCGTAGCCGCAGTTACCGCCCACCTCGGACTAACTCCCCAAAATCAAAAATATAGAAGTGGCCACTGAATCAATCCAAGTCAAAGTATAATATCGAAGAGGAGGGTCCGATCAGAGGAATGACCTCATTGGCCTGAGAATCGCTCCTGTTTTAGCCACCTTATGCCAACTCACGGGAGTCGGGTCCACGTATTTACCTTACAGGAAACGTCGCCACCACCTACTTCATTCTGGATTCTCCACCGCGTACACGGTTAGTCAAAGTGGTTTTCGGTATCGACAGAGAGTATGTCCATATCCGATCCCGGTCTCTTTGCCAACCCATCGTTATTATAACACCGCGGTCATTTAAAAATAGGTTATACTTTAAAACCAGAATAAACATTTCCATTTTAAAATTATGAATACGATATCATTTTAAAACCCAAAACAATATGATATCCTTTATCCAAATATAAACCTTTTCAAAAATCCAAATGCTTTAAAATTTATAACGTCTGAAAGCCAAATATCCTTTCAAAGCATAATATTTCGAAATTCATATTTTAAAACCATAACTTTTAAAACTTGAATGGTTTGGATATTCAACGGTATATGAATTAAAAGGTTCAACTTAAAATGTTACTTTGTAAAGAAAATAGTTCTCATGGCTTTACAAATACATTTTTTTATTAAAGTCTAAACCAAAATTTGTATTATCTCTCTCAAGTTCCGAAACCACTTCAATTTATTTATATATACGTATATCCATTTTGAGTAACAATATTTCAAACTAAAATTAGATTTTATTCTTTCAACAGATCAATTGTTCTATTAATTAGTCTTGAATATTCACATAAAATCCATAAATAAATAAAAACTCCAATTTTTAGTAATAAAATATATTTTTTTTTCAATTCAAATTATACTAGAATATTCATTTCAATTTATCTTGGGAAAAATCCAATTATAAATATCATATCTTAAAATTTTCAAACTTAACATTTAAACATATGATATAAATTATCAAACTCCATTTTCTTAAAAAAAAAATTCCATTTTTAATAAAGAGATTTATACACCTTTTAATTTCAAAATTTTCAACTACATATGTATATATATGGAAGAATAATATTTATACAATATAAAATTTAAGATTATTATAAACCGTATTCCATCCAAACCATAGAAATCACATTAAAATAGTTATATATAGACCGCGGTGCCTGTATATAATTTTCTATCCTATGGTCAAGTGATATGGATATTTATCATTTCAATCCGCAATTTAAAAGATATAAAATTTTGCGGTTGTATATCATTTCAAACCACAATCCCGAATGAAAGGAAATATGCATGATAATTTGCAATTTAATGATATACAATAAACATCCATTCATCAACATCATCCATCATCCAAATCACAATCATCAATCAATATCAATCAATAACAATATTATTTTTGGTACTACATAACAGGTAATACTGGCAATTTTATTCAAATTAAATTTAACAGCTATTAATCTACAGTCTATATTCAGTAATAAATTATATAACTGTTAACTAGCAGTTCATATACAAACAAATAAATTTTGACTGTAAATTTATACGCAATAAATTAATTAAATTAACAGTTAAATTTAATAAATGCAATTCAACAGATATGAATAAAATAAACATGCCAAATACTCATAAATAAATTTTTATTCATTTCTAAAATTAATTTAACAAACATAAAAGCTTCTAGTAGTTGTGAGTGGGTTAAAACACTCACCTTTTGAATTTAAATCGAATTTAAATTCGATTTAAACCCAAAAATTCGCCCGTCTCGGAATTCGTCCAAACCAGCGTCATCAAGTCCGGAATTAAATTACGATCCTAACAAAAAAATCTCACGTGAAACGGAGTTCGTATGAGGAAGATATAGCAATAATTGCGATTGAATAAATTATAAAAATAACCAAAAAAAAAAAGAACACAATCACCTCCATTGATTGCCACGTCATCACTAATGTGCACGCTACAAAAATTAGGCGGCTACAGGAAGAAAATGCGTTCGAACCCATTATTTGCCGTAGACCACCAGATTCGAAACCCAAATCACTATTTGCCGCCAATCCGACCGTCAATTCGCCTCCAAACTTCGCCAATGAACAACGCGCTAGCCCCTCTACAAAACCCAGAAGGGATTTTCCGATCAGACACACCAGTCAAAAACGCCTAATTCAATTTTGACCGCGATTTCTGGTCAAACGATGCGTCAAATTGAAAAATGAATTACACCATTGAATTACGTGTTTCGAGAAGATTAACATATATTTTTGTGGAATTTTTCTGGAGAGTTTGGATTTTCATTGAAATTTTGAATTGATTGGATCTAGGGTTTGCACCCATTGAAGAAGAAGAGGAGCTTGAAGAAAGTATACGCGCAGATGAAATGAAATTAGGCGGAGGCTAGGGCTTGTAGCTAAGTTTATATAGAGGGTTAGAGGTAGCGTAGATAGACCGTAGAATGAACGTGCGGAACAAACTATGGCCCAAAAAGCCCGTTTAGCCTCCGGAACAAAATTTATTAAATCTATATATCCAAATAGGTATTTTAAGATATTCTGAACGCGATGGAAAAAGTTTCACGTCCAAATTTGATCGTATGAAGAAGTTATGCTGAAAACAAAATTTCCAAATTGATTTCAAATTGATTTTAATTAAATCGATTTCAAGGCGTTTCGCGTCCGTACGATCAAACGACAGGTCCGATCGATACGAAACTTGAAACCCTATAATAATTCACCGATACGGATCCGATGAAACTAGTTTCGTCGAAATCCGAGTCCGTGGCCAAAATGGCTATTTTTAATATTCATTAAATAAATTAAATAAATCATAAAAAATCCAATCTTATATTAATATTCTAAAATTGTCCAAATTTTATGGCTTATGTAAATTAAAATCAATTTAAATGATTTAACAAGTTTGGCTGTGAATTAGAGTTGACAAGTCTATCAAATTTCAGTATACATTCCTCCTCTTCCTTATTATAAATAAATTCCTCAAAACCTATTTATTACATTTTTAATCCTTGTATACTTATCTTTTATCCAAAATAGGGATGCCACATACTTTGGTTCATGATTCACATTATTATTCTTAAAGTCTATCTTAAATTTCAGTAACGTAATATTTAACGTTAAATTCCCTTTATTTATGCAATAAGCGCAATTATTGAATTTGATATTCAAATTAATTTATAAATTCTGCTTTCTAAAAATCTATATCAACAATTTGGTCCAATTATAAATAGAATAAGTATTTACCTCATCTTATAGAATTAATTATTGCAATAAATCCAATGTACTATATCTTAAATCCAAATTAATAGATAAAGCATGATTCCTTTATTAACACCTTTGGTTTTCAATTAACCTTTTATGGTGAATATAAATTCCAATGTATAATTGAAACCTTATTTCCATTTGATTTTACTATTTCATTAAAAATCCTCATATTCCAGCTAAATTTCAACTAACGTATAAATTAGCTATTTCAATTTCATTTAATTGCGATTATCATACTGTAGAAATTAAATTCCATTAAATAAATAAATAAATGTTGATTCCCATCTATTTACATTATATTACATTGGTACTTCTATTTATAACTTAGCTTTGTATAAATGTTTGAATGTGGAATCTTGTCTATTTCACGTATTAATTAAGCCTTAAAAATCAATTAATATTATATCCTTGGTCTAACCTCATTTTACCCATATTTATTATTAATATATCCTTCGAATTAGGTAAATTACCATTGATTATCTACCTTAACTTATCAGACTCCACTAACGTAATGGTTAAATATTAATTCCACTTGTGTAACGACCCGCTATTTTAGACCATTCAAATCGACAATAAAACCATACATGTCCGACTTGAATAATTCAAAATACCGAATTGTTAATAAAATTTGGCAAAACTTAAAATATACAGTAAATAAATCAATCATAGATCACTTACATAGAGTAATACAATGCAGCGGAATAGATAAAGAATAGTAGTTCATGAAGCTACTATATACCTCAGCGTTAGAAATAAAATACAACCGAATAGTTCAAATGTCATGAAGTCTCCAATGTAACAGATGGCTTCTCTGAACTAATCAACTGGATGACTGAAGGGATAGATAGCTGGATCTTCAAGCAAAGCTCCAACTTCGAAGATG
Source organism: Allium cepa (assembly GCA_030765085.1). Lineage (NCBI taxonomy): Eukaryota > Viridiplantae > Streptophyta > Magnoliopsida > Asparagales > Amaryllidaceae > Allium > Allium cepa. Next base: position 617,318,465 of record CM060942.1, read on the forward strand.
AGTCTCAAATGCTGTATCTCTCAGTCTGACCCGAGCGTAAAGCAAAACACAAAACACTCGAGTCAGGATTAACATTCTTATATCTATAAATCTAACTCAAGTGAAATATCAACTGAAATATAATTAACTTAGAGGATGTTTGGGATAACCATCCTCTAAGGGTCCATGGAACTATCTAAAAGATAGAAATATACACTATAACACCGTAGTCTTTTCAACTTAATTTATACTTCAAAACAAAATATCATTTTCACTTCAAATATCTCTATACTTCACAAATAGTATTTTTATATATTAAATAATTTGTACAGTAAAGAAATTTCAATTCCCTCAACTTGACAAATCGTTTAACATCAACCTGACCACCCCATTTAAATCTATTTTAATCTCAATTTATTAATTTAAATTCAACTCAATTTCTAAAATAACCACTTCAATTTTATCGATTTCAAATTCGAATTTGAAATCACAAAATACCCTTTATGTTCAATATATTTCAAAACTTTAAGTATTCAACGTTTCAACTAACTTTTTAATCAATTTAGTTTCTAAATACTAAATTCAACTATACTGATTTCAAATACATATCCGAAACTCAAAATAAACCATTTAAATCCCAATATAGTTCAAAGCTTTAATATTTAATTAAATGTTCAATTTAATAGTTCCATATAGATCTCGATTTAACCTCATTATTATCTAGTCTTAAATAATCCCTCATTAGATACAATATCATTTAAGTAACCTTAAATTACATTTTACTCAATATTTTCTTTAATTTATTTAAACGTGAAATATTCATTAAATCGCTTAAATAAAATCCAGTTACAAAATCATACCCTTAAATTTCCCATTCAAAAATTTCAAATTGATTTAATTGAATAAATCCTTATTTAAATACCATTTAGATAAACCCACATTTATCTCCCAATCTTAGTAGATTGCAGAATACTTTTGGAATAAAATTTACATAAATATTTAGCATAATTTATGTATTAAATCAAATTTTGACTAAATTAAATATTATTAAATCTATATATCATTACCCTTTATATATAAAAAAATTTAAGGATTAACATTTAATAAGACCATATATTTCTTTCCAAAACAATGAATTAAATTTCAAAATATTTATATATATGGACCAACGATGTCTGTATATATTTCTTATCATATGGTCAAGTGTTACGGATATTTATCATTTCAATCCGTACACTAAATGTATACGGGTGGATAGCATTTCAACCCGTAATCCCAATTCAATTAAATGAAATCGCTTGGGTTTATCATTTCAACCCATAACGATTTTCTCCTATTCTAAAGTCTGTTCGGGTATGTATCATTTCAACCTATAGTGATTTCTATACTAACAGGGAACTTGCAGAGTGATAACAGATATGTAAATATAATAACAACAGGCATATATCATCAAAATAAATATATAAACAATAGGATATGGTGTCATATCCCATAAGTGAATACTTACAGATAATAGCATATATAACAATTTAAATAACTACAGCCTCATATTTCAATTGTCGTCCCAATTGAAATCAAATTTAGTAAATAAAAGAATGTAAATCGTGAGTGATTGCTCACCTTTCGAGGTTAGAGGATATAGACAACGAAGTTGAGTTACGAAATCCAAGCATGAATTACGAAGCAAAGCACGAAGGACATGGGTTTGTCGGACAAGCTGATAAATAGGAGTTGACGAAGTCAAATCAGAACTGAATTGATAAGGATAGATGGTATAATTGAATAGATACACCGTATAAAGTTCATGTATGTTTATATACAAATCATATTCAAATTTTTAAACCCATATTGATGTAATATATATATTATTCTCTCTTCTTAAAAATCAATATGTTACTTTAAGAAAAATAAATATACAAAATAAAATCATCGGTTTAAATTTTTAAACCCATGATGCAGCTATACAAATAAACGTATAACAAGTAGATTCTATGTTAAATATATTTATGCTTATACTTTAACCAGACTTATACATAAAGAAACTGTCGATTATAACTTAATATAGTACGCGTGTAAACTCAGGTATTAAAACTGACACACTTACACAACTTAAAGTATATAGACTGACCTGTTACAAATATCCTATAATATAAAACTGATAACTTTATTTAATAACTACAGATCCCTTAACTTATATACAAACCAAACTTATATACGCGTAAATTATAAATTATATACAGCAGCTTATGTGTATACTAACTAACATCTTTAAACTAATATATGAATGTACCTAGCTTATAACTTTTATAAACCTTACATATAAATGTACTGTTTTTTTTTTAACACATTTCAAATAAATCTATAAATATACTCACTTTAAAAATCAATGTTATTATAACATATTTAAAAACAAACTACAGACTAATATAAATTTATATAAAAACTATGACACGTATCATCAATCAAATCTACCTAAAAAAAAACTGTACCAAATTTATAACTTACTATATGTATACATAACAATTTACAAACTTATTTACTTATGTATGCTAACAGAATATATTAAACCTTTAGAACCGAATGCGAAATTTGAGAAGTATAAAACAACGGATACAAAGCTTGATATATATAACTAATTAATAGGGCATGTGCCTAAATTATTCATGCCGATTTTTATAGGCGAAAGAGGAAGGGTAGGCAAGGTAAAAATATATATGCAGTTATCACTTTATATATTTACCACATAATATCTTCCATTCAAAAATACAGAGGCGAAAGAGGGGATAGGAACAACTTCACGGCAAGGATGGAACGTTGGCTGGAAGAGCAGCATGCGGGAACGGAGGTGAGGTGATTTTGATGGGTTGAGGGATGAAGGAATTTTTTTTTTTTAAATTTCACAAAGAAGTGGGTTGCCTTTTGTAGAAGATAGGGGAGATAAAAGAAGTAAGTATATATCAGTAAAGAGAGGAAACGTAAAGGAAGAAATAAAAGAAATGAATGGATGCGTAAAGAACGTATAGAATTTTATACGTTTCAAAATCAACGGTGTAATTAAAGCAATTTATATTATTTGTCAGGTTATACGTTTTATATTTATTTCTTTCCTAGATCTCAATTGATATCCGATTATAATATGCAGATTTATTATTATTATCAAACGTTCAAAAAAGTTATCACCCAAAATATAGAAATGGCATGTCAACGTCTAGAAGCATAAATTTAGGAAAAAATATTGAAACAATAAATTAAAGGAAATATAAAAAGATAGGTACCAATCAATAGTCAAACCCTGAATTCAGGGAATAAAAAGGTGAGCTACTATTTGGTCTTAACCGATAGAAAATTTGAATGGACATGTAAATAAAAGTAATTGATACTGTGAAGTCCCCTGATTTCGGGAGAATTATTTAGCAATTAATTGTTTACCTTGGGTAGCACTTTCAAATTTGAAACTGAAGGAAGAATGAATAAGAAACGGCTACAGATCAATTAAAGAAGGAGGGGAGTGTGTGAATTTGTATTCCCAAAGCAAAATGGAAAAATATAAAGAGAGGCAGAAGGAATGGTTTAAAGGAAGGAATCAGTGGACTGAAGGAAAGGAAAGGAAAGGTCAGCAATTAATAATTGTGACCCTAAAATTTGGAAAAATATAAAAGCAACGACTATGATTTAGCTGAAAATAATTTATGCCAAGAATGGACAGCACATTTGAATTTTGAAACGGAAGGAAGGGATAAAGGAGCAGACAGAGGCAAATAAAAGAAATGAACAGAGGGAAAAAAAACGAAGAAACATACCATATGAAATAAAGTGTAATGATGAGAATGGTAACGTCTGTCCATTGACATACTTATTAAAGCAATTAAAGTGAAACGAAAGGAACGGTGAAAAATTAGCCCGGAATTCAGGCAGAAATAAAACAAATTTTTATGTACTAGCAACAGTTACCCATTTATTTAGCTGACAAATATTAAGGCAATTGATTTATGCGCGTTTAAAATTTGAAACGCAAAAGAAATCAGATGGTCACGGATCTGGAGGAGGATATTTAGGAATGATATATGAAGAGATACTGAAATACATTTGTGTCCATAAATAACGTAGACAGTGGACTAATAAATGAAATATCAACGTTTGATACATTGATTCAGCAGAAAAATTAAAGCAAATTTGTTACCATAGTTTGGAGAGCAAAAAGGGGGAACGGATATTATTATAAAAATGAAGGATCTATGATTTAGAATTTTCTTATGTAAAATATTCAGGCTTAGAAATAATTTTTTTTTTATCAGCAATATTTAACCGATATAGATTGAAATAGAATTATACAAAAAAAAATAAACTCCCATATAATTTAGTGAAAATTCACTATTTGCTGTATCTTCATGTACGTATTCTAAATATAAAATTTTTATTTCAAAATTCAATTATTTAAAATTTTCTCAAAATTGAATTAAATATGAAAATAAAACCATTCAAAACTATTAAAATATTATGGGTTGTTACACTCTCCCCCACTCAAAACTTTTCGTCCCCGAAAAGGAAGGAGGTAGGAGAATAGAACAACCAGAAATAAAGGTAGATTGAAAGTCAAGGGTAATTTAAATTTTTAAACTATATAAATTTTACTTGAAATATTCATTTGCAATTCAGTTATCTTTAATACTTTAAAATTTTCAAAACTCATTGGAATTTAATATGTTTAACTAACATCTTTATACATATGTGAAAGCTATTTGAAAACAATTATTTGCATCATTAGTTATATTTACAAAGAAGCTATTGAAAACATTAAATCCATAATTCATAAATTTATAAATTTATCTCAAGATACTTTTCAAATATTATCAATAAATTAATAATCATTTTCTTTAAATATGTTTTATTTAATTAATAACTTCAAAGATATTTATACCACTAAAATTTTATATAAAACAATGCAGTATACAAATAAGCAATATTTAAAAGATTTATTCAAAAAGGAAAGGAAGGTAGATTCCGAAAACGGAATATAGGTGAAAAATGAAGCTGAGCAGATGAGGTAGATTCAAAAGAATAGAATCGGGCACGAATAATTTATTTCAAACCATAAGAATTTAAATTTCAAATATTTATTCAAAATTTCTTTGTTGGGAAAAATACTTTTATAATAAAATACCTTTATAAATAAAATATTTTTATATCGAAACCAATTTTTCTTTCGAAATACTTTTATAACTCAATGTTTTAACAAGTTTATCCTCGTTCTTGCAGACTCTGGCCATGCGTTGATCAGGCGCAAAGATAGAATTCTTCAAGTACTTAGTAGACTTGTTTCAACACCCAGTGAAAATACTTGAAAACCTTTAAAAACAGATATGGAAAGTACAATCCAAACAAAACAACCAAACCAAAACCTTTGTCCGATCATGGTTCGCAGATACACAATGGTTACGCCTGGGTCCCCCAGGAAACAATCCATATCCGTAAGCTTTCTCAGCCCTGCGAGTTACGCCATGATGACTAGTAGAGTGCAGGATACACAATGGTTACGCCTGGATCCCCCAGGAGGCAAGACTCAGCCAGGCACTTGCGCTACTATTCGCGACCTACACAGATTGCAGGATACACAATGGTTACGCCTGGATCCCCCAGGAAACAATCCGTACCCCTAGGCAAGACTCAGCCAGGCAATTGCGCTATGCATTCGCGAGAGAAAAAAAACCATGGGTTACGCCACGGTAGGAAACACTCGAGTATTACATCCGAAAAACCGAAAATCAAAGAGAATAATATCGATAGAATGAATCCACGATGTGGCCATAAAGCGGATATCAAGCAGAAGGCACTTTCCATATCTTTACTTCGAAAATATATATCATATAGTACCTTTTCAAATCACTTTCAAATATCATACTTATATAAAGTCCATTATATATAGGACTCCCTTTTTCCCAAATCGAATATTTTCCAAATCAATAGTAGATCAAATCATACTTATATAGACTTCGATTATATAAAATCTCTTTCCAAATTGAGTACCTTTCAAATCAATAGATTTCAAATCAACTTCATACTTATACAATCCATTTTATATAAGTTCGACCACTCCCAAATCAAGTGCTTAGTAATCTAAGGTTCTCAATTTCAAATCATTTCAATATCAATTCAGTTTCAAAATCATATATGATTTCACCAAATTTTCTTCCGAATTAAATATCTAATATTTCAAAGTTCCCAAAAAAAATAGGTTTAGAAAATTATCCCATTTTCCAAATTAAAATAATTCAAGTCAAACAGATTCATTTCCAAAAATCACCATATAAGTACTGGTTTTTGATTCCAATTTAATTTCAAAACCAAATATTTTCCCAAAATTAATTATACTCAAAATGGTTTCCAAATTTATAATTATCCCCCTTTTTTTTTTTACTTTTAAACTATCTTTTTCTATGTGAAATGTCCAATTTACCTTTTTGAAAACCATTATTCAACTATTTTTTTTTCAAAACATTTCAAAACTAAATTTATATTCTTTATCAAACATTTTATACTCTTCGAAATTTCTTAGCTTTGAAAATTTTAATCTCGATTTGGAAGTGTTCGATCATTCAAAATAGTTAGGGAAATCAAATTTTAAATTCAAGAGTTGAAAATCAACAATAAATCAATTATTAAATATGAAACTCGAGGACTGAACACCGATCTCATTTTAAATTGTTTCAAATATATACATATATCTTTCGAAAATATCAAATTATACTTCGGAATTTGAAATCATAACGGCTTTACAAAATCACTCGCATAGCGAGCTATTAAAGTGGCCTCTCCCCCACTCTGAAACTCGAAAATCAATGTCGATGATGCGTGCACTCATCACCGAAATTATTTTCCAGCGACATAAGTGAGTTCTGGACTTCTATTTTCTTGAAAACTTCTTTGAAATTTCTTCAAAATTATTGGAATTCATTTGAACTCATTTGAAACATTTCTTATTCGGAAAAATACTTTTAAATCATATTATTTTTATATATTTTCCAAAATCTTAAAACCAATTTCAAAATACCGGAATTCAATTCTCGAATTTCAAATTTAACCCTTCAGTTATAAATCATTTTTATATGAATCACTTTCTTATAAATTTTTGAAATTTCCAATCCTTTCAAAACTTTTATATATAGAATAACATTTCTTATTCGTTTTATATATAGGTATATAATCCTTATCGAAAACATTTTCACTTTTTATATAGAATAAAATCATAATTATCAAAATAATAATTTCGATATATAAAACAATTTCAAAAATGCAAATATACTCGATTTTCAAAGAATAATTTTAAGAATGGATTTCAAAACAAAGATAGAGATTTGAATTAGAGGAACTCCAATCAATAGAATTCTGATTCGAAGATAGACTCGATCAAAGATGAGATAATTAAACTACAAAATAGAAGATGGATATACTTCTATAAATCGCGGGCGACCTTAACCGGGTCAACCGTGACTTCAGGGATATGATCGATGCGGAATTCTAAAACAAATCGACATTCGATTGCCAGAGATGCAATTTGGCATATCAAGATATAGCAGCATCGTAAACCGAGGATACAAAAATCTTCGGTGAATCAATGCCAATTGTAAAGGTGTTTTCACCCCCTTTACAAAACATTCGGTGGAGTTATGGGATACCCCAGAATCAAACGAATATAAATAGGGAGAGACAGAATGAATTTTGAAACCGAGGGACATTCCAAAATTCAAAGGAAATCGAGTCAAAAGGAAGAGATTCAACTCGAGCGAAAGTGATTCTGTAAACAAATTTACCGTATATGCTAAGTTTTGCCTAGAGCCAAAGCTCTGATACCAACTGTAACGACCCGCTATTTTAGACCATTCAAATCGACAATAAAACCATACATGTCCGACTTGAATAATTCAAAATACCGAATTGTTAATAAAATTTGGCAAAACTTAAAATATACAGTAAATAAATCAATCATAGATCACTTACACAGAGTAATACAATGCAGCGGAATAGATAAAGAATAGTAGTTCATGAAGCTACTATATACCTCAGCGTTAGAAATAAAATACAACCGAATAGTTCAAATGCCATGAAGTCTCCAATGTAACAGATGGCTTCTCTGAACTAATCAACTGGATGACTGAAGGGATAGATAGCTGGATCTTCAAGCAAAGCTCCAACTTCGAAGATGAGTCTCAAATGCTGTATCTCTCAGTCTGACCCGAGTGTAAAGCAAAACACAAAACACTCGAGTCAGGATTAACATTCTTATATCTATAAATCTAACTCAAGTGAAATATCAACTGAAATATAATTAACTTAGAGGATGTTTGGGATAACCATCCTCTAAGGGTCCATGGAACTATCTAAAAGATAGAAATATACACTATAACACCGTAGTCTTTTCAACTTAATTTATACTTCAAAACAAAATATCATTTTCACTTCAAATATCTCTATACTTCACAAATAGTATTTTTATATATTAAATAATTTGTACAGTAAAGAAATTTCAATTCCCTCAACTTGACAAATCGTTTAACATCAACCTGACCACCCCATTTAAATCTATTTTAATCTCAATTTATTAATTTAAATTCAACTCAATTTCTAAAATAACCACTTCAATTTTATCGATTTCAAATTCGAATTTGAAATCACAAAATACCCTTTATGTTCAATATATTTCAAAACTTTAAGTATTCAATGTTTCAACTAACTTTTTAATCAATTTAGTTTCTAAATACTAAATTCAACTATACTGATTTCAAATACATATCCGAATCTCAAAATAAACCATTTAAATCCCAATATAGTTCAAAGCTTTAATATTTAATTAAATGTTCAATTTAATAGTTCCATATAGATCTCGATTTAACCTCATTATTATCTAGTCTTAAATAATCCCTCATTAGATACAATATCATTTAAGTAACCTTAAATTACATTTTACTCAATATTTTCTTTAATTTATTTAAACGTGAAATATTCATTAAATCGCTTAAATAAAATCCAGTTACAAAATCATACCCTTAAATTTCCCATTCAAAAATTTCAAATTGATTTAATTGAATAAATCCTTATTTAAATACCATTTAGATAAACCCACATTTATCTCCCAATCTTAGTAGATTGCAGAATACTTTTGGAATAAAATTTACATAAATATTTAGCATAATTTATGTATTAAATCAAATTTTGACTAAATTAAATATTATTAAATCTATATATCATTACCCTTTATATATAAAAAAATTTAAGGATTAACATTTAATAAGACCATATATTTCTTTCCAAAACAATGAATTAAATTTCAAAATATTTATATATATGGACCAACGATGTCTGTATATATTTCTTATCATATGGTCAAGTGTTACGGATATTTATCATTTCAATCCGTACACTAAATGTATACGGGTGGATAGCATTTCAACCCGTAATCCCAATTCAATTAAATGAAATCGCTTGGGTTTATCATTTCAACCCATAACGATTTTCTCCTATTCTAAAGTCTGTTCGGGTATGTATCATTTCAACCTATAGTGATTTCTATACTAACAGGGAACTTGCAGAGTGATAACAGATATGTAAATATAATAACAACAGGCATATATCATCAAAATAAATATATAAACAATAGGATATGGTGTCATATCCCATAAGTGAATACTTACAGATAATAGCATATATAACAATTTAAATAACTACAGCCTCATATTTCAATTGTCGTCCCAATTGAAATCAAATTTAGTAAATAAAAGAATGTAAATCGTGAGTGATTGCTCACCTTTCGAGGTTAGAGGATATAGACAACGAAGTTGAGTTACGAAATCCAAGCATGAATTACGAAGCAAAGCACGAAGGACATGGGTTTGTCGGACAAGCTGATAAATAGGAGTTGACGAAGTCAAATCAGAACTGAATTGATAAGGATAGATGGTATAATTGAATAGATACACCGTATAAAGTTCATGTATGTTTATATACAAATCATATTCAAAATTTTAAACCCATATTGATGTAATATATATATTATTCTCTCTTCTTAAAAATCAATATGTTACTTTAAGAAAAATAAATATACAAAATAAAATCATCGGTTTAAATTTTTAAACCCATGATGCAGCTATACAAATAAACGTATAACAAGTAGATTCTATGTTAAATATATTTATGCTTATACTTTAACCAGACTTATACATAAAGAAACTGTCGATTATAACTTAATATAGTACGCGTGTAAACTCAGGTATTAAAACTGACACACTTACACAACTTAAAGTATATAGACTGACCTGTTACAAATATCCTATAATATAAAACTGATAACTTTATTTAATAACTACAGATCCCTTAACTTATATACAAACCAAACTTATATACGCGTAAATTATAAATTATATACAGCAGCTTATGTGTATACTAACTAACATCTTTAAACTAATATATGAATGTACCTAGCTTATAACTTTTATAAACCTTACATATAAATGTACTGTTTTTTTTTTTAAACACATTTCAAATAAATCTATAAATATACTCACTTTAAAAATCAATGTTATTATAACATATTTAAAAACAAACTACAGACTAATATAAATTTATATAAAAACTATGACACGTATCATCAATCAAATCTACCTAAAAAAAAACTGTACCAAATTTATAACTTACTATATGTATACATAACAATTTACAAACTTATTTACTTATGTATGCTAACAGAATATATTAAACCTTTAGAACCGAATGCGAAATTTGAGAAGTATAAAACAACGGATACAAAGCTTGATATATATAACTAATTAATAGGGCATGTGCCTAAATTATTCATGCCGATTTTTATAGGCGAAAGAGGAAGGGTAGGCAAGGTAAAAATATATATGCAGTTATCACTTTATATACTTACCACATAATATCTTCCATTCAAAAATACAGAGGCGAAAGAGGGGATAGGAACAACTTCACGGCAAGGATGGAACGTTGGCTGGAAGAGCAGCATGCGGGAACGGAGGTGAGGTGATTTTGATGGGTTGAGGGATGAAGGAATTTTTTTTTTTTTAATTTCACAAAGAAGTGGGTTGCCTTTTGTAGAAGATAGGAGAGATAAAAGAAGTAAGTATATATCAGTAAAGAGAGGAAACGTAAAGGAAGAAATAAAAGAAATGAATGGATGCGTAAAGAACGTATAGAATTTTATACGTTTCAAAATCAACGGTGTAATTAAAGCAATTTATATTATTTGTCAGGTTATACGTTTTATATTTATTTCTTTCCTAGATCTCAATTGATATCCGATTATAATATGCAGATTTATTATTATTATCAAACGTTCAAAAAAGTTATCACCCAAAATATAGAAATGGCATGTCAACGTCTAGAAGCATAAATTTAGGAAAAAATATTGAAACAATAAATTAAAGGAAATATAAAAAGATAGGTACCAATCAATAGTCAAACCCTGAATTCAGGGAATAAAAAGGTGAGCTACTATTTGGTCTTAACCGATAGAAAATTTGAATGGACATGTAAATAAAAGTAATTGATACTGTGAAGTCCCCTGATTTCGGGAGAATTATTTAGCAATTAATTGTTTACCTTGGGTAGCACTTTCAAATTTGAAACTGAAGGAAGAATGAATAAGAAACGGCTACAGATCAATTAAAGAAGGAGGGGAGTGTGCGAATTTGTATTCCCAAAGCAAAATGGAAAAATATAAAGAGAGGCAGAAGAATAAATTGAAAAGGAACGTTACGCATGATTTCAGAGAAATAAATAAAAGTAACGACTATTGGTATAAAATCAACGCGCAAATTGAATGGTTTAAAGGAAGGAATCAGTGGACTGAAGGAAAGGAAAGGAAAGGTCAGCAATTAATAATTGTGACCCTAAAATTTGGAAAAATATAAAAGCAACGACTATGATTTAGCTGAAAATAATTTATGCCAAGAATGGACAGCACGTTTGAATTTTGAAACGGAAGGAAGGGATAAAGGAGCAGACAGAGGCAAATAAAAGAAATGAACAGAGGGAAAAAAACGAAGAAACATACCATATGAAATAAAGTGTAATGATGAGAATGGTAACGTCTGTCCATTGACATACTTATTAAAGCAATTAAAGTGAAACGAAAGGAACAGTGAAAAATTAGCCCGGAATTCAGGCAGAAATAAAACAAATTTTTATGTACTAGCAACAGTTACCCATTTATTTAGCTGACAAATATTAAGGCAATTGATTTATGCGCGTTTAAAATTTGAAACGCAAAAGAAATCAGATGGTCACGGATCTGGAGGAGGATATTTAGGAATGATATATGAAGAGATACTGAAATACATTTGTGTCCATAAATAACGTAGACAGTGGACTAATAAATGAAATATCAACGTTTGATACATTGATTCAGCAGAAAAATTAAAGCAAATTTGTTACCATAGTTTGGAGAGCAAAAAGGGGGAACGGATATTATTATAAAAATGAAGGATCTATGATTTAGAATTTTCTTATGTAAAATATTCAGGCTTAGAAATAATTTTTTTTTTATCAGCAATATTTAACCGATATAGATTGAAATAGAATTATACAAAAAAAAATAAACTCCCATATAATTTAGTGAAAATTCACTATTTGCTGTATCTTCATATACGTATTCTAAATATAAAATTTTTATTTCAAAATTCAATTATTTAAAATTTTCTCAAAATTGAATTAAATATGAAAATAAAACCATTCAAAACTATTAAAATATTATGGGTTGTTACAACTTGTAAAAAAAAAACAATCCACAAGATTTGCATTTCACATTACAAATGAATTCATAAATCTTGGCTTTCTTTTTCTTTGCTTCTTAAAGGCCAAATCAAACTACCCTATCATCACTAATTTATGGCAATTAATTGCAATTGATTCTCCATTAAACTACATAAGTTATCCAATTGAAACCTAAGTGAAACGTTTATTTATTTAAAAATCCTACTGTTTAAAAGAGTATATCATCTACGGTATAATTTACATTTGACTTGATTTCTCATATATTTCACACAACGGTGAATTCCAATTTCTACCAACATTATGTTTAATATAAATTGGAAATCCAAATCATTGGTATTTCACAACCTTATTGCGTACATTTACGTATAGGTACACTAAGTCCATACACCGATTCATGAATTCATTAATTAATACACAATTTGCCTTTGTTTTCTTATATTAAGTTTATTACCGTTTTTAAGTACATTCATTATTGAACAATATTCATAAAAAAAAAATTATCTACACTTATTGCATTGGTTTATTCAACGGTCATCAAATGAAACAATCCTACTATTTATTTTAATATTAAATGAATCCCATTCTAGTAAATATTTTATTAATATTCACTAATTCAACATTTATTGGTTTCTTAACATTAACTTTTAACAAAGTGTGACAATTACGTTATCCAAAACTATTGTCATAAAAATTAAATTGTTACATTAAATTCCAATTACTATAACAAATTACTACATTTTCTCAAATAAAATATTAAGGCTTCCATTTTATTCTAAATTAGAATAGAAATTATATTAATTTAATTCATTTAACATTATCAAATTCAACGGGTCGTTACAATCTCCTCCACTCAAAACTTTTCGTCCCCGAAAAGGAAAAAGAAGGGAGAAGGAAGAATAAAACAGTACATCTTATTTCAAATATTATTTATAAACAATAATTTACTAAATTTATTTTCTTAAATAAAACATACCTGTTTATAATCGTTATATTCTTTTATACTTAGATTATTAAAGCTGGAAAACATTTTCACAAAATTCTAAGTCCAAAAATTTACGGAAAATTTGGCAGAGTCTCCTTTGTACGGTGAGGCTCGGGAGAAAATATAGTATCAAAATATACAAATATATTACATATATTATCAAAATATTATATCCCAACACGGGAAAAATAGCGCTTTAAACGTAATCCGAAAACGTACCTATTTGTCGGGCAATATACGCTTATTATTTTGGAACCAAAAGCAGTAGCAGTTGCTTCCATCACATGTATTCACTTATATAATCTAAAAGGTTAAATATTTATTTTAAAGTGAACTATTCAAGTGGATTCAATCATTAATCAACCAAACAATTCAACAACCAACAACCTTACAAACAACATACATACACAAACAAAGCAACCATTTAATCCATCAAACAAATAGTTGTTTGGGTTCAAACTTGAAATTTGTATGAAATGAAATTAACTATCAAGTGCATCCTTTACTCAACAGTCTTAGATGGAATAAAGATAGATACTTATTCATTTAACCACTTCAAATTTCTTACCCAACAACATAAATCAAACAACACAATTCAAACCAACACCCAAATTTATTTATTATACATTTATCTCATGCTTCAATGGTTTGATTTCTTTCTTTCATTTATGGAGTGATTTCTTTATTTCTTACAAATTTTCATTTTCCATTTATCACAAAATTCATTATATTTGTATTCCAATTTATTGACTAAAGTTTATATCATCTATTTATACTACTTACCTTCACTTATATAGTGAAATTCCAATTTAACTTAAGCTTATATAATTTTCTCATTAATAACAGCAAATTTATTGAATTCCTTAATTTCCTCAAGCTTCACTTGTAAGATTTTCCCCTACATTTTCTTACTAACATTGCAACTTTTATTATATGGTAAGTTATGTATGTTTTAAGAATGTAAGTGAAAATTTCCAAGTTTCTTTTCAATTCCTTTTTATTAATTAATGGTTCACCAAACATATATCCGTTTTATAACTACAATTTCAACTTACCCTCAATTTCATTACTTTATTTAATGTTTACGTTTCTATAATATTTAATTACAATAACCCTCTACTTACACTTAATTTATTAACCATATACTTGCATTCCTATAGGTGAAAGATTTTACTTATTCATTATCTATGGATTTCAGTCATTTAAATTTTTCTACTTTCCATTATATTAGAATAGGGGAAAATTAAAACATACTTAAATTAATAATCCTACAATCAATTCTTATTTAGAATTTCATTTTATATAATTAAGTTCATATCACCTATTAATAATACTTAACTTTATTTTCAGTAAAATTTCAATTATAACCTAAGTTTATACCATTAAATTCTTATTTATAACAGTAGTTTATTGAATACTTCATTATTTCCTAAAT
The DNA here is from genome assembly GCA_030765085.1 of Allium cepa. Taxonomy (NCBI): domain Eukaryota; kingdom Viridiplantae; phylum Streptophyta; class Magnoliopsida; order Asparagales; family Amaryllidaceae; genus Allium; species Allium cepa. The sequence continues at coordinate 617,333,644 of CM060942.1, forward strand.
TCCTACTTGTAAAATATTCAATTCTAGTTTCTTATTTAACATTTCAACTTTTTATATTTGGTAAGTTATTTATGTTAAAGAAAATTGCAATTGAACTTATACAAGTTAAATCTCAATTCTTTTAATTCGTTGATTTTCAATAAATCTTTACCATTATTTATCAGTTAAAATTTTAACTTCCTTTATACCTAGCATTAATTTTCTTACTTAAATTAGAGGTTTCAATCCATTTATTACTTACTTTATATTTCCCTAAAAATAATTTAAACCATTAATTAGTGGAAAATTTTAGAATTAAATACCGGGTCAAATTTCAATTTTATTTTAAAAATAATAGATAAATGAGTTCTTACAACTTATATCTCAATTTATATTTAAAATAATTAAAAATTCAATCAATTTCAAAAATAAATCTGCAGTAGAGTGTACCACAGTGGCCTTTCCCCTTCGAAACTCGAAAATGAAAGTCGATGATGCGGCCGCCATCACCGAAATTATTTTCTAGCGACAGAGAGGAAAGTACAAAATTTATATTCTCCAAAATCTTCTTTAAAATAATTTTTCTGAATTATACTAAATATTTATATAAGAAAATACTTATAAACCAAATCCCTATATCCCATAAATCCATTGAAAACAGATTTTCAAAATCCCAGACTTAAGTTCTAAAATCTCCAATTTGATTTATTATAATTTCAACTTAGCTTCAATTGTTATAAATATTTTTTTTTCCTAACACCCAATCTATAGCAACCAAATATATATATATATATATATATATATATATATATATATATATATATATATCTTTATAAAAATATTTTTATATATAGAAAATATAATAGGCAAAATTATTTCATTCACCTATATTAAAAACAAATATTATGTCGGTCTGTCCTATTAAGTGTTTAGAAATCCCTATTGATGACATAGTGTCCCATGCATCAACCAGAATTTATAAATACAAAGCGGAACAGATTAACACAATATCAAAATCTTTATTAACACTAACAAATACGCTCTCTCATATATATACACTCAGCAACTCCCATAGGGTATTACTACCCTATTTACAAAGAGTCAAACCCCACAAAACCAAGGTTTATCGCTAAACCAAAGCTCTGATACCAACTGTAACATCCCGCCTTTTCGCACACTTTAAACCGACACACGTGCCAATTCAAAGCATACGCAAGGGCGGATTGTTATGGGGTAAATCAGAAAAACAGAGAAGAAATAGAAACAAAACAGAATCTCACAGCGGAAGGATAAAATATAATAATAAATATACAGTTCAAAACAGTTTACAAACACTTGATTTGCTTTATACAATAAATATCAGAGTTACACATACCAATACAATCAATACAGCGGAACAGTATGAGTGTGGTGCAATACTATAGATAATAATAATACGACTCCTTCGTCTTCGTCCTTCAAAGCTAAAGTCTTCGATCCTGAAACGCTCGGACTGACCCGAGCGAATTTGAAAGGACAAAAACACTCGAGTCAGACTAAAAGACCTTATGTGAGTTAAATTAACAAAAATAAATATGAGTACAGTAACTCAAGAGATGTTCGGGATTTTCATCTCCTAAGGATCCGTTAAACTATTTACTATATAGTATATTGCGCTATTACAATAGTGTCTATTTATAAAGTAAACTTACTTTTAAATAGCGTTAAGGCTTTACATTTTCCACCTTAACACGTAAAATGCCAATAGTCTATACAGTACCGTATCGGGAGGCTACCAGAGGATACTCCATAGGTACGACACAAATAGAAACTCGTAGTAAAGGCTCGATATGGTAGGTGACACGGCACAACTAGGCAATGCCAGGGTAGATATACCAATTGCTATCCAGGCTGGTGGAAACGCGTAGCCGCAGTTACCGCCCACCTCGGACTAACTCCCCAAAATCAAAAATATAGAAGTGGCCACTGAATCAATCCAAGTCAAAGTATAATATCGAAGAGGAGGGTCCGATCAGAGGAATGACCTCATTGGCCTGAGAATCGCTCCTGTTTTAGCCACCTTATGCCAACTCACGGGAGTCGGGTCCACGTATTTACCTTACAGGAAACGTCGCCACCACCTACTTCATTCTGGAATCTCCACCGCGTACACGGTTAGTCAAAGTGGTTTTCGGTATCGACAGAGAGTATGTCCATATCTGATCCCGGTCTCTTTGCCAACCCATCGTTATTATAACACCGCGGTCATTTAAAAATAGGTTATACTTTAAAACCAGAATAAACATTTCCATTTCAAAATTATGAATACGATATCATTTTAAAACCCAAAACAATATGATATCCTTTATCCAAATATAAACCTTTTCAAAAATCCAAATGCTTTAAAATTTATAACGTCTGAAAGCCAAATATCCTTTCAAAGCATAATATTTCGAAATTCATATTTTAAAACCATAACTTTTAAAACTTGAATGGTTTGGATATTCAACGGTATATGAATTAAAAGGTTTAACTTAAAATGTTACTTTGTAAAGAAAATAGTTCTCATGGCTTTACAAATACATTTTTTTATTAAAGTCTAGACCAAAATTTGTATTATCTCTCTCAAGTTCCGAAACCACTTCAATTTATTTATATATACGTATATCCATTTTGAGTAACAATATTTCAAACTAAAATTAGATTTTATTCTTTCAACAGATCAATTGTTCTATTAATTAGTCTTGAATATTCACATAAAATCCATAAATAAATAAAAACTCCAATTTTTAGTAATAAAAAATATATATTTTTTTCAATTCAAATTATACTAGAATATTCATTTCAATTTATCTTGGGAAAAATCCAATTATAAATATCATATCTTAAAATTTTCAAACTTAACATTTAAACATATGATATAAATTATCAAACTCCATTTTCTTAAAAAAAAAATTCCATTTTTAATAAAGAGATTTATACACCTTTTAATTTCAAAATTTTCAACTTCATATGTATATATATGGAAGAATAATATTTATACAATATAAAATTTAAGATTATTATAAACCGTATTCCATCCAAACCATAGAAATCACATTAAAATAGTTATATATAGACCGCGGTGCCTGTATATAATTTTCTATCCTATGGTCAAGTGGTACGGATATTTATCATTTCAATCCGCAATTTAAAAGATATAAAATTTTGCGGTTGTATATCATTTCAAACCACAATCCCGAATGAAAGGAAATATGCATGACAATTTGCAATTTAATGATATACAATAAACATCCATTCATCAACATCATCCATCATCCAAATCACAATCATCAATCAATATCAATCAATAACAATATTATTTTTGGTACTACATAACAGGTAATACTGGCAATTTTATTCAAATTAAATTTAACAGCTATTAATCTACAGTCTATATTCAGTAATAAATTATATAACTGTTAACTAGCAGTTCATATACAAACAAATAAATTTTGACTGTAAATTTATACGCAATAAATTAATTAAATTAACAGTTAAATTTAATAAATGCAATTCAACAGATATGAATAAAATAAACATGCCAAATACTCATAAATAAATTTCTATTCATTTCTAAAATTAATTTAACAAACATAAAAGCTTCTAGTAGTTGTGAGTAGGTTAAAACACTCACCTTTTGAATTTAAATCGAATTTAAATTCGATTTAAACCCAAAAATTTGCCCGTCTCGGAATTCGTCCAAACCAGCGTCATCAAGTCCGGAATTAAATTACGATCCTAACAAAAAAAATCTCACGTGAAACGGAGTTCGTATGAGGAAGATATAGCGATAATTGCGATTGAATAAATTATAAAAATAACCAAAAAAAAAGAACACAATCACCTCCATTGATTGCCACGTCATCACTAATGTGCACGCTACAAAAATTAGGCGGCTACAAGAAGAAAATGCGTTCGAACCCATTATTTGCCGTAGACCACCAAATTCGAAACCCAAATCACTATTTGCCGCCAATCCGACCGTCAATTCGCCTCCAAACTTCGCCAATGAACAACGCGCTAGCCCCTCTACAAAACCCAGAAGGGATTTTCCGATCAGACACACCAGTCAAAAACGCCCAATTCAATTTTGACCGCGATTTCTGGTCAAACGATGCGTCAAATTGAAAAACGAATTACACCATTGAATTACGTGTTTCGAGAAGATTAACATATATTTTTGTGGAATTTTTCTGGAGAGTTTGGATTTTCATTGAAATTTTGAATTGATTGGATCTAGGGTTTGCACCCATTGAAGAAGAAGAGGGGCTTGAAGAAAGTATACGCGCAGATGAAATGAAATTAGGCGGAGGATAGGGCTTGTAGCTAAGTTTATATAGAGGGTTAGAGGTAGCGTAGATAGACCGTAGAATGAACGTGCGGAACAAACTATGGCCCAAAAAGCCCGTTTAGCCTCCGGAACAAAATTTATTAAATCTATATATCCAAATAGGTATTTTAAGATATTCTGAACGCGATGGAAAAAGTTTCACGTCCAAATTTGATCGTATGAAGAAGTTATGCTGAAAACAAAATTTCCAAATTGATTTCAAATTGATTTTAATTAAATCGATTTCAAGGCGTTTCGCGTCCGTACGATCAAACGACAGGTCCGATCGATACGAAACTTGAAACCCTATAATAATTCACCGATACGGATCCGATGAAACTAGTTTCGTCGAAATCCGAGTCCGTGGCCAAAATGGCTATTTTTAATATTCATTAAATAAATTAAATAAATCATAAAAAATCCAATCATATATTAATATTCTAAAATTGTCCAAATTTTATGGCTTATGTAAATTAAAATCAATTTAAATGATTTAACAAGTTTGGCTGTGAATTAGAGTTGACAAGTCTATCAAATTTCAGTATACATTCCTCCTCTTCCTTATTATAAATAAATTCCTCAAAACCTATTTATTACATTTTTAATCCTTGTATACTTATCTTTTATCCAAAATAGGGATGCCACATACTCTGGTTCATGATTCACATTATTATTCTTAAAGTCTATCTTAAATTTCAGTAACGTAATATTTAACGTTAAATTCCCTTTATTTATGCAATAAGCGCAATTATTGAATTTGATACTCAAATTAATTTATAGATTCTGCTTTCTAAAAATCTATATCAACAATTTGGTCCAATTATAAATAGAATAAGTATTTACCTCATCTTATAGAATTAATTATTGCAATAAATCCAATGTACTATATCTTAAATCCAAATTAATAGATAAAGCTTGATTCCTTTATTAACTCCTTTGGTTTTCAATTAACCTTTTATGGTGAATATAAATTCCAATGTATAATTGAAACCTTATTTCCATTTGATTTTACTATTTCATTAAAAATCCTCATATTCCAGCTAAATTTCAACTAACGTATAAATTAGCTATTTCAATTTCATTTAATTGCGATTATCATACTGTAGAAATTAAATTCCATTAAATAAATAAATAAATGTTGATTCCCATCTATTTACATTATATTACATTGGTACTTCTATTTACAACTTAGCTTTGTATAAATGTTTGAATGTGGAATCTTGTCTATTTCACGTATTAATTAAGACTTAAAAATCAATTAATATTATATCCTTGGTCTAACCTCATTTTACCCATATTTATTATTAATATATCCTTCGAATTAGGTAAATTACCATTGATTATCTACCTTAACTTATCAGACTCCACTAACGTAATGGTTAAATATTAATTCCACTTGTAAAAAAAAAACAATCCACAAGATTTGCATTTCACATTACAAATGAATTCATAAATCTTGGCTTTCTTTTTCTTTGCTTCTTAAAGGCCAAATCAAACAACCCTATCATCACTAATTTATGGCAATTAATTGCAATTGATTCTCCATTAAACTACATAAGTTATCCAATTGAAACCTAAGTGAAACGTTTATTTATTTAAAAATCCTACTGTTTAAAAGAGTATGTCATCTACGGTATAATTTACATTTGACTTGATTTCTCATATATTTCACACAACGGTGAATTCCAATTTCTACCAACATTATGTTTAATATAAATTGGAAATCCAAATCATTGGTATTTCACAACCTTATTGCGTACATGTACGTATAGTTACACTAAGTCCATACACCGATTCATGAATTCATTAATTAATACACAATTTGCCTTTGTTTTCTTATATTAAGTTTATTACCGTTTTTAAGTACATTCATTATTGAACAATATTCATAAAAAAAAATTTATCTACACTTATTGCATTGGTTTATTCAACGGTCATCAAATGAAACAATCCTACTATTTATTTTAATATTAAATGAATCCCATTCTAGTAAATATTTTATTAATATTCACTAATTCAACATTTATTGGTTTCTTAACATTAACTTTTAAAAAAGTGTGACAATTACATTATCCAAAACTATTGTCATAAAAATTAAATTCTTACATTAAATTCCAATTACTATAACAAATTACTACATTTTCTCAAATAAAATATTAAGGCTTTCATTTTATTCTAAATTAGATTAAAAATTATATTAATTTAATTCATTTAACATTATCAAATTCAACGGGTCGTTACATTATATTACTGATGATTTTCCTGGAATAAGAATTAACCTCTCGTTTGAAATTTCATTTGCATATAAGTTTGATTTCTCCATTTATATTGATTTGGTTTAAAGATCAAAGAATGAGATTAATGGAGATTAAAGGAATTAGGGTAAAAAAAAAAGAAATGGGCAAATTGCTAAATTTAAATTGTAATATTACAAGAGTGCTATTTTTATTAGTACCCGTGGCAGTAAAATTTTGTTTTATAAAAAATGATCTCCTCATATCCAAAAGTGGAGTGTTGGTAACAATACCCTAAATTTAGATCACTTTGAAAATCTTATTACAAATATAGGTCTATTTTGGTCATGTTAGCACCGAGTGAGTGTTCCTCTTTGGCGCTAATTAAAAATAAGCCATGAAGATTTTTTTAAGTTTTATATTGACGCAATTTAAATGAATTTTTTTTCGCGCTTTACCCCAATTGAAAATGAGCCAATAAACTTTTTGTCTTTTTAGTATTTTATTGGCACATTTTAAAACTGAGCCAGAGAGAAATTAATCTTCTTCTTTTTTGCATTTCCTATTGGCTTGAAATTGTGTCAATAGAAACCTCAGAAAAAACAATTACCAAATTTCCAAATGAAGCCAAGAAGGAAATTTTCTTTTCCAGCAATTCATATTGGCTCCATTTGAAATCACGCTAATACGAAACTTAAAACAATTTCATGATGCATTTTGTAACAACCCGCATATTTATCGATTTTTGTATTTAAATATTTTGTCGATACTCAGAATTTAGTCCGAAAAGCTACTTTTTGCATACGGTCGAATTAGGACTTGGGACCACTCCTATTGAGTTTAAAATGCCGTTTGCGACCTTTTTGAGTATAAGCTTCGATATGTTTGGAGTAAGTTGATTTTTGCTACTTTTTCACTTTGGGTTTGGGTTCAGCCCTATATTTAACTTATACTCAAATCTGAGCCACTCCTCACCATTCACCCTCACTTTCTCCTCTTTTCAGTTCTAAAGCATCAATGGTGGGAGAGATGGGAAATTAAAACTCCAAAACCCTAGTTTTCTTTTGCAAATCAAGCTCTAGCTCTAAACTAATAGAAGAACCCATTGGTAAGCTTCTCTTCTTCTTCTCCAACTCATTCTCTTATCAAATTCAGAAAATTCCTAAACCTAATTTAGGAAATGTTTCTCTTTTTAGCTTAGAATCAAGCTTCTTGAGTTGGATTTGAAGAGTGGTTGATTCCCCTTTTGCTTTCAAGCTTCTTTTTCAATTGCTTGGGTTCAAAGGTGAGATTTTTATCTCACATCTATGCTTATAATTATCTTCGAATGTTAGGTATGAATTTCTAACACTTATTCGTGTGCATTAGCTTTTGGTTTGGATTGATTTGGTGAATATTCTAATTTTTGGTGTTTTGGGTTCAATTCTTTAAAAAATCATAGCTTTGATGTTCAAATGTGTTTTGGGTGATGCAACGAGGAGCTCATAGGGCCGGGTAGACGATTGGCATAAATTCTTAGTGCCGATGCTCGAGTAGTTGCAAATTGGTCGTGATTGGCCATTGTTTTCAATGGACTAGGAAGGGACTGGGAACAGGTTCGGCCGACCGAGCCCTGTAGCCGGTCGACCGACCTGCTTCCAAAGTGCATAAGCACTCCTCTGTTTCAGGTTCGGTCGGCCAACTACAAGGCTCGGTCGACCGACCTGCTTCCCGAGTAATTTTCTGAAACAGAGTCCGGTCGACCAAGCCCTGTAGCCGGCCGACCGACCTGGTGCAATTTTGCCTATTTCGCCTAGTTGTTTGAATTTCCAACTTTAATCGATTCGTGTTGTTTCCTATGTGGTGTTGTCATTTATTATGACTTTGATGACTCCGTTTTAGGGATTTTTGAATATCCATTACGATGGATTCTTTATCGGTTTCGTTGGATTTTTATTCACATCTTCGTATGTGAATTTTAGTGATTGATTGTTCCTACAATCTTCTTTGTGATTTGTCACTTTAAAAATATAAAGGTTTCAATACTAGTATTAAATATCAAAACCTCTTCATCAAAACGAATTCAACTATATTTCCAATATTAAACTCGTTTATAAAACCGTTTTCCAATCTACTAGAATACACAAACCTTTACCTCACTCGTATGAGAAATCTAATTAAACGACTTAGTAAAACAAGTGGTATGAAACGCTTGCGTTTACTTCGTCGGTTAATTCTTGGACTCGTTCGATTGAAACTCTTGTGACAATTTTCTAGTGGAGATCTACAATTTGTTCGTAAATATTTAAGTTAAGCTAGTGGTTATGGGACATGAAGCTAAGCTCATATATTTACTAGCTTATTGTAATTGACACTTCTTGATGATCATGACGATCATTTTTGTGATTTAGACTAGCAATGTGCGATGTCTCTTTGTCTGCGAGGGAGACTAAACCCCGTTTTGTGGAGTTTCGACTCAAATTGATGGGGTAGCGCCCCATGGTCTTCGGGCCGTTCGTGTGTCAAAAATTAATGGCTAGCTACCATGAGATAGCGTCTCGTTCGTGTGATACATATGTTGGTGAGTTTTCATGCTCCCGTTCGTGTGATAGGCCTCCCCCCTATTTTGTGTGATTTCTGGATTTCGTGTGTCGAATTTTGGAATTTTCTTCTTCACCTATTTTTGTGATTTCTATTGATATGATTTATCAATATTTGTGCGTTGGTGAATTTGTGTGTCATTGACTTTTGTGATTGACATTGATATAATCGTCAATATTTATGGTTTGGTGAACGAAATAATAGTATGACATTTCCTTTGATTCTTGTGTAAATTTGGTGATATTGATTAATCTCTTGTTGATTTTCAATTACTTATATATATATCACAGCTTGGCATTGTGATTATTATGTGTTTAGTCATATCTCTGATTCTATATCGTTTCATCTGATATTTATAGTTAGACTGATCCGTTTATTATTTTCTTATTAAATAATACTCGGGTCAAACCGAGATGTTACAGGTGCTTCAGCTTGACTTCTCACTTGGGATTGATTTCTCTGACTTTTGGGCTAACTACTTAGATTAGTAGTTTATTTTGTTGTATACACTTGAGATATGGACTCATAGTTGTATTCTTTTGTATAGCACGTGTTGCTATTCTTTTGTATTATTGTGGATCTTTTTGATCACTACTCTGATATACACTTTCATGTGTTAGATATATATTCATATCTTCTTCCGCCTTTGTGATATGAATTATCTGTGACTGATTTATGTTATGCTTATTTCTATATTTGTTTCCGAAGGATTTATGTAGCCACTGTGTAGTAGTTTTGAGTTTGTATCGGTATGTCGGATTTCCTCTTGAAATAAAATGCATGTTTTACTATCTGACATATCGATGCTCGCGCAAAGCAATTACACGGATGGTCGCTCCTCAACAGCCTTATTCTCCGTGCTAGTTGACAGCATTCACCGTAATGTTCTTGGCAAGCGTGGGTATAGAGGTGGGGCGTCACAGCTTGGTATCGGAGCCAAACTTCGGAACAATATGGAAAATCATAACAAGGATCATCGTCCTAAGTCTTTCTTAGGAGTCGTGCCTTAGGATTTAATTCGAGTCTTCATACCGATTCATCCTATTTTCCTTATGATTCCTTGTTTTATTTATCAAGATTGCTTGATATTCATTTTGTGAATAACCCTTTTCTTCTTCTTCTTTCTTTCCAAAGGAAGAGAAATGTCTAGACCAGGCCGCCCCAGAACCGTACCTTCTAGCACTCCGCCCCAGGATGGAGTTTTTATAACTGCTCAACAGCTTCTTGATTTAGTGACAAATGCTCAAGCAGCTGGAGCTAACCCGGAACCTACTCACCCAAAGTCGGGATTTGCACGCTTGTGAAGCGATTACACTAATTTGGGTGGAAAGCCATTCAAAGGTTCCGAAACTGTTATTGAAGTACAGGCTTGGCTAAGTTCATGCGATCGAATCTTTTCTCGCATGAATCTTATTGACCTTCACCGAGTTCAGGTGGCCTCTAGTATGCTCCAAGAAAGAGCATTAGACTGGTACGAACTTCTTATTTCTGAGGTTAATGAAGCGGATCTCACCTGGGAGCAATTCCGGGAACGCTTCGAGTTGAAATTCGTAACAGAAGCTGAGAAGGTGACTTTGGCTCACCGTTTTATTGACCTTGTTCAAGGTGAAGCCTCCGTGACTGATTATGTTGCATCCTTCGAGTCACTTTTCAAATATGGGGTTGAATACATCAACACCCCTTTAAAGAAGAACCAGAGGTTCGTCTATGGATTAAACAAAAATCTCAAGAAGCCATTACTTCTAAAGTTAGAAGTTTCTTTCGACCAACTCATTGATATCGCTCTTCGTCTTGAAGAGGCGGATAGGGAGAATGATGTTGAAGTGTTGGGTTCCAAACCAAACTTCAACAACAAGAAGAGGCCAAACAAATTCAAAGGCCCTTATCCCAATAAGAAAGGGAAGCAAGCATCTACGGTAGCAAAGACTCCTACCTTTAGTCGTGGGGAATGCTATAATTGTGGTTCGAAGGACCATTACGCGAACAAGTGTCCAAAGTCTCTCTCTTGTCGCTACTGCAAAGGTCCCGGTCATGTTATATCTTCATGCCCCAAGCTTCAGGGCAAGAAGGAGGGAAAGTTAAATGTTGCCCAAGCCCCTGGCAACACATCTCGTGGTCAAGGTATGCTTCATTCTATCCTTGATGGCATTATTGTGTTTCGTGATCATCCTATTCGAGTTCTTTTTGATACGGGTGCGTGCCATTCTTTCATATCAAAAGAACTTGTTGATGCTTTTTCTTTGGATGTTTTGTGTTTAATGACTTCTTTGAGAATTGCGAATCCGGTTGGTGGATCCGCAACAATAAGTTTATTGTGTAAAGATGTCGAGATTATTTTGTTTGATTTTCCTTTCCTAGCCGATTTGCATGTCATGCGTTATTTAGGCTTTGGAATGATTTTGGGAATGGATTGGCTTAACCGTTATGAAGCTCATATCCTATGTCCTGAGCGGACTATTCATCTTCGACATCCTCAATCTATTAATCAGGTTTCTGTTATTCTTAAAGATTCGGATTCTGCTTTGGTTGCATCTTTATATTCTTTAAACCCTCGTGATGACGATGATGATGATGAGGGTGATATTGTTTCTCTTATTCACGTCGTTCGTGAATTTTCCGACATATTCGAGCTCGTTTTAGGATTACCACCTAAGCGAGCAGTTGAGTTCAGAATTAATCTCATTCCTGCAGCTCAACCTATCACTCGCCCTCCTTATCGTATGTCCAATAAAGAAAACGAGGAGATGCGTAAACAATTATCTGAATTGGAGACGAAGCAATTTATTCGCTCTAGTTCCTCGCCTTGGGGAGCTTCAGCTATTTTTGTGAAGAAATCTGATGGAACACTTAGGCTTTGCGTTGACTACCGCAAGCTTAATGATCTTACTATCAAAAATAAATATCCTTTACCTTGGATTGATGATCTATTCGATCAACTTAGTGGTGCTAGAGTCTTTTCACAATTAGACTTAGCTACTAGATTTCATCAGCTTCGTATTGCAGAGGATAGCATTCCTTTGACATCGTTCCGTACACGTTATGGATCTTATGAATGGCTTGTTATGCCATTTGGTCTAACGAATGCTCCGGCTTATTTCGTTGACCTTATGAATCGAGTTTTCAAAGATTTTCTCGACCGGTTTGTTCTCATCTTTATTGATGATATTCTTGTGTATCCTAAAACCGAGGAGGAGCATGAAAAATATCTTCGGATTGTGTTGGAAACTCTTAGGAGTAATCAATTAAAAGCAAAATTTCTAAATGCCATTTTTGGCAATCTCGTGTGAAGTTTCTCGGTCATATTATTTCCGAATCCGGAATTTCCGTGGATCCTTCAAAGATTGAAGCGATTCAAGATTGGAAGAGACCAGAGAGTGTGACGGAGATTCGTAGTTTTCTTGGGTTGGCGGGTTAATACCGCCGTTTTATCAAAGACTTTTCTAAGATTGTCGTGCCTCTCACTAGCTTAACGAAGAAAGGTGTTAAATACATTTGGTCGGACAAATGTGAAACTTCTTTCCAGAAATTAAAAGAACGCCTTTCTGATGCTCCTATTCTTGTTATTCCCGAGGGGAATCAGGATTTCGTTGTTTATACCGATGCTAGTCGTGTTGGTTTGGGTGCCGTTCTTATGCAAAAAGAATGTGTTATTGCTTATGCTTCTAGGCAATTAAAGCCTGCTGAGACTAGATATGCCACTCATGATTTAGAGCTCGCGGCTATTGTTTTTGCTCTTCGGATTTGGCGTCATTATCTTTTAGGAGAGAAATTTGTTCTTTATACCGATCATAAATCCTTGAAGTATTTATTCTCTCAAAAGGAACTTAATTTGCGTCAACAGCGTTGGCTCGAATTTCTTGCACCATATGATCTTGATATTCTTTATACTCCCGGTAAGGGTAATCGTGTCACCGATGCTCTTAGCCGTAAACAACAAGCTGTTGTTTCTATGATGATATCCGAATGGAACGATCTCGAGATTTTATCCACTTGCGAAATTCGAGACCGTGTTTCCGATTTATGTTCATCTCTTGTTTTATGTAGCCTTGAGGCTCACCCTTCTCTTTTAGACCGCATTCTTGAAGCTCAAAGGCTAGATCCTAAATTGGCTCTTCTTGGCCAAAATATTAAGGATAAAATTGATATTGAAGGTTTGAAAGACTTTGATATTGATTTTCGTGGCGGCATTCGGAAATTTGGTAGACTTATCGTGCCAAATATTAGTGATCTTCGTAAAGATATTTTAGATGATTCTCATCATTCTAAATTTACCATTCATCCAGGTAGTAGTAAAATGTACGCAGATATGAAGCGACTTTATTATTGGGAGGGAATGAAACTTGACATCGCTAACTTCGTTAAGCGTTGCATGACTTGCCAACTCGTTAAGGCCGAGCATCAAAGGCCCGGTGGATTATTGCAACCTTTAGAGATTCCAATTTGGAAGTGGGATCAAATTTCCATGGATTTTATAGATGGCCTTCCCCGTTCTCGTTCGGGTCATGATAGCTTATGGGTGATCGTTGATAGACTTACTAAATCTGCCCATTTTATTCCCGTTCGGTCCAATCGGACCGTACCTCTTTTGGCCAAACTTTTTATTAAAGAAATTATTAAATTGCATGGAATTCCTACTTCTATTGTTAGTGACCGTGATCCATTGTTTACTAGTGGATTTTGGAAGAGTCTTCAAAAAGCTTTAGGAACGAAGCTTAATTTTAGCACCGCTTATCATCCCCAGTCCGATGGACAAACCGAACGTGTGAATCAAACTCTTGAAGATCTTCGTGCATGTGTTCTTGATTTTGGTGGAAGTTGGGAAGATCATATTTCACTTGTTGAATTTTCCTATAATAATAGCTTCCAATCTAGTATTGGTATGACACCTTTCGAGGCACTCTATGGAAGGTCATGCTGATCTCCTTCTTGTTGGCTTGAGGCCGGTGAGAAGCTGGTTTTAGGTCCACATTTTATTCGTGATTCCATAGAAAAGATTGATCTTATTCGTCATAGGATGAAAGAAGCCCAGAGTAGACAAAAATCCTATGCCGATAACCGAAGGAGGAAGTTAGAGTTTTCTGTGGGAGATCTTGTGTTCATTCGTGTGTTACCTATGAAAGGTGTTGTACGTTTCAGTCGATCGGGAAAGTTAGCGCCTCGATATATTGGACCATTTCCTATCGCTGAACGTATTGGTTCCATGGCTTATCGCCTTTTATTACCGGCTCAATTTCCTGCTATCCATGACGTGTTTCATGTTTCTCAATTACAGAAATGTCTTCGAGATTCCGATTCTATTCTTTAGCCCGGTGTTGTGGAAGAGATTGAAGTTTCGCCTAATTTAACTTATGAGCAACATCCTATTCGTATCATTGCTTCGGAAGTCAAACGACTTCGAAATAAAGATGTTCCGCTTGTTAAAGTTCAATGGTCTTCAAATCCTAGGGATTGTTCTTGGGAGTCTAGAGAGTTCATCGAGCAATCACATCCGGACTTACTTTCCCATGCTCTTTAAGGTGAACCTTTTATTTCAAATTTTTTTTGTGTTGAATATGCTTTTATGGTTGTTACTTTATATTCTCTTCTTAAATATTGCGAGGACGCAATTTCTTTAAGGAGGGAAGTCTGTAACAACCCGCATATTTATCGATTTTTATATTTAAATATTTTATTTAAATATTTTGTCGATACTCAGAATTTAGTCCGAAAAGCTACTTTTTGCATACGGTCGAATTAGGACTCGGGACCACTCCCATTGAGTTTAAAATGTCGTTTACGACCTTTTTGAGTATAAGCTTCGATATGTTTGGAGTAAGTTGATTTTTGCTACTTTTTCACTTTGGGTTTGGGTTTGGGTTCAGCCCTATGTTTAACTTATACTCAAATCTGAGCCACTCCTCCCCATTCACCCTCACTTTCTCCTCTTTTCAGTTCTAAAGCATCAATGGTGGGAGAGATGGAAAATTAAAACTCCAAAACCCTAGTTTTCTTTTGCAAATCAAGATCTAGCTCTAAACTAATAGAAGAACCCATTGGTAAGCTTCTCTTCTTCTTCTCCAACTCATTCTTTTATCAAATTCAGAAAATTCCTAAACCTAATTTAGGAAATGTTTCTCTTTTTAGCTTAGAATCAAGATTCTTGAGTTGGATTTGAAGAGTGGTTGATTCCCCTTTTGCTTTCAAGCTTCTTTTTCAATTGCTTGGGTTCAAAGGTGAGATTTTTATCTCACATCTATGCTTATAATTATCTTCGAATGTTAGGTATGAATTCCTAACACTTATTCGTGTGCATTAGCTTTTGGTTTGGGTTGATTTGGTGAATATTCTAATTTTTGGTGTTTTGGGTTCAATTCTTTAAAAAATCATAGCTTTGATGTTCAAATGTGTTTTGGGTGATGCAACGAGGAGCTCATAGGGTCGGGTAGACGATTGGCATAAATTCTTAGTGCCGATGCTCGAGTAGTTGCAAATTGGTCGTGATTGGCCATTGTTTTCAATGGACTAGGAAGGGACTGGGAACAGGTTCGGTCGACCGAGCCCTGTAGCCGGTCGACCGACCTGCTTCCAAAGTGCATAAGCACTCCTCTGTTTCAGGTTCGGTCGGCCAACTACAGGGCTCGGTCGACCGACCTGCTTCCCGAGTAATTTCTGAAACAGGGTCCGGTCGACCGAGCCCTGTAGCCGGCTGTAACGACCCGTTAAATTTGGTAATATTAAATGAATTATTATAATATGTTTCTAATCTAATTTAGAATGAAATAAAGTCTTAAGATTTTATTTGAGTAAATGTAGAAATTTGTTATAGTAATTGTAATTTAAAGTAACAATAAAATGTATGACAATAGATTTTTATAATGTAAATTGTCACATTTTGTTGAAAGTTAATCTTAAGAAACATACAAATGTTGAATCAGTGAATATTAATAAAAATATTTACTAGAATGGAATTCAATTGATATAAAATAAATAGTGGTGATTGTACATTTGGTTGTGATAATAAATAGTGACTAAATAAAAAAGTGACCGTTGAATAAACCAATGCAATATGTGAAGGTAAGTAATTTTCATAAATGGTCAATAATAAACGCACTTAAAAGGGTAATAAAATTTGTTTGTTTAGGTGATTACGTATTGATAAGCTATAACTAAATCTGCGGTTTGGTAGTAAATGGGATATGAGAAGACAAAGGCATTTAGAAAGTAATAGATGGGATTCATAATAACAAGTAGTAAATTTATGCATATATTTGGGCGTTTGCCATAATTACCAATTTTACCATTCATATAATTTATTTTATTAAAGTCTATAGCAACATTGTTGTTAATAATGTTGTTAGTGAATTTGGATATAAAAGAATGACAAGTGTAGGTTAACCATTTATTTTATTTTGTTAAGAATGGAAATAGTTTGAAATAGATCTGAATAGATTTTTTTTGGGTTGTTTATGTGCCTAGTTAATAAGGGAGAGTTTATAAAAATAAAAAGGAATGCACAAGTGAAATGTATATAAGCAAAGGTTATTTATACCCACAAATTTTTTTAATTACTGTATAGGAGATTTAAATGTATAGTTAATTATGAATTGTAGAAACGGTTGTTTAATCTAATTGTTGAAAAATTAGGTGAAATATAAATAGGGAAATAGCGTAATTGTTGCACTTGAATAAAAAATAAATTTAAGAATTTATGACAAGAATTTAAATTTCCTATGTGTTTATATATATTGGTAAAATTGTAACTATATGGGAATTTAGGAAGTAAAATAAATGGCAGTGAGGGATAACCAATTTAATGCAATACAAAGGTGATTGGAACGACTGTTGGGTTTAATGGAGTATATATAAACTGTGAAAATCATTATAATCTCTTAATTTAATACGATTGTTTAATTAATACTAAAAGAATAAAGTTGAAATAGCATTAATGTAATAAAAACTTTAATAGATTGCAATTGTATTATGGAAGTAAATTGTTAATAAATGAATGTAAATATTAACAAATTTATGGAAATAAAATATAAAGGAATGTTGGATAGAACATAAGTGAATGAAATTTGATAGTACGTTAATTTGGAGGTAAATTTAAGAAAGAATAACAACCATTATAAATTTCCTAACTTATTTGTCAATGAATGTATTTAGGAATAGAGTTCTTTTATATGTTGGATAGTTATAATGTTGTTATTAAGAATGAACGTTACTTTATTAAGCATAAATATAGTAACGGAAGTATAAATAAATTTATAGAAACGTAAGACTTACTTTAAGGTAATATTTGAGTGTAGACTTTTGAAATAGATTTGACAACAATAATTATTGTTCGTTACCTATCTTATTTGTTGTTAAGTTTATTTCGAAATCAAATCCCAAATGTATTCACTAAATTTTTGCAGTTGCGTAGTTTGGGTTTGTAATTGCAGTAGTTAGTTCTATAAGGTGAGGTCTATACTAATTTTATTTTAATTGGACCATTGGTTGATATAGACATTAGAAAGCGAAATTTATAATTTTTAATTTGAGTATTTAATTCAACAAATGGTATTTATTTTTACAAATAAAATGGAATTAAACGTAAAATATTAATTAAAATGGAATTTGTAAACATTATAGTGAAATCTTGAACTAATGTTAGTAGCATCTTTATTTTAGGTAAAAGTTTAGAATATAAAGGTTAAAAAAAAATCTTAAGTATGGGTTTTGAGGATTTAATTTATAAAATTCTTAAATATAAGAAAGTGTAGAAATTAACATTGCAATTAATGTACTTGTCAACTTTAATTCACAACTAAACTTGTTAGGTCATTTAAATTGATTATGAATTTTTTTGGCGATAAAATTTAGTCAATTATAGAGTTTTAATATAAAATTGGATTTTTATAATTTATTTAATTTATGTAATGAATATTAAAAATAGCCATTTTGGCCACGGACTCGGATTTCGACGAAACCAGTTTCATCGGATCTGTATCGGTGAATTATTATAGGGTTTCAAGTTTCGTATCGATCGGACCTGTCGTTTGATCGTACGGACGCGAAACGCCTTGAAATCGAATTAATTAAAATCAATTTGAAAACAATTTGGAAATTTTGTTTTCAGCATAACTTCTTCATACGATCAAATTTGGACGTGAAACTTTTTCCATCGCGTTCAGGATATTTTAAATTACCTATCTGGATATATGGGTTTGATAAATTTCGTTCCGGGGTCAGAACGGGCTTTTTGGGCCAACTACCATTTAGCGCGTTCGTTATCCGTACCCACCTAGTCTTCTTCTATTTGTCTATATATATGCGATCGTAAACCCTAGCCTCCTTCCTATTGTCATTTGGCTGTACGTACATTTTTCTTCATCTCTTTCTCAACTCCTCATTCTAATGGCAGAAAAAAAAACCTAATTCTCAAATTCCAAAAAAAAAAAAAAAAAAAATTGCGGATCTGCAGCAGCTTCTGGTCGCGCTTCGGGTTTCAGGGGAGAAAACCCTAGAGCAACTTCGGGTCAGGAAGAAAATGACTCGGGTCGCTCCGGGTCGTTTTGGCGAAAACTCCAAGCAAGCACCGGGGAATTGAGGCGGCGCACCGAAGTCGACTCAGGACCAGAATTTTTCTTTTTTCAAATTTTCATAACTTTTGCATACGAGCTCGAATTCGCGCGCGGTTTGTTTTGATAGGATCGTATCGGAATTTCTGACGTTTTGGCACTAGTTTGGATGAATTTGGAGACTATCCAATTTTTGGGTTTAAATTGGATTTGAATTCGATTTAAATTCCAAAGGTGGGTGTTTTAACCCACTCACAACTACTAGAATCTTTTATGTTTGTTTAAATTAATTTTAAAAATGAATAGAAATTTATTTATGAGTATTTGGCATGTTTATTTTATTCATATCTGTTGAATTGCATTTATTTAATTTAACTGTTAATTTAATTAATTTATTGCGTATAAATTTACAGTTAAAATTTATTTGTTTGTATATGAACTGCTAGTTAACAGTTATATAATTTATTACTGAATATAGACTGTAGATTAATAGCTGTTAAATTTAATTTGAATAAAATTGCCAGTATTACCTGTTATGTAGTACCAAAAATAATATTGTTATTGATTGATATTGATTGATGATTGCGATTTGGATGATGGATGATGTTGATGAATGGATGTTTATTGTATATCATTAAATTGCAAATTATCATGCATATTTCATTTCATTCGAAATTGTGGTTTGAAATGATATATAACCGCAAAATTTTATATCTTTTAAATTGCGGATTGAAATGATAAATATCCGTATCACTTGACCATAGGATAGAAAATTATATACAGGCACCGCGGTATATATATATATAACTATTTAAATGTGATTTCTATGGTTTGGATGGAATACAGTTTATAATAATCTTAAATTTTATATTGTATAAATATTTTCTTCCATATATATATACATATGAAGTTGAAAATTTTGAAATTAAAAGGTGTATAAAAATCTTTATTAAAAATGGAAGAAAATTAAGAAAATGGAGTTTAATAATTTATATCATATGTTTAAATGTTAAGTTTGGAAATTTTAAGATATGATATTTATAATTGGATTTTTCCCAAAATAAATTGAAATGAATATTCTAGTATAATTTGAATTGGGAAAAAATATATATATTTTATTACTAGAAATTGAAGTCTTATTATTTATGGATTTTATATGAATATTCAAGACTAATTAATAGAACAATTGATTTGTTGAAAGAATAAAATCCAACTTTAGTTTGAAATATTGATACTCAAAATGGATATACGTATATATAAATAAATTGAAGTGGTTTTGGAACTTGAGAGAGATAATATAAATTTTGGTTTAGACTTTAAATAAAGAAATGTATTTGTAAAGCCATGAGAACTATTTTCTTTACAAAGTAACATTTAAGTTAAACCATTTAATTCATATACCGTTGAATGTCCAAACCATTCAAGTTTTTAGAAGTTATGGTTTTAAATTATGATTTTCAAAATATTATGCTTTGAAATATTTGATTTTCAGACGTTATGAAGTTAAAGCATTATGATTTTGGAAAAGAATTATATTTGGGATAAGTGATAAAATATGGCTTTGGGTTTGAAATGATATCGTATTCATGGTTATGAAATGGAATGTTTATTCTGATTTTTAAAGTATAACCTATTTTTAAATGACCGCGGTGTTATAATAACGATGGGTTGGCAAAGAGACCGGGATCGGATATGAACATACTCTCTGTCGATACCGAAAACCACTTTGACTAACCGTGCACGCGGTGGAGATTCC
The DNA here is from genome assembly GCA_030765085.1 of Allium cepa. Classification (NCBI taxonomy): domain Eukaryota; kingdom Viridiplantae; phylum Streptophyta; class Magnoliopsida; order Asparagales; family Amaryllidaceae; genus Allium; species Allium cepa. Next base: position 617,354,083 of record CM060942.1, read on the forward strand.
AGAATGAAGTAGGTGGTGGCGACGTTTCCTGTAAGGTAAATACGTGGACCCGACTCCCGTGAGTTGGCATAAGGTGGCTAAAACAGGAGCGATTCTCAGGCCAATGAGGTCATTCCTCCGATCGGACCCTCCTCTTCGATATTATACTTTGATTTTGGATTGATTCAGTGGCCACTTCTATATTTTGATTTTGGGGAGTTAGTCCGAGGTGGGCGGTAACTGCGGCTACGCGTTTCCACCAGCCTGGATAGCAATTGGTATATCTACCCTGGCATTGCCTAGTTGTGCCGTGTCACCTACCATACCGAGCCTTTACTACGAGTTTCTATTTGTGTCGTACCTATGGAGTATCCTCTGGTAGCTTCCCGATCAGGAGGTATTACGGTACTGTATAGACTATTGGCATTATTTGTGTTAAGGGCTATATGGGTAACCCCTTAACGCTATTAAAAAGTAAGTTTATTTTATAAATAGACACTATTATAATAGCACAATATACTACATAGTAAATAGTTTAACGGATCCTTAGGAGATGTAAATCCCGAACATCTCTTGAGTTACTGTACTCATATTTATTTCTGTTAATTTAACTCACATAAGATCTTTTAGTCTGACTCGAGTGTTTTTGTCTTTTCAAATTCGCTCGGGTCAGTCCGAGCGTTTCAGGATCGAAGATTTTAGCTTTGGAGGATGAAGACGAAGAATCCGTATTATATTATTTATAGTATTGCACCACACTCTAAATTTCCGCTGCATCGATTGTATTGGTATGTGTAACTCTGATATTCATTGTATAAGTAAAATAAATATTTTGTAAACAGTTATCATGAACTGTATATTGATTATTATATTTTATCCTTCCGCTGTGAGATTCTATTTTGTTTTATTTCTTCTCTGTTTTTTTCTTATTTACCCCATAACAATCCGCCCTTGCGTATGCTTTGAATTGGCACGTGTGTCGGTTTAAAGTGTGCGAAAAGGCGGGATGTTACACCGGCCGACCGACCTGGTGCAATTTTGCCTATTTCGCCTAGTTGTTTGAATTTCCAACTTTAATCGATTCGTGTTGTTTCCTATGTGTTGTTATCATTTATTATGACTTTGATGACTCCTTTTTAGGGATTTTTGAATATCCATTTCGATGGATTCTTTATCGGTTTCGTTGGATTTTTATTCACATCTTCGTATGTGAATTTTAGTGATTGATTGTTCCTACAATCTTCTTTTTGATTTGTCACTTTAAAAATATAAAGGTTTCAATACTAGTATTAAATATCAAAACCTCTTCATCAAAACGATTTCAACTATATTTCCAATATTAAACTCGTTTATAAAACCGTTTTCCAATCTACTAGTATACACAAACCTTTACCTCACTCGTATGAGAAATCTAATTAAACGACTTAGTAAAACAAGTGGTATGAAACGCTTGCGTTTACTTCGTCGGTTAATTCTTGGACTCGTTCGATTGAAACTCTTGTGACAATTTTCTAGTGGAGATCTACAATTTGTTCGTAAATATTTAAGTTAAGCTAGTGGTTATGGGACATGAAGATAAGCTCATATATTTACTAACTTACTGTAATTGACACTTCTTGATGATCATGACGATCATTTTTGTGATTTAGACTAGCAATGTACGATGTCTCTTTGTCTGCGAGGGAGACTAAACCCCGTTTTGTGGAGTTTCGACTCAAATTGATGGGGTAGCGCCCCATGGTCTTCGGGCCGTTGGTGTGTCAAAAATTAATAGCTAGCTACCATGAGATAGCGTCTCGTTCGTGTGATACATATGTTGGTGAGTTTTCATGCTCCCGTTCGTGTGATAGGCCTCCCCTCCTATTTTGTGTGATTTCTGGATTTCGTGTGTCGAATTTTGGAATTTTCTTCTTCACCTATTTTTGTGATTTCTATTGATATGATTTATCAATATTTGTGCGTTGGTGAATTTGTGTGTCATTGACTTTTGTGATTGACATTGATATAATCGTCAATATTTATGGTTTGGTGAACGAAATAAGGAGTATGACATTTCCTTTGATTCTTGTGTAGATTTGGTGATATTGATTAATCTCTTGTTGATTTTCACTTACTTATATATATCACAGCTTGGCATTGTGATTATTATGTGTTTAGTCATGTTTGCGCCAAAAATGGCCACAAACACCCAAAGTCGTATGAACTAGTCGATTTTATGTTGTTTTCAGTGATTTGGGTGATTTATGCAAATATATAAAAAGCAGGGACTAAACTGTAAAAGACACACAGATTTATAGTGGTTCGGCCAGAACGTGCCTACGTCCACTTTATATGTTATTCTCCTTTTTTCTTCAGATTACAAGTACAAAGCTTTGATTACAAGTATCTAAAGTTGTTTGAAAGTTCCTTCCAGGCTTGAGCTCTCAAACTTGTCTGCCATTGTTGTACCCCTGCCCCTCTATTTATAGAGTGAGGCTGGGGGCAGGGGTCTTGGATGTTTATAACTGCTGGCGGGCCTGGGCTGATGCAATCTGGACTGGCACATCTGGTTCGGCGGAGCTTGGTTCGGTCGTGCTTGGAGAGAAGGATGGAGAAGCCTTGGTTCGGTGGTCACCTGGTTCGGAGTTGGGTGGTCCGGTCTTGGTTTGGTTCGATGGGACATGATTCGGTGGTGAGTGGATTGGCTTGGCATAGAGTTGGTCCGGTAGTAGTTAGTCCGGTAGTGCATGGAGTTGTGGTGATTCGGTGGTAGATGAGAGGTGAGTTGGTTCGGCTTGGCTTTGGGGGTTGGGAATGCCGAATGGACTTTGGCATTGGGAATGCTGGATGAAGCTGCCGAATGAAGCCTTAACCTCTAATGCCGAATGAAACTCGAAACATGACCACCGAATAGACTCTCGCATGGCTTCACCGAATGAACTTTTATATTTGAACCTTGAGTGAAATCCCTGACTTATGTACGCTTGCTTGCTTCTTCTTGCTCCGGTCGTGGTGGAAATGCACACAACATTGATATTCCAATTTTGACCAAAAAATGGGATAACACTTTGCCCCCCAAAATATGCCTTGCGATAGGAAGGCGTGTTTTGTAATGCCATGAGCTGGATGTTCATATCATGTTGATGTCCTGTAAAGAGCTTGGTAGTTTCATATGTCCTCAAATGACGATCATTCGGGATCGAGCTATTTGGGATGAAGCGCGGCCGTTCATGGTCAAGCGCCTAACTTCAAATGACGATCGTTCGTGATTGAGTCATTTGAGGTGAAGTGCGACCGTGCGCGGTCAAGCGTGTAAATCCATGCGTCGATCGTTCGGGATCGAGTCATCTTCGGTGAAATGTGACCGTTCAAGGTCAAGCGCTCAACTTCAAATGGCGACCGTTCGGGATAGAGTCATTCGAGGTAAAGTGCGACAATGCGCGGTCAAGTGCGTAAATCCATGTATCGATCGTTCGGGATCGAGTCATCTGTGGTGAAATGTGACCGTTCAAGGTCAAGCGCTCAACTTCAAATGACGACCGTTCGGGATCGAGTCATTCGAGGTAAAGTGCGACAATGCGCGGTCAAGTGCGTAAATCCATGTATCGATCGTTCGGGATCGAGTCATCTGTGGTGAAATGTGACCGTTCAAGGTCAAGCGCTCAACTTCAAATGACGACCGTTCGGGATCGAGTCATTCGAGGTAAAGTGCGACAATGCGCGGTCAAGTGGGGGACCCCAAATGACGATCGTTCGCGATCGAGCCATTTGAGGTGAGAGGAGTTGTGCCGTTCGGGGCGAGTTGTGACCGTTCGCGATCATGTGCCGTTCGAGGCGATTTGTGACCGTTCGCGATCGGGTGCCGTTCGAGGCGAATTGTGACTGTTCGAAGTCGGGTGCCGTTCGAGGCGAATTGTGACTGTTCGAAGTCGGGTGTCGTTCGAGGCGAGTTGTGACTGTTCGAAGTCGGGTAACGTTCGAGGCGAGTTGTGTGTGCCCGGGGGGGACTTAATAATATCAGTGCTGGAGTTATTGTTTGGGGGAGTTTCCGAATCGAAGACTTTGGCAGTTCGCTGCCATGCAAAAGGTGCTCGTGGACCGTTCGCGATCCACGGGCATACAAGTAAATTTTTCCATAGAATTGTAAATGTTAAAGCAATAATCATATGAATCTTACCGCAGAAATGTCCAAACAGGAAGAATTTAAATGTTCAAATCAAAATCAAAGCAAAGAGCAGAATGAAGATGTCAAAGGGTAAACTCTTACTATAACGCGGCTGGTAGTCATTCAGAGCATGCCTATGGATCGTGCGCGATCGCTCACATGTGTAAATGATTTAACCGTGTTAGCGAGAGGTTTACAACTTGTTCATCGTTATTTTAATCAAGCAATCAATGGATAATCAAACGGTGCCCCGATCAAGGGTCACCTCTAGCCGATGTAGACGGTGGTCGCTCTGGCTCCACAGCTGGAGTTCGCCTCCTCACATATTGAAGGAGCATACCGTTCCTGATATGCCCTTCCACCTCGTCCTTCAAATGCCTACAATCATTAGTGTTATGACCGTTTAATTCATGGAATACACAAAACTTATCTGATTTTCTTTCGTCAGAGGTTGGATCCCTTCGCATTGGTCTACAATACGGAACCTGCCCCTTGGTATCCTGATAAATTCGTTCCAGACTCTCATTCAGCTCAGTGTGAGTGAGAATCGCGGCTCCCTCATTTGCCGCTTTGACCTGTCATCATTATCCTCAGCCTTTCTCTTTCCTTTGCTAGTCTCCGCACCCTTTCCAGGTGGGTTTCCGCTCTTGATTGCGTAAACGTCATCTTCTTCCTCTCTTTCTGCACTAGCATCTTCCAAACGCGGAAACTTTTCAGCCTCATGATAGAACTCTCCCAGATTCATAGGCGGGTCCTTGGTTAATGAATTCTTGAACTCTGTGCTATCAGCTATTCCAGATACAGCCGCCATCAGGACCATAGATGGATCTGGTCGATCCACTGATGCTGTCGCCGCATTAAATCGCGTTAGAAAGCTCCTCAAAGTCTCTCCAGTTTTCTGCTTTAAGGTTTCCAAAGTCATCACATTCTTGGGTCTCGCAATATGAACCCTGAATTGCCTCATGAATCTCTCAGTTAAATCTGCCCACGTTCCTATGGAGCCGCTCTCCAGTTGCCTAAACCATAACGCTGCAATGTCCGTCAAATACAGTGGAAAGCACCGGGCCATGATCTCCTGTGATGCCCCCAGCACTTCCATGTGCCTCATATACTTAGTAAGATGGACCGCAGGGTCTATCCTCCCATTATACATCTCTACTGATGGTAGCTTGAATTCTGGTGGGTTCCTAGCCATCCTAATTGCAGAAGAAAAAGGACTCCTGTTTACATCTTCCAAGTCTCTGTTTACTAAACCGCCTCTCATAGCTCTTCTAACCATCTCTGCTAATCTGTCATTATCTCCGAGATGCAATCTTCGTTCATCACTTTCAACCTGCCCCCCGGGTTCACGAGGGAACTCTGGGATCTGCCCCCCTTGACTGAGCGTTCACTCCTTTATTGCCACCAGGTTGTTCGGATGCCCCCGTCTCTCTTCCCGAGATCGGATTAACATGCTCTGCGTGTGTGCGCCCTAGCTCTGGTGCTACGCCAGATGGTCCTGCTCCGTTCTGAACTCCAGTTGCTCCTTGGTTTTGTGCTCCAAGTTGCCCAATTTGCTGAAGCAAGTTCTGGATCATCTCTTCTTGTCTTCTCATCATAGCCTCCATCTCATCCCTGGTGATGAAGGCTGACGCTTGATTCCCTCCTGAGGAAGCCTCTTGACTTCCTTGGTGTTCACTTCTCTCTGGCCTTGGCCTTCTGCTTGATTGTCTCGCCATGACTCTTCCAATCTGAATCTCTAAACTCTCAAATTCAACTTCCAGGCGGTAGGTCCTTGAGTTCAACTCTCAGTGAAAGCACCAAAATGTTTGCGCCAAAAATGGCCACAAACACCAAAGTCGTATGAACTAGTCGATTTTATGTTGTTTTCAGTGATTTGGGTGATTTATGCAAATATATAAAAAGCAGGGACTAAACTGTAAAAGACACACAGATTTATAGTGGTTCGGCCAGAACGTGCCTACGTTCACTTTATATGTTATTCTCCTTTTTTCTTCAGATTACAAGTACAAAGCTTTGATTACAAGTATCTAAAGTTGTTTGAAAGTTCCTTCCAGGCTTGAGCTCTCAAATTTGTCTGCCATTGTTGTACCCCTGCCCCTCTATTTATAGAGTGAGGCTGGGGGCAGGGGTCTTTAATGTTTATAGCTGCTGGCGGGCCTGGGCTGATGCAATCTGGACTGGCACATCTGGTTCGGCGGAGCTTGGTTCGGTCGTGCTTGGAGAGAAGGATGGAGAAGCCTTGGTTCGGTGGTCACCTGGTTCGGAGTTGGGTGGTCCGGTCTTGGTTTGGTTCGGTGGGACATGATTCGGTGGTGAGTGGATTGGCTTGGCATGGAGTTGGTTCGGTAGTAGTTAGTCCGGTAGTGCATGGAGTTGTGGTGATTCGGTGGTAGATGAGAGGTGAGTTGGTTCGGCTTGGCTTTGGGGGTTAGGAATGCCGAATGGACTTTGGCATTGGGAATGCCGGATGAAGCTGCCGAATGAAGCCTTAACCTCTAATGCCGAATGAAACTCGAAACTTGACCACCGAATGGACTCTCGCATGGCTTCACCGAATGAACTTTTATATTTGAACCTTGAGTGAAATCCCTGACTTATGTACGCTTGCTTGCTTCTTCTTGCTCCGGTCGTGGTGGAAATGCACACAACGTTGATATTCCAGTTTTGACCAAAAAATGGGATAACAAGTCATATCTCTGATTCTATATCGTTTCATCTGATATTTATAGTTAGACTGATCCGTTTATTATTTTCTTATTAAATAATACTCGGGTCAGACCGAGATGTTACAGGTGCTTCAGCTTGACTTCTCACTTGGGATTGATTTCTCTGACTTTTGGGCTAACTACTTAGATTAGTAGTTTATTTTGTTGTATACACTTGAGATATGGACTCATAGTTGTATTCTTTTGTATAGCACGTGTTGCTATTCTTTTGTATTATTGTGGATCTTTTTTATCACTACTCTGATATACACTTTCATGTGTTAGATATATATTCATATCTTCTTCCGCCTTTGTGATATGAATTATCTGTGACTGATTTATGTTATGCTTATTTCTATATTTGTTTCCGAAGGATTTATATAGCCATTGTGTAGTAGTTTTGAGTTCGTATCGGTATGTCGGATTTCCTCTTGAAATAAAATGCATGTTTTACTATCTGACATATCGATACTCGCGCAAAGCAATTACACGGATGGTCGCTCCTCAACAGCCTTATTCTCCGTGCTAGTTGACAGCATTCACCGTAATGTTCTTGGCTAGCGTGGGTATAGAGGTGGGGCGTCGCACATTTTGAGAAGGCTCCATAGGATAGCACTGACTCAGTGTCAATGTGGTAGAAATACACCTATATTTGTAATAAATTTTCAAAGTGGTTCAAATTTCTTATTAATTTTGAAAATTAGGCTAAATATAAAAAAAATTCCTTTTTTTCTCCTATAATTGAATGACACCGAAACCCTAAATTCAAAATAGAAGGAAATTTTTCTTCTTTTTGAAAAATTAAAATAAAACAGAAAAATCATTCGTTCAATTTTGTTTTGTCGTTTTCAATGGAAGGAACGGAGAATGAAAGAGGAGAAGTTGAAGAAAAATTTCTCGGGAGAATGTAGTAAATAAGAAGAGAAGTAGAGAAAAGATATGAATATGATGAGAATGGAGAACACAATGACATTTTTATCATGTAACTATTTATTGTTTGACATATTTGTAAATTTTAATACGTTTGCCACATTTATGGCAATAGTAAATCATGACTTGCTTATTTTAGCATTTTGATTGTGATAGTTTACAAATTTTATAATGTTAATAAATCATGACTTGCTATTTTAGCATTTTTATAAACAGAAGAGTATTAAATTGCATAAAATCAAAGATGGTTGTGATTAATCTAGCTAACCTCATTGATTCCTTTTTAAGTTTTTTCGAAACTTAAATTCCTTAGCAATTTCGCAGAACTGTGAATTTTTTTATAGTGAAATCTTCAATATAATAGTAGGAATTTCTCTTAACTTGTACATGTTCCTTTTCAAGCTAAGTCTGTTTAATTTCTTAGTTCAATTTGCAACTGCAGATGTTTAAATACTTAACTCATACATATTCTTTTTCAGAGAAATTTTAGCAGATATTCTAAAGTTTTCTATTATTATGATGCTGTAATAGTTTTCAACTTGTCATTTCTTGAACTTGTGGTGTCGTTTGGATAAGTTTTTTATCAATTGAAACGGTAGATAGATTATCTATGCGCAACGCTACATAAGAAAAACAATTTCAATTTATTGTCTATTCCGCATCGTTTTTGGTACTTTAGATAATATCAATTTAGATATTTTCATTTTTTTCCCCAAAGGGATTATATGATGCAAACATGAAGCTAGAGATTCAATAACATTTAGAACTCAAGGTTTTTGTACACTACATCTAACTAAGATGTTCATTGCATATAAATGGTCGGATATGGATTCTGATAGTGTCTTATCCATATCTGTATCTGAAATTATTTTCAGATATCAGATATACATATCCACGGTAACGCATATCGAATATTTATTCGAATATTCTTCGACCAATTCAAAATTTATAATTCTAAACAAATGGATGGAAAATTTTGATTCGTTATAAATCTATTTCAATCATAATATTATAAAAGATAATAAATATGCTAAGAAAACAATTTTAAGGAACAAATATTGATTTTTACACATATTAAATTTCTTTTATCTATATATAAAATAGTAAAAGAATCATTCTATATGCTAAATTACACAAAAAATAAATATGATCTTAACAAAAACCGAATGGATAATTATCGGATGCGGACATTGTCATATCCGCATCCATATTAATTTTTCATATTTTGAATACGGATACATATGGTTTTCAGATTTCTCGGATAGACATTGAGAACCCTAGTTCATTTATTCCTTGCTACTAAGTATTCCTCGTTGCACGTTAACATTATTTGTAAGTTTAAATTGTGTTTTATTTCAGATTCTAGTTTTATATTACAATTTTATGTCTTAAGCATATATACATCTTAGCATTTCCGTAGCTTTTTGTAGCAGATACAGCTATACAATTTTAGCATGTTTAAAATACACAAATTACTTATTTTAACAACAACAACAAAGTCATTTTTTCCAAACAAGTTGGGGTCGGCTAGAGATGGAACCCAAAACTAAGTGACAAGAGTAATTTAAAGCTTATAATAGTAACAATAACAAAAGCAATAATAAAATAAAGTCAAATAAGTAAATTAGTAATAATAGTGACTAAGTATAAATAAAACTAAAGATAGAAATACAAATGTAAAAAAGAAAAAGAAAATAAAAAAATAAAATAAATAAGAATAATCATAATAATAATAACAATAATAAATAAATAAAATGATCAAAGGCCAAACGCTACGACTTAGGCTCTTTTTCCTTAATCCTATAAACTAGAACTTATAAAACTCATAGCTCATGGTTCTGGTACGCGGATCGCTAACTTCCACGCGCTCTTATCCGTTACCAGCTCTTCGGATATATTCCAACCCTTCATGTCCCTTTTAACTACTTCCTCCCATGTCAGCCTTGTTCGACCTCTACCTCTCTTTGAGCAAATAACGTGGCCTACAATTCCAACGCGCATAGGTGCCTCGGACGGTCTTCATTGGAGATGTCCAAATCATCTTAAACGATGTTGAATTAGCTTCTCCTCAATTGGTGCTACTCCAAATTTTCCACGTATATCATCATTTCTAATTCGGTCTCTTCTTGTATGACTGCAACTACATCACAACATTTCATATTACTTATTTTAAAATTTTAAAAAAACCACTTTTAACTTTTTTGTCATATTTATAGCTTACTGCAATTTTAATTATATCACTTTGTATGGATTCACTTTTTAGATTGTTACTTTTTTCTATCTCTTTACATTTTTTAAATTGAAATGGCTTTCGCATTACAAACCTTGAAAAATTAGTTTTTGTGCGATATATTGGTAGATAATATACAAAGAGATCCCTAAAATTTAAATTTTCAAAATTTAGTTTCCCAATTTTCAATTTTTCCCCTTCAATTATATACATGCAAAATTGAATCCTCTCGGCGAAATTTATCTTTCTTCTCAGAATTTTGACCTTTTCTCTTTTTATCCATGTTCAATGCTGATTCATTTTAAAATATCACACAGTTCACTTATCCATGCAACTCTTTGTCTTATCAGGCTAATGTCCCACAAAATATTATATTTCCCTTAGGCCTGTCAATGGATACTTTCGGATGCGAATAGTGCCATATCATCCTCTGAAACGATTTTCGCATATAGGATATCCGCATCCGCGGATACGAACGGATATCAGATAATTATCCTATCCGCCAACGACTGATAAATCAAGAAATATAAATATAAATTTTAAGTTTAACATACATTTTTTTTCAATCCAATTTATTATAAAATTGTTAAATATAAACAAATATGGCGACAATAAATAGTTTTGAGCAGTTAATAAGTGCATATAATATAAATTACCAACATAATAAAATAATAAATAAAAATCCTTTGTAACGATCCCGATTTCTAATTAAATTTAAATTGATAATTAAAATAAATTTTTGAATAAAAAAATTGTAAATTAATTTGAATTTTTCAAATTAAATAGGATAATTATTTATTTGGACATTCATTTTAAAATTTAAATTGTGGATTTGAAATTCTATATTTAGTATCTATAAATAGAAAGTGACATCCCAAAATTATCAATTAAAATAAATAATACATTTAAACTCTTGGGGTTTAATTTGAAAATAAATTGGAAGAAAAATCTTAAACAAACAAAATAAGTGATAATAATATATAAATAAATTCCAAATTTTATTTTGAGAAATATTGAAATAATGAATGTTTTAAAAAGTCATTTGAATTTAAAAATCATATATATATGTATATTACAAATATGAGTAAAATTGAATACATATTGAGATTTAATTTAAACTTTATTCAAAGTAAGTGTGAATATACAAATGGACATGAATGTCTATATTTCATGTTTAAAATTGAAATTTAAATTTAAACTTAAAATAAATGTTTAAAAATTAGTAGCATTTAAAATCATTAAGATGTAATATATGTAATGTAAATATTAGTTAAATTCTTTTAACATTGTATGTGTATATATATATATATAGACACACACACAAATGAATAAAGGAATACATTTATTTATAAAGTGTATATGATATAAAAAAATAAAGTTTATAAATTTATTTTGTCTTGTAAAAAAAAAATCCTAACTGTGAGTAAATTAAAATTACTGTCATTGGTTAATCAAGTGCGTAAATACAACCAAGAGTAATCACAGATCTAAAACTAAAATTTGCAGATCTAAAACCCCAAACTTTAAAGTAGAAAAAGAAGAAATTTGCAGGCTCCATCTCTTCTTTGAAATTGTCAAGAGCTTCTTTGTCTTCGGAAAACTCTCTGAAAAATGTGAGTAAACCCCATGCTTTATTTAATTTTTTGTGTTTAGATGCCTGCATGAAAGTGAATAGCTTTTGCTTGTGAATGGATTGCTATGTTTGAGTTTTTCTTTGCCTGAAAATGTTGATTTATGTTCTTCTGTTTCCTGTAACACTCTGGGTTACAGTGTAAACCATGCCAGATTTTGAATGATAACCTATGGTTTTGGACATGCTATGTGTTTTTAGTAATTAATCAAAGTAAAGCTATGTGTTATTGTTTTTTTACTAGAAACTGAGTTACATTTAATTTTCAGGTTTACAAAGTAAACCATATTAGAATCCAAATCTCTCTCTCCCTTCTTTGTTTCTGAAATGATAGTAAACAGTTTTAAAAAAAAGGAGAAATGTTGTTTAACCCTGTACCACATTTCAGTAATAAATCAAAGCAAGTAGTGATTTTCTTGTTTGCTGAAACACAGTTACATACAGCTTTCTGTTTACAAGAGTAAACCATATCATAATCCAACTCAAATCTCGCTCTCTCCCTCATTTCTCTCTGAAAGAAGATTGCAACACAAGTTGAAGTTTGTTTAAAAAAACTATAATATGTTCCAGCAATAAAATTTAAGCAAAGATTATACAGTTTTTCCGGGAAACAATGCAATGCAGTCACCATTCATATTTTTTTCAAAAAAAAACTCGAATTCTACAGATTTCAATTTCAATAATATCATTTGAATCTACTTCAAAAATGATGATTTTTGAAAACAAAATGCAAATTTTTCATTAAGCTTTGGTCGAGATAATGGAGGTTGAACAGAGAGATGAACTTTGACCAATTCTGATGATCCAAACGATGGTGGGTCTCGAGTTCATTGTCAGGGTTAGATTAAATGTTTGAGATTACTGGAAAAATACGAGTAAAATTTATAAACCCTTAAATTTTCAATTCGAGACGAAATTAGGGTTTAAACTCTGTATTTTGGATGGTGAGGTCGCGGGTTAACTACGTCATCAACACGGCGTTTCAGGCGATCGGTCGTGGGGGATTTTAATCCTTGGGTATCATGGAGGCTTCGAGCAAGGTGGCACGTTCGCCGATGGTCAGAGGTGATAGTTTGAAGTGGGTTTGGGTGACCCAGTTTTTGTACAATCGAACCCATAGGCTAAATTTTCGATTTCGTGATGAACGCCAGGTTCTGGAGGCTTGGGGGCTTGAGTGGGTTAAAGTCGTCTTGTCGGAGGTGGAGTCGACGACCAGAACGTCGTCCACTAGTTGTGCACGTGTACGTGATACTTTATGTATCAGTTCCTCTCGTGTTGGGAAGGAGGAGAACTCGAAGCACTGCTCGGGTTAGGGAGGAGGAGACTCGAGGTTAGGCTTGTGTATTTTAAACGTTGCTCCGGGTCATTTTAAACTTAAACAAATTTTCGTTAAAAAAATTTTACACGGGTCAATTTGGGCTAGAACTCAAAGTAAGGGGATGGTCGTCTCGGGGATAACTCGGGGGAGCCACGGGTTGGACATAAAAGCTGTAAATTCAAGTTTTAACTAAATTTTTGAAACACAAAATTAAACAATTTTTTCTGAATAAATTAATGTTAATTGTAAATGGAATATTAGGTAAATGGTATTGAAAACAATTATTTGAGATTTATGGAGTTCAAGAATATTTTAAATGTTTTATGTTCTTTTAAATAAAAGTTGTAAATCAAAATATCAAGCATTAACTGTGAACCAAAGTTATTTATATTAACAATTAATGTTTTTATAATGATTTTATCAATAAATAAATAATCAATTAAAGAATAGTTAATAAATAAAGGTAATTCAACTTAATTAATTAACAATTAAGAATTAATAAATTAAGATAATCAAATAAAGAATAATCAATTTATAAAGCCTATTAAGATTTAATTAATTCATAATTAAGTAAAATTAAACATTGATTTAAAATAATTAATAAAGATAATTATATGATTAATTCACTTTAATTCCATCACCTTAATCAAAGATGAATGATCATTATCAAATATTCTGTACTGGATTGATATTTCTGTTGTGATATTATGATTGCTTTGTGATGAACTGTGATTTGTGATTTGTTCCTATATGTATGTAAAAACCCTTTTGCCCGTAAAACAACATTTAAATTTCGATGCGACAGGGAGACGGATTCCAGTTGCTTATCCGAAACCCACATCGAATCGTAATGATGAATCTTTGTGGTTGAAATGATGAATCTTTGTGATTGATTTACTTTATCTATGAATCTGTGAACGAAGATAAGCATTATAGGTCATACCGCTTATCAATATTGATATGGTTGAATCTGTGATGATTGATGTTGTGCACTATTGTGTAAAACCCACTGGACTACGCTGTACACACACAAATATGGATTGCACATGGAAATCGGTTAAGTCACAGATTTTTGAAATAATTTTAAAATTGAATTTTTTAAATCTAAATGGTTTTGGAAATGGATCGGATTTAAAGTGAAAAAGCTTTTGAAAAAGAATTTCAAAGATAAAATTTATTTTCGAATAACTTAATTTAGTTTTGAAATCTGATTTAAATTTGAATTCAAAAATTTGAAATTAAATTCTACATTGAGAATTTAAGATGTAAAAAGGTTATACAAGCTTATATGGGTTTTAAACCATTTTGGAAGTGTTGTTTTGGAAATTTTAATTCAACCCAAAGATTTTAACTTGTATAAGTGAAATCGGATTTTTTTGAAATAAAACGTTTGTTTTCAAATGATAAAAGCTTTCATATAAGAAATGAATTTCCAATTTGTATTAAAGGAATTTCAAGTTCGAATTGAAATGGTTTTCCAAGTTATGAATAAATATTTGGGAACGGGTTTTGAAAGCTATGAGTAAAATCTTTGATCTAAAGATTAAATGAATTAATCCAATCAGAATGGAAATGGTTTGCAAATCAGTAAATGGATCTTTGTGAAACTGGGTGAAATTTTTGAAATAAATCTTTTGTTTGAAGATTTGAAATGGTAATTTGTTTAAACCATTTGAAAGAAAGATTTGAAATTTTAAAGTTGTGACTTAACTGAAATCTCATATCCATATGTTTTTAAATATTGCGCTCGTTATTCGGTTTAGCAGCGAGAGGACCTTGTGTCATATAACACATTTCGAATAATGATACATCGTTATGGATAGCATTTGAAGATCGAAGGTGAAGACCAGGTATTTGCGAGAACGATAGGATGACCTGTCGATTGTCTCTGCACTGAGTAGCTACGGTATAGAGATTCCCTAAGTGATGGGAAGTCCGATCGGGATTGTGAATACCCGGATTTGCAAGGGCTTCTTCGGAAGTGCATTTTGTTCTGTTCGAACCCGGAACATATTTGTATGGTTGTGTGTCTGACACTACACTTTGAGATGTAAAGATGATTTCTTTCAAATACATATCTGTTGGTGGCGGAGAATTTATTCTCTTAGCTTAACACCCTTCTCTGAGACGTACGAGCTCAGAGGTTATGTAGTTGAAGGTTATCAGCGATATACTCCCAATTTGGTAGTGTGGCACGCTAAGTGTTGCTGTGTGTTGATGATCATTGGTTGATCAAAGCATGGCTTTGGGAAAAAGCGTAGAATTTTGGACGAGACCTCATTGAGCCTCACAAACCGGTAATGGTAGAAACAGGAAAGATGCGGCAAGGTTTCAGGGGTAGCTCCCCTAGGGTATGACCATTCCTTTTGGAAAATGATGGTATCATGGTATGGAGCCCAGATACTTACTCATGTGGACACTGTATGTAACGACCCGTAAATTTTCGTCAGTTAATTTTGTCATTTTAATAAGATTTGATAATTTTAACTTTAGAAAGAAGTAAAGATTTATAGCTGATAATGAAGCATATGTTGAAAAGAAATTAAACCATAGAAACTTAAGCTAAGTATTAACAGTTGATATAAAATGACGAATAAATTGAAGTAATGTAAATGGTTATACTAGGATAAGAAGAGAATATAGGAAAACAAGGGTAAGTAGTGAATTTATTTAATGGATTAATAATATTAGATAGTAAATTGAATTAAATCAATGTCCTGTAGAGGTTGGAGTATGGTTAGTAATAAAAGCTTTTAAAGGAAAACCTTTAATTTATAAATGAAAATCAATGCATTAAATTAGGTGTAACTGAATGCATGTAAATAATTTTGTAAGAATAAGTTAATAAACAATTTATTTGTGCATACCCGATTTAATTGAAATAACAGAAAAGATAAGAACTTGATTTGCCTAGGTATATATGGATAAACTATAACTAAATAGAAAGTTTGGTAGTAAATAGGATATAAGAAGACAAAGGCAACTAGTAAATTAATAAATGAATTCAAAATAATAAGTAGCAATTAATGCATATATATTTGGCATTAGTGATAATTACAAAATTTTACTCATTCATCTAATTTATTTAATTAAATCTAAATCTATGGCAACATTGTTGTTAATGATGGTTGTAAGTGAATTTGAATGTAAAAGGGTAACAATTATTTAGGTTAACCATTTTGAGTATATTAAGTTAAGAATGGCAATCGATTGAAATAAATCTAAATTAATTATTTTGTTTGGTTAATGTGTTCTAGTTAATAAAGGGGAGTTTATAAGAAATGAAGCATGCACTAATGAAATGTATTATAATTCAAATGTAATTTATACCCATAAAATGTCTATTTACTGAATAGAAAGATTTTTAAATCAATAAGCGAATTTATTGAGGTTCTAATTTATAATTTATAACATTTAATGTAGACTCAATTACAATTAATTGACTTAAATCGTGCAGTTAGCGTAGATTTGTTTTGTAATTGGAGTAGTTAATTCTATAAGATGAAGTTAATGCTAATTCTATTTATAATTGGACCATTTGTTGATATAGATTATAGAAAGCAAGATTTATAATTTAATTAAAGTATCAAAATTCAACAATTGTATTTATTGCAAATAAAGTAGAATTAAACGTTTAAATATTACGTTATTGAAATTAAAATGGAATTTGTGGATAATAAGGTGAAATCATGAACCAATGTTAGTGGCATCCTTATTTTTGGTAAAAGTTGAGAATATAAAAGTAAAAAAAAAAAATCTAATAAATGGGTTTTTGAGGATTTAATTTATAATTCCTAAAAATAAGGAAGTGGAGAAATTAACACTGCAATTGATAGACTTATCAACTTTTAATTCACATCTAAACTTGTTAGATCATTGAAATTGATTAAGAAATATATAAGTGATAAAATTTGGTCAATTTTAGAATTTAAATATAGAATTTGATTTTTATAATTTATTTTAATTTAATTAATATAAAAATGGCCATTTTGGCCACGGACTCGGATTTCGACGAAACCAGTTTCATCGGATCCGTATCGGTGAATTATTGTAGGGTTTCAGGTTTCGTATCGATCGGACCTGTCGTTTGATCGTACGGACGCGAAACGCCTTGAAATCGATTTAATTAAAAACAATTTGAAATCAATTTGGGAATTTTGTTTTCAGCATAACTTCTTCATACGATCGAATTTAGACGTGAAACTTTTTCCATCGCGTTCAGAATATTTTAAAATACCTATTTGGATATGTGGGTTTAATAAATTTTGTTCCGGGGTTAGAACGGGCTTTTTGGGCCATAGTTTGTTCCGCACGTTCATTTATCCGGCCTACCTACTCTAATCCAACCCTACTTATAAATAGACGATCATAAACCCTAGCCTCCATCTTCTATCATTTGTCTGTACGTTCTTTTCTTCAACTCCTTCTCCTCCTCAAATGGATGCAAACCTAGATCTATTTCTATTCAAATTTCAAATGAAAATTCAAACATCTCAGAAAAATTCCAAAAAAATATGTTGTAGATTTCATCAATACGAATCTACATGTGACATCTATTTCTACAATTGATGCTCGTTTCAGCCAGAAAACTCAGTCGAAGTTTAAAATCACGAAACCCTAACTTAAATTTGGGGGTTTTTGATTTCGGCCTAAATCGAAGAAATTGAGATGTGGGTTTTGTGGAGAATGGTGTTGGAAGTCAGTAGGAAGTGGACGCATCGCCTATAGTGGCGGAGGATGGCCGAATTTGAGGGTTAGGGTTGCAAAACCCTAACGGCGGCGGTGAAAAGGGGTGGGTCGCACGGGGTTCCTGGGATGCGGCTCGTTGAGATGAAGAGGTTGGTGATGGTCGGCGTTCGTGGCGTGGCCTGAGTTGAGGGCGGCGGCCGGTCAAAAGCACGGTCAAGGGGGGTGCTTGCGTGCGTTCTTGTAGCTTGAAGTCGCGTTTCTCTGTTGGGAGGGAAAACGTGGGTGACGTGGCCTCTTGTTATGGGGTGAATTATTATAAATTTGGTTTTAAGTTAATTTTGAATTTCAAAACGTTTATTCGAATAACTTTTACGTACAACCTCCGATTCACACGAGATTTTTTTTGTTAGGATCGTAATTAAATTCCAGATCTTTTGACGCTGGTTTGGACAGATTTGGAGACCGTCAAATTTTTGGTTTAAATCGGATTTAAATTCAAAAGGTGAGTGTTTTAACCCACTCACAACTTCTAAAATTTCTTGTGGTTGTTAAATTAATTTTAGATTGTTTGGCATGATTTATTCGTCATCTCGGTTAATTCGCATTTATTTAATTTAACTGTTAATTTATTTATTTATTGCATATAGATTGACAGTTAGAATTTATTTATTTGCATATAACTGCTAGTTCAATAGTTAGGTTTTATTTATTTGCATATAAACTGCTAGTTTAACAGTTATTAAATTTATTTATTGAATATAAACTGTTAGTTAATACCTGTATAATTTATATGTTCTATATCGATGATTGTTTAAATTGGATGATGATTGCAAATAATGGTTGATGATTGATATTTGGATGAATGGATGCTATATTTATATTGTATAAACTGCAAGTCATCATGCATTTTCATTCCATTCGGGATTGCGGTTTGAAATGATATACAACCGCATTTTTTTATTTTAAATTGCGGATTGAAATGATAAACATCCGTATCACTTGACCATAGTGTAGAAAATTTTATACAGGCACCGCGGTAAATATATAAAATTATTTTTGAAATGTTTTACTATGTTTTTGTAAAGCTATATATATATGGTTTATGGGATATTGATTTGGTTATTTATATATATATATATATATAGTAAAATTTCGGTTTTTAAGCTTTGTATAAGGTTGATTTGGAGTATAAAATAAAGTTTGATTTTCGAGATCAAATACGATTAAGAATTTATTTAAAATTAAATTTCTGGAGTTTTAATGACTTAAAAGAGAATAAGGTTGGAAGATAAATATTAAGTTAAATTGAAACTAAATGAAAAGTTAGAATTTTTAAAGGATATGATTTTTGTAACTTGATTTTTGTGTAAAGTGATTTGAATGAATATCAGGTTAATCTAAATGAATATATCAAGTTTAATAAATTGAAAGATTGTCCAATTATGTAAAGTTATAAGTTTTACTTAAAGGATATTGAATTCATTAAGTAAACATTTCAAGTCTAAATAATAAGTAATTGAATTTATTATATATATGGGATGGTCAAATGAGGTTGTTTTTGAAATGGTGTAATATTTTTGAAACGTAAAAATTTAAAATGGTATTTGGAAGTTTAAATCGATATTTGTAATTGATTTGTGAAATGTAAAGAAGGTATTTTGTTTTATAAAAGTAATTTAAAATTTTAACCATTTGAGAGATGAAATTTGTTTCAAAGTTATGGCTTTCAAGGTAGCATAATTTGGAAATATTATATTCAAGAGTTTTGATTTCTAAATAATTTACTTTGAAACCACTATGATTTTTGGAAAGAATATATTGGAAAATAAAGATGACATCATATTGTTTTGGGTTTTAAAAGGAAATGATATCGTATTTATATGGGTTTAAAATGGATATTTTATTCTGGTTTTAAAGTTTAAATTATTTTAAATGACCGCGGTGTTATAATAACGTTTGGTTGTTAAAGAGACCGGGATCGGAAGTTGTCATACTCTCTGCCAACTCCGAAAACCACTTTAACAACCGTGTACGCGGTGGAGATTCCAGAATGAAGTAGGTTGGTGGCGGCGTTTCCTGTAAGGTAAATACGTGGACCCAACTCCCGTGAGTTGGCATAAGGTGGCTAAAACAGGAGCGATCGACGGGTTAATAAGGTAGCACCTCTGATCGGACACTTCCCTTCGATACTATACTCAGACTTTGGATTTTCGGTGGCCACCTTCACTTTTGATTTCTTTGATGTGGGGAGTTTGTCCGAGGTGGGCGGCAGCTGCGCGCTGCGCGTTTCCATCGGCCCGGAAGCGTAATTGGTATATCTACCCTGGCATTGCCTAGTTGTGCCGTGTCACCTACCCTAGCGCGCCTTATTCGATTTTGTTTTGTACCATACCTATAGAGTGCCCTCTGACGACGCCCATTACGGGGGAGATTACGGTACTGTATAGACTATAGGAATATATAACTGCGTTAAGGTGGAAAATGTAAAGCCTTAACGCTATTTAAAAGTAAGTTTATTTTACAATAGACACTATTATAATAGCGCAATATACTACATAGTAAATAGTTTAACGGGTCCTTAGGAGATGTAAATCCCGAGCATCTCTTGAGTTACTGCACTCATATTTATTTCTGTTAATTTAACTCACATAAGATCTTTTAGTTCTGACTCGAGTGTTTTGTTTTTTCAATTCGCTCGGGTCAGTCCGAGCGTTTCAGGATTTGAAGTTTAGCTCTGGAGGACGAAGACGAAGATTTGTAGTATTACTATTATTATTTATCTAGTGCACTACACACTGTTCCGCTGCATTGTTATTGGTATGTGTAACTCTGATATGTATTATATAAATGTTTGTAAACAGTTTTATAAACTGTATATTTTATTATTATATTTTATCCTTCCGCTCTGAGATTCTATTTTGTTTATTTCTTCTCTGTTTGTCTTATTTACCCCATAACAATCCGTCCTTCTGTATGGTTTGAATCGGCATGTGTGTCGATTTGAAGCGTGCGAAAAGGCGGGACGTTACACTGTAGTATATTTTTATTACTGTGTGATGTTGTTGATGGAGGGCCCTCGGATAAAGGTCTTAAAGGACCGAGGGTGGCATATCTTAGGTTTTATTCCCCGGGAAGGGGATAGCCGGCCTTGTGTTAGCAGAGAGTCGGGTAGGTTCTCGGGGCGTCCCGCCAAAGGCGTTCCTATGTGGCAGTAGGAAATTCCTTAGCCGGACCATTTGTTGGAAATACAGTCATCCAATATGCGCCTTGTACAGTTTTAGTTGTAGAACCTGCTATTTAACATGGCAGCTATAGTAGGCATAGTATAATGGTACCTATGCTGGCTAGGATTTATATTATACTTTCGAAATATTTTTCCACTATGCACTAATAATAATATCAAATGGCTTTCGCGTATCAAACATTTTTGACTATCATAAGGAGAAATCTCCTCTAATTCTGCGTTTGCATTGTGTGTATGGCGGGAGGCCTTATGGTAGTTTCATTTTCCAAAAAGCGCGGATTTCAATCTAAATTCTTTGTTTGTTTAAAGGTAAAACTGTTTTGTTTGCTCATACCAGTCCCACGACTGACCTGGAGTTTATTGTTCCTTTCCTAAATTCTGAGTGCCCACTATTTCCACACAGGCAGTCTAGAGTTGGGTTTTCAGATAATCAAATAATAGGTGTAGATTCGATAGCCTTCGGAGTCTTTGGATTGGTAGCTCCCAGTCTTTGGGATCTTCTTCAGTCTTGGACGACTGACCTTGTTTAGCATATTTCAACTTGATGGGATTTCTTACTAGCTTTGGATTGGAGATGGAGTTATTGGATTTGGCATTGAAGATATTCTTTTCGCCGTGTCTTGTATCTTTGATAGTATTGATATGTATTGTATCATTCTATTGCATCATCATTGTATCTGGATATTGTATCAATGTTGTATATATTGATATTCTTTCTTCCGCTGTGTTGTCGTACTTAATGTGTTATAGGCTCCGGCGAACCAGATTCGACGTTTGGATCTGCGGCATTTGAATACGAGTGTCGTATTCGGTGCCGATTTTCGAAGGTCGAGTTAGACCTTTACAGTGGTATCAGAGATGAAGGTTAAAACTTTAGCTCAGGAGTATAACACATTAAGTGACTCATTAGAGATAGGGTGAAGTATACCCTGGAATGAGTATCCCTAAGATATCCGTTTGAATGCCTCAGTAAATTCTCTTACTATTCACTGATAGTAAGTATGAGTGCAAGAAGAGAACGAGATAGGAGACAGGGAAATACCAGTACCAACGGTCAATACCCTGCGACTGTGGAAATAACTTTCTTTATCAATCTCCTTTGATTCGTCTTCCCAAATTCTTTGATTGCTTCGTGGCGGCTCGATGAAGAAGCTTCGGTGTGATGGTGGCCCTACGAACCGGGTAGATAAGTCTCTATTTCGTATTCTCTTCGTCGAATTTCTATCAGCTGTTCGTTTATAACTCTGATAAATTTGAAAATTTAAATTTGATATATTGGTTAACTAAAATATAAAGTTAAATAATTTGTATCGATAAAGCGATTTCGATTTGACCCAAATTTGAAATTTTATTGTAATTGCTTGTGAGTACAAAAGTCCGAAGAGGGACAAGTTAGATATATATTTTGGGGTGTTCCGACTATAGTTTGGAATCCATATCTAGTATTTGAGAATTTCGAAAGACTATATCCAATTTTCTGTTCTTTCGGGGTCCAGATATATAGTACAAACGGTTAGTTATCCCTTCGAACTAATCACTGCCCTTGCATATTCGTAGACCGGTGGACCCGAGGATCGTGTAAAGAGTTAAATAGATTCGTTCTTGTATCAATTAATGATATTCTGATTTGGTAAGCCAAATACAGAATAGATAATCGAATTGATTTGTGAGTCGATTCTCTATCTTTGCGTATCTATCCAATCCTTGTTGTCTCCATTGCAAATTTTGAGGACGAAATTTTTTTTAAGGGGGGAGTCTGTAACGATCCCGATTTTTAATTAAATTTAAATTGATAATTAAAATAAATTTTTGAATAAAAAATTGTAAATTAATTTGAATTTTTCATATTAAATAGGATATTTATTTATTTGGACATTGATTTTAAAATTTAAATTGGGATTTGAAATTCTATATTTAGTATCTATAAATAGAAAGTAACATCCCAAAATTATCAATTAAAATAAATAATATATTTAAACTCTTGGGGTTTAATTTGAAAATGAATTGGAAGAAAAAACTTAAATAAATAAAATAAGTGATAATAATATATAAATAAATTCCAATTTTTATTTTGAGATTGAAATATTGAAATAATGAATGTTTTAAAAAGTCATTTGAATTTAAAAATCTTATATATATGTATATTACAAATATGAGTAAAATTGAATACATATTGAGATTTAATTTAAGCTTTATTCAAAGTAAGTGTGAATATACAAATGGACATGAATGTCTATATTTCATGTTAAAAATTGAAATTTAAAATAAATGTTTAAAAATTAGTAGCATTTAAAATCATTAAGATGTAAAATATGTAATGTAAATATTAGTTAAATTCTTTTAACATTGTACGTATATACACACACACACACAAATGAATAAAGGAATACATTTATTTATAAAGTGTATATGATATAACAAAATAAAGTTTACAAATTTATTTTGTCTTGTAAAAAAAAATCCTAACTGTAAGTAAATTAAAATTGTTGTCATTGGTTAATTAAGTGCATAAATACAACCAAGAGTAATCACTGATCTGTAACTAAAATTTGCAGATCTAAAACCCCAAACTTTAAAGTAGAAAAAGAAGAAATTTGCAGGCTCCATCTCTTCTTTGAAATTGTCAAGAGCTTCTTTGTCTTCAGGAAATTCTCTGAAAAATGTGAGTAAACCCCATGCTTTATTCAATTTTTTGTGTTTAAATGCCTGCATGAATGTGAATAGCTTTTGCTTGTGAACGAATTGCTATGTTTGAGTTTTTCTTTGCCTGAAAATGTTGATTTCTGTTCTTCTGTTTGCTGTAACACTCTGGGTTACAGTGTAAACCATGCCAGATTTTGAATGATAACCTATGGTTTTGGACATGCTATGTGTTTCCGGTAATTAATCAAAGTAAAGCTATGTGTTATTGTTTTTTTACTGGAAACTGAGCTACATTTAATTTTCAGGTTTACAAAGTAAACCATATTAGAACCCAAATCTCTCTCCCCCCTCTTTGTTTCTGAAATGATAGTAAACAGTTTAAAAAAAAGAGAAATGTTGTTTAACCCTGTACCACATTTCAGTAATAAATCAAAGCAAGTAGTGATTTTCTTGTTTGCTGAAACACAGTTACATACAGCTTTCTGTTTACAAGAGTAAACCATATCATAATCCAACTCAAATCTCCCTCTCTCCCTCATTTCTTTCTGAAAGAAGATTGCAACACAAGTTGAAGTTTGTTTTAAAAAAACTGTAATATGTTCCAACAATAAAATTTAAGCAAAGATTATACAGTTTTTCCTGGAAACTATGCAATGCAGTCACCATTCATATTTTTTTCAAAAAAAAAAAACTCGAACTCTACAGATTTCAATTTCAGTAATATCATTTGAATCTACTTCAAAAATGATGATTTTTGAAAACAAAATGCAAATTTTTCATTGAGCTTTGGTCGAGATAATGAAGGTTGAACAGAGAGATGAACTTTGACCAATTCTGATGATCCAAACGATGGTGGGTCTCGAGTTCATTGTCAGG
Organism: Allium cepa; assembly: GCA_030765085.1. Lineage (NCBI taxonomy): Eukaryota > Viridiplantae > Streptophyta > Magnoliopsida > Asparagales > Amaryllidaceae > Allium > Allium cepa. Next base: position 617,378,474 of record CM060942.1, read on the forward strand.
GTTAGATTAAATGTTTGAGATTATTGGAAAAATACGAGTAAAATTTATAAACCCTTAAATTTTCAATTCGAGACGAAATTAGGGTTTAAACTCTGTATTTTTGATGGTGAGGTCGCGGGTTAACTGCGTCATCAACACGGCGTTTCAGGCGATCGGACGTGGGGAGTTTGAATCCTTGGGTATCATGGAGGCTTCGAGCAAGGTGGCACGTTCGCCGATGGTCGGAGGTGATAGTTTGAAGTGGGTTTGGGTGACCCAGTTTTTGTACAATCGAACCCATAGGCTAAATTTTCGATTTCGTGATGAACACCAGGTTCTGGAGGCTTGGGGGCTTGAGTGGGTTAACGTCGTCTTGTCGGAGGTGGAGTCGACGACCAGAACGTCGTCCACTAGTTGTGCACGTGTACGTGATACTTTGTGTATCAGTTCCTCTCGTGTTGGGAAGAAGGAGGAGAACTCGAAGCACTGCTCGGGTTAGGGAGGAGGAGACTCGAGGTTAGGCTTGTGTATTTTAAACATTGCTCCGGGTCATTTTAAACTTAAACAAATTTTCGTTAAAAATTTTTTTACACGGGTCAATTTGGGCTAGAACTCAAAGTAAGGGGATGGTCGTCTCGGGGACAACTCGAGGGAGCCACGGGTTGGACATAAAAGCTGTAAATTCCAGTTTTAACTAAATTTTTGAAACACAAAATTAAATAATTTTGTCTGAATAAATTAATGTTAATTGTAAATGGAATATTAGGTAAATGGTATTGAAAATAATTATCTGAGATTTATGGAGTTCAAGAATATTTTAAATCTTTTATGTTCTTTTAAATAAAAGTTATAAATCAAAATATCAAGCATTAACTGTCAACCAAATTTATTTATATTAACAATTAATGTTTTTATAATGATTTTATAAATAAATAAATAATCAATTAAAGAATAGTTAATGAATAAAGGTAATTCAACTTAATTAATTAACAATTAAGAATTAATAAATTAAGATAATCAACTAAAGAATAATCAATTTATAAAGCCTATTAAGATTTAATTAATTCATAATTAAGTAAAATTAAACATTGATTTAAAATAATTAATAAAGATAATTATATGGTTAATTCACTTTAATTCCATCACCTTAATCAAAGATGAATAACCATCGTCAAATATTCTGTACTGGATTGATATTTCTATTGTGATATTGTGATTGCTTTGTGATGAACTGTGATTTGTTCCTATATGTATGTAAAAACCCTTTTGCCCGTAAAACGGCATTTAAATTTCGATGCGAAAGGGAGTCGGATTCCAGTTGGTTATTCGAAACCCACATCGAATCGTAATGACGAATCTTTGTGATTGATTTACTTTATCTATGAATCTGTGAACGAAGATAAGCGTTATGGGTCATACCGCTTATCAATATTGATATGGTTGAATCGGTGATGATTGATGTTGTGCACTATTGTGTAAAAACCCCTGGACTACACTATATACACACAAATATGGATTGCACATGGAAATCGGTTAAGTCACAGATTTTTGAAATAATTTTGAAATTGAATTTTTTAAATCAAAATGATTTTGGAAATGGATCGGATTTAAAGTGAAAAGGCTTTTGAAAAAGAATTTCAAAGATAAAAGCTATTTTAAAGTGAAAAAGCTTCCGAAATAAAGCTGTTTGTTTTCAAATGATAAAAGCTTTCATATAAGAAATGAATTTTCAATTTGTAGTAAACGAATTTCAAGTTCGAATTGAAATGGTTTTCCAAGTTATGAATAAATATTTGGGAACGGGTTTTGAAAGCTATGAGTAAAATCTTTGATTTCAAGATTAAATGAATTAATCCAATCAGAATGGAAATGGTTTGAAATCAGTAAATGGATCTTTGTGAAACTGGATGAACTTTGTGAAATAAATCTTTTGTTTGAAGATTCGAAATGGTAATTTGTTTAAACCATTTGAAAGAAAAATTTGGAATTTTAAAGTTGTGACTTAACTGAAATCCCATATCCATATGTTTTTAAATATTGCGCTCATTATTCAGTTTAGCCGGGAGAGGACCTTGTGTCATATAACCCATTCCGAATAATGATACGACATTATGAATAGCATTTGAAGACCGGTGGTGAAGACCGGTATTTGCGAGAACGATAGGATGACCTATCGATTGTCTCTGCACTGAGTAGCTACGGTATAGAGATTCCCTAAGTGATGGAAAGTCCGATCGGGATTGTGAATACCTGAATTTGCAAGGGCTTCTTCGGAAGTGCCTTTGGTTCTGTTCGAACCCGAAACAGACTTGTATGGTTGTGTTTTTGACACTACACTTTGAGATGTAAAGCCGATTTCTTTCAAATACATATCTATTGGTGGCGGAGAATTTATTCTCTTAGCTTAACACCCTTCTCTGAGACGTACGAGCTCAGAGGTTATGTAGTTGAAGGCTATCAGCGATATACTCCCAATTTCGTAATGTGGCACGCTAAGTGCTGCTGTGTGTTGATGATTATTTGTTGATCAAAGCATGGCTTTGTGAAAAAACGTAGCTTTGTGGACGAGACCTCATCGAGCCTCACAAACCGGTAATGGTCGAAACAGGAAAGATGCGGCAAGATTTCAAGGGTAACTCCCCTAGTGTATGACCATTCCTTCTGGAAAAGGATGGTATCATGGTATGGAGCCCAGATACTTACTCATGTGAACACTAGTATATTTATATTACTATGTGATGTTGTTGATGGAGGGCCCTCGGATAAAGGTCCCAAAGGACCGAGGGTGGCATATCTTAGGTTTTATTCCCCGGGAAGGGGGTAGCCGGCCTTGTGTTAGAAGAGAGGCGGGTTGGTTCTCGGGGCGTCCCGCCAGAGCGTTCCCATGTGGCAATAGGAAATTCCTTAGCCTGATTATTTGTTGGAAATCCAGTCATCTAATACGCGTCTTATACGGTTTTAGTTGTCGAACCCGCCATTTAACATGGCAGCTATATTAGGCATAGTATAATGGTACCTATGCTGGCTATGATTTATATTATACTTTCGAAATGTTTTTCCACTATGCACTAATAATAAAATCATATTGCTTTCGCGTATCAAGCATTTTTGACTATCATAAGAAGAAATCTCCTCCAATTCTGCGTTTGCATTGTGTGTGTGGCGGGAGGCCTTATGGTAGTTTCATTTTCCAAAAAGCATTGCGGATTTCAATCTAAATTCTTTGTTTGTTTAAAGGTAAAACAGTTTTGTTTGCTCATGCCAGTCACATGACTGACCTGGAGTTTATTGTTCCTTTCCTAAACTCTGGGTGCCCACTATTTCCACACGGGCAGTCTAGTGTTGAGTTTTCAAATAATCAAATAATAGGTGTAGATTCGATAGACTTCGGAGTCTTTGGATTGGTAGCTCCCAGTCTTTGGGATCTTCTTCAGTCTTGGACGACTGATCTTGCTTAGCATAGTTCAATTTGATGGGAGTTCTCGCTAGCTTTGGATTGGAGATGGAGTTATTGGAGTTTGGCATTGAAGATATTCTTTCCGCTGTGTCTTGTACCACTGATAGTATTGATATGTATTGTATCATTCTATTGTATCATCATTGTATTTGGATATTTTATCAATGTTGTATATATTGATATTCATTTCTTTCTTCCGCTGTATTATTGTACTTAATGTGTTATAGGCTCCGGCGAACCAGATTCGACGTTTGGATCTGCGGCATTTGAATACGAGTGTCGTATTCGATGCCGTTTTTCGAAGGTCGAGCCAGGATCGCTACATCTTTCATTATAATAAAATACACATAATTTACACTATAATCTTGACAAAGACCGGACGGATAATTTTCGGATGCGGATGTCTTCGTATCCGCATCTGCATCCGTTTTTCCGTATATCGGCTAATATCCGCTTTTCGAATACGGATGACGACAGATTATAGATTTTTCGAGTATGCATTGACAGCATAATTTCCCTTTACTTTTGCCCAATTTAACCATCCTCCCCATCGATGGACACAAATATTTGCAAGATGAAATTTCCCCTTCTTCATTTTTCATCATTTGATACGCAATGGCTCAAGGCATTCTCCTTGTATTTCAAATAATAAATTCGAATAGAATATCAAGAGGAATATGAAATCTACAAATTCTTCTTGCGTCAAGTCATCTTCTTTTTTCTTTGATTTGAAGGCTTTATCTTCTCTGTATTTGATTACAAGTAGCTTGAGGGTTTCACTTGGAACGGTGAAATTTCTAATTTGACCACTCTTTTATTTTGAAAATATAATTGACGCAGGTTTAGGGTTTGAAAAAAGAATCTTAGGCTAAGTACATGCTTGCTGTTAGAGAGATGAAAAACTGTTGTTAAAGTTGATTTAATGGCACTGCTATAAATTGAATATAATTTATATATGTTTTACTAAAACATATGTAAAAAGGATTTTTTTCACATTTTGCAGAAGACATCCTCAAATATGTCATCATAAAATAAAATTTCAAGCATAATAATTTTCAAAGGCCAAACATCAAGATAATATTACATGTTACTTACAATCTAGAAGTCTAAATATAATTCAACAATTATATTTTCCAAATCAATATCGACATCATAATATTCATAAGCTTCGACATCTTCCTCGTACAGATACATTTCTTCTTCGTGAAGACTAAATAATTTAAAGCGGATGCTGAAAAATCTCCCAATGTGGATGTTCTTCTGCTTGGATATCTAGCTTTTTTCACTCCTGTTGCTCTAAGGTAATACGCAAAGTCAAATCATCGTTATCATTATTAAATACAAGATCATCTTCAGCATCATATGCATCATTCATATTTCCGATTAACCATACAATCATCAATATCTTTTAAGGATATTAGATCATTGGTGCCACAAATTATTTAAGATGAACAAAATAAAATTCTGAATTTAAAAACAATTTAATTAAATTAATAAATTTAATTAATAATATAAATAAGAATATTATATAAGTTAATTAAATTATAAAAGGTTATATATAAATTAAACTTGTATGAATGTATAATCCCAACTAAGGTTTAAGAAATGGGTACATATGTATTATACGCCTACCGTAATTTCAGATGTATCTGACACTTGAATCACGAGGTATTTCGCAAAAAATACATTGTTCCCTAAATCAATATCACTCGAATCATTTAGTTTTTAGCTTGAGCTAGTCCATTACTTTTTTATGGTGTTTGGATTGTGAAAAATAAAAAATAAATAAGAAATAAAAAGGCAATAAAATAACTAAAAGGCGTGCCTTTGTTGCGTTGAGCGCCACTTGTGCGATTCACTACACATTTCCATATGCGTCGCACCATACGGGAGAAAGTCGCAAACGCTGACACGCACCTTATTGTGTCTTTCATAATTATGTGTTATGGATGCTTGATTAATATTGTAGCTGCAATTTAGATAATATATTTTTTCCAATTAGAAATAGTTTTGTTCCAACTAACCTTTTGAACTGATTAATATGCATCCATTTTTCTTACATATTATGTATATTTCGTTTGTTTTCCTATTTGCGCAATGCTACATAGGGCTATCAATGGACAGCTGAAAAATCTGAAATCTGTTCGCATTCGTATCCGAAAAGCGGATAAATATCTAATATCCGAAAAACGAATACGGATACGAAGACATGCAAATGAAAATTATCCGTCCGATTTTTTCCAAGATTATAATTTGAATTATGTGTATTTTAGTAAAATGAAAAATATTTATTTATTATTTTATTAAGTTAGTAGTTTATACTATATGCACTTAATGCATATTAACTGCTCAAAACTATTGATTATCATCATATTTGTTTATTTTAACACTTTATAATCAATGGGATTGAAAAAAAAATGTCAAACTAAAATTTTCTTTTTATATTTCTTAGTTATCGTGAGTGAATATGATAATTATCAAATATCCATCAGTATCAATGGATGCGAATATCCGATATCCGAAATGATTTCGGATGCAGATGCGGATATCACACTATCTACATCCAAAAGTATCCATTGACATGCCTAATGCTATAGAAGAATACTCATAAACTAAGATGGTTGCGTTCTATATAGAGCTAGATTCAATTCTGTGCCGAAAATTCATGTTCATAACCACTACCATATCGATTTATGTGATAATAGAAAAACCATACTATTACCAACCAAAGTAATCGAAAAACTGATACTTTGGCTTGTGGTTGGTAGTGGCTAGTACATATATCACAAATAAACCTTTACCGTTTACAAGTATGATATCTATTTGTTTACGATATTTCATGCTAAAAGAGTAAATATTGAGAGTTGCTATTTTTTATTATATGATTATTTATCAATTTTATTTTGTATAGTAAAACATTCAAGTAAATGTTGTGCAAGAAGCTAAAATATAGTATAAAATCATATTGTTTTTAATGATAAGAATTGCATTCAATCTGGCATCATAATAGTGTTTTGGTAAATTTTCTATTAAATCGTTATACATTTAATGTGATGCTACATGGACAGTAGCATGCATTTTTCCTTTTTATTTAGTATGCAGTTATAATTAAAATGCAAAAGGAATTTGTAAATTCTTTCGGTGCTGATAGATTTTATGTTTTGTAAAAAGTTGTGACGACCGTATTTTTACTTATTTTAAAATTTTAAATTTAGTGTAATTAATGAATAAAATGGTTAAAAATAAAAAATTTAATGATTTGAATGTAAGTTATTGGATATGAACTTCAATAAAATTTTGAAATATACTAATTTCGAAGATTTAAGTAATAACGAGTATTAAGATGAAATTCTATATATTAACTAGGTTTATAATCAATAGCTGAAGTTGAATAATAATTGAGAATTATTTAGATAGAAATAAAATGATGTTAATAACTAGAATTCATTTGGAACTTAATGATTTATTTATATTGATTTATAGGATAATTAAATTGTTTAAATTTAATATTGAAATTTTCAAATGATTGAATCTTGAATTAAAAATGAATGAAGATGATTTTAAAATTTGATATGAATTCTACTTAAACAATAATGAAGATTGTTGACATTTAAAATTGGATTTAAAAGTGAATAGTTAGAATTTGAAAATTTCATATTAAAATTGACGAGTACAAATAGCCATTTTGGCCACTGTCCCAATTTCGACGATACCAATTCCATTGAATCCGTAATAGTGTATTATTATTAGATTTCAAATTTCATGGCGTTTGGAGTTATCGTTTGATCGTACGGGATATAAACGCGTTGAATTTTATATCGAAAATTTAATATAATAATTGGATCTAAAAATCTATCTTCTCCGTACAATCGAAATGGGACCCGAAACAACTTCCATTGCGCTCGGAATAAGGATATAACAATATGAACGCTTGACGACATGCCTCGATTGGAGTCCGTAAATTACAACTCGATATTTTGAAAATTTAATTTATATATATATTGTCATACCCATTCACATCATCATGTCTTTCAACCGTTTACATATTCCATCAACCACCCTATTGTTGTATGAGCCTACACTCTATTCTTCGATTTAAAAATCATATACGTTCCTCCTTTTCATTTCAAAATCACGCTGAACAAAAAGAAAACGAGAAATGGAAACTTCAAAAATCGATCCCTCCATTTATACTCGATATAAAAATGTAAAACCAATTTTAAAAATAAAATTCATATTCTCCTTCGATCTGTTGTAGTTTTGAGAGGTGCAGCATCGAGTTGAAGATCTCGACAATGAGAAGGAACGACAGTTTCAAACTAGGGTTTCGATCTGATGGTGATTGGGGTAGTATTTCGTGTTATGGAGGATGGAATTGAAGTCGTGATGGTATGGGGTCGGCGGCTAAATTTTGGTGAGTTGCGATCGGGCTTTGAGACACGCGGCCGGATGCTACAATGAAGTCGCCTGGGTTGTCACATACGAGATGGGAGCTTGATGTGTGGTGGAGAGGTGCCGAGTATGTGGAATTTCCGATGGCGAGGCTTATGACGTGGTCGGAGTGTCAATTTGATGGCCTGGGGACCGTATCAGTTTGTTCGTGCACGACATGGGGGAAACATCTCGTTCTTGCACAGGTAAGATATTGGAGAAGAAGGGAAGTAGTTGTGGGCAAGGCTAGATTGTGTTTTAGGTAATGGGTTCAATATAAAAATAAATTTGTGTTAATGTAATTATATTTTAATCGATGAACTTAAAAATTAAATAACTCACCATACGAGGCCAAATCTAGGTATGGATCTTTGTGTTGCGATCGTGATGATGAGAGCTTCGCAATAAAACTGGTTTGGACGGATTTAGAGACTGTCGAAATTTAGGCTACAATCAGATGTTGTCCGGTTTTAGTTCCAAAACGGAACGTCTCGACGACAACAGAAAAAAATGAGTGTTTTATACGCTCACATTTGGCTAATATATTTTTATGTTGGTAAAATTTATATTGCGAAGTAAATTGAATTTATTGATTATGTTTAATAAATTTAATTGACATTTAAATGGACATCTGAATTAATTGATAAATTTTGAATTGACAGTTAAATTTGAAATTGGAATTTAATTGTCAGTAAAATACCGGATATTAATAACTACGAAATGGTTCTGAATTATTTTGACTGTTTGGATGATAAATTGTGATGGTGCCAATTGATTGATATTTGGATGACTGGATGTTTATTTATTTTCATATATATCTTGTTATCACATGTTAATTATTTATAGTATATAAAACTGTAAATTGAATTATTTCGAATAAATTAGGAAATAGGTTGAAATGATATATACCTATGACATTTACTTTGGATTGAAACGATATATATCCATCCTTGGAATTAAATCGAATAACTGATCACTTGAGCATAGAATAGAAAATTATATACAAACACTGGATTGGTTAAATTAAATGATTTTAAAAATTTTGATTCGAAATTTATTTAAATGATTTGATTTTGAGAAAATGAAAAATCGAATTTATGAAAATTGAACAATTTCGAAATTGAACTCGGAATTGAATTATATATAAGGATTTGGAATTCAAATTGGGTATTGAGAGTAAATTTGTAACATCCCGCATTTTTGTACGTTTAAGCAGGCACACGTGCCAACTCAAAGCATACAAAAGAGCGGATTGTTATTGGGATAAATAAGAAAATGGAGAAAGAAATAAAACAAACAGAATCTCATGGCGGAATGACAAAATGTAATAATCAAATACAGTTCATGAAGCTGTTTTACAAAACATTTGATTATACTTATACAATATAGAATCAGAATTACACATACCGGAGAATGATAAATAACAATGCAGCGGAACAGTCTGAATGTAGTGGAATGATATAATAAATAATAGTAATAAAATCTTCGTCTTCGTCCTTTAGAAATAAAGTCTTCAAATCCTGACCCGAGCGAATTGAAAAGACAAAACACTCGAGTCAGAACTAAAAGATCTTATGTAAATTAAATCAACGGTAAATAATATAAGTGCAACGGCGTCAGAGATGTCTACAGGGTTTGACATCTCCTATGCAGTGTCAACGTGAGTGCGGTAACTTAAGAGATGTTCAGGATCCACATCTCCTAAGGATCCGTTGAACTATTTACTATGTAGTAATATACGCTATTATAATAATGTATAATGGTTAAATAAACTTACTTTTAAATAGTGTTAAGGGGTTACTCATATAGCCCTTAACACGTAATAGTCCCAATAGTCCATCCAGTATCAGTGCATCTCCAGAGCGGAAGACTACCCTAAATATTCCACGGGCTACGGGAGAAATCCAAAATCGTACAAGGCGCGCTAGAGTAGGTGACACGGCACAACTAGACAATGTCATGTTAGATATACCAATTACGCTTCCGGACCGGTGGTAGCGCATAGCAGCTACTACCGCCCACCTCGAGCCACACCCCCAAAATCAAAAGGGCCCAAATCAATCACAAATTAATAGAATGGTATCGAAGGAGTGTGTTCGATAAAAGGTGATACCTTCTTAGCCCGTCAATCGCTCCTGTTTTAGCCACCTTATGCCAACTCACGGGAGTCGGGTCCACGTATTTACCTCAAAAGAAACGCCACCACCATCCTACTTCATTCTAGAATCTCCATCACGTACATGGTTGTTAAAGTGGTTTTTGAAGTTGACAAAGAGTATGATAACTTCCGATCCCGGTACCTTTAACAACCAAACGTTATTATAACACCGCGGTTATTTCAAAATAATTATACTTCAAAACCAGAATATTATATCCATTTCAAAACCATATAAATACGATATCATTTCCATTTTAAAAACCAAATCAATATGATATTATTTTTATTAAACTCAAATCAATATAATATCATTTTAATTTCAAATATATCCTTTCCAAAAATCGTAGCACCTCCAACATTATAACACTTTGAAATCAAAACACTTGAAATATAACACTTTCAAATCATAATCCTTTGAAACTCAAACTTTGAAAACATAACTTCCACCACTTAAATGGTTTAAATATTTAAAATACTTTATGTAATAAAATAGCCTCTTCAATTCCCAAATCAATTCCCAAATCATATACTACAATTCAATCCAATTTCCAAATAACTTATTTCAAATTATATTGATTTCAAAACAGTTTTGATCCACAAAACAAAACATTCCAGATTCAATATATTTCCAAATTTAAATATTCAACAATTTCACAACTAAGTTTGGAAATTTCATATTTACATATCAAATTCAATTTTCTATTATTTAGTTTTGAAATATTTTTACTTAATAAATCCATTATCATTTAAATAAATCCCAAATTACAAATAACTAAATATTTCCTTAAATTTATTTATACTTGAAATACTCCTTTAATTCACCTTAACCCAGAAATCAAGTTATAATAATCATACCTTTTTAAACTTTCCAATTTAATAAATTTCACATCAACTTATTTTAGTTAATTCTTAAATAAATTCAATTTCAAATAAATTTCCAATTTATCCTCCAACCTTAATTTATTTAAATCATTATAAACTCTATATTAACATATAATTTAAATACTTAACCGTATTATCTTCCATAAAACCAAATTTTATTATTAAATTTATTTTATATTAAACAAATTATACATAGTTCAAAATCAAGAATAAAATAACATTATATAATATCGGAAATCAATATTTACATAAAACCATATATTTCTTTACAAAACCATAGAAACCAGTTCAAAATATTTTATATATATATGCCGCGGTGTCTGTATATAATTTTCTATCCTATGGTCAAGTGATATGGATATTTATCATTTCAATCCGTAATTTAAAACATAATTACGGTTACATATCATTTCAAACCGCAATCCCGAATGAAATAAAATCCATAACAACTTGCAGTTTATAACAATATAAAATACAACATCCCTCCATCTAATATCAATCATCAAACATTTATCACAATCATCATCCAATTCAATCAATAACATCAATATATAACAGATAAAAAATAACAGGTATTTACTGGCGCTTTATGTTCAATAATAAATTTAAATAACTGTTTAACTGGCAGTTTATATGCAATGATAAATTAAATAACAATTTAATTCAATAAAGTCAATTTAACTGAGATGATAATTAAAAATATGCCAAACAGTCATATATAAATTTCTAATTACATCATAAATCAATTTAACAAACATCAGAAAATTTGGAAGTTGTGAGTGGGTTAAAACACTCACCTTTTGAATTTAAATTGAATTTAAATCCAATTTTAACCCAAAAATTGGAGAGTCTCGGAATCCATCTAAACCAGCGCCAAAATGTCCGGAATTCCAATACGAACCTAGGGAGAAAACCGCGCGTGAAATGGACCTCGTACGTAAAATTTATACGCGTTAGATCATTTGGAAACAAAATTTAAATTAAAACAAAATAAATAACTCACATATCCAACCACGCCACGTCACCACGCACAGCAAAACTCCAGGCGCGAGACTATTCGCGTTCATTCCCTCTTAATCGCGCCTGCACTGAACTACCGCTGCCACGCCAACGTCATGCCGCGCCGTGCCAAAGCCGTCTCGCTCTACCCGATACCGCGACCACCACTCGACCTCCCCAAGCCTCGTCGATCGGCGAGAAACCCCAGCCGCCACCGTTTAAATCAAACCCTAATCCAATTAATCTGACCGATCCAGCCTTCAATCTTCCAAACGAAACACACCGATGAACAACATTCGGCCCCCTCTATAATATGCATAAATCAATTGGACGATCTGACAACGTTCATCGACGTGCGATGAACGACCTTGAGTATTCCATCGACTTTCGACCACAACGAAACTCAAATCGAAAAACGAATCACATATTTGACTTGCACTCATCGAGAGCTTCAAATCCATATATAATTCGATATAATTTGTGGTGTTTGAAATTTTGGCTTTGAATTTGATTTGAAATTGCAATTGGAATTTTGGTTTGTCTGCCATTGGAATGAGGAGGAGCAAATGGAATTGTACGTACAGAATAATGAACATAAGAAATAGGCTAGGGTTTATAACGAGGTATATATAGGTAGGTCAGAAATAGAGATGAATGGACACAATTGGTTTGGACCGTTGAACGATAAATGGCCCAAAAAGCCCGTTCTGATTCTGGAACGAAATTCGGTCAACCCATATATCAAAATAGATGTTTTAAAATATTTTAAAATCAATGGAACAGGTTTCAAGTCCAAATTCCATCATATGAAGAAGTTATGCTAAAATCAAGTTATTTCAAATTGATTTCAATTGATTTTAATTTAATTGATTTCAAGGCGTTTCGAGTCCGTACGATCAAACGACAAGTCCGATCGCTTCGAAACTTGAAATCCTACTATAATTCACCGTTACGGATCCGATGAAACTGGTTTCGTCGAAATCCGAGTCAGTGGCCAAAATGGCTATCTTCCGGCTATTAAATTAAATTAATAATTAATTAATTAAATCACTTTTTCAGTTTAAATTTTATTATTACCATTTCTATCATTTTTGATTCCTTAATCATTTATAATAACTTAAACAATTTTACACGTTAAATTTAAAGTTGATTAACTCATCAATTTCAGTGTTATTTCCAATTTCGTTAAATTCAGAAATAATAAATTAAAACTCCAAAATCCATTTATTAAATTTTTAAACATTGTTATTCGAGTCTTTATTACAATAAGAATATAACTAACATTGTTTTTAAATCTTGGTTCTTAATATTCACTCATTTTAACTTAATTTCAATTAACATACTATTTAATTACCTTTAATTGCAATTTGATTTCCAATTTTATTTAACACACTAAATAAATAACATATATTAATTGTCACCTATTTACTTTTACTTACATTATAAGTTTATTACTTACCAACACAGGTTATAATTCCATATAAAACACTAATTTTATTTAATTACCATTAACACTGTATTATTTCATTAATTAATTCAATACTTACATTTGTTTTTCTTATATTCCATTTATAAACAAATTATAATATTTCCACTATTTCAATAAACTTGAATTCCATTCAAGTTATTAGCCATTCACTTACATTCATACTGTTGCAATTCGTTCTAGTTATTATTTTTATTAATAATTCACAAATTTATATTTTCTTTAATATTTAATTTCAAAAATCCTATTAAATTAACAATTTTAATTATTGAAAATTTACGGGCCGTTACACTCTCCCCCACTTAAAACTTTTCGTACCCAAAAAGGAAAAAAAAGAAAAAGAAAGGATTAAATAAACAATACATCCTATTCAAAAATATTAACTTTATAAACAAACAATTTAAAAAATTAATTAATTTAAAGGAAATATACCAATTTATAACCATTAAATCTTTTATACTCAAATCAATAAAGTTTGAAAAATATTTCCAAAAAAAATTCCAAGTCCAAAATTTACGGAAAATTTCGGCAAAGTCTCCTTTGTACGAAGAGGCTCGGGAGAAAATATAATATCAAAATAACAATATACAACATATATTTTCCAAAATAATATATATCTCAACACGGGAAAAACAATATAATAGCGCTATAAAACCGTAATCCGAAAACGTACCTATTTGTCGGGCAATTAACGCTTATTTTATGAAACCAAAAGCGGTAGCAACTGCTTCCATAACCTGTGTTTCACTTATATAATCCAAAAGATTTAATAATTATATAAAATGAAATATTTAAAGTTGTTTCAACCACCAACAAACAATCAATATAAACAACCATCACATGCCACCAACATACAATCATCATATACAATTAACAAAATCAAGCATCCATTCACATCAAACAAAACAAATAGTTGTTCGGGTTAAAACTTTAAATTGTACGGAATGGAAAATAAACTACTAAGTGCACCATTTACTCAACAGTTTTAGATGAAACTAAATATATTATTCATACATCCAAACGAATTTAAAATATCATTGCCCAAACAACCATAAACCAAACAAACAACAATTCCAAACAATAGATCAAGTTCATTCTTATTAATTTCATTTCATAACATTTGTTGTTTGATTTCCTTTTCATTCATATAATGATTTATCTTTTTAATTTACATTTTTTCTTACAAATTTTCATTTTCATCCACTCATTCAGTGTTTATTTCATTTACTTTCATTTATTACTTGCAATTATTCATTTTCATTTTCATTTATTCAGGTCATGACAGTTTCTTTTTATTGCATTATATTTATTTATTCATTCATTATTGCATAACTTCATTTATTTACACTCATTTGTTTAAAGTTTATATGTTCAATTCAATTTCTTAGCATATGAATTCGTCTACTTAAGTTTTTAATTACTTTCTTATAATACTTACTTTCTATCACAATTTATTATAGTAATATTTCAATTATAACATAAGTTTATAACAACTACAACATCAAATTCTTATTTATTAAAGAATTTCATTGAATACTTTCATTATTTCAAATTTTTACTTGTATAGTATCATATTACATTTCCTTATTAAACATTACAACTTTTAATATTCGGTAAGTTATATATGTGCCTTTAAGAATGTAATTGAAAGTTATACAAGTTTTTCTCATTTCTTTTAACTAATTTAATGTTCAATAATCATATCCTTTGTTGATAGGTTACAATTTCAACTTTCTTGAAATTTCATTTATAACCTAGCATTTAATCTCTTATTTTAATTAGAGGTTCCAATTATTAATTAGTTACGACCCATTTCACTAAAATAATTGAAACTATTAATTAACGGAAACTTACGAACTAAATACCGAGTTAAATTACAAATCATTTTAAGATAATAGATAGATGTATATACTTACAGTTTATATATCCAATTATATTTAAAACAATTTGAAACTTACATTTGTTTATCAAAATAAATCTGTAGTAAAACTACTACAGTGGCATTCCCACTTCGAAACTCGAAAATGAATGTCGATGATGCGTGTACTCATCACCGAAATTATTTTCCAGCGACAGAGAGGGAAGTACAGAACTTATTTTTTTTCTAAATTTCTTTATAACAATTTTTCAATTTATATTGCAATATTTATATCAGAAAATACTTCTAATAATATTATTACTATATTCTAAAATCATTCGAAAGAAGTTTCCAAAACCTCAGAACTTAATGTTCTAAAATTTCTAATCAATATTTATAAATTTCACTACCTAACGGCCAATATATTACAACCAAATATAACATTTATAAGAATTTATTTTATGTATAGAAACTATAATAGGCAAAATCATTTCATTCACCTATATTCAAAACATATATTGTGCCGGTCTATCATATTAAGTGTTTAAAATCCTTATTGATGTCATAGCATCCTATGCACTAATCAGAATTTATAAATAAAAAACGGAACAAATTAACACAATATAAAAATCTTTTTATAACACTAACAAATACGCTCTCTCATATGCATATACACTCAGCGACTCATCATAGGGTATTACTACCCTATTAGTAAAGAGTCAGACCCCACAAAGCTAAGGTTTATCACTAAACCAAAGCTCTGGTACCACGTTGTAACATCCCGCCTTTTTATACGTTTAGGCAGATACACGTGCCAACTCAAACCATACAAAAGAGCGGATTGTTATTGAGGCAAAAAAGAAAAACGGAGAAAGAAATAAAACAAACAGAATCTCGCAACCGAATGACAAAATATAATAATCAAATATAGTTCATGAAGCTGTTTTACAAAACATTTAATTATACTTATACAATATATAATCAGAGTTACACATACCGGAGAATGATAAATAACAATGCAGCAGTACAGTCTGAATGTAGTGGAATGATATAATAAATAATAGTAATAAAGTCTTCGTCTTCGTCCTTCAGAAATAAATCTTCAAATCCTGAAATGCTCAGGCTGACCCGAGTAAATTGAAAAGATAAAACACTCGAGTCGGAACTAAAAGATCTTATGTAGTTAAATCAACGGTAAATAATATGAGTGGAACGGCGTCAGAAATGTTTACGGGGTTTGACATCTCATATCCAGTGTCAACGTGAGTGCAGTAACTTAAGAGATGTTCGGGATCCACATTTCCTAAGGATTCGCTAAACTATTTACTATGTAGTAATATACGCTATTATAATAATGTCTAATAGTAAAATAAACATACTTTTAAATAGCGTTAAGGGGTTACCCATATAGCCCTTACCACGTAATAGTCCTAGTAGTCCATCCAGTATCAGCGCATCTCCAGATCGGGAGACTACCCTAAATAATCCACGGGCTACGGGAGAAATCCAAAATCGTACAAGACGAGCAAGGGTAGGTGGCACGACACAACTAAGCAATGTCAGGGTAGATATACCAATTACGCTTTCGGACCGGTGGTAGCATGTAGCAGCTACTACCGTCCACCTTGAGCCGCACACCCAAAATCAAAAGGAGCAAAATCAATCACAAAGTAATAGAATGGCATCGAAGGAGTATGTCCGATAAAAGGTGCTACCTTCTTAGCCCGTCAATCGCTCCTGTTTTAGCCAACTTATGTCAACTCATGGGAGTCGGGTCCATATATTTACCTCAAAGGAAACGCCGCCACCATCCCTACTTCATTCTGCAATCTCCACCACATACACGATTGTTAAAGTGGTTTTCGGAGTTGACAGAGAGTATGACAACTTCCGATCCCGGTCCCTTTAACAACCAAACGTTATTATAATATCGTGGTCATTTCAAAATAATTATACTTCAAAACCAGAATATAATATCCATTTCAAAACCATATAAATACGACATCATTTCCGTTTTAAAAACCAAATCAAGATGATATCATTTTTATTAAACCCAAATCAATATAATATCATTTTTGTTTCAAATAAAATCATAGCACTTCCAACGTTATAACACTTTGAACTCAAAACACTTGAAATATAACACTTTCAAATCATAATCTTTTGAAACTCAAACTTTGAAAACATAACTTCCACCACTTAAATGGTTTAAATATTAAAAATACTTTATATAATAAAATAGCCTCTTCAATTCCCAAATCATAAACTTCAATTCAATCCAATTTCCAAATAAATTATTCCAAATTATATTGATTTCAAAACAGTTTTGATCCACAAAACAAACCATTCCAAATTCAATATATTTCCAACTTTAAATATTCAACAATTTCACAACTGAGTTTGGAAATTTCATATATACATATCAAATTCAATTTTCTATTATTTAGTTTTGAAATATTTTTACTTAATAAATCCATTATCATTTAAATAAATCCCAAATTACAAATAACTAAATATTTCCTTAAATTTATTTATACTTGAAATGCTCCTTTAATTCACCTTAACCCAAAAATCAAGTTATAATAAATACCTTTTTAAAATTTCCAATTTAATAATTTCACATCAACTTATTTGAGTTAATTCTTAAATATATTCAATTTCAAATAAATTTCCAATTTATCCTCCAACCTTAATTTATTTAAATCATTATTTACTCTATATATTAACATATAATTTAAATACTTAACCATATTATCTTCCATAAAATCAAATTTTATTATTAAACTTAATTTATATTAAACAAATTATACATAGTTCAAAATCAAGAATAAAATAACATTATATAATATCGAAAATCAATATTTATATAAAACCATATATTTCATTACAAAACCATAGAAATTAGTTCAAAATATTTTATATATATATAGGCCGCGGTGTCTGTATATAATTTTTTATCCTATGGTCAAGTGATACGGATATTTATCATTTCAATCCGTAATTTAAAACATAATTACGGTTATATATCATTTCAAACTGCAATCCCGAATGAAATAAAATCCATAACAACTTGCAGTTTATAACAATATAAAATACAATATCCATTCATTCAATATCAATCATCAAACATTTATCACAACATCATCCAATTCAATGAATAACTAGATAATAAATAACAGGTATTTACTAGCAGTTTATATTCAATAATAAATTTAAATAACGGTTTAACTGGCAGTTTATATGCAATAATAAATTAAATAACAATTTAATTCAATAAATTCAATTTAACTGAGATGATGATTAAAAATATGCCAAACAGTCATAAATAAATTTCTAATTACATCATAAATCAATTTAACAAACATAAGAAATTTAAAAGTTGTGAGTTAGTTAAAACACCCACCTTTTGAATTTAAATTGAATTTAAATCCAATTTAAATCAAAAAATTGGACAGTCTCAGAATCCGTCTAAACCAGCGCCAAAATGTCCGAAATTCCAATACGAACCTAGCGGAGAAAACCGCACGTGAAACGGACCTTATACACAAAGTTATACGCGTTAGATCATTTGAAAACAAAATTTAAATTAAAACAAAATAAACAACTCACCTCTCCAACCACGCCACGTCACCACGCACAGCAAAACTCCAAGCGCGAGACTATCGCGTTCGTTCCCTCCTAATCGCGCCTGCACTGAACTGCCGCTGCCACGCTAACGTCGCGCCGCACCGTGCCAGAGCTGTTGCGCTCTACCCGATACCGCGACCACCACTCGACCTCCCCGAGCCTCGTCGGTCGGCGAGAAACCCCCAGTCGCCACCGTTTAAATCAAACCCTAATCCAATTAATCTGACCGATTCAGCCGTCAATCTTCCAAACGAAACACACCGATGAACAACACTCGGCCCCCTCTACAATATGCATAAATCAATTCAACGATATGACAACGTTCATCGACGCGCGATGAACGGCCGTGAGTATTCCATAGATTTCCGGCCGCAACGAAACTCAAATCGAAAAACGAATCACATATTTGACTTGCGCTCATCGAGAGCTTCAAATCCATATATAATTCGATATAATTTGTGGAATTCGAAATTTTGACTTTGAAATTGCAATTGGAATTTTGGTTTGTCTGCAATTGGAATGAGGAGGAGCAAATGGAATTGTACATACAGAACAATGAACATAAGAAATAGGCTAGGGTTTATAGCGAGGTATATATAGGTAGGTCGAAAATAGAGATGAATGGACACGATTGGTTTGGACCGTTAAACGATAAATGGTCTGAAAAGCCCGTTCTGATTGCGGAACGAAATTGGGTCAACCCATATATCAAAATAGATGTTTTAAAATATTTTAAAATCAATGGAACAGGTTTCAAGTCCAATTTCCATCGTATGAAGAAGTTATGCTAAAATCAAATTATTTCAAATTGATTTCAATTGATTTTAATTTAATTGATTTCAAGGCGTTTCGAGTCCGTACGATCTAATGACAAGTCTGATCGCTACGAAACTTGAAATCCTACTATAATTCACCGTTACAGATCCGATGAAACTGGTTTCGTCGAAATCCGAGTCAATGGCCAAAACGGCTATTTTCCAACTATTAAATTAAATTAATAATTAATTAATTAAATCACTTTTTCAGTTTAAATTTTATTATTTACCGTTTCTATCATTTTTGATTCCTTAATCATTTACAATAACTTAAACAATTTTAGATGTCAAATTTAAAGTTGATTAACTCATCAATTTCAGTGTTATTTTCCAATTTCGTTAAATTCAGAAATAATAAATTAAAACTCCAAAATCCATTTATTAAATTTTAAACCTTGTTATTCGAGTCTTTATTACAATAAGAATATAACTAACATTGTTTTTAAATCTTGGTTCTTAATATTCTCTCATTTTAACTTAATTTCAATTAACGTACTATTTAAATACCTTTAATTGCAATTTGATTTCCAATTTTATTTAACACACTAAATAAATAAATAACATATATTAATTGTCACATATTTACTTTTACTTACATTTATAAGTTTATTATTTACCGACAAATGTTATAATTCTATATATAACACTATTTTTATTTAATTACCATTAATATTGTATTATTTCATTAATTAATTTAATACTTACATTTGTTTTTCTTATATTTCATTTATAAACAAATTATAATATTTCCACTATTTCAATAAACTTGAATTCCATTCAAGTTATTAGCCATTTACTTACATTCATACTGTTGCAATTCGTTCTAGTTATTATTTTTATTAATAATTCACAAATTTATATTTTCTTCAATATTAAATTTCAAAAATCCTATTAAATTAACTATTTTAATTATTGAAAATTACGGGTCGTTACAAAATTTGATTTAGTGTTTTGAATCGATGTTTTGAAAATCGAACTCGAAATTGATAAAAATCGAAATTGAAATTTGAAGTGATTTAAGTTGGAAAATTTGAAAATTGAATCAGTCTGACTTTGAAGCTATCTTCAAATAAATTATTTTGACATAAATTATTTAAATCTACCTTTTTAAATATTCAAATTATTTTGGATTTTCTAAATTATTTTGCTATATAAACCCTTTTAATACTTAAACTATTTTAACCATTTAAACTATTTTTAACTATTTAAACTATTCTTAACTATTTTAATTATTTAAACTATTATAAAACTATTCGAACTATTTTTTTAAAATTCAAACTGGTCAAAAAGGGTGGAGTGTTTATAGTTGAATCTCGGATTTAAATACAAATTGTGTTAAAATGAAGTTATAACCTAAACTAAAATTCAAAACAATTTTAGAATCGAATTTGGGATATTAAGGCGAAAATGATTTTGAACTGAAATGGTATATTTTGAGTAAATATGGTGATTTTGAAATGGATTTGATTTTGAAGTGGATGTGATATTTTGATATCAAGTATGAATTGTTTTCAAAATGTAAAAGTATCAACCGGTGTGTAAAACGACGTTTGGTTGTTAAAGAGATCGGGTCGGATATGGGCATACTCTCTGTCGATACCGGAACCAATTTAACAACCGTGTACGTGAAGTGATGATCCAGAACGAAGTGGTTGGATTTGGTGTCGTTTGTTGGATTTGAAGAAAGAGAACGATGATGGATTGCCTGGCACCTGCGCCAATTTGAAATGACTAAAACAGGTACTGTACTGGTCAAGTAAGCTACCCCGAGCGGACACACTTCTTCGTATTACCATCATTTACATTGTGATTGATCGGTGCGCACCTTCGAATTTTGAGAGTGTTGGACGCAGTGGGCGATCACAGCTATGATGCGTTACCGCCAACAGAAAAAGGTAAACTGGTAGCATCCTACCTTGGGCATTGTCTCACGTACCTTGTCATACTTTTATCCCTATACGAGACTCATACGATTTTGGTTTAGTGTTGTCGTATCACGGCACATCCTGATGCAGCTAAAGCCAGAGAAGAAATTGTGCAATCTTTAATTCCTGAAAGCATGAGTTTGAGGTGTAGTTTGATGAGTCGTCCACGACTCATTGAAAACTTGAGTCGTTTCCGACCTAAGGAGTTACAGGGGGAAGTGATAACCATAGGTCGAATGGAGGAGGTATCGGACTTGAGTCGTTCACAAGTCAATGGAAGCATGAGCCGCTTCCGAGCTAACTGGATATCAGAAGGAGACTGTGCCGAGACAACGAGTTACGACTCATGATGAGTCGCCCTGATTGAGTCGTTAAGGAGTTATGCCGCAATGTGTTCTGTTGTAATATGAGTATGTATGTTGAGTCGGTCAATTGATGAGTCGGTTGAGTCATGTTGTAATGTAATTGTTTTGAGTCGTGTGTTGTTCTGTTGAGTCGTGGCAATTTTAAGTCGTTAGTGTTGTACTGTTTGTATTTTTCCTAGGTCATGTATTGAGTCGTATGTGGTTGGGTCGTCTATTTGTATTTTTCCTAGGTCATGTATTGAGTCGTATGTGGTTGGGTCGTCTACTGCTAATGAGTTGCTACCGACTCAAGATGAGTCGTGAGTCGTGGGGGAGGATGAGTCATATACGACTTAAGGCTCAGGTCGAGGAAACACTATAAATAGGGGATGTGTTGTACATTGTTAGAGGTTGATTTTGAAATAAAATTTCTTGTAGATTGCTTTGTGCTTTCTTCTCCAATTGGTAGTTGAGTGTAATCTCCTATCTCCACTTACGTCATTCGAGTGCGCTCGAATCCACGTTTGTTGAAGCCGATTCATGGAATCTAGTGCGCTAGATCAATGTACGAAGAATCGTAGATCTTTGAACACGGTATAGTGCGCTATCAACGTGTTTGAGATAGCTAGAATTCGGTATCTTCGGATCAACGAATTTGGGCATTTCGGTATCTTCATTCCATCGATCGCTACTTTCACCGATTGAAGTTTGTTTCGAATTATCCGCTGCGTCAGTTTGGTATCAGAGTCATACTTAGCCAATCATAGCTAAGTTGATTCTTGAAGCCAAGTATTTGAAGTTGTGTTCGTTGTGTTCATCTTGAAGTTGCAACAAGTTTGGAGTATTTGATTTATAGCATTTTGAATCAAAGTGTTGGAGAGTGTTTGAATTTGTGAGGAGATTTTTGCGCGCCAAGTGTAGAAGAGTGTGAGCCGTGCCTTATGTTTGAATTGAAGCCGACTTAACCTTGAGCCGAGCCAAGTTAAGTCGTGAAGATCAAGCCAAGATAAGATTGAGCCGAGCATTGTTGTTTGAAGTTGAAGGTTGAGCCGTGACTTATTGTTGTTTTGTGAAGTGTTGTGTTGATTCAATCATGCCGCCAAGGAGAGCTAACCGTCATCAAAATGTTGAAGCGTTGTATCGAAGAGAAGAAGCCGAGCTTATGGAACAACGTATTAATGAGAAATTTGATGGAGGCATTGGAAAATTGGAGAAATTGATGAATGATTTGAATCAAAGGAGGAGATCACCAAACTCGAACCATGGAGGAAACCGAGTTTCGCCATCGGTTACGGAAGCGAGGAGGGTATCACCACATTCTTGTAGAGATAGAAGAGAAACATCAATTTCATCACGAAGAGATCATCAAGACTATGCCCATGAAGAGAGAAGAAGTCGACGTGAATTTGACAATGAAGTATATAGAGAGGAAGAGAGACATAGTCAAAGAAGCATGCATGAACGGAGGGATGATAATGGTCGAGATCGATGTAGGCGTACCTTTCATTTTGATGAAGAGGGTGATAGAGCAAGTAATCATTATCGAGATCGAGATCAAATTCGAAATTCTTACCGGGATGTTGAAGATGATCGTCGTTGGGAATCGGGGATGAAGATGGAAATTCCAGAATTTAAAGGAAGGATGGTAGCAGAAGAATTTCTTGATTGGTTATCTAATGTGGAAGAGATCTTTGATTTTAAGGAGGTTCCTGAGCATAGGAGAGTGAAGTTGGTTGCTACTAGATTGAGGGGGAGAGCTTTGGCGTGGTGGCAGCAAACTAAACTTACCAGGGAGAGAATGGGGAAGTCAAAGATAGAATCGTGGGATAAGATGAAAAAGTTGATGAGATCTACTTTCTTACCTTACAACTATCAATCACTTATGTACCAGAGATTGCAGAATCTGAGGCAAGGGACGAAGTCTGTTAGTGATTATACTGACGAATTTTACCAACTCATTGCCAGGAATGATATTATGAAAACGGAAGAACAGCTAACTGCTCGATTCATTGGGGGATTGAGAATGCAGATCCAGGATATGGTTAATATGTTTGATCCTAGATCAGTGGCAGAGGCACATCAAAAAGCGTTGTCTTGGGAGAAGCAAGGAAGACGTGTAGGTGGTGTGTTTACTAATTCCAATAATCAAGCAAGGGGTGTTAGTGGAGGTTTTAATGTACCTAAACCTGTCAATAAGCCAGTGGTGAAGGAGGCTGAGAAGGCGAAGGTAAACAGTGGTTTCAAATGTTATAATTGTCAGGAGATGGGTCACAAAAGCAATGAATGTCCGAAACCGAAGAAGCGAGCAATGGTTGCTGAGATTGAGGATGATAATGAGGAGGCAGAATGTTCAAATGCACCTTATGTTGAGGAGGAAGAAGAATTATCCGGAGATGAAGGTTGTAATCTTGTGATGAGGAGGTCATGTCTGACACCAAAGCAAGAGGAGGATTGTAGTTGGTTGAGGAGTAACATATTTCAGTCGACATGCACTATTCTGGGAAAAGTTTGCAAGTTCGTTATTGATGCTGGAAGTTGCGATAATATTATTTCTATCGAGGCTGTGAAGAAGTTGAACTTGAAAACTGAGAAACATCCTAAACCGTACAAGCTAGCATGGTTAAGGAAGGGTGGTGAAGTGAAGGTGTGTCGAAGGGCTTGTGTTAATTTTTCTATTGGGAAGAAGTACAAAGATGAAATTTGGTGTGACGTTGTAGACATGGACGTATGTCATCTGTTGTTGGGCAGACCGTGGCAGTTTGATAGATCAGTTCAACATGATGGTCGTGCCAATAGTTACAGTTTCATGTTCGAGGGTACTAAAATCACTTTGGTTCCCAAGAAGCAACAACAGAAGGAGAGCAAGCTAGAGGAATTGAAAACTCTGTTGACTTTGAAGGAGTTTGTTAAAGAAGTTGAAGAGGAGCCTGAAGTCTATTTGTTGATTGGGCGAGAGAGCAGTGAAGAGGTTGAAATTCCTGAAGAAGCAAAGCCAGTTTTAAAAGAGTTTGAAGATGTATTTCCAGAGGAGTTGCCTAAGGAGTTACCACCATTGAGAGACATTCAACATCAAATCGATCTTGTTCCGAGAGCCGTATTACCACATAGACCACATTACCGAATGAGTCCGAAGGAACATGAAGAGTTACGAAGGCAGGTGGAAGAGTTGTTAGAACAGGGACGTGTTCAGGAAAGCTTGAGTCCTTGTGCTGTGCCAGCTTTGTTGGTGCCTAAGAAGGATGGAACATGGAGAATGTGTACCGATAGTAGAGCTTTGAACAAGATTACTGTTCGTTACAGATTTCCTATGCCAAGGTTGGATGATTTGTTGGATCAGTTGAGTGGGGCAACTATCTTTTCGAAGATTGATTTGAAGAGTGGTTATCACCAGATTCGAATTAGACCAGGTGACGAATGGAAGATAGCTTTCAAGACAAGAGAGGGGTTATACGAATGGTTGGTTATGCCATTTGGTTTATCAAATGCACCTAGTACATTCATGCGGGTGATGAATCAAATCTTTAGACCATTCATCGGGAAGTTCGTGGTAGTTTATTTCGACGATATTCTGATATATAGCAGGAGTATGGAGGAGCATGTTCTACATTTGAGGGAAGTATTGATTATTCTTCGTGAGGAACAATTTTATGCTGCTACGAAGAAATGTGTGTTTATGACAAGAAGTGTTTTATTTCTGGGGTATGTTGTTTCGGAGGAAGGCATTCAAGTTGATCAGAATAAAGTTGAAGCAGTCAGGAATTGGCCACAGCCAAAGACAATTACGGGAGTGAGAAGTTTTCACGGGCTAGCGTCATTCTACCGTAGATTCATTCCACACTTCAGTAGCGTGATGGCTCCAGTTACTGATTGCATGAAGGGAAAACAGTTTGTATGGTCAGAGGAAGCGGGAGTTGCTTTTGAACGAATCAAAGAACTGTTGACGACAGCGCCAATTCTTGTTTTACCTAATTTCCAGTTGTTGTTTGAGCTACACACTGATGCATCAAAGGTTGGGATTGGAGGAGTGTTGAGTCAGCAAGGGAGACCTATTGCATATTTCAGTGAAAAGTTATCAGGAGCAAAGATGAGATACAGTACATATGACGTTGAATTCTATGCTGTTGTGCAAACGATTAAACATTGGAGACATTATCTATTTCAGAAGGAGTTTGTTCTGTACACTGATCATGAGGCGTTAAAGCATTTGCAGGGGCAGGACAAGATTTCAGCGCGACATGCGTCATGGATCGCGTATTTACAGCAGTTTACCTTTGTTGTTAAGCACAAATCTGGGGTGACGAATCGGGTAGCTGATGCTTTGAGTAGAAGGAGTCATTTGTTAACAACATTGAAGGTTGGAGTGACGGTGTTTGAATTACTGCCAGAAATGATTGAAGAAGATCCTTACTTTGTGAAATATGTTGAGAAAGTGAAGGATGGGAGTACTGATGAATTTATGATAATTGATGGATTTTTATTTAAAGGAAATCGGTTATGTATTCCTGAGAGCAGTTTGAGAATGAAAATTATCAAGGAGTTGCATGAAGAAGGCCATGTGGGTAGAGATCGTACATTGCAGTTGATTTCTCAATCTTACTTTTGGCCGTCGATGAGGAAAGAAGTCGAAAGATTTGTAGAGAGATGCCATATTTGCCAAGTTTCAAAGGGAACAGCGACGAATGCAGGGTTGTATTTGCCGTTACCTGTACCGTCTAAGCCATGGGTTGATATCAGCATGGATTTCGTTTTGGGTTTGCCTAAAACTCAAAGGGGAAATGATTCGATATTTGTTGTAGTGGACAGATTTTCGAAGATGGCACATTTTATTGCCTGCAAGAAAACAACGGATGCAGTTCGAGTGGCACAATTATTCTTTAAGGAGGTGTATCGATTGCATGGTTTATCGGAATCTATTGTTTCTGATCGAGATACTCGTTTTCTGAGTCACTTTTGGTTGAGTTTGTGGAAGATGGTGGGAACGAAGCTGAAATTTAGTAGTGCTTATCATCCGCAAACTGATGGACAGACAGAAGTTGTTAACAGGTCATTGGGAAATTTGTTGCGATGTCTTGTACAGGATAATTTGAGAAGTTGGGACATAAAATTATGCCAAGCAGAATTTGCTCATAATCATGCCATGAGTCGCAGTACGGGATTCAGTCCATTTCAGATTGTATATTCAAATTTACCAAGGGGACCGTTGGATTTGGCAGTGGTATCACGACCAAAGGGGACAGTTAAACGAGCTGTAGACTTTGTTGACAGGTTGACGGAATGTCATAAGATCGTTCAAGAACGATTAGAAAAGTCAAATGAGAAGTATAAGCGGGCTGCTGATTTGAAACGACGGAGTATTGAATTTAAGGAAGGTGATTTGGTTTATGCTGTATTGACGAAGGATCGTTTTCCGATGGGTGCTTATAACAAGTTGAAGGAGCGGAAAATTGGTCCAATTGAAATTGTGAAGAAAATTAATGAAAATGCTTATAAGTTGAAGCTGCCAGAAGATGTTTACACATCTGGCGTGTTCAATGTTAAACATCTTGTTCCATATTACGGAGGTAAACAATCAGATGGAGAAGAATGTACAAATTCGAGGACGAATTTTTCTCAACCAGGGGAGGATGATGCAGCTAAAGCCAGAGAAGAAATTGTGCAATCTTTAATTCCTGAAATCATGAGTTTGAGGTGTAGTTTGATGAGTCGTCCACGACTCATTGAAAACTTGAGTCGTTTCCGACCTAAGGAGTTACAGGGGGAAGTGATAACCATAGGTCGAATGGAGGAGGTATCGGACTTGAGTCGTTCACGAGTCAATGGAAGCATGAGCCGCTTCCGAGCTAACTGGATATCAGAAGGAGACTGTGCCGAGACGACGAGTTACGACTCATGATGAGTCGCCCTGATTGAGTCGTTAAGGAGTTATGCCGCAATGTGTTCTGTTGTAATATGAGTATGTATGTTGAGTCGGTCAATTGATGAGTCGGTTGAGTCATGTTGTAATGTAATTGTTTTGAGTCGTGTGTTGTTCTGTTGAGTCGTGGCAATTTTAAGTCGTTAGTGTTGTACTGTTTGTATTTTTCCTAGGTCATGTATTGAGTCGTATGTGGTTGGGTCGTCTATTTGTATTTTTCCTAGGTCATGTATTGAGTCGTATGTGGTTGGGTCGTCTACTGCTAATGAGTCGCTACCGACTCAAGATGAGTCGTGAGTCGTGGGGGAGGATGAGTCATATACGACTTAAGGCTCAGGTCGAGGAAACACTATAAATAGGGGATGTGTTGTACATTGTTAGAGGTTGATTTTGAAATAAAATTTCTTGTAGATTTCTTTGTGCTTTCTTCTCCAATTGGTAGTTGAGTGTAATCTCCTATCTCCACTTACGTCATTCGAGTGCGCTCGAATCCACGTTTGTTGAAGCCGATTCACGGAATCTAGTGCGCTAGATCAACGTACGAAGAATCGTAGATCTTTGAACACGGTATAGTACGCTATCAACGTGTTTGAGATAGCCAGAATTCGGTATCTTCGGATCAACGAATTTGGGCATTTCGGTATCTTCATTCCATCGATCGCTACTTTCACCGATTGAAGTTTGTTTCGAATTATCCGCTGCGTCACATCCCTATCCACCGATGGTTTACAAGTGTTTTATATGCAAACTGTACGACAATGCTTAAAAACGCGTTAAGGGGGTCAATGTAAAGACTTAACGCTAAGAAAAATATTTATTTTACCGATTAGACATTATATATATAGCGTATTCTACTACATATAAATATTTTGACGAATCCTTAAGAGATGGAAAATCCCATAACATCTCTTAAGTTATTGCACGCACGTTATACACTGGATAGGAGATGTGAAATCCCGTAGACATCTCTGACGCTATTACACTTATGTTATATGCAATATTGATTTGACTTACATAAGAATTTTAGTCCTGACTCGAGTGTTTTGTTTTTTCATTACGCTCGGGTTACTCCTGAGGTTTTTAGCTTATCAAAGATTTCTCTCTGGAGGACGAAGACGAAGATTTGGTATATTATTACTAGTATTAATTCATCATTGTTTGTTCCGCTGCATTATTTTATTTGTTTTGTTGTGTGTGTATATATATATGCATGTATGTATGTATCTGATAAATGTTGTATAAATTATAATAAAAAATATAGTAAACAGCTTCATTAACTGTTTATTTGATTATTATATTGTCATTCCGCTCTTCTTTTCTTAGGTTTCTTAATTAACCCCACTGATTATCTATGTTCCGGATTATTTAAGTTGGACATGTATGGATTATTGTCGATTTAAACCTTCCGAAATGTGGATCGTCACAAAAGCTGTATAGTAAAAGTATATCTATTGCATATGATGACATATTTATATTTGAATTTGGCAGTATTCTAATTATATCATTCCTTTTTTCTTTTTCTTTACCAATTTCCTTTTTAGTCTCTTAGGCTCATGCTGTAAATGAACAAAATTGTTTTGATGAATGGTCCTTTAAAATTTCGAGTAAATCTTCATAAATAGAAGTTCGAAATTTAATAACTCAAAGTTTTACATTTTAAATTTGAAATTGTAGTTAATGATCTCATTCTACACACACGCACAGACGGCCACACATGTGTGTGTGTGTGTGTGTGTGTATGTGTACATAATGACTACAAAACAATCAAATTTAAAACGTTAAATTTACATTACTTTCAATTTTGAAAATTAAAAATTAAAGACTCGTTTGTTTTATTGTTTTTGATTTTATGTTTTTCGTTTAAACAAAAATGGCACGTTGTACGTATTAGTAGAAAACATACAATTTTGAAAATACAATTAACATGTAAAATAGAAAACAAGTTTGTTTGTTTTTCGTATTTTGGGAGAACAAAAGCAACGAGAGCAACCCAACTCCACCGTTGTCCGTCCATCGTCTAAATGGCTAAGAATTATAAATCTTCTTCTCTTGTTTCTTAATATTTCGTAGTGAAGGTTGAAAAACAAAACTCAAAACCCAAAACGAAATCAAACGGGGCCAAATCATTTTCAATTTTACATTAAAAATTTAGGAATGCTCAAGTTTGCAAAATCGCATTTTTTTTTCCTTTTTGTACTATGAGATTTTAGTATTCCAAAAATCAAATATATTTATCTACATATTATGGGAATACCTCATCTTTTAAGCTTTTAAAATTACTAAAATGCACTTTAAGTTTATGTTAACGATAAGGGTATTTTAGTCATTCTTAACATCCACGTTCGCACTAACCCTAAAATGAAACAACGATCCTAATTCTCCAACCCCTTAACTAATCTCTTTTTAATTCAAAGCTCCTTCCTTCAAACCAAGAAATCGAACTCAAACCAACCGAGTTATGAGCAACTTAGGCGACAATAATAAACAAAAAAATCGCATCTTAATAGCACTACAATAAATATAACATTTGACAACTAGTTATTTACAACTCACACATAATGACAGTTGTAATAAAAGGCATTTAACAACCAGCTTTTACTGATAGTTGTAATAAAGGATTTTTTAATAACTGGTTTTTCCTGACAGTTGTAACAAAAATATAGGTTTTCTTAGCAGTTGTAATAAACGTATTTTTAACAACTATTTGTTTTAGTCGATTGTAATAGAGATCTATAACAACTTGTTAGTTTTAACCGTCATAAATATTGATATTTTCTCAATGTTTATAAAAAAAGTTGAAAATTTAATATTACGAAGTTATTTCGTCAAGACTATTTCTTAAAGACAATTATTTTCAGTAAATAATTAATAATTAATAAATAACCTTTAATAACTAATAGCTATTATCAATAATTAATAATATATACATAATATGTAACAATTAATAATTAATATTCGGTTATAATTAAGAAATAATAAGTAATAATTAATAAGTATGAAGTAATACTTTAATATTTAATATTTAATAAGTAATAATTAAGACTAATATTTGATAATTAATAATTAATATATTTAATAACTTTTAGTTATTAATTAATAATTAGTATTAAATAATTGATAATTAATAATCAGTCTACCTCTTTTTTTAGGCAGACTGCCATTGACTATAGGAGTTTCTGTATTAATAAAACTGTTGTTATATTTGGCATAGGAATGCTACTTATGTGTGCACCTAGGTCTGACTGATTTGGTGGACAACTGATACCAGTAGGTTGCGTATGAACTAAATTGTTATTCATAGTATTATTAGGCATGGGAGAACTGCTTTGATAATGAACTTACGTCTTCTATGCTTTATAATGAAGTCTTTTGTTCTTTACAATAATAACGTGTTAATATTTTTGAATAAATATCATCCAATTCTGTATACAAAAAAAAAAAAAAAAACAGTTTGGGGATGATCAAACTGCTTTATACCAAGGAGAAAAAAACATTATCTGGTTTATATAAAATATGTGGATAACATACGTATTTTGTGTGCCTCTGTCCTGGTATAATAATATTGATTAGTTTAATAAAGTTGAAATAGCAGAACTTATTTTAATTTATTTTGCACCCCCCCCCCCCCCCCCCTTGCATGAATTTTCTGCATTCGCCTTAGTTTGATCATTAAAATATTTTAAATCATTTATATACATTAGTGAGGATTATTTCTTATATGAACAGTATTGGTTTTGTGACAAAGTAGCTTTAATTGATGGGAAAAGAACATACAAAGAAGGGACGCCTGTCGTGAGCAAGTGGCTATTGTCAAAATTAAAAGATGTGTACATATGATATTCTGTCAAAAGTTGACCGGGAAAAGATAACGGAACAGGACTAATTTTATGAAGCTTTTGATACTCTTGCATTTCATTTTGTTCATGTTTCGTCTACTTTGTATGGTAAGTTAAAATCTAACAAATTTATTTCAAATACACAACTAATCCAGATATATGAAAAACAGTTTTCACCAATAAGTGGTTGTTAATAATGAATGTAATCCAAAAATTACAAAAGGTGAATGCGGATTTAAAATTTCAAATTGAAAAACTAAAGAGTGAAAATGAAGATATTAGATATGAAGTTTGAAATCCGAAAATTAAATCAAAGGGAAAATACATTACTATTGACAAGTTTGGGGATGAGGATAAATACAATCATTGGATGGAGTCACTATTGACAAAAGAAATTGGACCATTTTGTTGATGTCACTTATTCTTTTTTTGTACAGATGATTCCGTTATTTCCAGAATTGTTGCAAATAAGTTCATTAAAACAGACCATTTTTGATATTGAAGCTACCATATGCAGGACTAAATTCGGATATTGATGCTGATATATGCAAGAAGCAAGAAACAACCGCCGCTTGTTCAGCATAACTTGAAGCTAATTTGGCTTGAGTTTATTCATTAGTTCAACTACAATTCCATAAATTTATCTCAGATTCGTTAGTTTGGTTTGGAACAACTGTCGCTTGACACAAAGTACTTCATTTCCTTATACCAGTAAGTATGTGCATTTTGGCTTTATGGGTAATGTGTTGTACTATATTTTAGAACTGCCACTTGGATATGCATTATGGATTATGTGTTGTATTGCGTTAGAACTTTAAGAATGTAACTTTATCTCACCATTTGGAATGTATGTTAGAAATTTGTGAATGTAATTTTATTTGGCCTTTAAAAATGTGTGTTTTTGATTGTTTTATGATAATATCTGTTTCAATCATTAGACTATTACATGCTGTTACAGATGTACTATAATATATAAGTTGTCGTCGCTACTTGTTTTTTTTTTTTCTTTTTTTTCTTTGTTACATTTATTTTGCAACTGTCAAAACAGTTGCATACGATCAAATGACAACTATTTTAAACAGTATTGGTTGATTGCAACTGCTTTTAACCGTTGTAAAAAATCCTTATTGCAACTGCCATAAGCAGTTGTAAAATGTAATCACTCTACTACAACTTCATATATTATAACTGACGGCTGTCAGTTGTAATAGGCCTATTACAAGTGGCATTGCCAGTTGCGAAGGTCGTACTATCATATAAGAAATGAAAATTTCAAAGCATCGAGGTGGACGGATTTTTAGAGAGAAGGGTAAGAGAAGGAGTGAGAGTTCAGACAAGATAATTTTGGAATAGATGACACGACTCTTGCTATAGGAAATGGCAACATTCTCTGTTTATATTATTCATGTACGGAAACATTGTTTTAAGTTCAAGTTGACTAACTTTTTTGGTTGTATAAAAAATAGGTGCCAATAACGTTTCAGTGATCGAAATAACGCATGCAAGGGTTGCCATTAGTGGACAAGATGTTATGGCATCAGATTTTGCCATGGGACTATTCAGAATTTTGGTTCCTCTTCTCTTGGTTCATGGTTATTGGAATTATCGAAAAATGACTTATATGATCTTACACAAATTCTACAGAAACGTGACTTGTATGATCTTACACAAATTCTACAGAAACGCTGTATTAGTTTTAATGATTTTTCGGTAAGTAACTACTAGGAAAGAAACTCACTCATTTCTCGGTTCACTTATTCTTTCGATAATTCTATTTGGTTGATATAGACTTGGCCAAAGATTATAGAGTTTTTGACACCTTTTTTCTCTCTTCATAGGTATGATCTGCACTCAACATTCAGTTTAACAACTGCAATCACATAATGGAGCAGTGTACTGTATTCTGTCATCTATGCTGCTCAACTGACAATAATAGTAGGAATATTGGACAAAGATTTAGGTCGAAAATCACTGCTAAAGTACCCTCAACTATGCGGATCTGGCCAGAGTGAAGAAAGATATAGTCAACTTATTTTATCCTTACCATGTTGGATACTATATGGAAAAGTGCAATTATATTCTTCATTCCATATCTTGCAGAAATATACAGTGAAATTGTTTCATCAAGCATTGGCGATTTATGGACCATTATTGTTGCCACTATTGTCACCATTGTTGCCATTATGGAGAAAACTAAAACACAATTTAGTGATGAGTCTATCCCGATTGCAAGTTTAATTTTAACTACTGCTCTCCTATACATTATGGACTCCTACTTTAGGTACGAGGCAATGGACTCCTACTTTAGGAACGAGGCAAATATAAACATACACACATATACATACATATATGATTTTTTTTCATTTTATTAGTATTTCTTTTTCAAATTTAGGTCTACTTTAATAGCAGACCAAATTCACATTTCCAATTAGTATTTATATAATTTATATGCTTAAAATTCACATTACAGCAGCGTTTATATCATTTATAGATAGCATTCCAAACTCAAATTTGGTAAGCATGCATTGAGTAAGCAGTTTCACATTTTCAGGTAGCGTTTATAAAATCCACATTTCCAATTTGCATTTATATCATTTTTTGTATGCTTGCGTAATTCGTGGTTGTTGTTGGATAAATGTTGGCTCTAAAACCTCTATTTCCTATTTTGTTAATGATCTTGGTTTGATGTTGTTCATATGGCAGCCAAGGGTTGGAAATAACGGTGATCTCTGTGTTTCACAAGTATAAGTAATTATTACTTATCTTATGGTCGCATGCTTCTTTTGAGGATTACATTGCTGAAAATCATTGAAAGATTCATCTATCGTAATGAGTACATTTCCGATGAGAACTCAAAAACTTCTAATAGTGCTTATTGTTTGATAGGAACAAAAAGACACTATTACTTATTGTTTGACGCATATACCAAATTTACATTTCAGGCTAGCATCGGAATAAAATATTAGTAAACATGGAAATGTTAATTGGATGGCTTTTGTATTTCTCTCTTATGGGTGTGTGTAAGGTTATAGGATATGTACAAATTAGTTTGTGAATGCAGAATGAATTGGGTCAGTGTGTTTGCAACCATGATTACTATTTTTATATTAGTCATTTTTTTCTTTCTAAAAATAATAAACTAAAATGTACGCTACTTTCTTTATTATGGAAAGCTTGAAGCTGCTATTATATTTTTCCAGAATGCAACTGAATGGGTGCATTTGCGACAACTATACACAAATTTAATCATATTTCAGAAAAAGGGTAACTGATTGGAGAACTTTTGTATTTCTCCCTTATGGGATTATGCATGGTTGTAGAAAATGTACAACTTGGTCTGTGATGCAAAATGATGTTAGGTCAGTGTGCATTGTTATATTTGTCTGCTAATTTTATTCCCTTCAGCATTTACAGAATAACCAACTTTATGCATAAAATTAGTACATCCAGGTTTTGTGCATGTTTGTACATATTGTTTTGCATTGTAAAAAATTTAACTCGCGTTTTTCTTTGCATTATAAAATCTTTCTATACTATATAAAAGCTGAAACACATCCCTTGGACTATCCTTTTTTTTTAAATTCAAAATTAAATCCTCAAATCTGATTGATTCTTACCTGTGTATTGAGCTAGATAATAAATATACAACACTAAAACTTTCTTCATTCAACTACTCATGTCTCTTCACTCTTCTCCAGACTCTTCTTAATAAAATTGGGTTTTCAAAGTATTAAATAGGAGTTCTGCTTAGAATTTTAAGGTATTTGAAAGGTAATTATGAATTTATAAATATACAGCCTTTAATCTACGGGTCTTCTCCATTAAATTTATGAAGTAATTCTGAATTTTATTTTTTTTACAAGGCAGGCATTGTTTTCTAAGTTGAACAGCAACATGAATACATATCTATAATTTAGAGTTCTCAGTTTCCCTCCTATTTTCAATTGGAAAAAATTTGGGCTTTCCTTCGTACTTTCAATGAAGATGTTTTTTTATTAAATTTTTTTCCAATTTCAAGTTCATCGTTTCCTTTTTTTATTTTGAATTCATGAAAAAATTGGTTATAATTAACAACAATTTATGCAATGTTGGATTCCATGCCAAAAAAAATCATCATTTAACTCGCACTTAAAATTTGCTTAATATCCACTAAAACTGATGTTTGTTAATCAGTTCATGGATTTTAAAAAATTCTTCCTCGCCAATTATTGTATATTCTTCTATTTTGCTCCATATTTATAGCATAGTGCTGAATACATTAATTATTTACATGTTTTCTCGTACATGCAACTTACCACCATGCTCGTATATTGGTAGTAAGCTGACTAGTTTGGAAATCCCCAAAATAATGTGTACGAACAAAACATGCTCATTTTGATATCTGGTAAGAAAGTGTAAATTGACAAGCAAATAAAATGTGACTAGTTGCATCTAAGACGGTGATATTTTCCATGTGATAATGTATGAAAAAGCAACCTAAAATTGGTTTAATGAAACTTTCTGTGAATTACATAGTTACCTTCTCAATTCTCAGCTTTACATCGATCAACAGTTTCCTTCATGGCATCCAACCGTTCAATTATGTGCTCTAATTTCATGCAGCAGATTTCATTAGAAATTCTTGAACTATAATCACATTTCTCGAATGGACGATATTCACAAGCACTTTTGATTTCTTCAACCATTTTCATTTGAATCTCCTGCATCCATTGGTGATTTTCAATTCAAATTTTTTTGGTTTCAACTAAAAAAAATAGCATCATGTATTGCCTACAAAGCTCTAAACCGGAAATCAGAAGATTCTGATTATCAGAAGGATTAAAAAAATGCAACAACTAAGAGAAATAAGAAAGCAAATACAGAAATGAAAATGATATCATATTAGTTATCATATCCATAAACTAATCAAATCAAAGCTAACGGGTTATTATTCATCAAATTTAAAATTAACATTGATTTGAACTCATGCTGTTTCTGTGTAAGGGAAAGTATAAATGGTACAACCATGCATTCATTATACCAAAGGGTGATTTGCTGTCAGTTAGCTCGAAGCAGTGTTCTCTACCAATAACTTCATGAAGAGCTACACTTTTCATATGTTTTTTCTTTATAATCAAACAAATGGTAGTAGTTCGGTATCATACTCTCTAAGTCTTTTTAGCAGTTGAGAAACTTTGGAATTTATTGGGAATTGCCAATACAATCCACACAGAAGTTATATCAAGAAAAAAAAATAACCATGTCCACTATCAGCAACTCCTCCATCTCTCAGCACCACCTTAAGCTTCCTATGGTCTTGTCCATGCAAATAACTTCAGAAAACTATGGGTTAAAGATTATTCCTAGTATACACTTTAAGTTATTTACAGCTTCATGTGGGTACATACATATCTCCCTCATTCTCCACTACATCACTTTTACCTCCAGTATAAGATTTATAATTCTTACCAGTCAAAGTATATCAATGACTACAGTTGACATGCAATTATCTACCAAGAGATTACCACTACATAAAGTTTTTCACCCAAATTAAATCATCCAAGTAACAAAAAAACGACCCTTTATCAACAAATTTCATTTTATTTGTACTAAAAATATACGTAAGATTCGGAATGTAGTTTAGAATCAAACCCGAATAGATTGGATAAACTCTCGACAATGATTAGCAACAACTTCATTTCTGGGTCCGGTACTACTGGCTAGCTCATCCATTACAGATCCTGCTAATTGCATAGCTCGAACTATTTTCTAGATTACGGGAAAAAAAGGAAGAAGAGGCATTTTAATTAAAATCAGAACTTTATTTTCCTACAGTGAATTGAGATCAATTACCTTTTCGACGTGTTGAAGACGCTGCAGAGAGATTGGTTGATTTTGAGTAGCCATTGATCTGTTTCCTTGTGTTAATTTAGGGTTTAACGAGCAAAAGGGACGAGAATCTACTTTGTACAGTATGAGGGCGGGCCATTTAATTAAATAAATAATGAACCGATAATAAAGGATGTTAGGGCAATCGTCCAGTTACTTGCTGAATTTGCGCAAAAGAAATATCCAGTAGTTCAATTCAACCTTGATATTAAGTTTAACGTTCAGGATCCAATTCAGGATCTTGAACTGGGCTTGAGCGCTCATTTAATGGACGCCCAAGCCCTGGCGCCGCCAGAGTTCTGGCGTCCATAAAATGGACGCCAGGGCTTGGACGTCCATTAAATGGGCGCCTAACCCCTCCCCTCCAATTTTCATCCCTACCAACCATATTTCCCCCCCTTTTCACCTCTAACGGCTATAAACGGTCATATTTCAATTACAACGGCTATAAACGGTCATATTTATGATTTCACTACATATGTCAGAATGTTATCCAGATTGTAATACACACATCTCTTCTTCTATTACAATTTTATTCTCAATTCCTTAATATTGAAAGTATGTCTCATCCGTTTCAATCATATACCGAAGCGATGAATATGGATAGCTGGGATTTAGATTCTCAACCCTTTCAAAATGGAATTCCCCAAACCGCCCCCCTCTATCGTTCCATTCTTCTGCTTCATGGTCTGGCGATGAAGATAAGGATTTGTGTTATATTTATTGTCATTTTTCTAACGACTCGGTAAAGGAGAACGACCAAAGTGGAGAGGCGTTTTGAGCAAAAGTCATGAGTGCGTACAATAAAAAACATGTTGAAAAGACGAGATCAATGTCTGCAATCTCGGGTCATTTTGAAAAGATTAATCGACAAACACAATTCTACGAGTCGCAGATCCACAAAATAAGAACAGCAAATCCAAGTGGAATGGGTGGCGAAGCTGAATTGGTAGCGTTTTGTAAAATCACATTTTTAATTTACATTCATTTCTAATCACTTTGTTAATATTTGATTTTGTTTTTCTGTAGCGAACGATCAGTTCTTGAAATTATTTCCAAGAGAAAATGGTATAAAGAAACCCCACTACTATCAGTTTGCAAACTGCTATGACCTGCCTGTTAGTCAACAAAAATGGAACTCAAACACCGCAAAAGGCTTAAGAGATGTGCAGACGAAGTCAAAGGGGAAGAAAAAAGCAAGTAGATCTACTTACAATTCTAGCCCAGGCAATTCTTCTCATATGGCCTCAAATGAATGCCAAGATATCGAAGATGAAGAAGTAGTTCCCGCATTTGATGAGGACGCTAGACCGATGGGTCAACGAGCAGCTAAGAAGAAAATTGCTGTTCAATCTCAAATCGATTCTCGTTTAGCCCTAATGCATGAAAAACATGCGAGAGAAAATGCAAAACGTCAAAAAGGAAGCGCAGAAAAGCTTGCCATGTTAAAAGAATTGACTGAGATTGAGAAGGGTCGTTTTGAGCTAGAGCGGCAACGCCAAGAGACCATAGTAATGGAAAAGGATGTCACCGGAATGGATCCAATTACATTGCAATATTGGATGGAGTACAAACAGCGCATTGTTGAGAGTAGATCTGAAACAAAACATATGTAGTTGACGTATTAATTTGATATTTCTAGTTATTGCAGTTTGCATTTCCATGTACCTTCAGTTCATTTAGGTAATCAAGTGTTATTTTCGCTTTAACAATATTTAATGGTATATCATTTTTTCGATGCATTGTGTATATGCCTGTAATATATTTACTTCATCAAACATAAATGACATTACAAACATAATAATTGAAGCATTACACGCTTCGTTATAGAAATAAAAAAGGCAAACATATGTAATTAAACAAAGATCCACCATCTTCAACTACTGATTTCCATGAGAATTCCAAATATGCTCCATTAAATCCCTTTGGAGTCTATTATGAATAGCTGCATTACGATATACCTCATGATGATCGTTATGAATTGCGTACTGTTCTTCATTTCGTAACGTGGTTGTGCGAAACAATTCGGGTGGTTGTCTTGCCCCTCATACTCGAAATCAGGATAATCCTTACCGCGTTCATCTTCAATGATCATGTTATGGAGAATTATACAACAGAACATAATTGTAGCCATTTTTGATCTCTTCCATAATCTACATAGATTGCTTACCATTGCAAATCTTGCTTGAAGGACCCCAAACGCCCTTTCTACGTCCTTCCTTTGTCCTTCCTGCATCGCAGCAAATTGTTGCTGTTTTGCCGTCATTGGGTTTGCAAATGTCTTCACAATCGTACTCCATTTGGGATAAATTCCATCTCCTAAATAGTATCCATGGTCATATGTGTTCTGACCAAGAGTAAATGATACGGGGGTTGACTTACCTTGCGCCAAATCGTTGAACAAATGAGATCGTTCGATAACGTTTAAGTCATTAAGAGAACCTGGCATTCCAAAGAAAGCATGTCAGATCCACAAATCATGAGAGGCAACTGCTTCTAAGATGATTGTTGGTTTTTTTTCCTTGCCGTTATATGCTCCGTGAAAAGCTTTTGGACAGTTCTTCCACTCCCAATGCATACAATCTAGACTTCCAAGCATTCCAGGTCAGCCCTTACTTTCATGCATTTCACGCAAGCGAGTTACATCTGCCTCGTTTGGAGATCGAAGATATTCCGTCCCATAAATGTCCACAACTGACTGGCAGAAGTGATCTAGGTTTTCCA
Source organism: Allium cepa (assembly GCA_030765085.1). Taxonomy (NCBI): domain Eukaryota; kingdom Viridiplantae; phylum Streptophyta; class Magnoliopsida; order Asparagales; family Amaryllidaceae; genus Allium; species Allium cepa. The sequence continues at coordinate 617,418,777 of CM060942.1, forward strand.
ATGCCGTACTCTCTGCAATACGATATGCATCGTTAAGGGCATCGGCGGGTGTACCGTATGCTAACATTCTCAAAGCTGCACTCATCTTTTGATGCCCACTCAAACCATGTTTTTTTGCGGCGTCTTGCTTAAAAACAAAATAATTATTATTCTGCTGAATACTTTCGAGAATTCTTATGAATAATGGTCGACTCGTTCTGAATCGTCGTCTGAATGTCTCTGGACCGTAAGTTGGATCACGGGCAAAGTAATCTTGCAGTAGTGTTTTGTGAAATGCTTGTTGGTTACGGTTGATATATTTCCTACCCACTACGGAACCACCATGTTTTCCAGAAGTTGATCCGTATGCTTCACGATAAATCTCCATCAATTCCTCCTCCTCCTGTTGATGCGCTAACGCATACGCTTCTTCTTCAGAGTCACTGTCGCAAAGCAATATAGCTTTTAGTAAATTTCCAGACATTGTTTGATATTTGAGGATAGTTGTCTGATATTTGAATGTTTTATTAGAGTAAATTGTGGTGAACAAGTATGACATCTATATGGTTATATATATATATATATATATATGACCAAATCTTGAGTGGATAGAGGGTGTGTCAGTGTGCGGTCTAATCACGTACTGTAGCCACGTTCGTTTGCCGGTCAAGATTCTCTGCTATGTTTAGTGGATAGAGGGTGTGTCAGTGTGCAGTCTAATCACGTACTGTAGCCACGTTCGTTTGCCGGTCAAGATTCTCTGCTATGTTTAGTGGATATAGGGTGTGTTAGTGTGCGGTCTAATCACGTACTGTAGCCACGTTCGTTTGCCGGTCAAGATTCTCTGCTATGTTTAGTGGATAGAGGGTGTGTCGGTGTGCGGTCTAATCACGTACTGTAGCCACATTCGTTTGCCGGTCAAGATTCTCTGCTATGTTTAGTGGATAGAGGGTGTGTCAAGATTCTCTGCTCATTATCCATTATATAAATTCACAAATCGTTATACGTTTAAATCATTTACAAACTTAACATTATTCAAATTACAATGTCCAACATGACATTTACGTCTCATGAATTGAAGTTGCTTATGCAGTGCTACATTCAAACCAATGAGAAGTGCGATAATCAGGAGTCAATGGCAATTAATGTTTGGGACACTCTGGCTGACCTATACAACAACGATGTGGGCTCTCAAGTCAGACGTACGGCTCAAGAGGTCAGGACTGCACAAAAAAACTTTACTATGGCATGCACGCGTTACACAAAGATTATTAACGAGGTAATATTGGAAAATGTGTTTGAGACAACACGTTCGACTTATGACGATCGATACAATTTAAAATATGGCACGCCCTTCATTGCCCATGATGCGTACTTCATACGTCAAAACTGGCTAGAAAGATTTGGATGGCCTTAAGATAACAGTATTGATAGTTGGTTATGTAACGTTCGTTAATGTATCGTGAGCTTTTGTTGTCAAAGCTAATGCCTATGTCTAATGTTTGTTTTTGAATATGCCCTAGTGTAATGTATGTTGTCAGATCAAAAAGTACTGCGACCAAAAGTGTATTGTTTATATATTCTCTTTCTGGCTTACTTATTCATCATTCATAATCATCTTCTTCCACACTCACAGCAAAAAGTTGAATCGCAGCTAGTTTGTTGTCTATGCGGGTTTGAAGTTGAAGTTGTAGTGCGTGCGGATGGAGAAACTATTGGCCGTCGAATCCAACTATGTCAATTCTGGCCGAATGGTTGCAATTACGCGGAATGGTTGGATGATCCATTATGTCCAAGGGGAATAACCTACGCAAATGAACTAGAACATGAGATAAGACGTCTTAGACTGTCTGTACAGGAGTTGCAGTTAAATCGTCACGTCTAGTTTCTTCATATGTGCAGTCTATTATTACTGTGTCGTTTCTTATAAGTGTTCTATGTTTGAATCATTCACTAGTTAAACGAACATAAAGTATTCACATTGTACACCAACATATATAGTTCATATTTAAACGGACACCTACAAATAATAATATACACCAACATGTATAAGTCACAGTACTCACAGACATATAGAATTCACAGTAACCACGAGCATTATAATCCAAAATCCAAGAAAGTGACAGCATATAAATAATACACAATATACTGAAAAAATGACCTAAGTACATATACTCATACGCATAAACTAAAAAGTATACAACTAAAGGGAGGCAGCGTCGTCATCGTCAGCATCATCACTATCATCACCATCTCCGTCACTGTCATCATCCTCATCTCCGTCACTGTCATCATCATCTCCGTCATCATCATCATCGTCTACATCATCATCCTCGTCATCCCCATCACCATCATCCCCCTCGTCCTCATCATCCCCATCGTCCTCATCTAAACCACCAGCACCATACCCACTTGGACCAGCATCACCTCCGCCTTGTGATCCGAAAGGCTCATATACAGCAAGTCTAGCTGATAGCTGATCAATCTGAGCCTTTAGCATCTGTGTATGCTGCATGTACATATCATGCATGGCGTGTGTATGTGCAAGAGTCATATCGCGAAACACACCAAACCCTACTCTGGCCTGATCCAATCTAGCAGCATACTACATAAAGATGACAAAAGCCATAATAAAAAAACAAGCATAAAATAAAGGAAAAATGACAGTAAACAACAAACGTACCTCATACGGAGGATATAACCCGACTGAAGGCACACCAGGATAGTCGGGGTGATCTGGAAAGACTAAAGGCTGCTCAATCAAAGTATCTGTCAAGTCATACACTCTAAAAGTGGTATCAGGCTCCAACTGCATGGGAGCCTGGGAGAACTGTGACGGAATCGGGTCAAATGAAACCTGCGGTACCTGAACTCTACCGGCTGCCAGATGAGGTCCTACATGATCAGAGTTGACCCCACGAACATAATCTGGTACGATGAATCTACGGGGTGCTACTCTAGCCCAATAAGCGTCGTAATCCCCATCGATGAAAAAACTACTACTATCCACCCATCCAGCCTGTCGTAGAGCATGTAAGTACTGATCACCGATCACCCTATGTCTACCAAACATGTCCTCGCAGGATAAAGGATCGTATGGTATACGACGATCACCCGTAATCTGATAAGCACATCTCTCTCCCAAATACCACATAGGCATAAATGCAGGCATATGCAAAGCAACCCTACGTCTAGATACTGAATACGCAACCATCAAGGGATGGTCGTCCATCAGAAGACCTGCATCTGCTAGATGAGTCCAATGTGAGGCCCAAGGAGTCCGAATGATGTTACCACGACTACGCATATCCAGTTGTGACCTAGCCTCCATCAAGTCATGCCGTACACCTAAGGGGACATGATGTACGTACTGCATGGTCTCCCATCCTCTCATCCTAGGGAAGTAATGCTCAGCAGCCTGACTAGTCATGTCCTGGATGCGGGGATGCATGTTTGCCGTGTACTCGTAGTACCATAACGGCAAAATATACCAAAAAGCATACATCTGCCTGACATCGCCAAGCGCAAATGAATCTAGAGCGGTATATAGGGTGCCTAATATCGCCGTGCCCCAGTCGATAGTATGTAGCTGGTCTAATCGGGCAAAGGAAGCTAAATAGCCAAGTCTAACCGTACCTTTTTGGTTCGAAAAAAAGGTCGAACCAAACAGGTACAACAAAAATGCTCTAGTAACTGCATCCATCATATCGGCTCTAGCTATATAACTGGTGATGTAATGCTACAAGTACGTCAACTTAACAGAACCACTAGAGACGCAGGTAACATCTACCAGTGGTAAAAAAACAGTATACAAATTGGGCGACTCGTATAAATTATCGAATGGAAAAGGTCGAAGACCCTGTCGTCCAATCTCAATCCCAGTGAACATGTAGAAATCAACTGGGGTGATACCAAGCTCAAAATCTGAAAAATGAAACGTATGCGTGGTGGGCCACCACCTCTCAGCTAATGCCTGGATGAGAGGTCGATCAAAGGACTGAACGGGCCTAATCGACAAAAATAGACCAAAAGGGCTAGCCTGTAGCCTCTCAATAATAGGACCAGGAAGATAGTCATAAAACTGGGTAATGCGCTTAGCCCAACTACCCCGACAGTGAATGTAATGGTCCTATAGATAGTTAATGAAACAACAATTTTTGATAGCATAAGGGTTATTTAATATGAGTATGTAATGTACAAATTAAAATAACAAGTTATAGTAAAGGGTTGATTAATACCTGTATGGTCGTCAAAGCGTTTTCGGCTCTATGCCGATAACCATCTGGCAGCTCATGTAGAACACGTAGATCGTCTGGTGAAACTCCAGGCGGTGGCGGAACGTGTAGTGGTCCTGCTTGCTCCTCTAGATGTCTCTGAACCGTTCTTCGGGCGATTTTGGTTGGACGAGGCGGCATTTTGGATAAATTTTCTAATTTTCAAAAAAATTTCAAAACGAAAAGTGAAGAGAAATGAGGGGGAGGGGGGCGGTGCCCATTTTATGGGCGCCTTGCCTCAGGCGCCCATAAAATGGGCGCCTAAGGGTCAAGCACCCATTAAATGGGCGCCTGGCCATTGGGCATGCCCACCCAATTACGGGCTGAATATTCAGCCCACTTAATATTTAGCCCGTAATCGATTGAAGATGCCCTTACGATACATGTGTGTATATGTAAATATACAGCAAGAAAATAGGCACAAGACATCCTTAAGAAAAATTTAGGCACATTAAGTTTATTTTTTTGGCTGAAGCATTGTGCATGGTGTAAACCTAAATGTAATGCTAGTTATAATTAGCATTTTGATGTAAAAGTTGAATATAATGCTAAATATAATTAGCATTTGTCTTTCAGCCTAAAAATAAAACTTCGTGTCCTTGAGCCTAATTTTTTTTCAAAATTTGTCATTTTTCCTTTTTCTCTCTATATATAATTAAAATAAAAATGAGATACAAGATTTTTATGTTTTTTGTTTAGTCTTACGTCTTGTGATAGGTTCAATCTCAAGCTCTGAAGCATATATATAAACAAAACTATGTAATGAAAATGAATATCAATCTCTAATGAATAAAGTATCTCTTCTCTCTCTTTATTTAATTGCTTCTCATCTCTATATAGTTTATAATACGTTATTAGCACGATCTCTAAATAAAAGTTATAGAACTAGAGTCGTGATACTCTAGAAGATCGGATCTATTCTTTTCAGATCTAATTATAGATCTCAAAATGTTTCATTTTGTTGTAGATTTTGTTTCTTGTATTTAGTTATGGTTTTTCAAATCTCTTGTAGGTTTTAAAATCATGCTCAAGTGATATACCTTTGAGATCTATATATTTTAATCATCGGATCTATTCTTTTTCATGTATATTCATCTTTTTCTTTTATTTAATAACTGAAATCAGGTATGACTTCTGAGATTATTTACATCTCTTCAAGCTGAAATCAATTTTCTTTATTCTTTTAAAATTTGTACTTGATAAATAATTCATTTTGAATTGATTCAAAATTTCTAACAAGTGGTATTAGATCCACTCATCTTTGATTTCGCTATGAATTTTTGATTTTTTAAATATGTGTTTAAGTAAGTTTTGAATGTCATTGAATTCTTATAATATCTTACTCAACTTTCAGATCTTCTTGATTTATATATGAAAGACTTTTTTCTATGATAATTGTGGATTTGGTTTGATACTAAAGTTGTTTTTCCTAGACCGAAAGGTAATTTTGATGTACAAAGCAAGATCTAAACGACCCGTATATGGTTTGTATAATGAAACAAAATTCTAAAATGCTTTGATTTTTGGGAAATAATCTTAATTCATAAATTTCGAAAATAACTTGCACTAATTTGAAGATTTACTTATTTGTTTTGATATATTTAATAAAGAATCATGGATTTTTTTTCTTTTCTGACAGTAATAACTTGAATATGAGATATATAGTTATTTTTATGTTTATGTATGTCATGGATAGATCTACAAAATTTAGAATCAATCATGTAAGAGAATAAAATCTTGGTTCTACGATTATACTTACTTTTAAGGTGTTTATTTTGATTTTATTATTGACTAACATTGCACCTAGATCTGAGATGAAGTTCTGCCGCTTCAAGTAGCATTTGTTCGATTGATTATTCGTAAAGAAAAACATTTTATTATGACAATAGTTTATATTTTAGATCACATATAACAGTTAATTGCATTCATTTTTATAGTAAATGCATTACATTTGGTCGTTACGACAACAAATTAAATTACATTATTATCATAAATGCATTAGTTATAGTAAATTAAATGATGTTGTGCATTTGTGTTTAGAATAAGAACAGACATATAATTTATTATCTGATGTATTTATTTTGGCAAGTAATATCTGATGTGATGGAAGACATAAGGTAGAACAACAACCTAAAGCGGCGCAAAAAAAAAATTTGAACCAGAAGTTGTATAAGTCCAAATCCTAAGGTCCCAAATTGTGAAAGAAAAATTGTTGATAAAGTTTATGAACTTGAAATCTTATCAATGTTTTTTTTTAATCAGCCAAAATATATAAGCTACTAAGCTAGAAATTTGCAACCACAAGTTCATCATAAATTAACGAACTTGATACATATATATGCATTGCGAGAACTTGAAGTTCGTCAATCAATGAACTTGAAATCATTCATAAATTAGAAGCCCGAAGCTCTATTGAAATTGTGTGAATGATAAGGTTATAGTTCTTGAAGAAGTTAAAAGAGATAAATAAATCATCATATGAAATAATGATGGCGCATTCAAGAGATTTCAAAAATCTCCGAACGGGATATATCTTACTTACATCTTTACATTTACATATTATATTGACCAAGTATCCAAAAAATATTATGTCATATGATATTTCAAACATCCCCCAATTCAAAATTTATTATTAATTTATCTTTGATAAGGGAAGCTCATTATTTATAAAGTATGAATTCAAATGACATTTCAGTTCATATTTCTCCTATTCCATTTTAGTTTATATGTTGTAATTAGTTTAAAATGTTTATATACTTCCAATTATGTAAAAGTATACATGGTCAATTTATAAGTCTTATGCAATGTAAAATCTAATTTCATTTCAATATGTGCAGCTTTAATTTAATTATTCTCTCTGTTGCTTTCTCATTAGTATATCTAATTGTAGATCGGATTTTTACTAGTTACACTATCTAGTAAAAACCTGAAGTTTTGATTTGAAAAAATGTATCTACCTAGCTATTTAGTTGAAGAAATACATTTTAGTATTCTCTAGAAGAGATCACCCATATGCCATACTATTTATGTTTACGGATGTGTGTGTATATATTAAACTCTTGAAGAGATGTTTTAGAGTTTTATCTATATTTATATTGCAAAATCCAACATCCTAGAAGAGATGTTACATAAATTTTATTTTTGTAAATTGCAATTCCTTATACTATATCCCTTAAAGGAACGTCATATAAAACTCCAGAAGTAGTGATAATAATTCATCTTCAGAAATTGATATTATATTGCAATACTACACTTCAAAAGTAGCGATTCTCTCACATCTAAGTTTTACTTAGCGCATCTAATTTCCTTATTATATTTAACATTTGAGATGACATTTCAAAATTAGTTACAACAAAAATCTCCAGTAGATGTATTTTATACTATTGTAAAAGTAGTAATTATGTAATTTTTGTAAAAGAAATATTGCATATTGATATGGCATTCCAATAGTTTGCATGTATATCTCTGGAAGAGATATGTTCGCTCTAGAAGTGGTGATAATAAATTATCTCTAGAAGATATTTGTATATTTGAAAATGACAAAATATCTCTAGAAGAGGTTTATAAAATGTTCATGAAGAAGAAAATATGTATTACTGTAACATTCCATAAGTGATATTTATTACAATATCTCCAAAAGAGATATTATATACTCTTATAGCACTATAAAAGAATGAAATATTTTCAAAAGTTATGTGGCAATAACTTACCCAAAGAATTTGTGAATCAATATAGGACCAGTAGTATTGGGTACGAAATATATTTACAAAAGTCAGTTGCCCGTTATCATGGACCCGTAGCTTCATTAGATAAATTTAAGACTAGATAGTGATATGTGATCCATTATTTTTCAAAAATATACCACGAATTCAATATCGTATACATAACTATGCTTGAAGAAAAAACTTTAGACATTCTCCTGAATAGATAATCTATATGTCATATCATAATTTTCAAGTAAGCTATAAATACAACCTCAAGGAGATCTGTAACTATTGTTGGAATTCCTAAAGGTAGAATGAATGGAAATATACAAAGTCCCACATCGTCAAATTCTTGAAAGCTATATTGGTTTATATATGTTTTTCTCAAGAGGAGGTTGGGGGCCTGGGGCTCCCAAATGTATGCTTCGTTGTGGGGAGGGAGATCATGCATCTCCACCACACACGCGCGCGCGCCGCCGCCGTCCGTCCGACCGAACCGGGCCGGGCCGGGCTCGGGTTTGGGTCTAATATGATACTCATATTTTTACTGCAAACTGGACCGTGCTTTCTGACAGTTGCAGGCCATACGAACAGATGTGGATCTGTTCGGAAGCGGACGCGGATTGAATAGGCGCAAACAGCAGCGGGTGCGACCCGTTAGAAGAAAACAGAACAGGTGCGGCCGAACGCGAGCGGGTGCGACCCGATTGAAGCAGATACGGCGCATATAGTACTAGGCAGTGCGAACTGTTGGATGTGAGCAGATGCAAACCAGTAGCAGGCGGGTGCGACCCGTTAACGAACAGCAGCGACCAAAAGGCAACGGGTGCAACCCGTCAAGCGGACGCGACTGTTTGAAGGGATGCGGACGAAATTATAAATAGGAGAGAATACTGATCACATTCTCATCCCATTCCAATCTAATTTCTTCTGCTTCTTTGCTCTACTGCTCAATATTCCATATATATCACAGAGTTGACATACTCATTACAATCTCGTGCAGATTACGTCTGTTGTATCTTGGGAGAATTTTGAAATAAAATTCTTAAGGAAATTGTTACGACAAGTCTCAAATGGAATTTCCTATATATACTGGTTAGATTCTCTGTAATCTTTCCCGTTTATAAGTTGTACTATTTCTTACAATAGTATAACGTTATTGTTGTAATTTATTTACAACGTAACATATAATTACAATTATCTAATACAGAATTCCAGCGCAGTGGAATTCTAATTGATAAACTTGTGCGACGAGTTTATTGTAGCGTGTTATCTCTTTTAGTACACTAGCCATATAACATCTTAAGAATTTTACTGTTTTATACTAAAACAGAGATGGCAACAGTTGACAACATGAAAATGGATAAGTCCACCTTTTCAGCGGTTATTTCTGAATGCAATTTGGTTCAGAACCCTAACCAATAGTGGGTTGACACAGGAGCTACTCGTCATGTTTGCTCTGAAAAATCCATGTTTTCAACATACCAGAAATTCGATCAGAAAGAAAGACTCTACATGGGTAATTCTGCAGTTTCCATGATCGAAGGCAGTGGCACAGTTATCCTCAAGTTCACTTCTGGAAAAACTGTCAAATTGAATGACGTGTTTCACGTTCCAGACATACGCAAGAATCTGATCTCCGGCTCAGTGCTATCAAAGAAAGGATTCAAAATTGTGTTCGAATCAGACAAGATGGTTCTGTTCAAAGCTGGAATGTATATCGAAAGAGGTTATTTATGTGATGGCCTATTTAAGGCAAACGTAGCCGTTATCGGCAATAAATCTATGTATCTGATTGTGCTATTAATAAAATTGAAGTTTCTTACTTGCTTGAGCACGAAATTTTACTATGGCGTGATAGATTAGGACACATAAACTTCCGAAAAATGAAGAAATTATCAAACTTGGGATTGATTCCAAATTTTCAAGTAGATAAGAACTACAAATGTGAGAAATGTGTAGAAGCAAAAATGGTTAAAAAACCATTTCAATCTGTTGATAGAAGCACCGAACCACTAGGTTTGGTTCACATAGATTTATGTGATTTTAAATCATTACCTACAAGAGGCGGGAAAAAGTATTTCATTACTTTTATTGACGATTATACGCGATATTGCTATGTATATCTTTTAAATAGTAAAGATGAAGCAATAACAACGTTTATAAAATATAAGGCTGAGGTAGAAAATCAGTTAAATAAAAAGATCAAGATATTAAGATCTGATCGAGGTGGAGAGTATGAATCACCATTTGAACAATTTTGTGAAGAAAATGGAATAATTCATCAAACAACAACTCCATATTCACCACAACAAAATGGTGTAGCCGAGAGGAAGAATAGAACGTTAAAAGATATGATTACTGCAATGCTTTTAACTTCTGGTCTACCGATGAACTTGTGGGGGGAAGCACTAAATATGTCTAATCATATATTAAATAAGGTTCCTCACAATAAAACAGGAACAATTCCATATGAGATATGGAAAGGACACAAACCAAGCTTTAAATACCTCAAAGTGTGGGGGCGCTTGGCAAAAGTTCCAGTTCCGCCTCCCAAGAGAGTCAAACTTGGACCAAAAACAGTAGATTGTTATTATCTTGGGCCAGCCCAAAATAGTAGTGCCTACAGATTTTTGGTATTCAAGTCTGATATAACTGATATTCATGTAAGTACAATCATGGAATCAAGAGATGCCTCATTCTTTGAAGATGTGTTTCTGCACAAAAGGAATGAAGAAAATAAGGTCCCAAAAAGGACAAGGGAAGAATCAAATGATTCGCATGAAGATGAAACTCATCATGAAATTGAGGATGCTGAACCAAGAAGAAGCGTAAGGGCTAGAACTTCCAAAACATTTGGTTCGGACTTTTTTACATATGTATTAGAGCACGAACCTCAAACATACAAGGAAGCAATGTCATCTTCTGAATCCTCATGTTGGAAAGAAGCAATCCAAAGTGAGATTGATTCAATTCTAAGTAATAAAACTTGGGAAATTGTTGATATTCCACCAGGAATAAAACCAATTGGCTGCAAATGGATTTTCAAGAAGAAAATGAAAGCAGATGGCTCTATCGACAAGTATAAAGCCAGATTAGTAGCCAAAGGATATCGTCAAAAAGAAGGAGTAGACTTTTTTGATACATATTCGTCGGTAACACGAATAACCTCTATAAGAATGCTAATAGCAATTGCATCCATCTATAATCTAGAGATTCATCAGATGGATGTAAAAACAACATTCTTAAATGGAAATCTCGATGAGGAGATTTACATGGAGCAACCTGAGGGATTTATTTCCAAAGGAAATGAAAACAAAGTCTGTAGATTAGTCAAATCATTATACGGACTAAAACAAGCTCCAAAGCAATGACACGCAAAATTTGATAGTGTCATGATGAGAAATGGTTTTCGTATAAATGAATGTGACAAATGTGTTTATTATATACAACTTGGACAATCATATGTGATGATCTGTCTATATGTGGATGATATGTTAATATTCGGTCCAAATACTCAGGTAATTAAGACCATAAAGAAAATGTTGATCAACAATTTCGACATGAAAGACTTGGGTGTTGCAGATGTTATTTTGGGAATAAAAATAATAAGAACACCTAATGGAATTGAGTTATCTCAATCACATTATGTAGAAAAAGTGATTGAAAGATTTCAAAATTTTTGAATTAAAGGAGTAAATACACCTTTTAATCCATCAGAAGTACTGCATAAAAAAACTAATGAGAGTGTAATGCAACTGGAATATTCTCGTGTAATAGGATGTCTCATGTATCTCATGAATTGCACAAGACCAGATATAGCTTATGCAGTAAGTCGATTGAGCAGGTATACAAGCAATCCAGGGAAGGAACACTGGAAAGCACTAATGAGAGTGCTTGGATATTTAAAAAATACCACTAAGTATTCCTTACACTATGGAAAATATCCTGCCGTCTTAGAAGGATATAGTAATGCAAATTGGATTGCAGCTTCAGAGGAATCAAAATCAACAAGTGGTTATGTCTTTACCCTAGCAGGGGCAGCAGTGTCATGGAAATCTACTAAACAAACATGCATAGCTCGATCCACTATGGAATCAGAGTTCACTGCATTAGATAAAGCATGCGAAGAAGCAGAATGGCTTCGTTACTTTTTAGAAGATATTCCATTTTGGCCTAAACCTGTACCGGCCATATGTATATACTGTGATAACCAAGCTGCGCTAAGTAGAGCGCACAACTTTGTGTATAATGGAAAGTCACGACATATTGGCAGTTACTCTCAAATGGAATAATTTCCATAGACTATGTGAGAACAAATGATAACCTAGCGGATCCATTTACTAAAGGTTTATCAAGAGAGAAAATTGACTGTGCATCAAGGGGAATGGGTTTAAAAGCCTAAACCACAAAGAGTTATCTTATACGGAAACCTATCCTAGCGATTGGAGATCCCACGGACTAGGATCAATAGGCAAACCAGTTATGAATAACTCAAGACGTAATGCATTTGCATGGACATAGTCCAACTCCATTCCTATGGTGGACAACATAAATGCATGCCTACAGAAGTATTTAAAGGTTAAAACTATGTTTTTTAATGATGACCATATCTTGGAAATAACAAGTGGGGTATATGTAGGATACTCTTAATGGTTGCGATCACCTATGTAAGTGTGAGCTGGGTCGGCTCTATGAGAATTTTACAAGGCTTTAAATTCTCTATAACACTCGCAGAACCAAGTAGTGTTCAGGACCAAAATGAACACAACCAAGAGATTGGATGAGAAGGGAATCAATGCTTCGTAAAGCTTATTGTCTGGATATACAATAAAGGCCGACGGTTCAAGATGAAATAATTCACCGATTAGCCAAGTAGATCCGATAAGTTTTAACTAGGAAAAGTTCAAAGTGAAATATCTACTTATCCACGATAAAGCATTATTCCATGTGTACTCTGTGATATTTCGCTTCGTGTGGGGGATATGTGTATTATCATTCATGTGGGGGATTGTTGGAATTCCTAAAGGTAGAATAAATGGAAATATACAAAGTCCCACATCGCCAAATTGTTGAAAGCTATATTGGTTTATATGTGCTTTTCTCAAGAGGAGGTTGGGGGCCTGGGGCTCCCAAATGTATGCTTCGTTGTGAGGAGGGAGATCATGCATCTCCACCACACATGCGCGCGCGCCGCCGCCGTCCGTCCGACCGAACCGAACCGGGCCGGGCCGGGCTCGGGCTCGGGTTTGGGTCTAATATGATACTCATATTTTTATTGCAAACTGGACCGGGCTTTCTGACAGTTGCAGGCTATACGAAAGATGCGGATCTGTTCGGAAGCGGACGCGGATTGAATAGGCGCAAACAGTAGCGGATGTGACCCGTTCGAAGCAAACAGAACAGGTACGGCCGAAAGCGAGTGGATGCGACCCGATTGAAGCAGATACGGCGCATACAGTACCAGGCGGTGCGATGCGAGCGGGTGTGAACTGTTGGACGCGAGCATATGCAAACCAGTAGCAGGCGGGTGCGACCCGTTAACAAACAGCAGCGACCAAAAGGCAACGGGTGCAACCTGTCAAGCGGACGCGACTGTTTGAAGGGATGCGGACGAAATTATGAATAGGAGAGAATACTGGTCACATTCTCATCCCATTCCAATCTGATTTCTTCTGCTTCTTTGCGCTACTACTCAATATTCCATATATATCACAGAGTTGACATACTCATTACAATCTCGTGCAAATTACGTCTGTTGTATCTTGGGAGAATTTTGAAATAAAATTCTTAAGGAAATTGTTACGACAAGCCTCAGACGGAATTTCCTATATATACTGGTTAGATTCTCTATAATCTTTCCCGTTTATAAGTTGTACTATTTCTTACAATGTATAACGTTATTGTTGTAATTTATTTACAACGTAACATATAATTACAATTATCTAATACAGAATTCCAGCGCAGTGGAATTCTAATTGATAAACTTGTGCGACGAGTTTATTGTAGCGTGCTATCTCTTTTAGTACACTAGCCATATAACACCTGTAACATTTCAGGCATCCATAAGATACTCTTTTTTTGTAAATATATCTCTTCTATTGAACTCTTCAGAAGAAATATCAATATGTAATCCGAACTAAGTATTATTATCTAATAAATAATTATAAATAATGTTTAAAAGATATATTTTTTTAAAGAATAAACCTTAACAACTTGAAGTTGTATTTATAATTTATTTGAACCAGAAGTTCAACATATTTTCAAACCAGATGTTTTGAACATTATCATGCGGTGTTTAACGATTCACATTGACATCGATTGTTAAACAAAAATTAGTAGTTTGGATCCTTATAATAGTTTGTTCTAAAATCACTAACTGAAATGAGAAATAATATGCAAATCTGTTATATATATATATATTACATGGACGCACGTATATATCCATATATGCAGATATTTAGCTAATAATTGTTTGATTAAATTGATATGAGCACATCTGACAGATTATGCATAGAACTTATTTACTAATTTAAAATTCAATCAACATAAATGTTGAATGACCTGAAGTAAGGTATGTATTTAAACGATCTACATTATAAGTAAATTCCTCCAATTCTTTAGATCAATGAGTAAGAACAAGCTTTAAAAATAAGCAATATCACTTGAATGCATCTTATCAATTGATAAAAAAATTATCCTTCTAAATGTAATATGTATGATGTATTTGCTAGTAGCAATATCATAATGGATCAAAATGAGAATCCAAAGACGATAATTATTCAATATGACAATGTTCGTCAACATTAAGGGGAAGGATAAAAGGGATACAAGTTCATTTTGATTATCAAGATTAAATATATGTTAACATGTACAATGTTGTAAAGTGTTGAGTTGCTTAAACAAATTACCGATAATATCCCAAGTAAACTTGCTCCAATATAGATTTAAATCCCTAAAAAATCAAAAGGTTATAGACCGCATCTGAAGTGTGGTAGAGAAGTCGGTTCGAAATATGTTTGGAGTAAGTAATATAGATGCCAAAAAAGCGAATAGTGTTCTTAAAGGAACACCAAGTAGTGCTCTAAAAGAGACCCATGATATATTTATCAAATAACCCAAGCAGTGGTTTAGGTATCTAAAACATGATAAATAAAGAGATCTCGATAAATTATGTCTGGCTGATAAGAAATAATTATCGATGATAAATTTGTAAATAATAAAGCACTTATGTTTATAAATAGACTAAAGACCTTGAATTAGAGGAATACATAATTGGCCACTATGAATCCTTTCCTAAATGAGAAATGTGGACCTGTAGTCTACAAAATATAATTATAGATATACATAAAGTGGCAAAAACACATACAGTGTCAACAACATGTTTAGTGCTATGGGCATGATATTTTTAGAAATAATTCGAAAGTGTTTGAAAGACTTAAAATACCTTGAAGGTATAAATATTGGTTAAATCATACTAAATGATGGAAGTATACAAATTCCCGAAGAATATAAATAACATTGATGGTTACAAAGAATGCAAAGAATAAGGAGCGTTGATTACAAAATTCTTTTAAGTATTGTTGTAATGAAAATCTTGATATAATCCATAATGAGTAGATTACTTCCTATTTTTAAGTATTGTTGTAATGAAATTCTTAATATTCATTGAAGTGGTAGTTGCAATATGAAAAACTTTTTAAAGCACCCAAAATGAAAGTACATGAAGTATTTTTCATAAAAGTAGCATACGAAGTGCATAAAATGCAAAGTGCATTTGGAAGAAACAAGCTTGGAAGATCGACTGTACAAAAGGAAACTTTTTATAAATGGTGAACATCCAAAGGAGGGAAAATAGAATTATTGTCTTTTGATTTTAGTTTTCTCAATGCATGTCTAAGCTATGTTACACATATATGGATCAAAAATATTTGTAGTTGATTTAAATTATCATGTATTAAAATTTAAAGGGAAAATTATAGAATCAGGGGGAGCATATATAAGTATATCATAATGTACCCTTCACTAAGATTTTTTCCATTGGGTTTTTCTTAGTAAGGTTTTAACGAGACATTATCCTGATCCAGAAGTATCAAATTTCTTTTGATGAAATACAATATGTCATTGTTCTCTTTTTTTCTAAAAAAATTTCGACTGGGTTTTTCTTAGTAACGTTTTAACGAGGCATTATCCTGATCTAGAAGTATCAAATTTATTTTGATGAAATAAGATATTAAAGTATGTCATTGTATTCTTTTTCGTACACTAAGATTTTTCTCACTAGATTTTTCTTAGAAGGTTTTAATGAGACATTATTTTGATCCTGAAGTATCAAACTCTTTATAAGGGATATCATTTTTAATATGATATATATGATTTTACAAGTTGCACACTTTTCATCGTTCAAGGTTTTTTCCATTGAGTTTTCCTAAAAGAGGTTTTTAATAAGGCAATAGACAACAGATATATCGATTGAATAGATATATGCAAGGAAGATAATAATGAGGCAAATCAATCATCATATATGTTTCAAAGGGACAACTTCATATTACTAGAGCATTCAAAATTTTAAGGACGCATACTCAAGGGGGTGTTATGATATATGTAATCATAAGAGTGAATATGCTAAAAATGTGATACAATATTTTTTATGTTTTTTGTTTAGTCCCACATCGTAGAATAAGTTCAATCACAAGCTCCAAAGCCTATATATAAAGGGCATATGTTATGAAAATGAATGTATCAATCTTTGATGAATAAAGTATCCTTTCTCTTTTTCTAATAGCTTCTCATCTCCACATAGTTTATAATAGCAAACTATTGTTATTTTATCATCGTTCATGAATACGAACAAAAAGTTTAGCCTAAATTCTTTTAAAATGATCCAATGCAATCCGGTATACATAATTAGAAACATCCTTGTGAAACTGCTACCGATTCATAAAATTTGATTCATTGGGCTAATAACAAGTATATTTAAACACACCTTCCCCATGACTAATTAGTGGCTGAAATTTAATAAGTAGATAACCACCTTAATCACAGCAAAAAGAAGAAGAAATAATTACAAACATGATTCAGTTACCAAACCAACAAAATTCCAATCAAATCATCTAACTCGAAATCGTCATTGCAAAACCCTATTTATTCAGAAAGCAATCGACGCTATTTAAAGTTGGCTAAGGGTAGACCCAAAACCCTAACCCTTAACTGCATTTTGTGATGTAATAATATGAGAATTCGCAGAGGAAAAGAATCAAATCAATTAGGTACCAAAATGATAAGATAATAACCTTAAAACGTTGGATCGCTCAAATTTTACGAACGTAATTTGTGCACATCATGTTTAAATCGAAAATTAAGTAGCAAATCATAAACAGAATTAAAAATAAAATACGATTTGTGTGGATTATCGTCAAATGAATGATGGACAGGGCAAACTGATAAAAATTAAACTAAAAAAATTGTAGAAGGCAACTTATATTCATGGTGTAATCAACATTATGAAAATCTTAATAAAATTTTAGGCAACAACGACCTTATTTAACGAAAACATAATATCAGTACTAAAGAATAACAAATTCGTGGTATAATCAACATAATTTCTTTCATGGAGTAACTAAAATTTATATGCATTATCAACTAAACTAAATTTGAATTCCAAAGGTGTCAAATTTTATTCATATTTAAGTTATATTCACATGTGGTTAATTTTTACAGTTTTCACTTCAAATTAAACATAAAACTTAAATCTGAAAATTCAGTACTAAAACCAATATGGTTCATAGAGTGTTAAATTTATCTTTATCTTTTACTTAAATTAAATCAAGTTCGAATTTAACATCAAAATAATAATACTTTTACATTTTAATATTCAAAAATCGAATTCAAAATGTGATATAAATGATTAAATAAATTTAAATTCCATTTAAAGTATTAGAAATTGAAATTTGCAATAGCGAGAATTTTGGAACCTTATTTTGATTAATGCATGAGTGAAAATGAATTAATAAAATGAGATAAACATTTTGTTTTATACTAGAATTAGGGTAGTTTTATATTATGTATGGTGTATATTAAGTAAAAAGCAATGTATACGATTTTATAAAAAAAATTGGTGTATGTACAGTAATTTATGTGTATAAATAAAATTTGCCAATATATGATTAGGGCAGAAATTCTCACCTTTTCTCACTTCTAAAGTATGTCAAGGTAGTGGTTGAGTATCTATGTAAATGTGATGATAGGTGAAAACTGCGATTAAAAGAGAAGATTTGGATGTCGAGTATCTCCAAATAATTTTAATACATAAAATACATTCTATATAAATTTGTGTGAATTAGCTCCATGGCCATCCAACGTCTTATTTTGATTTCAATAATACGATAAGTTTTTTTTAGAAATATCATATTAATGAAATGCTTTCACTATCAAATCATAAATTTTATGATCTTTTAGATGATATGTATATGTAAATATTTTGTCGTTAAATATTTTTGAAAAATTGGAACTTTTTCATATAAATAACATATTTAAAATTGCATCGTTCGATTGCATCATTCAAATCACTGGGCTCAAAAATAAAAAACATGCACTTAAAAGTAAATATCACATTTAACATGTAGTTAAAATGTTGACTGCAATTATAACTGCATTTTCTTGATACGGTTAAATTCTGCATTAAGATTTGAATATAACTCATCCTTAATGAAAATCTACATTAAAATTGAATATAAGTGCATTTTCTTAGCGCGTTAAATTATAAAGTGCATTAAGATTGAATTTAATTATCAAATGCAGCCAAGTTATTACTACATCACATAAATGCAGTTAAGTTAATTCAAAAATTATTATTTGCTATAGTGTGATTAGCATGGGTAGCTCCCCAATAGTGGGAGAGAGTTCGAGCCTTGACAACGACACTTTAACGGCTTGTTATTTGCAAAGGCGTATAATAATCTCTAAATTATGCTAAAATACTTGTGATTGAAAAGTGCCTCTATGAGAGCCTAAATCAAAGGGGATGTGGGTCGGTGGCGGACCATGCTACATCCCCAACCTACGAAAGTAGGTTTTAAAAAAAACTGTTGTTAAATTATAATTGCATTTTTTGAAGCATTTAAATTTAACTGCATTTTCTTAATGCAGTTATTAACTACATTAAAATTGGATAAAATTATCACACACAGCCAACATTATTACTGCATCACATAAATGCAGTCAAAATTTAATAATTTTTTTTAATGCAGTTGTAAATGCGTTTTCTTAATGCAGTTAAAACTGCTATGTATACGACCAAAAGTATTACCACATCACATAAGTGCAGCCAAAATTGAATAAAATTTTGCCTAAAAAGACAACCGCTAAGCAAGAAGTCACAGAAAAATCACCAAAGAAGAATGCAACATCGAAATTCCCTAAGAAGGCTGCTTAAAAGTTATTTTGGATTATTTTTTAATTATACGTTCATATGATGCAACATTATTTTTATGCATCTTCCACTTGTTTCACTTATAGTGTTTTAGATTTTAACAGATATATGTTTCTGTTATCTAGCTTTTGTTCCTAATTTACTATTTTATTTTATGTTCATACTCGTAATATTAAGACGGTTTTATAATTTGTTATAATTTGAGTGTCATTGAAATGTGCAAAAAAGAATTAATCTTTGTAGACAAGCACCATTATCCAAGTGGTTAAGTGATTCGGCTTTGGTGCGAGAGGTCACAAGTTTAAAACTTGCGTAGCATGATTCGAATGTTTATTAACATGTGATATGTTGTCCTAGTGACATGTTGTATATAAAGTACCATTTTCAAAAAAAGGAATTGATCTTTGTATGGTTTGCCTATATTTTGTGTTCGTTATTTGCCATTTAATTGAATTTGTTTTGCGTACATAAAAAGATAAATGGCTTTATGCGTTGAATGAATTCTACAATGCATAATTCATAGTTTTGGCGTTTTTAGGTATAATTGTATTTTCTTAATGCAGTTAAAATTGCATTTTCATAATGCAGTTTGAAAGAAATAACTAAATTAGTTTACTGTAAATTTTAGCTATAACTGCTTTTTTTAATATAGTTAAAACTGCCATGAAAATTATGTTTTTTAAAATTTTATTTTTAGGCATCGATAATGGATATCATTGGAAAGTTTATTAAATTTTTGATTTAATGGTGAAAATAATTTTTAAATCCGATTACTCTACAAAAGTTATCATACTTTAAAGACTGGATTTAAATGAGTTAACGATGATGATATTTATTATGTGTGATGTTAAAGGAGTAGAGACTCGATTTACAACAAATTATAGGCGGGGATCCACTTTACATTTAAAACAACAAATAGAGACCCAAAGTTAATATCCTACATGTCAAATGATCAAAGGTGAAATTGAATTTCTGTTAAAGCATCTTCAATCAGTATGGCTTTGTATTGTCCACTAAACTTGTCAAATATAATTCAGAATTTGAGCTCAATTTATTAAGATATAATCGGACATGGCATTGAAAGTAAAAATTACTCCAATTCAAGTTTTTGTCTAGAGTGACAGCTTTACATGTACGTCACACTTAAATATAGATAAATAAAAGTAATGTGTAAAGAAAAAAATATACTTATTACATTTACTATTTCTTACTAGATATTTTGCTTGGCAATGTTGTTATATTTGGTTTCTTTTATAAACAATAACTAGACATCTCACTAGTTTAAAGAAGGGCACACAGATCAAAGATGTTTCTTTTGGAGTTTAGTTCAAGAGGACGCTAAATAACAATGAAGAAAACATTTATAAATCAAGACTTTACAACATTCATATAAACCCAAGTAAACTTGGCGTTCGGCATAAACTTAGCGTCGATCCAAAGAGACTTCGAGTCACCAAGTTCTCGATTCAAAGCATTCAATAATTTAACATGGAGACGTACCTGTCGCTTTACTTCTTACGCAAAGCTTACTTCGGACCTTTTGTACTCGAACGCAATCCCATTCTAAAACCCTAGAAGTAAACTCAAAAGATCGAGCTCTAGCTCGACCTAAATCAGAAGCGCTTGAACTTAAAGAATAGATAATAAAGAAATAACAAATAATAGATATATTCATAGTTGTAGTATAACCATTGCTCTATGAATCATAAAGGCTCAACCTAAATCGAAAGTGCAATTTGATTGGATAAGTGTAATCATAGCGGTGATATAGCTATGGCTCTATGAATTACCTCCAACTTGCAAAACTACCCATCTTTATTTCAATATACTGAAAGAATAAGTAACAAAGAAACAACAAAGAAAGGATTATACATAAGGTCCGATGAAAATGAAACACCACTAATCTGCATGATTACCAATTTGTTAATATATTATGAATAATACCAACTAGTACTACTCGAAATAATGAAACCATACCTCAATCCGCACCTTCACCTGCATCCATCTAGTTAATACGTTTATACTATTGTGGTACACTATACGATAAAACTAACATATGCAAAGCATCACGACGCTGATCATAAACCAAAAGCCACTTGCAAGGCTAAAGAACTATGAGCTCCAAACAAGATCGAGACTCGATAAATGTGAACGCTAATATAAGATCGAACAACCACGTCCTAACATGTATGCTCATTGATGTAAGATATATTGAACTGTAATATCTATACTTATATATATATATATATACATATATCAATATATATATATATAGTTATGGGTATGCCCTGGGGCAATTCTATGATTTATTGTAAATTAATTAACTCTATAATCAATTCTCATGGTAATAAAGGTTGTTTTATTTCAATTATATATTTGTTATAACTTGTTATAAATAATTAAATGTTTAATTAAGATAAATTTAACAAAAAACCATAAATAGTGTGTTTGTGCTAGTAATTACAAATAGTTGTAATCATGAGTATTGTATCACAATAAATAGACATACCATTTTAAATATTCCTAGTCAAGATGTACCGAGACTGGATATCGATACAACCATTGAGACTATAGTACGCAACGCTCTCTAAATGTTGGGCGGTGTATTACTCATGACTATTGGGAGTACCTAGGGATTGCGTATTGATATTTATTAAATAACCATGGAATGTTTCACCTGATAATTTTTGGTTGGTTAATAGAACTAAGGTCAAACAAAAAATATTGATGTGCTGATTTACACTGTTCTCTCGACTTGAGAATACCATCGATCTTCAATACGAAAGCTTGCTTTGATTATAGTCAAATCTTGGCACGATATCCATCGAATGACTAAAGTTAGATCGAGTGGAAGTATTGAAAGTGAAATATTATTCAAGAGAGGATTATTCTTCTCGGTTATATGAGGTTGGTATCACGGTCAACTGAAGTCAACACAGAGTCAAAATCTCCGACCAAAGTAGTTCATTAATAATAATTGTTATCATTGAACCAATGACCTTTCATTTGGACCATAGAGTTGAATATGGATAATATTGGAATTTTGGCCATTGTCAAATTCCATAAGTCCAAAATGATATAGTATTGACGAAGAGAATTGGTGTAAATAATAGTCACTACCAGATAACGCTTAACAAAATAAAATTGAATTTTTACCAAAACTTAATAAGTGATAAATTTGGTCACACCACCCGCTTAGTGACGTTGGAATATTAATATTTAAATAGTTCGATATTAATCACTGACCGAATTTATAATTAATGAGTTACACAATTGAAACGTTGAATACTCCTTTGACCAAACATTTAATTAATTTGGAATTGTTATAAATTAATTAAATTAATTAGTATTTATGAATATTAGTTATAAAATTTTATTTGATGCGTTAAATAATATTAATAAATATGCTTATAATATTTACAAATATATTGATTGTTATACGATATAAATATGCTTTTAAATTGGATTTAAATGCAATAAATATTTTTTGGGTTTGAAATGGGTTTAAAGCCCATATGGGGCAAGGGGATTTCTACTAGGGGTGTAAAACGGGCGGGTCGGACCGGACAACAAAACGTACGAATTCGGTATGAACTCCAAATTGGACGGACAAGTGCCAAACTCGATAACATACGAGCTGCACGTATCATGCTAGAGCCCGGTCCAATAAAAATATACAGTGACTGAATCCGGCTCGTTTAAATTATTCGGACTCGGATGTACTCGGACATACACGGACGTATTTGGACGTACACTGAAATAAATACATAACATGCAGATTGAACATCATAGATAATAATTCATATCATTCAGAGATTATAAATTTATAATTTAATGAACATAGAACGGGAAATCAATATATCAAGTAAAGCATGAATCCATGATATCATTCATAGAATCATAGATTAAAATTGATAGTGTTGCATACAGTATGAAACATCCAAATGAAATACAAACAGTGAACAGAAATATTCAAGGCACTAGCAAATGTTTGACTTTAATCTAAATGTTGATAGTTTGGATATAATATTCTACTGCCTACTGTTTACACCATCACATTAGCCAACAAAATGTTAGTAAATTCAGCTTCCCAACAGCAAAAAAGTGCAAATTTAGCCTTGCTAGTTTCTTCCATCTGAAAAACAACCAAAAAAATGGTTAGAAACATTCACCAAATATACTAGTAAAGAAATTAACTAATAATAAATATGAACTATGACACATTGACACATACATGCATTTATAACTCATTTACCTGCATACAATCGTATAAATATAACTAGGAAATATATGATTACTGAGGTGTATTGTTATGGAAGATCATTAAATCTAAGCATATATGAAAAAGAAAATCAAATAAAATATCCTAACAAGTACTTGCTCTCATGTAAAGAAAAATAATTAACTGCCAGCGTCACAGACTTTTGCAAGCAAATGGATGTTCAAATTTGTGCAAGCATGACATAAGTTAAATCTTGCAGAGCTAAAATTTTTGTACTCAAACAAAGATAGACTAGTCAATCAAGCAAAAGAAAAAACTAGATAAGATGTTGCATTTTTTATCTTCCTGCCTCTTAGATGTTTTCATGACTTCTTGTTTTGAAATATAATTTTATAAATGTAAGCTCAACATAAAACTTTATATGGTCTAAATGTAAGCTCAGCATAAAACACAAAAGATAGACTCGGTAGATTTTGTTTTCCTTACTTGTTAAAACTGAATATATGTTCTAAAGGTAAGCTCAGCATAAATATCAACGTTGCAAATCGACAATAAGCATCTGATAATAAAACTAAAACTCCCAATCATGGTATAAGGAAAAAAAACTCATAAATGAAAATTCAACACCATGGTCCGGTGATTATAGTAATTGCTTGACTAAAGAACTAACCTTGACTGCTAACATAAAGGTTCTTGATCTTTGCAGCAAAGAGACCACTAGTTTGGGATATTTTTGGACCAAATCACATTGTTTTTACATCTGATGTTCAGAGCAGCTCGTTCAATTCCATTCAGTCAAATTTGATGCACTGGGTATCTTCTTCTTGTTGTTGCGCCTTATCAAACAAAGGAGTAGATCATGTTATCAAATTGCCAAATTTTTTGGCAGTACACTGATTATAATTCAATAAATAAGAAACCTATGAATACTATACTAACAAAAGATGAAGATATATTTTACCTCTTTTAATGCATTTTGGATCGCAGCCAATCGCCACTATATATCAAAGCTTCAACCGTCTCAGACTTCAAAGAACCTCGAAACTGATCAAGAACTCTACCACCAGCACTAAATGCAGATTCAGAAGCAACACTACTTATTGGAATAGAAAGTATATCATGAGCCATTCTTGATAATATTTTATATTTCGAAGCATTGAGTTTCCACCCAGTCCAAGATATTGAATTTGTCATCTAATCCATTATATTAGTAACGAGATTCCTTCAAATATACGTCCAACTCTGATTCATATGGTTCTATAATATCAGACTCTTCGACCCATATTTCAAATTCAGATCTACTTTTTGTCATTAATAATCTACCATTATGATCATTGTTTTTATCACTTTTTCTACTAGAAATAAACTTTCAATGGTATATTCAAAACATACACAGAATATAGATCTTGCAAAGAAGAAGCGATAGACTTCATATTTTGGTCCACTTCAGTAGCAGAATAATTCTTTGGAAAGCAAAACTCAAGCAGTTTCATTTTGTATATAGGGTCTAGGACAACAGCAATTGACATTAAAAGATTGCATTCACGCCAGTATTTTTCAAACTTTATCTTCATTTTATTCACCATTTCACTCATATAAAAACAATTTTCAAACTCCACCAACATATCATTCAATATTTGTTTAATCTTCCATAGTCCAGGAAGAAATAAATTTGAATTTGGTTATGAAGTACTGAAAAAACACGGGAAGCTTCACAAAAGATTGTTAGAATTTTACATACCGATTCAGCTTTCTCCCAATCCAATGTAGAAGGAAGCCAAGTGTAAGAGGATCTCTCTCTTGATACATAGAAAACACTTTCTTAAATTGAATCACGCACTCTAACATTTCATATGTTGAATTCCAACGAGTAGAAACATCAAGAACCAAGCGTTTAGAGACCGGAAGTTGTAGTTGTTTAAATAGATCTGCAAACTTGCTAAGTCATTGGGGAGATATTTTAAAATATTTCACACTTTCTCGGATATTTTGTAACACAACTTTTATTTCACTCAATCCATCTTGCACCATTAGGTTTAAAATATGTGCACAACATCTAACATGGAAGATCTTCACTTTGAAATAAAGTCTACTCTTTAATAAAAAGCTTTCTTTTAATGTTCTCACAGCTAAATCATTAGATGATGCATTATCAAGTGTAATTGAAGATATTTTATTCTCTATTCCCCAATTTACAAGGTATGCAAAAATAGCATCAGCAATAACAAGGCCGGTATATGGTGGTGCTAGACTACCAAAGTTTAGAATATGCTTCTGTAATTTCAAATTTGAGTCCAAAAAATGGCATGTAAGGCACATATATCCTATAGTTTGATTTGATGTCCATAAGTCGGTTGTTAAACTTACCCTTTCCACACCCTTTAGTGTCTCTTTTAGTTTCTTCTTCTCATTTCGACATACTTTCATACATTCACTTTTAATAGTTAATCGTGAAACTTGCTCATATTCAGGATTCAACATTTGAGAATATAAGACAAAAAATTCATGTTTAACCATCCTAAATGGATATTCATGCACGATAATCATTGTAGCCATTATTTCTCTAATTCTTACTTTGTCATATTTATGAAGAGTGTAACGGCCAGTCTCGTCGACCCTCAAAATCGACACTAATACATCCATGGTATTCACGTGTCTTAAATCCAAGTGCCGGGGAGGCAGATTATTAGGGGTGTAAAAGAAAATAAAGATAGAAGATAACAGAATAACAGAATCTCACATCGCATTCAACATTTATAATTATACATAATGATCAGAGTCAAATACAAATCTAGCAGGATAGTTATAACTGTATATCCGTACATATGCTAGAAATACATACTACATAACACGGCGGAAAATGGGTAGGTAACTACATAAGGTACTTCAGCTTCATAGTTCCAAAAGACTTGTCCAAATTGCTCCCCAACATGCTCCAAAATGCTCCTAAGGTATCCTGACTACACGGCTGCCCGAAAAATAGGGCACCCAGAGTTTAAAGGGAAAAACAAACTCCAGGTCAGTCATGGGACTGGTGTGAGAACTTAAAGTATGATGTTTTTGAATACAAAAAGGTATCTCATAAGACCACGCCGCGCATAAATACGGAACGAGTTTTTACTTTATGATAACCAAAACTCTTTATTACACAAAATTTAGGGATATTATTTTTAATGACATTCTTTGAAAACATTTTCAAATAAACTTATTAATCTTAGCCGAAATTGTTACATTGATTAAATTCCAGCATAATAGGTTTACAATCAAGTCCGAAGGTTCTTATTGGAGAATGGATTTCCATACAAATGACCAGGTGAAGGGACTACCTTCCGGTGGGTACACCTTTAGATGGATGCCCCGAGGCACAGAACATCTGGCCTCTACAAACACAAGACCGACCTACCTCTATAACTAGGTAGTACCGAATATGTCATCCCCCGATCATTACCGACCTTTATCCAAGAGCTCTCTTCGCATACATCCACATTAATTTACATCCTGAACGTTATAGCGGGAAAAAATATATCTAGAAGGGAATGATCATACCCTACTTGGAAATGACCCACTTAGCCTTGCTGCATCTAACCCTGTTTTGGTCATTTCCGGTTGATGAGGCTCGATGCTACGATTACATTTTCACATAGCACACATCACATCTTTGAATGCCACATTGCCATTCCACATTCACACGACTGATTTCTACAAACGTATAACTTCCTGAGCTTGTATGTCTCGAGAAAGGGTGTTAAGCTAAGAGAAGGTGTCTTCTCCGCCACCGGCTGATATACTTTTATGGAAACCACTCATTATAATTTGGAATGCAAGGTCAGACATTCATCCCTACAAGTTTGTTCTGGGACCAAACGAAACCAAAGGCACTTTCCTAGGCCATTACTAGGCGAGAAGCTCTTGTGGTTTTTTCATAACAAAGAGACCACTGCTACAATATAGTGAATCGAGAATTTATCCCCAATTAATCAACAAATAGTCCCTCATTATTATTCGTCTTAATATCTCCGTCTTCAAACATCTTCATTCTTCGAACACGTAAAGTGGTTCGAAGTGGTTTTCGGGTAGGAATCAACTAAATCCAACCCCGGTTCCTTCGAAATCCAATCATCGATAAAAATGATGTAATTAGGTGATCGTTTTTCGATTCAATCATTTTCCTTTACCAAAATATCTTCGAGAGATGTATATTTTCAAAATATTCTTTTAGTGAATACGGAATCGTTTAAACCTCTTTTTGAATATTTCTCAAATCATTTTTAAAGAGTGTCTTTTGAGAAAATAGGATTATAGAAATCATTCTACTTTTATCCAAAATCAACTTCCGTATTGCACAAGTGCTATGGGTGGAATAACGGTGAGATCACCTTTTAAATTCCAAGAATAGGATAAGTTCCCTCTTCGAATTTTAATAATGAGTATAAGAAGATTATTTCTATAAAATCCAAGTTGAGCATCCGGGCTTTCCTTTCGATATGTTCCACCCCTCGCCTAAAAGAGAAAACTGAGGCCAGGTAAGTTCAGGGCACTGGTTGCTCCATCCCTAACCTTAATTACGCACCTTGTTTCCACTTTTAGATCTCACAGGCGGGATAAATGTACTAGTCGTTTCCGCATACTCATTTTCCCTTTTTAAATCACTTAACTTCTTGTTTAACCATTTTTGAAATAATGTTAAGTTGTTCAAATTTCTTTTTAAAATGCTTTATTATTTACTTAAAAACATTTACTAAGGATTTGGAAAAGAAGTGTTAAGTTTTCAAACTTTATTTCAAAAGTTATTGAAAAGCGTTTGTAGAAAGTGTTACAAAAAGGGCTTTAAAAGCTATATTCTTCAAAAAAACATTTATATCATTTACAAATTCATCTTTTCAACTTAAATCACTTTTAAAACATTTTAAAATATTTCTAGAATTTATTTTATATTTTTAAAATGATTTTTTTTATCAATTTCCAACTTTGGTCATTTGGTGCAAAAAGGAATTTTTCTTGCAAATTGATTTTGCCATTTTTCAAAATATACAAGATGAAATCTTGCTTTTCTCCTTTTATGAAAGATATGGATATAAGGATTCGGAAAATTCTTACTTCGAAGAATTCTGAACTATAGTTCACTTCGTATGATCGTTTGAACTTTTGACGCGTAAACACGAAATACCGTTACGTGACACGTCAAATTTTAGGCATATTTTGGGATTCATATCCAAATTTTGCCGAGACAAGTTTAAACACTTAGGAACCATTTTTAAAACATTTTTAAGCATTTTTTAAAGGTATAAATGATTCCATATCACATTTCATTTTAGTTTGGAAAGTGTTTTCCATGTGAATCAATGTCGTGTATATCGTGACTTGTTTCAATATTTTCATGCAATAAACAACATATAGAAAATCAATATCATAACTAAACATTCAAATGAACATAACACAACATTTTAACTAAATGTATACATATAAATTAGGAGTTCTCCCATTGTTTGGTTTTGGCGAACGTAAAATCTGCTATAGCTTCGCTACTTGATGTTTTTAGCTTACGATCCCTTGAACGCTTCGACTTATATGGCTCGCCTTGGCTTATGGAAGGCTAGGAGTGCACGACCAAATGGAGAAAGAGGGGGACGTGAGCAATATGAGGAAGGAGGAGGAGTTTGAAGTGGTTCGGACGGTGTTTTGTCAATATTTTCTTTATTTTATTTTTGAAAATATTTTGGCATAACTTTGTTAAGGTTGGAAGCCATTAAAGGAGGTACGAAGAAGCTTGAAATTTTGAGAAGAAGAAGTGTGAAAGGAAGTGGGAAAATGTGTATGTATTTATAGAAAATATTTGAGAATAAAAATATAGATTTGTGTTTTCACTTAAATAACCTTCCTTAAGAATTAAGTAAACTTATTTAATTCAAAACTTACCATTCACATCACATCACACTTTTAAAATTCAAATACTTTAGAGTTAAGTAAAGAATAAGAATGATTACTTTACTTTATATCATATTTCTTTACTTTATGCACTTTTCTTTACTTTATGTCACTTTTGATGTGACATGTGTTTTGTCTTCTTTAGTTTAATTTTGCTAATTACTTTCTAGAATTTTCTAAGTGTGATTAATAAAAGTAACATTGTTTAGTTAATTATCAACTATCTTTATATGTTACCATATTATTAAATTGTATACACAAAGGTGCAACAACGTTGCGACAACTTTAAATCAGCAAAACATTGATTTTTGACAAAATGTTTTTTGGTTATATTTTAATGTTTTATTTAAGCTATTTATTTATGTAAACCAAATTAAATAATAAATTTGTATAACGTCATTTAAAAATATAAACACTCATAAATAAATTAAAATAGTTTATTAAACCATTTAAACTTACTTTTCTGAAATCGGGATTTTGTCACTTTTGTCGATATAAGCAAATGCTACTATTTTAATGTATATTTCTATTTCCAAATCCTATGTAATATTGTTTGAATCATAAAACCATTTATATTTTATGTTTAAAATCACTTTAAATACTATATTTTAAAGTGGTTAAATTTTGGGTCGTTACATTCTCCCCTACTTAAAAGAATTTCGTCCTCGAAATTAGATAAGAAGAAAATAGCTCAAAAGGAAATATATATTCAATAAGATGGAATACATATAATAAGTGATTACACCACAGGCGGTGACTACACTCAAATGATAGATAAAGTCTATATATCGATTATAAACTCGGGATATGCTTTTCTCATTCTATCTTCTGTTTCCCATGTGCAATCATCAGCATCCCCGCTCCACTGAACTTTTACCAACCTTACAAACTTTCTTCTTAATCGTTTCTCATCTTGATCCACGATTTGAACCGGTCTTCTAATAACTGCTTAGTTTGGTTCTATCTCCAATTCATTCTAAGCAGCTGTTTCTATGATTTGTTCTGGGTCATATATATGCTTCCGCAAATGTGATACGTGAAAAACATTATGTGCACCAGACAATCTTTCAGGCAATTGTACTCGATAAGCTAGTGGGCCAATTCGTTCGAGAATGGAAAAAGGTCCAATATATCGAGGTGCTAACTTTCCAGCTCTTCCAAATCTTACTACTCCTCTCATTGGAGAGACTTTCAAAAAGACTGGATCTCCGACTGAGAATTCCAGATTTCTACGCCTTCGGTCTGCATGACTCTTTTGCCTACTTTGGGCTTATTTTAGCTTCTTTCTAATCATATCAACTTTCTCTGAAGCTTCTCATATCATATCTGGGCCAAGCACTAACCGATCTCTAGTTTCTATCCAATATGCTGGCGATTTACATGGACGACCATACAAAGCTTCATACGGTGCCATGCCGATACTAGCTTGATAGCTATTATTATAGGAGAACTCTACTAAATGTAAATGATTCTCTCACGAGCCTCCAAAGTCTAGAATACATGCTCTCAAAAGATCTTCTAAAACATGGTTGACTCTTTCCGTCTATCCATCAGTTTGGGGTTGATATGCAGTACTTATACTCAGCTTGGTTCCCAAAGCTGTCTATAGTGCTTCCCAAAACTGACCAGTGAAGATTGGATCACGATCGTTAACTATGCTGCTTGGAACTCCATGCAATCAGAAAATCTCCTTCATATATATATCTGCAAGGCTTGCTGCAGTTCATGTTGGCTTTACCGGAATAAAGTGTGCACTTTTGGTTAATCGGTCTATGATAACCCAAATGCCTTCATTTCCTTTCCTTGTTCGGGGTAAGCCATCAATGAAATCCATGGATATTTGATCCCACTTCCAAGCTGGAATTTCCAGAGGTTGAAGTAATCCTGTCGTCTTCTGTTGGTCGCTTTTGATTCTTTGGCAATTTTTACAACGGCTGATATAGATAGATATGTCCCTCTTCATGCTTCTCCACCAAAATGCACGCTTCATGTCCTTGTACATCTTATGAATCCGTGGATGAACGCTAAGTTTGGCTGCGTGGCATTCAGCTAATACTTCTTGCTTAAAATTTCCAACATCTGGAACACAAATTCTTCCATTTAACCGCAGTACTCCATGGTTGTCTATTTTAAAGCTTGAACTCCTTCCACTATGTATATCATCAATAATCTCCATTAGGAACTGATCTTCTTTTTGATTGCTCGTTATTTTCTCCTAAAGAGTTGGAATTACTACCAAATAAGAAATAGTAGCTAACTTCCTACTCAATGCATCAGCTACTACGTTTGCTTTCCCGGGTGTATATAGAATATCTAGATCATATGACGCGAGAAATTTTAGCCAGCGTTGCTGTCTCATGTTCAAATCCTTCTGGGTGAAAAGATATTTCAAAGATTTGTGGTGCGAAGAGTTCGAATTTTTCACCTAAAAGATGGAATATTATTTACTACGGTCAATTCAAAGTTTTATCGAAATAAACTATGAAAGGTTCTTACCCAGCAAATAATGTCTCCATATCTTTAGAGCGAACACAACGGCTAATAATTCTAAGTCGTGTGTTACATAATTCTTCTCATGTGTCTTCATCTGTCTACTTGCGTAAGCAATCACCTTCCCATCTTGCATTAAAACTGCACCAACTCCTTTTCCACAAGCATCTGTATAAACGGTCAATCCACTATTTCCATTTATAATTGCTAAAACTTGAGCGGTTGTCAATCTTTTCTTTAGTTCTTGGAATGCTTCTTCACACTTAGGAGTCCAGAAAAATTTAGCATCCTTCATTGTCAATTTCGATAGGTGATAGGCAATTTTAGAGAAGCCTTGAACGAAACTTCTGTAATATCCTGCCAAACTAAGAAGCTACGAATCTCTTTAGGAGTTTGCGGCTGCTTCCAATCTTGAATAGCTGCAACTTTCCCTGGATCTACTGAAATTCCATCCCTTGATATTATATGTCCAAGGAATCTTACCTCCTTCTTCCAAAAATGGCATTTTGAGAATTTGGCTTTAAGCACGTTATTTCTCAATTTTCCAGCACAGCTTCTAGATGCCTTGCATGTTCTTCTTCTGTCTTTGAATAGATGAGAATATCATCGATAAAGACTAACACGAATTTGTTTAGCACATCTCTAAAAACTCTGTTCATTAGGTCAACAAAATAAGCGGGTGCATTAGTCAGCCCAAAAGGCATAACCAACCATTCATAGAAAGTATTCGGACCTTTGAATGCAGTTAAATGGATGTAATCTTCTACGATCCTTAGCTGATGGAATCCTGTAGCTAGGTCCATTTTAGAGAAAACTCGAGCTCCATGTAACTGGTCAAACAAGTCATCTATTAGGGGTAGAGGATACTTGTTCTTAATGGTTTGCTTATTTAGATCTCGATAGTCTGCACACAATCTCAAAGATCCATCTGACTTAGCAACAAAAACTATGGCTGATCCCCAACTTGAACGGCTGGGTCTTATCAGTCCTTTCTTTAATAGCTGTTGGGTTTGGTTATTCAACTCATCCCTTTCTTTCGGAGCCATCCTTCTATCTTGTTGTTTAATTGGCATCGCACCAGGAACTAAATCGATATGGAATTCGATTTCTCGGTGTAGGGGCAAACCTTTTACTTCCTCAAAGATATCTGCAAATTCTTTAACAACGGGTATTGTTTCTAATCCTATCTGGGATGTATCCAAAGCATAAAGAAAACTATCCCTTCTTGGACTAGGACCTTCACAAGGTATTTCTATGATTTTCCCTAACTTTGTTTTTACAGCCTTTTCAAACAATCTAGAATAGCTTCATTTTTAGTTAACCAATTCATACCAAGTAAAATTTCGAATCCAATAAAATCTAAGACGAAAAGATCGAAAGGAAAGTGATGGGGAGGATAGGAAATGGGGACTTTTTCACAGAGCATACAAAGATTAGTGGAACCTCCTATAGGATTTGTTACGCAGATAGGGCCGTTAACAATTTAAGTTTAAGTTCTAATTCTTCTACAGTTGTTTTAGAAATAAAACTATGAGAAGCTCCTGTATCAAATAATACTCTAACTAAAACATCTTTGATAAAAATATTACCTTCCAACACTCCTTTGCCCTTCACATCTTTGGAGGTTGAAGGCTCATCCTTGATAGCGTAAACTTTGGCTTGTTCTCCTTTCTTCATTAAGGGACAATCCTTAATTAGGTGCCATGGTTTATGACAATTATAGCAGAGATAATTCTGAGCCACAGGAGAGGAAACACTTTGAGCTTTGGGACCCCAACAATTCTTTGCAATATGGCCTTTCTTCTTACAATTATTACAAGTGATGTCTTTAAAGCAGTTCTCCTGAGATTCTCCTTTGGGTTTTCCCGACCATTGCTTCTTGCCATTGAACTACCTCTTCTTCTAGTTATTGTTATTGCTTTCTTGTATTACAGGTGGATCTATCTTATCCAAAGCTTCATATCTATATCCCATGTCTATTAAATCTACAAATGGTTCTTTCACATGCCCAGTCATCTTGATATGGTGTTGCTTCTTCATTCCAGAAATAAACTTTTCATTCTTTTTTAGGGGTGTATCTATTAATCCAGGCCCAAAACAAGATAATTTGTTAAACTTGTTAGCATACTCCTCAAACGACATTTCCTCCTCCTGTTTAAAATCCATGAAATTTCGATAAAGACGGGATTTTCCTGCTTCTGGTATATACTGCTCCTCCAGAACTTCTTTGAATCATTCTCAAGAGAAATCGTCTTCTGACTCATTCTGAGCAATAGATTCCCACCAAACTAGAGCCCCATCTTGTAGTTGCCAAGAAGCTAAGAATCTCTTCTGCTCATCTCCAATATTCAGTCCTTTGAAAATTCTTTCGCAAGAGCGGATCCAAGCTTGTACTTCAATGATGATTTCTGTTCCTTTAAAAGGTTTACCACCAAGGCTGGTATAGTTCTTGCATAAAGTTGCAAAGTTAATTTGGGGCGGTACCGGAACTACTACTTCCTCGACTACTGTAGCTGCAGGAGTTTGACCATTCGTGGCATTACTTCCTTCCCTACCTCGTATTCTTCTTCCCCTCATTTTCTACTGTCTGTATATAGTAAGAAAAAGTTCTTTAGGATATATAGACGAGATATCTTAGGGAATGTCATACAGTATGAATATACTTATTTAAATTAGAAGTTTTAATTATGCGCTCTCTCAGACTAAACTCATTCTAGGGCATTACTAACCCTATCTCTAATGAGTCATACCACAACAAAGCCAAGGTTCTCACTTAACCTTCAGCTCTGATACCAAATGTGACGGCCCGTCTCCTCGACCCTCAGAAATCGACACTAATACATCCATGGTATTCATGTGCCGTAAATCAAGTGCCAAGGAGGCAGATTATCATGGGTGTAAAAGAAAATAAAGATAGAAGATAACCGAATAATAGAATCTCACATCGCATTCAACATTTATAATTATACATAATGAGCAGAGTCAAATACAAATCTAGCGGGATGGTTATAACTGTCTATCCGTATATATGCCAGAAATACATACTACATAACACAACGGAAAATGGGTAGGTAACTACATAAGGTACTTCAGCTTCATAGCTCCAAAAGACTTGTCCAAATTGCTCCCCAACATGGGGGCACTCCTACTTTTCAACATCGAGGTGACAACATATGGTATCTCGGATCTGCTTTTACAACAAGCCTCTCGACTATCAACCAACCCTTTCACAATAGGGACATGTAGGGGTAAGAGTTTAAGCTTCGTCACTGTTCACAAAGCGAGAACCCCTTATCATGCTGAACATAATCAAACAAATCTGATACCGGTTCCTTCGAAATCCAATCATCGATAAAAATGATGTAATTAGGTGATTATTTTTCGATTCATTCATTTTCCTTTACCAAAATATCTTCGAGAGATATATATTTTCAAAATATTCTTTTAGCGAATACAGAATCATTTAAACCTCTTTTTGAATATTTCTCACATCATTTTTAAAGAGTATCTTTTGAGAAAATAGGATTATATAAATTATTCTACTTTTATCCAAAATCAACTTCGGTATTCAACAAGTGCTATGGGCGGAATAACGGCGAGATCACCTTTTAAATTCCACGAATAGGACAAGTTCCCTCTTCGGATTTTAATAATGAGTATAAGAAGATTATTTCTATAAAATCCAAGTTGAGCATCCGGGCTTTCCTTTTGATATGTTTCACCACTCGCCTAAAAGAGAAAGCTGAGGCCAGGTAAGTTCAAAGCACTGGTTGCTCCATCCGTAACCTTAGTTACGCACCTTGTTTTCACTTTTAGATCTCACAGGCAGGACAAATGTACTAGTCGTTTCTGCATACTCATTGTCCCTTTTTAAATCACTTAACTTCCTGTTTAACCATTTTTGAAATAATGTTAAGTTGTTCAAATTTCTTTTTGAAATGCTTTATTATTTACTTAAAAACATTTACTAAGGATTTGGAAAAGAAGTGTTAAGTTTTCAAACTTTATTTCAAAAGTTATTGAAAATCGTTTGCAGAAAGTATTGCAGAAGGGGATTTAAAACCTATATTCTTCAAAACAACTTTTATGTTGTTTAGAAATTCATCTTTTCAACTTAAATCACTTTTAAAACATTTTAAAAGATTTTTAGAATTTATTTCATATTTTTAAAATGATTATTTTATCAATTTTCAACTTTGGTCATTTAGTGCAAAAAGGGGATTTTTCTTGCAAATTGATTTTGCCATTTTTCAAAATATAAAAGATGAAATCTTGCTTTTCTCTTTTTTATGAAAGATATGCATATAAGGATTCGGAAAATTCTTACTTCGAAGAATTCCGAACTATAGTTCACTTCGTACGATCGTTTGAACTTTTGACGCGTAAACACAAACTACCGTTACGCGACGCGTCAAATTTTAGGCGTATTTTGAGATTCATATCCAAACTTTGCCGAGACAAATTTAAATACTTAGGAACCACTTCTAAAATATTTTTAAGCATTTTTCAAAAGTATAAATGATTCCATGTCATATTTTATTTTAGTTTGGAAAGTGTTTCCCGTGTGAATCAATGTCGTGTATATCGTGACTTGTTTCAATATTTTAATGCAATAAACAACATATAGAAATCAATATCATAACTAAACATTCAAATGAACATAACACAACATTTTAACTCAATATATACATATAAATTAGGAGTTCTCACATTTTTTGGTTTGACGACGTAAAATCGGCTATATCTTCGATACTTGACGTTTTTAGCTTACGATCCCTTGAACGCTTCGACTTATATGGCTCGCCTTGGCTTATGGAAGGCTAGGAGTGCACTACCAAATGGAGAAAGAGGGAGGCGTGAGCAATATGAGGAAGGAGGAGGAGTTTGAAGTGGTTCGGACGATGTTTTGTCAATATTTTTTTTATTTTATTTTTGAAAATATTTTGGCATAACTTTGTTAAGAATGGAAGCCATTAAAGGAGGTAAGAAGAAGCTTGAATTTTGAGAAGAAGAAGTGTGAAAGAAAGTGAGAAAGTGGGCATGTATTTATAGAAAATATTTGAGAATAAAATATAGATTTGTGTTTTTACTTAAATAACCTTCCTTAAGAATTAAGTAAACTTATTTAATTCAAAACTTACCATTCACATCACATCATACTTTTAAAATTCAAATACTTTAGAGTTAAGTAAAGAATAAGAATGATTACTTTACTTTGTGTCACATTTCTTTACTTTATGCACTTTTCTTTACTTTATGTCAGTTTGATGTGACATGTGTTTTGTCTTCTTTAGTTTACTTTTGCTAATTACATTTTAGAATTTTCTAAGTGTGATTAATAAAAGTAACATTGTTTAGTTAATTGTTAACTATCTTTATATGTTACCATATGTATTAAATTGTATACACAAAGGTGCAACAACGTTGCAACAACTTTAAATCAACAAAACATTGATTTTTGACAAAATATTTTATGGTCATATTTTGTTGTTTTATTTAAGCTATTTATTTATGTAAACCAAATTAAATAATAAATTTGTATAATGTCATTTAAAAATATAAACACTCATAAATAAATTAAAATAATTTATTAAACCATTTAAACTTACTTTTCTAAAATCAGGATTTTGTCACTTTTGTCGATATAAGGAAATGCTACTACTTTAATGTATATTTCTATATCCAAATCCTATGTAATATTATTTGAGTCATAAAACCATTTATATTTTATATTTAAAATCACTTTAAATACTATATTTTAAAGTGGTTAAATTTTGGGTCGTTACAAAGAGCTAACTTCCCAATCAAACCATTGTCCTCGGATGTCTTTTCTTTCAAAATGTCTTTCCCTAAAATTTGTTGTTGCTTTTGTCTAGCAATGCGAACACAACATCTACTTAAATGTCTTTTAAATGTAGTTGTACATCCATCTTTTGTAATAGTTATTTTTTCTTTACAATGGATACACACCCCATACCTTTTTATTGTGCCATCTTTAGTTTCCTCTTCTTGTCTTTCAAACTCAAGCCAAACTTCTGATTTCCTTTTCCGTGTTTTCTCTTCAATCTCTTTGGCAACATCCTTAGCTTTATGATTTGTTTGTTCTTCATGTCCATCTTTCACAACATGGTTGTCATCATCGCTGATCATTTCATCCTGAGACTGTTTGTTACTCATATCAGCATCACCTAAAATAATGAAAATGTTAGTTATTAAATGACAAATTTGCTTACAATGATAGCAAGTTGGGTTTAAAGTAGTTTAATATTTCATTCTAAATGCTGAAACAAAAGAGCAAATATAAATGCTGAAATAAAGATAAATGCTGAAAAAAAGTTTGTAAACGCTGAAACAAAGATAAATGCTGAAACAAAGTTTAATATTTCATCCTAATTGCTTTATGCAGCAACGCAATTTATAATGACAAGTTTGCTTATACCGGTTGCAATTTGCAAACCATTTGCAATTTGCAGCTCTGATTCAACTGATGCAGTCTATTGTCACTTTTGTATATGTAATACCGATTGTAAACTTCTACCAACTTGTTTAATAGACCAAATAGTCATAACGTGTTTAGTAACTATCTCATTTTTAAAAGAGAATGACAGTGAAAATATTTGATTCCATTAAAAATTTACTTAAACCCAACAACTAGTTTTGAATCTCACGACACTCTACCATCTAAGAAAATATGAATTGTTGGATACGAGATGACCCATCCTCTTAAGAATAAAAAATGACAGACTTTTACCCAGTCATTTACATGCAATTAGTGATATAACAAAAAGCTAAACTGCTGCTAGGCAGGTTATTTAATATCAAACTGAGAGCAAACCATTTGACTTACTGTAACTGAATTATAAGAACATCAAATCTCAAGCAAACAACTTGTTTTAAAAATTGTAAGGTAGAAAGCAATTGCTATGGTGTTGTTAGACCTTATTTCAGCATTTATGATTGTTAGAAATCACAAAAAATATACAATCCATCAAATTATAAAGAGAATGATTTGTTAGAAGCAATTGATTGAGAAATTAAAGAGAAATAAACAAAATTTCCTCTTACTTCAGCATTTACAGTTTGCTTGGTCTGAAAAGTGAAAATATATGGGTTTACAAAAACAATGAAATGGAACGATGAAATATCTAGGATTAACATTAAAATTATATCACAAATCAGAACAACAAAAGTTACAGAACAGTCAAGGAATCGAATTTATGCTGCTGCTTCAAGGAATCAAATTAATATGCTAACATATATAACCTATGAACACTATGCTAACAGAAGATGAAGATATCCTATTGCTCGACTATTCTGAACAGGTGAAAAGGCATTTTTTTACTTCGAAATTTGAAAAAAAAAGATGAGCGAACTCGGCGAAGCTTACCTACAAGCTGCGAATCCTGTGATGTAGAGGCCATGGAATGGAAAGGATAACCTGGATTTATTTGATTATATCTTCTGGTTGATTTCGTACTGGGGTTTGGTAGTCATTTATAAGTTTGACATGAGTTAGGGATTTGAGAGTGGTTTGAAATTGAAACGGTAAGTAGGATTTGGATGAAAAGAAACATGGAGAAGATGAAACATTCATTTTGGGAAATAGGAATGCAATAATTATGATAGATTTCCCAAAGGGCTAAAGATATATTCTTTAAGCAGAGCTGCAGAGAGAGAGGATAATGTAACATTATTATTATATATACTTATATACGTCACCAATATTTTACTTTTACTTTTCAAAGAATACTGTTCGCGGACAATATCGATCTGGACACCCATGTTCGAGCTCGAGCTTAAATTTTCGGGCGGACTGCTAATGATGTCCTAATTTGAACCATTGCTTATTCGGACAAACAAACGGTCGAACAAAATTTCGGGTCGGACGCGGACGGACAACACTGTTTTGTTTAATTTACAGCCCTAATTTCTACCATGGTATGACCGGTAATAGGGGACTATAAATGGCTATGGGGTTGGGCTTTTGATCTTTTAGATGGGAGAGAGTGAGTAAGAGAAGAAAGGGGATCTTCCTACTTTATTCTATATCCTCTCCTCTGTAAATGTATCATAACCCTTACTCCACTAATACTTTTTGGAGCCTCCGCCTTTCTTTTTGCTAGCAGAAATTTTTCTCCATCCTCTCCCCCATTTTCAAGCTCAAGATCAAGTAAAATAAACATTGTTCGATAGCCAATGGTCATCAGTTTAGGAGGTAGCACCTTATTGAATTAGAATCTAGTTCATGGAGTCGATCTCTTCGTTTTTATGTATATTCAATAAACTTTAGTGAAGGTATGTTTCTGATTTATGATTATAAACTAATGTTCTGTCATTTATACATCATATGATGTTTAGATCGATAGGTGATGAATCTGTTGGAATTGGACCAGCCCGCAGCGGAAGTTATGGATAAATTTCAATTTTTTTTACTATATTGGATCTTTATTGGGCATGTGAAGTCTAATTTATTTAAAAAATTTCTAAATTTTATTTTAAATAAAATCTTTATTTATTTAAATTTATAAAATAAAATATAATGTTATATAATATATGTACATGTATCATACACACACATATGTGTATGTGCTTGTGTAACTTATCAATCTGTGCAAGGTATAACATGTCTATGTATATGTGTTGGGATTTATACCACAATGGACACGTTAGCTCATCCAATATACAAATATATTGTCCAAATGTATATTTATATATTTTACTTATACATAAATATATTACATATATGTATATATATATATATATATATATATATATATATATAAGCTATACAAAATATTATTTAAATAATTTGTATAAATACGTACAAATAAACATAAGTATGAAATATTAACAATATATATATATATTTATAACTATAGCTAAATAAATATGTATGAATTATTTATAAAATATATAAATATAATAATTTTTTTGTAAGGTCAAAGAAGTACATATATATAAATTATACAAAATATTATTTAAATAATTTTGTAAAAATACATACAAATAAACATAAGTATGAAATATTAACAATATATATATATATATATATATATAACTATAACTATATAAATATGTTTGAATTATTTATAAAATATATAAATATAATAATATTTTTTTGTGAGGTCAAAAAAGTACATATATAAATATAAATTTTTTATAAAAATACATACACACACATATGAATATATTACTTGTGTATATATGTGTATAATAATAAAAATAAAATCTCAAAATAAGTTATATTAAATGTATCACTGCCTGGTCTTACGCACAGCTCAAGCAAAAGTTTTTTCTAAATTTTAAAATATATTATGTAATAAATAACCTTACAAAAATTATTATGAAATTTAATAAAAATATTTTTTCAAAAATTATACACACACACATATGATATCTCCTACCGCCAAAGCACTAGGATATTTCATTATGGAATGCATGCTACCTACTAAGCCACAATTTAAGGAAGAGATGCCCACTCCATAGTTCTAGCAATTATTTGCTGATGGGGCATCAAATGAATAGTGGGATGGATCAGATATGTACTGATCATTCCACATGAGCAAAAAAAATACAGACCAATGCAACTCGGATTCAAGTTACCAATAATGTGGTAGAATATGAGGCTATCCTCGTAGGCTTAAGGATGGCTTAGGCAATAAAAGAAACCCGCATTAAATTTCATAGTGATTCCTAATTAGTTATAAATCAAGTGTAGGGGAATTACCAAATAAAAGAGCCAACCATACTTAAATATGTAGAACTATCCAAAGATTGCTAAAGCAATTTGACCAGTTCAATATAGAGAAAATGCCATATGAGAACAATTCCTCCACGGACTCATTGGCTAAACTGTGTAGCACCAAAGCAGCGTAGGAAATGAAAGTTGTCCCAATAGGACGTTAAGCCGAGTCGATCATTACTGAGCCCAAGCAAATACCGGTCCTGATTAGAGTACAATAAGCTGTGGTTAGAGAAGCTAAGAACTAAGAAATAGCTGAAAATCAAGAGCAGACTCAGACCGTGCCTATCCCTCAACATATAGAGAAGACTCATGGACGACCTTTATTAAATAATTCCCAGTAAGAGGAGTCCTACCTCCAAACAAGAATAAATCCCGTAAAATTAGGTATCAGGCTCCATAATTTTCCTTCTTTGATGGCATATTATACAAGAGAGGGTGCTCTACCTCTTATCTTAGGTGCATTTCCAAAGATGAGGGAACACAAGTCTTGGGCGAAGTATGTGAAGGACAGTGCAGAAAACACTTTGGAGGAGCTAAGTTAGCAAAGAAAGTGTTAAGACACGATTACCATTGGCCTACCACACTTCAAGATGCACAAGAGTACATAAGAAAATATGGTATATGTCAAATATTTGCTGGTATCCTAAGACTACCTTCCCATGAGCTCATCCCATTAACCAGCCTATGGCCGTTTGATATATGGGGCTTGGATTTGATAGGAACACTTTCTATATTTAAAGGAGGATCAAAGTACCTCGTGGCAGCAATAGACTACTTTACCAAGTGGTTAAAAGCAGGACCCTTAGCTATAGTCACTGCAAAGAAGATGGTCACTTTTGTCGTGAGGAACATAATTACTAGGTATGGGATCCCCAATAAAATAATTTTAGATAATGGAACTCAATTTAAGAGTAAGGAGTTTACGGAGCTTTGTGAAAGTAATAGGATAATAAAATATTTCTCTTCTGTCGCACACCCACAAGTGAACAAGCAAGTCGAAGTAGCAAACAACACCATTAAGAAACTACTCAAGAAAAAACTACAATAGGTTAAAAGAAAATGGAAAAAGAGTTATCATTGGTACCGTGGGCTTATGAAACCTCATCCAGATCCTTAACTGCCACACACCTTTTGCCTTAACCTATGGCTTGAAGCGATGCTCCTAGTTGATACAAAGGTTCCATCACATAGAAGAATAAGCAAAACAAGGAATTAAAAGAAACTACACTCGATCTTATCCAAGAAGTAAAGATGAGATAGAAGTTCGATCCGCCACATACCTACAAAGGATGGCGAAGAATTACAATGTTAGGCTCAAAGAGAGAAATTTCTGCAAAGAGGATCTGGTACTATAAAGAATAGTGCGTAACATCAAGGACAAAGTAGATGGAGCTCTGGACCCAAATTGGGAAGGACCGTTGGTTGTGGCAGAAGTCTTAGTTAATGGAGCCTATCGACTCTCAAGACCTGATGGAAATCTAATTCCCAGAATTTGGAATTCCAAGCATCCTAAGCCTCACTTTGTATAAACATTGTTATTTATATAGAAAAATAACAAGTATTGTAATTATTACGAGAAGCAATAATAGAATGAACTGGATGTAGGGATATTAGACGACCCGAAACAATATAAAAATATCTCCGTATTAATTTTACTAACATAGCAGACATCACTGAGTAGTATCACACACGACTCGTCTTTTTAGCCAAACTATTGCACAGGACGTAAGGATATTAGATGACCTGAACCGGTACAAAACCATACGCATGAATTAAAAAAGGATGTAAATACATGATCTCACTTTACAGTCAAAAAATAGTCTGCCCCAAATAGCGGGGCAAACCGTGCCAAGTGTACGAACAAAAGACGAATATAAAGCTAAAAATCAAGCAAATCTAGGCAGATAAAATTAAAATAAAGTGCAAACAAACTAAGGCTCACGAGGTACTTGTACTCATTTACTAGAGAATTCAATTTATACGGTTTCCTTATAGATATTGGCACAACAAAAAACTAATGTATTCTACAACATACTTTTACAAAAGTGTTCTAAACTACAAATTCCAAAATACTGCTGCAATCATGAAGTGTTAATTCTAAGGGATGCTGGCCAAGGCCGATCCATTCTAATACGAAAAGTCTTCCTAGGATCATAGTTGGCACCCGTCCAAGGATCCATAGGATCCTCCCTAGTCACCACAAAGCCTCCTTTATTACAGAGAAATTCAGATCAAACGCAAGGTAAAAATAACTAAAAACATCTATAGCTCATTGCAGAGAAATCTGCCTCATCTTACTTCTAACATTCTCCTTTTCAGCTTTTCCACGAGAACGGCAATTTGATCCTGCTCTAGTGCAGCAACATGGGCTACTGCGATACTGGAGGCAGCCTGAGCTTCTTGCAATCGATCTTCGAGTTTATAAATCTTAAATATAGCGGTCTCTCTCGTTTGTGCTAAGTCTTTATTAATTCGGCCTTTGTCATGTTAGAGTCCTTAGATAAACTACCAAAGTATTCATATGTATCCACTTTCCACCCATTTCTCTATATGCGAGGAAGCACCTTCGGCCCCGATCGCTCTAATTACTTCTTGTAATGGTCTTCCTATTCTTTAAGCCTACCTTGATAGCATAGTTATAACTTCCTTTTCCACTCATCCACCAACATGGCGTCTATGCCTACAGGAGGAGCGAGGGCCGCACCTGTGCCTTCTTAACCACCTCCCCTTCTTTAGCATTTCCCTTTTCTTCATATTGTTGAGCAGCCTAAAGAGACATGTTTTCTATGGTTTTTATAAATCTCTTGATCTTCATTTTGTAGATGACTATGCAAAGTTCTTCACTTTCCTTTAGCACCTACTGCAGCTCAGCCACCTTTAAATTTGCACCGTCAAGTTCAACACGCAGTTTGATATTATATTGATATTGACGCTCATGCGCATCCTTAGCTT
The DNA here is from genome assembly GCA_030765085.1 of Allium cepa. NCBI lineage: Eukaryota > Viridiplantae > Streptophyta > Magnoliopsida > Asparagales > Amaryllidaceae > Allium > Allium cepa. Next base: position 617,463,499 of record CM060942.1, read on the forward strand.
TCTCAAAAATAGAAAGGGCATTCTTCAGATCTTTTTTGAGTTTCTCGTTGATAGGTGTTAGTGTAGGTTCTCTTCCTCTAAAATTGCAGTAGAGGTTGCAGCCGCAACCTCAAATTCGGGTACGCCTGAGTTATTCAGGCCATAGATGGTGGGAACTGAAGGAGCAATGGATTTAGAGACTATGATTGATTTTGAGGGATGCCCATATGAAAGGAGGGAAGCGACCTAGTTGATTATCATTGAATTAATGGGATTTAAAATACACAAAGTTAAGTTTGGAAAGACTTGTGCATGAGACAAGTTTTATATGAAGATTGCAACAAATCCACAATATTAATAATAATAATACACAAGGTTCACTCCTAATTTAGATTCCTAAGCCTAATCTAAAACCATTCCAAGTAAAGGCTGTCCGGAGGAAACGAACCACTCTCTAAAACAAAGCTCTAGCGGCGTAGTACGAAGTCACTAAGTGCTTCCTTTTTTAACTACTTGGTCAATTTTGGAAAGCAACCCTTGGGTTTCATCTTTATGTTATGCAAATGTTTCATCAACTCTTGCTTGCAAATGACTGCAGCACTAAGACCAAGTGATCTACGGTTTGAATTTGAAGTTTTTCCATGCTTTTCTTCAGGAGTTTTGTAAAAATTACTTTCTTAGAAGGCTATAAAGAACAAAGGAATGAAAACAACGCGGTTATGCGTAATGCAATAGCAAAACAGTAAGACAACCAAAAAATTGGTCATGAGAAGACTAGAAAACGAAGTCTACTTCATTACATACCAAAAGGTTTGGAAAGCCAAGAAAAATAGTGAAATTATTTACCAAGGGTCAAGTAATTACATAAACTTAGGAGGTAGAGATGACCTTAGTCCCCTTCGATAATGCATTTCATCTTCTTGCTACAGCGAGACGTCTAGGGAGGCAGGAGGGGGAGCTTTACCCTTAGCCATCTCCTTAGCCTACTCGACCCGTCAATAGGCAAGGGCCTCTTCGATTCTTGTGGGGTCCGCCAAGAACTTGAAATCAGCCTTAGCAGTGGTATGCTCTAAGCGGTTGGCAAAAATTGGTGCTTAACAGTGACATACATCTTGAAGCGCACTCGGAAAGTAATCCGATTAAGCCTATCCTTCGACCTGGCTAGCTTCTGGGCTGTCCCCTCCGACTTCTTCTCCTTCTCCCCCAAGGCTTAACTTTCCCTTCCAACTCCTATGTTAATACCTCATGTTGGGGAACTTTTTCATCCTCCAAATTCTCAATTAAGTAAGAAGTAAGTAACGTTCTAATTACTTCAATAATTTGAAATAAAAAAATTAAGTAGTCTTAATTTTGCCTTGAAGTGATGATTATGCCGCTAGATGCTTACACAATCAGGAGGTTGCACTTTTAGTGTGCGCTAAAATGTCAAGTCCAAATAGTATTTAATTCAGGTGCAAATAAGGTAAGATCTGGTACTATAAACTAAACAGGAAAATAACAAAAGTAAGAGATAGTAAAGGACACATGAGATTTACGTGGTTCAGATATTAAGGAATCCTACGTCTATGGGGGAAATTTATCTTTCTTCCTTTTTTAGTATTTTGGTACAAATTTCCGTGGTAGAGAATATAGTGAACCTTAAATGTGTCGAAAAGAGAAAAAGGTCACTTTCATGCTACAGTGCCTTTTCTATTTATAACCTTGAGACACACGCGGATTGCTAGAATTCTTTTCTCGCCATTATGCCTCAGCACTTGGATTCTGCGTCTATCCATGCTGTTTATTTGATGTGTTTGAATTACTGACATGTCGTTGGCGGGAAGCCTGAGTGAAGGTGGGAACTCTCGAAATTAGGGCGGGAATAGTTGAAATGGTGGCAGGAGAATTCATATTTGAATTGATCTAGTATGTGAGTCCTTAAGGGGGACATTAGGTGTCACTCGTTGGTCTCAAGGTACTACCACCGTATCGGCATTGACTGATATTGTAACGATGCACCTTTTTGACCCCCTAATGTCAATACTAATACATCCACGGTATTCACATGTCAAGCACTCAAGTGGGGAAAAGACGAATTGTTAGGTTAAAAAAGAAGAAAAACAGAACGAGGAAGAAGGAACACAATATCAGAACCTCACTAGCAGAACGGTAATATATAATATCAACACAAAGGGTACTCCAATACAGAAATTACGAAGTTGCAAAACCTAAGTACTATTATCAAACGTACTATTATCAAACTGGACAGTTATAATAACATGTCCTCATAAATGCTGATATATGTAGTATAGTAATACAACAGAAATAAAAATAATACGGTAGGTGAAAAATCCAGCTCATCTCCTCGAGCTTCAAATAACATCAACGAAAACCTTCCTTTCTCAGACTACTTGAAAGACCACGTGAGGAATTTAGGAATACAAAAACCAAGCATCAGACATAAGTCTGGTATGCGAAACTTAAGAAATATGTATATAGTTTATAAAGGTACTTTTAAGATAGCATGGAATGCCATGTTGGTTATCCCCTCAAAAGAACTACCATCCAACAAGTACATAAGGTGATATAATAGATAATGTCTAGGGTGTATAATATAAATATTGAAACATAGCTAGAATGGTTACATTCAACAACATATTAAAAATACAATCAAATCCGATAAGGAATGTTCGCATATTGGATTTTCCATGGAGATCTCTTTGGTGAAGCCGGATCCAATTTTACAAGGGTCAAAAAGTACCTTCTGAGCGTCATATATCTCTTGATAAAATATACCATTTAGGTAAACATAAGCGGCCCAGTGTCCGAACATAAACATGAACAACGTAACCAAATATCATCAACACCCGTCCGCCAACAATCGACAAGTATCTCTAAATATGTAGTTGATAATACCTTAACGTGGGTTGCTAACCCCAGGTTATGAGGCCTACTCTGTTTTTAGTTATTTCTGATGTTGAGGTTACGTTTGGCATCTTTTGCATGAGTCTTCATCACTTGAACAGAACACGAATCCCCAAATGGATTCCCTCGTCTCAAATAGATTATGAATCACTATATGGATTTGAGCATCTTGAACAGATCTCGAACCTCCATATAGATTCTCTTTTATCTGCTTTTAAGATATATAACACATATCTCAGTCCTAAAGTAGTTTTTGATAAATAAAACACTTACTGATCCCTGTCTCTTTAAGAATGAATTGACAAACTTAGTCATTCAATGATAATGAAAGCGATCACATATGGAAACCAAGTCTCATATACTTATTACGTTTTCGATATTTTCATCTCACATTATCCAGCGTTCAAGTGTGAAGAAGATAAGTTAAAGCTCTATTGCTTATATCCTTACACAAACATCAGTCTTAATTCCCACAGACGGATAAGCCTACTTCATTGGCTTTTAGTGCTAAGTATACAACTAAACGTTTTCCAAAAATGAGTAAACACACAAAGCACGATGAAATCACACAAAGCACGTTCAAGTCACATAAGCGACTTCTAATCCCCTTTTTGTTTAATTAATCTTTTATTAATTTAAACCTCTTTAGTAGTAAAACTTTTTTATCTAATAAAACATTCTTTATCAATTTCTATTTATACCTTTTTAATACTTCAAAAGATATTCATATACTTATCTCAAATGGTATAAGTATATTTACAAATCATTAACAAGATTTCTTACTTCAAACCTTTACTTTTTCTTTCTTTTTTTCCAAATGATTCCTTACTTATAATTTCCTTTAAAATATTCATTTTAAAGATCTAAGTGCTTTCATAAATCTATTCAAAAAGGTTTAAGCTAATGTTACTCAAACGTTGTCACTACAAACCTAAAAACATTTCACTTATGCTTATCTATAAAACATTCTAAACTCTCATAAATAGAAAAGCCTACTTCGTCGGCTTTTAGTGTTAAGAAAAGTTAATTGCCCTTTATGACATTCCAACATAACTATTCCTCATTTAAGAGGAAATATCGGTAGGTTAAAGCTCTATTGCTCTGTCCCTACTCGACATCAATCTTAGCTCTTAGAAATTGAGAAGTCTACCTCGTTGGCTTTTAATGTTAAGCCTAATCAATTACCTTTTCAAAATTTATATATACTTTAAAAATACTTGTAAATAGTTTTAAATATATATGTAAAATATTACTTGAAAGCAACTAATTTATATTTTGAACAAAAACATGTTTTATATTATAAAACCTCTTTATTTTGAAAATACATATATAATTATTAAAAATATATTTAAACTTCAGACCAACTTAAGATACTTTAAAATGTGTTTGGAAATATCACTAAAAAGATTAGAGAAAAATAGCAAATTTAAATATCATTTTTAAACATTTAAACCCTAAGCAATTTACTACAACATTTATAAACGCTGTTAGAAGTCCTTGTTAAAGAACACATTAAAAGCACAATCTTTGTGACTAGTTTTAACCACTTTAAAATATGGTTTAATATTTGAAATATAGTAAGTACTTCCACTAGGGTACTTTAAAACCATGGAAATAAATCCTTAAGAATATCTTTTTATTTGTTCATAAAAATTCCCGAAAACAAGAGAGTTGGAAGTGCACTTATTACGACTATTCTCGCTTCAAACACTTTCAAACCTACTCCAATTTAACATACAAGTTAAACAACCATTTGGACATCAATTTATGGCCACGCCACGTGTTTAAAAGGGTAATAGAGGTGATGTTATATAATATAAAGTTATCATTTGCTTTCAAAAGCAAGAGGGGTCCAAAGTTTATAACTTTAATTAGTTAATGTCACTTTAACTTTATACTTTGCACATAACATACATAGACTTATATGATAGTGAGATAACTCACTTATATCCATGAAAAACCTAAGTACAAAGCCAAAAGAGCAAAGAACCACCTCCTTCCATCACTAAAAGCCTAAAGATCCAACCTTTAGCACTTTCAAACTAAAGCCACATCTCTCCTCCTCCTTCCATGCTCACGGACCCCTCCTGTATCCTCTTCTTCCTCTCACCTTCTCCCACTTATTACTCGATAATTATGCTTTCCATGATGTTTTAAGCCTAAAGCCAAAGTTTAAAAGAGATTGGAGATGATTTATTTAAGACTTGAAAAAGTTAAAGAATAATTAGTGGATGAGTGTTTATGCACTTCCACCATTTTTTGTTCTCATACTTCATCTCAGACTTAGTGAATTAGTGATTTATTATGTATGGTATGACTCTTCTTATATAGGGTTTTACAAGAGGTCATAACCACCTCTTACCTTCCATGAAAGGTCACAAAAGAGCCTCATTTTCACATGTTAACTTTGGACCTCTCTACTTTTGCTTAAAAGTTAAGAATTACCATAAATGATCATTTCCTAAATATCTTTGATGACATCACCCATGACATCATCCAAAATTTTATATCCATAAATGGAAAAAAGTTTTTACTTCAATTTCTTAATTTCCTATGCAAATAAGTATATATATATATATATATATATATATATAAATTTGTACAACTTATGACGGTTAAAATGATGTTTATCAATAAAACGATTTTTGGTCATGTTATCGATATTTTTCAAAGTATTTATTTTTGTAAACAATTTTCCAAAATAAATTTACCATCATTACCTATAATTTAAAAGGAGTTTAAAAGGCTTATTAATCATTTTAATAACATTTAATCCAAGATTCAAATATTTAAAAATTCAGATATTTAAATACGAAGTGTCCGAAATTCCGGGTCATTACAAATATATGGTCCTCGCATGATGTTACGGTGCTTGTACTTTGCTATTTATCAAATTTGAGCTTGTTTGTTTGGCCTTGTATCTAGGTTAAGTTGCACTACCTTGCTTTAGCTTGGGTGTTATTATGTTGTTCTTGCGAATGTGACATGGCTACGATTTGAGTTGTCCTCATTGCTAGCATGCTCGGGTTGCCAATAAGAGGAAGGAAGAGCTCCATGACTTTATCGCCAAACTATAAGTATGATTCTATGTTGAAGCATATCCTGAATGGCCCTACATGCAGCCCTTTTGAGTGTTTTTGACGTTTTGCGGTACTGCTTTGGTTGCCTTCGATATATACTGCATAGGACTGTCCTTGTAGGTGTTGGTAGAGTGTGGGCTTTGGAGATGCGGTTAGCTTAGTTGAACATGTATTGCCCCTGTTTCCTTATGAATGCAGTATTTGTTCATTTATCATGGTTCCCTTGATTGCAAGGTTTGGGTCAGGTTAAGTATTATAGCTTCAAGATGGCTCCTTGCACAATATGTGTTTGTTTGATTCCAATCTTTTATCTTTTCGTCTAATCTTCGCGATATGAGGGCACTCTTCCTGGTCTCGCATCCTGTCCTGTTTTGCTTCAATGCAATTTGGGAGTAAGAATGGATGTAACACTCGCCCTCCAAGTTTGCGGTGACCACATGTTGTGGCTAGACTTGTCATCTTGAACACCCAGTTTGCATATCTTGTCAGTTCTGTCTTTTCTTTCTTTCCTTTTGATAGTGAGAAATGTCTTTTTGACTGTTTTGCATTTAATGCTTTAGTACAAGTGCCAATGGAGTTTAGTTCATTGTAACATCACTCGTATCCAATCATCAATTGTTATTACTGAGCTGAATGATCGATCCCCTGTTCTTTGATTGATAAGCGATTTTTCTCAACCTTCAACATCGAGTTCCAATAGATCATATTGACATGGTGCGGTCATATCTGGCTAGTCTTATGATTCTGAATCAAATTCTTAACATAGCTTTCATTAAGAGGTATCAATTCATGATGTGACCCTTGCTGGAAAACTTTGAGTAAGTTATGTACAGATATTTAAAATAGACAATTGCATCATGGTAGGCATGTAGGAGCTAACTAAATATTGGTAGCTCAACTTTTTGATATATACCTGGCAAGCGTAGTAGTGTTCAAATCTGTACTTGATTAATAGCTTACGGTACATTCCATGTATTGTACTTTCTTCTGAATAAGTTCCTAAGGTTGCTCATGTCTGCCTAATGTTGATCCTTCGGCCGCAGTCTTTATCTATATATTTGATATGATCTGCCCCTTGCTCGGCGTGCGGTATAGACTTCGTGCACTTGGCAGTGCCTTTCCCTCTATTAGGGGGCATACTATAACTTTATTTTTAGCATCACCGCTCCCATTTGAGGGATTGCCGTTGTCGTTCATGTCTTGGATAGTACGTACAGTTTTTGAACGACGACGTGAGGCTGTGAAGCTGTTTTCGTGTGCTAGGAACGGTCTGCTTCATTGTTTGGGTGCAGACTAGTATGTTTGTATTTGACCGAGAAGCAGGTTGTGCATATATTGTTGGAACTGAGCCAGCTTACAGCGGAAGAAATTGATGGATTTTAATATTTTTTACCATTCTGGATCCTTAATGGGCCTATGAAGTCTAAATTTATCTAGAACTTCTCTAAATTTAGTTTAAATAAAATCATGTATTTTATTTAGATTTACAAATAATAGTTAGAGATTTATTTAATTTTGGTTTTACTTATATAAATATACATACATACATACATACAGATATACATACATATACGCACATATATGTATGTATATATATATATATATCATATACATGTATATGTGTGTGCAAGTGTAACATAACAATCCATGCAGGGTGTAATATGCCCATGTATAAATGTTGGGATTTACATCGCAAAGGACACATTAGCACATTTTGATATATTGTATGTTGTCAAATATGTGCATGAACATGTAGTTATAAATTTAAAATGATTATATATGTAGGGTGTGTATGAAATGTGTTTTATCATTAAAATATTACAAAATGCATATATTTATTTATATAACTATATATAGTACCACAGATAACAATAAAGATATATGTATGTGTGTATATATATATTTATAACTTACTAGTTAGAAAACATTTCGGACCTGAAGTTACAATGATTTAATATATATATATATATATATATATATTATAATGAATTAAACAGTTTCGACCATAATAAATTAATATAAAATAACTATATGATAATAATTGAAGTTTAATATTTTAGAAAAATCTAGAAATATATCTTAGGGTTGAGAAAAATTTCAAAAATTTTCTCAATTAAAATAATATTTTTAATTAAATAATCGATAATAGGCTAAAATTAAAATAATTAAAAAAATTATAAAATTAAGTTGAAAAAACATGAAACTTTTTTCAAAGGGTCCTGACATGATGAATTAATTTTAGTAAATATAAAATTGAATTTTAGAAACTTGAATTATCTTATATGAATTTACTTATTTAGATAATCATTAAATATTAATAATAATATATATTATTGATAAAAAATTATTTTAACACTTATAATTTATAATAAACATAAATAAGTGGTTAAAAAATTATAGATTAATATTATACATGAAGTATGAAAACTTATGTTTTAATTCAAATTGTATGTGAATATTAAATCATAAATTAATACATATATATGTATAAAAATATATAATTTTAAACTAAAATTTATTTTAATATTTAACATCAGATCACAAACATAAATCATGAACTAGATCTTCAAATTTTATACACATACCCAATCTTCACTGTGACAACAACAATACAAACAAAAATCTCACCTAACTAATGTAATGACAATAACTTGATTATATACATAAGTTTACATGATTAACAAATCTAAAAACATAATAATATAATCAACGTATAAATTAACTTTACCTGGAATAGATGCCCTAAAGTCCATGTTGAAATAATGAATTCCCTTTCTCTAATATTCCTTGATCCGTCAAATTGCCATTTTATAATCAACGACCTTCACTATCAAATAGCTTCTTGTTTTAACTTGAATTGGATTTGATATTTAGGAATTTATTTAGAGAAAAGTTGCAGCTATGAAAGAAGATGATAGTAGTTGAAAAGAATGAATTAGGATGTGATTAAATTTTTGAGATTAGTATTTATAATGGTAGGATAAGAGAGGAAACTATGTAAGTTTCTCACTAGATCTTAGCCATACATCTCCAGTCCCTAATCCAATGTTATAGCCTCCTCTTACCCTAGTCAAATTAGCTGCATTTTTCTATAATTACCATGGGTTGTGAGCCCATTTAACCCTATTTAAATATATAAAATTATATTTGACTTATTTTGTTATCGATATTTCATATCGATCAATATATTCATAACTATTATGAATATATGCAATAATATTTCTCAAATCATATTTAAATTTCATAACTAATATTTCATAAACATTAATTAATTTAATTAATTTATAACAATAATAAACTAATTATATCATTCGACCTAAAGAGAATTCATCGTCTCGGTTATGTGACTCTTGGGTGTAAATTCGATCAGCGATTAACATCGAACTATTCAAATGTTAGCGTTCACATGTCACTTAGAAGATAGTGTGATAATATGGACAAATTTATCACCTTACTCGATTTCAATAATATCGAATTTTAGTTTAATAAGCGTTACCTGGTTGCGACATTTATTTACACCAATTCTCTTCATTAAAACTATATCACTTTAGACTTATGGAATATGGTAACGGTCAAAATTCCAATACCGTCCACATTCAACTCTATAGTCCAAACACAAAGTCATTGGTTCAATAATAACAATTATTATTAAACGAATTGCTCTGGTTAGAGACTTTGACTTTGATTTGACTTGAGTTCACTGTGATACTAACCTCATATAACTGTTTAGACGAATTATCTCTTTAATAGTGCTTTACTTTTAATACTTCCACTTGGCCCAACTATATTCACTCGATGGAACGCCATTCCATGATTTGAGTATAATCAAAGTGGAGATTTTATATTGAAGATGCATAGTATTCTCAAGTTGAGACAACCTTGTAAATAAGTCGCATCGATTTTTTCTATTTAACCTTAGTTACATTAACCAACAGGAAACTATCGAATGAGTCGTTCCATAGTTATTCAATAACTATCAGTACGTAACCCCTATGTGCCCCCAACAGTCATGAGTAATACACTGCCTAATATTTGAGAGCTTTACGCACTCCAGTCTTAACAGATACATTGATATCTAGTCTCAATGCGTCTTGACTAGGAACATTTAAAATGATATATTTGTTTTCATTGTGATAAATTACTCACGGTTACAACACTTTGTAACCACTATCATAGAATGTAACATTTACGGATTTCCTAGTAAATATACTTTTAATTAAATTGATTATTTAATATAACACATTACATCTAGTATATAACAGAAAGAAAACACCTTTTATTTCAAACAAGATTGGTCAATGAGTATGATATATGTAAAAAGTTACATAATTTCTTCTAGGCTATACCCCTATCTCTATCAATCTCCCTGCACATAGGGTTAATTATGACATATCATTCCAACTTCTCCAATCGGTTTTCTTAAAACCAGTTGGGTCAGTCTCTTAGTGAATGGGTATATATATTATGATTTAATTATCTACTCTCTTGATTAACTCTCTTCGACGTTGATATACTACCTTTATTATGTGGGACAATTCAGAGTATATCTCTCAACTTACAGTGAGCACTTAGTTATATTATGAACTAGATAGTGACATTGTCATCATATGACTATGTTGTAGGATTCTCAACATTCGAAATCACCCTGGGCTTAGTTATAAATTTGTTCATTTATTGTATATATACATTGTTTTTATTGTGGCACGAATCATCCACAATCTCTTCTATTTAGAACATTTCCAACTTAAAAATTCTTAACTTAAATTTATTATTGATGTATCATACTCAATATCATTTATGAAATTTAATTCCGAACACTCCTTCATAAGAACTATAAACGATTCTCTAGTATTTCACAAATACACGTGAACACTCCAAACAACCATTAGTGATATCAATTTGGATTTGATATTTGCTTCACGTATCAAATACATAAACAAATCACGATATCATAGACAACATAACATGTATGATAATTCCTACTGCTAATGCATAAGGAACTTATCTCACATGTTTCGTATTAAACAACTTAGTAAGGTGTCTTTGCATATCAATTTGGAACATTCCCATTATCTTTTATACTCACTATGAAAGACATCATTTACAATCCAAGTTTGAGTATTAAAACAACCAAGGTTGATTTTAACATAAGTATATTGTTAAAATCAACAATGTGTTGTTTACTTATAGTTTAGAAATATCAATGTACCTAGTAACGTTCTTTCTTATAGACATATGCTTCCTCTGCACTTTGATTGAAAATCAAGCTATTTGATATTTTTGTCAAAATATTAATTCTAACTTGTTGCTTATGATGCTTTCATATCATTTCTTGGATCATATCCAAAAACTCACAACCTCCATATTGCTCTCATTGACTTTGAGATACTTTGGTTGTTATGTGAGAATAGTCTACTCTAAATCATTATTTAGAATTTTTTATTTTAGCACATATGTACCAAAACAATAAGTATTATCAACCTAGTAAATCCGAAATAACTTGAGACGTTGCTCATTAAATTGAATTTTATAAGATTATTCTTATCAACGTTGCTCATTAAGTTCCAACTACATTAGTCTCTTAAAGACACAATCACGGTCAATATATAACATCCCTTTAGATACGACAACCAAAATCATATTCTGATAACGTACTTGGAATCCCTATGGATTTATGCATCATACCGTATCATATAGTCAATACTCTTAATGGCTTAATTGATAACTAACGATTATCTATTCTTGACATTTGTAAGAAACTCATAGTTCCTCTTCAGTGTGCATGAATACTTATTAGACTTTCTAATGCGATGTGTCCATTTAGGGTAGTTAATTTCATTCTATCTCATCTAATTAGTTTTACCTATGGATCATATTCAATTCCATTTTGCTACCAATAATTCCTCAAAGAAATTCCTTCACAATGAAGTTGATATTTCTTGAAACAACAATTGTTTCTCAGTGCAACAGAATAGGTATTCATAACATTTTATGAATTTCTTTATTTATAAAACTAATTTGTTTTTAGTTTACAAAACTTATGTTCAAAACATAAATATGTCATCCAATGACAGCCTTTTCCAAAATCTTTTTGGCGAGATTCATACAAGATCCCTCCTGAACAATTATTACGTGCAATCTTTCGACTTGCACAACCTGTTAACTCCCTGGCCTAGAATATGTTGGAGTTTCTGTTAAACCCTTATCATGTGTTATTTTGTAAATTGTTATTTAGATGAAATAATATTAACCATGTGTACTACTCTTAAGTACATGACCTTATAGAAAGAAACTAACTCAACTTCACTCATAATTAATCGTACATTGTCCAACAAAGTTCGATTACTTCTTATCGATGCATCATCATATATCACATGGATGAGTGACTTTTGAGATTGAATCTTTATTCATTTTTAGGTACATTCGGAAAATTTTCCAATATACTAACTCATTCGATCAAATTGAATCATTTCTATCGCATATTATTTTATTTACTTCTGTTTTATACTCTATGAGTTTACCATAGACATGCTACAAGTGTCAAATACACACATCCATGTCGGTGATAACTCATCAATGAATATGATGAATTATGTGGAACTGTTTTGGTATTAATAGACTTACGATTGCATACATCTATATGTATCAATCCAAAGAGTTCATCAACTCTTATGATGCTCCTAGTAATTTGGTGCATAACTCTTCAATTGTTTGAGATATAATTAATCGGTGTTATATGATTCATATAATCGTATAATAAAAATTATTTTTCAAAACTACGACTTAGTCTATAATTCCAAAATAATTATAAATAATTTTAGATACTTCTGTATTTTCAATTCATTAATTTTGTTGTGAAAATAAATACCACATTACAGTTTTACTTTATAACGAATATTCATAATATTCATAATGAAAGATAACTATGTCTATTTTTCGGTCAACACCAAAAAAATAGTCATTATTTCATAATGTTAAGTATGTTTTACAAAAACAATTTTAGTAATTTGATGCAATCAATATGTGTTAAATGGCATGCTCCCACTATTTCCGTCGTTACTATAACAACGTACTAAATTTAGAGGTCCATCATTCACTTAATATAGTTTATATTTTCATATACTGTAAATAGTTTATAATGGAGAGTGCTTTGATCAATTATCTTGAACTCAAAGAAATAAATCTTATAGAAAACAATTTTCTATACGAAATTGCATTTTGGAATAGAAATCACATTTCATATTCCAATGTTAAGTATCATATATTTACAATTTTTTTCAATGATTCTTTATGAAGCAGAAGCGCTATTCACTCTTTTCATCATAACTGTACCTTAAGTCACATATGCTCTTGTACATTCGTTATTCTTTCTAAATGGTCCAACCATTCAAAAAACCCTTACTACAATATCATAATGAACTTTTTAAAAAAGTGCATTTGATTATCCTTAACTTTTAAGGACATCAAATATGTAGCGTTTTGCATAAACTGATCAAATTGACATTTCAGTGATTGAGTTCGTAGATTTATAGTGTAGTTTTAGTGTGATGTTACACTTAACATGATATGATCCTTTTGTAATCAATTAAATTGAATACTCGATCTCGCATTAAGGTTTATTTGATTTTTTGGATGAAATAATTTCATCGAAATATTGTACATTACAAACTTTGACGTTCAACATATAACATTTATATGCAATTCTGTATGGATCAAATATCCATAGTATAGTTTTGCTTTTAGAATTCGAAATCATTAGAATGCAATACATGGTATTGACCAAATAAATCCATAAGCAACAAACTATGAATATATTTAGTAGTTGTAAAATCAGGCACTTGCATAGGTGTTGAAACGTTAACATGCAATAATCTTTTATTGGTGAGTATATATTATATTTCTATTTGTCAATCTTCAATTCATTTGTATATCTTAATTAATAAACATTTTATCAATCTTATTAAATGCATAAATTTATCAATGTAGATTATTATGACATTATACAGCATATGTTCTTACAATATTTGAAAGGTTAAATGTTATCATTTCATTTTTTAATAAGGCTCCCACTAGTCTTTTATGTTTCTCCAAACCAACCATAAGATGAAACATAAAAGTCTTTTGACTTCACTAGTGGGTGTTAGGATTCGTCTGTCTTGGTATTGTAACCTTGAGTTTGCTCAACAAATCATAGCCCCACAAATGGTGGATAACTCCTTATCAGTTGTGTCACATACAACTCATAACCTATGCTTTCTTGTCATAGCCTCATTTCGATCTTAAGTTTGCTCAACAAACCGAAAGAGATTCTTCACACATACCTATTGTATCACGATGGCCTAAGTATAGTATATGTATCTTGAGTTTGCTAAACAAATACATACAGTTATCTTACCTCGTCTATTCAATATATTAATAGTACTACACATAATATCCCTAGCTTGAGTTTGCTCAACAACTAAGGAGTATGCAAGTAATTTATTAATATATATATATATATATATATATATATATATATGGTAGAGGACAACATTATATTGATGAATCATAATCTTCAATATATCATATTGAGTGATATCGACTTATGGAATAATGTATTTATTATGAAATACACTCGTAATTCAAGTGTCAGACACATCAGAAATCACAGCATACGTATATTTAACGTATGTATTTATTTTTTAAGTCTACTTGGGTTTCCTTAATGTTCCACCTTTAGTCTATACATTCGTATTATATAAGTTCTATTGTCAATAACTTTTATATTTCATATTAGTTATACGATAGTCTTATGTATAATATTTTATTTAATAAATTTAAGTTCTATTTAATTAATTAACTCTTTTAACTACTTTTATATTTGTATTCTAGTACAACTTTTATATTGGACATATCTACTATAAACTTTATTGTATAACACATATAACTTATATATGCGTATTTTTATTTAATTAACCTTTAATTGATTTATTTAATTAAATAATTTGAATTAAATTATATTAATTCAAAATTTATCTTATATACGTACATGTACACTTATGTTATCTTAAACACTTTAAAATAACATAACATATATCAACATATATAATACATGTATATAAGTATTAATTAATTAACTCATATAATTAATTTGTTAATCTTATTAATAAATTTTAAATTTTGAAATTGATATTTAATAGTTTCAAACATTTTGAAATTTTCATTACATTTTCAAACATTTTTAAAATTTATGTTATATTATAACCTTTTATAATAAATATGTTTTTATTTTAAATTTAACTTCTAAATTTAAAAGCTTGCCTTAATTTTCGAAACTATTTTGAAAATTATCCCAAGGCCTAATTCAAATTGGGCCTTTTCTATTTGGAGAAACCTTTGGGTTCACTTCACCTTTTAGGCCAGGCTGGTAACCAGGTAGGATATGGCACTTTCCTATCCAATTCCAATCCTCGACATTACCTTTCTAGTCACCATACTAAGTGGGCATGCTTAATTGTTAGCCTTAACATAACTACTTCAAACCATAGAGGCTATTGGGCTTCGATACCATTGTTGGAACTGGGCTAGCCCATGGCGGAAGAAATGGATGAATTTCAATTTTTTTTATCATTTTGGATCTTTAATGGACCTATGAAGTCTAAATTCATCCAGAACTTTTCCGAATTTAGTTTAAATAAAATCATATATTTTGTTTAAATTTACAAATTGTAGTTAGGGACTTATTTACTTTTAGTTTTTATTATATAAATATACATGTACATATACATATATATACACATATACATGTATCATATACATATATGCATATATATATATGGATGCATATGTAACATAGCAATCCATACAGGGTATAATATACCCGTATATAGATATTGAGATTTATATTACAACCGACAAATTAGCTTATTTTGTATGTATTGTATGTTGTCAAATATGTGCATGAACATATAATTATAAGTTTGAAATGATTATTTGTGTGCTTATATATATGTCCCTGTGTATGTATAAAATATGTTTTATCATTAAAATATTACAAGTAGTGTTTATTTATTTATATAACTATATATAGTACCACGAATAACAATAAAGATATATGTATATGTATACACACACACACACACATCAATATATAATAAAATAGTTTTTTATAACTCACTAGTTAGAGAACATATCAGATCTGAAGTTACAATGATTTTAATATTTAATATATATATATATATATATATATATATTATAATGAGTTAAACAGTTTTAGCAATTATAAATTAATATAAAATAATAATACAATAAAAATTCAAGTTTTATATGTTTAGGAAATTTGGAAACATATTCTAAGGCTTAAGAATTTTTTTTGGAATTTTCTCAGTTAAAATAATACTTTTAATTAAATAATTGATAACAAGCCGAAATTAAATTAATTTTAAAAAATAAGTTAATAAAATCTTAACTTTTTTCAAAGCCACCTGAAATGATGAATTACTTTTAAAAAAATATAATTAAATTTTAGAAACATGGATTATTTTATATGAATTTATTGATTCATATAATCATTAAATATTAATAATAATATATATATATAAATGATAGAAAAATTATTTTCAACACTTATAATCATAATAAATATAAACAAGTGTTTGAAAATTTTTAGAACAATATTATACATTAAATATGAAATTTTATGTTTTGATTCAAATTGTATGTGAATTTCAAATCATAAATTATTACACATATATGTACAAACATATATAATTTTAAAATTAATATCAGATTACAAACTTAAATCACAAATTAGATCTTTAAATTTTACATACTTATCCAATCTCTATTATGACAACAACAATACATACAAAAATCTCACCCGACTAATGAAATAACAATAATCTGATTATATACATAACTTTACATGATTAAAAATCCCAAAAACATAATAGTATGATCAACATATAATTAAGCGTTACTTGGAACAGATGCCCTAAAGTCCACGCTGAAATAATGAATTCTCTTTCTCTAAAATTCCTTGATCTATCACATTGCTAGTCTAGAATCAATGAACTTTTACTATCAAATAGCTTCCTGTTTAACTTGAATTGGATTTGGGATTTTGGGATTGATTTAGAAATAGTTGCAACCATAAAAGAAGAAGAAGATGGCATCTAAAAAGAATGAATTAGGATGTGATTAGAGTTTTGAGATTAGTATTTATAATGGTATGATAAGAGAGAAAACTATGTAAGTTTCTCACTAGATCTTAGCCACACATCTCCAATCCCCAATCCTATGTTGTAGCTGCATCTAACCCTAGCCAAACCAGTTGCATCTTTCCCTAATCATCAAGGGTTGCGATCCCATTTAACCTAATTTAGATATATATACAATTATATTTAACTTATTTTGTTATCGATATCTCATATCGATCGATATATTCATAACTATTATGAATATATGCAACAATTTTATTTCTCTAATTATATTTATATTTCATAATTAATATTTCATAAATATTAATTAATTTATAATAGTTATAAACTAATTAAATTATTCGGCCTAAAGAGAATTCATCATTTCGGTTGTGTGACTCTTGGGTGTAAATTCGGTCAGCGATTAACATTGAACTATTCGAATGTTAACGTTCACACGTCACTTAGCAGGTGGTATGACATTATGGCCAAATCTATCGCTTACTCAATTTTGATAAAATCCAATTTTCGTTTAACAAACATTGCCCTGTTGCAACATTTATTTTCATCAATTCTCTTTGTCAAAACTATATCACTTTAGACTTATGGATTTGGTAATGGTCAAAATTCTAATATTGTCCACTTTCAACTCTATAGTCCAAACACAAATCCTTAGTTCAATAGTAACAATTATTATTAAATGCAATGCTTTGGCCAGAGACTTTGACTTTGAGTTGACTTGAATTGACCATAATACTAACCCCATATAACTAAGGGGACAATTCCACTTTTGATTAGTGCTTCACTTCCAATACTTCCACTCGACCCAACTATAGTCACTCAAAGGAGCACCATTCCATGATTTGACTATAATCAGAGCAGAGCTTTCATATCGAAGATCCATAGTATTTATAACTCAATATAACTATGTAAATCAGCCAGATCAATATTTTCTGTTTGACCCTAGCCAGATTAACCAACAGAAAACTATCGAGTGGGTCGTTCCATCGTTATCTAATAACTATCAGTACGTGACCCCTAGGTGTATCCAGCAGTCATGAGTAATACATTGTCCCACATTTGAAGAGCGTTACACACTTTAGCCTCAACAGATACATCGATATTTAATCTCGATGCATCTTGACTAGGAACATTTAAAATGGTATATTTGTTTTCATTGTGATAAAGTACTCACGGTTACGTTACAACACTTAGTAACTACTATCACAAAATGTACCATTTATGGATTTTCTATTAAATATACTTTTAATTAATTAGTTAATAAAACACATTATATCATGTATATAATAGAAAGAAAACACCTTTTATTTCAAACAAGATTGGTCAACAAGTTAGATATATGTAACAAATTACATAATTGCCCCTAGGGCATATCCCTAACTCTGTCATATACAGCCTTCGCATGCATATGATTTTTTGTACTGGTTCTGGTTGCCTAATATCCATAGTCCTTTGTGCTACGTTAAAATAGTTAACATTAAAGGTATTTATTACTGGTTCGGACCGTCCAATATCCCTATGACCAGTTTGGCTATGATATGATCGTTATCATACGAATGTTTATACCAGGGCAGGGCAGTCTAATATCCCTATGTCTAGTGCAGTAATTTGGCTAAAGACCTCGATTATGTGGATGCATTTCCAACTGTTTGAGTCCAGTTTCACCATTCTCATTGTTAAGAGTCCCGTCCTTGTCTACCGACCTTGCATGTTGCTTGATTATTGGCAATTGGTGATGAACTACGAAGGTACATGGCGAGATCATGTCAAAGTGCAATTCATAGAGATATTTTTATTTTAGTTTGGGCCATCTAATATTCCTACGTCCGATTTATTGTACTGTTACTTTTTTATAATACTATAATATACATTACATAAGCAATGTAAATTAGACAAAGTATGGTCTGAGAAGCTCTGAGTTCTAAGTCCTTGGAACTAGATTGCCATCATGTATTGGTAATCAATATAATGTCCAATTCGCTAAAACCTCTGCTATGACTAGTGGACCTTCCAAATTTGGCCCTAATGCCCCTAATGCCCCATCTGTTGGACCCTTTGTATTGGCCATTACTCTCTATAGTACCAAGTCCCCTTTGCAGAAGTTTATTTCTTTGACTCTTACATTATAATTCTTTGCCATCCTTTGTCGATATGCAGCCGCTACCACTGCCGCCTTATCCCTTCTCTACTGTATAAGATCTAAAGCAGCTTCTTTCAATCTCTTATTTTTTTCTATGGTATATGATATTCTTCTATGTAATGGGTCTTCTACTTCAATGGGTAGCATGACTTCATATCCATAGGTTAGAGAAAAAGGGGTGTGGCCTATAGGGGATCTGGTTAAAGTTCGACATGCCCATAACACTAAAGAGATTTTCTTCACCGGCTTTCCATTAGCCTTTTGCAGCCTTTTCTTAAGTAGTTTTTTGATGGATTTGTTTGCAACTTCAACCTATCCATTTTTCTGTGGATGAGCGATTGAGGAGAAACTTTTTACAATGCCATTCAACTCACAAAGCTCAGTGAATTTCTTGCTTTCAAATTGGGTACCATTATCAGAAATATTTTTTGAGGTATTCCATATCTGGTGATTATGTTCCTTCCTACAAATGTGACTATCTTCTTTGTAGCAATTTTGGCTAAGGGTTCTGCCCTATCCATTTACTGAAGAAATCTATGGCCACCATGGTATATTTAGCTCCTCCTTTTGATATTGGAAGTGGTCCTATCAGGTCCATCCTCCATATTTCGATTGGCTATGGGCTTGCGAATGGGATGAGCTCATGAGATAGTTGTCAAGGCATACTTACAAATCATTGACATATGTTGCATTTCCTTACAAATTCTTTTGCATCTTGGAGCACGATGAGCCAATAGTAGTTGTGTCTCGGCACCTTTTTTGACTAATTCGTTTCCCCAAAGTGAACTCCACATTGGCCATCATGTACTTCCCTCATGACATGTACCCCCTCTTATTTGGAAACGCACCTGAGATAAGGGGTAGAATACCCTCTCTTGTATAATGTGCCATCAAAAAAGGAGTACTACGGAGCCTGGTATCTTATCTTTCGAGCCTCATTTCTCTTCGAAGATAAGACTTTGTTTAAGAGGGTTTGTATGATGGGAGTCATCCAGTAATTTTCCTCAGTTTGTTGAGGAGGGAGCTCAGCAACGAGTTGCATTGACCCTTCATTGTCTCATGATTTTGTGCGCCTTAAATGGAGGCCCGCTGAGTTCATATCAGGACATATATTTGATTTGATTCTATTATACATGGCTTTGCTTTATGCCCAATTGGTACTGCCTTCATTTCATTGGCCACTTTGGTACCAGCTAGTTTTGCTAAGGAGTCATCGGATGAATTGCTTTCAAGTGGGATTTACTCTATCTCACATTGTTCGAATCGATCCAGTATTTTCTTAACCAGTTCTACACATTTGGCTAAATTCGGCTCCTTCGCTTGGTAATTGCCCTACACTTGGTTTACAACTAATTAGGAATCACTATGAATTTTAATGTGGGTTAGCTTCATTTCTGGGCCATTCGTATGCCTATAGGGAGAGCCTCATATTCTGCTACATTATTAGTTGCTTTGAAACCAAGCTACACTGCTCCATTCAGGTTCTGCCCGTTTAGAGTGAACAATACATGTCCAATTCCTGCCAGTTGTTCATTTGATGCTCCATCTATGAACAATTACCGGAACTATGGGTTATTTGCTTCTTTCTATGAATGGGGTTCAGTTGGTAAAGTGCATTCAGTGATGAAATCTACAAGTACTTGGCCTTTGATTGCCTTCCTGGGACAATAGATGATGTCATACTGGCTAAGCTCCATTACCCATTTTAGCAGGCGACCCAGTGTCTTCAGCTTCTATAGTATTTGCCGAAGAGGTTTGTCTATGAGGCTTTGATAGGATACACTTATAAATAGGGCCGCAACTTTCTCGCTGTTAGGAGTAGGTTATACGCAAGTTTTTCAACAACTGAGTAGTTTAGCTTTGCCCCAGTTAATCGCTTGCTTGTGTAGTAAATGGGCTTTTGCTTCCCTTCATCCTCTCGTACCACAACAACATTAAGAGCATGATTAGTTACAACTAAGTAAATGCATAAGTTCTCATGTGTCACCGGTTTCGATAATGCAGGAGTATTGACTAAATGATCTTTCAAGTTTTAGAAGCTGGCTTCGCACTCCTCATTCCATTTGAAGTTTCGCCCTTCTTTACTTGGTCAAAGAATGGGATGCACTTGTCCGTGGCTTTGGATATAAAACTGCTTAGGGCTGCTACCTTCTCATTTAGACTCACTAGGTCCTTCAGTCTCTTTGGGATTCCCATTTTTCTTATGGCCTCAATCTTCTCAGGATTTGCTTCAATGCCATATGCACTCACTATATGCCCTAGAAACTTGCCTGACTAGATAGCGAAGGTGCATTTTAGAGAGTTTAGCTTTATTTGGTATTGCTTGAGGACTGTGAAGGTCTTCTCCAAGTCTTTGACATGTTTTGTTTCCACTTTTGACTTAAACAACAATAATCCACATACACCTTTCTTTCTAATCTGATCGGCAAACATCGTATTAATCAACCTCTAGTAGGTTTTTCCCGTGTTCTTAAGCCCAAATGACATGACCTTGTAGCAATATAACCCTTTATCTGTCACAAAATTGGTATGCTCATGATTTGGTTCAAACATGGCTATCTGATTGTATCCCGAGTATGCATCCATGATTAATAGTAATTCATGCCCACTAGTTGCGTCTATCAAATGATCGATCCTTGGCAAGGGAAAACTGTCCTTTACGCAAGCCTTATTGAGATCGGTGAAGGCTATGCAAGTTCTTCATTTCCCAT
Organism: Allium cepa; assembly: GCA_030765085.1. Classification (NCBI taxonomy): domain Eukaryota; kingdom Viridiplantae; phylum Streptophyta; class Magnoliopsida; order Asparagales; family Amaryllidaceae; genus Allium; species Allium cepa. Next base: position 617,485,511 of record CM060942.1, read on the forward strand.
TTGGCTTTCTTACAAGCACTAGATTAACAATCTACTTTGGTTAGTATACCTCCCTTATGTACCCGTACTCCTTTACCGTCTTAACTTCTTTGTGTAGATGTGCAGTTAATGCCTCGCTATTACCCTGCTATATCGCATAGCGGATTTTTGCCACTACGATATTTCCATATAGCCCTAAATATAGCCTTTCCCCTTTAAGCCCTGTTATTTCCGCTATATCCCATTATTTCCGCTATATCCCATTATTTCCGCTATATTCCATTATTTCCGCTATATCTTCTTTAAAAGAAATGAATTGAAAAATGATATTTATACATTATAAAAATTATGAAATTAATTCATTCAATTGAATTTTTAATATATTTTCAGAAATGAAATACTCTAATATTCTACTAAATTTAATTATTTTATATAACAGTTTTATGTTTATTTAAAGTATATTCACACATATTTTTATTTAAAATTATTTATGTATTAATTATAGTTCAATTGAATGTTAATTTTTCACTAAATTACCATTTACATATTTGTAAAAACAATAAGCATGAGTTTTATATGCTATTTTAGAGTCAACCGCTATATCCCTCTATATCCTCGCTGTATCCCCGACATGACTTTTTGCACCTCCACCGTATTGAGTCCGCTGAGTGCTTTAACCGCACAGTTGTGTAGAGCATTGTATCTTTCCTAGTCTAGAGTTCTATGCTTCTGTATGATAGGATGAGCATCTGGGTCGATGTTTAGCATATGGTAGATAATAGTTGGATCTATTTCCACCATGCCTGAATGAGTCCAGGTAAATGCATCCTTTGACCTTTTTAAGAAGTTTATCGGTTCATCCCGTGCGTCTCCAATAAGTTTCTTTCCTATCTTAAGCACATTTGCGGCGTCCTATGGATTTATTTGTATGTCTCTAAGATCATCCACTAACTTTAGTTCTTTCCTTGTCGCCCTAACCTTGAGTCTATTTCACTTTCTAATTCCTCTCAACCTTGAGTCCATTTCACTTTCTAATTCCTATCTTGGTGGTGAGTTCATAGAAGATGCCTACTTCTAAGCTTCCTTAGACAAATACTATGTGTAAACTGAATTATATTCGCCGGTGCCAATGATGTGCATATATGTTCTTTTCTCTTTTCTCTTAGGTTTGGGGGCGCAGGAATACTCGCCTTAGTATTAGTTCGAGTATCCAACACTGCCGTAGTTTTAAGTTCCGGATTGACTTCTTTCTTATCATTATAAATACCAAATGAGACAAAAAAATAATTTGGAACAACTTTATTGCTAGAATTAAGAGTTACATTGTATAGTTCCCTAGTTAAAACTTGTTCCCCTCGCACCGATCCTATTCCCGCTGGAGTGCTGAATTTCATGAGCATGTCCTTTTGAGAGATGATTGCCCCTAGGTCAATCGAAACAGTCTTCCCAAGAAAGCATTGTAGTGTGAGGGCTGATCGATGATTAAGAAACTTGTATAATATGACCTGTGTAATAGGGCCTTTCCAGTTGTAACGAGCAGATGCGTTGATCCCATTGGAACGGTAACAGTGTTATTGAAACTAAAGATATGTTTTGGGCTTGGTTTTAGGATTTCTGATGATAATTTTATTTGATTTTAAGCAGACTTAAAGATGAAATTCAATGAGCTTCCATCGACAAATACTTTCTTTATATTATAATTAGGTATCTACACTTTAATGATAAGCGGGTTTTGGTGTGGGAACACAGTTGGGTCTTGGTATGGGAACACAACTCCTGCTGCATTAGTCGCTATGAAGGTTATTTCTAGTGTAGGTTTTTGTTTGATGTGAAAGATTTTCTTCTAGGTCTTGGCCTCTTGCACATACCTCTCATGTTCCTTTTTGCTTGCGCCAGCGAGGTATGGTCCCCCATGGACTGAAGTTATCAGGTTTGAAGGGTAACCAACTTGGTGTTTATTAGGATCTGCAGCATGTAATCCGAGATATGATCCCTCCATAAGCTACCCAAAAAACCCTTCTCAATTAACCTCTCGATCTCATTCTTTAGGTGTTGGCAGCTATCGGTATGATAATCATTTGCTCGACGAAAGTGGCAGTATGCTCTACCTCGTTTTTGTTCTGGTTTCTTTCCCTTATTCGGTATGTTGTATGCTAACTCAGCTTTGGTCATCTCGTATATTTGCCCGAGGGTATGAGTAAGGGGTTTTTTGTAGTGAGGTTTAGCTCTTTTGCCGCTTCGTAGGTGGGCGACATCCGTCTACCTCCCTTTCTCTATAATAACTGGGGGCATAATCCCCATGAGATACCAACCCGACTTCTTCCATCCTGATGTAACCAACCGCCCTTTCATAGAAAGCCTTCATGCTATGGCAAGACATCCTAATGTTTTTGTTCCATATAGCAGTTGCTCTCCTAATCTTGACATAAGGCGCCATTAGTAATGCCTCTTCGCTGTTTACCCTAATTCGGAGAGCTTCTGCCTTAAAGCATTTAATGAAACTGCATAAGCTCTCATTCTCTCCTTGCTTCACCATCTGCACGGTATTGACACATGGAGAGTCTTCTCTTCCCGAATTGAATTGTCTTATAAAATCAGCAAATAATTGTCTCTAAGATTGGACTTCTTATAATCCGCATCTCTCGAACCACCATGAGGAAGCACCGGATAAGTATACAGGGAATAACTTGCATCGGGCAATCCTTCCAACCTTCAGGATGTCCATGAAGTATTCAAAGGTGCCGAGGTGATCTTCGGGGTTGGTAGTTCCGTTAAACTTGTCAATTATAGGGGTTTTGAAGTTATAGGGAAAATCTGCCCCGATAATGGTCTAATTGAAAGGGGTGCAAATTCCTTCCTCTATCTTTTCTATGGTGTTCTACCGACAAATCTTCGCTACTTGCTCTACCCGATCTCTGACTTAATGGATTCCGTATTCTCTTGAGTCAACCTGGGATGGGTTACCATTGGATGTAGTGTCCCCATCATTTTTAGTAGATCGGTTTGTTTTTCTAGTAGTAGGAGGTTTATATTAGCTAGCTTGGTTTTGATTCAAGGAATAGCATGTATTTTGCTTTTTAGCATGGCATTGGATTTTAGTCCAATTTCACCATTCTGACCTATAGGGTTGCCATTATTATTCCCTGGCTAAGTGTCAAATGCAGTATGGGAGTGATGGTGGTGAGCTCTGGAGTAGTGAGGTGAGGATGGCCCTTGAATGACGTGTTGGGTCATTTTCTTTTCTAATCCTTTCATGCATTCGGTTTATTTGGTGTGTGAAGGATTGGAATGCAGCACGGATAGGGTCTATATGGGCATCAGTTGAGGCCCCTACTTCGTCTTGGGTTTTTGAAGGTATAAGTGGTTTTTTAGTGGTCTTCGTTGCCAAGTGTGAAGGTTTTTGGATTCGAGTGATGAGTGAATCGGTAGGATTCATGGTACGGAGTGTAAAGTTTCATTGGATGTGAGAAGTGAACGAAGGTTCGCCCTTCTTCTAGTGCCAAAAGATGTTGGGGAACTTTTTTGTTCTCCAACTCCTTAATTTAATATGGAGTAATTAATGTGCTAATTACTTCAATAATTTGAATTAACAAAATTACGTAGTCTTAATTTTTCCTTGAAGTGGTGATTATGCCATTGGATGCTTACACATTCAGGTGGTTGCACTTTAACTATTCGTTAAAATGTTAAGTTCAATTAGTATTTAATTCAAGTACAAATAAGGTATGATCTGATACTATAAACTAAACAGGAAAATAAAAAAAGTCAGAGATAGTAAAGGACATATGACATTTGTGTGGTTTGGATATTAAGGAATCCTATGTCCACGAGGGAAATTTCTCTTCCTTTCTTTTTTAGTATTTTGGTACAAATTTCCATGGCAGAGTATATAGTGAACCTTAAATGCGCCGAAAAGAGAAAATGGTAAAGCTCCCTTTCATGCTATAATGCTTTTTCTATTTATATCCTTGAGATGCATGCTGATTACTAGAATTTTTTTCACCGTTATGCCTTGGCACTTGGATTCTGCCAGATGTCGTAGATCCGTGTTGCCTATTGACGTGTTTGGATTGCTAATATGTCTTTGATGGGAAGCTTGATTGAAGGTGGTATCTCTCGAAATTAGAGCGGGAATATTTGAAATGGTGGCATGAGAATTCAAATTTGAATTGAACTTGTATGTGAGTCCTAAGGAGGACATTAGGTGTCACTCGTTAGTGTCAAAGTACTACCATCATATCGCTATTGAACGATATATGGTCCTTGCATGATGTTGCGGTGCCTGTATCTTTGTTGTCTATCAGATTTGCGCTTGTTTGTTTGACCTCATATCGGGATGAAGTTGCACCATCTTGCTTTAGCTTGGGCATTATTCTGCTGTGCTTGCGGACGTGACCTGGCTGCAATTTGAGTTATCCTCATTGCTAGCATACTCAGGTTTCCAATGAGAGGAAGGAAGAGCTCCATATATTTGTCTTCTACCTATAAGTATGATACTGCTTTGAAGCATATCCCGAGTGGCCCTACATGCAACCTTTCAGAGTGCTTTTGACCTCTTGCGGTACTGCTTTGGTTGCCCTCGGTATATGTTACACAGGCCTGTCCTCATAGGTGTTGACAAAGTATGGGATTTGGAGATGCGGTCATCTTAGTTCAACTTATACTGCTTATGTTTTCTTATGAGTGCAATATTTGTTTTTCTGCCACAGTTCCCTTGATTGCAGGATACACGTCAGGTTATGTATCGTGGCTTTAAGATGGCCCTCTGCGCAGTATGTGTTTGATTCATTCCAATCTTTTTTCTTTCCATCTAATCTTCTCGATGTGTGGGTAATCTTCCTTATCTCATGCCCTGCCCAAATTTTCCATTGAGCAGCTTAGGGTAAGAATTGGTGTAACACCTCAAATATTGATTTTGGTGACAACAACCATATAAATATGGATACTAATTTTTTGCCAAGTTGTATAATACATAGTGCAGAATATTACACAGGTGCTAAATCGAAGACTATATAGTATAAAGACTCAAGATAAATATACAAAGACTCATGAGTTCAAAAACAAAGAAATGAAGATCTTAAAGTTATATTCTGTGTATAGAGTTATCATTGTATATTATTAAAGTCCCCGATAGCAATTTTAGAACTCTATCTCCAATTTTTGATCTTTGACATTTAAAAAAATTATTTTAATTACAAAATGTTTTTTTAAAAAATTATTTTACAAAAGTTATATAAAGTCCAAATATATTTGAAAACTATGTTCAAATTATTTTAAAAAGTATTGAATTTTTAGGTCGTTTGATTTTATTTTTCATTTTTCACTAGTATATGTCGACATACATATCCAAGATATGCCGACATACATACTGCCAAATGGTTTTTCAAATTTTGAATGGAAATGTCTATTTGCCACAAACCTTCACGAATGGATATAGTTGTTAATTTACTATATAAATGGGAGTGCAAATGAATTTTTAACTAACTAATTACTTACTTTCTTTTCACTCCTTACTCTCTTAAGAGTTCTCTTGAAAAATATACTCTTTAAAATCATATAGAATCAATTCATACTTCAGTGTATTGATTCAATACTATTTTCTTCTTACTGTTTTTGAAATATCTCTCTCTCAATTCAAAGATCAAAGTGCTATGTAAGCGGCTATGTATCCATTATATCAAAAGAACAAGAATTTGACTTTGCAAAAACTATCAACTCTACTCATGTTTGTTTAGGTTTGCTTAAAGCCCGTTCAAATCAAGTGGGTGCGCCTGTAACCTATTAAAATTTAATAGGTGTGCTTATAGCCTGTTAAAATCTAATGGGTGTGCTTATAGCCTGTTAAAATCTAATAGGTGTGTTTATAGCCCAATCAAATCAAGTGAGTTTACCCCAGACTCGGAATATGAAAGAGTGTGTCTCGTAGCCTCGAAATTGAGATTGTACTTGGGTTTGCCTTCTAACTGGTTAAAGATTAGCATTTGTAAAAAAATATGTACAAGAAATTGTATGAGACTGAACGTAGAAGAAATCTGAACTAGTATAAAATTCTTGGTGTCATCTCTCTAACTCTTACTTTACTTTATTGATTTTATTTTTATCTGTGTTTACATCAGTGACTGATTGTTGGTGTAATTATGTATTTTAATATTAATTTTGAAATAAAATTAAAAAGATTTGCATAAGGTAGAAAACATTATTCACCCCCTTTTAGTGTTAAATTAACCTTAAGATCCATAATTATACAACCCATTTTTGTATAAGAGCATTTGGTTTTCAAAAACTCGTAATCTGATTCTTTAAAAGTTTAAATGACAAGTAATATATTTAGTACTCTTTTAATAATTTTATAAAAAACAATTTTATGAAACTAATATGTTATTAGAAATTAATTATTTTGAAAAGTCAATTGATATTTTGAAAAGGTATAATGTTGAATTGTAGGAACAAGTAATTTATGTGGCTAATGGTGTGCAGACATTTGATAGTCATACATCACGATTTAAGAAGGACAAATGAATTTTGATAGTGGATGTTCAAAAGACATGACGGAAGATCAAGAGAAAGGAAGAGCAACAATACATACATATATATGCTTAAAGACAAACCTTTGGAGGGAGAAACAATAATATTGGAATAGAGGATGTTTGCAAAATCAGTAACCTTGAAACTTTATCTAATTTTTATACACTACTTTTTAATGCGTTCTTTAAGTACAAAGACTTTTAATTCTTCTTTTATGTTCCAAATAACCAAAATGGTTTAAATAAGTAGAAAATAAGTTTCCATCTAAAAATAACGGCTAGTTTTCAAATTGAAAAGACACTTTAATTTTTGAAATCCTTATGATTTTATCTATAGAATATTCTAAATTATTTATCTATTACAAAATTATAATTTTATTGTAATTAATATCATGTATTAAAAGTTTAGAAAAAGGCTTAAAGGAAAATATTAGTTTTTAAATTTAATAGAACTTCTATAAAAACTACCTATACACTTTGAAAACAAGGCAGAAAATACTAAATGCAGTAGTATGTTTTAAATCTCAAAAATGACAAATTAATAATTTTTAAATGGAATTTTTGCATGAGTGTAAGATAGATATACCTGATTCTATAAAAAATTTGGAGCCAAAATTCAAAAGTTTACTATTTTATTATTTTTGAATGAACATACATTCAGTAAATTACAATGACTATATTTCAGGTTTTGGAGCCAAAATTTGAATTTTTATGGCCTTTAAAATTAAATCATTTTTTCAATCATAAAAATGTATTCTAGATAAAAATTAATATATTTAACAAAATAAAAATTCTAAAAGCATTTTAAAGAATTTAACATTTTGTTTATTTCATACAAAATTAACTATTCTCTTTAAACGTCGAATAAGCATTTTAAACACTACAATTTTCTGGTAAATCTTAAAAATTATAAAATGTATATTTTTAAACTTTTTTTATCTGATATAAAATACTCTGAACTACTTATATAAAAATTTCATATCAAAAAATCGAAAGTTGACTATTTTATTATTTCAAATAAATAGGCACTTGGTGGTTACAACAACCATTTTTCTGACGTGACCATTGTAATTTCAAATTTTTATGTCCTTTTACACAAATTTTTTTAAGACAAAATAATTATTTTATAGAATATAATTAGTATATATAACTACATAAAAAATTCTGAGCACTTTATGTTAATGTAACATTTTCTTTTATTTTGTTAAATTCGAATAGACACTTTAACTGTCAAGTTATGCTTTTGATTTTTTTGATTTTTTTAACGGTCATGCCTCTTTGTGATTGGTCATACTTCTTCTCTAATAAATTTTATATAGTATTTCCTTTCTAATGACATCCCACTAATCATTTGTCATGACTATACTAAATAGAAACACATACCTTCTTCGATCATTATAACTTTCCTGATATTGATTTTACTTCTTTTACTCTTATTTCTTACTAACTTTATGATGAAATATTAACTTTATGTCTTCATGAAATTAATTGAATGTACTTAGAGTGTGTGAATAAAGATCTATTTACAGAATTCTTTCTAGCAAGGAGATCATGCCACATTATATGACACTTACCATATAAACAAATAGTACACATATACAAAATGACATTTGTCGTTACACTTGTCCTTTAAAGATCATTGTATACATGCATAATGCCAAGTGTATTTATACATGTAATTCATTTATACACTTGTAATCTAAATAATGAATGTAATGCAAAATACATTATGTTTTATGTTAAATGTAACGACCCATAAATTTATCAATTTGATAAATTATACATATTTTTAAAATATTAAAATATAAGATTTTTAAACATAAACTATGATGTTTTTAACAATAAAAAATGATCGTAATCTTATTTTGAATAAGTATTTACAAAATATAAACTTTGAAGGAATATCGATAAAATGATCGAAAATCGTTTTATCAATAAACAGCCTTATAACTATCAAAAGTCACGCATGGAGCTGGATTCATACACTCATTTTTATATATGAGTGAGAATATGTAATAAAATTATTTATTTTATTCGACAATAAAATGTCTTCATGACATCATAAATGATATCACTATTTTGGAATAAATGATTTTTGAATTTAAATTTAGTGTAAATGATTTAATAAATATTTTAATTATTAAATAATCCGTTTTAATTATTATATCATCATAGAAATATTATTATCAATTTTTTTTACAAATATATATTATATATATATATAATAAGAATGAAACTATGACCGGAAATCGAAATCTATAATGATTCAACGTAGAAAAGTTGTACAACATTGGAAATCATTTGAGATATACATATGCACACATACAAGTACATGTACATGAACACAGTCATATGCACATGAACACATAGATACATACAAATACACATACACACACATATACATTACAAAATATTTAGATATTTTCCTAAAACTGCATTCTTAAGTAAACCTAAAGTCAACATTTTACACCTTAAGTACAAGCACAAGCTGCACAAATGGGGGAGGGATGTTCGGTCGTGGATGATGAGGTGGGAGGAGAGAGTGGTGGTGAGGCAATGGTGTTGAAATGGGAAGTAAATATCATGAAATTTTTATTCACATTTTTGCCTATAAATACCACCCTCCATCTTCACTTCATTTGTTCGTAAATTCCTAAGCTTCTTCACCTCTTTATCTTCTTATTAATGGCTTCTCTACTTAGGAAAACTATTTAGAAAAATTAGAAAAAAGAAAATAAATTTATATAAGTATATATACCTTAGCAATCCGCTTCAAAACATGCTCAAACCACTCCTCTTCTCTCTCACTCATGGCCACCACCTCCAACCACCTAAGGCCGAGTCCATCTCCACTTACAAGCTTAGGCCAAGCCTATCCAAAGTTCCAAGGATCAATTTCATAGGCTTTGATTCTATCGTAGCGAAGCTATAGCGGATTTTCGTAAAGTTAGAAACCAATGAAGGTGAGAAACTCTATTTATATTATGATACATTGAATGATATATATATATATATATATATATTTGGTTATGCTTGGTTGTGATGATTGTGAACCATATTTAGATATAACAATACGTTTGTTTGGATGCGTAAACAATTCACGTTTAATACACGTCGAATATCACAAAGGAAATCACTTTTCTTTAATAAATGAAATAGTGTATGAGATTGTTAAACCTCTTTAAAATGGTTTATAAATGTTTTATAAACACTAAAGCCCAATTTGGTAAAGTTTTGATAAGTTATGAAAATTGATGGCAATTCGCGATTTCGTACCGTAAAAGTTTAAAACCGTTTATACGATGGAATCAAAGTCGAAATAAGAATTTTCAAACTATTATAACCATAGTTTTCAAAAAAGAAAAATATTGTGATTTCGTTTAGTAGATTTTGAAACATGAGCAAATAAAGTTTTCAAAATAGTTATAGTTCGACAATTCGAAAACCAAAGTAATAAATTCTTTAAAATTGATAATTTTCAATTCTTTAAAAATATGGATTAAATTCTATAAATATTTTAAAATCTTTTAAAAGAGATTTGGGTCATAAAAATGGATTTCTAAACGATCGAAAAGTTGTTTGATCAAATAAGCCTTAAAAGCATTATTCACAACACTTTTTGCAGCACTTTTAATAACTTTGCAATATAACTTTAAACTTGTGTCTTCTTTCCCAAATCTTATATAAATGTTTTAAAATAAATAATTGAGTATTTTAAAGATAATATGAAGGTTTTATAATTAATTTTAAGAGTTTAAATAAATGATTTAAAGAAAAGCTGTTGAAGTCAAGTGACTTAATGTTGGCTCTAAAAGCCGATGAGTAGACTGGATTTTTATTTGGAGATTTTGTTGTGAGGTGCTTAAATTAAGGAGATGTTCAGGAGCAACTAGTGCCCTACCTCACCTAGCCTCTTTCCTGGGCGAGGGATGAAACAAGGCAAGTATAAAATATTTAATTTTTCCAAATTCAATACAAATTGGATTGTGTGATGACCCACATTTCGGGAGGTTTAAATCGACAATAATCCACACATGTCCAAATTAAACATTATGGAACATAGATAATCATTAGGGTTAATTAAGAAAATAAGAAAAGAATAATAAAACAAACACAGAATTTCGCAGCGGAACGATAAAAATATAGTAATCAAATAAACAATTCATGAAGCTATTTATATTATACATTTGATTATAATTTATACAACATTTATCAGAGTAATATATACAAAAAGGATAAATAAATAATGCAGTAGACAACATGATGTTGGGAATAATATAGTAATAATAATATACCTAATCTTCGTCTTCGTCCACTAGAGCATAATCTTCAATGCACTGAAAAACTCAGAACTGATCCGAGCGTAATGAAAAGACAAAACACTCAAGTCAGGACTAAAATATCCTTATGTGAGTCAAATCGATATCACATAACATGAGTGTAATAGCATCAAAGATGTTTTTGGAGTTTCATATCTCCTATCTAATGTATAACGTGCGTGCAATAACTCAAGAGATGTTACGGGATTTTCCATCTCTTAACGATCTGTCAAAATATTTATATATAGTAGAATACGCTACATATATAATGTCTAATCAATAAAATAAATATTTTGCTTAGCATTAAGGCTTTACATTAACCCCCCTTAACCCTTTTTTAAGCATTGTCGTATAATTTTCATATAACGCCCCAGTAGCACGTCGAGGGACATGGATGCGTCGTGACACGACAACACAACCAAAATCGTAGGGGTCTTGTATAGGAATAAAAGCATGATAAGGCATGCGGGCAATACCCAAGGTAGGATACTACCCATTCGAGTCGCGGGGCTGGTGGTAACGCATAGTAGCCATGACCCCCCACCGCGTACATTCATCTCATATTGAGTCAAAGGGAGGCTATCCCAAATCAAGGTGCACCAATTGAAACCAACAACAAGAGTAATAATATGGACCGAGCCTAAGAAAATCGAAGAACGGATGTCCGTTAGGGGTAGCAAGCTCGCTTGGCCCTGTCAAGCCATCCTATTTTAGTCATTTCAAATTGGCACAAGTGTCGGGGTCTATCCATCATCGTTTTCTTTCTTCAAATCCAGCAAACGATGCCAAATCCAACCACTTTGTTCTAGAGCCTCCTCCACATACATAGTCGTTAAAGTGGTTCCAATATTGACAGAGAGTATGCCAATAAGAGTCCCCAATCACTTTAATAACCAAATGTCATCTTACACACCGGTTTGTACATTTATATTTCAAAAAAAATTCGTACTTGACATCAAAATATCATATTGGCTTCAGATCAAATTCATTTCGAAATTATAATATTTACTCAAAATATACTATTTCAATTAAAAACTATTTTCGCCTTAATATTTTTATTTCAGTTCCAATTCAAAATTGCTGCGAATTTCCATTTAGGTCATAACTTCAATTTAACCCAATCCGTATTTAAATCCATGATTTAAATACAAATATTCCAACCTTAACTAGTTTGAACTTTTAGAAAATAGTTTGAATAATTTTAAATAGTTTAATAAGTTAAAATAGTTTGATATAAAATAGTTTGAGTATTGAAAATGGTTTATAAAATAAAATAACTTGGAAATTAAAATAACTTGAACACTTAAAAAATAGGTTTCAAATAATTTTTATTAAAATAATTTATTTGAAAATAGTTTCAAAGCCAAACTGATCCAACTCTAAATTTTCCATTTCAAATCAATTTCAATTTCCATTACAATTTAATCGATTCAATTTCCATTTCAATTCGAATTTAACTTCGATTCCAATTTCATTTAAAATCATTTACGATGTTGATTTCAAATTGATTAAATTCCAAATCGATTTCAATTTCAACTAAATTCTCAATTTTAAACCATTCCAATTTATATCAATTTCGAGTTCTATTTCAAAACACCGATTTAAATCACTTAAATCAATTCAAACATCAGTATTCAATTTAAGGTTTAAATCTTTGAAAATAATTCAATTTCAAACTCAACTTTTGAAATATCGATTTAAATTACTTTTACTTAGCAATATTTCAAAGTTCGAACAAAGTGAAAATCTTTTAAAACATACCAATTTTCGAATTTCAAATCACATTTCAATTATAACTTCAAAGTCTTAACTTCGATTATTTAAACAATTCCTGTTACCAAATTTAAATTTCAACGTTTTGAGCTCAAGTTTGAAATAATTCAATTTCCATAAATTCAATTTTTATTTCTTTAAATCAAATCATTTAAATAATTTCAAATCAAAAATTCTGAAACATTTAATTTAACCAATCTGGTATTAGTATATAATTTTCTATCCAGTTGCCAGGTGAATCAGTTATTTCGATTTAATTCAGGGATGGATATATATATATATATATCATTTCAATCCAAAATAAATGTTATGGATATAAATCATTTCAACCTATTTCTTAATTTATTCGAAATAATTTGATTTACTGTTTTATATACTGTAAATAATATACAAGATGATAATAGAATATATCAAAATAAATAAACATTCAATGCATCTAAAATATCAGTCAACAACATCCATTACAATCAACATCCAAATTAGTCAAAATATCATAACAATTTACTAGTTATCAATAATCGAGAATTTAACTAGCAATTTAATTTCCATTACAAATTTAACCGTCAATTTAATTTCTAGAGTCAATTCATATGTCAATTTCATCTCCAAATGTCAGTAAAAAAAACTTAACGGTCTCAATTTAACGAACATAAAATATTATAGTACATCATGAGCGTTAAAACACTCACACTTTTATTTGAATCTGAAAATATTTTCCAGCTTCAAATAAATGTCACTACTCCAAGCTATAAATGACATCGATACGATCATACTGCGATTCGTTTCACTCGACACGAACCTCGTATGCAAAAGTTATGAACTTATTAATATAGCGATAATTAGAAATTTAATTAATTAACAATTTAATTAACAACAATTTTAACTAACCAATACCTTATCCTCTTCACACATTCAAGATCGCATAGTTGCACGAGATCATAGTCGCGATCGATCCTCCACGCACCCGCTATCCAAAGACCATTACCCAGATCCAACGCCACACCGTCGTACTCAGAGCGCGTCGCCCTTCCAAGCCATCGTCATCATCCAATCGTGCGCGCATGGACATCGAGAACCCATAATCCTAATCGATTGAACTGCCCCCTCCATAAGCCGCTGCCGCTCCCTTGCGTGCACCGCCCTACCAAGTCATGTTCCCTCTACCAGCTAAGCTCGCAATCAATCCTTGTCATTTTGTTTTTCTCTCTTGTCGATCTATTGAAGAACGAGAGGAAAAAAGAGAAGGGGGAATGACAATAGGAGGCGGGGTTGTATGAGTTTTGGAGGAACGGAAAATAAATATATTATTAAAATAAGAAAATATCTTGCCCGATTAGTCTGCAAAATTCTAAACTCTAAACAAAGTATGTCGCCTGTCATTCTATATGTTTTAGCCCCATTCCGAACATAATGGAACTAGTCTCGAGGCCTAATTCGATCGTACGCGGAAGATAGCTTTTCAAAATCAATTTATTTTAATTAAATTCTAAAATTAAATTCTATGCGTTTCAAGCTCGCACAACCAAATGATAAGTTCGATCGATATGAAACTTGAAATCCTACAATAATTCACTATTATGGATCCAACGAAATGCGAGTGAGTGGCCAAAATGGTTATTTTTACTTGTCAATCAAAATATAAAATTTCCAATTTTTTTTTATTTATATTTAAATCCAATTTTAAATGTTAATAATCTTCATTCGTATTTAAATAAAATTTAAATCAATTTTTGATACCATTTTTATTCATATTAATTCAAGATTCAATTATTTAAATAATTGCAATATTAAATTTAAACAATTTTGATTATCCGACAAATTACATTAACAATCATTAATTTCAAATGAATGTCAGTTACCAACAAATATTTCATTCCTATCTAAGTAATCCAATATTTATTATTTAATTCCCATTATTGATAACAAACACACTAAGTTGAATTCATTTCAATGCTGATTAGTACCCAAATCATCAAAATGGTTATTTCAAAATTTTATCCAAATTCAAATACAATAAATGACATAAATAAACATTAAAAGTTTTTATTTCTAACCATTTTTATTCAACAATCGTATTAAATTTAATAAATTAAAATAGTTAAAAATAAGATTCGTTACATTCTCCTCCACTCAAAACTTTTCGTCCTCGAAAAGGAACTGAGTACATAATTTAACTCTTGATATATTTTATTCAAAATAATCAACTTATAAAACATCAAAATATTATTTACAAAACCATTCACTACACCAAAATAGTGATTTTGCAACATTTTATATTTGTTAATTCTAACACTTATAAGTGTTACAGCCTAGTGACAATAAAAAAGTGTTAGGATACCTGAAAAAGTGTTGGAAAATATAAATAATGTTTTTTATAAACTTTCTAACATATCAGTTATAATTTACAACACAAAAAATGTTAGAACAGTTGGTAAATTTGTAAATAGCTCACTAAAAATTGGATCCTTTTGTAATCTTGTATATGTAGCATTTTTCTAACGCTTTCCCTTTCATCTCTAGTATCGGCCGCCTAATTTTTAATTTAATTAGGGTTCCCACGTTCCATCACCGTCTTCTACTGCTTTCCCATTCGCTCATCCTCCATTTCTTCTCGCAACTCATTTGTTGACAGGTGCTTCATCTCTACATCCTACTGACGATTTCCCATTCCATCCCATTTGTGGACAGGCGCGTCATTTCCAGGTACATCGACCAGAGGCTCTCTTAGGTTCGATTTGATTTTGAATTTTATATTGGTTCAGAACTAATTTCTTATTGTTGTTCAATTTCATACCTTGAATCGGGTTTTTTCTTTTAGTTATGATTATTTATCGATTCCACTTTTTAATTTTGCCTCAATACATTTTCATTCTTAGTTCTTGAAATTGCTGTTATGGCTGATATGATTGTTATGCTAGTTCCACTTTCTAATTTTGCACCAATACATTTTAATTTCTTATTGTTGTGCTGAGAATGGCTGATACGATTTTGTTACTTGAAATTGCTGTTATGGCTTGCGTGAATACTTCATCGATGTCGAAATTTGCTGGTTGAAACTATATTTTAGAATTTATCGTTGTCCAAATTTAAGCTGATTAATTACAATTGAAAAAAAGGTGTTCACTATTTTCCTCCTGTTGTTTACATAATTTGCACTTTATATCCACATTGTTGTTCCACCATGCTAGTCGAGCTTTGGTGTTAATTTTTCAGAGTCTGCATCTATTTGTGTGAATGTCTGATTATATTCATCCTGAAGTCCTTTAGCTGCATCTGCTTTCTTTTTGTTCCTGTTCCATACTTTTAAATTCCCCTTTATTTGCTTAAGTTTTGCAATGAAACTATATGTGAAATTTCCCCAAGTAGTGGTTTTGAATCCTTTTATTGCACATTGTTGATATCCTTTAATTGTACACCATGTATTAATATATTTGAATTGGACATTTTTATCTTGTTTTACTTTGTTTTCTGAAATTGATTAAAATAGTAGCATGATCACTGAGATTTGTAGGAAGGAAAACTATGCTTAAATATGGACATAGCTGTGGAAATCATGATTCACTAATGCTTTATCAATATTTGTTGTCATGCCTCTTTTCCTTCATGTATACTTGCAACCCTGCACAAAACATTAAACAAGTCCACATTGTAAATTATAGTTATTAAAACCAGTAAGATAAGAAAATAGAATAAGCAATCCTCCCTTCTTATCTTTTGGATTCAAAGCATTATTAAAATCACCATAACCAATGCAAGGCATATGGATAGAAAATGTCTTGAGAATTAGTTCACTCCACAACTTCTTCCTCTTTGAATAAGAATTACTTGTATATACAAAAGTAGAGTGCACTAAAATCCAGCATAATTCGTAACAACGGTAGTTATTTGCTGATAGCTTTTGTCTGAGATGACTGCATTCTAAACTACAGCATCAATGATGACAAGAGTTCTGTCTTTTGCCCCTATAACATTGTTATGAAAGCAAGTCCAGTTTGAAGGGAATTTATGAATGAACTTTTGAATGTCTAAGTTATTTAATTTTGTCTCAAATAAGGCTATGAGAGATAGCCCATGAGAGATAGCTTTTATCTTGGTGATTCACCTTATGTGGCTTCTTTTCAAGAATAATCTGCCACTTTGTATGACATAATAATATGACGTCGAAGGTTCTTTACCTCAAGCAAGTAAGTGCATATTGTATTTATATGAAAGTTCTCCTCGACTAACTTTGGAAAAAATAATAGTTGAAATTTAGGGAATGTAGTCAAGTAAAAGACTTACGTATTGGGCTGTGCTTAAATTTATGTTATGTTAATGTTACAAAGCAAGTTATGTAGCGGTTTGGTTATGCCAAAAAAAGTATCTACCTAAAAAGTATTCCATTTTTGGATATGTGATAGCCAAGTACTTCTTACAAATTTATTTGCTTTATCGGGTACCAGGTTAAGTCGCTGAACAAATTTTTTTAAGCTCCTATGAGTGCAAACAAAGAATTAATAATACAATAATCCAATATGTCCAAAATAAATTACGACACTATAAACTAAGGGGATATGAAATGAGTAAATCAAGATAGTTATTAATATATATCTAATATACCATGGTTGTTGCCTTTTAATTATGGATTTACATTTTGTTATGTGGATCAAGTATGAAGATAGAAGCAGTATAACAATTTTTGTGAGTATGATAACATAACAAAACCCAACTCTTTTTATGAAGCCGAGAGAAAAACTGAGAAATAATTAACATTTCATAAATGATAATTCATCATCATTTTTTACGTTTATTATGAACCAATAAAAATGATGAAACAGTGTGTCATCATGGCCAAAAAAATAATGTGTTTCTAAATTGTAAAGGTTATACCTTATACTAATCTTGACTTAATAAAAATTTGTCACCTGTGGTAAAAAGGATGCTACGGTATACATTCACTTTTTTCCCACTTTTTGCTTCTTTCACCGCTGGTTTTTTGAGATACCTCTTCCGTCCTCACACTCCTAACCTCTCTCTCAACTTCTTCTAATTATTTCCTTTATTGATAGAAAATGTGTTTGTTCTTTCATGTTTTGAGAAAAAGCCTTAAATAACAAACTTAAAAATCAAATCTCATCGGCTCCACTCAAAATTTCCATATATATGTATAAATTTGAAATCACTTTAATAAAATATGTTTGATTGGGTGATTTTTTAATTTTAATGGGTGAAGATTTCGTTTAAAAAAAATTAACAACAAAAGCTGAAGTTAAGGTGGGAACGAAGCACAGAGAAGCAACTGTTGAGGTTGATGATCAAATTTGAAATGGATTTTTCTCTCTATAAATTGCGTTGCTGGTGGAAACTTCTATGATATCTGCATTCTAAACTTTAGAATTGTGGGAAGCCAATAAATAGACAGAAAAAAAGTTTTGGGTGCATGTAAATAACTGTTTTTCTTTTTTACTAGCGAAATACGTGTATTTACTTCAATAATCTGTATATGAATGATATTTAAGATCATTTATGTATAAACCGATGTGTTATTAGATTATCTAACGTAATATTATATATTATTTTTCTTTGCAAATCTATATGGCACTAACATAATATTATATATTATTTTAGTTATGACAGAACAAACGTCAAGAGGGTGGATTAAAAATCCACGTAGAAATGAGGATGGATATAAGCAAGGTGTTCATAATTTCATCAACTTTGTAAAGCAACACTCACCACAAGATATCCAGTTATGTGTGTGTCCCTGTAAGAAGTGTAAAAACTCCAAAAAAATGTCAATAGAAACAGTTGAGAAACACTTGATAGTTTTTGGTATGCTTTCGACATATGATGTGTGGTTCTTTCATGGAGAGAGAAACAATGCTACAGTACAAATGACTCGTGCATCAGATACCGCCCAAAAGTTACCTATTCAAGACCAAATGCAAGTAGAAGAGACTATTGAGGGCGCTCTTGGAAATCTCGTTAATGATGCATTTAGAGTGCATGATATGCCACAGGCTAGCGGGGAAGTGAAATTTGAAGAGATACATGTTCAGAAAATGTACCATGAATACATAAGCAAAGCAAATGAGAAAATATATCCTTCTTGTGAAGATGGACTTACAATTTTACGTGTTGAAGAAACTATCAAGTGTAAGTGGTCAGAATTTGCAAATGAAGGACGTAATATATGGCTTGGTATCGCTAGTGATGGATTTAATCCGAATAGGGTTCTCTCCAATAGTTACAGTTGTTGGCCCGTATATATGATTCCTTATAACCTACCCCATTTGTTATGCATGAAATCATAATTTCAAATGCTAAGTTTATTAATCCTGGACCGAAAGCACCAAGTCAAGACATTGGTGTATACTTAGAACCTCTTGTTGATGAGTTGAAGAAACTTTGGATGGAAGGAGTGGCTTCTTTTGACATGGACAGGGGAGAAATGTTTACAATGAAGGAAATACTATTATGGGGAATCCATGACTTACCAGCATTTGGAAATTTATCTGGTTGCGTGACACATGGTTATAAAGCATGTCCAGTTTGTGCTGTGGAGACCGAGTCAGAGTACATTGGTAACAAGGTTGTTTATCCAAAGTATAGAAGATTTTTGAAGGATGACAATTCATATAGATTAATAAAACATGGATGGTATAAGGATACCGAAGATAAAGAACCGCCAACAAGGTTAAGTGGACCATCCCTTTTGGAAAAGCTTAATTGTATAAAATATTTTCCTGGAAAATTACCAAAGAATAAGAAGCGAACGATATATGAAGCTACCGATAAAAGTTTCTTTACAGTTGGAGATGGTGACATAGAAAAATTGTGTTGGTATAAGAAGTCAATTTTCTATGACTTAATTTATTAGAGTAGTCGAAGTGCGACATACTATTGATGTGATGCATACAGAGAAGAATGTTGTAGAGCATCTTATCAACTTAATGTTTGACAAGGGAAGTCAATCATCTAAGTTTGCATGGGACAAGATTCATAAAATGAAATGTTGTCAAGTTCTAAAAGATGCCAAACTTCCATCATGTCTTGGGACAAGATTTGGTAGCCTTGTTACTATTCAACCACCTACTTCGCACATAAAAAACATATGAGTATCATATTTTTCTGCAATACTTGCTTTCTATAATGGTTCAACATGCATATCCAAAGCTTGGTGAGTTACGACGAGCTATTTTACAAGTGAGTTTGTATTTTAACATAATATGATCGAAAATTTTAGTTCGAGAACATGTTCAAGCCGCCAAAGATATGATTTCTAAGGCATTGTGTGTGCTAGAACATTATTTTCCTACAGACTTCTTTGATATAGTGTTCATCTTATGGTGCATCTAGCTAACCAAGCTTTGCTTATGCGGACCTACAAACTGTACATGGATGTATCCATTTGAAAGGTGAGATATTATTTTTACAAGGTTTGTAAACATTATTTCAAAATGAAAATTTCTAAATATATGTGCATGTGTACATGTGTGTAGGGTTATGAAAGAATGCAAAAATACACCTAGTAATAAACGCTATATATTGAAGGATCAATCGCTGAAGCATATCTTGTTTCAGAATCAGTTAGATATGCAATGGAATATATTCCGAACCCACGTGATGGAAATCATAGTTCTACACAAGAATCCTTTTTAGATGATGGTGATGATATATGTGAACGCCCCATCATTGAAGGCAAATATATTAAGCTAACTAGGATGCAACGTGTTCAAATTCAAAGGTGGATACTTTTTAGAATCGATGTTCCAGAGAGAGATGAATATTATAGGTATGAATTTTCTCCATATTATGATAAATACCGATGACATAAAATAGCGAATGTATTCACATTATAATATCTAATTTGTAGTGCATATCACTCCTCTTTAGAAGGTGTGTCTCGTGGTAAAAGAAAATTTACCACAATGGAAGAAGTAGTTGTACAAACTGAATTTATTGATTGATTGCACAAAAAAGTAAGTATTTCAATATGAAAATTGTAGGTTTTGTTCCTTTTATGTTAGTCATGCAAATTTGTTTGTTCCTGACAGCTACTAGAAGAAAAATGCATGAACACAATGTTGTGGCAATATGTTAGTGGTCCAAAGTAGGAAGCCAAAAGCTATCTCAAGTATAGAGTGAATGTATATATATTCTCTCCTCAACATTACGACGACACTCTTTTGACCCAAGATAGTGGTGTTTGCATGGATGCAATCACCACATTTGTTGCAAGTGCAAAAGATATAAATCCTACAGACGATGACACTACTTGGTATGGTATCATTAAAGATATCATTGAAGTCGATTATTATGATTCTCAACATGTAGTATTCTATTGTGATTGGATGAACATCGCGGATAAGACAAATGGTTGTAAGATTTGTACCGATTCACATTTGTTGATAGTGAACTTAAAAAAGCTCAAAAATTCTAATGGAGAGTATGATGAGCCAGCTATTCTAGCAACCGAAGCAGGTCAAGTTTTCTATGTAAAAGACACTCAAAATCCTGATTGGTCCGTTGTTCGACGTTCTCCGAAGCGCATGACAGACAACATAGATGACTACACAGTACCGACCGATTTTCAGTCTGTTATGAAAGAACAAGCCAACTTAGGACCATTATTGAAATGTGTTGAAATAAAATAGATATCATTTTGAAATGAATATTTGTGTTGTATGATATACTTGGTACTTGGTAAATAGCATATGAATTTATGAACGTACATGCTCATGTTATTTGATATATATTTATTCACATTTTACTCCAAAATAGTCAAGGTCTGGGCTGTTGTTTTCACTAATTTAGAAACCTGCTTCTGCTTCTGCGTCTGGTGAGGGGCCAAGTAGTAATTAGTTTCAAATTATACTTTTCCGTTTTAGCTTTGTCGTGCAATTGATCTTATTTCCTTTGGAAGAGTTGATGATCAAGGTATTTAATATTGTTTAATTATTTCTCTACCTACATCTTTATTTCAAATTATTATACACAGGAAATTTTACACTGTAGATCTTGCAAATGGGCATCTTTTCTTCTAGATTTTGAATTATTTACTTTACTAGATTTTGAATGTATAATTGCATGGTTAAAAATAAAATAAAAATCCTCTACTTCCTCATATTTTTTTGAACAAATTGGATCTGCATATGCAGTTGCTGATGCTTCATTTTCAAACAAATAGTCATGCATGTACTTTGAAATGACATTTTAAGTTTCATTGTATACTAAAATCTTTTTTATGCAGGTCTAATTGTCGAACAATTGCAATGCTAGTGCATCTAAAGGTACAAATGCAGAGCTTGAAGCATATTATCCTCCTCATACAAGTGATAAAAATACTTAATAAGTGTTGATCTTGAGGGTGTTAAAGGTAAAGATGAAGCTAAATGGAGCTCCAGATGCGGAGCCCTAATTCGTTGTCATATACGGATTGGCTATGACAAGTGGAGAAATGTAGATGATTATTACAAGAATATTTTGTGGCAAGAGCTATTCGTATGTCACGAATTCATCTTATTTAGTCATTTATGTTTTGCAAAAGATTTATCCTTAGTACTAAAATTTCTTTGTTAAACAGAATGAATTTGACATGGATATAGATCTCGATCTAGCTCGGCCAATTTTAGAAAAAACTTTTCCACGATATTATCGTATGGTAAAGCCTACTTTACGGAATAAATTGTTCAGAGTCGGAGGAACCACCATACCCAAGAATATTGCTATTACTAAATGTCCCGCGGACATTGACATAGTATGGTGGGAAAATTTTATAGATAATGAATATTCAGATAAACAAAAGAGCAATGTAGGAAAAACGCCGAAGCCAAAGCTTATAATACTATCACTCATGCACTAGGAAAAATATCGTACCGTAGAGTTTACGACGAAATGGTAAGAAATAGTATAAAAAATATTTCTTGTAAATACTAATAATGAATAGTTAATTAGTTTAAAAATATTTGTTCTTGCAGGTCAAGGAAAATCCGAAAGAGAAAGTTACGCGGACAATGGTTTGGAAGGCGGGACATATAAATAAGAAATCAGGACAAGTTCTTCCATCTGCGTCAAAAGCCTATGTAAGTATTTTTACTTTAGTAAGAATTACTGATAAATTGTAAAAATTTGATTGCCTTATTTAGCATTATTTTGACAGTACAATTTGATTGCCATAAACAGTGTCCGAAATTGCTGCCATGGAATCAACATTCGAGTAAATACTAAATATTTTGATTATATCATATCTACCTACTTACACTCAAGAATGTAAAGACCCATATCTGCAAAAAAAAAAACACGCAGATATTACATCAAATTTAGCCAAGTCAAGCACATGAACCAAATAAAGAGGTGAGAATTTGTTCTCACAAGATCTTGATCACATTATTTAAAAGGAAAAGCTACTATTGTCAATTTCAGTGTTCAGTTTTGTTAAGTGAAACTAAATATTAAATACCTTAGGCTGTTAAAAGAACATGACAGGGGTTATTGGTTTGAAAACAAGCTAGTATAAACATCAGGTATAGGCACTGGCTTATACATCAGGCCCTGAAAGTGAAAACAAGCCAGTATAAGCATGGCTAAACTGCTTGCCATACAGCATTACTAATGGTTTTGCTTGCGGTTGCAAATTGTAGTAATCAGAGGCAAGTGTGCAAGTAACTGCTGATGTGGAGATATTTGAAGTGGTGAAGTGAGTTTGTAACTGGTGGATTATATGATATGTGATGTATGAAGAGGATGTGCAGTAAAGTGGTTGAGTAAGTGATGTATGAGATGTTTGATGGAAGTGCACTGTTAAGGAGCAGTTGCAAAGGAAATGCACTGTTGTGTTATGGGGAGGTTGTAGTTGTTGAAAGCAGGAAGAAGTATGGTCTGTTTTTGTGGTTGTGTGTTGAAGGAAGGGAGTAGGAGGAATAAAATGTAACGAGGAGAAGGATGATGGCGGCAGTTTTGGGTAGGGGAGGTGCTGTTTGATGTAGTGGTATTTTTGGAAATGTGGTAGGTAATGTTTTTTGATGGAGAAGGGAGGCACACTGTAAATGTAATATATTTTTGGAAATGTGGAAGGTAATGTTTTTTGATGGAGAAGGGAGGCACGCTGTAAATGTAATATATTTTTGGAGAAGTGTGGTAGGTAATTTTTTTGCAGAGGGGAGATGATGGGGGACTGCTATGATGATTTGTTGTGATGGTTTAGTGGATATGAAGTCAGTAAGGCAATGGTTGAAGGCAATTGACTGGTGATGGCTTATGTTGGCAGTTTGGTATTGTTGATGGTAGAGCAATGTGGTGGTCATTGAAACAGTGGAGGGTATGCGTTTTGGTATTTGATGGTAAGTGGGTTGTATTGATGTGGTGTGTTATAAGAAAGGCAGTTTGATGGATGGTGGTTTTGAATTATGGAGGATGTGGCAATACAAATGTGAGGCAGTAAGGACAGTGGATGATCTGGGCAGGGTGGCAGCAGGGGTGATGATGGGGTTTGAGGAAGGTTATGGTGAAAGAAGGAATTGCAGTGGCTTTATATTGGTAGTTACAATTAATATGGTGATGTCTGTTGGCAGGGTGAAGTAACTAGAGAAGAAGTGTGAAGTTGTTGATGATGATGGTGAGGAGTTGTTGATTGAAGGCAGAAGTGTGAAGGTGAAGTGAGGCTGAAGTGTTATGTCTGTGGTTGTTTGATGAGGAAAATAGGAAGGTTGATGTTAGTGGAAGTGTGTTATTGGTTGAAGTTGTTGATCAGGTGGGCAAGGGTGTGCAGGGAGGAATATGATGTTGTGACTATGTGTAGATGCACTATTGTATTGTTGAATGCAGATGTCTTGAAGTTGCTGTTGTTGGAAGTGGTATGCTTTGTTTTTTTGCAGGGAAGTAGTGAAGTGTAGGCGGAAGGGAAGGCAACAGAAACAGTAGATCGGCAGTTAAGTAAACAATATGCAAGTGAAACAGGTAATTGGCAGAGCAGTGAAGTAGTAGATCAGCAGCTATGTGAAGTAGAACTGATAAGGTTCGGCTCAGTGGTGAAGGAAGGTTGAGAAGATGTTGTTATGGTGGTGTTTTTTTGATAACAGTATGGTGGAAGGCAATAGTAAGGAGGTGATGGCAGTGCACTGACTGTTTTGAAGTGCTGTGTGCACTATGTAGTTTTGGAAATGTAATATATTTAATATATCTAAACTTAAGAAGAAGAAGACACACTGTAAATACATGTTAGGTTGTTGAAGACTGATATGTACATGTTGTCAAGTAAAAATAGATATGAAATTGAGATGATGTAAGTGCGCACCTCATTTTGCAACTTGTAAAACTTTGATTTTGAGGCTTTTGCTTGCTCCATTCATAACCATACTGGATGCAATATTATCCGTTCATCTTCTTTTCAAAAGCATAGCAACCGAGTATTAAGTCTATGGAAATGAATCAAGGTCCATTGCAAGTGCATGTTTGTTTTTCAAACATCTTGCTAGCTAGTGCATTAGGCTGGGAGTCAGCTTGCATGTAAAATAAACAAACAAATAAAGACATAAAAATACCTGAACAAAAAATAATAGTAGGAATAAACAATATGTATGTACTACAAAAATACATTCTTTAAATTTTCTACTAAAATTTTGCAATCAGAGATTATCAATTGCAATCTGGTCTGTGCTGTTGCTGATATATTATGAAATGTCCTTTTGTTTCATTTTGGCCATATATGCCTAATTGCAGCAGTTATTGTAATATTACTTGCAACTTTCAGTATACCTTATTGTAGTTGCCTTGTCGTATTTTCGGGGAACAGCAGTTGTTCGAAACTGAGCAGTGCCACTTTTGTTCGTTTTATTTCCATGGTTAAAATTTTGTGGTAAATAGGCACACCTCTTTGTTTTTATCTCTGCTAATCCATTTTTAATTTGTTCAGTTTTACCTTATTGCTTCTCAACCGCTAATCTTCTGTACGTATTGAATGCAGACACTTATGGAGGAAGAGGAAGAAAAACAGAAGTTGGAATGTAGCGGTAACGAGGAAGCAAACACATACGACCTTGACAATGACCCCATCTCTAAAGTTTTTGGGTCCGATAGAAAGAAAAACTATTGTCGTGCAATTAGCTCCACTTCCTTTGCAAAACAAGTAAAGTTGATACAAGCTTCAAAGGCAATTGCCGATAAGAATAAAAAAGGAAGATTTTCGTCAATGGTCATCGGAATTACAAAACCAAGTGGAAAATCAAGTTGCAAATGAAGTGGCAAATCAAGTGTCGAGCCAAATCAATGATGCTCTTAAATCATTTGCTTCATCTTTCTTAACTATGGTACCGGGGTTACAACATAATCTTAATGGTGGTAATGTGACGCCTATGACTGAAATCGCTTCTAACTTGAATAAATCTCCTTCGAATATTGGAGTTGCTAGTATTCCATCAAATGATGTTAGATCATCTACAAGAGGTAAACAATTTGTAATGCTACTATCACAAGATACGAAGAAGGATGTAGCAAAAGCTTATATTGGAACACAAACTATGTGTCATTTCAGAGAGGTAGTTCCAAATATTGAGAAAGTTGTTTGGATAACAGAAGTTTTAGAACCGGAAGCACCAATTTACGATGGTCCTCAAAATGGGCACCACAAGCTTTGTGAATTTTCAGATGAGGGCTTTGTGATATGGCCTGTGTTTCATCTTCGCAATATCTAAAATTCTATTTATTAGTAGCTCATATTATATTGCATATTTAAAATTAGATATGAAATTGCTTTTTTGTAATTTGGATATGATATTGTGGTATTTTGAAATTGGAAAGAATGTAGCTCATATTATAGTATTATCTAAATATGATATTGTTGCATTTGAGATATGGAAGCATTTTAGACTTCATATTGAATTGATATGATGAATTATATATGATATTGACATTATCATTTATGAGATATTATATTCATTTGTTTTAAGAATTTAATATTAATTATGTATAAAATAGTGTAAAAACATAATTTCAATTAGTAACGCATATAAGTGTCACCAATATTTTGGATAACAACACTTACCTAGGTCACAAACCTAAATGATAAGCAAAGCATTTTTTGTGTAACAACACATATATGTGTTACTAAATAATCATTTTCCAACACTTATAAGTGTTACCATATATTTCTATACCAACACTTATAAGCGTTATCGAATATTTCTGTACCAACACTTATAAGCGTTACCGCATATTTCTGTACCAACACTTATAAACGTTACCGTATATTTCTGTACCAACACTTATAAGCGTTACCGTACATTTCTGTACCAACACTTATAAATGTTACCGTATATTTTGGTACCAACATTTATAAGTGTTAGTAATACGTATGTTCGTAACACTTATAAGTGTCACAAATTTGGCCGCTTCATTCCTCACAGTCCATTAGTAACACTTAAAAAGTGTTACTGAAATTATCTGTAACACTTATAAATGCTAGGATTTGCCTGTTTTGGTGTAGTGATTACTACGCTATCGCTACGCCACTTCGATATCAGTTTTATGGAAATTACAATTTATTTTATGAAATAAGTTATAAAATTTTTAAAACTTCAAAATATTTCTAACATCCGGATATACGGAAAATTTCGGTAGCGTCTCCTTTGTGCGGCTCGATCAAATTTTTTTTACAATACAATATATAACTCAAATATATATCAAATATACATCTCATCTCAACGATGTGGCATCCCATTGCAAAAAATATAAAAATGCAGTATGTGATCCGAGATATGTACCTTATTATTTTTAATACAAGCGAGTTCGCTCGTATTGAGCAAGCAAAAGCATATAAAACCTACGTATACGTAAAAACGGTCTTCGTGTGTGACGACCCACCTTTTTGGACGGTTCAAGTCGACAATAAACCACACATGTTTAACTCAAACCATTCAAAAAGGGGGAATAGTCAATGGGGTAAATAAGAAAATAAGAGAAAAGAAGGAAAACAAAACACAGAATCTAGAGCGGGATGACAAATTATAATAATCAAATAAACAGTTCATATTTTTAAACTCAATAGAACTAGTTTCAAGCCCCAATTCCATTGTATATAGAAGTTAGCTCTCAAAATCAAATTATATTGATTTAAATTCTTTTAATTGATCTTTACGCGTTTCAAGCTCGCATGGCCAAATGACAAGTCCGATTGTTGTGAAACTTGAAATCCTATAATAATTCACTGTTACGGATCCGATGAAACTAGTTTCGTCGAAATCTGAGATAGTGGCAAAAATGGTTAATTTTCACGTTAATTAAATAAATTATTACTAAATTGATTTAACCACTTTTAAATTCAAGTTTAAAAGTTAACAATTTTATCATTCTTGATTACATGGAAATTAATAATCTTTTAAAATTAAATATTCCATGTTAAATCCACTATTTAATTATTTCACTAAATTCAGCATTCAATTACAATGGAAATAAAACCTACTTTATTATAATTTGGATTTCAACAATCATTTTATTTTGATTTACATTCTTATATTAAATCAACAATCCCCTTATGAAATTTATTAACATAAGTTTCATCTTATTATTTAATCATCAATTCCTTATGTAATTTATTGATTAACATATGTTTCCATTTTATCTCACTCAACTCTACGGTTAACATATTTTACCATTAAAATTCCAATATTTCCATCACATTAATTTTATTAATTTTCAAATTAATTTCAACCGATTTAATAAGTTAAATGATAATAAATCAATTTTTACAACTTATTAATTCCTATTAATTTATTGTTTACAACAAGGGTTATGAATTACTTACCAAATATTGATTTTTTTTCTATATTAACCAATTTCAAAGTAAATAATCTATAGCTTCTATTTTTAAATACAATAGTTAATTTATTCCTTATTAACCTTTGCAATTATAATTGATTGGAATTACATGAAAACAGATGTTAGCTACGTCCAATCAACATTATTATGTTGTATTCTACTAATCATTTTCATTTATAACTCATAAATTTTAATTTCTCACAATATTAAATTCTATAAATCTTATTAAATTCAATACTTTTAATTATAAATAATACGGGTCGTTACAATCTCCTCCACTCAAAGCTTATCGCCCCCGAAAAGGAACAATAAGGAATCAAGAAATTTGATATATTTTTATTCAAAATAACTATTTTACAAACAATTAAACATACATATTTAAGCTTATATAAAATTTTGAAAATAACTCAACTTCTACAAAAAAAAAATCTAAGTCCTAAATTCACAAAAAATTGCGGTAGAGTCTCCTTTGCGTGGTTAGGTACGGAAAATAATAATACCAATAATTTCGATATATATATATATATATATATATATATTATATCATATTTCAATAATAAAATATCCTAAACCATGGGAAAAATAATAAAATACCGTTACAAAAATCGTAATCCAAAAACGTACCTATTTGTCGGGAAAACAAACTTTATTTATGAAACCAAAAGCAGTGGTTATTACTTCTATAACATGTACTTCACTTATATAATCTAAATGAGTTAAACTATGTAAAAAAATAATATAATAGTTGTTTCAGTTAATAGTACAAGCAACATACAATATATAGCAATCATACGCAACCAAAAGAAGTACAACCATCATATGCAACAAAGGAACTATCAAACATCCATAACAACCAAACTCATGGTTTGTTCAGGTTAAGACACTTTCCATAGCACAAGGGTGATAAATAAAATAACAAGTGTATCTTACGCTCAACAACCTTAGATAATTACTTAATGGATTATTCGTACAACCTCAAATAGATTGTTGTACCATTTCCCAAACTTTTCACAAGCCAAAAACAAAGAATTTAAATATCATTTAAGTTTGTATGATGTACATAAATCTTTTATACACAATATCAATTCTAATCGCTTGCTTGAATATATACATTTCACTTTCGAACTAGTATTGTTAACCCGACCACTCTAGTGCGGACACTGATCCGGTTTCTTGATTAGAAATAGTTTGACTAGTTATGAATTGTTTAAATTAGTTTAAATAGTCTAATACAAAAATAGTTTGAGTATTGAAAATGATTTATGTAGTAAAATAGTTTGGAAAGTCTAAATAATTTGAATATTGAAAAGTTAGATTTTTAACAGTTTATATTAAAATAATTTATTTTGAAAATAATATCAAATCAAACTGCTTCTTTCCATTTCAACAATCTGGACCCATGCCCAATTTCAAATCAAAAAATTCAATTTGCAATGTTTCAATTCAGTTGACTCAATTTCAATTTAATTTCAAATCAACGTGATTTCAAATTCAATTCGAAATAACTTCAATTTTCGAAATATTCAATTTTAAATTCAAATTTTATTCAACAATTCAATTCAATGATTTAAATTCCAATCCAATTCTTATTTTAAACCAATTTAGTTCATACCAATTTCAAGTCCAATTCCAATTTACTGACTTAAATCACTTAAATCAAATTAAACTTCATTGTTAAATTTTAAGATCTAAATCTTTAAAATAATTCAATTCCAACGTTAAAGTCATATATCAATCTACTTCACATTTTCAATTCAATTCTTTAAAACAATTTATTTTACCCACTTTAAATTTCACTTTTCAAAGCTTAAACTAGAATTATTTCAATTCACATAAATCCTCAATTTATTTTCTTTAAAGTGATATCCTTTAATCAGAAACCCAATGCAAGAATTTTAAAACCATTTAATTTAACCAATCCGGCGTCCGTATATAATTTTTTACTCTATGGCCAAGTGTTCTGTTATTTCAATTTTAATTATAGGGATGGATATATACCATTTCAGTCCACATCAAAGTGTTATAAGTATATACCATTTCAACATATTTCTTAATTTATTCGAAATAATTTAAATAACTGTTTATATGCTTTCAATTGATATAGGGCGATAACAGGGATATATAAATAAATAAGCATCCAATCATCAAAAATGTCAACAAACAGACATCCATCATAGTCAACATCCAAATCCGCCAATAAATCACAACAATTAACTATTATCAATATCAAGTATTTAACTAGTAATTCAATTTAAATTTCGAGTTTAAATGAAAAATTAATTCAATAAAATTCAACTTCAATTAAAATGTTAATTTAAACTACCAAACAACAATCAATAACATTCTAATTACTTCATAAATTTAATTCAACAAACATAAGAATATATAGTATTACACGAGTGGGTTTAATTATCCACCTTTGATTTATAGCCAATTTAAAATCCAAAAGAACGTCCAAATTCCAACAGTCTTCAAATGCTACCAAACTAGTTTCATATCATTCGAAATTTTGATATGAACCCAATGCAAGAAACCGCGTCCATATCCGAGTTCTTATGCAGAAGTTATTGAAATTAGAACGTTTAAATTTGACTTAAAATAAAAATAAAAATATAGGGGTAAAATAGTAATTATAATCAACTTTTGCAAACCCTAACGGCCATCAACCTGCAACCACGTGCAGCCGCCCCACGATCATCGAGCTATCGCGCCGCCTACTTCCACATCCACCCAGATCGAAGCATGCCGCCATGCTCCCCATGCTTCGCCGCCCCTCCGGCTCCACCACTACGAAAGCGCTGTCCCCAGGCGAATTCCGCCGCCGCCACATTTGTGTCCCAATTCTGGCGAAATCATCGATCTCTGACACGAATGAACCATGCCGATGTTGCCTTGCTTCCCTCTATCGACCAGTGGCCTTTGATCATCATATCAACGAAGATCCACCATTGAAATCGAAAAACCTAACAACGGACAACTGAGAAAGATCGCCAAATTCTGGCCAAACCGAGACTCAATTGGGAAAATGAACCATAGAGGTAGATTTCGTTTGTTGAGAGCTTACCGGCAGTATATAATTCGGTATGGTATGATGACTTTGAATTTGGGAATTTGTAACGACCCGAAAATTTTAACGGGTTTTTTTTAACGTAATTAACTGAAATTTTGCTTGAAATTAAATAATTAAATTTTGCAATGAAAACATGGTATTTGGTATGCATCTATTTAAAAGTAGCAAATATCAGATTTTCATCAGAGAATTTGGAAGTTAGTTCTGTCATGTAATTTTCAATTTCAATTTAAATCGGTTAAAATTGATGTAAATAAAATATTATTGAAATCTGAATATTTTTACATAATAAAAATGTAGATCATTTTCTAATAGAGACATCATAATTTTTTTGGCTAAATTTGGACTTCTCTGGCCTGTTTATCTTATTTTTGGTGAATTTGCAGTATTTTGGCAGTGAATATGGACTTTTGTAGGAATTTCGCATCACACATATCTTTGTACCATTTTGATCGTATCGTCGTGCTGATCTCTGCAGTATATTCTTTTGTGCATTTTGGTGTCCGGTACGCTATGAAATCTGCAAAATGGTGAGCCGTATCGGTACCCCTTTTTGAGCCTTTTGTGTTTTCGGGTGACCATTCATTGTCCACTTAGAAAATAAATGATCACTTAGCTTATATTCTCTGAATCAACGTTCATGCCTTTACATTTTTCCATTTGTTTTATATATTATTTCTGGTTCATTTTTTCTCTGACCTCTTCGTACGCAGCAGCCGCTTCGTACTTCTATGACCTTTTCATTTTTTCTCTGACCTCTTCGTATTTCTGGTTCATTCATTGTCCACCTCCACCTCACCACACGCAACAGCCACTGCCCAATGCTCCAACCCGCTCCATCATTCCTTAGCACGTCGGTCCCCAGACTCTTCTCCGCCAACACCTCCCTCTGGTCCCACCGCAAACCCGGCGCAACCCATAGTCGAGAAGACCCAAAACCCGATCCACTAACTCCTCCATCCTCTAACCAGATCCAACGCCACTCTGTCCCTATAGCAGCCAAGCACGACCTTGGGCTGTAGCTAACCTAATTTTTTCCTTATCTTTGCTTATTTATATGAAACATATGTATATATATATGATAAGTTATGTATGTATATGCTGTATATATTTTGGCAGAAAGCTTATCTATGTATAAAGTTGGGAAGCTACTCATTCCTCCTTTTCTTTAGAGCATTTTTGATTTGAATATTTACAGTAGTTTTAAGAAATTATAATATAAAGATATTTGATTTTTTATTAGAATTGTTTTAAAGGAAAAAATATGATTTTGAACAATAAAGTATTGATTGAGAAATATAATATATACGTAAGTTTATATAATAGTTTTTGTATAAGCTGTATATTTTGTTTCCTGAGGACATAACTTTTTTCAGCTGAGACTAAAATGGATTGAATTGATTTTTTTATTTTTATTGATTTTAAAATATGATATAAAGGTTTTGATTTTAAGGTAGTTTAAATTTAAATTTTGAAAAAAAATATAGTACATGAAAATTTTGTTTTAAATACTTGTTTTAAATTGAATATATATATATATATATATATATATATATATATGTATATATATATATATATATATAGTTTTATCAATCTCCAGCTCGCTTTGATTCGTTTTCACAGAATTCATGTAGATATTTGCTTTATCGCTATCACATTGTCGAATCAATGTTTATCCATATCAGTTTGGTTGTCGAATTCATGATTTAATTCGTAGCCTGTCGGTTGTCTAATCTCTCCAGTCTCGAAAGGTGAGCAATAACTCACGATTAACATTCTTTTATTTAGTAGATTAAATTCATAGGAAATGACAAACTGAAATATGCTGTTAAATGTGAATGGTTAGTTATTTAATTGTTGAATATGATATACCATTATCTGTAACTATTCACCTATGACATATGACACCATAACCTGTTATTTATATTATGATTAAATTTGTTATTAATGATATATGCATGTTGTTGATATGTTATATTATTATCATATTTGTTCTTGCCCTACAAGTTCCCTGTTAATTTGGAATTCCCATGGGTTGAATTGATACATACCCGAACGATACTGTAGGTTAGGGGAAAATCGTTATGGGTTGAAATGATAAACCCAAGCGATTTTCATTGATTTTGAAATTTGGGATTGCAGGTTGAAATGATATACACCCGTAAATATTAAATTATTACGGATTAAAATGATAAATATCTTTATCATTTGACCAAAGGGTAGAAAATTATATACGAACACCATTGGTATATTTTGAAAAAAATAATTGCCAAAGTTTGATAGGAAATATAAGGATTTTATTAAATATTAATTTTTTTAAATTATGATATAAAGAATTTATTTTAATATATATGTAAAAATTAGATTTTTAAAATTTTATATTTTGGAAGTTTTAAATTTATAACGTAGTTTTGAAAATATAATTTTCAAGATTTTTCTTATAATTTTATTATTCTAAAATTATATAAAATAAGAATTAATACAAAATACATTTAATAATAAGATTTAACTTAATAAAATTTAATTTAATTGGTTTATGATATGTTTATGTATTTACTTAAATTTATATTAATATTTAAAAAATAGATGTTTTATAACTTTAATAATAAAGGTTGGGAAGATAAATTAATGTTGGTTTGGAATTTAAATTGGTTAATAATTGAATTTAAAAAAGAATTAATTTAAACTTATTGATTTTGAAAGATATAATTTACAACTTGATTCGATAAAAAAGTGATTTAATGAATATTCACAACCTTAAATAAAAATTGAGACTGAAAATTTAATACTGATTAAAAAATTTTAATTGTGATTTTATTCAATTGTTATTAAAATTATTAAGTGAATATGGTCCAATTTGAAAAAAAATTAAAATTGAATGTTGAAATATAAGTGAAACCTATATTGTAAATGTTTGAATATTTAAACTTTGAATCTTATCGGAATTGAAGTGATAGTTCAAAACTTGGATTTGAAATCAATATAAATTGAAATTGTTTATTGAGAAGTTGAATTGTTAACCTTTTTAATTGAAATTGTTGAACTGAGATTGATTATATTGAATTTAGGAATTTAAGTTAATTTGAATCGATTTGAGAAATTGGAGGAAACTAATTTTAATATATAAAGTATTTTCAATATATATATTATTTTAATCTATGAACTAATTTAATATATAAATTATTTTAATATATAAACTATTTTAATTTATAACTATTTTAATATATATACTATTTCTAATATCTAAACTGTTTAAGTGGGAGCTGTTATAGTTACGGAAGTGTTATGATGTCAAAAGTTTTATGATTTCAAAAGTGCTATGATTTCGAAAATGTTATGATTTCGAAAGTGTTATGATTTCGAAATTGTTATGGTTTCGAAAGTGTTATGGTTCTCGAATGATTATTATTTAAAGTGAATAATGATATCGAATTGATATGGTTTTGAAATGGATATGATATTTTGATATGAAGTACGAACTATTTGGAATGAAATGACCACGGTGTAAAACAAGCGTTTATTTGTTAAAGAGACCAGGATCAGATATTGTCATACTCTCTGTCAATACCGAAAACCATTTTAACAACTGTGTACGTGATGGAGATTCCAGAATGAAGTAGGATGGGTTGACGATGATTCTATATGAGGTTTTAGCACAGCCCTGACTCCCGTGAGTCAGCTTGATGTGGCAAAAACAGGAGCTATACCGGGCCAAATGGGGGTCATTCCTCCTATCGGGCATATTTCTTCGATACCATTCTACGACTTTGTGATTTGATTGGGTGCACCTTTGATTTGGGAATGTGTCTCAAGGTGGATGGTAATAGTTGCTATGCGTTATGTAACGACCCGTAAATTTCAATGATTTAAATTTGTTAATTTGATAAAGTTTTGATAATTTAATATTGAAGGAATGAAAAAATTTGTTAATTAATAAGGACATAATAACTTAAATGAAAGTAATTGGTGTTATAAAAAGCATGAGATCAAGTAAGTAAATTTATTGGGAATATTAAATGTAATTGGATGTAGATTTATGTAATAACGTCAATGCAAATTATGTAAATAAATGTAAGTATGGTATGAATATATAAATTAATGTCTTATTTAGGGCAATAGAATGAATTCATATGATGTAAGCAATTATAATAAATAATGAAATAATAACTGGGATGGAATATAACAACGAAGTTAATTAAAGATGAATTGTGTAAATTGAATGGAATTGCAATAAATGAAATAATGAAAATGGTATAACTTGGTTATAAGTTGATTGTAAGTAACAAATGTGAATGTTGATTTATTAGTATAATAACGGATAGTGTGAAGGTATAAATTGCATTGGAACGTAATGTATGTATAAGGTAATAAATTAATATAAGAGAAGTAAAGGTTGGATTAAATTAATGAATTAATAATGAATAAATAGTGAGGGAATAAAATCAATGTTCTATATGGAATTATAACCTAGGATGATAGGTAACAACCTTATGAATGCAATTAAAAGCAAATAGGTGACAATTAACATAGGTTGTTAATTTATTTAATGTGTCAACTAAATTTTGGTAATCGATTACAATAAATCTTAATTTAACGTTTGGTTAATGTAAATTAAAGTAACAATTGATGTAATAAAGGATGGAACCAAGGTAAATTAGTTAATTGTATTTATAATCTTAATTTATGGGTGAAATTGACAAATTTCAATATGATTGAATTTTAGTAGTTATTACACAATAAGGGGAAATAAAATAGTTAATACTAATAAAGGTGAAATTGGAAGTATCAGTGTAATGAAACGTAAACAAATGTTAAATATGTTATAGGATTTGAATAATAAGAATGAGAATCGGGATTTATTTATTTGAATATAAAATTAAGGTAATTGGGTTTATTGCAATTAATTGTAATTAAATATTTAAATATTATGTGAATGTGAATTAAGATGAATTAGGAATGTTAGTGAAGTAGATATAAACCCATGTTGACATCACCTTTAAGATGGTAAGTTATAATTGATTGAAAATAGGAATATTTGGTAATAAATTGAAAATAAGGAAACAAAGGCAAAGAGTGGATTAATCAATGAAGGAATAATAATAAATAGTAATTAAATCAAAATTTGTAAGTTGGGAATAATGTAGATGTTATACTTAGTTGTTAATTGAATACAAGGAAACAAGTGTACATATTGAACTAATTGGTGAATTAGTGTAAAATTTATGAAATAGGATGAGAACAGTGTATGTAATCAATTTCAACACTTGTCTGTTAGTGATAACTTATAAGTGTAAATTTTTGTAGCAATTGAGATTAAAGGTATGCAATTTGAAATAAAGATAATTATGAGGAAATTTATGGATAGATTTGAATCCAATGTTTAATCCATCCATAATAGGACTATTGGTTGATTTAAAGTATAGAAAGAAAGATTTATTAATTTAATTGAAGTATAAAATTCAATAAGTGAATTTATTGCAAAATAAAATGAAATTAAACGTTTAAATATTAAGTTATTGAAATTAAAATGAGATTTGAGGATAATAACGTAATAAATCATGAACCAATGTTAGTGACGTCCTTATGTTGGTAAAAGATGCGAATAAGAAGGTTTAAAAATTTAAATAAATGGGTTTTGAGAATTTAATTTATAATTTCTAAATATAATGAAATGGAAAAATTTACACTGCAATTGATAGATTGATTAACTTTAATTTACATCTAAACTTGTTTAAATTTTGTAAATGATTAAGAAAATTTAAAGGGGTAAAATTTGTCAATTATAGAATTGAAAGTTATGATTTGATTTAATTAATTAATTTTAATTTATTTAATTAATGTAAAAAATAGATATTTTAGCCACAGACTCGGATTTCGACGAAACCAGTTTCATCGGATCTGTAACGGTGAATTATTGTAGGATTCCAAGTTTCGTAGCGATCGGACTTGTTGTTTGATCGTACGGACTCGAAACGCCTTGAAATAAATGAAATTGAAATCAATTTGAAATAATTTGATTTTAGCATAACTTCTTTATAAGATGGAATTTGGACTTGAAACCTTTTCCATTGCGTTTAAAATATTTTAGAACATCTATTTTGATATATGGGTTGATCCAATTTCATTCCGGAGTCGAAACGGGCTTTTTGGGCCACTTTGTCGTTAGCATGTATATTCAACCCGATCCATCTATTCTATTTCAACCCTACCTATAAATACCCGGTTATAAACCCTAGCCTATTCCTATTTCTTAGTTGTCTGTACATACATTTCAACTATCTCTCCTCCTCAATGGCAGACAAACATAGTCTAGATCCAAACACAAATCAAATTGCAATCCAAAATAAAAAATTTAAACTCCTCGGAAAAATTTGAAAAAAATATATATATTGAAGCTCTCAATGAGCGTAATCTTCTAGTACTGTTTGTTTTTCAATTCGAAGTATCGTTTGATCAGAAAAGCATAAGAAAGCTAAGCCGTTCATTGTTAGGGTTTCTGAGTGGACGGTGGATCTTCATCTTGATGACGACCGGGGAGTGCAGTGGCGTAGAGGGCGACGAGTAGAGCGCTCTGTACGGTCAGTTCGTCGTGATGGTCATCAAAATCGCTAGATCTTAGCCGCGTTTAGGACGGTGGCAGAGGAGGCTTCAGCCTCGATTTGCGTGCGCGGGGGGGGGGGGGGGGGGGGGGGGGGGGGGGGTGGTTGGGTCGACCGAAGCTGTGGCAGCCAACGGTGACGTTGGATTTGGGGTTTGGTGCTTCTGGCGGTGGAGAATTGCGTTGATGAGGTGGCGGCCGGCCTACGTTTGCACGATCGAAGATAAGAGATTGGGTTTGGATCTGGCTCGTACGCGATAATTCGCGTGATGACGTGGCTGAATTTTTGTGGGTTAGTTTTTTTAATTGAATTTTGTTTTCAAATGTTTTAAATTGCATAACTATTGCATACGATATCCGATTTACGCGCGGTTTTCTCCGCTAGGTTCGTATTGGAATTTCAGACACTTTGACTCTGGTTTGGACGAATTTGGAGACTGTCTAATTTTTGGGTTTAAATTGGATTTGAATTCAATTTAGATTCAAAAGATGAGTGTTTTAACCCACTCACAACTTCTAAAATTTCTTATGCTTATTAAACTTATTTATGATGTGATTTGATATTTATTTACAACCGTTGGCATATATTTAATCAACATCTCAGTTAAAATGCATTTATTTGAATTAAATTGTTATTCAATTTATTATTGCATGTAAACTGCCAGTTAAACTAATTTATTATTGCAAAATAAACTGCTAGTAATTAATTGTTATTTATTAATGTTATTGTTTGTTTTGGACGATGATTGTGATGGATGTATGATCTGTTAATGGATGAATGGATGTTGTATTATATATTATTATAAACTGCAAGTTATTATGCATTTCATTTCCTTTGGGATTGCGGTTTGAAATGATATATAACCGTAATTTTATTTTAAATTACGGATTGAAATGATAAATATCCGTATCACTTGACCATAGGATAGAAAATTATATACAGGTACCGCGGTCTATACATATAAAAAGATTTTGAAATGATTTTCTATGGTTTGGAAAGGAATATACAGTTTAATAAGTATTAATTTTTGATGTTATATAAATATATTTTTTATATATAGATAGTTAAATTCTTGAATTTACGCTATGTATAAAATTGATTAATAAAATGAGTTTAATAATGGAGTTTGATTGTTTAATATTATATGGTTAAGTACCTATTTAAGATATTGTATATATAGAGTTTTAATGACTTAAATGAAATTTAAGTTGGAAGATAAATATGGAATTGGTTTAAATTGAATTATTTAAAAATTGTACTTGAATAAATTTGATTTGAAATTTAAATAAAATGGAGATTTTAAAGGGTATGATTCTTATAACTTGATTTGGTTTAAAATAATTTTAATGAATGTAAAGTTGAGATAAATGAATTTATCAAGTTAAATAAGTTGAAAGAATAGCCAGTTGTTTGAAGTTAAAATTTTTACTTAAATTATATTGGATTTATTAAGTAAACGTTGAAAATCTAAATAATAGCAATTAAATTTGATATATACGGAATTATCAAAGAATTATTTTTGAAATGGTGGAATATTTAAAGCTTTGAAATATATGGAAGTTTGGAATGGTTTATTTGGAGGTTCAAATTGGAATTTGGAATTTATTTGTGAAATTAAAGAAGCTATTTTATCATATAAAGAAATTTAATATTTAAACCATTTAAGAAATTGAAGTTATGTTTCAAAGCTATGGGTTTCAAGATGTATAGATTTGAAGGGCTATGATTTTTGGAAAATTATATATTTTGAAATAAAAATGATATCATACTGATTGGTTTTTAAAACGGAAATGATATCGCACTTATATGATTTTTGAGATGGATACTGTATTCTAGTTTAGAATATAAATCATTTTGAAAAGACCGCGGTGTTATAATAACGTTTGGTTGTTAAAGAGACAGGGATCAGAAGTTGTCATACTCTCTGCCAACTCCGAAAACCACTTTAACAACCGTGTACGCGGTGGAGATTTCAGAATGAAGTAGGATGGTGGCGGCGTTTCCCTTGAGGTAAATACGTGGACCTGACTCCCGTGAGTTGGCATAAGGTGGCTAAAACAGGAGCGATTCTCGGGCCAAGAAGGTAGCACCTTTTATCGGACACATCCATTCGATACTATACTATGACTTTGGATTGATTCGGTGGCCACTTTTACTTTTGATTTTGGGGGTGTTTGTTCGAGGTGGGCGGTAGTAGCTGCTACGCATTTCCACCAGCCCGAATAGCAATTGGTATATCTACCCTGGCATTGCCTAGTTGTGCCGTGTCACCTACCCTATCGCGCCTTGTACGAGTTTCTATTTGTGTCGTACCTATGGAGTATCCTCTGGTAGCCTCCCGATGAGGAGGTATTACGGTACTGTATAGACTATTGGCATTATTACGTGTTAAGGTGGAAAATGTAAAGCCTTAACGCTATTTAAAAGTAAGTTTATTTTACTAATAGTCATTATTATAATAGTGAAATATTACTACATAGTAAATAGTTTAACGGATCCTTAGGATATGTGAATCCCGAGCATCTCTTGAGTTACTGCACTCATATTTATTCCTGTTAATTTAACTTACATAAGATCTTTTAGTTCTGACTCGAGTGTTTTGTCTTCTCAATTCGCTAGGGTCAGTCCGAGCGTTTCAGGATTTGAAGATTTTATTCTGGAGGACGAAGATGAAGATTTGTAGTACTATTATCTACTATATTATTCCACTACACCATTTAATTCCGCTGCATTAATTATTATCCTCTGGTATGTGTACTCTAATATGTATTGTATAAATAAAATCAAATTTTTTGTAAAATAGCTTCATGAACTGTTATTTGATTATTATATTTTATCGTTCCGCTGTAAGATTCTATTTTGTTTATTTTTTTCTCTGCTTTTCTTATTTACCCCATAACAATCTGCCCTTTTATATGGTTTAAGTCTGGCGTGTATGGTTCGTCTACGACTCAAACCGTGCGAAAAGGCGGAGTGTTACATCTGGTATCAGAGCTTTGGTTTAGCGATAAACCTTAGCTTTGTGGGATCTGACTCTTTACTAATAGGGTAGTAATACCCTATGATGAGTCGCTTAGTGTATATATGAGAGAGCGTATTTGTTAGTGTTATAAAAAGGTTTTAATATTGTGATAATTTGTTCCATTTTGTATTTATAAATTCTGGTTGGTGCATGGGACGCTATGACACCGATCGTGATTTTTAAACACTTAATAGGACAGACCGACATAATATTTGGTTTTAATATAGGTGAATGAAATAATTTTGCCTATTATATTTTCTATATATATAAAGGAATTTTTTTTATAAAGGTTATATTTGGTTGTATTATATTGGTTGTTAGGTAATGAAATTTATAAATAATAGTTGAAATAAGATTGAAAATAAAATAAATGAAATTGGAAATTTAGAACTTTAGTTCCGTGGTTCTGAAACTTTCTTTTGAATGATGTTGAAATATAATAATAATGTTTTAGAAATATTTTCTGATATAAATATTTTAATATAATTTGAAAGAATTGTTTTAAAGGAAATTTTGAAAGAAATAAGTTTTGTATTCCCCTCTCTGTCGCTGGAAAATAATTTCGGTGATGAGTGCACGCATCATCGACATTCATTTTCGAGTTCCGAAGTGGGAAGGCCACTGTAGTAGTTTTACTGCAGATTTATTTTGATAAACAAATATTTTTTTTTAATTTTTTTTAAATATAATTGGATATATAAAGTGTAATTGTATGCATTTATCTATTATTTTAAAACGATTTGAAATTTAACCCGGTATTTAGTTCTTAAGTTTCTATTAATTAATAATTTCAATTATTATAGTGAAATTGAATGTAACTAATTTATAATTATAACCTTTAATTAAAATAAGAAATTTAATGCTAAGTTATGAATAAAATTAAAAGAAATTTGAAATTGTAATCTATAAAACAAATGATAGGATTATTGAATATTAATTTAGTTAAAGGAAATGAGAAAAACTTGTATAACTTTCAATTACAGTCTTAAAGGCATATATATAACTTACCAAAGATCTAAAAGTTGAAATGTTAATGAGAAATTGTAATTGATATTATACAAGTAAAACTTGAAGGTAATAAACAAGAATTTGATGTGTGGATGAAATGCTACTGATTAAATATAATAGAAAGGTAAGTATTATAAATAAATGATAATAAACTTAAGTAAATGGTCGAAGCTATTTATAAATAAAATAAGTAGAAAAGATGAATGCTTTAAATATATGATTGTAGACTAAAGTTAATGTATTGAGATGCTAAGTAAATGAAATTAAGAAATGAATGAATGTAGTGCAAAAAATAAATAAATGAAAATGAAAATTGCAAGAAATAAATGTGAATTAAAAGAAATCATTATATGAATAAAAAGGAAATCAAACAACAAAGGTTATGAAATGAAATTGAAAAAAAGTTTAACTTGATTTATTGTTTGAATTTGTTGTTTGTTTTGGTTTATGGTTGTTTCGGCAAGGATACTTTAAAATTGTTTGGATGTATGAATAATCTATTTAGTTTCATCTAAGGCTGTTGAGTAAATGGTGCACTTAATAGTTTATTTTTCCATCATGTACAATTTGAAGTTTTGAACCTAAACAACTATTTGTTTGTTGATATGAATAGATAATTGATGTGTGTTGATTCTATATGATGATTGTTGTGTATTGATTTGTTTTTTTTATGGTTGAAACCACTTTAAATATTTCATTTATATAATTATTGAACCTTTTGTATTATATAAGTGAAATGCAGATTATGGAAGCAATTGCCACTGCATTTGGTTTCATAATATAAGCGTTAATTGCCCGACAAATAGGTTGGTTTTCAGATTATGGTTTTTAGCGCTATTATATTGTTTTTCCCGTGCTGGGATATATTATTTTGGAAAATATATGTTATATATTGTTATATTTGATATTATATTTTCTCCAGAGCCTCTCCCGTACAAAGGAGATTCTGCCGAAATTTCCCGTAAATTTTGGACTTAGAAAATTTTTGAAAGTATTTTTCAAACTTTATTGATTTAAGTATAAAAAGATTTAATGGTTGTAAATTTGTATATTTTATTTAAAGTAATTAATTTTGTAAATTTAATTGTTTATAAGGTTAATGTTTTGAATAATATATATTGATTTCTTAATTCTCTCCTTTCCCTTCTTTTTCCTTTTCGGGGACGAAAAGTTTTGAGTGGGGGAGAGTGTAACGACCCGTAAATTTCAATGATTTAAATTTGTTAATTTGATAAAGTTTTGATAATTTAATATTGAAGGAATGGAAAAATTTGTTAATTAATAAGGAGATAATAAGTTAAATGAAAGTAAATTGGTGTTATAAAAAGCATGAGATCAAGTAAGTAAATTTATTGGGAATATTAAATGTAATTGGATGTAGATTTATGTAATAACGTCAATGCAAATTATGTAAATAAATGTAAGTATGGTATGAATATATAAATTAATGTCTTATTTAGGGCAATAGAATGAATTCATATGATGTAAGCAATTATAATAAATAATGAAATAATAACTGGGATGGAATATTACAACGAAGTTAATTAAAGATGAATTGTGTAAATTGAATGGAATTGCAATAAATGAAATAATGAAAATGGTATAACTTCGTTATAAGTTGATTGTAAGTAACAAATGTAAATGTTGATTTATTAGTATAATAACGGATAGTGTGAAGGTATAAATTGCATTGGAACGTAATGTATGTATAAGGTAATAAATTAATATAAGAAAAGTAAAGGTTGGATTAAATTAATGAATTAATAATGAATAAATAGTGAGGGAATAAAATCAATGTTCTATATGGAATTATAACCTGGGATGATAGGTAACAACCTTATGAATGCAATTAAAAGCAAATAGGTGACAATTAACATAGTTTGTTTATTTATTTAATGTGTCAAATAAATTCTGGTAATCGATTACAATAAATCTTAATTTAACGTTTGGTTAATGTAAATTAAAGTAACAATTGATGTAATAAAGGATGGAACCAAGGTAAATTAGTTAATTGTATTTAAAATCTTAATTTATGGGTAAAATTGACAAATTTCAATATGATTGAATTTTAGTAGTTATTATACAATAAGGGGAAATAAAATAGTTAATACGAATAAAGGTGAAATTGGAAGTATCAGTGTAATGAAACGTAAACAAATGTTAAATGTGTTATAGGATAATGATTGTTGAATAATAAGAATGGGAATCAGGATTTATTTATTTGAATATAAAATTAAGGTAATTGGGTTTATTGCAATTAATTGTAATTAAATATTTAAATATTACGTGAATGTGAATTAAGATGAATTAGGAATGTTAGTGTAGTAGATATAAACCCACGTTGACATCACCTTTAAGATGGTAAGTTATAATTGATTGAAAATAGAAATATTTGGTAATAAATTGAATATAAGGAAACAAAGGCAAAGAGTGGATTAATCAATGAAGGAATAATAATAAATAGTAATTAAATCAAAATTTGTAAGTTGGGAATAATGTAGATGTTATACTTAGCTGTTAATTGAATACAAGGAAACAAGTGTACATATTGAACTAATTGGTGAATTAGTGTAAAATTTATGAATTAGGATGAGAACAGTGTATGTAATCAATTTCAACACTTGTCTGTTAGTGATAACTTATAAGTGTAAATTTTTGTAGCAATTGAGATTAAAGGTTATGCAATTTGAAATAAAGATAATTATGAGGA
Source organism: Allium cepa (assembly GCA_030765085.1). NCBI lineage: Eukaryota > Viridiplantae > Streptophyta > Magnoliopsida > Asparagales > Amaryllidaceae > Allium > Allium cepa. The sequence goes on from CM060942.1 coordinate 617,530,307, forward strand.
AATTTATGGATAGATTTGAATCCAATGTTTAATCCATCCATAATAGGACTATTGGTTGATTTAAAGTATAGAAAGCAAGATTTATTAATTTAATTAAATTATAAAATTCAATAAGTGAATTTATTGCAAAATAAAACGAAATTAAACGTTTAAATATTACGCTATTGAAATTAAAATGAGATTTGAGGATAATAATGTAATAAATCATGAACCAATGTTAGTGGAATCCTCATGTTGGTAAAAGATGTGAATAAGAAGGTTTAAAAATTTAAATAAATAGGTTTTGAGAATTTAATTTATAATTTCTAAATATAATGAAATGGAAAAATTTACACTACAATTAATAGATTGATCAACTTTAATTTACATCTAAAATTGTTTAAATTTTGTAAATGATTAAGAAAATTTAAAGGGGTAAAATTTGTCAGTTATAGATTTGAAAGTGAAGATTTGATTTAATTAATTAATTTTAATTTATTTAATTAATGTAAAAAAATAGCCATTTTGGTCACTGACTCGGATTTCGACGAAACCAGTTTCATCGGATCTGTAACGGTGAATTATTGTAGGATTTCAAGTTTCGTAGCGATCGGACTTGTCGTTTGATCGTACGGACTCGAAACGCCTTGAAATAAATGAAATTGAAATCAATTGAAATCAATTTGAAATAATTTGATTTTAGCATAACTTCTTCATACGATGGAATTTGGAGTTGAAACCTTTTCCATTGCGTTTAAAATATTTTAAAACGTTTATTTTGATATATGGATTGGTCCAATTTCTTTCCAGAATCGAAACGGGCTTTTTGGGCCACTTTGTCGTTAGCACGTATATTCAACCCGATCCATCTATTCTATTTCAATCCTACCTATAAATACCTGGTTATAAACCCTAGCCTATTCTTATTTCTTAATTTTCTTTATGTACATTTCAACCATCTCTCCTCCTCAATGGCAGACAAACATAGTCTAGATCCAAACACAAATCAAATTTCAATCCAAAACAAAATTTTCAAACTCCTCAGAAAAATTTGAAAAAAATATATATTGAAGCTCTCAATGAGCGTAATCTTATGGTACTGTTTGTTTTTCAATTTGAAGTATCGTTTGATCAGAAAAGCATGAGAAAGCTAAGGCGTTCGTTATTAGGGTTTCTGAGTGGACGGTGGACCTTCATCTTGATGACGATCGGGGAGTGCAGTGGCGTAGAGGGCAACGAGTAGAGCACATCTGTACGGTCAGTTCGTCGTGATGGTCATCAAAATCGCTAGATCTTAGCCGCATTTGGGACGGCGGTGGAGGAGGCTTCAGCCTCGATTTGCATGCGCGGGGGGGGGGGGGGGAGGGGGGGGGAGGGGCATGGGTCGGCCGAAGCTGTTTCGGCCAACGGTGACGTTGGATTTGGGGTTTGGTGCTTCTGGCAGTGGCGAATTGCGTTGATGAGGTGGCGGTCGGCCTACGGTTGCACGATCGAAGATAAGAGATAGGGTTTGGATCTGGCTCGTACATGATAATTCGCATGATGACGTGGCTGAATTTTGTAGGGTAGTTTTGTTTTTTTTGTTTTAATTGAATTTTGTTTTCAAATGTTTTAAATTGCATAACTATTGCAAACGATATTTGATTTACGCGCGGTTTTCTTTGCTAGGTTCGTATTGGAATTTCGGACACTTTGACGCTGGTTTGGACGAATTTGGAGACTGTCTAATTTTGTGTTTAAATTGGATTTGAATTCAATTTAAATTCAAAAGGTGAGTGTTTTAACCCACTCACTACTTCTAAAATTTCTTATGTTTTTTAAATTTATTTATGATGTGATTTGATATTTATTTACAACTGTTGGCATATATTTAATCATCATCTCAGTTAAATTGCACTTATTTGAATTAAATTGTTATTCAATTTATTATTGCATATAAACTGCCAGTTAAATTAATTTATTATTGAAAAATAAACCGCCAGTAATTAATTGTTATTTATTGATGTTATTGTTTGTTTTGGACGATGATTGTGATGGATGTATGATCTGTTAATGGATGTTATATTATATATTATTATAAACAGGAAATTATTGTCAAGGACAAAATTTCACAGCTTTTTAGCTTCAAGGACAGACCTTCCATATTTTATCATGAAGGACAACTTTCTGTAGGTATCAGTTTTTAGTTATTGATAGCAGTTTTTAGGTATCAGTTTATAGTTATCGGTAGCAGTTTTTAGGTATCAGTTTTAGCTCGGTAGCAGTTTTGTTGTCCTTATGAATAATTTTGGAAAATATTTGTCCTTATGAATAATTTTTAGAAAAATGTTTGTCCTTGTGGTAAAAATATTGAGGTCGTGTCCTTGAGGCAAAAAATGTACAAATCTTTATCCTTTAAATTAATTTCCCCTATTATAAACTGCAAGTTATTATGCATTTCATTTCCTTCGGGATTGCGGTTTGAAATGATATATAACCGTAATTTTATTTTAAATTAGGATTGAAATGATAAATATCCGTATCACTTGACCATAGGATAGAAAATTATATACAGGCACCGCGGTCTATATATATATATATAAAGATTTTGAAATGATTTTCTATGGTTTGGAAAGGAATATACGGTTTAATAAGTATTAATTTTTGATGTTATATAATTTTTTTTATATATAGATAGTTAAATTCTTGAATTTAAGCTATGTATAAAATTGATTAATAAAATGAGTTTAATAATGGAGTTTGATTATTTTATATTATATGGTTAAGTACCTATTTAAGATATTGTATATATAGAGTTTTAATGACTTAAATGAAATTTAAGTTGGAAGATAAATATGGAACTGGTTTAAATTGAATTATTTAAGAATTGTACTTGAATAAATTTGATTTGAAATTTAAATAAAAATGGTGATTTTAAAGGGTATGATTCTTATAACTTGATTTGGTTTAAAATAATTTTAATGAATGTAAAGTTGAGATAAATGAATTTATCAAGTTAAATAAGTTGAAAGAATAGCCAATTGTTTGAAGTTAAAATTTTTACTTAAATTATATTGGATTTATTAAGTAAACATTGCAAATCTAAATAATTGCAATTGAATTTGATATATACGGAATTATCAAAGAATTATTTTTGAAATGGTGGAATATTTAAAGCTTTGAAATAGATGGAAATTTGGAATGGTTTATTTGGAGATTCAAATCGGAATTTGGAATTTATTTGTGAAACTAAAGAAGCTATTTTATCATATAAAGAATTTTAATATTTAAACCATTTAAGAAATTGAAGTTATGTTTCAAAGGTATGGGTTTCAAGATATATAGATTTGAAGGGCTATGATTTTTGGAAAATGATATATTTTGAAATAAAAATGATATCATACTGATTGGTTTTTAAAAGGGAAATGATATCGTACTTATATGGTTTTTGAGACGGATACTATATTCTAGTTTTGAAATATAAATCATTTTGAAAAGACCGCGGTGCTATAATAACGTTTGGTTGTTAAAGAGACCGAGATCGGAAATTGTCATACTCTCTGCCAACTCCGAAAACCACTTTAACAACCGTGTACGCGGTGGAGATTCCAGAATGAAGTAGGATGGTGGCGGCGTTTCCCTTGAGGTAAATACGTGACCCGACTCCCATGAGTTGGCATAAGGTGGCTAAAACAGGAGCGATTCTCGGGCCAAGAAGGTAGCACCTTTTATCGGACACATCCCTTCGATACTATACTCTGACTTTGGATTGATTCGGTGGTCACTTTTACTTTTGATTTTGGGGGTGTTTGTTCGAGGTGGGCGGTAGTAGCTGCTACGCATTTCCACCAGCCCGGATAGCAATGGGTATATCTACTCTGACATTGCCTAGTTGTGCCGTGTCACCTACCCTATCGCGCCTTGTACGAGTTTCTATTTGTGTCGTACCTATGGAGTATCCTCTGGTAGCCTCCCGATCAGGAGGTATTACGGTACTGTATAAACTATTGGCATTATTACGTGTTAAGGTGGAAAATGTAAAGCCTTAACACTATTTAAAAGTAAGTTTATTTTACTAATAGTCATTATTATAATAGCGAAATATTACTACATAGTAAATAGTTTAACGGATCCTTAGAAGATGTGAATCCCGAGCATCTCTTGAGTTACTGCACTCATATTTATTCCTGTTAATTTAACTTACATAAGATCTTTTAGTTCTGACTCGAGTGTTTTGTGTTTTCAATTCGTTCGGGTCAGTCTGAGCATTCAGGATTTGAAAATTTTATTCCGGAGGAAGAAGACGAAGATTTGTAGTACTATTATCTACTATATTATTCCACTACACCATTTAATTCCGCTGCATTAATTATTATCCTCTGGTATGTGTACTCTGATATGTATTGTATAAATAAAATCAAATGTTTTGTAAAACAGCTTCATGAACTGTTATTTGATTATTATATTTTATCGTTCCGCTGCAAGATTCTATTTTGTTTATTTTTTTCTCTGCTTTTCTTATTTACCCCATAACAATCCGTCTTTTTGTATGGTTTAAGTCTGACATGTGTGGTTTATCGTCGATTCAAACCGTACGAAAAGGCTGGGTGTTACACGTTACCACTAGTCCGGGAGTGCAAACGGTATTTCTACCCTGACATTGCCTCGCGTGCCTTGTCACAAGCCTTATCGCGACTTCTATGAGTTCGGTTTGTGTCGTACTTATGGAGTGCCCGCTGATAGCCCACCCACAGGTGGAGTTTACAATATCTGTGTAGACAACGACATTATATAAAATGTGTTAAGGGGGTATGGGTAACACCTTAATGATATTTTAATACTTTACTTTACCGATAGACATATTATAATAGCGTTACATAGTAGATAGTTCCATGGATCCTTAGAGGATGGGTACCCCTAACATCCTTTAAGTTACTTGTATTTTAGCAGACATTTCACTTGAGTTAAATTTACTATATAAGAATGTTAATCTTGACTCGAGTGTTTTGTGTTTTTCTTTATGCTCGGGTCAGACAGAGTGTCACGTCATTTGAGACTCACCTTTGTAGATTGGAGCTCTGTTTGAAGATCTATCTATCCAGCTTTCAGTTATTTCAGTTTATTCCGATCATTTATGTTTAGACTCGTCAGTTGCTTATGTATTAGAGATTCATTTGTATTTGAGATTCTATTGTATTTTGTTTCACACTCTAATGTTTATAGTAGCTTCATAACTACTATTTTTCTTTTCCGCTACTTATTGTTGTAATACTCTGTGTCTGTGATTTTGTAATCGATTTATTTACCGTGTATGCTAACTTCTGCCAAATATAAATTAACAATCTGCTGTTTTCAGCAATTCAAGTCTGACATGTGCGGATGCAAATGGTTCAAAATATAGGTCGTTACAGAATTAGGGTTTTTGGAATTAAAATTAGGGTTTTCTGCTATTTGGAAGGAAGATGAGATAATTGAACAGATACATAAAGAAAAATGGAACATACAGCTAGGGTTTAAGGAGATATCTATTTCTATAGACAGAGATGGATAAGAACGAATGGACATTGGGTCAGAACAATAAGAACGACCTGAAAAGCCTGTTTCGTTCTCGAAATGAAAGTAGGTTATTCCATATATCAAAATATAGGTTTTCAATATTTTTAAACTCAACGGAATTATTTTCAAACCCCAATTCCATTGTATACAGAAGTTGGCTCTCAAAATCAAATTATATTCATTTAAATTCTTTTATTTGATTTCTATGCGTTTCAAGCTCGCACGGCCAAACGACAAGTCCGATCGCTACGAAACTTGGAATCCTACAATAATTCACTATTACGGATCCGATGAAATTGGATTCTTCGAAATCCGAGACAGTGGCCAAAATGGCTAATTTTCACGTTGATTAAATAAAGTATTATTAAATTAATTTAATCACTTTTAAATCAAATTTAAAGTTAACAATTTTATCATTCTTGGTTACATAGAAATTAATAATCTTTTAAAATTAAATATTCCAAGTTAAATCCACTATTTAAATATTTCACTAAATTCAGCGTTCAATTACAATGAAAATAAAACTTATTTTATTATAATTCAGATTTCAACAATCCTTTTATTTTGATTTATATTCTTATATTAAATCAATAATTCCCTTATGAAATTTATTAACGTAAGTTTCATCTTATTATTTAATCATCGGTTCCTTATGTAATTTATATATTAACATAAGTTTCCATTTCTCACTCAACTCTACAGTTAACATCTTTTACCATAATGATTGCAATATTTCCATTACATTAATTTTATTAATTTCCAAATTAATTTCAACTGATTTAATAAGTTAGATGATAATAAATCAATTGATAAAATTTATTAATTCAAACTTTTTAATTTATTGTTTACAACAAGGGTTATGAATTACTTACCAAATATTGATTTCATTCTATATTAACCAATTTCAAATTAAATAACACATAACTTCTATTTTTAAATACAACAATTAATTTATTCCTTATTAACCTTTGCAATTATAGTTGATTGGAATTACATCAAAACAGATGTCAATTACATCCAATCAACATTATTAAGTTGTATTCTAATAATCTTTTTCATTTATAAACCATAGATTTTAATTTCTCACAATATTAAATTCCAAAAATCTTATTAAATTCAATATTTTTAATTATCAAAAATACGAGTCGTTACAATCTCCACCACTCAAAACTTTTCATCCTCGAAATGGAATAATGAGGAATCAAGAAATTTGATATATTTTTATTCAAAATAATCAATTTCAAACAATTAAACTTACATATTTAAGCTTATATAAATTTTTAAAAATAACTCAACTTCTACAAAAATTTCTAAGCCCTAAATTCACGAAAAATTTCGGCAGAGTCTCCTTTGCGCGGTTAGGTCTGAAAAATAATAATATCAATAATTTCATTATATATGTCATATTTCAATAATAAAATATCGTTACAAAAACCGTTATCCAAAAACGTACATATTTGTCAAGAAAACAAACTTTATTTTATGAAACCAAAAGTTGTATCTATTGCTTCCATAACCTATACTTCACTTATATATTCAAAAGGAGTTAAACTATGTAAAAGAATGATATATTAGTTGTTTCAATTAATAGTACAAGCAACATACAATATATAGCAATCATATGCAAACCAAAAGAAGAACGACCATCGTATGTAACAAAGGAATTATCAAACATCCATAACAACCAAACTCATGGTTTGTTCAGGTCTAGACACTTTCCATAGCATAAGGGTGATAAATAAACTAACAAGTGTATCTTATGCTCAGCAGCCTTAGATAATTACTTAATAGATTATCCATACAACCTCAAACAAATTGAAGTATCATTTCCAAAACTTTTCACAAGCCACAAAAAAAAGAATTTAAATATCATTTAAGTTTGTACAATGTGCATAAATCTTTCAATATCAATTCTAATCTCTTGCTTGAACATACACATTTCACTTTCGAACTAGTATTGCTAACCTGACCACTCTAATGCGGACTCTGATCCGATTTCTTGATTAGAAATTTCTGTTTTCCTTACATAGCTATAAACTACGATAGAAAACTTCAAAAATCATATCAAGAATTTGTATCAGATGTTCGTCGTCAAGAATCGAGCGAAAAATCCTAATTCAGACTGGTGTGAATTACCACAAGTCATGTATTCAAATTTGGATCAAAACTATTATGCGAATAAAATGGTCTACACACAACTTACATACTTTATTCTATTGGTTTCCTTAACACATCATTTACTTTTCATTTATTTTAATTCATTCATTTCTACAAGGTCATCTTTTATAAATTTTACATTCATTTACATACATAAATTATTTCCCATTCAATTTTTTTAGAACATCAATAAATCAATTCTTAAAATATTATATAAGTTTCTTTGCAATTTTATTCACAGTTATTATTTACTTATATAACTTGATTTCCATTTAATATTAATATTTATTAGTGAAACATTTTGTACTTAAGTTTTCTATTTGTTTTAATTTACATTTATTTTCACCATAGTATTTCCTTTAATATTAAACCCATTTTATGAATCATTCAACATTTTTTTAAGTTTATAATCATTTATTTAAGTAGTATTCATTTTTTTCTACTGAATTTAATTATTATTATTTCAAACATCAACTTAAGTTTGAAACATTTCTTATAACAATCAATTTTTTTTCATTTATAACATGTTCAATTGAAGCATTTTTGTTATTTAAGCTTCTACTTTTATAATATTATATTACATATTCATATTTAACGTTACAACTTTTTCAACATTTCTGGTAAGCTTTATGTATGTTCTTAGAATGTAATTGAATGTTATACAAATTTATCTTATTCATTTTAGTTAGCAAAAATATTCAATAATTTACATCTTCTAAATTTCATTACCCTTTAATTTACAAGTGACAAATCTCCTATTTCTTTACAATTTCATTAATCTCGTAGCTTCTAATTTCTTAATTTTCATTTTAGAAGTTTCCAACTATTAAAATTTCACTTTATTTTTGCAACTGAAAATCATTAATTTAACAGGAACTTAAGAACTAAACACCGGGTTCATTTCAAATCATTTTGAAATAATATGTATATATGTATATTTATATCTTATATATATATATATATATATATATATATATAAAATCATACTTAAAAAATAAAATTAAAATCTGTTTATCAAGACAAATGTGTAGCAAAGCTACTATAGTGGTCTTCCCACTTTGAAAGAAAATGAACGTCTTTATGATATCACGATCATCACCGAAATTATTTTCCAACGACAGAAGAGGAGAGTACAGAACTTATTTCCTTATAAAATTCTGTTAAAACATTTCTTTTAAATCATATTGAAAATATTTATATCCGAAAATGCTTCCAAATAATACTAATATTATATTCCAAAATCTTCGAAAACCAATTTCAATACTCCGAAACTTAAGTTCTTAAATTTTCAGTTCATATTCACTTTATTTTTAAATACTATTTTGCAACCAATATTTATAAAATTCAACTTCCTAACAAATAAACATATCACATACAACTATATCCATGTATAAAAATTATTTTTTTATATACAAAATATAATACTAGGTAAAATTATTTCAGTTACCTATATTTCAAAAACAATATTGTGTAGGTTTGCCCTGTTAAGTGTTTAGAAATCCCTATCGATGCCATAACGTCGTATGTACCGACCAGAATTCGTAAATACTCAATAGAAAAAATTAACACAATACAAAATAATTTTATATCACTAACAAATACGTTCTCTCTATATATATACTCCCAAACTCATTCTGGGGTATCAATAACCCTATCTCTAATGAGTTAACCCGAAACCGGCTAAGGTATCCTAAACCAAAGCTCTGATACCAACTGCGATGACCCACCTTTTTGGATGGTTTAAATCGACAATAAACCACATATATCTAACTCAAATCATTCAAAAGGGAGGATAGTTTATGGGTTAAATAAGAAAATAAGAGAAAAGAAGGAAATCAAAACACATAATCTCGCAGCAGAATGACAAAATATAATAATCAAATAAATAGTACATGAAGCCGTATTATAATATGCATTTGATTACATAAATTTTTTACAACAAAATCAGAGTACAACAACAGCATACCCATAATGATGCAGCAGAATAATACTATTAATATAGTAAACCAAATTCCATCCTTGTCCTCCAGAAATAATGTCTTCAGCGTTGAAAAGCTCAGACTGACCCGAGCGTAGTGAAAAGACAAAACATTTGAGTCAAAACTAAAAGATCTTATGTAAGTTAAATCAACAACAAGTAAATAAGAGTGTAAAATCTTTAGAGATGTTTACAGGATTTTACATCTCCTGTCCATTGTTAACATGCATGCAATAAGTTAAGAGATGTTATGGATTTTTCATCTCCCAAGGATCCGTCAAACTATCTATACGTAGTAAGATACACTATATACGTAGTGTCTAATCAATAATATAAATATTAAAATAGCGTTAAGGCTTTACATTAATCCCCCATAACACATTTTTAAGCATTGTCCTACGGTTTGCCTTAGCAGCATCACCAGTAAAGTCGGTAGCTAGGGAGGCACCATGATAAGACAGCACTAATACAAAGTCGTTGTGGGCACGAATAAGGATAATAGTATGACAAGGTACGTGAGACAATGCCCAAGGTAGGATTCTACTAGTTTACCCTTTTTGGATGATGGCAACACATCGTAGCTACGACCGCCCTTCGAGTCCACCACCCCAAAATCAAATCAAGGTGCACCGATCAAGTCCAAATTCAATAATATAATACGAAGAGGTGATGGCCCCTAAAGTTTGCGAACCCCTTGGCCAGACATAGGCTCCTATTTTAGTCATTTTCAATTGACACAAGGGTCGGGGTCATTCATCATCAATCTCTTTCTCCAAATCCATCAAACGCCTCCAATTCAACCTCTTCATTCTGGATAACATCCGTCGCTTATACAGTTGTTAGAGTGGTTCCAATATTGATAAAGAGTTTACTAATAAGAGGCCACGGTCTCTTTAACAACCATACGTCATTTTTGACTCCCGTTGGTTCTTTTACATTTCAAAACCGATTCGTATTCGATATCAAAATATTATATTCACTTCAAAATATCCTTCTTTTCAAAATCGTCACTTTTACTCAAAATATGTCATTTTCACTTGAAAATATCATTTCAAATTCCAACTTAGGTTATAACTTCATTTAACCACATCCGCATTTAAATCAACGATTTAAATATAAACATTTCAATTTTGCACAGTTTGAAATTCTAGAAATTGTTTGACTAGTTATGAATAGTTTAAAATAGTTTAAATAGTTTAAATAGTCCGATATAAAAATAGTTTGAGTATTGAAAATGATTTATATAGTAAAATAGTTTGGAAAGTCTAAATAATTTGAATATTGAAAAGATAGATTTTTAACAGTTTATATTAAAATAATTTATTCTGAAAATAATATAAAATCAAACTCTTTCTTTCCATTTTAACAATCTGGACCCATGCCCAATTTCAAATCAACAAATTCAATTTCCGATCTTTCAATTCCTTTGAGTCAATTTGAATTTAGTTTCAAATCAACTTGATTTCAATTTGAAATAACTTCAATTTTTGAAACATTCAATTTTAACTTCAAATTCTATTCAACAATTCAATTTGACCATTTAAATTCCAATCCAATTCTTATTTTAAACCATTTCAATTCATATCAATTTCAAGTCCAATTCCAATTTACCGATTAAAATCACTTAAATCAAATTAGACTTTATTGTTAAATTTTAAGATCCAAATCTTTAAAATAATTCAATTTCCAACATTAAAGTCATATATCAATTATACTTCACATTTTCAATTCAATTCTTTAAAACAATTTCTTTTATTTCGCTTTTAAACGCTTGAATGAGAATTCTTTCAATTCACATAATTCCTCGATTCATTTCCTTTAAAATAATATCCTTTAATTAAAATATCAATGCAAGATTTTCAAAACCATTTAATTTAACCAATCCGGCGTCCGTATATAATTTTCTACCCTATGGCCAAGTGATCAGTTAATTCAATTTTAATTATAGGGATTGATATATATCATTTCAATCCACATCAAAGTGTCACAGATATATATCATTTTGACCTATTTCTTAATTTATTTGAAATAATGTAAATAACAATTTATATGCTCTCAATTAATATACAGGGTGATAACAGGGATATATATAAGTAAATAAACATCCAATCATCCAAGTTTCCATAAATAGACCTCCATCACAGTCAACATCCAAATCAGCCAATAAATCACAACAATTAACTAGTTATAAATATTAGATATTTAACTAGCAATTCATTTTCAATTTCAAATTTAAATGACAAGTTAGCTCAATAAAATTTAACTTCGATTAAAATGTCAATTTAAGCTACCAAACAACAACCAATAACATTCTAATTACTTCATAAATTTAATTCAATAAATATAAGAATATTTAGTATTGCATGAGTGTGTTAAATCACTCACCTTGGATTTATAGCCAATTTAAAATCTAAAAGAACGTCCAAATTCCAACAGTCTCCCAATGCAGCTAAACTAGTTTTATATCGTTCAAAATTTCGATATGAACCCAACATAAGATGTAACATCCCGCCTTTTTGTACGTTTTAAATTGACGAAAAACCACACTCGTCAGACTCAAACCATACAAAAGGGCGAATTGTTATTAGGGTGAATAAGAAAAATTAGAGAAAGAAAAAAACAAAACAGAATCTCGCAGCGGAATGACAAAATATAATAATCAAATAACAGTTCATGAAGCTATTTTACGAAACATTTGATTTTACTTTACAACACAGAATCAGTGTTACACATACAAAAAAATAATAAATGACAATGCAGCGGAACAATGTGAATGCAGTAGAATAATATAATAAATAATATAATAAAATCTTCACCTTCGTCCTCCAGAAATAAAGTCTTCGAATCCTGAAATGCTCAGACTGATCCGAGCGAATTGAAAAGACAAAACACTCGAGTCAGAACTAAAAGATCTTATGTGAGTTAAATCAACAGAAATAAATATGAGTGGAACGATGTTAGAGATGTTTACGGGATTTGACATCTTCTATCCAGTATCTAACGTGAGTGCAGTATAAGAGATGTTTGGGATTCACATCTCATAAGGATCCGTTAAACTATTTACTATGTAGTAATATACGCTATTATAATAGTGTCTACAGTAAAATAAACTTACTTTTAAATAGCGTTACGGAGTGACCCAATATTTCCTTTACACGTAATAGTCCCAGTAGTTCATCCAGTATCAGCGTATCTCCAGATCGGGAGACTACCCTAAATACTCCATGGGCTACGGGAGAAAACCAAACTCATACAAGGCTCGCTAGGGTAGGTGACACGGCACACAAGGCAATGCCAAGGTAGATATACCAATTACTATCCGGACTGGTGGTGACGCTTAGCGCGCAGCTACCGCCCACCCCGAGCCACACCCCTAAAATCAAAAATCAAAAGTGGCCACCGAATCAATCTCAAAGTCAGAATATAATGGAATGGTATCGAAGGAGTGTGTCTGATAAGAGGAGCTAACTGGCCCGGAATCGCTCCTATTTTAGCTACCTTATGCCAACTCATGGGAGTCAGATCCACGTATATACCTTAAAGGAATGCTGCCACCATCCTACTTCATTCTGGAATCTCCACCGCATACACGGTTGTTAAAGTGGTTTTTGGAGTGGTAGAGACTATGACAACTTCCGTTCCGGGTCTCTTTAACAACCAAACGTTATTATAACACCATGGCCCTTTTCAAAATAACTTATACTTCAAAACCAGAATCAAATATTCATTTCAAAACCATATAATTACGATATCATTTCCATTTCAAATATACCTTTTTCTAAGACCATAAATTTTCAAAGTTATAACATTTCGAAATCAAAACACTTGAAATATAACACTTTCAAATTATAATACCTTGAAACTCATAACTTTGAAACATAACTTCCACCACTTAGATGGTTTAAATATTTAAAATACTTTATATAATAAAATAAATTCTTCAATTTCATAAATCAATTCCAAAACAACTCGAATTTCGAAAATTTAGATTTAACCGAATCCCAAATCATAAATTTCAATTCGATTCAGTTTCCAAATAAACTATTCCAAATTTATCGATTTCAAAACAGATTTGATCCACAAAATAAGCCATTTCAAGTTCAATATATTTCAAACTTTAAGTATTTAATAATTTCAAATCTAAGTTTGGTAATTACGATTTCACAATTCAGTTTTCTATTATTTAGTTTTGAAATAATTTACTTAATAATTCCATTATCATTTAAATAAAACTCAAATTACAAATAACTAAATATTTCCTTCAATTTATTTATACTTGAAATATTCATTTAATTCACCTTAAACCAAAATCAAGTTATAACCCTTTAAAATTTCAAATGTAATAAATTTCACATCAAGCTTATTTGAGTTTAATTCTTAAATAAATTCAATTTCAAATAAATCTCAAATTCATCTTCCAACCTTAATTTTATGTAAATCATTATAAACTCTCTATTAAATATAATTTAAATACTTAACCATATTACCTCTAAAAAAATCAAATTTATTATTAAGCTTATTCTATATCAAAACAAATTATACATAGCTTAAAACAAAGGATAAAATATCATTTATATAATATCTAAAATAAATATTTATCTAAAACCATATATTTCTTCATAAAACCATAGAAATCATGTCAAAATATTTTTATATATATAGACCACGGTGTCTGTGTATAATTTTCTATCCTGTGGTCGGGTGATACGGATGTTTATCATTTCAATCCGTAATTTAAAATATAAATATGGTTATATGTCATTTCAAACCGCAATCCCGAATGAAATAAAAATCCATAACAACTTGCAGTTTATAACAATATAAAATACAACATCCATTCATCCAATATCAATCATCAAACATTTATCACAAGCATCATCCAATTTAATCAATAACATCAATATAGAATAGATAATAAATAACAGTTTACTGGTAGTTTATATTCAATAATGAATTAAATAACTATTTATCAAATTAAATAACTATTTTATCCAAATAAATTCAGATTAACTAAGATGATGATTCAAAATATGCCAAATAGTCATAAATAAATTTCTATCACATCATAAATCAATTTAACAAACATATGAGATTTTAGAAGTTGTGAGTGGGTTAAAACACTCACCTTTTGAATTCATTTTTACTTATTCAAGTCATGTCAGTTTCTTTTTATTGCATTATATTTATTCATTCATTCATTATTGCATAACTTCATTTATTTACATTCGTTTATTTATAGTATTTATGTTCAAGTCAATTTCTTAGCATATCAATTCATCAACTTAAGTTTTTAATTACTTTCTTATAATACTTACTTTCTATCACAATTTATTATAGTAATATTTCAATTATAACTTAAGTTTATAGCAACTACAACATCAAATTCTTATTTATTAAGGAATTTCATTGAAGTTCATTAATCGTTAACTTTAATTAACCCTTGTTACGTTTCATCTTAGTTATTATTTCATCATTACCTTACAACATTTTATTTCTTCCAATATTAAATAACAAGATTCATTAAATTAACAAGTTAAATGACTATTTTTCACATTAATTAAATAAATTAATAATAAATTAATTAAATCAAAATTTCAATTTCAATTTTATAATTGACAATTTTTATCATTTTTAAATTTCTTAATCATTTACACTAATTTAAACAAATTTAGATGTCAATTTAGAGTTGATAAATTTATCGATTTTAGTGTTAACTTTCATTTTCATTAAATTCAGAAATTGCAAATTAATTTTTCAATAATTCGATTAAATTTGACCTTTCATCCTATTATTTAATCTATTGTTATCAAATTGATGAAATTAACATTGGTTCACGATTTATTACATAATATTCTCAATTTTCAACTTAATTCCCATTAACGTAATATTTAAATATTAAATTTCATTTAATTTCAATTAGTCCAATTTATTAAATATTAATAAATCTTGATTCCCATTCTTTTTATTCGGTCAATCATTATCTTATGGGTAAATTTAACATTACTATATATCGAGTTTCCCTAATGTTTTCCAGTCATCAACTAAATTCATATTAACATAGTATTTAATTACGTTTAATTGCAATGGATTTAGATCTAACTCAATGGATTAAATAAGTGGGTAACCAATTAATAATTATCACTATATGCCTAATTTAATCCCATTTATACTTTATTATCAACCAACAATTATTACAATTAATTATCTAATATTGATTTTTCCAAATTACAACTTATTACCTATTATTTCGCCAATTAATATAACTTTGAATTTTATTTCCCGATTTACTATTTACAATCAAGTATGACCTTACAATTGTTTCAATTAATTGGGATTGCACTAAATTAGTTATTTTTTAACTTGCATTAACCTTCTTACATTTCATTCCTGCGGTTAATTTATTAACAAATTTCAAATTTTTATTTATTTCAGATTTAATTACCAAAATCTTATTAAATTAACAAATCTTAAACATCGAAAATTATTGGTCGTTACATAAGAAACCGCATCCAAATCTGATTTCATATGCAAGAGTTATTGAAGTTAGAACGTTTAAATTTGAATTAAAATTAAAATATAGGGGTAAAATAGTAATTATAATCACCATTTGCAAACCCTAACAGCCATCGACCTACAACCACGTATAACCGCCCTATGATCATCGAGCTATCGCGCCGCCTACGTCCACATCGACCTAGATCGGAGCACGCTGCCATGCTCCCCATGCTCCGCCGCCCCTCTGGGCTCCACCACGATGAACGCGTCATCCCCAGGTGAACTCTGTCGTCGCCACGTTCAAGTCCCAATTTTGGCAAAATCTTCGACCTCTGAAAGGAACAAACCATGCTGTTGCACTTGCCTTGCTTTCCTCTATCGACCAGTGGCATTTGATCATCATATCGACGAAGATCCACCATTGAAATCGAAAACCCTAGCAACGAATAGCCGAGAAAGATCGCCAAATTCTATCCAAACTGAGACTCAATTGAAAAAATGTACTACAAAAATAGATTGCATTCGTCAAGAGCTTTCTGGTAGTATATAATTCGATAGGGTTTGATGAGTTTGAATTTTCAATTTGATTTTGAATTTGGGAATTAGGGTTTTTGGAATTAAAATTAGGATTTTCTGCCATAGGGATGGATGAGAAGATAATTGAACAAATACATACAGAAAAATGGAATAGACAGCTAGGGTTTCAGGAAATATCTTTTTATATAGGCAGAGATGCATAAGAACGAATAAACATATCGAATTGGGTCAGAACGATAATAACGACTTGAAAAGCCCGTTTCGTTTCCGAAATGAAAGTAGGTCATCCCATACATCAAAATATAGGTTTTCAATATTTTTAAACTCAATAGAACTAATTTCAAACCCCAATTCCATTGTATACAGAAGTTAGCTCAAAATCAAATTATATTCATTTAAGTTCTTTTAATTGATTCTACGCGTTTCAAGCTAGCACGGCCAAACGACAAGTCCGATCGCTACGACAATTGAAATCCTATAATAATTCACTGTTATGGATTCGATGAAACTAATTTCGTCGAAATCCGAGATAGTGGCCAAAATGGCTAATTTCCACGTTAATTAAATAAATATTATTAAATTGATTTAATCACTTTTATATTCAAATTTAAAAGTTAACAATTTTATCATTCTTGATTACATAGAAATTAATAATCTTTTAAAATTAAATATTCCATGTTAAATCCACTATTTAAATATTTTCCTAAATTCAGCGTTCAATTACAATGGAAATAAACCTATTTTATTATAATTTAGATTTCAACAATCCATTTATTTTGATTTACATTCTTATATTAAATCAAATATTCCCTTATGAGATTTATTAACATAAGTGTCATCTTATTATTTAATCATTAATTTCTTATGTAATTTATTTATTAACATAAGTTTCCGTTTTATCTCACTCAACTCTACAGTTAACATCTTTTACCATAATAATTGCAATATTTCCATCACATTAATTTTATTAATTTCCAAATTAATTTCAACTGATTTAATAAGTTAGATGATAATAAATCAATTGTTATAACTTATTAATTCAAACCTATTAATTTACTGTTTGCAACAAGTGTAACGACCTAGGAATTTTAACGATTTTTATATTGTAATTAACTAAATTTTTCATGAGATTTAAACTATAAAATTTGGCAAGGAAAATTTGATATTTGGAATACGTCTATTTAAATATAGCAAATGGTAAATTTTTATTGAAAAATATAAAAGTTAGTTCTGTCATTTAATTGTCAATTTTAAATTTAAAATCAGTTAAATTGGATGAAAATAAAATAATTTCGAAAATCTAAATATTTTTATATAATAAAAATGTAAATCATTTTCTGAGTGAGACGTCATATTTCGTTTTGTCAAATTTGGACTGCTATAGCCTTGTTCATCTTATTTTCAGCGAATTTGCAGCAGTTTTGGCAGCGAATATCAACTTTTGATAGGATGGTCGTATCGATCATATCTGTGTACCATTCTATTCGTCTCGTCGTGTTGATATCTGTAGTATATTCATTTGTGCATTACAATGTCTAATGCACAATGAAATATATGGAAACTACTGGCCATACCGGTTACACATTTGAGCCTTTTCACTTTCCTATGTCCATTCGTATACCTACTCGAAATCGAATGGCCTCGTGTTTTATATTCCTAGAAATTTATTATTAACTTTTGTTATTCCCACCTGTTGATTTTTATTATAGTTTTCATTTATATCTCCGGTTCATTTCGTTCTCATCTCTTCTTTTGTTTTGAACTGTTAGAATACTTTTTAAAAGAATTGTATAATATAATAGTCCATGTTTATGATTTGCTTCCTTCCTTCCTTTTGAAGCAGCTCTAGATCGTTCTCTTCCAATCTAGCATCAAGCACCACCTTGCCTTAAAAAAAAATACAAACTTTATATATAGCATATCGTTAAACCTCCCTACAAGCCGAAGCTAGCACACCATCCCTTCCACACGCAAGCTCTCCGCACGCAAGCAGTCCATTTCCGACCACCTTCCTAGCAGCTATGACCTCGTGCTCTCTTTTCCACTGCTCCATTAACGTGTGCCGGCCTCTCCAAGCGCTGACAGCCACCTTACACTCTCCGACCAACCCATACTTTCCACCTCCACCGGTTTCCCCATCGACCCAGCCCACCTGTACCGTACGATCCTCCTCCACCTTATTTCCCCAACCTCTCCACCTAACTCTCCAGATCCGGCCTCCATAGCAACTGCCCACGCACACAATACCATCACATTCTCCAACCTTTGCTTTGTGCTCCACTTCGCCACTGCCCCGAGCATGCAAGCCCTTCCACACCCAGCAGCGCCGAATGACCGCCACCACCCATCCACATCGCACTGTTAGCCAAGTTTCATCACAACTGCCATTGCTCCGATCTCTGCCTTGAATCACCGCACCTTCTCCGGTTCCCATCTTTTCCATCACCGAGCTGTACCGGCAACCCACACAGCAGCCCAGATCGACCACCTTTCCACAATCCAAACCCACCTCCGCTTCAGTCCGGCCACACCACAACCTCCTCAGTCCAGACGTAGATTCCCAAGCAATAGGCTTCTCTAAAAAAAAGGAAAAGGATATATATTTATAAAGGCATTCGCATATAATTGCTTTGAGATCCTGCTCACGTCTGTTGGTGTAAACCAAAATTAAGAGTCGTGTCTGCTGATGTGAAAAGTCATGTCTATTCGAATGAAGAGTCATGTCTATTCGAATGAAAAGTCATATCTATTCAGTGAAGAGTTATGTTCGTTCACTGAAAAGTCGTGTCTATTGAAATGAAGAGTCGTGTCTATTAAGTAAAAGTCATGTCTATTGAAGTGAAAGGGTGTCTGTTCAAAAAGGTTATGTCCGTTTGTAAGGGTTGTAAACCACTATATATATGTGGTCATTTTGTTGTGTTGAAAGCAAGTTGTAGACAAGACAAAAAGCAAGTTATAAAAAAAAAATTGTCTATTCTCCTCTAAAATTATAATTCTCTCTCTTTTTCTACTTTAACAAATTGGTATCAGAGCTTGGTTGAAAAATGTCAAACAACCTTGTCTCCCTTGTTCCTCGATTCAATGGTGAAAAGTTTGATTATTGGAGCAATCTAATGAGGCTCTGTCTTGAATCTCAAGACTTGTGGACAGTTGTTGAAGAAGGTGTTGGTGCGCCGGAAGATGAAACGCAACTCACAGTTGCCCAAAGAGATCTTCTGAAAAGCAAAAAACAGAAAGATCGGAAGGCTCTCTTCCAAATCTACCAGACACTTGAAATTCAAGTTTATGAGAGAATTTCAAAAGTTGCAAATGCTCAGGAGGCTTGGAAAATATTGAATACAACGTATTCTGGCCAAGATCAAGTAAAAAAGGTTCGCCTGCAGTCACTACGAGCTGAATTCGAAAAGCTCGAAATGAAGGATAGTGAGAAAATCTCAGAGTATTTTACTCGTCTCACTTCCATCATAAATCAGATGGCTTCAAACGGAGAAGTCGTGGAGACTCAAAGAGCCGTTGAAAAAATTCTACGGAGCCTACCAATCAAGTTCGATCATATTGTGGTTGCAATTGAGGAATCAAATGATATTGCTTCACTTTCTCTTGAAGGCTTGCAAGGAAGGCTGGAAGCTCATGAGGCTAGAATCTTGATGAGAAGTAAACAAACAAATTCTTCTCAAGATCAAGCCTTAAAATCTCAATTCACATCCATAAAAGTTCAAGGCCCATCCCATGGCAAAAGTAACAGTAGGAATAGTGGAAAATTTGAAGAATCAAAGGAGGAGAAACGATCATTCCAAAGTAACAAGGCGCGAGGCAAATACAAAGGCAAAAAACCATATTTTGAATGCAATTTCTGTCACAAGCCGGGTCATAAAGCAAATGATTGTTGGGAGAAACATCCTGAAAAGAAGCCAGTTGCTGGTTTTATGCATAATGAAGCAGAAAAATCTGAATCTTTGTTGATCGCTTCGGATGGAAATGTTGAAAACGTATGGTACTTGAATAGTGGTGCAAGTAGGCATATGACTGGAAATAAAAATCTATTTTCAAGTCTTGTGGAAGCTGATGATGGTCAGGTTACTATTGGAGATGCAAAATCATACGAAATTCAAGGTGTTGGCGAAATTTCTTTCAAAACCAAGGCTGGAAAAGTTGAAAAAATGTCGGAGGTTCTTTATGTACCAGGCATACGTAGCAATCTTCTTAGCGTCGGTCACTTGCTGAAGAAAGGATTTGATTTTCGATTCGTTGGAGATCAATGTAGCATGAAGAAGAACGACCAACAAGTGGCAAATATTGTGATGGGATCCAACAAATTATTTCTGATCAAACTTGACATCGTAAGCAGTACGTGCATGATTGCTACTTCTAATGATGAAGTTTCCAAGTTATGGCATGAGAGGTTTGGCCATTTAAACTTCCGGAGTTTGAAGGAAATGTCTACCAAAGAAATAGTCCGAGGGCTGCCTAAACTTGAAGTGATAAACGAAGCATGTGAGGAATGCCAATTGGGAAAACAACATCGTGAATCTTTCCCATCCAAATCGAAGTGGATTTCTCAATCACCTCTGGAGCTTGTTCACACCGACCTCTGTGGACCAATGCAAGTGCCATCGCTTGGAGGCAGCAGATATTTCTTGTTATTTGTTGACGATTACACAAGAAAAATTTGGGTTTATTGTATCAAAGAAAAATCAGATGCCTTCTCTTGCTTCAAAGAGTTCAAATTTCAAGTTGAAAAACATTCCGGTCATCAAATAAAAAATCTAAGGAGTGACCGTGGAGGAGAATACATGTCCTCTCAGTTTGAAGAATTCTGCCAAAATCATGGAATCCGCCATGAGTTAACTGCTAGGTACTCACCTCAACAAAACGGAGTCGCAGAGCGCAAAAATCGAACAATAATGAATATGGTCAGATGCATGTTGAAGAATAAGAACTTGCCCGCATGTTTTTGGGCTGAAGCGGTCTCTTGTGCCGTTTACTTAATCAACCGATCACCAACGAAGAGCTTAAAGGATTCCACTCCAAATGAAGTCTGGTATGGCAAGAAACCAAATGTTGCTCATTTAAAAACTTTTAGTTGTCTTGCATACTCTCATATTCCTGATGCTTTAAGATCGAAGCTCGACGACAAATCTGAAAAAGGCATTTTCATTGGTTATATTCAAAGGACTAAAGCTTACAAGCTTTACAATCCGAAGACGAAGAAGATGATTATCAGCAGAGATGTTTGCTTTGATGAAAATGGTTGTTATAATTTTTCAGATTTTGCAGAATTACCTGGATGGCAAACTCTAAATCTTGAAGAGGAAACTTTTTTGGAACAAGGTGTTGATACTGATGTTGGTATTGAAGAACAACAGCCTAAAAATAATGGGGTTGAGCAGGAGCAAAATTCACCACCAACGGCGGAAAGAAGGACGCGATCCTTGAGAGAAATCTATGATACAACCGAAGAAGTTGACACTACGGATCATGTATATTTTGCATTTTTTGCGGGAGAAGATCCAATCACTTATGAAGAAGCATCAAAGGAAGAAAAATGGGTGAATGCAATGAAGGATGAAATCAAGTCTATTGAGAAAAATGGTACGTGGGAGCTTACCACATTGCCTTCGCACAAATCAGCCATTGGTGTAAAATGGGTGTTCAAAACCAAAACAAATCTTGATGGCTCCATCAACAAGTACAAAGCACGTCTGGTTGCGAAGGGGTATAAGCAAAAAGAAGGGGAAGATTTCAATGAGGTATTCGCTCCTGTCTCTCGACTTGATACAATTCGATTATTGATTTCTCTTGCTGCCCAAAATGGCTGGAAGCTGCTGCATATGGATGTGAAATCAGCTTTCTTGAATGGTTTTCTTCAAGATGAAATTTATCTTCAACAACCTCCTGGTTTTGTGAAGAGGGGCGAAGAGGAAAAGGTGTATAAGCTGCGGAAAGCTTTATACGGGCTGAAGCAATCCCCCCGTGCATGGTATGATCGTATCAACAATTTCTTCTTAAAGAATGGTTTTGAAAGATGTCCTTTTGAACACACTCTTTACATGAAGAAGCATTCAAAAGGAGGTTTCATGATCGTGAGTTTATACGTGGATGATCTGATTTTTACTGGAGATAATATGAAGATGTTATCTGAATTCAAAAATTCAATGATGAAGGAGTTCGAGATGACGGATTTGGAAGAATTACATCATTTTCTAGGGATAGGTGTTCAGCAATCAAAAATGTGGGATTTTTATCTCGCAAGAAAAATATGCTGCTCAAGTATTGGAGAAGTTCAATATGATGAATGCAAATCCAGTTTCAACTCCTTGTGTTGCAGGTTCGAAATTGTGCAAAAATGGTGAAGGAAAGTTTGTGGATCCAACTATTTTTCGAAGCCTAGTTGGAAATTTGATGTATCTCACTGCTACAAGACTCGACATCATGTACGCAGTAAGCTTGATTAGCAGATTCATGGAGAAGCCTTTCTCAAACCATTGGGAAGCTGCAAAAAGAATTTTACGATACGTTAAAGGAACTATTGACTATGGCATTTTCTATGAAGCTCATGTGCCTGTGAAGCTTGTTGGATATACGGACAGCGATCTAGGTGGAAGTATCGATGATTCAAGGAGTACTTCAGGTTATGCATTTAACCTTGGAAGTGGAATTATTTCTTGGTGTTCAAAAAAACAACCAGTTGTGGCACTTTCTACCACCGAAGCGGAGTACATCGCAGTATCTCTAGCAGGATGTCAAACTTTGTGGCTAAGAGGAATTCTTGAAAATCTAAGCTTCAAGCAAAAAGATCCTACGATCATTTATTGCGATAATAGTTCTACTATCTCTGTCTCAAAGGATCCTATTTTGCATGGAAGAACAAAACATATTCGTCTACGTTTCCATTTCCTACGAGAACTCGTTCGTGAAGAAGAAGTGAGTCTTGAGTATTGTCGAAGTGAAGAACAAATTGCTGATATCTTCACAAAGCCGCTTGGAGGGACTGCTTTCTCAAGAATTGTTGCTGCATTAGGCATTCGAAGGAATTTTGGTTTAGGGGAGGCATTGTTGATGTAAACCAAAATTAAGAGTCGTGTCTGCTGATGTGAAAAGTCATGTCTATTCGAATGAAGAGTCATGTCTATTCGAATGAAAAGTCATATCTATTCAGTGAAGAGTTATGTTCGTTCACTGAAAAGTCGTGTCTATTGAAATGAAGAGTCGTGTCTATTAAGTAAAAGTCATGTCTATTGAAGTGAAAGGGTGTCTGTTCAAAAAGGTTATGTCCGTTTGTAAGGGTTGTAAACCACTATATATATGTGGTCATTTTGTTGTGTTGAAAGCAAGTTGTAGACAAGACAAAAAGCAAGTTATAAAAAAATTGTCTATTCTCCTCTAAAATTATAATTCTCTCTCTTTTTCTACTTTAACAACGTCCCCTGGCCGTATATTTCTCAGCCTTCATCCACATTTAAAGGACTGCATGGTTTACAAATCTTATAGAAAATTCAATGCATTTAAAAGTTAATATATGCTCAGACTTATTATATATGAAACCGTGCATATAATATGTTTATGTCTGTATTAATGTAAATATTATGAGCCGCATATTTATATATGATAGGTTCATTTATTTTAAATTCATGATTTTGAAATGGATTTTTGAAATGATTTTTAAAACACACACATATATACGTGTATGTGTGTGTATATATATATATACACACACAGACACACACACATATACATACGTATACATATATATACATATATACATATACATACGTATATGTATATATACATAATCAAGGCCGGTCCAAGGTATTTTGGTACCTAAAGCCAATTGCAAAATCAAAACCCTTATACAAAACTAATGCTATTACCGTTAATTAAATCGTCAAAATAATTATCTATCGATAAATTGTACGTTGGCTAACCACTAAAAAATTCAGTAGCTATTACCAAATAAAAAATTGTTATACAATCATCACTTATGTCAAATACCAATTTGAATATACTAATCTTGTATATAAATGTACAAATCAACCCTCAAATTAATATACAACTAACTAACCTAAAATTAGAATATAGGATCAAAATTGAATTTGCATTGTAGAACATACATGATGTTCATTTTACAAATTATTGAATTAGTAAATTACAATACAATAACTAAACTAACTCAAAAATTAAAACTTTAAAACATACAAAATTTCAAATTAAGTAGTACCTTCAATTGAATTTGTGCATTGTTTGTGTTGTGCCCAAGCTGCCAAGTGTCGAGAAGGAGCCTGCTGCCTAACAATCTTTTGCTAAAAAAATTAGTGTTACTTACCATCTTTTGCTTTCCAAACAACATTAGCTCCAAAAATTAAATTAGCGTTACTAGTAGTCTTTTATACCAACTATTATAAAATCAGTACTAATATTATTACCGGCTAAAATTCATTTAGTAATAAACAATATTAGTTCCAAAAAAACCAGTCAAAATTAGTATTACTAACAATCTTTTTATACCAACGATTATAAAATCAGTACTAATATTATTACTGACAATCTTTAGAGGAGAATGGAGATGGAGCTGCTGCTGGGAGGAGAATGGAGATGGAGCCTGCTGCCTGAAGGTGGAGAATCGCTGCCGGTTTGCGAAATTGGGATTTAGTTTTTTTTCCTCTTGCATCGCTGCTGGTGAATTGGTGCCCTAGGTTTTTAGGGGCCCTAAGCGAAAGCTTCTCTCGCTTTACGAAAAGGCCGGGCCTGTATATAATATATTAAAACTTGATTTGTAAGTATTGATTTAAAAAGAGAAGAAAAATAGTGAGATATAGATAGTTTGATTTTATGTATAAGTGTTTTATAGATATTCACTTTAAAATATAATATAAAGATTTTATCTTAGCATGTGTTTTAGTTATATATTGATTTTTAGAGAAGAAGATAATAATATAATTTATATTTTATTTCCATCGAACCCAGTCTATCGTGCTTTGTTTTGGTTTTATCGCTGTCCAGAATTGATCATAGCAGTTAATTGCTTTGATTCGTCACATATTCGTGTCCTTATCCTGTCTTCTCTAGACTCGAAAGGCGAGAAATCACTCACAATTAATATTCTTATATTTAGTAAATTTAATTCATATGAAATGACGATTGAAATTGTTGTTAAAATTTGAATTGTTAAGTCATTTAACTGCTAGATATGATATGCCATTATCTGTAACTGTTTGCCTAAGACATATGACACCATAACCTGTTGTATATATATTATTTTTAAATTTATTACTGATGATATATGCATGTTGTTGATATATTATATTATTATCATATTTGTTCTCACTCTGTAAGTTTTCTGTTAGTTTAGAATTCCCTATGGGTTGAAATGATACATACCCAAACGATCTTATAGATTAGGGGAAAATCGTTATGGGTTGAATGATAAACCCAAGTGATTTCATTGATTTTGAACGTGGGATTGTGGGTTGAAACGACATATACTCGTACATATTTAAATTGAGGATTGAAATGATAAATATCTATATTACTTGACCATAGGGTAGAAATTTATATACGGACACCGTTGGTCTATATTTTGGAATTGATTTTCAAAGTTTGAAAAGGAATATATGGGTTTTATTAAGTATTGATTTTTAAATATAACAATAAATGTTATTTTTATATGTGTGTAATTTTAGATTTTTAAAAATTATATGATTTGGAAATTTTAAATTTTGATTTACCTAATATATAATATGTTTTTAAATATTTCTTTAAAATTTATATTAATATTTTAAAAATAGATTTTAGTAATAACTTTAATAAATTAAGGTTGGATAGATAAATTGAAATTGATTTGAAATTTAATTTTTTAGGAATTATATTTAAGTAGAAATTGTTCTGAAAACTTATAAAGTTTAGATTTTAAAGACACGATTTTATAACTTGATTTTGATTAAAAGTGATTAAATGAATATTTCAGTATTCATATAATTAAAGTTAGATATTTATATATTGGTTTCATTTAAATTTGTAATTTGAGATTTCATTTAAATGTTATTAAAATGATTAAATGAATATTTTCAAATTTAAATAAAATCAAATTTGAATTTTGGAATATAAATAAAATCTCTCAAATTGAGCTAGTGTAAATTGTTTGATTATTTAAATGTTGGATCCTATTTAATTGGAATATAGTTTAAATTTGTAGTTTAAATCTGGATTTAAAATTGATAAATTTAAATGGTTTTTATGATAATTTGAATTGAGATTGATTAAACTGAATTTGGAACTAACGGTTGCTTTGAATTGATTTGTAAAATTGGAAGAAACCGATTCTAATCTGGACTATTTTGATATAAATTATTTTAGAATATAAACTATTTTAAATCTATAACCTATTTTAAATATAAACTATTTTAAATTATTACTATTTTTAATATAGATAAACCTTTTTAGAATTGTTCAAGTTAGAACTGTTTTGATTTAGATTAAATGGATTTAAATGCAAATACTTTAATATGGCTTTGAAACTAAATTTGATTTTTAAAGTAAATATGATTATGAAAGTGATATGAATTTGAAAGTGATATCATTATAAATTGTGATATGATTTTGACATAAGTATGATATTTTGATATGAAGTATGAACTATTTGAAAGTTTAAATAACCACGATGTGAAATAAGCGTTTGGTTGTTAAAGAGATCAGAATCGGATATTGTCATACTCTTTACCAATACCCAAAATCACTTTAACAACTGTGCACGTGGTGGAGATTCCAGAATGAAGTAGGATGGGTTGGCGACGATTCTGTATGAGGCATTTACGTAGCCCCGACTCCCGTGAGCCAGCTTAGATGTGACTAAAATAGGATCCATGCTGGGCCAAGTGAGGTCATTCCTCCGATCGAACACATTTTTTTCGACACCATTCTATTGCTTTTGTGATTTGATTGGATGCACCTTTGAATTTGAGAGTGTGTCTTGAGTTGGGAGGTAGTAGCTGCTATGCGTTACCATCCGTCCGGATCCGCAAACGGTATATTTACCCTGGCATTGCCTCGCGTGCCATGTACACATGCCCTATCGTGCCTTCTACGAGTTTGTTTTGTACCATATCTATGGGGTGTCCTCTGGGTAAACCACCAGTTTGGTGGAGCTTATGGAATTGTATGGACTATGGGAATATATTAAATGTGTTAAGAGAGATATGGGTAACGCCTTAACGCTATTTTAACAGTTTATTTTACTATAGAGATTATTTATGTAGCATATATTACTACACAGTAGATAGTTCCATGGATCCTTAGAGGATGGAAATCCCAAACATCCTTTAAGTTATTTTGTATTTCAGTTGACATTTAACTTGAGTTGAATTTTCTTGTATAAGAATGTTAATCCTGACTCGAGTTTTTCGTGTTTTGATTTATGCTCGAGTCAGACTGAGTGTCAGCATTTGAGACTTACCTTTGGAGTTTGAAGCTTTGCTTGAAGATCAGTCTTTATCTATTCAACTTTCAGTTACTTCAATTTACTCCAGTTGGTTATGCCCATACTTGTCATCTTTTTGTATTCGAGACTACATTGTATTTGAGATATTCTGTTGTATTTTATTTCAAACTCTGATGTTTATATAGTAGCTTCATGAACTACTATTTATTTATTTCGCTGCTTATTGTTATATTACTCTGTGTCTGTGATTCTTTGATTTATTTATTTACTGTATATGCTGAGTTTTGCCAAATATAAATTAACAATCTGTTGTTTTTAGCAATTCAAGTCTGATATGTGTGGATGATTGTCAATTTTAATGGTTCGAATTACTAGGTCATTACAAGTGGTATCAGAGCTCTGGTTTAGGAAAACTTAGCAAATGGTGTAAAACTCATTAGAGATAGGGTAGTAATACCCTAGAATGAGAAAAATTAATTATGGAATCATCTTCGTTCAAGCTTGAATTTCTCCTCTTTGATTCGGATGTCCTTCGAATTTTGAAACTTTCCCTTTGTTTTGAAATCCATTCCTGTCTCTTCCTATTCGTGTTCTTTTGACACTGGAGCATCCCATAGGTCTATTTCTATAACTAGTCCCATCGGCGACCCCGCCAATCTTAGTCTGATTTGTAAAGGGGTGCAACTCCTTTGCAACAGGCGTTGATTCACCGGAAATTTCTATGTCTTTGGTTTCAATGCTGTCATTTCTTGTAAAGCCCGAACCATTTCCCTACTAAACGACTCGAGCAATTATTTTTGATCGAAGGTTGAATTGCCTCAGTATTATGTGAGCAGTTTCATCTTTTCACTTGATTCTCAGCATAGTGATCCCGACTCCACCACTGTTGTCCAACTTCTTCTTGATGTCTTTGGGTGAAGTCATTTTTCTCCTCCCAAGCGGGAAATTAGAATTCCGCTTCGATTTTATTCCCGTTACTCGACCTGTTGTCCTTACTTTCGAACGAAGGGTTTATGTGAATGGTTAGTCATGCCCTTTGTATTAACCAATGCTCCTGCCTTCTTCGTCAACCTCATGAATCGTGTTTTACATGATGATTCTCAACTAGTTTGTCCTGGTTTTCGTCGATGATACTCTAGTCTTTTCTATGTCTCGGTTGACCCGGTTAAGGTCGCCGCAATTAATGTAAGTACATCCATCTTTCCTCTTTTGTAATTTAATTATCTTATCTCCTTTTAAATCAATCTTGCCTGTCAGAGTTCACCTTGGTTAAGGTTTCTCTAGCTTTGAATCTCTATCCTTGTTCTTAGATCCACTCTTGAGTTATCCTGTGAGGGAGTGTTTGTAATTAGTATAAAATATGTTTTATATTGTGTTGTATGAGTTGTTAAGGTTGATTTGGGGCTTCGATCGATTCGTCTGGCCAACGCTCTCGATAAGAATTCCAAAATACTTGAACAGAGCAAATTGACACAATATTGTTTTTGAAATTGGTAAATGATACAATTATTTTATATATACATAGGTATAATCTTATGATACTTGATAGTTAAATGAATTGGTTGTTGGAAATGATAACACTAGATTATCGTTTATCAACATTTCTAACGCATTAACTATTATTGTATATTATAAGGAGACAAAAATCTTAAAACATGGTTTATAAATCTGATTTGCAAATGAAATGAATTTAAACGAAGAATTTGAGAACTAAATTATCCGATACTTTTCCAAATTGGGCTTTCAAAGTTTTGAAAATATACATCATTACAAAGTATTTTAATAAAAATTGTTTTCAAAGAATTTTAAAAGAAATAAGTCGGTACTCTCCTCTTTGTCGTTGGAAAATAATTTCGACGATGACTACATTGCTACACTTTTGCTTTGAAAAATGGATTTGATTTGCATTTCTTGAATATGATAAATTATATATATATATATATACATATACATATATATATATACACATACACATATACATATACATATACATATACATATACATATACATATACATATACATATACATATACATATACATATACATATACATATATTTATGTACATACATACATATATATATTTACTTCAAAATGGTTTGAAGTGAAACTGAAAATTTAACTCTCAAATTTTATGTTAAATGATGATTTTAAATTATTGAAATGAAGCAATTTTTTTTTTTGAATAATTGAAGTGTTTAAAATGAGAAATGAAATTAAAACAACTTGAAATAGTTTATTTTGAATAAAATTTATTTGTATAATATTCAGTTGCATTCTAAAACACATGTATAACTTACCTGAAATATTCAAAAGTTAAAATGTTCATGTGAATATGTAACCGAACAATATACAATACAAATGTAAGTAAATAAATGTAAAAAAAAATGAAATTTATATGGTTTGAATAAATTGTTATATCTGGCAAATCTGTACTTCGAATCTATCTTTCTTTTCGGTTCCTTCTATTCTCCTATCTCTTTCCTTTTCGCGGACGAAAAGTTTTGAGTGGGGGAGAGTGTAACAACCCAGGAATTTTAACAATTTTTATAATTTAATTAACTAAATTTTTCATGAGATTTAAACGATAAAATTTGGCAAGGAAAATTTGATATTTGGAATACATCTATTTAAACATAGCAAATGGTAAATTGTTGTTGGAAAATATGAAAGTTAGTTCTGTTATGTAATTTTCAATTTCAAATTTAAAATCAGTTAAATTGGGTGAAAATAAAATATTTCTGAAATTTGAATATTTTTTATAATAAAAATGTAAATCAATTTCTGAGTGAGACGTCGTATTTCGTTTCACCAAATTTGGGCTGCTATAGCCTCGTTTATTTTATTTTTAGCGAATTTGCAACAGTTTTGGCAGCGAATATCGACTTTTGATAGGATGGTCGTATCGCTCATATCTGTGTACCATTCTATTCGTCTCGTCGTGTTGATCTCCGTAGTATATTCATTTGTGATTTCAATGTCTGATGTGCGACGAAATCTGTGGAAACTACTAGCCATACCGGTTCCACATTTGAGCCTTTTCACTTTCCTACGTCCATTCATATATCCACCTGGTTAAATCGAATGGCCACCTGTTTTATATTCCCAGAAATTTATTATTAACTTTTGTTATTCCCACTTGTTCATATTTATTCTAGTTTTCATTTATATCTCTGGTTCATTTCATTCTCATCTCCTCTTTTGTTTTGAACTGTTAGAATACTTTTGAAAAGAATTATATAATATAATAGTCCATGTTTATGATTTGCTTCCTTTCTTCTTTTGAAGCAACTCCAGATCATTCCATTCCAATCTAGCATCAAGCACCACCTTGCCTCAAAAAAAATATAAATTTTATATATAGCATATTGTGAAACCTCCCTATAAGCAGAAGCTAGCACACCATCCCTTCCGCACGCAAGCTCTTTGCATGTAAGCAGTCCATTTCCGACCACCTTTCTAGCAGCTTCGACCCCATGCTCTCTTGTCCACTACTCCATCAACGTGTGCCGGCCTCTCCAAGCGCCAACAGCTACCT
Source organism: Allium cepa (assembly GCA_030765085.1). NCBI lineage: Eukaryota > Viridiplantae > Streptophyta > Magnoliopsida > Asparagales > Amaryllidaceae > Allium > Allium cepa. The sequence continues at coordinate 617,561,959 of CM060942.1, forward strand.
TGCACTCTCCGGCCAACCCATACTTTCCACCTACACCGGTTCACCCCTCGACCCAGCCCACCTGCACCGTACGATCCTCCTCCACCTTATTTCCCCTGCCTCTCCACCTGACACTCCAGATCCGACCTCCATTGCTGCTTCCCACACACACAATACCAGTGCATTCTCCGACCTCCACCTTGTGCTCCACTTCGCCACAGCCCCGAGCACGCAAGCCCCTCAACACCCAGCAACACCGAATGACCGCCACGACCCATCCACATCGCACCTTGAGTCAAGCTTCATCGCAACTGCCACTGCTTCGATCTTCACATTAAATCATCACACCATCTTCGGCTCCCATCTTCTTCATCACCGAGCCATACCGGCAGCACATACAGCATCCCAGATCAACACCTTTCCACAATCCAAACCCACTTCCGCTTCTGTCCGGCCACACCATAACCTCCTCAGTCCAGACATAGATTCCACGCAACAGGCTCCTCTAAACGAAAAGGAAAAGGATATATATATTTATAAAGGCATTCGCATATAATTTATTTGAGTTCCTGCTCACGTCCCATGGCAGTATATTGCTCAGCCTTCATTCATACTTCAAGGTCTGCATGATTTACAAATCTTATAGAAAATTCAATGCATTTGAAAGTCAATATATGCTCAAAACTTGTTATATATGAAACCGTTCATATAATATGTTTATGTCTATATTAATGCAAATATTATGAGCTGCATATTTATATATAATAGGTTCATTTATTTTAAATTTATGATTTTGAAATAATTTTTAAAACACACACACACACATATATATATATAATTTGTTAAAAATTTATTTGTATGTATTGATTTAAAAAGAGAAGAAAAATAGTGATATATAGATAGTTTAATTTTATATATAAGTGTTTTATAAATATCGATTTGAAAATATAATATGAAGATTTTATCTTAGTAAGTGTTTTAATTAAATATTGACTTTTAGAGAAGAAAATAATAATATAATTTATACTTTATTTCCATCTAATCCAGTCTATCGTGCTTTACTTTAGGTTTAGCCGCTGTCTAGAATTGATCGTAGGAGTTAATTGCTTTGAATCGTCACTTATTTGTATGGTTATCATATCTTCTCTAGCATCGAAAGGTGAGCAATCACCCACAATTAACATTCTTATATTTAGTAAATTTAATTCACACAAACGACAATTGAAATATGTTGTTAAATTTGAATTATTAAGTTATTTAATTGCTAGATATGATATGACATTATCTGTAACTGTTTGCCAATGACATATGACACCATAACCTGTTATATATATTATGTTTAAATTTGTTACTGATGATATAAGCATGTTTTTGAAATGTTATATTATTATCATATTTGTTCTCACTATGCAAGTTCTCTGAATTCCCTATGAGTTGAAATGATACATACCCGAACGATCTTATAGATTAAAGGAAAATCGTTAAGGGTTGAAATGATAAACCCAATCGATTTCATTGATTTTGAATTTTAAGATTGTGGGTTGAAATGATATATACCCGTAGATATTTAAATTGAGGATTGAAATGATAAATATCCGTATTACTTGACCATAGGGTAGAAAATTATACACAGACACCGTTGGTCTATATTTTGAAAATGATTTTCAAAGTCTGGAAAGGAATATATGAGTTTTATTAAGTATTGATTTTTAAATATAATAATAAATGTTATTTTATATATGTGTAATTTTAGATTTTTGAAAAATATATGTATTGGATATTTTAAAATTTAATTAACCTAATATATATGCAATATGTTTTTAAATATTTATTTAAATTTATATTAATATTTTAAAAATAGACTTTTGTAATAACTTTAATAAATTAAGGTTGGATAGATAAATTGAAATTTATTTAGAATTTAATTTGTTTAAGAATTGTATTTAAATAGAAATTGATTTGAAAACTTATTAAATTGAGATGCAAAAGATACGATTTTATAACTTGATAACTTGATCTTGATTAAAAGTGATTAAACGAATATTTTCAGAATTAATATAATTGGTTAGATATTTAATTATTGGTTTCATTTAAATTTTTTAATTTGAGATTTCAGTTAAATGTTATTAAAATGATTAAGTGAATATTTTCAAATTTAAATAAAATCAAAGGTCAATTTTGGAATATAAATAAATCTATCAAATTGAGCTATTGTAAATTGATTGAATATTTAAATGTTGGATCCTATTTAATCGGAAAATGGTTTAAATTTGTAGTTTAAATATAGATTTAAAATCGATAATTAAAATGGTTTTATGATAATTTGAATTGAGATTGATTAACTTGAATTTGGAACTAAAGGTTGATCTGAATTGTTTTGTAAAATTGGAAGAAACCAATTCTAATCTGGACTATTTTGTTATAAATTATTTTAGAATATAAACTATTTTAATATATAAAATATTTCAAATATAAACTATTTTAATTATAAACAATTTTAAATTATAATTATTTTAATATTGATAAACCTTTTTAAAATTGTTCAAGTTGGAACTGTTCTGATTTGGATTAAATGGATTTGAATGCGAATACTTTAATATAGCTTTGATACTAAATATGATTTTTAAAGTAAATATGATTTTGAAAGTGATATGAATTTGAAAGTGATATGATTTCGAATTGTAATATGGTTTTGACATAAGTATGATATTTTGATATGAAGTATGGACTGTTTGAAAGTATAAACGACCACTTTGTGAAATAAACGTTTGATCGTTAAAGAGACCAGGATCAGATATTGTCATACTCTCTACCAATAACCAAAACCACTTTAACAACTGTGTACGTGGTGGAGATTCCAAAACGAAGTAGGATGGTTTGGCGATGATTCTGTATGAGATATTTACGTAGCCCTGACTCCCGTGAGTCGGCTTAGATGTGACTAAATCAGGAGCCATGGCAGGCCAAATGAGGTCATTCCTCCGACCGGACACGTTTCTTCGATACCATTCTATTACTTTTTTGATTTGATTGGGTGCACCTTTGATTTTGGGAGTGTATCGAGTTGGGTTGTAGTAACTGCTATGCGTTACCACCAGTCCGGATCTGCAAACGATATATCTACCTTCGCATTACCTCACGTGTCGTGTTCACATGCCCTATCATGCCTTCTACGAGTTTGTTTTTACCGTACCTATGGGGTGTCCTCTGGGTAAACCACCGGTTTGGTGAAGCTTACAACATTGCATAGTCTACGAAAATATATAAAATGTTTTAAGGGGGATATGAGTATTGCCTTAATGCTATTTTAATAGTTTACTTTACTATAGACATTATTTATGTAGCATATATTACTATATAGTAGATTGTTCCACGGATCCTTAGAAGATGGAAATCCCAATCATCCTTTAAGTTATTTTTTGTATTTCAGTTGACATTTCAGTTGAGTTGAATTTACTTGTATAAGAATGTAATCCTGACTCGAGTGTTTCGTGTTTTTCTTTATGCTCGGGTCAGACTGAGTGTCAGCATTTGAGACTCACCTTTGGAGTTTGAAGCTTTGCTTGAAGATCGTTCTTTGTCTATTCAGCTTTCTAGTTACTTCAATTTATTCCAGTTGGTTATGTTCAGACTTGTCATCTGTTCGTATTCGAGACTGCATTGTATTTGAGATATTCTGTTATATTTTATTTCAAACTCTGATGTTTATATAATAGCTTCATGAACTACTATTTGTTTATTCCGCTGCTTATTATTATATTACTCAGTGTCTGTGATTTTGTGATTTATTTATTTATTATATATCTAAGTTTTGCCAAATATAAATTAACAATATGTTGTTTTGAGCAATTCAAGTCTAATATGAGTGGATGATTGTCGATTTGAACGGTTCGAAACACCAGGTCGTTACAACAAGTGTTATGAATTACTTACCAAATATTGATTTCATTCCATAATAATCAATTTCAAATTAAATAACTTATTACTTCTATTTTTAGATACAACATGTAACAACCCGCATATTTTACGATTGAATATGTAAATATTCATGTTTAAATATTTTATCGTTGGTCGGATTTTAGTCCGAAAAGTTACTTTTTTTGCATACGGTCGAATTAGGACTCGGGATCACTTCCATTGGGTCCAAAACGCCGTTTGCGATCTTTCTGAGTATAAACTTTGATATGTTTGGAGTTAGTGGAATTTTGTCACTTTTTCACTTTGGGCTTTGGGTTTGGTTTAACCCATTAGCCTAAACTATTAACTCTAGCTCAACCCCCTCTTCCCTTCATTACTTCACTTTCATTTCCTAACACTCAAGCTTCATAAAAAATGGAGAGAGGAATGGGAAATTAAAACTCCAAGCCCTAGATCATTTGCAAATCCAACATCTAACTCCAAATCCAAAGAGAAGCCATTGATTCAAGCTTCTTGTGTTGAGACTGAAGTGTGGTTGATTCTTCCTTTGCTTTTAAGCTTCTCCTTCATTGATTTGTGAAAAGGTGAGATTTTTATCTCACATCTTTGTTTATAACTATCTTTGATTGTTGGGTATGAATTCCTAACACTTATACATGTGCATTTGCTTTTGGTTTGGATTGAATTGGTGAAAATTCCAATTTTTAGTGTTTTGGGTTCAAATCCTTAAAAATCCTAACTTTGATGATTGAACACGTTTTTGGTGATGCATCGAGGAGCCAATAGGACCGGGTAGCCGATGGGCGTAATCCCCTAGCGTTTGTGCTCGACCGATTGCAAATTGAGAGAGTTTTTGCACTTCTGTTCCTTAGGTCGTTCCACCTGCATACACGACTCTCGGCCTGCAGTTAGGTCGCAACCACTTAGGTCGCAACCATTTAGGTCGCTTGCAACCTCTTAGGTCGCCCCTCTTGCAACCACTTAGGTCGCTCAGCCTCACCTCCTTAAGTCACTCTGCCCCCTTTAGGTCGCTGACCACATAGGTCGCTCGGTTTGCTCTTCTACCAGTTAGGTTACTCGGCCTGCATATAGGTCGCACCAACATAGGTCGCCCCATGCTTTAAGTCGCGCCATGCTTAGGTCGTTCCATCTTAAGTCGCTCGGCCTTCTATGCTTAGGCCGTTCCATCACTTAGGTCGCTCGACTTGGTCGCACACCTTAGGTCGCACCACTTAGGTCGCTCGGCTTGCCCCAATACCTTAGGTCGCTCGGCCTGTTAAGTCGCACCTGCTATATCTCATAACTGATGGGTCGCGCCATTCTTTAGGTCGCTTGCAGTTAGGTCGCGCCATGTGTTAAGTCGCGCCTGCTTTAAGCCGCGTGCTACTCCTTAAGTCGCCGATCCCTTGTAACGTATGTCGTGGGGTCGTATGAGTTGAGCCGCTGATTTCTTGTGTTGTATTGTGTTAAGTCGTAAGCCGTGGCTGTTAAGTCGCAAGGGTATTTCCACTTTGATGGATTTGGAATCGAATTCTTTGGATTTTATTCACGTCTTCGAATGTGAATTTTTGTGATTGTTTGTTCCTATAATCATTTTTGTGATTTGTCACTTTAAAATATGAAGGTTTCAATATTAGCAGTAAATATCAAAACTCTTTCATCAAAACGATTTCAACCCTATTTTATTACAAAGCTTGTTTCTTAAACCATTTTCCAATCTACTAGTATATACAAACCTTTACCTCACTCGTATGAGAAATCTAATTAAAAGGCTTAGTAAAACAAGTGGTATGAAACGCTTGCGTTTACTTCGTCGGTTAATTCTTGGACTTGTTGGATTGAATCTCTTGTCACAATTTTCGATTGGAGATCTACAATTTGTTCGTAAATATTTAAGTTAAGCTAGTGGTTATGGGACATGAAGCTAAGCTTATATATTTACTAGCTTACTGCAATTGACACTTCTTGATGATCGTTGATGATCATTTTTGTGATTTAGACTAGAAAATGTGCGATGTCTCTTTGTCTACGAGGGAGACTAAATCTCGTTCCTGTGGAGCTTCGGCTCAATTTGGTGGGGTGGCGACCCATGGTCTTCGGGCCGTTTTGTGGAGCTTCGGCACAAAATTAATGGTTAGCAACCATGGAATAGCGTTCCATTTTGTGATACACGTGTTGGTGAGTTTTCATGCTCCCGTTTTGTGATAGGCCTCCCCCTTTCTGTGATTTCTGGATTTCTATTGATGATTTCTAGAATTTGTGCTTCACCAATTTTCGTGATTTTCATTGATAAGTTTTGTCAACTATTGTGCATTGGTGAATTTATGTGTCATTAACTTTTGTTATTGGCATTGATATAATGTCAATATTTATGGTTTGGTGAATAAAAATAAAGAGTATGACATTCTTTCTGATCTTTGAGAAGATTCTTGTGATATTGATTAATCTCTTGTTGATTTTCAGTTACATACTTATCACAGTATGGTTTTATGGTTATCATACGTTTTTGTCATATCTCTTATTCTATATCATTTCATCTGATATTTATAGCTAGACTGATCCGTTTATTATTTTCTTATTAAATAATACTCGGGTCAGACCGAGATGTTACAGGTGCTTCTGCTTGACTTCATATCTGGGATTATCACCCTGGCTTTTGGCTAATTACTTAGATTAGTAGTTTTTGTTGTATACATTTGAGATGTAGACTCATTGATGTATCCATATTCTTTTGTCTAGCACTTGTAGCTATTCTTTTTGTGATATTGTGGATCTTGTTTGACCACTACTCTGATACACACTTTTAAGTGTTATATTCATATCTATTTCCGCCTTTGTGATATGGATGTCTGTGACTGATTTGTGTTATGTTTATTTTTATATTTGTTTCCGAAGAATATATATAGCCACTATGTAGTAGATTTGAGTTTGTATCGGTATGTCGGATTTCCTCCTGAAACCAAATGCATGTTGTCCTATCTGACATATCGGTGCTCGCACAAAGCAATTACAGGGATGGTCGCTCCTCAACAGCCTTATTCTCCGCGCTAGTTGATAGCATTACATCGTAGTGTCCTTGGCTAAAGTCGGTATAGAGGTGGGGCGTCACAGCTTGGTATCAGAGCCAAACCTCGGAACAATGTTGAATAATTTAACAAGGATCATCGTCCTATGTCCTTCTTAGGAGTTATGCTTTAGGATTTAATTCGAATCTTCGTACCGATTCATCCTATTTTCTTTATGATTCATTGTTTATCTATCAAGATTGCTTGATATTCATTTGGTGAATAACCTTTTCCTTCTTCTTTCTTTCTTTCTTAAGGAAGAGAAATGGTTAGACCTGGCCGCCCCAGCGCCGGTCAAACCAAGATGGCTGCCCAACAGCTTCTTGATCTCGTAAAGAATGCTCAGGCAGCCGGTTCGAATCCGGAGTCTACTCACCCTAAGTTTGGATTTGCACGCTTGTACAACGATTATACCGATTTGGGTGGGAAGCCATTCAAAGGTTCTGAAACTATTATTGAAGTCCAGGATTGCCTGAGAACGTGCGATCGAATTTTTTCTCGCATGAATCTTATTGATCTTCACCGTGTTCAGGTGGCCTCTATATGCTCCAAGAGAGAACATTAGATTGGTATGAGCTTCTTATTTCTGAAATAGTTGAAGCGGATCTTACTTGGGAGAAATTCCGGGAACGCTTCGAATTAAAATTTATGCCAGAAGCTGAGAAGGTGACATTGGCTCGTCGTTTTATAGACCTTGTTCAAGGTAAATCCTCTGTGGCAGACTATGTCGCATCCTTCGAGTCGCTTTCTAAATACGGGGTCGAATATATAAACACCCCATTGAAGAAGAACCAAAGATTTGTCTATGTCTTGAACAAAAATCTCAAGAAGCCATTACTTCTAAAGTTAGAAGTTTCTTTTGATCAACTCATTGATATCGTTCTTCGTCTTGAAGAGGCGGATAGGGAGAGTGATGTTGAAGTTATGGGTGCCAAACCAAACTTCAACAACAAGAAAAGGCCTAATAAGTTCAAGGGTCCTTTTCCCAATAAGAAAGGGAAGCAAACAGCTTCGGTGGCAAAGACTTCTACCTCTAGTAGTGGGCAATGCTACAATTGTGGTTCTAAGAACCATTATGCGAACAAGTGTTCAATGCCTCGTGCTTGTCGCTATTGCAAAAGCCCGGATCATTATTTATCTTCTTGTCCCAAACTTCAAGGCAAGAAGGAGGGAAAGCTTAATGTTACTCAAGCCCCTGGCAACACATCTCGTGGTCAAGGTATTTTTCATTCTATCCTTAATGGCATTATTTTATTTCGTAACCACCGTATTCGAGTTCTTTTTGATACGGGTGCGTCCCATTCTTTTATATCAAAAGAACTTGTTGATACTTTTTCTTTGAGTTTTGTCGCTTTAATGATTTCTTTGAGAATTGCGAATCCGGTTGGTGGATCAGCAATAATTAGTTTGCTTTGTAAAGATGTCGAGATTATTTTGTGTGATTTTTCTTTCCAAGCCGATTTGCATGTTATGTGCTACTTAGGCTTTGGAATGATTTTGGGGCCGGATTGGATTAACCGCTATGAAGTTCAAATATTATGTCCTGAGCGGACTATTCATCTTCTACATCCTCAATCTGTTAAGCAGATTTCTATTGACCTTAAAGATTCGGATTCCATCTTGGTTGCATCTTTATATTCTTTAAATCCTCATGATGACGATAATGATGATGAGGAAGATATTCTTTCTCTTATTCACATTGTTCGTGAATTTTCCGACATATTTGAGCCCGTTTTAGGATTACCACCAAAGCGAGCAATTGAGTCCAAAACTAATCTCATCCCTGGAGCTCAACCTATCACTCGTCCTCCTTATCGTATGTCTAATAAAGAAAATGAGGAGATGCCAAACAATTATCCGAATTGGAGACGAAACAATTTATTCTCTCTAGTTCCTCGCCTTGTGGAGCTTCGGCTATTTTTGTGAAGAAATCCGATGGTATACTTAGGCTTTGCGTTGATTGCCGCAAGCTTAATGATCTTACTATCAAGAATAAATATCCTTTACCTCGGATTGATGATCTATTCGATCAACTTAGTGGTGCTAGAGTCTTTTCACAATTGGACTTGGCTATCGGTTTTCATCAGCTTCGTATTGCAGAGGATAGCATTCCTTTGACATCGTTCCATACTCGTTATGGATCTTACGAATGGCTTGTTATGCCATTTGGTTTAACGAATGCTCCGGCTTATTTCGTTGACTTTATGAATCGAGTTTTTAAAGATTTCCTCGATCGATTTGTTTTCATCTTCATTGATGATATTCTTGTGTATTCAAAAACCGAGGAGGAGCATGAAAAGCATCTTCGAATTGTGTTGGAAACTCTTAGGAGTAATCAATTAAAAGCAAAATTTTCTAAATGCCACTTTTGGCAATCTCGTGTGAAGTTTCTAGGTCATATTATTTCCGAATCTGGAATTTCCGTGGATCCTTCAAAAATTGAAGCGATTCAAAATTGGAAGAGACCGAAGAGTGTGACGGAGATCCGTAGTTTTCTTAGATTGGCAGGTTATTACCGCCGTTTCATAAAGGACTTTTCCAAAATTTCCGTGCCTCTTACTAGTTTGACAAAGAAGGGAGTTAAATACTTTTATTCGAAAAAATGTGAAGCTTCTTTCCAAAAATTAAAAGAACTCCTTTCCGATGCTCCTATTCTTGTTATTCCCGAGGGGAATCAAGATTTTATTGTTTATACCGATGCTAGTCGAATTGGTTTGGGTGTCATTCTTATGCAAAGAGAACGTGTTATTGCTTATGCTTCTAGGCAATTGAAGCCAGCCGAGACTAGATATGCAACTCATGATTTAGAACTCGTGGCTATTGTTTCCGCCCTGTGGATTTGGCGTCATTATCTTTTGGGAGAAAAATTTATTTTTTACACCGATCATAAATCTTTGAAGTATCTATTTTCTCAAAAGGAACTTAATTTGCGTCAACAACGTTGGCTCGAGTTCCTTGCATCTTATGATCTTGACATTCTTTATACTCCCGGAAAAGGAAATCGCATTGCCAATGCACTTAGTCGCAAGCAACAAGCGGTTGTTTCTATGATGATATCCGAATGGAATGATCTCGGGGTTTTATCCACTTGTGAGATTCGAGATCGTGTTTCCGAATTATGTTCATCTCTTTTTTATGTAGCCTTGAGGTTCATCCTTCTCTTATAGACCGCATTCTTGAAGCTCAAAAGCTAGATCCCGAATTGGCTCTTCTTGGCCAAAATTTTAGGGATAAAATTGATATTGAAGGTTTGAAAGACTTTGATATTGATTCTCGTGGCGGTATTCGTAAATTTGGTAGACTTATCGTGCCAAATATTTGTGATCTTCGTAAAGACATTTTAGAAGATTCTCATCGCTCTAAATTTACCATTCATCCCGGTAGTAGTAAAATGTACGCAGATATGAAGCGACTTTATTATTGGGAGGGAATGAAATCTGATATTGCTAACTTTGTTAAGTGTTGCATGACTTGCCAACTCATTAAGGCCGAGCATCAAAGGCCCGGTGGGTTATTGCAACCTTTAGAAATTCCAATTTGGAAGTGGGACCAAATTTCCATGAATTTTATAGACGACCTTCCCCGTTCTCGTTCGGGTCATGATAGCTTATGAGTGATAGTTGATAGACTTACTAAATCCGTCCATTTCATTCCCGTTCGGTCCAATCGAACTGTACCTCTTTTGGACAAGCTTTTTATCAAAGAAATTGTTAACTTGCATGGAGTTCCTACTTCTATTGTTAGTGATCGTGATCCATTGTTTACTAATGGATTTTGGAAGAGTCTTCAAAAAGCTTTGGGAACGAAGCTTAATTTTAGCACCGCTTATCATCCTCATTCCGATGGACAGACTGAGCGTGTGAATCAAACTCTTGAAGATCTTCTTCGTGCATGTGTTCTTGATTTTGGTGGAAGTTGGGAAGATCATATTTCTCTTGTTGAGTTTTCCTATAATAATAGCTTCCAATCTAGTATTGGTATGGCACCTTTTGAGGCACTCTATGGAAGGCGATGCCGATTTCCTTCTTATTGGCGTGAGGCCGGTGAGAAGCTGGTTTTAGGTCCAAATTTTATTCGTGATTCCATAGAGAAGATTGACCATATTCGTCATAGGATGAAAGAAGCCCAAAGTAGACAAAAAGCCTATGCCGATAACCGGAGAAGGAAATTAGAATTTTCTGTGGGAGATCTTGAGTTTATTCGTGTTTCACCTATGAAGGGTGTTGTACATTTCAGTCGATCGGGAAAATTAGCGCCTCGATATATTGGGCCATTTTCTATCACCGAACGTATTGGTTCCGTGGCTTATCGCCTTTTATTACCGGCTCAATTTTCTGCTATTCATGATGTGTTTCACGTTTCTCAATTACGGAAATGCCTTCGAGATTCCGATTCTATTCTTAAGCCCGGTGTTGTGGAAGAAATTGAAGTTTCAGCTAATTTAACTTATGAGCAACATCATATTCGTATTATTGCTCGGAGGTCAAACGCCTTCGAAATAAAGATGTTCCGCTTGTTAAAGTTCAATGGTCCTCAAATCCTAAGGCTCTTGGAAATCTAGAGAGTTCATCGAGCGAACACATCCGGACTTACTTTCCCGTGCTCTTTGAGGTGAATTTCTTATTTCAAATTTCTTTTGTGTTGATATGCTTCCATGGTTGTTACCTTATATTTTCTTCTTAAATATTGCAAGGACGCAATTTCTTTACGGAGGGGAGTCTGTAACAACCCACATATTTTACGATTGAATATCTAAATATTCTTATTTAAATATTTTATCGTTAGTCGGATTTTAGTCCGAAAAGTTACTTTTTTGCATACGGTCGAATTAGGACTCGGGATCACTTTCATTGGGTCCAAAACGCCGTTTGCAATCTTTTTGAGTATAAACTTTGATATGTTTGGAGTTAGTGAAAATTTGCCACTTTTCACTTTGGGCTTTGGGTTTGGTTTAGCCCATTAGCCTAAACTATTAACTCTAGCTCAACCCCCTCTTCCCTTCATTACTTCACTTTCATTTCCTAACACTCAAGCTTCATCAAAAATGGAGAGAGGAATGGGAAATTAAAACTCCAAGCCCTAGTCATTTGCAAATCCAACATCTAACTCCAAATCCAAAGAGAAGCCATTGATTCAAGCTTCTTGTGTTGAGATTGTGTGGTTGATTCTTCCTATGCTTTTAAGCTTCTCCTTCATTGATTTTGTGAAAAGGTGAGATTTTTATCTCACATCTTTGTCTATAACTATCTTTGATTGTTGGGTATGAATTCCTAACACTTATACATGTGCATTTGCTTTTGGTTTGGATTGAATTGGTGAAAATTTCAATTTTTAGTGTTTTGGGTTCAAATCCTTAAAAATCCTAACTTTGATGAATGAACACATTTTTGGTGATGCATCGAGGAGCCAATAGGACTGGGCAGCCGATGGGCGTAATCCCCTAGCGTCCGTGCTCGACCGGTTGCAAATTGAGAGAGTTTTTGCACTTCTGTTCCTTAGGTCGTTCGGCCTGCATACACGACCCTTGGCCTGCAGTTAGGTCGCAATCACTTAGGTCGCAACCACTTAGGTCGCTTGCAACCTCTTAGGTCGCCCCGCTTGCAACCACTTAGGTCGCTCAGCCTCACCTCCTTAAGTCACCCTGCCCCTTTAGGTCGCTGACCACATAGGTCGCTCGGTTTGCTTTCTACCAGTTAGGTTACTCGGCATGCATATAGGTCGCACCAACATAGGTCGCCCCATGCTTTAAGTCGCGCCATCCTTAGGTCATTCCATCTTAAGTCGCTCGGCCTTCTATGCTTAGGCTGTTCCATCACTTAGGTCGCTCGGCTTGGTCGCACACCTTAGGTCGCACCACTTAGGTCGCTCGGCTTGCCCCAGTACCTTAGGTCGCTTGGCCTGTTAAGTCGCACCTGCTATATCTCGTAACTGATGGGTCGCGCCATTCCTTAGGTCACTTGCAGTTAGGTCGCACTATGTGTTAAGTCGCGTTTGCTTTAAGACGCGTGCTACTCCTTAAGTCGCCGATCCCTTGTGACATATGCCGTGGGGTCGTATGAGTTGAGCCGCTGATTTCTTGTGTTGTATTGTGTTAATTCGTAAGTTGTGGCTGTTAAGTCGTAAGGGTATTTCCACTTTGATGGATTTGGAATCGAATTCTTTGGATTTTATTCACGTCTTCGAATGTGAATTTTTGTGATTGTTTGTTTCTACAATCATTTTTGTGATTTGTCACTTTAAAATATGAAGGTTTCAATACTAGCAGTAAATATCAAAACTCTTTCATCAAAACGATTTTAACCCTATTTTATTACAAAGCTTGTTTCTTAAACCGTTTTCCAATCTACTAGTATATACAAACCTTTACCTCACTCGTATGAGAAATCTAATTAAACGGCTTAGTAAAACAAGTGGTATGAAACACTTGCGTTTACTTCCGGTTAATTCTTGGACTTTTTCGATTGAATCTCTTGTGACAATTTTCGAGTGGAGATCTACAATTTGTTCATAAATATTTAAGTTAAGCTAGTGGTTATGGGACATGAAGCTAAGCTTATATATTTACTAGCTTACTGTAATTGACACTTCTTGATGATCGTTGATGAACATTTTTGTGATTTAGACTAGCAAATGTGCGATGTCTCTTTGTCTACGAGGGAGACTAAACCTTGTTTCTGTGGAGCTTCGGCTCAATTTGGTGGGGTGGCGACCCATGGTCTTCAGGCCGTTTTGTGGAGCTTCGGTTCAAAATTAATGGTTAGCCACTATGGAATAGCGTTCCATTTTGTGATACATGTGTTGGTGAGTTTTCATGCTCCCTTTTTGTGATAGGCCTCCCCCTTTCTGTGATTTCTGGATTTCTATTGATGATTTCTATAATTTGTGCTTCACCAATTTTCGTGATTTTCATTGATAAGTTTTATCAACTATTGTGCATTGGTGAATTTGTGTGTCATTAACTTTTTTGATTGGCATTGATATAATGTCAATATTTATGGTTTTGTGAACAAAAATAAAGAGTATGACATTCTTTTTGATATTTGAGAAGATTCTTGTGATATTGATTAATCTCTTGTTGATTTTCAGTTACATACTTATCACAGTATGGTTTTATGGTTATCATACGTTTTTGTCATATCTCTTATTCTATATCATTTCATCTGATATTTATAGCTAGACTGATCCGTTTATTATTTTCTTATTAAATGATACTCGGGTCAGACCGAGATGTTACAGGTGCTTCTACTTGACTTCTCATATGGGATTATCACCCTGGCTTTTGGCTAATTACTTAGATTAGTAGTTTTTGTTGTATACATTTGAGATATAGACTCATTGATGTATCCATATTCTTTTGTCTAGCACTTGTAGCTATTCTTTTTGTGATATTGTGGATCTTGTTTGACCACTACTCTGATACACACTTTTAAGTGTTATATTCATATCTATTTCCGCCTTTGTGATATGGATGTCTGTGACTGATTTGTGTTATGTTTATTTCTATATTTGTTTCCGAAGAATATATATAGCCATTGTGTAGTAGCTTTGAGTTTGTATCGGTATGTCGGATTTCCTCCTGAAACCAAATGCATGTTGTACTATCTGACATATCGGTGCTCGCACAAAGCAATTACACGGATGGTCGCTCCTCAACCGCCTTATTCTCCGCGCTAGTTGACGACATTACACCGTAGTGTCCTTGGCTAGAGTGGGTATAGAGGTGGGGCGTCGCACAACATTTAATTTATTCCTTATTAACCTTTGTCATTATAATTGATTGGAATTACATCAGAAGAGATGTCATTTACATCCAATCAACATTATTAAGTCATATTCTAATAATATTTTTCATTTATAAATCATTAAATTTAATATCTCATAATATTAAATTCTAAAAATCTTATTAAATTCAATATTTTTAATTATAAAAAATGTTGGTCGTTACATCGTATGTACGTATCTCAACTCAAATTAGAATATTAGTCACTTATAATATGATATAGAACATGTATGAGTTAAATAGAACCATATAACACGAATTCTGAATCCAAATCATAAGCAC
Source organism: Allium cepa (assembly GCA_030765085.1). Taxonomy (NCBI): domain Eukaryota; kingdom Viridiplantae; phylum Streptophyta; class Magnoliopsida; order Asparagales; family Amaryllidaceae; genus Allium; species Allium cepa. Next base: position 617,576,983 of record CM060942.1, read on the forward strand.
AAGCATTGATACACAATCATAACAATCATATGCAATCAAAACAGTAATAACAGTGATTTACAGCCAAAGAACCCATTCAATAATTATCAAATTTCATTTGCTTAATCCAAATTATCACATTTTACATTCCCTATGTCAATATTATATTTACACTTCATTTCTTATCAACATCAATTTTTTTAACATTTAATTAGTTAACATCCAATTATTTAAATCTATTTCCTTCACATTCAATTTTTTCAATTCAATTTATGAAATTCCAATTGTTTCACTGTTTGTTTAACATATTTCATATAAATTCATTTATGAACCATTTTATAAATTTATTCCATTTGACCTTGTCTAAATTAAATTTTATTTTATTACAACTCAGTATATTCCTTTTAATACAAATGTCATTTATAAACCATTTTATAAACATTTAAGTCTATTACAGCAATTTTATAAAATGCATTTCATATTTATTTTTCATAACTCAAGTTCATATTAATTCTTCGACTCACTTCATTGGTTCATTTTATAATACAAGTTCATATTAATAATTTTAACTTTAATGTGTTTTATTTTATAATATGACTCACTTCATTAGTTTATTATTAATTTTACTTAAGCAAATTTTATTTTATAGCTCAAATTCATATTAATAATTTCTTTTTTATCACAATCAATTAATTCAACTTCTCTTAAGTTAATTTTCATCTTTTCATTAACTTATTTCATATCCAATTAGTTATCATTCAATTTATTGAAAGTCATTCTATTTGCATTTAATTTATTTACATCCAATCTAAATTAGATTCAATAACTCACATTAATTTTCTTACACTCATTTATTCTCATTCAATTTCTTTCACATTCCAATTGCATTTCATCATTTTATAATTCAAGTTATATTTATTCTATTAATTCATTTTTATCGCTTAAGTGGAATTAATTCACTTTACTAAGTCATCTAGTTCAATTCAGTCTAATTCATTTAATCTTTATTAAGTTAAATTTTATTTTATTTTATCCATTTCTCATTTTATTTAACTCTATTTTAATTTTTTCCTCTTATCATTCACATTGAACAAATTTAAAATTTGTTTTTAGCTCAATATTACTCAAATCTATAAGTTATACAACTTGATTTACTTAAAATTTTATTTCGTTATTTTATTGAATTTATTTCAACTACCATTCATTTTTTTAAGCTTTCTTGAGTTAAATCTCATTTTATTTTCTTCATTTTACTAACTCAATTTATTTAACATTTCTTAAGTTGATTATTTTATTTCATATCTCAAATTCAAATTTTCTTTTGTTTGCTAAACCAAAATATTCGACATTTTTAAAATTTAATTTTTACTTTCCTGTTCAAATCTATAACTTATAACTTATTTTTATCTATACTATTTTCAATTATAAGTTCAAAACTATTTTCATATATTTATCAGATCGTACTTAGAATTTTTTTCACAATTAAAACTTGTTTTAACCGAAAATAAATTCCTTTTGGTAGCAATTCTCACCCAGAAACTCGAAAATGAATATGGACTTCAAATTTATTTCTTTCAAAAAGCTTTTCAAAATATATTTCTAATCAAAACACTTTCAAATAACATTATTATTAATTTTGAAGGCTTTGAGAACAAATTTGAAAATCAATGGGAGTTTTAATTCTAAAATTCTTAGCCTTTAATTCCTTCCTATTTATAAGCTATATTACAAACATACTTATATAATTTCATTATCTTATTACCAAAACATTTCATTAATTTACAACTTTGTTATCTTAAACAATTCTTATTGTAATCAGATTTAGTTCAATTTAATTACCGAACACTTCGTAAAATAAAGTTCACAAAATATTCGTTTTATGTTAATTCAACCAATAGTCAATGATAATTAAATATTATCATCTCCAAACAACTATCATTCATTAAAAATTATCATTTTATATATAAAAAATATAATTTAGGTAAAATTATTTCATTTACCCTATTTTAAAACAATATTATATCGACTTGCCTTCTTTAAGTGTTTAGAAACTCCAATCGATATCATGGCTTCCCACGCACCGATCAGAATTCATAAACAACTCAACGGATAAGTAAACAAAATATAAACATTTTTTAACACTAACAATGTGACGGCCCACCCTGAGACCCACATTAACAAAGAGTATTACTAGGTAATACCATCTGCTAATGCGGAGAATAGGGCTGGTTATGAGCGACCATTTATAGCATTGTAATATCTATTGAATACGTCAATAAATGCTCTATATTTTTTTCTTATTCAAATGGATCGACATATCCAATAAATATTTAACATGAAGCCATAGGTGGCTATAGAATCTATCAGAACAAAATACAACAACCCAAATGTAAAACACATCACAGAACAACAAAAAATCAAATATATACAAATATATAGATACATCACAGAATATACAAAATGATACATCACATATGTGGTATGACGACCACAATGTAAACACGAATCAAAAGAATATACATATTAGAGTACCAACAAAAAGGACTACACAAAAGCTACAACAAAAAGAGCTAGCATAAAAGTCCACGCGGAAGCAGAATAGGCTAAGTCAAAAGGGTACCTAACCTGAAACACCTCGGTCTGACCCGTATAAGATACATGGTTAGTCTAGCTAAACAAATCAGCTTACAAGGATAAGTGATAATATGAGCATAAGGATAATGTGATAATATTCCTGAATAGGAAGGAACAATCTAAAGTGTATGATTACATCAAGTGATAATATCGTATCACTACACAAACGTATAATCTCAAAGGAGATAAAATAACCCATAAAACGCTAAAAGTAACAAGTCTCATATCATCGGCGTTCATAAAAAATCAAATATGGTTTAGGGTAAAACCTAAACCGCCATCTTGGGAAACCCAAAACATGCATAAGGAGATCCCATCTCAAACATGCCATAAGGTAAATATATCTCTAAAGAGGAGAACGAAATCTCAAGTAAACGCCCAAAGGCAAATCTCATATAATGCTAGTGTAGGCAATTCAAATCTCAAAAATAGAACTTCCAAGAGTTCAAATTCCCAAAAGATAATCGCTATAAATATGTATCGAATGGTTCAAAGGACCAATTCTAGAAAAGGGTGACACAATAGGGAAAATGGTCAAAGAAACCATCTCAAAAGTGTTTGCACATGCATTTGGCCGAAGCCTTGCCAAGTACTGTTGTCTCAAATTGGTATCTCGCCCGAAGGCAAGACGTCATAATGACAAACACGCCGCAATGGTCAACGTCTCGAAGACAAATATGCCGCAATGACAAACGCCGCAATGGCAATGACCCGAAGGTCCGGTACTGGCACACCGCAATGGCAAATGCCGCAATGGCAATGACCCGAAGGTCCGGTACTGGCACGCCGCAATGGCAAATGTGTCAGCAACTCTCGAATAGGAACCCTAATAGTGTTAACGTGCATCCCATACCACACATTCATACTAAATGGTTTACTAACTGCTAGTAAATTTCACACTTAAAGCAGTAAAAAAGTTACCTCATCTCATTGGTAAACTCGACCCGAAGGTAAAAACGATCAAACAGACAAGTTGGGAATTAACAGATAAGATGAATGCACGTGTCCCATACCACGTGTTTTACCACCATTTAACTCTTCTTTTTATTCACTCGAATAGTGCAAAAACGTGTATTTATATACAAAATAATTTACTTGAGAACAAGCTTTTAAAACCAATTTTCGAAATCAATTATGAAAACCGTATTTCAAAATTCCCTTAGTATAGAGAATAAGTAGATTTTGTATTTGAAAATACTTTAAAAATATCATATAATAATTATTTAAAATGCCAATTTATTTTCAAAATTATTTCGAAAAGGTTTGGAACAATCCGTGCTCGAAAATGAATAAAAACCCAAGAAATCACCCAAATCGATATCTAATTCAATTCAAATTAAATTCAAATTTAATCCAAAATTTGAATTTCAAAATCTCCAAAATTTGGTTAGTCTAACGATATACATCATGGCCTTAAAACATTTCAGAAATATTACAAAAACATGAAGTAAAAGTCAAAAGTCGGACGGAAAAAGAACATAAAAATGCATCAACAACACAATGCGCAGGTCTGAAATCTTCTCTGGGTTCAACTTTCGGACAAGAAACAGATGGCCAAACTATATTTGAACTAAAAATGGTCATGCACAAACTAGAAAACTTCTACTTTCAAACAAAAAAGAATCAATAAATTCCGACTAGAAATGAAAATGTTATGCTGTCTCAAACATGGACTCAGACCATGTTTGCAACACTTCAAAAACAAAAATATGCTCAGGCCTGAAATCCATCTAGGATCCAACTTACAGGCCTGACACATAGGAACGAACGACTGCATATTGAGCTGAAAAATGGTAAAGTTACACTATCTCAAACATGGGCTTAGGCCATGTTTGCAACAGATCAGAAAACTAAAAGAATATACAGGCCTGAAAGCCATCTCGAGTTTAACTTCCAAGCATGAAACAGAGGACCAAATTACCTCGTATCGTGCTGAAAATTGGTATGCATATAAATAAAACTTCAGCTTTAAAAAATAAAAAATCAATGAATTACGACCGGAAATGAAAAAGTTACACCGTCTCAAACATGGACTCAGGCCATGTTTGCAACAGTTCGGAAAACCAAAAAATGTACAGGCCTGAAAACCATCTCAGGTTCAACTTTTAGGTATGAATTATAGGACCAAATCACTTCGTATTAAGCTGAAAATTAGTATGCCCATAATAGAAAACTTTGGGTTTCAAACAAAAAAAGAATCAATGAATTTCGACTGAAAATGAAAAGTTAAACTGTCTCAAACATAAACTCAGGCCATGTTTGCCACAGTTCAGAAAACCAAAAAATGTACAGGCCTGAAAACATCTCGGGTTCAACTTCCAGGCATGAAATAGAGGACCAAATCACCTCGGATTGAGCTAAAAATTAGTATGCATATAGTAGAAAACTTCAGCTTGCAAAAAAAAAAAAGAATGGATGAATTTCAGTAAGAATTGAAAAAGTCGTGCTATCTCAAATATGGACTAAGGCCATGTTTGCAGCAACTCAAAACAATTTCTACAGGAAAAAATTTGTGTGTGAGTTGATTTTCTACCACTGTTTTGAACATCCAAATGACAATATTATTCAACCAAAATTTGCAGAAATGATGATCAACATGCAAACTGCCAAATGCAAGAAATCTGGCATCATTTCCCTGCCGAAATCAAAAGATATTAGCATGCAAAGTACCAACCAAAGAAGATTTTGACACAGAAACAAAACTGAAAGTAAAAACAAATTAAAAACCAAAGTTTTGGTGATTTGGAGCTTGGCTCGGCTATTTTTTGTGAGTTTTGTAACTCACCTTACATAATAGCAAAGCAACAAGAGCGAATTGGAGAGAAGATGCAAGCTTTGGCCTTGAGGAGGCTTCAACAACCTAAAAAAAGTGTTCATACAAACATGCAAGAAAAAAACTTCAATTATAGACAACAAATTCACCAAATCAGAAAAAGGATGAAGAGAAGCTTGGTTTTGGCTTAGAATACCTGAAATAGTCGACTATATTTTGATAAATTTTAGCAAACATTTGAATTAATTAGAGATTTGAAGCCTAGGGTTTTAAAGAGGAATAGTTTTTTTTCTTCCTTTTGTTTTCTAGTAAAAATGTATGTAGTATGTATAGGTGTTTTGAGAAAGAAGAATCTTTCTCACTATTTTATGGTTAGTGAACAAATAGGCTTGATCCAAAAGAATTAATTAGCCTAAAAATCTAATTAACACTAAATTTACCCTAACACTCTCATATTTGCATAATACAATATATGTGTTTACATGATTTCATCTCTATAAATTGTACAAACATATTTTATGTTTAACAAACATTTTTAACAACAAGTAAAAAGATATTTTAGTTATAAAAATATTTTTAAATATTAAAAAGTCTTATTTTACTTAAATACACAATTTACACAATAATTCATATAAAACTCTATTTTTAACTCCAAAAATTACGTAAAAATTATTTTCTTGTGTAATAAAATATAACAAAACATTATTCATCATTTTTGTGATAAAAACTAATTTTTAAATCAAAATTCACCTTTTTATTTAAATAAACATACTATAAAAATCAAATACTTCCTTTATAAATTATTAAAAGAAGCATTTGGGAACAGTTACAAGAATTATTGCATTTTCACTAAATAAAATCATATTTCACTCATTATTCTCACAAATACCCCAGATAAAGTTTTCAAAACTTTATTTTCACATTTTACTTCCAAAATCCATTGTTTATTCCAAATAAAAAAATTCAAATCTCCAATTTATTTTTAATTCACAATATTAGATTATAACCACTGTTATAATTTAATATTTACTGGTAATCACCAAAAGCAGGGTTGTTACAAACAAGTACGCTCTCTCATATACACACTCAAATAGCTCGTTCTAGGATATTACTACCCTATCTATAAGGAGTCAAACCCTACAAAGCTAAGGTTACCGCTAACCAAAGCTCTAATACCAACGGTTACGACCCACGTTTTGGAAGGTTTAAATCAACAATAATCCACACATGCCAACTTAAAAAATCTGGAACATAGATAATCATTGGGTTTAATTAAGAAAATAAGAAAAGAATAAGAAAACAAACACAGAATCTCGTAGCGGAACGATAAAATATAATAATCAAATAAACAATTCATGAAACCGTTTATATTATACATTTGATTATAATTTATAAAATATTTGTCAGAGTTATATATACAACATGGATAAATAAATAATGCAGCCGACAACAAGATGTTAGGAATAATATAGTAATAATAATATACCAAATCTTCGTCTTCGTCCTCTAGAGAATAATCTTCAATACGCTGAAAAACTCTGGGCTGACCCGAGCGTAATGAAAAGACAAAACACTCGAGTCAGGACTAAAATGTCCTTATGTGAGTCAAATCGATATCACATAACATGAGTCTAATAGCATCAGAGATGTTTATGGGGTTTCACATCTCATATCCAATGTATAACATGCGTGCAATAACTCAAGAGATGCTATGGGATTTTCCATCTCTTAAGGATCCATGAAAATATTAATATGTAGTAGAATACACTACATATATAATGTCTAATCAGTAAATTTTTGCTTAGCTTTAAGGCTTTACATTAATCCCTCTTAACGCGTTTTAAGCATTGTCGTACAGTTTGCATATAGTGCCCCAGTAGTACGTCGGGGGATAGGGATGCACCGTGATACGACAACACTAAACCAAAATCGTAGGGGTCTCATATAGGGATAAAAGTATGACAAGACAAGTGAGGCAATGCCCAAGGTAGGATACTACTAGTTCGAGTCGCATGGCCGGTGGTAACACATCGTAGCCACGACCTCCCAACACATGCATCGATCCCATATTGAGTCAATGGGAGGCTATCCCATATCAAAGTACACCAATCGAAATCAACAACAAGAGTAATAATATGGACTGACTCTAAGAAAATCGAAGAATGGATGCCCGCTAGAGCTAGCAAGCATGCCTGGCCCTGTAAATCTGTCCCGTTTTAATCAATTCAATTTTGCACAAGTGCCAGGGTTTATCCATGACCATTCTCTTTCTTCAAATCCAGCAAAAGACGCTACATCCAAACACCTCGTTTTGGAGCCTCCTTTGCGTACACAGTTGTTAAAGTGGTTCCAATATTAACAGAGAGTATGGCAATAAGAGGCCTTGGTCCCCGTAACAACCAAGCGTCGTCTTACACACTGGTTGGTATGTTTATATTTCAGAAACAATTCATACTTGACATCAAAATATCATATTCGCTTCAAATCAAATTCATTTCAAAATCATCATATTTACTCAAAATAAACTATTTCAATTAAAATCATTTTCACCTTAATAGCTCAATTTCAGTTCCAATTCAAAATTGTTTTGAATTTCCATTTGGGTTATAACTTTAATTTAACCCAATTCATATTAAAATCCATGATTTAAATATAAATATTCAAACCTTGACAAGTTTGAATATTTAGAAAATTGTTTGAATAATTTTAAATAGTTTAAAATGTTAAATAGTTTGATATAAAATACTTTGAGTGTTGAAAATGGTTTATAAAATAAAATAGCTTAGAAATCAAAATAAATTGAATACTTAAAAAATAGGTTTTAAACAGTTTATATTAAAATAATTTATTTGAAAATAGTTTCAAAGTTAAACCGGTCCAACTCCAAATTTCCAATGCAAATCAATTTTAATTTCCATTTCAATTTAATTAATTCAATTTGGACTTCAATTCGAATTTAACTTCGATTCCAATTACTTTCAATATCGATTTAAATTCCAAATCGATTTCAATTTCAACTTTAACTATTTGATTTAATGGTTAAATTTCAACTCCGTTCTCAATTTTAAACCTTTCTAATTTATATCAATTCCGAGTTTAATTTGAAAACACCGATTTAAATCACTTAAATCTATTCAGACTTCAACATTCAATTTATGGTTTAAATCTTCAAAATCAATTCAATTTCGAGCGCAACTTTTGAAATATCGATTTAAATTACTTTTACTTAGCAATATTTCAAAGTTCTAATAAAGTTCAAATCTTTTAAAACGAACCAATTTTCGAATTTCAAATCATATTTCAATTTTTACTTTAAAATCTCAACTTCAATTATTTAAACAATTCCTGTTACCAAATTTAAATTTCAACTTTCGAGCTCAAGTTCGAAATAATTCAATTTCCATAAATTCGATTTTTATTTCTTTAAATCAGATCGTTTAAATAATCGTAGATCAAAAATTATGAAATCATTTAATTTAACCAATCCGGTGTCCGTATATAATTTTCTATCATATGGCCAAGTGAATCAATTATTTCGATTTAATTCTAGGACGTATATATATATCATTTCAATCCAAAATAAATATTATAGTTATATATCATTTCAACCTATTTCTCAATTTATTCAAAATAATTCGATTTACCATTTTATATAATGTAAATAATATACAAGATGGTAACAAGATATATCAAAACAAATAAACATTCTATCCATCCAAAATATCAATCAATAACATCCATCATAATCAACATCCAAATCAGGAAAAATATCATAACAATTTACTAGTTATCAATAATCGAGAATTTAGCTAGCAATTTAATTTCCATTTCAAATTTAACTGTCAATTTTAATTTCTACGGTCAATTCATATGTCAATTTCATCTCAAAACGACAGTAAAAAAACAACTTAGCGATCCCAATTTAACGAACATAGAAATATTATAGTACGTCATGAGCATTAAAATACTCACCTTTTTTATTTGAAACTCAAAAGATTTCCAGCTTCAAATAAATACCACTTCCAATCCAAGCAGTAGACGACATCGATGCGATCACACTACGGTTCGTTCACTCGAAACGGACCTCGTATACAAAAGTTACAAATTTATCAATATAGCGATTACTAGAAATTTAATTAACTTAATTAAAAATTTAATTAACAACAATTTTAACTAACTAATACCTAATCCTCTTCACGCGTTCAAGCCCGCACAATTGCACGAGAACACAGTTACAATCGATCCTCCATGCACCCTCTACCTAAGACCACCACCCAGATCCAACACCATGCCGTCGTACTCAGAGAGCATCGCCCTTCCAGGCCATCTTCGTCATCCAATCACGTGCACATGGACATTGAGGAACCCAAAACCCTAATCGAAGAACAACCCCCTCTACAAACCGCCGCCGCTCCCTTACGCGCACCGCCTTTCCATGCCGCGTTCCCTCTACCAACCGAGCTCACAATTGATCCTTGTCATTTGTTTTTTTCTCTTGTCGATCTGCTAAAGAATGAGAGGAAAAAAGAGATGGGGGAAAAGACAATAGGAGGCGGGTTGTACGAGTTTTGGAGGAAAGGAAAGTAAATATATTATTAAAATAAGAAAATATCTTACCCGGTTGGTCCGCAAAATTCTGAACTCCAAACGAAGCGTGTCGCTTGGCATTTTGTATGTTTTAACCCCACTCCGAACATAATGAAACTAGTCTCAAGGTCTAATTCGATCGTATGTGGAAGATATATTTTCAAAATCCATTTATTTTAATTATTCTGAAATTAAATTCTACACGTTTCAAGCTTGCACGACCAAATGATAAGTCTGATCGATACAAAACTTGAAATCCTATAAAATTAAAATATAAAACTTGAAATGTTATTTTTACTCGTCAATTAAAATATAAAATTTCCAATTACTATTTGTTCACCTTTAAATCTAATTTTAAATGTTAACAATATTCATTCATATTTAAATAAAATTTAAATAAATTTCCAATACCATTTTCATTTATATTAATTCAAGATTCAATTATTTAAATAATTGCAATATTAAATTTAAACAATTTTAATTATTCAACAAATTACATTAATAACCATTTATTTCAAATGAATGTTAATTATCAACAAATATTTCATTCGTATATAAATAATCCAATATTTATGATTCAATTACCGTTATTGATAACAAACACATTCAATAGGTAAAATTCATTTCAATATTGATTATTTCCCAAATCATCGAAATTGGTTATTTCAAAATTTTATCCAAATTCAAATTCAATAAACTACATAGATAAACATTTAAAGTTTTTATTTCTAATCATTTTTATTCAATAATCATATTAAATTTAATAAAATAAAATAGTTAAAAATACTATTCGTTACAGATTGTATAGAAATAATCTTCTTATACTTGGTATTTAATTTCGAGGAGGGAATACATACTATTCTTTTGAGTTTAAAAGGTGATTTTATCCTTATTCGGTAGATAGTAAAGGTTGATTATGGAATTTGATATTGAGTAGAATTAGTATAATTTCTATCGACTCTTTTTACTTAATAAGTTTTTGCAATGTGATTTATGAGAAGTGATTTTGATTTGGTATTTCCAAAGTTAAAGAGAGGTTTAATGATTCTGTATATACTAGGAAAGAATATGATTTAGAGATTTATATCTATAAAAGGGATATTTTATTTGATAAAAGATATTAATGAATGAAATGATAATCACACTCAAACTTAACATCTATTTATATAAGATTGGTTCGAAGGAATCGGTGTCAGATTTGGGTAATTCCTACCCGAAAACCACATCGAACCAATGCATACGTTCGGAAGTGAAGATATGTTGAAGACAATGATTTTTAAGATGGAGATCTTCATGATAAAGAGATGCTTGCCATTAGCCTGGTGATTTCATATTATATATATGGTTGGTAGTTGTGCTCTGTTACGAAAATATTTGATGCAAGGGCTACTCGCTACTGATTCTAGAGGTGATTCTTGACTGGATTTAGTAGGAGAGTTCCTTCGGTTTGTCCTGTTCCTGGACAACTTGTGTGGACGAATGTCTGGCATTAGATTTGTAAAATGCATGTACATTGATTTTTACAAACACACATCTGTTTGGTGGTTTAGGAGGTAACTTTCTTATACTTAACACCCTTCTCCGAGACTTACGTGCTTAGAGGTTGTACATTTGTGGACATCAATAGTGTGTGTTGGAGTTGGCAATGTGGCATTCAAGTGAAATGTGTGCTATGAGAAAGGAAATCATTACCTTGAGCCTCATCACCCGAGAATGACAAAAATAGAGTTCATGCGTTAGGGTTAAGTGGATCACTTCCATTAGGATATGGTCATCGCCTTTCTAGATTACCCCATATGTATCAGGTACGTTGTCTATGCTATGAAAGCTCCCGGATAGGTCGAGAACGACCAGGGTGATGTCATATTCGGTACCATCTATGGTAAAGGCAGGCCAGTTCTATGTGGGTAGAGGTTAGAGCCTCAGGTGCATCCCTCTAGAGGTTTACTATCGAAAGGTAGTCCCTTACCTTGTCATTGTATGGAATCCATTCTCCAACAGTGCCTTAGGGTTTTTATTGTAAACCTATTATGTTGTCAAATTTAACAAATGTAACAATCCAGCTTTGATTAATATGTTATTTGAAAGGATTTTCAAAGAATGTCATTAAAACTAATAATACCGGATTTTTCGTAGTAAAGATTTTGATTGTCATAAGGTAAAAACCCGTTCCATGTTTATATGTAGCAAGGTCTTATGAGATGCCCTTTGTTTTCAAATATCCGTATTTTGAGTTTCTCACACCAGTCCCATGACTAACCCGAAGTTTATTTCCTTTTCCATTAAACTTTGGGTGCCCTATTTTTTCGGATAGCCAAGTTATCAGGTTTAACTTAGAGCATTGTGATGGGGCTTTAAGTCTAGAGCTGAAGATGTTCCTGTAAATTGTTCTCCACTTCCAGTTTTCATTGCTTTAGTTTACTAATTGTATTCAACATTTATAAGGACGGAGATTTATAACTGTCCAGGCTGATTTATAAGATTGATTCTGATAAATGTATTTAAAATTTCCACTGTAAAGATCATATATATTGGAATAATGTTTGTTATTCCATTCATGTAAGATTCTATTTTGTCTTTATTTTCTTTCTACCCCTTACTATCAGTCCTTCTGACACTTGGTTTTTCGACATGTGAATACCGAGGATGTATTAGTGTTGATTTCCGAGGGTCAAAAGGTTGGATCGTCACATTAACGTCACATTATTTTACACATAACGGTATTAGGATAAATTTTAGAACTATACTTAGTTGAATCAAATTTTGAAAATAAAAGGTTTAGTAGAGTATTTCATTTTTTAACATTATGTTTTTCATTGTATGTAATCATTCATGCTTTTTCATGGTTTAAACATTCATGATCATAAACTCTTAAAAATATCGTGTTTGATTTCTAAAAGACTAACCACACATATCTAACATAGTTGGAATATGGATACCGGTACAAATATGATATATTCCTTAAGGCGCTGTGCACAATAAGAAAAGAAAGATCAAAAAACTACTATGGAGATCTTTTATATGGTCAATCATATCATGATATTCTCCGGAAAAGAAAATTTTCAAGATAGCAGTGATGCTGAAACATACAAACAACCTTCTTACTACCATTCCTTGGTTCTTTTATTATTATTAGATTTATATGATGCTTTTTTTAATGATACTTTTTAACTCTATATATCTCACATATACCTTGCATATTAGGCTAAAAAGTTATTATAATTATCATGTCTTTCTAGAAATAAACAATATATAAGAATAAAATAATATTCGCTTCAAAAATTTATTAAACATAAATTTGATCATTTACATAGTTACACTTATCAAATATCGTGATTAGGCTATGATTAAATTTCATAGTTACTATGGTTTGTTATATACGAATTTTATTTAATAAATTTAATGTATAAATTTTCTTTGACAAATTTAAATGCTTATGATTATATAATAATATCATTTATGTCATATCGAATTGTTTTCCATATTCTCATCATTAAATTTTGATTTCATATATATCATATAGTTTATATTGATTTTGATACATTAGGTATTGATTTTTATGTACATATCATTTTACTTAGGAGTTTATTCCCATTACTTTTTATATTGATTAAGTATCCCACATTCATATTTGGTATTAATTAAATAAATAGCTTCACAAATATAGTCTCTAACAAAGTGGTATCACATTTAAGGGGAGTTTTATTTGTCACCCATTTTCGTTAATGACAAAGGGGGAGAAAATTATAACATGCATATATTAGGGGAGTTATCTAACTCATGGGGAGTTATATTATATTTTATATACAGGGATATTTACATGGTTGTCATCATCAAAATGGGGGGTGATTGTTAATACCTCAAATATTGATTTTAATGACAACAACCATATAAATATCGATATTAATGTTTTGCCAAATTATATAGTATATAATGCAGAAAATTATACATGTACCAAATCAAGGACTTTACTGTATAAAGACTCAAGATAAAGATATGAAGACGATGAGTCCAAAGACAAAGAAATGAAGATCCCAAGGTTATAATTTTGTGTATAGAGCCATTGGCATATATTGTTAAAGTTCTTGGTAGAAATTTCTAACTGCAACTCCAATTTTTGATATTTGATATTTTAAACAAAAATAAATTATTTTAATTACAAAGTATATTTTAAATATATTTTACAAAAGTTTTTTAAAGTCCAAATATATTTAAAAACTATGTTCAAATTATTTTATAAAAGCATAGAATTTTCAAATCATTTTAAAGAAAATAATTTTCATTTTTTACTAGCATATGTCGACATACATATCTAAGGTATGTCGATATATAAGCCGCCAAATAGATTTTCAAATTTTGAATGGTATCTATTCAAAAAGAAAACTCTTCACTAATGGACATATCTATTAATTTGCTATATAAAGGAGAGTGCAAATGAATTTTAAACTAATTAATTACTTAGTTTCTTCCCACTCCTCACACTCTTGAAAATTCTCTTGAAAAATATACTCTATTCTCTTCCAAATCATATAGAATCAATTCACACTTCAGTGTATTGATTCAATTCAACTTTCTTGCTATTTTGGAAACATCCCTCTCTTATTTCAAAGATCAAATTGCTATCCAAGAGGCTATGACATCAACTGTATCCAAAAAAATAAGATTTTGTCTTTGGATAAACTATCAACTCTACTAGTATTTGTTCGGGTATGCTTGTAGCCCGTTCAAATCAAGTGGGTGTACTTATGGCCCTTTTAAATCAAGTGGGTGTGCATAGTAGTCCATTAAAATCTATTGGGTAGGCTTGTAGTCCAGTTAAATCAAGTGAGTTTACCCCGGAGTCAGAATATAGGAGGGCGTGTCTTATAGCCTTGAAATCGAGATTGTATTTTGGGTTTGCCTTCTACCTGGTTAAGGATTGGCATTTGAAAAGAAATCTACACAACCAATTATACGGGACTGGATGTTTGAGAAATCCAAACATGTACAAAATTCTTGATATTATCTCTCTAACTCTTAATTTACTTTATTGCTTTTATTTTTATCAATGATTGCATCTATGATTGATTGTTAGTATAGTTCTATGTTGTTAATCTATGATTTAATTTTAATCTTGAATGAAAATCAAAAAGATTTGCATACGTTAGAAAACAACATTCATCACTTTATTATTAAATTGGTTTTAAGATCCATAATTTTGCAATCCACATCCTGACCTTTCATCTTCAAAACCTCCTTTATTGCCTTTGCCGCCCCTCAACCCTCTCTGCCTTCTTCCATTGAACACTAAGCTCTTCAGCTACTTCAAGGCAGCCACAACAAGGTCTGCCTTGAGCCTGGAAATCCACACAGTGGATAAGACTAGGTTATCCTCAGCCCTCTTCTGAACCTCGATTGTCAAAGCCTCCATTTGATATAAAGCATACATCAACAAGATGAGAATTTCTAAGGTAAATCGTCATTGTATAAAGAAAGGATACATACGCCCAAGTCCCACTGAGCTTGGTAACAAGTTCGAGGAATGGGAGTGAAGCAAATGGAAGTGCGGTAGGATAATATTGGGGGGCAAAAGCAATATAGGATAAACCATCCAAAGCAGTACGCACTACCCTCTTAGCAAGGCTGAGGACGAGAGCTACAGGTAAGGGCAAGAATCAAGTTCTTGGGTATCGAAAGGATTAGAGAGGTGATATGGGTAGTGCTTCTAATAAAGGGAAAGAAGGAGGAGGAGGCATATGAGGTTCCTTGAGAAGTTGATCAGAGGTTTTAGCATCATCCTTCTTTCTCCTCTCTCCCTTCTTCTTCTTTATCGTCTCTAATTTCTTCGGTGGGGGATCATCAAAAAACACATCTGAGAGGTCTCCAGCCATTTTGCCTGCACAAAAAGGAGTTAAGATAAGTATTTATCATTGCAAAAAATCAGAAAATATAATTTCATCGTCCATCTTATCAAATTATACCCTTAGATTCATTCGTAACCGAGGAGAATTTAAAGGTGGAGCGAGAGAAGTTATGACTGGTATGTAGAAAGTCATAATTGCACGATAACAACTCAATAAAGAATAACTTTATTTTTATATCTTCTTCGCCCAAAATTAGGATGTCCTTCCTAGGAGATATGAATAACCTTATGGCTTGGTCGGAAAAGATAGGACGACTGGTCTATGGTTGGAAAGAAGAAGGGAAGTTATCTAAATTTGAAATGAAAAAATAATGGTCATTCCATTTCTGGGTCTTTCGTGGAATAGACGTGGGAATTGATTTCTTTTCCAGAGTTTAATAAAACCCATAATCACCCCTAGAAGGACTTTTGTGAATATCAAATAAAAATTAAAGTTCCTCATAGGAGGAAGGAGAACACTTCTTCGTTTAAAGGATGAAAGTGGTGATCAAAATAGAGTAAGAAATTGAAACAAGTTGTATGGGAGCAATGTCATTGGCGTAAAGCCATTCATGAAGAATTTGATTGGAGGAAGATAAAGATTACATCCGATGTGCTCAAAAGTAATAGAAATCCATGTGGAGGTGTATTGATGTGATCATGAGAGTCTGGCACCCTTGCTACATAACCTTCAAACCTAAAATAACCCAAAATACCCTCTATTTCCTCCAATTCGGTTATTCTAGATGGAAAGGATAAGGGAGAGGTGATCTGTTCAGTAGAAGCAGCAAAACAAATATACTAGTTGATTATCGATTATCGCTAAGATATAGAGAAATAAACAACAAAGAAAAGAATACCATTACCTTTGTTCACAAAAGTAACTGCTTATTGGAGAAGATGAAGTTTGCAACTAAGGTTTTCAAAAGTATGTAAAGAAATTAAAAGAAAGAAGAAGAACATATACTCACCTCGGTTTAATTGTCAGCCATGAAATCAGAATAATGGAAGAGCCCCAATGCTCGACTAATGTCACCGGAGAGTAAGAGAAGAATCCATATATATTTTCTTAGGAGATGAAAAGAATAAAGTGGTAGCTTTTTCAAAGAATCGACCAATGAAAAATTGACATGCGTAGTCGGGCATTAAATGAAAAATGGCATTGAAGATCTTTTCCATTAAAAAAGAAGAGAGGGAAAAGCAAGAAATGATAGGGCACAGGAAAAATGTGACAACCTATGTAACGTCCCGCCTTTTCGATCCTTAGATGTCGATACTAATACAACCATGGTATTCACATGCCGATCATCCAAGTGCAGGAAAGACATATAGTTTGAGAAAATAAAGAGAAAAGAAGAACATAATCTTATAACGCATTGAATAATCTATAATATAAAATGGTCTTTACACAAGAGAAATGTTTTGCATACGCAATCAGAGTACAAACCTATAATCTGGCTGGACAGTTAAAATGGCATGTCCTTACAAATGCTAATAAATAGACAAACAATGTAGCGAAATAAAAAAGGAATATACAAGAGATCCGTGAATCCATCTTGTAAAATCTTTCTTGTCTCCTAAAAGCTACAAAGAATCCAGCTAAATCTGGAAAATATGTTCGGGTTGACCCGAGCATTATAAGAAAAATAATGCCCGGATCGGTCTGGTAAAACCATCGTGAGAACTCAAGTCACAGGAACTTTATCATTATAACTATTAAAACCATTTAAAATCAAAGGTATCTCGTAAGATCACGCCGCAATAAAGACGGACGGGTTTTTATCTTACGATAACCAAAACATTTTCTATAGAAAATCTAGTAATACAATAATAGTGTCTAGGATGCCAATACATATTAATCATAACCGAAACTGTTACATTAATTAAATTCCAGCATAATATGTATACAATCAAGTCCAAAGGCTCGTATTGGAAAATGGATTCCAACTATGAAAGGGTAAGGGTCTATGCATCGAATCCGTACACCTTTAGATAAAATGTATGGGAGGCGACAATACGTTGTACCTCTGCTACTCAAGACTAGCCATACCCTTTACAAGATAGCACCGAATATGATCACCCCCTGGTTGATCAACAACCATAATGACCCCGAAGCATACAAAAATATCGACTCTAGATAAGGATTATCATACACTGATGTAAGTGACCAACTTAGCCATACTGCATGCCCCTACTTTAATCATTTACCGGATATGAGGCTTGAGGCTACGATTAGCTTTTTATCATAGCACTACTTAGAATGCTAACACTGCCCTCCAAGTAGAAATGTAATGCCGATATTCATCTATACAAGTTCGTTCTGGGTCAGAAAGAAACCGAAGGCACTACACCTACTACATCCACTTTGGAATCACTCTCATGATTAGTAATAAGTAGACATTTTACTTCAAAAGCTCAATCTTTATTCGTCTTTAGGACATCTTCCATTTGAATGCTTATATTGGTTCAAAGTGTATTTCGGATAACAGATCTGATCCCGGTCTCTTCGAAACAACATCCGATAGTTTTTGATAAACTCAACCTTGGTTCTTTTGGAAATAAACAAATAATAGATAAGAGCGAGAATCACCCCCTAACCATTTAAGTGGACGAATCTCCCTATCATTTGTCCTAGGAGAATAAAATAAGATTTATACACATATTCAACATCATCCATGATGATCGTGCCATATAACTCACGTGTTTCTCCAAGATATTTCCACAGTTATATTTTGATCCAAATTTGATAGTCGGTTATTTAACTATCAAGTAAACACATAAATCAAATAGATTTAATTTCCCATGGAAACCACTAAGCCTCAATTAATTGACCTCTTATTAATTAAATCTCATTAGTTATTTACCCAAAATAATTCATATACTTATCTCATTGGTGTAAGTATATTCACAAACCAATTTATAAAGATTTCTTATTTCAAACTCATTTTAAATGGATCAAATCATAAGTCTTTGGAACCAAGTTAATTATGAATCCCCAAACAACTAGTCCCTCGGTGTTAAGTAAGGAATTGCTTCCCTACCACCAAAATAAAGAAAGACTAATCATTTATTTGATTCATAACTTAATTAAAATAAATGATCCAATCAAAACTTCATAAACCAGATCTTTCTTTCCAAAATCCAAGTTCTCTTTCAAAATATAACTATATTACTTAGTTCTTTATACTACGTAGAACTCCCTTAAAACAAACTTATTTGCTTAAACTCCTTTTGTAAAACATCATTATTTTAAAGCAAATTATTAAGTTAATCAAATTAACTTAATTACCATAATTAATTAATTAACTCAAAATACCATCATTAAGTTAATTAATCAACTTAAAAAACCACTTAAATAAATGGTTAATTAAGCTTAAACCTTGTTATTAAATTATAAATCATCTTTAAATTTACCATTAAATAAAGTAGTTAATTAAGGTAAACCTTGTTAAAAATAATTAATTAGTTTAAATACTTTTATTCAAATAACTAATTAACTCAAAACACTACTCATTAAAAGATTTATTAACTTAAGACAAACAATTAATTAAAAGAATAATTAGTTTTCAATCATTATTAATTAAAATAATAAATTATATTACGAGTTCAATTAAAATAATGATTCAAATAACAATTTACTTTAAACCATTTATTGTTAACTTAAATCATTTAATTAAATATACAATTGGTTTGAACTCTTTAATTGAATAAATGATTAACTTAAACATTTTAATTAAATAAATAATTAACTTTAAACCCTTGTTAATTAAATAAATGAATTAACTTAAACCTTAGTAATAATTTACTTTAAAACAATGTTGACTAAATAATAATCAACTTCACATTTTATAATTTAATACTAACTTTAAACCTTTATTAATATAAATCAAATTTTAAACATCATTAATGACATTAACCATTTAAACATTATTATTAATCTAGCATTCTACTTTAATTTGTTAAAACTTAAAATTGACTTTAATTCAAACTTGTCCAATTTGGAAAGAGGCTTAGCAAATCTCAATGGTACTTAAACAAGCTACCATTATACTCAAACCGACATTTATGTCGCAACATAAATATTGACATATACAACAGATATGTACATAAAATTCTTACCATCGATTGATGGATAACAAATCAATATAAATCAACTGGCATATACATAAATATCCAAATTCACATAATAGCGGAATGAGGATTTATTCTGCTAAATAAATGCCTAATATAATCTATTTAACTTAGATATAGCAGAACGGTATTATATTCTGCTATCGAGGTATCAATAAATACAATTACTAAAGGTCGTAACTATATACAGCCAGTATTAATTTACTATTAAATTATACTATAACATACGGGTCAAATGATTTCATGATGTGTTCTATATGTCGATACGTGTCCAAAGTCGAAACCCGTGTGTCCAACGGATTCCGTACAAAGGAGATATGATTTACCAAAGATTTGAGCTTTAAAAACCCTTTTTTATAATATCCTTAAGGCTCAATAGCCCAAAACAACTCACAATCGAGCCCGCACTATGTTATCTTTTCTCCTCTTAGGTAATGAAGCAAAACAAATCCACACACTACTTCACTTTCCAGTTTTTTTTCAACCTGGAACTTTTACCGTGCACAAACTTCCACACACGTGCATATGCATGCACCCACTGGTCCACCTTCCACTGTGACACCACTGCCTTCATGACAGCCTCGACCTGCTCCTCTTATCCACTACAATCTCCACTTTCCACATACACTACAGATCAAAACAACCAAGCGACTGAAACAACACGCGAACCTAAACAAAGTTGCGATTGAAATCACCTCCTTCCCAATCATGCCTGACCTGCTGACTCCATTGATGGCACCACCAAACATGGATCCACCTCCGGCCTCGACGATGACGAACTCGATGCTCTTTGGACCCCTTATCAAGTCATGACCCACTAGCACAAATAACAGGTTCCTTAAACCCAAATTGACCTCGACCCATCACCGTTGGTTACTACCTACCCTGCGACTACTACCCTAGCTCCACCACATCCCCAGGCAACTCCACCTCAAATCGCACGGCCCCATATCAACTAGATCGCCGAAAATTAGATTTTGACTCAAATCCGATCATCTATCAATTTCGACCAAACTTCATCACTAGAAATCATGAGATTAACTCTAAAAATCATGACTCGTCTAGATGAACATGACTATATATTCCATTCATTGATTTACTATTATTTTAAAATTTCTCAAAATATACTTGATCAAAAATTCAACAACTATTTTTAAAATATAATATGGATCCAAACAAACAACTCTCTAGTTGACGACATAAGCTAATTTGAATTGGTTTGAGAGATATGGATTTTTGAATGCAAGCGAAGGAGTTGATTTTCAAATAAATAAAGAGGAGGAAGTTTAACAATAAGCCTATTTTTATTTACAATAAACTCATATGCAAATTTTCAAGCTAATATAACTAAAAGTTGGAAATTTAAACATATTACATAACCAAGAATATCACATATAATTCATAACTAGCTAACCAATAAGTTTACACAATGTTTAATTCACAAAATATTGACAAGTTTTGGAACAACTCACTATTATTTTACAAAAGGATAAACAAGCTTATAGTTTAGTGTTCTCACCATTATTATTTTTATAACTTTTTTCTTTGCAAGATCAATCTTTAGACTTTAATCTTGAATACATAAAGAGTTTGAGCTAAAAGTTGAAATTCTTAAACCTTTAAAAAATTAAGAAGAAGTGAAGATTAAAATGGAGTTAGAACTAGAAGATGGGTTTAGAAAACTAAACTAATTATGAAAATAAAAGAGAGGAGAATGTTGTATGTATATGTATATAAGGAGACTTTATTAAAGAATTAAAATAAAGAAATAAAATATAGTATGCTTTTCAACTCAAATATCACTTCTTGTAACATCGTAGTACAAGGCATATGAAAACTCTTTAGGTAATAAGGTTGCTTTTTGAAAACATGGAGGATATTAGGCTAATCCCATGTACTAAACCCACTTTTACACTCAAAATATCATTTCCAGTCACTTCATTCTTTTTATTTGAATTGTAAATATATTATATAATTTAAACTCTTATTATTTTTATAATATTTTAAGAAAAAGTATGTTACATTTTAAAAGTTGTTTTAAAACAAAATCAAATATTAAAACTTAAAATAACTTGATATTCGATAAAATGTTGAAAATCCGAAAATTATGCCTTGGACACATTTCTAGTTTTCTGTCGAACTGTTTATGTAAATCAAGTTTAAAAGCAATTTTTCCAACACCAATTTATAATTAAAGAGAGGGTTATTTAATTAATAAAACCATTAACTAAATATTTAAATTAAATTAAATATTCATGAACTAAAACGGTAAAAATTCTAGGTTGTTACAACCTACACCTCAATAGGCCTGGATTTGGCTAAATCAAAAACCCAAGTCCGCCAAAGTACGAATTGTTGGTTTTGGTATCCTGCGAATAAACAATTGCATATCAGAGCACTATCGATGTAAACTCACGGTGGAATATTAAAATATAATAAATAATATCAAGTGTAGGTTGACACTTTTAATATCAAGTGTCCTTGTCAGTGCTAAGCATACATAAGAAAGTCTATCCTTCCACAGTTCTCGTCTTGTACTAGTACATGTTTCTCTAAAGCTATCATGTGGTTTGTAATGAAAAGGGGGTCATAACAATGTTCTGGTGACTGGTGAATAACACTTTTTATACATAACACTAATTTATGTCGATTGAAATTGAACCCACAAAAGGCACCTATGTTCTCGTTTTCTTTAATGGGGACCCCTCTTTTCTCTTCAATTTCTTTTCCCGCCGACCCATCCCTTCCCTCAATTTCCCATCAACCTTGTCCTTCTTCCACTCTCCTTGTGCCTCTAGCCTCCGACCCATCCTTGTTTGCCTTACCTATTTCTCCTGTGGCTTCCCCTGTCCTTTCCATTCCTTCTGCCCCGATCCTCTCTTCTCCGTCTCTGCCCCCCCCTTTCCAATCCTCCCCTTTCTTGGAACTCTTTGTTTAAAGCCAAACCCATTAATGCAGGTAACTATGTTCCTTGTGACATCCATCTTGTGTTTAGTGGTGATGCTATCGTGCCCCCAGCTGAAGTTGTTCAGGCTGGAAATTTTATGTGGAAGGAATTGCTTGTTGGATTTTTTTTAGATAACCCTCTTCCTTACTCCACTGTCCTTTATTATCTGAAGAAGGCATGGAAATTGAAGGGCTCTATTAGTGTTAAATCTGATGGATTCCTATATTTATTCAAGTTTTCCAACGAGGAAGATAGGAGAAGGATTTCTGAATCTAATCCAATTGTGATGAAGAATAAACTTTTTATTGTGAAGCCTTGGGATGAAAATCTTGGAAATAGTTGTGGTAGTATCAAAGCTGTTCCTGTCTGGATTAAGCTCTCAAATATTCCCTTGTACGCTTGGTTGCCTTGGGCATCAACTGGTTGGCATCTTAGGTTGGTAAACATCTATGTATGGATGCTTCTACTGAAAAGTTTGAAAGAATATCATTTGCTAAATGTTTAGTTGAAGTTTATCCAAAGCAGGAGCTATCTGATAAGTTTGCAGTTAAATTACTTGATGGAACAGATCAGATTGTACACGTAGATTATTTGTGGAGACCTGAAATATGTATAATATGTAAGGAGTTTGGGCATGCAGTGGCAAGTTGCAAGAAAGCCTTCATAGCTGGTGAAGGAACTGTTAATGTTTGTGATAATAATGTGCATCACAAACTTAGTGAGGTGGATCAAAGCAAGGTGAAGATAGGTAAAAAGGTGGTCAAGGAAGTTAAAGTGAATCAAGTCTGGCAAAAAGTGAATGACAATAGAGAGAAAAAAGAAACATAAGAGAAGAAGTTGAAGTTACTACCTTGAATTTGCCAATTGGGAAGGAAAAGTCTACTCCTAATGGTAATGAGGAATTCATTTCTAGGCTTGAAGATGGAAACGGAACACTCAATGTTGCCCAAGCTTGTTCTGTTCATGTTACAACCAATAACAAGTTTAACTTGCTTCAAACTGATGAGCATGATCAAGGCAATCTGATATTCTTAGAT
Source organism: Allium cepa (assembly GCA_030765085.1). Taxonomy (NCBI): domain Eukaryota; kingdom Viridiplantae; phylum Streptophyta; class Magnoliopsida; order Asparagales; family Amaryllidaceae; genus Allium; species Allium cepa. The sequence continues at coordinate 617,600,952 of CM060942.1, forward strand.
TTGGAGGAAGGTGAAGTTACCATTGCTGGGAAAATTGATGTAAATGATAAGGATCCTTCTTTGAGTGATGTAAATATTTTTGAAATTAATGTTGTTGGAAATAAAGAAACAAATCAAAATTCTGTTGATGTGGAGCAGCGAATACCAGTAAATGCAAATGCTATATGCAGTAATAAGGAAGTGGAAAAAGAACTTTCTGATGTGCATGAAGTTGGTGATTCTCTTGTATCATAATTTGACAAAAACTAGTGCATGTCTTTTGAGTCTCAATTAAGGCATATTATTTCTTCCATGCATCTTTCTGAAGTGGACAAACAATCTGCTATTCCACCTCACTATAATTTCTCAATTGATATGCCAGGATGGCCTTTAATCCTTCCCTCCCCTGCTTCTCAAACTGTCCCACCTCCTGTTCCTTCCTCCTCTAATCCTCCTATCCCTGTTCCCACCTCCCCCTTTTCTCTACCTTCTAGGCAAATTGAAACTAGAGCTCTTTCAGCAAAGAGAGGAAATAAACCCTGCTTATCTATTTAATTATCCCATGAATAAAAAATTTGCTTCTTGGAATGTCAGAGGTGCCCATTGCAATTTGAAACTTGATCAAGTGAAAAGTCTTATTTTCGTGCATGAAATTTTTCTCTTTGGCCATCTTGAAACTAAACTCAATCTTCCTTTATCCCTTAAAGCGGCTGCTTACATTAACCCAACTTGGGCTTTCCATCATAATCTTGATTCTGCTTCTAATGGCAGAATTCTTGTTCTCTATGATCCTGCTGTGTTGACATTAACTCCTATTCTATCTACTAGACAATTCATTCATTATCATGCCCTTGTATCTCAATCTCAAATTTCCTTCTACATCACCTTCGTTTATGCTGACAACTCTGTTCCTTTCAGAAATCTCCTATTTAATTCCTTGCCCCCTCTTAGACAAAATTCTCATCCTTGGGTGGTTTTGGGAGATTTTAATTCTTGTTTTGCCTATGATGATAAATTTGGTGGATCTCCTCTCCTTCTTGGAGATCTTGCTCCCCTAAATCTTGCCATATCTGATTCTGATCTTATCTTGGTTAACAAGTCGGGAGCCAAATATTCATGGAACAACAGAAGCCGAAGTGGTGTTCGAACCTTCACAACAATTGACCATGCCTTTTGTAACATCCCATCTCTTAATACTTGGCCTTCCTTGTCTGTTTTTCTTCCTCAACCCATTTTGTCCGACCACTCTCCTTTGATTTTGTCTCTTGGTCACCATTTTAGAAGAGAAAAGAGAAGTTTTAAATTCTATAATGCTTGGGCTAAGCATGAACAGTTTCTTGTGTTATTTTCTCAAGTTAATTCTAATTTTATTTGCTTTGGTAACCCTATGTTCAAGTTTTACAGGAAATTAAAATGCATCAAACAAACTCTCAAACTGTGGGCTTCTTCCACTTTTGGTTCGGGCTGCCTGCTTTCTTCCTCCCTGAAGGGGCAACTGAAGATTTATCAAGACTACATGATGGAGCATCCTGAAGATGAGAATGCCGCTGCTGAGGAAGGAAGATTATTCATGGAGGTTAACAATGCTCTTAGCCTGGAAGCTTGTATGAAAGGAAACAACTTCACTACAAATGGATTGAAGAAGGAGACAAGAACACTAAATTCTTCCACGATTCTTTAAAGGTTAAACATGCTAGAGAAAATATTACTAGCATTTATGATGAACATGGTTCTTTTTTTTCTTCTATTGAATCTGTTAACAATGCTTTTATCGATAACTTCTCTAATCTGCTTGCAACTAATCTGGTTTCAATCCTGATTTAGACCAAATCTCTTCCCTTGCCCTGCCTTGTCTTTCTCTGCAAGAAGCTGCAACTCTCATAAAGCCTGTCACTGATGAAGAAATAAAGTCTGTCCTCTTTTCTATGAACCAGCAATCTTCCGGTGGGCCTGATGGCCTCAATGTTATTTTCTTCATCTCCACTTGGAATGTGCTTGGCCATGAGTTCTGTCAAGCTATTCATAATTTCTTTAACAAATGCAAAATATTGGGGGAAGTCAATTCCACTAACATAGCTTTAATTTTTCCTTATGCGGAAAACATTTTCAAATATTTATTCATTTCCACTGAAAATCTGCTGAGTTCAAATATTTTAAAATAATTTAAAATGCTTATCAAAATATACTTAGAGATATTTAAAATAAAACTATTTTGAAACACTTGCTTAAATATTAGATATGAAAATATTATACTAATGTCTCATATAAAAATTCAAGTCCAAACTAATTTTTAAATAAAATTAATAGATAGGATATAACTATTTAAATATTCAAATATCAATAAAATCTTTAAATCATTACTTCCACAATTAATTAAATAAATCATTACTTTAAAGATTTACAAAATAACTTAAAGAAACTAATTTCTCCAAAATATTCTTTTAAAACCAATCCTAGAAATTTTAATATATATTTCAAAAGCTATTTTATAAACATACTCGGCTTTTTAGGGAAAATACACCTTTCTTTTCAAAATGGATCATTTTTTATCAATTAATAAATCCTTCTGGATTTATTTTAAATATACGTTCCAACTCCGTAAATTTCTTTCCACACTTTTAAAAATAAAACAATATTTATTTTTAAAACAAATTTCCCTTTCTTTTATAAAATTCCCATTGTGAATTTTAAATTTTCAAATATCCACAGATATACGATTTCAAATCGATTCCCAAATATTCACTTTCAACACCAAATCAATTTTCAAATTATTTCCAAATATGTTTCAAATTCCAAATTGATTTTTCCAAACATTTACTTCAAAACACCAAATCGATTTTTAGAATTGGTTTTCCAAAATTTATTTTTAAACACCAAGTCAATTTTAGATCGATTTCCCAAATATTTATTATTTTTACCAAATCAATATCAAATTGATTTTCTAATCTATTTTCAAAACACCAAATCAAATTTCAAATTGATTCTCAAATTTATTTCAAACACCAAATTTATTATCTTTTAAAACAAATTCTTTCTTTTAAATTTATTCAATTTTCTAAAATTAATTTACTATAAATTTTCTACTAAATTTCAAAAATCCAATTTTATCTATTTCTAGTATCCTACGATACCAAAAATATATTCGGCTAAATTATAGGCCTCAACAATATAAATCACAATATAATCACACACAGATTATAAATAAATAAACACACAACATATGAAACAAAATCAAATGTTTGAGGAATCCAGTTGGATCCCTCCAACCTGTTTCCCTGCATCCACAGACGTTAGCACAATAATTAAATACCCATTCCACTTCGTGGTGGAATATCGCGGTATATGGGATTTATATAATATCATCCGCTATTATGCGGCGCATAGGGTCTCATCCGCTATATAATGTGGAAAATCAATCACTCCAAATACATATATAATACCAATTCCACTTCGAGGTGGAATACCGCGGTATATGGGTTTAATATATAATATCACCCGCTATTATGCGGCGCATAGGGTCTAAACTAATATAACTGATAATAAATTAATCATCCAAGCACACAGTCAATCAATTTTAAATTTAACTACTTAAAATTGAGTCAGAAAACTTGAGTGAGTGAGAAGATCTCACCTTTGCCTATGCATGCAACCCATTTCCTTCTTGATTTGTGTCCTTTAAGATTTTGACCTTGTATAAAAAATTTATTAATATTCAAAATAATCGAATAATCAATTTTTATTTGATAAATTTGATTAGCCAATGATTTAATTTTAAAATTAAAATTTGATTTGAACAAAAATATTCTCTTTTCCTTTGAAACCTCACTTATGAATTCAAAAATCAAATTCAAATAACTCTTCAATATTTTTAAAATCTTATCTATCCAAATATATACATACATACATATTTATATTTACTATTCTCGTCCCATATCAAAACAACATATATATACATATATGTATATATAAAGTTTCTATTTTACTGTATTTATTTAAATTAAAGCAGGTACGAGTATTTATACAAAAATGTATTTATATTTATGTTTATTTCTATCTGTATATATATAAAAGCTAAAAATTTAAGAATTAATCTACAAACATACCTCACTGCTTCCACAAGACAAGACCCCAACTACCCTTGCACCCACACGTACACGCGCTTCCAGTTGCACATGCGAACGCATGCCTCACCTGCGAGTCCAATTCGTGACCAAAAATTTGACCAAAATTTGACCAAAATTCTGTGAACACCTCGCCGTGAAGCCCTAAGTACAAAGCAGCCATCGATCGGCCTATGCCCAAAGTTGATCGCGACATCGTCGCCGTGCCTCAGCCATGAATTCGAGCGCCACCGATTGCTCGCTCATTCGAGAATTCGCAACTACGAAGGAAGACAGCCGCTGCGCGCACACGAATTCACGCGAAGACGAACGACCGGACCATCGCGCGCTCGAAGACGCCGCCGCGACTTTTCCGTCTCCTTTTCCCCTTTGCGATACCACGCCTTCTTCTTCCTTTTTTTAATATGAAATCGAATTGAGATAGTAATTCATTCGGCCATTGATTTGTTTCCTCGGTTTTAATTTCGTTCTGCCTTGCTTTCTTCTCTGAACTATTCGTAGTTAAGGAGGAGGAAGGGGACACGATTAGATGCTCGCGTGCCAGCTTCAACTTGCAACCGTCTTTGGAAAAGATAGGGAAAAGTTGTGATGGTGAAAGAAAGTAGGCTGAAGTTGACTAGGGTATATAAATATATTTTTAATTTGATTCAAATTCAAATTGTCTCGATAAACGCAGCTTAAAATCTCAACCTCCTATCCAGGCATGCCGCCAGGCATTTATAGTATTATACCCCTATTCCAAACGCATTGGAAAAGGTTTCGGGTTATAATTCGATCATACGAAGAAGATAGCTTTTTGAACCCAGCTATTAAATTAAATTTCGATTTAATTTTCAACGCGTTTGCTTATCGTACAGCCAAATGACTACTCCAAACATTACGAAAATTGAAATCTGATAATAATACAATATTATGGATCCAATGGAACTGGTTTCGTCGAATTCCAAGACTGTGCCTCGAAAGGCTACTTTTTAAATATCGATTTAAACGATATAAATTCCAAACTGAACAAAACAGATTCAAATTCAATTCTGAATCTTCCATTATCTTCAGTATTATCAATATAAATTTTCCAAGCCATCAAATTATTTTCAACAAGCTAAAAATTGAAAATTCAAATTTTTACCCATCATTAATAAATCAAATTCAATAATTTAATTGCCAAATTCATATTTATATTCGAAATTCAAGTTAAACTAACCTCCAATTATTTAAAATCAATTAAATAGTCCATTTCAAACGTTAAAAATTTCCGGGTTGTCACATCCTCCCCCCTTAAAAGAATTTCGTCCTGAAATTTCTAGTTAAGAAGATTGATCCTTAACCCATTTGCTATCTTTCCAAAACTAAACAGTTTTATCAACTTGCCCAAAACAAATCTTTTTATTAGAGACCCACTATCATTTCATCTAACTTTCCAAAATCAATCATAGATTCCAAACAACATTGTTTTCTCAATAATTCAAATTTTCAAAATTTTCTCAAATTTTTTCCAACTCCCTAAATTTTCAAAAAATTTCGCCAGCGTCTCCTTTACGCGGCTAACTCGGTACGACTACAAAATGGCACCACAGGCCCCCAAATTTCAAAAGAAAACAAAATGCCAAGCGGCTGGACAAGAAAATTATCAAATTTCATATAGAAATTTAAATACATATCTTTTGTCGAGCAATTCAAATTTATCTTCGAAAATCAAATCCCAATTCCTTTTGCATTTAAATCATCTGTATGCTACTAAGCAATAATATCCAATTACCATATCCAAAATCGTTTAATCCATTTCCTTACAGAATTTTCAATCGTACTCCTTGTACCATTTTTACTTCACTATTGAAGTTATATATCCATTTTCATTCAATTTTGCATTTTCAATTTCATTTGAATTAAATTTACACTTTCAATTTAATTTGGATTCAATTTACCTTCTGAATATTGAATTATGTCAACTATCTTTCATTCACAACTGACTCATGTCATTAATTTTAATTTAGTTTCATTTACTAATTCATTCCAATTCATTTTATCTCAACCCCCTTTTTTCACCTTTATTATCTTTAGTTCACTTCGGACTAATTTTACAACTTCATTTTATTTAACACAATTCAAATTGGTTTTCAATATTCAGTCTCAATTCTAGTTTTACTCTTTTGTTCATTCCCAAACACAATTCAATTTCAATTCACCATTTAGTTTACAACCACTTATATTTAAACTGGATTTCAAATTCCATATGAATTTAATTTACCTTTTATTTATAAATATTGGATTCAATTCATTTCAAACCATATTCAATTCCTTCAATTAGTTTCATTTACTAATTTTATTTTAATACTTCGCTTTGTTTATCACAAATCAAATTCAATTCCAATTCCAGTTCTATTTATTTACAAATTCGAAATGAATTTCAACATTCAATTTCACTTTCATTTACTTGTAATTGTAAATTTATTCATTCACAATTTTATTTTCCACCTTAATAAATTTTATTCCATAACTATTTTTATCAGATTCCAGAGTCTTTCTAACATTTCAAAACCATTTTTGAAATCAATTCAAATTATCTTTTGAATTTCCAAAACCAAACTCAGTTTACCAAACAACTTCCATTTAAAACAATTTGGCAGCAATTCCTCTCTTGGAAACTCGAAAATGAACACCGATGATGTCGCGATCATCATCGGAATTATTTTCCAACGACCGAAAAGAGTTTAGAGCTTTTATCCCTCCAAAAACATTTTTCCAAAACCTTTGAAAATTATTTTCAAACCAAAAAGGGATTTAAACTTTTCACTAAAATTTCAATTTTTCAAATCCTTTCAAAAACATTTTCAGATAATTCTCTGGAATTCTGTTTCAAATTGTAACTCACTTTTACAATTTTCATTTACAAATCTCGTTTGTATATAAATTTATCTCTTAACCTTTGGTTATGTTTTCGATTTCTTATTCAACAATAATGATAATATTGTAATATTATCACCTCCTAGCATCCAAGCAACCACATAATACTATAATAATTTACGGAAAATTATTTCTTTTATATACAAAATAGTTGAGTAAAATTATTTCATTTACCCGACTTTAAAACAATACTATGTTGGTTTATCTTATTCAAGAGTTTAGAAACCCCTATCGATACAGTTAGCCAAACTGCACCGACCAAAATCTATAAACAATCAACCGATAAGTCAATAAAATATAAAATAATTTTATATTCACTAACAAATACGCGCTCATATCTATTATTACACTCAACTCATTCTAGAGTACTACTGACTCTATCTTTAATGAGTAACACCCAACAGAGCCAAGGTTGTCGCTTAACCAAATGCTCTGATACCAATCTGTAATGATCCGATTTTTTGACGCCTGAAAGTCGACATGAATACGTCCACTGTATCGAATGCCGCACGGTCGAATGCCGGAAAACTGAACCGTTAGGGTTTAAAGAAGAACAAAATAGAAGAAGAAACAAAAACAATAACAGAATCTCACATTTCGCAGCAGAACAAATATATAATACATAAATGAATAATCTTTAAAATAAAAGCACTATATTAGTTTATACATACATCATCAGAGTTTAAAACGACACAATACAATACTGGCAGTTATTTTAACTTGCTTACATAGAAATTTGGCTTGCACCAACCCATACGCAGCGGACACTACATAGTATAAGTAATACGCCTTGCCATCCAGCTTCAACTCCTAATCTCCACAGCAACTTCTTGACTTCGCTCCCGAATAATTGGTAATCTGACTCTAGGCTGCCCGTGTGGAAAATTATGGGCACCTAGAGTTTAGAAAAGGAACAATACACTCCAGGTCAGTCGTGGGACTGGTGTGAGATCTTAAAAACAGTTATTTTGACAAAGAGTATAAAAAGAAATCCGTTATGCTTTTCGAAAATGAAACTACCATAAGGCCTCCCGCCACACACACAATGCAAACGCAGAATTGGAGGAGATTTCTCCTTATGATAGTCAAAACATGCTTAATACGCAAAATCTTTTTAATGTTATCATTAGTGCATAGTGCAGAAAATATTTCGAAAGTATAATATTAATCTTAGCCAGCATACAACCATTATTGTATGCCTACTATAGCTACCATGTTCAATAGCAGGTTACCGCCACATTCATGGCAGGTTATACAACTAAAACCGTACAGGGCACGTATTGTTTCTTTGGATTTCCAACAAATAGTCAGGCTAAGGAACTTCCTACTGCCACACGGGTACGCCTCTGGAGGGACGTCCCGAGAACTTAACCAGCTCTCTGCCAACACAAGTCCGGGTTACCTCTGTAACTAGGTAACTACTACACGAGTATGTCATTCCCCGGTCGTTTGCGACCTTTATCCGAGGATCCTCAACCACAAAGCAACAACCATAAAGTATAATAAATTTGCAGCATCAACATAGGTAAAATATCTGGGCTCCATACCATGATACTACCCTTTTCCAGAAGGAAATGACATACCCTCAAGGGGCGCTACCCCCAAATAACCTTACCGCATCCTTCCTATTTCGACCATTTTCGGGTGGTGAGGTCCAATGAGGTCTCGTCCACAAAGCTACACTTTTCACAAAGCCATGCTTTGATCAACAAATGATCAGCAACACTTCGTATGCCACATTACCAAATTGGGAATGTATCACTAGTAAACATAAACTACATAACCTCTGAGCTCGTACGTCTTAGAGAAGGGTGTTAAGCTAAGAGAATAAATTCTCCGCCACCAACAGAAACGTATTTGATAGAAACCAGCTTTACATCTCAAAGTGTAACGTCAGACACACATCCATACAAGTCCGTTCCAGGATCGAACGGAACCGAAGGCACTTCAAAGAATCCCTTGCAAATCCGGATATTTACTAATCACGTTCGGAATCCCCATCACAAAGGGCGATAAAATCTCTATACCGGAGCAACCCGGTGCAGTGACATTCGACAGGTAATCCTTTCATTTTTGAAAATACCCGGTCTTCAACATCATCTTCAAATGCAATCTCATTTCGTCGTATCATTATTCGGAATGAGTTTTATGACACAAAGTCCTCTCCCGGCTAATCCGAATAATGAGCACTTATTTTTTTAAAATAAGTGTTCAATCGGATTTCAAACAAATCACAACAAATTTCTACTTTGATCTTTTAAATAAAAGATCCATCACAATCACAAAGGTTCGATGTGGTTTTTGGATATCCACTTGTAATCCGACCCTCGGTCGCATCGAAATTCAAATGCCATTAAAAGGCCAATATTGATAGTCGATTATTTAACTATCAATCAATATTCACAACAATCATCAAGATTTAAATAATTTTTCCCAATTATTTATTTTCAAAAATACCTTCGCAAGATAAAATTTTAGCAATTCAACTATTTGAAAACAAATTTCATATCACTCTTCGCAGTTTAATACTTTGAAAACAATTTCAAATCATTTTTCCTTAAGCGGAAAACATTTCCAAATATTTATTCATTTCCAATGAAAATCTGTCGAGTTCAAATATTTTAAAATGCTTATCAAAATATACTTCGAGATATTTAAAATAAAACTATTTTGAAACACTTGCTTAAATATTAGTTATGAAAATATTATACTAATGTCTCATATAAAAATTCAAGTCCAAACTAATTTTTAAATAAAATTAATAGATAGGATATAACTATTTAAATATTCAATTTCTAAAACCAATATCAATTAAATCTTTAAATCATTACTTCCACAATTAATTAAATAAATCATTACTTTAAAGACTTACAGAATAACTTAAAGAAACTAATTTCTCCAAAATATTCTTTTAAAACCAATCCTAGAACTTTTAATTTATATTTCAAACGCTATTTTACAAACATACTCGGCTTTTCAGGGAAAATACACCTTCCTTTTCAAAATGAATCATTTTTTTATCAATTAATAAATCCTTCTGGATTTATTTTAAATTTACGTTCCAAATCCGTAAATTTCTTTCCACACTTTTAAAAATAAAACAATATTTATTTTTAAAACAAATTTCCCTTTCTTTTATAAAATTCCCATTGTGAATTTTAAATTTTCAAATATCCACAGATATATGATTTCAAATTTATTCCCAAATATTCAATTTCAACACCAAATCAAGTTTCAAATTGATTTCCAAATTTATTTCAAATACCAAATCAAATCCCAAATTTATTTTTCCAAACATTTACTTCAAAACACCAAATCGATTTTTAGAATTGGTTTTCCAAAATTTATTTTTAAACACCAAGTCAATTTTAGATCGATTTTCCAAATATTTATTATTTTTACCAAATCAATATCAAATTTATTTTCCAATTTATTTTCAAAACACCAAATCAAATTTCAAATTGATTCTCAAATTTATTTCAAACACCAAATTTATTATCTTTTGAAACAAATTCCTTCTTTTAAATTTATTCAATTTTCTAAAATTAATTTACTATAAATTTTCTACTAAATTTCAAAAATCCAATTTTATCTATTTCTGGTATCCTACGATACCAAAAATATATTCGGCTAAATTATAGCCCTCAACGATTTAAATCACAATAGAATCACACACAGATTATAAATAAATAAACACGCAACATATGAAACAAAATCAAATGTTTGAGGAATCCAGTTGGATCCCTCCAACCTGTTTCCCTGCATCCACAGACGTTAGCACAACAATTAAATACCCATTCCACTTCGAGGTGGAATATCGCGGTATATGGGATTTATAAAATATCATCCGCTATTATGCGGCGCATAGGGTCTCATCCGCTATATAATGAGGGAAATCAATCACTCCAGATATATTTATAATACCAATTCCACTTCGAGGTGGAATATTGTGGTATATGGGTTTAATATATAATATCACCCGCTATTATGCGGCGCATAGGGTCTAAACTAATATAACTGATAATAAATTAATCATCCAAGCACACGTTCAATCAATTTTAAATTTAACTACTTAAAATTGAGTCAGAAAAACTTGAGTGAGTGAGAAGATCTCACATTTGCCTATGCATGCAACCCGTTTCCTTCTTGATTTGTTTCCTTTAATATTTTGACCTTGTATAAACAATTTATACAATTTATTAATATTCAAAATAATCGAATAATCAATTTTCATTTGATAAATTCGATAAATTTGATTAGCCCATGATTTAATTTTAAAATTCAAATTTGATTTGAACAAAAATAGTCTCTTTTCCTTTGAAACCTCACTTATAAATTCAAAAATCAAATTCAAATAACTCTTCAATATTTTTAAAATCTTATCTATCCAAATATATATATATATATATATACATACATATTTATATTTACTATTCTCGTCCCATATCAAAACTACACATATATACATATATGTATATATAAAATTTCTGTTTTACTGTATTTATTTAAACTAAAGCAGGTACGAGCATTTATACAAAAATGTATTTATATTTATGTTTATTTCTATCTGTATATATATAAAAGCTAAAAATTTAAGAATTAATCTACAAATATACCTCACTGCTTCCATAAGACAAGACCCCAGCTACCCTTGCACCCACACGTTCCAGTTGCACATGCGAACGCATGCCTCACCTGTGAGTCCAAGTCGTGACCAAAATTCCGTGAACACCTCGCCGTGAAGCCCTAAGTACAAAGCAGCCATCGATCGGCCTATGCCCAAAGTTGATCGCGACATCTTCGCCGTGCCTCAGCCATGAATTCGAGCTCCACCGATTGCTCGCTCATTCAAGAATTTGCGACTACGATGGAAGACAGTTGCCGTGTGCACACGAATTCAAGTGAAGATGAACGACCGGACCATCGCGCGCTCGAAGACGTCGCCGCGACTTTTTCGCCTCCTTTTCCCCTTTGCAATACCACGCCCTCTTCTTCCTTTTTTTATTTGAAACCGAATTGAGATAGTAATTCAATCGGCCATTGATTTGTTTCCTCAGTTTTAATTTCGTTCTGCCTTGCTTTCTTCTCTGAACTGTTCATAGTTAAGGAAGAGGAAGGGGACACGATTAGATGCTAGCATGCCAGCTTCAACTTGCAACAGTCTTAGGAAAAGATAGGGAAAAGTTGTGATGGTGAAAGAAAGTAGGCTGAAGTTAACTAGGGTATATAAATATATTTTTAATTAGATTCAAATTCAAATTGTCTTGATAAACGCAACTTAAAATCTCGACCTCCTATCGAGGCATGCCGCCAGGTTTATATAGTGTTATACCCCTATTCCAAACGCATTGGAAAAGGTTTCGAGTCCTAATTCGATCATATGGAGAAGATAGCTTTTTGAACCCAACTATTAAATTAAATTTCGATTTAATTTTCAACGCGTTTGCTTATCGTACAGCCAAACGACAACTCCAAACATTACGAAAATTGAAATTCAATGATAATACAATATTACAGATCTAATGGAACTGGTTTCGTCGAATTCCGAGACTGTGCCTCGAAAGGCTATTTTTTAAATATCGATTTAAATGATATAAATTCCAAACTGAACAAAACAGTTTCAAATTCAATTCTGAAGCTTCCATTATCTTCAGTATTATCAATATAGATTTTCCAAGCCATTGAATTATTTTTAACAAGCTAAAAATTGAAAATTCAAATTTTTACGCATCATTTATAAATCAAATTCAATAATTTAATTGCCAAATTCAAGTTAAACTAACCTCCAAATATTTAAAATCAATTAAATATTCCATTTCAAATGTTAAAAATTTCCTGGTCGTCACACTTTCTACTTATGGGTAGGAGAAGAGGGTTGGAACATAAGATTCTCAGGCAAGAAGAGGAAATTCTTTAAGAAGAAAGGAGCTTAGAAAAGAGGAGCTGTCAAGAAAGGAAAGGCCGATGTATATTGCTACAAGTGCGACAAGAAAGGACATTATGCTCATGAATTTCGAACTTAAAAAGGGAAGAAGGTTACAGATAAGAAAGGAATGAAATGCTTTAATTATGATCGGATTGGACGCTACAAGAATCAGTGTCTAGAACCACTCAGAGCGGACAAGGGAAAGGTTTTTTGCTTTGAAACCATCTTCTTCTAGACTAACTGCTACCGGGAAGGGAAAGATTGTGATGGAAGGTACAATTTTGATTCATAATATATCAGTTAGGGTACTATTTGATACAGGTACATCATATTCATTTATATTTCAGTGTTTGGTAGATAAGTTATGTTTAGAACCCTTATACCTTATTACTTTCTTAAGGGTTGCAAATCTGATAGGAGGGTGTGCAACTCTGGGGATTAGATGTGACCAGCTAGAACTTGAATTATTAGGTTATAAGTTTGCGTGAGTTTGTATATTTTTAATTTTGTAGGCTTCGGGATCATTTTGGGTATGGGTTGGTTAGATAAATATGATGCTAGGATATTTTGCCAAGATATAGAAATATCGCTTAGACACCCCTATCTCATAACCTAGTTATATACTCGGTGGAGAAGTTAGACTCAAGTGCTTTGTTGAATGCAATGGAAGCAGAAGACGAGTTGAATCAGGTTTCGATAGCAAGAGAGTTTGCAGATTTTTTTGTGTCAGTCATAGGACCACCACAGAAGCAAGCCACTGAGTTTCAGATAGATCTTGTCCTAGGATCAGAACCTGTAAGTAGAATACCTATCAAGATGACACCTACCAAGATGAAGGAATTGAAGGTGCAGCTAGTGGATCTAGAAAGAAATAATTTTATTAGACCAAGCAGTTCGCATTGGAAAGCAGCCACGGTGTTCGTGAAGAAACCAGATGGGTCGTTAAGGATGTGTATCGACTATCGTAAGTTGAACGAGAAGACGATGAAGAATAAGTATCTTTTGCCGAGAGTCGATGATTTATTTGATCAGTTGAGTGGAACCAGAGTATTTTCCAATTGGATTTGGCGACAGGTTTCCATCAGCTAAGAGTGGCAAAGGACAGTATTCCATGAATGGCGTTTCGGACTAGGTATAGTTCGTACGGGTGGTTAGTGATGCCAATCGGGTAAATGAATGCGCCAGATTTCATCATGGATTTGATGAACCGATATTTTTGAGAGCATTTGGCTGGTTCATATGTATTCATAGATGATATTTTAATACACTCTAAGGATGAAAGGGAGCATTAAGTTCATCTTAGAGTAGTGCTTGAGATGCTGAGGCAACATCAACTAAAAGCGAAGTTTTAAAGTGCCTTTTTTGAAAGAAAGAAGTTAAGTTTCTTGGTCACATGGCTTTAGAGAAGGGTTTCTCAATTGATCCAAATAAGATCGAAGCTGTTAACAACTGGAAAATACCAAAGACAGTGACTAAGATTAGAAGTATTCTTGGACTCGCTGGCAATTACCGGAGATTCATTAAGGATTTCTTGTGGATTGCAGTGCCTTTGACTAAGCTAACCAGAAAGGACGTAAAGTTTATTTGGTCTGAAAAATGTGAGGAAGCATTCCTTAAGTTAAAGCATTCATTAACCAGTGTGCCTGTGTTAGTAGCCCCAGATGGAAACCAAGGATTAGTGGTGTATACCGATGCATGTGGAACCGAATTAGGGGATGTGTTGATGCAGAAAGGTAAAGTTATTGCCTATGCTTCATGACAGCTTAGACCGCATGAAGTGAGATATCCTTCATGATCTAGAGTTGGCAGCGGTGATCTTCGCACTGAAAGGATGGAGACATTATCTCTTAGATGAGAGATTTTAGTTATATATATAGATCATAAGTCTTTAAGATATTTATTCTCTCAAAAGGAGTTGAATATGATGCAACAGAGATGGCTGTAGTTTTTAGCAGCTTATGATTTGGTATAGAGTATAAACCCGGAAAAGGAAATAAAGTAGAGGATGCTCTTAGCAAAAAAACAGAGTGAGGTATTAGCTATGTTAATAGAATGTAAGGATCTAGAGGCTTTGATTACTTGCAATGTGCAGTTAAGGTCGACTGCTAGTTCTAGTCGGAGCACTGACATGTTATCCTGCTTGGAAGTTCGACCAGTTTTAATCGAAAGAGTTGCTTTAAGTAGAAAGAGGATCCATTGTTAGCCAAGAAGATTAAAAGGCTTGAGGTTGGATCAGAGATTGATGATCTAAAAGATTTCAGACTTGACCAGAGGGGATGGTTGGGAAAGGAGGGACGGTTGTGTGTTTCGAATGTTGGGGACTTAAGGAGAGAAGTTCTTATGGAATGTCATAAATCCAAATTGACGATTCATACTTGAGGAACTAAGATGTATCAAGGCATGAAGAGGAGTTTCTAATGGGAAGGTATGAAGAAGGATGTTGGCTTGTTGCTGAAAAAGTGTGTGAACTGTTAACAAGTGAAGGCCGACCATTAGAAACCGAGTGGGTTGCTTCAACCTTTGGAGATATCATTTTGGAAATAGGATTCGATATCTATGGATTTTATAGACGAGTTACCAAGATCGAATCGAGAAAATGAAAGTATATGGGTCATAGTGGAGAGGTTGACCAAAAGTGCCCATTTCATTGTAGTTAAGTCAACCAGGACGGCACCTGTTTTGGCTAGATTGTTTATGAAAAACATTGTTAGACTGCATGGAATTCCTAGTAGTATAGTAAGTGATAGAGATACTTTATTTACTAGCGAGTTCTGGAAGAGTCTACAGTATATGTTAGGCACCATGCTCAAAATGAGTGCTGCTTGTCACCCTCAGACATATGGGTAGACAAAGAGAGTCAACAAGATACTCGAGGATTTGTTAAGAGCTTGTATACTAGATTTTGGTGGATCTTGGGAAGATCGCCTACACTTAGTTGAGTTTTCAAATAATAATAGTTATCAGACTAGTATAGAATGCCGCCTTTTGAAGCTTTGTATAGAAGGCCATGCAAGTCACCAGCATGTCGGTTGGAAACTGGAGACAAGTTAGCCTTCGGTCCAGATTTGGTAAGAGAGTCAAAAGAGAAGATTGAGTTGATCCGAGGCAGGATAAAGGAAGCTCAGTTTAGACAAAAGAGTTACGCAGATAAGAGGCGTAAGGTTTTAGCATTCTTAGTTGGAGATAGGGTTTTCATTAAATTAACATCGATGAAGGGCGTGGTACGATTTGGAAAGTTAGGGAAACGGACGATGTGTTGGACCGTTCCCAATTATAGAGAAGATAGAACGCTTGCATACAGAGTAGAATTGCAGAGCAATTTGCTGGTGTCCGTAATGTATTTCATTTGTCTCATCTTTGTAAGTATGTGCATCATCCAGAGACTACTATTCCTACGACTGCATTGGAAGACTTAGTAGTAGAACTGGATCTGCTATTGTTAGGCAACCAATTTGGGTTATAGCGAGAGATGAAAAGAAGTTAAGAAACAAGACAATCAAGTTGGTGAAAATTCAATGGAGCGATAACGAGAAGGACTATGATTGGGAGACGGAAGACAACGAGAACGACTTTTGTTAGGACATTAAAGAAGCTTTGAAACTCGAGATTTCACTTGATCACCGCTGCCTATCTCGAGCCGAAACTGACTGTCGCCGCCTATCCTAGGCTTCACCACTGAATGCCTCCTCCACCTTAGCCAGAACTAACATAGCCTGGGATCGATATTGGCTCATACCCGGCACATATAAGCACAACTCAATCTTTTTACTCGATTAAATTGAACTTGAGAAAACATGGGTAAGTGACGGCGGCCGAGTCCTAACTAGAGGATGACGACGTTGAGATGCGTGCTTGGGTTCATGGCATGGAAATAGGAGACTTGAATCATGGGGAAAAGAGAAGTCTTGAATTTTCTCTAAGTGGTAACCCTTAGAAGATTTTCCTTGGTTTTGTTTTTTAATTATCTTGGTAATTTTGAAGTTTTGAGCTTCAAATGATTCCATGCACAGGCTCGACGATGCAATGTTTGTTAAGACGGCCAGCAGTGACAGTCACATTAGGAAATCTCCAATTTTTGGAATACACTATTGCACTATATCGAACATTTGTACTTTGCGATATTTCACAACACTACACTAGATATACCATGACATAGGAGTGTAGACTTTTAATCCACCCGATATTGATCGTTACGTTGAGTTTTCCTTTATAGCTATAAACGTTAAATGTTCACAATGTCTCTTTGTGATGTGCGTGTAAAGGTGTATATTTTTACTTCCATATTTAATCTTCTTCTATTAAAACTAGAATAAATCACACTTACATGCATCTAGTAACTAAAGATATTCACTTTATATTTAATAAAAAAATAAGTGGATAGATGAGTCTTATAAGTGCAAAAGTTTTGATAATCACAACATTTTTGTTTCAAGATGTTTTGTTGGTGGTGTCGTTAGCAAGTTGATAGTAAAATTCCATTGATGGTTAGTCAGAAAGGGTAGTGGTGGTGGTTGCAAACCGATGGTGATATTCCGTTGATGGATGAGTGTATTTTCGAAAATTTCAAAAGGACACCATGGAAATCATATTCATTGAATTCTCTTTATTAGTAGTAGAGATAAATAAGCACATTATTGTATTTCAAATGTTTAATCCAAAATTTAAATTGTTTTCAAATCATCGTTCATCTATCTTCATTTACGGGTAAAATGGTAATTTGTGCATGAATTAATTTTAGGAAAATTTATTTGCACACTTTTATTTTATTTTTTGTAGAAATTGAGTACAAATTGGATGGAGCTTCATGGATGTATGCATGTACGTATGTCGAGAGCAAGTGAAGAAAAGAAATAAAAGAATTCATGCAATATAAAGGAGCCCACATGCCCTCTAACTAATGGATAAAAATTAAAAGCACATGCACATGTTAATGGAGTCTTAAAGGCATGTTAATGGTAATTAATTAAATTCCTAATGATTACTTGGAGGTTACACAATCTCAAGCGCATTTATGGTAGTTCCCTAAAAGTGAAATTAGGGTTTTAAGCATGTATAAATGCATCTTATATTTCATGTAATGAGCTCTTCTATTATTTTATACATGTTGTAACCATAAAAAAAATGATAAATAAAATGTCTTTTTAATGGCTTCTTAGCCTACTTCTTATTTACTGTTGTTTACATGCTTTTTCTCTTATGCTATTTTATTCCATGCTCTTTTATGTTAATTTATGTCTCTTTTATTTCATGTTAATAGAATAGGTATAATTCATGCAATTAGTTTAGATTTATTTTATGCATGTAGCTGGTTATCTTTTCTTTTAATTAGCTCTAATTTTCCTTGCTTTTTATGCTTAAATCATTTTGTGTTTTTATGAATTCAAATGTGAGAAGTTAAACCCTTCAAATTAGATGTAATGAATCACTCGTGAATCATACTAAATCAACATAGCATGGTTGCATTTATGATCTCTCTTTTATGCTTAATGGAAATTATGAATAATGATAGTTTATGTTTCTTTTTTAGTAAGTTTGATAATCTATGTTGACATCTCAAATAGGCTATGCTTAATCCAATATAAACATAAACTGATTAATCATTTTTCTAAGTGATTTAGATGATGAAAGTTAAATTAGAATCAAAATTTGATGATCTATGTCACTAGTTCATAGTAAATAGATCATGCTTAAAATAGATTTTTTTTTAATTTCATGTCATATCCATGAGAATTGATAAGTGAGTTTGAATGGTGTGTTAGAGTTTGATAGTTTCAGTTGTGCTGATTAATAGCACAAATTAACCACATACTTATAATAAAAAAATCAATCTTTTATACTTAAATTTTAAATGGGAGATTATAAATTAATTTTGTGTTGATTTATATGAATGATTGGAAGTGGATTTGCCTCTAAATTGCTCCTTAATCTCGTAGTTTTATTTACTTTAGCTATTTTCTGCAATCTTCTTAGTTTAAAACAATTTCAAAACCTTGGACTAATTTGACTGAGTAATACTAGAATTTAATTCTTTCTATGTGGATCGACCCGTACTCGCATATGTACTACAATTGTGCACTGTACGCTTATGGTTTTATAACAATATATTTTCGATTGATTTCGAATCGACAGAAAACCCGTCGATTAACAAGTTATTGGCGTCGTTGCCGAGGAAAGCAATTTGAATTTAATTCTACTCTTGAATTATTTTTATTTCATTTTATTATGTGTTCATTTTGTATGTTGAGTTGCGTTAAAAAAATATTCCAAAACTGTTCATAGTTACGTACAGTGCATTTCTGTTTTCTATCTCAATGCAGTTTGTTTGAATTGCATTTGGTTTTAATTGTCAGCTTATAAAAGAATAGCAATACCCATTGCATTTGAATTCATTTCTTTTACATTCACATTTTTTCATTTCTTTGTTCTTTTACATTTCGATCCAACTTCCGCTTATATTCTCTTATCTGCATTTCTCCATAATTATGTACTACCTTCCTCATTAACCTGACCATTAGAAAATCAAAAAATCCAACCTAAACTTCACAACTTCACTTCCTCTACTGCACCATCAAACTCCATCTCCAACGGAATCCAATTCCATCACTTACAACTCCTTGATAACGGATTCATATATCCCATCTCTGATAGTTTGTGGGTTAGCTCAATTCATGTCGTGCCTAAAAAGTCCAAACTTACCGTTATCACGAACGACACTAAGGAATTCATTCCAACTCGTACTCAAACTGGTTGGCGTGTTTGAATTGATTATCAAAAATTAAATGCTGCAACTCATAAAGATCCCTTTCCTCTTCCTTTCATTGACCAAAGTTTGAACAATTAGTTAGTCAAGAATTCTATTTCTTTCTTGATGGTTATTCCTGTTATAACCAAATTCTGATCGCTCTCGAAGATCAAGAGAAAACGACGTTTACGTGTCCCTTTGGCACCTTTGCGTATCGACATATGTCATTTGGTCTTTGCAATGCTCTTGCTACTTTCCAAAGATGCATGATCAACATCTTCTCTGACATGATCGAATGCTTTCCATAAGCTATGAACGCTTTTTCCATCTATGAAAACTCTTTTTTTGAGTTCTTACACCATCTCGAGATGGTTCTGAATTGATGCAAGGGCAAACACTTAACATTAAATTGGGGAAAATGCCATTTTATGGTCAACATGGTATTTTTCTTGGGCATGTCATTTCAAACAAAGGCATCGAGATAGATAAAGCGAAAGTTGACATAATTGAAAATCTACCCATTCCCAAATCCGTCGAGGACATTTGTTCATTTCTAGGACACGCTGGTTTTTATCGATGCTTTGTGAAAGACTTTAGTAAATTGCTCGACCTTTTATGACTCTTCTTGGAAAAGACGTTCCATTTGACTTTAATTCTGACTGTGTTTCTACTTTCGGATATCTAAAAAATGAACTCATTTCTGCTCCCATCATTTGCTCAGCCAACTAGGATCTTTCTTTTGAAATAATGTGTGACACCTCTAACTTTGCAGTTGGTGCTGTCTTAGGACAACGCATCAACAAAATTCTTTATGTAATCTACTATGATAGTATGACTTTAAATGATGCTCAACTCAATTACACGACCACTGAAAAAGAGCTTCTAATGGTAGTCTTTGCCACAAGAAGTTTCAACCTTATTTGATTGGCTTACACATTACGTTTTACACTGACCATTCCGCTCTTAGGTACCTTTACACTAAAAAGGATGCTAATTCTCGCTTGATTCATTGGATCCTTTTACTCTAAGAATTTGACCTTACGATCAAAGAAAAAAAAAGGATCTGACTATGTCATTGTTGATCATCTATCGCATTTTCCAAATGTACCATCTTCTTTACTGATCAATGAGAACTTTCCTGATGAATAACTCCTTTCTGTTTCCATCGATCCATGGTATGCCGCTATAGTGAACTTTTGGTCACTATGGAAACTCCTTTATTTTGGTCCAAACAAGATAAATATAAATTTCTTTCCCAAGTCAAGTACTTCTATTGGGATGACCCAAACTTGTTTAAGTATTGTTCCGACCAAAACATTCGATGTTGCATCCCAAAATGCGAAAGTAAAGGTGTTCTTTCATTTTTTTCATGACCAAGCTTATGGTGGTTACTTCGGTCCTAAGAAAACGGTAGAAAAGGTGCTTCAATGTGGTTTTTACTGGCTTACAGTTTTCAAAGATGCATTCGAGTTCTGTAAAACTTGGGATCGCTGCCAAATGTTAGGAAAAATCTCATGATGAAACATGATTCCTTTGAACCCTATTCTTACGATCGAAATCTTTGACGTTTGCCGTATTGACTTTATAGGATCGTTTTCCAACTCTTTCGGAAATCTATACGTTCTTCTTGTTATTGACTATGTCACTAAATGGGTTGAAGCCATTCCATCTAAAACAAATAACCACAAAGTTGTTGTGAAATTCATAAAAGAAAACATCTTCTCGAGGTTTGGAACACCTTGCACAATAATAAACGATAATGGAACCTATTTCTATAATCGAACATTTGAAACTTTAATGAAGAAATACACAATAACCCACAAGTTATCCACTCTTTATCATCCTCAAACCCGTGGTCAAGTTGAAGTTTCAAATTGCCAAATCAAGCAAATTTTGGAGAAAACTGCACATAAAAATCAAAAAGATTGGTCATAAAAATTAACAGATGCACTTTGGGCTTACAGAACTGCGTATAAAACCAATTTTGGGATGTCTTCTTTTAGGCTAGTATATGGTAAAGCGTGCCATTTACCAGTCAAACTTTAACACAAAGCATTGTAGGTGATTAAGAACATAAACTTTGATCTTGAAAAAGCTGGCGAAAACAGAAAATTGCAACTCAATGAATTAGAGGAGATTAGGAAGGACGCATATGAAAATGAGGAAATTTACAAAGAAAGAACAAAAGTTCTTCATGATAAGTCAATCCTAAGGAAAACATTTTTTCCGAATCAAAGAGTTCTTTTTTGTGACTCTTGACTTCATTTGTTCCTTGGAAAATTAAAATCAAGGTGGACAGGACCATAGGTGGCACGTGCTGTTTTTCTATACGATGCCATAGAAATAGAAACCCCTAGGGATGGTCCGATTTTTAAATTCAATGGTCATCATTTAAAAACTTACTTGGAGTTGGCGACTGATCGAGAGGATGAGTTCATGATTCTTCATGAGTCACACTACGCCTAGTAAGAAATTTTTAACCCTCTCTTATAAATATGTACATATTTTTCTCCGTTACACTGATTTGTATCATGCGTGGACTGTGAGCACACAGTAAAAATCAAGTGTGGGGAAGGAGTCTCGTGTTTATTTTTTCCATTTTAAAAAAAAACCCAAAATCAAATTTGATTTTTTTTTAGTATATTAATTTACTTTTAAAGAAACACGATAGAATAAGCATATGTTATTGGTTATTAAATTGAAATTTTTGAAAATTTACTTATCTTAACCAAAATAAAAATAAAAGTTTGATTACAAGTAACTAATGTATAACTGGTATATAGGAAGGTTCATGGGAGATAACTAGGTGATAACTATGAAGTATATCCTAATTGTAATCTTTGTTTAAAAGAGTGGTTGATTTAAACTAAATATGAAAGCATTTTTGATCTACTAAGTTAAGTGGTGCTAAGATGATTTTGCGTAACCCTCTTTTTTTTAAAATAAAAAATAAAAATAAGAAACACCTATACTCATCTGTTCACATGTAAGTGTGTACACCAGCCATGCTATGTACCCTTCTCACGTAAATCCGAAAGGTAGTGCATGATCAGTATATCTGGCCTCAGTTTATCTGAGTTAGGTATATGTAAATAAAATAATAATAATAATAATAACCACCTAGAGTCATGTGTTCATATGCAAGTGTGTACCCTCGCCATGCGCTACGCTCTTCTCATATAAACCCGAAAGACAATGCATGATTGGTATATCTGGCATCGGTTTATTCCGAGTTAGGTGTGTAAATAATCATGTTAATATTTTTCAAAATAAAGAGAGAAAGCAATTAAAACCCAAGCACTATCTTCACTTATTTAATTTGACTTATTATTCAAAAGAAATAAAAATGCCACTTTGCAAAACTTTGATGATCAACTAAAGGATTTAATTTATAGTTGCATTATGTTGTCAACCGAAACAACTAGCCAAACTAGAGTCTAATTGTGATGATAACTTAATTTTTGTTGGAAGTTTTAATGAGTAAAAATACTAAAATTTCTTGATAATAACCAAAACTTATATCTAACTTACTTGTGTCAATTTAAAAGTAAATTCTTCATTTGTAAATATTTTTAAAAACCTGCATCCTGTAGTCGCATTAGAATTTGCATATCGCATTTGGATTTTGTGGGTAGTATCCGGTGAAAACCCTTACGAGACAACATTCATCCTACTAGGGGCACCTAGAGTTTTAACGGCTTGTTGCATACACTCTATGCAATCGTGTATCCTACGAAAACGGATTATCATAGTTTTAGTTTATTCGAGTATGAATATTAAGATAAGTGTGGGGGTATTTGATGTGCGTGTAAAAGTGTATATTTTTACTCCCATATTTAATCTTATTTTATTGAAATAAATGAGCATATTAGGGTATTTTGCATGTTTAAACTAAAATATAAATTGTTCTCAAATCATCATTCATTCATCTTCATTTGGGAGGCAAAATGATAATTTTGTGTATGAATTAATTTTGAGAAAATTTATTTACACATTTTTTTGTAGGAAATTAAATGCAAATTAAATGGAGCTTTATGGATGTATGTATGCACATAATTTGAATGTAAATGAGGAAATAAAATAAAAGAATTCATGCAACATGGAGGAGCCCACATGCCTATTAACTAATGGACCATAATTAAAAGCATATGCACATGTTAATGGAGACTTAAATGTATGTTAGTGGGGATTAATTAATTCCCTAATGATTACTTGGAGGTTACACAATCTCAAAGGCATTTTTGGTTGTCCCTTAAAAATGGAATTAGGGTTTTAAGCATGTATGGATACCCCTTATGTTTAATGTAATGAGTTTTTCTATTTTTTTATGCATGTCGTAACCACAAAATCAATGATAAATTAAATGTAGTTTAAATGGCTTCTTAGCCTCCTTCTTGTTTATTTTTGTTAACGTGCTCTTTTCTCTTATGCTATTTTATTTCATGCTCTTTTATGTTAGTTTATGTCTCTTTTTTTCATGTTAATATCATAGATTTAATTCATGCAATTAGTTTAGATTTATTTTATACAAGTAGTTAGTTTTCTTTTCTTTTAATTAGCTCTTATTTTCCTTGCTTTTAATGCTTAAATAAATTTGTGTTGATATGAATTTAAATATGAGAAGCTAAACCCCTTCAATTTAGGGGTAATGAAGCTCTCATGAATCATACTAAATCAACACAACATGCTTGCATTTTTGATCTCTTTTTCATACTTAATGGAAATTATGAATGATGATAGTTTATGTTTCTTTTTTAGTGAAATTGATAGTCAGTGTTGACATCTCAAATAGGCTGTGCTTAATCCAATATAAACATAAACTATTTGATCATTTTTCTTAAATGATTTTGATGATGAAATTCAAACTAGAATCAAAATTTGATGATCCATGTTACTAGTTCATACTAAATAGATCATACTTAAAATAGATTTTAATTTTTAATTTCATGTCATTTTCATGAGAATTGATAAGTGAGTTTGAATGGTGTGCTAGAGTTTGATGCTTTAAGTTGAGCTAATTAATAGCAAAACAAACCATACTTATAATAACACATCAACCATTTGTACCTCAAAGTTAAACGACGGATTGTAGATGAATTTTGTGTTGATTTATATGAATTATTGGAAGTGGATTTACCTTTAAATTACTCTTTAATCGCATAGTTTTATTCTCTTTTACTGTAGTTTGTTTTCTACAATTTTCTTAGTTTAAAACAACTTCAAAACCTTGGGCTAATTTGATTGGGTAATATTAGAATTTAATCATACTCGCATACGTATTGCGATTGTACATCGTGCGCTTGCAGTTTTATAACAATATATTTTTGATGGATTTCTAATCGATAGAAAATCCGTCGGTTAACACTCTACCACGGTCAAAGGTCGATCAACGGTACATTCTAATGAATCTGATATAGAATCCAATGCAGCCCGCTATTCAACATAACATCTCTTAAGAAGAACAGCCCTCTCCGGGAGTTCAAGAAGAGCCTGCACATGAACCAGAAGTAGAACCCACTCCTGATACACTTCAAGATGCGGTTATACTGGAAGATACCATTGATTCCATTGCCTCTAAACTTAACGAGCATCACTTAGGAGGATCTACGAGAAGAACAATATTCCTTGGGACGATGTGATGGTCCTAACTCATAACTAGAGGACGCATCATCCTCCCGAAGTATATATCGGTTGCAACAAGTATATATACATGTTAGGAGGAGTTCTACCATTTAACCAATTCATAAGATATATTTTACACCAAATGAGGCTGGCCCCCACCAAACTCAATTCAAACAGTTATGCCTTTCAAAACTGCTTGTATATCATCTTCGCTCGTTACTCCCAATGGGTCTCGTCTTTTCAAGAGATTTGAAGGAAGTCCTTCTCATATCTTTTTAGAGTCGTCCAGGTGTGCAAAGTTGTGGTCAAAACCTGGAATAAGCTGAGTTATTTTAAGGAGGAGTTCTTTTTCATTCGTTATCCTCTCGGAATCACACAATGGTGGATAGCTGGCCGTAAGTTATGACCTTTTTTAGTTATGAATTCACATTTATGACCCTACGGATACCAATCAGCTTTTGTCTTTTTCATATGTTCCTCGTAATAGAGAGAAGAGCCAAATTGTTGCTTGCTGATGAGACTCATGGCTCACCATTTATTGGATCCTAATCGTAGTGTTGGTTCTACTTTAATCGTCATGGACGGTGAAGAAGATGAGCCAACAGATGGGAATAATGGAGATGAGTCACCGGAGCCCCTAATTCAATGTTCGGTAGTTGGGACTGGTGATTTTCTAGAGCCTGCAAAAGAGGACGAAATCAAGGGCGGAGAGGGAGGAGTAGGAGGGATTGATGATGAAGACGATGACAATGATGAGCAACCTATTCAAAGGAAAAGCCTTAAGGTTAAGCTTCTAAAAAGAAGACTCTAATTCCGCCTTTTCCATCTACATCTGTATTCGAGACTCCTAAACAAATTTCTAAAGTCCCTTATGCCTCCTTTGGGGACATTCCAGATGTGATTGAATCGTATCCGCTAGCCAACATGAGTCCTGGGGATGTTGCATCATCTATTTTCCCTAATGATGACATTCCTTGGAGAAAGGCAGAGGAGATTACCTCTGTTAGCAAAATTAGAACCCATGGTCCATCGAGGGGAGCTAGGACACATGCACACACACTCCAATCTATTTGTGTAGTGTTATGATTCAGTCAAGACTAATTTGTTCTTGTTTTAACTGAAGATTCGATGGATTGACACGGTTTATATGACAATTTCCAGGAGTATGCAGGATATCATTCGAGACACAAACAAACCTCTCGATCCTACAAGCCTATTCATGGATCTGAGTCCAGCCAGCACTTGAGCCGAGATCGTGGAAGAAAAAAGAAGGACCATAGACCATATGATTCGTTATCTAGGCATCGCTCTAGATCCGTTTGTGAGAAATGCGGATTACGGATCTTAAGGCTAGAATTAACACTAGAGGGGGGTGAATAGTATTAATAAAGAATTACTAAATCTTTTTCGATTTATGTTAATTTAGACACCGATGTATGCAATATACAGACACAAATATGATCACAGAAATAAACACAGATACAGAAATAAAATAAAGGCAGTAAAGGAAAGAACACACTGGATTTTATACTGGTTCGGAGTTACCCTACATCCAGTCCCGCAACACAAGTACGAATTTCCTTTCAAAAGCAATTGTACAATTACACCTTCGGTTTCAAGGCTACGAGACCCTCCAGAATTTCGATCCTCTGGGTAGAGATACTTGATTTCCGAGCCACAAGTTTACCCAATTGATTTACCAAGGATACAATCACACCTTTTATTTCTTGATTGATTTTCAAGGATACAATCACACCTTTTCTCGCTTAATAGATTACAAAGAAGTCTATAACTCTGAATAACACTGAGAATCTTGTAGAGAGAGTGATAGAGAATCAAACTAGAAGTAATCGAGTTCGATTCAATGTTGATTTCGGCAGAGTAATGATAAGAATATGTATTAAGAAAAGTGGAAGAAGAAGAGGAGTGAAAAACCAGAAAATCTGATATAAAATTCATTGAAACTAACCCTTATTTATAGAAGAACAACAGCCATGTCCATTCGTGAAGAGTTACGTCG
Source organism: Allium cepa (assembly GCA_030765085.1). Classification (NCBI taxonomy): domain Eukaryota; kingdom Viridiplantae; phylum Streptophyta; class Magnoliopsida; order Asparagales; family Amaryllidaceae; genus Allium; species Allium cepa. The sequence goes on from CM060942.1 coordinate 617,628,263, forward strand.
AATAGACACTTCTTTTGAAATTTAAATTTTGAACTCAACTGACACTATGTCGACATGGGGTCGACGTCCCAAATCATTTTTTGATGTTTTGATTTTCTTTGAGAATAACCTTTATCTTATATTAAAACTAATTTAAACTTTATAAATATACTCGAATATAGTTTAAAATTCATAAGTAAATATAGCTAAAATATATATAGAATTTAACTCTAATTTTATATTTTAAATCTAAATATAAATATTTAAAAGTTAAATATATTATATTAAAAGATAGTTTAAAATCAGGAGTAATTTGTCTTTGAAATTAAAGATAATTTTGAGGCTAAAATTATTTAAAATCAGGATAGAGGGTTTTGAATCTTTTAAAAGGAAAGTTTTGAAAACATGATATAATTTTGAAAAATCATTTTGAATAAAAAGTTAGCGGATACAAAACAATGTTCCACTAGATTTTTCGTAGGTTCCATCCCTTCAACAGGCTCGAAGTGGATTCCATTCCACGAATAAATTGGATTTTAAGATGCCAGTGCTTTTCTATGAGTTTTAACAAAATTCCTAATAAAAAATACTTAACCTTGACATCTTGAACTCTTGATAATCTTGATACTCATGAGTCTACTATCTTGATATCTTGAATCTCTACACTGTACAGTCTTCTTTCTTAGTACCTGCATGGTTAAATCCTGCATATACATATATATCTAAACTTATAATGTTAGTATTTATATTTTATAAACTATTCTAAGGCTGTTGTTATCAAAACCATCATTTCACGGACTAATATTCTCCCCCTTTTTGATGATGACAACCTTTGTTTATAAAATTTTACTTCTATCCTGATAACTCCCCCTAAAACTAATAACTCCCCCTTAATCTATGCCTAACTACTCTATTTTATATTTCTCCCCTTTTGTCATCAACAAAAAAAAAACTAACTGTAAACTATATAACTTTAGACTATATAACTAATACTCTATGACATGTGATTATAATGATAGTGTTATCATAAGTAATCATCACTTAAATCTAATACTAAAACATAGTCCTAAGCTATCAACTATCCTAAGTAAGAATTTACAATAGTGTTTATAATTAAAACACATATAAGTACACGAGTTATTTATTACGTATGAAGTTGTACATACATGAACGTTTAGAAAACACAAAGAAACACAAACAATAATGGAGAAGAAAGAAAAGAAACTATTGTGCGTTATAAAACATAGGAGATCTATGATCGAACAGTTTGGATAGTGAAAACAGAAGTTTCCATGTTGTTCGACAAGATTCCCATTCTTGTCAAAACACACTTCTCCAACACACACGACTTGGTCATCATCCTTGTGACGAGACGGATTTTGCCCGCTCGAAAATCGACATCCATACTTTACATCGTACTCGAATGTCGTAGATTCGACCGTTCAAATCCGATTCGCCGGAGCTTATAACAACATTAAGTAAACAACACAGCGGAGTAAAAGAATAATACATTGATATACAGCTTTGATACAATATCTGATACAACAGATGATCCAATAGATATCAATATAAATCAGAGATATGATACAATAAATAGCAGCGTAAAAGAAAATAGATGACATCTAGCAGCAGAACAATATAACTTTAAGATAGTCTTCAAAAGAGAACTCCGAGAACTGCAACTCCATCTCCAAGAACCAATCCAGCAATAGCTCGAACTCCCAATAACGATGCGCCAAGCTGGGCAAGACTTGTGTGGTCCAAAGACTGAACTAACTCTAGATAATCTACTAGACCTGACTATCTGAAAAACCCAACTCTAGACTGCTCGTGTACAAAATAATGAGCACCCAGAGTTTAGGAAAAAAAACAATAAACTCTGGATCAGTCGTGGGACTGGTGTGAGCAACAAAAACAGTTTATCTTTCAAAACATTCAACAAAAGATTTTCAAAGTCAATTCGCAATGCTTTTTAAAAATGAGACTACCATAAGACCTCCCGCCACACACACAATGCAAACGCAGACTTGGAGGAGATTTCTTCTTATGTTAGTCAAAGATGCTTGATACGCATTAAAAAGAAACATTTGATATTATTACTAGTGCATAGTGTAGAACAAATCATTTCGAAAGTAGAATATAAATCTTAGCCAGCATAGGTACCATTATAGTATGCTTACTATAGCTACCATATTAAATGGCAGGTTCTACAACTAAAACCGTACAAGTCTCGTATTGTTTCTTTGGATTTCCAACAAATGGTCAGGCCAAGGAACTTCCCATTGCCACATGGAAACGCCTCTGGAAGGACGCCCCGAGAACCCAACTGGATCTCTGCCAAACAAGGCCGGGAACCCCTTTTCCCAAGGGATATTACAAACCCTCAGATATGCCACCCCCGGTCCTTTGGGACCTTTAAACGAGAGCTCTCTAACCAACATCACACCATAATAATAAGTGTTTCAACATGAGTAAGTATCTGGGCTCCATACCATGATACTACCCTTTTCCAGAAGGAATGGTCATACCCTAGGGAAGTTATCCCTGAAAACCTTGCCGCACGATTCCTGTTTCGACCGTTACCGGTTTGTGAGGCTCGACGAAGTCACGTCCACAAAAACACGCTTTATACAAAGTCATGCTTTGGGTCAACAAATGATCATAGAAATGATCACCAAGATAGACGATCAAACAAATGATCCTATCACAAATAATCAACACAATGATCATTTCACAGCAACACTCAGCATGTCACATTACCAAATTGGGAGTATATTGCTGATAACCTTCAACTACATAACCTCTGAGCTCGTACGTCTCAGAGAAGGGTGTTAAGCTAAGAGAATAAATTCTCCGCCATCAACAGAAATATATTTGAAAGAAATCTGCTTTATATCTCAATTTGTAATGTCAGACATACTATCCATACAAGTCTGTTCCGGGCTCGAACAATCGGACTTCCCATCACATATGGAGTCTCTATACCGGGGACCAGTCGATGCAAAGACATTCGACGAGTTGTCCTTTCGCTTTCAAAAATATCCGGTCTTCACCACCGGTCTTCAAATGCTATCCATAACGACATATCACATCTTCGGAATGGGATATATGACACAAAGGTCCTCTCCCGGCTAAACCGAACAGTGAGCGCAGTATTTCAAAAACATATGGATATTGGGATTTCAATTAAGTCACAACTTAAAACCCAAAACTTTCCTTTTCAAATGGTTTAAACCAATTACCATTTCAAATCTTTATACTACAAAAAGATTTATTTCACAAAGATCAATTCATAGACTTCAAAACAATTTCCATTCCAATTGGATTAACTCGTTAAATCTTTAAAACAAAGATTCAACTTATAGCTTTCAAAACAATTTCATTTCGAATGGTGTAAACAAAGCATCATTTTAAATCTGCTAAAAATAAACAGATTCAATTCATAGCTTTCAAAAAGAATTTATTCATAGCTTGGAAAATCATTTTTTTCTATTCAATCTTGAAATTTCTTTAATTAAATAGGAATTCCATTTCTTATCTGAAAGCTTTTATCTTTTGAAAACAAACAGTTTCATTTCAGAAATTCTGATTCTTTCATACGAGTTGAAATCCTTGGGTTAAATCCAAATTCACAAATAATACTTTTAAAAGTGGTTTAAATTCATATAACTTATACAGCATCTTAAATTCCTAGTTTCGAATCATAGAATTCAATTTCAAACTTGAATTTAAATTTAAATCAAATTATTTAAATTTTCAAAACTTAATTAAGTTATTCAAAATAACTTTTATCTTTGAAATCCCATTTCAAAAGTTTTTCACTTTAAACCCAAATTTCTAATTTCAAAATCAATTGAAATTAAAATTTCAATTTCAAAAACAGTTGAATTCAAATATTCAAATTTAAAACTATTTCAAAAATCTGTGACTTAATCGATTTCCTCGTGAAATCCATATTGGTGTGTGTGTGTATAAGTGTGGTCCAGGGGTTTAACACACTAGTGCAACATCATTTCAATCATCACATATTAAAACATAGAAATATAGTTGATAAGCGATATAAAACTATAACGCTCATCGTCCATTCACAGATTCACCGATAGTATACAAATGTAAATAAATATACACAGCTCAATCTACAGAACAAAATATCACAAATCAGATAGGATAATCAATTCAAGGCATCTCATACAATATAATCATTCATAAGTAACGTCTAGCATTCAATAATCATTTATAAGTAAGGTTTAATTAATCATTTTATCCTGATTAATTCAATTAATTTCCAGTCAAATTAATTTCTTATGAATTAATTATCAAATTCCGATTAACTAATTTCAAATCATTTAATATCAATTAATTTATCAAACATTTTTAATTAATTAAATTATTCTTAATTCATCATATTAATTAAATCAACCTTTAAACCAATTTCCTAATTAATTAACTCTAATTAATTAGTTAAAGAAATTTAACCTTTAATTACTTACCATAAAGTAATTACACTTACACCATTTACAATTGATTATCTAAACTAATCAATCCAATTTATTATTAAAATTAATCGCCTTAATTAATACTTAATGATCCTTAGTTAATTATTTTCATTAACTAATTACATTTCTTAATTACTTTCTTAAGAAATTTTCTTAGGTTAATTATTATAAATCATCCCTGATTATAAATTAATCCAAATTATAAATTTAAAATCAAATAAATTATTCTTTAATTTCCATATTAATTAAATTAACCTTTAAACCAATTTCATAATTACTCATTCAAATCAACTTAATAATTTATGAATTACAAATTAATATGTTTCATTAACTATAAAGATAATTTATTCTTATTAATGATTTTATTTATTACTTCCTTAAGTTTGAAAACATTCATTTTAAATTTACTTTTAAGATTTCATGTTAAAGTAATATTAATCATCTGAAAGGAATTCAAAATAGTTTAAACTCAATTATTTATTTCCAAACCATTTTATAGAATATACTTGAACATTTTTTTTTTAAAGTTTAAAACAGAAACAGGGTTTGAAACCTGTACCACACCTTATACCCGAGTCCCATCATGATTTCCCCGAGCTAAACCCTCACAAACTCGAGCTCTGCTTCGAGATTTCCCAAATTCTTACCCCAGTATCCCAAAATTTCAATTCAAAAATTTTCTAAGTGTTTTACTTCGTATTGACATCTCGCTTCGAGTCACACACTTAATCGCTTCGAGCTTCTTCCCGAGACAATCAAACCAGACACTTAAAACCCCACAGGCTCAACTCCACTTGCCTGTGCACCTGCACAGTCGCGATCGACGACGTCGATCATCACCGACGATCACTGCAAGTCACAAACCACCCTCGCATCCCACCACGATCATCCAAACCACCTAGTCACCTCGAAAAACGAAACCGAGTTTATTCTCGAAACCTGGAAACACACAGCGAACACCCCTTCCACCTGTCAACGCGCCGTACTCGCGACACCCATCACCAGAAAACGTGAAACCCTGGCCACAAATCCATCCATGTCCCCTCTATCTTTTCGCAAAGTCGCGTGGCACTCGGTCCACCATCGACGACGAAATCATCGAGTTACAGAACACAAAATACACTCGAGCCAAACCCTACTTTCGATCCAACCAACTAATCCTTGCATTAGAAATTTTCTTTAGCATTTTTCCTATACTCGAGGATTATCAAACTAGCTTTACATCAAGTTGCAGCATGTAAGAATTGTTGAATCTCCAGAATTTTACAAAAAAACATTTTTGGTTCAAAAATGAACAGCACCTAGAATACTTAACTAGAAATCATCATCTTTGTTTTAGAAATCTTAGCTTTGTATGTTAAATCAAGTTATGAAATCGAATCAACAATTTACAACATTCGAATTTTTTCACATTAATTCCTTTTTACTGTAAACTCAAAGATTCCGAACCAATTATTCACTTTAAAAACCTATAATTATTTTTAGATGAAATGTTACTTGATTTCAAACAACCTTTATTTACAAATCATACACCAATTCGAATTCAACATTAAGTTATTTAATTTGTTTTGAAAATTGAACCTGTTACTAACACACAGAGCATATATTTTAAACAAGATTGAAACCTGTTGCCTGTAAACAAAAATATGTTACAGACATGCACTCCATATCTACATATATATATATATATATATATATATATATATATATATATATATATATATCTAAACATACAGACATATTTAATAGCTAACAACATTTCATAATGCATTCAAGTATCAACCACAATATTGAGATATAGAAGTAGATCATGGGTGGAAAGTTGCTCACCTGGATGTTTTTGGAAGAAGAACAGAGAATAAATTTGAGCCTGCACACATTTTTTTCTTTAACTTTGATTTTTGTTTTGCTGGGTTGCTTGTTGATGTTGAATGTTTTACTTAAGTTTTAAATGAAGCTCCCTCACCACAGACCTGAACTTGCATGCTTGATCTAGATGATTTGGATTTTAAATCATTGCATTTGATTATTATTTTTTTGTTTAAGTTTTTAAACAATGCTTGCTTCAGTTTTCTTAACTTCGAATAAATGAGACTGAGATGGTATAAGTCTTGATATATCTAAGAAAAAGAATGTACATGGATATCACTTTGTTTGTACAATAGGCATGGGTGAATATGCTTGCTTGTACTTGGTTATGCATGTTAATGCATTTGTTTACTTCAGCCTTACTTCGGCTGAGATGAAAAATGTGTGCTAGGATATTTTACAGTGTACTAAGGATCTTGGTATTTCTTTGTTTATGTTTTATTTTGTACATATATTTATTTGTTTGAAAACTTTATTTGCATTGCCTAGCTTGTTTTTACTTGGTGGCTGCAGCTTTATTTTGTTTGCCTGCATATCTATGTCTTTGTTTGTTATTTTTACTTTGTTTTGTTTCTTATTTTGTTTATTCATACTTTATCAATTTGTTTCAGCTGATAATACTATATTGTGCTAGTATCTATTTTTTTATCTATTTGTTTGTATTATTTTGTATTGCATACTTTTGTTTATGTAAGGTTGTGATGAATATTGTTTTGACATATATATTGTTTTCTTTTGTCTTTCTATTTATTACTCGAATATATTTTCTTAACTTTGGCCTTATTACTTTAGAATATAAATACATTTCTACTTTCATTAAATATATTACTTATCATCTTGTATATTTGTTTCTATTCTTACATGACTACTTATTTCTATTTATTTTTAAAACTATTTATTTAAGATTTTATTTCAAATCCAATATATACATATATATATTCACATATATACAAATTTTCAAATCCATATGACTTAATATATTTTCTATTTGAATCGGGGAACTCGCTTCCATTTATAATCAATTTTACAATTTTAATTCAAAAATTCATTTAATTATCAATTTAAATTAAATTAAAATCTAGGATCGTTACAATCCTCCTCGTGCGCTTCTTCCATGGGTTCTTCTTCTTCTTCCTCACTGGCCTCTTGTTCTTGATTGAGTGAAGAGTCTTCATCAATCAAGATAGGGTTGGACTGGTTATCCATTAGGAATTTTTGCAAATTCCTAAGAATCTTTCCTTGCCTTTCCTTTCCTGTTCCTTTGCCATACGAAGTTGAGTCACTTGAATTTTAGTCATCATCTGAAGTACATCCTTCATAGATTCCTCCATTTTAGTCACACGAGAGAGAGTAGTAGGTTGAAATGGACCCGACGTAGGAGAGGGGAATGAAAAGGTTGATTTTATGTTTGATTTGGAAGAGGAGGCCATTATTTTATTTATTTCAGAAGATAGATTAAAGAGAAAACAGAGAGAATGAACAAAAATTCGAAATAGAGAAGAATATATAACTAAATTTTTTGAATTTTGGTGGGAAAATTTCAAAACTTAAAAACGTTGCATGTCGACATGGGTATATGGGGGATGTTGGTCCTTTTAATTTTAACTCTTTGAATTATTTGAATATTAATTATTAATTATACTTGTTATTTATATTTTATATTTCAGTTATAGAACAAATACCTAATTCTCTTCTTAATTTAGTAAATATTGATTCATTTAAGGGTTTTGTTAAGATATCGGCAATTTGATTCTCAGAATTGATATACTCGAGAGTAACTACTTCCTTACTTATATTATCTCTGAGAAAATGATGTCTGATATTAATATGTTTAGTTCGAGCATGTTGAGTAGTATTTTTGGATAAATTTATAGCACTTGTATTGTCACAATAAATAGGTGATTTTGAAAATTTTAAACCAAAATCTTTTAAGATTTGTTGCATATATATTACTTGAGAACAAGCCAAAGCAGCAGAAATATACTCTGCTTCAGTTGTTGATAAAGAAACTGCGTTTTGCTTTTTACTAAGCCAAGAAATCAGAGAATGCCCCAAAAAGTGACAAGTCCCACTTGTACTTTTTCGGTCTGATTTACAACCAGCATAGTCATCACAGTAAGTTATTAAGTCAAAAGAATCATTTTTAGGGTAGAATAAACCATAATCAGATGTGTGTTTAACATATCTTACGATTCGTTTTACGGCTTTTAAGTGGGTCTCTTTAGGTTGGGATTGGTATCTGGCACAGAGATAAACACTATGTATGATATCAGGTCTACTGGCAGTAATATAGAGTAGTGATCCAATCATTCCTCTATATCGTTTTTGATCTACATCTTTCAAGAGATCTTCTTTATTAAGATACTCATTGGTTGCCATGGGAGTGGGTTTTCCACTCGCAGCAGTCAAACCAAATTTACTAATTAGGTCTTTAACATATTTTTCTTGACTAATAAAAATACCATTACCTAATTGTTTTATTTGTAATCCTGAAAAGAAATTTAATTCACCCATATGACTCATCTCAAATTCTTTTGTCATTATTTCAGAAAATTCTTTATTCATTTCAAAATTAGTTGAACCAAAAATGATATCATCTACGTAAACTTGAACTAGTTGAATATCATTTTTATTTCTTTTAATAAAAAGAGTATTATCTACTTTACCAATTTCAAAATTAGATTGCAATAAATAATATTTTAGTCTATCATACCAGGCTCTAGGAGCTTGTTTTAGACCATATAATGCTTTCTTAAGTTTGTAAACATGATTTGGTAATTTATCATTTTCAAAAAGTGGTGGTTGTTCAACATATACTTCTTCTTTTACAAATCCATTTAAAAAGGCACTTTTAACATCCATTTGAAATAATTTGAAATTACTATGATTTGCGAAAGCAAGTAGAATCCTAATGGCTTCTAATCTTGCTACGGGAGCAAAGGTTTCATCAAAATCTATTCCTTCTTCTTGACAATAACCTTGAGCGACTAATCAAGCTTTATTTCTAACTACCTCTCCTTGTTCATTCATTTTATTTTTATAAACCCATTTAGTTCCAATTATAGTTTTATTTTCTGGTCTAGGAACAAGTTCCGAAACATCATTTCTAGTAAATTGATTTAATTCTTCTTGCATAGCCAAAATCCATGAATCATCAGTTGATGCTTCTTTTGGATTTTTGGGTTCAACAGTTGATATAAAATCTACGTTACTCATTTGACTTAGTTGATTTCTAGTTTTAACAACATATTGCATATCTCCCAGTATATTTTCTATAGGATGATCTTTTAAAAGGTTAATCCTTTTATTAGGATGCTTAATTTCATTATTAGTTTCAATTGATTCTTGATTTTGAGTGATTAAATCCTCTTCATCATTTGTATCTTCAAAAATTTTAAAATTTTCATCAAATGAAACATGCATTATTTCTTCAATGGAATTAGTTTTTAGATTAAACACTCTGTACACTTAACTTCTATTAGAATATTTGATAAAGATATCTTTGTCGGATTTAGGATCAAATTTATCTGAATTATCTTTTGTATTTAAAATAAAGCATTTACTTCCAAAAATTCTGAAATAAGATACCTTAGGTTTATTTAAATAAAGAAGTTCATAAGATGTCTTATCAGTTAGAGGTCTACTTAAAATTCTATTCAAAATATAACAGGTGGTAGCAACTGCTTCTGCTCAAAATTCTTTGATAAATTACTATCTATAAGCATAGTTTTCGCACACTCTTGAATCGTCCTATTTTTACGTTCTACTACTCCGTTTTTTTGTAGAGTTCTTGGAAATGAAAAATTGTGAGTTATTTCCTTTTTATTGCAGAATTCCTCAAACTTTTCATTTTCAAGTTCACCACCATGATCACTTCGAATAGTAATAATTTTTAGAGAAAATTGATTTTGAATTCTTTTTGAGAATGTCTTAAAACATTCAAAAGTATTACTTTTACGTTTCAAGAATATTGTCCATGTAAATCTGGAATAATCATCTACAATTACAAAGACATATTTACTATGATTTATTGATAGAATTTGAGATGGACCAAATAAATCAAGATGAAGTAATTCAAGAGGTTTTGAAGTTGAAATTATATCTTTTAACTTAAAAGAACTTTTTCTAATTTTTCCTAATTGACAAGCATCACATAAACTATCTACTTTAAAATTCATTTTAGGGAGACCTCTTACTAGATCAGGTTTTGACAGTCTAGATAAGAGTTTGAAATTCAAATGCCCAAATATTTTGTGCCAAATCCAAGGGTCACTTGTATTTTCCAATAGACACAGGTTATCATTTGAAACTTTCATACTAAGAATATAAATATTCTTTTTCCTGACTCCCTAAAATATAATGGTTGAATTATTATCTTCAATGTGACATTTATCTTTATCAAATTTAATTTTATATCCTTTATCACATAGTTGACTTATACTTAGCAGATTACGTTTCAGATTCAAAAACATTAGTAATAATAGGAGTTTCAGAATTACCGACTTTGCCGATGCCAATCACATATCCTTTTGAATTGTCTCCAAAGTTAACCAATTGTAGCGACCCGACTTTATAACACCAGAAAGATGCATTACTAATTATGAAAGAAAGGGATAGAAGAAGAAAAGATAAGAAAAGAAGAAACACAACAACATTAGATATCTCACAGCAGAACGAATGAAATATAATATATCACATAAAATATTACATAGTATCATATTACATCAGAGTACACAACTAATACAACACATATTAGACAGTTATAAACATCTGTCTAACTATACAACTCAAGTACACAAGATACAGATATCACACAAACACAGCGGAACCATAATATATCTACACGTGGAAGCCTCCTGCTCCATATCTCCTCCAGAATTCGTTAAGCTAACCTGAATCACTCCACTACTCATACATAATATGAGTACCAAGACTTTAATAAAATAGAAAATAAACACTCGGGTCAGACAGGGGTCTGGTGTGAGTAAACGGGTTAAAATTGCTTAACTTTAGAAAAACCTTTGAAAAGAAAAGGTATCACGTAAGACTTCTCACACATAAACATGGAAAAGTTTTTATCTTACGCTAACCAAAACATTTGATAGGAAATCCAGTGATATTATAATAGTGTCTAGGGTTTTCAAGTAAATAAGAAATAGCCGAAATTGTTACATTCATTAAATTTCAGATACTAGCCACAAAAGTTGGTAATACAAACAAAACCATAGGGTCTCGTAGGAAGAATGGGTTTCCATCAATGGCAGGGCTACCGGGGTACCGCCCGTCACAGTACGTGGCCTAGATCACAGTACCGAGGATCATTCCCAATCCCCTGCATCACAAAGCCGGAACCATTCCATACTGAACAGTCCCGAGTAAGATCACCCCGTGGTTGGCGCGACCAACCACCCACTAAGCCGAAATAAAGGGACACCTAGACAGGAATGACATCACCCTGAAACGGGTGCTACCCACCTAGCCTTGCTGCACCTCCCTTGTTTTAGCCATTCCCGGTTGATGAGGCTTGAGGCTGCGATTACCTTTATAGAACACATCTATCTTAGAATGCATATCGTCCACCTGACGATGTTCTGAAAGCATTCAATCCATACAAGTTTGTTCCGGGTTCGAACGAAACCGAAGGCACTATCTCGTTGCACTCATTTTGGAATCACCCTCAGAGTCAACGATCATAGCCCCTGCACTCTTGATCACCATCTCGAACCTATAAGCACTATCTCCGTCAAACTCATCACGGAAGCACCCCCAGAGTTATACCGACGAATAGTTCTTACACCTCGAGTCTTCACTAAGCACCACTTGGATTCACGACCTAACGTTTAATTTGGATCGATGTGGTTTTCGGATATCCAAATATGGAAACCCGATCCCGGTCTCACCAAATCCAAACGCCATTTTAATGTCCAAGTTGTTTAAGGGTTTAAACAATTAAACTTATATTCAGGATGATATAAACAGATATATGAATCACATTATCACAATAGATAATTCATATCAAACATTCATCTCACAAAGCAGCATATCACATAACAGAGATATCAAAATCATCCAATATCAACCAATCACCCAATATCAATCATCCAATATAAATCAATCAATATTAACCAATCATCCAAAAGCAGAATTGATTAACTCTTAATCAATTGGATTACCTTAATCCTTCTTCATTAATTTATTCCAAATAAATTAATTAATCATCTCTTAATGATCTTCCTTAATTAATCTTCCTTGATTAATCATCTTTTAATTACATTCAAGTAATTATCCTTAACCATATACAGTAATTAACCTTTAATTACTATAATTAATTACAATAATTAATGATCCTTCATTTGTTTCCACTAATTAATCGATTATAATTAATTACATTAAACCTCAATTAATTACAATAAATTAATCACACTTAAATTAATCACTTTTATTAATCAACCTTGATTAATTCATTAATTATATTAACTAATGATCCTTATTAATTAATAACTCTTTAATTAATTAAATAATTAATTTATAATTAATCATCTCATTAATCATAAACAGTAATTAACAACTTGTAATTACTTATCTTATTTAATTAACTTCTTAATTAATTATATTAACCCTTTGATTAATTAATCTAATTAATTAATCCTTAATTACTTCATTAAGTAATTATTAATCAATTAAATTAATTAATAATCCTTAATTAATTACTTTATTAATTAATTAAATTTAGTAATTAATCTTAAATTAATCTCATTCATCAATTAATTAATCACATTAATTAATTAACTAAAATTAACTAAGTAATTAACCCTTAATTACTTATACAAGTAATTATCTTCTAATTACTTCTATTAGATGATTACTATCTTAATTAATTACTTAACAAGTAATTAATTCCATTATTAAATAATTCCTAATTCTTTAATTAATTAATTACTCCATAATTAATTAACATTAACTTCAAAATAATTATATTAATCAATTCCTTAATTAATAACTCATGCGATTATCCATTAATCACTTCCATTTAATTACTCCCATGAGTAATTTTCCACTAATTACTTCAATAAGTAATTTCCTCTTTCTAATTACATTTGATAATTATACATTAATTACTTCATTAAGTAATTTCACTTAATTAATTCATAATTAAGTGATATTTAAAAATTAAATAAACAATTAACTAATCATTTGAAATTAATTAAATAATTATTTAACTAACTTCTTATATTTAAAGAAAATTCTTAATTAATTATGAAAAGCATTAATCTTAATTAAACCTTTTACTTATTAACAAATTATATTAATTAAGTATCCATAAGTTCATAACAAAGATAAGTTAACCATATTTATCTTCATAAATAAATTATTTGAAATAAATCAAATTTTAATAACTTAAAAACAAATTATTCTATTTGGTTTTCAAAATCATAACAATAACCTTATTTGAAAATAAGGCATTTAGAAATCAAATTTAAAATTTAAAACACCTTAAACATCTAATTCAAACTTATCATTTTCAATATAAATTGAAAGCTTTGGTTATTAAACATTACTTTAAATTTTACTTAAACTTTGATTTAACATTCTAAAATTTGAAAACACTCCTTTAAATTGAAAACACTTCTTTTTAAATTAAAATTCAAAATTAAGTTAAGATAATTACTTTCAAAAACAAATATCTTAAACAATTTAAATTTAAAATTAATTCAATTAACACTTTAATAGTTTGATTAACAATTTACTTTAAAAGAATAAGTTATAACTTTGAAAATTTATTCCTCTTTTATAAAACTTAGGACTTGATTTTATTTATTCAATCAACAAGTTTAAAATTTGCAAACAAAATCTTAATAGTATAAACCAGAAAACACAATGCCTAGAACTCGAGTTAATCACTCAAACTACCCGTGCCTTCTTCGAAGCAAACCCAACACCATCTACTTCGAGTTGATCATGATGAAAATGCGTGCGCTACCCGGGAAAATCCTTCTTCCCCAAAACAAAAATTCCCAGTGCACACAAACGTGCACGGTGCATGTACCCAAATGCCTCCGGCCACCATAGGTCGTCACGACCACCAACGATCATCACACGAACCCACACGAGCATGAATATAAACCCAGATCCAAGAATTCTATCACAAATCAAATTTCGACCATGAAGCTCGAAAAACAGCAGTTGTCTTCCACAAAACCACCCACGGCCCACCACCACGACGTCGTCGAACTTCGCCGACCTCGCCATCGAAACGCCACGTCCATGAACTTCAACTTCCCCAAAAGCGAACGACTCCGGTCCACTATCCAAGTCGCAAAAGTCTCGACATCCCAAACAAACAAAACACAATGAAAAACCCTAGATTGATCAAATCTGCCCAATTCGGCATCAAGAAAAATTCAAGGGTAGTTTTCCTATATTCGCCATCAATCGAACCACCTCCCATCCAAAAATTGGTCAACTTCGCCACGCCGTTCAACGGCAATCACCTGAAACACCCAAATCGTACTACTCCAATATTCACAAGAAATACCCAACTAAAAATCACAAAATGCATATCAAAATTCATGATTTTCCATCATGATTACATGCATGTAGTTCAAATTAAAATTTAAGGCAGTTAATTTTTTAACAAAAATTTAAGTTTCACTGTAAATCCCTTATTTATAATTATTTGTTGCTTTTAAAATTATGAAACTATTTTTAAAATTACTATCAAACATTAACATACAGATTTCATTCACATATCAAGTTCAAATAAGGTATAGATTGGAAGATTTGAATTTTCATAAGGAAACAACTTCAAAAAAATTCAAACAGAGAATGAATATTTACAGTCAGTAGAATTCCTGGTAATTCACACTTCCAACATACAAACTTAACAATATTCATGTAACAAATATTCATCATCAAAGCAAAATTCATTTCATGCATCATCATTCAACCATAGATTAATTTAAAACTATTTTTAAAATAATTTACCCACCACTTTCTATAAGCAGAGCAGGTTTCAATTCTTATTCCAGGCTTTGAACATTTATTCTGAAAAGAATGCTTTGATGTGCTTGCTGTTGATATTGAATGCATGCTTCAAATTGTTGTTTTTAAAATGTTGAAACAGATATTGACTTGTTGTTGAACATTCCTTTTGAACTGCAGGTTGATTTGATGTTGCGGGTTTGTAAATTGATGTGAAGAGCTTTGCTTTGTAGATTTAGTTTCAGATTTGATCTAGCATTTGCTTTTAGTTTTTTTCTTCCAAATTTCAGGTTTTGGAATAATTTCTGATTTGCTCTTTAATTCATGAAAGAATGAAGGAAGAAAAAGAATTTGAGAAGAAGAAAGATTGGAAATTGAAAGATGAAACAAATTTCTCTTATATGTTTAAATTCAAATAATTCAAAAATAAAGGCCACTTGTTCCTTAAGAATTCACATTTGTCACTATAGTATTAAATTTTCTTACATGTGTTATTAAGATGATTAACATGGTTATTAATTTAAATATTAATATAAACTTGCGTACTTATCTCTAAATTAATAAATACTTATGTATGCATATGTAAATTTACTTTCTAAAGAAAATATTTTAAAACTAATTATAATAAAAATATATCTTTATACATATATTTTTATAACCATTTTAAATTTAAACACTTTAAAGAAAACAAATTAAAACTTTGATTAAATCTTATCTTTTGAAAACAATTGAATAAATCTAAATTAACTTTTGAAAAATATTAATTTTAAAACAAAGCTTTAAATTACAATTCATACATATATAAATTATCAATAGATCATATTAAATTCCAAAACAACTCCAAATTATAACATATACATACATATATATATATTACAATTTGAAAATTCATCTTTTATTTAAAACAAAAGATTTTCCTATTCACAATATATATACAGATATATATATATATATATATATATATTATAAATAGAATAAAATTTTATTAGCTTTGAAAAATAATTCTTATCAATTTTAAATTGTTATAAAGACATTGATCAAAATTACCAAATTAAATATTTATTAACCTATAAAAGATTAAATTTATCCATTTAAATTAACATTATAAAGAAAAATTATCAAACCAATTTAATTATTAATACAGATTATTAAATTGATATTGCCCAAAATTCCAGGTCGTCACATTCCTCCCCCTTAAAAGAATTTCGTCCCCGAAATTTAAAAGCAAAGGTAATTTAATAACCCAGCAAAGATTTCAATTTCAAACAGCAAAGCATACCTATCAACCAGTTACTAACAACCATAGCAATCAATCAAACAAACAACCTAACCAATTATCATGACACAAATCAAAATAAATCTTACTAACACTATCTAGAGTTTTCCAAGGATAAATCACTGGGAGACTCGCTCTACAGAAGCTAAACAAAACATCAGACTATACCCAAGTCTAGCACAACTTCCAAATCAAACTTGGCTGCAGATTCAATAACCAACAATGAATCATACATGTACTCCCTCAGAGATACATGAAATACAATGAATTCTAGCTATCCAAACTAGCAATTCAATCTTATCCTATCAAAACACAGATAAGAAATCTCAAATGCCTCAGAACTAGCCATCCAATTACTGTTCTCTTAACCGGAGAAATCTTAAAAACAATGAAGACTTCAACTTCGAATTCCAAACTCCTTATCTCATATTTGCATAACTCAACAGACAATCCTGGGCTGCCAATCTTCTTCCTGATCAGCTCAACCTATGTCGATGCTTCCAGAAACAACTAGACCAAAGCAAACCAGTTTCTGGATCCTATCCAACAGAAAAGTCTTCCAAGATCCGTCGAAATCCAGAACACAAGCTCTACTTCCCAAGCAATAGCAAACTAAACTTGCTTCCTTCCTTGCACATCTGCTACCTCGCTTCCGCTGCACAACTCTGTTTCTTAAATAGATGAGAATACTGTTGATGAACACGAGTACAAACTTATGCAATATATCAAGGAAAACTTTGTTCATCAAATCCATAAAATCTTAGTGACACATCTGACTCTGTCACACAACCTTACAGCAGAATCTAACTCAAAAAAAACTTGATCTGACCAATCCAAATTCCAAAAATTCCTGAGTTGCTACACCAACTCTACTACTAGGCTAACCACCAAAATCACTTCTAGAACCAAAACAATATGGAACTCAACTCCAGATGCAGACAAACTTCTGATTACATCAGTAGCTCCTACTTCCACATGAGAACCCTCAGTCTCAAACAAAAGAATTCCCAAGATAAATTCCCAAACTAATCGCAAGTCACTTTTGCGATCCTACCTAATTCGGATTCCAAAGAAACTGTCCACTCTTTACCAATTAGAACAACTTTAAGCTTTTCCAAACAAGGTTAACCCTTCAAGAAAAACTTTCACCAACTGCCCGGACTGCTGATAAAAGAACCACAAAGATTCCTGAACCATCGGAGAAACGACCACATTGCTGCTTCCAAACTCTACCTCGATGATACTGCAAAGCCAAAAGGCCTTCTCGTCAGCACACCGAACACTTCAAGTTGCACTGCTACCATAGCTAACCAAAGACTTCTAATCCAAAGGCTTCTCGAAAACCAAAACTATCAACAAACCACACAACGGACTTCGAGATGGAGACATCCTCTCAAGAAATTCGGGCTCCAAACCAAGCATCAACATCTCGCTCTCCTTAAGGGATGACAAATGAGACCATGCCGAAGCGAAACAACTTATAGACCTTAGTCTTAAATTCCAAAACAGCCAACCTCCTTGCTAAAGATCCAGATAACTTCTACACAGACGAATCTTTCCTGCGATAGGTAAAGACTACTCCTCAACTACTTCTAAAACTGCTTCAAGAGAAAACATCTTTGGAAATATCCATGGATACTGCATCTCATCACGCAGTTATCAAGATATCATCACTTACTTCTACACTTCCGACAGATCCAAACTTACACTTCAAAGATAAACTCCGAATCTTTAAAAAGATTTCCTTCGGATATCAGAAAAATCCTTACTCCAAACTGCAAATCTCACTCGAGACAGTATTAGGTCTACAGTCTCGACAAATATACGTCCAACCTCAAACATATGGACTTCTCCATAAGTGGTGGTCGTGTTACACACACACCACTGCTCCATCTACCTCTAAAACTTATGTTGGAAAACCTAAACAGATAACCCAACAGATCAGGTAGATATAGATATATATATAAATATATATAGATATATCAACAATAATACTACCTTTTGTATCTCCATTATACATGTCCTCTAGTTTCATTCTCTCTTTTAGCCCTCTGTAAGTGGAAATCATGAAGAAGAAAAAACCAAGTTATAATGCAAAATGATAAGGTCAAATAAACCAATATTTTTTTCATCATAATTTACACTTTATATCACCCTTGCACCGTATGTTCTAAAAATAGAAGTGGAAAAAGTGGATAGATTGCTGCATATGAATAGAAACTGAAATTATATTTACCTTTGCAAGTGGAGCATCAATCATTCTTATAGAGTGCTTTGAAGTCCCAATGACAAGAGCCCAGTACTTCTATTCTAATGCACTGTCAATATTCCCATTGTAGTTGACAATAAAATATCATTCAAGTGTAAACAAAGTTGTTTCCATGCAACAAGGTTTAAAGTTTAAACCGTGATCCTTTTATTGTATTTTTTACATAAATATATTGCCAGAACCATGATCCCAAAGCCAAGATTCAAGCAAGTTCAAAAGCATGGCTATTAATTTAAAAGATAGAATAGTGAGTGATAACTTGTAAGGTTGATACTTGTTTTAACATAGTGGGTGGTAACTTGTACGCTCGAACTACCTATGCAGATTAGCATGTGTGTACACACATATGTATAAGATAGGATCTCTAGAATATATATGTGTATTGAACTGCATTTTTATTTTTAAACTACACATACATATATTCTAACCAACATATGTACATTTCAAAGTCATGTTTGATACATGCAGATTAGCAGCAAAAGTATTAGTTAAAACTAGTTTAAATATATGATTTTATATTAGGACAATGATTAATATAAATCAGCAACACAACCTCTATAAAAACTATCTAACTATGCTCTCTTTGATGTCCTAGTGGCAGGTTTAAGTAACAGGAATAGCTTGGTTACAATTGACGTCGCTATTGGTAAGTCGCTCTACTATGCTCTCTGGCAATTTGAGGTCCTTAAGTACCATGCAATTGATGTTGTCCGCCATTTAACTATACTTTATGGAATTTTGATGTTCATAAGCTCACTGGGACTATATGGCAATTTATACGAAGATTAGAGAAAATAGGTATGGAGATCGTGTGCCTCGGATTGTATTTTGGAATTAGATGGCTACCGCACTTTTGTTTATTTTGATACTCTGGACAATACATTCTAAGAAATACTAGGACAATGCAGCTTAATACACCCTCATTATTCGCTAGCTTAGAATACACCCCTATTATTCCATATTTATTTTCTAGACAATGCAGCCTAATACACCGCTACATGTTAATGATAATAGGAATGGAGTTACTGAAGAGGAGGATTGACAACACTAGATCGTGATTATGGATCGATGGATCAATAACATCCATCATGATATTAGGACACGTGTAATTCATCGTCTATTCCCTCAAATGGCTCACTATCATCATGCGGAAGCAGTAAGCATCGTTGATTGCTAAGCTACATATTTTTATTTCTATTTTCCAATTCTAATATTTATACTAGTTCAAATTTCTTTCAAACATTAGACCAAAGCAGCTATGCCTGTGTTAGGAAAATACAATTTCAATCAAAAATATTATTTTTCATATTAACATTCGTATGCGTGCCACAAAGAACCAAAATACGAATATATTTTTTATACGACAGAATAAATGTAGACCTTTCTCATGCATTTCGAGTTACTGTTAGGTTTAGCCATTGATTCTATCACAATATTGCTTTGAATTGCATTGTATTTTTTTCTTAGCAGCTGACAATTCAACTCCTTGTTTTTTTTAGTAAAAATCATCACTGATGTAAATCAGTAAAAACAGTGTGACTATACAAGGTATTATATAACATGCCAAATAATAAATGTTAAAAACTTACAACTTACTTGATAGTTGGTCCTATAAAGGTGATAAACTTTTGCTAAAATGGTATATGACTTGCAATATAAGGCTTGATCATGGAGTTAACTGTTGAACAACTACTGAATATGTGTAAGAACATCTTTGCGGAGCAAACATGCCTGTATCATAAGATGCTTAACCTATTACATTTGGTCTATTTGTAGTTTTCTAATGTGAAATCGTGTCTCCAACTTTTCTGGATCTCCAACTTAAATGAAACACGCATTTGCATATTTTTTGAAATCCTCTCTGCACATATTATGATAATTAATAACTGTGTTATCATGGCACAAATAATAGGTGTATGCTACATATTCTTTGAAACATATATACCTACACAACAGCTACATGCTGCAGTTGGTAGGATTGAGAACATAATATGCTTAATACTCTTATGTAAGGTGAATATATGTATATGCATGAATGTCATAAAACTAGTTAGTCCTGTTTCCTAACAGGCTAACACTACTAACTTAATTTGTTCTTAGAACCATTAAAAGGATTATTGTTAATGACCCTAATTTTAACTAACATTATTTAGGACATTTAATTAGATTAATTAAATGAAATAATGTGAATGGTTAAGGAAATTAAGATTTGTCTAATTAGAGGGTATTCGGGCCTAATTAAATTATGAACAAAAGAGAATTAAAATGAAAGAGAAAAGAGTAATAAGATAATGGAAAAATAGGAATAGGTTATATTCTTATACCCTAACCCTCATGCCATTTTCATTTTTCACGTTCACAAACAAAATTAAAACCAAGCAAGGCCAGCCACCATTAGAAGAAGGTAAAGGAGAAGATAAGCGAGAATTAAGGAAGGGAGCTTAATCAAATCAACTTAAGAGAAAATCTCAACCTTCTTAACAATCAAGCCAAGGTGAATAATACATTACATCTCATATTTCTTATTTTCGGTTCTAGATCAGATCCGAATATGTTTTGCAAAGTATTATGCCATGTTTTGAATGTTAAATAGAGATATATGCTTGTTAATGAATTTTGTTATTTTATATAGATTTTATGATAAATTTTAATTTGTTAAACCTATTAAATGACATCCAATTGGCTTGCGTTTTTGATATGAGATCAGAAATAATATTTTAAAGATGGGGTTCAAGTTTCATATTTTTATGAATTAATGTGCATTTATTATGAATTTTCTAGTAAAGAAAATGGTTAAATCGAGTTTAAATTAATTTTGGCGATTATATATACTAGTTTTGGGTCATAAATTTAAATATGTTAGGAAACTTCTTAAAAGTGATTTATGAGAATTTTTGAAAATTTTTCCTAAGTGTTTTATTAAAGATATAAAATTATTTAAGGTGTGCGACTTAAATGTTTTATATGTTTATAAAAGGAGAAGGGGCAATATATAAATGTTTTACTTGTTAATTTCTGAACTTTGACAGCACTTTTAGAATAGATTTCATAAAATATTAGCAACCAATTATATGTTGACAAATAAGGCAAGTTAATTGAAAAGAAATTGCTTCAAAAGGTTAAAAATCAGTTTTATAAAGTTTTGCTGCTTCGCCACATATAGCAACCACCTTTTGACCCCGTACTGTCGCTTTCAACCGAGTTGAAACCAATACACATGGTATCAGCTTTGGTACGTAATGGATTGAAGTTAGACGAAAGGTATGGAATCGAAACATGCTTTCAAAGGGGTTGAAGTAGCTTTGGTAAACTTAGAACCATTTTGGTTATAAATAAGGCTTTCGAAAGAAACAGCTTTCGACTTTGTCAAATGTTTTAAAGAAAAGAGCTTTCGAAAGAGGTTATCGTCTTTGTTTTAAAGAATAAACCTTCGAAGGGGTCGAAATCCTTGCTGCCGCTTTCTACCTTTCGAAGCAATGCCTCAAAAGGGTCCTTTTGTCGTAAATCTTGAAGCCACTTCTCCATACTTTCGAAGAGGGTTGGTATCGACACCATCCACTTCCTTTATTTTGGAAAATGCTTTCGGAAAAACTGCTTCCGTTCCGGTTCTTTTAAGACCCTTTGAAATATCAAAGGTTTTGAAAGGAATGATTTTGATTGGTTTCGAAACTATGTTTCGCAAACTTTTACTTGAACCTAATGCTTTCGAAAGGTTTGTTTTAAGTAAAGGACTCTAAAGCTTTCGAGAGGTAACAAAGAAAAGTTTTGAAGGGGTCATTCTCCATTGTTTTTGAAAGGTTTGCCTTTAGTATTTGAATGGAAGGTTTCCAATGTTTTCAAAAGGCAAGTTTGAAATGTTATGAAAAGAGGATGTCTAAAGTTTTATAAAGCTTTCGAAAGGACACTTTCAATGGTTTCGAAAGGTTTATTATAAATGATTTTGAAAGGTGTGTTTTGGCCTTTCAGCTTAATGTTACAAGGTAAAGTAGTTAATCTGTTTCAAAAGGGAAACTTTCAAAGATTTCGAAAGAGATTGTTTAAAGCTTTTAATCAAAGGTTTCGAAGGTTTTCATCAATAATGTTTTGTGTAAAGAATATATCATGTCAAAGAGATTTGAGTAAAGCAAAAGTATGTTTACCTTGTTTAAGTATGATTTAAAATGGTTAAATCAATTTGAAAAAATGTTTTCAAGGAAAATTTGAAGGGTAATTGTCCCTAATTAAATGACTCAGATATTTGAATACCAGATGAGACTGATATAGGGTTGTGCCCTATACATTAGCTATAGCCCCTAGCTAATTTAGTCCAAAATTTCAGTGTCTAGGGCTTAGTCACAGATAATGCTTATATAATGCTACATGCAGGAAACTATTAGGATTAGTTGACCCTGGAAGAAGTAAGTCAAGGGCAGACCATCCATAAGTGTATATAACAGATGTTAGATTATTTATTTTGCCAAGTAGTCCCGAGTCAACCAATGATTAGTGGTTAGCCAAACAAAACTATATTTTCAGACATATAGTCCATTTATCACTTGATTTATGAGCATATATGATATTGCTATTATTGTTTTAATCAGTTTGATTGTAGGATTCTGAATTACGGAAAGATATGTTTTAAAGGGAAATAAGTGAGGGGAAACCCGTTCCGTTAAGCGGCGTTGTCTCACTTAATATCAGTAAACCGAGATGTAAACCAGGCTTTATATCTGACTCAAAGTTTATATTTTTCACCTTAAACTCTCGAGTGCTTAAAATTTAATTTGAGTAGATTGAGAGTTAAGGTTTTTCAAGTTTAGTAGGCTAGAGAATAAAGCTTCCGAAGACTTGCATGAGGCAATGCTAGCTATATAGGAGCTATTTAATTTTATTCTGCTGCGATGTATTAGGACTGGTATGTCTATTTAGTATTATGATTATCTAAGGGGTCATCTTCGTGTGTCGCTCTTGGCCTAATTTGTAGTAATTATATTTGATCAAAACCTAGGAATTGATTATGGGATTATGTAATTGAATGTGAAATATTGATTTGAAATATAATTAAAAAAGTTGTTTTAATCTGTGATGATTTTATTTCATATTCATGTGCTTCTGATATTATGGATACCATTAACATTACCGAATTTTGTTACCAGAAGTTAATACTATAGATGACTGCAGCATCTGTAGCGCTTAGCTTCAGGCCTTAAGATAGGGGATGTCACAACTTGGTATCAGAGCATTGGTTTATAAAAAAATTAAAAGAAATTTCGAGCTTAAAATGATTCTGAAAACATAATCCTAAGGAATTAAAGAAAAGATTGGGGTACCTTAGCTTCAGGCCTTAAGATAGGGGATGTCACAACACGATATCAGAGCATAGGATTATGAAAATTTTAAAAGAAATTTCTGTAATGACCCGCAAATCCATACCCCTTGTGTTAACACTATTCTACCTAAATCAACTCAAGTTGTAAAGAAATACGAACCATTTGGGTTAAAGAAGAAGAGATAGAAGAAGAAAATAGAAAACAACAACAGAATCTAACCATCGCAGCGGAATAAAATATAATAGATAATAAATAATCTTTACTCAAATAACAAATATATCTGTTTATATATTACATCATCAGAGTACATCAATCACAGTTCAACATCAATAACATACAACTGGATACACAACAACTCAACACAGCGGAATATATATATATATATATATATATATATATATATATATATATATATATATATATATATAAACAAGTATGAGAGTATGTATCGTCATCCTGCTCATCTTCTGAGCTCCACAGCATCATATCCTGTATCCTATAATACTCAGTCTGACCCGAGCATTATAGTTAAATAACACCCGAGTCGGTCTGGAATACCAGCGTGAGAAAATCACACCCAATTGATTATTAAAGTTTCAAAAATCCTTTGAAAACAAAAGCATCTCATAAGACCACGCCACAAATAAACATGTCGGGTTTTTACCTTACGATAGCTTAAACGATTTTTATAGAAATCCTTTGTTATTATAATAGGTTCTATATACAAATACTAATAAAATAGCCGAAATTGTTACATCTATTAAATTCCAGCTACTAGCCACAGAGTGGGTAATACAAACAACTCGTACAAGGCTCGTAGGGAGAATGGATTCCCAACTAATGACTGGGCACTGGGGTACCACCTGTCACAGTACGTGGCCTACTTCATAGTACCGAGGAGTACGCCCGCTCCCCTGCAACACAGGACTGGGACTACCCCTTACTGGATAATCCCAAGTGAGATCACCCCACGTTTGGGATCAGCAACCGCCCACTAAGCCGAAATAAAAGGGACATCTAGACATGGATGACCTCACCCTGCTTGGGAGCACCACATAGCCTTGCTGCATAACCCCTGATTTTCAGTCATTCCGATTTGATGAGGCTTGAGGCTAAGCGTTACTTTTTTAGAACATATCCCTTAGAATTCCCATCGTCCACCTGACGATGTTCCGAAAGCATTCATCCATACAAGTCCGTCCCGGGTTCGAACGGAACCGAAGGCACTATTCCTACTACATCCATTTTGGAAATATCCTTAGGATTAGTAGCGACTAGCCCTTGCACTTCACTGCTCCACCTTCGAATCTAAACTCGTTTCCATGAAACGTTCAAACCGGATCGAAGTGGTTTTTGAGAAATAAATCTCGATCCCGGTCTCTTCAAAACGATCAACGCATTTGGCCAATATTGATAATCGGTTATTTAGCTATCAACTAATATTCACAAACATCCATCAAACAATAAATAATCTCCCGAATGATCTATTAGCCTCAAAAATATCTTCACAAGATATATTTCTATTTTCAACCCTTTGAAAACAATTTCAAACCATTCTTTCTTTTCCAGAATAAGCCTTCCCAAATATTTTCTATCTCTACTGAAATCACCAAGCACAAAACTAGATTTTTAAAATAATTTAAAACACTTTACTTTGAAATATACTTTAAAACATTTATTTTAAAAACTACTTCAATAATTTATTAAAAATACATACTATATGAATATTTGAAAATAAAGTTATTTAATAAATTATAAAACTAGATTTTCACTTTAAAACCCAAATACTAAGTCACTTTTTAAATAATTACTGCTATAATAGATTAAAAGGAAATACTTACTTTATAATTTAAATATTAGAAATAAAAAATTTCCAAAACTTGCTTTTTAAAACAACTTTAACACCTTAAACTTACCTTTAAAAAAAATTGAAAACATACTTGGTCATCCAGGGAGAATTTCCAATCTCAATTACTTAAATCAATTTCCCGAATTGATTTTCAATTTATTTCCTTTGAAATAAATTTCCTTACTTGCTCAGTTCATTTTAAAATTCGTTAATTATGGATCTTATCATTATTATTATTTCCGTTTGATTTAAACTTTTAACTAACATATACAAATTTCATTTTTTTTTCCAATTTCTTCTTTATTCTCTTAAATAAATTGAATCTTAAATTTTAAATAAATGTTTTGTTCTTTTAAATAATATCACTGAAGATTAAAATTCATTAACTTTCTGTTTATTCAAATTTCCTTTCTATACTCAAGATTTATTTATTAGAATTTTAAAGTCACTTTATTTCTTTTCCAATTCATTCTTAAATTTATTCAAATTGTCTATAATTATTTTACTTACAAATTCACTTCTTTTATTATCTTTCCAAAATCCAATTTATATATTTTTGGTAATTCATCATACCCAGTTATATCCAATCAAACCATAGCATTCAATATTCCAATATAATTCATCATAGAATATCATATAATCACAACAGAGGGTATTGAATAATTTAAATAAATGTTGAGGGATCCAGTTGGATCCCTCCAACCTGTTTTTCCTGCATCCACAGACATTAGCACAATATAAAATGCCAATTCCAAAATATATCATACTATAGCACATCAATCAATTCAACCATTCAAATAATCATTTAAATTTAATCATTTAAATTTAAATTTAACCGAGTGAGATTAACTCACCTTGGATTTTCATTTGCAACCCACTTCAATATTGCTTTGGATTCCTTGATGTTTGACCTTACATAAACAATTTATAAAATTTATTAATATTCGAAAAAAATCAAATACTCAGTTGCCATTAAAAAATTTAATTAAATTAATGTTTTAATTTTTAAACTAATGAATTTGGTTTAAACAAAATTTCTTCCGATAAATTTATTCAACTACAAAATTTGATTTAAAATTAAATTTCTTTACAAAATTTATTTTAGTAACCATAGCATCTTAAAACAATAAATTCCATTCAA
This sequence comes from Allium cepa, assembly GCA_030765085.1. Taxonomy (NCBI): domain Eukaryota; kingdom Viridiplantae; phylum Streptophyta; class Magnoliopsida; order Asparagales; family Amaryllidaceae; genus Allium; species Allium cepa. The sequence goes on from CM060942.1 coordinate 617,655,433, forward strand.
AATTCTTTTTATCTTGTTGTTCATTTCGGATTCTCATATTTTCTAAAATCATATACGCATACATATTTTACTATAGGTATACATATATAAATCTATACTATTTTTTCTTCTTCTTTTCCTTTCTGTTTTAAACTACAAATTTCTTTCTTCCAATTAGTATTATATTCGAGCATAAACGAAAAGGAGAATAACAGATACCTCACGAAAGAACCAACACGTGAATATCCTCCTTATCACCAAGTCGAGCTCACAGGAAAGCTTCCACTCAGCAACACCACCGCGCTTGTCTTCGCGTCAACCATCGGCAACTTGAGTTTGAGCCCAAGCTCGAAATCCATAACTCCAACTGCCCATCGACCAAACAATCGCCTCCGAGAACAAGTGCTGCACCAAAATCGCGTCACCGACCGCTTCGTGCGTAGCGATTGCAGACATCGCGAGTCCACTCGCGACCTTACCCCTTCGATTTCGAACTCAGATCCATCATGTTTCCCTATTCTTTTTCTTTTTCTTTTTGAAAGTCGATTTAGCTTTGTTCGGCCATGACTCAGTTGTGAAGAGGAACTGATTTTTTTTTATTAAGCTCGGTACATTTCCCCTTTGAACAATAAACATTTAATTCAGGGACAAGCTATGCGAATTCTTGAAGAAGGCTCGATTTTTTTTGTTGCGTTTAGAACGAGCTTCTGCAAAACGAACAAGAGCGAGGATAATAAAAGAAAATGAAAAGCGTGTTGGAGAAGCTATGGGCAATAATGGTCGGCTACAGTGCTTTGAGGTGAAAGAAAACGATGATGTGAAATTATTTCGACTGAAGGTTGACTGGTTAAACAATGTATTAATTTAATTTCAAATTTCAATTTAAATCGACTATTATCAATGAAATTTTCAGCGCGTTTATATATCGTACGCTCACACCACAATTCCAATCAATACGAAATTTGAAATCCGATAATAATAAACTATTATGGATCCAATTGAACTAGTTTTGTCGAATTCCGAGACTGTGCCTCAGAAGGCTATTTTTAAATTCAATTTAAACGATATTAAATTTCAAAACTTAACAAACTATCCTTAAATTTGATTTCAACACTTCTATTCTCTTCAGTATTATCAATACAAATTTTACAAGCCTTCAAATTATTTTCGACAGGCTTAAAATCTCCAGATTCAATATTTTATCCAACTTCAAATTATTTACTTCAATAATTTAATTATCAAATAAATAGTGATATTTGAAATTCAAGTTAAAAAATAACTTTTAAATATTAAAAATCAATTAAATAATCAGATTTCAAATGCTCAAAAATTTCGGGTCGTCACATTCCTTCCCCCTTAAAAGTATTTCGTCCCCGAAATTACTATTTAGGAAGAATGATACAATACCCGTTAACTTTTCCACAAAACCAAACAAATCATATCTTACTAACTACCTACTTATAAAAGACCCGTTATCTTTCTTACTAACTTCCCAAACTTTTCCTTAGTTCCCAACCAACTTTACTTATTCAACTATTCAAATTATAATTCAAAACCAAGTTTAAAGTTTTCAAAATTTCTCAAAAAATTTCTAACTCTCTAAATTTTCGAAATTTTTTGCCAGCGTCTTCTTTGCGTGGTTAGCTCGGTACAACTACAAAAGGCCTCTACGGGCTCCCAAATCCCAAAAGAAAACAAAAGGCCAAGTGGCTCAATCAAAAACCCAATCAATTTTCATACTGAAATTTAAACACATACCCATTTGTTGAGCAATTCAAATTTATCTTCTGGAATCAAAACCAATTTTCCTTTTCCTCCATAATACCTGTATATTCCACCTAGCAATAATATCCAATCACAACATTCAAAACATTTTATTGACTTTCTTACCAATGTCAATATCTACTCATTCAAATATTATTTTAGATTATATTTGTAATATCAATTTCCAATTGAGTATGCACCATTCCTTACTTAAGTTTAGTATAAGCATTTTATATGTATCTTATATTTATTTCCATCTTACCACTTCAGTTTATATCTATTTCTATTCAAATTGGTTTTCACATTCCATATGAATTTTATTTATTTTCAACTTTGAACATTTAATTTTATCTTCCATTTATAACTAATTTATGTCATTATTTTAATTTGCTTCATTTACTAATTTATTTCAATTTCCAATTTGAAACTGTTTTGTCTTTAACAAAATTTTCAAAATTCTCAAAAAATTTCTAACTTCCAAAATTTTCGAAATTTTTTGGCAGAGTCTCCTTTGTACGGAGGAGCTTTTGCAATTTGACAAAAGATATAAATATATATACATCGACCCACACGGTCGGAAAAACCAAAAATAGTTCATATTTCCTATTTTTATTGCGTAGACGTACCTTATTTAGCATTTTTAAGCAAGCGGCTTATTATCTTAGAAATTAGCGCAACCAAATCCAGCCACACGGCTTCTAGGTACCTATACTTACTCAATTTAAACATGTAAGTGTCATACATATGAAATTTAACAACATTTCATTTATTTGCAATAGTTAAACATATGAATTCTAAAAGAAATTCACACCAAACATTTTTCTGTAAGCAACTTATACAATTTTCATACTAATTCCACTGTTCCAATTAATTTATAACCATTTTCATTCAATTTGAATAGTTTTCTATCCATTCGTGTACGACTTCAACAATTTGAATGGTTTAAAACTCAATCGCTTACATTTAATTTATTTTTTTAAGCAAGCCGAACTCATATTTAATTCAATTGCTCTCAAAATTAATTTATTTTACTCCTATATTCATAGAATTTTAATTACTTCCATTTACATCCAATGACAATTTATTCTATGTAATTTGACGAGATCTATGTGAATAAATAAGTACTTATTGTTATAACCAATTTAAATGTATTTCAACTCAATTTATCCTTAATTCTATTCCATTTTTAAATTTATTCTCAATCCATATATTCTCATTTTCATTGAATTTTAAATTTGAATACATTCACTTGCATTTCATTTTATTAACCAAACTAGTTTCATTATTCAAACAAGTTCCATTCAAACCATTTGATCTAGCTCAACACATTCTGTTTAAATTTCATTCACAATCCATTCATTTACAATTCATTCCAAAATTGTTTATTCCGAACTATTTTATTTAGCTCGAAAACAATCCAGACTACTTCATTCAATAACCATTTCAATTTTATTCACGATCTATTCATTTGCATTTCATTTCTTATCCGCATTCATTTCCTTAAATATTATCTATAACTCACCGAATTCTATTTCAATTTAAATTTATTTTCACTTGATTTAAAACCAATCCAATATTATTAAACTTAGCTTAAGTTGATTTCAATTCAACTCTCCTCCATCTATTCAGCTTAAGTTAATTTACTTCAATTTATTCAATTTTATACTTAAGCTCATTTCATTTTACAAGTAAATTTTTCTCTTTTCTGTTCAACTTAACTCTATCACAATCCAATCTCATTTCAATCCACAATTTCTTTTGATTAGTTATTATAAAATTTAACTTTCAGATTCAACTCGTTCAATTGATTACAAGACCATATCCAATTTATTTCCACATATTTGGATTTTATTCGCAATACAAAGCATTACTATTTTAATCCAATCTCTCTTTTTTTATTTTATTTTATTTATTCGATACATTTCCAATTATATTTAATTTGTTACACCTCAAGTCAAATTTTAATTAATAGCTCAAATTCTGATTCTACCATTCACTTTTAACTTACCATCTAATTTATTAACCCACAATTCAATTACATTTACTTCACTATCGATCCAGGTCGAATTTAATTTATATCTTGAGTTTTATTTCCAAACTTCAATATAAACTCACATTAGCTTTATTTAACTACAATAGATTCCCATTACATATTTCATTAACAAATTTATTAACAAATTAGTTCTCCCCTATTTATAGTTCAATACTTGATTTTTAATTCCAAATATCACTTTATTTAATTTTCTTAGTTCAGTTTATTTTATAATTCAAGTTTGGATTTTCTTTCGTTTTATTATCCAAAACATCAAACAATATTTATTTTGGATTTTGTATTCCACTTTCAATTTTATAAGTCACAACTTATTATTTACACAATTCCATTCATTCTAGGCTTGAATATACTCATCTTTTATTTTTAACTCGAGATTTACGCTTATTTATAACTCAAGCATATTTTAACTTTTTTTCTATGGATTTTTAATTCTTTTATAAGTTATTCTGATTTATTTATCTCAATCCAATCCTCAACCCATTTATTTCCTATTTATTAAGGTAAGAATCTAATTCCATTCATTAATTCAATTGAATTCTTATTCCAATTCAATTTTATTTTAACTCGGATTTATTTAACTCAATTCAATTTCAACTTAATTCGAATACAACTCGATATTATTTTCAGCCTATTCAATTTATTACAATCCAGTTAATCTTATTCCCCAATCCAAGTTAATTTCATTTATAACTTTTCACTTTAAATTTAAATTTCTAACATTCAAAGCTTATATTTCTTCCTGACTTAAAAATCATCTCAATTTATAAGCTTACAACCTATCTCATCAGGATTTTTAAACACCCAGTTTTTGTTTTCAAATTATTTTGAAATCTTCAACATCACAAATCACACTTCTCAAAAGTCAAACCAATCCTGGTTTTATTCCCAACAAATTTCCTTGGAAATTTTCAAAAACAACTAGCTTTTCCGAACAAACCAATTTTTGGCAGTAACTTAGAAATTCGAAAATGAATACCGATGATGCGGCCGTCATCATCAGAATTATTTTCCCATAATCCAAGTGATTTCAATGCTATATCACTTTCAAATCCCATTAAAACAAATTTCCTTTCAGAAATACCTCTAAAACACTAATGTTATTATTTATCTTCAAATACTTCGATAAACACTTCCAAAATCTCTGAGATTTAAATTTCCAAATCCTGTTTAAATCAATTTTAACTATAATTTATTTGCATAGCTTATGCTCATACAAATTCTTATTTGATTATATTTCAATTTATAAATTACATTTATAATTCATATTTATAAATTTAATTTTATAATGAATTCATTCCCTTAAACTTTGGTTATATTTTCAATTTCTAGTTAAACTTTTACTTAACAATGCTAATAATTTAATATTATCATTTCTAACATCCAAGCAACCATATATTAGCTAAAATAGTTTACAAATCCTTTATTTTATATCAAAATATTTTTGGGTAACATTATTTCATTTGCCTACATTTAAAACAATACCGTGTCAAACGGTTCTATTCAAGTGTTTAGAAACCCCTTCAATACGGTTGTGCAGACTGTATCGACGAAGGTTCATTGCCACTCAATAAACCAATCAACACAATATTAAAACAATTTATATTCATTAACAAATACGCGCACATAACTATTAATACGCTCAAACTCATTTTAGAGTACTACGGACTCTTATTTAATGAGTAATTCCCACCAGAGCCAAGGTTATCACCAACCTAAGCTCTGATACCAACTGTAATGACCCGCAAATCTGTATCCCTTGAGTTAACACTATTCTACCTAAATCAACTCAAGTTATACAGAAATACGAACCATTTGGGTTAAAGAAGAAGTGGTAGAAGAAGAAAATAGAAAACAACAGCAGAATCTAACCATCGCAGCGGAATAAAATATAATAGATAATAAATAATCTTTACTCAAATAACAAATATATCTGTTTATATATTACATCATCAGAGTACATCAATCACAGTTCAACATCAATAACATACAACTGGATACACAACAACTCAACACAGCGTAATATATATATATATATATATATATATATATATATATATATATATAAACAAGTACGAGAGTACGTATCGTCATCCTGCTCATCTTCTGAGCTCCACAGCATCATATCCTGTATCCTATAATACTCGGTCTGACCCGAGCATTACAGTTAAATAACACCCGAATCAGTCTGGAATACCAGCGTGAGAAAATCACACCCAATTGATTATTAAAGTTTCAAAAATCCTTTGGAAACAAAAGCATCTCATAAGACCACGCCACAAATAAACATGTCGGGTTTTTACCTTACGATAGCTAAAACGGTTTTTTATAGAAATCCTCTGTTATTATAATAGGGTCTATATACAAATACTTATAAAATAGCCGAAATTGTTACATCTATTAGATTCTAGCTACTAGCCACAGAGTGGGTAATACAAACAAAACTCGTACAAGGCTCGTAGGGAGAATGGATTCCCAACTAATGACTAGGCACTGGGGTACCACCTATCACAGTACGTGGCCTGGATCACAGTACCGAGGAGTACGCCCGCTCCCCTACAACACAAGACCGGGACTACCCTGTACTGGATAATCCCAAGTGAGATCACCCCACGGTTGGGATCAGCAACCACCCACTAAGCCGAAATAAAAGGGACATCTAGACAGGGATGACCTCACCCTGCTTGGGTGCTACCCACCTAGCCTTGCTGCATAACCCTTGATTTACAATCATTCCCATTTAATGAGGCTTGAGGCTAAGCGTTACTTTTTTAGAACATATCCCTTAGAATGCCCATCGTCCACCTGACGATGTTCCGAAAGCATTCATCCATACAAGTCCGTCCCGGGTTCGAACGGAACCGAAGGCACTATTCCTACTACATCCATTTGGGAAATATCCTTAGGATTAGTAGCGACTAGCCCTTGCACTTCACTGCTCCATCTTCGAATCCAAACTCGTTTCCACGAAACATTCAAACCGGATCGAAGTGGTTTTCGGATCAAAGGGACATCTAGAGTGAGATATGGATATGCTACGGTTGATACTGTCATCAAAAGGAATGAGATGTTCATTCGTAGGTTGAAGCCTAAGATTTCTAAGGCCATGTTATCGCATATTAGAGATCCGTGCAATATTGTTATTGAGATGGCTTTGAGGTGGGAAGAGATGCTTGCTTTTCTTGAAGGAAACAAGGCCAAGGAAGCTCAAGGAGGGTAGAAACAAAAGTGGAAGTTTTTCCATAAGAAAGGAGCTCAGAAGAGTAGAGCTTCTAAGAAAGGGAAGGCAAAATTTGTCTGTTATAAGTGTGATAAGAAAGGACACTATGCTCATGAATGTCGGACAGCCAAAGGAAAGAAAGTTGATGAGAAGAAAGGAGTGGGATGTTTCAACTGCGATCAGATTGGACACTATAAGAACCAGTGCAAGGAGCCAGCTAAGGATGGAAAAGGCAAGATGTTTGCATTGGAACCAGCTACCTCGAGACCAACATCAGCGGAGAAGGGAAAAGCTGTCTTGGGAGGTATGCTTTTGATTCATGATGTATCATTTAGAGTTCCATTTGGCACTAGTGCATCACATTCTTTTATATCTCATTGTTTGGTAGATAAACTTAACCTAGAACCCTCATATTTAGTTATTTCCTTAAAGGTTGCAAATTCGATAGGAGGGTATGCGACGCTTGGCAGCGTGACCAGTTAGAGTTTGAATTGTTAGGCCATACATTTGTTTTCAGTTTTGCATGTGTTTGATTTCGTGGGTTTCAGAATTTTTTGGGTATGGATCGGTTAGGTAAGTACGAACCTAGGATATTTTTCTATGAAAGAAAAATATCACTTAAACACCCTGACTGTAGTGATCGGATTGTATATTCCATAAAAAACATTAGTTTTGAGTTTAGTGCTTTGTTGGGTGTTGTGGAGGTAGAAGACAAATTTAATCGAGTTTTCTTGTTAAAGAATTCGTAGATTTCTTTAAACCTATAGTAGGATTACCGTTGAAATGAGCCATTGAGTTTCGAATAGATTTAGTACCAAGAGCAGAACCAGTGAATAGACCACCAAGCAGAATGACACCTACCAAGATAAGGAAGCTAAATGTGCAATTGGTAGATTTTGAAGGCAAGAATTTTATCAAACCAAGCAGTTCGCCTTGGGGAGCAACCGTAGTGTTTGCCAAGAAATCGAACGGATCGTTAAGGTTATGCATCGATTATCATAAGTCGAATAAGAAGACGATAAAGAATCGTTATCTATTTTGATTTGTTCAACCAGTTGAGTGGAGCCAAAGTAATTTTCCAATTAGATTTAGCAATAGGATTTCATCTGCTTAGAGTGGAAGAGGATATATTCCTTTGATGACGTTTAGAACCAGATATGGATCGTACGAAAGGTTAGTAATGCCGCTCGGACCAACTAATGCGCCAGGGTTCTTTGTAGATTTGATGAACCGATTTTTCGGAGAACACATGGATTTGTTCGTGTTAGTTTTCATAGATGATGTTTTGATACACTCTAAAGATGAAAGAGATCATGAAGTTCATCTTAGAATGGTGCTTGAGACGTTGAGGCAGCACCAACTGAAGATGAAATTTTTGAAGTGTCATTTCTGGAAGAAGGAAGTGAAGTTACTTGGTCATGTAGCTTTAGAGAAAGGGTCGTCTGTAGATCCGATCAAGATCGAGGTAGTGAATAATTGGAAGAGACCCAAGACAGTGACTGAGATAAAGAGTTTTCTTGGATTAGCTGGATACTATCGGAGATTCAATAAGGAATTTTCGTAGATAGTGGCACCGATGACCAAGCTAACTCAAAAGGATGCAAAGTTTGTTTAGACCGATAAGTGTGAGGAAGCATTACATAGATTGAAACACTTATTGACTAATGCACCTGTGTTAGTTGTTCCAGAAAGGAATCAGGATTTGGTAATGTATATGGATACATATGGAACAGGGTTAGGTTTTGTGTTAATGCAAAAGGGTAAAGTGATTTCCTATGCTTCTCGACATCTTAGACCGCATGAGGTTAGATATCCAACGTATGATCTGGAATTCGCTGCGGTAATTTTTGCAATGAATGTGTGGAGATGTTACCTTTTGAAAGAGAGATTTGAGCTGTATACAGATCATAAGTCACTGAGATATTTATTCTCCTAGAAGGAGGTGAATATGAGACAGCAGAGGTGATTAGAGTTTTTAGTCTCTTATGACTTTGGTACTAAATACACGTTAGGATTAGGCAACAAGGTTGTAGACGCGCTTAGCAGAAAACATCAGAATGCAGTATTGGCAATAATAGCAGTGTGGAAAGCTTTACAAGCATTAACTACATGCGGGATACAAAGGAGGTCTAATGCTAGGTCTAGTAAGGAGACTACTATGTTGTCATTTTTAGAAGTTCGACCAGTGATGACCAAAAGGATTTCTTCTAAACAAGGGAAGGATCCAATATTGGCTGAACGGATCAAAAATTTAAGGGATGGAGCAGAGAGTGATGACTTGAAAGATTTCAGTCTTGACTAGAATGGGTAGTTGAGGAAGAAAGGATAACTATGTGTTCCGAATGTGGGAAACATTAGGAAGGAAGTTCTAGAAGAATGTCATCGTTCAAAGTTCATTATTCATCCAGGAAGAACTAAGATGTATCAGGATATGAACAGAAGTTTCTTCTGGGAAGGTATAAAGAGAGACGTAGGCTTGTGAGTGAAATAGTGTTTGAACTTTCAACGGGTAAAAGCCGAACATCAGAAACCAAGTGGGTTATTTCAACCTTTAGATGTTCTCGTATGGAAATGGGATTATATCTCAATGGATTTCATAGATGGGTTGCCAAGATCAAATAGAGGAAATGAAGTATATGGGTTATAGTGGATAGGTTGACCAAGGGTGCTCATTTCATTCCAGTTAAGCCAGGACGGCATATATTTTAGCTAATTATTTATGAAGAATGTAGTTAAACTGCATGGAATTCCTAGTAGTATAATAAGTGGCAGAGATTCCTTACTTACTAGCGAGTTCTGGAAGAGTTTACAGGAGACTTTGGGTACCAAGCTAAAGATAAGTACCGCTTACCATCCACAAACAGATGGGAAAACAGAAAGAGTTTCTTTAAAGATTTGTTAAGAGCTTGTGTGCTAGATTTTGGAGGATCATAGGAAGACCATATATACTTAGTCGAGTTTTTTATAACTACAGTTATCAAGCTAGCATAGGGATGGCGCCGTTTGAAGATTCGTACGGAAGGCCATGCAAATATCTCGTTAGTTGACTAGAGATCGGGGATACGCTAATTCTTGGCCCAGATTTGGTTAGAGAAGTTGTAGAAAAAGTTAATTTAATTCGAGATAGAATGAAGGAAGCTCAGTCTAGACAGAAGAGTTATCCTGATAAGAGATGGAATGACTTAGAGTTCTTAGTTGGAGATCATGTTTCCGCCAAGGTATCATCGATGAAAGCTATAATCAGATTTGGGAAAGTTGGCGCCGAGGTTCGTTGGATCATTTCCTATTGTAGAAAGGATTAGGAAAATTGTATATAGAGTAGAGTTACCAAGTAGTTTGGCAGGAGTCCATAATGTTTTTCATATTTCTCATCTAAGGAATTGTATTGGAGATCCAAAGACTACTATAGCAACTACTATGCTAGAAGACTTAGTAGTGGAGCCGAATTTGACTATAGTTGGAAAACCAGTTCGTGCAGTCGAGAGAGATGAGAAGAGGCTAAGGAACAAGACAGTCGAAGTAGTCAAAGTCCAATAGAGTGACAACAAAAGAGACTGTATTTGGGAAACTGAGAGCAGGATTCGACGGACTTATCCTGACTTGTTTCATGGTATGTTTTATCTTTAAGATTAATTGTGATGAGTACCTTATCTTAATTTTGAAAACAAAATTCATTAAGGAGGAGAGTCTGTAACGACCCTAATTTTAACTGATATTATTTAGGACATTCAATTAGATAAATTAAATGAAATAATGTAAATGGTTAAGGGAATTGAGATTTGTCTAATTAGAGGGTAGCCAGGCCTAATTAAACTACGAACAAAAGATAATTAAAATGAAAGAGATAAAGGTAATAAGATAATGAAAAAATAGGAATATGTTATATTCTTATACCCTAAACCCTCATGCCACTTTCATTGTCCTCGTTCACAAACAAAATTAAAACAAAGTAAGGTCGGCCACCATTAGAAGAAGATAAAGGGGAAGATAAGCGATAATTAAGAAAGTGAGCTTAATCAAATTAACTCAAGAGAAGTCAAGGTGAATAGTAGATTACATCTCATATTTCTTATTTTCAGTTCTAGATCATATTCGAATATGTTTTGCAAAGTATTATGTTATGTTTTGAATGTTAAATAGAGATATATGCTTGTTCATGAATTTTGTTGTTTTGTATAGATTTTATGATAAGTTTTATTTTGAAAAACCTATTAAATGGCATCTAAATGGCTTGCATTTTTGATATGAGGACAGAAATAATATTTTAGAGTTGGGTTTCAAGTTTCATAATTTTCTGAATTAATGTGGATTTATTATGAATTTTCTAGTAAAGAAAATGGTTAATTTGGGTTTAACTTAATTTCGGCAATTATATGTATTAGCTTTGGGTCAAATATTTAAATATGTTAGGAAACTTATTAAAAGTGATTTATGAGAATTTTTGGAGTATTTTCCTAAGTGTTTTATTAAAGATATAAAATTATTTAAGGTATGGGACTTAAAAGTTTTATATGTTTATAAAAGGAGAATGCGCAATTTGTAAATATTTTAATTTGATAATTTCTGAAATTCGGCAACACTTTAGAAAGATTTTGTTAAAGTATTGGCAACCAATTATATGTTGACAAATAAGGAAAGTTAGTTGGAAAGAAATTACTTCAAAAGATTAAAAATCGTTTTTATAAAGTTTTACTGCTACGCCACATATAGCAGCCACCTTTCGACCCCATACTGTTGCTTTCAATAACGTTGAAACCAATGCACACAGTATCGCCTTGGGTACGTAGTGAATTGGAGTTAGGCGAAAGGTATGGAGTCGAAACAGGCTTTCGAAGGGGTTGATGTAGCTTTGGTAAACTTAGAACCATTTTGGTTATAAATGAGGCTTTCGAAATAAACAACTTTCAACTTGGTCAAATATCTTAAAGAAAAGAGCTTTCGAAAGAGGTTGTCACGTTTGTTTTAAAGAATAAGCCTTCAAAGGGGTTGAGACCATATTGCCGCTTTCTACCTTTCGAAGCAATGCCTTCAAAAGGGTCCTTTTGTCGTAAACCATGAAGCAGCTTCTCCATGCTTTCGTGAGAGTTGGTTTAGATACCATCCACTTTCTTTTATATTTGAAAATGCTTTCGAAAGAGATGCTTTCATCCCAGTTCTATTAAGACCCTATGATATATTGAAATTTAAACCCAAAGGTTTCAAAAGAAATGATTTTAATTGGTTTCAAAACTATGTTCCACAAACTTTTGTTTGAACCTAATGCTTTCTAAAGGTTTGTTTTAAGTAAAGGACTCTAAAGCTTTCAAAAGGTAATTGTTTAAGGTTTCGAAGGGGTGATTCTCCACTGTTTTCAAAACGTTTTCCTTTACTGTTTGAATGGAAGGTTTCCAATGTTTTTGAAAGGCAAGTTTGAAATGTTTTGAAAAAAGGATGCTTAAAGTTTTATTAATCTTTCGAAAGGACACTTTCAATAATTTTGCAAGGTGTATTATAAGTGATTTCGAAAGGTATGTTTTGGCCTTTCGGCCTAGTATTACAAGGTAAAGTAGTTGACCTGTTTCGAAAGAGATACTTTTAAAGGTTTCGAAAGAGATTGTTTAATGCTTTTAAATAAAGGTTTCAAAGGTTTTCATCAACAATGTTTTGTTTAATCCATATATCATGTCAAAGAGATTTGAGTAAAGCAAAAGTATGTTTTTCATGTTTAAGTATGATTTAAAGGGCTAAATAAATTTAAAAGAATTGTTTTCAAGGAAAATTTGAAGGGTAGTTAACCTTAAGTAAATGACTCATATATTTGAATACTAGATGGGACTGGTATAGGGTCAAGCCCTATACATTAGCTATAGCCCATAGCTAATTTAATCCAAAATTCTAGTGTGTAGGGCTTAGTCACATGTAAGACTTAAATAATGCTACACGCAGAAATGAATATACGAAGAAGGAGAATAGGTTATTGGTGAGCCTACAAAACCATTAAGATCAGTAGACCCTGGGAGAAGTAAGTTAATGACAGACCGTCCAGAAGTGTGTCTGATAGATGTTAGATTATTTATTTTTTCTGGTAGGCCCGAGACAGCTAATGGTTAGTAGTTAGCTAAACAAAATTATATTGTTCAGACATATAGTCTATTTATTACCTAATTTATAAGCATATATGATACTGTTATTTTTTTAAATCAGTTTGATTGTACGATTCTGATTTGCAAAAAGATATGTCTTAAAGGAAATTTAGTGAGGGGAAACCCGTTTCACTAAATGACATGGTTTCACTTATTATCAGTAAACCAAGATGAAATAGTGTTATTCACACTACGCTTTATATCTGACTCGAAGTTTATTTTTTCCCCTTAAACTCTCAGATGCTCAAAATTTAATTTAAGTAGATTGAGAGTTAAGGTTTTTCAGGTTTAGTAGGTTGGACGAATAAAGTTTTCGAATACGTGCAAGAGGCAAAACTAGCTATATAGGAGCTGTTTAATTTTATTTCTGCTGTGATGTATTAAGACTATTATGTCTATTTAGTACTCTGATCATCTAAGGAGGCATCTTCATATGTCGCTCTTGGCGTACTTTGTAATAATTATATTCGATCAAAACCTAGGAATCATTTATGGGATTATGTAATTTAATGTAAAATAATGATTTGAAACGTAATCCGAAAAGTTGTTTTAATCTATGCTGATTTAATTTCATATTCATATGCTTCTGATATTATGGATACCATTAACATTACCATATTTTATCACCAGAAGTTAATACTATAGATGACTGCAGCATCTGTAGCGCTTAGCTTCGGGCCTCAGTATAGGGGATGCCACGTTATTGTTAATGCACATAATTATATAATTAGAGAAATCACCTGAGCAGGATAAGTTGCAGAATGGGCACCAAAAGTGGCAGTCGAAGGTGTAGAAGTTTGTACGACCGTATATGGTGCGACATAATTGAGATAATCATAAGCACAACCTGTAGATTAGATCAGACAATAGATTTTCATTACAAATACAATAAGTAATAACAGAACCAAGATGATACAATGTTAAGGAAAGTATTGTCTTTTAATTTTTGAACCAGTCAAAAATACGTAAGACATCTTTTGAGACTCAAGATAATAGATTATCAGTCTTATTTATAAAGGAATGCATAGTATTTTAATAATCAAACACTATATAATACATTAATAATCTATAAACTTGCTGAAGAATTGTAAGGGGACACTATATAAACTTTGTCTTATCGTTAAGAAAAAGGTGGATTAAATTTACAATCATTTCAACACAACTCACTTGCGTTGATTATATGATGATAGTAACCATCAATGATTGTTTATAGAGAACTAACACAACTAGTAAAATAATAAAAAATTGTTTGATACATGAAGTTTACTTACATTTGTATGATAACATATGATTATTTTAACAAAACGTTATCCTTTTTTCATGAAGATGTTATATATATGTAATACATACACATATCTATTAAAATACATCTAAATAACAATAGGATGGATGAATGTACCATGTATTTGGTTACTACTTAACTTGCCCAGCAAAGCAACAATTCATGTTAAAAACATGGATGACTTTAACTAGCTAAACTCTTTATATCATCTAGTAAAATAATAGTCCTGATCTATTTCAATAAAAGAATATTACTCCATGGCTAACACATCCAACATTCTCCTCGACTGATTATTCAATATAGAACACCAAATTCCAAAGCTTCCATAATGAAAGAAAAGCCCTCATGTTACTTTTTTTTATAGATTTGAAGACAATTCACTGTTTTAGTTTTCCTTTGTACGATTATATTCTAACTGTTATATCATGGTTGTTTTCATTCACATGTTATGCCTTCATGTACGTTTCTATTGGAAAATAGCAATTTTTCTTTAACTATATATATATATATATATATATATATATATAAATTATTGCCTACAACTTAGTTAAATTAAATCAATAATTATACTTAGTGTTGTCTCTATCTTCTTTGCATTTTCTATGTAATAAGAAATGTAATAAAATAAACAGCAGGTGTAGTTTGGTTCTACAAACTAAGAAGTCTACTTTCTAATAATGCGTATGTTGCTTGTCAAAACTCAAATTTCCAACTGCTACTTCGGTACTTAATCTTGCGCTCTTTGAATTAAAACCCAGTCTCCAATAAAATTCCTAACAAATATATAAAAATTAGGTAATGAGGTTTCATTCTATATGGAATGAAGCAAGAATGTTATCTTTGCTCAAATATTTCTCTGTTTTTAATTTATGATAGAAAAGAAGAATTAGTACTCCAAAATCAAGCAATCCAAATCCAACGCATCTAATAATAATGAAAAATATGTTTACGTATTCACGAAAAATCCCAATTGAAAAATAATGAAAATAGTACATTGGAATATAAAGGGTCTGATCTCAGCACAAGCAACATAAATCGTTGTGGTATAAACTGCAGGACCACTCCCAATAATACAAATGTGAGTTTTAAGGGGAGATTTCTTCTCTACAGCTATTGCTGAAGTGGAGGAGGAAGCTGATGTGATGGCAGTAGCTGTAATAGTGGTGGTTGTATCAAAGAAGTAAGAGGGATTTGAAAGGCAAAGACAAGGGATTTTATGTTAAATTATAAGACAAAAATGAGGGATTTGGAAGACGAAGACTAGAGAGAAAATAGACATGAGCAGCCAAAGAAAATTTGAGCAAGGAGGATAACAAAATTTTGTGAAGCGTTTAAACAAGATGAGTGGTTACGGAAAATTTTAGGGAAATTTCCATGAATGGTTGGAGGAAGCCAGTTGGCAGCGTTTACTTGTTCATTTTTATAAATTAAACTGACCAACAGTTTTATATAGCCTTGAAACCTTTCCTATTAATGTAACTAAAAGCAAGTTTTGTTATAGTGGCACTTGGTACAAGTGTTAAATAATAATTGTTATATGTCATTTTAACATATTATTCTCTACACCATCCATTGTATAAAGGTTAAGCGTGTTTGTAAAGGAGGAAACTGAAATCAATTAATGATATCATTGTTGTATTTTTAAATCTTAATGTGATTATATCTAGATCTAATTTCATGATTATTCCCATCATCAAACACCAAGAAATTATATTCAATATTTTTTCACATGTATGTCACTACCATTTAAAAATATAAATACATTTGATATATTCATACCTTTTCAAATAACATGCTTAATTAAAATAGATTTAACTAATTAAGAATAAGACAATATTAGTAAAATATGATTTTAGCAAAACAACTAGATTGGATCTACTATTAAATATTAGACTTCATAAGCCTGCTAAGATTCAATTGAGGATATATTTTTTAGAAATTTACCCATTCCATCCGCTGTGAAATAGACCTGCTTCCTTCAAATAATTTCACTAAAATGGATGTATTATAATGAATGAATGAATAGACAATGTGGAACAAAAGTGCTCTTGAAACTAGGAGAGGCTACTAACGCTCAGTAAATATGCTTGCTAAAATATATTTGGGTTGCTTACATTCAACCTCATAAGAGAGCTACGATGGCTCCCATGGTGAAATGAGTAGCCATTTCGTTCGCAACGTTATTCAAGAAAAAGATAAATTAGTGGCAGAAAGACCTAAGGAGGTAATCACACCATAAAGTTAAGGACAATTTTAAGATTGACACCTAAGTAAGAGTTTGGATGATACATACGAATGTGCATGATGATGGTATGACATGGTTCATAAATTTGTTGTTAAGTATAGGATATACTTAAACTGAAATGGATGAATATGTATGTCATGTTCATAAATGAATAATAAGTACATTAACGCTTATGTTTGAAATGATGTTACATATATGTTCATGATCTAATGATTTTATCACATGATCGATATGATGTAAGTTCTATCGTTGGTATAGTGTGGAGAATACCTGTTTCATTAGGCAATGTGGTCTCATTATATGTTATGTTTAGGGAAATGTATTACTCATACCAACCTTTATGTCTGACCTGTGTTTCTATTATTGTTTCCCATAAAATAGGGGTACTCATTCGAGTAGGCTGAGTTTATGAACTTAGACGAGTTTTCTGAAAGGAAAATAAAACCTCGAAGATAAAATAGGAGGTTAATTGATTTAAAAAGTTATTTTGAATTCCATTGTTGTAAATCAGATTATATAACTAGTTAAGTGTTCATATCGACATCTTCATATGTTGGGCATGACATTATTATTTATGTTTTTATTATATTTCCCCCGTGTGTGCATGATTTGAGATTATAAAAATGTAAAGACTATTTATGTAAAGAAAATGTTTAGCTGCTCTGTTTACTTGATATTGTGAAGAAAAAAAACTGATCTAATTTTATTGCTTGAAAATAATTTTGGTGATAACTGCAATATCATTGTCATTCATTTTTTTGGATCACAAAATATGAGATGTTTCATTAACCTTCTAGTGCTTGAGGACATCAATCCTGCCTTCAAGACTACTTCATATATCCTCCTACTAGAGTCCATGACTCCTTTAGGTAGATTTTAGCATCGCCCGTACTTAACTATGCATGACCCATAAAAGGCGTGCATGATTTATACCATTGTTTAAATGTTTTATCTACTCACATGTACCTATATCAAGGAGAAAATTATAAACTCATATTATAAGGGCATCCTTATTTCTCGTTTTTCACCTTTGTTGTATGCTCGTTCCTATAAAAGTACCTTTTTTTGAATTGTTGTTTAAGAATGGCTAAGCTACCAGAAGTAGACCTTTATCGTGCTTTATTTGCATATGACATGCATGTATTTATCGCCATGACACATATTTAGAGATTTATGATTTTACCGACCGAATAATTGAGAACTTAAAATAATGATAGTTATGTACTACCGAGAACACATGATTCATCCTTACTAATGTCGTAAAAAATATTAGTAAGTTTTAGTAAGAAGGGAACATTTTCTAATCTAAAAATTACGCATGGCTTACTAACCAGATTTATCATTCCAAATTTCCACCAAACCAATAACAATCCAAATTAAATACTGAATAGAAGAGTCAAAATAAAATTGTTATCATGGCAAGGAGCTTAGTTTAATAGAGCTTGTTATTGTGCCTAAATGAGATTTTCATACTCTACCGAGATTATAACAACCTAAATTTTGGAAATATTGTAATTTGACGTTTAAAAATATTTTGAAAGTAACTGAAATTAATTATAAAGAAAAAGGATATTTTAGGATTTAAAACGAAAAATATTGTTTTCTCAAATGCTAATAAAAGAAATTATATAGTTGTGATTTATTTCGAGAAAATAAAGTGAAAAATAATTTTTATAAACAAAATAAAGGAATAGGGAGTTAAAATATGAATTGAAATATTTATATGGAATTTAATTGCATTTCATGTTTGAAATAGAAAATTGTGTTGGAAATGATAAATGGCAAAGAAAGATAAACATAAATACATGTATTTGTTTTTGCAGAAGACTATTGTTTTCTTGCATAATAAATAAACAAGAATGATTATTTCTTAGAAGTTAAGAAAATAATCAGCTTAATAAAACAAAAAAAGAATTATTAACTTACCTAGTAAAACAAGAAAGAATTATTATCCATGTCTAATAAAACAAAATAATATAATAATTAATTTAATGAAACAAAATAGTATAATGACTAGCTTAATAAAACAAAATAGTATAATGACTAGCCTAACAAAACAAATAGTATAATAATTTGCCTAATAAAACAAAATATTATGATTATGCCTTGTTTATATATAAACCCTTGATCCTCCCCTTTCATTTCATTCATCCCCCCTCCCTCCTTATCTTCCTTTCCACACCATTAAACACTCTACCCAACGGTTAAGCAAAAGGATCATTCAGTAGGTAAACCTTATTTAAAATTCACCTTTATTTGATTCATACAATGATGTTCTCAGATATGCTTTGAAATAAGTTGCGATGATGGATTTAATATTTAAATATTGTTTGAAATGTTGAATTATTTGCATATATTGTTATGAATAAGATCATGTATGTTATTTCAATAAAGTAAGAATACCGTGACTTAAACTATAACCCTTAGTGATAATGGTACATGATAGTTACGTGGGAATTGCTATCATATATGAGAATGTGAAATGTGACATAATATGGTAAACGCCTTAGTGACACTAGATTAGTTAGGTGGGATTATTGTCATATATACACTTCGGAAACGTGTTAAATATTGTAAATTGATCAATGAGTGTTATAGCAGATAGAATAATATCCATCCTACCTAGATTGACCTAGGTAGTACCCTGTGTTTGACATCCTTGCTCCCAATGTCACTAGTCCGACGATCTACGGGCTTTATTATTATGGCTACATGAATTATATATAATAATAGATATGTGAGGGTAATCATGTAGGCTAGGATAGACCAAGGTGGGTCATGTAAAGTATTGTTGATCGAGGGTGCACCTACAATATCGATTCATAACTGGTATCGAATATTGTAGATGTTGCTTCGGTTTTCGATATATTTGAGCCATAGGTGGTACTAGGTATCACTGGGTGTCAATTCAGTTTTGGTAATTGATCAAAATTATCACAATCATATGATGTGATATTAATAACTCGTGATTAGGAAGAATCACAATTGATTAGATTACAATTGCGGTCACATTTTATAGAAATGGAACATCTAATTTATATATGATACCTACACGGGGTTGGGTAATAGTCATATTAATATGATGAAGTGTTATATTTTGTTGTGTTCACTTTTGTTGTTTTATGTTTGAGTTTACTTACAGCTAGTTTATAGCCTGACTTGTGTTGTTATTTTTAGGATGTACTTTCTTGACATCGTTCCATCTTGTACTTTTTGGAGAGGAATGTGTACGGTCTATATATAGTATCCATCACTCATGTTTTGCTGCACTAGCCATAAAAGATGAGGTAGCCTTCGACCGGACCATTCGAAAATTTAGGATAGTGCTATAATATTTGAGAAGGGTAATAATCATGTGCATAGTTGTGCATATATCTTTTTAATGGTGACCATAAGTGATTGATGGAATCTGTTGTATATAAGGATGGATCAATACATGTGACATTTTGACCACACTGATGTTGTGGTTGATATTTTATTTTATATAATCCCATCTCTATATTATTCACCTTGGGAAACTCACGTATATTGCTTTTTGCTGAATGAGATATGTGTTTGGAAGAGATTCAAGTATATGACATCACGTATTCGTGTTGACGCAAGGGAGTATATAGAGAGATCGCTCCTATCATGTCCATTACTCCGCGCTTTCGGATAGTAGCATGGATACTGGATCGGGGACATCACAGAGACAGCCGAGAGATTTCCTTAGTGACGTTTAGGATTAGATTTCCCAAGATGAACGAGATAGCGAAATGAAATTGTGCTGTGTTAAGACAGTAATGGTTTCCCCTAGTATGAAGTGTAATAATAAGAAAATAAACAATATTTAATTGTGGTATTATTTAGTGATGACATTAGTGAATGTAAAATAAAGTGCTCTTAACACCACACTTTAACCACTTTATATTTCCATTTACTATGTAATCAACGAGGATTGTTAAAACGGACTTCATTTTCTGGTATGGAGAGAATTTATTTTTAGTAATTTTATAAATGATAGGGGGGTTATAAGTGAATGAAATCTCATTACAAAAATAAAAATAAATACTTTTTACCCTTAAGTCATTAAACAAATTTGACGGATCCTTGTTGAAATTTCATTTTATTTTTGGTATGTCATCATTGAATTTTACATATTTAATAATCTTTTTGTTCGATTGGACCCTATCATTTAATGTCATATGATATTCATAGGTAATTCAGTAATTGGCACAATATGTTTAAAATGTATCGTAATACCCCTCTTAACAATTTCAGTTTGAGTTGGGTTGCCCTAAAATTTCCAAATCAAAAAATAAAAATTAAACAAATAAATAAGGAATAAGTTATTATAAAATATCATTTCGTCAAAACCTGTGAAAGAGACGAAAATGCGGATGGTCGTGCATAAAACAAAGCACAACTACTATTTTCACAGTCTGAATTCGACTTTTTGTGCCATGCTACAACCTGTTGAAGCGACTAATTCTTGGAAATAGTTAGCGTTTAGGACAAAGAGATCGTTTGAGTTACCATTTCTATTTAGCTAATCAAGCCAGACCCTGGCTCTAGGCCTCCAACGGTCGCCTAGGGTCTCTGGACAGGAAAGGGCATCAAATTAGCCTTCAGACTAGCTATATAGATTAAGCTTAGGTGTTGTAAAATTGAGTTGGCTAAGTAGTAGAAGTACTTGGAAATTTATCCGAAGGTCACAAATTACTTAGGGTCGGCCTTGTAGCTAATATGATAGGTGTTAAAAAAATTGATAATCATTTCCAGTAAATAAATATAGGACTTTGAGCATCTCCAACCCACTTGTGAACATAATGTAAAGTGAAGTACACATTAACAAATAACGGTCTTGTTTAAAATTTGCTTTCTGATGCTAATGATTTAAATATGAAGCTTAGTTGACAAAAATGAAGTAGACATTATCAAGTGTAACGTTTGGTTTTGAACATTGCACTTCACAGTGCGAGAAGTGGTGGAGACTTGTAATTAGCGTTTTTCTTACCAATTATATTATTTAAGTACACGAGCGTTACGGCACGCGCTTCGCGCGTGAATTGTTTTTCTGCAAATTGTATATGTTTAGTACATTCAAGAGAAAATGTTTATAGAAATATTTAACCATATTTTTGTGTTGAAATCATTTTTGTTAGTTTAAATTTTATTTCTAAGTTGGAACATAATTTTTTTTTAAGTTTGAAATTTTGTTTATATTATTAATTAATAATTTATTTGTTAGATTCTAATTTTAAGTGATAGTAGGATTTTATTGTTTTTGTAGATGGATTTTTAAATTTGTAAAAAATTTATTTGTTAGATCCTAATTTTAAGTGATAATAAGATTAGTGTTGTAATATACATTAATAATAGGGATGAATATGCTAAATATGAAAGGGCATTATTGTAATCTGCACTGCATAAGTAGTCTATAAATATGGAGCTTGATTGTATTGTAAATATATCTCTCTCATTCAATAGAATTTGTTCTCTCCCTAATTGCCTCCATTCTCTTTATTCTGTAACACGTTATTAGCACGAAGGAATGCGAATTAATTATTGACCTCAACCTATTCACCTTCAAACTTTCCAACTTCTCAGCAAGTAATTAAATATTAATTACTCTGACCGTTTCTCTTCTGACCATTCCAATTCTAAGGCTATTTATATTCAAAATCCTATTATATATATTAGTGCAGACGAGTCTTTTAGAATATATCCACATACATTCTATTTCTTATTTCCTTTACAACAGCAGGTAAAGGAATTGTTCTTGCATTTCTTTATAAACTCGTTACTTTTCCTCTCTCCAAAAAGGTAATTGTCAATATCATATTTTTTTTTGATAAAGCTATCAAGTCAGCACATGCTAGTTTGGGGTTCGCTTCTATATTTTTCATGCCTTTTCTTGTATCACTCTTATTTTTATTCTTTGGCTTCTAAATTCAATATTATTATTTTTCCCTTTGCGGATCTATTGCCAAATAAAATTCAAAAGTTTGGAATGGAATATACGCAAAGGCTGACTTTTCTTTCTTATTTGATAAATACATGAAAGTTGCAAAATCCAAATGTTTGGTTTTGTTGATACAATTTATTTTTTGGTATAGTTATTTGATACCATGAATGAAGACTTTCCATTTTTTTTCTTCTTTTTAGCTGGAAACAGATAAATAGTGAATGTTGTTGTGGCGAATATATTCACCTTATGCAATTTATTTTATGAACAGTTCACAAAATGACAAACATCGCCAAGCTTGAATTTAAAGCTTTGGATATATCTGGAGACAACTACTTATCATGGATACTGGATGCTGAGATTCATTTGCAATCTCAATGCTTAGAAAATGCCATTAAAAATGGCAATACTATGTCCCAGCAGGACAAAGCAAATGCTCTAATATTTTTAAGACGTCATATCCATGACGATCTAAAAACAGAATATTTGACTGAAAAAGACTCTCTCCACTTATGGAACTCCCTGAAGGAGCGTTATGACCACCAGAAGACGGTCATACTTCCAAACACTAGGCAAGAGTGGTTGAACTTGAGGTTTCAGGACTTTAAGTCCGTAAGAGAATATAATTCTGCAATGTTTAGAATCACTTCTAAATTGAAATTATGTGGAGAAAAGGTGGATGACGCACAAATGCTTGAAAAGACTTTCTCAACATTTCATGCCTCGAATATACTCCTGCAGCAGTAATATCGAGAGCGTCATTTTACAAAATATTCTGAACTCATAGAATGCTTACTAATTGCTGAACAAAATAATGAATTGCTTATAAAAAACCATTCCTCAAGACCAACTGGTTTAACTGCATTACCTGAAGTTAATGCTAATTTTGCCCACTCTGGAAGAGGTAGGGGTCGAGGTCGAGGTAGAGGACATGGTCGTGGACGTGGATATAACTCTAGCAGAGGTGGTTGTGGTGGTTTTAAAGGTAACAAAATCACCAACTTTAAAAAGCAACAAAAGAAAATTGAGCCTATAAAGAACAATGATTCAGCTTCAGAAAATAAAAGGCATTATGAGGAAGTTTGTTATAGATGTGGACGATCTGGTCACTGGTCACGTACATGTAGATCATCAAAGAAAACAGTTGAAGAATATCATCGCTCGAAGAATATTGAGGCAAATAATGCCGAAAAGTTACCTGAAAACACTAACCTGAAGTTAGATGATTTCTTCGAAGATGACAATGGAAATTTCATTAATGATGAAAATCTAAGTGCAATGATCAATGATATGACCGAGTTGATCAATTAGAAATGTCTTGAAGTTTGTGACTTTCATTTTATTTCATTAGCTTGCATCAATAAATCAGTTTGAAGTTTGTGTTCATTTAATTGTATTTCCCTTTGCAGTACTAGTAATGTGTAATGTGGATGTTGTTTTTAATCAATAGCCTATTTTAATCATGTTACTTTGTTTGTTTACATTACATTTATTTATGCATACAAATTTTTAATGATTGACTAATCATTGTCTTTAATTCTTAAGGTATGGAACGCCATTTGGGTGATGATATATGCTTACTAGATAGTGCAACTACTCATACAATTTTGAAAAACCAGAAGTTTTTCTCTGAACTATCTAAAAATTTCTCAGCTAAAGTCTCCACTATAGCTGGATCTGCTAATATAATTGACGGGTCCGGAAGAGCCCATATAATATTACCAAATGGTACGCATATCTTTATTCAGAATGCATTACACTCAAGCAACTCTAAAAGAAATTTGCTGAGTTTCAAAGATATAAAAATGAATGGATACCATATTGAAACTATAAATGAAAACAACAAAGAATATCTTTGTGTTATTTCTAGAATTGAAAGCCAGAAGCTTATCCTAGAAAAATTTGGTACAATTTCAACTGGTTTATATTTTACAAAAATTGGCATAGTTGAATCTCACTCTATAAATATGAGCCAGAAGCTCACAAATACAAAGACATTGATTCTTTGGCATGATCGCTTGGGTCATCCTGGATCAACTATGATGCGTAAAATTGCCAAAAACTCAAACGGACATGATTTATCAAACCAATTGAATTTACCAAGTGATTACTTATGTGCCCCATGTGCACAAGGAAAATTAATCACTCGACCTTCATAAAGCAAAATCACCTCTGAATCTCCAACATTTTTACAAAGAATTCAAGGTGATATATGTGGCCCAATCCACCCTGAATGTGGACCATTCAAATATTTTATGGTATTGATTGATGCATCAACTCGTTGGTCACATGTCTGTTTACTTTCTACAAGAAATTTGGCATTTGCCAAGCTACTTGCTCAAATAATAAAATTGAGAGCACACTTCCCTGATCATCAAATTAAATCGATTCGACTAGATAATGCTGGAGAATTTACTTCTCAAGTATTTGATGATTATTGTCTATCATTGGGGATTGAAATTGAACATCCAGTAGCTCATGTTCATACTCAAAATGGTCTAGCAGAATCATTAATTAAGCGCTTGCAACTTATTGCAAGACCATTTCTTATGCAATCAAAACTACCTGTTTCAGCTTGGGGGCATGCAATTTTGCATGCATCGAAATTGGTTAAAATTAGACCAACAGCTTATCATCAGCTTTCACCATCACAGCTCTTAACTGGATTTCAACCAAATATTTCACATTTACGAAAATTTGATTGTGCTGTGCATATACCTATTAATCCACCACTTCGTACTAAAATGGGTCCTCAACGACGGTTGGGAATTTATGTGGGATTTGATTCCCCATCGATAATTCGTTACCTTGAACCTCTTACAGGTGATGTCTTCACTGCAAGATTTTCAGACTGTAAATTTGATGAGACAATCTTCCCGCCGTTAGGGGGAGAAAAGACCGTTCCAGTAGAACGGCGTGAAATATCATGGAATAATCCATCTATGTCTTATTTGGATCCACGTACTAAACAATGCCAATATGAGGTACAAAGAATTTTGCATATTCAAAATATTGCAAATCAACTGCCGGATGCATTTAGCGACACTGCAAAAATAACTAAATCTCACATTCCAGCAGCAAATGCACCAGCAAAAATTGATGTCCCTGAAGGATCAAAAGTAAATATAGCAGCAAATGAATCTAAAGCAAGACAAAAACGTGGAAGGCCAATTGGTTCAAAAGACTTGGCGCCTAGAAAAAGAAAGTCTAATGAAAAATCATCAATTAAGGAACCTCCTGAAGAGGTTATAAATGATCAAAAAGATCACTCAAATGAAAATCCCAATTCTCCTAGAAGCGCGGAAGGAAACATTATCCCAGAAGAGATAAAAGAAGATTCCAACGATAAAATGGTACCTAATAATAATGAGATCTCAATATTTTATACGAACTACGGAGAAATATGGGATCGAAGTAAAATAATAATTGATGATGTATTCTCATTCGCAGTAGCTACTGAAATAATTGAAGGTCATGACCATAATGAGAATAATGAGAATGATGATAATGAACCAAATAGCATAAATGAATGTCGAAAAAGACACGATTGGCCAAAATGGAAAGATGCTATCCAAGTGGAACTAGATTCACTTCAAAAACATGGTGTATTTGGACCAATAGAAAAAACACCAGAAAATGTTAAACCAGTAGGTTATAAATGGGTATTCGTTAGAAAACGAAATGATAAAAATGAAGTCGTGAGGTACAAGGCACGACTTGTCGCACAAGGTTTCCTGCAGAGACCAGGTTTTGACTTTAAGGAAACTTACTCCCCTGTCATGGATGTCATAACATTCCGATATTTGATAAGCCTTGTAGTTTTTGAAAAACTCGATATAAGATTAACGGATGTTGTGACAGCTTATCTTTATGGTGAATTAGATACCAACATTTACATGAAAATTCCAGATGGATATAAATTGCCTGAAGCAAAATCAAAGTCCATGTACTCATTAAGACTAAGACGATCACTATATGGATTGAAACAATCTGGAAGAATGTGGTATAACCGTCTTAGTAAATATTTGGTAAAAGAAGGATACGAAAACAATCTCATTTGTCCATGTGTCTTTATAAAGAAATCGGTAAAGGGATTTGCTATCTTAGCAGTTTATGTTGATGACATAAATTTGATTGGAACTCCAGAAGAGATTGATGAAACAATAAATTACTTAAAGAAGGAATTTGAAATTAAAGATCTTGGCAAAACTAAGCACTGTCTCGGTCTACAGATTGAGCATAGTACTAATGGCATATTAATCCATCAATCAAACTACATTGAGAGAATTCTAAAGCGTTTTCAAATGGATAAAGCATATCTACTTAGTACGCCAATGGTTGTTAGATCTTTAGATATTAAAAAGGACCCTTACCGCCCAAAAGAAGAAGATGAGAATGTGCTTGGCCCGGAAGTGCCATATCTTAGTGCCATTGGTGCATTATTATATTTGGCCCAAGACCAGATATTGCATTTTCAGTAAATCTTCTAGCAAGATACAATTCAGAACCAACAAAAAGACACTGGAATGGTATAAAACATATCATGAGATATCTTCGTGGAACGACAAATTTGGGTTTATTTTACTCTAACACAGGCATTAATCCAAATCTAGTTGGCTATGCTGATGCAGGTTATCTTTCTGACCCACATAAAGCAAGATCACAAACTGGATATGTATTTAATAACAGCAATGCAGCAATTTCATAGCAATCTACAAAACAAACATTGGTAGCAACATCATCCAATCACTCTGAAATACTAGCACTACATGAAGCAAGTAAAGAATGTATTTGGCTAAGATCACTGATTGAGCATATTCGAAAAAGCTGCCAACTTCCATAGTAACGGAAAGGTCAACCATTATTTATGAAGACAATGCAGCTTGTGTAGCTCAAATTCAAGCGGGTTACATTAAGGGTGATAGGACGAAACACATTTCTCCTAAATTTTTCTTCACACATGAGCTACAAAAGGATAATAAGATAGAAGTGAAACAAATACGATCCCAAGAAAATCCAGCGGACTTATTCACAAAGGCGCTTCCAAAATCAACATTTCAGAAGATGGTGTACAAAATTGGTATGCGTCGGCTGCATCAACAAACTAATTGAATAATGCGTTATAATCCAGGGGGAGCGTATGAAATACGCTATAA
Source organism: Allium cepa (assembly GCA_030765085.1). Taxonomy (NCBI): domain Eukaryota; kingdom Viridiplantae; phylum Streptophyta; class Magnoliopsida; order Asparagales; family Amaryllidaceae; genus Allium; species Allium cepa. The sequence goes on from CM060942.1 coordinate 617,683,198, forward strand.
TGTACTCTTTTTCCTTCACTAATATTTTTTCCCATTGGGTTTTTATTAGTAAGGTTTTAATGAGGCATTATCTTGATCCAGAAGAATCAACCCTCATAGTAACATTATAAAATATATGTTACTTAAAGATGAAATCATGTTGTACTCTTTTCCTTGTTTATGATTTTTTCCCACTGGGTTTTTCATAACAAGGTTTTTAATGAGGCAATTACTTTATCATCTTTACATACGCATATTCAAGGGGAAGTGTTGTAATATACATTAATAATAGGGATGAATATGCTAAATATGAAAGGGCATTATTGTAATCTGCACTGCATAAGTAGTCTATAAATATGGAGCTTGATTGTATTGTAAATATATCTCTCTCATTCAATAGAATTGTTCTCTCCCTAATTGCCTCCATTCTCTTTATTCTGTAACAATTAGATAATATTTGTAGATGGACGTTTGAATTTGTTAAAGAAATTTAATTGCTAGATCCTATTTTCAAGTGATAGATTTGTATTAAGAGCATTTCTGGTAGTTCACGTTGATATCAGAAACGTGTATTAATATGAAATACAGATAAAATTTGTTTGTCCCTAAACATTTAAACTGAAGATTTTTTTTTTAAAATCATTTTTAACGTCTTTTCTAGTTTTCTGGATAGGATTGAATTTACATTGCAGTGTTGTTTTGTTCAGCTGGACATGACTTCACATTAGATGGTCTAGGTAAGCCGTAATTTTTTTTAACAATCTAAAAATTAGGAAGAGTAGTAAAGTCCAATTGAGTTTACCAAAAGTTTCATTCCTCCGGACACGTAAAAATAAAGAAATCCATCCTCTCTTTCTCCATCAATTTTTTATCATTGTTTATTCCTCATCTCACTTCCCTTTTCTTTCTTTTTTCTTTTTTAAATATTTTGATTTTCCTAAAGTTATATTTGGTTTTCTCGATCCATCCTTCATGTATTCACTTAAAATTTGGTGAGTTTGGGGATGGGTTGCTTTCCTTGCTTTGAATCATCGAAATCTGATAAGAAAAAGAATGAAATTGATACCAAAATCAAACAAGGAGCAGATCTGAAGAAAGAAGCTTCCAATCAAAAGTTAACTAAGCTCCCTTCTGGTAATTTAATATCTTTGTTTGGTTTGAATTTGAAATCTGTGACTTTGAGGAAGTTCCGTCGTTGTTGGACTTAATTGTTACTGGGATGGGCTGGGATAGATTCATGTTCTGCGGGTGGATTATCTATTAAGTATTCTTATTAAAGAGAGGATAGTGTGAAGTGAGATGAAAATTAGTTGACACTGTATGAAGTTTATGTGGTAAATTGCACAAAAGAGCATTTAGTGTTTGTATTATTTTCACATTTATTTTAAAATTATGAATCCACATCTCTAATTTAGCACTTCAGTGAAAGCTAACAGTGTTCTAAGACAATGAGCCAAAATATGGGAAGAAAACATCGTTTCCTTATCGCAAATGCTGCCACTTGCTAATACTTAGTGTCTTGTGGAGACAATTTTGATCTTTTTAATTGGGATACATATATTTATACAAAATAATTATAAGTTGTTGCTTGGCCTTCTGCTATATCTTCTTAATGATCGTTATCAACACTGATATTTGCATGGATTCATAAGGTCATGATATATTATTGACGCTTTATTAAGTAGTAATGGTTTTAAATATCTTCTTAATTGGGTTTATGACAAAAGTTGTTTTTTGTTTGTTTCTAAAATAACTCCAATTGTTGAATGATGATCAGCTTTAAGTGCATTTGTTTATTTATACTTCTTAACTGTTTTAATGTAATAAGCATATAAAAGTGCTTCATGCTTAACAGTTACAAAATAATTACAAAGATCATATTGCAATAAGTGCCATATAGTTATGTTCAATATTAAGCAATTTTTTGTGGGCAAAAAATAAACGGACCTATTAATGATCTGTTACGTTGTGTTCAAATGCCTTACTGTAAGTAGATAAATTTAACCAATAAAAAGAACAACTATGTATAAACTGAAGAAAATTATATGATATACATAAGGTTTTAAATACTAGATTTTGGTCATATCGTGTCAGATGAGATCTCAGACGAGACATATGCATATCAAATGTATATCTCGGATTGACACCTCATGCTTTAAACTACATTTCGGGACTATCTTAGAGTAAATTCCGTAACTAAAATGGTTGTCTTAATGATTTTTTAACAATTGTTATCTACAGAGTAAAATCAAAAACAGTAACTTACTCGGTTCGCGTGGAATAAGATCTGAGTTGAATGTTTCCTTTTTTGGAGAAAAGTTGTAACGTAATTGACTTGATTAATTTGATAGCGAGTAAAAATATCCTTTCATTTGAATATTGTAAAAGTTGATGTTTTTTGTTTTGACTCATAAAGATAAAAGGTTAAAAAATTGATCAGGGTTAGCAAATAGTAGTCGTATTGAGTAGTTTATTTTGGATGCACGTGAGACGTAAATAATGTTGTGAAATGGAATATAATTTTGGATGAGATTTTGATTTATATTTCGTGTGAGATTTGAATATTTCGGACACGACGTGTGCCAAACGAGATATTAACTAGATTCGATGTCCCGTTTCATCTGAATGCAAAATCAAGATCTCGGTGGACATACCAAGGAACAAAATGAGATTCAATTTTTGGGATGATAACGGCCGGTTTAGGAAGAGCATTGTGTTAAAAAAAGAAAAAAAAGAATGCTACATAATGGATGTTTAAAGTATAAACATTTTTAATTCATATGTTCATATACTCTCTCTTTTTCCATGTGCCTAGCTTTATCATATCTGTATGTACATAATAAATTGTTTCAGAATTTTATAGCTAATAAAATTAGGTTTATACAAGTCAAATTTATCTAGTGTAACTTATTTACTCCAAGGAGGTGAGCTAGTTTCCATTCTAAATTCTGAATTAATTGCATGTGCAAGAAAAATCGAAGTCGCGAAGTAATTCAGAGTCCAAGAATGAGGTGGTGGTTAATAAGGATGGGAGTGCAACCCGTATTCCAGCAAAAACATTCAGTTTCCGTGAGCTTGCTGCTGTTACTCAAAACTTTAGGCAAGAATGCTTGTTAGGTGAAGGTGGATTTGGACGTGTATATAAAGGCCGCCTAGAAAATGGACAGGTGGTTTAATTCATTTTTATTCACATTTCAGATTTGTTGTTTGCCAAATGCCAATGAAAATGTTAGCCCTCGTTTCATATACACCATGATAAATTTGTAATTTGCTCTGGTTTGCCTTTTCAAATATATTATTAGCTAGTATACATAGTCGTGCTAGCAACTTAATGCAAATTGGGTTAATTGGACCACTGAAAATAGTGAGTGTAATGTTCAAGAATATAAGTGGACCTGCATGTAAATTTGATGATGTTGGAATGAATTGTTATTGCAGTACGTTGCTGTGAAGCAATTGGATAGAAACGGACTTCAAGGAAATAGAGAATTTCTTGTGGAGGTTCTCATGCTTAGCCTCTTACATCACCCTAATCTTGTCAATCTTATTGGTTATTGTGCTGATGGAGATCAACGCCTTCTTGTGTATGAGTTCATGCCATTGGGTTCATTGGAAGACCATTTACATGGTTAGTTTTCTTCTTATTTGTGTGCTTGCAGTTCTTCTTTTGTTGCAGTTATCAGTGATTCACCTATGTTCTTCCTATGTACGTGCTTCAGTGCTTGAAAAATTAACTGACAAAATAATATGAACTTGACCTTGTTATCTGTTCCAATAATTTAATATACAATTCTAATCCCAAACCATATGTGAAGATTTCATGATGTTTTTGGTATAATGAACGTGACTAGTAATAATTTTAAAAAAACATAAGAGGAAATCTTTGAAAAAACCAGAAGCTGTTAGATTAATATCCAATGCAGATTGAAGGTTTTCATCAGTAAACTTGGCACATGATGGTGTATGAAAAAAAAAAAAATCAAAACTAAGAAAATACAGTTAAACTCCTACTGCGGTCTTTTCATCGCCAGCCCATTACATAACCATTTGCCCAAACTGACAACTTTTCACATCAGATATATCAAATAAAACGAAGTTAAGAACTTTGGATACTTATTTTTCTTTTGTATTTTGATAAAATGAGATCAACTATTATAGGTATCCACATGGTTAAACCATGCATTTCTCCTTGCTCTATTTCAGAATCATCAAATGACACTGAAATTTAATCACCTCAACACAAAAGTGTCCTATGCTACTAATTTCCTTACCCCCTTTTTAGCACATCGTTTTATTACTTTGTTTGAAACATAAAATTAGATGCCTGATTTAATTTATGCTGCCATTAATGTAGATGTTCCACCTAACAAAGAACCTCTAGATTGGAACACACGTATGAAAATAGCAGCAGGAGCGGCTAAGGGACTAGAATATTTGCATGACAAGGCAAATCCACCTGTTATTTACAGAGACTTGAAGTCGGCAAATATTTTACTCGGTGAAGGATTCCATCCAAAATTATCGGATTTTGGACTCGCAAAACTAGGCCCAGTTGGTGATAAAACTCACGTCTCCACACGTGTAATGGGTACCTATGGTTACTGTGCTCCCGAGTATGCTATGACCGGCCAGTTGACTCTAAAGTCCGATGTTTATAGCTTTGGTGTTGTTTTTCTTGAAATTATTACTGGACGAAAAGCTATTGATAATGCACGACCCGCTGGAGAACAAAATCTAGTAGGATGGGTATGTCATATTTTGCTTCTTCTCTTGTCTTATCAGTTTTCTTGATATTCTTTGCCTCCAACTGTTGTAAAATAATCGGATTAGTATCTATTTTTTCTTTTATTTGCCCATGAAGTCGAACCCAAGACCTCTATTCAGCAATTCAAGCTAGGTATTTTACCACTGGATCAATGGTCATTGAAAAATTCTTTTGAACATTGTTATTAGTGTATGCTCTAACAACGACTCAAGCTAAATGTCTCTCCCGGAACAGTGGTTCAGATTAGGAGCATATAAATGTACATTCACAAAACATCCTTAATGCATTGTTTGCAATTTTGGAGGATTGAGTAAGAATGATTAGGTGTTTATTACTACTAGAAGGCTTACTTGCCATCCATAGAATTGGTAATTTCTTATGTGCACTTTTACGTCCACATGTAAGGCTTGGTTTTCGCTTAAGTTGTGGGTTTTACTAGGAAACAGTTCAGGAGAACCCTGTGCATATTGCTCATGAGCAAGGTTTTTAACATGGGATTCAAGTTGTAAGGGTCAAATTTTAAAATCCTTGCTGGATTTAAATCTGAATCGTAGATTCAAGCTGTTTGATTTAAGACTTGACTCAAACTGTAAATTTTAAGATTTCTGTAATCACTGCTCTTAGAGAGACTCATTTTGGTATTGTTGTTGGTAATATCTATGTCCCCCGATTCTGATTTTGGGAAAATCATATATCAGGCCCGTCCATTATTCAAAGACCGCAGAAAATTTGCGAAAATGGTAGATCCGCTACTGCAAGGGCGATACCCAACAAGAGGTCTATACCAAGCGCTGGCAGTAGCCGCAATGTGCTTACAAGAGCAAGCACCGACCCGCCCTCTAATCGGGGACGTGGTCACCGCCCTCACCTACTTGGCCTCCCAAAACTACGATCCAAATTCCAAAAGCAGCAGGTCCAAAGACGATCGCCGAAGCTTAGGCGGCGAATACGACAACAGCCCACGTGCCGCCAACGATTCGCCGCGTCAAATATCTCCGAGAGAGGATGCTCATTCCCTTATCGATCGAGAAAGCGCGATCGCAGAGGCCAAAGTTTGGGGGGCCAATTCTAGAGAGAGACGGCTGTCAAATCCAGCCCCAAAAGATTGATTTTGTACATAAGCCCTCACGATTTATTGTCAAGGGAAAATAATGACGATGGATGAAAAGAACGGAGGTGGAGGAGATGCATACGTTATGGTGTGGGCTGAATACGTGTTAGTTTTTGTATTGTCGTCAAGTTGTATGTATATTTTTATGTAGGGTAATTTGTGAAGAATGCAATGGCAATATATCTGTAGTTTTCTTTGTGTTATTACATTTTCAGTTTTTATGAATGTGCATATTAATTTATGTACAACGTAAGGAGAGTTTACTCACGTTGGATGTTTAAAATGAAATTTGCCTTGTATGCTTGTATGTAAATTGTTCTTCTACGTAACGTATTAACATGTGGCTAATTGGTAGTTTTACGAGTTTCTTAAATGGACCACAGAAAAATAAAAACAGATTGTCGGATGGAGAAATATTACCAAACACTTCAACCGTGGAGGTTGTGGCTCAGGGAATTTAGGCGGTGGATAAAATGATTATTTAAGTCAGTGTCCAATCACCGTGCGTCATCTGGTAAGTGCAGTTTCCATGGCAATGATGGAATTGGAAGCTGGTACAGCGTACAAAACCAAGCAGTGCATGCGAATTTTGGATCAGGGTGGAATCCAGGGAGGCTGTGCTATTGGACGGTGAAACGTGATAGAAACCAAATAAAACGGTTTACAAATTTTATACTCGTGCAAAACAAAATTGAATGAAAACTCATCGAAAAATGAAATTAAAAACTAGGACGACTCAACGAAAATGATGCAAAATCATCGAAATATTGACATAGTTGCATCTTTTTATTTTTTTGTTAGGGGAGGACAGCTTTTATTGTGTTCCCGCAACAATTTTTCGAAAACCGCAAAAAGACCATTCTTTGTACAAAATTGGAGTCCATTTACGACCCTCCCAAGATACGTCTTCTCAAGATTAATTATACATGTCTGTAATTCCTCATGGTAGCAAAGGTAAGAATTCTTCTTCTGTTTCAATTATAATATCTTTCGAAATCGTTGGATTCATTAAATTTGTTTACTGATTGCATCGACAATCTTTAAGTACCCATTTAGAATTACAAAGAATCTGCATGCAATATCAAACTTGTACTTTGATACCCAAAGACACATACAAACGCGCACGTACATGCGCTCGTGTGTATGTGTACGTATGTGGTGATTGGACAACGAATACTAAATTTGATAGAAGGTCAAATGCAAAACAATACTTATTCAGAATACATTGAATTAATAATCAAAATTTTATTGTTCAATGTTTTGTTTTCATTTACTATATTTTTAGATGAGTGGCTATTATGAATGTTTTTATAACTTCATTCATTAGATGTCCATTTGCAAAAATAGGCCGATGACTCGTAAAATATAGACATAGAGGTATCAAACGAACAAAATTGATAGTTTTTCCACCATCAGTTCAAATGAGGAATCAAAAAAACGTTTATGTTGAAACAATCGGTGACAAATCAGTTGTATTTTCGACAAAAGTAACAATACTTGAAATCGGCATGAAATATAATACCGAGGAAGAAGAATTTCAATGTTTTAAAATTATGCAAAACATATGAGATTTTCAATAAGAAAATGGAAATTTAAGATATACATCATTTGCATGTGGTCGATGTGGGAAACCCGATTGTACAAACAAAAACGCTTATTGCATGAGCCAACCAACTAAATATGTTGTAAGGTAAAAATCACTTCCAGATTTGAAGACGACGGAAAATGACGCATCAATAAGTTATTTCTTGGTCATAACCATGACTTTACTCCCATGAAAGTTCGATGCTTTTAGCTCGATGCTTGTGTAAGAGTTTTATGAAATGAGAGAGAGTTGATTGCAGAAGAGTTGTAAAGGAAAGAATAATGTCTCTGTATTGAATTGATAATAATCCGAAGTGTACAACGTACACAGTAATATATACAGAGGGATTTAACTATTGTGGGCTTTATAAGGAGACAGGCCAGCCCATTACAATCATTACAAAGTAAAGTAAGACTAAGTATTTTATACAGAGTTATGTTTCCTTCTTTACTCTCCCGCAAACCCTAGCTCCTTTAGGGTTTGAAGCGACGAACGAATCAGCCTGTTAATAGCAGAGGGAAAATAGGCAATCTTCGTCGCCGGCATGAAAAAATAACAGAGGGATGAAGGAGAGGCAGCATAGGAAATACTGATGTCAACATCATGTCGCAACGATTGAATCAGGTGGAAGAATTGATAGATCTTAAGAAAGGCTCAGTCTTTTGTGCTGCTACAACTTCATATTTCACAGATCTTGAGAAAGGCTCAGTCTTTCGTGCTGTAGTGACTTCATCTTTCTTCTTCGGGCTCGAATTAGTCTCAGCAGTAGGTAGGTCAGGTACGAAGGCATGACTTTTATTACTGTTGTTTCTGTTTACGTTCAGTTGATCTCTGAATCGAACAAAATTCGGTTTAGAGAGAGGTTTAGTGAGTATGTCGGCTATTTGATGTGAAGATGGTAGATGATTAACATTCAATTTTCCACAGTTAACTCGATCACGAACGAAGTACAAATCCAATTCCATGTGTTTGGTACGAGAGTGTAAAATAGGATTAGCAGACAAATGAACTGTACTTAAGTTGTCACACCATACAGTTGGTTTGTTTTCTGATTTGACTTGTAGTTCTGATAATAGTGATTCAATCCATATGATTTCTGACACAGCATTGGCTACACTCCTATACTCAGCCTAACTATTAGATCTAGCAACTGTGGTTTGTTTCTTTGAACACCAGGAAACAGGATTTTTTCCAAGAAATATACAGTAACCACTTGTAGATCTTCTATCATCAGGGTCATTTGCCCAGTCTGAGTCAGTATAACTAGTTATGTTTAGTGTTTTACTTGCTTGCATATTTAGTCCATGGTCTATTGTGCCTTTTAAGTATCTCAGTATTCTTTTGACAAGTTTCCAATGATCAGTAGTAGGTTTTTGCATAAATTGACTTGCCTTGTTAACACTGAATGTTATTTCTGGCCTTGTGACAGTTGCATATTGCAATGAGCCAACTATACTTCTGTACTGTTTGTCATTGAGTATTGCTTCCCCTTGATGTTTAGATATTTGAACATTACTGACCATGGGAGTAGCTATTGAATTTGCTTTATCCATTTTTGCTCTGCATAAAATCTCAGTGATGTATTTCTTCTGGCATAAGTGAATTGAATTGTCTGGAAGCTTTGTAACTTCTATGCCTAAGAAATAGTTCAAGTAGCCAAGATCTTTGATGGAAAACTCTTGACCTAGCTGGTTGATTAACTTGTTAATTTCAGTTTCATTGTTACCTGTAACAATGAAATCATCAACATAAATTAGTACATATATTGTGATATTGTTATTGAATTTTGTAAATAATGATATGTCTGATTTTGCTGAGTTGTATCCCAGTTTGACAAGTGTAGCTTTTAGCTTTTCAAACCACACTCTTGGTGCTTGTTTCAGCCCATAAAGTGATTTATTTAGTCTACACACAAGTCCTTTGTTTTCTTCTTTAATGAAGCCATGTGGTTGTTCCATGAAGACTTCTTCCTGCAAAATGCCATTTAAAAAAGCATTAGTAACATCAAGCTGTTTGATGGTCCAATTCTTATATAAGGCAATAGTAATGACTACTCTAATAGTGGTAGGTTTCACAACAGGTGAAAATGTTTCTTTAAAATCAAATCCTCCCTGTTGTGAATAGCCTTTTGCAACTAATCTTGCCTTATACTTAGATATTGTACCATCTGCATTTCTTTTTAATTTAAAAGTCCACTTGCACCCAACAATATTTTGCCTTTGGGTGCTGGAACCAATTTCCATGTATTGTTCTTAATTAAAGCATCATATTCTTCTGCCATGGCAGATTTCCAGTTTTTATTTCCTAAAGCCTGAAGGTAATTGCATGGTTCTTCTGTATTTAAGTTGACACTGTAGACTTTTGGCTTGAAAATTCCACTTTTTGATCTTGTCACCATGTGGTGTCTTGTGGCAGTGTTATCCTGCTGTTGGTTCATACTTTCACCATGCTGTTGTTTGCTTTGATTTTCTGATTGTTGAGATAATTCATAGGGTTGCATACTAACTCTTTGTTGAGATGGATGATCAGGTGTATAGATTGTGCCATCCCGTTCTTGACCTGGTCTGGTGCTGGACTGACTGGTGCCAGACATAGTGAGTTGAGGACCAGTGATGTCATTGTGGGCTTGATCAGTGTTGGACTTGGCAGATAGTTCTGATATAACTGGCACAGCAGGTATAGAATCCTTTGGGTTGTATATCTTTTTGGTTGTTCTGACTTCTGCTTCTTTGAATGGAAATATTTTTTCATTGAAAACAACATGTCTTGAGATGAATATTTTTCCATTTTTGTCTAAGCACTTGTACCCCTTTTGATTTGTAGTATATCCCATAAATGTGCATGGGGATGATCTATAGTTTAATTTGTGCTTATTATAAGGTCTGAGATAAGGGAAGCACAAACAGCCAAAAACTTTTAAATGTAGATAATCTGGCTTTACATTGAATAATGTCTCCAGTGGACTTTTCATTTTCAGTATCTTTGTGGGTAATCTATTTATTAAAAATACTGAAGTTGAAAAGGAGTCTGGCCAAAAAATTTGAGGCATTGATGATTGAGCCATCAATGTTAATCCAGTTTCTACAATTTGTCTGTGCCTTCTCTCAATTATCCCATTTTGTTCAGAAGTGTGTGGACATGTGATTCTGTGAATAATCCCTTTATTTTTAAAGTAAGTTTTTAGTGGTAGGAACTCTGATCCACCATCAGATTGAAAAACTTTAACTGTATGGTTTGTTTGCTTTTCAGCAGTAGTTATAAATTGTATAACAGCATTATATGTTTCAGATTTTGCTTTTAAAAAATATATCCATACATATTTGGAATAAGCATCAATAAAGGATATATAGTACTTGTAGCCATAATCTGCACATATTGGTGCTGGTCCCCATAGATCAGTGGCGACCATTTCCAATGGATTATTATATGTAGTTTTAGAGTCTATAAAAGGTAATTTGTGACTTTTACCCATTTGACAATATGTGCAGATATATGGCAAAGTACAATCACCAGAAGAGATGACATTGTTATTCAACACATATTTCACAATTTTTACATTGGGATGACCAAGCTTGCTATGCCATAAGTCAAACGTATTACAGTTTTCAATCTTCCTATTTTCAGCACTATTACACCACATTCTTTCATTTTCACAGTGTCTTGGCTTAGTCAAACAGAATTTGTATAGGCCTTTATGATTTTTACCCTGCAGAAGATTTTCTTTGGTTAGAATATCTTTGAAAACACAGTGTTCAGGATAAAACTCAAAATATACCTTATTATCCTTAGCAAATTGTGACACACTTAGTAAATTTCTTTTAATTAAAGGAGCTCTAAGAAGATTATTCAGGTATAGTTTTCTTTTTCCTGATATAACAGACCTACCAGTGTGTGTAATAGCAATAGAGTTACCATTACCCATATGGATAGAGTTCATACCTTTGTACTCCTTCCCACCAAGATTGAGATTATTCAGATTATTTGTGATGTGATTGGTTGCTCCTGAGTCTGGGTACCAATAGTCTTCACTTGTTGATTTAGTATTTTCTGATTCATTTCTGTTTATTATTTGATTTTCTGAATCTTGTTGAATTTGAGCCATGTTTGCACTTGGATTTGAATTCCTTTGATTGCTGGAGCCCTGACCTGGCACATAGTTCAGGTTCAACCTGAAGTAACACTTGACAGCTGTGTGACAAACTTTTTCACAAATTTGACATTTTGGTTTGTAATTGTTGTTGAATCTTCCTCTGCCTCTTCCTCTGTTAGATGTTCCACCCCTCTGTATATTTTGACCACCTCTGTTACTGCTTTGTATGTTTTGACCACCTTTGTTTCTGCCTCTGTAATTAGCATAATTTGCAGAGATGTCTGATTCTAGTAGTTTCTTTATATCTAATCTTGTTTCATGAGATAATAGGATAGAATGAATGTCTTCAATGGATGGTAAATCCTTTTGTGATGTGAGAACAGCAACAACAGATTTGTATTCTTCATTTAAACCATTAAGAATTGTCATGACATGTTCAGAGATTGACACTTTGTGGTTGGTTGCTTCCAAGCAGTCACATATTGATTTGATCTTGAATAGGTATTCTCTCATGTTCATGTTGTCCTTTTTTATCAGATGCAACTGCCTTTTGTATGATAAAATCTTGGCAGCAGATTGAGAATTAAAAACCCTTTCAACGGTTGACCAAATTTCAAATGCACTTTTACATCATGTTACATGAGACAGCATCTCTGCAGTAATAGAGGATATTAACCATGAGCAAATTAATCTATCTTGTCTAAGATATCTTGTATACTCATCATTACTTATGGTTTTTCCTTCTTGATTTGTGATGCAAATAGGGGGGATTTGAATGGTGCCAAGAATGTGTCCCTCGAGGCCATATCCTTCTAATGCAGTTTCAACTTGTAGTTTCCAGAGTAGATAGTTATCTTCAGCAAGACGAATATTGACTAATTGACTTTGTGGGTTGATTCCAGATTTGAGAAGGCTTTCAGTGATGGCACTGGCTTGCTGAGGGTTAATGGCACTGGTGGCAGTGGTTGATGTGCCTTCTTGAGCCATGTGTTTGCAAGAATTGACAGCAACAGGAAGGGAAAATACAAGAGAACTTCAAGAGATGAAAGATCTTACCAAGAATTTGAATTTCTTGCTGAGATCTTGATGATTTGATATCTTTTTTTCTCTATAGGAAAATAACTCTTGAGACGCTGCAATCGAACTGATGTTCTTGATACGGCACTTCTTGATTGTGATAGAACAGATACTGGATCAGGTACTTTTCCTAGCTGTCTGAATGTAGATTTGAGAAGTTGCAACCGAACTTGCATTCTTGGTAAGGCACTCTCGATCTTGTTCAGATAATATCCTTAAATGAGAAGAACTTTGCTTCTTTGATAAGGATTTAAACCCAAATGATGAAGATTTCTCTGATGGGTTTAATTATTTTCAAAAAAGAACTTTGCTGTAAAGCAATAGAGATCTGATACCATGTAAGAGTTTTATGAAATGAGAGAGAGAGTTGATTGCAGAAGAGTTGTAAAGGAAAGAATAATGTCTCTGTATTGAATTGATAATAATCTGAAGTGTACAACGTACACAGTAATATATACAGAGGGATTTAACTATTGTGGGCTTTATAAGGAGACAGCCCAGCCCATTACAATCATTACAAAGTAAAGTAAGACTAAGTATTTTATACAGAGTTACGTTTCCTTCTTTAGCTTGGATGTTATCAACAAATTGGTGAATATGTAAAAAGATAACTCAAAGTTCTTGATATTGCAAGAATTGAACCTAAGAATTTTTTTAATTGATTAGTAGTTATGCCGATGGGCATGAAAACTTACTGTTCATTGAAAAAGACTTAAGCAACTAACTTGATAAGGAAAGACAATTACGTTTTGAACAAGTAGATGATGTGACGATTCAAAAATATTTTCTAAACATGTAAGCACGAAAGGAATTGGACAACGATGAACGACTCAAAAAAAGGCTTTTGGTAAGATGGAAGAAGTAGAGAGATTTATAAAGAATTTGGTGACGCTGTCACTTTCGATGCAGTGTACTAGACAAATAAGTATGACATGCCTTTTGCATCTTTCGTTGGAGTCAACCATAATGGATAATCGATATTACTATGATGTGGGTTGCTTTAAAGAGAGACAACAAACATTTTTCTATGCCTTTTTAGAATGTAGTGTGCTTACTTATTCAATGTTGCTTTTAAAGAAACATTATAGACTAAGATTGAGCTATGAAAAAGGCAATAGAGATTGTATTTCCTAATACTAAGTATTGACGCCTGTGGCATGTGATGAAGTTGTTGGATTAGGTACATGACGATGGAGAAAATAGGGAATCCAAAAACAATTTTCTTTTATTAATTTGTACCAAATCTTACTTTTTCCTTTGCATGAATAATAATTTTGTACTAAATCATATTTAGTAGTGAATAATAAACGAGTCTGGAATTTTAATTTTAATTCGGTTAATTTGTATTAAAATTTTCTATTTGTATTATGATTTAATTATAATAAACCTTATTGTTTTTAATTTAATTTAACTTGAATTTTAAATTCATAATATGTTCTCACTCATAATGCAAACAATATATCTATAGCATACACACACACTATTATAGGGTACATAAATAGATTAATGTCATAAGCGAACAGTTAACCGTTGGGACCCATGATTAATAAATATAATGTCAAGGTAATTATCATTTTAACATGGGTATATCACATATATAATGAGTAAGTATGCATACACATAAATGTTATTTTAAATTAATTTTTTCTTAATTTATTTATTATATATATAATTTTATATTAGTTAGATAATACATATGATTAAATTTTATGTTTAGGTTCAAAATACCTTTTTAAATGTTGAAACATTTTATGTGTATACATGCATACATATATGTTATCAAATATTTTATTTTAAATTCAATATTTAAATTTATTTTACTAAAAGTATTTAGTTCAACTTGACTTATTTAATTTTTACAAAATAAATTAACGGCAATATTGAATTTTTTTATTTCTTTTAATTAAACCAAAAGTATAATTTTGAATATATAAATATCAGTATCGTAATCCAAATATATATATATATATATATATCATATATGAATATAAATATATATAATAATTATTTTTCGAAAACAAAAGGATATTTGCACGAATGTAAATCTTTTAGTCACATCGATGAAAGTTGTAAGCATGGTAAGCCTTCATTTTCTTCTCACATGGTTGAAGCCCCACTTCCTTTCGCTATAAAGATCTATAAAGATCCTACTCCAATGTCCCTTATTAGAAAGTGGGTCCCGTAGCCATCGCAAACATCCACGGCTCCTGGCGTGGTAGCCGATATTGTTTTTCTTGTTATAGACCCTCCTTTTGTTGTTGATCCTTTCGAGATTTTGCATTTAGTTACTCATGATTCCGTTGCTGTTATCGTTGATGATAGTGCTAATGATAAACCTAAAGGATCTTCCTTCAACTGATGATATTTTGGGATTCTTCTGAGCAAGCATGGATTCATGAACCTATTGAAATGAGGTGCGATCCCAAAGGTGGCAGTTTCTATAAGTATGTAGAAGAAGAAGAATAAAACAGAAGACTATATTATCATGTAGAAGAGGTAGGCATGACACTTTCTATTCTTGGACACATTAGTGATTTTAGTAGGATCGTTTTGGCTGATGACACATGGGATATGAATATCTATACTGCTATGATTTTGTGGATTTTTCCCTTCCTTGGCGAGTTTATTTTTAGAGTTTTACCATATTATTGGGCCTGATTCTTCTGATGATGGTTGTGGATCTTCCTCTATGGAGGGGGACTAGTTTGGATTGTCAATGTTTTAGTAGTTATGTTTTTATTGCCAAACTCTTGTGCTTTTTTTAGGCCACTACAGGAAAAATGATTATCAATGGCAAACCATTACAGCGTTGAAATGCACCTCGTCATCTTCGTTTCTTTTAGAGGCAATTAGGGTCAAAACAGCGCAATTTTCACGCCATCCAAACAACTTGGCGGTATATTTTTTCCTTTCCCTCTCATATTTACCTATTCTCAAAATCCCTTTTCCTCGTGGTCTCACTTGCAAAGCCCTAAATTCTTCATCCGACTTTTAATCGAGCCATGGCCAATTAATTCATGGCATTAAGAAATAATTCATCGCTCTATCGTCGCCGCTCTTTAATTGCTGACGAGAGAGACTTCAGGATTTGATCAAATCTATAGGAACCAAGTTCACGTAAGTCAATTTTTTTAGTTAATAGATGGCAACTGTAGCTGTTAAATCGTCGTTTCAAGATCTATTTTCATTTGGCTTTTTTTAATCCAAAATTTATGTGGTTTACGCATTTTTGTGTTTCAATTGGAATTTTTATTGAAAGGTGACATCTCCTTTGATTTACAGTTTGTAATTTTTGGTATAATTGAATTTGGGGTTGTCATACATTTTGTTGATGATTTGGGTTGTCTGTGATTAATACTGCAAAATGGTTTTATTTTGCATAACCGATAGTTTGATTTCTCTATATTAAAATTGATGTGCTGGGTATGTATGAATTTGTTCCAGTGGACAGTTTTTTTTAACCGAGTGGATTGAGAGTGAATGATTTTATTTAAACAGCATAACGAGGCTAAGAATATTTGTCAATTATCAGTTGAAGTAAAAATGCAGTTTTATCTATTAATTTATTATGTGTGTTGAACTGATAAGTTAGTTGAGGATTTTATACAGTCTCGTGTTTACACATTGTCCTAGGTAGATCGATAGATGGACCAAAGTTTCTGAATGTATTAACGCCGACTAGAACTGAGCGACAGTTTTTACCTGATTAAAGCATATCTTTACTTGATTAAAGTATATCGTGTAAACAGTTTGATTTTTTACTATTTGGTTTTGATGTATTTAAAGTATATCGTGTAAACAGTCAATTATCAGTATATGCTTGAATGTTCTTGATGTATTACCTAGCAATCACGATAGACGAAGTACTTGGGGGAATTTACTGGTTTGGATCATAAATATTAATTAATTTGCACTCACTTTTGTTAATAAATTTGCATGTTTAAAGCATATATTAAATTTGTATTTTCCATCCGGTTATAAAATTTCTCCCGACCAGCTTTTAGTAAAGCAAACCCATTTAGGAATATATCTCTTTTATAGTTTTTTTCATTTATATTTATAATTGAATAGGATTTTCATCTTAGTCTAAATCTTCTCATTAAACGTTTTATACACATTGACTAAGTTATCATTGTCTGCATTATAATGGTATTATTTTATACTTTCTACTAGTTTTGACTGAGTTATTGACTTTGTTTTATTATCAACAAACCATGAATATGAATTTATTGATGTTATATTTGAATCATTGAATACAAACTCATAATTATTCTTCCCTATATTACGTCCGACAACTTAGCGGGAATCTTCTCCAGGCGACCATATATAATCATATACAAACTCTTTTATTCTTTATGAACCTATGAGATAGAAGCAACTAAATTGTACAAGATTTAGTTTGTCAGATTAAATAGAATAGCAGGTTGGACAAGTACAATAGGAATTAACATAGGATCATTCATAAAGCATATCCAACATTGTAGAGGCTAGCATGTTGCAACCTGACTAAACAACTTCAGATTCTTAAAACATAAAAAGTGATTTGTATTTATAAAGGGATAAAATATTATTACCTTTTCTCTAATCTAGACTAAGTTGTATGATATAATACAAAAATAAGTATGATTATTGAAGTATGCAACACTTGTAAAAATTCAATTTGAATATGTAAATCTTTATGATAGCTCACACCTATTATCGCCTTCTGCTTTTCCTTGAAGGTATAAATCTTTATGATGTATGTGTTTTAATCAGAAAATGATTACATATTTCGATTTGCTTCCTACATTATTACTCACTATTTTTCATTGTTTTTTGTTCTGATTGATCTGTTTTTTGACTGTCGCACACAATTTCCCACTGCGATTTTTTTCCTGATCTGATTTGTGAATCTATACGAATTTTTAATAAAATACCTTACTCGCTGTGCTTAATAAAACATTGAGTGCTAAAATCTTTGATTTAATCAATGTCTAAAACATCAATTTACAGATGCCAGTTGCAGCTTTCGTTCCTTTGAAATTGTAGTCTGGTCACCATTTGTTGGATGGTGCTGTATCAAATGACCTGGAGAAAGAGGAAAATGTAATTCAAAACAGTTATCAAGGATGTTTTCAGATACATTTAACCAAATAATTATACTGAACCAACTATAGATTTTTATTTCATTTGTTGCCAGAATACCTATAATAGGATCAAAAGTATACTGGCAGTGATCTCAGTGTCTGTTTTAAATTATATGTAGCTGGTGTTGGTTAAGAAATATGCAGATGGAAGAAGCATGCAATTTAGTAATTTTGTGCAGTCTGAACATCAACGGAATTGGTAATGGCAGAAGATATAATTCTTTAATTGCATTTGATATGAATTTTTGATTTACCATTTGCCTTTACTTTATGATTTGAACTTTATGATTTGAACTATATGCATTTGGTACTTTATGATTTGAACTTTATGATTTGAACTCAATTTTCAGGTGAATAATTTATTTTTGTAATTTTCAGGCAACATTAAAATTTACTTACTATATTTCTTTTTTTCCCTTTATAAAACATCGAATTGGGTTACTAAGCTCTTTCATAGACAGGCGTAAAGTAAAATTGCTTTCGAGGTGAATTATTTGTCTGTTATCTGAGTTGTTCTATGTATTTCATCTACGTGTGAAAAAATGCAGTATACTTAAAGAAATTCTCATGACTAATTTGAACTAAACTAGAACTGAGTTAAATTATACCAAGTACCCTCCTTGATCATGTCATAGAATTTTGTTTCTTTTTTCTTTTCAAAGTTCAGTTACTGAGTTCTTTAATTGGCAGACACAATGTAATGTGTTTCATATTCCTCTTCCTAAGGAAGTGTATTCAACGAGGCTGTTGCTTTAGATGATGCGGCTATATAACCTAAAATGACTTTTGTGCATAGATATAAAAAAGAATTGCCTGATATGTCTTTTTTCATAGATGTAAAACTACATGCTATTGATTTACAACCTTCCGAACATTAAAAAAAGATTAAAGTTGGATCTGACAATTGTTTAAGGTTAGTTGTTGATAATGATTTAACAAGTTAATGAGGTGTTGGTGATATTATCAGAGGTTGTTGCTGAGGATTGGTGATAATGCTTCTGCAGTTGATAATGCTTCTGCAGTTTGTTGCTGAGGTGTTGTTGATAATGCTTCTGCAGTTTGTTAATGAGGTGTTGTTGATAATGCTTCTGCAGTTTGTTGCTGAGGATTGGTGATATTATCAGAGGTTGCTGAGTTGGTGTCTCCTTCAGCCGTGTTGAAATCAATAAAAGAGATAACTAGCTTGATGATTCAGAAACTTGCAGTTGCAAGATTGCTTCAGATGCAGTATGCTCAGGTTAGTTGCAGCCAGAATCAAATGATGAATGTGTTCTGATGATTTCTTGGCAGGGCAATTACTTTCTTTCTGCCTTTGATTGCTTTCTTGATATCTGTTTTTCTTTTCTGAATCTTCTTGCTTTGGAATTTGCTTAAAAACTTGTTGCAGTCAGAAACTTGTTGATTTCTTTGGCACGGCACCTGTTTTAATAAGCAAAATCAATTATGTAACCCAAATGATGAGATATACCTGATGGGTTATCAAGATATCAGATGATGATAATTCTCTGATGATATCTTGACTTCTTTCTTTCTTCAAAATCTGATTTCAATGCCGTTAAGCTTGAAACAGCTCTGATACCATGATAGAGAATTTGAAAAACTATGTTTAGCAAGAGAATTGATATACAATAACAATTGCTTCAGTTTGTACATGATATAGTTGCATTTATAGTGTGCAACTCTATGTGGGCCGATTCAGATACACAGCCCAATTGGCTATATTATACCCGAACCGCTATTTGTAAAATATCAGACTATGGTTACGAACACTCTGGTTATTTATAGTGCTGATATGTTAAATATCGTGGACTCTCTTGTGGCTGCTGCGGGTATTATTGCTCAAGAAGTTGCTGGAGATGTACATGTTATTTATAGCACAAAGTCCTATATTGACCAACACAATCAACCAAGTGGCTGCTTGAATTCAATGTACATGTTAAATCATTTTTGAAGTATTCAAAGGGAGAAAGTGAAAGATTTGGTCACCAAAATAAAGTGGGATGCATGTATTAAGATAATATAGATGCTAAATAGTCAAATTACAATATACCTGCAGGGTTGCAGAATGGTAGAGATGTCATGTGAAGAACATGACAGACATGCTGCTGGCAGTCAATTTATTACGCATACAATTGGAAGGTATGTAAACCATCATGTCTATTACCTAAATCTCTGTTGCTGTTAGTCACTCTAAAAACTTTATGTAAAGATATAAATTACCTGAAGTAATTATTTTTTCCCTTTCAATGAATTTTCTAAAGTATCCACTGTCAAATTGATATTCTGTCATTTCTCCACTATTAGAAGCGAAAAATATATACAACAGTAGTTCAGTAAGCTTTTGCGAGTGGTACCTTTCAACTAGATATGGATAATGAACTAATTAAGTTTAAAATTACTTAAGTTCTATAATAATTAACTAAACTAAGTTTTTTAAAATTAAATAAGTTTATAAATTTTCTAAGTTTTATATAAATTAACAAGTTTATAACAATCGACATGCAATTGTTGAGTAAGGTATTTAAAATAAAATATAACATTAACAAAGTTATCTAAGTTTTATAAAAATTAAATAAATTTATAAAAATTAACCAACTTTATAAAAAGATAACTAATTTTTATAGAAGTTAACTAGGTTTTATAGAAATTAAGTAAGTTTAAGTTTTCAAAATAAACTAAATTTATAAAAATAACAAAGTTAATAAAATTTAACTAAGTTTTATAAAACTTGACCAAGTTTTATAAACATCCGATTATTAAGTTTGTAAAATTTAACCAAGTTTTATAAAAAGCTAACTATGTTTGTCCAAAATATCGTAATTTGTGAATTTAGATATTCATAGTACAAAAAAATATACATTTGTCCAAAACATGCAAAGTTTTATTCAGAAGCTAACTAGTCTCCATCTTGTTTTACAATGCAGAGTAGTTACCTTGATTGTCCAAAGTTAAAAACAAGAGTTAAGCTTATGCAGCATTCCCAGAGGTGGCATCAGTAATGAACCTTAAAGTTAATAATATGATGTTTTTTCCTAACTGAATTTGTAATATCAGAAATCTACTTGGTGAGGACATCGGCCAACCCAACACTAATGAGCTCAATCAAATCGAGAATCAACAAGAAGAGTCACTGATGCAGATAAGATCCTCAAAGGTACAACATATACTTTGCATTTCTTATTCGACTTTGGCCGATGAAGCATAAGCTTATTTATTTATTCTTTGGCCGATGAAGCATAAGCTTATTTATTTATTCTTAAAAAGGGTCCTTGCTTCATTCTTTAACACATAACTAAGGTAGGTTTTCTATTGGATACTTTGCATTTTGATTAGTCTTTTTACATCAACAAAGTCTGATAGTTTATGTTATGATGTATCATTCCAACACTTGCTATATCAGCTGCGTTTCTGTTTTCTTTTGTCTCATAGTGCATTATAACTGCAAGTTGGTCAAATTCCTAGATATTTTTTACCAAGGGCGGTTCACATTTGGATTGTCACTATTGTAGCTGAATGTTATGTGCTAATTATTTTGTAATCGGTTTTAATTTTGTTAAGTACTAGTGTTGGGTCTGTGGCATGTCATGCATGGGTTTCGTTTGTGAATATAATTTTTTGAAGATTGGTTAGTTGATTGCTCTACAACAAGTATCATGATGATTTACATTGTGTTTGAGCATGTTGATTATGCATGTATGATTTCAGCTAATTGTGGGTTTTGTTGTGCCTGATAAAGTGGCATTATATTTTGGATCAATATCTAAGTTTCAAAATTACAGACCAAGTAGGAAATTGAACCATTAGAGGCGTGAAACCCACTTTAAGAGACAGCCATCTATATATAGAGGTACAGATGTTGCTCTCCCTTCATATCATTTTAATATGAACATGAAATCATTTTTATTTGACAGGCTTTGCGTGATTTGTGATACTTATTCAAGGGCAAAAGGTTGAAGATAATATGGTGGCTGAGAATGTTTGAAGAGATGTTGTCATACTTGATGAGGTACATTCTACTGTTGTCATTATACTTTTGCATTATACTGTTTTGTTCATATTTGTTTTTTTCCTTTTCAATATAATGTTGCAGTATTGTAAACGCTGAACATGGATTGACCCGCAGTCTGAAATCTGATGATGTAAAACTGTTTAGTAGCATTCCAGGATGAATTGCGTGTACTGTTAGCCTATACTTTTACATTTCCTATTTTAATTTTTAGATTCACATAGAAAGCATGATGAAGCATTTATCGGTATGTCATAACGATACATTTTTCATTATCAGTATGTTAGCTTTTAGATGTTGAAGGATTCGATGTCAGCATGTTTAGTGATACAAGGATAATTGGATTCGAGACAATTTAGTATAGATCAAGTGCCTGACATAGGAGAATTTGTTCATGAATTCTAGTAATCAAATGCAATATCGTGTTTCAATTCATTTACTCAATGGAATTTGCTTGGTCTTGAACATGATTTTGTTAACGTACTTGCAATATCAAGTGGCTGACATTTGTTATAATGCAAGCAGGAGTCGATCTTATGACAAAATATGTAAATAGCTACGAAATTTGGGCCACTAACATATTTATTACAGAACTTGCCATTTTAAAGATGCATTATTTTCTGTAACTCTGTTCTTGCTAATGATATTCCACCATATACCCCGAGCTGCTTTTCATGGAACAATTTGTCATATCAACACACTAGTCTTAAGACATATTTGTTCAGTGCATGGAAGCTTTCTTTTACGACAGAATTAGATGACTTTCTCCTTTTCATTTCCGTGGTGGAGAATTTTTTTTGTTCACTTACACCTACAAATCTGGAAATACCCATGAATTAGATTATTATATTTGATATTTGATAGTAGGTTTTTTAAGTACAGTTGAGAAATATTACTGATTTCATTGTCCATAATTGATTCACTAAACTTACTTTTAGTTTATAAAAATTGAGTTTATACATGCAACCTTTATAGCTTAAGGCTGGAGTAAATAAACTATAATGAAATTCTAATTGATTTATTGTGTGTTTGTGCTGCTTGTGGTTAATGCAGCATTCTTTGGAATTTTCACTGTCCCTAAAGCAGTCTCTTCTTACCATGATCAACTGGTTACATATGGTAAAGTGAATTAGTTTGTAAAGTTCAATCATTTCACTTTCTCATTTATAGCTTAATTATTGATCGCACTAGCCTAATTATGTGGCATCCATGAAATGAAAATATAATGCTTTATTTGACGAATATACTTGGTAAAATGAACTGTAGGGATGTATAAAATATATCACATTTCACAACCTTTGCTCACATAAGCTCAGGAGTTCTTGTGATATCTTTTTCTATCAAACCATACCAATGTTTTGTGTATTTTGATATTATTTGGTTTATGTCGACAACAAATTATGTCACCATGTAAATACAGAAAGTACATATTGTCTATGCATTGACTTAGACTGATCCATGGTTTATTGATTATAATACTTTGGGACCAGCAAAGATAATGTTTATTGAAAAACATTGAGCTACTTATTTTTCGGTTGTACAGTTGATGTTGACTAAGTGAATCACTGCCTTAGCTTGTATCAATGTATTCAAGCAGAGATCTAAATCAAGTTATCATCGTATGCTAGAATTAGAAGTTGCAAGCTGTTTCATTGATTTTTGGTTTAACTAAAAGCTTCAAGAGCATAAAAACATATCAAATATTCTGCAATCAAACTATGATTAATTTTTTATAACTATATTATATGTAGGTAAGACTTTGTTTAAAAGATTCAGATGTGGATGTTATTCGTGCACTCATAAGAAAGTTGCCGCCGCTGTGATCTTTGCTATCATATGGAGTCTATCATCCACGATTGATAGAATATGGCCCTGTAAGTGTTCATATTTGGAATGAATCATTCATATTTGATGCTTTCCTCCTAATATAGTTACAACATGATATCAAATTAGATATATTAACTGAAATCTTCAATTCTACTTTAGATATAATGGATGCCCAAAATCTTTACACACATTCAAGCAGCATATCATTCTTTGCTTTGATTCAATCAATAAAGTCAGTTTGCATTTCTTCTTCATCAAATCAAAAGATTATTCACATCATAGTAAATTCTAACATGGTATAATAGCCAACCTCAATAGCTTAACAGCTTTACAAACTTGTTTGAATTTGTAACCTAATCAATCAGAGAAGTCTCATAATTTGGATCATAAAATATAACAAGTTAATTAAGTTATACAAAAAAAAATTAAATCTTTCTGTTCTATGCTTGTCTGACTGTTCTTGCTCCGCATTTACTTTAATTGATTATTATGGCTATCAATGTATAATTTGGTCAGCAGATCTTTCAGACATCAGTGTACATGGAGGTACAGATCAGAAGCTCTACATAAGTGTGTCAGGTGATAACAATGATACGGCAGTATACTGTCTGCCTTAAGTGATTCAGTATATATGTATTGCAAACATGATATTAACTAGACAATTACAGTTTCACATGACATTTGTTCTTCTTCTTTTTTTCACTTTTTTGTACAGGTTTGTCTGATCAAGACAATAACTTGTCAAATGGAAATATTGGTACGTGGACATACTCTCCGTCTCTCCACCTAAAGAAGTGACATTGAATGAATCTAGTGTAGACATTATAAAGACTTCCACATTTTCCATATTCTATTAAACTTATAGGTAAATAACATGTATTTCAATTGAGAATTGTATCTTACAGATTCATCAAATCGACACAGAAACAAGATTAAACTTGTAGCAGGCATTGTGAGTGTCATCTTTGGCATATTACCACTAGCTTGTATTGGTGGTTTATTCTGCAGAGGGAAGAAGATAAAATATGGTAAGGAAACTTGGAGGCAATAGCTTGGCTAAATTAGTTTATGTTTCACTATTGTTCAATCTCCAATTCAACTGATTATTTAGAGCTACTTTGCTAACTGTTTAAATAGATTGTAAACGAATTTTAAATACTTATTGTTGTCTAATTCTGACATGCTTGTACGTAGCAGTTTGAATTTGATACTTGTTCAATATATTTTTTTGAGCTATTGACGACAAACTATTTATGTTTGGTGTAAGAATATTGTATATTTTGAATATGAAATTTCATACGTTGGTTATCAAATATGTGTCCAAAATGTGGTATTGATATAATATGTTGATTTTGAATTGTGATATTGATATAATATGTTTTGAAATGTGATACTGATATAATATGCTAATTTTGAAATGTGTATATACACACATTATGGTTGATGGTTGGTGAAATGGACTTAAACATTTAACAGCGTTTTTAAAATGCTGTTAAAACCTTCCATAGCGTTTATAAAACGCTGTGGAAAGTTTTAACAGCGTTTATTTCTTGTCATTGTATATCCTGACTTTTAACTGCATGTCGATATACAGCATACATAAAAACGCTGTTAAAAGTTTTTATAGCGTTTTTAAAACGCTGTTAAAACCTTCCATAGCGTTTATTAAACGCTGTTGAAAGTTTTAACAGCGTTTATTTCTTGTCATTGTATATCCCTGACTTTTAACTGCATGTCGATATACAGCATACATAAAAACGCTGTTAAAAGTTTTTATAGCGTTTTTAAAACGCTGTTAAAACCTTCCATAGCGTTTATAAAACGCTGTTGAAAGTTTTAACAGCGTTTATTTCTTGTCATTGTATATCCCTGACTTTTAACTGCATGTCGATATACAGCATACAAAAAAACGCTGTTAAAAGTTTTTATAGCGTTTTTAAAACGCTGTTAAAGGCCCTGTTTGTTGTAGTGGGCTGTTCTGGCTTATGTGCCAAACACCCATTTTAAATTCATTTATAAATATAGACGACCTGCTATAAAGCCAGTTATCCTTGCTAAATATTTTTCGGAAACAAGAAAACAAAAATTAGAATTTTATCTATTTAATTTTGAAAACCGAATTTGTTTTAACTAAATCAGAAATTTTTTAATCATGTATATATACATGTATGTATGTATTTGTATATAGACATTTTTTATATCATAGTCGTGAGATTTTTTTATTTAATTAAATATGAATTAAGAAGTTATGCATATATATATATTATTTAATTATATATATATATATATTGTTTCAATTTTTTGCATGGCTAAATATAAAGGAGGGGGACAATACATATGAACATATAAGAATTGATTTAAAATGGAATTTTACTTGTTTAAGATCCTACCGATCGCCTATAGTTTGGCTGTTGGTGAACTCCTTATCCGAACTCTGGTTTCTTTGTATTTGACCATGGGATGTAACCCCATCTACAAGATGTCATCGATTTTCTATCAATGGAGGCTAGATTTTCTTGTGCATGGAGAGTATGAAGGGTTTGGCTATTTATAGCCAACTAGATCATAAACATTTGGCACTCTTCTCTCTAGATCTTGTAGGATCATTTTCACCCTAGATGGGGGTGAATAGGGTGTACTGATAAAAATTAATGTGGAAATAAATATAAAAAAGAAATAGAAAACAAAGCATAAAAGATCACATACAGTTTTATCCAGCTTCTGCAATAACCTGCCTACGTGCTGTCCCCAAGGTTTCTATTAGAAATTAGGTAATTAGACGCTTACAAATACACGTAAACTCACGATATCCTCTAACTTGATTAACCTAACTGTATGCTCAAAACCTTGCCAAAAACTCAGCAACTCGGTTGCGAATTTTCAAAAAACGCCCCGTAGTTTGTACCTAGTTACATAGCTAGAAGTTACACAAATCTAAAAAAATAAATTACAAAATAAAATTAAAAATAAGACTAAAACAAAACCCTATTTAAAATTGAAGCCCAACACTCAAAAATTAAAAACGACCCTAATAATTTTATGCGGTCCAAATAAAAAAACAAGATAACCCTCTTATTCCTTTTTCGTATGTCCAGGTCGTTCCTCTTCAAAAATTAGGGTTTTGATTGCTTGAAGCAGCAGCTTAGAGATTGAACTTCAAATTGATTGCTGGTGTGCTTTCGTTCCTTAATTCTCTTTGATGCTCTTCGATTTTCTTCGGCTGCTTCTTGGACGAGTTCGAATGGAGTATAAAATTGATATGTGATTTTGTACTTTAGTTGCTCAATTGTTTTGCTTGAGTTCGAACTCATAATTTTGCCGATGATAATAATGGGAATTTATAGGGAACAAAACCCTATTTTATCGTTCGTATATGTTGCTTTGAATTCTTCATGATTTTATCTCTTGCGTTGATTTTTTAATCAAACGATGCATGACTCATTCATCTCTGATATACCCGAATTTGGTTAAAGTGTTTAAATCAGTTTCGTTTTGTGCTCCTATGACTTCGGCATTTTGAATTTGTGATAATCTGGACTTGACGAATTTTGATCTATTCTATTTTCTAAGCCTTGAACTCTCTCGACTTGTTCCAACTATTCATTTTGATATAACCCACGGCTTTATGTAAAATGCTGATCATTTCTTTTCGAACCATGACTTGACTTTGTCTGAACTACTTATGCGTTGACCATATATGTGTATACATACATACACACACACACGCGCGCGCACACACACACGCGCGCGCGCACACACTGTAACGACCCCAACTTCCTACGCCCAGGAAGACGTATCGTTATTAAGAAAGAAAGAGGTGAGAAAATAGAAAAGAAAGAGAAGAAAGAAGAAACAACATCAGAATCTCAACAGCGGAACGAATAAATTATATTAATCACATAAGTATTACATAATATACTACATCAATAAGAGTTATACAGATAATACATCAGATACTAGACAGTTATAAACACCTGTCTAGTTATACAACTCAATACACAATACAATACAGAGATACCGACACAGCGGAACACTATATATATATCTACAACGCTGAAGCCTCCTGCTCCAGTGCTCCTCCAGAATTCGTCAAAGCTAACCTGAATCCCTTGGCTACCCGTAAAAATTTGGGTACCCGAGAGTTTATGAAGAACAAAAATAAACTCCGGGTCAGACATGGGTCTGGTATGAGTAACAGGTTAAAGTTGCTTAATTTTGAAAATCCTTTGAAAGAAAGGTATCACGTAAGACTCCCCACACATAAACATGGAAAAGTTTTTACCTTACGCTAACCAAAACATTTGATAGGAAATTCTGTGATATTATAATAGGTCTAGGGTTTTCAAGTAAATAGAAAATAGCCGAAATTGTTACATTTATTAAATTCCAGCTACTAGCCACAAAAGTGGGTAATACAATCAAAACCGTTGGCACTTATTGGATTGTGGATTCCATACAATGGCAGGGCTACTGGGGTACCGCCCGTCATAGTACGGGGCCTAGATCACCGTACCGAGGATTACTCCCTTCATCCCCTGCAACACAAGGCCAGAACCATTCCTTACTGAACAGTCCCGAACAAGATAAACCCCGGCAGTTGTCGCGAACCAACCGCCCACACAGCCGAAATAAAAAGGGACATCTAGACAGGGGAAATATCTTGTCCTGCTTGGGCATGACCCACCTAACCTTGCTGCATCTCCCCTGTTTTAGCCATTCCCGGTTGATGAGGCTTGAGGTTACGATTACCTTTATAGGACATATTTCTTAGAATGCTCATCGTCCGCCTAACGATGTGTTGAAAGCATTCAATCCATACAAGTTCGTTCCGGGTTCGAACGAAACCGAAGGCATTATCTCGTTACACTCATTTTGGAATCACCCTCAGAGTTAACGACGACAACCCTTGCATTCTGAACCTTCATCTTCACATCAGATTCACGACCTAACGTTAATTTGGAAGTCGATGTGGTTTTCGGATGTCCAAATGTGGAAACCCGATCCCGGTCTCATCAAAATCCAAAACGTATCTTTTAAGGCCAAGTTGTTTTAGAGTTTTAAACAATTCAATTCAATTATCCATACACATACAGATAGATAATATCACAATAGATAATCACATCATCATCATGAACAGATAATTCATATTATTATCACAAACAGATAATAAATATCATCACTACAAACAGATAATGCATATTATCATCATAACAGATATCCAAATTATCATCGTACTTAAATCAAAGCATCCATATCACATAATATCAATTATCTCATATCTGAGATCTTAAACCATTCAAGGTAACAATATCATCCATCCATTCATAAGCAATCACATCAGCTATAATTAATTTAAAATGAATTAAATTAATTACTTCATTTAAAGTAAATTAAATTAATTACTACACTATTATAAATCTTGCTTATTTCACTATTAATCAATTAACAATCAATTAATTAGTCATCATCCAATTATTCATTTTTAATTTATCATCCTTGATTAGTTATCTTTGATTACATTTAAATAATGATTCATTAATTATTTTCACAAATTAACTATTCTTTAACCAATATAGAAATTAGCCTTAAATTACTAAATTAATTTCATTACTTTCTAATTATTACATTAATGAATCAATTCATTTATTTATTATTTCCAAATGAATTCATTTCAAATTACATCATTACTTATAATAATTAATGATCTCTAATTACATTTTCTATCTAAATTAATTACATTTTCTATTAATTACATTAAGTAATTAATCTTCAATTAAACCAAATTGTTAATCACCATTGATTAACCCCATTCAGTAATTAATTACCCTTAATTACCATTTCTAAATAAATTAATTACTCCATAATTAATTCCTTTAATTAATCCCTTGATTAATTTTACCAAGTATACTCAAATTACTTCCATCATTAAATCACCCTCAATTAATTACATTCGGTAATTATCATTAATTACTTTCTTAAGTAATTATACTTATCACATCATCAAAAGGTTATTTAAATTAACTTAATTAATTAACTTAAACAATTCATATTAACCTTAACTAATTACAAGGAGTAATTAGTTCCTTAATTATTTCCATTAAGTAATTACACTTAAACAATTGACAATTGATTATCTTTAAAATTAATTAATCTAATTAATCGTTATAATTTATCACATTTATTAATTATTAAATAATCCTTAGTTGATGTCCTTCATTAACTATTAACCATTCTCTAATTACTTTCCTAAAGAAATTAGCTAAGATTTATTCAATATTAATTTCAATTAATTATTCTCTAACAGCTCATTAATTTATCCATAATTATTTAATTAATTAAGTGTTAGACTTGTAACTTAACCAATCTTTAATTATTTAATTAATTAATTACTAGTCATAAATTAAATATTCAGATCTTATTTAATTAATGATCCTTCGTTACCAATTTAATTATCCTAATTTAATAATCTTAAATCTCAATTAACTAGTTTAAACTCTTAATTACTAAATTAATTAATTCAAATCATTAATTAATTGCATTGGTTAATTATTCATTTTAATTTACTTAATGAATATAAATCATTAAATCTTCGTTTGTTTCAAGAATAAAAATATTTTAAATGATCAAATTTTCATTAACAGGGTATTAAACAATTGACTTCAAAATTTTACTTTTAAATTTCATTTAAAAAAAGATGGAAATAAATTGACTTTAACAAGGTTCAAATAATCTTAATTAACTTTGAAAATAAGAATGTTTCTTATTAATGGTTACGTATTTCCCTTTTTTTTTTAAGAAGTTTAAAAGAGTTTAAAATCAAATTCATCAAAATACAAGTCATATTTTTTTTTAAAATACAACTTAAACTTCCAAGTTATTTAAACAATTAAATTTTTACAGTTTCTTTTATTTCTGAAATTTTGATTCAAATTTGGATTTGAAATCCAACTTCTTATCTCAGGCTTAAACTGCAAATTTCCCAAACTACATTTTAAACCATACCGGACTTTATATTTAAACTTGAATTTAAACTCCATTTAAACCCTGCCTTTGAATATTCAAATTCCAGTTTAAGTTGTTCTAAACCTACAGGTCTTAAACCTGTAACATATAATCTACCCGAGACCTCCCCTCAAAAACTTCGAGACAAAACCCTATATGCATCGAGCCTTACCCGTTACTTACTCGAGAAAAACTCGAGCGACTTACTCCTCTTCAAACCCATCTCAGCTGAACACAAAGAAGTCCACCGTGCACATGCACGGTGGCGCCGCTCACCATTGATCATCAACGCTGATCCCCACGTATCTGAAACCATCCAAGCATCCAACTTCGATCATCAGATTGCCACTCAAAACTTGAGGTCAAATTCGAGTTCGACATTCCCAAACCTGGAAATTGAAGTCGCCGCATACCCATACCTGTCAACGTGCCGTCCCCACGTCTCTGACCATCTGAAGGTCTGCAATTCCTTCATCGACTTCGCCTACGACCACACTATCGTCCCTCAAATCCTTGCTGCACTCGATCGATTGCGTAGACCATGGTGATCGATTCTTTACACACAGCAAAAAAACTAGGGTTCTAAGAGAAAATCCACTGCCGCAATTTCCCCAATGCTTATTATCACCAACCACGATTTTTCCTAGCTTCTACGAACCCTTCTCCATCACCTGGAAGAACCCCGTGCCTCCACGATTCATAGATCACCAGAAAGTCACGAATTTACATAATATGTTCAACCCAGAACTATACCTTAATTCCCAAACTAAAATTTATGATTTTATTATTAAAAATCATGATATTGTTTATAGATTTGATTTATAAACCTGAACTAATAAATTACTAAATTTGCAGTGGTGCTTATAAATGATTTACTCTGTTATTTTCAAATATCCAATGAAAATTCAAATTCAATTAACTTAACAAAATCTTAAAAAAAAACTTCTCTATGATAAAACAAACAAGTTTTGTTTGATAATTAAATCCTAACATAGATTGGATCAAGAGATATAGATTTTTGAATTAAGCATGAGCCTGGTAACACAAACAATAACACTGATGTTCAACAGTATATACACACTTATAATCATTCATAGAAAATGCCAGAAAATTCATATCAACTTATTTGATTCAGAGAATAACATGCAACTAGATTTATTTAAGTTAAAAAAAAATGTTACTCACAGAAAAGATTTGAACAGAGCACCCTTAGCTTTGAAACAGTTGTGAACTTTTACAACTGGAAAAGTTTTACTTTGATCTTCCTGCCAAACATCTTGCTTTTGTTTTTTAGTTGATGTTGTTTCAGTTTGTAAAAAGAAAAGAACTTGCTATTTTCAGGTAAACTGAAATAAAAGGATATATAGAGAAGAGTTTGTATAAAGGGGGTAGGTGTTACTGGAACAAGATTTTCTTACTTTTGTTTTTATCAGGCATGATTTTGTATTTTGGAGGCTGAAAAGATTTTGTAGATTTCGGCTGAAAAGATTTTTAACATTTCCAGTAGACCAAAAGTTGAGCTGGTATTAAATGAATGGTACTATATGTTTAAATCTTAAGTTAGAATACAACAATCAATATTTGTTTTAGTTTGACAAGGTGCAGCCTTCAGGTTCCAGAGATACACAAGCTTGACTTCAGATTTAAAAAAGAAGATACACAAGATTTGGATGATATATATATATATGTCTCAGTTTTGCTCAGGGATGATGCTCGAACTGATATGAAGAAAAGTTGATATATATACATGAATTTACAGGTTATAATATTATGGTGTTTGTACAATACAGGTTATACATTTCTTTTTTTTTTTTACAACATTTCAGAGATATTTCTCTTGTATGTTTGACTAGGCTGATTATTTAGGTGGCTGAAACGATATGCACTGTGTACTTAAGATATTAACATTAATTGTTTTGGTGGCTGAGATATGGGCATTAAATTCTATTGTCTTTAGCTTGACTTACAGCTTGTTTAAAATTGAATGTGAATATATGTTAATCTTTTCTCTTGCCTTTCAAGCCTGCATACTGTGTTCACTTGTTTGTACAAACATATATACTATGTTGTTTTATTTTAGTTAGTGTTTACTTCTATCTTACAAGACTATATGATTCATCTTAAATATTTATTTCTACTTTTATTTTAAGCACATTTGTTTGCCATACTTCTGTCATGGCTCAAATTATCACTTACATCTAATTTAATTTGTTTTACACACTTGAATGTTTATTTGTTGCAACAATATGTTTATTACTTTGTCTATTACCTTACTTTTACTTGCCAGATTCATTTTGTTGTTCTTGCATAACTAGCTTAAGTGGAAATATATACCTTGTTTAATTTTTATTTTTTATACTTCATTTGCATATTATTTTTATTTTTATATAACATATGTTTGATATATGTTCAAGCTTAATATTTTAAAAGATTTACTTCACCTTAATTCATTTTTGAAAGATTTTATTTTAAGTTTACAAATCAAAGCTTTCCAAAATACAAATAAATTTAAAATAACAATTTCTATTTGGATTAGCAATCTATCTGTAAAGACATTATATTACTTATTTAATTTGTTTAAATATAACTTATTATTAAAATAATTTATAAAAGAAACTATCTCTTATTTATAAAATCCTTTTTATTTAAATTTAACTTAAGCTAGAATCATTTTAAACAAATTGACATTTATCTTGAGTATTTAAAAGTTGTATGGTTGTCTAATTTAATAGCTTAATATTAAATCAAATTTCCAAATTTACAAAAACATTAGAATTAGAAAACATATCTTGATTTATTGAATTTAAAACAAAGATTATCTATTTACAATATATACAGATATATATATATTATAAATAGAAAACATTTTAATTATCTTTTAAAAGATAATTTATCAGTTAAATATTTATTTAAAAGAAAATTTATTAAATCAATTCATAACTTATTAACAAAGATATATCAAATCAATTTAATATTTTATATAGATTATTACATTGATATTGCTCGAAATTCCGGGATATCACATTCCTCCCCCCTTAAAAGAATTTCGTCCCCGAAATTTAAAACAAAGGTAATTTAATAATCTAATTAAAGATTTAATTTTAAAACAGAAGCATATATCATTAATATTTGCTAACAACCATAGCAATCAATCATCCAAATCAAACAAATCTAACTATCCAAACAAAATTCTAGATAGAATTTCTCGAGTTTCCTAAGTATAAATATCGGGATACTCGCTCTACAGAATCTAAACAATCAATACTACGAAGCTACAGAGCTACCACTCATCTAGATCTACAAAATAAAATAGGATATCAGACTACAGACAAGTCTGACTCACAACCAAAACTCCATAAACTGCTGGTTCTACAACCAGAGATAGGTCTTATACGTACTCCCTCAGAGATACGTGAAACATAATGAATCTCAGTTATCCAAACTGACAATTCAATCCTGAAGACCAAACACTTATCCAAAATCAAATCTACAACTTCGGAATCCAAATTCCTCCGTCTCTTATCCACAAAACTCTTCGGACTATCGGGGGCTGCCTACATCCTTCTTGATCAGCTCAACCCTATTTCAAAATCAGAAGACTGATCTTACTCTCCTATCTGGAAAAGATAAACAGGTGCACTCCCAATCTGGCCTCAGATCCTGAAAAATTTCCTGTAGAAACTCTCTAATCCAAACACTGCAACTTTCAGTTGTTTCCAAACTAAAACAGCTGCCACCATGCTTCCACTGTGCAACTTTGACTGAGCAGATGAAAATGTTGATGACGAACAAAGCACAACTGGACAATTCATTCCAAGAATAGGGTTCAACAGGTCCATGAAAGAAACTCAGAAGTTTTCCCAAAACTTGAGCTGCTTCCCTAAACTCTCTCTCCAAAAACCACCCTACCATTAAGCTGAACCACTGGTACCACTTCTAGAATCCAGTCGATACCAAACTCAATCTCCAGATGCGGACAAAACTCTGATCTTCCGAAGACATCCAGAAAAATTTCTGATAACCTAGGAGAACACTCAGCTATCGCAAGTCACTTTTGCGATCAACCCAGCCTAATTCCAAAGAAAAGACTGCTCTCTCTTTACCAAACAAAACAGCCTACGCTTATCTAGCCAATCCATCGAAGAAATGAAACCACACGGTCGCTTCTGAATTCCCTCCAGAAAGAACTGCTAAGCCAGAAGATCTCCTTAACGGCACACAAAACACTCCGAGGTGCATCGCTGACTCAGATGCCCAAATAATTTCTATCCAAAGCCCTTCGAGAAACTCGGACCTAGAACCAAACAGAACACCCAGCTGAACATAGCCACAACCGAAGCAGACACACTCTTATTTATTCCAAAGAAACCTCTTCGGAGACATCCATATTCACTGTGTCTTATCACACATCTACTTCATCAAGATACCATGACTTGCTTTTGTCAAATCGACAAATCCAAACTCTAACTCATCCAAACTTACACCTCAAAGATGAACTTCGAACCTTAACAGGTTACCTTCAGAGATTGATGAAATCCTTACACCATCCAAAGCTCATTCGAGACGGTATTAGATCTACAGTCTCGACAAATACACTTCCAACCACAAACATTCAAACTCCAACCATTGGTAGTTGTGTCACACACCACTACCCTATCCACCTTTATATCTTATATTGGAAAACCCGAACAGGTAGCCCAACAAATAGGTAGAAATATATATATATATATATATATATATCAAAATTTCAAATACGCTCTCTCAAGAAAGAAATCACTTAAGAGCCTAGGTGTTCCCTCAACCTAGCGCTCTGATACCACTGTAACGACCCCGACTTCCTACGCCCAGGAAGACGTATCGTTATTAAGAAAGAAAGAGGTGAGAAAATAGAAAAGAAAGAGAAGAAATAAGAAACAACATCAGAATCTCAACAGCGGAACGAATAAATTATATTAATCACATAAGTATTACATAATATACTACATCAATAAGAGTTATACAGATAATACATCAGATACTAGACAGTTATAAACACCTGTCTAGTTATACAACTCAATACACAATACAATACAGAGATACCGACACAGCGGAACACTATATATATATCTACAACGCTGAAGCCTCCTGCTCCAGTGCTCCTCCAGAATTCGTCAAAGCTAACCTGAATCCCTTGGCTACCCGTAAAAATTTGGGTACCCGAGAGTTTATGAAGAACAAAAATAAACTCCGGGTCAGACATGGGTCTGGTATGAGTAACAGGTTAAAGTTGCTTAATTTTGAAAATCCTTTGAAAGAAAGGTATCACGTAAGACTCCCCACACATAAACATGGAAAAGTTTTTACCTTACGCTAACCAAAACATTTGATAGGAAATTCTGTGATATTATAATAGGTCTAGGGTTTTCAAGTAAATAGAAAATAGCCGAAATTGTTACATTTATTAAATTCCAGCTACTAGCCACAAAAGTGGGTAATACAATCAAAACCGTTGGCACTTATTGGATTGTGGATTCCATACAATGGCAGGGCTACTGGGGTACCGCCCGTCATAGTACGAGGCCTAGATCACCGTACCGAGGATTACTCCCTTCATCCCCTGCAACACAAGGCCGGAACCATTCCTTACTGAACAGTCCCGAACAAGATAAACCCCGGCAGTTGTCGCGAACCAACCGCCCACACAGCCGAAATAAAAAGGGACATCTAGACAGGGGAAATATCTTGTCCTGCTTGGGCATGACCCACCTAACCTTGCTGCATCTCCCCTGTTTTAGCCATTCCCGGTTGATGAGGCTTGAGGTTACGATTACCTTTATAGGACATATTTCTTAGAATGCTCATCGTCCGCCTAACGATGTGTTGAAAGCATTCAATCCATACAAGTTCGTTCCGGGTTCGAACGAAACAGAAGGCATTATCTCGTTACACTCATTTTGGAATCACCCTCAGAGTTAACGACGACAACCCTTGCATTCTGAACCTTCATCTTCACATCAGATTCACGACCTAACGTTAATTTGGAAGTCGATGTGGTTTTCGGATGTCCAAATGTGGAAACCCGATCCCGGTCTCATCAAAATCCAAAACGTATCTTTTAAGGCCAAGTTGTTTTAGAGTTTTAAACAATTCAATTCAATTATCCATACACATACAGATAGATAATATCTCAATAGATAATCACATCATCATCATGAACAGATAATTCATATTATTATCACAAACAGATAATAAATATCATCACTACAAACAGATAATGCATATTATCATCATAACAGATATCCAAATTATCATCGTACTTAAATCAAAGCATCCATATCACATAATATCAATTATCTCATATCTGAGATCTTAAACCATTCAAGGTAACAATATCATCCATCCATTCATAAGCAATCACATCAGCTATAATTAATTTAAAATGAATTAAATTAATTACTTCATTTAAAGTAAATTAAATTAATTACTACACTATTATAAATCTTGCTTATTTCACTATTAATCAATTAACAATCAATTAATTAGTCATCATCCAATTATTCATTTTTAATTTATCATCCTTGATTAATTATCTTTGATTACATTTAAATAATGATTCATTAATTATTTTCACAAATTAACTATTCTTTAACCAATATAGAAATTAGCCTTAAATTACTAAATTAATTTCATTACTTTCTAATTATTACATTAATGAATCAATTCATTTATTTATTATTTCCAAATGAATTCATTTCAAATTACATCATTACTTATAATAATTAATGATCTCTAATTACATTTTCTATCTAAATTAATTACATTTTCTATTAATTACATTAAGTAATTAATCTTCAATTAAACCAAATTGTTAATCACCATTGATTAACCCCATTCAGTAATTAATTACCCTTAATTACCATTTCTAAATAAATTAATTACTCCATAATTAATTCCTCTAATTAATCCCTTGATTAATTTTACCAAGTATACTCAAATTACTTCCATCATTAAATCACCCTCAATTAATTACATTCGGTAATTATCATTAATTACTTTCTTAAGTAATTATACTTATCACATCATCAAAAGGTTATTTAAATTAACTTAATTAATTAACTTAAACAATTCATATTACCTTAACTAATTACAAGGAGTAATTAGTTCCTTAATTATTTCCATTAAGTAATTACACTTAAACAATTGACAATTGATTATCTTTAAAATTAATTAATCTAATTAATCGTTATAATTTATCACATTTATTAATTATTAAATAATCCTTAGTTGATGTCCTTCATTAACTATTAACCATTCTCTAATTACTTTCCTAAAGAAATTAGCTAAGATTTATTCAATATTAATTTCAATTAATTATTCTCTAACAGCTCATTAATTTATCCATAATTATTTAATTAATTAAGTGTTAGACTTGTAACTTAACCAATCTTTAATTATTTAATTAATTAATTACTTGTCATAAATTAAATATTCAGATCTTATTTAATTAGTGATCCTTCGTTACCAATTTAATTATCCTAATTTAATAATCTTAAATCTTAATTAACTAGTTTAAACTCTTAATTACTAAATTAATTAATTCAAATCATTAATTAATTGCATTGGTTAATTATTCATTTTAATTTACTTAATGAATATAAATCATTAAATCTTCGTTTGTTTCAAGAATAAAAATATTTTAAATGATCAAATTTTCATTAACAGGGTATTAAACAATTGACTTCAAAATTTTACTTTTAAATTTCATTTAAAAAAAGATGGAAATAAATTGACTTTAACAAGGTTCAAATAATCTTAATTAACTTTGAAAATAAGAATGTTTCTTATTAATGGTTACGTATTTCCCTTTTTTTTTTAAGAAGTTTAAAAGAGTTTAAAATCAAATTCATCAAAATACAAGTCATATTTTTTTTTAAAATACAACTTAAACTTCCAAGTTATTTAAACAATTAAATTTTTACAGTTTCTTTTATTTCTGAAATTTTGATTCAAATTTGGATATGAAATCCAACTTCTTATCTCAGGCTTAAACTGCAAATTTCCCAAACTACATTTTAAACCATACCGGACTTTATATTTAAACTTGAATTTAAACTCCATTTAAACCCTGCCTTTGAATATTCAAATTCCAGTTTAAGTTGTTCTAAACTTACAGGTCTTAAACCTGTAACATATAATCTACCCGAGACCTCCCCTGAAAAACTTCGAGACAAAACCCTATATGCTTCGAGCCTTACCCGTTACTTACTCGAGAAAAACTCGAGCGACTTACTCCTCTTCAAACCCATCTCAGC
This sequence comes from Allium cepa, assembly GCA_030765085.1. Classification (NCBI taxonomy): domain Eukaryota; kingdom Viridiplantae; phylum Streptophyta; class Magnoliopsida; order Asparagales; family Amaryllidaceae; genus Allium; species Allium cepa. Next base: position 617,722,057 of record CM060942.1, read on the forward strand.
TGAACACAAAGAAGTCCACCGTGCACATGCACGGTGGCGCCGCTCACCATTGATCATCAACGCTGATCCCCACGTATCTGAAACCATCCAAGCATCCAACTTCGATCATCAGATTGCCACTCAAAACTTGAGGTCAAATTCGAGTTCGACATTCCCAAACCTGGAAATTGAAGTCGCCGCATACCCATACCTGTCAACGTGCCGTCCCCACGTCTCTGACCATCTGAAGGTCTGCAATTCCTTCATCGACTTCGCCTACGACCACACTATCGTCCCTCAAATCCTTGCTGCACTCGATCGATTGCGTAGACCATGGTGATCGATTCTTTACACACAGCAAAAAAACTAGGGTTCTAAGAGAAAATCCACTGCCGCAATTTCCCCAATGCTTATTATCACCAACCACGATTTTTCCTAGCTTCTACGAACCCTCCTCCATCACCTGGAAGAACCCCGTGCCTCCACGATTCATAGATCACCAGAAAGTCACGAATTTACATAATATGTTCAACCCAGAACTATACCTTAATTCCCAAACTAAAATTTATGATTTTATTATTAAAAATCATGATATTGTTTATAGATTTGATTTATAAACCTGAACTAATAAATTACTAAATTTGCAGTGGTGCTTATAAATGATTTACTCTGTTATTTTCAAATATCCAGTGAAAATTCAAATTCAATTAACTTAACAAAATCTTAAAAAAAAACTTCTCTATGATAAAACAAACAAGTTTTGTTTGATAATTAAATCCTAACATAGATTGGATCAAGAGATATAGATTTTTGAATTAAGCATGAGCCTGGTAACACAAACAATAACACTGATGTTCAACAGTATATACACACTTATAATCATTCATAGAAAATGCCAGAAAATTCATATCAACTTATTTGATTCAGAGAATAACATGCAACTAGATTTATTTAAGTTAAAAAAAAATGTTACTCACAGAAAAGATTTGAACAGAGCACCCTTAGCTTTGAAACAGTTGTGAACTTTTACAACTGGAAAAGTTTTACTTTGATCTTCCTGCCAAACATCTTGCTTTTGTTTTTTAGTTGATGTTGTTTCAGTTTGTAAAAAGAAAAGAACTTGCTATTTTCAGGTAAACTGAAATAAAAGGATATATAGAGAAGAGTTTGTATAAAGGGGGTAGGTGTTACTGGAACAAGCTTTTCTTACTTTTGTTTTTATCAGGCATGATTTTGTATTTTGGAGGCTGAAAAGATTTTGTAGATTTCGGCTGAAAAGATTTTTAACATTTCCAGTAGACCAAAAGTTGAGCTGGTATTAAATGAATGGTACTATATGTTTAAATCTTAAGTTAGAATACAACAATCAATATTTGTTTTAGTTTGACAAGGTGCAGCCTTCAGGTTCCAGAGATACACAAGCTTGACTTCAGATTTTAAAAAGAAGATACTCAAGATTTGGATGATATATATATATGTCTCAGTTTTGCTCAGGGATGATGCTCGAACCGATATGAAGAAAAGTTGATATATATACATGAATTTACAGGTTATAATATTATGGTGTTTGTACAATACAGGTTATACATTTCTTTTTTTTTTTTTACAACATTTCAGAGATATTTCTCTTGTATGTTTGACTAGGCTGATTATTTAGGTGGCTGAAACGATATGCACTGTGTACTTAAGATATTAACATTAATTGTTTTGGTGGCTGAGATATGGGCATTAAATTCTATTGTCTTTAGCTTGACTTACAGCTTGTTTAAAATTGAATGTGAATATATGTTAATCTTTTCTCTTGCCTTTCAAGCCTGCATACTGTGTTCACTTGTTTGTACAAACATATATACTATGTTGTTTTATTTTAGTTAGTGTTTACTTCTATCTTACAAGACTATATGATTCATCTTAAATATTTATTTCTACTTTTATTTTAAGCACATTTGTTTGCCATACTTCTGTCATGGCTCAAATTATCATTTACATCTAATTTAATTTGTTTTACACACTTGAATGTTTATTTGTTGCAACAATATGTTTATTACTTTGTCTATTACCTTACTTTTACTTGCCAGATTCATTTTGTTGTTCTTGCATAACTAGCTTAAGTGGAAATATATACCTTGTTTTAGTTTTTATTTTTTTATACTTCATTTGCATATTATTTTTATTTTTATATAACATATGTTTGATATATGTTCAAGCTTAATATTTTAAAAGATTTACTTCATCTTAGTTCATTTTTGAAAGATTTTATTTTAAGTTTACAAATCAAAGCTTTCCAAAATACAAATAAATTTAAAATAACAATTTCTATTTGGATTAGCAATCTATCTGTAAAGACATTATATTACTTATTTAATTTGTTTAAATATAACTTATTATTAAAATAATTTATAAAAGAAACTATCTCTTATTTATAAAATCCTTTTTATTTAAATTTAACTTAAGCTAGAATCATTTTAAACAAATTGACATTTATCTTGAGTATTTAAAAGTTGTATGGTTGTCTAATTTAATAGCTTAATATTAAAGCAAATTTCCAAATTTACAAAAACATTAGAATTAGAAAACATATCTTGATTTATTGAATTTAAAACAAAGATTATCTATTTACAATATATACAGATATATATATATATATATATATATATTATAAATAGAAAACATTTTAATTATCTTTTAAAAGATAATTTATCAGTTAAATATTTATTTAAAAGAAAATTTATTAAATCAATTCATAACTTATTAACAAAGATATATCAAATCAATTTAATATTTTATATAGATTATTACATTGATATTGCTCGAAATTCCGGGATATCACACACACACACACAGATATATATATATATATATATATATATATATATATGCATATACCTATACATGTGCATCTCTATTTGCTCTGTTCACCCAAGTGGCTTGCATTTTGACTTTTCTTGTACCTAACAATATGCATATGTATACATATGTCACTTTACTTGCTGCTTCACTGATCTGGTGCATTGTGGTCTGGCATTTCATTGTCCATGGTTTCTTGCACTACTTTGTTTTATTGTCATGTTTACCTATGTCATGTTGACTTATACTTATGTAGAGCTGCTGTCATGTTCTGACCATTACTTTATTTAAACTGAACTTGATTATTGCATATTAGTTGTGTGTACTTGTATTCTCTGTTATATATGTACGTATAGCTACTTCACTGTCATTTCATTGAGTTGCTAAGTTCACTTGTATGTGTGCCATGCTCTGACCATTTTTCTATTTCTTGAGTGCTTGCTTCCATGTATGATTCCCTTGCATTGCTCCGAGTTGACTGTGCAGTTTCTTTGATTCATTTTATTTCCTGGTCTGTGTTAGCCTTTATGTGTTCAAACCTCTATTCTGATTGAAGTCAAGCATGTTCATGGCTTTAACTTGATATGTCTAGTTTTGGTTGCTTTGCGATTCTGTGTCTGGTGCACTTGTATTTGTTCATGTTGAACTACTTACTCAAACTTGCATTGCATGTTCCTCATGTTGTGTATGTTGAAACTTCATGGGTCTGCATAACTTGACGCTCTTATTTGACTTTCCACTACATTCTTATTTGCTTTGTTTTGAAGTCTGGTTCGGTTTCATGTTGATTGCTTTGCATTTTGGTCCATTTGTGAGCATGTTTGAATGTAGCCTTGTTTCACTTGAATGAATCTGGTTGCATGTTTTTGCTGTGTTATTGCACTTCAGTGTACCGACCATTGAACTTGTTGTTTTGAGCATTCATGTTCACCTTTGGTTCATTCGAGTCTGGTTGTATTGTTTTTGCATTTGCACCTGTGTTGAATCCAGTCTTGGCTTGGGTTTTACCATGTGCACCTCCCTACTGTTTTGACAAGTAAGTGTATTTCAGTGTGTACAACCTTGTGGCATGTACAGTGATACACTGTGCATGTCACAAGTTGTTCATGTAAGTTGAATTAACAAAATGATGACAGACAACCCAAATAACTGAGGCAAACACTATTTTCACACTTCATTGTGCACTGCAAACTATTCCTTTTTCAATTTTACGGCATCAGTGTTTATTTTGCAGATAGTTAAGATGCTGGACATAGGCTGGAACAAAGTTGAAGATCAAAATACGAGTGAAGAATGAATATGTAGTGAGGTGAAAATTGTGTTGTATAGTGAGACTTGTATTGTAATTGAAAATGTGTAAATGTAACGAGAGCTCAATTTTGTACTATTTGAATATCTAATAAAATATTTGTTTGAATAAAATATTTGTTTAAATATGAATTCTAAGTTATCTATTTTATTCAGCAAATATTTATTTAATTATGTGGAAAAATGAAATAGTACAATAACAGATACATTAAAACAAATATATATATATATATATATATATATATATATATATATATATATGTTTCTTATCATCAAACAAAAATCATAGGCTATTGTATTCTACAATCTCCCCTCTTTGATGATAACAAACATATATTAAATTTTTAACTCTGTTAAATGTATTTGGTCTTGAAGAATTCTATCCCCTATTTGAATACTACCCCTACAACAAGACTCCCCCTACACAGATGCGTGTTGTTAAAACTGAAAAATTAATTAAAAGTAACTTCGAATAAAAACACTCTCAAATATTAGTAAGGATATCTCTCAAAAAATCAAAATCATAACCTCTCTCCCCCTTTCGTTATCATCCAAAATAATAATAGTAACTGAAATAGCTACGATTTTGATTAAAAATATAAAATCAAATCAAAAGGAAAATATTAATTTCAAATTCCAATTAGTCAAACAAAAATCACAATATCTTATTAATTAGAAAACAAACTCCACTTTAAAGAATTGTAGGATTATAGAAAATTTTATATAGTGACAAAAGTTTGATATTTTCAATAAAGGAATAATTTGTGCATTTTCCCTTTTCAAATTTTATACAAAAAAAGGTAAAGCACTTACTAACCATGCATAACCGTTAGGACTTTTAAATGAGGTTTGTAGTTACCCCCCATTTTTTTTATAAAAAAATGTCAAGTACTTTCTAACCATGCATAACCGTGAGGACTTTTAAATGAGATTAGAATGTACTTGATATTTATCCCTTTCTTATATGCATCCCATCCATGCATAACCACCAGAACTTTTAAATGAGAATGGAAGCCCATATATAGAATTCAAGTAATTCACCCATGCAAACTGCGAGGACTTTTAAATGAGAGTGAATATTTTAGGATATAATTATTTTACAAAAAATATATTTACTTATTTCAAAATACCAAATTCTGCACACTATAGTATGATATGGATTGACAAAAAGGTGGAAGTGATAGAAATGATCATAGAATAAGTACTAATTTAAAAAAATTGTTCAATTTGCATGAAATTATAAAATTATACTTCCTCTTGTTATGAAATATAATTTAATCACTATCCATCACTTTCAAGCACTATAATAATTTTGATAAGTTCCAAAAGATTCAATTAGTCAATGGTTATCTTATCTAGAGTAAATCTCTTACCGAATAAACTAGAGTATTTTTAACATGATGAAAACCCAAGTTTCAAAAATCAAAATAAGTGAAAATCAATTTACTGTAAGGGGGGTTTTTGAAAATGACTTCTAGTTGATAATCAATATAAATAATTAAATATTTGCAAAAATGATTTCAACATGAGATGATACCAGATACCACTTGTATTTGAGGTATTCATGGTGATATATAGTGGTATATAAGAAAAATTTATACTCCTCAACACTAGAATTGTTTTTTGAAATTTTCAGCACGTCCATTTATATCAAGCACAATTAAAGTAATCTATATTGAGTAAAAGCACACATTCAAAAAATTCGTCAAAGCATTTTAGAAAATTTATTTGACAGATATGAAGATAGTCAGAAATGATTGTTGTTTCAAAGTAGTTGACAATCTTTGTTTCGAAGACTCACTCAATTTGAAACCTTTATTTGACTGATAAAAGTTTGAAGTTTGATTTGGCTCATAATATAAGAGTTTTAGATGTTCAAAAATTCTACTTGCCAAAATTGGTTTCAAGTCAATTTTTCAAATCAATCAAAAATTATACTTGAAATACCACAACTTGTTTGTGTAAAACAGATATGCTGTATGAGTAATATATTGAATTTATTACAGTTTTTCATGATGTTCCAAAGTGAATCAATAAAAACTAAAAACCGAAAAGTTGTAGCATTATAAATCTATTTTCTAGAACATCTTTAATTTTACAAATCAGAGTCACGAAGCACAAGATATCGTAGAAATACTTCAACAATGTCGATGAAAATATAGTTGACAATATATGAACGAAATTGAGTTAAGAGATCATACCTCACTTTCCTTCGATGCCGTGATATCCGAAATGCAATGATCTCCATCCAATCTTTATAGGCTAAGGAAAATTTAAATTTATCAATCATCTAGAACAACTCAAAATCTATCTCCATTAAGTTTGTTCCTTGGCCCACTCATGTGTCTACGTTATGAAGAAGGCAAGTGCTCTAACTAAGGATGTAAGACCACTATTATTATCTATTGAAATCTTTGGTACCCAAACTTGTCTATATAAAAAACCGTTAGCATCTACAATTGTACTCTTGGAAATCCAAATTTGTTTAAATTTAAAACCATTTATATTCGTACGTTTTGAAATCCATATTTGTTTACGGTTTTGTGTTTGTATATATTTCAACAATTATTCTTGTCATGTCCAATATTTTCACACTTTACGCATTTGGGTATCACACTTTTCCCCTTAACAGTGTTATTGGTCGTTTTTTCATATTTTGACACATTCTCAAATCCAAATCCTTTCCTTTTATTGACGAAAAGTTGATTTTCTAAGAGCATATTAAATTATTTTTCTCTATTGAAAAATTTCCAAGCAATCAACTCAAGTTTATTAACTATGGGTTTTAAAAGTTTATTTTCATTTATTAGCTTCGAACAACAACTAATGGTACTATTTCTCTTTTTAAAATTATTCATTTTCAAGTCCATATTTTTATTTTCAAGCTCTTTAATTTTAGTCTCAATTTCTAGCATCTCAGTTTCAAAGAGTTGGAGTTTTTTAAATTCAATTTTTTCAAAATCCTTGATTTTTTCAATCTCCTTTTCAAACTTGTGATTTAATCGAATAATTTCAGATTTGCTCAAAATCACGTTTTCATTTTCAAGGGTTTTGAAATTCTCGTTGACCTCATTTAATTTTTATCAAAAATCGCACATTTAGAACTTTTTGACCTCTTAAAACTATCCACCTCTTTTTGCAAAATATTATTTTTACAAACTAACTCAGTTTTGTTCTTCTTCCAAATTAAAATTTCATTTTAACTTTTGAAAGTTTTCATGAAAATAGGCAAATTCTTTTTCATAGTCCAAACACCTTTTGCAAATAGAATTTTTATTTTTCTTAACACTTTCAAGCTCATTTTCCAAAACATTATTTTTCTGATGCAGTTTAGATTGTTCCCTTTTCAACTTATTATTTTTCATCTCAAGAGCTTCATTATTTTCAATTAATTTTCGGCATACGAAAACTAAATCATTGAATGAAAAATCACTTATCTCATCGGCTATTGAATCTTCATCACTGCTGTCTTTTGCAAATCCTGTCAAGCACGTTTCTTTAACTGTGTCGATTGTGGAGGATTTCGAACCATTGTTGACTTTTGCACCATATATTGTATCAATAATATTCTAGATTCATGTGCCTTTCACAATGAGAGATATGGTTAAAATTATCTCAAGTAATATGAGTATTTTTCTTGTCTACTATGTCACACCCATTTTCAATAATATCCCAACATTTAGAATTAACCGCTTTAAATAAAATTCCATTTTTAATTTCCAATTAAAAAAAATCCGTTCCATCAAAAATAGGGGTAATACTACAGGACCGACTCTCGCTAGATTTGCAGCAAGAGTTAGACATCTATGCTATTAACCTTACTCTGATACCACTTGTAGGATCGTTTTCACCCTAGTGGGGGTGAATAGGGTATGATAATAAAAATTAATGTTGAAATAAAAAAATAGAAATAGAAAATAAAGCAGAAAAGATCACACACAGTTTTACCCAGCTTCGGCAATAACCTGCCTACGTGTTGCCCCTAAGATTTCTACTAGAAATTAGGTAATCAGACGCTTAAAAACACAAGTAAACTCGTGACACCCTCTAACTCGATTAACCTAACTCTAAGCTCAAAACTATGTCACAACTCAGCCACTAAGTCGCGAATTCTCAGACTACGCCCGTAGTTTGTACCTAATTACACAACTAGAAAGTTACACAATTTAACAGAAAAAAAAGAAAGTACAAAATAAAACTAAATATAACACTAAAACAAAACCTTATTTAAAATTGAAGCCCAACGCTCAAAAATTAAAACCGGCCCAAAGAATTTTATGCGGTCCAAATTAAAAACAAGATAATCCTCTTATTCCTTTTTCATATGTCTAGGCCGTTCCTTTCGTTCCTCTTCAAAAATTAGGATTTTGATTACTTAAAGCCGCTGCTTAGAGATTGAATTTCAGATTGATTGCTAGTGTCCTTTCGTTCCTCAATTCTCTTCGATGCTTCTTCGTTCAATGCTCTTCGATTTGCTTCAGCTGCTTCAAGGACGAGTTCGAATGGAGTATAAAATTGATATGTGATTTTGTACTTTAGTTGCTCAGTTGTTTTGCTTGAATTCGAACTCATAATTTTTCCGATGAATAATGGGAATTTATAGGGAATGAAACCCTATTTTATCTTTCATGTATGTTGCTTTGAATTCTTCATGATTTTACCTCTTGCGTTGATTTTTTAATCAAACAATGCATGACTCGTTCATCTTTGCTATACTCGAATTTGGTTGAAGTGTTTGAATTAGCTCTGTTCTGTGCTCCTATGACTTTGACATTTTGAATTTGTGATAATCTGGACTTGATGAATTTTTATCTGTTCCATTTTTCATCTCAAGAGCTTCATTATTTACAATTATTTTTCAGCACACGAGAACTAAATCATTGAATGAAAAATCACTTGCCTCATCGGCCATTGAATCTTCATAACTACTGTTTTTTGCTAATCTTGTCAAGCACGTTTCTTTAACCTTTTCGATTGTCGAGGATTTCGAGCCGTTGTTGACTTTTGCAACATATACTGCATCAAAAGTATTCCAAATTTCTTGTGCACTCTCACAATGATAGATATGGTTAAAATTATCTCGATTAATATGAGAATATAGTATATGCATAGCAAGGGCATTAATCGGAGTATTTTTCTTGTCTACTATATCACACCCATTTTCAATAATATCCCAACGTTTAGAATTAACAGCTTTAAATAAAATTCCATTTTTAATTTTCAATTTAAAAAATCTATTCCATCAAAAATAGGGGGAACAATAATGGATTGACTCTCGCTAGAATTGCAACCAGGGTTAGACATCTATGCTATTAACCTTGCTCTGATACCACTTGTAGGATCGTTTTCACCCTAGAGGGGGGTGAATAGGGTGTACTAATAAAAATTAATGTGGAAATTAAAAAAATAGAAAACAAAGCTGGAAAGATCACACATAGTTTTACCCAGCTTTGGCAATAACCTGCCTACTTGCTATCCCTAAGGTTTCTACTAGAAATTAGGTAATCAGACACTTACAAACACATATAAACTAGCGACACCCACTAACTCAATTAACCTAACTTTAAGCTCAAAACTCAGCCACAACTCAGCCACTAAGTTATGAATTCTCATACTACACCCCGTAGTTTGTACCTAGTTACACAACTAGAAAGTTACACAATTTAAAAGAAATAGAATTACAAAATAAAACTAAAAATAAGACTAAAACAAAACCCTATTTAAAACTGTAGCCCAACACTCAAAAATTAAAACCGACCTAAAGAATTTTATGTGGTCCACATAAAAAATAAGACAATCCTTATTTCTTTTTGTATGTTCAGGCCGTTCCTTCGTTCCTCTTCAATTAGGGTTCTGATTGCTTGAATCCTCCATTTATAGATTTAATTTCAAATTGATTGCTAATGTGCTTTCGTTCCTCAATTCTCTTCAATGCTTCTTCATTCAGTGCTCTTCAATTCGCTTCAGCTGCTTCAAGGACGAGTTCGAATGGAGTATAAAATTGGTATGTGATTTTGTACTTTAGTTGCTCAGTTGTTTTTCTTGAATTTGAACTCATAAATTTTCCGATGATGATAATGGGAATTTAAAGGAAATGAAACCCTATTTTATCGTTCTTATATGTTGCTTGATTTTATCTCTTGCGATGATTTTTTGTAATCAAACATTGAATGACTCGTTCATCTCTGATATAGTCGAATTTGGTTGAAGTGTTTGAATCAGCTTCATTTCGTGCTCCTATGACTTTGGCATTTGAAATTTGTGATAATCTAAACTTGACGAATTTTGGTCTATTCCATTTTTCGAGTCTCGAACTCTCTTGACTTGTTCCAACTGTTCATTTTGATATAACCCGCGGCTTCATGTAAAACACTAACCATTTCTTTTCGAACCATGACTTGACTTTGTCTGAACTGCTTATGCATTGACCATATATGTGTGTACATATATATATATATATATGCATATATGTATACATGTGTATTTCTATTTGCTCTGTTCACCCAAGTGGCTTGCATTCTGACTTTGCTTGTACCCGACCATATGCATATGTATACATATGTCACTTTGCTTCCTGCTTCACTGATCTAGTGCATTGTGGTCTGGCATTTCATTGTCCATGGTTTGTTGCACTACTTTGTTGTATTTTCATGTTTACCTATGTCATGTTGACTTGTACTAGTGTAGAGCTGCTATCATGTTCTGACTATTGCTTTATTTAAACTGAACTTGATTATTGCATATTAGTTAAGTGTACTTGTATTCTCTGTTGTATATGTACGTACAACTGCTTCACTGTCATTTCATTGAGTTTCTATGTTCACTTGTGTGTGTGCCATGCTCTGACCATTTTTTATTTATTTCTCGGGTGCTTGCTTCCACTTATGATTCCCTTGCATTGCTTTTAGTTGATTGTGCAGTTTCTTTGAGTCGTTTTATTTCTTGGTTTGTGTTAGCCTTTCTGTGTTCATACCTCTGGTTCTGATTTGAAGTCAAGTGTGTTCATGGCTTTAACTTGATATGTCTAGTTCTGGTTGCTTTGAGACTCTGTGTCTAGTGCACTTGTATTTGTTCATGTTGAACTGCTTTCTCATACTTGCATTGCATGTTCCTCATGATGTACATGTCGAAACTTCATGGGTCTGCATAGCTTGATGCTCTTACTTGACTTTCCACTACATTCTGATTTTTTTTTATTTCGAAGTCTGGTTCGGTTTCATGTTAGATTGCTTTGCATTTTGGTCCATTTATGAGCATGTCTGAATGTAGCCTTATTCCACTTAAATGAAACTGGTTGCATGTTTTTGTTGTGTTATTGCACTTCAGTGTACCGGCCATTGAACTTGTTGTTGTTTTGAGCATTCATGTTCAACTCTAGTTCATACGAGTCTAGTTGTATTGTTTCTGCATTTGCACCTATGTTGAATCCAGTCTCGGCTTAGGTTTGACCTTGTGCTCACTTGTCCCAACTATTTTAACAAGCAAGTGTATTTTGGTGTGCATGACCTTGTGGTGTGTACAAAATGATGGCGAACAACCCAAATAACTGAGGTAAACACTATTTTCAAACACACACTTCATTGTGCACTTTAAAATTTCTTTTTCAATTTTACTGCGTCAACGCAAATAGTTCAGATGCTGGATATAGGCTGGAACAAAGTTGAAGATCAAAATAAGAGCGAAGAGTGAATATGTAGTGAGGTGAAATTATGTTGTATAGTGAGACTTGTATTGTAATTTAAAATGTGTAAATGTAGTGGGAGCTCAATTTTGTATTATTTGAATTTAGAGAGTGGTACATACGCTAGTCATAATGGATGTATCAATATCTTTTTCTTGATACATTTTGACTAGGAACATTTAAGTAATAAATAATTAAATACAATTCAATATTCATGGTTACGAATACATTCACAAATGCAATCTATAAAATACTCTTTCTAATGATTTTCTAATTATATATAATGTTTATAAAACATTACTAATATCCAATAATACAATATACATACGTACGTACGTACGTACATACATACATTCATATATTTTGTGTCTAATAGAAAAATAAACCCAGAAGCATACTTCATTTTGAACGTGATTCTCTATGAGAGTTAAGTTATAAAATCAAATTACATAATTGTCCCAAGAGTACACTCTTATATCTATTAATCTCCCACTTGCATTTGAGGCCAATTATGGTGCCTCATGCCCTTCCTTCGACTAGTCTACTAAATTAGATTTAGAAGACCCTTAGTAAATGGATCTGTGATATTATTGTTTTGTCTCTACTTCTCGATTATACTTCCCTGATGTTGATAAACTTTTTACACATTAATTGTGGAGAATATATCTTGGACTCTTATCAAGCTATTGGTTCCCACTGTAACCTATATTGCATAATTACTTTCACAATACGTTACTGAATTCTCAATGGTGGGAGCTACCCTAACTTTCTTATAAATTGGTGCACACATGCAACTTTATCAGGGCATTGTTCAGGGAGATGTACCTAGCCTTCAAAATTGAATCTTCCACAACCACTCATTCGGGATATTTCCAGTCTAAAGCTCTTTAATTTTGCATGAACATGAATTTAAGATTGACTTGCTATATTCTATGTCATTTATGAAGTTCGAGTCCAAACACCTCACATTTGATATTCGCTTCATACACCAGATGTATAAGAGAGATCTAGTATATGACATAACATAAAAAATATGATGAAGGAATCCACATCATATGTTTAATATTATACATTTTAATACGATGTTTATGTATATATATATTAAGATAATCTTTGAAATCCTTCGTCGCTTCATCGAGAATTAAACAACCAAACTTCAACTGACTTTAAAATTAGTATGTCATTAACAATCAATAGCATGTTGTTTACTTATAGTATCAGAAATGATTTATTACCTTTGATTTTTTTTCTTATAAATACATGTTTCCTCTACATTTTGACTGAATCTAAACTATTTGATTTCTCTATCAAAATATTTGCTCAACCTCTAGATGCTTATTGGACACCATTGTTGTTTCGGCTCTCCGACCATATCCAAAAGTCCATGAGCTTTGTTATCACTCCCATTGCTTAGAGATAATTTGGCTATTGTGTATATGCGGTTTCTTCCAAAATCATTTAGAATTTCTATTTAGCATTAATGTGCCAAAACACAAAATCAAATGGTTTGCTAATTTTTGAGTAGAATCTGGATAGGATTAAGCATATTGAATAATGAAACTGTTCTGCTAATTTTGACATTTGAAATCAATGAGGTCATTTCCCATCAACCTTTCCTTTTATATTCCAATCACATCGATCTTCTTCTCGAAGACCCGCTTAGAGGTGATGGATCAAATCCATTCAGATACAATTAACAAAACTATATTTTTCCAATGTATTTGAAATCCATTTCGAATTTAAAGCATCGTGCCATATGAAAAATTTGTAGTCTTCATGGCCCATTGATAATTGAGGAGATTATTATTACTAATAATTAATTTTATCAATATTCATTAGAAACTCAAAGTTTCTCTTCAATGAGTTGGGTCTGTTTTGGGCTTGGTTAAATTTAATTCGTTCATGTAATCGGTTTTTAGTTACAATCTTTAATCGTATCTTGGTCGTATCCAAGTCCATCGAACCATGTCAGCCCGCAATGGAGTTAATAGGTAAATTAAAAAAAACTTTTAAATTCAAACAATGTTTTTTAAATTAAAAGGATTAGACAAATGAGGCATATATGAATTCGTGATAATCAGATATTGATCTAAATTGCATGTAAACATAATGATAATACAAAAGAGAATGGAAGAGGATCAATGATTGATATTATTAATATAACATGGGTAACAAATAAAGGGAAATCAAATTCAACATGATGACAAAATAAATGATTCAAAAGTAGAATTTTGATAATCATACATAACCCAAAAAACGTACAAAGAGAAGACATAGAAGATGTGGAGAATTACAAGCATGTGAACATGACACTTTACATATAAATAAAACAAAATTACCTTTCAGATGAAGCATAGAGAATACACCATAAAGAAGAATTCCCGGATTCTACAAACGGATCACCAGATGAGCAATTTTGTAGAGACATCTACCTTTTTCTCTTTTGTTTTGAAATTTTTAGAACCTTATCCTAATGGAAATTTCAACCTTGAGAAGTGAAGATAAGAATGAGAGAGTCTAAAAATGACAAAGAGAAAATTTAATTAAAGGTGGAATAAATGTAACATTCAGTATATGTTGATTCCTCTCCTTTTAATAAGATTTTATTTTCATTTCAAAAAAGACCCCTCTTATTCCTTATATTAAGGCAGTCATTACATGGGATATTTGGGCTAAACCAATTAGTATTATTGCTATTTAAATTTCCTATCGACATCGTATACCGCTACACATGCTTACAACTGTTACATACACACTTTATTAAATATTAATGGAAGTCAAACAAATCAAATAAGAAATTTCTAAAAATTAATATTTCACAAATATTAATTTATTTAAAGCCCTTTGGTATTTATTTTATTTAAATCAAATTTAAACATTCTACCTATATCATATATCGTTACACGTGTTTATAACTTTTATTTACGCACTTTACTAAATAACAACGAAATTCAAATAAATTAAATAAAATTTATTAATTAATATTTTATAAATGTTAATTATTTTTAAATATTAAAAATTAATTAAATCATGTGGTTCATTCGAAATCTTCATCATTTCGGTTGTATGACTCATTGGTGTAAATTCAGTCAACGATTAATATTGAACAAATCAAATATTAACGTTCATACATCACCTGAGCTAGTGGTGTGACTTTTTGGCTGAATTTATCACCTGCACATCTTTTAGTAAATTTAATTTTATTATTATAAGCATTTCCCACTAGTGCAATTATTTAAAGAAATTCTCTTTGTTAAACTATATCACTTTGGACTTATGGAATTTTGTAATGGTCAAAATTCGAATATCGTCCATATTCAACTTTATAATCTGAACATAAAATCCTTTGTTCGATAATAATAATTATTGACTAACTACTTCGGTCAAACATTTTGATTTTGAGTTGACTTTAGTAGACCGTGATACTAACCCCCTATAACTGAGATGATGAATCCTCTCTTGAGTAGTGTTTCACTTTCAATACTTATACTCGATCCAACTACAGCCGTTCGGTGGACGTCGTGCCATAATTTAACTATAATCAAAGTAGAGCATTCATATTAAAGATCAATAGTATTCTCAAGTCTAGATAATTGTGTATATTAATCACTTCGATATTTTTTGTTTGATCTTAGTTATTGGTAGAGTTAGGGGTATGCCCTAGGGGAAATTATGTAATTTGGTACATATATATAACTCGTTGACCAATCTTGCTTGGAATAAAATGTATTTTCTTCCTATTATATACTTGATATAATGTGATTATATTAATTAATTAACTTAATTAAAAGTATATTTAATAGAAAAATCCATAAGTGGTAAATTTTGTGATAGTAGCTACAAAGTGTTGTAACCGTGAGTATTTTATCACAAGGAAACAAATATACCATTTTAAATATTCCTAGTCAAGATGCATCGAGACTGGATATTGATGTATCCATTGAGAATGGAGTACGTAATGCTCTTCGAATGTTGGACAGTGTATTACTTATGGCTACCGGAAAACCTAGGGGTTACATACTAATATTTATTGGATAACTATGGAACGACTCACTCGATAGTTTTTAGTTGGTTAATAAAACTAAGGTCAGATAGTAAATATCGATGTGACGGATTTACATAGTTCTCTCGACTTGAGAATACTATGGATCTTCAATATGAAATCTCTACTTTGATTATAGCCAAATCATGGCATGACATCCATCGAGTGACTATAGTTGGGTCGAGTGGAAGTATTGGAAGTGAATCACTATTCAAGAGAAGATTTGTCTCCTTAGTTATATGTGGTTAGTATCACAGTCAACTCAAGTCAACTCGAAGTGCAAGTCTTTAGCCAGAGCATTTCGGTTAATAATTATTCTTATTATTGAACCAATGAATTTGTATTTGGACTATAAATTTGAATTTGGATGAGGTTGGAATTTTGACCATTGTCAAATTCTATAAGTCCAAAGTGATATAGTTTTGGCGAAGAGAATTAGTGTAAATAAATGTCACAACCGGGTAACGCTTATTAAACTAAAATTGGATTTTACCTAAAGTGAGTAACCGAAAGTTTTTTCCATAATGTCACACCACCTGCTAAGTAACATGTGAACGTTAACATTAGTTCGATGTTAATCGCTGACCAAATTTATACTCAATAGTTACACAGCCAAAATGATGAATTCCCTTAAGATTGAATGATTTAGTTAGTTTATAATTGTTATAAATTAGTTAAATTAATTAATATTTATGAAATATTAATTAAAGAATTTGAATATGATTTAAGAAATAAATAATGTTATATATATATATATTTATAACAGTTATAAATATATCGATCGATATACAATATCGACAAGCGATTAAATTAGATTTAATTGCATAATACTTTGGCTTGGGCTTAGATGGGTTTAAGGCCCATCATTAGGGCTGAAAATTTTTGGTTTTGGGAAGGTCTAGAGTTGGTTAAAACATAGGGAATTGGCTTGAAGATAATGGCCTGAGATCAAGTGAGAATGGGTAAAAAGGTTTCCCTCGTTTCTCTCTAATACAACCTTATATATGTATGTATGTATGTATGTATGTATGTATGTATAACTAACCTTTTTGGCTGCCATTACCTTCTACATTGCTGGTTAAAACATAGCTCTCACTCCACTCCAAAATTCTCAAATATATTTTAAGTTAAATAATACTATTCGATAGTTAGAGGATAGTGATTCCGGACTTGCTGACGAATCAAGAACGGTAAAAGGAAGGGAAGTCATTGCTTCAACGTGGATTCAAAGGCATCATTAAATCGATAATTTCAATTCATATTACAGTAATTAAATTATATTATATGATCTTATAATGAGCATTTTCATATCTGTTTAAAAATATTGCTACTATATGTTTAGTTAGGTTAGATTTTGTAAGTAGATGTAGTTGTCACAAATCAGTTTGGTTATGTGCATAATTTATTTATTGTACTATTTGATTTATGTAGAAACAAATGTTTTTTACTATAACATCAATTTTTTCATTAATAATTGTTTTATATATATTTATTAATAAATTCATATATATACATATATATATTAGTGTATATTTCTCTCTCATAATAGCATATATGTATATATAAGATATATATATGCGATTTAAATTTTTTAGTATACTTATTTATATATGATATGAATTGAAAATTTTATAAATTAATTATCATACATATATTCACATTTTTAAATTAACATTTATTGATTTTGGATTGTTTATTATATATAAAATAATTATTACATTAAAAATTCAATTTTATAATTTCTAAAAATATTATATCATTCCAGAAACGTGTAAAAAGAATTTAGGATTTTTGCAATAATTTTTATTATTTTTAACAATTAATATTATTTCTAAAAAACCGTTTATGATTTATTAAAATAATAATTTAATTGAAAAATTCTTCAAATTTTTTTGTAACCTTTCGTTCATGATCCTAGAATTTCTAAAATTTTAAAATATGAATTTTTAATAATATATTATTTTATATTAAATATTTATTGTCGAAATCAATATACTTGTTTTTAATATAATATTTCGACTTTGAAAAATCTCTAGATTTTTCTAAGCTCTATTTTATGAACCTAGATTTTCAAAAATTGTAAAATTTTAATATTCATTAATATATTGTTTTATGTTAATTGTTTATGGATGTAAACATTATTTTATTCATAATACATAAAAATTAAAATGCTAAAATTATTATGTTTGCAAAACTAAGTTAATTTTCAATTATGAATAGATTTTAATAATTGTTCTCTCTTTTACTATATATATACAGATATATTTATTTATATATAAATGTTTTATGTTCATATATTATATATAATATATTTATGCATACATATGTGTGTGTATTTTGTAACATATATACATGCACATAATTGGGCGACGTACATGACATACAAAATGGTGTAATATGT
Source organism: Allium cepa (assembly GCA_030765085.1). Classification (NCBI taxonomy): domain Eukaryota; kingdom Viridiplantae; phylum Streptophyta; class Magnoliopsida; order Asparagales; family Amaryllidaceae; genus Allium; species Allium cepa. The sequence continues at coordinate 617,740,315 of CM060942.1, forward strand.
ATGTTGCTATGTAAATCTCAACGTCTACATATGGGCATATTATACTTTTCACGGATTATTATGTTACACACGCACTCACACATATATGTATATGATACATTTACGTATAAACTAAATCAAATAAAATTAATTTCATATCTTAATATATTTGAATTTAAATAAAATAAATGATTTTACTTAAATGAAATTTAGAAATTTTCTAATTCAGGTAGACTTCACAGGCCCAATAAAGATCCGATAGGGTAAATTTTTTGAAATTCACCAATAACTTCCGCTGCGGGCTGGTCTATTTCCAATAATGATATCAGAGCCCAATAGCCTATGCGGTCTAAATTAGTCATATTAGGGCTAACTAATTAAGCTTGCCCACTTAGTACGGTGTCTAAAAAGGTAATGTCTAGGATTGGAATTGGGTAATCAAGTACCATGTCCTACCTGGTTAGCAGACTGGCCCTAAAGGTGAAGTGAGTCCAAAGGTTGCTCCTAATAGAAAAGATCCAACTTAATTTGGGCCTTGGGCTAACTGTCAAAATCGTTTTGAAAATCAATGTTAAAGATTTTAAATTTAATAGTTAAATTTTAAAAAACATGTTATTATAAAAATTATAACACCACATAAGTTTCCAAAATGTTTGAAAGGATAATAATATTTTCAAAATGTTTGAAAATATTTATATAGTAATTTTAAATTTAATAATAAGATTAATAAAATAAATTAATTAAATATTGTAATTAATTAATACATATATGCATGTATTATATATGTTGATATATGTTATGTTATTTTAAAATGTTTAAGATAACATAAGTGTACATGTATGTATACAAGATAAATTTTGAAATTAATAAATTTTAATAAAAATTGTTTACTTGAATAAACTAATTAAAGGTTAATTAATTAAAAAACACACACATATATATGATATATCCGAGTCACACTATAAAGGTTCTAGTATACACTATAAATGTTATAGTAGATATGTCCAATATAAACGTTATATTGGAATACTAATTTAAAATTAATTAAAGAGTTAATTGATTAAAATTAATTGATAAGATTTAATAATGGTACATTATACATAAGAACAGTAAAAGGAAGGAAAGTTATTGCTTCAACGTGGATTCAAAGGCATCATTAAATTGGCAATTTTAATTCATACTACAGTAATTAAATTATATTCTATGATCTTATAATGAGCATTTTCATATCTGTTTGAATATATTTCTTCTATATGTTTAATTAGGTGAGATTTTGTAAGTAGATATAGTTGTCACAAATCGGTTTAGTTATGTGTATAATTTGTTTATTTTACTATTTTATTTATGTATAGAAAAATGTTGTTTACTATACAAAATCAATTTTTGTCATTAATAATTGTTATATATACATATATATTTATTAATAAATTCATATACATACATACATATATATATATATATATATATATTAGTGTATATTTCTCTCTCATAATAGCATATATGCATATATAAGATATATATATATATATATATATATATATGATTTAAAAAATTTATTATACTTATCTATATATAATTAGAATACCTCTATTTGAAGCTTTCAAAATTACTAAAGTACCCCATACATTGTGATACCAAACTAAGGATAATCTTGCCATTTTAATCTCCGCGTTTTATTTACACTATGCTATCTGAAGCTATATCCGTATGTGACTTAGTGACATAGCTACAACCTTGGTGAAATCTTTATATAGTTCTTGCTCATTTAATCATTTTCCCATGTGAATTGAAAAACATGGATTGGAGTAAGATTTGGATATTTCTCAAAGTGCGTTCTTTAATTTAGGTTGTAAATTAAATCTTTCTCTACAAAACTTTCTTTTCACTTGCCAGTAATTCTTTGTAAAGATAAAAATGGATGTTTGATGTTGATCCATCAAAATGATTAGGCACATAAAAAATTTATATTCTATTTTTAAACCATTGTCTTCATATTTGATCGTCAAGCAAATTAAACGATTCTGATCAAATAGTTGTTCATGTTACTTCAATCCATCTTTTTCAGCCGGTAAGTTTGCACTCACAGCCAAAGTTGAATTTTTCCAAAAAGCTCATGATTGGTAAGTATTCTAATGCACGTAAATCGTCTGAGGAAATGATTAGCAAAACATTAAGTCCACTTGACAAAACACTAAGTCATACTCAACTCTTTTCTTCAAATTTCTGCAATCGAATTTTGTGCATAATCATTTTGTTTTCTCAAGCGTTATTTCTGACTACATTTCCATTTTTATCTATTTATAAAGTTTCTTTAATATTCAAGCGTTTAGTTGTTTCACTTTTCCATTGGATTTTGACAGCATGGATTACATTCTGTAGCTACATATTATACAATTTGTATAGTGAAGAAAAAAGTTTACTTGACATATATGATCCTTTATAAGCAAACTATAATGCCAAAATGTGATCATGAAAGACTGCATAACATGAAAGGCATACTAGAACTATAGATAATTGCTGAAGATGAGTGTGTATCCACGTATATATGAAAAGGCATACCACATGGATGACCAAATATGAGAAAATGAATATAACAGTTGGGACAAACGAAAAATTATAATAAAATTACGAGTTACTATCTCTCGACGTCAAAGATTGTCCTAGTTAGTGTTTTAGCAAATGGTATCCTTTTGATCTCTATGCATTTTGCTAAATGGATAGAATTGTTTGTCAGTTTGGGAAAAAAGACTTTAACCTCCCTATGGATTTTATGTTCTTTATTTGTTATTGTTTGCAGGAAAAATAAGTCTACCGAGCACTATAAGAATTACTTGACTAATTAAACTAATTGCACAAATGCTGCTCTATAATAACATTGTGAATAACAATTGAAGATAACTTCTTAAATATTCTCGTTTGAATGGGTGGTCTATCTCTTTATTTTTATTGGTAGCAATAAAAGAAATGGAAAGCTTTGGTGATACATTCAATTCCATTGGAAAATGATAATGAGCTCAAGTTAGAGCTTATCAATTTTCTTACTATCAGCAATTTAATCTTTGTGGCATATTGGTACATTTGAGAAGTTACATAAGACATTATTCTATTTCGATCAAGATTTTTTTATATGTTATTCTAATTTATTAATCCATGACATATTTCGTTGGCTAAAAAAATTAAGATTTTATGTTTTTTCTTCTTTTGAAATAAGGGTTCTACTTGCATTCGATTTGAATCACAATCAGGCATTGATATAACAAAGTAATAAATCTTAACTTACTATAAAATTATTTGATTTGATTAATAAATTGTTATTTCTAATCACACAAGATTTTCCAAGAATTGCATGTGTTATTCGTTTACCTTAAGCACACAAATATCAGTTTTGATCATTTCAACATTTTCTCTATTTTTAGATGCTCAGATTGTTATACATTTTTAATTTTATGTATTTGAACCTTTTCTTTTTTCATTTTATAAGTTTACTTAACATATATGATCCTTTATAAGCAAACTTTAATGCCAAAATGTGAGCATGAAAGACTTCATAACATGAAAGGCATACTAGAACTATAGATAATTGCCGAAGATGAGCGTATATCCATGTAAATATGAAAAGGCATACCACATAGATGACCAAATATGAGCTAACGGATAAACAGTTGGACTAATTGAAAAATTATCATAAATTTATTAGTTACTATCTGTCGATGTCAAACATATTCCTAATAAGTCTTTTAGCAAATGGCATGCTTTTGATCTCTATGCATTTTGCTCAATGGATTGAATTATTTGTCAGTTTGAGACAAAAAGACTTTAACCTCACTATGGATTTCATGTTCTTTATTTGTTGTTGTTCACTATAAAAATGAGGCTACCGAGCACTATAAACATTCTTGACTAATTAAACTAATTTCACAAATGCTGCTCTATGATAACATTGTGAATAATAGTTAGAGATAACTTCGCAAATCTTCTCATTTGGATGGGTGGTCTATCTCTTTGGCTTTATTGGTAGAAACAAAAGAAATGGAATGCTTTGGTGACACATTCAATTCCATTGGAAGATGATAATGAGATCAAGTTAGAGCTTATTAGTTTTCTTGCTATCAGCGGTTTGATCTTTGTGGCATATTGGTACATTTGAGAAGTTACATAAGACATTATTATATTCTGATCAAGATTTTGAGCGATAATATATTAGTGTATATATGATGTTATATTGTTATATTTCGATATATGTTTTATAACTGGGCACTAATATGGTGGTCCACGTAGTTTAAGAATTTGAAACAAAGCTAACTACTATTTGAGTCAAAAGTATAAGTTGACATACAACTATAAACCCGTCATCTAAATATATATTACCTAATGTGAATGTAATCTAATTTTTGCTCATTAGCTAGAAACCAATGCTATGATCAGTGCTTCATTGAAGTAATTATTTTGCTTATACACTTTTAGTAAACGTAATTACAGTGTCTAATGCACATTCATAGTAAAAATAATATCTTATTTGTTTTCATTTTCTTTAATAAGATGTATTTGTTTTCTATGAAAACATATTAAACTACTATTGCAAAATACAATTTATCTACGAATGTTTTTTCAAACTTTAGGGATTGAATTTTTGTAGAGTGATATTTAATTCGGATGGTATATCCATATATAATAGCAAAACCCTATTTTGAAGCTTTAGAAATGTCTAAAGTGTCCTTCCAAATTTGAGTTACAGGGAAAAGATACTTTCATCATTCATTCATGTCTCCTTTTCTTACGTAGTATTGCTTAATAATTCCATGCTATGAAGATATTTTCACCCCATCCTCTACCATATAATTTACTCCCTAATTTGAAACCACATAAAAAATTAAGATCGTCAAATCCAAATCTCAAGCAAAGTAAATGTTTTCGACGGTCCACGTTCTTACTCCCTATTTTCGCAACCGTGTCTTTTTTCTTAAGATTTGTCTCCTTTTTTACGTAAGGTGGGTTTACATGGTATGATTGTTGTATTTCTAATCAATTATTTCCTTTTGTGTTTATATTCTTAACCCGGTTAATTTTTTTATATGTTATTCTAATTTGTTAATCCATGACATATTTGGTTGGCTAAAGAAATTAGGAGTTTGTGTCTTTTTTCTTCTGAAATAAGGGTTCTACTTACATTCATTTTGATTCAGAATCAGGCATCGATATAGCAAAGTAATCAGTATTAACTTATTTTAAAATTATTTGATTTGATTAATAAATTGTTATTTCTAATCACACAAGGTTTTCCAAGAATTGCATGCGTTGTTCAATTACCTTAAGCGCACAAATATCAGTTTTGATCATTTCAACATTTTCTCCATTTTGGATGTTCAGGTTGTTATAATTTTTAATCCATCGTGACAAATAGTTATCTTATATTGTACCATAGGTGTTTTTTGAGAATAACATGATTTTATTTTGGAGAACCTTAGTGATCATTTGCAGTCAGTGAAAATCAATCAACGTGTGGAGTAATAAAAGTGTATTTTCCTTACTAACAATAATTGTGCATGTTTACGCAAGCATGTATTTGAAGATTTTTTTTGTTTTATTGCATCTTTGTCTGTATTTTATTTGAATTGATGATACACATATATGATAATGAATAGAAAATCCATGGCAAAATTATTATTTACTTTAATTATTTGTAGCTTCAAAAGTCATTCATTGGAATTTTTATATTATGATTTGTCTAAAAGTTAAATCTTGCAAATTACTTGGCAGTAATTTAATCAATGCTACACTTTTAGCAGGCAAGGAATAAGGTAAATAGCGTATGTCTCGGTGATTATTATGTATTTATATGTTTTATTAGTTTTACTTAACAAATTGACTATATGATGCATTATTTGGATCCAATACATTTCATCTTGCTTTCTTGGCTGACTACTAAACTTTAGGGTGTAACATAGAAAATATTTTATGTACATATTTGAGGATTTAGAACCGAAGTTGTAAGATATCACTACTTTATTCATTTTCTATTATAATATTTTAGCTTAAATGTTGCAAATATGTGCAATCAAGGGAACACTTAACAACTTATGTATGCATTAACTAAACACACACCCATAAAAAAGCATATCAACGGAAATTGTTATACAAAACAATTTATGATTTTCACCATTAAGTCCTTAATTTGAAGTTTAAGATATTACAAAAATACGCAATTTCCTTTATTTTTGCTTTAAACTAGGTAGTTTGTTACTTCCTTTTTTGTTAAATTCTGAAATATGATTTTGCTATAGTTCTACTAAGTACTTGGAGAATTGATCATTTTTGTCAATTACAAATACTATAAAATGTTTTAAATATTGTTTATTCATGTACAACATGGTTTAGTAGTAAATTATTAGTGTTGTAAATATTTGAGAAGTTATTCATTGAATAAAACATATTTAAAGTAAATGATTATTGATTTGTTAATAATGTTTGAAAAGTATCTTGAGATAAAACTAATAAATTTATAAATAATGGATTTAAGGTTTTCAATAGCTTCTTTGTAAATATAAGTAATGATGTAAATAATTTTTTTCAAATAGCTTACATATATTTATAAAGATGTTATTTAAATATTTAAATGGTACTTATACATGAAGCAAGGAATTTTACAAATGAATTTTTTTGAAAAGTATTAAAGTATTAAAGATGGTTGATTTGCAAATGAAGCTTTCAAATGAATATTTCAAGTAAAATTTATATAAGTTTCTTTAAATGTATAATTTAAAGATATTATATAAACGGAAAAAAAAAAAAAATTGATTTGTGAAGTTTATTTATAGTAATATACTTACAAATAAATGTGAATCTCTATTTTGGAAGTATGATTTGGAATATTTACTTGATTTCAAAGTACTTATAGTAAATTTATTAATTTATTTACTGTTTAAATTTTTGTATTAAACCATAATAAACGTTTTTCCACGATTTGAATATTCATTTTATAATCAATGTGTAAAATTAATTATGATGATATGAAAATTTGTACTTTGATTTAGAAATTTAATGTAAGATTTGAGTATACTATTAGTTTCAGTTTAATAATCTTGAGTTTATACTTATTTTAAAATAACGAGTCTAATAAATCTTCGAATTTAAGGAACTTTATTTTAAAAGCTTATTATAATGTTTTGATATTAATTTCTAACATTGTTTTAGGCTTTTAAAAAACCTTTACATAATGCTATGAGGATGCTTTAAATATATCTAATATTTTTACTAAGTGAATAAGGTTAAATGTTTTAATTGAATTTTTGAGATATTGAAATATTTCCTTTCTCTTCGTGGGCGAGTACCAAAAACTTAAATTTTTATTCAATAACCGAATTAAGTTATAAACTTAAGTAAGGCAGTAGAAGCTTAAGTTATATTTTTGAAATGATTCATTAATGCCTTAAATCCTTAATGGAAAACAAATTATGTAAGTGATTGATCTCTATCTAAATAAATGAATGAAAAGGTAAATAATGAGAAGAAAAAAAAACCCCAGTAGAATAAACTAAAGTAAATTTAAATTAGAATTTTAATTATTATAATGGAATAAATTTTTAACTATTTAATAATTGGAACTTCTAAAGTTGAAAGTAAGAAATTAAATGCTAAGTTATAAATGAAATATACAAGGAATTTGAAATTTGTAACTTGTAAACAAAAAGGATATGAAAATAAGAAATGATAACTACTGAATGTTTATTTACTAAAATGAAATAAGATAAACTTGTGTAATTTTCAATTACATTCTAAGAAACACACAAACACACACACATATATAAACTTAATAGAATATTAAAAGTTGTAATGTTAAATCAGGATATGTAAGAGAATATTATACAATAAAACTTAAATAATGGAAGTGTTCAATGAAATTTACTTTTATAAATAAGAAATTTGATATGAAATAGTTATAAATCTGAGTTATAATTGTAGTGCTACTTAATAAAATGAAATAGAAAGTGAATATTGTAAGCAAAGAATTATGAACTCACGTTTATGTTTGAAGCTGTTGATAATTAAATTAAATAATTAAATGAATAATATATTAAATTTAATGACTGGACTTCAGAAATGGTTGATTACTTTGATCCCTTGTGAAGATTGTATGCTTGTTTGCAAAGATTGTTGCTATGTTGTATTGATTTATTTTGATTTTATGTGATGATGGTATGCTCTTGGTTGAAAGTGATTGTTGTTATATTATATTGATTATTTGTTATTAATTTAAAACAATATAATCATTTCACTTCTATATAATTGTTAATCTCTTTGGATTATATAAGTGGAGTACAGGTTATGGAAGCAATTACTACTGCTTTTGTTTTCATAAAATAAACGTTATTTGCCCGACAATAGGCACATTCTCGGATTATGGTTTTCTAGCGATATTATATTGTTACCCCACTGTTGGGATATATTATTTTGAAAATATATGATATTTTTTTATTTTGATATTATGATTTCTTCCAAGCCTCTTCGTACAAAGGAGACTCTATCGATTTTTTTTATGAATTTTGGACTTAGAAATTTTTTGTGAAATGTTTTCCAAGCTTTTGTTAATTTGAATATAAAATGATTTAATTGTTTATAAATTAATATATTTTATTTAAATTATTTATTATGTGAATAAATTGTTTACAAATTTAATATTTTGAATAAGATATATTGATTACTTAATTCCTTCTTTTTCCTTCTTTTTTCTTTTCGGGGACGAAAAGTTTTGAGTGGGGGAGAGTATAACGACCCGTAATTTTCGATAATTAAAAATAGCAAATTTAGTAAGATTTTTGTAATTAAATGTTGAAAGAAATTAAAATTTAAAATTTATAACTAGAATAATACTAAAATGAAATGCAATAATGTTAATTAAAGTTAATTATTAACAATTTGATTGGAATTCCAATTAATTGAAATAGTGTAAGGTTATACTTAGTTATAAAGTGAACATAGGAAAAAGAATGTAAATATTGAATTCATTAATGAAATAATATATTGTTAATGGAAATTGAATAAAATTAGTGTTATGAAAGAAATGGTAACATTTGTTTATAAGCAATAAACTTATAAATTTAATTAAAGCTAATGGTAACAATTATTATGTATGTTACCTATTTGTTTGGTCTATTAACTTTAATTCGAAATAGTTGGCAATTGATTCCCTTAATTAGTGCAGTTAATGTAGGTTTAAGTGATAATGATAAAAAGGTTGAATCTATACAATGTAACCAATGTAAATTTTTATCATAGTATAGCCTTTGATTTGAATAAAAGGATGGAAATCAGTTTACTCAAATTTATTGGAATTGGAAATTTTAATAAGAATTTATTACAATCAATGAAATAAAAGGTTACGTAAATGAAAGGTAAGATGAAATGGCAAAATGTTGATGTAATGGAAGATATAACAATATTGACTATGTATGTAAGGTAATTATTGATTTAATAAGAGAACGAAACCAAGGTAAATTAATTAATTGAGACTTTAGTTATAATTAATGTGTAAAATTGACGAAAATTCAATAAAATAGAAATATAGTAGTTAATACAAATAAAGGATGAAAATTGGAGTATATTAACGTAATGAAATGTAAAACAAATGTTAACTATGTTATTAGATCATAAGTTTGCACCATAAATAAAATTCTAAAACAGAAAACTATAATGAAGCAATAAAGTGGAAGGTTCTAACGCGTATTAGAATATAATTTAATTACAGGAATTGGAATAATAATATATGTCAATTTTAATGATGAGTTAAATGAATATTGATTGATAGAGAAAAACATTTATTTAGTATGTAATTTAATGCTTGTTGGATACTGTAATTTTATAAATGTGCTTGCATAACTATAAATAATGATTACAATTTTCACGTATTTATTTAATTGATTTCATCAATTAGGGTCTGTTTTGAAGTGGAAGATTAAAATTAATTGAAAATAAATTTATGGAAATCTTTCAATTGAAAAAGGAAAAAGAAACAAAGTGCAATTAATAAATTTAATGTAAGAATGTTTTCATTTGGAATGTACATTATTTGGAAATATAATAATGGATTTAATATTGTACAACTTGATCATTTTAGAATATAAGAATGTTTACATTATGAATTGCAAGTGATGAATAAGCATTTTAAGGAAAATATAAGAATGTTTGAGGAAAACAAAGTGAACGTTTCCATTTTGAATATAAATATAACGTTGTAAAAGAGAAAATTGAAATTTTAAAACAACATTTTACGGTAGTTTAATAGCAGGCATAGGTTGCACCGAAGTGAGTTTATTACTAACCTTGAAATTTAAAATAAACTAAATATTTGAGTTCATAATTACGTGTCGAGAAAAATGTTGTTTTTAAATTTGAATTTTTAAATCATTGGTTCATATTTTATTTTATGTAGCGGCGGTTCACGTTATGTAAATTGGTGTGTTCAAATTTAGTTATGTTGTGGTAATTAAATCTTTAATGAATGTCAAATTTTGTATATTTGAGGTTAAAAAAATTAATTGAGTGAACAAATATTTTGAAATTTGAATTCCAAAAGTTTGGTTGTAGAGTAGAGTTGGTCCATTCATTTTATTTCTGATTTATAATTATCATATTTTTTCGTTGTTTTCTCATTTGTTCCATTACTCATTTCCATTTATATTGTCTAAAGCCTTTTCGTTTCATGGACGTTATCCACTTTTCATATTTTTAGTTATTTCCTTCACCTCTTTTAATACCTACCATTTTTTAGGGTTTTTCATATTTGTACTTTATTTCAGTTCCTACTTTGTTTATATTTAGCTTTATTAGGTTTTCACTAGTTTCAATCTTCATTCTTATAGCTTCTTTTCAATTTTTTTTTGAATTTCATCTTTTGTAGCCTCACTTTTTGTCTCTCTTCCCCTTCCTCCTTCCTTTTTTTTTCATGTTTCTTCTTCAAATCTCCTTTTTTCTCTTTTTTTCCAAAGCTTTTTTTCTCTTTTCTTCTTCTTATTCTTCAAATTTTCTTCTACTTTTTCAAAGCTTACTTTTCTTTTTTTCAATTCTTCTTCTTCTTCTTTAATTATTTTTCAAACCTTCTCTTCTTTCCATGTCTTTTGCTTCAAATACAGATCTGTGTAATCTTCTCTCCAAAACTTTCTATAAGAAAACGATTAAGATATCAAGGAAACAAAACAAAATGAGAAAGTAGTTGCAGATCCAAATCTGGCTAGAAAAGGAAAAGCAAAAAGGTGAGTGATTCAACCCACTAATGCAATACTAAAAATTCCATTGCAAGTTAAATAAAATATATGATGTGATATATAATTTTTTTTTATTGCTTTTTGTTGATTTTCATTTGAATTGATATTGAATCTGAATTGACATTTAATTTTATATTGGAATTTAATTGATAGTTAAACCCCGATATTGATAACTATAACATGTTGAAATATATTGGTTGATTTGGATGTTATTTGAAATGGATGCTTATTGATTGATATGTTGGATGTATGGTTGTTTATTTATTTTAATATGTCCCATTTATCACCTTGTATATTATTGACATCATTTAAGTGGTCCTTTGAATCATTTTAGAATTGGATAATTAAAACATTTAAGTTATGGGTTGAAATCATATATACCCATACAATTTCTTAAATTTGGGCTATTTATTGAAACCAAATTATTTAAAAAGCTTAAGTTTTTAATTTAAACTTTGGACTTATTTTAAATAAAGTTGTTAAAATTGGTATTTTGAATTATTTGAAATCTCGTAAATTACTTCACTCACGTTGTATACTTGATAGGAGATGAAAAATCTCATAACATCTCTGAAGCCATTGCATTCATATTTTTATTTGAGATTGATTTGGCTTACATTGGAATTTTTAGTTCTGACTCGAATGTATTGTTTTTCATTATGCTCGGGTCAGTCTGAGCTTTTTCAGTGTACTGAAAACCATTTTAATTTCTGAAGGACGAAGACGATGTGGTACATTATTGCTATTTATTATTATTATTCCACTGCTTATTGTGTTCCGCTGCATTATTTTATTATTATTTGATGATGTATGTATAACTCTGATTTGAATTGTAAAAGTATAATCAAATGTCATTTGTAAAACAGCTTCATGAACTGTTTATTTGATAAATATATTTTGTCATTCCTCTGTGAGATTCTGCGTTTTGTTTTTCCTTCTTTTCTATTATTTTCTTATTTACCCCATTAACAATATTCCCTTTTGAATGGTTTGAATTAGACATGTGTGGTTTATTGTCGATTTAAATCGTCCAAAAAGGTGGGTCGTTACATGGAATCTTATTCTAACTTCTCCAATTGGTTTCTTCAAAACCAGTTGGGTCAGTTCCTCAGTGAACATATATGCCATTGTGTTTTAATTATCTACTATGTCAATTAACTCTGACCGACGTCGATAAACTACCTTTATCATGTGGAACAATTCAGAGTTGTCTCTCGGTGTTCAACGAGCTCTATGTTCTACTATGAACTATATCATGACATTGCTGTCATATAACAATATTATGTGATTCTTAACATTGGAATGTAACATTCTGGGATTTTTTCGGAATAAATAAGAAAATATAATTAAAAGATAAGAATTAACCTAAAAGGAGAATTTTCATAAACATCGTAATTTGACTACGAGACTTGCACCATTGTGTCCGTAGTAATTTTCTGAAAAACTTCATATATAACTTATTGAAATCCAAGATGAGACAAAAAAGCTATAAAGGATTGAATAAAAGAAATTGAAAAGAAAAATAGAAAGTAGAAAAAAGAAGAAGAAATCAACTAGGGTGAGGTTGACCCAGATAGACCTAAGTCGGTCGTAGATGGTCGACCTAGCCCAAGGGCAGTCGTCTTGACCTATGGTTGATCGTAGGGTCACGGCAACCTAGAGACAATTCGTTTCGTCATGCGAGATCATTTCATGCTGCCCATGGTTTCAGGGACGAACGAGATGATTTTGGGTTGGATCTGACGGTAGTGAGTTAAGGTATTCTCTTATAACTTGATAGTTAGGGTTAACCTAAAACCTAATTCTCTCCATTACAACGAAGCTCTGCCAAAATAAAACCCTACACCCTAATTTTTTGAATCAATTTCTAAACCCCAATTTTATTCTACATCCCAATCTAAATTTAAATATAAAGGAGATTTAGCAATTGGAGAAGAGACCAAAGTGGATTTCAAGGAGAAATCCTGCGACGTCTGAGGCAAACCTAAAAGCTTAGGACAGGTGAGTGGGCACAGATTCAACAAGTTAATTAAATTAGTCGACTTTAATCTATAACCTATGCTGATTTGACTGTTAATTTTGGTATGAATCCCTTAATTTATTAGATCGGGAATCTGGATAATAGATCTTTTGATCTAATTTCAATTGACCCATGTAAGCTGTAAAATCATAAATCATATACTAAAATTGGATTTAGCACCTATAAATTGCTAATTGGAATATTGTAAAGGTTGCAATGACTATAACAAAAGTAAGACAAATAGATTAGCCCAAGAAATAAGAATTAAATGGATTACTCCTGATAATTAAAATGGATTACGTTTGATAATTGAGTAAAATGGATTAATTTACTTAAAAAAGTAAATTCAAAGACATTTAGATTAAATTTGAAAATAAAATAAAATGGTTAACTTACTTAAAGTAAGTAAATCGTAAGATTTGTGCATTGTAGGCAACTGACCAAAGACTAGCCTAGGTCGATTGTCGTAAGTCACTTTAGACTTTGTAGATTATTTGGGGCCTTGAGCCGATAGGGGTATGAACCCTGTTGCTCTCTAAATTGCTTGACGACGTAGACATATTTAGATGTTCTTAATTTAAATGGCAGAATTATTTTTCATTTTCGTATCATAGAGTAGGATGTGGAGTGTCGTTAAGACATGCAACTTATGTTGCAAAAGATGCACAAAGCATTGGGACCGAATTATTGATCTTTAGTTGAGGCTATTGGGATCAGATTTTCGGTCAGTAGTTGGGTGTTGGGATCGTTGATTAGATCATGGAAATTCCTATGGGCCCGTATGGGTATAGACGCTAAAAGCCATGTACTGTCCAGTACCAAGCAGAGCTAAGCGCAGTAACCCTTTGGGGTATGTAAGAGGTATTTTACTGCTAGGATCCAAGAGTTGAGCATATATACATACGATGAGTCAATATGCGAGTTTACATTGATGTTCTGACTCTCTAGGCCTAGTATGAGTTAAAGTAAGGCCGTAGTTTCCCTAAAACTAAACCTCCGTTTGGTGAGATGCGGCCTGTTGTTATCCCCTTAATGTTAGACTGATGACTGTTAGATAGATGATTGTTAGGCCGGTGACCTTACGCTTGCGACCTTAGGTGCATGGACACTATACACACACCTTATCTCACCTAGAGTAGACTTGAAGTCCGTTGAATTTAATTTCTTTATTAATCTTGTTATCGTTCACCACACTTTATGTCCAACCTATTCTATTTTTCCCCACCACATGTGGACAGAGTAGCCGTTGATAGGTCCATTACTGTCTTCGGATTATCGTGTCTGGAGTCTAGTTCAAATTTATCCTCTATCATGTATTTCCCATCAATACATTTGTTCTTTCATTATTTTGCTTATGATGGATTATTTTTATGATATTTGATATCTACTTATGGTTTTATGAGACTACGGTACTATGATATTTTTGATATTTGGGTATTTTGATGCTTTTGAGATTTTTATTACTGTTATTACAAGATAATGCATATATCTGATATTATGTTTCCACTGTGATGACATTTGGATTAAATAGATTATTTCTTTATTGATACCTTGGTCTTTGTTATAATACTTTTTCCTTAAACCGATGATCCATGTTTCTTTATATGGCGGTATTTTGCGTGTCAACGGATGCGGGTTGCCACATATGGTATCATTGCCTAGGTTCAATATTCCTTGGGATAGGAGCACATTTGACCGAATGGATATATATGTGTGTGTATGTGATTTTAAAAAGAGAAAAGGTTTTTGAAATTGTTTTCAAAATGGGTTTCCAAAGTGTAACATATAAGTATTTTTGAAAAATGTGGTCAAGAATCCCTTAAATTCGTGCCTATTCTTATTTCAATTCCTGCCTATGTTATCCCTTATCTTAAATATTATTTGAATTCTCTATGGAAGTATCTAATTTAAAAGTTACTATTCACAGATAGAGATGGCTGATCCCATAGGATCTGGCTCTGTCGAACTATGTTATATGAATCCCTAAGCAAGGCGAGGCGACAGAAGCGTTGTCTAATGTCGCTTAAGCATCGCCTAAGCGCTACTTAATTTTTGAGCATACATTATTCGTATCAATATAAATTTATACAAAGAGATTATATTAACAGCCTCGTTGTCTGTGTAAACATAAATAAAATACGAAAAAGTAAAGTTTTACTTTGAAGTTAACTTATAAATTCATAGGTTGTAAAAATTGGATTTGACTTTCATTATTTGTTGAAGTAAGAATACTCAAGTTGAGTATAAACTATGCAAATTTGTCCAATAATAGTCATATTTTAATGCAAAAACCTTCCATCAGCCCATATGATAGAAAATAAGGAAATTTTGTTAGGAAGTGTCACTTTTAAGCTAAAATACCATTTCTTCTTATTTTTAAAATAATTTTTTTCTTAGTAGTGCTTAATTGTCGCTTAAATTAAGCAAAGCACAGATAAGCACTAATTAAGCGTGCATAAGCGCTCATCGCTTAATTTTATTGCCTTTTCATAAAATTAAGCGTTGTACATGCATTTAGTGCTTAAGCGTCTCTTAAACATGCTTTTCATAGCATCACTTCCAACATTCCTGATATTCTAGGCGTGAACATTCCCATTTGGTTCCTCTGTTACTTAAAAGCTAGGGGACTGGTTGAGCATCCAACTAGAGATCCTGTGGAGGAGGCGGCTGGTGAGGTCCCTGTCCACCCACCTATCGCTTTGCTAAGCTATGCAAAGGACTTTTCCAATTTGGATGGCAAGCCATTCTTTGGCACTGAAACTTTGGTTGATGCTAGAGCTTGGATCAGTAGCTATGAGCGAATATTTGGACTTATGGGTTTGGGAGATGAGGTTAAGAGGCAGCTGGCTAGCAGCAACTGCAGGGAGAGGCTCTTAGTTGGTGTAAGAGTTTTGGCGGAGGTTTGAGATAAAGTTATTGTCGTAGGCTAGAGAGGGAGTTATGTTAGAGAGGTTTGGAGTGGAATTGATCAATACCCTGCGTAAGAAGGCGCCTAAGTTTGCTAAAAGTTTGAATCAGCCACTGCAAAGCTTAACAGTGAGTCATATTCCTACGAGAGCTATTTTTGAGGATCTCGTTGAGATGGCATTGCTTACTTTTGTTGCTAAGAAGGTGGAAGAGGGGCTCTAAATGCTGAAGTGAAGAATTTTCAAAAAGGGAAGAAGAAGGGTGGGCCTTCACCTAAAGGGAAGATTCAGAAGAACGAGTTGAAGTGTCATTGATGTGGCAAGGCAGGGCATCTTGTTAAGGAGTGTTCCCTACCGAAGTCGAAGTTCTTCAATTGTGATTAGGTTGGGCATATTAAGAGGAATTTTCCAGCACCACCTAGAGCCACTTCTCTGGCTTCTATTCAGGTGGTCCAGGCATATGCTATGGAGGCTGTTCCCACTTCCAGCGTCCAATCAGCATTGGATAAGGGAAGAAGGTGGTAATTAAAGGTGTGGTATATCCATCTGGTCTTTCTGTTCGTACATTATTTGATGCTATGACATCTCATTCTTACATCTCTAGTAAGCTTGTTGATGACTTGCACTTAGACACTAGTATTGTGATGGACCCAATAGTTGTGTCAAATCCTATATGGGGATTGAATTATTTGTCTATGATATGTCGGGTTTTTAGGTTGATGATTCTTGCAGTCAAGTTTGAGTGTGATGCTAATGTACTTGGGTTCTTTGGGTTTAGGTTGAAACTGTGCATGGATTAGATGTCCATTTATGGGGCTATACTGGACTGTGACAGAAAGACCGGGCACTTGTAGTGCATGTACCTTTGAGGTTTTCTATGATCCACGATGATCGGATATGTTGAGCTACCTTTATTCATTAGATCTCCCATAGGATGAGCTTGTTTCCGTCCTAATAGTTAGGGATTTTCCAGACTTATTTTCTGAGTTTACTGGTCTTCCACTCCAGAGAGAGATCGGGTTTAGGATCTATCTTGTAGGGAATGCTTAATCAGTAGCTTTGCTTTTGAGCCACATGGCTCTAAGGGAATGACGCTAGTTGAGAAAGCAAGTGAATGACCTGTTGGAGAAGGGTTTCATCTAGAGGAGTATTTCCAAGTAAGGGATGCTAGTCGTCTTTGCCACCGATGGATGGTTCCCTTAGACTCTATGCTGATTACCGTGACTCGAATAAGCTGACAAAGAAGAATCGATATCCTTTTCCCCGCATAGATGATCTCTTCGATTAGTTGGTTGGAGTAAGAGTATTTTCTCTACTTAACTTAGCTATAGGTTTTCATCAATTGAGAGTGGCTAAGGATAGTATTCAGAAGACTGCATTTAAGAATCCTGATAGGTTATATGAGTGGTTAGTCATGCCTTTTGGACCAACCAATACTACTGCTTATTTTGTTGATTTGATGAGCCGAGTATTTAGGGAGTTGTTGAATAAGTTTTTTGTGGTATTTATGGATAATATCTTGGTATACTCAAGGAGTAGGGAGCAACATGCTTTGCATTTAGAGGGGGTGCTTAGGACCCTCCGAGCACATAAGCTTAAAGCTAAATTTCTACGTGTCACTTTTGAAGAGATTAAGTTCGCTTCTTGGGACACATTGTTTCAAAGAGTGGTTTGGCTGTGGATCCTAGTAAGATGGCGGCAGTGCAGGATTGGCATATCCAGAACTGAGGAGCTTTCTTGGTTTCGCAGGTTATTATAAAAAGTTCATTAAGGACTTTGTTAGGATAACTGAACCATTAACTAACCACACCAAAAAGAATATAGCTTTTGCATGGGATTCCAAGTGTGAGGATGCTTTCGTCAGGTTGAATGAGGCTTTGACCGGTACACCTGTATTAGTGTTACTTTATGGGAGTAAACCATTTACAATTTATACTGATGCTTATGGTACGAGATTGGGAGCAGTGTTGATGCAGGAGGGTAGAGTGGTACGCTATGCTAGTGGGCAGTTGAAGACTCATGAGAGGAACCACTCAATGCATGATCTTTAATTGCTAACTATAGTCTTTGCTCTTAAGTCTTGGAGACATTACCTTCTAGGTGAGAGATTTGAGCTTTATACAGACCACAAGTCCTTGAGATACTTGTTTTCCCAAAAGGACTTGAATTTAAGGCAGTAGTGATGGATGGAGCCCTTAGCCTCATATGACTTTGAGATTTCTTATACCTCGGGCAAAGGAATGTTGTAGCGAATTCGTTGAGTAGATAGAGAGCTACACCAAGTCCATTATTTTTGGATCGAAGGTGTTTGGAGTATACTTCCGTTTGACTGTAGGCCATCATCTGATATTATCCCTGGATTATTAGCAGCCCTTAATGTTTAGCTGACCTTGATGGAGAAAATCGGGGCTAGCAGAGAGAGGATGGTAAGCTGGCAGAACTTTTGGATAGATTAGGCAGAGAGGAGTCATCGAGTCATCTTAGGCATTATGCCATAGACTCGAGAGGATGGTTGAGGAGGGACGGTAGGCTATGTATTCCTTGTAGTACAGATTTGGTGGATGCAATACTGGCAGAGTCTCACCTTTCTAAGGTGACTATTCATCCCGGTGGTGATAAGATGTACTGGGATGTAAGGAGAATTTTCTTCTAGTCTGGAATGAAGAGGTAAGTGACGGAGTATATAGCTACATGTATGACTTGCTAGAGGGTGAAGGCAGAGCAAAAGAAGTCTAGTGGTTGTTGCAGCCATTAGACATCCTACAGTGGAAGTGGGAGAGCATTTCTATGGACTTCATAGATAGTTTACCTAGATTTAGGAGAGGGAATGAGGGCATTTAGGTCATCATGGATAGATTGACCAAGTGCGATCATGTGAGGAGCACTAGGATAGCAGCTTTATTGGTGGCTTTATATGTTAAGGAGGCAATTAAACTTCATGGAGTACCTACAGTATAGTTAGTGATAGACACCCACTCTTCACTAGTGAATTTTGGAGGAATCTGTAGAAGGCTTTATGGATGGAGTTGAGTTTGAGTGCAACATAACATCCACAGACTGATAGCCAAATATAGAGAGCAAATCGGGTTTTTGAGGATTTACTTATAACGAGTATCATTGATTTTGGAGGCTCTTGGGAAGATCATTTTTCATAGTATATTTTGCCTATAATAATAGCTACTAAGCTAGCATAGGGATGGCACCATTCAAGGCTATATATGGTAGACCTTGCAGATCGCCATTATGTTGGTGGGACACTACAGATAGGATTATCTTTGGGTCTGATATGGTTAGGGAGACTTCAGAGTGGGTGGACTTGATTCGAAAGAGGATGAAGACAGCTTAGGACCGACATAAGTCTTAAGCAGATAGGTGGCGCTCTGAGTTGGAGTTTGCAGTTAGGATATGTATTTGTGAAGGTCTCACCCTTGAGAAATATAATGAGATTTGGAAGTTTCGAGAAGCTAGCTCCGAGATTTGTTGGACCCTTTCCGATTGTGGCTAGGATTAGGAGATTAGCTTATAGAGTTAGACTTTCAAAGAAGTTAGTTGGAGTTCATGATTTTTTCTATGTTTCACACTTGCGAAAGTGCTTGCATGATTCGGATATTATTGTAGAACCTAGTAGTTTGGAGGAGGTTGTGGTAGGGCATGAGTCACTTATTTGATGTATACCTACCTGCATTTAGGAACACGACAGTAAGTGGCTCTGTAATAAGGAGATCAGATTAGTTAATGTTCAGTGGGGAGACGACCTAGCTGAGAGTACTTAGGAGCCTAAGGAGAGGATACAAGCTTCTCACCCACGTCCCTTTTATGGTATGTCCCACATTGTGATCTTTATTTAGCAAGAACTTTAGGTGGAACCTTGGAGGGTAGGTAGAATATATTAAGTAGAGACCTTTGGATGATAGGTATTTTTGTAAACATGTCAACGAGACATGTATTGTTGATGGATGCTATTGGATGTACATGGGTGTTTATGGATGCAAGTGGTCGCATTGCATGCACTAGGATATTGAGTCCCTTAGGCACACATATTCATACATTATGTGTATAGTTTGCTGATTTTGGTTGTTATCCATGGATGATTTTTGCATATGGATGTTGCATTAGGATGTGTGGCTGAACATACATGTAAAAGTATTAGTTATTATAGGATCTTGCATATATTCAGATGCATGGCGTATGCTTATTTGCATAAACATGAAGTCGATTGAATAAGTAGGCCGACTACTCTTTTCCATTAGTTCAGGTTCATATGCATTCCACGTTGCATAATTACATAACTGAATTAGGATTATTAAGGACTAAGGTTGCTATGGATGATGGATGAGTAGACGAATGTAGACTTTGACTGCTGGTTGTTATTTGCATTCTTCTGGCCTTAGAGATTTCGAGGACGAAATCCTTTAAGAAGGAGAATGTAACACCCCCAAGATTTTATGGAAATAAATAAGAAAATATAATTAAAAATTAAGAATTAACCTAAAAGGTGAATTTTCATAAATGTCCAAATTTGAATGCAAGATTTGGACTTTTGTGTCCGTAGTAATTTTTTGGACAACTTTCATATATAACTTGTTGAAATCCAAGCTAAAATGAAAAAGTTATAAAGGATTGAATAAATAATAAATTGCAAAAAAATAGAAGATAGAAAAAAAAATCAACTAGGGCCACGCCGACCCAAATGGATCCAAGTCGACCGTGGGCGATCTTCCTGGCCCATGGTCGATCGTATGGTCACGACGACCTAGAGACGATTCGTTTCATCATGCTGGATTGTTGCATGCTGGCCACAGTTTCCTGAATGAACAAGATGATTTTGGGTTGGATCTGATGGTAGCTAGTTGAGGTGTTCCCTTATAAATTGATAGCTAGGTGGAACGACCGCCTTTCTTGAATCGAAAGAGAAGCCATTAAGGGTAGAAGGAAAAGAAAGATAAGAAGAAACTAAACAATCATAGATTCTCACCACGAATCAAAAAAAACATATAATATATAACATAGGATATTACATAGTCATTCCCATAATAATAATAATAATAATACATCAGAGTCATTATAATGTAATTTCAATTGGACAGTTATACTGCCTGCCTACCACAAAATGCATGAAGATAATAACTAGCTACGATGAAGCCACCTACTCCACCTCCTTCAAAATGCTTCCATAAAAAACTTGGATCACTTTTCTACTCATAAAAATTTGAGTACCCAAGAGTTTTAGGAAAATAAATTAAAATTTCAGGTCAGACATGGGTATGGTGTGAGTAAACTCAAACAATTTAATTCTTACTTTTATAAAATATTTTGAAAATCAAAGGTATCTCGTACGACCACGCCGCACATAAACACATATGGATTTTTACCTTACGAAAACCAAAAATTTTTATGTAGAAATCCAGTGATATTATGATAATGTCTAGGGTTTTCGAGTAAAATAAAGCATAGCTGAAATGCTCGCATCTCATATTTCAACATATTTCGGTACAATAAAAAACGTATGGCACTTATTGAAGAATGGATTTCATACAGTGACTAGGGTACTGGGGCACCGCCTGTCACGGTGCATCCCTAGATAAAATAACACAAAGGGCCTTGCCTGGATCCTCTGCCAACACAAGACCGGCCAACCCTTTGCTGGATAGTACCGAATAAGATTACCCTTCAGTTGGGATCAGGAACTGTACTGAAGCATACATAAGTTAATAGTAGGGACTCTAGATAGGGATGACCTTACCCTAATGAGAGTGACCCACTTAGTCTTGCTACATCTCCATTATTTTATTCATTCCCGGTTGATGAGGCCTAAGGCTACGTTTTACCTTTATTATATCATTGCCACTTGGAATGCTAACATTGCCTTCCATATGTTGACACAATGTCAGCACTCATCCATACAAGTCGTTTAGGAGATGGATGAACTGAAGGCACTATCTCCACTACACCCATTTTGAAATCATCCTTAGGGTTAGTAGCAAATAGCCCTTGCACTTCTAAGTCTTCATCGTGGACCTTGCCTTCACTATTTCCAATTCGAACGTTTACGTTGGTTCGAAGTGGTTTCTGGATAATGACTAATATCCGATCCTGGTCACTCCAAACTAACATTCGATAATTTTAAATGGTCAAGTTGTTTATAGTGAACTATCCCACTATTAAGGTGTAAAGATTTACATATAAACATATGTTCCATATGCTTAGATTATCATGACCCGCTTATCGAAATTAACCCCCCTGTATTCATCACATTCCCGAGGCATGGTATTTTTGAAAAGTACAAGTCCACTTACATCCAATAAAACTATCAACGTTTTATTACAACTAATTTAATTCATTCTACTACGTAATAGCATGGACAAAAGATCCTATTATTTCCAAAACAATTTTTTTATACAAGGAAGTTTGTTAAAATAAACAACCGATAGAATTTAAAACAAAATTTTATAACAAATAAATTCCCATTTTAATCATTAGTTTAAACCCCCAATTAAACCTTAATTAATCTTAATTAAATCAAAATTAAATAATAAATAACCCTAATTTTCTTTACTTTCAAACTTTAATTAAACTTTAATTAAAAAACATTTATTTAAAATTAAACCCAAATTAAGTAGATAATTAACCATTGATTAAATAATAATTAATTAAAAAACTAACTCTAATTAAATAAATAATTAAACAAAATAAAATTTATTAAGTAAAACTAAGTCCCTTTTATCTTACTTAATTAAAAATAATTTACTTGGTTAATAATTTCTTAAACTCTAATTATTTAACCTAATCACCTGATCAATTGATTAATTAATAATTAACCAAATTGATTTAAATTAAATAAATAAATTATTAAATGATTAAAAACTTAAACTTTTGACTTACTTAATCAATTCAAAATGAGTTTAAAAAACAATCCAAAGAAAACAGTTAAAACTCGAAATCATGAAATTTTGCGAACTGCATCCATAGAGACTATCGCTACATATGCAGTTCGCTAGAATTGATTTCTTAGTGAATTCTTCACTTTAAATATAGCTACTACATCTTTGAAAACACAAATGGGAAAGTTTTGAAAACTTAAAACAAAGGTAAAAACTTGGAAAAACATTTTCAAAAATCCAAAACTCGAAAATAGGTTTCATTTTCAAGTCGGATCCCAAATCCTTTGCGACTTTTCAAGGTGCAAACTTCACAACATTTACATCATACACACATGGTTTTGTTTTCATAAACAAACTACCATAATAACATACCCGATATCACATATCCATATCCATATACATATCCAAACATATCAACATATTAGCCAATCACCAAATCCAAGTTCAAACATAAACATATCATCATATGTCAACAAAACGACATGATAATTCAACATAATAGTCGCCATATTTCACAACATATAGTCCATCAAAATAAAGTTAATTTCTTTTCCAAAAATAAATTTTTACTCACCGAATTTTTTTCTAGATCAAAGCAACTTTTGTCGGAACTCGAAAACACTTAAGAATGTTGCAAATTTGAAGCTTTTGGACACTTAAACACTTGAATTGGGCTCGACCAAGTAGTGTTTGGGTTCAGCCTTGGGCTAATGTGTTCGTCCTTGGGAGGTTTGGGCTTGGCCCTTATGGTTTTGGGTGGTGGAGTGTTGTATTTTTGGAAGTGGAGATGTTGAATGGGTTGTAGAAGCGTTTTAGTAAACTTTATAAGCGATTTTGCAAAAAGAAGTGAATGTTTCTAAAATTATAAGATATGAAGAAAATCCATGAAAGTGTTTATCCAAGCTCTTAGGAATTTTAAAAGTAGAGAAGAAGAATGTAAAATGAAAAATATGAAGATAAAAGGGTATATATAGGCTTAGGATTAGATTAAAATAATAAGTGATTTATATTAAAATATATTCGTGCATTGCCATACGTCCTCCCTTACCTCAAAACCATTGATACTGCCCCTCCCCATGATTTCCACTATTCATATCATGCTCTTATGTCCTAATGTTGAAAAGGTGTGTATTTATATGTGTGTGTGTGTGTGTGTGTGTATTTTCCTTTATAAAATATTTTCTTTTATCCTTATATATACACACTTAAAAGAGAGCATATCCATGCACATGTATTTATCATGTTAAAATGGTTTATATTGTGTGAATGTATGTTTAACATTGTGTTGTGACCTTTAAAAACAACTTTTAACTAACGAAAATCGATATTTTGAAAAATAACTTTCGGTCACATTTTCTATTTTTTTATGAACTATATATTTTTAGTAAAAAAATTTTGAAAACGATTTCATCATCTATAGGTACTATTTTAAATAGTTTTATTTATTAATAAAAATCCATTTATTAATTATGTTAAATATAATTAAATATTCATTTGAATAGTGATTAAATTTTGGGTCATTACACTCTCCCACCCTTAAAAGAATTTCGTCCCGAAATTATTAATCAAGAAGATAATTCAAACAACGCAAAAAGCCATATATTCATATCATAAACACATAAAAATACATACACTAGCATCCATAGCAAACAATGCACTATACATACAACATACGACTAGCTATCCTAACATTAACTCGGGATAGACTTCTCTCATATGATCCACCATCTCCCAAGTGCAATCTCTAGGATCCTCGCTCCATTGAATCTTAACTAGTCGCAACACCTTGTTACGCAAACATTTTTTATCCTGATCCGCAACATAAATTGGATATCTAACAACTGTCAGGTTCAGTTCTATTTCCAATTCCTCTTGAACGATGGCTCTACAATTAATGATAGGTCATGAACATATCTCCTCAAATGAGACACATGGAACACATTATGAACTACCGCCAATCTCTCCGACAACTCAACCATATAAGCAAGCGATCCAATCCTTTCAAGAATATGGAAGGGTCCAACATACCTTGGAGCTAACTTCCCATCTTTTTCAAATCTAACAGCTCCTCTTATGGGTGAAATCTTTACGAATACCAAGTCCACAATCATGAATTCCAAATCCCTTCGCCTCTTACCTGCATAACTCTTTTGGTGATCTTAGGCCTCCTTCATCCTTTTCTTAATCATTGCAACTTTCTCTGTAGCCTCTCGGATCATGTCCGGTCCAAGAACTAATCTATCTCCCATCTCAACCCAATATACGGGTGACTTGCACTTTCTTCCATATAGGGTTTCATACGGTGCCATTCCGATGCTTGCATGGAAGCTTTTGTTGTAGGAGACCTCAACTAAATGCAAAAGATCCTCCTATGATCCACCAAAATCTAGAATATATGTCCTTAAGAGATATTCTAGAATTTGATTCACTCGCTCCGTCTGTCTATCGGTCTGGGGGTGATATGATGTACTTAAACTCAATGTTGTTCCAAGGGTTGTTTGCAATGCTTCCTAAAATTGATTAGTAAAATGGGGTCTCGATCACTTTTCATACTCACAGAACTCCATGCCACCTGACTATCTCTCTCATAAAAATTTCCGCTAAAGAAGCAGCGGTCCTTATTGGTTTCACTAGAATAAAATGTGCGCTCTTCGTTAATCGATCCACGATAACCCATGCTCCTTTATTCTTTTTCTGGTTTTGGGAAAACCATCGATAAAATCCATTGATATCATTTCCTATTTCCAGTTGGGTATTTCCAAAGGTTGTAATAATCCGGTTGTTTTTTGATGATCACCTTTGATTTTTTGACGGCATGAACACCTGTTGACAAAGATTGAAATGTCCTTCTTCATCCCCGACCACCAAAATACTCTTTTCATATCCTTGTACATCTTGTGATTTCCTGGATGAATACTTAACTTAGACTTGTGGTATTTTGACAAAACTTCCTGCCTCAGCCCACCTACATCTAGGACACACAATCGTCCATTTGTCCTGAAATCACCTCGGCTATCCATCCTAAAATCTGAACATCTACCCTCCTCAATGCCTTATATTAAGCCTTCCAGTATCTCATTCTCCCTCTGATTCCTCATAATCCTTTCCTGAAGTGTCGGGGTAACCTCCAAGAGAGTCAAAACAACATTCCTTCTCAAAGCATCCACCACCACATTAGCCTTCCCTAGCGTATACAGAATATCCAAGTCATAAGCCGTCAGAAACTCTAACCATCTTTGTTGCCTTAGATTCAGATCCTTCTGAGTAAAAAGATACTTCGGGAATTTATGATCCGTGAAGAGCTCGGATTTTTCACCTCATTAAAGAAAGAAAACTTATTCCTAGAATATCTAAAGATTAGAAAGAAACTAAGAGGAATAGAAGGATCCTTACCCAGCAAGTAGTGTCTCCACATTTTCATGCAAAGACAATAGCCAATAACTCTAAGTCATGCGTATCATAGTTCTTCTCATGAGGCTTCAACTGCCTGGGGTTGCTTAAGCAATCACTCTACTATTATATATTAGAACAACACCAATTCCCACTCCACACACATCTGTATAAACCGCGAACCCACTATTTCCATCAGGAATAGCCAAAACTGGTGTACTGGTCATTCTCTTCTTCAATTCTAGAAATGCCACTTTACACTTTGGGGTCCATACAAACTTCTCCTCCTTAGTCAGCTTAGTCAAATGGGATGAAATCTTGAATAAACCTTCCATAACATCCAGCCAATCCTAAGAAACTACGAACCTCGGTAGGAGTTCGCAGTTGCTTCCATTCTTGAACAGTCTCCACCTTCACTGGATCTACTGAAAATACCGTCTTCGGTCAGAATATGTCCTAAAAATCTTACTTCTGATTTCAAAAATGGCATATAGAAAATTTTTCCTTTAGAACATGTCTTCTCAATGTTTCCAACACCACTTCCAAATGATATTTATGCTCCTCCTCAGATTTGGAGTAAATAAGGATGTCGTCGATGAAAACTAACACAAACTTATTAAGAACATCTTGAAAAACACGGTTCATGAGATCTACAAAATATGATGGTGCATTAGTTAGCCCGAAAGGCATAACCAACCACTCAAAGAAACAGTCAGGGCCTCTAAAAGCAGTTAAGGGTATACTATCTTCAGCAATACATAATTGATGGAATCCATCAGCTAGATCCATCTGAGAAAATACCGTAGCTCCATGAAGTTGATCAAAAAGATTAACGATGTGAGGTAAGGGTACTTATTCCTAATGGTTAGATTATTCAAGTCCCTGTAATCCATGCACAACCTTAAAGATCCATCAGACTTAGCCGTACACATCATGCCAAACCCTCAACACGAGCGACTGGGTCTAATCAATCCTTTCCTTAACAAGTCCTGGGTTTGACTTACCAACTCCTCTCTCTTCCTTGGAGCCATCTTTTGCTTAGGTAGAACCACATGTCTTGCATCAAGGACCAAATCAATGCAAAATTCTATTTCTTGGTGCAGGGGTAAACTTTTAACTTCTTCAAATACATCCGAAAAATTCTTAATAACTTCAATAGACCCTACACTCTCTTGGGGTGCTTCAAGGGCATACAAGAAACTACACATATTAATATCAGGTTCCTTACAAGGTACTTTAACAACCCTTCCCAAATTGGTTACTAATGATATAGTTCATTCATTACAATCCAAAACAGCTCCATATTTCGATAACCAATCTATACCTTGGATAATGTCAAATCCCTTAAAGTTTAAGACATATGGGGCGCAAGAAAAATGATGAGAAAAGTAGGAAATTGGCACATCTTCACAAATCATATTCAAATGGGTTACAACAACTATAGGGTTAGACACACACACACACACATAGGGTTTCCTACAGTACTAGGAATAAGATGAAATTTCCTCCTGATCCACAACTGACAAAACTATGAGAGGCACCAGTATCAAATAATGCTCGAACAAAAATACCATTAATCGGTAAGGTACCCTCAAGGATGCCTTTCCCATTCACATCCATTGAAGTAGACGGTTCATCTTAATGGCGTATATCTTGGGTTGCTGCACCTTCTCTATGAGTCGACAGTCATTTACCATATACCCGAGCTGATGGCAATTAAAACAAAGAGTCTTCTGGACCATCGAGAAGATAGGTCCACTTTGTTATTGCCGTTGTTGCTGCGTTCCAGAATTCTTGCAAAACTTCATGATGTGGACCTTCTGCTGACATTTGTAGCAAACAAAATCCTTCAAACAACTTACTTGGGCTCTACCTCCAGGCATTCCCTTAACCTTATTCTTCCAATTCGGATTGAACTTCCTCTTGTTGGAACTATTTCCACTAGGTGCTACTGGAGTAGGCTGCTTCTTTTTCAAGGTGTCGTACCTCAGAGCCAGGTCAACTAAATCCGCAAAAGTACCTTTGACGTGAGCTGTCATTTTCTCATGGTATTCTTCCTTCATACCAAAATCGAACATCTCATTCTTTTTTAATGGGGTGTTAATCAATTCTTATCCAAAACGAGTTAAACAAGATAACTCGTTGAACTTCATCTCATACTCTGCTATAGTTAGACCCCCTCGCTTCAAATCCATGAAGTTGCGGTACATCCTCATCCTTCCTGCTACTGGAAAGAATTAGTCCTCAAAAACTTCTTTAAATTGAGCCCACGAAAACCCATCTTTTAGAATATTTACAGTAAGGGAGTCCCACCAAGTTGCTGCTCCCTTTGCAGTTGCTATGCCGCTAAAAATTTCTTTTGTTCGTCGGATAAACCAAGACCTTTAAAAATCTTCTCGCTAGATCTCAACCAAGCATGCATTTCCATGATAGACTCGGTCCCCTTAAATGGTTTCCCTCCAAGTTTAGTGTAATCCTTGCATAAGGTTGCGAAATTCACTCTCAGCCGCTCTGGTGCTACCTCCTCGGTAATATGAACTCTTCCAACATTTGGGGTTCGACCATTTGTAGTTGTAGTGCTACCTGCTCCCTTACCACGTCTGCCTCTGTTACTCATGTCTTACTATCTACAGAGTTAGATAATTCTTAGAGTACTTGGACTAGATAAATCTTGACAGAAGGTTACTAATTATACCTATCAACATGATCTGTCTATCAGATATATATATATATATATATATATATATATATATGCACATATATATACAAATGAAAATTACAAATACACACTCTTGAAGTTGACCCTAACCCAAAGCCTAAGTGTTCGCTCAACCTAGACTTTGATACCACAATGTAATGACCGCCTTTCTTAAACCAAAAGACAAGCCATCAAGGGTAGAAGAAAAGGAAGACAAGAAGAAACTAAACAATCATATAATCCTACCACGAATCAAAACAACATATAATAGATAACATGGGATATTATATAGTCATTCCAATAATAATAATAATAATACATCAGAGTCATTACAATACAATTTCAACTGGATAGTTATACTGCCTACCCATCACAAAATGCATATCATACACAATCACAATGGAATAAGATAATAACTAGCTACGATGAAGCCACCTGCTCCACCTCCTTCAAAATGCTTCCGTAAGAAACATGGATCACTTGGCTACTCATAAAAATTTGAGTACCTAAGAGTTTTAGGAAAAGAAAATAAAACTCCAGGCTAGTCATAGGACTGGTGTGAGTAAACTCAAACAACTTAATTCTTACTTTTATAAAACATTTAGAAAATCAAAGGTATCTTGTATGACCATGCCGCACATAAAAACGAACAAGTTTTTACCTTACGAAAAAATACTTTATATAGAAATCCAATGATATTATTATAATGTCTAGGGTTTCCAAGTAAAATAGAACATAGTTAAAATGCTTGCATCTCACATTTCAACATATTTGGGTACAACTAAAAATGTACTACACTTATTAGAGAACGGATTCCATACAATGATTGGGCTACTAAGGTACCGCCGGTCATGGTGCATCTCTAGATAAAATAACACCGAGTACCTCACATGGATCCCCTACCAACACAAGACCGACCTACCCCATGTTGAATAGTGCTGAATAAGATCACACCTCGGTTAGGATCAACAACCGTACCGAAGCATACATAAGTCGATAGTAGGGACTCAAGATAGGGATAGCCTTACCCTAATGGGAGTGGCCCACATAGCCTTGCTGCATCTTCCCTATTTTAGTCATTCCCGGTATATGAGGCCTGAGACTACGTTTTACCATTACTACAGCATTTCCACTTGGAATGCTAACATTGCCTTCCATATGTTGACACAATGTCAGCACTCATCCGTACAAGTCTTTCAGGAGATGAATGAACCAAAGCCACTATCTATACTACACCCATTTTGGAATCACCCTCAGGGTTAGTAGAAAATAACCCTTGCACTTCAAAATCTTCATCGTGGACCTTTCCTTTAATGTTTCCAATTCGAATGTTTATGTTGGTTCGAAGTGGTTTTCGAATAACGATTAACATTCGATCCCGGTCTCTCCAAACCAACATTCGATAATTTTAAATGGTCAAGTTGTTTATAGTAGACCATCCCACTATCAAGGTGCAAAGATTTACACATGAACATATGTTCCATATGCTTAGATTATCATGAGCCGCTTATGAAAATTAACCCCCCTTTAGTCATCATATTCCGGAAGCGCGATATTTGTGATAAGTACAAGTCGACTATTTTCACAAAACGTGTCAATATTTTATTACAACTACTTTAATTCATTCGACTACGTGATAGTATGGGTAAGAGAACCTTTTTATTTTCCAAAACAATTTTCTCATACAAGAAAGTTTGTTAAAAATAAATAACCGATATAATTTAAAAGAAAACATTAAAACAAATAATTTCCCATTTTAATCAAAAGTTTAAACCCTCGATTAAATCTTAATTAGTCTTAATTAAATCAAAATTAAATTATAAATAACCCTAATTTTCTTTACATTTAAACTTTAATTAAATAACATTTATCTAAAATTAAACCCAAATTAACTGGATAATTAACCTTTGATTAAATAATAATTAATTAAATAACCAACTCTAATTAAATAATTAATTAGATAAAATAAATTTTGATTAATAAAATTAATTCCCTTTTATCTTAATTTATCGTTATTTAAAACTTATTAAAAATAATTAACTTAATTAATAATTTCTTAAACTCTAATTATTTAACCTAATTACTTGAACAATTATTAATTAATAATTGACCAAATTGATTTAAATTAAATAAAAAATTTATTAAATAATTAAAAACTTAAACTTTTGACTTACTTAATCAATTCAAAACGAGTTTAAAAAATAATCCAAAGAAAACAGTTAAAACTTGAAATCGTGAAATTTTCCAAACTGCATCCATAGCGACTATCGGTGCAAACGCAGTTCGCTACAATTGATTTCTTAGTGAATTCTTCACTTTAACTCTGGCTGCTACATCTTTGAAAACACAAATGGAAAGTTTTGAAAACTTAAAACAAAGGTAAAAGCTTGGAAAAACATTTTTAAAAATCCAAAGCTAGGAAATAGCTTTCATTTTCAAATCGGATCTCAAGTCCTTTGCGACTTTTCAAGGTGCAAACTTCATGAGATTTACATCATATACACATGGTTTTGTTTTATAAACATATTATCATAATATCATACCCAATACCACATATCCATATCCATATACATGTCCAAATATATAACAATATCAACAATTTACCAAATCCAAGTTTAGACAAAAACATATCATCATATGTCATCAATACGACATGATAATTCAACATAACAAACACCATATTTTCACAATATATAGTCCATAAAAATCAAATTAATTTCTTTTCCAAAATCAAAAGTTTTACTCATCGAAAATTTTCTTAAATCAAAGTAACTTTTGTCGAAACTCGAAAAAGCTTAAGAATGATGCAAATTGGAAGCTTTTGGACCCTCGAACACTTGAATTGGGCTCGACCAAGTGGTGTTTGGGATCAGCCTTAGGCTAATGTGTTCGGCCTTGGGTGGTTTGGGTTCGGCCCTTATGGTTTTGAGTGGTGGAGTGTTGTATTTTTGGAAGAGAAGATGTTGAATGGGTTATAGAAGCGTTTTAGTGAACTTTAGAACCGAATTTTGCAAAAAGAAGTGAATATTTCTCAAACTAAAAGATATGAAGAGAAGCCACGAAAGTGTTTATCCAAGCTCTTAGGAATTTTAAAAGTAGAGAAGGAGGTTGTAAAATGAAAAATATGAAGATAAAGTGGCGTCTATAGGCTTAGGATTTGATTAAAATAGTTGATTTATATTAAAATATATGTTTGCATGCATTGCCATACCTCCTCTCTCCCCTCAAACCATTGATACTACCCTCCCCATTCTTTCCATTATTTATGTCATGATGTTGTTTCCTTATGTTGAAAAAGGTGTGTATTTATATGTGTGTGTGTATTTTCCTTTATAAAATATTTTCTTTTATCCTTATATATACACTTAAAAGAAAGCATATTCATGCACATGTACACATGTATTTATCATGTTAAAATAGTTTATATTGTGTGCATGTATGTTTAACATAGTGTTATGACCTTTAAAACAACTTTTAACTAATGAAAAATCGATATCTCGAAAAATAACTTTCGGCCAGATTTTCTGTTTTTCTATGAACCATAATAAACTAATTTTGGAAACGATTTTATCATTATTAATTACTATTAAAATAGTTTTATTTATTAATAAAAATCCATTTATTAATCATTTAAAACATAATTAAATATTCATTTAAATAGCGATTAAATTCCAGGTCGTTACATAGGGTAAACCTAAAACCTAGTTCTCTCCATTACAACGAAGCACTGTCAAAATAGAACCTAAACCTTAGTTTTCCAAATCAATTTCTAAACTCCAATTCTATTTTACATCTCATTCTAAATTAATATAAAATGGAAATATAGCAATTGGACAAGAGACCTATGCGGATTTAGGGCGGAAAGCTTGCAACATTTGAGACAAGCCTAAAAACTTAGGACAGAGGTGAGTGGACACAGATTTAACAAGTTAATTAAATTAATTGATTTTAATTTCCACTCTATGCTGATTTGATTATTAATTCTAGTATGAATCATGTAACACTATAAAATGAACCATAAATAAATGGCATAAAATTTAATTAAACCTAATAAGGTAGAATATGAAAATTTTATAAAAGTTGAAATTGGACCACAGAAGTTATTCTGTTGCATTCGTGGTGAAATTCTGATCTGTTTTGCTATATATAATATGCTGAAAATGGAGATTAAATGAAAAAATTATGGGTATTTGAAGTTTTTAGATTTAAATTAAATTAGCTTTAATTCAATGTAAAATAATGATTTAAATTAAGGATTTGAATTTTAAAAGTTAGCTTGGGGGCTAAGTAAACGTTAATTAACGTTTAACGTTAAATTTAAATAGGGGAAAGAAATTAGTTAATAAAGCAATGAAATCAATTGTTACCCAAAATAATCAAATGGTCAATACCCTCACTATGACCGATTGACCCTTAGCAGTCGACCGGTAAGACGGGTTGGTTGACTAGTCGAAGCCAATTTTTGGCAGTGGCGGCTAGGGTTTGAAGGGGTGTGTTATTATTTTAATGCTTTGGATTTATTATTTTCTCACCTACTTCCATCATATGGTTCTTGTACGTTTCAACACCTAAAAGTAGAACCCTATCCTATCCACTTTTTATTCATATTATTTTAGGGAATACAATGAAACTCTTCCATTGCCATCTCTCTGGTAAGATTTAGAAAATGCTTAGAGAATTCAGGTAGGAATTCAACTTATTTATTATTTGTTTCTTCTTCCTCCAGTCTATTTTTATCCTATTCTTCTCCATTTATTCTGAATATAATGAATATATACCTTTCCCTACTGTGTGTATGTTAAAAGAGAGAATTTCTGAAAGGGATTAGAAGGCTACAAATCCACTTAAGTGAAGCTAAGGCTAATCTGTGAGTGGAAACCTTAGTATTTCTTTTTAGCAATTGTTTAGTGTATTTCCTTTTGGATTTGAATATGCCTTAGGGATTTTTGGATTTCGAAAATATGATAGATAAAATCCCCCTTCTTTCGAAATGTCAATTCTATGCGAAGATTCCGGATTATTTACATTAATTTGATGGGATTTGTTCGGTTGTGCAATTTTTAATGATTTCATATTCTATTCCACTCCTCCTTCCACTTTGATTCAAATTTTTGATTCTCCAATAAAATAGGGGTTTAGATTATGAATCTTATTCGTAGTCTACACCACTTATTCCACACAAATTTCCTTCTTATCAATTTCTTGTAAAAGAGGAGTTGAATAAAATATAAGATTTAAATTGCAATTCATATTGCTTAGTATACTCCATTTTACTAATGTAATAAACTGAGTCTCTAATTTAATTACAAGTCCGTTATTAAAGTTTGGTTATGAATAATTATTCCCTGTTTATATTGAAATCCCTTGTTCTTGTATGTTGGAATCTTGGGAATTTGAAGAAAAAAGGACTTGTAATAGTATTTGGTTAGGGAATTGACATTTAACGCTAGTTTAGAGTGTAAAGTACGTGCTTTTAGAACTTATTAGGCGTGAATATTTATTTATCTTTATTTGCATAATTAACATATAATTATTGCATATATGGCGTAGTTAATTAGACATTTATTTTCCCCTATTATGAAGGTAACTGATTTGTAGGAGAAAATAAGAGGGAAACTCTTATATAGCCTTATGATTATGTTAAGGCATCATAATGAAGATTCCTTATAAGGCCTTATTTATAAAATGGTGAGATGAGTGTGGGTGCATGTTTTTGTGTGTTTATGGAGAGTAATTGATGCATGGTTAAGTCATGGGGACACGAGGTCGATAGAGTTACATAACGGAAGTCTGCTCTTCACTTTGAGATTACTAGGAGTTATGTACAAGTTCTATAGATGTGTGATATCCTTATGATAAATATCTGTAATGAAGTGAGGTTAGTGTCAAATTCTATAGGGAAAATTTGCCCAGCTAATCTGGCTACTAGTTCCCATGAATAGCCAGACTAATGTTAGATGTCATTACAAATATGGGCTATAATACGAGGGGCCTACTTTGGGGTCTCGAGGTATTAAGTGGCTGTTTGAGGGCCTGCTTCCTTTCCCCAAATGAAGTATTAAATGACCCAAGGGACACTTAGATGGTATCTCTACAGGGGCCCGCTTCTGGTTATGGTATTAAGTGATTGATTGACGGTCCACCTTTTCAAATAAAGAAGTATTAAGTGACTTGAGATTCCATATGATGCTAGCTAGATAATACCATTGAGGAGCACACCTTGGAAATATCTATTAAATAACGGGGTCTGCTGCCTATTTTCCAATAAAAGGTATTAAGTGACTTGGGTACTATCTCATGCATCGCTAGTAATTATAACACGAGATTGGGTTATGGGATTTTAGAAACATACTTCTTTCCTTAAAAAAAATTATTAAATGATTTCAATGGTTTTATGTTAGTAGATATATTTTTATTTTGAAATATATTGCCCAAGTATTGAAAAAGGTAAGAATCGAGGTTTTATTCACCAAACACTTGTTATTCCGACCCCCGTCTCATTACAACATAGGTTAAAGGACATTGATGACGAAGATGATACTTAAAAATGGAGGTGGTTTACTTTTGGCAGCATTTATCATTTTTACTTGCTCTTATATGTACCCATTTATCTAAACTATCATTGTAAAAAATTTATGACATGAATTGATGGTACTTTGTATTTTGACATATTTATGGTTTTGAAATAAATGGGTACACTTTGTTATTGTATTTTGTTCCATCCGCTGTGAGTTCTGATATTTAATTATAGCTTTATACTATTATTTCCTTATTTCTACCAACAGCTTACCTCAAAATGGATCTAAGTTTCGATCGGCCTTTTCTAGATCGAAATTTAGGCATGTTCCATGGTGGGTTGTTCATTTGTTACCAAATCCTAGGTTACCTACTCTGTGACGGCCCACAAATCCATACCCTTTGAATCGACAATAATCCACACATGTCCGATCCAAAAAGCACAAACTGACGGAAAGTCAAGAAAAAGAAAAGAAGAGAGAAGAAGAGAAGAGAAGAAAGAGAGAAGATAGAACCAAACAGAACAATACAGAATCTCACATCATAGCGGAAAATATCTAATATCATATCAATGATCTTTACAAAACGGAAATGGTATATACATACATTAATCAGAGTTCAATAATCAATCAGAGTTATCAGCTTGAACAGTTATAATAACCTGTCACTATAATTGCTGATAATATACAACAACAAACAAAGCACAACGGATAATCAAAACAAGTACGTGTAAACGAAAATGAAGATCTCCAGCTCTTCTGCTGAAGTTCCAAAAGCACCAAATCTGAACCTGTAAATATACTCGGTCTGACTGAGCATTGAAAGCGAAGGACGCCCGGATCAGTCTGGTAAACCAGCGTGAGAAACGCACTCAACTGAATATATTAAATTGCCAAAACTTTTTCGTTATCAAAACAAAAGTATCTCGTAAGACACACCCACACATAAACACGGACATGTTTTTACCTTACGATCACTAAAACATTTCTTTCATATCAAATCGTCTTATATTATACTAGTGTCTACTATATACAAATAATATTAATCATAGTCGAAATGGTTACCCATATCGCATATCGAGGCTATTCGTTACGCCTTTACAAACAAAATCGTAGCACGTAGTGGGTTTTGGATTTCCATACAAATGACCAGGTGAAGGGACTACCTTCCGACAGCACATCTCTAGAAGAATGTATCGAGGACCATCACAAAGGATCCTCTACCAACACAAGACCGACCCACCTCTATAACTAGATGGTACCGAATATATCATCCTCCGATCGTTACCGACCTTTACCGAGGGCCCTCATAGCATACAAACCACATAATCAGATACACGACGTCATAGCGTGTAAAGATATATTTAGAAGAGGATGATCATATCCTACTTGGGAATGACCCACTTAGCCCTGCTGCATCTAACCCTGTTTTGGTCATTTCTGGTTGATGAGGCCTGACGAGGTAACGATAACCTTTCACAAAGCACAATCACATCACTTAGAATGCCACACGGCCATTTCCATTGACTACTAATTGCCTTCCACAAAAATACAACTCTTAAGCTCATACGTCTCAAGGAGGGTGTTAAGCTAAGAGAAGTTGCCTTCTCCACCACCACTGATGTATGTTTGTAAAAACCAACGTACATAATCTATAGAAATGCAATGTCAGACAAACATCCATACAAGTTGTCCAGGAACAGGACAAACCGAAGGTACTTTCCTACCACATCCTGTCGGGAAATCCCTAGGATTAGTAGCGAATAGTCCTCGCAATGGATATTTCATAATGAAGAGACCACTGCTACTGGACGTACATTGGGACTTTAACCCCAAATGATCAACAAGCAGTCCCCCACTATGAGACTTCAAAATATCAATATCATCACAAGCAACCTGCACAATCGTCGCATACACGTTAGTCCGAAGTGGTTTTCGGATAAACCAATCGCGGTCTCTTCGCACCAACAACACAAAAGCATTTCTCAACCTCACACAGAAACTAAGTCTCATAGACTTATCACGTCTCCAACTTTCAACTTGCTTTCCTTCAAGCCAAGAAGGAAGCTCGATAGATTGGAGTAATACTCCACACTATACGAATCAACATCCTCAACACAAATGATAATCAAGCCTACATAGAAGGCTATGTACTAAGTGTACGACTAAATAGTTCCCACATCAAGTCGTGGAACTAAAATTTTGGCCAATGTTTGATAGTCGGTTATTTAACTATCAAAACGAACAAACAAATATTTAGCACTACAACAATCACTAGGCCCTTTTAATTAATCTTTCATTGGTTGAATCATTTGCCAAATATTCACTTCAAATTATCTTTAAAAAGATATAATCTCAAACCCATTTCACTTCTATATTGGAAAACATTTCCAAATACTTATTTAATAATAAGTAATTCACAAATCAATTTATTTTCAACACTTAGAAAATATTACATATACTTAAATCATAATTAAGTATAGATTTTATTATTTAAGGAAAACATTTCCTTTAAACACATTTATTCGGGTCAAAACGAATGTTTCGTAAAACATCGTTACGACAATCCAAAATCACTAGTATAGGGATTCGAAAATTAGATAGGTATATAAATCCCAATACTATACAAAAACATTTCCTATCGAAAATCATTTACTTTAACAACAGTGTTATAGTCCATCATTTCCTTATTTCTCGAAAATGTCTATTTCAACAATGAATGTTGAAATCTATGGTTTCGATACTTAACACATTTTAAAACATCTTTAAATCATTTAAATCGAATTTAAATACCACTTCCCAAAATACTTGTTTAATATATTATTCACTGTCCAAAATCGTGAATATAAATCTCTAACCAAATTCAACACTTCTACATATTTAATTAAATGATTATCCACTGTCCAAAATTGTGAATATATCTCCTTTAATAAGCTTTCATATTTACTTATCAAATTCAATTGATTTCGGAATTATAAAACAATGTTTATAAAATCCATTTATATTTTATAAAAACTTCAATACACAAAATTCCTTTATTAACCAATTCCATTTATAACTCAATTATATACCAAAAATCTAATTTATAAGTTAATAACTTATAATTCATTTATTTTACAAAATCATTCATTTTATAACTTCACAAATCATAAATTCCATTCTTTTATAAAATCCATTTATAATATCATTTTAACAATTTTAAAAACTCCTTTATAATTCAATTATTCTGATTTATAAAAACTTCAATTTTATAAATCTTATATATAAACCATTTATAATAAATCAAAAATCACAATTTATACTATTTCACAAAATAGTTAACTTTCTATTTCAAAAATCATATTCTTATTATATTTCCCAAAGGGTATAATTTATATAACATACAAATTATAACTTTTATCTATATAAAATAAATCAATTCTTAACGATTCAAAAATTCAATAAAACGTTTATTTCCAAAATCACTTTAAAATCCTTTTAAATTCGAAATCGTTACTTTAACATTTTTAAATTTCTAAAATAGGCCCAATGCTGCAACAGCACTAAATATAGCAATCACGACATCCAAAACATCATATATCATATGATAACAACATATATCACAAATATCCGTAAATAAAATCAATACTGTTGAGGAATCCAGTTGGATCCCTCCAACCTACCTGCAACAAATATACATATTAGAATATGTGTGTACAATGTCCGCTTCAAGACAGATGCGCATACAAAGGGTCATCCGCTCATACACGGGAACGTATAGGGTCATCTGCTCCACTAGGCAGATATATATCCAAATACCAATCAATATATCATATATCATCCAAACTATCATCAATCATCATATAATAAATTATTTCTCACTTATATAAAAATATTAGTAAGTCAGAAAGAGTGAGTTGTACTCACATTGCGTCCAATAGCAGTTTCAGTATTTTATTTCGAATAAAATTAAACATGCGTTTAATTTTACCCAAAATTCACACTTGCTCCAATCAACTCCAAACTCAGCTCCATCGCATAGTGTTCGCGAATATAAAACTAATGCAATTCGTTTCGTGCGAAACGGACCTTGTATGAAAATGTTATCACGTTTTAAAGTTTATATGATTTTTTTATAAAATTAATTTCATAATTTTCTTTTTATTTTTAACCTCAAACACATCCGGGCCGTTGATTTTCAAAGGCAAGATCCAACCGCTGCTCTCTTTCTTCCCATTCACGTTGAAACCCAGGCTAATGCGTACGAAGAAGAACCCATAGCCTCCATCTACCTTGAATTTTCGCAACCTCTCCGATCAACTTCACGACGATCAAACACCACCGTTCGAAAGCTCGGCCACGCCCCCACCTTCAGCCAAGAGCACAGCAGGCTTGATCGCCTAGAGGTCTTGAAAATCGTGTTTGAATGTTGGCTGTTCGAACGAGAATTGATGCCACACCGAGCCTCCATTCCACATATCTACGTTGATCTCCTAGAACTCGACGCACTCTTCAAAGTTGTAGTTGAGAGTTTCTGATGATTGTTGGTGGATTGGAAGATTTTAAGGAGAAAAGAATCGATAAATTTCGGCCATTGAATTGGAGGTGGCGGCCTGCCCTAATTTTCTTTAGGGTTTTGTAAAATAAAAATTTATACGTCCTTTTATAGAAAATTTACGCGACACTATTCATCCGGAATTTTTTCGAACTCCAAACGAAGTATGCCGCCTGGCGTTTATAATGTTTACCCCTATTCCGAACATAGTGGAAAATATATCGGGAGCTAATTCGATCGTACTTGAAAGATAGGTTTTCAAATCGAATTATTTAAATTTAAAATTCACTTAAACCGATTTCTATGCGTTTTTGCTTGCCCCGGACAAACCATAAATCCGATTGACACAAAATTTGAAAACATACAATAATATAATATTATGGATCCAATGTAATTGGTTTCGTTGAAATCTAAGACTGTTTGAAAAATGGCTATTTTTACACGTCAATTAAATATTAAAATGTTCAATTTCTGTAATTTAACCTTTAATTCGATTTTAAAAGTTCTCTAATATTATTCTAATTCAAATATGATTTAATTCAACTTTATACAACATTTTTATTCACATTAAATCCAAATATCAATTATTTTCACAATTTCAAATATTAAATTAACAATTTAATTATCCAATTTAATCCAGATATTCGAAATATTATTTATTCAGCTTATAAACTTTACTTGTCCATATTTAAAATCAATTAAATATACGAATTTAAAATTACTGAAATTCTGGGTCGTTACATTCTCCCCTACTTAAAAGATTTTCGTCTTCGAAATTACCAACTAAGAAAAAATCACAATATCCATTAACTTTTCAAAAGAAATCATTCCAACTGGGTATCCAAAATCCTTTAAACCTTTTAACATTTCTAAAATCCATTAGTTAAACTTCTTATAAAAACTTTACTAAGCTTTCAAATTCATTTATAGTTATCTTTTCAAAACCAACTATATCATTTAATTTTTAACTTCAAATCAAAAATTTAGTTTTCATAAAATTTTTCAATTTTTCCAAAAATTTTCTAACGCCTTAAATTTTCAAAAAAATTCGCCAGCTCTCCTTTGCGCGGTTCGATCCGGAAAAAAAATAACAATGTATATATCATAAATATACATCTCATCATCAAGGATGAGGCTTCCCGAAGGGAAAAAAGTGTAAAAGTATGATATGTAATTAGCGATATGCACCTTATATATTATTAGCGAGCATATACGACTAATATAGCACGACAGCGAGCTCCAAATGCGAAGCAAGCGCCATATGCACCTACTAAACACTCAATGCACAAATGAGAAACATGTATATATGAAAATAATATCAATATACAACATATATCAACCACTATACATGCCAATATAGCAAATGCAATCACCACAACAAATCCAACCATCAACCAACTATCATCCAACTAACATCCATAACCAAATCAACATACATTCACTTCTCATTAATGTTTATTGAATTGATTTTCAATTTAATCACATTTGATTCATTAACATTGGATTTACTAACATTCATTTATTTAGTTAGTTTACATTCACTAATTTACATTCAAGTTGGTTCGCTTCCAATTCAAATCAAATAAAATTCAATTCTATTTACTTCCACTTCCAATCTGTATTCAATGATTTATAGCTTTCGTTTTCATTAATTAAATTTCATTAACACTTAATAAATTTCTATACAATCAACTAACAAGCAGTGTATAACCAATATAACCAAATTTATTAACTTCGCTTACGTTCAATTTGGTTTAACACATTTAATTCCAATTGGTTTAATATTCGATTGACTTTTATTCAATTATTCAATTCTCAATTTCATTAGCTTCTAATGAATTAACATTTACATCCCTTACCATATCAATTCATTTACATTAGATTAATTAACATTCAATCCATTATCAATTCAATAGCTAATTCATTTTACCCTAAAGTTAAATTTCTTTATATAACTCAAATTCATATTCATTTAATTCACTTTATCAATTTACTTCGATACCAAAATCAACTTTATTTAACCTTACTTAAGTTATCTTTTATTTCAATTCTTACTTGCATTTACTTTCACTATTCAACTTAAGTTCACTTCTAATTTATTTCAAATTCTATTTCATCTTTAAAGTCATTTTATTTAACTTAAGTCAAAATCATATCACCATTCAAATCCATATTTTGTTTTGC
Source organism: Allium cepa (assembly GCA_030765085.1). NCBI lineage: Eukaryota > Viridiplantae > Streptophyta > Magnoliopsida > Asparagales > Amaryllidaceae > Allium > Allium cepa. The sequence continues at coordinate 617,782,680 of CM060942.1, forward strand.
CTAACCATTTTAACAATTGGTTTTACTTACCATATCTCATTTTATAAGTTATACAACTTATTTATACAAACTTCCAAATGCATATTATATAATCGCTAACCACTTCAGTTAAATTTCAACTCATATAATTCATTATACTAACTCACATTTATTTCAACTTTACCAAAGCTAAAATTTTATTAGTTCATATTATAAGTCCAAAACTTATTTCACTTATATTTATCAATTGCAACATGGATTTTAAATCAAATTTGTTTATCATAACAAAACTTCAATTTTCAATTTACTACTGGTAGCAAATCCATCACACAAAAACCCGAAAATGATACTGATGATGCTGCAGTCATCACCCTTATTATTTCCTTGTAATAGTAGTGAATTCAGTGCTTTATATTCTTTCAAATTTACAAATCACATTTATAAATCTTTTTACTTATATAAGATCATTTCAAATTTATTTATCTTACTTAGATTTATAACAATATAATCTCTTTAACTTTGAAAAACAATCTTTCAAAATAAATGGATTCAAAATTTCAAATTCTTAGTTAAATCCATTTTTATTTACAACTTATGCTTATAAATATACTCATATAGTTTCACTTAATTTCATTTCTTATATATAAGATTAGTCCACATTTGTAAATCATGTTAATTATAATTCCATACTTTATAATTCATTTGCTTATATAATTTATTCTTTTACAATTGTTATCTTCGATTAAGATTATTCAAACATATTTTATTAACTTATATATATTTACATTTTCAAACAACCAATCAATCAATTCATATACACTTTAATAATTCCTGAAAAATGGTTTCCTTTATATACAAAATATAATCAAGGTAAAATTATTTCATTTACCCGCTTTAAAATGATACTATGTCGACTTGCCATGTTTAAGTGTTTGGAAATCGCTATCGATAACATGGCGTCCCACATCACGACCAGAATTCACAAACAAATCAACGGATAAGTAAACACAATATAAAATATTTTATATCACTAACAAATACGCGCTCATATATAGAATACACTCAAACTCAATCTAGGGGGCTACTGCCCCTATCTATACCGAGTACACACCAAATCTTAGGAATATACAAATTCTAAGCTCTGATACCAGATGTTACGGGATGCAACCAGTGGGTAATACCCGCCGTAGCTCACACTGATACCTCGTGCTTTGCTTTTACGGCCAGCCTCTCGACTACAACCAACCTTTTCACTCTAGGGACATGTAGGGGCAAGAGTCATCCGTTCGCTACCTAACAAGAAGCGAGAACCCCGTATCAAGCTGAACAAATCAAGAAAACCTAATGTACATAATCTATAGAAATGCAATGTCAGACAAACATCCATACAAGTTGTCCAAGAACAGGACAAACCAAAGGCACTTTCCTACCACATCCTGTCGGGAAATCCCTAGGATTAGTAGCGAATAGTCCTCGCATTAGATATTTCATAACGAAGAGACCACTGCTACTGGATGTATATTGGGATTTTAACCCTAAACGATCAACAAGCAGTCCCCCACTATGAAACTCCGAAATACCAATATCATCACAAGCAACCTACACAATCGTCACATATATGTTGGTCCGAAGTGGTTTTCGGATAAACCGATCGCGGTCTCTTCGCCCCAACAACGCAAAAGCGTTTCTCAACCTCACACAGAAACTAAGTCTCATAGACTTATCACGTCTCCAACTTTCAACTTGCTATCCTTCGGGCCAAGAAGGAAGCTCGATAGATTGGAGTAATACTGCGCACTATACGAATCAACATCCTCAGCACAAACGATAATCAAGCCTACACAGAAGGCTACGTACTAAATGTACGACTAAATAGTTCCCACATCAAGTCGAGGAACTAAAATTTTGGCCAATGTTTGATAGTCGGTTATTTAACTATCAAGACGAACAAACAAATATTTAGCACTATAACAATCACTAGGCCCTTTTAATTAATCTTTTATTGATTGAATCATTTGCTAAATATTCACTTTAAATTATCTTTCAAAAGATATAATCTCAAACCCATTTCACTTCTATATTGGAAAACATTTCCAAATACTTATTTAATAATAAGTAATTCACAAATCAATTTATTTTCAACACTTAGAAAATATTACATATACTTAAATCATAATTAAGTATAGATTTTACTCTTTAAGGAAAACATTTCTTTAAACACATTTATTCGGGTAAAAACGAACGTTGCGTAAAACATCGTTACTACAACCCAAAATCACTAGTATAGGGATTCGAAATTTAGATAGGTATATAAATCCCAATACTATACAAAACATTTCCTTTCGAAAATCATTTACTATAAAAACAGTGTTATAGTCCATCATTTCCTTATTTCTCAAAAATGCCTATTTCGATAATGAATGTTGAAATATATGGTTTCGATACTTAACACTTTTTAAAACATTTTTAAATCGTTTAAATTGAATTTAAATACCACTTCCCAAAACACTTATTTAATATATTATTCACTATCCAAAATCGTGAATACAAATCTCTAACCAAATTCAACACTTCTACATATTTAATTAAAGGATTATCCACTGTCCAAAATCATGAATATATCCCCTTTAATAAGCTTTCATTTTTTACTTATCAAATTCAATTGGTTTCGGAATTATAAAACAATGTTTATAAACTCCATTTATATTTTATAAAAACTTCAATAGACAAAATTCCTTTATTAACCAATTCCATTTATAACTCAATTATATACCAAAAATCCAATTTATAAGTTAATAACTTATAATTCATTTATTTTACAAAATTATTTATTTTATAACTTCACAAATCACAAATTCTATTCTTTTATAAAATCCATTTATAATATCATTTTAACAACTTTAAAAACTCCTTTATAATTCAATTATTCTGATTTATAAAAACTTCAATTTTATAAATCTTATATATAAACTATTTATAATAAATCAAAAATCTCAATTTATACTATTTCACAAAATAGTTAACTTTCTATTTCAAAAATCATATTCTTATTATATTTCCCAAAGGGTATAATTTATATAACATACAAATTATAACTTTTATCTATTTAAAATAAATCAATTCTTAACGATTCAAAAATTCAATAAAACGTTTATTTCCAAAATCACTTTAAAATCCTTTTAAATTCGAAATCGTTACTTTAACATTTTTAAATTTCTAAAAATAGGCCCAATGCTGCAACAACACTAAATATAACAATCACGACATCCAAAACATCATATATCATATGATAATAGCATATATCACAAATATCCGTAAATAAAATCAATACTGTTGAGGAATCCAGTTGGATCCCTCCAACCTACCTGCAACAAATATACATATGAGAATATGTGTGTACAATGTCCGCTTCAAGACAGATGCACGTACAAAGGGTCATCCGCTCATACACGGGAACGTATAGGGTCATCTGCTCCACTAGGCAGACATATATCCAAATACCAATCAATATATCATATATCATCCAAACTATCATCAATAATCATATAATAAATTATTTCTCACTTATATAAAAATATCAGTAAGTCAGAAAGAGTGAGTTGTACTCACATTGCGTCCAATAGCAGTTTCAGTGTTTTATTCTGAATAAAATTAAATGAGCGTTTAATTTTACCTTAAATTCACACTAGCTCCAATCAACTCCAAACTAGCTCCATCGCGTAGTGTTCGCGAATACAAACCCAACACAATTTGTTTCGTGGAAATGGACCTCGTATGAAAAAGTTATCACGTTTTAAAGTTTATACGATTTTTTTATAAAATTATTTTCATAATTTTATTTTTAACCTCAAACACATCTGGGTCGTTGATTTTCAGGGGCAAGATCTAGCCGCTACTTCCTTTCTTCCCATTCACGTTGAAACCCAGGCTAATACGTATGAAGAAGAACCCATAACCTCCATCTACCTCGAATTTTTGCAACCTCTTCGATCGACTTCACGACGATCAAACACTACCGTTCGAATGCTTGGCCATGCCCCCACCTTCAGCCAAGAGCACAGCATGCTCGGTCGCCTAAAGGTCTCGAAAATCGTGTTTGAATGTTGGCTGTTTGAACGAGAATTGATGCCACACCGAGCCTCCATTCCACATCTCTAACGTTGATCTCCTAGAACTCGACGCACTCTTCAAAGTTGTAGTTGAGATTTTCTGATGATTGTTGGTGGATTGGAAGATTTTAAGGAGAAAAGAATTGATAAATTTTGGCCATTGAATTGGAGGTGGCGGCCTGCCCTAATTTTCTTTAGGGTTTTGTAAAATAAAAATTTATACGTCCTTTTATAGAAAATTTACACGACACTATTCATTTGGAATTTTTTCGAACTCCAAACGAAGCGTGCTGCCTGGCGTTTATAATGTTTTACCTCTATTCCAAACACAATGGAATATATATCGAGAGCCAATTCGATCATATTTGAAAGATAGGTTTTCAAATCAAATTATTTAAATTTAAAATTCACTTAAACCGATTTCTACGCGTTTTAGCTTCCCCCGGACTAACCGTAAATCTGATTTACACGAAATTTGAAACCTTACAATAATATAATATTGCGGATCTAATGAAACTAGCTTCGTCGAAATCCAAGACTCTTTGAAAAATGGCTATTTTTACACGTCAATTAAATATTAAAATATTCAATTTCTGTAATTTAACTTTTAATTCGATTTTAGAAGTTCTCTAACATTATTCTAATTCAAATATGATTTAATTCAACTTTATGCAACCCTTTTCTTTCAGCATATAAATACTATTTTAGGAAATCATCACTAAAGGATTAACCTATAAATAGTTGATATGGCTGATAATCAATCTTCTTCTAGATAAGGAAACCTACTCGAGGAAAACCAGCCAAATGCCCGAATGGTTTAGACAATATCTTAGGACTGTCGAGCATATTCCTATTCCTCCACTTGCATTGATGGCACCTACTTCCCTGCCCACTGATGCTGCACCCCATCGTGTCGACATTCCTAAGTTGTGCAAGAACTTTCTCAATATGAGAGGGAAGATATACTCTGGAAAGGAAGGATATTCAAAGACTAAAGCTTAGGTTAGTAATTGCGAGAAGATATTTAAAGAGTTTGGTTGGGATAATCAGTTAAGAAGATCATAACAACTTGGCACCTCAAGGAAGAAGCTTTGGATTAGTGGCACTTTGTGATTGATGAGAAACCTAGAAGGATATTCTCTTACGATGAATTCAAGGACAAATTTGAGATGTGATTCACGTCTAGAGAAGAGATTAGCCTACAAATGGAAAAAAGCTTATTGAATTGACTAAATTTGAAAATGAACCTAATTGATACACCAATGGAAATAGGCAATAAATTTCTTAAAGGGCCTAAATTCCTCGCCAGAGAAATGTTGTTGACCCTGTTGGACTCTCGATTTTGATTATGACAAGCTATATAAAATATTGTGTGTATACTAATCATTTTTACAGGAGATTTGTTGCAAATTCATTTTCAGATGTTTAAAGCTGAGTATGGTGTGTCTAGAGTTTGTATTTTACTTTGAATTTTGTTAAAATATCTCCTGAATCGATATATATATATATATATATATATATATATATATATATATATATATATATATATATATATATATATATATATGCACACACATACCACACATGCACAAATGTCTAAATTTAGACGTTTGAATACATTCATTCAAACGTTTGAATGCTGAAACTAGAATATTGTTTCACAATATTCAGATGTCTGAATGAAAATATTCAAACGTCTGAAAAATGTCAAAATTTGCCTAAAATCTTGCTGTCTACGTTTTAATCTAATTTAAAAGTCTAAATAATTTTAATTCAGACGTCTGAATATCTCTAACTGCTATTTTCTTGAATAGTCACTTCTCTTCATCGAAGAGAAAAGTTTTCAAAAATCAGTGGTTGCACTTGTTCTTTCAGTATAACTTTTCACCGATAATTGCAACTATTTATACACTATAAATAAATTATAGAATTCAACAAACAATTCACCGAACTTACTTTTAATATTCTTCAATTCTCATATATACTCCAATTTTCAAATTGCACTCAAATTGCTTACATACTTTGATCATTGATCACTTTATCTTCTACAATTCTCAAAGCAAATCACACTATATATCATAAAAGAGAAGATTATAGGAAGATTATACTTAATTGACTTATCGGTGTTATTTAAGAACACATTACAGTCATATACACTTGTTATTTGTAAAGAAGTCCTGTTCGGTTGCTCAGGCGGAAGAAGTCCTATTTGATTACTTAGGCGGTTGAAGTCCTGTTCGGTTGCTCAGGCGGTGTAAACCTGTTCCTCCAGGTTAAGTGAGGGTTGCTAAGTTAAATGCAGAAGGAGTCTGGGACTGGACGTAGAACAGGAGTTCGAACCAGTATAAAAATCTCAGGTGTCATTTACTTTACTGCTTTTACTATTCACTAACTTATTCCGCACAAGTAGTTTATCCATATTACTCGATCCTATAGCATAGCTTCTTTCATTTGGTATCAGAGCAAGGTTTCATCTAACCGTAACATAGTTATTTGATTCTTTGCTAATATGGATAATAACATTAGCGCTAGTACTATAAGCACTAGCATTATAAGCACTAACACCAGTTTTATAGAAGGTCAATCCACTGCACGACCTCCATTTTTCAATGATTTGAACTATAATTATTGGGCTACTCGTATGAGATTCTATATGCAATCAAATAGTTTTGAATCATGGAATATCACACAAAATGAATACACTCTTCCTACAGGAGAATACTCAACATGGACCAACACACAAAAATTAAATGCTTCTGCTAATGCTAAAGCTATGAACATGTTATTTTGTGCACTAGATAGAAATGAATTTAATCATGTTAGCATGTGTCAAACTGCTTTTGAAATGTGGAGAACATTTAAAATCACACATGAAAGAACTAACAAAATCAAAAAAAGCAAAATCTCCATGCTCAAAAATCAGTTTCAAAATTTTAGAATGAAGCAAGATGAATCCATCTATGATATGTACTCCAGATTTTAAGATATCAATCATTCACTATTATGATTAGGAGAAAAGTTCACTGATTTTGATATTGTATCGAAAATCCTAAACTCTTTAAAGGATGAATGAGAAAGAAAAGTCTTCGCTATTGAAGAAGCCAATGACCTCTCTACCATAAAACCAAAAGAGTTAATAGGAAATCTAATGTCAGTGAAGTAAATTTGCAGGAAAAATGAGTACAAGCGTAGGACAAAAAGAACATAGCTTTCCATGCTGAAGAAGAAAATGATGAAGATTCAGATGAAGAAGATCTAGCATTTATTGCCAAAAATTTCTGAAAGTTCTTGAAATTTTGGAAAAACAACAGAAACAATGGAAAAAGGTACTTTCCAAACAAACCATCATCTTCAGTACTAGAATGTTTTAATTGCCATAAGAAAGGTCATATCCAGAAAGAATTTATAGAACTAAAGAAAAAACACTTCAAGAAGGGCGGAAAAGATAAGAAAAAGAAAGCATTCTCTATGACATGGGATGATTCAGATACCTCTTCATCAAATAGCGGCAATAACAGTGAAAAAGAGCAAGCTAATGTTTGCTTTATGGCTACTGAAAACCATGTTAGTAATTTTACCTTTGATGATATGACAGAGATAAATCCTGAGCTAGTTGACACTCTCAAAAATCTCAAAAGGAAATTAAGGAAACTCGTGAACATTAGAACAAAGCAGAATTTGAAAGAGATATGCTTAAAGATGAGAAGAAAATACTAGAGAAAGAACTTGAAAAATTACAAGAATCATTCTCTAATATTAATTCTCAACTCACTCTTTTGAGTCAAGAAATTGAAACTCAAAAAGAGAAGAAGGACACTCTTGTTTCTGAAAATCACGAATTAAAGACAAAAATAAAATTAATAGAGTCAGATAACACTAGTCTCAAAACTAAGTTAGAAAGCATCACCAAATATGTTTCAAACTTTAATAAAAGAAGAGAAACTCTATCTAAAATTATTGATAGCTCTCAATCTGTTTCAAGTAGGAAAGGATTAGGATATATTAAGAAAATGAAAGCTCCACCTAAAAAGGAAATTAGGAGAAATATTAAGACCACTACAAAACAGTCAAAAAGGAATACTTAGCCGAAAAACATAAAAATTTAGGCTCCAAAAACAAACAACAGTTTGATTAGGAAGAAATATATTAACACCATTTTGGAGACAGTTCATAAGGATAAAGATTATATTTTCAAATGGGATACTGAACCCTCTTGGGTTTGGTTTCCTAAGATATAACTCTTAGGACCCTAAACAAAAGGTGGGTACCAATATAATTCCTTATTTTTGCAGGTCCCACTTAAAAAGGGAGGAAAATGGATACTCGATAGTGGTTGCTCAAAACATACGACATGAGACAAAGATATGCTATCAAACATTACTTACTCAGATGGAGGCTCAGTCACATTTGGAGACAATTACAAGGGCTATCATCGGGCAATGTGACCAACAATGGTATTTCAAATGTTTTACTAGTCAAAAATTTGAAACATAATTTACTTAGTATCAGCCAATTATGTGACAAAGGATTCAAAATCACATTTTCTAAAAATAAATGTAGTATTTTTGATTAAAATCAAAATCTTACCTTTGAAGCAAATAGAGACAGAAATATTTATGTTCCGAATATGAAAATAAACCATAATTCAGATATGTGTTTAATAGCCAAAGAAAATGATCCTTGGTTATGGCACAAACGATTATGTCACATTAACTTCAAAGCTATAAATAAGCTTTCTAAAAATGATTTAGTAAAAAAGGTCTACAAAAAATTAATTTTAAAATTGATCATATTTGTGATGCACGTTAGTTAGGAAAATTAACTAAGTCATCTTTTAAATCTAAAAAGGTTATTTCAACTTTACAACCACTTGAATTACTACATATGGATTTATTTGGACTAACACAAGTACGATGCATTAATCAAAGTTCATATGAATTTGTAATTGTTGATGATTTTTCTAGATATACTTGGACTATTTTTATGAAAAATAAAAGTGATACTTTTGATAATTTCAAAAAATTTATCAAAATAATTCACAATTTTAACGGATTGAAAGTCAAAAACGAAGCCTTTGAACATTGTTGTAAGAAGAAGAGAATATTCCATAATTTTTCGTTTCCTAGAACTCCACAACAAAATGGAGCTGTAGAACGTAAAAATAGAACCTTACAAGAATGTGCAAGGACTTTGTTAAATGGAAGTATGTAACCAAAACATTTATGGGCTGAAGCAGTTGCAACAGCTTGTTATGTTTTGAATCGTGTTTCTATTCGACCACTGACTAAGAATACTCCTTATGAACTTCTTAATGGTCGAAAACCAAATATTTCTTATTTCAAAGTTTTCGGTTCAAAATGTTTCATTTTAAACACAAAAGATCAACTTGGCAAATTCGATCCAAAATCCGATGAAGGAAACTTTATAGGATATTCAGATCGAAGCAAAGCTTATCGAATTTATAATAAATGAACCAATATCATCGAAGAAACACTTTATGTATCCTTCGATGGAAATTTTAATCAAATGCCAAGTATAAGAGATGATGAAGAATTCCCTAATAATATCACAAATACAGAAATTTCAAATTTTGAAAATAATGAAAACATAGACCACAATAATAATGAATTAAGATCTCCACCTAGATTATTCAGGGATCATCCTTCCATTAATGTCATTGGAGAACTCAATTCATCTGTTAGAACAAGAAGTCAATTGAATCAAATGGGCCATGTAGCTTTCGTTTCTCATATTGAACCTAAAAATATTAAAGAAGCATCCACTGATGAAAATTGGTTAATCGCTATGCAAGAAGAGCTAAACCATTCGAAAGAAATGACGTTTGGGATTTAGTTCCAAGGCCTAGTGATCAATCAGTTATTGGTACAAAGTGGGTCTTCAAAAATAAAGTAGATGAATAAGGAAATATTACTAGGAATAAAGCTAGATTAGTTGCACAGGGATATAATCAAGAAGAAGGGATTGACTATGAAGAAACGTTTGCTCCAGTCGCTAGACTAGAAGCAATACGAATCTTACTAGCCTATGCATATTTACATAACTTTAAATTATATCAAATGGATGTTTAAAGTGCTTTTTTTAAATGGTTTTATAAAGGAAAAGGTTTATATTGAACAACCTCCTTTATTCGTACATAACAATTTTCAGACCATGTCTATAAACTTAGAAAGGCCTTATACCGTTTGAAACAAGCACCTCGTGCTTGGTACGATCATCTTAAAAGATATTTAATAGATTCTGGTTTCGAAATTGGGAAGGTTGATCAAACTCTTTTTATTAAAAGAAACAAGCAAGATATTTTAATTATTCAAATTTATGTTGATGATATCATTTTTGGGTCCACAAATGAAAAATTATGTCAGGAATTTTCTAAAATAATGACCAAAGAATTGAAATGTCATATATGGGGGAATTAAATTATTTTCTTGGCTTACAAATAAAACAATTAGAAAATGGTATTTTTATAAATCAAGAAAAATATTGTAACAATCTAATTAAACGCTTTGGTATGGAAAATACTTCTACCAAACCAACTCCTATAAGTACAACTATACATCATGATAAAGATGAAAGTGGAAAAAGTGTTGACCAAAAATTATGTTGAAGTATGATTGGATCGTTACTGTATTTAACAGCTAGTAGACCTGACATAATGATGAGTGTTTGTTTGTGTTCACGATTTCAAGCGGATCCCAAAGAATCATATTTGCGAGCAGTGAAATGCATATTATGGTATCTTAATAAAACCAAGGACTTTGGACTATTCTATCCAAAGGAATGTCCTTTTGAATTAGTGTCCTATAGTGACACTGATTTTGAAGGAAGCCGGACAGATAGAAAAAGTACAAGTGGGACTTATCACTTCATTGGACGATCTCTTGTATGTTGGTTTAGTAAGAAACAAAACTATGTTTCATTATCGACATGTGAAGCAGAATATATTTCTGCAGCTTTGGCATGTGCTCAAGTTATCTATATGCAACAAACACTACAAGATTTTGGTTTTCACTTATCCAAATCAACTATTTATTGTGATAATTCTAGTGCTATAAATTTATCTAAAAATCCTGTCAATCACTGACGAACAAAACATATTGACATTCGTTATCATTTTCTTCGTGATAATATTGAAAAAGATCTGATAAATCAAGAATTTGTTTCCTCTGACAAACAATTGGCAGATATCTTTACAAAACCATTAAATGAAAATACTTTCATCAATTTAAGACGAGAACTTGAAATCTTCTCTTTTAAAGATTTATAATTTTTTTTTAAATATATTGTTTTTATATGTATTTTTTTAAATGCACGATCCATAGCATACTAGGAGTCATATCAATAAAAGATTTATAAGTTAAAAAAAGTGGAGAGTCTTCCAGCATTCGAACTCGGAACCTCATACTTGGTAGTCGACTGTTCTACCACTACACTACTTAATCTTTTTATGAAACTTTAGCTTGTTTGTATATTTCTATTTACCTTTCATCCATCCACTTTTTTCTCTGGTTATTATAATCCTAACCATAAAAACTCTTTCTATTTTTATTTGACTCTAACTACATATTTCTCTGCCATCCTTTCTTCTTTTGCACCAGAATTCGAATAAAAATTTAAGTTTGGAATATTTTTTTTCAAAATGTCATCTCAATACAATACAGAATCATCTTATCTATCTTATACTTCTCCTTCCTTGGGATCGGTAAATTTACCAACTCCAACACCAATTCACGAACCGGTTCCGATTGTTCCACCTTCAACTCATACTGGATATACTCCACCCACTAAAAGAACAAAACGGTCTCTCCTTTTTGGTTCACCATCTACAAAAGAGAAAATAAATTATATTCATCACTACAAGAGGGAAACATTAGATTTACAACGCGAGTTATACTATGAACAAAAAGCTAATGCCAAGCGGTTGAGCTTTTTGGAATAAGTCGCGTTAAAATTTAGTGGTTCTTCCTCCAAAGACATAGTTCATCAACCGTCTTCTGTTCGCTCTCCAAATCGTCACAATCCTTGGGAACCATCACCACAACATCCACCGACATCATCAAATTCTTGGGAACGTGGCAACAGATGGTCTTCACTTCGACCATTTGTAGAGAACACTAAAATTGAAGAAGATGCATATCATGCTCCAAGCTCTTCTTCCAAATCTCTTTAATTTTGTTTTTATACAAACTATTGTTCATTTGTTATTTTTTTTGATTGTTCTAAACTTGTATTATTCAAAATATTTAATTATATATATTGTTTACTATAATCAATAAAGCTGATATGAGCTTCTGTGCAAATTCAAACGGCTATTTTATTTAAACAGAGGTCTGAATATTAATGGTAGAAATTTTTTACCGCAGATTGGGACGTCTGAATCTATCAAAACAGACGTATGAATTAGGTCAAAATTGAACTATTTCGTTGCGGGTTGCAACACAGAGCAATTCAGACGTCTGAACAGAAAATTTCAGACGGCTAAATTTACTCTGAGTCATTTTCTCCCTGCCTCTTTTATTTTCTTTCCACTAATACCCTTGCTTTTTAACCCACTATATATTACCTTTTTAACTACATTCCCAATTATTTCAGGACTCTAGCCCCCATTTTCAAGTCTTTCAAATTTTTTACCTTTCCTCTAACTCTCTAATGGCACCAAGATCAAAATGTACTAGAGAATCAACCTCAAGACCATCCGAAGATCAGATTCGGCAATGGCTATGGAACAATGTTGCAGTTTTCCGTTATAATTATATGAAGAATTCTAACATCTTCGAAGGAGCATTCATGAAATTCCTGAATTTTGCAGCTTACTGTATTAGAGAGTTGGCGGAACAATTCCACTTTGATAGCTTAATTAGGTATACTCCTAATGTCAAGATTAATCATCTTATGATCAAATTTTTTCTTGCAAATTTAAATTTGGATCATCATAATCCCCAAAATCGACAAGACTGTATTTGGTCAATATTTTGTGGTGTAAAAATCGTCTTACTTTTACAAAGACTAGGTAATATTCTAAATTGTCCCTATCAAGGAATTGATATTAATGATATTGAAGTTGATATGGCTCATCGAGACGAAGTTTCACATCGTTTCTTGTCCAATCAACTTACAAATTTGGGTAATTTAAAATCTACCTTCTTAAGGCCACAAGCTCGACTCATTCACTGTGCATTTATTCGTTCTTTACAACCAAGAACGGGGAGTTATGAAAAGTTTATAAAGAAAATTTCCTAGCTCTTTATTCAATCTACTCCAACCAACAAGTGAATTAGGGCAAAATTATTTTGGATGAATTCCAAGACATCACAATCCAGAGAAAATATAAAACCATTCATTATGGTTCTTATATTATGCACATCCATCTTAATGTCGGCATACCAATGCTCGACTCCAATTTTACAACTATTAGTGAGTTAGGCGCTAAAACTTTAGGATTGATGGGTCCTCCACCACAGCCTCCTCCTCAACAAATCATATCCTTCCATCAATGGTCTCAAAATGTTCAACAAGGTTTCCTCAACCTCGAGACACTAGTATTGCTTCTTCTTCTCATACTCAACATGAAGAAGAGGAGGAGGACGATGATACTATTCATGAGATTGGCTCGGACACTTCTTCAAGACAAGCCATTATCACTCTCTTCTGAAATCAATCAAAGGTTCATTGGGACATTAAGTCACTTGAGAAGAAGATGGAGAGAAAATTCAACTCGATCAAAGGCTTTTTCAATAAAATATGGGATCGAATTTCTTGCTTCGGTTCTTCATCCACTCAAGCTTACAACCCATCCCCATTTCAGTGGTCTTCTTCAAGTTCAAGTTCTGATAATGATGATCCGTCTATTTCTAGCCAATTTTAATTATCTATGTCTGTTTTAAATTATGTTTGATTAGATTATGCTTTAACTTTGTTTGTTAAATTGTATGAAATATTTTTAACTGTTATCCATATTGTTCCTTCATGTATTAAATATTCTACTTGCTTTCATGAGATGATCCGTCTATTGTTATCTATGTTATTTCTTTTTGTCGATGACAAAGGGGGAGAAATCTAAAAATTGTGCATATTGACAGAGGGAGTAGCAATATTATGAATATTTATATTATTTATTATATAGTTGTCATCATCAAAAAAAGGGAGAATGTTGAAATCTCGATTTTGATTATGACAAGCTATATAAAATATTCTGTGTATACTAATCATTTTGCAAGAGATTTGTTGCAGATTCATTTTCAGATGTTTAAAGCTAAGTATGATGTGTCTAGAGTTTGTATTTTACTTAGAATTTTATTAAAATCTCTCCTATATATATATATGCATACACATACACACACATGCACAAATGTTTAAATTCGGACGTCCGAATACATTCACTCAAACGTTTGAATGCTGAAACTAGAACATAGTTTCACAATATTCAGACGTTTGAATGGAAATATTCAGACGTCTGAAAACTGTCAAAATTTGCCTAAAATCTTGTTGTCTGCGTTTTAATCTAATTCAGAAGTCTGAATTATTTTAATTCAGACGTCTGAATATCTCTAACTACTATTTTCTTGAATAGTCACTTCTCTTCACCAAATAGAAACGTTTTCAAAAATCAATGGTTGCCCTGTTCTTTTCAATATAACTTTTCACCTATAATTGCAACTCTTTATACACTATAAACGGATTACAGAATTCAACAAACAATTTACCGAATTTACTTTTAATACTCTTGAATTCTCATCTATTCTCCAGTTTTCAAATTGCACTCAAATTGCTTACATACTTTTATCAACGATCACTTTATCTTCCACAATTCTTAAAGCACATCACACTATATATCATAAAGGAGAAGATTAAAGGAAGATTGTACTTAATTAACTTATCAGTGTTATTTAAGAACACACTACAGTCGGATACATTTGTTATTTGTAAAGAAGTCCTGTTCGGTTGCTCAGGCGGTAGAAGTCCTATTTGGTTGCTTAGGCGGTTGAAGTCCTGTTCTGTTGCTCAGGCATTGTAAACCTATTCCTTCGGGTTAAGTGAGGTTGCTAAGTTAAACCTAGAAGGAGTCTGTGACTGGACGTAGAACGAGAGTTCGAACCAGTATAAAAATCTCTAGTGTCATTTACTTTACTGCTTTTACTATTCACTTACTTATTCCACACAAGTAGTTTATCCATATTACTCGATCCTATAGCATAGCTTCTTTCAGACTCAAGTACCTATTGGAGCCACGTATGAGATGTTGGTGGAACTAGCAATGTTTCATGTGGCTAATACGAAAGATAAGGAAGTACAAAAAAAGACTGTACCGACCTAAAAGCAAGGAGGGGACAAAAAGGGAAGCTTTTGGGCCAATAAGAAGTCGAAAGGGAAGTTTAAGAAAGATGGCAAGGTGTGTCAAAGGTACCACAAGAAGGGTCATGAAATCACGGATTATAGGGTTAGTCAGATGAAGGAAGCCTTTTAAAGAAAGTGCTTTGATTGCCATGAGAAATGGCATTACAAGAATCAGTGTGCCAAGATGGGTAATGAAGGATCAAGCGGTCATGCCTTTGCTATTAAAGTTGTCCCTATTGCTAGTAAACCACCGAAAGACCAAAGGAAAGAAGCTCTAGAAGGTATTACTCTTATTTTTAGGTTTATTATTCATACCCTCTTTGATTCAGGGGCATCACATTTCTTTATAGCTATAAATGTAATAAAGTTCTTAAATCTTCAAATCCAGATGGCTAACAGGCCAATAGAGGTTTTCAATCTCATGGGGGTTCGACCCATCTTTCTCTTATTTGCAAAGACCTAGCATTAGACATATGCAAAGTTGATTTCATATGTAATGCATACATTCAAAATTTTGAGAGGTATGGACTTATCTTAGGCGTGGATTGGTTGTCATATATGGAGCCATTCTCGATTGTGATAAGAAGGTAGTATGATTAAGGAGTTGTGGAGGTCGTGACTCAGAAGTTCTTTATACACCCAAATATTTAGTTGAGTTAAGCCACTTATGCTCACTAAGTCAATTTGTTATTAGAGAACCATCATCTGTACCCATAGTTTATGAATTTCTCGATATCTTCGTAGAAATCTCGGGTCTCCCACCCCATAGGGAGATCGAGTTCAAATCGATTTAGAGAAAGACGCAAGGCCCATCCCCTACCTTTGAGGCATATGGCCCCAAAAAAGAAGGGAATTGGATAAGCAAATCTCGAAGCTATTGAAGAAAGGATTCATCCGTAGGAGCACTTCTGAATGGAGAGCCCCTATTGTTTTTGCTTCTAAGGCAAACAGTTCATTGAGACTTTGTGTTGATTATAGAGAGTTGAACAAGTTGACAAGGTAGAATAAGTACCTTTTACCTAGAATAGATGAGTTGTTTGACCAACTTGTAAGAGCTAAAGTTTTCCCAATTTGACTTAGCAACGGGATTCCATCAGTTAAGGATATCAGAGGAAAGCAAGTCGAAAACCGCATTTTGCACTCCAAATAGGCCTTATGAGTGGGAAGTAATGCCTTTTGCATTGATGAATGCCCCCATACTTTGTGGATTTGATGAGTAGATTATTTAGGTGTCAACTTAATAAATTTGTCATGGTATTTGTTGATAATATATTGGTTTTCTCCAAAGGAATAAAGGAGCATGAGGAACACCTTAGGGAGGTGTAGAGACTTTGAGAAGGAACCAACTCAAGACCAAATTTTATAAAATGTTGCTTTTGGAAGAATGAAGTTGGATTTCTTAGACATTATTTCAGAGCAAGGATTGGCTGCAGATCCTGCTAAAGTGGAAGCTGTCCAATGGTGGAAGACTCCTAGGAATGCATTCGAGGTTATAAGTTTCCTTTGGTTGGCAGGCTATTATAGAAAGTGCATCAAGAACTTTGCAAGAATAGCAGCCCCCTTAACCTAATTGACTGAGAAGAACCTTGTTTTTGCTTGGAATGAAAGATGCACTAAGGCATTTAAGAAGCTTAAGGAGTCAATGATTAGTGTACCTATGCTCACTATTCTCGGTGGAACCAGACCATTTACAGTTTTCACAGATGCTTGGGGCACTGGATTAGGAGTAGTTTTGATGCAAGAAGGGAAAGTAGTTGCTTATTTTAGTAGGCAGTTAAAAGATCATGAGAAGAAGTATCCAGTGCAAGACTTGGAGTTGGAAGCTATTGTTTTCGCCTTAAAGATGTTGAGACATTATCTCTTGGGAGAAAGGTTTGAGTTATTCACTGATCACAAATCACTCAAATACCTAGTTTCCCAAAAAGATTTGAATCTTAGGCAACAAATGAAGTATAAGCATCATTTGATTTTAATATGCAGTATACCCTTGAAAAAGGGAACGTAGTCGCCGACACCCTTAGTCGAAGACATGCTACCCTAGGTGCTATATATGAATGGAGACAATTGGAGTTTCTCTCGAATTTTAAATTCCAACCATCAACAGAACCCATCCAAGGTTTTGTAGCAGTTATGGAGATTAGGCTAGCCTTAATCGATCGTATAGGGCATGAGAAAGTGAAGAAAGAGGAGTTAGTAGAGATTTTGGAGAAATTGAGAAAATGAGAGCATTTTTGCCATGTTAGGAGGTATTCATTTGATGAGAAGGGATGTTTGAGAAGAGATGGGCATCTTTGTGTTTCGATAATTGATGATTTGATGAGAGATGTGCTTATGGAGTGTTATCACTCAAGGATGACCATTCATCCAGGAGAAGATAAGATGTATAAGGACATGAAGAGGATTTTATTTTGGAATGGAATGAAGAAGAGCGTAGATTAGTTTGTTGCTAGGTGTTTGACATGTCAAAAAGTAAAAGTTGAGCAAGGAAAACCTGGTGGATTATTATTACCTTTGGAAATTCCGACTTGGAAGTGGGAACATATTTCAATGGATTTGTGGATGGATTGCCTAGAAGTCAAAAAGGCAACGAGGCTATTTGGGTTGTTGTGTATAAACTCACTAAGAGTGCTCATTTTGTTTGGATTAGGAGAAATAGGAGTAGTGCCTCTCTCACATATTTATATCAAGGAGTTAGTTCATCTACATGGAATTCCTATAAGGATAGTCAGTGATAGGGACCCTCTATTCACTAGCGAGTTTTAGAGGAGTCTACAAACAGCTTTGGGAACTTCTTTGAACCTTAGCATGGTATATCATCCACGGGATGATGGACAAACAAAGAGGGTGAATGGGATTCTAGAGGAATTGTTGAGAGCTTATGTCTTGGACATCGAAGGATATTGGGAGGTGTATCTACCTTTCGTTGAGTTTGCATATAATAATAGCTATCGAGCAATGAATGCTATGCCCCGTTTGAAACACTTTATGGGCAGTCATGCAAATTGCCTAGTTGTTGGTCGAAAACCACCAATAAAGTATTTCTTGAACCATATTTGATCCATGATACTAGGAAAAATGTAGAGTTGAACAGGGAAAGGAAGAAGGTAGAGCAAGACCATCAAAAATATTATGCGGATAAAAGAAGAAAAGAGCTTGAGTCTGAGATTAGAGATATGGTGTACGTTAAAATTTCTCTTCTAAGAAAAGTTGTTAGGTTTGGAAAGCCTATAAAATTGGTGCCTAGGTTTATTGGGTCGTTTAGAATTCTAGGAAGAATAGGAAAATTGGCATACCATGTGGAGTTTCCTAACAAGTTGGTAGGAGTCTACAATGTTTTCCACATTTCTCACCTTAAGAAATGCCTTCATGACACCGCTAACAGAGTGGAGTCTGATCAGTTGGAGCATGGAACTAGAAGAGTTCGCAATAAAATAATTAGGTTGGTGTGAGCACAATGGGGGGACAATCCGGCGAAAAGCACATAAGAGACCGACGAGAAGATGAAGAGCACTCGTCCAAAGCTTTTCACTGGTAAATTTTCCCTCCAAATTTTAGGATTTTGGTTGCATCATAGTAGCAAGATCAGATAGTAAGATATGGTTGTTACACTTTTTGACAATCACTTTGCACTATGTAGAAATTCTTTCCATGTTTATGATGTTTGCATACGTACTTGCATAACACAATTACACCTTTACGCTAGGATTGAGCTCATTTTAACATGTCTTCAGTACACACATTGCACTATTGGTTGAGTGGATGGTTGTGATAACTTTATTGTATAACATGGATGTTATTGCGCATTACGTGTTCGCCCTTTAAAGATTTCAAGACGAATTTTTTTTAAATAGGGAAGAATGTTACACCCCGCAGAATGAACCATAAACAAATGAATTAAAATTTAACTAAATCTAATAAGGTAGAGTGTGGAAATTTTATAAAAGTTGGAATTTGACCATAGAAGTTAATCTTTTGCGTTCATGGCGAAATGATCTATTTCCAAATTAAATTCTGATCTATTTCCAAATTAAATTAATTTGATCTATTAAAGTTGGAATTTGACCACAGAAGTTGACATTTGAAGTTTTTAGATTTAATTAAATTAATTTGAATTAAAATTGGAATAAGGATTTGAATTTTTAAAATTAGCTTGGAGGCTAAGTAAACATTAATTAATTTTTAAAATTAAAGCTAAATAGGGAAATAAACTAATTAATAAAGCAACAGAATCAATTATCCCAAAATGATCAATCGATCGATACCCTCACTTCGACCGATCGACCCTTAGTGGTTGATCGATAGGAGAGGAATGGTCAACAGATTGAAACCAATTTCTAATTGTGGAGGCAAGGATTTGAAAGGGTTTGTTATTATTTTAATGCTCTAGATTTATTCGTTTCTCATCAACTTCCATTTAAGGTTCTTGTGAGTTTCAACCCCTATAAATAGAACCCTATCCTCTCCACTTTTTATTCATATTATTTTAGGAAATACAATGAAATTCTACCACTACTATCTCTCTAATAAGATTCAAAAATTCCATAGAGAATTTAAGTAAGAACTCAACTTATTTCTTATTTATTTCCTTCCTAAATTTATTCTTATCATATTCTTCTCCAATTATTCCGAATCTAATGAATATATATATCTTCCCTATTGCTTGTGTATGTGTATCAAAAGAAAGATTCTGGGAGGATTAGAAGGCTACAAATCCATTTAAGTGAAGCTAAGGCTAATATGTGAGTGGAAACCTTATTATTTGTTTTTAGCAATTTTTTAATGTATTTCCTTTTGAATTTGAATATACCTTAAGGATTTTGGAATTTAGAAATACGATAGATAAAATCCTCTAAAATTCATTTTTCTTCCCAAAATGTCAATTCTATGTGAAAATTCTCGATAATTTACATTAATTTGATGGGTTTATTACATTGTGAATTTTCAATGATTTCATATTCTATTCCACTTCTCCTCCCTTTATGATTCAAATTTGCGATTCTCCGATAAAATAAGGGTTTAGATTATGAATTTTATTCGTAGTCTACACTACTTATTCCATACAAATTTCCTTCTTACCAATTTCTTTGTAAAAGAGGAGTTGAATAGAATATGAGATTTAGACTACAATTCCTATTGTTTAGTATATTCCATTTTATTAATGTAATAAATTGAGTTTTTAATTTATTACAAGTATTTTATTATAGTTTTGGTTATGAATTATTGTTCCATGTTTGAATATTGAAATCTCTAATTTGATATGTTGGAATCTTGGGAATTTGAAGAAAAGAAAGGACTTGTAATAGTATTTGGTTAAGGAACTGACATTTAACACTAGTTTAGGATGTAAAATCCATGGTTTAGAAATTATTAAGCACAGATATTTATTCATCTTTATTTGCATAATTAATGTATAATTATTGCGTATATAGCGTAGTTAATTAGACATTTATTTTCCCCCATTAGGAAGGTAATTGATTGGTAGGCGAAAATAAGAGGAAACTCTTATATCGCATAATTATTATTTAAGGCGTAATAAGAAAGATTCCTTATAAGGCCTTATTTATGAAGCAGTAAGATGAGTTTTTATACATATAGTGCGTAATTGATGTATGGCTAAGTCATAAGGATGTGAGGTCAATAGAGTTACATGACTGAAGTCTTCCCTTCACTTTGGGGCTACTAAGAGTTGTATACACTTTCTATTGATGTAAGATATCCTTATGATAAATATTTTTAATGATGCGAGGTTAGTCCCAAATTCTATAGGGGAAATCTACCCAGCTAATCTGGCAGCAGTTCCCATGAATAACCGGACTAATATAGGACGTCATTATGAGTATGGTCCATAATATAATGGGCCTACATCGAGGTCTTGAGGTATTAAGTGGTTGTTTGAGGGCCCGCCTATTTTTCCTAAATGAAGTATTAAATGGCCTATGGGACACATTAGATGGTATCTCTACAGAGGTCTGCTTCTGGATAAGGTATTAAGTGACTGATTAAGGGTCCGCCTTTCCCAATAAAGAAGTACTAAGTGACTTGAGATTCCATAACAGCTAGATAATACCATTGAGGAGCACATCTTGGAAATAGGTATTAAATGATGGGGTTTGCCTATTGTTAACCCGCCTTTCGGCAAGGCCACGGACAGGCGGATTTAACTAAGTCGACTTCACCATTATCGAGATTGAAGTTTGATGAATTCGATTTAAGGGATGAAGTTCACCTGGATGTGCCGCTCGGCATTGAGGTAAGGTTACGCTGCTCGGCAATGTGGTGAGGATGTGCCGCTCGACATTGAGGTGAGGTTATGCCCATCGGCATTGAGGTGAGGATGTGCCGCTCGACATTGAGGTGAGGTTATGCCGCTTGGCATTGTGGTGAGGATGTGTCGCTCGGCATTGAGGTGAGGTTATGTCGCTCGGCATTGTGGTGAGGATGTGCCGCTCGGTATTGAGGTGAGGTTATGCCACTCGGCATTATGGTGAGGATGTGCCGCTCGACATTGGAGTGAGGTTATGCTGCTCAGCATTGTGGTGAGGCTATGCCGCTCGGCATTGCGGCAAGGTTGGGGTCGCTCGGCATTGGTGAGACGGCTCGGCATTGGTAGGTCAGGGTTGCTTGGCATTAGTGAGATGGCTCGACGTTGGTGAGGTCAGGGTCGCTCGACATTGGTGAGACGGTTCGGCATTATGGTGAGGCTGGTGTGGCTCAGCATTATGGTGAGGCCGTATGGCTCGGCATTGCGGTGAGGCCGGTGTGGCTCGGCATTGTGGTGAGACCGGTATAGCTCAGCATTATGGTGAGGCTGATGTGGCTCGACATTGTGGTGAGGCCGGTGTGGCTCGACATTGTGGTGAGACCGGTGTGGCTCGGCATTGTGGAGGTATGCGGCTCGGTGGAAGGCCTTGATGGGTCTATACCATTCAGAAAGCCCATCAACTCAGGATTTGACTATAAATACAACGTGTGGGGGTTCATAAAAGTGATCTTCTTTCGGCTCACGAACTTTCTCTTCTCTAAGGTAAGGGCACTTAGCTATTGTCAAACTTTGGATTATAACTATAGTCGATTATTACAGCAATAAAAAGGATATTTCTGGAGTGGACATAGGCCGGAGTTAGCCGAACCGTTATAAAATCTATTGTTCTTTACTGCTTTCATTTTAATTTTTACTGTTCTTCACATTTATGCTCTCTACATACAATCTATCTATGAGCTGTGACTGGTACTTGGTACTTTCGTCTGGATTTGGGTGTTAGTGACTAATTTTGACGCTAACATTTTAGTGCTTTCACTGAGAAATGAACTAGCACTCAAGAATTTTGGAGCTTGGATTTTGGATTGAAAGGCTTAGGAACTCGGATTTTGGAAAGCAATGGCTAGACCACCAATAAGGAAGTAAGCAGCGGAAAGGAGCAACCAGGAAGAAAGTCAAGTGGCTTCTTTTGGAGCTAGAGAGGATCATGCATCCGTCTACATAACTCGAGACGAGATGCAGGTTATGATGAATTTGATGCAGGAGCAGAAGATGAAACGGTAAGAGGAGATGATGCAGGCTCTTCCAAGGCAATTTGGACAACGAGGAACTACAGGTGCTCAAGTTCTAGGAACTGGACCAGAGGAATTCAACCAGCAGATGGATGGAGTGATTCAGCAGGAGGCAGCCCCAATCAACAAACAACTAACAATCTGGATGGACCAAGACTCGGGGGCACACCATCAGGTAATGTTAGACTAGTTCATGGAGGGATATTGGATGACGCTATGCGGCCCGACGCTAATAGGAATACAAGAGTACGTGATGAGGAATATGTGCCAAAATTTCCTCGGGGACTTGGAGGGCAGTTTGGAAAAATGGATAGGGACAACCTTTGGTTGGAAACGCTGGATTAGCTAACATTATCAGGCAGACTATTCACGAAGGTCTGACAAACAGGGATTCAGAGGAAGTCAACAAAAGTCTATTTACCCGGAACATCAGGACACTAGAAATCCGCCCGATTTCAAACTGCACACTTTGGAAGTGTACAACGGGAAGACGGATCGAACTGACCACTTGATGAGGTACACTAGGCATATGGAAGTGCTCGGGGCAACAGAGGAGGTTATGGCCTGATGTTTCCCCCTGTACTTAATTGATATAGCTTCCATGTGGTTCAGGCAGCTGGAGGGTGGATCCATTGGAACATGGACGGAACTGGTGGATAGGTTCTTAAATCAGTTTCAAGTTCACATAAAAAGGCCAAAGAACGTAATGATGTTGATGTCAGTTAAACAAGGGGCGGAAGAAGCACTAGGACATTCTTAACTCGATTTAATCCAATGGTTGCTTCGGTGGATCGGCCGGATCCATCAATGGTTCTGATGGCTGCGGTATCAAGAGTCATAGATAATTTGGATTTCAAAGTATCATTGATACGGGACCCACCGTTGGATCTTAGGGAATTCTTCCATGAAGCTGAGAGATTTCTCCGACAAGAAGATGCATGCTTGGACATGAGGTCAAAGGAAGAAAACTTAGTTAAGGATGGAGGACTACTCAGCCAAATCTTGAGTAAGGACAAGGATAAAGGGAAAAGGAAGCGCTGGGGAGAACCAAAGTTCTCCACTTACACCGGACTGAACGCAATATTGGAATGGATATTCTTGGATACTCGAGATCGCCTTCCATATCGAAGGTCGGCGAGGAGGGAGCCCTCAGAATGCGAAAGGGCGTCGGGAAGACACTGTCTTTTTCATGACCTAGACGGGCATGATACTAACAGCTGCCGGTATTTAAAGGACATAATCAAGGCACATGTTAGGAATGGTCAGTTGCGATAATATGTTGGAACTCGGAACGCGGCGGTGGAACAGGAGCAACCACCATCTACCTTGAACAACGAGGGCATGAGGCCCAGGAATGGTGGCCGGTTGGTCATCAACTAATCTTGATGGTTCGAAATACGTAACAAAATCTAGGCAATCGGCTAAATCACTTACTCATGTACGGGGTCGGAGATAATCCTTAGGCATTCTCTAAGATGATAGTTTATCGAGACGCCTCGATTTGTGAAATCTGTTTTTCCCTTTGACTTGGATATTAGCTTTTTCTGGTTTGGTTTTGGAGTTTTGGTTTGAACTCCCTGATTTGCTCGTTTTTTGGTTTGGATTTTTGATATGGATTTTTGGTTTTCTGGTTGAATTTGGATTTTGGATTGGATTTTGATTAGATTTTCCTTTGGGTTTTGGATAAAAGGTCATCGAACATGGACTATGCTCGGTAAGGGTCCGGAGAGACCAAGATTCGACCTAGGACTTAGGCCATATATTATCGATTATTATTTCGGGTCATCGAACATAGACTATGCTCGGCAAGGGTTCGGAGAGACCAGGATTCGGCCTAGGATTTAGGACCTATGTTATTGGTTATTATTATAGGTCGTCGAGTATGTACTATGCTCGGCAAGGGTCCGGAGCGACCAAGATTCGCTTAGGACTTAAGCCACAACATTATTTGGCGTTCAGGGCCACTGAACTAGGAACACCATGAAATTACTTAAAATAGATCATCAAGTATGGACTGCGCTTGGCAAGAACCCGAAGAGGTTATGAATTTGGATACTGGCAATAAACAACTAAGGAATCGAGCATGGACCTAGAATGATCCAGGATTTGGACATCGACCTGGAGAGGTCATAGACGTGGTTATTGGTTGTTGGATATGGGTGGATTAGAACTCGGTTGTCGAGTTCCGATGGATAGGCATTTGGATAAGGATTTGGTTGTTGGATTCAGAATTGGATGTCGACTCAAAGTAGTCGTAGGTTTGGATAAGGATACGACGATGGCGTTTGGATAAAATGGATTGGATTATGAATCGGAAAGTATGAATGTAACTAACATACATACTTCATATATCAAACTTGAGGCTATTCAAAACACACCTTCCAACAGCAAGGCATATTTTGGGGGGGCAAATGTTAACCCGCCTTTCGGCAAGGCCACGGATAGGCGGATTTAACTAAGTCGACTTCACGATTATCGAGGTTGAAATATGATGATTTTGGTTTACAGGGATGAAGTTCACCTGGATGTGCCACTCGGCATTGAGGTGAGGTTATGTCGCTCGGGATTGTGATGAGGATGTGCTGCTCGACATTAAGGTGAGGTTATGCCCCTCGGCATTATGGTAAGGATGCGCCACTCGCCATTGAGGTGAGGTTATGCTACTCGGCATTGTGGTGAGGATGTGCCTCTCGGCATTAAGGTGAGATTATGCCGCTCGGCATTGTGGTGAGGATGTGCCACTCGGCATTGAGGTGAGGTTATGCTGCTCGGCATTATGGTAAGGCTATGCCACTCTGCATTACGGCAAGGTTGGGGTCGCTCAGCATTGGTGAGACAGCTCAGCGTTGGTGAGGTCAAGGTCGCTTGGCATTGGTGAGTTCAGGGTCACTCGACATTGGTCAGATGGCTCAACGTTGGTAAGGTCAGTGACGCTCGACATTGGTGAAACGATTTGGCATTATGGTGAGGCTGGTGTGGTTCAACATTGTGGTGAGGCCATTATGGCTCGGCATTATGATGAGGCTTGTGTGGATTGGCATTATGGTGAGGCCGGTATGGCTCGGCATTGTGGTGAGGCCGATGTGGCTCAGTATTGTGGTGAGACCGGTATGGCTCGGCATTATCGTGAGGCTGATGTGGCTCAGCATTGTGGTGAGGCCAGTATGGGTCGGCATTGTGGTGAGGCCGGTGTGGCTAGGCATTATGGTGAGACCAGTGTGGCTTGGCATTGTGGAGGTATGTGGCTCGGTGGAAGGCCTTGATGGGCCTATACCGCTCAAAAAGCATAACAACTCAGGATTTGACTATAAATACAACATGAGGGGGTTCAGAAAAGGGATCTTCTTTCGGCTCTCGTATTTTCTCTTCTCTAAGGCAAGGGCACTTAGCCATTGTCAAACTTTGGATTGTAACTGCAATCGATTATTATAGCAATAAAAAGGAAATTTCTAGAGTGGACGTAGGCCGGAGTTAGCCGAACCATTATAAAATCTGCTATTCTTTACTGCTTTCATTTTAATTTTTCCTGTTCTTCACATTTATACTCTCTACATACAACTATCTGTGAGCTGTGACGGGTACTTGGTGCTTTGATTGGATTTGGGTGTTAGTGACCAATTTTGGCGCTAACACCTATTTTCCAATAAAAGGTATTAAGTGGCTTGGGTACTATCTCTTGCATCGCTAGCCATTATAGCGTGGGATTTTGGTTATGGGATTTTGGAAACTTGCTTCTTTCCTTCGAAAGAAGTATCAAATGATTTCAATGGTTTTATGTTCATTGATATATTTTTATTTTGAAATATATTGTTCAAGTATTGCAAAAAGGTAAGACTATAGGTTTTTATTCAATAGACACTTGTTGTTCTAACTACCTCCTCATCACAACACAAGTTAAAGGATGTTGATGGAGAAGGTGATGCTTAAAGACAAAGGTGGTTTGCTTGTGGCAGTATTTGTCATTTTCACTTGCTTTTATTTGTACCCATGTATCTATACTATTGTTGTCACATATTTATGACACGAGTTGATGTTACTTTGTATTTTGACATATTTATGGTTTTGAAATAAATGGGTACACTTTGTTATTATATTTTGTTCCATCCATTATGAGTTCTAAAAGTTTAGTTATGGCTCTATACTATTATTTTCTTAGTTCTACCCACGACTAACCTTAGAATGGATCTTATTTTTGATGGATCTTTTCTATGTTGAAATTTAAGGGTAAGTTGTTACAAATCCATTAATATATTAAATTAGGAATCTGGAATAATGTATCTTTTTATCTAATTTCAATTGACATCTGTAAGTTGTAAAACCATAAATCATATGCTAAAATTGGATTTGACACCTATAAATTACTAATTGTAATAATGCAAACGTTGCAATAAATGTAATAAAATAGGACATATAGATTAGCCCAATTGAAATAAGAATTAAATGGACTACGTTTGATAATTGAAATGGATTACGTCTGATAATTGAATGAAATAGACTAATTTACTTAAAATAAAAAAATTGAAAAATTGTTTCAGATGTTTCTATTGATCTAGAGTTTTATAATTCTGATGTTTCAGAGGTTGATAGATCTTGTTTGTTAGTTAGTGATTGCTTTTTGAAAAATGGTCATTCTATTGATATAATCCAAATGGTAAGTAAGACTCGTGAGGTGAGTATTGATCAATTTTTTGTTGTCTGAAGATCGAGTAGATTCTCATATAATCAGTGATGATTGTGTGGAAGAGGTGGATAAGATTTATGGTGATAGGTGTGGCTTCATTTCTGTTGATAGCCATGTGATTCCTAATGACAGTTTTTGTGCCAAGGTTGGAGAGGATCATGATCAGGTTAATATGGTCGATGTGAGTTTTCACAAATGTTTTCCTATAACTGATAGCGAGACTCATTTTTTAGATTTTGATGAGGAAAGGAATATGGTCAATGGTTGTGGTTCAGAGGTTTTTCTTTGTGTTCATTCTTGTTCTATGGGATTTTGTTCATCTGAATGGATAGAATTGTCAGGTTTTGAAAAAGATGATGGATCCACTTTTGATGATGTTGAGTTGATTGATTCTTTGCATAAGTCATTCAAGGATAACTCTGAGTTGAATTTGGTTAGCTATGTTGGTTTTAAAAAGTCTGTCAGTTTTGAATGTGCACATGAGTATGGTACGACACAATGTGCACTCTATTCTCAGAAGACAAAGATATCCAGTGATAATGTATTGATTGTAGGCTCGCAAGCTATTGTTTTTGATCCAGATTCTTGAGGGATAGTTATTCCCTGGGATTTTTTTAGCTTCAAGTTGGGTATTCAATTATCTATCAGTGAAATGGAATCCTTATTGGAGTTAAATGTTCTCTTGAATAATGTTGTTGAAGAAGCGACTGAATCTGCTTTTTGTAAAAAAGTGAGCGTTTCAGAAGGTGATTGTTTTGTAGATAATATTGTAAGTGATTTGGAGAGCAATTTTATTGTTAGCAATGTGAGTGAAGATATGGGGAATTCCAAATTACAACAATCAAATAGTGCGGTCTATTATTGTACTAGGGGGTTCATGTTTGTTATGTATTGTTTTCTTGCGGCTTATGGTAGATTTCCTTGTTCTCCTGCCCATGCTAAAGAGTTACTTCATGAAGCCTAATTAAGGAGAAGAAATAGTAAGAGATTTTCAGCTGGTAGTATTAGGAGAAGTCCACGTTTAAATCGTAAAGTTTCTTAGTTTTCTAATTGAGGATTGTCGTTTTATTGGGGGAACTATTGTGATTTTTTGTTGTTTTGGAGTTTGTATGTGGTTTGTGTAGATGTTGTATATCGTGATGTTTCATCTTTGTTGTGGAGGTTGCATTTGCAGTTGTGGAAATTTTTCAGTTGGCTGCTTCTCTTTTGGTGTCGCTCTTGATCGAAGTTTCAGATTAGCGTTGTTTCTTTAGGGTTGGTTTTTAGTTTTTTAGGAGTTTTGGTGGGTTTTTTTTCTTCCTTTGTATGGGAGTTTCTTTTACTACCTGTCAGGCTTGTTGGTAGCTCCTTACTATTGTTGTTATATATATGTACATGTGTGCTCTTCTCTCTTGTAGAGGACCATACATTTTTCTCAAAAAAATAAAAAAATTGAATGATGTCTGGATTAAGTCTGAAAATAAAATGAAATAGTTAACTTACTTAAAACAAGTAAATCGAAAGATGTTTGGATTGTAGACAATCAACCTATGACTAGCATAGGTCGACTGTCGTAAGTCGCTATAGATTTAGTAGATTGTTTGGGGCCTTAAGCCAATAGGGGCATTAACCCTATTGCTCTTTAAATTAATTGAATGGCATAGATACATTTAGGTGTTCTTAATTGAAATGGTGGACTTATTTTTCATTTCCATATCGTAGAGCAGGATGCGGACTGACATTAATATGTGCAGTTTATGTTGCGAAAGATGCGCACAAGTGTTGGGATAGAATTATAGGTCGTTAGTTGAAGTTGTTGGGTTTAAATTTCCAGTCGTTAATCGGGGTGTTGGGATCGAAGACTGGATCATGGACATTCTTGTGGGATTGTAAGGGCATGGACGCTAAAAGCTAGGTGATGCCTAGTATCAGGCGGAGTTAAGCATAGTAACTCCTTAAGGTGCGTAAGAGGTATTTTACTGCTAGGATTTAGAGATTCAACACAAGTGCATACAATAAGTTACTATGCAAGTTTACATGCGTGTTCTTCTTCTCTAGGCCTAGTGTGAGTTAAAGTAGGGTAATATTTTCCCTAAAAATAGGCTGCTTTTTGATGAGATATGGTATGTTGTTATCCCTCTAATGTTAGACTGATGATTGTTAAATTGATGGCTGTTAAGCTGGTGACTTTAGACTTGCGATCTTAGGTCCACGGACACTGTACACGCATCCTATCGCCCAGAATAAACTTGAAGTTAGTCATGTTTAATTTTCTTGTTAGTCTTCTTCTCATTCACCAGACTTTATGTCTGATCCATTCTATTTTTCCCACTGCATGTGGACAGAGTAGCCGTTGGAAGGTCCGTTGCTGCCTTCGGATTATCATGCCTGGAGTCTAGTTTTATTTTATCATTTATCATGCATTTCCTATCAGTACATTTGCTCTTTCGGTATTTTTCTTATGAGGAATTATTTTTATAATACTCTGACATTTGATATGTACTGACTGTTTTCTAAGGCTATGATATTATGATATTTTGAGACGAAGATATTTTGGTGCTTTTGAGATTTTATTACTGTTATAATGAGATAATCCATATATATGATATTATGTTTTCGATTTGATGATGTTCGGATTATATAGTTTATTTCTTCATTGATATTTTAGTCTCCATGATACTACTTTTTCCTTAAACTGATAATCCTTTTTTCTTGATATGGTGGTGTTTGGCATATCAAGGGAAGCAGGCTGTCGCATGGAATCACTCTTAGCTCAGTTATAAATTTGTGCAATTATTTTGCATATACATTGCTTTTATTATGGTTATTCAAGACAATGTACTTGGCCTTTACTGAATCATCCACAATATCTCATTTGAAACATTTTCAACTTAAAGCTTCTTAACCAAGTTTTGAACATGAACTTTATATTGACACTCCATACTCGATATCACATATGAAGTTTGAGTTCGAATACTCCTTCATAAGGGGTTCATTTTTTCTATAAACGATTCTCCTAAATACAAAAAAAAAACACTCTAAACTACCATTTAATGACCTTAATTTGAATTTTTTATTTGCTTCGTGTATCAAATACACAAACGAATCATGATATAGTGGATAACATGACATGTATGTTAATTCCTTTTGCCAATGCATGAGTAATGCATTCACATGTTTCTTATTAAACATTTTAATAAGGTGTTTCTGCATATTGTCTATGACATCCACAATGCCCTCTATACTCACTATAAAAGACATCATTTGCAAATCCAACGTCAAGTATTAAAATAACTGAAAGCTGATTTAACAAAATACGTCATTAACAATCGAAGCTCGTTGTTTTCTTATGTTTAGAAATATCAATGTGCCTTCAACGTTCTTTCTTATAGACAATCACTTCCTCTGCATTTTGATTAAAATCATACTATTTTATATTTCTACCAAAGTACTTATTTTGATGCTTGTCGAACGATACTTTCATATCGGATTTTGGACCATATCAAAAACCCCAAAATTCAATACTCCTCCCACTGACTTTGAGACATGATGGTTGTTATGTGCAAACAGTACGGTGTAAATTTTTATTTATAATTTTCCGTTTCAACACATAAGTACCAAACCATAAAGTCATACAAGGCGATCATTTTGTAGGTAAAATCCAAATCAAACTGAGCACATTGAATGGAGAATCTGTTATGCTAATTTCAACAATTGAAATTTATGATTTTATCTTATCAATACGGCTTACGTATTCCAATTGCATTTGCCTTTCTCTTAAAGATAGACCTACGACCGATCGATCATATCCCTTTGAGTCCAAATATCAAAATCATATTTTGATAATGTATTTGGAATCTATTTTAACTTTGCGCATCATACCATATCATAAATTCAAAACTCTCAATGGTTTATCTAGGATTATTTATTTTTGACATTTGTAAGAAACTCATGGTTTCTTCTTCAACGTGCAGGAATAATCATTAGACACTCTAATGCTATATGTTCATTTATATTTGGTTAATTTCATTTCATCCCTTATAATTTGTTTTATCCTTGGATCGTATCCAAATCCATTTTACTACCAATAATTTAAAAAATTCCCTTACTATGAAGTTTGCATTTCTTAAAAAACAATTATTTCTTATTGTAATGGAACAGACATTCATAAACATTTTATGAATTGCCATACATATAGCTTATTTGGTATTAGTTAATAATATTTATGTTCATAACATAAATCAGTCATCCAGTGATAATCATCCCCAAACTCCTTCTGGACGATTCATACCAAATTTCTTATGTTCAAATATTACGTGCTGTCCTTCGATTCACATAACTACTCAACTCCTTGGCCTAGGACCTGAGTTTCTTGTAAACCCATATCTCGTAGGACTTTGTAAACTATTCTTCGGATCATATTAACCTTATGAAAAAAAAATTAAACTCAACTTCACTCGTCATTTAATCATCCTTTGTTTAGCAAAGTTCAATTACTCCTTATCAACACATCATAGTGTATAATAAGAAGGAGTGACCCTTGAGACTAAATTTTGATTCATTTTAGGTACATTTGGGACTCTTTCCAATCTACTCACCCATCCAATCAAATCTAATCATTTATTTTTCATGTTATTTTGTTTTATTTCCGTTTTATATTCTATAAACTTATCATAGACATGCTCTATATGTATTGAATACATATATTCATGCTTGCAATAATTCATCGGCGAATATAATGAAGTATGTGTAACTATTTGGTATTGTCGGACTTGTGATTGCATATATCTATATGTATCAACCCGAAGGGTTCATCAACTATTATGACGCTTCCACCGAATGAGTGTTTTGCCTTTAATTACCTGAGGAATAATTCACTAGTGTCATAATCATATGATCGAAGAATTACTTTTCTAAACCATAGCTTAGTCTATAATTCTAAAATAATTATAAATAATTTTGAATACTTTGATAATTTTCATAGCATCACTTTTGTTATAAAAAAATACCACATTATAGATTTATTTCATAATTGTAATACTACTAAATTTAAATAACATTATTCAAGAGATTTAACTAGATAAATTAAATAGAATAATGCAGAAACTAGAATGATAAGGGAATTGATATTTGAAACTAAATAGAGGTTGTGCCTTAACTAAATGAAATCATGAGAATGGGTTTGTAAAATGGTTTTATAAGTTAACTACCCAAGATAATAAGGCAAGGGTATTGCGTGAATTGCCCTATATAACCCCATAACCCGTATACCCTTACCTCATTCTCATTTTCATACTTTCATAAAAACAAAAACAAAAGAGATTAAGGACGGCCATAACCCTAGGAGAAAAAGGGTTCAAAATCAACTAAAGGCTAAGGTTCAAGCAAGGAAGAATTGAGCAAGATCAAATCTCAAGTTTCTTATCCAAAACAAGGTGAATAATAATCTAAACCATCTCATAAATGCTATTATAAACATCTTAATTTCGGGTTTATGGTTTTAAAATCATTTGGATGATTTGAATGATGATATGCTTTGATTATATGCTATGTTTGATTTAAACAAGTATGTTTGTAAAAGGTTTGATTAGATTTTATGGTTAAAACCGTGTAAAATAGGTTTAAAATGCCATGAGGATTGAGTATGTTAAGTAAAACATTATTTTGAAGATAGGTTTAAATTTTCATAATATTCCAAGCTATGGATAATTTATTATGAATTTTGAATGGAAGAAATAGATAACTTGGGTTTAAAAATTTGTTACGGCTATTACATAAAGAATTTTTGGGTCTGAAATTTATATATGTTAGAAAACATATTAAAAGTGAATTAAGATGATTTTTGAGGATTTTTTCTAAGCGATTTACTATGGAAATTAAATTAATTAAGATTGAGGACTTAAATGTCTTAATTGTTTTGTTAAGGGGAAGGGCTTCATTGCTAAAATATTTTTGATTATTAATTGATGAATTCGGTAGCTTTTTATAAAAATATTTTGGTAAAGGATTTGGCAACCAATAATATTTTGACAAATAAGGCAAGTATGTGAAAAGAATTTTTTTAAAGGGTAAAAGTTAGTTTCTTTGGATTTACTACTTCGCCACTTCCCTCTGATGGCTTTCGACACCATGCCTCCACCAAAGAAGCTATTCAAAACCAATGCACATGGTATCAAGCAATTGATACGTAGTGCATTGGAGAAAGGCAGGGTATAGTGTCCAAACCTAGCTTTCGAGGGGATATAAATTATCCACTACTTACTTCTACTTATGAAAGAAGCTTTTGAAGGGGTAGAGGTCATTTCTATAAGATTTCAAATATGTTAATTGCCTTTGCTTTTAAAAGATGCTTTCAAAAGAGTTGAGTTACTTTTAAATAGGTTTCGAATGGATTGTCGCTTGCCTTTGTTTAAAAAGTAGCTTTTGATTTAGTTGCAACATATTAAGTTTTGAAAAGGAGCTTTCGAAAGGATAGTTGCTTTTGAACTGAGTCGAAACCTAGATGCCATTTTCTTACCTTTCGAATTGGTTAAAAGCCGCTTTTCTTTATAGCCTTATAACAATGAGTTCGAAAGGGAAGCTTTTGTTTTATTATTATTAAAGCCACATTCCAATGCTTTCGAAAGGGTGGTTATGAAGCCATCTATTCCCAAAATTATTTTATTTGGCGATTAATGTTTTCGAAAGGGCTACTTTCGCTTGTGTTCACTTTGACCCAGAAGTTGTATTTAAGGTTAAACCCAAAGACTCTGAAAGAGATACTTTCAAATGTTTTCGAAGTTGTGATTCTATAAATTCTACTTGAACTAAGTGATTTTGAAAGATAAGCTTTAATACTTTCGAAGGGTATGTTTTAATGGTTTCGAAAGAAAGATTTCAATGTTTTTGAAATGTATTTTTTAAGTATTTCGAAAGGTATATCTTCAAATGTTTTGAAAAGAACATTTGAATACTTTCAAAAGATGTGTTTCAATGGTTTTGAAATAGAGGGTCTAAGAAACAAGGAGCCCAATCTCAATTTTTAAGATAAACTCATGGCAATATGTAAGGGTTGTTAAAATGGCATTTAACTTTGGAGTTTGTGAAGAAACTTTCCTTGCTAAAGATAATATGTTAAAGTTATTAACCGTGTTTCACTTGAAAAATGATTATAAGGAAATTGAACCATAGATGTTTATGTTTCTATGTATTGGTCGATTAGCACGTGTGCTTCTTCTATCAACATATTCACTTTATAATAGTCCATATCTTCATTTTGGAGTGCTAAGGGCAGAATAACCAGTTAGGTTGACCCTGTAGTGAACATATATTGAGTTAACTCCTGTGTATGTAGAATTGCATCCAGGAGGTCAGATAGACCATAATATAGGATGCCCAAAGACTGATCAAAGGATTATTGGTTTATATCTGTGCAGTTAATGCGCTCAGTAGATTCAAAGCGGTGGAGGTGCAAAAAGTCATAGTGGGGATATGGTGAGGATATAGCGGGATATAACG
This sequence comes from Allium cepa, assembly GCA_030765085.1. Classification (NCBI taxonomy): domain Eukaryota; kingdom Viridiplantae; phylum Streptophyta; class Magnoliopsida; order Asparagales; family Amaryllidaceae; genus Allium; species Allium cepa. The sequence continues at coordinate 617,817,828 of CM060942.1, forward strand.
GATGACTCTAAATAGCATATAAAACTCGTACTTAATGTTTTTACAAATATATAAATGGTAATTAAGTGAAAAATTATCATTCAATTGAATTATAAATAATACATAAATAGTTTTAAATAAAAACATGTGCGAATATACTTTAAATAAACGAAAAACTGTTATATAACATAATTGAATTTGGTAGAATATTAGAGTATTTTCATTTCTGAAAATATATTAAAAATTAAATCAAATAAATTAGTTTCATAATTTTATAATGTATAAATGCAATTTTTCAATTCATTTTATTAGAAAAGATATAGCGGGAATAGCGGAATATAGCGGAAATAACGGGATATAGCGGAAATAGCGGGGATTAAAGCGGAAAGGCTATATTTTGGGGCTATATAGAAAAATCGTAGGGTAGAAATCCGCTATAAGATATAGGGGGGTTGTAGCGGGGTAATCGCGGGGCATTAACTACACAGGTTTATATAAGTTCTTAGTGATCCCATGAAAACTTTATCCGGATTAAGTTATTAACTGAGACCAATGGGTTCTTAGTTAACCCATGAAAACTATGATATGAGAGAAGTTATTGGATAACCCAATAGGTTCGTAGTAAGCCTATAAAAACTATAATTGGATGAATTTATTGGTAGATACCAATAGGTTCTTAATGAACCCATGAAAACTATGAAACTGGACAGATAGTCTGTAAGCTTTGAACAGGTTATTAGTTAGCCCGTGTAAACTAGTAGGTTAATGGTGACCCTAACAACCATAACTTGGGACGAATAGTCAAATGAATGGAAATAGAAAATCCATAATATATTGAATGTTTTCATATCATCATGACACATTGTATTATATTATGATTTAACCATTATGGATGCAGTTGCACAGTGTAACACCCCTAATTTTTAATAACATTTTCAGGAGATTTAAATATTAGTGGGGATTGAGATTTGAAAATTTATTTAGAGGACGTGCTTAAATAAATATAAAGAACGAGTTTATGGAAATGGTTTATTGGATAATTAATTAGAGAATAAAACAAGGGCATTATGGGTAATAGCCGCACCTATAATCCCATTACCCTTAAACCTCGTTTCCATTTTTTGCACATTCACCTTTCAAAACCCAAAATGTAAATCAAAGAAGCGCAAGCCAACCATAACCTAGGGAAACAAAAGAGAAAACGCAATTAAAGATAAGCAATCAAGCAAGGGCAATTAACCAATGATCAAATATCAAGTTCTTTATCCTAAGCAAGGTGAATAATAATCAGAACCATCTCTATTTTCCTTTTAAGAGCATTTTGATTTCGGGTTTAAGTTTGAATCCATTATGATGATTTTTGATGAAGATATGCTTGGATTTCATTTTATGCAATATTCAAACAAATTTGTTTGATATATGTTTTACTCGAATTTAGGGCTAAAATCATTTATATTGGGTTTCAAATGCCATGACGATTTATTATGTTATGCAAAACATTATTTTGGATATAAGTTTAATTTTTCGTAATTATCCAAGCTATGGATAATTTATTATAAATTTTCAAAGGAGAATATGAATAATTAGGTTTAGAATTCAATTGTGGTAATTATATAAAGGAATTTGGGTTAGAAATCTATACATGTTAGGTAATATATTAAAAGTGAATTTTTATGATTTTTGATGATTTTTCCCAAGTAATTTACTATGGAAACTAAATTAACTTATTTAGAGGATTACATGTTTTAATTGGTTTGCTTAAGGGAGGGGCTTCTTTGCTAATTACCTTTATTTAGATCTGAAATGAAAGCGGCAATTTGTAGAAAAGAATTTGAAAAGTTTATGGCAACCAATTATTTATACAAATAGGCACGTTAGTTGAAAAGAAATTACTTGAAAAGGCAATATAATAATTTTTGCATATAAGTATGGTTTCGCCACTTCTAGTAGTACCTTTCGACCCAATACTTTCGCCTCAACCATGTAACATCCCTCCCTTTTGACCGCCCCAAGTCGGTAATTAAACCAACTTGAAACGTTCAAAATGATGGATTGTTATTTAGTTTATAGAGTTTAAACAGAATCAGCCACAGAAACACAGAATAATAATATTTCGCAAAAATGAATCTTTCTATTTTCTTACAAATATCAGAGTTTATACAATGTATTGAATTTATACAATGGAATATTTTTTTTAAGTACAAAATCCCCGAACTAAAGTGAGCGTTTTCCCCCTTTCTCTAACTTCGCTGCCCTGAAACCTTCAAGCTGTAAAACACTCGGTCTGACCCGAGTATTACATTCAAAAGAAAATAATACACGGGCCAGTCTAATTCAAACTCAGTTATTAGTGCATAGAGGCAATAATAATCAAATAGACGGCAATCATAATGATTCTCGTCTATCCGATCCTTTAATAAGAAATCGGATAACGGTAAATATAACACTTAACAGTGTTAAACAACAAATCAGCAGAATCAAATCATCAACAAAGATAAATGAAAAGATCATCAATGAAGATAATTTAGAAAACATCAGAATTGCCTAAACGGCAATTAACAACAAAATCTAATTATTAAATAAATAATTAGAAACTCATAATCTAATTATCAGATAGATAATTAGACAACAACCAAATGATCAAACCAACAATCAAATATAATACCAAAATATTGAATTGACAACATGAAACAATTTCATCAATTGAAATCAATCAATTTAAAACGTCAGATTCTGAATTGGCTGCAATATACGCACGCGTGCACTGCCTCGCCAATACAGAGATGAAATACACAAAAGCTCAATGAAAATTCACAAACGAACACCAGGTCAAACCCAAGAAAAGTCAGGTTCAACCCAAATGTACTTCAAATGAAATCGCAATGCGAGCACAAGGTCATTCCCGAGCGTTTAGGCTGGATTCAACTCAATGTACGAAAACAAATACAAAGCAAATGTCACAATGAAATTGCAGTTGCAAACAGGTACAAAGACAAGGACAATGCACAGGTCAACAACACATAAATATATGAAGGCAATGCTCCAACAACTGCAACAGTGCATGGTGAAGCGTAGACGAGATAAAGAAGCACAACAAACATGCAACTACCAAACTGGGTCAAGCAAGTGCAACACAGTGACAAGCTACCCAGATTCAAAGATGCAATCATGTACAACCAGACTGCCAAATTCAAGAAGGCACCAAACAACCACACAATGCAAAAAGGTCAAGTCACTGACTCAACTCAACTGCAGCACCAAAGCACAAAGCAGTGGTACAACTACAAAATAGAAGGAGGGTGAGGGCACCAGAGGTATGGCACCACAGCACATAAATACATGAATAAGTGATACAACAGTTCAGTGAACTGCAAGTATCGACCAGGTAGCCACAAGTGTAAAGCAATGCCCAACACAAATGAGTGAACCAGATTCAAGTGAGGACTGAATGCAACAACAACTCCAGATCAATGCAAATAAAACTGGGTTACTACATAACACAACAGCAACTAAAAATAATGCAACAGGTCAGGAGCAAGTATGTGTACCTAAGGTATAACATGTATGCAACTATGAGACTGAAAAATGCAAGCACCATACTCGAGTACAAAAACTACAAACTCAATTGCAGTGAACTCAATTATAAACTCAAGCATGAATGAAACTACAATGTAGCTTCAATTGGAAACAATATCACCATTGAAACTAAACTCATATACACATTGTACTCAAGGAAACCAGCATATATAAGTGTAGTGAAAGCCAGTGATCAAGCAACATTGCAACTTCATTCATGTATATATGACTAAAATCACAAAGCCACTATTCAAACTTAAAATTCCAAGTCATGACCAGAGAGGAGCAAGACCAGTGAACTAGACTCCCATGTGCAGGTAAATGAAGATGCAATGAAGTCAAAGCAAGCATATGGCAATGCAGCAAGGCACAACACAATTTTCAGTGAAGTCACAATGAAATCAAGGCATCAAGTATACACAAATTAATGCACCAGTACATTTCAGTGAACTGAAGTGAAGTCACAAGTGTAAAACTACACCAGACTAAGTGCCATCAAGTAAACAAGACTCAACATGAATGATCAAGTAATAGGCATATAATCCATCAAGTTAGAGCATGCAAGTGAATCATAAACCAAGTGTACCCAAAAATACAACATGTATTCAACTGTAAACTGGACCATACAAGTATCACAATCAAGAACAAGGCACAGTGCCGAAGAAAAAAGGCAATAGTGAACAACACTGGTGCAACTACAAACTGAATTTAAGCAAGTGCAACATCAAGTGATAACATACACATGTATACAACATAAAGTATGAATGACTAGAATAATCATCATATAAAACTGCATGAACAAGAGTGAAAACGGCGACAACTCGAAGCATCAATCAAATTGCCAAACCCAGTTCTATCTAGAATTACAGTCGAAGACACATGAACAAGTCGTGTGCTACTGACCGGAGACATAGGAAACAAGGAACCACATAAATAAAGCAAAGAACCCAACAGATGCAACTTCAAAAGATATCAGGTTCGAACAAATCCAAAGCTGAGACAGCTAGCAACACAAAAACAAGAATGCCCGTATGCATATATATGAATGCACATACATATCAATATCAAATGAAACAGCACTAAAAAATGAAACAACACTAAAATAAGCAAGCGACAAAAGGTTGTTCAAACAAAGCCATCAAGACAGTGTCGAAACCACCGTGGATCAACAGTTTCACCATCAACATAAAGACTGAAGTCACCGCTGAAAGAAATTGAAAAAATCAAAGCAAATCCTCGTTTAAATTATTTTTACAAAATTAAGTTGCAGATTTCAAATCAAGGCAGAGCCTAACTCATTTTCTTTCACAATTATTTTCGCAAAATCAGGTTGGCAACCAAGTCAAAGTCGAACAGTTCAAACTAGAGTAAAAGAACAAGGTCGAAAATACTACAGAGATAAACAGTGTTCACCATCTACCAAGGTCATCAGAAAATGAACGTAAACTTCTCATCTTAAAACATTTTTCATAAATCAAGTTTGCAGTCGAAGATAACTGCAGGTCGCATTAAAACCGAAGTCCACAGCATCAAGACAAGACTGTGGCAACTAAGGCTACAATCGAGCAAGTTCACATTTTTACTAAAGCAAATTGCCCAAAGTCAAAGAGAAAAGAACGAAACTATAATCAAAGCAACAATTTCAAACCGTGACCAAGAAATCAAACTCAGAAATCAAAACCAAGCAAACCGAGTAAGTTACAAAAACACAAGTTCAAAATCACCAAAATCTCGAATTAGATGTGAGTGAAATTTAAATCACTCACCTCGCCTGATGAAATCTGAAGGAGCCGTGTTCGAAGAGGAGGAATCTTCGATCTACGTAGGTCGGCGCTTTCGATTTTTGTACAAGCCCTAGTTCTCGAGCGAACGAAAGAAGATGTACGAGGCCGCCATTTTTTTTACAGAGGAGTTTGATTTTAAACGGAAAGAAGAGGGGCTTCGTATTTTATGAGGAAGGGGGGAGCGTGATTCCAGGCTGAAACAAAGGAGAGTTGCGTGATTTAAGGAAGGGAAGTAGCTAATGTTGACTAGTACGTGAGTATATAATTATAATTTTAAATAGAAATTTTCGATATAAATTTTCAAAGCGTTTATACATTGTATGCTCACATAATAACTCCGATCAATACTAAATTTGAAATCCGATAATAATACAATATTCCAGATCCAATGGAACTAGTTTCGTCGAATTCCGAGACTGTGCCTCAGGAGGCTATTTTTTAAATATCGACTCAAACGATATAATTTCAAAACTGATCAAATCACTTTCAAATTCAATTCTAAAGCTTCCATTATCTCCAGCATTGTCAATATATATTTTACAAGCCTTTGAAATATTTTTAATCAGCTTAAAACTGAAGATTCAAATTATTATTCAACTTTCAATAGATTAAATTTTAAAATTTATTTGCCAATTTCATTCTGATAATTTGAAATTCAAGTTAAACCATCATTCAAATATTTAAAATTAATTAAATATTTTCAATTAAATTATTCAAAATTCTGGGTCGTTACAATCCAAGTCGTAACCAATACTTAAGGTATCAATGCATTGGTACGTAGTGCATTGGAGAATGGCGACGGGTGTGGAGTCAAAACCATGCTTTCAAAATGGTCGAAATCCATTTAAATAGCATTCAAAGATGCCACTTGCCTTGTTTTCAAAAGAATTCTTTCCAAAGGTTATAAAATAGCTTTCGAAGTGGTTGCCGCCTTTTTGTTAAAGTGTAGCTTTCAAATGACTTAAAATCAATGCTTTCGAATGGATAGTTTGAACCCAGTCGAAACCATGCTACCGACCTTACGCCTTTCGAATGAATTGAAGTCATCAACTATCGTAAGGTAGCTTTTATTTTATAAATATAATAAGCCACTTCTCAAAGCTTTCGAAAGGGCTCCAGTAGCCACATAAGGGTTTCAAAGGCAATAGCTTCGAAAGGGTTTCGAAGTTATCCTTCCAAATGTTTCACTTAAATGGTTTAAGCTTTTGAAAGGATGGTTTCAAAGCCATCAATTTTTCCCAAACTCTTTTATAAGAAGGTCAATGGTATCGGAAGGGGTACTCTCATTTATATTCACTTTGACCCAAAAGATATTTTAAAGATAAACCCAATGGTCTCGAAAGAGGTACTTTCAAATGGTTTCGAATCAATGCTTCTATATATACTTTAATACTTTCGAAATGATTGTTTAGATGGTTTCGAAAGGAAGGTTTTGATGCTTTCGAAAGGTATCAAAAGTCATATGTTTCTAGTGTTTCGAAAGGCATATGGCTTGTGTTTTGAAAAGAAGATTTGAATGTTTTGTGAGGGTTTTCAATGGCTTCAAAAGAAAAGGTCTAAGGTTTCAAAAGCCTTAGTTTTCAAAACAAAGAACCCAATATCATTTTTTTAGAGGAAATACCATAGAAAAATCAATGAGTTTTGGAATGGATTTTAAATATGGAGTTTTTGAATAAGCTTTCCTTGATAAAGTAATAAGTTAAAGGGATTAACCTTTTTTCACATGAAAATAATTTCAAGGATATTAAACCCTAGATGTTGGTGTTATTACGTTATTATGTTTGCTTCTTCTAATATACATATTCACTGTAAAATGGATAAATAACTGTATTTTAGGGAGAAAGGGCATAATAACCAGTTAGGTTGGCCCAGTAGTGAATATAAATTGAATTAACTCCTGAATGAGTATAATTGCATCAAGGAGGTCAGGAAGACCAGAAATCAATAGGTTCGTAGTTAACCCATGAAAACTATGATATAAGATATCAATAGGTTCAGGGAGAATCCATGAAATAAGGAAGTTATTGGTAGGGGCTAACATGTTCTTCTCAATGATCCCATGAAAACTATGATACCAGAAAATAGTCCATAAACTTTAAATAGGTTATTAGTCAGCCTATGAAAATTAATAGGTTAATAGTGACCCTAAAAACTATAACTTAGATAGATAATCAAATGAATGGGATGGGAAATCCAGAATAATTTACATGTTTGCATATCATCATAATATGTTAAATTTCTTTGTTATAACCATTATGGATGGAGGAGTACAATATATGGTTACTGTAAATTTTTGAATAAGATACTAGTGAGGGGAAAACCCATTTCGCTAAGAGGCATGGTCCCACTAGATATCTAAAATGGTTTGAGATGGTAGGTTATTATTCATACCAAGCTTTGTATCTGACTCGAATTTTATGTTTTCCCCTTAAACTCTAGGATGCTCAGTTAACTTTGACTAGTTTGAGAGTTGAGATTTTTAGGTACCCCTTTAGACGAATATGCTTCCGTAGATACGTGCAAGAGGCAAGTTAGCTAGTAAGAGTTCTTTTCTATTTTGATTCCGCTATATTTTTTTGTAAAGGAAAAGTTGTTTAATTGCCTATATTTAGACTCTGATCATCCACGGGGGCATCTTCATATGCCGCTCTGGTTGTAATAATTATATTTTCTCTGAACGTAGTTCTCGAATATGGGATTATGTAATGAATTTGAAATGATTTGAGAAGGAATGAGAAAGTTTTTAATGAATTTAAAAATATTTCCACATCTATATGTTTCTGTTATATCAATGTATCTAACATTACCTTATTTGGTCACCGAAGATTAATAACTATGGATGACTGCAACATCCGTGGCCGCTAGTTTTGGGCATCCAAGTAGGGGATGTTACAAGTTGGTATCAGAGCATAGGTTTATGAAAACTTAAAAGAAATTTAATCCCAAAAGGTTTTTCGAAACTTAATCCAATGAACCAGAAAATAAGATCAAGGTTTGGGTTAACACTATAGTAACGCACTTGTATTTGACACACACACACACACACACACACACATATATATATAAGTACGTATTACCCTCTTTCTTAGACGTTCTTCTGTATCTTACTAAGGCTCATATGCATATTATGAGAAATAAGATAGGAGGCAGGAAATGGAAGAGAAATCTCAGTGGCGGAAGCACTACAACAAATGGAAATGTTCGACCTAATACCAAGATGAACCCGAATCGACAGGCTAATGCTAATCCAAATTCAGATGGTAATGTGGGTGCTGGAATCCGCCAGTGGATACGTGGATGATGTATCGGCTCTTCCTCAATCTGATTCAAGCGGAAGCAGCTACTGGAGTTGCTAGGAATGTTGGAGGAGTTAATCCTGTGGCTCTAATTGGGAATGACTATGTAAGTTGAGCAGAGATTATACCAGTCTTGGTGGAAGCCATTTTTGGAAATGGAGGATGCCATAGATGTTGAAATTGGCGGTTGCATTGTAAAAGGATCGATGCTGACTTAGGATTGAATGATGAGAAGAAGAGGAGACTAGCCTCTATGCAGTTGCAATGAGCAGCGCTTTATTGGTAGTAGTGTCACTGCCGGAGTTCCTGAGGAAGAGTTGACTTGGGCAGAATTTCAAAGAAGATTCAGGCAGAGGTTATTGTCTGAAGTTTCTAATTCAGAATTGTTGAGATATTTTATAGATTTGGTGCAGAGAGAGATGTCGGTAATTGAGTATGCCACCAAGTTTGATGAGTTGTACCGACATAGGTATGCTACCATTGATACCGTCATGAAGAGGAATGAATAGTTTATTTGGGGATTGAGGCTTGAGATTGCTAGGGCAACCCTGCACATCTCCACGATCCTTGTAATGTTGTTGTGGAGATGGAAATATGACATGAGGAAATGCTTGCTATTTATGGGAAGGAAAAGACGGTTGAGACCCAGGGTTCTCAAGGAAAGAAAAGGAAGTTCTTTAAGAAGATGGAAACCCAAAAAGGAGAGGCTACCAAAAAGGCAAAGGCTGTTCTGGTCTGCTTTAAGTGTGATAAGAAGTGTTATTATGCTCATGAATGCTGGACATGCAAGGGGTAGAAGGCTGTAGAAAAGAAGAGCGTTAAGTGCTTTAACTATGACCAGGTTGGGCATTATAAGAATCAGTGTCCAGAACCATTCAGGGCAGACAAGTGAAAGGTTTTTGCTGTTGGACCATCATCTGCTATGTCAACTACTGTCGAGAAGGGAAATATGGTGATGGAAGGTACGCTTTTGATTTAGAGTATACCAGTTAGGGTATTGTTTGATACCGGTGCATCATATTTATTTACATCTCAGTGTTTGGTTGATAGGTTATGCTTAGAATCCACTTACCTTGTTACTTCCTTAAGGGTTGCAAATCCAATAGGAGGGTACGCAACTCTAGGAATGAGATGTAACTAGTTAGAATTTGATTTTTTAGGACATAAGTTTGCATGCAGTCTGTATGTTTTTGATTTCATAGACTTCGAGATCATTTTGGGTACGGCATAAGTATCCTTTGCCGAGGATCTATTTGATTAGTTGTATGGAGCCAGATTATTTTCCCAGTTGGAGCTAGCAACAGGTTTCCATTTTTTAAGTATGGCAGAGGACCGTATTCCATTGACAGCATTTCGAACTAGATATGATTCGTATAAGTGGTTGGTAATGCCATTCGGATTAACGAATGCATCGGCTTTCTTCGTGGATATGATGGACCAAATTTTCTGAAAGTACTTGGATAGGTTTGTGTTAGTGTTTATAGATAACATTATAGTATACTCTAAGGATGAAAGAGAGCGTGAATATCATCTTAGAGTAGTGATTAATAAGCCGAGGCAGCATCAGCTGAAAGCGAAGTTTTCCAAGAGACATTTTTGGAAGAAAGAGGTTAAGTTTCTTAGTCACGTGGTTTCAAAGAAAGGCTTGTCAGTCGATCCAGATAAGATTGAAGCTGTTAATAACTAGAAGAGACTAGAGATGGTGATTGAGATTAGAAGTTTTCTTGGACTTGCTGGCTATTATCGGAGATTAATTAAGGAGTTCTCATGGATAACAGCGCCTTTGACAAAGTTAACCAGGAAGGATGTGAAGTTTGTCTCATCTTGAAAATGTGAGGAAGCATTCCTTAAGTTAAAGAATTTGTTGACCAATATACCTATGTTAGTAGCTCCAAACGGAAACCATACACCAATGCATGTGGGACAGGACTAAGAGCTGTGTTGATAAAGAAGGGTAAAGTTATTGCCTATGCTTCATGACAGCTTAGAACGCATGAAATAAGATATCATACTCATGATTTGGAGTTGGCTGCGGTGATCTTTGCATTAAAGATTTGGAGATATTATCTATTAGGGGAGAGATTTATGCTATACATTGAACATAAATCCTTAAGGTGTTTATTCTCTTAAAAAGGGTTGAATATGAGGAAGAAAAGTTTGCTGGAGTTTTTAGCTGCTTATGATTTTGGTGTAGAGTATACACCTGGGAAAGGAAATTAGGTAGTTGATGCTCTTAGCAAAAGACATAATAATGTGGTGTTAGCTATGTTAATAGAATGGAAAGATTTAGAAGCATTGACTGCTTGTAATGTGCAGTTAAGATCAATTTCTAGTTCTAGTCATGCTAAACCCATGGCCCCAGTTGGCAATAACCATGCTAAACTAAGCAGGGACTATTCCGATCTTGGTGGGAAATTTTTTTTGGTAAGAGGATGCTATAGAAGTGGAGAATTGGCTTTTTTGTTCTGAAATGATCTTCGCTAACATAGGATTAAACGATCGGCAGAAAAGGAGACTTGCCTCTAGACAGTTGTAGGGAGCAGCATTTCATTGATGGAATAGTGTTATCATAGAAGTTCCCGAGGAGGAGTTGACTTAAGCGGGATTTCGAACGAGATTCGAAGAGAGTTTTTTGTCTGAAGTTGCCAAGTCGGTATTGCTGAGAAAGTTCATGGACTTAATGCAGGGTGAGATGTCGGTGAAAGAGCATGCTACGAAGTTTGATGAGCTATCCAAATACGATATGCTAAGAAATGAGAAGTTTATTCGAGGGTTAAAGCTCGAGATTGCTAGGGAGACAATGCCACATCTCTGCGATCCTAGTACAGTTGTTGTGGAGATGGCAGCCTGGAATGAAGAGATGCTTTCTACTTATGGGAAAGAGAAGTAGGTTGAGACCCAAGGTTATCGAGGCAGGAAGAGGAAATTCTTTAATAAGAAAGTAAAACAAAAGGGAAAAGCTACCAAGAAGGAGAAGGCTAATTTAGTTTGCTTTTAAGTGTGATAAAAAGGGAAATTACGCTCATGAATGTCAAACTGGAAAAGTGAAGTAGGTTGTAGATAAGAAGGAAGTGAAGTGCTTCAACTGTGACCAGATTAGACATTACAAAAATCAGTGTCCTGAACCAGTCAAAGCGGACAAAGAAAAGGTCTTTGCTTTAGGACCATCGTCTGCTAGGCCAACTGCTGCTGAGAAGGGAAAGACTGTAATGGAAGGTATGCTTTTGATTTTAAGTATACCAATTAGGAAACTATTTGATACCAGTGCATCACATTCATTTATATCTTAGTATTTGGTAGATAGGCTATGTTTAAAACCCTCATACCTTGTCACTTTTTAAGGGTTGCGAATTCAATAGAAGGGTATGCAACTCTGTGTTGAGATGTGACCAGTTAGAACTTGATTTATTACGTCAAAACTGTGCATGCAGTTTATATGTCTTTAATTTCATAGGATTCAGAATCATCTTGGTATGGATTGGTTAGATAAATACGATGCTAGGATATTTTGCCACGATAGGAAAATATCGCTAAGACATCCTAATAGTCATAACCGAATTACATACTCGGTGGAGAAGTTAGACCCAAGTTCTTGTGCTTGGTTGAATGCAATGGAAGTAGTAGAAGAGTTGAATTAGGTTTTGGTAGTAAGAGAGTTTGTAGATGTTTTTGAGCCAGTCACAGGACTACCATCGAAATGAGCCATTGAGTTTCGAATAGATTTTGTGCCAGGAGCAGAACCTATATGTAGGTAACCTGGAAGGATGACACCGACCGAGATGAAGGAATTGAAGGTGCAGCTAGTTGATTTAGAAGGGAACAATTTTATTAGACCAAGCAGTTCGCCTCGGGGAGCAGCCGCGGTGTTCATAAGGAAACCAGATGGGTCGTGAAGGATATGTATCGACTACCTCAAGTTGAACAAGAAGACGGTCAAGAATAAGTATCCTTTGTTAAGAATCAATGATTTATTTGATCAATTATGTGGAGCTAGAGTATCTTCCTAATTGGATTTGGCAAAAGGTTTCCATCTGCTAAAAGTGGCAAAGAACAGCATTTCGTTAACAGCGTTTTGGACTAGGTATGGTTTGTACGAGTGGTTAGTAATGTCATTCGGGTAAACGAATGCGCCAACTTTCTTCGTGGATTTGATGAACCGAATTTTCCGAGAGCACTTGGATAGGTCCGTATTGGTATTTATAGAAGACATTTTAATATGCTATCAGGGTGAAAAAGAGCATGGAGTTCATCTTAGAATAGCGCTTGAGACGCTAAGGTAGCATCAGTTGAAAGCGAAGTTTCTTAAGTGTCATTTCTGAAAGAAAAAAGTTAAGTTTCTTAGTCATATGTTTTTAATGAATGGTTTATCAATTGATCAGAATAAGATCAAAGCTATTAACAATTGGAAGAGACTAGATACAATGACCAAAATTTAAAGTTTTCTTGTACTCGGCTGGCTATCGCCAGAGATTCATTATGGATTTCTCACGGATAGTAGCGCCTTTGACTAAGCTAACCAGAAAGGGCATGAAATTTATTTGGTCTGACCAATGTGAGGAAGCATTCCGTAAGTTAAAGCATTTATTGACCAATGCGCATGTATTGGTGGTTCTAGACGAAAATCAAGGATTAGCAGTGTATACCGATGCATGTGGAACCGGATTAAGGCTGTGTTGATGCAAAAAGGTAAAGTTATTGCTTATGCTTCACGATAGCTTAAACCGCATGAAGTGAGATATCCTACTTATTATTTAGAGTTGGCAGTGGTAATCTTCTCATTGAAAGCATGGAGCCATTATCTCTTAGGAGAGAGATTTGAGTTATACATAGATCATAATTCCTTAGGTTATTTATTCTCTCAGAAGGAGTTGAATATGAGATTACAGAGGTGGATGGAGTTTTTAACGGCTTATGATTTTGTTATAGAGTATACACTTAGAAAAGGAAATAAGGTAGCGGATGCTCTTAGCAGAAAACATCAGAATGTTATCGGAATGGAAGGATCTAAAGGCTTTGATTACTTGTAGTGTGTAGTTAAGATCGACTGCTAGTTCTAGTCAGGCAATGCCATGTTATCCTACTTGGAAGTTCGACCAATATTGATCGAAGGATAGCTTCTAAGAAGAAAGAGGATCCATTGTTAGCTAAGAAGATTAAAAGGCTTAAGGTTGGATCAAAGATTGATGACCTAAAAGATTTTAGTCTTGACTAGAGGGATGGTTGAGAAGGAAGGGACGGTTGTGTGTTCCAAATGTTAGGGATTTAACGAGAGAAGTTCTTAGGGAATATCATCGATCCATATTCATGATTCATCTTAGGGGAACCAAGATGTATCAAAACATGAAGAGGAGTTTCTACTGGAAAGGTATGAAGAAGGATTTTGGCTTATGGGTAAGGCAGTGTGTGAACTGTCAACAAGTGAAGGCCGAACATTAGAAGCCGAGTGTATTGCATTAACCTTTAGAGATACCAGTATGGAAATGGGATTCGATATCGATGGATTTTATAGACAGAATACCAAGGTCGAAATGAGGAAATGAAAGTATATGGGTCATAGTGGACAGGTTGACCAAGAGTGCCCACTTTATTCCATTTAAGTCAACCAGGATGACACCCGATTTAGCTAAATTGTTTATAAAGAACATAATTAGACTGCATGAAATTCCTAGTAGTATAGTAAGTGATAGAGATACTTTGTTTACTAGTGAGTTCTAGAAGAGTCTACAGGATGTGCTAGGTACCATGCTTAAGATGAGTACTGCTTATCACCCTCAGATAGATGGGCAGAAAAAGAGAGTCAACAAGGTACTTGAGGATTTGTTAAGATCTTATGTGTTAGAATTTGGTGGATCTTGGGAACGTCACCTACATATAGTTGAGTTTTGCTATAATAACAATTATTAGACTAGTATAGGAATGGTGCCTTTCGAATCTTTGTATGGAGGGCCATGAAAATCACCGGCGTGTTGATTGGAAATTGGAGACAGATTAGTCTTAGGATTAGATCTCGTAAGAGAGGAAACAAAGAAGATTGAGTTAATCCGAGGTAGGATGAAGGAAGCTCAGTCTAGACAGAAGAGTTACATAGGTAGAAAGAATAAGAATCTAAAGTACCACCGATCAAAGGTAGAACCAATTTTGACTTTTGTTAGACAACCAGGTCGAGTTGTAGCGAGAGACGAGAAGAAGTTAAGAAACAAGATAGTCAAGTTAGTGAAAGTTCAGTGGAGCGACAATGAGAAGGACTGTACTAGGGAGACAAAAGAAAGGATTAGAGGTACTTATTCCGATCTGTTTAAGGGTATGTTCTATATTTTCTTTATATAGACTGTTTTCTAGTCAGGTAGGATAGTATGGTAGTTAGGAGATGTTACAAATGATTGCTATGTTAGTATTCAGTCCTTGTTGAATTTCGAGATCGAAATTCTTTAAGGAGGGGAGCCTGTAACACCCTTAATTGTAAATAACGTCATTCGAGAGATTTAATTAGATAAATAAAATAAAATAATGTAGAGGCTAGAATGATAAGGGGATTGAGATTTGAAAACTAAATAAAGGTCGTGCCTTAACTAAATAAAATCATAAGAATGAGTTTATAAAATAGTTTTATAAGTTAACTACCCAAGAGAATAAGGCAAGGATATTATGGGAATAGCGCATATAATCCCATAATCTCTAAACCCTTACCTCATTCTCATTTTCATACTTTCATAAAAACAAATATAAAAAGATCAAGGCCGACCATAACCCTAGGAGAAAAATGGTTCAAAGTCAACTGGAGGCTAAGGATTCAAGCAAGGAAGAATTAAGCAAGATCAAATCTCAAGTTTCTTATCCAAAACAAGGTGAATAATAATCTAAACCATTTCATATATGTTTTTATGAACATCTTAATTCCGGGTTTAAGGTTTTAAAACCGTTTGGATGATTTGAATGATGATATGCTTTGATTATATGCCATGTTTGATCTAAACAAGTGTGTTTGTAAAAAGGTTTGATTCGATTTTAAGGTTAAAACTATGTAAAATGGGTTTTGAATGCCATGAAGATTGAGTATGTTATGTAAAGCATTATTTTGGAGATGGTTTTAAATTTTCATAATATTCCAAGCTATGGAAAATTTATTAATAATTTTGAATGGAAGAAATAAATAATTTAGGTTTAAAAATTTGTTACGGCTGTTATATAAAGGATTTTGGGTTCGAAGTTTGTATATGTTAGAAAACATATTAAAAGTGAATTAAGATGATTATTGGGGATTTTTCCTAAGTGATTTACTATGGAAATTAAATTAATTAAGATTGAGGACTTAAATGTCTTAATTGTTTTGTTAAGGGGAGAGGCTTCATTGCTAAAATATTTTTGATTATTAACTGATGAATCCTACAGCCTTTTTATAAAAAGATTTTGGTAAGGATTTGGCAACCAACCATTGACAAATAAGGCAAGTAGGTGAAAAGAAACTTCTTTTAAAGGCTAAAAATCAGTTTTCTTTGGATTTACTACTTCGCCACTTCCCTCTGATGGCTTTCAACACCATGCCTCTACCAAAGAACCTATTCGAAACCAATGCACATGATATCAAGTAATTGATACGTAGTGCATTGGAGAAAAGTGGAAGGTATAGTGTCGAAACCTTGCTTTACAGGGGGTAGAAGTTATCCACTATTCACTTCTACTTATGAAAGAAACTTTCAAACGAGTAGAGGTTATTTTTATAAGCTTTTGAATACGTTAATTGCCTTTGCTTTTAAAATTTCGAAAGGGTTGAAGCTACTTTTAAATAGCTTTCAAATGGATTGCCGCTTGCCTTTTTATAAAGTAGCTTTCAATTGAGTTGCTGCATATTAAGTTTTGAAAATGAGCTTTCGAAAGGGCAGTTGCTTTTGAACCTAGTCGAAACATAGCTGCCGTCTTTATACCTTTCGAATTGGTTAATGGTCGTTTTCTTTATAGCCTTATAACAACGAGTTCGGAAAGGAAGCTTTAGTTTTATTAACATTGAAGCCAAATCCCAATGTTTTCGAAAGGGTGATTTCGAAGCCATCTATTCCCCGAATTCTTTTGCTTGGAAATTAATTTTTCTAAAAGGGCTACTTTCACTCATGTTCGCTTTGACCCGGATGTTATATTTAAGGTTAAACCCAATGATTCTGAAGGAGATACTTTTAAATGTTTTCAAAGCTGTGATTCTATAAATTCTACTTGAACTAAGTGGTTTCGAAACATAAGCTTTAATACTTTCAAAGGGTATGTTTTAATGGTTTCAAAAGAAAGATTTCAATGTTTCGAAAGAAATATTTTAAGTGTTTCGAAAGGTATATCTTCAATGTTTTGAAAAGAAGTTTTTGAATACTTTCGATAGATGTGTTTCAATGGTTTCAATATAGAGGGTCTAAGGTTTCGAATGCCTTAATTTTCAAAAAAAGGAATCCAATCTCAATTTTTAAGATAAACACATGACAATATGAAAGAGTTTTTAAAATGAAATTTAACTTTGGAGTTTTTGAAGAAGCTTTCCTTGATAAAGATAATAAGTTAAAGTTATTAACCATGTTTCACTTGAAAAATGATTACAAGGAAATTGGACTATAGATGTTTATGTTTTAATGTATTGATCAGTTATCATGTGTGCTTCTTCTATGAACATATTCACTTTATAATTAACACTTATCTACATTTTAGGGTTTTAAGGGCAGAATAACCAGTTCGGTTGACCTTGTAGTGAATATATATTGAGTTAATTCCTGTGTTAGTAGAATTGCATCCATGAGGTCAGGTAGACCAGAATATAGGATGCCCAAAGATTGATCAAAGGATTACTAGTTTATACAGTTTCTGTTGAATATGCGCTTATATGATCTTTGTTTGATGATAATAAACATATATACATTCGTTTAAATGTATTTTTTTAATATACTATTTTGTTTTTCACAGATTAAATAAATATTTGTTGAATAAAATTAAATACCACAGAATTTGAATTCAAACGAATATTTTATTCAAACTAATATTTATTACAACTTTGAACAGTACAATTTCAAGCTCTCACTACAACCATACAAATTCAATTTACATTCAGAACCTCACTACATATCACTCACACTCATATTTTTATCTTCAACTGCATTCCAGTTTGAATCCAGCATCTGAGCAATCTGCAAAAATATTCACTAACACAGTAAAATTGGAAAAGAAATATATTTGCAATATAAAGTGAAACATGACTTTTGAAAATATAATTTGCTTCAGTTATTTGGGTTGTTCGTCATCATTTAAATTTGAATCTATCATACACGAACAACTTGTGACATACACAGTGTATCACTGTATATGCCACAAGGCCGTGCACACCGATATATACACTTGATTGATTTACAGGGACAGGTGAGCATAGGTCAAACCCAAATGAAAAGCCGGGTTCAACTCACGTGCAATAACATAAATGTCACAACTCACGAGCACAAGGTCAAACCCGAGTTTTTGAAAAACCGGATTCAACACAGGGCAGGTCACAAGTCAAAAACAGTGCAACAAAACTCAATGAAAGTTCAAGTCAGATCAAACATAATGGACTGCATGCAACGGAACAATGAAGTTGTACAAGTACAGTCAAGTCAAATGGAACTCAACAAAGCAGCTCAAGTAACAAAACTCGAGTGCAGCAATGACACCACAAGTTACACAATCAAGTGATCAACACAACAACATGGACTGCACAAATTCAAGACAGCACCAAAGACAAGCAATGCTCAAGACCACACAGTGCGCATATGTAAAGTATAGACTGACATCAAAACCAGTTCAACAATTGAGTTCAATGTGCACAGAAGCAAAATCCAATTAAAATACCAACTGCAAATATTCATGGTCGAGCATTGAACATGACAGCAGACCAAAGTGCAACAAGATGAACCAGACCAGTGTCAACAACCAAGTGAAGAACATGAATGCAACAAGTTTACGAAGATACACATGAACATGAAAGCCAAGCATGATACAGTGATACAAATGCAACACAGTGGGAACCACAATGCAAGCCGAGCATCAAGACACTAAGCAACTGGAAACAACAAAAAGATGCAAGCACAATCAAACCAGTAGCATGTACACAATGTCAACCAAAACAGATGAAGACTACACATTTACAAACCACAGATGCAACCGATCAGTTCGACATGTACATGAAGGCAGCAAAACAGTGGCTCAACAAGAACACTTGCAACAGTGGCGTTGCAGTGGCAATTACAGAATACTTGAAACCGAGTACGTACAAATCCAGAGCAAACATGAACACAAGCAACCATACACAGCAAAACTAAATGCAATACAGTATGCTCAGTGAAGAGCATCTGAACAAGTGAAGTATTTGTGACGAAGCAAAGTTGAAGTCCATCAGAAAAATTCACAAAGTCATAGTAAAGTCGTGGTCACCACAGAGATGATGGAACTACAGTGGGCCGAGCAGAGTCTTCAAAATCAATGGCCGGGTTCAGGTCAAAGATGGGGTGATAAAGTCGAAGTGTTTTAAAACCAAGTCAAAGCGGGTAAAAATCGAAACATCTCAAAATTCAAAGCCAATGCAGAAAGTCAAAGCCGTAATTCATAGGAAAGCCGTGCGCATCAAGCAAATTGAACAAGTCACAATTCAAAATTGTGGTAGCCAAGCAATTTGAATTAGTCAGTGAAAATCTCAAGCATCAATACCAGATCGAACGGCCAAAGACAAATTCAAATGAACATATACGAACGCAAAAATAGGATTTCGAATCCTATAGAACCCCAATCATCATCGGCAATTTATTCATCGAATTCAAGCAAGCATAAAATCAATAAAAGCAAAAGCATTTAATTACATACCGAAGCAAGGAAGGAATTCGATCAACGAAGCAGCCGCGGTGAGCAATGAGGTCTCAAATCGATCAAGGAAGCACGTCAATCATTATTCGATCGAGGAATTCGAGCGGCGCTTCAAATTTGCACAACCCTAATTTTGGAAGCAAGGAGCAAAAGAAGCCGAAGCCCTAATTTAGTTGCAAAAGAGGAACGGCCATTATTCTCACAAGCCAAAAGAAAAGGAACGGGCCAAAGAAGAGAAAAAGGAACTGGTTGAAGAATAAGAGTGGGTCGGCCTTGTTATTTAGAGGCTTTAGTTTAATTTTTTAATTAGGGTTATTGTGTCTTTTAATTGTTGTTTAATTGTTATTTTTACTTTTCGAATCAAACCTTTGTAAATCACCACCTAGGGTTTAGGTAGTGTCAGATTGTCTAGTTAGAATTAGTTCAGTGAGCAGGGTGTGCGAGTTTGCAAAGCTCTATAGGCGGGAGCAGAGTTTGCGAGTAAGCAAAGCTCTATAGGCGGGAGCAGAGTTTTCGAGTAAACGAAACTCTATAGGCGGGAGCAGGGTGTGCGAGTCTAGTAGAGTGTTTGTGAGCGGGAGCAAATGTTTGCGAGTCTAGTAGAGTGTTTGTGAGCGGGAGCAAAAGGGTCTGCGAGTCTAGTAGAGTGTTTGTAAGCGTGATACTTTTTAATTCTAATAGAAATCTGGGAATGCAGCAGTAGGCAGGGGTTGCCGAAGCTGGGTAAATTTTCTATGTGATTTACTTTTCAGCTTATTTCTTCAGTTTGTTTCTGTGTTTAATTCGAGAAAGTTTGCTATAACCCTATTCACCCCCCTCTAGGGTTAATCTAGATCCTACAAGTGGTATCGGAGCCCGGTATATATTTTTTAACTCTAGAGTCATGAATCCACCAAATAATACTTTTGTTGAGGGTCGTTCCAATGTTATTCCTTCTATTTTCAATGGAACAGATTTTTTGAACTGGAAATTAAAAATGGAATTTTATTTAAAATCTGTTAATATTAAATGTTGGGATATTATTGAAAATGGGTGTGATATAACAAATAAGGAAATTATCTCGGATAATGCTCTTGCTATGCATATATTATATTCTCATATTAATCGTGATAATTTTTATTTCGTCTCTCATTGTGAAAATGCAAAGAAAATCTGGAAAACTCTCGATGCAATATATGGTGCAAAAGTCAACAGCAATGAGAAGTCCTCCACAACCGACTCAGTTAAAGAAATATGCTTAACAGGATTGGTAAATAGAAGTTGTGATGAGGATGATGATGATGGAGCAGCTGAGCTAGCTTTAATAATAAAGAAATTCAAAAGGTGGAACAACAAATACGGAAATCTAGCTCTAAATCAACAATTGAAAAGCAAAATAATTAAAGCATTAGACAACTCTGAAGAACACGGGATCATCTGCAACAAACCCGGTGATATCAAGCCCAGTTATCCCCGATTTCAACTCAACAAAGAAAAGAATTCAAAAAGGAAATTTGCAGCCACGTGGAATAAAAGCGATAGCAGTGAAAGTGAGAAAGCAGATATATGCCTTCATGGAAATATAACCGATAGCGACGATGACGAGCCAAGCGAGGTATCAAAACTTACTCACTCTGAATTACTTATTTATTTCCACGAAGTGAATGGCTGTTTTGAACAACTTAGGGAGAAATATGCTAAACTTGAATCACAAAAAGACATTTTGATAGAATTAAATGAACAACTTGACCAATTAGTTAAAACCTATCAAAGTAGGATCCCTAAGTGTGATAAGTGTCCAACATTTGAAGAAGAAATTAAAAAATCAGAAATTAAAATGAATCACTTGAAAATGAAATTCTAATTTTAAAAAATGAAAATACTAGAAGAGAGAATTCTATTAAAAAGTGCACATAATTGTTAAACGAAAATGAATCTCTCAAAATACAAGTCCAACAATTGTCAACGACTTTAGATAAATTTTCAAAAAGCGAAAAATCGTTGAATATGCTATTAGGAAAGCAAATTGTTAACACGATTAGAAAAGGACTTAGATATAACCAATCTAAAATTGTTGAAAGCAATTTTAATCAAGTCAATTTAATGTGTACAATTTGTAGAAAATTTGGACACAATCAAAATAATTGTTGGTATAGACCCAAACACGTGAAAACTATACCAATTTGGGTTCCAAAAGGCACAAATATAAAATCTTTGAAAGTCAAACAAATTTGGGTGCCAAAAGGAACATATATAAATAGTTTTGGGTCTCCACAAACATATTTTTCATATTTTGCCACTAACAACCATGGACCTATAAAAACAAATAGGTCACAAAAATCTTTCATCGTGTAGGTGTGGCGGCAGGCTAAGGAACAACAACAGTGTTCTCTGGATTTTGGCTGTTCCAGAAACACAACGGGCAACAAAGCAAAGTTTCTTAGCCTAGTATAAAGGTGACAGAATCACAATGGACAACGGCAAAAAATATCGTAAAGGTAAAAACAGGTAAAGGTATATTTTTAACGATATATTAAATGTGATTATATGCACCATACTCTAAATTAAAATCAGCCAATAATGCGATGATGAAATAATGATGATTTTGATTCTGACTTTTTCAAAATTGTTGGCCAATTATGCTTTTATGCCAAAAACACTACAATTCTTGAAATACTTCATACATATTAAGTTTGGAAAATAATGGTGTTTGTTGATAATACATTTGGCTAATTCTATATTCAGGTTTCTTTTATTTACATGACCTCAACTTAAAATCCTAATGAATTCTATTTAAAAATTATAAAAAGGATTTTAAGAAAATGTTGAAACTTCAAGAAACTGTTTGAAATGATAATGATTGCTCATGAATATAGCTGTTTATTCTGCGGCTTCTAAGGTTGACACTATGGTATGTTTTTGATTGTTAACACGGCTTCAATTCAAATTCAAAAGAATGTCATTTAAATTGCTGTTAAGTTTGAAATGCTTGGTGCACATTTCATGGTCTTGGTTTATCAAATTTAGTTAGTGATATTTTGGAGTGAAGAAGAAATTCAGATGCAGATTACACTGGTAATATAGTTGATAGAAAAATTATTAGTGTAATGTGATTAATTTTTTTTTAAACATTCATTTGCTGCATCGTTTTTCAAAGAAAATATCTGCATATATTTCACTTGAAATAATTTTTCCAAATAGCAGATTTTTTTTTATATATAACCCCTTCGAGAAAATCATTTTTGACCATATTTACAGATTAGTCATTTTTATTTGATTTTAAATGACAAATTTTGACTAATCTAACTCCCTAATGATTATCGAAAAGATCAATAGTGATTGAAAAAGTGATGAGTGTTGATATTTGTCATACATTACTCAAGACAATATATTTAGAAAAATTTCTTTAGAATTTCATAACAAGAGTTATAAAAACTTTTTGTTAGGTAAAAATTCCATGATCATTTCTATTTCTATCATCTTTCTATCGACCATCACCCATCAAGATCATATATAGTATGTAATTTTGTGGTAGTTTACAAAGGAAATTATTCGTTCTTCAATTTATTATTATAAAGGAAATTATCTGTGCTTCAATTTATTATATTTTTCAATAAAAATAAATATCCAAAGTATTCACTCTCATTTAAAAGTCCTCACGGTTATGCATGGGTGAATTACTTGGATTTTTGATTATGTGCTTCCATGCACATTTAAAAGTCCTTACGGTTATGCATGTATGGAACGCATATCAAAATTAATTGATTAAATAGACAAGTTGATTCTAATCCCATTTAAAAGTCCACACGGTCATGCGTGGTTAGAAGATACTTGATTACATTTTTTAAGTTAAATTGGAATACTACTAATCTCATTTAAAAGTCCTAACGGTTATGCATGATTAGTAGATATTCAAATTTCCTGAAATAAATATACCACAAATAGACGGAACTGTATGTTTTTTGATGATTTTATCCCCATCACTTCTGAAAGTGGAATATGCGCCTGACAAGGATAATTATGATTTTTGTTTAATTTTTATTGAAATTTGATATTTATATTCAATTGAGCTAAATGTTTGATTCATGTCTGTCACTTCATCCCTATTTTTATAACACTGTTATTCTTTTGCTGATAACAAAAGGGGGACAGAAAAGTTAAGATTTTGTCAAATAGAATCAAGCAAAGGTCAAATAATTTTCCATTTGCATATAGGCTCATTTACATATTTTTATTTGTATGCATATATGTAGGGGAAGTATTGTGTAGAGAGGGAGCATTTAAATAGGGGGAGCAAATTGAACGATCAAATACATTTAATACATTCAAAATCTTAAATATATGTTTGTTATCATCACAAAGGGGAGAATGTTGAATATGCGCTTATATGATCTTTGTTTGATGATAATAAACATATATACATTCGTTTAAATGTATTTGTTAATATACTATTTTGTTTTTCACAGATTAAATAAATATTTGTTGAATGAAATTAAATAACACAGAATTTGAATTCAAACGAATATTTTATTCAAACTAATATTTATTACAACTTTGAACAGTACAATTTCAAGCTCTCACTATAACCATACAAATTCAATTTACATTCAGAACCTCACTACATATCACTCACACTCATATTTTTATCTTCAACTGCATTCCAGTTTGAATCCAGCATCTGAGCAATCTGCAAAAATATTCACTAACACAGTAAAATTGAAAAAGAAATATATTTGCAATATAAAATGAAACATGACTTTTGAAAATATAATTTGCCTCAGTTATTTGGGTTGTTCGTCATCATTTAAATTTGAATCTATCATACACGAACAACTTGTGACATACACAGTGTATCACTGTATATGCCACAAGGCCGTGCACACCGATATATACACTTGATTGATTTACAGGGACAGGTGAGCATAGGTCAAACCCAAATGAAAAGCCGGGTTCAACTCACGTGCAATAACATAAATGTCACAACTCACGAGCACAAGGTCAAACCCGAGTTTTTGAAAAACCGGATTCAACACAGGGCAGGTCACAAGTCAAAAACAGTGCAACAAAACTCAATGAAAATTCAAGTCAGATCAAACATAATGGACTGCATGCAACGGAACAATGAAGTTGTACAAGTACAGTCAAGTCAAATGGAACTCAACAAAGCAGCTCAAGTAACAAAACTCGAGTGCAGCAATGACACCACAAGTTACACAATCAAGTGATCAACACAACAACATGGACTGCACAAATTCAAGACAGCACCAAAGACAAGCAATGCTCAAGACCACACAGTGCGCATATGTAAAGTATAGACTGACATCAAAACCAGTTCAACAATTGAGTTCAATGTGCACAGAAGCAAAATCCAATTAAAATACCAACTGCAAATATTCATGGTCGAGCATTGAACATGACAGCAGACCAAAGTGCAACAAGATGAACCAGACCAGTGTCAACAACCAAGTGAAGAACATGAATGCAACAAGTTTACGAAGGTACACATGAACATGAAAGCCAAGCATGATACAGTGATACAAATGCAACACAGTGGGAACCACAATGCAAGTCGAGCATCAAGACACTAAGCAACTGGAAACAACAAAAAGATGCAAGCACAATCAAACCAGTAGCATGTACACAATGTCAACCAAAACAGATGAAGACTACACATTTATAAACCACAAATGCAATCGATCAGTTCGACATGTACATGAAGGCAGCAAAACAGTGGCTCAACAAGAACACTTGCAACAGTGGTGTTGCAGTGGCAATTACAGAATGCTTGAAACCGAGTACGTACAAATCCAGAGAAAACATGAACACAAGCAACCATACACAGCAAAACTAAATGCAATACAGTATGCTCAGTGAAGAGCATCTGAACAAGTGAAGTATTTGTGACGAAGCAAAGTTGAAGTCCATCAGAAAAATTCACAAAGTCATAGTAAAGTCGTGGTCACCACAGAGATGATGGAACTACAGTGGGCCGAGCAGAGGCTTCAAAATCAATGGCCGGGTTCAGGTCAAAGATGGGGTGATAAAGTCGAAGTGTTTTAAAACCAAGTCAAAGCGGGTAAAAATCGAAACATCTCAAAATTCAAAGCCAATGCAGAAAGTCAAAGCCGTAATTCACAGGAAAGCCGTGCGCATCAAGCAAATTGAACAAGTCACAATTCAAAATCGTGGTAGCCAAGCAATTTGAATTAGTTAGTGAAAATCTCAAGCATCAATACCAGATCGAACGGCCAAAGACAGATTCAAATGAACATATACGAATGCAAAAATAGGATTTCGAATCCTATATAAGCCCAATCATCATCGGCAATTTATTCATCGAATTCAAGCAAGCATAAAATCAGTAAAAGCAAAAGCATTTAATTACATACCGAAGCAAGGAAGGAATTCGATCAACGAAGCAGCCGCGGTGAGCAACGAGGTCTCAAATCGATCAAGGAAGCACGTCAATCATTATTCGATCGAGGAATTCGAGCGGCGCTTCAAATTTGCACAACCCTAATTTTGGAAGCAAGGAGCAAAAGAAGCCAAAGCCCTAATTTAGTTGCAAAAGAGGAACGACCATTATTCTCACAAGCAAAAGAAAAGGAACGGGCCAAAGAAGAGAAAAAGGAACTGGTTGAAGAATAAGAGTGGGCCGACCTTGTTATTTAGAGGCTTTAGTTTAATTTTTTAATTAGGGTTATTGTGTCTTTTAATTGTTGTTTAATAGTTGTTTTTACTTTTCGAATCAAACCTTTGTAAATCACCACCTAGGGTTTAGGTAGTGTCAGATTGTCTAGTTAGAATTAGTTCAGTGAGCAGGGTGTGCGAGTTTGCAAAGCTCTATAGGCGGGAGCAGAGTTTGCGATTAAGCAAAGCTCTATAGGCGGGAGCAGAGTTTGCGAGTAAACGAAACTCTATAGGCGGGAGCAGGGTGTGCGAGTCTAGTAGAGTGTTTGTGAGCGGGAGCAAATGTTTGCGAGTCTAGTAGAGTGTTTGTGAGCGGGAGCAAAAGGGTCTGCGAGTCTAGTAGAGTGTTTGTAAGCGTGATACTGTTTAATTCTAATAGAAATCTGGGAATGCAGCAGTAGGCAGGGGTTGCCGAAGCTGGGTAAATTTTGTGTGTGATTTACTTTTCAGCATATTTATTTCTTCAGTTTGTTTCTGTGTTTAATTCGAGAAAATTTGCTATAACCCTATTCACCCCCCCTCTAGGGTTAATCTAGATCCTTCAGTTTCTTAGTAAACCCATGAAAACAATTTATGGGAAAAGTTCTTGGCAGGGGCCAATAGATCCTTCAGTTTCTTAGTAAACCCATGAAAACAATTTATGGGAAAAGTTATTGGCAGGGGCCAATTGGATCCGTAATAGTGTTTTATTATCGGATTTCAAATTTCGTAGCATTTGGAGTTATGGTTTGGCTGTACAGGGTATAAATGCATTGAAATTTATATCGAAAATTTAATATAATAATTGGGTCCAAAAAGCTATCTTCTCCATACGATCGAATTAGGACTCGAAATATTTTCCATTGCGTTCGGAATAGGGGAATAACATTACAAACGCCTAGCGGTATGCCTCGATAGAAGATCAAAATTTTAAGTTGCTAAAAAGGGGATATTTTTGAAATAAAATAAATTATATATAATCAAATCAGAGGTAAAGTCATAGGCGCCTTCATTCAAGTTAAAACGTATATGCTACCCAAAAATCACGTCATTTCTTTTTTGTTGTTCTTCAATTTAAATCACGATCTTTTCCCTTCTCATCCCTTCAGTTCGAACATAAAAAAAAAATCTTGTTTTCCCCCTTCTCAGAATTCAAACGGAAATGGAATCTAGTTCGAAAATTAAATCACCTCTATCCCTCCTTTCAAACGAAGTCGCGATTAGGCCTTCCTCTCCTTGAAGATGATTCACGAATCGAATACATTAAAAAGGGGACTCGTGAACTGAGCTTTGCGATCTGAAGGAAGACGTCGACATCTTGGGCTAGGGTTCAATCAATGGAGGGGGAGATGACCTAAGGGGATCGCTCGCCTAGGCGCGCGCGTAGGTGGAAGGTTGGAGGCTATCCAGTGGAGGTGGCAAAGGAGGATTTTCTGTGGTCGCGTTTTTGTTTGAGGGATCGGTCGACATTAGTGGAGGGCTCATGTTCTAGTTTGGTCAGTTGGGTGGTATGGTGGTGCAGTCGAGGCCGAAAGGAGGAGACTCATAATGGTCGGCATAGCCTAGTGACGACGAAGTTGATATCTGGTCAAGGCAAGTGATGATATGGATAGCCTGGATCATACGCGAGGGATTTACGTGTTGTAACGAGGTAGGCAATCCAATTTCTACATTTAATGGAAAATGAATACTATTTTTATCATTAGTGCAAATGTTTAAAATTCATAAAATTAATTGTGCAAGGTCCAAAGTTCATGAAAAACAAGCCGTATTTGGTTCACAACTTGGGATATACGCAGTGGAACAAAAAAATTCGGGATTGGATTAGTTAACAAATTGGGAAATCAAGGTGAGAATTTCTCACTCATTTAGATTACCAAAAATTAAAATAATTGAAATTTAATTTTGGATACTTGTTGAATTTATAAATTTATTGCCTGTTGATTGATAAAATATGTATAGTAGTATATATATTAGTATTTAGAGTGATATTCCTGCACATAATAGCGGATAACCCTACAAACCGCTATATCCCCTTCGAAGTGGGATTGGTATTATTTTATGTTTTATTAACATCTGTAGATGCAGAGAAACAAGTTGGAGGGATCCAACTGGATTTCTCAAATATGTTGTTTATTTTTCATATATAATGATATATGATTTGTGTAGAATAATCCACTATAGATTATTGTAATGATTGGAATTATTGGATGTTATTGTAGCACAGGCCTAAATTCTGATAATTTAAAAACTATAAATATATTTTTAAAATTCATGGAATTAAATAGAATTTGATATAAAAATATATATTGGAATTGGAGTTGTTTTAAAGAAATTGAATTAGAAAAATATATTTGATTTTTGGTTATACTTAACTATTGTGAATTTTTAAATGGAGATTGTAAAAATGACTTGTATAAAAGAATTTATAAATGGTATCTGGAAATATAAAAGGATTTAAAATAAATGTTAAATATAGATTGGAAGTATAAATGGAATTTATAAGAGATGAACTTATACAATGGTATTTTATAAATAATATTTTTTTAAACAACAAGTAAAACACAAAGGAGTTTATAAATTTATAAACGATGTTTATAAATAAGGAAAATGATGGTAGGTTAATAAACTAGAAGTATAGATTTATGATGTGAATTTATTTCGAGTTATGGAAATCGTTTGGGAAAGAAATAGTGGAATCTATTTTTGGATGTGGAATGGTGATAAAATTAAAATATGGCCAATGTGATACAAATTGAGGTGGATTATAAATTGGAATTGGCAATATTGGTTTTTTGAAATAGATTTTTTTGTCGAGGGATTAAAATCGTTTAAATGGGATTTTTAAATTACTATACTATGTAACTTAAATTGGAATTTGGGATTCTAGAAAGTTAGTTATTCTAATATTTAATATTTATTTAAATAAATTCTAATTTTTATCAATCAGCATTGTAAATTTATTAGTTAATTAAAAAGGATTTGGAAATGAGTTATTGATTTATTTAAAATGTTTTTATATTTTAAAATTTACCGAAACATATTTTACAAATGAACTACTATTCCTTAAAAATACTTATTTTATATATATAGCTTTAAAAGATTGAATTTATTTATAAATCCTCTCGAGATTGGAAGCGAAGTTTGTTAAACGAGTATGATTTTAGAAGACAAATCTTATAGTGGAATTTTGGGAGATTGAGGAATAAGTCCAAAGTGTTAAAATATGAGAAATTCGTAAATTGAATTAGAATTCATAAAAGAAGTTAGAAATATGTATTTGGAGGTGTAGACAAGTGCATGCGACTTTAGAAATATTAAGGGGTTTTGCAAATAAAATTTGTAAAGAATTTTGAGAAATAGGAAATAAATAGACTACCTCCTGAATATGGGAAATAAAAGATCTTAAAGAATATGATAATAAATATTTCTAAGTATTGGATGGAAAGAATTTGAAAATATTTAACTTCGAGATTTTAATTATAGAAATATTTTCAAAGGGATGGATTGTAATTGGAGGCGAGAGAAATATTCTAAGTATTGAAGTGACTTGAATAAAATACTGTTAAGGATACAAGAACTTGAGTTTGATTTCCACTATTAAAATATTGGAAGGGTTTTAATATATATCTTATAAACATATTTTGGAAATATTTTTGGAAGATTATAATAATGGCTAGATAATTGCTTATGGATATTTTATTAATAGTTAAACAACCGACTATCAATATTGGCCAATTTCGTTAACGTTTCGAAGAGATCGGGATCAAATTCAATTATTCAAAAACCACTATGATTCTGTTTGAACGTAACAAATGAATACCATGAAGATGATGAAGACTGTAACATTCCTGAAATTTATCAAGTTTAATTTGGCAATTAAATTTATTTTGGAAAATAAATTGTGAACTAATTAGAAAATTTTCTAGAATAAATAAATAATTTTGATTATAAACAGAAATTTAATAAGAAATTTAAGTACAAGTAGCTTAAAAATAAACATTTGGATTTGAAATATTAAAATAAAAGAAATTGTATTTGGATCTTTATTTAAATAAAAGAATTTTTAATTTGGAATTTGATTTAAAAAAAAAAAATATTAAATTTATTAACTTTATATTTTCAAAGAACTAATACATATATAAAATTGTTTGTAATAAATAATTGGATTTCAAAATCATTGTTATAAAATTTTATAAGTACAAAATAAAATGTGATTTTATAATTAATAAATTAAGAATTATGTATGAATGATTATTTATTGATTTAGTTATTTCAAATTCATTTTATTTATAAATTGTGTAAGTATAAATAATGGGAAAATGTATACATTTATGTATATAAATAAGATTTAATAAAATAGCTAGTTTTATATGTAACTAAATGTATGAATGTAAATTGAGATTTGAATTTAATTTAAAAATAAAATGTTTTAAAAGTAAGTAGCATTTGAAAGGAATTAAGATGTAATGTATATGTATAAATATTGGTTAAATACTTTTAACATTGTACAAGTATGTATATATACAAAAGAATAAAGATATAAATTTATTTTCAAAGCGTATAAGTTATAAATACAAAATTTATAAATTCATTTTCTTTGTAAACATAAAAAAGGCTGAAATGTAAACATTCACATGGGTTGAAGTAAAGAGAATAGAGTAGAGGAATTAACAAGATCTTAAGCTTATGATTGTTTTTAACAAGTGGCATCAAGTATATTTAATAAAATAAAATAATAAGATTAAAAAAAAATTGAGAAAACTCTTCATTTCCTATATGCAATTATAATAGCAATGCAGCAGATCTAAAACAACAGTAACATTAGATTTTAGATTTCAAATCTGGAAAATAAGCTAAAAAAAAAATGCTCTTCACCTTCAATTCAGGTTTGAAAAATTCTGAAAAACATGTAAACAAATCTGATCTGTTGCAATGCAAAATTAAGCAAGTTCAGAAGCATGAAACAACTCAAAGTTCTCAACATCCAAGTGGAAATGGCAATCTGAAACCAAGCTTCAGGTTCAAGTTCAATCAATTTGAACAAATCAAAACCAATGCAAATAAACTTGGAAACACTTCCAGTTTCATCAAGAACTGGATCCTCTAAAACAATCTAAGGTTGCATAAGGAGATTCAAAGCAACATAAGATCAGAGCAAGCTCAGTTTAAAAAGTAAACAGAAGGAAATCAAACAACAAGCTTGGAAACCAAATCTGGAAAACAAGTATCTCCATGCATGAAGTTATAAATATGAAGCAACTCAGGTAAAAATTTAAGCAAACTCACAGACAGAAAATTTAATTTCGAAGCAATTAAAAAAAAAAAAAACTTAATTAACTATATCATTGTCATGCTGAGGGGATGATTACCCAAACCAAAGAAGATCTGAGAAACAAAACAAAAAGAAATCTGGAGCAGGCCACCTGAGAAACAAAGGCAAAGATTGAGAACTGGGAAAACAAATGTAGAAGCTTTAGCAAATTCAAAACTATAAAAGTTCAGATGATTAAAGAAGTAAAGTTTCTCAACAATCAAACAAGCTTCAGTTTTTCAACTCAGCCCAAAGCTTTTCTCAGTAGCATTAAAATCAAAACAAGAAAAAGGAAAAAAATGTTCAGGCTCAAAAAACTCCTCTCTGCCTTCCTTGTTCTCTGCTGCCTCTGTTCCTCTCTGTCTTCTGAAGTCCAGGTGAGCAAATTACACCCCAAGTCTTTAAAATCTGGTTCACATCTTGATTTCATGTGATAGTGTTTTGGTATGGTTTTGAATATGCCTGCATGTTGAATGTATACATAGATTTAGTGTGTGTATGTCTGTGAGCAAACACACTTGAACACATTCTTATGCTTTGATATGTGAGTAAATTAATGTTTTAAAAACAGTTACTACTATAAAAAAAAATCCAAGTTATCAAGAAATTGGCAGAAATTTAATGTTTAATACACAATGCCTTTTAAACAAACAAATTGAACAGAAAAAAATTAAGACTGTTTGTACTTCTCTTTAGTAAGTAATCTCAAATTCTATAAGTTGTTGAAATTTTATTTGTGCATGAGTTTGAGTACATGCTTGATTGATGTGTGATTATGCTTGAGTATGCAGAGAAGTATGATGTGAATATTGTGAGATTTTGCCTGCATACATTTTTGTATATGCAAATAGTTGTGATGAGAATTCCTACAGATTGCTACTGTTTTTATTAGGATTTTAAAAACAAATCCATTTGTTTATGTATGAATCTTAGTTAGGAGGTATGGTGTGAATAAATTGTGTTTAACATAGATTAGGGCCTGTAAAAATTTAATTTAGAAAAAATTTAAAAAAACTGTACTGCTGAAATCAAATAACAACAGACAATAGTTCAAAAGTAAAATTTATCAAACATCTTAAAAATTATTCAAAACAGGTTCAAAACTTTAATGCATGTTTAAACAGGGATATTAAAACATGATTATTAAACACAAGCATCAGTTTTAAAAGCTTCTATGGGTTAGTAATTAGACTGTGCAGTATTTTGAGGGTACTAATTATAAAATGGATTTTGGGATTTTGGGCATATATGACTATTTTGTAAATTCTGGAACTTGGAGAATAAGGGAAAGTTATGAAGAGAGTGGGAAAATTAGGGGCAGGTGGCCAGAGAGTAGTGGAGATGGCAAGAATAGTTTTTTTTTTCCCAAGTTTGAATTCCCAGTTTTAATGTAGCAGAGATTTTGTAAGTCTCTGATCTTTGTGGTAATTCGAGTAGCATGGGATTTTGGGGTTTTGCAGTGGGTGTATATGAGGAGCAGTGGCCAGAGTTAGAGGCCATAAGATGACCAGAGTGAGTTGTGATGATGGATGACAGGTTTTGTTGACTCTGGTGCAAGTTTTGGTGGTGCAGGTTTGGTGACTCGGAGATGCTCCCGTGCAGTTTTGATTTTGACTCGAAGTGGGAGAGGTTTTAACCCGAAGTACTTTAGTCATGGTCTCGGGTTAGTTGTGCAGGGTATAGCCTGAGTTTTGTTTTTTTTTTTTTAAATCTGGAAAACCCATATGTTCAAAAGCTATGAGTAAAAATTTAAGAATAGTTTGAATTGAATTCAAATAAGTTTATGAATTCAAAAAGTTTAAATGATGAATTTTAATTTAAGTTAGTTTTTAAATTAAAATCTGGAAACAGTAAGATATAGTTTCAGGTTTGAATCCAGATTTTTGTTTAAAAAAACTGTTTTGTTCTTTTAAAAGCTATGATTCAAATTTAAGTATAGGTTTGAATTAATTTCAATTGAGCTTATGAACTCAAAAGTTAAAATGATAAATTTAAATTTAATTCAAGGTTTAAATTCAAATTTGGAAACTATGTAAATATAGTTCAGGTTTTTTTTTAAATCCAGGTTTTCATATTAAAATAGCTTTGTTCTTTTTTTAAAAGAGAATTCAATATTTAAAACAGGATTTAAATTTAAGTGAAGATTTAAATTGGTTTTAAGTTTGAATTCAAAGTTTAAAATGAAACCTTTTGTAAGACAGATCTAAATTTGGTTTTGAAATCAAATCAAATATGATCTCAGTTTTTACTTTGAAACAATTTGAATTCAAATCAAGTTGAAGTTTTAAATATTGAACAGAAATGTTTTTAAGTAGAATAGAAAGGGTTTGAAATATATTTTAAAAATTTTGTTTAAGTTAAATTTGTATCCATTTTAAATCTTAAATTTAAAATGAAATTTAAGTTAAATTTGAAAGCAAATTATTTTTAAATGCTTTATTTAAGCAAGAGATGTTTTATTTTAAAAATAAATAAGTAGAATTTAACATTTTGGATTCATTAAATTATTAAGTTAATAAATCAGGTAATTAATAAATGATCAAAATGAAAATAGAAATTTCTTAGTGAAAGTAATTGAGAGAAGATAATTGAAGGTTGAAAATTGATTTATCAATTATTTGAGGTTAATTACTTGAAAGTAAAATTAATTAATGTGATTTATTGATTAAGATAATTGAATCAAGAAAAATAAATTAAGATTAATTAACTTAAAGTGATTAAGAAACCATTATAAATTAAGGAATAATTAAATACTGTAAATAATTATGGAATAATAGATCTATTGATTAATAAATTAAGGGAAATCAATTATAACTAAGATAAATAAATTAATAATAAAGGGTTTATTAATTTAAGTAATTGATTAACGGAAAATTAGTACAAGTAATTAAGACTTAATTACAATGAAGGGTTAATTAATTAAAATAATTAATTAAAGAAATGATTTAATTATGAGGTAATTAAAATTTAATTGAAATTAATAAATCATTGATTTAAGATTACTAATAAAAGCAATTATGTCGTTGATAAATTTAAACCACCAAATTTATTCATTCTAGTTATAGATGTTTGATTGCTATTGGATGCTAGGTGATGGATTTGTTTATTTGATATGTGATGTGATGCTTTGTGCTAAGTTATTATATCTGTGGTGTATTTATTGTTATGTTAACCCTTTGACCCTTAGAACGACATTTGAATTTCGATGCGACAGGGAGTCGGATTTCAGTTGGTTATCCGAAACCCACATCGAATCATATCAGTGAACCTTTGTGATTGGTAATTTATTTATCTATGAATATGTGAATACAGATGAGCGTTATGGGTCATACCGCTTATCGATTTGATTGAATCTATTGTGCACTATTGCGTTGAACCCTTGACCACACTTATACACACACAAATATGGATTGCACGTGGAAATGGGTTAAGTCACAGATTTAGAAATTGTTTTAAAATTGAAATTTTAAATCCAAAAATAATTTTGGAATTGGAATTGAAGCTTTGAAAATGAGTTTTCTGAAATAAAAGTTATTTTAAATAACTTGATTGAATCTTGGAATTTAAATGAATTAATTTAAATTTGAATTCAATATTTGAAATTGAATTCTAAAATCTAGGAACTAAGGGTTAAAAAGTTATTCAAGTTATAAATGGGTTTATATGGGTTTTTGAAAACCATTTTAAGAGTGATGTTTTGAAATTTTAATTTAACCCAAGATTTAAACTGGTATATAATTGGATTTTTCTGAAAACGAAACTGTTTGTGAGCTTTCAAATGAACTTCCAATTGGTGTTAAAAAGACTTCAAGTCTAAAATGAAATGGTTTCCAAGTTATAGATAAATCTATGGAACGTGTTTTGAAAGCTATAAATCTTTTATCTTAAAGATTTAATTGGGTTAATCCAAATTTAATGGGAATTGTTTTGGAAATCTATGAGTGGATCTTTGTGAACTTTGTGAGATAAATCTTTTTGTTTAAAGATTTTAAAATGGTGATTTGGTTAAACATTTGGAAGAAAAGCTTTGGATTTTTAAGTTGTGACTTAACTGAAATCCCATATCCATATATTTTTTTTAAAATATTGCGCTCACTATTCGGTTTAGCCGGGAGAGGACCTTGTGTCATATAACCCATTCCGGATAGTGATACGACGTTATGGATAGCATTTGGAGACCGGTGGTGAAGGCCGGGTATTTGTGAGAACGATAGGATAACCTATCGATTGGCTCTGCACTGAGTTGCTCCGGTATAGAGTTCTCCTTAGTGATGGGAAGTCCGATCGGGATTGTGGATACCCGGATTTGCAAGGGCTTCTTCGGAAGTGCCTTCGGTTCTGTTCGAACCCGGAACAGACTTGTATGGTTGTATGTCCGACATTACACTTTGAGATGTTATCTGATCTCTATCAAATACATTTCTGCTTGGTGGCGGAGAATTTATTCTCTTAGCTTAACACCCTTCTCTGAGACGTACGAACTCAGAGGTTTTGTAGTTGATATTTATCAGTGATATTCCCAATTTGGTAATGTGGCATGCTGAGTGCTGCTGTGTGATGATCATTGGTTGATCATTTGTGATATGATCATTTGTTTGATCATTTATCTTTGTGATCATTGCTTTGGTCATCTGTTGACCCAAAGCATGGCTTTGTTGCACAAAGCGTAGCTTTGTGGACGAGACTGCATCAGGACCTCACACCCCGGAAATGGTCGAAACAGGAAAGATGCGGCAAGGTTATGAGGGTCGCGCCCTTTAGGGTATGTCATTCCCTTCTGGTAAAGGGTGGTATCATGGTATGGAGCCCAGATACTTACTCATGTTGATACACTATACCTATTACTGTGTGGTGTTGTTGTTGCGAGCGCTCGGATAAAGGTCCCAAAGGACCGGGGGATGGCATATTCGTGTAGTAGTTACCTAGTTACAGAGGTAACCCGGCCTTGTGTTGGCAGAGATCTAACCGTAACGTTAGTTCTCGGGACGTCCCGCCAGAGGCGTACCCATGTGGCAATAGGAAGTTCCTTAGCCTGACCATTTGTTGGAAATCCATTCTTCAATTACGTGCCTTGTACGGTTTTAGTTGTAGAACCTGCCATTTAACATGGCAGCTATAGTAGGCATAGTATCATGGTACCTATGCTGGCTAGGATTTATATTATACTTTCGAAAGATTTCCCACTATGCACTAGTAATAATATCAAAGAATTTTTCTCGTAGTAAGCATGTTTGACTATCATAAGGAGAAATCTCCCCCATGTGTGCGTTTGCATTGTGTGTGTGCCGGGAGGCCTTATGGTAGTTTCATTTTTCAAAAAGCATTGCGGATTTCAAATTTAAATTCTTTTGTTTGTTTTAAAAGACCAAATGTTTTTGTTTGCTCATACCAGTCCCATGACTGACCTGGAGTTTATTGTTCCTTTCCTAAACTCTGGGTGCCCACTATTTCCCACACGGGCAGTCTAGAGTTGGGGTTTTCAGATAATCAGTAATAGGTGTAGATTCGATAGCTTTCAAGCCTTAGGATTTGGCAATCGCAATTGGATCGAGTTGCTTCTCTTCATCTTGATTTGAGAGTTCGAGCTATTCTGGATTGGTGCCTTGGAGATGGAGATTACCGATACTGGAGTTCTTCCCTGAAGACTATTTTGGAGATGTGTTCCGCTGCTAGTGTTATCTTTTATTTCCGCTGCTATTCTTTGTATCTCTGATAATGGTGATATCTATTGTACCATTCTGTTGTATCATTCATGTTGTATCAGTTATTGTATCAAATGTTGTATATTGATATATGTTGTTCATTTTCTTCCGCTGTGTTATTTACTTAATGTGTTATAAGCTCCGGCGACTCGAATTTGAGCGGTCGAATCTGCGGCATTCGAGTACAATGTAAAGTATGGATGTCGATTTTCGAACGCGAAAAATTTGAGTCGTTACAAAGACAGTGATTCGATTTATCCAGATTTAAGACGACTTATAAAGACGAATGCTATCAAAGCATTGCCATTGGAGGACGATGAGTATTCTAAGTAAAATTGTTCTCGAAAGGTAATGCTTAGCCTCGAACCTCATCAACCGGGAATGACTAAAACAGGGGAGATGTTGCAAGGCTAAGTAGGGTCGCACCCAATTAGGGTATGTTATCACTTTTCTAGATGTCCTAGGAATCCTACTATTTATGGATATGGTTGTACATGAAAGGAGCGCTCGATAGTAAGGGTGGGAGCACCTGGGGTGATAACATATTCGGTCTATCCAAGTTAAGGGTAGGCTAGTCTTGCGTAGTAGAGGATCCTGGCGAGGTCCTCGGTACATTGTTCTAGAGGTGTATTGTGATGGGTAGTACCCCAGTGGCCCAGTCATTCATTGGAATCCATTTTCCAATACGAGTTTACGATTTTGTTTGTAGAGTCTATAATGCTGGAATTTAATTAATGTAACAATTTCTGCCATTTGACTAAGTATTTGTATTTAGGCACTACTATAATATCATTGGATTTTCTATAAAATGTTTTGGTTATCGTAAGGGAAAAACCCGTCATGTTTATGTGTGGCGCGGTCTTGTGAGATACCTTTGTTTTTCAAAGGATTGCGATAACTCTAGTAATTCAATTTGAGTGTGTTTTCTCACTTTGGTTTCCAAACTTATTCGGGTGTTATTTTATTATAATGCTCGGGTCAGACCGAGTATTACAGGTTCATGATAGGATGCTGTGGAGCTCAGGAGACGAGCTGGATGACAAGATATATTTCCGTAGATTTGTATTTCTGCTGTGTGAGGACAAGTTATTAAACTGTCCAGGTTGATTTTTGTATATTGTACTCTGATAATGGTATGCACATTAATAGCATAGTTCTTATATTTAAAATCTGTTATTATATATTATATTTTGTTCCGCTGTGATTGTGAGATTCTGTGTTTGTTGTTTGCTTTTCTTCTATATCTTCCTTCTTCTTTACCCTAATTATTCGCTCTTTCGTACAATTTAGGTTGAACGGGGTGAATTATTATCAACTCAAAGGGTGCGGAACTACAGGTTGCTACAGGCGTGGTCTCAATAGATATCTATATAGATCGAGATGGTAGGTTATTATCCATACCAGACTTTTTGTCTAACTCGAAGTTTATGCTTTCCCCTTAAATTTTCAGGTGCTTAATTAATTTTTATTAGTTTGAGAGTTAAGGTTTTCAAGTTCTCCTTTAGACAAATAAGCTTCTGAAGACGTGCATGAGACAAGCTAGCTATAAGGAGTTCTTTTTGTTTGATTCTGCTGTGTTTTGGATGTACTAAAAAAATTGTTTAATTGCCTATATTTATACTTTGATCGTCCAAAGTGGCATCTTTATATGTCGCTCTTGGCATATTTTGTAATAATTATATTTCTTTGAACGTGGTTTATGAATTGGGATTATGTAATGAATTTGAAATATGATTCGAAGTTGAATGAGAAATCTGTTGTATGATTTCAATTTTTTTCATATTCATGTGTTTCTGTTATATCAATGTATCTAACATTACCCATTTGGTCACCGAAAATTGATAACTATGGATGAGTGCACAATCCATAGTCGTAAGTTTTGGGCCTTCAAGTGGGGGATATCACAATAACAAATGAATATTCATAATATTGTCATTGAAATAAAACTACGTCTATTCTTCAGTCATCACTGAAGAACATATATAATTTCATAAATAATGTACAATACGTTTTGCGAAAATAATTTTCGTAACTTTATGCAATCAATAAGTGTTGCATGGCATGCTCCAACTATTTCTGCCATTACTATAATAGCGTACTGAATATGAAGGTCCATCATCTACTTAGTATAGACTAATTTAGATATTGTAACTAGTTTACAATGGGGAGTTCTTTAATCGATTATCTTAAACATAAATAAGTAAATCTCATATAAAACAACTTTCTATGAAAATACATTTCAGAATAGAAATCATATTTCTTATTCTAATGCTAAGTATTAGTTATTATTTTATAATTTTCAATTTCGATGTTTCTTTATGAAGCAGAAGTGACTATTCACTCTCCTCATTCCAACTGTATCGTAAATCACATCTATTCTTATACATTTGTTTTCCAATTAAATGGTCAAATCATTGAAAAGAAAACCTTATTACAATATCATAACAAACTCCTTATAAAGTGCATTCAATCATCCTTAACATTTAAAGATATTAATTAAGTTGCACTCAACTTAAACCGATCAAAATTGACATTTCAGCTATCGAGTTCTTAGAACTTTTTTGTAGTTTTGGCCTAGTGTTACATTTAACACAATATAATCCTCATTGTAATCAATCAAATTAATCACTTGATCGTATAGTATGGTTGATTCGCTTATTTCAAATGAAATAATTTCATCAGAGTATCATACATTACGAACTATGACCATTTACCATATAACACTTATATGTGATAGTATATGGATCAAATATTCATAGTCACGTATTTCTTTAGAATTCAAAAATCATAGTATGCAACACAAGGTCTCAGCCAAATGAATAAATAAGTGGCCAAATCATAAACATATTTATTAGTTGTAAAATTAGACGCTTGCATAGGTATTTGAACATTAACATCCAAGGAGTATTTATTATTAAGAATATATTATATTTCTATTTGTTAATCTTCAATTTAGTTCATTTGTGTATTTTAATTGATAAACTTTTATCAATCATATTAAATCCACAAGTTTATCAATGCAAAATATTATAACATTATATAGCATGCGTTCTTACAATATTAGAAAGG
Organism: Allium cepa; assembly: GCA_030765085.1. Lineage (NCBI taxonomy): Eukaryota > Viridiplantae > Streptophyta > Magnoliopsida > Asparagales > Amaryllidaceae > Allium > Allium cepa. Next base: position 617,858,056 of record CM060942.1, read on the forward strand.
TTAAATGTTATCGTTTCATTTTCTAATAAGAATCCCATTAGTCTTTTATATTTTGCCAAACCCTAAATCGAAACATAGAAGTCTTTCGACTTTACTAGTTTGTGTTAGTACTGGTATGCCTTGGGATTCTGATCTTGAGAAAAGCTCAATAAATCATGCTCCCACTTTCGATAAATAACTCCTTAGCGGTTGTATCGTTTATAATCTTAACCATGGTAACTTGTCCTAATCTCATTTTTACCATGAGGAAAGCTCAACAAGTAAAAGAGATTATTCACTCATACCCATCATTTCGTGATGGCCTAAGTATATTAGACATACCTTGAGGAAATCTCAACAAATATGTATAAGTATCTTTTCTCGTATAGTGTATACATTAATAATACTACTTATAACATCTTTAGCTTGAGGAAAGCTCAACAACCAGAGAGTATGCAAGTAATTCATTAATGTAAAAATGGTAGTGGACAACTTTATATTAAAGATTCATAATCTTCAATATATTTATAAAGTGATATCGACTTATTGAATAATGTATTTCTAATGAAAAACCCTCGTGATCCAAGTGTCGGACAAATCGAGAATTACTGTATACATACATTTACATATGTATTTATTCCTTAAGTCTATTTAGGGTTTCTATAATGTTCCATCTTTTGTTTATACATTCATATTATATAAGTTTCATCATCGTATAACTTTTACATTTTAATTAGCTTATATAATAATCTTATGTGTTACATTATATTAATTAAATCATATTTAGTTAATTTTAATTAATTAACTCTTTAATTAGTTTTATATTATTATCATAATATAACTTTTGTAATGGACATGTATACTATAACCTTATAGTATGTACTATAACCTATACAGCAACGCGTAAATACCATATATGTGAGTGCATATATATATATATTATTTTGTTTAATTAATTAACATTTAATTTAATGATTTTAATTAAATTACATTAATTCGAAAGTCATTTTCTATATACATACATGTATATTTGTACTATCTTAAACATTTAAAAATAATATAGCATATATTCATATATAATACATGCACACACACACACACACACATATATATATATAATTAACTTATTTAATTAATTTTATTAATATTCAATAAATTAGTTTTCAAAATTAATGTTTAAATTTTAAATTTTGAAAAACTTTAAAAAATTATTATCTTTTCGAACATTTTCAAAACCTATGTTATATTGTAACTTTTATAATAAAAATATTTCATTTTAAATTTAACTTTAAAATTTGAAGCCTTTACTTTAATTTTCAAAACAAAATTGAAAATTAGCCCAAGGCCCAATTCAAATTTGGCCTTTTCTATTAAGAGCCACCTTTGGGCTCATTTCACCTTTCAAGCCAAACTGGTAACCAAGTAGGATGGAGTACTAGATTACCAAATTCAAATCCTAGACATTACCTTTATAGGCATCGTGCTAAGTGGGCAAGCTTAATTAGTTAGCCCAAACATGCCTAATTTAGACCTCATAAGCTATTAGGCTCTGATACCACAGTTGGAAATGGGCTAGCCCATAGCAAAGCTAAAGTGTAATTTTCAAAAAAAAAAATAGATCTTTGTTGGGCCTAGGTAGTTTAAATTCATTTAGAACATTTCCAAATTTTCTTTTAGATAAAATGTTCATCTTATTATAATCATTTGAAATTAGTTTGATTTAATTTTTAATTGTTTGTCTTGTTATTTTCTATTTATTTGTTAGGCGCATTAAATGTACTTGTAATGACCCGTAATTTTCAATAACTGAAAATAGTTAATTTAATAAGGTTTTGTGAATAAATGTTGGAGGAAATAACAATTTGTGATTTAATAATAAATAATACAACTGGAATGCAATGTAATAGTATTAATTTAAGGTAATTTATAGCTGCTTTGAATGTAATTCCAATTAATTTAAATGATTAAAAGGTTATAATTGGATGTAGATTGTAAATTAATTGTAATAATATGTATTAATTGATGATTTTAGTAAAAGAGAAATTGATAATTTAATGTTGATTAATTTATGAAATAATATGTAGTAAATTGAAATTGGATAGAATTAGTAAAGTGTAAGTTGTTATAATATCTGTTTGTAAATAATAAACTTACAAATGTTATTAAATGTAAAAATTGTGACAATTGTTATCTATTACCAATTTAATTAATCAATTACAAATAAATGTAAATGTTACACTAATGTGAGTTAAGACAATAACTGCAAATTATGAATGTAATAAAAGTTATAGAAATGTTAATTATATTTACAAGGCAATAATTAATGAAATAAAAAACCGAAGCAAAGACAAATTAATTTATTGAGATTTTAAATTATAATAAAATTGACAAAAATTCAACATAATAAAAATACTGTAGTTAATACAAATAAAAGATGGAAATTGAAGAATAATAATGTAATGAAATATAAAAAAATGTTAACTATGTCTATAGAATAATGATTGATTTAAATAAAAAGATTGAAATAAAATTAAATCAGTTTATTGGAATTAAATTATAATTAATTAGGTAAATTGCAGTTGAAACTGAACAATGTAATTAGTAAAATAATTAGCATTTAATTGACATGTAAATTTGTTTTAAATTATTGTAAATATCCAAGTAATCAAAAATGATAAAAATTGTTAGTTATAAATTTTGAAATTAAAAAGTGATTTAATCAATTTATTTAATTAACGTGAAAATATCCATTTTGGCCACTGGCTCGGATTTCGATGAAACCAGTTTCATCAGATCCATAACGGTGAATTATTATAAAGTTTCAAGTTTCGTAGCGATCGGACTTGTCGTTTGATCGTACAGACTCGAAACGCGAATAAATCAATTTAATTAAATTCAATTGAAATCAATTTAAAATGAAATAATTTTAAAGCTAACTTCAGATGGAAATAGGACTTGAAACATGTTCCATTGAAATTGAAAATATCGAAAACATATATTTTGATATATAGAATGACCCACTTTCGTTTTAGAAGCGAAACGGGCATTTCGGGTCGTTATTGTCAATTTGAACATATTCGATGTGTTATTCTTTCTTATTGGGCCTACTTATATAAATAATTTATCTCTCAAACCCCAGCAGCCTTTCTACTTCTTATTCCATTTTTCTATATGCACATTTCCTTCTCATCTCCTCTTTCCAATCGCAGTAAACAGATAAATTACAAACCCTAAATCCAATTTCAAAACCAAATCCAAAAATCAAACTCTCCAAATCAAATTGTACATGGATTCGAAGCTCTCGACGAGCGCAACCTAGATTTGTAATTCGTTTCTCAATTCGATGCACCATTTGTTTAGAAATTATAGAGGAAGTCTCGGCCATTTAATTTGACGTTGATCGACATCGACGGATCGTCGGTTGGAAGGTACGGGGTTGTCGAGAGTCGCGAGGGGATCACATCAGCATGAGTTGTTCAACAGGTTGATAGTCGGACATGCGGCATTAATTTGGTTAGTTTCGGTTTTGAGGCGGGGGCTGTGCTTTTGAATGATCGGAGGGAGATAGATGGTGGTCGAGGCACTGTGGGTGAGGTCGTCGCGGCGTCAGTGGGCGTGAGGCATGGTTGCGGCTGTCCGAGTTGGTTGCGTGGTCGAGTAATAACCAGTGGTGTTAGGGTTGTATGCATTCATGCGGGTTGGGGACCGTGTTTGCTTTACTAGTTGAGAAAGAGATGACATGTAACTTTAAATTATTGTTTTATTTCTTTTCAATTTATATCGTATAACTTCTAATTTTTATAACTTTCACATATGAGGACCAATTCGTGTGTGGTTTATTTCATTGGGATTGTATCGAAATTACGGATATTTTGACACTTGATTAGATGAATTCTGAGACGGTTAGATTTTGGGCCCTATTTTGGATTTCAAATCGATTTGAAATCAAAGGTGAGTGTTTTAACCCACTCACAATTACTAAACTATCTTATGTTGGTTAAATTAAATGTATGATGTGATTAGAAATTAATTGATTGATGATTGATGTTAGGTATGTTTATTGTCATTCTAGTTAAATTTCACTTTTATCGCATTTAATTTGCAATGACCTAGGATTTTTGGCATCTTGAGTTTTGAATATAAATTTTTAGTATTCAATAATACAGTATTTTAATCAAACAAAAATCCCTGTTAAATAACAATTGACAATAAAATACAGTTTTTAAGCCAAAATAATTTATTTAGTTTCCAGATTTTTATTTATGAAATAGAGATTGATTTAATTGGACTTGCTTATATATATGTATATATATGTATGTATGTATTCAAGACAATAATATGTGTGTGTGTGTGTGTGTGTGTGTGTATTGGAAAGGAATTCATAGCAAACAAATATAGATGAAAAAGCATAAGAAAATATTTTAAATAGGAATGATTTTTGGGATTATGAACAATATAGTATATTTTAAATAAAAGAGTTTAAAATTGGATTTTTCTAAGATGTTTATATACACACATTAGTAGGAAGAATGCATATATATGTAGATATAAGTTCAAAATGGAAAATTTATAGTATTTATAAAAGATAAATATTTTATGCTATAAACTAAATAAAAATCGTATGTTGGAAACAACGTATTTAATGATAGGAAATATATATATGTATATATATATGAACCAAAGAAATATAATTTATTAATATTAATTATAATATATTTGTATATATATTGAATAATAAAAGGAGTATCTATATATGAGAGAATATACACATATGAAACTATTATGCGATGGGTATGAGAAAGTTATAAAATTTATCACCTTAAAAGATATTTGTTTACAAAAATGTTATTTCATACATTTAATATAAAATAGTGAAATTTTCATTGCTTTGAGTTATATATTTAAATAGGAATACATATGAATAGGAAGACTTAATTTGTTTATTTATTATTACATCAAAAACCACTTTATATAATGTTTTTAATTTTTTTTGAAAGCATGATCAAGGGGAAAATTAACTAAGTAAATGAAAAGCATAATAAACAAAAATGAAGGTAAAAGAGTAAATAACAAAGGTAAAACATGTGAAAGTGGAAAAATAAAATAAACACATATACAGTATAAAACTTTATCTGGTCTAATAAAAGAAAGACCAAAACATTAATTCAACTTCTCTTCATCTCATCTCAAATATCAACTCAAAAGCCACACTACTTCATACCAGCCACCTCAAATTCTCTTTTCAATCCATCACTGTACAAAACATTGTACAGATCAAAACATTTCTTGAGCCAAAATACTATACACGCGTACATCATTCTTGAATAGATTATGTATATACATAGGCCAGGATATATTTGTTTTAAAAAGCTATGAATAACAACAAGCCTGAACTAAAACTGTAAAGGAAGAAAAAAAAATAAAGGCTCTATTAAAAAAAAGAAAAAAAAAGAAGAAGAAATACTTTGCTCTGCTAAAATTCAAAAGCAAGGCAACAGAAATCAAAGTTCAGATCAGAAGGAAAGAGCAACTTGAAGTTTTTCAAGGAAACAAAATAATGTGGAAGGTGAGACTTAACTTGAAATGTTTGGAATGTAAACTGTTACTAGGTCAATTTAACAGAGTACAAAGAAATCATTTTACTCTGGTTTTCAAAAACAATTTCTCACTCTCCAATTCGAATTTGTAGATAACGTAAACTACTAAAGTATTTATTTTTATGCATAGATCATGCTAAGAATAATTTGAAGCTCATTTATTGTGTATTTTAGGTGAAATGTTGGATTTACAGTAGAAAAACCATTTTCGGTAAAATTCAATACCCGAAAAACCTTGATCCATTTATATAATCATGATCGTACGATGAAAACATTGTTTTTAGTGAGGAGATTATATTTTTAGTAGCTTAGGCTTCGAGAATCTTTTAGATGGACGACTTTCATAAAGAAAATAGATTTTTGATTTTGTGGTGATCGAGGTGGCGGTTCGTCGATGCCGGGATGACCGTGGGGTTGAGGGTAAAGATTCAACCATGGGAATTTTGTTCTAGGGTCGTGGTTTGGATGTACGAGCTGGTTTTAGGGTTTGGGAGACCTTTGTTTAGGCTTTGGAACGCGGTCGAACAAGGAAGGGAAGAGATGACCGGTGGGCGTGGCTTTTGGCATGAAGGTGGCAATGGGAACGAGGATTCTAATGGTGGTAGTGGTGAATGATTTTGTGGGGGAGACGTGTGTGAAGTTCGGTGATAGGTGGTGGTAAGGTTTTTCTTGGGTTCAGGTTGAGGCCTTGATTTTCGATTTTGTGGATCCTAGGTGTCGACAAGGTGGCGAAGGTGGTCAGGGAACGAGGGGAAGTTTGCTTGAGATGTCGAGGTAGTGATGTGGGCAACGAGATGGGTGTGCATGTGTACGCATGCATGGGTTGATCGATTTCAAGCTGTAGGTGGTTAGGGATGAAGTTATTATGTGGTCGCGGGTGGTACTTGGTTCGATCTTGGTTCAATGGGTCCAGGCAATATTGGTTTGAAGAAGAAAAGCATGGTGATCGAAGATTGTGATGGTGTGATCTTGCTTACCATCTGGAATTTGAAAAAAGAAAGAGGGGGGAAGAAGAAAGGGGACGGTGCATAAGTTTTAGCTTCGGCCCAAAACCAAAATTGGGAACATGTGTATTTTATAAAAAAAGAAGAAAAATGTATTAAAATTTCATCTTTATACTTAGTAAAACTTTGAAAAATCATGACAAGTTCTTACGAATCCCGTTTTTCGTGAGATTCATTATGATGGTCTCATATCGACAGACATAACGCCGTCGTACGATCCATTATCGAGTCTAAATAAGTGAAATTTTATAGTCATTTGAAATAAAAAATTTAAATAATCAATTTAAAATAATATCGTCGTTTGAATTTGTATGACCCGAATATTGAAGTGTTTTGCCAAAAAAAAATAATGACGAGTTAATTTAATTTAATTACGATGTTTCGACATCTGTTTAGCGGAACAAAACTCCGATCCACTAATTGTTTAATTGGACCCTTATTGGCAGAATAAATCACCGTTCTGCTATATATCTGTTTGTGGGCATTTTATTAGTAGAAATAAAACCCTGATCTGCTATTATATTTGCACGAATATCTAGTTACTTTTCGCTAATAATTTTATTGGCAATACGATGTTGAATTGATTGTTAAAAATATATTGATGTGAATATCTATATCTGTTATGCTGGACTATTTGAAATTGAGTGGTAACTTGATTAAGTACCATTGGAATTATTAAGCCTTCTTTCCCGATTTGGGTTGGCCTCGAACCAAAATTTATTTAAAAATGATTATTATTTATTGATGATATTTTAAAGTTAACTGGTAAATATTTTGGTGATGGTTTAAAGGAATTAATTTATTCTTAAAATTTATATAAAAATATTAATTTCTATTTTAAAGTAATTAATTATCTAAATTATTTAAGTATAATAACTATTAATTAAAATGTTATTTTATAGGGATTGTTTTAAAGTTAATTATTACTTAAGGAATTATTAGTATTAAAGTATATTTATTCCAAGATAAATATATAGAGTATTAATAATGTTTTAAAAATAATGTATTATATGGTAAACTCTTATAAAAGAGCATTTTACTTAAATTAGAACTTGGAAAATTAATATTGAAATTTTGTAAGTATTATTTTGTAAAATTATTAAACAAAGATTTCAGGAAGTAATGGTATACTCGCGTGGCGTAAATCGGAGGCAATGAGTGTCCGTAGTTAATTTTTGGATTTCTCCGGGATAGAGACGTAACCATTGAGTTGTGATCCATGGTTTGATACCACAGTGGTGCTTTTCGGATTTTATTTTAAAAAGGGTTTTTTCAAATATTTTGAAAATGAATGGTTTAATGAATATACTTATCTGGTGAGATAAGCATATGTTGTTTGATTAAGTAATTTTAATTTATTGAAATTTAAATTAGATAAGGCTTAATGTTTTGAATGGGAAATGAAATCTTTGTTTGGTTGATTGTATATTTGATAGATAAATAATCACCTATCAAATCAAGACCCAAAAGCATAACTTTGGGAATATCTGAAGAAATACGGGAATTATGTGTTACAGTTACCGTTCGAAGGGCTATACTATATGGATAAACTCGTTTGTTCTTATAGGACGATGATAAGGAAACCCGTCCAAAAAACGGTTAGGGGGTGATCTCCGATCTTATTTTCGTTTGTTTATTTCTAAAAGAACCGGTGTTGAGTTTACCGAAAAATAGCGAATGTTGTTTCGAAGAGACCGGGATTGGATAAGTTATTTGAAAACTACTTCGATCCAATGAGTATGTTTTCGAACGAAGTCAAGAGCATGTAGTCGAAGATGGAGCAGTGAAGTGCAAGGGCTAATCACTACTAATCCTGAGGGTGATTCCAAAATGGATGTAGTTGGAATAGTGCCTTCGGTTCCGTTCGGAACCAGAACGGACTTGTATGGATGAATGCTATCAATACATTGTCATTGGAGGACAAAGAGCATTCTAAGTGAATATTTTCTAAAAAGGTAATCGTATCCTCTAGCCTCATCAACCAAGAATGACTGAAAAGCAGGGGAAATGCAATAAGGCTAAGTGGGTAGCACCCAATTAGGGTATGTTTATCACCTTTCTAGATAACCTCGGATATTATACTATGGTATATGGAAGGAGCTCGAAAGAGGGTGGGAACACTAGGGGTGATAGCATATTGGTCTATCCAGGTCAAGGATAGTTCGGTCTTGTGTAGCAGGGGATCCCGGCATGGTCCTCGGTACGCTGTTCAAGACGTGTACTGCGATAGGTGGTACCCTAGTACCTAGTCATTTGTATGGAATCCAATCTCCAATAAGCAATGTACAGATTTGATTGGGTCCAACTATGCTGAAACGTGAGATGCAAGTATTTCTGCTTTTTGAATAAGTATTTGTACATAGACATATCATAATATCATTGGATTTTCTATAAAAGTGTTTTGGTTACCGTAAGGGAAAAACCCGTCGTGTTTAAGTATGACGTGGTTTTACGGGATACCTTTGATTTAAAAGGGTTTCAAAAGCTATAAAAAATAAAATTCCTCGTGATTTAAATTCTCATGCTAGTTTTACCAGACTGACGTGGGCGTGATTTTTCCTATATACTCGAGTCATACCGAGCATATTTCCAGGTTTAGATGGATAATGGAAGCTTCAGGAGAGGAGCTGGAGACCAGAGACGTATCCTCGTAGATGATTATATTATGTTGCACTTAGTTGTGTTTGTAGCAATTGTGAGGACAGTGTGTTATAACTGTCCGTACTGAATGGATTTGTTTACTCTGATAAGTATCTATTCTATAAACATTTCAGTTTTGGTTTTATGTAAAGATTTGTTCTATATTATCATTAATTCGTTTTCGTTGTAAGATTCTGTGTTGTTGGTTTTCTTTGTACCTTCTTTCTATCTTCTACCAACTTTCTTTCTTTTACTATCCGCCTTCCCGAGAAAATTGACTGAGGAGTGTGGTTAAAAGTCAATTTAAATGTAACGCTTCAGATTTTTCGTTGCCGACGTCAGCGGTCACAACCGGTAGGCTTTTCAACCATCCCAGCCCCACCGTGGCTTACACCGGTACCCCAGACCTTGCTTTTACGGCCAGCCTCTCGACTGTCTCAGGTTACACCTAACCAACCCCCTAAAAGAGGATGTGTGGGAGTAAGAGTCTCCCGTTCGCCACCTAACCGCGAAGCGAGAACCCCCCATCACATAGCCCAAAGCTTAGCAAGACTGGTGTGAGAACTCAAAACAGTTTATTTTTCTTTAAAAATCAAAATAGAAGAATATTTTAAAAATCAATTCGCAATGCTTTTAAAAATGAGACTACCATAAGACCTCCCGCCACACACACAATGCAAACGCAGACTTGGGGAAGATTTCTTCTTATGTTAGTCAAAGATGCTTGATACGTATTAAAAGAAAACATTTGTTATTATTTCTAGTGCATAGTGTAGAAAATATTTCGAAAGTAGAATATAAATCTTAGCCAGCATAGGTACCATTATATTATGCATACTATAGCTACCATATTAGATGGCAGGTTCTACAACTAAAACCGTACAAGTCACGTATTGTTTCTTTGGATTTCCAACAAATGGTCAGGCCAAGGAACTTCCCATTGCCACATGAGAATGCCTCTGGAAAGACATCCCCGAGAACCAAACCGGAACTCTGCCAACACAAGGCCGGGTTACCCCTAACTGGGTAACTACTGACACGAGCACGCCATTCCCCGATCGTAAACGACCTTTCTCACGGGATCCCGAAAACCAACAACCACAAAGTAATAAATTCGTAGTAACCACATAGGTTAAATATCTGGGCTCCATACCATGATACCACCTCTATCCAGAAGGAAATGTACATACCCTAAAGGGAGCTACCCCTCATAACCTTGTCGCATCTTTCCTGTTTTGACCATTTTCGGGGTGTGAGGTTCGACGGAGTCACGTCCACAAAAACATACTTTATACAAAAGCCATGCTTTGGGTCAACAAATGATCAACACAATGATCACCAAGATAGACGATCAAATAAACGATCCTATCACAATAATCAACACAATGATCATTTCCGCATCACTCAGCATATCACATTACCAAATTGGGAATATATCGCTGATAACATTCAACTACATAACCTCTGAGCTCGTACGTCTCAGAGAAGGGTGTTAAGCTAAAAGAGTAAATTCTCCGCCACCACAGAAATATATTTGAAAGAAATCGGCTTTACATCTCAACTTGTAATGTCAGACACACAATCCATAAAAGTCTGTTCCGGGCTCGAACAGAACCGAAGGCACTTACAAAGAAGTCCTTGCAATCCGAATAATCTCTAATCACGTTCGGATTTCCCATCACATATGGAGATCTCAATACCAGGGATCAGCCAGTGCAGAGACAATCAACAAGAAACCCTTTCGTTTTCGAAAATATCCGGTCTTCAACACTGATCTTCGAATGCAATTCATAACGACGTATCACATATTCGGAATGGGTTATACGACCCCAAGGTCCTTTCCCGGTTAACCCGAATAGTGAGCGCTTATTTTTAAAAAAAAATAAGTGTGGCATCCAATTTTCAAACAAATCACAACAAATACCTATTTAAAGGTGAATATTGATAGTCGGTTATTGAACTATCAATAGATATGCCAACATCACCAGATTCCAAATAATTTTCCAAATTATTTATTTCCCAAAAATATCTTTATAAGATATACATTCTCCATTCTTTTAAAAATAAATCAATATTTATTTTTAAACTCATTTTCCAAATTTCATTTATAAATTCCATATTGAATTTACGTTCCAAAATATTTATGAATATACGATTTCCATTAAATTTCTAATATTCATTTTCAATTTATCTTCAAAAAGATAAATTCCAAATATTCACTTAATATTGGAAAAGCATTTCTATACTTATTAAAAATAAGTAATTCACAGATCTTTTTATTTTCTATACTGAGAAAATATTTAATATACCCTAATCGAAATTAAGTATATATTTCATTCTTTTAAGGAAATCATTCACTTAATCATATTTATTTGGGCCAAAACGAATGTTGCGTAAAACATCGTTACGACAACCCAAAATCACTAGTATAGGGATTCGAAATTAAAATAGATATATAAATCCCAATACTATGCAAAACATTTCCTTTCGGAAATCATTTACTATAACAACAGTGTTATAGTCCACCATTTCCTTTTATTTCTCGAAAACATCTATTTCAACAATAAATGTTGAAATCTATGGTTTCGAATCTCAACATCTTTTAAAACATCTTTAGATCGTTTTAATTCTATTTCAAACATCACATCCAAAATAATTTCTTTAACAAAATATTCACTATTCAAAAACGTGAATACACTTGTTAATAAATTTCATCACTTCTATTCATTTTATTTTAAAGAATTATTCACTGTTCAAAAACGTGAATATAATTCCATAAATAAATTACAACAATTCCTTATCAAAATAAGTCGTTGCGGATTTATAAAACAATGTTTATAAATTCTATTTCTATTTATTTTATAACAACTTCCTTTTATAAATTTCCTTTATAAATCTATTCAATTCATATCACAATGATATATTAAAATTCATATTATAAGTCAAATACTTATAATTTATTTATTTACAAAATCGTTTCTTTAAACTTCATAAATTTTCATAAATCTTATAACTTATAAGATTCATTTATTTATCCAAATTCCATTCTTTTAAATAACTTTACAAATTTTATAAACCTACTGTTTATAAAATTCCATTTATACTTCACCGTTATAATTCTATAATTCCAATTTATGAAATTCATTTACAAATCATTCTATCACTTATAAAAGCTCGTTTTATAATTCAAGATATTCTAAATTTATAAATATCAATTTATAAATCTTTTAATATAAATCAATTTATATTATTACTTTAAACATCTTTAAACTCTTTTATAATTTCATCATTCTGATTTATAAAATAAAATTTTTATAAATCCTATTTTTAAACTTCTTATAATAAATTCAGAATTCCCAGTTCAAATTATTTTATAAAATCACTAATCCCATATTTTCAAAAATCAACTTTTAACTGCATTTCTAAAAAATCATAATTTTCATAATATTAAAATTATAACGTTTATTTATTTAAGATGAATCAATTCCAAAAATATTTTATAAACGTATATTTCCAAAAATCACTTTAGAAATCAAAAATCGTTATTTTTAAACTTCAAAATTGGATCCGATGATGCAACACATCAATATTCAGTCACAACTTTCAAACATCATATATCATCCATGATAACAATCAAATATCACAATATATGAAATCAAATAAATATTTGTGAGGAATCCAGTTGGATCCCTCCAACCTGTTTCCCTGCATCCACAGACATTAGCACAATACCATTCCGTTTCAAGTCGGAATATCGCGGTACATGGGATTTTATAAATATATATCCGCTTACTAACGGCGCAATAGGGTCTCATCCGCTAAAAGAAAATGCGGGAAATCAATCAACTGCAATATATACATATGCCAATATATATATATATTGCTATATATAATATAATACCAATTCCACTTCGAGGTGGAATATCGCGGTATATGTGTGTAATAAATAACCTCCGCTTACTAACGGCGTATAGGGTCTATTCACATCCAATATGTATATATATATATATACATATATATATATATATATAACAATCATCATTCAATCATTCAAATCAACACAGTCAAGCAAATTTTAAATCTAACTATTTAAAATTTAAATAAACAATAAAATTCCTTTTGAGTGAGAAGTTCTCACCTTTGCTTTTATTAGCAATCCATTTCCCATCTTGACTCGATTTCCTTGATTTATACCTTGTATAAATATTATACACAATTTATTAATATTCGAATTAAATCGAACTATTCAATTTTCGTTCTTGATTGTTTAATTAATCAATAGTTTTATTTAAATCCAGTTTCTTGTTTAATAATTTATTTTAACTAATTATTTTACTTTTAAAATAATTTTAACTAGAAATTTCCAATTGAACTAAATTTCCTTTTTTATAAATTAAATCAACTAACAAATTTTGGTTTTAACTATTAAATTTGTTATAAATAAATTTTCCTTTTAAATAGAATATTTAAACTAAGTGAAAAATCACTTACCCTTTAATAACTTTATTAATTTATTTCTTTATTTAATTTAAAAAAAAATCAAATTTCCTTAAATAAATCATTTTTATCAAATAATTTGAATTCTTAACAAATTTTCTTTTACTGTTTATTTTTCATTTGAAACCAAAATTTTAATTCAACTAGTATTTTATTTATAACTTTAAATTAATATCCTTATATCAATTTCTTTGAATAAATTTATCTAATCGAAGAATTAAATCTTAAACAAAAATTCCTTAAATAAATTTATTCAATTAAAATTAAATTATAAAACTAAATTCTTTTTTTTTTCTATAATAATTTATTTAAACTAGAATTTGACTTTCAAACTAACTTTCCCTTTTAACAAATTTGTTTAACTAAGAATTTAAATTTTAAACTAAATTCCTTTATTAGCAACTATTAAATCTTAGAAATAAATTCCTATTTAATAAATTTAATTAACCAAAATTTTTTATTTCAAACAAATATCCAAATTTTAAACCAGATCTTGTATATTTATTATTTTTTTTCTCTGCAAACTAAAACAGTAACCAATTTTACTGTAAAAGTTCTCTAACTGATATGCATAAAATTTTCTTCTTACCTTTATTTATTTTGAAAATAGATATCCATTTGAAATAGTATATTTATATATATAGATTTCCAAATCTGTAAAAAATATATATATATATATATGTCTATATTAAAATAATTTCTATCACCATTTAAAACTTCTATTTCCTGAATCTTATATATATATATATATATATATATATATATATATATATATATATTTCTGCTTAAACAGTTTATACTAAAAGTATATATATTATTTTTCCTTGAACGGGTAAAATTAATTTCCAGTGTTCATCATTTAAAATTTCAAAACAAAGGGAAAAGCAAAAATTTAATACCTTACTGTTAGAAAACTTCCCCAGGCCGTGAAAACCAACGCAAAACCCATGCCGTTGCTTGCTCCACCTCGAGTCGCGACTGCTATGCCACCTACATCGACCCACGTGCGCGCGCCGCCCTACCACGTCGCACCCCAATTCCATCGCCGCCTTCGGTTGCTACGACATCGCCGCGAGTACCCACATCCTTCACGCGAACGCCGCCGCTGCCTCCACTTCGAAACGCGCGCCGCCGCCCTATCTCGATCGCCTCGCGCGAACGCGCGCCGTGCCTCGTGCCGCCGTGTCCTCCTTTCACGAGCGTCTCGACTGCGTCGCCAAACGGTTATGCAGCACCATCCTTCACTACTTCGTTACCCAAAGTCGTGATTTGATTTCGATTTGAAGGAAATAGAACTTCAGCTTGTCGTCGTTTGAACGAGAATTGGGAGAGAATGACGCTTCCCTGTTGACGAACGAATTCGATTGCTTTTAAAGTGAAGGGCTACGGCCATTTTTAGATTCGAACGAGAGAAAGGTTTCATTTTTTTTTTCTATTTAACTGAAGAAAGAGGGCTCGGTCGTTCTATTTATTTTGAACGAGAAGAAGAATTTTTTCTTCTATCGGCCATGCCTTGCACGATTTATTTCGTGATCTCAGGCATAATTTTAGGAACATAACGTGCTGATGTGATAAGCACGTGACTATATAAATATAATTTTAAATTTGAATTTTCGATGTAAATGTTCAACGCGTTTATATATCGTGTGCTCACATAACAGCTCCGAAAAATACGAAATTTGAAATCCGGCAATAATTCAATATTACGGACCCAATGGAACTGGTTTCGTCGAATTCCGAGACTGTGCCTCGGACGGCTATTTTTAAATATCGATTCAAACGATTAAATTTCAAAACTGAACAAATAACTATATAATTAAATTCTGAAGCTTTTATAATCTTCAATATTATCAATATGAATTTTACAAGCCATTGAAATAATTTTAATTGGCTTAAAATTGAAGATTCAAATTTTTATTCAACTTTCAATAGATTAAATTCTATAATTTAATCGCTAAATTTATTCTGATAATTTGAAATTCAATTCAAACCATCCTTCAAATATTTAAAATTAATTAAATATTCTCAAATTAAATTGTTAAAAATTTTGGGTCGTTACAATCTTTCCTCCTTAAAAGAATTTCGTCCCGAAATTACAAGTTAAGAAGAATGCCCTTATCCCGTCTTTTATCTTTCACAATCCAAATAGTTTTATCAACTTACTAACCCAAATCTTTTTACTAGAGTTTCATTATCATTTCAACTAGCTTTCCAACTTCAATTATAGGTTTCAACCAACATTGTTTTCCTAACAATTCAAATTTAAATTCAAATTTAAATTTCAAACTTTCAAATTTTTCTCAAAATTTTTCTAACACCCTAAATTTTCGAAAAATTTCGCCAGCGTCTCCTTTACGCGGCTAGCTCGGTACGACTACAAAATGGCACCACGGCCCCTCAGAATCAAAAAGAAAAGAGAAAAGCCAAGTGGCTAGAGAAGAAAGTCATCAAATTTCATACTGAAATTCAAATACGTACCTTTTTGTCGAGCAATTCAATTTTATCTTTGAAATCAAAATCTCAATTCCTTTATACACATGTATAACCTGCTAGTAGTAGTAGCATACAAATCCAAATACAATATTCAAACCAATTTGCTAATTCTATTGCAAAATTTCGATATATGTTTCTTATATATTTTAACTTCACTATTGAAGTTACATATTCATTTCATTCAATTTTACACTTCAATTCAATTTCATTCACAATTTAAATTCCATTTGAATTCAATTCACAATTTGAAATTCCATTCGAATTTAATTCTCAATTCTAAATATTGAATTCTATCGATTTACTTTCATTTGCTAATTCATTTTAATATTCAATTCATTCCATTTGAAATTATTTCACAAATGAATAAATTATCAAGTTAATTTTCTTGAATCCAATCCATCTTATTTCTTATTTAATTTTATATACTAATGATAATTCATAGAAAATCATTTCTTTTCTATACAAAAATAGTTTTGGGCAAAATTATTTTATTTACCCGATTCAAAAACAATTTTATATTCACTAACATATACGCGCTCATATCTATTATTACACTCAAACTCATTCTAGAGTACTGCTGACTCTATCTCTAACGAGTAATACCCAACAGAACCATGGTTGTCGCTTAACCATAAGCTCCGATACCAAATGTAACGCTTCAGATTTTTCGTTGCCGACGTCAGCGGTCACAACCGGTAGGCTTTTCAACCATCCCAGCCCCACCGTGGCTTACACCGGTACCCCAGACCTTGCTTTTACGGCCAGCCTCTCGACTGTCTAAGGTTACACCTAACCAACCCCCTAAAAGAGGATGTGTGGGAGTAAGAGTCTCCCGTTCGCCACCTAACCGCGAAGCGAGAACCCCCCATCACATAGCCCAAAGCTTAGCAAGACTGGTGTGAGAACTCAAAACAGTTTATTTTTCTTTAAAAATCAAAATAGAAGAATATTTTAAAAATCAATTCGCAATGCTTTTAAAAATGAGACTACCATAAGACCTCCCGCCACACACACAATGCAAACGCAGACTTGGGGAAGATTTCTTCTTATGTTAGTCAAAGATGCTTGATACGTATTAAAAGAAAACATTTGTTATTATTTCTAGTGCATAGTGTAGAAAATATTTCGAAAGTAGAATATAAATCTTAGCCAGCATAGGTACCATTATATTATGCCTACTATAGCTACCATATTAGATGGCAGGTTCTACAACTAAAACCGTACAAGTCACGTATTGTTTCTTTGGATTTCCAACAAATGGTCAGGCCAAGGAACTTCCCATTGCCACATGAGAATGCCTCTGGAAAGACATCCCCGAGAACCAAACCGGAACTCTGCCAACACAAGGCCGGGTTACCCCTAACTGGGTAACTACTGACACGAGCACGCCATTCCCCGATCGTAAACGACCTTTCTCACGGGATCCCGAAAACCAACAACCACAAAGTAATAAATTCGTAGTAACCACATAGGTTAAATATCTGGGCTCCATACCATGATACCACCTCTATCCAGAAGGAAATGTACATACCCTAAAGGGAGCTACCCCTCATAACCTTGTCGCATCTTTCCTGTTTTGACCATTTCCGGGGTGTGAGGTTCGACGGAGTCACGTCCACAAAAACATACTTTATACAAAAGCCATGCTTTGGGTCAACAAATGATCAACACAATGATCACCAAGATAGACGATCAAATAAACGATCCTATCACAATAATCAACACAATGATCATTTCCGCATCACTCAGCATATCACATTACCAAATTGGGAATATATCGCTGATAACATTCAACTACATAACCTCTGAGCTCGTACGTCTCAGAGAAGGGTGTTAAGCTAAAAGAGTAAATTCTCCGCCACCACAGAAATATATTTGAAAGAAATCGGCTTTACATCTCAACTTGTAATGTCAGACACACAATCCATAAAAGTCTGTTCCGGGCTCGAACAGAACCGAAGGCACTTACAAAGAAGTCCTTGCAATCCGAATAATCTCTAATCACGTTCGGATTTCCCATCACATATGGAGATCTCAATACCAGGGATCAGCCAGTGCAGAGACAATCAACAAGAAACCCTTTCGTTTTCGAAAATATCCGGTCTTCAACACCGATCTTCGAATGCAATTCATAACGACGTATCACATATTCGGAATGGGTTATACGACCCCAAGGTCCTTTCCCGGTTAACCCGAATAGTGAGCGCTTATTTTTAAAAAAAAATAAGTGTGGCATCCAATTTTCAAACAAATCACAACAAATACCTATTTAAAGGTAAATATTGATAGTCGGTTATTGAACTATCAATAGATATGCCAACATCACCAGATTCCAAATAATTTTCCAAATTATTTATTTCCCAAAAATATCTTTATAAGATATACATTCTCCATTCTTTTAAAAATAAATCAATATTTATTTTTAAACTCATTTTCCAAATTTCATTTATAAATTCCATATTGAATTTACGTTCCAAAATATTTATGAATATACGATTTCCATTAAATTTCTAATATTCATTTTCAATTTATCTTCAAAAAGATAAATTCCAAATATTCACTTAATATTGGAAAAGCATTTCTATACTTATTAAAAATAAGTAATTCACAGATCTTTTTATTTTCTATACTGAGAAAATATTTAATATACCCTAATCGAAATTAAGTATATATTTCATTCTTTTAAGGAAATCATTCACTTAATCATATTTATTTGGGCCAAAACGAATGTTGCGTAAAACATCATTACGACAACCCAAAATCACTAGTATAGGGATTCGAAATTAAAATAGATATATAAATCCCAATACTATGCAAAACATTTCCTTTCGGAAATCATTTACTATAACAACAGTGTTATAGTCCACCATTTCCTTTTATTTCTCGAAAACATCTATTTCAACAATAAATGTTGAAATCTATGGTTTCGAATCTCAACATCTTTTAAAACATCTTTAGATCGTTTTAATTCTATTTCAAACATCACATCCAAAATAATTTCTTTAACAAAATATTCACTATTCAAAAACGTGAAGACACTTGTTAATAAATTTCATCACTTCTATTCATTTTATTTTAAAGAATTATTCACTGTTCAAAAACGTGAATATAATTCCATAAATAAATTACAACAATTCCTTATCAAAATAAGTCGTTGCGGATTTATAAAACAATGTTTATAAATTCTATTTCTATTTATTTTATAACAACTTCCTTTTATAAATTTCCTTTATAAATCTATTCAATTCATATCACAATGATATATTAAAATTCATATTATAAGTCAATTACTTATAATTTATTTATTTACAAAATCGTTTCTTTAAACTTCATAAATTTTCATAAATCTTATAACTTATAAGATTCATTTATTTATCCAAATTCCATTCTTTTAAATAACTTTACAAATTTTATAAACCTACTGTTTATAAAATTCCATTTATAACTTCACCGTTATAATTCTATAATTCCAATTTATGAAATTCATTTACAAATCATTCTATCACTTATAAAAGCTCGTTTTATAATTCAAGATATTCTAAATTTATAAATATCAATTTATAAATCTTTTAATATAAATCAATTTATATTATTACTTTAAACATCTTTAAACTCTTTTATAATTTCATCGTTCTGATTTATAAAATAAATTTTTTATAAATCCTATTTTTAAACTTCTTATAATAAATTCAGAATTCCCAGTTCAAATTATTTTATAAAATCACTAATCCCATATTTTCAAAAATCAACTTTTAACTGCATTTCTAAAAAATCATAATTTTCATAATATTAAAATTATAACGTTTATTTATTTAAGATGAATCAATTCCAAAAATATTTTATAAACGTATATTTCCAAAAATCACTTTAGAAATCAAAAATCGTTATTTTTAAACTTCAAAATTGGATCCGATGATGCAACACATCAATATTCAATCACAACTTTCAAACATCATATATCATCCATGATAACAATCAAATATCACAATATATGAAATCAAATAAATATTTGTGAGGAATCCAGTTGGATCCCTCCAACCTGTTTCCCTGCATCCACAGACATTAGCACAATACCATTCCGTTTCAAGTCGAAATATCGCGGTACATGGGATTTTATAAATATATATCCGCTTACTAACGGCGCAATAGGGTCTCATCCGCTAAAAGAAAATGCGGGAAATCAATCAACTGCAATATATACATATGCCAATATATATATATATATTGCTATATATAATATAATACCAATTCCACTTCGAGGTGGAATATCGCGGTATATGTGTGTAATAAATAACCTCCGCTTACTAACGGCGTATAGGGTCTATTCATATCCAATATGTATATATATATATACATATATATATATATAACAATCATCATTCAATCATTCAAATCAACACAGTCAAGCAAATTTTAAATCTAACTATTTAAAATTTAAATAAACAATAAAATTCCTTTTGAGTGAGAAGTTCTCACCTTTGCTTTTATTAGCAATCCATTTCCCATCTTGACTCGATTTCCTTGATTTATACCTTGTATAAATATTATACACAATTTATTAATATTCGAATTAAATCGAACTATTCAATTTTCGTTCTTGATTGTTTAATTAATCAATAGTTTTATTTAAATCCAGTTTCTTGTTTAATAATTTATTTTAACTAATTATTTTACTTTTAAAATAATTTTAACTAGAAATTTCCAATTAAACTAAATTTCCTTTTTTATAAATTAAATCAACTAACAAATTTTGGTTTTAACTATTAAATTTGTTATAAATAAATTTTCCTTTTAAATAGAATATTTAAACTAAGTGAAAAATCACTTACCCTTTAATAACTTTATTAATTTATTTCTTTATTTAATTTAAAAAAAAAATCAAATTTCCTTAAATAAATCATTTTTATCAAATAATTTGAATTCTTAACAAATTTTCTTTTACTGTTTATTTTTCATTTGAAACCAAAATTTTAATTCAACTAGTATTTTATTTATAACTTTAAATTAATATCCTTATATCAATTTCTTTGAATAAATTTATCTAATCGAAGAATTAAATCTTAAACAAAAATTCCTTAAATAAATTTATTCAATTAAAATTAAATTATAAAACTAAATTCTTTTTTTTTTCTATAATAATTTATTTAAACTAGAATTTGACTTTCAAACTAACTTTCCCTTTTAATAAATTTGTTTAACTAAGAATTTAAATTTTAAACTAAATTCCTTTATTAGCAACTATTAAATCTTAGAAATAAATTCCTATTTAATAAATTTAATTAACCAAAATTTTTTATTTCAAACAAATATCCAAATTTTAAACCAGATCTTGTATATTTATTATTTTTTTTCTCTGCAAACTAAAACAGTAACCAATTTTACTGTAAAAGTTCTCTAACTGATATGCATAAAATTTTCTTCTTACCTTTATTTATTTTGAAAATAGATATCCATTCGAAATAGTATATTTATATATATAGATTTCCAAATCTGTAATATATATATATATATATATATATATATATATATATATATATATATGTCTATATTAAAATAATTTCTATCACCATTTAAAACTTCTATTTCCTGAATCTTATATATATATATATATATATATATATATATATATATATATTTCTGCTTAAACAGTTTATACTAAAAGTATATATATTATTTTTCCTTGAACGGGTAAAATTAATTTCCAGTGTTCATCATTTAAAATTTCAAAACAAAGGGAAAAGCAAAAATTTAATACCTTACTGTTAGAAAACTTCCCCAGGCCGTGAAAACCAACGCAAAACCCATGCCGTTGCTTGCTCCACCTCGAGTCGCGACTGCTATGCCACCTACATCGACCCACGTGCGCGCGCCGCCCTACCACGTCGCACCCCAATTCCATCGCCGCCTTCGGTTGCTACGACATCGCCGCGAGTACCCACATCCTTCACGCGAACACCGCCGCTGCCTCCACTTCGAAACGCGCGCCGCCGCCCCATCTCGATCGCCTCGCGCGAACGCGCACCGTGCCTCGCGCCGCCGTGTCCTCCTTTCACGAGCGTCTCGACTGCGTCGCCAAACGGTTATGCAGCACCATCCTTCACTACATCGTTACCCAAAGTCGTGATTTGATTTCGATTTGAAGGAAATAGAACTTCAGCTTGTCGTCGTTTGAACGAGAATTGGGAGAGAATGACGCTTCCCTGTTGACGAACGAATTCGATTGCTTTTAAAGTGAAGGGCTACGGCCATTTTTAGATTCGAACGAGAGAAAGGTTTCATTTTTTTTTTCTATTTAACTGAAGAAAGAGGGCTCGGTCGTTATATTTATTTTGAACGAGAAGAAGAATTTTTTCTTCTATCGGCCATGCCTTGCACGATTTATTTCGTGATCTCAGGCATAATTTTAGGAACATAACGTGCTGATGTGATAAGCACGTGATTATATAAATATAATTTTAAATTTGAATTTTCGATGTAAATGTTCAACGCGTTTATATATCATGTGCTCACATAACAGCTCCGAAAAATACGAAATTTGAAATCCGGCAATAATTCAATATTACGGACCCAATGGAACTGGTTTCGTCGAATTCCGAGACTGTGCCTCGGGCGGCTATTTTTAAATATCGATTCAAACGATTAAATTTCAAAACTGAACAAATAACTATATAATTAAATTCTGAAGCTTTTATAATCTTCAATATTATCAATATGAATTTTACAAGCCATTGAAATAATTTTAATTGGCTTAAAATTGAAGATTCAAATTTTTATTCAACTTTCAATAGATTAAATTCTATAATTTAATCGCTAAATTTATTCTGATAATTTGAAATTCAATTCAAACCATCCTTCAAATATTTAAAATTAATTAAATATTCTCAAATTAAATTGTTAAAAATTTTGGGTCGTTACATTAAATCTGTACAGAAAAGTGGGTCGTGACATAATCATCATTTAATTTAATATCGAATTTAATTGTCAATTTAATGCATGTTAATGATAATCAGTTATTTATTGATGTTTATTGGTTGATTTGGAAAATGATTGTGATGGATGTTTGATTGTTGATAGTGGATGACTGGATGTTGTATTTTTATATGTTAACACCTCAAGTTCCTTATGGGTTGAAATGATGCATACCCGAACGATCTATAGATTAGGGAAAAATCGTAATGGGTTGAAATGATAGACTTGAGCGATTTTATGGATTTTATTAAATTTGGGATTGCGGTTTGAAATGATATATAATCATAAAATTTTAAATTGTGGAATGAAATAATAAATATCCGAATCACAAGACCATAGGGTAGAAAATTATATACGAACACTTGATTGGTTAAATTAAATGATTTTCAATGCTTTAAATTTTGAATTCAGTTAGCAGGCATTTTGAAATAGAAATTGATTTATTTATTTTCGTGAATCCAAGTGTAAATGCTAAAATTGGAATTGATTTAATGAATTGCTCATGGGATTTAAATTGAAATTTCAAAGTTGAAGTGTCAAATATAAATGAATTTATCGGAATTGAGTTATTGAAATGTTTGGATATAACTTGAAATCTATTTTAAAATAATTTAAACTATTTTAATTTATTTAACTATTTTAATCAATTTAAACTATTTCAATTTATTTTAATCTATTATAACCTATTTAATCCAATTTAATCTATTTTACATATTTTAAACAAATTAAATTTATTTAATCTATTTTAAATTTATTCAATCTATTTTAAATCTATTTAATATAACTTAAATCTATTTAATCTATTTTAAACCTATTTAAATCATTTCAAATCTAACTAAATTAAATTTAAATCAATTTAAATTATTTTTACTAATTAAACTATTTTAAATTATTTTCAAACTATTAAAATTATTTATGACTACCTAAACTATTTTTTAAAATTTCAGACTGTGTAAAGTTAATATTTATATTTAAATCCTTGATGATGATGCAGTCTAAGTTGGAATTTGGAATTGATACCTTTTGTGAAATGACATATTTGAGTAAATACGATTTGAAAGTGAATATAGTTTTGAAAGAGAATATGATTTCAAAACTGACATGGTTTTTAGAATATGATATTTTGATATCAATTGTGAATTGACCCTTTTGAAATGTAAAAGAACCATCCGATGTGAAATAAGCGTTTAGTTGTTAAAGAGACCGAGAACAGATATTGTCATACTCTCTGCTATAACCGAAAACCACTTTAACAACTATGTACATGGTGAAGATTCCAAAAATGAAGTAGGACAGTTTGGTGAATGAGTCTATATGAGGTATTTATGTGACCCTGACTCCCGTGAGTCAACTTGATGTAGCTAAAATAGGAGCTACGCCGGTCCAAATGAGGTCGCATCTTCGATCTGACAAATTTCGTCGATACCATATTTTGACTTTGTGATGATTTGGAGGCCAACCCTTGATTTTGTTTGGGATTGTGTTCAAGGTAGGCGGTAGTAGCTCATATGCGTTACCGCCAGTCCGGATCCGCAATTAGTGTATCTGCTGTGGGTATTGCCTCGAGTGCCTTGTCCATGATTTCAACTTTTAACTGCTTTTTTAAATGAACTCCAAGCGAAGCGTACCGACATACGCTTACAATGTTTTACCCGCATTCTGAACGCAATGGGATATGTTTCGAGGCCTAATTTGGTCGTCTGTGTAAGTTACGAGCCTAAACGATCAATTTTAAATTAAAGCAATTAAATTAATTTCTAAGCGTTTTCAGCTACCATGGTCAAATGACAACTCTGACTGCTACGAAATTTGAAATCCGATAATAATAAACTATTACGGATCCAATGGAATTGGTTTCGTCGAATTCCGAGACTATGCCCTGGAAGGCTATTCTAACTCGTCGATTAAATCGACGACTTTTTCAAAATTTACAGAATTGCTTAAAATTCCAATTTAAAAAACTTATTAATTCTATTATAATTCAAATATAATTTTTATTCAAATTGGAAACCAATTTGAATCATAGTAAATCAAATTTAAATTATTAATTCTATTTTCATATATTAAACTAATATTGAAATCTAATATATAAATTTTCACATGAACTTATTGACTTTTAATTTAAACAACAGTCCAACATTACATTCCTAACTTCAATAGAATTTTAATCCAACTTAGAAAATCTTATTAAGTTCATAATTCAATTACCCAAAAAAATTCAAAATTAAATTAAACAATTTAATTATTCAATATTAAACAAATTTAAATATTTGATTTCACTTAAATTTTTGTCAGCCATCATTTTCTTTATTTCCATCTACCGAGTACACATTTATTATCTAATCTAACTATTGATGGTAATCAAATCCAATACATAGCAGTTCCTTCAATACTTGTCAGTACATAAATCCTTAAACTTAATTTATTTCAAAATTTTATTCAAGTTCATATCAAATACTTACATTCAAATCATTAAATTTTTATTTTTAACCATTTTTGTTTTATAATTACATTAAATTTAATAATTTTAAAATTTATAAAAATACGAGTCCTTACATTCTCCCCCACTCAAAAGTTTTCATTCTCGAAAAGGAACTAAGTAGGGAATTTCACACTTGATATATTTTATTCTAAATTATCAACTTATAAAGAATGAAATTCCATTTATAAAGTCGCTGCTATGGTTCCACTTAAATATTCCCATTGGCTTACGTAATTTACAAGTTGGTCATCAAACAAGTAATAAAAATTTTAAAACTTCAAAAAATTTCTAACACTCGGATTTACGGAAAATTTCGACAGCATCTCCTTCGCGCGGCTCGATCGACACAACTACAAAACGCCTCTACGGGGGCCCAGACCAACAAAAGAATACCAAAAGCCAAATGGCTCAATCAAAAATCACCAAAACCAATGATAAAATAAACACATACCTTTTTGCTGGCCATCCAAATTTTTTCTTGTTTTTAAATACCTGCATCTTATTTAACAATGATGTCCAATCATATAATTTAAAATCATTTTATAATTTGCATTTTCAATTTTCAATATTAGTTTTACTTAAGCCCGTATAATGTATATATATTATCCATACGCAGTACCAAATCTGATCGCTCACTGGATCACACAATTTCACTTCCAAACTAGTATCGTTCACACAACTCTCCAGTGCGGACTCAATTTGGTTCTTTGATCAGAAACCATTAATCTCCTTGCATAGCCATATACTATGATAGAGAATTCTGGAATCAAATCAAAAATCCATTTTCAAGGATCGCCGTCGAGAATCGAGTGAAAAATCCTAACTCGGATTGATATAAATTATCTCGAAATTATGTGCCCAAATCAGGATCAAATTGTTATGCGAATAAAATAATATACGTACAACTTACGTATTACCTTTCAATAGATTTCTATCCAATTCATCTATATTAAATTCTTCTACTTACCATTATTTGATATACAATTTATTATTCACAATGCATTATTCATATCTCTTATTTACTTAGTATCTATTTCTTTACACAGTATATTCTTTAATACTATCATTTCTTAAACATTATCTCTTAGAATTTTCTTGCTTAAGTTCATTTTTAAACATTCTATACAATTTAATTAAATTAAATTTCCCTTTTCAATTGATTCTTAGCTATTCCAAATTCTGTTGTTTACATTTACTTCAATTTGATAATTTTAGTTAATAACAAATTTATTTGTGGAATATTTTTATTAATCATCACTTTAGTTTATAATTTCAATAAAAGTCATATATAAGAAGTTGGACTTTATCTAAGTTTATAATTACCTCAAAGGCTACAATTTGACAACTTCTTTGCAAATTTATATTTGATTCCATAACAAATTCACAAAGATATGACTCGATTCATTTGCCTTCTTTCTTAAGTTCACTTGCTTATTCCATTTAGCCATTCATCATTTCATAATATGCTTAAGTATATAACATTTTTATCACAACCAAATTTCCATTCATATACATTTTAATTACTTTTATGTTTTGCTTACTTGTATAATTTCTCATTACACATCTAAATCATTCTTTTAACTTTTTAATATTTGATAAGTTTTATTGTATGTTATTAGAATGCAATTTGGTATTATATACACTAAAAGGATTTATTTTACTAAATTAGAATGTTCACAATTTTACTTGCTTACATTTTATTTATTTTTCAATTTTAAGAGTTACTCTTCAACTCTAAAGTTTCTTAAACATTAAGCTTAGAATTCTTAATCCTCTTATTTGATAAGTTCAGGTTATTCACATTTCATTCAAATAATTTGAAACTTACTAATTTATAGAACTTAGAAATTTAAATACCCGGTTCATTTCAAATCATTTGAAATAAATATATACCATTATATCTTTAATATATCAAATCATACCTTTGGAGTTTAAACCAATATCTATTTATCAAAAAAAATTCGAAGCAGAGCTTCTCAGAGGTCTTCCCCACTTTGAGACTCGAAAACGAACGTCGATGATGCTACGCAATCATCATCGAAATTATTTTTCAACGACATAAGAGGGAAGTATTGAATTCATTCCTTTTAAACATCCTTCCAAAAATATTCTCCATATATATTTTTCAACTAATAACACTATATATTCTCTTTAAAGTTTGAAAGCCATTTTCAAAATCCTCAGGTCTTAAATTCAACACTTCTCAATCTAACTCCATTTTAATTTATTAGTCACACTTATAAATTATTCTTACAAATTTTTACTTTCTTAAAACATTTCACAATGCTTTATCATTGTTATTACATAATAAACACCTTTTATTAAGGCACAACAACCAATCGATGATAATAATCAATATTATCATTCCTACCAACCAAACAAGCTATATATACTGTAATAATTCCTGAAAAAATATTTCTTTATATATAAAAATATAATTAGGGTAAAATTATTTTGTTTACCCAGTTTCAAAACAATACTACGTCGAATTGTTCTGTTCAAGTGTTTAGAGATCCCTATCAATAACGTTAATTACTCATATTAACCAGAATCCATAAGCCACTCAACAAATCAACCCACACAATACAAAACAATTTTTATATTCACTAACAAATACACGCTCATATCTATTAGTACACTTGTGACGATCCTGACTAGACCTTCGAAAATCGGCACCGAATACGACACTCGTATTCAAATGCCGCAGATCCAAACGTCGAACCTGGTTCGCCGGAGCTTATAACACATTAAGTAAATAACACCGCGGAAGAAATGAATAATATATTTCATATACATCATTGATACAACAACTGATACAATATGAATGGTACAATAGATATCAACATTATCAGAGATACAAAGAATAGCAGCGGAAATATAATGATAACACTAGCAGCGGAACAAAATCTCCAAAATAGTCTTCAAGAAAGAACTCCAGCATCAGTAATCTCCATCTCCAAAGCACCAATCCAGAAATAGCTTGTACTCCCAATCAAGATGAACAGAAGCAACTCTAGAGCCAAATCCTAAGGCTGAAAGCTATCGAATCTACACCTACTATAGATTATCTGAAAATCCCAACTCTAGACTGCCCGTGTGGGAAAATAGTGGGCACCCAGAGTTTAGGAAAGGAACAATAAACTCCAGGTCAGTCATGGGACTGGTGTGAGCAAACAAAAGCAATTGGTCTTTTAAAACAAGCAAAGGATTTAATTTTGAAAATTCGCAATGCTTTTTTTTTTGAAAATGAAACTACCATAAGGCCTCCCGTCACACACACAATGCAAACGCAGAATTGGAGGAGATTTCTCCTTATGATAGTCAAATATGCTTAATACGAGAAATTTCTTTGATATTATTACTATAAGTGCAAAGTGTGGAAAAAACCATTTCGAAAGTAAAATATAAATCCTAGCCAACATACGACCAGTATCGTATGCCTACTATAGCTACCATCTAAACAGTGGGGCGCCACCATAAGTAAATGGCAGGTTCTACAACTAAAACCGTACAAGGCACGTATTGGATGAATGGATTTCCCACAAGTGGTCAGGCTAAGGAACTTCCTACTGCCATATGGGATCGCCTCTGGCGGGATGTCCCGAGAACTAACGTTACGGTTAGATCTCTGCCAACACAAGGCCGGGTTACCTCTGTAACTAGGTAACTACTACACGAATATGCCATCCCCCGGTCCTTTGGTACCTTTATCCGAGGCGCCTCAAAGCAACAACCACACAGTAAATGAGATTGGAGCAACCACATAGGTTAAATACCAGGGCTCCATACCTGATACCACCCTTTACCAGAAGGGAATGACATACCCTAAAGGGAGCGACCCTCATAACCTTGCCGCATCTTTCCTGTTTCGACCATTTCCGGGGAGTGAGGTCCTGATGCAGTCTCGTCCACAAAGCTACGCTTTGTGCAACAAAGCCATGCTTTGGGTCAACAGATGACCAAAGCAATGATCACAAAGATAAATGATCAAACAAATGATCATATCACAAATGATCAACCAATGATCATCACACAGCAGCACTCAGCATGCCACATTACCAAATTGGGAATATATCACCGATAAATATCAACTACATAACCTCTGAGCTCGTACGTCTCAGAGAAGGGTGTTAAGCTAAGAGAATAAATTCTCCGCCACCAAGCAGAAATGTATTTGATAAAAATCAGTTAACATCTCAAGGTGTAATGTCGGACATACAACCATACAAGTCTGTTCCGGGTTCGAACAGAACCGAAGGCACTTCCGAAGAAGCCCTTGCAAATCCGGGTATCCACAATCCCGATCGGACTTCCCATCACTAGGGAGAACTCTATACCGGAGCAACTCGGTGCAGAGTCAATCGATAGGTTATCCTATCGTTCTCACAAATACCCGGTCTTCACCACCGGTCTTCAAATGCTATCCATAACGTCGTATCACTATTCGGAATGGGCTATATGACACAAGGTCCTCTTCCGGCTAAACCGAATAATGAGCGCAATATTTTAAAACATATGGATATGGGATTTTAGCTAAGTCACAACTTATAAAATCCATAACTTTCTTTCGAATGGTTAAACAAATTACCATTTTAAATCTTTAAAACAAAAAGATTTATTTCACAAAGTTTCACCAAATTTCACAAAGATCTATCCATAGATTTCAAAACAATTCTCATTCGATTTGGATTAACCAAATTTAATCTTTAAATTAAAGATTTATAGCTTTCAAAACACATTTCCAAAGATTTATCTAAAACTTGGAAAACAATTTTCCTTTTAGACTTGAAAATCCTTTTAACACAACTTGAAAGTCCATTTCTTATGAGATAGCAAATCTAATTTATACAAGTTGAAATCTTGAGTTGAATTTAAATTTCAAAACATCACCTTGAAAAATGGTTTAAAACCCATATAACCCATTTGTAAGTTGAATAACTTTTTAAACAATAGTTTCCAAGTCATAGAATTCAATTTCAAATATTGAATTCAAATTTAAATCCAATTATTTAAATTTCAAAACTCAATCAAGTTATTTAAAAATAACCATTTTCAAAAGCTTCAATTCTAGTTTTAAAAAAAAAACTATTTTGGATTTAAAAATTCAATTTTAAAACAATTTCAAAATCTGTGACTTAACTCATTTCCACGTGCAACCCATATTTGTGTGTGTATAGTGTGGTCCAGGGGTTTTACACAATAGTGCACAACATCATCAATCAGCACAGATTCAATTATTACAATTCGATGTGGGTTTCGGATAACCAAATGGAATCCGACTCCCTGTCGCATCGAAATTAAATGTCATTTTACAGGTAAAGGGGTTCGCATATTCGTATAAAAATATATACATCACAGATATAACAGCTCAGTATAAAGCATCACATAGCATCACATATCAAATATATCAATCCATCACACAATATTCATTAACAATCAAACATCTTTAGTTAAGATGAATAAACCGTGTGGTTATAAATTTATTACCCACATAATTACTTTTATTTATTAGCCCTAATAAATTAACTATCCATATTTATTCAATTAATAAATCTTCAATTATTAATTTAAAATTTAATATCATTCAATTAATGATTTCTTAATTACAAATTAATTATTCTAAGAAAAATTAATCTTAAACTTTAATTAATCAAATTAAAACCCTTAATTACTTTAATTAATTATCCATTCCATTAATTAATTAATTATATTAATTATCCATTTCATTAATTAATTAATTATATTAATTATCCATTTCATTAATTAATTAATTATATTAATTATCCATTTCATTAATTAATTAATTATATTAATTATCCATTTCATTAATTAATTAATTATATTAATTATCCATTTCATTAATTAATTAATTATATTAATTATCCATTTCATTAATTAATTAATTATATTAATTATCCATTTCATTAATTAATTAATTATATTAATTATCCATTTGTACTACCTTAATAATTAAATGAATTACAAATCATTAAAAAAAATTCTTTATCTTTAGATAAACATTCCTTATTTAAATTATGCATTTAAAAACAAAATGTTTATAAATTTACATTAAATTCCATTTAACATTCTCTTTAAACTCAAGACTCAAATTTATTTAAAATAAGATTCTAAAATAATACAAATCTAAACCTTATATGTTTACAAGAAACATATACTTAAATAAACAAGTTGAAAAGGATTTAAATCTCAATTCAAATTCAAATCAAATTTCAAAATTCTTTAAATTTCAAAATTTAAATATAACTTCCATTCTCATTCTAGTTTAAATTCTTTAAAATGCTTCTTACAATTACACCTTCCATTCAATGCAAATCACTTAATCATTTAAAAGAAATTTAAACTTAAGTCTTTATTTTAAAACTGAAGTTTAAAATTTTAAATTCAGATTTAAAAACTCAGATTGAATTCATCTTGAATTTCTAATTCAAATACTTAACCTTCCAATACAAATGCAAAACACACAAGCATCCACACTTGAGAGTTTAAAATCAAATTTAAATTTGAAAACATAATTATTTTCAAATCTCAGACAACAAAATTTGAATTCATATTCAAATTTTCAGACTTAAACCCAGTTTAAATCTCCGCTTTCAAATTTAAACTTACCCTTTACATTCAAAACAGAAACAGTTTTCTGTTTTATTTAGAAACTTAACTTTGAAATTTTCTACATTTTAAATAATTTCAAAAGAACAAAATTTAGACTTATTTAAATTCATTATTATATTCAGTTTAAAATCCAATGCTAACATTGTAGTTTGTAATTTTATCCAATTTTAAAAAAACTGGAAACAATTTCCTGTTCTTCTCCTTTTATATATATTTTTTTTTATTTCAAACCAAATTTGAATTTTGTATTTAAATTATTTCAACATCAGAGTTCAACATTTTGAATTCATCTACAGATTCAATATTTCATTCTAAGTTCAAATCCCAGATTTAAATTTAAACTTTATTTTAAAAATTTCTAAAACAGAACAGTTTCTGTTTAATAAAGCCTGAAACCCAAAACACTGAACTACTCTATATGACTTCGAGTCATTACCCTTGCTACTTCGAGTTACCTTCCAAAAATCTCGAGACCAACCCGAGTCAAAACTCTGCAACCCAGAACCTACCCCAAACCTGGAACAGACCAACCACCTCCACTTCAAACCTGTCAACACCAATCTCTCCACCTCTCGACCACTATCAACATACAAACTCCGGTACTAGCTTCATTACTTCACCATCCACCATCACCCCAAACATCTTTGAACTCGATGCACAGAGGAGTTCAAATTCGACCCAAAACTGTAACCCAAAGTAAACTAGGGTTCATCACAGTAACCTTCCAAATTCTCAACACCAAACCCAACTTCAACTCAATTAAATAATTTTCCCATAATTATTGATATCTACATTCACTCCAGAATCAATTTCACTCAAATCCAATGCAAGAGTCAACTGATTTTGGTAAAAATGAAAAATACAGTTAACTTAACACTGTATTTTATTTTCTTAACACTGTAAACTTAGTTTTAGTTTTAAATTCTTGAATTTACTAAATGATTCTGTAAGTAATCTTGAAAACACCAATTCATGATATCTCTATTTCAAAATTTAAACAGAATTTAGTTTGTGTTTATGTTTCCAAATATCACAGAACTAAACAACCTACACAACAGCAACATTTACATTCATGCAACCAATTTTCACTACTTTGCAGAAACAAGCATAACACATCACATAAATTTAAAGATTGGGTCAAAGAAGTTTGCTCACCTGGATCTTTGTAACAGAGAAAAACAGAGAGGCCAGAGAAAATGTTTTGCCTGGAACCAGCTTTTTTTTTCCTTTTGCCACTTTAAATTCTTTTAAGTTTGGATCTGTCAATTATCAACATAGATCTTTGTTCTTTCCTTATTGTATTTACTAATTCACTTTATTATAAAATTTTATTAATTTTCTTACCTTCAGTATGAATTTCTTGTTATATAACAAGGGAACCCTGCAATTGAAACCAGAATATAATTGTTGCCCTGAACTTGATTCTTCCTGCAACCAATTAAACTTATTGATTTAAACTTACGCTTTAGTTACTGATTACTACCAATATTAAGTTCAAATCTTAAAAAAAGAAAATTTACTTGCCTTTATTTACTTTCAGAAACCCTGCACTTGCTTCCCAGGCTGAAGCAATTTTTTTTTCTTTCTTGATTATTTTGATGCAGTAGCTGATTTTAAACTGCAGTTTTGAAATTTGTTTGTGTTAAAACTTGATTTTGAAACCAAAAATTTATTACTTTTGATGTTAAAAACTTACCTGAGATGAAGGTATCACTATAGTTTGATAACACTTCAGATTTTTAGCTTGAAATGAATTGAAGAGATTTGCAGTTTTCCCCCTTTTTTTTCTGAACTTTCTTTGTTGAGATTTGAAATGCAAAATCTCTTTTTACTTATTTGTTCAGATTTGCTGAGATGTTTAATATGATTGCATATGGGGAAATGAAGAGTTGTTGTAATTTTTTTAATTTTAATATTTTATTTAAACAATTACATTGAATGCCATTTGTAAGAAATCATCATAACTCTAGATTTTTGCTAATCTCTTTACTCCAAACCCATGTGCATGTATGCATATGTTTGTTTTTAATTTTTTTTAAAGACAAAAGAATGTTTATTTTATTTTATTTTATATCACATTTATTTTATAAATGAATTTACCTTTTATTCGTTAGCATATACATATATACAATGTTGAAAGAATTTTGTTTCTTAGCCAATATTTACATATATACATTTTTTGTTTGTTATTTCAACTTATACCAATTTAAAGAAACAAATGATTTAAAACTAATTTTTATTTATATTTCCAAAACAAAATTTTATTCCAATTATTCTCTTACATTTAATTAATTTTTTTTTATAATGTTTATATACTTATTTAAAAATTTATATTAACACAATTTACATTCATATAAATTTTCAAAATAAATATTACCAAATTTCTACTAGTATAAAATTATGTGGTTTTAAAATCCAAATTTATAAATATATACATTTTGAATTTTTCAAAATCAAAAATCTTATTTAAAATTTTAACTTTCAATCTATATACATATTTATTCAAATTATAGTGCATATTTATCTCTAATACAATTATCCATAAACCAAATTTCTATTTATAATCTAAAAAATTAAGTTCACTTTGGAAATCTCAAATTAATTCACAACTAAATCCACAGTTTAAATTCAAAATTAATTTAATTATTGAATTATTTTGGCTAATATTTCAGGAATGTTACAACACTCATATTCATTCTAATGTATTACTACCCTATCTCTAATGAGTTACCCAACAATGGTAAGGCTATCGCTAAACTAAAGCTCTGATACCAACTGTAAGGATCCACCTTTTTGGACAGTTTAAATTGACAATAAACCACACATGTCAACTCAAACCGCTCAAAAGGGAGGATTGTTAATGGGATAAATAAGAAAATAAGAGAAAAAGAAACAAACACAGAATCTTACAGCGGAACGATAAAATATAATAATCAAATAAACAGTTCATGAAGCGGTTTAATATACTTTTGATTATCATTTATATAACATTTATCAGAGTTATACATATACAATAGAACAAATAAATAATGCAGCAGACATCATGATGTTGGGATAATAATAGTAGTAGTATACCAAATCTTCGCCTTCGTCCTCCAGAATAGATGTCCAATAAGCTGGAAAAAACTCAGGACTGACCCGAGCGTAATGAAAAGACAAAACATTCAATTCAGGACTAAAATATCCTTATCTAAGTCAAATCGATATCGCAGGTAATGAGTGTAACGGCGTCAGAGATGTTTATGGGATTTCATATCTCCTATCTAGTGTATAACGTGCATGCAATAACTCAAGAGATATTACGGGATTTTCCATCTCTTAAGGATCCGTCAAAATATTTATTTGTAGTAAAATCCGCTATATATATAATGTCTAATTGGTAAAATAAATATTAAAATAGCGTTATAGCTTTACATTAATCCCCCTTAACGCGTTTTAAGCATTGTCATACGGTTTCATATAAAACACTAGTTAAACGGTTGGTGGATAGGGATGCGCTGTGATACGACAACACTAAACCAAAATCGTATAGGTCTCGTTTAGGGATAACAATATGACAAGGCACGTGAGGAAATGCCCAAGGTAGGATACTACCAGTTTACCCTTCCCGGCTGGTGGTAACGCATCATAGCCATGATCGTCCACCGCGTCCAACACTCCCATTCAAATTCGGAGGATGCACCCCAATCAATCACAAAATACGATATTAATACGAAGAAGTGTGTCCACTTAGGGTAGCTAACCCCTTGGTCGGTACGGCTTCTGTTTTAGTCATTTTAAATTCGCACAAGTGCCAGGCCAATCCATCGTCATTCTCTTTTTTCAAATTCAATAAACGACGCCAAATCCAACCACTTCATTCTGGATCATCACTCCACGTACACAGTTGTTAAAGTGGTTCTGGTATCGACAGAGAGTATGCCCATATCCAGCTCCGGTCTCTTTAACAACCAAACATTGTTTACACACCGGTCGGTTCTTTTACATTTCGAAAATAGTCCATAATTAATATCAAAATATCATATTCGCTTCAAAATCAAATCCATTCGAAATCATCGCATTTACTCAAAATATACAATTTCAATTCATAATAGTGTTCACCTTAAAATCTCGACTTCGATTTCGAAATTGTTTCAAGTTCTGATTTGATTTATAACTTCAATTAAATTCGATTCGTATTTAAATCCAGGATTTAAATATAAACATTTCACTCTTGACCAGTTTGGTATTTTTTGAGAAATAGTTTGAATACTTTTAAAATAGTTAAAGTAAATAAAATAGTTAAAATAGTTTTAATAGTTAAAATAGTTTAATATAAAATAGCTTAGTATAAAATGGTTTATATAGTAAAATACTTGGAAAAACAAAATAATTTAAAGTTTTAAAGAATACAGACTTTCAACAAATTATACTAAAATAATTTATTTAGAAATTATTTTAAAGTCAAACGTGTCCAATTTCAACTTTCCAATTCAAATCAACTTCGATTTTCATTCAGTCAATTCAATACCGATACCAATTCAAATCGACTTCAACTACGATTTCCGATTAATTCAATTCCATTATCAAATCAACCAATTCAATTTCAAATTCAATTTATATCGATTTCGAGCTCGATTTTCAAATACCGATTCAAGACACACTTAACCAAATTTTACCTCTAATATTCAATGCAAAAATCTAATTTTCAAATATAATTCAATTCCGAGCTCAAGTTCGAAAATGGTTTGATTATTTTATAAATCTGATTTCATCTCTTTTAAATCAAATCTATTTAAATAATTTCAAATCAAAATTCAAAATCGTTTAATTTAACCAGTTTGGTGTCCGTATATAATTTTTTATCCTATGGCCGAGTGATCAGTTCTTTCAATTTAATTTCAGGGATGGATATATATCATTTCAATCCAAATCACAATGTCATAGGTATATATCATTTCGACCTATTTCTTAATTTATTCAAAATAATTCAATTTACAGTTTATATATTGTAAATAATATATGGGGTACTAACATGATATATATAAATAAATAAATAAACATTCAAGCATCCAAATATCGATCAATAGCATCCATCGCAACTAATCATCCAAATGTTCAATATAATTCACAATAAATTTCATAGTTATTTACTCGGATATTTGCTGTCAACCCACTTTCAATTTCAAATTTAACTGTCAATTTCAATCTATAACGATTTAAATTTCAATAATAATCAATTTATCAAACAACAATCAATATAATGCATAGCACTTCACAAATTCAAATCTAACTAGCATAAGAAAATTCTGGTACATTATGAGCGTTATAAAACACTAACCTTGAGTTTCAATCTCAAATCAAATTGAACGACGTTCGATTTCATCTAAAATTTTAGTTAGCTCCAAACGTTCCTGGATCTGCACTGCAACGTAGATCTCGTCGCTGCGATTCCAGCGTTGCCCATTACGTCCGATTCCGAACTGGTATGATCAAGATATGAAATTTTAAAACTTGAATATACTTTCTATAATAATATTTCACTTTCCCTTTTATTTTAAATTTTGAAACCTAGATTAGGGCCGTTCAATTACTAACACAAATCAAGGCCGCACAAAACTCTTTCTTCCCTATTCGTTCAAAACGCAAAATAACCCATCACGCTATGAACGTCAACCGATGTCGCTCTCACCTCATCGCGTTCGGCGATGATCAAACCTCATCAAATCGAAGCTCAACACGCCGCCTCCCTTCGACCTTGAACCCACGGAGCTTGGTCGTGTATTAAGCAAGAGAAACGCACACAAACATTCGCCGCTTCCTGGCGATTTGCCACCGCCGTGGACCTCCATACTCGATTCGACCGTTGGATTTGAAGCTCGCGACGAGCTCTACAATTCTCTAGTTGGAAGTTTTTGATAGAAGTTGAAGGATTTAAAGAAAGTTCGAGGGAAAATGGAAGCATTTCGGCCATTAAATGAAAATAGGCGGCCGCGCACTAGAACTAGGGTTTACTGAAGAACGCGTGTATATATATATGTATAACGAATTTTTTTAATATCATTTCAACTTTTTACTGCTTTTTCGAACGAACTTCAAACGAAGCATGCTGATAGACGCTTATAATGTTTTACCCACATTTTGAATGCAACGGAATATGTTTCGAGACCTAATTCGGTCATCTGTGCAAGTTACGACAATAAATGACCGATTTTAAATTAAACCGATTAAATTAATGTCTAAGCGTTTTCAGCTGCCACGGTCAAACGACAACTCTGACTGCTACGAAATTTGAAATCCAATAATAATAAATTATTACG
Organism: Allium cepa; assembly: GCA_030765085.1. Lineage (NCBI taxonomy): Eukaryota > Viridiplantae > Streptophyta > Magnoliopsida > Asparagales > Amaryllidaceae > Allium > Allium cepa. The sequence goes on from CM060942.1 coordinate 617,896,646, forward strand.
GATCCAATTGAACTGGTTTCGTCGAATTTCGAGACTGTTCCTTGGAAGGCTATTCTAACTCGTCGATTAAATCGATGACTTTTTCAAAATTTACAGAACTTCTTAAAATTCCAATTTAAAAATCTCATTAACTCTATTATAATTCAAATATAATTTATATTCACATTGGAAACCGATTTGTATAATAGTAAATCAAATTTCAATTATTAACTCCATTTTCATATATTAAATTAATATTGAAATCTAATATATAAATTTTCAAATTAACTTATTGACTTTTAATTTAAACAAAAGTCCAGTATTACATTCCTTACTTCAATAGAATTTTAATCCACCTTAAAAAATCGTATTAAGTTCATAATTCAATTTTCCATAATAATTTCAAAATTAAATTAAACAATTAAATTATTCAATATGAAATAAATTTCAATATTTGATTTCACTTAAATTTTTGTCAACCATCATTTGCTTTATTTCCATCTATTGAGTACACATTTATTATTTAATCCAACTATTGATGGTAATCACATCCAATACATAGCATTTCCTTTCAATACTTGTTAGTACTTAAATCCTCAAACTTAATTTATTTCAAAATTTTATTCAAAATCGCATCAAATACTTACATTCAAATCATTAAATTTTTATTTTTAGCCATTTTTATTTAATAATTACATTAAATTTAATAATTTTAAAATTGCTAAAAATTTGGGTTGTGACAAATACCCTAATATGAGTTAGTAAACACTTGTAAAAAGAATGAAATAAAATACATAAATTTAAATATTTTTTCAAACCTTTTAAATTCCAAAAATCAAGGCCAAACGGGGCAGTTTTACACAAGTTAAGTTTTGACCACTTTTCGAGATGTTACTTAACTTTTTACCATCCAAGCTTTTAATGGAAACAAATATATATGTGTATGTATGTATGTATATGTATGTATGTATGTATGTATGTAAGACATTATATATGTGGCGAGAAACCTCTAAGGATCTCTCTATAAAGCTCCATAGAAATAGTCGAATACAAGACAATTCCAAACTGCATCCATAGCGACTATCACTATAAGTACACTTCTAAATCCGAGTCATATTCAAACCCATGTTTAACTACAACCTGTGAGCTTTGTTCCAAGGTATGTCACATAAGTCCATTCAAGTCCATTCCAAATTTTTTCAAGCCCATGCACATTGATCACATATGTCGTAAGAATCCGAAGTAATGTTTTAACAGTCGTCAACAACAATTCAACTATTTAAACACAATCAAAATACAACTTATATATGTTATATTTCCTTTCAAAGTGAGGTGTTAACTCACCTTCAACCCAATAACAACCAAGATCCAAGCAAACAAAGTCCAAGCCCAAACTTGCAGCCACCTTCTTCCTCCTCCTCCTCGCCTTGCATTTACCTTTTGCCTTCCTAACCCCTCATGTGAATCATGGAAATTCAAAGTGGGGAGTACATGGCTTTGAATATTCAACTTTTGGCATGGTGGAAGGTGTTCTAATGTTGTAATAAGGCTTATGGAAAAGATTTAAGTGATTTGAAGTTGATTTGCAACTATTTTATTTAGAACATAAGAGAAAAAGAAGAACATGAAGCCAGTAGAAAAGCTTGGTTTTTGCTTAGGAAATTTGTGATTTATTCCTATGGGTATGCCCCACTTTTATAGGCTTCATAAGATGTTTTTTAATCTTGCACCCCCCCCCCCAACCCCACACCATGCCATAGAAGCTTCACCTCCCATCACTTCTCCTTTACATCACTTCTCATTTTTGCTACTTACCATTATACGAATCTCGTGATAATATCCCTTATGAATATTCTATAACCTTACCATCTTTATGAAGAGGTGTGTGTGATAATTAATTACTAGTGTGTTCATTTGATCATTGGACAAGTGCCAAAGATTTCGAACAACTTATATTGATCAAAAAGCTATATACCAATAAATTGATGTTCGGTCACATTATCGATTTTGCTTTGAAGAATATATTTTTGTAAAAAAAATTTAAAAAAAAAGTTTCTTACCGTTATTCATTAATTAAATGATGTCCGATAGTGTTATGAAATCATATTTATAACACTTAATTATATTTCAAAACGTTTCGATATTCGATAACGAAGTATTCAAATTTTATGGTCGCTACAACTACATGTTGATAAAACAAAAGATAATAGAGAGAATTAATGATCGATCTTATAATATCACATGAGTAACAGATAAAAGGGAAATCAAACTCAAAATGAGAACAAAATTAATAAATCAAAAGTAGGACTTTGAAAATAATACATAACCCAAAAAACATACAAGGAGAAATAATAGAAGATGTGGAGAATTACAGGCATGTGAACTTGATAATTTACATATAAACTACAAGAAATTAATTTTCAGATGAAGCCTAAAGAATACACCACGAATGAAGAAGAATTCCTAGATTCTACAAATAAATCTCTAGATCTGTAATTTTCTAGAGACAACCACCTTTTTCTCTTTTGTTTTATTTGAATTTTGTTTTCAAATTTTTACAAACTTATCCCTATGGAAATTGCGATCTTGAGAAGAGATGACAGGATTGAGAGAGTTTAAAAGTAACAAAGAGAAAATTTTATTAAAGGAGGAAATAAATATAGCATTCAATATATGCTGATTCCTCCCTTTTCGATAAGATTTTCTTTTCATTTAAAAAAAAGACCCCTCTTGTTCCTCAAAGGAATACCGGCCATGACATGGGATATTTGGGCTCCAAAACATTCCAAAAACTATCTAGTATTATTTCCTTTTAAATCTAAATTAAATTTCTTATTGTTATCGTATACCAATACACATGCTTATAACTATTATATACACACTTTATTAAATACTAACGGAAATCAAACAAATCAAATAATAAAATTTAATATTTCACAAATATTAATTAATTTAAATTATTTAAAGCGCTTTTTAGTATTTATTCTGTTTAAATCAAATTTAAACATTTTACCGATATCGTATATCGATACGTACGTTTATAACTTTTACTTATGCACTTTACTAGATACTAAAGACATTCAAATAAATTGAATAAAATTCAATAATCAATTTTTCATAAGTATAATTAATTTTCAACTAATAAAAATTAATTAAATCATGTGATTCATTTGAAATCTTCATCATTTCAGTTGTGTGACTCATATGTGTTAATTCAGTCGGTGATCAATATTGTATAATTCAAATATTAACGTCCACACGTCACCTTAGCTAATGGTGCGAAACTTTTATTGAATTTACCACTTACACATATTTTGGTAAAATCCAATTTTATTTATTACAAGTGTTGCCCACCAGTGACAATTATTTAAACCAATTCTTTTCGTCAAAACTATATCACTTTAGACTTATGGAATTGGTAATGGTCAAAATTCCAGTATCGTCCATGTTCAACTTTATAGTCCAAACATAAAGTCCTTGGTTCAATAATAACAATCATTCCAAACTACACTGGAAAAGGTTTTGACTTTGAGTTGACTTCAATTGACTGTGGTACTAACTCCATATATGTAGCAACCTGTCCTTTGTAATACTAAAAAATCATCTTACATCAATGACTGACATCTGAATACCATAATAGATAAATTATTGGGGTAAAATTAGAATAAACCACTAAACCAAGTCATCAATTGGATCTCACGAAATAATGATAGCATATGATATACTAAATATGCATGAACATAATAGAATAACAATATATAAGAGACCGCACTAGCAGAAGCAGTTGATAAATGAATATTAATCCAGCAAGTTAGAATACATTAACTTCCAACAACATGGAGTCCATAATAAATATTTGATACATCAGGTATCATATACAAATAATAGTTCTATCATGTACTACTACAATATCAAGTATACATATCCAAAATCTCATGCTATACCTCCGAAATGCTACAGCTGCACAAGCTGGTAGCATATCCCCAAAAGAATCTAACTCCCAAACTACTCGATCGAGTACCCAAGGGCTATTATTGCATAAATAGATAAAGATAAAACGTGAGTGAGAGTTAAAGCCTGGTGTGAGGGGAACTATCTCAAAATTATTTACAAATAGAATAGGAACCACTAAGGTACAAACGATCCTCTCCACAAACGTGGCTCAAGGATAATCTGAACTTCCCATAAAAAAGTAATGTAAATCCATCACATAAATGAGGAATCATACCATAACCCGCTCTTCCTCTATAATCAATGAATCAGAAAAACTAACATAGTATGACTGGAACGTAACCACATACTATGCTAAACCGACCCAATTGCAGAGACAATGTAAATATCGCAATACAAGTGTATCCTAGAATACACAACAATATTATCAACCAACTAATATAACACAATATAACGATAAGCAAAAGGTAGATAATAAGTGATATATTATCGAACTAGTCCTTAAGATAAATAGAATTAGTACCTAAGTATACCATAGACTCTGAGTCGCATCTAGTGTGATCGAACTAGTGTAGATCTCACTGTACCCCTATACGAACATAAGTGATATGTGGTCTACTCTAGATATCACCAACCAGGATCTGCATTGGACACTCATCTATAATTCGAATTATCGCTATCTAATGATCTCAATCGAGGGTCCAAAATAAATAGAGTCACTAGCTAAATATACCATAGACCCCGAGCCACACCCATCTTTGATGGAACTCGTGTAGATCTCACTATACTCTTATAATGAGCATAAGTGATATATGATCTACTGTAGGTATTTGGAACCTGTGTGGATCTCACCGTACACTTATAACGAGCATAAGTGATATGTGGCCCACCTAGTAGATGATCGTCATAATTTCCCTCCCAGCCATGATGGATTTGTGAACAAGTTCACATAACATCTTGACAAAAGAGAACGATGGGCGTATCCCGTATAATATGCTATCAGGACCATAAAGGAATAATGATGCCGTAAAGAATATATATCAAATATAGTGTCATATAATCAAATACAATTATCATAAACGAAGACTAATATCCATACATCATCTATCGATATGGATGGCCTCTACTATAAGATCGGTAATAGGCATGGTCACTGATAGAAGGCCAATACAGTGTACGATCATTAATATAAGATCAATACTATGTACAATCACAAATATATGATAAATACTATGTACGGTCACTAATATAAGAACGATACAACCATGTGTACCCCGAGGTCAAGCCTAAACGTATGGATTTACTTTTTTCGATCGTATACGATTGTCGGACGTGATTATGTGACTGATCATCGTACCAATCCCATGCTCGATCATTATTGATCCTATAGGAATCTCTTAACATTCACGTTCAGATCTGGAGCTTTGCCTTGCTTCCGCCTCCACATGAACCTAAACTCGAAACAGAAAAAGAATCCTGATAAAATGGCACCTGACCCGGGCTTTACTATCCATGTCAGTGCACCGCTGGTGGTATACAACTGTCGACCAGTGGTAGACTATCCTAGGTAGTAAAGCCCAGGCAGGTTGCCTTCAGGCCGCACTGACCGTCGAATACGAGGTCCATCTTCTTCGTTGCTTCAACGTTGAGTAGCCTAGCTCCCATAGCCTACTTTCACCACATCGACCTCATACGGACCATATTGGGTGATATTTTGAAAGTGGTTACCTGAGTGTTCGAAAACTGATTTCGACACAAAATCCACTCTTTGCACGCGTAAAGTGCAACGGGAAACTTCAAAGACTCGACTTCCTCTAACATGCCAAAACAATCCTTGACCGGACCACTCGCCTTATGTATTTGCTCGTACGTGTGTCGATACACCTACTTGTGCAGCCTATGTACACACGTACATGCAAAAACACATTTTCTTCATAAATCACTTTTCAAACATTGTCGGAGCGAAAACTCGACCTAATATTCTTCCCGTGCAATTTAGTGCACACTATTGTCATTATGGCTACATGAGATGATCAGAACATGCTTGTACATGAATAGAGATATTCACATCACATATACATATAATAATTCACTTATATATGTATGTGTGCACAACTACAAATGACACTTCTAGTTACAATATAAGAATCGTCTTGATTATTATATAATTTAAATACATGTATACATACACCCGCTCGTGCATGCATATGCACATATATTGTAGTAAGTAATTTATTTATTACTTAATCAAATCTTACTTTTATTTAATAAATCTTTCAATAAAAGTCTAACATGATTTCATTACTGTTTTATAAAATCTTACAACTATTTTATAAAATACATCATTAGCTTATAAATCATTTCTAAGCCTTTAAATACTTAATTTCCTCATCAAAATTAAGTATACATCATACTATTTTATAAAATCTCATTTTCATTTTATAAAATCTATACTTCATTTATAAAATCACATAACCATTTTATAAATACTAATTAAGCTTCAGTCATACTGTTTTATAAAATATTTCTTTTACTTATAAAAATCATTTATTTATTTAAATAATATTTATAAGTAAACCATTCATTAATAAGGACCGTTCCTTTATTTTTAAATAATATTCACGGGTTCTTATTAAACTTTGTTACTCCTCTAATCACTTTAATAATAAGTGTAGAGTTCAAAACTCACGTAATTAACATACTAACTTTTCGAAAATCATTTAAATTAGTTTCATTATCTAATAACATGCACTTAATTATCTCATGTAGTTAGTCTTTAATCTATCGCAATATCAGATATAATCATTGGATTAACCCAAAATCAAATTCTTAGCTTACTATTCATTTCAAAAGTAGTAATTAAGATCTTAACCAAATAATGAGTTAATATAATCATGTTTATAACATGAATACAAGTCTAAATCAACCCAAATAGTCTCCAAATCACTTCACATAATTACATTTTAATCAATAAACCAAAGTATGAAAATCAACACACACACACACACACACACACACACACACACACACACACACATATATATATATATACGGAGAATCATCCCACTCACCTTCTCTTTCACCAAAACAAGCTCTAATCACCAAAACTTACTTCTAAGCTCTCTTAAAATCTTGGATGAAGCTCCAAACTTAGAATCAAGTTTATTCCTTATTGGGTTATATATCGAATTGGATGAGAGTAATTATTGTGATTTTATCAAAAATTATTGGAACTTATTTAGGTTTGGATTAAGAGAACTAAGGTTTAGGCTTAAGGTTAAATTATGAAAGTAATTAGGAGATGGAGAAATAAATGAAATGTTGAATGAACCAGAATGAAGTGCTTAGCTACATATAAGCTGAGTTAGGGCGAGTAAGTGGGCTTGGCCCAATTCAATTTTTATTCCTTTCTAGAAATCACTACTCATCCTAGAAATTTATTACTCCAAAGATAACCAAGTTTATACTCATTTTTCTTGCATCAGAAAAGCGGTCACAACTACGGATCTCTCGAGTCCCCATTCATCTGTCTCTAGAAAATCAAGTATAATAAGCGTTCCATCAATTAATGATTGAATATTTAAACTAACTATTTAAATATTCGATCGTTACAATTGCGGGTTGTTACAATATAACCAAATAGACAGATACTCTCTTAAATAGTTTATAACTTCCAATAATTCCACTTGACCTAACTACAGTCATTCGACGGGTGTCGTGCCATGATTTAACTATAATCAAAGCAGAGCTTTCATATTGAAGGTCTACTGTATTCTCAAGTTAAGAGAACCGTGTAAATTAGTCACTTCAATATTTTTTATTTGATATTATTTATAATAACCATATAAAATTATTGAGTGATTCATTCCATAGTTATTCAATAACTATCAGTATGTAACACCTTAGTGCCCTAGTAGCCATGAGTTATATAATGCCTAACATTTGGGAATTGTTAAGTACTCTAGTCACAACTAATGCATTGATATCCAGTCTCGATACATCGTGACTAGGAATATTTAAAATGACGTGTTTACCATATTGTGATATAATACTCATGGTTAAAACTATTTGTAATAGCCACCATAAACACGTTATTTGTAACAATCCTGAAAGTATGCTATGGATCATACAATATGGATATATAATAATGCAGAGAAGAAATAATAGCAATGTAGTAAATAGCATGGAATATAAAAGCAATATAATAATAAAAATAACACTATAGATTTTTATACTAGTTCGGAGCACCATCCAGTCCCAGACTCCTTCTGGAATTTCACTAAAACAACAATTCTCACTTAACCCGGAGGAACATGTATACAAAGTCTAAGCAGCAGAACAGACAACTGAGCAGCGGAACAGGATTTTTGCCTCAGCAGCGGAAGAGGAAGTCACTAATACAAAAGAATATCTGATACTGTGTGTTATTGATAACACTGATTTGTCTTTGATAGTACAAACCACATATTATCAAATCCTCAAATATATGAAGCGTATGTGAAGATATAAAGAGAAGGTAATGCTACGAATCGAAGATTATGAAAGTTTATTTAAAGATTCAAAGCAATAAAATGCTTGTTTGCTGTTTGAATGCAAGTATGAGAGCATAAGAAGAATAGGAGAAATTTAGAATCATTTTTGATGAATGTGAAGTGCTTGGGGACATGTATTTATAGTAGTTAGAGAGTTACTACCATTGGTGAAGATTTCTGACCAAAAGGAGCATCCATTTCCATTCAGAGAAGGATCGCAACCCTTTGTAGAATGGAGATGTCTATTCAAAATATGACAGTTGGGTTCGGGTCAGTCGACTGGTCGTTTTTGGTCAGTCGATGACTATGCAACAAATTTAAAAAAAATAAGCAATGCATACTCGTGTATGTACACCAGTTAGTCGACTGGTTGTTTATAGCCAGTCGACTGGCTGTAGTGTTTTTACACTATTAGCTCTGTTTTGATTAAAAAATGAGAATAATGAAGTGCAGACTACTTGAGGATAGGTTTTAACAATTTCTAAGACTCGAACATAAGTAATAAACAGTGAGATTATAGATTTAAAGTCTTGATATCACTATAGTCCTTTGATTGTCTCTTTTTATTTTGATTTGATTGTGCATTCTCTTTTTCTTCTAAATTGCTTTGTCATGAATCAAACTAGTAATTCAATATTCTCCCCCTTTTTGATTGATGACAACCTGTAATATAATAATCCTAGAGAACACATATGCAAACTCCCCCTGAATATATGACACTTCTTGTACCTACATTAAAATGGTTAATACAGTTTTTCTCCCACTTTGTCCTCCACAAAAAAGGAGACAAATCATAATAATTTCAATACTAAGTGCAGAAAAGAAAAAAATCCATAGTGAGACTAACTAGTACAATTCTCAAACATAAGCAATAAGCAAACAAATATTCAAATGTTCAAACTGAAGGATAAGAGTACCAATAAGCAAATAACAATAGTACCTGCCAAACTTACCAACCAATCAACAAAAGAAAATTCATTCATCAAGATCCCAATTATACTCTTCTTCCGGTGCAGTCTCCTACCCTGGTCTAGAATTGCCTATGCTCCTCTGATGTAGACCATGTAAATCGAGGTGTTGTATGTTTTCCTTGGGCGATGGAGGTTGCAGTGGTGGAGGAAGAACATGATATGGCACCCCATAAAGTAGACAAGAAGCCTTTGATTTTATCAAGCTTCTTATCCATTTTCTTTAGTCTTGAATCCTGTAACATCCCGCCTTTTTGTACGCTTTAAATCGACAATAAACCACACACGTCAGACTTAAACTATACAGAAGGGCGGATTGTTGTGGGTTAAATAATAAAAAGCAAAGAAAGAAATAGAATCTTGCAGCGGAATGATGAAATATAATAATCAAATAAACAGTTCATGAAGCTGTTTTACAAAATATTTGACTATACTTATACAATATATATCAGAGTTACACATACCAGAGAATAATAAATAATGCAGCGGAACCGTTTGAATGTAGTGGAATAATAAAATAAATAATAGTAATAAAATATTCGTCTTCGTCCTCCAGAAATAAAATCTTCAATTCCTGAAATGCTCAGACTGACCTGAGCGAATTGAAAAGATAAAACACTCGAGTCAGAAGTAAAAGATCTTATGTGAGTTAAATCAATAGAAATAAATATGCGTGTAACGGCGTCAGAGATGCTTACGGGATTTGACATCTCCTATCCAGTTCTAACGTAAGCGCAGTATCTTAAGAGATGCTCGGGATTTACATCTTCTAAAGATCCGTTAAACTATTTACTATGTAGTAATATCTCGCTATTATAATAATGTCTATTAGTAAAATAAACTTACTTTAAAATAGCGTTAAGGAGTGACCCAATATTCCCATTAACACTAATAGTGCCAATAGTCTATACAGTACCGTAATACCTCCTGATCGGGAGGCTATCAGAGTATACTCCATAGGTACGACACAAATCAAACTCGTACAAGGTGCGCTAGGGTGGGTGAGACGGCACAACTAGGCAATGCCAGGGTAGATATACCAATCACACTTCCGGACTGGTGGTAACGCGTAGCAGCTACTACCGCCCACCTCGAGCCACACCATTAAAAGTCAAAAGGGCCCAAATCAATCACAAAGTAATATAATGGTATCGAAGGAGTATGTCCGATAAAAGGTGCTACCTTCTTTGCCCGTCAATCGCTTCTGTTTTAGCCACCTTATGCCAACTCACGGGAGTAGGGTCCACGTATATACCTTAAAGGAACCGCCGCCACCATCCTACTTCATTCTGGAATCTCCACCGCGTACACGATTGTTAAAGTGGTTTTCGGAGTTGGCAGAGAGTATGACAACTTCATATCCCGGTCTCTTTAACAGCCAAACATTATTATAACACCGCGGTCATTTCAAAATAATTATACTTCAAAACCAGAATATAATATCCATTTCAAAACCATATAAATACGATATCATTTCTGTTTCAAAAACCAAATCCATATGATATAATTTTTATAAAACCCAAATCAATATAATATCATCTTATTTCAAATATATTCTTTTCCCAAATCATAGCACTTTCAAAGTTATAACATTTCGAAACCAAACGCTTGAAATATAACCTTTCAAAACATAATACTTTGAAATTCGTAACTTTGAAACATAACTTCTGTTATCCTGCTTTGTGGCAAAGCCGTGATACCAAAAGATCGATCAAAAATGAAAGGCCGTTCGTCTTAGAGATTGGTTGCACTTCTCTTCGCTATGGATATTGATGAATTTTGTCCGAGCCCGGATCATGCTACAATTGATAAGACATGACAAGCAGGACCATGAAAGCCAGTGTTCCAAATTTCAGGTTAATCGGAGGTCGTATGAACGAGATATGATCGATGCAAGTTAGCCAAAGTATGCTATTCGAACCCATCGAAAAGTTGGGGAGATGCCCACTTCGAATCCATAGAATTTGTATCCATCACTCCTTGTCTTGTTCGAACCCGTTGGTATACACATGCTTCGAATCGATCGAGTTCGAGTCGATCGATAACGTGATATCGATCAGTTTGAATCGATCGGTTTCGAATCGATAAAGTAGGCATCACCTCAATAAGTTCGAATCCATCGGGCTCCATGTACTTCGAATCGATCACATTCGAATCGATCGGCAGGATATTGATCACTTCGAATCGATCGGTCCGAATCCATCAGATTGGCATCCCCTCAGCACTCTCGTATCCATGCTATAGCACTGTTTCGTATCCATCGAGTCCAGAGTACTTCGAATCCATCACCATCGGTATACCTTACTTCAAATCGATCGGTCCCGTGCCTATGCATTGCTTCGCATCCATCCTTGTCACATCTATCAGATTCGAATCAATGAACAATCACTCGTTCGTATCCGCCGAGTCAACTAGCTTGGATGACGTGTCATTCAACGATGCAAACGAGGCGGAGATCATGGATGCGAAGCGGTCAACTCGGAGAAAAAATAGGATCGATGCGAGGAGTGCGCGCCGCGTCACCAAAGAACCACGTGACTGATCGAGTCGAAGGCAATGGATTCGAACTAATGGATTCGAACCAAGCAGCCTCGCGAAAAACCACAACTTGAATCGATCATATCTCCTAAACCACTGATCCAAATGCAACGAAATTTTCACAGTAGCTTCCATACAAGGTAAAGATTGTTCCTGCCAAGTTTCAGCTCGATTGGATCATTTTTTGATGGATTCAAAATCACTTCGAATCGATCTCAGATCGAGACAAAACTTGGCGGGGTCGGTCGCATGGGCCCACTCACGTGCCAGAATAAGTCTCCCGAAGTTTGAGCGAGATCTGGGCCTCCTACGCCTATAAATAGCACCCTGAAGCCTTTAGAAAAGGGGAGCTTCCGCCATTGAACGTCCAGACTCTGCCGGATTCAATTCCATACTTCATTATCGCTGTTGTAATCAGATTTGAAAGCTATCATCAGTTGTAATTTGCTGTAATCGATTGAAATCATCAAGAGAATATCAATAAAGTCACCAACTTCAAAGTGGACGTAGGCACGATCGCCCAACCACTATAAATCCTGTGTTATTTATTGTTATTTGTGATTTGCTGCATTTACTATCTCTTAGATCTGAGTTCTGTGTTAATTATTGCTGCTCTGTGTTGGTAAACGGGTGTTTTTACGATATTGGGTGTTTGTGGCAAATTTTGGCGCAAACATTTTGGTGCTTTCACTGAGAACTGATTCAGGAGAAGTTGAATTTGAAGACTTAGGAATTCAGATCTAAGAACCATGACGAGACAAACAAGTAAGAAACAAAGGCCAGAGAGAAGTGAACATCAAGGAAGTCGATAGGCTTCCTCAGGAGCGAATTAAGCGTCGATCTTCATCACTAGGGACGAGATGGAGACAATGATGAAGAAACAAGAGGAGTTGATCCAAAGTTTATTTCAACAAATAGGACAACTTGGAGCACAGAACAGAGAAGCCAATGGAGTTTAGAACGGAGCAGGACCATCCGGCATAGCACCTGGATTAGGAGGCACACACTTGGAGCATGTAGATCCAATCCCGAAGGGAGAGAGAAGAGTATCTGCGCAACCTGGAGACAGCAGAGGAATGAACGCTCAGTCAAGGGGGCAAATTCCAGAATTCCCTCATGAACTCGGGGGGCAGGTCGAAAGCAATGAACAAGGATTGCATCTTGGAGACGAAGATAAATTGGCACAAATGGTTAGGCGAGCCATGAGAGGCGGATTAACAAACAAAGATCTTGAAGACGTAAACAGGAGTCCCTTTTCTCCTGCAATTAGGATGGCTAGGAACCCACCAGAGTTTAAGTTGCCATCAATAGAGATGTATGATGGGAGGACGGATCCCACGGTCCATTTGACGAGGTACATGAGGCATATGGAGGTGCTGGGGGCATCACAAGAGGTTATGGCCCGGTGCTTTCCATTATATCTGACAGATATCGCAGCATTATGGTTTAGGCAACTAGAGAGCGGCTCCATAGGAACATGGGCAGACTTGACTGAAAGATTCATGAGACAATTTAGGGTTCACATTGCAAGACCCAAGAACGTAATGAGTTTAGCAATTTTGAAGCAGAAGGCTGGAGAGACTTTGAGGAGTTTTCTCACGCGATTCAATGCGGCAGCAGCATCGGTGGATCGGCCAGACCCATCCATGGTTATGATGGCAGCCGTTTCCGGAATAGCTGATGGCACGGATTTCAAAAATTCATTGACAAAAGATCCACCTATGGATCTAGGAAAATTCTATCATGAGGCGGAAAAGTTCTTGCGATTGGAAGACGTGAGTGCAGAAAGAGAAGAAGGAGATGAGCTCAATGTTTACACTGTCAAAGATGGAAATCCTCCTGAGAAAGGTACAGAAACTAGCAAGGGGAAGCGAAAGGTTGAGAGTGGCTATAACAGGTCGATGCGACCACAAAAGGAACCAAGATTTACCACATACTCAGAGCTGAATGAGAATTTAGAGCGAATCTATCAGGATACCAAAGAACAGGTCCCGTATCGCAGACCAATGCGAAGGGACCCAACTTCCGACGAAAGGAAATCAGATAAGTATTGCATATTTCATGAACTGAACGGTCATAACACTAATGATTGCAGGCATTTGAAGGACGAGGTGGAAGGGCATATCAGGAACGGTATGCTCCTTCAGTATGTGAGGAAACGGGCTCCAGCAGTGGAGCCAGAGCGCCCACCGTCTACCTCAACTAGAGGTGGCCCTGAGTTGGGACAACGTCTGATTATCCATTGATTGACTGAAATAACGATGAACAAGTTGTAAACCTCTCACTAATACGGTTAAATCATTTACACATGTGAGCGATCGCGCACGATCCATAGGCATGCTCTGAATGACTACCAATCGCATCGTAGTGAGAGTTTACGCTTTGACATCCCTACTTTGCTTTTTGCTTTGATTTTGATTTGAACATTTAGATTCTGTTTGTATGGACATTTCTGTTGTGAGATTCGTATAACCATTGCTTTGATATTTGTAATTCCATGAAAGAGTTTATTTTCACGCCCGTTGGATCACGAACGGTCCACGAGCACCTTCTGTATGGCGATGGACCGCTAGAGTCTTTGATTCAGAAACTCCCTCGAACATGAACTCCGACATCGATAATACTAAGTCCCCCCTGGGCACACATAATTCTCCTCGAACGGCAAAAGATCGCGAATGATCACAAATCGCCTCGAACGGCATCCGACCGCGAACGGTCACGATTAACTTATATGGCAGCTGATCGCGAACGATCACAATCCGCCTCGAACGGCACCGACCGCGAACGGTCATGATTCACTCAGTATGAAATCCGACCTCGAACGGTCACCATTCGCCTTGAAAGACACTTGATAGCGAACGATCACCATTTGCCGCGAACGGCATCGACCGCGAACAGTCCTATTCCATCCTTTGCCGCGAACGGCGCAGACCGCGAACGGTCCCAATTCACCTCAAGTGGCATACGATCCCGAACGATCGTCATTTGAGGACATATGAAACTATCAAGTTCTTTGCAGGTTGATGATAGGATATGAACATCCAACTCAAGGCATTACAAAACACGCCTTCCTACCGCAAGGCATGTTTTGGGGGGAAAATGTTATCCCGCTTTTTGGCAAAGCCGTGATACCAAAAGATCGGTCAAAAATGAAAGGCAGTTCGTCTCAGAGATTGGTTGCACTTCTCTTCGCTATGGATATCGATGAATTTTGTCCGAGCCTGGATCATGCTACAATTGATAAGACATGACAAGCAAGACCACGAAAGCCAGTGTACCAAATTTCAGGTTACTTGGAGGTCGTATGAACGAGATATGATCGATGCAAGTTAGCCAAAGTATGTTATTCGAACCCATCGAAAAGTTGGGGAGATGCCCACTTCGAATCCATAGAATTCGTATCCATCACTCCTTGTCTTGTTCGAACCCGTTGGTATACACATGCTTCGAATCGATTGAGTTCGAATTGATCGATAACGTGATATCGATCAGTTCGAATCGATCGGTTTCGAATCGATAAAGTAGGCATCACCTCAACAAGTTCGAATCCATCAGGCTCCATGTACTTCGAATCGATCACATTCGAATCGATCAGCAGGATATTGATCACTTCGAATAGATCGGTCCGAATCCATCAGATTGGCATCCCCTCAGCACTCTCGTATCCATGCTATAGCACTGTTTCGTATCCATCGAGTCCAGAATACTTCGAATCCATCACCATCGGTATACCTTACTTCGAATCGATCGGTCTCGTGCCTATGCACTGCTTCGCATCCATCCTCGTCGCATCCATCAGATTTGAATCTATGAACAATCATTCGTTCGTATCCGCCGAGTCAACTAGCTTGGATGACGTGTCATTCAATGATGCAAACGAGGCAGAGATCATGGATGCGAAGCGGTCAACTCGGAGAAAAAATAGGATCGATGCGAGGAGTGCACGCCGCGTCACCAAAGAACCACGTGACCGATCGAGTCGAAGGCAATGGATTCGAACCAATGGATTCGAACCAAGCAGCCTCACGAAAAACCACAACTTGAATCGGTCATATCTCCTAAACCACTGATCCAAATGCAACGAAAGTTTCACAGTAGCTTCCATACAAGGTAAAGATTGTTCCTGCCAAGTTTCAGCTCGATTGGATCATTTTTTGAGGGATTCGAAATCACTTCGAATCGATCTCAGATCGAGACAAAACTTGGTGGGGTCGGTCGCATGGGTCCACTCACGTGCCAGAAAAAGTCTCCCGAAGTTTGAGCGAGATCTGGGCCTCCTACGCCTATAAATAGCACCCTGAAGCCTTTAGAAAAGGGGAGCTTCCGCCATTGAACGTCCAGACTCTGCCGGATTCAATTCCATACTTCATTATCGCTGTTGTAATCAGATTTGAAAGCTATCATCAGTTGTAGTTCGCTGTAATCGATTGAAATCATCAAGAGAATATCAATAAAGTCACCAACTTCGAAGTGGACGCAGGCACGATCGCCGAACCACTATAAATCCTGTGTTGTTTATTGTTATTTGTGATTTGCTACATTTACCATCTCTTAGATCTGAGTTCTGTGTTAATTATTGCTGATCTGTGTTGGTAAACGGGTGTTTTCACGATATTGGGTGTTTGTGTCTAATTTTGGCGCAAACAACTTCCATCACTCAAATGGTTCAAATATTAAAATACTTTATATAATAAATAGTTTCTTCAATTTCGCAAATCAATTCTTAAACAACTCGAATTCCAAAATTTTATATTTAAACCAAATCATAAATTTCAATACAATTCAGTTTCCAAATAAACTATTCCAAATTATATTGATTTCATAGCCGATTGATCCACAAAATAAACCCTTTCAAATTCAGTATATTTCAAGCCTTAAGTATTCAACAATTTCAAAGCTAAGTTTGATAATTACAATTCAGAAATTCAACTTTATATTATTTAGTTTTAAAATATTTTACTTAATAAATCCATTATAATTAATTATAACCCGAATTTCAAATAAATTAATATTTCCTTAAATTTAATTATACTTGAGTATTCATTTAAATCACTCTACACAAAAATCAAGTTATAAGAATCATACCCTTTAAAGCCTCAATTTTATTTAAATTTCAAATCAAATTTATTCGAGTATAATTCTTAATTAATTTAATTCAAACCAATTTTATATTTATCCTCCAACCTAAATTTTAAGTCATTATAAACTCTATATGTAATATAACTTAAAAGGTACTTAACCATATTATATAAAAACAATCAAACTTTATTCTTCAACTTATTTTATATTTCACAACAAATTTATACATAGATAAAAAATCAATAATAGAATTACATTTATATAGTATCTAAATCAATATTGATATAAACCATATATTTCTTTACAAAACCATAAAAATCAATTTCAAAATATTTATATATATAAATCGCGGTGTCTGTATATAATTTTCTATCCTATGGTCAAGTGATACGGATATTTATCATTTCAATCCGTAATTTAAAATAAAAATACGGTTATATATCATTTCAAACCGCAATCCCGAATGAAATAAAATTGCATAACAACTTGCAGTTTATAAT
Organism: Allium cepa; assembly: GCA_030765085.1. Taxonomy (NCBI): domain Eukaryota; kingdom Viridiplantae; phylum Streptophyta; class Magnoliopsida; order Asparagales; family Amaryllidaceae; genus Allium; species Allium cepa. The sequence continues at coordinate 617,914,193 of CM060942.1, forward strand.
AATATAAAATACAACATCCATTCATCCAATATCAACCATCAACCATTTATCACAATCATCATCTAATTCAAATAATAATATCAATATAGAACAGATAATAAATTATAGGTATTTACTGGTAGTTTATATTAAATAATAAATTAATAACAATTTAACTGGCAGTTTATATGCAGTAATAAATTAAATAACAATTTAATTCAATAAATTCAATTTAACTGGAATGATGATAAAAATATGCCAAACAGTCATAAATAAATTTGTAATCACATCAGAATTTAATTTAACACACATAAGAAATTTTAAAAGTTGTGAGTGGGTTAAAACACTCACTTTTGTAATTTAAAGCCAAAATTTAAACAATCTCATAATTTGCCCAAACTAGCGTCAAAATGTCCGAAATTCCAATATGATCCTAGCGTAAAAAACCTCGTCCAAATCCAAGCTTGTATGCAAAAGTTACACGTATTAGAACATTTGAAAATTAAAATTAGAAAATGAAAAAAAAAAAAGACAAAACCTATACTAACCGCCATGTCTCCCGAGAGCACTTCTTCCAGAACGCAATCGTGCAACAGTTCGCACACAATTCCAACCGCCCTAGTTCGCCGTTGAGCAGCAAACTCGCCCAGCCAGACACACCGCGACCCCGAGCCACCTAGCGCTGTTCCCCCATGGCCTCGCGACACGCGACCATTTCCTATCGTCGCCCCAAATTTGCACAGCCGCCATGGAAAAATCAAACCCTAATCATCAATTTACCAACAATCTAGCCATCGATTCGACGCAAAAACTATGCCGATGAACTCCCTATCGTCCACTCTACAAACACCATAAATCAATTCGTCGATCAGCCGATGTTCATCGACGCGCGATGAACGGTAATGAATATTTCCTCGATTTCTGGCCACATCGAAACTCAAATTAAAAAACGAATCGTATACCTGACTTGCGCTCATCGAGAGCTTCAAATCCATATATAATTCGATGTAGTTTGAAGAGATTTAATATTGGCTTTGAATTTTATTTGAAATTATATTTGGAATTTAGGGTTCTGTCTGCCATTGAAAGAGGAGAAGCAAATAGAGTTATACGTATAGAAATGAGGAATAAGAAATAGGCCAGGGTTTAAACAAGATATATATAGGCAGAACAAAATGGAATAGATGGGCTCGATCGAATTTGGGTTTTGAACGATAAATGGCCCAAAAGGCCCATTTCGACTCTGGAATGAAAATGGGTCAACCCATATATCGAAATATATGTTTTAAAATATTTTAAATGCAATGGAATTGGTTTCAAGTCCAAATTCCATCATATGAAGAAGTTATGCTAAAATTAAGTTATTTCAAATTGATTTCAACTGATTTCAATTTTATTGATTTCTATGCATTTCGAGCCTGTACGATCAAACGACAAGTCTGATTGCTACGAAACTTGAAATCCTCTTATAATTCACCATTACGGATCCGATGAAACTAGTTTCGTCGAAATCCTAGTCAGTGGCCAAAATTGCTATTTTCAAATTAATTAAATAATTTAATATTGAATTAATTAATCACTTCTTCAATTTAAATTCTATAGTCAACAAATCTTATCATTTTTGATTTCTTAAACAATCATAATAATTTTAAACAAATTTAGATTTCAAATTAAAGTTGATTAACCCATCAATTTCAGTGTTTAATTTCAATTTCATTAAATTCAGAAATTATAATTTAAAATTCCCAAAATCCATTTATTAAATTTTTAAACCTTGTTATTCACCTCTTTTATCCCAATAAGGATGCAACTAACATTAGTTCATGATTTATTACATTAAAATCTTCAAATTTCATCTTAATTTCCCATTAATGTAATATCCAAATATTTAATTCTATTTATTTGCAATTAATTCAATTATTAAATTTGAATTCCAATAAATTAATGAATTTTGATTTTCCATTCTTTTATTAAGTCTATTAATATTTGTTTTTCTTTCATTACATTAATATTCTCCAAATTTCCATCCTTATTTGTATTGACTGCCAAAATTCATTTAATTGCAAATTTGATCGAAATTTTATTTAATGGGCTAAATAAATAGATAGCCCATATTACTTGTCACTATTAACTGTTAATCATATTTATATGCTTATTATTTACAAACAATTGTTACCATTAGTTTCCTAACACTAATCCAATTCAATTACTATTAATCAATATATTATTCCCTTGGTTAATTCAATACTTACTTTTATTTTCTTATATTTAATTGATAACCAAGCATAATATTTAAATGGAAATGAATTAGAATTTCATTAAGATTTTTCACAGTTAACTTGGATTAACATTGTTTCATTTTTAATTTAGTTATTATTACGTTATGAAATTACAAATTTTTATTTCCTTAAATATTAAATTACCAAAATCTTAATGAATTAACAATTTAAATTATAGAAAATTACAGGTCGTTACACTCTCCCCTACCCAAAACTTTTTGTCACCGAAAAGGAAAAGGAAGGGAAAAGAAGAATTAGGAATCAATATATCTTACTTAAAATATTAAATTTATAAACAAATAAATTTACAAAATAAATTAATTTAAATAAAATACACCAATTTATAACCATTAAATCTTTTTATACTCAAATTAACAAAGTTTGGAAAACATTTTAAAAAAATTTCTAAGTCCAAAATTTACGGAAAATTTCGACAGATTCTCCTTTGTACGGAGAGGCTCGGAAGAAAATATAATATCAAATATAATAATGTACAACATATATTTTTCAAAACAATATATATCCCAACATGGGAAAAACAATATAATAACGCTATAAACTGTAATCCGAAAATGTACCTATTTATCGGGCAAACAACGCTTAAATTATGAAACCAAAAGCAGTAGCAATTGCTTCCATAACCTGTATTTCACTTATATAATCCAAAAAGAGTTAATAATTATATAGAATGAAATGTTTAAAGTTGTTTCAACCACAAAAAAACAATCCAATATAAACAACAATCACTTGCAACAAGGCATACAATCATCATATAAAATCAACACAAATCAATCATCCTTTTATATCAAACAAAACAAATAGTTGTTCAGGTTCAAAAACTTTAAATTGTACAGAATGAAAAATAAAATACTAAGTGCACCATTTACTCAACAGCCTTAGGTGAAACTAGATAGACTATTCATACATCTAAACAATTTTAAAGTATCCTTGCCTCAAACAGCCATAAACCAAACAAATAACGATTTCAACCAATAGATCAAGTTAATTTTTATTGATTCCATTTCATATCATTTATTGTTTAAACTCCTTTTCATTCATATAATGATTCATCTTTTTAATTTACCTTTATTTCTTACAAACTTTTATTTCCATTCACTTATTCAGTGTTTATTTTCATTTATTTATTTATAGCGCTTACCATTCTATTATATTTAATTAGCAGCATTTCATCTACACATCAAATTCTTATTTATTACTTCAATTTTACTTGTATAATATCATTAAATTTTCTTATTGACATTTTATCTTTTAAATCTTTTGGTAAGTTATATATATGCTTTTTAAGAATGTAATTGAAAGTTATACAAGTTTTCTCATTTCTTTTAATTAATTTGTTGTTCAATAATCATATCATTTGTTTTATAGGTTACCATTTCAACTTTCTTGAAATTTCATTTATAACCTAGCATTTAATCTCTTATTTTAATTAAATATTCCAATTATAAATTAGTTACAACCATTTCACTATAATAATTGAAACTATTGATTATCAAAAACTTAAGAACTAAATATCGGGTTTAATTTCAAATCATTTTAAAATAACAGATAAATATATATATATACTTACAATTTATATATCCAATTATATTTAAAACAATTTAAAATTTATATTTGTTTATCAAAATAAAGTTGTAGTAAAACTACTACAGTGGCCTTCCCACTTAGAAACTCGAAAATGAATGTCAATGATGCGTGCGCTCATCACTGAAATTATTTTCCAACGACAGAGTGGAGAGTACAGTATTTATTTCTTTCCAAAATTTCTTTAAAACAATTCTCTCAATTTATATTGAAACATTTATATCAGAAATTACTTCTAATAATATTATTATATTCCAAAATCCTTTGAAAGAAATTTAAAAATCCCGAAACTTAAGTTCTAAAATTTCCAATTTTCATTTATTTTATTTCTTCAAATCTTGTTTTCCAATCAATATTTATGAATTTCACTACCTAACAACCAATATATACAACCAAATATAAATTTTACAATTTGTTTTATTTTATATAGAAAATATAATAGGCAAAATTATTTCATTCACCTATATTCAGAACAAATATTGTGTCGGTCTGTCCTGTTAAGTGTTTAGAAATCCCTATTGATGTCATAGCGTCCTACGCACCAACCAGAATTTATAAATACAAAACGAAACAAATTAACACAACGTTAAGGCCTTTTTATAACACTAACAAATACGCTTTCTCATATATATACACTCAGCGACTCATCATAGGGTATTACTACCCGATTAATAAAGAGTCAGACCCTACAAAGCTAAGGTTTATCACTAAACCAAAGCACTGATACCAGATGTAACATTCCGCCTTTCTGTACGCTTTAAATTGACAACAAACCAAACGCGTCAGACTTAGACCATACAGGGCAGATTGTTATGAGGTAAATAAGAAAAAGCAGAGAAAGAAAAAAACAAAATAGATTCTTGCAGTAGAACGATAAAATATAATAATCAAATAAATAGTTCATGAAGATGTTTTATAAAATATTCGACTATACTTATACAATACATCAGAGTTACACATACCAGAGAATAATAAATAATGCAGCGGAACAGTTTGAATGTAATGGAATAATAAAATAAATAATAGTAATAAAATCTTCGTCTTCGTCCTCAAGAAATAAAATCTTCAAATCCTAAATTCCTCAGACTAACCCGAGCGAATTGAAAAGAGAAAACACTCGAGTCAGAACTAAAAGATCTTATGTTAGTTAAATCAACAGAAATAAATATGCGTGTAACGGCGTCAGAGATGTTTACAGGATTTGACATCTCCTATCCAGTGTCTAACGTGAGTGCAGTAACTTAAGAGATGCTCGGGATTCACATCTCCTAAGGATCCGTTAAACTATTTAATACGTAGTAATATCTCGCTATTATAATAATGTCTATTAGTAAAATAAACTTACTTTAAAATAACGTTAAGGAGTGACCCAATATTCCCCTTAACACGTAATAGTGCCAATAGCTTATACGGTACCGTAATACCTCCTGATCGAGAGGCTACCAGAGGATACTCCATAGGCACAACACAAATCAACTCATACAAGGCGCGCTAGGGTAGGTGACACGACAAAACTAGGCTATGCTAGGGTAGATATACCAATTACGCTTTTGGACCGGTGGTAACGCGTAGCAGCTACTACCGCCCACCTCGAGCCACACCCCCAAAAATCAAAAAGGCCCAAATCAATCACAAAGTAATAGAATGGTATCGAAGGAGTATGTCCGATAAAAGGTGCTACCTTCTTAGCCCGTCAATCGCTCCTGTTGTAGCCACCTTATGCCAACTCACGGGAGTCGGGTCCACGTATATACCTTAAAGGAATAGCCGCCACCATCCAACTTCATTTTGGAAGGTCCACCGCATACATGATTGTTAAAAAGGTTTTCGGAACTGGTAGAGAGTATGACAACTTCCTATCCTGGTCTCTTTAACAGCCAAACGTTATTATAACACCGCGGTCATTTCAAAATAATTATACTTCAAAACCAGAATATAATATCCATTTCAAAACCATATAAATACGATATCATTTCCGTTTAAAAAACCAAACCCATATGATATCGTTTTTATAAAACCCAGATCAATATAATATCATCTTATTTCAAACATATTCTTTTCCCAAATCACAGCACTTTCAAAGTTATAACCATTCGAAACCAAATGCTTGAAATATAACCTTTCAAAACATAATACTTTGAAATTCGTAACTTTGAAACATAACTTCCATCACTCAAATGATTCAAATATTAAAATACTTTATATAATAAATAGTTTCTTCAATTTCGTAAATCAATTCCTAAACAACTCGAATTCAAAAAAATTATATTTAAACCAAATCCCAAATCATAAATTTCAGTACAATTCAGTTTCCAAATAAACTATTCCAAATTATATTGATTTCACAGCCGATTGATCCACAAAATAAACCCTTTCAAATTCAGTATATTTCAAGCCTTAAGTATTCAACAATTTCAAAGCTAAGTTTGATAATTACAATTCAGAAATTCAACTTTATATTATTTAGTTTTAAAATATTTTACTTAATAAATCCATTATAATTAATTATAACCCGAATTTCAAATAAATGAATATTTCCTTAAATTTAATTATACTTGAAATATTCACTTAAATCACTCTACACAAAAATCATGTTATCAGAATCATACCCTTTAAAGCCTCAATTTTATTTAAATTTCAAATCAAATTTATTCGAGTATAATTCTTAAATAATTTAATTCAAACCAATTTCTTATATGTCTTCCAACCTTAATTTTATTTAAGCCATTATAAACTCTATATGCAATATAACTTAAACAGGTACTTAACCATATTATATAGAAACAATCAAACTTTATTCTTCAACTTATTTTATATTTCACAACAAATTTATACATAGCTAAAAAAGCAATAATAAAATAACATTTATATAGTACTTAAATCAATATTAATATAAAACCATATATTTCTTTACAATACTATAGAAATCAATTTCAAAATATTTCTATATATATAGACCACTGTGTCTGTATATAATTTTATATCCTATGGTCAAGTGATACGGATATTTATCATTTCAATCCGTAATTTAAAATAAAAATATGGTTATATATCATTTCAAACCGCAATCCCGAATGAAATAAAAATGCGTAACAACTTGCAGTTTATAACAATATAAAATACAACATCCATTCATCCAATATCAACCATCAACCATTTATCACAATCATCATCCAATTCAAACAATACCATCAATATAGAACAGATAATAAATAACAGGTATTTACTGGCAGTTTATATTCAATAATAAATTAAATAACAATTTAATTAGCAGTTTATATGCAATAATAAATTAAATAACAATTTAACTAGTAGTTTATATGCAATAATAAATTAAATAACAATTTAACTCAATAAATTCAATTTAACTGGAATGATGATAAAAATATGCCAAACAGTCATAAATAAATTTCTAATCACATCATAAATTAATCTAACACACATAAGAAATTTTAGAAGTTCTGAGTGGGTTAAAGCACTCAACTTTTGAATTTAAATTGAATTTGAATCCAATTTAAATCTAAAATTTGAACAGTCTCAGAACACACCCAAACAAGAGCCAAAATATCCGGAATTCCAATACGATCCTAGCGCAAAAAACCTCGTCCAAATCCGAGCTTGTATCCAAAAGTTACACATATTAGAACATTTGAAAATTAAAATTAGAAAAAAAAGACAAAACCTATACTAACCGCCATGTCACCCGAGAACACTTCTTCTAGAACGCAATCGTGCAACAGTTCGCACGTAATTCCAGCCGCCCTAGTTCACCGTTGAGCAGCGAACTCGCCCAGCCCGACATGCCGCGACCCCCAGCCACCTAGCGCTGCTGCTCCATGGCCTCGCGACACGCGACCATTTCCTATCGTCGCCCCAAATTTGCACGGCCGCATGGAAAAATCGAACCTTAATCATCTATTTGCTGACGATCTAGCCATCGATTCGATGAAAAAACTATAACGATGAACTCCTCATCGTCCACTCTACAAAACCCATAAATCAGTTCGTCGATCAGCCGATGTTCATCGATGCGCGATGAATGGCCGTGAATATTTCCTCGATTTCTGGCCACATCGAAACTCAAATTAAAAAACGAATCATATATCTGACTTGCCCTCATCGAGAACTTCAAATCCGTATATAATTCGACATAGAGATTTAATTTTTGGCTTTGAATTTTATTTGGAATTGCAATTGGAATTTAGGGTTCTGTCTGCCATTGAAAGCGGAGAAGCAAATAGAATTGTACGTTTAGAAATGAGGAAAAAGAACTAAGCTAGGGTTGAAACAAGATATATATATATATAGGCAGAACAAAATGGAACAGATGGGCTCGATCGAATTTGGGTTTTGAACGATAAATGGCCCAAAAAGCCCGTTTCAACTTTGGAACGAAAATAGGTCAACCCATGTATCTAAATAGATGTTTTAAAATATTTCAAACGCAATGGAATAGGTTTCAAGTCCAAATTCCATCGTGTGAAGAAGTTATGCTAAAATTAAGTTATTTCGAATTGATTTCAATTGATTTCAATTTTATTGATTTCTAGGCGTTTCGAGCCCGAACGATCAAACGACAAGTCTGATCGCTACGAAACTTGAAATTCTATTATAATTCACTGTTACGGATCCGATGAAACTAGTTTCGTCGAAAGCCGAGTCAGTGGTCGAAATGGCTATTTTCAAATTAATTAAATAATTTAATAATGAACTAATTAATCACTTCTTCATTTTAAATTCTATAGTCAACAAATCTTATCATTTTTTATTTCTTAAACAATCATAATAATTTTAAACAAATTTAGATGTCAAATTAAAGACGATTAACCCATCAATTTCAGTGTTTAATTTCAATTTCATTAAACTCAGAAATTACAATTTAAAATTCCCAAAATCCATTTATTAAAATTTTAAACCTTGTTATTCACATCTTTTATCCCAATAAGGATGAAACTAACATTAGTTTATGATTTATTACATTAAAATCTTCAAATTTCATCTTAATTTCCCATTAACGTAATATCCAAATATTTAATTCCATTTATTTGCAGTTAATTCAATTATTAAATTTGAATTCCAATAAACTAATGAATCTTGATTTTCCATTCTTTTATTAAGTCTATTAATATTTGTTTGTCTTTTATTACATTAATATTCTCCAAATTTTCATCCTATTTGTATTGACTACCAAAATTCATTTAATTGCAAATTTGTTCTCAATTTTATTTAATAGGCTAAATAAATAGATAGCCCATATTAATTGTCACCATTAATTTTTAATCATACTTATAGGCTTATTATTTACAAACAATTGTTACCATTAGTTTCCTAACACTAATCCCATTCAATTACTATTAATCAATATATTTTTCCCTTGGTTAATTCAATACTTACTTTTATTTTCTTATATTTAATTGATAACCAAGCATAGCATTTAAATGGTAATAAATTAGAATTTCATTAAGATTTTTAACAGTTAACTTGGATTAACATTGTTTCATTTTTAATTTAGTTATTATTACGTTATGAAATTATAAATTCTTATTTCCTTAAATATTAAATTACAAAATCTTAATAAATTTACAAATTAAATTATAGAAAATTATGGGTTGTTACAAATCCAGTATAAGTTGATTTCGGGAAAAGATTTCAATGGATTCTCGGGTGCTGGAGGAGGTGGCTGAATGAATTTCTCCTTCTTCTTGATGGGTTTCCGGCTCTCTAATTATAGGACCTCTAGATTGTTGTTGAGCCTGTTAATGCTTCCAATCTTCGTATGCGGCAATAGGTGGAGGTCTTGTTGGTAGCTTCATAAGACTTATGCTCTGGATATTGATCATTCCAACAGTAGAGAATTCTAAATCAGGTTGACGGACGCCGGCATCTAGAAGAAGTCTCATTATATTTCGTCAAAGTAAATAACGTTCATATTCCCATAGGGAAAGGTGAGAAATTCATCCAAAATACGTCGTAACTAATTTACGCGTATATTTCCCCATATCGCATAGAGAGCTTTGAAGTTTTCTGGATATATTGATTCATAAGATCCGGTTCGTGGGAGAATAGACTACATAAGAGTTTTGTGCAAGATTTGTGCTTTCAGCCGAAGAAGCTTAGAACACAATTCAGTCATATCGTCTCCCATGAACATGTGACTAATTCTATCTCTTTGTCTTGTATTGCACTCGACATCATTTAAATCGATACCTTCTTTTGGAGATTGAAGAATATGTGCCATTCGATCAAGTGAAAAGAAAACTTGTTGTCCACAGACCAAACTCCATACACAGTTATTTGAATTAGACGGTTGTTGATGGCCAAGATTAAGATAAGCTTTACCATGAGATGGTTAATATGTGGTGATTGGAATTGTAGTCGAGTAGCGACTCTAATCCACATCTCCACATCAATTCTTGAAGAGAATAAGCTCCAAAATCAGAGTATATCATGAAAGAGCCTTCAAAGATTCTTAAATTTTTCATCTTTTCCCATCTTTCGATTGTGGTTGCGTCGTATGGACAATGAGCAACATGAGTATCAACGAAAGATGAAGAGGCTTGTTTTGATCGTTTTGATCTTGGAGGAGCCATTAATTTGATGTTTTTGAGAGATTTGTTGGAAAAAATGGGGGCTAGGTTTCTAAAGGATGAAAAAATTATGAAGAAAGTAAAGTGAAAAGAAAGGTTAAAGGGGTTAAAAAGAAGAGACAGCAGTTAATTTGCACTGCCAGTCGATTGGACAGGGTAGGTCAATCGACTGGTTGCAAATCCGAGTGTTTTGGATCTTTGTAAACAGTCGACTGACCTATATGTCTCAGTCGACTGGCTGTAGTCAAAAATTCCAACGAATTAATAAAAAAATTCAATTTTATTCAAAGATTAATGAAACAAACACATACATGAATAAAGTAAACATGGATACGAAACAATAAAACACAAGGAAATTGATTATTTTGGAGTTTTAGGAGAGCATTCATCTGGTTCAATCTTGGAGGTTTTGACATAAGGTCGTAGAGGAGAACAATAGTTTTAACGTTCCCAAGAGTTTGGAGATACCGGAGGTTGCTGTGGAATCTACTCCCATGGATTACAGCCAGATGTATGTGGTTGACGAGATGATGAGGGTTCAATAACGTCTTTCTTTGGTGATTTTCCACGGAATTTGAAGGCAATCGATTCTACAAGGCTAAGAAATCTTGAATTTATTTATTGTTCATAATACATCTCTCTTTGCAAGTTGATTTGCTCCCTTTGATAGTGGTGGATGTCATCTATTTTCTCTTTAGTTTTTGGAAAAAAAAGGTGATCTCCTTGACTTCTTTCTATTTGGTGTGTACCCAGTGTGATATTGTCCCCAATCATGATCTGGCTCATTTCTAGGAGTAGGAGTGGCTAAAGAAGAAGTTGAGCTATCTAATGATGGTGTGGTATATGATAGCTTAGAATTGGATGAATCATAAGAATCATGAGAAGCCATTTTAAAAAAAATATTGAGGAGTTTGAGTATAGAATAGTAAAGGTGATGAAAAATACATATTTATAGAGGAGAAGGACCAGAATTTGATGGATAGAAATTGCAATGAATATTAGCTAGAGGAAATAATGTATAAGATGAGAATAAATTTAAAAATGAATGGTTACAAGCTGATGTGAAATAAGCTAAACCAAAGTATGTAGCTCAGCAAGAACAATAATATAGCATAACTGGTAAAGCATACACTTACCAGCCATGAGATCAGAGTTCAAGTCCCAGCAGCTACATTATTTTTTAAGCCGAAATTTTGAAGAACATTAATAATCAATTCTCTAGTTGTGACAAGAAACATATATAGCCCAAATGGAAAGAAACAATAATAAGTTTATAACCAAAAGATCATGAGTTCAAGTCCCTCTAGAGTCATAAAAATTTTATATTTGCACGCAAACTTTTTATATATGAATATTTTTATTAAATTATGCTATGAAATCTGCACATATAAAAATAGTGTATTTTAAAAAAATTGTATGAAAAATTCATAAATCTTGAAAAGAGACGATTCCAAATTCTCGTCTTAAGTTAGTGAAAGTATTTTCATTTAAAGGTTTGTAAAGATATCTGCCAATTGTTTGTCAGGGGAAACAAATTCTAGATTTATTAAATCCTTTCAATATTATCACGAAGAAAATGATGATGAATGTCAATATGTTTTGTTCGTGAATGATTGATAGGGTTTTTAGATAGATTTATAGCACTAGAATTATCACAATAAATAGTTGATTTGGATAAGTTAAAACCAAAATCTTGTAGTGTTTGTTGCATATAGATAACTTGAGCACATGCCAAAGCTGCAGAAATATATTCTGCTTCACATGTCGATAATGAAACACAGTTTTGTTTCTTACTAAACCAAAATATAAGGGACCGTCCAATGAAGTGACAAATCCCACTTGTACTTTTTCTATCGTTCTGGCTTCCTCCAAAATCAGCATCACTACAGGATACTAATTCAAAAGGACATTCATTTGGATAGAATAGTCCAAAGTCCTTGGTTTTATTAAGATACCGTAGTATGCGTTTTACTGCTCGCAAGTGTGATTCTTTGGGATCAGCTTGCAATCGTGCACACAAACAAACACTCGTCATTATATCAGGTCTACTAGCTGTTAAATATAGTAATGATCCAATAATACTTCGATATAATTTTTGGTCAACATTTTTGCCTCTTTAATCTTTATCAAGATGTATAGTTGTACTCATGGGAGTTGGTTTGGTAGAAGTGTTTTCCATACCAAAGCGTCTAATTATAATGTTACAATATTTTTCTTGATTTATAAAAATACCATTTTCTAATTTTTTACTTGTAAGCCAAGAAAATAATTTAATTCACATATATGTAACATTTCAAATTCTTTGGTCATTATTGTAGAAAATTCCTGACATAATTTTTCATTTTTGGATTCGAAAATAATATCATCAACATAAATTTGAACAATTAAAATATCTTTCTTGTTTCTTTTAATAAAAAGAGTTTGATCAACCTTCCCAATTTCAAAAACAGAATCTATTAAATACCTTTTAAGACAATCGTACCTAGCACGAGGTGCTTGTTTCAAACCGTATAAGGCTTTTTTAAGTTTATAGACATGGTCTGAAAATTGATCGTGTACGAATAAAGGAGGTTGTTCAACATAAACTTTTTCTTTTATAAAACCATTTAAAAAGCACTTTTAACATCCATTTGATATAATTTAAAGTTATGAAAACATGCATAGGCTAGTAAGATTCTTATTGCTTCTAGTCTAGCGACTGGAGCAAATGTTTCTTCAAAGTCAATCCCTTCTTCTTGATTATATCCCTATGCAACTAATCTAGCTTTATTCCTAGTAATATTTCCTTGTTCATCTGCTTTATTTTTGAAGACCCATTTTGTACCAATAACTGATTGATCACTAGACCTTGTAACTAAATCCCAAACATCGTTTCTTTCGAAGTGGTTTAGTTCTTCTTGCATAGCAATTAACCATTTTTCATCGATGGATGCTACTTTAATAATTTTTGGTTCAATATGAGAAAGGAAAGCTACATGGCCCATTTGATTTAATTGACTTCTTGTTCTAACGGACGAATTGAGTTCTCTAATGACATTAAAGGAAGGATGATCCCTTAATAATCTAGGTGGAAATCTTAAATCATTATTGGGAATGTTTTCATTATTTTCAAAATTTGAAATTTCTTATCGGGGAATTCTTCATCATCTCTTATATTAGGCATTTGATTAAAATTTTCATAGAAGGATACATGAAGTGTTTCTTCGATGATATCGGTCCTTTTATTATAAATTCGATAAGCTTTGCTTCGATCAGAATATCCTACAAAGATTCCTTCACCAGATTTTGGATCGAATTAGCTAAGTTGATCTTTTATGTTTAAAATGAAACATTTTGAACCGAAAACTTTAAAATAAGAAATATTTTGCTTTCGACCATTTAGAAGTTCATAAAGAGTATTCTTAGTTAGTGGTCGAACAGAAACACGATTCAAAACATAACAAGCTGTTGAAACTGCTTCAGCCCAAAAATGTTTTGGTAACGTACTTTCATTTAACAAAGTACTTGCACGTTCTTGTAAGGTTCTACTTTTACGTTCTACAACTCCATTTTGTTGTGGAGTTCCAGGAAACGAAAAATTATGGAATATTCCCTTCTTCTTACAAAAATGTTTAAAATGCCTCGTTTTCGAATTCACCTTCATGATCACTCCTAATGTTTTTGACTTTCAATCCCTTCAAATTTTGAATTCTTTTGACAAAAATTTTGAAATTTTCAAAAGTATCACTTTTATTTTTCATAAAAATAGTCCAAGTATATCTAGAAAAATCATCAACAATTACAAACACATATCTATTGTGTTGTACTTGTGCCGGTCCAAATATATCCATATGCAGTAATTCAAGTGGTTGTAAAGTTGACATAACCTTTTTAGATTTAAAAGATGACTTAGTTAATTTTCCTAACTGACATGCATCACAAATATGATCAATTTTACAATTCATTTTTGGTAGACCTTTTACTAAATCATTTTTAGAAATCTTATTTATAGCTTTGAAGTTAATATGACAGAAACATTTGTGCCATAACCAAGGATCATTTTCTTTTGCTATTAAACACATATCTAAATTATGGTTTATTTTCATGTTTAGAACATAGATATTTCTGTCTCTATTTCCTTCAAAAAAAATTGATTTTGATAAAAAATACTACATTTATTTTTAGAAAATGTGATTTTGAATCCTTTGTCACATAATTGGCTGATACTAAGTAAATTATGTTTCAAATTTTTGACTAGTAAAACATTTGAAATAATAGGTAAATTTGAAATACCGTTGTTGCTCACATCGCCTTTGGAATTGTCTCCAAATGTGATAGAGCCTCCATCAGAGTAAGTAATGTTTGATAGCATTTCTTTATCTCCTGTCATATGTTTTGAGCAACCACTCTCGAGTACCCATTTCCCTCTCTTTTTAAGTGGGACCTACAAAAATAAGAAATTATATTGGCATCCACCTTTTGTTAGGGTCCTAAGAGTTAGATCTTATGAAACCAAACCCAAGAGGGTTCAGTATCCCATTTGAAAATATAATCTTTATTTTTATGAACTGTTTCCAAAAAGTTGTTTATATATTTCTACTTAATCAAATTGTTGTTTTTTTAAGGAACCCAAGTCTTTATGTTATTCGGGTAAGTATTCCTTTTTGACTGTTTTGTAGTAGGATTAATATTTCTCCTAATTTCTTTTTTCGGTGGAGCTTTTGTTTTCTTAACATATCCTAATCCTTTCCTACTTGAAACAGATTGAGAACTATCAATAATTTTAGATAGAGTTTCTCTTCCTTTATTAAAGTTTGAAACATTTTTGGTGGTGCTTTCTAACTTAGTTTTGAGGCTAGTATTATCTAATTCTATCAATTTTAATTTTTTCTTTAATTCATGATTGTCAGAAACAAGAGCGTCATTCTTCTCTTTTGAGTTTCAATTTCTTGACCCAAAAGAGTGAATTGAGAATTAATATTAGAGTATAATTCTTTTAATTTTTCAAGTTCTTCCTCCAGTATTTTCTTCTCATCTTTAAGCATATCTCTTTCGAATTCTGCTTTGTTCTGATGTTCACGAGTTTCCTTATATTTTCTTTTGAGATTTTTGAGAGTGTCAACTAGCTCTGAATTTATCTCTATCATATCATCAAAGGTAAAATCACTAACCTTATTTTTAGTAGCCATGAAGCAAACATTAACTTACTCGTTTTCACTGTCACTGCCACTATCCGATAAAGAAGTATCTGAATCATCCCATGTCAAAGAGAATGCTTTCTCTTTCTTATCTTTTTTTCCCTTGTTGAAGTATTTTTTCTTTAGTTCTGGACATTCTTTTTGGATATGACCTTTCTTATGGCAATTAAAACATTCTAGTACTGAAGATGATGGTTTGTTTGAAAAGTTCCTTTTTCCATTGTTTTCATTGTTTTTTCGAAAATTCAAGAACATTTTGAAATTTTTGGCAATAAATGCTAGATCTTCTTCATCTGAATCTTCATCCTTTTCTTCTTCAGCATGGAAAGGTTTGTTCTTTTTGTCCTGTGCTTGTATTTGTTTTGCCTGCAAATTCACTTCATAGGACATTTAATTTCATATTAACTCTTCTGGTTTTATGGTAGAGAGGTCATTATCTTCTTCTATAGCCAAGACTTTTCTTTCCCATTCATCCGTTAAATAGTATAGAATTTTCGATACAATATCAAAATTAGTGAACTTTTCTCCTAATCCTAATAGTGAATGATAGATATCTTGAAATCTGGAGTACATATCATTGATGGATTCATCTTGCTTCATTCTAAAATTTTAAAACTGATTTTTGAGCATGAAGTTTTTGTTTTGTTTGACTTTGTTAGTTCCTTCATATGTGACTTAAGTGTTCTCCATATTTCATAAGCAGTTTAACACATGCTAATAAGATTAAATTCATTTCAATCTAGTGCACAAAATAACTTGGCTATAGCTTTAGCATTGGCAATAACATTTAATTTTTGTGTGTTTGTCCATATGGAGTATTCTCCTGTAGGAAGAGTGTATTCATTTTGTGTGATTTCCATGATTCAAAACTATTTGATTGCATATAGTTTCTCATGCGAGTAGCACAATAATTATAGTTTAATCCATTGAAAAATGGAGGTCGTGTAGTGGGTTGACCTTCTATAAAACTGGTGTTAGTGCTTATAGTGCTGGTGCTAGTGTTACTATCCATATTAGCAAAAAATCAAATAACTATGTTACGGTTAGATGAAACCCTGCTCTTGTACCAAATGAAAGTTATGGATCGTACAATATGGATATATAATAATGCAGAGAAGAAATAATAGCAACGTAGTAAATAGTGCGGAATATAAAAGCAGTATAATAATAAAAATAATGCCAGAGATTTTTATACTGGTTCGGAGCACCGTCCTACGTCCAGTCCTAGATTCCTTCTGGAATTTCACTAAAACAACAATCCTCACTTAACCCGGAGGAACAGGTATACATATTCTAAGCAGGTAAACAGACACCTGAGCGGCGGAACATGATTTTTGCCTCAGCACCAGAAGAGGACTTCACTAATACAAAAGAATATCTGACACTTTGTGTTCTTGATAACACTGATTTGTCTCTGACAGTACAAACCTCCTATAGTTAAATTCTTAAGTATATGAAGTGTATGTGAAGATATGAAGAGAAGGTAACGCTATGAATCGAAGATTATGAAAGTTTATTTGAAGATTCAAAGCAATAAAATGCTTGTTTTCTGTTCGAATGCAAGTATGAGAGCACAAGAAGAATATGAATAAGTTAGAATGATTTTCGATGAATGTGAAGTGTTTGGGAAGATGTATTTATATTGTTCAGAGAGTTACTGCCATTGATGAAGAGTTCTGACCAAAATTAACATCCATTTTCATTCAGGGAAGGATGGCAACCTTTCATAGAATGGAGATGTCTATTCAAAATATGACAGTTGGGTTCAGGTCAGTAGACTGGTCGTTTTTGCTCAGTCGACTAACTATGAAACAAATTTTAAAAAAAAAATAAGCAATGCATACTCGTGTATGTACACATGTCAGTCGACTGGTTGTTTATAACCAGTCGACTGGCTGTAGTGTTTTTACACTATTAGCTCTGTTTTGATTAAAAAATGAGAATAATGAAGTGCGGACTACTTGAGGATAGATTTTCACAATTTCTAAGACTCGAACATGAGTAATAAACAGTGAGAATATAGATTCAAAGTCTTGATATCACCATAGTCCTTTGATTGTCTCTTTTTATTGTGATTTGATCGTGCATTCTCTTTTTATTTTAAATTTCTTTGTCATGAACCAGAACTAGTGATTCAACAAATCCTCTCTGGAACAGGCCTAAATTCCAGCCAAGAAATGGCCTATTGAAACTTCGACCCATTCTAAAGCTGACTGTTGGTTGGTAAAAATAACAAAACAGAGCTATCTATTTGTTCTTTCAGAACTCACAGCGAAAGGAATAAAATATAATAACAATAATAGTACCCATTGATTTCAAATCATTTTAAATGTCATAAAACATTACATAATGTCAACCATTACAATATTTTGTTCAAAAATACATTTCATGGGTATAATAGAAAATAACACAAAAGGATAGATAGTAACTGCCGTATGCTTCACTCTTGCCATCTTCAAGCATCATCTACTTGAAACATCCCCTACCTAGAGGCCCAAAACTATGTGTTACAGATGCTGCAGTCATCTATAGAATTAGCTTTCCACGACTATATACGGCTATGTTAATTGTATCTATAATATCAGAAGCACTTGAATATGAACAAAACACGGATTTCAAAACAACTTTTCTTCATTGCATTTAAAATAGATGTTCCATATTCGTAATACATATTCCCAATATGTTCCCAGGCACAGATAAAATATACACAATAAAAAATACACAAGAGCGGTATATGAAGGTACCCCCTTGGATGATCAGAGTCATATGGTCATAATAGACTCAATACAAACAAAAAAATATACAATAAAGCATAAAGCTGCAACTCCTAAATAACTATCCGTTTTCCTCCTACGTGCCTCCAGTAGCCTTATTCATCAGCCTACTAAACTTGAAAAGACCTTAACCCTTTAGCCTACTCAAATTAATTTTGAGCACCCAAGAGTTTAAGGGGAAAACATAAACTTCGAATCAGACATAAAGTCTGGTATGAATAATACTATACATCTTGGTTTTATATTTTAAGTGAGACCATGCCGTTTAGCGGAATGGGTTTCCCCTCACTAACATCCTTTTAAAATATATCTATGTAAAACGTTTTCCTGCAACAAAAACTGGTTAAATATTGTAAAGCAATCATTATGTAAACATACATAAATATCAGGTAATAATGAACTATATGTTCAAGCACATAAGTATTGTTTGGATAACTTTTAACCTTTGGCTGACTCGGTAAACAAAATTAATCTAACACCTGTTAGCTATTCTTCTTCAGGATTACCTATCCTTAACTATTTGTTAAATACTTCAATTCTGGACAGTCTGTCCCTGACTATCTGTTAAATAGTTCGCTTTTGGGCAGTCTATTCCTAACTTAATCATCTCCCAGGTCTTCCTGATCCTAATGATTTTTTCGGGCTCGCTATTAACCCATCTGTATACAAACATACATTCTTTTATCATAATTTTAGTCTATGTGTGGCAAAGCCTTGCACATTGGAATTTTGGACAATAATTAGCTGGGGCTATTTGCTAATGTATAGGACGCGACCTTATACTAGTCTCATCTAGTATTCTAATATCTAAGCCATTTTCACTTAAGGTTCCTCTCCCATAATTTTCAAGGAAAACATTTTCAAAATGATTTAAAACCTTTAAATCAAATTATACAAGGAAAGTATATATTCTTTATGCTTTACTCAAAATCACATCACCATGTTCCATATATATCTTCTTTACTCAAACCTAATTTGATGAAAACATTTAAATATTCGAAAGTTCTCCTTTCTAAATCTTTGAAAGTAACCCTTTCCAAAACCAAGTGAAAATCATTGAATTATCTTGACGAATATGCCAAAACCTTATCTTTCGAAACCATTCATCAGACCTTTCGAAACCTTTGAAAAGCAAACCTTTCTAAAGCAATAAAACTTTGGACATCCTCCTTTAAAAATCACTTTAAAACGTTGTCTTAGAAAAACATTAGAAAACCTTCCATCTCTAACCTTTCAAAACTATTGAACCCAAACCTTTCGAAACCATTGAACTAAAACCTTTCGAAATCATTGCTTTCGAAACCATTAAACTCAAACCTTTTAAAGTCATTCGATAAGCAAACCTTTCGAAACCATTCAATAAGCGTACCTGTCGTAGGCATTAAACCTTCTAAAACATAAACCTTTGGAAGACTCGTTGGGATCAATATATAATAAGTGGAAAATCTACTTTTAAAAACCTTTCGACTTCATTGGAAGCAACCTTTCGGTTTTTGTCGAAAGCTCTACTTCAAAAGTTTTAAAACTTAACATTTAAACGATAGACTTCTGCACTTAAAACAACTCCTTCAAAAGCTAGAGTTATACTTCAGTTAGAAAAATAAGGATAAGTCACCTAAGTCGAAAGCTTTCTCTCGAACGCATAGAGAAGCGGCTGGTTTTGAAACAAGTAAACCTTTCGACTTTGTCGGAATGTTTCAAAACAAAACAATAACAAGGTGGCAGTAACCTTTCAACTTTGTCGAAAGGATTTAGAAACCTTTGTTTAAAATACTTGACTTGGCAGAAAGCAACCAATTCAAAAGCTCCTTTTCAAAAGCAAGCATGTGAAAGCTTTTGATTTGTAAAACAAACATACCCCAACCTCTTTAGCCACCGACCTTTCGACCAAGAACCCTTCGACCTTGTCTAATTCATTACATACTAAGTAACTTGATACCATATGCACTGGTTTGACCTTGTCGAAAGCTATGAACCTCTTGACCTTGTCGAAAGGTCTGGGTCGGAAGGTTTGATGCCGTAAAAGGCTGAAATATGCTAAAAGTATGATTTCTTTGTTTTTAACCTAAAAGGATAACTTCTCAACTAGCTTGCCTTTTTATGTCATATTTTCATTGGTTAGTAAATACTTTTCAGAAAAAGTGCTGCCGCTATTTTTAGAATTTAATAACCAATATATTTTATAAAATGCCCCTTCTCCTTAATAAAATATATAAAACATTTAAGTTCCATACCTCAAATAATTTTATATATTCATCAAAACACTTAGGATAAATCTAGAAAAATTCCAAAAAATCTATTTTTATATGTTTTCCAACATATAAAAATTTCAAACCCAAATAATTATTTGTTTAGCCGTAAATAATCTATAACCCTATAAATCATTTTCATCACTCGAAAATTAATATAAAATCCACCTTAATTTAGAAAATTATAAAAATTGAAACCCATCTCTAAAATATCACTAATGACTTATATTTAAAATTTCAAGGCATTTGGATATCATTTAATTGGATTTTCATATCAAATATATCATAAAAACTAATGTGAACATGCATAATTCACCAACAAGCATATATATAACTTTAATCCTAAAAAATATGGCATAAATTTGCAAAATCATTTCAGATCTAATCTAAAAATCAAAAACCATAAGAAAATGGGATGTATTAATTATTCACCTTAGTTTTGAGATTAAAAGATGTGAGATTTGATGTTGATTATCTTCCTTTACTTGAATCTTGGATTTAATCTTCTCTTGAGAACAATAACGGTGGTCGGCCTTAGATGTTTTAGTTTGCTAAAATGAAAATAAACGTGATTTCTATTTCCTAAGGGTTTATGGTATAATTCTTCCCTATTTCTCATTTCGCCCTTACTCATTCCTAACACCTTTGTTTATGTTATCTTATTTTAATTAACACACTGACATGGCACGGCTGCCCTTAGTCTAATCAAATCTCAACCTATTAATCTTCAAATTATTCAATTTAATTTACCCAATTAATTATTCTAAATAATGTTATAAAAATATAGGGTGTTACACAACTCCTTCTCTAACCTATACAGTAATGAGGAGAGAGTCGGAACAACAGGTATCTGGTGAATAGAAATCTTAACCTTACTATTTCAGTACTTGGACAGTATAATTTAAACAAGAATATGTCATACGTATATAAAACAGTTAATACTTTATAAAATGAAAGGAGGCTCCTCACACAACCACTTAATACCTTCCATTCCCAAAGCAGGTTTTCTAATCCCATAACCGTAATTCGAAATCATAAATGTCTAATCAATGCAAGAGATAGTACTCATGCCACTTAATACATTTTATTGGAAAATAGGCTGACTCTGGCCATTTAAGACCTCAGTTGGGGCAGACCTAATCGTTTAATACCTATTCACAAGGCAGATTCCTTACTAGTGACTATCCAGCTAACATTGCATGATATCTTTTGAGCAAATTAATAATTCTTTATGGGAAGGTGGACCCTCAATCGGCCACTTAATACCTTATCCTGAAGCGGACCCCTCAAACAACCACTTAATGTCTTAAGACCCTGGAGCAGTCCCTTCGTATTATGACCCATACTCATAATGATGTCTCATATTAGTCTGATTATTCATAGAAACTGGTAGCCAGATTAGCTGGGCAGGTTTAGCCTATAGAATTTGGGACTAACCTAGTGTCATCATAAATACTTGTCATAGGAGATGTCCCTATGGCTTAGCCATATTACAACACTCTTATATATTATCACACATCTCACAATGTCTATTACTTAGGTTGTATAAGAATTCCTTCTTATTTTTCCTTAACTGTCATTTACTTTCCTAAATTAATGATATTACCTAATTAAATATGCAATTATACCTTTACTATGCTAAATGTATAAATAAATACACATTTACTATTCTATATGTGTGGAGATTACACTCTAACTAACATTAAATGTCAATTCCTTTTTAACCAAAATAGTACAAGTCTTTCCTTTTTCTTCAATTTTACCAACAATGTCTGAATTCCAATATCCATAATAAGGGATTCTGATATCCATATCAAGAATTCAATACTCATATCCAAAATTGTTGTAAATAGACTTTTATATAGAATCTAAATCCAACTTATCACATATTAAAACAATGGATTAGACCAAAAAAGGAAATTAACAATTTAATTAGTTCTATGCTCTATCTAACTTCTTTTTCATGAATTTAGATAAGGGAAATTCTATTAAATTTTATAGAAATGGGCAGTATAAACTATGAATAAAGATTTGTCCTTTATACCGTTTCTCAATTAAATCCCTTAATCAGATCTAGAGAAGAAGAATAAGAAGTGGAATATAAGATAGAATACACAAACTGCAAAATCCACGAACTCTGCTCGTTTAACACAATTAATATCCAATCCTAAGAATTGACATTTCCCTTTAGGGGTAATTTAGGGATTTTTAATATTATATTTTCATAATCCAAAACTCCCCAAGACATACATCAAATCCAAACTATACTAATCAACTACTAAAATAGAAAATCTAAGATTTCCACTCACAGTTGGTCCTTAGCATTGCTTCTCTTTGGATTGGCAACGCCTGTTATAATATCCTTTAGATCTCTTCTTTTTGATGTATGTATATTAGATTTAGAAAGGTGAGAGGAGAAGAAGTTTAGAAATTAAATGATAAACAAAGATAGGTATACATGATTTCTTACCTAAAACCCTAATGGAATTTTCTGAATCTAAGAAGAGATGAACTAACAGAGCTTCGCTGATGTTTCCAAAATATTTGTTAATAAAAGTGAGGGGCCAAGGGTCTTATTAATAGTGGTTGAAACTCACCAGAACCATAGGATGAAACTAGATTTAACAAGGATAAATCTAGAGCATAAAAGAAACCAAAACCCTAGCTGCCACACAGGAAGCGGTCAACCTCTCCATTCCAAGCGGTCGACCTCTAAGGGTCGACCTCTCAAGGTCAAGGGGTCGACCTATTTGTCCTGTTTTGGGAAGGTTGTTTAATTTCAGCCATGGTTTATTCAATTCTCTAGTTACTCTTAACATTAATTGCTAACTTTAATATTTACTTAATCCCCAAGTCTAGTCACAATTAATTTTCAATTTTTTGAATCTAATTATTTATTTGAATTAAACTAATTTAATTCAAACGCTCATAACTTCTTTGTTTGAGTTTCATTTTCAGCATATTATATATAGAAACAGATCAGAATTTCACCACGAATGCAATGTAATACCTTTCGTGGTCAAATTCCAAAATTTATAAAATTTCGATTTTTATCCCTACCGTTTTTAATTGAATTTCTCTAAATTTACTTATTTAATCAGGGTTGATTTTACAGGATGTTACATTATCCTTCCTTGAAAACAATTTTGTTCTAAAATCATTCAGGGGGCGAACAACATAATATGCAATAACATTCATGTTACACAACCATATACTCAACCAAAGTGCAATGTGATTATGTACTGCAGACATACTAATAATGTGCTCAATCCTAGCATGAGCACGTAATCATGTGATACAAGTATGTATGCAAATGGCTAAAGCATGCATAAAAATTTCTACATAAGTGTAAAGTGATAGTGTAAAAGTGTAAAAACTATCTCCTACCATCCAATTTAGCAACCACGATGCAATAAAATCCTAATTTTGGAGAGAAAATTTATCAGAGAATGGTTTTAGACGAGAAGTCCTCATGTCTTTCACCTGATTTTCTCTCTAGCGTACTTAGATCTAAGTTCATTATTGTGGAGCATCCAAGTTTCGTGCTTTATAATGCATATAGTGGCACGAGACATTATTGGCTCCATCTCAAAATCCCCCAATTGATTAGGTTCTACCACAATTACTATGCTATGAAGGTATTTCTTCAAATGCAAAATGTGAAAGGCCCGGTATTGGGAAAGACCCAGTAGATCTTAGTTCCAACTATAAATATATAAATCTTACGACCTTCATATGCTACCTAATTAACTCTGGCTTTTTAAAATCCTGCAATTCAAATCTGGTGCGAGAAGAAATTTTTAGTAGTTTCACACCCATAATTTGGTGATTTGTATGACCCCCCAAAAAGTGCTTCAAGGGTGCCAAACCAATCGTCTATCTATGACTATTATTATACGCGAATTCTACAAAGGGTAAGTGCTTCTCATAATGTCCTCCAAAGTCCAAGATGCAATCTCTCAACAAATCATCCAAGTTCCCATTCACCCCCATAGTTTTTCTTTCAGTGACTGGTTGGTAAGCGATGCTTGATTTAACAAAGTTCCTAAAGCTTGTTCTTAAAGCTACTAGCAAACTCCTCCAAAAATTTCTGGTAAACTAAGAGTCTCTATCACTAACGATGCTAACCACAACTACATGAAGCTGTGTTGGAGACGATGCAGTTTCATTGCTTCTAAACTAAGAGTCCCATTCATTTACTTCACGTTGCTAATCTAATTTCCTCATTAACTTCCAGTCTTACCTATGGTCTATCGTTAGTTAAATGTCTCAGTAAAATTTCCATATTTACTTTGCTTCTCAATATATATATATTTATAAAGTGGTTTAATCTCATTCATAAAGTCAACATAGGAATAAAATAGGAATATATCATACGGCACATTATTCACTTTTCCAATAACTAAGAGAGAAAACTAGCAACTACAAC
The DNA here is from genome assembly GCA_030765085.1 of Allium cepa. Taxonomy (NCBI): domain Eukaryota; kingdom Viridiplantae; phylum Streptophyta; class Magnoliopsida; order Asparagales; family Amaryllidaceae; genus Allium; species Allium cepa. The sequence goes on from CM060942.1 coordinate 617,939,269, forward strand.
ATAAGAATTATAAAAGAAAATTTTGCTGGAAGCTGCCATTTACTATCAACCGATATAAATGGTGTTGAGGTCCTAATACTTCTTAGGAAATTAAGATGGGTATTTCTAATATGTTATTCACCGTTATCCAGTTTCCTTAATTTTCCTTTTCAGTTTTTAATAAACGTGGTTCATTGATTGCCTCAATTAATATCCATAAAAGTTGAACATTACTATCAAAATTGGGCCATTTTCAATTGATCCTTTTCAAGTTTCCAAAATCCATTCATTACTCAAATTTCTTTCTGTCATATCAAGTTTCCTTAATCGGACCCTGTTTAATTTCTTTAACCTCCCATTAATTAAAAATTTATTGTCGTTAAATTTATAATTAAGGTCCATAAATCCTAATTCGTTAATTAATACGCATATAGTCATAACTTATGTTATTTGTATATTGTTATTATAGTCCTTAAGAATAGCAAAATGTATACTAATTTCTAAATTAGAAGGTTTATCTCAATATTTTTAATTTATTAAAGCTACGCTTAAAATAGATTACTGTTACAATCTCCCTTGAATTAACCACAAATGAAATTTTTGCTTAGTTTCAATTTACAAAAAATTATTAATATTAATATTATTATTGTTATTATTCTATTGAAAGAGATAGTCTAAATAAACGAAAAGGATATCCATATCCTACATATATCTTTCCCTTTTTGGTGCATCCTTTGTTAATTCAAACAATGCACTTTTATACATGCTTTGGAATATGGTAATGATGAAAATTACATGGTAACTGCTCCAAATAAATTAAAACATAGAAGCTTACATTCTAAGCTATCTAAGACAACCTAATTCACAACTCAACTATAGATTTGGGATATTTTTACACTTGAAAAACTTCTTCATATAGAGATATAGGTCTGATTTTAGATTTCCGCATCAGGTTGTTCATTCTATTCCTATTTTATTCACATCCTATAAACCTTAATTTGTCCTTCCTAAGTAGTGATCCATATATACTCCATAAATCCATTCTTTATGAAACTAGGATTTTAATAATTATATAAAATAATTTTTAATAAACTATTTTCATACAAATAAGCTTATCTCATTAAATTAAAAAAAAAAGCATTTAGTGCCCATTTCTTGCAGAACTTAAAATTTCATAAACATGAAGTACCGAACTCAAAACTCCATCTTTTAAAATATGAACTTAGAAACCTTTACCAAGAATTCAAAATTTCTTAGTTCCAAATAGAAGCAAAATAATCTATCTTTTAAAACTTTCTTCATCAAAGGTTTATCTCTTAAAAAGTTAGACTTTCAATTCATATCATTCAAAAACTACTTGGTTTTCAAAAAGTAACCATGGAAAATGTCCCTTTCAATAACCTACTACAGTAAAGACTTACTTCTTTTTGAAAATAGGATCTTTAACACAAAACATTCAAATTCAATTATCATTATAAAATAATAAATGAGAACTTTATTATTCCAAGAGTTTTCTAGTTACACGAATTATCATTTCCAAAATAACAGTATGTCATTCTAAAATATAGGTTAATATCTATTACTTTATTAATTAAAATATATCGTTATTTGACAAAGTGTTTTTTGCAACTTTATTCAAAACTCTTAAAATACCTTGCAATCCTTTTCTTATCAATTCCAATAATACTCTTATTCAAACAAGTTCTGAATTTGAATTAGGAAAAATTCATGTATAAGTTCTCCTCTTTACACAGTTATTTTTCCGAAAATACCCAACTCATTTATTAATTCAAATTTGTTAAGTTGTCATGTCAAAGATAATCACTTTAAATGGTACAAAAATAGAGTAAACAAAGATAACTCCTATCTTATTCCTATTACTCCTCTTCTATATCATTTAATACTGGATTAAAATTAAATTCTATCACCACCTAAATTCAGCTATCATTCTTTGCATTTCTTTATAAGGGAATATTCCTCATGTCTATCTTATTGGATATCTTAACCTTCTATTCTTTCTATCCTATGCTAATCAAGTGCCTTTTCCATTTGTACACCTTTGAAACGAAATTTAAGGAAAAGAACCTCTAATTTGATAAGATGGGAAAATTCATGCATTTCACAAAAGAAAAATATTTGGACTAAAAACTTTCGCTTAATAATTTTAAACTTAGAATTTTAAGACTACAACACGTTTTCTTAACCTTCAAGTCTATTCATAATTAATTTTCAAAATTTTTAAATTTAATTATTTATTTGAATTTGTATTCGAATTAAACCAATTTAAATTGGAAAACTTCGAATATTCGTAACTTCTTCGTTTGTGCTCCATTTTTAGCATATTATATATGAAAACAGAACATAATTTCGCCATGAATGCAATGGCATAAATTTTGTGGTCAAATTCCAACTTTATAAATTTTCCATTTTTATTCCTACCCTATTTGATTGAATTTCTCTTAATTTACTTATCTAATTGGGGTTTATTTTATGGGGTGTTACATCATTCATAGACTTTCTGACATACATACTTAAATTAAATAATTATTTATTTATAACATTTTATAAGAAGTGTATAGAAGAAAGGATACACCATTTATTTCGCATAAGATTTTTTATCAAGTTAGATTTATGTAACAAAATTACATAATGTCCCTTAGGGAATAACCTTAACTCGATTAATTTATTACTGGGATGGACTAAGCATTCAATAGATTCATATTCATAACACAAATCAAACAGTCACATATATTAAACTTGCAATTAGGGTTCCTTCCCAATTCATATCTTATATGAATTCATAATCTTCTCTTTAAGTGAAATCGAATTTAACAAATGTGCTTACTCTTAAGTACATATCCTAATAGAAAGAATTAACTAAACCTTACTTATTATTAATTGTACTTTATCCAACATAGTCTGATTACTCATTACCGATACATCAATATGTAGCACATGGAGGAATGACTTTGTGAGTGAACTTATTGCTTTTAGGTACTATTAGAACTCTTATCCAAGAAGCTCACTTATTTGATCAAATCCAAATGTTTTATAAACTTATTTTATATTCTATAAACTTATCATTGACATCTAACTTGTGTATCAAATATGTATGTTCATATCTAAGATAATTCATTGGTGAATTCAATGAAGTATGTGGATTCTCTTTTGGTATCAGTAAATATCAACTACATATGGTTATATGTATCAATCCAAATAAATCGTTAACACTTATTGTCGCTCCTATGGAATGTCTATTTTCCCTTAATCATTTGAGTTATAATTCACAAGTACCACATGATTCATAAACATATGATTAAAGAATTACTTCTAAATTTATGGCCCAGCCAATAATTTCATAATTATTTGTTAAATATTTTAGATGCTTTTGTGTTTTCTATAGAAAATACACGACTAATTTTTTTAAATTTTATAATGAATATTCGTACTAAAACCGAAGCAGCCATGCCAGTTGAAAGCGGATAAATATGTAGATTTCAAAAAAAAAGTTTTATTTTGGGTCTATTGGGCCTAAGAAGTATAAAAGATTATTATATCCAATCTAATAAAGATTAAAGTAAAATCTTATTTTGTTTAATTTAGTTAAAAGGAAGTCTAAATTTAATTTAAATTCAAATATATAATAATGAGTGTATCAAATACATCATGTCTGTAAGGTGTAAATGCAAGATATAAGCAGTGTGCATAGTTAATGTGTTTGTATATATATGTTGAGATTTACGTGGCAATGGACACTATCACCATTTATATATGCCTTTATTATCCATACTACTATTTCCAAACATGTAAATAGTAGTATTATTACTGTATATATACAAGTTTATGAAGGAATCACGCCAGTCGGGAGTGGGTTAAATGGGTGAATTTAAAAAAAATCCACTTTATATATTTTCTAGGCCTATGAGATTTTAGATCCTATCTAAAATATTTTAAATAAAAATTTTACTTTATTTAATTGTTAAGAGATGTATTTTTATTACCATTAAGTTTTGATTTATCATTGTATCGAATGCACTTATTTGTGTTAAGTGCATGTGCTATAAATCGGATGTGTACATGGTTAATGTAACCATATGTAGATGCTTTGATTTATACAGCAATGGGTCCATTTCCCCTTAAAATATGCCTTTATCATCCAAAGTTTTGAATTCAAAACATATGCATAATAAAAGATGCCTGATGTATATGAATATATGTGTGTGTGTGTGTGTGCGCGTATTAAATTATATTTAGAAATTTTATATGATTTGAAATCAAATGAAATTAATGTATTAGTTTTATTATAGAAGAACTTGAGATTAAACATTTTATTTTTTACATAAAAACATCTCATGAATTGAGTTAATACAACATACACATGTATGTTTCTATATATATATATATATATGTATGTATGTATGTATGTATACACACACACATATACATATACATATACACACACATATACCTGTGTGTGTGTGAATATTACAATTAAAGTTATAGACTTGAAATAGCTTATATAATTAAAGATATTAATTTCCAATATATGTATAGATATTTATGTACATACATATGTATGTATGTATATGTATATGTATGGTGAATTAAAAGTTAACTATTTAAAACAAACCTATAATTTAGAAAGGATACAAAAGAAATATGATCTTTGTATAAAAATTTAATTTAGAGGAGAATCAAAAGGTTTTGGATTTTACAAAAAAAGTCTACTCATGAATTCTAGGTTGAAAAAACATTTTTTTCTCACAAAACAACACAAAAATGTTGTATTCAAAACATCAATCATGTAACAGAAAAGATTAATTTTCAATGCAAACTTCAATAATTAACATATACAATTTATTTAGATTTATGTATGCAAAGTATATAAACTTATAAAATAGTATTTCAATCAAAAAAACTTTTTTTAATAGGAATTTCCAAAATAAAAGAAAAGGGAATTAGGAAACTCGGGCATATGTAAATTTATGATATGAACATTAGATCTAAATAATAAATAGAACAACAATAACAAATTAGCACTGAGGATAGAAGATCTAAGTAATATCAATCACGGTAAACGTAAAGTAAATAGAGACAGAAAACAAAAGTGGATCTAAATTAGATCAATATAATAAACATACTTTTTGATTGAGATGAACCAAAGGGATTTGAATTACATGTCGCAAGATGAACAACTAAAAGAAAAATTGAACCAAATAGAGTCCAAAGTATATGAATAAGAGAAACACACAAAAAAAATCAAAGTAATATTTTAGGATATTGCTAAAAGGCACACCTTGAATGATGAATCGATGCTCCTAGATTTCATTAAATCAGCCTTTAGAATTTGCAATGTTATGGAGCACAACCATTTTGTTTGTTTATTTGATTTGATTTTAATTTATTTTGAGAGTTTTTCCATCCATAAAGATATGGATTTTCGGCCATGTGTGTGGGAAGTAGGGGAAAAGAAAAGTGAATTGTTAGGAGAATAATAACAATGAAATGAATGAAAGAAGATTTCATTTTCAAGTGAAATGTTGAAACCTTTATTTCCTCATTTAAAACCTGCCTTATTTAGTTCATTATTAAATTCTCCCACCACCCCCTCTGTCTCAAATGATATTTAAGTGAACCATAAAAAAGGGTAAAGGATGGAAATTTATTTTCTTCATTTAATTGCTCTTTTGGATTTTCAAATCACATTTGAAAACTCTTCCCTTTTCATCATGCATTACTTACCAAAAAAGAGGCATATGGGCCTAAAAAATTTGTCAAAACCGCATACCAACTAATTTATTTAAATTCAATATAAATATTTTATCGATATTATATATCGATACACGCGTTTCTAACTTCTATATACACATTTTATTAAATACTAATGATATTCAAACAAATAAAGTACATTTTAATAATAAATATTTCATAAATATTAATTTAATTAATTTATAATGATTATAAATTAATTAAATCATGTGGATTTTTTGTATTATTCATCATTACAGTTATGCGACTCAAAGATGTAAATTCGGTCAACGATTAATATCGAATAATCTGAATACTAACGTTCACATACCACCTTAGCTAGTGGTGTGATGCTTTGGCTGAATTTATCACTTACACATGTTTTTGAAAATATCCAATTTTACTTATTATAAGTGGAGCATGGTAGTAATGATTATTTACACTAATTCTCTTCGTCAAAGCTATGTCACTTTAGGATTTAAGGAATTTGGTTTTGGTCAAAATTTCAACATCATCCACCTTCAACTAGAATAGTCCAAACACAAGTTCTTGGTTTAATAATAACAATTATTATTTATCGTACTACTTTGGCCAAAGACTCTGATTTGAGTTGACTACAGTAAAGTGTGATACTAATGTCGTATAATAAGGATGAATTATTTATTGAATAGTGTTTCACTACCAATGCTTCAACTTAGACACAACTGTACTTGTTTGATGGACATCGTTCCATGATTTAACAATAATCAAAGTGAAGTATCCACATTGAAATTTCATAGTTGTGACGCCCCACCTCTATACCCACGCTAGCCAAGAACACTCCGGAGAAGTGCTGTCAACTAGCACGGAGAATAAGGCTGTTGAGGAGCGACCATCCATGTAATAGCTTATCACACGGTGGCTATAAATAATCTTCGGAAACAAACATAGAAATAATCATATCACAAATCAGTCACAGATATCCATATCACAAAGGCGGAAGAAGATATGAATATATAACTAACACATGAAAGTGTACATCAGAGTAGTGGTCAATAAGATCCACGATAATACAAAAGAATAGCAACACGTGCTATACAAAAGAATACAACTATGAGTCTATATCTTAAGTGTATACAACAAAAACTGCTAATCTAAACAGTTAGCCAAAAGTCAGAGTGATGAATCCCTGGGAAGAAGTCAAACAGAAGCACCTGTAACATCTCGGTCTGATCCGAGTATTATTTAAGAAAATAATAAACGGATCAGTCTAGCTATAAATATCAGATGACATGATATAACATAAAAGATATGGCATAAACATAAACATCCATAACGACATACCGCTATAAGTATGTAAATAATGATCAACAGAAGATCAATCAATAAGAGATAATCAATATCACAAGAATCTTCTCAAAGATTCGAAGGGGGCATCATACCCTAAACTTGTACTCATAACAAGTCAATGACACAAATTCCAGAAATCAACACGAGAAATCCAGAAATCATAAAAAGGGAAAGAGGCCTATCACATGACGGTCCGAAGACCATGGGGAGCTACCCCACATGTGTGAGTGGAATCACACAGAATGAGGTCAAGACTAACCAAAAAGCAGAAAGGTATGTGTGAATGGAATCACACAAGTGGTGTCTAGTCTAACCTTGCAATGAAAGAGACATCGCGCAATTGCTAGTCTAATTCATAAAGCGATCATCAAGATCAACGAGAAGTGTCAATTACACTAAGCTAGTAAATATAGAAGTTTAGCCTCATGTCCCATAACCACTTGCTTAACTTAAATATTTACGAACAAACTGTAAATCTTCACTAATAAAATTGTCACAAGGGGTTCAATCGAACAAGTCCAAGAATTAACCGACGAAGTGAACGCAAGCGTTTCATACCACTTGTTTTACTAAGTCGTTTAATTAGATTTCTCATCCGAGTGAGGTAAAGGCTTGTATATACTAATAGATTGGAAAACGGTTTAAGAAAAGAGCTTTGTTATTAAAAATAGAGTTGAAATTGTTTGTTAAAAGAGTTTTGATATTTACTACTAGTATTGAAACCTTTATATTATAAAGTGACAAAACACATAAGCAAGTGTAGAAACAATCAGTCACAAAGATCGCATACGGAGATGCGAATAAAATCCAAGGAAATCAGCTCAATGTTTTTCATATAAGATCCCCTACGCAGAGTTATACGGGGTTCGACCTGCCCGGTCAGGTCGCGGGGGTCCAGGGGGCAGCGCCCCCGGCGGGGTGCGGGGCAGCGCCCCGACCAAAACGGTACGACTTAGTGAAGATAAAATGAGGTCTAACGACCTAGCGACTCAAGGGTCCAACGACTCAGCGACTCAAGGCTCCAACGACTCAGCGACTCAAGGGTCCAACGACTCAGCGACTCAAGGGTCCAACGACTCAGCGACTCAAGGCTCCAACGACTCAGCGACTCAAGGCTCCAACGACTCAGCGACTCAAGGGTCCAACGACTCAGCGACTCAAGGGTCCAACGACTCAGCGACTCAAGGGTCCAACGACTCAGCGACTCAAGGCTCCAACGACTCAGCGACTCAAGGGTCCAACGACTCAGCGACTCAAGGGTCCAACGACTCAGCGACTCAAGGCTCCAACGACTCAGCGACTCAAGGCTCCAACGACTCAGCGACTCAAGGCTCCAACGACTCAGCGACTCAAGGCTCCAACGACTCAGCGACTCATGGACGAACGACTTAACTCCGAACGACCTAAAAATGGCCAGAACGACTCAACACAGGCGAACAGAAATACAAAGGCGGTGACTTTTCAACGCGCGCGACTTACGACTTAGGCTTAACTCGTGGACGACTTAGCGATGGCCAGAAACGACTTAACTCCGAGGCAGTGCGACCTAACTGCAGTTTTTTGTCAAAAACGCTAAAAATTGGAGTTTTTCGCCAATCCAATCCAAACCAAATGCAAATGTGCATGCAAAAGTGATAGGGAATCATTCCCAACAGTCCAATATAGTTATAGACTAGATTTGTGAGATAAAAATCTCACCTTTGCACTAAAATTTATGAAGATGAAGCTTGAAAGCAAGGAGAAGCAATCCAAAGCTTGAATCCAATACCTTCTACTTGAATTTGGAGTTGAATGATGGAGTTGCAATTGAATTTGAGCTTGGAGTTTTAATTTCCCATTCTCTTCACCATTAATGCTAAAGCTTGGGTTAGTTAGGAAATTTATGAAGAGTGAGGAGAAGAGGGTTGGAACTTGGGCTTAATAGGCTAAACTAACCCAAAGTCCAAAGCGGGAAAAGTTAGTGAAATTTCACTAACTCCAAACCTATCGATGTTTATACTTAAAAAGTTGTAAACGACATTTCGAACTCAATGGAAGTGGTCTCGAGTCCTAATTTGACCGTTTGCAAAAAGTAGTTTTTCGGACCAAAATCCGATTAACGATTTAATATTTAAATAAAAATATTTAAATGTAAACTCGATAAATATGCGGGTTGTTACAATAGTATTCTCAAGTTGAGGTAACTGTGTAATATCACCACTTCATGATACTCTATTGAAACCTAGTTATATTAACTAACAGAAAATTGTCAAACGAGTCATTCCTTAGTCGTCCAATAAATATTAGTATATAATCCGTTGGAGCCCCCCATAGCCATGAGTAATAGACTGGCCAATATTTGATAAAAATTGCGTGCTTTAGTCTCAATGGATGTAGCGATATCCCATCTCAAAACATATTGGCTATGAATATTTAAAATAATATGTTAGTTTTGATGCAATAAATTTCAAATGATCACCATACATTGTAACTACTATCAAACAACATATCATTTAAGGATTTTCTATTCAATATACTTTAACTTAGTTACGTAATTAATTATATCACAAGATAACAAGTACAAAATAGAGAAAAAAAAAACATCTTTTTTGAACATGATTAGTTATCGAGTTAGGTATATGTAACAAACTACATAGTTACCCCTAGGTCATATCCATAACTCTATCAATCTCTTATTTGTACTTGCGGTCAATGATGGAATCTTATTCTAACCCCTTTAATTAGTTTACTCAAAACTAATCAAGTCAGTCATTTAGTAAACCGGTATGCTATTTTATTTTAATTATCTACTCTATCAATTAACTATTCCTAATGTTGATAAACTGTCTTTATCACGTGGAATCCCACGGAGTATGTTTTTTTACATCTAGTGAGGTTTAGGTCCTTTTACGAACTATAGCGCTACATTGTTATCATGTAAAAATGTCATGCGATTCTCAACATTCGAAATCACCTCGAGTTCCATTACAAGTTTATGCCTTTATTTTTACTTCATTTATTGTAGCCGTAATTCAGGGTGATGTACTTATCCTTTGGATGAATCAGCCACTACTTATTGTTTGGAATATTTTCAGCTTAAAGATCTCAACTTAAGATTGAGCTCAAATTAAGATTGAACATGAATTTAGGATTGACATAATACATTCGATATCAATTATGAAGCTCAAGTCTGCACACTCCTTCATAAGGAGATTGTTATTTCTATAAAAAATTCTCTAGTATTTCATAAATACTCCAAAACGCTCTAAACTATCATAGAGTAATCTTAATTAGAATTTGATATTTGCTCTATGTATCAAATACATAAGCTAAGTGAGATCTGTATGCAGTACAACATGTATGATAACTCTTATTGGTAGTACATAGGGAACCCATCTAACATGCTCTATATTAAACAATTTAATTGTAACGACCCGTAAAATTGTAATAATTTTAATGGTTTTATTTACATATTAAATCGAATTTTTGAGGGATTTTAAATAATAATATTTTGAAATAAAAAGTTAATGTTTGGACCATGTATAATTAAATATAGAAAATGGTAAATTTTCAATTAATTTTATGAAAGTTTATTTATTATGAAATTCTATTAAATTCAAGTTAGCTAATAACAGCTGATAATAAAATATTTTCCAAAACCTGAATATTTATACATAGGAAATTCTAAAATCCTCTCTTGAGTGAGATGGCATCTTCCGTTTTTCGAAATTTGAACACCTGTTGCTCCATTTATCTTAATTCTGATAAAAATAACAGCATTTTCGGTACCGATTTTTGACTTTTGATCGGATGATCCTATCACAAGTATCTGTATACCGTTTTGATCGTCTCGTTGCGCTGATCTACATGGTATATTTATTTCTGTATTCTGTAATCCGGTACGCGACGGAAGCCATAAAACAGTTTGTTGTAATGGTACGTGAATTGTGCCCATTGATTTTTCGTTGCATTTAAAATTTGAACCGGGAAAGCAGAAAAAAATTATCGCTTTAAATTTTGGTTAACTGAAATTCGATAGCGGGCATTCATTCAGAAGAAAAAAAATCTATTTATTTCTGGTCCGTTCAAATTTTTCACCGACCGTTGCCATTTATATTAGCTTTCACATATGTTTTTCTATTCACATCGTTTCCTTTTCTAAATTGCTTTAATCATTTTACTGAACCAATGCCAGCCCGTTACTCTTCCATCAATTCTATTTATTGGTCGGGGCTACGTTCTTTCTCTTTTTATCCGTACGTTTCCCTGGAATTCATATATTTACTAATTGTACGTTTTTTTTCCCTAAAAACTTGCTTTCTCCCCATAGCTCTCTCTCCTTATTGTGTCCTAACTCTTCTCTTACCAGATCCAAAAAAAACAAACACAGTTCTTCACTTTCCACCTCGATGGCCGAGCCTCCACCGAAACAATCACCTCACACCTCTCACCGGCCGACTCTCGCTCATCCCTGACCGAGCTCACCATTCCAGCCGCCTCAGCCCAGCATCGGCTCACCCACCAATCTCGGCCTTCACTCAACCTCCTCGTCCCGAGCCTCATCACCTTCGCCCAGCGATAGGTTACCAATCTCCTCCGACTTGGTTGCCCGCTTCTCCGTCCTGGCCTAGCACCGTAGTCATCTGCTCGCGTGTGTGTGGGTATAAGGTTCGAGCCTATAAATCTTTTTGTTGCGTCAGAACTTTTCATGTTAGTATATATAAAAAAAAAAAAATCCGGATCTGAGAGATTACATACGTTTATTTTATTATCTAAGTAACATTATTTTATATAAGCCTAATGTATACTGTATAGTAAGTTGTTATAGGACTTTATATTATGTTAGTATAATGTATCGGTGATATATATATATAATATAATAGTTATATGAGAAGTTGGTCTGCTGGTTTTCAAAAATTTGTAGGGGTTAGCTTATATAGTTTTTCGACATATAGACTTTGATTCCAGAAACCATGGTCTGCCTTGCTATGTTGGGTTTTGTCTTAGCTTGATCGCCTGTACTTCTTTATCGTATATATATATATGTAATAGTTGATGTTACATATAGGCTATATATTTGTATGCGTGGGTCTATTATAATATATATAAGTTATATATAAAAGTGTTGGATCTGAGAGTTGTCCACATGATTGTTTAAACGTATTGATGTCTGCATATTTATACCTTTTAAGTTCGTTCCCATATATATGTTCAAAAAAAAAATTATAAGATATCAGTGTGTCATATTGTATTAAAAAGTCTGTTAGTTAGTAAGTTATAAAGGTGTATTCACCTTACTGTTTAATTTAGTCAATAGTGAAGAAATATGTCAAGTGTAGTTTAAGTTATTTATATATAAGTGTAAAATTTACAAAATTTGTTTAGTTTCTTACAAGTTTTGTCATACATTTTTATCTAAGTATAGTATTGGGACATTTGTTTTATTGTATATTCATATTCAACGTTGCAGTAATATACATTTACTTAACCAGTGAGTCTGCACACAAATTGCATATTTATATTTTAGATTATCCGTTACGTGAGTTTATATTTGTAAACATGTATAGAGTTTATTTTAAATAAATGAATGTATCTATATATAGTTTTATAAGAAGTTTTGGGACGATTTAATGAAAAGTTATATAAGTTTAAAAATATAAAATTTAAGATAATAAGGTTTATGATAATATTTATATATGTAAAATTCTATCTCTATCAAACTGATTTCCATTTGCTTCATCGTTTCCCTTTTATTAGCTTGTACGTCAAATCCTTATCCATCTAGTTTTGTTTCGGAATCCGTGCGTAGATGCATGACCCCCTCTATCATCGAATCTCTCTAACCTCGAAAGGTGAGTAATCACTCACGATTAACATTCTTTTATTCATTAAATTTGATTTCAATTGAAACGACAATTGAAATATACTGTTGTAGTTATATAAATTTGATATATATGTTATTATCTGTAACTGTTCACCTGCGGGATATGACACCATATCCTGTTGTTTATATTATATTGTTATTGATGATATATGCCTGTTATTTTATTGTATTTTCTGTTATCACTCTGCAAGCACTATGGGTTGAAATGATACATACCCGAACAGACTTTAGAATAGGAAAAAATCGTTATGGGTTGAAATGATAAACCCAAGCGATTTTCATTTAATTGAATTGGGATTACGGGTTGAAATGCTATCCACCCGTATACATTTAGTGTACAGATTGAAATGATTAATATCCGTAACACTTGACCATATGATAAGAAATATATACAGACATCGTTGGTCCATATATATAAATATTTTGAAATTTAATTCATTGTTTTGGAAAGAAATATATGGTCTTATTAAATGTTAATCCTTAAAAAAATTTATATATAAAGGGTAATGATATATAGATTTAATAATATTTAATTTAGTCAAAATTTGATTTAATACATAAATTATGCTAAATATTTATGTAAATTTTATTCCAAAAGTATTCTGCAATTTACTAAGATTGGGAGAAAAATGTGGGTTTATCTAAATGGTATTTAAATAAGGATTTATTCAATTAAATCAATTTGAAATTTTTGAATGGGAAATTTAAGGGTATGATTTTTTTACTATGTTTTTATTTAAGCGATTTAATGAATATTTCACGTTTAAATAAATTAAAGAAAATATTGAGTAAAATGTAATTTAAGGTTACTTAAATGATATTGTATCTAATGAGGGATTATTTTAAGACTAGATAATAATGAGGTTAAATCGAGATCTATATGGAACTATTAAATTGAACATTTAATTAAATATTAAAGCTTTGAACTATATTGGGATTTAAATGGTTTATTTTGAGATTTGGATATGTATTTGAAATCAGTATAGTTGGATTTATTATGTAGAAAACTAAATTGATTAAAAAGTTAGTTTGAAACGTTGAATACTTAAAGTTTTGAAATATATTGAATATAAAGGGTATTTTGTGATTTCAAATCCAAATTTGAGATCGATAACATTGAAGTGGTTATTTTAGAAATTGAGTTGAATTTAAATTAATAAATTGAGATTGAAATAGATTTAAATGGGATGGTCGGGTTGATGTTAAACGATTTGTTAAGTTGAGGGAATTGAAATTTCTTTACTGTACAAATTATTTAATATATAAAAATACTATTTGGGAAATATAGAGATAGTTGAAGTGAAAATGATATTTGGTTTTGAAGTATAAATTAGGTTGAAAAGACTACAGTGTTATAGTGTATATTTCTATCTTTTAGATAGTTCCATGGACCCTTAGAGGATGGTTATCCCAAACATCCTCTAAGTTAATTATATTTCAGTTGATATTTCACTTGAGTTAGATTTATAGATATAAGAATGTTAATCCTGACTCGAGTGTTTTGTGTTTTGCTTTACGCTCGGGTCAGACTGAGAGATACAACATTTGAGACTCACCTTCGAAGTTGGAGCGTTGCTTGAAGATCCAGCTATCTATCCCTTCAGTCATCCAGTTGATTGGTCCAGAGAAGCCATCTGTTGCATTGGAGACTTCATGGCATTTGAACAATTCGGTTGTATTTTATTTCTATCTCTGAGGTATATAGTAGCTTCATGAACTACTATTCTTTATCTATTCCGCTGCATTGTATTACTCTGTGTTAGTGATCTATGATTGATTTATTTACTGTATATTTTAAGTTTTGCCAAATTTTATTAACAATTCGGTATTTTGAATTATCCAAGTCGGACATGTACGGTTTTATTGTCAATTTGAATGGTCCAAAATAGCGGGTCGTTACATTAATACAATGCATGTGTATATCATTTTAGGCATTCCCAACATCATTTTATATTGATTACAGAAGATGTCCTTTTAAGTCCTGTATTGAAAATTAAACAAAAAACTAAAATAATTTTAACATCGATCATCATTAATAATCATAAGTTTGTTGTATACTTATAGTGTTAGAAAAATCTATTATTACCTTTATAGTGTTTTCTTACAGACGTACGCTTCCTTTACATTTTGTTTGAAATTCATGCTATTCGACTTCTCCATTAAAATACTATGGCTTAGATCTGATACTTATCGAATAATACTTATGTATCATTTCATCGATCATATGCAATATTAACAAACTTAATTGACACTCCCACTGACTTTGAGAAATTTTAGTTCTTATATACAAATAGTCCATTCTAAGTCATTATTTAGAATTTTTTTTCAACCTATGTGCACCAAAGCTCAAAGTCATAACGGGCGATAAATTTTGTAAGAAAAATATGAATTAACTTAGTTAAATGATGAATTTGTTACGTAAATTATAACGATTGAACTTTATGATGTATTTCTATTAATGTAGCTTATATTAAAACTAATTGGCCTTTTTCTTGAAGACAAATTTAAGGCCAGTGGATCATATCCCTTCTGGTACAACTATCAAAATCATATTTTGCTAATATACTTGGAACCCATTTTGGATTTTCTCATCATTCCATATGGTAAAGTTGATACTTTTAATGGATTATTGACAATTGAGAAAAAAAAAATTCTCGACATCGACAATAAAATCATAGTTTCTCTTTAATAAGCAAGAGTTCTTATTAGACATTATAATTAGTTGTTTCTGTTTAGGTTTGGTCAATTTCATTTCATCCTTTGTAGTTAGTTTTATCTTCAACATTTTCAGATTCATTTTGTTACCAATAATTTCTAAAAGAAATTCCTATGTCATGAAGTTGGTGTTTCTTGAAACAACAATTGTTTCTCACTGCGATGGAATAGGCATTCGTGAACATTTTACAAGTTTCCTATGTATGTGTATAAAATCACTTTGGTTCCAAGTTTATGAATTTATTTTTCATATTATACATTGGTTGATCAATATTGATTGGTCCCAAACTCATTTGGAGTGGCGCATATAGTATCCCTCATGAATAAGCATTATGTGTAGTCTCTCGACTCACACAACCTGTCAACCGCTTGACCTAGGATACGTAGGGGTTGTTTCATTAACCCTTATTTTGTATGATTTTATAAAATTCATTAGAGACGAATTAAGTTTAATCTATGAACTTACTCTCTAAGTACACAACCTTACAGAAAGTTAACTCAAGTTCACACATCATCAATCATACTTTGTCCAACAAAGTACAATTAATCTTTATCGATACATCATTATGTATTATAGGCAGGAGTTACTTTTGAGATAGATTATTCATTTTAGGTACAAATAGAACGCATTTCCAATACATTCACATATTCGATCAAATTGAAATCTTTTATTTCTTTTGCACGTATTGTTTTCCACTTCCTTTTAATTTTCAATGAAATTTTCATAAGTGCACTACTTTTGTATCAAATACACATGTTTATTTCTATGATATTTCATCTATGAATTCAATGAAGTAAGTGGATCCATTTTGGTAATATGAGACTTTAAACTACTTACATCTATATGTATCATTGCAAAGAATTCATTAACCTTTTTGTCCCTTATACTGATTGAGTGATTCTCCTTAATCGTTGAGATACAATTCATCAGTATCATATAATTCATAACCATATGATTAAAGATTTATTTCTCAAAACCATGGCTATGTCCATAATCCAAAATAATTAATTTTTTTGATACTTATGTATTATGCAGCTAATGCAACAAATATGGTTATTTTAATAGATTTATTTTATAATGGATATTCAAACTACTCATAAAAAATAAAACCATATTACGGTCAATACTAAAACAGTTATTATTCCACAAATAATATTTGGTATATTAATGAAAATCATTTTTTCATATGTTGATGCATCCATTGATAACATGAAATATGAAGCTTAATTTAAATACTTATTGTGGGATTTTTATTTCTTTTTAATGTAAGTAATTTAAAGTTGAGAGGTTTTGATTAAATATCATAAATTCATAGAAATAACCTTTATAGAAAATGATTTTCTATATTACACACAATTGAACAGAAATCATGTTTTTCATTCCATATTAAGTATCTTTTAGTATTTTGTACAATTCTTATTTTCGAAATTCCTGTATGAAGTAAAAATAACCATTCACTCTCTTCATCCCAATTGTGCTTAAGTCACATCCACAGTCATAAATTTTCTTTCCTTTCGAAATAGTTGAACCATTCAAATAAGATCCTTATTATATCAACTGTATTGAATACATGATTTATGTTATGGTTTATTTTCTTATTTCCAATGAAATAATTTCATTGAAGTTTCGTATATTCTGAGCCACGATAGTTCACCATATAACATTTATATGTGGTCGAATATGGATCACATATCTATATTCTTTTATGATTAAGAGTTCAAATCTCATAAAAGACAATACATAGTTGCACAATAAAATAACACAAAAGCCTCGGTCAATCAAAAACGAGAATGAATAAGATAAAATTGGAAGTAAATAGCTTGAACACATGGAATTTTATAGTGGTTCAACCTCAAATTGCTTATGTCTACTTTAATTTTATTTTAGAAGATTTTACGCAATACAGCTAAATTACAATGTTCCACATATTGAAAATAAAGTAAACCTAAGTTTTATAGCATTTCACAATAAAATATAGTTAGAAAAGAAAATAAGAGATTAGATCCTTCTTTCACTACGCTAGGATGGTTATTTATAGGCAAATTCATCCACCAGAGTCCTTTGCTCATGGAACACTAGCAAGAAATCAGACGCATGGAATTTGGAAGGAAGAAAGAGTCAGATTCATTACTTAAATCATGTCGGTACTGACCAAATCATGTTGGTGCCGACATGATTTTATACCTTGAACCTACTTTTCCTTCATATCTGTTCAAGTCTTCAAGTTTCAAAACTTCATTGGAAATTTTCTCCTATAAATCATGTTAGTTCCGGCATGACTTGTCCTATGAGAATGTTTTCTTTTCCTATTAAGTATACTGGATCTTCACTTATGACTCAAAAGTGGACCACACGTAAAATCAACTCGGTGCCAACATGATTGACCTTATCGATACCGATATGCTGTGACTTATGAAAAACTTATCATACTTATTTTATTTCATCTTTTCACCATTCATGTCACATCTTGAGTTCCCTTATCCATTCCTTTATCATCTTGAAGCCCGTAGTCATCAAGAAGTCGCTCGGTTCAAATGCTATATAACACTTGCCCCCTAAGTCGTGCTTTCATGGAAACAAAGCATTCTTTGGTCCAAGACGAGCAATCTGATGTCAACTGTAGAAGAGTCATCAATCGACTAACAATCATCTTAATGACCACGTCTGTTTTGAGAGTGTTTATTCACTGTTTCAAATAGTCGTTGAGCCACCTCCGTTCTCTAGTATGGTAGGAACTTCTAATTTTCTAAAAGTTACATCATGTTCCATTTAAGCATACTTCCTTTTCTTCCTTTTTATAAAAAAATTAAGGAGCAAGATATAGAAGTACCGACACGAAATTTATTTCTTGATGCATCTGTTCATAAGTATTATATGACATGCTCGCTCTTTTTCTACCATAACTATTATAACATATGAAATATGAAGCTTAATTTAAATACTTATTATAGGCTATTTATATCTTCTTAATGTAACTAGTTTACAGTCGAAGGTTTTTGATCAGCTATTATAAATTTGCAAAAATAACCTTTATAGAAAACAATTTTCTATATTACATACAACTGGATAGAAGTCTTATTTATCATTCTATATTAAGCATCTTTTAGTATTTTGTATAATTCTCATTTTTGACTTCCCTTTATGAAGCAGAGTTGACCATTCACTCTCTTCATCCCAACTGTGCTTACGTTACATACTCTCATACATTTTCTTTCCTTTCCAAAATGGTCAAACAATTCGAAGGAGATCCTTATTGTAATCAACTGTATTTAATATGTGATTTTTTATTATGGTTTATTTTCTTATTTCCATTGAACCAATTTCATATATTATGAACTACGATGGTTCACCATATAACATTTATTTATGGCCGAATATAGATCAAATATATATATTCTTGTGTTGCTTAAAAGTTCAAAACTCATAAAGAAATTACATAGTCTAAGACTGTTGCACAAAAAACTGACACAATATCCTCATTCAATCAAAAACGAGAATGAATAAGATAAAATTGGGAGTAAATAGCTTGAACGCATGGAATTTTATAGTGGTTCAGCCTCAAATCATTGCCTATGTCCACTTCAATTATATTTCAGAAGATTTTACAAGAGCGTAGTTGAATTATAATGTTCCATATCTTAAAAACAAAGTAAACCCAAGTTTTATAGCACTTCATGATGAAATACAGTTAGAGAAGAGAACAAGAGATTAGATCCTTCTTTTGTTGCTCTAGGATGGTTATTTATAGGCAAACTCATCCGTCGGAGTCCTTTTCTCATGGAAGACTAGTAAGAAATCAGATGCATGCAATTTGGAAGGAAGAACAATTTAAATTCATTACTTAAACATGTCAACATTGACCAAATCATGTTGGTGCTTCCAAAGTTCTGCTTGACACGAATCAAGCTGATAAGCTGGACAAGCTGCACCTAATACCCTCCTGGGTGCTTGAAAACTTTTGCAGCACCTCTTTGCTTTCTCCTGGCTCCGATACCAAAACTTGTTACTACAGGATTGTGCAAATATAATTTCAATTTTGGTTGAATAACAGTAAGTGGAGTAGCAAATTTGCAAGTAGAACTAGTAGTAGATTTTATTACACTCAAAATATTTTATAGAGGACTTCTTTTACAAACACACTTCGGCTACCGCCATTACAAACACAAACTCAGGATATAGAACTTGTAATATTTTGTACATGCCCTAACATTACACACTACTCATATATATAGTAGTAACTAGCAGTGGATAAGCTTGTCCAAAGACTCTAGTTCCTTTATCATTGTGGCTATAGATAAGCTTTAATCTTTCGAGCTGAATATGTATTGAGCTGGCACTTGTTTGTCCTAATCTTTTGTGCTGGTGCTTGTCCATTTGCTTTATAACTTTTGAGCTGTCCTTACTAGAATAAATATCTTATTTTACAGCTATCCAGAAGTATGATTGAAGATCTTTATCTTTCTAGAGGCAAAGAGAATCATGGTGGTGCTATTGGAAAAGGTATAGGGCTCGGTATTGTGTTGATTACTATTCCTCTTCTATTGGGAAGTTCCAGAATTACCATAATATAAGTTGGACGAGTTTTGCGCATTGTTTTGCAAATAACGTTAGTACGCTGAATTTTAGCGTAATTTCTTCCATTTCTTCTATCTCTCTTCATGACTTTTATCTATGTTGACACTCATAAGGTCCTCATCATCAGATTCAGATTCAAGAATTTCTTTAAGCTGATTTTTCAATTACTTTTTTGAGGAATTCATTATTAATTCTTTTAAGATTTCTAAAATATCTCTTTTGGGAGGTTTACCCAAAGGAGTTTGAGGTTCACGATTAATTAAACCATTAACTGAAAATATAGAATATTTAAAGAATTCGTATTTATCCCACCATTTTATTAGAATTCTTCTTCCTAAATAAGGAATTTCAAAAGATAATCCTAATTTTTGTAGTGTTCTTGGGGCAATTATAACATCCCATTTCATTATCCATGGTACTTGATGGAGTATTGCAAACATCAAACCATGATTTTTCATAGATGGGTTAATTTCAACAAATTTTTCGTAAATTGTTCTAATTTTTTGTGGTAAAATTATCGGATATAATCCGAAGTTTGAAAACCAAAATAAAAACCATTTAGATAATTTAAAGAACTTTGTTTCTTAAATTGTATAAACCAACTATGCCTTTTATGTCTATTTTCATAGTAAAAACCAATTTCCCAAGCTTTAATATAATCAAAATAATTAAAGCTTATTTTGTTTTTATAAGGATTTTTTGATCCCGTTGGTATATCTTTGGACTTGTATAGGTCTCTGTCCCATTGCTCTGGGGTGATAACTTTAATAATAGTGGCTTTAGAATATGCCCAATCTCCTCTTGATCTTAGAGTGGATTCAAATTTTATAGATCCAGAATAGGTTAATATATCTTGGTAGAATTGAAAACCCTTTAGATATAAATAAGGATCCGTAAAGTTTTTTAAGTAAAAGGTCATAACCTCTTCAGCTGATAGATGGTTGTATTTTTTCTCAATGGGGAATACCCAATAGTTGGAATATACGGATATACATACTCTTTAGCATATGAACATTTTATTGCGAGCTCATAAGCTTCAGGCCTTAGTTATTCTTCTTCTAGAACAGTTTTTAGGACTTCATCCCTAATAGTTTTTTCACTTTTAAGGAATATCGACTTATAAGTCGATTGTGATTGAGCAGTTTTACTGCTTTCTATTTTTTTCCCTTATTCATTTTTACCCTATAAAAATTCACGAGTTAAGAAGTCAGGAAGTGAATTATTAGTTCCTTTGATAAACTCAATATCAAAGTCAAAGACTGGTAAAATTGCTTGCCATCTGGCAAATATTTATTTGGAAGCTATATTTCTAACATCTTTTTGTAAGATTTCTTTAGCAGATATACAGCCCACTCTTGATAAGAATTTTGATTTAACAAATCACTATCAAATTTTTGTATACATAATACAATTGATAAGATTTCCATTTTTACTGCAGATTAATTTGCTCTTGGAGCTTGCCATAGCCCAGATGTGAATCTTACTAATGATTCTTTATTATCCATTTTTGGTTTAAGAATTCCTCCATAGCCTATATCTGATGCATTAATTTCAATTATTTTGAATGCACCAGGGTGAGGAATAGCCAAACATGGAATGTCTTTAAATCTGGCTTATATCTTTTTTACTGCATTAATATGTCTTTCTAACCATGAAGGTGGATTCTTTTTTATTCTTTCAAAAGATGCAGCTTGTCTAGCTTATCAGCTTTACTCAAGTCATCGTTCGGGTAAGAAGTTAAAATATTTTTGGGTATTATCTTACTGCAGCAAAGCTACTGTAGCACCGACACTATTCATTGAAAAAACAAATCTAATAAATTTGTTTTGTCACCATATCTGGTTCTCGACTATTTTTTATTATAAGTATTGATAATTATTTGGAAGACCGATCTTTATCTTACGTTTGAAACCGGAATTCGTCCTTAAGTCACGTATCCGTTATTAGTCTCTGTTAGTCGTTAAAGTGTTAAGGAGTTTTGAGACTTTAGGAGTAAATCATTGACAGTGATAAAGAAAAGATAATGAATCGATTAACCAGAGCATTGTCATACAGAGACAATAGCAAAAATAGTTTAGATGATCTACAAATGGAAATTAATAACAAAAACCAAGAAATTGTTATCAAAGAAGATCTAATTAAGTGGAAAATACCGACTTATTCACTATTAAAAATTTACAAAAAAACAGGTAGTTTTATTATGAAATTTGATTATATAATCAAAACTGTTGAACAATTTATCCCCCCTACAGAAGGTTATAATACTTTTAGTTTACCTCCAAAAGGGCTTTTAAATATACATAAAGAAAAATATAAATTTATTCATACAGGCATGGTTCAAGTTTCACTAAAACCAGCAACTCGTCTAGGATTAAATACATCGGCCATTATTGCAGCACGTGATAAAAGACATAATAAGTTTCGTGATTCTTTAATAGGAATCGTAGAATCAACTCTATGTGATGGACCAATATATTTTTCATGCTTTCCTAATTTCACTGTTTCTATAACAGACCCAAATGTAATGCAATCTGTCTATTTAGATATAAAAAAAAGAAGGTTTTAATATGAAACCTGGAACGTAAAATGTTATATTTATTTATAAAATATGTTATAAAGCAATCAATACTGTTATAGCAGACATTAAAAATATACCAATTAAAAACGATGGTACAACGACGATGTTTATAACTGATATAAGTAAAAGTAATTTATTATCCCTAAATCCAAAAAATGGAATGAAATAAGTTTATCAAAAAAATGGCTTTTAAAAGAAGCTAATGACCTAGTTAAAGTAGAAAACAAAACCTTGAAAGAAATCATTGAATATCTAGAAGGTGACGTATAAATTAGATTTTCAAAAAATAGAATTACACACCTTACATTAGGTGCTACCTCAAAATTATAGGAGCCAGTCCCTCAAAAAAGCCCCAATACTTTAAAATTAAAAGAAGAAAATGTAATTATTAGAAATATACCAGATGGAGTAAGCTAACCTGAGTACATATTTGATAAATCTTCATCCCCAACCCCTTCTGATTTGGGCTACGATGAAGACAAGAGTGTATTTGGTTGAAATACCTTAGCTCTTAATGAAGAGATAAAATTTCCCTTTTCATAAATAGAACATCAAAAATTTTATTCAGATGAAAATAAAACTAAAAGAAAATGGTTCTTTATGAAAACCTCGAAAATTCAAGAAAAATGGTCCAAAAGATATAAATCATATCTCCAAAAAATAGGAGACGATTTACCAGAAATTATGATTTCTTCAAAATGGTAGAAGGATACTATAGAATAGAAAAACATAAAGATACCTTTCCCAATTTTGATGATTTTTTTTAACAGTTGCAATATAAGTATGGCATACCAAAAATATACGACAAAAAGGGGAAAGTAATAAAGAGTATACATTCTCCAGAATCCAATTTATTATTTAAAATTGAAAATGAAGAATTAATTGCAACTCCTTATAGGAAAAATGGCAATATTGAAGCCATTATTGAACAAAATAATTTTACAAATTTAATGTTTCAATTAATGGATAAGCAACTAATTAAGATAGAACAAGAGGTTAATAAAAATCCAAAACATGAAAGAAATAAAAATCATAAAGAGCTATCTTCTACAGATAAGGCTTTATTTAAACCTTTACCTTCCGAAAAACTAAATCTTAACCTAAACAGGCATAGAGAAAATATTGAAATGTTAGAAGAAATCATAAAAAGGTTAAAAACCCTACAAGTGAAAGAAAAGGAAATGACACCCATTACAGATAAAATTTATGATCGAAGATTAAACTCTGACGAAGACTTTAATCAAAATTCATACGAAGAAATTAGTCAACTTCAAGAAATGTTTTTATCAGAACCAAAGCAACAAGAAAATTCTTTTGAAATCAACAAAACAAATTACAAAAAATTTCCAAATAAAAAACCTTGTTATGATAAACCAACTCCAGTCGATCTCCTAATAGAGGAAATGGATCTTTATATGCATGCATCATACGATGGCTCATCAATAGTTGAACGAAACATGATGGTTGCTCGGAATATCAAATTCAACTAAAACTACATTATATGTCAATGTATACCATAGCCAGTAGAGCTAAAGGCAATAAAGATGAAGATATAGCAACTGCAATAATTCAAGGATTTACATGCCAATTAAGACACTGGTGGGAAAATTATATGACTAGCAAAGTTAGAAATCGTGTAATTAAAGCAGTAAAAGTAGTGAATGATAGAGTAGTCGATGTGGTTAATACACTTCTTTACATAATCGCCAATCATTTTGTAGGAACGACATCATTATTAAATGGTAAAACAAGAGAACAATTAATGAAATTAAAATGCAAGAATTTATCACAATTTAGTGGTATAAAGATATTTATTTCTCTAAAGTATTTATAATGCATGATTGCAATCAAGACTTTTGGAAAGAGAAATTCATATCAGGATTACCACCCTTATTTGTAGCAAGGGTTAAAGAAAGAATAAAAAGCCAAAATGATGGAGTAATTCCTTATGATGAATATTCATATGGTGAATTAGCATTAGAAATAGTAGCAGAAGGAATAAATCTATGTAATGATATCAAATTACATAAACAAATACAAAAGGGAAACCTATATGGTAAACAAGTCTTAGGAGACTTTTGCGACCAAGTGGGAGTTAAACCCATAAGACCTGAAAAAGTTATAGAAAATCAAAAAACTATTTAAAAGAAAACCTTTCAAAAATAAAAATTTCCAGAGTGAAAAATGTGAATGTAGTAAAACTACAAATAAAAAATATTATTGAAATAGAGGAAAAAGAAATAAAGATAAAGAAAATAATAAGAAAATTCTAATATGTTGGAAATGCAAAAAGGCAGGACATTATGCAAATAAATGTGAAATGAAAAAGAAAATAAATAATCTTGATGTAGACGAAGAATTAAAAAAATTAACTTAAAAAATTACTCTTAGAAAGTTCTGATTTAGAAACTGAAGATTGAAATTAAATATTATTGCAGAAGAACATTCAGAAACAGAATCAGAAGAAGAATCGCTAGGTGATGATTACGAAGCCGATAATGATTATAATTACTATAAAAAATTTGTAATGGATTATTTTTCCTATCAAACGAAGACAACTTTATCCTATATATAATAGACAAAATATCAGACCCAGACGAAAAGAAAATATATTAAGAAACTATTTAGAATCTTATCATGATAAAATTAATGAGAAAATTTTAAAATTAAAACAACCAAAAACTTATAATATAAAAGAAATTTTTGATAGAGTAAGAAATTCAAAACCTAAAGTAAGTTCAGTTAATCCGTACACTGAAGCAACAATATCAGAATTAAAACATGAAATAAGAACACTTAAACAATAAATTAAAGAATTAAGAGGTAAAATAATTTTACTTGGATAAAGATATCATGATAATAGTGATGATAATGAAAAAACATTATAAGAAAAAGAATTAAATAATTTAACATTTGTGAATATGTTAGATCGTGTTATTACATATAATTGGCATACCAAAGTCACTATAGTAGTACATAAAGAATATTGTTTCCAAGCCATTGCAATGATAGATTCAGGTGCTGATTTACGTTGCATCAACGAAGGAATAGTAGCTTCAAGATATTTTACTAAAACAATAGAAATTCTAAATTCCGTAGATGGCAGAAAATTATTTATACAATATAAATTACAAAATTCAGTAGTTTGTAATAAAGGGATTTGCATTGAAATGTCATTTATAATGGTAAAAAAATTATCACATGATGTCATATTAGGAAACCTATTTTTACATATGTTATACCCAATATCAAAAATATCCGAAAAGGGTATAACAAGTACCATGAATAATAAAGAATTAACATTCAATTTTGTTTCACAACCAAAATGTCATGAAATTGATACTATACAAAAAGCTATAGAAAGAAAAGAAAGTTTTTCTGAATTCCTTATCCCAGGAAATAAATTATAAAAAGATTAGAGAAAATTTATCTTTACCTCATTTTCAAAAGAAAATAAAAGACTTGCAAATTCATATAGAGAACATAATATGTTCAGATACTCGTAATGCATTTTGGGGAAGGAAGAAACATATGGTAAATCCACCTTACGAACCTGACTTTAAAAAAAGTCAAATTCCAACTAAGGCTCGTCCAATTGCTATGAGCCCAAGGCATCTTGAAATATGTAAAAAAATAAATTGATGAGTTATTAAAAAAGGGACTTATCAGAACCTCTAAAAGCCTATGAAGCTGCCCAACATTTTATGTCGAAAATGCAGCTGAATTAGAACGTGGAGTCCCTAGATTAGTTATAAACTATAAATCTTTAAATAAAGCTTTAAGATGGATTAGATATCCAATTACGAATAAAAAAGATTCACTAGTAAGGATTTATTTAGCCAAAATAATTTCGAAATTCGATATGAAATCTAGATTTCGGCAAATTCAGATTGCTGAGAAGGATAGATATAAAATGGCATTTACAGTACCATTCGGATGCTATGAATGGAATGTAACGCCATTTGGGCTTAAAATGCACCAACAGAATTTCAAAATATAATGAATGATATTTTTAGTCCTTATACAGCCTTTAAAATAGTTTACATTGATGATGTTTTAGCATTTTCAAATTCAATTGAACAACATTTTAAACATTTAAATACTTTTATAAATGTTACGAAAATGGCTTGTTTAGCTGTGTCAGCCAAGAAAGTTAAAAATTTTCAAACAGAAATAAGATTTCTAGGACATATTATAAAAGATGAAATGATACTTCCAATAGATAGAGCAATTATATTTGCTGACAAATTCTCAAATGAAATTAAAGATAAAACTCAATTACAAAGGTTTCTAGGGAGTTTAAATTATGTATCTGATTTCTATCAAAATTTAGCTTGTGAAGCTAAACCTCTTTTTGAAAGATTAAAAAAGAATCCACCTGCATGGACAGAAAAACATACTAATGCAGTAAAAAGGATAAAAGCCAGAGTTAAAGAAATTCCATGTTTGGCTATTCCTCACCCTGATGCATTCAAATAGTTGAAACCGATGTATCAACTATAGGCCATAGAGGAATTCTTAAACAAAAAAATGATAACAAAGAATCATTAGTGAGATTCACGTTTGGGCTATGGCGAGGTCTAAGAGCAAATTACTCTACAGTAAAAAAGGAAATCTTCTCATTTGTATTATGTATACAAAAATTTGAAAGTGATTTCTTAAACCAAAAATTCTTATCAAGAGTAGACTGTAAATCTGCTAAAGAAATCTTACAAAAGATGTTAAAAATACAGCTTCCAAACAAATATTTGCCAGATGGCAAGCAATTTTATCAGTCTTTGACTTTGATACTGAGTTTACAAAAGGAACTAATAATTCACTTCCTGACTTCTTAACTTGTGAATTTTTACAGGGTAAAAATGAATAAGGGAAAAGAAAAAATAGAAAGTAGTAAAACTACTTAATCACAATCGACTTATAAGTCGATATTCCTTAAAAGTGAAAAAATTATTAGAGACGAAGTCTTAAAAACTATTCCAGAAGAAGAATGGCCTGAAGCTAATGAGCTCGCAACAAAATCTTCATATGCTAAAGAGTATGTATATCTGTATATTCCAACTCCTGGGTATGCCCCCATTGAGAAGAAATACAGCCATCTAACAGCTGAAGAGGTTATGAACTTTTACTTAAAAATCTTTACGGATCCTTATTTATATCTAAAATATTTTCAATTCTACCAAGATATATTAACCTATTCTGGATCTATACAATTTGAATCCACTCTAAGATCAAGAGGAGATTGGGCTTATTCTAAAGCCACTATTATTAAAGTTTTCACCCCAGAGCAATGGGACGGAGACCTATACAAGCCCAAAGATATACCAGCGGGATCAAAAATCCTTATAAAAACAAAATAAGTTGTAATTATATTAATTATATTAAAGCTTAGGAAATTGGTTTTTACTATGAAAATAGACAGAAAAGGCATAATTACTTTATACAATTTAAGGAACAAAGTTCTTTAAATTATCCAAATTGGTTTTTATTTTGGATTTCAAACTTCGTATTATATCCGATAATTTTACCAAAAAATTAGAACAATCTACGAAAGAATTGTTGAAATTAACCCATCTATGAAAAATCATGGTTTGATGTTTGCACTACTTTATCAAGTACCATAGATAATGAAATGGGATGTTATAATTGCCCCAAGAACACTACAAAAATTAGGATTATTTTTTGAAATTTCTTAATTAGGAAGAAGAATTCTAATAGAATGGTTGGATAAATATGAATTCTTTAAAGATTCTATATTTTCAATTACTAGTTTAACTAATCGCAAACCTCAAACTCCTTTGGCTAAACCTCCCAAAAGAGATATTTCAAAAATCTTTAAAAAATGAATTCTTCGAAAAAGGAATTGAAAATTCATCTTAAAGCAATTCTTGAATCCGAACCTGATGATGAGGACCTTATGAGTGTCAACATAGATAAAAGTCATGTAGAGAGATAGAAGAAATGGAAGAAATTACGCTAAAATTCAGCGTACTAATGTTATTGCAAAACAAAGCGCAAAACTCGTCCAACCTATATTATGGTAATTCTAGAACTTCCCAATAGAAGAGGATTAGTAATCAGCGCAGTACCGAGCCCTACACCTTTTCCAATGGCACCACCAGGATTCTCTTTGCCTCTAGAAAGATAAAGATCTTCAATCATACTTCTGGACAGCTGTAAAAGAAGATATTTATTCTTTCAATGACAGCTCAAAAGTTATAAAACAAAAGGACAAGCACCAGCACAAAAGATTAGGACAGACAAGTGCCAGCTCATACAGACAGCTCAATACTTATCCAATAAAAAGTGAAAAGATAAGAGCTAGCTCAAAAGATTAAAGCTTATCTATAGTCATAATGATAAAGGAACTAGAGTCTTCGGTCAAGCTAATCCACTGCTAGTTACTGCTATAAATATGAGTAGTGTGTTGTGTTATGGAATGTACAAAATATTATTAGTTCTATATTCTGAGTTTGTGTTTGTAATGGCGGCAGCCGAAGTATGCTTGTAAAAGAAGTCCTCTGTAAAATATTTCGAGTGTAATAAAATCTACTACTAGTTCTGCTTGCAAATTCTCTACTCTACTTACTGTTATTCAAACAAAATCAAAATTACATTTGCACGATCCTGTAGTAATAGAGTTTTGGGTGCAGCTTGTTGAATCAGTAGTTTTGATTCATGCAAAGCAAGTTAGAAGAAAAAGAGAATTCACGACAAAAAGAAATAATCAACAGACATTGGCTATATCAAAGACTTTTAATCTGTACTTTCACTGTCTAGTATCTATGATTGAGTCTTAGAAATTTGTTAAAATCTATCCTCAAGTAGTCCGCACTTCATATTTCACATAAAAAATCAAAACAGAAGCATACTATGTAAAAATGTCACAGCCAGTCGACTGGCCATAACCATCCAGCCGACTGACTGTGTACATATACATATGCACTGTTTATTTTTTAAATCTTTTGCATAGTCGGTCGACTGACCATGAACGACCAGTCGACTGACCCGAGACCAACTGCCATATTTTCGAAAAGACGTCTTCTTCTCCGAAAGGATGCAACTCTTCTCTGAACGGAAATAGATGCTCCTCTTCGTCAGAACCCTTCACTAATGGCAGTAACTCTTCAACTACTATATATAGATACTCCCAAACACTTCATATTCACCGAATTTCATTCTAACTCTCTACTATTATTCTTGTGCTTTAATATTTGCGTTCAAACAGCGAACAAACGTTTTTACTGCTTTGAATCTACGAACAAACTTTCATAATCTTCGATTCTTAGCATTTCCTTCTCTTCATATCTTCACATGTACTTCATATACTTGAGGATTTGATTATAGGAGGTTTGTACTATCAGTGTCAAATCAGTGTTATCGAGAACACACAGTGTCAGATATAATTTTGTATTAGTAAGTCCTCTTCTGCTGCTGAGGCGAAAATCCTGTTCAGTTGCTCAGGTGTCTATTCTGCTGCTCAGACTATATATACATGTTCCTCCGGTTTAAGTGAGGGTTATTGTAGTCGAAATTCAGAAGGAGTCTGGGACTGGATGTAGAACGGGAAGTTCGAACCAGTATAAAAATTCCTGGTGTGCTTGTTTTTATTTTTGCTTATTTCCATTTACTTTGTTATTATCATCTGTTTCCACATTTAGTTTTAGTTATATTCCATATTACACGATCCTACACACTTCCACAGCTTGTCCAGCTTATCAATTTGATTCGTGTCATCGTTCAGGTACGAAGTTAAAATATTTTTGGTATTATCTTACTGTAGCAAAGTAACTATAGCATCGACACTATTCACAAAAAAAAGTTTTAAGAATTTAATAAATTTGTTTTATCACTATATCTGGTTGTCTATTTTTGTACTGTAACTATTGATAATTATCTGGAAGATCGATCTTTATCTTACCTTTGAAACTGGGATTCGTCCTTAAGTCACGTATCCATTATTAATCTCTGTTAGCCATTTAGGAGTTAAGGCGTTTTTAGATCTAGGAGCAAATCGTTGATAGTGATAAGGAAAAGATAATGAATCGATGAACCAGAGCATTGTCATACAGAGACAATAGCGAAAATAGTTTAGATAATCTACAAATGGAAATTAATAACAAAAACGAAGAAATATTATCAAAGAAGATTTAGAACAAAGTCTAACTAAGCGGAAAATATCGGCTTACTCGCCATCAAAAATTTACAAGAAAACAGGTAGTTTCATTATAAAATTTGATTATATAATCAAAAACTGTTGAACAAGCTATTCCCCTTACAGAAGGTTATAATACTTTTAGTTTACTTCTAAAATGGCTTTTAAATATACATAAAGAAAAATATAAATTTATTCATATATGCATGGTTCAAGTTGTGCTAAAACCAGCAACTCGTCTAGGATTAAATACATCAGCCATTATTGCAGTACTTGATAAAAGGCATAATAAGTTTCGTGATTCTTTAATAGGAATCGTAGAATCAACCCTATGTGTTGGACCAATATATTTTTCATGCTTTCCTAATTTAACAGTTTCTATAACAGACCCAAATGTAATGCAATCAGTCTGTTTAGATATAAAAACAGATGGTTTTAATATGAAACCTGAAATGCAAAATGTTATACTTATTTATAGAATATGTTATAAAGCTATTAATACTGTTATAGCAGACATTAAAAATATACCAATTAAAAACGATGGTACAACGACGATGTTTATAATTGATATAAGTAAAAGTAACATTGTTATCCCTAAATCCATAAAACGGAACCAGAAAAATGGCTTTTAGAAGAATCTAATAACCAAGTTAAAGTAGAAAATAAAACCCTGGAAGAAATCATTGAATATACAGAAGGTGACATAGAAATAAGATTTTCAAAAAATAGAATTACACACCTTACATTTGGTACAACCTCAAAATTAGAGGAGCCAGTTCCTCAAAAAAAGTCCAACTACTTTAAAATTAAAAGAAGAAAATGTAATTATTAGAGATACACCGGATGGAGTAAGCCAACCTGAGTACAGACTTGATAAATCTTCATCCCTAACCCCTTCTGATATGGGCTATGATGAAGACAAGAGCGTATTCGGTTTAAATATCTTAACTCTTGATGAAGAAATAAAATTTCCCTTTCCAGAAATAGAACAGTAAAAAAATTATTCATATGAAAATAAAACTAAAAGAAAATGGTTTTTTATGAAAACCCCTGAAATTCAAGAAAAATGGTTCAAAAGATATAAATCATATCTCCAAAAAATAGTAGACGATTAACCATAAAATTATGATTTCTTTAAAATGATAGAAGAATATTATAGAATAGAAAAACATAAAGATACCTTTCCCAATTTGGATGATTTTTTAATAGTTGTCAATATAAATATGGCATATAAAGAATATGGGACAAAAAAGGGAAAAGTTATAAAGAGTACACATCCTCCAGAATCCAATTTATTATTCAAAAAAGAAAATGAAGAATTTAGCTGCAACTCCTTATAGGAAAAATGGCAATATTGAAGCCATTATTCAACAAAATAATTTTATAAATTTAACGTTGCAATCTATGGGTAAGCAACTCAGTAGGATACAACAAGAGGTTAATAAAAATCCAGAACAAGAAAGAAATAAAAATCATAAAGAGCGATCTTCTATAGGTAAGGCTTTATTTAAACCTTTACCTTCTGAAAAACTAAATCTTAACCTAAACAGGCATGGAGAAAATACTGAAATGTTAGAAGATATCATAAGAACGTTAAAAACCCTAGGAGTGAAAGAAAAGGAAACGACACCCATTACAGAGAAAACATATGATCCAAAACTAAACTCTGATGAAGACTTTAATCAAAATCCAGACAAAGAAATTAATCAACTTCAAGAAATGTTTTTATCAAAGCAACAAGAAATTTTTTTTAAATCAACAAAATAAATTACAAAAAAATTTCAAACAAAAAACCTTATTATGATAAACCAACTCCAGTCGATCCCCTAATACTGGAAATGGATCCCTATATGCAAGCATCATACGTTGGCTCATTAATAGTTGAGTGGAACATCGATGTTTGCTCAGAATATCGAATTCAACTAAAACTGCATTATATGGCAATGTATGCCGTAGCCAGTAGAGCTAAAGGCAATAAAGATAAAGATATAGCAACTGCAATAATTCAAGGATTTACAGGCTAATTAAGACATTGGTTGAAAAATTATATGAATAGCAAAGCTAGAAATCTTGTAATTAAAGTAGTAAAAGTAGTGAATGATAGAGAAGTAGTCGATGTGGTTAATACATTTCTTTACAAAATCGCTAATCATTTTGGAGGAACGTCATCATTATTAAATGATAAAACAAGAGAACAATTAATGAAATTAAAATGTGAGAATTTATCGCAATTTAAGTGGTATAAAGATATTTATTTCTCTAAAATATTTATAATGCATGATTGCAACCAAGACTTTTGGAAGGAGAAATTCATATCGGGATTACCACCCTTATTTGCAGCAAGGGTTAAAGAAAGAATAAAAAACAAAAATGATAGCATAATTCCTTATGATGAATATTCATATGGTGAATTTGCATCAGAAATAGTAGCAGAAGGAATTAATCTATGTAATGAAATCAAATTACATAAACAAATACAAAAGGGAAACCTATACGGTAAACAAGTCTTAGAAGACTTTTGCGACCAAGTGGGAGTTAAACCCATAAGACCTGAAAATAGTTATAGAAAATCGAAAAAACCATTTAAAAGAAAACCTTTCAAAAATAAAAATTTCCAGAGTGAAAATTTTAAATGTTGTAAAACTAAAAATAAAAAATATTACAAAAATAGAGGAAAAAGAAATAAAGATAAAGAAAACAATAAGAAAATTACAATATGCTGGAAATGCAAAAAGGCAAGACATTATGCAAATAAATGTAAAATGAAAAAGAAAATAAATAATCTTGATGTAGACAAAGAATTAAAAAATTCACTTAAAAAATTACTTTTAGAAAGTTTTGATTCAGAAACTGATGATTTGAAACTAAACATTATTGCAGAAGAACATTCAGAAACAAAATCAGAAGAAGAAGAATCACTAGGTGATGATTCCGAAGCTCATAATAATTATAATTACTATAAAACTTTACCTAATGGTTTATTTGTCCTATCGAAAGTAGACAACTTTATCCTAAATATAGTAGACAAAATATCAGACCCAGACGAAAAGAAAAATATATTAAAAAACTATTTAGAATCTTATCAAGATAAAATTAATGAAAAGAAATTAAACTTAAAACAACCAGAAACTTATAATATAAAAGAAATTTTTGATAGAGTAATAAATTCAAAACCTAAAGTAAGTTCAGTTAATCCGAATACTGAAGCAACAATGTCAGAATTAAGACATGAAATAAGAATACTTAAACAAGAAATTAAAGAATTAAGGGCTAAAGTAATTTTACTTGAAGAAAATTACCATGATAACTGTGATGATAATGAAATCACATTACAAGAAAAGGAATTAAATAATTTAACATTTGTGAATATGTTAGATCGTGTTATTTCACATAAATGGCATACCAAAGTCACTATAGTCACTATAGTCTTCGGTCAAGCTCAAAAGGTTGATCCTATCGATACCGACATTATATGACTTATGCAAAATCTTATCATACTTCTTGTATTTCTTCCTTTCAGCATTCATGTAATACCTTGAGCTCCTTTATCCATACCTTCATCGTCTTCAAGCCTATAATCGTTAATAAGTTGGTTGGTTCAAATGCTATATAACACTATCCTCCCCCTCCCCCCAAAGTATGCTTTTGTGAAAACAAAGCATGCTTTGGATTAAGACAAGTCATCTAGTACCAACTATAGAAGAGTCATCAAATGACTAACAATCATCTTAAAACACCACATTTTTCCAAGGGTGTTCATTCACTGCTTCAAATAGTCGTTGAGCCACCTTTGTTCCCCAATATAGTAGGAGCTTTCGATTTTCTAGAAGTTACGTCATGTCATAATCAGGCATACTTCCTTTTCTTCCTTTTTGAAAAAAAATTAAGGAGAATGATATATAAGCACCAACATGAAGAATGCCAATTATATTATTATATTATACATATTTTTAACATGGTTCACTAATGCTAATAAGTTTCGACCTTGAGGATCGAATTCGTGACCTTTGATCTCGTAGTCTAAACTACCAACCAACTAGTCAACCTTGTTGGTTTATAAGCTATATTTTATTATTTTATTTTGGTTAGTATTTCTTTCACATTGGATGATGTGTAACCCATTGTTATTTTTATTTTCCTTTACAACTCTAAATTAACCACATAAGTAAGTTGAGAGTACATATTTAAACAGATGAGACTTTTGTGGGTGAACCATGAGGCTGTATTTACTTTACACTCTGATAATTGATATTTCACTATACTATTATATCTATATATATGTGTGTGTATGATTAAATAAGTGTATATTTATGTGTGGTAAATTTGACATCTTCATGTATCGTCCACTAGCTCAGAAGTATTTATTTGATTATTTGTTCGAATGTTGTAACGACTGGGTTGTACATTGTATTATTTTGTTTTTATTCTTTACACATAATCTTCATAAAAAACTTTATTACCAAGATCCATGCTTTTGCACTATTAGAGAATATACATTTGTTATTTTAGAGGTTATCACATATTTGAGATGTTAGAGAATATTATATATATGCTAAGAAATGTGTTAAGAATATTTTAAGATTTGTACCTTCCGAATTACTATAGATTACTATAGATGTCATAATATTTTCAAATTATTTTCCTATTGTATAATTACTTGGCTTCCACGTAATACAACTATAAATTTTGACCATGTACTTAGAGCAACAATCAAGTTATCAATAAAGATGTATTCCTTCATAGCTATTTGTTTCTTCTTCTTATTTTCCGCTTTCCTCTTTTCTATTTTATTTTGTTTTCTTTAATAATTTCAACATGGTATTAGAGAAAGAATTCAATCCCTATTATATTTTCTATTTCTAATTCACCTAAAATCCATACAATCTTCCCATTCAATCAACGTTTGCCACATCAGCACCATTTATCAAGCAATAGTAGAAATCGCTACTAAATACTTCATTGTTCAACATTTGAAGCTTGAAGATCTGGAGTTTGTCAAATGTATTTCTTAATCCATGCCTCTACTTCTAGCAAAACAGTATACAGATGTTGTATAAATTTTTAATTTTTGAATTTCTTTTCTCGATTGACATCAGTCTTTCGGTAATGACAACAATTAATCTTGATCGGAATTCCATTTCCAGTCATATGGGAATCCCCTTATTCCTATTTTGTCTTTTCCATGATTTCGAATTTGAATTTTGATTAGAATTACTCCTCCAATCCTGATTGGATTCCAATCCAGTAGGAATTTCTTCATTCCCATTTTCTCTTTCTGAATTTCAAATTGGGATTTTGATACATTATTGTCGTATTTTTAGACAACAACCTACCGATCAGCTAAAGCTTGTATTTGATGTTACTCTATAGTAGCCTTTAACCATTAGTTTCACATTCTTTGGATGGTTCAGATGATAATATTTCTTGGTGGTTCTCTTTGTTTGTTTTCTACAATTGCAAACTCCAGTTGTTGTGCACTAAGAGTTTGTAGGGAGATGTTAGAGAATAAATATATATAATATATATATATATATAATATGTATGTATGTATTTGTTATGTCAGAGATTATCACATTTTTAGGATATTTGAGTGCTTACGCCAAAAGTTGGCACAAACACCCAAAGGCTAATTGTAGAGAATAAAATGAAGAAAATAAATTAAAAACGAGGAAATATGAACACATGGCAAGTATAGTGGTTCGACTAATCAAAGGCCTATGTCCACTTAAACTTTGTTGAAGTTTGTGATTGGGTTTTAGAGAGCTATTCTTATGGATCGGTAGTGATCCCTAGAATTACAATAGGAATAAAAGGCCCTCAAACAATGCCCATCCTCTCTATTTATAGCTATAGGTCGGCGAAAATACCTCATCCATGTTGCCTATATTTTGGAGAAGTTAAACTAAAGAGATTGTGGCCAGCTCACTAATAATCAGGGATCGGTACCGAACTGTATTCAGGAAATGGTACCGATCCATGAACTTGTTCTGTGTAGCATGACTTCTCTCTTTTGGGAGCTTTATTGACTTGCATCTTCATCTTTGATGCTTTTATTACATTGCCATGGACGTGAACTTGAATATATTCCATGCTTTATAGGTAGGGCAGAAGCACTTGATTCATTCGTTGATCGTCTGAGTCGAGATGGGCTATCGAACCATCCCATGCTAGTATGGATGAACTTTTGGTTGCTCCATCTTGATATGGCATGCGATAGGTGAAAGATTTGGAGGAGCTCAATGGATTGGTGTTTATCCCTATTAGGGATCAATGCCGATCCATGACTTTTATTGATTCTTAGGGTTTTGAGTTTTGCACTTATGGATAGTGTGTGGGCTATTTTGGTAGGTTCTTCGCTACCTTAGTATATCATCCCTTGGTTTCGCTTGACACTTGAGTTTGGAAGTTATCGTTATGTATTCCTACTTGACAATCATTCAGTTCGATCATCTAATTCTTCTGAATATGATGTGGCCATAAGAATGGATAACATTTGCCCCTCAAAGTATATCTTGTTTTAACAAGATACGTTTTGGAATGAAACAAACTGAAGTTTCTATGCTAAGTGGTCCCAAATTCTTGCTTCGAATTGACGCTACCTTTCCTCTAAACTGCTTTCATAGAGTGTAGCAGCTTTCATCAATAGTTACATCGCTTCAGGTGGTTTAGAATTGTAGTTTCCTTATAGTATAAAAACTAAAGCATGTTATTTAGGTTTATTATTCCAAGTCCAGAAAACCTTCACTGATTTCCTTCTTTGGATTCAGCTGGTTCGACTTTGTTCCCTTGGATCTTTAGTTGCCTAGTGCCACGCATACACATGTACATACACATGCATGTCAATTATATATACATATGTATGTATGTATGTATATTACATGGATTGGTGGCTATCCAAGGATTATGTATCGGTACCGATCCATGGTCCTTAAGCATAGGCGATTCAAATGCTTACATTTACAAATCAGATTGTTTATAAACACTGAACCAACACTTATTCCATTCACTTGCCTCATTTGTTTTCCTTAAGACAATCGGGCTTGAAATCGCCATTGCCAATCTTTCTCCCATTCAACTCTTTGACCCCATGACGCCACCTTGAGCCGCCATCACTTCATGCTCTAACCATCGATGTCACTGTACTTACGGCCTTTAATTCCTACTTACAAATGTCAGATCTTCTTTGATTTGACATAGGTAGTGTAACACCCTGTAAAATTTAATGAAAATTAAATAATTAAAATAAGGTTAAAATGGAAATTTTGCAAATGTTGGAATTTGATCATAGAAGTTCTACCATTACATCATTGGTGATTTTTTGATCAGTTTCCATATATAATATATCGAAATCGGAGTTAAAATGGAAAAGTTATGGACATTTGAAGTTTTTGAAATTAAAATAACTCAAACGAGTTTAAATTTAAAATTTAAGTCGTTAAATTTGAAGTTAAAATTTAACACGAGGAGTTCAAAGGTTAAGCCTGGTTAATGTTAAAGTTTAATTAACTAAGGAATTAATAATAAAATAAGTATGAAATAAATAAATAAACGAAAATGAAATGAAATGTTCAATAATGAAAGGGAGCGGTTACCCCTCGGCCATGATCGGTCAACCTTAGCAGTCGATCAGTGGATGGTGGTCGTCGATCGCTAGAATTTGGCTATTTTGACATTTTGGAATTTTCTGTATTTAATTCGACGGTTCTGGTTCCCTCTTGCCTCTATAAATAAATCCCTAGATTCCTCACTTTTCCTAGAACAAATCTTTAGCAACAGCGAAACTCTATCAAATTCTTTCCCCTCAGGTTTTCAAAAACAGTAAACTTTTTGCTAAGTAATTCTAATCTTTGATCTCTAATTTAAATTAAATTCCCAATCCTTTTCTCTCTATCTTTTGATTTTTGAAATATAGTCTATATATACAATCAATTTGTTGTATATTAAAAAAAGGGAAGATCTAATAGAGAATTAGGAGCGGTATAAATCAGAGTCCATCTTTTTTCTTTTAGATTCCAATCCGGTAAGTTTTTATAGGTAAGAGGTTTAGCTGTTCAACTCTTTTAATTTATGATTCTATTCCTCTCTAGTTTTTAATTCTAGATATAATTTTTATATACAATTTACTTTATTGTATATTCCAAAAGAGGAAGATCTAATAGGGAATTAGGCATGGTGGAATCAAATCCAGTTAGAAAGCAAAAACAATTCTCTGTGAGTGGAAATATCAAGTTTCTCATATTTTTGTAATTGAATAGTAATTATTTGAATTTGATGTATACCTTGGCAAATTATTGTAATTGATAACATAACATCTAAAACCCTAAAATTTCCCTAACCAAATTTCAATCTTTGAATATGTTAGAATTTCAAGGTTTTGTATTAATATAGTAGAATCAGAATTTTGTAGGGATTTAAGAAACTTATAATATATTCCATTTCATCTCTTTTTATTTCTATTGCAGTGTTAAATGATTCTAAAAATAAATAAAGTTGGAAATGGTGTAAAAAGTATGATTTTTGATTATTTGTAGTTTGCACCATCTAATTTAGTAAATTAAAATAAATATGAATCCCTTATTCACCCCAAGGCGGTAATTGTAAAAGTTTGATCGAATATAAAAGATTTAAATTGTAAAGTTTGTTCCTTGGATAGAGGAGTTAATTATATTATAGTAATATGAGATAAGTTGGGTATTATTCCTTTTTGTTTACAAGTCAGGCTAAGGATATTAGCTATTCGTTTTTTTGGAGTTTGGGACTTGTATAAGTTTGACATTTAAATTAACTAGTATTTTCTTTGCATGTGACTAGAAATACTTTATTCAAATCACATGTGTGTGTATAATATTGACATATTGATTAGTAACATTGATAATAACGTAATAATTATAGCGTATCAAACGTATTAATTATAATTAATAGGGTAGTAAATAGCATTAATTTCTTAGGAAGGTAGCTAATGATAATTATGGGAATTAATCCAAAATTAAAGGCGTAATAAGGGGATATCTTATTTAATTATTAATTTTGTAGGATGGTATATGTATACAATGATTGTTCTTATGAAGTATGACTAACTTATGGGGATGCAAGGTTACTTCAAAATTACATAGAAGTCTGCCCAGTTAAATCTGGCTACCAGCATTGTAGCTTTCGGACTGATTTAAGATATTGTCTATAATAAATAACCCTAGTAGACATGAGGTTAGTCGCAATTCTATAGGATAAATTTTCCTAGTCAATCTAGCTACCAGTACCTGCAAGTAGTCAGATTAATCCGAGATGTCATAGTTGGGTTATGGGTCATAGGTTACACAATTAATATGGTAGGTGAAATCTTTAGAAGGGGTCTGCTTCGGGGTAGAGTTATTAAGTGGCTATGTTAGGGTCCACATCTTTCTTAGGAGAAGTATTAAGTGACCTTTGAGATTTCTTGTGATGTCGGTTAGTGAGAACCATGTAGGGACCCACCTTGGGTTAGGTCTTTAATGATGGGCTACCTGTTTTATAGGTATTAAATGCTCAGAGTCTGCCTAAGTTCTCAAGAGGGTATTAAGTGGTTTGAAGGTTCTCGCTTTCGCATCATTAACGATAGTTGCGTTAGAATTTGTAAATAGGTTAGGTATTAAGTGATGGAGACCTTCCTATTTTATAGGTACTAAATGATTAGAGTCTGCATAATCACCAATAAAGGATATTTATTAGTTTCCGTGCTTCCTCTTGCATCATTGATGTTAGTCATATGTGATTTTTTTTATTGGACTGGAAAGGCCTTTGGTTTTATAGTCAAAGTTATTAGTATTGTATCATTTTAAATACGTAGGTCATATTTCTTATCTAAATAATACTACCCAAGTACAATTATGGTAAAGCTTGAGATTTTCATTTTTCCAAACATTTGTTGTTCTGACCCACTCCTCATTACAGCACATATAAAGCATACAATGCTAGTTTAGGGGACGAAGGTAATCTATTTATGCTTCAAAAAAAATTATTGTACCCAGTTCAGATAGTTATGTTATTTTGAATATTGTGTTATGGAGCTTTATGTAAACATGTTGTAATATTTAACATGTTATGTTTCTGAAGTGGTTTTCTATATGAAATGGGTACTTGTTTCTAATATTATATTTTATTCATTTCTTTGTGAAATTTTGAAAGTATGAATAGATGGCTCTGTGTACCGTGTCTTGTGTATTTTTATCAACTTAACAGCTCGCCTTGAGATGAGCCTAAATTTCAATAGGCTTTTGTTTAGTTGAAATTGCGTCTATTTTGGGGCGAGTTGTTACATGTAGGGGTTGATGCAGCTGCACTTGAGTCTCCGATAACTAACTAGCACTCACCTCGAAGTAGACTTAGAACATTATCCCTCTCCTTGTACAGATTGGTGTCGAATCTGGAATTGGAAATTTTTTAACATAAAAAATTTGGCCCGGGAGATATTGGACCTGTGATTCCTTTTGTTTTGTTCAAGCTTTCCCTTGACTTGTTTGACCTAAAAACTTTTTAATGCAAAATAATTTCTTAGTCGTGGAATTAATCAAATGGGTCTCTAAAGCAATCTCGATCGAATGGTAGTTGGTAATTGTGATCCACTGGGATGGTTTCTGATAACGATTACTGCGGATATCAGCAGATGCTTAAACATACTATCTGCCCATCTCTTTACTGAATAAATTTTTTGTGCCATATGATATTAAATGTACGCACTATACCACATACATCTCATGATTTTAATTGCATATTATTGCCCCCCTCCCCCGTCAATGTACAAGACCCAATCGATGGCCACAAGTTTGTATTTGTTAGATTTTGTACATTGAGGGTTCTATTTCTAGCTTGAAGATAATAGCATTTAATATGCCTGATATCACTTATGTGCGAAGTGTTGATAGTTATGGATCCCAAAAGTTCCTTCCGTCTCTTCACCATGGCTACCGGTCCTTCAACATTAGTATGCACCAAGTTAGATACAAAATCCATCTCTACCACGTTTTTGCAATAAGACATATTCCTACATAGTCTAGATCCTAATCAACTAGTCATCAAGTAGAACAACCTCTTCAGATATTTCCTTTTGTGCAACCCGAGAGGCTTGCAGTGAGGGTTTCCCCGGTATCGACATGGGTGATGTTATTATTTTAGATGATCCCTTGGATTCTCCAATGTCAAAAGTTGATGAGTCATCTCTTCGAGTAATATGCGAGAGGCAGTCATTCCATTCGAAGATGTTCGAGTTACTTCATGCCATAAGCGAGCTCGACTTCCACCAGTGGGAGATACTGCCTGTAACCCATACATGTGTATGGGTGGCTGTATCCCACCATTTAATCACTCTATCTGCTCGATTCTGCAGTATATGAAGCTTGCTTAGGCCCAATTACATCTAAATAGCTACACCTTCTTGAATAACATGTATGTAATCCTTGTTTATCATTTGGGCCGTGAGCCCAGCGCCTAAGAGATTTGTTATCTATACAGTTTCAAATACCGAAAGGGAACTCCTTCACTTATATACCTGGAGCCCTGAAGAGGTTGTTGAATTGTGATGGGCCTCTGGAACAAGTTAAGCTATTTTAAAGACGGATTTTTCTTTATTCAATGCCTACCTGGCTTTTCTTAAAGGTGGCTATCTGGACGAAAGTCCTACTTTTATCTTTCTTTTCTGATGCGGATTTTACAGTTTCAGTTATTCAAATCATCATTCCTTGTCTTTACAGATAATTGAAGAAATCCTAGTGGCGTGGCCTTAGTAAGCACCCATGCATCTCTTTAACAAGTCCCAGCATAAAGAAAGGAAGATAAAGGCATTCCTCACTAATGAGAACTTAAGAGACTATAATCTTTTAGAGGATGGTCGTAGCATTGGCCACAATCTTGAAGTTGGTGGCGATGATGATGGCAGTTCTTCACTAGAGAATGGCGATGAAGGCTAAGAGGTGCCTAAAGTTCCAAGTCCATCATGGAACCAGAAGGGAGGAGTGCATATGTCGGGGAAAGAGGAAGTGGTGGTGAGGTTAATGATGGTGATAATATTGGATGTGTGTCTTCCACTGAAGAAGGTGGTGATGATAGTGCAATTCTTATAGCTCGATGACCGAAGACAAAGATTGCATCTTAGGCCCTCGTGCAACCTCCGCTAGCTACCACAGTAAAGAACAACCCTATCCTATCTTCAGGAGGTATTTACAGGTCCCTTAGACTAATCCTTAATAAATTTGGTTCTTATAGCTTGGGAGATATTAACATCGAGGATATTGGATCCTAATCCATCTATCAGATGAAGTGTCTGCTACTCTTGTAGGGGAAATCACTCCTATTAGCAAACTCTAAGTCCATGGTCCATAGGGGGATGTAGAACACATATACACACTTACATGATACTATCCCTTATTTCATTTGCACTATGTTTCCATTATGTTGGTGTTAAATTATTCATATTTCACTCGCAGATTTGATGGAGCGCAGGAGTATGTGCGACATTATCAAAAGCCAAGGGAATAAGCACGGGAAACACATATCACATAGTCGTCCTCATGGCTCTTATGATTCCAATCCAGGGAGGCACTCGGGCCAAGACCATAGAAGTTGAGACAGGGACTATAAATTTCAGGAGTCATCCTCACGAAAAAGGTCTCGTTCACCATTTCCATACATCATGGATAGACATTCTTCGAGAGCCAATTAAACCATGTCTATCGATGTACCGCATGCTCTTGCTTCCATTACTTTATTAACACAGCAGACGAACTCTTCTCATGTGCCATAATGCTTCAAGAAGCCATCAGGAACGATCACTTCTGATATTCCTCATTTGAGACCTAATAAGAGATTAGTTCAAATAGAGTAAGAGATTATTTCTAATCCTCATATGGATGCCTTGAAGTGCACTTTCCCAAAAGTTTTTTCCGACGATGTCAGAATTATCCCGGATCTGAAGGACATCCTTCGGTATATCAAAACCGACATGGTAGCTTATGTCAATGATGTGTACGATTAGTATTTCAAATGGAGATGGTTAGCTGAGGTTATTTCTAAAGGCACTTACGAAAGAAAAGTGGAGCTCGATGTGGTAAAACTGCTGCAAGAACAAGACAAACACATTATCTCCCATTTTGAAAAGAAAGTTGAAGAGCTCAACGCATCATTGGCCAAAGCCTAGAAGCCAGTGGAGGATCTAAACAAGTCTGTCGAGTTAGAGCATTAAAATCAGAAAAAACAACTTGAGGCATCTCACCGCCGAAACCACAATCTGTCATTGGAGAATAAGTAGCTTAAGAAAGAAGTAGAGAAGCTGAATAAGAAGCTGGAAACTGAGAAGAAAGGGAAAGATGATGCTCTCGTCTAGGTCCAGGGCTACTACAAAGAGTAGATGCTCACCAAGCAAGAGACTATGTAGAGTCTCGGGCGAAAGATGTCAAGAAGCAGGGTAAAGCCATAGAAAAGTGGGTTAAGGTTGAGCTCGAGCCCACACTCACCTGCTATAATGAAAACATGATTAAGCTCAAAAATTTGAAATGACTTGAAGAAGGGTATCCCAAGGCTTTGGCCCTAGCATAGAAGGAGAATGTGAATTAAGAACAAGAGCTCTCTGGTAGAGCTGAGGTCAATGTTGAAGGGTTAAATCTCGACCTCCTGGATGGAGAAGATATAAAGGCGCTCAAAGTTGGAATGC
The DNA here is from genome assembly GCA_030765085.1 of Allium cepa. Classification (NCBI taxonomy): domain Eukaryota; kingdom Viridiplantae; phylum Streptophyta; class Magnoliopsida; order Asparagales; family Amaryllidaceae; genus Allium; species Allium cepa. Next base: position 617,983,887 of record CM060942.1, read on the forward strand.
ATATCCTACATCCAGAGTTGTATGTGAAGGTCCAAAAGTACTGGGGTGAGAGTTCTTGTTCCACTCTTCACCATTCAATAGTAGAAACTAATGCTCCTTTGACTGCGAAGATGATAATTTTCGAGACCATAACTTCTCTTTCTAGCTCTACTATTGTTCCTGCCTCTAGAGTAATCTTTGAAGTTTCAACTACATCGACACCTTTATCTAATGCCCGGTATAATCCTGATGAGCCTTCACTCTTGAAATTGCTCAATATGTCTCCTATTTTGGAGGGAGGCTCAGGCGGTACTCCTGGTCATAATAACTCCATATCTCCTAGAGGTATATCATTAACCTCGCCCTTTGAGATGGCTCATATAACATCGGTCGACGTCACTACTCTTTTCTTTTATGTTTCTCAAGTTTCAGGTCAGCCTATTATCATTTGTCTATCCGAAGTGAACCTAACACTGGGTACGTGCACCACTTTGACTGAGTAGATCATCATGTTTGCCCTAATGCCGATTCCAGCTTCTAATATAAGAACTTCACCTTGTCCCGGTGCTAAAATAATCCATGCTATGTATGACGAAATCAGGTTGATGATCATGGGGCTCAGGAAGATAAGGACATCACTATAATTGGGGATTCAATTCCTTCCTCAAAGCCTACGACGGAAGAGATGCTCCGTACTCAAGTCCTGCTCGCCAAGAAGATCAAGAAAGAAAAGGATGTAAATATACCTTCTCTTGTAACACCCAATCCTCTATACTCATACAACCCAAGAGTATTACATAAAAATATCATTGGATAATACAGAGAATGAGGGGATATGGGGTATACACGTGAACATTCCCTTGGACTAACATCGGCATATATTTAAACATCTAATAAATAATTCACCTATAAGTATACAGTCTTAGTACAAAACAATAAACACATGTTCCTCCAATTAAGAACAATATAATATATATATATATATATAATAAGTAACAAGGAGAACATAGAGCCAAAACGTAGCGATAATATACAATAGGAAAGTATCCATAGATCCAGTTTACAACAAAAATACCCAGCCACCAAAACATCTGATGCATAAATTCAAATACATCTCAATAATATACAATGACTATATAACAACATTGTAGTCTCCATCTATGCCCAACGTCTGCAAAATGTCATCTTATCCATGAACTTGAAATGTCTCGGACTAAGTTGAGTATTATAAATAACACATGGGTCAAACTATGTCTATCATTATAGATGTTATTATAACATGCAGTGATAATATAGAAAGTATAGTAAGAATAACATTACAGTCTCAAAATATCTCAAAATAACATTCATAACAAACCCAAATAGGAAAGCATGATCACCCATACAAAACACATCTAGTCAGGATCCACAAAATCAACATCGAATGGGTGAATCATCCATATCTTAAAATCACCATCAAATCCAAATATCATCAATAATGATATATCCTCAAGTAAAATCAGGCAATGATGAAGCAATGTCTACAACATCTCTCTATCTCATATTATAAAATACCATCATCAATCACTAAAATCAATGAGAAAAATTAGAGCCAGCTCATAACAGTGCTCAAATATAATCAACAATAAATAAGCCATCTGCTTAAGAAGTATATGGGGTTGACCATACTCTGGATATAGTCTCAGGTACAGTCTCATCTCATATATGCCTATCTATCATAGACAAATCGAAACCAAATGGGAGACTGAAGGCTGCGTGCCCACTCTAGGAACCCATGGTCTACTGGCTGTAAGTCATGTAGCCGGATCTATTCCTGCAGCTTAGTTACCTCGACGAAAATTGTGTCTTATATCCACTAATAGCCCGTTTATGCATAGCCTCAGTTACGACCTTGCATTGCCCCTATAGGTAACAGACTGCTGGCCTAAGTGACAAAATGGGCTAAAGGGAAACTACCCTACTGAAATTTGTGATGCGCGTCGAATGTCATATACAATAACAGTGTCATGGATCTAGGGCGCGACCCTGAGATCCAGCCGCTAAGGTAGATACTGGCCAAATCTGGTTCACCTTTGAAACAAAAAAGGAAGCTAGAAAAATGACAGACATAATATATACATTATGACTAACACTCGACTCTACATATTGGATAATCTAATAGCTCCAAATATACTCAATGCAGCTAATATCACATATAACATACCTCATATTTATTGTCATCCACGAGCAAAAGAATAATTGAATAAATAACACAACGGCGTCTTATACCACTACATGTTACTGGTCTATTTATTTAGTGCTCACACACCGCACTTGCTCCTTCAATATTCTATATAATAGACCTAAAGAATAACTAAAAAAGTGTTGCCGAAAGTCCCATACCAGGCTGCATCATTAAACCGTTTAATTAGATTTCTCGTCACGCAGAATAAATTAACACTAATCAAATAGAAAGATGTCATCACGGTATGGAATCACATCAAAGACAATTAATTAAATCAATACTCAACAATGAATCATACATATTAACAAGTCAATGTGGTAGAAGATATAAGAAATCATATAAATGAAGTAAAATAATATGAAAACAAATCTGTAAAATAATTATTCTATACTCTAAATTATTGGATAATACATTTAATTCATTTATAAAATAAAAATAGGATTTAAATACAATAACTCATTTTCATACAGACACACACTCATACATATACGTACATATATACATACAAACATATACATACAATTATAGAAGTCATTTCCAAATCATCTATAATTAATACTACATTTTAATAAATTAAATTACTTTTGAAGTAACTCATTTATATTTCAATCACTAATGTAGTTCAAATCATTATATAAAATATATTTAAAATACACTATTTATTATATTAAAATAATTTAATAACATCCAGAAGTCTTCTATAATTATATACTATTCTCAAATTAGTTTATATTAAGAAAATAAATTTTTAGAAAGATATATATATATATATATACATATATGTAAGTATGTTAAATCATAATAATTTTATATACCACATTTAAATAAATTATTAAACTTCATAATTTCCAAGATCATAAAATAACTTCAAATAAATTTATATTAAGAATAATAGATTTCTAGAATGAAAATATATTAAACTATATTAATTTCTTAAGTATATATAATAATTTTCCAACCATTATAATCATTCAACCAAGAATTCTCAATATAATATACAATTTCAAAATAAAAACAATAATCATGAAGAAAATATAATGGGAAATATAAGAAAATAATAAAATTTATTTCAAGAAATTAAAAGTTCTCAGGTTCAGTTGATTGAAACTAAATTCATTCGACTGACCTAATCGACTGAATTATTGCTCTAGTGTTTTTATTTTCAAATTTTCCTTTTGGTAATGAAATTTACGAGGATTGAGTCGACTGAAATATTCTCCTAACTGATTGAATTTCTTGAAATCTAAAATATGCCCATATATAGTTAATTCAAATTCCAACATACTTCAGTATTATCTAAAATTAATCAAAGCAAACCAACATAAGTTTCAAGAAACCTAAACATACACGAAATCCATACATACCAACATGTACAAAATGCAATTCAAGTATATGAACATAGTTGCGAGTGAAGAAAACACTCACCTTGGAGATAGCTAATACAATTTGCTTTAAATCCGTTCATTGCCTCAACTTTGAAAATATTCATACATTAAAACTTTGATAAAATGCTAATTTCTTCTTAGCTAAGGATGTAGTAGAGTGTTGAGAGGCATATATATTATTTTAGGAATTTTAGAAATCTTATTTTGATTTTAGAAGGAAGAGAAAGGGTTTTGACAATTTTTGTATTACATAAAGTTAGAAGATATCCTATGATGGGTAGTGTGTGTGGCTGGCTAGAGAATGAAAAGGAGAGAATTCTATAGACAAAGAAATGTCTAAGTTTTTGTTTCATGAACTAGAGTTTTGGCTTTTGTATTTGGGCCTTATTTAATTACAAGACTCATTTCCATTTCCTTTCCTTCACTTTTGAAAAAATCATCTTCTACTTAAGTCAAATCACTATCGATGAAATATTTAAATTCTACATTTTATAAATAATTCAAAATCTTTATACTAGCTAACTTCCAAAATACTTTACTTAAAAGCTCTTTAACCATTTTTCTCAAAACAATTTGGATTTTAACCATTAACATTTTATCATCCAAATTCCAGTATTTACCAAATAAATCCAAATCATCCTTATTTAATATTTAAAAATGCATTTTAATCAATTAAAGCATCATTATTGTTTTTAGTCAATTACTCCTCAATACTAGGTTCCTCCTCCTTAAGAAAATTGCGTCCTTGCAATTTCTTATAGGGAAAATCAATAACAAGCTAATTATAGCATTATTACACCCAATTATATTAAAATTTCACATTGAATTATCAAAATAATATAAAAATATTTAAAACAACATTAATAAATTCTTCGGTGACCTTAAAATGATAATGATTTATCACCCCACGCACAACGTTGTGGTCATGGCTATGAGTTGATATACGATTTATATATCACAATATCATATCATAATATATTTACAAAATTCATTAAAATATCGAACAATCATTTGTCATAGAGGGCATTCAATCATAATATCACATATCAAACAATTTACAATTTTAATTAAAAAAATGTTGATGATGCATTGCCGTGAATTTCCAAAGGTTCACTTCGCCAATTGGCTGCAGTGTTGACCATTTGATCACATTGCCTTGGCATCGACTTTAGCTATCCATTACGGCTCGATGACTTCAATCATCATGTAATATGTACAGAAAAACACAATATTTACAATGCAAATTATTATATAAAACGATACTTCTACATATTCACCTCAAAATATTTGCTAAACATCATTTCAAAAATAATACTTTATCACAATAGTACACTCTCAAAATGTAAATGTAAATGTAAATGTCAAATGAAATAAATTTCTAAAATATTATACTCACTTCAAATATTCTCCTCATCTTTTAAACTTCTATACTTAATTATCAAAATGGATACACTACTAAATGTAATTATATTAGAAATACACAAATGTATACATATAAGAATTATAAACATTAATATTTAAAAGAATAATGATTTTATTAAGAAAGTCTCACACACACACATAATTTTTAAAATTTCTAAACATCATAATTGTTTTTAGGAAACTATGATATAATATAGAATAAGCATCTACATACACTGATTAAATAAAAATAAATAATAGAAAATATACAAAAATAAATATTTCAAAAAAAATCAAAATATACAAGTTCAGTTGACTGAATGGTTGCCTTAGTTGACTAACCCAGTTGACTAAATGAGTAAAAGATCTTGTTATTTTAGATTATGCAACCGGGAAGAAATTTTGTACTAATTTATCGACGGAATTTTTAATTTGGTCGACGGAATAGGGTAAATTACTAATTAATCTTTAAAACATGAATTTCAAACCGCACAAGATCTTTCCAATTCGATTCAAATTCAAGTAAAACAATGTTTAAAAGAAGGTATTACATGATATAAACACATCTATCATTAATTTTTGAAGCCAAGCAAATCAACCATGGATTCAAATACATCAGTGGTCGATCAAGGATTAAATAAAGCGTACCAAGATGTGAATAAGTAATCATTAAATTTTTGTAATCAAAATCCTACTCATATAACAAATTCAATGATTAATTTTCAGAAATAGAAATTAACCACAGCAATTACTTCATTTAAATGTGTAAAAATCTAATTTAAACATAGATGTGTGAGTGAGTAATACTCACCTTACAATATTATACTTTAAAATATCAAGTTTAACTTTCTTTAAAATATTACTACCAAATATTAATTTCAGTATATTTTTAAAATATTTTTCTTCTTCCCAAAATATTTCACTTATTTTCCAAAATATTTCATTATTTTACAAAACTTTACAAGATAATCAATAGTTTTCAAAGCTTTCTCAAAAATTTGTGTCCATATGTCTTATTTTAGCATTTACTATCGATAACTTTGGCCAGACGTATTGACCAAAATTCTTAAAGCACTCAACGGGTAAATTAACACAAAATCAATTTAAAAAACTCTTTATAGTATCAAATTGTTCCCAATTATTCAAAAATTATCAAGCAAACTTTTTTGAGCAATATGTAATCAAATATTATCAATCATAAACTACTACAAAAAATATATAATATAAATACATCAATTACGTGATATAAAAATGTAATTCTCAAAATTCTTAGTGGTAACTTCAATAAAAAAATTGCGAGTATTTAATATCAATAATTATTAAATTAATATAAACAATTGTCAATCAATTAAACATAAATACAAACAATCATCAATAGTGCGCTCAATAGAAAGTAATCCATAATTCCCACTACGCATAATGTCTCAACGGACAAGAATACAATAATTTATACTAAGCCATCGAAGGTAAATCATTTCATATTTCATACTCAATAAATGTTATTGAAAAAATTTGTACACAAATACACTCCCAGATGATTACTGGGGTAATCATCATATAATATTTATATATACTCATATTATAGACTTACTATCCCAACTCACCCCAGGGCAGGGATCCTAAGTCTCACTACGTCAATGACTCATGTCTCCTATATATGATGTTCTACTTTAAACCTGCTCTGATACCAACTATGACACCCTCTCTGTAACACCCCATATTTTTATTAACATTATTTAGGATATTTAATTAGCTAAATTAAATTAAATAATATGACGATTGAGAGATTAAGATTTATGATTAATAGGGGTAGCCGTGCCATGATAACAAATGAAATAAAATAAAAGGGTTAACTATAATTGGTGAGCACAAAATAGGAAAATTAGAATTCTTATACCCTAACCCCTTAAGCCCTCATTCTCACGTTCGTTCATAATTCACAAACAAATATATAAACTAAAGCCGGTCGCCATTAGGAAAAGCAAAGAGACGATTTCAAGAGGAAAAGAAAAGGCAACTTAGTTAAGATCAAATCTCAAATCCTTAATCTCAAAAGCCAAGGTGAATAATGACTACATCTCATTTTTATAATTGATTTCGGTTTTGAGGATAATCTGAAGTATTATGCATGATTATGCCATGTTTTTAAATGATTAAATCATTATATATTCTTGTTGATGATTTATGCTTTTTCATATAAATTTTATGATATGTATTGACATAAAAATCACATTAAGTGACATCCAAATGCCTTGAAATTTTAGATTTAAATCAGAAATGATATTTTAGAGATGGGTTTCAATTTTTTTATTTTCTAAATTAATGTGGATTTTATATAAATTTTCTAGTGTAGGAAATAATTGGGTTTTAAATTATTTACGGGTAAATAATCAATATTTTGGGTTTGGAATTATATTAGAAAACATATTAAAATGATTTTCTGGTATTTTTGTAAAATTTTCCTAAGTGTTTTGATAGGCATATAAAATTATTTAAGGCATAGGACACAAAATGTTATATATATTCATAAAAGGAGAAGGAGTATTTTGTAAATAAATTAAATTGTTTATTTCTGACATATTGGCAGTGCTTTTAGAAAAGAAATTTGCAACCAATAAGATTTTGAAATACAAGGCAGGTTAGTTAAAAATCAGTTTTACATGCAAAATGCATGTTTTGCCACTTTCGGCACCATGCTTCCAACTTAGATGGCTTTCAACTTAGTTCCTCCGCCTTGATCACTATCGAAACAAATGCACATGGCATCAAAGATTTGCTGCGCAGCGAATTTGAAAGAAGGCGGAAGGTATGAGGTCGAAACCAGGGGTTTTGAAGGGGCCGAAGTGTTGCTTAACTTTAAATAAAAATGTGCATGCTTTGCTTTCGACTAGGTTAATAGTATAAAAGAAAGGTTTAAAGAGGTTGTGCCTTTATTTTTAAGTATATGCTTTCGGCTAAGTCGAAGCCCTTAGCTGCCGCTTTTCTTCCTTTCAACGCCAATGGTTTTGAAAGTTACACTTTGCTTTTAAAACTTAAGCGCTTCCCCAATGCTTTCAAAAGGTTGGTTTTGACACCGTCACTTCTTTGTTTAGAAAATGCTTTTCAAAGAGTGCTTTCGACTTAAATGTTTTATGACCCTTTTGCTCTGTTTATGTACAACCCAAATTGTTTTTAAGGAGTTAATTTTTAATGGTTTCAAAAGATTTTTCCACATATTTACTTGAACCCAAATACTTTCGAAAAGTTTGACGTTTTGTTGCTTTCGAAAGGTTTTAAAGAACGGTTTTAAAGGGTTGGTTCCCCAATGGTTTCGAAAGGTTTGAAAAGAAAGGTTTTCCAATATATTCGAAAGGTAATGTTTATAGGTGTTGAAGAAGGACGTTTAAGGTTTTAATGCTTTCGAAGGAATGGGTTTTTTTTCAAAATTTTCTAAAGGAATGTATTGGCCTTTTGGCCTAGGTGAAAGAAGGGTATTACTTGGTTTCGAATGGGGTACTTTCAATGGATTCGAAATGGGTATTTTCAAAGTTTAAATGTTTTCATCAAAAAAGATTTGAGTAAAGTATATATAACATGGTAAGGTGATTTTAAGTAAAGCATGGAGTATATATTTTCTTTGTTTAAGTTTGGTTTGGAGGTTTTAAATCAATTTGAGATGAAATGATTTTCAAGGAAAATTTAAGGGAAGATTACCTAAGTAAAATGACTCAAATATTAGAATACCATATGGGACTGGTATAGGGTCGCAACCTATGCATTAGCTAATAGCCTCAGCTAATTTAGTCCAAAATTCTAGTGTGTAGGGCTTTGTCACAGGTAAGACTAAAATTAAGATTACACACAATATATATCTGTATATAAATAGGTTATTGGTGAGCCTGCAAAACCATTAGGATCAGGTGACCCTAAAAGATGTTAAATTAGAGACAGGTCGTCCAGAAGAGGAGTTTCTAACATGTATTAGATTATTTTGATTATATTGTCTAGTAGGCCCTAGTCAGCCAAATATTAGTAGTTGGCCAAACAAAACTATATTTAGACAGATAATTCGTTTATTTCCTGATATGTATGTTTATATAATATTGCTTTACAGTTTTAACCAGTTTTGGTTGTAGGATAAAGGTTTGTAAAAGATATGTCTTAAAAGAATATTAATGAGGGGAAACCCATTCCGCTAAGCGGCGCGATCTCACTTAATATCAAATAACCAAGATGTATAGTATTATTCACACCAGGCTTTATGCCTGACTCGAATTTTTTGTTTTCTCCCTTAAACTCTCGGATGCCCAAAATTGTATGAGTAAGCCGAGAGTTGAGGTTTTATAGGTTTTAGTATATTGACGAATAAACCTTCCGGAGACGAGCAGGTGCCGGACGGATAGCTATTTAGGAGTTGTTGTTTTGTTTTGTTTCATTCCGCTGTGTTTTATTTAAGACAGCTATGTCTACATAGTACTATGGTCACCCAAGGGGGAATCATCATATGTCGCTCTTAGCATATTTATGTAATAATTATATTTTATTTGAACCTGGGAAAAAATTGTGGGATTATGTAATTTGAATATGAAACATGTGTTTTGAAATGTAATCAGTAAAATGTGTTTTTGAAATCTGTGATTTTGTTTCATATTCAAGTGCTCTGATATTATAGATATCATCATTAACATAGTAGTATTTAGTCGTCGGAAGTTAATGTTATGGATGACTGCAGCATTTGTAGCGCTTAGCTTTGGCCCTCTAGGTAGGGGATGTTACAACTTGGTATCAGAGCATGAGTTTATGAAAAACTTTACCTAAAAATGATTTTTGAAAAAATAATCCTAAGGAATTAGAGTAAGATTGGGGTATGGGATAATGCTATAGTAACGTACTTGCGTTTACTATATATAAGTATACACTATATCTTTAGTTTCCTATCTCTCTTAGGCTATTCTTCTGTATCTCACGAGGCTTGAATACAGATATGGACGCTAGAAGTGGAAGAGTGAATCTTGGAGGAAGCACCCACACAAATGGAAATGCCAGACCGAATATTAGGAGAAACCAAGATCAGGCACAAGTAGAGAATGTTGGTGCTGAAGTACCACAAGTGGATATGGGAGTTATGCATCATTTTTTCGTGAATATGATGCAGGTGGATCTTGCTGCTGGAAGGAAATGCTGGAGTAGGAGTGCTGAAGTTATCCCCCTCTAATTCTTCAGCCTATAAACATGAATGTGCACGCATATATGCACATATACAGCATCTCCGACCAACCTTCCCAATCGTCGACCACCCACACAAGTTGCCGTCGAACCCTACCCCCTGTTTCCCTACCTGAAAACACAAACTAAAACCCGTGCTCGAATTCGATCCTCAAACCAAGCCTGCCATGAAAGCAATGTCCATCAAAATCGCTTCGTCCCGCTACCCCAAACCACTATCCTCCACCAAACTTTGCCAGAATACGCACCACCGTCTCCTCTTGCTTTTCTCTCCGGACCACAACCCTAACTTCCCACCACGACGCCGCTAGGACCAGAGAACCAACGCCACCCAAAACTTGCCCCTAAACCCTATTCCTCCCTCAATTGGCCACCACGTCGATCAGCAAGCTACCATCCTATTTTTCCCTTGCTTTGCTTCACTTTATCCTCCTCCTGACCAAATGCCGATGCCTATTACCACCGAGATTGCCGAAATTGATCAACGACCCAAACCCGTTCAACTCCTCCTATTTCGACGCATACATGATTTAAAATCATGAAACCTCTTCCAAAAATCATCCTTTTCAAAGTCGATCATGATTCTTTAACTATAAATTCAAAATAAAATACTTGATTTCCTACCAATGTTGGCTAACCTATTATAAACTTCATTTTAATTTCTCTACACCGTATAATATTTACTAAAACAAATTTTAATACAAAGTATAATAAAAAAACAATCCCTTTTTTTTAACATCCTAACCTAAATCTAACTAGATTAGGTGATATGGATTTTTGAAGCTAATCATAACAGGAAAGAAGAAAGAACAGAGCAGAATAAATGTTGTACGGGTTTGATATATACATCAATATACAGGCATATCTGTATTCATTTCTATGCAAGCAAAAATAATAAATTGTAATTTCTATTTTATCTTTAACATACTCGTATTTATAAGAAAGATTTGATTTTTTTAAGGATGAAGTTTACTCATGAACTATTTTGGACAGAGCAATTTGTTTTTGAAAGGAACTGCTGCTAGATTGCTTTGTTGATGATTTCCCTGTTAACTTGAGTTGTTTTGATTCTCTTAAGTTTGAAATGGTAGTAGGATTTCCTGTTTACTTAGCTTGCTCAAATGAATGAAATAAAAGAAGACAGGGTAGAGGTATATATAAAGAAGCTAAAGATTACAAGGTAAGCTATAGAGCCTGAAACCTTGTACAGGCTCTTATTTTTGTTTTCTTTTGTTATTTTGATTTGAAAACATGAAAATTTGATTTGATTTAATAAAAGTTGATTTGATCTTCATGTGACCTGATTTTGAAACCTTGCCATAATAATGTTTCCTTGCATGTTTACATATGCATATACACATACTTCATATCTATATACGTATATAAGTAGATAAGTTTTGTACTTATTTACACATACACTATTTTATACTAGCATGTTTGCACCTAAACTTGCATTTATTTTGTCATCACATACATATTTTCCCTTTTATACAAACCTCTTTCATTTGTAGGTATGCTTTCCTATATTTATACATATTTATTTATTTTGCTTATGTAAAATTTGTCATTATCTATGTACATATGTACCTTCACACTATCTCCTATTCACTTATATATTACTTCATATGACATGTACTCATATATGCGCAGTTAGATACTTATATATTATCGATGACGTAAAGCTTGTGTACATATATATATATATATATATATATATATATATATCTTAGGTGTTTATCTTAATTTTCAAGTGGTGGAGTTTTGTGTATATTTCCTCTAAACTTTATCATACCCAGAAATTTAAAATATAAATCTTTGTATAGCTTTGAATCAATTTATATATATTCTGATATTTTAATTATCAGAAATTTATTTGTTCGACTTATAAAAATCAATCTTTATACTCTAATAATTTAAATCAGTTGATTACCCAATTAACAGACGTTAAAAAAATCCAGGTTGTTACAGGTAGTGTTGGAAGGTACGCTTTAGATTCATGATGTGTCTGTTAGCGTTCTGTTTGATACTGTGCATCACATTCTTTTATAACTAGTTGCTTGGTAGATAAGCTTAACCTAGAACGCATATGCTTAGTTACTTCCTTAAGGGTTGCAAATTCGATATAAGAGTATGCGACACTTGTGAAGTGTGACCACTTAGAGTTTGATTTGCTAGGTCATACCTTTGTTTGCGATTTGCATGTGTTTGACTTCGTAGGTTTGGAATTATATTGGGTATGGATTGGTTAAGTAAGTACGATGATATTTTGCCATGATAGGAAGATATCTCTTAGACACCCTGACTGTAGTGATTGGATTGTATATGCCATAGAAAGCCCAAATTATGAGACGAATGCTTTGTTGGGAGTAGTGGAGTTGGAAGATGGGTTGAATCGAGATTTCTTCATTAGAGAATTCGCGAATGTATTTGAGCCTATAGTAGGACTTCCACCAGAAATAACGATTGAATTTTTGATAGATTTGGTGCCTGGAGTTGAACCGGTGAGTAGGCAGCCAAGTAGGATGACAACTACAGAGATGGAGGAGATGAAGGTGTAGTTGGTAGATTTGGAAAGTAAGGGTTTTATTAGGCCAAGTAGTTCTCCTTAGGGAGCAGCCATAGTGTTATCTAAGAAGCCGGACGGATCGTTGAGGTTATTTATCGATTATCGTAAGTTGAATTAGAAGACGATAAAGAATCGATATCTATTTCCTAGAATTGATGGTTTGTTCAATCGGTTGAGTGGAGCCAAGGTATTTTCTCGGTTGGATGTAGCAATAGGTTTTCATCAGCTTAGAGTAGCATAGGATAGTATTCTCTTGACGGCATTTAGAACTAAATATGGATCGTACAAATGATTAATGATGTCGTTCGGACTAACTAATGTGTTGGTATTCTTTGTGGATTTGATGAACCGAATTTTCGAAGAGTACTTGGATAGGTTAATGTTGGTTTTTATAGGTGATATTTTGATATACTCTAAGGATGAAAAGGAGCATGAAGTTCATCTTAGAGTTGTGCTTGAGATGTTGAGGGAGAATCAGATAAAGGCGAAATTTTTGAAGTGCCATTTCTGGAAGAAGGAAGTGAAGTTTCTTGGTCACGTGGTTAAAGAGAAGAGGTTGTTAGTCGATCTAGATAAGATTAAATCTGTTAATAATTGGAAGAGACCAGAGATGATGACTGAGATTAGAAGTTTTCTTAGATTGGATGGATATTATCGGAGGTTCATTAAGGATTTTTTGCGGATAGCAGCACTAATGACCAGGCTAACACGAGAGGATGTGAAGTTTGTGTGGACCGATTAGTGTGAGGAAGTATTCCAGAGCTTGAAACACTTACTAACCCATGCAACTATATTAGTCGTTCCGGAGGGGAATCAAGATTTGGTAATTTATACAGATGCGTGTGGAACTGGATTAGGATCTGTGTTGATGCAAAAAGGCAAAGTGATTGCCTATTCTTCTTGATAACTTAGACCGCGTGAGGTTAGATATCCAACACATTATTTGAAGTTGGCTGTAGTGATTTTTTGCTTTGAAGGTGTGGAGACATTACCTTTTGGGAGAGAGGTTTGAGCTTTATACTGGTCATAAGTCATTGAAGTATTTGTTCTCTCAAAAGGAGTTGAATATGAGACAGCAAAGGTGGTTAGAGTTTTTAGCCGTTTATGACTTTGGTATTGAGTACACACCAGGAAAGGGCAATAAAGTTGTAAATGCACTTAGCAGAAAGCATCAGAATGCAGTGTTTCCAATTATAGTAGAGTGGAAAAATTTGGAAGCGTTGTCGACTTGAAGAGTTCAGTAGAGATCTGAGGCCGGATCTAGTGAAGGAGCTGTTGTATTATCTTGTTTAGAAGTTCGACCAGTGATGATTGAAAGGATTGCTTCTAAAGAGGAGGAGGATCCAGTGTTGGCTGAACAGATCAAGAATTTAAAGGAAAGAACGGAGAGCGATGACTTGAATGATTTTAGTTTTAACCAGAATGGATGCTTGAGAAAGAAAGGAAGGTTGTGTGTTCCGATTGTGGGAGACATTAGGAAGGAAGGTTTGAAGGAATGACATCGTTCAAAGTTCACTATTCATCCAGTAGGAACTAAGTTGTATCAGGATATGCATCGAAGTTTCTTTTGTGACAGTATGAAGAGGAACATAGGCTTATGGTGAAGCGGTGTTTGAACTATCAATAGGTAAAAGTCGAACATCAGAAGCCAAGAGGGTTGTAGCATCCATTGGATATTCCGGTGCAGAAGTGGGATTCTATTTCTATGGAACTTATTGATGGGTTGTTATGATCTAGTAGAGGAAATGAAATTATATGGATCATAGTAGATAGATTGACCAAGAGTGCCCATTTTATTCCAGTTAAGTCAACTAAGACTGCACATGTTTTAGCAAAGTTATTTATGAAGAATATAGTTAGACTTCATGGAATTTCTAGTAATATAGTAAGTGATAGAAGATTCTTTATTCACAAGTGAGTTTTGGAAGAGTCTATAAGAGATTTTAAGAACCAAGCTCAAGACGAGTACCGTTTACCATCCACAGACCGATGGGCAAACGGAAAGAGTTAACAAAGTCTTGGAGGATTTGTTAAGAGATTGTGTGTTAGATTTTGGAGGATCATAGGAAGACCATCTACATTTAGTCAAGTTTTCATATAACATAGTTATCAGACTAGTATATGGATGGCACCTTTTGAAGCTTTGTATGGAAGGCTATGCAAATTGCCAGTTTGTTGGTTAGAGACCGGGGATAGGTTAGTTTTTGGTCCAGATTTGGATAGAGAAGCTGCAAAGAAGATTGAATTGATTCGAGGTAGGATGAAGGAAGCTCATTCTAGGAAGAAGAGTTATACAGACAGAAGATGGGAAGACTTAGAGTTCTCTGTTGGAGATCATGTTTTTATTAAGGTATCACCGATGAAGGGTATGATTAGATTCGGGAAATCAGGGAAGTTAGCACCGAGATTTGTAGGACCAATTTTTATTGTAGGGATGATCAGGAAACACGCATATAGAGTAGAGTTACCGAGCAGTTTGGTACGAGTTCACGATGTGTTTTATGTTTCTCATCTAAAGAAGTGTGTTAGAGATTCGAAGTTTACTATAGCACCGACTGTGTTAAATGACTTAATAGTAGAACCATACTTGACTATATTTAGAAAGTCGATTGGTATAGTTGCGAGAGATGAGAAGACGCTAAGGAACAAGACAGACAGATTAGTTGTAACGATCCCGATTTTGAGTCGGATTTAAATTGATGATTAATATAAATTTTGGATTAAATTGTAAATTAAATTGAATTTTTCCAAAATAAAATAAGATATTTGTTTTACATATATATATATATATATATATATATATATTGATTTTAAATTGAAATTTGGATTTGAAATTCAAATATAAATGTGTTGAAATATAAATTGGATTTAAAACTATATTTTAAAATTAGTAAGACTTTATTTTATAATTTTAGTATATATATAATTTGAAAGTTATATTTTGAATTTAATATAATAAATTTTCAATAAAGTCAAATTCTTATATATATATAAAAATATATGTAATTACTTATCAATGTATGATTAGTTTTAAAATCATTTTTCTTCAATTTGAATTAATATAAATACATGCATTTTATATGGGTAATATTATAAACATATTTAAGTATTAATGCATGAATAAGAACTGCAAGTGTAAAACTTTTAACACACATTTAAACATTTGGAGCTAAATAAATATATGTAGATAATTTACATAAATAAATAAAAGTTTAACAAAGGATTTAAACATAATTAATAAATTTATAAGTAAGGATTTCAACATAAAATACATAGTTTAAGACATTTGTAAACTAATTATTCATGTAATTAAACAAGTGTAAACATCCTATGATATAATCTAACATTTGTAAGCCATGTAAGTTGAAAATTAAAAAAGTGTCAAAAATAAAATTTCCTTTTAATTTGAATTCTTAAAAAGTATATTTGAGTAGAAATCAGGCTTCATCAATTTTCTTTCACCTTCATTTCCCAAAACAAAAATTTGTGGAAACTTAAACCAGTAACAAGAAAAAAAATCAAACTCTTGGAAAATTTAAAGCCTAAAGCATGCAATTCAACTTGGTTTAAACAGCAAGCATTTCAAAGATCTGAAAAGAAGCAGGATCCAGAGCCTCAGATCAAAAACATTTCAAAATCTGGAAATGAAAAATCAAAATAGCGTAAAAGTAAATCAAGCATATACTCAATTCAACATCAAAGTTCACAGATAAATTAAATTCCAAATTTTCAAATTCAAATTACAATTCCCAGGCTTGTTCTCTGCTTTCCAAAATCCATGTGAGTAAACTTCACTTTTGAATCCAAATTCTTTTTATTTATTGATGCCTGTGATAATTGAAACTTGAAATGTTTCGTTATGGGAAAAAATGTATGTAAATAAACTCAAAATGTCTGTAACATCCCCAAATTTCAGCCAAGCTTAATTTGATAATTAAATTAATTTTTGAAATTAAATTGTAAATTAAATTTAGTTTTTCTAAAATAAAATAAAATACTAGTTGTTTGTTTATATATATGTATTGATTTTTAATAGAAATTTGAATTTGAAAACTCAATAATAAATATATTGGAGATAAATTGGATTTAAAATTTTTATTTTTAAGTTAATAAGAATTTGTTTCTAATTTTATTAAATATGCATTTTGATTTAGAAAATGATGATTTGAATTTGATATAATATATTTTCCGAAGGCTAATTAAGAATGAAACTCTAATATATTTATTCATGTGTAACTAAATTTTTAAACCATTTTTTTAAAGGATTTTATAAATGATTAATAAATAAATGTATTTATTTAAATAAGAAATATGATATAAAGTTATATTTAAAACATTATTTGTAATGTTTAAAATATGTTAAAAGTTTAAAAGTTGTTTAAAAGTTAAATTTTATAAAATACATATGTGTGTTATTTATTGAAGTATAATTTGTTTTAAAATTCAATTTTTCTTAAGATTTTATAAAGGAGAATGCATTTATTGGATGATAGAAATTATATAGATAAAAACATAAACATTTAAAACAAAAACATATGTTAAGATATGAAAATTATATGACATAAGTTATGAAAGTATAAGTGTAAAATAGGAGATAATAAATACACAATACATATATAAATATGGTTTGAAATTTACAAGTAATTAATAAATTGATAAGTAAGGTCTAAAAATATAATTTGTAAATAAATTCAAGATAAGGTTTAAACACAAACTTAAAGGTTTTTGACAAATGTTTAGTAAATGAGATAGGCATTAACAAGTGTTAAACTAAGTGTACAAGTGGCATATTTGTTTACTTAAAGATTTTAAAATTTACAAATGACATAAATTAAAGAAAACTAGGTTTCTAAAATATCCTCTTCTCATATCTTCCATATCCAAAATCTGAAATCAGAAGAAAAATAATCATCTCAATATCAAAACAAAACAAACAAATACAAACTTGAAAACAAGAATTGAAAAAGCAAGATGCAAATCAAAATTTAATCTGGAATCAAATTTGAGTTCAAACGTGGAATCATCATCAGGTTCAAGCAGACAACTACAACAAACTAAAAAAATCAAAAAAAAATAACATCAAGAAATTAAGCTTGTGATCAAGCAAGTTCAACCATGCAGATGGTAACTTGACATCAACCTAGTCCTGAAATCAAAATTAAGGATCAAAGCATCAAAATAATAGTCAGGATCAAAAATTCAAGTTCAGGCTCAAACATCATTCCCAGTATTCAACCCTCTGTTCTTTTCTTCTTTCAAGTGATCCAGGTGAGCAAACATGACTTGTTCTATCTTTTGAATGCTTAGACTGTATTTGAAATATATGTCTGTGTGATCGTATGAATATACTTTCATGTATGTGTGTGAAGTGATGTGGGCATGTCTGTGTTTATACATGTACA
Source organism: Allium cepa (assembly GCA_030765085.1). Taxonomy (NCBI): domain Eukaryota; kingdom Viridiplantae; phylum Streptophyta; class Magnoliopsida; order Asparagales; family Amaryllidaceae; genus Allium; species Allium cepa. The sequence continues at coordinate 618,002,049 of CM060942.1, forward strand.
ACTCTCTGTTGTTCTACAGACTTAAACCCACTAAAACAAAATTTAACTTCTCTTTATACAATCGATATTATAATAAGATCATTGAAGATAAAATTATGGTTTGAATGTAAAATTATTTTTAAAATTAATTTCAAGCAAATATATTAAATAAATTTTGTGAAGAAAGGTAATTCATAGTAAGATCATAGTATATCATAAAACTCAAACATCTTAACTTTAAAATCTGATCATATAATCAAGTTTGCAACATGAATTTATGATTTTAGATACAGGTCTCATGATTTCTAAGCAATTTGATGTCGAGAATTTTTAGAATGAACGGAAATTGTATCTTGGGCAACTACTGGTGATCACGGTGGTTAGGGGTCTCAAAATTGATGTAGGAGGTGGCTGATGGGATGGTGGTTGTCAGAAAAATCATGGGTGAATTTATTATTCATCGTGGTGGTTTGGCGATGTCAATATAGTGTTTTAAGTCTTGTTTGGGTCAAGATCAGAAATCGAGCTACTGCGGTGCTTCGGGTGGTTCGAGTGCCACCAGACCTGAGGGAATCAAGACATTGGATGTAGAGGAAGTTTTGAGTGCAATGGCGTGATGTCTGATGGTCGGAGATAGGATTTGAGGTGATCTTTGATGATCGCAGTTGTTTCGGATTTGGGTCGAACGGTAGGAATTTGAGTTCGATGGAGTTTCACTGTCCTGGGTAGTCAGAGGGCGCAAGGGGATGGTCGTTAACTGGTGGAAGGTGGCGAAGTCGACCAGAGCTCGTCGGAGCTCTGGTGCACGTGCACGTTGATGTCGTGGTGTCAGGGATTGTTACTGGAAGAAGAAGAGAATGTTGCTCGAAGTGATTTACGAGGAGATGATGGATTGGCTCGAGTGTATTTGCGTTGTACCGGGTTTTTAAAAAGCTTAAACAAATTTTTGAAGTTTCAAAAGGGGTACGGGTGAGTTTGGGAAGAAACTCGAAGTGGCACTCGGGGAAGTTGGTTATTGGCTCGGGGGTGGTCTCGAGTGAGTCTCGGGGTTGATATAAAAACAGTCTTCTTGACTTTAAAACAAAAATTCAAATTTTTAAACATTTTAAATCCATTTTTAGATAATGGTTTTAATTTAGGTAATTGGATTAATAAAAGTTTTAAGTAAGATATTGTAAAAGGTAATTAAGTTTAAATTATTTAACTTATGGCAATATATAATTAATCATTTTAAATAAATAATGTAATTAAAAGTAAATTAAGAGGAAATATTGTTTTGTAATTCTTAATTAAACTTAATCTTTTATGTTAATGTTGATTAATCATGAGGCTAATTAATTAAAGATTTTGATAATGACTTGATGATAAATCAAGATAGATGATTTGTAATTACTTAAATAATTAATTAATAGTTAATTAAAGGCTAATTAATTATTAATTTAAGATAATTGATTTAAAATTAAGGATTAATTAATCAAGGTAATTAATTAAAGTATAGTTAATTAAGGGCTAATTAATTAATGTAATTAATTAAGGATAATTAATTAAAGAATAATTAAATAATTAATGATCAAAGATTTGCTCATTTATTAATTAAGGTTGATTAATTAATAATTTAAAGTTAATTAATTTATAATTGATTAATTATCCTGGATTAGTGATTAATCTGGTTTCAATTAATCAGGTGATCAATTTATCTTCCTTATGGATGACTGTATTCTATTGAATGCTGTGAATTGTTTGATATCTCTGTTGTGTGATGCTTTGTGATTTGAAATGTTTTAATTCAAGCTGTGATGAATGTAATTTATTTTATCTGTGATAAATGTATATTATTTATCTGTGATGTTGTGTATGTGGATAAGCGTTGCAGGATTATACCGCTTATCGTTATTGATATGCTTGAATCTATGATGATCAATGATGTCGCACTATTGTGTGAAACCCTTGGACTACACTATACACAGAAATATGGATTGCACGAGGAAATTAGTTAAGTCATGGATTTTTGAAATGGTTTTAAAAGTTCAATTGTTTTGAATCCAAATAGTTTTGGAAATGGTATTGGATTGAAAAGCTTTTGAAAAGAAGTTTTGAAGATGAAAGTTATTTTGATATCTTGGTAAATAAAATTTGAAATTTAAATAATTTGATTTGAATTTGAATTCAAAATTTGAAATTAATTTCTGTGTTTGGAAACTATGATTTAAAAAGGTTATACAAGTTATAAATACGTTTATATGGATTTAAACCATTTTAAAAAGTATTGATTTGGGAATTTAACCCAAGAGCTTTAACTTGTATAAATGAAATCGGATTTTTCCAAAACTAAAACTATTTGTTTTCAAATAATAAAAGCATTCATATAAAGAAAGAATTTCCAATTTACGTTGAAAAGATTTCAAGTTTGAAATGAAAATGGTTTTCCAAGTTATGAATGAATCTTTGGAAATGGTTTTGAAAGCTATGAATTAAATCTTTGATTTAAAGACTGGATGAGTTAATCCAATTTGAAAGGGGAATTGTTTTGAAATCTGTGAATGAATCTTTGTGAAAAATGGGTGAACTTTGGGAAGTGAGTCTTTTTGAAAAAAGATTTGGAAATGGTAATTTGTTTAAACAATTTGAAGAAAGGTTTTGGATTTTAAGTTGTGACTTAACTGAAATCCCAATATCCATATGTTTTGAATATTGCGCTCATTATTCGGTTTAGCCGGGAGAGGACCTTGTGTCATATAACCCATTCCGAATAATGATACGACGATATGGATAGCATTTGAAGACCGGTGGTGAAGACCGGGTGTTTTCGAGAAGGAAAGGATAACCCATCGAATGACTCTGCACTGAGTAGCTACGATACAGAGATCTCCATATGAGATGGGGAGTCCGATCGGGATTGTGAATCCCCTGATTGTAAGGGATTCTTCGAAAGTGCCTTCGGTTCTGTTTGAACCCGGAACAAACTTGTATGGATGTGTTTCTAACGTTACACTTTGAGATGTAAAGCTAGTTTCTATCAAATACATTTCTGTTTGGTGGTAGAGAATTATTCTCTTAGCTTAACGCCCTTCTCTGAGACGTACGAGCTCAGAGGTTATGTAGCTGACGGTTACTAGTAATACATTCCCAATTTGGTAATGTGGCGTACAAAGTGCTGCTGATCATTTTTTGATCGAAGCATGGCTTTGTGAAAAAGCATAGCTTTGTGGACGAGACTGCATCAGGACCTCACACCTCGAAAATGGTCGAAACATGAAAGATGCAGCAAGGTTGCAGGGCCGGCCACTAGGGTATGTCCATTTCTTTTGGAAAAGGATGGTGTCATGGTATGGAGCTCAGATACTTAACTCAAGTGGACACTGTAAATTTATTACCATGTGATGTTGCTTTATGGTTGAGGATCCTCGGATAAAGGTCGCAAACGACCGAGGATGGCATATCTTAGGTGTTACTCCTGGAAAGGGAGTAAACCGGCCTTGTGTTGGTAGAGATCTGGGTAGGTTCTCGGGGCATCCCTCCAGAGGCGTGCCCATGTGGCAATGGGAAGTTCCTTGGCCTGACCATTTGTTGGAAACCCAATCATCTAATACGTGCCTTGTACGATTTTAGTTGTATAACCTGCCATTTACTTATGGTGGTCACCACTATTTAGATGGCAGTTATAGTAGGCATAGTTCGAAATGTCTATGTTGAATTTTAAACTTGCAAATGTTTTCCACTATGCACTAATAATAATATCAAATGGTTTTCGCGTATCAAGCATTTTTTACTATCATAAGGAGAAATCTCCTTCAATTCTGCGTTTGCATGGTGTGTGCGGCGGGAGGCCTTATGGTAGTTTCATTTTCCAAATAGCATTGTGGATTTCAATTTTAAAATCTTTTGTTGGTTATTTTAAAGATAAATTATTTTTGTTTGCTCATATCAGTCCCATGACTAACCTGGAGTTTATTGTTCCCTTCCTAAACTCTGGGTGCCCACAATTTTCCACACGGGGAATCTAGAGTTGGGTTTTTCAGATAATCAAATAATAGGTACAGATTCGATAGCCTTCGAAGTCTTTGGTTTGTTAGCATTTGGAAGTCTTCTTCAGTCTTTGTATCTTTGAAGCTTTTGGTTTGGCAATCGCGTTTGGGGATCGCATTTGTTATAAGTTCAGCTTGATGGTGGTTCAAGCTTGATGTTTAGAGCTTTGGCTTTGGAGTTTGGGTTTGGAGTTGCAATATTGGATTCTCTTGAAGACTTTGTTAGTGTCGATATATTTCCGCTGTGGTGTTGTGTTGTATATATTCTCTGATGGTGTTGGGTTGTTGTATCATGCTGTATCTGACATTGTATCTATATTGTATATCAATGTTATCATCTTTTGTTTCTGCTGTGTTGTTTATCATCTAGTGTTGTTACACGCTCTGACGATACGGATTCGACGTTATTTATCAGACATCAAGTTTGGGTCGTCACAATGTATGTGCATGTCTGATATTTGTGTGTATATATCACTCTGTTAGTACAACAGACCCTATTCCATTAAAATAAATTCATAAACAATTTTAGGTTTAGATTCTTAATGAAAAGTGATTGTAACAATGTAGACTTATTTTTAAAAATAGTATGAAATGAATATATGAAATATTTATTTCAAAATTAGAAATTACAGTAATAATTAAATAAATTAGAAGAATCAAATGTCTGGAAACTACACTTTGATCTTACAAATAGATTTGAATTGTAAGATGGTGAATTTTAATATAGGAATCACGACTTTTAAGTTGATAATTATTGGGGTATCTTCAGTTGAATGGAAAAGGTATTATTGGTGATTGTTGGCGATCTACAATGTTATGGTTGTCGAGCCTGAGCATGGAGGTGGCAGGGTTGTTGATAGTCATCGAAAAATATCAGGTGGATTTTTAGTCCACCGTGGCGGCCTGGCTTAGTCGATGTAGGATTTTAGGTTGTTTTCTGGTCGAGGTCAAATTCAGGGTGATAATGGCACTTTGGTGATGTCGAGCTGGGTCAGGTTAAGGGAAGAGGAAGACGTGTGAATGGGGCAGGTCTGGGTGAAGTAGCAAGGTTTTTGGCGATCGAAATCACCGTCGGCAGGTGGTTATTCTTGATCGGTTTTGGGTTTCTGCTATTTGAATAGCTCGATTTTAAACTCGTGAAGAAAACGTCGATATGGGTGTTTGTCTGAAGTAAGAAGATCAGCAGTGACTTGAGTGAAAAGGCGGCGTTGGTCGGAATCGCCTCGTTCTGGCGTGCACGTTCATGAGTGCACCTGTGTGTCATGGATTCAAAAAGAAAGAAGAGGGGTGTGGCTCGAAGTCGAACCGAGGAAAGTACGGTAGAGCTCGAAGATTTTCTTGTGCCTGTTTAAGTTGATAACAGCTCATAAGATTTAACAAATTTTAAAATTTTAAAACAAAAGTATGACAGGGTTTAAAAGAAAGAAAATGGCTCGGGTGCTTGGTCGGGTTTTTTTGGTGATGGGCTCGGGTTTCCTGAGCTTGATAATTTAGCAAGTTTTAAAGTTATTAAAGGATTTAGTTTTAAAACAAATTAAAAAAAAATGAAGTTCTAGAAGAAAAGTATTAACAAGTTTTCAAACAAACTCCAAATTTAAATTTAAATGATTTTAAAACTTGTTTTAGTCTTGAATAATTATATTAAGTTGATCGTTTAAATTATCCTAAGTGTTTCAAATTAAATTTGATGATGTAATTAAGGGATAGTTAAGATAAATGATTTATCTTAAATATTTGAGGTTTTATTAATAAAAATAATTAAAGTATAATTACTTAATTATCCTAGGATGATAAATTAATAAGATTAATTATTAAAGGTTGATTTAAGGATCATTAAATAATTAAAAGTTGATTGATTAATCAAGTGATTAAAGAATAATTAATTAAGGATAATTATATCATGTAATTAATTAATTAAGGTAGTTAATTTGAGGATAATTAATTAATTTAAGGTTAATCAACAAATTAATTAAGGGTAAATTAATTACGTAATTAACTTAAGAATGATTTATTTATGATAATTAATTAAGGATAATTAATTAAACGGTAATTAACTAAGGGTTAATTAATGTAATTAACTAAGGATAATTAATTAAAGAATAATTAAATAATTAAAGGATAATTATTTAATGATTAAAGGTTGATTAATTAATAATTAAAGGTTAATTAATAAATGATTAAAGGATAATTAATTAATATGGTTGGTAATTAATTAATGTTAATTAACTAGGAATAGTATTTTCATAAGTAATTAATTTGATTTAAATTAATCAGATAATTAATTGATCTTACTTATGGATATTTGGATTCTTTGAACGTTGAATTGTTTAATATCCATGATGTGTGATGCTCTGTTTTGATTTGAGCTGTGATGAATTTATATTATTTATCCGTGAATCTGTGAATGAAGATAAGCGTTATAGGATTATACCGCTTATCGATATTGCTGTGTTTGGATTGTGATGATTGGTGATGTTGCACTATTGTGTAAAACCCCTGGACTACACCATACACACACAAATATGGATTTCATAGGAAATCGGTTAAGTCATGGATATTTTGAATTTAAATATTATTTGTTTTAAAGTTGAATTTTGAATTCAAATGGTTTTGGAAAAGGAATTGAATTGAATATGGAAAGCTTTTGGAAAGAAAATTTTAAAGTTGAAATTTAGTTTGAATATAATATATCTGATTTAAGTTTTGAAATTGTTTTGGAAACTATGGTTTGAAAAGTGCTAATACAAGTTATGTTATATGTATGGATTTTAAAACCATCTTTAAAGTATTTTAAAAGTATTATTTTAGGAATTTAAATTTAACCCAAGTTTATACTTTAAAGAATATAACTTGTGCATATTTGATTAGATTTTTCCAAAACAAAAACTCTTTGTTTTCAAATGATAATGGCTTTCAAATAAAGGAAGGATTTCCAATTGTTGTTGAAAAGGTTTCAAATTTGAAATATAATTGTTTTGAAAGCTATAATTGAATCTTTGTGAAAGGTTTGTGAACTTTGTTTCCAAATTGAAGAGGATCCTAAAGGTGTATTTTTATGTAAAAAAAATTGGAATTGAAAATAGTTTTGAAAGCAATAATTGAATCTTTATGAAAGGTTTGTGAACTTTGTTTCCAAATTGAAGAGGATCTTAAAGGTGTACCTTCTATATAAAAAGTTTTGGAATTGAAAATAGTTTTGAAAGCTATGAATGAATCTTTGTGAAAGGTTGGTGAACTTTGTGAAATGAATCTTATTGTTTAAAGATTTGAAAATGGTGATTTGTTGAACCATTTGAAGAAAAGGTTTAGGTAATAAGTCGTGACTTAACTAAGGTCCCAATATCCATATGTTTTTTAAATATTGCGCTCATTATTCGGTTTAGCCGGGAGAGGACCTTGTGTCATATAACCCATTCCGAATAATGATACGACAATATGGATAACATTTGAAGACCGGTGGTGAAGACCATGTATTTTTGAGAACAAAAGGATTACCCATCGAATGTCTCTGCACTGAGTCGCGTCGGTATAGAGATCTCCACATGTGATGGGGAGTCCAATCGAGATTGTGAATACTCGGATTGCAAGGGCTTCTTGGGAAGTGCCTTCGGTTCTGTTCGAACCCGGAACAGACCTATATGGGTGTATGTCTGACGTTACACTTTGAGATGTGAAGCTTGTTTCTACCAAATACATTTCTGTTTGGTGGCGGAGAATTTATTCTCTTAGCTTAACACCCTTCTTTGAGATGTACGAGCTTAAAGGTTATGTAGTTGATGGTTACTAGTGATACATTCCCAATTTGGTAATGTGGCATACGAAGTGCTGTTGATCGTTTGTTAATCAAATCATGGCTTTTGTGTAAAGCGAAGCTTTATGGACGAGACTGCATCAGAACCTCACAATCCGGAAATGGTCGAAACAGGAAAGATGCAGCAAGGTTATGAGGGTCGCTCCCTTTAGGGTATGTTCATTCCCTTCTGGAAAAGGGTAGTATCATGGTATGGTGCACATATACTTTAACTCATGTGGTTACTGCAAATTCATTACTTTGTCGTTGAGAGCTCTCGGATAAAGGTCGCTAACGATCGGGGGATGGCATGCTCGTGTCGTAGTTACCTAGTCACAGAGGTAACCCGGCCTTGTGTTGGCAGAGATCCAGTTAGGTTCTCGGGGCGTCCCTCCAAAGGCTTACCCATATGGTAATAGGAAGTTCCTTAGCCTGACCACTTGTTTAAAATCCAAAGAAACAATACGTGCCATGTATGGTTTTAGTTGTATAACCTGCCATGGAATGTGGTGGTAACCTGCTATTGAACATGGTAGCTATAATAGGCATACAGTAATGGTTGTATGCTGGCTAAGATTAATATTATACTTTCGAAATGTTTTTGCACTATGCACTAGTAATAATATCAAATAAATCTTACGCATCAAGCATGTTTGACTATCATAAGGAGAAATCTCCTCCAATTCTGCATTTGCATTGTGTGTGCGGCAGGAGGCCTTATGGTAGTTTCATTTTCCAAAAAGCATTGCGGATTTCTTTTAAATTCTTTTTTTTGCTTTTTTAAAGATAAACTATTTTTGTTTGCTCACACCAGTCACATGACTGACCTGGAGTTTATTGTTCCCTTTCTAAACTCTGGGTGCCCACAATTTTCCACACGGGTAGCCTAGAGTTGGGATTTTCAGATAATCAAATAGTATGTGTAGATTTGATAGCATCCAGTCTTTGGATTTTGGCAATCGCATTTGGATCAAGATTGCTTAGTTCATCATGACGGTGGTTCGAGCTTTTGGATTGAATTCCTTAGAGCTTTGGCAATGGTGATGCATTCTATTGGATCCTTGCTCTTTCATTTGGAAATTCTATTGGAGTTATCTTTCCATTGTTGATGAGTGCAAAGTCTAGACCATCCAGTGGTGTTATTATTCCGTCGTCGTTGTCTTGTATCTCTGATAGCATTGATATTCATTGTATCATTGTTGTATCATTTGTGTATCAATAAAATTATTTATTTTCTTCTACTATGTTGTTGTACTTAATGTGTTATAAGCTTCGGCGAACCAGATTCGACATTTGGATCTACGGTATTCGAATAAGGGTAATGTATTCGGTGACGATTTTCGAAGGTCGAGTCAGGATCGTCACATTAGTTAAGGTCCATTGGACTGACGATGAGAGAGACTATGCTTAGAAGACTGAGAACAGGATTAGAAACGCTTATCTTGATTTGTGTGTTGGTATGTTTTACCTTTATGTTTGATTTGCTGTTTACCTTATCTTAATTTCAAGGATGAAATTATTTAAGGAGGGGATATCGTAAAACCCCATATTCTTAGTAACATCGTTTAGGATATTTATTTAACTAAATTAAATAAAATAATGTGACGATTAGGAGATTGAAATTTGTGATTAATAGGGATAGCGGTGCTATTTGTGCCAAAATTGGTCACAAACACCAATTATCGATGAAAGCAGCCGTTTACAATCACATATCACAGATAGGTTGTATGTAGTATAAAGAACACTCAAAAAATTACAAGGAAAGCGGTAGAAACACATGATTTATAGTGCGTTGGCGTTGTAGCCTACGTCCACTTTGAAGAGTTATTGTTTTATTGATTATCACTCGCTGGTTACAAGAGTATAGATGATAATAATCAAGTCACAATGGATTTTTGTAGAGTAACGGCATAGAAGAGCCAAAAAAATCCCTTTTTGAAGCTCTTAGACTGCTGTTTGTAGGTGTAGGCTGCGAATATCTCGCTCAGATCTCGGTAGACTCCTCTCACGTGGGTGGGCCCAAGTGATCGATCCTCGGTCGTTTCGACTCAATCCATGATTGATACGAATGAGATTCATATCGATCCAAATCTTGCCTTGAGCCGAGATCGATCATGAACATTCCTGAGGTTTTACGAAAGCTTCTATGAAAATTTGGTAGCGTTTGGACTAGTAGATTGTGAGATATGACCGATGCAAGTTTGTGTTTGTAGCATGTTACCAAATTCGCTTCGCTTCCATTCGAATCGCTTTACTTCATATCGATGAAATGCACGTGCTAACCAGATGATGTAGCGTTGTCTTCTAGGATCGATCCACTTTTCATGCCTAGCGATCGAGTCTTTCTCTTAGACGTGTCTCGTTCGTATCCACCAGTTTAGCCTCGTTCATATCCACCATTACACTCCATTTCGTATTGATGCAAACTTGATGGATACGAATAGCATGGATACGAAACGAACGGGTGCAAATCAGATGGATACGAATAGCGTGGATACAAAATGTATCGATGCGAACCTATGGATACGAACAGGACATGTTTCTCACAGGATTTGATCGATCCATAACTTGAGCATACGAACTCTGATCGACTTGAAATTTGAGAGTGGCTTCCCTAGCTTCGCTTGTCGTGTTGTATCAATTGTTGCCCAATCCAGACTTGAGCAAAATTTACTGGCATCCATAGCAGCTCTGTGTGCAACCGATAGTCGGGGACGATCTGTCCTTGGTTTTCAGTTAATTTTTTGGTGTCACAGCCTTGTTAAAAGGCGGGATAACACTTGCCCACAAAAACATGCATTGAGATAAGAAGGTATGTTTTATAATTCGATAAGCTGGACGTTCGTATTCTGTTAATGACTTGTAAAGAGATTGATAGTCTTACCTGACTGTGAATGGCGATCGTTCGAGTTCGTATGTCGTTCGAGGTGGTATGTGACCGTTCGATGTCGGATGCCATTTGAGGCGAGTTGTGACCGTTCGCGGTCGGGGTGCCGTTCGTGGTGAATGGTGACCATTCACAGTCGAGTGCCGTTCGAGACGAATTGTGACCATTCAAGGTCGGGTGCAGTTCGAGGCAAATTGTGTGTGTCAGGGGGGACTTAGTATCATTAATGTTGGATCTCACGTTCGACTGAGTTTCCAAATTGTTTTTTATGGCGGTTTATCGCCATCTCAAAGCATGCCTGATGACCGTTCGCGATCTCGTGCATGGTTAAATGACTTAGCCGTGATGGAATTACAAATGCCAGATCTATATTCACAATGTGTCTTCAAACAAAAATGTCCAACTAAATCAAGTTCAGATGCAAAGAATAGAAAACAAAAGCAAAGTAGAGACGTCAAAGTGCAAACACATACACTAATGCGGTTGATAGTCGTCTTTAAGCACGCTTAAGCACCATTTGTGATCCTGTACATGTGTAAGCAACTTGACCACACTAATGTAGAGTTTGCGACTTATTCGTCATTATTTCAGTTAGTTAATGACAAACTGATTCCTTGATCTTGAGCCGTCCCCAGTTGACGCAGATGGTCATCGTTCTTGCTCCACCTTTGCTGCTCACCTCCTCACGTATTGTAATAGCATGTCGTTCTGGATATGCCCTTCTACCTCATCCCTCAAGTGCCTGCAATCATTTGTCTATGGCTTCTTAGTTCGTGGAATAAGCAGTACTTGTCTGACTTCCTCTCGTCGTTGGTCGGATCCCTCCTCATTGGCCTCCAGTAGGGAACCTTCTCCCTAGTGTCTTGGTAAATTCGTTCCAAAGTCTCATTCAACTCCGTGTAAGAGGTGAATCTTGGTTCCTTTCGCGGCTGCTTTGGTTCATCACCGCTATTATCTGCCTTTCGTTTTCCTTTATCTTTGCCTAAATCCTTTCTAGGAAGATCTCCACTTTTGATTGCATAAACATCAACTCCATCTCATTCCTCTCTCTCAGCACTTGCATCCTCTTGTCACAAAAACCTTTCTGTCTCGTGGTAGAATTCTCAAAGATCTATGGGTGGATCCCTCGTCAATGATTTTTTGAATTATGTGCCATCAACTATGCCAGATATAGCTGCCATCAAAACCATGGATGGGTTGGGTCGATCCACCGATGCTACCAATGCATTGAATCATGTTAAGACCCTCAAAGACTCTCCAGTCTTCTACTTCAATGTCGTCAGATTCATCACATTCTTGGGCCTCGAGATGTGAACCCTGAATTGCTTCATAAACTTTTCAATCAACTCCGTCCATGTTTCAATCGAACTGCTCTCCAATTGTCTAAACCATAATGATGTTATGTCCATCAGATATAGTGGGAAACATTGGGCCATGATCTCCTCTAATGCCCCTAGTACTTTCATATGCCGCATATACCTCGTCAGATGAACAACAGGGTATGTCCTTCCATCATACAACTCCAATATCGGTAGCTTGAATTTCGGTGTATTCATGGCTTGCATAATTGAGGGAGCAAAAGGGTTTCTATTAACATCTTCCATATCTCTATTCACTAGTCCGCCTCTCATGCTCTTCTGATCATCTCCACCAATCTGTCACTGTCGTCAAGCTGTAGTCCTTTTCTATTGCCTCTGATCTACCCCTCGAGTTCGCGAGTGAATCCTGGAATCTGTTCTCCTAGGAGGGCATCCATGTCTCTATCAATGCCTTGTTGAACTGCTCTACCTAGTATCCTACCTTAGGTTGGATCATCATACTCCTGGGGAATGCCCCCAGCTCGTGGGAAGCTCCTGATGGTCCAGCTCTATTCTGAATCCTGGTTGTTCCATGCTCTTGATCCCTATCTTCAACACACCTTGCAGTGGCATTCTCTTGATTCTGCACACTAGGTTGTCCAATTTGGTGGAGTAGGTTCTGCATCATCTCTTCTTACCTTTTTAGCATTACCTCCTGCATAGCTTCCATCACCATCTCCATCTCGTCTCGGGTGATGAAGACTTAGGCCTGATTCGCTCCTGAGGAAGCCTCCTAACTTCCTTCATGCTGGCTCCTTTCTGCTCTTTGTCTCCTTATTGATTGCTTCACCATTGCTTTCCAGATCTAAGTCCTTAAGACTTCAAATCCAAAATCCAAGCTGTAGAATCCCTTAATGCTAGCCTTCTCAGTGAAAGCACCAAAATGTTTGCGCCAAAATTGGTCATAAACACCCAACTGTCGATGAAAGCACCCGTTTACAATCACAGATCACAGATAGGTTTTATGTAGTATAAAGAACACTCAAAAAATTAAAAGGAAAGCAATAGAAACACACGATTTATAGTGGTTTGGCATTGTAGCCTACGTCCACTTTGAAGATTGATGTTTTGTTGATTGTCGCTCGCTGGTTATAAGAGTATAGATGATAATAATCAAGTTACAATGGAGTTTTGCAAAGCAACGGCGTAAAAGAACCAAAAAGATCCCTTTTCTAAAGCTCTTCGACTACTATTTATAGGTGTAGACTGTAAATATCTCGCTTAGATCTATGTAGACTCCTTCCCTCACGTGGGTGGGCCCACGTGATCGATCCCTGGTTGTTTTGACTCGATCCATGATCGATATGAATGAGATTAGTATCGATCAAAATCTCGTCTAATTGAGCCGAGATCGATCATGAACATTCCTGAGGTTGTATGCAAGCTCTCATGGAAATTTGGTAGCATTTGGACTAGTAGATTGTGACATATGATCGATGTAAGTTTGTGTTTGTAGCATGTTGTCGAATTTGTATCGCTTCCGTTCGAATCGCTTTACTTCATATCGATGAAATGCACGTGCTAACCAGATGATGTGGCGTTGTCTTCTAGGATCGATCCACTTTTCATGCCGAGCGTACGAGTATTTCTCTTGAACGTGCCTCATTCGTATCCACCCATTACACCCCATTTCGTATAGATGGAAAGTGATAGTTTTGTATCGACCATCTGGGTGATCGATATGAAACATATATTAATATGGATCGATACGAAATGTACATCGATACGAAATGAATAACCTTGATTGATCTGAGAGATGCATGTGTCTGATGGATACGAAATGAACAAGTGCAAACTTGATGGATACGAATAGCATGGATACGAAACGAACGAGTGCAAACCTGATGGATGTGAATAGCATGGATATGAAATGTATCGATGCAAACTGATGGAGACAAACATGACATGTTTCTCACAGGATTTGATCGATCCATAACTTGAGCGTACGAACTCCGGTCGACTTGAAATTTGAGATATTGGCTTCCGCAGCTTCGCTTGTCGTGTTGTATCAATTGTAGACCAATCTGGACTTGGGCAAAATTTACTAGCATCCATAGCAGGTCTGTGTGCAACCGATCTTCAAGGACGATCTATCTTTGGTTTTCGGTTAATTTTTTGGTGTCACGGCTTTGTTAAAAGGCGGAATAACCGGCGCCGTGATAACAAATGAATTAAAATAAAAAAGGTTTAGTATAATAGGTGAGGGATAAATAGGAAAATGAGCATTCTTATACCCTAAACCCCTTAATCCCTCATTCTCACGTTCATTCATAATTCACAAACAAAAATATATGATAAGACCGGCCACCATTAGGAAAAGCAAAGAGAAGACTTCAAGAGGAAAAGCTTAAGCAACTTAGTCAAGATCAAATTTCAAATCCTTAATCTCAAAAGCTAAGGTGAATAATGACTGCATCTCATTTTTCTAATTATTTTTGTTTTTAAAGAAAATCTTAAGTATTTTGCATGATTATGCCATATTTTTGAATGATGAAATGTTTAATATACTTGTTGATGATTTACGCTTGTTCGTACAAATTTTATGATATGTATTAAAGTGAATACCCTACTAAATGACATCTAAATGCCTAGCAACTTTAGATTTAAATTAGAAATGATATTATAAAGATGGGTTTCAATTTTCATAATTTTCTAAATTAATGTGGATTTTATATAAATTTCCTAGTGTAGAAAATGATTATTTGGGTTTTAAATTATTTACGGATAAATAGTTAATATTTCGGGTCTGGAATTAATATATGTTATAAAACATACTAAAAATGATTTTCAAAATTTTTTGTAGAATTTTCCTAAGTGTTTTGATAGGTATATAAAATTATTTAAGGTATGAGACTTAAATGTTTTATAAACTTATAAAAGAAGAAGGGGTATTTTGTAAATAAATTAATTTGTTTATTTCTGAAATTTTGGCAGTGCTTTTAGAAAAGAAAATTTGCAGCCAATAAGATTTTGACAAACAAGGGAGGTTAGTTAAACAGATTACTTAAAAAGGTTAAAATCAGTTTTACATGCAAAATGCATGTTTCGCCACTTTCGGTACCCTGCTTATGACTTAGATAGCTTTCGACTTAGTTCCTCCACCTCCATCACTGTCGAAGCCAACGCGCATGGCATGAAAGACTTGGTATGCAGCGAATATGAAAGAAGGAGGAAGGTAAGAGGTCAAAACCAGGGGTTCTGAAGGGGATGAAGCGCTGCTTTATTTTAAATAAAAATGCACCTGCTTTGCTTTCAACAGTATAGCTTTCGACTTAGTTTGCTTTCGACTAGATCAGTTGTTTTAAAAGAATGGTTTTAAAGAGGTTGCACCTTTGTTTTTAAATATATTTTTCGACTAGGTCGAAGCCCTTAGGTGATGCTTTTCTTCCTTTCGATGCCAATGGTTTCGGAAGTTATACTTTGCTTTTAAAACTTTACCGCTTCTCCAATGCTTTCGGAAGGTTAGTTTCGACACCATCACTTCTTTGCTTAGGAAATGCTTCCGAAAGAGTAATTTTGACTTAAATGTTTTATGAACATTTTGCTCTGTTGAAGGTAGAATCCAAATGGTTTCGAAGAAGTTAATTTTTAATGGTTTCGAAAGGTGTTTCCACATGTTTTACTTGAACCCAAAGGCTTTCGAAAGGTTTCATGTTCTATTTCTTTCGAAAGGTTTTAAAGAATGGTTTCGAATGGGCAATTCCCCAATGGTTTTAAAAGGTTTGAAAGGAAAGGTTTTCCAATGTATTCGAAAGGTATTGTTTACATGTGTTGAAGAAGGATGTTTGAGGTTTTAATGCTTTCGAAGGAATATTTTTTTCGACATTTTGTAAAGGAATGTTTTGACCTTTTGGCTTAAGTGAAAGAAGGGTTTTACTTGGTTTCGAAAGGGGTACTTTCAATCGATTCGAAAGGGGTACTCTCAAAGTTTAAATGTTTTAATCAATAAAGATTTGAGTAAAGTACATATAACATGGAAAGGTTATTTTGAGTAAAGCATAGTATATATTTTCCTTGTTTAAGTTTGGTTTAAAGGTTTTAGATCAATTTGAGATGAAAAGCCTTTCAAGGAAAATTTAAGGGAAGATTACCCTAAGTAAAATGACTTGAATATTAGAATAATAGATGGGATAGGTATAGGATCACGCCCTATCATTAGCTACTAGCCCCAGCTAATTTAGTCGAAAATTCCAGTATGTAGGGTTTTGTCGTAGGTAAGAGTAAAATTATGATTAAACACAGAAGGGGATATATATTTATATATATAGGTTATTGTTGAGCTACACAACCATTAGGGTCAGGTGACCTTGGGAGATGTTAAGTTAGGAATAGACAGTCTAGAAGAGTAGTATTTAACAGATAGTTAGGGAGAGACTGTCCATAAGTGGAGTGTCTAACAGGTGTTACATTATTTTGGTTATATTTTCTGTTAGGCCTAAGTCGCCCAAAGGTTAGTAGTTAGCCAAACAAAACTATAGTGTTCGGACAAATAGTTCATTTGTTGCCTGATATGTATGTTTACATAATAATGCTTTACAGTTTTAACCAGTTTTGGTTGCAGGAAAATGGTTTGCAAAACATATGTTTTAAAAGGATATTAGTGAGGGGAAACTGTTCCTCTACGTGGTGTGGTCTCACTTAACATCAAATAACTTAGATGTATAGTATTATTCGCACCAGGCTTTACGTCTGACTTAAAGTTTATGTTTTCCCCCTTAAACTCTTGGGTGCCCAAAATTGATTTGAGTAGGCTAAGGGTAGAGGTTTTACAGGTTTTAGTAGATTGACGAATAAAGCTTCTAGGGATGAGCAGGTGGTTGACGGATATCTATTTAGAAGTTGATGTTTTGTTTTGCTTTATTCCGCTGTGTTGTATTTAAAACATTTATGTCTATATAGTACTCTGGTCATCCAAGGTGGCATCACTATATGTCGTTCTTGGCGTATTTATGTAATAATCATATTTTATTTGAACCTAGGAAATGATTATGGGATTATGTCATTTGAATGTGAAACATGTGTTTTGAAATGTAATCAGTAAAATGTTGTTTCTTAAATCTGTGATTTTGTTTCATACTCAAGTGCTTCTGATATTATGGGTACCATTAACATAGTCGTATTTAGTCGTCGGAAGTTAATACTATGGATGACTGCAGCATCTGTAGCGCTTAGCTTTAGGCCTCTAGATAGGGGATGTTATACTCACCTCTATATCCATTCAATCCAAGAGTATTATATAATAAAAATGTCGGATAATGCCGAGAACAAGGCTATGTGGAGTACACGCATGAATATTTCCTTGGACTACCACCGGTACGTATTTAAACATCTAATAAATAATTCATCTATACGTACACAGTCTCAGTACAAAGCAACAAGCATATGTGCCTTCAGGACAGAACAATACATAGTGTGTATATATATAGTAAATAATAGGGAGAACACATAGTCAAAACGCAGTGATAATATACAGTAGGAAAGTATACAGATCCAATACACAACAAATATATACTGCCACTAAAATATCCAATACATGAACCCAAATACATCTCAATAATATAAAATAACTATATAACAACATCATAGTCTCTATCTATCCCCAACAGCCACAAAATGGCCATCTTGTCCATAAACCTAAAATATCTCGGATTGACCCGAGTATTATAAATAACACATAGGTTGGACTATGTCTATAATGATAGATGTTATTATAACTTACGGTGATAGTATAATAAGTATAATAAGAATAACATTACAGTCTCAATATATCTCAAAACAACATTCATAAAAAAAACCAAACAGTAAAGCGTCTTCACCTATACAAAACACATCTTGTCAGGGCCCACAAAATCAACAATGAATGGGTAACCATCCATATATTAAAATCACCATCAAATCCAGAAATCATTAAACTAAGATATCCTCAAGTAAAGTAAGGCAATGATGAAGTAATGCCTATAACATCTCTCAGTCTCATATTATAAAATACCATCATAAAATCACTAAAATCAATAAGAAAGATTTGAGCCAGCTCATAACAATGTCCAAATATAATCAATAATAAGTAGGTCATCTACCTAAGAAAAATACAGAGTTGACCATACTCTGGACATAGTCTTGGGTTTAATCTCATCTTATATACGTCTATTTCCACACGCAAACTGAAACTAAATGGGATATTGATGGATGATTACCCGCTTAATGAACTCAGGGTCTACTAGCCGCATGCCATGTAGCAAGATCTGTTCCTACAGCCTTAGTTATCTCGACATAAATAATGACTCATATCGACCTGTGTCCAATCTATGCATAGACTTAGTAATGACCCTGCACTGCCAGGATAGGTTATTGACCACTGGCCTAAGCGACACAATGGGCTAAAAGGAAACTACCCTACCGAAACATGTAATGTGCATCAAATGCAATATACAATAACTATGTCATGGATTTGGGGCGACTCCAAGATGGGGACAATTGGATGGATATTGGCTAATCAAGTTCACCTCCGATATAAAAGGGAAGCTGGACAAAGGTAGACGGGCATATAATATATATATAATGGCTCACACATGACTCTACACATAGGTTAATCACATGGCTCTAAGTATACTCAATGCAACGAGTATCGCATACAACATGCTCATATTGAGTGTCATCCACAAGCAAAATAATAACTAGATAAATAACACAACGCCATACCCTACCATAATATGTTACTAGTCCATTTATTCAGTGCCCACACATCACACTCGCTCCTTCTATATTATATATAACAAGTCCAAAGAATAATTAGAAAAGTGTTACTGAAAGTCCCATACCAAACTTTATCACAAAACCATTTATTCAGATTTCTCATCACACAGAATAAAAAAGCACTAACAAAATAAAAGATGTCATCACTGTATGAAATCACATCATAGGCAATTAATCAAATCAATACCCAATGATGAATCATTCATATTAACAAGTCAGCACGGTAAAAGATATAAGAAATCACATAAATGAAGTAAAATAATATTTAAAAAAATATGTATAATAATTATTTTACACTCTTAGTTGTTGGATAATACCTTTAACTCATTTATATAATCACAAATAGGATTTAAATACAATAATTCATTTTCATATATATATATATATATATATATATATATATATATATATATATATATATCCAAGCTTCCAAATCTCTTCATAAATTACATATAATTATAGAAGTCGTTTCTAAATCATCTTCGATTGATACTAATTTTTAATAAATTAAATTACTTTGAAGTAATACATTTATATTTCAATCCACTAATATAATATAAATCTTTCGATAAAATATATCCAAAAACATTATTTATTATACTAAATTCATTCAACAGCATTCGAGAGTCATTTAATAACCTTCTATAATTATAAACTGTTCTCAAATTAATTTACATTATGCCAAATAAACATATATATACATATATATATATGTTAAATCATAATAAATTTTATATATTACATTTAAATAAATTAATAAACTTCATAATTTCTAAGATCATAAAGTAACTTCAAATAAATTTATATTAAGAATAATAGATTTCTAGATTAAACTGTATTAACCTCTAAAGTATATATAATAAATTTCCAACCATTATAATTATTATATCGAGAACTCACAATATAATATACAATTTTAAATAACACAAATAATTATGAATTTATAACAATAGAAATGTAATAGAAAATATAAGAAACTGATAAATTGATTTTAGGAAATCAAAACTCCCCAGGTTCAATCGATTGAAACTAGACTCAATCGACTTATCTAAACAACTGAATTATTACTTTATTTTAAGAAATCGAAAGTTCCCAGGTTCAATCGACTGAAACTAAATTCAGTCGATTGATCTAGTCAACTGAATTATTACTTTAGTCTTCTTATTTTTGGATTTTCCATTCGGTAGTGAAATTTATAAGGATTCGATCGACTGAAATACTCTTCCAGTCGATTGAATTTCTTGAAATCTAAAAAATGCACATATACAATCAATTCAAATTCCAACATACTTCAATATTATGCAAAATCAATCAAAGCAGCCAACATAAGTTCCAAGAAAGGTGAACATACAGAAACCCATACATACCAACATATATAAAATGCAATTCAAATATGTAAATATGGTTGCGAGTGAAGAAAACACTCATCTTGGCCATAGCCAATTCAATTTGCTTTAAATCCATTTGTTGCCTCTTTGAAAATCTTCATACTCCAAAACTTAGACAAAATGCTAATTTCTTCTTAGGTAAGGATGTAGTAGAGTGTTGAGAAGAACATATATTAATTTGGGAATTTTTGAAATTTTATTTTTATTTTATTTTGATTTTAGAAGGTAGTGGAAGGGTTTTTGATAATTTTTATGTTACATAAATTTAGAATATATTCTATGGTGGGGAGTGTACATGAGCTGCTTGATAATGAAATGGAGAGAATTTTCTTGACATAGAAATGTATAAGCTTTTGTTTCATGGACTAGAATTTGGGCTTTTGTATTTGGGCCTTATTTAAGTACTAAACTCATTTTCATTTTCTTTCTTTTTCTTAAAAAATCATCTTCTACTCAACTCAAATCACTATCAATTAAATATCTAAACTCTATATTTTGTAAATAATTAAAAAAAATATACTAATTTCCTTCCAAAATACTTTACTCAAAATCTCTTTAACCATTCTTATCAAAACAATTTGGATTTTTACCGCTAACATTTTATCATTCAAATTCTAATTTTTGCCAAATAAATCCAAATCATTCATTTTTGATATCTAAAAATCCATTTTAATTAATTAAATCACCATTATTATCTTTAGTTAATTACTCCTCAATACCCGATTGTTACATCTGCCATGTCCATCTCGTTGCTCAATCAGCCTATCTTTTATCCTATTACCATCCCTCTCTGGAGTTGTTCAGAATGTGCCTCCTGAAACCTCAAGGAGAGACCTTTTGAAGGGCCATAAAGGCAGGGAGAAAAATAGAAGAAAGTGTGGCGAGTCTGGCACACACTCCTTCGAGGAAGGGAAGAAGGGGACGAAGAGGAAGAAGAAAACATAATCGCACCTTTCTTGTTTTTACTATATTTAGTGTTGTTCAAATTACTTTGTAAATAGGTTGAAGTTGCATGAGTATAGCCATCGTGTTTTTTTAGTCGGTATGTTAATAAAATTTGACTTGTTTTCTTTCTAGCCTTGTGTCAATTTGTCTTAGCATTAAGAGATGCATTTATTATTTTTGCTCATGCGTTCATGAGTCACTTTTATGTTATTAGTTAGCTAAGTCAATAGCTTATTTTGTTTATCTTCGGTTGAGTTCCATCTTACCAATAATAGTGATTGATGTTACATTATTTCTATTATTGAGAAATAATGGCCAAGATGTCTATCTACGAGCTTCCTTACTTGGTCATGCCTACCTTCGAGCCTCGACTGCGTTGGTCATTTAAAATGGTGATTTGAAAATCCATTTCATAGACAATTTAATTTGACCTTTCCTAGTTATGTGCTTGATTAGGATTGATTACTCGAGTGGTGATTCTCGTTTTCTAGGATTTTGTTTAAGATCTCCTGTAACTTCAGACGTTGGCATTTTGCTTTGTCATCCTCAAAGCAAGGTATGCTCTGCTAGTCTCCGGGCATAATCTGATTGGGTGTACTGTCTCATTCTGTCCTTGAGAGTTTATGCTTCTTCCCCCAAATTATGGATTAAAGGAGCTAGTTAGTATCTATCCTCGGAAACCTGGAATAGTTTTGTTCCATAGGTCCGTTAAGGACTGTGAGGCTTTAATTGGAACTTATCTTTGGGCATCTGCATACTTTCATTATTCATATGCAGTTTTATTCAATTCTGCTATTGTTCACAGCATAAGATTAGGCTAATTAGAACACAAATTCGTCAATTTCGAAAGCCATATTGCTTTTTATTCACGTGAAATAATAAATTTTATCTTTTTACATAAAAGCTAATTGAATATATACAAAGTCTAATTCAAGTGTGATAACGTCGTAGATGCTCGCTATTCCATGGCTATGGGAGAAAAATCACATCAACAGTTGCTAGCTTGAATGTTTAGTCTCCAAGCTTGTGTTCGATCGCACACAGACCTTCCCAACTTGGGCCCATATTCACTGGACCAGGAAAGATTCGTTTACGGACAAGATCACCGATCTCAAAGTACAATTCCTAACCTTAGTGTTGTAAGTTGGGCTAATCAATTTCGGTGAGCAGCCACTCACAAGCCGACTTCATCATGCTTCTCATCAATCACGTCGAGCAACTCGAGCAAGAGCCTCTCATTCATCCTAGGATCACAATGAGTCATCCGATGAGAAGGCATTTCCAATTCGATTGGAATCATAGCCTCCGATCTGTAGGACAATGCAAATAAAGTTTGATCCATTGCGGATTTGTGGTTTGTTCGCTAGGCCCAAAATGCCCATGGTAACTCATCGAACCATTTTACCTTGGCCTTCTCCAATGGTTATTTCAGAATGGACTTGATTATCTTGTTCATGGCCTCAACTTGTCCATTTTCTTGTAGGCGTGCTACTGCTGCAAACCCTTTCTCAATGCGATATCTGCAAAAGGTTTTAAACTCAGCATTGTCGAATTGGGTCCCATTTTCGAAGATGATAATTCATGGGATTCCAAACCAATAGATTATGTTCTAAATTAAAAAATTGATCACTTTCTTCTTTGTGCTAGCAGACAATGGTTGTGCTTCGGCCCATTTCATGAAGTAATCGACGACGACAATAGCGTACTTTGCACCACCCTTAGACATTGGTAACACAACAATAATATCAACCCCTCAAACTACAAACGACCAGGAACTGACCATCTATGTGATCTTTGACAGCCGAGCACTAAGAATCTTCATAAAGCTTTGGCTCCTCCTAGTGTAATCAACCGCATCCTAGTTGGTGGTTGGCCAAAAGTGTCCATAGTGAAGAATGTTTTTAGCTAACGTCTGCCCCTCGGTGTGATCACCACAAGTCCCTTCATGTACATCTTCTAGGATCTTTTTGGTTCATTATTGGAAACATATCACAGTAGAGGAATAGAGAATCCTTCTTGTACAACACTCCTCCTTGCATGATAAATCATGAAGTTTTGCGGAGGAGCTTTCGTGTTTATTCTTTCCGCCGGGAAGGGTTCCTCTTAGCAAATACTCTTTGATTGGAGTCATCCATTACTCCTTCTTATATTTAGCCTCCATGATCCAATCGACGTCCATCTAATCAATGCTTGGAGCTGATAATACTCCATCGAAACCAAACCCATGAGTTGTGTATCCCCTAAACTAGCCAGTTTGGCTAGTGAATCTGCTTTCTCATTCTCTTCTCTAGGTATATGCATTATCGTGTAATATTTAATATCACTAAGCAAGGCTTTAGTTAAGTAAGGAGCTAGCATTGGCCATTTGGCTTGAAATTCCTTTCCTCCTTGGCACACTACTAGTTGGAAGTTTCCCCCGTAAACCTCCATGGAACGCCCGACTTTCCTTTTGAACATTGGATTTACCAGCCACAGGTAAGTTGCTCCGGCATTTGAATTTTCAAACCGAATGGTATGATGAGGTAACAATATAGTCTCGGATAGGTTATGAAGCCAGTGTATTCCTGATTTGAAACATGCATTGGGATCGATTTATAACCTGAATAGCCATCCATAAACGATAGCAACTCGTGTCCAACTGTTGAATCCACCCATTATTCGATCTTCGACGGTGGGAAACTGTCCTTTAGACATGCCTTATTCAGATCTGAATAGTCGATGCACGTCCTCCATTTTCCGTTGGACTTTTTGACTAGGACTAGATTTGGTACCCATTCTGGTATAGGACGTCATGGATGAAGCCATTATCTTTCAACTTGTCCACTTACTCTTTCAGCACAACGAATCGCTCCGAATGTAGGCTGCATCGCTTTTGCTTCACAAGAAAAGGTTTGGGGTTTATATTTAATGCATGACACGCTATCTCCGACGATATTCCACACATGATAGAATGTGTCCAGGCGAAAACATCCAGATTTTCCCGAAGAAAACCATCTATTCTTCCATCATCCTCATGCTGAGTTGAGATCCGATCTTTAGGACCCAAGTAGGATCATTTTGACTAACCGGGATGTTGATCATCAACTTGGCAGGAGCCACCCTTGCATTCTCTGGCTTTTTTCTTGGATCGATAACTTTGTGAAATCTGCTATACCGATTGAGCCAGGGCTTAGGTGGTGGTTGTTATACGTCCAATGATTTGATGCAGAGAGTCTTGTTTACGTCCTTTCCCTTTTCAAGCCACTTCGCTTCCTTTAGCTCTACGATATAGCACTCATGTCCAATGATCTGGTCTCCTTGAATGACTCTCACCTTCTTCTTTATAAGAAATTTCATCATTAAACACCATAGGCCAAGGGCCAACCGAAAGATAGGACCGATCGACCCTAGAAAGCATTATAGGTAGAGAAAATGTCCATCACCATGAAGGTCATAACCCACATTTTCTTACAGTCACGTTCAACTAGAACCACCAATAAATCCACACAACTCATAGGCTCTGTTGTCTTTCCATTAAATCCATGAATTTGGGATTTATATGGCTTCAGAGCCTGGGCATCCATTAGCATCTAATCGTAAGATTTTTTAAAAAAATGTTTACCAAACTACCATAATCAACTAACACCTTCCTCATAATTGTTGTCCCAATCGTGGTCGATATTACTAAGCGATCTAGCGTAGGCACTCTACTTCAACAACATCCCTGTTCCTAATCACAATATCTTCGGTCATAATTTTGAGTTGCTTCGTTAGTGCTTCGTCTTCAATAGAAAAACAACCCTCACTCATAGCATGCTTTAAAGAACTTGTGTCCCTCTCTATCTCATTCCAACTCTTCGCAGCTAGATGAGGTCCACTAAAAATTGTGTTAATAACCAAAAAATTTCCAAGCTACGTAGGCTCGTCATCACTAGGCTCACCTTGGTCTCATTGGAATGACTATCCTTGGGATGAGCACTTCCTTGCATGCCATCCTGTAGGGCTTTGACATATGTTGCAATTTCTTTCTAATTAAATCCACCATATCATGCAAATGTCCAGACTCATTTGTGTTATGACCGTGGGTCTCATGAAAATGGCAGTACTCACTAGATCCCCTTTCTTTCTCCATCGACTCTCTTAGAAGTGGCTTCTCATATTGTTCCTACCTTGTGCGGCAAGGTATATATTCTCAACTGTGTTATTCAACAGTGTATGGTCCTCATATTTAAAAATTTTGGGATGCTTCTTGGGATTCAATGCTTTGATTGCATTACAATGGGCATGAACTTGAGTATATTCCATGGTTTGGAGGTAGGGTAGAAGCACACGATTCATCCATTGATCGTTTGAGTAAAAATGGGCTATCGAACCATCCTTTGCCAGTATGGATGAACTTGTGGTTGCTCCGGCTTGATATAGCATGAGGTAGGTGAAAGATTTGGAGGAGCTCTAGGGATGATGTTGACCCCTGTTAGGGATCTACGTTGATCCATGCCTTCTATTGATTCTATGGTTTTTGAGTTTTGTGCTTAAGATAGGAAGTGTGTGGGCTATTTTGGAAGGTTCTTTACCGACTTAAGACTTCGTCCCTCGGTTTTGCTTGTCAATTGAGTTTGGCAGTTATTGTTATGGATTCCTGCCTGACAATCATTTAGTTTGATAAATCTAACTCATCCGAATACGGCCAAGTCACAAAGCCGGATAACAAAAAGAATATATGTATACACACATTTGTTATGTCAGTGGTTATCACATATTTAGGATGTTAAAGAATATTATATATATATATGTGTGTGTGTGCTAAGAAATGTGTTAAGAATATTTAGGACATGTACTTCCCAAATTATAATATATTTTTTATTTTCCTATTGTATAATCAATTAGATTCCGTGTAATACAACTATAAATTCTGACTATATACTATAAAGCAACAATTAAGTTACCAATAAAGATGTAGTCCTTAATACTTTTTCTTCTTCTTCTTCTCTTACCCTTTCTTCTTTTCTATTTCATTTTGTTTTCTTCAATAATTTCAAAATGTACAACAAGTTTAACGTGATATTGTTTGTGATTTGGGATGTTAAACCCTATTGGGTAGCATGGGTATATCTGATGTGTTATTGGGAATCACCTGTTAAATTTTGTCGAAGTTCTTGATATAAAAATAACTTTGGTAAGGATGTAGCATGTGTTCATAAAAGGGGATGAACTCAAGAGGAAAACTTTTACTTGCAAATACATAGATTCAATGGTTATAAAGTGTCACGGGCATATTTTTGCATGCCAAGAGGAAGTATGTGATCATATTTAGCATAATATATGTTATATAGCGTTAAAGTATACAAATATGCATGTAATAATATATTTTATGATAAAATAGTAAACATTTTACATATGATGGGATATTAAAATTTCAAAATCTTGGTAAATAATTAATCGTTAATCAAATAATGTTCATGGTAAAATGTTAATTAAATTTTTATTATTCAAGGGTTTGATGTCATATGTCAGATGACCAACAATTAAAAAAATTCAATTATATACATTGCTAGGACTCCTACTTTATATAGTTTACTTTAATAAACATATTTGATCATATTATGTGTATAAACTTAATACATAATCAAGAAAACATACCTTACTTCGGTGATAGATCAACTTTGAATGATTCAAACTTAGAATTAACATTCATGATCAATCCAACATTTCTCACCTTGAACTTTTAGTTGTGATTCTTCTAGATCCTTTCCAAATAAGCTTAATAAGATATAACTTTAATAGGAAAGAGAACCAGGTCTGTAATGTCGTTAATTGTAACAACCCGGTTTTTACGATTGATTAATTAATATAAGTTAATAATAATAATTTAATTGGATAAAACGGATTTTACATATTAAATAAGAAAAAAATTGGATTTTGTAGGGAATTTGAGTTTTGATGTTGCATTGATGTTCTGGGTAGAGAAGCAGAGAGGAAGAAGAAGAGAGAGCATCAGGTGAGTATACGAACTCACAAATCTATGCTCTAAACCATCTAATTCACATGATCTATGTTGGAATTAAATTATGATTTGCATAATACGGTTAAATGCATTGAAATGGCGAAGTTAATGGCGAGTAGGAGGAGGAGATCGCCTGATGTAATTCAGGCACAACAATGCTTCATCGGAGGCTCCAATCGATCGATCGCCTAGGTTTAACCAGTCAATAGTGGCAGCGACCAGTCAGTGCAAATTTTTTTTTTAAAAATAATAATAATATATTTAAAAAATTATAAATATAAATAATTAATACAAGTATAATATCTACTTTATACTCTTACTTTATACGTAGTAATGGAAATATATATATATATATATTGAATTTAAGTTATTTAAAAGTTAAATGAATTTGTTTGATAATATTAAATTAAAGAATAAATAAAAATATTTAGCAGATTCTTATTTTAAATTATCAAATGATTTTATGGAGTTTGTTAATGATTTTGGAAGCTATGAATTTACATAAATAAATATAGTGTGTTAAATTAGAATTGTTTTGTATCGACCCATAATTTTCAATAATTAAAATATTAATTAAATAAGATTTTAGAATTTAATATTATGAGAAATTAAAATTTTATGATTTGTTAATGAGAAAACAATTAAAATGAAAGTCAATAATGCTAATTTAATGCAAATTGACGACTATTTCAATTTATTTCAATCACTTGAAATAGTTGAAAATTTTGATTTGGAAATAAATGTAAATAAGGAAATAAATTGAATGTTGAACATAAGGGTAAAATTATATGTTATTAATTGGAATATGTAATAAATTAATTAGTACGTAAATTATTAGCTTGGTTTGTGAACAATAAACATAGAAATGTGTTTGAAATTAAAAGTTGTAACAATTGTTTAATTATCATTCACTATTTAATCCATTGAAATTAAATTGGATATCAGTTGCAATTAATCTGCTTAAATATTGCTGAATATGAATTAAGATGATAACTGTAGACTATTGATGTAATAAAACGTAAATCAATGTTAATTATATCCATTAGATGATAGTTGATTGAATAACAAGATGTAAATCAAAATAAATTAATTTATTGGAATTTAAATTATAATTAATGAATTTATTGCAATTGAAATCGAACACTGTAATTAGCGCAATATTTAACATTGGATTTGACATGAAAATTTATTTTAAAAGATTATAAATTATTAGGTAATCATAAATGATAAAATTTGTTAGTTATAAAATATAAATTTAAAAAGTGATTTAATTAATTTAATAATAATTTATTTAATTATCGTGTAAAATAATCATTTTGGCCACTATCTCAGATTTCGACGAAACCAGCTTCATCGGATCCGTGACAGTGAATTACTATTTAGATTTCAAGTTTTGTAGCGATCGGGCATGTCGTTTGATCGTGCGGGCTCGAAATGCATAAAATCAATTTAATGAATTTAATTTAAAATAAGCTGATTTTAAAAGCTAACTTCTGTATAGAATGGAATTTGGATTTGAAACCTGTTCCATTGATTTTTAAAACATCAAAAACATTTACTTTGATATACGGGATGATCTACTTTCGTTTCGAAAACAGAACGGGCTTTTCGGGTCATTATTGTCCTTTCGAACCAATTCGATATGTCATTCATTCTTATCCAGGTCTTTCCATATAAATAGATTTGTTTCTAACCCTAGCAGCCTTTATATTCTTATTTTCTATATGTATCTGTCTGTTCAACCTATCTGCTTCTTCCTCCTTCCCAATGGCTGTAAATTCAAAACCCTAAACCCAATTTCAAATTCAAATCAAAATTCAAACTCTCCAAACTATAATTATATATCGTTGGAAAGCTCTCCACGAGCGCAATCCACTGCAGCAATTCTTATTTTAATTTGGTTCGTCATTTTGCCAGAAATTAAGGATGAATCTCGACCGTCCATTCTATGGTTTTTATTTTAACGGTGGATCTTCATCCTTATGACGATCAGTAGGCATGGGCTTGTAGAAATCGTCGAGCTGAGCGCATCCATGTGATTTGGGGGTCGAGATGATCATCGGGGTTGGCTACAAAATTCGAGTATCATAGCGACAGCACTGGCGTCTTTGGCAGCGCTAGGAGGCTTGCATGGTCACGTGAAGGTCGGCGTGGTCTTGGCGTTCGAATGGAGGTGTTCGATCTGGTCAGGCGTGACGATGGGCGGCGTGATGATCGATTATACGTGGCGGCTTCAGGGTTGAACGAGATGGCGGGTGCAGTCAAGTAAGCTAGGGTTTCTTTGCATGTACGAAGGTGACATGGTAAAGTTGACTTGCTAATATTTTTAAATTATTTCAAATTTGAATTTCAGTCTTCTAATTATCATATTTTTGCATATGAGCTCGGATTCATGCGTGGTTTTCTCCGCTGCGGTCGTGTCGAAATTTCGAATGATATGAAACTGGTTTGGTCGAATTCTGAGACTGTTCAAATTTGAGCCTTTATTTGGATTTTCAATCGATTTAAAATCAAAGGTGAGTGTTTTAACCCACTCACGGCTACTAAATTATTTTATGCTAGTTAGATTAAATTTATGATGTGGTTAGAAATTGATTGATTGATATTTGGTATATTTAAATT
Source organism: Allium cepa (assembly GCA_030765085.1). NCBI lineage: Eukaryota > Viridiplantae > Streptophyta > Magnoliopsida > Asparagales > Amaryllidaceae > Allium > Allium cepa. The sequence continues at coordinate 618,031,779 of CM060942.1, forward strand.
GTCATTCGAGTTTAATTTGAATTTATATTGTATTTAATTGCGTTTAATTTAATATTGAATTTAAATTGCTACTTAAATACCTTTTAATGATAATCAGTTAATTGTTGTTATTTATTAGTTGATTTGAATGGTGATTGTGATGGATGTTTAACTGTTGATATTGGATGATCGGATGTTATGTTTATTTTATATATTGTTATCACACTGCAAGTTTCCATAGTTTATCCATAGAAATCACTATAAGTTGAAATAATACATACCCGCATTATCTATAGATTAGAAAAAAATCGTTATGCGTTGAAATGATAAACTCGAGCGATTTTATGGATTTTGAGTTTTATTCGGGATTGCGGGTTGAAATGATATATACCAATAAATTTAAATCTATTGTAGGTTGAAATGATATATATCTATATCACCTGACCATATGATAGAAAATTATATACGAACACCGGATTGGTTAAATTAAATGATTTTAAATGCTTAGTTTTTGAATTGAGTTAAAAAAATATTTTAAAATAAAAATTGGATTTATTTAAACTGAATAATTTTCAAAATCCAAGCTTAAAATGTTGAAACTGAGATCGGTTTAAATGAATAGTTTAAAAATTCAAATTGAAATTTAAAGGTTGAATTTTGAAATATAAATGAAATTTATCAACATTGAGTTGTTGTTAACATTCGAATATTTAAACTTCAAACTATATTGAATTTGAAGTAGTTTAAATTTATAGTTCAAACATGGATTTGAAATCGATATTGATTTTAATGGTTTTATTGAGAATCTGAATTGAAAGACTAAAATTGAGTTTTGTTGATTTGAAAGCTGGATTGTCCCAGATTTGTTGAAATGGAATAAATGGTTGAATTTGATGTTAGTTTAAAATTAATTATTTTAATATAAACCGTTTAAAAATACATTATTCTAAATTCATATTTATTTGGATTTCCAAACTATTTTCTATATAAACCAATTCCAATAATTAAATTATTTTAATCTATTTTAAACTATTTTAATCTATTTAAACCATTTTAATCTATTTAAACTATTTTAATCTATTTTAAACTATTTTAATCTATTTTAAACTAATTAAACCATTTAACCTATTTTAAACTATTTTAACGATTTTAATACTATTTAAACTATTTATGACTATCTAAACTATTTTTAAAAAAAAATACAAACTGTGCAAGGCTGTATTGTTTATATTTAAATCCTGGATTTAAAAGCGAATATGGTTAAATGATGTTATAGCCAACGTTGGGATTAGAAATTATATTTTATAGTGAAATGACATATTTGAGTAAATATGATGATTTTAAAATGAGGGTTTAACCTACTTTGTGGATACGATTTTGAAAGTGAGTATGATTTCGAAAGTAATATGATTTTAAGTGGATATGATATTTTGATATCAATTATGAATTGATTTTGGAAATGTAAAAGAACCATCCAGTGTGAAATAAGCGTTTGGTTGTTAAAGAGACCGGGATCAGATATTTTCATACTTTCTGCCAGTACCGAAAACTACTTTAACAACTGTGCACGTGGTGGAGATCCCAGAATGAAGTAGGATGGTTTTGAAAACGATTCTGTATGAGGTATTAGCGTAGCCTTGAATCCCTCAAGTCAGCTTAATGTGACTAAAACAGGAGCCACGCTGGGCCAAGTGAGGTCGCATCTCCGATCGGACATGCTTCTTCGATACATATTTATTACTTTGTAATTGATTTGGTGGCCATCCCTCGACTTGATTATCGGAGTGTATTCCGAGGTGGGCAGTAGTAGCTGTTATGCGTTACCACCAGTCCGGATCCGCAAAATGATAGTATTCTACCCTGGACATTACCTCGCGTGCCTTGTCACGTGCCTTATAGCATCCATTACTAGTTTGGTTTATACCGCACCTAAGGAGTGCTCACTGAGTAAACCTCCAGTTTGGTGGAGCTTACAGCATTTGTATAGACTACGGAAATGTATAAAAATGTGTTAAGGGGGATATGGGTAACGCCTTAATGCTATTTTAATATTTTACTTTACTAATAGGCATATTATAATAACGTATATTACTATACAGTAAATAGTTTAACAGATCCTTAGGAATCCCAAACATCCCTTAAGTTATTGCATGCACATTAGACAATGGATAGGAGATGTAAAATCCCATAAACATCTCTGAAGCCGTTGCACTCATATTTATTTATTATTAATTTAACTTACATAAGATCTTTTAATTCTGGCTCGAGTGTTTTGTCTTTTCATTACGTTCGGGTCAGTCTGAGCTTTTCGATGTATTGAAGATCTTATTTCTGAAGGATGAAGAAGAAGATATAGTATATCATTACTATTTATTATATTTATTCCACTGCATCATGTTGTTCCACTGCATTATTTATTTATTTCCATTGTATGTATAACTCTTATTGTATTGTATAATGTCATCAAATGTATTTGTAAAACAACTTCATGAACTGTTTATTTGATTATTATATTTTGTCATTCCACTGTGAGATTCTATGCTTTGTTTTTATTTATTTTCTCTTCTTTTCTTATTTACCCCACAACAATCCTCCCTTTTAAATGGTTTGGAATCGACATATGTGGTTTATTGCCGATTTAAACTATCCAAAAAGGCGAACCGTTACATATTTACTCATATTTAATGTAAATATTAAATTAAATTGTTTTATTTTGTATTATTATTTCCTCTCCCATAATTGATTTTGAATATATAAATGATTTGCTGTTGGAATTGATTTGGGTATTTTTGATATGGTACGGCGATGACGTCCTTCTATATCGATTGTGATATTGTTATTATTGGTAATATTTTTGTTATTATGTGTATAGCAAGGAAACTAAATAAATGGTAAGTAGTGAGTGAACGATTGAGTGTCAAGTAGTGGTATGGGACGCTGTTGTGATATTTATTCAGTTATTCATTATAAGTAGATGACACCCACATGATAGGAATAATATGATGAAATTGTACATACGTGAGGTGTTACTCATAGGCAAGAGCAGGGTAGGTTCCTTTATATTTATTGATATTGTGTGCCACTGTCATGATGTACTCCTATTATTAGCGTCCGAGAGGACTAAATGTGTAGAATCTAGCCTAGCGGCTTGATCTTAGGGTCCCGCTTCAAATTTACGACACCTTTATTGGAATTATATCTCATGCACATCATAGGATTTAGGTTAGTTGAGCCATAGGGTAGGTTCCATAAATCCCTTATGTCGTGTAGGCCAGTAGTCTGTTACCTAGAAGGGTAAAGCATGGCTATGACTAAGGCTATGCGTAGATGAGTCATTGGTGGATATGAGTCATAATGTCCGTCAAGGTAACTAAAGATTGTAGGAGCAGATCTGATTAGGTACCCTGGGTTCCTGGAGTGGGCATATGGCTATCAGTCCCACATCTAGTTCTAACGGAGTGGTAGATTGGCATATAGTATTGGTACACCTCACCTAAGTATGGATATGGGTTAGCCAACCCAGGGTTACGCAACCCAAGGTCAGGTGACCCGCATATTGATGTATATATGACTCTACTTTGGACTATATATCTATTATACAATCATTCCCCATTATAATTTATTCTAATGTATTCCTATATGAGGAAATGATATTATATCTGGATAGATTCTCAGAGTATAGAGGATTCTCATATCTTTTATTTTATATGATTTCTTTGGTAGGTGGCCTGTATTTATATTGATGTTGGGTATTCTATCACTTGAGATTGAGAGATATACTTATGCATTGTTATGAGTTAGCCCAACTATACTTAATGATACCTCATTATTGATGATTTCTTGATTTTGATGATGATTTCTAGATATGGGTGATTCACCCTTCTAAGTTTATGTACTTTTCTATGTGGGATGACATTTTTATGCATGGTTTTGTGATATTTGATGTTATGTATGCATTTGTGATTGTCTATGTTATTTTAATTATGTGACATGCATACATTACCACATATTTATTGACATTATGGATGTTATAATCGCCTTGCCTTGCATATTCTAAGTTACATATGTATATTAACCCTTGATTTAGACATAGTCTGATCAGGGTGTTATTTATAATACACGGATCATCCGAGACATTTTAGGTCCAGAGAGTGAGACTAGCTTGTGTTTGGGGGCGTAGAGGAGGCTAGTATTCAGTTAAGTAGTTGATCATCTTTTATTGTATAGTCTCTAGTATGTATATTCATATGATATATATTGGACATATCATGTATATTTTGTATTATATATTATCGCTACAATTCTGACTCTGTTTTCTCTATTATTTGCTGTACATTGTGTACGATTACGTCCTGGAGGCACACATGTTTATTGCTTTGTGCCGATACTATATAGTAGGTGAATTACTTATTTTATGTTTAATATGTACCACTGTTAGTCTAAGGGAATATTCACATGTATACCCCATGTCGTCTCATTCTTCGTATTTATTGATAATCTTATTTTGTAGTACTCTTGGATGGTATGGGTACAGAGGTGGGGGTATTACATTTGGTATCGGAGCAGGTTCAAACTAATACATTATATATAAGAGACAAGAGTTCAGACTTTAGGTAAGACTTAGAGTCCTTGTCCTATTGTATGTGTTGGGCAGTTACCCTACAATAAAGGGAAGGTAAAAATATATGATGATTACAGGCATAATCATCTGAAGACGTATTTGTTATTTGCTATATGTATATAATATTTACATTTTTGATATTCTGTGTATAAAGATATAAAATGATTCACCTTTGGTGGCTTTGTATAAATTATTGTATTTTATAAAGGCAAGTATGTTAACCGGATTTATATAAACAATGTTATAGAAATTTTGAAATGAATCTGTGTTAATTTTTCCATTGAGTGCTTCAAGAATTATGATCAATGCGAGTGCACGCGTATTGTATAGGAATTCCTAAACACTAGGACGACATATTTGAACACAATATTTTGTAAAAGATATGAACATTTTGATAAAATTAAAGTATTTCGAAAAGGTTGAATATTTTAAGTAATATTTTAAGGAAAGTTGATTATTTTAGAAAAAGTGATATAAAGACAATATTTGAAATGGTTTCGGAGATAGGTGTTTATATCTATTATTTTGATGGAGAAACGTGTTGTAAAAGACATTTTATAAGTTTAGATATATTTTAAGCAATGTATGCGGCCATTGGACATTAGTGGATAGTTGAGGAACTGGTGAGGCAGCATTGATTATGCAATCAATATTGCAGCCAATTGATATTAGTAAATTGCTATACTAAGTGGCGAGGCAACGTCATTATATTTTATAGTGTTTGAAAATTTGTGAATATAAATATTTATAATTAATGAATTTTTGATATAATTATGAATATTTTAATGTCATAAATTTTTGGCATTTTGAGTTGAAAAATATATATAATTTAGAGGTTTACCACTTTGAAATATAGATTGTTGTTAATTTATAAATGAATGTAAAGATATCTTGGTAAATTAGTTTCAAATTATCAATAGAAGTTACAGGGAAGAATATAGTAAAAAAATTGTAAAATAGGTTGTGAATTTTGAAGAATGTTTAAAAGTAATATCATGAGTTGTGTTTTGAAAATTTTATAGCTTAAATACTTTGATTATGAGATTTTTGTAATGTGGTTCATTTTAAAGTTTGTTACTATAAAATATTTTGGAGAAAAAGGAAGATTTCATTTTGGTTACATGTATTACTAATTATTAAAGGATAGAATTTGTTCGTTTCGATTTTAGAATTTAATAAAGCATGGGTTTTGATGATTTTCTTTTGGATCGAAAAGAATTTTTTAGTGATAGAGTATTTTGGAGATTATAAAATTTATGATTTCGTTGGAGTTGTTTGTTTGAAAATTATTCTAGTATGAGGTGTAGTTTTGGCTTTGGAATATAAAATTATGTGAACATGTTTAAATCTCCTCTATTATATATATATATATATATATATATAATATATTTGAAGATCTTTCACAAGTGGTTAAATATTTATACACTTTGGGGTGTTTTCACGATAATTGGAAAGTATCTTTAGTAACAATGATGTATTAATGAATTATTTTACGAATGATGAATAGATGAGTTTTAGTTAAATTAATAATTGAAAATGGAAATTTTGAGAAATATTTATATAACATATTAATGAGTTTTAAAGAATGGTATTTGAAAAGAATTTTGTTTATAATAAGACCTTTTTGAAATTAAGAAATATATTAAAAGTTATTTACATTAAATAGTGAAATGAAATTTTGATGAAAGTTTTGTTGATAAGGTTTTCGTACAAATATTTCAAAGTTTTCGACAGAAATTTGAATCTTAAATGGAGTTTGAATTATCGGCAAAATAGGAATATTAATATATATATATATATATATATATATATATATATGAAAATGAGTTTTAAATGAAGCATTTTGTAATTATGGAAAGTATTTTTTAATTTTGTTAAATATATTTTGAAGTAAATGAAATTTGCATACTGTTGTTAATTTTTAATTTTTGAAATGCGGTTTTCGAATTAAATATTTCAATATTTTAAAGGTAGAATTGATTCTTTCAATAAGCCATCGATGAAAGGTCTAATCATTGATTTCGTATTACTTTATTTGATGTTTGACGAGCCGATGTAAACCGCTATACGTTTAGACTCATGATGTTGAAGATAGAATATTGTGGATTAGATTGATAATCGGTTGTTTTGTGTGCGTGTGTATATTATAAATGGTATTGTTGAACTAGGATTTATCGATGATTATAGATTTTTCTCCTATGGGAAATCGAAAGGACGCGATTTTCTTGGGGGGGGGGGGTCTGTAACAACCCCTTTTTTAGGGGTAGTTAATAAAATTTAGTGATAATTTTTTAATTAGCTAAAATAGATTTTATAGATTAAATAAGAAAAAATAAGAAAAAATTTGGATTTATAAGGAATTCGAGTTTTGATGTTGTATTGATGTGCTGGGTATAGAATGTAGAGAGGAAGATGAAATGAGAACAGCATGTGAATATAAGTACTCACAAATCTGTGCTCTAAGTCATCTAATTCATATAATCTATGATGGAATTGAATTGTGATTTTTGTAATATAGTTAATGCATTGAATTGGTGAATTTAATGGCGAGAGGGAGGAGGAGATCGCCTGATGAAATTTCATAGAAACGCATCATCGGAGGCTCCGATCGGTCGATCGCCTAATGAAATTTAGGCACAAGAACGCGTCATTCGAAGCTCCGACTGGTCGATCACATAGGTTTAACCGGTTGACCACTAGCGGTCGACCGGTGGCAGCAACCAGTCGATGCAAGTTAAAAAAGAAAAGAAATAATATATTTTTTTGTAAATGGATTAAGATTTTATTAAGGCATTTCAGCCTAAAATGTTAGCCCAATTTGGACCAGTACAAAGAACAGACAAAATAATATATCTGAACCCTTTCCATAATAAAACAGCTAATTCTTCGTCCTCAATCAAGTAGCTTGAAGTCATGGCGGCCGAGTCTGATAAATCCTACCTGGAATTCCTGCCAATGGAGAGTTCCGATCCACTTCTACAGTACGAGTTGCGACTTGTACCAGCCTGGTAAGAGGATTATTCTTAATTCTTTTTAGAGTTAACTGCATGTCTCCAATCGCTAGCTTACTAACTTCAGAGTGGTTTCTTTGTTTGCTTTGAAAAATTCTGCGGTTCCACTCCCTCCAAATATTCCATACAGCTACAGTGATGGCGATTTTGTGCAATTTGGGTTCAATGTCTTTGTCGTGACCTCTCTGAATCAGGTAATTGATTTGTTCTTCGAGATTATTTGAGTGAGGTGTTAAGTTTAAGAAGTTATTGCATGAATTCCACACCAGATTTGAGTAAAAGCATTCAAAAAATAGATGCTCATGAGATTCTATGTTCTGATTGCATAAGATGCAGACGGTATCATTTATCAAGCCCCATTTCGATAACCTATCTTTGGTAGGTAATCTTCGTAGTATTGCTTTATAAGCAGTGAATGCCATTTCGGGTTATTAACATGATCCCATATGATTTTACTCCATGCAGCTTTACTATCTTTTAGCCTGATTTCGTTCCAAGTGACCTTAGTGGTGAAGTCATTTCCAATAGGCTTCCAAACCCATATATCCGTCTCTCTATCATTATATATAGACATATATTGGATTGCTTCTTTTTTGTCTTGATTTATTGGCAAGGAGGAACAATTCCACCTATTATTATTGATCACATCTTGAACTCTATTATTCGGGCATCCAAAATCAGAAAAAATATGAAGTCCCAAAATGTCCGTCAATAATTCTCCTTGAATCCAAGGGTCTCTCCATAGGTCAGTTTCCTTTCCAGTTGTTATTTCATGAGTACAAAGAGAAGCTGAGATAATTCTGACCTTCATAATTGCTTTCCAATTTGCTGAAGCATTGTTGTCAATGGGCATTTGCCAAAAATTGCCTTTGATGTATCTTTTCCTCATCCATTTGCCCCATAATCCTTTACCATTAATAATTCTCCAAGCTTGTTTAAGAGTGTGCACTGTTCTCATATCTTTGAGTCTTCTAAGTCCTACACCTCCTTCATCTTTGGGCCTGCATGATTTGTCATATTTGATCTTATGTAGACCTCCCTTCCAAATGAAGTCCGCACAAAAAAGAAAAAAAGAAAAGAAATAATATATATATATATATATATATATATTATAAATATAAATATAATATGTACTTTATACATAGTAATGTAAATATGTATATTGAATTTAAGTTATTTAATAACTAAACGATATTGTTTAATAATATTATATTAACGAATAAATAAAGATTACGTAGATTCTTATTTTAAATTATCAAATGATTTTATGAAGTTTGTTGATGATTTTGGAAGCTATGAATTTATATAAATAAATATAGTGTATTGAATTAGAATTATTTACTCATATTTAATATAAATATTTAATAAATTGTTTTATTTTGTACATATTACTATTATTTCCTCTCCTATAATTGATTTTGAATATATGAATGATTCACCGTTGATATTGACTTGGGTAATTTTGATATGATATGGTGATGACATCCTTCTATTTGGATCTATGATATTGTTATTATTGGTAATATCTTTATTTATGATGATTTTGATTCGATTAGCGAGGAATCTCAATAAACAGAGTTATAATACCATTTGGTATAGGACATTCAGTAATGTTTCTTTGATTATTCTTTGGACTTGTTATATATAATATTTAGAAATTGAGAGTAGTTATAAGCAATGAATAAATGATTGAGTATCACGCAATGGTATAGGGGTTGTTGTGACATTTATTCGGTCATTTATTGTAAGTAAACAGCACTCATGTTATGAGGATAGTATGATGAGATTGTACTTATATGAGGTGTTGCTCATATGAGTGAGCAGGGTAGATTCCCTTGTATTTATTCATATTGTGTGTCACTATCATGATGTACTCCTGTTATTAGCGCTGTAGAGAACAAGATGGCTAAAATCCACTCTAGCGGCCCGATCTAAGGGTCATGGTCCAGATCTGCGATACCTTTATTGGATATTTTGATGTGCATCACGGGATTTAAGTTAGGTAGCCCATATAGTAGGTTCTGTATAGCTCATTGTGTCGTATAGGACAGCAGTCTGTTACCTATAGGGGTAAAGCAGGATCGTGACTGAGGCTACGTGATGATGAGCCATTGGTGGATATGAGTCACGGTGTTTGTCGAAGTAATTGAAGACTGTAGGAGCAGACCCGGTTAGGTGACCCTGGACTCCTGGAGCGGGCTTATTGGCATTAGTCTCCCTTCTAGTTCTAATGGAGTGGTAGATTGGCATATACCATTGATACACCTCGCCTAAGTATGGATATGAGTTAAGCGACCAAGGGTTAGATGACCCACATATTGATGTATATATGACTCTACTTGGGACTATGTGTCTGTCGTATAGTTATTCCCCCTCACGATTTATTTTGATGTATTCATATATGAGGATATGAGATTATAACTGGATAGGTGTCCAAAGTATATAGTATTCTCGTGTTTTTTATTGTATATGATTTCTTCGATAAACAACTTGTATTTATATAGATGTTAGTATTCTATTACTTGAGATTGAGAGATATACTTGGATATTACCGTGAGTTAGCCCAACTATACTTGATGATACCTTATTGTTGATAATTTTTGGATTTTGATAATGATTTCTAGATATTGATGTTCACCCGTTTGATGTACTTTTATATGGATGGTGACATCTTTATGCGTGGTTTTGTGATATTTGATGTTATGTGATGCATTTGTGATTGTTTGTGCTATTTCAATTATATATCATGCATAAATTACCATATATTTATTGACATTGTGGATGTTATCATTGTATTACCTTGCATATTCTGAGTTACATATGTAAATTAACCATTTTTTAGATATAGTCTGACATGTGTGTTGTTTATAATACTCGGCTTAGTCCAAGATATTTCAGGTTTAGGGAGTGAGACCAGTTTGTGTTTGAAGCATAGAGGAGGTTGGTATTCAGTTTAGTGGTTTATCATCTTGTATTGTATAGTCTCTAATATGTATATTCATGTGATATATATTGGACATATCATGTATATTTTGTATTATATATTATCGCTACAATTCTGATTGTGTTCTCTGTTATTTACTGTACATTATGCATTGTCGTATACTGAAGGCATACGTGTTTATTATTTTTTGCCGATACCGTATACACATATATGAGTTATTTATTTGATGTTTAAATACGTACTAGTGTTAATCCAAGAAAATATTTACTTGTGTACCACACATCGCCTCATTCTCCATATTATCCGATAGTATTACTTAATAGTACTTTTGAATAGTATAGGTATAGAGATGCGGATGTTACATCAATATACCTACTCCATCAAAGGAAGTTAATTGTTTGTAAACACAGCTAATTTAGTGTTAAACTTGTTTCCACTATTGTCTCTTGGGTATCATTGACTAGTTTACGACAAACAAAATCAATTATGACATATAGTTTAATATAGGTTTCTTGTGCATAAGGAACAACAAAAACAAAGAACGATAAATAATAAATAAATATGGAATTATAGAATAGAGAATTACCTTTCTGCTATCCATACAGAGTAGATTTCGAGAGTAGTGTAGCAGAGCGGAATTAGAAAAGAAGACGCGTTGTGATTGCGGAAGAATAAGAGTCTTTTTTTTGCTCTCTCAAATTATGAACTGCAATAGAAACTAAGCATGCACAGAGAAATGAACAGGAAGATTAAGCTGCCATTATTTAAAAGGAAACTTGCAAATTGCTGAGTGAATGACTTATGCTTCTCTTCACTCAACACAACAATATTTATATTTGCAAAGCTGGTAATCCAGTTGCTTATAAACTTACACCTAGTATATATTTTAATTATATAGTACAATAATTTATTCGCCACTAAGAAAAGTAAAGCTGTGATGTCTTTACTTTTGGCTAGTGGGTATTCTCTTTTTAACATGTTGTAGGATTCTTTTGCTGAAAAATAGGATGCTTTTAATAATGCGTCTTTACACATCAAAAGTTGTCGGCCGTTCATTTATTTGTCTTCTAGAAGTAGTATTTTTGTAAGTAGAATACTAGGTAGAGTATGGGTTTTTAATCCGTATCTGTCATATCTTCATGTCCTGGACTGTAGTTTCTAGCCATTGCTGATAAATATGGACTTTCATCTTCATCATCTGAATCTATTCTATAATAAATTATGACATCTACTTCTGGATTGAATATGTGAGTAGCTGCTGGTAAGGGTAATAGGATTTTAAGTTCCATTACACCCATATCTGGTATCTACTATCTTCTGCTTGAAGTACTAACTCCTTCCAATTTGGAGGAGGACTAAGTGTAGTGGCATGCTGGTGAAATTGCTAGGGCATATGAGCTTCAAACCATATTGGTGAACCTTCGTAGAGTTGATAATATGCCTGCAAACATCTACTCGCGTGTAGTCTTGTATAACCCTTGTGCTTAAAAATAGTCATTCGGTGACTAGCTGGTTTAATCCTGTAATTACTATTCGGCATAAGAAGTGGAGTTGTTGAACTAATACAAACTACAATACCTTTAAAAACTCGAAGATATTGAGCTGCAATAAAATAAAAACGCTCTCCAAATCTTTTGAGTGTATTAGCTGCAGTAGTATGGTGGAAGGTTATTCTTGAAACCATTCCATGATCAAACATATCAACTAGCTCATCCAAACCCTTTGGCAAAGTATCAATGTCAACTTGTAATCTAAGCATATTTGATCGTCCCTCTTGAACTATTTTCAACTGCAGACCTTGAACTATTTCTTTGTAATAAGTTTTCAACTTATGTTGTAGCATTGCTTGATGATTGTTCCATCTATCGTGTACCATCTTGTCTATTTTGATCTGTATACCTATTCCTGAAACTTTGTATAACCCTTCTAAAATAGGGGCTGGTTTTAATTTTAGATGGTTCGAGAGTTGCTGATAAGAAAGTGTCTTGGGGCATCTTGGTATCTGCCTTCTAGCTTCATCTCTTTCCTTTATAACTTGTTGTATTCTCTGTTCCATCAACTTGATTGTTTGTTGATCATAATTGACTCATCTAAGTTGATCTTCTAAGTACCGATTTCTAGCAATAAGTGCTCCTAACTGGGATCGTGCTTTTTGGTACATATTCTGAAGGTCATTTAACTGTGAGCTCTGATTATTGATTATTTGTTCTGGAGAATGAGGAGTGGTCAAGGTTATCTGGGAATAAGTTTGATAGCAATCTTCTTCCACAAAAATAGTTTGGCCCAAATGCTTTGCTAGCTTCATCTAAAGCTTCTAATAATGTGTAAAAGCCTATCCATACTGAATTGTAGAAATTTTGTGTCGCTAACTGTACTTGACTGTAGTGTTTAAACACTCCGGTGTAATTTCCTCTAAAGATCACATAACAAAAGTAATTTTTTCCAAATGGTTTTTGTTGAACTTTGGAAATGTATTGAGAAAAACAATTATCTAATTTTTGCTTGTTTTTTCTTTCTTGCTCTATTGTTCTCATATTCCATAAATGATCTAAAACACACTGTTGACTGGGATCTGAAATTCTGACTAAAGGCTTGAATTTTCTGGGATCGTCATCTTTATACAAAATCATAGATGTTTGTCCGAAAGTCATGCACAAGATGTTACTCTCCGTCGTTTGATTATTCATTTTTCTAACTGGAGGATTAGCTGAAAAACTAGTTGGGGAGTTACCCTTCAAAGATATTGCATGAGGCGTTTTAGGCGATTGCGCCTCTGGTTTAACAACTGCTGGTTTACATGGAGATTTCTCATCCATCGTTTCTTTACTCGTTTCACCTAATATCCGCCTTTCTTTATTATTTGTTTCTTCATTCATGAAATTTCTGTTCTGTAAATCACAAGAATAGTTAGTAAAAGCAGATAATAATCTTCTAGATAATAGATCGGCAAGATGATTATTTTTACCTTTAATACGCTCAAAATTAATAACATACCCATTACCTTGAATTAAATTTTGTAAGTTTAACTATCTAGTTTTATTTATCTTCTTTGAATTTTCATTCGAAATAAATTTGACAATTGCTTCACAGTCTGTTCGTATTGTGAAATCTTTATTTAAAAAGATCTTAAATTTATCTAGTGCATTTATAAGGGCTTGGATTTCATAGTCTAATGAAGTCCAACTGTTAACTGTATGAAAATTACCACTTGCATAAGCAGCAATTTTTTCTGTAGATTTATCGTTATACTTAGAAGTTTACATTTGAGGACTGCTCCACATCCTTCTTTGCAACCATCACACTCTATTATGATACAGTCTGTCTCTAATGGAAGTTCTAGGGGTTTATTTTTTTTAATTTCTTCTTTGATTTTCTATACTAATTTAATATCTTCTGTATTAAATCTCGTTTCTCCATTTTTAGAGGTTTTTCCATATAGTGGACCTACTAATTTTGCTAAATATGGAATAAATTTTCTAGCATAATTTACCAATCTCAAAAATGCCTGTATTTTCTTTTTACTATCTAACTTATCTGGAAATTCAACTATTTTCTATGATATATGAGGTTGTAATTCGATTTTCCCATTACCTATTTCTAATCCTAAGAATGAAAATTTTCTTTTGAATAATTTCATTTTCTTTTTAGAGACTACTAGGCCTCTATTTCCTTAAAAATTGTCTTTGAATGTGACTCATGTTCCCTTATGTTATTAGATGCTACGAGAATGTCATCTATATTAACTAAGCAAAAAATCATATTTTTTTAAAATATTTTCCATAAATCTTTGAAATAAAGATGGTGTTGTCTTTAGGCCAAAATTAAGAACATTTCATTCAAAATGTCCTTCTGAACACATGAAAGCTGTCCAAGGTTTAAAGTCTTTTTCTAGCTTAAGCTGGTTATAGCCTGACTTTAAATCAAATTTACTAAAAATGTTCTTATTCTAAATGAGATTGATTAAAGTATCCTTGTTAGAGATATTGTAACCATCATCTTCAGTATTATCATTTAGACGTTTATAATTGTAGACTATTCTAGGTTTCTCTCTTTTTTGTTTGGAATGGTTACAAACTAAAAAGGCGCTGACCTATGTTTACTGTCAGGTCTTCTGATTAAATTCTGTTTTAACATTTCTTCAATTTGAATTTTAAATTTTTTGATATCGGTTGGAGAACAGACGATATTTGTTGTTTTAATTGTTATTTCTGGATTTATAATTTTGATTTTACAAGTATAATTAACTTTGTTTTTTGTGACATCGTCACCAATTAATCATAATTTCTCTAAATGTGAAATAATTTGATATGGAATAAATTTAGCTTCTTTTCCTTTTTCTAATTCTCTAATAGTTTCAAATGCAAAAATTGACAAAGCGTATTTATGATCTTTTGATCCTAAAAATATATGTTTTTCTGATTGAGGTTTGAAGAAATCTAATTCAGCCTGTCCACCATGCTTTCGAGCCAACTCTGATTGGTAGTTGTGGTAGTTCGTAGGTAATGTGTAACTATGTTTGCTAATGGTAATACTGTTTCTGGAAATAGAAATAATACCTCTAGGGCATGATCTATTGATGCATTTATGTACGGTTCCCTGCACCAAAACATTCACACGTTTCATCCATCTTTCAACGATATCACCTGGAGATTAAAAGATGACCAAAATCTTCTTCTCTCCAGTCCAGATTGAAATGCAAGGGAGAAAAAAGGATCTGCTTCAACGATCCATGAAATGAAAATTAACGGCATACACAATATACAAATACTCGAGTATCTTCCAAAAACAACATAATAAAACTTGAGCGGTACTGACGATACGCATTAACCATCTAATCTCTACTACAATAGGCCAATATGAGGAGTTTTCTGATCGTATTGGACAGTGATCTCAAGATTTACAGTAGTTAAAGTCTGCACTTAAAACCCCGTAACATAATTGACAAAAATCAAATAAATAATAATAATAATAATAATAATAATAATAATAATAATATCATTAATATTGTCCATAATTTACAGTTATAACATAAATAAATGGTAGCATATATACATCTATCATAATTCTAAGTCTAAGGTATATAATATGTGCAGGCTTGTTATTTATAGCATATGGACACTACATTGAGCTGCTAGCTGTATTTGTCTGAGAAACCAGCTTCAGAAAGGACAATTTCGACGGTTTTCTAGACATTCTTATGTTGCCAAAACTATCAATGCGATGCGGCAAGCGGGTCGGCCCCATTATTATTTTGCAAGAGTTCCATGTGTCTGCGCACAGTCGCACACCATAATATTCAAGATGATCTCCGATGCTGTTCCCACTCACAGACCTTTTCAAAACAAATATAAAAAATTACAAACAAATATGCAAATAACCAATACCTATTCAATTGTTATCGCTATTATTCGAAACAAATTTGCAAAAATTAATCATGACTCTTAATTGCAGTTTACTAACTCTAACAAGCTTTAAACATTGTGTATGACAACTATTTAGAGAAAAAATAGAAAATGAGAAACAAAGAAAAAAAGAAACCAAAATCGAGTTTTAACCAGGTTTATTTCATGTATTTAATTAACTTACCGACTACAAGATGGGTCTTCACCGGATTTGTCGCAGATTTCCTCAACTAAATATATGAGACTTCCTAATCCAACATTATGAAGCCATACCTGAAGAAAACAAAAAATGAACTTTAAATTCACGGCCTTATCAAGAACGATATTTATGAGAACATAAAAACTAAAACTAATAAAGGCTTTTCGATAAAATCAATAAATATCACAAATCTTAAATATGCGAAGAAATCGTATATAAGCAGACACGGAACAAGGTATTTATTTTTGGATGAGTAACAATATAAATACTAGTAGTACTCCAATTATTTTCTGGCATTCAAGTGCATATATGAACAGAAGTTTGTAGCAAAAAATAACACGAACAGATAAAATTTATATATGATGTCATAAAGGCTAACGTCATCATTTATGTGCACACATGATTAAGGCAATATTTATTCACATGAAACAAAATTATGTGTAGGTGAAATGTTCTTAATTAAGTCGGGAAAAGTACTTCAAAGATCTTTTTTCATCCTGTTGCCTTGAAATGCTATGAATATATCCACGTAAATACCATACTTGGGGTGTACTACAATTATAACTGAATTATTTTTGCCTAACAAAATTATGTAACAGAAGAAAGTGAAGTAAAAGAAAATTATAAACTTGGGGTGGGTGGCCATTTGACTTTGAATTCTTCATAGTTTTTCATCATGCAGGGCCTTTGCTACCGACAATACTAACAATGTGTCACTAAGTTTAAACCATAGACAAGATTGTGAAGCCAAACAGCATGGTAGTTGAGAAGGAAAAAAAAAAAAAAAATCAAGCAATATAAACCATGTTAACAAATTTAACATATCCACCCCAACTAGTGAAGAACTAATACTGACTGACCTCTCTAGGGAAGTGATGATAGGTTTTCTGCGGAAAATAATAATAGTAAGGAGGCAGATGTGGCACGATGTCATGGTCATTTGTAACTCTAATAGCCTTTGGGACAAGTTTGCTGAAATACGAAGCAAAAACAGCATTTCCAACTCTTGGTTGTCCAAAAGTCATCAGTTGTACATCAGATGCTCCATTGTTAACCTTTAAAAATATAAAAGATATTCAGAAAACAATGCCATCTCTACTACCTCTGCATTTCTAAAAGTTGAAACCTTTGGACGTAAAAAAATTATAATGTAACATGGCAGCAATTGTTCAATTAGGGGATTGGCGTTGACAATCTTGAAATTGGATAATTCCTTTTCTGCTAAGGGAACCTTGCATTCTGTTCTGATAAGGAGAGCTTGAAATATAAAAAATGTGCACTGCATTTCAATCAGTATCTAAATTTTAGATTTTTTTTTGAAATGACATGTTGAATAATATTTTCCTTATCTGATTTTACCATTATCTAAATAGTTTTCTGAGAGTAAGAGTGGTATTTTATTCATGCAAAGCACTCGTTTTGATGTCTCGGAAGTTTGAACCTACGAGCTCCAGAACCTCGGTTTAAAGCATTATACCACTTGCACTTGAGCTAGTGGTCAAATAGTTAGTTTCAATAATAGATCCTCAATAAACAATTGCTCTTATAGATTTTCATGGTGAAATAGAAAATATCTTGGAAACTACTTATCAGCCGATGGCTAGCAAAATCTTAGTAGAAAAATGTAACCAATAACACAAACCTTCTGAAAAATAACGTTTTTTTTTTAACACTTACAGTTAAATCAAGAGCACAGAAAGAAGCCATGGCCCCTCCCATTGAATGTCCAGTAACCATAATGGAAAGATCACCATATAATTCTTGAATCTCTTCTACAGCACTTAGAATGCCAGGTCGCATTGTTGTGTTATGGTATGCAGAATAAAAACCATGATGTACCTTAATTCACATAAAAGTGTCAATAATAGCTACATGTTTATCGATAAACCGGAAAGCAATAGAAAGAAATCAATGGGACAAACCATTGCATCGGGCATGTCTTCGTAGTTTAAATCTAGCTGTTTCCAGAAGAGGTCATCGATCCAGTTTTGTATGCTGCAAATAAAACCTAGTCCAGTTATAAATTGGCATAGTGTCCAAACAAAGATAACGAATTAAAGTTCAACTTGAGATTCAGAAGTTCCAGCATTATGTATTGTTAAAAGGAAACTAATTAGTTGGAACTATATACATCAGGAAATATATCCTTAATGCCAATCAAAATTTTCAAGAGGTTATCATCAGGTATTAAAGAGTCTAATAGTGCCTTCTGCTATACAACTCTTTGTAATTTTAAGTGATGAAAATATCTCTATAAGTGGAAAATGTTGAAGCAGCTTCTCCACTTATCACAAAGAAGAACAGAAATCGAAAAGACTAAAGAGAAATTATGTACTACCTTCTCAGTGTGTACCATTTCTATAGCAACAAGCATATGATATATTTTTCAATCTACATATATATCAAAGGTATCGTACTCTTGTAGCTAGCTTATCTTGTGGGACAAATTTATCAAAGACACAGCTCGTCCCTAAGGTTTAAAAGGAAGAAATACACAAGAAGAAACCAATCTATAATCCAATGCTTTTAGTACCTGTGTTCTTGTGTGCCTCTGAAAGCAATAATGGTAGAATTCAGATCATGGTCGACACCAACAAATGCCTGCATGAAATTTGATTACATTAATCCATGCTTAATCCAAATTAAGAGCATCTTCAACCTTAATGTGATTATTATAATGCAATGTCAATGTCACATAGACAATTAAAAAAAATTGTTTAACATTGTATCTTCAATGGTATTGTAAACTAAATGTAAATGATGATCGGTCAATTTTTACTAGACATTGTGTAAGGGAATGTCCAGTAGTAGACATTCTACTTCACAATGTCAATTAGCAAGCACCACTAATATGATGACACAAACAAAATTAATCAACGTTAGTTCATCTTACTGCAATCGCATTGAAGTAAGAAAAATGTTATAATTTTGTAATTTGAAATGAAGTTGTTCAACATGTTTTTCACAATGTCAAACAACCATGCCACAGTTATTTTATGATATTAAAAGGTAGGAGGGATGGAGATGCTCTATGTATGTACACATACAAAACAAATGTCCTACTTAATTTTGTTACAAACATTTCGCCTAATCCATTTTGTACATCTCAATCCTCACGAATCACAACTTTTAACATAAACATACAAATTCACTTGAAATTTACACCTATATTTTAGATCACGTAAAACAATTTGAACGAAACAAATTATTTGAAATATTTCATAAAGTTGCACTATAACAATATAGCCTGGTCATGTCCCAAACCAATGTAGAATGGTCATTTTACAAACAAAATATTTCTACTCAAACCAATGTAGTATGGCCATTTTCCAAAAAAATATTGTTCTCCACTTGAGTGACATGGTATTTTTACCTGTAAGCAGTTTTGGACATCAACAAGCAGTTCAATCATCTCGAATCCCTATCAAAAAAACTTCGGTAATAAGATCGTGTTCTTATTCAATTTGCCATCAAATTCCAGAATTATAATACATGAATTACAAAGCATGATTACCTTTGTCAAATCCGTACACCTGGAACACGTCCATGTAAAGAGTTCTGTTAGATCATCCATATACACCTGATAATGAAGTAAATTGTCTAAATGAATATGTTCTAAAACAAACAAGATGAAAACAACTAATCCAAATTTTTCCACACAAAACTCACAGCAGAAGCATATTCAACAAGTCTCTTGGCAAGAGTGTGGTTGTAGATATGACTGTAGTCATCGTGTCTGATCTTAAGTTCAGAGATAGCTGCAAAGTAGCAAAATGACTATTTAATAATTCAATGCAGCAAATAATCCAGTATGAAAACAACTTTTCTCATAAGAAGTAGCTGAAGCATAAAATGAGCAGTCCAACAATATAATAATTATCAGATGTTAAATCTTAAGGAGAAAATACTATTTCAGATACTGTATAAAAAATAAAAAAATAAAAAATAAAAACACTAGCATGTATGCAACATCAGTGATATAATGACCTGATAAGACCTGTGCTGCATTTATGTAGGAATTATTATAGAGGAAGGGAGAGAGCTTGAAGAGGAAAGGTTGAAGAAAGCCATGAGGAGAGAAATTAGCACAAAATCAACGTAACATATTTCATTTCCTAAGGTTGTACATATAGCAATATTTGTAACTTTGACAAGTGGGCCAATGATGTAAAAGATTTATTCTAGCGATAAAAATTTAGCAAATTAAAAAAATAAAAGTTGGTTATAAAGTTGTCTCCGTTTGCTTATATTTCCTGCAGAAAGTACTGTCCTTCCAACTTGTTTATTTGAGTAGTGGTAGCATAACTAATTTATTTAGGAATCCAAGGTAGCCTTCAAAGATAATTTGGCAAGTTAATTCATACTTGAATATATTCTTTAGAACTATTCTTTATAACAACCAGGTGTTATATGTGCATGTAGAGGATGTGCACGGTTCACGTGTACATGGTCCGTATCAATGTCGTATCATTATCATCCCTTCGAAATCGACCTTGTCCTCAAGGTCGAAAATGCACTTGCCGAACTTATTAAGCATTTTCTTCTCACAGTCATTTACATTGAGTCATTCGACGAGACCATATAGCAAAACCTTTAACATCAAATGTGCTGCGTCCGGGATCAAATGCGAACACATTTTCTTCCTCTTCCTTTCAACATGTAAGTAGAGCAATTTGTATTCCCTCGTCACTCAACCAAAAGAACCTAGATGAGTACTTCTCACCATGAAATACCATATACTGAATGGACCCATAAGGCTCAAAAGATACATCATGCAAATATTCAAGCACATTCAGATTAAATAAATCGTATACTCCTAAATCATCGACTTTTGTATGTTGCAACATTGCACCATGTATAGGTAAATCAAAACTAATAGACAGTGGACCATTTTCATTTGGGTTTGAACCAGTATGCAATATAAACTTCTCAACCCAATCTTCTGCCTTCTTCTTAGGTCTAGAAGTCTCAAAAACAATTATCTCATATGAATTCGGTGATAGGATAAGATCATTCCGTATAGAATTAGGCTTTCTCGCCATGATTTCAAATGGATAATGCTTAATCACGATTTCCAAGTCACTCGTTGAGAATACCTGATTCCCGAATGTCGTTCAGAGAAATGGCAGCGAATGACTGGGCATGTTTCACTGATATGTTCGTGGTGCAGGCAAACAGTGATAGAAGGGAGATGAAGCCCTGGATACCATGATTGATGAGATTTCTATCATCTAACAGATCTGGATGAGCGATCTCCTCCTTATTAATGAAAATTTTGATGAAAGGGTCAGATTTTCTATCGAGTAGGTTATGGTTTTGGGCTGTGGGTTCAGGTCTGGATTGGATCTGGCGAGAGATAGACTGCAGTGGTTGATGTTTTTGCTGTTTTAGTGCTAATGGTTATAACTCTACTAGGAAGAAAAAAATACCATGATAACAAATAGTGTTGAACAGCAGATGTTCATTTATATACACGTAGCACAAATTATTATTACTATAAATAGTAAATATCAAACATTTTATGTACTGAGATATACATAATATATACTACTATCTTAACTAAAGTCGAACAGATAATTTACAAATGCGGATAGTGTCATATTTGCATCGGTATACATTTTGCGAATATCAAATATATTTTTTATTTTTGAATACAGATACAGACGGATTTCTTATTTTTTAGGTATCTTATCAACAGACCTACACTAGGTTGTTAAATTATATGATTAACATGTCGAACGAGTTATTGCTATACTACCAAGTCATTAGATCTTCCTTGGGTATAATGGTCAAAATTACTGTTTTACCATTGGAATTTGATTTAATCGCTTATGCTTTAAAACTACTTAAAGCATCAACCACTTTCATGAAGATTATAAAATCAAATTTTGCAGATTATATCCTTGATTCAGATGATATATCATCCATATTGGTTTTTTAGTTCATTTTTTATTTTTGTAAAGAATGCATTTACAAACTACACTGACTTAATATGTGTTGGTTCATATGCAATCACTTTGCAGATAACCACCTAATCATCTAAACACATTTCATATGCAATCACTTTGCAGATAACCACCTAATCATCTAAACACATTTGATGTATACACGAGTTGTTATTTTTTTTATCTGAAAGCATTCTGCATAAAGGAATCAATTATATGGTATTTACAATTCTGCTTGTATTTGGACTCGGTAATTTTTTTTTTAAGAAATTCACCGATACGGAGGACCTCTGGATGAGACGGCGGACCAACCGACTCTAAGGGGGGATTAAGTTGTGTCTCTCCGCTTCAATGCATGACACCTATAACCCCAGAGTACTGGTTTTTGCAAGAAGTGTGTGCAAGGCAGGAGCCGAACCTGGATCTGTTACCAGACCTAGGCACCCCTTTTCCATTACGCCACACATGTGGACGAGTCAGTAACATTGACTTTATGATGATGAGAGTGGTATTGTTATAAAAAAAATCGAAAGCGCACAAATGCCTCGTAATATTTTAGGGGGTGGAATATGCACATACATGATATGACGTTCAGTTGGACCTTGGTATATAATTTACCTTATTGGATAATATTCTTTTAAGGGTATAAATGTAACTTTATTGAATAATACATTGTTACTTTACAATCTCTAATGGGTGAAAAGTACATAGTTATATACCTTGCTAAGTATGTCAACATTATGTAATTTACATTTTTTGGTGAATTTAAATAACTTGTTGGGCACTTGTTTATTGTTGTATTTTAATAGGTTAGGCCTTGGTTTTGAACAAGTTTTGAACTAATGTTTAGCAATACATGTTTTCAATGATGGTAAATAGTTGTACTCGTGTGTTTTATATGTTTGTATGAAAAGTATTTTTTTAATAAAATGGTCACAGTGCATTTTAATTTGAAATAAACTAACATATTAAACAGTTAGGTGGCAGCTTTATTTGACATGTTCCTTATGATGTTACATACAACCAATTTCAAGTTTGCATAGATGTCAGATATATATGACTTAAGGGGACCATCAGACTATTGATGTATAGTAGATTATATCTGCTGATGACACTAAATTAAAGGTTGGGTGGGTAACCAACCATTCCAAAATTGCAGATAAATAATAACTAATAGTATCAACCTTTTCATATCTTACATACTTTCATCAGGTGAATTTTATTTACATAATAGTTGTAAAGTACGAGTTAAATGAGTTGCTGTTAATGTGAGTTAAATTACTTAAAGATGGAAAATAATCTAATAAAAATCTAACGTGGTCCAAATTTAAATTGCTTCTAACCTATCACATGACATTTGTAATTTAGCTTTGAAAACAAAACATTATATCATCATACAGATAAGTAATTATCATAACCAATCATGTTTTTTTCTTAATGGATACTTTACAGATAAGAATTTACACATTTGTGCACCTACTTGAATGGTAATGAAAGTCGATTAAGCATTGTTTCTAAATACAATTTTTATCTAATAGTCAAAAAATGCACTTTAATTTGCATGCAAATTATGTGATGTTGATTTCTGTGGAAAAAAAAATAACAAAAACTTAAATGGAATATCTATTGATTATTTTGGTTCCCATATAGCAGCAAAATATCAAGGTTTGATCGCTGGTTCTATCACCTACTTGCACGAAATTTTGATGCAATATAATGACATATCTAGAAGATTGTAACTAAGCATTGGACATAATGTGAAATAATCAAGAAAAAATTTGATGCCATTAAAGTGGTGCGCTTCCTATCTGATTTATTCTTTCGCACACTGTATGTAACTTTAGCACCATGTTTGGTGGTTGCAACCCTAACGAAACTACAAGAGCACAGAGCAGCAGGGTGTGACCTCATGTAGGGGTGTTACGGTAGCAGTAGCCGTCATTATTACCACCAACCGTAACCGTTGTTGACGGTTATAAATTGTTATAACCGTTACCCGCAACCGTCTATAATGATTAACCGTCGTATTTTCTATTTTGAAGTATGTTGTACGTATATTTTCAATTATATGCATTTTTTATCATAAATTCATATAGCTCTAGCTGTTCCTTGCAAATTTATTTATTTGTTTATAAAATGACCAATATGCATGCACATGTTATCAGTTCATGAGATGCATATTGTTAATGTACTAGTTATTCCTTCAACTTAATTTACTAATTTTATACTTTAGTGTTAAATGTTATACGAAACAATCATGTATGGTTGGTATGGTTAACCGCGGTTATCTAATTTTTTAACCGTGACAATAACCGTTATAGACGGTAACCGCATGAATTGTTGGTATGGTTAAGCGGTTGATGGTTCAACCGTAACGGCCCTAACCTCATGTGCTAGTTTGGCACATAAGCTTCTCTGAACTAAAAGTTAATATATTGAGGGAAAATAATACTTCATTTCCTGAAATTTAAGACTTGTATACACATACAGTAATCAGTTGTACAACTACATGTTTAACTGTGAAATGCTGAACTCCTTAATCAAACTGGCACACACTTTTCTGGAGGTATAATTCACACAACTAGGAACATCCATTCATTTTCGCAGAAAACTCGCTAATAAAATAATTAAATAAACATATACAAGAATACCTCTTCCTTCAGAAACTAAACAAAAGCATAGAAAAACCAACGCCACCAGAAAAGCCCGCCGACCCATGACCTGAAAATGAAAAAATTGATCATTAAAAGTACGAACTGAAATAAATACAAAACAAAAGGGACGAAAGTATGAATTCCCAAATTTGAATGCTCAAAATTTTGGGTAAAAATAATCGTTCTTTCAGGGGTTTAGAGATAATCACATGAAAAGAACGGGCGATCCAATAAGATTAGTTGAAGAGCGTAAATCTGTTTATGAGATGAAGGATTGATTTACGGTCTTGCTTTTGATTGTGAAACGGTCGAGAGATGATTGAATCAGTAGAGAAACTGAAACGTAAGGAAGAAGCCCGTGAAAATGTATTTATATATTATTATTTTAATCGACGAAATCAGCCTTGCGTGGTTATCCAAATGCAGATGGTGTAACTGCGTTGTTGTATTTTAGGCTTGGAAGTTATTGCCACTGTTACTTAATAAAATAATAATATTCTTAATCTTAATCCACCTTGCTTACGCGTCCTCTTAGTGGGTGTTTTTTATAAGCAAGGTGGGAATTTTGAAACTGAAACGTAAGGAAGAAGCCCGTGAAAATGTATGTATATATTATTATTTTAAATTTTAATAATTAAATATGTTATTAACTAATGGTGGAAATTTTAAAATATGTTATTAACTAATGGTGGAAATTTAAATGGCACATAGAGCACCAACACGAAACTAAAGGGTATGATATTGTTGAATTTCAATCGTTCACTTTAATTAGTGTGTAATTTGTGCATTACAGCAATAATGTTGTAAAGTATATTTTTATAAATATTTATATTATGATAAATCAATTATAAGTTAATCTTTATATTATTGTTTATGTGTATGTTTTTGTTAAGTGATCCACATGTTTTTATGTTTAAAATAAATTTTGATTTTACCATTTTGTTATTATGAACGTGCTATGCATATTGAGAGTTAATTTTTAGGATTGATGGACAATTTAATGACTACGTTGATTCTATTTAAACACGTAGTGTTGCTAAGTGGTCATCATAAAACTGGAAAAAAAATGTTATACTCATGTTTTCGCTGAATATACCTATCTTATTTTTTAAATTATCCTTTTGTACTTTTACCCATTAAAAATCGATCTATAAAAAAAATTCATCATATGAAAAACCACCCCATCTGCGAGAGTTTTTTAATCCATGCACCATCTGCCCGGTTGTTCTACATATCATGCATTTCTACTACGTAATTTTTCACTCAATAACTCAGTCGATCTTTTGTAAACCACGCATTTTCAAATTAAATAAAATCAAAACAACATAAATTTCAAGTTTTACTTTTTTTGATTCCATTTGAATTGTACTATCATCAGCACAATTCATCGATTCAAGCACGATATTTGAAAGTTATCTAAATTTATATTATTATGGTTTATTGGACATGAGGAATGGAAGAAGGAAATTATGATGAAAGGTCAAAGGATGGAGCGAATGACGTAAGGTCAATTTTTTCATAATTCTTTTTTTTTTTTTTAGGGGCTACTCGGCACCTTTACAGGTTTAAGTAGAATTGGCCTAATGACCATTATTTACTTGAAGTTATTTCAATAGTCTAAATATAGTTATTTAAATAATGTAAATATACGAACTTAAATGCAAAATCATAGAAGAATTATTAAGAACTTGTGAATTATTAAGAACTTTGTAAATAATCATTGATATTATAAAAATGTAAGTATTTAATATTATGATCATGTAATGACTTAATTGAACATTGTAAATAATGATATGTTGTTTTGAATATTCTTGATTAAGATGTTTCGAGACATGATATTGATATGTCTATTCAGACCAGAGTACGTAACGCTCTTCAAATGCTGGGCAATTTTTTACCCACTCATGCCTGTTGGGAGCATCAGAGATTATGTACTGATAGTTACTGAATAACTATGAAATGACTCACATCAGAGTTTTTCTGTTGGTTAATATAAGTAAGGTTAAACAGAGATTCTTTAAGTGACGATATTACACGTTCTCTTGACTTGAAAATATTGTTGAATTTCAATATGGACGCTCCACATTGATTATAGTTAGATCGTGGCATGACGTTCGTCGGGCGACTATATGGGGTCTGAGTTGAATCATTGGGAGTGAAATACTATTGAATATAGAATTCGTCCCCTCGTTGTTTGAGGTTAGTATCACGATCAACAATAGTCAACTCAATGTTAAAAAAATTTGCAATGCAGTACTGCTAATAATAATTATTATTATTGAACCAAGAATTTATGTTTGGGTCAAACAAGTTGCAGGTGGACGGTGATGAAATTTTGAGTAAAGCCAAATTTCATAAGTTCTAAAGTGATATAGTTTTGATTAAGAAAATTAATGTAAACAATCGTTGCTTCCGGGCAGCGCTAATGAAATCGGATTTTTTCGAAAGATGTGTAAGCGACAAAATTGGCTAAACTGTCACACATCTAGCAAAGGTGATGTGTGAATTTTAATATTTGAATTATCTGATATTAATCGTTGACTCAATTTACATATTTAAGTCGCACAAATCGCAATATTGATAAAGGAACAAAACATTCGGTAGCGGGTGAAATATGTAGATTTCAAAAAATTCGTATGTTGAATCTATTGGACATATGAAGTCTAAATTGATTTTAGATTCAATCTAAAATTAAATAAAATCTTCTTTTATTTAATTTTGTTTAAAAGAAGTGTAATTATTTATATTTTAATCGATATGAGATTCATATAGCATATAGCGTATCAAATATATTCTTGTATGTGTGTGTAGCAATTAGTTGTTTAATATGATTTAGAGATGAAAATCTTTTGATTCTCTCTTAAACTTATTAAATTAATTGAGGGAAGGTTTTAGTATATTTAGAGGGAGAAATCACTCATTTCTCTCTCTTTAATTGAATTAATTGATTTATTAAACGACATATATGACTAAATTTATACTTTGGCATATATTGTGAGTGTATCCAAATAAGCTCTAATGTAAAATGTGTAAGTATAACATATCAATAGTGGACATGGTTAATGTGTATGTTTGTAGGTGATGAGATTTACACCGTAACAGACACATTTGCCCCTTTATATATGCGTTTTTTGTCCATTGTTTTTTTAGTTATATAAAATAACAATTGTATACACATACATGCAAACACCAAGATTGATTTTAACTATTTTACATGTTTTGAAATCATATATTAACAATTTGAAAACAAGTTCTGACTCAAGGAAGAGTTTAACATTATATTTGTAATTTTACCTAAAAGTCCCATTTCAATTTTGAATTGAAATACTATATAATTACACACATATACATATATTATATATTGATGATAACAAACTAAAATGAATTCAAAATAACATACACACACAAAACCATTTAAAACCTAATTTTGAATTAGGAAGGAAATCAACATCAGATCCATAATTTTACACAAAGGTCTTATTATAAATTTTGAATGGAAATAATATAAATGAACATATTTGTGAAATAACCAAAAGTATTTGATGTTGAAAAGAACATGTATACAATAAACTTTACATTCAGTTTTATAAAATAATTCAAGTAGTTAGTATACACATATCACTTATATTTGTATGTAAAATATATTACAAAATTATTCTAACTGATTAAAATTAGTTTTAAATGCGACTACCCTTTTCTGAACTTTAATTTCTAACACAATAGAAATTAAATAATCAAACAACATAGGTGTGTATAAATTCATTGTATAAATAATAGTTCTAAACTATAATAATACAATGTAACATATAATCGGAAAGAGATGTATAGATAGAGGAACAAAGCAATTCTAACATGATGTAACATACATTGAAAGGGATTGATTAAATATCTTATGGCATGGCTAATAAGTCACACCTTGAATGTATAAATACTTCTAGAAGTGAATCGCCTCTAGAAATTGCAACGATCTAAGTTATTACTATTGTATTTATTTATTTTTATTTGATTTTGTTTTTGGAAATTTTTCATGGTTGCGAGTCCAGGGATTTCAGCCATGATAGGAAAGGAAGAGGAGAGCAGAAGAAAAATGAATTGACTATAGACTCAATGAATAAATGAAATAAAATTTATTTTAAATGAAAAATTGAAACCTTTCAATTCCCTCATTTAAAACTTTCCCTCTTTAATTCCTCATTAAATCACACTAAATCCTCTTCTCCCTCTTCATATTTTCAACAGCAAATGTAATGAAGAAAAAATGGAAAAAATCATTTCATAAACTTGTTGTAAGTGAGTCGTAAAGATGAATAAAGGTGTAGACTTATTTCATTCCTTTAATTGCTCCTTTGGATTTTCACATAACATTTGAAATTTCTCTCCTCCTTCCCTCTTTGGCCGGCCATAACGGAGACAATATGGGCCTCAACAATATTTCAAAACCACTTAGCAATTAATCTGTTTAAACCTTGTTTTAATATTCTATCGATATCGTATTTTGATATGCGCGTATATAACTTTTGTATATGCACTTTATTAAATACTAATGATATCCAAATAAATCAAATAAAAGTTCACTACACCATACCAGCCGTTTCGCAACTTCCGAAGGCGGAAAATTTGCAACGGCTCTAAGTCGTTGCTATTAAGCAACGGTTATAGTCCGTTGCAAAATAGTATAATATGGCTCATAGCCGTTCTAAATTTTGAAACGGTCCTTACCCGAACTAAATTTGCAGTACAGCCTTCCATACCCCGTTCCCAACTAGCTACGCCTGTTTCTTTCATTTTCCCACTTCGATCCCAAAAAAAAAGCGATAACGGCAGATCTGAAGAAAGAGTAAAGCGTTTTCGTTTTCAATTCAGGTAATCGTTATTGCAGTAATCAAAAATGAATCGACTCACTTGAAATTATCACAGTAATCAAAAATGAATCGTTATCACATGACTGAGAGTGAGGAAAAATCGTTAGTGGTTCTGTAGTGGTTAGGATTTGATTTTGGTCGAGAGTTGTTCTCAATTTTTTTAGTGGTATCAGTGATTGGATGGAGTTTGTTGTGAGAAGTAGAGGAAGTTATGGAGACAGCGGTTTGATTGGACTGGAGGCGGCGTCGGAATCGATGGGTTCGAGTCGCTTTGATTTCTTAGCAAAGTCCGATGGATCCTGAAGTTCAATTTGATTTCTTAGCAAACCGTAAATTATTACCGAAGTTTCGTCTTTGTCTCCTTTAACAAATTCCCAGAATAGGCTGATTGATTCCTCTATTATATCTTCAAGCATTTCCCTTGTGATTGCACCATTGCCTTTCGTTAATTCCTCAATTTTGTCCTTGAAGCAATCCTCTGTTACAAATATAGATTTAGTATTTTTTGAAGAAACTATAACAATTGTCGAATTGTCGTTAGCAAGCTAATTTCCAACTCATAAAGACATCATTTATCAAATCAACAAATTTGTTTCCATACCTCCACCATCTGTCCTTTTTAGTGTGTTATACTTATCCCATACCTAGTTCTGTAATAGTTGGATAATTTTCAATAATGAGTTTAGTGCTAAACCACACACATTAAAGTCATGTTGTGATGTAACAAAAGCATGTAAATCCATGATTCATTTTCAATAATTAGTTGTGCAAATTTATCACTGAAACCCATATTCAGCATCATATAACTAATGGATTCTATGTTAGCTTTATCTTAAGTCTTGTTAAGTAAATCTTAAGACATGTTATCAAAAATTCTTCTGTTAAATTCCTTTACCATTTTATGTGCTAACATGGTATTTTTGGCAATATATCTTTCTACAACGAAGGCATTATGGTTGATTTAAATCAACCCATTTACCAAAATAATCATTTTGTTGCATAGTAGATTTGCAAGAATTTTTTTACACTACACATGAAGATTGGTTTGTAGTCTGATAGTGATTGAGGACTCTGATCCTTTTGGATTAAGAAAATGATTACGTGGTTTAACTTTTTTTTATGAATTTCCATGTATTATGAATGCCTAACATTGCTTCAAGCAATTCCTGTTTGATTTGATCCTAATGAAATTTGAAGAGCATTGCACGATGTGATGAAATAATTAACTATAGAAAATTTGTTAGGAGATGTTAGGTGATGAAATAACCTGAACCCAATTCATTTTCTAAGACTCATGTACTATTATTCATTTTGATTATTATATGTAAATTTACTTCATGTAAGAAATTATATTGGCATTATAGAACCAAGAACCTAATATTCTTTTTACATGAATTTGGGATGTCTTGTTCGAATCTGGATGAAAATATGATCAAGTATATAACACCTGAAATGTATCACTGGTGAGTCGCAGTTGGTGTTTAGGAAGTTTCTAGAGGTGCTGATAGAGGAAGGGGGTAGCAGAGGGTAAGAATAGGACTGTGGCTTAATGAACATGGGAGACAATGTAGTTTTGAAGGGTGTAAGTTGTACTGGCAGAGGTAGCAGGATGTAATGTTGGCAAGGGGGAGCAAGACAGTTGTTGTCAGTTAAAATTTGTAGCAGATGTTGGTAGTGGAAGTAAGTCGTGGAGTTGTTGGTGTAGAAGGGTGGATGTAGTATGGTGATGACTGCTGAATTGAAGTGACAGAGAGGAGATGTTTGATGGTATGTCAGTGGGCTGTTGTGATGGTGGTAGGTTGTCTGTTGTAATGTGCGGCAGTAAAATGTGACTATGGTTTGTGATGTTAGTTGCTGCAGTGGTATAAGGAGAAAGGCAGGCAATGGGATTGATTTTTGCGGGGTTGTGGATGTAGGCAGCGCTATGGAAGAGGTGCAGGAATTTGTATGGTTTGTGGTTCCACTGGGTTGACATTGGCTAGAAGTATGGTTGTCGCTGTTATGTATGGTGGAGTTTTGTTGTCAGATGGTAGTGGAGTGAGTGTGGTTATGTTGCAATGTGTATGTGGTTATTGAAGCAAGACGGAGAGGTAGTGAAGCAGAGAAGTTGGTACGACAGGCAGTGTATGTTGGTGATGTGAAGTGAAGGTGGATATGCACAAAATGTTTTTAAGTGCACAGTGAGTTATGGTAGTGGTTAGGCAGTAGCTATATGCAAGTAGAAGCGGTAATGAATGGTGAAGGAGGGTCTGTTGACTATGAAGGTGAATGATGTATGAACTGCAAGGTGGGAGTATATGTGTGCAGTGGAGATGATGGAACAATAGTGAATAGAAATGATGTAGTAGGAGTAGTAATGGGATTGTAAGGCTGCTGTCGACGAATGGTGGCTGGAAATTCATGGCAGTATTGATGGATGTTGAATATGGACAGTTGCTGTCAGGTGAAGATGGTTTGAAGTGTAGTGAATTATAGTCAGGAGGAGGGGAAGCAGTTGTATCAGTTGCTGCAGAGATAATCAGAGTACGGAAGTGTATTTGCTGTGGAAAGAATGGTAGAACAGTGGTAGAACCGTGGACAACAGAAAGCACAGTAGAATTTTTTTTCTTTTTGAATGTAAATGGAAAAAGAAAAATTGCAATAGTAAAAATGTAAATGCAATATTATAAATGACAAGGAAATAAAATACTTTTGATCTTTTTTGTTGTGAAATTGTGTTTTTTTTAAAATATAAATATGCAAATGAAAATGGAAATAGAACAACCACAAACACAATATCAATATGCAAGCAAAAATCAAACAACAAACATACATACAAATATTTTTTTAAATGCAAACAAACACACAAAACAAACACACAATAAAATCAAACAAAAATAATTCGAAGAAAAGAAAACTAAAATCAAAACAATTCCTCGGCGACGGCGTCAAAAAATTGTTTAACGGCGATGTCCTCTTTGCCATCTATTCCTACAATTCCATTATCCTCTTTCCTAAATTATATATTGTTGCACTTTTTGAGCAAATAATAGCAAGGTTTGTGCATGTAATTATTCTTTAAGTTGCTCGTACTTTCAAGTTTATAAAATGTTGTATATATTTTGGTTGGCAGATCAATATGCCTTCAATTATAGATAAAGAGTGGATGAAAGAAGCCGATCAAAGAACCCCACGATATATGGAAGGGTGCAGAAGTTTATTGATTTTGTTGTAGAAAATGGTGGCAATAAGGAAATCTATTCTTGTCCTTGCACACAGTGCAAAAATATGAAAATGAAAATTAAATTAGATGAAATTCATTTTCATCTGCTTAGATGGGGAATTGTCCAATCATATACTGTTTGGCATTTTCGTAAGGAAGAGTCAGCAATGAACAAAAAACAACCTGTTAGTCAAGCCATAAGTACCGATGACTCTGAACTTCCTAGGATGGAAGATCTGGTCAATGATGCTGATGATTTCATCAATTTCAACCTACAAGTTTGTTGCCAGAGAATATTGGGGATTCGCCTACGGTTGATGTTGATTGGCAGGCCAATCAAAGCAAGAAGTATAAATCACTTTTTGATAATGCAAAAGAGTCGTTGTATCCTTCATGTCCAAAAAGGATAACAAAATTGTATTTCGTCGTCAAGCTGAATAACTTGAAAACCGAGTATGGCTTTTCCGACAATGGTGTGACTGCACTCCTAGAATTCATAAAGGAATTACTTCCTGAAGGTATCACACTGCCAACAAAGTATCACGACATGAAGAAGATGATTAAGCAAGTTGGTATGGATTACAAAACTTATGATGCGTGCATTAATGACTGCATTTTGTATTGGAAGGATGATGCAAATAGAGTTTTTTGTCCAGTTTGCAAACAATCAAGATATAAAACAACATTCAACGAAGAGAAAAGAGCTGCCAAAGTACCTCAAAAGACGTTGAGACATTTCCCTCTAATTTCTAGGCTGAGGAGGTTGTATACTATACCATGGATAGCAGATGTTATGACTTGGCATGGTCGTGCCAAGTCTAATTCAGACGTAATTCGTCACCCATGTGATACTTCTCAATGGCGAGCTGCAGATTCTTTTGACAAAACATTTGCTGTTGAATCACGAAATGTCACGCTTGGATTAGCAAAGGATGGTTTCAATCCACATGCATCTCTAAGTAACCGTTATAGTTGTTGGCCAGTAGTTATAGTACCGTATAATCTTCCTCCATTCATGTGCATGAAAAGAGAGTTTTCAATGTTGACATTGTTGATTTCTGGACCAAAACAACCAGGAAAGGATATTGATGTTTATTTGCAATCGTTGATAGACGAGTTACAACTGTTATGGGAAGGAGTCGCTGCATTTGACTCTTAATAATTCTCAGTTTACATTGAGAGCACGGTTGTTGTGGGCAATTCATGATCATCCTGCACTTGGGACTCTATCGGGATGCACAACTCATGGCTATTTTGCATGTCCTACATGTGGGGAAGACACTTGTTCTTACTATCTTCGTGCAAGTAAGAAGATGTATTACATGGGACATCGAAGATTTCTTCCTTTCAAACATAAGTTTCGAGACGAAAAAACAAACTTTGATAACAAACAAGAATATCGTCGTCCTCCACGACCATTGACTGGTTATCAAGTTGAAGAGAAGGTAGCTAATATCAAGATGAAAGTTGGTAAAGACAAATTAGAAATCGGTCGAAAACGAAAAAAGAAAACCGAAGACGACGAAGTTGAGAACGTTCCTGCATGGTATAGAAGGTCGATCCTCTTTGATTTGCCATATTGGAAAGCAAAATTGGTCCGACATAATATTGATGTTATGCATACAGAGAAGAATGTCACTGAGCATCTCATTAGCACAATTATGGGTCATAAAGACAAGTCAAAAGACGGCATCAATGCACGTAAGGATTTGAAAAATATGGGTATAAAACAAAAATTGTGGGTGAGTGAAGATCCTGAAAGAAATAAAGTAATCATACCAGATGCAACTTTTACCTTGAGCAAAGACGAAAGGCTATGATTTTGCACCATTTTGAAAAGCCTAAAGTGCCTAGCAAATTCTCTTCCAACTTCAATAACAATGTGAACATCAATCCTCCTGAACTAACAAATATGAAGTCTCATGATTACCATGTCATAATGCCGCAATTACTTCCGGTATTGCTTCAGCATTATTATCCACAACATAAGGATCTACGTAATGTTATACATCATATAAGTCTATTTTTTAACATTTTATGCTCAAAGGTGATTAACAGAGAACATCTTTTAAAAGCAAAGACTAGTTTGGTAGAAGCAATTTGTATGTTTGAAAAATATTTTCCACCTACATTTTTTGACATCAGCATCCATCTTATGGTTCATTTAGCCGATGAAACATTGATATGCGGTCCTATTAGATATAGGTGGATGTATCCTTTTGAACGGTAATTTACTAATCTCAGTTTTGTTCATCATCATTCGATTTAAATAGGTACTAGTTATTTGTAATCGATTTATATTCATAGGTTGATGAAAACATATAAAGGATACGTCTGCAACAAAAGATATATTGAAGGATGTATTGCAGAAGGATATATCGTACAGGAAGCTAGTCTTTAATGAATGGAGTATATGCCAAAAGGAGGCGATGGCACACATAAACATACTCGTGAGGCTTTCTTAGACGAGGATGATGAGTTTGCTGGTGAGATGCCTCTAGATAATGGTAAAGACATAACCTTAACCTCGGTACAGTTTGAACAAGTTCGTAGATGGGTCCTCAATAAGTATGATGGATTGGATGAATGGGGGAAGTAAGTTCACAAATAACTCCTGAATCTCCACCATTGTAAGTATATAAATGTTTTGAAATGTGTTTTTTGCAAGAGGTATAACATCTATGTGAAAAGTACTAAATCTCAATCTCGAAATGAGGTTTCATCCGTCGAAGATTGTCAAAGTTTTACTCTATGGTTACGTGGCGAGGTATATATTAAAGCTTATTTAATATTTCACGCGTACTTAAAGGTATCATACACCTTATTAATCAAACTTTTCACATATTTTATTTTTTTAGTTGGTAAAAATAAACGATGTTGATTCAACTCTTTGGCGCCTTGTGTATGGGCCGAAGTTCAAGGCGCGCAGTTATATGAAGTACCAAGTAAATGGGTTTACATTTTCCCCGAAAAAATACGAAGAGCGGATGGTAACACAAGACAGCGGTGTATGTATGAGAGCAATCACAAAATTTAGAGCCAGTGGGAAAGATAAAAATTATGCAGAAGCTGAAACACTGTATTATGGAGTTATTCAGGAGATAATTGAGTTGGATTACATAGACTTCAAACAAACGGTTTTTTATTATGATTGGGTAAAAGTCGAAGACAAGGTCAATGGTTGCAAGATTGATCCTGTTTCAAACTTGATTCAGTTAATTTAGGGAAATTGAAGACCAAAGATAGAATGAACGATGAGCCATTTATTCTTGCGTTAGAAGCGAGTCAAGTGTGCTACTCAAAAGATTCAAAAAATAGCGGATGGTTTGTGGTTTTACACACACCTAAGCGGTTGACAACAATCGTGGATGATCTTCAGTTTCCTACCGTCTATCAATCATCATTTGAAGATAACAAAAAATTAGAAGATCTTACCAAATGCATATGTTAATATAAGATGTATTTCTTAATTTAATTGAGTTGAATTTCAAATGTGGATGAATTTAGAATTTTTTGATTATGAATTTAGAATTTTTCATGTATCACTATTTAATTATTATTCTAAATTCATGAAATCTGATTGATCAATTTTCAATACGTCTTTTACCATATGGATTTTGGAGCGACATGCCCGGTTTTTCTTCATTTTCAGGTAATAATGATTATGTGTCATATTTATTACATGCCTAAACTACGTTTGTTGTTGATCAATAGTTGCTTTTGTTGCTTCAGTTACACTTATATTCTTTATTCGTAACCGTATAAATTTTTAATCGATAACAATCAAATATCCTTGCTTGCTTTTATTAGACAACCTGTAGAAAAATTAGGCTTTTTCTGCAGGTTTCACTCATATAACTATTTCTGAATACTTGCAGCAACAATGTCAGAAGCCGCAGAAACGTCGATCCATTCAGTCGCGAATTCGTCATCTTCACAACCTGAGAAAGTTGAGGCAAATGCATATGGTGTTCCAGTTTCTGATAATGCTGGGAAAATAGGCAGTAGGCTTGGTAAATTGGTACGAATGCATGTGCCGATATCATATGAAAGTTGGGATAAAGTACCAAACAAATGTAAAGATGACGTTTGGGCTAACTTGCAGGTAAGTCATTCTTTTTTTTTCACTGTTAACCTGTTGAAAAGCACAAATGGCACAACTCATTTTTTTGTTCTATACGAAGATAGGTGGGAAGTTGATTAGTTAATAGATTCATTAATATGTGAAATTTTCTTTTCATTAATATGTGAACTGTGGTGAAGTATTCATGTGAAGCTGAAGTATGGTTAGAGTTGATGGAGTGGTATTTTCTTTTTAACGTATTTTTTATCTTCGATATATACAGACATTTTATGAGCTAGAGTCGGATACAAAAGAATTGTATTTTAAAAAAATGTGTGAATCATTTAGAAGATACAAAAGTGAATTGAGGACAGGGTACTACGACAAATTTGATAATGATGAAGCTAGAAGGAAAACTGTCCGCCAAAAGTTAGCCTAGAAGATTGGGACAGATTCTTGAAAAATGAAGAAAAACCCGGCGCACGTGAAAGAAGAGAGCTAGGCAAAAAAAATCACAATACAGTTATACTCATCACAGTGGTCGTACAAGTCACGCCGTAGTAGAACATAAAATGGTACAGTTTTAATTTTTTGTTATTTCGTTGCATTTTACCATATCGTTGAATGAGATTGTATCGATAGGAAATAAACTCTTCGAATAAGAATCGATTGGTTTGATAATCGATGTTTTGGTTGCAGGCAATTGAAAATCCAGGAAAAGAAATCATACGCCATGAAGTGTGGGAGAAAACTCATACAAAAAAGGATGGCACCATATCGGATTCAAATTCTTCGTACTTTGTAAGTTAAACAATATATTGTTTTAGATGATAAATTAAAAATCATTTACTGTTACGACATATATGTTTACATGGTTTATCGGCCTATAACTTATATGCACGAAATTAAATATCTCAAGTATTATCATATTTTAAGGTAAAATTGCAAAAGCAAGAAAAACAATCAATGACGACGAGGAACAAGATATGCCATTGGATGAAGACATCTTGTCACAAACGTTCGGCAAAGTTAAAAGGGGCCGGACTCGAAGTGTTGGAACTATAATACCAAAGACACAAGTTAAAGCATCTACTATTCCACGTAAACAACTCAGAAGGAGTAAACAAGACTCAAATAGATTGGAACAAAGATGGAGAAGGTGGAGGGTTCTTTGGAGAATTGAAGGGGACAATGAACACATTGATCGACATATTAAAAGGATATGTGAAACAGATGCCAGACATTGCTTCCAACAAAGGAGGAAGTGGTGGGACACATCATGAAAGTGTTGGAAGAACGTCGAACAATGACAATGCTGCTAACCCGCTTATTTCGCATGTTCAGGAAAATCAAAAATGTGAAGTGTTGAACTTTGATCTAGAAGTCATTACAATAGGTTTTGTATGCAGAGATTCAACGGCATCCATAATACATGGAAAACCTGTACCTCCTACACATGAGAAGTTGATTGTGGACAATATACTATTATCAGATGAGCCCACAGCCGAACAAAATTATCCTCTTGCTATGACCTTTGATGATGTTGGAATCGGTGGTTATGTGTGTCATCCAAAGAGTTCAATTCGATATCTTTAGACGCAGGAGCAGGTATACATTATTATTATTATCCAATAAGTTCAATCTGAATGGAAACCTATATATGTTCTCTGATCTGTTCTTAATATCAAAATCCTCCAATCTTAATATCAAAACTGAAAATTCTACAAATCGGATAATTTTCTGATCTGTTCTTTGTTTCAGGTTTTTAACATTTGTTTCAGGTTGAAGATGCTTTCTCTGTGTACCTTTCTGATTTAGAAAAGCTTGATCCGTGAGGTAAAATTTTTTTGGTTCACATTACTACTGAAAGTAGGTTGTACACCTAGTCATTGTACTTTAGTTTATGCTTTTTTTTTTCTTACATTAATAATCAATTCCCAAATCAGTGGTAATTTATATTTCTTCTGAGGTTTATAACAAAACCTGTCAGTATAATAATCAATTCACCACTGAGCATCTGCAACCAGCCACCATTTGAAAATTGCTGCACACAAATAGCACTTCAACTCACAAGTAAATAGTGCATGCCATATTCGTCCTCTTATTGACCATCACCACTTCAAGCAACTGTGCAACTTCACACTCCACCAAATCGAAACCACAAGTGTCACTGCTATTCCCTCATTCCCCTTCATTCTTTTACCAGACCACAAACGCTTCACATTCACTCCACTTGACTGAACTTTCCAGTCACCATCCATCAACAGCAACTACCCCCCCGATCACTCCACTGCATCCACACCCCATTTCATACATTCCAAAGACGAACTATACCATCAGTCACGACCACAATCATTTCACAACAACCATCAATTGAACAACAACCACCATAACTGCTGCAGCCATTCGACAACCCAGACTCCACTACAAACTTCACTTCAATATGTACCATATCAAGCTTCAGCCATAACTGCCCATTACTTCAGTTTTCAATCACCTTTCCACACTCCCCCGCCTTAAAAACTACAGACCATTGCAAACAGATACTTGCATTCACTTCCATACCTATCTTCACATACCCAAACCTATATTCAACCTGCAATACAAAACTGCTGTTACCATCCTGCCTTCAATACTCCTTCCACCAGTGCGGACAATACTTCCCTAGCCACGCTGCCAACAAGTTGCTTCGCCTTCTTGCTGTCATCTCTTGACATTCAACTGTGCCCCCACTAACTACATTATTGCATATTTCCCTGTCAACATTCATTGCAAACCCCAGATCAACAACATTAACATCCTCTGCTGTAAATTGCACAACATTACAACGGTGCCTTCTTGCTTCAAGACTATCCATTCAACACTGACATACCATCAAACAACCCTTCATCCTCCATCACCCATTCACAACTCCTGCAAATCATCAACTTCCCTACCCATATACAAACCTGTCCATACATGCTTCACTATCGAACATTCCTTCATATCAACTTCACTTGCAAATCACGACTATCAAAGAAATTACCAGACCAGAAGCCACTTGCAAACCAGTCGACTTACCCCCAATTCACAATCAACCTCTCATAGCTTAGTATAGTTATTTGAAAATGAGTGAGTTGGGGGTATCCAAATTTGAATATTATCAGCCCATGATGCTAGTTACATCACTGAACCCTGTACTTGCTTGTTTACATCATTACATGAAGATTTTGTTAGACTGTATTTGCTCTTTTGCTAACCCATAGTAAATTGTGTGTGTATTACCAGAGCTGTTGTGCCTTGTTTTTCCCTACATGTCAGGTGATTGAAAGTATGTGTCTGTGATATTGTGTGTGTACCTGGTCAGCTGCAGTCGAGATGAATATGTGTAGTTGGAACAAGTCATGAACGTGTTCAGATGCAGTTTGTGATATGTGCAGTCTGTGATATGTGCAGTCGAGATGAATATGTGTGGTGGTCAGCTGCAGTCTGTGATATTGTTTGTGATACCATCAACTTAGTCTAATGTATTAATTAATAATATGATTAGGAAGTCTAATGGGAATAAGTTTATATATTAATTGTTAAGTTTTTAGGAACCTGCTAACTGAGTTTCAAGTATACTTTTGCATTTAGTTTATAACATATGAATTGAAAATGGATTACTTTTGTTTGCTGGTTAACCTGAGTTGAGAAACGTGTACCATTTTAAGTTGAGCATAACTCCACATACACTGGGTAACTATCTGATATGGATCAAAAATGGCATGGAAATTTTATTTAGTTTTCTTAATGCAAAAAAAGGAAGATTAAAGACTTAAATAGACAAGTTTGGGCGGATGTGATATGGATTTTGTTAGCGTATACATACTGGTTGACTACTTTGTCTCATATTTGGAATTACATTTTTGTTAACCTTTTAATGTTTGTGCGATGGACTTTGCTAGCCTATGGATGGCTACCATCCACAGAAACTGTGGCAAAATCACTGGCTTAGGAAGTTTGGAGGAGTTATGGTAGTGGTGACAGATGATGTAGATGTTAGCGTTGAGGAGTTTAAAGATGTTTGTGAACATAGGCAGTGGGATGGTTTGTATGGGTGGTGGTGAGAACTTTGAATATTTAGGAGGTGAATGACAGTAAAGTTATAGGTGGTGAAGTGACAGAGAAAGTTTGGTGGTTGAGTGATTGTTATTGACAGAAGTATGAAGCTTGTGGGGAGGAAGTTGGTGGATTTTTGAAGCAGCCGTTATGTACTATAAGTGGTAGGCTAGGAAGAATAACAGTAGTAACCGACTCATTGTTGCATTTTGTGTACATTATTGATACTGCAACATGTATCTATTTATTTGTAAACTTGGAATCCTTGTGTGGTTTAATCATGGATATAATTGATGTTTGCTCAAAATTGTCGTACATATGTTTGCACTAGTGACCTCTTTATAAACAAACATCAATTTGTTGTTTTTTGTGCAGGCATGAAACTTATGCTGGCGGGAGCATTAGACGACTGGAGGAAGACGTTATGTACCGTATGTATTGTAAGTAATGATGCCGTTGTTGTACTATGTATGTTATGTACACTTGTTGAACTATATAGTGGTATGTGTTGATGTTGAACATTATAATTCAAACATTTGTTATGTTTGGTTTTTGTGTTTAATCTATGAAAAATATTTGGTTTAGTAATCTTTCTTTTGTGATACTGTTAAATTTGCAATTTTTTTTATTAATTATGATAACGAAATGACTGTCATTGGTGCAGAGAAAATTTCGAATATTTTTTTTAAAAAATTAAATATTAACGTTGCTAAAGTATATTTTGCAACGGTCCTTAGCCGTTGCAAAAAATATATTTCGCAACGGATTTGAGCCGTTGCTAAATTTATACCACTGCCCATTTCGCAACGGCTCAAAGTCGTTGCGAAATTATTTTGCAACGGCATAAAGCCGTTGCGAAATGGGGATTCTGGTGTAGTGGTTAATAATTAATATTTCATAAATATTAATTAATTTATAACGATTATAAATTGTTTGGTCCAAAAATGGAACAAACACCCAATGAGGTATCGAATATGAGAATTAGAAAAGAGAAGAGAGTAAAAGAGAGAAAAGAACACACAATTTTTATAGTGGCTCGGCAAATACTCCGACTACCTCCACTTAGTCGATTACTGTTGATTATCCTTTGTTTTTGCAATGCTCATCTTACAACTTGCTAAGGATTTAATAGAGTGTAATCGACGCAGCGGATTAATTCGAAACAAACTTCAATCGGTGAAAGTAGCGATCGATGGAATGAAGATACCGAAATGCCCAAATTCGTTGATCCGAAGATACCGAATTCTAGCTATCTCAAACACGTTGATAGCGCACTATACCGTGTTCAAAGATCTACGATTCTTCGCACGTTGATCTAGCGCACTAGATTCCGTGAATCGGCTTCAACAAACGTGGATTCGAGCGCACTCGAATGATGTAAGTGGAGATAGGAGATTACACTCAACTACCAATTAGAGAAGAAAGCACAAAGCAATCAACAAGAAATTTTATTTCAAAATCAATTTTTTAAAATGTACAACACACGCGTATTTATAGAAGTTTACAACCCTGGTCCTTGAGTCGTTTGCGACTTACGACTCATTGAGTCGGCACCGACTCATCCCCAAGCACGACCCAACTCCTAAAGGCACAACCTGGACAGCTGCGACTCACCAACACACGGCTTAAACGACTCAACTTCAACGTTTTAAGACTCAAGGAAATGCAACAGACAGCGACTCACGACTTATATTACAACACACACATACACGACCCCAAAATGATACGACTTAAGAAAGTACGCGACTCAATACAAGACCGACTCAAGACTTCACCGACTCAATACATGACCGACTCAAGACTTCCCTGACTCAACATACTTCCAACGACTCAAGCTCCCAAGCTTCCTTGTGGCAGATCCCTTCAACCGAGTCAACTCCGAACGACTCATCTAGGTCGTAACCCGTCCCCGCCTTATGGCCTTCAATTACTGGAATTCCCTTTTGCTTCTTGATGAGTCGTGGACGACTCATGGCCATGCAGTTAGGTCGTGTACGACTCATCAATCCAGAACTATTTAAACTCCCATTGAGTCGTAACTCGTGTCCTTCCTCTGACTCAAGATCTTTACTTGCTGAAACTTTATCCTTCTTCATGTTAAGTCGTAAACGACTTATGGGTGAGCCGTTGAGTCGTGTGCGACTCATCAAGCACGAACGACTTAAGCTGTTAAGAGTTGCCACTTTCCCATATGACTCCTTCATCTGAGTCGTGCGCGTCTTACGGGTTAAACCCGAAACTCCTTTCGATCGTGCTACATCATCCTCCCCTGGTTAAGAAAAATTCGACCTCGAATTTGTAAATTCTTTCTCAACAATCTCACCTCCATGATATGGAATTAAATGTTTGACGTTAAAAACATCATAAGTATAAACATCATCTGGTAGCTTTAATCGATAAGCATTCTCATTGATTTTCTTCAAAACTTCAACTGGACCAATTTTTCTGGCTTTCAGTTTATTATAAGCGCCCACTGGAAAACGATCCTTTGTCAACACAGCATACACCAAATCGCCTTTGTTAAATTCAACATTTCGTCGCTTCGAATCATCAGTTCGCTTATACTTCTCATTTGTCTTCACCAATCGTTCCTGAACGAACTTATGACATTCGGTTAATTCTTCAACAAAATCAACAGCCCGTTTAACCGTCCCCTTCGGTTGCGGTACTACTGCTAAATCCAACGGTCCCTTGGGTAAATTTGAATATACAATCTGAAATGGGCTGAATCCTATACTACGATTCACTGCATGATTATGAGCAAACTCTGCTTGGCATAACTTCATGTCCCAACTCTTCAGATTATCCTGTACAAGACATCGCAACAAATTTCCCAATGACCTGTTAACAACTTCTGTCTGTCCATCAGTTTGCGGATGATACGCGCTACTAAACTTCAGTTTTGTTCCCACCATCTTCCACAAACTTAACCAAAAGTGACTCAGGAAACGAGTATCCCTATCTGACACAATAGATTCTGGTAAACCATGCAATCGATACACCTCCTTAAAGAATAATTGTGCCACTCGAACTGCATCCGTTGTCTTCTTGCAGGCAATAAAATGTGCCATTTTAGAAAATCTGTCAACTACTACATATATAGAATCATTACCACGCTGCGTTCTCGGAATCCCAATACAAAGTCCATACTCACATCAACCCATGGTCTAGCCGGTACAGGCAACGGCATATACAAACCAGCATTGGTCGCGGTTCCTTTCGAAACTTGGCAAATATGACATCGTTCCACAAACCTTCCCACTTCTTTCCTCATCGACGGCCAAAAGTAAGACTGTGAAATCAATTGCAAAGTACGATCACGGCCCACATGCCCTTCCTCGTGCAACTCCTTGATAATTTTCAATCTCAAGCTACAATCCGGTATGCATAAACGACTCCCTTTAAACAGAAAACCATCCACCAATAAAAACTCGTCATCACTTCCTTCCTTTACCTTTTCAACATATTTCACAAAGTAAGGATCTTCTTCAATCAGCTCTGGCAATAATTCAAAACCTGTCACTTCAACTTT
This sequence comes from Allium cepa, assembly GCA_030765085.1. Lineage (NCBI taxonomy): Eukaryota > Viridiplantae > Streptophyta > Magnoliopsida > Asparagales > Amaryllidaceae > Allium > Allium cepa. Next base: position 618,076,273 of record CM060942.1, read on the forward strand.
CATTGTCGTTAATAAATGACTCCTCCTACTCAAAGCATCAGCTACCCGATTCGTCACCCCAGATTTGTGCTTAACAACAAAGGTAAACTACTGTAAATACGCGATCCATGACGCATGTCGCGCTGAAATCTTGTCCTGCCCCTGCAAATGCTTCAACGCCTCATGATCAGTGTACAGAACAAACTCCTTCTGAAATAGATAATGTCTCCAATGTTTAATCGTTTGCACAACAGCATAGAATTCAATGTCATATGTACTGTATCTCATCTTTGCTCCTGACAACTTCTCACTGAAATATGCAACGGGTTTCCCACTCTGACTCAAGACTCCTCCAATTTCCACCTTCGACGCATCAGTGTGCAATTCAAACAACAACTGAAAATTCGGTAAAACAAGAATTGGTGTTGTCGTCAATAGTTCTTTGATTCGTTCAAAAGCAACTCCCTCTTCCTCTGACCATACAAACTGTTTTCCTTTCATGCAATCGGTAACTGGTGCCATCACGCTACTGAAGTGTGGAATAAACCTTCGGTAGAATGATGCCAATCCATGAAGACTTCTAACTTCAGTGATAGTTCTCGGTTGTGGCCAATTTCTGACTGCCTCAACTTTATTCTGATCAACTTGAATACCTTCTCCTGAAACAACATAACCCAGAAATAAAACACTTCTTGTCATAAACACACATTTCTTCGTAGCAGCATAAAATTGTTCTTCACGAAGAATAATCAATACTTCCCTCAAATGTAGAACATGCTCCTCCATACTCCTGCTATATATCAGAATATCATCGAAATAAACCACCACGAACTTCCCAATGAATGGTCTAAAGATTTGATTCATCACCCGCATGAATGTACTAGGTGCATTTGACAAACCAAATGGCATAACCAACCATTCGTATAACCCCTCTCTTGTCTTGAAAGCTGTCTTCCATTCGTCTTCATGTCTAATTCGAATCTGGTGATAACCACTCTTCAAATCAATCTTCGAAAATATAGTTGCCCCACTCAACTGGTCTAACAAATCATCCAACCTCGGCATAGGAAATCTGTAACGAACAGTAATCTTGTTCAAAGCTCGACTATCTGTACACATTCTCCATGTTCCATCCTTCTTCGGTACCAACAAAGCTGGCACAGCACAAGGACTCAAGCTTTCCTGAACACGTCCTTGCTCAAGTAACTCTTCCACCTGCCTTCGTAACTCTTCATACTCCTTCGGACTCATTCGGTAATGTGGTCTATGTGGTAATACTGCTCCCGGAACAAGATCAATTTGATGTTGAATGTCTCTCAATGGTGGTAACTCCTTAGGCAACTCCTCTGGAAATACATCTTCAAACTCTTTCAAAACTGGCTTTGCTTCTTCAGGAATTTCAACCTCTTCACTGCTCTCTCTCCCAATCAACAAAAACACTTCAGGTTCCTCTTCAACTTCTTTAACAAACTCCTTTAAAGTCAACAGAGTTTTCAATTCCTCAATCTCCTCCAACTTGCTCTCCTTCTGTTGTTGCTTCTTGGGAACCAAAGTGATTTTAGTACCCTCGAACATGAAACTATAGCTATTAGCACGACCATCATGTTGCACTGCTCTATCAAACTGCCACGGTCTGCCCAACAACAGATGACATACGTCCATGTCTACAACGTCACACCAAATTTCATCTTTGTACTTCTTCCCAATAGAAAAATTAACACAAGCCCTGCGACACACCTTCACTTCACCACCCTTCCTTAACCATGCTAGCTTGTACGGTTTATGATGTTTCTCAGTTTTCAAGTTCAACTTCTTCATAGCCTCGGTAGAAATAATATTATCGCAACTTCCAGCATCAATAACGAACTTGCAAACTTTTCCCAGAATAGTGCATGTCGACTGAAATATGTTACTCCTCAACCAACTACAATCCTCCTCTTGCTTTGGTGTAAGACATGACCTCCTCATCATAAGATTACAACCTTCATCTCCAGACAATTCTTCTTCCTCCTCAACATAAGGTGAATTAGAACATTCAGCTTCTTCCTCCTCATCCTCAGCTTCAACTATCATAGCTCTCTTCTTCGGCTTCGGACATTCATTGCTTTTATGACCCAACTCCTGACAATTATAACATTTGAAACCACTGTTACCCTTCGCCTTCTCAGCCTCCTTCACCACTGGCTTTGTAACAGATTTAGGAACATTAGAACTTCCACTAACACCCCTTGCTTGATTATTGGAATTAGTAAACACACCACCTCCACGCCTTCCTTGTTTCTCCCAAGCCAACGCTTTCTGTTGTGCCTCTGCCACGGATCTAGGATCAAACATATTAACCATATCCTGGATCTGCATTCTCAATCCCCCAATGAATCTAGCAGTTAGCTGTTCTTCCGTTTCCATAATATCATTCCTGGCAATGAGTTGATAAAATTCGTCAGCATAATCACTAACAGATTTCATCCCTTGCCTCAGATTCTGCAATCTCTGGTACATAAGTGATTGATAGTTGTATGGTAAGAATGTAGCTCGCATCAACTTCTTCATCTTCTCCCAAGATTCTATCTTTGACTTCCCCATTCTCTCCCTGGTAAGTTTAGTTTGCTGCCACCACGCCAAAGCTCTCCCCCTCAACCTAGTAGCAACCAACTTTACTCTCCTATGCTCAGGAACCTCCTTGAAATCAAAGATCTCTTCAACATTTGACACCCAATCAAGAAATACTTCAGCTACCATCCCTCCTTTAAACTCTGGAATCTCCATCTTCATTCCCGATTCCCAACGTCGATCATCATCAATAACCCGATACTGACGATGTCCCTGATCTCGATCTCTGAAATGAACACTTCCCCTATCACCGTCAAACTCCTCATCAAAGTCTGATGTATATCGTTGTCTTTCACGCCCTCCAACATCTCTACCACCACTCCTACTACCAACATCCCGTCTATCATGATCATCATCTTTCCTCCTACTTCTATTATCAACACTCCGATGATCCTGACTCTCTCTCCTCTCCCGATCTGAATGATGTGAAACTCTACTTCCTCCACGAATGGATTCAGGTGAATTTCTTCTTCTACTTTGATTCATTTCAATCATAAGCTTCTCCAACCTACCAATGCCTTCATCAATCTTCTCATGCATACGTTGTTCCATTTGATCGGCCTCTTCTCGTCTATATAATGCTTCAACATTTTGATGGCGATTAGCTCTCCTTGGCGGCATGATTGAATCAACAAAATACTTCACAATCTTTAACAAGTACTTCAAAAATCTTCAAGTTCCAATAAGACTTCAACAAGTCGAACACAAGCTTCAACACAAGTAAACAAATCACGGCCTCAACACTTGTCTCGGCTTGCTCTATACGGCCTAGCTTGTCTCGGATTGACTTCACTACTTAGCTTCTCAAGGCTCGGCTACTTCTCACACGTATACACGGCCTACTTCAAATTCAAACACTTTCAACACTTTGATCCAAAATGGAATGGATCGAAAGTTCTCCCTCTTGTTGCAACTTCAAAATGAACACGATGAACTCCAACTTCAAACTTCAACTTCAAATACTTGGTTCCAAGACTCAACTTAGCTATGATTGGCTAAGTATGGCTCTGATACCAAAACTGACGCAGCGGATTAATTCGAAACAAACTTCAATCGATGAAAGTAGCGATCGATGGAATGAAGATACCGAAATGCCCAAATTCGTTGATCCGAAGATACCGAATTCTAGCTATCTCAAACACGTTGATAGCGCACTATACCGTGTTCAAAGATCTACGATTCTTCGCACGTTGATCTAGCGCACTAGATTCCGTGAATCGGCTTCAACAAACGTGGATTCGAGCGCACTCGAATGACGTAAGTGGAGATAGGAGATTACGCTCAACTACCAATTAGAGAAGAAAGCACAAAGCAATCAACAAGAAATTTTATTTCAAAATCAATTTTTTAAAATGTACAACACACGCGTATTTATAGAAGTTTACAACCCTGGTCCTTGAGTCGTTTGCGACTTACGACTCATTGAGTCGGCACCGACTCATCCCCAAGCACGACCCAACTCCTAAAGGCACAACCTGGACAGCTGCGACTCACCAACACATGGCTTAAACGACTCAACTTCAACGTTTTAAGACTCAAGGAAATGCAACAGACAGCGACTCACGACTTATATTACAACACACACATACATGACCCCAAAATGAAACGACTTAAGAAAGTACGCGACTCAATACAAGACCGACTCAAGACTTCACCGACTCAATACATGACCGACTCAAGACTTCCCTGACTCAACATACTTCCAACGACTCAAGCTCCCAAGCTTCCTTGTGGCAGATCCCTTCAACCGAGTCAACTCCGAACGACTCATCTAGGTCGTAACCCGTCCCCGCCTTATGGCCTTCAATTACTGGAATTCCCTTTTGCTTCTTGATGAGTCGTGGACGACTCATGGCCCTGCAGTTAGGTCGTGTACGACTCATCAATCCAGAACTATTTAAACTCCCATTGAGTCGTAACTCGTGTCCTTCCTCTGACTCAAGATCTTTACTTGCTGAAACTTTATCCTTCTTTATGTTAAGTCGTAAACGACTTATGGGTGAGCCGTTGAGTCGTGTGCGACTCATCAAGCACGAACGACTTAAGCTGTTAAGAGTTGCCACTTTCCCATATGACTCCTTCACCTGAGTCGTGCGCGTCTTACGGGTTAAACCCGAAACTCCTTTAGATCGTGCTACATCAGTAATTTCACAACTCACCAAAATAAAGAGTTCGGAAAGAAGAAGAAGTTAAAGGTCCATTTTGAAGTGATCTATACTCTTATTTATAGATAAAAATCCATAAAATAAGCTCTTGAAAATGCTCCAACACGTTCTTCACATTCCCATGTCGCTTCGTATAAAGTTCCATGATGGACCCGACCCAAGAATTAATAACTCGTCGTCGAGTTTTGAATTTCAGGTCCATAGATTTGACACAGGTCTAGCTCAGCTTCGACTCGGGTTTCTCCAGAAGTTGCCTTATTTCGTGCCTTATCATCTCTTACATTAGGTTTTTCTTCCTTTTTCCTAGGTTCCACTTGGGTGTGCCTCGAGTCCAACCTGAAGCACCGAGTTGAGAAATCATGTCTTCACTTTCAACAATCTTTCTTAATGAATCTCCATTCCATTATCTTATAATGCTTTTCAAGTGGTTTGTGTCCATTTCTTCAAGTTTTCTCAGCCTTTTCATTAACTTTTTCGAGTCACAACCCGTGCTCAATTAAGGTCCGAACGAAAGAGGTTGAGTTGACTATGATAGCCTGTACCTCCTGAACATACCGATCCAAAGCTTAGGGTGACTTTCGGACTCGCGTCGGTGCCGAAAAATACAAGCTGTTAGAGTTTTTAAAACATTACAAAAACTAAAGATATACAGATGTGATCTAAGACATTCTACTTTTATATCAAATAGTGAAAGGGAACAAAATATAAATATAGTAAATAACATCTTAAAGAATATCTCATAACACAGTCTCAGAAAATAGCACGTAGTCAAATCCAAAGTACAAAGAAATACGAAAGATAGTCTAATAAATACAACGTACTAAATAAGATAGTGTAGAATATAATAGCCTATGATTTTTGTTTGATGATAATAAACATATATATTCATTTAAATGTATTTTTATTTTACTATTTTGTTTTTCAGATAATTAAATAAATATTTGTTGAAAAAAATAAATAGCACAGAATTTATATTCAAACAAATATTTTATTCAAACGAATATTTTATTACAAATTTAATAGTACAAATTTGAGCTCTCACTATATATTCACACATTTTTCAATTACAATACAACTTTGATTTACAGCGCAATATTCAATGTACAATTTCACTTTACAATTTCCACCTCACTACATATATTCACTCATCACTCGTATTTTTAAATTCAACTCTATTCCAGCTTGTATCCCGCATCATAATCATCTGCCAAATAAACACTAACGTGGTAAAAATGAAAAGAAATATTTTTGCAGTGTACAATGAAGTGTGTGTTTTGAAAATATTGTTTGGCTCGGTTATTTGGGTTGTTCGTCATCATTTCTCTTTTAAATTCATTTTACATGAACAGCTTGTAACATGCACAGTGCATCACTGTACATGTCACAAGGCCGTGCATACCGATATACACTTGCGTGTTAGAACTACAGGGACAGGTGAGCACAAGGTCAAACACGAGCCATAAGATGGGTTCAACTTAGGTGCAATAAAAAAACAAAAATAGAATGGTTAAGGATGAGTTCCAATGGCCAGCCAACGTTCAATACAATGACTAGACTCATGCAACCACATCAACCAGACTTCAAAACCAGACCAGATTAATGAGCAAGGACAACATGAAGACTCAAATCAGTAACAAGTGCACAAGACAAGGGTGTCAAGACAACCAGACTTAGAGTGAAGCCAGAGAAGCAAAACAATGAAGATATCAAGACCACACTGTAATACATACATGCATACAGTCAGAGAAATGATCACCAAACAAACATATACATATGCAACCAGTCACAACGCAAATTTCAAGAGCAACAAATAACACAGTGTAACATAGACAAGACTTCACATATGAACCAGAAAAAACCCATGTGTGCACAAGCAAGCTACAAAAGAGATGCAACATAGACCAGAGCAGTGGTAGACACTAGATCACCTACATGAGACAAGTATGGATATGCAAACACTCTACAAGTTCAGGCATCAAGTTCACCAAACAAAATGTACAAGCCAGTGACTACAATGGACAGAGCTATAGTAGGGTACATGAAACAAAAGGAATGCAACAGTTCGGTTTCAACACACATGAAAACTTCATGATGCAACAATACAAACTCCAAAATGCATATGTCAAAGTGGCAACAACATGATTCAGAACAGAACAAAGGAGATAACTAGAACCAGACTCAAGTGGCTGCAACAACCACGCACTAGAATCCAAACAACAAATGAAGACTTGATTGCAACTAGGAATGAAGCATCATGGAGCTTCAACAAAACATAACAACTAGCTCTCTAAATCAACACGGTCAAATGTGATAATATGAACTCAACGAAGAAATGAATGAGCAAGTGCAACCAGACCAGAATTCCAGTGTATACCACAACAGACCAGTTAAGTGAAACAAGACTAGACTAAAATGCAACCAGAATAGAAATATGAAGTCATTCTCACAACAACACACACATGAATACATGAAGATGGAAACAAGTGCATGAAGTAACACATCCTACATGCATGTTCACATATATATATACATATATGTATATATAGTGGTAAAACGGTCTACAAAAAAGACTTCAAGTTCAATGTGCAGATGAGATAATATGCCTCGGTGCACATGTACATGAGTAAACATGGCGGTTCATAATTAAAATGACTTGAGGCAGTCTACAGAAAATCAAATAAGATCAATAGCTGTTCGAATATTGCCAGGGGAAAAAATGGAACAGAGGATGACAATTCAAAATTCGTCAAGTCATCGTAAATTTCAAAATGGCGAAGTCATTGGAACAAATTCAAATTCAAAAGGAAAGGAACCAATGCAAAGCAAATTAAAATACAATGGAGATGAAAAAGTTAAGAATTATCATAAATATTCAAGTAATAATCATATGACCAAGCAAAATAATAGATAGATTCAAAGAAAATATATGAACGTATATTTAGGGATGTTATCCCTATAAATTAGAACCCAATCTTATCATCGGCATCTATGAGTTTGAGCCCAAGCAAATAAATAGAGCATAAAGTCGAGCTTAAGTAAAAATCGAAAAGGGGAAAAAATCACATACCAAATTTGAACCATTTGAACTCATCATTGAGCGACCGTGATCAATTCAAAGCCAGAAAGTTGATTGACGAAGCCAATCAATGCAATAGCACATTGCAATCGATCGTTATCATAAGCGACGCCTTAATTTGAAGAAGCCCTAAATTCGAAAGAGAAGGAGGAACGATCGGCCAAGAGAACGCACGAATAAAAGCAAAACAATCTTCTCATTATTATTTATTAGGCCAGCCTTTATCATAAATGTTTTGGGCTTAAACTAGAAAATAGGATTTTGTTTTATTTTTATTTTCAGATGTAACTTTTTTTTCTTTTTAAACCTGTAACTTTCTAGTTATGTGACTAGGTTACGAACTACGGTGGTATAGTTTGCGAATTCACAACTGCATTGTTGAGTTATGGCAGAGTTTTGAGCGTAGAGTTAAGTAAGTCATTAGTGGATGTCGTAAATTTACGTGTGTAAGCCTTTGACTGCTTAATTTCTAGTAGAAACCTTGGGGGTAGCACGTAGGTAGGGTTTTTTCCGAAGCTGGGTAAATTTGTGTATGATCTCTTATATATTATTTACTATTATTATTTTTATTTCCGCATTAATTTTTATTATTATTAGTATCACCCTATTCATCCCCCTCTCTAGGGTGAAAACGATCCTACAAGTGGTATCAGAGCTAGGAATAAAAACCATTCTTTAATTAAAAATTTGATATTTTCTTTCAATTAAAATTTTGAATTTTTAAATAACTTCCTTTAATAATGCTTTTGCTGAGGGTTCAGTCCATAGTTGGGCCACCAATGTTCAATGGCGAAAACGCATATTGGAAAAATATAATGAAAAGTTTTTTGAAAACTATAGATGTGCGGAATATAGTTAGGATGGGATATAGCATACCACCAATAGTTGTAGATAATCAAGAATTTGAAAAATCGATGGATCAATGGACAGATCTTGAAAATAAACTACGATTTGCTAACGCTAAGGCTATGAATTCTATTATCCGCTCATTAGATCAAACTGAATTTAATTGTGTCTCACATTTCTTACTACGTAGGAAATTTGGCACACACTTGAAGTAACTCATGAAGGAACCTCCCAAGTCAAAGAATCTCGTATTGCCATGCTTAGTAGCGAATACGATAACTTCACAATGGCAAAGAATGAAAGTATTAAAGAAATGTACGGACGATACAAATCAAAAGCTCTAGAAAGACCATACTCAGAATTAGGAATAGTTCGAAAAATCCTTATAATTCTTCCATGAAATTTTGAAGCGAAAGTGGTTGCCATATAGGAATCAATGGATTTGAAATAGATTAAAGTTAAAGAACTCATTAGAAATCACACCACTTATGAGCTAGAAATCAAATTCAAGGAAGAACATGAAAGAAGCGATACGCTAAAGAAATCAATAGCTCTCAAAGGAACAATGGAAAGCGATGATGATGATGAGGATGGCACATAATTTTCAGCTATACCATTAAAGAAATAGGAGTGAAAACAAAAGGTTAATTGAGAGAATTAATTAGACAAGTTTTAATTAAAGAATGGGAAAGGTTTCCTTCTTTCAAATAAAACATATTGCCTAATACATTTTTATTTATTTATTTTATTTTTTTGAAAACCCGTGAGAACCCGACGGGCCGGTAAACTCCTGAGGAAAGTATAGTAAAGCCGTCCGCTAATTTCTATACATTCTGTACGTACAGTTGAGTTTCATATTTTTCATTCTTCTTTCTGTAACTTTTCTGGCTACCCCTTCTCTAATGGCTGAAAATATGAGATATTCCATGGCTTTAATCATTCCTAAAATCAAATACAAATACAATCAATTATGAAAAGTGATTTATTCCTCTTGATCCTTGCAACATCTGGAGGCTGATTTTTTAATCTAGGAGATTTGATTCATCGTCCAAGGTGCAAATCATTGGCTTCATTTTTGGTAATACTAATTTCATTTATTTGTATACTCATCATGTTGAAATGGTCCAGATTTATTCATATTATATACCTTCTATCTCATCATGTTTAGAAGGTTTAGATTTATTCATATAATATCTGTTCCATCTTGTGTATTCATCTTGTAATATAATTTAGATCCCCTTTTGTTCATCTCATTTAATTATATAATCATTATGTAGATTTAATTTGAATCTCCCCTAATTTACATATACATTGATTATATGATTATTATGTTTAACTTCAAATCCTTGATCTGTTTAACCGTGTGTCCCTTTCGTATAGTCAGATCTGATTTATCATACAACAAATTTGTATATGCCCAAGTTGTCAGATATTTTTTTCTATCATTGTTTTGGAATTTTAAAGAAAAGGAATGTGAAAATATTTTGTTATGTTGTAAAGTTGTATAGAAAATCTTGTAACATCTGTATACATAAACATCAATAAACCATATTTGTTGGTGGTTTAATATGGTAAAATTAATTTCCAATATTGCATAGTTTATTTCCAAAATGATTTAATTTTACTCGTTTTAGTCATAAAAGTAAAATTTTCCTTTTGTTTTGGAATTAATAAGTGGTCATTTATGTAAACTTATAGACTTTTATTTCATACCTAAGATTAAAACATCGAATCATTTTGTTAGCATTAAATTTAAAAATATATGTTACATAAACTGCAATCTTCATATATATATATATATATACGGTGTGTGTGTTATTTCAAAATGAACACATAACTTGCAGTTATTTTTACATATAGATATACTTGTGTTTATGTTATTTTAATCTAAATCTGAACGGACTTTTCTGTGAAACTGTAGAATTTAATTTCAAGCACTTCCTTAATTGAAACCTTTGTTACAATTATTAATTCTTGTTTTGACAAACTCATATATGTAGCAAAATTTATTTTAACATGTATATGTGTAAACTTACCCATTATTATACATATATATTTTATTACTTAAAAAATACTTGGACAATAAAGGCATATGCAAATTCTATTGTAAATGCCATTTAATATGTCATTCAATGTAATTAAAAAGACAGAGAAACATAAGGGTTTCTCTCTCTACGTTTATAGCCTTATCTTTCCTGAATCTATTATACATGTCAAGAGAAATAATACCAAAGGTTTTCCTTCTCTAAAATTTCTCATGCTTAACATGAATTTTTTGATACATTCATTGCATTGCATATAAATATATACATAAGAGTACACTTGATATACTCTAATTTATATACACATTAAATTAAAGTAAAACTTTTTTTTATAAATTAAAGAAAAGTTCTAAATAAATTTAGATTTCGTAGGCCCACTAACTATCCAAAATGGTAAAATATATGAAATTCATCCATTTTGTCCGCTGCTGGCTGGCCCAGTTCCTTCATTTATTACTTTGAACCGAGACTGTACGAGTCAAAATTTATTCCAAAGATTAAGTAACCCATAAGTATGTCGTGTCAGTTTAAAGATATATTCATATTTGGTAGCCTTTGACAAGCCGTATTCAACGTATTATTAGACAACATTATGTATAATGTTCTTTAATAATATGGGTATCGTGTTGGAGTCGTTACAGTATTCATAAAATTTTTGAATCATACATTTATATATATATATATATATTATGTATGTATATGTATGTATGTATGTGTGTATAAAACTTATTTGGTTTTAAAATTTATTAAATTTATGTTCCTAACATGAATTAGCCATCAATATTGATCGATCGCAAACTTATTTAGGGTGGTCCACACAAGATTAGCCACGAACAAGTATTATGTGTGGTCTTTCACAAAACTTTTCAACTTGTTGGCCTAGGATATGTAGGGGGTGTTTCGTGAACTCTTATCTTGTATGATTTTGTAGACTTTGTTCTAGGAAAATTTAAATTTAACCTTATGTGGTTACTCTTAAGTACACATATTTATAGAAGGAAGTTAACTCAACCCCTCGTACTTATCTAACAAAGTCCGATTAGTCCTTATCAATATTTCATTATGTATCGTAGGAAGGTATATTTTTGAGTTCATTTTTAGGTGCTTTTGGAACCGTTTCCAACACACTCGCCTATTCGATCAAATCGAATTCTTTTATTATTTTTACATATTATGTTTTTTACTTCCATTTTGCATTCTATGAGCTTATCATAGAAATATTGCATGTTTTTCAAATATACATGTTCATGTTTGCGATTACTCATAAATTTGATGAAGTACGTGGAACCAATTTGGTATCATTTGACATACGATTGCATTCATTTATATGTATCAATTGTAAGAGTTCACCAACTCTATGTCACTCCCACTAAATGGTTATTTTGTCCTTAATTCCAAAATAATTGTAAGAAAATAAGATATTTTTGTGTTACGTAGCTAATGCAACCAATACTACTATTTTAATAGATTTATTTCATGATGAATATTCAAAATATTCATAACAAATAAAACTATTTTCATTTTTAGTCAATACCGAAGACAATTTTTATTTTATAAATAATAATATTTGGTATATTTACGAGAACAATTTTCATAACTTGATGCATTAACTAAAAAGTATTATATGGTATGCTCCCACTAGTTCCACCATTATTATAGTAGTATTTGAAATACGAAGCTATATTCCATCACCCATTATGAGATTTTATTTCATTCACTGTAACTAGTTTACAATCATGAGTTACAATTCGATTATCTTGAACTTGAAGAAATAATTTTATAGAAAACAATCTTTTATACGAAAATACATTTTAAATGGAAATCACATTTCTCATTTCATATTAAGTATTCATTATAAATATATACAACTCTCATTTCCGATGTCTTTTCATAAAGTAGAAGTGACTATTCACTCTTTTCATCCCAACTGTGCTTAAGTTACATCCAATATTGTACATTCACTCTCCTTTCAAAAGTGGTCGAACCATTCAAGCGAAATCCTTATTATAATAATCGTAGAATACAGAATTTTACATTATGGTTTATATGCTTATTTCAAATGAACTAATTTCATTGAGTTTCATACATTACAACCTACGACCGCTTACCATATAATATTTATAAGTGATTGAATATGGTTCAAGTGTCTATATCATTCTATTGCTGTTGGAGTTCACTATGCACAGAAGACAATACATAGTCATGTTCAAGTAAACAGTTAAGCAACCAAGGCATGAATATTTTATGATCGTACAAATTGGCTCTTGCATGGGACTTGAAGCGATAACATGCCAAAGGTTTAAAGGTATGATATTTTATTTTTCTTTGTCAATCTTTAATTTTCTTCATTGTTATATCTTAAGTGATAAATGGTATTTCAGTTCATTGCTACACAAATTTATTGATGTTGATTATTTTAACTTTATATAGCAGACGTTCTTATAATATTAAAAAGGTTAAATATTACCATGTCATTTTCTAATAAATCTCTCGCTGGGTTTTTATGTTTCTCAAAACACTAAGAGAAAACATAGAAATCTTTTGATATCTCTAATGTGCATTAGGACTCGCTTGCCTTGGGATTCCGACCTTGAGGAAAGCTCAACAAATCATAGGCCTGCATGTGATGGATAACATCTTATCAGTTTTCTCATATACAACTTCTAACATGTGGTCTTTGACCTATCGTCTTGATCTTAAGAAAGCCACGCATACCCATCATTTCACGGTGGCTTAAGTATAATGCACGTGCCTTGATGAAAGCTCAATAAATAGGTGCATGTAGCTTACTTCATCTAGTCAATATATGAATAGTACTATGCATAACATCTCTAGCTTGAGGAAAGCTCAACAATTAAAAGTATGTGAGTGATTTATTAACATATAAATGGTAGAGGACAACTTAAATATTAAAGATTCATAATATTTAATATACATATACTAAGTTATATCGATATAAGGAACAATATATTTCTTATGAAATACCCTCATTTTTCAAGTATCAAACGTATCCAAAATCATGGTATCCATACTATACGTATGTACTTATTTCTTAAATCTCGTTTGAGTTTCTTTCTGGTTCCACATAATTTTATACATATATCGTTAAATAAGTATTAACTTATTTACAACTTTTATAATTTAATTTACTTATGTCATATATACATGTATCTTATTAATTAAATATTATTCAATTAATTTTAATTCTTATTAATTAAATTATATTTAGTTAATTTATTTTATATAAAATTGCTAAAATTTTATTTTACTCAAATTCTCAGTCAACCGTAACATTTACAATTTGTTTATGTATACGTATCAATATATATATATATATATATCCTTATTGTAATTAATTAGCTTTTAATTGATTTTATTAAATAAACTTTATTTAAATAGATGATTTAATTAAACATATTAATTAATTTGAAATCTTAATTCAATTTAGCATAAGCAATTTTAAGATAAATAATAAACTATAAAAATTAAAGTTATACATATATATCAATATGTTTGTACTAGTAAATTAATTTTTAGTTAATTATTTTATTTTATTTAATTCAATTAATCATACTAAATTAAATTTAAATCTAAAAAGTTCAAAATTAATTACTTAATTTGTTAAAACAACTTTGAAAATTTTGAATGCATTTTATAACTATTATAAATTTTACTTCTGAACTTTAAACTTGACATTTAAATTTAAAACATCTTTAGGTTACCAAATCAAAATTTTAAAGTTGGCCCAAAGCCCAAAATTAATTCTGGCCTTTATATTATAGACAACATTTGAGCTTACTTTGTCCTTCGAGCTAGGCTTGTAGTTTGATAGGGCAGAGTACTTGTTGTCAAAACAAAACTTTAGACACTACTAAATCAGTAGGATTTATTCAATTAGAGCAAACGTTGCTAATTTAGGCCGCACAGATCATTGGGCTCTTATACAGTTGAAAGAACCAAGTCTATGAAAAACAAATGAATTATTTAGATTTCAAAAAAAAATCTATTTTGAAACTATTGAGCCTATGTAGTCTAAATTAATTTTAGATCTAATCTAAAATAATTTCAAATAAAATCTTATTTTATTTAATTTTGTTTAAAAGAAGTTTTAATTGTTTATATTTTAATCAATATGAGATCTATGTAAAATAGAGTATATCAAATATGCTTTTGTATGTATGTATGTGTATCACTTACTTATTTAATGTAATTTAGAGAAAGAAAATGTTAATCCAGAAAATGGATCAACATCCAAAATCAAGATGAAAGCATCAGTTTAAATTAAATAAAAGAAAAAGCAGTAAAAGAAGACATAAATTTTATAGTGGTTCGGGTAATCTCCGACCTATATCCACTTCAATCTTTTATTTCTCTCTCTAGATTACAACTAGTTTTCTTAGATCTGATCACACTTTAGTGGATCTTGGATTTACAATGGAGTCGCTAGAATGTCTGAGAGTCACTAGTGCTAAAAATTTGCTGGTCTAAGTTCTGGAACAATAAAGAGTTGTTTTCTAGGTGACTTTAGTGGAGGAGAGGTTAGAGGTGAAGAAGTAGCATGGTCTCTGCAGTCAAAGAATCCAAATCATGTTTTGATTGCTTTATGTCTTGTATTTATAGAGATAGTAATCGTCGTAGACCAGAAGGCAAGTTTAAGCAAAGTCTAGAAGTTAACCCAAGAGTGTGTGAAAAGTCGTGAGACCAACCGAGTTAGTGTGACATGTCGATATCGACCTCTCATGTCGATACCGACATGTGTTCTTAACTCCATTGGTCCGATCTCTTTTGCATTCTTCATCTTACTCCATTTTAAGGTGTCCTATGCTATTTCCATCAATCATTGGTAGCTCAAAACAAGTCATTGTCTTCTTCTCTCCAAAACAACTCAGTATCAGCTTGGTTGGTAGTGACTTTTTCTTAGCTTGAAATGACATGTACTTTTTACAACACTCTTTTAATTCCATATGGAGGTCTCCTAAGAAGTCGCGGCACCTATGAAGATAATATGAGAGTTGTACCAACATAAGAGTGTATTTTTCATCCTAATTTCATGAGCTCCATTCTCTAGTCCTTCTAAGTATGCCTCAAAGTTTTTAATTCATTTCATCCTCATCTGAATCTTCTTAGTTCAGTTGAAATCTGCTTTGCTAAAAAGTGGGTTAACAGAAAACTTTCTATCCTCTCTTTCTATCCTCTTTCTTAAATTTATTTAATTAATTAAGGCAAGATTTTGTTATATTTACCGAGAGAAACATTTCATTGCTCTCTCTTTAATTGAACTACTGTGTAACATGTGCGTTGCACATGTTAATGTCGTTAAAAATTATAATATATATTAATTATTGTTTAAAATAGAATTTTTATTATGCAGTATATGTTAAATTTAGCGAGGTAGATGAATTAAGAATGAAAATGACAAATGACACTCATTTGTAAGGTGAAGGGTTCAATCCTTACTAAAACATATCTATATGGGAAGTTATGCCCTAACTCACGTACGTACATACATACATTTATATATAATTAAAATTGTTATTGTACATATGTAACTAGTTGTGGATATGTGATATACATATTTTTTTTTATAAATGAAACAGTATCTTTACCACTTCTGTTAATATGAATATTGTATACATATTGAATTTTTTTGGATTTAAAAATGAATTAAAGAACATTATATAATTGAATTTATTCAAATAATTTATGAGGAGTTGAATGTAAAAAATAAGAGAAAATCGAGAAGAGCATTGTACATAATTGTAGTTGAGAAGAGCATCTTATGGCTAGCTTATATATACATGAACCTCTACCTATTATTTTAGATTTCAGTTATTAAACCATTAAAATTTGCAACTAACCATGGATTTGATGCTAAGAGGGTCATGTTTACAACTTCGATAATTGCAAAATAATATTCTATGGTATTTAGTTGTGTTATTAGTTAGGTAAAGTTTAATATCATATTGAAAATGAGAATTTTATATAACTTAATTTTTGTTAGTGTAATCAGTCTGTTAAGATTACAATGTTGTAAAATAAAAATTTATCCTTTAAAGGTTGTTAAAATCAAAATTTTGTTATGCGGTGAATGGTATGATAAATTTTTGGGAAGGTGATTGGGCTAAGGGAGCCCGACCCATGTATTAAAAACAATGTAAAAGATAATTACAACAATAAAAATTAAGTAGGAAGGGAGAGCTAATACAAAAACTCCCTATAACTATCCCGCTTAATAATATACACTATTATTTGATAGTTGATTGTAAATCAAATTCGCATGCTTTCCATATGTATTAAATATTCTTTCATTCCTCTCATTCCATATAACTAAAACAAGGCACTTAAGGAGTTTAAGTAGAAGGTTGGCTTTAGGGATTTTCAACCGCGTTGCCTTAAAAATGTTGAACCACTCTTGCTTGCTATTTTGTGATGATCTATGGAAATAGCATTTGCAAGAAAACTTGCCAAACTTGGTTAGTGTAACTACAGTCAAAGAAGTGGTAAATGATGTACCTGGATTTATCATTGCATAGAAGGCATTTGCTATCTAAAATAATTCTTCTAGCATTAAGTTTTCCTTTAGTAAGTAATACATCAGCCATCACTTTCCAGAGTAGGAGATTTTCCTTCGCCGTGCTACCCTTTGACCATATTCTGACAACCCATGGGAAGGGATGGATGTCTTGTCTATTAAGGGTTTATATATTAGATCAATCGAGCGTTTTTATGCTCATTGGGCCACGTAAACTTGATCTTTAACGAGGGAAGAGGGTCATCAGTAATGGAGATCCATATTTGCCTCACCTGATGCGAACTACATTGAGGAAGGGAGACAAAGCCATTATTAACATAATCGTTTGCGTGAGCTGCCTAGGGGATTCTAGTCATGTATTTAAGGTTTAAGCCGAAGATGTTATTAAGAATAAGCTTGGGACTGGCCCAAGGAGTGGACCAAAATGGAAGGGATGGACTATTGCTGATATTACATTGAATCAAGGGGAGGAATGCGGAACTCAGTTTTAGAATATTCTGATAAAGTTAAGGGTATGCCCTAGGGGCAATTATATAATTTGTTACATATATCTAACTCGTTGACCAATCTTGTTCGAAATAAAGATATTTTCTTTCTATTATAAACTTCATATAATATGGTTATATAATTAATCAATTTAATTAAAAATATATTAATAAAAAATCCACAAATGGTATGTTTTGTGATCGTAGTTACAAAGTGTTGTAACCATGAGTAATTTATCACGATGAAACAAATATACCATTTTAAATGTTCCTAGTCATGATGCATCGAGACTAGATATCAATGTATCCGTTGAGACTAAAGTACGTAACACTCTACTCATGACCGTTGGGGCACTAAGAGGTTATGTATTGATAGTTGTTGGATAACTATGGATTGACTCACTAGATAACTAAGATCAAGCAGAGAATATCCATGTGACTAATTTACATAGTTCTCTCGGATTGAGAATACTGTTGATCTTCATTGTGGAAGGTCTGCTTTGATTATAGTTAAATCGTGGTACGACATCCATTGAACGACTATAGTTGGGTCGAGTGAAAGCATTGGAAGTGAAACACTATTCAAAAGAGGATTCATCTCCTCGGTTATATGAGGTTAATATCATAGTCAACCAAAGTCAACTCAAAGTTAAAGTCTCTGACCAGAGCATTTCGGTTAATAATAATAATTGTTGTTATTGAACCAAAGATTTTGTGCTAAGACTATAAAGTTGAATGTGGATGATATTGGAATTTTGACCGTTACCAAATTCCATAAATCCAAAGTGATATAGTTTTGATGAAGAGAATTGGTATGAACTATTAGGTACTGCTTATAATAAGTAAAATTGGATTTTATCAAAAGATATATAAGTGATGAATTTAGTAAAAATGTTACACCACTCGCTAAGTGATGTGTGAACGTTAAGATTTGAATTGTTCAATATTAATTGATGACTAAATTTACACCTTTGAGTCGCATAACCGTAATGATGAATCTCTGAAAACCATATGATTTAATTAATTTATAAAAAGTTGTAAATTAATTAAATTAATTAGTATTTGTGAAATATTAATTATTATTTATTTTATTTGATGTTTGGGAGTTATTTGTAATTATTTAAATGCGTTTATAAAAGTTATATTTGCACGCATTGATATATGCTATCATTATAATTAAATAAAAGATAATTGCATGCGTTAATTTATGGAATCTTATGTCATTTGATGGCACGTAATTTTCAGTCATACCGTGTAAAGAAATAGGTGTGAAAAGAGAAAGTTAATCAAGAGAATTAATTAGAGAAGTTTTAATTAAAGAATGGGAAAGGTTTCATTCTTTTAAATAAAACAAATTCTCTCATTCATTCAATGCATACAATTGCCTTTTTATTTTTCATTCTTCTTTCTGTAACTTTTCTGGTTCTCTCCTTCTCTAATGGCTGAAAATATGAGATATTCCATGGCTTCAATTATTCCTAAAATTAAATACAAATAAAATTAATTATGAAGAGTGGTTTATTCCTTTTGATCCTTACAACATTTGAAGGCTGATTTCTCAATCTAGGAGATTTGGTTCATCACTCAAGGTATGATTCATTGGTTTACATCTAAAGGAAAAAATTAATGTTTAGGGTGTATTTCAAGGCTTTAGAACTAAGGTATGATCCTTTTATTCTAATAATTTTGATACAATGTTTTAATGAACAAAATTGATTCTTAATTTATATGTGTATAATATTGACTCATTTGATTTGAAAATGGTTTATGCATTTCAAATTGTTTGTTATACGAATTGATTGGTTTTTTTATTTAGATAAATCAAAACTGAAACTTGTATATGATTAGACATTATTTTAATTTTAGATCTATGCTTAGACATTCAAATCGAAACATAATTTTTTTGATTTGAATGTTTACATGTTCTTATTGTTTGCATTTTTACTATAATAGAAACTTACATATGATTAAATGTTGTTTTGATTATAAATTGATTACAATTAATTTCTAAATTTTTTACCCTATTTGACATCACAATTATCGTTCTTTAACTATTCAAAGGAATTTAACATATTGCTTAATTCAATATGTATCACCTTTTGTTTTATAATTATTTATTTATATAGTTTGAATCTCCTTAGATTGAAAGTTTATTTTTTCTTATTATTTGTATCTTATTGTAATTGAAACCAACATGCGATTAAAGGATGTTTGGATAATAAATTGATCACGATAAATTTATAAATTTGTTACCCTATTTGACATGACTAATATCTTTCTTTAAGTATTCAAAGGATTGTTAATATATTGCTCAGTTTAGTGTGTTTCGCTTTTGTTTTAAAAAAATTATTCAGATAGGTTGAATCTCTTTAGATTTGAAAGTTTATTTGTTCTTATTATCTGCATTTTATTGTAATTGAAACCCACACATGACTAAAGGATGTTTTAATAATAAAATTGATTACAATAAACTTATAAATTTGTTACCCTATTTGACATGACTAATACTTTTTAAGTATTCAAAGGATTGTTAATATATTGCTCGGTTTAGTACACTTTTGTAAAAAAAATCATATAGGTTGAATCTCTTGATTTAGTTTTATACATATATATTTTGTTAACTAATTTATGTTTATATAAGTTCATAAATACATCAAAAAATTTAAATGTTATATGGTTTGTTCTGAATTAATTAAGAAGTTTTGGGTTAATCCTTATATATATATATGTGTGTGTGTGTGTGTGTGTGTACATATAAAATTAATGTTTACATTTCAAATTGTATAGTTTAAATGCTTTATTAATATCAAAAAAATTTAAATGAGGCAGTAGTTTATGCATATGAATTATTGTTGGATATTCCCAATCTTATGTCATAATGATTCATTGATTGCTAATTGAATGCTGGATAAATCACGTTTGTCAAAAGGGAAAGATGAATCATTCATTTTTGTCATTTTTGTTTCTTTTCTTTTTGTCCCTTATGTTATTGCCTTTAAACTTATTCTTATTTATTCATATACATCATGTTATCTCAATTGATTATACTTGCCTTATGTTTAACTATTCTGTCACATAATTAAGGAACAAATATATTTGATATATTCAAACCTTATTTTTATATCTCATTCTTTATTATTTTAGAATCAAATTAATAAAAAAATATGGTATTAAATAAAATATTATTTATTTAAAAGAAATTTAGATAAGATCAAAATACATTAGACTTCATAGGCCTATTAATGATCCAAAAATGGTAATTTTTTTAAATTCACTCATTTCATCCGCTGCGGATTGGCCAGTTCCTTCAACTGGTATCAGAATCCAATAGCATATGGGGTGTAAATTAGTCATGTTAGGGCTAACTTGTGCACGTAGTATGGTGTCTAGAAAGGCGATGTCTAGGATTGGAATTGGGTAATCGACTACCATGTCCTACCTGGCTACCTGGCCTGAAAGGTGATGTGAGCCCAAAGGTTACCCCTAATAGAAAAGGCCCAATTTGAATATGACCTTGGTGTAATTTTCAAAATAATTTTGAAAATTAAGACATGATTTAAATTTAAAATTAAAAAGTTTATTATGAAAGGTTATAATATAACATAAATTTTAAAAATGTTTAAAATGTAATGAAAATTTTGAAATGTTTGAAATGGTTAATTTCAAAATTTAAAATTTATCAATAAGATTAATACAATAAATAAATTAAAAGTTAATTAATTAATACTTATATGCATGTATTATATATATTGATATATGTTATGTTATTTTAAAGTGTTAAGATAACATAACATGTATATAAGATAAATTTTGAAATTGGTATAATTAAATTAAATTAATCAATTAAAGGTTAATTAATTGAATAAAAAATACTTATATATGAGATATAAGTGTGTTATACTATAAAGGTTGTAATATACACTAAAGGTTATAATAGACATGTCCAATATAAAAGTTGTATTGAAATACTAATTTAAAATTAATTAAAGAGTTAACTAATTAAAATTAATTAAATAAGATCTAGTTAATAAAATATCATACATAAGACTATCGTATAAGTAATATGTAATATAAAAGTTATATAACAATAAAACTTATATGTTATGATGTAAAATCTAAAGACGGCACATTAAAGAAACCCAAATAGAGTTAAGGAATAAATACATACGTAAACGTACGTATACCATGATTTCTGATGTATCTAACACATGAATCACGAGGGTATTTCATAAGAAATACATTATTCCATAAGTTGATATCACTCAATACAATATATTTAAGATTATGAATCTTCAATATAATGTTGTCCTCTACCACACGTGCGCACACACACACGCACATACATATATATATTAATAAATTACTTGCATGCACCTTAGCTGTTGAGCAAACTCATGGTGGGGATGTTATGTGTAGTATTATTAATATATTGAACAGATGAGGGGTAAGATAACTATATGTATTTGGTGAGTAAACTCAAGGAACATATACTATACTTAGGCTATCACGATATTGTAGGAATGAGTGCATAATCTCTTTCGATTTGTTGAACAAACTCAAGGTCGAAATGAGATTAGGACAAGGAAAAATGGGTTAGGAGTTGTAGGTGATACAACCGATAAGAAGTTATCTATCATTTATGGGGTTATGATTTGTTGAGCAAACTCATGATCGGAATACCAAGACAGACGAGTCCCAATACCCACTAGTGACGAAATAATTCTATATTTCATCTAAAGGTTTGGAGAAAGATAAAAGACTAGTGGGAGCCTTATTAGGAAAATGAAATGGTAACATTTAACCTTTCTACTATTGTAAGAACATATAATAAATAATGTTATAATTATCTATCATGATAAATTTTTGCATTTAATATGATTGATAAAATCTTTATCAATTAACATATACAAACGAACTGAATTGAAAGTTGACAAATGGAAACATAATACCCATTATTAAATGCATATTGCATGTTAATGTTTTCTATATCCATGCAAGTGTCTAATTTTACTACTACTTAATATATTCGTAAGATGGTCACTTACATGCTTATTTGTTTGAGACCGTGTATTGCACTCTATGAGTTTCAAACCCTAAAAGCAATAAAAGACTATGGATATTTGATCCATATACTATCATTTATAAACGTTATTGCTATAATTCGTAATGTACGATACTTCAATGAATATAGTTCATTGGAAATAATCCAATAAATGAAAATTTGAAATCACGTATTTAACTTGATTGATTACAAAATGGATCATACTGTGTTAGTGTAACATAAGATCAAAAACTATAAGGTGGATCTAAGAACTCGATCGCTAAAATGTCGTTTTGATCAGTTTACGTAAAGTGCAACATATTTGATATCCTTAAATGTTAAGGATAATCGAATGTGCTTTTTATAAAGAGTCTGTTATGATATTGGAGTAAAATTTTCTTTTGTATGGTTTGAACATTTGAAAAGAAAACGAATGTATATGAATAGATGTAATTTAAGGTACAGTTAGGATGAAGAAAATGAATAGTCACTTCTGCTTTGTAGAGAAACATTGGAAACATGAATTGTAACAATAATTGATGCTTAATATTGGAATAAAAAAAATATGATTTCTATTCCGTAATGTATTTTCATATCGAAAATTGTTTTCTAGATTTATTTCTTTGAGCTTAAGATATTTGATTAACAAACTCTCCACTGTAAATAATTGTAGTTTATGAAATAAACAAGTTGTATAAAGTGAATGAATGACCTTCGAATTCAGTACGCTATTGTAGTAATGGTGGAAATAGTGGGGTATGTCGTATAACACTTATTAATTGCATCATAGTACGAAAATTGTTTCTGTAAAACTCACCGTACATTACTTATGAAATAATGATTATATTTCGGTATCAACTGAAAAAAATAGACATAGCTATATTTCAATATGAATATTATGAATATTCTTTATGAAGTAAAACTATAATGTGGTAATCTTTTTATAACAAAAGTGGTGCATTGAAAAACAAAAAAGTATTTAATATTGTTTACAGTTGTTTTGGAATTATAGACTAAGCCACAGTTTCTCATAGAAATAATTTTACTGTATGATTTTGAATCATATAGTAATTGTTAAATATATCTCAAACAATAAAGGGTTATGCACTCGTTTAGTGGAAGTATTATTAGAGTTGATGAACTCTTCGGATTGATACATATAGATGTATGCAATCATAATTCTATAAATACCAAAATGGTTCCTCATACTTTGTCATATTCACCAATGAGTTATCGCTGGCATGGACATGTGTATTTGATACACATGTAGTATCTCTATGGTAAGCTCGTAGAGTATGAAACAAAAGTAAGTAAAATAATGCAATAGAAATGGTTTGATTTGATCGAATGAGTGAGTATATTGGAAAAAGTTCCGAACGAGCCTGTAAATGAATAAATATTCAATCTCAGAAGTCACTCATTCATGTGATGCATTGATAAGGAGTAAGCGAACTTTGTTGAACAATGTGCGATTATTTGTGAGTGAAGTCGAGTAAGTTTCTTTTTACAAGGTCATGTACTTAATAGTAATACACAAGCCTAACATTATTTCATATAAATAACAGTTTACAAAATTACACAAGATGAGAGTTGTAAGAAACCCTAACATATCCTAGGTCATTGAGTTGGCAGGTTGTGCAAGTCAAAAGATTGCACGTAATAATTGTTCGTAAGGGATCTTATATGAATCTTCCCAAAAGAGTTTTTAGAAGACTATCATTGGATGACATATTTATGTTTTGAACATAAGTTTTGTAAAGTAAAACCAAATCAGTTTTATGAATAAATAAATTCATAAAACGTTTATGAATACTTATTCTATTGCACTGAGAAACAATTGTTGTTTCAAGATATAACAACTTCATTGTGAAGAAATTTCTTTGAGGAATTATTGATAGTAAAATGGAATTGGATATGATCCATAGATAAAACTGATTATATGAGATGAAATGAAGTTAACTAACCTAAAAGAACACATAGCATTAGAATGTCTAACAAGTATTCTCGCACATCGAAGAGAAACTATGAGTTTCTTATTAATGTCGAAAATATATAATCCTAGATTATTTAATTAAACCATTGAGAGTGTTGACTCTATATTCAATGATGCGTAATCCAAAAAAATTCCATGTACGCTTTCAAAATATGGATTTTGGTGGTTGTAACTTAAGGGATATGAGCCATTGACCGCGCTGTGTCTTTATGAGTAAGACTATTGTAGTTGGAATTGAGCAATGTTGATAAGAATAATATTGCAAATTTCAATTGTTGAATTAACGTAATAGATTTGATATTCAACATGTTCAAGTCAATTTATATTTTCTCATAAAATTATCGCTTGATAAATCCTAGTGTTTTGGTACATTTGTATTGAAACAGAAAATTTTAAATAACGATATTGAGTAAGCTGTTTATACATATTAACCAAAAATGTCTCAAAGTCAATGGGAGCGATATTGAGTTTGTTAGTTTTTGGATATGATCTAAGAAATGATACGAAAGTGTCATTTTATAAGCCAAGATTAAATAAGTATTTTGATAAAAATATCAAAGAGTTTGATTTTTAATCAAAATACGGAGGAAATGTGTGTTTATAAGAAAAAACATTAAAAGGTACATTAATATTTCTAAATTATAAGTAAACAACACGTTGTTGATTTTAACGATGTACTTGTGTTAAAGTCAGCCTTAATTGTTTTAATACTCAACATTGGATTAGTAAATGATGACTTTTATAGCAAAGTATAAAAGATGTCAAGAATGTCCCAAATGATATGCTAGGACATCTTATTAAAATATTTAACACGAAACATGTAAGATTGGTT
This sequence comes from Allium cepa, assembly GCA_030765085.1. Classification (NCBI taxonomy): domain Eukaryota; kingdom Viridiplantae; phylum Streptophyta; class Magnoliopsida; order Asparagales; family Amaryllidaceae; genus Allium; species Allium cepa. The sequence continues at coordinate 618,101,874 of CM060942.1, forward strand.
CCTTTGCATTGGCAAATGGAATTATCATACATGTTGTGTTGTCTACGATATCATGATTTGCTTATGTATTTGATACATGAAGCAAATATCAAATCCATATTTATATCACTAAATGGCTATTTGAAGAGTTCTCGTGTATTTATGAAATACTAAAGGATTTTTTTTACAAACAAAAGCTGCTTATGAAGGAGCGTTCGAACTCAAGCTTCATAAGTCATATTGAGTGTAGTATGTCAATAATAAATTACAATAAAGAATATTTAAGTTGGAAACATTCCAAATAAAAGACTTTGGCTTATTCGATGGAAAAAAGGCTACGTACGTCGCCTTGAATATTGCCGCAATAAATAATGTATATAAAATTATAAGTGCATAATTTATAACTGGGCTGACTCCAAATATTGAGAATCTCATAACATTTTATATGATAACAATGTTGTGATATGGTTCGTAATAGAACTTGGGCTCGCTAGAAATTAAGAAACATACTCTGAATTGTTCCATATGGTAAAACAGTTTATCACCGTTAGGGAGAGTTAATTGGCAGAGTAGATAATTAAAACTTAATAGCATACTCATTCTCAAAGGTACTGAACCAATTGGTTTTGAGAAAAACGATCGGAAAAGTTGGAATAAAATTCCATAATTGACCCTAAGTGCAAGTGGAAGATTGATAGAGTTAAGTGCATGCGCTAAGGGCAATTATATAATTTATTACATATATCTAACTCGTTGACCAATCTTGTCCGAAACAAAGGTATTTTCTTTCTATTATATACTTGATATAATGTGGTTATATTAATTAATCAATTTAATTAAATAGAAAATCCACAAATGGTATGTTTTCTGATGGTAGTTATAAAGTGTTGTAACTGTGAGTAATTTATCATGATGAAACAAATATACCATTTTAAATGTTCCTAGTCAAGATACATCGAAACTGGATATCGATGTATCCGTTGAGACTAGAGTACATAACGCTCTTCAAATGTTGGGCAGTGTATTACTCATGACCGTTGGGGCCATCAAGGGGTTACATATTGATAGTTATTGGATAACTATGGAATGACTCACTAGATAGTTTTCTGTTGGTTAATATAACTAAGGTCAAACAAAGAATATCGATATGACTAATTTACATAGTTCTCTCGACTTAAGAATACTGTTGATCTTCAATGTGAAAGCTCTGCTTTGATTATAGTTAAATCGTGGCACGATGTCCATCGGACGACTATAGTTGGATCGAGTGGAAGCATTGGAAGTGAAACACTATTCAAGAGATGATTTGTCCCCTCAGTTACATGCAGTTAGTATCATAGTCAACTGAAGTCAACTCAAAGTCAAAGTCTCTGGCCAGAGCATTTCGGTTAAAAATAATACCGTTATTATCGAACCAAAGACTTTGTGTTTGGACTATAAAGTTGAATGTATTGGAATTTTGACCATTACCAAATTCCATAAATCCAAAGTGATTTAGTTTTGACGAAGAGAATTGGTGTAAACAGTTGTCACTGTTAGGTACAGCTTATAATAAGTAAAATTGGATTTTACCAAAAAGATGTCTAAGCGATGAATTCAGTCAAAATGTCACACCACCTGCTAAGTGACACGTAAACGTTAATATTTGAATTGTTCAATATTAATCGCTGACTGAATTAGACCTTTGAGTCGCACAATCATAATGATGAATTCTCTGTAAAACCACATGATTTAATTAATTTATAAAAGCTGTAAATTAACTAGTATTTGTGAAATATTAATTTTTTTTTATGTTTTGGAGTAATTTGTAATTATTTGAATGCATTTGTAAAAGTTATATTTGCGCACATTGATGTATGATATCGTTGTAATTAAATAAAAGGTAACTGCATGCGTTAATGGAATCTTATGTCATTTAATGGCACATAAGTTTCAGCCATACCATGTAAAGAAATAGGAGTGAAAAGAGAAAGTTAATCAAGAAAATTAATTGGATAAGTTTTAATTAAAGAATGAGAAAGGTTTCCTTCTTTCAAATAAAACATATTCTCTAATTCATTCTGTATGTACAATTGACTTTTCGATTTTTCATTCCTCTTTCTATAACTCTTCTGGTTCTCTTTTTCCATAATGGCTGAAAATATGAGATCTTCCATGACTTCAATTATTCCTAAAATCAAATATAAATAAATCAATTATAAAGAGTGGTTTATTCCTCTTCATCCTTGCGACATTTGGAGGTTGATTTCTAAATCTAGGAGATTTGATTCCTTATTAAAGGAACGATTCATTGGCTACATCTAGAGGAATAATTCAATGTTTCAACGTGTACTTCAAGGGTTTGGAACTAAGGTATAATCCTTTTATTCTAATTATTTTGATATAATGTTTTAATGAAAAAAATTGAATATCTTAATTTACATATGTATATTATTGTCTCATTTGATTTGAGAAAGGTTTATGTATTTCAAATTGTTTGTTATACGAATTGATTGGTTTTTTTATTTAGATAAATCAAAACTGAAACTTGTATATGATTAAACAATATTTTAATTTTAGATCAATGTTTAAACATTCAAATCAAAACATAATTTTTTTGATTTGAATGTTTACATGTTCTGATTGTTTACATTTTTTACTGTAACAGAGACTTACATATGATTAAATGATGTTTTGATAATAAATTGATTACAATTAATTTATAAGTAACCTATTTGACTCACAATTATCATTCTTTAACTATTCAGAAAAAATTAACATATTGCTTAGTTCAGTATATATCTCCTTCTGTTTTATAATAATTTGTTCATATAGGTTGATTCTCCTTAGATTTGAAAGTTTATTTTTTTCATATTCTTTGTAACTTATTGTAATTGAAATTCACACATGATTAAAAGATGTTTGAATGATAAATTGATTACAATAAATTTATAAATTTGTTACCATATTTGACATGACTAATATCTTTCTTTAAGTATTCAAAGGATTGTTTATATATTGCTCAGTTTAATGTGTTTCACTTTTGTTTAAAAAAGATTATTCAGATAGGTTGAATATCTTTAGATTTGAAAGTTTATCTATTCTTATTATCTGTATTTTATTGTAATTGAAACTACACATGACTAAAGGATGTTTTAATAATAAATTGATTACAATAAACTTATAAATTTGTTACCCAATTTGACACTATTAATACTTTTTAAATATTCAAAGGGATTATTAATTTATTGCTCAGTTTAATATGTTTCACTTTTATAAAAAAATCATATAGGTTGAATCTCTTGATTTAATTGTATACATATATATTTTGTTAATTGATTTAGGTTTATATAAGTTCATAAATATATCAGAAAATTTAAATGTTATATGGTTTATTTTGAATTAATTAAGAAGTTTTGGGTTAATCTTTATATAGAAATAATTATATATATATATATATTTACATATAAAACTTAATGTTTATATTTCAAATTGTACAGAAATGCTTTACTAAGAGCAAATAATTTTAAGTGAAGCAGTTGTTTATGCATATGAATTATTGTTGGATATTCCTAATCTTATGTTATAAAGATTCATTGATTGCTATTTGAATGTTGTATTAATCAATTTGTCAAAAATAAAAGATGGATCATTCATCTTTGTCATCTTTTATTTCTTTCCTTTTTGTACCTTATGTGATTCCCTTTAAACTTATTCTTATTTATTAATTTACATCATGCTATCTCAATTGATTATACTTGCCATATGTTTAACTATTCCGTTGCACGATTAAGAAATGAATATATTTGATATATTCAAACTTTATATTTATATCTCATTCTTTATTGTTTTAGAATCAAATTAATAAAACAAAATATGATATTAAATAAATATTAATTTTATGTAAAAGAAACTTATATAAGATCTAAATATATTTAGACTTCATAGGCCCATTAGTGATCCAAAAATGGTAAATTGTTTGAAATTCACTCATTTCTATCACTGCGAGTTGACCAAGTTCCTTCATATTCTCTAGTTCCAACTTGCATTTGGTGTATGTCCATATCTAGAGTTCTTTAACATTGATCAAATTTTGACTTAGCCATTGCACCCGAAGATTTACATGTTGTGAGAGAAGCTAGTCAAAATATGAGGAGATGGCAACCTTGTTCCATAAATTTAGGTTAATGATACCTAAGCCTCTATTCTTCTTAGGAAATTGAAGACGGTTAAAAGCTTTGGCGATCATTATTGAGAAGAAGGGGTCATCATGCCAGAGGAACCTGTTAAGGGTCTTATTGGCCATGGAAATGAGACCAATAGGAAGAAAACGGTGCCTATTCCAATATGATGTCATAGCGTAGGCAATATATTGAACTACTATTAATCTAAAGGCTTGCGAAAGTTTGGAACTCGACCATATTTGAAGTTTTTAGGTGATCTTTTCATAACATGGGAGACAATTAGTGGTTTTTAGTCTGATAGATCAATGGGAGGCCAAGATAAGTTGCGTCTTGGGGTATTTCCTAAAGGCCTAAATATGTTATGATTTTATTCTTGGTTTGATGGTTCAGGCTTGCAATAAGATTATTTGATTTCCAGACATTTATTCGAAGGCCCGTTAGCTGGTGAAAGGTATGAAGGGTAGCATTGATGCTTTGGATGTTCTCTACAGTAGACTTGGTGTGTTATCTCACCCTTTGGTCAAGGCTGGAATATCAACAAGTTGGCAAGAAAGAAAGGATGTCGGGATTGGAAATCGATTGGAAACAAGACTGCGATCGATGTCGTTAAAATTTGCCGAGCTCCGATCAAGACATAATCGATTGGGAATGATGAACATGGCAAGGAGATACTACGTTTCAATTTTCAGGTCGATCGGAGTTCGTATGCTTGAAATGTGGATGGGTTGAAATATGCAAATAGTGGTATGTATCGATACGTTTCATATCGATCGGCAGGCAACATTTCGAATCGATGCTGTTCGTATCGATCGACACTGGTTCGAACCATTGAGGTTCGTATCGATCAAGATGGAGACGAGCGGCGCACTTTGAATCCATGCTTTCGTATCGACCAAAGAGGAACGCTGAAGCTTACTTCGCACCGATGCACTTCACAACAACGTTGATCGATCAGGATGGGGAATAGCTGTAGGCTTCGAATCGAGGCTGTTCGAATCCATCAGCATACCTAGTTTCGTGTCCATCAGGTAAGGCCTCATTCGTATCCATTATAAGAACGATTTCATATCCATCAGTTGCCTTCTTTTCGTATCGATCAATAGCATTCTCTATGGTCATTTCGTATCGATCGACATTTACAAGATTGATGTGAAATATAGTCCTTGAAATCGATATGAAGAGAGAGCATAGATCGATGGATGCGAACATAGCATTGCGAAACCATGGATACGAACAAGCACGAAATATGGATGCGAGCGAAGAACGACCACAATTTTAGGGAAGAAACATTCAACTCGACACGAAGTTAGGATCGGGCCTGGGAAGTAGCGCCACGACAGCAGATAGGCACATGCCTTAGATCGATGCGAAGGAGATGGATGTGAAGGCATCGATACGAAAACGTTCTATGCGAGAAAGCCTAATTCGTATCCATTATATCTCATAAACCACATGTTCAAATGCTATGAAATTTTCATAGGAGCTTACGTACATGCCAAGAAAGGTTCATGCCAAGTTTCAACTCTATAGGATGAAATCACGATCGATACGAAATTAGTTCATATCGATCACAGATCGAGCCAAAATTTTCCAAGATTGGTAGCGTGGGCCCACTCACGTGGCAGAAGGAGTCTCCCAAAGTTTGAGCAAGATATCGACAACCTACACCTATAAATAGTCCCCTAGAACCTATGGAAAAGGGATCTTTTTGGCGATTCGACGTCTAGACTCTGTCGGATTCAATTCTACACTTCATCATAACTTTTGTACTCGAATTTCTTCATTGTAATTGCTGTAATCAACTGTAAACAGCAAGGAAAGTCAATAAAGGATTATCATTTGAAGTGGACGTAGGCCAGAGATAGCCGAACCACTATAAATCTCGCGTCTCTGTTTACTGTTTATCAGTTGTTATTATATGTTTAGCTTAGATCTGAGATCTGTGTTTGGGATATTGTTGACTTACATTCATATCTTGGTGCTTTCACGACATTCGGGGTTTGTGACCAATTTTGGCGCAAACACTTTGGTGCTTTCACGGAGAAGGACTAGCACCCGCTATACCAGATTTGAAGTTTTGATTTGAAGGCTTAAGAGTTAAGATCTAGAGAACAATGACAAGGCAATCGAGTAGAAGACAGAGGACGGAAAGAAGTCAACATAAAGGAAGCCGGGAGGCTTCATAAGGAGCCAATCAGACTTCAGCTTTCATCATCCGAGATGAAATGGAAATGATGATGGGAGCGATGTATGAAGAATTTCTGAAAAGGCAGAAGAAGATGATGCAGGACCTCCTTAGACAGGTTCGACAAACAGGGACAGTAGGAGCTTCAAGAGTTCAGACTCATGAGGCTGGAGCGGAAAGACAAAATAGGCAACTGAATGGAGCAGTTCAACAAGGCGGAGCCCCTAATCAGCATGCACCTGTTAATCTGGATGAACCCAGGCTCGAGGGCTACCGTATAACGATGGTCATGGAGAAACTCCAGTTGACACCGCACAACAGGATGCTGGCAGGAATGTAAGAGTACGGGATAAAGAGTATGTACCAGAATTCCCTCGGGGACTCGGGCGTTATCCCCTAACGGACAATGCAGGATTTGCTGAGATTATCAGACGAACTATGCGCGGAGGTTTGACCAATAGGGATCTAGAAGGGTAAATAAGAGTCCGTTCACTCATGAAATCAATATAGCTCGGAATCCACCAGATTTCAAGCCACCTAACGTGGAAGTGTATGATGGCAAGGCCAATACAACAGATCACTTGATGAGGTATACAAGGCATATGGAGGTTCTGGGGGCATCGGAAGAAGTTATGGCCCGATGTTTCCCTTTATTCTTGACGGACATAGCTGCTATGTGGTTTAGGCAGCTGGAAGAGGGATCTATCGTGACGTGGACAAAATTAGTGGATAGGTTTTTGAAGCAATTTTGGGTCCATATTAAAAGACCGAAAAACGTGATGACGCTAACGTCAGTAAAGCCATGGATGGATGAATCGCTGAGAGATTTCCTAACTCGGTTCAATGCGGTGGTCGCTTCGGTGGATCGATCGTATCCATCGATGGTTCTAATGGTAGCAGTTTCTGGAGTCAGAGAAGATTCAAATTTCAAATTATCTCTGATACGAGATCCACCGCTGGATCTTAGAGAATTCTTTCACGAAGCTGAAAGATCCTTCGACAAGAAGATGCATGCACAGATTTAAAGCTAAAGGAGGCGAATGCAACTGAGGACGGAGGACCATGCAACGGGGGCTTGGACAGAGATAAAGGAAAGGGAAAAAGGAAACTTGATGATGATTCGGAAAAGTCTAAGAAATGATGGAGGGAGCCAAACTTCTCCGCTTACACTGGATTGAATGAAACATTGGAGCGAATATACATAAAAACCCGAAATCGCCATCCCTATCGAAGGCCAGCTAGGAAAGAACCTTCTGAACATGAAAGAGCATCAGGAAGGTACTGTCTCTTCCAAGATTTGGATGGACACGATACCAACAGCTGCAAGCACTTGAAGGACATAATTGAGAAACATGTGAGGAATTGACACTTGAGGCAGTATGTTGGGGTTCAGAATGCAGCGGTGGAGCAGGAGCGACCACCGTCTACCTCAAATCATGATGGTGTGGGACCCAGGGATGATGGTCGATTGGTCATCAATTGACTGGGATGTTATGAAATAAGTAGCAAGCCACTGGAAAACGACAAAGTCATTTACACATGTACGGGGACAGAGATGGCCCTTAGGCATGCTCTGAATGATGATAAACCGCGATGCTATGGTTTGTGAAATCTATTTTCCATTTTTGGATTGGATACTTTTTTTTTCTGGTTTGGTTTTGGAGTTTGGTTTGAACTCCTGATTTTGTTTGTTTTTTGGTTTGGACTTCTATTGGATGATTGTTCTCGTATTTGGATGTTGGTTTTGATTTCGGATGTGAAATTTTAATTTTCTGATTTGATTTGGATTTTGGGTTGGATTATCATTGGATTTTTATTTGGGTTTTTGGTAAACAGTCGTCGGGTATGGATAGTACCTGGTAAGGGGTATGTCTCTTCGCCCGAACGCGGCAAATTGGCTTACTCAGGTCGTTGAGTATGGACTATACTCAACAAGGGTCCGGAGAGACCAGGATTCGGCCTAGGACTTAGGCCCTATATTATCAGTTATTATTTCATGTAACGACCTAGAATTTCTGTCATTTGAAATTCAGATATTTAATTAATTTTAAATATAAACAAGTAAAATTTGTAAGTCGAATAATTTATATTTCGAATATTTAGATTTAATTGGATAATTAAATCGATAATTTAATATTCGAAATTACGTAAAAAATGGGGAATTGGGTTTAATGTGATTAAAAATGATTTATAAAGTTATATTAAATCACATTGGAGTTAGAACAATGTTTGTGAACTTTTAAAATCGAATTAAAAGTTAATTTGTGAAAATTAAATATTTTAATATTCAATCGACTAGTGAAAATAGTCATTTTTCAAACAGTCTCGGATTTTGACGAAACAAGTTTCATCAAAACTGTAATATTATATTATTGTATGATTTCAAGTTTCATGTCAATCGGATTTACGGTTTGTCCAGGGCAAGCCAAAACGCATAGAAATTAGTTTAATCGATTTAATTTAAATTTGATCGTTTATCTTCGTAACTCGCACAGATGATCAAATTAGCTTTCGAAATACGTTCCATTGTGTTCAGAACGCGGGGTAAACCCTAGAAATGCCGGTCACCGCGCGAGATTTGGAGTTCGGAATATCACGGATGAATAGTGCGTTGAAAAATCTCTATAAAAGGACCCATCCTCTTCACAATTGCAAACCCTAACTAGAACAAAACCCAAGCCGCCAGTGTAGTAATCAATGGCCGAAATCTCATCTTCTTTCTCCCTCAAATTCTTTCAATCTATCCACTTTTACGAAAAACTCTCAACTACAAAATGAAAGAGCATGTTGTGAACTTTAAATTCAACGGTGATGATGGATTTTCATGCTACGGATCGTCGTCAATTCGAGCTTGAACGTTCGAAGTTCACACGCGTTTTTCTCGAGATACGTGAGGCCGAGCTGTGCACAGTGGCGGCCGAGGGTAGTGCTTGCTTAGGGCGAGTTGAAAGGCTATGGTTGATCGCCGTATAGCTTGATGTGGGGGGGTGCGGCATCAAAGTTTTGAACGACCGATAGGTTGTTACGCGTCGTTATTGCCTGGGAAGTTTCGCGAGGGAGAAGAAGTGAATTGCGTTCCAGATCTGATGGTAAAGAAATCGACGGCTGTGATTATTCTTAGGTTAAATTAAATAAAAGATTTGTAAATAAATTTATATTATAATGTTTACAAACTTTAAAAATGTGTAACTCTTTCATACGAGGTCGGAATTGCGTGAAACAAATTGCATCGGGTTCGTTTTGACGAGCACTACGCAATGGAGCTGGTTTGGAGTCGTTTAGAGCTAGTGAAAATTATGGGTAAAATTAAACGCACGTTTAATTTTATTCGAAATAAAACGCTGCAACTATTATCAGAAACTCAAGGTGAGAACTTCTCACTCAATCGAATTGTTTCGAATCAAAATTTTAAATAGTTAGATTTAAAATTGCTTGATTGTATGCTTGGATGATAAATTATTATCTATTGTTTTGAAATAGACCCTATACGCCGTATATTAGGTGGATGTTATTTATTAAACACATATAACGCGATAATTCCAACTTGACATGGAATTGGTATTATATATATATTAGGAGTTGATTTCCCGCATTATATAGCGGATGAGACCCTATTGCGCCGCATAATAACGGATAATATTTTATAAATCCCATATACCGCGATATTTCACCTCGAAGTGGATTTGGTATTGTGCTAACATCTTTGGATGCAGAGAAACAGGTTGGAGGGATCCAACTGGATTCCTCAAACAATTGAATTTATTTCATATGTTGTGTGTTGGTTGATTTATAATCCGTGTGATTGTGATGTCCCGGAAATTTGGGCAATAATTATTTAATAATTTCATTAATAATTATTTTAAAAATGTGAAATATTGATTTAATGATTTAATTCAAACATGAATTCTCTTTTGAAATTTTATAATTATTTAGTTTGTTAATGGCATTCTTTTCAAAGTTAAAAATATTTAAATAATAAATTTATCTTTCTATGCTGATTTAAAAACATTTTATTTATAATGTATAAATGTTTATACATTGTAAATAGAGGATTTGGTTTTAATTTTAATTTATATTAAATAAAGGATATTTTCTAATTATTATATATAGATGTATAATTTGAAATTGATTTAAACTAATTTAAATTAGTATTGTAAACTTTTCAAAAGTTTGTTTTAAAAATCTTTCTTATATCTTCATAGAAATGTAAGCGAGTATTTATTTTGTTTATAAAAATAAATATAGTTTAGATTTTATTTTATAATAAAAGTTAATTTGTTTTGTTCTATTTTTAAAATTTCTTTTCTTTAAAATAAGATTTAGTTCATTTTTGTTAAAGTATAACATTTGATTTAAAAACTCTTGAATAAAATCTAATTCAACATTTCTTTTTCTTCTTAAAATCTTTTCTTTTGAAATTTAGTTTTAAAAGAATATTATTTTGAAAAATAATTAAACAAGCATTAAAATGTAAGTGTAAAGTTTTATAAAGAAGTTTATATGTATTTATAGGCTAATGTTAATAAATCATTTAGAAACATTTTAAAATAAATTAGAAATGGTTAAGATAAATTTAAATACATTTACAAATTTAGAATTCTCTTTTAATAATTGAATTGCATATGTGTTAGCTTTTTAAAACATTAAGTGAACACTTGTAAATTTATCTACACCTAAAGATAACAAGTGGCAAACTAATTTATTCTTGGATTCATTCTTTTAAATAAACAAATGTTTTTCTTTACTCAAACCTTTTTCTCAAATGAAACCTGAAATCAGATTTGAGCAAAATCAAAACTCAAAACAAATGCATGTTAAAATCCAGCAAACCAAATACAAACCAATCTTCAATCAAATTCTCAAATCTGCATGCCATTTTTCAACTTCAAAACTGAAGCTCAACTGCAATATAAAATCTGTGCAATTGAAATTGGGTCTGCATGCATTCATTAACAAGATAAAAGCAATCTTCATCAACCAGAAAAGTAATTTCTGTAATCAAATGAAGCCAGGATCAACATACAGTTCAAAAAAAAAAAAGTTTACACTATCATCAACAAGCGACTTCAACTACAGATTTGCATCTCTGAAATTGATCTCTGCATCTTCATTTGAAAAAGGTGAGTAAGCTTTTATTTTAAAAACAGTTTTTTAAAATCAAAGATAAATGCAAATTCCAGAACTAAAATACTAGTTCACATGAATTTAAAACTGTTTGGATGAGAGCTTCTCTGTTTCTTTTGGAAGTGAGTAACCTCACAATTGAAAGTTGTTTTAAATTTTCTGTTGCATATGAGTAAATTTTTACTGTGAATACTGACTTTTAGTGGGTAACCTCACTATCATGTTTAAACACAAATTATCTTTAAAAACATAAGTAACAAATATATGTGTTGCAGTGAATACTGATTGATGATTGCCTTGCTTTATGTACATTTGTGAGCCTGTGTGTTTTCAGTTAATTTTATCATCTCTGTAGGTTAGTATTACTGTGTTGTACAGAATTGGGAATTTTGTTTCTTCCTGATTATCAAGTGATATTGGGGTGGTGTGTTTCTGCTAGGAGAGGAAGAATTGATGGAAGAGTGATGGATAATGGACAGAAGTAGTGTCAGTAGGTGGTGATGTTTGAAATTGGGTTTTTAAGGTTTTCAAAACCCTGGTTTTAAGGGTTGCAGTACTTAGCATATGCACATGCTCTCCGTTGCTTCGAGTAATTTGAGATTTTGGAAGATTGCAGAGGGAATGTTAGTGGGTCATTAGCCAGAGTCGCATCAACGATGGTGGTCGGAATGGGTCGTCAGGGTGGATGACAGGTTTGGGTAGTTTTAGTACTGTAGTGTTTCAGGTTGGCATGTATAACTGAATTTTTATTTGGTATTACAGTGGGGTTTTCTGGAGGTTGTAGTCAGATGAGGAGTTGGTTGGCGACTTGTTGGAGTTGGCTATGGTGGATGGAGATGGAGATGGTCGGGGTGACGGTGCATATGCACCGTGTACATTTGTAACTCTGGTGAACTTTGTGGGTAGTGCAAGATTTTTTGTCCCGAAGTAATCCTCGGGTAGTTTTGCTTCTGACTCGAAGTAGGCTGTGGGGAAACTCGAAGTAATAGGATGGGTTACTCGGGTATTTGGTTGCAGGTTTTAAAATCTGTAATTTTACAGTTTTTAAAATTTTGAATGAAACTCATATTTTAAAGATTGTAAATTGATTCAAATGTAAGATTAAACTGAATTCAAATGTAGTTTAATATTCAAAGTTATTAAAATTTAGTTTTAATCAAGCTTAAGAATAGTTTCAGGTTTGCTTTCAAAACCAAACTTTAAGTTAAAAACAGTTTTGTTAGTTTTAAATTTTTTTTGAACAGATTTAAAAGTTTAAGCAAGGTTTAAATTGTTTTGAAATCAAGTTAAAAACTGTTTTTAGATTTTCTTTAGAAAACAGTTTAGGATTCAAAACCAGTTTGTAAAAAAAAAATGAATGAACTTATTTAAATGCTTTAAAATAGAGTTGAAAATGAAATCTGATTTCAAATGAGTTTTAAAACTTGAAATAATTTAGTTCCTTTAGTATTGAATTAAAATATGAAGTGTTAATTTTAAGTTTGAAAGTTGAAATAATAAATTTATTTTTCAAAGCTTAATTTATTTTAATCAAGTAAATTTGTTTCAAATCTTTCTTTATATTTAAGTAATGAATGTTCTTTAAACATTCATTTTATTTTAAGAATTTTACTTATTTAAAATTTAGATCAATGTTTAAATAATTAAACATTTTAAATATTAAGTTTTTAAATAGAATTTGAACTTAATTTTAGAAATATATTGTTTTAATATATTTTGAATATAAATGAGTCATTTGATAAGTAATTAAATTTTTTGAAAAATAATTAAGATAATTGAGAATTTACTTAATTATTTGGCTTTAATTAATGTTTTAGATTAATTTTAATTAGAAATGATTTATCAATAATTAATTTAATTCAAATTTCCTTAAGTATATAATTATTGAAAAGTTGATAATTAATAAATGGAGATAATTATCTAAGGATAATTTAGTAATTAATTAATGTAATTAATTTTGATAATTAACTAGATTAATTAATTGAATCTAACTAATTATATTTTGTCAAGTATAATTAATTGTTAAAGTAATTAAGGAATTAATTACTTATTGTAATTAATTTTAATATTGTGATTTGTTAAGTTAATTAATTTAGTTTAATTAATTTAAATAAATCATGTGATGATTTAATGAGTGTAATTACTTAAAGTAATTAATGAAGCAAGATTTCTTAGAGAAGTAATAGTGATAATTACTGGAATGTAATTAGTAATTCGGATAATTACTTTTGTAATTAATTAAGGAATTAATTAATGATTAATTATTGGATAATTAATTTGTTAATAAGTAATTAAAGATAGTTAATTACTAAATTGAATATTAATCAAGGTGATTAATAATTTGATTAATTACTAAATGTAATTAATTTTAATTAAGTAATTTATTTAAATATTAGAGATCATTAATTATTATAATTAATGATGTAATTAAGGATTGTTTGATTAAGTTAAATTAGTGATTAACTAATTGTCATTAATTAAGAATAAATATAATTAATTATAATTAATTAATCAATGAAGTAATTAGATGTTAATTACTTATGATTAAGGTTAATTAATTTATGAAATTAATTAAAGACTAATTACTTATTGTAATTAGTGAATGATTAATCAAAGTTGTTTAATCAAGTTAAATACTTAGTGGATAATTAATTAACTGGGTTAATTAATTAATGAATGTTAAGCAGATTTAAATGAGTAATTAATTTAATTTAATTTAAATTAATTAGAGATGGTTGTAATTAATTTAATTCATTTTAAATTAATTATAATTGATGGTTAATAAATCATTGCTTATGGATATTATTGATTGAATGGTTGTGATCTCAGTAATGAGATGAGTCGTATCTATATGATATGAATGTTTGGTTTAAGTATGATGGTTTGTGATGGATTATTTGGTTGTGATGATTATCTGTTTATATATGATACAGATTATCTGTTTATGGTAGGAATGTGATTATCTACTATGATATATAGTTTATCTATCTATGTGAATTAGATAACAATGAAATAAGATAATTGTTTTAAACCCTTAAGTACAACTTGGACATTAAGATGGCGTTTGGTTTCAATGAGACCGGGATCGGGTTTCCAAATTTGGAATTCTGAAAACCACATCAATTCCAATTAAACGTTAGGTCGTTATTCCAAGTGGCGCAAGTGAAGACTCGAGGTGTAAGGGCTATACGTCAGTATAACTCTGTGGGTGATTCCGTAATGAGTTTGACGGAATAGTACTTATAGGTTCGAGATGGTGATTTAGAGTGCAAGGGTTATCGTCGTTAACACTGAGGGTGATTCCAATACGAGTGTAACGAGATAATGCCTTCAGTTTCGTTCGAACCCGGAATGAACTTGTATGGATTGAATGCTTTCAGAACATCGTCAGGTGGACGATGAGCATTCTAGGATTGATATGTCCTATAAAGGTAATCGTAACCTCAAGCCTCATCAACCGAGAATGGGTAAAACAGGGGAGGTGTAGCAAAGCTTCGTGGGTAGCCCCCAATGGAGAGCAAAATTTATCCCTGTCTAGAGGTCCCTTTATATTCGGCTGTGTGGCAGTTGGTGACGACCAATCTGCGGGGTGGTCTTGTTCGGAACTGTTCAGTAAGGAACAGGTCCGGCTTTGTGTTGCAGGGGAGTTAGGGTGGTTCCTCGGTATGGTGATCTAGGCCACGTACTGTGACGGGCGGTACCCCAGTAGCCCTGCCATTATATGGAATCCATAATCCAATAAGTGCCTGTACGGTTTTGATTGTGCCCAACTATGTTGGAACGTGAGATGTAAGCATTCCAGCTATTTCTGTATTTTATTTTGAAAACCCTAGACACTATTATAATATCACTGGATTTCCTATCAAATGTTTTGGTTAGCGTAAGGTAAAAACTTTTCCATGTTTATGTGTGGGAAGTCTTACGTGATACCTTTGTTTTCAAAGGATTTTCTAAAGTTAAGCAACTTTTATCCCCGTTTACTCACACCAGACCCCTGTCTGACCTGAGTGTTTATTTTTTGTTTTATTAAACTCTTGGGTACTCATATTTCGTATGAGTAGTCAAGTGTTTCAGGATTGCTTTGTCGAGTTCTGGAGGAGATAATGGAGCAGGAGACTTCAGCGTGTAGATATATGTAGTGGTTCCGCTGTGTTTGAGTTGAGTCTGTTTCTCTGATGTACTTGAATTGTAATTGCTAGACAGATGTTTATAACTGTCTAGTTTGTGTTGTATTAGCTGTATTACTCTGATGTATATGATACTATGTAAAGTTTTATGTGATATAATATAATTTATTCGTTCCGCTGTGAGATTCTGATGTTGTCTGTTTCTTTCTTTCCTTTCTTTTCTCTTTTCTATCCCTTTCTTTCTTATTAGCGATGCGACTTCCTGGAGTTTGAAAGTTGGGTCGTTACAGTGATTATCTTTGTGATTGAGATTGTTGAAGGCTATAGGTTAGCCGAATATACTTTTGGTATCATTGGATACCGAAATTAGATAAAAATTGGATTTTTGAAATTTCAAGTTGCAAGTTTATAGTAAAAAATTATTTTTGAGAATTGGATAAGTTAAAAAGGAGTTTTAAAAAGACAAAGTTATTTTTTGAAACCATATTGAATAAAATTCCAAATTGCAGAAAAAGGGGGATAAGTAAATGGATTTCGATTTATATTATAAGTTGAAGAAATTTATTTCAAAAGGAAATGATTTTGTAAATTCATTGGAAATTTATTAAGCAGAGATTAATTGGTTTTGATAATTAATTAAGAATAATTAATTAAGTATTAACTATTAACTAAGAGTTAATTAACGATCAATGAAAGGATAATTTATTAAATGTTTTTATAATAAATTGGCTATTAATTTACCATAACTAGCAAATTTTATTCATAGAATTTTATTTGATTTAAATTAATCAGATGATTAAATTTATCCTACATATGGATGTTGAATTGATTGATATCTTTGATATGTGATGCTTTGTGATATATCCTGATGTGTGTTGTGATCTGTAATTTGTTTATCTATGATATATATATATATATATATATATATATATATCTGTGATCTGCGAATGAAAGGTAAGAGTTATAGTTTATACCGCTTATCAAATATATTGTTATATTTTGATCTGTGATGGTTGAATGTTGTTGAACTATTGTGTTAAATCCTTGGACTGCACAAGACACACACAAAATGTGGTTTTCACGTGGAAATCAGTTAAGTCACGGATTTTTGACAATTCTAAAGATTGAATTTTTGAATCCAAATTAGTTTTGGAATTGGAATAGAAATTTTGTGAAAATGAATTTCCAAAATAAGAGTTATTTTAAATAACTTAATAAAAATTGGAATTTAAATCATTTGATTTAAATTTTGAATTCAATGTTTGAAATTGGATTCAATGATGTGGGTACTATGGTCTAAAAGATTGTACAAGTTATAAAAGGTGTTTACATGGGTTTTTAACCATTTAAAATATGGTTTTGGAAATTTTAAATTTAAATCCAAGTTTATATATGAGTGGCTTTAACTCATGAAAAATTGTAATCAGTTTTTTCCCAAAACGAAAACCATCTGTTTTCAATAATAATAGCTTTCACATAAGGGAAGAAATTCCCATTTGTGTTAAAATAATGTAAATTTGGAATTAAATAATTTTTAAGGCTATGAATTAATCTTTGTGAAAGGTTGTTGAACTTGACTTGAAATAAAGGAGTATTTCAAATGGTGTATCTTTTATATTATAAAAGACTTGAATTGTAAATAGTTTTGAAAACTATAAGTTAAATCTTGATTTAAGATTTAATGAGTTAATCCAATTGAAATGGAAATTTATCTGGGAATCTGGGAATAAATCTTTGTGAAACTGGGTAAACTTTGTGAAGTAAATCTTTTTGTTTAAAGATTTAAAATGGTAATTTGCTTAAACCATTTGAAAGAAAGGGGTTGGGTAATAAGTTGTGACTTAATTGAAATCCCAATATCCATGTGTTTTAAAAATATTGTGTTCACTATTCGGATTAGCCGGGAGAGGACCTTTGTGTTATATAACCCACTCCGAATAAGTGATACAACGTAATGGATGACATTGAAGACCGGTGGTGAAGACTGGGTATTTGTGAAAACGATAGGATGACCTATCGATTGTCTCTGCTCCATTAGCTACGGTATAGAGATTTCCTTTATGATGGGAAATTCGATCGGGATTGTGAATACCCAAATTGCAAGGGCTTCTTTTGAAGTGCCTTCGGTTCTGTTCAAACCCAAAACACACTTGTATGGTTACGTGTCTGACATTACATTTTGAGATATAAAGCAAATTTCTTTCAAATACATCTCTGTTGGTGGTGGAGAATTTATCCTCTTAGATTAACACCCTTCTCTGAGACGTACGAGCTTAGGGTTTTGTAGTTGAAGGTTATCAGCGATACTCCCAATTTGGTAATGTGGCATGCTGAGTGTTGCTGTGTGATGATTTTTTATTGATCATTTGTTGATCAAAGCGTGGCTTTGTGAAAAAGCGTAGCTTTGTGTACGAGACTTCGTCAGACCTCACACCCCAAAAATGGTCAAAACAGGAATATGCGGCAAGGTTATGAGGGCCACGCCCTTTAGGGTATGTCATTTCCTTCTGGAAAAGGGTGGTGTCAGGTATGGAGCCCTGATGCTTAACCTATGTGGTTGCTCCAATCTCATTTTCTGTGTGATTGTTGCTTTGTGATTGAGGGCCCTCGGATAAAGGTCCCAAAGGACCGGAGGTGGCATATTCGTGTAGTAGTTGCCTAGTTACAAAGGTAACCCGGCCTTGTGTTGGCAGAGAGCTGGTTAAGTTCTCGGGACGTCCCGCTAGAGGCGATCCCATGTGGCAGTGGGAAGTTCCTTAGCCTGACCATTTGTTAGATATCCAAAGAAACAATACGAACATTGTACGGTTTTAGTTGTATTACCTGCCATTCACTTATGGCAGCGCCCTACTGTTTGGATGGTAGCTATAGTAGGCATAGTTCGAAATGTCTATGTTGGCAAAGATTAATATTCTATTTTCAAAATGCTTTCTACACTATGCACTAATAATAATATCAAAAATGATTTGTTTTGCATAGTAAGCATCTTTGACTATCATAAGGAGAAATCTCCTCCAATTCTGCATTTGCATTGTGTGTGTGCGGGGAGGCCTTATGGTAGTTTCATTTTCCAAAAGCATTGCGGATATTTTTCACTTCCATTGTTGTTGTTTTAAAAGATAAATAACTGTTTTGAGTTCTCACAGTAGTCTCATGACTGACCTAGAGTTTATTGTTCCCTTCCTAAACTCTGGGTGCCCACCAATTTCCACACGGGCAGCCTAGAGACAGGTTGTCAGGTTATTCTGGATTTAGGAGTGCAATGGAGCTCGGGAGGCGAGCTGGATGGCGAGTCATATTACTTATATATGATATTATCTTTTCCGCTGTATAATTCACTTATAAAGATGAATTCATATAATTGTCCAGTTGTGTTGTATATTGTTGTTGTACACTCTGATGATGTAATGTATAAAATGTACAGTTCTTTGATTTAAAGATTATTCATTTATCTATTATATGTTGTACCGCTGCGATTGTGAGATTCTGGTATTGTTTCTGTTGTCTTTCTTTCGTTCTATTTTCTTCTTCTTCTACCTTTTTCTTCTTCTTAAACCCTAAGCGTTCAGTTTTTCGGCATTCGATTGTGCGGCATTTGATACAGTAGACGTAAGAATGCTGACATTCGGATCCCGATAAAATGGATTCGTTACATTTGGTATCAAAGCATATGGTTAAGTGACAGCCTTGGCTCTGTTGGGGATTACTCATTAGAGATAGAGTCAGCAGTACTCTAGAATGAGTAGAGTGTAATAATAGATATGAGAGCGTATTTGTTAGTGAATATGAAATTGTTTTGTATTGTGTTGACTTATCAGTTGATTGTTTATAGATTCTGGTCAGTGCAGTCTAGCTAACTATATTGATAGGGGTTTCTAAACTCTTAAACGAGATAGACCGACATAGTATGGTTTTAAATTGGGTAATGAAATAATTTTACCTCGATTATATTTTATATATAAAGGAATAATTTTTCAGAATTATCAAAGTGTATGTAAAATTTAATTGTTTGATTGTTGAAAATGTAGGAAAATATATAAGTGAATCAAAGTTGTTTGAATAATCTAAATAAAAGCAACAATTGTATAAGTATAGAATTATAATTGAAATGATTCACAATTGTGGAATAATCTTATATAAGTAAAGTTAAATAGTGAAAAGCAAGATTTATAAATGAGATTTATGAATAAAAGGAAAATTTTGAAAGAATTTAAAGCATTGGATTCACTACTATTGCTGGGGAATAATAAGGGTGATGACTGCAGCATCATCAGTATCATTTTCGAGTTTCTGTGTGATGGATTTGCTACCATAGTAAATTGAAATTGAATTTTGTTGTGATAAACAAATTTGAAATTAAAATTCAAGTTGTCATTGTTGGATATAAGTGAAATGAATTTTGAACTTATAATATGAGATAATAAAGATTTAACTTTAGTAAAGTTGAAGTAAGTATGGGGATAGTATGATAAAATGTATGATTTGAAATTTAACTAAAGGAAGTTAAATAAATTAAATCAGATTTGGAAGTTGAATAATAAGTTGTATAACTTATTAAATGTGAAGATGTAAGTAAAACGAATTATTAAAATGGTTAAACAACTTTGTTAAGCAAAACGAGGTATGAATTTGAATAAGTGATAAAATTGACTTTGGTAAAAGTTAAATAGAATTTACTTTGGAGTTGGAATCTGGATTGGATTTATAAGTGAAAACTTGAAATGGAATATAACTTAAGTGATGCTGAATAAAGCTGATTTTGGTATTGAAGTAAAATAATGAAGTTAATTGAATGAATATGAACTTGAGTTATATAAAGGAGATTCAACTTTATTTGTAGAATAAATTAGTAATTGAACTAATGAATTGAATATTAATCAATCGAATGTAATGAATTGATATAGAATAATGGATATAAGTGTAAATTCATTTAAGGCTAATTGAATGTTAAACCAAATTGAAGGTAAACAAAGTGAATATGAATGTTGAATGTAAAGAGAATAAATTCGGTTGTATTGGATATACATTGGTTGTTAGATTATTGTTAATTGATTGAATAGAAATTCATATGCAATTGAATGAATAATATTGAAAGCTAAAGCAATTAAATTCAAATCGGAAGTTAAGTAAATTTAAACTGAATGGAAATTGATTTGAATTGAAAGTGAACCAATGTGAATGTAAATTAGTGAATGTAAACTAATTGAAAATGAATGAATAAATGTCGTTGTATATGAATTGGTTGTAAACAATTACAAGTAATGTCGAAATCATATAAGTTGTTTATGAACCTTGCTTAGCATGCATTTCTTTTAATATGCATAGGTTGTAGTCGTTTAAAAAGGGTAGAATGTTAATAACTTTTTATATATGTCACTTACGTGTTTATATCGAGTAAGTACAGGTACCGGGGCTACCGTTAGCGGGATTTGGTTGTGCAAAATGCTAAATAAATAACTGCTTTGTTTAAAAATGTTAAAATGGTACGCCTACGCAATAAAAATAGGAAATATGGACTGTTTTTCGGTTTTCCGACCGTGTGGGTCGATGTATATATATTTATATCTATTGTGATATTGTAAAAGCTCCTCCGTACAAAGGAGGTTATAGCGAAATTTTCTGAAAATTTAAGGCGTTAGAAAATATTTGGGAAATTTTGAAATTTTTTTGTGAAAACTAAGTTTTGATTTGAAGTTAAAAGTTAAACGATATAGTTGATTTTGAAAAGATTACTATATATGGATTTGGAGATATTAGTGAAGTTTTGTAAGAGGTTTAACTATGAATTTTGAAAAAGTTAAACACTTAAGAGATTTGTAAATCAAATTTGAACTCTTACTTGGTAATTTCGAGGATGAAATTCTTTTAAGGGGGGAAGATTGTAACGACCCATAATTTCTGTCATTTGAAACTCAAATATTTAATTAATTTTAAATATCAACACGTAAAATTTGCAAGTCGAATAATTTATATTTCGAATATTTAGATTTAATTGGATAATTAAATCGATAATTCAATATTTGAATTTGCGTAAAAGATTGGGAATTGGGTTTAATGTGATTAAAAATGATTTATAAAGTTATATTAAATCACATTGGAGTTAGAACAATGTTTGTGAACTTTTAAAATCGAATTAAAAGTTAATTTGTGAAAATTGAATATTTTAATACATAATCGACTAGTGAAAATAGTCATTTTTCAAACAGTCTTGGATTTCAACGAAACCAGTTTCATCGGATTGTAATGTTATATTATTGTATGGTTTTAAATTTTGTGTCAATCGGATTTACGGTTTGTCCGAGGCAAGCCAAAACGCATAGAAATTAGTTTAATCGATTTAATTTAAATTTGATCGTTTATTTTCGTAACTCGCACAGATGATTAAATTAGCTTCTGAAACACGTTCCATTGTGTCCGAAACGCGGGGTAAACCCTAGAAACGCCGGTCAACGCGCGAGATTTGGATTTCGGAAAATCACGGATGAATAGTGCATTGAAAAATCTCTATAAAAGGACCCATCCTCTTCACAATTGCAAACCCTAACCAGAACAAAACCCTAGCCGCCAATGTAGTAATCAATGGCTAAAATCTCGTCTTCTTTCTCCCTCAAATTCTTTCAATCTATCCACTTTTACGGAAATCTCTCAACTACAAAATGAAAGAGCATGTTGTGAACTTTAAATTCAACGGTGATGATGGATTTTCATGCTACGGATCGTCGTCAATTCGAGCTTGAACGTTCGAACTTCACACGCGTTTTTCTCGAGATACGTAAGGCGGAGCTGCGCACGGTGGCGGCCGAGGGTGGTGCTTGCTTAGGCGAGTTGAACGGCTATGGTTGATCGCCGTATAGCCCGATGTGGAGGGGTGCGGCATCAAAGTTTTGAACGGCCGGTGGGTTGTTACGCGTCGTTATTGCCTGGGAAGTTTCGTGAGGGAGAAGAAGTGAATTGCGTTCCAGATCTGATGGTAAAGAAATCGACGGCTGTGATTATTATTAGGTTAAATTAAATAAAAGATTTGTAAATAAATTTATATTATAATGTGTACAAACTTTAAAAATGTGTAACTCTTTCATACGAGGTCGGAATTGCGCGAAACAAATTGCGTCGGGACAAGCACTACGAAATGGAGCTGGTTTGGGGTCGTTTAGAGCTAGTGATAATTTCAGATAAAATTAAACGCACGTTTAATTTTATTCGAAATAAAATGCTGCAACTATTATCGGAAACTCAAGGTGAGAACTTCTCACTCAATCGAATTATTTCGATTTAAATTTTAAATAGCTAGATTTAAAATTGCTTGATTGCATGCTTGGAAGATAAATTATTATCTATTGTTTTGAAATAGACCCTATGCGCCGTATATTAAGCGGATGGTTTTTATTAAACACTACCGCGATAATTCCAACTTGATATGGAATTGGTATTATATATGTATTTGGAGTTGATTTCCCGCATTATATAGCGGATGAGACCCTATTGCGCCGCATAATAGCAGATAATTTTTTATAAATCCCATATACCGCGATATTTCACCTCGAAGTGGAATTGGTATTGTGCTAACATCTTTGGATGCAGGGAAACTGGTTGGAGGGATCCAACTAGATTCCTCAAACATTTGAATTTATTTCATATGTTGTGTGTTGGTTGATTTATAATTCGTGTGATTATCCTTGTGATTGAGATTGTTGAAGGTTATAGGTTAGCAGAATATACTTTTGGTATCATTGGATACCGAAATTAGATAAAAATTGGGTTTTTGAAATTTCAAGTTGAAAGCTTATAGTAAAAAATTATTTTTGAGAATCGGATAAGTTTAAAAGGAGTTTTAAAAAGACAAAGTTATTTTTTGAAACCGTATTGAATAAAATTCCAAATTACAGGGGGCTAAGTAAATGGATTTTGATTTATATTATTATAAGTTGAAGAAACTTATTTTAAAAGGAAATGATTTTGTAAATTTATTGGAAATCTTCTCCAATTCTGTGTTTGCATTGTGTGTGTGCGAGGAGGCGTTATGGTAGTTTCATTTTCCAAAAGCATTGCGGCATAGTTAATACTTGATTAATTATTCTTAATTAATTATCAAAACCAATTGATCTCTGCTTAATAAATTTCCAATGAATTTACAAAATCATTTCCTTTTAAAACAAATTTCTTCAACTTATAATAATATAAATCGAAATCCATTAACTTAGCCCCCTTTTTCCGTAATTTGGAATTTTATTCAATATGGTTCCAAAAAATAACTTTGTCTTTTTAAAACTCCTTTTTAACTTATCCAATTCTCAAAAAATATTTTTTTAATATAAACTTTCAACTTGAAATTTTAAAAATCCAATTTTTATCTAATTTCGGTATCCAATGATACCAAAAGTATATTCAGCTAACCTATAGCCTTCCACAATCTCAATCACAAAGATAATCAAACGGATTATAAATCAACCAACACACAACATATGAAATAAATTCAAATGTTTGAGGACTCCATTTGAATCCCTCCAACCTGTTTCCCTACATCCAAAGATGTTAGCACAATACCAATTCCACTTCGAGGTGAAATATCACGGTATATGGGATTTATAAAATATTATCCTCTATTATGCGGCGCAATAGGGTCTTATCTGCTATATAATGCGAGAAATCAACTCCAAATATATATATAATACCAATTTCATATCAAGTTGAAATTATCGCGGTATATGTATTTAATAAATAATATCCGCTTAATATACAGCGTATAGGATTTATTTCAAAACAATAGATAATAATTTATCATCCAAGCATACAATCAAGCAATTTTAAATCTAACTATTTAAAATTTAAATCGAAACCATTCGATTGAGTGAGAAGTTCTCACCTTGAGTTTCCGATAATAGTTGCAGCGTTTTATTTCGAATAAAATTAAACGTGCGTTTAATTTTACCCAAAATTATCACTAGCTCCAAACGACTCCAAACCAGCTCCATTGCGTAGTGCTCGTCCCGACGTAATTTGTTTCGCACAATTCCGACCTCGTATGAAAGAGTTACACATTTTTAAAGTTTGTACACATTATAATATAAATTTATTTACAAATCTTTTATTTAATTTAACCTAACAATAATCACAGCTGTCGATTTCTTTACCATCAGATCTGGAACGCAATCCACTTCTTCTCCCTCACGAAACTTCCCAGGCAATAACGACGCGTAACAACCTATCGGCCGTTCAAAACTTTGATGTCGCACCCCCCCCCCACATCGAGCTATACGGCGATCAACCATAGCCGTTCAACTCGCCTAAGCAAGCACCACCCTCGGACGCCACCGTGCGTAGCTCGGCCTCATGTATCTCGAGAAAAACACGTGTGAACTTCGAACGTTCAAGCTCGAATTGACGACGATCCGTAGCATGAAAATCCATCATCACCGTTGAATTTAAAGTTCATAACATGCTCTTTCATTTTGTAGTTGAGAGGTTTTCGTAAAAGTGGATAGATTGAAAGAATTTGAGGGAGAAAGAAGACGAGATTTAGGCCATTGATTACTACACTGGCGGCTAGGGTTTTGTTCTGGTTAGGGTTTTCAATTGTGAAGAGGATGGGTCCTTTTATAGAGATTTTTCAACGCACTATTCATCCATGATTTTCCGAACTTAAAATCTCGCGTGGTTACCGGCGTTTCTAGGGTTTACCCCACATTCCGGACACAATGGAATGTGTTTCAGAAGCTAATTTGATCATCTGTGCGAGTTACGAAAATAAACGATCAAATTTAAATTAAATCGATTAAACTAATTTCTATGCGTTTTGGCTTGCCCCGGACAAACCGTAAATCCGATTGACACAAAATTTGAAACTATAGAATAATATAACATTACAGATCCGATGAAAATGGTTTCGTCAAAATCCGAGACTATTTGAAAAATGACTATTTTCACTAGTCGATTAAATATTATAATATTCAATTTTCACAAATTAATTTTTAATTCGATTTTAAAAGTTCACAAACATTGTTCTAACTCTAATGTGATTTAATATAACTTTATAAATCGTTTTTAATCACATTAAACCCAATTCCCAATGCATATATAAAAAGTTATTAACATTCTACCCTTTTTAAACAACTACAACCTATGCATATTAAAAAAAATGCATGCTAAGCAAGGTTCATAAACAACTTATATGATTTCGACATTACTTGTAATTGTTTACAACCAATTCACATACAACGACATTCATTTATTCATTTTCAATTAGTTTACATTCATTAATTTACATTCACATTGTTCACTTTCAATTCAAATCAATTTCCATTCAATTTAAATTTACTTAACTTCCAATTTGAATTTAATTGCTTTAGCTTTCAATTTTATTCATTCAATTGCATATGAATTTCTATTCAATCAATTAACAATAATCTTACAACCAATGTATATCCAATACAACCGAATTTATTCTCTTTACATTCAACATTCATATTCACTTTGTTTACCTTCAATTTGGTTTAACATTCAATTAGCCTTAAATGAATTTACACTTATATCCATTATTCTATATCAATTCATTACATTCGATTGATTAATATTCAATTCATTAGGTCAATTACTAGTTTATTCTACAAATAAAGTTGAATCTCCTTTATATAACTCATGTTCATATTCATTCAATTAACTTCATTATTTTACTTCAATACCAAAATCAACTTCATTCAGCATCACTTAAGCTATATTCCATTTTACTTCAATACCAAAATCAACAGAGCCAAGGTTGTCACTTAACCATATGCTTTGTACCAAATGTAACGAATCGATTTTATTGAGATCCGAAGGTCGGCATTCTTACGTCCCTTGTATCAAATGCCACACAATCGAATGCCGGAAAACCGAACCCTTAGGGTTTAAGAAGAAGAAAAATGTAGAAGAAGAAGAAAATAAAACGAAAGAAAGACAACAGAAACAATATCAGAATCTCACAATCGCAGCGGTACAACATATAATAGATAAATGAATAATCTTTAAATGAAAGAACTGTACATTTTGTACATTACATCATCAGAGTGTATAACAACAATATACAACACAACTAGACAATTATATGAATTCATCCTTACAAGTGAATTATACAGCGGAAAAGATAATATCATATATAAGTAATATGTCTCGCCATCCAGCTCGCCTCCTGAGCTACATAGCACTCCTAAATCCAAAATAACCTGATAACCTGTCTCTAGGCTGCCCGTATGGAAATTGGTGGGCACCCAGAGTTTAGGAAGGGAACAATAAACTCTAGGTCAGTCGTGGGACTGGTGTGATAACTCAAAACAGTTATTTATCTTTTAAAACAACAACAATGGAAGTAAAAAATATCCGCAATGCTTTTGGAAAATGAAACTACCATAAGGCCTCCCCGCAGACACACAATGCAAACGCAGAATTGGAGGAGATTTCTCCTTATGATAGTCAAAGATGCTTACTACGCAAAACAAATCATTTTTGATATTATTATTAGTGCATAGTGTAGAAAGCATTTCGAAAATAGAATATTAATCTTAGCCAACATAGACATTTCGAACTATGCCTACTATAGCTACCATCCAAACAGTGGGGCGCCACTATAAGTGAATGACATGTAATACAACTAAAACTTACAAGGCTCGTATTGTTTCTTTGGATTTCCAACAAATGGTCAGGCTAAGGAACTTCCTACTGCCACATGGGATCGCCTCTGGCGGGACGTCCTGAGAACTTAACCAGCTCTCTGCCAACACAAGGCCGGGTTACCTTTGTAACTAGGTAACTACTACACGAATATGCCGCCTTCGGTCCTTTGGGACCTTTATCCGAGGGCCCTCGATCACAAAGCAACAACCATACAGAAAATGAGATTGGAGCAACCACATAGGTTAAGCATCAGGGCTCCATACCTGACACCACCCTTTTCCAGAAGGAAATGACATACCCTAAAGGGCACGACCCTCATAACCTTGCCACATATTCCTGTTTTGACCATTTCCGGGGTGTGAGATCTGACGAAGTCTCGTCCACAAAGCTACGCTTTTTCACAAAGCCACGCTTTGATCAACAAATGATCAATAAATAATCATCACACAGCAACGCTCAGCATGCCACATTACCAAATTGGGAGTATGTCACTGATAACCTTCAACTACAAAACCTCTGAGCTCGTACGTCTCAGAGAAGGGTGTTAAGCTAAGAGAATTGTAACAACCCGGAATTTTTGACACATATTTAATAAATATTTAATTTAATTTAAATACAAGCTTTTAAATTTTTAAACTGATGAGATCCTTGATATTTAACAGTTATTTGTGTTATAAAAAAAAAATTTTGATTTGAAAATTTTAATGTTTCAAAATCAATCAAAACAAAATCTGTCTTATTCACTAAAATCAAAGATTTTATATTGTTGATATTTAATCTAGTATACCTATAAAATGAAATTGAAATAATAATGTTTAAAATAGACAAATATAGCAATATTAAACATAAACATTTATAAACATAAGCATAAAACCATAATCATAAATTATAAAATGTAACTAAGAATATAAATGCACAAATATAAATTATAACTTGAAGTATAAAAATGCAAGTATATGATATAAATCAATGTTTGATAGGTGAACTACAAATAGGATAAATTTAGAAAACATAAACATGGAAATCGTACATGAACAACATAAATTTTGATAAAAATCATAATAAGTTGCTATGCAAACAAGAGTGTAAAGAAGTCAAATATAAAATATCTTTATGTATTGCCTATATACACATATGCATTTGTACAGCAATCAAGTGTTTTGTCCATAGAAAAAATATATAAACTAAAAATGAAACTTATGTGCTGGAAATTTATGTGTATAAGAAAACAAAGGCTTCCACTACAATATAGTAAAACAAAGTTTTCACTTTAAATATAATAAAAACAAAATCTGTATCTTATACAAAATGCTAGCCGAAATAAAACAAATATCTTTGTACAACACAAAGTAAGTATCAGTAAACATTAAATACTTGTTATCAGCATGAACATTAATTAGCACAACATCTTGTATAAGTAAAGTACATGCAGCCGAAATCCCTATATCACTTCATACTGCAGTGTATAATTCTTAACCAATTAAAAGAAAAAAAGGGCAATACAAACAAATAAACTGTCTAGTTATCACCTGTATTGTTCAAAGCATCTATATATATCCACCTATGTACTTTGCTCGTTTATAAAAACTAAACTGAACTTAAACTAAAAGCAAACCTGAGAAGCATTGCTATTTTGCAAACTCGGATTTAATTCAACAGCAAAACAACAGGGAGGCTTCAGGAAATTCAACTGCAGTTTCTTCGACACATCATTTCTGTTCAAAGTTGTTCTTGTGAGTAAACCTATTTTTGTCAAACTTTATCCTCAATAATTGGTTCATGACAAATATTATGTTGATATATACTATTATGTGATGTTTGGATGCTCTGTCTTATGATGTTCTTCAAGCTCTTCATGTTTCTGAGGGAAAAGAAGCAAGAATTGTTTATACTCTTCATATAAAAACATTTAACTTAGAAATTTGATTAAATAAATTTGTTTTAAAACTAAAGATCAGAGCTTGGAAACTGTTTGATGGTTGGCAGTGGAATATATGTCCTGTAATTCCAATTTACAGTAGAAAACAAATAAATATGTAAAATTTGAATATCATAAATTGTTGATTTGATTTCATTTCTTGAATATACATATAAAAGTAGGAATTTTAAACCAAATATGATAATTTTTAGGCACGGATTTAAGAAGCAATTCATTAAAGAACCGAAAACACTTTCTCATCAATTCCTGTCGAATTAATCAATAGTTAATGCTGAAATTTGTTGTGAAGTTAGGTTATTGATTCAGGAACATGGGAAAAATGCTAACTGTTTTTTTTTAATGCAAGAAATTTTCGAATGGATCGAATATAGGGTTTAAGATTTCGTTTTACTGCGCACTGTTAAAATCGTGATTTCGGCAACTTGGATGGATCGAGTATCTCGAGATTATGCGTGAAGGAAGATGAGTATGTGGTTGAGCTATGGCCGGAGACCCAACGCTTCCGGTGATTGCCGTTGATGGGTCGAACGATTTATTTTCTTCCGGTGCGTTCGTATGGTTGTTCGAGCATCAGGTAAATTTTTTTGTTTCCAACTGGTGATTGAAAATCTGGGATTTGATTTTGGTGCTAGGGAAGATTTGTGGTTTGTGGATGATGTCGCAAGCCACTGGAGGAGAAGCGAACTACCGTGCACGTGCACGGTGGCGTGAGCATGTCAGTGGGGTCGTGGGTTGTTTCGTATCGAGTGATACTCGAGTGGGTACTCGAGTAAGGGGTCGGTTGGCTCGAGTTAGGACCCACATGTGCGTGAGTGGTTAACTGCAGTTTTTAACTTTGCTTAAAAAAAATAAGTGAGAAGAAGAAACAGGAAGAGGAGAAGAAGATGGGGAGAGAAACGCAGGGGAAGTACAGGGGGAAAAACTCGAGATGTACTCGAGTAAAGAAGGTGCTGTCTCGGGTTTTTATTTTCCAATTGAACGTTCAAAATTTTGTTTAGTATTTTTATAACTAAGTAACTAAATAATTAGTTAGTTAGGCTAATCTTCGTTTTAAAAGCTTAATAAGATAAGTATGTAAAGATAGGTGACTAATAGTAAGTAATTAGAATGTTAATTAATTTACACTTGGGATTTTTTATAAATTGATAACTTTGAATTAATTTTGGTAATTAAGATAAATCATATGTTAAATCAATTTAAAACTTAAGAACGTTAGCTAATTACTTTAAGTTAATTAATGGAAATTAACTTAAGTGATTAATTAGGGATATTTCTTTAAATTAAATTGATAATAATTGACTGAATAAAGTAATTTGTGATAATTAAATAAGTAATTAATCTTTAATAAGTAAGTTAATAATTAACAAAGAATCAACTAATTAACCGAGTAATTAAGTATCAGTTAATGAATAAAAGTTTAGTAATTAATTAATTAAAGATTAGATGATTAATAAATTGATAATTAATGATTAACTAATTAGTTAATTGATCATTAATAAGCTGATTAATCAGTAATTAATTAAGTAGAATAAAATAGTTTATTCTTAAGAAATCAATTTAGTTAAGTGAAACCAAACTGATTGGTATGCATTGATAATTCTGTTTGATTGACTTGATATCTGTTGATGATATTTCTGTGATATGTTGTCGATCCAATTTAAATGATAGGTCGTGAATCCTGAAATGAAGATCGAGATGGTGCCTTCAGAATGCAAGGGTTATCGTCGTTAGCTCTGAGGGTGATTCCAAAACGAGTGTGACGAGATAATGCCTTCGGTTTCGTTCGAACCCGGAACGAACTTGTATGGATTGAATGCTTCCAACACATCGTCAGGCGGACGATGAGCATTCTAAGTGATATGTTCTTTTAAAGGTAATCGCAGCCTCAAGCCTCATCAACCAGGAATGGCTAAAACATGGGAGATGCAGCAAGGTTAGGTGGGTCATGCCCAAGCAGGACAAGATATTTCCCCTATCTAGATGTCCCTTTTTATCTCGGCTATGTGGGCGGTTGTTAGCTACAACCGTGGGGTTTATCTTGTTCGGGACTGTTCAGTAAGGAATGGTTCCGGCCTTGTGTAGCAGGGGGTCGGGAGTGATCCTCGGCACGGTGATCTAGGCCCCGTACTGTGATGGGCGGTACCCCAGTAGCCCTGCCGTTGTTGGAAATCCATTTTCCCTACGAGACCCTGCGGTTTTGATTTGTATTACCCACTTTTGTGGCTAATAGCTGGAATTTAATGAATGTAACAATTTTAGCTATTTTCTATTTACTTGAAAACCCTAGACACTATTATAATATCACTGGATTTCCTATGAAATGTTTTGGTTAGCGTAAGGTAAAAACTTACCCGTATTT
Organism: Allium cepa; assembly: GCA_030765085.1. NCBI lineage: Eukaryota > Viridiplantae > Streptophyta > Magnoliopsida > Asparagales > Amaryllidaceae > Allium > Allium cepa. The sequence goes on from CM060942.1 coordinate 618,133,396, forward strand.
ATTTGTGGGGAGTCTTACGTGATACCTTTATTTTCAAATGTTTTTTCAAAGTTAAACAATTTAAACCGTTTACTCATACCAGACCCATGTCTGACCCGGAGTTTATATTTTGTTTTTCATAAACTCTTGGGTACTCAAATTTTTATGAGTAGCCAAGTGATAGGTTTTTGGACTTTGATTTATGGAGAAGCTTGGAGCAGGAGATTCCAAACGTATATAGCTATTTATGTAGTTCCGCTGTGTTAGTTGATATGTATTGTACCTCTGATGTATGTAGTGATAGATGTAGGTATGATTGTCATATGTATTGATATTGTACAACTCTGATATATGTAAAAAATATGTAATATTTATGTGATATATTATATTTTGTTCCGTTCCGATGTGAGATTCTGATGTTGTTGTTCTTTCTTTCTCTTTCTTTTCTATTTCTATCCCTTTCTTTCTTAATGATGATACATCCTTCTGGTAGTAGAAGGGCGGGTCGTCACAGTTGGTATCATAGCATAGGTTGGTGATAACCTTGGCTCTGGTAGGAATTACTCATAAAATAGAGTTTGTAGAACTCTAGAATGAGTTTGAGCGTATTAATAGATATGAGTGCGTATTTGTTAGTGAATATAAAATGGTGTTGATTGATTTATTGAGTGGTATATGAACTTTCGTCGGCACAGCCTCGAAAACTGTATCGAATGGGTTTCTAAACACTTAAATAGAGCAATTCGACACAGTATTGTTTTTAAAAGTAGGGTAAATGAAATAATTTTACCCAAAATTATATTTTGACATAAAAGAAATATTTTCTGAAATTATTATATATATATTTGAATATGTGGTTGTTAATACTACAACCAAATAAAAAGTTAAAATTTGAGTGGCTTATAACCCAATAAAATTTTCTAAGTATGATCTTTAAATAAAAAGGAATATAATTTAAACTTGACTAAACTAGAATTCAAGACCCGGAAATTTGAAGGTGTTTAAATGAATTTAAACAAAAGGATTTGGGAATTTAAAAATCTTGGGAATGTTTGGAATGTTTTTCCAAAGGTTTGAAGGCAATAATGGAGTATTGTTTTGGAAAATATTGTTTAATGGAAATTATTTTGGGAAGAATTTGTGAAAGTAAGGAAGCACTGAACTCACTTCAGTCGTTGGAAAATAATCCTGATGATGATGGGCACATCATCAGTATTCATTTTCGAGTTTCTAAAGTGATGGATTGCTATCAAGATAGTTGGTCATGATGTTGTTTGGGCTTGTTCAGTATGCAAGTGTTTTAGAAATTTTCAAAAAAAAAAAGAGAAAATTTGTTTTGGTAAAAACAAGTGTTTAGAATTTGAAAATTTGATTTGCTATACCATGTGGGTAAGTGTAGTTATCATTTCAAAATGATTTTGGAAATGAAAACCGGGCATTTGAATTCTAAGAATTCTAATTAATAATGTGAAAGGTTTGAATAAATTAACTGTTGAACTTATAAAGTAAAGTTGATATTAATAAGATGGAATTGAGAATTTTAATCCAGAAATTAAAAATTTAATTTAAGTAAATGAAAATAAGAAAACATATTGGAGTTTAACCTGAGATAAGTTAAATGGAATTGAAGTTCAAAATGAACTTAATTGGATATAAAATTTGAAGGTAAAATGATTGTAATTGTAAAATGAAAATTATACTTAAGACAGTAAGTGCTATATATGTAATATAATATGGAATTGTGATTATAAGATGAAATGACCCAAATGAGTAATACAAGCTGTTAAGTAAATAAATAAGTTTTGATCTCATATATTGAGAAATAAAATTTAAAGATTGGTAAGTGGCTAGATTTAACTGAAAGTGAGTTGGAATAAAATTGAATTCAAATGAATTCAATCAAGTTACAGATAATATTGAATGAAATAAAATTCTTATGAAAATAAGTAGATGCAAATAAGTAAGTATTGAATTGGATTTAAATAGAAATGGTGTGAGTTGTAAACAAATCTAATTCAAGTATAAATTGAATAACCTTATTATGAATAAATTCAACAATGAATTGTTAATGTAAATTAAAAATTTAAGGATGGATAAAAGAATAAACTAATCAAATAGATTAGTAAATAATTGGGATTTGATTAAAGGAAAATCAAATCAAAGATTTGAATGGAAATTGGTGAAATAGAATAAACCTAAGTTGTTGGGTGGAACAGTTTGAAGAAAATAAACGAATTAAGTAAATTATGAAATGATTATTTAAAACATTGGTTGTTGAGATTAATAAAATGGGTTGGAATCAAACTTTTGAAATAAAAGGAAATGCAATGAAAAGATTGTGAATAAATTAATTGGGATGGAATCAAGTGTAAATTGAGATGAAATCAATTTAAAAATTGTTATAAAGCTTAAGTAATTATTTATTCACAATAATATTGTCAAATTGTATATAAAATGAGTTGTTTTAAAGTAAACAAGATTAGATAAAATTCTATGAATTATTGGAAGCAAAATAGGATGATTTTGAATATGGGTTTGTTTTGCTCAAATGGATTATATATCTAAGCAAGTAAGTTATAAATCACTTTAATTGAAGGGAATGATTTGAGAATTGGATGGAAGTAATTGTAATAAGTGTTGAAATTATACATATGTGTTGATGAAAATATGTAATGGAGACTCTGCCATAACTTTTCAAAATTTTGAAAAAAAAAATTTAATTTAAAAATTTAGCAACAAAATAATTTCCAGTTGGAGATTGAAATAAACTAGTGGATGAAACTAATTTAGCATAATGATAAGAATCGGTTATAAATGAAAAGATAGTCAATAAAAAATTAAATATTCAGAGTTGAACATAAATTGAATTCACATGGAATTGAAAATTCAGATTTAAATAAGAAGATTAAGGCTTAAATGGTAGAGTAATAATATAAGAGTATATATAATGCTTATATTAAGCTTAAGAAATGAATGGTGGAATTCTTAAGCAAAATTTGATATTGGGAAAAATTATTCCAAGTGGATAAAATCAGAATGATGTGGATAAAAGAAATTAATATAGTTAAAAATAAATGGATAAATACGTAGGATGAACGTATATTATTTTATCCGCATAACAAACTGATCCAGATTCGAGCACAGAATTTCGAGATAGTTATATATCGATCCGAGTTAGGATTTTTCACTCGATTTTCGACAACGAACCATGGATATGGATTTTGATTGGTTCTGGGAATTCTCTATCATAGTTGTGACTATGCAAGGAGAATGATAGTTTCTGATCAAGAAACCAGTTCTGAGTCCGCACTAGGAAGTCGGGTGGACGATACTAGTTCGGAAATGAAATTGTGTGATCGAGCGATCGAATTTGATATGGCGTACGAATGATATGTGTACATCGTACGGGCTTGATTGAATAGATACTGAAATTCTATAAAAAAGTCAATTAAATTTGGAAAGAGTTAATACTGTAGCTTTTAGAATTAAATTGCTAGAATGGATGTCTGGAATTTATTGTATATTCCATATATCTCAGGAAATTTTTTCATGATTCATCATTAGTTGTTAAACTAGTAATTCAGGAATTTGGAAGTTGAATCAAATTTAACTGTGGTCAGGAATCCAGTTTGGATTGTTGAGCATCGAGAAACAAACTCTCGATAATTTTAGGGAAGGTTATCCGGGTTTGTGTTCAGATAACTAGTGATGTTTGTTAGATAGACTGTTTGGTTGTTTGTTAATATATGAATGATATGTATGTTTGGATTGTGAATATAAAAGCATTTGAATTAACTGTTGTTTTAAATTTCGGGGACGAAATTCTTTTAAGGGGGAAGGAATGTAACAATCCGGAATTTTTGACAGCATATTTAATAAATATTTAATTTAATTTAAATTAAATACAAGCTTTTAAATTTTTAAACTGATGAGATCCTTGATATTTAACAGTTATTTGTGTTATAAAAGAAAATTTTGATTTGAAAATTTTAATGTTTCAAAATCAATCAAAACAAAATCTGTCTTATTCACTAAAATCAAAGATTTTATATTGTTGATATTTAATCTAGTATACCTATAAAATGAAATTGAAATAATAATGTTTAAAATAGACAAATATAGCAATATTAAACATAAACATTTATAAACATAAGTATAAAACCATAACCATAAATTATAAAATGTAACTAAGAATATAAATGTACAAATATAAATTATAACTCGAAGTATAAAAATGCAAGTATATGATATAAATCAATGTTTGATAGGTGAACTACAAATAGGATAAATTTAGAAAGCATAAACATGGAAATCATACATGAACAACATAAATTTTGATAGAAATCATATTAAGTTGCTGTGCAAACAAGAGTGTAAAGAAGTCAAATATAAGATATCTTTATGTATTGCCTATATACACATATACATTTGTACAGCAATCAAGTGTTTTGTCCATAGAAAAAAATATATAAACTAAAAATGAAACTTAGGTGCTGGAAATTTATGTGTATAAGAAAACAAAGGCTTCCACTACAATATAATAAAACAAAGTTTTCACTTTAAATATAATAAAAACAAAATCTGTATCTTATACAAAATGCTAGCCGAAATAAAACAAATATCTTTGTACAACACAAAGTAAGTATCAGTAAACATTAAATACTTGTTATCAGCATGAACATTAATTAGCACAACATCTTGTATAAGTAAAGTACATGCAGCCGAAATCCCTATATCACTTCATACTGCAGTGTATAATTCTTAACCAATTAAAAGAAAAAAAGGGCATTACAAACAAATAGACTGTCTAGTTATCACCTGTATTGTTCAAAGCATCTATATATATCCACCTATGTACTTTGCTCGTTTATAAAAACTAAACTGAACTTAAACTAAAAGCAAACCTGAGAAGCATTGCTATTTTGCAAACTCGGATTTAATTCAACAGCAAAACAACAGGGAGGCTTCAGGAAATTCAACTGCAGTTTCTTCAACACATCATTTCTGTTCAAAGTTGTTCTTGTGAGTAAACCTATTTTTGTCAAACTTTATCCTCAATAATTGGTTCATGACAAATATTATGTTGATATATATTATTATGTGATGTTTGGATGCTCTGTCTTATGATGTTCTTCAAGCTCTTCATGTTTCTGAGGGAAAAGAATCAAGAATGGTTTATACTCTTCATATAAAAACATTTAACTTAGAAATTTAATTAAATAAATTTGTTTTAAAACTAAAGATCAGAGCTTGGAAACTGTTTGGTGGTTGGCAGTGGAATATAAGTCCTGTAATTCCAATTTACAGTAGAAAACAAATAAATATGTAAAATTTGAATATCATAAATTATTGATTTGATTTCATTTCTTGAATATACATATAAAAGTAGGAATTTTAAACCAAATATGATAATTTTAGGCATGGATTTAAGAAGCAAATCATTAAAGAACCGAAAACACTTTCTCATCAATTCCTGTCGAATTAATCAATAGTTAATGCTGAAATTTGTTGTGAAGTTAGGTTATTGATTCAGGAACATGGGAAAAATGCTAACTGTTTTTTTTAATGCAAGAAATTTTCGAATGGATCGAATATAGGGTTTAAGATTTCGTTTTACTGCGCACTGTTAAAATCGTGATTTCGGCAACTTGGATGGATCGAGTATCTCGAGATTATGCGTGAAGGCAGATGAGTATGTGGTTGAGCTATGGCCGGAGACCCAACGCTTCCGGTGATCGCCGTTGATGGGTCGAACGACTTTTTTTCTTCCGGTGCGTTCGTATGGTTGTTCGAGCATCAGGTTAAATTTTTTTTGTTTCCAACTGGTGATTGAAAATCTGGGATTTGATTTTGGTGCTAGGGAAGATTTGTGGTTTGTGGATGATGTCACAAGCCACTGGAGGAGAAGCGAAACACCGTGCACGTGCACGGTGGCGTGTCAGTGGGGTCGTGGGTGGTTTCGTATCGAGTGATACTCGAGTGGGTACTCGAGTAAGGGGTCGGTCGGCTCGAGTTAGGACCCGCGTGTGCGTGAGTGGTTAACTGCAGTTTTTAACTTTGCTTAAAAAAAAGTAAGAAGAAGAAACAGGAAGAGGAGAAGAAGATGGGGAGAGAAACACAGGGGAAGTACAGGGGGAAAAACTCGAGACTTACTCGAGTAAAGAAGGTGTTGTCTCGGGTTTTTATTTTCCAATTGAACGTTTATAATTTTGTTTAGTATTTTTATAACTAAGTAACTAAATAATTAGTTAGTTAGGCTAATCTTTGTTTTAAAAGCTTAATAAGATAAGTATGTAAAGATAGGTGATTAATAGTAAGTAATTAGAATGTTAATTAATTTATACTTGGGATTTTTTTTAAATTGATAACTTTGAATTAATTTTGGTAATTAAGATAAATCATATGTTAAATCAATTTAAAACTTAAGAACGTTAGCTAATTACTTTAAGTTAATTAATGGAAATTAACTTAAGTGATTAATTAGGGATATTTCTTTAAATTAAATTGAAAATAATTGACTAAATAAAGCAATTTGTGATAATTAAATAAGTAATTAATCTTTAATAAGTTAATAATTAACAAAGAATCAACTAATTAACTGAGTAATTAAGTATCAATTAATGAATAAAAGTTTAGTAATTAATTAATTAAAGATTAGATGATTAATAAATTGATAATTAATGATTAACTAATTAGTTAATTTATGATTAATAAGCTGATTAATCAGTAATTAATTAAGTAGAATAAAATAGTTTATTCTTAAGAAATCAATTTAGTTAAGTGAAACCAAACTGATTGGTATGCATTGATAATTCTGTTTGATTGACTTGATATCTGTTGATGATATTTCTGTGATATGTTGTGATATATTATGGATACCTGTGATAACTGTATATGATTTATCTGTTATATCTGTTATGTGAATTCTTAATATTGAATTGAACTGTTAAGTTAAATAGACAACTTGGCCCTTAAAATGGCGTTTGGATTCGATGAGACAGGGATCGGAAGAATCAAATTTGATTCTCCGAAAACCACATCGATCCAATTTAATCGTTAGGTCGTGAATCCTGAAATGAAGATCGAGATGGTGTTTTTAGAATGCAAGGGTTATCGTCGTTAGCTCTGAGGGTGATTCCAAAATGAGTGTGACGAGATAATGCCTTCGGTTTCGTTCGAACCCAGAATGAACTTGTATGGATTGAATGCTTTCAACACATCGTCAGGCGGACGATGAGCATTCTAAGTGATATGTTCTTTAAAGGTAATCGCAGCCTCAAGCCTCATCAACCGGGAATGGCTAAAACAGGGGATGTGCAGCAAGGTTAGGTGGGTCATGCCCAAGCAGGACAAGATATTTCCCCTGTCTAGATGTCCCTTTTTATCTCGGCTGTGTGGGCGGTTGCTAGCTACAACCGCGGGGTTTATCTTGTTCGGGACTGTTCAGTAAGGAATGGTTCCGGCCTTGTGTAGCAGGGGGTCGGGAGTGATCCTCGGTACGGTGATCTAGGCCCCGTACTAATACGGGCGGTACCCCAGTAGCCCTGCCATTGTTGGAAATCCATTTTCCCTACGAGACCCTGCGGTTTTGATTTGTATTACCCACTTTCGTGGCTATTAGCTGGAATTTAATGAATGTAACAATTTCGGCTATTTTCTATTTACTTGAAAACCCTAGACACTATTATAATATCACTGGATTTCCTATGAAATGTTTTGGTTAGCGTAAAGTAAAAACTTACCCGTATTTATTTGTGGGGAGTCTTACGTGATACCTTTATTTTCAAATGTTTTTTCAAAGTTAAACAATTTAAACCGTTTACTCATACCAGACCCATGTCTGACCCGGAGTTTATATTTTGTTTTTCATAAACTCTTGGGTACTCAAATTTTTATGAGTAGCCAAGTGATAGGTTTTTGGACTTTTATTTATGGAGAAGCTTGGAGCAGGAGATTCCAGACGTATATAGCTATTTATGCAGTTCCGCCGTGTTAGTTGATATGTATTGTACCTCTGATGTATGTAGTGATAGATGTAGGTATGCTTGTCATATGTATTGATATTGTACAACTCTGATATATGTAAAAACTATGTAATATTTACGTGATATATTATATTTTGTTCCGTTCCGCTGTGAGATTCTGATGTTGTTGTTCTTTCTTTCTCTTTCTTTTCTATTTCTATCCCTTTCTTTCTTAATGATGATATGTCCTTCTGGTAGTAGAAGGGTGGGTCGTCACAAGAATAAATTATCCGCCACCAACAGAGATGTATTTGAAAGAAATCTGCTTCATATCTCAAAATGTAATGCCAGACACGTAACCATACAAGTCTGTTTCGGGTTCGAACAGAACCGAAGGCACTTCAAAAGAAGCCCTTGCAATCCGGGTATTCACAATTTTGATCGAATTTTCCATCACAAAGGAAATCTATATACCGTAGCTAACGGTGCAGAGACAATCGATAGGTCATCCTATCATTTTCACAAATACCCGGTCTTCACCACCGGTCTTCAATGCCATCCATTACGTCGTATCACTTATTCGGAATGGGTTATATGACACAAAGGTCCTCTGCCAGCTAATCCGAATAGTGAACTCAATATTTTTAAAACACATGGATATTGGGATTTCAATCAAGTCACAAGTTATTACCCAAACCCTTTCTTTCAAATGGTTTAAACAAATTACCATTTTAAATCTTTAAACAAAAAGATTTACTTCACAAAGTTTACCCAGTTTCACAAAGATTTATTCCCAGATTCCCAGATAAATTTCCATTTCAATTGGATTAACTCATTAAATCTTAAATCTTAAATCAAGATTTAACTTATAGTTTTCAAAACTATTACAATTCAAGTCTTTTATAATATAAAAATACACCATTTGAAATACTCCTTTATTTCAAGTCAAGTTCAACAACCTTTCACAAAGATTAATTCATAGCCTTAAAAATAGTTTAATTCCAAATTTACATTCTTTTAACACAAATGGGAATTTCTTCCCTTATGTGAAAGCTATTATTATTGAAAACAGATAGTTTTCGTTTTGGGAAAAAACTGATTATAATTTTTCATGAGTTAAAGCCACTCAAATATAAACTTGGATTTAAATTTAAAATTTCCAAAACTATATTTTAAATGGTTGAAAACCCATATAAACACCTTTTATAACTTGTACAATCTTTTAGACCATAGTACCCACATCATTGAATTCAATTTCTAACATTGAATTCCAAATTTAAATCAAATGATTCAAATTCCAATTTTTATTAAATTATTTAAAATAACTCTTATTTTTGAATTCATTTTCAAAAAATTTCAATTCCAGTTCCAAAACTAATTTGGATTCAAAAATTCAATCTTTAGAATTGTCAAAAATCCGTGACTTAACTGATTTCCACGTGAAAACCACATTTTGTGTGTGTCTTGTGTAGTCCAAGGGTTTAACACAATAGTGCAACAACATTCAACCATCACAGATCAAAATATAATAATATATTTGATAAGCGGTATAAACTATAACGCTTATCTTTCATTCACAGATATGTGTGTGTGTGTGTGTGTGTGTGTATCACAGATAAACAAATTACAGATCACAACACACATCAGGATATATCACAAAGCATCACATATCAAAGATATCAATCAATTCAACGTCCAGTATAATTCAAACATCCATAAGTAGGATAAATTTAATCATCCGATTAATTTAAATCAAATAAATTTCTATGAATAAAATTTGCTAGTTATGGTAAATTAATAGCCAATTTATTATAAAAACATTTAATAAATTATCCTTTCATTGATCATTAATTAACTCTTAATTAATAGTTAATACTTGATTAATTATTCTTAATTAATTATCAAAACCAATTAATCTCTGCTTAATAAATTTCCAATGAATTTACCAAATCATTTCCTTTTAAAATAAATTTCTTCAACTTATAATAATATAAATCGAAATCTATTTACTTAGCCCCCTTTTTCTGTAATTTGGAATTTTATTCAATATGGTTTCAAAAAATAACTTTGTCTTTTTAAAACTCCTTTTTAATTTATCCAATTCTCAAAAATAATTTTTTATTATAAACTTTCAACTTGAAATTTCAAAAATCCAATTTTTATCTAATTTCGGTATCTAATAATACCAAAAGTATATCCGGCTAACCTATAGCCTTCAACAATCTCAATCACAAAGATAATCACACGGATTATAAATCAACCAATGCACAACATATGAAGTAAATTCAAATGTTTGAGGAATCCAGTTGGATCCCTCCAACCTGTTTCCCTACATCCAAAGATGTTAGCACAATACCAATTCCACTTCGAGGTGAAATATCGCGGTATATGGGATTTATAAAATATTATCCGCTATTATGCGGTGCAATAGGGTTTCATCCGCTATATAATGCGGGAAATCAACTCCAAATACATATATAATACCAATTCCATATCAAGTTGGAATTATCGCGGTATATGTGTTTAATAAATAACATCCGCTTAATATATGGCGTATAGGGTCTATTTCAAAACAATAGATAATAATTTATCATCTAAGCATACAATCAAGCAATTTTAAATCTAACTATTTAAAATTTAAATCGAAACAATTCGATTGAGTGAGAAGTTCTCACCTTAAGTTTTCGATAATAGTTGCAGCGCTTTATTTCGAATAAAATTAAACGTGCGTTTAATTTTACCCGAAATTATCACAAGCTCCAAACGACTCCAAACCAGCTCCATTGCGTAGTGCTCGTCAAAATGAACCCGACGCAATTTGTTCGCGCAATTCCGACCTCGTATAAAAGAGTTACACATTTTTAAAGTTTGTACACATTATAATATAAATTTATTTACAAATCTTTTATTTAATTTAACCTAATAATAATCACAGCCATCGATTTCTTTACCATCGGATCTGGAACGCAATTCACTTGTTCTCCCTCGCGAAACTTCCCAGGCAATAACAACGCGTAACAACCCATCGGCCGTTCAAAACTTTGATGCCGCACCCCCCCCACATCGAGCTATACGGCGATCAACCATAGCCATTCAACTCGCCTAAGCAAGCACCACCCTCGGGCGCCACCATGCATAGCTCGGCCTTACGTATCTCGAGAAAAACACGGGTGAACTTCGAACGTTCAAGCTCGAATTGACGACGATCCATAGCATGAAAATCCATCATCACCGTTGAATTTAAAGTTCACAACATGCTCTTTCATTTTGTAGTTGAGAGGTTTTCGTAAAAGTGGATAGATTGAAAGAATTTGAGGGAGAAAGAAGACGAGATTTCGGCCATTGATTACTACACTGGCGGCTAGGGTTTTGTTCTGGTTAGGGTTTGCAATTATGAAGAGGATGGGTCCTTTTATAGAGATTTTTCAACGCACTATTCATCCGTGATTTTTCGAACTCCAAATCTCGCGCGGTGACCGGCGTTTATAAGGTTTACCCCACATTTCGGACATAATAGAATGTGTTTCGGAAGTTAATTTGATCATCTGTGCGAGTTACGAATATAAACGTTCAAATTTAAATTAAATCGATTAAACTAATTTCTATGCGTTTTGGCTTGCCCCGGACAAAACGTAAATCCGATTGACACGAAATTTGAAACCATACAATAATATAACATTACAGATCCGATGAAACTAGTTTCGTCGAAATCCAAGACTGTTTGAAAAATGACTATTTTCACTAGTCGATTAAATATTAAAATATTCAATTTTCACAAATTAACTTTTAATTCGATTTTAAAAGTTCAAAAACATTGTTCTAACTCCAATGTGATTTAATATAACTTTATAAATCATTTTTAATCACATTAAACCAAATTCCCAATTTTTTACGCAATTTCAAATATTAAATTATCGATTTAATTATCCAATTAAATCTAAATATTTGAAATATAAATTATTCGACTTACAAATTTTACTTGTTGATATTTAAAATTAATTAAATATCTAAATTTCAAATGACATAAATTCTGGGTCGTTACATTTCAGGTCGTCGGGTGTAGACTATGCTCGGCAAGGGTCCGGAGTGACCAATATTCAGCTTAGGACTTAAGCCATGACATTACTCAACGTCCAGGGACACTGGACCACGGTCGTCATATGTGGATCGCACTTGGCATAAACCCAGAGAGGTTAGGATTTGGATATCGACCCGGAGAGGTCATGGATTTGGTTATTGGTTATTGGATGTGGATGGATTAGGACTCAGTTATCGAGTCCGGATGGATATGGAAATGATTAAGGCTTTGGCTAATGGACTTGGAATCGAACATCGACTCGGAGCAGTCAAGAACGATGCACTCGGATGATATGGCTATGGACTTTAGGTATCAGATTCGAAACTATTCAAAACACACATTTTTATAACAAGGCATGTTTTGGGGGGAAAATGCTATCCCACCCTTTGGTTAATGCTGGAATATCAACAAGTTGGCAAGAAAGGATGGATGTTAGGATTGGAAATCGACTGGAAACAAGACTACGATCGATGTCGTTAAAATTTGACCGAGCTTCGATCAAGACGGAATCGATTGGGAATGATGAGCAGGGAAAGGAGAGGCTACGTTTCAATTTTCAGGCCGATCAGAGTTCGTATGCTTGAAATATGGATGGGTTGTAATATGCAATTAGTGGTTTATATCGATACATTCGTATCGATCGGCATGCAACATTTCGAATCGATGTTGTTCGTATCGGTCGACGTTGGTTCGAATCATTGAGGTTCGTATCGATCAAGATGGAGATGAGCAGCGCACTTTGAATCCATGCTTCCGTATCGACCAGGGAGGAATGCTGAAGCTTACATCGCACCGATGCACTTGACAACAACACTGATCAATCAGGATGCGGCATAGCGGTAGGCTTTGAATCGAGGCTGTTCGAATCCATCAGCATATCTTGTTTCGTGTCCATCAGGTAAGGCCTCATTCGTATCCATTATAAGAACGAGTTTCATATCCATCCGTTGCCTTCTTTTCGTATCGATCAATAGCATTCTCTATGGTCATTTCGTATCGATCGACATTTACATGATCGATGCGAAATACACTCCTTGAAATCAATATGAAGAGAGAGCATAGATCGATGGATGCGAACACAACATTGCGAAACCATGGATACAAATAAGCACGAAATATGGATGCGAGCGAAGAACGACCACGATTTTAGGGAAGAAACATTCAACTCGGCATGAAGAGGATCAGGCCTGGGAAGTAGCGCCATGACAGCAGATAGGCACGTGCCTTAGATCGATGCGAAGGAGATGGATGCGAAGGCATCGATATGAAAACGTTCTATGCAAGAAAGCATAATTCGTATCCATCGTATCTCCTAAACCACATGTACAAATGCTATGAAATTTTCACAGGAGCTTACGTACATGCCAAGTTTCAACTTCATAGAATGAAATCGTGATCGATACGAAATTAGTTCGTATCGATCACAGATCGAGCCGAAATTTTTCAAGATCGGTCGCGTGACCCACTCACGTGCCAGAAGGGGTCTCCCGAAGTTTGAGCGAGATATCAGCCTACTACACCTATAAATAGCCCCTTGGAGCCTACGGAAAATGGATCTTTTTGGTGATTCGGCTTCTAGATTCTGTCGGATTCAATTCTACACTTCATCATAACTTTTATACTCGAATTTTTTCATTGTAATCGTTGTAATCAACTATAACCAGCAAGGAAAGTCAATAAAGGATTATCATTTGAAGTGGATGTAGGCCGGAGATAGCCGAACCACTATAAATCTCGCATCTCTGTTTACTGTTTATCAGTTGTTGTTATCTATTTATCTTAGATATGAGATCTGTGTTTGGGATATTATTGATTCACATTCATATCTTGGTGCTTTCACGACATTCGGGGTTTGTGACCAATTTTGACGCAAACATGGTGAACACCACAGGGTCATTTGCAAAGTGAAGATGAGTGATGAGGGGGTTTTATACATGGGATGGGTCTAGACTTGTTTAAGGTACACCTGACAGTTAAGCAAGTATGTGAGTAATTCCATTATGACTATGAAGAGGAAAGGGGATATAGTGTTGTGTAACGACGGTCGGACCAAGCTTCCCATCTCCAACACATGGCGTACGCATATGGGTTGGCACAAGCTTTGTTGTAATAAAAGGAATCCCCAATGTTACATGCCTACCAACTCATATTTATACACCACTTCTCCGTATTATTTAGCGATGTGGGACTTTTTCCAATCCAAACCGTCGTTCCTCCATTAAACATACGAGACAACCTTAACAGTCTCCCCCTTGACTCGCATCCTTTGAGAGTACTGTTGTGTCTGCATGGCCCAGTCCATAACCTTCGGCTTTGATACCACTGTTGTGAAACGACGGTCGGACCAAGCTTCCCATCTCCAACACGTGGCGTACGCATATGGGTTGGCACACACTATGTTGTAACAAAAGGAATCCCCAATGTTACATGCCTACCAACCCATATTTATACACCACTTCTCCATATTATTTAGCGATGTGGGACTTTTTTCCAATCCAAACCGTCGTTCCTCCATTAAATATGCGAAACAACCCTAACATATAGGATCTCCTTGCGAAATACCTTGCATTCCTTTGAAGAAGCCGTGAAGGCCCCCATTCATGAAGATTGAGTAGCGAGGGGAGTAGACACATGTGTATATCCAAGCCACGAATGGTATTGGGAAGTTCATCCTTGACATTCTTGCTACAATTGAACTCCAAGCTATCGTGTCAAAGACTTTTTGTATATCAAGTTTTAACATACATCTTGGAGAGATGGAAGTTCTATCATAGCTCTAAGTTGCTCCTATGTTAATAATATGTTATCACTAATATCTCTTTGATGCATGGAAGCATCATAGTTGTTCGAGACAATGGTTGGCAAAACATTTTTAATTCTAGTGGCCAAAACCTTAATGATGCATTTGTATAGTACGTTGCAACAAGAAATCGGCCTAAAGTCGATAACTGAGCTGGGGTTATCTTGTTTGGGCATCAGGGAGATGGCAGTAGTGTTACGACTATTTGACATTTTATTAGTAAGGAAAAAGTGTTGAGCAACCAGGGTAAATTTTGGGCCAACAGTCTACCAAGTATCCTTGAAGAAAGCGGCATTAAAATCATTAAGCCCCTTATAGCTAGTTGAGTCAATCGAGAAGAGAGCTTCCTTAATCTCTTCTGGCGAGACAATTTTGATAAGGGCGGTTGCTTGTGAAGAGGATATATAGGGAAGATAAGCTTCATAAAGCGCAGATTGGTCAGGTTTATAATGAGAAGGGTTGGCAAGTATAGATGATGAATATTCTATAAAGGCTGTTTATCTCTTCATTATCTCGATGGATGTTACCCTTCTGAACCCTTATACTTTGGATTGTTCCTTTGGCCTGCTTGATTCTGAGTGAGTCATGAAAGTATTTCAAGTTTCCATCACATCTTTGTCATGCTTATCACTTGCTTTTTGCCTTTCCATTCTAATCTCAGCCTCTAAAGCTGCCTGCAGTTCTATAATAAGTTGGTGCTCCAGTTTTAATAAGTGCGGGTTAAGAGTAGTTTCATCTGCAGTTCATCGAGCGAGTTTCTTAAGGAAGTGGAGAGTTTGGAGCCTTTGCAAAAAATTGTTAGCAACCCTCTTTTTAAGGTTTATCTTGAGAAATTTATTTTTATTAAGGAAGGAGTGAATGTGGTTGCCTTACTTCCTAGTGCTCCATATCTGCAAAAGAAGAGGTAAGAATTCCTTTTGTTTTAGTTAGTTGTTAATATTTTTGAAAGAAGGGGGTTTTAAAATGTTTTCTTATCTCCATGAAGAAGCTATATACTTTGGTGCTTGTTGGGTGAGGAGACTAACACAGCAGACTAAGGGTCACATCTCAGATATTACATTATTGTGATCGTATGTTGTGAGTTTTGTCTCTACTACATTAGTTTGCAATGATTGTCCACCTTTAATACCCCATTTTTAATCCAAACTTCTTGTTCGTTTGCTTTAGGGTGGGGATTAACTTTCTAATTGTTTTTTTAGGAATTTGGAAAAAATGGAAATGTTTTTATGGGGGTAGGCTAGGGATTTCTTCTAGATATTTGACTTCGCTGAACATTTTTTCACATTCAATGGTACTGTGGCCAAACACTTTGCAGCATATACATACTTTGGGTTTCCAATTATACATTACTTGTACACTTAGGAACCTTTCACTTAAAACATCCATTTCAATGTAATCAGGAAGTTCTTGATTGGGGTTAACTTCAATAAGCGCTTTAGCATATTTAAAGCGCTTTAAGTTTTTCTGTGCTTTCGTTAAAATAAATCGGTTTACCTACGTGGCATGCAAGCCAGATGATGCCCACTAGGGTACCATATGATTAATGGGATCCTATAAATACAGAACTAAATTTGAACGCTTCAAAGCTTGTATGCTACCAAAACCAAGGTTCCATATGGTGACAATAAACTTTTACCCTTAATAAAAACTAGATTAGCTTGCAGTATCTTCACCTTTTCTTCGTCATTGACTATATTATGTAGTATCTTTACCTTATCTTCACTATTGACAATAAACATTTTAGATAAATGAATTATAAATAATAATAAATTACTATTTATGTATGCATTTTATATTATGTAGTTTATATATTTTTATATTCAAATTAAAAGGTAATTTTATCATTTTTGCTCATATATATGAGTATTGTATACATATTTAAATTATTTTAATTTAAAGGTTTACTAGAATAAACAATGAATATAGTTATTTTAATATAATTAAGTCATTTAAATTTAAGATTACATAACTAGTTAAATATATAAACTTTAATATAAAATATTATGACAGAATTGAGAAGAATTTGTAAATAATTGTAAATACTTGAAAATGTTGGTATTTGAAGTTGAAAAAAGAATTTTTCAGTGCAATGCACGATAAGTTCATCGAGGTAAAAAAAACTATAAAATAGATTTATTATTCTTGTTAATATATATAATTCATGTTACGTGATCTATATATTTTTGTATCAGAATGAAAATTTAATTTTACGAATTTGCTAATGCGACTATGGTATACACATTGAAATTATCACCTTTTAGGATTTATTTAGTGGACTAAGTATTAATCGACTGAATTTACCAAATGGTTTAAATTTTAGATTATGTAACTAAAACAAATTTATGAGTTTGAATGTTTAATATTTGAAGTGAAGTGAGAAAGGATATGTAAATAATTATAACTTTTTGAAAAGCGGGTATTTGAATGCGAAACGGTATAAGAAGCATAGTAGAATAATTATAAAGTGACAAACTATAAAAAATAAAAATAAAATATTTGGAGAGAATTAAAGAGAGTGAAGAAAACTCCTAGAATTATTAAGAGGACTAGAAATTCTTTTGTTGTACTATCATTTAATCGATTTATTTATTATTAATTGACATATATGACCAAATTTATACTTGACATATATTGCGAGTATATCCAAATATACTCTAGTGCAAAATGTTCAAACGCAGCATATCAACACTATGCATGTCTAATGTGTACATTTGTAGATGGTGCCATGACAGACGCATTTGCCCGTCCATACTTTTTATGATTATATAAAATAACAACTTATCTATACACACATATACATATACATATACATATACATATACATATACATATACATATACATATACATATACATATACATATACATATACATATACATATACATATATACATCAAAGTTGATTTTGACTATTTTACATGTTTTGAAATAAAAAAATTAACAAACCCAAAACAAATTTTGACTTAAGAAAGAATTCAACATTATATCTGTAATTTTACATGATATATATATACATATATATATATATATATATATATATGGATAATAACAAACTATATTGAATTCAAAATAATATATATGTGCAAATAACTTACAATTTTATAAGCTTTATGATTAAAATGAACCGTTTGAAGCCTTGTTTTGAGTTCAATAAGAAATTAACTTCAGACCAATAATTTTACACAAAGGTCCTATTATAAATTTTTAATGGAAACAATATAATGAATATATGTGTAAAATAACCAAAAGTATATGATGTTCAAAATAACATATGTATACAAGAAATTTTGCATTCAATTTTTTAAAATAAGCCAAGTATTCAATGTATTTATTCCACTTATATTAGTATAATAGTATGTAAAAATATATTACAAAATTATTCCAATTGATTAAAAATAGTTTTAAATTTGAAAACCCTTTTTTTGAACTTTAGTTTCTAAAATAATAGCAATAAAAGAGCGGGAAACATAGGTGTGTATAAATTCGTTGTATAAATATTAAACCTAAACTGCATTAATAAGATGTAATATACAATCACAAAGAGATGTATAGACAAAGGATCAAAACAGCTCTAACATGATGTAACATGCATTAAAAATGGAAATGGATAAATATCTTATGATGTAGCCAATAAATCACACCTTGAATGTATGAAAACTTTTAGATCGAATTGAATCACCTCTAGAAATTACAATGATCTAAAGGACCACTGTTGTATTTATTTTATTTTGATTTGATTTTGTTCCTTGAAAATTCTCATGGTTGGGAGGCCATGGATTTTTATCCATGATATGAGAAAAAGAAGAGAGCAGAATAAAAATGAATTGTCTGTAGACTCAATGAATGAATGAAAGAAAATTTGTTTTAAAGGAAACATTGAAACCTTTTAATTCCCTCATTCAAAACCTTCCCTCTTTAATTCCTCATTAAATCTCATCAAGTCCTCCCTACCTCTTTATATTTCCAACAGTAATAGAACGAAGAGAAAAGGGAAAAAATTATTTCATAAATGTGTTTTAAGTGAGTCATAACAAGAGCAAAGGATGAGTTTCCTTCCTTTAGTTGCTCCTTTGAATTTTCAAATCACATTTGAAAACTAACCCCTTCTTCCCTCTTTGGCCCGCCATAATGGAGGTTATGTGGGCCTCAAAATTTTTACAAAACCACTTAGCGATTAATATATATAAACCTAATTTAAATATTTTATCGATATCGTACGTCGATATACGCATATATAAATTTAATATCGCACTTTATTAAATACTAATGATATTCAAAAAAATAAACGTTAATAATTAATATTTTATAAATATTGATTAATTTACAACAGCTATAATTAATTAAACCATGTGATTTTCAGCAAATTCATTAGGATCGTACGACTCAAAGTTGTAAATTCAATCAGCGATTAATATCCAACAATTTGAATACGCCACCTTATCTACCGACGCGACATTTTGGCTAAATTTATTACCTACACATATTTTTGATAAAATCAATTTTATTATTATAAGTGGTACTTGATAGTGACGATTATTTACACCAACTCTATTCGTTAAAACTATATCACATCAGAACTAGTGGAATTTGGTTTTGGTCAAAATTCCAATATCGTATATATTTTCAACTTGATTAGTCCAAGCAAGAAATTTTTGGTTCAATAATAATATTATAATTACTTATATTAATCTAGACAAAGACTTTGACCTTGAACTGACTGCAGTTGATCATGGTACTAACCTCGTACAAAAGAGGAAATGAGTTCTTTATTGAATAGTGTTTCACTTCCAATGCTTAAACTCAGATCCAACTATAGTCGTTTAATAGATACTATACCATAATTTAACTATAATCAAAGTGGAGTGCCCATAGTGAAGTTCCACGGTATTCTCAAGTCAAGGGACTATGTAACATCCCGCTTTGAGATTGTTTATTTAACCTTAGTTATTTAACCAACACAGAACTCTCGAGCGAATCATTCCATGGTTATCTGATATCTATCAATACGCAATCCTTGGTGCTCCCACTAGCCATGGATAATAAACTGCTCAACATTTGGTGTGCGTTATGTACTTTAATCTTAATGGATGAATCGATATCCTTTCTCAAGATATCCTGACTAGGAATATTTATAACAACTTATTATTTTTAACGTGATAATTTCTCACAATTACAACATATTATAATTACTATCACATAACATATCATTTAAGGATTTTCTATCTAATATAATTCAAATTAATTACTAAATTAATTATATCATAATATAAAAAGTATATAATAGAAAGTAAACACCTTTTACTTATCGAGTTGGATATATGTAACAAATTACATAATTGCTCCTAAGGCATACATCTAACTCTATCAATCTTTGACTTGCACTTAAGGTCAATTAGGGAATCTTATTCCAACTCCTTCGATCATTCTTCTTAAAAACTGATCGAGATAGTCCCATAGTGAACGTGTAAGCTATATTGTTTTAATTATCTAATCTATTAATCAACTCTCTATGATGTTGATAAACTACCTTTATCATATGGAACTCTTCATATTATGTTTATAGACTTCCAGTGAGCATTAAGTTTTTTACAAACTATATTGCAATGTTGTTATCATATAATAATATCATAGGATTAGCAACACTTGGAATCACCACTAGCTCAATTCTAAATTTACGCATTATTTATACTCTTTGCATTGTAGTGCTACTCAAGGCGACGTACTCGGTGTTTGATTGAATCGGCCACTGCTTATTGTTTGAAAAAATTTAAACTTAAAGTTCTTAACTTAAGATTGAATATGAATTTGGCATTCACATGCTATACTCGATAGCACTTATAAAGTTCGAGTCCGTAGGCTTCTTCATAAGAAGTTTGTAATTTCTATAAACAATTCCCTAGTATTTCATAAATACCCTAGAACACTCTAAATCATAGCGATCTTAATTCGGATTTGATACTTGCCATATGTATCAAATACACAAATGAAATGCGATATTGTTGACAATACAACATGTATGGTAATTTCTATTGCTAATGCACAAGAAATCCACCTTACACGCACCATATTAAAAGATTTAATATGGTGTTCATGTATATCATCTTGGGGTAATCCCAACATCCTTTTATACCAATTATATAAGATGTCAATTTCATATCCAATATCGAGAATTAACAAAATAAAAATAAAAATGATTTTAGAATGAATACATGATAAGTTTGTTGTTTACGTATAGTTTTGAAATATTTTTATTACATTTATAGTGCTTTCTTACAGGCATATGCTGAAAGGGAGTGCAGATTAAGGATCTTAAGGCTAATTTAACACTAGAGGGGGGGTGAATAGTGTTTAATGGATTCTAAGACTTATATGGACTAAATTAAAATTATGATACAAAGAAATGTAGAACTTAATCACAGAACATCACAGAATCAAACACAGATGAAGAAAGTAAATAAAAAGCAGTAAAAGGAAAGAAAACATCGGATTTTATAGTGGTTCAGAGTTACCCTACATCCAGTCCTGCACCAAGGCAAACACCTCATACAGATTTTTATTATACCAAAGTCGATATTACAATCCTCAATTTCTATAGGCCTTAAATACCCTCCTGTTTTCAAGTTCGGGGCAAACTCTCTTGATTTTCGGGATACAAGATCACCCAATTGATTTCCAAGCACAATCACACCTTGTTGAGAGACTCAATAAACTTTTGATTACAAATTGATCATATATCTCTGAATAGCACTTTTATCTTCGAGAGAGGGAAGAGAATCAAACAAGAATGAGATTTTAATTTGATTCACTTGAGAATTCGGCAGAATTTCGGCACAATCTTAAAAATATGAAAATGTTAAAATATGGATTTGTGGAAAAGAAGGAGTGAAGAAAATAGTTAAAAAATTTGTTTGTGAAGGCTATTTATAGACCAGTAACGGTCATAACCATTCGTGAAGAGATTTAAACAAATAGACACTTCTTTTGAAAATTGAAACTTTTGAATTTAACAGCCACCATGTCGACATGGGGTATCCCATGATGTCGACATTCCTTAGTTAAAAACTATGTAAAATTTGTTTTGAAAATGGTATTGAAAGAAAAACAAGATGAAATGATTCTGAAGAAAAATAAACTAATTTTCCAATGTTTTAAAATAAATAAGAGTAGAAAAATATATTTTTAGGATGTATATATAAATTTGATTTTAAACCTCAAGTATATATATTATAGAATATTTAAAAAACAGAAGATATTTTGAAAAAAACGAAGGTTAAAACAAGAGTTTAATAAAAACAAAGATATTTTAAGGCTAAAACATCTTTTTGAAAATCATTTAAAAAGATAATTTTTAAAGCTAAAACATTTTGAAAAGCAGTTTTGAAAATCATTTTGAAGTAGTTTTGCAAACTTCTTCCTGCAAAATATTTCATCACATCTGGACTCGAGAACTTGTACAAAACCAGGATGTTCATGGGTTTGTAAACCACTTGTCATAGGTTTGTAAGCTATTTGTCATGGGTTTGTAAGCCACTAAGAAGGTAGAAATGGGTTCCATTCCAAATGAAATTTTAAATGAAGATTTTCATGCTATTATGAAGTTTTAACGAAACTAGACACTTATCATGAAATCTTGATCTTGATACTCATGAGTCTTCCAACATGATTTCTTCATTCTTGATCTTTATACTGTACAGCCTTCAATAATCAGTACCTACCTTATATATATCCTACATAATAACATTCATATATATCTGGACAATAGTGTTAGATATAAGTTATAATGAAATAATTTACAAAAGTTGTTTTCATCAAAATTACTATCTCCAGTTCCTAACAATCATCCCTTTTTGTTGATGACAACCTTATAAAATATACTTACCACTTCGATCATACCATGACTCCCCCTTACACCAACTACTCCTCCGTACTCCAAGCCTACTATTTTATATAACTTCTCCCCCTTTGTCATCAACAAAAAATAACCTATAAACCTTGAACTTAATAGAAAATGAGATAAACAAATATATGACATAAGAATAATAATTATGTATGAGTGAAATATAGCATCCTAAGTTAAATGGAATTCAAGATTTTATACACCAAAGATTGTTTTTAGAAGAACATTAAGATAACACTTATATACAAATTAACAAACCAATATATAATCAAGAAAACAAAAAAAACCTAACAGGACTCTTAACTATTGGTGATTTATGAACCGAACAATTCGGATATGGAGACAAAAGTTTCCACGTTATTCGACCAAGTTTCCATTAGCGTCAAAAAGGACATCTCCAACACAAATCACGCCATCGCCTTCGTCCATATGAACATCCGGATTCAGCAGAGGATGTTCTTCTTCTTGATCCTCTTGTGGTTCTTCTGAAGCTCTTCTTCTTCAGAATCCATGGCTTGTGATGATTCTTCGATGACAATGTGATTGGCATGGTTATCCGTAAGGAAGTTTTATAAATTCCTAAGGATTTTGTCTTGCATATCTTGTTCTCTAGCCATTCGCAGTTGACTTACTTGAATTGTCATCATCATTTGAAGCAAATCTTTCATCTTCTCTTGTAATTTGATGACTCATATGTGTGTGGAACATTGAAAAGGACCAGGATGAGGAGAAGTAGGCGAAGAAGGTTCAGTATTAGAAGAGAAAGCCATTAATTTACTATTTTAGAAATTTTTCTTACAGAGAATTGAATAGAGAAAAGGAGTAAAAGTCAAAATATATAAATATATAACTTAATAACTAGTTTTAGAGGGAAATTTAAATTTGAAAATCTCCGCCTGTATGTCGACATAGGGGGATGAGTCATGTCGACATGCCCGGTTCAATTTTTGAGAATTTTTTTATTTATATTAATTATTAACTATATTTGTATAATTTATAACTTATATTTCAGTTAATGAACATATACCTAATTATCTTCTAAATTTAGTAAAGTTTTGTTCATTTAATGGTTTGGTTAATATATCAGCAATTTATTTTTAAGTATTAATATATTCAAGAGTTATGACTCCTTTACTTATATTATCTTTAAGAAAATGATGTCTAATATCAATATGTTTTGTTCTAGCATGATGAGTTGGATTTTTAGATAGGTTTATTGCACTAGTATTATCACAATAAATGGGTGATTTAGTTACAGTTAATCCAAAATATTTTAAATTTTGTTGCATATATATAACTTGAGAACAAGCCAAAGCAACAGATATATATTCTGCTTCAGTTGTTGAGAAGGATACAGTGTTTTACTTCTTACTAAACCAGGAAACCAAAGAATGTCCTAGAAAGTGACAAGTTCCACTTGTACTTTTTCAGACTAATTTACAACTAGCGTAATCAACATCACAAAATGAAATTAAATCAAATATATCGTTTATAGAGTAAAATAAACCATAATCTAAAGTATGTTTTATACATCTTAAAATTCTTTTAACAGCTTTTAAGTGGGTTTCTTTAGGTTGAGATTGGTATCCTGCATGGGGACATACATTATGCATGATGTCAGGACGACTTGCTATTATATAAAGCAGCGAACCAATCATTCCTCTATATAATTTTTGATCTACATCTCTTGATTTATCTTCTTCACTTAAAGCTACATTGATTGTCGTTGGAGTAGGTTTCCCACTAGAAGTGGTCAATCCAAATTTATTAATTAAATCCTTAGCATATTTTTCTTGACTAATGAATATTTATTTATCTAATTGTTTGATTTGAAGTCCTAAGAAGAAACTTAGTTCTTTCATATGAATCATTTTAAATTCTTTAGTCATTATATCTGAAAATTCTTTATTCATTATGTTATTAGTTGACCCAAATATTATATCATCTACATATATTTGTACTAATTGAATATCATTTTATTTTTCTTTTAATAAACAGAATTGTATCTATTTTACCAATTTCAAAACCAGATTGTAGTAAGTAAGATCTTAGTCTTTCATATCAGGCTCTAGGAGCTTGTTTCAGACTATATAAAGCTTTCTTTAATTTACGTACATGATTTGGAAATTTATTATCTTCAAAAAGTGGAGGTTGTTCAACATAAACATCTTCTTTTAGAAAACCATTTAGAAAAGCACTTTTAACATCCATTTGACATAACTTGGAATTATTGTAGTTTGCAAAAGCATGTAGAATCCTGATAGCTTCTAGTCTTGCTATGAGTGCAAAGGTTTCGTCATAATCAATTCCTTCTTCTTGACAATAACCTTGCACGACTAAACGAGCTTTATTTCTCACGACCTTACCAAGTTCATTCATTTTATTTTTATAAACCCATTTTTTTTTCCAATTATGCTTTTATCCTCAAGTCTAGGAACAAGTTCCCAAACATCATTTTTGGTGAACTCATTCGATTTTTCTTGCATAGCAAGAATCTATGAATCATCCGATGATGCTTTCTTTGGATTTTTAGGTTCAATAGTCGATATAAAAGCTACATTATTCATACTATTTAGTTGATTTCTTGTTTTAACTATAGATTCAATATTTCCTAGAATATTTTCAACAGGATGATATTTTAATAACGTAATTTTTTTATTAGGTTGAATGATTTCACAATTAGTTTCATTAGGTTCATTATTTAAAGTTACAAAATCTTCTTCATCTTCTATTTGTACAGTATCTTTAAAATTTTCATCAAAAGATACATGCATTGTTTTTTCAATAGTGTTAGTTCTTAAATTATAAACTCTAAATGCTTTACTTCTAATAGAATATCCGATAAAGATACCTTTGTCAGATTTAGGTTCAAACTTATGTAAATTATCTTTTGTATTAAGAATAAAACAATTACTACCAAAAACTTTAATATCAGCTACTACGGGTTTCTTATTGTAAAGTAATTCATATGGTGTTCTATTAGCTAATGGTATAATTAAAATCCTATTTAATATACAACAAGCTGTAGCAACTGCTCCAGCCCAAAAAAATTTAGGTAAGTTACTATCAGAAAGCATTGTTCTAGCACACTCTTTAATCATTCTATTCTTACGTTCTACCACTCCGTTTTGTTGTGGAGTTCTTGGAAAAGAGAAAATATGAGTAATTCCTTTTTGATTACAGAAATTCTCAAAATTTTCTTTTTCAAATTCTCCACCGTGATAGCTACAAATAGATTTTATTTTTGAAGAAAGTTGATTTTTAATTCTTTTAGTAAAATTTTTAAATAATTCAAAAGCATCACTTTTAAGTTTAAGAAAAATTGTCCAAGTATATCTAGAATAACCATCTGCAATTACAAAAACATATCTATTGTGATTAATTGATTGTACTTGAGATGGACCAAGTAAATCTGAATGAAGTAATTCTAGAGGTTTGGAAGTAGAAATCATATCGTTTAATTTAAATGAGATTTTCTTAAGTTTTTCTAATTGGCAAGCATTACATATACTATCTACTTTAAAGTTTAAATTGGGAAGACCTCTAACTAAGTCAAGTTTTGATAACCCAGATGATAGTTTGAAATTTAAATGACCAAATCTTTTATGCCAAATTCAAAGGTCACTTGTATTAGCCAAAAGACATAAGTTATCATTTGAAACTTTCACACTAAGGATGTAAATAATTTTCTTCCTAATTCATTCAAAGATAATATTTGACTTATTATCTTCGATGTGACACTTATATTTTCCAAATTTCATTTTAAATCCTTTATCACATAATTGACTTATACTAAGCAAATTATGTTTTAAATACCTAACTAGAAAAATATCAGAAATAAGAGGAGTTTTAGAATTACAGACAATGCCGATGCCAATCACACATCCTTTTGAGTTATCTCCAAAGTTGACCAATCCACCATCTTGATATATAATGTCATTGAGTATCATGGAATTTTCAGTCATATACCTTAAACATCCACTATCAAGTATCCATTTATCTTTCTTAATTTGCACAGTTTTACATTGGTTGTTGATTCTTCAAAAGCCATGTAACATGTTTGTTCCTGCATAACAAACCAATTTAGTAGATAACTTGGTTTTTCATAAAAACTTTATGCAGACTTATGATACTTTAATGAAATGCATAAAATCAAACCAGTATTATCAAAATTTCCTAAAAATGCCATTTTTAACTTTTCAAGTTTCAGATTATGAAAACCTATGCTTTGATACCAATTGAAAGGGAGTGCAGATTAAGGATCTTAAGGCTAATTTAACACTAGAGGGGGGTGAATAGTGTTTAATGGATTCTAAGACTTATATAGACTAAATTAAAATTATGACACAAACAAATGCAGAACTTAATCAGAGAACAACCACAGAATCAAACACAGATGCAAAAAGTAAGTAAAAAGCAGTGAAAGGAAAGAAAACACCGGATTTTATATTAGTTCGGAGTTACCCTACGTTCAGTCCTACATGAAGGCAAACACCTCGTACAGATTTTTATTGTACCAATGTCGAGATTACAATCCTCAATTTCTGAAGGCCTTAAGGTACCCTCCTGTCTTCGAATCTGGGGCAAACTCTCTTGATTTACGGGACACAAGATCACCCAATTGATTTCCCAGCACAACCACACGTTATAGAGAGACCCGATAAACTTTTGATTACAAATTGATCCTATAATCGCGAATTGCACTTTGATCTTTGAGAGAGGGCAGAGAATCAAACGAGAATGAGATTCTAATTTGATTCATTTGAGAATTCAGCAGTATTTCGGCACGATTTTAAAAATATGAATATTTTAGAATATGGATTTGTGGAGAAGAATAAGTGAAGAAAATAGTTCATTGAAAAAATTCATTTGTGAAGGCTATTTATAGAAAAGTAATGGTCATAACCATTTGTGAAGAGATTTAAACGAATAGACACTTCTTTTGAAAATTGAAACTTTTGAATTTAATGGCCACCATGTCGACATGGGTTATCCCATGCTGTCGACATCCCTCGGTTAAAAACTATGTAAAATTTGTTTTGAAAATGGTATTGAAAGGAAAACAAGATGATATGATTCTAAAGTAAAATAAACTAATTTTCCTATGTTTTAAAATAAATAAGAGCAGAAAAAATATTTTTAGAATGTATATATAAATTTGATTTTAAATCTCAAGTGTATATATATATATATATATATTATAAAGAATATTTAAAAAATTACAAGATAGTTTTAAAAACAAACGAAGTTTAAAACAAGAGTTTAACAAAAAAAGAATATTTTAAGGCTAAAACGTCCTTTTGAAAATCATTTGAAAAAATAATTTTTAATGCTAAAACATTTTGAAAAGTAGTTTTGAAAATCATTTTGAAAAACCATTCTGAAGTAATTTTGCAAGCTTCTTCCTGCAGAATATTTCATCACATCAGGACTCGAGAACTTGTACAAAATCCGGATGTTCATGGGTTTGTAAGCCACTTGTCGTAGGTTTGTATGCTACTTTTCGTGGGTTTGTAAGCCGTTAAGAAGGTAGAAATGGGTTCCATCCCAAATCAAATTTGAAATGAAGATTTCCATGCTATTATGAAATTTTAACAAAACTAAACACTTATCTTGAAATATTGATCTTGATACTCATGAGTCTTCAAACTTGATTTCTTCATTCTTGATCTTTATACTGTACAGTCTTCAATAATCAGTACCTGCCTTATATATATCCTGCATAATAACATTCATATACATATATGTATATAGCCAATAGTGTTAGTATATAAGTTATAATAAAATAAGTTACAAAGGTTGTTGTCATTAAAACCACTATCTCCAGTTCCTAACATATTCTTCCCCTGCATTTTGACTGAAAGTCAATCTATATGATTTTTCTTTTCGGATATTTTCTCGACTCTAAAGCTTGTTGAATGATACTTTCGTATTAGTTTTTGGATCATATCCATTAACCCAAAAACTAAAAATCTCTCCCATTGACTTTAATAAACTTTGGTTATGACAAACAACATATTAAATCATTATTTTAAATTTCTGTTTCAACATATGTATACCAAAACTCGAAATCATTTCGAGCGATCATTTATGAGAAAACTACAAATTAACTTAAGTGCGTAGAAAGAAGAGTCTATTACGTTAATTTCATAATTGAAATTTACAATGTTATTCTATCAATATAGCTTACATATTCCAACTACGTCGGTCTCCTTCTTAGAGACACTTTTATGGTCAATGGATCATATTCCTTTAGGTATAACTATCAAAATCATATTATGACAATATACTTGAAATCCATTTCGGATTTGCACATTATACCATATGTTAGACTTAATGCTCTTAATGGATTATTAACAATTTTTGAAATTATTTTCTTAACATCGATAATAAATTCATAATTTCTCTTTAATGTGTGAGAGTACTTATTAGACATTCTAATTAGGTGTGTCCATGTATGCTTGGTTAATTTTATTTCATCCTTTATAATTAGTTTTATCATTAGATTGTATTCAGATCCATTTTACTGCCAATATTTTCTAAAAGATATTCTTCTGTTATGATGTTGGTCTTTCTCGAAACAACAATTGTTTCTCTTTGCAACAAAATAGGTATTTATAATATTTTATGAATCACACGCACGCACGCGTGCACACGCACATATATATACATAACCATTAGGTTTACTAAACTTAGGTTCATATCATGAATTGGTCAATCTACATCGATTGATGTAAAACTTATTTTGAGTGGTTCACACAATATCCCTCACAAATATGTATTACATGCAGCCTCAGAACTCACACAACCCCTCTACTCCCTGACCTATGATAGGTAGGGGTTGTTCCGTCAACTCTTATCTTGTATGATTTCGTAGACGTTGTTTTAAATTAAATTTAACCTTATGTACTTATTCTTATGTACACATTCTTACAGAAAGAAGTTAACTCAACTTCACTCATATTGTACTTTATCCAACAAAGTCCGATTACTCCTTATTGATACAACATTATGTACCATAGGAAGGAGCAAGTTTTGAGATTGAATCTAATTCATATTTAGGTACTTTCATATTCCTTTCCAATATACTCACATATTCGATCAAATAATTTTTTTATTACATTTGCATGTTGTTTTTTTTTTGCTTCGGTTTCTTATTCTATGAACTTATCATAAAAATACAACATGTGTATCAAATATACATGTTGATGTTTGCAATAATTCAGTAATGAATTTAATGAAGTATGTGGGACTGTTTTGGTATCGATAGACCTACAATTGTATACATCTATATGTATCGATCCTAAGTGTTCACCAACTCTTATGCCACTCCCACGAAATGAATGTTTTGTCCTTAATTCAAAAATAATTGTAAAAAATTTAAATACTTCTATGTTATGTAGCAAATGCAACCAATATTGTTATTCCAATAGATTTATTTCACAACAAATATTCAAAATATACATAACAAATAAAACTATATTCATTTTCAGTCAGTACTGAAAACAGCTATTATTTCATCAACAATATATGGTATAATTATAAGAACAAATTTCTTAACTTGATGCACCCACTAAGAAGTGTTTTATGGTATGCTCCTACAATTTCCACTATTACAATATATAATAGTGTACGAAATATGAAGCTCCATTCAACCACTTATTATGGAATTTTATTTTATTCACTGTAGTAAGTTTACAGTCACAAGTTTTAGATCAATTATCTTGAACTCAATGAAATAATTTTATAGAAAACAATTTTCTATATGAATATACATTTTGAATGGAAATCACAGTTCTCATTCCATATTAAGTATCCTTTATATTTTATACAATTCTTATTTCAGTGTCTCTTCATGAAGCAAAAGTGATTATTCACTCTCTTCATCCCAACCACTCTTAAGTTACATCTACTATTGTACATTTGCTATCCTTTCAAAAATGGTCAAACCAAATAACTTTTACTTAATTCTATTTAATAAATTTTATTTAACTAAATAGTTTAATTAAACATTTTAATCAATATTAAAATTTAATTTAATTTGTCATTAATGATTTTAAGATAAATAAGTAGACACAACAATTATAATTATACACATATATCAATATATATTAATTAATTAACTTAATTAATATTTTGATAATAATAATTAAATTTCAAATTTTAAAAATTAATTACCTAATTTCCCAAATAATTTTAAAAAAAACTGAATGCATTATGTAACTTATATAAAATCTACTTTTTAAATTTAAACTCTAATTTAAAATATCTTTTAAGTTATCAAATCAAAATTTGAAAGTTCACCCAAGGCTCAAAATCAATTCGGACCATTATACTCGGAAGACCTTTGGGCTTACTTCATCCTTCGGGCTAAGCAAGTAGCTAGGTAAAGGAGAGTACTTAATACCCAAACTCAACCTTAGACACCACCTTTCTAAACACACATACCAAATGGGGTTGGCTTTAAATAGTTAGTTCTACCATTGCTAATTTAGACCGCATAGACTGTTGGGCTCCTCTACTATTAAAATAATCGAGCCAGTCTGAAGTGGGTGAAATAGCTAGATTTTTAAAAAAAAAATCATATTTTAGATTTACTGGGTTTACGAAGTCCAAATTGATTTTACTACACTGGAAAGGGCTTTTAACAGCATAAAAAACACTGTTATATCCTTTAATAACACATTTTGAAATGATGTAATAAGACATGCAATAATAGGTCTAGTTTATATAAGAGCACTTTATGAACGTTTTAATAAACGCTGTGAAAACCTGAGAGTTTACAGTGTTTTTTACATGCGTAAAACCATATATACAACACTTTATAAATGCTATCACATATTGTAAGCACATTTAATATATATTGTCAACATATTTATACCTTATTTTTTAAAAAGCACAAGTTAAACGTTGTGTTTCTTATTTTTGCAGCATTCGTTTCTTGTTGTACTATCACAAAGATTTAGCAATTTAACATTTACAGCATATGTACACATCCATAAACTACGGTATCCAATGTATAAAAGATATTCAAATCAACATCATCCAACGATCATATGCAAACATTTAAATCATTCCAAACAATTTATATATTAAGCATATCCAAATTTACATATATTAAATATACACAAATTTGTAGATTAATCAGATCCATAAACCAAGATTAAACGATATCCATAAATTAGTTTTTCATACCATATGCACCAAGTATACACTAAACATACACCAAATACCACTATACGACAAAATGTACAAAGCCCAAAAATGCCATATGCTTACTGCGCAAAAAGAGGTTCAAACTCTTCAAGAGACAACTTACGAGCTGTTGCACCAAAAATCTTTAATTACTTGTAATGAATTTTGTTAATTATGAGTATAAAAGCTGACAAAATATTTTAGAAAAGCTGAAGCAAAGTTTTTCAGTATAAAGGTATACGCATTTTCCACACTTACTCATTATCTATTTTTAAAGTAGTGCCTCGCTGCTAAACACGTTTAGATCGTAGATCTCTACTAAACTTTTTTTTCTCTTACAACTAGTTTGCAAAAGAAGCTCACCTGCTATACATAAACTTCTCAAGTACATTTTGTACTATTGTATTAAAAATGGAAATTTGAACTAAAAAGAACAAACGCATCATTTATCATCGTACCAAATCATCACATAGGAGTTAATCAAAATCTATTTACTAACTTCCCACATTCAGATTACTGTCATACATATTATTTATGGTACTAAGATAAATTCAAATCTATTTATACTCCTAAACGATTCCAAAAATGTAAGTTAAAACAATTTCAATTACTCTAAGAATGGTAGAATCTATTTATATTCCTATACAATTTTAATTTCAATTCCTTACATTCCTTATATTTAAGGATGAGTATGAAACATTACTCGTGGAATAATTATTAGAATTGTACGAATGGTGTGGGCATTTATGGATAAGTTATACAAACTACTCATTCACAAATGTTGGATATGTTTTTGTTTATGAAGTGAATTTATAAAAAAAAAAAAAAATAGGTTGATGGTAATTTATTTATGAACCATTATTATAATTGCACCGTTGCAAGTTTATAACAGTAATATGCTTATGAATTATTATTATAATTGAGTCGTTACACTAGCACAATGGTAATATATTTATGTGGCGTTATTATTGAGCCATTACAAAAGCTAATGGTATTATAATATTGTTTTAAGTGAGAATAAATTAAATTTCATTAATATTCCATCACTTTAGTAACATATACAATTTCCATTCTGCCTATTTAAATGATAGATGGATAGAAGAGAAATGAAAAGAATAACAAACGTTTCTTTTTTCTGCTTCCTTCAACAAAACTAAACACCTTAAGCATCATTTTAGAGTGAAAATCACAATCAACTTTGTCAGTGAAAACAGGTTGATATTTTTTTAGATTAGAGAGGTTGTTTTATCCTTGAGGTGGTGGTGTTTGTTTTTTAGAACTGCTTTGCACCTTCGAGCAGAACGTCGAAATGTTTTCAAGAGAGTGACAACATACACGACTTAGCCGAAGTTCATTGTTCCCAACAATTTGAAGACGATCCAGAAAAAATTGACTTCTGCTGCAACTATTGACGACACTGCAACGACCTCAATGTTTCAGGTCCCTATGGTCACTTCTACGCCCTTCAGATTCGAGGGCCTCCATTCAAGCGCTCGAGGCAAAAGATGGAATTTTTTCTGATGACGAGGAAGGTGGTTAGTGTGCACACTGCAGACAATCCGACTATATCAGAGAAGCCTGCTGAAACAGATGCATAACAACTGCAGATCTAGCAGGAACAAAATTAAAAATTGCAGAATTAGATAAAGCAGGATTACCACTGCAAGAACTTCATACTCAATGGCCTTGAGCGACGATCTCTACGACTACTGCAATTTGGACAAGGCAGACAAGGAAATCTAGGAGGTGCTGCAAAATAAGTATGATACAGAAGAAGCTAGAGCAAAGAAATATACCGTTAGCCGCTACCTCAGATTTCAGATGGCGGACGACAGGTCAGTAGAGATGCAGTCTTATACACATTAGAAAATAGCTCATGAGATCGTCTCTGAAGGTATGGTTATTGATGAACAATTCCAAGTTGCTATTTCGATAGATAACTATCCCCTAGTTGGAAGGATTTTAAGAATAATCTGAGACATAAAACTAAAGAATTTTCTTTAGAAAGCTTGACAATCGCCTCCATATTGAGGAGGAACCACGTAAACAAGATATGAAGGAAGAATTCCTTGTTGTTACAAGCAGCACTAAAAAAGCTACAATTCTGAAACCAAATCCTAAATTTTTTAAGAATCAGCACCGCTAGCTTAGTCAGAACCGCAACAAAAAAAACCACCCCAAAAGAATGACTCTGGACAGTTGTTTCTTTGCTACAACTGCAGAAAGCCATGTCATATGGCACGCAGGTGTAGGAACAGACCAGGCCCCGCACCACAGGCTAACCTGACTGAGGAGCCTCTAACGGCTATGATTACTGACGAGATTCACCTTGTTGTGGGATCAGAGGGCTGGTGGGTAGATACTGGTGCAACACGCCATGTCTTCTATAACCGTGCTATGTTAAAAACATACACGAATACTAAAAAAAAGTGTTGTTGAGAGACTCTCACACCACTATTGTTGCTGGGATTGGAAGCATAGAGCTGAAGTTTACCTCTGGGAAAATCGTCATTCTGAAGGATGTATTGTACACTCCAGGGATGAGAAAGAATCTTTTTTCAGGTTATCTTCCGAATAAGGCTTGTTTTACACAGACTGTTGGGGTTGATATGTACACCATCACTATGAATGGTATGTTCGTAGGTAGGGGTTATGCAACTGATGGTATGTTTAAACTGAATGTTGAATGTAATAAAATGTCTTCTTCTGCTTATATGTTGTGTGATTTTGATATCTAGCACTCTAGATTATGTCATGTGAATAAATGTATAATTCATAACATGAGCACCTTAGAACTTATCCCTAAAATGTCACAAACTGATTTTGATAAATGTCAGTTCTATAGTCAAGCAAAACTCACTAAAAAACCACATAAATCAGTTGATATAGTTTTTCCTTTAGATTCATTCATTCTGATATATGTGAGCTTGATGAAACTTTGACTAGACATGGACACCATTACTGTATCACTTTTATTTATGACTGTTTTGATTTTACTTATGTATACCTTATGAAAAATAAAAGTGATGGATTTGATATGTTTAAATCAATTAAAACTAAAATTGAGAATCAATTTAATAAGAAAATTAGGAGACTTCGTAGTGATAGAGGAACATAATATGAGTCTAGTTTATTTCTTGATTTCTATAAATTGGATGGTATAATTCATGAGAGAACCGCACCTTATTCACCTGAAATGAATGGTAAAACTGAAACTAAAAATAGAACCTTTACCGAATTAGTTGTAGCTATCTTATTGAATTCGGGTGCAAAAAAATATTGGTGGGGATATTTTATTGATTGTATACTATGTATTGAATAGAATCCCTAAATCAAAACGTAATATCTCACTATGCGAATTTTTAAGAAATTATAAACCAAATGTGTCTTATTTTAGAACTTAGCGATGTTTGGCATATGTTCGTATACTATACCCTAAGAGAATAAAATTAGCAAGTAGAGCATATGAAAGTGTATTTATTGGCTATGCTATAAATAGAAAAGCATATAGTTTTATGACTAGAATGCACATAATATAATGAATCTAATGATGCTGATTTTTATGAATCTAGATCTCCTTTTAAATTAAGGAATAATGGGGGCACATCAAGTAACATCGTGCCTATTAGAACAGAACTTAATGAGTCTTCTGAAAATGAACATAGAAGAAGTAAAAGAGAAAGAACCGTAAAAGATTTTGGTTTAGATTTTTGTGCTTTTACTATAGAGGATGATCCATTAAACCTCCAAGAGGCCTTATCTTCCTTAGATGTTATTTTTGTAAGAGGCTATAAATGATGAAACAGATTCTTTGGAATCCAATAGACTTGCACTTAGTAGATCTACCACCTGGTTGTAATTCTATAAGATGTAAATGGGTACTTAAAAAGAAATTAAAACTTGATGGAACAGTTGATAAATATAAAGCTCGTTTAGTAGCTAAAGGATTTAAGCAAAGAGAAAATGTAGAATTGTTTGACACCTTTTCACTTGTAACTAGGATTACATCCATTCAAGTAATAATTTCACTTGCATCTATTCATAATTTAATAATACACCAAATGGATGTTAAAACTGCCATTTTAAATGGTGAATTAGAAGAGGAAATTTATATGGACCAACCTGAAGGATTTGTAATTCATGGTCAAGAACATAAAGTTTGCAAGTTAGATAAATCATTATATGGTTTAAAATAAGCACCTAAGCAATGGCATGGGAAATTTGATAACTTAATAATCTCATATGGTTTTAAAGTTAATGAAAGTGACAAATGTATTTTCCATAAATCTGAGAATGACCTTTGCACTATTATAAGTCTGTATGTAGATGATTTACTTATCTTTTGGCCAAACATTCATGCTATAAACAATGTCAAATCTTTGTTAAATTCCAACTTCGATATGAAAGATCTAGGTGAAGCGAGTGTAGTCCTTGGAATTAAGATTACTAGTCAGAAAAGGGAATTTCTTTGGACCAATTTCATTGTATTGAGAAGATTCTAAAGAAATACAATTACTTTGACTGTAAACCTGCATATACACCATTTGATCCGAGTGTAAAGCTACTTAAGAACACTGGTGAAGGTGTATGATAGTCTGTTATGCGAGCATCATTGGCATCCTTGGGTATGCCACAGATTTTACTGGACCCAACATTGCCTATATTGTGGAATTATTATGCAGGTTTACTTGTAGACCTAGTGTAGAGCATTGGCACGCTATTGAGAGGGTCATGATACCTAAAATGAATCATGAACCTTGGGTTACATTATGAAAAATTTCTAAGTATCCTTGAAGGTTACACCGATGTAGACTGGAATACTTTGTCTGATGATTCAAAAGCAACCAGTGGCTATATCTTTAGCATTGCTGGAGGAGCTGTTTCTTGGAAATCCAAGAAAAAGACTATTTTGGCTCAGTCTACTATGGAGTCTGATATGATAGCACTAGCCACAGCTAGTGAAGAAGTAGAGTACTTAAAAAATCTGCTAGATGAGATTCTTTTATGGCAAAAACCGATACCAACTGTGTTGATTCATTGCGATAGTACCGCGGCAATTGCAAAATTATAGAACCGTTATTGCAATGGTAAGAGACGACAGATACGTCGTAAGAACAACACTGTTAGAGAGCTACTCTCTTCTGGAGCTGTTAGAGTGGATCACATACGCAGTGATGAGAATTTGGCTGATCCTTTGACGAAAGGACCGGTTAGAGAGAAAGTCCTTAGAACTTCTAAAAGAATGCGACTACTACCCTTAAATTACTGAATCACGCACAATGATAACCCGACCTAATGACTAGAGATCCCAAGAACTTGGTTCAATAGGTAAGAACAAGTTGTGAAGTGATATTAGTTGAACATGTTATTTTTATATTAAGAAGCAAGTATTCCTAAAGTGATTAGAGGATGAATTAATAGAAACTCTTAATAA
Source organism: Allium cepa (assembly GCA_030765085.1). Lineage (NCBI taxonomy): Eukaryota > Viridiplantae > Streptophyta > Magnoliopsida > Asparagales > Amaryllidaceae > Allium > Allium cepa. The sequence continues at coordinate 618,170,741 of CM060942.1, forward strand.
GATATATACTCTATTTGGAGTGGAGTACCTACCTACAGGAGTCTTCTTGATAGACTCACCTATGTGAATGAGGAAATGTGGTCGTTTCTTATGGACTTTTGGGCCAAATACCTAGAGCATTCACTAAACTGAGATAGACGTGCATGACCATAAATGCATGGGATTATTTGATTACACTCTAGAAAGATTGTGCATCTCTGATGTCAGGAATAGAGTTCAAGACTACGTGCCACCCTAATAAAAACTGAATTCTATCCACTACGCAAAGGTTCAGGTCGAAAGATACCTTTTTTTATGCATAATCTTATGTTTTCAAAAACTGCTTGAAAAATATTTTCAAAAAAATTCAGATGGGGGATTGTTGGAAATGATTTTGTTTATAAAGTGAATTAATTAAAAAAATTAAATGAAAAAAGATTAATGGTAATTTATTTATGAACCATTATTATAACTGAGACGTTGCAAGTTTCTAACGGTAATATATTTATGAATCATTATAATAATTGAGCCTTTGCAAGTTTATAACGGTAATATATTTATGAATCATTATTATAGTTGAGCCATTACACTTGCAAAAAGGTAATATATTTGTGTAACATTATTATTGAAACGTTACAAAAGCTAATGGCATTACAATATATCTTTGAATTAGAATAAATTAAAATCCATTAAAATCCATTAACATTCTGTCACTTTAATAGCGTATACAGCTTCCATTCTGCCAGTTTAAATGATAGATATACAGAAGAGAAATGAAAAGAATAACATACATTTTTCTTTTTCTTCTTCCTTCAAAAAAATGAAACACCTTGAGCAATATTTCAAAGTGCAAATCAGAATCGACTTTGTCAGTGCAAATAGGTTGATATTTTTTAAGATTAGAGAGGTATTTTATCCTAGAGGTAGTGGCGTTTGTTTTTCAAAACTGCCATGTACCTTCGAGCAAACACGGAAACATCTTCAAGATAGTGACAACATACACGACTCAGCCGAAGTTCATTATTTCCAACAATAGATGCAACTTTTAGTTAACCAGGCATCATATTTTTTTTAATCACCCAATTTTATTACAGCCCATAATGAGTTGGCCTTGTGTACTTGAACATAAGGACCATAACAGTGTAGGATCGATTTCACCCTAGAGGGGGGGTGAATAGGGTGATACTGATAATTATAAAAATTATTGCGGAAGCTTATAAAATTATTTCAACACGGATAAATCAAAATTATAGCAGAGCAGATAATAGCAGAATAATAAATGCAGAAATAGAACGACACAGAATTTACCCAGCTTCGGTAAAACCCTGCCTACGTGCTGCCCCCAAGGTTTCTACTAGAAATTAAGTAGTCACATGCTTACACACGTAAACTCGCGACACCCGCTACTGACTAACCTAACTCCATGCTCAAAACCCTGCCACAACTCATCCATTTACGAATTCCCATACTACGCTACGTAGTTTGTCCCCTAGTCACACGACTAGTAATTACACAATTTTCAAAACAAAATACAAAAGACAACAATTTTAAAAAAATTAAAAACAAAACCCTAATTAACTAATACTAAAAATAGAAGGGCTGGCCCAAATTATATTCACTAAAATATGGCCCCGTTATCTCCTTTATTTATTTTTCTCTGAGAAAAAATGTCGGCATGGGTTCCTTCTTTTGTTCGATCCTTTTAGCTCTAAAATTAGGGATTGTGCTACCGAAGAACTCGATTGATTATTGATCGATTACAATTGATCTTCTAATTTGCGTCGGTAATCGACCATCTCTTCACTTTGCTTACGGTTCCTCCAATTTGCGTCGAGTTCGAATCAAAATTGGTATGTAATTTTCTTTTTTGCTTTTCTGGTTTTGCTTACTTGAACTCGATGCTATGAATTTGCCGATGATGTTACTTATTTATACAGGATTCGAGATCCTTGATTTTAGTTTGTATACATCTATTTGAATTCGTCTTCGGCCATTTGATTATTCTTGAACAATGGTGACTTATCTGACATTTTCAATTCATATAATTCGGCTTGGTTAACATGGCTTCGATTTTGACTTTGCTTGGCCACCACGGCGTCGATTTCTAACTTGTTCAACTTCGGCACTGACTTGGTTCGATGTTGACTTCGGTTTTGATTTGACCTGCAGTTGTACAATTGCAAACTTGATTTTGTGATGTTGATCTTGTTCGACTTTTTCCAAACTATTCACTGCCTCGGGTAGCACTTTCGACCTTGTTTGATTTTACTTGCTGTTTCATGACTCCGGCCATTGTGTCTTTACTTCCATGGTATACATACATCTATGTATGTATATATGTGTTGTATTTGTAATGTTCACTGTGATTCCTTTAGCCTGTTTTCATTTTGCCTGTACTCTGCTTGATTTTCTGTTGTACTGTGTTGAGCTCGAGTTGCTTCAATGTGATGTTTACACTGCTGCATATCACTGCATTTCCATTACTGCACTCTTCACTGTATGTCGAGGTTGATGTTGACTAGTTTTTTGATCATAGGTGCTATGTGCCTTATACTGGTTCACGTATATGCTCCATTTACTCTGATGTTTGTTAGGTAGTCTCGAGTTTGTATTCATTGTTACTTGAATCTGATTCACTCCAGAAAGTTTTGTCCATTGTATATGTTGCTGTATGATGGCTGCTGTGCACTGGTTATCTTCACATCATTGTATAATTCGAAGTTTGGTTCAAGTTGCAGTAATACTCCTTGCATTCTGGTTTCTTTGTCTTTGATGTTGAGGCCTGTGCTGCTGCATTGAGTTGTTTGGTTGACACACTTGTAGTTGTACATTCATGTGTTTGTTCCTTCATGTGGTCTGGATTTTCTTTGAATACATTTCTGCTTTTCATTGGGTTGATGTGCACTGTGCCTCGAGTGTGCTTGCATTTGAGTTGAATTCATGTGTGACTTGAACTTTAGTTGAGATTTGTGGTCTTGAGATTGTAGTTGAGTTTGAGCCATTTGTTTCAGCTAGAGTTGTATTTCCATATAATGTTCATTTGAAGTTATAGCCTTTGTGCTCGAGTCTAATACTTGCACTGTCCAGTTTCACAGTTGCATACATGTTGTATCTTTTGGAGTTTAGTCGAGGCTGCATATATGTATTGAGCTGGTACATGTTTGTATACATGAGTATATACATATACATATACATACATATATATGTGTGTGTGTGTGTGTGTGCATTGTCTCAGTGATGCATCGCTTGGCCATATGTATTTGTTTGCAGTTTTGCGCCTGTTTAGTTTGTGTTGAACTGATTTGGCATTTGGTTCAATTTAGTTTGATTCGCTTTGAACTTCATGTTGATTTTTGATATCACGCCCGAGATGAATCCAGCTTAAAGCTCGGGTTTGACCTTGTGCCGATATTGTGATATTATTTTTATTGCACTTGAGTTGAACCTGACGTTTTGGGTTTGACATGTGCTCACCTGTCCCTGTAATTTTATCAAGTGTATATATCGGTGCGCACGGCCTTGTGGCATGTACAGTGATACACTGTGCACGTCACAAGCTGTTCGTGTATGATGAATTCGAACTTAAATGATGACGAACAACCCAAATAACTGAGGCGAATATTATTTTCAAAATCCACATTTTATTTTATACCGCAAAAATATTTTATTTTCAATTTTACTGTGTCAATGCATATTTTTGCAAATTGCTCAGATGCCGGATTCACATTGGAATGAAGTTGAAGATAAATACGAGTTGAGTGAATGAGTGATATGTAGTGAGGTGCAATGTAAATGTGAATCATGATGTAATCAAAATTGTATTGTAATTGAAGTTGTGTATATATATATAGTGGAGCTTGAAATTTGTACTATTCAAAATTGTAATAAATATTTTTTGAGTAAAATATCTGTTTGAATTCAAATCCTATATTATTTATTTTATTCATCAAATATTTATTTAATCTGTGAAAATAAAATAGTACATTAACAAATACATTTAAATGAATATATATATACGTTTATTATCAACAAACAAAATATCATATTCTCGCATATTCAACAATCTCCCCCTTTTGATGATAACAAACATATATTTAAGATTTTGAATATATTAAATGTATTTGGTGATTCCATTTGCTCCCCCTATTTGAATGCTTCCTCTCTACACAAAGCTTCCCATTCATATATGCATACCAAAAAATATGCAAATGGGCCTAGATGCAAATAGAAAATATTTGACCTTTGCTTGATTTTATTTGACAAAATCTTAACTTATCTCTCCCCCTTTTGTTATCAGCAAAAGAGTAACAGTGTTAGAAAAATGGAGATAAAGTGATAGATATTAATCCAACATTAAAACTCAATTGAATATAAATATTAAATTTTAATAAAAAAATCAAACAAAAATCATAAATACTTTGTTAGGCGCATATTCCACTTTTAGAATGATGGGAAAGATTTCATCATATAAAACCATACAGTTATGTCTATTTGTGGTATATTTATATCAGGAATTTGAATATCTACCAACCATGCATGTAACATGTCCGATTTCTCGACGTCCGAAAGTCGACATCAATACGTCCACTGTATCGAATTTCGCACAGTCGAATGCCAGAAAACCGAACCGTTAGGGTTTAAAGAAGAAGAAGATAGAAGAAGAAACAGAAACAATAACAGAATCTCACATATCCCAGCGGAACAAATATAATAGATAAATGAATATCTTTAAAACAAAGAACTATATCAGTTATTACATTACATCACATTACATTATCAGAGTGTTACAACAACAAACAGCGGAAAAGAATATAACATATCCTAGTGATACACTTCGCCATCCAGCTTGCTCCTGATCTCCACAGCATCTCTTTTTTCGATTTTTTGCTCCCGAATAATGCTAACCTGACTTTAGGTTGCCCGTGTGGAAAATTATAGGCACCCAGAGTTTACAAAGGGAACAATAAACTCCATGTCAGTTGTGGGACTGGTGTGAGATCTCTAAACAATTATTGTCACAAAGAAAAGAAAAGAAAAGAAATCCGCTATGCTTTTTGGAAAATGAAACTACCGTAAGGCCTCCCGCCACACACACAATGCAAACGCAGAATTGGAGGAGATATCTCCTTATGACAGTCAAACATGTTTAATAGGCAAAATTCTTTGATATTATTATTAGTGCACAGTGTGGAAAACATTTTGAAAGTATAATATTAATCTTAGCCAGCATAAGTATCATTATATTATGCCTGCTATAGATACCTCCTGAGGAGGCACGTTATACAACTGCAATCGTAAAGGGCTCGTATTGTTTTGTTTGGATTTCCAACAAATGGTCAGGCAAAGGAATTTCCCACATAAAATGGAATGCCTCTGGAGGGATGTCCCCGAGAACCTAACCGGATCTCTTCTACACAAGGTCGGGTTACCTCTGTAACTAGGTAACAACTGACACGAGTATTTCATCCCCCGATTCTTTGGGACCTTTATCCGAGGGCCCTCAATCCAACAACCACAGAGTAAAGTATCTGGGCTCCATACCATAATACCACTTTTTATAAAAAATCAACATAAGTAAATATCTGGGCTCCATACCATGATATCACTTTTTATCCAGAAGGAAATGGTCATACCTTCAGGGGGGCTACCCCCAAATAACCTTGCTACCACGATTGCTGTTTCGACTATTACCGGATTGTGAGGCTCGACGAAGTCACGTCCACAAAGCTATGCTTTTTTACAAAGCCATTCTTCGATCACAAATGATCAACAAATGATCATCAACACACAGCAGCACTTTGCATGCCACATTACCAAATTGGGAATGTATCACTAGTAATCATCAACTACATAACCTCTGAGCTCGTACGTCTTAGAGAAGGGTGTTAAGCTAAGAGAATAAATCTCCGCCACCAATAGAAATGTGTTTGATAGAAACCAGCTTTACATCTCAAAGTGTAATGTCAGACACACATCCATACATGTCTGTTCCGGGTTCGAACAGAACCGAAGGCACTTCCGAAGAAGCCCTTGCAATCCGAGTCTTCACAATCCCGATATTACTTCCCATCACTTAGGAAATCTCTATACCGGCACGACTCAGTGCAGAGACAATCGAAGGGTTATCCTTGCGTTCTCGAAAATACCCGGTCTTCAAAAGCTTTCCATATCGAAGTATCATTAATCGAAATGGGTTATATAACACAAAGTCCTCTCCCGGCTAAACCGAATAATGAGCGTAAATTTAAAAACATATGGATATGGGACTTCAATTAAGTCACAACTTTAAAATTCAAATCTTTCTTTCAAATGGTTTAAACAAATTACCATTTCAAATCTTTCAAACAAAAAGATTCATTTCACAAAGTTCACCCAGTTTCACAAAGATCCATTCACGAATTCCAAAACAATTTCCACCTCAATTGGATTAGCTCATTTAATCTTTAAATCAAAGATTTAACTTATAGCTTCCAAAACCCATTTCCGAATATTCATTCATAACCTGGAAAACCATTTTCAATTCAACTTGAACTTCCTTTAATACAAATTGGAAATTCATTTCTTATACGAAAGCTTATATCGTTTGAATACAAATAGTTTTTATTTCGAAAAAATCCGATTTCATTTATACAAGTTAAAATCTTTGGGTTAATTTAAATTCCCAAAGCAACACTTTCTAAAATGGTTCAAATTCATGTAAACATATATAACCTTTTTAAAATCATAAGTTCTTTACATAGAATTCAATTTCAAATTTTTAGTTAAAATTTAAATCAAATTTCAAAACTAAATTAAGTTATTCAAAAATAACTTTTTATTTTGAAATTCCTTTTCAAAAGTTTTTCCACTTTAAATCCGATTTATTTTCAAAACCATTTGGATTCAAAAATTCAATTCTAAAATTATTTCAAAAACCTGTGATTTGACCAATTCCACGTGCAATCCATATTCGTATGTGTATAGTGTAGTCCAACGGTTTAACACAACAGCGCACAACATCAACCATCACAGATCCAATTATATCAACATCGATAAGCGGTATAATCCATAATGCTTATCTTCATTCACAGACTCGTAGATAAAATAAATTTATCAATGAGATATATCACAGAATATAAATAAAATTACTATTTGTGAGGAATCCAGTTGGATCCCTCCAACCTATTTCTCTGCATCCACAAATATTAGCACAACCAATAAATATCGATTCAATTTGATAATAATTATCATATTCAGCTAAACAATCAATCAAACATTTAAATATTAGCTATTTAAATAAATTGGTATCTAGATTTGAGTGAGATTACTCACCTTGAGTTTTCGACGAGCGTTCAAATTTAAATTAAATCGAACGGCGATTTAACCAAAAAATTTTACTTGCTCAGAATGATCCTAGAATTACTCCACTATGTCGTACTCGTCTCTGCAATTCCGGCGTTGCCAGTTTCGTCGAAATCTGATAACGTATGTAAAAGATATGAAATTTATAGGTTTCAATTTCAAATTTAAAACAAATTTCTTTTTTTTATATAATTACCAAACTAAATCAGCCGCTACTCTACTTCCTCTTGCGCACGCTACAGGTTCAAACCGAACCCATATGCTGCCGATTAGGGTTCGCTGCCGCTCCACATACAAACGCCGAGAGAACGATCAGCTGCCGCCACCTCGATAGCTCCATCCAAAATTTCATGAAGCTCGGCTACCCCCATCACCAGAAAATGACGCGTGAATGGCCAGCCTTCTCGGTCGATTTGTCGCTAAATCGTTGCGCCACAACCAATCTCAACCGTTAGATCTCTAGATCTCGGCGAGCTCGTCGGCTTTCCAATTGGAAGTTCCTCGCGAAAGCTTGTAGATTGAGAGAAAAATGAAGGAGAACGAGAGGAAGTTTCGGCCATTGAATATGATAGTGTCGGCCGTTGAAAGGAATTAGGGTTTCGCCTCCCCTAAACGTATATATATACGTATAACCAATTATATTATTATTTAATTTATTTTAAAGCAACTTTTTCACACGATCTCCAAATAACGCGTGCCGACAGGCGTTTATAATGTTTTACCCACATTCCGAACACAATGGAACGTGTTTCGGAGGCTAATTTGGTCATATGTACGAGTTAAAAATAAATGATCAATTCTTAATTAAATCGATTAAAATAGTTTCTATGTGTTTTAAGCTGCCAGGGTCAAACGACAACTCCGATTACTATGAAAATTAAAATCCAATGATAACTAACTATTACGGATCCAATGGAACCGGTTTTGTCGAATTCCGAGACTGTGCCCCGGAAGGCTATTTTAACTCGTTGATGAATTCGAGCGATTTTCAAAATCGTCGAAATCACCTAAAATTTTATTAACTTTATTATAAATCGTATAGACTTTATAATTACATTAGAAAATATTCTGATTCACTTCGAACCAAAATCTGATTATTTGCATTATTATATTATTAAATTTCATTATTAAATTAATATAAAATCCCAAATCTTAATTTATCGACTTTTGATTCCATCCAAAAGCCCAACATCATTATTTAAATCAAAATAGACTTAAAATAAATTTAAAAACCATTTTTATATTTATTTACACCCAGATTCACCAATTATCCCAATTCCCATATTAAATTATTATTATTCAAATCCAATTAAATTACCGTATTTGAAATTTAACTAATTCTATTAGTTTAACCAAAATCTTTTTTTTACTTCAAAATCAATTCAAAATCCATATTTAACATTCAAAATGAATTAAATGTTCAAAATTTACGACTAGAAATTTTGGGTCGTTACATCCTTCCCACCTTAAAAGAATTTCGTCCCCAAAATTACTAAGGTAGAAAGAATGCTCCAAACTCAATAGAAAACTCACTTAATAAAAATCTCAAATTTCTCTTTGTCTAAATTTTTTAGTTTCAAATCAAAACTGCTAGTTTCTCGATTCCTATTCCAAAATACTTTTTATTACAATTTTAATTTGAAATCAATTTGTCGTTAAAGTAACGTTTCGAAATTTTCAAAATTTTTTCTAACTCCCAAAATTTTCGAAATTTTTTGGCAGAGTACCCCTTGTACGGAGGAGCTTTGCAATATCACAATAGATGTAAATATATATACATCGATCCATACGGTTGGAAAACCAAAAACGGTTCATATTTCCTATTTTTATTGCGTAGGCGTACCTTTATTAGCATTTTAAAAGCATGCGGCTAATTTATTTTGCATATACGCGCTCCAACTCTATCGATTTGCCTCCCGTACCTGTACTTACTCAACAAACACATCAGTTTTCAATAATATGAAAATTTATTAACATTCTATTCATTAAACTAGCCAAACACATCAATTACATAGTTTAAACAAATCAACTCATAATTAACATGTTAACCATATTTTATCAGCGATCTAAAGATTTCTATCACCATTTAATTTCCCGACAAATCCAAACTTCATTTTTAATCTTCTCGAATGATTTAAATTCAAGTTTACTACATACAGTTTATATTTACTTCAATTCAATTCCAAATTAATTTACAATCAAATTTTTATTTTAAATTTGATACATTTGCCTTTCTTTATGATTCACTTGCATTTATATACAATTCCACTTACTACGATTTCAATCCATTCCAATTGATTCAAAAATCAACTTTGTTTGCTTTTCTTAATTTATTAGCTTTGTTTACAACAAAACGACCAATCTTAATGAAAATTTGATAGCATTCAAGCAAACAACAATTACCGAAGTTTATAACCATTTTAAATTAATTCCAAACCAAACTATATTAATTTTACTTCATTTGAAATTATTTACAACCCATACATTCTTATTTTATTCCATTATCAAATTAAATTCTTATTCTTACACTTCCAATTCCTTATCCATATAGGTTTATATTAATATCATTCAATTCTGGGTTATATACAACTCATACATTCTTATTTCATCACAATAAGAAATTAAAATTCTTTCACTTGCATTAAAATTTTATTATCTAAATAAATTTCATTCAAGACCATTTCATAGTTTGACAACAAACATTCCACAATTTCCTTAAGTTATTTCAATAACAAAATATCTCAATTTCTTCTTGCATCATATTTATTTTTATTTTAAATTTGATTCTTATCCCATCAAATTCCAATCCATTACAAATTTAACTCAATTTATTCACTTATTCAATCCATTTAAAACTTATTTTATTAACGATGAGACCACTTTAAATCATTTCACTCATTTGAATTTATTTATAATTCAAACCATCACTATTATAATCTAATTCCATTATCCATTCACACTCTCAATTTTTTATCGCCAAAATTCATCCATGCCATTACAAATTCCATTTAATTTAGTTTACACTAAATTCATCTTTATCCTATTTTTTTTTTAAATTTAGTTGATATTCATACAATATCCTTTCAGCTTAATTAAATTTTTCTTTCAATTCAATTCTTTTCCAATTCTAATTCAAGTTCAATTAAATTTTATTTTTCCACCTCACATTCATTCCACTTCATTTACAACTTAAATAAGAATTGAATTACATTCTATGTTATTTATAACACAACTAAATTTTGATTTCAATTCAATCCAAATTTAACTTAATTTCTTTTTTTAACTTAAATCCAATTTGGTCCAATTTTATTTCTCGATTATTTTAAATTTTTACCTTCTAACATATAAGTTTAAAACTTATTTACTAACTTAAGTCCATTCAACTTTTATGTCTCACTTTACCTTATCTTGCTTTACCTTTCATTTAGGATTAAGTTTGAAGTCACCATAGCATTCAACTATTTCCCATTTGTGATTATAATTCCATTTTCTATTTATAAGTTCACCAACTTATTTACTTAAAAACTGGTATTGCTCATTTTGAGGTATTTTCATCTTATAATCACAATTCCAGATTATCTATATACACTTAATAGATTAAGGATATAAATTTTCACTACCCAATTATAGTCATTTTACATTTCAACTTTATATCCAATTTAATTCAATTTCAAATTCCAATCTTATTTAACTTATCTTAAGTTAAATTCAAATGTATTTTATTCACCACCATTTACTCAGGTTAAATTTTAATTCCAGGAGTAAAATTTTCATTTTATTCTTATCAATATCAACTTCACTTAATAAGTTCAATAGTTGATTTATTTTTATCTTTACACATTATTTAAATAGAGTTTCCAGAATTCAATTTTTCGGTTTTATTTCAAAATCATTTGAAATACTAATCAACTCATACCCACTCGGTATATCAAATCAAATTCCGGATTCCAAAGCACTTTGTTTTACCAAAACAAATTTCCCCTTTGAAATTTCTAAAACACCTTGTATATCAAACAAATCTAAACAGATATCATACCCAATTATTGTGGAAGCAATCCATTACTTTAGAAACTCGAAAATGAATTCTAATGATGTGGCCATCATCATCAGGATTATTTTTCAACGACTGAAGTGAGTTCAGTGCTTTCTCACTTCCACAAATTCATTTCAAAACAATTCTCATTTAGAAATATTTTCCAAAATAATGCACCATCATTGCCTTCAAACACTTTGGAAACATTTCAAACATTCCCAAGATTTTAGATTTCCAGACCTTTTTATTTTAAATTCATTTTTAAACACTTTTCAAAATTCCCGGGACTTAAATTCTTGTTTAATTCAAATTTAGTTATTCTTCCTTTGGATAAATCATACTAATAGTGTGACGTCCCACCTCTATGCTCACAATAATAAAGAGTATTAAAAGAAATACTGTCTATTATTGTGAAGAATAAGGCTGGATAGGAGCGGCCATCCGTAGTTAGGCCTTACACTAGTATTGGTTATCTCGATAGGAGTGATATATATTTTTATTTTTCATCTCTTATTTATTTACTCCCATCGACATACCCAATTCTAGTATAAAATGAACTACGATGGTTCATAATAGTTTAGGACAATATATATAATAATAACAGATAAAGTAAATGCGGAACACAAATATAACAGAAAGTATCATATATATATAACTGATGTCAGTTGATATACATGTGATACAATACATATGATACAACTACACTGTCGACTCTGGAAGTTACATATACAAGTACATTATCGTGAATAATATACATGAATATACAACATCCTATACAAATTCACTGACTACTAAAATGACAACGACTACTCCAAAAGATATGAAGAGACTTCATAGCTCTAGCAGCAATCCAAAGTAAGATATCAACAACCTGTAAATACTCGGTCTGACCCGAGTATTAAATTCAAAAAAAAATAATACACGGGTCAGTCTAATTCAAACTCAGTTATTAGTGCATAGAAGCCATAATAATTAAATATGAATAGACGACAGTCAAAGTAAATTCACCTATCCGATCCTTTTAACAAAGAAATCGGATAACGGTAAATATAACACTTAACAGTGTTAAATAATAATCAGTAGATTCAAATTTTCAACATAGATAGATAGAAGGATTATTAATGAAAAAAATTTTAGAAAACAACAAAATCGTCATTTTAATTCAAATCAATTTAAACAATTGAAAAATCATTTAAAACATCAATATCGATTGGCTGCAGTGCACGCACGTGTGCACTGCCTCGCCAATACAGTGTGGAAATACACAAAAGCTCTATGAAAACTCATAGACGAACATATGGTCAAACCCAAGTTTTAAAACTGGATTCAGCTCAGCTCAAAGTAAAAGCAAAGTGTTAGTGACCACTCAAACCAGTTCAAACGTGAAATAAATGCAAAATTGACAAATGCAAAAACCAGTGATGCAATGCAAATCAAAACAAAGAATACAATGCCACTGCAGATCCAAATAAGTGCCGAAGTCAACAATAACAGCAGTATACAAGTACAGGCCGCAACAAAATGCAACAAAAGCAAGCCGAGGCTCAGTGGTGAAGCAGCAACAATGAACCAGAGCCAAGAATACATGTACTCGAGGCAATATGCACAAGTGAAAAACCAAAATGGCACAGCAATACCAAATGACAACAGTAAATCAGACGAAGACATGTACAAATATGCAAAGCCATATGAAGTGATGTACACTGGAATATACATGAGCAACCAAATACAACTACAAATGGCATCAGGAATTTCAAATTAAACAGAAGTCAAGCATTTAAGCTGGGCAATATTCAAGTACAAAATCAATGCAACTCAATATCCAAACAAATGCAAATCATAAAGGCTGCAGGTGAAACAAGGTCACTACAGGAACGAACTGGCATAAACATGACAACATGAAATTGGAAATTAGCCAATTTAAAATGCTAATGAACTCGACAGCTACATAGATGATGGAGACATGGTGATGGAAGTGCAGTGAACTTCATAACACAGCAGCATTAAAAGTAGTGTTACAGAGAATATGCAACCTGAAAGGCACGATGGCAGTAAGGTGTTGACTGGGAACAAACTACAAAGACATCAAGTATGTCTAAAGTTAATGCAACTGATCCTTAAGTGAATGGTATCAAGTATATGAAATGTACTTGTAAACACTGAGTAGTGTAACCATGTGAATGCAAAGCAAATCAGACTCAAAGAGGAATGAAACTGGTTTAGGCAAGTGCATCAATAATTGTCACAGCCCCAACAATGAAGTAGTTCTAAAATAACCATATATGAATACAGTCTCGACCAAAACAGCACCAGCCTCGTCGTGAAGCTAATGCAAACACAAAAGTGCAGTGCAACTCAATGATGCAGCATTTTTAATATGTACCAATATGCTAAGCAGACCAGAAAAATTAGACTCAACTACCAGGATGAATACAATGTCAAAGCACAGAGCAACCCAGTGTCAACAACAATGCAACAGTGCCAAGATATATCCCAAATGCAACTGCACCACTAAATGCAAATTATATCAAACAGTGACCCTGCCAATGCAAGGAGATCAAATGAGGTGTTCAATGCAACTTGGACCAACAACACATGTATGCTGTGATAAATGGACAACTAAATAAAACTGGACATTGTAACTTATGAATGCAAAGTGCTATGTAGTGCAAACACAATGGGTGCAAAATGCAACTACGACAATCAGTACTGAAGCAAAACGAAAAGGTATATTGCTTCTTCAAAACAAAATGCTGGACAATGCAAACCCATGAACCACAATATTGCAAATGAACAGAGGCAACAAGAATGGTCATAAACAGTGCAACAAGGCCGACTCCAAAATGCATCAGTGAAGCAAATGAACAATGCATTCGAACAGTAACACTCGATCATGCAGTATAATTAATCAGACCATGCAACAACAACAAAATAAAATGTAACAGAGATGAACAGAAGTGCCACAGTGGTTAGAGAGTATGAGATGCAGACAACACCAAGTTCGAGCCAGCAAGGACTCAGCAATGTCAAAGAAAATAAGAACTACAAATTAAGTTCAAGTGATCAAAGACATGAAATCACAATGCAACTGTCAACTTCAGTTTGAAAATGAAACAGGTTAAGGAATGAAGTATAACAAGTGCAACAGGCTATACTGCAGAGTGAAGACTACAATACCAAAAGGTAAGTGTACAACAAAAGGAAACAAGTATCAGACTATCAAATGTACCAGAATATCTAGAGTGAATACAACGAACACAGAGCTACCAAATGCAGCATGGAACTACAGAAATACGACCCAACCAGACCAACTCAAGTATAATGCAGACAATTCAACTGTCTCAACATTGACTCAAGGCAGAAAACATCAACAACGAACAAAAATCAAATCGAAGCAGAAACATCGAAAACGAACAAGCAAACGAATTCGAACAGTTCTAATAAGATGTGAGTAACATAAATTACTCACCTTTGCAAACGAAAAGCATGACTCCTCAGTTCGAACGATCTCGAGTTGAAGCCGTGGCCCTCAAGAGACGAACGATCAACGCGGCAAGGGAACCTGAATCATCCTCTCGATCGAACACCAAGACGGCGTCTTTGAATTTTGGAAAACCCTAATTGCCGAAGATTGAACGAGCGCAGCTATTATTCGATGCGAGGATAATTGGAGGAGGAGGAACGAACAACCGGACGAACGAACTAGCCCTAAGTTCAGAAAGAAGACGAGGCCGCCATTTCTGATTTTCTTCCTTCGATTAATTTTTAGGGTTGCGAAAATAAAACAAGAAAGAACACGGGTCATCTTCTATATACGACCCATTATCAAAAACATGGCCCAAAAATTCTCAGTCCCCAAACGCTTCACCCAATTTCTTAAAAGAATTTAAACCAAATTTAAAAACTTCAATTAGCAATTAGCTAGCACAATAATTGTTTAATGATGATTATAAATTGGGCAAAACCCCGGGTTGTTACAGACTCCCCTCCTTATAAAAATTGCGTCCCCGCAATTTTCATAATTAAAGTCGTCAATAACAATTTTTTTTTTCTAACATAAACTGGTTAAGCTAGAAAATAAAGTCGGGAATACAAACCCCAAAGAAATCTTTTAATTTCCTAAAAGAAATTCACAAATTCTCAACAAAATCTAATTATCAAATAGACAATCAGAAAATAATTAAACTGGATAAATGCAATTAACAGCAATATTCAATTATCAATAAGATAAATAGAATACAGAAATCACAAAACAGCAATATCTAATTATCGATACGATAATTAGAAGGCAGCAAAATCAAATTATCAACAAAGATAATTATAAAACACAAATCACAATTTGCAAAACTGCAATTAACTAGTTACAAAACGGTAATCAGAAAACAACAAAGGTCTAACTATCAAAAACGATAATCAGAATTATCAAATCAACCAATATTTGATTATCTCAAGCGATAATCAAATTTCAAATCGACAAATATTTGATTATCTCAGGCGATAATCAAATTTCAAATCAGCAAATATTTGATTATCTCAGGCGATAATCAAATTTCAAATCAGCAAATATTTGATTATCTCAGCGATAATCAAATCTCAAATCAACAAATAATTGATTATCTCAGGCGATAATCGAATTTCAAATCAGCAAATATTTGATTATCTCAGGCGATAATCAAAATCAACAAATATCTAATTATCAATACGATAATCAGAAACAACAAATATTCGATTATCAAAAATGACGATAATCAAAATCAACAGATATCCGATTATCAAAAACGATAATCAAAAACAAAAAATATTCGATTATCAAAAACGATAATCAAAATCAACAGATATCCGATTATCAAAAATGATAATAAGAAACAACAAATATTCGATTATCAAAAACGATAATCAAAATCAACAGATATCCGATTATCAAAAACGATAATCACAAACAACAAATATTCGATTATCAAAAACGATAATCAAAATCAACAGATATCCGATTATCAAAAACGATAATCATAAACAATAAATATTCGATTATCAAAAACGATAATCAAAATCAGCAAATATCTAATTATTACAAGCGATAATTAGAAACAACAAATATCCGATTATCAAAAACGATAATCAGAACTCATATCAACAAATATCCAATTACCTGCAGATAATTGGAAACAACAAATATCTAGAAATCAATAAAGATACTCTAGAAAATCAACAAAAAGGTTGGATCGATCCCAGCAGATGGCGAGTTTTAGCTACGCCGCACGTGCATCTCAGAGTGGCCGAAGCCTACCAAGTACTATAAATTTTTGGCGCCCATCAGATGACCCGAAGGTCCAGCAGAGTGACCCGAAGGTCTAGTACTGGTATTTGACCCGAAGGTCCAGCAGAGTGGCCCGAAAGCCCAACAAATGACCCGGAGGTCCAGCAGAGTGGCTCGAAAGCCCAACAAATGACCCGGAGGTCCAGTAGAGTGGCTCGAAAGCCAAATAAAATCATCAGATATTCAATTAACAAGTCCGGAATTAACCGAAAAAGCAAACGCACATGTCCCATACCATGTGTTTTACTAAATCGTTTGATTCTCTTCATCGTTTCCTTGAACGTGAAATCATCAAAATCATCAAACAGCAAATGTTTCAATTAACGAGTCCGGAATTAACCGAAATAGCAAACGCTCATGTCCCATACCACGAGTTTTACTAAATCGTTTGATTCTCTTCTTCGTTTCCTTGAAAGTGCAAAATTGTGTATTCAAAAATAACATTTCACATTATCAAACGGACAAGTCCGGAGTTAAGCGAATCAGTAAAAGAAAGGGTCATAGTCCTCGATTTTGCTGAAACGTTTAAATCGCTTCCTCATTCTTTTGAAAGCGCAAAATGCAAAACTTCTGAAAACAATCTCATTTTTTCACAAAAGTAATAATTTACATTCTCAAACGAACAAGTTCGGAATTAAGCGAATCAGTAAAAGAAAGGGTTCATAGTCCTCGATTTTGCTGAATCGTTTAAATCTCTTTGTCATTCTTCCGAAAACGTAAACCGAAAAATTTTGGAAACAATTTTTTTTTTAAAAAAAAACTTTTTATAATCACGTGATTAAATCAGCAACATAAGTAGCAACTTCAACAAAGAATTGGTACTTCTCAAAACAACATAAAACTAATCTCAAAATCAGCATTGCGGGATAACCGCTTGAAAATCCACTTTAAGACTTGACGATTACTGAAGTCAATGCGACAGTAATTTTTAAACATAAAAATCTCATCAAAATGATCCTCATCAAAATATAATACCAGTGGAATTTTATTTATTAAAATGTCAACAAAACACCGTACTTCAAAATGTAGCACTAGTGTGAAAATCCCGTTATAATAATAACGGCAACAAAATACGTTTCATAACCAAGCATCGGTTCAACGTAAAATTAATGCAGTAACGTGTAACTTGAATTTGCACGTATACTACAAAATGAACAAAGGAATCATTCGAATATATCTTCAATGAAGATAATTCAAAACAACAAAATCTAATCAACATGTGATTAGCATCAAAGGAAACCAGCAAAAACTTCAACAAAACCACATAGCTGCAATCGCCTCGAATCCTCAAATCGGATTCGAAATTTTTAAAGAAAACAAAATAAACACAGCTATGTAAACAACAAATGAAATTTAATTCAATTTCATATTCTGATTTTTTTTTTAAATCAAAATAATTATCATCTGTACTCAGCGAAGCAGTCACACTGTTCTCGCTGCGCACTCTGATAAACAAAGCACAAATCAATCAATCATCAAAACTCAAATCAACTTTTATTTTTAACTCAAAGCACATATAAAACATCGACAAATAGTTGTAACACATGTTCCATCTACGTTATGTTTTATATTATGTCCTAAACCTCAAGCTCTGATACCAACTGTGACGCCCCACCTCTATGCTCACAATAATAAAGAGTATTAAAAGAAACACTGTCTATTATTATGAAGAATAAGGCTGGATAGGAGCGGCCATCCGTAGTTAGGCCTTACACTGGTATTGGTCATCTCGATAGGAGTGATATATATTTTTATTTTTCATCTCTTATTTATTTACTCCCATCGACATACCCAATTCTAGTATAAAACGAACTACGATGGTTCATAATAGTTTAGGACAATATATATAATAATAACACAGATAAAGTAAATGCGAAACACAAATATAACAGAAAGTCTCATATATATATATATATATCTGATGTCAGTTGATATACATGTGATACAATACATATGATACAACTACACTGTCAACTCTGGAAGTTACATATACAAGTACATTATCGTGAATAATATACATGAATATACAACATCCTATACAAATTCACTGACTACTAAAATGACAACGATTACTCCAAAAGATATGAAGAGACTTCATAGCTCTAGCAGCAATCCAAAGTAAGATATCAACAACCTGTAAATACTCGGTCTGACCCGAGTACTAAATTCAAAAGAAAATAATACACGGGTCAGTCTAATTCAAACTCAGTTATTAGTGCATAGAAGCCATAATAATTAAATATGAATAGACAACAGTCAAAGTAAATTCACCTATCCGATCCTTTTAACAAAGAAATCGGATAACGGTAAATATAACACTTAACAGTGTTAAACAATAATCAGTAGATTCAAATTTTCAACATAGATAGATAGAAGGATTATTAATGAAAAAAAATTTAGAAAACAACAAAATCGTCATTTTAATTCAAATCAATTTAAACAATTGAAATATCATTTAAAACATCAATATCGATTGGCTGCAGTGCACGCACGCGTGCACTGCCTCGCCAATACAGTGTGGAAATACACAAAAGCTATATGAAAACTCATAGACGAACATATGGTCAAACCCATGTTTTAAAACTGGATTCAACTCAGCTCAAAGTAAAACCAAAGTGTCAGTGACCACTCAAACCAGTTCAAATGTGAAATAAATGCAAAATTGACAAATGCAAAAACCAGTGATGCAATGCAAATCAAAACAGAGAATACAATGCCACTGTAGATCCAAATAAGTGCCGAAGTCAACAATAACAGCAGTATACAAGTACAGGCCGCAACAAAATGCAACAAAAGCAAGCCGAGGCTCAGTGGTGAAGCAGCAACAATGAACGAGGGCCTAGAATACATGTACTCGAGGCAATATGCACAAGTGAAAAACCAAAATGGCACAGCAATACCAAATGACAACAGTAAATCAGACGAAGACATGTACAAATATGCAAAGCCATATGAAGTGATGTACACTGGAATATACATGAGCAACCAAATACAACTACAAATGGCATCAGGAATTTCAAATTAAACAGAAGTCAAGCATTTAAGCTGGGCAATACTCAAGTACAAAATCAATGCAACTCAATATCCAAACAAATGCAAATCATAAAGGCTGCAGGTGAAACAAGGTCACTACAGGAACGAACTGGCATAAACATGACAACATGAAATTGGAAATTAGCCAAGTTAAAATGCTAATGAACTCGACAGCTACATAGATGATGGAAACATGGTGATGGAAGTGCAGTGAACTTCATAACACAGCAGCATTAAAAGTAGTGTTACAGAGAATATGCAACCTGAAAGGCACGATGGCAGTAAGGTGCTGACTGGGAACAAACCACAAAGACATCAAGTATGTCTAAAGTTAATGCAACTGATCCTTAAGTGAATGGTATCAAGTATATGAAATGTACTTGTAAATACTGAGTAGTGTAACCATGTGAATGCAAAGCAAATCAGACTCAAAGAGGAATGAAACTGATTTAGGCAAGTGCATCAATAATTTTCACAGCCCCAACAATGAAGTAGTTCTAAAATAACCATATATGAATACAGTCTCGACCAAAACAGCACCAGCCTCGTCGTGAAGCTAATGCAAACACAAAAGTGCAGTGCAACTCAATGATGCAGCATTTTTAATATGTACCAATATGCTAAGCAGACCAGAAAAATTGGACTCAACTACCAGGATGAATACATTGTCAAAGCACAGAGCAATCCAGTGTCAACAACAATGCAACAGTGCCAAGATATATCCCAAATGCAACTGCACCACTAAATGCAAATTATATCAAACAGTGACCCTGCCAATGCAAGGAGATCAAATGAGGTGTTCAATGCAACTTGGACCAACAGCACATGTATGCTGCGATAAATGGACAACTAAATAAAACTGGACATTGTAACTTATGAATGCAAAGTGCTATATAGTGCAAACACAATGGGTGCAAAATGCAACTACGACAATCAGTACTGAAGCAAAACGAAAAGGTATATTGCTTCTTCAAAACAAAATGCTGGACAATGCAAACCCATGAACCACAATATTGCAAATGAACAGAGGCAACAAGAATGGTCATAAACAGTGCAACAAGGCCGACTCCAAAATGCATCAGTGAAGCAAATGAACAATGCATTCGAACAGTAACACTCGATCATGCAGTATAATTAAGCAGACCATGCAACAACAACAAAATAAAATGTAACAGAGATGAACAGAAGTGCCACAGTGGTTAGAGAGTATGAGATGCAGACAACACCAAGTTCGAGCCAGCAAGGACTCAGCAATGTCAAAGAAAATAAGAACTACAAATTAAGTTCAAGTGATCAAAGACATGAAATCACAATGCAACTGTCAACTTCAGTTTGAAAATGAAACAGGTTAAGGAATGAAGTATAACAAGTGCAACAGGCTATACTGCAGAGTGAAGACTACAATACCAAAAGGTAAGTGTACAACAAAAGGAAACAAGTATCAGACTATCAAATGTACCAGAATATCTAGAGTGAATACAATGAACACAGAGCTACCAAATGCAGCATGGAACTACAAAAAAACGACCCAACCAGACCAACTCAAGTACAATGCAGACAATTCAACTGTCTCAACATCGACTCAAGGCAGAAAACATCAACAACGAACAAAAATCAAATCGAAGCAGAAACATCGAAAATGAACAAGCAAACGAATTCGAACAGTTCGAATAAGATGTGAGTAACATAAATTACTCACCTTTGCAAACGAAAAGCATGACTCCTCAGTTCGAACGATCTCAAGTTGAAGCCGTGGCCCTCAAGAGACGAACGATCAACGCGGCAAGGGAACGTGAATCATCCTCTCGATCGAACACCAAGACGGCGTCTTTGAATTTTGGAAAACCCTAATTGCCGAAGATTGAACGAGCGCAGCTATTATTCGATGCGAGGATAATTGGAGGAGGAGGAACGAACAACCGGACGAACGAACTAGCCCTAAGTTCAGAAAGAAGACGAGGCCGCCATTTCTGATTTTCTTCCTTCGATTAATTTTTAGGGTTGCGAAAATAAAACAAGAAAGGGGACGGGTCATCTTCTATATACGACCCATTATCAAGAACATGGCCCAAAAATTCTAAGTCCCCAAACCCTTCACCCAATTTCTTAAAAGAATTTAAACCGAATTTAAAAACTTCAATTAGCAATTAGCTAGCACAATAATTGTTTAATGATGATTATAAATTGGTCAAAACCCCGGGTTGTTACAAATAGAATTTTATTTGGTATCAAACCTTTTCAAACTTTAGATTCTTATATTTGATTATAATATTAACAACCAAACATCCAAATATATATATAAAATTTTCAGAAGAATTATTCCTTTTATATCAAAATATAATTTTTGGGTAAAATTATTTCATATACCCCACTTTAAAAACAATACTATGTCGGTTTATCTTGTTTAAGAGTTTAGAAACCCCTATCGATATGGTTGTACTTCCCGTACTGACCAAAATTTATAAACACTCAACCGATAGGTCAACACAGTATAAAAACAATTTTATATTCACTAATAAGTACGCTCTCATATCTATTATTACACTCAAACTCATTCTAGAGTACTACCGACTCTATCTCTAATGAGTAACACCCAACAGAGCCAAGGTTATCGCTTAACCAAATGCTCTGATACCACATGTAACATGTCGATTTCTCGACGTCCGAAAGTCGACATCAATACGTCCACTGTATCGAATGCCGCACAGTCGAATGCCGGAACCGAACAGTTAGGGTTTAAGAAGAAGAAGATAGAAGAAGAAACAATAACAGAATCTCGCATATTGTAGTGGAACAAATATAAAAGATAAATGAATATCTTTAAAACAAAGAAATATATCAGTTATTACATTACATCACATTACATTATCAGAGTGTTACAACAACAAACAGTGGAGTAGAATATAACATATACTAGTGATACGCTTCGCTGTCCAGCTTGCTTCTGATCTCCACAGCATCTCTTTTTTCGATTTTTTGCTCCCGAATAATGTTAACCTGACTCTAGGCTGCCCGTGTGGAAAATTATGGTCACCCAGAGTTTAGAAAGGGAACAATAAACTCCAGGTCAGTCGTAGGACTGGTGTGAGATCTCAAAACAATTATTTTTACAAATAAAAGAAATCCACTATGCTTTTTGAAAAATGAAATTACTATAAGGCCTCCTGCCACACACACAATGCAAACGCAGAATTGGAGGAGATTTCTCCGTATGATAGTCAAACATGCTTAATACGTAAAATTCTTTGATATTATTATTATTAGTGCATAGTGTGGAAAACATTTCTAAAGTATAATATTAATCTTAGCCAACATAGGTACCATTGTAT
The DNA here is from genome assembly GCA_030765085.1 of Allium cepa. Classification (NCBI taxonomy): domain Eukaryota; kingdom Viridiplantae; phylum Streptophyta; class Magnoliopsida; order Asparagales; family Amaryllidaceae; genus Allium; species Allium cepa. The sequence continues at coordinate 618,193,773 of CM060942.1, forward strand.
TATGCCTGCTATAGCTACCTCCTGAGGAGGCAGGTTATACAACTGCAATCGTAAAGGGCTCGTATTGTTTTGTTTGGATTTCCAACAAATGGTCAGGCAAAGGAACTTCCCACATAAAATGGAAAGCCTTTGGAGGGACGTCTCCAAGAACCTAACCGGATCTCTGCTACATAAGGCCGGGTTACCTCTGTAACTAGGTAACAACTGACACGAGTATGCCATCCCCCGGTCCTTTGGGACCTTTATCCGATGGCCCTCAATCTAACAACCACACAGTAAAGTATCTGGGCTCCATACCATGATACCACTTTTTATAATAAAATCAACATAAGTAAATATCTGGGCTCCATAGCATGATATCACTTTTTATCCAGAAGGAAATGGTCATACCGTCAGGGGGAGCTACCTCCAAATAACCTTGCTGCCACGATTCTTGTTTCGACCATTACTGGGTTGTGAGGCTCGACGAAGTCACATCCACAAAGCTATGCTTTTTCACAAAGCCATGCTTCGATCATAAATGATCAACAAATGGTCATCAACACACAGCAACACTTAGCATGCCACATTACCAAATTGGGAATGTATCACCAGTAACCATCAACCACATAACCCCTGAGCTCGTACGTCTCAGAGAAGGGTGTTAAGCTAAGAGAATAAATCTCCGCCACCAAAAAAAAATATTTGATAGAAACTAGCTTTACATCTCAAAGTGTAATGCCAGACACACATCCTTACAAGTCTGTTCCAGGTTCGAACAGAACCGAAGGCACTTCCGGAGAAGCCCTTGCAATCTGGGTATTCACAATCCCGATTGAACTTCTCATCACTTAGGAAATCTCTATACCGGCGCGACTCAATGCAGAGACAATCGATGGGTTATCCTTTCGTTCACGAAAATACCCGGTCTTCACCACCGGTCTTCAAAAGCTATCCATATCGACGTATCATTATTCGGAATGGGTTATATGACACGAAGTCCTCTCCCGGCTAAACCGAATAATGAGCGTAAATTTAAAAACATATGGATATGGGACTTCAATTAAGTCACAACTTTAAAATTCAAATCTTTCTTTCAAATGGTTTAAACAAATTACCATTTCAAATCTTTCAAACAAAAAGATTCATTTCACACCCAGTTTCATAAAGATCCATTCACGGATTTCAAAACAATTGCCACCTCAAATGGATTAGCTCATTTAATCTTTAAATCAAAGATTTAACTTATAGCTTCCAAAATCCGTTTCTAAATATTCGTTCATAACTTGGAAAACCATTTTCAATTCAACTTGAACTTCCTTTAATACAAATTGGAAATTCATTTCTTATACGAAAGCTTATATCGTTTGAAAACAAATAGTTTTTATTTCGGAAAAATCCGATTTCATTTATACAAGTTAAAATCATTGAGTTAATTTAAATTCACAAAGCAACACTTTCTAAAATGGTTCAAATTCATGTAAACATATATAATCTTTTTAAAATCATAAGTTCTTTACACAGAATTCAATTTCAAATTTTTAGTTCAAATTTTAAATCAAATTTCAAAACTAAATTAAGTTATTCAAAAATAACTTTTTATTTTGAAATTCCTTTTCAAAAGTTTTTCCACTTTAAATCCGATTTATTTCCAAAACCATTTGGATTCAAAAATTCAATTCTAAAATTATTTCAAAAACCTGTGATTTAACCAATTTCCACGTGCAATCCATATTCGTGGATGTATAGTGTAGTTCAGGGGTTTAACACAACAGCGCACAACATCAACCATCACAAATTCAGTCATATCAACATCGATAAGCGGTATAATCCATAACGCTTATCTTCGTTCATAGACTCGTAGATAAAATAAATTTATCAATGAGATATATCGCAAAATATAAATAAAATTACTATTTGTGAGGAATCCAGTTGGATCCCTCCAAACTATTTCCCTGCATCCACAAATATTAGCCCAACCAATAAATATCGATTCAATTTGATAATAATTATCATATTCAGCTAAACAATCAACCAAACATTTAAATATTAGCTATTTAAATTAATTGGTATCCAGATTTGAGTGAGATTACTCACCTTGAGTTTTCGACGAGCGTTCAAATTTAAATTAAATCGAACGCCGATTTAACCTAAATTTTTTACTTGCTCAGAATGATCCTAGAATTACTCCACTGTGTTGTACTCGTCTCTACGATTCCGACGTTTCCAGTTTCATCGAAATCTGATAATGTATGTAAAAGATATGAAATTTATAAGTTTCAATTTAAAATTTAAAACAAATTTCATTTTTTTATATAATTACAGTAACTAAATCAGCCGCTACTCTACTTCCTCTCGTGCATGCTACAGGTTCAAACCGAACCCACATGCCGCCGATTAGTGTTCGCCGCCGCTCCACATACAAACGCCGAGAGAACGATCAGCTGCTACCACCTCGATAGCCTCCACCGCCTCGACATCCACTCAAAACTTCATAAAGCTCGGCTACCCCCATCACCAGAAAATGACGCTTGAATGGCCAGCCTTCTCGGTCGATTTGTCGCTAAATCGTTGCGCCACAACCAATCTCAACCGTTAGATCTCTACATCTCGGCGAGCTCGTCGGCTTTCCAGTTGGAAGTTCCTCGCGAAAGCTTGTGGATTGAGAGAAAAATGAAGGAGAACGAGAGGAAGTTTCAGCCATTGAATATGATAGTGTCGGCCGCTGAAAGGAATTAGGGTTTCGCCCCCCTAAACGTATATATATATATATACGTATAACCAATTATATTATTATTTAATTTATTTTAAGGCAACTTTTTCACACGATCTCCAAACAACGCGTGCCAACAGGCGTTTATAATGTTTTACGCCGTTTATAATGTTTTACCTGCATTCCGAACACAATAGAACATGTTTCGAAGGCTAATTTGGTCATATGTACGAGTTAAGGAAATAAATGATCAATTCTTAATTAAATCGATTAAAATAGTTTCTATGCGTTTTAAGCTGCCAGGGTCAAACGACAACTCCGATTACTACGAAAATTAAAATTCAATAATAACTAACTATTACGGATCCAATGGAACTAGTTTTGTCGAATTTTGAGACTGTGCCCCGGAAGGCTATTTTAACTCGTCGATGAATTCGAACGATTTTCAAAATCGTCGAAATCACCTAAAATTTCACCTTTAAAATTTTATTAACTCTATTATAAATCGTATAGACTTTTTAATTACATTAGAAACTATTCTGATTCACTTCGAACCAAAATCTGATTATTTGCATTATTATATTATTAAATTTCATTATTAAATTAATATAAAATCCCAAAAATTAATTTATCGACTTTTGATTCCATCCAAAAGCCCAACATCATTATTTAAATCCATATAGACTTAAAATAAATTTTAAAAACCATTTTTATATTTATTTACACCCAGATTCACCAATTATCCCAATTCCCATATTAAATTATTATTATTCAAATCCAATTAAATTACCGTATTTGAAATTTAACTAATTCTATTAATTTGACCAAAATCTTTTTTTGCTTCAAAATCAATTCAATTCCACATTTAACACTTAAAATGAATTAAATGTTCAAAATTTACGACTAGAAATTTTGGGTCGTTACATCCTTCCCCCCTTAAAGAATTTCGTCTCCGAAATTACTAAGGTAGAAAGAATGCTCTAAACTCAATAGAAAAACTCACTTAATAAAAATATTAAAATTTCACTTTGTCTAAATTTTCCAGTTTCAAATCAAAACTGCTAGTTTTCGATTCCTATTCCAAAATACTTTTTGTTACAATTTTAATTTGAAATCAATTTGTCGTTAACGAAACGTTTCGAAATTTACAAAAAAATTTCTAACTCCCAAAATTTTCGAAATTTTTTGGCAGAGTCCCCCTTGTACGGAGGAGATTTTGTAATATCATAATAGACGTAAATATATATACATCGATCCATACGGTTGGAAAACAAAAACAGTTCATATTTCCTATTTTTATTGCGTAGGCGTACCTTTATTAGCATTTTAAAAGCATGTGGCTAATTTATATTACATATACGCGCTCCAACTCTTTCGATTTGCCTCCCGTACCTGTACTTACTCAACAAACACATCAGTTTTTAATAATATGAAAATTTATTAACATTCTATTCATTAAACCAGCCAAACACATCAATTACATAGTTTAAACAAATAAACCTCATAATTAACATGTTAACCATATTTTATCAGCGATCCAAAGGTTTCTGTCACCATTTATTTTCCCTACAAATCCAAACTTCATTTTTAATCTTCTCGAATGATTTAAATTCAAGTTTACTACATATAGTTTATATTTACTTCAATTCAATTCCTTACTACATATAGTTTATATTTACTTCAATTCAATTCCAAATTAATTTACAATCAAATTTTTATTTCAAATTTAATACATTTGCCTTTCTTTATGATTCACTTGAATTTACATACAATTCCACTTACTACTATTTCAATCCATTCCAATTGATTCAAAAATCAACTTTATTTGCTTTTCTTAATTTATTAGCTTTGTTTACAACAAAACGACCAATCGCAATGCAAATTTGATATCATTGAAGCAAACAACAATTACTGAAGTTTATAACCATTTTAAATTAATTCCAAACCAAACTATATTAATTTTACTTCAATTGAAATTATTTACAACCCATACATCCTTATTTTATTCCATTATCAAATTAAATTCTTATTCTTACACTTCCAATTCCTTATCCACATAGGTTTATATTAATATCATTCAATTCTGGGTTATATACAAATCATACATTCTTATTTCATCACAATAAGAAATTAAAATTCTTTCGCTTGCATTAAAATTTTATTATCTAAATAAATTTCATTCAAGACCATTTCATAAGTTTGACATAAAACATTCCACAATTTCCTTAAGTTATTTCAATTAGAAAATATCTCAATTTCTTCTTGCATCATATTTATTTTTATTTCAAATTTGATTCTTATCCCATCAAATTCCAATCCATTACAAATTTTAACTCAATTTATTCACTTATTCAATCCATTTAAAACTTATTTTATTAACAATGAGACCACTTTAAATCATTTCACTCATTTGAATTTATTTATAATTCAAACCATCACTATTATAATCTAATTCCATTATTCATTCACACTCTCAATTTTTTATCGCCAAAATTTCATCCATGCCATTACAAATTCCATTTAATTTAGTTTACACTAAATTCATCTTCATCCTATTTTTTTAAATTTAGTTGAGTATTCATGCAATATCTTTTCAGCTTAATTAAATTTTCTTTCAATTCAATTCTTTACCAATTCTAATTCAAGTTCAACTAAATTTTATTTTTCCACTTCACATTCATTCCACTTCATTTACTACTTAAATAAGAATTGAATTTCATTCTATATTATTTATAACACAACTAAATATTGATTTCAATTCAATCCAAATTTAACTTAATTTCTTTTTTTAAATTAAATCCAATTCGGCCCAATTTTATTTCTCTATTCATTTTAAATTTTTACCTTCTAACATATAAGTTTAAAACTTATTTACAAACTTAAGTCCATTCACCTTTTATGTCTCACTTTACCTTATCTTGCTTTACCTTTCATTTAGGATTAAGTTTGAATTCACCATAGCATTCAACTATTTCCCATTTGTGATTATAATTTCATTTTCTATTTATAAGTTCACTAACTTATTTACTTAAAAACTGGTATTGCTCATTTTGAGGTATTTTCATCTTATAATCACAATTCTAGAATATCTATATACACTTAATAGCTTAAGGATATAAATTTTCACTACCCAATTATAGTCATTTTACATTTCAACTTTATATCCAATTTAATTCAAATTCAAATTCCAATCTTATTTAACTTATCTTAAGTTAAATTCAAATGTATTTTATCACCACCATTTACTCAGGTTAAAATTTTAATTCCAGGAGTAAAATTTTCATTTATTCTTATCAATATCAACTTCACTTAGTAAGTTCAATAGTTGATTTATTTTTATCTTTACACATTATTTAAATAGTGTTTCCAGAACTCAATTTTTTGGTTTTATTTCAAAATCATTTGAAATAATAATCAACACATACCCACTCGGTATATCAAATCAAATTCTGGATTCCAAAACACTTTGTTTTACCAAAACAAATTTCCCCTTTGAAATTTCTAAAATACCTTATATATCAAACAAATCTAAACAGATATCATACCCAATTATTATGGAAGCAATCCATCACTTTAGAAACTCGAAAATGAATTCTAATGATGTGGCCATCATCATCAGGATTATTTTCCAGCGACTGAAGTGAGTTCAGTGCTTTCTCACTTCCACAAATTCATCAAAACAATTCTCATTTAGAAATATTTTCCAAAATAATGCTCCATCATTGCCTTCGAACACTTTGGAAACATTTCAAACATTCCCAAGATTTTAGATTTCCAGACCTCTTTGTTTTAAATTCATTTTATACACTTTTCAAAATTCTCGGGACTTAAATTCTTGTTTAATTCAAATTTAGTAATTCTTCCTTTGGATAAATCATACTTATAGAGTTTTATTTGATTTTAAATCTTTTCAAACTTTAGATTCTTATATTTGATTATAAAATTAACAACCAAACATCCGAATATATATATAATATTTTCAGAAGAATTATTCCTTTTATATCAAAATATAATTTTTGGGTAAAATTATTTCATATACCCCACTTTAAAAACATTACTATGTCGGTTTATCTTGTTTAAGAGTTAAAAAAACCCCATCGATATGGTTGTACTTCCCGTACCGACCAAAATTCATAAGCACTCAACCGATAAGTCAACACAGTATAAAAACAATTTTATATTCACTAACAAGTACGCTCTCATATCTATTATTACACTCAAACTCATTCTAGAGTACTACTGACTCTATCTCTAATGAGTAACACCCAACAGAGCTAAGGTTATCGCTTAACCAAATGCTCTGATAGCACATGTAACATGTCGATTTCTCGACGCCCGAAAGTCGACATTAATACGTCCACTATATCGAATGCCGCACAGTCGAATGCCGGAAACCGAACAGTTAGGGTTTAAAGAAGAAGAAGATAGAAGAAGAAACAGAAACAATAACAGAATCTCGCATATCGCAGTGGAACAAATATAATAGATAAATGAACATCTTTAAAACAAAGAAATATATCAGTTATTACATTACATTACATTACATTACCAGAGTGTTACAACAACAAACAACGGAAAAGAATATAACATATACTAGTAATACGCTTCACCGTCCAGCTTGCTTCTGATCTCCACAGCATCTCTTTTTTCGATTTTTTGCTCCCGAATAATGGTAACCTGACTCTAGGCTGCCCATGTGGAAAATTATGGTCACCCAGAGTTTAGAAAGGGAACAATAAACTCCAGGTCAGTCGTAGGACTGGTGTGAGATCTCAAAACAATTATTTTTACAAAGAAAAGAAATCCGCTATGCTTTTTGGAAAATGAAACTACCATCAGGCCTCCTTCCACACACACAATGCAAACGCGGAATTGGAGGAGATTTCTCCGTATGATAGTCAAACATGCTTAATACGTAAAATTCTTTGATATTATTATTATTAGTGCATAGTATGGAAAAAATTTCTAAAGTATAATATTAATCTTAGCCAACATATGTACCATTGTATTACGCCTGCTATAGCTACCTCCTGAGGAGGCAGGTTATACAACTGCAATCGTAAAGGGCTCGTATTGTTTTGTTTGGATTTCCAACAAATGGTCAGGCAAAGGAACATCCCACATAAAATGGAAAGCCTTTGGAGGGACGTCTCCAAGAACCTAACCGGATCTCTGCTACATAAGGCCGGGTTACCTCTGTAACTAGGTAACAACTGACACGAGTATGCCATCCCCCGGTCCTTTGGGACCTTTATCCGATGGCCCTCAATCCAACAACCACACAGTAAAGTATCTGGGCTCCATACCATGATACCACTTTTTATGAAAAAATCAACATAAGTAAATATCTGGGCTCCATACCATGATATCACTTTTTATCCAGAAGGAAATAGTCATACCCTCAGGGGGAGCTACCCCCAAATAACCTTGCTGCCACGATTTCTGTTTCGACCATTACCGGATTGTGAGGCTCGACGAAGTCACATCCACAAAGCTATGCTTTTTCACAAAGCCATGCTTCGATCACAAATGATCAACTAATGATCATCAACACACAGCAACACTTAGCATGCCACATTACCAAATTGGGAATGTATCACTAGTAACCATCAACTACATAACCTCTGAGCTCGTACGTCTCAGGGAAGGATGTTAAGCTAAGAGAATAAATCTCCACCGCCAAAAAAAAAATATTTGATAGAAACCAGCTTTACATCTCAAAGTGTAATGTCAGACACACATCCATTCAAGTCTGTTCTGGGTTCGAACAGAACCGAATGCACTTCCGAAGAAGCCCTTGCGATCCGGGTATTCACAATCCCGATCGGATTTCCCATCACTTAGAAAATCTCTATACCGGCACGACTCAATGCAGAGACAATCGACGGGTTATCCTTTCGTTCTCGAAAATACCCGGTCTTCACCACCGGTCTTCAAAAGCTATCCATATCGACGCATCATTATTCGAAATGGGTTATATGACACGAAGTCCTCTCCCGGCTAAACCGAATAATGAGCGTAAATTTAAAAACATATGGATATGGGACTTCTGTTAAGTCACAACTTTAAAATTCAAATCTTTCTTTCAAATGATTTAAACAAATTACCATTTCAAATCTTTCAAACAAAAAGATTCATTTCACAAAGTTCACCCAGTTTCACAAAGATCCATTCACGGATTTCAAAACAATTTCCACCTCAATTGGATTAGCTCATTTAATCTTTAAATCAAAGATTTAACTTATAGCTTCCAAAACCCGTTTCCAAATATTCATTCATAACTTGGAAAACCATTTTCAATTCAACTTGAACTTCCTTTAATACAAATTGTAAATTCATTTCTTATACGAAAGCTTGTATCGTTTGAAAACAAATAGGTTTTATTTTGGAAAAATCCGATTTCATTTATACAAGTTAAAATCTTTGGTTAATTTAAATTCCCAACGCAACACATTCTAAAATGGTTCAAATTCATGTAAACATATATATCCTTTTTAAAATCATAAGTTCTTTACATAGAATTCAATTTCAAATTTTTAATTCAAATTTAAATCAAATTTCAAAACTAAACTAAGTTATTCAAAAATAACATTTTATTTTGAAATTCCTTTTCAAAAGTTTTTCCACTTTAAATCTGATTTATTTCCGAAACCATTTGGATTCAAAAATTCAATTCTAAAATTATTTCAAAAACCTGTGACTTAACCAATTTTCACGTGCAATCTATATTCGTGTGTGTATAGTGTAGTCCGGGGGTTTAACACAACAGTGCACAACATCAACCATCACAGGTTCAATCATATCAACATCGATAAGCGGTATCCAGATTTCCCTCCAACCTATTTCCCTGCATCCACAAATATTAGCACAACCAATAAATATCGATTCAATTTGATAATAATTATCATATTCAGCTAAACAATCAATAAAACATTTAAAATTAGCTATTTAAATTAACTGGTATCCATATTTGAGTGAGATTACTCACATTAAGTTTTCGACGAGCGTTCAAATTTAAATTACATCGAACGGCGTTCGATTTAACCTAAATTTTTTACTTGCTCAAAATGATCCTAGAATTACTCCACTGCGTAGTACTCGTCTCTGCGATTCCGTCATCGCCAGTTTCGTCGAAATCCGATAAAGTATGTAAAAGATATGATATTTATAGGTTTCAATTTCGAATTTAAAACAAATTTCTTCTTTTTTTTTATAATTACCAAACTAAATCGGCCGCTCCTCTACTTCCTCTCGCGCACGCTACAGGTTCAAACCGAACCCATATGCCGTCGATTAGGGTTCGCCGCCGCTCCACATACAAACGTCGAGAGAATGATCAGCTGCCGCCACCTCGATAGCCTCCACCGCCTCGACATCCACCCAAAATTTCATGAAGCTCGCCTACCCCCATCACCAGAAAATGACGCACGAACGGCCAGCCTTCTCGGTCGATTTGTCGCTAAATCGTTGCGCCACAACCAATCTCAGCCGTTAGATCTCTAGATCTCGGCGAGCTCGTCGACTTTCCAGTTGGAAGTTCCTCGCGAAAGCTTGTAGATTGAGAGAAAAATGAAGGAGAACGAGAGGAAGTTTCGGCCATTGAATATGATAGTGTCAGCCGCTGAAAGGAATCAGGGTTTCGCCTCCCCCCCCCCCCCAAACGTATATATATACGTGTAACCAATTATATTATTATTTAATTCATTTTAAAGCAACTTTTTCACACGATCTTCAAACAACGCATGCCAACAGGCGTTTATAATGTTTTACCCACGTTCCGAACACAATGGAATGTGTTTCGGAGGCTAATTTGGCCATATGTATGAGTTACGGAAATAAACTATCAATTCTTAATTAAATCAATTAAAATAGTTTCTATGCGTTTTAAGCTGCCAGGGTCAAATGACAACTCCGATTGCTACGAAAATTGAAATCCGACAATAACTAACTATTATGGATCCGATGGAACTGGTTTCGTCGAATTCCTAGAGTGTGCCCCGTAATGCTATTTTAACTCGTCGATGAATTCGAGCGATTTTCAAAATCGTCGAAATCACCTAAAATTTCACCTTTAAAATTTTATTAACTCTATTATAAATCGTATAGATTTTATAATTACATTAGAAACTATTCTGATTCACTTCGAACCAAAATCTGGTCATTTGCATTATTATATTATTAAATTTCATTATTAAATTAATATAAAATTACAAATCTTAATTTATCGACACTTGATTCCATCCAAAAGCCCAACATCATTATTTAAATCCAAATAGACTTAAAATAAATTTTAGAAACCATTTTTATATTTATTTACACCCAGATTCACCAATTATCCCAATTCCCATATTAAATTATTATTATTCAAATCCAATTAAATTACCATAGTTGAAATTTAACTAATTCTATTAATTTGACCAAAATCTTTTTTTTTACTTCAAAATCAATTCAAAATACACATTTAACATTTAAAATGAATTAAATATTCAAAATTTACGACTACAAATTCTGGGTCGTTACAATGCATAACCGTTAGGACTTTTAAATGAGATTAGTAGTATTCCAATTTTATTTTAAAAAAAATGAATTCAGGTATCTTCTAACCACGCATAACCGTGAGGACTTTTAAATGGGATTAGAATCAACTTGTTTATTTAAAAAAATCAATTTTGATATGCGTTCCATACATGCAACCGTGAGCACTTTAAATGAGCATGGAAGCACATAACAAATTCCAAGTAATTCACCCATGCATAACTGTGAGGACTTTTAAATGAGAGTGAATACTTTGGATTTTATTTTATTTTATTTTTTTTATTTTTTTCTTTTTACTAAAAAAATTTTAAAATGAAAAATGAATGATTCCTATTTAAAGTACCACATATTGACAAACTATATTGCATTTTGATGAGTGATGGTCGTCAGAAATATGATAGAAATAGAGATGGTCATGGAATTTTTTTACCAACAAATTTTTCTATAACTCTTGTTTAAATTTCTAAAGAAATTTACTAATTATACCGTCTCGAGTCATAATATACGATAAATATCAACACTCGTCATTTTTTTTTTCAATTACTATTTTTCTTGTTGATAATTAGTAGGGAGTCAGATTAGTCAATGTTATAATTTAAAAATTAAACTCAAAAATAATTATAAAATCAATTTTTCTAAAAATGACCAATCTAAAAACAAGGTCAAAAATGATTTTCTAGAAGGGGTTTTATGAGAAAAAATTCTGCTATTTGAAAAATTATGAAATGAAAAATATGCAAATATTTTCTTTGAAAAATGATGCAGTTACTAAATGTCTCAACAAATCATGTTCCACTAGTAATTTTTCTATCGACTAGATTACCAGTGTAATCTGCATCTGAATTTCTCTTTCATTCAAAATTATCCTTAATTGAATTTTTTAGACCAGACCATGAAGTGTGCAATAAAATATCTCAAAATCAATTTTAACAGCTTTTTAAAAGACATTCTCTTGAATTTGAATTAAAACCGTGTAAATAATCAAAAACCGTGAATATAGAGTCAGCCGTAAAATAACCAAATGTATTATCATCCAACAAAACACTATTATTAATCCAAACTAATATATATGAAGTAATTCAAAGTCTCTATAGATTTTTATAGTGTTCTTGGCATAAGAATATAATTGGCCAACAATCAAAATCATCATTATTTTATCATCTCATTATTGGCTGATTAAACTCAGCTTACGGTGCAGATTATCACATTTAGTATATCGTTTAAATAAATATACCATTACCTGTTTTAACTTTACGATATTTTTCGTTGTTATCCATTGTGATTCTGTCACTTTTATACTAGGATAAGGAACTTTGCTTTGTCGCCCGTTATGTTTCTGGAACAGCCAGAATTCAGATAACACTGTTGTTGTTCCTTAGCCTGCCACCACACCTACATGATGGAAGATTTTTGTGACCTATTTGTTTTTATAGGTCCATAATTGTTAGTGGCAGAATATTTTGAAAAATAATTTTGTGGAGACCCAAAACTATTTATATATGTTCCTTTTGGCACCCAGATTTGTTTAACTTTGAGAGATTTTATATTTATGCCTTTCGGAACCCAATTTGGTATAGTTTTTACGTGCTTGGGTCTATACCAAAAAATATTTTGATTGTGTCCAAATTTTCTACAAATTGTGCATATTGAATTTACTTGATTAATCACATTTCTAACATTTTTAGATTGATTATACCCAAGCCTTTTTCTAATTGTATTAACAGTTTGTTTCCTTAAGAGCATATTCAACGATTTTTCACTTTTTGAAAATTTATCTAAAGTCGTTGACAGTTGTTGAAATTGTGTTTTGAGAGATTCATTTTCGTTTATCAATTGTGTGCACTTTTTAATAGAATTTTCTCTCCTATTATTTTCACTTTCTTTCAAAATCATAATTTCATTTTCAAGTGATTTTATAGTAATGTTTGAGTTTTTTAGTTTCTTCCTCAAATGATAGACACTTGTCACACTTAGGGAACTTATTTTGATAGTTTTTAACTAATTGTTCAAGTTGATCATTTAAATCTGTCAAAGTATCTTTTTGTGATTCAAGTTTGGCATACTCCTCCCTAAGTTGTTCAAAACAGCCATTTACTTCGTGGAAATATATAAGTAATTCAATGAGTAAGTTTTGATACCTCGCTTGGCTCGTCATCGTCGCTATCAGTTATATTACCTTGAAGGCACATATCTGCTTTCTCACTCTCACTGCTAGTACTTTGATTATCTACATCACTTGTATTCCACGTGGCTGCAAAACTTCTCATTTTTGATTTCTTTTCAAAATCGCATTGATTTTGAGGAAAATTGGGCTTGATGTGTCCGGGTTGGTTGCATTTATGACAGATGATCTTCTGTTCGTATGAATTTTCTAGTGCTTTGACTATTCTATTTTTCAATTTTTGATTTAGAGCTGGATTTCCATATTTGTAATTCCACCTTTTGAATTTCTTTATTATCAGCTCCAATTCTGCTACTCCATCATCATCATCATCTTCACCATCTCTTTTTGTTGTTCCTTTAAGAGCTATTGATTTCTTTCGAGTGTCACCTCCTTCACGCTCTTTCTTGAATTTCATTTCTAGCTCATAAGTGGTGAGATTCCGATGAGTTCTTTAACTTTTATTTGTTTTAAATCTTTTGATTCTTGAATGGAAGTCACTTTTGCTTCAAAACTTCGTGGAAGGACTTCGAGGATTTTTCGGACTATCTCCAACTCTGTGTATGATTTTCTGAGAGCTTTTGATTTGTATACGATATTGGAAAGTCGTCCATTCATCTCTTTGACATTTTCTTCCTTCGCCATTATGAAGTTCTCGTATTCGCTGCGTAGCATGGCAAGGCGAGATTCTTTGACCTGAGATGTTCCTTCGTGAGTCACTTCTAGTGTGTGCCATATTTCCTACGCAGTTAGACAATGTAAGACATGATTAAATTCAAATTGATCCAATGAACAGATAATATAATTCATAGCTTTAGCATTAGCATTTTTTAATTTATTTTCTAGTTCGGTCCGTTGATCCTTTGGTTTATCTATTTCCTGATTATCTATAATTATAGTTGTTGCTCTATAACTTGTCTCAACAATATTCCAAGCGTCAATGGTTTTCAGAAAAATTTTCATCCTATTTTTCCAGTAAGCATATTCACCATTGAACATTGGTGGTCTAACTATGGATTTACCCTCAGCAAAAGCAGTATTAAAAGAAGCCATTTTAAAAATTCAAATTTTTTAAAACAAAAATTGGTTTCTGAAAAACGATTTTTTTTAAACAAAAGTTAACTTCTATTCCTAGCTCCGATACCACTTGTAGGATCGATTTCACCCTAGAGGGGGGTGAATATGGTGATACTGATAATTATAAAAATTATTGCGGAAGCTTATAAAATTATTTGAACACAGAAAAATCAAAATTATAGCTGCACAGATAATAGCAGAATAATAAATGCAGAAAAAGAACGACACAGAATTTACCCAGCTTCGGCAAAATCCTGCCTACGTGCTGCCTCCAATTTTTCTACTAGAAATTAAGTAGTCATACGCTTACACACATAAACTTGCGACACCCGCTACTGACTAACCGAACTCTACACTCAAAACCCTGCCACAACTCAGCCACTGAGTTGCGAATTCTTAAACTACGCCACGTAGTTTGTCCCCTAGTCACACGACTAGTAATTACACAATTTTCAAAAGAAAATACAAAAGACAACAATTTAAAAACAACTAAAAACAAAACCCTAATTAACCAATACTAAAAATAGAAGGGCCGCCCCAAATTATATTCACTAAAATATGGCCCCGTTATCTCCTTTATTTATTTTTCTCTGAGAAAATATGTCGACCTGGATTCCTTCTTTTGTTCGATCCTTTTAGCTCTGAAAGTAGGGCTTGTGCTATCGAAGAACTCGATTGATTGTTGATCGATTACAATTGATCTTCTGATTTGCATCGGTAATCGACCGTCTCTTCACTTTGCTCACGGTTCCTTCAATTTGCGTCGAGTTCGAATCAAAATTGGTATGTAATTTTCTTTTTTCTTTTCTGGTTTTGCTTACTTAAACTCCATGCTACCAATTTGCCGATGATGTTACTTATTTATATAGTATTCGAGATCCTTGATTTTTGTTTGTATACATCTATTTGTATTCGTCTTCGGCCATTTGATTATTCTTGAACGATGGTGATTTATCTGACTTTTTCAATTCATATAATTTCGGCTTGGTTAACAAGGCTTCGATTTTGACTTTGCTTGGCCACCACGGTGTCGATTTCTGACTTGTTCAACTTCAGCACTGACTTGGTTCAATGTTGACTTCGGTTTTGCTTTGACCTGCAGTTGTCTTCGACTGCAAACTTGATTTTGTGATGTTGATCTTGTTCGACTTTTGCCATACTATTCACTGCCCCTGGTGGCACTTTCGACTTTGTTCGATTTTACTTGCTGTTTCATGACTCCGGCCATTATGTCTTTACTGCCATGTGTATACATACATCTATGTATGTATATATGTGTTGTATTTGTAATGTTCACTGTGATTCCTTTAGCCTGTTTTCATTTTTCCTGTACTCTGCTTGATTTTCTATTATACTGTCTTGAGCTCGAGTTGCTTCAATGTGATGTTTACACTGTTGCATATCACTGCATTTCCATTACTGCACTGTTCACTATATGTCGAGGTTGATGTTGACTTGTTTTTTGACCATAGGTACTATGTGCCTTATACTAGTTCATGTAGCTCCATTACTCTGGTGTTTGTTAGGTAGTCTCGAGTTTGTATTCATTGTTACTTGAATCTGATTCACTCCAGAAACTTTTGTCCATTATATATATTGTTGTATGATGGCTGTTATGCACTGGTTATCTTCACATCATTGCATAATTCGAAGTTTGGTCCAAGTTGCAGTAATACTCCTTGCATTCTGGTTTCTCTGTCTTTGATGCTGAGGCCTGTGCTGCTGCATTGAGTTGTTTGGTTGACACACTTGTAGTTATACATTCATGTGTTTGTTCCTTCATGTGGTATGGATTTGCTTTGAACACATTTCTGCTTTTCGTTGGGTTGATGTGCACTATGCCTCGAGTGTGTTTGCATCTGAGTTGAATTCATGTGTGACTTGAACTTTAGTTGAGATTTGTGGTCTTGAGATTGTAGTTGAGTTTGAGCCATTTGTTTCAGCTAGAGTTGTATTTCCTTATAATGTTCATTTGAAGTTATAGCCTTTGTGCTCGAGTCTGATACTTGCACTGTCCAGTTTCACAGTTGCATACATCTTGTATCTTTTGGAGTTTAGTCGAGGCTGCATATATGTATTGAGCTGGTACATGCTTGTATACATGAGTATATACATATGTGTATGTATATATATATATATATATGCGCATTGTCTCAGTGATGCATCGCTTGGCCATATGTATTTGTTTGCAGTTTTGCCCCTGTTTAGTTTGTGTTGAACTGATTTTGCATTTGCTTCAATTTAGTTTGATACACTTTGAACTTCATGTTGATTTTTGAAATCACACCTGAGTTAAATCCAGCTTAAAGCTCGGGTTTGACCTTGTGTTGATATTGTGACATTATTTTTATTGCACTTGAGTTGAACCCGGCATTTTAGGTTTGACATGTGCTCACCTGTCCCTGTAATTTTATCAAGTGTATATATCTGTGTGCACGACCTTGTGGCATGTACAGTAATACACTGTGCATGTCACAAGCTGTTCGTGTATAATGAGTTCGAATTTAAATGATGACGAATAACCCAAATAACCGAGGCAAATATTATTTTCAAAATCCACATTTTATTTTATACCGCAAAAAATATATCATTTTCAATTTTACTGCATCAATGCATATTTTTGCAGATTTCTTAGATGCTGGATTCATATTGGAATGAAGTTGAAGATAAATACGAGTTAAGTGAATGAGTGATGTGTAGTGAGGTGCAATGTAAATGTGAATCGTGATGTAAACAAAATTGTATTGTAATTGAAGTTGTGTATATATAGTGAGAGCTTAAAATTTGTACTATTCAAAAATTGTAATAAATATTTGTTTGAATAAAATATCTGCTTGAATTCAAATTCCGTTTTATTTATTTTGTTCAACAAATATTTATCTAATCTGTGAAAATAAAATAGTATATTAACAAATACATTTAAATGAACATATATATGCTTATTATCATCAAACAAAAAATCATATAATTGCATATTCAACAAACAGAAACAATAGTGGGATATAATTGTGTGTGTGTGTATACATATATATGCATCGATAATGGGCCAAATTTGTTATATTTTTAGAAAAAATGATGAAATCAATATTTACAAGCTATAGTGGGAGTGGGCTTGATTTTTTTGGCCTAAGCATATAAATTTGAACAATTTGAGAAAAATATACAAGTGCAGGCCAGGAAAGAAAGGAGTTTCTGGAAATGCAGTGGATTGAAATTTTCACGGCGAAATCTAGCATCCGAAAATCGACATCAAATACCTCACTTGTATTCGAATGTCGAAGATTCAAATGTTGAACTCTAGTTCGGTGGAGCTTATAATGACATTAGATGAATACAATACAGCGGAAATAAAATGAATTTCATTAATAAACAACATACGGATACAACATTTGATACAACATCACAAGGTTTGAACAAAACAACATCAGTGTGCTATATAAGTAATACAACAACAAAACAATAACACCGCAGCAAAGAAACAACAGAGTCTTCAAAAAGAAAGAGATCGAGATTGAGAATCCAGCATAAGCACCTTCAAAACCGAACTCCAAAGACTTCAAACCAAAAGCTTCCAAAATCCGATAGCTTCCAAAAGACTTCTAAATTTAAATTTACTATCCAAGCTAGCTCAAGAACACGAATAACCTGTTTTTAGGCTGCCCATATGGAAAATTATGGGCACCCAGAGTTTAGGAAGGGAAAAATAAACTCCGGTCAGTCATGGGACTGGTATGAGTAAACAAAACAGTTGTTTGAACAAAAACAATTTATAAAAGAAATCCGTTCATGCTTTTGGAAAATGAAACTACCATAAGGCCTCCCGGCACACACACAATGCAATCGCACACTTGGGGGGAGATTTCTCCTTATAATAGTCAAACATGCTTGATGCGAGAAAACTCTCTTGATATTATTATTACTACATAGTGTGAAAACATATCGAAAGTATAATATTAATCTTAGCCAGCATAGGTACCACTATACTATGCCTACTATTACTACCGTTTAAGAATGGCTGGTTATACAACTGAAATCGTAAAGGGCTCGTATTGAATGATTGGATATCCAACAATGGTTGGGCTAAGGAACTTCCTTTTCAAATGGGTACGTCTCTGAAGGGACGCCTGATAACCTAATTAGATCTCTGCCAACACAAGGCCGAGTTTTCTCTGTAACTAGGTAACTACTGACACGAGTATGTCATCCCCCGATCGTAACCAACCTTTGTCCGGGGCCCCAACAACAACGACAACCAACAACCACATAAGTTAAGTATTTGGGCTCCATACCATGACACCGCTTTTTATCCAGAAGGAAATGCACATACCCTAAGGGGCGCTACCCCCGTAACCTTGTCGCATCCTTCCTGTTTTGACCATTTTCAGGTTGTGAGGTTCGACGAAGTCTCGTCCACCAAGCTACGCTTTTCACAAAAGCCATGCTTCGACCAATAAATGATCAGCACTCAGCATGCCACACTACCAAATTGGGAGTATATCACTGATAACCATCAACTACATAACCTCTGAACTCGTACGTCTCAGAGAAGGGTGTTAAGCTAAGAGAATAAATTCTCCGCCACCAAACAGAAATGTAGATAGAAATCAGATTTATATCTCAAAGTGTAATGTCAGACATATAACCATACAAGTCCATCCTGGGTCTGAATGGAACCAAAGGCACTTCGTCCAATAAAGGAAGAAGCCCTTGCAATCCGGATATCCACAAGCTCGGCCGGACTCCCCATCACATATGGAGATCTATATAACGGAACAACTCAGTGAAGAGACAATCGATAGGTAATCCTTTCATTCTCGAAATTACCTGGTCTTCACCACCGTCTTCAAATGCACTCTAATTCGTCGCTTCATTAATTCGGAATGGGTTTTATGACATAAAGTCCTCTCCCGGCTAATCCGAATAATGAGCGCTTATTTTTAAAACACGTGGATACACAAGTCACAAAGATTCACTATTAAGATTCGATGTGGGTTTCGGATAACCGTTTGGAATCCGACTTCCTGTCGCATCGAAATTCAAGTGTCGTTTAAAGGCCAACAGTTTTCACATTCACATAGAAGTAAATCACCGATATCACAGTTTAATTCGCAACTATTCGCATCACAAAGTATCACAATCACATATCAGGGGTATTAATTAGTTTAAGGCATTCAATAGTAATTCAACATTTATAAGCAAGATTAATTAATCGTATGATTATAATTAGTTAATCACTTAATTATTTTCATTAATTATCCTCAATTAATGATTGATTATCCTTAATTATTAATTAATTAATCTTAATTATTAATTAGTTAATCTTAATTATTAAATTAACCTTAATTATAATTTAATTATCCTTTAATTACTAATTAATAAATTAATTAATTATTCTTTAATTACTATTATTAAGTAATTATCTTTTAATTACTGTCATTAAATAGATATATCTTTAATTACCTAAACTTTAATTAATTAGTTAAAAGACAAATCATTTATTTTAATTAATCACTTAATTATCATTAAAAATCATTAATTAACAAACCTTGTAATTAGTTAACATGAACACATAGATTAACTCAAGATATTTAGGTTAAGTAATAAATTTAAAAAAGATCCATCTTAATTAATTCTTTAATTACATTATCTATTTAAAAATAATAAAGAATTAATGTTATAAATAATAATTACATCATTAAAATAAACTTAATTATTTTAAAATAATTAACTTAAACCTTTACCAATTCCCTCTTTAAATAAAACAATTATTTTTAAAAGAATTAGTTAAAAATTATTCAAAGTTGAATTTGTTTTTAAAATTTGAAAACTGTTTTTAGACTAACCCGAGGTATCCTCGGGTCCGCCCCCGAGTCCAGACCAATCTCCTTCGAGTCGTTCACGTGCTACCCAATATTTTAACATTGTTTTTGTTTTAAGTTATTAAACCCGGTACATACTTGAAAATACATGATCCTAATCTCAAGCCAGCAACATGATTTCTCGAAGTCGTCTTCGAGTTAAACCTTTTTCCCTCAAACTATTACTTACTAACACAATCCAAAACTTGTGCACGTGCACTACCGATCGCTAGCGTTCTGGTCATCGCCACCACCTTTCACAAGTCACCGTCAACTCTTCCGAACACCACGAGCACCCAGAAACCCAAAACGTTGACGAATTTGCAATCGAGCCATTTGATAAAAACTGGAACAAAACTGAGCCACCAAAGATCGCATCGTACTCCCATCTCCGACCATCAAAGGTCACACGAACATAACCGAAGCTTCATCAATGTCCAACGCCTCGATTCCCCCATGTCTAATGTAGTCCGATTCGACATCGATGGCGCCATTGCCTCGTGAATACGATCGACCAAAAACTGGTTTTAAACCCTATATCGCTGCCGTCTCGACGCCACGATGAATTATAAATTCACCTAATATTTTTCTGATGATCCCCGACCACCATGCATGCTCCAACTACGAACACGAGATCCAGTTCTTCACCGATGGCCAGAATTTGGTGAAATTTACGATTCTGTTCATCCACATATCTCTCACTCGATATCAAACTGAAAATCTTGAATTTAATTTTAAAAATCATGTTTTTCGAAGTCGAACCATATAAGGTAGGTGAATCAAAAAATTACGAAGTTCAAATCCGACATGTTTTCAAGTTTCACTGTATATTTTCTTACCCGGTCAAAATCATCTTCTGTTTTAACCTAAAAATATTTTAAAAACTTAAATCTTGATTTTATAAACAGCTTTCATTTTGATCTTGAATCCTAAAAATGATTTAAGAAAGAGCTTTTGATTTTTGAAACAGGTTTTAGAACCTATAAGCCTCGAACGGAACTCATATTCATGTATATATACATACACAAGGACATATATTCATATTTGTATATATACACAACCAATTTTACAACTTAACTAAAAGCACGATCACAAACAACTAGTTCAAATCCAAATTTCAAAAGCGTTTACTCGCTTGGTGTCTGAAAATAGAGAAGAATTTAGAAGTGTTTGAATTTGTAAAAACTGGAAATGTTCTTTGGATTTGATCTTTTTTTAAACTAGTTTAAGAACTGATTACTGTTTTTAGTGATGAACCTTGCTTTTCTTAAGTTATTGAAGGTTGAAATCTTACTTTGATCTTGAAACTTCGATATAGGTTTTGAATCTGATGTTTATTTACTGGAATTTGTTTTCTGTTTTAAATTTTGTTTTCTATTTTGATTACTTGCCTTTGAATTTTTTTTCTCTTATGGTGTGTTTTTTTTTATATGCTCAGGTTTTAGAAAAGTGAAGATAAAAGAAATGAGAGAGGAAAGAAATAGAAAAATATATTGCCTTGGTTTTCTTTAATTTGAAAATGAAAAGAAAATAAAATTTTGACATTTGTTCATTTATATGATAAAATCATTACACTTGTTAATTTCATGTGTTAAAAACTAAACACTTGTCTAACTTCACATTATAATGTTACACTTGTATTTTTGCATGATTTTTATGTCTTTTTTTATTTTATGTTATTTTAAATTGTATTTCCTATTTCATAAATACGTTTTCCTTATTTATATATATATATATATGACCTTTAAAGAAAATAATTTGGAACTAAATTATTCATTAATAAATAATCACATTATTATTATTTTTAAATCCAAATATTTTAAGAATTTTATTTTTGAATTTGTTATTTTTGAATTTCAATTCAAATTCAAATCTTTTCATATATATATATATATATAAATCAGTGCTTATCTCATTTGTTTTGAAAATTTCAAATTAATTCCAAAATTTATATTAATTATTAATTTTAAATTTGATAAAAATTGGGATGTTACAGATTCCCCCCTTAAGAAAATTTTGTCCTCGAAATTTGAAAGAGAGAGAGAGACAAACAAAGAATATATGAATACATATAAAAAGATAGAGAAATGGCTTACCAGATTAAGCCGAAATATCTACTCTACACTTGGGATATGACTTCTGCATGCTATCCTCTGTTTCCCAAGTACAGTCATTTGAATCACCACTCCATTGCACTTTTACCAGCTTCGCCATCTTATTTCTCAATTGCTTTTCATCTCGATCAATTGTCTTTAACGGTTCCCTTTTCACTGCCAGATTTGGTGTGATCTCTAAATCCTGTTGAGCGGCCTCCTTAATGAAATAGTCTGGATCGTGCACATATTTCCAAAGATGTGAAACATGAAACACATTATGTATGCCAGATAACCAGTTGGGTAACCGCACACGATAAGCCAAAGGATCGATCCTCTCAAGTATAGGAAAAGGACCTATATATCACGGTTCCAGCTTACCAGTCTTTCCAAACCTAACCACTCCACGCATTGGAGAAACTTTTACGAAAACAGAATCTCCAACCTAAAATTCTAAAGATCTTCTCCTGCGGTCAGCATAACTTTTCTGTCAGCTCAGGGCAGTTTTCAATTTCTTTCGAATAAAATAAACCTTTTCAGTAGCCTCCTTTATCATGTTTGGTCCAAGAACGAGTCTATCACCTGACTCAATCCAACATGCAGGTGATCGACACGGACGTCTATATAATGCTTCGAAAGGAGCCATTTTAGTGCTGGCCTAATAGCTATTATTACATGAGAATTCAACCATATGCAAATGGTCCTC
Organism: Allium cepa; assembly: GCA_030765085.1. Taxonomy (NCBI): domain Eukaryota; kingdom Viridiplantae; phylum Streptophyta; class Magnoliopsida; order Asparagales; family Amaryllidaceae; genus Allium; species Allium cepa. The sequence goes on from CM060942.1 coordinate 618,216,895, forward strand.
CCATGAACTGCCAAAGTCAAGAATACAAGCACGTTAAAGGTCTTCCAAGATTCTGTTTGTCCTTTCTGTTTGCCCATCATACAGCTGATGGTAAGCAGTGTTGAAGTTTTAATTTGGTCCCCAGTGCGGCTTGAAATGCCTCCCAAAATCTGCTACTGAAGATCGGGTCACGATCACTCACTATACTACTCGATATTTCATGGAGACAAATAATTTCTTTCACTACAATTCTGCTAAACTCGCTGCTGTTCGGGTGGACTTCATTGGGATAAAGTGTGCAGTCTTGGTTAAACAATTCACGATAACCCAAATCGCTTCATTACCCTTACGAGTACGTGGAAACCCATCTATAAAATCCATAGATACTTGATCCCATTTCCACTTAAGCACCTCCAATGGTTGGAGTAAACCCGCCTTTTTCATCTGATCACTTGTGATTTACTGACAAATTGTACAATGACTGACATAGATAGATATGTCCCTCTTCATTGTTTTCCACCAAAAAGTCCTTTTGATATCTGGATACATCTTATTAAACCCTGGATGGATACTAAGTTTAGACTTGTGACACTCGTCCAAAACTTCACATTTTAGATCCAAGATGTGTGGGACACAGATCCTGCCTTTCAGTCTTACAATTCTATTTTTATCGACTTCAAAACTGGAATCTTCACCACGACGAATTCTCCTATAAATGTCTAAAAGAAACTTGTCTTCTTTTTGCTTACTTGTGATATTTTTAAGAAGAGCAGGAGTGACAACAAGATATGCGAGAACAACATGTCTTCTACTCAAAGCATCGGCTACCACGTTGGCTTTTCCAAGCGTGTACATATCTAGGTCGCATGATGCTAGAAATTCCAACCAATGTTATTGCCTTAAATTTAAATTTTTTCGGGCAAAGAGATATTTCAGAGATTTATGGTCGGTGAACAATTCAAAATTTTCACCTAAAACAAGGAGGGTTTATTAAGTATAAATATTAAGTTAAGTTAAACTTTTAAAATTTTAGGAAAGCCGAAAGAGATTTTTTACCCAAAAGATAATGTGTGACGCCCCACCTCTATACCCACGCTAGCCAAGGACACTACGGGGTAATGCCGTCAACTAGCGCGGAGAATAAAGCTGTTGAGGAGCGACCATCCGTGTGATTTCTTTGTGCCAACACCGATATGCCAGATAAAATATAACATGCATTTCATCTCAAGAGGAAATCCGACATACCGACACAAACTCAAAGCTACTACACAGTGGTTATATATAATCTTCAGAAACAAATATAGAAATAAACATAACATAAATCAGTCACAGATAATTCATATCACTAAGGCGGAAACAGATATGAATATAACACATGAAAGCGTAAATCAGAGTAGTGGTCAAATAAGATCCACAATATCAAAAAAGAATAGATATAAGTGCTAGACAAAAGAATATGTATACATTAAGGAGTCTATATCTCAAATGTATACAACAAAAACTACTAGACTAAAGTAGTTAAGCAAAAGTCAGAAGATGGTTCCAGATAGGAAGTCATGAGGAAGCACCTGCAATATCTCAGTCTGACCCGAGTATTATTTAAGAAGAAAATAATAAACGGACCAGTCTAGGTATAATTATCAGATAAAGTGAGATATAATAAGAGATATAATTAAAATGTATGATAACCAAAAATGTCTTACCTCGACAAGTATACATTAGGAAATCAACAAAGTAAAATCATACAAATATCTCACGAATCTCATAGCACAAAAAGAATGTCATATTCTTTATTTAATTCACCAAGCCACAATAAATGACATACATATCAATGCCAATTGTAAAAGTTGGTGAAACATAAATTCCAAAAATCATCAATTAGAAATCCAGAAATCACAAAAAAAGGATGGTCAATCCCAAACGGAACGCTATTCCATAGACTGAACATCGACGCACCTAAATAGAGACGCCCCATGCACAGTCAAACATCGACGCACCTAGAAAGGCACGAACCATGCAAAGACAAACATCAATGCACCTAAATAGATACACCCCATGTAATGTCTAGCATCGATGCACCTAGAAAGATACACCCCATGCATAAATAAGCATCGACGTACCTAGAAAGATACGCCCCATGCATAAATCATCGACGTATCTAGAAAGATACGTCCTATGTAATGTCTAACATCGATGCACTTAGTAAGATACACCCCATGCAAAGTCGGGCATCGACGCACCTAGAAAGATACGTCCCATGCATAGATGAACATCGACGCACCTAGAAAGATACGCCCCATGCCCCGACTTATTGAGCCGATTGCTCCATGAAGTACACAAACATCGACACACCTAAATTGATACGACCCATGTGTAAATAAACATCGATGCATCTAGAAAGGCACGACCCATGCAAAGACAAACATCGACGCACCTAAATAGATACTCCCCATGTAATGTCTAGCATCGATGCACCTAGAAAGATACACCCCATGCATAAATAAGCATCGACGTACCTAGAAAGATACACCCCATGCATAAATCATCGACGAATCTAGAAAGATACGCCCCATGTAATGTCTAACATCGTTGCACCTAGAAAGATACACCCCATGCAAAGTCGAACATCGACGCATCTAGAAAGATACGTCCCATGCATAGACGAACATCGACGCACCTAGAAAGATACGCCCCATGCCCCGACTTATTGAGCCGATTGCTCCACGAAGTAAACAAACATCGACGCACCTAAATAGATACGACCCATGTGTAAATAAACATCGACGCACCTAAATAGGTACGACCCATGCGAGAAATGAGACGAAGCTCAATAAAATGAAGTACAGTCCTCCATATGGACAAAAAGACATCACACATTGCTAGTCTAAACCATAAAATGATCATCATCGATCATCAAGAAGTGTCAATTACAATAAGCTAGTAAATATAAGAGTTCAGCTTCATGTACCATAACCACTAGCTTAACTTAAATATTTGCGAACAAATTGTAGATCTCTACTGGAAAATTGTCACAAGAGTTTCAATCGAACGAGTCCAAGAATTAACCGACGAAGTAAACGCAAGCGTTTCATACCGCTTGTTTTACTAAACCGTTTAATTAGATTTATCATACGAGTGAGGTAAAGGTTTGTATATACTAATAGGTTGGAAAACAGTTTTAAGAAACGAGCTTTGTAATAAAATAGTGTTGAAATCATTTTGATGAAAGAGTTTTGATATTTACTACTAGCATTGAAAACCTTTATATTTTTAAAGTGACAAACCATAAAAATGATTGTAGAAACAATCAATCATTAAAATCCACGTACGAAGATGTGAATTAAATCCAAAGAAACCGATAAAGAATCAATCGAAATTGATATTCAAAAATCCCTAAAAATGAGTCATCAAAGTCGTAATAAATGATAACAACAATTAGGATCATCACGAATCGATTCAAATTGGAAGTTCAATCCCAAAAGGCAAAGTGGTCTGAAACAGCAAATTCAGTTGACTAAACAGATATTTCAGTTGACTAAACAGCAAATTCAGTTGACTAAACAGAGATTTTCAGCTGACTGAATTCTGCCTGGAAACATTTTGTTTCCAGGTTCAGTCAACTAAACAGAGAATTCAATAGACTAAATCATGCGTGGAAACATTCTGTTTCTAGGTTCAGTCGACTAAACAGAGAATTCAGTCGACTAAACAGCAAATTCAGTTGACTAAACAGAGATTTTCAGTTGACTGAATTCTGCCTGGAAACTTTCGGGTTCGAGATTCAGTCGACTAAACAGAGAATTCAGTCGACTAAATCATGCCTGGGCTGTTTTTCAGCCTATCCAAATGAAGAGCAAACTCTTCCAACATGCAACCGGACGAACATTGGCTCTAAGGGTTTATGCCAATAGGCAACCCGACCCTATATGATCCTCGACGCATCACCAAAACATGATCAAAACATCAAAGTTAGGGTTTTAAAGATTTGGACCCGAAACGCTAAAAATTGGAATATTCACCAATTCAACCCAAACCAAAAGCAAATGCACATGAATATGTGCTAGGAATTCATACCTAACAACCAAAGATAATTATAGTCATAGATGTGAGATAAAAATCTCACCTTTGAACCCAAAAACAATGAAGGAGAAGCTTGAAGACAAAGGAAGATCAACCACACTTCAATCTCAACATAAGAAGCTTGAATCTAAGCTTAAAAGAGAAACATTTTCCAAATTAGGTTTAGTAATTTTCTGAAATTGAAGAGAGAAAGAGTTGGAGAAGATGAAGAGAAGGCTTACCAATGGCTTCTCTTTGATTTTGGAGCAAGAATTTGAGTTTGCAAAGGAACTAGAGCTTAGGAATTCTAATTTCCAATCTTTTCCCCCATTATTCTCTTGATCTTGAGAGAGTTAGAAAATGAGGAATGAATGAAGAGAAGTGTGGCGAGGGGTTGGGTTGATATAACCAGAATTGGGCAAATGGGCTGAACCCAAACCCAAAGCCCTATAGAAAAAGTAGCTAAAATCAACTTACTCCAAACATATCGAAGCTTATACTCAAAAAGGTTGCAAACAACATTTTGAACTCAATGGAAGGGATCTCGAGTCCCAATTCGACTGTTTGCAAAAAGTAACTTTTCGGACTAAAATCCGACTAATGATACCATATTTAAATAAAATATTTAAATATACAATCTTTAAATATGCGGGTTATTACAGACTCCCCTCCTTAAAGAAATTGCGTCCTCGCAATGCTTAAGAAGAAAAATAAAGAGTAACAACCATAAAAGCATATCAACACAAAAGAAAATATGAAATAAGAAGTTCACCATAAAGAGCACGAAAGAGTAAGCCCGAATGAGATTGCTCGATGAATTCTCTGGATTCTCAAGAGCAATCCTTAGGATTTGAGAACCGTTGAACTTTCATAAAAGGAACATCTTTATTTCGAAGGCGCTAAACCCCCGAAGCAATGATGCGAATAGGATGTTGCTCATAAGTCAAATCTGGTGAAACTACAATTTCCTTAATAACACCGGACTTAAGAATAAAAATCGGAATCCCAAAGGCATTTCCGTAGTCGAAAGACGTGGAAAACGTCATGAGTAGCAGAAAATTGAGCCGGTAATAAGAGGCGATAAACCACGGAACCAATACGTTCGGTGATGGGAAATGGACCAATGTAACGAGGCGCTAATTTTCCCGATCGACTGAAACGCACAACACCCTTCATAGGTGAAACATGAATAAACACCAAAACTCCCACAGAAAATTCTAATCTCCTTCTTCGGTTATCGGCATAGGATTTTTGTCTACTTTGGGCTTCTTTCATCCTATGACGAATAAGATCAATCTTTTCTATGGAATCACGAATAAAATCTGGACCTAAAACCAGCTTCTCACCGGCCTCAAGCCAACAAGAAGGAGATCGACATGGTCTTCCATAAAGTGCCTCGAAAGGTGCCATACCGATACTAGATTGGAAGCCATTATTATAGGAAAATTCAACAAGTGAGATATGATCTTCCCAACTTCCACCAAAATCAAGAACACGTGCACGAAGAAGATCTTCAAGAGTTTGATTCACACGCTCGGTTTGTCAATCATACTGAGGATGATAAGAGGTGCCAAAATGAAGCTTTGTTCCCAAAGCCTTTTGAAGACTCTTCCAAAATCCACTAGTAAACAATGGGTCACGATCACTAACAATAGAAGTAGGAACTCCATGCAATTTAACAATTTCTTTAATAAAGAGTTTGGCCAAAAGAGGAACGGTTCGGTTAGACCGAACGGGAATAAAATGGGCGGATTTTGTTAGTCTATCAACTATTACCCATAAGCTATCATAACCCAAACGAGAACGAGGAAGGCCATCAATAAAATCCATGGAAATTTGATCCCACTTCCAAATTGGAATGTCCAAAGGTTGCAATAACCCATCAGGCCTTTGATGCTCGGCCTTAACGAGTTGGCAAGTCATGCAACGCTTAACAAAGTTAGCAATAACAGATTTCATTCCATCCCAATAATAAAGTCGCTTCATATCCGCATACATTTTACTACTACCGGGATGAATGGTAAATTTAGAACGATAAGAATCTTCTAAAATGTCTTTACAAAGATCACAAATATTTGGCACTATAAGTCTACCAAATTTTCGAATACCGCCACGAACATCAATGTCGAAGTCTTTCAATCCTTCAATATCAATTTTATCCCTACAACTTTGGCTAAGAAGAGCCGATTCGGATTCAAGCTTTGGAGCTTCAAGAATGCGATCTAAAAGAGAAGGATGAGCCACAAGGCTACATAAAACAAGAAATGAACATAAATCGGATACACGATCTCTAATCTCATAAGTGGATAAAGTCTCGAGGTCATTCCATTCGGATACCATCATAGAAATAATCGCTTGTTGCTTACGGCTAAGTGCATCGGCAACACGATTCTCCCATCCCGGAGTAAACAAAGAATATCAAGATCATAAGATGCAAGAAACTCGAGCCAACATTGTTGACACCAATTAAGTTTCTTATGAGAAAATAAATATTTCGAAGATTTATGATCAAGGTGGAGAAAAAATTTCTCCCCAAAATGATGCCGATTCTAAAAGCGAAAAATATAGCCGCGAGCACTAGATCATGAGTGGCATACCTAGTCTCGATAGACTTTATTTGTAATAGAAGCAAAAGTGATAGAACGTTCTCTTTCGCAAGAGAACGACACCCAAACCAATACAACTAGCATTGGTACAAAAGGTAAAGTCTTGGTTCCCCTGCGGGAAGCACAAGAATAGGAGTATCGAAAAAGAGTTCTTTTATGATCCTCTTTCCCAAAAAGCTAGAACTTTCAAAATTACAATTAACTTTATGTGATCATCTTTCTAGAAAATTTTACTATTTTCAAGTTAATTTACTGTGTTTGATTTTCTCATCAAAGCGTTTAGGAGATTCCTATCGATAACGTTGATCAAGCGCATCGACCAGAATTCTTAAAGCACTCAATAGGCAAAACAACACAAAATCATCGTCTACATTATAAAAATATCTCTTAAAAGTTTTACTAATATCCTTTGCTCGTTTAAAGAACAAAATCTTATTATACTTTTAAATAAATTAATGAAGCGTTTACCTTGAAATCGCGAATCATCACCATGCCGCGACTCACGATTCACAATCCCCGACTCAACACTGCAGCCGCCTCATCCCACCGACTCACGACTCATCACCATCTCCACGACCCACGACTCAACCCACCAACGACTCACGAGACATCCCCACTTCACCGACCCACGACTCATCATCCCATCAACAACTCCACCACGACTCATGATTTAAACCCCATCGCGACTCACGAGTCACCCAGAATTCCCTCAACCATAAATCGCGACCGACTCATCCATGACTCGCCTCCCTCCAAAACCCTAAATCGCGACACCACCATGAGACGCGAACGACTTATTTTCCCCCTTCTCCATATACCGCGCGCGAGTTATGCCAATTTCCAGTGAGTTGAGAAGATTAAGTCGCGAGCGATATATGTTGAGTCGCATGATAGATTCATTTAGGTCGCGGCAATTTCCTGAGTCGCTGAATTGACCTATGTCGCAATTTCTTCAGTCGTTACCGGGTTTCATAAGTCGTAGCCAGTTACTTTAAGTCGTTTGATTGTGAACCACTTGTGTTGTAATTTTTTTTTAAATTGTGTGTTGAGTTGTAAGCCTATAAATAGGCAAGTTGTGTCACTTGTAAAGAGGTTGAATATTGAATAAAATTTCTTGTTGATTGCTTTGTGCTTTCTTCTCTAATTGGTAGTCGAGTGAAATCTCCTATCTCCACCTACGTCATTCGAGTGCGCTCGAATCTTCGTTTGTGAAGCCGATTCACGGAATCAAGTGCGCTTGATCAACGTCGGAGAATCGTAGATCTTTGTTTCTCGGTATCGTACGCGATCAACGAGACGAAGATAGCTAGAATCCGGCATCTTTGGATCAACGGATTTGGGCATTGCAGTATTTTCAAATCACCGATTGCTACATTTCATCAATTGAAGTTTGTTTTGATTAATCCGCTGCACCAGTTTGGTATCAGAGCGAGATTGCAAGGAGTTTGCATCATTTGGAGAATTGGGTTTCGAAAAGTTGAAGTTTAGGGATCGGATTTGCAAATTGTCGAGAAGTTTGGAGTTTGAAGTTTGTGTTCGTCGTGTTCATATTGAAGTTGCAACAAGTTTGGGGTTTGTGATCCATAGTCTCTTGGATCAAAGTGTGGGAAAGGTGTTTGAAGTTCGAAGCAAGCTTGAAGCCGTACTAGTTGATTTAAATTGTAGTTTTGGAGTTGTTTTGTTTGAAGATTTTTGAAGTCAAATTTGTTGAAGTTTGATTTGTTGAAATTTGGAGAAGTTCAATCATGCCTCCGAGACGAGCTCAACGTCATCGCAACATTAATGCCTTATATGGAAGAGAAGAGGCCGATGAAATGGAGCAACGAATCCACGAGAGCTTTACTGAAAAGTTGAATGAAGGGATTGGTCGATTAGAGAGAATGATGCTTGAAATGAATCAAAGTAGAAGAGGAATTTCACCTGAATCGAGCCATGGGAGAAGTAGAACTTCGATACATTCAGATCGGGAGAGAACAGAAGATCATAGAAGTGTAGATAATCGTGATAGGAATGTTGATCGAAGGAGTGGTGGTAGAGATGTTGGAGGTCGTGATCGACAACGATATACTTCAGATTTTGATGAGGAATTTGTTGGTGACAGAGGGAGTATGCATCGAGATAGAGAACAAACACGACGTCAGAATCGAGATGTAGATGATGATCGTCGATGGGAATCGGGAATGAAGATGGAGATTCCGGAGTTTAAAGGTGGGATGGTAGCTGAGGAATTTTTAGATTGGTTGTCTAACGTGGAGGAGATATTTGATTTCAAGGAGGTTCCGGAGAATCGAAGGGTGAAGTTAGTTGCTACAAGGCTGAGGGGGAGAGCTTTGGCGTGGTGGCAGCAAACTAAACTTACCAGGGAGAGAATGGGGAAGTCAAAGATAGAATCGTGGGATAAGATGAAGAAGTTGATGAGATCTACTTTCTTACCTTACAACTATCAATCACTGATGTACCAGAGGTTGCAGAATCTGAGGCAAGGGACAAAGTCTGTTAGTGATTATGCTGATGAATTTTACCAACTTATTGCCAGGAACGATATTATGGAGACTGAAGAACAGTTAACTGCTAGATTCATTGGGGGATTGAGAATGCAGATCCAGGATATGGTTAATATGTTTGATCCAAGATCTGTGGCGGAACCACACCAAAAGGCGTTGGCTTGGGAGAAGCAGGGAAGGCGTGGAGGTGGTGTGTTTACTAATTCCAATAATCCGGTGAAGGGCGCCAGTGGTAGTTCTAATGTTCCTAAACCTGTCAGTAAGCCAATTGTGAAGGAGACTGAGAAGGCGAAGGTTAACAGTGGGTTCAAATGTTATAATTGCCAGGAAATGGGTCATAAAAGCAATGAGTGTCCGAAGCCGAAGAAGAGAACTATGATAGTTGAAGCTGAGGATGAGGATGAAGAGGCTGAGTGTTCTAATTCATTACCGGTTGAGGAGGAAGACTTGTTGTCAGGAGACGAAGGGTATTCACTAATGATGAGAAGGAGTTGTTTGACACCAAAGCAAGAGGAGGAAGACAGTTGGTTGAGGAATAATATATTTCAGTCTACTTGCACTATTCTTGGAAGAGTTTGTAAATTCGTTATTGATGCTGGGAGTTGCGATAACATTATCTCTACAGAGGCAGTAAAGAAGTTGGAATTGAAAACCGAGAAGCATCCTAAACCGTACAAGTTAGCTTGGTTGAGGAAAGGAGGAGAGGTGAAAGTTGGAAGGAGAGCTTGTGTTAAATTTTCAATTGGAAAGAAATACAAGGATGAAATTTGGTGCGATGTTGTAGACATGGACGTATGTCATCTGTTGTTGGGCCGACCATGGCAGTATGATAGAGCAGTGCAACATGACGGACGTGCTAATAGCTACAGTTTCATGTTTGAGGATACTAAAATCACGTTAATTCCCAAGAAGCAGCATCAGAAAGAAAGCAAGCTGGAGGAAATTGAAAAATTGAAAACTCTGTTGACTTTGAAGGAGTTTGTTAAAGAAGTTGAGAAAGAACCTGAGGTGTTTTTGTTGATTGGGAGAGAGAGTAGTGAAGAAGTTGAGATTCCAGAAGAAGCAAAGCCAGTTTTGAGAGAATTTGAAGACGTATTTCCAGAGGAGTTGCCTAAGGAGTTACCGCCACTTAGAGACATTCAACATCAAATTGATCTTGTTCCGGGAGCAGTGTTACCACATCGACCACATTACCGAATGAGTCCGAAGGAACACGAGGAGTTACGAAGGCAAGTGGAAGAGTTGTTGGAACAGGGGCGTGTTCAGGAAAGTTTGAGTCCGTGTGCTGTGCCGGCTTTGTTAGTACCGAAGAAGGACGGGACGTGGAGGATGTGCACTGACAGTCGAGCCTTGAATAAGATTACTGTGAGATATAGATTTCCAATGCCGAGGTTAGATGACTTGCTAGATCAGTTGAGTGGGGCTATTATCTTTTCAAAGATTGATTTGAAAAGCGGATATCATCAAATTCGGATTAGACTTGGAGACGAATGGAAGACAGCCTTCAAAACGAGAGAGGGGTTATACGAATGGTTGGTTATGCCATTTGGTTTGTCAAATGCACCTAGTACATTCATGCGGGTGATGAATCAAATCTTTAGACCATTCATTGGGAAGTTCGTCGTGGTTTATTTCGATGATATTCTGATTTACAGCAGGAGTACGGAGGAGCATGTTCAACATTTGAGGGAAGTATTGATTATTCTTCGAGAAGAACAATTTTATGCTGCTACGAAGAAATGTGTGTTTATGACGCACAGTGTTTTATTTCTGGGTTATGTTGTTTCAGGAGAAGGTATTCAAGTTGATCAGAGTAAAGTTGAGACAGTCAGGAATTGGCCACAGCCAAAGACAATTACGGAAGTGAGAAGTTTTCATGGGCTAGCGTCATTCTACCGAAGATTCATTCCACACTTCAGTAGCGTGATGGCTCCAGTTACTGATTGCATGAAAGGGAAACAGTTTGTATGGTCAGAAGAAGCGGGGATTACTTTTGAACGAATTAAAGAACTGTTGACGACAGCGCCAATTCTTGTTTTACCTAATTTTCAGTTGTTGTTTGAACTACACACTGATGCATCAAAGGTTGGGATTGGAGGAGTGTTGAGTCAGCAGGGGAGACCTATTGCATATTTCAGTGAAAAGTTATCAGGGGCAAAAATGAGATACAGTACATATGACGTTGAATTCTATGCTGTTGTGCAAGCTGTTAAGCATTGGAGACACTACCTATTTCAGAAGGAATTCGTTCTTTACACTGATCACGAAGCTTTGAAACATTTACAGGGGCAGGGTAAAATTTCAGCGAGACATGCATCATGGATTGCATATTTACAGCAGTTTACTTTTGTCGTTAAACACAAATCAGGGGTGACGAACCGTGTAGCTGATGCTTTGAGCAGGAGGAGTCATTTATTAACAACATTGAAGGTCGAAGTGACGGGATTTGAATTATTGCCAGAGATGATTGAAGAAGATCCTTACTTTGTGAAGTATGTTGAGAAAGTTAAGGAAGGGAGTACCGATGAATTTATGTTGGTTGATGGATTCTTGTTTAAAGGAAATCAGTTATGTATTCCAGATGGCAGTTTGAGAATGAAAATTATCAAGGAGTTGCATGAAGAAGGCCATGTGGGTAGAGATCGTACATTGCAGTTGATTTCTCAAACATACTTTTGGCCGACGATGAGAAAAGAGGTTGAAAGATTTGTGGAGAGATGCCATATTTGCCAGGTTTCGAAGGGAACAGCAACGAATGCAGGGTTGTATATGCCGCTACCTGTACCGCCTAAGCCATGGGTTGATATCAGCATGGATTTCGTTTTGGGTTTGCCTAGAACTCAGAGGGGAAATGATTCTATATTTGTTGTGGTGGACAGGTTTTCGAAGATGGCACATTTTATAGCCTGTAAGAAGACAGCGGATGCAGTTCGAGTGGCACAATTATTCTTTAAAGAAATCTATCGATTACATGGGTTGCCGGAGTCTATTGTTTCAGACAGGGATACCAGATTTTTAAGTCATTTTTGGCTTAGTTTGTGGAAGATGGTAGGAACAAAGCTGAATTTTAGTAGCGTTTACCATCCACAAACTGATGGACAAACAGAAGTTGTTAACAGGTCATTGGGAAATTTGTTACGATGTCTTGTGAAAGACAATTTGAAGAGTTGGGATTTGAAGTTGTGTCAAGCTGAATTTGCTCACAATCATGCAAATAACCGAAGTACAGGTTTCAGTCCATTTCAGATTGTATATTCAAGCTTACCAAAGGGGCCGCTGGATTTGACAGTAGTACCACAGCCGAAGAGGACAGTTAAACGAGCTGCTGATTTCGTTGATGGGTTGATGGAATGCCATAGAATCGTTCAGGAATGATTGGGAAAGGCAAATGAGAAGTATAAACAAATGGCGGATAAGAAACGAAGAAGTGTAGTCTTCAAAGAGGGTGATTTTGTTTACGCGGTATTGACAAAAGATCGTTTTCCAGTTGGAACTTACAATAAGTTGAAAGCACGAAAGATTGGTCCAGTGGAAATCTTGAAGAGGATCAATGATAATGCGTATCGGTTAAAATTACCAGAAAATGTTCATACTTCTGATGTTTTCAATGTCAAACACTTAATTCCGTATTATGAAGAGGAACTTGACGAAAATGTGAATTCGAGGACGAATTCTTTCCAACAAGGGGAGGATAATGAAGCGTTTACCTTAAAATCGCGAATCATCACCATGCCGCGACTCACGATTCACAATCCCCGACTCAACACTGCAGCCGCCTCATCCCACCGACTCACGACTCGTCACCATCTCCACGACCCACGACTCAACCCACCAACGACTCACGAGACATCCCCACTTCACCGACCCACGACTCATCATCCCATCAACAACTCCACCACGACTCACGATTTAAACCCCATCGCGACTCACGAGTCACCCAGAATTCCCTCAACCATAAATCGCGACCGACTCATCCATGACTCGCCTCCCTCCAAAACCCTAAATCGCGACACCACCATGAGACGCGAACGACTTATTTTCCCCCTTCTCCATATACCGCGCGCGAGTTATGCCAATTTCCAGTGAGTTGAGAAGATTAGGTCGCGAGCGATATATGTTGAGTCGCGTGATAGATTCATTTAGGTCGCGGCAATTTCCTGAGTCGCTGAATTGACCTATGTCGCAATTTCTTGAGTCGTTACCCGGGTTTCATAAGTCGTAGCCAGTTACTTTAAGTCGTTTGATTGTGAACCACTTGTGTTGTAATTTTTTTTTTAAGTTGTGTGTTGAGTTGTAAGCCTATAAATAGGCAAGTTGTGTCACTTGTAAAGAGGTTGAATATTGAATAAAATTTCTTGTTGATTGCTTTGTGCTTTCTTCTCTAATTGGTAGTCGAGTGAAATCTCCTATCTCCACCTACGTCATTCGAGTGCGCTCGAATCTTCGTTTGTGAAGCCGATTCACGGAATCAAGTGCGCTTGATCAACGTCGGAGAATCATAGATCTTTGTTTCTCGGTATCGTGCGCGATCAACGAGACGAAGATAGCTAGAATCCGGCATCTTTGGATCAACGGATTTGGGCATTGCAGTATTTTCAAATCATCGATTGCTACATTTCATCAATTGAAGTTTGTTTTGATTAATCCGCTGCACCATAAATCCCATGAAAAAGATTTGCAAAAATTTTTAAATTGCTATTTTCATCCAAAATCAATAAATACAAGAATGGTCTCACCGAAATATTCATAGAATACTCGATTAATAAAATGGATGAAATAAGCTAGATGAATCGAATGACATAATAAGTCATTCACAAGAATTATAACGAGTGTGGAATGCGGTAAGTGGAATGCTAACTTCCGCAACTCGTAGCCAAATAAAAGCCGGTAGCAAGGTCGAGCTAAAAAGACCTTAACGCCACACAAAAGATTGCTTAGGTGATAATCCTAAGACAAGCTCAAAATACCGGAAAATTTCACAACTATTTAGATGAGAGAAATAACACTTTCCTCATCATGAGGGCTTAAAGAATAAAATGATGCCACCAAAAATTTGAAATCGAAATCACAAAGAAAAATAGAAATCTGCTTTACAGATAGGAAATGTCGAAGGTGAATTGTCTGCTCGGAAAAATAGGATATGGGCTTCACAATAATTAAGCCAATCCTTCCACAAAAATCAATTTTCGAAGCCTAAGCAATGCATAACATGCAAATCGGCTCGGAAAGAAAAATCACATAAAATAATCTCTACATAAATACAAGAAACTGAGTGTAGCGGATCCGCCAACCGGATTAGCAAATCTCAGTGAAGTCATCAAGCCCAAAATGTTTAAAGAAAAATAATCAACAAGTTCTTTTGATATAAAAATGATAGGATGAACCCATATCAACAAGAACTCAAATAGGAAGATCACAAAACAAATGTCATCAAGGATTGAATGAAAAATACCTTGACCAGGACAAGAGTCACTAGGAGCTTTAAGCTTTCCCTCTCTCCTACTTTGAAGTTTGGGACATGCAGATAAGTATTGACCCGAGTCTTTGCAATAGCGACAATAAAGGGTTTTCGGGCACTTAATTACATAATGGTCCATGGAACCACAATTGTAGCATTGTCCACGATTAGAAGTAGGAGTCTTAGCTACCGAAGTTTCTTTCTTGCTTGGAAGTTTGGGGCATGCAGAAATATGATGACCTAAATTTTTGCAATAACGACAAATGAGTGGTTCAGGACACTCCTTTGCATAGTGGTCCTTAGAATTACAATTGTAGCATCCTCCACGATTAGGAATTGGAGTCTTTGCTACCAAAGTAATTTGCTTCACTTTCTTATTGGGATTAGGGCTCTTGAACTTAATATGCCTCTTCTTAGAAATCCCAATATCACCATCACTTCCTTTACTAACCTCTTCATGTCGAAGAGTGATATCCACAAGCTGATTGAAAGGAACTTCAAGTCTCAAAGGTAAAATCTTTTCGGGGTTCTTACTCAAAGCACAAATAAACTCTTGATTCTTTACAAGATCCAAAAGTTGTTGGGCAGACACGAATACGCCATCCAGAGAAGGGCTACCGGATTGACCAGCACTAGGGCTGCCAGAACTAACCATTTCTTCTTCTTTAAGAAAGAAAGAAAGAAGAGGAAAAAGGTTACTATCAGAATGAATATCAAACAGTCTTGATTGACAAAACATGGAATCATAAAGAAAATTAGGATAGAACGGGTTCAATGACTCGAATAAAATCCTAAGGCACGACTCCTAAGAAGGACTTAGGATGATGATCCTTGCAAGATTATTCTACATTGTTCCGAAGTTTGGCTCTGATACCAAGCTGTGACGCCCCATCTCTATACCCACGCTAGCCAAGGACACTACGGGGTAATGCCGTCAACTAGCTCGGAGAATAAGGCTGTTGAGGAGCGACCATCTGTGTGATTGCTTTGTGCGAGCACCGATATGCCAGATAAAATATAACATGCATTTCATCTCAAGAGGAAATCCGACATATCGACACAAACTCAAAGCTACTACACAGTGGCTATATATAATCTTCGGAAACAAATATAGAAATAAACATAACATAAATCAGTCACAGATAATTCATACACTAAGGCGGAAACAGATATGAATATAACACATGAAAGGGTAAATCAGAGTAGTGGTCAAATAAGATCCACAATATCATAAAAGAATAGATACAAGTGCTAGACAAAAGAATATGTATACATCAAGGAGTCTATATCTAAAATGTATACAACAAAAACTACTAGACTAAAGTAGTTAAGCAAAAGTCAGAAGATGGTTCCAGATAGGAAGTCATGAGGAAGCACCTGCAATATCTCAGTCTGACCCGAGTATTATTTAAGAAGAAAATAATAAATGGACCAGTCTAGGCATAATTATCAGATAAAATGAGATATAAGAAGAGATATAATTAAAACGTATGATAACCAAAAATGTCTTACGTCGACAGGTATACATTAGGAAATCAACAAAGGAAAATCATACAAATATATCACGAATCTCATAGCACAAAAAGAATGTCATATTCTTTATTTAATTCACCAAGCTACAATAAATGACATACATATAATTGCCAATTGTAAAAGTTGGTGAAACGTAAATTCCAGAAATCATCAATTAGAAATCCAGAAATCACAAGAAAAGGATGGCCAATCCCAAACTGAACGCAATTCCATAGACCGAACATCGACGCACCTAAATAGAGACGCCCCATGCACAGTCAAACATCGACACACCTAGAAAGGCACGACCCATGCAAAGACAAACATCGACGCACCTAAATAGATACGCCTCATGTAATGTCTAGCATCGATGCACCTAGAAAGATACACCCCATGCATAAATAAGCATCGACATACCTAGAAAGATACGCCCCATGCATAAATCATTGACGTACCTAGAAAGATACGCCCCATGTAATGTCTAACATCGATGCACCTAGAAAGATACACCCCATGCAAAGTCGGACATCGACGCACCTAGAAAGATACGTCCCATGCATAGATGAACATCGACGCACCTAGAAAGATACGCCCCATGCCCCGACTTATTGAGCCGATTGCTCCACAAAGTAAACAAACATCGACACACCTAAATAGATACGACCCATGTGTAAATAAATATCGACGCATCTAGAAAGGCACGACCCATGCAAAGACAAACATCGACGCACCTAAATAGGTACGCCCCATGTAATGTATAACATCGATGCACCTAGAAAGATACACCCCATGCATAAATAAGCATCGACGTACCTAGAAAGATACGCCTCATGCATAAATCATCGACGTATCTAGAAAGATACGCCCCATGTAATGTATAACATAGATGCACCTAGAAAGATACACCCCATGCAAAGTCGAACATCGACGCATCTAGAAAGATACGTCCCATGCAAAGACGAACATCGACGCACCTAGAAAGATACGCCCCATGCCCCGACTTATTGAACCGATTGCTCCACGAGGTAAACAAACATCGACGCACCTAAATAGATACGACCCATGTGTAAATAAACATCGACGCACCTAAATAGGTACGACCCATGTGAGAAATGAGACGAAGTTCAATAAAATAAAGTACAGTCCTCCACATGGACAAAGAGACATCGCACATTGCTAGTCTAAACCATAAAATGATCATCATCGATCATCAAGAAGTGTCAATTACAATAAGCTAGTAAATATAAGAGTTTAGCTTCATGTACCATAACCACTAGCTTAACTTAAATATTTGCAAACAAATTGTAGATCTCCACTACAAAATTTTCACAAGAGTTTCAATCGAACGAGTCCAAGAATTAACCGACGAAGTAAACGCCAGCGTTTCATACCGCTTGTTTTACTAAACCGTTTAATTAGATTTCTCATACGAGTGAGGTAAAGGTTGGTATATACTAATAGGTTGGAAAACGGTTTTAAGAAACGAGCTTTGTAATAAAATAGTGTTAAAATCATTTTGATGAAAGAGTTTTGATATTTATTACTAGCATTGAAAACCTTTATATTTTTAAAGTGACAAACCATAAAAATGATTGTAGAAATAATCAATCATTAAAATCCACATACGAAGACGTGAACCAAATCCAAAGAAACTGATAAACAATCCATCGAAATGGATATTCAAAAATCCCTAAAAAGGAGTCATCAAAGTCGTAATTAATGATAACAACAAATAGGATCATCACGAATCGATTCAAATTGGAAATTCAATCCCAAAAGGCAAAGTGGGCTGAAACAGCAAATTCAGTTGACTAAACAGAGATTTCAGTTGACTAAACAGCAAATTCAGTTGACTAAACGGAGATTTTCAGTTGACTGAATTCTGCCTGGAAACATTCTGTTTCCAGGTTCAGTCGACTAAACAGAGAATTCAGTCGACTGAATCATGCCTGGAAACATTCTGTTTCCAGGTTCAGTCGACTAAACAGAGAAGTCAGTCGACTAAACCGCAAATTCAGTTGAATAAACAGAGATTTTCAGTTGATTGAATTCTGCCTGGAAACTTTCGGGTTCCAAATTCAGTCGACTAAATAAAGAATTCAGTCGACTAAATCATGCCTGGGCTGTTTTTCAGCCTATCCAAATGAAGAGCAAACTCTTCCAACATGCAACCGGACGAACATTGGCTCTAAGGGTTTATGCCAATAGGAAACCCGGCCCTATATGCTCCTCGACGCATCACCAAAACATGATAAAAACATCAAAGTTAGGGTTTTAAAGATTTGGACCGAAAACACTAAAAATTGGAATATTCACCAATTCAACCCAAACCATAAGCAAATGCACATGAATAAGTGTTAGGAATTCATACCTAACAACCAAAGATAATTATAGTCATAGATGTGAGATAAAAATCTCACCTTTGAATGAATGAGAAGCTTGAAGACAAAGGAAGATCAGCCACACTTCAATCTCAACACAAGAAGCTTGAATCTAAGCTTAAAAGAGAAACATTTTCCAAATTAGGTTTAGTAATTTTCTGAAATTAAAGAGTGAAAGAGTTGGAGAAGATGAAGAGAAGGCTTACCAATGGCTTCTCTTTGATTTTGGAGCAAGAATTTGAGTTTGCAAAGGAACTAGGGCTTAGGAATTCTAATTTCCAATCTTTTCCCCCTTTATTCTCTTGAGCTTGAGAGAGTTAGGAAATGAGGAATGAATGAAGAGAAGTGGAGAGGGGTTGGGTTGATATAACTAGAATTGGGCAAATGGCCTGAACCCAAACCCAAAGCCCTATAGAAAAAGTAGCAAAAATCAACTTACTCCAAACATATCGAAGCTTATACTCAAAAAGGTTGCAAACGACATTTTGAACTCAATCGAAGGGGTCTCTAGTCCCAATTCGACTGTTTGCAAAAAGTAACTTTTCGGACTAAAATCTGACTAACGATACCATATTTAAATATACAATCGTTAAATATATGGGTTGTTACATAATGACGCTAGATTTTTAAAGCAAAGATAACAGCCAAGAGCTCAAGATCGTGGGTTGGGTAGTTTTTCTCATGTGGACACAATTGTCTACTCGCGTAGGCAATCACTCTACCATCCTGTATTAGAACGAAACCCACACCATCACCACAAGCATCTGTATAAATAGGTAGACCTTGATTCCTGTTAATAATAACAAGAACGGGAGCAGTAATCAATCTCCTTTTCAAATTATTGAAGGCTTCTTCGCACTTCGGAGTCCACTCAAATTTAGCATTCTTCATTGTCGGCTTAGTTAATGGACTGGCTATCTTGGAGAAATCTTGGATAAATTTCCAGTAATGTCCGGTTGATACCAAAAAACTTCTAACTTCCTTCGGAGTTGTGCATTGCTTTCAGTCTAGAATAGCAGAAAGCTTGCTAGGATCTACAGAAATTCCCTCTTTGGTAACAATATTCCGAGAAATCTAACTTCCTCGACATAAAAATGACACTTAGAAAATTTGGCAAATAGAACGTTCTTCCTCAATATTTCCAAAACAATTCTCAAGTGTTCAGCATGTTCTTCTTTGGTTTTGGAATAGATCATACTATCGTCAATAAACACAAGAATGAATTTATTCAACACTTCACGGAATACTCGGGTCATTAAGTCTACGAAATATGCGGAAGCATTGGTTAGTCCGAAAGGCATGACTAACCATTCGCAGAATGTGTCAGGACCCTTGAAGGCAGTTAAGTGAATACAGTCTTTAGCAATTCTTAGTTGATGGAATCCTTGGGCTCGATCCATCTTCAAAAAGAATCGAGTGCCATGCAACTGATCGAACAGATCGTCGATTCTAGGAAAAGGAAATTTATTTTTGGGAGTTAATTTATTGAGATTGCGGTAGTCCACACATAATCTCAAGGATCCGTCGGACTTGGCTATGAAGACCACGGCTGAACCCCAATAGGAAACACTGGGACGTATTAACCCTTTCTCCAGCAAATCTCGAGTTTGCTTAACTAGTTCTTTTCTTTCCCTTGGTGCCATTCTACGGCTTGCATGAACAACAAGACGAGCATTGGGAACCAAGTCAATTTGAATTCAATTTCCCTATGTGGAGGCAAAAATTTAACTTCTTCGAACACGTCTGGAAATTCCCAGACAATATGTATGGATTCCAAACTAGGTTCGGGAAATCCCAAAGTATACATCAGCTTATCCCTCTTAGGACTCGGATCCTCACAAGAAATTTCGATAAAATTCCCAAATTTGATTCTGATCGAAATCGTTCAATTGGTACAATCTAATTTAGCTTTGTATTTGGTTAACCAATTCATTCCAAGTAATATTTCAAATTCGTTAAAGTCGAGAACGAAAAGATTGATAGGAAACTGATGACAAAAATATGACATAGGAACTTTTCTACAATATAGATAAAGATTTGCAAGGCCACCAACTGGATTCTCCACGCAAACTGGCTCGTCGACATATTTGGGTTTAAGTTTTAATTCGTTTATGATTTGTTGGGAAATAAAGCTATGTGTGGCTCCAGTATCGAACAAAACCATAACAACTCTATCATAAATGAAAAGGTTACCTTCTAAACCTCTTTTCCTTTGTCTGCTACAGAGGTTGAAGGTTTATCTTTGATCGCATACACCTTCGCTACTTGAGCTTACTTCATTGTTCGGCAATCTTTAACTATGTATCCAGGCTTGTGACGATAATAACACTCCCTGGCTCCCTGACTTGTCTTCATAGGTTGTTATTTCTTTTCCTTGTTTCTTTGACTTTTTGCAACTACTCGAATAATGTCCCTTCTCTCGACGATTATAACAAGTAATATCCCTCGCCTGGTTTTCTTGATTATTCCTCTTCTCCTTGCCTTACCCCGGTTTCTTCCCTCCGAACTTCCTTTTCTTCCAATTCGGATTGCTTGCACTTCTATTCTCGTACGGAACTTCTTGCTTATTCAAGGTAGCATATCTATAACGCATATCTATAAAGTCAGAAAAAGATTACTTCACGTGGGTTGTCATTCTTTCATGGAATTTCTTGTTCATCCCTCGAATAAATCTTTCATTTTTCTTCAACGGGGTATTCACCAGCTCCGGACCAAATCGAGATAGCTCGTTAAACTTTTTTAAGTATTCCTCAAATAATAAACTTCCCTGCTTCAAGTCTATAAACTCCTGGTACATTCTAGAGATACCAGTAGACGACATATATCGCTGCTCAAACACCTCTTTGAATCGATCCCAATTGAGCTCATTCTATGGCTCACCCACTGTAATAGTCTCCTACCAGGATAGAGCATCCTCTTGGAGTTGCCAAGAAGCTATCAATCTCATCTGGTCATCCTCTAATTTCAATCCTCTGAAAATCTTTCACACAATCGAATCCAGGCTTGTGCCTCTATAATAGATTCCTTGCTTGTGAATGGCTTTCCACCAAGTCTGGAAAAACTTCGATATAGATCGGCCAGATTCAGCTGAGGTTGAGTGGAAATAGCTGCTTCCGTTGTTGTAAGGCCTTGACCAGTTGTAGTTGTACTTCCCCGTCCCCTACCTCGTCCTCTTCTAGTGCTCATTCTCACTATCTGTAGTAAGAAAACTTGATTTAGGCCATACAGACGAGATATCTTAGGGATATACTCATTGTAGGGTATTTCTAACCTTATCTTTAATGAGTCACCTAATGTATTATACTCCAAAGCTAAAGTTCTTACTCAACCTTTAGCTCTGATACCACTTGTCACGACCCAAAATCCAGCGTTCGAAAATCGATATCAAATACCTCACTTGTATTCGAATGCCCCAGATTCAAATGTTGAACTCTAGTTTGATGGAGCTTATAATGACATTAGATGAATACAACACAGCGGAAACAAAATGAATTTTATTGATAAACAACACATGAATACAACATTTGATACAACACCACAAGATTTCAACAACACCAACATTAGAGTGCTATATACATAATACAACAACAAAATAATAACACCATAGTGGAGAAACAATAGAGACTTCAAAAAGAAAGAGATCGAGAGTGAGAATCCAGCATAAGCACCTTCAAAACCAAACTCCAAAGACTTCAAATCAAAAGCTTCCAAAATCCAATAGCTTCCAAAAGACTTCTAAATCCAAATTTACTATCCAAGCTAGTTCCAGAATACGGATAACCTATTTCTAGGTTGCCTGTATGGAAAATTATGGATACCTAGAGTTTAGGAAGGAAACAATAAACTCCGGGTCAGTCATGAGACTGGTGTGAGTAAACAAAATAGTTGTTTGAACAAAAACAATTTATAAAAGAAATCTGTTCATGCTTTTGGAAAATGAAACTACCATAAGGCCTCCCGGTACACACACAATGCAATCGCACACTTGGGAGAGATTTCTCCTTATAATAGTCAAACATGATTGATATGAGAAAACTCTCTTGATATTATTATTAGTGCATAGTCTGAAAACATTTCGAAAGTATAATATTAATCTTAGCCAGCATAGGTACCATTATACTATGCCTACTATAGCTATCATTTAAGAATGGCAGTTTATACAACGGAAATCGTAAAGGGCTCATATTGAATGATTGGATTTCCAACAATGGTCAAGCCAAGGAACTTCCTTTCCGAATGAGTACGCCTCTGGAGGGACGCCCCGAGAACCTAACCGGATTTTTTCCAACACAAGGCGGGCTACCTCTGTAACTAGGTAACTAGTGACACGAGTATGTCATCCTCTGGTCGTAATCGACCATCATCCGCGGCGCCAGCAACAACAACCAACAACCACATAAGTTAAGTATTTGGGCTCCATACCATGATACCACTTTTTATCCAGAAGGAAATGCACATACCCTAAGGGGCGCTACTCCCGTAACCTTGTCGCATCCTACCTGTTTCGACCATTTCCAAGTTGTGAGGTTCGACGAAGTCTCATCCACAAAGCTACGCTTTTCACAAAAGCCGTGCTTTGATCAACAAATGATCAGCATTCAGCATGCCGCACTACCAAATTAGGAGTATATCACTAATAACCATCAACTACATAACCTCAGAGCTCGTACGTCTCAGAGAAGGCTGCTAAGCTAAGAGAATAAATTCTCCGCAACCAAATAGAAGTGTATTTGATAGAAATCACCTTTATATCTCAAAGTGTAATGTTAGAAATACAACCATACAAGTCCATCTTGGGTCTGAATGGAACCGCAGACACTTCTTCCAATAAAGGAAGAACCCTTGCAATCCGGGTATCCACAATCCCGACCGGACTCCCCATCACATATGGAGATCTCTATACCGGAGCAACTCATCGCAGAGACAATCGATATGTAATCCTTTCGTTCTCGAAAATACCTGGTCTTCACCACCGTCTTCAAATGCACTCCAATTCATCGTATCATTAATTCGGAATGGGTTTTATGACATAAAGTCCTCTCCCAGCTAATGCGAATAATGAGCGCTTATTTTCAAAACATGTGAATACACAAGTCACGAAGATTCACTATTAAGATTCGATGTTAGTTGATTCCCTGTCACATCGAAATTCAAGTGTCGTTTAAAGGCCAACAGTTTTCACGTTCACACAGAAGTAAATCACAGATATCACAGTTCAATTCACATCACAAAGTATCACAATCACATGTTAGGGGAATCATTCAGTTCAAGGCATTCAATAATAATTCAACATTTATAAGCAAGATTAATTAATCGCATGATTATAATTAATTAATCACTTAATTATTTTCATTAATTATCCATAATTAATGATTAATTATCCTTAATTATTAATTAATTAATCCTTAATCATAAATTAATTAATCTTAATTATTAATTAATTAATCTTAATTATTATTTAATTATTAATTAATAAATTAATTAATTATTCTTTAATTACTATTATTAAGTAATTATCTTCAAGTAATTATATTTTAATTACTGTCATTAAATAAATAAATCTTTAATTACCTAAACGTTAATTAATTACTTAAAAGATAAATCATTTATTTTAATTAATCGCTTAATTATCATTAAAAATATTTAATTAACAAACCTTGTAATTAATTAACATGAACACATAGATTAACTCAAGGTATTTAGGTTAATTAATAAATTTAAAAAAAAAAATCATCTTAATTAATTCTTTAATTACATTATCTATTTAAAATAACAAAGAATTAATTTTATAAATAATAATTACATAATTAAAATAAACTTAATTATTTTAAAATAATTAACTTAAACCTTTACTAATTCCCTCTTTAAATAAAACAATTATTTTTAAAAGAATAAGTTAAAAATTATTCAAACTTTTTGTTTTTAAAATTTGAAAACAGTTTTTAAACCAACCCGAGGTATCCCCGAGTCCACCTCTGAGTCTAGACCAATCTCCTTCGAGTCGTTCCCGAGCCACCCAATGTTTTAACCTTGTTTTTGTTCTAAGTTTTTAAACCCGGCACGTACTTGAAAACACCCGATCCCAATCTCGAGCCAGCAACACGATTTCTCGAAGTCGTCTTCGAGTTAAACCTTTCTTCCTCAAACCATTACTTACTGACACAATCCAAAACTTGTGCATGTGCACCGTCGATCGCCGGTATTCTAGCCATCTCCACCAACTTCCACAAGTCGCTGTCAACTCTCTCTAGCACCACGAGCACCCAGAAACTAAAAACGACGATGAATTTGCAATCGAGCCATTCGATCAAAACTGGAACAAAACTGAGCCACTAAAGATCGCTTCGTACTCTCATCTCTGACCATTAGAGGTCATGCGAACGTACCCGAAGCTTCTTCGATGTCCATTGTCTCGATTCCCCCATGTCCGGTGTAGTCCGGTTCGACGTCGACGGCGCCATTGCCTCAAGAACATGATTGACTAAAAACTGGGTTTAAACCCTACATCGCTTCCATCTCGACGCCGCGATGAATTATAAATTCACCTAATATTTTTCTGATGATCCCCGACCACCATGCATGCTCAACTATGAACACGAGATCCAATTCTTCACCGATGGCCAGAATTTGGTGAAACTTACGATTTCATTCATCCACATATCTCTTACTCGAAATCAAACTAAAATTCTTGAATTTAATTTTAAAAATCATTTTTTTCGAAGTCAAACCATATAAGGTAGGTGAATCAAAAAATTATGAAGTTCAAATCCGACATGTTTTCAAGTTTCACTGTATATTTTCTTTCCCAGTCAAAATCATCCTCTGTTTTAACCTAAAAATATTTTTAAACTTAAATCTTGATTTTATAAACAGGTTTCATTTAGATCTCGAAGCCTAAAAATGATTTGAGAAAGAGCTTTTGATTTTTGAAACAGGATTTAGGAACTGTAAGCCTGGAACAGAAGTCATATTCATGTATACAGACATGCACAAGCACATATATTCATACTTGTATATATATATATACACAACCAATTTTACAACTTAACTTAAAGCATGATCACAAACAACTAGTTCAAATCCATATTTCAAAAGAGTTTACTCACCTGGTGTCTGAAAAACAGAGAAGAACCTGGAAGTGCTTGAATTTGAAAAACTGGAAATGTTCTCTGGAGTTGATCTTTTTTGAAATTGTTTAACTTTAAACTGATTACTGTTTCTAGTGATGATCCTTGCTTTGCTTAAGTTCTTGAAGGTTGAAATCTTTCTTTGATCTTGAAACTTTGATATAGGTTTTGAATCTGATATTGATTTACTGGAATTTGTTTTCTGTTTTAAATTTTATTTTCTGTTTTGATTACTTACCTTTGATTTTTTTTTCTTCGGGTGTGTTTTGTTTTTGATCTGCTCAGGTTTTAGAAAAGTGAAGATAAAAGAAATGAGAGAGTAAAGAAATGGAAACGTATATTACCTTGATTTTCTTTAATTTGAAAATCAAAGGAAATAAAAATTTTGACACCTGTTCATTTATATGATAAAATCATTGCTCTTGTTAATTTCATGTGTTAAAGACTGAACATTTGTCTAATTTCACATTATAATGTTACACTTGTATTTTTGCATGATTTTTATATCTTTTTATATTTTTATATTATTTTAAATTTTATTTCCTATTTTATAAATACATTTTCCTTATTTATATATATATATATATAACCTTTAAAGAAAATAATTTGAAACTAAATTATTTATTAAATTTGAAACTAAATTATTTATTAACAAATAATCACATTCATATTATTTTTAAATCTAAATATTTTTAACAATTTTATTTTTGAATTTCAATTCAAATTTAAATTCAAATCTATTTATATATATATATATATATATATATATATATATATATATATCAATACTTACCTCTTTTGTTTTGAAAATTCAAATTAATTCCAAAATTTATATTAATTTTAAATTTAATAAAAGTTGGGATGTTACAGAAATGCACATCAAATTTATAAAGAAATGGCACAATAAATTCATTTGTAAGGTAAAATAGCTACTACACCTTTTTTCCACTCTCTTTTATAAATGTCACTTTCCATAATTTGATTTTTAGAGCTATCAATCTTCTAATAAGCAAGAATCTCTTATTTGGTACTGTTAATAATTTTAGTTTATTTGTTAAAAATAAAGGATAGAATTTCATATTGCGTTATTGCATATCTGAAATTCAGATTAGAAAAATAGTAGCTAATGATGTTTAGTTAGCTAGATTTTAGATGAAAAAATATTATATGATAGAGTTAATATTGTGTCGGCTTTATTGTTGTAGGTTTCAGATAGTAAAAAATGATATTTTTTATTGACAATATTACTTATAAACCATGAGTAACCACATTTAGAAACCATGATTATTTTGCCACCATAATTAATTTTTGAAAAAGAGGCATTCGTTTAAAATTGTCCCGGGCATTGCTATCTTTAGGATCGGCTCTGGTTGACAAGGAATATGTTGACAAATATATATCATAATCTAATTAGCTGCAGCCAATTAACTAATTTAATGACAAAATCAAAATTTATATTTTAACAATAAGAAAGAATACTTACTAGGAATCGGGTCCATTTTGACATACACAGCAGGCCATGCTACCGTCAAACCAATATCATCTAATATGGACTACATAAATGATGAAGCTCTACATAAAGGAAATCTCCGACTTTTAGGTTATCTACCCAAACTCTTAACATATTCTTTCCCATTGGAACAGTATGAACCAAACCGTTTGGATCAGATGAAAACATTGTTCCTTCTGCTGCTATTTTTCTAGTGTCGTGCACATCAATCAGCATCGTTTGGATCAGATGAAAACATTGTTCCTTCTGCTGCTATTTTTCTAGTGTCGTGCACATCAATCAGCTTGCATTTAGTATTCATCGTAGATTTTGCTCTACATTTAGTAAAAAAAGAAATTTGAATACACTATGATCAATTCTCAATGAAAAAGAAATCATAAATGTGAACATACTACCTGATGTAATTCATATGCATGTGTAGGGGACTCTTTAACATAAAATGGATTTCCGATCGACTTCATTCATTGGTTGAAGTTAAAATAATATCAATTGTTTCGCAATGTTTTTTCAGTGGCTTGATATCAAAATTTGATAACATAAACAATCGTACATACACTTCAGTGGCAACAAATTAACCTAACGAGATGATACATGTTTAAGCTATTTATATAATAGGATGCAATTGCCATACCTCCCATTAGGTGCAGTTCTAAAATACCGATTTTATGATTAAAAAAAATAAAATATTCCATGTTCAACGTACAAAAGTTGGTTTGACTGCAATAGAAAATACATTACCTTTCAAAAGTTAAAGGTTTCCATCTTCTCATCCAATATATTAAAGTAAATATTTTCACTTAATAAGGGAAACCTAGCTATTAAAAGAATAAACATGAGCCGTGAGGAACCCAAAGGTCTTTCTCGACAACCTTCTCGGTTTTATAAATTAAATTAATCAACTATTCATCTTTTCCACTTTTTTCGTAAATCCAACCGCCCATTCACTCTCTTGAAATTATATAGAGTGAGATAAGCATCCATTTTTGAACCCCCTCCACTATCCGAATTCATAAATTTAGTTCATATTCCATACTTTAAGAAAAAAAATTAAAGATAGAAAATTGATATTGTGACTTTAGTTTTAAACTTCATGTACATCTCTTACCCTTTTCTTTCATATGTATCCATATACTTTGGTCAAGTATGGTGCTCATTAAATTTGAACTACCAATGGCAAAGCCACAAATATTATAATAGTGCATCACAACCAATTATAATTCCAACAAAATTTAAAAACCGATAAAACCCGATTAATCAAATTGAGATGCAACATAAAAAAGATTTAAAAAGAATTATGCTGGTATACCAAAGTCAATCTGAGATGCAATAAAAAGGTTCGAAAGAATATCCAAATGCAATACCACTTCTAATCATTTTTTATTTCTAGAGTTATTGTGTTTTAATGAATTTCTTTGAATATGCAATTATGTTGGAGTATGCTTGATCAACTTCGGTATGATGAGCAGTAAAGAAAATTTGTCACATGATGATCTTGTTTAAGCATACCAATAAGATAGTTGTAAAAACAGTACATGAAAGTATACCTAATTTTTAATTAATGAGGAGCGAACTGCTCTAACTCTAAAAGTCTATTTTGACACCGAACTACATGCTTATCTTTGACATGTACCAAAGCTACCTTGCTCAAGGTCGCACTCCTTTCAATTGCTCGTACTCGTCTTGAATTATCTTGTCACAATACTTACGAAAGTGCATCTTCTTTGATATATGTATATGGAGAGCAAGATTGTGCTCTACATTTAACTTTTTCTATTTTCTATAGCAATAATTAACATAAATTATATTTCATAGATGAATGCCAAAGTAAATCATTCTCAAACAATTTATACTTAAAAAATTCCAAAGCACTTAATATAGTATTTTGCAACATGCACGCTCACTACTTCACTATTTTTCGAGTGCAAGTTTTAATCCACACTTGAACTCTAGAGATGGAGGTGGAATCGACACTTTATTTTTTCTAAGTTAAAAAATACATTGAATAAAAAACCGATTATATTAAGCTAACTAGTTAATAATGCTATAATATATAAGTCTAATATTTTTTCTCATTGAATTTTTAGTCAATTGTGCTATTCCTCTACGACTATAGGTATGTGTCATTTTTTACTTTTATTAGTTTTAAATTTCTCATTTCATTTCTAGAATATAAGGTTTTAATATGCTAATTAGTTAACTTTCATTCTTCGTAAAATTATATTTGTATATATAAATGATCAAATAATTACCTTGAAATCAGCACTTGTATTCGACTCGACGAACCCCTTTTATTCATTTGCACTTCTGATATTATCTGGCCTTAGTTGAAGTCTTTCTTCCTTAGTCTTTATTTCCTTTGTCTTTTTAACTAATTGGGCTTTTGAACACCTAAAAATAGATTCATTTGTTGAAAATGGGAACCTTTTGCCATTCCTTGTCTAGTTTGAATATAACCTTTTACCTCTTACGTACCATTTATTTTCTAAAATCTATGATGATATAGTTCATATTTCTTACCATTTGTCTAATAATTTAAGAAAACTGTTTTTTACATGTAATGAGAACTTATTTAGTGGAAATAGCAACTAAAATGTGAACAAGCGCTATAACTACCATGGAAGGTCACTACCAAAAAATGATGAAATAGCTAGAGGTTTACCAATTGTATAAAATTGCGTCATAATAGGGTTAGCACGACATATATACAGAAATGATATACGCATTTGCATATGCTTTTAATTATTAAAATCAAGTATAAATAAATTAATAGGAGAATTAGAGGAAACACTGATATTTAAATAGTGGTGGTTTAAATACTAAAAATTTCACCTACCGGAAATATTTGTTATCTCGTTGAATTTACTTAAACAAGGTGATCGATTTGAATGCAATATACTAAAACCTAGTAAACATGGAAGCCAATACTTTAAAGTTGCAACGTTATTGCCAGGTTAGTTAACTACAAATTACAACCTTACTTATGTGTTTGGTAATAACTTTCATTTTGACTCAAAAATGAATAATATGCTATTATATAATAAGAAAACTTAATCCTTTTCTATTAACTCTGGATATTAATATTTATATTAAGTATCCCTAAAATTAATTAAAAGTTAGGATCAAAATTACTAATAAGATGTTATAAATTAGTTACTCTCAAATAGGCTCTAAGTAAATTAATCATTTGGTACAAATCAAAGCTACTAAAAAGATGCATTCATATTACTTTCACGCTTTAAATGCTCGAGCTTAAGTTGTTAAAAACTTTAAATTTCTGGCATAATCATAAACCTTACAATTATAGAATTTGGAACAAAAAAGTTCAAAATATATTTTAGACTAACTATAGGAACGAAACTTTCATTGATTGCATGGTACATGAAAACAGTGTTTTAATACTACTTTCTATATTTACAATTATCTAAGACCTACAAAAAAAAGGGAAAATATCATGCAGTACTTTTGTTTTAAGATAAACTGTATGCAATAATATGACAATGAGCAACCACTTGCCAAGTATTTAAAGATTTCAAATAATTACAAGTAATAGGTACAATTTAATAATACTACACCACTTTTGTATTAAAAATGCACATTGTCGTATAGATTTAACTTGCAGTATTAATTTTTTACACCTTCGTGTATTAAAACTATTAAAATGTTCTAATATGCCTTTTGCAGAACTTTTTGTTCACATCAGATACATATTTCGCAAGACATTGTGGCCAAGGTAAATAATTATGTCTACATTATGCTTTTTGTTATAAACAAGTAAGAATATGTTTTAAAGAAATAAGAGAAGAAGCCATTAGAGTAAAAGAATGGAGATATTTTATTCATTCAGAGATTGGTTATATCAGATTGATTCACATAATTACATTACACAGGCTCCTTTATATATAGGCATTGGAGTATGAGATGGAACATATCCCATGATGTGGGACTAATAGAAAAACACAAAAGCATATTCACTTATATATTTACATATATTATAACACTCCCCCTTGAATATGCGTCTTCAAAATCTTGAATGCTCGGATAATTTGAAAATTTCTGTTTCGAAACGTGTATGATGATTGCTCCCCCTCATTATTATCTTGCTTGCATTTATCGATTCAATCGATATAGATTTGCCTCATTAAAAACCTCTATTAGAAAAACCCAGTGGGAAAAAACCTTGAACGAGGAAAAGAGTGCAACTTGTGAAATCATAAATATCATACTAAAAATGATATTTCTTATAAGAGTTTGATACTTCAGGATCAAAATAATGCCTCATTAAAACCTTACTAAGAAAAACCCAATGGGAAAAATCTTAGTGAAGGAAAAAGAGTACAATGACATATTTTATTTTCTTATTTCTTTAAATAAAGCTTGATACTTCTGGATCAAACTAATGCCTCATTAAAACCTTACTAAGTAAAACCCTATGGGAAAAATCTTAGTGAAGGAAAAAGAGTATAATATAGTATGTCATATTTCAATAATTTACTGCATCAGATAGAGTTTGATACTTCTGGATCAATTTAATATGTCAGTAAAAACCTTACAAAGGAAAACCCGATGGGAAAAACCTTAGTCAAGGATAAAAATATAATTTAACTTAAATAACATATTTGAGATGTTATTTCTTGAAAAGACGTTTGATTCTTCTAGATCAAAATAATGCCTCATTAAAACCTTAATAAGAAAAACCCAGTGGGAAAAATCTTAAATAAGGAAAAAGAGTACATTATAGCTTATTTCAAATGTTACAGGGAGTTGATACTTCTGGATCAAGATATTGCCTCGTTAAAACCTTACTAATAAAAACCTAGTGGGAAAAATCTTAGTTAAGGAAAAAGAGTGCATTATAAAATACTTATGGATGCTCCCCCTGATTTAAAATTTTCCTCTGAATTCATATTCGTCTTTCGATAACTCAAATTGGTTATAGATACTTCTGGATCTATAAATATGAATCTCATTAATAATACAATTTATTAATAGTTTCCTTCGATACAATCAAATTTTCTAAGATTGTTTCTTCCAAATATGGTTTGCATTTTATGCATTTGTATGCTACTTTTATGAAACACACTTCATGTGCTTTCATTAAATTTTTTTTTTTGCTTCAAATTAGTTTTGCGCATTGCAACTATACATCTTTCATGAATATTAAAAATTTCATTACAACATTACTAGAAAGCAGGAAGTAATCTACTCATCTTGATGTATCAAGATTTTCATTACAACAATACTCAGAAGAAATTTGTAATCTACACTTCATGTCTTTTTCATTCTTTATAACTACAAAAGTTATATATATTCTTCAGGAATTTGTATACTTTAATAAATATTTGCATATTGCAACTACCACTTCAATGGATATTAAGAGCTTCATTACAACGATACTTAAAAATAGGTTGAAATTTACTCTCCTTGTTCTTTGCATTCTTTATAACAATGAAAGTTATTTGTATTCTTCAGGAATTTTTATACTTTCATTGTTTAATATGATTTTAAACCACATTTATACCTTCAGGGTATATTAAGCATTTCAAGTACTTTCGGTACTTTGTGGACTACATGTCCATATTTCTCTACTATTAAAGGATTCATGATGGCCAGTCATGTTTTCCCCTAATTCAAGATTCTTAATCTATTTATAAATATAAGCGCTTTATTATTTACAAATTTATCATCGATGATTATTTCTTGTCAGTTCTAGACATGATTTATTGAGATCTCTTTAATTATCATGTTTTAGGTACCTAACCCACTTCTAGGGTTATTTGAGAATCATGTCATGGATCTCTTTCAGAGCATCCTTATGTGTTTCTTCAAGAACACTCACCTCCTTTATTTGGCATCTTTATCACTTACTCCAAAAATATTTTGAACTGACTTTTGAACCATATTTCAAATGTGGTTTACAAATTTTGATCCTTCAGTGATTCAAATCAATATTGGAGAAAGTCTACTAGGGATATTACTGATAATTTATTCAAGTTACTTAATATTTTGCATCATTGTATATTTTAACAAATATTTAACATTGATGATCAAAATGAGCTTGTATCCCTTTATCCTCCCCCTCAATGTTGACAAACATTGTCACATTAAATAATAATCATCTTCATTTTGATCCACTATGATATTGCTACTAGCAAATACACCATACATATTAATAATAGGAGGATAATTCTTTTGTAAGATGCATTCAATTGATATTGATTATTAGAGTTTGTTCTCATTCATTGATCTAAGCAATTGGAGGAATTTACTTATTGTGTAGATCATTTGAATACATACATGACTTCAGGTCATTCAACATTTATGTTGATTGAATTTTAAATCACTAAATAATGTTTATGCATAATCTATAAGATGAGCTTATAACAAACTTCAGGTTGTTAGCTAAATATTTACATATATGGGTGTATACGTGCGTCCACGTATCACATATATATTATAAAATTTTCATATTCTTTCTCATTTGAATTAGTGATTTTTGGAACAAACTATTACAAGGATCAAAACTATTAATTTCTATTTAAAAATCAATGTCAATGCAAACCTGTCAAAACCGCATGATAATGTTCAAAACGTTTGGTTTGAAACCATATCGAACTTCTGGTTCGAACAAAATATAACACAACTTCAAGTTGTTAAGTTTTATTCCTCAATTATATCTCAAATATCAGTTTTGAACACTAAGGATGATTACTTATCAAGGAGTAATTTTTAATTGCATATAGACATTTCTACACATCTCTATTGAGAGTTCTGTAAAAAAAAATTACAGCAAAAATAACAGTAGTACCTTCTAGATGCTTGGAATGTTACAGATACAGATTTCCTCTTAGCTCTCAAACTTTTAGGATCTAATCTAAGCTAAATTAGGATCCTTTATAATCAAATTTATGTACACTTATTTGGTTTAATAAAATTACCAAATATATAAATAAATCTCTTTTAGAGATATGTTATCATTTTCAAATTTATAAATCTCTTCTAGAGATATATTAGTATCACCACTTCTGGAGTGAACTTTCTTTTCTATATATATATATATATATATATATATATATGCACTATTTGAATGCCATATCAATATACACTGTTTATTTTATACATATTACATAATTACTACTTTTACAGTAGCATAAAATATCCATGTTGGAGATTTTTGTTGTAACTGCTTTTAAAATGGCATATCAAACTTTAAATACAGTGACAAAATTAGATTCACCAACTGAAAGTAAGATGCAAGAGATAAAACCACTACTTCTGGAGTGTAACATTGGTATCATTATTCTTTTTTTTTTTGAATAAATTATTGTTATTACTAAAAAAAATTATATCATTATTCCTTGATTATATCTCTAATATTACTATTGAACATTAATTATGACTGTTTATTAGAAAATATATACTAACTTATAATTATATATAAACATCTCCTCTAGAGAGTTCAGTAAAATAGATATATTTACAACATAAATAAGAGTATCTTATGGACCCTTGAAATATTATAAAAATAAGAAATTGTAATGGTTGCACATAACGATTTGTTCAAGACCGTATTTATATAGCTTTAGTGAAAATTATGATACGACATATAGATTATCTCTTCAGGAGCATATATAAAGATATTTCTTCAAGAATAGTTGTGCATGTAATATTTGATTCATCGTAAGTTCTGAAAAGTAAAAGGTTACATATCACTATTTGTCTAATGGAGCTACGGGTCCATGACAATAGACGATTGAATTTTGGATAATTTATTATCACATTTGACAATATTTTATAGGCAATTCTTTTATAGTGCTATACGATGATATAATATCACTTCTGGGGATATTTCATAAACACCGCTTCTAGAGTGGTACATATCACTTCTAAAGATACTTTATATGCGTTGTTTTTGGCATGTCATCAATAATCAATATCTTTTTCTACATAATTGACATAATTCTACAACATCTCTTCTAGGATGTTTGGATTTTGAAATATAAAAATCATAAAACATCTCTTCAAGAGTATGTCATATGGATTATCTCTTCTGGAGAATATTAAAATGTACTTCTTCAAATATATAGTTTGGCAAACACACCCAAAGATTATCAAAACTTGGGTTTTACCAACTTCAAACTGATTTATTGAACTGAAATAAAATAAAATCCACATAGCAGACTTCAGGCTGCTATTATTGGTCAATTCGACCATATCATTTATTACTGCACTTAGATTTTCATCATTAATGAAGTTTCCTTCATCTTCCAAGAAATGATCTAACTTCAGGTTAGTATTACTAGACAATCCTTTCACATAATTTTAAAATAAAATTCCTATAACATCTCTTCTGGGATGTTAGATTTTGCAATATAAATATAAATAAATCTCTAAAACATTGTCAGAAAATCTTTTCATAATTCAAGACTTCAGGTCTTGGACTTTGAGTTATACAACTTCTGGTTGGAAAAAAAAATCTTTGCACAACTTCAGGTTGTTCAAACTTATTTCTTTTTTCTATGATTAAATTTTATGATCCTTTTTTTTTCAGTTAGAACTTATGGTTCTTTATTTTGAGGAAACTTGTAATTCATTGATTTATGGAAACTCAACCTTTTATCTACAGGTTCTCAAATTTTATTTTTCTTTTCCCTTTTTTTTTTTAAAAGGAAATATCGAAAGATATTAAGCTTATCATGTAAGCTTTTATTAATGTTTCCATTCACTTCAGATGTGCTAAATCAAAATCAATGTTAGATCTAAACTTAGATCTTCTAGATACGTATTATCTTTATATTTGTTTCTCTAAAAAACAATAAAATATTTCTTCTGGAAATATAAATCATATATCAAAATAGTTTTCAAAGCCTTCAATCAAATCTAAATCAAATCAAAATGTTTTCAAAATGAAAACTTCATTTACCAACCATGATTGATTTCTCAAATCCATATCCAAACTAAATGCAATCAAATTCAATAAATTTGTTGAAGCAACAATATCAAATTTTGTCAAGTTCAAACTTGCATTCCAAAATAAATGAACTATAAAACATAAAAATAAGCATGATATTGAGATCAACAATATAATATGATCAGAAAAATAGCAACAACAAACAAATTAGATCTGAAATATAATAACCAACAAAATAAGAATTAGATCTCAAAGTTTAGATCTATATAAGATATAAAATTATAAGACTAGTATAATAAAATCTAAAAAATAATACAATAGATTTAGATCTGAATAAGTAGATCTAGAATGGAATGAGATATATAAAAAAATAATAATTTGGAAGATTAGATCAATCATAATAGAAAAATAACTTACCGTTTTGAGATCTATAATTAGATCTGGAGAAGAATAGATCTGATTTCATAATAAATTATCACAATTGTAGATCGTGCTGATAACGTGTTATAAACAAGTAAGAATATGTTTTAAAGAAATAAGAGAAGAAGCCATTAGAGTAAAAGAATGGAGATATTTTATTCATTCAGAGATTGGTTATATCAGATTGATTCACATAATTACATTACACAGGCTCCTTTACATATAGGCATTGGAGTATGAGATGGAACATATCTCATGATGTGGGACTAATAGAAAAACACAAAAGCATATTCACTTATATATTTACATATATTATAACACTTTTTATCTTTCTTTGGTATGAGTTTTCATTTCAAACGTTATAATATACACTTTTTGAAATATTTAAGCCTTTTATTTCCATTTTAAAATTTTAAAGGAAAACCATTACGAACAATACACTATGTAAATAAACCAATAAATTATAATTTTCCACAATAAGGTATAAACAATTTAAACATTGGATAATTAGCTCAATCTTGATGTTTGCATATCATGAACAACTTTATTAAAAAAATAAAGCTATAGTGTTAAGGATAAATAGATTGTTATATTTTTCCCGGCGATATCAGAGGTTTCTAATAGGTCACACTGTAAATTCCCATTTTATGAAAAATATATTCCATAAGGCTATGACCAAAACACAAATAAGTGGCCAAAAGCATATAATATTTCACCTTACAGTTACGTGCCCATCCTTTTGTTTATAGGTAAAAACAGAAAATAGAAAATATAAAATTTGCTTAATGGATGAAATATGAAAGTCTAAATTTCAAAGTAAATGAAAGTTATTGAATGTTTCGTATAGTTATATGTCATAAACACTATAGTTTGCTTATTGCACCAACCATTTACTAATTGAATTCAAGTAACATAATTTGGTCTTCTACACATATACACAAGGGAAGTTATTCTTGTTGAACATGAATTTGTGAATGGAAAACAAGTTTAAGCTTAAAACTATTAGCTAAAACTATTTGCTTAAACACTTTTACGAAGCCCAAATTCTTTTCACAAAAGGTTTATGCATATATGTTGATGAATATACCTCATTTGCTTGTATCAATTTCACTATGAGACGTCTTTAGTATCTTTATTTAATTATCCAAAAGATAGTATCTGTGCAACTATACTTTATATGCCTTCCAACTCAATTACCAATACCATATTTATAATTTTTTTGCAACAGTACATATCCTACTGAATATAATCATTGGTTTGACAACATTAAGTTAACAAAAATGACCATTGGTTTCAAATATTGAAGAGTGAATACTAATATAGTGATCATCTCATTTAAAGAGGAATTACTAAGAAGAGAATCACTCAATTTAACCATTCACACCAAAGGACTGATAATAGGTGAAGTCGAATAATTAAATAATCAGTGCAAAAACTATATAGTGTTCATAGGATAATCCAAAACTATCATCTTTAGCAAAAAAAATCAGCATAAAAAGACCAAAAAATAACCAATGAAATAGAAAATCGCCATCTTTAGGAGTACATGAGATATGAACTAGTGAATCAAGGCAGCAAGGGACTCGAACAACCAACGAAATCAAGAAGGGAGGGACAATTGGAGAAATACAGCAAGATAATGGGAAGCGAATTCAAGAGGGAGCTGCAATTGGAGAAATATGATGAGATAATGGGAAGCGAAATTGTAATGTCCCACGTCGCCTAATATGAGATAGGTGATGCATATATAACCCATTAGGCATCCTTCCTTATAAGCTGGCTTTTGGGGGTGAGTTCTACCTAATTGGGTCATAACAAGTGGTATCAGAGAAGGTCACCACTAAATGAAAGTTCAAGTCACGGGAGGGGCGACCTATAGGCTTAAAATAATAAGTGAGTGATGCTGTCCAAAGGGAAAAGGGCTACCATCGAATCAGTCAATAAGGGAATAGAGTAGGTCGACGTGGACGTCGGACTTTTGAAGAGTGGTGGAATGTAATATCCCACATCGCATAGTATGAGATAAGTGATGCATATATAACCCATTAGGCACCCTCCCTTACAAATTAGCTTTTGGGGGTGAGTTGTACCTAATTGGACCGTAACAAAAATGGAGCAACAAAACAGGGAAAGACGATGGTACGTGAAATCAACGAATTTTTCAGGATAGACATAGGAGGGACATTTGACAAAGAGAGAAAATGAATATTTTCACTGAAAAGTGCCAATTCTTAGCATTCTAATTCCCTTCCGTGTTCTACTTCCTTGCTAACTGGTTTTTACTATGTTCGAAATTAAATGTTGAGAAGACATGCGGTGAGAGCTAAGATTTGTTGACCTTGAAGAAGCATCTTGCTGAGCTTGAGATCAGGAGTGGAAAATAAGGGAGAAAGAAGTACGCGATCCGCTTAGTTTTTGGGAATACGGTTTCTTTTATCCATTTTCTGTACTTTCATTTATTTTTGTATATAGGCTGGCAGTGTGCGACGGCGGCTCCCGTAGTGCTTGCACAAAAAGTTGATGTATATAAAATATTGTTTTTTCTGTACAATCTTTTGGTATTTACATTTTCGCACTTTCTATTATACTTGCCTATATAACTGTCCATATATATAATATATTCATCTACAATCCGGTTACATTTATTATACATGCATGTGCTTATGTAATACCATTATTTATTGTAACTCTATACACATAAATAAATCTTTGCAATTACTTAGCATTATTTCGTTATTTAGTTCTATTTATCGTCGCCAAAGTATTTATTTCTTGGTTAAACAAAACTATTTTCATTTGGCCTACCATATTTATCTTCGACCGGGTTTTGTTCAATCATGAACAAGGTTACAGTCACAGAAGCTTCTAGCCCCTCATCGTTTCCTGTCTATAGGAAATGCAATTTTGGGCATTTATCTCTAGACACCCAACTTTTATTCTCCTGTCTTTGGGCGTTAATCGGGTATGTTCACTGACCTTCATCACTTATCTTTAGTTGGGCATGCCTCGTCGAGCCGTAAGTGTGGTCGTACCTATAAAAGGTTCGATTATACATCAACCCTTATCTTTGGGGAGCGGTATCTCATATGCTTATCTCTGAGCATCCATCTTCGATCATGCCTATCTCTAGGCATTGATCGAAATAGCTCATCGACGTCATCGTTTATCTTTGGTCAGACATGTCTCTTCGAGCCATAAACATAGTCGTGAAAGCTCCAATTGTACACCGGTTCCTACCTCCAAAACCATGTTTCGATTGCCTAACTGGGGTTTCCTCTTTGATTTTTCATCTCTAGGAATTTGTAAAAGCTCATAGGGATAAGGAAAATCATCCAATCAACTCCAGTCTGATTGTACTCCCCTGACCCGATCATGGACTAAAATAGTTCGTCGATGCCTATCTCTGGGTAATTGATCATGCTACTAATCATGCATCATGAAATTTGACTTACAAGAACATTGTTCCATTAGTTCCAAAAGATAAATTTATTTATAAACAAAAAAGGCAAGTATTTCCTTATTACATTACCCCTAGCCTACTGGGATAGCTCCTTTATAGAAAATAAAATAAATTTAAGTGAAATAACATCATAGGTGCCCGTTATTCCATGCCCATGGAATTGGGATCCTATCAACAGTCGATTGCTTGAAAGTTCCAACTCCAAGCTTCTATTCAATTGCATATGAACCTTCTCGATTTAGACCAAGTTCCCAGTACCAGAGAGGATCCATTTCAAAAGGAGGTCCTACCTCAATGGTATGCCTCCTGACCTTGGTATTAAAATGTCTTTCTACTCTTTTCTGATGAGCATCTATCCTTAGTTCAGCTGCTTCTCACTTTTCGTCGACCAAGTCGAGGGACTTAAGCAAGAGTTCCTGTTCATCTTGTTATCATAATTTTTCTTCGATGAGAAGGGATATTTAGTTCTACGGAATCATGGCCCCAGCTTCGTAGGCCAAAGCGATGGAGTATGCCCAGTCACGGACTAATGGCT
Source organism: Allium cepa (assembly GCA_030765085.1). Taxonomy (NCBI): domain Eukaryota; kingdom Viridiplantae; phylum Streptophyta; class Magnoliopsida; order Asparagales; family Amaryllidaceae; genus Allium; species Allium cepa. Next base: position 618,257,354 of record CM060942.1, read on the forward strand.
CATTCTGTAAGCCCATAATGCTAGTGGTAACTCATTTACCCCAGCTTCCCTTGGACTTCGTTAACTATTTTTTCAATATGGATTTGATGATCTAAACACTGCTTCCATATGACAATTCACTTGCGGGTGTGCTATTACCGAAATGCTCTTCGTAATTTGATATCGGTTACAAAAGTCTTCAAACTCGATGCCCTCGAATTGAGTTCCATTGTCAGTGATGATTTTTTATGGAACTCCACATTTGCTTATAATATTCTTTACTGCAAAGTTGATTGCTTTCTTCACCATGATTGTGCTAGCAATTCTACATCAGCCCGCTTTGTGAAGTAGTCCACGGCTATATCATATTTCGTTCCACCCTTTGACATCGGTAGCATGCTGATTATATCAGTTCCCAATCCGCAAATGACCATGGGTTAACCATTTGCATAAGCTCTGTTGATGTGGCTCTTGGTATTTTCACATACCTTTGGCATCTGTCACATCATTTGGTATAGCGACCTATATTCCAACTGATCATTGGCCAAAAGTATCTGTGATGAAGTATCTTCTTCACCAAAGTCTACCCCCTACCTCACCCCCCCCCCCCCCCCGATGTGGTCAACATAGATTCTTTCGTGTATATCTAAAAGGAACTTTTTACCTTCATCTTTGGTGACAGACCACGGCATAGGGTTGAGAAATGTAACAACCCTATTTATCAAATACCTTTACTATAATTTCGTAATAATTATTCTGGAAATAATTAAGGGAGTCTAGAATTTTAATTAATTAAAATAAGGCAAATTAGGGATTTTTGTGTACTTAAAGGAGATAATTTATTTTAGAAAGATTTATTCTAAATTAATGAAGAATTAGAGAAATAATATTTCGTCTTCCTAAATGATTTATTTTTACTACGGAATATAGATTTTAGTGTGAAATCATTTGTAAAGTTATAATGAGAATTTTAAGGTGTAAAATTCTCCATTTAGATCATTATCTGAATTTTGTCTCAAAGAAGATAATAGAGTTTAAACTGGTTTATAAATTAAAAAGAGTGCATTTTAGAAAATTAGTAGAGTTGGTTTTATTCTTAAGTTTGTGGTTAAAAAGAGTTTGAAGCTTTTAAAATATAATGAAATGCTTTTGGTTAAATTAAGAGAAATTGACCTTATTGTTTAAAAGAAATGCATTTAGTTTCTTACCGGGTTTAATAATAAAATAAATCCCATTAGTAAAATTAACAATAGAGAAAGTTTCTCCTTTCCGTGTACTGTACGTACACTTCAGAAAACAAAAAAACTAGAAAGTGAGAAAGTTACAAGTACTGTTCCAATACCTACCTAAAATCCTCAAAATCAAATAGAAATAAATTCCTAAAAATTCGGATAAATTCAGGGTAGTTCATCTTCTCTAATTCAAGCTTTTAGAACCATCAATTTCTGTTTTTGGTTAGGTTTGCAACCTACGGCATGTTTTGTGTTTTAGGGTTCTGTTAGTTTGAGAAGAAAGTTGCAGTAATTTTGTGTATTAGCTGAGGAGCTAAGGTGATAAGGTGAGAATTCCTCATAATTATCTTTGAATATAGATTGCATGTAGTTGTTAATTAAATCCGAGTAAATGGTTGAATGGTTGATATTTTCCTGCCAATAGAATTTCCACAGTAGTTCTAAACTCTGTAAATCCTATCAAAATGCAAGTTTTAACATCCATTACCTTCTCATATTGATGTATGTTTAACAAGCAATGTTTTGTGTATACATAACTTTGTATTTATGCTTTTGAAAGCAGTAAAGAATAGTTAGAACCCCTGAAACCATCACCTGAGGACCGAAATGATGTCTAGAGACAAGCTCCAGGGTATGCTCGCAACGGTCGACTGGTGGAGGTCGGCTGGCCAAATATCTCCTGGAGCTTGTCTCTGGGTATTTGCTTCTCTTTTGTTTTATTTTTCGATTTTTGTTTTTGTCTGATTATTTTCTAAATTTGATTAGCATGTGTGTGTGTGTGCGTGCAATTTCTAATAACACTATGATTTGATGAAATAAAGGTTTTAGCTTACATATATAAGACTTCTATATGATTTCGTAAATAGATGTTATAAGAAGATTTCAAAGGAAAGAATTCTTAAAGTTAATACATAAAAAACATTATAGCTTTAAAAATCCTTTCAAATATTTTAAAAAATCATAGTAAGATTATTATCTTCAAATTTGGAGTCTTAAATGATAGGGAACATTTTACAAATTCTAAGGTAATAAATTTATGGATTTAGAAGAAGGATTTTCATGTATGATATATATATATATATATATGTATATACATATATATATATTTGTGTGCAATCAAACTCTTTTTCAAAGAATATACTGTAGGAATTTAACCTTGAGATTGATTCATATATTTGAGAGGTTTGTCTTCATAATAAATATTCATATCTTTATGTATTTTGGAATTTAGCTTTCGTGCTAAAGTATCTTTTTTATAGAGTTTCATACAACTACGTATATTAAGAATATTCACTTTGGGGTTTTTTAGATTTATAGCTTATTGTGTATTAAGGAAATATACATAGTTGGGCAATAAAATGTATGGATTTGAATGGTGAGATTTTAAGTATATAAAGAACTTGGACATTCTCCGATAGTTTTGTAAAGAAAATTCTCATGCTTTATATGTAATTATTTCTCTTCGGATGTCTTTGTGACTTTTGATGAATTTTCATGTAAATTGCTTTCAAGTTAATTATTTTCTTTTTCAATGGAATGAGAGATATACTTAAACAATTTAGTAGTAACAAGTGGTTATGGGATATTAGTTATCACTTCATTTTTTAATTATATGGCTTTTTGCATTTTTTGCATTGAGTATTTAAGTAGTGAAATTTACTAACTAATAGTAAATTTTTAGTAATGCCGAGTGGTTATGGGACATGGGTCGTTACTTTAGTGATTACAATTTAGTAAGTTTATAACACTATTCGACTATAATGCTAGTTTGGTGATAGCAGCCGACCAAACTGCTGGTGTGGTGTTAGCGGCTAACTAAATAGCACTGTGGTAAACCGACCAAACAGCTAGTGTGGTGACTGACCAAATGGCTAGTGTGGTGTTAACGACCAACCAAACTTCTGGTGTAGTGTTAGCGATCGGCCAAACTGCTAGCGAGGTGTTAGCGACTGACCAAACTGCTAGTGAGGTGTTGGAGACCCAATCAAACTACGAGTGACTATCATAACCTTGTCAGTTTTGAAGTTATAATTATTTATTAGTGTAGTCGGGTATCCACTCCTACATGTTCTTTGTAGCGTTTATTTTTGGGTATGAATTCCCTTTTTGTGCTTCGAAGATTTTGATTAGTTAGTATCATATTTAAGTAGATGGTCCATGAGATACTTGAAATGATTTTTTGACATAGTGTATGCTGTTGATTTGTTCCTGTTTTATATTTTGTCCACAAAGGGGACAATACCTTTGATTGGCAATATCCCTTATATCGATTTACTTTAACTTCACTTATTTGAAATGACCATGTGTGAATCACCATATATGGATATGATATTCTAAAATAGACTAGAGTGTTTTTATGAAATGGTGAATATTGTTTAGGACAATTTGTTGTTTTGATCCTTTATATGCTATTTATTGGTCAATATATCTTGTTACTATTGATATCCAATTAATATCTTTATTATTAAGATCTCACACTTTGATATTTATAGATAATCTTATCCAGATATTATTTTGTTATAATGCTTGGGTTAGACCAAGACTTTCCAGGTATAGAGACAGTGATGGATGTGAACTAGCTTTAGGGAGTCATCTATTATGTGTGTGTACACATACATACATACACACGTACATACATACATACATACATATATACTGTAATGACCCATATTTTTAACGCTTTTAAAATATTAAATTAAATAAAAATTTAATTAAAAAATCCGATAGAAATAAAATTTTACAATTTATTAAATGGAAATCTCTTTGTATATATGTTACAAATCCAAAACCAAATTCGTAGACGACCAATTTCGATAAGACCAATAATGTAATACATATTAAAAACGTAATGTAATAATATGAAATAGTCGTAACCAATAACAGAAACCAAATTTATAATTTTAACGTAAGAAACGTGCGTTTTGCGTTAAATGAAAATTTTCGTTAAATAAAAATAAACAATAAAATTTCGCAACGAAAATTTGATATTTGGAATGCGTCTAGTTAAACATAGCAACTGGTAAATTTTCGTCCGAAAATACGAAAGTTTATTTCACGCGTAAATTTACTTCAATTTAATCAGTTAAAAAGCGATGAAAATAAAATATTTTCAAAACCAAAATATTTTTATATAGAAAAATTCTAAACCATCTTCTGAGCAAGATGTCAGTTTGTCGTTTTTTCAAATTCGGCCATCTTTAACTCCATCGATCTTATTTTTCTACGTTTTTCATGCATTTTCCGCTATTATAAAATTTCGAATTTTCAAAATTCAATCGTACCACTGATGTCTGTATGCCATTTTGACCGGCTCGTCGTGCTGATCTCTACGGCATACTCGTTTCTGTGTTTTGGCATCCGATGCACGACGGAATCGGTGAACCAATTAACCGTACCGGTACCGTCTATAACCTTTTTGGTTCTCTTGTACTTCTATTATGTAACGTATAGATTCCAATAGACATTTGCTTTTATTAAGTTTGAGTTCAAAAGCAGGTTATTGCTATTCTCAATCTTCAAAATATACTAACATTTGATCCTTCGCTGTACCCATTAACTTCCTTCTCTGCTTCTTGCTTTCGGCAATAAACTAATGAAATTCCAATATGCAATTATAATACAAAAATGGCTGCCTTAAAAAAAAAAATCTTTGAAACCGCTAACGTCCCCTCTCCACTATCGGCCTTCTCATCAACCTCGACCGAGATTCAAACCTAACCCGCATCCAAAGTAAACTCGGCCACCTCATCTCCTTCCCGATCCGACAGCCTGCAACCTGTTCTCCCCTTCTCTCTCGCATGCTCGGCCGTAACCGCCTGTCACCGCATCTCCCGCATCCGCGCCAGGTTCCAGCTCCCTCTGCTTTTTTTACTCGCTGCCCATCCTTGGACAAGCTGAAGCTCGTGTGCCGCCGCGGCGACCCCTCTTTTCTCGTTCCACTTCCTTCCCGCCTGAGCCGACCACCATCTCCACCGTTCCCGCCCCTGACGACGTCCATCCACTTGCCGTTACCCGCATCCTCCCCTCACTGCCATAGCTTCCACCAAACAACCCGCACCCACCGAAAATCCTCCCAACATGCATGTTTGCGTGCATCTGGCCTTCAGGTATCATGCATATCATATTTAGTAAGCATTGTATATATAAAATATTTTGTAGACCATTGTTTGCAGTATGTAAGACTTTCTTTATATATAAAAAAAATAGGACTTCTAAGATATCACAGTAAAGCACACAAGTGGTTCACAATTTGTACTATATGAGGACCTATATAAAGGGTTATAAGTTATATAAACCTGGTACATATTTTATGACTACAGTGTTAAACATATATATTTCATATGCAAGTTTGAGTTATATAGTGGCTGTAAAGCTTTAACTGCTACGAAAATATATAAAATTTTCAGTGTTGTTTAAATTATTGTTATATATTTATATAATAAGATTTGGTTATATGGTTATATATACATTTTATGTGTGTCTGTAAGTTGTAAAGCTTTGATCTGTACATACATTTGGGCAGTTTTATAAATATATTTTGTGTACGCCGTACAATTTTGCTGTGAAATAGATATCTATACATATTCACTTATGTAAGCTATAACACTTAAATTTTATACTTAAGTTATATATAAATATAGTGGGTTATAACATGAGTAAAATAAAATATTTACTGCATTCTAATTCCTTTCTTTTACCCGTTCTCGTATTTATGAACACCTGATGATGTAAGTATATACGATTATAGTACCTGTTTTTACTTTGTGGGTTTGTTTATTTACTTTTGGTAGAATTATGAGGTTTTGTTGTAGACTTCTTATAGCCCATATGTACATATATATGTTCCACCTTGTATTTATATAAGCCGCCTCTGTGCGGTATAGTTTTAAGTATTTCATGTTGTTTCAAGCATATATATATATATATATATATATATATATATATATTATTTTAAGGATATACAAAACATGCCATATTATATTTCAAGTCTTCTACTATATATGTGTATATTATATGAGTTTTACGATTTGTTTGAGTCAAATCATTTATTCTGCAAAGAAGTATATATTAATTTTATCATAAACATTGATTTGAATTTTTAATATAAGAATTTCATTGGACATTACTTAAGAAAATTTATAATATTATGTATTTACGTTTCGCTTCTGTATATTGAACCGATTTTGATTCTTGATTCCTTTCGATCATCTTTGTCTATCGTGTCTGTTCTTCATCGAATCGTACCCATCTAGCGTTGCTTTGAAATTGTAGCTTGCTCTGTTGTCAAACCTCTCTAGCCTCGAAAGGTGAGCAATCACTCACGATTAATGTTCTTTTATTTATTAAATTTGATTTCAATTGAAATGACAATTGAAATATGCTATTGTTAGTTAATTACACTGCTATATATGTTATTTCCTGTATCTGTTCACCTATGACATCTGACACCATTATCTGTTAATTATACGATGATAATCCCATTTGATTGATAATTGATTGATTGTTTGTTGTTTATATTGGACGTTAAATTGTAATGTATAAAGTGATAAATATTATGCAATTGAATTTGGCGTAGGATAATTAAAATTTGAATCGACATATATGTTGAATTTGATTAGTTAAATATGACCCCTTTTAACTGTTAAATTAATTGACATGTAGAATAGTGATAATTACACTTTGAACCATTGAACGTATATTGGATTAATTGTTGTAGTGTAAAATTGAAATCGAATGACAAGTGAAGAACCGTGTGAATAATTAGTGAAATAATCCTTAATCTACATGAAATGATAGTGTAGATTCTAGAAATAATTATATTAATTTGCACAAACAACAATGTGAATTAATACGATTATTTCGGGATTATTTGAATTAATTATTGGATTGTTATTGATTGTTGTTATTGCTTGTTTATTTACTTTGACACCATTCCAGTTATCACACTGCAAGTTCCCTTTGTTATGCTTTGATTTTTGAATTGAAATGGAATCGGGTTGAAATGATAAATACCCAAATAAACTTTGACCTAGGATAGAGAATTAAATAAAACCCGATTGGTCAATAATTTGATTTAAAATAAAAATAAAGATTTTATTTGGATAAACAATAAGGTTTTGAATGAAGTTGGAATTTGAATTTAATGAAAGGAAAATGTTAATATTTAAACCTGAAACTAAAATATTAACATAGTAATTGTTGAAAGAACGTTGTTTTGAAATGAATTATTTAACAATTAAATTTGGAATTATTCATTTAATTAAGTTTGAAATGATTTAATAATTAAGTTTGAAATTATTAAGTTTTGAAATTATTAATAATTAAGATTGAAATTATTTAATAATTGAATAAGATTGAATTATTTGATAATTGAATAAAATTGAATTCTTTGATAAGAGAAATTGAACTTTTGAATAAGTGAATTTGAACTTCGTTAATAAACGAAATTGGGTTTCTTATTTATTAATTTTTGGGAAAATTATTTAAGTAAATTAATAAGTGAGATTGAACTTTTTGAATACGTGAAATGTAGTTTCTTTATCAATTGAGTTTTGAAATTGTAACTAAGTAAATAAATATATGGAATCGAATTTCTTTAACAAGAAATAAAATGCGTTTTATTGGAATTAATATAAGACTGGTAATTTAGAGAATTTGATTTGACGAATTTAATTTAATGAAATTTTAAGTTTTGATATAATGAAGTTGAACGTAAGTAATTGATTTAATAAATTGGAAATTAAATGGAAACTGTTTGAATGATAAGTAACTTAACGAATATTGAATGAAATCGATAAATGAATTTAAATTGATTTGAATGTTAAATTTATTTAATTTAAATGATTTCGGAATGAAATTTATATACGAACTTGAATCAATATTTGAATGGTTTTAAATAAAAGTTGAAATTGAATTGTAAGACTTTGAAACGGTAATTTGGAAGCTTTGAAACGTAAATTTTGGAAATTGATTTTGAAAGACAAATGAAATGTTGATTTGCGAATTCTAATATGAAATTGAATTTGATTTGGTTTTGAAATATATTAAACGACCAATCGGTTTAATAATTACGAAAGTTATTAAAGAAACCGGAATCGGTTATGGACATACTCTCTGTCTAAACCGAAAACCATTTTAATAACTATACGTGGAGTGATGATCCAGAATGAAGTGGTTGGAATGATGTACGTGATGACTGAAGAAAGAGAACGATAATGGATAGCCTTGACACATGTGTCAAATTGAAAATGACTAAAACAGGAGCCGTGCCGGGCCAAATGGGGTTAGCCACCTCGAGCGAACACACTTCTTCGAAAACTACTCATTACTTTTTATCGATTGGTGCACCTTCGGAATTTCAGGAGTGTTGTTTCGCGGTGTTGCGATCGCTGCGGCGATGCGTTCTCACCAGTCCGGATCAGGCGAACGGTAGTTTCACTACCTTGGGTATTGCCTCATGTGCCTTGTCATACTTGTATCCCGATATACGCGACCACTACGAATTTGTTTTGTGTTATACCTATGGAGTACTCCCTGATATCCCACCAGTTTACGGTGGAGTTTACAGTGCTGTATAGACTATGATGCTTATAAAATGTGTTAAGGGGGATAATGATAACGCCTTAACACTATTTTGATACTTTATATTACTGATAGACATTATCTATTTAGCGTACACTACTACATAGTAGATAGGTTAACGGATTCTTAGAGGATGGTGATTCCAACATCCTTTGAGTTACTGGTATTTCGATTGCTATTTCACATGAGTTGGATTTATTGATATGAGAATATTAATCCTGACTCGAGTGTGTTGTGTTTTGCTTTACGCTCAGGTCAGACTGAGTGTACCAGTATTCGAGACTCACCTTTGGAGTTGGAGCTTTGCTTGAAGATCCAGCCATTTATTCTACTTCCAGTATTCGATGATTCCAGTGGCATTCTGATTCGTACCTGATGTATTATATTACTCTTCTGTTGTAAACTCTGATGTATCTTATATATTTATATAGTAGATTCATAAACTACTATCTCTTTTACTTCCGCTGCATATTATTACTCTGTGTCTGTGATTCTGTGATTATTTGTTTACGGTATATCTGAGTTTTGCCAAATTTAAATTAACGATTCGGTATTTTGAATTATTCAAGTCCGACGTGTGTGGATGCGAATAGTCCAAAATAGCGGGTCGTTACAGTTGGTATCAGAGCTTTGGTAGCTCTAGGCAAAACACAGCATATAGGGTAAATGTATTTACAGAATCACTCTCATTCGAGTTTCAATCTCTTTCTTTTAACTGAATTCCTTTGAATTTTGGAACGTTCCCTGCGATTTCACAATTCATTCGTGTTCCCCACTATTCGTCTTCTTTCAATTCTGGAGTATCCCACAACTCCACTTCGTATGATCTCTATAATAATTTGGCAGCCTCGCCAACCTTCGAATGAGTTGAAAAGGAGTGAAATTCCTTTACAATAGACATCGATTTATCGGAGATTTTATCCTCGGTTTACGATGTTATCTATTCCCTGCTATACCTGAATTCCACCTCTTGGGATCGAATGTTGATTTACCTCGGAATTCAGCATCGATCTTATTCTTGAAATTACGGTCGACTCGGTTATGGTTGTTCGTCAATCAAATAAGCTTATCCATCTTCCGATTCTGTTAATTGAATTATCTCATCTTTTGTTCGAACTTATTATAGAATCAAAATTCTCTTTGATTTGATTTCCGTCAAATTTGAATCTCTATACTTATTTTGAAATCCATCCTTTATCGTCGAGAGAGGGATTGTATTTGTATTTATACTAAAATGTTTTATATAAATTGTGTTGTTTGAGTTGTTGACGTTGACTTAGATTTTCGATCGATTCGTCTGATCAACGCTATCGATAGGATTTCCAAAACACTTGAACAGAGCAAACTGACACAATAGTATTTTCGAATTTGGTGAATAAAATAGTATTGAATGATTTTATTATATATAAGTATAAATTTTCTAAAATTAAATAGTTGGTGAATTGATTGTTGAAAATAATTTTTTTTTTATTATTGTTGTAAACCATTGACTATTGCAATATAAATAAATGAATTTATAAAACTTGGGTATAATTTGATTGGAATTTTAAGTGAATTTAAATTAGAATTTGAGAATTTAATTTCTGATAATTTCGAACTATGGTTTTAAAGTTTTAAAATGTATATTATTTTCGAATAGAAATGGTTTTCAAAGAATTTTAAATGATTAAATTTGAGCTCTTCTCTTTTGTCGCTGGAAAATAATTTCGGTGATGACGGCCGCATCATCGACATTCATTTTCGGGTTTCGAAGTGGAGGGACTATTCTGTAGCTTTGCTATGGTTTGTTTGAAAAATAAATTGATTTGAATTTCTTAAAGTATGATTTGATTTGTAATATATATATTGATATATGATTTAAATCTGATTTGATATATTATATATATTTATTTATCTCTAAATAAATTTGACGTTACTCGAAAAGTTAACTCTTAAATTTATGTTAAAGAATAATTCCAATTATAAAATGAAATCGAAATTTTGAATAAAAATTTAAGCCTGGAAATTAAAATTTGAAATTTTACTTGTATAATACTCAATTGCATTCAATATAACTTTCCTAAATCACTCAAAAGTTAACTATGTAATTGGATAATATACAATATAAAATGTCTTTATAAATAAAAATGTGAGTGCGTGTAATAAATGTTATTCACTTAGATTTAAAATTATAAAATGTTTATGGAGATATAAGAATAATAAGTTAAATAAATAATAGGTGTGATTAATAGAAGAAAATTTTTGTTTTGAAAGTTAATAAATTGAATTAAATCAACTTAATGAGATATCTTGAATTAATTGAATTTAAATTGAATTTCATTGAAAGAAACTTTTTGTACCTAACATTAATAAATGAGAAATCAAATCAATTTAATGAAAATTTTGAATTTAAAAAAAAGAAACAAATTATTGAATATAAATTTATTTAAATTGAAATTTATATGGTTTGAATTAATTGTTTACTCTGTTTTCAATCTATTTTCTTCTGTTTGTTTCTATTCTCCTACCTCCTTCCTTTTCGAGGACGAAAAGTTTTGAGTGGGGGAGATTGTAATGACCCGTATTTTTAACGCTTTTAAAATATTAAACTAAATAAAATTTCAATTAAAAAATCCGATAGAAATAAAATTTTACAATTTATTAAATGGAAATCTCTTTGTATATATGTTACAAATCCAAAATCAAATTCGTAGACGACCAATTTCGATAAGACCAATAATGTAATACATATTAAAAACGTAATGTAATAATATGAAATAGTCGTAACCAATAACAGAAACCAAATTTATAATTTTAACGTAAGAAACGTGCGTTTTGCGTTAAATGAAAATTTTCGTTAAATAAAAATAAACAATAAAATTTCGCAACGAAAATTTCATATTTGGAATGCGTCTAGTTAAGCATAGCAACTGGTAAATTTTCGTCCGAAAATACGAAAGTTTATTTCGAGCGTAAATTTACTTCAATTTAATCAGTTAAAAGCGATGAAAATAAAACATTTTCAAAACCAAAATATTTTTTCATAGAAAAATTCTAAAACATCTTCTGAGCAAGATGTCAATTTGTCGTTTTTCCAAATTCGGCTATCTTTGACTCCGTCGATCTTATTTTTCTACGTTTTTCATACATTTTCCGCTATTATAAAATTTTGAATTTTCAAAATTCAATCGTACCACTGATGTCTGTATGCCGTTTTGACCGTCTCGTCGTGCTGATCTCTACGGCATACTCGTTTCTGTGTTTTGGCATCCGATGCACGACGGAATCGGTGAATCAATTAACCGTACCGGTACCGTCCATAACCTTTTTGGTTCTCTTGTACTTCTATTATGTAACGTATAGATTCCAATAGACATTTGCTTTTATTAAGTTCGAGTTCAAAAGCAGGCTATTGCTATTCCCAATCTTCAAAATATACTAACATTTGATCCTTCGCTGTACCCATTTACTTCCTTCTCTGCTTCTTGCTTTCGGCAATAAACTAATGAAATTCCAATATGCAGTTATAATACAAAAATGGCTGCCTTAAAAAAAAAATCTTTGAAACCGCTCACATCCCCTCTCCACTATCGGCCTTCTCATCAACCTCGACCGAGATTCAAGCCTAACCCGCATCCAAAGCAAACTCGGCCACCTCATCTCCTTCCCGATCCGACAGCCTGCAACCTATTCTCCCCTTCTCTCTCGCATGCTCGGCCGTAACCGCCTGTCACCGCATCTCCCGCATCCGCGCCAGGCTCTAGCTCCCTCTGCTTTTTTTCTTCTCGCTGTCCATCCTTGGACGAGCTGAAGCTCGTGTGCTGCTGCGGCGACCCCTCTTTTCTCGTTCCACTTCCTTCCCGCCTGAGCCGACCACCATCTCCACCGTTTCCGCCCTTGACGACGTCCATCCACTTGCCGTTACCCGCATCCGCCCCTCACTGCCATAGCTTCCACCAAACAACCCGCACCCACCGAAAATCCTCCCAACATGCATGTTTGCGTGCATCTGGCCTTCAGGTATCATGCATATCATATTTAGTAAGCATTGTATATATAAAATATTTTGTAGACCATTGTTTGTAGTATGTAAGATTTTCTCAGTAAAGCACACAAGTGGTTCACAGTTTGTACTATATGAGGATTTATATAAAGGGTTATAAGTTATATAAACCTGGTGCATATTTTATGACTACAGTGTTAAACATATATATTTCATATGCAAGTTTGAGTTATATAGTGGCTGTAAAGCTTTAACTGCTACGAAAATATATAAAATTTTCAGTGTTGTTTAAATTATTGTTATATATTTATATAATAAGATTTGGTTATATGGTTATATATACATTTTATGTGTGTCTGTAAGTTGTAAAGCTTTGATCTGTACATACATTTGGGCAGTTTTATAAATATATTTTGTGTACGCCCTACAATTTTGCTGTGAAATAGATATTTATACATATTCACTTATGTAAGCTATAACACTTAAATTTTATACTTAAGTTAAATATAAATATAGTGGGTTATAACATGAGTAAAATAAAATATTTGCTGCATTCCAATTCCTTTCTTTTACCCGTTCTCGTATTTATGAACACCTGATGATGTAAGTATATACGATTATAGTACTTGTTTTTACTTTGTGGGTTTGTTTATTTACTTTTGGTAGAATTATGAGGTTTTGTTGTAGACTTCTTATAGTCCGTATATACATATATATGTTCCACCTTGTATTTATATAAGCCGCCTCTGTGCGGTATAGTTTTAAGTATTTCATGTTGTTTCAAGCATATATATATATATATATATATATATATATACATATATATATATATATTATTTTCAGGATATACAAAACATGCCATATTATATTTCAAGTCTTCTACTATATATGTGTATATTATATGAGTTTTACGATTTATTTGTTTGAGTCAAATCATTTATTCTGCAAAGAAGTATATATTAATTCATCATAAACATTGATTTGAATTTTTAATATAAAAATTTCATTGGATATTAATTAAGAAAATTTATAATATTATGTATTTACATTTCGCTTCTGTATATTGAACTGATTTTGATTCTTGATTCCTTTCGATCAGCTTTGTCTGTCGTGTCTGTTCTTCATCGAATCGTACCCATCTAGCGTTGCTTTGAAATTGTAGCTTGCTCTGTTGTGAAACCTCTCTAGCCTCGAAAGGTGAGCAATCACTCACGATTAATGTTCTTTTATTTATTAAATTTGATTTCAATTGAAACGACAATTGAAATATGCTATTGTTAGTTAATTACACTGCTATACATGTTATTTCCTGTATCTGTTCACCTATGACATCTGACACCATTATCTGTTAATTATACGATGATAATCCCGTTTGATTGATAATTGATTGATTGTTTGTTGTTCATATTAGATGTTAAATTGTAATGTATAAAGTGATAAATATTATGCAATTGAATATGGCGTAGGATAATTAAAATTTGAATCGACATATATGTTGAATTTGATTAGTTAACTATGACCCCTTTTAACTGTTAAATTAATTGACATATAGAATAGTGATAATTACACTTTGAACCATTGAACGTATATTGGATTAATTGTTGTAGTGTAAAATTGAAATCGAATGACAAGTGAAGAACCGTGTGAATAATTAGTGAAATAATCCTTAATCTACATGAAATGATAGTGTAGATTCTAGAAATAATTATATTAATTTGCACAAACAACAATGTGAATTAATACGATTATTTCGGGATTATTTGAATTAATTATTGGATTTTTATTGATTGTTGTTATTGCTTGTTTATTTACTTTGACACCATCCCAGTTATCACACTGCAAGTTCCCTTTGCTATGCTTTGATTTTTGAATTGAAATGGAATCGGGTTGAAATGATAAATACCCAAATAAACTTTGACCTAGGATAGAGAATTAAATAAAACCCGATTGGTCAATAATTTGATTTAAAATAAAAATAAAGATTTTATTTGGATAAATAATAAGGTTTTGAATGAAGTTGGAATTTGAATTTAATGAAAGGAAAATGTTAATATTTAAACCTGAAATGAAAATATTAACATAGTAATTGTTGAAAGAACGTTGTTTTGAAATGAATTATTTAACAATTAAATTTGGAATTATTCATTTAATTAAGTTTGAAATGATTTAATAATTAAGTTTGAAATTATTAAGTTTTGAAATTATTAATAATAAAGATTGAATTTATTTAATAATTGAATAAGATTGAATTATTTGATAATTGAATAAAATTGAATTCTTTGATAAGAGAAATTGAACTTTTGAATAAGTGAATTTGAACTTCGTTAATAAACGAAATTGGGTTTCTTATTTATTAATTTTTGGGAAAATTATTTAAGTAAATTAATAAGTGAGATTGAACTTTTTGAATACGTGAAATGTAGTTTCTTTATCAATTGAGTTTTGAAATTGTAACTAAGTAAATAAATATGTGGAATCGAATTTCTTTAACAAGAAATAAAACGCGTTTTATTGGAATTAATATAAGACTGGTAATTTAGAGAATTTGATTTGACGAATTTAATTTAATGAAATTTGAAGTTTTGATATAATGAAGTTGAACGTAAGTAATTGATTTAATAAATTGGAAATTAAATGGAAACTGTTTGAATGATAAGTAACTTAACGAATATTGAATGAAATCGATAAATGAATTTAAATTTATTTGAATGTTAAATTTATTTAATTTAAATGATTTCGGAATGAAATTTATATACGAACTTGAATCAATATTTGAATGGTTTTAAATAAAAGTTGAAATTGAATTGTAAGACTTTGAAACGGTAATTTTGAAGCTTTGAAACGTAAATTTTGGAAATTGATTTTGAAAGACAAATGAAATGTTGATTTGCGAATTCTAATATGAAATTGAATTTGATTTGGTTTTGAAATATATTAAACGACCAATCGGTTTAATAATTACGAAAGTTATTAAAGAAACCGGAATCGGTTATGGACATACTCTCTGTCTAAACCGAAAACCACTTTAATAACTATACGTGGAGTGATGATCCAGAATGAAGTGGTTGGAATGATGTACGTGATGACTGAAGAAAGAGAACGATAATGGATAGCCTTGACACATGTGTCAAATTGAAAATGACTAAAACAGGAGCCGTGCCGGGCCAAATGGGGTTAGCCACCTCGAGCGAACACACTTCTTCGAAAACTACTCATTACTTTTTATCGATTGGTGCACCTTCGGAATTTCAGGAGTGTTGTTTCGCGGTGTTGCGATCGCTGCGGCGATGCGTTCTCACCGGTCCGGATCAGGCGAACGGTAGTTTCACTACCTTGGGTATTGCCTCATGTGCCTTGTCATACTTGTATCCCGATATACGCGACCACTACGAATTTGTTTTGTGTTATACCTATGGAGTACTCCCTGATATCCCACCAGTTTACGGTGGAGTTTACAGTGTTGTATAGACTATGATGCTTATAAAATGTGTTAAGGGGGATAATGGTAACGCCTTAACACTATTTTGATATTTTATATTACTGATAGACATTATTATTTAGCGTACACTACTACATAATAGATAGTTTAACGGATCCTTAGAGGATGGTGATTCCAACATCCTTTGAGTTACTGGTATTTCGATTGCTATTTCACTTGAATTGGATTTATTGATATGAGAATATTAATCTTGACTCGTGTGTGTTGTGTTTTGATTTATGCTCGGGTCAGAATGAGTGTACCAGTATTCGAGACTCACCTTTGGAGTTGGAGCTTTGCTTGAAGATCCAGTCATCTATTCTACTTCCAGTATTCGATGATTCCAGTGGTATTCTGATTCATACCTGATGTATTATATTACTCTTCTGTTGTAAACTCTGATGTATCTTATATATTTATATAGTAGCTTCATGAACTACTATCTCTTTTACTTCCGCTGCATATTATTACTCTGTGTCTGTGATTCTGTGATTATTTTTTTACTGTATATCTGAGTTTTGCCAAATTTAAATTAACAATTCGGTATTTTGAATTATTCAAGTCCGACGTGTGAGAATGTGAATAGCCCAAAATAGTGGGTCGTTACATATACATATATATATATTTAATTCATGTGTGTCATTTTGAAGTCAAACCGTTATGATATGTATATTGGTGGTATGAGATGTTGACTCTAGATATCATGTATATTATGTGAGTCTGGTATTCTTTTTATGGACTCACGATGTATTATTTTGTTCCGTGTTATATTTTTTACTATGTTATCTAATTCTGTTTTGTGTATTGTATATTATACTGTTCCCATTTTATTTTGACCCAACGCGTCTATTGCTTTGTGCCGAGACTGTTCATATATATATATATATATATATATATATATATATATATATATATATATTGTTTCAGACCAAAAGGTAACATGCAATAGTGTTATCTCAAGGGAATAAACACGGATGGTCACTTCTATCCTATTCTTCGTATTACTTGACAATATTACTTTGTAATATTCTTGGATAATATGAGCTAGGGCGTTACAAGAAACCTCTCCTATACAACGATCCCTCTTGCATAATAAATCATGGTACTTTATGAAATAGTTTCCACCATTCATTCATTCCATTCGGGAGAGTTCCCTTCAACAAATAGCCTTTAATTGGAATCATCCATGACTCCTTTTCATCCTTGGCCTCCAAATTCCAATCAACATCCATATGGTCGATGCTCGAAGCCGATAAAACTTCCAATGGAACAAGTCCCATAAGTTGCACATCCCCGGAGCTGGCCAGTTTGGCTAGTGAATCAACTTTCATATTCTCTTCTCCGGGAATGTGTGTGATTGTGTAGTGTTCAATATCATTCAACCGCTCTAGTTTCTTTTTAGGTAAAGGGAAAGTCTCGCTCCTTTAGTCAGAATTTCCTTCCTGATTTAGCAGACCACCAATTGACAGTCACTGAATGCATGCAATGTCATGACACATAATTCTTTTGCTATCTTGAGTCCCACAATTAGCGCTTCATATTCTACTTCATTATTTATCATCGAGAACTCTAGCTTCAATGCATAGTATATCATTCGTCCTTCCGTGGTCATAAGAATTACTCCTGCCTTGGAACTTCGTTCATTGGAAGCTCCATCTAAGTATAACTAAAAATCGGAAATTTAGAACTTATTTTCTTCCTCTTCTCCATCCCAGATGATGAATTTAACAATGAAATCAGCCGATGCCTATCCTCACATCGCCTTTCTAGAATGGTATATTATATCATATTGACTCAGCTTGATATTCCACTTCAAAAATCTATTTGAAGTCTCGGATCGATGCAGCACTTGCTTCAGTGGCTTATCGATCAGTACCTTATTAGATGAGCTTGAAAGTACAGTCATAACTTCCTTGAAATAAGCAACAAGAAGTATACCAATTTCTTTAACTATGGATAGTTCTATTCTGCTCTGATAAATCGCTTGTTGATATAGTATAAAAGCCTTTCACTATAGGAATATCAGCCTTTGGCAGCGCATGAAAAAAATGCTACCATAGCTTATGGTGGCGTTTTAGAGAATGTCGTTATACGGTGTGTGACTAAAAATCGAGGACTTTCTATTGTGTTTTCTATAATAGCTACCAAAAAGCAAAATATTGCAGCATTCTGCAAATGCACCCAAACTTTTTTATCGTAACACTATGTAAACATACTAAAAAGTATCGTTGATGCTACTACAAAATATTGTAGTAGGTTTTTTTATTTCCCACCATGCATATTTTGATAGCATCTATTAAACACTGCTAAAAATTAGTGATATTTTTTGCAGATTTCCCTAGCTATGGTATCTCGTTCAATTTTCACTTCATTTTGTTCATAACATATATATTACATAGTAATAATTAACATATTTTTGTATGAAACCAACAATCAATCGTATAATTATCACATTTAAACAAATAAAAGACAAACTAATCACATAATGAAATACGACATGCGTGTATAAAGATGCATGAGCTAAATTCAATATACATATATTAAGGCATGATATACGGTTTACACCTTGGATTAAAATGAGCTAAATTCAAAAAACAAATAATAAAATTAGTGGCTTCAATACAACCTTAAAATGCAACCCCACCCTTCCACTAATGGCGATACAACATAGTAGCGATTAACTACTTGAGCATCATTGTAAGGAGAGATAGAGCACTCAATTTTCCATTTTCTTCAATGCTCATAAGTTCACCTCAACCTATAATGCCAATATTCAGTTTTTTCCACCATATAAAATGGAAATGATTAAAAAGACTCAGATTAAATATATCGATTTCATTCAAAATTAGCTTACAAATAATTATACGAAATGATCATTATTTTTGGAAAAGGTCACTTAAATAATTGCACGAATTAACTCAAAAATAATTTCATTAATGTAAGATTAAATATAATAAATTTTCAATCATCATTATTTCACATATCAACTAATCTCTATATGAAATGAATAGCTTCCATGTATAAGGAAAGGCAACTAGTTCTTTGTGATCTTGGACTATTACTTGTCAGTTTGCCTACATGAAATGTCCAATTTTCACTGATAGCAATGCTCGGAAATGTCTCAAGTTTCATTACACCTGGCTGCTATTTTTACAAAAGAAAACATGCTTGCATGCATATTGTATTAGTGTGAGAAGAATCATGTAGTCATAGAATTTTATATGTTGACTGAAAATACACTAATAGTTGAAAGGGAGAAAAACCAACCTTATGGAAAGTAAAACAAAAAAAATGATAGAGCTTTACAGTTTAAATGCAGAGAAAAACAAATGTAACGACCCGTAAATTAATCACTTTGTATTTGAATATTTAAATAATGTTTAAATATCTAAATTATGGATTTTAATAACTAAATAAACACATTTTAAATATTAATTAATGATAATTAAATCATTTTCAAATTTTTTTTACCAAAATAATTAGTTCAAATAAAACTGAAAAATGTGAGTGAAAAACGTTTTTCGAAAATGTCCGACTTTTCGGCTTCGAAAGTCATCGAAAATCTTGTGCACATTTTTATATCACTAATATACACATGCACACACATGTACACATGTCATATGATAAGATAATTAATGTGTTAAAGTTAATAATCTAGCTTAGTTTAAATATAAAACTTGACTTGACATAAGATGCACAAAATATATTAAATAACCTTAGGAAATTAATTAAATAACCTAACCATCACATAAACTAGGCCCTAAAGCATGGTGTACGTGGACCTAGGGGGTAACGTGTGTACTAGGAGTGGTAGAGAGGCATGGCTTCCATGTTGCATGATAACATTTATATTATTTAAATGTTTAAGTTAATTTAAATAATATTCCACTTTTTTGCCTATAAATACCCACCATCTTCACACATTTTCCACTTCACACACTCGTTCCCATGTTCATTATTTATCACTTCATATACATGAACACTTCCATAGCTTCTAAAATTATTTCCAAATTCAAAAACTAGAGAATACACTAATAAAAATTAAGCTAAACTCCTTACTTCACTTCCTAAAACCATTCTCTACTTAACATGACTCTATACCCCCACATATCCACTATGTCTAATTCCCATATGCTCTAGGCTAAGCCCAAAAGCCGATAAAAATCCACTTAATTGAGCCATTTGCTTAGTAGATCTTAGATCTTGTCACATTTGAGAAGTTAGTGAAAGTTCGTGAAGTTAGTAAACATTTTGGCGAGTGAAGCTTTCACATTTGAGCCATAAAGTTTAAACTATGTTCATGCTCATATTTATAGCTATTAAATTCTTATTGTAGTTGTGATAATGGTTTGTTTGATGGATTTTTTTGTCTCTTGAAAGTTAGTTGCTTTGGAAAGTTAGTAAGCAAATCTTAGTTATATGAAAATCTAGCAGTTAAATCAATTCTGTTGCAAACAAATGCTTGATGTATGTTGTATTAGTGTAAATCATCATGTACGTATGATCATTTCATTTCTATGCGATGTTTGGTTGTATTGCAAATGACATAAACTTGAATTCCAAACTATCCGTATAGCGATAGTTGTTATATCGGCACTTCAGGAAAATCACTTTTTATCGAAACCATATGGTTTCATTATCGTGCTTGGAATTATTTTGCAAGCTAAACAAGTTTTTTATTAATGATGTTTTCAATAATAAATAATTATTTTAATCATGATTTTTAATTTATTTAATTTATTATTAAATTAATAAATATTAAGGTTTACTAATTAACTTATCAGTGATGTGTTTTAAATTTAACTAATTACTTGGTTAACGATGATTTAAATTTGATCAATCATTTTATTTAATGAAGTTTAAGGCTAATTAATCTTTTTATAATGATGGATTAAGATTTATTTATTTATTAACTAAAGATATTTTTAAAATTAACTAATCCTTTTTAATTAATGACTTTTAAAGATTAATAAATCTGTTTAACCTTAATTAATCTTTTTTAAATAAAGTTTTAAATTAATTAATTACTTTTAAATAATGATATTTAATTATTAATTAATTAAATTAAATATATTATTAATTAATTAAATTAATGATGTTTTAAAGGTGATTTACCCTTTTTAATTAAATGTTATTGAAGTAAATTAATCAGCTTAGTTAATGAAGTTTTAAAGTTATTAGCCAGTGTAATAAAAATATTTTAAGTTGTTAAATCCTTTTTATAATGGTGTTTCAAAGTTAGTAAACTCTTCAACAAAGTGTTTTAAAGCTAATACTTGTTATGTGAAGCCAAGTACGAATTCGGATTTTGAAAAGAAAAACGTTTATGGAAATGAATTAATTTCCATAAAGCGAATCACTTATATGGAAACGATTTATTTGTATAATTAGCACTAAACACCAAAGAAGTAGGCTTGTCGCTATTTCAAAAGTTAATAATAATCGTGAGACATGACTTTGAGGTAATACTACCTTGACGTGTCCGGTATTATTGTTAATCAAGAAATAGAACAAGTTTGAATTCGACGAGTGGTGGTAAGTATACGAGACTCAATTTTCATATACGATCATTTTATATCCTCGATAGTTGGTTTCTCATCTATTGGTTACTTCAACTTCTTTATTATCGTCATTCTAAAATGATTTATTGCTCCGTTGAGCATTATATCCTTTGTTGGAAATGACTAAAACCCAAGCACGAGAGGAGATCAAGCTATGTGGGAATTGCTTCCATTAGGATACTATCACATCTCATCAAGATTGGATTCGATAGCGCTATTAAATGTGAAATGCTAAAATTCTCGGTAACTGTAACAAACGGAATTTTTCGACTTTCGAAAATTCAACATCGATACTCACTTTATTGACTGCCGAGAAATCGATTGCCGAAAAACCGAAATGTTATGAGTTTAAGAAAGAAGAAAGAAAGAAGAAGAGAAGAAGGTAGAAGATGGAGAGAAGAAAGAATAGAAAATTTTAAAATAGAAGAAAAAGAGAATAGAAAATGGAACGGAACAGAAAACAACAGAACAATAACAGAATCTCACAATTCGCAGCGGAACAACATATAATAAGTAAATGAATAATCTTTAAACAAAGAACTATATCAGTTATTACATCACATTATATTACATTACATCAAATCATCAGAGTGTACAACATCAAACAAACAGCGGAAAAGAAAGTACTATGTACTAGTAATACGCCAATGCCATCCATCTTGCTTCCAGCAATTTCTGAATTCCAGAATATCCTGATAAACCTTAACTCTTAACTGCCCGTGTGGAAATTGGTGGGCACCCAGAGTTTAGGAAGGAAAATAATAAACTCCAAGTCAGTCATGTGACTGGTGTGAGAACTCAAAACAGTTTATTTTTCTTTAAAATTAAAATGGAGGAATATTTTTAAAAATCAATTCGCAATGCTTTTAAAAATGAGACTACCATAAGGCCTCCCGCACACACACACATGCAAACGCAGAATCGGAGGAGATTTCTCCTTATGATAGTCAAAGATGCTTGATACGCATTAAAAAGAACATTTGATATTATTACTAGTGCATAGTGTAGAGAAAAATTTATTTCGAAAGTAGAATATAAATCTTAGCCAACATACGACCATTATCGTATGCCTACTATAGCTACCATCCAAACAGTGGTGACCACCATAAGTGAATGGCAGGTCCTACAACTAATACCGTACAAGTTTCGTATTGGGAATTGGATTTCCAACAAATGGTCAGGCCAAGGAACTTCCCATTGCCACATGAGAATGCCTCTGGAAAGACATCCCCGAGAACCAAACCGGAACTCTGCCAACACAAGGCCGGGTTACCCCTAACTGGGTAACTACTGACACGAGCACGCCATTCCCCGATCGTAAACGACCTTTCTCACGGGATCCCGATAGCCAACAACCACAAAGTAATAAATTCGTAGTAACCACATAGGTTAAATATCTGGGCTCCATACCATGATACCACCTCTATCCAGAAGGAAATGTACATACCCTAAAGGGAGCTACCCCTCATAACCTTGCCGCATCTTTCCTGTTTTGACCATTTCCGGGGTGTGAGGCTCGACGAAGTCACGTCCACAAAAACATACTTTATACAAAAGCCATGCTTTGGGTCAACAAATGATCAACACAATGATCACTAAGATAGACGATCAAATAAATGATCCTATCACAATAATCAACACAATGATCGTTTCAGCATCACTCAGCATATCACATTACCAAATTGAGAATATATCGCTGATAACTTCAACTATATAACCTCTGAGCTCGTACGTCTCAGAGAAGGGTGTTAAGCTAAGAGAATAAATTCTCCGCCACCACAGAAATATATTTGAAAGAAATCGGCTTTACATCTCAACTTGTAATGTCAGACACACAATCCATACAAGTCTGTTCCGGGCTCGAACAGAACCGAAGGCACTTACAAAGAAGTCCTTGCAATCCGAATAATCTCTAATCACGTTCGGATTTCCCATCACATATGGAGATCTCAATACCAGGGATCAGCCAGTGCAGAGACAATCAACAAGAAACCCTTTCGTTTTCGAAAATATTCGGTCTTCAACACCGATCTTCGAATGCAATTCATAACGACGTATCACATATTCGGAATGGGTTATACGACCCCAAGGTCCTTTCCCGGTTAACCCGAATAGTGAGCGCTTATTTTAAAAAAAAATAAGTGTGGCATTCAAATTCAAGCAAATCACAACAAATACCTATTTAAAGGTAAATATTGATAGTCGGTTATTGAACTATCAATAGATATGCCAACATCACCAGATTCCAAATAATTTTCCAAATAATTTATTTCACAAAAATATCTTTACAAGATATAAACATAATTTCCATACTTAAAAAAATAAATCAATATTTGTTTTTAAATCTAATTTCCCAATTTCATTTATAAATTCTATATTGAATTTACATTCCAAAATATTTATGAATATACGATTTCCATTTGTTTTCAAATATTCATTTTCAATTTATCTTCAAAAAGATAAATTCCAAATATTCACTTAATATTGGAAAAGCATTTCTATACTTATTAAAAATAAGTAATTCACAGATCTTTTTATTTTCTATACTTAGAAAATATTTAATATACTCTAATCGAAATTAAGTATACATTTCATTCCTTAAGGAAATCATTCACTTAACCATATTTATTTGGGCCAAAACGAATGTTGCGTAAAACATCGTTACGACAACCCAAAATCACTAGTATAGGGATTCGAAATTAAAATAGATATATAAATCCCAATACTATACAAAACATTTCCTTTCGGAAATCATTTACTATAACAACCGTGTTATAGTCCACCATTTCCTTTTATTTCTTGAAAACATCTATTTCAACAATAAATGTTGAAATCTATGGTTTCGAATCTCAACATCTTTTAAAACATCTTTAAATCGTTTTAATTCTATTTCAAACATCACATCCAAAATAATTTCTTTAACAAAATATTCACTATTCAAAAACGTGAATACACTTGTTAATAAATTTCATCACTTCTATTCATTTTATTTTAAAGAATTATTCACTGTTTAAAACATGAATATAATTCCATAAATAAATTACAACAATTCACTTATCAAAATAAGTCGTTGCGGATTTATAAAACAATGTTTATAAATTCTATTTCTATTTATTTTATAACAGCTTTCTTTTATAAATTTCCTTTATTAACCTATCTTAATTCATATCACAATGATATATTAAAAATTCATATTATAAGTCAAATACTTATAATTTATTTGTTTATAAAAATCGTTCCTTTAAACTTCATAATTATAAATCTTATAACTTATAAGATTCAATTATTTGTCCAAATTCCATTCCTTTAATAACTTTATGAATTTTATTTTGTTTTCCTTTACAAATTTTATAAACCTACTATTTATAAAATTCTATTTATAACTTCATCGTTATAATCCCATAAATTTCATTCATTTGTGAAATTCATTCACAATTCATTCTAACTCTTATAAAAGCTCGTTTAATAATCCCAATATTTTTAATTTATAAATATCAATTTATAAATCTTTTTAATATAAAACAATTTATATTACTATTTTAAAACGTCTTTTAACTCCTTTATAATTTATCATTATGATTTATAACATAATCAAATTTGATAAATTCTATAGATTTCATTCCTTTATGAAATCCATTTACAAATCATTCTATCACTTATAAAAGCTCGTTTTATAATTCAAGATATTCTAAATTTATAAATATCAACTTATAAATCTTTTAATATAAAACAATTTATATTATTATTTTAAACATCTTTAAACTCTTTCATAATTTTCATCATTCTGATTTATAAAATAAAATTTTTATAAATCCTATTTTTAGACTTCTTATAATAAATTCAGAAATCCCAGTTCAAACTATTTTATAAAATCACTAATCCCATATCTTCAAAAATCAACTTTTAACTGCATTTCTCAAAAATCATAATTTTTATAACATTAAAATTTTAACGTTTATTTATTTAAGATGAATCAATTCCAAAAATATTTTATAAACGTATATTTCCAAGAATCACCTTAGAAATCAAAATCGTTATTTTTAAACTTCAAAATTGGATCCGATGATGCAACACATCAATAGTCAATCACGATTTTCAAACATCATATATCATCCATGATAAACAATCAAATATCACAATATATAAAATCAAATAAATATTTGTGAGGAATCCAGTTGGATCCTTCCAACCTGTTTCCCTGCATCCACAGACATTAGCACAATACCATTCCGTTTCAAGACGGAATATCGCGGTACATGGGATTTTATAAATATATATCCGCTTACTAACGGCGCA
Source organism: Allium cepa (assembly GCA_030765085.1). Taxonomy (NCBI): domain Eukaryota; kingdom Viridiplantae; phylum Streptophyta; class Magnoliopsida; order Asparagales; family Amaryllidaceae; genus Allium; species Allium cepa. Next base: position 618,283,463 of record CM060942.1, read on the forward strand.
TAGGGTCTCATCTGCTAAAAGAAAATGCGGGAAATCAATCAACTGCAATATATACATATGCCAATATATATATATTGCTATATATATAATATAATACCAATTCCACTTCGAGGTGGAATATCGCGGTATATGTGTGTAATAAATAACCTCCGCTTACTAACGGCGTATAGGGTCTATTCACATCCAATATATATATAACAATCATCATTCAATCATTCAATCAACACTGTCAATTAATTTAAATCTAACTATTTAAAATTTAAATAAACAACAAAATTCCTTTTGAGTGAGAAGTTCTCACCTTAGCTTTTATTTTGCAATCTCTTTTTCCTTCTTGACTCGATTTTTCTTGATTTATACCTTGAATAAACATTGGATTCATGTTGTTAATATTCGAATAAATCGAACCAATAATTTCTATTTGTTAACTTTAATTTAATTAATATTCTAACAAACGAACAATTCAATTTCCATTTTAAAATATTTTGAACAAATCGGGAAATTAAATTTTTGTTTAAGAACTTAATTTAGGCTAATCAATTAAAATTTTCTAGCTAATGATTTTATTTTAAACCAATCTTCTGTAAATTAATTTATTTAACTGAACTTTTTAATTTCAAACTAACTTTCCTTTTAAAATTTATTTAAATTAACCCAGGGTTTCATTTTTGAACTAATAATTTGAATTGTAAACAAATTTTCTTTTAAACTCAAAATGCCTATATTAAAATAGAACTGCTCTTAATTTTAAGATTTTTATTTTTCTCCTGCTATTTTCCTTTGAACAAATTATTTTCAGTGCCTTAAATAATTTAAATCAATTTATTAAACAAATCAATTTCAAATACCCATTATTTTTAAAATTGACCATTTGATTTAAATATTTTTTTCTTTTTTTCCTGTCAGTATCTTCTGTAATCCATATATGCATATATAAAATCTTTCCAAATAAATAAATAAATAAAAAAACTTATTGGAACCCCACGCGAACGCTTGCCATCGCGTACGCGAGCTGCCGCCTGCCCACGCGAGCGCGCGCCACCTTACACGCCGCCGCACCCTGTCGCCTTCACGGCATCTGCCTCCAATCATCGCGAGTCGCTCCTGCGATCGACCCACGCCTCCTCGTGCCGCGCGTGCACACGCGGCCGCTGCCCATTCACCAAACCCTAGCCAAAACGCCATGCCGCCATCTCCAAATCGAAACGCGACACCATGTACTTACGCGCCGCGCCTCCTAAATCGACATCATCCCCGCGACTTCGCCTCCATTCGAACGCGACCTCGTGTCGATTGCGCGACATTGATTTCTTTTTTTTTTTTTTAATAACTGAGGGAATCGGTATTTGTTGAAGAAGATGAAAAGGGGGGAAACGAGATGGCTTTTATTCATCGCGTTCGAACGAGAAGCTTTATTATTATCTCTTCATATCGGCCATGATTTTAATTTTGAACGAGGGATGTATATTCTTCTGAGTCGCTCGTGTTTTAAAAAGAAGAGGGAGGGGACAAGAGATCGTGCTGCTTCAGGGAATGGGTCTGCGTTGCATGATTATTTTTTCGTGATTCTCAGCATGACTTTAGGCGTAATTGAAGGGGAGAACAGTGTTTTGATTTCGACCAATTTAAATTCAAATTTTAATTTGAATTCGATTTTTATTTCAGCGCGTTTACTCATCGTGTGCTCACATATAAACTCCAAAAAATACGAAATTTGAAATCCGGTAACAATTCGATATTACGGACCCAATGGAACTGGTTTCGTCGAATTCCGAGACTGTGCCTCGGACAGCTATTTTTAAATATCGATTCAACGATTAAATTTCAAAATGGAACAAATCACTTTCAAATCCGATTCTGAAGCTTCTAAAATCTTCAATATTATCAATATGAATTTTACAAGCCTTTGAAATATTTTTAATTGGCTTAAAATTGAAGATTCAAATTTTTATTCAACACTCAATAGATTAAATTCTATAATTAAATCGACAAATTCAAAGTTATATTGAAAATTCAATCCAAACCATCATTCAAATATTTAAAATTAATTAAATATTTGCAAATTAAATTATTCAAAATCCTGGGTCGTTACAATCTTTCCCCCTTAAAAGAATTTCGTCCCGAAATTACAAGTTAAGAAGAATGCCCTTATCCCGTCTATTATTTTTCACAATCCAAATAGTTTTATCAACTTACTAGCCTAAATCTTTTTACTAGAGATTCACTATCATTTCAACTAACTTTCCAACTTCAATTATAGGTTTCAAACAACATTGTTTTCCTTAACAATTCAAGTTTAAATTCAAATTCAAATTTCAAACTTTCAAATTTTTCTCAAAATTTTTCTAACACCCTAAATTTTCGAAAAATTTCGCCAGCGTCTCCTTTGCGCGGCTAGCTCGGTACGACTACAAAATGGCACCACGGCCCCTCAGAATCAAAAAGAAAAGAGAAAGCCAAGTGGCTAGAGAAGAAAGTCATCAAATTTCATACTGAAATTGAAATACGTACCTTTTTGTCGAGCAATTCAATTTTAACTTTGAAATCAAAATCTCAATTCCTTTATACACCTGTATAACCTGCTAGTAGTAGTAGCATACAAATCCAAATACAATATTCAAACCAATTTGCCAATTCTATTGCAAAATTTCGATATATGTTTCTTATATATTTTAACTTCACTATTGAAGTTATATATTCATTTCATTCAATTTTACTCTTCAATTCAATTTCATTCACAATTTAAATTCCATTCGAATTCAATTCACAATTTGAAATTCCATTCGAATTTAATTCTCAATTCTAAATATTGAATTCTAACGATCAACTTTCATTTGCTAATTCATTTTAATATTCAATTCATTCCATTTGAAATTATTTCACAAATGAATAAATTATCAAGTTAATTTTCTTGAATCCAATCCATCTTATTTTATTCCATATACTAGTGATAATAATTCTATATTATCACTTCTAACAATCATGCAACCATATACTATAATAATTTATAGAAAATCATTTCTTTTCTATACAAAAATAGTTTTGGGCAAAATTACCTTATTTACCCGATCCAAAAACAATTTTATATTCACTAACAAATACGCGCTCCTATCTATTATTACACTCAAACTCATTCTAGAGTACTGCTGACTCTATCTCTAACGAGCAATACCCAACAGAACCATGGTCGTCGCTTAACCAACAGCTCTGATACCAAATGTAACAAACGGAATTTTTCGACTTTCGAAAATTCAACATCGATACTCACTTTATTGACTGCCGAGAAATCGATTGCCGAAAAACCGAAATGTTATGGGTTTAAGAAAGAAGAAAGAAAGAAGAAGAGAAGAAGGTAGAAGATGGAGAGAAGAAAGAATAGAAAATTTTAAAATAGAAGAAAAAGAGAATAGAAAATGGAACGAAACAGAAAACAACAGAACAATAACAAAATCTCACAATTCGCAGCGGAACAACATATAATAAGTAAATGAATAATCTTTAAACAAAGAACTATATCAGTTATTACATCACATTATATTACATTACATCAAATCATCAGAGTGTACAACATCAAACAAACAGCGGAAAAGAAAGTACTATGTACTAGTAATACGCCAATGCCATCCATCTTGCTTCCAGCAATTTCTGAATTCCAGAATATCCTGATAAACCTTAACTCTTGACTGCCCGTGTGGAAATTGGTGGGCACCCAGAGTTTAGGAAGGAAAACAATAAACTCCAAGTCAGTCATGTGACTGGTGTGAGAACTCAAAACAGTTTATTTTTCTTTAAAATTAAAATGGAGGAATATTTTTAAAAATCAATTCGCAATGCTTTTAGAAATGAGACTACCATAAGGCCTCCCGCACACACACACATGCAAACGCAGAATCGGAGGAGATTTCTCATTATGATAGTCAAAGATGCTTGATACGCATTAAAAAGAACATTTGATATTATTACTAGTGCATAGTGTAGAGAAAAATTTATTTCGAAAGTAGAATATAAATCTTAGCCAACATACGACCATTATCGTATGCCTACTATAGCTACCATCCAAACAGTGGTGACCACCATAAGTGAATGGCAGGTCCTACAACTAATACCGTACAAGTTTCGTATTGGGAATTGGATTTCCAACAAATGGTCAGGCCAAGGAACTTCCCATTGCCACATGAGAATGCCTCTGGAAAGACATCCCCGAGAACCAAACCGGAACTCTGCCAACACAAGGCCGGGTTACCCCTAACTGGGTAACTACTGACACGAGCACGCCATTCCCCGATCGTAAACGACCTTTCTCACGGGATCCCGATAGCCAACAACCACAAAGTAATAAATTCGTAGTAACCACATAGGTTAAATATCTGGGCTCCATACCATGATACCACCTCTATCCAGAAGGAAGTGTACATACCCTAAAGGGAGCTACCCCTCATAACCTTGCCGCATCTTTCCTGTTTTGACCATTTCCGGGGTGTGAGGCTCGACGAAGTCACGTCCACAAAAACATACTTTATACAAAAGCCATGCTTTGGGTCAACAAATGATCAACACAATGATCACCAAGATAGACGATCAAATAAATGATCCTATCACAATAATCAACACAATGATCGTTTCAGCATCACTCAGCATATCACATTACCAAATTGGGAATATATCGCTGATAACTTCAACTATATAACCTCTGAGCTCGTACGTCTCAGAGAAGGGTGTTAAGCTAAGAGAATAAATTCTCCGCCACCACAGAAATATATTTGAAAGAAATCGGCTTTACATCTCAACTTGTAATGTCAGACACACAATCCATACAAGTCTGTTCCGGGCTCGAACAGAACCGAAGGCACTTACAAAGAAGTCCTTGCAATCCGAATAATCTCTAATCACGTTCGGATTTCCCATCACATATGGAGATCTCAATACCAGGGATCAGCCAGTGCAGAGACAATCAACAAGAAACCCTTTCGTTTTCGAAAATATCCGGTCTTCAACACCGATCTTCGAATGCAATTCATAACGACGTATCACATATTCGGAATGGGTTATACGACCCCAAGGTCCTTTCCCGGTTAACCCGAATAGTGAGCGCTTATTTTAAAAAAAAATAAGTGTGGCATTCAAATTCAAGCAAATCACAACAAATACCTATTTAAAGGTAAATATTGATAGTCGGTTATTGAACTATCAATAGATATGCCAACATCACCAGATTCCAAATAATTTTCCAAATTATTTATTTCAAAAAAATATCTTTACAAGATATAAACATAATTTCCATACTTAAAAAAATAAATCAATATTTATTTTTAAATCTAATTTCCCAATTTCATTTATAAATTCTATATTGAATTTACATTCCAAAATATTTATGAATATACGATTTCCATTTGTTTTCAAATATTCATTTTCAATTTATCTTCAAAAAGATAAATTCCAAATATTCACTTAATATTGGAAAAGCATTTCTATACTTATTAAAAATAAGTAATTCACAGATCTTTTTATTTTCTATACTTAGAAAATATTTAATATACTCTAATCGAAATTAAGTATACATTTCATTCCTTAAGGAAATCATTCACTTAACCATATTTATTTGGGCCAAAACGAATGTTGCGTAAAACATCGTTACGACAACCCAAAATCACTAGTATAGGGATTCGAAATTAAAATAGATATATAAATCCCAATACTATACAAAACATTTCCTTTCGGAAATCATTTACTATAACAACCGTGTTATAGTCCACCATTTCCTTTTATTTCTTGAAAACATCTATTTCAACAATAAATGTTGAAATCTATGGTTTCGAATCTCAACATCTTTTAAAACATCTTTAAATCGTTTTAATTCTATTTCAAACATCACATCCAAAATAATTTCTTTAACAAAATATTCACTATTCAAAAACGTGAATACACTTGTTAATAAATTTCATCACTTCTATTCATTTTATTTTAAAGAATTATTCACTGTTTAAAACATGAATATAATTCCATAAATAAATTACAACAATTCACTTATCAAAATAAGTCGTTGCGGATTTATAAAACAATGTTTATAAATTCTATTTCTATTTATTTTATAACAGCTTTCTTTTATAAATTTCCTTTATTAACCTATCTTAATTCATATCACAATGATATATTAAAAATTCATATTATAAGTCAAATACTTATAATTTATTTGTTTATAAAAATCGTTCCTTTAAACTTCATAATTATAAATCTTATAACTTATAAGATTCAATTATTTGTCCAAATTCCATTCCTTTAATAACTTTATGAATTTTATTTTGTTTTCCTTTACAAATTTTATAAACCTACTATTTATAAAATTCTATTTATAACTTCATCGTTATAATCCCATAAATTTCATTCATTTGTGAAATTCATTCACAATTCATTCTAACTCTTATAAAAGCTCGTTTAATAATCCCAATATTTTTAATTTATAAATATCAATTTATAAATCTTTTTAATATAAAACAATTTATATTACTATTTTAAAACGTCTTTTAACTCCTTTATAATTTATCATTATGATTTATAACATAATCAAATTTGATAAATTCTATAGATTTCATTCCTTTATGAAATCCATTTACAAATCATTCTATCACTTATAAAAGCTCGTTTTATAATTCAAGATATTCTAAATTTATAAATATCAACTTATAAATCTTTTAATATAAAACAATTTATATTATTATTTTAAACATCTTTAAACTCTTTCATAATTTTCATCATTCTGATTTATAAAATAAAATTTTTATAAATCCTATTTTTAGACTTCTTATAATAAATTCAGAAATCCCAGTTCAAACTATTTTATAAAATCACTAATCCCATATCTTCAAAAATCAACTTTTAACTGCATTTCTCAAAAATCATAATTTTTATAACATTAAAATTTTAACGTTTATTTATTTAAGATGAATCAATTCCAAAAATATTTTATAAACGTATATTTCCAAGAATCACCTTAGAAATCAAAATCGTTATTTTTAAACTTCAAAATTGGATCCGATGATGCAACACATCAATAGTCAATCACGATTTTCAAACATCATATATCATCCATGATAAACAATCAAATATCACAATATATAAAATCAAATAAATATTTGTGAGGAATCCAGTTGGATCCTTCCAACCCGTTTCCCTGCATCCACAGACATTAGCACAATACCATTCCGTTTCAAGACGGAATATCGCGGTACATGGGATTTTATAAATATATATCCGCTTACTAACGGCGCATAGGGTCTCATCTGCTAAAAGAAAATGCGGGAAATCAATCAACTGCAATATATACATATGCCAATATATATATATTGCTATATATATAATATAATACCAATTCCACTTCGAGGTGGAATATCGCGGTATATGTGTGTAATAAATAACCTCCGCTTACTAACGGCGTATAGGGTCTATTCACATCCAATATATATATCACAATCATCATTCAATCATTCAATCAACACTGTCAATTAATTTAAATCTAACTATTTAAAATTTAAATAAACAACAAAATTCCTTTTGAGTGAGAAGTTCTCACCTTAGCTTTTATTTTGCAATCTCTTTTTCCTTCTTGACTCGATTTTTCTTGATTTATACCTTGAATAAACATTGGATTCATGTTGTTAATATTCGAATAAATCGAACCAATAATTTCTATTTGTTAACTTTAATTTAATTAATATTCTAACAAACAAACAATTCAATTTCCATTTTAAAATATTTTGAACAAATCGGGAAATTAAATTTTTGTTTAAGAACTTAATTTAGGCTAATCAATTAAAATTTTCTAGCTAATGATTTTATTTTAAACCAATCTTCTGTAAATTAATTTATTTAACTGAACTTTTTAATTTCAAACTAACTTTCCTTTTAAAATTTATTTAAATTAACCCAGGGTTTCATTTTTGAACTAATAATTTGAATTGTAAACAAATTTCCTTTTAAACTCAAAATGCCTATATTAAAATAGAACTGCTCTTAATTTTAAGATTTTTATTTTTCTCCTGCTATTTTCCTTTGAACAAATTATTTTCAGTGCCTTAAATAATTTAAATCAATTTATTAAACAAATCAATTTCAAATACCCATTATTTTTAAAATTGACCATTTGATTTAAATATTTTTTTTCTTTTTTTTCCTGTCAATATCTTCTGTAATCCATATATGCATATATAAAATCTTTCCAAATAAATAAAAAAAAAACTTACTGGAACCCCACGCGAACGCTTGCCATCGCGTACGCGAGCTGCCGCCTGCCCACGCGAGTGCGCGCCACCTTACACGCCGCCGCACCCTATCGCCTTCACGACATCTGCCTCCAATCATCGCGAGTCGCTCCTGCGATCGACCCACGCCTCCTCGTGCCGCGCGTGCACACGCGGCCGCTGCCCATTCACCAAACCCTAGCCAAAACGCCATGCCGCCATCTCCAAATCGAAACGCGACACCATCTACTTACGCGCCGCGCCTCCTAAATCGACATCATCCCCGCGACTTCGCCTCCATTCGAACGCGACCTCGTGTCGATTGCGCGACATTGATTTCTTTTTTTTCTTTTTTTAATAACTGAGGGAATCGGTATTTGTTGAAGAAGATGAAAAGGGGGGAAACGAGATGGCTTTTATTCATCGCGTTCGAACGAGAAGCTTTATTATTATCTCTTCATATCGGCCATGATTTTAATTTTGAACGAGGGATGTATATTCTTCTGAGTCGCTCGTGTTTTAAAAAGAAGAGGGAGGGGACAAGAGATCGTGCTGCTTCAGGGAATGGGTCTGCGTTGCACGATTATTTTTTCGTGATTCTCAGCATGACTTTAGGCGTAATTGAAGGGGAGAACAGTGTTTTGATTTCGACCAATTTAAATTCAAATTTTAATTTGAATTCGATTTTTATTTCAGCGCGTTTACTCATCGTGTGCTCACATATAAACTCCAAAAAATACGAAATTTGAAATCCGGTAACAATTCGATATTACGGACCAAATGGAACTAGTTTCGTCGAATTCTGAGACTGTGCCTCGGACGGCTATTTTTAAATATCGATTCAACGATTAAATTTCAAAATGGAACAAATCACTTTCAAATCCGATTCTGAAGCTTCTAAAATCTTCAATATTATCAATATGAATTTTACAAGCCTTTGAAATATTTTTAATTGGCTTAAAATTGAAGATTCAAATTTTTATTCAACACTCAATAGATTAAATTCTATAATTAAATCGACAAATTCAAAGTTATATTGAAAATTCAATCCAAACCATCATTCAAATATTTAAAATTAATTAAATATTTGCAAATTAAATTATTCAAAATCCTGGGTCGTTACAGTAACGTTTGACGGGGTCCGAGTTAGAGGGTTCTAAGAAGTTTCATAAAGTAAATGAGCTTTTCAGAAGTATATTGCTAGAGGTATATCAATGGGGTCCACCTTCCTAGTCATTTATTGGAGATTTTCCTTTTCATATTTGATTCAAGCCTTCAAATTTATTCCCTTGTTTGCATTGGGAAAAGTCAACCACTTTTCATGGTTTTTAATTATTTATTCATACTTTACGTCTGGATGTTGATTTATGTGGGAGTAAATCCGTTCCATGATCAACGCTGTGGTCTCACATGTTTATGTTTGATTTCACACCCATTGTTTTAGAAGTTTTACTCATAGTATATCATTCGTCCCTCCATGGTCATAAGAATTACTCTTGCCTTGGAACTTCGTTCACTGGAAGCTCCATCTAAGTATAACTACAAATGGGAAATTTAGAACATATTTTCTTCCTCTTCTCCATCCCAGACTATGAATTTACCAATGAAATTAGTTGATGCCTATCCTAATATTGCCTTTCTAGGATGGTATATTATATCATATTGACTCAGCTTGATATTCCACTTCAAAAATATACCCGAAGTCTCGGATCGATGCAGCACTTGCTTCAGTGGCTTATCGATCAGTACCTTATCAGATGAGCTTGAAAATATGATCATAACTTCCTCGAAACAATCAACAAGCAGTATACCAACTTCTTTAACTATGGATAGTTCTATTCTGCTCCGATAAATTGCTTGTTGATATAGTATAAAAGCCTTTCACTATAGGAATATCATCCTTTGGCGGCGTACGAAAAAATGCTACCATAGCTTATGGTGGCATTTTAGTGAACGCCATTATATGATATGTAACTAAAAATCAAGGACTTTCTATTGTGTTTTCTATTAGCTACCAAAAAGCAACATATTGCAGCATTCTGCAAATGCATCCAAACTATTTTATCGTAACACTATGTAAAAATACTAAAAAGTATCATTGATGTTATTACAAAAAATTGTAGTAGGTTTTTTATTTACCACCATGCACATTTCGATAACATCTATTAAACACTGCTAAAAATTATTGATATTTTTTGCAGATTTCTTAGCTATGGTAGCTCGTTCAATTTTCACTTCATTTTGTTCATAACATACATATATATTATATAGTAATAATTAACATATTTTTGTATGAAATCAACAATCAATCGTATAATTATCACATTTAAACAAATAAAAGACACATTAATCACATAATGAAATATGACATGCACATATAAAGATGCATGAGCTAAATTCAATATACATATATTAAGGCATGATACTTTACGGTTTACACCTTGGATTGAAATGAGCCTAATTCAAAAAAAAAATTAGTGGCTTTAATACAACCTTAAAATGCAACCCCACCCTTCCACTAACGACGATAGAGCATAGTAGTGATTAACTACTTGAGCATCATTGTAATGAGAGACAAAGCATTCCATTTTCCATTTTCTTCAATGCTCATAAGTTCACCTCAACCTATAATGCCAATATTCAGTTTTTTCCACCCTATAAAACGAAAACGATTTAAAAGACTTAGATTAAATATATCGATTTCATTCAAAATTAGCTTGTATATAATTATACGAAATGATCATTATTTTTGGAAAAGGTCACTTAAATAATTGCACGAATTGACTCAAAAATAATTTCATTAATGTAAGATTAAATATAAAAACTTTTCAATGATCATTATTTCACATTATCAACTAATATCTATATGAAACGAATAGCTTCCATGTATATGGAAAAGAAACTAGATCTTTGTGATCTTGGACTATTACTTGTCAGTTTGCCTACATGAAATGTCCAATTTTCACTGATAGCAATGCTTGAAAATGTCTCAAGTTTCATTACACCTGGCTGCTATTTTTACAAAAGCAAACATGCTTGCATGCATATTGTATTAGTGTAAGACGAGTCATATAGTCAGTGAATTTTATATGTAGAATGAAAATAGACCAACAGTCTAAAGGGAGAAAAACCAACCTTATGGACTGTAAAACAAAAAAAACGATAGAGCTTTACAGTTTAAATGGGGAAGAAAATAAATGTAACGACCCGTAAATTAATCACTTTGTATTTGAATATTTGAATAATTTTTACATATTTAAATAATGAATTTTAATAACTAAATAAACACATTTTAAATATTACTTAATGATGTTAAAATCATTTTCAATTTTTTTACCAAAATAATTAGTTCAAATAAAAATAGAAAATGTGACGGAAAAACATTTTCCGACATATCGACTTTTCAACTTCTAATGTCATCGAAAACGTTGTTCACATTTTTATATCACTAATATACACATGCACACACATATACACATGTCATATGGTAAGATAATTAATGTATTAAAGTTAATAATCTAGCTTAGTTTAAATATAAAACTTGATTTGACATAAGATGCACAAAATATATTAAATAACCTTAGGAAATTAATTAAATAACCTAACCATCACCTAAACTAGGACCTACAGCATGGTGTATATAGAACTAGGGGGTAATGTGTGTACTAGGAGTGGTAAAGAGGCATGGCTTCCATATTGCATGATAATATTTATATTATTTAAATGTTTAAGTTAATTTAAATAATATTCCACTTTTTTGCCTATAAATACTCACGATCTTCACACATTTTCCACTTTACATATTCGTTCCCATATTCATTATTTATCACTTCATATACATGAACACATCCGTGGCTTCTAAAATTATTTCCAAAGTCAAAAACTAGAAAATACACTAATAAAAATCAAGCTAAATTCCTTACTTAACATGACTCTATGCCTCCACATATCCACCATGGCTAATCCCCATATGCTCTAGGCTGAACCCAAAAGCCCATGAAAGGTCCACTTAATCGAGCCATTTGCATAGTAGATCTTAGATCTTGTCACATTTGAGAAGTTAGTGAAAGTTGGTGAAGTTAGTAAACGTTTTGACGAGTGAAGCTTTCACTTTTGAGCCGTAAAGTTTAAACTATGTTCATGCTCATATTTATAGTTATTAAATGCTTATTGTAGTTGTGATAATGGTTTGTTTTTGATGGATTTTTTTGTCTCTTGAAAGTTAGTTGCTTTGGAAAGTTAGTAAGCAAATCTTAAGTTATATGAAAATCTAGCAGTTAAATCAATTCTGTTGCAAATAAATGCTTGATGTATGTTGTATTGGTGTAAATCATCATGTATGTATGTTCATTCCATTGCTATGTGATATTTGGTTATATTGCAAATGGCATAAGCTTGAATTCCAAACTACCCGTATAGCGATGGTCTCTATATTGGCACTTTAGGAAAACCACTTTTTATCGAAACCATATGGTTTCATTATCGTGTTGAAATTATTTTACAAGCTAAGCAAGTTTTTGATTAATGATGTTTTCAATAATAAGTAATTATTTTAATAATGATTTTTAATTTATTTAATTAATAAAGATTAAGGTTAACTAATTAACTTATTAGTGATGTGTTTTAAATTTAACTATTACTTGGTTAACGATGATTTAAATTTAATCAATCATTTTATTTAATGATGTTTAAGACTAATTAATCTTTTGATAATGATGGATTAAAATTTATTTATTTATTAATTAATGATATTTTTAAAATTAAATGATCCTTTTTAATTAATGACTTTTAAAGATTGATAAATCTGTTTAACCTTAATTAATCTTTTCTTAAATAAAGTTTTAAATTAATTAATCACTTTTAAATAATGATATTTAATTATTAATTAATTCAATTAATTATATTATTAATTAATTAAATTAATGATGTTTTAAAGGTGATTTACCCTTTTTAATTAAATTTTATTGAAGTAAATTAATCAGCTTAGTTAACGAAGTTTTAAAGTTATTAGTCAATGTAATAAAAATATTTTAAGTTGTTAAATCCTTTTTATAATGGTGTTTCAAAGTTAGTAAAATCTTCAACAAAGTGTTTTAAAGCTAATACTTATTATGTGAAGCCAAGTACGAATTCGGGTTTTGAAAAGAAAAACGTTTATGGAAATGAATTAATTTTCATAAAGCGAATCACTTATATGGAAACGATTTATTTGTATAATTAGCACTAAACACCGAAGAAGTAGACTTGTCGCTATTTCGAAAGTTAAGAATAATCGTGAGACATGACTTTAAGGTAACACTACCTTGACGTGTCTGGTATTATTGTTGACCAAGAAATAGTACAAGTTTGAATTCGATGAGTGATGGTAAGTATACAAGACTTTATTTTCATATACGATCGTTTTATATCCTTGATAGTTGGTTTCTTATCTATTGGTTACTTCAACTTCTTTATTATCGTCATTCTAAAACGATTATTGCTCTGTGGAGCATTATATCCTTTGTTGGAAATGACTAAAACTCAAGCACGAGAGGAGGTCGAGCTATGTGGGAATTGCTTCCATTAGGATATTATCACATCTCATCTAGATTGGATTCGGTAGCGCTATTAAATGTGAAATGCTAAAATTCTCGGTAACGTTTGACGGGGTCCGAGTTAGAGGGTTCTAAGAAGTTTCATAAAGTAAATGAGCTTTTCAGAAGTATATTGCTAGAGGTATATCAATGGGGTGCACCTTCCTAGTCATATATTGGAGATTTTCCTTTTCACATTTGATTCGAACCTTCAAATTTATTCCCTTATTTGCATTGGGGAGAGTCAACTACTTTTCGTGGTGTTTAATTATTTATTCATTCTTTATGTCTGGATGTTGATTTATATGGGAGTAAATCCGTTCCATGATCAGCGGTGTGGTATCACATGTTTATGTTTGATTTCACACCCATTGTTTTAAAAGTTTTACTCATATCAAACATATCGTCTAACCCGAGTTGTTTGTTTCTCTTAAACTCTTGGGTATTCATTTTATCTGAGTAGTCGGAAAGTAGCAAGTCTTTGTCGGGCTCTTTTGAAGACCGCGCCCAAGCAGAGGTCTTTTATCTACTTAACTATATATTCTGTTGTTCATATAGTTTGTGTAAGTGCATTTTGTTTCGGCATTCGTAAAGGCATGATTTTATAACCGCCTAAACCGATTTGTAGCACTTTTGTGTAACTCTAATAATTCCCTGTTAAGGAGTAACCTGATGTACTATTGACTATTATGTTATATTTAGCAGTTTCGTTGTGAGGTTTTCTATTATGTTCTTTATTTTATACCCCTTGGCGATTCATCTTTTCGATGCTTGGACAATGACATACGAACACCGAGAATGTGTTGAGTATCGTTCTTAGAGGTCACACAGATGGGTCATCACAACTAACCTTTCTTGGAGGTGTTACTGATTTTGACATATTCGCAACTTCAAACTTTGCTTTCTAATCAGATGGCTTCAGTATCTGAAAGGGGCATGTCGAAATATCATCAATGGTCATCATAACACTAGCATTGTCAAATTCTCCACAAAATTTAGGGGCATAAATATAGTAAGTTGCTGCCAAAAAACTCATATCCATCTTCTATAATTTGTGAAACTTAACAAATTACCTAAACTTAAGGATGTAAGTGGAGCTACATCCTTTATAGTAACCAAAATGAAACATATTAGCAAGCGAAAATGTTTCGCTCTTAAGTATATATATAATGATTTAGACATGTTGTATAGCTAATGCTATTAATATTTTCAGGACAAAAATAAAATACAAAACGCTTGCAAGCTTGAATTCAGAGATTTATAATTCCAGTCATTCCAGTAATAGCAGCTCATCATTAACCATATGAATTTATCTCATAACTCTCATCAACTTGCTTATGTAAATGTTTTGTATTCCAGCTTCACATCCCTGAACCCATAAATGCTGTTTCTTTTTTATTAAACCTGCAAGCCTCGGAAAGTTTTCTAAACAATGCGTTCATATACGTTACATATACATACACATGCATGCACGCGTTTTCTCCTTCTTCGTTTTCGCGCATGCAATCTCCGTCATGTTGGTTCAAATATTTGGCAGATGTGGAACCCTCTACATCTCAAAAGATGATTATATAACGAAGTTATTTGAATGAGGATATTATGTAAGAATTTAGTATTTGCTCAATCCAATGGAGCATTTCGCTTGTGATTTCATTTCAGTACAAGAATGCTAGCAGATGAATCATCGACTGAGAAACTGACTCTGACTTATCATTGACTTATAACTAGTGTAATCATTTTACTAAATAAAAATGTGAGCAAGAAATAATAAGTGACAGCTAGAAAAAAAGCAAAGTAGTAGATATTGAAAAAGCATAGTAGAAATAACAAGTGTTCTTTCAACAATAGAACTTGCTAGTTGTAGGGTAGAAACCGATATATTTGTAAACAAATTAAAAAATAGAATGTATTACCAACTTTTAATCAATTAAACGATAACCGACAGATTTGTCATTGGATACTCTAACCTATAAATGTCAGTTCATCTTTGGATAATACAGTTGGCTTTCATCTCTTACTTAAATGATGAAGCATAAAAACTTAGCAGAAAGAAACAAGTGAATGCGTATAAGGTTATTGCATGCATGCAGATATATAGTAGAATAAAATTTGCATATTTATGAGTACTTAACTACACAAATATCAATAATGTTATTGCATGCAAATAGATAGTAGAATAAAATATGCATATATAGCTAAATGTTATAATCACACTGCAAGTACACAAAAATAATTGCACCAGATGAAAGAATCATATGACATGTAAAATTGGAATGAAAAATTCAACACATCTAATCAAATATATATTTATTTTAGTGAATTAATACTATAAAGGTTTGTTTAATAATTTATCCTATGAATTAGATTACAGTATAGCTTGTAAATTTTTTAAGGTTATAAGCATATATCTAACAAACTTCAAAATTTTGTATTTGAATTCATTTTATCTGGCGACCACATCCATCTAAAGAGGATGTCATTATGCTGGTTCCTTAAAAAGTCAATGTATTGCCTGCTTTTGCTCTCTTGTTAATTACAGTTTATTGTAGCTTCAGATTTGCTATAGTTTTGTACGTATAATTAAATTGATTTTAACAAATTATATGGCTACTTTTGAGCTACGGTACGATTAGTAGCTTTCTGATCGTATATCTTATACTTTTCTTGTACTATCCATTAACTTTATTAACCCATGTGCTTATTCTATTGTATAAAATTTTGTGCGGTCTTATTCAAAATGAAGATCACTCGTATCCTCAAAAGAATGGTTCTTAAAATTTATTCATTTTCACGTTTATTCATTCTCACAACATTCAAACATCATGTTTGAACCTTGGTACCAAGATCTGAAAGTTGTCGTACATATAAATTTATAGTAAGCAATTTTTGTTAGGAATTTCAACATATTTTAGTATTGTTTAATCATGAAATCCTAGATTTGAATAGGTGGTCCATATTGATTTGACTGAGAATAAGTCAGAGAAAGTTAAATAAATTAGCGGAAGGCGTTTCCATAGTCGCTGATTGAAAGAGAAGAAGAATCGGTTTGACCTTCCAAATTGACACAAACTCTAGATTTGGTTTATTTCCATAGAAGAAATTAGGAGAATAACTAAAGCTTATGTAATTTAAGAACTATAACCACTTATTTATGATATTGACATTTTCTAATTTGCCCTTCAGCAAAATATAATTGTCCTGGTACCACACATTAATGCCATGACAATTATGTCTTTGAGCCTTTTAAGTTTAATTCATAATTTTATCACTTCAATTAGATTTTACACCAAATAGCACAACACGTTTTATTTACATATATGCCCCCACACGTTGAAATTTTCCAACAATCTCCCCATGTGCCATGTATGTAACAACTTTATAAATGTGTTTACGTTATAAGCTCCAAAATTTGCTGTTTATAACATAAGGTGTTTCCAAAACAATTTCTTTCATTAACTATGCTAGTAAAGAATCAAAGTGGCTTTCGTTGCTTTAGCGTAACTAAACCCATCAATGGTCACATGTATCAATATAATCAAATGACATATATCAATCATGGATGTGTAACATGAAAATTACATGAATTGTGATCAATATATGTCTATTTCCAACAGGTCCAACTTTAGTGAGATTGAAAAAAATTCAATATTTGAACTTCATGAAGTGCAAATAAAACTTTATTACTTTATTTCTGATTAAAAAAATACTTAATGCATCCGTGACCAAAGTATAAAGTAATGTGTCATACGACTATACCAAATACGAACTCACCTTGAATCAAAATATTCTTACATAAAAGTCACACCAATTGAGCAACATGCTCATGAAAGACCTTGGAAGATAATCATTTTGTAAGCGGACCCGACATAACGGAGTTTTTCACAATATGCTGTATGAATTGCAACATATTTTGCATTCTTCCCTTATTGGAAAAATAATATATTATTTATTGTAACAATATTACTTTAATGGTCTTTCAATTTCTTTTCCAATATTTCATAACTTTGTGACAAAATTTTACGATTATTTTTCATCATTGTATGCCTCATAAGAGAAAATAAATATTAGTTTCATAGTAGAGGAGGCTATAAGTGCCTATACCCTTGGCATCTAAAATATTCATATTGTAATGCTTTATGATCTTCAACTAATCCGATCTTTTAAGCATATATTGGTCTTGAAGATAGCTCGTAACCATTTTGGTTACTAATCATTGGTCTACTCTCAATGTTAGTAAGATATATGTCAACTAATACATGCAATATCCATATGTGTATACCCCTTAGCATGCATTATACTCCACATCACAAATGAATGAGGAATATTTTGCATTTATTTAGATTCAAGGATGTTTATATATCGCTATATAAGACAACATTTGTCTCTTTAGGCAAAAGAGAATCAATTGATTCGCAGTTTGCATGCCAACCTTTTTATGCAAATATCTATCCAGCTTTTCTGTGATTATCCAAATATCACCCCATGAATAATAATGGTGTATATGAATCCCTAGTACAAAAGAGTAATCCATAAATGGGTTTCTCTGTTTCATCAATGTCTCCATTCTGAAACATGACTTTAACATCCTTTCAATGTTGCTCAAAATATAACTTGCAACAAGTTCCAAAACAACTCTAAAAAGTCTTTCACAAACCTAAGAGAAAGACTCTTCAAAAAGAAAACACCATTTTTCTTTCGATTAATCTTTTCTATAACGAGCCTTATACCTTTCAGCATTACCCACTTAATCCTTTTTGGTTTTGAATAGTTATTCATAACCAATGATCTTACTACCTTAAGGTAAAGGAAAAGATCACAAAATTTATTATTCTTCATATATTTATACTATACATTCATACCTTAAACCCACATTTCAAACTAATATCTTCTATGGATTGATGTAAGCCAAAAGAAACATCTTCAGCAATCCATTATATATCTTTATGGAGAAATACTACGTAATTATTTGGAACAGTATTTCTTCTTTTTCAGGTGGATTTTCTTAATTACCTTACACCTTAAGATTGTTGAATTTGTTTTCTTGAAATATTAATCTTAAGTTGAATAAATTTTTGTTTAACATTGTCTTATTATGGATTTTGATTTACTTCTTGTCAATGAAAGGAAACAAATCCTATATATTATCTGAAGAAGTAACTATAGTTGAATCAAGGATAATTATTCTCTTTAAAACCAATGATCCATAAGGAAATTTTGTTTAACATCGTCGTATTTTGGTTCCTGAATTACTTTTTGTTAATGAAAGGAAACAAATCCTATACATATCCGAAGAAGTAACTGTATTTGAATAAAAAATAATATTTTTCTTTAAAGACAATGATCCATACTTTCTCTCTTTAAACTCAACATCCTAAAAAATTATTGCATTTCCCATCTTATTTTTTTTTCCTTGGTGTGTGTTTATAAACTTATAGCTTTTTAGTTGCTTAGAATCAATAAATTATTTGCTTTCTTTAGTGCCTATATCTAGAACTATTTATCATGAATTACCTTAACCACCATATCCAAATTAAAGCTTTATATGAGGTATTTATCATGAATTTCAAGATATTCAATTCCAATAATGTATTAGTTTATTGGCAGATTAACCTTATTACTTCTAAATGAACAATAATAACCAGTTGTTCATATCAAAACTAGAAACTGAATTCTGTCTAAGCGATAATATAACAAAAATACAAAACAATATGCATAAGGATGGATGTATATGTTACTGAACTTGGGCTATAGCCTGGGATGGAATTCTACATCACTTAGTATATATAATCATCTAAGCCCTCTAAAATAATTCTAAGCCCGTGTTCTTTTTCTTTTACAAACTGAATCTTGGACATTTCTTTACTTTTACAAACTATAACGGCTCTCAAATTAGCACGCGAAGCAAAAACTTCAAAAATGAAATTAAGTAAATTACATCTTATATATAATCAATCTTATGTTTCTTTTTCCATTAATCATCTAATTTGCTTGGATTATGAACTTTAACCTATTTTTTCACCTAATTTCTTTATTCCTTCAAAATTTATGTTAGACAATGCACAACATTGCTTTATTGTGAAACGCTAACTAAATTTTGGAACAAATTGAAGCTAAATGTATAGCATAGTGCACATTTTTCCAATTTTACTAATTCATTTGATTTGGTAAAAGGAATGTTGTTGCTTGATTATATGTACGATTTTCCTTACTTTGGCCTGTTTATTTTTTCTAACAACTAGCCTAGGCTGAAGTAAAATCCTAGCTCCGTCCATGAATATGCATATTTTTTAGACATGACGTGTGTGATATCTAGTAAGAAAAATTATATGTCCATGGATTTTATTAAAGAAACGAATATAAATATATCCATATATTGTTTCTTTTGTTTAGATCATTAGCAACTCCTTTGTCTTTATTTATACATTTATTTACAATATATGTTAAAAGGGGTACTTTCTGTCTTATCATGTTTTAGCCCCTTTTCTTTTTCCCACAATGTGAAATGAGCTCAATAAGAGGTTAGTTTATTCTTAAGAATAATAATAGTTAATGATAATCTTAAAATGGTCATACTATGAATAAAGAGAGTACCCAAAAAATTAATAGTAACTTGAGTGCCTTTAACTTTTAAAGCGATATCTTTCTATGCAGTACTCATTGATATTTCTCTTGCTTTGACTTTGTGGGATCAAACAATATAAAGCATGCTTGTTCCCCTTATCATTTCTGAAAAAACGCCATCCGATTTGTAAAGAACTCCATTAATTTGATTATCTCTATGAATATCATACCCTTGGAAGCTTTTGAAATATTTTACCTTATGATCATTTTACTCTTGCAATTTGAATTATCCTACCTCTCAATGTTCTTTATAACATTATAAGAACATTCAACTGTAATAGGGGTGGTTGTAATCCTGTAAATTGTAAGAGCTAGGTCTATATAGTCAAGAAAAACCAATATATTCTTTTACAAATCCTTAGAGTTAGTCTCAAATAAGATGAAAAAATTATTAAACTGGAAGACACTTAGTCAAATTAGTTGAAAATTGAACAAAAGTAAAGATTGATCATATATGCTTATATCTAAATATCAACCACAGTAAATTCAAACAACTGATAAGTCTCTTCTCAAGATACCTAATACAACATTGATATTAAGTCTTTGGACAATAAAATTAAATGTAAGATGTACTCTTATTGTAATGATCAAACACTGATAATAAATTTAAGTCAAATAACAATCCTTCTTTCGGTCGATTAGTTATTCACTTGTAAAACCTCATAACTGCACATATTTATCACCATACATGTGTAAATAATTCAGCCAAATATTAGTCTTCATTTGGACCAGCAATTATCCGCATGAATAAATACACACAAATATCAAACATTTTCATGAATAACTAAATTAAGAGAGGTCTCTTTGGAGACATATTATTTCAATTAGCTCACATGGAATGTAGGATATCTACAATTAGTTTGCAATGAGTCACCAAAAATGTATTTGAATTTATTTTTTAGTGTATGTACAATATATTTCGAGTGCTATAAAACACTCCCAAAAATTGCTTTAGGTCCATAAGACACTTGAAAATCTCAAAATTACAACCATGGAAAAAAATGTTTTAATCTTAGCTGTATAATCTTTTGCTTTAAGTATGTAGTTACATTCGTGACATTATCTAAATAAATATGATACAAGGCATCATAAATAAATCATATAACAAATGTCATGGATGAATGTTAGAATTAAATGCCACATAAATTATACATAAATGACATAGTAAATATCGTACTAAATAACATGAACGAACGTAGTTGCTATGATGTATTTTTGAACCATAATATAACTATACAGAATGCTACTGTATCACTTTATCTTTACTTTATTATTTGAATACTTAATTAAGGTCAGTAACCAAGCATTTTGGCAAAATATACTTTATTATTTGAATACTTAATTAAGGTCAGTAACCAAGCATTTTGGAAAAATATGAAATGTTGCTCTTTTTATTTTATGCTAACTGACATATGAAAGTAAAAATTATTTTCAACGAGCATGAGCCATACATACAAAATATCTATATCTATCAAATGTAAGTTCATCAAATATTTGTCTCATATGTTAAATGAAGGAACAACGTTTTGGAATTGGAATTGTCCTACATCGTTAAATAACTTGGAAAAGTGGTGTATAAATATAGGTTGGTAGCCACGTAACATTTGAGATTCCTTTTGTTACAATAAAGTGTGCGCCAACTCATAGTGTATGCCACATGCTGGAGATGGGGAGCTTGGTCCGTAGTCCTTACATAACAACTGATATCGAAGTCGAAGGTTACAAACTGGACCATGCAGACAAACAATGCTCTTAAAATTACTCCAAGGGGAAGCGAGTCAAGGCGGAGATTTTTAGGGTTATCTCCGATGTTACAAGAAGGAATGATGGTTTGAAATTGAAATAGTCCTATATCGCCAAATAACTTGGAGAAGTGATGTATAAATATGAGTTAGTAGCCATGTAATATTAGGAATTTCTTTTGTTACAATAAAATGTGTGCTAACTCATATGCGTACATCACATGCAGGAGATGGGAAGCTTGGTCCGACCGTTGTTACATAATAATAATAAACCATATGCATTTTCTTATTCCAAATACAAATATGTTGCATCATTAAATTTATTTCAACTGATGCATTTAGAGCATCTATGATAATAAGTTAATTAGTCTATTACCATAATAACTACGTTTAATGCATTTATGAAAAAGATTAACTGCAACTGACAATTATGTGGTCTAAACTGTAAATTAGTGTCAAATTAAAATTTGTTTCAATAATAAAATGAACATAATCACCTTGAGGGAGCATATTTTATTTCAAATTCATCAAAATTTCTAAAATAGCCCAAATACCATATATATATATCCAAATTAAATAATCAAAAGTTAAGTAAGGCAGAAAAAAAAACATAGCACCGAATTTATATTTCTTGCATAAATGGTTCTTAATTATATCTATCCGTCCATGTCATTAATAAACATTAAAGAAAATGACTATACATTTCAGATCCAAAGTATTCCTCACAGTAAAATTCACAACTTATTTACAAAATATACAATAATAAACATGTGGATGTTTTAAACAACGCAAATTGTTTTTGAAATTTAGAGGAATTTGAATATTATTCAAAAAATTAATGATTTCAAAATTCTATCTTATTTCATAAATAACTTACAAATCATTTAGATCTATATGCCTACACCGACACAGTTTCACAAATCAGCATTTCAATTTACAATATATAGAAAAAAATTGATGCTAAACCAAATCCAAAATCATAATCAAAAAAATCCTTGATACATATATCAAGCAGAACTGAAACTTAAGTGGAATTTAATGACTTCTAAATGAAGTTCAATTCGAAACTTACTTACAATAAAATGACATACAAATTTCCCAATGAGATCAATGATGGGTGGCTCTGATACCACTTACTAGGAATTTCAACATATTTTAGGATTATTTACTTATGTAACCCTAGATTTGAATATCATATTGATTTGATTGAGAAGATATCAGAGGAAGTTATAGCGGAAGCCGTGCTTGAATCCTTAGTTACCGATTGAAAGAGAAGAAGAATTAGTTTGACCTCTTAAATTGGCGCAAACCCGAGATTTGGTTTATTTTCATAAAACAAATTAGAATAATAGCTAGAGCTTAAGTAATTTGGAGACCACAACCCCTTACTTATGATGTTAGCATTTTCTAGTTTGACCCTTAAACAGATTAGAATTGCCCCGGCATCTACATATTAATACCATGATAATTATAACTTTAAGCCTTTTAACTTTAATTTATAATTTGATCACTTCAATTAGGCTTGACATTAAAATAACACAACATATTCTATTTTACATATATGACTCATATGTAAAAAATTCCAACAATTTTTTCTTATTTGGAAAACTACATATATTGCTTCCAATAGACTTAGAAACCGAGAACCATATGTCTTCATAGTTCTATAATTATTCAATAACTATGCCATAAAATTTTGAATGGAGATATATGATTTATTATGTCACATATTAATAAAACCTCAATCACACTTTTAATTTTTTTATCCTATTCGAGTATACAATGTAAATTTAGCATAAAAGCCAAGTTAATTTCCATTATTATCAAATATGCAAATTAGAAAATATTATGCATCACTTGGAGATATCATTTTGATTTCTTTTTCATTTGGTAGCCATTTCGATTTCTTATCACAATAGAAAGATTTTCTATATAGGTAGTGTGAATATAAATAATGAATGGTACAACTATCAGTCTATTTGCATGGTGGTATATTGTTTTCTAAACAAAAAGGTAACTTCTATTTCCGCCCAGTTTGTTATGAACATCCCCCAATTGTAATGAAAGCTAACTGTTTGCTTTTCATCCCCATTTCTTTGCTAAAATATGCACCGTTGCTTACAATCTATTTGCCTCTCTTTCTTCATCTTCTATTTTAAACCTGATCAAATTTTTCACAAAAATTCTTTGCCTTTTCATAAACCGTAATAAAATAACGAAAATCGGTTTTCCTTCTTATTCTTCTTCTATTTTAAACTTAGCAATTTTGGAAGCTTTAATACATTGATCTTTCCATATAAACTAGAAAAAATAATGTCTTAAATCACTTTGGTATTTACAACTCGATTTGAAACAAGGAAAAAAAATATAAAATCAAAAGAATTGATAAGTCAACTCACCCCAGTGCCATTGCAAGGTCCATCCAACAATACCTTACAAGCGGAATTCAATCCCAATATCCTTGGTAGATGAAACAAAAATAATATGGATAATTTTGAATCCATGAATTGAAAACTACACGAACCAATTTTGATGACCTGGTTATACTTATTAGTCGTATCGTTTTTGTCTATATTGATAAAATTGGGACGAGAGGAGTTATCTTATCAATTAACATTAAAAAATTAGTTATCGTTACCAATTAACATAAAAAACTGACATTTTCTTCGCTTGTCACTGGGTTCACAAATGATAGCTCATTAAGAATGGTGAGATAATGATTTAGGTTTCCAAGCATAATTTACTAGTAGATTACGACCATTTAGATTGTTGAAAATGGATTTAGGATTTTGTGCATCGGATGCTTCTGAATAATGTGGAGTAGATTAACGATATGGTCATTTTGATTTTGTTTGAAGATGGATTAACGATGAAGATGGAAATTTATGGGTTTTGGATGAGAATACTTCAAAGTGGAAAAGGCGGTATATGAAAATTGAGATATGGCACTTTGAAATTTTTGGTGAAATTTTTGGCGGGGTAACCAAAAATTATCTGCAGTGTTTTCCGCATTAATTAAAAAAACCAAATATCTACGGCAACACTTAGTTTATAAATTCTACCAATATATATGTGACTAAAAAGGGGTTTTCTTGTAGTGTTTGGATTTTAACCTCCTTGTGCACCAAGGTTGCACTCAGTGCATGAATAGATATTGCTAAGCAGATGAACAGATCTTCCGCTTCCAAAGGCTTTATGATGACCTCCCTACACCACTGATGCTCATTTAATCGAATAGTGCTCTGTTGGAGCATCTAGCCGATGTAGGACGCTTGTCAAGGGAAAGAAATGAAGAAAAGAAGGAAAATAAAAGAGAAGAGGATAGAAGACAAATAAAACATCGATCAATTACATAACCTGTTATATATCTCATTTCACATTAGATAAAATATAATAGTCATCGCAGATATAAAATATCAAGACAGTAATAAATACATGAACCACATAATCAGAGTGTACAAGCTCATATAGTTATAAAAAACAGTAATAGAGTTCATACAACTGATATATTGTAATGACCCAGGTTTTTCTGGCGTTAAATGTGAATATTTGAATGGTTTTAAATATTGAAATTGAATTATAAATTGGTTTTGAATATGGAAAAATTGGGTTTATTTAATAAAATAGATTCGGAATTTAGATATAGTGATTTATTGGACAATTCAACTTTTGGATTTAACAATTGGAATTTGGGTAAATTATTGAATCTTGAGTTTTAAGCCTGTTAAAAATAATTTGAAGGCTTATAAAATATATATTTATACCAATAAAGATAATAAAAATTCTAAATAGAATTTGGAAGTGATTTGTTCAGTTTTAAAAATATATCGTTTAAATCGATATTTAAAAATAACCTTCTAAGGCACAGTCTTGGAATTCGATGAAATCAGTTCCATTGGATCCATAATATTGTATTATCATCAGATTTCAAGTTTCATAGCTTTCGAAGTTATCGTGTGGCCATACGTTTTGTAAAAGCACTAAAATTTATATCAAAATCTAATATAATAACTGGGTCCATAAAGCAATCTTCTCCATACGATCAAATTAGGACTTGAAACATTTTCCATTGCATTCGAAATAGGGGTATAACATTATAAACTATAGGATCGATTTCACCCTGGGGGTGAATAGGGGGAAACTATTAATTATAAAAGTTATTGTGTAAGTTTAAATAAAATAATTTCAACACAGATAATAGTCATGTAACAGCAGCACAGATAATAGCAGAATAATAAAAAATGCAGAAATAGAACACATAGATTTACCCAGCTTTGGCAAAACCTTGCCTACGTGCTGCCCCAAGGTTTATACTCGAAATTAAGTAGTAAGAAGCTTACACACGTAAACTTGTGACACCCATTATCGACTAACCTAACTCTATGCTCAAAACCCTGCCACAACTCAACCATTGAGTTGCGAATTCTCGAACTACACCACCGTAGTTCATCCCCTAGTCACAGGACTAGAAAATATAGTCGTTTAAAAGAAATTACAAATTTAAAAATAAACAAAGCCCTTATTAAAAAATAAAAGCCCAAACTAAATTATGAAACCGGCCCACAAAAATTAGGTGATAAAAAATATATGTCCCTCTTCTCTTTTTATTTTATCGGCCTGGTTCCTTCCACTTGAAAAATAATGGCGTTCGTTCCTCTATGCGAAAACTAGGGCCTGTGAGAAATTGAAGTTGTCGATTGATTGTTTATCGATTACAATTGCTATTCCTCTGATTTCCTTCGGCAATTTACTGTTTCTCGATTCGAACACGGGTCCTTCAATTTGATCGAGTTCAACTATTAATTGGTATGTAATTTATTACTTTTTCTTTACTATTTAGCTTGCTTGAACTCGATGCTTTTTACGCCGATGATAATTGGGTTTATATAGGGTTTAATCCCCTATAATTTCATTCGTATGTATTTGTTTGAATTTGTCAATTGATTTATCACGGCTGTATGATTTTTCTTGAATGCTATGATTTATTTCTGACTTGTTCATATTCGTATACTTGATTGCTTCCTTGTCATGGCTTTTATTTCTGACTTGGTTGATTTCCATGGCCATCACGGTTTTGAATTCTCTTATTAAACTTGACTTCTTTGGCTTGATAAATTTTTGTTATCACTTTGACACTCACGACATCTGACTTGACTTGACACTGCTTGCCTCTGTAGTTGTATCGTCCATTTGCCATGTTGCTTTGTGCTAGAAGTCTGTAGTCATTGTAAAACTTTATGTATGTTTAGTTGGCATGCCTAGTTGCTATTTTCTTGTTTTCGTTTGTGACTTTGGCATAGCTTTGAACTGCAGTTGTCTTTGACTTGGTTTTAAACTGCAAGCTTGATTTTTTGAAAATATTTTTGTAAAAAACTACTATGCAAAATTCTTTTAAAAACTACTGTAGTTTGTTCTAATTCATTGTATTCGATCCTGTACTTGTCTGACTGCGTGTATATATGTGCATATCAACTTGTCTTGGTTTGATGTTGAAATCACAGTGGAATTTGCTATCTGATGCATATGTATGTATCCGCTTTTGTACATACATTTATGTATGTATGTATGTGATTTCATCTTGTACCTATGTTATTTACTGATTCACTTGAACTCTATTGAGTTCCCTATCCACTGCTTGACTCAAAGTCTGGTTGCATATACGCCATTACTGTCCCATTGTTTTAAACCTTTTTATCACCATACATAAGTTAGTCCTTGAGATGATGATTTTGATGACAACGACCTTATAATAGATTATAAAATATAAATACTAACAGTATAAGTTTAGATATATACGTATATACAGGATTTAACTATGTAGGTACCAAGAATGAAGACTGTACAATATAGAGATTCAAGATATCAATATTGAAGACTCATGAGTAACAAGAATATCAAGATTATCAAGAGTTCAAGATTTCAAGTAATTTACTTTTAATTAGGAATTTTGTTAAAACTCCTAGAAAAGCACTGGCATCTTAAAGTCCAATTTATTCGTGAAATGGAATCCACTTCGAGCCTATTAAAGGGATGGTACCCTAAATGTGATGGAACCTATGAAAAATCTAGTAGAACATTGTTTTGTATCCGCTAACTTTTTATTAAAAATGATTTTTCAAAATTATATCTTGTTTTCAAAATGATTACAAAACCTTCCTTTTAAAAGAATCAAAAACATCTATTCTGATTTCAAATACTTTTAGCCTCAAAATAATCTTGAATTTCAAAATCAAATTATCCTTGGTTCTAAACTATCTTTTAAAATAAAAGTATATTTAATTTTTTATTTTTAAATATAAAATTATAGTAAAATTTTATACATACCAAAATATTATTCTATATATTTATTTATGTATTTCAACTATATTTAAGTATATTTATAAAAGTTTAAAATAGTTTTAAAATAAGATAGAAGTATTTTTAAAGAAAAACAAAATATCAAAAATTCCTTTGGGATGTCGACATGCCCAAGTACCCCATGTCGACATAGTGTCAGTTGAGTTTAAAATTTAAATTTCAAAAGAAGCGTCTATTCGTCATAACTCTTCATGAATGGACATGGCTGTTGTTCTTCTATAAATAGGGGTTGGTTTCAACGAATTTTCAAGATAGTTTTTTTGGTTTTTCACTCATCTTCTTCTTCCACATTTCTATATACATTTTCTTATCATTACTCTGTCGAAATCAATATCGAATCTAACTAGATTATCTCTGGTTTGATTCTCTATCACTATCTCAACAAGACCCTCAGTGCTATTCAGAGTTATAGGCTTTTTGTAACCAACTTAGCGAGAAAAGGTATGATTGTGGCCTTGGAAATCAATCAAGCGAGATAAGGTGTGATTGTAGCCTTGGGAAATCAATTGAGTGAAGTTGTTGCCCGAAAATCAAGTATCTCTACCCAGAGGATTGTGATTCTGGAGGGTGTACCTCGTTGTCTTGAAATCGAGGGTGTAATTGTACAATTGCTTTTGAAAGGAAATCCGTACTTGTGTGCGGGACTGGATGTAGGGTAACTCCGAACCAGTATAAAATCTGGTGTGTTCTTTCTTTTACTGCTTTTACTTTATTTCTACATCTGTGTTTGTTTCTGTGATCATATCTGTGTCTGAATATTGCATACATCTGTGTTCAAATTAACATAAACTTAAAAAGATTTAGTAATTCTTTATAAACACTATTCACCCCGCCTCTGGTGTTAATCCTAACCTTAAGATCCGTAATCTGCACTTCTCACAACATACATATGTATGTGTGTGTATTTTGGTTGAGTGCACTGGTTCATGTATATGTGTAGTTTCACTTTGTTGATGACGCTTTGACTGTTAAGGCAATGCAATTGATACTTGAGTCTTCAATTGATAGTTGTGCACTTTGGTTTCATGATGTATGTTTGAGCCTTGCTCATCTACTTGATGTCTACATGTTGCATTTGTACGTGCTCTGGTCTAGCTGATGATACTGCGTGTATGTGATGTTTTGGAGCTGTAGTCTTCATGTTTTGTAGTTTTGGGTTTCCAAATGCACTTGGGTCTGTCTGCACTATGATTCTCAAATTACTTGTGCATATATGTACATGTTCTATTTCCTGGCATCACCCTTTGTATAAATGAGCTTGTCGAACTGTTGAGTTTTGTAGAAACCTGGAACTGCTTCATTTTTTATCACTATCTTGCTCGATATGTATTCATGTGCTTTGTTTGCATTGAGTTATTGTATCACTGGTGCATTGACTTGAGTTTTATTCATGTGTACATTTGGATTGCACCTGTGTTGAATCCAGCTTATAGCTCGGGTTTAACCTTGTGCTTGTGTCATGACTTTATTTGTTTCACTTGAGTTGAACCCGGCTTTTGATTTGGGTTTGACCTTATGCTCACCTGTCCCTGTATTTTTATCAAGTGTATATCGATGTGCACGGCCTTATGGCACGTATAGTGATTCACTGTACATGTCATAAGCTGTTCATGTAGGATGAATTCAAAAATGATGCCGAAAAACCTAAATAACTTAGGCAAATAATATTTTCAAAATCATATTTTACTGCAAAATATTTTCTTTTCAATTTTACTACATTGGTGTTTATTTTGCAGATTGCTCAGATGCTGGATTCAATCCGGAGTTGAGTTGAAGAACAAATACGAGTGTAAGAGTGAAATGTAGCAAGGAGAACATTGTAAATGAAAATTGTGATGTAACTGAAATTGTATTGTAATTGAAATTGTATTGTAATTGAAATTGTATTGTAATTGAAATATATATATATATATATATATATATATATATATATGTATATATAGTAAGAGCTTGAATTTGTACTATTTAAAGTTGTAATAAATATTTGTTTAAATAAAATATCTGTTTGAATTTAGATTCTGTGATACTTATTTTATTTAGCAAATATTTAATTATGTGAAAAATAAAATAGTACATTAACAAATACATTTAAATGAATATATATATATATATATATATGTTATCATCAAACAAAAATTATATACTCGCATATTCAACAATCTCTCCCTTTTAATGATAACAAACATATATTTAAGATTTTGAACTTAGTAAATATATTTGATTATTCAATTTGCTCCCCCATTTGAATGATCTCTCTCTACAAAAAGCTCCCCCTTTATATATGCATGTAAATAAAAATATGCAAGCCTGGATGCAAATAGAAAATGTTTGACCTTTATTTTTCAAAATAATAACTTTTCTCTCCCCCTTTTGTTATCAGTAAAAGAGTAATAGGGTTAGAAAAATAGATATAAAGCGATGGACATTAATACAACATTAATACCCAATCGAGTATAAATGTTAAATTTCATAAAAAATCAAACACAAATCATAAATACTCTATTTGATGCATATTCCATTTTAGAGTGATAGAGATGATATCATCATATAAAACCATACAGTTGTGTCTATTTGTGGTATATTTACTTCAGGAATTTGAATATCTACTAATCATGCATAACCATTAGGACTTTTATATGAGATTAGTAGTATTCTCAAAAAAAAAAAAAATTCAAATATTTTCTAACCACGTATAACCGTGAGGACTTTTTAATAGGATTAGAATCAACTTGTCTATTTAATTAATCAATTTTAATATGCGTTCCATACATGCATAACCGTGAGGACTTTTAAATGAGCATGGAAGCACATAATCAAAAATTCCAAGTAATTCACCCATGCATAACCGTGAGGACTTTTAAATGAGAGTGAATACTTTGGATGTTTTATTGCTAAAAATATAATAAAATGAAAGTGCATAATTTCCTATTTAAAATACCACATATTGACATACTATAATGGATTTTGATGAGTGATGGTTGATAGAAATATGGTAGAAATAGAAATGGTCATGGAATTTTTGCCAACAAATTATTTTATAACTCTTGTTTAAATTTCTAATTGTTTTTTACTAATTATACTGTCTCACGTTATAATATATGATTAATATCAACACTCAACACTTTTTCAATCACCATTTGTCTTTTAGATAGTCGGTAGGGAGTCAGATTAGTCAATGTAGTCATTTAAGATCAAATTCAAAAATAATTATAAAATCAAATTTTCTAAAATGACTAATCTGAAAGAAGGTCAACAAAAATGATTTTCTAGAAGGGGTTTTATAAAAGAAAAAAATGTCTGCATATTTGAAAATTATTTGAAATGAAAAATATGCAGATTTTTTCTTTGAAAAATGCGATGCAGCTATTGAATGTCTCAACATAAATCACGTTCCACCAGTAATTTTTCTATCGACTAGATTACCAGTAGAGTCTGCATCTGAATTTTCTTTCACTCAAAATTATCATTTGTTGAATGTTATAGACAAGACGGTGAAGTGTGTAACAAAATATCTCAAAATCGTTTTTAACAGCTTTTAAATGAAATTTAATTGAAGTCGTGCAAATAGTGATCATAGTATCAACAGTAAAGTAACCAAATATATCCAAGAGTAATCATCAATAAACCGTCATCATTAATCCAAACAAATCTATATGAAATGGTTCAAAGATGATTGTTCAACATTTTGAATAAGTCAAATTCAATATCATTATTCATTTTTTTATCACATAACTGGCTAATTAATTTATATTATGGTGCGGATTATCACATTTAATATAATCGTTCAATAAATATATCGTTACCTATTTTACCTTTAGGATAATTTTTAATTATAGTCCATTGTGATTCTGTCACTTTTGCACTAGGCTGAGTAACTTTACTTTCTCGCCCGTTGTGTCCCTGAAACAGCCAGATTCCATAGTCTGCTACCACACCTACACGATAAAAGATTTTTGTGACCTATTTGTTTTTATAGGTCCATGGTTTTAGTGGCAACGGATTTCAAAGTATTTTTCTCATTTATTCTATCACGCTCATTTTCAATAATATTCCAACATTTAATATTAACAGATTTTAAATAAAATTTCATTTTTGATTTCCAATTCGAAAATCCATTCCATCAAAAACAGGACGAATAATATTGGACTGGCCCATATTAAAAACATTATTAACAGAAGCCATTTTAAAAATTCAAATTTGTAAGAAAAATTGGTCTTTTAAAAAATCAAACTTTTTAAAACAAAAATGGCTTTTGTTCCTAGCTCTGATACCACTTGTAAGATCAATTACACCCTAGAGGGAGGTGAATAGGGTGATGCTATTAATTATAAAAATTATCGCAGAAGTTTAAATAAAATAATTTCAGCATAGATAATAGTCATGTAACAGCAGCACAGCTAATAGCAGAATAATAAAATACGCAGAAATAGAACACACAGATTTATCCAGCTTCAGCAAAACCCTGCCTACGTGCTTCCCTCAAGGTTTCTACTAGAAATTAAGTAGTTAGAC
Organism: Allium cepa; assembly: GCA_030765085.1. NCBI lineage: Eukaryota > Viridiplantae > Streptophyta > Magnoliopsida > Asparagales > Amaryllidaceae > Allium > Allium cepa. The sequence goes on from CM060942.1 coordinate 618,316,502, forward strand.
ACTTACACATGTAAACTTGTGACAACCGTCATCGACTAACTCAACTCTTCGCTCAAAACCCTGCCACAACTTAGCCACTGAGTTGCAAATTCTCGAACTACACCACCGTAGTTCGTCTTCTAGTCACACGAGTAGAAAATACAATCTTTTAAAAGAAATTACAAATATAAAAATAATTTAAAAAAACAAATCCCTTAATTAAAAAATAAAAGCCCAAACTAAATTATGAAACCGGCTCACAAAAATTAGGTGATAAAAAATATATGCCCCTCTTCTCTTTTTATTTTATCGGCCTGGTTCCTTCCATTTGAAAAATAATAGCGTTCTTTCCTCTATGCGAAAACTAGGGCTTGTGAGAAATTGAAGTTGCCGATTGATTGTTTGTCGATTAAAATTGCTATTCCTCTAATTTCCTTCGACAATCGAATGTTTCTCGATTCGAACACGGCTCCTTCAATTTGATCGAGTTCAACTATGAATTGGTATGTAATTTGTTACTTTTGCTTTACTATTTAGCTTGCCTGAACTTGATGCTTTTTACGTTGATGATGATTGGGTTTATATGGGGTTTAATCCCCTATAATTTCGTTTGTACGCATTTGTTTGAATTTGTCAATTGATTTACCTGGCTGTACGATTTTGCTTGAATGCTATGATTTATTTATGACTTGTTCATATTCGTATACTTGATTTCTTGCTTGTCACGGCTTTGATTTATGACTTGGTTGATTTCCTTGGCCATCACGATTTTGAATTCTCTGATTAAACTTGACTTCTTTGGCTTGATTAATTTCTGTTATCACTTTGACACTCACGACATCTGACTTGGCTTGACACTGCTTGCCTCTGTAGTTGCATCATCCATTTGCCACGTTGCTTTGTGCTTGAAGTCTGTAGTCATTGTTAAACTTTATGTATGTTTAGTTGGCAGGTCTAGTTGTTGTTTTCTTGTTTTCGTTTGTGACTTCGGCATAGCTTTGAACTGCAGTTGTCTTTGACTTGGTTTGAAACTGCAAGCTTGATTTTTTGAAAATATTTTTGTAAAAACCTGCTATGCAAATTTCTTTAAAAAACTGTTGTAGTTTGTTCTGGTTCATTGTATTCGATCCTGTACTTGTCTGACTGCGTGTATATATGTGCATATCAACTTGTCTTGGTTTAATGTTGAAAGCACAGCGGCATTTGCTATCTGATGCATATCTATTCATCCACTTTTGTGCATATATTTATGTATGTATGTATGTGATTTCATCTTGTGCCTGCATCATTTACTGGTTCACTTGAACTCTATTGAGTTCCCTGTCCACTGCTCGACTCGAAGTCTGGTTGCATATACGCCATTACTGTCCCATTATTTTTAGTCCTGTTTATAATCATACATACATATGTATGTGTGTATATTCTGGTTGAGTGCACTGGTTCATGTATATGTGTAGTTTCACTTTATTGATGACGCACTGACTGTTGAGGCAGTGCAATTGATACTTGATTCTTCATTTGATAGTTGCCGTGCACTCTGGTTTCATGATGTATGTTTGCAGCCTTGCGCCTTGCTCATCAACTTGATTTCTAAATGTTGCATTTGTACGTGCTCTAGTCTAGCTGATGATACTGCACGTATATATGTATGTGATGTTTCGGAGCTGCAGTCTTCATGTTTTACAGTTTTGGGTTTCCATTTACACTTGGGTCTGTCTGCACTATGATTCTTGAATTACTTATGTATATATGTACATGTTCTGTTTCTCGGCATCACCCTTTGTACAAATAAGGTTGCCGAACTGTTGAGTTTTGTTGAAACCCGGAACTGCTTCATTTTTTATCACTATCTTGCTCGATATGTATTCATGTGCTTTGTTTGCATTGAGCTATTGTTTTACTAGTTCACTTACTTGAGTTTTATTCATGTGTACATTTGGATTGCACCTGTGTTGAATCCAGCTTATAGCTCGAGTTTGATCTTATACTTGTGTCGTGACTTTGTTTGTTTCACTTGAACTCGGCTTTTGATTTAGGTTTGCCTTATGCTCACCTGTCCCTGCATTTTTATCAAGTGTATATCAGTGTGCATGGCCTTGTGGCATGTACAGTGATTTATTGTGCATATCACAAACTGTACGTGTATGATGAATTCAAAAATGATGACGAACAGCCTAAATAACCGAGGCAAAAAATATTTTCAAAATCATATTTTACTGCAAAATATTTTCTTTTCAATTTCAATGTGTTAGTGTTTATTTTGCAGATTGCTCAGATGCTGGATTTAATCCGAAGTAGAGTTGAAGAAAAATACGAGTGTAAGAGCGACATGTAGTGAGGAGAACATTGTAAATGAAAATTATGATGTAATTGAAATTGCATTGTAATTGAAATTGTATATATATAGTGAGAGCTTGAATTTGTACTATTTAAAATTGTAATAAATATTTGTTTAAATAAAATATCTGTTGGAATTTAAATTTCGTGTTATTTATTTTATTTAGAAAATATTTAATTTTGTGAAAATAAAATAGTACATTAACAAATACATTTAAATAAATAAATATATGTTTATCATCATCAAACAAACATCATATACTCGCATATTCAACGTAAAAATCTGTCAGCACGCCTCGATAGGATGTCAAGATTTTAAGCTACGATTTCAAGACGATTTAAATTTAAATCTAAATATAATATATACTTATGTTGACTGGTCAAATTCTTTTCACGTCAGCACTTTTCCATATCACGGTTAAGGCCAACACTCCCTCTATAAATCGTGTATCGTCGCCCTTTTTATATTTAAAATCGAACCAGAGCTTTTCAAAACAAAAGATAAAATAAAAAATCGAATCCATTCTTTGGAGGAAAGGCGGACGGACAATCAAATGTTCATATACAATTTGAAATTTCAAGATTTCTCATTCCATCCCAAACTCAAATCAGTAAAAAAGAAAAAGGAAAAAAGGGCAATCGCGATCGACTCACGATTAGAGATGTAGGCGAGCACACAAGTAGGACCTGGAATCGAGGGGAGAACACTGCGCGCGTGAGTCGATGGGGAAGGGGTTCTGTCATAGTCAAGGAGCAGCGGTGGAGGGATGGGCGATGCTTGTTGGACCGACGGCGACCTTAGGTGTTGACAAGGTCGAGGCGACGACGGCGGGGTCGATTTGGAGGGTCGTTGGCATTCGATTCGGGATTTCGAGGCTTTTACTCATGGTAGGTGGACCAAGCCGAAGCGACGATAAGGGGAATGCAAGGGTTTTGGGAAGTTTGCTAGGTATATATTTACAATTTATTCATTTCAGTTTAAATTTGAATATGTACATAAAACAGAATAGAAAAAATATATTTCTCAATAAGGTATATAAAATAATTCAATTTTTAACTTAATGTATATGTATATATAGGTTAGAAAAAAATAGTAACAGTAAGTTTCATAAAACAATTTATTTTCTTCAATTTATGGATTTATATATGTATGTATGTATATACGTAGTAAAGTAAATTACTGTTGTTATTTACAGAAAAAGAAAACAAATTTTTCTTTATACAAACATATTTTAATATATGTATAGGGAAACAGAAAATTATTTTATATTGATAAGATTTTGATAAAATAAAAATAGGGATTTTAAAATGCTTAAAGAATTTATAAAAATTAGATTTTTTGAAATCTATAATTTATTTTATATGTGATATGTAATTTCAAAAGGAAAATTATTAGTTTAAAATTAAACCATTAGTTAATTTAATTATTAAATGGTAATAAATTGTTCGGTTATTTCAAATATTAATAAACCGTATAAATGTTTGTACAAGGTCTAAAATCGTGAAGAAACAAGCCAAAATGGAAATGGGTTGCAAATAAAATAAAGGTGGGACTTTCTCACTCATTTGGATTAACTTGTTTAAAATTAAATGTTAAATTTGAATTATTGGATGCCCGACTTGATTGATAAATTTATAATTTATCTGTTGGATGTTATATATATACTATATACATATTTTTTTTTATTGGGGAGATTGATATTCCCGCATTATATCACATATGAGACCCTATGTGCCTCGCATAATAGCGGATGACCCTATATACCGCGATATTCCCCTCGAAGTGGAATTGGTATTTTATTTATTGGCTAACATCTGTGGATTTAGGGGAAATAGGTCGGAGGGATCCAACTGGATTCCTCAAAAAAAATTATTGTTCATATATATGTATATATAAGTTGGCATACGATATGATGGATAAATTGACATGGATCGTGTGTGAATTGAATTAGTAAATGTTAAATAGCATGGAATTGAATTTGGCATTTTTAAACAACGTAAATAATTAAATTGAAGGAATTTAAAAGGGAATCTGAAAGAAACTACTTATATTGGAAATTTGATTTATTCTGAAGGGAATAAAGTAGAATAAAAATATATTAACTTACCTGATTTATACTTAACTATTTGAAAATTGGTTAAAGTAGACATAATTAAATTATATATTGCGGGCTTGACGAGATATTGGAATCGATAAATAGAGTGAAATAAAATGGAATAGTATTAAAGGGTAAAATTATAAATAGGATTTGTTTTAATAAACAGATGGAAATCTCCGGGGTGGTTATAAATTTATAAATGGGTTTATAAATAAGATAAAATGATATCAGTGCATATGTGGAAAATATAAGTTGACGATGTGAACTTATATCGAGTTATGGGAATTGATTTGAAAAGAAATAGTGGAATATATTTCGAATGTGAGAAATGGTGATATGGTCAATGTGATGCGAATCAAGAGGAGCCTATGAATTGAATTGGTGAATATTGGATTTTCTAAAAGTAGACTTTTGTTGAGCAAATTGAAATTTGTTTTAAACAGGATTTTAAATCACCATACTATATAACTTTTAAAGTTATTATCTGGGTTTAGAATATTTCGAAATTAGTTAATTTAAAACTTAATATTTATTTAAATATATTCTAATCTTTATTATCAGTTTTGTAAATTGAATAGTAACTGGATATGAAATTTTAATGCTTTTAAGATGTTGATATTTTAATCTTATTTTAAACGATATTTTGGAAATAAACCATTATTATATATATATATATATATATATATATATATATATATATATATATTATAAATGTTTTAAACTCAAGTTATAAATCCTCTCGAGATGGGAAGCTAAGTTTATTTAATCAAATAAGATTTTAAAAGAAGATCTCGTAATGGTATTATGGAAATTTAAATAAATTTCTAAAGCATAAGATTAGCGAACTTCGAAGGGTGAAATAAAATTCACAAAAGAAGCAGAAGTAAAACTGGAATTTTAAATAAGCATAAATGGCTTTGGAAATATTAAAGGAAATTAACTAAGGAGTTTTGGAATTTTATAGAATTCGTGTCGGATGAGTGGGGGATTTACAAATAAAGTTGTAAATGATATTTTTGAGAAGAAATAAGAAATAAGTAAATATTTTCCAAGTGTTGAATATCAAATGAAGTGGAAAAAAATATTCTAAGAATCAGACAAGAGTTGAAATTTGTTTCCGTGGGAATAAAAGGGATATGGGAACTATTTTCAAAATGTTAAAATATGGAAATAATACCTTGAGTAGATATTTTGAGATAAATAATTTGGGAAAAGTTATTTGAGGCCCGATGGTTGCTTGTGGATGTCATAACATAGTTAAATAACCGACTACCAATATCGGCCAATGCGCTGATCGTTTCGAAGAGACTGGGAATGGATTTAATTATCTGAAAAACACTTCGATCCAGTTTGAACATAGAGAATGAAGACTGTGAAGACGAGAAGACGGTGATTTGGTTTGTCCAGACCTAGGGCAACTTGTATGGACGAGTGATATCGACCATCGTCGTTGAAGGACGATGAGCATTCTAAATGAATGAGCTTTTTAAAAAGGTAACGCTTAGCCTCAAGCCTCATCAACCGGGAATGGCTAAAACAGGGGAGGTACTGCAAGTCTAAGTGGGTAGCACCTAATTAGGGTAAGATTTCCCTTGTCTAAAGTCCCTTATTTCGGCTGTGTGAGCGGTTGTTAGCTCCAACCATCGGGTGATCTTATTCAGACTATCCAGTTAGAGGTAGCTCTGGTCTTGTGTCGTAGGGGATCAGAAGTGGTCCTCGATATGTTGATCTAGACCAGGTACTATGATGGGCGGTACCCCATTAGCCTTACCATTGTATGGAATCAGTTCTCCAATAAGCGCCCGTACGGTTTTGATTGTGTCCAACTATGATGGAACGTGAGATGTAAGCATTTCAGCTAGATTCTATTTTACTTTCTATAGACACTATTATGATATAGAACGGATTTAATAAAAATATTTTACTTATCGTAAGGTAAAAACCCTACAGGTTTATTTGTGGCGTGGTCTTACGAGATACCTTTGTTTTCAAAGGATATTTGAAAATAGTAATAATCCAATTAAGTGTGATTTTCTCACACCAGTTTTCCAGACTAGCTCTGGTGTTGTGTTATTATGATGCTCGGGTCAGACCGAGTTGAACAGATCCAGGATAATGTGCTATGGAGCTTGAGAGGCAAGCTAGATAACAGAGACGTATCTCCATACTTGAATTATTATTTCCGCTGCGTAAGGACAGATAATAAGCTGCCCAAAGTGATGGATGATTGTTATACTCTGATAATGGTATGTATATGTAACAGTGCAGATTTCTATGTATTTAAAAGTTGTTATTATATATTGTATTTTGTTCCGCTACGATTGTGAGACTCTGATGTTGTTTTTATCTTCTTCTTCTACCTCTTTCTTCTTTAATCCTGAAGACTCATATTTTTGTCCACTTTGAGTTGAATTGATGTGGAATATTATCGACTTTAAGGAGTGCGGATTTGCGGGCCCTCACATATATACACTCAACTGATAAACTGTCTCTAATAATAGTAAGTCAACACTATTAAGGCTCCACTGTGTCACACAATGGAATAAACACTAGTAACCCAAATATAAGTATTTAAAAGCGTCGCCTCCTGTTAGTCCATCTGTAGAACTCCAATTTTCATTTACACATACTATCTAGTCTACTCATTTAAGACTACCTAAGGTAATCAGAAGCAAAGCATAAAACCTTGAGTTTGACAACAGTCTTGTATAAGCAAAGAATAATATCAAAACACTATAAAAGTCGGTATAGTATATGAAACAGAGGGTATGAAGAATCAAACTTGACCCATCCTTCCATCCAAAGAGTTAGCATATAACATAGGATATATGCTACTCTATATCATAGTCGGCATGGGTGTACTATGCATCAAAGTACTAATGGGTGTTTTGGTATCTACATCAATGATATCTACATCATATGGCATCCTTAGGGTGATAAGCAACCAAAACAACCATGGCATCCATCAACTATCCTCATATTCACTCACTCAGTATGTTGGATATATGATACTTATATAACCACCCCTATAGAGTCAAAGACTACTCAACATCCCCATTTCTCTGTACTCCAATCCATGCCACTTAGTAGGCCAGGAACTAAGCTGCATCCCCATAGATAGTCCAAGGTAAATGGATCTAACATCGTGCTATCCAGAGCTTCCCCATATGCCCAAATGAAGTATACTGGGCATACTCTATAACCCAATAGATATCATCACACATACCCTTACTTCATGAGTACACGTCGAAACCTACAAATATCAATGATCCCTTTGCACATGTCATTGATAGTAGAGTTCATCTCGGAATCGTTCTACAACTCCTGTCTAAAGTTGTCACGGTTAGGAACTATCCTAGATAGCCATATCGTTAGTCACAAGATCTCATTGTGCATCCCATAGCCTTCCTCCAACAGTTCCTTCCTTCTGACAACTCTTCCTGCTACTCTACATCCCGAAGTGTAGCTATCCATCTTCGATGCCATCACTTTCCATCACGGAATCATCATCTTAAATCCTGAAGCCGTCACTAGGGCTGCACAAAGTATGGGTTGGGTCGGGTTGGACCAAATACTTCATCCAACTCGTATAGGTATAGGTTAAAGATAATTCAACCCGTACTCGACTCTATATGAGGTTGGATATGGGTTGGGTTAAATATGGGTTGCGTCATGTTTAGTAGGGTTGGTTTACATAAGCCTAATATGAAAATAAGGAGGAAAAATCAACATAAAATATTGAAATGTTCAACTCAAAAGAGCAGATTTTAGCTAGCATAATGCATTAAATATAACTGATTTACTACAACCATTTTATTAGAATTTCATAATAAAATACATCATGTAAAATTGATTCACTACATATTAGAGTAATATTTTCATTCCATATATTAAAATACTTCTCAAAATCTCTTAGTCGATCCTATGTGTTTTGATCGCTCTAATTTTACTTGGATTGACATCAATGATTTTTTAGTATATTTATTCTTAAAATAGATATACTTTATTCTATCATTTTGACTGTTCATGTTTTACATGGCTTGATATTGAATGGATTTTTATGTAGGGTTGGGTTAAAATAGGTTTAGGTTGAATAAAAATCATATTCGACTCGTGTATAATAGGGATTACAAATTGTAACCCATATCTGACCTAAACTAGGTTGGGTTGGGTCGGGTATGAGTTGTGTTCACCCCAAGTCATTGCATCGAAGCATCACATTTTCGCTTCGTCAAAGAGCCATAGCATCAATTAAATGTCAAACGAACGAACGAACGAACCATCACATCATGCTACTCGAAGCCTCTCCACTGTCTATGTCAAAATTGGCTAAATCGGACATCATCAATAATGGTAGATATCGATCGCACCAGAGTAGTCGATAACGACCACTTTAGTCACATACTTGACTAAAAAATGCTAGGTAGGAACCAAATGAAAATGTCCATCATCCATCCCAAAATCCAAAGCACGTCCCTAAGTCAATCTTTCGTCTTCAGATCAATCGACATGCACTAAAGTCTACGCACGAAATCATATCCTATGGGATATAAACGATGTTTTTTAACCAAACTAATAAAACAAGCACACATGCAACTAACAAGCATACAAACATCGACAATAGCCTACATATATCTATAATAACACAGATATGATACATTTAAGAAACCAATATGGAATTAATATCAAATTAGCCTAAGTTTAGCAATATTGTCAAAATAGTGCGTTAATAGGAAAAATATGATATTTAATTTAAAACCATTTTAAAACACTTTAAAATTCTTTTATAAAGATGTAGGTTTAAATATACCAGAAATCACATTTTAAAGTTAGAAATCATCTCAAAATGTCATTTTAATATTATACTAACAATCATAGTACAGTGAGAGAAAATATCACACACCTTGACAAAATTTGAGCCCTCCATCATGAGCGCAATGCAAGAAACCACATCCAAAATGAACCTCGTATGCAAAAGATATGAATTTTACAAGAAATCGATTTATATATTAACTTATTGCTCAATTAATCTAACTAACCTCACTTACCTTAATTAACCAAATTCATAATTACCCTTCTTCTCCAAGATGTATGCTTGCACACGTACAAATAGTAAACTCACTTCATTCTGCACCTTCTCTCCTCTATATCTCGGCCACTACTCAATGAAATGAAGAAATGATTTCGCCTACGCACTCTACTACACAATCTCTTCGCCATGGACCCAGAGATGCAAGGCTCGGCCACCTAAATCGAATCGTAACTTGATGATGGCGCAAGCTACAAAGGAGAGTCTCGTTTTGCTTGGGTACTTTGGAGCACAAGCGGTTGGTTTGGGATGAAGCACGTCACTAAGAGAAATCCAGTGGTAATCTCCATTTCGCCTAACTTGCCCTCGGTCTCCACCTAAACGAAACTCTAGTCAATGTTGAATGCACAACCACCTCACCAATCGATGCCCAACCTTTCGAATCCTATATGGGTTTGAAGCCCCCCTTACTACGAACTCAACAGACTTGGTTTTGTGATTTTACGTGGAGTGAATCGCTTGATTTTTGAAGTAAAAGAGAGGGAGGCAGCCATTTATTTTTATGCTGCCAATGAAACAGTAATGGGACGAGGGAGAGAGTAGATAAGGGTTTAGTTAATATATTATTTTACATTATTTATCTGAATTCTCAAATAAATCATCGCATGTTTCGAGCTCGTACGGTTACACATAACGTCCAATCGTAATGAAACTCGTCTATGTACATCACCTCATTTTTTTGGTCGCAATGATATAAATTTTATCGCTACCTATACAGCGCTCCAGGATGATAATTTCGTACTTTTTGAGATCATTTTGATCATCAGAACTTTCGAGCTCCAAATATAGCGATGCTTATACTCATTATAATTCGCAGTATCTATCCACTCAACGGAAGCGGTTTTAAGTCCTAATTCGGCAGTATGCAAAAAATCATATTTTTGGGCCATCAATAAATTAACGATTCGATACTCAAATCAATTATTTAAATATGATGTCATTAAAAATACGGTTCGCTACAGGCTTTGACAAGATTGGTGGTCTTTCCATGTGTTCCAACAATTTTTGGAAAGCTTCCTAGTATAATTTTGTTTAGACAAACTTCCCTTTTTTCTTTTTGAGGGCATCAAAGAAAGATATACACTTGTTTGTTGCCTTCAAAATAAATTGACTCGGTGTAATGACTTTCATGTTCAAGCTTGGCATCTTTCTCCTTTTTCGGAGGGTAATAACACCTTTCAATACTTGAATCTGTTCTGGATTAGCTTCAATACTCCTTGAGTTCACGACGAAACCCAAAAAATTAGCCCAATGCGACTCAGAATGAGCAATTCAATGATAAAGATTCATCCCGTACTTCCGAAGCACATCGAACATTCTAAATAGGTCATCCATGTGGTTCATCGACTGTTGTAACTTCACAAGCATATCATCCATGTAAACCTCTATCGTCCGTCTGACCTGATCTTTGAACATCTATTACCTGTCATTGGTAAGCAGCTCCAACATTATTCAAACAGGACGACATCACTCAATAGTAGTACAAGCCCGATTCAGTGATGAAACTCGTATGCTCTTGGTTTGGAATGTGCATTGCTATTTGGTTGTAGGTGAAGTATGCATCCATAAAGTAAAGCGATTCATGTACGACCGTCTAATCCATAAGTTGGCCAATCTTCAATCGCAGGAAGCTGTCTTTTAGGCATGTTTTATTTAGTTTCTAATAGTCTATTCATGTCCGTCATTTTTCATTTAGCTTCATGACCAACATAGGGTTTGATACCCAGTCAGGGTATAAGGCATCATAGATAAAGCCATTTTCCTTCAACTTATCCACTTCTTATTTCAGTGCAATAGAACGCTACGCACCAAGACTATGTCTCTTCTACTTCACAGGAGTGCATCTTGGGTCCACAACAATGAATAAAATACTATCTTTGACGAAATTCCATACCTATTAAATGTGTCGAGGTAAACACATCTTGATTTGATAGGAGAAACCCCACCAATTACGTTTTCATCTTTATGTTGAACCAAGGTCTGGCTTTAAGGACCCAAGTAGGATCATCTTCATTGATCATAATTTTGATCGTCATCAATTAGTGCTTTCCTTGCATCCTTTGGCTCCTTTTTGGGGGTCCATGGGTTTGTAAAACTTACTATGGGACCTAAGCCGGAGATTGGACGATGAATGCTATTCATCAGTAGTATTGATGCATAGAGCCTTTTCTGCATCATTTCCCTTCTCTCATCGATTTGCCTCTCTAAGCTTAGCAACATTGCATTCTTGATCGATACTATGGTCACTTTGAAATCTCCAACTCCATCCTCATAGGGAGCTTCATCATCGAAACCATGGAGCCAACACTATTCTAAAACTAGTAAGGATCAGTTGGTCCACAAAAGTGTTGTAGTTTGGAAATTGATCAATTATCACAACAGTATGCACCCGCACAGTCATGCGATCTCCCTTGCCCAATTCCATGGACAAGTTAACACATCTAACAGGCTACTTAGCCTCTTTGATAAATCCTTAGATATGGTATTTACATGGCTTTATATCCTTCGGACTAGTCTTCATTTGATCAAACAACTTTACAAAAAGAATATTAACCAAGCTTCCACAGTCAATCAGAACTCGATGCATAACTGTTAGCCCAACAACAACAACCATAATCACCATAGGATCAAGCATCAATGCTGCACCCCATAAACATCCATATTCCAAAAAAAATATCATCACCCATCATCTTCTGTTGTTTTTCCAGAGCTTCGTCCTTCGTAGCAAAACAACTCTCTTGCGGGACATGCTTTAACAAATTTCCATATCGCTCCATCTCATTCCAACTCTTCTATGCTAGATTAGGTCCTCCAGACCACTATTGTAAAAATCCTTCTAGGCCTCTTCCTAGCGATTTTCCTAGGCCCGCCTAAAGAAGGTTTAACGCCTCATGTAAGAATCAAAACATGTATTTAGGCACTGGTTAGGCATTATTCAACGTTTGATACCCTATATGAGCATTAATATGCTAGTTTTAGGCAAACTTGTCACTTGGCTACATATTCAAAATCCTAAAATTCCAATTTACATCAATCGACACTACATAAAACACTAAAAATTTATCCAAAATACATGATTTATCAAAAATTCCTAGCTTTGATTTATTCTCAATTAATCCCCGCCTCCCTAATCCATACAAACTGCCTAGCATCCACCTAGCGATTTTTACAATCTAGCCTCCAGCTATAGTGTTAATCACATTATTATCCTTCGATTGCCTAGGTCCCTTGTCTATGTTAATATCTCTGAGTGTTCTGCCCCTAGGGGATATTATTCTATCCTCCATCTTGTGGATTTCTCACATAATTTTGCAATTTCTTTTTACGAATCAAGTCCTTAATCACATCTCTCAAGTGTCGCATTGGTATTGTGCCCATAGGTTTCATGGAAGTGACAGTGCTTCCTCGAGTATTATTTAGCTTTGGTTGCCTCCCTCCAAGGTGATTTCTTATAATTCTCCATACCTTGCGTGGTAGGTAGATATTCTCAACAATATCGGTCAAGGGAGTATAATCAATCGGCATCATGTACCTTGGACGCTTTTTGGTGTCATTCTTCCCACTAGCACCTAATTTCTCCTTTTTCGGTTATTATTATTCCCGATGTTCACTGGAACATTTCCATCTCTCTCATCCGTTTGCTTAATGGAAACGCTGGTATGCATAACTTCATTCGATGGTCTACCACCAATTGGTCCTACGGTCAGGTTTGCCTCTTCCGAGTATAGATACCGAGATACTTTTTGATAAAATGCTTCCACTATGGGTGGCTTCTTTCTTTTAAGCGACATAACAAAGTTTGTATCTAGGTGACTCCCCAAATCAAAGAATCATAACTATACCTTCCTTAGATTGCCGACTTTAGTTAGAGCAGTTTTGAATAGCTTCATAAAATCCTCTAAAGTCTATCTAGATCTTTGATAAACATTGGACGAGGATAACATATCCTTTGGCCGAACTCTATGGAGCCTGAACTGCTCTATGAACTTCTTTGCTAGCTAATCGAACGAAGATATGGACCTCGTCACGAGCCGAGTGAACTACATCATAGCCACCCCATTTAAAAATACAGGGAAACATCTGCATCTCGCCGCATCAATGGCGTAAGCACCATCCATGCATCATTCATACTATAACAGACGATGTCTAAGATCTGTCATTCTATTGTAAGGCGACATTGCTGGCATAATGAACTTCTTTGAATTGCTCTCCTATTGTACATCATCAGTGATGGAGCTCTATTGGGCATTGAAACCCATTATTCATTATTCCTGAGCTGACCTTCATTCAACAAACTCTTAATCATGTCTATAAGTTGTTCTTCCTAGTCTGGGAAACTGGATGGTGACCATTAGAGACAGCTCCGAATATTTAACTCTGTAAACATTCTTAGTTCATCACATGACATCTATGCTCCCATGTCGCTAAGAGTGCAACTCGCTTAGATCGTCTACAGCATCTTGTTGGCTCTACAATGCTTATTTGGACACCATCGGCCTACACGCCAACATTCTGCCCAGTGTCATTGCTAGTGTCTTGCAAATCATCTTCATAATCAGATAAATTAAGGGCATTGAGTGGTAGCACACCAGCCCCACCATCAACATGATCGGTACCAACATGATTTTGGTCGATATCGACCATGTTGGTCATAGCCAAATTGGCTCCACTTCCTCCACTCTGCCACTTTGATGTCCCAGCACCCTTTTCCTTCAACTTTTGTTTGCCTACACTCTTGTTCTAATCCGATGAGGACGAACTTTCCTCCTTAAAACAGAAGACGATGAATTCCGATGACTCTTCCTACACCTCTATGACATTGGGGTAGCAAAACAAAGTTCTTTTCTACCTTTCAAAGATGGCATTTTGGCCACCAAGCACCCTCTGATTTGTCTTGGCCATCATTCTATTAAATTCAACTTTGGATACCATCTCCTAGGGAAGAAGGTCTGGGCAAAGCATGTATTGGTCGACTGATTTCTTTATTATGATGAGAGGCTTCATTTTCTCCGACACTAGCTCTAGATCTCGTGGAGGGTCTCTTAGGTGCCATGTCTTTCAATACTGATGTAGTTTCCTTCCCACATCTCAATAACTTCAAATTGAAAACAATAAAATTTTAGATCTAACTTCTAGATACTTAAAATATAAAGGTCTAATCTAGATCTTCACTTCAAAAGCTCAGTTCTCAGTGGAAGTACCAAAAACATTAGGTTAAAAAGTTACATAACACCCTAAATTAATCTAATAAAAATGAGAATAGATTATCCAAAATAAGTAGAAAGAGCGAGAACACACAAGTTTATATAGTGGTTGTCCAAATCAAGTGCCTACGTCCACTTAATAGTATTGATTATAGATTGGTCACAATTACAAGTGCTTGTACATGGTTTTCAAATTTAGAAAACAAAGTATACTTAGATTTGATAGCACTAAGTGACATTGGTTGAAGTAAAGGTAAGAAGATGAAGAATATACGCAAAATGATCCAAATTCTTTTTACGTTGCTCTAGTCTCTCTATTTATAGCTAAAATTGTTTGTCATGGTCGCTAAATTACGAAAGAATAGGTAAGATTTTAGATCCGTAAAGATAGAGGGGAAGAAAAAGTCAATCTTTTGCAAAAAAATCATGTCAGCAACGACCACAATTGTGGTCAGTACCAACCATATTGGTCGTTAAAGTGATGCAAGCTTCTCTGCACTTTCAAGAGTTCCAGCCTTCCAATATTCTTATGTGGTGATCCCTATGAAATCAACTCGGTATCGACCATGATTGTGGTCTGTATTAACCATGTTGAACTAGTTCGGTTCGACTCCAAACTCTTTATGTTGCCTCCTCTGGCTATTCTAAGCATGCACCTAAGTTCTTTATCCACTCTATCTTCATCTCGATGTCCAGATTTAGATAGAAGCTGCTCGATCCAAATGTTGGATAATACACACACACATTATCCATATAGTTTCAAAAGGATACAAGCAAAAGAATTCATGTCAAAGATCAAGATTGATGTTAAAAGTTTGATGTCGAAAATAGTGGTATCAAAAATATTATTACCAATATTAATTTCGAAGGCATGAGGGCATGTCGACAACAAGAATGTCGAGATCAAAGAACCTTGCAGCCAAAGAAAGTCATTAATGCGACAGGGAATATAGAATGCTATCAGCACACACGACATCAATGTCGCACACTATTAAAGTCTCCTTTCTTCTAACAATAGCAATTACTTGATATCACATTCATGAAAAAGAAGTTACTGAATAGTAGAGCATCTCACTTCAATCAATAATGTTGAAAGTATGGGAATAGTACGTGATCCAAGTCAATGCTGAAGACCAACAATGCCGCCCTTTATGAACAAAAGCTAATAAGTGATGTCATAAGTCATCAAAGTGACTAACGATATCGAATGCCATCACCGTCGCATTTCATATATCACCAGTGGACGACATCGTATGAAACCGATACTGTATTTCACCAAGGAAGGAATTAATGTCGTGAACCATTGACATATTATATCATCATGGCAGTGGAATTAAATGGCATCATATTGTAAGCCATCAATGTTATAGTGGCATGATGTACCATCCATGCCACACCTCATTGATGCTGTGTTCTATTAATGTCGCACTTCATCCATGAAGATATTATAGGTATCATATCTAGTTCATATCACTTCAGGTTGATACAACATCTCTTCAATGTTGCCTCCTTCTAATCTCATCCTTTAAGTGATGTAGTGTTATCCCACCTTTTTGACAAGGCCATGACACCAAAAAATTGACTGGAAACTAAAGATAGTTCGTCTCAAAGATCGGTTATACACTGCTTCGCTATGGATATCGATGAATTTTGTCCGAGTCCGGATCGGGCCACGATTGACCAGACATGACAAGCAAGATCATAAAAGCCAGCGTTTCAAATTTCAGGTTAAGAGGAGTTCGTATGAATGAGATATGATCGATACAAGTTAGCTAAAATATGATGTTCGTATCCATCAGAAGGTCAAGGTGATGGTCTGCTCGCATCAATCAGATTCGTATCCATCAGGATGAGTTCGCCTCGATCAATTCGAATCCATCGCGTTTGAATCGATCCACCATCACACTATTCGAATCCATTGAACTCAGTCACTTCGTATCGATCAGGGCTCTCACTTAGCAGCCTTGTTCGCATAAATTGCATCGGTCGACTTCGTATCCATCGGCAAGCGTTTGTTCGAATCAATCAGGATATGCCATTTCATATCCATCGAAGGAGTACGCTTTCTCGTATCGATCTACCCAAAGTCATTATTCGAACCCATCGAGGCACTTTTAGTTCGTATCCATCAATTGTACCCATCACGTTCGATCGATATGAACAGGGCCAATTTTTATCGATACGAACAAGCCTGCTTCCATCGATACATATTGGCAGCTGTTATCGAGTCGAACAAGGCAATGGTCATCGATACAAACGAGGCGAAGTTCATGGATGCGACACAGTCAACTTGGAGCAAAAGGTGGATCGATGCGAGATATGCGCGCCACGTCGCCGCGTTGTCACGTGCATCCATCGATTCGAAGACATGGATTTCGACTCGAAGCAAACAGCCAACCGAGAAACTCCATCTCGTATCGATCATATCTCCTAAACCACAGATCCAAATGCAACGAAATTTTCGCAGCAGCTTGCGTACAGGCTAAAGAACAATCCTGCCACGTTTCAGCTCGATTGGATCATTTTTTGATGGATACGAAATTGTTTCGTATCGATCACAAATCGAGTCGAAACTTGGTGGGGTTGGTCGCGTGGGCCCACTCATATGCCTAAGAAGTCTTCCGAAGTTTGAGCGCAATATCAGCCTCTTACGCCTATAAATAGCTCCCTGAAGCCTATGGAAGGGGGACCTTTGGGCCATTCAACGTCCAGACTCTACCGGATTCAATTCTACATCCTTCTATCAACATTGTATTCAAACTTTAGAGCTATAACCTACTGTAATCTGCTGTAACAGATTGAAATCATCAAGTGAATCAATAAGTCATAAACTTCAAAGTGGACGTAGGCCAGATCGCCGAACCACTATAAATTCTGTGTTGTTTACTGCTTTCTTTTGAGTTTTTTGAGTGATTTACATATTTGTTATTCATCTGAGATCTGTGATTGTGAATTATCAACTATCGGGTGTTTATGACCAATTTTGGCGCAAACATTTTGGTGCTTTCACTGAGAATGCTAATTCGGGAGTTCTATCATTTAAGAGTTGAATCAGAAGGTTTAGAGATTCAGATCAGAAGAGCTATGATGAGACAATCAAGTAGAAGACAATGGGTTGATAGGAGTCAGCATGAAGGGAGTCAAGAGGCTTCTTCAGGCGCAAATCAGGCGTCGATCTTCATCATCAAGGATGGTATGGAGGCAATGATGAAGAGACAAGAGGAGATGATCCAGAATCTGTTTCAACAGATTGGGCAACTTGGAGCGCAAAATATAGGAGCAGATGGAGTTCAAAATGGAGCAGGACCATCTGACGTAGCACCAGGACTAGGGGGCACACACTTAGAGCATGTTGATCCAATCCCGAGGAGAGAATCAGGGGGATCCGAACAACCCAATGGTAGTAGAGGGATGAACGCTCAGCCGGGGGGCAGATTCCTGAAAGCTCTCATGGACTCGAGGGGTAGGTCGAAGGCAATGAACGAGGACTACATCTTGGAGACAATGACAGATTGGCAGAGATGGTCAGGTGAGCCATGAGGGGCGGATTAGTAAATAGAGATCTTCAAGATGTAAACAGGAGTCCCTTTTCTCCTACGATTAGGATGGCTAGGAACCCACCTGAATTTAAGTTACCATCGGTGGAGATGTACGATGGGAGGACGGACCTCGTGGTCAATCGGACAAAGTATATGAGGCACATGGAAGTGCTAGGGGCATCACAGGAAGCAATGGCCTGGTGCTTTCCATTGTATCTAACAGATATCGCAGCATTGTGGTTTAGGTAGCTGGAGAGCAACTCCATAGAAACGTGGGCTGATTTAGCCGAGAAGTTCATGAGGCAATTTAGGGTTCACATCGCAAGACCCAAGAATGTGATGAGTTTGGCAACTTTAAAGCAGAAAGCTGGGGAGTCTTTGAGGAATTTTTTGACACGGTTCAATGCGGCAGCGGCAGTGGTGGATCGACCAGATCCATCCATGGTTATGATGGCAGCTGTGTTTAGAATAGCTGAAGGCACAGAGCTCAAAAATTCATTAACTTAAGATCCGCCTATGGATCTAGGAGAATTCTATCACGAGGCAGAAAAGTTTTTGCGATTGAAAGATGCTAGTGTAGAAAGAGAAGAAGGAATCGACGTTTATGCAATCAAGGGAGGAAATCCACCTGGAAAGGGTGCAGAGACTGGTAAAGGGAAACGAAAGGCCAAGAATAATGGTGACAGGTCACAGCGACCGCGGAGAGAGCCACGATTCACCACTTATTTTGAGCTGAATGAAATTTTGGAGCGAATCTACCAAGATACAAGAGAGCAAGTTCCCTATCATAGACCAATGCGAAGGGACCCCACTGTTGACGAGAGAAAATTAGACAGATATTGCTTATTCCACGAACTGAACGGTCATAACACCAACGACTGTAGGCATCTGAAGGATGAGGTGGAAGGGCATATCAGGAACGGTAGGCTACTTCAGTATGCGAGGAGGCGAGCTCCAATGGTGGAGCCAGAGCGACCACCGTCTACATCAGCTAGGGGTGACCCAGAACCGGGACACCGTATGGTGATCAATTGACTGAAATAACGATGAACAAGTCGTAAACTTCTTACTAACACGGTTAAATCATTTACACATGTATGAGATCGCGAACGATCCACAGGCATGCTCTGAATGACTACTGACCGCATCATAGTAAGAGTTTACACTTTGACATCCATGTCTTGCTTCTATTTTGTTTTGGTTTGGACATTTGGACTTAGTTTGTTTGGATATTTCTGTTACGAAATTCATGTGAACATTGCTTTAATATTTGTAATTCTGTGAAAGAATTTACTTGTATACCCGTTGGATCGCGAACGGTCCACAATCACACCTTGTATGACAATGAACCGCCAAAGCCGCTAGTTCAGAAATTCACCCGAACGTGATATCCGATTCTAGTAATGCTAAGCCACCCTCAACATTCGATCGCGAACGATCACATTCTGCCTCGTGCGGCATCCGATCGCGAACGATCACATTTTATCTCGTGCAGCACCCGACCGCGAACGGTCACCATTTTCCGCGAACGGCATCCGACCGCGAACGGTCCCATTTCACCATTTGCCGCAAACGGCATCCGACCGCGAACGGTCTCATTTCACCATTTGCCGCGAACGGCATCCGACCGCGAACGGTCCCATTTCACCATTTGCCGCAAACGGCATCCGACCGCGAACGGTCTCATTTCACCA
Organism: Allium cepa; assembly: GCA_030765085.1. NCBI lineage: Eukaryota > Viridiplantae > Streptophyta > Magnoliopsida > Asparagales > Amaryllidaceae > Allium > Allium cepa. The sequence goes on from CM060942.1 coordinate 618,336,443, forward strand.
TTTGCCGCGAATGGCATCCGACCGCGAACGGTCCCATTTCACCATTTGCTGCGAACGGCATCCAACCGTGAATGGTCTCATTCCATCATTTTCCACGAATGGCATCGACCGCGAATGGTCCCGTTTCACCTCAAATGGCATACTATCCCGAACGATCGTCATTCGAGGTCATATGAAACTATCGAGTTCTTTACAGGTTGTTGACAGGATAAGAACGTCCAGCTTATGACATTACAAAACACACTTTCCTATCGCAAGGCATGTTTTGGGGGGCAAGTGTTATCCCGCCTTTTTAGCAAGGCCGTAACACCAAAAAATTGACTGGAATCTAAAGATAGTTCATCTCAAAGATTGGTTATACACTGCTTCACTATGGATATCGATGAATTTTGTCCGAGCCCGGATTGGGCCATAATTGACCAGACATGACAAGCAAGACCATAAAAGCCAGCGTTTTAAATTTCAGGTTAATCGGAGTTCGTATGAATGAGATATGATCGATACAAGTTAGCTAAAATGTGTTGTTCGTATCCATCAGAAGATCAAGGTGATGGTCTGCTCGCATCGATCAGATTCGTATCCATCAGGATGAGTTCGCCTCGATCAATTCGAATCCATCACTTTCGAATCGATCCACCATCACACTGTTCGAATCCATTGAACTCAGTCACTTCGTATCGATCGGGGCTCTCACTTAGCAGCCTTGTTCGCATAAATTGCATCGGTCGACTTCATATCCATCGGCAAGCGTTTGTTCGAATTGATCAGGATACGCCATTTCGTATCCATCGAAGGAGTACGCTTGCTCGTATCGATCTACCATAAGTCATTATTCAAACCCATCGAGGCTCGTTAGTTCGTATCCATCAATTGTACCCATCACGTTTGATCAATACGAACATGGCCAATTTTTATCGATACGAACAAGCCTGCTTCCACTGATACGTATTGGCAGTTGTTATCGAATCGAACAAGACAACGGACATCGATACAAATGAGGCGAAGTTCATGGATGCGACACGGTCAACTCGGAGCAAAAGGCGGATCGATGCGAGATATGCGCGCCACGTCGCCGCGTTGTCACGTGCATCCATCGATTTGAAGACATGGATTCGAAGTGATCGACTCGAAGCAAACAGCCAACCGAGAAACTCCATCTCGTATCGATCATATCTTCTAAAACACAGATCCAAATGCAACAAAATTTTCACAGCAGCTTGCGTACAAGCTAAAGAACAATCCTGCCAAGTTTCAGCTCGATTGGATCATTTTTTGATGGATACGAAATTGTTGCGTATCGATCACGGATCGAGTCGGAACTTGATGGGTCGGTCGCGTGGGCCCACTCACGTGCCATAAGAAGTCTCCCGAAGTTTGAGCACGATATCAGCCTCCTATGCCTATAAATAGCCCCCTCAAGCCAATGGAAGGGGGACCTTTGGGCCATTCAACGTCCAGACTCTATCGGAGTCAATTCTACATCCTCCCATCAACATTGTATTCAAACTTCAGAGCTACAACCTACTGTAATCTGCTGTAACGGATTGAAATCATCAAGTAAGTCAATAAAGTCATAAACTTCAAAGTGGACATAGGCCAGATCGCCGAACTACTATAAATTCTATGTTGCTTGCTGCTTTCTTTTGAGTTTTCTGAGTGATCTACATATTTGTTATTCATCTAAGATCTGTGATTGTGAATTATCAACTATCGGGTGTTTGTGACCAATTTTGGCGCAAACATGTAGCGTCTCACCAATACTGCTTATCACCAATGCCACATCATAATAGTGTTGTGCTTTACCAACCAAGTCAGTATACAAGAGCATATCGCACGCCGCTAGTACAATAAAGAACTCCAAATGCCTTTATTAATGTGGATGATGTCAAAATCTATCCAGCCACGTGTAATCAGAATGATGCCATAATCTATCAATACACAAGAGAAGGTCATAAACCATTAAATCAAAGCAATATCCTTAGCACCATCGAGATAAATATTAATGCCAAGTACAAGCATGACGTATGGCATCCCTACTGCATCTTACACCCATATAAATACCAAGCTAAGGGCATGAAGTAAAGGGCGATTATTTCTTTCTTATCCTCTTTGAATTAAACAATTGTAACCCTAAACTAAATTAGGGAAAAACCTGATTTGATTGTAATCGTTGTAGAGTTATATGAACAAGGACTTGGACATGCTTTTACATTGATTATGCCTTTTGGATATAATTAGACATCGATATGCATATAATAAAACTCTTTGGACCTAAATTTTATCATGAATTTATTTCACATAAGATTACATGAGCTTCGGTCTAGACTAGTGTTTACATGCACAGTCACTATCTTTCTAACTACTTATCGACATTAGACTATAAACTATAAGGGTTACCCATTTAGTTTATTAATATGCTTAAAGGGCTATCGCAAATACTCTTGACTTATTTTTCTCTCCTTTAATCATGTGGCATGTCTTTTGAATATCCTATTCCAAAAATCCATAAGCATCATGGAACCATCGCTTAATGATATCATCTTACGCTTGACCTTGAATGCTAAGTCCATTCTTGATTACTTAGCACTATTTGATCAAAACCAACTAAGCCAAGCATAGCGTGTCATCGAAGGTGTAAAAATCAAGTTTTTGATCATCATACTTGGCATCATGGTTGTTATACCAAGTTTGGTCTAAGATTTTTACACTAAACGGAGGGCTTGAACCTTCGCTTTCTTATAGCTCTCTCATTAAACTAATCTCATAAAGTTCTTTTTGTTTCAGGAAAATGATGAGACTAAAGTGAGCTAACATTCTAAATAACGAGATAATACAAAGAGTGACATTAAAAGATAATGTAACACCCAAATTTGATCTAGGAAATATGGAAACAGGACAGCAATCGAAGCCACTAAGGTCGATCGGTAGTGAAGTCAAAATCATAGATTTGACACGGTAAATTGCAACAATGTAGGAATTGTTAGAAAATGTCCTTGCATAGAAATCTTCTAGAACAACTAGATCCACTAAAGGAGAAGAAGTTTAATCTCTTAGAAGAAACTTAAATGCTTCCTTTATCAGGGGTAAAAACAAAGTTACTATGACTTCACAAAAGAGAAAAGGAGATCAAGAGGCTGAAGCAACAAAATTTTCCCTCAAATCACTAATAGATAATAAGGCTAAGGCAAATCATCAAGGAAGATTAATGGAGAGGTCCCATGAGCAGTCTAGAAGTTGAATCTCCAAGGAGTACAAGCTTGATAGGAGAAATTATCACAACGATGAAAACTATTTTAGGGACATGGCTGAAAAGTTGACGAAGAATATGCTTAACCTTAAAGGAAAGAGGAGCCTAGGTGCTATAGTGAAATAACTCCTGGAAAGCCCTATTTACATATACAATCATGTCGACAAAGATTCCATCTCACATTAAAATTCAATCCTTGAGATATAATGGAATTACTGATTCGGATGATCACTTAACGGCATTCAAAAGTTAGAGGGACCTCTATAATGCTTCGAGAGTTGCACGCTGTCGAATTTTTCCCATTGCCTTTCAATGGGCAGCAGTTAAGTGGTATAGACACTGTCGGAAGAAGATCATATACTCTTGGGACCAATTCTCTTATGAATTCTTAGCACAATTTTGTATCTACAAGGATCCTAGGATTGACTTTAGCATATTGGCTAATGTTAAACAATGACCAGGAGAGTTGTTGGGTTACTATCTTAAGAGATTCAATGCAGAGGCACTAAAAGTGAAGGATATAACTGATAGAGACAAATTAATTGCGTTGCACTTGATGTTGATAGAGCAGATACCTTTCTGGCAACAGCTTTATCTTCATGGATGTAGAGATCTCCAAGACTTCCATTTTCATGCTGATAAGTTCATCCATATAGATGCAATGTTTCATGCCAAGAAAAAGTCTCGGCTAGAGAAAGAAACATGAAAGTCTAGCTTTAATCATAACAATAAGAAACTAATAGGGAAGGAGTCGGAGTCCAACTATGTTGCTTTGAATAAGCCAATATCCTACATCTTCGCTATAGCAAAGGAAAACAACGACTTTTCGATTCCCTACAAACTTAAGAACTACCTTGAATTAAGAAAAGGGAGAGATTAATATGCTTATCATAAGGTGAATGTACATAAGACAGATGGATGTCAAGTGTTGGTGGGTATAATTCAAAGCATGATCCATTCAAAACACTTGTTAAAATTTATTAAAGATAATTAGAAAATTGCACTCTTGGTGAAGGCAACCAAGGGCTCCCAAGACACACTGCAAACTTTGCAGAGAATGATACTTAACTAGATTTTATTCCACCCATCAACTGAATCGATGTAATTCATGGAGGCTTGCATTTGCCTAGAAATAGCAAAGGAGCCAGAAGCCGATACATTAAAGAGGCAAGATTTTTTTTCTCTACTCAAGAAGAGCCACCACTTAAGAACCCCAGGTTTTAAATCCAGATGCATAGTAAGACTATAACCCCACAACAAATGAAAGGGGTTCGTCATCTGCATAACAACCCACTTATGATCACTGCACAAATCGGGATTTTTGTAGCGACGAAATACTCGTTGGTAATGGAAGCGCAGTGAATGTTATTTTTAAACACGCCTTTGATTAGATAGGAATTCTGAAAGAAAAGCTAGAGTGATGTTTTGAGCCAAATTCTGGGTTCAACAATAAAAGATCAACTCCAATGGGGTAAAAAACGCTTCTAGTAAAAATGGGAATTCTACTACATTCTACAATCTTTGGGATTTTATTTGTCATTATGGACTAGCCCTCTTTCTACAATGCCTTCTTTGGGAGTCCATCCTTGAATGAGGTAGATGCTTTTGTCTCAGCAATATATCCGATGGCAAAATTTGGGACCAACAGCAAATGGGGAACTGTGAGAGGAGATCAATTCAGGTCTCAGGAATTTTACTACCAATCTTGATAAAGACAAACGAGATCATCTTTCTTGCTATGATTTAGAGAAAAATGAATCAGTCATAGTTCAAATTAAAAAGCCCTTAGATGAAGGTCCTTTAGGCCAATCACCTAAGGCAATAACGGAGACCATCAAGAAGGCTATATCTGCGTTAAAAAGATCCAACTTTTCTTAAAGGAAATGAAAGAGGAAGGAAACAAATATGATATAAGAAGAAGTAGATGGTAGAGAAATCATCATTGAGTTGGACCGTAGAGATGAGTAGGAGAGGATAAATCCCACCGAAGATCTCGAAGAGATATGTTTAGATCTAGTTAACCCAACGAAGACAGTGAAAATTGGGAAAGAGCTAGATGACAAACTCAAAGGGGGGTTGGTCCAATTTGTCCAGTCCAACAAAGACGTGTTCGTTTGGACTCATTCAGATAAGGTTGGAATAGATCCAACCATCATACGACGTGCCTTAAACATAGATTCAAGTATTAAACCTATTCAGAAAAAAGAAGAGATAATTCGAAAAAATTCGAGTTAACGCTTTAAAATAAGGGTCAAGCGGTTACTCGAAAATGGATTCATCAAAGAAGTGCTTTATCTTAAATGGTTGGCCAATCCAATATTAGTCAAAAAGCCTAATAGGAAATGGAGGACATGCTCGATTATACTAATTCTAATAAGGAAAGCCCAATTGATTGCTATCCTCTTCTAAGAATAGACCAATTAGTCTACGCAACCAGTGGACACAAACTTTTATCTTTTATGGATGTATACTTCAAGTACAATCAAATTTCGATTCAAGCAGGATGAAGAAAACACAAGTTTCACAATAGATTGGGGAAAATTTGGTTACAAAGTAATGCCATTCGGATTAAAGAATGCAGAAGCCACCTACCAAAGATTGGTGAATAAGATGTTCAGAGAACAAATCGGCTGAAACATAAAAGTATACTTGGATGATATGCTGGTTAAATCTCAAGAGGAAAACGACTGTCTAAGAAATCTAGAAGAGATGTTTGGGGTATTATGAAAAATATAAGATGAAGCTCAACCCATAGAAATGTTCTTTCAGAATCTAGTCTGGAAAATTCTTGGGATAATTAGTGCTTGTGGAATAGAAGCCAACCTTGATCAGATTTAAGCCATTAAAGACATGGTGGAACTCAAGACAAGCAAAGCCATAAAGTGCTTAAATGGAAGAGTGGCAGCATTGAATAGGTTCGTTTCCAAGGCCACTGGAAAATGAGTCCTATTCTTCGATGTGATTAAGAAGAAGAAAAACTTTTAATGGGAGGAGGATAGCCAGAAAGCCTTTATGAAACTAAAAGATCATCTTGAGAAATCACCAACCGGTCCTATAGAAGGTGAAAACCATTATCTTTGTATGGCAGTTTAGGAATAGGCAATAAACCCAAATCCTTTGGAAGATTAATAAAATGGGAGGGTGGAACTTAGTCAATATGATATTGAATTTCGAATTTCTACTATGAGTGGCGATTAAAGGACAAGTCCTAGCTGATTTTGTTAATTATTATATAGATTCATCAAAGAGAAATTGAAAAAAGAAAAAGATCTTAAACCAAAGTGGAAACTATTTGTTGATGGGCTTCAAATGGACTGGGGGCTTACGTGGGATATATGATAATTACCCTTGATGGACACCATTTGCATTACACAATGAAATTAGGATTTTTAGGCGCTAATGATGTGGAAAAAAATGAATCGATGGTGGTAGGACTTACAGTGGCCCTACAACTGAAGATTCCTAGATTGAGATTTTCGGTGATTCCCAACTAATGGTAAATCAGTTGAACCAAAAATACCATGCGAAAGATGCCAAGTTGGTCTTATATATCAAGAAGAAGAAGATATTGAAAACGTTGACCTAATTTGAGGATTTCTCAATACACCAAATACCAAGAAGGAAAAATCCCAGTCTGATTCTTTGGCTAAGTTTGCCAGCTCACGAGGAGCACCGAAAACCCGAATTGTGCTAGTAGGTTACCAATCATATCTTAGTGTAGAGGGAAAATGTCCCGAGCAAAATGAATCCTTAGTATTGACCAAATCCCAAACCTTAACATGCAAAGAAAAGGAAAGTGGAAATGAAATCCTTCAGGAGAAATCCTCTCGTGTAGAAGATAACAATCGATATGAAAATAATTAGATAACACCTATCATTGAATATTTAACAAAAGAGAAATTGCTAATGGACAAATATGAAGCAAGAAGAACGAAACATCAAGCCCCTACCTTTATTATGGAAAGCGAAGAACTTTATAAGAAAAGGCATTCACTCCCTTGCTTAAGATGTGTAAGTCGAGAAAAAGAAGCAAAAATATCAAGTGATGCCCACGAGGGATTTTGTGGGGACCATTCTAATGGCATGAAGCTAGCCAAAAAAAATTTGAGACAAGACTTCTATTGGCCTCGAGTGACTAATCATGTTATAGATTTTGTGAAGAAATGCGAGAAATACCAAAAGTTCTCTAAGACTCCACACTTGCCACAAAGTGAATTAACTTTGATATTAAGTCCATGGCCTTTCGATGTGTGGGGAATTAATTTAATTGGACAACTATCTATATCCCAAAGGAAGAGGTAAATATGCAGTAGTAGCCGTTGATTATTTGACCAAGTGGGTAGAAGCAAAAACCGAATATGGCATCAACATAAGTGCTCAAATTCATAATCAAGTGTATTGTCACCAGATTAGGAATTCCACATAAGATAATATCCGATAGTGGGGCCCAGTTTGAAACCGAGGAATTTACCAGATTATATAATAGAAATAGGATTATCAAGAGCTTTGCATCTGTAGCAATCCCCAAGGCTAGTGGAGTAGTTGATGCTACTAACAAAACTATCAAAATCGTCCTAAAGAAACGGTTGGACAAAGCAAAAGGAAATTGGATAAAAGAGGACAAAGCAAAAAGAAATTGGGTAGAAGAGCTACCCCTTGAGCTATGGACATGTGGAACTTCTATCAAAACTACAACGAGACATACCTTATTTTCTTTAACATATGGATGTGAAGCCGTGCTTCTAATTGAGTTAGAAATACCCTCTCATCGAAGGATTGCATATGCATTTAATCCATATGAGGAAGATCAATGAATTAAGGGATGAAGCGGCCACAAGGATGGATGAATATCAAAGAAGCATATCTAAATATAATAACTCCAAAGTGAGAGAAAGGTCGTTTCAAAAAGGAGATTTAGTACACCAAAAGGTTTATGGCAAATACTAAAAATCCAATGGATGGATCGCTCAGGCCTAATTGGAAAGGACCCCTTATCATTCATAAGGTAATCCCACCACGGACTTATCGATTATGCTGATCTGATGGCAACATAATAGTAAGAATATGAATGCCAAACGTTTACGACCATATTTCCCAACAATGGATGAATAAAGAAGTTGAAATAAGTATATCTACTGGATTAATCATTGAAAGGAGTAAGAATATCCAAAAATAAAGAAAAAGCCTAAATGATCACCTATAAAGTAATAAGGGCAAATAAAAGCCTTTGATCCCACCATAAGAGCCTGGTCAAAGTACCTCCTAAAGAAAGATGGAGTAAGCCTTTGGTCCTGCCTAAAAACGGCTTGGGCAAAGCAACGACCAGCCTTCGGTATAACCTATAAGGCCCGACTGAAGCACATCTAGAGTTAGGACGAAGCGAGCCTTTGGTCCCGTTTGAAAATGGCCTGGTCAAAGCGCCGAACCAGCCTTCAGTATCGTCTATAAGGCCTGACTGAAGCGTCCCCTAGAGGGAGGTTGGGTAAGTCTTTGGTGCTTAAAATAGCTAACCAAATGCACCGGACGAAATCAATTGAGTCAATCGCACTCTATCCAAAAGAATAGATCAAACAATCTTCTAAAGGAAGATCTGCCAAAAATGAGCTATAAGCGCTAGAAAGGAAAAACAATATTTTAAAGGAAGATCTATCAAAATGAGTCATTAATGCTCCAAAGCAAAAACAATCTCTAGAGGAAGATCTATTAAAGTTGAACCATTAGCGCAGTAAAGTAAAAGCAATATTCTAGAAAAAGATCTATCAAATATGAGCTAAGGTGCTTCAAAACGAAAATAAAGAAATCTTCTATTCAGATGGATTTTCGGTCTTCTATTTTATTGCTAAAAGGATCTTCTGATTTTCTATTCATAATATCACCAAAAGAGTTTCTAATTCTCCCTCCTAAAACATCACCAAATGGTTTTTTGATTTTCTATTTGGAAAGGTATAATTATCAAATAAGATATGGTTTTCAATTCATAAAATCATTATTGCCAGTTAAATTTATAATCTTTTCAAGCATGTTTGTGACTTATTCTCTACATAAAAGAATATATACCAATTCATAGATCTATTAAACCCAAAAGGGATTGCACAAAGATTTTAAATCTGAAGTTATAATGGAAATCATCACTTGTTTTGTGTCTTACAGGAAAATAGGGTTAGAAAGAGAACCTTGTAAAGAACGGAAAAAAAATGACAAAATTCTTGGTTTTATGCTAAAGTATAAAAAACTTCTTTTATAACAAGAAGGGGCAAATGTTATCCACGTATTTTCTAAAGGATATGAGCAAAAGGATTCATGTCGAAGCTCAAGATTCATGTCAAAAGTCTGATGTCGAAAATAGCGGATATCAGAAATATTACTATCAATATTGATTCTGAAGGCATGAGGGCATATCAACAACAAGAATGCCAAGATCAAAGAATTTTGTAGCCATAGGAAATCGTTAATGCGATATGGAATATCGGATGCCACCAACATACACGACATCAATGTCACACACTATTAATGCCGCCTTTCTTCAACAAGAGCCATTGAATGATATCACATTCATGAAAAAAGGTTATTGAATAGCAGAGCATCTCGCCTCAGTAAATAATGTTGAAAGTATGGGAATAGTATGTCATCCAAGCCAATACCATAGACCAATAATGTTGCCTTTATCGACAAAAGCTAATGGGTAATGTTGCAAGTCATCAAAGTGACTAACGATATTGAATGCCATCAATTCTGCATCCCATATACCACCAGTGGATGACATTGTATGTGATACTGTATTTCACTAAGGCAGGAATTGATGTCATGAACCATTAGCATCGTATATCATCAAGGCAGTGGAATTGAATGGCATCATATCGTAAGCCATCAATGTTATAGCGGCATGATGTATCATACATGTTGCACCTCATTGATGTCGCATTCTATCAATATCGCACTTCATCCATGAAGATAGATGGGTGTCACATCTAATTAATATCGCCCCAAGTTGATACAACATCTCTTCAATGCCCCCTCCTTCTGATGTCATCCTTCAAGTGATGTCACGTCCTATCAATATCTCATATCACCACTGTTGTATCATATTGATGTCATGATTTACCAAACAAGTCAATATACAAGAGCGTATCGCATGCCTCTAGTACAATAAAGAACGCAGAATGCCTTTACTTATGCAGATGATGTAGAAAGCTATTATAACACCAAGGAAATTTTCCAGATATAAATAAGAAAATATAGCTAAAAGTTAAGAATGAATTTTAAAGTAAAATTTTCATTAACATCCGAATTTGGCTACGGGACTTGCATCAATGTGCCCGTGCCGATTTTTTAGATGATTTTCATATATAGCTTGTCGTAATCTGAGTTAATATGAGAGAGTTAGGAGTGTTAATAGATTAAATGATAACATAAAAATAAAATTTTGAAAATTTAAAATAATATAAGGGGTTAGGTCGACCCTCAATAGGGCTAGGTTGACCGTGGCCAATCGACCTAGCCCCATGGATGGTCGACCCGACCACGGGTAAAATGAACTATTTTGGTTCGTCTTTCTTCATTTGGATGGTCCGAATTTCTTGCGTGGGGATTAATTAAATAGGGTATGGTTGGAATCAGCTCAACAACGGATCTGATTACTAGGATTAGTGGATTACCCCTATAAATTAACACCAAACCTAAACCCTGATCTCTAATTTTCAAACTCGGTAACAAAGTGCTACCAAAATTTTCTATCTTCTAAAACCCTAATTCCCATATTAAATCCTAATTCTCAAATCAAACCTAGTTCTCAACCAAAAATTAGATCAAAGAGGGAATCAAGTAATTGGAGGGGAAACTAATCAAGATCTAAGGGGATATGCGGATAAGAGGCCAGATCTGAAGCTTAGGATAGAAGTAAGTAGGCACAAATCTGATTTAGTGGTTAAATCAATTAGTTTTTTAAGTTTATTAGACTGCAAAACACCCTAACTTAAACTGTTAATCTAAAATTGATATTAGTTAACTTGTGGATCTAATTAATCTAATTGTAATTACTATTGAAACTGTAAAACCCTAATCTAAACCCCAATTGATTTATAATTAAAATACTAAAATATAGATTAGGCTGGAAATATGAAATTTTATTAATTACTTCACTAATGAAAATTAAATGGGTAAAGAAAATTAATGAAGTGATATTAATAATGCATGCACAGGGTAACAAAACAAAACCCAAACCCTAAAAAATAACCCTGGACGGTCGCCCGTGGGCCTTCGAGGTCAACCGTCTAGCCTATTTAATTGAGGATTTGGACTTTTGGGCTTAAGGCCCATCTAGTAAATGGATTTGATGAAATGTAAAACCGCGTTTTGCATTGTTTTAAGGTGTGTGCATGGGAGTACGGAAGTTAGTTTCCTATCTAAGTTGTAGGATGAATTTACTTCGCTAAGTGGATAAGATCCAAAAGATCCGTAAATGTAGGAAATTGGCTGGTTTGTTAAGCAGATGTAGAAATTGGATTCATTGAGATAAAGGCGATTTATTCATATTAGATTCAGGGAGTGTTACATATGGGTGGGCGCAGCACTGGCGGAAACACTTCATGAGGAGGCCCGGTCCTAAAAGGAGATTCAAATACGACACGTTTTAATGCACAACGTGGTACTAGTAGACACTGGAGCTGGATAATAAGTGGTCATATGATGCATGATAATAATAGGTGGAGCCCGGTCCTAGTGGTACTTCACACGCGGTGAACACCGGAGTAGGCAATAAAAGGCAGTTCGCCATTACGATCAAGAAATGAGCGCGGGTGCATACGATAAGTCACTCTACGAGTTTGCATTTCATGTTATCCCTCTCCAGGCATAATGCACTAGGTAGGGATAGTAGATCTTGGTTCGTCCGATCAACAGTGTGAAGTTGACTTGTAGATCTAACCCAGTAGTTAGATAAATATCCTTCGGTATATGGCCTTAGGAATGCACTGACACACTATGTACATTATATGACACTTAGAATGGATTTGGGACTAATTTCATTTAATCATTTTATCAGTCTTGTTCTCATTCATCGAATGTATATCTGAACCATTCCATTTTCCCCCACCATAGGTGGATAGCGCAGCAGGTGACAGGCATATCGTTGCAGACTATGGTGCTTGGATTCTAGCTTTTCATCCTTATCCTTTATCATGCATTTTCTATTAGTATATTTATTTCAGTATTTTTCGCTCGACGGATTACTTTTACGATATACTCTGATTTTGGATAATGTACTGATATTTATGAAACTACGATATTATGATATTTTGAGACTGTTGTTACTATTTTCTGAGATCATTTCTATTTATCTGATATTATGCTTCCACTGTGATGATGTTTGGAATAGACAGTTTATCTCTCTTTGATATCTTATTCTCTATGATACTATTTTGCTTCAAACCGACGATCCACATTTTTTCATGCGATGGCATTTAGGCATATTAAGAGGTATGGGTTGTCATATGCGGTATCAGAGCATAGGTTAAATATTCCTAGGATTAGGAGCGTATTTGGCCCATATGGATATATACATATACATATATATATATATATATATGATTTTTAAATAAAAGAAAGGATTTTTGAAATTGTTCTAAAGTGGAATTCTAAAGTATATATATGTATATATAAGTATTTAAAAAAATTTATTAGAAATCCCTCACAATCCTGCTTATGCTTGTTTCAACTCTTGCCTGTATCATCTCTTACCTTTTAATCTTGTTTGAGCTATCCGTGAAGTAACTAATTGAATCATTGCACTTCACGGATAGAGATGGACGATCCAACAGGATCATGCTCTGCCAAAATCCCTGATTTTCCTGGCATGAACTTGCTTATTTGGTTCTGTCGTTACTTGCAGGCCAGGGAACAGGCTAGTATGAGAGCCTACAGATGCAACAACTGGTGGGGTTCTTGCTCACCCACCTATCTCTCTTGATTTTGAAAAGTTGTGTGAGGACTTTTCTAGTTTATGAGGTAAGCCATCTTGGGCACAGAGACTTATGTTGATTCCAGAGCGTGGATCCGCAATTGCGAGGGGATATTTGGACTTATGGGTTTAGTAGATGGAGTTATAAGGCAGCTTGCCACCTGGATGCTATAGGGAGAGGCTTTGATTTAGCGAGAGGTTACTGAGGTTGAGGATGATGGTGGTGAGATGACTTGGGGAGAGTTCTGTATGAGGTTTGAGAGGAAGTTTCTATCACAGGTTGAAGAGAGTGTCCAATTAGAGAAGTTTATTAAAATTAAGCAAGATAATATGTCGATAAGGATTATGTGAACCAATTTAATGAGCTTTGCAATATTTGAAATGGAATTAATTTATGCTCCACACAAGAAGGCTCTTAAGTTGCTAAGGGTCTGAATCAGCTGCTTTAGGATTTAGCTGTGGGTCATCTTCCGATGGAAGCTACTTTTGAGGGACTTGTTGACATGGCCTTGCTTACCTCTAATTGCTAAGAAGGAGGTAAAGAAGAGGCTCCTAAGGCTGAAGTGTAAAATTTTTCAAAAGGGTAAGAAGAAGGGAGGAATTCGGCCAGAAGGAAAGATTCAAAAGAAGGATTTGAAGTGTCATAGGTGTGGAAAACCCGATCATTTTTCTAAGGATTGCAAGGTAGAGTGTCTCGGAGTGAAGTACTGCAATTGTGATCAGTTTGGGCATATTAAGCAAGCTTGTCCAACACCAACCAGAGCTTCTTCTCAAACTTCTACTCAAGTGGTCGAAGCTTATACTCTTGATGTCGTCCCTACTTCCAGTGTGCATCCATCACTAGATAAAGGGAAGAAGATGGTTATAAAAGGTGTATTATCTTTTTTCGGTCTTTTCAATCGTACTTTATTTGATTCAGGGGCTTCTCATTCTTTTATTTCTAGTAGACTTGTTGAGGACTTACACCTTGACGCTAGTATTGTGATAGACCCTATAGTTGTGTCAAACCTTATAGGAGGATCAGCCTATTTGTCCAGAATGTGTCGGGGTTTGAAATTGATGATATTAGAGGTCGAGTTTGATTATTATGCCTATGCACTATGATTTTTCGAATTTGATTGATCTTAGGCATGGATTGGTTAGACATGTATGAGGCTATATTGGATTATGATAGGAGGTTTGTTAGGTTGGGAACTTTTAGTGAGCGTAGCTTAGAAGTTTCCTATGATCCATAAGGGTCAGTTATGTTGAGCTACCTTTATTCCTTGCACCAATCATCGGACGATCTTGGTTCTGTACCGATAGTCATAGATTTTCTAGATGTATTTGCTGAGGTTACTAGTCTTCCACCCAAGAGAGAGATCGAATTTAGGATCTATCTTGTTGAGAATTCATACCAGCTGTTACCTCTAAGGCACATGGCTCCAAAAGAATGACGTGAGTTAAATTAATAAGTGCATGAGTTGTTGTAGAAGGGTTTTATTAGGAGAAGTGTTTCTAGGTGGGGAGCATCGATTATCTTTGCCACCATAGTGGATGGTTCTCTTAGACTATGTGTCGAATACAGGGAGTTGAATAAATTGACAAAGAAGATTCGGTATCCCTTGCCCCGCATAGAAGATCTCTTCGATCAGTTTGTTGGAGCTAGAGTGTTTTCCCAACTTGATTTAGTCATAGGTTTCATTAGTTGAGAGTAGTTAAGAATAGTATTTAGAAGGCAACATTCAGGACTCCTGATGGATTGTATGAGTGGTTAGTCATGTCCTTTGGACTAACCAATGCACTGGCCGATTTTGTTTCTTTAGTGAGCCAAGTATTTAGGGGGTTGCTGGATAAGTTTGTAGTAGTGTTTATGGGTTATATTTTGGAGTATTCGAGGAGCGGAATGGAGCATGCTTTGTATTTAGAGGGCGTGCTTATGATAATCTGTGCACATAAGCTTAAGGATAAGTATTCCAAGTGCCACTTTTGGAGAGAGGAGGTTCGCTTTTTGGGACACATCATCTCAGAGAGTGGCTTAGCAGTTGATCCGAGTAAAGTGGAGGTAGTTTAAGATTGGCATGTTTCGAAGAATGCCATGGAGGTGTGGAGCTTTCTTGGTCTCGTGGGTTATTATAGGAACTTCTTTATGGATATCGAAAGGATTTCTGCTCCACTGACCCGCTTTACCAAGAAAAATGTTGTTTTTTCATGGGATGCTAAGTGTGAGGAAGCTTTTATTAAGATGAAGGAAGCTTTGACTAGTGTGCCAATGTTAGTGCTGCTGGATGGGACTAAGCCCTTTACAGTTTATATTGATGCTTGTGGTACGAGATTAGGAGCAATCTTGATGTAGGAGGATAGAGTAGTGTGTTATGCAAGTAGGCAATTGAAGACCCATGAGAGGAACTAGCCGACCCATGATCTTGAGCTGACAGCTATAGTTTTTGCACTTAAGTCTTGGAGGCATTACCTTCTATGGGAAAGATTTAAGATTTAAACTGATTAAAAGTAAATGAAGTATCTGTTCTCCTAAAAGGACTTGGACTTAAGACAGTAGAGGTGGATGGAGTTCTTGGCATCTTATGACTTTGAGATTTCTTGTACCCCAGACAAGGGTAATGTAGTAGCGGATGCTTTGAGTGGACAGAGAGTAGTATTGTTTCCTCTGTTTTTGGAGTGTAGAAATTTTGGAGCATATTTCTACTTTCAACTTCAGACCATCATCAGATATTACCCCGGGATTACTGGGAGCTTTGTATGTGTAGCCGACTTTGATGGAGAAGATTGGGTCTAGGAAGAGAGAGGATGTTGAGATAGCTAACATCTTAAATAAGTTGGGCAGTGGAGAGTCATCGAGTCATCCGAGGTGTTACTCCATAGACTTAAGAGGATGATGAGGAGAGATGGTAAGATTTGTATTCCCCATAATGCAGATTTGGTAGAGGCGGTACTAGTAGAGCCTCACCACTCTAGGATGACCACTAATCCAAGTGGAGATAAGATGTAGAATTATATGAGGAGAGTTTTGTTTTAGTATGGAATGAATAAGTTAGTGAGAGTATGTAGCCAAGTATATGACTTGCCAGAGCGTGAAGGTGGAGCAAAAGTAGCCTAGAGGGTTGTTACTAGGATTGGATATTCCTCAGTGGGAGAGCATCTCTATGGATTATGTTGATGGATTACCCAGAACTAGGAGAGAGAATGAGAGCATTTGGGTCATCATGGACAGATTGGCCAAATGTGCTCATTTCATACCAGCGAGGAGTATTAGGCATCAAAATCATCAGCAGTTTTATATGTGAGAGAGGTAGTTAAGACTTTATGGAGTTCCTAACAGTATATTTAGTGACCGAGACCCACTTTTTACAAGTGAGTTCTAAAGGAGTCTACATGAGGCTTTAGGGACTGAACTGAATTTAAGTACATCATACCATCCACAGAATGATGGACAAACAAAGAGGGTAAATCGGGTTTTAGAGGATTTTCTTTGGATGTGTATCGTTGACTTTGGAGGTTCTTGGAAGGATCGTTTTCCATTGGTTGAGTTTGCCTACAATAATAGTTACTAGGCTAAGATAGGGATGACACCATTTGAGACTTTGTATGACAGACCTTATAGATCACCATCATTTTAGTGGGACACGGTGAATAGGATCTTTCTCGAACACGATGTGATTAGAGAGACATCAAAGAGAGTGGATCTGCTTCGTAAGAGGATGAAGACGGCTTGGGATTGGCAGAAGTCTTACGTAGATAAGAGACTCTCGAATTTGGGGTTTGAAGTGGGGGACATGGTGTTTGTGAAAGTTTCACCATCGAGGCATGTGATGAGGTTTGGTAGGATAGGGAAGTTAGCACAAGGTTTGTTGGACCCTTTTCGATTTTGGCTAGGATTAGGAAGTTGGCATATAGGGTGGAGCTTCCGGAGAAGTTGGTTGGAGTGCATGATATTTTCCATGTTTTACACTTGAGGAAGTGCTTGCATGATTTCGCTGTTATTGTTGAGCCTAGTTAATTAGAGAAGGTTGAGGCAGAGCATGAGTCACTCATTCGTCGTGCACCAATCCATATCTTAGAGCATGACACAAAGCAACTCCGTAATAAGAAGATTAGACTACATAAGGTTCAGTGGGGCGACGATTCAGCGAAGAGTACATGGGAGACCGAGGAGAAGATTCAATCTTTCCATCTATAACTCTTTTCTGGTACATCTTAAATTGTAATCTTTCTCTACTTAGAACCCTTAGATAGAACATGAAGGAGGGTGGATTATTCTAGATAGAAACCTTTAGATAATAGGTATGTTTGTAAGCATGTTAATAGGACATATTATGGGTGATGGATGCTAATAGATGTACGTGGATGTGAATGGTTGCATTTTTTGCTCTAGGATACCGAGTCCTTTAGGCACACGGTGGAACGATTAGCTATATAGGTACACTCATATCATATGCACATTATTCCTTGAATGGTTGCTACATATGTATGTTATGCATATAGATGTCGCATATGATTGAATGGTTGAGTCTGCACGTAGAATTATTAGTCTATCATTAGGATCTTGCATACATTTGGATGCATAACATGAGCACACTTTTGCATTAGTCAGGTTCATATGCATTTCACATTGCATAAATAAATAGTTGCATTAGAAATCTTAAGCACTATGGTTGTCGTAGATGATGGATGAAGACTTTGATTGTTGGTTGTTAGTTGCATTTTTCTATCCTTAGAGATTTCAAGGACGAAATCCTTTAAGAGGGAAGAACATAAAACCTCGGAAATTTTTCAGAAATAAAAAGAAAATATAATTAAAAGTTAAGAATGAAATTAAAAGCAAAATTTTCACAAATACCTGAATTTGGCTACTGAAATTGCACCATTGTATCCGTGGCAATTTTTTGAATGATTTTCATAGCTAAATTGTCATAACTGGAGTTAGTATGAGAGAGTTATGAGTATTAGCATATTAAACGGTAATTTAAAAATAAAAATTTTAAAATTTTAAAAAGCATAAGGGGTTAGGTCAATCCTCAATAGGGCCAGGTCAACCATGGGTGGCCGATCTAGCCCTGTGGACGGTCGACCCGACCACGAGTAAAACGAACGATTTTGGTTCGTCGTCGCTTCGTCTGGATAGTAAAAATTTCGTGCTTGGCGATTAAGTAAACAAGGTATGGTTGTGATAGGCTTTAGAGCTAATCTGATGGCTGGGATTAATCGATTGCCCCTATATATTAACACTAAACTTAAACCCTAATCTCCAATTTTCAAACTCAGTAACGAAGTGCTGCCAAATTTTTATATTACATTAAACCCTACTTCCTAGATTAAATCCTAATTCTTAAATCAAACCCAATTCTCAATAAAAAATTAAATCAAAGAGGGAATCAAGCAATTGGAGGGGAAACTAACTAAGATCAAAGGGGGATACGCGGATTAGAGACCAGATCTGAAGCATAAGACAAAGGTGTGTGGCACAAATATGATTTAGTGATTAAATCAATTAGTTTTAAATTTATTTTTAAGTTGATTACATTGTTAAACACACTAATTTAAACTGTTAATCTAAAATTTTATTAGTTAACTTGTGGATCTAATTAATCTAATTTCAATTTACCTTTGAAAACGTAAAACCCTAATCTAGACCCAAATTGATTCATAATTATAATACTAAATTATGGATTAGGGTATAAATCTGAGTTGCTAATGACAATGAACTGTGTAAAGAAAATTAACAAAGGGAAATTAATAAGCACGCACACAGTAACAAAACATAACCCGAACCCTAGAAGAAAATGACCCCGGACGGTAGACCCTGAAATTCCCAGGTCGACCGTGGCCCATTCAGGTTGACCGTCCATCCTATTTAATTAAGGATTTGGACTTTTGGTCTTAAGATCCGTCTAGTAAACGGATTTGATGGAATGTAAAACCGCATATTGCACAGTTCAGAGGTATGTGCGAGATAGTAGGGAAGTTAGTTTCCTATTTGAATTATAAAGAGAATTTACTTCGCTAATGGATAAGATCTAGAAGATCCGTAAACGTAGGCAATTGAGCGGTCCATTAGGCGGATGTAAAAACTGGATTTAGTGAGATGGGGGCGATTTATTCGCATCAGTTTCAGGGAGTTAAATATGGGTGGGCACAGCACTGGCGGGAACACTTCTCAAGGGGGGGCCAGTCATAACAGGAGATTCAGGTACAACATGCTTTCTTACGCAACGTGGTACTGGTGGACGCTGGACAATAAGTGGTCATAGGATATGTGATGATACTAGGTTGTGATGACCTGGATTCAGAGTTTGAAAATCGACATCCAATACATCACCCGTATTCGAATGCAGTAGACTCAAACGTTGAGTCTGGTTTGCCGGAGCTTATAACACATTAGGTGATAACAACACGGTGGAAATAGAAAGAAGAATTTTATTGATACACAAAAATTGAATACAACAATGATACAATATAAAGTGATCAATATTATCAGAGCTATATACAACAGCGGAAAAACAAGCTGCGGAAAACAACAACAACAAAAGCGGAAAGATAACATCTTCATTGCTAAAGCTCCAAAGCTCCAAACCAAAAAGCTCGAACTACCATAGCGATGTAATGTAGCACAATGTGATCGCCAAATCCACAGACTTCAAAGATTGCCAAAAGCTACACCTATAATCTGAACTAGCTGATAACCTGACTCTAGGCTACCCGTGTGAAAAATTATGGGCACCCAGAGTTTAGAAAGGGAACAATAAACTTCAGGTCAGTCATAGGACTGGTATAAGCAAACAAAAACAGTTGTTTGAACAAAAAGAAACAAAAGAAATAAAAAGAAATCCGCTATGCTTTTTGGAAAATGAAACTACCATAAGGCCTCCCGCCACACACACATGCAATCGCACACTAGGGGAAGATTTCTCCTTATGATAGTCAAACATGCTTGATACGCGAAAATCCTTTTGATATTACTATTATTGCATAGAGTGGAAAACATTTCGAAAGTATAATATAAATCCGAGCCAGCATACATACCATTATAGTATGCCTACTATAACTACCATGTTAAATGGCAGGTTCTACAACTAAAACCGTACAGGGCTCGTATGAGATGATTGGATTTTCAACAAATGGTCAAGGCTAAAGAACTTCCTTTCCAAATGGGTACACCTCTGGAGGGACACCCCGAGAACCTAACTGGATCTCTCACAAGGCCGGGTTACCTCTGTAACTAGGTAGCTAACTGTCACGGGTATGCCATCCTCCGTTCGTCACCGACCTTTACCAAGGCCTCACCAACAAATTCCAACAACCACATAAGTCAAATATTTGGGCTCCATGCCATGATACCACTTTTTATGCAGAAGGAAATGCACATACCCTAAGAGGCGCGACCCCCGTAACCTTGCTGCATCCCTCCTGTTTCGACCATTTTCGGGGCATGAGGTTTGATGAAGTCTCGTCCCACAAAGCTATGCTTTTCACAAAATCCATGCTTCGATCAACCAATGATCAGCACTTAGCATGCCACATTACCAAATTGGGAATATATCACTAGTAACCATCAACTACATAACCTCTGAGCTCGTACGTCTCAGAGAAGGGTGTTAAGCTAAGAGAATAAATTCCCCGCCACCAAACAGAAATGTATTTGATAGAAACCAGCTTTACATCTCAAAGTTTAACATCAGACTTACATCCATGCAAGTCCATCCTGGGTCTGAATAGAACCGAAGGCACTTCCTCCAATTAAGGAAGAAGCCTTTGCAAATCCAGATATCCACAATCCTGACCGAACTCCCCATCACGTATGGAGATCTCTATACCGGAGCAACTCAGTGCAGAGACAATTGACAGGCATTCCTTTCGTTCTTGAAAATACCCGGTCTTCAACCACCGTCTTCAAATGTAATCCATGTCATCATATCATTATTCGAAATGGGTTTTATGACATAATGTCCTCTTCCAGCTTAATCGAATAATGAGCGCTTGTTTTAAAAATATATGGATATATTGGGATCGTAGTTAAGTCACAACTTATTTCCCAAAACCTTTCCTTTTGAATGGTTTAAACAAATTTCCATTTTTAATCTTTTAAACAAAATATTCACCCTTTAAGATTATCTTCAGTTTGAAACAAGGTTTATCAAATCTTTAACAAAGATTCATTCACATATATCAAAACTATTTCCATATCAAATTTGATTTACCTATAACTCCAAATCCTTTCAACAAAAACTGGAAATTCTTTCTTTATATGAAATCTATTATCATTTGAAAACAAAATGTTTTTTTTTTTTTGGGAAAATCCGATTAAATTTGCTCAAGTTATAGCCTTTTAAAGTATAAATCGAAAATCGGCGAATTGCCGTGCTCTTAGCAAGTTCTATTTTGAGTTAAATTTAAATTTCAAAAATAATTTTTTTGAAATACTTTAGAAATGATTTAAAATCCATATATATATAACATGTATAACCCTTTTTAAACCATAATTTCCAAGAACATCACAAATCATATGTATAACATGTGTATGTGTTATCTAGGGTTTTCACAAGCAACAATAAAATATCAACCATCATAAATCCAAGCACAACAATATCAATAAGCGGTATAATCTCATAACGCTTATCTTTCATTCACAGATAAACAAGTAAATTCATCGCAGATGAATAACTTACAATAATCACAACTCAATTCAAAGCAATCATATCGCAGAACATCACAAATCAGAGATATCAAACAATTCAAGGCATTCAATGTAATCCAATCATCCATAAGCAAGATTAAATTAATCACCTAATTATAATTAATTTAATTATCTAAAAATAAATTAATTACTTATGAATTAATCACTTAAACCTGATTAATTAACATTAATTAATTACAAACCATTTGTTATTATCTTAATTAATTAATGAAATTAATTAATCTTCCTTAATTATCCATCTTAATTAATTATCCTAAATTAATTAATTATCCCTTAATTAATTACCTTAATTAATTAACCATTAATTACATTAATTAATTAACCGTTAATTAATTACATTAACAAATTAACCCTTTTAATTAAGTAATTATACTATATTTACTTGATTAATTAACCTTTTATTAATCAATTAATCAACCTTTAATTATTTAATTATCCTCTAATTACTTAGATTAAGTAATTATCCTTGAAGTAATTAATTATCCCATAATTACTTACAATAATAAATCACTAATTAATTACATTAAGTAATTATCCTTTAAGTAATTATCCTTTAATTACTTTCAAAAATTAAATGATCTTTAATTAATTTACTAATCGTTTAATTAATTTCATTAAGTAATTACTTTCATTAAGTAATTACTTTCATTAATTAATAAATCTTTAATTACTCAAAACCTTAACTAATTAAAAGACAAACCATTATTTTAATTAATTACTTAGTTATCATCTAAATCTTTATTAATGAACCTTGTAATTAATTATCATTAATAAATTAACTTAGACCTTTATGTTAATTAACCTTTAAAACATTTTAACTCTTAATTACATTATTAAATCTATTTTAAATAAATTTAAGAGTTAATTACAAAACAAGGACATTTAATTAAAATATTCAACTTAATTAATTTTAAAAGAATTCATTTACAAACCTTTTCCTAATCTCCAACTTAAACAAAACAATTATTATTTAAAAGAATTAATTAAGAAACTTTGTTTAAAACTTGAAATACTTTACTTTTAAAAAAAATTATAAATACCTTATAGAAAACCCGAGAACATCTCGAGTCAAACCCGAAGCGATATGCAGATTTTCCCAGTCTTTCCCACTTCTTCTTCCTTCCTTTTTTTTTCTTTTTCTTTTTAAACTTTTATTTTGTTTTAATATTTAAAATTGTTATTCCAGTTAAACACCCACGAACAACACAGAAACAAACACGAGCCAAAAAACATTTCCCCCGAGTACGACTTCGAGCTACTTCTTCTCCTTCCTCCAACTCAACAACACAGATACAAACTGGAACATGTGCATATGCATAGATCAACAGCGACGATCCGGTCACTCATGCCACCGCCGACGAGTCGACTTCGACCTTCCCTTCTGATTCCAACTACCCATTTCTGAATCAATCACAAAAATCGAATTCGAGCAACCTCGACTATCTCCTAAAACAACCCGATCACCTGAAACCTCCATGCTTCTCCACCCTTGATGGTCTGAAGCTTCGCCGCTGCGTCCAGTCCCTCACTAGAGTTCCCTACTCCGATTCCCCCACCTCTGACCCAACTTGATGCGTCGACAATGATGCAGAAGCTTGAAGTTCGACGATGACCAAAACTGGGCATCAAACCCTAAATCGACGTCGTGCCGCCGCCACAGTGGTCAAGAATTTCAGCGAACATTTTTCCTGAGATCGTCCATCACCCAGCTACCCTCAGCCATGATCCTATGGCCACATCATTCAACGATCACCAGAATTCGCCACAAAACCCAAAACCGTTCAACCCGAGATTCCTCACTCAAAACAAAATGAAAAATCTTGATTCAAATCTTAAAAATTATCATTTTCGAAAACGTTTTAAACGATATAATTGAAACCAGAAATCATGATACTAGAATTTCCAACACATATTGAGTTTTCCTATATTTTTCTAATTTCTAGTGTATCCACTAATTATTTGTACTTAAAAGCATTTTTAAAATTTAAATCATGTTAATTCAAACACATTTGGTTTAAACATTGAAGCCTATAAGAGGATAGGTGAAGAGATTTTTGATTTTTGAGTTTGGTTTAAACACTGTAAACCTAGAAAAGAGGAAATGTTCTTGTTTCCAAACATGCACATATCATTTTCATGTATATATATACATGCAGCATATTTTACATCCATGCAACAGTAAACAAGTTGTCACTATCATTCATCATCACATGCAAACCAAGATCTAAGCCTTTATAAAAGAGGTTTACTCACCTGGATATTGTACAGGGAAAGCCTGGAATTGATTTTTAGTTTGAACTTGTTAATTTGCAACTTGAAGTTTGAGATGATCTTGCATTGATTTCCACAGGCTTTAGTTTTTTTCATGTTGAAAGTTTGTGAAAGATTTGTTTAGTTGTTGATCTGAGATGAACTTTGCTTTTAGCTTGAAACTGGAATTGTGTGTTGAATTTGAAAAGTGAAATGCTTTTGGAACTGGAAACTGATCTTGCCCAGCCTGATAAAACTGAGTTGAATCTGAATCAAACTTTTGCTTTGAGCTTTCATGTTTTTGAAATGCTTCGGGTTGAAGAATGTTTGATTTTGATCTTTGAAAACTGGAACTATTTTTGTTCTAAAACTTGATATAGACCGAAGCTTGATTGTTTTGAGATGATTATATAGATCGGTTCAGGTTTGATTTTGAACAGAGGTTGTTTATTTTTGAATTCTGGTTTTTTTTTCAAATTTTGGTTTCCATGTTTTGATTTTCTTTCTTAAGTTTTAGTTTTGAATAAAAGTTTTGAAAATGAAACATAGGAAATGTAGAGATGTATTTAAAGCCTGATTTAATTTTATTCATTATTTGAAAATAAAAAGACAAATGACACTTATTTAGAACATGATAAAATTAACTTAACACTTGTAAAATTTTATATTTAAAAGAGTTACACTTGTTATTCTCATGTATTCATTATGGTACAAATGTTGAATTGTATTTTATAATTTTTTACACTTCTTAAATTTCACATTATATGGTTTACACATGTAGTTTGCATGTATTAAATGATTTTTAATGTGTTTATAAAATATTTATATTATATTTACTATTTTAATAAATGCATTTCTTTTTATATTAACATTTATTTAATATTTATTTTTATACTTATTTTTTTTTTCCAAAGGATATATATATATTAAAGCTTTTTATTTTTATTAAACACATTTCCTTTTATTTATATATATTTATAACTTTAAAGAAATTAATTTTAAAATTTAATTATACATTAATAAATAAACACATGTATATATATTATATTTAGAAAATAAATTTTTTATTAGTTTTTTAAAATTATAGAGTTTTTAAATCCAATTTATTTTCTAAGATATTTATTTTTGAATTTCATATCCAAAATTTTATTTACAATCTATTTATATTCATATAAACAACACTTATCTCATTTATTTTAGAAAAATTCAAATTAATCCACAATTTGATCCAAAAATTTATATTAATTATTAAATTAAAATTGGCTTAAAAACGAGATCGTTAAAGATCCCCCCCCCCCCCCAAAAAAAAAATCGTCCTCGAAATTTGCTAGATGGGAGACAACAAAGAGCGTATGAAAAAGATAGAGAAATGGTTTACCAGATTAAGTTGAAATATTTATTCTACATTTGGGATGGATCATAATATTATCAATAAATACGAGAATAGACTTATTTAATACTTCACGAAATACTCGGGTCATCAAGCCTACGAAATATGCAGGGCATTGGTTAGTCCGAAGGGATAACTAACCGTTCGTAGAATATATCGGGACCCAAAATGTAACGACCCACCTTTTCGGACAGTTTAAACCGACGATCAAATACACATGCCAATTCCAAACCATTCAAAAAGGCAGATGGTTATTGGGGTAAATAAGAAAAGAAAATAAAGGGAAATAAAGGAAATGAAACAATACAGAATCTTGCAGCGAAACGATAAAATATAATAGTCAAATAAACAGTTCATGAAGCTGTTTACTATACTTTGATCATTATTTATACAACATATATCAGAGTTATATATATACACCTGAACAAGTAAAATAATGCAACAGACAGCAAGATGCAAAGATAATAATAGCAATAGTATACCAAATCTTCGTCTTCGTCCACCAGAATAGATCTTCAATAAGCTGAAAAACTCAGGTCTGACCCGAGCATAATGAAAAGACAAAAACTCGAGTCAGGACTAAAATATCCTCATGTAAGTTAAATCAATCGTAAATAAATATGAGTGCAACGACGTCAGAGATGTTTACAGGGTTTGACATCTCCTATCCGTTGTCAACGTGAGTGTAATAACTTAAGAGATGTTACAGGATTTTCCATCTCACAAGGATCCATTAAACTATCTACTATATAGTACAATACGCTATTATAATATCTCTACAGTAAAGTGAACGTATTAAAATAGCGTTAAGGCGTTACCATAATTCCCCTTAACACATTTTATAATGCCATAGTCTATACAGCACTGTAAACTAGTGGTTATCAGAGGGTACCCCATAGGTATAACACAAAATAAAACGTAGTGGCCGCGAATAGGATAATCAGTATGACAAGGTACATGAGGCGACACCAACTAGGATACTAGTAGCTGCGTGATCCAGACTGATGTTGAGCATAGCCAGCAGCTACCTCAACACCGCGAAACAACACACCCAAATCGAATCACAAAAGTAATAGATATGGTATCGAAGAAGTGTGTCTGCTAGAGATGGCGAACCTCAATGGCCCAGCGCGGCTCCTGTTTTAGTCATGTCAGGGGTCATCCAATATCGTTCTCTTTCTTCAGTCAACGCGTTCACCAAACCATCCACTTCATCCTAGATCAACACTCCACGTATAATAGTTATTAAAGTGATTTTCGGTATCGACAGAGAGTATGTCCATATCCAATCCTGGTCTCTTTAATAACTACGTATTATTACACCGATGGCTCTTTTACATTTCAAATCGATTCATAATTGTCAAAATATCATATTCGCTTCAAAAAAAAATCCATTTCAAATATCATCATATCTATTCAAAATGTAAGGTTTCGTTTCGAAAATCATTTTTTTCACCTCAATATCTCATTTCGATTTCAAAATCATTTCGAATTTCAATTTTAGGTTGCAACTTCGTTTAACTCAATTCGTATTTAAATTCAAGATTTAAACATAAACATTTCACCTTATTGACCGGCTTGAAATTTTAGAAAATAGTTTAAGTAGTTTAAAAGTAGTTTTAATAAATTTAAAATACTTAAAAATACTTAAAATCTTTAAATGGATTTCAAATAGATAAATTAATTTAATATAGTTAAATGGATTTAAGATAGATTTAATATAATTAAACAGGTAAATAGCTTTAAATCAGATCAAAATAACTTAACATGGTTTAAGATGGGTTAAAAATAATTTAATATAGTCAATATAGGTTAAACTAGTTTACGTATTTAAAGATGGTTTATATAACAGAGAAATTCGGAAAACAAAATGAAATAGCTTCAAAACCAAACCGTTTCAATTATAGCTTACCAATTCAAATCAATTTCAATTTCCATTCTACCGATTCAATTATGATTTCAATTCTAATCAATGTCAACTTTGACTTCAAATTAATTCAATTCTACATTCACCTTCAATTAATTTAATTTCAATTTGTATCGATTTGGAGCTTGATTTTTCAAAATATCAATTTATAACACTTAACAAAATTATCCTTAAATATTCCAATTTAAATCCAAAATTCAAATATGATTCAATTCCAAGCTCAATTTTAAAATATCATTTTTTATGTCATTTTTACTTAGTAATACTCAAATGTAACGACCCAGAATTTTGAATAATTTAAATTGAAAATATTTAATTAATTTTAAATATTTGAATGATGGTTTAGCTTGAATTCCCGACATAACTATGAATTTGGCGATTAAATTATAGAATTTAATCTATTGAAAGTTGAATAAAAATTTGAATCTTCAGTTTTAAGCTGATAAAAAATATTTCAAAGGCTTGTAAAATTTATATTGATAGTACTGAAGATAGTAAAAGAGTAAAAATAGCCTTCCGAGGCACAGTCTAGGAATTCAACGAAACAGTTCCATTGGATCCGGAATATTGTATTATTATCGGATTTCAAATTTCGTAGTGATTGGAGTTGTCGTGTGAGCATACGTTAAGTAAACGCGTTGAAATTTTAAATGAATTCAACTTAAAAAAAATTAAATTAGAAATTGTTGAACATCAGATGAAAATCACGTGCTCTCTCTCCTCTCAGTGTTCCCGATAAATACGCCAAAAATCACGAAATAGATCGTGCAAACCATGCTCATCCAATTTTAAATAACCCTCTCCCTCACTTTCAAAATCAATTCACAGAAGAAAAATTAAATGGCCGAAGCTCTCTCTCAGATTCAAAATAAAAAAATAAAAAAACACAAATTTGATTAACGAATTCGATTCGAATTCATGCGCGTCCAAGGGAGGGTTTTCTCATTGCGATCTCGTGAATGCTTCGACAGCAAAGCCAGGGTTGCGATGGCACAGAGGAGGGCGGCGTCGAAGGGGTCGCGAGCTATGGTGATTCGTCGGTGGACCATGGCTCGTCGATTGATGAAGGCGTGTGAAGTAGAGGCGGCGATGGATGCTAGGGTTTTGCGGCGACCAGTGCTCTCGAGTGAGTGGATTCGCGTGAGTGCACAGGTAGTTGGGTCGCGAACTCGAGTCGATAGGGTGGAGTCTGAGTTCGTCAGCGAGATTGTCGAGTACTGTAGCATTCGTGGTGGCGACTTTGGCAGGTCGTGAGAGTAGCTTTGGTGCGTTAGTGGTCGCGATGATCCGCTGCTCGAAGTCTGTGAGGTATGGTTTTTAGTTTTCTTCAATTAAAAAAAAATGTTGACGGTAAGGTATTTACAAATCGTTTCAATTTAATTTGAATTTGAAAAAAAAAAGAAAAAGAAAAAGAAAAAAAGAATCATTTGCAGTAAAGGCAAAGTAAATTTAGAGTAAATTATAAATATAGATTTTTAATTCCTTTTACAGGAAAACAAGTTTTAACATATATAAGAATATATACATTTTAAATATACTTGTTATTTTAAATTAATATATTAGGTAGTTAATTTAGTTAATTAACCTGTTAATTATTTTTGTTACTAACGATAATTTATCTGATAGGAAATTGATCTATGAATTAGTTCAAATTAAAGTGTTAATAAATTAAATCTATAAAAAGGAAATTATGAGTAAGATTTAAATTATTAAGTTAACCAAACTTTTAGTTAAATTAAATTATTGGTGAACAAAGTGGTAATTCATTGCTTGATCAATTCAAATTTTAATAAACTGTATACATATGTATACAAGGTCTGAAGTCAAGAAAATCGAGTCAAGATGGAAATGGATTACAAAATAAATAGCAAAGATGAGATCTTCTCACTCAAAAGGGTTTTGTTTAAATTTTAAATAGTTAGATTTAAAATTGTTGATTGTGTTGATTGTATGCTTGAATGATGATTGTTATCTATTGTATTGAAGTAGACCCTATACGCCGCATATTAAGCGGAGGTTATTTATTAAACACATATACCGCGATATTCCACCTTGAAGTGGAATTGGTATTATATGTACTTGGAGTTGATTTCCCGCATTATATAGCGGATGA
Source organism: Allium cepa (assembly GCA_030765085.1). Lineage (NCBI taxonomy): Eukaryota > Viridiplantae > Streptophyta > Magnoliopsida > Asparagales > Amaryllidaceae > Allium > Allium cepa. The sequence goes on from CM060942.1 coordinate 618,366,017, forward strand.
GACCCTATTGCGCTGCATAATAGCGGATAATATTTTATAAAACCCATATACCGCGATATCCCGTCTTGAAACGGGATTGGCATTGTGCTAATGTCTGTAGATGCAGGGAAACAGGTTGGAGGGATCCAACTGGATTCCTCGCCAGTATTTATTTGATTATAGATATTGTGATATGTGTTGATTATCATATGATGATATATGATGTTTGGATGCCGTGATTGATTATTTGGTGTGTTGCATCACTGGGCCTATTTTGAAGTTTTAAAAATGTTAAAGAAACGATTTCTAATTTAAAAAGGTTTTAAAGTGATTTGTGAAAGTATATGTTTTATTAAAATTTTGAATTGATTCATTTTAAATAAATTAACATTATAAAATTTAATATTATAAAAATTATGATTTTTGTGAAATATAACCGATATGTGATTTTTGAGATAAGTAGTTGATAAATTTATAAAATAGTTTAAATTGGGATTTTTAAATTATTATAAACGATTTATATAAAAGATTTATAAAATTGATATTTATAAATTAAAAATATAGGAATTTTAAACCGAGTTTTATTAAGTGTTAAAATGAAGTAAAAATGGATTTCATAGGTGAATGAAAATTTTAGATTTATAAATTATGAAGTTATAAAATGAATAGATTTTGTAAAACAAATGATTTATAAGTAATTAACTTATAAATCGGATTTTGGCATTTTAATTGAGATTTTCGAATGAGTATAAATGGTTTATAGATGAGATTTATAAAATATATATTTTATAAATCGAAATAATGGAATTATAAAAGGAGTTCTGTCAATGCTGAAAATGAGGTTATAAATGGAATTTTATAAGTAGTAAAATTTTTAAACTTTGTAAATTGAAGTCTTTATAAATATATAAATGGGAATTTATAAACATCGTTTTATAAATCCGAAATTAATTGAATTTGATCAATTAAATATAGAAGTTCAGTAAAGAAGATATATTCACGATTTTGGATAGCGAATTATCATTTATATGATATGTGTAATAATAAAGAGTTTAGTTGGGAATTATATCCACGATTTTGGACTGTGGATAATCCTTTAAATAAAACATGTAGAAATGTTGAATTTGGTTAACGAAATATATTCACAATTTTGGACAGTGGATAATCCTTTAAATAAAATATGTAGAAATGTTGAATTTGGTTAACGAAATATATTCACGATTTTGGACAGTGGATAATCCTTTAAATAAAATATGTAGAAATGTTAAATTTGTTAACGAAGTATATTCACAATTTTGGACAGTGAATAATATATTAAATAAAATGGATATGTTTTGGGGAAGTGATGTTATAAAATGAATTTAATTGTTTTAAAAGATGTTTTACAATGTGTTAAGTATTGAATACATAGATTTCAACATTTATTGTTGAAAATTGACGTTTTCGAGAAATAAGGAAATAGTGGACTATAACACTGTTGTTATGGTAAATGATTTCCGAAAGGAAATGTTTTATATAGTATTGGGATTTATATATCTATTTTAAGTTCGAATCCCTATACTAGTGGTTTTGGGTTGTCTAACGATGTTTTACGCAACATTCGTTTTGACTCAAATAAATGTGTTCAAGAGAAAGTTTTCTTTAAAGAATAAATTATATACTTAATTGTGATTTAAGTATACTGAATATTTCCCAAATGTTGAAAATGAATAGATTTGTGAATTACTTATTATTAAATAAGTATGGAAATGTTTTTCCAATATGAGGTGAATGTTTTGAGATTTTATCTTTTAAAGATAAATTGAAAATGAATGTTAGAAATCGATTTGAAAATCGTATATTCGTAGATATTTTGGAAATGTAAATTCAATATGGAATTTGTAAAAGAAAGGGAAATTTGTTTAAAAACAAACATTGATTTGTTTTTGAAGTGTGGAAATAAATTTATGGATTTGGAACGTATAATGATTTATTTAATTGGTTTAAATGAACTATTTTGAACTGAAAATGAATAAAGATTTGTGAATATATCCCGTGTAGGGAAACGATTTGAAATTTGTTTTCAAAGGTTGTAAAGGTGAAAAGTGATTTGAAATTTGATTTCAAATATTGAAGAGTGGAAAATAATATATCTTGTAAAGATATTTTTGGAAAATAAATAATTTGGGAAGTTATTTGGTACTTGGTGATGTTGTGCATATCTATTGATAGTTAAATAACCTACTATCAATATTTACCTTTAAATAGGTATATGTTGTGATTCGCTTGAATTTGAATGCTACACTTATTTTTAAAATAAGCGCTCATTATTTGGGTTAGCCGGGAAAGGACCTCTGAGTCGTATAACCCATTCTGAATAGTGATACGTCGTAATGGATAGCATTGATGACCGGTGTTGAAGACCTGATATTTATGAAAATGGAAGGATTACCGTCGAATGTTTCTACATCGGCTGATCTCCGATACAGAAATTTATTACCCTTTGTGATGGGAAGTCCGGTCGTGATTAGTGAATATTCGGATTGCAAGGACTTCTTTGGAAGTGCCTTCGGTTCCGTTCGATCCCGGAACGGACTTGTATGGATGTGTGTCTGACATTACAATTTGAGATGTAAAGCTGGTTTCTATCAAATATGTTCCCGTTGGTGGCGGAGAATTTATTCTCTTATCTTAACACCCTTAGAGGTTATGTAATTAATGGTTACTAGTGATACATTCCCAAATTGGTAATGTGACATACGAAGTGTTGTTGAGCATATGTGATCAAAGCACAGCTTTGTATAAAGCGTGGCTTTGTGGATGAGACTTCGTCGGACCTCACACCCGGAAATGGTCAAAACAGGAAGGATGCAGCAAAGTTATTAGGGGGTAGCGCCCCTTTAGTGTATGTCATTCCTTCTGGATAGAGGTGGTATCATGGTATGGAGCCCAGATACTTAACCTATGTTGTTGCTGCAAATTCATTACTTTGTGTTTGTTGGAAATCGAGGATCCTCGGATATAGATCGGTTACGATCGGGGAATGGCATATTCGTGTCGGTGATTACCCAGTTAGGGGTAACCCGGCCTTGTGTTGGCAGAAATCTAACTGTAACGTTAGGTTCTCGCGGTCGTCTTTCCGGAGGCGTACCCATGTGGCAATGGGAAGTTCTTTGGCCTGACCATTTGTTGGAAATCCAAAGAAACAATACAAACCTTGTACGGTTTTAGTTGTAGAACCTGCCATCTAATATGGTAGCTAAAGTAGGCATAATATAATGGTACCTATGCTGGCCAAGATTTATATTCTACTTTCGAAATGTTTTCTACACCATGCACTAATAATAATATCAAAAATGATTTGATTTTGCGTAGTAAGCATCTTTGACTAACATAAGAAGAAATCTCCTCCAAGTCTGCGTTTGCATTGTGTGTGTGGTGGGAGGTCTTATGGTAGTTACATTTTCAAAAAGCATTGCGAATTGACTTTAAAAATATTTCTTTGTTTGTTTTTTTTTAAAATAACTGTTTCAGTTATCACACCAGTCCCATGACTGACCTGGAGTTTATTGTTTCCTTCCTAAACTCTGGGTGCCCACCAATTTCCACAGGGGCAGTCTAGAGTCAGGTTATCAGGTCATTCTGGAATTCGAGAGTTGCTGTAGAGATATGGAGGCAAGCTGGAGGGCATGGCGTATTAAACTAGTATATAGTATTTCTTTTCCGCTATTTGTTGTTGAACACTCTGATGATGTAATGTAATGTAATATGATGTAATGTAATAACTGATATAGTTCTTTGTTTAAAGATTATTCATTTATCTATTGTATGTTGTTCCGCTGCGATTGTGAGATTCTGATATTGTTTTCTGTTTCTTCTTCTTCTTCTTCTTCTTCTACCCTTTTCTTCTTCTTTAACCATAACAGTTCGGTTTTCCGGCATTCGATTGCTCGGCAGTTGATACAGTAGACGTAATGATGTCGGTTTTCGAGCGTCGAAAAATCATAATCGTTACATCAAAGCTCGAAATAATGTTCAATCTTTAAAACAAATAAATTTTCGAAATTCAATAATTTTAAATTTTCAAAGTCTCAACTTAAATTATTTAACAATTTCTTTTAACCAAAATTTATTTCAACATTCCAAACTCGATTTGCGATAAATTCGATTTCTATAAATTGATTTTATTTATAACTTTTAAATCAAAACATTTAAATAAATTCCAAATCAACGATTTTAAAAATTATTAATTTTAACCAATCCGGTGTCCGTATATAATTTTCTATCCTATGGCCAAGTGATTAGTTATTTCAATTTAATGCCAGAGATGAATATATATCACTTAAATCAAATCACGGTGTCATATGTATGCATAACAGGATATATATATAAGCAAATAAACATCCAAACATTTAAATATCAACCAATAGCATCCATCGGAATACATCATCCAATAGACAATACAATTCACGGTAATTTCATGGACATCGATATCAGGTAATTTAATCGCAATTCAATTTTAATTTCAATTTGACTGTCAATTTAATTTTTCAACAGTGAATTCAAATGACAATCTATATGATAATTAAATTTTATCAACGACGACAAATAAAATTCATATCACTTCATAATATCAAATTTAACTACCATAATGATATTCAGTACGTTGTGAGCGTTATAAAACACTCACCTTGAGTTTTCAGTTTTAAATCAAATCGAACAACGTTCGATTTAACCTAAAATTTTAACTAGCTTCAAATGACTCCCAATCAATTCCAAGACATGGTGTTCATCGCCACGATCCCATCGCCGCTTGTTTCGTCCAATTCCGATCTCGAATGACAAAGTTATGCGTTTTAGAAGATTACACGATTTTTATATAATATAATTATACACTTTTTATTTTATTTAACCTTTGTTAAATCAGAGTTGTTGATCTTTGCTTCATCAAATCCAGGCCATAGGTTAGCTTTCTTCTCCAACGCGTGAACCCGGGAATGAAAATCGCGTACGAACCCAAAGCCGCCTCCGATGAACTTCATATCGCAACCACCATCGACCTCCAACGAATCTACGCCCCCATTGACGATCTCGACCGTTGAATCTTTGGAGCTTGACAAGCTCTTCGATCTTGCAGTTGGAAGATTTTGTTAAAATTCGATGCATTGGGAGAAATTTGATGGGGAAGATAATGATTCTCGACCATTGATAATAGAAGAACCGACGGCTAGAGAGATAGCTAGGGTTTCTGAAGGATATGTGTATATATACGCATACAAATTTATTTTAATATTATTTATCGACTTTTTCAGACGAACTCCAAATGAAGCGTGCTGCCAAGCGTTTATAATGTTTTACCCACATTCCGAACACAATGGAACATGTTTCAGGGCCTAATTCGATCGTATGTGCGAGTTACGGAAATAACCAATCAATTTTAAATTAAATCGATTAAATTAATTTCTAAGCGTTTTGAGTTGCCACGGTCAAACGACAACTTCGATTGCTATGGAAATTTAAACCCGACAAAAATAAACTATTACGGATCTAATGGAACTGGTTTCGTCGAATTCCGAGACTGTGCCCCGGAAGGCTATTTTTAACTCGTCGGTTAAATCAACGACTTTTCAAAATTTATAGAATTGCTTAAGGTTCCAATTTTAAAATCTTATTAACTCTATTATAATCCAAATATAACTTATATTCACTTTGGAAACCAATTTGAATCATATTAAATCAAATTTTGGCTATTCACTCTATCTTCATACATTAAAATTTCAATATCAAATTAATCTTATCAAAGTCTGAATTTAATTATTCAAACATTTGTAATATTAAATTTAAACAAATTTAATTTATTCTTAAATCACTATCTTTTGAAATATTCAAAAACGAACTTATCAAATTAACCTTTGAAACAAATTCAAATTATAGAACAGCCATTTCCATTAAACAGTTATTCGATTCCCGTTATTCAATTACTCAATAAATTCCAAATATTAAATTTAAATAATTTAATTGTTCAATATTTGACGGATTTCAATATTGGATTTTAAATAAATTTTCGTTATCGGTCGATTACTTTACTACATCAAACGAATTCCACATTATTATTTAACTTCAGTTAGAGATAATGCACTCGACTAATATATAAAATTTCATTTCAATTGCAATTGGTTCCCAAATTCAATTCGACCAACTAAATGAGTAGGTAGCTTAAATAATTATCACCATTAACTTTTAAATCACGCTTACAAGTTTATTATTTACAAACAAGTGTCATAATTTCCTATATAATACAACTTCATTCCATTACCATTGACTATATATTATATCAATTGATTTGGGATTTCATTCAATTCATAAATAATTAACTTAGATAAAATTTGTTGCAATTCATTCTAGTTATTATTATCATAAATAAATTACAAATTTTTAATTCTTCCCACATTAAACCATGAAATCTTATTGGATTAACTATTTTAATTATAGAAAATTTACGGGTTGTTACACTCTCCCCCACTCAAAACATTTCGTCCTCGAAAAGGGAAAAAGAAGGGAAAATGAACTAAGTATAGAATTCAACGTTAGATATATTTTGTTCAAAGTTACCAACTTATAAAACAATGAAATTCCATTTATAAAGTCATTACTACACTTCCACTACGCTACTCTGATTAGCCTATGAAGTTTACCAGTTAGTTATCAAAACAAGCTATAAAAATTTAAAACTCGAAAAAATTTCTAACACCCGGATTTACGAAAAATTTCGGCAGAGTCTCCTTTGCGCGGCTTGATCGGTACAGCTACAAAATGCCTCTACGGGCCCAAACCAACAGAAGAAAATAAAAAGCCAAGTGGCTCATCAAAAATCACCAAATCCAATGACAAAATAAACATGTACTTTTGTCAGGCAATCCACATTTTCTTGATTTTAAATACCTGCATTTCATTTACCAATGATATCCAATTATACAATTTAAAAGAATCATTTTATATTTGGCATCTTCAATTTCCAATATTAGCTTTAATTAAGTCCGTAAGCCGTACATATATCATCCGTGAGCAATATCAAATTTAATCGCCTGTTCGATCACACAATTTCACTTCCAACTAGTATCGCTCGCACGACTCTCTATTGCGGACTCAGATTTGGTTCCTTGATTGGAAACTGTTACTCTCCTTGCATAGCCATATACTATGATAGAGAATTCCAGAATCAAATCAAAAATCCATATCCAGGGTTCGCCAACGAGAATCGAGTGAAAAATCCTAACTTGGATCGATATAAATCATCTCGATATTTTGTGCTCGAATTTGGATCAAATCGTTATGCGAACAAAATAATATACGTACAACTCACGTATTACCTTCCAATGGATTTCCATCCAATTTATATATACTAACTTATTTTGTTGACTTTTATTTTTATTTACAATTAATTATTCACAATCCATTATTTAGTTAGTATATTCATTTCTTTACATAGCATATTCTTTAACATTATCTTTTCTTAAACATCATATCATAGAATTTTCTTACTCAAGTTCATTTTAAACATTCTATATAATTTAATTAAATTCAATTTCATTTTCCAATTGATTCTTAGCTACACCAAATTCTTTTGTTTACATTTACTTCAATTTCATAACTTTAGTTAATAACAAATTTATTTATGGAACATTTTATTAACCCGCACTTTAGTTTATTAATCATCCTATAAAAGTCTAACCTCTCATAAATGACTTTTCTTAGTTTACAGTTATCTTAAAGGTTACAAATTCAATTTTTTTCAATCCCTTTGCAATTTATATTTATTTTCTATAACCAATTTACAAAGATATAATACGATTCATTTATCTTCTTTCTTAATTTCACTTACTTGTTCCATTTATCCATTCATCATTTCATGTTATATTTAAGTATTTATAATTTTCATCACAACCAAATTTTCCATTTATATACATTTTAATTCCTCTTGAGTTTTCCTTACTTGTATACTTCAAATATTTTTAGGTTCTGTTTATTTGTACAACATCTCATTACATATCCAAAACATCATTTCAACTTCTTAATATTTGGTAAGTCATATTATATGTTATTAGAATGCAAATTTGGTATTATACAAATTTATACAATTTCATTTTACTTAATTAGAATGTTCACAAATAATTTATTTAAATCCTCTTTACCTTTTAACTTTAAAGGTACACTACAACTCTAAAGTTTTCCCAAAACATAAGCTTAGATATCTTAATCCTCTTATTTTATAAATTCTAGTTATTCACATTTCATTCAAATAATTTGAAAATTACTAATTAATATAACTTAGAAATTTAAATGCCCGGTTCTTTTCAAATCGTTTGAAATAAACATATACACTTATGTCTTTAATATATCAAATCATACCTTTGGAGTCTAAACCAAAACCCATTTACCCAAAATAATTTCGAAGAAAAGAAAAGCTTCTGAGAAGTCTTCCCCACTTTGAGACTCAAAAATGAACGTCGATGATGCTGCGCAGTCATCACCGAAATTATTTTCCAGCGACAGAAGAGAGGAGTACTGAATTCATTTCTTCTTAAAAATCCTTTCAAAATATTTCCCATAAATATTTTCCAATTTAAATCTATTTTAATTTATAAAGTCGCCTTTATAAAATATTCTTATAGGGTTTTCTTTCTTAAAACATTCCACAAGTGTTTTATCATTGTTCATTTTGTAATTCACCTTTATTTATTAAATTACAATATCCAATTAATGATATAACCAATATTATCATTCCTAACAACCAGGTAAGCTAGATAAGTCACAATAATTTCTGAAAATTTTCTTTATATACAAAATATAATTAGAGCAAAATTATTTCATTTACCCAATTTCAAAACAATACTATGTCGATTGTTATATTTAAGTGTTTAGAGATCCCTATCAATGTCGTTAATTACTCGTATTGAACAGAATCCACAAGCCACTCAACAAATCAACCGATACAATATAAAACATTTTATATCACTAACAAATACGCTTTCTCATATGTATACACTCAGCGACTCATCATATGGTATTACAACCCTATTTATAAAGAGTTAGACCCCACAAAACTAAGGTTATCGCTAAACCAAAGCTCTGATACCAACTGTAACGACCCACCTTTTTGGACAGTTTAAACCGACGATCAAATACACATGCCGATTCCAAACCATTCAAAATGGCAGATGGTTATTGGGGTAAATAAGAAAAGAAAAGAAAAGAAAGGGAAATAAAGGAAATGAAACAACACAGAATCTTGCAGCGGAATGATAAAATATAATAGTCAAATGAACAGTTCATGAAGCTGTTTACTATACTTTGATCATTATTTATACAACATATATCAGAGTTATATATATACACCTGAACAAGTAAAATAATGCAACAGATAGCATGATGCAAAGATGATAATAGTAATAGTATACCAAATCTTCGTCTTCATCCTCCAGAATAGATCTTCAATAAGCTGAAAAACTCAGGTCTGACCCGAGCGTAATGAAAAGACAAACACTCGAGTCAGGACTAAAATATCCTCACGTAAGTTAAATCAATCGTAAATAAATATGAGTGTAACGGTGTCAGAGATGTTTACGGGGTTTGACATCTCCTATCCATTGTCAAGGTGAGTGTAATAACTTAAGAGATGTTACGGGATTTTCCATCTCTCAAGGATCCGTTAAACTATCTACTATGTAGTACAATACGCTATTATAATATGTCTATAGTAAAGTAAAAGTATTAAAATAGTGTTAAGGCGTTACCATAATTCCCCTTAACACATTTTATAATGCCATAGTATATACAGCACCGTAAACTAGTGGTTATCAAAGGGTACCCCATAGGTATAACACAAAACAAAACGTAGTGGTCGTGAACAGGATAATCAATATGACAAGGTACATGAGGCGATACCAACTAGAATACTAGTAGTTGCGTGATCCGGACTGATGTTGAGCATAGCCGGCAGCCACCTCAACACCGCGAAACAACACTCCTAAATCAAGGGGTGCACCCAAATCGAATCACAAAAGTAATAGATATGTTATTGAAGAAGTGTGTCAGCTAGAGATGGCGAACCTCAATGGCCCGGCGCGGCTCCTGTTTTAGTCATGTCAGGGGCCGTCCAATATCATTCTCTTTCTTCTGTCAACGCGTTCACCAAACCATCCACTTCATCCTAAATCAACACTCCGCGTATAATAGTTATTAAAGTGGTTTTCGGTATCGACAGAGAGTATGTCCATAACTGATCCCGGTCTCTTTAATAACTACGTATTATTACATCGATGACTCTTTTACATTTCAAATCGATTCATAATTGTCAAAATATCATATTCGCTTCAAAAAAAATCCATTTCAAATATCATCATATATATTCAAAATGTAAGGTCCCGTTTCGAAAATCATTTTTCGCCTCAATATCTCATTTCGATTTCAAAATCATTTCGAATTTCAATTTTAGGTTGCAACTTCATTTAACCCAATTCGTATTTGAATTCAAGATTTAAGCATAAACATTTCACCTTATTGACCAGCTTGAAATTTTAGAAAATAGTTTAAGTAGTTTAAAAGTAGTTTTAAAAAATTTAAAATAGTTAAAAATACTTAAAATCTTTAAATGAATTTCAAATAGATAGATTAATTTAATATAGTTAAATGGATTTAAGGTAGATTTAATATAATTAAACAGGTAAATAGCTTTAAATCAGACTAAAATAAGTTAACATGATTTAAGATGGGTTAAAAATAATTTAATATAGTTAATATAGGTTAAAATAATTTACGAATTTAAAGATGGTTTATATAACAGAGAAATTCGGAAAACAAAATGAAACAGCTTCAAAACCAAACTGTTTCAATTATAACTTCCCAATTCAAATCAATTTCAATTTCCATTCTACCGATTCAATTTCGATTTCAATTCAAATCAATGTCAACTTTGACTTCAAATTAATTCAATTCTACATTCACCTTCAATTAATTTAATTTCAATTTATATCGATTTGGAGCTTGATTTTTCAAAATATCAATTTATAACACTTAACAAAATTATCCTTAAATATTCAAATTTAAATCCAAATTTCAAATATTATTCAATTCCAAGCTCAATTTCAAAATATCATTTTTTTGTGTCACTTTTACTTAGTAATACTCAAAGCTCGAAATATTGTTCAATCTTTAAAACAAATAAATTTTCGAAATTGAATCATATCCCAATTTTAAATTTTCAAAGTCTCAACTTAAATTATTTAACAATTCCTTTTAACCAAAATTTATTTCAACATTCCAAACCCAATTTGCGATAAATTCGATTTCTATAAATTGATTTTATTTATAACTTTTAAATCAAAACATTTAAATAAATTTCAAATCAATGATTTTAAAAATTATCAATTTTAACCAATCCGGTGTCCGTATATAATTTTCTATCCTATGGCCAAGTGATTAGTTATTTCAATTTAATGTCAGGGTGAATATATATCACTTAAATCAAATCACAGTGTCATATGTATGCATAACAGAATATATATAAGCAAATAAACATCTAAACATTTAAATATCAACCAATAGCATCCACCGAAATACATCATCCAATAGACAATACAATTCACGGCAATTTCATAGATATCGATATCAGGTAATTTAATCGCAATTCAATTTTAATTTCAATTTGACCGTCAATTTAATTTTTCAACGGTGAATTCAAATGACAATCTATATGACAATTAAATTTTATCAACAACGATAAATAAAATTCATATCACTTCATAATATCAAATTTAACTACCATAAAGACATTCAGTACGTTATGAGCGTTATAAAACACTCATCTTAAGTTTTCAGTTTTAAATCAAATCGAACAACGTTCGATATAACCTAAAATTTTAACTAGCTTCAAATGACTCCCAATCAATTCCAGGACATGGTGTTCATTGCCATGATCCCATCGCTGCTTGTTTCGTCCAATTCCGATCTCGAACGACAAAGTTATGCATTTTAGAAGATTACACGATTTTTATATAATATAATTATACACTTTTTATTTTATTTAACCTTTGTTAAATCAGATCCATTGATCTTTGCTTCATCAAATCCAGGCCATAGGTTAGCTTTCTTCTCCAACGCATGAACTCGGGCGTGAAAATTGCGCACGAACCCAAAGCCGCCTCCGATGAACTTCATATCGCAACCACCATCGGCTAGAGGCCGACCAAGCTCAGCTGCCCCTCCCTCTCGAATACCGTGCCCAAAGTCTCGACCTTCTCGAGCCGATTCCGACGAATCCACGCCCCTATTGACGATCTCGACCGTTGAATCTTTGGAGCTTGACAAGCTCTTCGATCTTGCGGTTGGAAGATTTTGTTAAAAGTCGATGGATTGGGAAAAATTTGATGGGGAAGATAATGATTCTCGGCCATTGATAATAGAAGAACTGACGGCTAGAGAAATAGCTAGGGTTTCTGAAGGATACGCGTATATATACGCGTACAAATTTATTTTAATATTATTTATCGACTTTTTCAGACGAACTCCAAATGAAGCGTGCCGCCAGGCGTTTATAATGTTTTACCCACATTCCGAACACAATGGAACATGTTTCAGGGCCTAGTTCGATCGTATGTGCGAGTTACGGAAATAAACAATCAATTTTAGATTAAATCGATTAAATTAATTTCTAAGCGTTTTGAGTTGTCATGGTCAAACGACAACTTCGATTGCTATGGAAATTTAAATCCGACAAAAATAATCTATTATGGATCTAATGGAACTGGTTTCGTCGAATTCCGAGACTGTGCCCCGGAAGGCTATTTTTAACTCGTCGGTTAAATCAACGACTTTTCAAAATTTACAGAATTGCTTAAGATTCCAATTTTAAAATCTTATTAACTCTATTATAATCCAAATACAACTTATATTCACTTTGGAAACCAATTTGAATCATATTAAATCAAATTTTGATTATTCACTCTATCTTCATACATTAAAATTTCAATATCAGATTAACCATATTAAAGTCTGAATTTAATTATTCAAACATTTGTAATATTAAATTTAAACAAATTTGATTTATTCTTAAATCACTATCTTTTGAAATATTCAAAAACGAACTTATCAAATGAACTTTTGAAACAAATTCAAATTATAGAACAACCATTTCCATTAAACAGTTGTTCAATTTCTGTTATTCAATTACTCAATAAATTCCAAATATTAAATTTAAACAATTTAATTGTTTAATATTTGACGGATTTCAATATTGGATTTTAAATAAATTTTCATTATCGGTCGATTACTTTACTACATCAAATGAATTCCACATTATTATCTAACTTCAGTTAGAGATAATGCACTCAACTAATATATAAACTTTCATTTCAATTGCAGTTGGTTCCCAAATTCAATTCGACTAGCTGAATGAATAGGTAACTTAAATAATTATCACCATTAACTTTTAAATCACACTTATAAGTTTAGTATTTACACACAAGTGTCACAATTTCCTATATAATACAACTTCATTCCATTACCATTGACTATATATTATTTCAATTGATTTGGGATTTCATTCAATTCATAAATAATTAACTTAGATAAAATTTGTTGCAATTCATTCTAGTTATTATTATCATAAATAAATTACAAATTTTTAATTCTTCCCACATTAAACCATGAAATCTTATTAAATTAACCATTTTAATTATCGAAAATTTACGGGTCGTTACACAAAAGAATAGACAAATGGATACAATCCTCCACAATTCTCAGCTGATGGAATCCTTGGGTTAATCTAGATGGTGGTAGGTTCTTTTTCATTGTAAACCTAGCCCATGCAATTTATCGAATAGGTCATCGATTCAAGGTAAAAGAAATTCTTGAACAATAGATATGGATTTCAAACTTAAATTGGAATACCCTAAAGTATATACTAGCTTGTCCCTCTTTGGACTTGGATCCTCACAAGAAATTACAACAAAACTTCCAAATTAGGTTTGATTGAAATTGTTTTATTTATACGATTTATTTTAGCTTTATATTTTGTTAATCAATTCTTTTCAAGTAAAATTTTAAATTCATTAAAGTTAAAAACGAAAAGCTGATAAGAAACTGATAATAAGAATACGAAATAGGAACCTTTCTACAACGTAAACAAAGATTCACAGGGCCACCACCACACCAAAGCTTCTTTTTGTAGCTGCCAGGAAGCCATCAAAGAATTGAAATTGGATGATGATCAAAGAAAATAGATAGAAAAAGTTGTTCCTTGTCGTTACAGGGTATCGACCATTTGTAGTGGTACTTCCATGTTCCCTACCTCGTCCTCTTCTTGCACTCATTCTCACTATCAGTGAATAATAAAAGAATTGGCCGAGGCATACATACAAGATATCTTAGGGATACTCATTCTAGGGCATTTATATCCCTATCTCTAATGAGTCGCCTAATGTGTTATACTCCAAAGCTAAAGTTCTTACTCAACCTTTAGCTCTGATACCAAATGTGACGACCCGAATTCGGCGTTCAAAAATCAAATACATTACTCGTATTCGAATGTCATAGATTCAAATGTTGAGTCTGGTTCGCCGGAGCTTATAACACATTAGGTGATAACAACATAGCGGAAACAGAAAGAAGAATTTTATTGATACACAACAATTGATTGCAACAATGATACAATATGAAGTGATCAACATTATCAGAGATATATACAACAACGGAAAAACAAGTAGCGGAAAACAACAGCAACAACAGCGGAAAGATAACATCTTCATTGCTAAAGCTCCAAATATCCAAACCAAAAAGCTCGAACCACCATCGTGATGTAACGTAGCACAATGCGATCGCCAAATCCATAGACTTCAAAGATTGCCAAAAGCTACACCTACTATCTGAACTAGCTGATAACCTAACTCTAGGCTGCCCGTGCGGAAAATTATGGGCATCCAGAGTTTAGAAAGGGAACAATAAACTCCAGGTCAGCCATGAGACTGGTGTGAGCAAACAAAAACAGTTGTTTGAACAAAAAGAAACAAAAGAAATAAAAAGAAATCTGCTATGCTTTTTGGAAAATGAAACTACCATAAGGCCTCCTGCCACACACACAATGCAACCGTACACTGGGGGAAGATTTCTTCTTATGATAGTCAAACATGCTTGATATGAGAAAATCCTTTTGATATTATTATTAGTGCGTAGCGTGGAAAACATTTCGAAAGTATAATATAAATCTTAGCCAGCATACGTACCATTATAGTATGCCTACTATAGCTACCTTGTTAAATGGCAGGTTCTACAACTAAAACCGTATAGGGATCGTATTGGGTGATAGGATTTCCAACAAATGGTCAAGGCTAAGGAACTTTCTTTTCGAATGGGTACACCTCTGGAGGGATGCCTCGAGAACCGAACCGGATCTATATCAATACAAGGCCGGGTTACCTCTATAACTAGGTAACTAACTGTCACGAGTATGTCGTCCCCCGGTCGTCACCGACCTTTACCGAGGCCTCACCAATAATTCCAACAACCACATAAGTTAAATATCTGGACTCTATACCATGATACCACTTTTTATCCAGAAGAAAATGCACATACCCTAAGGGGCGCAACCCCCGTAACCTTGCTGCATCCTTCCTATTTCGACCATTTTCACGGTCTGAGGTTCGATGAAGTCTCGTCCCACAAAGCTACGCTTTTCACGAAATCCATGCTTCGATCAACCAATAATCAACACTTAGCATGCCACATTACCAAATTGGGAATATATCACTAGTAACCATCAACTAATAACCTTTGAGCTCGTACACCTTAGAGAAGGGTGTTAAGCTAAGAGAATAAATTCTCCGCCACCAAACAGAAATGTATTTGATACAAACCAGCTTTACATCTCAAAGTGTAACGTCAGACATACATCCATACAAGTCCATCCTGGGTCTAAATGGAACCGAAGGCACTTCCTCCAATTAAGGAAGAAGCCTTTGCAAATCCGGATATCCACAATCCCGATCGAACTCCCCATCACATATGGAGACCTCTATACCGAAGCAAGTCAATGCAGAGACAATCGACAGGTAATCCTTTCGTTCTCGAAAATACCCGATCTTCAACCACCGTCTTCAAATGCAATCCATGTTGTCGTATCATTATTCGGAATGAGTTTTATGACATAATGTCCTCTCCCGGCTTAAGCGAATAATAAGCGCTTGTTTTAAAAACATATGGATATAACAGGATCTTAGTTTAGTCACAATTTATTTCCCAAAACCTTTCCTTTTGAATGGTTTAAACAAATTTCCATTTTTAATCTTTTAAACAAAAGATTCACCCTTTAAGATTCTCTTCAATTTGAAACAAGGTTTATCAAGTCTTTAACAAAGATTCACCCACAACTTTCAAAACTATTTCCATATCAAATTTGATTTACCCATAACTCCAAATCCTTCCAACAAAAACTAGAAATTCTTTATTTATATGAAAGCTATTATCATTTGAAAACAAAGATTTTTCGTTTCGAGAAAATCCGATTAAATTTGCTCAAGTTATAGCCTTTTAAAGTATAAATCGAAAAATCAGCCAATTGTCGTACTCTTTGCAAGTTCTATTTTGATTTAAATTTAAATTCCCAAAATAATTCATTTAAAATACTTTAAAAATGGTTTAAATTCATATATATAACCTATATAACCCTTTTAAACCATAATTTCCAAAATTTCAAATTTTCAAAATTAATTATTTATTAAAATAAATATTCAAAATAATTTTAATTTCAAACTTCCTTTTCAAAAAAATTTCATATTCCACTTCCAAACCATTTTAGATTCAAAATTCAACATTTAAATCTTTCAGCATTTTGAATAAAATAATATTAAATTCAAAATACCAGTGACTTAACTAATTTCCCATGAAATCCATAATTTGTGTGTGTGTGTGTTGTCCAGGGTTTTCACAGGCAACAATAAAACATCAACCATCATAAATCCAAGCACAACAATATCAATAAGTGGTATAATCATATAACGCTTATCTTTCATTTACAGATAAACAAGTAAATTTGCCACAGATAAATAACTTACAATAATCACAACTCAATTCGAAGCAATCATATCGTAGAACATCATAAATCAAAGATATCAAACTATTCAAAGCATTCAATGTAATCCAATCATCCATAAGCAAGATTAAATTAATCACCTGATTATAGTTAATTTAATTATCTCAAAATAAATTAATTACTTATGAATTAATCATCTAAACTTGATTAATTAACATTAATTAATTACAAACCATTTGTTAATATCTTGATTAATTAATGAAATTAATTAATCTTCATTAATTATCCATCTTAATTAATTATCCTAAATTAATTAATTAACCTTTAATTACATTAATTAATTAACCGTTAATTAATTACATTAACAAATTAACCCTTTTAATCGAGTAATTATACTATAATTACTTGATTAATTAACCTTTTATTAATCAATTAATGAATGTTTAACTATTTAATTATCCTTTAATTACTTACATTAAGTAATTATCCTTTAAGTAACTAATTATCCCCTAATTACTTACATTAATAATCACTAATTAATTACATTAAGTAATTATCCTTTAATTACTTTCATAAATTAATTAATCTTTAATTAATTTATTAATCCTTTAATTAATTTCATTAAGTAATTGCTTTCATTAATTAGTAAATCTTTAATTACTCAAAACCTTAACTAATTAAAAGATAAACCATTATCTTAATTAATTACTTAATTATCATTTAAATATTTATTAATAAACCTTGTAATTAACTGTCATTAATAAATTAACTTAGACCTTTAAGTTAATTAGCCTTTAAAAACATTTTAACTCTTAATCACGTTATTAAATCTATTTTAAATAAATTTAAGGGTCAATTACAAAACAAGGACATTTAATTAAAAATCTTAACTTAATTAATTTTAAAAGAATTCATTTTAAAACCTTTTACTAATCTCCAACTTAAACAAAACAATTATTATTTAAAATAATTAATTAATAAACTTTATTTAAAACTTGAATCACTTTACTTTTAAAAAAATTATAAATACCTTATAGAAAACCCGAGAACATCCTGAGTCAAACCCGAAGCAAAATGTAGATTTTCCCAGTCATTCCCGCTTCTTCTTCCTTTCTTTTTTTTCTTTTTATCTTTAAACTTTTATTTTGTTTTAATATTTAAAACTGTTATTCCAGTTAAACGCCCGCGAACAACACAGAAACAAACATAAGCCAAAACACATTTCCCCGAGTATGACTTCAAGCTACTTCTTCTCCTTCCTCGAGCTCAACAACACAGATACAAATAGGCACATGTGCACATGCATAGATCAACGGCAACGATCTGGTCACTCATGCCACTGCCGACGAGTCAACTTTGACCTTCCCTTCCAATTCCGACCACCCAATTCTGAATCAATCACAAAAATTGAATTCAAGCAAACTCGACTATCTCCTAGAACAACCAGATTACCTAAAACCTCCATGCTTCACTGCCTTTGATGATCTGAAGCTTCGCAACTGCATCTAGAACCTCGCCAGAGTTCCCTACTCCGATTCCTCTACCTCTATCCTAACTCGACGCATCGACGATGACGTAGAAGCTTGAAGTTCAACGATGACCAAAAACTGGTAATTAAACACTAAATCGACGTCGTGCCGCCGCCACGGTGGTTGGAAATTTCAGCGAACATTTTTCCCGAGTTCGTCCATCACCCAGCTACCCTCAGCCACGATCCCAAGACTATATCTTTCACCGATCACCAGAATTCGCCACAAAACCCTAAAACGTTCAACCCGAGATTCATCACTCAAAACAAAATGAAAAATCTTGATTCCAATCTTAAAAATCATCGTTTTCGAAAATGTTTTAGATGATATAATTGAAACCAGAAATCATAATACTTGAATTTCCAATATATATTGAGTTTTCCTGTATTTTTCTAATTTCCAATATATCCACTTATTATTTATACTCAAAAGCATTTTTAAAGTTTAAATCATGTTAATTCAAACACATTTGGTTTAAACATTGAAGCCTATAAGAGGATAGGTGAAGAGATTTTTGATTTTTGAATTTGGTTTAAACACTGTTAACCTGGAATGGAGGAAATGTTTTTGTTTCCAGACATGCACACATCATTTTCATATACATATATACATGCATCATATTTTACATCCATGCAACAGTAAACAAGTTATCACTATCATTCATCGTCACATGCAAACCAAGATCTGAGCCTTTATAAAAGAGGTTTACTCACCTGGATATTGTACAGAGAAAGCATGGAATTGATTTTTAGTTTGAACTTGTTGATCTGCAACTTGAAGTTTGAGATGATCTTGCATTGATTTCCATAGGCTTTAGTTTGTTTCAGGTTGAAAATTTGTGAAAGATTTGTTTATTTGTTGATCTGGGATGAACTTTGCTTTTAGCTTGAAACTGGAATTGTGTTTTGAATTTGAAAACTGAAAATGCTTTTGGAATTGGAAACTGATCTTGCTTAGCCTGATAAAAATGAGTTGAATCTGAATCGAACTTTTGCTTTGAGCTTTCATGTTTTTGAAATGCTTCAGGTTAAAGAATGTTTGATTTTGATCTTTGAAAACTGGAACTATTTTTGATCTGTAACTTGATATAGACCAAAGCTTGATTGTTTTGAGATGATTCTATAGTTTGCTTCAGGTTTGATTTTGAACAGAGGTTGTTTATTTTTGAATCTTTTTTGGTTTTGTTTTCAGATTTTGGTTTTTAGGTTTATATTTTCTTTCTTAAGTTTTGGTTTTGAATACAAGTTTTGAAAATGAAAGATAGGAAATATAGAGATGTATTTATAGCCTTGATTTGATTTTATTCATTATTTTGAAAATAAAAAGACAAATGACACTTGTTTATTACATGATAAGATTAACTTAATACTTGTTTAATTTCATATTTAAAAGGGTTACACTTGTTATTCTCATGTATTCATTAGCTTACAAATGTTGAATTGTATTTTATAATTTTTTACACTTGTTAAATTTCACATTATATGGTTTACACATGTAATTTGCATGTATTAAATGATTTTTCAATTTTTTATATTATATTTACTATTTTAATAAATGCATTTCTTTTCATATTAACATATATTTTATATTTATTTTTATACTTGTTTTTTTTCAAAAGATATATATATTAAAGCTTTTTATTTTTATTAAACACATTTCCTTTTATTATATATATTTATAACTTTAAAGAAATTAATTTTAAAATTTAATTATACATTAATAAATAAACACGTGTGTATATATTATATTTAGAAAACAAATTTTTTATTAGTTTTTTCTTTAAAATGTAGAGTTTTTAAATCCAATTTATTTTCTAAGATATTTATTTTTGAATTTCAAATCCAAAATTCTATTTACAATCTATTTATATTCATATAAACGACACTTATATCATTTATTTTAGAAAAATTCAAATTAATCCACAATTCAATCCAAAAATTTATATTAATTATTAAATTAAAATTGGCTTAAAAAAAGGATCGTTACATAGGTGGAGCACGACCTTGGCGGTGGTTCGCATGCGATGAACACCGGAGTAGGCAGTAAGAGGCAGTTTACCATTATGATCGAGAGATGAGCGCGGATGCATACGATGAGTCACTTAACGAGTTTGCATTTTGTGTTTTACCTCCCTAGCTGCAGTGGAGCAAGAAAGTGACGGTAGATTCATGTTTGGCTGATCGATGGTGTAAGATTGACTTGTAGATTTGATCTAGTAAGTTAGATAAATATCCTTAGGTATATGACCGTAGGAATGCACTAACACACTATATACACTCTAGGATACTTAGAGTAGATATATGACCGATTTCATTCAATTATTTTATCAGTCTTGTTCCCATTCACTAGACTTATGTTTGACCCATTCCATTTCCCCCCTTTTCCCCACTATAGGTGGATAGGACAGCAGGTAACTGGCCCATCGTTGCTTTCATACTACCGTGCTTGGAGTTTAGCTTTTTATCCTTATCCTTTATTATGTATTTCCTCTTAGCACATTTATTTTAGTATTTTGCTTTTAAGGGATTATTTTTATGATATACTTTGATTTTGGGATTATGTACTGATATTTTATGAGATTATGATATTACGATATTTTGAGACTGTTATCACTATTTTATGAGATCATTTATATCTATCCAATATTATGCTTCCACTGTGATGACGATAGGATTAGATATTTTATGTCCTTTTGATATCTTAGTCTCCGTGATACTATTTTTACTTCAAACGGATGATTTGCATTTCTTGATGTGATGACATTTAAGCATGTTAAGGGATGTAGGTTGTCATAGCTATCCAATCACGTGTAATCAGAATAATGATGCCATAATCCATCCATACACCAGAGAATGCTGTAAATCATTAAATCAAAGCAATATCCTTAGCACCATCGAGATGAATATTAATGATGAAGTACAGGCATGTTGCACGGTATCCATGCCACGTCTTACACCCCTATAAATACCAATCTAAGGGCACGGAGGAATGGGCAATCATTTCTTTTCTCTCCTCTTAAAGTTTAATAATTGTAACCATAAATTGAATTGGAACAAAACTTGATTTGGTTGTATTCTTTATGGAAGTATATTAACAAGGACTTGGACATGCCTATTACCTTGATTATGCCTTTTGGACATTATTGGACATGAATATGCATGTAATTAAGCTCTTTAGACCCAAAGTTTGTCATAATTTTATTTAATATAAAATCACATGAGCTTCGATCTAGACTAGTATTTATATGCACAGTCACAATCTTGCCAATACATATGGACATTGGACTATGAACTATGAGGATTGCCTATTTAGTTCATTAACATTCTTAATGGGCTATTGCATATACTCTCGACTTATTCTTTCTCTTATTGATCTCGTGGCATGGGCTTTCGAATATCCTATTCCAAAAATCCATGGGCATCATGGAACTATTTCTGAATGATATTATTTTACGCTTGACCTTGAATGCTAAGTCCGTTTTTGATTTCTTAGCACTATTTGGTCAACACCAGCTAAGCCATGCTTAGTCGTGTCATCATTGGTGTTAAAATCGAGTTTTGGCTCATCATACTTGGCATCGTGGGTGTTATACCAATTTTTGGTCTAACAATATATATACACATACACATACATATACATATATATATATTATAGATTTACGTATATAAACATTTAGAAATATATGAATCTTATGTTTATATTAAAATAATTTGATTTAATATATATGTGTACATGTGTATATACTTTGAGTAGCTGAAATTATTTTCAACTTCATGATTATATATATAATTTAACATTAGCACTTAATTCATTAAAGTTATTTCATTAACCAAATGTAATTTAGATTTTAATTATGAATAAAACTTGTCAAAACAAATTAAGATTTCTAAATTTAAATTTGAATTTTGAAATTTATGTTAGTCATTTATCTTAAGTTTTGTTAACGATCTTTATTATTAATATTTAAGATCTCATAATGACTTATAACCAAACATGCATCTTACAAAATCAAATTAAATTGAGGCAGTTGATACATACACATAGATAGCAAATATACATGGTAGATATAAATCCCAATATCTACATATGTATGTATTGACCTTGTTGTTGTTTTGTTATTGTTTGTCATATTAAACCTTTTATTATCATATGCCATGTTGAATAATGATTAGGCATGATTTCAGTAGAATATTTGCAAAAAGGAAGGTATAATAAATTATTGATACCACCTTTTTATCCTTCCCTCTTTAGATCTTAATGTGGTTACATTTAGATCTAATATTAATATATTCATGCCCTTTTTTTTACAGCTTTTAAAAATACGACTATATTTGATATATTCCTACTTTTTCAAACTTTATATCTAATAAACATGGGTTTAATAAACTAAATAAAAAAGTTAAAAAATTGGATTTTATTGGAATTAACTAGATTGGATCTAGTGAAACGCATTAGACTTCATAGGCCCACTATGATCCAAATAGGAATTTTTTGAAATCTATCTATTTCATTTATTACAGGTCGACACAATTCCTTCAAACAGAAGTCGAGACACATCCTGCATACGTTCCACATGATAAGTCAATTTATCTATGATGGAGATATCATGATAGAGGTAGTAGATGCTAAAGCTAACATCGCAGATCCATTCACTGACGTGCTTTCTCGATTTAATTTAGGTAGGCCGATTGAAGGCATAGGAACATATTCCATAATTAGCCATAAGTGCAAGTGGGAGATTAATGAAGTTAAAGATGTTCCTTGAGAGGAATTATGTAAATAGTTATATAGAATTAACTCTTTAAATAATTTTGTTCGAAATAAAGTGTGTTTTTGGTTTTGTTTTCTTTTATATGTGTTGGAATATAGATATATACATAATGAAATAATTGCACTAAACATACATAAGTAGAAAATCCTTAGAAGATGTATTTTATTGATTGCAGGAAGGAATGTGTTCATGATTATGAGTATTGAATCGATATAGAAATAGTTACTTCTTACACGTTCTTAGTCAAGATATATCGCGAAAAGGACATTGATATATCCTATGAGACTAACATACATAACCATTCCATGCGATGGATGGTAAATTACCCATGATCATTATGGGCACCAGGAGGTTACGTACTTGTGTTTGTTAGGAAAATCACAAAATGACTTGATAAGAGTCTTCTATATGCTAATGCAACTATGTCAAAATAAAAGATCTAATGGTAGTGACATGCAATGATAAACAGACTTTAGTGTACTGTTGATCTTTAGTGACTAGATTATAATTTGATTATGGTCAATCACCTGACATCGTGATCATGTAAAGACCGTAGCTGGGTATACTTTGAACTACTTAGAGCGAAATATTACTTAAGAGAGAATGTGTTTCCTTCGTTGTAGAATGTTAATATCACCATAATTGGTAGTCAACTGAAAGTCAAAATCATTATCTAGAATAAAGCGGTTAATTGATAATTATTATCGGATTGAACTAGAGATTCAAAGTGGTTTACGCAATTAACTACAGATACTAGTAGAATTTTTTATCATAAGCTAAACTCTTGGTAAACTAGAAATTGGATTTTGCCTAAATGATCTGTAAGCGATCGAACTTATGCCACGTACTACTTCAGCAAAGTCCGTACATGCTTCAGCATTTGAATTGTTTAAATAACGATCGAGGACCAAATTCACACCAGAGAGTCAACAAAACCATGTTGACCGAGTTCGACTAATGTAAAATTAATTTATAAATGTTACAAATTAGTAATAAAACTAAACATTAATGTTTGTATTAAATTCTTATGGAATTTTAATTATTTATTAAATCCTAAAAATTAGTTAAAATGATGTATAAAAGTTATACATTAATTTAATTGACAAACAAACTTGACTTAAATAAACAAACAAATAAATGGTTTAATTGTTAAATCACTTAGGTCCAAAACATGGAAGCCCAAATGCCTAGAAGGCAAAGCTTGTTGGTAATGGAGAAGACTTGATCCTCTAGGAATAGAGAGAAAGGAGACATATATTTGTGATATACTTGGCTAGAAATAGCTATCTCCTCTCTCATTCTTCCATACACAGAATATCCCTACCCTGGCCTCCATAACAGAAGTAGTGAAGCTAAGGAGACGGTGTTGAATCCCATAACTAAGGAGATAGAACAAGGTGTTCGAGTAAGGAAATAACCATGACCATAGAGTTCGACGATCTACAAGAACACAAGGAGGAGATAATCTTTTTATTTTAAAGATTTTCAAATAAATATATTAAAAAATTAAAATTGGTTCCTTTTATTGCTTTAGAAATATATTACATTATATACCACAATCCATTGGTCAACTCACGTTAAGTTCAACATAACACAAATATAGGACATAGAGATACACCTATTACCCCTTCAACTAGCCTTTTTTGCTAGCTTCCCTTATGGCATGCCCACAACACATTTCCATATCCTTATAATTATTACAACTAACATCTAAAAAATGGTCATAACAGCCCACAGATTGTGAACTTCTTTCGTTATTTAGTAGTGATGGCAACTGCCTAAAAAAGGAAATCATGTGTCCATGGAAACTTTATATTTGTAAAACTACCTTCACGTGAAATCAGCCTTACTCTTCTGCCATCTCATGTGACTTTTATCTTCTCAAACTAGAGTTTTGCAACCATTATCTTCCTCTTGCTCAGCAATGCTTCCTCTTAGGCAACGATATACACTTCGATGATAGATATGCAAAGCCCAGTTTCAATTCTTCTTCTCTATCCATAACTAATCTCGGTCCGCAATTAGCTACTAGATCTAAATCGAGACGAATAACTAGGGTTCACGGTTTCCACTTCGACATTTGGACTGTAATCCTTGTCATGTTCATCGACATTCACTACATACCTCGAATCTCAGATTCATTTCAAAATCCATGTCTTGTTTCACCAGATCTAATATGATTGCCTTGAAAAATAACAGAGAACGCTTTCCTAACTCAATACAAAATTGGTTTGTTAGGGACAACAAAGATGGTTTTTGCCATTGTCGGTTAAATGTTGCATCCGCTTCTTATCATTAACTTCTCATGGAACATTACCGTAGAGATACTTAGTCAACATCAACTCAATTCCTCACACCAACCGTTGATGTGAACCATCATTTACCCAAACTTTGAAAGAGATTTAGACATCAAACTAACCCAGTTACCAAGCATAAATCTCATACTTGAATGATAGTCCTCATTTTCGATCTGCAAATAAGGGTTCATGTAGACCCAAAACTCTTACCATCATTTTACGAATTTCTCCATTGATTAGGTTGTTAAAAGTCATGGTGATTATTTCCTTCAAGAGTGGAAACAGGCTTGTTTCCACGGAAAGATCCTTATCGCCATTCAATTGAATAAGAAATGGGCATGTAAGACACCGACTGATAAAAATCCATTCTACTTGCTATCTAAAATTTACCCGATCGTTAATTGAAGTAACTAAATTTTCTTGAATCAGCATTTGATTTTAAAGCCAGAAACTCGGTTTTGCCGTCTATACTTAACACTACTTTATAAAATCAAACTTTGATTTCCAGATCCTTAGAATCAAACTTTAATTAGTGAATACTTTACCTAATTCTTGTATCACTCAGTGGCAGTTTCCCTCCCAATTGAAGAGAAGCATTCAAATAAACGTATACATGTTGACACACACACACACACACACACACACACACACACACACACACACATAATATCTTTACAGATCGAAGAGACACATACATATATATTAAATCAAAATAGTTTATCAATTAAATATACAAATTTAAATATTGAATTAAATTAAATTAGTAATAAAATATCATCATTAATCATATTAATAAAACATAAAATTTTAATATATAATTTTAATTAAAATTAATATAGAACTCAAAATCCTTTATTAGTAAATACCAAATGATTTAGTATGAATTTAGTTTTTATGCAAACACAAAGTACGATCTTGTGCAAATTAATAAAATCAATAATTTCAAAATTACCCTTTTAAAAACCCACTGTTAATGCATTTGATCCAACAAAATCGATATGAAGTGTTGAACTTGTGCGATTCATATCCATACGATTATACATCAATTTGGCGAGGAGTTTGAGAGCTTGCAATGGAAGAAATATAAGGTTAAACAGACTAGCAATTCAAAAGTTATGACGAGGATTAAAGAAAAAGCAGAGCAAGTGATCGTGATGGTTGATTAGCCCTCCTCATTGTTCGACCAATCATTGCACAAATGAGCCATTTGAATCAGATCCTGGATCAGTTGATGTATCAAGGGCTAACATTTGGCTGATCGACTACTTAAAGTTGTTTTTTTGAGACTCTTAGTATTGTGTTTTGGGTTGGGCTTATTAGGATCAGACGATGATGGTTCTAGCATTTTATCTAACGTTTGAGAGCTTCTACCGTCGATATGAAACAACCATAGCCTCAATCTTCATGTAGGAGAGTGAATCCACCACTATCCTTTCATATATAGGTATTTTGATATCAGTTGATTGTTCGTACTATTGTTTATAAGTAGTTGGTAATTAACAGACAAGCAAAATCATTTGGTTTCCACAACAATGGCAAAATTTTCATAGTACACTGAGAGTGGAAAGAAGGATGCAATTGATAAAAGAAACCATACATACACAAATGCAAATGTGACTTGCACCAATAAAATCGAAGGTGCGACTGCTAATTGCATTCCAAAGTTTATTTTCTTGAAACTTAGTTTCTTAACAGTAGTTGACAGAAAGTAGCGTATTTTTGCAATTAGTTTCAAACCAACGTATATTTTCTAATTATTTTGAAAAGTGTTGTCAAAATTATAAAATTTCTTAATAACATTCTACTGCATAATTTACTGGTCTCTTAGCACGTCCAATGCACATGCACATAGAAATATCTTTGAGTCGAGGTATAATATGATCTCGGTAATAAAATTACAATTTAATCAACGTTTCAATAATCATAAAACGACACACATACAAACACACGCATATATATGGAGTGACCATCGAGACACAAAAATAAAACATATTTTTTGATTTTTTTTTTGTGTATTTTACTTGGAAGGTGGAAATTAGGGAGAAATTTAACCATCAATATTAATAGTGTCAAATCTTGTATCATTATTTTGTAATTAAATAGAATTACCATACACACACGAGGATCCAAATCCTTGAGTTTTATTTCATTTCCATTTATTTAGAAATATCATCCGTTGGATCGACAAGATCATGTTGGTGGTTAAAAAGAAAGTTGGACCAGTAAATCAATAATGGAAATACGCTAGATGCAGTGGATGAGTTTTTAGGAATAATTGGATTTGATGATTGATTTTTGGAGACAGATGTTAAATTTTGGAGGGAAAATAAAAGCATTTTGTTAGCCAAAAAGCTAAAAAGGCCGAAGATTTGTAGGAAATGAGGCCCAAAGCAACATCAGTCCTTGGATACAAGACGCAAATTACATCTTAGCCCTCTCCTCCTTCCCGCACACAATTTTGTAACGTGCATTTGGCTTTGTAGCATTGCCCTTTTAGCAGGGACATGTTAAAACTACGAGGTCACGCTAAACTGTGAAGATTTGTTAAGTGTTAAATCACGAAGGCAGTGTATTTCCTCTGCCAAATATCCCACCAGTCATAGTTGCACTCTCGCTTTGGATAAAAAACCCTAAGTCCAAGTCCGTAACCTAAATCAATGGCGAATCCCGCGAATTCAGATGATTTCTCCGACTCAACCGAGTCCGATGATTCACAAAACGATAACAATGGTCAAGAATCGGAGGACGAGGAAGAACTCGAAGCGGTGGCTCGACCGGCGGATCTCGACGAGGATGATGACATGTCACAGTCGACAGAAGATGAAGTCATGAGGGAGGCTGAGAGCGATGACGATTATGCTGACAGCAATGAGGTATGATGTTAGCTCGGAGCTCAAAGTCTTGATTTTCAGGTTCTTACAACCAATTGACGTATTTTTCCCGATTCAGAGCAATTATATCGCAATGTCGATTTAAATGTTTCCTTGGATTTGCATTTGATAGTTGACGATTGTAAGGTAGGGTTGGAAACGGCTTGTATTTTACGTTTTTGTGAGGGTTTAGTGTAAATATTTTTCAGACGTGCAGACTGAAACTAGTGTTTTTAGGGTTTCTTCTTCTTTTATTTTGTTATTTTTATTTTTATTTTTTTAGTTTAGCTGATTAGCTCACATCACCAAACTTATCATGCTAACCCACTTTCAATACCAGTTAGGAGAATATTCATTTTTTGGCACGTTGGCGCTATGTTGGCATTTTTTGGCACGTTGGTGCTATGTTGGCATTTCTAAATAAAATTGCACTGGCGTCATTTAAACGAGCAGGAAAAAAAATGCCCAGACAACATCAGGTGACAAAAAGGGACATATTCATGTAATATGTTTTAAAAATTGACTAGATCTGTTGTTAGTATTGGAACATGGACTAATTGGATAGATTTTGAAATGTCAATTTGTTGTTAACTTCTGTTTGTATTAGGCCGAACCGATAATTATCTTCAAAACTAAGTGCGTCTTTGCGGATAAAGGTACGAGTGAATCCGAGTTGAGCGAACTCCCTTTTTTGGACAAGTTGAAAATTGAGAAGCAAACTTAGATAAGACAATTTTTTAATATGGATATCAAGAAAAAACTTATTATGGGACTTAGGGGCGATCGTTCGGTAAGTTCGGTTGGTTTTAAGGTAAAAAATGTTAAACCGAACTGAAACCGAAAAAAATCAAAATCGAACCGAACCAAATTAATTTCGGTTAATTCAATCGGTAACCGATTTAACCAAACTGAAAACGTAAGTAAGATAAATTACCATATGTTATTATTCAAATGATCGATTTACCTAAAGGAAAACATAAATTAATGTTTAGAGAAACTATTTCAAGTATTTTTTTTAAGTTTATAAGAAAAATAACATATTTTCAAAAGATAAAGTTTGATTTTTATTACTAAACACATTATTAGGAGTATTACAATGCCATAAATTTGGATAATACAATAAAAGTTCGGTTAATTCAGTTAAACTCATAACCAAAATAAAATTATTTTACAAACCGAATTCAAACTGATACAATTTCATAACCGAACCAAACCAATTGAAATAAACCGGTTTGGTCTGTTAATTCGATTCGGACTGAATATTGCTCACCCCTAGTGGGACCAGGCTTTGTCTGAACCTCTTTTTGGTTGGGGTAATATTACCTCTTTTTGATTTTCAAAATGCGAACGCTATGTTTTCTTTTTATATTACGTTTTCCTATTTGCGCACTTTGGAAATGGAAAATAGTTTTATCATGGCAATCGCTTGATAATCCCATCATTTCTCTTCCTCTTCTCAATTTTTAGCAAAATCCAAACAAAAGCCCCGAATCCCCGATTCGACTACCACTTAAGACTACAAATTTTGTCCTATATTAAATTAAAATTCTTGGGTGGACGGAAGACACGTTGATGAAAGACACATCTTCATCATCTCGAATTGATGGTAAAAAAACTAAAATTTTAACCTTGATTTGCAATTTAATTCGGTACTTTGTCATGTGTTATTGTAGATTTGATATTATAATTTAGTCGTGGAATGGTTTGGAAGTATTATGTTTGTGTGAATGGCTCAAATAATAGCTTGCGAAATAATATATATATATATATATATATATGTTGATTGGAATCAATTTTGTGATTAGAGTTGGAGCCTAAACCAGTAGACATTTTGATGACACCGACATACATTTTGTTCGGCGAATTCAAGAGTCCGAGGTAAAGGAGACGCTAAAACGAATGAAAGTAGGCAAGACTTGTTGAGGTCTGATGACATTCCCATTGAGGTGTGAAGATGTCTTGGATAATATTTTCAAATCAAACAAGATGTCAGATGAGTGGAGGAGAAGTATATTAATTCCGATCTTCAAGAATAAAAGAGATATTCAAAGTTGTACAAACTACAGATGAATTAAGCTTACGAGTCATACAATGAAGCTTTGAGAGAGAATCATTAAACATCGATTAAGAAGGATGACAAGAGTTTCAAAAAATCAATTTGGTTTCATGTCTGGGAGTCGACTACAGAGGTGATTTGCTTAATAAGACAACTTATGGAGAGATTTAGGAAGCAAAAGAAGGATCTACACATGGTATTTATCGACTTGAAGAAAACTTATGATGAAGTACCGAGAAATGTTATGTGGTGGGCCCTAGAAAGGAAGAGAGTCTCAACAAAGTACATCACCCTTATCAAGGATATGTACGATGACGTTGTGACTAGTGTCGGAACATGCGATGGTGAAACCAGTGACTTTTCCATTAACATAGATTTACATCAAAGATCAGTTTTGAGTCCCTATATTTTTGCCCTAGTGATGGATGAGATTACGAAGGGTATACAAGGTAAGATTACTTGGTGTATGCTCTTTGCTGATGATGTTGTGCTAATTGACGAAAGTATGATAGATGTTGATAGACAACTGGAGCTGAGGAAATAGATTTTAGAGTCAAAGAGTTTTAGGCTTAGCAGAACAAAAACAGAGTATACGAAGTGCGAGTTCAACGGTGTCAGGTCGGAGGATGAAGATGTCACTCTGGCTGGACAAGTAGTGTTAAAGAAAGATTTCTTTCGATGTTTAAGATCAATGTTGCAGTATGATGACAAGATTGATGAAGATATTAGTTTTAGAATTCGAGCCGGATTGGTGGAATGACGACTAGCATCTGACATTCTCTATGACAGAAAAATCCCACAAAAGTTTAAAGAAAAGTTCTACAGAACGACAATCATGCCTGCGTTGTTGTATGGTGCAGAATGTTGGTATATTAAAAGACAACACGCTCAAAAGATAAGTGTAGCAAAGATGCGTATGCTACGATGAAGCTGTGGTCATACAAGACGAGATTGAATTAAAAATGATGATATACGCGGCAAACTTGAAGTAGCACCAATTGAAGAGAAGCTAGTCTAATACCGTTTAAGATGGTTTGGATATCTTCAACGGAGGACTTCCGAGACACCTGTGCGCGTTGAAATTACATGCCGCATTGAATGCTCAAAGAGAGGTAGATGACGATCAAGATTGACATGTGAGGAAGTAGTAAAAAAACTTAGAATATATCTGAAGTGCTAGTGTCAGACAGGAGCATGTGAAAGTTAGCGATCTACGTACGAGAACAACGAGCTAAAAGTTTTTTGCTTAGAGTTGATTTAGGGCCGGCGATATAAGTTTTAGTTACAGGACTAATAAATAAAAGCCTAAAACGTAGTGTTTGGCCTTTTTAATTTCTATTGGTATCATTACTACTACTATTATTATTATCGTGATTTTTTTTAAATTTCTGTATACATTTACTTTTATTTTTATTTTACTTATTTATTATTATTATTAATATTTATTTAATTATTTTATAATCATGGTTTATTATTATTATTACTATTATTGTTATTATTACTTTTAAATTGACTTTGTCATTTAGTTTTGAGTTTCATCTCCAGGGGACCCCAACTTGTTTGGGAATGATGACTTTGTTGTTGTTGTGGAGTTGGAGCATAAACCAATTGATAGAAGCATTTTTTACTTCTAACATGAGCAATGAAGTGAAAGTCAATCACTTAGGACGTATTGTGTTATACATAATATTAGTTAATTATCAATTAAATTTAAAATCAAATTATATAATTGTGTTGTTTCTTGAATTTTATATAATAATCAAGTGTCACAATTCGTCCTATTGATCATTCAAGCAAGATTAGGCTAATAGATTGCAAAGATCCCGATTCGAACATAATTTAAGAACGGCTCGCTTTTGGAAATTTTTTTAGATCGAGTATAGTAGATTAGATTATCATCTTCTTGCCGCATTGTGTGCTAAGGGAAGGCCAGACAAATGCATTTCAGTTTAGAGTAGGAAAGATGATTATTACTTTAGGTGATGTAGAGAGACTAATAAGCCTTGATGCTGAAAGTTTTTCGATACATTCCGATGATTCCAAAAACGACTATATTGGGTTTTCGTATATAACTAATATATCACATCCATGATTTAGTTTTCTCGATAGTAAATGCTAATAGATAAAGGCCTTGATTTGCATCAACACCCGTTACTACAAGTAAAGTGCCTGGATATTTTCCGTATGCATGTGTGCCATCAATATAAAGTAATGAATGACAATATGCAAAGTATTCAATTGACGACTCAATTGTCCTATAAAAGCATCATCGAAAACACCACAAGCGTGGGTGACATCAAATACGGTTCCAGGATAGCTATTTTGCACTGTTTTAAGATACTTGGTAATTCTGCATACGATGTATTATAGTCTCCATAGATCATTTCTAAAGCATTTGTTAATCCTTGCGAAGCCTTTGAGTAATTAACTTTGGTATGTTACATATTTGATGTTACTCAAATCTATTTTGCAGTCAAATTTTTTTGACTAGTGGAAGCATCTTACTACAAATAAACTTAACTGTTGCTTGATGATAATTTGAGTTTATGGATGGTAGGATTCAGATAAATGAAATTGCTTCCATATGATTTAATTTTCCATTAATTTTGGGGTCTTTTATCAGATAGACCAGTACTCATGCATGTGGTGATGCACGTGTGCATAGAAAAAACCATCTCAGTTTTTATAAAGTTTCTAGTAAAAAAAAGAAATTGGTAACAACATAATTTTGGTATCTCCAGGGTTCAACCCCGAGACCTCTATTATCTCAATCTAGAGCACTTAAGTATTTTTGTAATTTCAAAAGCTTTAAATGAAGATAGCCTGGTTATATACTGATTAGCATGCACTCTTCACTATTTTTTTGAAACGTGTACTTTATTTACTGAACAAAAATCAAGAGGGGTACAAAATGCTTCAATCAGGAAACAAATCGTGGCGGGAGTTTCACCAATCATAAGTACTCAAAAACCACCATATGTTCCCTTTATGCAATGGACTAATAAAAGCACTAAAAATCTAAACTAAAACAACTGTCTATAATGAATCAAATCCACAAGAAACTCAAATAAAAAAACAAAGACAACGACCTTTGATGACTTTCAAAAAGGGGGAGAACACAATTTGGACTCCATCTCCTCTTTGATCAATTCCTGGCCGCCTTGATGAGGAATCTCCTCTTTGATCAATTCCTGGCCGCCTTGATGAGGAACGACAGCAACTTCAGCGAGAGTTACCATAAGCAGCTACCCTCCAATACGATTGCTTCTTCAGGCTATCCCCTTATTCGTTGGTTTTGAAGCTTGAAATCCGACCAGAGAAAGTGTGTCAGTTCTTAACGTAATTGCTCATTCGCTTAATTGTTCAATAAGTTTTTCGTAAGAGCCCTGACTATTCGAAAAGAAATAGAATATTTAATTGCTCATTCACGTAATTGTTGTTCAATGACTTTTTCTTTTGTTTCAAAAATCAATTCAACCCGAGGTCCATTTTCAACCCATCATATCCTGGACACTTGCACATCCAATTGAGCTTTCTCTATAATGGATCCAGCCATTGTTGTTGCAGTACATAAGATCTTTCATTATTATGTTTTCATGGTCATTTAGCTCTTCAAGGGATTGATTATCATCATATGTTAGTGCTTCATTATTAACATCCATATTATCGATTCACGTTTTATCTTCTTTAATCCTACACGGCACTTGCATATTATTCAATTGCATTTCGTTGATGTTTACGTTGTCCACGAAATCATCAACATCCATATGATGTTTTGATTCTTCTCCAACCTTATGCATTGTAAAACTAAAAAATAAAATTGATAAGAATATAGAATACAATGTAGATCAAAAATAATATCGTAATATAAATTAGTACCCACCTAGAGGTTGTTTGAGAATGAGTTGGAATACATCCATCCGAAGAAATGAAACTAGGATCCACGTTTTGTGGTTGATTAAACGATCCTCCAACAAATGCGCTACATCTATTCATTAGATTAGTAAATTCTTCAACATCATGACCATCCATGTAAGAAAGAGGCATCATAGATTGTGTCTTTTGAAAATTTGTTATATGTATCTAGTCTACCATTGAATATTGCGGTTGTTTGACATGTGCAACTTTTGATTCCTTTACACAAAGGTTCTATCACATTTATTCAACCGAAAATGTTGATTTCGTATCTAGAGCATCCTCTACGTTAGTTGTCTATGAACCATCATCTGCGGTCCATTTTGTTACTAGCTTTATATCAAACTCACAAGGATTGATTTTTGTTACTTCATATAAACGATTTTATTAAGCTATTGAAATTTACAATACTTTATTTTTGATTCTTTCCTTCTCCCACATTCTTTTTCCCACCAACAAATTTAGGTCTATCATCATTGATCACTAATTCCCCATCATAGTAATATAAAATTGATACCATTGATATTTTCTACAAAATTTCTAAACATGCATAATTTTTTACAATAATAACAACGCCATTGCATTGAATGCATTACAATTAAGAAAATGTTGTTCTAGAACAACTAATTTGAAAAAAAGGGCATAAGTAAAACATAAAAATTGTACCTTGAATACCTTCAATGGATTAGACGATGATGTTATTGCTAATTCGATCTAATTTTACAAGGGAAACTAATTTTTTTATGTTGTACTTTGAGATTTGGGGAAGAAGCAACGAAGATGTAAAAAGACGGGTTATAAGGCGACTACCCCGATAAAACCCATTTTCCTATTTGTGCATCTTCAAAATGCGCAAACAGGAAAACGTACTTAAAAAAACATAGCATGCGCATTTTGAGAATGCGAATGTTAGGTTATGAAAATAATACGCGTACATTTATAGAATGCGCACATCTCAGTCACAAAGAGCCATATTTTCATAGCAAGTTTTCGATGTCTATTTCCGCAATAAGTTTTTTTAGAGGCCTATAAAAAAAATTGACCTTTTTAAAAACACTGCTTGTCGCAGACACATTTTTCAAATGATTGTTGTCATATGTAGGAGATTGCATTTTGATCTCATAGTTTTATTTTTGATGGATCATGGAATGAATAGGATTGGCTAGGGGTGATAATTTTTCATTCTCTGCATTTGTGATGCTATTTGTATTACTGACTGAAGTATGTTTTTTTTACTAGCACTTGAATGTTTTTTGTAATTTTTAATAGGAGGAAAAAGTTGCGAAGTTGTTTTTTCCCCTTCTATTTTCTTTTCCCCATTTCTTTCTTGTTTAGTTTAGATTTTGATATTGGATTTTCTGAGTTATTTGCTCTTGTTTAGCCATTTGGTCTTCTTTAAGAAATTAGGTTCAATGTTTATGTGCCAGCGATGGCAAGTTTTATACATGTCTTCATTTTGACTGACAAATTTGTTTGTTGGCTGCAATCACTTTGAAAAATTAGATGCTGGATTTCATTGTTTAAGTATTGTTGCTACTTATAATAGCTTTAACGCCGCTATGTAGGCTAATGGGAACTTTAAAACTTCTGAAGTCGGAAAGCGAGAACGGGCCAGGCTGAGAGAAATGGAAAAGCGCAAAAAGCAGAAGATCCAGGAGATTCTAGATGCACAAAATGCTGCCATTGAAGCTGATATGGTTAACTGTTCTCACTTTAATATTAATTTTTTCCCTTAAAGCATCTCGTAATAGTAATTGTAAACTAGATGTTCTTGATTTACTAGAACAACAAAGGCAAAGGGCGGCTGAAGTATTTGCTTCAACAAACCGAGATATTTGCTCACTTTGCAAATGGTGCACAATCTGTTCCTGAAAAAAAACC
This sequence comes from Allium cepa, assembly GCA_030765085.1. Lineage (NCBI taxonomy): Eukaryota > Viridiplantae > Streptophyta > Magnoliopsida > Asparagales > Amaryllidaceae > Allium > Allium cepa. The sequence goes on from CM060942.1 coordinate 618,402,377, forward strand.
AAGGGGAAGGTAACATTTTGCCAACTCTAGCAGACTAATGCATTTCCTAAAAGTAGGTACACATTTTTTTTTAATAATTGTTATGTTTTAGAATGAGTACTAGTAAATACTGATTGGAGATGCCAAGCATATAATACTTGTAAAAAAAAGTTTTCTTCCCCTTTGAAATTCTAAAATAGGATATTGAAAAGTTTTCTGTAAATGTATCTAATATAGAAGTCAAATTAGTCTATGAAACCTGTTAGTAATAAGTCTTTAAATGATTCTTTAATTAAGTGAACAAAAATTCAAAACAATTGAACAAAAATACGAGGTAATAATTTTTAACAAATAATTAAAATAAATTCAAAGTAATTTGACAAAATATATCAACGAAAAAGTAAATCAGATAACATTTTTTGTTTTTGTTTTTAAATTAGCTGTAACTTGACAAGAACAAAATTTCTAAAAAGCCAATTCACCCAAAACATTTCTTTTCAATCAATATAATAACAGTTGAAAACATATTATGAACTAATATAATAAGACATAACATAACCGAGTTCCTTTCATAGATATCAGTTATGAACATTAAAATTCCTAATAAATTTTGGATGGAACAAAATCCGCACCTTTCGGTGCTATTTTCACACCCTTCTGCAATGCCTTATTTATTTAAGACTATAAGTTGCAGAAATAGTAGTAAAACATGCAGAAATAGTAATATGTGAAAATAGTAATTTTTTGCATACCAAAAATTACATGAAAAAACATATGTGTATTTTGTCAATTTATACTTATATCATTAGTTTTGGTTTATAACATTTCTATAGTTTTACTTGGAAGTGCAAAGTTAGAGCAAGATATTAAAATTTCAACAATTAACAACTAATTTATTTGTTGTCACATATTGTAATCAATATTTATATCTTTTGTCTATGATACTGTTATATAATATAAGCTTACTCGCAGCCAAAATATTGAAACAACAACGATTATCATTTAATTCATTTGGTGTCACATATATAATCAATATTTATATCTTTTGCTTATGATACTAACTATTGTGTATTAAGTCTAAAATAGTTTTACATGTTGATAAAGAATTTTACTTGCAATTAAAATACATTCAAAGGTAGCGAACCATTTTCAAAGTATTTTGCTAGTTTAATAATTTATTTTTGTTACAAAATGAATATTATTTTCTTTAGAAAGTAAATTTGGTCCTAAGTCTAAACGAGTAGTTTCTATTATTAACTTAAATGCCATTACTTGAAAAAAGTATCTTTTTCTAAAATTTTAAATTTTGCTCTGTTACATCAAATTTGGATTTATTTTCCCGACTCTCACCTTAGTCAGCTGAAGGCTTATCAACACAAATTTGGAAACTATATATATATATATATATATATATATAATGAGAATAGTTCGTTTTTAAGCTTTTGAATTTACAAAACTAACCCTGTCTGCAAGTCCAAATAGCAAAGCCATATTCCTTACCCATCTCATAATTACCCGTGCACACGAAACAATGTGATTTGAAATTTCAGAAGCAGCCATGGTTACAAGTTGAATAACGCAACCACATATTAAATAATAATGGGCACTTACATCATTTTCTTCTCAACTTTGAGTTTCCCATTTCCACGCTTCATTTCTTTTTTCAATTAGATATAAACCAGTTTTTACTTTCTAGAACAAATCAAAAGCGAAATCAGAAATCAAACAGCATGAAAAAACCCAATGTTAGTCAAACTATATTTCTCTCCAGCTTCAGGGGATTACATAGTTTAAATATTTATTCTCTCTACTCTTTTTTTTTTCTTCTTTCTTTTTTCTAGCATCAAATTCTCCATCTTCTTCGCGTAATTATTAGTAATTTATATTAGCATCATTTCATGTTAATTTGTTATTTTTCTTTAATAAATTCCTCTTTGATTTTACCCTATATATGTTAGTGCAATGGCGAGGCATTGTTTGGAGTAAGAAAACAATACTATTTAAATTCACTTATATTCACATGTTGATATTATTAGTATGCTTCTAAACACTATGAGCACTTTTTATTTTGTGACAAACTTCATGTAAAATCCTCTCATAATGGTTCCAAAGTACAATTTATGAAATACATCCACGAAACACCTTTATATCGACGAGAGAAGCATGTGCATCACCATCTTCTTTTGAATTGATCTTCAGTGACTGCAAAATTTAAATGGAATGGTCCAAGAAGCAAACGGTGTTACTCTCTCTCTCTCCAGGTGTAACGATCGCCCTTTCGGCCCTCGAATGTCGACGCTAATACATCCATGATGTTCACATGCCGATCTACCAGTGCTGAGAAGACAAAACGTTATGGTAAAATAAAAAAGAAGAAAAAGAACAAGAAAGAAGAGAATATAATATCAAAATCTCACAGCGGACAGATAATATATAATATAAGAATGATACTTTTACAAAAAGAACATTTTAATATACATACAATAAGTAGAGAAAAACTAACCTATCATCTGCCTGGACAGTTATAACATCCTGTCTTTACAATTGCTGATAAGTATAAACAAAGCAATGCAACCGAAATAAAATCTATGGTGGGAATCATCCAGCTCCTCTCTCCAAGAGCTCCAATGATCATCAATGAAACATGAAAATATATACACGAGGCTGACCCGAGCATTATAAAAAAAATAACACCCGGATCAGTCTGGTAAAGCAGCATGAGAAAATTCAAGCATGTGAATTATTTAATGTTATAAAGCCTTTTTGAAATAAAGGTATCTCGTAAAAACACGTCGTAAATAAACACGAACAAGTTTTTACTTTACGATAATCGCACCATTTTATAGAAAAATTTAATTATATTATAATAATGTGTACGTTGTTCAATATAAATATAAATCATAAATGAAATGGTTACATTGGTTACATTTGACAGCATATTTAGATATACAAACGAAACCGTTAAGTTATGTTCGTATAAATGGATTTTTCATGGAGATCTCCTCAATGAGACCGATCTCCTATGAGAAGGATCAGAAAATACATTTCGAGCGTCTTATATCTCTAGATAAAATATACCATAAGGTAAACACACTTGAGCTATCATCCGAACACTCGTTTGAACAATATGTACCAAGTATCAACAACTCCCCACTAGCAACATCTATAAGTATACTCTAGATTTGGAGTTGTCGTACCCCTGATGAGTCAGCTAAACCCTAGGATCGTGCAACTTACTCTGTCTTTAGTCATTTTTCCGATGTCGATGCTATGTTCGGTATCTTCACACGAGTTTTCAACAAAACTCGATCACATAATGATAGGGATTCCTTCATCTCAACAGATTCCAGAACCACACATGGTTTCCATGATTCACTTTCAAAATAGTGAATCCGTATTTCAACCGTAAGGTTGTTTTCGATAAGTAAGACACTTACCGATCTCGGTCTCTCCAAGACCGAGTCGATGAATTTGGTTTATTCAACGATAATGAAAATGATCGCATAAAAGAACTAAGTCTTGAATACTTTCTCATAAGCAAGTTAACATGCCTGCACTATCATTTCATGCAAGGCATGGTCAAGTCACATAAACGACTTGTAATCCCTTTTTTATTAATATCTTTTATTAATTAAAGACCCTTCTGATCAGGAAAAACATCTTTTTATCTAATAAAACTTCTCTTTTATAAATCAAGACTTCATTAATTTGTTAGTACTCCTTTATTAATTAAAACTCCCTTTATGTACTTGCATATATTGTTTAATTTCTCACTTATACCCTTTTCAATACTTGAAAATATTCTATACTTATTCGAACGGTATAAGTATATTCACAAATTACTTAACAAGTTTTATTTACTTTAAAATATAATCAAAGGGATTAAAACAATTACCACCAAAACATTGTTATAATAAACGCCTTTTCTTTTATAAATTAAACATACTACATATTTTATCTTTTATAAAAGACTCGTATACTTGTTATTATATTTAAAATTCCAGCATTAAAGATCTAAATAGTTTTATAATATTTCTTTCAAATTATAGTTTAAGGGTTTAAAAACAAACGTTGCTAAAACATTGTTTACTATAAACGCAAAACCATTTCATTTGATCATTATTTCTAAATCTCTCTTTTAAAGGTTTAATTACATTTATGGGTTAAAGACAAGTGTTGTTATAAACAATTGTCACAACAAACCAAAACTGTTTACTTGTATTTTTCTACTAATTATTCATTAGTAAATATCTAATTATCTCCCCAAAATATAATTAATAATAAGGGTTAAAAATAAATGTTGTTACAACAACCCCAAAACCATTCATAATATAATTTTCAACAGATCATATAACACAATATATGAAAAGTAAAATCAACAGTGTGAGGAATCCCGTTGGATTCCTTCAACCTATCCTCTTGCATCTTAACTCATATATATATATATATATATATATATATATATATATATATATATCAACAGCCGATGAGGAATTTTGTTGGATCCCACCAACCTATCCTTGCCTCGCATACAATATATAATCATAAAATAAAAATCAACTGCTTCGAGGCGGTGTCGTATACAAATGGTCATCCGTTCATATATGAGAACATATAATGTCTTATCCGCTCCAGAGGCAGGAACATATCCAAACCAATTGATAAATACAGTAAAATAGTCCAAACAAGCAACAACAGTCAACAATAAAAATTTACCCACACTTATATACAATATAAGTGGGCTAGAGACGTGAGTTTAACTCACCGAAATTCCAGTAATCGCCAAAGCGTTCTATTTTGAATTAAAAACGAACTGCCGTTCGATTTTAACATAAATTAAATCCATCCAATCCAACTCCATAACATAGATTTCGCCGATACGATCACAACGCAACTTGTCGCGCTGAAATCCGACATCGTATGAAAAAATTATACATTTTTAAACATTCTATTTTAATATATAATCAATTAACAAGTCATTAACATTTAATTACCATTTTTAGACTAATCATGCGCGCTAATCCTCCACCTCGTTTTAAAACCCATGTCACGCTTGCAATCACGTTCATCTTTACCGCGCCCCTCTACGTTTTGTCAGAGTCACCACAACACCACATGAACTCACCCACTCCACGACCATCCTACCAGCACCGACGCCATGCCCTAGCTCGCGTCCATCGCCTCAAATTGGCCAAGAGCAGCGCCATGAACACGGCGAAATTCCGGTGACACCTCGACGAATTATCACATCTCAACTGTTGAATGAGTCGAGAGAGCTCCTCTCGACGATCATCTTTGCAGTTGAACTCGAGGCTTAGAAATGCTCGTAGTGGCTTCGATCATTGTTGGCCATCGGATCGAGTTAAAGAGGGTGGCGGCTGAGACATATAGGGTTTCTAAAATGAGAAATTTTAAAGCCCTTTTATAGAAAATTTTATAAAACACTATTCACGTTTTAAAATTTCAAACTCCAATCGAGGCTTGCTGACTGACTTTCTATACTAAATACCCATATTCCGAACACAATGGAACTAGTATTGGGATCAAATTTCATCATATACAGAAGTTAACATTCAAAATCAAATTATATAAATTTAAATTCCTTTAATTAATTTTTACACGTTTCGAACTCGCACGGCTAAACGATACGTTCGATCGTCTCGAAATTCGATGGCATATAATAATTCACCACTATGGATCCAATGAAATCGGTTTCGTTGAAATTCGAGACAGTACCCCGGAAGGCTATTTTCACACGTTAATTAAAACGAATTATTATCAAAACTAGTTTATTCACTCTTAATTTAAATTTATAAGTTTACTATCTTCATTCTTATTCAAATAGAATTTAAATCAACTTTCGAAATTATTTTCATTCATATTAAATTTAAGATTTAATTATTTAAACAAAAAGGTGGAACCCGGTACACGAGGCTCCCGTACGATAACGGGCACTAAGGAGGTCGATAATGTACACAGCCTTTCGCTCACATTGCGAAGATGCTGTTTATGGATTCAAACCTGAGCGTCCAGATCACCATGCAGGCGACCTAACCATTATGCCAGGGCTCCACCTCAAGATTTAATTATTTAAACAATTTCAAATATTAAATTTAACAATTTAATTATTAGATAAATCCTTATATTTGAAATTTAAGCTATTTAACTTATTCAACCAATATTTTCATATTTAAATCAATTAAATATTTCAAATTCAAATGACAAAAATTCTGGGTTATTACACCAGGAAACTTAGGAGTTGTTCTTCTTCCGGAGAAGTTTAGAGTTGTTAGCTATACATACATATTCAACTTAATAGCCTAATCTTATCAATAACAATCAATTTGGTCATTAAATATAATTGATTGAAGTACTCTAAGTCCAAATGTGAACAAACGCTTAATGGTGATGTAGTATTTATAAATTTGTACATCAACATACGAGAACAAGATGTTTTTTTAACCTCTACTACATGTTAGCTTCACAAGTTATAGCTCTGGATTCATATGTTTCCATGGGAACACCAATTATTCAACATAGAAATCGAATCTCCATCATTGTTTTATTAAGGCTTTGGATTTACTAATGAGCAATAATCTTAATAAAATAAAAAATGTACCAAGGAAAAATAAAATCACCCATATTTGTTGTATATAACTAACCTACACGAGACTGCGTTGCTGCAACTTGCACGTACTTTTCTTTGACTACATGCATTATATAGTGATGCATTATGTGCCCTACAACATCAATCGTATTTGTACTTTTTTTAAATTTAATGCCATAAGCGAATATTTAAACAAAATTTAAAGATAACCGGGCTGCTTTAATGATTGTCATTGGGACAAAAATTTATGAACTCGCTTCTTAGAGCATCTCTAGCAGGGGAGGCGTTTTTAGGGTAGGGATTAAAAATAAAAGCGTTGATTTCTCCCACTTCTCTAGCAGTCGAGTGGAAGGTTATGCTCCTTTTAAAAAAGAAAAGAAAATCTATAAACGGTTTTTTGAAAACCGTTTATAGATATCAACTGTTTTCTGAAAACTGTTGATAGCACCATTTTAAAAACCATTTATGTATTAAGTTGGATTTTTGAAAATCCTTTTGGTTTAAATGGCAATCTAAAAACCGTTTTTGATCAGATTTCAACGCAATCTAAAAACCCACTTAAAAGGGGAAACCCCCACTTCTTTCCCTAATTTTTGATCAGATTGGTCTTGTTGGAGATGCTCTTACTACAGACATACTGTTCTTATCACATAGACGTATGCTTATTATATGAGGCATATGCCATGGAATATTCTATTCTTTGCTGGAACTTGATGCATCGTTATATGCTATAAGTGTTGTTATGTTATAATTCTATTGTTTATAAGTGCAATATGACTAGGAAATCTTCTATAATCAGTAGGAGTGGTGGAGACCATGATTGATCATTTTGTCCTATACGTGAAGAGGCAACCAATGAAGCCAGTTTTGTCGGTGGTGGATTATTTTACAATTCGGAAAAATATGTTAAATAATTAACACTTTGTTATATGTGAGAATAATGTAAACTCATACCTTTGATGTATGAACAATGGTTCATCACTTGGCCCTCATAATTTCCGTGCCTATATCCCATTCAGATAATAAAAACAGTTGAAAGAGTTTGTGCTAAACTTCATATTCATTTATTTTTCTCGCAAATTCTAAGTTCTAAAATTATAGAACCTTTTAAAGTTAGATTTATTTCCCTCAAGCTCCGGTGAGTTACAATGAAAACCAAACTAACAACTCAGAATATACCTTTTACCTGTCAAAACTTCTTAAGTCACGTGTATTAATGACAAGACATTAATCTCCTAACTATTGTTTTAATTACAACACATTATGTGATACATTCACCTCTCAAGCATCCTTATAATATTAAAGCAATATCCAAATTGATGTAAAAAAATATATGAAATAAGATTATGGCGTATTTATTGATATTGTTTTGCAATAAAAGTAACTCAGCTCACGTTTTTGGTTTGCATGTATAATAGGAATACATCAAAATGAAGCATTTGATATTACAAAATTGCCCCTGCGTCTTTAACCCTTAATAATTATAAATCAGGGTACCTTTTACTTTATGCGAACCCACAGCATCATTTTTCACCATATCAGCACAATTCATTTCCTTTTCAAATTATTGCATTTTCTATCTTCTTTGTAACTGTCGTGATTTACTAAAGAAGAAATTAATAATCATTGAAGAATGATTTCAGTAATCGATCAATGAACAAAAATGAAATTCATTAAAACCTTTGCTTTTGATTTCTCTCTTCGTAATTTTGTAAGCAAGAAAGCCTTTATTTATGCATATGACCATCATTTGACAATAAATAAAATTTTTCTTAGTTTTCATTGTTTTACGAGTTCTACAAATAATCTTTACAAGCATTCCATGTTTATTTTTATTTCAAAAGAAAAAAGAAATGAATTCTTAAAAAATTTATTTAAGATATTCAAAATTAAAATATGTTGATTCAAATTATTGATGTTTCGATTTTGGTATCCGTTTCGTTTTAGTATCATATTATTTCATCATCATCAACAACAAAGCCATTATTCCCAAACAAGTTGAGGTCGGCTAGAGATGAAACCCAAAAATAACGACAAAGTTAATTTAAAAGTAATAACGACAATATTAGATTTAAATAAATATGTAAAAGGTGAAAATAGAAATAAAGATAAAAATAAAATAAAGCAAAATAAACAAACAAATAATAATAATACTAAATAAATAAAATAAAATAAAAAATAGATAAAGAAATTAAAAAAATCATCATGGTAATAATAATAATATAATAATAGTAATAATGAAAATAATAGTAATATGAACCGAAGACCAAACACTACGTCTTTGGCTCCTATTCACTAGTCATATAATCGAAAACTTATAACACTACCCCTAAATCAACCCTACGTAAAAAATCCTAGCTCATGGTTCTGGTACATGGATCGTTAATTTCCACGCGCCTCTGTTCGCCACCAGCTCTTCGGATATATTTCAATTCCTCAAATCCCTTTTTGCTACTTCCTCCTATGTTAACCGTGGTCGACCTATATCTCTCTTCGAGCATTCGATGAGGCCTATAATTTCCATGTGCATAGGTGCCTTGGGATGCCTCCGTTGCAAATGTTCAAACCATCTTAAGCGGTGTTGAATCAGCTTCTTTTCAATTCGTGCTACTCCAAGTTTGTCACGTATATCATCATTTCTAATCGAGTCTCGTCCTGTATGACTACAGCTCCATCGCAACATAACATCTCTACTACACTTATCTTTTGAACGCATTGTCTTTCAGTAGGTCAACATTCTGCACCATACAACATTGCAGATCTAATTGCCGTTCTATAGAACTTTCCTTTAAGCTTTTGTAGAACTTTTCTGTCACAGAGAATGCCAGACGTTAGTTGTCATTTCACTTATTCCTTTCGAATTCTAAAACTAACACCTCCATCAATCTCACCATCATACTACAACATTGACCCTAAATATCGAAAAGATTCCTTCTTGGGCATTACTTGTCCAGCCATAACGATATCTTTATCCTTTGATCTAACACCGCTGAACTCGCACTTCATATACTCTGTTTTGGTTCTGCTAAACCTAAAACCTTTTGATTCTAAAATCTACTTCCATAACTCTAATTGTCTATCAATCTCCATCCTACATTCAATGACCACAACATCACTAGCAAAGAACATACACCAAGAAATCTCACCTTGTATACCTTTCGTAATCTCATCTATCACTAGAGCAAAAAGTACGGGCTTAAAGCTGACCGTTGATGTAATCCTATGTTAATGGAAAAATCACCGGTTTCACCATCGCATACTCTGACACTAATCACAACATCATCGTACATATCATTGATAAGGATAATATACTTTGTTGAGATTCTATTCTTTTTCAGAGTCCACCACGTAACCTTTTTGGGTATTTTGTCATAAGCTTTCTTCAAATTGATAAATACCATGTGTACATTCTTCTTTTGCTTCATAAATCTCTCCATAAGTTGTCTTATCAAGAAAATTGCCTTCGCGTTCGACCTCTCAAGCATGAAACCGAATTGGTTTTTTGAAACGCTTGTCATTCTTCTTAATCGATGTTCAACGACTCTCTTCCAAAGCTTCATTTTATAACTCATAAGCTTAATTCCTCTGTAGTTTGTGCAACTTTGAATATTTCATTTATTCTTGAAAATTGAAACCAATATGCTTTTCCTCCACTTAGACTCTACATACAGGTTGTGCAAAAATTCTAGCGTGCGACGCGATTCGGAGGCCCGAACGGTCCCGAATTGCGGCCGACCTAACTGGAAAAACGATTGGCTGCCTTCCTTGGGGTGGATGGGTGGGGCGGGGACCGAACTCGATTGGCTGGACGAGTCGAACCAACGTGAAAAACTCAAATCACAAGGAATTTTATTTGTTATAACTTGTAAAATTCTTTAAAATCGAAGATGCCTCGTATGACCACGCCGCATATAAAAACGGAAGGGTTTTTATCTTACGATAACCAAAACATTTATATTAGAAAATTCAGTGATATTATAATAATGTTTAAGGGCGAAAATAATAATAATCAAGTGGCTGTGATGCTCGTGAGTGTATATCACAAAAATATCAGGTATATAATCAAAAATCGATAAGACGTGTTCACTAATTGTGTAGGACTCCATGGAGGTGCCCTCGGTACTTCAAGAAACGGTCATCCTGCACAAGGATCAGAGATTTCCTTCCAAGCATCTTGCATCTCTAGTGATGTATCATAAGAAAAACATAGCTGGTCACGCTAAGACCGAGTGCATCGCTCCATGTATGTATAACAACTGTAGGTAACGTCGAGATGGAGCCGACTGCACCCTATGGGTTTGCCAAGCCTACTGGCCATACTTTTTATCTCTGGTTTTAGTCATTACCGTTGATGAGACATCTCCAAGGCATCTCCACACCTTAATGGGAATATTATTAGGCCCCAACGCCCTGCATGCTTTCATTTGTTTTAGCATCTCTTTTACATCAGACTTTTGAATCTGCCCAATAAAATATATGCTGGTGTCATCAAAAGAGTCGTCCAACTCAATCGTAGTGCGATCACCTTCTTCATTGAATGGCTTGTCGAAGTATTATCTTCATCTATTTTTTATCTCATCGTCCTTCACCAAAAGTCTATTATTCTCATTCTTGATGCATTTAACTTGGTTGAAGTTTCTCGTCTTCCTCTCGTGGATCTTAGCTATCATATAGACATGCTTTTCACCGTCTTTCGTACTTAGCTTTTGATATAAATCTTCTCGTTCGACCCATCGCTTCACTCACCACTCTCTTTGCGTTCTTCTTTGCCACTTTGTACTTTTACATGTTGTCCTCGCTCCTGTGATGACGCAAGCATTTGTAGCATTCATTCTACTATTCGATAGCCTTTTGCACATCACTGTTGCACAATCACGAATCTTTATATTTGCGTTTATTTTCTTTTGTTATCTCAAACACTTCAGTAACCACTTTTTGAATACGCGTTGCCATCTCGTCCCACATGTCATTCACCTCTTCCGTATTCCATTTTCCTCTCATCACTCTATCCTTAAACACCCGTGAGACATCTCCTTTGATCTTCCATCATTTTGTCCTACTAATCTTGGCTCTTTTATCCTATCGAACACGTATTTGAAGACGAAACTCAGATATCTAAAGTCGATGTTGTGAGACGATCCGTTCTCCACGTATGACTTTGCAATCTATACAAGCTCGTTTAGCATCTCTTTTAGTAAGGACAAAGTCAATCTGATTAGAGTGTTGACCACTATTTAAAGTATCTAAATGCAACTGTATCTTTCTAAAGATGATATTAGCTATCATGAGATTATAAACAATAGCGAAATTCAATATTTCTTCTTCTTCTTGGTTCCCTTCGCCATATTCAAAACCACCATGCACTCTCAAACCCTATTAGTTGTTCCAACAACCGTTGAAATCTTCTCCTATGAAAAGTTTCTCGCTACTAGGCACATCTCATATCATGACATATAGATCTTTTCAAAAATTAATCTTGGCATTTTCACTTGGGCCTACTTGTAGGGCGTAGGCACTAATGACGTTCAAAATCATATTACCAACCGCCAACTTGAGCAGGATGATTCTGTCTACTTGTCTCCTAACGTCGACCACTTCGTTTTAAAGGCTTTTGTCAACTAAGATGCCTACTCCATTCTTATTACGTTCTTTTCTCGTGTACCATAACTTGAAGCCTGTGATTTTACCTTCTTCGCATTTTGGTCCATCCATTTGGTCTCCTGAACGCATAAGATATTTACTTGTCTCATAGTCATAGCATCAACTATATCTCTCAACTTTCCTGTTAAGAGCTCTATATTCCAACTACCTAGTCGAATCCTACTTTTATCGACTAGCTTTCTTACCTCACACATCCGTCGAGTAAAGTGCAAAGACTCTTGCTTCTTTATCACTACGTCGGGGCGTCGATGTAGCGCACCACTAAGGGAATGACGACTTAGCCCGTGCATATTTATCACAATACCCGAGGACCCGAGGCTCGATATGACGCGCTACTAAGAGAGTGACGACTCAGCTCTTGCTTATTTATCGCCATACCGGAGCCTCGATATGACGCGTTGTTAAGAGGGTTACGTCCAACGAAGTATAATACGGTTTCATTTTCATAAGAGAGTCTATGGTTTTTATGTTGTCTCGCCAAGCCTATCACAATCCTCCTCCTTTATCCTGACTTGGGACATGCTGCATAGAAAACTACACATGCGGAGTTTGTCATATTATTTCATATATTATCATTTTCTTAAATGCAATATACATACTTATTTTAATAATCGTTTACATTTACACAATTTTGAAATGTTGCTTACAAGTTTGTATTAATCACCAACATTAATACATTTTAGACACGAGCATTGTATATGTCAAAATACTATCAGTATATTTTGGAGTTGTAAACAACATAACCAAAATCGATTTACTATCTTGTGATGCAAATGACTGTAGTGATTCTTCCTTTTCCAACTTCCACTTGTCTATCTTAACTCATTTTGTTCTGACAATGAAGGCTGACAATAAGTTCCCAAAGATTATGTTTCTACTTTGTACATCTTAGATGAAAAGCTTCAAGTCTTTTTTGATTAACCAAACTAATATAGCATAAATAATATATTTTCATTTGCACATTTTTGAAAATTTGCTTAGCAGTTTTGTATTAAACACCAACATATATATTTTGGACATGTGCATTGCATTTGTCAAAATACCATCATTATATTTAGAGTTGCAAACATCATAACCAAAATTGATTTACCGTCATGTGATGCGCATGAGCGCAATGAATTTTCCTTTCCCAACTCCTACTTGTCTATCTTAACTCGATTTGTTCTCACATCGATGAAGGTTAGCAACGAGTTCCTAAAAATGATGTTTCTATCACGTGCATCTTAGATAAAAAACTTTAGTGTTTTTTGATTAACAAAACTAATATAGTATAAATAATATAAACTGATAAAATCAAAATTAATGATCTTCTTTACATCAAAGTTTGGAATGACACTCAACTATTATTACAATGTACAACTATTATTGAAAGTTTGAAGCATTAACCCTTTACAAGGTTGTGGATTATGAGGTGCAAACTGCATTGAAGAAATCCCCACAGTACAATACAATTATTGTTTGGCACTAATATCCGGTCTAAGTAACGTGAACACATGTGTCTGTCAAAACACTAGTTTATTTTGATTATATAATTCGACATACACAAGGTAAATGCCTTGTAGCATTGCATTTCACTGCAACTGACTATTTTGTGGTATTACGGACATAAACTTAATATACAATATGACGGTAGTGTAAAAACATGATAATAATTATATGATTATTTTGGGACACCTAAAAAATGTTTTAGTTGAGAATGTGTTGAAGACTACTTTGGGGTGATTATTTGTTTGTTTTCTTATTTTGTAATGTACCTGTACTACGCATGTCCTATTATACACTTCTCCAATTGATTAGTATGCAAAACGATATCACTAAAATAGGCACAATGCCTTTTTTATGGTGATGTAGATTTTTGATTCGATGTTACTATGAAAATTTATTCGTTACTAAAAAATTAAATTCCTAGTGACAACAAAAGTTGCCACATGGCCATAATTTTCTCATGTTTGAAGTTAAGAAAATGATATTTTGTGGAATAAAATGGTTCAAGTAAATAAAGAGAAAACGACTGTTCTTGTCTTAATATATGATACTAAAATTAATTAAGAAAATGAATTTTTGAAATGCAATGGTTTAAATAAAAGGCATTAACCATCAATTGTTGTTTTAAGATATGAAATTTTGGAATATTTATGCAAAAGACTTCACAATATATTTAGTCCTATTTGTGTTAACTAGACAACAAGTATGAGGAATTGCCAATGTTGTGTTCTTTCACATAATTATTTTATAGATGCTTAATTTTCTTGATTTTGAAGTGTTCATAAACTTTCGTATGTTTTTTGTCTTATTTTCTCGTCATGAATACCTAGAAACTTACGCTCTTTCAGGGGACGTCATGCCTCCAAATTAACGGAAGAAGAAGAAGATGAAGAATGCCTGAAGGAGGAAGATGGTGGTCTTGCTGGTGCAGGAGGGACCCGCTTACTTACACAACCATCTTGTAAGCTCAACTACGTATCTTTAGTTCTGGTTGGAGTAGGTTTGCAATTTTTTGGACCAACCACAAACTTATACTTACTATACATGAATGAAGTCAAAAGTTCAAATCCCAATCAGTGTAAAAATTAATCTTTATTTGTATTTAGAAAAATTGGAGCAAAATCACAAATTCAAATCCTGATAATGATAATTGTTCCACATTTTATCATCTTTCACGTCCTCATGGTCAGTAAAATCATCATCCGTTTTTTGTTTATTTCAGTTTAAGTGGAACGTACTTTTTATTCTGATTTCGTATAATTTTAGCTTACTTTATAAAATAATACTTTTTAAATATGTGTGAAAATAAGAGAAATTTCATTTAAATAAAGCATTTTCTCAAATAACATTTTGTATCGATTTTTTCCTCGTAACTAAATTATTACAATTGAAAATTTAAATTACACACACATATTATGTGTAAGGTTTCACATTTCTAAACTGTCCAATATTTTGAATTCATTTCTAACTATATATTTTTTAACAATTTATTTTTCAATATAAAAATAACCAACAGTACATGCAATATATTGATCCATTATATATGTATTTTCTTCAAAGATATTTCTTTTACACACATGTGCATCGCACAGGCTAAAGTACTCGCAATATAGTAGAAAATATTAACATGCCTTTCACGCACAGTGCACATGTCCTTTGTACTATTTATCTTGCTTTTTACGTGCGAAACATCTATTGTTTCTATAAATCATTTGCCTTGCACATACAGAACGTTTGCCCTATATACTTATTATTTTGTCTTGCATGCACAGAGCGGGCCAATGGGTCTTGTGTGATATTTATTCTTTAATCACGTGATTAAGCCTCGGATAATATCAATGCAGCCTTGAGATATAATGTGACTGTTTGCATCCAACTTAAGCTAAGCTACTGTTGACATAATGGAGCCTAAACTGTCGATGTTTGCCCCTACAAGCTTGCAAGATATGTTTGTCATGCATTTACAAATCATGCTTGTTTTATAATTAAAACTGTACCGGTAGATTCTAACAATAGCTCAGACTTTTAGGAAATGAAGACATACAGTTTATCTTGTTGTAATTAGAGGGGGCATTAAGTGTAAGTCAATGAAGTTATGATAACCTTATGCTTTGTAGTCGACAATGATTCATACAGTAATTTCCTTGCATAGCTTTTATTTGAGGTATTTAAATTTGGAAACTGAAGTTTTTGACTAGTGTGAGCATGACACAATGTATGCCAATCTTATTTATATGTTATGTAGTTGATATTGGTTAGTTAATTTTTTTTTTAACATTCAGCTTCTATTACCTTTGGGTAATTCGTAGTTAAATGAAATAGGAGTATTATATTTTTGCAGGTATTCAGGGAAAGATGAGAGATTATCAGCTAGCTGGACTAAACTGGTTGATACGATTGTATGAAAATGGCATTAATGGGATATTGGCTGATGAAATGGTATGAAGGCTTAATCACCGCCTCTTTTATACTGATAACCTCAACAAGCCTACTTGTACTAATTCTTGCGCATATTACATGGTCTGCTACATTTGCGTGCAATTTACTATGCAAATCGACTTTATATATAAAATGCATGCCGGAGTTACTTTTATGCTACAACACATTAGTTGGTTATTATGTGTGTGTGTAGTTTTGTTTTGTTTTTTTTTTTAAAAAAATAATATAGTTTCAACATTGTCATCGCCCTAATATTGTACACCAACTTTGATGGTTTGAGAGTATTACCCCATTACAGAGAACAAAAATTTTAGGATCAGTACAAGGATAATTTGTATCATTGCCAGCAGTGGCATGTAAAATTCACATAAATAACCTTGTGCCTTTCACATTATATTTTGTTCCTTTAAATGTGTTTATTAAGTGGTATCAATGTGAACAAGACATTTCTGTGTCCCCTTTTTTCATGTACTTAATTGTTTGCTCGTTTATTTCTTTTCATATAGGGTCTTGGCAAAACATTGCAAACCATCTCTCTGATGGGCTATTTGCATGAGTTTAGAGGAATTACAGGCCCTCACATGGTGGTAGCGCCAAAATCTACTCTTGGAAATTGGATGAAAGAAATAAGACGCTTTTGCCCCATTCTTCGGGCTGTGAAATTTTTAGGAAATCCCGAAGAAAGGGTATGCCTGCTGATGTGAAGAATAATCCAGTGCATAAGCTAACTAGTTTCTGAGACTTTTTGACTTCTTTTCTAGGCACATATTCGGGATAATTTGCTAGTTGCTGGAAAATTTGATGTGTGTGTCACGAGTTTTGAAATGGCTATAAAGGAAAAGAATGCTTTAAGACGTTTTAGCTGGCGCTATGTTATAATAGATGAAGCTCACCGGATAAAGAACGAGAATTCTCTTCTTTCCAAAACCATGAGACTTTATAATACCAATTATCGCCTTCTTATTACTGGCACACCTCTTCAAGTACGTATTTATCTTTTATATACTTGGCCTACTATCCTTAAATTTTTGAATGCATTTGCTGTTGCTTAAATAATTGAAATTTTGTTTCCATTTTTTGCTTTATGTTATTGATATTGCAATTATATATTAATGTTTAATTTCATGATAAGATAGCACATATTTAAGTCAATTGCACCTGTTTGTGAAAGCTACACACCAATTTTCATTTATGATCGAACTAGATGAAAATTTATTCATCATAAACTACTTGCTTTGCAGAATAATCTCCATGAGCTATGGTCTCTCCTCAATTTTCTACTCCCAGAAATTTTTAGTTCTGCTGAAACTTTTGATGAATGGTTTCAAATATCAGGGGAAAATGATCAACAGGAAGTTGTGCAACAGCTTCACAAGGTAATTTTAAACTATACACTGTCAATTATCTTTTCACTACATTGAACTAGTGAACACCTTCTAAAACATATTTTACTTCCCAAGGTCCTCCGTCCATTTCTATTAAGGAGACTCAAATCTGATGTCGAGAAGGGTTTACCTCCTAAAAAGGAGACTATACTTAAGGTAGGGATGTCACAAATGCAGAAACAGTATTATCGTGCTCTTCTTCAAAAAGATCTAGAAGTCATTAATGCTGGTGGAGAACGGAAACGTCTTTTGAACATAGCTATGCAGCTGCGCAAATGCTGTAACCATCCATATCTGTTCCAAGGTGCAGAACCAGGGCCACCTTACACAACAGGAGAACACCTTATCACCAATGCAGGTAGTTTGAATTTGCAACCTTATCAAGCTGAGCCTGCTCCTATCTTACACTTATAGGGGACTGCTGGGACTACTTGTTCTCTTCCCCTCGCATCTTTCCCTTCTCTTAAGAGCAGTATTCAAACATAATCAATGTATAGATAATTAGTATTAATTATTGTATTGCTGCAGGGAAAATGGTCCTTCTGGATAAACTGCTGCAGAAGCTGCAAGAGCGTGGCTCCAGAGTGTTAATCTTTTCGCAGGTTTGAATTTTTTACAGTATAGATATAGTTAGACATTGGACACCCAAAGATGGATAATAATCATCTACAAGTTTTTGATAAGAGTTCAGCTATCTTAATTATAAAAGTAAGAACTTCATAGAAGCACCATATATAAGTGATTTACATTTATCCATGTTACCATTTGTCCTTGGATTTGACTTCTAGCATGTTTTTACTTAATTCCCAATGCTAATTAATATCTGTTTGTACTTCTGCACTTGCAAGTTTTGTGCATGCTTGTTGTTTTGAATTTATCGTTTGGAGCATAGAGAGATTCATAGGAAATTACTTACAATAGTACACACGAACCAATTTAAATGATTGTGTGACACTAGTTGTGTAGATAACTACCCGATTCGTTCCATATTCTTATAGTTACTAATGTTTATTCTAGTAAAATACAGAATTATTCCATATCAGACATTACAAAACAATCCCAAACTACAATTTAAGTGTTTATATTATGATGTTAAATATTGATTCTTTTAATCACCCTTACTGTCATAAGACAGGAAATACAGTATCTCAAATTCGAAATGATGTGATCTAAGTTCCAACAATGAAGATATAATGAAATTG
Source organism: Allium cepa (assembly GCA_030765085.1). Classification (NCBI taxonomy): domain Eukaryota; kingdom Viridiplantae; phylum Streptophyta; class Magnoliopsida; order Asparagales; family Amaryllidaceae; genus Allium; species Allium cepa. Next base: position 618,421,135 of record CM060942.1, read on the forward strand.
GGGTTTCTATGTTTAGGCTGACATGTTTTAGCCTGAAGCCAGACGTGCATAGATTTTAATTTATTTAATAATAATTTTGTTAATGTGGAATTCTCTCACTTAGAGTTCTTTCATACTATTCTAGAAAGTTACTTATTCGGCTGAGATTCTTTTGAATTCAGATGACTAGACTTTTAGACATCCTTGAAGATTACTCATTGTTTCGTGGATATCAATACTGTCGTATTGATGGAAACACTGGCGGTGAAGAACGAGACGCTTCAATTGAAGCATTCAATCAACCTGGAAGCACAAAGTTTCTATTTTTACTCTCTACTAGAGCTGGTGGTTTGGGGATTAACCTTGCTACTGCAGATATTGTAATTCTTTATGATAGTGATTGGTAGGAACTTGTCGGTCATATGCAACAGTTTTCACTGCTCATTTGCATTTATTGAATATTTTACCAATTATTCTAGGAACCCACAAGTTGATCTACAAGCACAGGACCGTGCTCATAGAATTGGCCAAAAGAAAGAAGTTCAAGTTTTTCGTTTTTGTACTGAGGTTTAACACTTTAACTTTAGTTTCTGTTCCTTAAACAATTCACTATGTGAAATCAAAATTGTATTCATTTAGTCGGTATTCCTAACATCTGCAGTACACCATTGAAGAAAAAGTGATTGAAAGGGCTTACAAGAAACTTGCACTTGATGCTTTGGTCATTCAACAGGGCCGCCTAGCCGAGCAGAAAAGTAAGTCTATAGTTCTCATGAACTATGAATTAGTTTTTGGTTTCTCCTATTTTATTTTATATATAGGGATTATGATACTGTTCATACTTTGGCTTTTACATAGCTGTAAATAAAGACGAACTGCTACAAATGGTGAGGTTTGGAGCTGAAATGGTTTTCAGCTCCAAGGATAGTACAATTACAGATGAAGATATCGACAGAATTATTGCGAAGGGGGAAGAAGCAACAGCTGAGCTAGATGCAAAGATGAAAAAATTCACAGAAGATGCCATAAAATTTAAGATGGATGACAGTATGTGCATATTAAACTTTAAAATCATGAGTTTAGTTATCTAGATTTGAAATTCCATTCAACACACTTATTGCTGCATATTTTACGTGCAGATGCTGATTTGTATGACTTCGATGAGGAGAAGGTACCTCTGTTATATGTTATCTTTACAGTAACTTCAGTGACCATTTCAGTTTTCAAGCCTACCTGGTTCACTTCTGATATTGTTAGAAAAACTGTGTAGGAAGATGAGAAAGTAGATTTCAAAAAACTTGTCAGCGAGAATTGGACGGAACCTTCCAGGAGGGAACGTAAGCGCAAGTAAGATCGTATTTCCTGAACGATCTTTATATGTCAATGTTTTTGTTCTAAGTTCATGTTCATCAACTGCAGTTATTCTGACACCGATTATTTTAAACAAGCACTCCGCCAAGGTGGTACATCAAGACAAAGAGAGCCACGGATTCCTCGCATGCCTCCACTGTAAGCTTTATTATCAATTTCTTTCATCTCTTCAATTGCATGATAAATTATTAATAGATTTGTTTATTATGTGTTTCAGGCTCGATTTTCAGTTTTTTAACGTTCCGAGGTTAAGCGAATTATTTGAAAAGGAAGTTAGGTATCAACTTTTGGTATGTTCCTATGAAACTCCATTAATAATTTTAGCTATTAGAGTGGAGAAGTCAATAGAAATGCATATTGTCCAATCCTAATTGATAAACGTGTAATGATTTATTACCATGTAGTAATTTGCTCACGCGAAGCACAATGCTAAACACGTGTGCAATTTGTTTAGGCAATAACTATGTTGCAATTTGTTTAGGCAATAACTACGTTATCAATTTGTTTTTAATATATATAAATGCGCGCGCGTATGTATGTACGTACATAGGGATAACCTATTTGGACACAAATAGATGACACAAGAAATCTCCATCTCCACCTGAATTCAATCTCTATCAAGATCTAATGGCCAACATCTGTCGTGTTGCATATAGTGTCCCAATACCCCCCCCCCCCCCCCCACCACCTACACACACACAACAAACACATACACACTATATAGCTTAACAGAGAAATTCACTGCCAAAGCTGCACTATAAAAACATCGATGAAATCTTATATCAAATGATGGATTATGATTCCACTTGGGAAAACTTCAAAACTCTTGGTTAATATTACACCTCTAAACTTAAGGTAGCATGTCAAGCTGAAATTAAGCCAAAAGTAATGTGCAATTTTCTGAGATGATAACAGCACTAATTATGTTTGCTTAAAATTAAATTACTTTGTTTGTAAATGCTTCTTTCTCTGCAAGCTATTAACGAAGGATCTTTATTATGTTCCATTCAAAATAAAAATTATTATGGATTATTTGTCAAAGTTTGTCGTTCTATTTATAGTGAAGAGTCTTTATTATGTTCCATTAAAAAAAATATTTTGTGGAAAGCTAGATATTTGTTTAATTTTATGGATCTATTCGTAAAATAGAATAATCAGCGCTCGTGTATTTGAAGGGATCTATATTTGGAGTGAGCAGGAGTGATCTATTAAAGATAAAAATCACCTTAATAACTTTTTTCTTAGTTAAGGTCAAAATTAACCAAACTAGGTAATTTGGCCACCCCTACTAATCGGCAATAAAAGGTAAATAAGTGCTTCTTTCCATGGTCATCTTATTGTTTATAGAATATTTCAGTTTAATAAAGTATGTGACTATAGTATGTATATAATTCTGACCCTTTTGCCATAGATACACCAAAAGAAAGATACAATTGGGGATGGAGATGAAATTGAAGGTACCCCTGTTATTTATGTTTTAACAGTGATTTGTGTATATTTATTTGATATGCTTTAAAATATTCCTTTTTTAGATGTAGGGGATGCATTAACTCCTGAGGAACAAGAAGAAAAGGAGCAGCTTTTAGAAGAGGTATGTTGACTGTTACATTGTACCTCATTAAAATTGTTTAGTAATATTGTTACCTGTGCATTTCAAGGGTTTCTCAACATGGACTAGACGAGATTTCAATGCATTCATTCGAGCATGTGAAAAATATGGCCGCAAGGACATAAAGAATATTGCCTTAGAAATGGAAGGTAGAACAGAAGAGGAAGTTGAAAGGTATGCAAAAGTTTTTCAGCAAAGATACAAGGAATTAAATGGTAAGGTTTATGCTCCTCAAATTTATCATCATAAACGGTCAACTTTTTTTCATATTTTAACCACCATGGCATGATAAGTTAATTATTGTACCGACACTTGAAATTCATTCCTTTGGGTACTTAGATTATGATCGTCTTATCAAAATCATTGAAAGAGGAGAGGCACGAATTTCTAGAAAAGATGAGATAATGAAAGCGGTTGGAAAGAAGTTGGACCGTTACAAAGATCCATGGACAGAGTTGAAGATTCAGTATGGACAAAACAAAGGAAAATTATACAATGAAGAATGCGACAGATTCATGGTGTGTAATGTCTTGAACATTGTTTATTTTTTTGTTCCTACTTTGCTTTTCTGAAATTATCTTTGAATCGTATTTCTATTTTTTAGTTATGCATGATGCATAAAGTTGGCTATGGAAATTGGGATGAGTTAAAATTGGCTTTTCGCTCATCAGCCTTGTTCCGCTTTGACTGGTTTGTGAAGTCGCGCACTGAACAAGAACTTGCTAGGCGCTGTGATACTTTAATTCGTCTAGTTGAGAAAGAAAATCAAGAATACGAGGAGCAGGAGAGGCTTGCTCGTAAAGATAAAAAGACTGCCAAGGTTGAATCTCCCTCCTTAATTGGCTTGAAAGTGACATTTTCTTTTATGCACTCTATATTATGCAGTGACCAAATGCTGAACAATTTAATTAGTAAAACATTAATCTGGTAATTCACAGTCATGAAGGCACATCCTTTTGTTAATTTGATTGAAAAGACGGTAATAGAAGAATATATAATATTGCTCAATTGGTTTGCCATCTTGTAAGGTGATTGTTAAAGGGAGAAACAAATTGGATAAGGGTCATGATTGGCTAAGGGGAAAATTTTGAATATAGGATTTCTTGATAAGGAAAAAATGTTAAAATGGTTATGTTGTTTTTATAACAATTTTTTTATCAAAATACCTGTATAATAATTTTCCTTTAATAATTTGATGGAAAATGAAAACTTGAAATTTTATATTAAAATAATCAAACTAAAGTTATAAGATTTTTTAAAAAATAAAATAAAATCTTAGGCTTAAAATTTAAAGTCTACAAAATCAATTTTTACAAGTTTTAGGTTTCAAAATTAGAACGTATCAAAATACTATGTGCATTTTCTTGTCTGTAAACTTCATGGAAGCACACAGTTAATGGATGGTGTGATATATTATACTTCTACAAGTTAGCTTAGTGGATATTATGTATTTGTATTTGTTAGTGTACAGCTACAACTAGAATATAAATGACTTTGTTTTCAAAAAGTTGTTTGTTGTCGAAGAACTCGAGATAATTCTCTTAGTAGGTTTTATAACATATTCTGTACTTATATAACCAATCACACGAGAAAAGACGACAAGAAATTGTAATAATTATACACATATGGATTGGTAAATGGTGGGTGCCGACATGCACATAAAAAGGATCATATTGATAGTATATAGTAGACCACTAAGGTTATCTAAACTAGTATTTGCATGTGTGTTGTATATAAGTTCATAGCTTATTTTTATTCCTTGACATATGCAAAGTGGAGATCAAAGTTCATGCTGAATAGTTTTAGTGGTAACAATTGATCTCTAGTTCTAAGTGGTTAGTCTTGTTGTCATTGATTGGTTAAGAATCAGTACATGATACATTGAAAGTATTAGGGTAACATCAAACAATACCAGCTAATCATTAACATTAAATAAACATCAATATGTAGTTATAGACTTTAATTTTGGATGCAATTACACTTGAATGTAAACAATTAAAATGTTCCTTCATTTTTGCAATTAACCACTGGACTTACATTTTCAGGGATTAGACCTGCTTCAGTGTTCAGTACTCATAGTTCATTACTCAAACTGCAGCAATAGTCGTTTTAGACAATGATGTAATTATAGAGTTGAGATAGAGCTGAAAGTAGATGAATTCATTCTCAAGACTAAAAATATTAGTGAATTTTGAAGAAATTAAAAGTAAGAATAAGATCTAAAAATGCTCATATACTCATCTCCGTTTTCCATTACTTCATTAACTTCTTACGCTTTTCTATTTTTATTAAAACCTTCTGTTCTCAATTTTGATTAAATTTGGTACAAATATATTCCATTTTAATTAATATTTGAATAATTATTATAAACACAAAGATTTTATTGGAAAATGTTATACATTTAAGGTTGTTTCTTCAAATTTCCAATATTTTGATATTTTCATCATATTTCGTCTCAAATATCAGATATTAAAAAGTACCGCTACCGCTCTTAGTTGATATACCAAAATTGATATTTTGGAAAATTATTACTCAAAATCTAAGATGCAAAGCTTCATTGGTACTATGCTAATGATATTCGATGTTAACAACTAAGTTTATTCATACTTCACTATGATTAGATATTCAGATGTTGCATTTTCAAAACTCAAATCATGCTAACAGTTGCCTCATGACATTTCAAGTATATGAGGGTGTTTTGGAATGAAAAAGTTAAGTATGCATCAAGGGTAATGTGGTGCAAAAAGCACCATTATTTCTCACTTTAGCTGTACAAAATATAAATCTACTATAAATCATCCTCTCTACTCAGCATATTTAGTTTTGTTCCTTTTGGTTTTAGTTTTTTTAGTTTTTCTTGCCTTTTTGTCTAATCAATACAAGTGAAACCTATTCCTCTTTTTTCTTTTTGATTCCAACCAAAATTGACGCATGGTCAATCCTTGTTTTCAAATGACATCGTTTCCAATCTAGCAATCAACAACTAAGAAATATCGATTGCTAATGTTCATTTAATTTTTTAATGGTTAGTGTGACAAATGAGCAAAATGAAGTAATTTTTTGTATTTTAAGCATTAATATTTTTTGGGTGAAAAAGATAGGAATGAGTGGTGCCCTAAGCATTGCTCTTGGATGATATTTTTGATAATTATAACAAAAACCTTCAATGTTTCCAAGGATTTTACCCCTTTAATAGTGCGTAATCCGTACGTTGAACACAATAATATTGTAGAAGCAAATGTTTATATTCTAAATGTATTTGTTAAAAAATAAAAATTTATTAAGTAGCGTACAATGAATTTGTTTGAATAAGTGAGTTATAAATTAAACTTCTTTTCATTGTTTTAGGCATTGCCATTTTTATTCATATAAATAATATGTGTGTGTATTAGAATTTAAAATTTATTAGATGAATTAATAAATATTAATTTAATTTATTTATTTATTACGAATAATTTAAATTTGAGATTGCTTCGCTAATATTTTTAATAATTTGAACTTAAATGTAAAATAGTGGAATAGAATTAAAGGATGCCTTGTAAATAGTTATAGGAAATTAATTATAGGGGCATGTATTGTATAATAGTGGGAGTGAATGAAGGATATGCTTGCAAATAAGTGTAGAAATAATAAATTATAGGAACTTGAATGCAAAACAGTAAGGGAAAATCATAGAGAGAATTGAATTTTTTGGATTATGAGAGACTTGAAATTTTGTTTTCTTTACTATTATTTAATTAATTAATAGATTTGCGTTATTATTAGAGATGTGCATTTTTCGTAGCTAATTTCCTATCAGTTCTTATGTATAAGTTTATTTGTTAATTTTTTTTGCCTTTAGTTTTTGTAATCACTTTCTACGGAGATCTACGTTACCGTAATTCACATTTTATCCGTCGTATTCTGTTTTGGGATTTGCGTTCCGAAACACAATACACTAGTATTTTGTAATTAGTTTTAGGGCATGTTATGGTAACGGTAAATTTGCATTGCCAAATCATTACCAGTCAATCGGTTACCATTTTAAAGTAAGGTCGGTGTACCAGTATAATCGGTATGGTAACTGTATATCATTTTCCACGGTAAAACATCGGTAATATTTTTTCAAAACCAACGGTAACGGTAATTACCAATCCGTTCATAATACATTGATATTCATGTAAGATGTTGTATTACGGGCATTTAAAGCAAAAAAATAGTTCAATTTATTTTAGTAATTCAACTCAAATGATGATAAATACACTTCTTTTCTATGTCCTTTATTAAGTGACCCAATGAGATATATTATGAAGCATCGTTTGGTATAAAAATATATCAACTTATTATTTTTCTAGACAAATAGTAATTTACCGTTATCAATGTAACGGTTACCAGTTTATCGGTATACCAATCAGTCGGTAACGGTAAACAATTTTAGTTTACCATAAAAACGGTACGCTAACGGTATTTACAAAATGGTAACAATAACCCTTACCATAACAGCCCTAATTAGTTTAACATTCCAAACGTTGAATTGCATTTCGAAATGCTTGATTCGAAGTTTTAAAATATTGATTAAGATGTTCCAAAATATTTAATTCATATGAAGTAATAATGATTTTCCATTGAAAATATAAAGCATCAGGCAATAATAATTTCCTATTGAAATATATAGACAAATAAGGAGGAATGATTTTAGATCAGCCTTGAAATGACAAGGTCATGTTTTGTACCAGAAGTACCATAATAATGTAAAGGAACCTACATACATTTATGAACTATCCATTTATACTCTTCTCTTTTTCCGCAAAACTATGTTTCAAATGTTTTCTTTCTCATCATACTTGGTTCGAAAGTAATTAGAAAGTTAAAACGTGGTATTTGGAAAAGGAAAAAACATTAACGATAATGATAATGTATTCGAAGAAGATATTGTTTTATCAATATATGGATATCATTCCAACATCAAGGTTCATGGAACAAAGAGGGTCTACATCAAGGACTGACAAAGGGAAAAAAAACACGATTTAACTTTGTTATAAATTTCAACTACTTGAACTATAAGAAATATCTCTAGTGAAAAAAGAAAAAGAAAATATAATTAAGACATGGTGCTAGCATTTATGCAACAATATTTGAATATTTTGTAATTTTGTTTAACTTCAATTGATATAAGATAATTTATAACTACCTGGAAATGAACGTTAATGTTAATGGTAATGCTTATTTATACAAGAATGATTTTACTTTATATCCATCAATTTGTAGTGGATAACAATATTGTACAATTTTGTATGTAAAAAGAGCATCTTCAAGAATGTTCCACTTTCCGGCTAAGCGTTCCGATTAAGCCTGACCGCAACCTATTGCGTTCCATAGTATGTAATGTTTTCCGTTTCCGTTTTCATTCCGCGTACCAGATAACATAGACGTAGGGATGTCAACTGATGCAGATATGGTTGTATCCGCATCCGAAAATTTAAATCCGCATCCGATATCCGCGGATATCAGAGAATTAACATCCACATCCGCGGATATTTTTCGGATATCCAAAAATATCCGCATCTGAAAATAAAAAGCGGATATTTCCGGATGTTCGAAAATATCCGAAATATCCGCATCCGAAATTGAATATATCTGCATCCGAAATTGAATATATCCGCATCCGAAATAAACAAGGTCGTACGATATTACAACAATTCAAATAAACAAAAACAAACTAAAACAATAGATAATATTTGTTTTCAGTTCTCATATGTTTTCATCTTAGCCATCTCGTATAAAGTAACTAATAATCTAAACAAAATACAAAGTATAGCACACTAGAAAATCATATATCAGTTAATAAACCAAATAACATACATATTCCTCTAACATAAATTTAGATTGATATTGTTACTTGCTTAGTTAGAGTTTTACTTTCTTTCTTGAGCAATTTGGGCTTGGGCCAATTCATTTCTAAATATATTTTAACTATAACTTAGGGTCATCTTAAAATAATAAATCAATAATAATAACAATTTTTATTATAATTAATTTCGGATCGGACGGATGTTTTTTGGATACGGATATGCACATATCCGCTTCCGCATCCGCATCCGATTTTCTTTTCGGATATCGGATATCCGCATCCGCTTTTCGGATATCGGATAATATCCGTTTTTTCGGATATGGATCTGGACTATTTCGGATTTTTCGGGTATCCCTTGACAGGCCTATATAGACGGATATATTTGATAGACATGGTATAGTGAAGTCTAGTAAAATGAGTTCATGATTTAAGAAAGTATCTTAGTTACTTGTTGCATGTATCGTTTTTCTTCTCTAAAATAAGCATAGTGTATCATACTGAGTATGATGGGTCTGTGAGATGCACATCAGTGCAACTATCATACAACTATAACAATAAGAAAGACTGGGAAGGAACCACGTTGAAGTCTAAAATATCATAATTTATTGGTATGAATGACACTGTGAGATAAGCTCCGATTTGTATGGCTATTAATATCAACAATGCGGATTTGGGATGAAGGTTATCATTGTTCAAAGAAAACCACAGTTGATACGTTTTGTTGGTTGTTGAATACTCTAGTTCAAAAAAGCCATACTTGGAATTTGAACCCATTGCTTGTATAAATGCATTTGTTTGTACATTTACCGAATGCATCGAAACGTGTAGCCATTCCTTAAGGAAGCCACACAACTTAATCTTCTTAAATAACTAGCAACATAATTATAAAAATAAATGGAGGTTAAATTATGAATTATGTACGATCGTTGTCTAAATGTGTATTAGCAACTTGTAATTAGCAGTATTAATACAAAACATATATTGAAGTAATTAATTATGGAACAGAGAAATAGCATTGTTCAGAGGAAACCACAGTCGAAACATTTTGTTGGTTGTGGAATACTTAATCAAGAAATCCGTAACTTGGAATTTGAACCAAGGTCTTGTACAACTCCATTTGTTTGTATATTTATCAACTGTATCGGAACATGTAACGATCACTTGAGGAAACCACACAACTTAATCATCTTTACTTAGAAATATAAAGATAAACGGATGTTGAATTATAAATTCTGTATATATTTATCTTTGTTCAAATGTATTGGAAATCCGTAATTAGAAGTATCGGTGCAAAACAAATATAGAAGTAATAAATTATGGTACAGAGAAATGTTGAAATAGGTTTTTAACTGTGTGGAACTCTAGATGCATCTAAAGTGGAGTTTCGTGCTTTTATTTGATAACGTGATGCTTGTATTGGATAGTCTGACAACTATAATAGATTATTTAGGTCTAGTAACGACGTTGTAGTGAACTTTGATATTGTAAGCATTGGACCGATAAATAGAAGAATAAAAGTTGTTATCAAGTCTTATAAAACTGTAAGTACAATCGTTGATTGACTATTTCTTTTTTGATTTTCATTATTGACAAATCCTGCTCGATTTGGATAACTTTGTCTTGGCTTAAGATTTTCTATTAAAGAGTGTGGCTCAACTTTTATCTCTTTTATGATAGCAATAGTGCTTATATCTTGTGTTTCATTTTACTGGCTAGGTCATCGCTAACAGCATGGAATTATTTGAGCTATATGCTATTTCTATGGAGAACTTCCATTTTATATTACTCTTCTATGACAATATTTGATGTTAAGAGTTTTTATCCCAAATAAGTAATATTTAAACTCTATAATGCTTTTACTATCTTGAGAGTTGGTGTCAGATGTCAGTTAGTGAACTGTGTTTCTATTGCTATATTTGATGTTCGGATCATAACTGGGTTGCATGGGTACTTGCTAGGAGCCACACACATGTTGTATGAAATACTTGTAAGAGCCAGCATACGATGTAAATTAATTGGTACAATATGCGTTGCATATGTACTATTCTGTTTATCAAATTATATGGGTACCTAATACATCAAATCATTTCTTAAATTTGAAAAAATATGGAAAGCAGAAAGCCATTTACTTTGTGTACAGCAATTATAAACAAACATATGACAAATAGGGAGAAAATCATCCCGTTTGTTCTTCTATATCAAATTCAGAATAATTTTTCTCATAAAGCTACAAAGCCCTTTATTCTACATCCATTTATGTTCAACAAAGGCAACTTCCAATCATAAGTTTTACAAATGAAAATTTTGATTCTTGTTTTATTTATTCTAAATTTGAATAATTAGGTACATTTTGCCAGTGTCTTTTCCTTAGTTCTTGGTAGTTTGTTGTATCCATACACATAGTACATAAGATCCTAGCTTTAAAAGCCAACCTCTATGTTATCATTTATTGTGGAATGGAAGGAGTTGACAAAATCAGCTTCGTTTTATGATCATGGTTTTGGTTATTCTATGCAGCATCACATGGATAAATGAACCCGTTTCGTGGAACAACTCCTTTGGCAACTTCAAGTTAATTTAATATCTCAAAAGCTCATAATGCGATTGGCTATCTATATTTATTTAGTAACATAACTACGGTCATGAAGTAGATATTCTGAACTATGTAGTATAAATCTCATTCGGATTCTTTGTCTATCTAATTACCAAATACGGAAAAGATATTCTTAAAAACTGCGACGTTCTACGCTGTAATTCTATCAAATCACCATGTTCGGGACAAATTTTGCTTATAGGCCCGAGGAAAAAAAACCTATTTCAACTTTAGGCATCGTTTAAAACTTATTACAAAAATAGGCATCCTTTTGCTTATTATATCATTTTATACTTGTGCAATCCAAATTTGCGCAAGTACAATTTTTTTTTTAAAAATTACACTTGCGTAATCCAAATTTGCATAAGCATATTTTTTATATATTTTAAATTACACTTGTGCAAGCACGAGTTTTTTTTTATATATATAAAAAAAATTTACACTTGCGCAATCCAAATTTGCACAAAACTCGGCCTATTTTTGTAGTAAGTTTTGTTTGAGGTCTAAAGTTGACATAGGTTTTTTTTTTGGCCTATAAGCACCCCATGTTCATGTATAGACATGTTATCAGAATTTTCTCTAATGTTTTCTCGTTGTGCAGAATTTAACACCAAGTAAGTACTCCATTGGAAGACCGCCAAATTATGAGTCTGCTGCGTCAGGCTCTTCTAGGAAACGGAAGCAGTTGATCATGGATGATTATGGGAGCTAGGTACGCCTTTGTTTTTCATATTTTCTTGTTTGGTGCTTCGATGTTTAGAGTGTTTGAATACTTCTGTTTGCATCTGTTCTAGGTTCAATAGCGACTCATCGGAGTGTTATATTTGGCTATTACTATACAGATCATGCTGATCGCATCTTAAATTAATATAGTTGAGCTGTATCCATGCCTTAATAAGCAAGCTAGTTTGATTTAAGCTGCTATGCGAATATTCTAATTTTTTTGTCATGTTTTTGTTGCCCCATTATTTAATAAATAACAATACATTTAGATGTACGAAACAAAATGCACATTCTATTCTAAAATTTAACATCGATCCAAAATATTGTTCAACTAAATCATTTAGGGTGCATACAAAAAAATCTAAATGTCGGCTTGACACACCAACATATCAATAGGTATCAACGGAAACAACTTTTTTCATTTTTGAAAGCAAACTCATCTATTATTTCTTCATAGTTAAACATATCCATGTACTCATGTTTAATTGAAATTATAGTCAATTCACTTAATCACTCTTAAGACATAGTAGTTTGAAGCAAGGTATGAGGTTCCGGCCGGAACCTGGGGATTTCGGCCATCCGGTTTGGTTCCGGCCGGAGGTGGGGCGAGACTAGGGCAAAAACTCGTCCCGCTTCAAATCCGTGAAAAAAAGCCAGATCTATGTGGTAGAAGCAAGATCAAAAGCAACAAAGTAAACATAAAACCTATCGAATAAAAAAATCAGTTACCTCCCACCAAATCGAGCAACAACATTAAGCAATTAGCATTTATTGTAATAAATCGAAAGCCTGATTGGGTGGAGGTTGAGTCGAGTGGTGTCTCGTTTAATTTTTTCCTTGTTCTTTTGATCGACATCGAAAAGAAGAAGACGGAAGTTTTTGTTTTCAGAAAAAACGAAGACGAGTGGGATAGGATAGAGAAATGTAGTTTTAGGGTTAGATATGGGGAGAATGATAATTGGGCCTGCGAACATAAAAAAATAATTAATAACTGGATCAGCTAAGCTATGTTAATTAAATTTAGTATTCAATTCTAGTTAATTGGGCTGCTTTGTTTTAGCAATTTAATCTTAAATTATAATATCTAGATTAATTTTAATGTTATATTTTTAATTTCTACTCAATTTTAGGAATGTTGTAGCAAGACTAATATTATGGGAACTGGAACCGAAACCGAAACATTCGAAATTGACTGAAACCGTGAAATTTTCAAATGAGCGAAACCGAAACCGAGTTCTCGAACCTTGGTTTGAAGATTGTTTTTATCAATTTCGATTTTGAAAAGCTTTTTTCCATTAGAGCAACCGTAATCGGAATAGTCAATAAAATTCGGTAAGCAACCCAAACATTGAGAAATCCGCTTACATCCGGTTAAGATTTGCGGAAATTAAGAATACCAATTGATGTAGTTACTTTTGAATCGACGATACAATTTTTTTTAATTGTCAAAACTTATAGAACTTCTTACCACAAATACCTTGCTCTTCATCATGTGTCAAAAAGCCTTTTAAACTCATGCAATAGTCCTTTAATTTCTGATCATTAACATTTTTGAATTTCAAATTTAACAAAAAGCCAAAAATTCCTTTATAATGTTTAAATGTCTCAAACCGGTCTCAAAGTGAAATTGAAGCTTGGTCCATCATATACAAAAAATAAGTAACTTTAAATTTCTTTTCTCGGAAGCTTGTCTGTCATCATTTTCTATCTTTCTCTACGATATGTTCATCAAATTATTTTTTTACGTACAACCCTCTTTTCAAAAAAAATTAGGATCAATGCCAATATCATTTGCAATTTCTTTAACTTCCTCCTCTATGGGTTCAAATCCATCTTCTTTTAAGTTTTTCAAAGATTTTTTTACAAGCTTTTTAATTTTTGTGTTTGCATCTTCAATATTCATTTCCTTCCGTTGAAGTATTATACTTACCATATTAATATTGTCTAGTATCTTGTACCAAGCACACAAGCTAATTAGAAACTCAAAATTTTCCTAAGCATTTTGATACGATCCTTTAGCTTCCATCATCACAACATTTTCAGTATCAGTCAAAGCATCTTTTAGCCCCAATGATTGAAATCTTATTGCTTTATCGTTTTCAATGTGACTTTCCCAACAATTTGCCAATAATGGTTTGGTGTCAAATCTTTCACACGACTTCGTAGTATTTTCCATCGATGGGTTGAGCCAGAAAATAAAGTATATATCTTTTGCATATATGTCAAAAAAAAATCTAGCTTTCATACATGATTTTGCCATATCACATAAAATAAGATTTAGACTGACATCTAAATGAAATGTAGAAAACTCCAGGATTTACATCAAGCAACCAACTAATGATTTCACTTCTTGAACTTTCCGTTGTTTTTTATTTTTATTTTGACATCCAGAATTTTGTCTTCGATTCCTATCTCAAATTGTGATATAACACAATATTAATATAACAATTTTGATTGTGTGTTGCTTACATTTTATCATCAATTCTTCATACGAGCGTTACGTCACGCGCTTCGCGCGTGGATTGTTTTTCTGTAAATTATATATGTTTAGCACGTTCAAGAGAAAATAATTTATAGAAATATTTAACTATATTTTTACGTTGAAATCATTTTTGTTAGTTTAAATTTTATTTCTAAATTGCAACATCTAATTTTTTTTAAGTTTGAATTTTTATTTATATTGTTAATTAATAATTTATTTATTAAATCCTTTTTATCTGATATTAAAATTTGATAATATTTGTAGATGGGCGTTTTAAATTTGTAAATAAATTTGTTAGATCCTATCCTTAAGTGATGTTAAGATTAAATAACATTTGTAGACGGACGTTTTGAATTTGTAAAAGAGATTTAATTGTTAGATCCTATTTTCAAGCGATATTAAGATTTGGTATTATGGGCATTTTGGTAGTCCACGCTGACACCAAAGGTATTACAACCATTATTAAAGATTTAATCCTTTGTCATTCCTTATTCTTTAATTTCACATTTTATTAGCAATATTGCATAACACAATGATTCAAATGATTTCGATAAATTTTTCAACGATTATTTTAACAATCATTATTAACTAGCTAATTAGTAATTAACATCAAAACATGATTCAGGTAGCATAAAATAAATTATGTAGTTAACATGATTTAATTAACATTTGCGCCACCCAGTTTCTAAACTAATTACAAATATAAGTCATTTTTGGCCACGTCGGAAATCACGCCAAAAGTGGACATAACATTTGCGCATTTTGGAAAGTTGCCAACTAATTTTCAATTTAATAAAAAAGCTATGGCTTACATGTGGCTTTTTAAATGACGCCAATGTTATTTTACTCGATTATAGCTGGCTTCATTTCAGAAATCACCAATGTAAAATTATCAGTAAATATTAACTGGTGTCATCTGAAATGACATCAGCTTACTATTTCCAGCATCGTGCTAAAGAGGCCAAAACTGGCTAAAACTGACATATATGTGTGTGTAATTAGTCTAAAAACTGGCCTACTTGCGTAATAAATTTGAAAAATTGGTCTAAATTTGCAAAATATTTTTCTTGGATTTGGTTCCAAACAAGAGTTGACGTCATAAGCTTTGATGTAGCATGGTTCTAAATTAGATTCTTTAAAGCTTTTTTTTGTTTTCCTTTCTATATTGTCTACATTTTTATACTATATTGATTGATTGTTCAAAAAATACACTTATGTGTGTGTGTTATTAATTTTGGTGCTGCCGTAAAGGTTTATGTCACGTTGTTTCTAATGAAGCATGTATAATGCTTAAATAACCTCTTCCAACGTTGAAAATAAAAATTAGACTTGAAGTAGGCAGGAATGGTTACTTGATGTAGCATGGCTACATCAATGCCACTCAAATTTCATTTTTTTTAAATCTTAATCACACAAACCTAACATTGTCATTACCAGAATGTCACTCCAACAAAAGTAAAATCTGTAAATCTATACATAATAGAGAGTTGCTTACATTGGGACTCCCACGTCATGTGATTTCCGAATGTCATTTTGTCCCTACTATGTTACTATGCAGAGATTTAACAAATTTTTTGGTTAAAAGCTTAGCAATGTTTTTGTCACTTACACATGGACTCTAAAATCTGGTCCCCGTATGCCGTTTTTTTCTCTAGTGTATAAATTTACAACCCTTTCTGGCTGCAAATATAGCAGTGTTCTAGTTACCGTGTTTACGTTTTTTATTTTTATTTTCTAAGTTTTTCGTTTGTTCAAAATTTGTGTAATTATATTGTCTTAAAACAAATTATTTACACACGCATATACATATCACTACATGTTGCTATTTTAACAAGTCTATTGCAACAAAACAAAATATGTAACAGGAAATGCAAAATATAAAAGAGTCGTGTATCATAATTTTGAGAATTAGAAAACGACCAATAATTCAAGATTGAATTTTCAAAATGTTTTTGTGAAGCCTTTTTTGACTTGCATATCACATATGCCAAAACACTAATGTATATATACCTTGTATAAATATTGGATTAGTTGCATATTATCCCAAAATGATACAGTAAATTGTATTATTTGTTGAAAACATGACTACGTTTTTGAAGTCAAAGATATGCAAATTGTTAACTAAAATGTTTACTATAAAGTGTTGTACCAAAGTGCGCCATTCATGTTTTTTCAGTTGTACTTGCTATAATTTCATTCATTACAACAAGGTAATTTAGGCCGGTTTGGCCAGTTTGAAAACTATTTACAAATATATACCATTTTTGGCCATTTCATTGCGACATTTCAAATATTTAAATATACATATAATTATATTTGAATATTTGGCGCGCTATTGTACGGCCACAAGTTCAATTAAATATTTGTTCATGTGACATGAGAGAGGAAGTACAAAGATTTAAATAGAAAAGTATGGCTGATATCATGGGGCTACAAAATTGTGCTAAATAATGAAAGACTATATATATTTATGTATATGTATGTGTGTGTATGTATATATGTGTATGTATAGGATCTGCAGCTCTTCTTATTTAGTACCATCATGTAGCCTCTTATTTTCAGCCATACTTTCCTTTTTAAATAATAATATGGTGTGAGAAGAGAGAGAAATCATTGTTATTCAAATAGAAACGTGTGGCTGAAAATAGAGGGCTACATGATGGTGCTAAATAGGAGGCCTACGGATCCTAGCTCATATACATACATATATATACATACATGTATGTATCAAATAGGAGGTCTTTGGATTACAAAATCAGGCGTTTTTACAATTACCAGTGGTGAATTGGCAAAATGATAAAAATGTCGATTTAAGCTTTTTTTTGTCAACGGAAAAGGGATAAAGGTTTCTTCCCTTATCAGTTACATTTTTTATTTTCAAAAAGCTACTTTAATCATGCCTTTTACTGTCCATGTTGGCTAGCTATTAAACAAATGAAACCCTGATTCAACCAGGAACCTAATTGTTGAGAAGGAGAGACGTCATTTGTTACATCTCTGGTGTTGCACTTAATTGTTTTTTGTGCTCGTGTAATTCACGTTTGCTAGAATATAAATGCTTGGTTAATCTTGTTTGCAGGGCTATAGAAAAAGATCTCCGAAGCTGGCATACATTTTCTAAGGAAGCTGTTATTTTACATTTGACAGGAGTTTCTATGTACTGATATGAATGAACTTACCATTGTTGCATGATCTATTAATATCAAAAAAAGATTTTTATTATTACCTCCTAGCTACGATCATAAAATGAATGTTATTATTGTTGTTACTATTAATTAATGCAACTCACCTAAGTTAGAAATTATGTAGTGCTGTGAACTAAACTGGGTGAATTGTTTACCATAAACTATGAGATAAGAAACAAGTTAAGAAATCCAAAGATATTTCGGATTGTCCGTATATTTCCTCCAGTTCGTAATACTCCCTTGGACACGTTGTGATAACAGGAAAGTAAAATCTAAATAAATCCAAAGATAATTACTGGAATGCATGATCTCTGGATTCTTGTCATTCTTTAGATGATGAAGCGTGAAATTATTTCAATGAAGTATATTCTGATTTTGCTACATAATCGAAAAATGATAAACTTGGCTGTGTAAAGCCTTTATTAAGTTTGGTAAAAATTACTTAGTTTGGTTAGTTGTTATTACGTCTACAATTTGCCTGCATGTGTATGCATAAGTCAGACATAAGGTGCTGACACTTACGATGCGTCTAAGAAACAAAAATTTAAGTTATTCCCTTGTGTATTGTGATTTTTCACCATATCGTATGCTTTTGAGATGGAGTGCGTGTGGCAAATTGTCTTGTCATATGTGCATGGATTTGACGAAAGCATTTTGATTAAAATAGGATGCTGAGCAATGCCAGTAGGATTGTCGTTGTTTTATTTCACACAAATGACCGTTTTAATTATCAAAAGTAAATTTTTGAAAAAATTAAAGTTGAAAATTTACAACTAGAGATTTTTGAGCAGTGAACTGGTGTTTGATATCATAAAAGATTACTTTAAAGTACATGAAGCATGATAAAAAGGAAAAAAAAATTGATGGTAAAAGGGATTATCATAATTGGTGCAATCAAAGTATATTCTAGAACTTGGGAATTGAAAGGATCTCAAATTTCTACCGGTAATGCATATTGAAAAGTATGCGTTAGAGATTTTTTTAACACGATAATCTAATACTAATAAAGAAAATTCGTTGAACTAATTTATTCGGCGTCCTTTTGAAATTCTGAAAATGACCTTACTTTTCGTTTACAATAATATAAACAGCCCATTTGCGAAGCACGGACCAATTCTATAAATATGTAAGGGACAATCAAAGACAATTTGAAATAAAGACACGATATTGAATACTATTGCAATCGTCCAAATCTTATATTTGATCCTACGCGTTTGAAATGTCTTGCATGTAATGAGCTGAATAGTCCTCGCTGTATAAAAGCAATAGAGTGGGTCGTGATAGAGTCTATGTTATGTCATAGGGGCAATTATATAATTTATTGTATATATTTAACTCAATAACTAATGTTGTTCGAAATCAAAAGTATTTTCTTGATATAATATGGTTATATTAATTAATCAATTTAATTATAAGTATATTTAACAGAGAATCCATAAATGATATGTTTTGTAATAGTAGTTAAAAAGTGGTGTAGCTGTGAGTAATTTATCACAAAAGAATAAATATACCGTTTTAAATGTTCCTATACAAGATGCATCGAGATCATATCGATGTATTCGTTGATACTATAGTACGTAAAATTCTCCAAATATTGGACAATGTATTACTCATGGCCGTTGGGGGCACCTAGAGGTTACGTACTGATAGTTCTTGGATAACTATGGAACGACTCACTCGACAGTTTTCTGTTGGTTAATATAATTAATGTCAAATAGCAAAAATATCGACGCGACTGATTTATACTGTTCTTTCGATTTAAGAATACGGTGGATCTTCAATATGAAAGTTTCGCTTTGATTATAATCAAATCATGGCATGACGTTCCATCGAATAACTATAGTTTGGTCGGGTGGAAGTATTGAAAGTGAAGCACTATTCAAGAGAGGATTTGTCTCCTTAGCTATATGAGGTTAGTATCATGATCAACTCAAGTCAATTCAAAGTCAAAGTCTCTAACCAGAGCATTTCAGTTAATACTAATTGTTATTATTGAACCAATGACTTTGTGTTTGGTTAGAGTTGAATATAAACGATATTGGAACTTTAACCATTACCAAATTCCGTAAGTCTAAAGTGATATAGTTTTGACGAAAAGAATTGTTGTAAATAAATGTCACAGCTGGATAACGCTTATTAAATTAAAATTAGAATTTACTGAAACTAAATAAACGATAAATTTGGCCATAATGTCACACCACTTGCTAAGTAACGTGTGAACATTAACATTTGAATAGTTTAATGTTAATTGCTGAACGAATTTACACCCAAGAGTTACACAACCGAGATGATGAATTCTCTTTAAGTCAAACAATTTAATTAGTTTATAATTATTATAAATTAATTAAAAATGATTAATATTACGAAATATTAATTATAAAGTTTGAATATGATTTGAGAAATAAATATTGTTATATATATATATATATATATATATATATAAATTATAAATATATTGATCGATACGATATATCGATAACAAATTAAATTGGATTTGATTAAACAGATTTAATTGGGTTAAATGGGCTATTGGCCCATGTTGTTTAAGGCATGGTTCGGTTGCAATGACATACGATAGGGGCGGCAAAATGTGTCAAGTTAAGTTTTGAAATGCATGCTTGAGATTAGGTGAGAAAAAAGTATAGGATGAGCTAATGTGTCCATTGCGATGTAAATCCCAGCATTTATGTACGGACATGTTATACCTTGCACGATATACCATGTTACACATACAACACATATACATATGTATATGATACATATGCATACTTATGTATATATAAAGTGAAAACGAATCAAATAAATTTCAAACAACAATTTATAAAATTTAAATGAAATATCTGACTTTATTTAAATTATATTAAGAAATGTTTTAAATAAATTAAACTTCATTGGCCCAATAATGATCTAATATGGTTGAAAATTTTGAACTTCACCCATAACTTCCGCTGCGGACTGGTTCAGTTTCAACAATGGCATCAGAGCCCAATCGCCTATGCGGTCTAATTAGTCATGTTAGAATTAACTAATTAAAGCTTACCCATATAGTAGGTTGTCAAAAAAAGTAGTGTCTAAGGTTGGGTTTGGATAATCAAGTACTCTACCCCACCTACCTACTAGCCTGACCTGAAATGATGTGGTAAGCCCATAAGATTATCCGTAATAGAAAAGGCCCAAGTTAAATTAGGCCTTGGGAGAAATTCAAAATGGTTTTGATACTAAAAATAGAAGTTTTTAAATTTTAAAGTTAAATTTAAAATAAGAAAATATTGTAATATAAAATTTCAAATTTTCTTTAAAATTAAAATATAATATTTAAATTTATAAGTTAAATTTAAAATAAGATATAAATATATCGTAATAGATATAATATAAGAAAATTTTCAAGATGTTTGAAAATATGTATATTAATTTCGAAAATTTTAAAATTTATTAATTGGATTAATAAATAAATTAATTAAATAAGTTAATTGATAAAAATATATGTGCATGTATTATATATCATGATATATGTTATGATATTTTAAAATGTTTAAAGTGACATAAATATACATATATGTATATAAATTGAATTTTGAAATCAATATAATTAAATTAAATTAATTAATTGAATGTTAATTAAATATATAAATTAATCAAAGGTTAATTAATTAAATAAATTAATCATAGGTTAATTAATTAAATGAATATGCACATATGTAAGATATATGTGTGATACTTTAAAGGTTATAATATGTAATAAATATTAATATAAATGTTATATTAAAATAATATAAATTAATTAAAATGTTAATTAATTAAAGTTAATTTAATTAATATAATGTTATACATTAGACTATTATATAAGTAATATAAAACATAAAAGTTATGTAATAATAAAAGTTATATAATATGAATGTATAAACTAAATGTGGAATATTAAAGAAACCTAAAAAGACTTAAAGAATAAATACATACATATACCATGATTTCAGATGTGTCCGATACTTGAACGACGAGGGTATTTTATAAGAAATACATTGTTTCACAAGTCGATATCATTCGATATAATATATCGAAGATTATGAATCTCTAATATAAAATTATCCTCTATCATATATATTTTAATGGATTACTTGCATACTCTTTAGCTGTTGAGCTTTCCTCAAGATATGGGTAGTACTATTAATAATTGAATAGACAAGGTAAGATAACTACATATATTTGTTGAGCTTTCCTCAAGGTATGTGCATTATACTTAGGCCGTCGTGAAATGATAAGTCCGAGTGAATAGTCCCATTCTACCAGTTGAACTTTCCTCAAGGTAATGGCGGGACTGGGACAAGATATCACAGGTTAGGAGTCGTATGTGATACAACCGATAAGGAGTTATCCAGCTTATGCGGGCCTATGATTTGTTTAGCTTTCTTCAAGGTCAGAATTGCAAGGCATACGAGTCCTGCCATCCTTTAGTGAAGTCAAAAGATTTATATGTTTTTCTTAGGGTTTGGTGAAATGTAAAAGACTAGTGTGAGCCTTATTAGAAAAATAAAATTATAACATTTAACCTTCCTAATATTGTAAGAACGTATGCTTTATAATGTTATAATAATCTACAATGATAAACTTGTGCATTTCATACAATTGATAAAACAATTATCAATTAAGATATACAAATGATTTGAATCAAAGATTGATAATAGAAATATAACATATACTCGCTAATAAATGCTTTTTGCATGTTGATGTTTAAATATCCATACAAGCACTTGATTTTACAAGTACTAAATTCAAATTTGGTCACTTAAGCGTTTATTTGGTCGAGACCATGTATTGACTCTATGAATTTCGAACTCTAAAAGCAATACAGACTATATATATTTGATCATATACTATCGCATATAAGTGTTCATAATGTACGATACTTCAATGAAGTCAGTTCATTCGAAATAAGCCAATAAACAATACTGTGAGAACGAATATTCAATTTGATTGATTACAAAAGGATCTTATTTTTTTAGATGTAACATTAGACCAAAACTACAAGAAAGTTCTTAGAATTCGATCATTGAATTGGCAGTTTAATCGGTTTATGTAAGTTGCATCATATTTCATCTTGTTAAATGTTAATGATGATCAGATTCATCTTTGTAAAGCGTTCTATATGATGTTGTAGTAATGGTTTTCTTTTGAATGGTTCGACCATTTAGAAAAAAAAATGAATGTATCAGAGTAAATGTAATTTAAGGTATAATTGAGATGAAGAGAGTGAATAGCCACTTCTGCTTTATAAGAAACATCAGAAACAAGAATTGTAATAATAATAATTAATACTTAACATTGGAATGAGAAATACGATTTCTATTCCAAAATGTATTTTCATATATAGAATTGTTTTCTATGAGATTTATTTCTTTGAGTTCAAGATATTTATCAAAGAACTCTGTTGTAAACTAGTTGCAGTTTATGAAATAAATAATCTATATTAAGTAAATAACGGACCTTTGAATTTAGTGCGCTATTACAATAGTGGCGGCAATGGTGGGAGCATGCTGTATAGCACTTATTGATTGCATCAAATAACGAAAATAATTTTTATAATACACACTGAACAATATTTATGAAATAATGGCTATTTTTTGTGTTGACTGAAAATAGACAGTTATATTTCAATATGAATATTATGAATATTAGTTATGAAATAAAACAATAATGTGGTATTTTTTTAAATAAAAAAGTTATGCATTAGAAAATACAGAAGTATATAATATTATATAAAGTTATTTTGGAATTAAAGAGTAAACCGTAGTTTTGAGAAATAATTCATATGATTATGAATCATATGACATTGGTTAATTACATCTCAAACTGGGCTTTGCACCTATTAAATGGGAGCATCATAAGAGTTGATGAACTCTTCGGTGATACATATAGATATATGCAACCGTAAGCTTATTAATACCAAAATGCTTTCACGTACTTCATGATATTCAACGATGAGTTATCACTAACATGGACATTCGTATTTGATACGTATGTAGTATGTCTAAGATAGATTCATAGAGTATAAAACGAAAGCAAATAATATAACATGCAATAGAAATGATTCGATTTGATCAAATGAGCGAGTATACTGAAAAGAGTTCCGAATGTACCTAAAAATGAATAGAGATTCAATTTCAAAAGTCACTCCTCCATGTGATACATAATGATATATTGATAAGTAGCTATCGGACTTTGTTGGACAATATATGATTAATTATGAGTGAAGTTGGGTTAGTTTCTTTCTATAAGGTCATTTACTTAAGAGTAGCACACAAGGTTCATATTATTTCATCTAAATAATAGTTTGCAAAATCATACAAAGTAAGGGTTTATAAGAAACCCCAACATATCCCAGGCCAAAGAGTTAGCAGGTTGTGCGAGTTGAAAGATTGCATGTAATAATTGTTCGTGAGAGATCTTGTATGAACCCCCTAAAAGGATTCTAGGAAAGACTGTCATTGGATGACATATTTATGTTTTGAACATAAGTTTTGTAAACTAAAACCAAACCAGTTTTGTAAATAAGGAAATTCATAAATATTTATGAATACCTATTCTGTTGCATTGAGAATTAAGAAATACCAATTTCACAGTGAAGGAATTTCTTTAAGAAATTATTGTTGGTAAAATAGAATTGGATACGATCCATAGATAAACATGGTTACATGATATGAAATGAAATTAATTAACCTAAACGAACACACGCATTGGAGTGTCTAATAAGTATTCTCGCACATCGAAGAGAGACGAGTTACTTATCAATGTCAAAAATATACAATCTTCGATTGTTTAATTAAACCATTAAGAGTGTTGACTCTATAATATAGAGTGATGTGAAGATCCAAAATTGAATTCCAAGTACGTTATTAAAATATGATTTTGTAGTCATGACCGAAGGAATGTGATCCATCAGTCGCGATTGTGTCTTTATGAGCAAGACCAATTCAGTTGGAATTAAATGAGCAACGTTGATAAGAATAATCTCATAAATTTCAATTGTTGAAATTAGCGTAACAGATTCGATATTCAACGTGCTCAAGTTAATTTGGATTTACTCACAAAATTATCATTTAGTATGACTTTATGTTTGAAGCGTATGTATTGAAACCGAAAATTCTAAATAATGATTTAGAGTAAGCTGTTTACACATAATAACCAAAATGTCTCGAAGTCGGTGGGAGTGGTATTGAGTTTGTGAATTTTTGGAAACAATCCAAAAAACGATACTTTATATCATGTTATAAGCATTGGAATTGAACAAATATTTTGATCGAAATATCAAATAGTTTGATCATCTAACTAAATGCAGACAAAGCATGTGTTATTTAAGAAAGAACGTTAAAAGGTAGACTGATATTTCTAAACTGTAAATAAACAATATATTGCTGATTTTAACAATGTACTTGTGTTAAAATCTGTTTTAGTTGTTTTAATACTCAATTTTGGATTTATGAATGACATCATTTATAGTAAGTATATGTGACGACCCGGAATTTTCGAGCATTTAATATTAGAATATTTAATTAATTTTAAATATTCAATAGAGCAATTTTAACTTGAATTACGAATAACACAATTTATTTGATAATTAAAATTTTGAATTAAATAACTTGAATTTGAATAAAATGTTGAATTTGGAATTTTAAGCCGATTATAAATAATTTGAAGGCTTATAAAATTTATATTGATGATAGTGAAGATAGTAAAAGGGTTAAAATTAAACTTGGAAGTTGTTTGTTCAGTTTCGAAATTTATATCGTTTAAATTGAATTTAAAAATAGCTTTCCGAGGCACAGTCTCGGAATTCGACGAAACCAGTTCCATTGGATCCGTAATATGGTATTATTATCGGATTTCAAATTTCGTAGATTTTGGAGTGGTTGTGTGAGCATACTCTGCATAAACGCGTTGAAAATTTATATCGAAAAAATTCAATTTAAAATTTATTTATATATCACGTACAAATCACCATCAGCCGAAACTTTATTCACATTACCGCTTTTCCTTTCCACTTCTGTGCGCAACCTTCCTTTCCATAGTGTCCCCTTTTTTTTAAACATCACGCAACTGTCAAAAACATAATCATCGTTCCCTTCTCTTTTATGAAAGCAATTGCTGATTCAAAGCTTCAAAGAAAATTTGATGGCCGAGCAAACAACTTAAAATTAGATCGCCTTTCCCCTTTTCAGTTTGAAATCCTTCATTCCAAAATTCCCTTCTCCTCTGTATAATTCAAATCGCAGCCTTTCCCCTTTTCAAAATCGAGCTTCAAATCAAAATTTGATTTTTTTCATTCGAGATTTTATAGGCAAGGAAAAGGATCGAGTTCGACAACAAGGGTTCGAGTTTCGACGAACCCTGGGACATCATCGTGTGGAGGCTCGCTTTGTCTGGGGTAGTCGCGCGATTTTGTATCGCCGTGGGTGAGCAGCTCATGGGATGGCGAACTGTCTGAGCGAAGTGGCACGTCGTGCCATGCTCGTGGGACTCACGATTGTCGTGGAGGCTCTGGCGACGTGGGAAGGGATGCGGTAGCAATAGAATGAGGGAGTCAAGCGAAGAGAAGATCAGGGATTGGTGTGGGTGACTGGCGCAGTGGTGTGAGTTCGCCAAAGGTGCGATTGGGATATCGAGCAGAGGATCTGTAATGGGGGTTTCTTGTTCGAGTTGAGGTAGTTTAATTCGAAGCATTTTAATTTAATGTAATTTAGGTTTAAAACTTATCAGTGATGGTTAATTATTATTTTACTTAACAGGATCTTAGCAGCTAGGTATTAGCAGTTTTGTTAATCTAATTTAATTAGTAAATATATATAGGTTTAAAGAAGATAATGAAATCGTATATACACTTTCAGAAAATATATATATATATATATTGAAAATGGAAATCTAGAAATTTTAATTTCAGTTACAAGATTTTTTTTAAAAAATCTATATGTTATTTTATCAGTATATATGTAGGCAGTTTCAAAAGGGAATGATAAAGAGATATATACGTGCTAAAACCTTCTCGTTATTTCAAATTAGTGGATAGAGTGATTAGCTTGTTCAAATTTACTTATTTATGCTAAAACTATATATAAAAAAAAAGAGAGAGAAATTAGTTGAGAATTTAATTATTAGTTAAAATGAAATCATTAGGAACGTAAATTTAAGATGGAGATTGAATTGTTCGTTTTGTTAGAATATTAATTAATCTAATTTATCAAATGGAGGTTAATTATTCGAATATTTAAAATATTAATAAATTATAAATTGTTTATCCAAGGTCAAAATTGGGATAACCAAAGCAATATGGAAGTGGACTACAAAACGAATCAAAGGTGAGTTAATCTCACTCAGTTAAATTTAAATTTAAGTGATTAAATTTAAATAATTGTTTGAATGGATGAATTGATTGATGTGATATAGTATGATATTTTGGAATTGGCATATTATATTGTGCTAACATTTGTGGATGCAGGGAAAACAGGTTGGAGGGATCCAACTGGACCCCTCACATTTATTTAAATTATTCAATATTCTCTGTTGTGATTATTTGATATCTTATGATGAGTTATATTGAAATATTGAATGTTATGGTTTGATTGGATATTTGGGTATAATGAATTACCAAAATATATGAATTGGATTGTGGAAAAGAAATTAAGAGGAAGTAAATTTGTAAGCGAAATAATTATAGAAAGTTTGAATAAATCAAAAATGAATTGAAAAGAAATAGAAGTAATATGAAAATAATAATAAATAACTTCGAGTATGAAGAGAAATGGAATTTTGAATAAAATGAAATTGATGAATTGTAAACTTAAGTTCTATCAATTAAAGAAATGAAGAATTATTTTAAAATTCAAAGTTTAAATTTATTTAAAAGAATAAAGAAGTAACTGAGAAATCTAAAAATTTGGAATTTTTAGTTAAAGTATTTTTAAAATCATAATCAAGAAATGAGATCTGAAATTAATAGATTCTGAATTAAAAGGGAATAAATTGGAAATCAATTTGGGAAATTGATTTAAGTGATTGAAGTTGGGATTTTTCTCTGGATAACCAAGTACATTTTTAAAGTAAATTCTTAAATAAATTTAAAGGTTTTAAAGTTGTTGTAAAAAGCAAGTTTTAGAAAATTTATTATTTCTAATATTTAAATTCAATAGTAAGTATTTTCCCAAATCTATTATAGTAGTAATTACTTAAAAAGTGACTTAGTATTTTGTTTTCAAAAGTGAAAATCTAGTTTTATATTCTATTAAGTAACTTTATTTTCAAATACTCATATAGTATGTATTTTTACAAAATATTGAAGTAATTTAACTTAAATGTTTAAAAGTATATTTTCAAAGTAAAGTGTTTTAAATTATTTTAAAAATCTATTTTTCTTCTTGGTGATTTCAGAGGAAATATAAAATATTTGGGAAAGTTGATTCTGAGAAGAATGAGGGTTTTGAAACTGTTTTCAAAGGATTGAAAATAGAAATATATCTTGTGAAGATATTTTTGAGATTAATAAATAATTTGGAAAATTATTTATTGGTTGATGGTTGTTTTGTGAATATAATTGATAGTTAAATAACCGACTATCAATATTGGACAAATGCGTTAATCATTTCGAAGAGACCGGGATCGAGATTTATTTCTCGAAAACCACTTTGATTCGGTTTGTACGTTTCGTGAAAAACGATTTTGGATTCGAAGATGGAGCAATGAAGTGAAAGGGCTAGTCGCTACTAATCCTGAGGATATTTCCAAAATGGATGTAGTAGGAATAGTGCCTTCGGTTCCGTTCGAACCCGGGACGGACTTGTATGGATGAATGCTTGCGAAACATCGTTAGGTGGACGTTGGGCATTCTAAGGAATATGTTCTAAAAGGTAACGCTTAGCCTCAAGCCTCATCAAATGGGAATGACTGAAAATCAGGGGTTATGCAGCAAGGCTAGGTGGGTAGCACCCAAGCAGGGTGAGGTCATTCCAGTCTAGATGTCCCTTTTTATTTCGGCTTAGTGGTGCGGTTGCTGATCCCAACCGCGGGGTGATCTCACTCGGGACTGTCCAGTAAGGGATGGTTCCGGCCTTGTGTTGCAGGGGAGCGGGCGTACTCCTCGGTACGGTGATCTAGGCCCCGTACTATGACAGGTGGTACCCCAGTGCCTAGTCATTAGTTGGAAATCCATTCTCCCTACGAGCCTTGTACGAGTTTTGTTTGTATTACCCACTCTGTGGCTAGTAGCTGGAATTTAATCATGTAACAATTTCGGCTATTTTATAAGTATTTTTATATAGACCCTATTATAATATCAGAGGATTTATATAAAAATTGTTTTAGCTATCGTAAGGTAAAAACCCGCCATGTTTATTTGTGGCGTGGTCTTACGAGATGCTTTTGTTTTCAAAGAATTTTTGAAACTTTAATAATCAATTGGGTGTGATTTTCTCACGCTGGTATTCCAGACTGACTCGGGTGTTATTTAACTGTAATGCTCGGGTCAGACCGAGTATTATAGGATACAGGATATAATGCTGTGGAGCTCAGGAGACGAGCTGGATGGCGATACGTACTTCCGTACTTGTATATATATGTATATTCCGCTGTGTTGGGTTGTTGAGTCTTCATTTGGATATTATTGATGTTGAGCTGTGATTGATGTACTCTGATGATGTGATATATGTAAACAGAGATATTTGACTTTTGAGCAAAGATCATTTATTATCTATTATATTTTATTCCGCTGCGATGGTTAGATTCTGATGTTGTTTTCTATTTTCTTCTTCTACCTCTTCTTCTTTAACCCAAATGGTTCGTATTTCTGTACAACTTGAGTTGATTGTTGTAGAATAGTGTTAACTCAAGGGGTACGGATTTGCGGGTCGTTACAGTATAAAAGATGTTGGGAATGTCCCAAATGATATGTAAGGACTCCTTATTAAAATGTTTAATATGGAATATGTAGATGGATTCTATATGCACTGACAATATCAATTATTGTGAACGTTATATTGTTTATGATACCATGAGTTGTTTATGTATTTGATAGATGAAGCAAATATTAAATCCAAATTGATATCACTAAAGGTTGTTTGAGGAGATCTTATGTATTTATAAAATATAAGAGAATTGTTTATATAAGTAATGAACTTCTTATGAAGGAGTGCTCGAACTCAAACTTCTTAAATTATATTGAGTATAGTATATCAATAATAAATTCAAGTTAAGATTCTTTAAGTTGGAAATGTTCCAAACATAAGAGATTGTGGTTGATTGATTGACTAAAATAACGCCACAATAAAAGCAATGTATATAAATATAAATGCACAAATTTACAACTGAGCCGAGGATGGTTCCAATTATTGAGAATCTCATGACATTGTTATATGATAACAATGTCATGATATATAGTTCGTAATAGAACTTAAAGCTCAATAGAAGTCGAGAGACATACTTTAAATTGTTTCACATGATAAAAGTAGTTTATCGGCATTGGAGAGAGTTAATCGACATAGTAGATAATTAAAACATTGTAGTGAACCCATTCACTAAGGGACCAACCCATTTGGTTTTAATAAAACCGACTGGAGAAGTTGGAATAAGATTACATAATTGACCCCAAATGCAAGTGAGAGATTGATATAGTTAGGGGTATGCCCTAGGGCAATAATGTAATTTGTTACATATATCTTAGTTAATAACCAATCTTGTTCGATAGCAAATGTATTTTCTTTCTACTACATACTTGATATAATGTGGTTATATTAATTAATTTAATTAAAAGTATATTTAATAGAAAATTCATAAATGGTATATTTTGTGATAGTAGTTACAAAGTGTTGTAACCGCGAGTAATTATCATAATAAAAATAAATATATCATTTTAAATGTTACTAATCAAGATGCATCAAGATTGGATATTGATGTATACATTGAGACTGGAGTATGTAACGCTCTCCAAATGTTGGGTTGTGTATTACTCACTACTGTTGAGGACATCTAACGGTTATGTATTGATAGTTATTGGATAACTATGGGATGACTTACTTGATAATTTTTTATTCGTTAATATAAATAAGGTCAAATAGAAAATGTCAATATGATTGATTTACGCAGTTTTCTATGAAAGCTCCACTTTGATTATAGTCAAATCATGGCATGACGTTCCATTGAGAGACTATAGATTGGTTAAGTGAAAGTATTGGAAGTGAAGCACTATTCAAGAGAGGATTCTCTGCTCAGTTATATGAGGTTAGTATCACAGTCAACTCAAAGTCTCTGGCTAGAGCATTTTAGTTTATTATTATTATTATTATCGAACCACGAAATTTGTATTTGGACTACAGAGTTGAATATGATTGCTACTGGAATTTTGACCATTCCAAATTTATATGTCCAAAGTGATGGTTTTGACGAAAAGAATTGGTGTAAATAAATGTCATAGTCGGGTTACGCTTATTAAATTAGATCTGACTGAAAATAAATGTTATCCCTTCTTTTGGCCAATGCTTGAATATCAATAAATAGGTTAGAACAGGATGGAAACCAAGATTGGGGATCGTTTGGAAACAAAGCTATGATTGATATCATTAAAATTCGACAGGGCTCCAATCAAGAGGGATTGCTTGGGAATGATGAACAAGGCTAGTAGAGGCTACGTTTTAAATTTCAAGTCCATTGGAGTTCGTATGCTCAAGATATGATTGATGCAAATCATGAAATGTTCCTATTCGTATCCATCCAAGAAGGCCTCCTTCGTATCACCTTCATTTGTATCCATCAAGAGAAATAGGCACTATTCGTATCCATCGTGATAACACTCCATCATGCTTGCTTCGCTTCGTATCCATCATCTCGCAAGCCTCATTCGTATCGATCATGTATCCACCTCATTCGTACCCATCGTGTTTCGTATCGATCGCATGAATTCGATTTCGTATCCATCTAAGGAAGTCATTTCATATC
This sequence comes from Allium cepa, assembly GCA_030765085.1. Classification (NCBI taxonomy): domain Eukaryota; kingdom Viridiplantae; phylum Streptophyta; class Magnoliopsida; order Asparagales; family Amaryllidaceae; genus Allium; species Allium cepa. Next base: position 618,452,878 of record CM060942.1, read on the forward strand.
GACCCTACTCGTACATTATTCGCATCGATCAATCTACTCTCGATACGAATATATCGTCCGGTAAAGCGATACGAAAAGACATTTCCCACCAATAAGAAATACAAGTGGAACGCCATTATTGATACGAATCGGGTTAATAATACAAAGGACGCGAGTAACGATGGATACAAAGACATGTATTACCTAAGATGGCAAAAGATCAATACGAAAGTTGTTGTATATAATAGATGCGAAGGATGGACACGAAAGCTATTGAATGGATGAATACGAATGGGATGCAAGGGAGTTGATGATTCGGTCGTATGGCGCGAAAAGTGGATCTCCCTTGGATTTTCGAGACACGCCATTGATACGAAAATCATGGATACGAAGAAGAGAAATGTGGAGATTTGATCAATTCGAAACCATTAGCCTACGTTGGAAAATGCAAACTTGCATCGATTATAACTCACAATGCACAAGTCCAAATGCTACCAAATTTTCACAGGAGCTTGCGTATAACCAAAAGAATGTTCATGATCAATCTCAACTTGATTGGATAAAATCTTGGTCGATACGAGTTTCATTCGCATCGATCACGAATCGAGTCCAAACGACCAGGGATCGATCACGTGGGCCCACCTACATAAGAGAAGGATTCTTCAAAAGTTTGGGATGGATATCTCCAGCCTACACCTATAAATTGCAGCCTATGGCCTATAGAAAAAGGATCTTTGGCTTCTCTACATCCATACTCTATCGAATTTACGATCAAACTTCAGTTGTACTGCTGTAACCTATCTGTAACCAGCAAGCAAAGTCAATAAAAATTTACTATTCCAAAGTGGACGTAGGCCGGAGATAGTCGAACCACTATAAATCGTGTGTTCTTGTTGTTTTCCTTTCAACTTTTTGAGCGTTCTTCATATTTTATTCTCTATAAATTTTACTATCTGTGATTTGAGATTGAAACAGGTGTTTAAATTGGCAATTGGGGTTTGTGACCAATTTTGGCACAAACACTTTGGTGCTTTCACCGAGAATGCTAGCACTCAGGGATTCCAAGGCTTGGATTTTGGATTTGAAAGCTTAAGGATTTGGATTTGGAAAGCTATGGCAAGGCAGTCGACAAGAAGACAAAGGACTAAAATGAGTCAACATGAAGGGAGTCAGGAGGCTTCATTGGGAGTGAATCAGGCGTCGATCTTCATCATCAGAGACGAGATGGAAACGATGCTCAAGAGACAAGAGGAGATGATGTAGAACCTACTCCGACAGGTTGGATAAGTTAGAGTGCAGAATTAGTGGAACGCAAATGTAGGAGATGTTAGAGATAGGAATCGGGAGCATGGAGCAACCAGAGTTCAAAATGGAGCAGGACCATCCGATGCAGCACCATAATTAGGGGGCACTAACCAAGAGCATGTTGGTCCAATCCTGGGTAGAACACTAGATGGAGCCAAGCAACATGTCATTGATAGAGGAATGGATGCTCATCCAGGAAAGCAGGTTCCAGAATTCCCTCATGAACTTAGGGGGCAGATCAGAGGCAACGATGAGGACTACAACTTGATGATAGTGACAGATTGGCGGAGATGGTCAGACGAGCCATGAGGGAAGGACTAGTGAATAGAGACTTGGAGGATGTGAATAGGATTCCTTTTCCAATGATCAGGCAAACCATTGAGATGTTACACACAAAAAAGAATACACAGAGTAGATATAGGTTATTGGTGAGCCCGCAAAACCATTAAGATTAGTTGACCGTAGGAGAAGTAAATTAAAGACAGACCGTCCAGTATTGTGTCTAACAGAAGTTAGAATGTTTATTATGTCTGCTAGGCTCGAGTTACCCAGTAGTTAATAGTCAGCCTGATAAAACAATATTGTTTAGAAAAATAGTCTATTGATTACCTAATTTATATGCATATATGTTATTGCTATTGTCGTTATAATCAGTTTGATTGCAAGATTTTGATTTGCAAAATATATTCTTTTAAAAGGATATTAGTGAGGGGAAACTCGTTTCGCTAAGCGATGTGATCTCACTTAATATCAGTAAACCGAGATGTTATAGAATTATTCACACCAAGTTTTATGTCCGACTCGAAGTTTATGTTTTGCCCTTAAAATCTCGATGCTCAAAATTAAATTTGAGTAGATTGAGAGTTAAGGACTTTTTAGGTTTAGTAAGTTGGACGATAAGCTTCCGAAGACGTGCAGGAGGCAAGCTAGCTATGCAAGAATTATTTAATGTTATTTCCCCTGTGATGTATATATGATAGATATGTCTACCTATAGTACTCTAATCATCCAAGGTGCATCTTTATATGTTGCTCTTGGCATAATTTGTAGTAATTATATATGATCAAAACTGAGAAAACGTTTTGGGATTATGTAATTGAATATGAAATATTGATTTGAAATGTATTCAGAAAAGCTGTTTTGGAATCTATGTTGATTTTATTTCATATTCATGTGCTTTTGATATTGTGGATACCATTAACACTGCCCTATTTGATCACCGAAGGTTAAATACCATAGATGACTGCAGCATCTGTAGCACTTAGCTTGGGTCTTGAGATAAGGGAGGTTACAATCCCTTTCCAAAGCAACCTTAATATATGTTTTACCGGCAACTCCTGAAACTGCCGCCATCAGAATCATTGATTGACCCAACTTATGAACTGCAGCGGCTACCACATTAAGCCTAGCTAAATAACTCCTTAGCATCTCTCTAGTACTTTGGTTTATGCGCGATAGTGTCATCATGTTCTTTGGTCGTGAAGTATGAACTTTGAGCTGCCTAATGAATCTATTTGCTAGCTCGATCCAAGTGCCGATGGATCCATTTTCCAGCTGTCTACACCACATCGTCTCTAAATCTGTTAAACATAATGGGAAACACCATCCCATTACCTCCTCAAAAGCACCTAACACCTCCATATATCTAATGTACCTCATCAAATGAACTGTTGGATCTGTTTTTCCGCTGTATATTTCCAACGTCGAAAAATAGAAATTTGGCGGATCCATGCATATCAGATGTTAAGAGTGAATAGATTACTGTTTACATCCTCCAAACTCTAGTCTAGGGTCCATCTCTCATCACTCATCTGGAAATCGCGGCAATTATGTCAGTAACATCTAACAGAATTCTATCTCCCGCATTTTCACTCTCCCTCCCTCCCGTTCCTGTACGAAAATTCTAGTACGTACTCCTCCGTAGTTGCATATTTGCATTTTGACTTGCGTTCTGGTGTTTAAAATTGTTTCTTAGGGGTGCCCCTTCTCTATCAAATTTTAGATTCATCATGCCCCTAGATCCCTGGGATTGGTATTGACTTGTGCTCGGGGATCTATATCGACTTATGGCACCTCTTGGAGGGTTGCTCCACATTGTTCTATTCTGCTTCCGGACAAGTTTGTTTTGGTTTCTTTCCTCTGGTTCGGGTCTGCAGCAACTCCATCTGTTCCTAGTTATCCTATTCTTCTGAAGAATCCCTCCATATCTCTTCTTGGCGGGCTATCATTATGTCCCGCATTTCTTCATCATCGTCTCCATCTTATCTCTAGTTATGTAGATAAAAAGGGGGTTTAGATCTCGAGGACACCTCTTGGATGCCTTCATGCCTTTGTTGGCTTCCTCCGACAATAGTCCTCCTAGTTGATAGTTTTATCATCTTCTTAAATTCAAGTTTCAAGCCGTCGAAATCGAGTTAGTTCTTAATGAAAACACCAAAATATTTATGCCAAAATATGACACAAATACCTATAGATAAACAGTAGAGAATAAAATGAAGAAAATAACTTGGAATGTAGAAAAATAGTGCACACAAGAATTATAGTGGTTCATGCAACCTATTTCCTACGTCCACTTAAACTTTATTGATAATTATGATGAATTTCTTACAAGATTATTCTTACGGATTGGTAATCATCTTTGGAATTACAAGAATTACACCAGAATTTGTTAAATAGCGAAAAAGGTCCCTTAAACACTGCCCTTACTCCTCTATTTATAGCTGTTAATCAATCGAAAACTCTCACCCATGTTCCCCAAATCCAAGAGGAGTTATGCTAAAAAGATCGTGGCCTACTCTGTAAACTTCAATGATTGGTACCGATCCATGCTGTAAGGATCAGTACCGATCCATAAGATTGATTGTGGAATCTTCTTCGGATCTTTGTTATTGCTTGTATATCTTTTATCTTGGTCCTCGGCATCATGTTATGTCGATTGAGCTTGAGTTTGAGTGAATTCCTTGGTTCGAATGTTGAGTAAAAGTACTTAATTTATCCATCGGATGCTTGAAATGTGTGGCAAACAAATTATCTCATGTGGCATGCACTGATCTGTTGGAACTAGGCTAGCCTGCAGCGTATTTACCCTATAGGATCTTTACGGGCCTATGAAGTCTAATTTATTTATAACATTTCTAAATTTAATTTAAATAAAACCATATATTTCATTTAAATTAATAAATTGTAGTACAAATATATTTAATTTATTTTCAATTTATATACAAGTATACATATGTATATGTGTGTGTATATGTGTAACATGATATTCTTTAAAGGGTATAACATTCCCATATATAGATGCTGTGATTTACATCGCAATGGTATGTTAGCTCATCCTATATGTATTGTATGTTGTTTAAATTTGTGTATATATTTATAGTTATTGTATATATACACCCAAGTGAAAATTATATTTATATTATGATGTATCATATGTATATATATTACATACATACATACATACATACATATATATATATATGCGTGTGTGTTTATGTATGTATATATGTACAAAAAATATTATAGTATTAAATATTAAATAAACATATATATAATTTGTATATACATAAGATATGATTTTACTTAAGTTTTTTAATTATTTACATATATGCATGTATGTATAAATATAAATATAATAATTAAATGGTAAATATGTGTTAGTATAGTTTATAAATTATAAAATTAAAATAAACATTATCATTATTATTGTTTATAAAACATTCCAGATCATATATACGACAAATCCAAATATAAATATAACCTTATTATATATATATACATATTATGAATTAATTAGTTAATTAGCAATAAGTAAATATAGAAAATATTTATATAATAGATATTTTGAATTTTAGACGTTCATAAAATCAAGAATAATATTGTATAGGTTGTGAAATATTTTCAGAATTTTCCGAATCAAAATAATATTATTTGAATGCTTCTCGACCGAATTTTAAATGATTTTTTAAAAATATAAAAAATGTTAATAAAAGCTTATATTTTGTTTGAGAGAATATGTGATAAAAAATTAATTTAATAAATTTTAAAATTGAAATTTTGAAACATTATTTATTTTATATGAATTTATTAATTCGTGCAAGGATAAAATAATATTAAAATATACTAAATAATTTCCAAAAATTTATTTCAGTTGCTAAAAATCATACTTAATATAAATATATATCTAAAAATTAATAGATCAATTATTTATAAAATATAGTCACATGGCTTAATACATATCATGCAAATAAATTAGTTAATATATTAATCTATGTATATATTAATCTATGTATATATTAATCAATAAAATACAAATAATTAAAATATAATGATATTGGCTGTGCGTATCATATCCTTGAAAATAATTGGTTTTTTTATTTGATAAACATATAAACCATAATGAAATATATATGAGAACAACAAAACCTATAGGAATCACACCTAACTAAAAATTCAATAATTGCAGTATACACACACACACACATTTGAATAATATAGCATTATACACATGCATGCATTATATATTAAACTAAATACTTACCTAAACTAATTCCCTTAAGTACACTTCGTGATGATGAGTTCCCTTCCTTTTGAAAACTTCCCAATTTGTTAAATGGCTAGTCTTTGAATCGCAGACCCTTTTCCATCGAATAACTGTTGATTTGAACCGATTTGATTTGGTATTCGATGGAATGTAGAGAGATATGGTTCGTCCATGATATAGATAAAGGAAGCAACCGAAAAAGTCTCTAGAAAGTTAGGGTTATGATTTCTTTTATAGTGGTTAAATCAGAAAGAAGAGTGGGTCACATCACTTATCTTTTCCTACCAGATCTTAGCCATCCATCCCATACTCTAATACTTTATTTTGGCCGACCCCTATATCACATAGTTGCTACCGAATTTTGCTTATGACATCATGGGCTAATAGTCTATTTAAGCCCAAATAAATACATTTAATTAAATCCAATTTAATTTCTTTATGGATATCTCATATCGATCGATATACTTATAACTATTATAAGTATATATAACAATATTTATTCCTCAAGTCATATTCAAATTTTATAATTAATTTCATAAATATGAATTAATTTATAACAATTATAAGCGAATTAAATCATTTGGTCTACAAAGAATTCATCATTTTGGTTGTATGACTTGTGGGTGTAGATTCGGTCAGCGATTAGCATCGAGGTATTCGAACGTTAACATTCACACGTCACTTAACAAGTGATGTGACATTTTAGCCAAATTTATCGCTTACTTAGTTTCAGTAAAATCCAATTTTACTTTATTAAGCATTACTCGGCTGTGACATTTATTTACGCGAATTCTCTTCGTCGAAATTATATACTTTGGACTTATGGAATTTGTAGTGGTCAAAATTTCAATATCATTCATATTCAACTCCATAGTCCAAAAGAAATTCCTTGATTTAATAATAACAATTATTATTAATCGAAATGCTCTGACCAGAGACTTTGATTTTGAGTTGACTTGAGTTGATCGTGATACTAACTCCATATAACCGAGGTGATGAATCATCTCTAGAATAGTGCTTGACTTCCAATACTTCCACTCGACCCAACTATAGTCACTCGGTGGAACACCATGCCATGATCTGACTATAATCAAAGCCATGCTTTCATATTGAAGAACTATAGTATTCTCAAGTTGAGAGAATTCTGTAAATCAGTCACATCGATATTTTATGTTTGACATTAGTTATATTGACCAACTATAACTATCGAGTGTGTCGTTCCATTGTTATCAATAACAATCGGTACATAACCTCTAAGTGCACCGACAACCGTGAGTAATACACTGCCCAACATTTAGAGAGTGTTACATAATCTACTCACAACGGATACATCAATATCCAGTCTTGATGCACCTTGACTAGATTTAAAATGGTATATTTATTTTTATTGTCATAAATTACTCATGGTTATAGCACTTTAAAACTACTATTACAAAACATATCATTATGGGTTTTCTATTTAATATAATTTTAATTAAATTAATCAATATAACCTCATTATATCAAATATATAATAGAAAGAAAATACCTTTGATTTCGATCGAGATTATCTATTGAGTTGGGTACATGTAATAAATTACATAATTGCCCCTAAGGCATATCCCTAACTCTATCAATTTCTCACTTACACTTGAGATCAATTATTAAATCTTGTTCCAACTTCTCCAATCGGTTATCATAAAATTCAAATGGGTTGGTCCCTTAGTGAACGGTTATGCTATTATGTTTTAACCATCTGCTTTGTCGATTAACCCTCTCCGACGTTGATAAACTACCTTTATCATATGGAATAATTCAAAGTATGTTTTTTGACTTCTTGTGAGGTCTAAGTTCTATTACGAACTATATTGTGACATTGTTATAATAATGTTACGAGATTCTCAACATTTGGAATCACACTCGGCTTGGTTATAATTTTGTGCATTTATATTTATATATATTGCTTTTATTGTAGCACTATTCAAGTCAATGAATAGGTCACAATCTCTTCTGTTTGGAACATTTCCAACTTAATGATCTTAATATATTATTGACAAGTTATACTCAATATTGCTTATGAAATCTGAGTTCGAACACTCATTCATAAGAAGTTCGTTGTTTTTGTAAACCTTTCTCCGGTATTTCATAAATACATCAGAATATTTCAAACAACCATTCACTGAAATATATTTGGATTTTATATTTGATTAATGTATCAAATACATAAACAAAATATGATATCGTATGCAACATAACATGTATAATAATTCCTATTACCAATGCATAAGGAATTCATCTTACATGTCCCCGATAAAACATTTTAATAAGGTGTCTTTCCATATCGTTTTGGGACATTCCCAATATCTTTCATACTTACTATAAAAGACATTATTTATAAATCCAACATTGAGTATTAAAACAACTAAAATTAATTTTAACACATGTACATCGTTAAAAATCAACAATGCGTTGTTTACTTATGGTTTAGAAATATATATGCACCTTTTAACGTTCTTTCTTATGAACACATGCTTTCTCTACATTTTGATTGATAATCAAACAATTTGATGTTTCTGTCAAAATATTTGTTCAATTCTGATGCTTATAAAATGATACTTTCTATCATTTCTTGGATCATATCTGAAGACTCACAACCTCTATATCGCTTCCAAAAAATTCGAGACACACTGGGTTTTATGTGCAAATAGTTTGCTTTAAATCATTATTTAGAATTTTCTATTTCATCACATATGTACCAAAATACTAAGTCTTAAAAGCGACAATCTTGTGGGTAAATCCAAAGTAACTTGATCATGTTGAATGATGAATCTATTACGCTAATCTCAATTTTGAAATTTATGAGATTATTCTTGTGAACATTGCCCATTTAATTCCGACTGCATTTGTCTTGTTATAAAGACATAATCGCTACCGATGGATCATGTCCCTTCGGTTATGACTACCAAAATCATATCTTGATAATGTACTTAGAATTCATTTTCGGGTCTTCTCATCACACCATATTGTAGAGTCAACACTCTTAATGGTTTAATTAAACAACCAAGGATTGTATATTTTCGATATTAATAAGAAATTCATAGTTTCTCTTCAATGTGCATGAATACTTATTAAACACTCTAATGTGATGTGTTCATTTCTGTTAATTAATTTCATTTCATCTCATCTAATCAGTTTTATCTATGGATCGTATCTTTTTCCATTTTACTACAAATAATTTCTCAAATAAACTCCTTTACAATGAAGTTGGTATTTCTTGAAACAACAATTGTTTCTCGGTGCAAGGTAATAGATATTCACAAACAATTAATGAATTTTCTTATTTATAAAACTGATTTGGTTTTAGTTTAAAAAACAAAGGTTCAAAAAATAAATATGTCATCCAACGATAGTCTTTACCAAAATTCTTTTGGGGAGATTTATACAAGATCCCCCACGAACAATTATTACACACAATCTTTCGATTGGCATAACCTACCAACTCCTTAACCTAGGATATATTGGGATTTCTTACAAATCCTTATCTTGTATGATTTTTTAAATTGTTATTTAGATGAAATAATGTTTACCATATGTACTACTCTTAAGTACATGACCTTATGGGAAGAAACTAACTCAACTTCACTCACAATCAATCGTATATTGTCCAATAAAGTTCGATTACTCCTTATCGATACATCATTATGTATCACTTAGAGGAGTGACTTTGGAGATTGAATATTTATTCAATTTTAGGTACGTTCGGAACTCTTTCCAATAAACTCACTCATTTGATCAAGTCGAATCATTTATATTGCATGTTTTATTATTTGCTTTTATTTTATGCTATATGAATCTATCTTAGACATACTCCATGTGTATCAAATACATATGTCCATATCGGAGAAAACTCATCGATGAATATTACGAAGTACGTGGAACAATTTTGGTATTAATAGACTTACGATTGCATACATCTATATGAATCAATCTGAAGAGTTCAACTCTTATGATGCTCCCATTGAATGGTTGCATAACCCTTAATTGTTTGAGATATAACTAACCAGTATAATATGACTCATAATCATATAATAAAAATTATTTCTCAAAACTATGACTTAGTCTATAAATCTAAAACAACGGTAAATAATATTAAATACTTCTGTATTTTCCAATGCATCACTTTTGTTATGAAAACAAATAACATTTTACTGTTTTATTTCATAACTTGTATTCATATTGAAATATAACTATGTCTATTTTCAGTCAACACCAAAAATAGTTATTAGTTCATAAATAATGTTCGATATGTTTTACAAAAACAATTTTCATAATTTAATGCAATCAATAAGTGCTATATGGCATGCTCCCACTATATCTGATATTACTATAATAGCATGCTAAATTCAGAAGTCCATCATTCACTCAATATAGATTATTTATTTCATATACTATAACTAGTTTACAGTGAAGAGTTCTTCGATCAAATATCTAGATCTCATAAAAAATAATTTTCTATATGAAAATATTTTTCAAAATAGAAATCATTTTTCACATTTCAATGTTAAGTACCAATTATTATTATTATAACAATTCCCATTTTCGATGTTTCTTTATGAAGCAGAAGTGACTATTCACTCCCTTCATCCTAATTGTATCTTAAATTACATCTACTCTTATAAATTCATTTTCCTTTCAAATAGTCAAACCATTCAAAAGAAAACCCTTACTACAACATCATAATGAATTCTTTACAAAGATGCATTTAATCATCCTTATCGTTTAAAGACATCAAATATGTTGCATCTTCTATAAACTGATCAATCTGGCATTTCAGTAATCGAATTCTAAGATCTTTCTCGTAGTTTGGATTTTGTGTTACATTTAACACAATACAATTGTTTTATAATCATTTAAGTTGAATACTAAATCTGATAGTATTGTTTATTGGCTTGTTTTGAATGAACCAACTTTATCAAAGTATTTTACATTACGAACTATGATCATTCCCTATATAACACTTACATGTTACAGTATGTGGATCAAATATCCATAGTCTTGTATTGCTTTAGAGTTTGAAACTCATATAATGCAATACATGGTCTCAACCAAATAAACGTGTTAGCGACCAAATTATGAATGTATTTAGCAGTTGTAAAATCATGTGCTTGAATGGGTATTGAAACATTAACATGCAGGAAACATTTATTAGTAATTATATGTTATATTTATATTTGTCAATCTTTGATTCAAATCATTATCTTAATTCATAAATGTTTTATCAATTCTATTAAATGCATAAATTTATCATTTTAAATTATTACAACATTATAACATATAGTATTACAATATTAGAAAGGTTAAGTGTTATCATTTCATTTTTCTAACAAGGCTCCCACTAGTCTTTTATATTTCACCAAACCCTAAGCAAAACATAGATGTCTTTCGATTTTACTAGCGGGTGTTAGGACTCGTTTGTCTTGGGATTTCGACATTGAGTTTGCTCAACAAATCATAGCCCTATAAATGATGGATAAATTCTTATCGGTTGTGTCGCATATAACTCCTAACCCTTTGGTACTTTGTCCTAATTCCATTTCGACCTTAAGTTTTCTCAACAGATCAAAAAGAAATTATTTACTCTTGCCTACCATATCGCGAAGGCCTAAGTGTAATATATGTACCTTGAGTCTGCTCAAGAAATACATATAGTTATCTTACCTCATCTATTCAATATGTACTAAAAGATTCAAATTTTCCGAGAGAAAAAGAAATCAAAAAAATGCGAACTTGGTAGGTAGTGAAATAGATGGTGAAGAAATTTCTACTAAAATAGATTGTATAATTGAGCAAGAAAGAATAAAGCCAACTAAATATCTAGAACAGGTAATCCTGGATTCGCTTGGCCAGCAAAAACAATGAAGACCGGTAAGGAGTTAGTGGACAAACTCAGGAGGGAACTTGTTCGATTTCTTCAATCTAGCAAGGATGTATTTGCCTGGACCTACTCTGACATATTGGAATAGATCCAACAATCATGAGCCATTCCCTGAACATATATTCGAATATTACTCCTAGTTGACAAAAGGAAAGGCAGTTCGATAAGGTTCGGGCTAATATTGAAAGAAGAAGTCAAAAGACTACTCGAAAACGGGTTCATTGGGGAAGTTTTCTACCCAAAATGGTTGGCCTGCTGTGTTAGTCAAAAAGCCGAATAAAAAATAGAGAACATGTGTCGATTGTACTGATTTGAATAAGATATGCCCTAAAGATTGTTACCATTTCCTCAAATAGACCAACTGGTTGATGCTACATGTGGACATAAAGTGTTATCATTTATAGATGCATACACATGGTACAACTAAATCCCTATGTTCAAACAAGATGAAGAACAAACGAGTTTTATAATGGACCGGGGAATCTACTAGTACCAAATGATGCCCTTTAGACTTAAGAATGTCGATGCTACATATCAAAGACTAGTAAATAGAATGTTTAAGAAAAAATTGGATGAAACATGGAGGTATGTAGATGATATGCTAGTGAAATCCCAAGAAGAAAGTAATCACCTAACGGACCTTGAGGAAATGTTTAAAGTACTGAGAAGTTAAAAAATGAAATTAAATTCACAAAAGGGCTCCTTCGAGATACAATTTAGGAAATTATTGGGATGTATTAGCAATGCTAGAGGAATAGAGGCCAATCTTGACCAAATTCAAGAAATTAAGGATAAGGCATAACCAAAGACAAGAAAATACGTGATAAGCTTAAATGAAAGAGTGGCGGCTTTTAACAGATTCCATCTCTAAAGCCACTGCTAAGTGAATCCCCTTCTTTAATTTGGGCAAGAAGGGGAAAAACTTTGAATTGGGAGAGGACTGCCAAACGACCTTTAGAGAGTTGAAAAGTCATCTTGAAAAACCTTCAATCCTGTATAGCCCTATAGAAGGGGAAATTTTGTATCTCTACATAAAAGTCTCAGAATAGATGGTAAGTTCTATTTTGATAAGAGAAGGAATAAAACTCAACTTTTGATATATTATACAAGTAAAGCGCTCGAAGACGTAGAGACAAGATATCCGGTAATTGAAAAGTTAGCATACTATTTGATGCTCACTGCTTAAAAGCTAAGGGCCTATTTCCAAGCACATCCAATTAAAGTCCTAACCAAGTTTCCACTCAAACAAGTCTTCAGTAAACCGTGGCATCAGGGAGATTAGTGAAGTAGAGAATAGATCTTAGACAATATGATATTAAGTTCCGACCCTGAGTAGCAATTAAAGGACAAGCTCTGATCGACTTCGTAAATGAATGCACAACATTTATCAAAAAACAGTCAAAAAGATAAAGAAATTTGAAATCCAAATGCAATTATTTATCGATGGAGCTTCAAATGAGCAAGTGGTTGGTGTAGGATACGTGATCATTACCCATGATGGAAACTGATTGCATTTGCAATGAAATTAGGTTTTCCCGCTACCAATAATATGGCAGAATATTAATAAATGGTGGTAGGACTCACCTTAGCCTAACAGTTAAAATTCCAAGGATTGAGATCTTCAACGATTCCTAACTAATGGTAAATTAGTTAAGCCAAACATATCAAAAGAAAGATGTCAAATTGGTCCTTTTAAAAAAGTGCTAAATATATTGACTCAATTTAAAGATTTCTCGATACATTAAGTGCTAAGAGGGAATAATTCCCAAGCCAATTCTTTGGCCAAGTTAGGTAGCTCTCGAGGAGCACTGGAAACTCGAATTATGCCAGTTAGCTTCCAACCAAGTCCTAGTATAGCGAAAAAGGTCTCCGAGCCAATATAATGATTTTATGGTGTCAATTGGATCCTCAGCCCTTGAAATTTAAATAAAAAATTGAATCAAGAAATGGCAATGAAGAAAACTAAGAAAGAACCATTTATGTAGAAATTAATAGTTAGTACGAAAATAATTGGATGACGCACATTGTTGAGCACTTGATAAAAGGGAAACTACCAAAAGATAATAAAAAGGCTAGAAAGATTAGGTGTCAATCCCTAACTTTTTCCATGATGAATGGGACACTTTGTAAAAAAGGATAGTCACTCCCTTCCTGAGGTGTGTTAGTCCGTAAAATGGCTTAAGACTGTTAAGAGATGCACATGAGGGATTCTGTATAGATCATTTTAATGAAATAAAATTAGTCAAAAAGGCCATAAGCCAATGTTTCTATTGGCCACAAATGAGTAATGATGCAGTAAATCATGTAAAGAGGTGTGAGAAATGTCAGAAATTTTCAACAATTCCATATATACCCCAAGTGACTTAATCCTAAAATCAAGTCCATGGCCCTTCGATGTATGGGAAATTGATTTAATTGGGCCATTACCTATATCTAAAGACGAAACTAACAGAACCATTATCGAATATAACATTGGAAAAAGTGCTAAAATTTATGATTAAAATATAGTCACTCAGTTCAGAGTGCCATATACAATAATATACGACAATGGAACTTGGTTTGAAAGTGAAGAATTAATTAGGTTTTGCAAAAAGAATGGAATAATAAAAAGCTTTTCATCCGTAGCTCATCCTCAGGCTAATGGAGTCGGTGAAATTGCCGGCAAAACTATTAAAACTATCCTCAAGAAAGTACTAGACAAAAAAAGGGAATTGGGTAGAAAAACTACTGCCAGTGCTTTGGGAGTCTAAAATTTCAACTAAGACTGTGATGGGACGCACTCCGTTTTCTTTAAAGTATGGATTCAAATCAATGCTTCCGATCAAAGTTGAAGTCTCATCTCATCTTAGAATTGAATATTCAATTGATCCTAATTAAGACCTAAGGGAAGAATCCTTAGATTTGATCAACGAATTAAGGGATAAAGTAGCCATATGAACGGTTGAATATCAACAAAGGATATCAAGGTATTATAACTTTAAGGTTGAAGGAAGATCATTTGAAAAAGGAGATTCGGTTCTCTAAAAAGCCATAGTGAATACCAAAAATCCGACGGATGTACCACTCAGACCAAATTGGGAAGAGTCGCCTATTATTCATGAAGTAATTCTAAAGAATTCATTAGGTTTTGCATAAGAATGGAATAATCAAAAGCCTTTCGTCCGTAGCTCATCCTATGGCTAATGGAGCCGTTGAAACTGCCGACAAAACTATTATAACTATCCTTAAGAAACGACTGGACAAAGCAAAATAGAATTGGGTAGAAGAACTATAGCTAGTGTTTTGGGCATCTAGAATTTCTACTAAAACTACGACAGGAAACACTCCGTTTTATTTAACATATGGATTCAAAGCAATGCTTCCAATCGAAGTTGAAGTCTCATCTCATCGAAGAATTGCATATGTAGTTGTTCCCAATCAAGAATTGAGGGAACAATCCTTAGATTTAATCGACGAATTAAAGGATAAAGTAGCCATATGAATGGTCAAATATCAACAAAGTATATCGAGGTATTATAACTTCAAGGTTAAAGGAAGATCGTTTCAAAAAGGAGATTTGGTTCTCTAAAAGTCATAGCGAATACCAAAAATCCGATGGATGTACCACTTGGACTAAACTGGAAAGGGTGGCCTGTTATTCATGAAGTAATTCCATCAGGGACTTATCAATTATGCCGACCTTGTGGCAATGTAATAGCGAAAACTTAAAATGCTAAGCAACTTAAGCTTTACTTTCCAACGATGGGTAAATAAAGACATTGAGACAAGTATATCTATGAAATCAATAATAAAATGAAAGGAAGAAACTATAAGGAAAAGTCTAAATCATTACCTATAAGGTAATAAGAGGTGAAGGAAAGCCTTTGATCTTGCTACAAGGGCCTGTTCAAAGCAGCTCCCGGAGGGAGGTCAGAGTAAGCCTTTGGTCCTGCCTAAGATGGCCTCGCCAAAGCACTGTAAGCCTTCGATTCTGCCCATGTGGCATGGCCAAAGCATCTTCTAGAGGAAGTACAAAGTAAATCTTTGGTCCCACCTAAGTTGGCATGGCCAAAGCACTGAACCAACCTTCAGTTCCACCTATAAGGCCTGATTGGAGCGCCTTCTAGAGGGAGGATGGGTAAAACTTTGATTCTGCCTTAGATAGCTAACCAAATGCGCCGACCAGCCTAAATCATTACTATAAGGTAATGAAGGGCTTAGCCTACATCATCACCTAAAACATGATAAGGGGCCAAAGAAATCGATCAAAGCTTAAATCACTACCTGAAGAGTTGTAAGAGGAGAAAGAAATCAAAGCCTAAATCATTACCTAGTGATAAGAGGCAAAATAAATTAATCAATCAAGTTTAAATCTACCTTAAAGATGGTTCAAAGCAATCTTCTAAAGGAAGAACAGTCAAACACATTTGGCTCCGCTCCAAGGTAAAGTTAAAGTAACCTTCAAAGGAAAGGTCAAAAAATAGACGCCAATATTAGCATCTTGGAAGTTCCCAAATGTGAGCGTCAAAATTGGTCGCTAACACCCAAATCCAGATGAAAGCACCAAATCCCAATCACAGCTCACGGATAGGATGTATGTAGAGAGTAATAATATGAAGAACAGTTAACATTAAAATGAAAGCAGTAAGAACAACAGATTTTATAGTGGTTCGGCTAACTCCGGCCTACATCCACTCTAGAAGTTTTCTTTTTATTGATGTAATAATCCATTACAGTTACAATGTGGTAAAATTGTCTTAGTCTTAGAAAGTAAAAAGTAAAAGAGCGGAGAGAAGAAGAAGCAGTCATCCCTCCATCCGGAGACCCACATGCTGTATTTATAGGCAAAACTAGGTTGTTGGGCCTCCTGAGTAGTTTGGGCCCACCAAGGGTACCGAGGTGTCGAAGTGTCGAGGTATGGATCTACCGAGGTATCGAGGTATGGATCTACCGAGGTATGGAGGTATGGATCGATCTACCGAGGTATGGAGGTATGGATCTGCCGAGGTATGGATCTACCGAGCTATGGATCTACCAAGGTATGGAGGTATGGATCTACCGAGGTATGGATCTACCGAGGTAGGGAGGTATGCCGAATGACCCATCCAATGCCGAACGAGATTTATGCCGAACCTCCACCATGCTGAACCATGTTTAATGCCGAATCATGTTTCCTAGACCCAAATTATAGTCGGTTCATTTTTATCCGATCATATTTCCATATTCCAAGCACGCTGCATCATCCATCCATCCAGTCGACTGAATCCATCGTACATTAGCCTCGACGCACGCGTAGTCAATTAAGTTAAATCCGCATATCCATGGCCTTGCCAAAAGGCGGGTTAACACTTGCCCCCCAAAACATACCTTGTTTTTGGAAGGTATGTTTTGAATAGCCTCAAATCCAATATCCGAAGTCCATGTTTCATCCATATCCAATGACCAATAACCGACTTTAGGACCTCTCCGGGTCAATATCCAAATCCTCTGCCGTTCATAGCCGATATCCATATCCGTAACCCCTCCGGGTTCTTGTCAAGCGCAATCCACACCCGACGATCGTGATCATATGTCCCTGGATGTTGAGTATTGCCGTGGCTTAAGTCCTAAGATGAATCCTGGTCGCTCCGGACCCTTGCCGAGCATTGTCCATACTCGACGACCTGAAATAGTAACCGATAATATGGGGCCTAAGTCCTAGGCCGAATCCTGGTCTCTCTGGACCCTTGCCGAGCATAGTCCATACTCGACGACCTGAAGTAGTAACCGATAATATGGGGCCTAAGTCCTAGGATGAATCCTTGTCTCTCCGGACCCTTGCCGAGCATAGTCCATACTCGACGACCTGAAGTAGTAACCGATAATATGGGGCCTAAGTCCTAGGTCGAATCCTGATCTCTCCAGATCCTTGCCGAGCATAGTCCATACTCGACAACCTGAATAAGTCAATTCACCGTGTTTGGGCGAAAAGACTTACCCCTTGCCGGGCACAATCCATACCCGGCGACCGTTTACCAAAAACCAGATAAAAATCCAATCAAAAGGCAATCCAAAATCCAGATCAAATTAGAAAACAAAAAATCCATAACGAAAATCCAAACCAAAATTCAAACCAGGAAACAAACAGAATCAGGAGTTCGAACCAAACTCCAAAACCAAACCAGAAAAACGGGAATCCAAATCAGGAAACAAACAAAACCAGGAGTTCAATCCAAACTCCAAAACAGAATCAGAAAAAGAAAATGTCCAAGCCAAAATGGCAAACCAGAAAACCAACCAAACCGGGAGTTCAATCCAAACTCAAAAACCATACCAAAGAAAAGTAAATGTCAGAAATACGAAAGAGGGAACCAAAGTTTGCAGAAAAATAGAAAGAAAGTAGGATTTCATAGACTCAAGTAGCACGGTTTTTTGTCATCTCAGAGCACGCCTAGGGACCGTCCTCGATGCCGTACGAGTGTAAGTGACCTAGCCGCATTTAGGGCTGTCAATGGGTACCCAAAAAATCCGATATCCGTCCGAATCCGTATCCGAAAATATGAAAAATATCAGTTATCCGAAAAGCGGATACATATATCCGATATCCGAAAAGCTTTTCGGATATGGATATGGTTATAGTGGTATCCGTATCCGAAAAATATCCGTCCGATTAACTGATGCATATTTATATAATTTAAAATATGAAAATAGGGCTATGAGTGTTTAACTTTTGAATATTTTTGGATACACATACATATATTAGTATAAAATAATGTTTTATCACCATATTTTTTATTTCTTTGTTTTTTTATAAACAATAGTACACAAAATGTTTTACGTTGATCTAAACTTTTTCGTTTATACCTTTAAATTTATCAATTATTGGCGGAGCGGATAAATATCCGATATCCGTCCGTATCCGAAAATTAAGCGGATACGGATATCCGATATCCGAAAATTAAACGGATACAGATATCCGATATCCGAAAATGATTTCGGATACGGATACGGATATGGCACTATCCGTATCCGAAAGCATCCGTTGACAGCCCTAGCCGCATTACTTTGAGTTCTATTACTTATTCAAAACCATAAACCTGTTTAGTTGATAATGACCTGTCGTTGCCCATATCCAGTGCCATCTCCGTTCAAGGTAGGTGGTAGTCTTTCTATGGATTAGTCCAGCATTTTCTGGTGGTATGCCCCCGAGTCTAGATCCATCCGAATTGATAGCCGTCTGCTGATTGGGGGTTGCACCCTGCTGAGCCATTCCCTCTGCTTGCTGGTTAAGCATTTCAGATCCAGCTCCATGGATCTGAGCCCCTGCCTTTCCTGCTCGCGCAAATTGTCTAAAAAGAGTCTGCATCATCTCCTCTTGTCTTTTCACCATGGCTTCCATTTCCTTTCTGGTGATGTAAATGGATGCTCCACCTGCTCCATTTCCAGAGGAAGCCTCTTGACTTCCCTCCTGATTACTCCTCTCTGTCACTTGCTTCCTTGCTAAAGGTCTAGCCATTGCTCCTTCAAATCCAAATTTCTAACTCCAAAATTCCTGAGCGCTTCAGTTCTCAGTGAAAGCACCAAAATGTTGGCGCCAAAATTGGTCACTAACACCCAAATACAGATGAAAGCACCAAATCCTAATCACAGCTCACAGATAGGATGTATGTAGAGAGTAATAATATGAAGAACAGTTAACATTAAAATGAAAGCAGTAAAGATCAACAGATTTTATAGTGGTTCGGCTAACTCTGGCCTACGTCAACTCCAGAAGTTTTCTTTTTATTGATGTAATAATCCATTACAGTTACAATGTGGTAGACTTGTCTTAGTCTTAGAAAGTAAAAAGTAAGAGAGCGGAAAGAAGAAGAAGCAGTCGTCCCCCCATCTGAAGACCCACATGCTGTATTTATAGGCAAAACAAGGTTGTTGGGCCTTCTGAGTAGTTTGGGCCCACCAAGGGTACCGAGGTATCGAGGTGTGGAGCTACCGAGGTGTTGAGGTATGGAGCTACCAAGGTATGGAGGTATGGATCTACCGAGGTATGGAGGTATGGATCTAACGAGGTATGGAGGTATGGATCTACCGAGGTATTGAGGTATGGATCTACCGAGGTATGGAGGTATGGATTTACCGAGGTATGGATCTACCGAGGTATGGAGGTATGCCGAATGACCCATCCAATGCCGAACGAGATTTATGCCGAACCTCCACCATGCTGAACCATGTTTAATGTCGAACCATGTTTCCTAGACCCAAATTATAGTCGATTCATTTTTATCCGATCATATTTCCATCTTCCAAGCACGCTGCGTCATCCATCCATCCAGTCGACTGAATCCATCGTACATCAGCCTCGACGCACGCGTAGTCAATTAAGTTAAATCCGCATATCCATGGCCTTACCAAAAGGCGGGTTAACACAAAATTTATGGGAACTTAAGAAATTCAAGAGTGAATTAACTCTCAATCTTTTGTTCCTGGGATGGAACTTAATTTTCTAGTGAATAACAAAAACCGTCGTTAGTACTCAAATTTCTAGTCTCGTGCTAATTTAGACTAGATGGGATTTTGGTCTTCTATTTAAATAAAATTATAGTATTATTGCCAGATAGATTCTGGTCTTTTAACCACATAATATCATTAGCGGATGAGTTTCTAGTCTTCTATTCAGATAAAATTATGGTATTATAACCATATGGATTTCTAATCTTCTATCTATGTAGTATTATCACCAGATGAGTTTCTAGTCCTCTATTAGGTAAAATTATAATATTATTGCCAGATGGATTTATGGCCTTCGATCTATGTAATTTTATTACCAGATGGTTTTCTAGTCTTATATTCGGATACAATTATTGTATTATTACCAAATAGATTTCTGGACTTCTATCCACGTAATATTATTACCGGACAGATTTCTGGTTTTCTATTCATATAAAATTATGGTATTATTAACAGATGGGTTTCTATTCTTTTATTCAAATAAAATTATGGTATTATTACCAGATGGATTTCTGGTCTTCTATCCATGTACTATTATTACTAGATGGATTTTTGGTCTTCTATAGTATTATTGCCAAATGAATTTCTGATCTTCTATCCAAATAATAATATTACCAAATGGGTTTCTGGTCTTCTACTCAATAAAATTATGGTATTTACCAAATGGGTTTCTGATCTTAGATAAAATTATGGTATTATTACCTGATGAGTTTCTAATTTTCTATTCAGATAAAGTTATAGTATTATTACCAGATGAGTTTTTGGTTTTCTATTCAAATGAAATTATCATAATATTACCAGATGGAAATCTCTTCTTCTATTCAGATGAGATTATAAATGGATTTTTTGTCTCTTGATTAATTGAATTTGTGGTCTCATTATCGAGCAGATTTCCTGTCTTCTTAACTAAATCAAACTTGGCTTTATAAAGAAACACAAAGGCCGCTTTATACGATGAAGAAAGCAAATTAATTCATGTTATTATCAAAGTTGAAAGAGTTAGTCTAAGATTCGATTTAAAGGCAATAATGAAATTATCATCATTTTCTTTATGATTTTCAGGAAAATAGAATTGAAGAGAAAATCTCATAGAAAATTGGAAAGGCGAAAAGATACTTGGTTTTATACTAAAGTGTAAAAAGATCCTTTTATACAAGGAGAGGGGGAAATGTTATCCATATATTTTTCGACGTTTAAAAATGCTTGAGGAATTATCAAGATAGGAAAAAGTAATGAAACCCATGAGAAGATATGAAGGCATTCAGAAAAACCTGATGTCGAACTATAGGTACATGCATTTCGTTAACAAAGAGGTATCGAGCTAATAAGCCTTATAGCTATAGGAGATGACATCAAATGTTGATAACTATAAGAGTTGTAGAGTTCGTAAAAACAAGAAGTGTCGGACCATAATGACCTAAAAGGTTACCGAACATACAAAGAAGCAGATGATATCGAATCTTTATGACCCTTTGAAATGTCGGGTGTCTAAACAGAGGAAAAAGAGATGTTGGACCTTTGAAGATTGGAAAATTGCAACAACAACAAGTATAATCAAGCATTCACAAGCGAAACGTGATATCGAACATTAACGGTATGACAAAGTATCAGACATTCAGTAACAAGAAGATATCGAATGGAGATCCCAAACTACCGCAGAGTGCTACAGAATGTAGAATAAAAAGGGATGTCGCATCCCTAGAAGGTATCAAATAATAAATATCTAGTTGCAAAGAAGGTATATTGAGCCTTTACAGCATTAGTTATTGTAAAGCGATATAAGGTATCGCGCCTCAAAAGAGAAACAAGCATTGTCGAATATTGACAAATAAAAGAGGATACCGAAGCCTTAGCAGCAAAGAAAGTATATCGAACGCCTTATGGTGAGAGGACATTGAGTTTCTAAAATACCCCAAAGTATAAGAAGATGTCGCGCCAATATGGGATATCGAACATACAATTGTGGAAGGGGATGTTGAGTCTTTGCCGAAAGCTAATTTCAGATACGGGGTCTATCCATTATCAAGCAATGGATGTCAAACAATAAGGAATACCGAATCTCAATGGATATTTAGGGTATTGAACATCAACATAAAGCAGAAGATGTCGAATCTCAATGGATAGGGAAGGTATCAGATATAGACAATCATAAGGGTTGCCGAGTTCTACATATGTGTAGAATTTATGTAGTGACGGACGTCGTAGAAGATTTAGCAAAAGAGAGGTGAAGAAAAGATATCAACATACCAATGAAGCGTTTCGAGTATTTACTCATGAAGAAAAGATATCAAATAGAAAGCCTTTATAACAATGGTTGTTATAAAGCACTTATAGGTAGCAAGGATGTCGAACTTCAAGAAATGTTGGAGATATCGAGTATCAACAACACAAGTAGATGGCGAACTTTTACTGGAAGGATGCGTATCAACCATGTCGGCCACCTCTACCACTATAAATAGACCCCACGGCTATTTAGATGGAGGAATCATTTTCTTTCCCTCTCTCTCTCAAATTAAATAATTATAACCATAACTTGATTTGGGAAAAATCAAGAACCCATTGTTACTTTCAAAACCAATGAAAACGATGACTTGAACAATTTTGCATAGCATACTTCCTAAGAATTGTGCATATTTAACTATTATTGAACTATGGACGTGCATATGAATTTTTTTTTTGACTTGGACCTGGATTTGACAAGGCTCTCTAAGCCCTTGCCTAAATTAAGGATTATCTTGCATAATAACTATCATGCCTATTGACATATGAACAAATGGACTATAACTTATGTGAATCACTCATTTAGTCCATTAACAAACAATATATGAGCTATTGCACAATTATGAGACTTTCCTATTTTTCACTATAATACCGTTCCTTATTGTAATCTTGGATTTGATTAAAAGTAAGTTACTATTTTTCATGAACTCTTATTTAGTTGCTTATGATAATGTATTAACATGAAATAATAGTAATAATCTATATATAAAGAGGAAACTTCATTTTGAAGCTTTAAAAATGAAGAAAATGCCCAACTTTTTTGGACCTCCTAAATTATACATATTTAATTAAAGTATGATGCAAATCAAAACCCACTTACGCATTATTTTATAGTAACCGATGTTTCTCCTTTTACCTTAACAAAAACCCACCTTTAAACTTTCTAGGGTTTACCTATCTCTTTCATTTTCGTCATGCAATAAATTGATTACTACGAAATACTACGTGCTTCCATTTCTTACACCCTCTCTAGCTGCTATCACCAAAACAGAAATTGTAAGATTAATTTGCAAAAATACAATTTCTATTAGAACTATGCCACCTCTTTATAAAGAAATCCCTTAAATGGGTCTTAGGGATCAAGCTCGGTTATAGTTGTCTCTGTCTCACATTTTCTATTAGGAAATACAACTCATTTCATCTTTATTTTTTCTCCAAAATTATGAAAATATTCACCGTTTATGGTTATAGAGCAAACTGAAAACTATAATGAAGCAAGAAGAGTTTGAGGATTTTATAATGTATAAACATCACAGTAAGGGTACCATTTGTGTTTATCGTCTGATTTAAGGATTAATAAGTTACACTAAAATTCTTAGCTATTGCTTTTAAATATATGTTAATTCTCATTATTGCTTTTAAATATATGTTAATTCACATTAGTTACAGTGAGTAAAAAAAGCAGAATTTCTAAATTTTATAGAGTGGAAAAGATGGATGGTAACGATGGTTCTATTTTTTCTTCTAAAGGTTGTAGTTACCTTGATTGGAACTTAAATTTTTCAAGAAAAGAGTCACAGATCCCTGTTTTTGATGTTGCTATAGAAAAAGTCTCTGTAGAAATGAATATGTAAATTTGGTCCCTATTTTTTAAAAATAAAAAACGTAAGGTGTCTTGCACCTATCTGTTGCACTTTTCTATTTTTGAAATCGCTTTTGAAATTTTCAAAATTTTCAAAAGCGCAAGTTATCTTGCACTTTCTTTGTGCTTTCTGATTTTGAAATTTTTTAAATTTTTGAAAAGCGCAAGGTATCTTGCGCTTTCTATTAGGAAAGCGCAAGCTAGTTTGCGCTTTTTGATTTTGAAATCTTTCTGAAATTTTTAAAAAGCGCAAGCTAATTTGCACTTTCTGATTTAGAAAAAACAGGGACCAAATTTACATACTTATTTCTGCAGGGATTTTTCTTATAACAACATCAGAAATAGCGACCTTTCGTGCAAAGCCCCTAAATTTTTTATATTTTATATTGATTTAAAGTTAAAGACGAACGGTGGATCAAAGAGAGTAAGCAAAGGCAAGGTATGATTTACGCCACGATGACTGAATTAGAAGATGGAGGTGGCAACATGAGCTGACTCATGACAGAGATTATCATGTAAGTATCTAATACATGACTTCAATTCACGTCCTCTTATTTTCTGTCATATTTGATGAACGGATGATGAAGATAAAATATTAATGACTGAGATTTACTTGGGACAGGGGACATGGGATAGTTAAGAGCACAACATTGGATTTGAACTGCTAATACATTGCTGCGTTTGATAATGTTAGCTATTATCTTCATTTGTATTGCTTATTGCTTAAATAAGTGATTATTAGACACATGGTTGTTAAGTTCCATCTTTAAATCTGGATGATTTCTTGAAAAAGTTATAGCACATAAAATTTCCATATAGAATGTTGTTACATCTTTATTCTCTTTTTTGTATAAATAAATCGTATATTCTACTCTAATGTTGTGAGTTGTCACGGAACCTACGAAGTCCAGGGATGTTTTAAGCATGTGTAAACCTTGGATCTACCAAAGGCTTTTATTCTAGATTCTCTTTTTAATGCTATGAAATAAGTTTCAATAGAAAAAATTTAGTGTGGTTAAGTAATATTTATTTTAAAAGTCTAACATTAGCAACTTTTGACAATTAAAGAGTTGGTTCATAATTATCACATATTGTATTAATCACACCGCTCTATTGTTAGTATAATCATGCAATGTATTGGCTAATGTACTAAAGTAAAATAAATTCTTCCTCCTCATATATATGCAAATGAGGTTTTTTGGAAATATTTATTATTATTAATCATTTAATAAATTTGTATGTTTAATGATATTTGATTATGTTCGTACTATATAAACTAGAGCCTGAATCCATAACTAGGTGTGCATATTGGAAAACCCTACTGATCTTGCAACAAACGTAAGTCGCTTAATGTATGTTATCACGTTCCTGTGGACTAGGAAAGTCACAAACAAGAATTAGCACATATTTGTTTTATGCAATGTACCGCAAAAACTAATAATTTGGTAAATGGAGTATCCTAAATAATCAAGCTAATTATTAACAAAGTCAACGTTTTAGCAATTTAATTTGATTTTATTTAAAATTTTATTTAAATTTCTATATAAAATAATGGAAAGTGCAGTTTAGTTGAAATACTGAATTATGTCTTTTAGCCTTTTGTTGTTCATCATGCATTTCGATATTTATAAATTATGGAAAAAGGAGGGTTAGTCAAGGTTATATTATTAGTTAAAATCAATGTTTACCAATGTTTAAAGCACTAGGTGAAGATGATTTAAACTGACGAATACTAGAAAAATATGTTAATGTTAAGGTTGTTTTCTTAACTTAACTATAACCATCACAACATATATATATGAATATGTCTCTGTCTCCGAGAGCATCCTCTTATTTTAGTTTGAGTTTTGCACATGAGTTTGTACTCAATTCTAGAGAAACCATGAACTCAAAAAGTATTATATTACATTGCCGTCAAGCACAATAATTTTTTTGCTTCACTTATAGAAAGAAAACTAGATGTGTCATAGAACTTGATGGCATGTCCTAATCATTGAAAAATGGTACGCTTTCTTATTTTCATTGTCTTTTAATTAAAAGAATATAGAGTAAACAGGTTACTACACTGCTTATTTGATCAATGGACTTCTCTGCGGTAATTTTACCAACTCTCATAATCCCTATACCGAATATATATTTGTATATATTCTATAGTTCACAAAAGAGCTTCTATATGGTTTAGTTTTTCACAGAGACATTAATATAATTCAATGGACCTTTTTTTATTCACTTTTATTAACATATAGTTAAATTTAGTAGCTATAGTACTTTGCTATATAATTACCCACTCAAGTTGACAACTCTAATCACAAGTTTATGACTAAAGTGGAGGCCGCATAAAAGAATAGTGCAATCATGTAAAAGTGGAAATTTTACAAGGCAACATGGATAAAATCAGATTACTTATTAGATTATGCCATGCTTATTTGTGCAATGAGTTATTTGATTGTAAAAGAGTCAGGTGGTATTGAGTGCACGTGACTCAATAGCAGTTGAATGTAAATTAGGTATATTTCCTCAAAGAAAACGAGGGTTTGGGGTCACATATGTGTGTGTGTGTATGAAATACCGTGATTACTTTACTTTAAAGTACACTTTTCCGCATACCACATACATCGACCAAACTAGGGTTGAACACACACTAACATATACATATACATACATTTGTGTGTTTTAGGATCTACAGTCCCCCTTATTAACATCGTCATCTAGTTCACTGGTATCAGCAACATATTTATATTTAAATAATCAACTCATTGACAAGAGAAAGAAAAGTTGATTATTTAAATATAAATGCGTAGCAGATATCTAGGGGCTCGTGATGTTGCTAAATAAGGGAGGTTGCGGATCCTAGCTCATATGTACGCATCCACGCATACTTACATACATAGATATATATGAGTTAGTGTAACAACCCGCATATTTATCGACTTTATATTTAATATTTTATTTAAATATTTTATCGATACTCGGAATTTAGTCCGAAAAGCTACTTTTTGCATACGGTCGAATTAGGACTCGGGACCACTCCCATTGAGTTTAAAATGCCGTTTGCGACCTTTTTGAGTATAAGCTTCGATAAGTTTGGAGAAAGTTGAATTTTGCTACTTTTTGCTTAGGGCTTTGGTTTGGGCTGAGCCCAATAACCCCACTTACGTATTCAGTCCCAACTCCACTTCAACTCCTCATTTACTTCATTTCCAATTCCTAATACTCAAGCTTTAGCAACAATGGTGGGAGAGATGGGAAATTAAAACTCAAGCCCTAGTTTTCTTATGCAAATCAAGTTCTAGCTCCAAACTAATAGAAGAACCCTTTGGTAAGCTTCTCTTCTTCTTCTCCAACTCATTCTCTTATCATTTCAGAAATTCCTAAACCTAACTTTGGGAATGTTCTTCTTTTAAAGCTTAGAATCAAGCTTATTGAGTTGGATTTGAAGAGTGGTTGATTCTCCTTTGCTTTCAAGCTTCTTCTTTATTTATGTGATTTCAAAGGTGGGATTTTTATCTCACATCTATGACTATAATTATCTTTGGTTGTTGGGTATGAATTCCTAATACTTCTTCATGTGCATTTGCTCTTGATTTGGATTGGTTTTGTGAATATTCCAATTTTTGGGTTTTTTAAGTCAAATTTGTGTGAAATCCTTTTATGGATGTTTGATCATGCTTTTGGTGATGCATCGAGGAGCATATAGGGCCGGGTTGCCGATTGGCATAAACCCTTAGAGCCAATGTTCGTCCGGTTGCATTTTGGAAGAATTTGCTCTTCATTTGGATAGGTTGAAAAACAGCCCAGGCATGATTCAGTCGACTGAAACCTCTGTTCAGTCGACTGAACCTGAAACCCGAAAGTTTCCAAGCATGATTCAGTCGACTGAATCCTCTGTTCAGTCGACTGAAATTGGAAACAGAAAGTTTCCTGAACCTGGAAAATTTCCAAGCACAGGCTCAGTCGACTGAAAACTCTGTTCAGTCGACTGAACCTGCTGTTTGAGTCCATTTTGCCTTTTTGGATTGAATTTCCAATTTAAATCGATTCGTGATGATCCTATTTGTTGTTATCATTTATTATGACTTTGATGACTCCTTTTTAGGGATTTTTTTAATATCCATTTCGATGGATTCTTTATCGGTTTCTTTGGATTTTATTCACATCTTCGTATGTGAATTTTAGTGATTGATTGTTCCTACAATCTTCTTTGTGATTTGTCACTTTAAAAATATAAAGGTTTCGATACTAATAGTAAAAATCAAAACTCTTTCTTCAAATGATTTCAACACTATTTTATTACAAAGCTCGTTTTCTCAAACCAATTTCCAATCTATTAGTATATACAAACCTTTACCTCACTCGTATGAGAAATCTAATTAAACGACTTAGTAAAACAAGTGGTATGAAACGCTTGCGTTTACTTCGTTGGTTAATTCTTGGACTTGTTCGATTGAATCTGTTGTGAAAATTTTCTAGTGGAGATCTACAATTTGTTCGTAAATATTTGAGTTAAGCTAGTGGTTATGGGACATGAAGCTAAGCTCATATATTTACTAGCTTACTGTAATTGACACTTCATGATGATCATTTTTGTGATTTAGACTAGCAATTGTGCGATGTCTCTTTGTCCACGTGGAGGACAGTAACTCATTTTATTGAGCTTCTTCTCATTTCTTTTTGGGGTAGCTCCCCATGGCCTTCGGGTCGTTCGTGTGTCAAAAATTAATGGCTAGCTACCATGAGATAGCTTCTCGTTCGTGTGTCAAAAATTAATGGCTAGCTACCATGAGATAGCTTCTCGTTCGTGTGTCAAAAATTAATGGCTAGCTACCATGAGATAGCTTCTCGTTCGTGTGATAGGCCTCCCCCCTTTTTTTTGTGACTTCTGGATTTCTTATGTTGAATTCTGGAATTTATGCCTCACCTATTTTCATGATTTCCATTGATAAGTTTTATCAATATTTGTGCATTGGTGAATTTGTGTGTCATTGACTTGTTGTGAATACAAGTTTTGGGTATGAAACTTTTTTTTTAGATCTTTGTGAAGATTTTTGTGATATTGATTTATCTCATGTTGAGTTTCAATTACATACTTATATTGGTATGCCATTATGGATATTATATGTTTATGTCATATCTTTTATTCTATATCATGTTGTCTGATATTTATAGGTAGACTGATCCATTTATTATTTTCTTATAAATAATACTCGGGTCAGGCCGAGATGTTACAGGTGCTTCTGCTTGACTTCTCTTCTGGGGTTATCATCCTGACTTTTGGTTAACTACTTAGATTAGTAGTTTATTTTGTTGTATACACTTGAGATATGGACTCATGGTTGTATTCTTTTGTATAGCACGTGTTGTTATTCTTTTGTATTATTGTGGATCTTTTTGACCACTACTCTGATATACACTTTCATGTGTTAATTATATATTCATATCTTCTTCCGCCTTTGTGATATGAATTATCTGTGACTGATTTATGTTATGTTTATTTCTGTATTTGTTTCCGAAGATATTATAGCCACTGTGTAGTAGCTTTGAGTTTGTGTCGGCATGTCGGATTTCCACTTGATAAAGTATTGCATGTTATACTATCTGACATATCGATGCTCGCACAAAGCAATTACACGGATGGTCGCTCCTCAATAGCCTTATTCTCCATGCTAGTCGACAGCATTCACCGTAATGTTCATGTCTAGCGTGGGTATAGAGGTGGGGCGTCACAGCTAGGATCTGCAGCCCTCCTTATTTGACTCCAACAAATAGAAATCTGATATCAGGCACATGTTAATATTTAAATATTTGATCATTCTCTCTCCTTACACATGAGTCAAATATTTAAATATTAACACAGTGGTCGATATCAGGAGACTACATGAGGAAGCCAAATAAAGGGGCTGCGGATCCTAGCTAATGTGTGTGTATGCGTATATTCTATATTAATTTATGATGTGCATAGTGATCAAACTCACAAACCTAGAATAGTGCAGTTATGATGCTATTAATACTCCATGAAAGCTTATTTGCAAATCCTATCTTATTTTTATTATAATGATGTTGTCGAATATTCAAATGTGTTGAGATTCTCTCAAGGTAAATTGAAGAATGAGTTTGAGAACATATTTATACATGTCAGGTACTCCCAACGCGTATGTCCATTATTTCACAATAATTGGATTTGCTTTCAGTTTTCTTTGCATATGTCTAATGGACGTGTCTAACGTAATAGTAATAACAATAATAATAATAATACTTGGTTCATTTCTAAAAACTGAGCTCATCTAGTTTATGATATTTTTAGAGTTTGGAGTCATGCAAAATCTTGTACTTATCTAATTCATGTTATTTATTGGACATGAATTAAAGAGGTGAAACTTTGTTTCTATTAGTTTGAACAATACATAGATACGCCAATGTGGTGGTACAGTTAGGTGATGGTTTAAAATGTAGGACCAAAGTCATGAGTTTGACCTTCGAAACTAACAATCATGTAACAATGTTAGAGCTCAAAAGTTGGATCTGCACATATCAAAGAAGAAGGAAGAAGGTGGAGGCATTTCAACAAACACTTCTGTTTGTAAATAATCTATCTCCACCACCAACAACACAGAGCACCACGAAGTCAATGATCAGCATGATTCGTAAAAGCTACGAATGTCACACATTCCAGTACCAACAGCCGAATCCAGTGTCGATTAGATGTGTGTGCACGTGCACAGACTGTACACGTGCACAAGTCAACAAATAGGCCTTGTATTTATGGGCCAGTGTCTTTGGGTTATACTGTATGATTTAGTGATATATCACAACATATATAAATAGCAGCATAAGTCATTTGTAAAAAAGAGCAGATTGAGATAAATAAAAATTCATCATCTTTTTAATTTACTGTTATGCTCATCTTCTTCTTATCATTTCTTTCTATTAACCGCTGCATCACTTTTTTCTTTTGTTCTTCCCACTCTACTATCTAAACAGCCTTCCTTAACTTCATTTAAACACTTATTCCTTCCCAGCATCTTTAAACTTCATCCAGTCAATTAATTCATGAAAACTAGATCAATGGTGAAAAGACAATAGCATAACAAGGTGGTATCAGAGCAATCCCACACTCGAGGCCAAATTGATTTATCTGATGAGGAAAACATTGATCACACTGAAATTACCCCAGATCATTCACCTGAAGAGGCAAGACAAGATCAAATCAACCTGAAAACTGTTGTAGCCATTAGGGAACTCTAAGAATCTAGTCTAACATTACAAGATACAACTCAAGAACTACAAAAAGGCAACCAAGAACTTAATATCAAGATGGAAAACCTCAGTGAGATTCTCAATAGCATGGTTAAAGAATTAAAAGACATCAAGAATTAACGAGACAACAAAAATGGTGAAGTCAGTAACCATTCATTCAATTCACACCTAAGAATTGCTCCTCCCTATGTACCTCCTTCACAAAGAATGCAACCAAGAACCCATCAAGAACTTCTCCGATAAAAACTGCCTCCCCATACTTTTTTTCCTCCTCCAAGGAATACATCAAGAATATTAGCAAGCTCCCCAAACCAATCCTATCCAATCCCCAAAACTATTACAAAACACCATCATTAAATTAGAATTTCCTACTTACAACGGTGACAACAATGTGATGGAATGGGTTAGCCAAGTAGAGCAGCTTTTTCAGTATCATAACACCAGAAATAGAGTGGGTACCCACTTGCTCTTTCCATCTAAAAGGAGAGGCACACTTGTGGAATGGGTGGCTTACAAAGAAGGTAAGGAATTATGAGGACTGAGCAATTTTTAAAGAGTAATTGATTGTTCGATTTGAATCAGAAGAATTACAGAGACCCTATGGGGCAATTTCCAACATCAAACAAACCACCACTGTAAGATCGTATCTCGCTAAATTTAAGGAGTTGCAAGAGGTGTGTCAAGCTCTACCTAACCAATTTCTACTTGAGAAATTCATTGATGGTCTCAAAGAAGAAATTAGGTTTGATGTCATGGCATTACACCCAGTTGATTTCAAGAAGGCAGTAAGCTTAGCTAAAGTGTTTGAATGGAAAAACACTAGCTAAAGGAAAAATAAACCTAGCAATACCACAATAAAAAGATTCCAAAACAAAGAAAAATTCACAGAAAGGAATAACAAGGAAGATCATGCTAAGGTAAAATGATTAACTCCTCAAGAAATCATAGAAAGGAGAAGAAAGAACCTATGCTATGGGTGTAATGAAAAGTGGCATCCTGGTCATGTATGCAAGAACAACAAGTATACATTGTTGAAGGCATCATGCCACTTCATGAAGAAAATATAGGGACATCAGAATATGACACCATGGAAGATGAAAAAAGATTCAATAAAGCACCCACCTCGCCTGTAGAAATAAAAGAAGAAACCTATTATGTCACCCTCAATGCTATGTGCAGCATCCCTACACTTTATACCATTGGAATACAACGCATAATTAATGGGAAGCCCATCACTATCCTCATAATCTCGGGATCTACCCATAGTTTCATAAACACTAACTTATCCAAAAGATTGCAGTTGGATGTCCAAGAATCACAGGAATACTCAGTACATATAGCTAATGGAGATAAAATTCATGGTAAGGGAATTTGCAAGGGAGTCATATTCAAATGTCAAGGATGTGTTATGCCCATTGACTTGCTAGTGATACCTTTAGAAGGATGTCAAGTTATTCTAGGTGCACAGTGGATAAAGGAATTAGAAGACGTATCCTTTAATTTTTCAAACTTACAAATTAAATTTAAATTTCAGTGTCAGATATATTTTTGGCAGGGAATCAAAGACAACCACAAACCGATTAAAGATAAAGACATAGCAAAGGGAAGTACAAATGGGCAACTCAATAATACATCCTGCTCCAAAATCTTGTACTTATCTAATTTGTGTTATTTATTGGACATGAATTAAAGAGGTGAAACTTTGTTTCTATTAGTTTAACAATACATAGATATGCCAACGTGGTGGTGCAGTTAGGTGATGGTTTAAAATGTAGGACCAAAGTCATGAGTTTGACCTTCGAAACTAACAGTCATGTAACAATGTTAGAGCTCAAAAGTTGGATCTGCACATATCAAAGAAGAAGGAAGAAGGTGGAGGCATTTCAACAAACATTTCTGTTTGTAAATAATCTATCTCCACCACCAACAACACAGAGCACCGGGAAGTCAATGATCAGCATGGTTCGGAAGAGCTACGAATGTCACACACTCCAGTACCAACAGTCGAATCCAGTGTCGATTACATGTGTGTGCACGTGCACAGACTGTACACGTGCACAAGTCAATAAATAGGCCTTGTATTTATGGGCCAGTGTCTTTGGGTTATACCGTATGATTTAGTGATATATCACAACATGTATAAATAGCAGCATAAGTCATTTGTAAAAAAGAGCAGATTGAGATAAATAAAAATTCATCATCTTTTTAGTTTACTGTTATGCTCATCTTCTTCTTATCATTTCTTTCTATTAACTGCTGCATCACTTTTTTCTTCTGTTCTTCCCACTCTACTATCTAAACAGCCTTCCTTAACTTCATTTAAACACTTATTCCTTCCCAGCATCTTTAAACTTCATCCAGTCAATTGATTCATGAAAACTAGATCCATGGTGAAAAGACAAGAGCATAACAAGGTGGTATCAGAGCAATCCCACACTCGAGGCCAAATTGATTTATCTGATGAGGAAAACATTGATCACACTGAAATTACCCCAGATCATTCACCTGAAGAGGCAAGACAAGATCAAATCAACCTGAAAACTGTTGTAGCCATTAGGGAACTCT
The DNA here is from genome assembly GCA_030765085.1 of Allium cepa. Lineage (NCBI taxonomy): Eukaryota > Viridiplantae > Streptophyta > Magnoliopsida > Asparagales > Amaryllidaceae > Allium > Allium cepa. The sequence continues at coordinate 618,486,763 of CM060942.1, forward strand.
AAGAATCTAGTCTAACATTACAAGATACAACTCAAGAACTACAAAAAGGCAACCAAGAACTTAATATTAAGATGGAAAACCTCAGTGAGATTCACAATAGCATGGTTAAAGAATTAAGAGACATCAAGAATTAACGAGACGACAAGAATGGTGAAGTCAGTAACCATTCATTTAATTCACACCTAAGAATTGCTCCTCCCTATGTACCTCCTTCACAAAGAATGCAACCAAGAACCCATCAAGAACTTTTCCGATAAAAACTGCCTCCCCATACTTTTGTTCCTCCTCCAAGGAATACATCAAGAATATTAGCAAGCTCCCCAAGCCAATCCTATCCAATCCCCAAAACTATTACAAAACACCATCATTAAATTAGAATTTCCTACTTACGATGGTGACAACAATGTGATGGAATGGGTTAGCCAAGTAGAGCAGCTTTTTCAGTATCATAACACCAGAAATAGAGAGAGTGGGTACCCACTTGCTCTTTCCATCTAAAAGGAGAGGCACACTTGTGGCATGGCTGGCTTACAAAGAAGGTAAGGAATTATGAGGACTGGGCAATTTTTAAGGAGGAATTGATTGTTCGATTTGAATCAGAAGAATTACAGAGACCCTATGGGGCAATTTCCAACATCAAACAGACCACCACTGTAAGATCGTATCTCGCTAAATTTAAGGAGTTGCAAGAGGTGTGTCAAGCTCTACCTAACTAATTTCTACTTGAGAAATTCATTGATGGTCTCAAAGAAGAAATTAGGTTTGATGTCATGTCATTACACCTAGTTGATTTCAAGAAGGTAGTAAGCTCAGCTAAAGTGTTTGAATGGAAAAACACTAGCAAAAGGAAAAATAAACCTAGCAATACCACAAGAAAAAGATTCCAAAACAAAGAAAAATTCACAGAAAGGAATAAGAAGGAAGATCATGCTAAGGTAAAATGATTAACTCCTCAAGAAATCATAGAAAGGAGAAGAAAGAACCTATGCTATGGGTGTAATGAAAAGTGGCATCCTGGTCATGTATGCAAGAACAACAAGTATACATTGTTGATGGCATCATGCCACTTCATGAAGAAAATATAGGGACATCAGAAGATGACACCATGGAAGATGAACAAGGATTCAATAAAGCACCCACCTCGCCTGTAGAAATAAAAGAAGAAACCTATTCTGTCACCCTCAATGCTATGTGCAGCATCCCTACACTTTATACCATCGGAATACAACGCATAATTAATGGGAAGCCCGTCACTATCCTCATAGACTCGGGATCCACCCATAGTTTCATAAACACTAACTTATCCAAAAGATTGCAGTTGGATGTCCAAGAATCACAGGAATACTCAGTACATATAGCTAATGGAGATAAAATTCATGGTAAGGGAATTTGCAAGGGAATCATATTCAAATGTCAAGGATGTGTTATGCCCATTGACTTGCTAGTGATACCTTTGGAAGGATGTCAAGTTATTCTAGGTGCACAGTAGATGAAGGAATTAGAAGACGTATCCTTTAATTTTTCAAAATTACAAATTAAATTTCAATTTCAGGGTCAGATATATTTTTGGCAGGGAATCAAAGACAACCACAAACCGATTAAAGATAAAGACATAGCAAAGGGAAGTACAAAGGGGCAACTCACCTTGCTGTTGTACTCCAAAGAACTACCAGTTCCTGCTAGCAGTTGTCTCAATCAAATAATACATCCTGATGTTCAAGCCATACTGCAACAGTACCCCACTGTAACAAACTCTATTCCACGCCTACCTCCAACAAAAAGTTGTGACCATAAATTACCTCTACTACCAAATGCTAAACCAGTATGCCTTAGACCATATAGACATTCTTTTCATATCAAAAATGAATTAGAAAAACTCATTAAAGAAATGTTAGAGTCTGGAGTAATACGGCCCAGTACAAGTGAGTATTCATCTCCTATAGTCATGGTCAGGAAAAAGGATGGGACCTGGAGGATGTGCATCGATTATAGGTCACTCAACAGTCAGACTATAAAAGATAAATTTCCTATCTTTAGTTGATGACTTGTTGGACAAGTTATATAGTTCTGCTTATTTTTCAAAGCTTGATTTGAAGTCAGGGTATCATCAAGTTCAAATGCACCCCTCCGATATATATAAAACTGCATTTAAAACTCGTGAGGGGCATTATGAATTTATTGTGATGCCCTTTGGGCTCTCAAATGCCCCATCAACATTTCAAGCTTTGATGAATAATGTTTTCAAATCATGTCTAAGAAAATGTATGCTTGTGTTTTTTGATGATATACTCATTTACAACCAGACTTGGTCTGAGCACTTGTCGCACCTTGGACTTACATTGCATTAATTTTCAACAATCTGAAAATTATCAATACATGCTACAAAAATTCAATGAAGGCAAGCTCAGCCAAGACAAATATATGTTTGTGGATGGTCTCATCTTTTACAAGGGAAAAATTTATTTAGACTACAACAGCAGAGGGATTATTTCTACTATACTTCATGAATACCATTCAACTCCACTGGGTGGCCATGCATGCATTAAAAAAAAAACTAAACATAGACTTTTGGAGAGGAATGAAATCTGATGTAGAACAGTTTGTGAAGGAATGTGAACTTGTCAAAGAAGCAAGCATGAAAACATACCACTGCCTAGTCTTCTGCAGCCTCTGCCCATCCCTGATAAGATATGGAGTGAGATTTTAATGGATTTCATCATTGGTCTTCCAAGGAGCAATAAATATACTGCTATATATGTAGTAGTTGACGGACTCACTAAATATTCGCATTTCTTTCCTTTAAGACACCCTTACACAGCTAAAGACATAGCCAAAATATTTTATGATGGGGTGTTCAAGCTCCATGGTTTGCCACAAAGTATAATCAGTGATAGAGATGCAATTTTCACCAGCACATTTTGACAGGAGCTGTTTAAACTACAAGGATGCACACTGAAACTCAGTTCATCTTACCACCTCCAATCAGATGGACAAACCGAGGCGGTTAATAAAATACTAGAGGGTTATCTACGATGTTCTGTTTTCCATAAGCCACAAGAGTGGTCACACTGGTTGCCAGCAGCAGAGTACTGGTATAATACCAGTTGGCATAGTTCAACCAACACCACACCTTTTTCTGCAGTATATGAAATACCACCACCTACTCTACTTTCTTATATACCTTACACTGCTAAAATGCCACAAGTGGATCAAGAATTATTCTCTAGAGACATATTATTACAGTTACCAAAGGATAGTTTGGCTTTAACTCAAGAAAGAATGAAGAAATTTACAGTTGCTAAGAGGACAGAGAGGCAGTTCGAAGTGGGGAATTGGGTGTAGCTCAAATTGCAACCGCACAGACAAATCACCGTTAGTAACTCGAAGACAACAAAACTTTCACCCAGATTTTATGGACCATATCAAGTTATTTAAAGAATAGGTGAAGTAGCTTACAAGTTGGAACTGCCACCCAAAGTCAAAATACACCATGTATTTCACGTATCTCAACTTAAAAGAAAGCATGAAAGAAGAATAGTCGTATAGCACAATGTTCCGACCTATGTGGAAGAAATAATCGAAGAGTCTGAGGCCATTCTTGACAGAAGAATTTCTTCAAAAAATAATCGAGCTGTGACTTAAGTGCTTGTTAAATGGAAGCAACGAAGTGAGCAATAATCTACGTGGGAGGATTATTGAGAGTTAATTAAGGTGGAGGCATTTCAACAAACACTTTTGTTCGTAAACAATCTATCTCCACCACTAACAACACAGAGCACCAGGAAGTCAATGATCAGCATGGTTCGGAAGAGCTACGAATGTCACACACTCCAGTACCAACAGTGGAATCCAGTGTCGATTAGATGTGTGTGCACGTGCACAGACTGTACATGTGCACAAGTCAATAAATAGGCCTTCTATTCATAGGCCGGTGTCTTTGGGTTATGCTGTATGATTTAGTGATATATCAATTGTATTAACAGGTATAAATAGCAGCGTAAGTCATTTGTAAAAAAGAGCAGATTGAGATAAATAAAAATTCATCATCTTTTTAATTTACTGTTATGCTTATCTTCTTCTTATCATTCCTTTCTATTAACTGCTGCATCACTTTTTTCTTCTGTTCTTCCCACTCTACTGTCTAAACAGCCTTTCTTAACTTCATTTAAACACTTATTTCTTCCCAGCATCTTTAAACTTCATCCAGTCGATTGATTCATACAAACTAGATCCATTGTAAAAAGACGAGCATAACAAACAAGTGGTTGAAATATGTGTTTGATGGACACGTATTTTTATAGAGTCTACAAGCGAAGTTTGATTCCGTAGGTAATTCAAATAAATAAATAAAACATAGATATGATACTAACGCTTTGTATAATAAAAAAGAACACTTTTTTTTTGTTCACTTTTGTAAGATAGTAAGATGTGTTGTACATAAAAACGCTTGTACCTAAAGCGAGTTTCTAGAAAGCATGAAATTGACTAACACTAAATTATAGCGAAGTCACTTTCACCCCAGAAATTTCAAGAAAATGAAAGAACATTCATGGATCAAGAATTGTCTAGAAAAAACAGCCATAATAAATTCTGCGTTCCTTGATCAAAATCTCATAACCATTTCATATTCAGCCGTTCTTCCTCAACATTAAGATGATGCTCAGAGATATAATGGAAGGTGCTATTGGGTTTCTAGAACTCCTGACTGCTGTAGTCGTTGCTGTTTTAATGGTTGCGGTAGTAAGCAGACTGGTGATTGTTATGATAGTTGTTTCAGCTCTTACTTCTTTGTTTCTCTTCATTATAGACCCTCCTCAACGCCATGCATGCATCACAATTTGGTCCACAGGCTAACAAAACAAAGTTTGTATTACTCATGTAGAAAAAAAAAAAATCCTTTGTATTACTCATGTAGAAAAAAAAAAATCCTGAATCTCTGATCAAACTAGTGATTATAGACCCTCCTCAACGCCATGCATGCATCACAATTTAGATACATGTGATGCTTCTTTGTATTACTCATGTAGAAAAAAAAAATCCTGAATCATCTGTATTTCCTACATTTTGTTGTAATGGTGAACAACAATCAAGCAATAAGTAACATATGATCAAACTAGTGATTTGTATTGCTATACTTATGCAAGTTTATTTGATAATGAAAAAAATACATCATGTCTATGTTGCAGCACAAACATACATACATTAAGCATTGAGTAAAGTATCATTATTGAAGACACACTGAATTGAATATTCTACCCTATTCAGGTAAATAGACACAAGAAAGAAGTTGAAAAAAAATTTATTCTTAAGGACAACAGGTTTGCTTTTTAGTCTGAATGACACTTTTTAATGTAAACCGAAAATAATAGTTACAACTATCATTGGATGGTTTACATTAAAAATTGTCCTTCAGTCTAAAAAACAAACTTCTTGCCTTCGAAATTAAATTTTTCTCTGATTTTTTCCTTAAGCCTATTTTACTCAAAAAATTCATCCAACGGTATGTATCACTGAGTGATTTTGAGGTAAGCTCGGTATCATACACCACCCTTATCATTTTACCTTCCACCATCAATACCAACTATACTGGCAAAGAGCATCCAATAAGGGAAGCAAACTACCATGGTTATATGCTACACACAAATTTCACCACCGTCAAGAAACACAGTATCTAACCTGAAACTCCCAAAAATTGCTCTTGCAGATGAGCACAGGTACATTAACTGAAAGAACAGGCTCATTCATTCGCTTTTTTTCTTTTTTTCCTTCCTTTTCTTTTCTTTCTTTTCCATCTTGCAATCGACAACAGCTTCATCTTTAACTTTCTCTTCCACGTTTTTACTCTTCTTCTTTTTCTCCTTTTTGCTTGGCTCTTCATCATCTTCTACCTTCCTTTTCTTCTTCTCTTTCTTGCTCGGTTCTTCGTCAACTTCTGCCTTATTTTTCTTCTTTTTTTCTTTCTTGCTCGGTTGTTCATCATCTTCTGCTGCCTTCTGGTTCTAATCGTCTTTTTGAGATGCTCCTGCATCGCTCTCTGCTTCTGTTTTTTTTTTTCTTTTTTTTTCTTTTTCTCCCCGTTCTCAGAAGTTGGTTCGGCAGCAGCCGCTACCTCTCCATGTTTTCTTTTTTTAACACCTGCTGCTTCATTATCATTGTTTAACATTTCTGTATCTTGCTCTTTGGGTGTCTCTATAACTAAATCCAAAGATATGTTGTATGTCTGCTTATTTTTTCAATGTAAACTACAGTTAGCACAATTTAAACTATTAATAATAAATCACCAAGATTTTCAAAGCTAACAAGTAGCTCTACAAACAATGGAATACATAGCACTCTAATATGCATAACCACAACTTAGCAAGTATAAGAAATTGTTATTCAAGACGTGATTATTCATACTTGGCTTTTATGTAAAAGATTGCACCCATGAAACTCTAGTCTCTCAAACTCCTATTCAAGTTGAGTTGATATATAATTAGTGATTAAGTGAACCACTTAGCGACTATACTATAAGCACTCCCTTTTCATATAAATAGATACATCAATGAAACTTCCATTTCCTGCTATAAAATATTTCTTCAAAAAGTGGATCATGGAATGGAAAAGAATTCCATTAACAAAAAGGGTTTGCCATCTTAGATACTGAAACAGATTGCAAGGGAAAAATTGATGAAATAACAGTGATAAAATGGGGACAATCCTCCATCCATAGTACCTGTCATACTATATTTTATTCCAAAATCTAAAAATCAGAATAATGGAAATATGCAATGTTGTTCAAGATAGGGAACCGTGGCTCATACAAATGACCGAGTTATTTCCTTGCACCAATGGTTGGAAGTTGCTACCAACGTGAAGCAGACCAAATTTGATAGAAATACCAATGCATGATGTTCGTATTTCAATTGGAAATTGGAAGAGAAAAAAATGTGCAAAAAAACAAAAAATACGGAGAAATGAAAAATAGGTTACTCATGTGTGTGCTTATATTATAGGTTAGTTCTAAATAGTGAAAAGAACAGGGGTTGTGTGAGTGAATGAAGTTATGCACATGCCTAAATTCTAGGCAGAACCTGAGAAAACCTAGGTCGAAGTTCATAAAAACTAACAAATTTCGACCCTTGAAGCTAGTTATTCAAGCATGTTATTGTATAAAACATTAATGATAATAAAAACTATAACTTATTTAACAATAGACGAATAGTTAACGTAGCCAACAAAATATAAACTGCTTGAACAAAAATAAAATCTAAAACGAACAAATCATAAAAAATAATTAAAAAAATTGAGCTTCAAAAATACCGAGCGTTTGATGCTTAAAATAGCAGAGGAAAAACATGGTCTTAGCAGAGCAAGTACAAAGCCCATGACAGCAAGCAAGCATGCATACATGTGTGTATTCTGTAATAACTCTTTGAAGGGATTTGAGCCTAATATGCAGGTAATACATGAGGCATCATTATATTCATGCACCAACTATATCCAAAAAATTGCATCAGTAATAAGAGCACCAGAGCCCTTCTTTCGGTCTTTATTATAGACCTCAACCTCAGGTTTCCCTTTTGCAGGCCCAGCAGATTTGCTTGCTTCTCTACCTTCAAGAACCCTCAAGCGATTTTCAAGCTATGACAATAATTTGAAACAAAAGGAACATTAACACTGATATTTCAAATCCAGCTCACATTACAGAAGTTTTTAAGTAAATACCTTGAGGCGGTTCTCAAGTCCCATAGAGTTGTCTTGGCCATCACCAAGAGCATTGCATCGAATTGCTAGAGCAGTTTTTGCCACAAGAGATCGGGATATCTTTCCCTTAGTTTTGGGGGCTGCTTGGCCAATCAAGGATGCATGGAAAATAAGCCGATAGCATGTTTTGTTTTGAGCGCCCTGAACAAGGCCTAGAACATGTATTCTCATTTAGATCATTCAAAGAAGAAAAAAAAAAAAAAAAACATGTACAATACCAATCAACATAAATAAAATGCAAAAGGCTGGAATATTATATATCATGGAAAAAATATATTTAGTAACTTAACTAAGCCATTTTATTAACAAATTACCAATTTATTGAAAAATAAGATGCATAGGAACTAAAATAAGCTCAAGGAGAACTACGAGATGAAGCATATAACAGTCAAATTTAGGGCTGTTAGTGAGTTTCTAAAAAAAATCTGAAATCCGTCCATATCTGAAATATGAAAAATTATCTGATATTCGAAAGATGGATACAATGCAGATATGACCATATCCGTATCCGATAATTATCCGTCCGGTTTTTATCAAGATTATAGTTATTTTTGTGTATTTTAGTACATAAAATGATTGTCTTTACTATTTTATCTTGGTAAAAAAAATTTATTATGTATATAAAAATCAATATTCACTATTTAAATTATTATTTTTTAGTGTATTTATTATTTTTATATTTTTAGTACTGAAATGGGTTTATAATAAATCAAAATTTTGTATTTATACGGCTCTATCTGAATCCGTATGCGACATCGGGCATTGGAACGTCGACGTTGAGAAGGATACACATAATATAAGCATTATAATGGATGGTCTTAATTGTGATGTCTTGAAATTCATCCAAAATAATTTTGCCCCAATTCACTTGCTGGTTTGAGTAAATTGAATAAAGAGCTTGGAAATATCTTTTATTAACTTCCCATTCTTGGTTGTAGAGAATAAATAAATGCACGGTGATACCATCAATATCAATTCCTTGATAGAGACAATTTAGAATATTACCCAGCCTTTGTAAAGTCAAGAAAATTTTAATGCCACAAACTATTGACCATTTAACAAAGTTCTTCACATTCTTGTAATGTTCTATTTTTCCTTTCTACAACACCATTTTGTTGTGGTGTCATAGAAAAAAAATTATGGTAAATTCTCTTTTTATTATAGAAATGTTCAAATGCTCATTTTCAAATTCACCTCCTTAATCACTTCTAATATTTAAAATTTTAAATTCATTTTGCAAAATTCTTGAAATTTTCAAAGTATCACTTTTATTTTTTAAGAAAATAGTTCAAAGGAACTAAACACATTGACATACGTCATCATTTTCTTCGTGATAATATTGGAAAGAATTTAGTCAAACTGAAATTTGTATCCTCTGAAAATCAACTGGCTGATATATTTACAAAACCTTTAAATGAAAATGTATTTATAAAATTAAGAAGAGAATTAGGAATTGCACGATAAAGGGTTTATAAGTGTTTAAATAAACTGTAATAAAAAAATGTGGGTCTTCCAACACTCTAACTCAGGATCACCTATTTAGTAGTCTATTGTTCTACCACTACACTACTTTGTCTTTTTTAAACTTTAGTTGGTTTGCATTTTTTTAATTAACCTTACATTCATTTTTTTCCAAACAACTTTTTCTCTGCTTACTATTAACTTAACCGCAAAATTTCTTTCTATTTATGTGTGTCTCTAGCCATATATACCTCTTCTATTCTTCCTTCCTTTTGCATTAGCTTTAAAATAAAATTGTAAGTTTCAAATACTATTCTCAAAATGTCATCTCAGTATAATTCTGAATCCTCTGATCTCTCTTATACTTCTTCTTCTTCAGGATCGGTGAAATTTACCAACTCTAACACCAATTTACGAACCAGTTCCAATTGTTCTTCCTTCAATACACAAATCTATTTTCCCTTTTAAAGATGGTGAACCAAAGAATAGAGACCGTCTCATTCTTTTAATAGGTGGAGTACAATGGTGAACCAAAGAATAGAGACCGTCTTGTTCTTTGAATAGGTGGAGTACAATCGATGTTTGTCATGTTGTATGAATATTTTATGCTATCTCAATTAAGCGTTATATATATTGCTTTTCTTTTCTTACAATATTAATTTTTCCGCAAACAACAGGGTTTAAGGCTATTTCTGGCCTTATTCAGCCGTCTGAATATATTCATTCAGTCGGCTGAATATTCTCCAACAGTTTTTTATAAAAAGACACTTCTCTTCATCGAAGAGAAATGTTTTCAAAATCAACGGTTGCGTCTGTTTCTTTTCAATATAGTTTTTCATCTACAGTTGCAACCGTTTAATCACTATAAATAAATTTCGAAATTCAACAAACAATTCACCGAAAACTATTTTAATATTCTTGAATTCTTATCTATTCTCTAGTTTTCAAATTGCACTCAAATTGCTTATATTCTCTTATCATTGATCACTCTATCTTCCATAATTCTCAAGCAAATTAAACTACACATCATAAAGGAGAAGATTATAGAAAGATTATACTTAAGTGACTTATCAGTGCTATGCAAAGAGCACACTACAGTCAGATACTTTTGTTATTTGTAAAAAAATCATGTTCGATTACTCATGCGGTAGAAGTCATATTCGGTTGCTTAGACGGTAAAAGTCTTGTTCGGTTGCTCAGGCAGTGTAAACTGATTCCTCCGGGTTAAGTGAGGGTTGCTAGTTTAAATCCAGAAGGAGTCTGGGACTGGACGTAGAACGGGAGTTCGAACCAGTATAAAAATCTCTAGTGTCATTTACTTTACCGCTCTTGCAATTTACTTACTTATTCCACACAAGTAGTTTATTCCATATTACTCGATCCCATAGCACAGTGACTTTCAGCTATGGTCGTCATGCTCATAGGTCAAGTTACATCAAACTCCCATTCAAGTGTAATACATTTAAAAGGTCAATTAAGATAAATAGTAACGATTAAAGGAACAAAGGATTCAATTACATGCCAATCTTATCCCACTCTTAAGTGCATATGCATCATGCCCATAACATGATTATCATAGTTAATCGTATTTTATTAAACAAATTTAAAAAAATTGTTTTTACTAGTAGTCGTCCGAAAAAGGTATTTAAAAAAAATCATTTTGCAAAATATTACTAAACATAATGTTATAAGCATAGAATATCATTTATGTGACGCCCCACCTCTATACCCACGCTAGCCAAGAACACTCCGGAGTAGTGCTGTCAACTAGCACGGAGAATAAGGCTGTTGAGGAGCGACCATCCATGTAATTGCTTATCACACAGTGGCTATAAATAATCTTCGGAAACAAACATAGAAATAATCATATCACAAATCAGTCACAGATATCCATATCACAAAGGCGGAAGAAGATATGAATATATAACTAACACATGAAAGTGTACATCAGAGTAGTGGTCAGTAAGATCCACGATAATACAAAAGAATAGCAACATGTGCTATACAAAAGAATACAACTATGAGTCTATCTCTCAAGTGTATATAACAAAAACTGCTAATCTAAACAGTTAGCCAAAAGTCAGAGTGATGAATCCCTGAGAAGAAGTCAAGCAGAAGCACCTGTAACATCTCGGTCTGACCCGAGTATTATTTAAGAAAATAATAAACGGGTCAGTCTAGCTATAAATATCTGATGACATGATATAACATAAAAGATATGACATAAACATAAACATCCATAATGACATACCACTGTAAGTATGTAAATAATGATCAACAGAAGATCAATCAATAAGAGATAATCAATATCACAAGAATCTTCTCAAAGATTCGGAAAGGGCATCATACCCCAAACTTGTACTCATAACAAGTCAATGACATAAATTCTAGAAATCAATGCAAGAAGTCCAGAAATCATAGAAAAGAGAAAGAGGCCTATCACATGACGGTCCGAAGACCAAGGGGAGCTACCCCACATGTGTGAATGGAATCACACAGATTAAGGTCCAGACTAACCAAAAAACAAAAAGGTATGTGTGAGTGGAATCACACAAGCGGTGTCTAGTCTAACCTCGCAACAAGAGACATCGCACAGTTGCTAGTCTAAATCATCAGAATGATCGTCATGATCAACGAGAAGTGTCAATTACACTAAGCTAGTAAATATAGAAGTTTAGCTTCATGTCCCATAACCACTTGCTTAACTTAAATATTTACGAACAAACTGTAAATCTTCACTAATAAAATTGTCACAAGAGGTTCAATCGAACAAGTCCAAGAATTAACCGACGAAGTGAACGCAAGCGTTTCATACCACTTGTTTTACTAAGTCGTTTAATTAGATTTCTCATCCGAGTGAGGTAAAGGTTTGTATATACTAATAGATTGGAAAACGGTTTAAGAAAAGAGCTTTGTTATTAAAAATAGAGTTGAAATTGTTTGTTAAAAGAGTTTTGTTATTTACTACTAGTATTGAAACATTTATATTATAAAGTGACAAAACACAGAAGCAATTGTAGAAACAATCAGTCACAAAAATCGCTTACTGAGATATGAATAAAATCTAAGGAAATCAGCTCAATATTTTTCAGATAAGATCCTCTACGGAGGGGGGTCCAGGGGGGGTGGCAACCCCCCAAGGTGGGGGTGCGGGGGCAACGCCACCGCTTACGGGGTTCGACCTGCCCGGTCAGGTCGCGGGGGTCCAGGGGACAGCGCCCCGTCCAAAACGGTACGACCTAGTGAAGGCAAAAAGGGGGTCTAACGACCTAAAAGTATTCGCGACTTAACGGGTTATAGGCCTAACTCGTGAGCGACCTACGAGATAGGCAAGTGGAACGACCTAAAGATGAATGGGTCGAACGATCTAACGTGAGCACAGGTGAAGCGACCTATCGGTCCAACGACCTAAGAGGAAAAGGCAACCTAGGTCTAACGACCTAACTGCTCGCGACCTAAGGGTCTAAGGTTATGCGACCTAAAATGGGTTCGCGACCTAACACTCAAACGACCTAAAGAAAATAAGGGGCCGAGCGACCTAAAGAAGCAGCGACCTAAATAGAATCGAGGTCCAACGACCTACGAGTTAGGTCATGCGAGTTAAGGAGGTCAACGACCTAACAGAGACACACGACCTAATAGAGGAACGCGACCTAAAGGCACGCGACCTAGCGACCTAAGCAGGAAACGCGACCTATAAGGGACAAGCGACTTAAGTGGTTTACGCGACCTAGTGGACGAACAGGTTGAGCGACCTAAGAGGTTCGCGAGTTATCGGTTTAATAAGGCAGAGCGACCTAATGAAGGAACAAGGCCGAACGACCTATAGGGCTCGCGACCTACGACCTAAAAGGCTTGCGACCTACGACCTAAAACCGAGTGAGTCAAATACGAAGGCCGTGACTTTTCCACCCCGAGCGACCTAAGAGCAGTTTTTCACCAAAAACACTAAAAATTGGAGTTTTTCGCCAATCCAATCCAAACCAAATGCAAATGTGCATGCGAAGGTGATAAGGAATCATTCCCAACAGTCCAATATGGTTATAGGCTAGAATTGTGAGATAAAAATCTCACATTTGCACCAAATATCAATGAAATGAAGTTTTAAGCAAGCAAGAATCAATCCTTCTTCTATCTAAGCACAAGAAACTTGAATCCAATGTCTTCTTCTTGAATTTGGAGTAGAAAGATGGATTGCAATTGAATTTGAGTTTTGGAATTTTAATTTCCCATTCCCTCCACCATTAATGCCAAAGCTTGATTAGTTAGGAAATTTATGAAGAGTGAGGAGAAGAGGGTTGGAACTTGGGCTTAATAGGCTAAACTAACCCAAAGTCCAAAGCGGGAAAAGTTAGTGAAATTTCACTAACTCCAAATCTATCGATGTTTATTCTTAAAAAAGTTGTAAACGACATTTCGAACTCAATGGAAGTGGTCTCGAGTCCTAATTTGACCGTTTGCAAAAAGTAGCTTTTCGGACCAAAATCCGATTAACGAGTTAATATTTAAATAAAATATTTAAATACAAACTCGATAAATATGCGGGTTGTTACAATTTAATAATATTACATCGTTAAAACTTGAACGTTCAATCATTTAGATAAAAATTTCAAGTCAAAAGCTTATAGATCTTGTTGAGCTATTAAGATTCAAGTATAATGCTAATAGTTGATTTTGTATGCCTTAAATAAAAATAAATAAATAAAGAGCGGTGATATTTCATTATATATTGCTATGTGTGGTATAATTTGCTACATTTTCCGTTATTCTAACATGTTGACTTTACATTGAATTGTTTACTTTATAATTTTCAAAGAGTCATATTGAACTGCAAAAGTTGATAATTTAGAGCTTATGTCAAATTTATTCATGTAAACGTATGTCAACTCGAATGAGTTAATGTATCATAAAGTTTATATATATATACATATACATATATATATACATATATATATTGTTAACTATATATATATATATATATATATATATAATACATTTGAATGTCAATGTTACGTTTGTGCATACATCATCAATGTTACGTTAGAATTTGCTTAGAGAATATTCCATTAAAAAATAAAAAAATTCATATTAATAATCGCATGTGTTTAATTACAAGCCAAGGTCAGATGTTTCGCTTAGAACCATGGGTCGTCGGGACGATGCTAGATCAAAATTCCATCCAGATAGTAGAAGGGAGTGGAAAAGGAAGAAATTTCGGAAAAACCCGGATTTGCTTTTGGTGGTGGATTAGGTTACCAAAATCAAAAACAAAATCAAAAATTTAATGCTCAAAACAAATACTACGTGAAATCAATCAACTTTAAATTACATAAGCGTAATGAAATAGTACAAAATTACCTTGAAATGTGTTTTGACGCCTAAATCAAGCTCCAACAAAGATGTTTTCTTTACTTTGTTTTATGTTCTGAACCTTTTTGGATAATGATAAAAGTTAGGGCTATGGACAAAGAAAGATCTGGGGTAATGAAGCGGGTCGGGTTTGAGAGTAATTAGGGTTTAGGATGTTTTCGATGAGTCAAAGTGATTATCTTAGTTTGAATACTAGATGAGACTAATTCAGCTCAATACAAATTAAATATGTTTGAATTTAAGTTAATTTGGGTAAAAAAATTGATTTAAGTTAATTTAATTCGTATTTTGTATTTTGTTTACAATATTTATTGTTACATTTTTGTCAAAAAAATACAAATTTTGAATTCAAAACTTAAACCGAAATCGATCGGAATTCCAGAATTTTCAAACGACTGTAACCGAGTTTTAAAATTTAAACCTTGCTTCAAGCAAAGAAAATTTAGCAAACCCATCATTTAGAGGCCAAACAAAAATTGTAAATCCATCCAATCATAAAAAGAATATTTTGTTGTGCATTTTTGATCCTTGAAAAAAAATGCTATAAAAAACAAAACAAAAAAGTGTACTTTTTGTCGCGTGCTCAATGTGCATCATCTAGTGTGCCTTCTCATATGTGTAGGAGTTGCCTTGCACCATGGCACGCCTTTCATAACTATGATGATCGATGCAATGAAGATAAAATCCAACAGTTCATGATCAAATAAACTGTATGACTTAGGAGGTGAAAACTTCACTATCTCTTCTTATATACCCTTGCTTGTTCACTAAAATAATGCATATATTTCGAACTGATATTTTGCACAAGTAGTGTGATGGTAAAGTGGAGGGTCATTATGTTTAAAATTACTTTCTGTTAAATACATACAATATATGATATCACACAAATAAAATTATTTTCCTTAGCATTATAAACTAGCTTTTAGCAAACACTGAAATATATTTGATGTGCTAGCTACATGACCAAGTTGATTCTAGTGGGACATCACAAATGGATGCCAGTTAACACGATAGATACCAAATCAGGAAATTTTATGGCTTAAGCTAGCGTTTTTAAGATATTGTTACCAAGAATATTTAATGAGGGTAAGACTACATACAACTTGCACATCCCAAACCCCACTCAAACAGGAGCATTGTCCACAGGATTGTAAGCCGTAGATGATGATAATATCAATAATCATATGAAAACAAAATGTGAGGTTTATTCTGAATGGTAGACTGCTTATAAGCCGTAGAAGGAGTCAATATTTACCTTCTTAGCACCAAGAATCTGAACTGTACTTCCAGATTGTTTTACCAAATTCATTAAACTACCACCATGAGCAATAAGCCAAGCTCCAACAAGCTCACCAACTAAAGCAGTCAAGTTTGGTACAATCGTATTCATTCTACTTTTCAAATAGTTATACAATTGAGCATGATACTCGGACAGAGACAATACTTGGTCGCATAAATCTTTGATATTTATGAAGTCAAGATCACTAATCTCAGTTCCCATGGATATAACAGCTGCTTCCTTCAGTTCTGACTCAGTTTCTTCAGACAACACCTAGTTTAATCAACGAAATTAATAACTAATTATTATTATGGCATTTGGCTGAGGGAATAAGTTCCCAAATTCCATATTTTTGTTCTCCAAGCGAATAAATCATCTACATATGACTGCTGTACGTATAAGGTTTGCTGCATTAACACGGTTTCCCATCAGTTTCACTGCCTTTGCATGCTGAATATTGCCTTGAACAATTTTGGCAAGCTCAGGGAATGCCATCCATACTATTCACGAACTCTCATAGCATAAGTGTGAAGCTCTTTATCAAGATCATCAAGCAAGCCAATGGCCTGAATAATCATATTATCGGCCTGGAAAAAAAATAGGTACAAATTAAAGACGATCAAATAGATGTTTCACCGATGCGTATGTGAATTACAAGTTTATTCAATGTGTTCGTCTATGAAATAAATCCATGGAATGTGAGTAAAATCTTCTATAGGCTGTAGAGCTGTAGTACAAGGTTCCCAACCTTGGCATAATGTAGGAGGAATTGCAAATAGAAAGGAGGATAGAGCTTAAGAAGAAAATATATGTGGAAAGTTATGCAACAAAATAGCAAAAGATGAAACTGAATGATTCTGCAGTGAGTGAATACATTTTTTGACATCCTACTAAGAAGTGTCAGCAAATATAATTGCTCTATCTATTGGAAGTTTATTTCATTTGGAAATTTGTCAGCAAATATAATTGCTCTATCTATTGGAAGTACCCCATTCCATCTTTTATAATATGCTCTAGAAATCTTATTTCTGTTTGGAAAAGTTTAATTTTCTTGCCTGGCATAGCTAGACCAACCCTTTTAGTAACATTTATAAAAGTATTTAGATGTTTAAAATGTTGTTCATTTAAATTTGAAAATACCAAAACATCATCAATGTAAACTATTGTAAAGACTGTATAAAGACTAAAAATATCATTCATTATCTTATTATCTTTTGAAATTCTGATGGTGCATTTTTAATTCCGAATGTCATTACATTTCATTCAGTGTCCGAATGGTATTGTAAATGATGTTTTGTATCTATCATTCTCAGCAATTTGAATTTGCCAAAATCCGGATTTCATGTCGAATTTTGACATTATTTTGAAAGTCCTTTTTATTTTGAATTGGATATCTAATCCATCTCAAAGCTTTATTTAAAGGTTTATAGTTTATAACTAATCTAGGAACCCCACGTTCTAATTCAGCTGCATTTTCAACATAAAACGCTGGGCAGCTCCATAGGCTCTTAGAGGGTCTGATAAGCCTCTTTTTTACTAATTCATCAATATCTTTTTTTACATATTTCAAGGTGTCTTGGGTTCATTGCAATTGGATGGACCTTAGTTGAAATTTGACTTTCTTTAAAGTCAGGCTCATAAGGTAGGTTTACCATATATTTCTTTCTTTCCCAAAATGCATTAGGAGTATCTGAACATATTGTGTTTTCCATATGGTTTTGCAAGTCTTATTTCCTTTTGAAAGTGAGGTAAAGATAAATTTTCTCTAATTTTTCTATAATTTACTTCTTGGGATAAGGAATTCAAAAAAAATTCTTTCCTTATTATAGTTTTTTGTATTGTATCAATTTCATGACATTGTGGTTGTGAAACAAAATTGAATGTTAATTCTTGATTATTTATGGCACTTATTATATCTTTTTTTTAGATATTTTTGTTATTGGGTATAACATATGTAAAATGGATTTTCTAATATGACATTATGTGATAAATTTTTTACCATTATAAATGGCATTTCAAGGCAAATCCCTTTGTTGCAAACTGCTGAGTTTTGTAATTTATATTTTACTAATAATTTCTGTCGTCTGCAGCATTTAGAATTTCTGTTGTTTTAGTAAAATATTTTGAAGGTACTATTCCTTTGTTGGTACAATTTAAATCAGCACCTGTGTCTATCATTGCAATTGCTCGAAAACAATAATCTTTGTGTATAACTATATTGACTTTGGTATTTTATTTATGTGTAATAACACGATCTAACATATTTATAAATGTTAAATTATTTAATTCCTTTTCTTGTAATGGGTTTTCATCATCATCACTATTTTCATGATATTTTTCTTCAAATAAAATTATTTTAGCCTTTAGTTCTTTAATTTCTTGTTTGAGTATTCATATTTCATGTTTTAATTCTGATATTGTTGCTTCAGTACTCAAATTAACTGAATTTGCTTTAGATTTTGAATTTCTTACCCTATCAAAAATTCCTTTTATATTATAAATTTTTGGTTGTTCTAATCTTGAATTTTTCTCATTGATTTTATCTTGATAAGATTCTAAATAATTTTTTAATATATTCTTCTTTTCTTCTGGGTCCGATATCTTGTCTGCTATTCCAGGATGAAGTTGTCTTCTTTCGATATGACAAATAATCCATTAGATAATACAGTAATCATAATTATTATCAGCTTCTGAATCATCATCTAGTGATTCTTCTTCTAATTCTGTTTCTGAAGGTTCTTCCGCAATAATGTTTAGTTTTATATTTTCAACTTCTGAATCAGAGCTTTCTAAAAGAAAGTTTTTGAGTGAATCTTTTAATCATCATTACTTCAAGGTTATTTATTTTCTTCTTCATTTTACATTTCTTTGCATAGTGTCCCGCCTTCTTGCATTTCCAGCATATTGGAGTTTTCTTATTATTTTTCTTATCTTTATTCCTTTTACCTCTAGTTTTGTAATATTTTCTATTTGTAGTTTTACTACGTTCACATTTTTTATTTTTTATTTTTGTAAGGTTTTCTTTTAAATGATTTTTTTAATTTTCTATAACTATTCTCAGGTCTAATGGGCTTAACTCCTACTTGGTCACAGAAGTCTCCTAAGACTTGTTTACCATATAGGTTTCCCTTTTGCATTTGTTTATACAATTTAATTTCATTACATAGACTAATTCCTTCTACTACTATTTCCGATGTTAATTCACCATATAAATATTCATCATAAAGAATTATTCCATCATCCCGACCTTTTATTCTTTCTTTAACCCTTGCTGCAAATAAGGGTGGTAATCCTGATAAGAATTTATCTTTCCAAAAGTATCTTTATGAGACAATTTACCAGAAAATTATGATTTCTTCAAAATGGTAAAAGGATACTTTTCCCAATTTTTATGATTTTTTAACAGTTGCCAATATAAAAACGGCATGTCAAGTATATACGACAAAAAAAGGGAAAGTAATAAAAAGTATACATCCTTCAGAATCCAACTTATTATTTAAAATTGAGAACAATGAATTAACTGCAACTCCTTATAGGAAAAATGGCAATGTCGAAGCCATTATTGGACAAAATAATTTTACAAATTTAACGTTGCAATCAATGGGTAAGCAACTCATTAGGATAGAACAAGAAGTTAATAAAAATCCAGAGCAAAAAAGAAATAAAAATCATAAAGAGCGATCTTTCATAGATAAGGCTTATTCAAACCTTTACCTTCCGAAAAACTAAATCTTAACCTAAACAGGCATGGAGAAAACACTGAGATGTTAGAAGAAATCATAAAAAGGTTAAAAAGCCTAGGAGTGAAAGAAAAGGAAATGGCACATATTACAGAAAAAATTTATAAACCAAAATTAACCTTTGATGAAGAATCTAATCAAAATTCAGATGAAAAAATCAATCAACTTCAAGAAGTGTTTTTGTCAGAACCAAAACAACAAGAAAATTCTTTTGAAATCAACAAAATAAATTACAAAAAAATTTCATACAAAAAACCTTATTATAATAAACCGACTCGAGTCGATCTAATAGAGGAAATGGATCCTTATATGCAAGCATCATATGATGGCTCATCAATAGTTGAATGGAACATCGATGGTTGCTAAGAATATCAAATTCAACTAAAGCTACATTATATGGCAATGTATGCCATAGCAAGTAGAGCTAAAGGCAATAAAGATGAAGATATAGCAAATGCAATAATTCAAGGATTTACAGGCCAATTAAGACATTGGTGGAAAAATTATATGACTAGCGAAGCCAGAAATCGTGTAATCAGAGCAGTAAAAGTAGTGAATGATAGAGAAGTAGTCGATGTAGTTAATACACTTCTTTGCACAATAGCCAATCATTTTGTAGGAACGACATCATTATTTAATGATAAAACAAGAGAACAATTAATGAAATTAAGATGTGAGAATTTATCGCAATTTAAATGGTATAAAGATGTTTATTTCTTTAAAGTATTTATAATGCATGATTGCAATCAAGACTTTTGAAAAGAGAAATTCTTATCAGGATTACCACACTTATTTGCAGCAAGGGTTAAAAGAATAAAAGGTCAGAATGATGGAATAATTTCTTATGATGAATATTCATATGGTGAATTAGCATCAGAAATAGTAGCAGAAGGAATTAGTCTATATAATGAAATTAAATTGCATAAACAAAAACAAAAGGAAAACTTAATGGTAAACAAGTCTTAGGAGACTTCTGTGACCAAGTAGGAGTTAAACCGTTAGACCTGAGAATAGTTATAGAAAATCAAAAAAACCATTTAAAAGAAAACTTTACAAAAATAAAAATTTCCAGAATGAAAAATGTGAACGAAGTAAAACTACAAATAGAAAATATTACAAAACTAGAGGTAAAAGGAATAAAGACAAATTTTCCGATGCTAATTCACCATATGAATATTGCATAACTCGGGAACTTCATTATATCAAGAGGATTGGTAATTGGCATATTACTAAGCCTTACATCTTTACTGCCAAATTTTCCTATAGCTCCACCAGGATTCTCCCCACTTCCAGAGAGATAAAATCTACAACAATAATTCTAGAGGACTGTAAAGGAAGATGCTCATTTAAAAGAAACCAGCAAATGGCAAGAGGACAGCTCAATACTTATCAAGTAAAAGGAGAAACAAGACGAACGTCAACACAAAAGAATCAAGGCTAAAAACAGAGGACGGCTCAATACTTATGAAGTAAAAGACAAACGCCGGCACAAAAGATCTAAGCTTATCTAACAGTAGCCGCAATATTTGAAAAATCATAGAACTAGATCTTTCGGTTGAGCTTATCTATTTCTAGCTGCTACTATAAATAAGGGTAATGCATTGAGTGATGGCATGTACACATTTTCTAAGTTTCATATTCTGAGTTCATGTTTGTAATCGCAAAAGCCAAAATGTGTTTGTAAAAGTAAAATATTTCGAGTGTAATAAAATATACTACTAATTCTGCTTGCAAATTCACAACTCCATTTACTATTTTTCCAAATCAAATTGAAATCACATTTACAAAATCTATCTAGAGCCCTGATGCACAATTTTGAAATAACGAGCATTTATTAAAAAATATATTGTATGATACAATACAAACCAACCAACCAAACAAAACTAAAATAGTCGTGTCGTGTTATTTTTATAAGTTTATTTTATATGTATATTTATAATTATGTACAATTAGTTGGAACATTTTAATCATATTGAACTAGAGAAATTAAAGTTAAAATCAAGTATATAATTAGTTGGAACATATGAATATCTATACAAATTATTCAAGATAAAATGCAATTATATCTGTTCGTATAAATAATTATTTATATCAGAAAATGGAAATCAGTATGTTTTACAATATGATTAGTTCGTTTAGACCTACCTTCTCATTGTATAAAGTAATGACAAGGTTTTCATGCATGACAATATATTACATTAATGGAAATAATAAAGTACATAAATAGGCTTTGAGAATATTTAACAAAAATAATTTAGTTTTCCAGACAAACTATTGCAACCATTAGTCTTCAAGTACAGGACTCGATAACAAATTTTTTGTCCTTCATAGCATACCCAAAAAAAAAAAAAAAATCAATTCAAAAACAGAACCCAAGTACAAAATAAATACTCATTTTTATGCTATTTTGGACCATGCTTAAAACAAATAAAAGAACAAAAAAAATCCCTGCACCGTCTGTCATCTGATACGCCTTCTCATACGTGTTACGCCATAGAAACAAAAAGCACTAATGTTACGCTGCACCATTGCACGTCTTTCATTGCTATGCTACAGAGTTTGATACTAGCTACAGTGGCAGAGGCAGCCTTGGAGTTTAGGTAGGGCAAGGATATAGTTAAGAGAATTGATATACATTAATTTATTCCCATGCCTTTACTGAAGAATGAGAATACAAACAAGCTGCTATATAAAAAAAGAATGGCTTAAGGCTTTTTCAAAGAAATGTAGGCAAATAACAATATATATATATATATATATATATATATATATATATATGTGTGTGTGTGTGTGTGTATGTATATATATATATATATGTATATATATATATATGGCCAGGTAGGGCTGAAATAAAATTTCAGCTATGACCAATTATTGAAACTTGATGTTCCACTGTAAAATTTTCCAAACCCAGCTAGGGCACCGCCACTGGCCCTATCTAGCAATAGTCCACCCGACTGGCTCACCATTTGACTACTGCATATAATTTCTCCTCCTCAGTAGTTCATAGTGGTACCAACTACATATTGATCAAGTACCAATATGCAATATTAAAAATATCAAAATAGTATGGTAAAATATCAGGATAATATGATAATACTGTAAAAAAAAAGCTAGGAATATGAGACAAATGCAGAGAATGTTATTGATCAGGACTGAACAAATGAAACAATGATGATGAAGATGAAAGATACAAATGTAGATGTAGATTGTTTCTAAAATTTTGATATGCCTTCTCGTTTGTGTTACACGTAGGAACAAAAGATGCTATTGTTCCACTGCATCTAAATTACGCAAGAACACCATAAATGTTCGCCCTTAAGAAATTTCAAACTATATTTAACATTATTACTTCATTAATTGCATGAGACCGTATTGTTTATATATGGCAGCCTATCATACTTGGATTCTTTTCTAAATTACTAGGCATAAAATAAATGTATAAAACACAAAAGACTAGAAGCAATAAACCTCTTCATCATTTCCTTCATCTTCATCATCATTTTTTAATTTGTTCATTTCTCCAAATCGTTTCTAACATTTTTACATTTATTTATATTCACAGTTTCTTCGTTTATGATATTTATTTAAATGATTAGATGAGGGATAAGGAATTAATACTTGACCACTACTAGTTATTGATTCATGACCAATAGTTCGGTGATATAAATTATTTGATTTTTGCTTCAAATTATTGGGATATCATATTAATATTAATAGAGAGAAGAAAAAAAAAGGGTATTTCATGAGTTAACTACAACTAAAAGAGAGAAAAATAAAAATAATTCTTAGAGATGATATGAACTAATGGAAGAGCTAGACTTCAATGTTTTAAAATCGTGAAAAAGAGTACACTACTAGAAAATGGTTAAAAAGCGACAGGAGAGTACGATGACTTCCGACGGCTTTCGACGGCCATTTTCCGACGGCTTTCGACGGGCCGTCGGCGGCCGTCAGAAAATCGTGAATTACAGGCTCCAGCCGAGCCTTTCTTCTTCCTTTCAGCAAAAACCTAAAACTCATTTCCAAAATCCCAAATTCACTCCCCAAGCCTCCAATCATTAATTTCATATTTTTGCATCCTCCCCGGCTACGAATTCAACCCCTCTTGCTTTCTAGCTCATGTATAATATCTTATTTTCGCGAAAAATTCAATTTTTACCATATTTCTAGATTTGCATAAGATGATAAATTAGGGCTAATTGGCGATTGAAATTGTTTCCAATAGTGTGATAATTATTTCTAGCATTGCATGGTATACCTATTTCATCTTTTATTGTGAAATTGTGAAAAACATTTATAATTTGTGGTTGTTCGTGTATATGTAAATCATTGTGTATGCCTTGATTCTACGATTGTATGTGTGTAGTGCTGCTATAATTGTATTGTATTAGTTGGAATAAGATAAAATGAATGAACAAGCTAGGAGTATTATATTGGACACGTACTGACTAATGCAACAAAAAATGCATGAGTCTAAAATATAAATCATTAACATACCTGCTAAATTTTTTCGTAAATCAACAATCTTGTCACTATAGTTATTTAGTGTTACCACAATCTAAGATGTTATCAACATGCATATACACTTACATAAACATCATAAACTAAATTAAATAACATTATCACAATGCTAATCATTAACATACCTGCACATATACTTACAGAGATCATACAACTAAATTAAATATTTATTACAGCCCAGCAGTCAGAGACGGGGTATGCAGACTAGAGCTCAGATCGATCTAGCAGGGATCGAAGATTTGCGGGCTAGAGTGGCGCAGCTGGAGGAGCAGAACCATCGGCAGGCCATAAAGACTACACAGTTGCTCGACCAGCGTATCGCCGAGTACATGCAGCAGTATGGTGGCCACTTCCCTTCCTCTGCTAGCTCAGGTTCTGGAGGAGATTGATTGTTTTGGTCGGTAAGTTTTTTTTCTGTCTTGTACGATTTGGTAGATGGTAGAGGTATTTGTTGATTTATGTAGTATGTTATAATACACTTACCTATTTTGCTGTATAATTATGTGAATGTTGGGGATGTTGTGGATATATGT
Organism: Allium cepa; assembly: GCA_030765085.1. Classification (NCBI taxonomy): domain Eukaryota; kingdom Viridiplantae; phylum Streptophyta; class Magnoliopsida; order Asparagales; family Amaryllidaceae; genus Allium; species Allium cepa. The sequence goes on from CM060942.1 coordinate 618,511,416, forward strand.
ATTGATAGAACATTTGGTGTTGTGGATATTATTATGTATTGTACATTAGTTTAGGTGATGATTATGTGTTGACTTAATTTTTTGTTTTTTTTTGTTTGGTGATTTGTGTATAGTTTGGTTCTTGATATTTGGTTGGAATATTATATATTGGATTCTGCAGTATTGATGGAATAGTGTTTTGTATGAAAAATGTGGATGGAATGCTGTATTGCAGCAGAAATGCAAAAAAAATTTAGCAGATTTCCGACGGCTTCCAAGTTTCAGATTTTCGACGGCTTCCGACGGCTATCGGGTCATTTTTTTCAACGGATTCAGACGGCTACCGACAGCAGTCGGAAACCGTCGAAAAAACGAACGGCGAGATTCATCGGAAGCCATCGGAAACACTGCTCCCTGACGCCTTATCTTCCGAAGTCAATTTCCGACGATTTCCTGCCGTTGGAAAATGGCTTTCCCCTTGTAGTGGTAGAAACATGGTTGAAGAAAGTGTGTTCCTATTACTAGCGTGATCCATGTACTGTTATTTGCTATATAATAAAGACATTATTTGAGCATGTGGAGGTGTATTCGGCATTACTTAAGATAGTAGTTGATTTAATACCAAAATTTCACACAAAATTTAACACCCAAATTTCACACAAAATATCATAACAATAAATCAATAAACACAATATACTACCAATATTTTAACATAAGCGGATGAAAACATGTGTAACATATTCCTGATATAATGGCTACAGTTTCAGTTATTAATTGTTTATAAATCTTAATTCTGTTTGAATTTTTTTTATCTTTTTGGCTGACAAAGCGAGACCTGCTTTTTTAACAACATTTTTAAATATATTTAAATCTTTAAAATGTTGATCTATTGATTTTGGAAAAACTAAAACGTCGTCAATATAAACTATTGTAAAAGTTATATAAGCACTAAAAATATCATTCATGATTTTTTGAAATTCTGAAGGAGCGTTTTAAAGCCCAAATGGCAGAACAGTAAAAGTTGTTTTATATCGATCCTTTTCGGCAATTTGAATTTTCCAAAAACCAGATTTCACATCAAATTTTAACATTATTTTAGCTGAATATAGTATTCCTAATAAATCTTTTTTATTCGGAATTGGATACCTGATCCATCGTAAGGATTTATTTAATGGTTTGTAGTTAATTACCAGTCTTGAAACTCTTCGTTCTAATTCTGCAGCATTTTCAACATAAAATGCAGAACAGCTCCATGGACTCGTAGACAGTCTAATAAACCCTTTTGTAGTAATTCTTCTATTTTCTTTTTACATATTTCTAGATGCCTTGGACTCGTTGCAATTGGTCTCGCCTTGATTGGAATTTGACTTTCTTTAAAGTCGGGCTCATATTCTAATTCTACCATATGTTTTTTCCTTTGCCAAAAGGCATTAAGAGTATCTGCACAAATTGTTTTTTCTATATAATTTTGCAAATCATTTATTATTTCTTGCATGAGGTGAAGATAATATTTCTTTTTTTATATAATTTATCTCCTCTGATAAAGAATTTAAAAAGTTTTCTTTTCTTTTTATTTTTTTATTTATAGCATCAATTTCATGACATTCTGGTTGTGTTATAACTGAAAAGTTATTTCTTGATTATTACTTGCACCAGCATATTCTTTCTTTCGATATTTTTGTTATTGGACATAGCATGTGAAGGAATGGATTTCCAAGAATTACATCATGTGACAAATTTTTGACCTTTATAAACGACATTTCTAAACAAATTTCTTTATTGCAAACGGCTGTATTTTATATTTTATAATTTACTAAAAGTTTTCTACCGTCCACTGTGTTGTTTTAGAAAAGTATTTTGATGGAATTGTTCCCTCATTAATACAGTTTATATCTGCACCGGAATCTATCATAGCAACAGCAGTAAAATAATACTCTTTATTTACTATTACAGAAATTTGTGTGTTATAAAACGATTTATTAGATTTATGAACGTTAGAAAATTTATCTCTTCTTCTTGGAGAATATTCTCATTTTCAGTATCATTATTTTCAGATTTTGATTCTAACAATAGCACCCTTGACTTTTATTCTTGTATTTCTTGTTTAAGTATCTTAACTTCATGTCTTAACTCAGATATCCAAGATTCTAAGTTAGTCATATTTATATTTGAATTCTTTACCCTGTTCAAAATACCTTTTAAATTATATCCGTTTGGTTTTTTTAATTTCAGTCCCTTTTCATCGTTTTTATTCTTATAAGACTCTAAATATTTCTTTAACATTATTTTCTTTTCTTCTGGATCAGATATTTTATCTATGATGTGTAGAATAAAATTTTCTTCTCTGGTTAGGACAAATAATCCATTGGTTTTACATAAAGCTTTGTCATGATCACAATTTCCTTCACATTCAGAATAACTGTGTGAACTATTTTCTGATTCATTACTTTCTGATTCTGTTTGTTCTTCTATTATTACGGACAATTTTAAATTTTCTTTTTGCGAATCAGAGCTTTCTAATAGTAGCCTTTTAAGGGAATCTTTTAATTCGTTATCAATATCAAGACTGATTTTTTTTTTTAATTTTACATTTATTCGCGTAATGTCCTGGTGTTTTGCATTTCAAACATATTGGAATTTTTCTTTGATTCCTTTTATTTTGCCCTTTTCCTTTAGTTTTATAAGACTTATAAGGTTTTCTTCTCGGTATTTTACTACATTCACATTTATTTTCTGAGGAAATATTACCTTTATAATTTCTTTTCTTTGAAAGTTTTTTAATCCTTTCTGTTTCTGATTTAAGGAGTAACAATCCTACTTGATCACAAAAGTCTTCTAAAATTCTTTTTTCATAAATCTTTTCTTTCTGTATTCTTTTTTGTAATTTTATTCCACTACACAGTTGTATTCCTTCTGCAATAACTTCTGATGCTAATTCACCATAAGTATAGTAATCATATGGAATCAATCTTTGATTTTTCGTTTTTAATTTTTTCAGCAAAGAAAGGCGGAAGTCCAGATATAAACTTCTCCTTCCAAAACCAATGATCACTATCAATTCTGGTGAATATTTTAGAAAAATATGCATCTTTATACCATTTAAATTGTGATAAGTTTTGACATTTTAAATTCATTAATTGTTCTTGCGATTTATCAGCTTGAAGTGATGTTGCTCCAATAAATGTTTTGCAATTGTATATAAAAGGGTATTAACACAGTCTGTTGCTGGAACATTATATTCTACTTTGGTTGCAGTAAATATATGTGCTTTGGCTTCATTAGATAAATAAAATTCCCACCAACCTTTTAGGTGGTCTGTAAAACCTTGGACAATAGCTTTGGCTACCGTATCATGTGTATTTCTAATTAGACAGGCAGTAGTATACATAGTCATATATTGTAATTTTGTTTGTATTTGATATTCAGTATAACCATCGATGTTCCATTCAACGATAGATGAATCGTCAAATTGTGCTGGCTCATAATTATCTTGTTCTTCAAATAAAAGATCAACAGGTGTAGGTCTCGAATAATATGGTTTACTATAATACGTTGAATTATTATTATATTTAATTCTATTAAATTGAAAATTGTTTTCTTGATTCTTTTCTACGCTCATAAACATTTCTTCTAATTGATTAATTTCCTTTTCAGATTCATTATCTGAATTTTCTTTTAATACATCATCCATAGAATTATAATTTTCATTTATTATTGGCGCTACTATTTTATCTTTTAATCCTAAGTTATTTAACCTTTTTAGTTTTCTTCAAACATTTCAGATTTTTCTCCCGATTTATCAATATTAATTTCTATTGGTTCTAAAGATAAAGGTTTAAATAAAACTTGATCGGTACCTTATAATACTGGATGTATCTACAATACCAGTGTTTTCTTCAGTAAGTTTATCAATTCCCTTATCAATCCTTATAAGCTTATTTCCTATAGATTGTAGTGTTAAATTTGTAAAATTATTTTGCTCAACGGCAGTCATTATTGTATGATCTTTTCATATATGGACTTGCTATTATTTCATCTTTGTCAATTTTAACTGATAAATTAGCCTCTGGTGGGTGGATGGCTTTTATTACCTTTCCTGCTTTAGTTGTATAGTTTTGATAAGCAGAATTTATGTTAGCTATTGTTTTTTTATTTGTGAAATTTGGAAAATCTTTTCTTTTTTCAGATCTATAATAATCCATTTATCATTTTAAAGAAATCATAATCTTCTCCCATTTTTGTTAGAAACTTTTTATAAAAATTAGATCGTTTATTCTGCATTTCTGGACTTTTCATATAAAACCATCTTTTAATTTCATTTTCAGGTGAATAAAACATTTCATTTACTTTTCTAAAGAAGGGAAAATTAATTTCCTTTTTGCAAGTAAGAGTATTTAACTCTATATTATTTAAACCAAAAACATTTTTATCTTCATTATACCCCATATCTGAAAAATTTGGGGATCTAGGATCGGAAGGAGGTATATCGATTTTGTATTCGAGTTGACTAACTCCATCAAATGTATTTTTAATTATTACATCTTCTTTATTTAATTTTAAAGGATTAGGATTAAAGGTAGGTTCCTCGCTTTAAAAGGCAGAACCTAATTTAAGATGTGTGATTTTATCATTTGAAAATCTTATTTCAACATCACCATCAGGATACTCAATTATTTCCTTTAGTTTTTTATTTTCTATCTTAGCTGGTTCATTAGCTTCTTTTAGAATCCATTTTTTTGGTAAAATCACTTCATTCCAACTAATTGATTTAGGAATAACAACATTACTTTTAGAAATATGAGTTATAAACATTGTTGTAGATCCTTAAATTTTAAATGGTATTTGTTTAATATTTATAATAGTATTTGTAATTTTGTAGCATATTCTATAAATAAGAATAACATTTTGAGATCCTGGCTTCATATTAATTCCTTCTGTTTTAAGTTCAAGACGAATTGATTGACTTTAATTTGGGTCTGATATTAAAATAGTTCAATTCGGATAACATGAAAAATATATCGAACCATCACATAAACTTGATTCAACAATTCCTAATAATGAATCATGAAATTTATTGTCTTTTATCTCTTACAGCTATTATTGCAGAGGTATTTAATCCAAGTCTTGTTGCAGGTTTAAGTGCTACTTGAACCATTCCAATATGTATGAATTTATACTTTTCTTTTTGTAAATTTATAACCTTATTAGAAAGTATACTAAAGGAATTATATCCTTCAGTCAAAGGGATAGCTTGTTCAACAGTTTTGATAACATAATCAGATTTTCTAATAAAACTTCCAGAATTTTTATACAAATTTGATGGAGAATAAGCAGGTAAATTCAGTTATTTAAACTTTTATCAAAATCTTCGTTTATTATAATCTCTTTATTTTTATTGGTAATTTCAGCTTCTAAACCATCAAGGCTATTGTTGTTACATCTAATTGATAAAGCTCTGGTTAACTTATCCATTTATACCTTATCACTGTCCACGAATTACGCTAAGATTCTCTAAATGCCTAAATTCAACGGTTAATCGAGAACTAAACAGCAACGCGACTTAAGGACAGGTCCTGGGTTTCAAAGGTATAATGAGATTTTAGTATACCAGATATATCGAATAGATATAACAATTTATGCAGCTCATTAGAAGAAGCTTTAAGGTGTTTGCAAATATTTTGCAATTTATGGTGAATAGTAAACTGCTGCAGTGTTGCTACAGTGTAAACTTTGCTGCAGTAATGACTGTTTGCGAAAAATTATACCTGCCCGATTATCCTTTAAGGCGAATTGAACTGATGTCCAGTACCTTCTCCGTTCACACAAAATATCATAACAATAAATCAACAAACACAAACATCGACCAATATACTACCAATATTTTAACAAAAGCGGATGAAAACATATGTGTAACATGTCACTAATATAATGGCTACAGTTTTAATTATTAATTGCTTAGATGACTCTAAAGCAAGGTATGAAGTTCCAATAGGGATCTAAATAGTTATATCATTATCGACTACGTATTGGTCAGAAGTCGATAAACGATATTTAAATATATCACGATAATACAGAATAATATCAACAAAATGTCGGACATCTGTAACTAAAAATATTTTTGTGTCAAGTTGTAACATTATAAATGTATATTATCTTTTAGAGATAGATATCCATATCGTTAGATTGCTACTAAAAACTAATTGCATAACACCATAAATAGTAAACTAATTGCATAACGCCATAAATAGTTTATAGATTACAATCAATATGGTGAGATCTTCGTATCTATATCATCTTCTTCATTTATTCATTCGTTCAAAATTTCCCTAACGTTTTCTTGGCTTATTCATATTTATAATTTTTCCGTTTTCATTTGTAGTTACTAATAGCTAACAAGTAATGTTGATCTGATATTTTGATTTTTAATTTTAAACATTTGTTCTTCATTGATAGATTAAACATATAACTTTATTGATTTTTGCCTCTAATTCTTGACGAACGATATTAATAAAATAAAAAGGATAAAATTTCATGAGTTACCTTACCAATTAGAAAAAATAAACAAAAAGAAAATACACGAGGTTGCTTCCAACGGCTAAAAGTTCACTTAGAATAGAACGTATGAATAATGGGATAAGCAGAGTTTCCTTTATTAAAATTATATTCAAAAAAAGATAGAAAGAAAGAAGGTTACAATTAATAAATAGTCATTTGAATTTCTATTTTATTACATGTATTGTTAGCTAGTGTATGCTAAAAAATGATGAAGGGAATTTTTTGTTTTTTTTTGGGAAAAGATACTTTATTAAAACTGTAGAAAGCATGTATTTTCTTAATATGCCTCATTAAAACCTTACAACCCCCTAACCTATTTGGGTGCCTTATAAGGAAAAAGAGTAAATATCAATTCCATATATTAACATTACAACACATCGAGGACTGAGCTAAGCTGTCAAACAGATGGAGGATCAAAACATAAGAGGTATATTCTCAAAACCATCCGTACGATCAGCTTGCTTCAGTGACCAAGTACAAAGTCGACCACTATAGGTACACTGGAATAAAGAAAAGCCAAAACAAAATGATACGCTACTAAACCTACTACGTCTTAACTGCAAAACTAAACAGTGGGAATGGAGAGGGAATTCGTCCCCAAATACCCAAATCGAAATTTATTTCTTTTAGAAAATCGAAGGAGTTGGAAATCTTCAACTGTCAGAGGAATCAAGCACTATAATCTGTTGGTGGACAGCAGTCAGCCGAATTTCACAGGGGTCGGAAGCAAGCTTGCAGATCTGTTGCCATATAGAGATTTGATAAGATAAGTCTTTCTTCATTCTTTAGTGTATGGATCTGAACTCTGTGCTGAATAAGTTGTTTGCTTTCTATGAGGATATGTTTAATTTTCAGTTCAACTGGCTCTTCGGTTCCGTTAAAAACCCGTTTATTATGCTCGCACCATATATTCCAGATGATAGTTGTAAATATAATGCTAACAATACATGAATTTTCTGTTTGGTAATTTTTCCGTGCTTTTTGAATATCAACAGAATGGGGTTGAGATCATAATTGGTTCCTAGCTTGATATTAAGCTTAGGGAAGATATCATCTAGAATGTTTCTCGAGTATTTACATTGAAAGAAGAGGTGATCTCTATCCTCATTGTGATTAGCACATAAAACACACTTTTGGTCTATTGTTGGGGACCATTTACTAATCCTGGCTTTAGTATGCAATTTATCTCTGATGGCCAGAAGAGAACAAGTTGACATTTTCGGTGCACAACCTTTGTCCCAAATGAGTTTAGCCCATTCATACTCTTCATATTTGTTTCTAAAAACATTCCAGACAGATTTTAAAGAGAATTGACCTTGTTTGTTAGGAATCCACCACCAAAAGTCATGTTTCATCTGATTGTGAATGTGAATTTTCCTGACATCATTGTGAGACAGGATGGGAATGAAATTGATGTTCTGTTTCCAATTATTATTAGAGAAAAGGTTAGAGACCTTTTTGTGACATCCTTTCAAAGTGGACATGCTGCTCCATCCATAACTATCAATTAAGGAAGATCCTTGTATCCATGGATCAAACCAAATGTCAGTAGTATCTCCATCCACTATTTTCCTGTCTATATAACCTTTTCACCATTGTCTAGCACGTAAAATTATTTTTCAAGTGTGTGAAGCATTGTTATCCATTCTGACAATCCAAAAATTAATATTCTTGCAATATCTGTTATGCATCCATTTTGCCCACAAAGAATTGCCATTAATATAGTTCCAAAACAGTTTAGTAGCTGAGGCTATAGCTAGGTCATCAATATTTCTGATTCCCAATCCCCCTTCTCTTTTGGTTTTGCATACTTCATTCCAACTCATTTTGTGTGATTTTGATTTCCAAAGAAAGTTTGTACATAATGAGTTAATTCTATGAATAATTGTTGCAGGAAATTGAGCTACCTGAAGCCAAAACTGCAGCATGGGATGGATAATAGTCTTGATAAGCTCAGCTCTCTCACTGATATTGAGAAATCTAGTTTGCCAATTATTGAATTTTTTATTGATTTTGTCAATAAGCCATCCAAAGTCTCTAGTTTTCAATGCACTATTGGAAAGGGGAATTCCCAAATAAATGATTGGCAAGGTATCAATTTTGAAATTAATAATATCTGCAATTTCCTGCTTGAACTTGGCACCTTTACTGAAAAATAGTCTAGATTTTTCAGTGTTTAGTTCGAGTCCAGAGAAATTTTTCATGTTTTGTAAAATTTGGTGGATTGTTTCTGCATTTTTGGTGGTTGCTTTTGTCATTATGAGGATATCATCTGCATAGAGGAGGTGAGTAATTATCGGCTCGACTTGATAAATAGGACTGATATTTCCTTTGATGTATTCAATGTCCAAATTTAAAGTAAGAAATTCCATGACAATTGCGAATAAATAAGGAGATAGAGGATCTCCTTGTCTTATTCCTCTCGAGCTATTAATGAAACCATATGGGGCACCATCTATTAAAATAGAGAATGAAGGAGTAGAAATACACTCATATATGAGATTAGCGAAAGAGATAGGAAACCCCATAGATATCAGCATATGATGGATAAATTCTCTATTGATCTTGTCATAGGCCTTGTGTAAATCAATTTTCAAACAATGTTGTTCGAATTTTTCCTATTAAAACTTCTGGCCATTTCATAGGCTAGGAGAGAGTTTTCAGAAATTAGCCTATTAGGAATGAAAGCATTTTGATTAACTGATATTAATTCTTTCATTCTGTTGCATAGAAGATTAGCAAGAATTTTATATGTGACATTACAAAGCGAGAAAGGCCGAAAATCAGACATTTTAGAGGCATCTGGAATTTTTGGAATATGACAAATGAAAGTGTGATTGATTTCTTTAATGATTTTTCCTGATTGAAGTATGCCATTCATTGCTTTCCAAATGTCCATTTTAATACTGTCCCAATGAAATTTGTAGAATTTTGAGTTGAAACCATCTAGGCTAGGAGAGCTATTATCATTTATCTGAAAAATAGCCTCTTTGATTTCCTCCAACAAAAAAGGTTTACATAAATTGTTCTTTGCATTTTCTGAAAGAATTTTCTTGCAAATAATGTTTGGAAATTGGTTTGGTGCATGGGGCAAGAAAAAAAGATCTGAAAAATATAGAGAGGCTTCTTGAGCAATTTTTTCTGATGCTGAAATCCACATACCTTGTTGATTAACCGTAAGATTGTTTTTTCGACATGGCTTGAAGTCAACAATTTTACTGAAAAAAATTCCGTAGGCCTATCCCCCTTAATAAGCCAATTGATTTTCATTTTTTGTTCATTATCAGTGGCCATTTTTCTCATCATATTGTGTAGACTATCACAATTATTAGAGTATATTTGCAGCAGATTGGCATCAACAGGATTAGAAAGTATCTGATTATAGATATTGTTATTTTGTTCTTTCAAACAATTTATCTTTTGCTGCTGATTAGTTTTATTATATGACCATTTCTTCAGATTGCTTTTCACCTTTTTCATTTTGCAAAGCAAATTAAATAGAGAGCAACCAGTGAATTGGGCTTCCAAAGCTTCAACGATGACTGGGGTATAATCAGAGTTAGAATGCCAAGAGTTTTTATATTTAAAAGGTCTGATTTTCTTTATATTACTCTGGACGTGTAGAATGATTGAAATAGGGGTATGATCACTTAAAGAATGATTACCGAAGTTAATTCCAAAGTTATTAAATTTGTCTAGCCAATTGGAATTTACAAAAGCTCTATCAATCTTACTATGTATAGAGAATAGGTTACCTCCTCTCCAAGTGTAGAAATTGCCCGAGAAATCTGGTTCCACTAGTTTGGAAGAGTGATACATTCACGGAATTTGGGATCTCCATTTGAATTAAGTCTACCATTGTTCATTCTTTCATTATTATGTAGGATAGTATTAAAGTCTCCTGCCACTAGCCACGGGAAGTTAATTATTTTGGATAATGTGGTGATGTCTTCCCATAACATATTGCGACCATCTTCTTCATTGTATGCATAAATAACTATGCACACAACACTTATATTATTTGCATTATGTAGTATACAGGAAATGGATTGATCAGTAGTGTGAATAACAATAGAGGTCCATAAAGACGAATCCCACATGATGATAATTCGACTTTTCCGATCTTCAGTAACATTGTGAGACATTTTTCATTTTTTATCTATTTTCTTCATAAAGTTATCAATTAAATTAAGAGAGAGCTTGTTTTCCAGAATACCAATAAAGGAATATTTATTCGTTTTAATAATATTAATAACTTCTACCTGTTTGTAGAGGGCATTCATCCCCCTAATATTCCAAATGAGGAATTCCATTAACTATTATTAGGAGAGCTACTTTCTTCCATGGGGGTGGCTTTCCCCGTGGTCTTTGCTTTTTTGGGTTTCTTGTTTTTATTTTTTATTTGGTTAACAAGATTCGACCATGCAGGGTTATCTACAACATGGAGTTCAAGGAAGCTTTGAATTCAAACGGCACTTCCTCTGATCTTGTTTTGCGAGATGGCTTAGTTCTTGTGGTGGACAATGATTCTAAAATCTCTGTGTCAGTTTGTAAACCTGCAGCAGCATTTTCCGAGATGGTAGAAGTATTATCATTGTGAAGAGAAGCAGGGGAACTTGGCTCTGTAGACAAATTGTGGGATATTGTATGGTTAGAGTCAGGCAAAATGGCCAAACTATTATCCATATTGTAATCTTCTGTAGTGATAGGATTCACGCAATCCTTTATTGACTGGACTGTCTGGGTGTTAGTCAATTTATTTTGATTTATTGCTGAGTTCTTACCATTTGTGTCTGATTCGTCATGTTTATTTTGTATTGATCCGGTAAGAGGCTGCCGTATAATCTGATTAGTTGTTTCCAGATTCATGAAAAGATTATTTGTCTTTGCATTAATAGCACAGTTTTCCGGAGAATTTACACTAGAATCAATGATCATTTCTGTATCAGTGTTAACCGTGTTACTATTCGCTTTGGGTAGCCACACTTTGTTGAATTGACATTGATTTTCAGAGTGTCCAAAGCTCGAACAATTAGAGCATACGCTAGGTTTCCATTCGTAAATAACTTCTTGCCATGTTAGCTCGTCTTTATCGTTTAAGATATGAAGTTTATTGGGAAATTTAAAGTTATTATCGATTTCGATAAGGACTCTTGCAAACGCAATCTTGATTATTCCGTTAGTAAACTTATCAAGTTTGATAAGAGTTCCGAGCACTGAGGCTATGCGACTAATCCCCTCTTCTGTCCAGAAATCAAGTGGCAGGTTGGGGAGGCGAATCCAGATCGGAATGGAATTAAGTAGATCTTTATTGAGTTGCATTCCGGGGTGCCATCTTTTCATCATCATCAGCTTCTTGTTATAATAGTATGGTCCACCCTCTAGAACATTCAGACAGTCTTTTTCTTTACTGAATTTAATCACGTAAAATCCATTTTCCATTGAAAAAATAGAGAACTCCTCCTCTGGCTTCCAAACTCTAGTAATATACTCTTTGAAATATGGATAATACGGCTTTGGTCCAACCACGTAAACCACAATAGCGTTACTCCATTGTTTTCTAGCATCCAGGATAACTTCAAAGGGCATTTTTGCGCACTTTAGCGAATTGACTTCTCGGGGATGGTAAAATTTCAGTGGAACAGACACCTGTATATTATTGCCTTTGACAACCTCATTCCACGCTTTACTAATTGGGGAGGCAAAGTTCCATTTAGGGGGGTTATGTTTGTTATTCAGTGGGTACTTTTGTGACTGCGATAAAGGAGGGATTGGATTCTGTTTGTGGATCGAAGGGGACCCTTGATTGCTAGGAGGAGGGGGGCGATCTGAGGTAGCCGCTTCCTTGGGACGACGGTTGAATATTTATTTTGTTAATACCTTTTATTTTCATCATTTAAATAATAGTTAATATTTATTGAAAATGTTGAATATTTTTCGCTACATATCGAAAAGATATATTGATAAATATTGAAAGATATATCAGTAACAACATGTTAATTGATATTCTAAGAAAAATCTGCTCATGCATTTGTGATATATCATCGATATATATATATATATATATATATATATATATATATATATATATATATATATATATATATATATATATATATATATACACACACACACACGGTGTTATCCTATATTAACTACTTAGGTCAGAACCATGAAATTCCGACCATTTCAGTTCAGTTGCGATCAGAACAAGGTTGAAATCTGATCATAATCATTCCAATCGCCAAGCCATCAAATAATGCTCAAGATTTAATTTTTATTGTTAAAATGCGAGAAGATTAAAAAAGAAAAGGAGAATTAGACTAACTATTCAAGGAAGAAGTAAGAGCACGTTTGGCAACTACTTATAAATAACAAAAACTACTTATAAATCACTTTTGTAATTCAAGTGTTTGACAACTCCTTATAAGTTGCTTACAAAAGTGACTAATAAGTCAAAATATGATAAGCAACAATTTTTTGCTTATGATTTATGAACATATTTTATAATTAGTTTCGACAAATTATTTTATTTATTTTAACTTAAAAGTCAAATTATCAAAACGCTTCTACTTATCACCACTATTTAAAACTACTTAGAAGTTGCTATTCAAATCTCCTTTTAAGAAGTTTCAAAATAAATTGTTATCAAACGTGCTCTAACCTAGTAGAAAAAAGGGTTAAAAAGGACATGAAGAGCTTACCTAATGTTCAAGAGCTCATTTAGAATCCTTGTAGGTAATGGAGAATCAATTGGATTTAAGGCTTTTCCTTTTAAGTCGATTTCATCATTGGACGTAAAAAAAAACCTGTTTGTCTTTCATTGGTCGGCGCAAAATGAATTTTTAGATTACTGAATGGATTCGGTGTTAAGAAAGAGAATGTGCTTGGCCAAGTGGCAACCTAAACTTACTACGATTTGTGTTGGGTTAGAAAGTATAAATGGGTTGTTATGTCTAATTTAATAGTATAAATAGGTGAGAAATATCAATGTAGTTGGATTTAAATCAATTAAGTAAGTGTTACTGAAGCTAGATCGAAATTAAAACCAAAACCTAGGTGAAAACTAAAAGTTCCAAAATTCAAAATTAAATGAAATTTTAAGAAAGGCCAATTGTTCGTAATTGAGACTGAAACCTCAAACCATGTTCTAAAGAACATCTATAGAAAAAAATTATCTTAAGCTCCGCATCAAGGTGCATGTATAAAAGTCAAGCTAAATACACAACAATCCACTCTATACACTTTTTTTAATTATCGACTACACAAAAATGCATTTCTTAGTTTTCCATTTTTCATAAAGTAAAATATATTTTTAGTAGAGTATTAAATTATATTGTGTATACACAATTAACTGGTTAAAACTGAAAATTTTGTATTTTCATGATTAAAATTTAGCCTTTAATGTACTATATTTTATGTTTCATTTGAAATAAGCAATTCAGAAGAAGAAAAATTGAATACACACACTTACAAACGCATGAACTTTCTTTAACTAAGTTATGAATTTGATAACGGCTATATTAAATAGCATGCATGTGTATTTTATTCAAGAGAACGAAACTTTTCTCTTTTTGAGATTTTGAAGTAATTGTTGTAATTTGCTTGGAGCCTACAGTGTTAGAAGCGGATTCTAAACATTTGAAAGAGCGTGGTGGTTAAAGGAAATATGTCTGCGTAGATAGTGCAACTGTTAAAAAGTTGGGAACAATATACTATACTATATACATGCATGACGAAATTTTAGTAAGGGCACATTTTGAAATTTAAGTAGCAAAAAGACAATAAAAATTTCCGAAAGATTACATCTCAATCTTATATGAAGACCCGGTAAAACCATGCACTACCATATGGCCAACATGCAATTAAGATGACTATACACATGCATCAAATTCTACCTTCGTAGCGATAATATAGAAATAAAATTAGCAATAATCACCTTATCTGCACTAAATTTCAACTTGTATCTTGAAAGACTGTGTGACAAACCCAAGCTCATGGGTGCCAAACTTTCCACACCCAAACCAGAAATAAGTTCAGTCAATTGATTCCTCGCTCCTCTCATCAATTCCATGACAGCATTGTTGTGTATACAATCAACCTTCTGCATAAAAACAAGTTTCACTAACTATAAGAATCCAGAAAAACACTGTACGGTTAATATAACACAAACCAGTTTCTCGTTGATTGCATTTCCAAGTTCAGAATCAGCAACAGCTAAAGTTTCTCCCTAGCGATGACTGCGCAAAAATTTACGTAAATTTTTGCTTGGCTTGCTATCAATCAATAACATTGACGCAGATAATGCCTCAGACGTGTTCTCAAATTTGCTAAATACTTTCAATCTAACGAGCAACGTAAAGATAACAAAAAAAGATGTAAAGTAACAAAAACCTATGGGCACCAAATACAAAATGTTAAAATAAAGTACCTGTCTAGCTGAATCTGAGAGAACTCCTTCCATAAATCCTGAAACCAACAAAAATGATTCAAAAAGCATTTTGAGAGTTTCTATAAAAATTAAAAAATTAAAAATTAAACAAAATGAGTTGATTATCTATGAAAACCAGTGGATCATATAATAAGCAACGAAAGAAGACGTTGTGACATGCAAAAATAATGAAATGGGTTCGATCAAAACTTGACAAATACCTCAACCTTCGAGAGCTTTCCTTCGACTAAGACTTTGAAAAGCTCAAAACCAGCTGGAGTTTCGAATAAAACTAGCATTGTTCATGAACTCCTATGCTAGAAATTCGAAAATGGAGAAGAGTTGAGGAAGCGGAAATGACAGCAGGATAGGGTTTTGTAAACTAAGTTTGGCGCTGGATCCGTAACATTCCTTTTGTCGGTGGTTAGTTAATGTTGATAATTTGATTTCAAAGGAACGATCAATCTAATGTCCTTTGGTGCTTGAAAAATTGAAATTTCAATCCATCTGACAAGCGGATGAATATATTATATCCGAAAAAGGAATACCGATGCGAAGACATCCCGTTTGTAAATTATTCCTAAAACTTATAATTATTTTATGTGTATTCTAGCACAATAAAATATATGTATATTTTTTTTTTTTGAGCAGCCTTTACTAATACTAATAAAAGCTTTCTAAAGCGCAATCCCTTGCTTGTTTAGACTCGTTACGCTGTTCGACTGAACTCGTTGGCTCTGCGTTCTATTCGGTCGGAACCCGGTTCGAGAACCTTCTATCATAGATTCCCTTCACCAAGTCATCGCCATCCCTTGGTGTCAAAGGGCGAGTTCCTTTCTTGTCTTGCCCAAAAACTTTATTCTCATTAGAGAAAGACTAAACAGAGTTTATTAACCAACACCAAAAAGCTGTCAACATGCCTGACAGGTAACCCAAAAGCAAAGCAGGACAACAACACCGATCAAATAAAAACCAAAATATAAAAAGATAGAAAATATGACAAAACCCTCAGAGGCTGGCGAGTCAGAACGGAAGACTGCTGCATGAAACTGCCACGGAACAAAGTCGATGAGCTCCGGAAAAACCACCGCCCATCAAACATCGTCATCGAGCTCCGGCAATGTCACCGCCCGATGACGATGTCGGAAGACAACCGTGCACTACAACAGCAAGATAGAGGACTATCCTCCATGAGATAAAGGTCCCAACAAGCGTCCAACATCCAAAGAACAGCAAAAGCGAGTGCCGAGAAAAAGAGCCAAAATTCTCACTGCCAAGCTCCATCCTAAAAAGGAAAATAGAGCTCCAATCAAGCAAGAAAATCCAGATCCTGAAAACAGTTGCCAGAAAAATATACGAATTTAAAAAAAGGGGGGTTGAGGGGGAGAGAGAACAAGAAAACCAGCAACAAGAGACACAATTCACGAGAACGGAGATCAACCAATACCCGCTCTAATGGTAGACTGAGAGCAGATAATAGAAAGCAGGGCCACAAGGAGACCAGTACGAGAATTGACTGAGCCCTTGAAAGGTCTACCACGAAAAGCCAAGAAAACATCATTTCTAACCCGCCGAATAACAGAGGAAGGATCCATAGGAGT
The DNA here is from genome assembly GCA_030765085.1 of Allium cepa. Classification (NCBI taxonomy): domain Eukaryota; kingdom Viridiplantae; phylum Streptophyta; class Magnoliopsida; order Asparagales; family Amaryllidaceae; genus Allium; species Allium cepa. Next base: position 618,527,982 of record CM060942.1, read on the forward strand.
CTCCTCAAAAATAGCATTATTCCGCGCGCACCAAATGTGCCAGCAAATCAGACAGGGAATCAAACGACTGGTGCTAGAACGAAGAGATTTACCAATTCTACCGTTCCACCAGGTACTCAGAAGGTCATTCGACGAGGAAACGCTTCCGCGGATACCCAACAAATTACCGAAGTAATTCCAGCAGGATCTGGCGGTGGAACCAGAGAAAAGAAAATGGTCCACCGATTCTGTTTCACCGTTGCCGCAACATCTACAACGGGAAACAAAGCAAATGCCAATCCGTTGGAGGTTCTCATCAACTGGCAATCCATTATGAAGGGTTCGCCACATGAAAAGAGACACTTTAGGGGGGATCCTAGTGTCCCAAATGAAAGAGAAAATAGAGAGAGCAGGGGCGGGAGAGCGAGCAGAGAGCCAGACCTTACGAATAGAAAACGGACCTCCATCCCATCCGGATCGGCCTCCATGAGAATCAGAAAATAATTTGACCGATTGCATATGCTTCCAAGTCTCACTGGCGAATGATGGAGATCCGGAAAAGCCAATAGAGGCCAGCCTCTGGTATTTGGCATGAAGGAACGACGCCCATAACGAGTCGTTTGTACCAAATTTGTACCACAACTTGCAAGCAAAAGCCGAACAAATGTCCTTTGGATTTCGCAAGCCAAGCCCACCCTCAATCTTTGGATGACATACAACATCCCAAGATACCCATTGACGGCGGTGATTGTCAACCTTCGATCCCCAGAAGAAGGAGGAAGCCAAAGATTGGAACGACCGAAAAAAAGAAGACGTAGGGGTCATAGCGGCGAAGACATGAGTGCCCAAAGAACCTAAAACTGATTTGATGAGAACCAATATACCAGCTAGAGACAGAAGAGACGCATTCCAACGGATAATCTTACCCCTAACTTTGTCCGTCAGGGGGTCGAAAAGAGAGTTTAGTTTCCTATCTCTGTAGAGAGCAATACCCAAATAAGGAAGAGGAAGGGATGCCTCCCTGAAGCCGGTAAACGATTCGACCCAAGAGACACTCGAAGTGTCCATGTCCTTTGCATGGACGAAACAACTCTTGGAAGAGTTGACTAGTTGGCCCGAACATCTCTCGTAAAGGTGGATGAACCGAATGAGCCGCCGAACAGTAGATCGATTTCCATTGGAGAAAATGACAATGTCGTCCGCAAAGGATAGGGAAGAGACGAGCGGACACCCACTGGGAAGTCCAAAACGGTGAATTTGGCCAAACATCGTTAAGATGTGGATCCCTCGGATGAAAGCCTCAGCCGCTATCACGAAAAGAGATGGAGATAGAGGATCACCTTGACGAAGACCTCTACCCGCCTTGAAAAAACCATTAGCCGATCCGTTAATGAAAACAGAGAACCGGCAGTTGGAAATGAGCCTCCACACCAAATCGATCAGTGTTTCAGGAAACCCGAAGGCACGAAGAACCTTGATTACGAAAAACCACGACATACGATCGTAGGCCTTTTCCATATCAAGTTTGAAAACAATATTTGAACCTCTGACTTTCCGGTCAATCTGGGAAATCAGTTCCTGGGCTAGCAGGGCATTATCAGTGATTAAACGTCCTTTTACAAATCCCGCCTGAGATGAGGAGATAATACGATCCAGGTACGGAGCCAATCGCTTGGCCAATACCTTAGAAATCACTTTGTTAGAGAAATTACAAAGGCTGATCGGGCGATAATCCACGCAAACCCGTGGGTTTCACATTTGGGAATGAGGACCAAATTAGTGGATGACCAACTAATGGAAAGAATGCAGCCGGAAAAGAATTGTTGAATAGCCAGACAGAAGTCAGTTTGAATGATAGACCAAGCACTCCGATAGAAGGCCCCGTTGAAGCCATCCGGCCCACTGGCACTATCCTTGCTAAGAGCAAAGACGCAGTCTCGAATCTCATCCGACGAAGGCGGATTAGCTAAATCGGCACTTTCCTCCGAAGAGACCAGCCGAGGAATGAATGACAGGAGGTCCAAATCCGGGTCTGACACGGATGGAGAACCCAGGTAGGACTGGAAGTGAGACACAATAACCTCTCTAACTTCAGAGGGAGTTGAAGCAACTGAGAGATCCGATCTCAAAATTTCACGAATAGAAAGGATATTGGCTTTCTTACGAATGGATGAATGAAAAAATTTGGAATTCGTATCACCTTCGACGACCCATTTGACCCTCGCCATTTGGCGAAGATAGGAGTTTTCAATACGAAGTTCCGAGGAGAAAGCCGTTTGGGCACAAGCCCATTTTTCCTTGTTTACGGCCGAAGGAGTCTCGTCGAACTCAGATTCGGCAATGATGAGAGACTCTTCTGCCGCTCGAACACGGTCGAAAATATTCCTGAAAACTTGGATATTCCACGTCTTTAGGCAAGCCTTAAGACGTTTCAATTTTAGAAAGAAAGCCCCCATAGGAGGAGCAGCAATAGGAGCTATCCACGATTCCTCCACCACCTAGAGAAAGGAATGGTGTGAGCTCCACATACTAAGGAATCGAAAAGAAGAAGGCCCCGATAAAGAACGAGAAGAACAGCACAAAACCAGAGGCGCATGATCAGAGTAAGAGCGATGAAGATGAGAAATAGAAAAGGAGAATGGTAGATTAAACCATTCAGCAGACCCAAAAATTCTATCCAGCCGGGATAGAATCCGATGCGGCCCCTCCTGATTGTTAGACCAAGTATAAGCAAAACCCACGAAAGGGATTTCTGTTAAACCGGAACTAACAATGAAAGAATTGAAGTCAGAAACCGATTGCCGATTGACGGCCAACCCCCCTAATTTTTCGGCCTGACTAGCGACAACATTGAAATCCCCACCCAACACAGAGTACGCGAATCCCATGTCAGCGAGGGACAGAATGTCATCCCAAAGAGATAATCTTTCAATCCGGTCACACTTGGCGTACACCGTCGAAAAAAGGAACGGGTAAGGGAAGAGAGAGGAGGAACACAGAACAGTGAAAAGCTGGGAAGAGTCGAAAACAGGACGAACAACACAATCTTTGGACCATAGAATCCAGATCTTACCCGAAACGTTTGCCAAAGCACCACCAAACCCAAGCGAAAGCACCACCTTGGATACCTCTCCAGAGCCCAAGAATGGTTCTAAAAGGGCCACCAAGCGAATAGAATGCTTTCGGACAATACGCTTAAGCCTAGCTGAAGAGGCATCATTGCCAATACCCCGAATGTTCCAGAAGAGAAAGTTCGACATGAAATCAGAAACGACGGAAAGGAAGAAAACAAAACAAGAGAGGCAGAGCTATCCCAACTCAAGAACTATACAGTGAGAAAAGAGCCGATCGATCGATCTGCTCAGTCGCCGCTATAGAGCGAGTGTGGATAGTGCGAAGAATGGTCGGTGCACCTCTCGATCTACGACGAGAGGGTCGAGACTGATGCGCAACCTCGAATCGAGGCTCGGACTCCGCAGATGCTCGAAACGACTCCAACGAACCTGACAGCCTAGCTGAAGATCTGGAAGGAGCCGAATTTTTAGTTAGACGAGATAGGCGATCATTAATGATCGCAATCTCCTCTAAACTAAGCATCTGAATAGAAATCGAAATCGATAAGGCACAAGAAGAGGATGGGAGAGAACAAAGAGAAGAGCAACAAACAGAAGGAGGTTCTGGAGAAGCCAGTTCAAGCTGAGCAGACCGAAAATATGTAGGGGAGCAGAAAATACGCATCCCACGTTGCTGTAGGAACCTAACCTAAGCCGGACTGTCACTAGAGAGGCAGCCCTGCGAGACAGGTGAGGTTCGCAATATGGTCCTAGCAGCGAGGTCGCCCGATCGGTCCGATAAAAGCCGGCAATATTCCCGGCTGCCCGCATAGTGGACCGAATCGGTGGTCACTATGCGACCAGGACTGGAATATCGCCCTAGCCAATCGATCCAGTGCAGGAAAACTCTCTGTAGAGACCAAAGGAGGCCAGCCAGCAGAGAAAGACGAATACAAGCCATAAGCGACACAGACCAGGCCTCGCTATGGCTCAGAACTAAAAACCAACTGAAAGACCCATACTGTCCGCTCCAAACGGAGCGTTCAAAGTCTAAAGGACCTGACACGCCACCAAACAATAACAGGGTAGCATAGTCAGGGAGCACACACCAAAGTGTGTCAAGGCTCAAAAACACGATACACAAAACATCAGCCATAATCGAACAATCCGCTGCAAAACCACCAACAACGACTAAGCATGATGGAAAAGTAGAGAGACTCACCTGACGGGATAAGCCTCCACTTACCTGCTTCACCGAAGCAAGGGGATAACCCAGGCAATCAACCAGTAACTGCACGCTAGCCGATGCATCCATCGGACAGAGGGGATCAGATCCATCAGATGGATAAAACCGAGCAGAACCACGCAGAGCATCAACACAAAACCAAAACAGAGGAACATTGCTACCCAAAGCCACTTCTAAGAACCCATCCCGAGAATAGCAATCCACCAGATCTGACACAGGCGAGCAACCCAAACCATCATGACTGGAAGAGGCGGTGAAATCCCCTTCAGTCAAATCAACATCCAAAGAGACACCTGAAACAAAAAGTGGAGCAGTTCGACGCAGCGAACCGCCCCAACACCAAGCCAAAGGAGCAATGCCACTCAAATCCACATCGAGAAGCCCCGCTCGAGATTCGCAAGCCACCAGGTCATTCTCAGGCCCGCAAGCCACGACAGCTGGACTGGAAGAGGCGGTGAACTCCCCTTCAGTCACACCATTACCCAAATAATCAAAACCACAATACACCGAACCCACCACCAGAGGCACATCCCCCCGAGGCAGCAACCCACAAGACTCAGAGATAAAAAGCATCGGTTCGAAATGGGTGATGAAATCCCTTTTCGATCCATCACCAATCCCACAGAGAGAACTCGAATCCACCGACAAATCAACAGCCAGATCGAGGCGATTACTGGGCGGCAATCGAGACTGTAAACCATCACCCGAGATAGGCAAAATCTCCAAAAAACAGTTCTCGACCAAAATAAACCGAGATCGACAGAGATCCCTAAAAGAAGCCAAATAGTAAACCCTAATTTCGATCGAGCAAGCACCAGTAACCACCACCGAACAAGGCCCAGTAGTCACAGCCAATATGGCGGCGCCAATCGCGGCGAAAGAAGGGCAATTGCGCACAAACGAACCAAAGAGAAAGAACTCTCCCTCGGTCGAGAGCGACATCGAAGCCAGTAACCAAGCAGTTAGGAGAACGAAGAAACGCAGAGAAATACACAGAGGATATAGAGGGATTAAGGAGAGAGAAGATCCAGAAGAAGAGAGATTATCGCAAGATCTAAAAAGTAGCAGCCATTAGAGCCGTTGAATAAATTTGTTCAGTTGTTGATAAAATATATGTATTTACATTTTTGTTCAATTAATAATTTATATTATATGCATTAGATGTATATTAACTGCTTACAACTATTTATTATTATCATATTTTATTGATTTTGTCATACTTTTATAGTTAGTAAAATTGAAAGAAAAAAAATATGTTAAACCAAAATTTTCTATATCTATTTCTTGATTTATCGATCGTTAGCGGATGAAATAACTATCTAATATCCATCTGTATCCGTGAATGTGGATATCCGTTACTCGAAAATGATTTTGGATGTGGATATGATATTATCCGCATCCGAAAGTATCATTTGACAGGTCTAGACCGGCCTCATTTCATAGGGAGCCAGCAACCCCGAGCCTCAAATCAAACAAAGTCGGTCAATCAACCTGAATGGAGTTTTGATTGATCTATTTAGATCGAAGAAGCCTTTGATGTTGCTTGTGCAATCTCAAGGGTTGCCCGCTTAGTCGCCAATTATAAGTCGGCTAAGTTGACCGACATTTTGAATGTCGAAAAAATCAGTAGACAATGGTGCTTAATTATCCAGCATTAAAACTGGGGTAGTAATTTTTTTACCGTTGCTCAAATCTTTACTTGATATCCTATTTTCATCCAATGCAAACGCAAAATTATCAAATAATCTTACTTCTACACACCATTCATTTTCTTAAAGTCAAAACTTATTTATCAAAAAATGTTAAATAGCCAAAAAGAAAAGAAACCAATGAGTTTGGCCTACCTTACTTTTCGACCATTCAACCACATTTCAGATTATTATGATAGTTCTTCGTTCAACAGATAGTGTTATAACAATTTTCAACAACTATCATAACAACGATCTCAAATATGTTCCTGTCAACAGTCCAACAAATCAATACCGAATATAATGATCATGCAATCAACCAACAGTCAAATATTAGTTCACGGTATCGATTGTACAATTCAAGAGGTTACTCTTAAGGTATCTTTTAACTATAAGTTCTATTCAAGTTGAAATTTGAACTGCCAATTTAATTTTTATAAAGTGGGGGCCTTAGTCAAATATAATTTTGGAGGCGGTGAAGATGAAGAAAATATATGGAGTAGAAACAATGATTTTGGCCAAGAACCGAATGGAATCGGAGAAAAGCAAACACGGGGGGTTAACTTAATGAAACTCTGATTCTCGAATACTACGAACTAATGACGAAAAAATACAAAAAAGAAGATATTTGAGTAACGAATAACAAGAACTTGATTATGTTAGCTAGAGTGTGCTTTTTGGAAATCCATTTGCAACTTGTTCAATTCTTGTCTTTCAAATAATCTTCCTAAAAGCGTTGTTCGTTGAATACCCGACGGAGAAGGATAAACACAACATGTCTGAAATGGAATGAGATAATGTCAGTAATAACTCTAGGACAAGAAAGTAGAGCCTCAGCTGTCAACTTGGTAATTTTTTAGTAACAACCTTTTACATACTTTACTATAATATGCCAATCACTATTTAATAATAAGAATATTTCAACTTGAAAAGGCTCACAAAATAGGTGTAGAGGATAATAAAAGGATAGCCTTCAATCTTTTGTACATCTACATTTATTAAAGGGAGAAGACCAATGGAGCGATATTAACAAGCAATACACCGCCTTTCATTTTACCCGATGAAAAATGAATGCTGATTTAAGCACATATGATTTTGATGCTACGAAAATAGTTAAAGATCATGATATCACTCCACTCCCAAGTAACAATGCAAGAATGGCGCTGGGAAAGCATGGATTAAAGAAAAAAATAGACTATAATTCACGATACAATGGACTTGTGGATCGTATGTCATTGTACAAAATGAAATTAAAGTGATGGAGGATGAAAAAGAGCGCAAGTGAACGGAAAATTGGTTAGAGAGGGACCAAGGAACTACATTAATAAAGGGAGAGGGATGACAAAGAAGAGAAGCGAGGTTCCCAGTTAATGGAATCCAACAGGAGAAAATACGTATCAAGTACAAACCATTGTGTAACATCCCCACTTCGAGACTCTGAATGGACGTCAATGATGCTGTAGTCGTCACCGAAATAATTTTTCAACGACAAAGCGAGTTCAATATTATTTTGTACAACATAAGTAAATAGAGCAGTTAATTTTTTTCCCTATTACATCAATTTGGTTTACATAACTCATTACAACAACTTTAACCCAAATCGTTCCCACATAGGGGTAAATATATATAATAAGAAAATCAGAGTTTTGTGTGCTTGACATACGAAGATGCCAACACCACACCTAACCGGTTATAAATCCTAGTTTTACACAGTGGAAATTTCAAAAGACTTTTATTTAAATAGCAAGCCTTCTGCTTCAAATCTTAGAAATCTATATTCATCCTTTCAAAAGAGATATATGTCTAAACCATAAACTCAGTCTACTTGAATGAGTGCCCATGAGTTTATCAGAAATAATAAAAATACGAATTAGGTAAAAGATCTGGTATGAGTAAAACTTTTACCCTAAGCATCCATAGTGAGACCGCATTGCTAACGTGGAATGGGTCACCCCCTGGCCACTTATCATCATCAATATATATAACAACAAATATATATATACCACAGAAAGCAACCATGTGCATGTATTCAATCAGGAAGTATACCCTATACTTAAGCATTCCATTATGAACCAAGTCATGCAATTAGACGTCATTCATTCATCCATCACCTAATTTTTTATTTTAGGTTTTTCTCATTAACTTGTTTTAGTGATTACCTTCATATGCATGTCTATCACTGGTTTATCTTTTGGTTGAACAACATCACTTGGTGAAAACTTCAACTCGTTCCCTTATGGGAGCCACCTTGACTAGAGTTCCTCGAACTCTTATAAGATGTTGAATGTAGGCACCATGAATACATTCTAGTAAGCATCCTTACTAAATGTCAATAGCCTTTCTTAGTCCCTAAACTCCTATCGCTTACATTATCGAATTAATTTATAACACCACCCTGATGTTTGGCACCCTATCAAATTAATATTGTTAGAAAAGAAGAAAATCTTTCAAACTAAAAAAGCCGAATGAAAGCTCAAGATCACAATCTACGAGTTCCACTTCGCAAAAGCACTATAATACGAAACACAAGATGTACGAGGACAAAAACTTATTTTAGGGATTAAGCGGATAAGATGGCTAAAGACATGGCTGAATTAAAAGGAAAAATATCAATGGATCCTAAAGCCAATAGCAACTTCAGAGGAGCACCATTTACTTAAATAATTATGGATGTACCATTGCCCTCTTATATCAAAATCCCGTCTATTAGATACGATGGTACCACTGCCCCTAACAACCATCTTTCTTTGGACTTATACAACGCTTCAAATGCAGTTCGTTGCAGACTACTTTTGACCACTTTCTTTGAAGCAACAGCCAAATGGTACCGACACTATAGAGAGAAAACAATATATTGATGGGAATGATTTTCAAGTTAGTTTTCAGCTCAATTCTATACTTCGAAGGAGCCTATGATTGATGCTAGGGTACTGACTAACATCAAACAAAGACTACGAGATTTCTAAGGGACTTTCTAAAGAAATTTAATGGGGAGGCCAATAAGGTAGAAAAGGTAAGTGACATAGAGAAATTGATGGCAGTCAAGTATGGTTTAATCCAGAATACACCATTTCGGAAGGAACTATATGTCCATGGATGTAGAAATTTACAAGATTTCCACTTTCAAGCTGACAAATTTGTACGAATAGATGAAATATTTTACAATAGGAGAAACCAAGGGGAAAAGAGGAATTTTTTGCCCCAAACAAAAATGGAAAATGGGAAAAGTTTTCTAAAGCAAATGTTGTTGAGCTGAACCAGCCTATCCTTATATATATGTTGTCACAAAGACGGGCTTTATTATCAAATTTTATTTAAGGCAAAGACAATCTAGAGTCAAACAAGGGAGGAGATTATTATGCCTACCATAAGGTATATGGCTACAAAACATATGAATGTGGAGGCTTGGCAAGAATTATCTAGAAAATGATTAGGAAAGAGGTCCTCAAGAATTACGTGAAAGTCAAACAAAAGTCAATTCATAATGAAAAGCCACCCGTCAATAACATTAATATCATGGAAAATGAGCTTCTGTAAGGACCACTATAACCGATGAATTATATTGATGTAACCGTAAGGGACCACACATTGTGGGTTTGAGTAAAGGATCGAGAAGCAGATATATGAAAGAGCATAAAGAAGGGATTGACTAGATAGGCAATGAGCCTCCATTGAAATCTTTCAAAAGTGCCATCAAAATGTCGGATTTGGTGATAACTCCTCAAGAGCTGAGAGGAGTTCGACACCCTTACAATAACCACAGCTTAGATAGAACTTTCACTCGTATTCAAGTTTTTAATAGACACAAGAAATGCTGTGAATGTCATCTTTAGAAGTGCTTTGAGCAAATGGCCATTCCGGAGGAAAAGTTTGAACCTAGCCTGAAGCCAATCATTGGATTCAATAATAAAGGCTCTACTCCAGTGGTCATATTAAGTTGTTCATACAGATTGGCACTTCTTCACATTTAATCATGTTTAAGAAATTATTTGTGATCATAAACCAACCATCATACAACAACGCTTTCTCTAGAAGGCTGGCCCTAGACGAGATTGATGCTTTCGTATCGCCAAAACACTCGATGGTCAAGTTTCTCTATAAAATAGGACGGGGAACTATCTGTGGTAAATGGTTTAATTCCCACAAAATATATTTTTCAACCCTTGAGCGGTTTAATAAAATGAAAGGATCTTTCTATAGGCTCGTGTCAAATAAATACGATCGAGACCAAAAGCCCTCGCATATCAATCCACGAGATCTGGTACCCAAGGCAGATATCATAAATCTTCCTTCAGCGGTATGCTAAGTGATCAGCAAAGAAGGAGGTTTCAAAACGAGAAAGAGAAATTATGTTGAATTGAACCAAGTAAGTAATGATGAGAATGAGGTTTTGGAAGAAATAATCCCAGACATAGATTTGAGAAATGATCGAGAAAACGCACAACCAATGCAAAGCTTGGAAGAAGTAAAATTGGACCCTTAAGACTCTACCAAGGCGGTAAAAATAGGCAATGGAATGAGAATAGAAATAAGAAAGAAGTTGATCTCTTATTTGCAATCAAGCATAGATGTATTTTCATGGACCCATGTGGACATGGAAGAAATTTGACCATCTATAATGTTCTACACGCTCAATATTGACTCGAAATTTGTTCCAAAAAGGTAAAAGAAGAGGTTGTTCGACAAGACCCACACATCAGCACTAAAAGAATAAGTAAAAAAGTTGCTGAAAATGGATTTATAAGAGAAATGTTTTACCAAAATGGTTGGCGAATCCAGTATTGGTGAAAAAATTCTAATGGGAAATAGAGGATGTAAGGCGATTATATAGATCTCAACAAAGCATGCCCGAAAGATTATTATCCAGTATCTAAAATCAACTAACTAGTGCATGCAACCAACGGTCATAACTTATTGTCTTTTATAGATGCATGTTCAAGGTACAATCAAATATCGATGTTTAAGCCCCATAAGGAACATAAAATCTTTGTCACTGATTGGGGAATATACTATTATAGAGTAATGTCATTTTGATTGAAGAATGCAAAAGCGACATATCGACAACTTGTGAATAGAACGTTCAAAGATCAAATAGGGAGAAACATGGAATTTTATGTTGAGATATGTTAGTAAAATCTAAAAAAGTGGAGGACCATGTAGAAGAGTCGAGCGAGATTTTTGAGGTGTTAAGAAAGTATACGATGAAATTAAATCCGCAAAAGTACTCCTTTGGAATCCAATCCAAAAAATTCTTAGGGTATATTGTAAGTGCTGGTGGAATCGAAATCAACCCAAACCAGATAAAAGTTATTAAAGATATGGAACCACCTAAAACATGTAAGGTGGTGATGCGATTAAATGGACGGGTTGTAACCGTCAATCGATTTATAACCAAGCAACAGATGGGTGTATCCCTTTGTTTGACCCGAATAAGAAAATGAAGAACTTAACATGGATGAAGGAATGTAAGAAAGCATTTTAGGAGTTGAAAGATCATTTAGAATCACCATCGATATTTTTGAGCCTTATAAAAGGAGAAAAATTATTCATATATATTACTATATCAAAACATGCCGTCAGCTCAGTTTTAGTAAGGGAGGAAGATGGAATCCAATTCTTGGTTTGCTATACAAGTAGAAGATTAAAAGATGCTGAAACCAGGTATCCGATTATAGAAAAGTTAGCATATTGTTCATTGTTATCAGCATGAAAGCTAAGGTATTAATCCAATTAATGTTCATTGTTCTAGCTATTGTTCCAACAAGGTCTTATTTACAGGCTTTAGCAGATTCCGCTAGAGTACACTGTATTCATCGAGGAACAATTAGTGAAAGAAAAGAAACGCAAACCGAAATGGCAGTTATATGTTGATGGGGCATCAAACGAACAAGGTTCAGGAGTAGGATATGTTTACAATTACCTCTGATGGACACAGACGCCACTATGCTATGAAATTGGGTTTTCCAACAACTAACAATGTAGCGGATATGAATCAATAATTGTAGGGTCAACCTTAGCAAGGCAACTCAAAATTCCCAGGATCGAAATATTCAGTGATTCGCAATTAATGGTAAACCAGTTAAATAAGACGTTCCAAACTAAAGATACTCGATTGGCCCGGTATGTCAAAAAAGGCCATGAAATATTGGTTCATTTTGAGGATTTCTCCATACACCAAATTCCAAGGGAAAAGAATACACAAGCAGATTCTTTCGTTCTTTAGCAAAGCTAACAAGTTATTAAGGTGCATTGGAGTTCAAAATCATACATGTTGGTTTTCAACAAAATTCTAGTACCAAGGTGGAGAAAGAATAACCAAATAAAGAAATTTGGGTCATAATTAGATATCAAGTTCATTTACAATCTGAGGAAAATCCCCAAGGAAGTAGTGATCCAGAAAGGATAGGCACTCACGAAAATCCATATGTCGATAACTGGATGACACCCTTAGTATAATATATTAAAAAGGGAATCCTACCAAAAGAAAAGAAGGAGGACCAAAAACTAAGGTATCAAGCCCCATCATATAACATAGTTGATGGAATATAATATAGAAAAGGATTTCCAACGCCTTACTTAAGATCTCTCATACCCAAATTGAGATTGCTGATGGAAGCATATGAAGGATTTTGTGCAGATCATTCCAATGGGATAAAACCGACCAAAAAGGGAATGAGACAAGGGTATTATTGGTCTTGGATGACAGAAGAGGCCATGAAATATGTCAAAAGGTAAGACAAATGCCAAAAATTCTATAAAATTCTGTGACTCTTCTGAGTAACCTAACTACCATTTCTTGTCCATGGGCCTTTGATGTGTGGGGATTGACTTGATCAGACCCCTCTTGGTATCAAAAGGAGGAGCAAAATTTGTTGTGGTAGCAATTGATTATTTTACCAAGTAGGTGGAACCTGAACCCCTGCCTAACATAACCACTGGAAAGGTTCTAAAGTTTGTTATCAAGAACATAGTTATAAGATTTGGACTCCCGAACAAGATTATTTTTAACAATGGAACCCATTTTGAAAGTGATGAATTCGCTCGCTTTTGTAAAAAGAGTAAAAGCACAAAAAGTTTTTCAATTGTAGCTCATCCAGAAGCCAATGAGGCAGTAGAGGCGATAAACAAAACAATAAAGAATATTTTAAAGAAATGATTGGGAAAAGCCAAAAGGAATTGGGTAGATGAACTTCCTCTTGTTTTATGGTCATACCGAACATCGGCAAAAACTGCTGCCAGACACATGCCATACTCCTTAACATATAGATTTGAGGCGATGTTACTAGTTGAGGTCAAAGTCCCTCGTATCGAAGAATTGCTTATACCTATAAGATAAATTAAGAGTTGAAAATGGAATCACTTAACTTGCTTAACGAATTGAGGGATCAAGCTGCTATTCGAGCTATGAAATATCAACGTAGGATCACAAAGTAGTATAACTTAAAAGTGAAAGAAAGGGCATTCAAGAAGGAAGATTTAGTTCTGAGGAAAACAATGGAAAACACAAAGGACCCCTCCAAATGGCCCCCTTAACCAAATTAGGAAGATCCACTTGTCATTCATGTAGTAATCCCACCAGAAACATACCGATTAAGCAAAATCGATGGAAATGTAATATCAAAGACTTGGAATGTCGAACAATTGAGGCCATATTTCACTACATTAAATGAATAAAGCAAACTATCTGGAATGACTCATTAAATGAAAAAGGAATCCCATCTAAAATTATTGCCCCTAGGGTAAAGCGCATGCGTTCAAACTCAACTTCCGACCTGACAAGGTTGGTAAGATTTGTTGAACAAAGGCATATTTTACATTCCAAAGAGGATGGAAAGCCTTTAGTTCCACCTTCGGGCCTATCCAAAGCAACCATCCAAAAAGTAATGGTCAATCAAGCCTTTAACCCCGCCATCAGGCCTGGTCAAAGCACCTATCCATGAGAGATGGAAGGAAAGCGTTTGATCTAATCTTTGGGCCTAGCTGAAGCTACCATCCAAAGAGTGATGGTCAATTAAGTCTTTGATCCCACTACCATGCCCGATCAAAGTATCTATCCAAGGGAGATGGATGGAAAGCCTTTAGTCACTCTTTTGGGCATGGTAGAAGCAGCCATCCAAAGAGCGATGGTCAATTAAACCTTTAATCTAGTCGTCAGGCCTTGCCAAAGCACCTATCCATGGGAGATGGACGGAAAGCCTTTAGTCTTGCCTTCGGGCCTGGTCGAAGTAACCATTCAAAGAGCGATGCTCAATTAAGCCTTTGATCCAATCGTTGGACCTGGTCCAAGCACCCGTCGAAGGGAGATGGACAAAAAGCCTTTCACCCCACCTTCGAGCTAGCCAAAGCAACCATCCAAAGAGTGATGGTCAATTAAGCATTTAATCTCGCTTTTGGGCCTTGTCAAAGCATCCATCCAAGGGAGATGGACAGAAAGCCTTTGGCTCTAGAGTGATGGTCAATAAATCCTTTAATTCCACCGTCGGGCCTAGTCAAAGCATCAATCCAAAGAAGATGACCAACAATAATTCTACGGTCAAGCAGGGTCTATGGAAACAACCATAAAAAAGAAGGGTGATCGGTTGAATCTGAATTCAATAAAAAATCTAGCTAAGAACAAGCAAGGGACAAAATACATTTTCTAAAAAGCTCAGAAGTGTTTATCTTATCACAATACCAACATACTCTAACAAAAGCCACCTTCAATAGATTCCAAATAACACTTACAAAAATTCATTTTTCAAACATCAGTACTTTACAAGTATATACATATTCGATTTTTACTTCAAATAATTTCCAAATAAGATGATGAGATACTATATAAAGAAAATCATAATGCTAATGAGTAAGATGGAGTACACAAGCTATTAACAATAAAGAGTAAAACATTGAGAAACTGTGATTAGGAAAAGAACAATACAAGAACAAGAAGTTCACTTAAGCTAATGCATAAGAGACTTTTCATACAAGGAGGGGCAGGTGTTACACACAAAATTCAAGAACAAATTTGAAATCATCATGCCCTATTTAAAGTCCTTATATATGAATGGAAGCCATCATGCACAATCTAAGCTGCCGCATATGGTTGAAGCCCTTGCACATCATAAAGTCTTCATGTATAGGATTATCATGAGTAAGTGGAGCCATCGCTGGCAAATAAAGTCATCGCGAGACAACTTATGAGGGTCATTGCTTGTTAATCCTTTAAAACAAAGCTATCAAGAAAAATTGCATGAAGCTATCGTGGATAATCCTATATAAGCCATTGTGAGGAGTTAGAAAGCAATTCGCAAAAAGCTCCTAAGTGAAAATATTACACATAAAAGAATAAAGCCATCACGATAGATCTTGAAACAGTCTTTTGACAAGATAGAAAGCCATCGCGAGGAATCCAAGCAGACCTTTGTGATCTATCTCCAAATGGCGAAATTGAGTTGTCGCGCAGTGCCTCATGGAGATTATTGTAGAAGGCCATATATAGCTGCCGCGAGAAGTTATACCTAATAGTTATTGGCAATCTTTAAATAGTAAACAAGAGCCATCGTTAGAAGCATTCTAAAGAGCCATCACCAAGAGTCTCCCATGGAGCTATTGCTTAGAGTCTTTCAAGGAGCCACCACTAATGAAGTTTTCTTTCTAAGCTATCGTGAGGAATTTATAAGATAATTTGCTAAGAGTTCCTATTTGATAATTTTAGATATTAAAAGTTAAACTGTCATGACATATTTTTGGAATCAACCACTCTACGAAGTAAAAGTGCCATCATAGAAAGTTTCATAGGCCTTTGTGATGAAAAAGAAATTAAAGCTATCAGGAAGCAATATGACAAGAGCCTTGGCCAAAAGTTCCTTGAAGAAATCAAGTGTCAATCTTCCCGTAATGACAACTCTTCCTAACAAAAATCACAATCCATTGTTTTACTCTAAGAGACACATGGCGCCAATCGAACAACAAAAATCCTCTATAAATATAGGGGTAACCCCCAAAAAGGGATGGATTTTCGAATTAGATCTTATTTTTTATTTTTATTTTTTCGTCTTGTAAAAGAAATCTTAAGTAGATGACGTTAATGGCCTCCGACACTGATCATACTTGTAACTTTATATGAAAGGACTTTTAGACAATAAAGAAATTGCGTGATGATGTCTTAAGAGTGCGAAGTTAACACCCATCAACTTGTAATCAACATACTTGGCTAGTTGTATAACGCTACTCGAGTATTACAAATTATCTTATCCTAAGTTTAGTACTAATATTACCGTCTAAATTCCCTTAGCAGTGGCTCTCTTAGTTCTTGCAGCACTTCTCCCTGCTACTCTAGTGACTGGTTCCTTCTATTTTTTCTTTTTATCCCTTCTATTCCAGCCAAATGCAAATTAGTTCTCTTCTTCGGATCCAACAGGTGATGTCTCTCTCTAACTCCCCCTGATCCTCTACAATTGCTAGGTCAGCAAGGCTGTCTTTTATCCTCTGATTCAGCTTTGCCATCATATTATCAAGCTCCACTCTTGTGACCATCACCTGAGGGGCAGATGGTCCTACCAACACTATTTTTGATTGGTTGCTAACTTTAGAATGATGAGAAGTTCCTTCATCTGCACTAGCTGCTGCTCTAGATTTACATGAAATTCCTTTGAACTTTTGATAGTAAACCTTCTGGATCTAACCTCTAAGCACTTCAATCCACAATAAATAGCTAGATCTACACCTGAAAAACACCTTTATTAGTGAAAGCACTAAAAATGTTGAACCAAAAAATGACATAACACCCCAAAATGAACTGAAACAATGAGATCTAGCAAAATAAAATAAGAAAGACAAGAAATGTTTATAGTGGTTCAATAAATTCAAAGCCTACGTCCATTGCAATATTATTGCTTATATACTTTAGTCATAAGTACAAAGAATTTTGAGTTCTAATAGCCTATAAATAATAACTGGCTTTGTGACTAGGGTGGTGTAGAGAAAAAGAGTGAAGAATATAAAGTGCCAAAAGTCCTCTTCCAAATGTGGTCTTGTATTTATAGGGAAATCGTTCAACATAATTATCAGACCTTGATATACCAAGTCTAACTTCAGATCCGAGAATGTAGTAGAAGAAGACTTGAGCCCATCAACAAATAAAATCATCCTAGTATTGACCAGAAGTGGTCGGTACCTACTTGATATCTTGATGGAAGAGTATGCCTTCTCCCTTCCTTCGGTCTTTTGTCTTCGATCCATTGAGCTCTGAGCTCTTTTTCTTGGAAATCATGTTGTTTTCGAGAGGTTCGTATATTTCTAGTACTTATCTTCTTTCCTTCAAGTCTTCCTTGGAGTTGTTCACCTACCTCTTTAGAAATGCACCCTCAAGACAATCACTTAAGATAATAATCCACGAGTCTTAGCTCCAGAGCCAACTGGGGCACATAAAAAGTGCTCGGTACCAACCAGAAAGTGGTCGGTACCGACTTCTTTTCCTTGCTACACTTTTGCTCCAACTTCTCCAAGTTTCTTCTATTATCCTTCCAAGCACGCCTTTAGGTCATGAACTATTTCATCTTCATCCCGACGTCCAAATTCAATTGTAAGGTGCCTGATCATAAAGCCGAATAATAATATACATAATGTAGGGCACACACTATCCTCGGTCAATGTATAGAATCCGATAAGTGGCACATGTCAATGTTCGCCAGATGTTATATATCGACTGCGCTAGGGCTTAACACGTATATACAAAAGTATAGGAAATAAATAGTATTTACCTAACCATGAATATCATTTTAGATTTACAATTAACTTATGGCAATAAGATCCACTCTCCATTTTTATGCTACGGCAGCTACTTCTGCCTCATCCTCGTCTATAATGGCTTCTTGCTCTTTATCGAGTCCACTTCCACTACAACTGTTGGACCATCTCATGTTCATGAAGTACCGATGTTTTTCGCTTCTCCAATGATTTATAAGGAACCACATAATGAAGTTCCTAATGACATTACTCTAAATGAGGTCGTCATATTAGATAATCCTTCCAGTTTTCCTTCATCTTGTATATCCACTAGGGACCTTCAATGTACAAGTGAGAGGCATGAGATTCCTGAAGATGGATTCACACCACCGCTTCACATGAAAGAGCACATAATCCTTGTGTCAGTTACACTTCTTGTAACTGCTACATGTGTCTTTATGACGTCGTTCCTCCTTTTAATCCACTCTTGTGTCATATTCTCCAGTCTATGCAGATCGCACCTTTTCCAATTGCACATGAACTCCTATGCAGTGCTTCTTAGTCTATATAGATCTTTACCCATCCCATTGGCAGAGAATCGTTGCTTGTCAACATTCACTACGTGTACAATTCAAGCATCGTTCTTCAAGCACTTTTCTAATTTTCCTTGAATCCATTCGTTTCACCCGGATGGTGATAGATCTTCATAATAAATGAAACTACTTTAAAGGAGAGCACTTCTTCATTTATTGCCCTGCTAGATTCGGTCAACATTGGCTTTTTAGATGCAAGTCCCACACCATGAATTCTAGTTTTCATCCCATTATGACTTACTTTATCAAAAATCCTTACAAATATTCACTCATTTATGAATGTTCCACCGAGTGTCGAGGATGATGATTTAAGGCATATTATCATTATACAACAAGTTTTCCCTGTAGTCAAGCATGGTACTTCTTTTTTCCAACCGGCCCACGTCTTCACCACTAGCTTTACAATGGTCGAAGGATCTTCTTCAAGTGTACCACTCAATGCATCCGATGAGTTGGGGATCAACTCCCAAGGCAAGCAAGCTGGTCTTAGTCGATTAAAATGAGCCTTAGCACAACATCAAGTGGTTGTTGACAAAGAAGATAAAGTTGAGGACGAAGACATAGAAACAAAGGAAGAAGAATGCATTGAAGAAGAAGATGATGATAAAAATGAAGACTCTGGAGTAGAGTCGACTGGGGAGAACATGGATAGAGAAGACGTTATTATCCTTACTCCTAGTTTAGACGTTTAAGTAAGGGCCCCTAAAGCCGCCCCAGTCCAAATTTCAACCAGAATAAGGAGAGAACTTCTACTAACCATGGTGATGAGGATGTTAGCCCTTCCAATTTTCCATCCCTTGAAAGGCCTTTGTTAGCTTAACTTCAACTTCGCTGATTCTCCATAGTTCGACGATTTTACTTGGAATGGGCCTTGTTAACATACTCAATTTTAAGACATATCCGCTCCCTCTACACGACTAATAGAGCATGGTCTGTAGGTTATATAGGGCTACGCTACACTCACATCACATAAGGTTGCACATATGCACACTGCACCTGTCTCTATATTCCTTAATCCATTTGTAACCCTTCTCTTTTCATTTTGCAAGTGCAATGGGTCTTTCAAACTTTTATAGCTTTCTAAGAAAGAAGGTGACTAGAAATGAATTTATTTCTTCACCTAGGCCTTATAGGTGTTGGGAACGTATTTTTACGACCAACGATGAGTGCTGAAGGAGTCATAAGGAGAGAGAAGGCATCTACAACTGAGATTATTACAGGCATTTGCGCTCCTTTCAATGTAAATGCTCTCAAAGTCCCAAACCTACATCCTTGCCTCATCACTCCTATGGCTCATGTTCTGCCAGGAGTCACTCTTCATCACATCGCTCTCCACCAATGCATAAACCTTTGTGCCTGGATCTTCCTTTCAATACATCCTTAGCGGTTCCTTCTATCCCTAGCACCTCTTCATTTTTTTACATGAGCACCATGCTTCCTTGCTCTTTAAGGTCGCTGCATCTACTGATCACTACTCTAACTCGCGTTGTCACTTCTCTTGCTTCCGCCATCGCTTCTTCCACTGATCGATATAAGCTCACGGTAAAAGCAATGTTCTATCAGCTTCCTCCATCGGATCCTTATCTTCCACATAAGCAGCCTCCCCTAAACAAATGCATTATCTAGCTTGTGATTTACCGGTCTAAATTTTACTTACAACCTACATTAAATACCAAAGGATCTTGTTAAAAATGCTCACAATGTCTTATATGTTAAACATTTAACTTTCAGAAAGGTTGCCAAAAGTCTTAACAGGCCGAATACTCTAAACCAGAAGCTTATGGAATAAAAAGAAAAATAATAGAGGAAGATTAAAAGCTAATCACCTTCTTTAATGAAGAAATTGATGAATTAAAGACAAAATTAGAGGAGAGCGGGAAAGATTAGGCTAAAGAAAAGTTTAACTAGAACTAAAGGTCCTAATCGTAATGTCATGATTGAGGTGATGGAAGGCCAAGTCAAACAAGCTTATATGTAGTTTGGAAACTTAGAGAAAAAATAGAACAACTAAATACAAGCGCCGCTAAATCCAAAGCCAAGCTTGTCATTTTGAAGAAAGAGATGGCTCAACCTAAGGCCGAACTCAATAAGTCAAAGTTTTAAGCTAAAAGGGTTCCTAAGCTGGAATCCAAAAACGAAAAGCTGAAGGCCATCATTGATGACCTCCAAAATCAGCTAGCCTAGGCCTATTAAGCGAAAGAGACCACTGTCGAGGAAGTATACTCCACAATCTTATGATTATACGAGATGGTTTCTAAATTAAACACTTGAGATAGTTAGAGGAAAAGTATTCCTAGGTCCTGGCGAAGATTCATTACAAGTAAATGAGGGATGAAACGATAAGGACTGAAAGAAAGGGCCTTCCATTTGTCGAAGCAAATGTTCTTGATGAATTAACATATTTGTAGAGGATCCTATCATCTAAAGTCACATCTTTGGGACAAGCTTTTCTTGCGGTTTCAGACCCACCCTCGACTAAAGGTATTCCACTACATTTTCCATTCCTTCAAAAGCTTCAACTATCTTTGGATGAAGTTTTAAAGTTATACCATTCTATTATCCATGTTCCAAAACAGCTTTCCCTACCTCCATCAGTGATTCTTTCCCCTTATCCTTTTATGAAGGCTATCACTATTGATGTTATCATTACCACCACCACTAGTTCTAGGCTTGGTCCAAACGTAGAGAAGATTGGAGCATTATCCGAGGGCAACAAGACGAATGCTGATGTGGATGAACAACATCATTGAAGCTTGGAAGATTGCCCTCAAATAAGTGAAGATATAAAAACCCGATGACAGTCCTCCTCGTCCTTTTACTTCCAAGGTTCTTATTCTGCCCTCAATTGTTACTGGTCCCACTGCTGTCGAAGTGTCTAAGAAGACTAAGAGGAAGAAACACATCATATTTGATGACAAGCCCGCTCTCTTTGATGAAGACACCCTCCCAAAAGGCAGTGGTTCTCTGAAGAAACCACATATAACCAAGCTTAACATCAAGCGCAAAGATAGAAAGAAACGACGCGTCTGGTTTCTTCATTTTATTTTAATTCCTTTTACTTTTTGTTGTACATAAGTCGTTACATGTACGAGCGTAGCTACCAAATTTTGTATCAATAATGGAAGTACATAGTAAAATTCATTTTCAGATCAATAATATTATTTACTTTTCCACAATTACTATCCTACATTTGTCTACAATTCCTACAAACATTCATATATAAATGCAAGTTGTGTCTTACCTTTATATTTACTTACCCTTGTATGTTGATCTATGTAATGCATTTATTTATTGTTTCTTCGCATATATAAATAAAAATTCCCCTATTACATAGTACTACTCTTTTACTTACTTTTATTTACTACCAATTAAACTTATCTTGTTCAACCATAAATGAAACCTTAATGTCTGAATGATTTTTGTATGGATTTCCACTGCATCTATAGCAGTACCAAAGTTGTTTTTGTTAATTTTTCCAACACAAATTGATTATACACCGATGCTCATCTCCGAGCGTCGATGTCAAGTCGATGCCAGTCTCTAGGCACCTAGTTATGACATTGCCTACCACCAAGCGTTAACCAAGAATTAGATGCTTAGGAGGCAGATTATCTGACTTGCCTCTAATCCGATTATACTCCAAAGAATAGATTTTAATTTGGAGGAGTCCATCAAAACCTATCTTTGGGTACCTGAACATCTTATTTTCTAAACGCACGATGTTAGTGCTACTGATCCCGTAACATAAATTTTGACTTAATAGATATAATTCCATTAGTTCATTTATAAAAATCATTATAGCGAATAACGCTTTAATACATCAAATTCAGTATGATGAATGTTAAATAGAAAAATGTCAAAGTAAAAAGAATCAAGTGAAATAGCATTGCAAATGCTCATTGTTTCACCCTCATGGATTTGAATCCCCATCGATTGTTGATAGCTTGAAAGTATTTTCTCCAAGCTTCTTCCTTATCACATAAGGTCCTTTCATATATAGACTACATTCCCCATGTTCGGAAAGACCCGTTTCAATACAAGGTCACCAGTCTTGAATGTACGAGTCCAGACCTTGGTGTTGAACTACCGTGCTACTTTTTGCTGGTGTGCAGCTAACCTCAAATTTGCCTCTTCTCGCTTTTTCTCTACTAAGAGAGGGATGGTAGCAATAGCTCATTGATCATCTTGGGGTCATAATACATACACATATGAGAATGGACTTCTACTTCGATTCGTATCATGCTTTTGTTCCATAAGCTAAAAAGAACAAAGCATGTCCAATTATCGATTTCTAGGTCGTGCAATAAGCCCATTAAGCAAGCGATAAATCATCAACCAAGTTTCCTTTTTACCCATTTCAATTGCTTCTTGATGATGGTTTTGATGATCTTATTCACTACATCAACCTATCATTTAGGTTGCGAATGTGCTGCTTGTCAAGAAAATTCCTTTGCATTGATACGAAGCACAAAATCAGCAAAACTTTAAACTCTTGAATTGGTTTCATTATCCGTGATGATATTTAGTGGTACTCTTAATCTGCACAAAATGTTCTTCACTAGAAAGTTGATTAGTTTTTCCAAAGTGATTGTGGTAAGTAGCTTTGCCTTGACCTATTTATGACATAGTCCTTTGCAACGATCACATTTTTCTCTCCTCCGTGTGTTTTGGTAGCAATCTGTTTATATCGATTCTCGAAACCACAAACGTCCTTGAGTTAACCATTTGCATAAGCTTATTGGATGTAGCTCTAGGAATCTTTGAAAACCTCTAGCACTTGTCCCATTTCTTAGAAAATTCCACCATGTCCTGGTTAATATTTAGTCCGAAATACTCATCCCTAATGTGGTTTCCATAACTTCCTTGATGGGCATCCTCAAGGATTTTTCTTCTTCATCCTTAAAGACACACCTCATCAAAAGGGCTGAGAATTCCCTTCAAAACAACATTCCATCTTAAATTATGTAATGCGACACCATACACAAGTGTTTCTATTTCTCAATATTACTCTTTGGAAGAGTTTGTTTCCTTAAATACTCCTTAAATTGAGTCATCCATGACTACTTATCCTTGACCTCTATGATGTTATCAATATCCATCTCATCTAAGCTTGGAGTCATCGGTACCTCTACTGGAATGATTCCTAATAACTATACATCTCCATAGCTAACAAGTTTGGCTAAAAAATATACATTCGTAATTTCCTTTGTAGGGATGTGCATAATCACATAGTATTAAATATTGTCTGGTATTTCCAACGCCTTTGATGGGTAAGGAGCAAGTCATGCTCTTTAGCCTAAAATTCCTTCTTTACTTGGAAAACCACTGGTTGGGAGTCGTTGAACATATGCAGTGTCTATACTCCTAACTCCTTCACTATCTTGAGTTCCACGGTCAACGCTTCGTACTCCACTTCATTGTTTATAGCATGTAACTCAAGCTTTAAAGCACGTCTTATATAGTTAAAGTGCTTAGCAGTTCTATACTGGTGGAGTTACAAAAAGTCATAGATGGGATAAGTAGGGATATAGCGGAAAATAACAGAGGTGTAAAAAACTTTATTGGAAATAATATTAAATCTCAAAAGTTAATTTATTCTCGTTCTCACTTCGTTTATGTTGGAAAAAGAAGTACTTTTCAATCTTATATAATAAAATAGAGAATATCATGATTTGTGCAGTCCTGACTTTGTTACTAAAATAAATTTCTAACTTATATTAAGCACTAGACCTTGAACTTAGGTATTTTCCTTAACTTTATCGATTTGGTTTAAAAGAGAACTAGTCAAATTAATCATTTTGTATTAATTTTGCTAAAGAAAAAGCTAAAAACCAATGATTTACGGATGTAGTAGAATATAGTGGGGTTTTAAGTGGACCTACTATTTAATAGCACTGAATTGTAAAAGCATAGCGACCGAAGAGCAATATGCACTTTAGCAGGGATTTAGCGAGGCTTTAGCGGGGTTTAACTACATAGAGCACACACTATGACCTTTTGGAGTTATCAAGACCCTTCTCCACAATTGTGGTCATTGGATGCACCATCAATGTATATCTTCCATTGAGAAAGTTTAACGATCTCCTCTTCCATTTCATCATCTTAGATAGCAAATTCTGCACTGAAGTTCACCCATGCTTGTTCGCAAATTACTTTCATAGGATGATATGTTATCTCATACCGAATCTTCTCAATGTTCTATTTGAATCATCGTCCCGAAGTCTTGAGGCAATGAAATACATGTCTAAGAGGTTGATTCATCAACACTCTTATTGGATAAGCCTGAAAGTATGGTCGTAACTTCCTCGTTGCTATCAGTAAGTAGTAGGCTTGCTTCTCCAGTTAGGGATAATGCTTCTTTGTGCTTCTGAACTGCTTACTGATGTAATATACTCGCATTTGGATTTTATCTCCAAACGCACCAACATTGCATTCAATGTGAGTCTATACTGCCAAATAGATATACAGTCTTCTCCTTCTAAAGGCTTTGATGGGATGGTTAGTTTCCAAGGATGTTCCAATAGTCGTTGAAAAGAAGCTTCCCTTTCGTCTTTCCATCTTGAGGTCTCAATAATGGTATACACTTACTAGTTGCTTTTGAGATGAACCAACTCAAACCAGCAACTTTGCTATTTAGGTTTGCATTTCCCACCTAGTCATTAGGGCTGTAACCTATTTCAGTTCCTCAATTTGCTCTGGGTAAGCTTCGATGCCCCTTGAGTTCACAAATGAACCATAAAAATTTCCAGATGCAACTTCAAAAGAATAATTTAATGGATTTAATCTCATTTCATATTTTCAAAGCATATTGAAACTTCCTAGTAAGTTTCCTATGTTATCCGTCAATCTCCTTGAATATACCATCATATCATCTATATAAACCTCCATTGTCCTGCTAATTTGTTCCAAGAATATCTTGTTGACCAAACATCGATAAGTAAATTCGTCGTTGTTTGAACCGAACGACGTTAATTTATAACAATACAGTCCCAAATTTATGATGAAATTTATGTGCTCGTGATTTGAAACATGCATTGCAATCTGATTGTAAATGGAATAAGTATCCATAAAAGGTAATAGCTCTTCTTCGTTCCATCCACGAGTAGGTCGATCCGTGGAAGTGGAAAACAATCCTTCGAGCATGCTTTATTTAATCTGAATAATCAATGCATATCCACCACTTTCCATTAAGTTCCTTAACCATCATGCAATTAGCTACCTAGTAGGGGGTAGAATGCTTCTTAGATGAAGTTGTTTGAATACCTACATAGTTAATATATGATAGTATCACTGATATATACCACTCCTATGTTGATATTTTTTCAAAAAAAATTGATTAAAATATCATTACTGATATATCACCTGATATTTGTCGACACATCACTTGATATTTAGTGTAAAATACCCGATATATTTTAGTTGTTCATTATTGTATGTGTTGGGAAATATATTTACAAATAAATATCCTCACATTCCTAATATTTGTTTTTAGCACACAATGAATGACAATATGTAGACCATATTACAAATCTTAATGTACTAATTTTTCAGTTTTAACCATACATTTATGTCTTCTTCATTAGTCTTTTAATAAATATAGCTCTACTTATTCCATTATTTTATATATTTTATTTTTCATGAAAAATTTGCCACTAAAAACAAAATCATAAGAGATCTACTTCTCTTTTTATTTTTTTACCATATCTAATCAGTATGTTCACTTATCAAAATTCATTTTATTTGTTATTATCATGCACCATGAACTAAAAGTTGAAAAGCAGTAAAGCTATACATTTGACATATCGATAAAGAACAAAATAAAGTAGTAATTGGTATCAATCAAAAATTATTATTACTTGATAAATTAAGTGAAAATGAAAATGAAGTAACTATAAATTTGGAAAAAATGAGAAAGTAATATAGATGATTAGGTGGCCGAAGAAATAATGAATGCTGTATAAAATGAAGAAAATAATAAAGATGCACATTACGTGAGTTCCATAGTTTTTATATGGGTCTCACAATTTTTATGAGGCAATATTATCATATATATATTTAACAGAATATCCCAGAAAATATACTGTAATATGTAAACTATATGCAACCAGGCTTCAATAGTAATTTGGCATTGTTGATCCAAATATATGGAAACTTTACATCAATATATATAACATTATAACATAATACAATATCATATATAACATGTTCTACACTTTTCCGATATTCAACTGATATTATCACAGTATTTTAAAATATCTCATTTCGGTACTTGACCGATAAGTATCCGATACTGATATTAACTACTTAGTTTCCAACAACATATCCACTTCTTCCTCTAATGCAGTAGATCTCTCTGGTTCCATGCTACATTTTTTTATTTCATAGGAACGAATGTTGGGCCGATATTCATTGCATATTCCACAACTTCAGCCAAAATCCTGCACATGTCAAAGCGAGTCTATGCTAACACATCTCAGTTTACCTATAAAAACCTAATTAGTTCCTTCTTCATCCTTAAGCTGAGTACAGAGCTTGACAATCATCATCAGATCATGTTCATCCATTAGCTCAACTGGTCCCGCCCATACCTTATCTGGCTCTTTCCATAGGTCTATAGCTTCGTCGCCATTGGACCCGAGTCGAGGCTTAGATAGTAGTTGCTATCATTTTGGTTTTTGATGTAGAAAGCCTTCTTCGCACCTTTTCCTTTTTCTCTAAGTTTTACTTATGGCAATTCCATGACATAATATCTCTTTTAGCACTTTGATCACCTTGAACCACCTCGAATCCATAATCCATAAGAAACTTCACGATCAAGCACCACAAAGCTAAGGCGATTCTAATATTATTAAGGGTCGATCAACCCAAAAGTGCATTGTATATAGAACATCTATCCACCACAATTAAGTTGTATACCTGTGTTATTCAATTTGTTTTCTTCCTAATTGAACTGTTAACTTAATACATCCAACCGGTGATATGCCTCTCCGATTAAAACCCTACAAATGGGATTTACAAGGCTACAAATACTTCTTGTCCAACAACATCATATTAGATGCCTTTTTAAATAGAATATTCGCCGAGCATCCACTATCAATCGGCACTCAATGAATAATGGCTAGCCTAATCCTGGTCGTGATCACCATCAGATCAAAGTTTGGTGATTTGGCCCTATTTGCTTCCTATTCCTAAACACAATATCATCATCCATCCATTTCAATTACTTAGCAAGAGCATTGCGCTCGATCGCATAACATGTTTCTTGTGGAACATGTTTTAAGGAACTCTCGTAGTGTTCCATCTCATTCCATCTTTTCTCTACAGGATGCAGACGTCAGAAATCTCATTTATTATCAAGTCACCATCGAGTGATCTGGGTTGTTTTCCACTATTTCCTTCCATATTTCCTCAAGGCAGCTACCTCAAGGGATAATTGTTTATTTGTCCTCCCTACAGATTCTTAACATATTATAATAACTGCTTCCTTTGATTTATTGTTTGGTCACATCCTTCAAGTGTCTACATTCGTTCCTATTATGTCCATGCATCTCATAGAAATGACAATACTTCCCTGATGTCTTCTCTTCTTTAGTATCCTCTCTGGAAGCAAGCTTCTTATATATGACCGTATCTTGGGTAGCAAGAAAAATATTTTGCACGGAGTCATTCAACTCCGTATATTTATCATTCCACGCGAAATGAAAGTGATTTTAGGATTACACTCTTATTCCTAGCATTATTATTATTTAATTACCATAAATATTTTTATTATTTTCGCTGCTACCATCCTTTTAAATAGCTCATTACTCTTCATTAATCCACTTGACCATGCTGATCCTCCAACATTTAACACTTCTCCATTTGTGCCTCTTCCAATCATAGAAATTGGTTATCATTATTGTTCAAATCATTCAACATAGCCGACTTTTTCATAATTAACCACTTTCCAAAATTCAAGTCTTATTTACTCTACCAACTAGAGCCATAAGCACCAAACCGTCCTCTAGATTTTGTATTTTAGTTACAATTGCATTAAATATATTTAGATAAGTTTTAAACAATTCTACTTTGCTCTACTATATGCTTTCTAGCAAAATTATATCATTGGATTGCATAGAGTGAACCCTAAATTGACTCAAGAATTTATTCGCCATTTGGTCATAAGACCTTATGTATCCCGACGTTCAGCCTGCAAAACCACGCATTGGCAATCCTTCCCAACAAAATGGAA
This sequence comes from Allium cepa, assembly GCA_030765085.1. NCBI lineage: Eukaryota > Viridiplantae > Streptophyta > Magnoliopsida > Asparagales > Amaryllidaceae > Allium > Allium cepa. Next base: position 618,556,478 of record CM060942.1, read on the forward strand.
ACTATCTACACTTAATGCGATCATCGGCTCCCATGCCATCCATGTTCCCATCTCACCTTAGCAAGTGTTTCATAGGGTTTGTCGATCCATTATATAATGGTATAGTGGCATAACTGGTATTCATTTGCTTTGATCTCTATAGTAAATGGATTTCGGTTACAAGCGGACATAATCATCTTATTATCTTTCCTTCTGAAGTTATCTACAGATCTCTTCATTTATCATATCATTAGTTCCTTCATTTCATCCTTGATAGTGGTCATCAGACACATCATCATGTGCTCAACTCCACGAACAACCATAATGGTCGTTGCCTAAGCGTTCACATCTAGCAAACCGACGCCTAGATCTTCCTAGCTGTAGGGAATCCATTCATCTTGACCTTCCATACCGTCGATTGTGACTATATCCCCATCATCCTTCTCTCGTTTGACCATATATGTCCTTGTATTTCCCAGATCTTCCATTAGTAGGACTCACACCATGACCGTCTACTCTACTAGCATCATAGGGATTATTGTTGCCACTCCATGATTGGTATCAATCCATGGTCAATCGGTACTGGTCGATCCTCCAGCTCTTTCAGTTGTGTTTCCTTCTTTGTTTTCGTTAGTATATCCATTTCTAACTCTTTCTCTATTTGTTCTTCCCTTTTAGCATAACATCTTTCATCAGATCTAGTTCGAGATCTTCCTCGAACAACTTGATCTCTTATGTGAGATTTATCGCCTTGAGGAGGTTGCCTTATTATAGCAAATTTCCTAGTTAGTTTTTCCATGACCATCAGCTACATTGCCTCCATCCTTTCATTGACAGTGGCCATCATTCCTTGCAACTCATATCTAGTCACTAGATTCAATGGAGACATAGATCCATCATCTGCACTGGCATCTCAAACATTCCCTCCATTAGATAAGCTAGCAGTTTGCTTGCCTAGGTTCTTCTTAGGCCCTGTCCTATCAGATCCCTTTAGATATTTTATCCAAATCCTAGCAGTAATAAAGATCTAGCCCAATCTTCTATTTTCCATTGAAAGAACAAAAAATTTAACTAAAAATTGATCTAACACCCTTAAATTGCTGATTTTGCATAGGTAATAATCCTAACCTATAAAATTATATCAACTGTAGTAGATTTAATAGAAAACTGTAAAAATAAAGAAGAAAAGTATAGAAGTAAGCGACACACTGACTTATAGTGGTTTGGTTATGCCAATGTCCACTTTAATGATTCCTTTATTGTTATTATATTCTAAATCTAAAGGAATTACATGGACCATTGAAAATTCAATCTCAAATTAGTAATGGTAGTAGTTCATCCGCTAGGAAATACGATAACAATAATCCAAAAGTCAAGATCATCTTTTGTTGCAAGTAACGTTCTATTTATAGTTGAAGTAGGTTGTAATTGGGCTCTTGGGTAGCTAGATAACAATAGAACTCATTATATAACCAGATCCAAAAAGATAAGAGATTGGCCGAATCAATCCCTTTAATATCTATGGACCGTTATCGATCCTATATGAATTGTTACCGATCCATATATTGATCGGTATCGATCGATAAACATCTCTATTTCTTTGTATTTTCTTCAATGTTCCTCAAGCCTAGTTGCTTTATTCTATGATTCAAACTTCCCTTGATGCTTCTAAATTAGTTCCTTCACATATTCACTGAGTATATTTGCTTTATGGAGGGAATATATGTATTGATATTTAGATGAATTTCTCCATTTTCTTTCATGCCTTAAACCTTTATCGTTCACCGAAATTTGAGGGCAAAATGATCAATTTTATAGATTGATACTGATCCATGAACTTATCCAATTTTACCTCCTTTTCGTTTGTTGCTATTCAAGGTGATGATCTTTGAGTGTATCATCCATTGATTTATCATTTCATAGTCTAGTTATATCGAAATATCGCTTGTGAAAAATACTGGATAACAATTACTAATCCATATGGATTTGGTTCTAGGTGATCTTCTAATGGTTGTTATAATACAATTTCCAACTGTTGCATCTACAACTCAAGCTCTCATTGTCTGAGATCCTCGTAATGTCTCTCATCAGTTGTTGCATCTACAACTCAAGCTCTCGTTGTTTGAGATCCTCATAATGACTCTCATCCATTTTAATATACTAAGCAGTCAACCTATATATATATATATATATATATATATATATATTGTAATGGTAAACGTTGTCTTTATATAACATCAATGGGGATTAGGGTTTCTCCTTAAAGCCGCCTCTATTCTCCTTTTGTCCTTTGCTCTTTCGACCTCTTTATCCATTTCTCTTCCCCTTCGTCTCTCCCTTATCCCGACCCTAGTTTTCTCTACCGCTGTTATTTTTCCCCTTTTTGCACCTCCTAAATGCCTCATGTTCTGGTTTCTACATCTTAGCTTCTCTCGCATACTCCCCTCCTCCTTTTAGTTTGGATACGAAGTCGCCTACCATCATAGTTCCCCATACGCAATTTAGTATTACTCAGATTTCTAGGTGATTTTTTTAGTTTAGATCTTGAAGTTGCAATATTGTATTTTGGCTTCATGTTCAATCTAAGATTGGGTTTGTCGTCTGAGTAGCTCGTACGGCTTTGCTATGGCATTTTCGGGTTTGTGCGATAATTATTTGGTAGTCGTCCGCCTTTTTTAGTTGACTCTTGTTGGAGAAATACGGTTTTTTTTATAGAGTTATAGGTTTGTTTGGTCGAGTGCCTTGCTAGTTATATTTGTTATCTCTCGAGCACCTCAGCGATTGCTTTGAAATAGGGGTTTTCCAACTACGGTAGCTTGTGAAGCATTATGTGCTCTTGGCTGGCACTCCTCTCGCTTCCTTGTCCTTTGTGCCACTTTGTTGTTTTCCTTTATTGGCTCGATACTTTCTTTGTGCAGGACTATTTTCTGCCATGTCTTGTAGCATAGAAATGTTTATATGCTTTGTATCGGTGTATCTTTCTAGTGCATGAATATTCTTTGGTTTTGGCTAGTATTTCAAGTAGCCTTGGTCTTCTTCGGTTACTAAATCTGTAATATTTTCTATTTGGAAAAATATTTGAAGTGTTTGTTACATGCTATATGTATGATACAATGATATATGTATGATGTAATTTCTTCCTTTATGTCAAGAGAATTGTCAATGTAGCCAAAGGTTATCATGATTTTATTATGTAATTATGTATGCAAGGGTGTCTAGCTTGATGTATTGCTAGAGTTATGTGAGTTATTATGTAATGAGGCATATGTGCCGAAGTAGTAGAGGTAGATAGCCTCTCTCTTGTAATAACTTTATTTTATAAAAAGTGGATGGTCCAATATAAAATCAGTTTTGGTAGAAAAAGGCCAAGTAGTTGGGTTTCTTGGTGGAGATGGATCCGGATTTGGTGTTACATATATATTTGCAATATGGCTGTAAGATTCTATAAGAGAGTTAGGCATTTCTTGATTTAAAATCTTAAGTTCTGTACAATTGGTGCTTCTGAATATGTTCTAATATTTATAAAGTGAAGTAGGAACAATAATCATAAGTATATTTATTCCCTATTTTAAACATCTATAGTGAGGAAAGATGTGATGACCCGGAATTTTTAAGCAATATCAATTTAATAATCTGAAATAAAAATTAAATTGATTTGATAATCTTTGTGATAAGATTTGAATTAATTTAAAAATCCAATAAAATAAATAGTTAATTGATAGATTTTATTTTTTTAAATCGAATAAATTGTTTTCTATTTATAATGTATATAGAATATGTATATATTGTAAATAGATATTGTTTTTAATTTGATAGATAAATAAATCCTGTTTTCTAAATATTTATAGATATCTTTGGTAAAATTGGGTATAATTTTAAAGTCAAACTTTTTAAAGGTTATTTAATAAATAAAATATAGTTTTAAATTGATAAGATAAAAATTAATTTGTTTAAATTGATTTTTTTGAGTTTAAATTTAAATAAAAAATTAACAATAAGGGTTATTTTGATATAGTGTGATAAAATAAATAATTTATTAATAAAGAACCAATTTCTTTTATAAATTATTTACAGTTATCAATTTTGTTATTTTCAAAATATAATAATACATTGTCTTTAACAAATAGTTTTTTTAAATAATTGTTTTTCAAAATTTAATTGTGTAGTTATATATGTATGTATATAACTTGATTTGAATTTGAATTCAGAGCTTTGAAAATTTAAAGTATAAATATTTTTAATTTGTTTTGATTTTAAAATATTTGTATAAACTTTATTTTATAAATATAATTTGATTTATTCATTTTAAAATTATCCACATATAAATAAATACATATTAACTAATTAATTAAACAAAGATTCACTTTTCTTCTTATATTAACATCTAACTAAATAACTAATTAAATTTAATAACAAGTGTTAATCAATAAACATTACAAGGTGACAAGTGTTAAAAATTAGGACATGTGTCTTTTATTTTATTTTACTTTTCTTTATTTTAATAAAATCAAATTTCAGCTTATATAAACTCTTCTTTCCCTCATTTTTTTTCTTTTCTTCTTCTAAAATCTAAAGACAAACAAATCTGAAAAAAAAGTAAACACTTCCCTTGAAACCAAAAATTTAAATCATCTCCAACAAAACCCTGTAAATCAAAATTAGCCTGCATACTCAAAGCAAATCTGTAGCATTCATAACAAAACCATTTTAAGACCTGTCTGCAACTGCAATCTCAAGCCAAAAGCCTGCATTTCTTAAAACTGGGAATCAAGCAGCATGCATGCAGTTTTAAAGTAAGGTAGCAAGCATTCCAGTTTAAATATAGGCATCAGTAACTCAGTTTCATTTAGCAATTCAAGATTTGAAGCAAAGGAAGTTTCCAGTTTTAAAAGCATAAAGTTTTTCAAAATCATTGCTCTGTCTATCAACTTTTAGGTGAGTAACACCATTATTTCTAAAAGATTAAGCTTATGAATAAGGTTGCATGTTAACTCTCTGTGATAAAAATGTATTATATGTATATATGAATGAAATCTGCTGTGAATATAATGGATGTATGGTATGCTTGTGTTTTCCAGAGTACTCTCTGTTTTATAGTTCATAGGTTCAAGTTTTGATTTAAATTCAAAATCTTTAGATTGTGCCTCTGTTTAAACTTTAGATTTAAATTAAACTTGTTTGTTTAATCTTAAACTTTAGTTTAGAATTTTAGTTAAGTTAAAATAACTTGTATTATCTCTGGAAACCAAACTTACTGATCAAGTTTTAAAATATGTGAAAATTCAAACTGAATAATTTATAAATTCAGTATTATGAATTAAATACTAAGATCAAAACATGATTTTTAGAACAAAAATTAGGATTTTTAGTTAAGGGGTTAGAGAGCAGTTCTAGGTTCAACAGTAAAGGGGAATTTGGTGACTTCCGATGATCTATCGATTTTGGGGTACCGGGTTTCTTCCAGTGGGTAGAGGAGAGATTAGTGATGCTTGGAAAAAATAAGTGATGGTGATGCAAATCACCATGGAAGCAGTGATGATGTTTTCTTACCCGTAGACCTAGTTTTTGGAGGATATAGTAAATTGATCGACTCGGCTTAAATGTTTGATCGAGTGTCATATGCTTTTGGGTGATGGTTGCTGAAGCGTAGGCGAGGCTGTGGCCGGTGGTGGAGGATCTCCGATGGTCGGAGGATGGTGGTTGAAGTGCTGACAGGTTTGGGATGGGTTTGGACTTTTTGTTCCAGGTTTAAGATGTGAACTCGAATTTCGAATTCGAGTTATATATGAGCGATGGGATGATCAGAGTGGAATGTGATGACCCGGAATTTTTAAGCAATATCAATTTAATAATCTGAAATAAAAATTAAATTGATTTGATAACCTTTGTGATAAGATTTGAATTAATTTAATAATCCAATAAAATAAATAGTTAATTGATAGATTTTATTTTTTTAAATCTAATAAATTGTTTTCTATTTATAATGTATATAGAAAATGTATATATTGTAAATAGATATTGTTTTTAATTTGATAGATAAATAAATCCCTTTTTCTAAATATTTATAGATATCTTTGATAAAATTGGGTATAATTTTAAAGTCAAACTTTTTAAAGGTTATTTAATAAATGAAATATGGTTTTAAATTGATAAGATGAAAATTTCATTTGTTTAAATTGATTTTTTTTGAGTTTGAATTTAAATAAAAATTAACAATAAGGGTTATTTTGATATAGTGTGATAAAATAAATAATTTATTAATAAAGAACCAGTTTCTTTTATAAATTATTTACAGTTATCAATTTTGTTATTTTCAAAATATAATAATACATTGTCTTTAACAATTAGTTTTTTTTAAATAATTATTTTTCAAAATTTAATTATGTAGTTATATATGTATGTATATAACTTGATTTGAATTTGAATTCAAAGCTTTGAAAATTTAAAGTATAAATATTTTTAATTTGTTTTGATTTTAAAATATTTGTATAAACTTTATTTTATAAATATAATTGGATTTATTCATTTTAAAATTATCCACATATAAATAAATACATATTAACTAATTAATTAAACAAAGATTCACTTTTCTTCTTATATTAACATCTAACTAAATAAGTAATTAACATTTAATAATAACTAACTAAATTTAATAACAAGTGTTACTCAATAAACATTACAGGGTGAAAAGTGTTAAAAATTAGGACAAGTGTCTGTTATTTTATTTTATTTTTCTTTTATTTTAATAAAATCAAATTTCAGCTTATATAAACTCTTCTTTCCCTCATTTTTTTCTTTTCTTCTTCTAAAATCTAAAGACAAACAAATCTGAAAAAAAAAGTAAACACTTCCCTTGAAACCAAAAATCTAAATCATCTCCAACAAAACCCTGTAAATCAAAATTAGCCTGCATATTCAAAGCAAATCTGTAGCATTCATAACAAAACTATTTTAAGACCTGCATGTAACTGCAATCTCAAGCCAAAAGCCTGCATTTTTTAAAATTGGGAATCAAGCAGCATGCATGCAGTTTTAAAGTAAGGTAGCAAGCATTCCAGTTTAAATATAGGCATCAGTAACTCAGTTTCATTTAGCAATTCAAGATTTGAAGCAAAGGAAGTTTCCAATTTTAAAAGCATAAAGTTTTTCAAAATCATTGCTCTATCCATCAAGTTTCAGGTGAGTAACATCACTATTTCTATAAGATTAAGCTTATGAATAAGGTTGCATATTAACTCCCGTGATAAAAATGTATTGTATGTATATATGAATGAAATCTGCTGTGAATATAATGGATGTATGGCATGCTTGTGTTTTCCAGAGTACTCTCTGTTTTATAGTTCATAGGTTCAAGTTTTGATTTAAATTCAAAATCTTTAGATTGTGCCTCTGTTTAAACTTTAGATTTAAATCAAACTTGTTTGTTTAATCTTAAACTTTAGTTTAGAATTTTAGTTAAGTTAAAATAACTTGTATTATCTCTGGAAACCAAATTTACCGATCAAGTTTTAAAATATGTGAAAATTCAAACTGAATAATTTATAAATTCAGTATTATGAATTAAATATTAAGATCAAAACATGATTTTTAGAACAAAAATTAGGATTTTTAGTTAAGGGGTTAGAGAGCAGTTCTAGGTTCAACAGTAAAGGGAATTTGGTGATTTCTGATGATCTATCGATTTTGGGGTACCGGGTTTCTTCCAGTGGGTAGAGGAGAGATTAGTGATGCTTGGAAAAAATAAGTGATGGTGATGCAAATCACCATGGAAGCAGTGATGATGTTTTCTTACCTATAGACCTAGTTTTTAGAGGATATAGTAAATTGATCGACCCGGCTTAAATGTTTGATCGAGTGTCATATGCTTTTGGGTGATGGTTGCTGAAGCGTAGGCGAGGCTGTGGCCGGTGGAGGATCTCCGGTGGTTGGAGGATGGTGGTTGAAGTGCTGACAGGTTTGGGATGGGTTTGGACTTTCTGTTCCAGGTTTAAAATGTGAACACGAATTTCGAATTCGAGTTGTATGTGAGCGATGGGATGATCAGAGTGGAATATGGAGATGGTCGTCGATGTGTGGAGGCCCCCGGAGGTGGCTAAAGTTGGTCGGAGGAATGGTGCATGTGCACCATGCACTTTTGACATTCTGATGAATTGCCTGGGTATAGGCAGTGGGAAGCTTGAGAATAACTCGAGTAGGTGCTGTGTTTTGCTCGAAGGAGTGGGCTTGCTGACTCGAAGCAAATTTGGTTCTTGCTCGGGTTAATGTATGTAACAGGTTTTGGTTCTGAAATCTGTAGGTTTTGTTTAAAATTTAAAACCTGAATTTAAATGACAGTAAAGTTTTAAATAAAGTTTTAAATCTAGTTTTCAATTTAAATTCAAGTTTAAATCTAAGTTTAAAAATAGATTAAAGTTGAATTTGAATCCAGTTTAGGAAAAATGAGTTTTTAAATTCAAATTGACTTAATATTATTAAAGTATTTAAGAAGTTAAAATGTAATTGAAAATTTTGAATTTAAATGGAGTTTTGAAATGTAGAAGAGGATTTAATCGAAGTAAAATCAGAATTTTAAATTTGAATTCAAATTTGATTTGAATCGTAAGAGTTGGAAATAAAATAAAGTTTATAAATTTAAAAATTGTAAATAAGTTGAAAGGTTAAAGTATACTTTAAAAATATGAGATTAAAAAGGAAATTAGTCTAAAATCATTAAATTTCTTTTAAGTATTATTTAACATATGAATTTCAAAGTTTTATATTGGTTAAAGATAATTTGGTTTCATTTTAAAGTTTGAACTTAAAATGAAAATTGAAATTGAATTTGAAATAAAAATTTTCAAATGTAATTAAGAATGATAATTTAACCATGGATAAGAAGGTTTTATATTAAAACAAATTTAGAATTTAATGATTTATAATTTCATTTAATTATTAAGGTAATTAAATGAATGATTTATTTAATTAATTAATGGAATGGATAATTAATTAAGATAACTAAGGGTTTTAAATTATTAATTTAAAGTTTAAGTTAATAAATTATTTAAGAATAATTAAAATAAAATTTAGGATCATTAATTAGATTTAATTAATGATGAATAATTAATTAATCAAGTAATTGTGAATTAATTAAGTTACAGTTAACACTTAATTAACTAAATAATTAAAGGTTAATTAATCGGATATTAAAGGTTAATTAATTTGAAATTAAGAATGATTAATGAAAATTAATTATTTAAGAGAAGTAATTAAAGAATGATTAATAGTTAATGAAGGTCATTAACTTGGGATTATTTAACAATTAATTTATATGATTAATTTTTAATTAATTTAATTAATTAATTAATGATAATCATTTGTAAATTATTTTAAGATTAATTACTTGATGAAAGTAATTAATGAATTAATTACTTAATGTAATTAACAGAGTTTATTGTGATTAGTTTAAATTAATTAACTAATTAAGTTTAATTAACTTTAATCACTTGTTAGTTTGATAATAATTACTTAATGTAATTAATGGAATGCAATTACTCAATGAAGTAATTAAAGATAATTACCGGATGTAATTAGTGAATAATGAGGGAATTGTGAAAGTAATCTGGGTTAAATTACTTTGTATAATTAATCAAGGGATTAATTAAAGAAGTTAATTAAGGAGTAATTAATTTGATAAGTAATTAAGGTAGTTAATTACTGAATGTGATTAATCAAAGGTGATTAATAATTATGGTTTAATTGAGGTTAATTACTGAATGTAATTAATTTTAATAAGATAATTAATTAAATATTATTAAGGATCATTAATTAATTAATTAATAATTGATTAATTAAGATTAATTAATCAATATTAAGTAATTAAGTGTAATTAATTAATTGTAATTAATTATAGTTAATTAATTAATGAAGTAATTAAAGGTTAATTACTGTATTTGGTTTAGAGTAATTAATTTTGTGAAATTAATTAAAGTATAATTAATCAAGGGTGATTAATTAAGTTGATTAACTAGAGGATAATTAATTAATTTGTAATTAATTAATGGTGATGTAAGCAAGATTTATATTGATATAGATAATTAATTTAATTCACTTTAAATTAATTAGAGACGATATAATTAATTTAATTCATTTTAAATTAATTATAGATGGTATGATTATAGCTCATTGCTTATGAATGGATGATATTGGTTGCCTTAAATGGTTTGGAATCTCAACTATGAGATTAGTAATGTTGTGTGATATGGATGCATTGGTTGCATTATGATATGAATTATCTTTGATATTGATAGTATGGATTACCTATTATGATGATAATGTTGATTATCTACTGTGAATCTATGAATTATCTATCTGTGTGTATATAGATAATTGTATTCAATTGTTTTAAACTCTAAACAACTTGGACCTAAAAGACACGCTTGGGATTTCGATGAGACCGGGATCGGGTTCCATATTTGGATATCCAAAAACCACATCGATCCAAATTAACGAAAGGTCGTGAACCTTATGTGAAGAGTGAAGACTCAAGGCGTAAGGACTATTCGTCAGTATAACTCTAAGGGTGATTCCGATATGAGTTTGACGGAGATAGTACTTTCAGATTCGAGATAGAGATTCAGAGTGCAAGGGTTATCGTTGTTAACTCTGAGGGTGATTCCAAAATGAGTGTAACGAGATAATGCCTTCGGTTTCGTTCGAACCCGAAAAGAACTTGTATGGATTGAATGCTTTCAGAACATCGTCAGGTGGACGATGAGCATTCTAAGTGATGTATTCACTAAAGGTAATTGTAGCCTCAAGCCTCATCAACCGGGAATGGCTAAAACAGGGGAAGGTGCAGCAAGGCTAAGTGGGTCATGCCCAAGTAGGACGAGATTTTCCCCTGTTTAGATGTCCCTTTTTATTCGGCTTAGTGGGCGGTTGGAATTGCACACCAACTACGGGGTTGTCTTGTTCGGAACTGTTCAGTAAGGAACGGTTCCGGCTTTGTGTTGCAGGGGATTGGGAGTGATCCTCGATATGGTGATCTAGGCCATGTATTGTGACGGGCGGTACCCCGGTAACCCTGCCATTGATGGAATCCAAAATCCAATAAGTGCCAACGGTTTTGATTGTATTACCCGCTTTTATGGCTAGTAGCTGGAATTTAATAGATGTAACAATTTCGGCTATTTCATATTTACTTGAAAACCCTAGACCTATTATAATATCACTGGATTTCCTATCAAATGTTTTGGTTAGCGTAGGGTAAAAACTTTTCCATGTTTATGTGTGGGAAGTCTTACGTGATACCTTTCTTTTCAAAAGGTTTTTAAAATTAAGCAACTTTAACCTGTTACTCACACCAGACCCATGTCTGACCCGGAGTTTATCTTATGTTTTCTTAAACTCTTGGGTACTCAAATTTTTACGAGTAGCCAAGAGATTCAGGTTAGCTTGGACGAACTGTGGAGGAGCAATGGAGCAGGAGGCTTCGACGTTAGATATATAGTTTCCGCTGTGTGTTTTCTGTATTGGTATCTCTTTGATGAGTTGTATTGATTTGTAATAACTAGACATGTGTTTATAACTGTCTAGTATCCGTTGTATTATCTATGTACTCTGGTAGTTGTTGTATACTATGTAATATTTATGTTATTAATATAATTTATTCGTTCTGCTGTTAAGATTCTGATGTGTTGTTTCTTCTTTTCTCTTTCTTTCTCTTTTCTATCTCTTTCTTCCTTATTAATGATGCGTCATTCTGTGGAGACGAATGACAGGTCGTTAGAGAAGAAACATCAAATGTCAATAGTATATGAAATCACCCCGTACCGTCATTCTTTTTTTAGTGTGTTATTACATCTATCTTTAAAACAATGTTTGTCCAAATATATGTTTGGCAGCTTGTAATGTATGTCACATCTATGTTTGGCAGGTCATATCTTTATTTTGCCGGTTGAATTGTAAGGTCAATTCTATCTCTTTCATATTGACCAGACATATCAAGAAAATCATTATACTTTTATACACTTCCTGTACAAATCCATAATTTTTCGCTCAGTAATTAATGGTAATTAAACGTATAGTTAAAGATTTAAATAAACAAATGACATAAAAGATGAATGAATTAGGACTCGAGTTCTATTTCAGAGTTTGTAATGTCGCTTATATATGAAATATGAACGAATTTGTTAAAATTTGATGAAGTGTTAAAATGAGGAGAAAAGAAACATCAGGGGCAAAATAGCTGTTTCACTATAATTATGTTATACAATTCTGAAAGGACCACCCTTCCTCTTCATCTCTTCATTCTCTCTTCCACTTCACTTTTGTTAAAAAGAAATTTAAATATTTTTAATTTAAATCATTATAACGTTTGCAAATCTCAACAAAAAATCTAAAATAACTATCTAAGTTGAAATTAAAAAATTCTCCACAAATCTATACCATCAAGTTTAAATTTTGGAGAAGACTAAGACTAGATTCAAAATCAACGGAAGGCTCCAAATTTAAGTTTAGATTGAACTTGAAAATTTGAAGATTTAGTGAGTGAAATCTATTCTCTATACTCTATTATCACTGGATATGTTAAAAATCATGTTTTGATGCTAAAGCTGGTTAGGGCCTAAGCAATGAACATGGTTTAAAATATTAGTGATGAGAATCTTGTTGAATGAATGTTTTAAGGTATAAATTTTATTAATTGATATGCTACAAATTGAATGCTATTTGATATGGATGTGTGTTTAATAACTGACTGAATGTTGGTGGAGATGATAGAATTGTATTGAATGGTAGTTGAAGTTCTCATTGAATGTTGGAGTATGGAATTGTTAAATGGTTTGTAAAGTTTTTGAGTTTCGGAATTATTCGTTGAATTACCATACAGGGATGTTCATCTTATGATGGATCATCGAAGAGGTGAACTTAAAAGCGAGGTGTAGTTGGCGATGTAAGGTTGTGAAGTGGTGAGACTCAACGTCGGGGCATAGGTAGCTAAAGGCAATAGTCAAGTATAGTTTAAGTGGTAGGAATAATTTATTAGGGAAGGTTAGCCCATCCAGGTTCAGTCCTGCACCACTACTAGCGAACAATCAACTGATGGGGTGACCATTGGTTAACTGATCAAAAGGAAGGCAGGGTTTGAAACAGAAAAGAAATAGACCATTGGGCCTAAAACACTCGACCGGTCATACCTAACTAGTCAACTAATGAGAAGGAGAGTCGACTGTTTAGTTATAGCCAATTTTGGCTAAAGCCAGTTGATTGACTAACCAAATATGACTAGTCAACCAATAAGCTACTACTATTTGATTTTTAGGGTCTTCTCCAAGGCAATTCGATGAACTTGGGACATGACATCGTTTTCATACAAGGTCAGAGGAGATGCAGGTTGGATCGGCGTTCATTACTTTCAAAGGACAACGAACCATGAAATTTTAGTAGGAGTACTTTTATTTTGGGGCCTATGCGGGACCTGTTTCGACATGTGTTCCAAAACCATAGTTTTTTAATTAAACCAGATGGGTTTATAAGAAGTGTTGAATGACATAAATGTCCTACATGATGTTGGAGAACGTGTTTTAATTTGTATGGTAACTTTTATATAATATATGATTCCATATGATGTTATGTATATGGAGTGAGTCCGTATGACTTGGTTTACACTTTGGGATTAGATATTGATTGATGAGGGTTGTCAATATTATATTAATGACATACCTAATATTAGTCTTATATTACTGATTACACATAGTATTGGTCCCATATGCATCATTGGTCCTACATTAGTGACTATATGCATTAGGGTACGGCAGCTTCAGTCTTTTATTAGTGAACACATTTATCATATTCTGGCTTTATCGAGAGACCCATTGTTCATTGGCCTTGGGTGTGGAGTTTGGTTAGCAATTGATACCTTGATGTTTTTTATGTGATAGTTTTATCATATTCTGTAGCATGATGGTAGAAATATGCCAACTTGTTAGATGTAGGTGAAGATGTAGGTTGAGTTATTGTTCCATTACCTCGAGCAGTACCAATTGATATTATTCATGATATATTAACATGTTGGTAATCATGCGGATTAGTGATATTTAATTTTCACTAGGCTTTATGTCTGATCTTCTCTTTCTTGTTTCTTTGTTATCTATTCTTTGAGTAAGTCGATATAGAGATGGGGATCTTTGCTAGTTGGAGAAGAGTTATAGAGCCATAACTATATTACCACTATGATTACATCTATCCAGTTTTTGGTATATTGACATGTAGATTTATGTATTATTTAAGACATGTATTCTTATGGAGTTCTATGTATCACTTACTATTTGTATTATGATGTTGGATCTTATGTTTCTTTATATGATGTGCATTTAGCCATTTACATGTTTATGTTGAAATTATATTTTATATCCTTCTGCCATGATAATTGGCTAGTTGTGATAGATACGCTCTTTGATATTTATTATCGTTTACATATCTTACCGTTAAAAACTTCATCTGTAGCATTGTTGGAGAATCTGGTTGCTTGTATGTGTGGATATTAGATGTTGCAGGAGGTGGATCAATATATTTGATAACAGAACTTAAATTACCCGATCATGATTAATTAGGATAAGTTGAGAGAAAATTTTATAAATATTTTTTATATTTATGCATATATAATTCAGACATTCATACTTTTGTTTCTAACATTTTAAACTATCTTGTGGGAAAAGTTGCTAATAATTTCTAACTACATATACCTACCATCAGTCGTGTCACTCGTGTAATGGATGCTAGGGACAATGCCGAGGTTTCAGATTTTTGTATGTCGGCATGGTTCCAAAGATACCTTCAAGCTACAACAGAGGGTGTCCCACCTCCAACCGATGTCCCTCATATACCAGCAGTAGTTGGCGTGATGCCTATTCCTCTACCGTGTCCACCAACCATTCTCGATTTTCCCTGGCTCTGTAGATATTACCTTCGTATAGGAGGCAAGCCTTATTTAAGGATAGAGTCATTTATTGAGACTCAGAAGTGACTCCATGCTAGTGAGCAAATCTTTAATTATATGGAACTTAGGACTTCGGTGAAGAGATGACTTGCATCTAGGCAACTTCAAGAAGAAACTTTATGTTTGTGGAATGTTGTAATTAGAGAGGTGGACGAGCATGTACTGACTTAGGAAGAGCTCTGGAAAAGGTTTGAGGCATAGTTTATTTCTAAGGCTGAGAGGGGCATGCAATTCCTGGATCTCAAACTAGATGATAAAACCATAAAGGAGTACATAAATGACTTTACACTATTAGCTCTTTTTGTGATGAACATGATCAGCAGTCCTACTAAGCAGGCAAGAAATTTGCTATAGGACTCGGTCAATCTCTCAAGGATCTAGCTCATAGTCATATTCATATGGGAACCACTTTTGAGAATCTCGTGGAAGTAGCTTTTCTAAACTCCATATCTCAAGCGGCTTCTAAAGAGCAAGAAGCTAAGGTAGAAGTCAAATTGAATTTCCAAGGCAAGAGGAAAGGCGAGCAGAACAAGAATAACAAAGGCCAAACGAAGAAGGAAGGGTGACTTGTAATAAGTGCCATTTAAAGGGGAATTTTTCTAAAGAATGTAGAGTTAACCTTTAAGGAAAGAAATGTCTCAATTGTGATGAACTAGGACATTTCAAGAACAATTACCCATCTCTTCCGAATGGTGGGAAAATGATCAAAGCTTATGCTATCCAAGAAACTCCTAGTTTGAGTGCTTCACCAAAGCTCAACAAGGGGAAAAACACCACCATGGAAGGTATGTTTTTTTTTGAATTTCCTATTCGTTTTTTATTTGATACGGGAGCTTCACATTCTTTTACATCTTATTAATAGTTTATGACTAGTGGCTCATGTTATCGACGACTCTCTTATTGGGTTGAATCCCGTTAGGGTTGGCAGCTCTTTCTATGATATGTGGGGACATTATATTATCTTGGGGAAGGTTCGGGTTATCTTGTGATGCTTTTGTGCTTAGATTTTTGGGCTATATACTTATAGTAGGGATGGATTGCATGACAAAGCATGTTATTGTTATAAATTGTGATAGTCTATGGTTAATATGAAGGATAATGACATAAGGGGGTTTAATGTATATTATGAGCCCAAGAGTTCCACGATGTTGAGTTATCTATACTTCATGCGTCTCTTTTACGATGAATTAGTGCAATTTCCAATTGTTGGGAATTTTGTAATTATGTTTGAAGAGGTTTTGGGTTTACCTCCTTATCAGGAAATTAAATTCTGTATTGATTTGGAGTGAGATGTGAAGCTGGTTGTCCTATCTATTAGGCGAATGGCTTTGCAAGAAAGAAGGGAATCAGAAACTGAGCTTTCAAAGAAGGACCTTATTTGGAAAAGTACGTCGAAGTGAGTGGCATCCATCATATTTTCCACCAAAGTGGATGAATCATTGAGATTGTGCTTCAACTATAGAGAATTGAATATGTTGACAAGAAAGAATAAATATTCTCTTACTCGTATCGACGATTTTTTTGACATACTCAGAAGATTGAAGATTTTCTCTCAACTCGATCTTGCTATGAGCTTTCATCGACTAAGGGTGGCTAAAGATAACATTTCAAAAACTACCTTTAGAACCCCCGATGCATCTTATAAATGGTTGTCATTTGACCTTACGAATACATCAACATATTTTGTTGATCTCATGATTCGTATCTTTCGGGACTAATTCAATAAATTTGTGGCGGTGTTCATAGACGTTATTTTGGTATTCTCTAAGAGTAAAGAAGAGCACAAGTTAAACAACGCACCATCTATGATGTCCCGACCCATGTATAAAAGTGGCACCGGTATCGGGATGTCATTGACAACAGATTGTTTTGAAGTAAAATATAAAACAGACCACAGAGCTATCTACAAAATTTTACAATTTCTAAAACTCACAACAAAAGGAATAAATATAACTAATAAATGCCATAATCCCAAATAAATAAAATGTAGCTAATAGCTCTCAATCACAAAATATAAATAAAATGAGAAATAAAAATATGAATGTATGGATAACTAGTAGATAGCTAAAAGTAAATGTGCTTCTACATCACACCACCGCGTCTCCTAAAATAATCACTAGCCCTCTTTATCAATCTATAAGAGTAAGCAAATATGATAAAGGAATAGAGAGGTTTAGACATGCATTTGGTGAGTGAAACATACCATATTATATAGTATTAATAAGCTAGTAGAACAACACATATGCTTAAAAACCATACCTTATTCCATGTCACGTACACCCAACAAGTCAACTAAACATAATATGGTACTATAGTGACATTATAATGCTAAGGTCTCACCAAAATATATCCTATGCTTAATTGTATGCATGTGATTGAGCCTAAAGTCCCAACTTGCCATAGTCGAAACATATGCGACTTGCTACTAAGGAACTATGTCTCGGTCCGTTATCGTTAAATCGGAAGCGACTCGCTATTGGGAAACTATATGTCTTAGCCTGCTATTGCAACATCGTACACTGAGGACCTAGCTCCTCTAAATGTACCGTATTGTCAAATAGTACGTGACTCGCTACTGAAGAAATATATGTCTTAGCACTTGATCACCAAATCGTAAGCGATTCACTATTGAGAATTACATGTCTCAACCCACTATCGCCAAATCGTACACCAAGAACTCAGTTTCACTGAAAAGTGTACCATATCGCCACGCATTACGAACAACATATAATGAATCTACTAAAACTAGACACTTTCCAAAAGCATCTCAAAACATAGCGAATGGCATATGAAAATGTTCCTCATCTCGTCACGATCCCGATGTCGTGAACAATGCATGAAATATAGGAAGTATGCGAGAGTTATAAGCATTAAAGTTCAGGATCACTTTTGTAATTTTATAAATAAATAAATTATTTTATTCAATCTTCTTATCTACTTCACTACAGTGTCAAGCCATCCTTGATCACTTTCCCAGCTGCCATTTCTACCTTTAATTTTTGCCAATCCACTATATCGTTCATCAATCCGACGTTAGCACTATATTCTCTATTACTCGCTACACCTATTCGATCCTCCCTGCCTTAGTCGCCGCCACCAAGAGCCTGTCGTCATAACAAAGCCTGACCATTTATTCTAAGTTTCTGATGAATTCCAACCACCTGGGGTCAATCATTCCCCGGTATGATGCTCCTCTCAATACCCTCTTCATATCCATGCCCTCCAATAGTCCTATCGTTGTTGTTTAATCGTTAAATCCAAAAGGATGGTTCACATTTGTCGAATTTTCAACATGTCTCCTGATCAATCCATTAATCAAATCAATGAATGAATAATACTAGTGGATTTGTATTGTCAAGAACAGTTTTGATTCATAATATGTCTAGTTTGAAACACATTTGTATTTCACACTTTTTCATTAGAGAGCGAGTAACTTTAGCTAATTACAGTCAATAAAATTCATTTTTTGATCATCTAGCCATGTCATACTACATCCTAATCAAGTTTATAAAAGAAAATCACTTTTTAATTTCTGATTACACCATTTATAATGTGATTTATGACCATAAGAACTAAATTACTATGTCTTACTAGCATGTACCCAGATAGGATGAGTCCCACTTACTGGTTTATCACTTTTCTTCTCCAATCCGATTAGAATCCTCCTTCTTCCTTACCGGTTTGATGTGTTTCCTCCTTGATTCATCTTGATTGATTTCAAAGTTTCTTGCTTTGTAATATTTTATTACTTTATTTTGATTTGATGTTGAGTTGGTTAGAATTTGCTTGGAGATTAAACTAGAGAGACAGTAGAGGTTAGTGCTAAGGTGGTTAGGTTAAAATAGGATTAAGAAATATAGTTTACATTTCTAATTATAAACTGAAAATAACATATCTAGCCTAAAATCCTGAAACCATTATATTACGAAAATGTCAGTAGGTCTGATTACTTCTAAATTCTACCCAGTTTAACCAAAATCAACAAGTTATATACGTTTTTAACTGAAAATGTCATTCTGAACGCAATGGGATGATCTCAAGGCCTAATTCCAGCTTTCTAAAAAAAAAAAATACTATTTATAGTTTTGTAAAATTATGATTTAGCCATTTTTTATTTAATTATTTAATTGCATAAAATCACGGGATGCTACATTCTCCCTCTTTAAAAGAGTTTCATCCCAATTCCAAGAGATAGAAAATGAAACTCGTAAATATCCAAACATACATACATAATTATACATCCATAGCAACCATATAATTATATACAACATACAAGAAATGCACATGACCATGAGAGATATACTAATTATAAAAGTCACTAATAATCTACAAACATCACACAAGCTTAGTATGCATGATGAATATGGTACGATGAAAATGATGAAAAAAGTACAATATGCAACCAAATTAGATCCTCCTTTATGCATGCGGTTCTAACAAAGACAACCACGGATGTGAATCGCGGCATATAGATAAACCTCTAGATGTATGCACTTAAAACAATAAGAAATCATAAACATGTATATCATATGAACCATCGCATACAAGGTAACAAATACACACACACACACCCCCTGAACTTGCATAGATAAAAACAAACATATCAATTAATCATAGTAATCGATTTAGCAGTTGTTCCTATTTAATAATTGAACTAAAATAAACTACTAAAAAGAAACATACCATAAAAGTGTTCGAGATGGGAAGCTTGGATTTTTTACTCACGTCCCAAGTTCTCTCTCGTGTTGTTTCCCTACTGAATTTGGATCAACTTAACCATCTTATTCCTAAGTTGCATTACACTATGCTCGAAAATATGAATAGGTCTATAGGATGCCATCGATTCTGACTCTACCTACCACCTCCTCTAGCTGATTAGGCTCCATTAGCACTGTTAAATCAAGAATGCATTTTCATAAATGTGATACATGGAATATATAGTGAATGCTCGCCAACCTTTTACAAATTTATGCTTTATAGGCTAACTTCCTTACTCTATCCAAAATCAAAAAAGGCCCAACGAATTGTTGCTCTAACTTTCCTATACTACCAAAATGCATAACATGTCTCAAGAACAAAACTTTCACAAATACTATGTCGTATGTAACAAGTTCCAAATCCATCTTCTTCCCATCCGTGTATGCCTTTTACCTATATTCCGCTTCTTTCATCCTCTTGCAGACCGGTTCCACTTTCTCTAAAGTATCTCTAATCATGTCTGGTCCAAGTATAACTTTATCTATTTTCTCCCACCAATACGACATAGACTTACCTGGCCTCCTATATAAAGCCTCAAAAGGTGCCATGACTATATTAGCTTGATAGCTATTAGGTAAACTGTATTAATGGTAATTGGTCCTTCCAAGTTCCACCAAAATATAGAATTCAAGATCTTAACAAGTCCTCTAACATCCTTTTCACCCTCTCCGTCTGTTCGTTCGTCCATAGATAATAAGTGATGCTCAAATTCAACCATGTAACCAATTATGTGTAAGACTTCTTCAACATTCACTTGTCAAAAGTGGGTCTCAGTCGCTAACAATGCTAGAAGGCATCCTATGCAAGTGATTAATCTCCTTAACATACAACTTTGCCAATATTATTATCGTCCTCATACTCATCGTTGAAGTGAAATGAGGGCATTTGGTCAAGCGGCCCACCATAACCCAAATGCTTTCATTCCCACTTTCATAAAGTCCGTAGAAATGTGATCCCACTTCCATTATAGAATATCCAATAGAAGCAATAATCCACAAGGCTTCTTTTACTCCACCTTCACCCTTTGACAAGTTATGTAACATCCTCATTCTGAGTCTTGGAAATAGATACTATCGATGCTGTAGTCATCCTTAGTATTATTTTTCCAATGATAGAATGAGATTCGTTATTGAATCATTAACACCAAGAGCAATAGATTTACAAAATTTTAACAAAAAATTTCGTTCGTTAATTTGCTAGTTCATTACATTTCATTTCCATAACCCTACGATTACATCATTAGATAAAATATAATATTTACGCATAGTACCAAGAGCGACATATGATGATGCGCCTTTAGATGATCAGAGTTTTAACTACAAAGACGATTATAATACCCTTCAACCAAATGAAAAGCAGTTGACCTACCATGTAACAGAAATATAATCTTCTATATAGTAGCTTACCTCTTGTACGTCATCGAAACTTATTCATCTAAGCCTAAAATACCCTACTCTTGGCCAACTCAATTCCAAATTGAGCACCTGAGAGTTTAGGGGGAAATCAAAAACTTCGGGTTAGACAAAAAGTCTGGTATAAATAATATTATACCATCTTGAACCAAAATGGATACATAGTGAGACTACGCTGCTGAGAGGAATGGGTTTTCCCTCACTAATACCATTAAAATCATATCATATCTGCAACCAAAAAAGATTAGAACATAATCATAATATAATCATGCAATAATGGTTAAAATAAATAGTTCGGCATTCATTAAGGTCAAAGGGTTACCCATTCCCATAATTACCTAATCCCTAAAACAGTCCATGACATAGTTTTCTTAGGGTTACCATGAACCTATATTAGTTTCCATAGGCTGAATAAAAACATATAGCAGTTTCGCGGGCTGACAAGAAACCTAAAGCAGTTTTGCAGGTTGACTAGAAACTAGTAAGGCTGACTCAGGCCAAAAATAATTTGTTATTTGCTTTGGACCTTTATGCATTATATATTCAGTATTCGTATGCAATATGCCTTGAAGTCTTACTTTGTTATTATGAAGTATAGCCTTTGTACTTACTCCTTTGTTATCGCTTGTAATTGCTGAAGCCTTCATTCACGTGCATGTAGCCTTCATGATGAATAGCTATGCTCCCACATGTTTCCTTCATGTATAATTCCTTCTGTGTCATCGTGTGTAGTAACTTTCGCATGAAGTTATATTAACTATCTTCCCCTTTAGTTTAATCTCGTGCATTTCCTTTGATTTCATTTAATGAAACATGCGCATATGGATATATATATATATATATATATAACTGTGTTTGTTTATGTACTATTTCGTGTGTCGCCGTTTCTTTTTCCTTTGCTTTAGTCTTTGCGTATAATGGCTTAGTCATCGTGTATATTTCTTTTGCATTCATAAGGGGTCATCCTAAGGAATTCCATGCCTTCGTGCATTATTGTATGCATTCGTGAATTAAAATACCGAGTCCCCGTGTGGTGTCCAGTTTTCTATTCTAGCTTTCAGGCACCAGTTTTCGTTAGCCTAATGTAAAGTTTAGGCTTGGATGATAAGTTTTACTTGGTCAACAATGGTTCAATGATAGTTATATAATTAAAATAAAAACTGATTTTTTAACCTCTTAAGCAACTTCTTTTTCCCAAACACAATATGTTATTGAATTCATTATCTTTTTTAGTCTCTTATCAGAAAATGGTAACCTTAATAATTAACTCAATTATTAATTAATTAATTTTCTTCATGATTAATTAGTATTTGCCTTCACTAAATAATTCATATAAAATGGAAAATTGATGAAAAAATCCCAAAAATTCTCCAAAAATCAATTTCACCATTTTCTACCTTATTTTAAAATCTCGGACCAAAATAATTAATTTTTATATATTTAGTAATTAATTTATGCATTTTATTCATTTTCTCACTTAAAAAATTCATAATAAATTCGTATAAATTCCAAAAATTATGAAATTTAAAATCCATCTCCGAAATAATAATTCGATCATCATGTCAAAATTTTAGATCATTTGGAGATCAAAAACATAGTTTTCACATTAACGCCCTTTAGAAAAATTCCTAAAAATCATTTAATTAATAACCAATCATCCAAAAATCCATGTACATGATTAATCAATCCACATGCAAGATATTCAACATGCAAAATTCATGTTTGCATCAAATACTAATTAAAACACACAAAAATCATGAGTTAGATGCATATTTTTCACATTAACCCTTGTTGAAATTATGGAATTTGTCGCAAGCTTTCTTTTCTCCTTCTTCTCTTCTTGAATTCCTAATGGTGGCCTTATCTCCTTAGCTTTTGTTTTGAGAATGATTTTGAAATAAATGAGAGAAAAGGAAGAGCATGATATTGTATTAGCTCTTCCTTTTTTACCCTTCTATGTTCATGTTTACTTATCCTTTTAACTGTTCTCTTTATTACATTTACTAAAGCCAACTCACGCTAATTAATTAGCTAGTTAATTTAGCAAATTCCACATTTGTTAACTTCACATTTAATGATCCTATAATTAAATATTTAAATTAAATGCTAACATAAAAAATTAGGGATGTTACAAGTTAAACACATAACAACATATTTTGCTACTTGCCTCTTCATCATCGACTAATATAAAACTCTTTTTATATCGTGGTATATTTTATCACCACTAGAATGAATAGTCATCCTAGAATAATGACATTCACTAAGTACTACATCTATATTTTCACCAGCCAATGGCACATATAACCTCCCATCCTGCCTAAGCCTACCTTCGTGGTCGATGAAATACTGGTACAAATGAGTAAATTGTTTGCCTCTCTCTAACCACTGATAGATACTAACCAACTCCGCATCTCCTTTTATCTAGACCCAACATGGTCAATGAGTGAAGGACTAATTTCTAAAGCTGTTAAGGAATACAGTAACCACTTGGCTAAATGTCGAAAATCAAAACCTACAATGTATTCCAGCTGCTTCCACTCTGTAAACATCAACCCTAGCATAACAAGCCTCTTACTCAAGGCCTTTATGATCACATTACCATTTATCAACGTATACTCAATATCCAAATCGTACAAGGCTAAAAACTTTACCCACCTTTAGTGCCTTAGATTTAAGTCTTTTCGAAAGAATAAAATTTGACCGACTTAACCTTTTGCTGAACAGATAGTCTCTATGACTTCAATGCAAAATAATAGTCGCTAACTCAAGATCATGAGCCAGATAGTTTCTCTTATGAATTCTCAACTGTCAACTAGCATATGCCACATTTCTTCCTTCTTGCATAAGAATAGATCCAAGCCCTGTACCGTAAGCATTGTTATAAATAATAAGTCTTCATACCGTTAGTGATGATTAAGATAGATGCACTCATCAACAACTCCACTATATGCTTGAACATATGTTCACACTTCGTGTCCTAAGAGAAAACAAGATTTTTCTTAGTAAGGCGTGTTTGGGGTAGGAAGACTTCGTAAAGTCCTTAATGAACTTTCGATAAAAACCAGCCAAAATAAGAAAGCTCCTAACTTTAGTGACATTTTTGGATACCTTCCACTCTTGTGTCATAGTCACTTTGCTTTAATTGACTACTAATCCATGCTCTTGCACAACATATACAAGAAAATGTACCTCCTTTCACAAAAAATGGCACTTATAGAATTTTGCCTTTAATTGGTGCTTCCTCAAGGTCTCTAGCACCTCCTGTAAATGCGCTATGTGCTCCTTCTTGATCTTGGAGTAAACGAGGATGTTATCCAAAAAACTACTACAAATCGATTCAACCACTTTCGAAGAAAACGAATCATGAGATCTATAAAATAGGTTGGAACATTGGTTAGTCCAAAAGGCATGACTAACCACTTATAAGAACCCTCTGATGTGTGAAAGGTGGATTTCGGTATGCTCTCCTTGCCACTCTCAACCGATGAAAGTGTACGGCAAGATCCAACTATGAATTGCTCTGACTAATTGATCGAGCAAATCATCAATGTGCAATAATTGATATTTATTCTTCCTTACCAACTTATTCAACTCGCATTAGTAGACATACAACCTGTTAGCACTAAATTTAGGTCAAGATAATTTGGAATATTTGAGTAGGGTTGCACATCTAGTCAAATATGTTAATCAAAAGTTGATAAGTGATAGCCTTGCAATCTTGAGAAGTCGTTATAGAATTTTTTTATTGTTTAATTCTTTTTATAGAAAGTTACAAATCCTAAATGGCATGGTAGGCCATTAAACTCTCTATTCAAGCATTTCTTACAAAACTGAAAACGTAGAAGAAGATGAAGCCGGAAAATTCGCCCATTTGGTGGACACCTCTGTATTTTTAGAAGATTTCAGTCATTGGATTCACGCCACGTGCCGCCTAGGATCAATGGATGGTGAAGGTTGACCTTTATAGGAAAGAACTTGTGTTTACATGGTAATTTGATATGTAATGATCTTGGAAGACTACTCACGACAACATCTTTTCTATGGCTCCTTACTTTACTTCGTAGGCTTGTCTTGCGAAGGCTCATATAGGTTTAAAGGCTCTAATAAACCAATCCACGATGGCTTCTCAATAGTTGACTTATTGATCTATCATGATGACTCTGAAATTATCTTACAGGTATTGTTTCACAGTGACCTTCATGCATTAACTTGCAGCAGCTATGGATATAGAAGCTCTTATTCATTTCCTTATGGTTGCCCTAGGAATTATGGATCGAACATGCTGACTTTGTTATCCTATGATAGCTCCCTATTCATTCCTCGCGATAACCTTTAGGTTTAGCATATAAATGTAACATACTGCCTTATAATGGCTCTAGTTCTTCCATTCATGATGACTCCATGGAACTCTCCGTAAAGACCCTGTTATATTGCTTCACGATCGCTCTAATCGCTTTTCATCATGGTGGCTTTATGGTAATACTTCGCGACGACTCCCAACTCTTCGTATCACGATAAATTTTATTAATTCTTCACGATAGCTCTTTCTATGTTACTTTGTGATGGTTCATATATGCTATCATTTACTCATGATAACCTTTGGAACTATCACGAAGGCTCTATCGAGTTGTTTCATGTTGACTTCACATTGACCTTGACTTGTTATTTGAGGATGGCTCATAGTTACTACATTTGAACTTCCTACGATAACTCTCGTTTGCACTTTGAAGATAACACGTGATAGCTATGATAACTTCTCATGATTTGTAACGCCCAACCGTTATACCCATATTAACAAAGGATACTATAAAGTAATGTCCGCTGCTAATACGGAGAATAAGGCCAATTAGGAGCGACCATACGTGAATATTACTTTAGGCGAATATCAACACATTTATTTATGTTTTTTCACTTGTATCTATTTCGATCCATATGATCTAGGCACAAAGAAATATCACACTGGCTTATTAAGTTAAAACAATATATAATATCATAGAGCATAACATCCCAGAGTATAGCGGAACACATATAATACACAAGTACAAGAGAATACACACACCTTTAACTAACGAGTCTACAAAAGATAATCATACCAAACCCACATAATATACACGATAGAGCACTAGTCTAAGGCTAAAAGAATATACATTTCATGAGTCGCTGTCTCGTCAAAAGGACATACACAACCCAAATTCTAGAGCAAATGATATAAATAACATGGATATAACAATCTCTAAGCAAAGTTGGCCTCTAAAGTCAACGAGTTCCAACACCTAAAATATCTCGATATGACCCAAGTATTGTAAAAATAATAAATGGATCAAGCTTGTTCCAATTCAAAATAGTGAGATTGAATAATGATACATATAAATCAATGAATCTCAAGAAATATAGTCAAGGCTATATTAGTTATGTCAACCCCAACATAGCCAAAATTGGCTAATGCACAATAAAATAGTTGCTACCCAAAATATGCCATAACAAAATAATACAAATGGAATTATCAAAACTGAGATCATCATGTCGTGAAACCTCAATTAAGATCTTTAAAGGAAAGCAAGAAATATGGTGATTTGAATATTTTATTCAAACACAAAGGCTGCAAATCAAAGTAACACAAAAAGGTGACATCACATGACAAGCACAAAAGCTACGCGAACACAACACGTAGGCTACATCTAACACAAGACGAACATGGAGGTTACATCGAACACAAGACAAGCACGTAGGCTATGCTGAATACAAGATGAGCATGAAGGCCATGCCGAACACAAGACGAGCACGAAGGCCATGCCAAACACAAGATGAGCATGAAGGCCACGTTGAACTAGATAAGTATAACATAATTTGAATTAGTAACTAAATGAGTGTCGTCCAATGTCCTATAACCACTTAGCAATAGTTAAATATTTACTAAAAGATTGTAAATCGCACTCATATAAAATAATCAATCGAACGAGTCTAAGAATTAACCGATAAAGTAATACAAATGTTCCATACCGCTTGTTTTACTAAATTATTAATTAGATTTCTCATTCAAGTGAAGTAATAATTTTATACTAGTAAATACTTCTTTGAATTTTTTTAAAACACTTGTCTAATGACTAATAGTTAATAAATAAAAAATGATTTTATTTGTATAATTTATAGTCTTGTTTTTGAAAGTAGTTTTAAATATATATTTACTATACAAAAGTTGATTTAGAAGCAATTCTTTTCTCATAAATTATTTTCAAAAATATTCCTTGATAACCTTTTGAATTTGGTGTGTATATATAAGTGATTTCATAGGATGAAATTTCCATGTCATCAAAGCAAACAAAAAGAAAATTCAAAATCTAAAAATGAGCAAGTAAAAACTCGGTAAAACAAAGTTTAAAAGCAGCAAAAAAGTAACATAAGAGCCACATAAGAAAGAAACACAAGGGTGCAACAAGGAGGGGAAAGGAATAATCTGGAGCTCACGCCCCAGGCTATGATCGGTCAACCGGTCATGATACACCAGTCGACTAGTGGTATTGCCTGGAGCGTGCGTGCCTCAGGCATCACTCCGATCAACATTTACTCGCCTTTCGATAATTGAAACTTGGACCATTGAACTCAGAATTGCAAATGCATATACTTGAATAGCTCCATAACACAAGGGTTTAACAAAGAGATTAAAATTTGGGTTTATAATATTAGATCTTACACGGTTTTCTATCTCTGTTTACTGTAAACGCACATAGACAATCAAACAACCATAGTTCATCCAAA
This sequence comes from Allium cepa, assembly GCA_030765085.1. Classification (NCBI taxonomy): domain Eukaryota; kingdom Viridiplantae; phylum Streptophyta; class Magnoliopsida; order Asparagales; family Amaryllidaceae; genus Allium; species Allium cepa. The sequence goes on from CM060942.1 coordinate 618,584,360, forward strand.
TATTCACAACCAACCAAACTACTTTAACATGCAAGTCAAATATAACAAGATGTGAGAATTATTCACCTTAAACATCCTTAAATCTCCAAATTGCATGCATTAATCTCAAGCCAAATCAACTAAAAATTATTGAATTACGTCCTCAATTTGTGGCGATTTAACATAGCAAAACTTAATATTTTTTAACAAAATTTTAATAATAGGTGTACAGATGAGCTACGAACAACATACCCAAATTCTAGATTTATTAATTTTTTTGGAATTAGTTATGAATTTTTTATTGACAAGCATTTTCGATTTAGATTTTAGTAAAATCCAATAGTTGCCTCAACCAAAAAGAAACACAACAAGGATCATAACACTGTAAAAACTGAAATCAATTCATCTAAAATATGTACTATGGTTTTAGAAGCTTACCTTGCTTTTGCTGGATTTTTCTAGAATTTTCTTGGATTTAAATTGAAGAATTAGCTTCTAGTGTTTAAGAAGAAGAGGGGCATTGTTTCTTTTTTCTTTCTGGTTTTTTTTGTACGTATAGTAATTAGGAGATGGGAAGAAATCTCCTCTTCTATTTGTTTAGAGTTTGGGCCTTGGGTTGTAATAAACCCAACAAGAAAAAGCTATGCTTCCATTCCTTTATTTATTTCTATATAAATTCTATTTCGCTTTCTAGTTTTAATTCATTTCCAATCAAATTCATTTTTAATCAAATTTCAACTAAATTTCAAATTGTACTCTCCAATAATTACCAGTAATCAATTCTCCAATTTATCTTTTCATTTATGATATAAAATCATAAATTTTAATATAATTACTTAAGTCAAGTTTCATATATACTTTAAATTGATTATTTACAAAATAATTATTTCTTAACACTTCTTATAATAATTGAATAATTTAACAAATTAAACTCCAATATATCTTTTAAAATTGATCGCTTACAATTTAAGCACTTCTCAATTCCTTTTTATAATAGTAAAACAGATTTTACATAATAAAATTCCTATTTTCTTATAAAACTGGTTTATTTCTAAATTTCAAAATATTAATCTCATATCTTAAATTTTCCAATATTAACTAAATTTATAATTCTCATTCTTGAATAGTTTATATTCTCTTATAAAAAACAAATTATAATTTCCACCATGTTTCAATATTTAAATCATTAATTCTTTTATTAAAGTAATTCAAAATTCGGGGCCGTGACAGACTCCTCCTTAAAAAAATTGCATCCCCACAATTCTACTTCATAGGAAAAGTCTATAAGATAGATATCGTTATCCCACCTTTCGACAAAGTCGTGACATCATCGATTTAGCTAGGAACGGATGGTCAACGACCTTAGGAGTCAATTATGTACAGTATTATATACGATAGTCGGGTAGATTTGAATCGGGACCCAGTCGAGGTGTAGTTAGCAGGGAGTAATAGCATGGCCCCATGAAGTTATATTTCAAATTCAAAGTTGATTGAAGTTCGTATGCTCAAGTCACGGATGAAGCAAGGATTTGTATGGATCTTCCAAGAACGATCAATGGAATAGTTCAAGTCATTGAGGAATGTTCGATATCCTGAAATCCACGATGCCAATTCATGTGAAACTTTTAGAACATCAATAAAATGAAGAGAGGAGCCTATAAAAACGATCGTGAATCTCAAAGTGAAGGATGGAGGATGGTCGATCGTTATTGACCGATCGTTTTGGACGATGCATCAAAACGATCGATTCAATGTACATTCCAATTTCAACCAAGATCGACCCATATCTCACAATCTACAACTCATAATGATCTCATATTTTAGAAGCAATGTCAAGAGACATGTGGGACCCACCAAGAACGATCGCACCATGATTGAAGCCAAGAAGAAGGATCGGTTAACATCAGGCTGATCGTTCCTAACCATCAAGTTAGCGTTGCTGATCGATATGATGGGCCCCTCTGGACCTAGAGAGCCTTCTCGCAAAGTTTCAGCCCAATCCATGCACGTCTTCTTCTATAAATACAGCAGGCATAGCTTCAAAAAAGGGATCATGCTTTCACTGTTGAGGCTTTACCGTTTTGATTCTTCACTTTTGTACTAGTGGATCCTAGCCGATTCAAACATTCTTGTAATGATAATCAAGTGGAAGATCAATGAAAATATGAAGTGGACATAGGCCAAGATTGCCGAACAACTATAAAAATATGTGTGTTCATTTATGATATTTGCTTTGTTTTGATTTCGTTTCTTCATTTAATCTCTACCAGACTCTAGTGGGTGTTAATGCCCATTTTTGATGTAAATATTTTGGTGCTTCCACTGAAAAATGAGTTCTCATCTTGATTGGATCTCATCTTTTACTTATGGATTTCCATGTTCATGAGATAGATCCAGCTTTTGATCGACAAGTTTCCTATTCTACTCAGATCTGTAAGAGATCAACATGGAAACTATTAGCCATGGCCAGAGAACCTAAGTCTACTTCCCCTGCACAAGAAGGAAATCATGATATCATGACCTATTAATCATATGTTTGAAGAAAGTGCATACATTTTCGAGTGTTAAAGCATTTGTGAACGATCGGCCATCGGCTGTACCCTATACTCGATGAACGACCGTTCCATACAAATCTATATGCTACATCATCATGTACGACATTCCATATAATGGTTCTCACTAGACCGATTCTTTTTCTGAACAATCGTTGTCCATACTGATCATTTCTTACAATCGTTTTCTGTACGATCATTCTAGTTAACTTCTTCACCAATCTATATAGTTGCCATCTTCATCGACCATTCCCGTTAGCATCTTTACCAATCGTTTCAATTACCATCTTCACCGATCATCCCAAGTTCGCTAACACCTATCGCTTTTCTGTTAACATATCCACCTATAATTGTTTAGCTATTTTCTTCTGCCTATCCTCGGAATTTAGCAGTAATTAATATTATCTTCACTTGTTCAAACTGACAATTATAACATCTTCTTAGATAAAATATTTTGAGTTTTTTGGAGCTAGTATCATATGTTTTGTCTGTGTTCCTATTATGGAGAAGTATGGATAAATGACATACAATATTAACTGAAGCTTGGTGTTGGTATGATGCTTGATGTTCTTTTGAGCTTGATATGTTATATATACATTTATCATTTGGCCTAACTTTGCATGTGAGTTTTGAAAAGTACAAAAGCAAGCAGGATTTTAGAACCCAAGAAACTCTGGACCAATGCCAAACTCGGGTAAGATCAAGATTTTACCCAAGAAAACGCCAAGATGACTCCAAGCACCGTTCATGACTGACCTTCGAATTCAGTGACTCCAAGCGAATCAATTATTGACTCCAAGCAACTAGCAGATTTTCTCGGGTCCGACTCCAAGTGACTTACCACTAATCCGTTAATACCGGTCCATCTTGCTTTGCTCATATCTCGGGCATGCATACATCATTCACAAGCATAACAAATAGTTGTAAGTTAAAAAGGAACCGGATTGACGATGACGGAAACACCCGACTCCTATCAATAAAGAACTGTGACTATCAATCGAACCACCCGCGGTCGATTCCCAGTTGAGAAAGACTTAAACAAAGTGGAATAGCGTGCATATGACATTGCATCACTTATCAATGAGATTTATTTCGACCTTCTTTGGATTGTTTCTATTTCAATTTCAATTGTGTTGTGACCTGTGACCAACTTGAACTAAACTACTTTCAAACAATGCAGGTGACTAAGTACTTAGAATTGGGTGTCGACCAACCTTCGCGGACCATGATCGGACCTTTGGAGTTTCATCATGATAAGCATAATTCAACCGCTCATCAGCTACCATATGCCCTTGACTTAGGGTCAGGGACCCAAAATGGAAAAGCGTGATAAGGTCAAAATCCAATACAAAGTGGACACAACTAACCATCCACTCATCAACCTCCACACTTGACATAGAGACCAAATAAAGACTTGGAGTGGATGTGACCTGATCATCTACTCCTTGGATCATACTTGAAGTTTGCCAAAATACATATGCCACTCCCGAAGCTCTATGATGCTGGAATCCAACTAAAGTGGACGTGATTTGATCGTCTACACATCGACTCCTACCCTGTACATAAAGGGAAGTTTGGAAGCTCAACTTAAAGTGGGCGTGACTAATTGCCTACTCATCAACCACCGCCTCAATATGTGCACACGACTACAGCTTGAGGTGGATGTGACTTGATCGTCCACCCAACAACTCTCTCTGTCGACTTTTTAGGTGGTGTAGTAAGAAAATTGGATGAGACCTGACCGCCCAACACAGGCATGGATATGATCTAGCCATCCATCACATAATTCCTTCCTCGACTTGATTGAAGGAGCTACAATCACCAAGAGGACGTGAATCGACCATCCATTTATCATGTTTTGTCCTTGATGTCGGGGGCAGAAGTCCACTCCATGGATGAACGTGGTTCGACCATTCATTCGAAAACTCTTACCTCGACTTGGCAATTGGGGTATAAATCAAAAATGGTGTGATTGACCACCCATTGACTAACTCTAGTCCCCAGAGTGTGGACCGGAATATAAACACCAGAAAGATGGGTGTGACAAGACCCATCAACAAACTCTAGTCCCCAAAGCATGGACTGGAGCATAAACATTAAATGGGTGTGAATGACCACCCATCGACCAACTCTGGCCCAAAGCATCGACTGGTGTATAAACATCAAACGAGTGTACCTAACCACCCATCGACAAACTCTTGTCCTTAGAGCGTGGGCTGGAGTATAAACATAAATCGCGTGTGATTGACCACCTATTGACAACCTTTGGTTCCCAGAGCGCAGACAAAGTATAAACATAAATCGGGTGTGAATCGACCGCCCACGAGGTTACTCCACGAGATAACTCTAAGAACCAAAGCATAGACTGGACTATAAACATAAATTGGGTGTGGACCGACCGCCCGCGAGATAACTATAAGTCCCTAGAGTGTGTACTGAAGTATAAACATAAACCAGGTGTGAAGCGATCGCCCGCGAGATAAGTCTAAGTCCCTAGAGCACAGACTGGAGTATAAACATAAATTGGGTGTGAATCGACCGCTCACAAAATAACTCTAAGTCCCTAGAGAGAGGACATGAATACTAACTACTAAAAACTAAATATGACACATCATTATAGCCCTGGCTTGGTGTTCCTTACGACTTAAGGAAATGATTGCAATGAGGCCTCAATACAAAAATAATTAGAATGGTGTCCAAAGTTATGAACGATTGAAAATGTCATGCCGTTGGGTCGACCCTCAATATCGATCCATACCAAACACAAACGAATGTGGCCCAGGCATCCATCGAAAAAATTCAATCACCGGAGTGCGAATAGGAGAATAAATCACAGATGAATGTGACTTCACCAGTCATTCTCCAATACCCTCCTTCGATCCATCAGGAGGAGTACAGAACTGGATGAGCATGACCTGACTATACATGAGCTAACATTGTCCCCAGATTTGATGGGAGAATATGAATTAAAACGGGTGCGAATGACAGTCCAGCTCTGAAAGAATGTGACGACCATTCATTTGTTAAATCTCACCATGATCCGACTAGAAGAGCAATACGAAACGGTCGTGACTCGACCGTTCATACACTGATCCTTGCCCTTAGTCCTGTAGGGAGAGCATCAACCAGTGATTGAATGTGACTTGACTATCTATTCTTTTGGTCCTCGCGTAGAGTATTACAGCATTTGCGCTAAGAGTGAACGTGATTGACCGTCCAGTACCTAACTCATGCTTGAATTTCGACGAAGCATCAATGGATTCCTCTTGGAAGCAAAAACCGGAATACAATCCAGGATAAGCGAGACTCAACCTTCCATCAACTATCCCGATCCGTCGATTCAATGGGAAAAAGTATAAAGCTAAAGTGGACATGGCATGCCTTCCTACTTATCAACATATGCCTCAGACTTGGGGGCATGAGAGAGAAACAAAATGAATGTGAATCGACCATTCACTGATCATTTTTAAGTCTTTGGAGCTTATGTGGGAGTATAAACACGACTGGGACAAGACTCGAGCATCCATGTAGTACATTTATCAACCCGAGACCAGGGGAGAAGTGTGATCATTTAAGGAATGATTGTGATAGCTTAACACTATGACTCATATCCAGTGTTTACAAAGACTTGAGGCCATGACCTTAGGGAGGTGGATTAATCAGGTTAGCGTTCAATTCTACGAGCAACGAATCACAAGTGCACAAAATGAAAAATGTTATAGTTTGGACATTTGAATGAGTAAATGCAGAAATCGTACGTAAGAACAAAATAATTCTTATTCACATGAAAATAGTTGTACATCGCATAAGTCTACTCAAAATGCAAGAAAAAAGTGGAGGGCCATGCCCAAACAAATACAACCAATAAAAAAGAGAAATGATCATCTGAACTATTTACATGTTCGAAGATGACATCTTGGATTTTCTATCCTTCTTTTGTTTATTCGGAGTGGCTCCTTTTGAACTATTGCTTGACCCCCTCTTTGACCCTTTGTCGACTTAGATTTTCTCCAAAGGAGTCTCCTCGGTTGTATGAATTGGGGCGGTATCATCTTTAAAAGTAGGAGGGATGGAGGCATCCTTAGCACCAGAAGCGTTGGGAGTGTCATCCGAAGGACTCATTCCAATAGGAGGGATCGTCTGAAGCGGGGAAGGAATTTGTTCATCTGAGATCGAATTAACAGGCTCACCCTTTATCTTTCTTTTTGATAGCTCCTTTCACTCAATCCTCTCTTTCATAGTGAGCTCATCAGTGGAATCATATGAACCTGTGATCGCAACTTCCTCGTTAAAATAGATTTCATGGTGCGGTCGCTTCCCTCCTTGAATAATGCCTCCATGAGCTGGTCGTCACTTCTTGAGCGCTTTGAGTGGTGGCCGAAGTCATAACTTTGATGGATTCTACATCGCGGCCATTTGCGACTCCAACAAAGGCTCTTGTGAAGGGAGAGGAGAAATACTTGACGGACCCAACGATGAGAAAAAATAGGCGAAAAGATTAGAAATATCAATTGAGAACCCCCAACCTTGTAAAAGAAAAGTCGACGGAATACCTTCTTTGGTATGAATTCTAGGTAGAGCCGGAGCGTCTTTCGAACTGCGCTCAAGAACTGGAGATAGATGTGGCTTGTCAAAATCATACCCGGAAATAGTTGAGGAGCTTGTTGTAGAACTAGACATCGAGGGCAATTTTGCTATGATATTAAGGTGCACCGACCCGGATCCTTCACCCACTTTATGTAAAGGAGCAACCATAGACTCTTTCTGGAGTGAAACCTAAATGTCATGCAATATTTTGGGTTCATTGTCCAATACCACTTCGCTTTCGAGTTTAGATACATCAAGATCCTTTGAGTCATGAAGTTTTTTCTCTTCTGCGATAAGAAATTCCCACGCACGACGGAGCTGGTAAGGATAGTCTTTACCGAGCCACGACAAATTCCTATGCTTAAGAACATTGGCATCGCAAAGAACGAGAAGCAGGTCGAGCTCATTCATTATCTCTTCTTTGACCTTGTCTTTGGCAGCTTTCGTTTCACGTTGAATGAGCACGTCAACATTTCTAGCCTTTTTAATAGCCATGTCTCTCTTAAGCCTGGAACGGACCAACTCTTCACAAGAATCTTGAGCAATTTTTTTAGCATCATATTTTTCTTTATTTGCATACTCAAGCTTGGCCTTGAGATCAGCTATTTCCATCGAGGCTGCAGACTCATTATTTTGGGCCGCTTCTCGCTCAATCGATATCTCTTAGTTCCAATGTTGCAATACTTGGACCATATCGAGATGGCTGGATTTCATCTCTTCCATTGATTTCGTAGCAGCGTTAGTTTTTCCTTCGGCTTATGGGAAGTTAGTTTTAGAGACTTCCAATTCATTTGTCAAAGTGTCGGTAATTCTTTCGTCCTAAGCCTCTTGGTGTTTTAGCTTTTCGATCTCTACCGCACGCTCGAAAGAAACTTTTGACATTTTTTTCCGCCGTCTTCATCCATTCCTGGAAATTCATATGAATGTCTATGATGTAATCGGTGGTCCTTTTCTGAACATGATCTGAAACCCTCTTCAGGTTAGGAGGAAAATAGAATCCTTCGAAGCATAAATTCAGAAATTCTTCACGAAGCTGTGCCATATGAGCAGTTGAATCGATTGTAGGATCTTCACTAGCAGCTTCGACTTTAGTACTTTCTTTTTCGGACCTATGAGCAGTAGTGTATCCGCAATAGCGACGACGATCGCTCGGCCACTGAGAATGAGATAGAACCAAGGATTGAGGAGGCACTGGAATGGTAGAAGGACCGCGAAGGGGATCGATGGCCAGATCCCTACAGTCAGCTAGTATTTTGTAACCTTTTAGAGGAGGAGATCCTGATCTCGATCTATGTTTATCTTGAGCTGGCCTGTCCCTGTCGTCTCTCTTTTGATAACCACATCGCGGCTAGGATGATAACTAGAATCATAGTAATATTGATTGCCACAATAGGATCCCAAATGCGAACCTGATGAATGATGATGTATATCCTAGAGAGAATCAAACACGTTCCTCTTTTTTACCATTATTTCTGCAAAGAAAATTAGATACCAGTCAACTTTGTGCATTAGAAAGTACATGTCAAGTATAGTGCAGTGTTGAACAGTGCAAGTGTCCTAGTGTAACTCCTTAACAGACCAGATGTAGGAGCTTTGCTTATTGGTATAACCTCTCTTCCGAAAGTAGGGACTCCGAGCCAATTCTGATGGGGGACTCTAACCCTCCAACGCTCACATCGGTAAAATGGAAGGCATCGAGATTAGGTGGAATTGGTAGATCAGACAAGGGGTCTAGTGGTAAACTCAAACACTCCGACATTGTCTGTCTTCGGACAACAACTGGTTTTCTGCAAGTTAGGGTTTGAGACCTTAGTCGAGCACTTGCTTCTGTCTTTGGAAACTTGTGCAATGATAATTTGATTCTAGAAATGCCTTCCGTCGTCGTCTATCTTTGGACGACAGTAAGTTCTTTATTGCAAGTTGTCGCAATTTTCTATCCTAACCAAGTGTTAATGTGTTATATGCCCCTCAATCTACAAGGCTGGTTATTCTGAACAATTGATGTGAGACTTGATGTTCTCGATGGCTCCCTGGATGCCCCCAGTTAAAGGTACGTTGCAGCTCCTATCTCTGGGAACTCGTGACTTGGATGTTTTGAATTTAGACATTTTCTACATTAACTTTGGTCAAAGATCAGAATTCTTTATCGACTTCTTGATTTGTGAAGCTTATGGCACTACTGGAGCAATGTCGGTTCTTTCGGGCAGCGAAAGTTGATCTTATTAATCCTACAATAGAAAAGTTTCCCGGTGTTGTCGAGACAACACCGACACATAGAAAATTTTAATGGTTTGCTAATGATGCCAGAGCAACATCAAGTAGTGCTTGCACGGCTAATGGAATGCGCGGCTTTGAAGAGTGCACGGCTTACGAAGTGCGTGGCTTACAAAATGCATGACTTTTGAGAGTGCATGGCTTACTAAATGCGCAGTTATTGAGAGTGTGTGGCTTACGAAATGCATGGCTTTCGAGAGTGCGCACTTATGAAATTCATGGCTTATGGGATCGATACGACCCATCGATCCTGAACTGTTTAGAACTTCTTAACGTTGCCAATCTTTGGTTAAAGTGATGAGTTCGTGCTTCAAGAGTGTGGTTCTACGGGGCAAGAAGCTGTGCAGTTAATGCGCTCGGTAGATTTAAAGCGGTGGAGGTGCAAAAAGTCATAGCGGGAATACAACAAAGATATAGCGGGATATAGCGGATGGCTCTAAAATAGCATATAAAACTCGTACTTAATGTTTTAACAAATATATAAATGGTAATTAAATGAAAAATTATCATTCAATTGAATTATAAATAATACATAAATAATTTTAAATAAAAACATGTGCGAATATACTTTAAATAAACGAAAAAATGTTATATAACATAATTGAATTTGGTAGAATATTAGAGTATTTTCATTTCTGAAAATATATTAAAAATTAAGTCAAATAAATTTTCTTCATAATTTTATAATGTATAAATGAAAATTTTCAATTCATTTTATTAAAAAAGATATAGCGGGAATAGCGGAATATAGAGGAAATAACGGGATACAGCGGAAATAGCGGGGATTAAAGCGGAAAGGCTATATTCTGGGGCAATATGGAAAAATCGTAGCGGTAGAAATCCGCTATGAGATATAGCGGGGTTGTAGCGGGGTAATAGCAGGGCATTAACTACACAGGCAAGAAGTGATGCACAGTGGAGTGCACGGCTTACAGGATGCGCATAATGGTTTGGGCCTTCCTGATGCTGGAGGAGTGATACCAATTCTTAGAAGGTAATGATTGAGTTTTCCTATTAATTCGGCGATTTGGCTTTGCTAGAATGCAATTTCGTCAGTTCGAAGAAATAATTGGTTTTTGGATCGGGTAACCGTGGCTTGGACGATCCTTCCGTATTTCAGGAAGATGTGCACGGCCGAACAGATAAGGTTGACATGATGGAAAGATCTACAACAGACCGCATGGAAATCTCTCTAAAAAAGAGCTTATGAGAGTTTGGGGAAAAACTCTCAGTTTTTGGTCCAAACCGCCTTTAGAGAATTGGTCTTCAATTGGCATAAAGTATAAGAGGAAAAATAACCGGTTTCCAAGGGTGGTAAATGAGGAGTTAGGAAGAAGTAAGCAAGTATTATGCTTCTATTTCATTTATTGCGCTAGCTAGGTCGTTAAGTCTGTAGTTGTCAGAATGCCAATCGGGCATAACAGAACTGAGGTATGATTACTCTCGGCCTTCCTTGTGGCTATTCAAGTGCGTGCATTCCCCCTCTAACAACGGGCTGTTGGCGCACTTGAACTATACCCAGGATCTCTCCAAAACTCGTCCGGTTTCCCCCAGTCCAGTGTATGCGGTTCTCCCAAGTTCTAAATCTTGGCTTGATTTGAGACAGCCTCTAATTAACCACAAGGTCGGTTCAGTTTGTCTTAGTTCCTTTGAGCGATTTTGAAGCTCTAGAGTTCAGCACTATTTGTTTCATCGATGGTTGGAAGTGATTCCTTTAGTTATGCGGAGTAATCGATATGATCCTTGATTTGTGGCCCCGGAGCATAATTTCGTTGACTTCTAGGGGCTATGGATCAGATGACTGCAGATCTTCTAGTTCAACTTCACGGATGTCAGTCGTACATAAATTTCACTGAAATACCAATACGCCTTATTGATGCTTTAGTTTGTGAAAGACCTCTCGAAGGGTTTTTTGTATCAGATGACCATTGATCTACCGGTTTACCTTTACAATACTTTAGTTTACAAAAGATCTTCATGTTCGTGAAGGGTTTTTATCTACCGGTTTGCCTTCACGACGCTTTGGTTCATGAAAGATCTTCACGTTCGTGAAGGGTTTTTTTGGATCATACAGCTGCTGATCTACCGGTTCACCTTCACGATGCTTTAGTTCATAAAAGACCTTCACATTCGTAAAGGGTTTTTTGGATTAGACGACCGTTGATCTACGGGTTTGCCTTCACGGCGCTTTAGTTCATGAAGGAGTTTTTATGGTCGGATGTCCGGTGATCAGACGGCCTTAGAATGATAATTTATCGATTCGGAGAGGAATTTTTGGTCGGATTTTCGAAGACCAAATGGCCTTGGAGCGATAATTCATCGACTCTTAGAAGAGTTTTGGGTCGTGTGTCCAACAACCCAGCGGTCTTAAAGTGATGATTTATGTACTTCAAGGGAAATTTTGGTTGGATGTTCGATGACCAGACGGCCATGGAACAATAATTCATCGACTCCAAGAAGAGTTTCGGGTAATGTCCGACGGCCCAACGGTATTAAAGCGAAGATTCAATGAGTTCAAGAGGAATTTCTAGGATTCAGCTCGTAGGAACATGGTTTATTAGTTTTTGGAGACTAAGGGGTTAGATTTATTTGTTCGACAATCCTTTGGGCAAGACTTCTTGATCCTACTAGAGCAACGCCTTTTCTTAGAAAGGGGATAGACATGACTCATCGAGAGCATAGAAGCATTTCCTTCGCCTATTGTCTATAATGCCCTCATTGTCCCGGGATGACTCATTTGGAAAAGGAAAGTAGACAAGGATGGATTAGAAGGCATTGCTTTAGGTTATTTCCCCATTTTTTAGTTGCTAGCTAGCTAGAGTCTTATTTGATAATCATCCTTTCACCTGATTTCGTTAGTTAGCTAGGGCGCTTTTCTATTGGGTCTTAGTAGCCTTGCTGGGGCAGAGGGTCCTTGAGGTCTTGTAGCTCCTTCACTATTTGATAAGTTCTTTAGAAAATTACCGGGTTTGCCTTCTGCCAATTGCAATAAATCTAGGCTTTAGAACCAGTTTGTCTTCCTATAGAATTCTTCCAGAGTAGTAGATTGTTTCATCCTTTAATGATTCCGGAGAGCCTTGCAGCAGTCTGCATCCATCACCCTCGATTCGTCCATATGCTAATCATACCTGTAAAAAGCAATTTTGAATCAGTTGTACAGTTATAGAAATGTATAGTTGGCATAATAATCTTCTTTGGATATTCTACATGTTAAACGGCTTCGATGAATGGGTTTCGATTAGGGAAGATGCTATAATCATTGTCAGACTAGTCCGTTTCCAAGTAACGGCTATTTATAATGCTTGAGAATGATATATGAATGATTGTCTTATGCTTGAATGATTGGAAATACAGATTGAATGACAAATCACTTATGATAAGGTCATGGATTAGTGACGATCCTGAAAAATTTCAAACTAAGTAAGATCGGTCTGGGGTGACAAAGAAGGCCCTGTAAGGTTGCATTCCAAATTTCAAGGAATTTGGAGTTCGCATGTTCGAGTTATGGGAAAAAGAAGATGGATCAACATTGATGGATCGATGGTATATTACTTGAAGTCCGACCTGAGAAAATTTTCCATTTGCTTGGAGTCAGCACATGGTTTGCTTGGAGTCATAGAATTTGAAGTGCTGGGTTGGTGACAGACGTTGCTTGGAGCCATTTGCATGTTTGTTTGGAGAAAATCTTTGTTTTACACGAGTCTGATTTTGTACCATAATTTCCTAGGTTTACTTAGAGTCAAATGGGTGGTTACCCGAGTTCGACTTCGAGTCAGGACTTCTAGAATCTAATTCGAGTCAAATAGGCGATTACCCGAGTTCGACTTCGAGTCAACCTTGAAGTGAGTTTTGTAATGACCATTTTGATTATTTTTGATGATTTTCGACGACGACCATTCATGATTCGACGATAGGAGCTCCATGATGGGATTAGAAGCTAGTCGTTGGGAGTGGTCACAATATACCATAAGAGCTTGGTTTTGCAATCGATCTCAGTTTGTATCATATCTTCTTGGTTCTCCTACCTTTAAGGGTACCGTTTGAGTAGCAGTTCCTCATCCATTTCTTGGCACTGTGCTACGGCACGGGTTTTAGAGCTTCTTCTAGCATTTAGCATGTTAGTGTTTTCATCCAATTTATCTTTCTTAAATTGTTTGTCATCTTCAGAGCTAGAGAGAGTGATCGTTATATCCTCCAGTAGGATTTTCATCCCTAAGTTCGGGTTTGTAGCAGGTGCTTTTACAGTGGGTGGAGTGTTCATATTTTCTTCCATCATTATTCTTGGTGTTCCTCCCATTGCTTCCTTTTGCCTTAGCCTTAGCCTTATGTTTCTTTCGTTCAAGCCAGAAATAGAAGAATGCTCTTGCTCCATAGCAGCCACGGCTTCAGGCAACTTTTGGGAGTAGTAGTGATTTAGCTCTAAGAGAGCATCTATCTTTTCCATAAAAGCTTTTTGACTATTTGCCATTTTATGGTTAATTTCGTCAACCATCTTGTCCAATGCTCCCTTAATCATAACTTCATGCTATATGGAGAATCCTGGAACCTGATCTCTAGAGTTAGCTCCTAAGAGAAAGTTACTGAGGTTGTTGACTTCAATTTGCCGAGGATTCATTTCTTCTCCTACAATGGTGGCACTTATGGATCTTTCAGCGGTAGTCATCTTTCTTCTTAGTGCCATTGATTCTCAACAGCAAATCTTTTAAGCTGAGATTGATGGTCTAACTTTTGAACCTATCTGATCCAAGTAGATAGCTAGATCTAAGCCTGAGTTAGGGTTCTTAGTGAAATCACCAAAATATTAACCAAAAAAATGGATCAACATCCTGGATTGAGTGTGAAAGCACCAACCGTGTTCTTGCAGAGCAATAATATAGAGAATAAATGTAAAAAGAGCCTAAATAGTAAAAGACAAGAAGATTTCTATAGCGGTCCGGCTATTAATGAAGCCTACGTCCACTTTATAACTTTCTATTAATTGGTTGCTGTTACAAGTTGAATCAGGTTACAATATGATTGAATCTTCTAAGTTAGGTCATGACACGAGTATAAGAGTTCACATGAGAATCATAGTGAACCCCTATATGACTATTGTGTGGAAGTATAAGAGTAAAGAATAATCTCTGTAGAGTTCTAGCAGCCAGTCTAAAAGATCCTGTTTATGTTGCAGGTAGGATTTATTTATAAGGGTTGGAGAGTACTTGGGCCAGCAGAAGAGTCCAGTTGTTATGCCTAGTCATCACCGAAAATCTCGAATCAATCTGAGTCATTTCTATGGATCGCTAGTTGTCCATAAGGGATGGATCGCAAGCTATCCATCAACTTAGCATATTTTTCTACTAGAAGCCTTTACTTAGTGCTACAAAGGAGCTCAGAAAGTTTGAGGGCGATCTGACCTATCTTAATGGATTGCTGGCTATCCATAGGGGACGAATCGCTAGCTATCCATAGGGGACGAATCGCTAGCTATCCATAGGGGATGGATCGCTAGCTATCTGTCAACTTAGCATACTCTTGAGTGATCTTAGTTTGTTGTCTTCCAATCTAATATTTAAGTGCCTTGTCTAAATATCAAGTCGTTTGGAGTTTGATCATCTGTCTTCATGGGTCATCTGGTCTAGAAGAATCATCCATAACTCACTCTAAACATAACGAAATTGGATGAAACTTTGCAGGTACACTCTAGAGGGTGTCTGAGATCCTGTAACACCCTTAATTTCAATAACATTATTCAGAATATTTAATCATATAATTAAATAGAATAATGTAAATGTTAAGTGATAAGGGGATTAAGATTTGAAAAAAAAACTTCAAGTGGTCATGCTTATTAATTTAATAGGGATAAAGGATGGTTTATATACTAATTAAATGATATAAGGGTATAATAGATATGGGCCACCCATAACCTTTACCCTTATACCTATATATATGTTTACCTCTTAGGCTATATATGTTCATTATCACTTCTTCACGAAAAAAATATAAACGTAAGCTTAAGAGGATAAAGCTAGCTATTATTAGAGAGGAAAAAGAAAGGAAATTTAAAGAAAAGAATTAAGGAAAGGGGATAATCTCAAATCCAAACCAATATCCTTATCGTAAATCAAGGTGAATAATAATTTCCATCTCTAATTTCTGAATATACGTTTCAGATTTAAGGTTAAATTGGATTATATGATGTTTGATGATGACATGCTTGAATTAAGGTTTGTTTAAATTTAAACAAGATTGTTTAAATGAAGATTCATACTTTTTAAAGCCAAAACTGAGTGGTACTGATGTTTAAATGCCATGAAAAAATTATATGTTATGCAAAACATGATTTAGGAGTTATGTTTCAAATTTGATAATTTTCTAAGCTATGGAAAGTTCATTATAAATTTTCGTATGAAAATATGATTAATTGGGTTTAAGTATTTATTTTAGAAATTATATCAATAATTTGGGTTTGAAATTTTGATATGTTAGATAACATGATCAAAGTGAATTACTGAGTAATTTACAATATGAAATAAATCATGTTAAGAGAAGGATCTAAATGATTTACATGTAAATTAAGGGAAGGGTAAATATGCGAAAAGCTAATATTGATGTTTATCCAAAAATAAAAGGCGGTTAGTTTTTTAAAGCATGGAAAAAGTCGAGGCAACCAATTATATGCTTACATGTAGGCAAGTTAGTTGATATAAATTTGGCATTTAACTGAGAAAAATAGGTTTCGCCTCTATTAGAGGTACCTTTCGAATCATAGCTTTCGCCTTCGACTAAGTCGAAACCCCATTAAACCATAACCAATACACAGAGTATCATCTAGGTGGTACATAGTGGATTGGAGAAAGATTGAAGGTATGGTGTCAAAAGCTTTGCTTCCGATGAAGTCGATAACTGTGTTTGTTTTAAAATATTGAACGCTTGCCTTAGTTTTACTAAAGCTTTCGACATATTGAAACATATGGATTTGAAAGGAGTCCTATAATAGCTTTCGAAGGGGTTGCCATATTTTATTTAAAAGTAAAGGGCTTTCGAATGAGTTCTTTAGTTGTAAATAAATTCTTTCAAAAGAAGAGGTTTTGACTCAATCGAAGCCCTATCGCCAATTCTTGTACCTTTCGAGGGTTTTGAAGTTATCAATGCTTTTGAAGGATAATATTGTTTTAAAGAAGGATTAATCCACTTCCTAAATGCTTTCGAAAGGAGTTGAGGGTTTTGAAGGCAATGGAGTCAAAATGGGGTCTCGAATCTATCCTTCAAAGTTTTAATTTAAAGGATTGTGCTTTCGACTAGATGGTTCCAAAACCATCAATTTTTGACCAAACTATTTTTAAGGATTTCGAAAGAGATACTTTCGTATATAACCCCTTTGGCCTAAATGATGTTTTTAAAGCATAAATCCAATGCTTTTGAAAAGGTTACTTTTACTTGTTTTGAAGCTAAGTTTTAAAGGACGTTTTGATACCATCAAAAGTTATATTTGGTTTCGAAAGAGAATATTTATCAAGGGCTTCGAAAGGAATGTTATTTATGTTTTGAAAGGAAGTTTTTGCTTTCAATGGAAGTCATCCATAGGTTTTGAAAGAGATGTTTTTAAGATATCAAAACATAAACCCAATTTCAATTTAAAAGAATAACCATGGTATAAATAAACAAAGGATTTTGAATGAAGAAGTTTTCATTGATTATAAAGGTTAAAGGGTTTAACCAGGACATACACATATATATAAGATAATAAACCACAATTGTTGGTATTAATTGTTTTTATATATATTTCTTCATATATTTATTCACATAGTTATTGATCCATAACAGTATTTTGAGGAAAGGTAGAATAATTAGCTAGGTTGACCTACAGTGAATATAAATTAAAGATATTGGCAGGGCCAATAAGTACACCGTAAGCCCAATAAAACTGTGCATATGAAAAGATATTGACAAGGGCCAATAGATTCATATTAAGCCCATGAAAACTAGGTAGAAATGAAGATTTCAAAAAGATAGGTTTCTAGTCATCCCATGAAAACTATGATAAAAGAAAGGTATTGACAGTTAGTCAATAGGTTCCTAGTCAGTCGATGAAAACTAGTATAAAAGAAAAGATATTGTAGTTACCAATAAGTTCATAGAATGCCATGAAAACTATATAATTGGACAGGGAGTCCTTAAACATTTAACAAGTTATTAGTCAGCTCTTGAAAACTATTAGGTTAATAATAATCCTAAAAACTATAATTGAGACTGATATTCAAAATGAATGGGGATGGGTAGTCCAGAATTTATTCATTTGTTTTACATATCATCATATTATATTATTTTGAGATGTTTTAACCATTGTGTATGTAGGAGCACAGTATATGGTTTTATAAATGTTTTAGGATACTAGTGAGGGGAAAACTCTTTCCGCTAAACGGCGTGTTGTCATTAGATATCTAAATGGTTTGAGATGTTAGATTATTATTCATACCAAGCTTTATGTCTGACTCAAAGTTTTGTTTTCCCCTTAAACTCTCAAGTACTCGATTAATTTTAGGTAGTCTGAGGGTTAAGGTTTTCAGGTACCTCATTAGACAAACAAGCTTCCAGAGACGTGCAAGAGGCATTATAGTTATTTTTAGTTCTTGTTCAGTTTGATTCCGTTGTCCTATGTTTTGTTAAGGAAAAGTTGTTAATTTCCTATTAAATACTCTGATCACCAAAGAGGCATCTTCGTATGTCGCTCTTGGAGTATATTATAATAAATATATTTATCTGAACATGGCTATGGTTGGGGATTATGTAAAGAATGTTGAAAAGGTTTTTGGAATGGAATATGACTGTTATTTTGAGATTTTAAATATTCCTTATCCATGTTTTTCTAAAATATCAATGTAATTAACATTACCGTATTCAATTGCCGAGGATTAATAACTATGGATGGCTGCAACATCCATAGCCGTTAGTTTTGGGCCTCTAAATGGGGATGTTACACTACCCTAAAAATTTGAGGTGGTGTGGCCCACTCTACATGGATCAATAGTGATCCATCTAGCCTTATCCAATCAAGCTCATTTTTGGTGAGTGCCTTCTTTTATATCTTCTAATTGTTCTTCCAAAGTTTCAAGTCAATCCAGCTCCGTATGAGTTCTCTAGGTCTGTTTTAAGTTAGTTGCTTTGGCTAAAAAGCGAGTAAACAGCTTGAATCATGACTTCTTGAACTACACAGCTTGGAATACTATGAAGCTTGGTAAGTATTTTTAGAAGAGGTAGTAGATCACAATGCAAGAGGCTTTGAAAACTCATGATGCTTCCTTTTGGATCGCTAGCGATCCATGGATGATGGATTGCCAGCATCCATCTATTTAGTGGATTTTGGCTTGTTCTTTTAGATGCCTTATACAAGTTTCAAGTCATTTTGGCTTAGTTTGGACGTTCTAACTTCTGTTGAATTCTGCCGAGTTAAAAACCCAGTTAACATTGACTCTATGATCTATCACGATGACTATGCAATTGTCTTACAAGTGTTGCTTCATGACAACCTTCATGCATTATCTTGCGAAGGCTATGGACATAGAAGCTCTTAATCATTTCCTTATGGTTGCCTTAGGAATTATGGATCAAAGATGCTGACTTTGTCATCCCATGATAGCTCCCTATTCATTCCTCGTGATATTATTTGGCTTTAGCATATAAATGTAACAAACCACCTTCTGATGGCCTAGTTCTTCCTTTCATGATGACTCCATGGAACTCTCCATGAAGACTCTATTATATTTCTTCATTGTAGTTCTAATCGCTTTTCATCATGGAGGCTTTATGGGAATACTTCGCGATGACTCTTGGCTCTTCGTATCATGATAACTTTATTAATTCTTCACCATAGCTCTTTCCCGTATTACTTCACGATGGTTCCTATGTGTTATCATTTACTCACGATAACCTTTGGAACTATCACGAAGGTTCTATCGAGTTATTTCATGACGACTTCACAATGACTTTGACTTGTCATTTGAGGATGGCTCATACTTACTATAATGAACTTTCGATGATAACTCTTGTTTGCACTTTGAAGATAGCATGTGATGGCTATGATAACTTCTCGTGATAGCTCTACAAGAGTCACCACGATAACTTTAGAATTTGTCTCGGTTAGCTCGAAACTCTACATGCAAATGTCTTTAAGAAATTTTCCACGATGACCCAAACTAGATCTCCCATGATAGCTTCAATTAGGCACGTTTGCTCCCAATTGTACACAGTGGCTTTACTCTTTACTTAGTGGCCTTGCATTACACATGCTGGCTTCGATTAGGCATAATGGATTCTATCTGCATACGAAGGTGTCAAATAAGGAATGATGACTTCTAATTGCATGTAATGGCTTCTTGTTTATCAATGTGCTCTTAGAATTTTGGGTGTAACAAAACCATAAAGATCCATCTGCGTTAGTTGCATACACAACTGGTGCTCTCCACTTTGACATGCTTCTTTATATAAAACCCTTTTGGAAGAGTTCAGAAACTTAGGTGTCCAACTCCTTCCTTTGTTTAGGCACCATTTTCCTAGGAAATACAACTGGCTTCGCACCCTTAACCAAATCAATACAAAATTCTACTTCCTATTGGGGAGGAAGACTCATAATCTTTGCAAATACATCCGAGAATTTATGTACAATAAGAATGAATGCTAACTCATCCTGGGACAGATCCAATAAATATAGGTAATTCAACATCATCAACCTGCTGGGCTCGCAATAAACTTCTAGGTTGTGCCTTTTGTCACTCATACGAATTACCCTCTTATCACAATCTAGTATTGCCACATAGCACGACATCCAATCCATATCCAACATCAATCCAACCCCAAAAACTAAAGCATAAAAGCGTTATATACTAGTTTCGTACCATAAATTAATAATTTCAACTCTTGAAAAACTATAGTTAAGTGGACCGACCTCCGAACGTGGTTCGACACCACAATGGTATTAGGCACAATGCACGTCTCTAACTCTAATTTATCAATTTTACTTATAGAAATAAAAAAGCTTTGGTATCAAATAAAGTACAAAAATGAAAAGTAGAAATAAGTAACCACCTTTCCGTAGTGGATGTAGAAGTTGCATTCCCATTTCCACTGGCTGAGGGTGCACTGGCATTAGGAACTACTTCTAGTGTGTAGGCCTTCACAATCTAATTGTTTGTTGTTCATGGCCCGCCTTTTCCTAAGGTAGGGCACATCCTCTTTATATGTCCTAATTGGTCGCACTTATAGCACCATACTTTTGCGAAGTCTACTCTACAATCCTGAGCAATGTGAACCTTTAAGCTGCAACGTTTGCAAATGATGCTTCCCTTTGTCGTGCTAATTTTTTCCGCCTTCATTCTTACACTTCCTCTTCGAATGGACTTGTCCTCCCTCCTTCTTAGGCCCCTTCTTGGTATCTTATTTTGTGATGGTATTAAGAAATGCCATTTCCAATAATTTCTTGTAAGTGGCCCCCTTTGAAATATTACTCCGTGCTAGATCCTTCAGTGGTTGGTTTAAGCATTTGCAAACTTATTGGCCTTATTCACCGGTATGTTGATTAGTTCTATCCCATATGCTACAAGCTTGTTGAATTGATTCACATACTCCTTCATAGTCATACTACCCATATTATAGGTGGATGAATATCTTAGTCCGAACTCCCATCTCTGCCTCCATAATAAACATGGCCTTGAACCTTTATTTGAAATTTCCCAAAACCACATCCTCCTCATTTGTCTCGGCTAATACCATCACCTATCAGTTTAATGCCTCTCTTTATAGGTGCCATGCAGCAAGCTATCACCTCATGGAATCTTAAAGGCCTAAAACTCCAAAAGTTTGCTCACATGTCCGAAATCATGCCTTTCCATGCACATAAGACCCGGTTCCCATAAAAGGATTTCCACCCATACCCGTGAAATCTTTGCATAGCTTTGGGAAGCTAGCGGAAGGCGGGTGCCGGTGCATGTGATTTAGGTATAGCAAGGTTGACATGGGCTTAGCATGTAACATGCAAAACCTATGGAACTATATGTCATGTTCACATTGGGTACATACAAAGATGATTCTATAACCTTAGGAAATGATTGCCAGATATATTTTTCCATCGTTAGAATTTTTATCGGATGATTTTGACCCAAATAATCTTGTATGGCCTATAACTTTTGATAAGATAAAAATTAGGGTCTGAAACCATTTCAATTAGATCGGGATGATGGTTTCTCTTTCCGTAGAGTAATTACAATAGAAAATAGACTTATCATTTGGGAGATATGGCTATTTGAAGTTTCACTCGATTTTGAACAGCTTTGTGGGTATAAAGGAGAGTAGTGGCTAAGCCTAAGGCCCATTTGGGGATTAACACCCAAAGGGGCTGATGGGACTTCACTTTCACACTTCCCAAAATAGTTAGAGAGTCACCATTAACAACCTCTAAGCCAAAAAGCTACCCAAAACCCTACTTTAATTAGCTAAATCTTGTCATTAAGGAGAGATTAGCAAAATTAGCACTTGGATTTGGAGATTTCCTATTAGAGATCACTTGGAGTTGCTGTTCATCTTAGAGTTTTTGCACATTAGGGTTTTCTTTGGATTTAGGTGAGCAGTTAGGACCTCTCACTTACTACTTAGTCATTATACACCTTAGAATGATGTTTTACAATGATTTTTGTATCCTAAAATGTGTTTTAAACTTTAACCTATCACATATGTAAATTTCAAATGATTTAGAAAAGATTTATGAAATTCGAGTTTTCATGGATCTCCCTTGTTCGTATAGTTTATACCCTTAGATTAAAGCTTCACTTTGATATGTATAGATGTATACTATTTGGATATATTGTGTATAATGATTGCTTAAATGTATGATGTTTGAATGATTGAAAATGCTGATCAAATGACAATGTAGTTCTAAGAACAATTCTTAGATCGGTGATGACCTATGAAGATAAAGTCGTCCAATGACTTATGATCCATAAGGTTAGTGAAGGAGGACACCCTAAAGCTAGGTTCAAATTTCAAGTATTTTGGAGTTCATTTGCTCGAATTATGGGCAAAAGAAGATGGTTCAGTGTTGGTGGATCGGTAGGAAAATGCTTTGAGTATTGAACAAGGTTGCTTTGAGTCTTATAGAGCTTTGCTTCAGGTCGCACATAGTTCGCTTAGGGTCATATGTGGGAAGTGAAATTTGATGAAGTTTTAGATCGGTGGCAAGCGGTGCTTTGAGCTAAATGAGAATTGCTTTGGGTCAAATAATGGGTGGCTTAAGGTCGATGGAGGAAAGTTGCTTGAAGGGGAATGAAATGGTTAAGTGTAGGACCAGTGGCTATGGATCAGTGCCGACCCATGGGGTTCATGTCAGTGGTGATGGTTCAATGAGGGGACACGATTCATGTTTGCATGGATCGATGATGGAGCATGGATTATGGTAGCTTAGGTTAGAGATGCATGGTTTGGGTCGCATAGGATGGTAATGAGATTTATAAGGTGGCTTCGAGTCATTCATAAGCTTGCTTTGAGTCCCACGAACAATTGCTTTTAGCAGTTTATATGTTGGCTTTGGATCTTTAAACATAAGCTTGCTTCGAGTTGTACTTTCAAAATTTTGAGCTAAGGCTCAGGTCGGTACCGAATCATGGTGTTCGGGACGATTTTTGAAGATGACAACGCGCAATTCGACGACGATGATTCTGTGATGGGAAGTGATGGCTTCGTTGATGGATAGCTATACATCGAGACATAGAATAGGTGACTACGAGTCAGATTAAAGAAATTATTGTAGGAAGGTTATAGGACGAACGATGATAATCTACGACTAATGATGGATGTCTAGAATAGTTCCCAACCATGACAACTTTAGATGGGAATTGTAAGGAAGGTTTCATGATTGGCTCTGTTGAGGATGACTTGTGCAAAGGGATCGTTGATATTTGTAGGTTTTGAAGTGTACTTATAAAGCATGGGTATGTGTAGGTGCTTACTTGAAAGTGTGATCCACCCCAGATCATATGATATTTCGATCTATTTTACCTTGAACTAAGTGCGATGATAATCTAGTTCCTCGCCCGCTGCATTGCATGGATTCGTGTATCGAGAAACTAAGACGTTGAGTAATCCTTAACTAGGCGATGGGATCATATGAGTATCGTATATCAAATGCACTGAGTGAGTGAATGTGAGGATGGATGTTATGTTTTCTTGGTTGCTTATTACCCTAGAGATGTCACACGATGTAGATATTATGGGAGTAGATATCTATACACACCTGAATACTTTGATTTATAGTACACCACGATGACTATGATAGAGTAGCATAATTTTATGTTATGTGCTAACTCTACGGAAGCAAGAATAGGTCAGGTATGGTTTTCCATACCATTTGTCCTAGTATATTGACTTTATAGTATTTGAGATTTTCTAACGCTTACACCAAGCCGTTGTCTAACTCGGTATTTGCTTTGCTTCTATTATTTCAGGTACACCTAAATGAGTAGATTAGGATATCAGGTCTAGTGAGCACGTGGAGCTAGACAGGTGAAGAGCAGGAGGCTACACTCTTGTATTACTTTATTTAGCTGTTATTGCTTATCATTCTGTTGTGCAGCACTATGGAGCTTACTAGTGCCATTATTTATTTTGAGACATTTATCTATTTTGACTTTATTATTAGTTTTAAAAACTCTATAACTTATGTTGTATAGATGTATGTATCTGAGTACTCTAATTTTTGTGATTCATTTAGTTATTATTATCTCGCCAGTTTATAACTGAGATGTTTACATTATATTTTATTCGATGTACTATGTGATTTATGACAAATTCTATGGTTGATTTATTTACTTTACAACCTTAACTATCATCTATATTGATCGGGTACCGTTGCATCACACTACACAGGTTATACGTTTGGGTGTCGATGGTGTAGGGTGGTCGTTACATTTTATATTAGAGCTTAGGTTGCATAGTTTAACCTAAGGGATACCGTGATCCAGTAGAGATAGGATACGATTTCTTATCCTAAACTGGATCGAAAGTGTACATATATACGAGAGCACGTGCTTGTTATATGTTTGGGTTTCATAACAATATAGTAGTATATATGTATATGGTACATAAATCGACTGCACACACGAATACTACTTAAGAAAAATTCCCTATAAAGAGACCGATCATCCTTATTATTAACTAAATGATAAGTTTCCAAGCTAGGAATGCTTCTAGAAATTCCATTTCTGGAGTCGAAGAAGGAGTTGGCTTAGAAGCTGCTAATCCCGACATGTAGACGGTGTTCAATACGATGATGCATCATGTGCTATAAAATACTTAACTAGTCGCTCCAAATGTTTCTATTGATGGTGGTGCTCTGGTGTAGGCGCCCAAAGCTGATTTTGCTAAGATGAACAAAGACTTTGCTAGTCTAGGTGGTAAACCATTCCAAGAAGTGGAGTCAGCAATGGAAGTGTAGGATTAGCTTGATACCCGCGAGAGGATTTTCAATGACTTAGAGCTGAATGATGCTATGAAAAGGCGATTGGCTTCTTAAGAGCTTCAAGGGAGAAACATAAAGTGGTGGAATGTAGTGAGGGCTGCTACTCCCAAGGATCAGTTTACTTGGGACCAGTTTAAAGCCAGATTTGAAGAAAAGTTTATATCGGCAGCTTAGAAGTCGGTCTTGTTTCATAAGTTTGTGAATTTGAAGCAATGAGATATGACTATCTCTGAGTACATTACTGAGTTCGATGCCTTTTGAAAATATGGGATGTCCTTTATCGACACTCCATTAAAAAAGAATGAGAAGTTCGTCATTGGCTTGGATGGCTACTTAGGAGAGATGCTCGTGAGTTATATTGATGAGACTTTTGAGAAGCCTATGAGGAATAAGAGTCTATATCCAAAATCGAAAGCTATTGTTACTAAAGAAAATCCAAAGCCACAATCAGGTAGGGGAGGCAAGAAAAAAAGGAATAACAACTGGAGAAAGCGGTTTCAGAACAAAGAAGACCAAAAGGAGAAGTTTATGAGCCAATTTGCTATAAATGTTTGGAAAAGGTTCACTTTATTAGAGACTGCAAAGCCAACGAGAAGAATGTTTTGTTTGTAATAAGTTTGGGCATCTCAAGAAGGACAGTCCGGAGCCACCTAAGTAAAACAGATGGTAAAAGCATATGCCCTAAACGCTATCCCAACTTCATCGAGTGCTTCATCGATGAAAGAGAAGGGGTAGAGAATCGTTATTCAAGGTATGCTTTCCATTTATGATGTTCTCATACGTGTTTTATTTGATATCGGGGTTTCATATTCCTTCATATCTAATGACTTGGTAAATAGATTGGGATTGTGACCCGAAATAGTTTACCGACCTTTGATTGTGACAAACCCTATCGGTGGCTTCAATAGCCTATGTATGGTTTGTTATGGTTTGTCTTATCGAGTCATGGATGTTCTTTTGATTGTGATTGAATTTTTTTGGGTTTCACTGGGTTTGGTATTATTCTGGGTTGGACTGGCGTCATAGATACCGAGTGATGGTGGATTATGAGAATTCATTCGTGATGATAGTTGTATATGATGGGTGGACCGTAGTGTTAAGCTTCCTACCAGATGATGAGGTGATGGTTAGCATTCTATATTTTCTTGATATCCCACATAATGAGTTGTCATCTGTGCCTATTGCTAGGGAGTATTCGAATATATACGAGGAGGTGACCAGACTTTCGCCACCTAGAGCTATCGAGTTCTGTATGACGTAGTGAAAGATGCTAGACCAATAGTGAGGATGGCACCTAAAGAGTAGTGAGAGCTCGAGTTGCAAGTTAATGACCTATTGCGATGAGGGTCCATTCCCAGAAGTAATTCTGAGTAGGGAGCATGTATAGTGTTTGCCATGAAGGCAGATGGTTCCCTTAGACTGTGTGTTGACTACCGTAAGATGAATAAAGTGATGAGAAAGAACAAGTATCCACTCCTACGTATTGATGACTTATTCGATCAGCTTCATGATGCTAGGGTATTTCTGAGTTGGATCTTGAGACGGGATTTCACCAATTGAGAGTATCAAAAAAGGGTGTACCGATTACGGCGTTTCGTATGCCATCTAGATTCTATGAGTGGTTGGTTATGCTATTCGTGCTAACCAACACACTGGCATACCTCATTGATCTCATGAACCGTATTCTTAGGAGTCAGCTAAATAAATTTGTTCTTGTATTCATCAATGATATTCTAGTTTACTCACGAACAGAGAAGGAACATAAGACACATTTGAGGATCATGCTTAGGTGTTGAGAGAGCACCAACCCAAAAGTGAAGTTTTCTGACTATCACTTTTGGAGTAGGGATGTGAAATTCTTGGGTCATGTTGTATTGAGCAGGACATTGTCGTAGATCTTGCAAAAGTTGCAGCAGTTCAAGATTGGACTAGACCCAAAAATCCTACATATATGTGAGAAGTTTACTGGGGTTAGTTGGAAATTATAGACAATCATCCAGGATGTCTCAAAAGTAGCTGCACCGTTGACTCGATCGACGAAAAAGAATTAGACTTTTACTTGGGATGCAAGATGTGAACATGGGTTTGTGAGTTTGAAAGAAAAGTTAACGAGTGTACCAGCATTGACCATTACAAGCGAGAATGAAGAGATGAAAATATACACTGGTACTTGTGGTACTGGATTGTGGGTGGTATCGATGTAGAGAGGCAAAGTTGTTGCATATGCTAGTCGACATTTGAAGCCACATGAGAAGAAATAACTGACCCATGGTTTGGAGTAAGCAGTGATTGTGTTTGTGCTGAAGATTTGGAGGCAATATTTGTTAGGATAGATGTTCGAGCTGTTTGCCGACCATTAATCGTTGAAGTACCCCTTTCACAGAAGGATCTTAACCTTTATCAGCAGTGGTGATTAGAGTTCCTAGCCTCCCATGACTTTGATATTGCATATACATCAGGGAAAGAAAATGCAGTTGCTGATGCGTTAAGCAGGAGACATGCCATGTAACAACCACACCTATCGACACGTCGATCCAAAGCCTTGTGTGACATTCAAACTCACGTCATGCCAAAAAGTACAAGTTGTTAGGTTTTTAAAACATTATAAAGCATAATTATAAGGGGAAGTTCTAAGACATTCTACGGCAGAAGGAATTAAAATATAAGTACTGAAAAATGGACATTTTAGAAAACAGTCTCCAAAATACTTTATTCGCTATGTACACTGTTTCAAAGCACAACATATATTTTATAGACTTTTATATGGTAAATAACTACATGATGGACAACAAGAATATGAGAATTCCAACGTGAAGTTCCTTTCTCCATGCACTGTTCCCAATCAACTGCTAATCTAATCAGAAAAAAGTCTAGTGATTAAGCATGAGTTTAATATATGATGGTCATATGCAGTTACTTCAATACTACTCCAGATGATATAGGGTGTGAGACAAGTCTCCATGAATTCCTAAGATCTATTACCTAAAGGTTCTTGTCTAATACATTTCTACACTACAATTTGTGTAGGCTAATACAATGATATCAAAATAAGGATGAAACCTCACATCTAATGATTGACCACCACTCCTAGAGTTACTCAATGTAAACAATGCCACTAGGCTACTAAAACATATAATCATCGCCGCAATACTACTAAATGTGGAAACACTGCCCCCTTGCCTACTAACCATTAAACATCGCCTGTAGGCTACTGTGGGACTAAATTCACACTATTATTGTAACAACTCGGTAACGATTAAAGTTAATAAAAGTAATTTAATCAATTACCTTGGAATTTGGAGCTTTATTGGATAAAATAGGTTTGATAGTTATTTAATAAAAGGAATTAAATTGTGAAATTGAGATATTTAAATTTTTTAACTAAGTTAAAATATAGAAAACATTTTTATAAAAGTGATAGATTTGAGATATAATGCTGATTTAGTGAAGAAGTGGTTTTGAGTAGGGATTTAGGGACATTTAAATTACAGAATTTGTTTGACAGTAAAAGAAAAAAAATATTTATTTGTGTTAGCTCGGCCCAAATTTAAATAACCAAGCCAAAACTCCTTTTCTACACTTTTTTAATTTTGAAAATTTCCTTCCCTTCACAAGATTTATCATTTGAGTACCTTCATCTCCTGCTAACCATTATCTTCCATTCGAATCAAGAAAACCCACTAACAATCCTCTCTTCAAAATAAAAAATAAATAAAATCAAATAAATTACTTAAACTTATAAAAATTCGAAAATGGGTTTCTCTTTATATTTATGTATTTATAGCTTGAATATTGTGGGTTGTGTTGCGATGGAGGATTGCTGGGTAGGTGCGTTTGTTAGAGCATGCAAGCTTTAGGTGCTTCAAGCTAAAGCCAGTTCAGTGATCTTTGGTCTTGACTAGGCACGTGAAAGGTAAGCAGCATAATTTTCCCTCACCTTTGTTGCTTTTTCATCTTTATAATGTTATTTGGCTCTTCAAGTTTGACGCAGCGGATTAACAGAAAATCGATATAACGATGAAAATGAAGCAATCGGTGAATTGATAATCCTGTAATGCTCGAATTCGTTGATCCGAAGATGCCGAACTCTAGCTATCTCTATCACGTTGATCGCGCACAATTCTGTGAAAAGAGATCTACGATTCTTCAACGTTGATCTTGCGCACAAGATTCCGTAAATCGGCTTCACAAACGAAGATTCGAGCGCACTCGAATGACGTAGGTGGAGATAGGAGATCACACTCGACTACCAATTAGAAGAAAGCACAAAGCAATCAAAAGGAATTTTATTCAATTTTCAACAACCTTTACAAATGACACAACGTGCCTATTTATAGGCTCACAACACAAATGACTTAAGAAAATTACAACACAAAACAGTACACGATTTACAACTACCTAAAAATAACAACGCACGTGACTTAAATTGCTTCACACAACTGAAGATAGCTCGGCAGCGACTTATGGAAGGCACGCGACTTAAATAATAACGTCAGCGACCTAACAGTTCTTCACGTGACTCATGGAAGAAACAGTAAGTCGTTCGCGACTTAGAAAGGGCCCGCGACTTAACAAAAATAGCAACGACTTAAATTTTCTTCGCGACATAAGAAAATTTGCAACCTATGTATCTCGGTCCACGAATGGAAGCACATAATTCGTTCGCGACATAGGTATCTCGCGCGCATCATATGGAAATAGGCAAGGCATATAACTCGCGACTTTACTGGATTTTGCATAACTCGCGCGCGACATATAGAGGAGGCGGGGAGGGGAGTTAGTCGTTCGCGACTCATGATTTAGGTCGGGAAAGATTTCAGTCGCGGCTATGGTTTTGGAATTGATGCCGCGTGAGGGGATTTTGGGATGAGTCGTGAATCGGTGATGGGTGGATGGGTCATGAGTCGCGGAGATGCTTGAGTTGTAGATCGTGGGTCGTTCACGACTTGGGGTGGAGAGCGAGACATTGATGAGTCGGCCGCGACTTAAGGTGAGTCGTTTACCTTCATCTCGTTTGTCTCTAACTTGCGCTGCATCATCCTCCCTTGGTTGAAAAGAATTCGTCCTCGAATTTAAAAGTTCTTCCCCATTGGGCTGTTCATCTTCATAATAAGGTGTAAGATGTTTAACATGAAATAATTCAGAAATGAACACATCCTCCATTTGAAAAGACTTCGTCCCGAATTTACACACTTTCCTCCTTCGAGATGTTGTCTTCCATTCATTATCTGGTTTGATGCGGCCCTGGTGATAACCACTATTGAAATTGATCTTGTTTTGACTTTTGGACGATGCGGTTCGAAATAACGAATGCATGGAATAAAGTGTGGCATCAGGCAGGCGGCATAAGAAAGTGATCTGAGGGAGATGACATATGAAAAAGTGCAGAATAAACTAAGCACTAAATGCCAGAACCACTTCATGTAGCACAGAACTTCATAAGAATAGTGTCCTACACTACATTGCTTCTGCCAATAGGAAGACGTGATATAGAACCAAAACGTGTCTAAAAAGTGAGACGATATAAGGAAATTTAAAATCACGGAACGACTTTGGAAGTCTTGACCGAAAAAGTGTGATGACTCATGCTCAGATTCTTGTCTTTCCTTATCTTGTTCAGCTGTGTCATCATCTAGAATCTTCCTTTGATGTGTTGCATCAATTTCCCCTGACCGGAATGAATTCCCACTCACTTCTCCTTCTACATGTTTATTTTCATAAAACGGTTCCAAGCAATTGTCGTTAATAACGTCAGCAGTGCGGACATGGTCAGTCAATTCCGACTGATTATCATTCTCTTCATCCTGTATTTTCAATTCTTCGTTTTCTTTCAGACTCATAATATCATACGTTCCTGGTAGTAAAATAGCATCTGGTACGAGTTCAGTTTGACGTTGAATGTCCTGGAGGGATGGTAACTCTTCGGATAATGCCTCAGAATATTCGACTTCAGACTCATCGAATTCTGATCCAACTTCCTTGAAAACATCAAGATCTTCACTTGCTCCTTGCTTGGTCAATTCAAACACTTCATTCCTCATTTCCACACACTCTTCGAACAATACAGGGTTAGTTTCTTCAAACAGTTCCTCAGACATCTCATCTTCACACTCTTCAAATACTTCAATCTCTTCAGGATTCTCAAAATCAGAATCTTTTCCTGGTTCAATCAACATTGACATCTCATCAGTATCTTCCATTTCATTGACGAACTCTCTCAAAGATAATAAACTTTCTGATTCTGCCTTCTTTTCTGCTTCACTCTCTCTTTGTTCGGGTTCCTCGAAAATTAAGACATTAATACTTGGCTGACTCTCATCCATAAGCTCAGGTGTTATACAAGAATCTTCCACCATCAAATGAATTCCCTCAACTCCGAACACAATTTCTTCTTCCATACTATCGATATCAAACGTTGGTAATGACGCGTAGTCAACTTCTACATCCACATACTTTGACTCAAGCTCTTCGTTATCATCAAATTTCATCGGTTGATAAAAGTCAAATTCATCAGTCCTCCTCAACAAGTTACTCCCTTTATCCTTTGACAAAACTTCTACATCCCCTGACAAAGAACTTTCATCGTCATCAAATTGTGGTGGTTGATAAAAGTTAACTGCATCAATCCTCCTCAACAAATTACATTCTTCATTCTCCAACTCGACTTCTTCATCTTCATTGTCAAACTTTAGTGGTAAGGCTGCGACTGACTCTGTAGGACCAACCTCTTCAAGTTCTTCCAACATTGGTTTAACCTCCTTAGGAGTTTTAAGCTCTTCACTTGTCTCATACCTAACCAATGTTTCAGCACTACCTTTCGATTCTTCAACACTCTCGCTGAATGATATTGGACTAGTCGGTTCCTCTTCCTCTTCCGGCTCGCTTTCAGTTGAATCATCCACTTCCTCGTTTTCACTTTCTTCCACAGCTAATGCTTTCTTCTTGGGCTCTGCACATTCAACACCTCGATGGTCAAACTCCTGATAATGATATCGCTTAATTTGGTCATCAACATTTGCCTCAACGTTTCCAGGTACAACTGATTTGTTGACTCTCTTAGAAACATCTCTACTGCAATGAACACCTCTACTCTGATTGCTGGAGCTTGTAACCACACCCTTTCCTCGACTCCCTTGACTCAACTTCTGCAACTGTTGATCCATACGAACTTGATAATTGTAGGGTAAGAAATTTGCCTTCATCATTCTTTTCATCTTATCCCACTTGACAACTTTAGATTTCTTCATTCTTTCCCTGGTTGATTTAGTTTGTTGCCACCAATCCATAGCTCTTCCTCTCAAGCTCGTAGCAACTAACTTCACTTGACGAACTTCAGTAACGTCGTTGAGTTCAAAAATCTTTTCAACCTTTGACAACTAATCAAAGAATTCCTCTGCTCGTAGACCACCTCGGAATTCTGGAATTTCTGTGCCCATCCTTGATTTCCGTGTATGACCATTCTCTTCAACATTCCTATATCGACTTTGCCTTTGATCCGGATATCGAAAGTGAATGCTATCATCATAACTATCTTCAAAATTAGATGAGCTTCGATGTCGATTCTGAACATTGACTCTTCTATAACCATGTACATCCTCTCTACTTCCTCTTTCATAATCACCATATGGCTCATGCTCGTAATCACGATAAGCTCTTCTCTCTTCAGCCCGATAATCATGATTGTCTCGTCTAGTTGAAACTGATGAATCTCTTCGATCTTGGTAAAAATGTGGCGACACTCTCCTTTGATTTCGATTCAAGTCAGACATCAACTTCTCTAACTTTCCAAAACCTTTATTGAACTTCTCCTCGAGATTATCACTAATTCGTTGCTATATTGCTTTAGTGTCTTCTCTTCTATACATATCGGAAACATTCTGATGTCGGTTAGTTCTTCTCTGAGGCATGATCACACAATCACAAATATTTCAACGTATTCAAACACAAACTTCAAAACTTCAAACTTCACTTCAACAAAGTCAAACACA
This sequence comes from Allium cepa, assembly GCA_030765085.1. Classification (NCBI taxonomy): domain Eukaryota; kingdom Viridiplantae; phylum Streptophyta; class Magnoliopsida; order Asparagales; family Amaryllidaceae; genus Allium; species Allium cepa. Next base: position 618,617,224 of record CM060942.1, read on the forward strand.
CTTCAACTTTGAACGATCTTTGCACAAATTCAACAAGCTCGGCCCTAACTTAGCTCGGCTCACTTCAATGCTTAGCTCGGCCTAAGCTCTTCATACTTCTCCTTGAATTAGCTCGGTTTCTACCTACACACGGCTTAATCTCTAAATGCTTCAAAAAAAATTCAAAAACTTTACTCGGCCTTGCACTTCAAAGGGATCTTCAACACTTCAACACTAAGTCGTACACCACTTCAATTTCAAACCAAAATTTCACGAATCAAACTCCTCACAAACCGATGCTTCAATTCTCGGCTCAAACACTTCTCCAAAAATCCAAACACTTTCCGGACTTTGATCCAAAAGAATATGGATCGAAAGTTACAAACTTGTTGCAACTTCTCGATGAACACGATGAACAACTTCAAACTTCATATACTTGGCTCCAAGACCCGATTTAGCTATGATTGGCTAAACCATGCTCTGATACCAAAACTGACGCAGCGGATTAACAGAAAATCGATATAACGATGAAAATGTAGCAATCGGTGAATTGATAATCCTGTAATGCCCGAATTCGTTGATCCGAATATGCCGAACTCTAGCTATCTCTATCACGTTGATCGTGCACGATTCCGTGAAAAGAGATCTACGATTCTTCAACGTTGATCTTGCGCACAAGATTCTGTGAATCGGCTTCACAAACGAAGATTCGAGCGCACTCGAATGACGTAGGTGGAGATAGGAGATCACACTCGACTACCAATTAGAAGAAAGCACAAAGCAATCAAAAGGATCAACAACCTTTACAAATGACACGACGTGTCTATTTATAGGCTCACAACACAAATGACTTAAGAAAATTACAACACAAAACAGTACACGATTTACAACTACCTAAAAATAACAACGCACGTGACTTAAATTGCTTCACACAACTGAAGATAGCTCGGCAGCGACTTATGGAAGGCACGCGACTTAAAAAATAACATCAGCGACCTAACAGTTCTTCACGCGACTCATGGAAGAAACAGTAAGCCGTTCGCGACTTAGAAAGGGCCCGCGACTTAACAAAAATGGCGACGACTTAAATTTTCTTCGCGACATAAGAAAATTTGCAACCTATGTATCTCGGTCCACGAATGGAAGCACATAATTCGTTCGCGACATAGGTACCTCGCGCGCATCATATGGAAATAGGCAAGGCACATAACTCGCGACTTTACTGGAATTTGCATAACTCGCGCGCGACATATGGAGGAGGCGGGGAGGGGAGTTAGTCGTTCGCGACTCATGATTTAGGTCGGGAAAGATTTCAGTCGCGGCTATGGTTTTGGAATTGATGCCGCGTGAGGGGATTTGGGGATGAGTCGTGAATCGGTGATGGGTGGATGGGTCGTGAGTCGCGGAGATGCTTGAGTTGTAGATCGTGGGTCGTTCACGACTTGGGGTGGAGAGCGAGATATTGATGAGTCGGCCGCGACTTAAGGTGAGTCGTTTACCTTCATCTCGTTTGTCTCTAACTTGCGCTGCATCAAAGTTTTGTACATATCTTGTTGTTTTCATATATTTGGGCATGCAAGTAATTTATACATTACTCATATATAAAACTGTAAATAATGGAGCTGCTCATGTATGCATGCGTTTTCATAAATGTGTAGGGTCTTCTGTTGATGGTTGTACCTGGGTACGAATTGTGTGTGTGCGAGTTGTGGTGATGTGCGTGTACATGTAACATTTTGTGTATACCCAAGTATTTCTGTGTTGTGTGCAAGCTAGTGATGTGTGTGAGAGTGTGTAAACTTGGGAGAGCATGTGAGCATTTATTAGTGTATGAATATATATGTGTGTGTATATGTTTGGAATATGTGTGTTGCGTGTGTGTATTAAGTGTAAGTATATGTCCATTCTTATTCTCTTCCACTGCACTTCTCCTCTTCATCCTTCTCCCTGCTCTCTCTCTCTCTCTCACTCTCTCTCTCTCTCTCTCTCTCTCTCTCTCTCTCTCTCTCTCTCTCTCTCTCTCTCTCTCGTTCATCTTCCTCTTCCTCGTGTACACAGCAGGCTCCATCCCTGAATGATCAAATCTCAACAGTTCATCCTTCAAATACAAATAACAATCTTCAGATCTCTACCACCTTACACTCAGGAGGAGTGGTATAGGCTAAGGAAAGTAATTAATCGGAGGACTAGGGAACACCAGTTGGAGGATATTAATTAAATACTAAAATTGCTTTTTATCTTAATATTTTTGTTTTACTGTTTGAGTAAGGATATTTTATACATCACCTTTAATTGTTTAGAAAAATAAGATAAACATAAATATGCGTTATATTGTATGTATGTGACTGTGTACTATGCATGTGTATTTTATGTTATCTTGTGTGTATTACATATGTGTCGGGCTGTGTAATTTTGTATGCTGTGTTAGTGTGTAATGGGTGTGTATTCATATGTTTGTGTGAGAGCGTGCTTCTGTGTGTGTGTGTATAACATGAGCATGTGCATTTATGTGTGAGGGAGTCTACATTTCTTTATACTACCCGGTGTTGCTACTGTCTTGTGATTTCTACGTGCGTGGAGAGTATGTATGTGCGTAGTGACCTGTGTTTATGTGCTTTTATATATATGTGTGTAGCTTGAGTACAAAATGATGACATCCTTGTTAATAGTATTTAGATAGCCTGCTGTGTTTTTGACAATAATTTGTATGCAAACATTGAGTGTATATATATATATATTTAACCTGAAATATGCATTTGTATATATGTAAATATATCATATGAATCAAAAAAGTCTATATAAGTAATACAATTAAATTCATGTATATGATTATATATTATTCATGAATGTAAATATAAATTAATGTTTATTAAATAAACAAAGTGAATTTAATAGTATTTTAACAGAGAAATATGAAATGTTGTTTAATTGTTATTTTATGGATTTCAACGTATATTTTTATGAAACTCTAATATATATAATTTAGTGAAAATAAGGAGCACATCCATAAAATCAAAATTAATACATAAAACATCATTCTCATAAAAAAATTATAAATTACATCCTTATTTTCAAATACTATAATTTTCTTCCCTACAATACCTCTCTTCTCCATTGCAGCAATGTTGATTCTTTATATATGGATGTTACACATCCATAATTAAAATTTGCACCCCATCAATTATCAATCTTTAAAACGCGATAACTTCTTGTAGAACGACGGATTAACAAATCGTTTTCACCATCAAATCACAAATTTTAATATCTTTCTAATGAGTGACATTGTGCATATGTAAAAACAACGGCATGACAAACTATTCGTGGATCCAATAGTTGCAGACATTTATGCAACCATATGCAATAATAGCAGACATGTCTGCAATCATTCCATATAATTACAGACACGTCTGCAACTATATGCAATAGTTGTAGATATATCTGCAATCATACCATATAATTGCAGACATATCTGCAACTATATGCAATAGTTATAGACATTTCTTCAACTATATGCAATAATTGCAGAACCATATAATTGCATAAATGTCTACAATTATGTTTTTTAAATTTCTATAATCATATGATATGATTGCAGACATTTTTGCAACTATATGCAATAACTGCAGAAATTTCTGCAATTACACCACATTTCTTCAACTATATGCAATAATTGCAAGCATGTTTGCGATTATACCATATATTACAGAATTGTCTGCAATTATGTTTTTTAAATTTCTGCAATTATATGGTATGATTGCAGGCATTTCTGCAACTATATATAATAATTGCAAACATGTCTGCAATATACAACAGTTGCAGACATTTCTTCAACTATATGCAATAATTACAGACATGTCTGCAATTATACCATATAATTGCAGAAATTTTTGCAATTATGTTTTTCAAATTTCTGCAATTATATGGTATGATTGTAGACATTTCTGCAACTATATGCAATAGTTACAGAAATGTCTACAATCATACCATATAATTCATGTTTGCAATTATAATTATATGCAATAGTTGAATACATTTCTTTAACTATATGCAACAATTGCAGACATGTCTGCAATTATACCATATAATTGCAGAAATGTCTATAATTATATGCAATAGTTGCAACTGTATGCAATAATTGTAGATTAGTCTGCAGTTATACCATATAATTACATAAATGTCTGGATTATATACAATAGTTGCAACTGTATGCAATAATCGTAAACATGTCTGCAATTATACTATACAATTACAGAAATATCTGCAATTATATGCAATAGTTGCAGACATTTCTGCAACTATATGCAATAATTGCAGATATGTCTGCAATTATACCATATTATCGCAGAAATGTCTGCAATTATATGCAATAGTTGCAAATTTGAAGAAAAATCGAAGATGTTTAAAATTTGCAAAATTGTCTGCAAATATATGGATTAATTGCATCTTTACTGTAAATATGATTTTTTTTGGTATCACCAATGGATCTCATTTTAAATATCATAATTTTTTTGATTTTTTGGTGAAAACGATATGCTGATCCGATGTTTATACAGAAAGTTATAAACGTTTGAAATGTTAAAAACGTAAAGGGTATTTAGGTCTTTGTGTGTGCGTGAATTTGAAAATAGGGACCGAAAACTTATTAAAAAACGGAGGGATGTTTTATATATTTTCAAACCTCAACAGGGATGTATGCTAAACGCACTCTATAATTTATGTATTAAAGATATATTTAATCAGTTAGGAATAAATTAAATTATTTAGATTAATAAATGAAATAAAAGGATTTCTATAGTTGTTTTTGAATATAGAATTATTATTTAATTTTATTAAAGATTGAGAAATTAGTTATAGTGTATAAAATATATTATATTTGAGTTTTGTAATTATATAATTAAATATGGAAAATGCATTTATTATCCATTTCTTTGGTATTTATTTTGTTATATAAAAATTATATATTTTGAACGTTTCATTATTAAGTATTGATCCGTTTATTTATATTATTTGAACAATCTATTTTTATATAAGTTCCTGATTTCTAATTTCTAATTTTCTTCATATTAATTCCAATGAGATGAGTGGTTCACCATTGATATTGATTTGATTTATGTTTTGAAATAGTACGGTGAAAACATTTTTTGATTGATTTATTGATGGTTATTTTTTTGTGATGAGAAATTTTAATAGAGGGATTTGTGATGTCATTTGGTAAGGGATTTTCGGTAACACTTTTTCGATTATTCATTGGAGTTATCATATAGAGATATAAAGTGTAGATCAAGTGTAATTTTTGAACATTGAATAATTATTCGAATGCGGTGGTATGTGACGTCGTTATATTTTTTTAATTATTCATTGCAAGTAAATTTTACTCGAACAAAGATTACATATGTGTGTGTGACGATACTCACTACGGGGAGTATAGTATAGCCGTATGTTGGCTTATGAGTTGAGCCATGTGTCGACGAAAGATTGGAGCTCTAGTATATCATAGTCATGTGTTGACTTATATGGAGCCGTGTGTCGGCTTACGTCTAGAGCTACGTGTAGATATAAGATATGAGTACAAGTCATCCACCTTTGTCCAACTCTATTTATGGTCCGAAAGTGAACCAGATTGGCCAGTATCCACCTTGACGGGCTGATCGTGGGGTCGTGCCCCAGATCCACGGCACCGTTGTATAACAATATTCGATGCACATCATGAGATTGGAGTTGGCTGCCCCTTGTGTCACATAGGCCAGTAGTTAGTTGCCATAGGGGCACATGTCAGTAGTCATAGCTGAAGAGACTACTCATTGTTGAGCCTATGGTGGATCATTGTCACGATACCGAGAGAGGAGAGGTAATGGTAACTGGTGAATGTAAGAACGGATCCAGCTATCAGTGGGAGGCTAGTAGACCCTGGGTTCCTAGAGCATGTTGTATGCCATCAGTATCCCTTTCTTGTTCGCAGTTATGTGTGTGTATTGTGGACTGACAAATATTATTCACAATCCAATGGGTTAGCTATACTAGAGTTTGTGTGTCTAAAGTGTAGTCAGTCGCCATATATCCATACTCTTTTGGATATTTTACAAATTCCTTTGTTTATTGATTGAGATTTGGGCGATGATAGATTATCATTATGATTTGTATAATATTGGATACCGTTTAAATTATATAATAGGCCATCTCAATTTTCTACCGATTTTATGATTTTATATAATAAATTTTATGATTTTATAATATTATATTAAGGTATGGTTGTATGTTAACCTGATTCACTTGATGATTTCATTTTCTAGGATGATGTTTTTCTGTATGGTGTATGGATGATCCACCAATTGGATATAATATTCTTGATTTATGCTGAATTATTTATATGGATGATGACATTTTATATGTTAAACCGCCTTTTTGCAAAGCAGTATGCAGGCCATTTAACCCAATAGACTTCACGATCATCGAGGCTGGAATATCACGGAGTTGGTTCAAATGGATAAATAGATAATCAACTACGGATAATAATACGAAGCCCGGATTAAACATAGTAGGTAGATAAATGATGAAGAGTGCTTGAATTAAGAAAATTAGCTTAGATAAAGAAGGGTCAGCATAAGATGATTTGATATACTATGGATCAACATGGAGGGTCCGACATAGTTTAACTCTTGGGATTGATAGACGTGCTTTAGTGTATATGTATATGGATCGGCATAGCCCGGGTTGGCAGGACTCGGAGGGAGGCATAGCTTGGGTCGGCATGGGAATAACGATCGTCATAGGAAGGGTTTAACATAGTTTGGGTTCGACATGGAAGGGATCGATGAGATAGGGAGCGACATGGTTGGGATCGACATAGTAGAGGTTGGCATAGTAGAGATCGGTATAGAAGGGGTCGGCATAGTTCAGGGCAATATGGATCGGCATCCTCAGGGAGACAAGGGGTCGGCATTTCACATAAGGGAGGAAGGGTCAGCATTTTCTTGGAGGAAGTGGGTTCGACATTTGGTCTGAACGAAGAGGGATCGACGTTAGTTTAGGGATGGACGGATCGGCATTATTTGAATGAAGAGGGATCAACATTGGTTTGGAGGTGGATGGGTCGGTGAAGCTTGTTGGAGGGCTATGGATCGACATATTTCAGGAAGAGGGATCAGCATGGATTTAAGTGGAGGGATAATGATCAGTAGTGCTATGCCGATCGTTATTTTTGGTCGAGTAGGGAGACGATCATTATGGTGGGCCCGTGCTGGTGAGAAGGCCTTGTAGCCGAAGTTTCACCTATAAATACAACATGCTTGGCTCCAGAAAAAGGAATTTTGGATTCTACTTCTTGTCATCTTCTTCCTAGAGGCTACTCTGCCATTTTCATTTTTGGAATCTTGGAATGTAACTGGAATCAAATTTCAGTATAATAAAAAGGATTATTTTAGAGTGAACGTAGGCCGGAGTTAGCCGAACCACTATAATTCTTGTCTCTTTTACTTGCTTTCATTTTAATTTGCTTAATCTTCTTATTATATTCTTTACATCATATGCTATCTGTGATTTGTGACTGGATATTGGTGCTTTCCGTCCAATTGGGTGTTGGTGGCCATTTTTGACGCCAACATTTTGGTGTTTTCACTGAGAAAGCTTACACTCAGGGATTTGGGAGTTAGGATCTTGGATTTGAAAGCTTGGGAACTTGGATTTAGGAAATAATGGCTAAGCAATCAACAAGGATATAGAGAAAAGAGAGGAGCCATAATGAAGTCAGGAGGCTTCTTCAGGAACTAATCAGACCACAATCTTCATTACCAGAGATGAGATGGAAACCATGATCAATGATATGCAGGAAAGGTGCTAAAAAGGCATGAGGAAACGATGCATAATCTATTCCAACAGATTGGATAATCTGGAGTGCAAAAGCAAGGGAATGGGGTTGCAGGGAATACTGAAAATGTGGATCACGGAGTTAGAGCGGTCGGTGTAGAGAAAGTCTAGAATCAGAACCACGGGAATGGAATAACCAGGATATGGGACAGAACGGAGCTATCCGGAGCAGCTTCTTACCAACTAGGAACGATTGGCCAAAGCAATACCGATCGTTATAGAACAATCAGTGTCGATCGATCCATACTTGGGGGCATGCCTCGGGATCATATTGGCTCAATTCCAGGTGGGATATCGGGTGGTGTTGTATAGTTTGGCATTGATGAGAATAAGGGTGCTCGTCCAGAAGAGCAGATTACATAATTCCCAAGTGGATTCGGGGGGCAGCTTGGAGACAACAGACAAAAGACTACAACTTGATGACAGTGACAGGTTGGCGGAAATGATCAGACGGGCCATGAGAGGAGGATTGGAAAATAGAAATTTGGAAGATGTGAATAGGAACCACTTCGCTCCTACGATTAGGCAAACCAAGAATCCACCGGAATTCAAAATACCAACGTTGGAGGCATATAATGGAAGAACGGATCCCATTGTTCGTCTGATAAGGTACATGAGGCATATGGAAGTATTGGGGGCATTGGAGGAGGTCATGGCACAGTTCTTCCCTTTATATTTGACAGATATAGAAACACCATGGTTCAGACAATTGGAAAGCGGCTCTATTGGTACGTAGATAGAATTGATCGAAAGGTTTATGAGGCAGTTCAGAGTCCACAACTCGGGACCCAAAAATGTGATGAGTTTGGCAACACTGAAACAGAGGATCGAAGAGTCCCCGAGGAGTTTTCTAACATGGTTTAATGCTATGGTGGCATCAGTTGATCATCCAAGTCCATCCATGGTTTTGATGGCAGCTGTATTTGGCATTGCTGATGGCACAAAGTTCTAGGATTCACTAGTACGAGATCACCTATGGATTTAGGGGAATTTTACCATGAACCAGAAAGGTTCCTGCGACAGGAAGAAGCACGAGCAAACAAACCATAGGTGAATGCCATGCAAAGTAGAGGATCATCAAGAGACGTAAACAGGAACGATAAGGGAAAATGGAGAATGAATGATGACAGTAATATCTCAAGAAGGCAATGGAGAGAACCGAAATTCTCTTCTTACATGGACTTGAATGAAACTCTGGAAAGGATTTATTTGGATACTCGAGCGCACCTTTAGTATCGAAGCCCGGCTAAAAGGAAACCGTCCGAATACGAGCGGGAATGAGTAAAGCATTGTCTATTCCATGAGCTGGATGGACACAATACCAATGATTGCAGTCATTTGAAGGATATCATTGAGGAACATATGAGGAATGGTAATTTGCAACAATATATAAGGAATCAAGATGTGGCAGTGGAACAGGAGCAGCCAGCGCCCACCTTAAGTGAAGACGGCACTGAATTAAGGCATCATTGTCACCTTATCATTAATTGATTGGATTTATGGCATGGAATAAGTAATAAACCGCGTAGTACAACGGCTAAGTCACTTACTCATGTATAGGATCGAGGATGGTCCCTAGGCATGCTCTGAGATGACGATGAAACTTGGTGCTCGGGTTTATGAAATCTTGTTTTTCTGTTTACTGCAAACTATGGTTTTTCTGGTACTATGGCAATTTTGTTTTCTTGGTTGTACGGGGTTTTATTTTATAGTTCATCAACTATACTCTAGAATGATTAAATTTGGATTAATGTAATAAGTAACACTAGTCACGGTTAAGGCCCCGACCGAAGAGACGAGGCAATAACCGCGAGTTACGAGTCCCTTCGCTGGAAAGCGACAAGATGGACTCGAACATGGATAAGTCCTAGGCTGGGGATCAAGGACAGAGTAGGATACCCCATGGATTAAGTCCTCGACAGGAGAGTTGAGTTCAGAGATGGATACTCATGGGTTAAGTCCTCGGCTGGGGATCGAGGCTGGATTAGGATACCCGACGGATTAAGTCCTCGACCGAAGTGCCGAGGCCAAAGAAGGACAACCATGGATAAGCCCTCCACCGAAGAGTCGAGGCCAGAGTAGGATAAAGCAACTCGGACATGTCTTGGATTTAGATGTGGACACGGAGAGGTCCCGGATTTGGATATGGATCCGGAGAGGTCTCGGATTTAGATATGGACCCGGAGAGGTCCTGAATTTGGATTAAACGACCCAAAAAGGCCTAAGGATTTGAATATGGACTTGGAGAGGTCCCGAACTTGGATAAAACGATCCAAAGAGATCGAGGATTCGGTTAATGGATTCAGAATTGGATATCAACTTAGAATAGTCATGGATTTCACTAAGGACCGAGAGAGATCAAGGAATTGGATTAGCAACGAATTGGGTTCTAGATTGGATAATATAACGATCAATGGATTATGGATTTTGGATTTTGGACTTATGGTAATTCAAAACAAGTCTTCCTATAGCAAGGCATGTTTTGGGGGCAAAGAGTTAACCCACATGTTGGAAAAGTAGTACGCAGACGGATTTAACCCAATAGACTTCATGATTATCGAGGCTGGAATATCATGGATTTGGTTCAAATGGATAGATAGATAATCAACTTCAGATAATAATACGAAACCCAGATTAAACATAGTAGATAGATAAATAAGGAAGATTGCTTGAATTGAGAATTTTTTGCTTGGTTAAAGAAGGACTGGCATAAGATGATTTGATATACTATGGATCAGCATGGAGGGTATGGCATACTTTAACTCTTGGGATGGATATACGTGCTCTAGTGTATATGTATACAGATCGGCATAGCTTGAGTCAGCAGGACTCGGAGGGAGGCATAGCTTGGGTCGGCATGGGAATAATGGTTGGCATAGGAAGGGTTCAGCATAGTTTGGGTTCGGTATGGAACGGATCGGCAGGACATGGATCGACATGGTTGGGATCGGCATAGTAGAGGTCGGCATAGTGGAGATTGACATGGAAGGGGTACGCATAGTTCAGGGCAATATGGATCAACATACTCAAGGAGAGAAGGGGTCGCCATCTCACATAAGAGAGGAAGGGTCGACATTTTCTTGGGGGAAGTGGGTTCGACATTTTCTTAGAGGAAGTGGGTTCGACATTTTGTCTGAACGAAGAGGGATCGACATTGGTTTAGAGGTGGATGGATCGGCATTGGCTTGAATGAAGAGAGATCAACATTGGTTTAGAGGTGGATGGGTCGGTGAAGCTTATTGGAGTGCTATAGATCGTCACGTTTCAAGAAGAGGGATCGACATTGAGTTAAGTGGAGGGATAACGATCGGTTGTGTTATGCTGATCGTTATTTTTGGTTAGTTTGGGCTGGATGATCGTTATGGTGGGCCCATGTAGGTGAGAAGGCCCTGTAGCCGAAGTTTCACCTATAAATACAACAGACTTGGCTCCAGAAAAAGGACTTTTGGATTCTACTTCTCCTCATCTTGTACCTAGAGGCTACTCTTCCATTTTCATTTCTGGAATCTTGGATTGTAATTGTAATCAAATTTTAGTATAATAAAACGGATTGTTCTGGAGTGGACGTAGGCCAAGTTAGCTGAACCACTATAAACCTTGTCTCTTTTACTTGCTTTCATTTTAATTTGCTTATTCTTCATATTATTTTCTCTACATCATATACTATCTATGATCTCTGACTGGATATTGGTGCTTTCACGTACAATTGGGTGCCGGTGGCCATTTTTGACGTCAATATTATATAAGGTTTTTTGATGTTTTACGTTATATGATATTTGAGTTTGTACGAGATAACATTCTTATGCTATTACCCAGTATATGTCGAGTACTATATGTTTATTGACCCTAGATTTAGATATTGTCTCACCCATGTGTTATTTATCTAACACTCGAGTCAATCCGAGACATTTCAGATACATGGACGACGTGACCAACATCTATGTTACTAGGCTTAGAGGAGTTATATTAAGGATTGTTATATGATATTTATATGTCATGAATTTACTGTATATATTTGATACAGAATTGTATATTGAATATTTGTCTTATGTTATTGGGATAGTTGAATGGGAGATATTTGTAGTTAAACAGCAATATATATTGCATATTATATTATATGTTCTCATTGTGATTGCTCTGTGTTCTCATTATTCACTATATGTTATGTATTATTCTATCCTAGAGGTGTACATGTTTATTGCTTTGTATTGATACTGCATATATTTAGACGAGTTATTTATTTGATGTTTTAATACGTGCCGATGTTAGTCCAAGGGAATATTCATGTGCATAGCCCATATAACCTCACTCCATACTATCTGATAATACTACTCTGTAATACTCTTGGATAGGATAGGTAGAGGTAGGGTGTCATAACTACCACCGCCACTAGGCTACTAGGAAACGATTCCCCTCTCACTATCCCTGGAGAGGAATACCCGAGATGTCGACTCGTCGTCACATCGTCTACATCTGCTTCCACTTTTCGATCTGGTGTTCTCTTGCTGCATGTTATGGTTCCTCCATTTGAACTATATCACTTGTGTTAGAAATCATGTATACATGGACCTCCCATTGAGCCAGACCCACTCCATCAAGTATCCATGCCAGTCTGCACACCTACTGTTGGAATCTCTTGTGAGTGCCATTTATGAAAGTACATAACCGCCAGTCGATTACTAAATCCCAAATTGGGTAAAGAACATTTACCTAACACCCCAATGGCCTAATGTCCTCTCATAGGGAATTAGCTTCCTTACTATTTCTAAACATAGCTGAATCCCAAATAGGTTGAGGTTCAGATTCTGCAATTTTTATTCTGGACGATCAACCATTGCCCTCAAAGGTCGACCGCTAGGGTTCTAGGGTCGACCGTTCACGTAGTAAATTTAGGATTTCTGCATCTTTTGAACGTCATTTGTTTTTATAGTCAATTCTGATCATTAACGTTATTTAATTGGCCCTAATTATAGTCTAAGCATCAATTTGCAGTTCCATTTAGGGTTCGTTGATTTATGATTTTCAAATCAAATTCTTAAAGGGACGTAAGTGTCAATTTCAAGTTAATAGTTTAACATTGTTCAATCTACAACCTATTTTGCATATTCCAATTTAGGGTTTATACAATTCAAATTATATTTCTGGCACCCTAAACCAATTAAAATAGATTAAATTAACTGTAATGATCATCTGACCAAAATTCTTTCCACTCACCTCAAGCCTAAGCTCTTCCTATTTGCTATGCTTGAGAATTACACCTCTGTGTGTTATCTCTTCTTGCTCCGCTTTGATCCACCTTAATTTAGTTGCTTCTATTCTTCTAGGTTGAATTAATTTGATTTTTAGAAATTTTTAGGGTTTGGGGATAAAGAAACTTTGGAAGAGTTTGGTTACTGTAAACTTTTAGTTGAGAATTAGGGTTTCATTAGTTTGGTATTTATAGGGGTATGGTTAATTTTTGGACCTTCAGGTTAGCTTAGGAAATATCTTCATAGCATCAGGTTCACTCACCATAGCCTTCTTGCCTACGAAATGGATCAGAATTGTTCAAATTGCGTCATTGGAAATCAAAATGCAGGACTTTTATACAGTGATGGTCGACCCTCATCAGCCCATGATCGACCTTCATCAGCCCAAGGTTGACCTTACAGTGCAAAATTTTGCATATATTTAATTTTTAAATATTTAAATTTTTATTTTATTATAACGCCTGTAACTTCTTCATATTAACTTCGATTTTGAAGTGTTAAATATGAAAATTGCTACAAAGGCAATAATGTAAGTTTTGTAGACAAAATTGAATTTGTGAAAATTTTCTTTTTAGTCCTTTTTTAATTAAATCAAGATTTCTGATTAAATTTCCATTTAAATTTCTATTGAATTTTTCTGTTATATTTTGAGGGGTTGCATGATAGCTTGGGAGCTATGTTTCTAGAGTAAGTGTAGTTAGAGTATATTGTTGGTTATGATTTCCAACCAAAATGCAAGCTAGAGCCAAGGATATCGGTGAGCTTGACTATCAAATACTCTGATTGAGCGAATCGATACTAGTCTGAGGCGTGATGCCAGATTAGCTAAGATTAAAGCTGGAGTAGAGTCTGAAGAGATGAGACAGCGTGGACTCGACCGAGAAGGTTGGCTTGTAAAGATGGGATATTGTTTGTTCTTGATGTTGACGTATTGAGGGATGAAGTGTTATGGAAGTCCCATCATTCGAGATTGACTATCCGTTCTAACAGTAATAAAATGTACCAGGATATGAAGAAAATATATTATTGGGAAGGGTTAAAGAAAAACATTGGGACACTCATCTCAAAATGTATGAACTGCCAGTTGGTTAAGGCAGAGCAGAAGAAGCCTAGTGGTTTAATGCAACTGCTAGAAGTTCCCCATTGAAAGTGGGATCAAGTTTCGATGGATTTCATCGATGGACTACCGAGGACTCGAGAAGAGTACGTCAACATTTGGGGCATAGCCGATCGATGGTCCAAAAATGCCATATTTATACCCGTCAAGTCAAGTAGGACGGCAGCAAAACTAGCCGAATTATATGTGAAATGGATAGTATGATTCCATGGTGTGCCGAAGAGTATTATAAGTGATCGAGACCCGTTGTTTACTAGTAGGTTTTGGAAGAGCTTACAAGAAGCGTTGGGGACAGAGTTGCATCTGACTATGGCTTATCATCCGCAGACTGACGGCCAAACTGAGAGAGTGAATCGTGTCTTAGAAGAACTCTTGCGAGCTTGTATACTTGATTTTGGAGGATCATGGAATGATCACTTACATCTCAATGAACTTGCATACAATAACAGTTACCAGTCCAGCATTTGTATGGCACCATTCGAAACATTATATGGCCGATCGTGCAACGCTCCTTCATATTGGTAGGAAGTAGGCAAAAAATTGATAATTTGGCCAAATATGTTTAGAGAAACCTTGGAGAAGATCAAGATCACTCGACAACGGATGAAAGGTGCTCAAGACAGATATAAGAGTTATGCCGATAAGATATGTAGAGATCTAAAATTCTCAATCGGCAATATGGTATTTGTCAAGATCTGTACATTGAAGAATATAATTCAGTTTGGTGTAAATGGAAGTTGATACAGAGCTTTGTAGTCCATTTTTCAAAGCGAGAGGGGATTAAGAACCTTGCATATAGGGTTGACTTACCACAAAGGATGGCGGAAGTGCACAGTGTATTCAACTTTCTCACTTGTTGAAGTTTATGCATGACTCGAGCATCTATCACACTGGACCAATTGGATGATATCGAGATTGAACTAGAGCATTTGAGATCTCGTAGGCTTATTTGTATCATTGGATGCGATATGAAGCAGCTTAGGAGGAAGAAGTGAAGTTGGTGAATGTTCAATGGAGCGAAAGCACAGGCGATTGTACTTGGGAGACCGAGGAGAGCATGAGTATAACTTATCCAGAGCTCTTTACTCGGTGAAACTTTCTATTTATCACTTTTAATTTCACTTATAATATCTTGAAGTACACCCAGTGTAGTATCTAACATGTTATGGTTCGCTTGGATGTTAACTTTTTCAGTTGTTGTTGTGTATGCATGGTTGATGTGTGATGGTTGCCTTTGCTTATACCTGATTGTTAGGCATGCAGGATGACCTTATCGATTTTTTTGGTATTTCGGGGGTGAAATTCCTAAAGGGGAGAGAATGTAACAACCCATATTTTACGTATCGAAGGATCATAAAATATTAATATTATTTTATTTCAGGTCATATGATTCTATAACTCTGGGAAATGACTACCAAAGACATTTTCCATGCTTAGAATTTTTATCGGATGATTTTGACCCCAAAAATATTGTATGGCCTATAAATTTTGATAATTGCCGAACTAGGAATTGAAACCACTTCCATTAGATCAGATGATTGTTTCTCTTTCCTATAATATAGGATGGATGATGATATTCTATGACTAACGAAGGTTGTCTACAATATTTCCTAACCACGAGGACTTTAAACATGAGTTGTAAGGATAGTTCCAGGATGGGTTCTGCTATGTGACGTGTGCAAAGGGATCGTTGATATTCGTAGATTTCGAAATGTGCTCGTAAAGTAGGGGTATATGAGGATGCTCACTTGGGAGTGCAATGTGCCCTAGATCACACAATGTTTCAATTTGTTTTACCCTAAACTTAATGTGATGGAAATCTAGTTCCTAGCCTACTAAGTGGCATGGATTCGAGTATCGAGAAGCCAAACGTTGAGTAGTCCTTCACTATGCAATGGGATCATATGTGTATCATATATCTAATGCACTGAGTGGGTGAATGTGAGGATGGATGATGGATGTTATGTTTACTTAGTTGCTTATCACGTTAGGGATGTCACACGATGTAGATATTATCGACATAGATATCTAAACATCCCTTAGTACTTTGATGTATAGTACACCCATGATGACTATGATAGAGTAGCATATATTTATGTTATGTGCTAACTCTATGGATGTAAGGATAGGTCAAGTATCATTTTTCATACCATTTGTCCTAGTATATTGACTTTATAGTATTTGAGATTTTCTATCACTCGCACCAGACTATTGCCCAACTTGGGATTTTATGCTCTGCTTCTTATTATTCTAAGTACTCTTAAATGAGTAAATTATGGATATCAGGTCTAGTGAGCACACGGAGCCGGACAGGTGATGAGCATGAGGCTGTACTCTCTTATTACCATATTTAGTTCTTATTGCCTATCATTCTGCTCTGTAGCACTATGGAGCTTACTAATGTTATTATCTATTTTGAGACAGTTATCGATTTTGAGTTTATTATCGGTTGTATAAACTCTATTAACTATGTTGTATAGCTATATGTATCCTAATACTCTGGTTTTTGTGATTTATTCAGTTATTACCGCCTCGCCTGTTTTATATCTGAGATGTTTACTATTACATTTTATTCGATGCGCTTTGAGATACATAGCAAGTTATGTGTTTGATTATTTACTTTACAGCCTTGACTATCATCCTACATCAAGAAGACACAGTTACAACGCATTATATAGGTTATAGAATTAGGTGCCTGTGGTGTAGGGCATTCATCATGGTACCTATGTCAATACATACTCAGAGCCCTCTTCAGTCTGTTTACTCAGCTATACTATCTGCAAAACGGACGATTAACAACTTCCCCTTAAAGGTAGTGAATAAGGCTTAGTAAATGTGGTGTGTGTTTTTTGTTATATATATATATATATGTGTGTGTGTGTGTGTGTGTGTGTGTGTGTGTGTGTGTGTGTGTGTCTATATATATGTGTATCTGTGTGTATGCATGCGCACACATGTGTTTGTGCACGTATACCCTTAAAATAAATACAAGCACACTCTCTCAACACATCCTAATATAGTAGTTACCGCTTAACCTTAGCTTTAATGCCAAATAAAACAACCTTCAATCTACCACATTCCGATCCATGTATAAAAGTGGCAATGGAATTACAGATATCACGAATGGTGGATGATTTTGAGGTAATACATAGAAAAATCACAAAGATTCCACAAAAATCTACACTTTTTAAAACACACAGCAGAAGGACATATATAGTACTAACAAATACCATAATCCCAGATAAATAAAGCAAAATTGTAGCTAATATCTCTCAATTACAGAATATAAACAAGATTAAGAAATAAAATCTAAATTTTTGGGAAAATATAAATTAACTAGTAGATAGATAACAAGCAAATATGCATCTCTATCATACCACGACGTCTTCGAAATCACCACCAATCCTCTATACCCACCTATTTGTGTCAAAATTGGGCACAACACTCTTCGGAAGTTTTTGAAGAGATAATAAGTGAAGAAAGCAAATTAAAATGGGGATTATCTAACAAAAACTCCAAGCAACAGAAAATAAATTGCACAGAAGACAACAATTTAGAGTGGTTCGGCAATTTGCCTACGTCCACTATGAAGCTTTGTTATTTTATTGCTCGATATCCGGAGAATACAACTTTTATGTGACTAAGTACAGCAGTTCCTAAGCAAAAATTCGAAGTCAAAGGCAGCGGCGGTGCTCTGAAGTAATTCTGGCGGCGTCCGGGCGTGCTTTATCTTTCGAAATTCTCCGATCCCTTTTCTGAATGACCAGGGGCTCTATTTATAGGTGTTGGAGGCTGATATTTCTCCTAAAATCCGGGAAGACCACTTCTGACACGTGCAGGGGGCCCACATGGCTGAATTCTGGAGATCCGGGCCCGCTTTTGGATCGATTCGACCCTTGGTTCGAATCGATCAAAAAAGTGTCCAATCAGGATGAAACTTTGCGTGGCCATTCTTCTATGTACGTGCAAGCTCCTGTGAAAATTTCATGGTATTTGGACTTGTAGATCTCAAGTTATGATCGATTCAAGATTGTATTTCTGGTCAGCATGCGTGCTTCGAATCCATGGCCTTCGAATCGATAGGGTCGAATCCCTGGGTTTCAGCAGCTACAATTTGATGGGTTCGATGTTATGGATTCGAAGATACCCTTATGCGCGTCCTTCGCGTTGTTCAGAGTGTCTCGTAGTTGGCCGATGCGAAGTCTTCTTTGCTTGATGGATTCGAAGGACCTTCACGGGATGGAGTCGAAGATAGGAATTCTTCGAGGGATTCAAACCAAGGCAGGTGTGGACGGGTTCGAAGCGTGACTACCTCTGATGGATTCGAATGAAGGCATGTCCTTGATGGGTTCGAAGGAAGGGCTTGTCCGATGGAGTCGAAGCAAAGGAGACTTCCGTGGATTCGAAGACAGGAGCGCCTTGATGGATTCGAAGGCAGGATTGCCTTGATGGATTCGAAGACAGGGTTCGAAGGTATACCCTTTCGATTCGACCAATCGTGCGTTCCTTCGTATCGATCAAGGCGTTCCATGGTTCGATCGATACGAAGGGTTCTCTGCTCCATGGGTTCGAAGATGGTTATGAGTTGGAGTCGAGGCTTCTTGGACTTCATGGATTCGAACGTTGCTCCTGCTTATGGATTCGAACCTTGATCGATTCGACCCTGGGTCTCTCCGATGGATTCGAGATAAGGCCTACCCTCCTTATTTTATCTCGACGACATCTTGAGCATATGAACTCGGATCTCCCCGAAATTTGTAACGCGGACTTCTACGATCTTTCTGGTCATGTCCTATCAATTGTGGATCAATCCGGACTCGGACAAAATTCATCGATATCCATAGCGAAGAGAAGTGCAACCAATCTCTGAGACGATCTGTCCTTTGTTTTTGGCCAATCTCTTGGTATCACGGTTTTGCCAAAAAGCGGGATAACATTTTGCCCCCCAAAGTACGTCTTGTGGGAACATGACGTGCTTTGAATAGTTGCCATTTCTTTCTGAAAAAATCATTGCTCTCTTTTTGTTGAGACTCGTACGCTGTATTACTGTAACCTTGCCTTGATATGACTGATTGCTGAATAGTAGCGTTTAGCCACTGGCTGTTGTTGTTGTAACAGGATGACTGTTTGATCCCGATGTCCTTTGATGGATTCGAAGTCACGTCTGTTCGAATCGATCGTCTTCGAGTCGACGGTCTTTTTTTTTTTTAAATCCAGCCTTTGCCTAGTGCTTCCTTGAATCGATGATGCCTCGCATCGATAAAGTTGGGATGGATTCGATCGTGCAAGGGATCTGAAGGTAACGGGTTCGAAGTGGAATATGGATTCGGCCATGTGATGGATTCGAAGTTATGGCTTTTCACTGTAATGGATTCGAATGCAATGGGTTATCGAGTGCTTGTTCGAATCGATGGGATCTAGCTAGTGACCGGCGGTAGGAGGTGAACACAACCGGGAATCGAAAAGCCACGCGTTTTCTGTGGAATCCATATAAATATCCAAGGCCGTCCTCATTTTTACTTCTTACTCTTCACTTTTTACTGTAGTTCTATCTTCGAATCGGTCCTCCAACGTCAGATACAACTGCATTCTGCACGAATCGACCCAATTTCTCCAAGTTTCTCACCGCCATCGAATCCAATTAGGTAGGTCAAGAGATCGATCCGAGTGTTTTGACATCGACTTCAATCTTCTCTTTCGAAACCCATGAGTGATAGTGAGGTCTAAAGTGGGTTGACTCGATGGATCTGGGGATTGAGGCCATTCAAGTCGTATCGATTCTGAGTGTCATCTGGGAGGAGTGTAGGCAACGTTGGTTGTTATCCTCCTTCCTTGCTTCGCATTGGTTAGGGCATAGGTAGTTCGAACCGATCAAGAAGGTGAGGCTTCGAATCGATGTAGGAATAGGTAGTTCGAATCGATCAAGATTGTGAGATTTCGAACCGATGGATTCAAAGGACCGTGCTGATCGATTCGATGTGTCAATACCCTGATCGATTCGAAGATGTGTAGCGTTGATCGATTCGAAGTTACACGAAGCTAATGGATTCGAAGCACCTTCTCCACCCTAAAGCTGCATCGAGTCGACCTTCCTTGCTTCGAGGCGCATGGATTCGAACGTCTTCGATTCGACTCGTATCGATTCGAGTCGATCGATTCGAACGTTCGAACATATTAAACTTCTAACTCTATGATTGGCTCCAACTTTTGAGTCTATGACCGACTTCAAATTTGAACTTTTCGTTGAGCTTAATGAACTTTAGCATACTTGACCCCGACGAGCTTCGGCCTTGCATAATCGATTCTAACTTGACATCTCCATTGAAGCTCGTCGATGGCACCATGACTTAAACAAAACACAACAAGTTTATTACTTGAACTAGCCAATAACTTCTGGGGGGCGTGAAAGTGACGGTCAGCAATGACGGTCGTTTTCATTCTCAAATCCAAAATTTCGTAGCTTGGACACCTCGTTTCATCTTTGTAAAGTCTGCTTAAATTTTTTCTAGCACTTATATTGCACAACATATTCATACACTCTGCACCGCGGGAATGCTTGGGTTTTTACGTTTTTAACGCCACTTTCTGGTGAGTTAGTTAATTATGGAGTCTTCGAGTTCTCAACAACAAGAAGCACAAAGCTCGCCCTTTCCAATGCTTGAGCTCCCGGACATCCCTCCTGAAGTCGTAGATCCGGCTCCGGACGAATTGCCGGAGGCCATATTTATCGAAGATCTGGTCGATTCTGTTCAATCCAATATCTCAGAGTCTCTGTTGGGCCGGTTATGTTCGAAACACAACATATCTTTGGACGACGTTCTATTACCCGGTGCCAGCGATAGACCACACAACCCTCCTGAGGGATATACTGCCTTTTACCGCCATGCCTGTGCGGCTGGATCTCTTCCTCCTTTTAACCAATATATCAGAGAGATGTTGTCGTATTTAGGAATCGCTCCTTCACAGCTTCATCCCAACGGGCATGCATTACTAAACAGCGTCTTCGTCATATTTATGGATTGCCTTTTTCGCCCGCCAAGACCTAACGAGATCAGGCACATTTTCAATTTTAAGAGTAGAGGTGATAGCCCGTCTTTCACTTTTCTGGAGGCGGTCAGGAATTGTCAGGTCGTGACTGGGGCTTGGACCAGGCTTAGTTATTTCAAGAACGAGTGGTTTTTTGTTCGTTGCCCCCCAGGGTTTGCCAGGAGATGGTTATCCAGACGTAAGCATCATAATTCGTTACTGAGTGGTCATTCTTAATACTTTACATTAATATTCTGCTACTCTCGCAGCCATCATTTCAAGACCTGCTGGTGGGCATTATAGGGGCGTCGTTCAAAGCATGCAAAGGGTTCCCCATGACTTAAGGCACATAGATCTGCTATTGACCGATGATAACTTAAGGACACTGGGTTTGATTGAGATGGGCCAGAGTATTGTGATTGAAGGTTTGGCGAAATCGGCCTCGAGGAAGAAGAAAAAAGTGGCAAAAAGAAGACCTGGCGTTGTAATAAGAGAAATGAGCGATGACGAAAGAACGCCCACAGATACTGATATAGCTGCCGACCTTTCCCGAATAGAAGAGGGTCATAAAGGCAAGGCTGTTGTACCTAAGCTTAAGAGACGGAAGTCTGTAGTTGTAACCCGTTCCCAACCTGGGGTTACCGTTTCCCGTGCTTCTCCTTGTCAGTCTGGAGACCTTTTCACCGGATTGGACGATATTCCCATTCCGGACTACGTATCTCTCCATCACGGGTCCGGGCTGGAAGAGCTCCGGGGAGCGCTTGACATAAGCGATTCTTTACCCGTTAGCGTAATCGACGCTTCTGGTTGGTCGGGGGGTTTGTGCATTTATTCACTTTTCACGACATTTCACGACTTCCACACGCATTGCAGTGTTTTTTCTTGGTACTTAATCGAATTGTTCCTTTTTATTTCAGGCATCATGTCGAATCGTCCTTCTACACTTGACAAACTTCGGCGAGTACACCATTCTTCATCCTACTATGAGTCTCGCCGCAGGGATTCTGACCGAGATCGTGAGCGGAGGTATTATGAACAGGAACACCGTGATAGGGACCATTCCCGACACTACTCCAGCCAGGAACATTCTGATAGGGACTGGAGATATCATTCACCCTCTCGTTCTCCTCCGTCGTCCAGGGGCCAAGTGCATGTAGTTGAAACTTCGCGGCAACAATCATCTCAACAAATTTCTAAACCTGGTCCACATCGCTCAAGGACCGACACAGCCACGACCGTAACCGTAGAGGAAGCACCCCTTGAACCGTCTGGTGAAGGGGCTATTAGAATTGCTCAGTTGAAAAAAGACTTTCCAGAGATATGCTTTGACGCCTATATCTTTCCGCCCAACCTTAAGAGAATTCCCGAAGAGGCCGTGTACACTGCCCTCAGCTATACTCGGGATTTTTATGCTCAATATAAAGAGTGGTACAGGGCAGCTGTCAAAGCCTCAAAAGTAGCCTTCGAACGAGCTAAAGTTATTGAGAGCTTGGAAGCAGATTTGGCTTAGAAGAACCGTATCGTTGATGTTCTTCAATCTGAGACGGAGTCTTCTCGCAAAGCTGAACTGGAGTCGTTACAGAAGGTCGATGAAACATTGGCTGAGATGGCAAAAATGCAACAAGCGCACTGTACTTTAGTCGAGGATTTAGGCCATCGACACAAAAACGTTGAGGCCGAGCGAGATGCGGCGGTCAGGGAGCTTGAGGAGTTAAAAGTTAAATTCGCCAGTTTAAATAAGGAAAAAGATGATGCTAATGCAGCTGCACAGGAAGCGTGTGAGCAAGCTGTGTCTCTTCGAGCCGAGCGAGACGCAGCGGTTGCTAAGGTTGGAGCGGTGGAAGCAGAGGTAGAGGGGAGAGTTCAAGCGGAGATTTTCAGAGTAGAAGCTGAATTTGACGACCTTTTCGACACTTATAATGCCAATGTACTCGAGCACAGGAATCTCTCGTGGCTCGGAGATTATTCTGCACTCCTGCTCAGTGCTTGGAAAAAACTGGTGGCGAATAAAAGAGCATCTCTCCCTGAAGGTGCCGTAGATGAGTTTGAACTTGAATCTCGCTTATTGAACGAAGAGGAAAGGAAACTCCTCCACGACGCGATGATCACCGCCGAGAGGGAGAGACTTGGGTTGCATCATGTAGAGATGGGTGAAGGTTCTGGAGCCGCACATGACAGTGAGAATGTTCCAGTTGATGCTCCAACCCCATCTGGAGTCGTTACTACAGCTGTTCCACAAGTTATCCCTGCTTATAATCCGGATCGACCGGAATTGTCTCTCGGTACATCTACCGCTTCTGAACCTGTTCTATCAACGAGCCACAGCAAAGAAGGTATTATAAATGTTGCTTTAAGTGTTTCTGGAATTTTGAACTTGTAGTCGATCTTTTGACCATTTCTCTTGTGTTTTAACCAGTGACTGACAGCGATGCGCCAGCACTTCCAATTCCACAAGTTTCGCAGCCAACGCTAGGAGCCGTTGTTACTGAGGCCATCACGACCACTGTCTTTACCAGCGAGATGGGAGGAGGGAGCTCGATGTCGTTTGATGTTCAGATGATCGAGGAGCTCCTCAAACAACCTTGTGAACCTTTCCCTGACCCTTCCTTTACAATGGGTGGTGTTACCTCTTCTTTTAGCTCATTTATACCGACCGTCCCTGTTTCCAGCGCTGATCGATCAATCCGAGAAGAGGAAATTCTTGCTGAGATAAGTGCTGAAATGGCTACGGCAGTTGGTGGTTCTGGAGGCGATGTCGCTCCACCAAGCATAACTTCTTCAGTCATTACTTCTCTCACCAGCACTGTTATAACATCTAGTGTTGAAGCTTCGCCACCCGCTACGGCTCCTCCGCCTTCAGTTCGCCCTCTAAAAAGGATCTCTGTCCCTTCTAGTTCTGAGGAAGATGTAGATATATGCCAGACCCTGAGGACGCTCCAAAGAAGGACAAGAAATCTCGTAAGAAGCCGGGTAGCGGGTCTAGCGGCTCAACCCCAAAGAAGAGACATCGCAAGAAGAAGGACTGAACTTCTTGTTTTGTCATGTAGTCGCGAAGCAGAATTTCTTTTTACTTCTCTTTTTGTCGGTTGTGTATGAGTGTGGATCCGGCATCCACTTTATGAGTTGTTTTTGGTTTTATCATGTAATCAAACTCTTTTTTTCGTTTGTTAATAAAATAGAAAACAGCTCTTTTCTTATTTGCTTAAGTATTGATTAGCTTATGCCCACATATGCTATAAGCCTTGTATACATGTCCGCACTTCGGGGACTTAACATAATCTGCCGTTAACAATTTTGTGTACTTGTGGTGTTTTCACCGTCAAGTAGAGTTTGTTTTTTATTTGCCGAGTTTGAGAATCTTGGTCGCGAGTTGTAGTCGACGAATAATCGAATTTCGGATGTTACATTGCTTCGGTTAGCGATTAACACTTAGCTTTTTTGCCCCCTAGTCTCGGGGAATAACATTTGTGTTTTGGTGGTTGTGTTTAACGCAAACCTTAAGCACGTTTCCACATTCTGGGGACTTAGGATAATTTGTAATCGATAACTTGGTTCGCACTATGGGAATTTGAGAGTTATCGACGTTTTGCAATATGGTTCGCGTTCCGGGAACCCGGAATTGACGTTTACACTCCATTTCACGCTCTAGGAATCTGGAGTTCGCGTGGACCCTCCGGTTCGCACTCCGGGAACCTGTAATTTATGTGTATACTTCAATTCATACTCTGGGAAGTTGGAGTCTGTTCGCACTCTGGGAACGAATTATTTTAACGTTTATACTCCAATTCGCGCTCCGGGAAGTTGGAGTCCGTTCGCACTCTGGGAACGAATTATTTTAATGTTTATACTCCAATTCGCGCTCCGGGAAGTTGGAGTCCGTTCACACTCTGAGAACGAATTGTTTAAATGTTTATACTCCAATTCGCGCTCCGGGAAGTTGGAGTCCGTTCACACTCTGGGAACGAATTGTTTAAATGTTTATACTCCAATTCGCGCTCCGGGAAGTTGGAGTCCGTTCACACTCTGGGAACGAATTGTTTAACGTTTATACTCCAATTCGCGCTCCGGGAAGTTGGAGTCCGTTCACACTCTGAGAACGAATTGTTTAACGTTTATACTCCAACTCTCGCTCCGGGAACCGAGAGTTGAAGTTTATACTCCAATTCATACTTTGGGAATTTGGAGTTGGCGGGGGGATTGTCGTGCGTCAATCCCCGCGAATGTTGATGTAGTGTTCTGTCCCCGAGTTCGGGTTTCACTTAGTGAGTGACTGGTCGCATCACAATCACTCCCTACTTGAATAAGTCCCTTCCTGTGATGGGACTTAGCCCTTCGTGCATTGTAATATAATGCGTCATATTCAGTAAACCACAGCTCTGGCTTGAAGAGATGGCATTTTATTGCTGAAACGAAAGAATACGGCAAAGTCAGTTGCCTTATTAAAAATTTAAGTCTCAAAATACTAGAATAAAATGCAAGGAAGTAAATTGACAGAAAGTAAATAGGTAAAATTTCTCATATGTAGTAGCGACGAAGACTTTCGCTATTCCAAGCTCTCGGCAAGGTAGAACCGTCAACTGTTGACAATTTGAACGTGCCATCTCCGAGTTTTTGTGAAATCACATACGGTCCTTCCCAATTTGGCTTCATGTGTGAAGGGACCGGATAAACTCTTTTGAGTACGAGATCTCCGAGTTCGAAGGTTCGCGGACGGACCTTGGCGTTGTACAGTCGGGCGACTTGATTACGATATGCGGCTGCCCTCAAATCAGCCTCTTCGCGCTTCTCATCGAGTAAATCCAAAGATTCAGCAAGTAATATGGCGTTTATTTTCGGATCGTAATACGTTACACGATGGGAATGCACTTCCATTTCGACCGGAATAACGGCTTCAGAACCATAAGATAAGGAAAACGGGGTATGACCGGTTGCGGTTTTATGGGTCGTTCGATAGGCCCATAATGCCATAGGGAGTTCGTCAACCCATTTGCCCCCAGCTTTTTCCAGTCGCTTCTTTAGAATGGACTTGATAACTTTATTAACTGCTTCAACCTGACCATTTGCTTGTGGGTATGCCACTGCTGAGAATTTCTTCTGGATGTGAAATTGTTGGCAGAAATTTTTGAATTCAGCACTGTCGAATTGAGTTCCGTTATCAGTAATGATAGTATGTGGGAGACCAAAACGGCAGATGATGTTACGCACTACAAAGTTGATTACTTTCTTTGTTGTGATTGTCGCAAGGGGTTCAGCTTCAGCCCATTTGGTGAAATAATCAACCGCGACGATGGCGTACCTCGCGCCACCTTTGGCCAGAGGCAATGTGCCGATGACATCCATTCCCCACACCGCAAATGGCCAAGGACTGACCATCTGGGTTATCTCAGTAGGCGGGGCTCTTGAAATTCGAGCATGTTTCTGGCATTTGTCACATTTTCTAGCGTAATCTGCAGCATCGCGATTAACGGTGGGCCAATAATACCCGTATCGAAGTATCTTCTTTGCTAGTGCTTGCCCCCCAGTGTGATCACCACATTCTCCTTCATGTACATCGTGTAACACTCGTTTGATTTCATCGTGTGCGATACACCGGAGGAGAGGAACAGAGTATCCTCTCTGATACATGACTCCATTCTGAATCACAAATCGTGAAGCCTTTCGCAGAACTTGTCTTTTCTCGCTTCGCCGCTCGGGCAATACACCACGTTCGATATAATCTTGGTAAGGAGTCATCCACGACTCCTTGGTGGAGGTTACCTCAAATGCGAAATCAGTCTCCCTTCGATCAATGCTCGGAGATGATAGGGTTTCAATCGGAACCACCCCCAACTGTTGAGCCTCACCCGTGCTTGCTAACTTTGCCAATGAATTAGCTTTCTGATTGTGCTCTCGGGGTATGTAGAAAATGGCATAGTAATCGAATTGATTAAGTATCTCTAGGACTTGAATTAGATAAGCGGCCAGTCTTCGATCCTTGGCTTGGTATTCACCTCGGACTTGACACACTATCAATTGGGAATCACAATAGATCTCTACAGCGATGATTTTCAGATCACGGGCAAGTTTTAGTCCGGTAAGTAGAGCTTCGTACTCGGCTTCATTGTTGGTTGCGCGGAACTTGAATTTCAAAGCATAACATATGGATCGTCCTTCGGGGGTCTCAAGCACTATCCCAGCTCCTGAACACCGGTCGTTTGACGCACCATCGGTGTACATCTTCCAGATGTGTTCGGGAGATATGCTGGTTTCGGGCAAGTCTTCAGGAATAGTGAATTCGGCTATAAAATCTGCTAAGACTTGGCCGTGAATGGCTCTCCTTGGAGTATAAGTGATGTCGAATTGACTCAGTTCGATGTTCCACTTCAGTAACCTACCAGACGTCTCAGGCCGCGTAAGGACCTGTCGTAACGGCTGATCGGTATACACAGTAATAGGATGAGCCTGGAAATATGGCCGGAGCTTCCTCGAGGCAATGACTAGGCAATATGCCAACTTTTCAAGCTTTGGATAATTTCTCTCGGCTCCGGTTAATCGCTTACTCACGTAGTAGACCGGCTTTTGCACTCGGTCTTCCTCCCGAATCAATGCAGCACTGATCGCATTCTCTGATACTGCCAGGTAAAGATATAACTGTTCATGATCTACAGGCTTTGAGAGGATTGGTGGTACGGAAAGATGCTGGATTAGTGATTGAAATGCGCCCTCGCAGTCCGTGTTCCATTCGAAGTTTCGTTTTCCCTTTCGAATTAAGTCGAAAAATGGGAGGCATTTGTCGGTCGATTTTGAGATAAACCTGCTCAGCGCTGCCACTTTTCCGTTAAGACTCTGAACTTGCTTTATGGTTTTCGGAGTTTGTAGATTTCTGATTGCCCAAATCTTTTCGGGGTTGGCCTCTATTCCTCGGGCATTGACAATGAACCCAAGAAATTTTCCGGACGCGACTCCGAAGTGACACTTGAGTGGATTAAGCTTCATTCCGTATTTCCGGAGGATGTCGAACATTGATTCCAGGTCCCTGACATGATTACTAGAGTATCGTGACTTCAACAACATATCATCTACATATACCTCCATAGTCTTTCCAATCTGATTGGCAAACATTCGGTTGACTAAGCGTTGATAGGTCGCGCTAGCATTCTTTAATCCAAAATGCATGACTTTGTAGCAGTACAACCCCAAGTTGGTTACGAAGCTTGTGTGTTCTTGATCCGGTACATGCATGGGTATCTGGTTGTAACCTGAGTAAGCATCCATGAAAGATAGCA
The DNA here is from genome assembly GCA_030765085.1 of Allium cepa. Classification (NCBI taxonomy): domain Eukaryota; kingdom Viridiplantae; phylum Streptophyta; class Magnoliopsida; order Asparagales; family Amaryllidaceae; genus Allium; species Allium cepa. Next base: position 618,645,723 of record CM060942.1, read on the forward strand.
ATTCATGTCCAGCGGTTGAATCTACCAGTTGATCGATCCGGGGGAGTGGAAAGCTGTCTTTCGGGCAGGCTTTATTTAGGTCAGAGTAATCGATACACGTTCTCCATTTTCCACTCGGTTTTCGGACAAGTACGGGATTGGACACCCATTCCGGGTATAAAGCATCTCTAATGAACCCATTTGATTTCAACTTATCGACCTCTTCTTTCAGGGCAGCAGATCTCTCTGGATCCATACTACGCCTTTTCTGCTTGACCGGGATATATCGCGGGTCAATATTCAAGGTGTGGCTCGCAATGTCGGGCGAGATTCCGCACATATCAGAGTGTGTCCAGGCGAACACGTCAAGATTCGCCCGGAGAAAATCAACCAATTCCTGTTGTGTCTTTCGGTCAAGTTGAGACCCAATCTTCAATATTCTCGAGTCGTCGTGATCATCACCAATCGGGACATCAATAGTCAGCTCGGCCGGAGAAGCCTGACTTTCTGTAGATTTTTCTTTATTATCATTATCCCTCGGATCAAGATCCTTTTGGAATTGGTTGTGGCGCCCAGGCTGGAGCCCAGGCGCTAGTTGTCAATCGTCAGTCAAACGGGCGCAGAGAGATTCCTCTACGCCTTTTCCTTTCTCTTTCCGATGCGCCTCTCGCAGCTCAGCAACATAACAGGCTCTTCCAGCAGCCTGATCTCCTTGTACAACTCCTATTCCGTGGTCAGTAGGAAACTTCAGAGTTAAACACCATGGGGCGATAGCAGCCCTAAATTCGGCAAGGGCCGGTCGGCCCAAAAAAGCATTGTATGGGAAAGGTATATCTAAGACAACAAATTGCAATATCCGAACTCTTCGGCATTCTCCCGCTCCCAACTCTACTGGCAATTCGACAATTCCAGTTGGTATTGTTGCACTCCCATTGAAGCCGTGGACGCGTGATTGACAAGGCTTTAAGTCCTTAGCTTCCATTTTCATTAAATCATATGCTCTTTTAAATAAGATATTTACAGAACTTCCGCTGTCTACCAGGATCCTCTTCATCCAAGCAGGACCAACTTGAGCGAATATAACCAATGGGTCAATTGTGGGAGCTTCGACTTTATCAGCATCTCGATTTCTAAACACTATCTCATCATTCATTGTCTTTTGTTGCTTAGCCGGTGTTCCGTCTTCCGAATTGCTGCAACATTCAAAGTCAACATGCCTGATTGATCTAGCATATGACTCCATTTCTCTCCAACTTCTGTCAGCTGGATGAGGACCACCGCTTATGGTATTGATAACCAACCTTCCGCCTGTGCGAACAGGTTCACCGTTTCTTTCCTGATTCTGTGTTCGATTTTGATTAGATGGACCCGCTCCACCAGACTGCGGTGTCCGAACAAACTGGTCCAACTTTCTTTCTCTGATCAATTTTTCAATGAGGTCTTGCAAATGTCTACACTCATTGGTATTATGCCCATAACTTTCATGAAACCTACAGAACTTCCCTGTCTGAATTTGCTTCTCCGATGAAGGCTTCGGAGCAAGCTTCTTGTATTGCATAGTATTACAAGTCTGTAGGTATACATTTTCCAGCGACGTGTTAAGCGGTGTATAATTGTCAAACATTGCGGCCCTACGCCTCGGACCACGACTTTGATTCTGCTTCTTGCTTCGGTTATCACCATTTCTTGATTGCTGGGCCTGTTTATTTTGAATATTCAATTCGACTTTTCCCGAATTTTCTCCGGATTGTTTAACTGCAACATTACTCTGAATCCCTTCATTGCTGGGCCTTGCATCGTCCTGCTTCCTAGACTGTTTCGCATCCTCTCGTCTCAAGAATTGAGCAGCTTTGGAATAGAAACGGTCCAACGATGCGGGAGGTTTCCCGGCTAGCCAATTTCCAAATTCGGAATCAGGGTCGATTCCTTTAGTCAGGGCCATTAGGATGGAATTATCATTAGGGTTGGTAATCTCGGCGCATGCAGCATTGAATCTCTCCAAATATCGTCTAAGTGTTTCTCCGGGAGCTTGAGTAACACTTGATAGGGTATTAACATCTTTAGGTCGGGCGATATGCATGCGGAATTGTTCAACAAATTTAGTAGCTAGCTGGTCAAACGAAGAAATAGATCGGGGTGGTAATCGGGTGAACCACATTGTCGCAATTCCCCCTAAGGAAATAAGAAAACTGCGGCACTTTACTGCGTCATCAGCTCTTGCAGCAGTCATTGACCATTCATATTTCAGAACATGTTGATTCGGGTCGGAATTTCCTTCATACATGGGAAGGGTTGGCATTCTGAATCGGCGAGGAGGTTCAGCATACAATATGTCATCAGTAAATGGGGTATGACTCCGGGAGATTCCTCAGTCGTCATTCAGCATACAATATGTCATCAGTAAATGGGGTATGACTCCGGGAGATTCCTCAGTCGTCATTTGTTAGGTCTTGACTCTCGCGAATCATTCGCCGCACCATGGCTGAGAAGTCTGGTATTGGAAAATTCTGTGGTTGGTGAGCCAAAGTATGGTCGGGTTCCATAGTGCGAGGTAGGATCGGACACTGTCGACGATCCTCATCTCGCCTCCTTGGCTCGATATCTTCTGGGATATATGGCTCTGGAGCCTGACCCTGCTGATGATAATTTTGATTGGAGTGATCTCGAGCATCAACCCCTATGTCAACTGCAGCGGTTGTAGCAGCTCGACCGTCTGTAGTGTATTGAGGAATAGTGCCTCCTCGGGAGGAGGGTCCGGTATGGAAGCTGGTGGAAGGGCCAACCCTTATCTGCCCAACGGTTACTGCCTGTTGACAGTCAGCGGCTTGCGTATGATCTCCGTCTAGCCTGGGACGGATAGATCGGGTATTGTAATCTGAGGAAGCGGAGCTTTCGGTGGAAGAACGAGGAGCTTGGTCCCTTCTGGATTTTCTTCGTTTTTGGTGATTTAGTTGATTGGTCAACTCAGCATTAGCGCGCAATTGCTCAGTTAGCTGTTGTCTGCTCTGGGTTAATTCTTGAAGTAGTGCTTGGAACTCTTGCCTCGTAACCGGACCTGACTGATCCGTATGCCCAACAGCATCTTGGTTAGTGGATTGTAGTTGTGTGGGGTTTTGCCTATCCCGGCCTTCCTGATCACCAATGTTGGAAGTGGTTCTTGTACTCACCATTTTGAAACGTTGAATTCTTTCCTAGACTTTTGACAAATCTGAGTAGAATGGAAGGAGTTTGAATATGCAATCTGGATCTCCCTCTTAGATTTATGCAATCCGGTATCGAAGATAGATCCAAGGAGCAGGAGAAAAAACTGGGTTTTTTCTCAGTGAAAGCACCAAAGTGTTTGTGTCAAAATTGGGCACAACACTCTTCGGAAGTTTTTGAAGAGATAATAAGTGAATAAAGCAAATTAAAATGGGGATTATCTAACAAAAACTCCAAGCAACAGAAAATAAATTGCACAGAAGACAACAATTTAGAGTGGTTTGGCAATTTGCCTACGTCCACTATGAAGCTTTGTTATTTTATTGCTCGATATCCGGAGAATACAACTTTTATGTGACTAAGTACAGCAGTTCCTAAGCAAAAATTCGAAGTCAAAGGCAGCGGCGGTGCTCTGAAGTAATTCTGGCGGCGTCCGGGCGTGATTTATCTTTCGAAATTCTCCGATCCCTTTTCTGAATGACCAGGGGCTCTATTTATAGGTGCTGGAGGCTGATATTTCTCCTAAAATCCGGGAAGACCACTTCTGACACGTGCAGGGGGCCCACATGGCTGAATTCTGGAGATCCGGGCCCGCTTTTGGATCGATTCGACCCTTGGTTCGAATCGATCAAAAAAGTGTCCAATCGGGATGAAACTTTGCGTGGCCATTCTTCTATGTACGTGCAAGCTCCTGTGAAAATTTCATGGTATTTGGACTTGTAGATCTCAAGTTATGATCGATTCAAGATTGTATTTCTGGTCAGCATGCGTGCTTCGAATCCATGGCCTTCGAATCGATAGGGTCGAATCCCTGGGTTTCAGCAGCTACAATTTGATGGGTTCGATGTTATGGATTCAAAGATACCCTTATGCGCGTCCTTCGCGTCGTTCAGAGTTCTCGTAGTTGGCCGATGCGAAGTCTTCTTTGCTTGATGGATTCGAAGGACCTTCACGGGATGGAGTCGAAGATAGGAATTCTTCGAGGGATTCGAACCAAGGCAGGTGTGGACGGGTTCGAAGCGTGACTACCTCTGATGGATTCGAATGAAGGCATGTCCTTGATGGGTTCGAAGGAAGGGCTTGTCCGATGGAGTCGAAGCAAAGGAGCCTTCCGTGGATTCGAAGACAGGAGCGCCTTGATGGATTCGAAGGCAGGATTGCCTTGATGGATTCGAAGACAGGGTTCGAAGGTATACCCTTTCGATTCGACCAATCGTGCGTTCCTTCGTATCGATCAAGGCGTTTCATGGTTCGATCGATACGAAGGGTTCTCTGCTCCATGGGTTCGAAGATGGTTATGAGTTGGAGTCGAGGCTTCTTGGACTTCATGGATTCGAACGTTGCTCCTGCTTATGGATTCGAACCTTGATGATTCGACCCTGGGTCTCTCCGATGGATTCGAGATAAGGCCTACCCTCCTTATTTTCTCTCGACGACATCTTGAGCATATGAACTCGGATCTCCCCGAAATTTGTAATGCGGACTTCTACGATCTTTCTGGTCATGTCCTATCAATTGTGGATCAATCCGGACTCGGACAAAATTCATCGATATCCATAGCGAAGAGAATTGCAACCAATCTCTGAGACGATCTGTCCTTTGTTTTTGGCCAATCTCTTGGTATCACGGCTTTGCCAAAAAGCGGGATAACACCACCTATCAGAGTAAACAAAAAGAGGAAGCAATAGGGGTTAGACATACGTCTGGTGGGTGATACACATCATATAAATGTATAGTTTTAATAAGCTAGTAAACAATACTTATGCTCGAAGGCGATACCATAACCTGTATCGCCTACACCCAATAAGCAGTTAAACATTGCATGATACTATAGTGACATCATATTAAGGCCTCAGCTGAATCTGTCCTACGCATAACCTATATGCACATGATTGAGCCCAAGGTCCCGAATCACCATCGTCGAAATAGATGCGATTTACTATTGAGGAACTATATGTCTCCACCCGCTATCGCTAAGTCGTAAGCGAATCTCTATTGAGGAACTATATGCCTCAGCCCGCTATCACTTAATCGCACAGTGAGGACCCAACTCCTCTAAATGTACCATATTGTCAAATCTTGAGCGACTCTATCTTGAGAAATTATATGTCCCAGCCCGCTTTTGCCAAATCGTAAATAACTTGCTATTGAAAGCAACATGTCCTAACTCATTATTGCTAAACCATACAGTGTGAACTTAGTTTTCTTTGAAAAGTGCATCGTATCACAATTCATTACAAGTGACGTATAATGAATCTACCAAAACAAGGCACTTTTCGAAAGTGTCTTAAAATAAAGAAAATAACATGCCAAAATATTCCTCATCTCGTCATGATTGCCGTGAATCGTGCGTGAAACAGAGGTCTTATGCGAGAGTTATAAGCATTTAAAGTTCATGGACATTTTCATAATTTTATAACTTAATTAATATTTTATTTAATCTTCTTCTCCACATCGCTACAATGTCAAGCCATATCCGAACATGTTCATAGTCGTCACTTTGCCTTTAATTTCTATTAATCCACCCCATCATTCATTAATCCGACACCAGCACTGCACTAGCAATGCCTATCCAACCCCAACCTGCCACAATAGCTACCATTAAGAGCCCGCCATAAAAAACAACATCCTGCTATACGTTCTCAATTTCCATCAAACTCTGACCACCTGAGGTTGAACATTCCCCGGTGTGACGCTCCTTTCAATCCTTTCTTCACATATATGCCCTTCAATCATTCTATCATTATCATTTCACCATAGAACCCAAATGGACCATCCATGTTTGTCAATCTTCCAACACATTTTTTGATCAATCCATTAATCCAATCGATGAACAAACACCACTAGTGAATTTAAGTCATTGAGAACTACAATATTGATATATAATATGTCTAAGTTGGAACACATTTGTATTTCACACTTTTTAATTCAAGAGGGACTAAATTTGGTTAATTATAATTGATAAAAATTCACTACTTAATTATCTAGCCATGAAATTCTTCATCCTAACCAAGTTTATAAAAAAATCAAAATTTAATTTTTAGTTACATCATTTATAATTTGATTTATGACCATAATTACTATTTCTTACCAATATGTATCCAAATAGGATGAGTCATACTCATTGATTCGTTATTTTTCTTCTCTGAACTGACTAGGATCCTCGTTCCTCGTCGGTCTAATGTGTTTTCTCCTTGATTCACCTTCATTAGTTTCAAAGTTTCTTGCTTTGTAATATTTAATTACTTCTATTTGATTTGATGTGGAGTTGATTTGATTTTGTTTAGAGATTAAATGGGGAAGATGATGGAGATTAGTGGTAAGGTGTTAGATTAAAATAGGGTTAGGAAATAGAGTTTACATTTCTATTGGTAGGCTGAAAGTATCACGTTTTAGCCAAAAATACCACATCCATTATATTTCCAAAATATCATTGGGTTGACTTCTTTTAATTTCTAGTCCGTTTAACCAAAATCAACAAATTATATATGTTTTCTAATTGGAAACTACATTCCAGACACAAAGGGATAGATTTTTCGAGTCCTAATTCCAGCTCTTGTAATTATTATTATTATTATTTTTCTCTTCATGTAAAATTATGATTTTTTTCCTTTTTAGTTTATTTATTTAAATACAAAAGATTATGGGGTGTTACAACAAGTTACATTTAAAAGAAGTCTTGGATGTGCTAAGACAAAATTGCTTAAAGGCAAAGTTTACTAAATGTCATTTTTGCAGAAGGGAAGTAAAATTATTGGTTCATGTTGTATTCGACCATGAGATTTTGGTCGATCTAAGCATGGTTGTCATATTAAGAATGGAAGGTACCGAGTAGTACGATAGAGGTTCATAGTTTTCTTGGGTTGGTGGGATATTATACAAAGTTCATTAAGGACTTTGCAAAGGTTGCTACACCTTTGACCCATTTAAGTAGGAAGAACCAAGTCTTTTAATGGAATGCACATTGGGAAGACTCTTTTATTAAGATGAAACAATATTAAATAGCGCTTCGATTCTTGTTATTGTGGAGGGAGCCAAAACATGTACCATATACACTAATGCTTATGGTATGGAATCAACATAGTTCTTATCAAGAAAGCAAAGTAGTTTCATATGCGAGTAGACAACTTAAGACCCATGAGAATAATTATCAGGCACATAATTGAAATTTGCGGCCATTGTTTTTGCTTTGAAGACATGGAGACATTATTTGTTGGGTGATAAGTTTGAGCTATTATCCAATCATAACTCTTTGAAGTACTTGTTATCTCGAAAAGAACTCAATCTTAGGCAGCAAAGGTGGATGAAATTCCTAACATCAGATGATTTTGGAAATTCCTAACATCAGATGATTTTGGAAATTCCTATACTCCTGGAAAGGGAGATGTTATGGAGGATGCATTTTGTAAAGGGTATGCTATGTTAGGTTCTGTATTTTTTGAATGGAAGGGTCTGGAATTTATGAAGAGTTTAATTTATGACCTTCATATGATGTATTGTTCGGTCTTTTGAAAATATTAGAAGTTAGACTTACACTTATCGACTAGATTGATTCTAGCCATAGACTTTGTGCGAGCATTCTAAAAATCTTGGACTGCATTAGAAAGGGAGAAAAGTCTAACTATATTGACTGATATGACATTGATGTGAAGGGTTGGTTTCGTAGGGATAGAAGGTCGTGTGTTCCCAAAGTGGAGAGTTTGATTGATGAGGCTTTTTGAGCGTCATCATTCCTTGATGACTATTCATTCTACTAGAAACAAAATATATAATGATGTAAAGCACACTTATTATGATAAGTGTATGAAAAGGGCATGTTTTAGAGTTTAAAGAAAAGTGCATGACCTGTCAACAAATCAAGGATGAACAAAAAAGGCCCGATGGTTTATTGATGCCTTTGGAAGTTCCACATTGAAAGGGGAGCATATTTCCATGGATTTCATAGATGGTTTGCTGCATAGCCGGAAAGGAAATGAGAGAATATGGGTCATTATGGACCATTTGATGAAGAATGCTCATTTTATTCCAATGAAGGTTTCATGAACCACTCAATCTGTAGCATTGTTGTATGTGCGAGAGATAATGATGTTACATTGCATACCCTCTAGTCTTGTGAGCTATTGAGATACACTCTTCAAGAGTGAATTTTAAAAGAGCTTGCAACATGCCTTTGGCATGCAATTGAAATTGATTACATCCTATCATCCTCAAACCGGAAGCCAAACCAAAAGTATGAACCTATATTCTTGATTTTGGGGGTTCATGGGAAGATCACTTAACTGTTTTTGCATATGTATACAATAATAGCTTTCAAGCTAGTACCGCCATGTCTCTATTTGAAGCTTTGTATGGAAGACCTTCTAATTTGCCTACATGCATGTATAAGACGACCAATAAGGTAATAGTTGGATGGGAGATGATCTGTGAGACTTCAAAGAAAGTTAAGTTGATACGAAATGAATGAAAGCATCTCAAGATCAGCAAAAGTATTATGCCGACAAAAGATATATTATAACAATCCTGGTAGTGATTACCTAACGTTAAATCTAAAATATGATTTAGGATTATCTTAATTAATTTGAAGATAAATTTTGGGAAATTTATTTGTTAGTTATCAATTTGAAACAGGTTTGGGATTAATTAAATTGGATACTTCATAAAATATGCTTTTGTGTAACTTAAATCTTATATTTGTCAATATAAGAATATTGTGTGGAAAAAATAGAATTTAATAAATTATATGAAAATAATTTAATTATTAAGATGAGAATAAAGATATTACACTCACTTACTGATTTGAAAAGAAAGTGGTGATAGATATTTTTCCATTTGTAATTATTTTAACAAGAATGTAATAAATTTAATAGAAATGTTAATATTGATATCTATTATTAAAAATGAGATTTATAGCAATTAATACTTTATCTAAAAAGATAATAACTTTTATTTGCAAAAGCTTTATTACCATTTTTCAGTACATCGTAATATCGATAAAAATAGTAACTTTTATTATTTTGGCATTTGTTGAGATATTATGAAATCATAACATGTTAAATGAAATATTGACTGAAATGAAAAATGGTGGTTTGTAAATAAGGTATTTCCAATATTGATAAGAATGAGGATTTTTACACGTTAATTATTAGGGAAAATTTAAAAAACAATGTTTGAATATTTTCTAATAGTAATAATAAAACATTTCTTAGTACAATTAGTATTCTTATAGTATGGAACAAGTATATTAGTAACACTTTTCTCGTAGAAAAGAATTAGCAACACTTTATTTATTGGGTTCAATACAAAATCGTCTTGGCCCCAAGTAGAGAAAATAAAGCAGAGAAACAAAGTACATACATTCTCATTCTCATCCAATAAGCTAAAAATATGAACCCTCCTATAAACCTAAACCTAGCTCTAACTAATTCCCAAATTCAAGTAGAAAATCAAAGGGGTTTTGATCAATGCTTGTTTAAATTGAATTCAGGTAATCTTCTCCATCTTTAGTATGTCTAATTTGATTGTTTATTTCAGCTTTTGCTTGGGGTTGTAGTCTTTTTCTTTGATCTTTGAAATATGCCTTAGGTTGTAGATAAAAGTATTCAATTTAGGGGAATCCGGTCAATTGTCATCCATTCAAGCTTGATTGGTGAGTTAATCTCACACTTCTAGACTATAAATGTATGTTTGTTGCTGCTTGATATTTTGTATGAATTTGATGTGAACTTGATCTCAAAAATCTTACGTTGTTCATAGCTTTTTCTGTTAAAATCTATGGTTGTAGAAACCACTTCATATGATCTTGATTCACATCCAATTATAGATGTTTTTATGCTTGCATGATGTCTATTTCAATATAGTAGAAGTATAGGATAAAATAGGCAAAGAAAACACTGCCAACGGGAAAACGGAGCACCGTTGGAGACGCTTGGGGTTCAGCCCTGGCATGTCAACTGGTGCACCAGTCGAGATGACCGATAGACCGGCCATGACCTAGGTTGAGACCCAGGTTACTCCATCTCGGGCTTTGTTCGTTCCTATTTGATCCATCGTTCCCCCGTTTGATCGCTTGAGCCATTTTCTTGTTTTTGATGAAGTTTTCATACCGGTTTTGATGTTATTTTCGGATTTTAATTTCACGAATTTGTGAATTCATCTTGGAGTTTTTTACCATTGAAATGCTCTATGGATATACGAGATTGCACATAAGGTTTTATTGCACCATTTCAATTAGACTTTCTAGAATATTAATTTCCAAATTGAATTGTTTTGTCAAAATCTTTTCAGGTGTAAATATATCTTATTAAGAATATTTTGTAAAGATAATGTGTATAAAACTTACTTATATATATGTAATACATCTAGTCGATTCAATATGAATTGACTATTATTATTTCAAGTAAGCCGCTATGGTGAAACTGGTAGGCACGCTGTTAATAAGAGTTTTAAATTGATTTGAAGCAATGAGTTTTATTTGCATTTGCATATATAGAGATACAAAAGGACATTTCAAAAGCGTTTCATATACATATATATAATCTAGCATATAAAATATGTTTCCAACTATAATTTCAAAGTTTATATAAATTGCATGGCATTGATTGAATGATAAATTGATTTAAATGGTTAAATAAAACAAGAGGTATTGAAGGCTCGTGTTTATTTTACCGAGTAATTCTCGGAATTGTTCGGTCGAACTATTGATGTACATGAGTGGAGTTTACTTTTGCATAGTAAATGTTTGGGTAAACCCATGTAGTACACATGGTTGTTATCTAGTCGATTGTTATATGAAAGTATTCAATACTTTTATCGATGAGTTTATGACTTTCTTTGGTGTTTATAGGACCTGTTTCTATCTTGATGTTTATAGGACTTGTACCTATTTTGATTTTTATAGGTATCATACCTATTTCGATGTTTATAGGACTTGTTCCTATCTTGTTGTTTATATGTCGATCACCTATCTTGATGTTTATAGACTTATACATCTATCTTGAAGTTACATGCATGTATGTGAATTTATTCACAAATCTTGGAGTTTTGGTCCCTTTCCCCTTTTATGTGATTTTCTGGATTTCTATTATGATTTCTAGATTCGATGTTACTTGTATTTTCATGATAAGATTTTGGGGGTTTTGCTTTTAGAAGCTATTGTGAGGTTTGATATTTGGTGACTTCATACTTGGAATCTACTGAAGCATTCTTGTTGTATTTTCTAATACTTGGCTTTGTGTTTATTTAAGATCTATACCATTATATCCATTATTTGTTTTGCTTAACTCTTTCATTATAGTCTAGACTGACCCGTTTATTATTTTATAAGACTCGGGTCAGACCGAGATATTTCAGGTGCTCCAGTTTGACTGTTCTAGAGAAGATTTTACTTTGGTCCTTTAGTCATTATTTATCCTTTCATAATCTTGTATACGTGTACAAATTTATTGTGGTGTTGTACCTATAATGAGTCTAGATTCATTCCTTGTATTTATTTATTTCTTGAGTTGTAGTGTTGATGTATTATATGGATCTTTTGACATAGTCTTATATTCGACATTATGTATCTAATTTCTCTATATATTTATATCCATTGGATATTTCTCTATGTGTAGTCTGTGATCCATGACTTTGTGATTTGTATTTATCATATATTGTTTTGGATTTTATTATAGCCACCATAGTTTTGTTTCAAGCCTAAATTGTATAGTCTATTCCACTTAAGAACAGAAATATATATCATATCAGTCGACGTATCCATACTCACTTAAAATAAAACTTATGGATGTTTACTCCCAACCATCCCTATTCTCTGCCCTAGTAGATGCTATTACTCTCTAATAGCCTCTAATAGTATGGGTCACGAGCTGAGGCATCACAGCTTGGTACCATAGCAGAATTCGGAATAAAATATGATATTATAGACATAATTCTTGGTCTAGCCGTGTCTTAGAGACCGTCCATTAGGGATTCTTGGGTAGATAATAGGAATAATCTTTTTGAGAATAAAAAGTGTAATTTTGGATTCTAGAAACATTTCCTTTGGTTTCTACTCTTTAATGTTCCTATTATCAAATCTTATAATCCCTAAGCTATCTTTGTTCCAATCTCATCCATTTCGAAAATGTAATTGAGTGGCAGTTGAGTCACTCATTCTAGTATAAGGCAATCCCACGAGCCTATTTGATATGTAGTACATAGTTCATCCAGCAACTCATGAAGCATATTATCAATCTTTTGAGATCAAACTTATGCAGCGAAATCAAGTAGATTGTTTCTTTTGGGCATATTATCAAAAGATTTGTGATTGTTTTTTATTGGGTGATTGTTTGCAAAGGATTCTTAGTGATAATCCAAATTAAACTAGGAGTCATTCCTTGATAATTTCCAATTCTATTTGAAGATTAATAATTGAATCTTGCGGTATCTTCATATTAGAAATCACCGCAAGAGAAATTGAATTTCTTAGGTATAAAATAAACAAGGATCAAAAACTTGTACTATAAGATGTCTAAGGGTGATGATTTTAAGTTTGTTATGGTACATAAGAACTAAGGAATATCTTGATTTAAGTATTCTTCATTTTAAAAGAGGATTTGCGAAATATATTTTTTGAGTGTTAAATTGCCCGATGGATGCTTTAAGGATTCTGATCATGGACATTTTGTCTAACGTATTCGATAGCGATTTCTAAACATTAAAATGAGAGAATTGGACATGCACTTTTTTATATTAAAGTAGTGGTTTAAGAAAAAAAATCATATTTTCGAAAATACGTTTATTTAAGAAAGAATTAAATATTCTTGAAAACTAACGTGGTTTAAAATAAAATGATATCTGGAAGAATCATATGGAGGTATACATATAACTATATATCAATGCCTTGGAAATATAGAGGTATTTCTATATAATAAAAAGAATAGAAATATCAGTCAAGATAAATTACATGAGTAATAATTTAATAATGAGCTTAAATACTTAATCATAGAATTTTTCGAGAACAATGGCGCGGCGATGTCAATTTTTATCAATACCGCAGCCAATAGTTAAGGCTATTTGGTCATATTAAATGGAGGGGTAGCGTTATGTGTTATTTTGTTCATTTGGATATTATTTTAATATTTTTTCTAGAAAATTGAATTTGATCTAAAGCTTCTACGAAGCTATGAAGGAACCATTACAATTTAAGTAAAAACACATATGTGCAAATCTTTAAATAGGCAGATGATCAAAAGCTAAATAGAAGTATGGTTATTTTACTTGAAACAAGGAAGCAAATTTTGTAAGCATAGAAATAAGCTTATGTTGAATAATATAAAAATTTGAAATACCATATCTAACTATATATTGAAATATTAAAGGAAATTTGAGGTATTCCTAAAAAGGGGTTAGAAACTTCATAATAATCTGTGGTACACACACCCACATATACCGAGTTTGTGTATGTATATTGATCTATATTAAATTAAGCAATGCCTAAGATTTCAAATTAGAATAATCAAAATTTGTAATTTTTTGTAATTTTTAAAGATGAGAAATTGTAAATGAAAAATCCAAGGGTAAGAATAAGATATATTTATATGTTGGGTTTTACCCAATATAAACATTATTGAAATAATATAAAACCCATCTAAAATTTTAGGAAAAGATAAAATCAACCATTTGAGAGGATATATCTTATCAACGAATTCTTTTGGTTTATTTACTGTATAATAAGTAATAGTAATAGACCTATAAGGGACTTGATTGTGAAAACCTCTTATGGAAATGTAATTAAATCACATGAATTCTATAGAAGAGTTAATTAATTTGAACTTTTCTAATTAAAACAAATTAAGAAGTTTTGTTCTGTAAGGAGATTGAAAGTAAAAAAGTATATATAAAATATTTGAGAAACCATTTATTATATGGAAAAATAAAGTTATTTGCTTCCAAACTATAAATTCTTATTGGATTTTATTAATCTTAGCCTTTGGCTATTTAGATATTATTTTGGAAAATTTGTGTGACTTTTTGGATTTGAAGAAACTTTTAAAATAAATATTTTGAAAACCTTAATTACATAATATGAGTAATACTAATAATTGAATTATAGTTAATGATTGGTTAAAATACTTTCAAGTAACGCTTCGTCGAATTTGGTGTAGCACATTGAACAAAATTTTGAGTGGAATTTACTAACCCATTTGCGAATACATGAATTTCACTAGGTAGTATGGGACACTTAGGTTAAATTCTTGTTGTTGTTCTTAGGAAGGTAATTAACACTTAAGGTTGTATTCTCTTTGATGTTTGGCATGGGGCTGATGGATCTTTGAGAGAATATAGTTTGGGTTTTCTAGTGGTATCCAAAATAAGTAAGATTTACTAGTTTCTAGTAAATATTAGAATTTCACCAGATGATATAGGACATTTTGGTTAAGTTCTTGTGATTACTAAGAGCGATAGTATTTGGTACTTTAGAGTTTACTCTCTTTTGGTGTTTGGTTGGGGCCAATAGATCCTTAAGAAATATGCTCCTGGATTTTATATGATCCTTGTGATCAAGTTGAACTTGATTTTCCTGGACTTTGAAAGAATATAATCTGTAACCAGGTTTTGTGATAATTTAAAATTACATTATGAATCATGAAGTTATATCAAGGAAAAATCCTAGAATTACTCTACAACTTTTTAATCGGATTATTTAAGAAATATTTTATAATGTTAGAAATGATAAGTATTTTGAATAGAGCAATACTTGTAGTAAACCGAGATGTGAAAACTAAATTTAAAACTTTTCTGAAAATTTACAACTAAGAACCTCTTTTGGGTTATAACCTTTATTTAATTTGTTGAGGTTGAAATTGGTAAATTTTAAATTCTTTAAACAAATTAAAGATTTCTAAAATTTTGAGAATTCAAATAATTATTTGAGTTTATCCCAAATAAATAATAAGCCAAGCTGTATCTAATAGGAAAAATTAAATAGAGAACTCTTAATGATTTGAATGTAAATAAAATCTTCTAAATCTACCTAATGCAAGTATTTTGGCTCTAGTAGAAGCTAAGAGGATTATGACTACCTTAATTGAATTTTTCCATTATTGATAGTTTCTTATATAATATCGATATGATTCCTTTCAAAACTTTATGTGGGGAATCATACCAACCACTCTCTTGTTAGCTTAAGTTGCGGAAAGAAATTGATCTTAAGTCCCGACTCTATTTGTGAATCTTTTAGTAAGATCTTGAAATTTCTGTTGGAAATTGAATTTTTATCCGTGTTTCTTTCTTATTGGATGACTGATGTTTCAGTCAATTTGTAATATTGACTGTTTGATATTTGGGACCCTACCCAACCATCGAGTGAATGGCCTTGTTGCTTACCGTGCTTTCTTACCTGTCCAGTTCGTTGGCATTCATAGTGTTCTCCATGTGTTTTATACTCGAAAACATTTTAGGAATTCTGATTCCATTCTTGGACATAGAATCTTTGTTGTATTTGAGAATCCATCGAGCGAATGCATCCTGTGTATTTTCTTGAGTTATTAATGAGAAGTCTCTTGCTCTAAGTTATCCCTCGATTATAATTCAATCTCCTTCGAGAATATATATTCTTAGTAGTTTGTTTTATATTTTTCCCTTAAGGAAATTGCAGGGAAGTAATTTTTGTAAGGTGGGAGTCTGTAACAACCATGGTAGAAATTACCTGACATTAAATATAAATTATGCTTTAGGATTATCTTAATTAATTTTAAGATTAATTTTGGGAAATTTAATTATTAATTATCAAATTGAAATAGATTTTAGATTAACTAAATTGGATACTTCATAAAATATCCTTTTATGTATAAATCTTATATTTGTTAATATAATAATAATGTGGGAGAAAATTAGAATTTAATAAATTACATGGAAAATAATTTTATTATTAAGATGAGAAAGATGTTGCAATCACTTGCTGGTTTGAATAGAAAGCATTAATATATATTATCCCATTTGTAATTATTGTAACAAGAATGTAATAAATTTAATAGAAATGTTAATATTGATATTTATTATTAAAAATGATATTTATACCAACTAATACTTTATTTTGTCTAAATAATAGTAACAACTTTTATTTGCAAAAGCTTTGTTACCATTTTCAGTACATCGTAATATAGATAAAAAATAGTAACTTTTGTTATTTTGGCATTTATTGAAATACTGTGAAATCACAACACGTTAAATGAAATAATGGATGAAATAAAAAATGGTGGTTTACAAATAAGGTATTTTGAATATTAACAAGAATGATAATTTTTACATATTAACTGTCGTGGGAAAATTTATAAAACAATGTTTGATTTTTTTTTAAATAATAATAATATAGCATTGCTTAGTACAATTAGAATTCTTATAGTGATGGAACAAGTATATTAGTAACACTTTTCTCATAGAAAACAATTAGCAAAACTTTGCTTATTGGGTTCAATACGAAACCTTCTTGGCCCAAGTATAGGAAATAAAGATGAGAAACAAAGTACGTACACTCTCATTCTCATTTTCATCTAGGAAACTAAAAATACGAACAAACCTATAAACCTAAACCTAACTCTAACTAATTCACATATTCAGGTAGAAAATTAAAAGGGTTTTGATCAATACTTGTTTAGTAATCTTATCCATCTTTAATATGCCTAATTCGATTGTTAATTTTAGTTTTTGCTTAGGGTTGTAATCTATTTCTCCAATCTTTGAAATATGCGCTAAGTTGTAACTAAAAATAGAATATAGGAGAATCTAGTCTATTGCCATTCATTCAAGCTTATATTGATGAGTTAATCTCATGCTTCTAGACTATAAATGGATGTTTGTTGTTGTTTGATGTTTTGTGTGAATTTGATGTGAATTTGATCTCAAAACCCTTATGTTGTTCATAACTTTTGCCGTTCAAATATATGGTTGTGGAAACCACTTCATATGATCTTGATTCACACCCAAATATAGATGTTTTTATGCTTGCATGATGTATATTTCAGTATAATAGAAGTATAGGATCAAATAGGCGAAGAAAACACTGCTAAGGGAAAACAGAGCACCGCTAGAGAAGCCTAGGGCTTAGCCCAGGCATGTCAACCAGTGCATCGGTCGAGACGACTGGTAGATCGGTCATGACCTAGGCTGAGACCCAAGTCACTCGGTCTCAGGCTCCGTTCATTCCCGTTTGATCCATAGTTTGCCCGTTTGATCGCTTGAGGCATTTGCTTGTTTTTGATGATTTCATGATAGTTTCGATGTCATTTCCAAATTTTGATTTCATGAATTTGTGAATTCATCTTGGAGTTCTTTTCTATAGAAATGCTCTATGGATATATGAGATTGCATACATGGTTTTGTTACACCATTTCAACTAGACTTTCTAAAAGGCTAATTTCCAAATTGAATTGTTTTGTCAAAATCTTTTCAAGTGTAAATATATCTCATTAAGAATAATTAGAAAAGATAGTATATATAAAACTTACTTATATATATGTGATAAGAAGAGTTTTAAATTGATTTGGAGCAATGAGTTTTAGTTGCCTTTACTTATATAAATATATAGAAGGGACCTTTTAATGGCTTTTCATGTACATACATACATACATATATATAATCTAGCATATAAAATAATGTTTCCAACTATAATTTCAACATATAGAATTTTTATATAAATTGCATGACATTGATCGAATGAGTAATTGATTTAAATGGTTAAATAAAACATGTGGTATGGAATGCTCGTGTTTATTTTACCGGATAATTCCCGGACTTGTTCGGCCGAACCATTGATGTACACGGGTGGTATGGGACACATGGTTGTTATCTATTCAATTGCTATATGAAAGTATTTAACACTTTTATCGATGAGTTTATGACTCGCCTTTGGTTTTTATAGGACTTGTTCCTTTCCTGATTTTTATAGGTCTCGTACCTATTTTGATGTTCATAGGTCTTGTACCTATTTCGATGTCTATAGGACTTGTTCCTATATTGATGTTCATAGGTCGAGTACCTATCTTGATGTTTATAGACTTATACGTCTATCTTGGAGTTACATGCATGTATGTAAATTTATTCAGTAGTTTTGGACCTCTCCCCTTTTATGTGATTTTTTGGATTTCAGTTATGATTTCTGGATTTGATATTATCTGTGTTATTACCATATAATTTTGGGTGTTTTTCTTTTACAAGCTATTGTAGGGTTTTGATATTTGGTGACTTTGTACTTGGAGTTTATTGAAGCAATCTTGTTGTATTTTCTAATACTTAGCTTTGTGTTTATTTGAGATTTATATCATTATATCCATTATCTATTTTCTTAACTCTTTTATTATAGTCTAGACTAATCTGTTTATTATTTTATAATACTCGGGTCAGACCGAGATATTTCAGGTGTTCTAGTTTGACTATTCTAGAGAAGATTTTACTCCAGTCCTCTAGTTATTATTTATCCTTTCATCATCTTGTATATCTGTGCAGATTCATTATAGTGTTTTATCTGTACTAAATCTATATTCATTCCTTGTACTTGTTTATTTTTTAAGTTGTACTATTGATGTATTATATGGATTTTTTGACCATAGTCTTGTATTCGACATTATGTATCTAATTTGTTATTCGGTTATATCCATTGTATATTCCGCTGTGTATAGTCTATGATCTATGACTCTGTGATTTGTATTTATCATATGTTGTTGCAGATTTTATTATAGTCACCGTACTTTTGTTTTAAGCTTGAATTGTATACGTCGATTCCACTTGAAAATAGAAATATATATCATATTAATCGACATATTGATACTCGTTTAAAATAAAGCTCACGGATGGTCATCCCTATCTAGCCCTATCCTATATACTGTTAGATGTTGTTACTCTCTAGTAGCCTCTGTTATTATGGTTCTTGGGGTGGGGAGTCATACATATTAATGTTGAATCTGAAGTGGGTGATTTAATCTTTGTGAAAAAATTATCATGGAAGAAAGATATGAGAGTTAGAAATTCCAAAAGCTTGCACCTAGCTTCGTTAGACCATTCCCTATTATGGAACAGATTGGAAAGCTCATATACCGAGTTAATCTTCCCAAAAAGAAGTCCAATGAACATAAGGTGTTTTGTGTTTCACACTTGAAAAGTGTGTGCATAACACAAGTATGGTGGTAGAGCCAAATCAATTGGAGGAAGTAAATATGGAACCATAAGTTTGTATGCCTAGAGGACCAGTTTGGATTATAAACAGCAGTGTTCCGAGACTTCAAAACAAGGTTATGTAGCTTGTTTGGGTCCAATTGAGTGAAGATTCCAAGAATAGTACTTGGGAGACGGAGGAGAAAATGCATGCTACCAATCTGGAACTTTCTATTGGTATTAATCCACTTACTCTAAGTATTTTATTTTCATTTAGTTGATTAAAATTGCATGCTAGTGTAGAATTTGCCTTGTAATACTAGGATTGGTTCGCTAACTTTGGTTGTGCTAGTTTGCTAAGTATACGTGATGGGGGCATGTTATTGTTAGTGCGATACATTGTACCGTTTTGATGATTTCAGGGGTGAAATTCTTTTAGAGGGGAATGTAATAACCAATAATTTATCACTTAGTAATTAATTGTAATCAATCACTTAATTGAAGATATATGCAAACTAATGACTTAAAAATAATTTTAAAAAGTAAATGAATTAGGACTCAAGACCATTCCATTGAGTTCATAATTTTATTTATATATTAAATACATAATATAAATCAGATGAAGTGTGTAAAATGAGAAGAAAAGAGGTGCTATGGAAAAAATAGTCATTTGACCAAAATTATATTATAGCATTCTGAAATGAACATCCTTCCTCTTTATCGCTTCATTCTCTCTTCCACTTCGCTTTTGTCAAAAGAAATTTACGTTTTCTTTAGTTCAAATGATCATAAATTTTGCAAATCTCGGCTAAAAATCTCAAATAAATTTCCTATATTCAAGTTAGAAGATTATATATAATTTAGGGTATTGTTACTGAAACTTCAATTTGGATAAGATAAGGCCAAATTATATGAGCACTCCATGTTAATAAAATTGGTATGACGGGTGCATAGCCTTTGATCAAAGTTCGCATCTTTTCATCTTTTGCTCTTAGTTAAAACTTCAAAACTCTATGGTAAAAATAAACATCCAAAGTTACTCTTTTTCCTTCCTACTTTTATACAAAAAATGATGAGAACCAAAAATTCTAGGGAAAATTTAAATTTAAGAAAAAATTTAGTTTTGAAAAATGTATGAAAGTTAATGGGTGTATGCCGGACTCAATCCAAAAAATCAACAATAGGCTACCGAAATAAAAAATTAAACGGCAGGAAGCTATCGAATTAAATTATTCATTTCGGTCGTCCGCTTTCAAACTTTATGTCAAATATCGACTATAATTGATTTTTCTGGTTGACAAACACGTTAAACCCTGAAAGTCTATAGGATCTTTATAAATAATGCAACTTATATATATATATATATATGTGTGTGTGTGTGTGTGTGTGTGTGTGTGATTTCATATTACTAACTATGTTAAGCAGGGAATAATAGCTGAGTATAATATAAATAATAAAAACGATCGCAGCATATATTTTATATTGGTTCAGACCTCCCGTCCTACGTTCAGTCCCAAAGTTCCCCTTCGGTATTTCCTTTAACCAACTAACCCTCGCTTTGCCTAGAGGAATAGGCTGATACAAAAGTATATCTTTGACAATCTTGTGTTTCGAATAACATAGTTTTTGACTGATAGTGCAAATCTTCCTATGATCTCCTTTGAGTATATGAATGTGAACGCTTTGAGTTGTAGGAAGTGGTTTAACCAAAGTTATATTTTGGTTATAATACATTGAGAGTATGTAAGCAATATATGCACAAGACAGTGATCATAAATCAAGAGAGAATAGACTTAGTTAATTCAATCCAGTTAAATCTCTATATCTTAATCATGGTAATATTTCTAGATTCAAATGGATGCAGATGAAGAGCTATTACTATTAGATAAGTTCTATTCATTTTAATGGTTGCAACCTTTCGATGAAGGGTTAATTCTTTTTGTTCAACAGAAGTGTCTTTTCAAAAATTTATAGTTTTTCAAATGATAGATGTCTGTGATAATACATCAGATGTTTGTGACTTTAGAAAATAATTACCCGAGAATTGTCATAGACATCTGTGGTTCTATGTCAGACGTTTGTGGCTTTAGAATTTTATTTTCCCGAGTATTTCCTCAGACGTTTGTGGTTTTACAACGTTTGTGAGTAGTAAAAACAGTTTTTTAAGTTAATTTCAATGTATATGAAATAATGTGTGATTGTATATGCATATATACTCAAGGAGATCTTAACAATATTTTATCTAAGACTCCTTTACAGTAGAATACCCTTACTAATTATAGTATGGTCGATAGATTGTTGTTTGTCTTCGAGTCTCAATACCTTCGAGCATGATGTCTTCTTGTAGTATATACCAATAATCATAAAACGTTTGCGTGTGTATGATTATATAATTGTTATCATTGAAACATAAAATGGAGGTTCTAACAATCTTTCCTTTATTGATGATGACAACTATACAATCAAAATGGAAGAATTATTATATTTGTCTTCCCCAATGTATATGCATAAATTCCTCCCCCTTTGTCATTATCAAAATGGAGGGAATGATATAAGATATATAAATGTTATCTCCCCCCTTGACATTTAATAGTATGTTATATATAAGATCATGAATATTTAAAACTAAATAAGGAAGTTCAAATAGAAACAGAGATCAATGTAGCCAGAATCTTAAATGGTTAAATAGACAAGCATAAGCATAAATAATGTAAAATTAGTAAAAAGATAACCAAAATAAAATGCTAATTGTACTAGTTTGAAGAGTTAGATAAGCTTCCATAATTCTCATAGTATAGTATTCTCAATAAGATGAAGGATCATGTTCATTTGTGCCTGGCCACAGTCTTTGGTCATTGTACTCCTTATCTTCTTGACTGGAGAGCCCTTGGAACGCCATGTACGATTAATGTAACATCATCCTATTAGGAGGCTCAAAACTAATGGCTACGGATGCTGCAGTTATCCATAGTTTTTAATCCTCGACGATCAAAAATGGCGATATTAGATACATTGATACATAGAAATACAAAAACATGGAAAAAATTAAACAGCAAAACAAATTCCACATTCCATTTCAAATTATTCCAAAACTGATTACATAATACTAATTCGTAAACCATGTTCAGATAACATATAAATATTACAAAATATGCCAAGAGGACATATAAAGATGCCCCCTTGTTAGATCAAAGTATATATACAAAAAAAACACAACGGAAATGAAAACACTCTGATAACAAGTTTGCCTCCTGCACGTCCTCGGAAGCTTTATTCCTCTAAAAATCACCTGAAAACCTTAACTCTCAACCTACTCAAAATCAATTGAGTACCCGAGAGTTTAAGGGGAAAAAACTTTGACTCAGACATAAAGCCTGGTATGAATAATAATTTACCATCTCAAACCATTTAGATATCTAGCGAGACCATACCGCTTAGCGGAACGGGTTTTCCCCCTCTCTAGTATCCTAAAACATTTATAAAACCATATAGTGTGCTCCTACATCCACAATGGTTAAAATATAGGATTTCAAAACATTATGATTATATGAAAAACAAATAAATCAATTCTAGATCACTCATCCCCATTCATTCTGAATATATGTCTCAATTATAGTTTCTAGGGTTATTATTAACATGTTAAATGTTAAGGACTATCTGTCCATTTACTTAGTTTTCATGGGATCACTAAGAACCTATTGGTAACTCTAATATTTTATTTCCTATCCTAGTTTTCATGGGCTAACTAGGAACCTATTGGTTGACTGTCAATATCTTAATCCGGATATAGTTTTCATGGGCTAACAACAAACCTACTGGCCCCTGCCAGTATCAAATCATAGTTTTCATGGGCTGACTACGAACCTATTGGTACCTGCCAATATCATACAGTTTTCATGGGCTTACTGTAAACTTATTGGATCCTGCCAATATCTTTAAATTAAACCTTAACATCCGTTAAGTTATATTCACTACTGGGTCAACCTAACTGGTTATTCTGCCTTTTCCCTAAAATACAGTTATGGGTTAATAACAATGTGAATAACATTTCAAAATCTTTATTTATGCCATGGTTATTACTTTAAATTGAGATTGTGTTTATGTTTTGAAACCATAAAAACATCTGTTTCGAAACCACTGGATAGCCTCCTTCGAAAGTAAAGACCTCTTTTCAAAACATTATATACATACCTTTCGAAGCCCTTAATAAACATTCTCTTTCGAAACCGATTATACCTTTTGATGGTATCAAAACATCTTTTTAAAACATAGAGCTTCAAAACAAATGAAAGTACCCATTTCGAAAGTATTGGGTTTACTTTTTAAAACGTCATTTGGGTCAAAATGGTTATATACGAAAGTATCTCTTTTGAAACCAACAAAAATTAGTTTGGGAAAAAATTGATGGTGACGGAACCATCTTAGTTGAGAGCAAAATCTTTAAAACAAAAAATTTGAAGGACAAAGTCGAAACCCCCTTTCGACTCCATCACCTTCAAAACCGTCAATCCCTTCGAAATCATACAAGAAAAAGGCTTAAGTAAAATAGAAGTAACCTCTTCAACAATATATATGACTTCAATGCAGTCGAAAGGGGAATTGGGGGATTGGTTTCGACTGAGACAAAACCCTGTTGATCGCTATGCACTCTATGCACTGGATCGATGATGGCCAAATATATAGATACAGAGTTGACGTGCAGTAATCACGGTAGCAGCAATATAAATATAATAGCAGCGCGAATAAAAAGTAAAGCAAGAAGCAATCACAGCAAAAATTTTATACTGGTTCGGACCTCCAGTCCTACTTCCAGTCCCAGACTGCTTCTGAAATTTCAACTAACTATCACCCTCACTTCGCCCGGAGGAATAGGCACCTGAGCAGCAGAACAGGATTTCAGTACACTTGCCCGAGCAGCCGAACGGGACTTCAATATTTTCTTTTACAAAGAAATAACTTGACTATATATTGTGTCTTCAATACACTGAGTAGTCGAACTTGAGTACAACTTCTATAACCTGTAAAAATGATGTAGAATGAGCGTGCAGAGGTTAGGAAGTGGATTAGAACCAGATTTGTATGTTGTGGAGTGAAATAGCACTGGTTTAAATTTGCTTTTAGAATGAATATGGAAGTTGGAGCGTTTAAAATCAATATGAGAATGATTTAAGAGAATATAATTGTTTTTGGGATGGTGGGAGGCTTATATAGAAGTGAATGGAAGCCAATAAGTAGTCACAATCCTTCAGAAATTCTCATTAGAAAAGATGCATCCGTTGGAGGTTTGAAATTGGTTGAATAGACACATGAATAGCAACTTGACTATTCGCTTTGGAATGCTTGAATAAAGCAGCCGTTGAGATCAAATTCAAAACGCGGTGTAGCACAGTTGGTACAACATGCGCATGTCTCTGATGTGTGTTGGGTTCGATTCCCATGTTTGTTGTTTTAATTTTCATTTCTTATTCGCTTTGGAATTCTTGTGTAAAGTAGCCGTTGATGCTAACTTCAAAATGTTCTATGGCTTAGTTGGTAAGATGTGCGGCTACCATCATAGTGTGCTGGGTTCGAGTCCCGCTTGCTTTGTATTTTGAGTCATTTATTTTTCCGCTTATATGCTTGTTCAAATATAGTGCTGAGTGAAACATGAATAAAAGCCTTTGTAGTGTGGTTGGTGAGCATGTTGCATCTCTTTGTGTTGTGCAGGGTTCGAATCCCACTTTCGTGCTTTTAATTTTCATTTCTTATATCTTCTGTCAAGTAGTGTTTGGTAGCAATGGCTAACATAACTTGTTGTGGTGGAGTGGTAATGGTTGCACATTTCATGTTGAGTGTGCTAGGTTCGAATCCTATTACTTTTTTTATTTCTCCATTCACTTTTACTTCGTATAATAAAATTCTCTAACCACTTTGAGTCGTTGAGTCAGGATACTTTGAGTTGTTGAGTCAGGATGATGTCGTAGTCGTAGATTCGTGAATTTTTGTTAGCAATCAAAACCTATGATCCAACATTCTCCCCCTTTTTGATGATGACAACTCCATTTTCTATGAACGAATCTTTGACAAGCTTTGTTGATCATATCTCTCTCACTGAATATCTTCCTGTAATTGTGCTATAGATTTCTCCCCCTGAATCTATGCTATATAGCTATATATTCCTATTTAATCTTTTTCCCCCTTAATTTGTGCTTGCATGGTTTATTCCTGCAAATTGTGTTAGCGAGCAATATCTTTCTCCCCCTTTGTCATCGACAAAAAGGAGAGTTTATATGATGATATAAAATATATTTTACATAAGTGTTAACATAAAGCAATATAAAACAAAATAACTACTACTTATAATGTAAGGTATCAGAAAAAATTAACATTTAAAGCATGCGATACCCAATGTTCTTATAATTTCCTAATTTTTAGGAAACCATACCCATTTAGGTGTGGTTGTACCTTTATAAATATAATTTTCGTTATTAACTACCATATCAAAATAATCATCAATGTATTTTTCTCTATTTTTCCAATTAACAGGAACCCATATACTTAGATAATTTTTATTCATATTTTCTGTTAATGATTTTGTACTTCTAAAGAAATTATCAAGATTATAGGTCATAGTAGTATTTGAATTTCTATAAAAATTAGATTTAGGCTTTACTCGAAATTTAGTACTAGCACTATAATTTTTACTATACATGAAAGCATTTCTAGTGTTATTTCTACGATCAGTTGTATTATATCCTAAACCACTTTTATCATTGAGAGCTTTTGAATTCTTAACATAACCTAATCCTTTCTTATTTGAAGCAGGTTGAGAATTTTCAATAATCCTGGATAAATTTTCTCTCCCTTTATTAAAATTGGAAATATTTTTAGTAATGTCATGTAATTTAGCTTGAAGACTATTATTTTCTAATTCAACATGTTTAATCTTAATTTTTAACTCGTGATTTTCAGAAACAAATGCATCATTCTTTTTCTTTTGAGTTTCAATTTCTTGACTTAAAAGTGATAATTGAGTTTCCGAATTTGAATAAGATTCTTGAACTTTTTCAAGTTCTTCTTCAAGAATTTTCTTTTCATCATTTAACATATCTCTTTCGAATTCTGCTTTCTTCTGATTTTCTAGAGCTTCCTTATATTTTCTTTTGAGACTTTTTAAAGTGTCTAGAAGTTCTGAATTTATTTCTATCATATCATCAAAAGTTAGATCACTAACCTCATTATCTTTTGCCATGAAGCATTTGTTTGTTTGCTCATTTGATTTTTCTTTATTGCTCTTCCTCTTCTTATTGCCTTGACTAGATCTCTTTGTAGCCATTTATTCTAGGATGTTGTTACGATCTCTAGAACACCAGGCTCTGATACCACTTGTTGATCGCTATGCACTGGATCGATGATGGCCAAATATATAGATACAGAGTTGACGTGCAGTAATCACGGTAGCAGCAATATAAATATAATAGCAGCGCGAATAAAAAGTAAAGCAAGAAGCAATCACAGCAAAAATTTTATACTGGTTCGGACCTCCAGTCCTACTTCCAGTCCCAGACTGCTTCTGAAATTTCAACTAACTATCACCCTCACTTCGCCCGGAGGAATAGGCACCTGAGCAACAGAACAGGATTTCAGTACACTTGCCCGAGCAGCCGAACGGGACTTCAATATTTTCTTTTACAAAGAAATAACTTGACTATATATTGTGTCTTCAATACACTGAGTAGTCGAACTTGAGTACAACTTCTATAACCTGTAAAAATGATGTAGAATGAGCGTGCAGAGGTTAGGAAGTGGATTAGAACCAGATTTGTATGTTGTGGAGTGAAATAGCACTGGTTTAAATTTGCTTTTAGAATGAATATGGAAGTTGGAGCGTTTAAAATCAATATGAGAATGATTTAAGAGAATATAATTGTTTTTGGGATGGTGGGAGGCTTATATAGAAGTGAATGGAAGCCAATAAGTAGTCACAATCCTTCAGAAATTCTCATTAGAAAAGATGCATCCGTTGGAGGTTTGAAATTGGTTGAATAGACACATGAATAGCAACTTGACTATTCGCTTTGGAATGCTTGAATAAAGCAGCCGTTGAGATCAAATTCAAAACGCGGTGTAGCACAGTTGGTACAACATGCGCATGTCTCTGATGTGTGTTGGGTTCGATTCCCATGTTTGTTGTTTTAATTTTCATTTCTTATTCGCTTTGGAATTCTTGTGTAAAGTAGCCGTTGATGCTAACTTCAAAATGTTCTATGGCTTAGTTGGTAAGATGTGCGGCTACCATCATAGTGTGCTGGGTTCGAGTCCCGCTTGCTTTGTATTTTGAGTCATTTATTTTTCCGCTTATATGCTTGTTCAAATATAGTGCTGAGTGAAACATGAATAAAAGCCTTTGTAGTGTGGTTGGTGAGCATGTTGCATCTCTTTGTGTTGTGCAGGGTTCGAATCCCACTTTCGTGCTTTTAATTTTCATTTCTTATATCTTCTGTCAAGTAGTGTTTGGTAGCAATGGCTAACATAACTTGTTGTGGTGGAGTGGTAATGGTTGCACATTTCATGTTGAGTGTGCTAGGTTCGAGTCCTATTACTTTTTTTATTTCTCCATTCACTTTTACTTCGTATAATAAAATTCTCTAACCACTTTGAGTCGTTGAGTCAGGATACTTTGAGTTGTTGAGTCAGGATGATGTCGTAGTCGTAGATTCGTGAATTTTTGTTAGCAATCAAAACCTATGATCCAACAAACCCTTCCTTTCGAAAGCTCTTATTTAAGGGATAAGTACCCCTTCGAAAGCTAAGACTTTGATATAATTTGATAAACTTCTTCAAAAGCTAATTATAAAACCCTTTCGAAACATACATTTCGACTATGTCGAAAGCTTTAAGTATAACAAGGCAAGACTTTAACTTTTGAAAACAAAGAAGGGTTTCGACTCCATCGGAAGCTAACCTTTCGAAACCAAGGCTTCTGCCTTCCTTCCAATCCACTGCGTATCATCAAAGTGATATCTTGTGTATTCGTTTCGATTATGGTGGTATCGACTGTGTTGGTTTTGACTGGGATGAGGTGAAATCAAAGGAGGCAAAAGGTTCTTACTAATAGGGGCGGAATGCCTTTTTCTAGTTTAAAGGCTGAATTATAACAACTTTTAGTAATTACTTTCTACCAACTTGCCTATTTGTATGCTATTGATTGGTTGTCATAATTTTTTTTCAAATACTTTACCTATTTAAGTGCTGCATTTATCTCGATTTAAAACCATAAGAACGTACAGTTTAAGCCCTTCCATATACTAAAACCAATGTTTTTAGAAAAGTCCTTCTAAAATAATTTATTTTCCCTAGTAAATTAATTAGGAAAAATCCCCAAAAATCATGGAAATTCAATTTCATAATGTAATCAAACATATTAAAAGTTTAGACCCAATTTCTAACCCAATTATATTATATTTTCCATCAAAAATTCATAATAAAATTTCCATAGATTGAAAAATTCTAAAAATTAAAACACATCTCCAAAACATGTTTTTCTTAACATAATTTTTTTCCCTGGCAATCTAAAATAATATATTCTCAGTATCATGTTAAAACCGTGCGAATTCATGTGCTTATGAATTAAAAAAATCATCATAATATAACTCAAGCATATCATCATCTAATTCATCAAAAAAGAATTTAAATCATAAATTCAAAACCATATAATCATAGAATAAAAATAGAGATGGTAGAAGATTATTATCCACCTTAAACTTAATAAGGAATTTGAGATTTGTTGTTGATTAATCCTCTCTAGCTTTTGATCTTTAGCTTTTGATTAAAATTCCTCATTTCCTCATTGATAATGGTCGGCTTAGTTTTAGGTGTTAGATTTGTGTTTGTGATCGTGAGAAATGAGACGTGAGTGGACAAAAATGAGAAGTAATAGCCTTGTGTAATAAATTAGCTAATTTATTAATATGCCCATGTTTAGTTTAATTAACCTTTAAACCAATTTAATGCCCATTTACTTTGTTAATAAGCATGGCCCTATTATGTAATTTATTCAAATCTCAGCCTCCTTATCATCATTTTTCTATTTCATTTTTCTAATTAAATTTTCTGAATAATATTATCAAAAATTATGGATGTTACAGGCTCCTCACCATAAAGAATTTATCCTCGAAATTCAGTAAGGACTAAATACTAAAAATAGCAATCATCTGTAACCACTCCTAACAACCATACTAGTCTAACTGACTAGCAACTACCTATATAAATCTAATATAGACATACCCTCAAAGCAAATAAGGATAAGTATCTCTAATTCCATCCTCTGTCTCCCAAGTACAGTCCTCCTTGTTATCGCTCTGCTGAACTTTCACCAACCTGACTGTCTTGTTCCATAATCTTTTCTCATCTCCAGCTACAACCTGAACTAGCTATCTAACAAATGTCAAATTAGGCTCTACCACTAAGTCATCCAACCTTGTCGGAGGAATAGTAGTTTTTGGATCATGCACATACTTGTGAAGATGAGACACATAAAATACAATATAGACACCTTCCAAATTGCTCGGCAACTCTATTCTGTATGCGAGCTTTCCAATCCTCTCTATAATATGGAATGGATCTACATATCTTGGGGCTAACTTCCCCGACCAAATCATATCACACCCTTCATAGGTTATAGCTTAATGAAAACCTTGTTTCCAACTGAGAATTCTAGGTCCTTATGCCTCTTATCCATGTAACCCTTTTGTCTTGACTAAGCTTCCTTCATCCTTTCACGAATTAACTCAATCTTCTCTGACGCCTCTCTAACCAAATTTGGACCAAAGACTAATCTGTCTCCAGTCTCCAACCAACATGCTAGTGGTTTGCATGGTCTTCCATACAAAGCCTCAAATAGCGCCATTCCTATACTAGTCTGGTAACTATTATTGTAGAAAAAATCAACCAAATATAGGTGACACCAAAGTCAAATATACAAGCTCTTTGTAAATCATCGAGTACTTTGTTGACTCTCTCTGTCCGCCCATCCGTCTGAGGGTGATACGCAGTACTCATATTAAGCTTATTACCCATCAATTCCTATAGACTCTTCAAGAATTCATTAGTGAATAATGCGTCTCTATCACTGATTATACTGCTAGGAACTCCATGCAGTCGAAATATGTTCTTCAGGAACAACTTAGCTAAAATAGGTGTCATTATGATTGAAATAACTGGAATGAAATGGGGACTCTTGGTCAATCTGTCCACTGTCCCCATTCACTTTCATTATCTCTATTTGACCTTGGCAACCTATCTATAAAATCCATAGATATCGAATCTCGTTCCAACCTGGAATCTCTAAAGGCTGTAGTAATCCACTTGGTTTTTGATGTTCAGCTTTCACTGGTTGATAGTTTGCACACTGCCTAACCCACAAGCCAACATCCCTCTTCCCGCCTTCCAATAAAAGCTTCTCTTCTTATCCTGATACATCTTAGTTCCTCCCAAATGAATCATAAACTTGGATTGGTAACATTCTCTAAGAACTTCTTTCCTCAAGTCCTCCACATTTAGAACACACAATTGTCCCTTCTTTCTTAGCCACCCTCTCTTGTCAAGGCTAAAACCCTTTATATCATCGATCTTCGTTCCAATTTCAAGTCTTCTGATCCTTTCAGCTAATACTGGATCCTTCTTCTGCTTAGAAGTAGTTCTCTCAACCAATACTCATCAAACTTCTAAACAAGACAACCTGGCGGTACTCTGACTAGAACCAGCAGTCGATCTTAACTGCACCTCACAACTAACTAATGCTTCTAAATCCTTCCACTCTTCCAACGTAGCTAACACTACATTCTAATGTTTCATGCTAAGAGCATCAGCCACTTTATTACCTTTTTCGGGTGTATACTTTATACCAAAATCATATGCAGTCACAAACTTCAACCACCTCTGCTGTCTCATATTCAACTCCTTCTGAGAGAATAAATACCATAAAGACTTATGATCGTTATATAACTCAAATCTCTTTCCTGTGAGATAATGTCTCTAAATCTTCAATGCAAAAATCACAGCTTCCAACTCCAAATCATGAGTAGGATATCTAACTTCATGCAGTCGAAGTTGCATGGATGCGTAGGCAATGACTTTACCACTCTGCATCAACACCGCTCCTAATCCAGTTTCACATGCATCAGTATACACCACCAATCCTTGGTTCCCATCTAGAACTACTAACATGGATGCATTGGTCAATAACTGCTTTAACTTAAGGAATGCCTTCTCACATTTGTCGGGCCAAACAAACCTCACCTCCTTCTTGGTTAGATTAGTTAAGGGTGCTGCTATCCACAAGAATTTTTACTGAATCTCCAGTAGTAGCCAGCAAGTCCAAGAAAACTCCTAATCTGATTCACTGTCTGTGGTCTCTTCCAATTATTCACAGCTTCAGTCTTATCTGGATCGATTGACAATCCTTTTCCTGAAATCATGTGATCAATTTTTTTTACCTCTTTCTTCCAGAAATGACACTTAGTAAACTTCGCCTTTAGCCGATTCTTCCTCAGTGTCTCAAGCACCACTCTAAGATGAACTTCATGCTCTTTCTCATCCTTAGATTATACTAGAATCTCGTCTGTAAACACTAGTATAAACCTATCCTAGTACTATCGGAAAACTCAATTCATCAAATCTATGAAAAAAGCAGGTGTATTCATCAATCCAAATGGCATTACCAACCATTCATATAAACCATATCTAGTCCGAAATGATGTCAAAGGAATATTGTCCTCCACAACTCTTAACTGATGGAAACCGATCGCTAAGTCCATTTGGGAGAACACTCTGGCTCCACTCAACTGATCAAATAGATCACCTATTCTTGGTAAAGGATACTTATTCTTAATTGTCCTTTCGTTAACTTTCGATAGTCGACACACATCCTTAACGACCATCTGGTTTCTTCAAAAACGCCGCGGCCGCTCTCCAAGGCGAACTGCTTGGTCTAATAAAATTCCTTCCTTCTAGATCCACTAGCTGCACCTTCAATTCCTTCATCTCAGTTGGTGTCATCCTGCTAGGTGGTTTACTTACAGGTTCAGCTTCGGGCACAAGATCTATACTAAAGTCAACAGTTCTTTTCGGGCGTAGTCCAATGACTGGCTCAAAAACTTCTACAAACTCTCTTACTGCTTGAACCTAACTTAACTCATTTCCTACCTCCATAGCAGTATGTATTGCACTAACACTTTGGTCAGTATTCTCTACTAAGGATATCACTTGGTTATGACTATTAGGGTGTCTCAGTGATATTTCCCTATCCTGGCAAAATATTCTAGCCTCATACCTAGTCAAAAAAATCCATACCCAAAATGATTCCAATATCTATGAATCAATAACATACAAACTGCATGCAAACTTATGACCTAACAAGTCAAGTTCTAATTGGTCACATCTTAGCCCTAGAGTTGCATACCCTGCTATTGGATTCACAACCCTTAAGGAAGTAACAAGGTAGGTGGACTGTAGACCGAATTTATCAACCAAACACTGAGATATAAGTGAATGTGATGCACCAGTATAAAAAAGTACTCTAACTGAAATACTCTGAATCACAAGCATAACTCCAATCACTGTCTTTCCCTTATCCGTTGCCATAAGCCTAGCTAGTCCTATAGCAAAAACTTTTCCTTTATCCTTCCTAACTAGCCTTGGACACTAATCCTTATAATACCCAACTTGTTTATAGTTGAAGCATTTCATATTCTTCTTAATTGCGGCTTTCTTCCCATTTCCTGACCGGCATTCATTAGCAAAGTTACCCTTCTTGTCACACTTATAGCAAACTACCTCAGCCTTTGACTTCTTAGCAGTATCTTCCTTCTGGGTTCCCTTCTTTTTAAAGAATTTCCTCTTCTTCCCTTGAGAACCCCTGGGTTTCCACTGATTTCCCTTTATTTAAATCAACAAGTAACTCCTCATGGTGAATGGCCATCTCCACCACTATATTACAAGGATCACAGACATGAGTCATGGTCATTCTAGCAATCTCGGGTCTCGATCCCCAAATGAACGTCTCATTCCTTTTGATATCAGTATCTATAATAGTATATCCCTATCTAGACGGCTTTTCAAACATAGTAGCATTCTCAACCACTGGCATCTCCCCTTGCACCAAATCCATAATCTTCCTTATCGGCCCAGACTTAGCGAACTTGGATACAAACTTTTGCTCAAATCTCGTTTAAAATCATTCCAAGTCAACTGCTCTTCCGACACTCCGACAATGATACTATTCCACCAATGTAATGCTGACCCCTATAACTTCTTAGAGGCTAACCTTTTCTTTTGTCCATCATTCAGATCCAAATTAGTAAATGTACGCTCACAATGTAACAGCCAGTTCTAAACTTCTACAGCACTCTCCGTTCCCATAAATGGCTTCCCACCCAAACTGATTTAATCTCTACTCAGCAAAGCAATATTCCCAACTAGAACCATAGGATTTTCTCCTCCTTCATTTCCAAAAGCTCCAGCAGCAGATCCGGCTTGAATCACACCGGTAAAGAACTAATACATCATCCATATATCTGCTGGTGGATTTCTAGCACCCACATTGGGTTCAACATTTTAGGTACTAGCATTAGCAGGTCGACCTTGGTTTCCCCTGTTAGTTGGTCGAGCATTTCCATTAGTTATGGTGCTTCCTCCACCGAGATTTCCTCTTCCGTTTCCAGCTTCTATATCTCCCTTCTCATAAATCTTCATACGAGCCTTACTAAGATACAGAAGAACAGTCTAAGAGAGCAGGGGATACGTACTTACATATATATAACTATATATAGCAAATACAAGTACGTTACTATAGCGTTAACCTAAACCCCAATCTTATTATCTGATTCATTAGATTATGTTTGGAAAAAAATTTAGGTTTAAGTTTCTTTTAAAGTTTCATAGACCTATGCTCCGATACCAAATTGTAACATTCCCTTATCGGGAGGCCCAAAATTAACGGCTATGGATGATGCAGTCATCCATAGTTCTTAATCATCGACCACCAAATGTAGCAATATTAGATACAATGATACATAGAAACACAAGAATATGGAAAAAAATTAAACAGCAAGACAAATTCCACATTCCATTTCAAAATATTCCAAATTGATTACATAATCCCAACTCGTAGACCACATTCAAAAAACATATAATTATTATAAAATACGCCAAGAGTGACATATGAAGATGCCCCCTTGGTAGATCAGAGTATATAGACAGGCAAAAAAATAATTTGCATTTACAAAAAAAAACATAGCAGAAATGAAAACAATCTAATAACAAGTTTGCCTCCTGCACGTCCTCGAAAGCTTTATTCTTCAAAAGATCACGATGAAACCTTAACTCTCAACCTACTCAAAATCAATTGAGTACTCGAGAGTTTAAGGGGAAAACAATAACTTCAAGTTAGATATAAGCTTGATATGAATAATAATTTATTATCTCAAAACATTTAGATATCTAGTGAGACCACGCTGCTTAGTGGAACGGGTTTTCCCCTCATTAGTATACAAAAACATTTATAAAACCATATATCGTGCTCCTGCATCCACAATGGTTAAAACATAATATTTCAAAACATTATAATGATATGTAAAACAAATAAATCAATTCTGGATTACCCATACTCATTCATTCTGACTATCTGTCTCAATTATAGTTTCTTGGGTTACTACTAACCTGTTAAATGTTAAGGACTATCTATCCAATTACTTAGTTTTCATAGGATCACTAAAAACCTATTGGTAACTCCAATATCTTATTTCATATCCTAGTTTTCATGGGCTAACCAGGAACCTATTGGTTGATTGCTAATATCTTAATCCGGATATAGTTTTCATTGGCTAACTACAAACTTACTGGCCTCTGCTTGTATCAAATCATAGTTTTCATGGGATGACTATGAACCTATTTAGGCATAATAATTAAATAAAATCCAACGATATAAATTCCGATGTTATAAACGGATTATATAATTTCTCACTCACCTTTTTTATCTTTCCAAATCTCCCAAATCTGAATTTATTCGTCTACTTGACTCCTTTTTCATTCTAACCCAAAAGAATATATATAACAAGGTATATACATACTATTAGAGTTACATATCTTAGAAGAGGTTTGTGGTTAAGGCGAATACAGATTTATAATTACAATAAATTTTACCTTTTTGCCCAACGTTGATTCGCTACTTCTCCTTTATTTTCCGCCCTTCTCCGATTTTTTGTGTGTCTGTGTGTGTTTGTGTATTATAAGTAGTGAAGAAGAGAAAATGGCAGAGCTTTGTTGAATTGGATAAGAAAATATGAAAAGAGAAGTGAGAGGTTAGGCCTTTATTTATAGATGCACGAACCAATCGTAACCATTAGACAAAAATAATTAAATTTGGGCCGTTGTCCATGGTTCAAACCTTAGCCACCACGTTCGAACCAGTCGACCACTCCCCTATAGGCAGTTGAATGCTAATGGTCGACTGGCCCAAGAAGGGGGTCGATCGGTGGGATCCCGTATTTAATGTTATTTATTTCCTTTTTCATTTTTAATTATTTCCGCTTTGAAAACATCAAACGCTATTAATTCCTTCGTTTGAGCTTCGACCGCAAAACTCTAAAAATGGAAGTTGCTTAGAAAATTTACAGAACACAATGGTACATGAATCCTGGTCAAATTCCAAAGTTTTCTAAAATTTTATTTTTGGAGCCTTATTAATTATTGTTAATTTTATGGTGTGTTACATTCTCACCCCTTAAAAATAATTTCATCCATGAAATTTCCTAAGGATTGGATCATGAAACCTAGCATGCAACCAATCTAAGCTATCCAATCAATTTTTGTACAACTAATTTTGCAGCCAAACGTTTACAAGTGTATGGGGTATCATAACATATAAAACATGTATGCAGAATGACTCAAAATCGGCGCCTTATATATAAATGCATTCTTTAGAAAACATTTTGAAAATATGATGCGAACATCCTAGATATTTTGACAGCTCTATATGTATGTAAGTTTTCAAAAATCCTTTTTCACACAATAATTTCCACACTCCTACAAGTAGGAGTATTGTTCAACCAACTTTGCATCTAATACCTTCCATTTAAAACATAGCACACAAATTTTAGCAACCAAATTTTTTGAAAATCCTGTTTCTAAATCTATACTTCTATGTCAAAAAAGCAACTTAGATGGAAAATTTTAAAATTCCACCATTCTTTTAGATACCTATTCCATTTTTCCTTGGAACCTTCTGTTTTCCCCCAAAACCTTTTTAACTTTTCTAACTACAATTTGCGTAAGGCGGTTTAGTTTTGGATGTTAAAGCATAATTATTCTACTTCAATAAAGCAAAATTGGTTTATCTATGTTATAATCCTTGTTATTATCTATGTTAAAGCATATTTTTATCAACAAGGCATGGAAATAGAATTCCAAAGCAAAAACGGCACTTTTAATTGTTATTATCTATGTTTAGTATACCATCACCCGCATCGAATAGTAAAATTCATATTTACTAACACATTGATGCTTCCTACACTATGTATGTGGTAGTTGAAAATAACAAATTTTATCATTTCAAAAGGAACTTTCCCCCTTTCAAACAACCTTGCAAAATAGTTTGAAAAAACAAATTTCCAGAAGCATTTAAATACCATTTCTTCTAAAAAAACTTGAACATAATTTTCCAAATATGTTTGAACTCAACTTCTCAAAAGCATTCAAACAAAAATTGTCAAAAACATTCGAACATAACTTTTCAAAACATTTGCCTTACCATTCTTAAAATAAATCAAGCTATGTCTAACATAATAGGGACTCGGTCTATGGGCTAATGCATATAATTAACCCTAGTATCGTGCGGTTAACCCTAGATTTTGGGAACATTTTCTTTTATTCTAAAACAACAAAACACCTACAAGCTTATTATAAATTTGAGTTTTTATGGCATAGGGATGGTGACCCGTGACTTCTCAATAACCTTCCCCTATCCTTCGTTCGCTAAAATTTATTTTTTCCAAAACCCTAAAGTTTTTAGGATTAAAGCATTTTTAATTTCTAGTTGCTAACTTAATTTCCTAATTTATTTTTTAAACTTCCAGTCTTAACTACCACGTATTGCTAGTTAGGTGTCCTTATGAGATATCTTTATTTACACTATTTCTATATATATATATGTATGTATGTATGTATGTATGTATGTATGTATGTATGTATGTATGTATGTATGTATGTATGTATGTATGTATGTATGTATGTAGCGGTCTAATCCCATCCATAAAATTAACCCAGTGATAAAACATGAACATATCTTATACCATATCCTACGCTTTTCAATTAATCTAAGGGAGATAATTAGCGATTACAATCCAGAAACCCTAAAGAAAATTCTGATGGAAGCTGCCATCCATCATCAACTGGTATTAATGATGTTATGGCCCTAATGCTCCTTACTGGATTAAGATGGACATTCCCATATTCCATTCCACTATCATCCACCTTCCTTGACTCTCCTTATTAGCTTCTAATAAATGCGATCCATTGACTATTTCAATCATTATAACTAATTATGGGATAAATTATGCATCCTTACACCGCAATGGGTAAGAAATATAAACTATGCATCTTTAAAATAACTCATTAAAATTTGGTTTGGTGGAATAACTTCTCTACCACCTATCTTACCTCTTGCAACCTTGAGTCAACCAATGTTCATCAACCATACTACTATCTTTTCTAAATGAAAATATCTTGAGTATTCTCAACTTTGGTATTCACTTCCATTACATCCTTTACCCTTCATGTGAGTATACACTAAGACTCGTAAAATTGTACTTTGGTACCATTCCCCATTCCTTCAAGTGTTCTCCTTATGGCTTTCACAAATTTCTAATAAAATATTATTACGTTCATACTAACATCCTTATATTCAACGGGGATTCCTTGTTTCTATCCACGAGCATTCATAGCTATTTTATTCATAGCCCAAAACTTTTACCCCATCTTACCTAAGTAGTGATCCTCATCTACTTTATATTAAAAATGCGGTTTGGTTCTCACCATTCTCTATAAAACTAAAATTTCACAATCATGAGGTACCTACTAAAACCTTTATCTTTGAAAATGTAAATTTAGAAACCTTTTCAAAAATTTCTTGGATTTAAAAAGGAACCATGAAAAATTCATCTTTTCTAACCAATTTTACCCTTTTAAGGACCTTCTACAACAGAGATTTAGCTTCTTTTAATGTAGGATGTTAACTCAAAACATTGATCATGTTTAAACCAAAGTGTCATAACAAACCATTTTTCAAAAAATATCTTTTATAACTTTAAACATTGAAAAGTGGAGTAGACAAGGATAAATTTCATCCTATTAGTTCCTATAGTCATCCTATCTTCGCTTCCAGCTTTAACAGAGATTTTAATAGCACAAGAGGGAGGCTTCTAAAGATATGTGTAATTACAACATCTACCTAAAATTTGTGCAGTTACTACATATCTATAGATTTTACCCATGCTTCCTATTCTATCCCTATTGATTTTCTTCTGTATTATTTCTAACTAGATTACTAATCATATAAAAATATATATTCCTAATGCTATTTCTATCTAAATTATTGGGCATTCTTAACCTTCTATTTTCTTTACCCCATTTGAATCAAGTGCTATTTCCAAATATCCATCCTTTAAAAGTATTTTAAAATGGAAATTCCAAATTTACACGATAGGAAAAGTCATTGACCACAATCTATGCTATATTTTACATTTATTTTGAAAACAAAATATCCCTTTATCAAAAATCTTTAAACAAAAAACATTTTGACCCAACCAATTTTAAACTAAGAATTTTCAAAGATGAAAAAACCTTTGTACTAAAATCTTTTAAATAAAAAACTTTTGTCAAAGTTTCAAATTATGAATTTCAAAATTTGCTTACTTTTTCAAAATAACAACTTCCTAAAAAATCCTTTAAAAAATCAATTTAAATTTTTTCAAGGAATTCTCAAAAACCTTTTTATCAAATTCTTTTATATGGGGTTGGTAGACTATTATTACCATACCTTTAGGGCATTACTTTTTCCTTACTCATCATTAACTCTTCTCCATCAAAAATTTAACTATCTTCTAGTGGTGGTTAGTGTACACCTTCTTGCGGGAATTTTCTATACTCCTTCATATCTGGATCCCTATCATTTTTTTTACTTTCGAATGCTGGCAACATATAGTTTCTTATTTCCCATTTGTCTGGATGAAATATGCAACTTCAATTGGCAATGCATCAAAATCCACTATCATAGTTCATGCCCAACTATGGAGTCAAGTATCATCCAGCCTCCGAGATTCTTGTATATGTCATGCTCATACTCTTCTCGACATACTCCTTATGATATGACCTCCCAAATAAGGTAATAGGGGTAGGAGTGTATATTTAACTCCATTTATTTTTTCAACTCATAGTCGCCTCGTCCATCCTTTCGGAATATGGTCACCACAACTTCTATAGTCGGAGTTTATAGAGTTAGGTGTATAATTTATATATAATTAGAGTTAAAATAAAAATATGTTCTCTTAACGTATTCTAATTCTTATGATCAACTAACCTAAGCTCTAATGCCAGATGTAATAACCAGCCTCTTAATGGGCTCAAATTTCAACCAAATTGAAACCCAAGTCCACTACGGTATGGATTGTTGGTTTTAGTAACTTGTAATAAACATAAGTATATCAAAGTGCGATCAATATAAACTCATAGCAAAAATAACAAATATAATATAACACACGTATAGACAAAGGCTACTGCCTTGGTATCACCCCTTGGATATTTAATTGCCTTATTCGCGACGAGCGTGAATAAGAAGACTTATTCATCTGCAGTTCTAGTCTTGATCTAGTATCCAGTCCATCTAAATCTAACCTACAGGTTGTTGTGGGGAGGGGATCAGAACAAAGTTCTAGTGGTTGTAAAATTACATACTTTACCCACCCCGTTAATATATCCCGATTGATTTCTGTTAAACCAAAAAATGGCTCTACCCTCGAGATGTTGCATAAGATAGTATTATATGAAATGGACCTGATATTATCCATGAGTTTTAATATAGTTGTGAAGTTGTTCAAAAGTTCGAGTCATATGTCCAAGGATAGAATAGGCACGTCGTATAAATGTGCAAAAGTCCATTGTTTTACAGGTAAATTAGCCAGTTCACGTATACCATAATCCTTTGTTCATATGCCAATAAGCATAACAATCATAATGCAATGACTTTAATTTAGGTAAGGGGTTAAAATGGCCTTGTTCAAGTTATCAATATGCAAGTCCAAATTCAAGTCCAAGTCCAAACATAAGTTATATGCAAGTCCATCCTCCTGATAATAGTCAAAGATACTCATATCGAAGGCATTATTGTATGCAATGTATACTGTCCAAGTATTTATATGCAAAATGTGATGATCCGCCTTTCATTCCACAGAAAGATGCATCATCGATAAGAAAGAAATAGGTAGAAAAGGAATAGATAGAAAGAAAGAACAACAATCATCAGAATCTCACAGCGGAAACGGAACAAAATATAATATATCACATCACTATTACATAGTCTTTATAAATCAGAGTTACACAGATACAACATCATCACATTAGACAGTCGTAAGGACCTGTCTATCCATTACATCCCAAAGCACAACAGACAAAAGATATAACACAACGGAAA
Source organism: Allium cepa (assembly GCA_030765085.1). Lineage (NCBI taxonomy): Eukaryota > Viridiplantae > Streptophyta > Magnoliopsida > Asparagales > Amaryllidaceae > Allium > Allium cepa. The sequence goes on from CM060942.1 coordinate 618,686,752, forward strand.
GATATATAGATATAGCAACGCCAAGACTCCAGCTCCAAGCTTCCTAAAATTCGTCAAGCCAAACCTGATCACTTGGCTACTCATAAAAATTTAAGTACCCAAGAGTTTAAGAAAAACATAATAAACTCTGGGTTAGACATGGGTCTGGTGTGAGTAAATGGTTAAGTTGTTTAACTTGAAAAACCTTTGAAATAAAAGGTATCTCGTAAGACTCTCCGCAAATAAATACAGACAAGTTTTTCCCTTACGATAACCAAAACATTTGATAGAAAATCCGGTTATATTATAATAGTGTCTAGGGTTTTCAATATAAATACAGAATAGCTGGAATGCTTACATCTCACATTCCAACATAATTGGGCACAATCAAAATCGTACAGGCACTTATTGGAGATTGGATTCCAAATAATGCCAGGGCTACTGGGGTACCGCTCGTCATAGTACGTGGACTAGATCACCATATCGAGGATCTACCTTGATCCACTACATCACAAAGGCGGAGCTACCTCTTGCTGGATAGTCTGAATAAGACAACCCTGCGGTTGTGGCCTACAACCGCTCACACAGCCAAAAAAGAGAGACCTCTAGACAGGGGAAAATCTTAACCTACTTGGGTGCTACCCACTTAGCCTTGCGTGCATCTCCCTTGTTTTATCCACTCCCGGTTGATGAGGCTTGAGGCTACGATTACCTTTAGAAAACACTTTACATGGAATGCTCATCGTCCTCCATTAACGATGATCTGATAGCATTCATCCATACAAGTTCATTATGGGTTCGAACGAAACCGAAGGCATTATCTCGTTACACTCATTTTGGAATCACCCTCAGAGTTAACGACAATTACCTTGCACTCTGAAACTCCATCTCGATCTTCACTTGAGATTTCACAACATGTCCTTTAACTTGGATCGATGTGGTTTTCGGATAATCAAATCTGATATCTGATTCCGGTCTCATCGAAATCCAAACTCCGTTTTAAAGGTCAAGTTGTTTAACGTTAAACAATTTAATCCAATATAATACTTGAATTCACACAGCATTCATCACAGATAAATATCACACATTTATCACAGCTATATCCAATATTATTTCACATAATATCATATATTATCAAACTATAGATATCAATCAATCTAGACATTCTACTCAAACAATCATCCACAAGAAAGACTTATTAATCCATACTATAATTAATTTAATCAACTCAAATTAAATTAATTACTTAAGAATTAATTACCTAATCTTACGTAATTAATCATTAATTAATTACAATCATTTAATTAATTAATCATTATTTAATTACCTTATAAACCAATTAATTAATCATTAATTATAGATTAATTATCCTTTAATTATTAAGTAATAGACTTTAATTATTAATTAATAAACCTTAGTTACAAATTAAGTAATTCTTAATTACCGGTTAATCAATCCTTAATTATCAATTTATTAATCTCTAATTACTTAATTAATTCTTAATTACAAATTAATTAATCTCTAATTACAACTTAATTACTCTTTAATTACTTAATTAATTAATTCTTAATTATCAATTAATTAATCTCTAATTAATTAACTTAACCCTTAATTATTAATTAATTAATCCTTAATTAATTTAATTAATTAAATTAATTACCCTTTAATTGCTTTATTAATTTAATTAATCCTAAATTATTAAAAATAACTTAAGCATTTAACTTAAACAAATTTAAGTTAACAAAATTACGTATTTATCATTAACATATTTTAAAAAAATTATTTTTATAGTTAACTTACTTAATTAAACCATTTAATTTAATTTTAAAAATGGCTTAAGCATTTAACTTAAACAAATTTAAGTTAACCAAATTTATAACTTCCTTCAATCAAATAATTTAAAAACATTATCATATAATAGTTTAAACTAGATTAAATTTGAATTTAAAACTTGCTTTTATAAAATTTAAAAAACGTTTAAAATTCTGCTTTGGGTTCAACCCGTTAAACTCTCAAGTCCTGACCCGAGAAACCCACCACTTCTTTTCTTTTCTTAAAACTTAGTTTAAAATTTGAAGTTTAAACCTGGAAAATTAAACACTCACGTCAACCTCGAAATTGAACCCGAGCAAAACTTGATTTCCCCGAGTATCCCTTCGAGACAACCGCCCTACCCAAAACTCAGACACCTAGGCTTCACCGTGCACGTGCACGTGCACCGGTGATCGAGGTGTCACCGACGACCGACGCTACCTCCGGCACGTCACTGACCCTTCATACTATTGATTCCGATCATCCAAACATCACCACAATCTCAGAATCGAAATCGAACTTCCTGATCAAAACTGGAACATGACCGACCACCTAAACTTCCTCGTCCCGGCGCCTCCGTTCACCAGCGACCAAGAAACTTCGGCCACACCTTCGACGACCATTCACTCAACCTTTCCCATAGGACCGATGCTCCTTGATCCACCAGAGATGATGCAGCAGCCAAATATTCCAACCTCGACCAACTTTAGGTTTTAAACCCTACTTCGACCCAACGCCGTCTCCACAGTGGCAAAGAAAACCACCAACCATTTTTGCCGAGCTCGCCCTCACCCTAACCTCCTCCAATGACGATCTCGAGGCCTCTCCACCCATCGATCGCAAGAAAAGCCTCAAAATTCATTTTCTGGTCAACTACGAAATGCTCACTCGATCCTAATCTAAAAATTATGATTTATCTTTTAAAAATCATGATTCCAGATGGGGATTAAGATTATATAAATAAAACAAAGGATTGTGATGATTTAAATTTACATATTTTTAGTTTTCTACGGTTCGTTCTAAATTTCCAAATAGTTTCAAACCTATAATGCTTAAATATATTTTTAAAACTTAGATTATGCATAAACAAACATATCTTATTTGAAAACTAAAGCCTAAAAGAGAATGTATGAGGATAACTTTATTTTTGATCAAGATTTTAGCCTATAAGTATATAAACAGAGATATGCATAGGTTTTACAGACATGCACATTTATAAATCTACATATTCATTACATGAAAGCCAAAAATTCACTTATGCAAATAATTTTCACATCATTATATAATATATACATCACATGCAATAGATTAAACAAGTGTTATTTTTGTTTACTCGCCAGTTAATGATGTACAGAGAGCTTTTGAAATAGTTTGAAATTTTGAAAACTTGAATCGCTGGAAGAAAAATGCTTAATCCTTGAAAGTTTGAAATTGAAAACTTTGTTGTTGAGAATATTTAAGCTTTGACAATAGAGATGATCTTGTTTTGATTTTAGGTTGAAAAAAAGTTGAGTTTAAATCAGAGAAGATTGCTTGATGATCTTTGCTACAAGTTGGTATATTGAAGATGAAATCTTGTTTGATTTAGTTTGAAAGAGTGGAAGCTTTGATTTATTTTTTGGTTTGAAAATAGTTTACAGCTTTGTTTTCTTAAGTTTTTGAAATGAAGATAGGAAAAAGAAGTGAAAGAGAAGAAATAGATGAATATATAGACTTGATTATGATTTCTTAAAAATTAAGGAAAATGAAATAAAATAGTGACACTGTTAAAAGATCTAACATTTGTCATTAGCTGTATTAATTTACTTACATTTGTTGAATTGTATTTATTTAACTTACATGTGTAATTATGCATGTTTTTAATTATTTTAAATGGTTTATAAAAGCTTTTATATTTGATTTACTAATTAATTTTCTTAATTTAGATAAATAAAATCCTTTTAACGAAAATAATATAAACAAATTATATACTAATAAAAATCATATACATATACATTTTTAAATCCAAAATATTTTAAGATATCTATCTTTTGAATTTCAAATTTAAATTCAAATTCAATTTAAAATCAAATTCAAAATAGACTCATATATATATATACACACATTTAAACAACATTTATTTAATTTGAAAATAATAATTCTATTTATAGTCTACTTATATATATATATAAACAACTCGTTATTTTTATTGTCTGGAAATAACAATTTTGCCAATTATAAATAATTTATAAAAGAGGTTATCACATTTTAAATTGCTTGAAATTCCGGGATATCACATTCCTCCCCCTTGAAAGAATTTTGTCCTCGAAATTTAAAATAAAAGATAGTCCAAAAGCTTTTATTTCATTTTAATAATTCAAGCATACATATCAGTCATACACTATCAACTAACAAGCAATTCATCCAAACAAACAATACTAGCTATCCGGATACAGATCCGGATAAGCTTTCCTAAAACTATCCAAAGTTTTCCAGGTTTAATCTCTAGGATCCTCGCTCCACTGCACCTTAACCAGCATCACCACCTTGCTTCTGAGTTGCCTCTCGCCTTGATCAGTGATCTGGACCGGATGCCTGACTACAGATAAGTCCAGTTCGATCTCTAAATCTTTTTGCACTGCCGGCTCCACAACAAAAGATGGGTCATGCACATATTTCCTCAGATGAGGTACATGAAAAACATTTTGAATTCTAGCCATCCGGACGGGTAATTCAATCATGTAGGCAACAGCTCCAATTCTGTCAAGTACTCGGAATGGACCAATATACCTTGGGACAAGCTTTTCCGTCTTTCCAAATCTGATCGCTTCTTTAATCCGGGAATCTTTGACAAAGACCAAATCTCTGATCTCAAATTTCAATTGTCTTCATCTCTTGTCCGCATAACACTTTTAGCGATCCTGCACTGCTTTCATTCTCTCCTTGATAAGCTCCACCTTTGCAGATGCCTCACGGATCAAATCTGGACCAAGAACAAGTCGATCTCCCAACTCTACCCAATAGGACGGTGATCTACAAGGTCTTCCATAGAAAGCTTCATAGGGTTCCATCTTGATACTCGCCTGATAACTGTTATTGTACGGGAATTCCACTAAATGTATATGGTCCTCCCAAGATCCACCAAAATCCAAAACATAATCCCTCAGCATATCCTCTAGAATTCGATTCAGCCTTTACGTTTGTCCGTCGGTCTAGGGATGATAGGCTATACTCAAACTCTAACTCATACCCAAAGCTGATTGCAAAGCCTCCCAAAATTTGCTGGTGAACATAGGATCACGATCACTTATTATGCTAACTGGAACACCATGCAGTCCAACAATCTCCTTCAAGAAAATCTCTACCAAAGACGCTGTAGATCTGGGCGCCTTAACCGAAATAAAATAGGCGCTCTTGGTCAACCGTTCTACTATTACCCATATTCCTTCGTTTCCCTTTTTTGTACTTAGAAAACCATCGACAAATTCCATAGAAATCATTTTCCATTTCCACTTAGGAACTTCCAGAGGCTGCAACAAATCTGTTGTCTTCTGCTGATCGCCTTTCACCTACTGACAGATCACACATCCTTTGACAAAATCAGTATTATCCTTCTTCATGCCAGGCCACCAGAAGACTCTCTTCATATCCTTATACATATTTGATATCCTAGGGTGGATACTCAACCTTGATTTGTGGCCTTCCCGTAAAACTTCCTACCTCAAACCATCTTCATCTGGTACACACAAACGGCCATTGATCCTAAAAACTCCTTGATCGTCTATCTTGAAATCCGAATGTCGACCATCCTTTGTTCCAAGAATCAATTCCTCAAAAGGTCTATCCTTTATCTGACTACTTATGATCCTTTCTTAAAGAGACGGAATAACTTCCAAAATAGACAAAACTGCATTCCTACTCAGAGCATCCGCCACAACATTCGCTTTCCCTAGAGTATAGAGGATTGTGAGAAATGCGGAATATGGATCTTAAGGCTAGGATTAACACTAGAGGGGGGTGAATAGTATTTTAATGAATTACTAAATCTTTTTGAGTTTTTGTTAATTTGAACACAAATGTATGCAATATTCAGACACAAATATGATCATAGAAACAAACATAGATGTAGAAATAAAGTAAAAGCAATAAAGGAAAGAACTCACCGGATTTTATACTGGTTTGGAATTACCCTACATCCAGTCCCGCACTCAAGTACGGATTTCCTTTCAAAAGCAATTGTACAATTACAACTCTCGATTTCAAGGCCATGAGGCACACCACTCCAGATTCACAATCCTCTAGGTAGAGATACTTGATTTCACGGACAACAAGTTCACCCAAATGATTTCCAAGGCTGCAATCACACTTTTTCTCACTTGATTGATTTCACAGGCTACAATCACACCTTTTCTCGCTTATTTTATTACAAAGAAGCCTATAACTCTGAATAGCACTGAGATCTTATTGAGGTAGTGATAGAGAATCAAACCAGAGATGATTTAGTTAGATTCAATATTGATTTCGACAGAGTAATGGTAAAAATGTATATAAAGAAATGTGGAAGAAGAAGAGGAGTGAAATCAGAGAAAATATGAATACAAATTCGTTCAAAACTACCCATATTTATAGTAGAAAAACAGCCATGTCCACTCGTGAAAGGATATGACGAATAGACACTTCCTTTGAAATTCAAAATTTTGAAATAAACTGCTACTATGTCGACAAGGGGTACTTGAGGATGGCGACATGCCAAAGGTATTTTTGGTAATTTGCTTTTCTTTGAAAATAACTTTTATCTTTTATTAAAACTATTTTAAACTTTATAAATATACTTAACTATAGTTAAAATACATAAGTAAATATAGAGAATAATATTTTGATATATATAAAATTTTACTATAATTTTTTATTAAAAGTTAAATATATATTATTAAAAGATAGTTTAAAACCAAGGATAATTTGATTTTGAAAATAAAGATTATTTTGAGGCTAAAAATATTTAAAACCAGGATAGATGTTTTTGATTCTTTTAAAAGGAAGGCTTTGAAATCATTTTGAAAACAAGATATAATTTTCTAAAAATCATCTGAATAAAAGTTAGTGGATACAAAATAATGTTTCACTAGATTTTTCACAGGTTCCATCCCTTTAACAGGCTCAAAGTGGATTCCATTCCACGAATAAATTGGATTTTAAGATGCCAGTGCTTTTCTAGGAGTTTTAACAAAATTCCTAATTAAATTACTTATTATTGAAATCTTGAACTCTTGATAATCTTGATACTCATGAGTCTTCAATCTTGATATCTTGAATCTCTATACTGCACAGTCTTCATTCTTGGTATCTACATGGTTAAATCCTGCATATACATATATATTTAAACTATAATGTTAGTATTTATATTTTATAATCTTATTCTAAGGTTGTTGTCATCAAAACCATCATCTCAATGACTAACAATCTCCTCCTTTTTGATGATGACAACCTTTATTTATAAAATATTACTTCTATCCTAATAGCCGCCCCTTAATCTATGCCTAACTATCCTATTTTATACTTCTCCCCTTTTGTCATCAACAAAAACTAACTCCAAACGATATAACTCCCCCTTAATCTAATACTCTATGACATGTGATTATAATGATAGTGTTATTATAAATAATCAACACGTGATTCTAAAACTAAAACTTAATCCTAAATTACTAACTATCCTAATTAAGATTCCATATACGATAATACTTATAATAGTGAGAAATCAAATATAAGAACACAAATTATTTATTAATTATATATTGTTTTATGTACATTTTCGTACAGAATGTAAGAAAGAACATACAACAATAGGAAAGGGAGAAAATAAACTAATGTGTGTCTTTGAAAATGGGAGATCTATGAACCGAACAATTCGGGTAGTGGAAACAGAAATTTCCACGGTGTTCGACTGGATTTCCATCCTTGTCAAAGCACACTTCGCCAACGCAAACGGCTTTGTTGTCATCTTTAGCGTGCTCTTCTTCCATGAAGGCTTCTTCTTCCTCCTCTCTGTCCTCTTGCACTTGATCTCCTGAAGACTTTTCATCAATCAAGATCGGATTAGCGTGATTGTCCATTAGAAACTTTTGCAAATTTCTAAAGATTTTGCCTTGTTGTTCTTGTTCTTTGGTCATTCTAAGTTGCACCACTTGAATTTCAGCCATTAGTTGTAGTGCATCCTTCAAGGAATCCTCCATTTTCATCACTCGTGCGAGCATAGTTCGTTGAAATGGTCCAGTAGAAGGAGAAGGAATGAAAAGATTGAATTTTTGTTTGGTTAGGAAGAGGAGGCCATTGTTTTATTGATTTCAGAAGTTAGAACAGAGAGGGAACAGAAAGAATGATCAAAATTTCAAAATAAGAAGAATATATAACCAGTTATTTGAATTTTGGTGGGAAAATTTCAAAAGTAAAAAAATCGTTATATGTCGACATAGGTAGGAGGGGGTTGTTGACATGGTGCTTGATATTTTTACTATTTGATTTATTTTGATTTATTTTTTAGTTATACTTTGTTATTTATATTTTATATTTCAGTTATTGAACAAATACCTAATTCTCTTCTTAATTTAGTAAATATAGATTCATTTAAGGGTTTTGTTAAGATATCAGCAATTTGATTCTCTGAATTGATATAATCGAGAGTTATTACTTCCTTACTTATATTATCTCTGAGAAAATGATGTCTAATATCAATATGTTTAGTTCGAGCATGATGAGCAGTATTTTTAGATAAAGTTAATGCGTTGGTATTGTCACATTAAGTTGGTGATTTTGAGGTATTTAAACCAAAATATTTTAAAGTTTGTTGCATATATATTACTTGAGAACAAGCTAAAGTAGCATAAATATACTCTGCTTCAGTTCTTGGTAAAGAACCTGTGGTTTGCTTTTTACTAAACCGAGAAATCAGAGAATTCACCAAAAAGTGACATGTTCCACTTGTACTTTTTCGGTCTGATTTACAACCAGCATAATCAGCATCACAGTAAGATATTAAGTCAAAAGAATCATTTTTAGGATAAAATAAGCCATAATCAAAGGTGTGTTTAACATATCTTATGATACGTTTTACGGCTTTTAAGTGGGTCTCTTTAGGTTGGGATTGATATCTTGCACAGAGACAAACACTATGCATGATATCAGGTCTACTAGTAATGATACAGAGTAGTGATCCAATCATTCCTCTATATGATTTTTGATCTACATCTTTCGAGATATCTTCTTTGCTTAGGTACTCGTTCGTTGCCATGGAAGTGGGTTTTCCACTTGTAGTAGTCAAACCAAATTTACTAACTAGGTCTTTAGCATATTTTTCTTGACTAATAAAGATACCATTATCTAATTATTTGATTTGTAATCCTAGTTAATTCACCCATATGACTCATCTCAAACTCTTTTGTCATTATTTTAGAAAATTCTTTATTCATTTTCTAATTAGTTGATCCGAAAATATCTACGTAGAGTTGTACTAGTTGAATGTCATTTTCATTTATTTTAATAAAAAGAGTATTATCTACTTTACCAATTTCAAAGTTTGATTGTAATAAGTAAGATCTTAGTCTATCATACCAGACTCTAGGAGCTTGTTTTAGACCATATAAAGCTTTCTTAAGTTTGTAAACATGATTTGGTAGTTTTTCATTTTCAAAAAGTGGTGGTTGTTCAACATATAATTCCTCTTTTACAAATCCATTTAAAAGGAACTTTTAACATCCATTTGATATAATTTGAAATTACTACGATTTGAGAAAGCAAGAAATCCTAATGGCTTCTAATCTTGCTACAGGAGCAAAGGTTTCATCAAAATCTATTCCTTCTTCTTGACAATAACCTTGAGCGACTAACCGGGCTTTATTTCTAACAACCTCTCCTTGTTCATTCATTTTATTTTTATAAGCCCATTTAGTTCCAATTATAGTTTTACTTTCAGGTCTAGGAACAAGTTCCCAAACATCATTTCTAGTAAATTGATTTAGTTCTTCTTGCATAGCCAAAATTCATGAATCATCAGTTGATGCTTATTTTGGATTTTTGGGTTCAATAGTTGATATAAAGGCTACATTGCTCATTTTACTTAATTGATTTCTAATTGTAACAACAGATTGCATATCTCCTAGTATATTTTCTATAGGATGATCTTTTAAAAGTTTAATTCTTTTATTAGGATGATTAATTTCATTATTAGTTTCAGTTGACTCTTGATTTTGAGTTATTAAATCCTCTTCATCGCTTGTATCTTCAAAAAAATTGAGACTTTTATCAAATGAAACATGCATTGTTTCTTCGATGGTGTTAGTTCTTGAATTAAACATTCTGTATGCTTTACTTTTATTAGAATATCTGATAAAGATACATTTGTCGGATTTAGGATCAAATTTATCTAAGTTATCTTTTGTATTTAAAATAAAACATTTGCTTCCAAAAATTCTAGAATAAGTTACCTTAGATTTCTTTCTGTGAAGAAGTTCATAAGATGTCTCATCAGTTAAAGGTCTAATTAAAATTCTATTTAAAATATAATAGGTGGTAGCAACTGCTTCTGTCTAAAAATACTTTGGTAATTTACTATCTGAAAGCATAGTTCTCGCACACTCTTGAATCATCCTATTTTTACATTCCACTACCCCGTTTTGTTGTGGAGTTCTTGGAAATGAAATATTGTGAGTTATTCCCTTTTTATTGCAGAATTCCTCACACTTTTCATTTTCAAATTCACCACCGTGATCACTACGAACCGTTATAATTTTTAGAGAAAGTTGATTTTGAATCTAGTTAAGATGCGTCACTCAGGAAAAAGGTTCATCCTTTTTGTAAAGTTCTTAAAACATTCAAAAGTATCACTTTTATGTTTCAAAAATATTGTCCATGTAAATCTAGAATAATCATCTACAATTACAAAACCATATTTACTATGATTTATTGACAGAATTTGAGATGGACCAAATAAATCAAGATGAAGTAATTCAAGAGGTTTTCAGGTTGAAATCATATCTTTTAATTTAAAGGAACTTTTTCTAAGTTTTCCTAATTGACATGCATCACATAAACTATCAACTTTAAAATTCATTTTAGGGACACCTCTTACTAGATCATGTTTTGACAGCCTAGATAAGAGTTTGAAATTCAAATGTCCAAATCTCTTATGCCAAATCCAAGGGTCACTTGTTTTTGCGAAAAGACACAGGTTATCATTTGAAACTTTCATACTAAGAATATAAATATTCTTTTTCCTAACTCCCTCAAATCAGGATAGATGTTTTTGATTCTTTTAAAAGGAAGGTTTTGAAATCATTTTGAAAATAAGATATAATTTTGTAAAAAACATTTGAATAAAATTAAGTGGATACAAAATAATGTTCCACCAGATTTTTTGTAGGTTCCATCCTACTTAGGGTTCCATCCCTTTAACATGCTCGAAGTGGATTCTATTCCACGAATAAATTGGATTTTAAGATGTCAGGGCTTTTCTAGGATTTTTAACAAAATTCCTAATTAAATTACTTATTATTGAAATCTTTAACCTTGATAATCTTGATACTCATGAGTCTTCAATCTTGATATCTTAAATCTCTATATTGTACAGTCTTCATTCTTGGTACCTACATGGTTAAATCATGCATATACACATATATCTAACATATAATGCCAGTACTTATATTTTATAATCTTATTCTAAGGTTGTTGTCATCTAAACCATCATCTCAAGGACTAACAAGGATATCCAAATCATAAGATGCCAAAAATTCTACCCATCTCTACTGCCTCAAATTCAGATCCTTCTAAGAGAAAAGATACTTCAAAGGTTTGTGATTCGTGAAAAGCTCGAACTTCTCTCCTAAAAGATAGTGCCTCCAGATCTTCAAAGCAAAGACGATGGCCAACAATTCCAGATCTTGCGTAGTGTAATTCCTTTCATGAGGCTTCAACTGCCTACTCGCATACGCAGTCACTTTTCCATTTTACATCAGAACTGTACCCAGTCCAACACCACAAGCATCCGTGTAAACCTCGAACTTACTCTTGCCACCAGGAATAGCTAGAACAGGTGCACTGGTCAGCCTTGCCTTCAAATCCAAGAAAGCCTCTTCACACTTGGGGTCCACTTAAACTTTGCTCCTTTTCGAGTCAACTTAGTTAAGTGCGAAGAAATCTTAGAATAGTCCTTGATAAACTTCCTGTAGTACGCTGCCAAACCCAAAAAACTGCAGACTTCAGTTGGAGCCTATGGTCGCTTCCACTCCTGAATAGTAACTACCTTGGTCGGATCTACAGAAGTACCCTCTCCACAAACAATATGCCTTAAAAAAATCTGACCTCCATTTCCAAAAATGGCACTTCGAAAACTTATCCTTCAAAACATGCCTCCTCAAAGTCTCTAACACTATTCCCAAATGTTGTTTTTGCTCCTCTTCAATCTTAGAGTAGAAAAAAATGTCATCGATGAACACGAGTACGAATTTATTCACACATCTCAAAAAACTCGGTACATTAAATCCACAAAATAGGCAGGAGCGTTGGTCAGCCCGAAAGGCATAACCAACCACTCATAAAAACAATTAGGTCCCCTAAACGCAGTCAAGGGTATACTGTCCTCGACTACCCTTAACTGCTGGAAACCCGAAGCTAAATCTAACTGAAAGAAAACAGAAACTCCATGGAGTTGATCAAAAAGATCGTCTATATGGGGAAATGGATACTTATTCCTAATGGTAACCTTATTCAACTCCCGGTAATCCACATAGAATCTCAAAGATCCATCTGACTTAGTCACAAAGACTACCGCAGAACCCCAACTGGAAAAACTGGGACGGATCAAACCTTTCTCTAAGAAATATTGAGTCTGCTTCACCGGCTCTTCTCTCTCCTTCGGCGCCATCCTTCTACTGGGATGAACAACAGGTATTGCACCTGAAACCAAATCGATCTGAAACTCTATCTCCTGATAAGGGGCAAACCTTTAACTTCCTCGAAGATATCCAAAAAAATCTCTGACCACTTCGATGGACCCTACGCCTTCTAGAGATGCCTCGATTCCATGCAAAAGATTACTCAAATGAACACTAGAATTATCGCATGTCACTTTTGCGATCCTTCCTAACTCAGTTTCCAAAGTTACAGTTCTCCTTTCACAAATCAAAACTTCCTTATACTTATCCAACCAATCCATACCCAGAATAAGGTCAAACCCTTTGAAATCCTATACAAATGGGTCGCAAGAAAAACTATGAGACAGATAAGAAAGCCTTAGGCCTCTACAGATCTTATCTAACTTGGTTACCCTCCCATAGGATTAGATACAAAAATAGGTCGGTCTACCAAAGTAGGGGAAAGATGAAACTTCTCTACTACATCCAAAGAAATAAACCTAAGAGATGCACCAGAATCAAACAGAAATCTAATAAAATTGCCATCCAAAAGCAAAGTACCTTCCAAAACTCCTTTTCCTTTAGAAGAAGAAGATGGACCACCTTCAAGAGCAAACACCTTGTTCTGCTGGGCCTTCTGAAGAAGCAGACAAGCCTTCACCACATGACTCAGCTGATGACGGTTGAAACACAAGGATTTCTGAACCAAAAGCTGAACCCGATCCACTCTGACACTGCTGCTGCTGAGGTCTACCCCTAGGACACTCCTTAGCCAAGTGACCCTCTTGTTGACACACATAACACTTACGAGGTCCATTGCTTCCTCCCTGGTTCCCTTTGCCTTGCTTCTTCCAATTTGGATTGAATTTTCTTTTATTTGGATTGGAAGAAGTCCCACTTGATGCTGCTGCAGATGCCAATGGTTTCTTGTTCATAGGCTCCTCATATCTTAATGCCATATCGATAAACTTTACGAAAGATCCCTTATGATGTGCCATCATTTTCTGATGGAACTCAGGCCTTATTCCTTGCACAAACATCTCATTCTTCTTAAGGGGTGTGTCGATCAATCCAGGTCCATAAGACAATTCATTAAACTTGTTTTCATATTCTATAATAAACAGACTACCTTGCTTCAGATCTAGAAAATCCTTATACAGACGAGTCCTCCCAACTGTCGGCATGAACTGTTCCTCAAACAATTCCTTAAATCTACTCCAAGAAATATCATCCTTCGAGATATTTGCTGTAACTGCATCCCACCAAGCTGTAGCACCTTTTTGCAGTTATCACGATGCCATCACTCTCTTCTGCTCGTCAGATAGATCCAAACTCTTAAAAATGTGCTCGCATGAGCGTAATCAAGCCTGAACTTCTATAATGGACTTCGATCCTTTAAATGGTCTCCCTCCTAGATTGGTGAAATCCTTACACAAAGCAAAAAATCTTACTCGAGGCGGTGTTGGATTCACAGCCTCGCTAGCAGTCTGACCTCTTCCATTATTGGTCGACGTGCTCCCTATAACTCTGCCTCTCCTTTCTCTTAAACTCATGTTGGCAACCTAAACAGGTAATCCAACAAATTTAGATAGATATATAGTTAAATAAAGATTACAAATACGCGCTCTCAAGACAGACACTACTCCAAAGCCTAGGTATTATCTCAACCTATGCTCTGATACCAATTGTGACGATCCGCCTTCTATTCCACAGAAAGACGCATCATTGATAAGAAAGAAATAGGAAGAAAAAGAATAGATAGAAAGAAAGAACAACAATCATCGGAATCTCACAGCGGAAATGGAACAAAATATAATATATCACATAATTATTACATAGTCTTTATACATTAGAGTTATACAGATACAACATCATCACATTAGACAGTCGTAAGGACCTGTCTATCTATTACATCCCAAAATACAGCAGACAAAAGATATAACACAACGAAAAGATATATAGATATAGCTACGCCAAGACTCCAGCTCCAAGCTTCCCAAAATTCGTCAAGACAAACCTGATCACTTGGCTACTCATAAAAATTTGAGTACCCAAGAGTTTAGGAACAACAAAATAAACTCCGGGTCAGACATGGGTCTGGTGTGAGTAAACGGTTAAGTTGTTTAACTTGAAAAACCTTTGAAATAAAAGGTATTTTGTATGACTCTCCGCAAATAAATATGGACAAGTTTTTCCCTTACGATAACCAAAACATTTTGATAGGAAATCCGGTTATATTATAATAATGTCTAGGGTTTTCAATATATAATACAGAAATAGATGGAATGCTTACATCTCACGTTCCAACATAGGTTGGCACAATCAAAACCGTACAAGCACTTATTGGAGATTGGATTCCATACAATGGAAGCGTTACTGGGGTACCATCCATCACAGTACATGGCCTAGATCACTGTACCGAGGATCCACCCTGATCCCCTGCATCACTTAGCCAGAGCTACCCCTTACTGGATAGTCTGAATAAGACAACCCCACGGTTGTGGCCTACAACCGCTTACACAGCCGAAAAAAGGGATCTCTAGACAGGGGAAAACCTTATCCTACTTGGGTGCTACCCACTTAGCCTTGCGTGCACCTCCCATGTTTTAGCCATTCTCAGTTGATGAGGCTTGAGGCTTGAGGCTATGATTACCTTTAGAGAACACTTAACTTGGGATGCTCATCGTCCTCCATTGACGATGGTCTAATAGCATTCATTCGTACAAGTTCATTCCGGGTTCCAACAAAACTGAAGGCATTATCTTGTTACACCCATTTTGGAATCACCCTCAGAGTTAACGACAATAACCCTTCCACTTTGAAAGTCCATCTCGATCTTCACTTGTGATTTCAGACCTATCATTTAACTTGGATCGATGTGGTTTTCGGATAATCAAATCCGACATCCGATCCCAATCTCATCGAAATCCAAACGCCGTTTTAAAGGTCAATTTGTTTAAGGTTAAACAATTTAATTCAATACAATACTTGAATTCACACAGCATTCATCACAGATAGATACCGCACATTTATCACATCTATTACCAATATCACATCACAGAATATCATATATGATCAAATTATAGATATCAATCAACCTAGACATTCTATGCAAACAATCATCCACAAGCAAGACTTATTAATCCATACTATAATTAATTTAATTAACTCAAATTAAATTAATTACTTAAGAATTAATTGCCTAATCTTACTTAATTAATCATTAATTAATTACAATTATTTAATTAATTAACCATTCTTTACTTACCTTATAAACCAATTAATCAATCTTTAATTACAGGTTAATTATCCTTTAATTATTAATTATTAAACTTTAATTATTAATTAATAAACCTTAATTACAAATTAAGTAATTCTTAATTACCAGTTAATCAATCCTTAATTATCAATTTATTAATCTCTAATTACTTAATTAATTCTTAATTACAAATTAATTAATCTCTAATTACAACTTAGTTACTCTTTAATTACTTAATTAATTAATTATTAATTATCAATTAATTAATCTCTAATTAATTAACTTAACCCTTAATTATTAATTAATTAATCCTTAATCATTTAATTAATTAAATTAATTACCCTTTAATTACTTTATTAATTTAATTAATCCTAAATTATTAAAACCTTAATTAACTTTTAAGGTAAACCATTATCCTTTATTAATTACCTAATTATCATTAACATATTTAAAACATTTTATCTTTATGATTAACTTAATTAAATCATTTAATTTAATTTTAAAAATAACTTAAGCATTTAACTTAAAAAAAATTAAGTTAAATTTTTTATAACTTCCTTTAATCAAATAATTTAAAAACATTATCATATAATAGTTTAAACTATATTAAATTCAAATTCAAAAACTTGCTTCTATAAATTTAAAAACTGTTTAAAATCCTGCTTCGGGTTCAACCCGTTAAACTCTCGAGTCCTGACCCTAGAAATCCACCACTTCTTTTCTTTTCTTAAAACTTAGTTTAAAATTTAAAGTTTAAACCTGGAAAATTAAACACTCACGTGAAAATCGGAATCGAACCCGAGCAAAACTTGATTTCCCCCGAGTATCCCTTCGAGACAACCACCCTCTCCAAAACTCAGACACCCAGGCTTCGACATGCACGTGCACCGGTGATCGAGGTGTTGCCGACCACCGACGCTACCTCCTGTATGTCACTGACCCTTCCTACTATCGATTTTGATCATCCAAACATCACCACAAACTCAGAATCAAAATCTAACTTCCTGATCAAGACTGGAACATGACCAACCACCTAAAATTCCTCGTCTCGGCGCCTCCGTTCTCCAACGACCGAGAAACTTCAGCCACACCTCCGTTGACTATCCACTCAACCTTTCCCCAGGTGCGATGCTCCCCGATCCACCAAAGATGGTGTAGCAACCAAATATTCCGACCTCGACCAATTTTAGGTTTTAAACCCTACTTCGACCCAACGCCACCGCCATGGTGGCAAAGAAATCCACCAACCATTTTTTCCGAGCTCGCCTTCACCCTGACCTCCTCCAGTGATGATCTCGAGGCCTCTCCACCCATCGATCACCAGAAAAGCCTCCAAATTCATTTTCTGGTCAACTACGAAATGCTCACTCGAACTCAATCTAAAAATCATGATTCCATATGGGGATTTAGATTATATAAATAAAACAAAGGATTGTGATGATTTAAATTTACATGTTTTAGTTTTCTACTGTTCTTTCTAAATTTCTAGATAGTTTCAAACTTATAATGCTTAAATATATTTTTGAAACTTGGATTATGCATAAACAAACATATCTTATTTGAAAACTAGAGCGTAAAAGAGAATGCATGAGGAGAACTTGATTTTTGATTAAGATTTTAGCCTGTCGGTATATAAATAGAGATATGCACAGGTTTTACAGACATGCACACTTATAAATCTACATATTTATAACATGCAATCCAGAAATTCACTCATGCAAACAATTTTCATATCATTGTATAATATATACATCACATGCAATAGATTAAACAAGTGTTAGTTTTGTTTACTCGCCTGTTAATGATGCACAGAGAGCTTTTGAAACGGTTTAAAATTTTGAAAACTTGAATTGCTGGATGAAAAATGCTTGATCCTCGAAAGTTTGAAACTGGAAACTTTGTTGTTGAGAAGATTTAAGGTTTGAAAACATAGATGACCTTGTCTTGATTTCAGGTTGAAATATATTTGAGTTTAAATCTGAGAAGATTGCTTAATGATCTTTGCTACAGGTTTGTATATTGATAGTTTGAAAGAGTGGAAACTTTGATTTATTTTCTGGCTTGAAAATAGTTTGCAGGTTTGTTTTCTTGAGTTTTTGAAATGAAGATAGGAAAAAGAAATGAAAGAGAAGAAATAGATGAATATATGGACTTGATTATGATTTCTTAAAAATTAAAGAAAATAAAATAAAATAGTGACAATTGTTAAAAAAAAAATATTTGTCATTAGCTTGTATTGATTGACTTACATTTGTTAAATTGTATTTATTTAACTTACACGTGTAATTATGCACACACACACACATTTAGACAACACTTACTTAATATGAAAATAATAGTTATATTTAAAGTCAACTTATATATATAAACAACTCATTATTTTTATTGTTTGAAAATAACAATTTTGCCAATTATAAATAATTTATAAAAGAGATTATCGCATTTTAAATTACTTGAAACTCCGAGATATCACACAAAAAGTTACAATTGTATCAAGAAGTCCCCAAATCTATTTAGGGTTTACAATTTGCAATTTGAGAAGTAGAGAATAGAATGAATCACCCCTTTCTATGTGATGGAGAGGGCCTATTTATTGAGGTGGTGGCAACTGGCATGGCTGCCACATGTCTGTCTGACCAGATATTTGACATCTCCTATGAGTTATTGGTATTCAGCATCCAATTTGCATTGTAAAGTCTCGATATCCCTTGTTTTTTATGCACGTGATATCCTTTGCTCTTTCGGTTTTACTGTTGATCGACACCCATAATCCTTTATCGATTCGTCACCTTCATCAACCTATTGGCTTGATGCCTTGATTCATCTAGTTTATTATCAATACAAGACATCTGGTTTTTGCTTGTTAAATAGTCGATAAGCCGTCCTGTTATAGAAGCTCGTTATTCCCTTAAGAGCTCGACACTTCTTTGTAGCTATTTTAAGTGTGAAATTCTCTTGGTTGTTAGATGTTCGACATCTCCTTGTTATTGCTTGAGGTTTTCTATCCTCCTTTTGTTTTATATGCTCAACAACCCTTATGGTTGTCGAGGCTCAACATTATCTCTGCTAGTTATAGAGGTTTGACATCCTTTCCGCAATTGTAGAGGCTCGATATCATCTTTGCATCATAAGTTTCATTCTACCTTCGGATATAGGTTTGACATTTCTGTGCTCGATATGTCCACTTACAAGCTAGGCATCTTTATTATCTACATGCTTGATGTGTCTTCTTTAGAAACTTGATATGTTATTGCCTCAGAAGTTTTAATGTATTGCTATAAATTTATTGGCTCGACCCTGTTTCTTTGGATTATTTCCTTATCTTTCTTATGGAATTATTTTCTTCTTTTCTTCTTAATGGCTTCTCAAGTATAGTTAATGGATGGAAAATATGTAGATAACACTTTACATCCTCTTGTATAAAAGAAGCTTTTTACACTTTAGTATAAAACCAAGTATCTTCTCAACTTTCCAGCTCTTTATGAGACTTCCTCTTTAATTCTTGTTTTCCTTGAAAACATAAATTAAATGATGATAAATTTCATTACTTCAAAAAATTATTTCTTTCCCAAATTGATTACTTTGCTTTATAAATTGGTTAAAGAGTTTCCTAGTTGATCTTCACAACTTTGAAAACTTGGTTTTAAAGTTCATTTTCCTAGAAAAAATTCAAATCAATCAATTTTCAATCAAATCCTATTGAATTTGGTAAAGACATGGATTGATTTGCCTTTTTCCTTATATGAAAGCAGCTTCTTATAACTTTTAGGGGAAAACCAATTTCAACGCCGAAAATGGATTAGTTCAATTAAGAGCGCTTAATGATATCTTTGACCTAATAGACTATATCAATTGTCATGTTAGGGATGGTAAGCTTGGATTACAGGAGCTAATCTTCTAAACAAAATAGGAAATCCAGGGATAAATGGTTACCTCGTAGAGGAGAATTCAAATCTATCTTGAGATTATGAACTATGCAATAAAAGCAAGAATTCCATAAACTCATTTTTGAGAGCAAGATTTAAAATCTAGAAACCCGTCGATAAGAAGATCAGAAATCCATCTAATTAAAAGTCCAAAACCCCTTTGGCAAGAAATCCATAAACTCTTTTAATAAGAAACCAAGAAATCCATCCAGCGAGAAGATCATAAGTTCATCAGTTAAGAAGACTAGAAATCCATTTGGTAATAATACTATAATTTCATTTGAATCGAAGACCATAAATCCATCTGGTAATAATACCATACTTTCATTTGAAAAGAAGACCAAAAATCCATCTGGAATTTTAAGTTTCAACTAATAGAAGACTGGAAATTGAGTAACAATGGAGATTCTCGTTATTTACTAGAATATTTTACCAAAGCCATCAAAACCGAACCTTATCAAGCATATAGCGTATTTGTTGCAGCCAAAACAAGAACTGTCTGGTCATTGTTTCCTAAACCCTGAAACAGGTAAGCTTTTCAGAAATGGTATTTATTTCTAAAATATACCAAGTCCATTCTTTAAAAATATATGAATAATGATTTACTTCTAAAACTTTTCCAAAATGACACAAGTATATATAAGAATAAAATTTTTAAATTGACTCCAAAATCTAATAACTTGTTATTCATGAGAATGACATCCGGTTGAAAATATAATTATTAAACTTGTATCACCATTAACAATTTTGATAACATATTTAGATGGTGAGTGCAAGTGCAAAAGCTAATGAGAAGGTCATCGGGCATGTAGCGAACCAGTGGCAACCATTATATTTCTGAGCAAACCTGGGGACAGCAAGGCCTGGGCACAGTAGAAGCAAATGAAGGGAGGTACAAGCATGATGGTGCTATATGGTGGTTCACTAAAGTTGCATGTTAAAAGATGCTGTAAGTCACGCACTATACACTGTATTGTGCATACTGAAAGATGCTGCAAGTCATGCACTATACGCTATGTATATTTGCAGGTAAAGGTTTCATGCGTATAAGTGTGCGCATGTATGCATAGAGAGTGAGAGTGATCAACAATGCAAATTTGACACCTATTATCAATACCATCATAAAATCTAAAATATTTTATTTCAATACTTTTTGTCCATTATTGTTAATAATGCAGTAAATATAGAGCAAAAGTTTATTGAATACAACTAAACAAAAGAAATTTACTTTAGTGGCTAAGATATATCAAATAAGTTAAGTTACATTACATACATCTAATGCTCAAGTTAAAAAGATTGTGGAGTTTAAAAAACAAGTTTAACTGAGCTTTGAAACCAAAACACAGTTTCGAATTCATATTCGAAACTGAGTTTGAAATTCATATTCGAAACTGAATTTGAAACTCGAATTTGAAACTGAGTTTCGCCGTTGCTCAACGGCGCCTTAAGGCACTACTGCTCATGGCACTTCATTAGGCACCTTAACTGCGGTGTAGCTTAATCATCTTATGTTTTTAGCATCATCTTCCATTCATATATTCATCCCTGACTTTCTTCTTCCATGTCAATTAAGATCCCTAAAGGACTCGGATTTTGGAAATTATAACTTGCAGTCTAGTTTTAATCAATCAAATTATTTGGTATTGTAGTCCACCGTTGTCAAAAATCTTAAAATCTTATGATTTAAATCTCGATTTAGATTGGATCCCTCCATTTATGATTCGATTTACATTTTGATTCAAACTCGGTTAAAACCACAATCAAAAACACATTCCACTCATACTGACATATTTAATATACTTATTTAGATTCAAAATTACCATTATAATGTTTTAAAACGAAATTAAAATAGAATTAGAAAGAAAAATAAGTTTTAAGTTTAATTATCGAAGTTCAAACATCAAAATCAACTTCAAAGTGCATGCAAATCTTAAAGTATGGATATTTTTAATTTTCAATTTACGATTTAAATCCCATTTCGATTTAAAATTTAAATTTTGTGATTTACAATTGGAATCTCATTTTGAAAACTTAGTTGTAGTCTAATTTCTCATATATTTTATAAAATTTATCCCTCTTTATTGACTTACAATTATAAGTAATTGCATTATACATCCAAAAATAAACAGTACGCGTACATATATATAAATACGTATATGTGAGATTGCTATTCTAATGTGAACAAATTAATATATTAATACTTGGTACATAAAAAAATTAACCTATATTGATAGTCATCTCATTAAAGTGAATGTAACTAAATCTAAAACATATTTTGGCTAATATTTGCACATTATTATTTGGTAAATCTAGGAGTCCTAGATGTTTACAACAAGTTTATAGTCACACTTTCAACAGTAAGTTCAAGCCTTGTTAGTATTCACTGATCAAGAGTCCTTTAGTAGAAAAAATCCTAATAACTTCAAAATTCTACTCATCTAAGCAAACAGAAAGAATAGATAGAATATTTTGGCTTCTTTTCAATGGACAGCCAGATCAAGAATTAAATATAAGTGTTTAAATTGATTGGTTATCATGATTTGGATTGAATCTTTATAGAATGGTATTTCTTAAATTATAAATCGCTAAGTGACTATGGTTCAAAACTGCACATAATGCTACAACTTACAAGGTAAACAAAAAATTGGAATAGTAACAATATGAATGAAAAAGTGTAAAGAAAAAAAACTCACAATGGGTATCTGTATTATTTCATACAACTGAATCAACTTGAGATTGAGATTCTATCAGATATTTATTGTATCTTCTTGACATTGAGTTTGTATTAGCTATTTTACAAACTTCATTTGTGCAAAAAAAATACCAATCAGCATGATAAGAATTGATACTCAGATTTTAAGATTCCAAATAGATGTACAACAACAAAAATCAGACTGAAAAATATAGTACATATGTATGATGCACCACCTATTCAAAGAAAAAAATTATTCCATAACTTAGATATCATCAAGATCAAAAACAATATTCATCAACATCCCCGCTCTCTCCTATCTCCATGAGAGACTGTCCACTAACACATAAAAACATTATGTAGACAATAGAAATGATCTTAAAACAAACAATACAAAATAAAAGTACCATAGGTATGACCTTATGCAAATGTCATGGCAGTAACTCAAGCCCCCATGTAATTCCCAATAAATGATACAAAAATTTACCCATGCAAATTCAGTGTGTAAAAGAAAAAAGACCATACCAAAAAATACACAATAAATATAAGACTAAATACCCACAATGTGGAGCAAAGACAACCGGTTTTGCCTCAAACAAATAAAAGATGTATGTTTAGGTTATATAGATAAAAACTAAACTACACTTAATAGAGAAATCATATTAAATCTTGTCACTACAAAATATTTACCAGGAAATCACATAATATGTTATAATCGGGATGTTGCTAATAAATAAATAAGTATATAACTAACATGTTAATAACTTTTATATGGTTGAAATGAAAATACGAAGTTCAAATATTTAATTCATATCATTAAAATGTACTGATCCAAGTTTGTAATTGGATAATATATCGATTAAGAATCCATAATCAAGAATTATTTTTAAAAGTGGTGATAATAATAATTTTTTTGAAATAGATAGTAATTGATCTAAAATTCTGTCAAAGGTGTCCTTGTCCATCTCTATACGTATTTTAGTTCCAACTCTATATGTATTTCATTTAAAAAGAGTTTAGTTGAATCATCATAATACTTTTATCTAATAAATATACATAGATCCCATTGTATATGATAGACAGATTGCAGTTCTAAATTTACCTTTATATAAATTGAAATCAACTCAAACTAAAAATCAATCGTCAAGAACAAAGAGATTTACCAGTAGATTTGTGTGGTAGCGAACCATTGAATAGCATCAAACCACGTGAGTCGGTGGATGATTGAAGGTGCCAAGAAAATATCATAACTGGATGAAAGAAGGTACAGTAATGTGAGATTAGGGAGATGTAATATCAAGGTGAAGCGGAATGTTAGATCATAGGGTTTTATCGAAGTACGAGAGTATGGATTGACATAACTTTTTAAGGTTTCTTGTTTTGGTTAAAGGAGAAAGAGAAAGTGGGTGAGAAAGAAAATGGGAAGAGGTAGAAAGAAAATAAAGGTGTAATTGAGAAAACAAAAACTAAGCGGGCAAAAGTTTTATGTGTGCTGCCAAATATTGGACAACGTTGTATTTGTGTTAACCTCGTTAAAACAACAACAAGAAGTGTTAAAACGCCCTTTTTGATGTGGTTAAAACCATTTTTCTTGTAGTGGATATAGTTGAAAGCCTTAGTTTTCAAATTAGAGAATCCAACCTCATTTTTAATGTAAACACATGAAAATGTAAAAGAGTTTTGAAATGGCACTTAACTTTGAAATTTTAAAGGAAGCTTTCCTTGCTAAATATAGTGGGTTAAGGGTATTAACCATATTTCATTATAAAATGATTACAAGGAATTAAACCATGGATGTTTATGTTGTTGTATTATTTTATCAGTTATCATGTATGCTTATGTAATCATATTCACTTCATTTATAGCCCATAACTGCATTTTTGGGTGTTAAGAGCAGAATAACAGGCAAGGTTGACCCAGTAGTGAATTTACATTGAATTAACTCATGTAAGAGTATAATTGCATTTAGGAGGTCAGACCAACCATAATATAGGATGCCCAAGACCTATCATAATATTATTGGTTAGATCGGTTTTAGTAAGCCCGTAAAAACTATGTTATAGAAATTTTTATTGGCGGGGGGCCAATAGGTTCTTAGTGATCCCATAAAAACTATGTCCGGAATAATTTGTTGATAAAGATCGATAGGTTCATAGTCAGCCCATGAAAACTATGACATGAGAGATGTTATTGGAGAATCCAATAGGTTCATAGAGACCTCATGAAAACTATGATTGGATGATGTTATTGATAGATACTAATAGGTTCTTAGTGATCCCCAAAAAAAACTATGAAACCGGACAGATAGTCCGTAAGCTTGGAACATGTTATTAGTTAGCCTATGAAAACTAATAGGTTAATAATGACCATAGAAACTATAACTTGAGATAGATAGTCAGGTGAATGGGGATGGAAAATCTAGAGTATATTGCATGTTGCATATCATTATGATAAATTTTGTTATGTTATGTCTTAACCGTTGTGGAGTAGGTGCACAGTATATGGTTATTATAAATTTGAGTTAAGATACTAGTGAGGGGAAAAACTTCTCCACTGAGCGGCGTGGTCCCACTAGATATCTATATAGTTCGAGATGGTAGGTTATTATTCACCCTAGACTTTTTGTCCGACTCGAAGTTCATGTTTTTCCCTTAAATGCTCAGGTACCCAATTGATTTTGAGTAGTTTGAGAGTTAAGGTTTTCAGGTTCTTATTTAGACAAATAAGCTTCCGAAGACATATAGGAGGCAAACTAGTTATTGATGTTCTTTCTGTTTGACTCCGTTGTGTAATTGGATGCAATGGAAAAGTTATTTAGTGATTATATTTCAATTCTGATCAACTTGGGAGGCATCTTCATATGTCGCTTTTGGCGTAATTAGTAATAATTATATTTCTCTAAACGTTATTTACAAATCGGGATTAAATAATGAATCTGAAATGCGATTTGAAATGGAATGAGAAATTTATTTTTAAAATTGATTTTAATTTTTTTTTCATATCCTTGTGTTTTGATATATCAATGTATCTAATATTACCATATTTGGTCACCGAAATATAATAACTATAGATAACCGCAACATTTTAACGTTTAGTTTTAAGCCTCCAAATGGGGGATGTTACAAGTTGGTATTAGAGTATAGGTTTATGTAAATTTAAAAGAAATTTGAACTTAAAAGAGTTTCAAAACATAACCCAATGAATTAGAAAATGAGACCTTGGTTTGGGTTAACGCTACAGTAATGTACTTGCATTTGTTATATATATTTATACGTACGTTTCCCCTCTCTCTTAGATCGTTCTTCTGTATCTTACTTAGGCTCATATGCAGATATACGAAAAAGGAAGATATAGAGGTAGGAAACGGAAGAGTAAATCTAGGTGGAAAAGCATCACAAATAATGGAAATGCTCGACCTACTACCAGGAGAAATCCGGATCGATAGGCGAATGCTAATCCAAATGCAAATGCCAATGTAGGTGTTGGAACCCCGCCAGTAGATATGGTGATGATGTATCAGTTCTCCTCAATTTGATGCAAGCTGGAGCAGCTATAGGAGTAGTTGGTGGAAATTCCGTGAATGTTAGAGAAGCTAATCCCATGGCCCCAATTGGCAATAACTTTTCCAAGCTGAGCAGGGATTACACCAGTCTTAGTGCGAAGTCGTTTATGGGAACAGAGGATGCTGTTGAAGTAGAGAATTGGTTGTTGCTATAAAAGAATTTTCCCCGACTTGGGATTAGATAATGAGCAGAAGAGGAGACTTGCTTATAGATAGTTAGAGAGAGCGACACTTTATTGGTGGAAGTTATTACTGGGGGAATTCCCAAGGAAGAGTTGACTTGGGCAGAGTTTCGAAGGAGATTCGAAGAGAGGTTCTTGTCTGAAGTTGCCAAGTAAGTATTGTTGAGAAAGTTCATGGACTTAGTGCAAGGAGAGATGTCGGTGACTGTATACCACAAAGTTTGATGAGTTGTCTAGATACGGATACGCCATGATTAACACCGTCATTAAAAGGAATAAGAAGTTTATTCTAGGGTTAAGACCCGAGATTGCTAGGGCAACTGTGCCACACCTCCCTGACCTAAGCAATGTCATAGTGGAGATGGCCATTAGGAACGAAGGGATGCTCTCTGCATTTAGTAAGGGGAAGTCAGTTGAGGTTCAAGATCCCTTGGGAAAGAAGAGAAAATTCTTTAAACGGAAAGGAGCTCAGAAAGGAGGAGTTGCTAAGATAGGGAAGCCTGATGTAGTTTTTTACAAGTGTGACAAGAAAGGACAATTTTCTCATGAATGTCAAACTGGAAAAGGGTAGAAGGTTGCAAATAAGAAAGGAGTGAAATGCTTCAACCGTGACCAGATCAGGCATTACAAGAATCAGTGTCCAGAACCGGTTAGAGCAAACAAAGGGAAAAGTTTTTGCCTTGAAACCATCATATTCTAGACCAACCGCTATTGAGAAGAAAGATTATGATGGAAGGTATGCTTTAGATTCATAACATACCAGTTAGGGGTACTATTTGATACCGGTTTATCACATTCATTTATATCTAAGTGTTTGGTAGATAAGTTATGTTTAGAACCCATATACCTTGTTACTTCTTTAAGGGTTGCGAATCTGATAGGAGAGTATGCAACTCTGGGGATGAGATGTGACAAGATAGAATTTGATTTGTTAGGTTATAAGTTTGCATGTTGTTTGTATGTTTTTGATTTCATAGGCTTTGGGACCATTTTGTGTATGGATTCGTTAAATAGATATGATGCTAGGATATTTTGCTAAGATAGGAAAATATCACTAAGTCATGCTAATAGTCGTAACCGAATTATATACTCAGTGGAGAATGCAGATCTTAGTGCTTGTTCTTTATTGGATGCTATGGAAATAGAAGAAGTTTTGAATCAGGTTTTGCTAGCAAAAGAGTTTGTAGATGTTTTTGAGCCAGTCATAGGACTACCACCGAAGTAAGCCTTTGAGTTTCAGATAGATCTTGAGCCAGGAGAGGAACCTGTAAGTAGACCATCTAGCAGGATGACACCTGCCGAGATGAAGGAATTGAAGGTGCAGCTAGTGGATTTAGAAGGAAAGAATTTCAGTAGACTAAGCAGTTAGCCTTAGAGAGCGGCTGCAGTGTTCGTGAAGAAGCTGGATGGG
Organism: Allium cepa; assembly: GCA_030765085.1. Classification (NCBI taxonomy): domain Eukaryota; kingdom Viridiplantae; phylum Streptophyta; class Magnoliopsida; order Asparagales; family Amaryllidaceae; genus Allium; species Allium cepa. The sequence goes on from CM060942.1 coordinate 618,714,455, forward strand.
TCGTTAAGGATGTGTATTGACTATCGTAAGTTGAACGAGAAGACGATCAACAATAGGCATCCTTTGCCGAGAATCAATGATTTATTTGATCAGTTGAGTGGATCCAGAGTATTTTCCCAATTGGATTTGGCAACAGATTTCCATTAGCTAAGAGTGGCAGAAGACAATATTCTGTTGACGGTGTTTCAGGCTAGGTATGGTTCGTGGTTCGTACGAGTGGTTAGTAATGCCATTCGGGTTAATGACTACGCTAGCATTCTCCATGGATTTGATGAACCGGGTTTTCCAAGAGCACTTGGATAGGTTCATATTGGTATTCATGGATGACATCTTAATATACTCTAAGCATGAAAGAGAGCATGAAGTTCATCTTATAGTGGTGCTTGAGACGCTGATGCAGCATCAACTAAAAGCGAAGTTTTCAAAATGTTATTTCTTCAAGAAAGGAGTGAAGTTTCTTGGTCACATGGTTTCAGAGAAGGGTTTGTTTCAGAGAAGTTAAGAATCCATGGCGGGTATTTTGGGCCTCCAAATGGGGGATGTTACATATGATAAGGAACAAGGGTATGCGAACCATGCCCGACCAATCCCTACAACCAAAGAGTTAGCACATTACAAACATAATATGCTACTCTACAAATCATGAAAGTGTATTGCAGCCTAAGTAAATAACGGGCGTCCATGTATCCTTATCCATAATACCTACTCAAGTGAAATCACTAGAGTGATAGATTATGGGAGAAAACAACCAAAGCAAACATATCACTCAATGCACCCCGGATATATGTTAACTCATATGGCTATTCATCTGCCAAGGATTAATGGATAAATCCTAGTTATTAGTGTACTCACTCATAGACAAAAGTTGACACTAGACCCATTCCATTGGTCAAGGCTAGGTACATGGATCCATTCAACCGATCTGGGGCAGCCAAACAAAGTACCCATAAGCGTCCTCATGATACCCCTACTTTCGAGTACATCAGAAACTAATTCGAGTATCAACGATCCATTAGCAAGTGTATCCGAGCCCTCTTCTTTCCCCATCTATTTTCCATTACCTTCATGCAACAATCCCATATTTCTTCTTCCCATGATAGGAACATTCAACATCCGATCCACGGATCACCCTTCTTAGAACCCTCCCTTTCTAAACAATCATTCTCATGACTCCTTTCAACATCAAGCCTCCATCATCGGGACCTAACTCCATTTACCACCAAGTTACCATCATCAAATTCCCGAACCTATCATTATTCATCGTGCTTCCACATTGCAATCAAACCCCAAGCGAACAAGCAACCACCTTCAACATGACTTACAGAGCCCCCATATTCACCTTTGGAATTTTGTAGACCTTGCCACCCAAAATTCATGTCGGTACCCATATAAATCCACTAATTTGTATTTAGACAAATTTTGGTTAAATATTCCCCCCCCCCTCGATCTCTTCTTCTCATCATGCTTAGTACCCCTTTCCTCGTTCCTCAAGCTTCCAAGTTCCAAACACCTTCCTGCGGCTAAGAAAAGAGGTCGGTACAGACTAAAAGTGATCGGTACCGAGTTCCATACTTAGCCAATTTTTGCCTTCATCTTATATAGTTCCTTCCTTCCATTGCGAAGGATTTCTCAAAGTTCTACCTCCTCTAGGCCAAAGTAAACCACCTACAATGACCAGATCTGGAGATTATTTCGCCCAACAAAATAGCTAGACACCAACATCTGATGAGGTAAGTCGACCCTATATGCCAGGTTCCCAATGCTCTCTACTATCAGAAAAGTACATACAAATCTCAGTGCCAACTTCCCCTTACTACTGAATCAAATAACGTTTTTAAATGGATAAATCTTCACAAATATTATATCACAATTAGAGAACTCCAAATCTCGATGTCTCTCATCAGCGTAGCTCTTCTGCCAATCCTAAGCAGCTTTCATTCATTATCGAATGATCTTAATCTTCTCCAAGATCTCTCTAATCATATCTGGACTAAGTATCAGTTTCTCGCCCGCTTTCCACCCACATGAAGGAGTGTTACACGATCGGCCACATAACGCTTCATACAGTGTCATACCGATACTAGACCAATAGCTATTATTATATGCGAACTTTAACAAACGCAAGTAATCATCCCAGAGCCTCCAAAATCGAGAATGAAGCTCGTAAGAGATCCTCCAATATAAGATTCACTCTCTCATTTTACCCACCAATTTGCTGGTGATAAGATGTACTAAGATGTAGCGCCTTCTGCAACACCTCTTGTGAGATCTTCCAAAACCTACTAGTGAATAAAGGGTCACAATGCTCTACAGGGCTTAACGAGTATGAATTGGCACTCTTCATCGATCTATCGACTATGACCTAAATGCTATCATAACCTTCTCTTGTCCTTTCGATCTATGAAATCTATCAAAACTTTCTCCCATTTCCACTCAGGAACTTCAAGTGGCTGAATTAACCCACTTAGCTTCTTCTGCTCTGCCTTTACCAATTTCCAGTTCGTACACTTTGAGATGAATATCCTGACATCCTTCTTCGTCCCTTCCCAATATTATGTCTGCCTCATACCATGGTACATCTTATTATCGTTGGGAAGTATAGTCAATATAGGGTGATGGCACTCTCATAGCACTTCATCTTGCAATCCATCTACGTCAGGAATAAATAATCTTCCATCCTTACGGAGCTAACCACTTGGTCGAGTCTATACTGCTTCATCTCCTTAGACTCTACTCCTCCTTTTATTCTCACCATAATCACCTCTAGTCTAGCATCTCGCCTATGAATAGTGTCAATCAAATCAATTAAAGTAGGCCGGATGGTCAAACTCACCAACATCTCTGGCTCTAACTTGCAATGAGGTCTGAAGTCATAGTAAGCAATATACTCCAATTATTCCCACTCTAAGAACATTGCTCCCATACTGGCATGTCTTCTACTCAATGCATTGGCGACTGCATTTCTCTTATCGGGCATGTAGGAAATGCCAAAGTTATAGGAAGCCAAGAATTCCAACCGTCGTTGTTGGCGAAGGTTGTGATCCTTCTGGGAGAAGCGGTACTCCAAGAATTTATGGTCTGTGAATAGAACGAACCTTTCCTAATTAATAATGCCTTAAAATCTTCAAGCAAACACTATCACTTCCAACTCCAAATCATGACTTGGATACTCCTCTCATGTGGTTTCAACTATCGGGTAGCGTATGCAATAACTTTTCCTCTCCACGTTCATCCAGTCCAGTGCCAAAGGAGTCTGTGTATACTATTAGCTCCTCATTCTCACACAGAATAGTCAATACTGGTGTGCTCGTTAACCTTTTCTTTAGACTCACAACTCATGCTTATACTTTGCGTCCCAATCAAAAGTCTAGTTCTTCTTTATCGAATTAGTCATGACCATACTACCATTTAGAAGTCCTTGATAAAACATCAATAGTATCCTGCCAATCCTAGGAAACTCCTCACGTCAGTAGCATTCTTGGGTTGGTTCTAGTCCTAAAGAATTTCCAATTTGGTAGGATCTACTGCGATGACCTGTCCAAAGATGACATGACCTAAAAATCATACTTCCTTCCCCTAGAAGTGATACTTTGAAAACTTTGCTTTCAACTTATGCTCCCTCAACAATTCAAGCACAATCATGAAGTGCATCTTGTGTTCCTCCTCTACTCTAGAATACACTAGAATATCATTCACTAACTCAAGCATAAACTTATTTAACTGATCCTTAAAGAAATAGTTCATGAGGTCAACAAAGTATGTCGGAGCATTGTTAGCCCAAATGGCATAACCAACCACACATAGAAACCAGATGGCATACGAAATGTGGTGATTTACAAACTCTCTTTAGCTACTATAAGCTGGTTAAATTTAGTTACAAAATCCAACAAAGAGAACACATTCACACCATGGAACTGATCGAACAAGTCATTGATGCAAGGAGTGAATACTTGTTCTTCCTTGTCACCTTATCTAACTCACAACAACCTACACACAACCTCAGGAAGCCATCTGCCTAAGTGAAAAATACCAGGGTGCACCCTACGCAGATATGCTTCTACGAGTGAACCCTCTCTTCAACAGTTCATTCCTTGTACCTCCAACTCCTTCGGCTGTCTAGGTGCCATACACCTCAAAGGCATAACTATTGGCCTAGCATCCTTCACTCTGTCTATGCAAAATTCAATTTCTTGCTATGGCGATAATCCGGTCACCTCCTCGAATATATTTGCATACTCTCTAACGATAAGCATAAATGAAAACTCATCTTGTGGAACCTCGAGTGAGTATAGAAACCTAACCACAACCCCTTTCTATGGCAGGCAGCTAATCATACCGTCTGCCCCTCCACAACCCCAATCGTCACCAACAGCTTCTTGTCATCCACTAATACCGCATACTTCATAAGCCAATCCATCCTTAAGATAATCCGAAATCCAAAAAATTCCAAAAAACAAAGCAATCACAAATAAAAGAGCATCCATGACTCGATAAGACCAAATCACGACAAACCATACATGTGAAGGTCACAATCAAAGGTGGGTCAAAGATTTTGGGTTTCAACCCCAAATTATCTTCCAAGTAATTAGATGTAAGGGAATGGGAAGCTCCGGTATCGACCAAAACATGTAGGAAAATGCCATAAATAGAAAGCATACCTTGAATATCTCGTTCGCCGAAGGAGCACTCGACAAAGTTGGGACAGCATCCAAAGCATATGCCTTCTCTACTTGCTCCTACTATATTAGTTTGGGGTAATTTTTCTACATATGTCCAAACTTGTCAAAGTTGCAGCACTCCTTCTTTCCATTAGCATTGTAGTCTCTAATCAAGTGACCCTTGTCCCTATAACCATAATAGATGGGATCCCACTTGGCCTTTTTCTGAGCATTCTTTTACTATTCCATTTCTTCTTGCCTCCACCGCCTTGTTGCAATTTTGACTCTTCTTTAACCACAACAACTGATTTAGACTTAGGGTGTAAACTCTCATGGTAAAGAGCTTTCTCGATAAGTCTCTCAAATGGCTCATCGACATGACTCACTAACTTCTCCTTAAGTAGTCATCTAAACCCATAAAAAACTTCTTATTCTTCCTCAAACGAGTGTCGATGAAAGACATCTCGTATTTCGACAAGGCATCAAACTCATCAACATACTTGGAGATAGACATGTATCCCTGCTTCAAATCAATAAACTTCCTCACAGCACCAAATTCTGAGAAATCGGAATGAATTTCTCTTTGAATCGGGTTTTGAACTGGTCCCGAGTAAACAGATACTCGGGTTTAGTAACTCTGATTGCATTCTACCAGGTCATGGCTCTCCCTTAAAGTTGTCAAGAAGCCAATATCCACTTCATCGCATCATTCAATTCAAGGTCATCAAAACTCCTCTTACAAGAGTCCAATCAATCCTGCATTTCCATAACCAATTCTGTTCCTTGGAATGGTCCACCACCAAGAATGGAAATATCATTATTCAACTTTGTGAAATCAACTGTGGGCGCCTGTACTTGAGCACCACCACTAATGACACTATTTGGAGCGGCTGCTTGGGCATATAGCAGCATGTTCACCATCATCATGTTGAACATCGCCTGCAAATCAGGGTTAGTAGCCCCTGAACCCACTCCTTCCACGACTCCAGAAATGGAGTTCCTCGTAGACTTTCTTATGTGCCGGCTAATTCTTCTTCTATAACAAAAGTGATCAGTCTCTCATAAAGAAAACCGCATCAAGGGTGCTCGTGTGTGTATGCGAATTATACGCTATATATACTACTATAGTTCTGAAAACCAAAATATTATAATAAGTACGTTCTCTCTCGTGTATATATACTCTCGATCCAGTCTAGGGTGATAACTCATTCCCTAACTCTACTAGACCACGGTATCAACTAAGGTTAATTGTGTAACCTAAGTTCTGATACCACATGTGATGACCGCCCTACACCACCAACACCCAATTAACTAAATAGTATGCTACTGCGGTGCTTGGCTGATGTAGGATGATTGTCAAGGGCTGAAAAAGAAATAAAACATCACAAAACCTATTGTTTATCTCACAGTACATCGCATAAAATATAATAATAACATCATTAATATAAAATAGGAGAGACAGTGATAACTAAATAAACCACAATATCGGAGTACATAGGTTCACAAAGTTATTAAACATAATAATAGAGTTTTTGCAAAGCAAAAATAAAATCAAATGACTGTCCTATAGAAGGGAAAACACCGCCTAGGCTCCAAAATGTTGCACGGTGGAATAAGCATTAGTAAATCCATATATAGTACAAGAAAGCTTCATCATGCTCGTCCTTTGCACTACCATCACATACACCTATACCTGCTATCTAGTCTAATCATTTAAATGTATTCTAGAGAATAAGAAACAAAGCATAAAACCTTGAGTTAGATAATAGTTTGCTGTGAGTGGTAAATGAATCTCAAAATACTATACAAGTTGATATAGTAAGGAAGAAGGGTATACAACCATACTAGACCAGTCCTTACAACCAAAGAGTTAGCACATAACGAACATAATATGCTATTGTACAACATCATAAAGGTGTATTGTAACCTAAATACAATGACAAGCATCCAGGTATCCCTATGCATAATACCTATCTCAAGTGACATCCCTGTAGACTATAGGAGAAAACAACCAAAGCAAACATAGCATCCATTAAACGATCCTTACTATCACACAATGTGCCCGAAGTATATGATAACTCTATGACTATTCCTATGCAAGGATTAATTGATAAATCCCTGTCTTCGATGTACTCGCTCAAAGCCTAAAGCTGGCACTCGACCCATTCAACCGATTTAGGGTACATGGATCCATTCAACCAATCTAGGGTAGCCAAACAAAGTACCCATGAGCATCCTCATAATACCCCTGCTTTTGAGTATGTTAGAAAATATTCCAAGCATCAACGATCCTTTAGCATGCGTATATGAGCCCTTTCTTTATCCCATCTAGTTTCCATTACCTTCAAGGAACCCTTCCACATTCCTTCTTTCCACGATAGGACCATTCAACAACCTATCTACAGGTCTTTCTTCCTAGAATGCACCCTTTATGGACAATCACTCTCATGACTCCTTTCAGCATCGAGTAGACATCATCTAACTCCATTCACCATCGAGTTACCATCTTCGAAGTCCCAAAGCTATCATCATTCATCATGCTTTAACATTCGTCAAGTCCCAAGCAAATGGACAACCACCTTCAGCACGACTTGTAGAGCCTCTACATTCTCCTTTGGAAATTTCATGGACCTTGTTACCTAAAATTCATGTTGATACTGACCAAAAGAGGTCGGTATCGATATGAATCCTCTAGTTTACACTTAGCCAAATTTTAGCTAATCCTTCTCGATCTCTCCTTCCCAGCATACTTAGAACCCCTTACCTTATTCCCTAAGCTCCTAAGTTCCTAGCACCTTCCCGTAGACAAGAAATGAGTTCGGTACCAACCAAAAGTGATTTGTACCGAACTCCATACTTAGCTAATTTTTTGCCACCGTCCTTTGGACTATCTTTCTTTCATTACTCTAAAGCATTTCTCAAGTTCTACCTTCTCTAACCCAAAGCAACCCATCTACACTGACCAGATCTGAAAATCATTTTGCCTCATAAAATAGCTCAACACCGACATTCAATTGGACACCCAAATCAACTCCAAACAAGCCGTGATTAGAATATAAGGTTCCTCCCCTTCTTCAAAGCTTCTCCTCCAAGTTTCATCCAATTCCGACCACTTTTTCCTTCATTTTTCCCAAACCGATGATCTATTTCCCTAACTTCACTAAAACACTAGCAAACCATATCAATGCAATTCATCCAGGCATACATATCATACAAAAGCATTCACCAAACACATTTAAGAATTTAAAACAAGATTAACATGCAAATCCTGTTCTAGATCTAACTTTTCATTAGCATGACAACATGGTCCAAAAGAGATTGTAAAATCATTTAAAATCAAATCCAATCTTTTCAATTTTTTCCTTAATCACTATGAAAGATGTAATTAAAGTATGAAAACGTTTTAGGTTCAAAACCATGTTAAAACACCTATTTTAACTATATAAACAAGTATAGGATAGTATGAGGTCAAGAACCACTCACATAATATGTTATTTATCATTTGGATCCCTACATCTGATGTGAACAGCAGCTAATCCGAAATCAAAGCACCAAAAAATGTATTTATGATCTTCTTTGCTAATTACCCTTCTAGTGATGGAATTGGTTAAGATTCGCAAGGAAAAGAGGAGCTTATGATGAAATTAGGGTTAATGTAGGTTTTTATCTAATTTGGGAAGAAGAGAAATGATTTGAGGGATGTTGCTTCAACCATTATTATCAAAAATCTTGGATTGGGCCTTGGGCACAGCCCCGAAACCTCTCTAATTACCCATTAATCTGTCCAACAGCAAACAAAACTTAAATAGCCATATCTCCTAAATAGTAAGTCCATTTTACTATTACGATCACTTTACAGAAAGAGAAACCTCAAGCCTAATCTAATGGAAGTGGTTGCAGCCCCTAATTCATTCCCTATCAAAAGTTATAGGACTTGCAAAATTTTCTAGATCCAAAATGTCTAATAAAATTTCTAGATATGCAAAATGTCCCTAGTAGTCGTTTCCCAAGAGTTTTAGAGTCAAATGACCTAATATGAATTAAACAAAAATATTTTACAATCCTTCAATACGTAAAATACGGATCGTTGTGCTCTTCCTCTGCCTTTAGGAATTTCACCACCAAATGCCTAAAAAATCAAAGAATAATCATCCAAGGTATCCCGCATGCCTAACAACCATATACAACCATCAAACATACCAAACAAGTAGCCACACAATCAATAATATAGGAAATATTATCCTAGCATGTGAGATATTAAACTATCCTATATGATATCAAATGTGAAAGTAAATACGATAAACAATAGGCCTTACCATGCAAAGAGCTCTGGCTATGCTTCCATCGGGCTATCCTTGGTTTCCCACGTGCAATCACCTTTACTTTCGCCCCATTGAATCTTCACTAACTCCACCATCTTCTTTCGAAGCTATTACGTATAATGTCCAATAATACGAACCAACATGCATGCTCTCAAAGCTTCTAGTTCAATGTCGATTTCATCAAGTGAATCCGATGCCACCATCATGCCCGAGTCATGCACAAACATTCATAATGAGAGACATGGAAGACATTGTGCATGTCTGCCATCTTCTAAGATAAGTCGACCCTATATGCTAGGTTCCCAATCCTCTCTACCATCGAAAAAGGACCTACAAATTTCGATGCCAACTTTCCCTTACTACCGAATCAAATAACGTTCTTAAAGGGAGAAATCTTCACAAACACTATATCAACATAGGTCTATTGCCTATTCTGAGAAGCTTTCTTTCGTTGTCGAATGATCTCAATCTTCTCTGAGATCTCTTTAATCATATCTGGCCTAGTATTAGTTTCTCGCCCCCTTCTCACCAACACGAAGAAGCATTATACGGTCCGCCATACAATGCTTCATACGATGTTATGCCGATACTAAACTAATAGTTATTATTGTATGTGAACTCTTCCAAATGCAAGTAATCGTCCTACAAGCCTTCTAAATTGAGAATGCAAGCTCATAGGAGATCCCATAATATATGATTCACCCACTCAGTCTACCCATCGATTTACGAGTGATAAGCAATACTGAGATACAACTCCCCCAACGCCTCTTATAAGCTCTTCCAAAACTTACTAGTAAATAAAGGGTCTTGGTCACTCGCAATGCCCTTCGGCACACCATGGAATCGCATTACCCATTTCACATACAACTCGTCCAATTTGGATGTCATTTTATTAGGCTTAATGGGTATGAATCGAGTACTCTTCGTTAATCTATTGACTATGACCCAAATGCTATCATTCCCTACTCTTTTCCTTGGTAATCCATTTATGAAATCCATAAAAACTTGCTATAATTCCACTTGGGAACTTCAAGTAGATACATCAACCCACTTGGCTTCTTCTGCTCGGCCATTATCAATTCGCAGTTCATACACTGTAAGATGAATGTCCCGATATCCTTCTTCATCCACTCCTAATAATATGTCTATTTCATATCATGATACGTATTATTACCACCGAGATATATAATCAATCTAGAGTGATGACACTCTCATAGCACCTCGTCTCGCAATCCATCTACATCGGAAACAAATAACCTTCCATCCTTACTAAGCCAACCATCTCGGTTGAGTTTGTATCGCTTCATCTCCTCAGGCTCTACTCCTATTTTTCCATAATCTCTGCTAATCTATCATCTCGCCTCTAATTAGTTTCAATTTTCTCAATCAAAGTAGGTTTGATGGTCAAACTCACCAACACTCTATCTCTAACTCACAATGAGGTCAGAAGTCATAGTAAGAATATACTCCAACTATTTCCACTCAAGGAACATTGCTCCCAAATTGGCATGTCTTCTATTCAATGCATCGACGACTACATATGACTTAAACAAAAATATTCTATGATCCTTGTAGGAATTAAATTAAAATATTTTAATATTCTCGGATACATAAAATACTAGTCGTTATATAGGCTCTTGGCACAATTGGAGCCTGTGGTGGTACTTGCTATTATACCAAGTTCACGAGGAACTGCTGAAAGAATGCATTCATATCCATTTTATTACAACCAAAGTAGGCATCCCAGTACTGGCTTCAACATGACCTACTAAAGGTCTACCCTCCTTGGTCGTTCATTTGTGTATTATTGGTTCATCTACAAGCATTTACTCTTACACCAACCAAAGTTAAATATCCACTTCACATATTTCCAATCTTGCTTTCTACACAAGCAGGCATTCATGAGAAACGGAAGTAAAGAGAGCAAGAACAATAGTAAAGGGATATAAATGTCCACCTATATATCTACATCAAAATACAATACGTTATATATCTATATTGTATATACCCTCCCTAATGTATTTGTTTTCTAATTATCTAATGTATACATAACTCTGTTTCACTTAAGCGTCCCCTAACCTAAGCTTTGTTACCAAGTTGTAACATCCTCCATTTTGAGACCCAAAAATGAAAGTCGATGATCCTGTAATCATCACCAGAATTATTTTGAAGCGACAAAATGAGATTAATTTTTTTACAACATTAAGTAAATAAAACAGCTAATACTTTCATTACAAAAAAATTCTTACACAATATCATTACATTTTCATTAACCTAATTCGTGCCCATATAACAGTAGATATAATAAACATAAATAGTTGCATCATGTTGACATATGAAAATGTCGACACTAACATTTAACTAGTTATACAACCTGGCTTACAACAGCGAAAATTTAAAGAAATTTTATTAAAAAATTATCATTTTGCTACATCTTTAGAGCTTTATTCGTCCTTTCTAAAAGTGACATGTCTAAGCCATAAAATCAAACTGCTTGAATGAGTACCCATAAGTTTATGGAAAATAATAAAAACATGGATCAAACATAAAGTCTGGTATGAGTAAAACATTACCCTAAACAATTCAATCATATAGCGAGATCACGCTGCTGAAACACGAAATGGGTTTTCCCCTTCATCATTAAACATAAACATATTAAGAAGAGTGAGGATCTTCACACAATAATAGTTATAATCATCATTACAATAATAATTGCTCCTTTCTTACTTATTGTATGCTAACTTAATATGTTAAACATGGAATTCAGTTTGCCTCTTTAGGCTACCTCTACTGTTTAGGAATCATGTCATGAAAAGAATTTTAGTTGCCACCTATAGCCTTACACCACCTAATTTCTTCTCATGTCAGAAATAGTCTCCTAGATATCATTTATAGCCTTATACCAAAGTCCATGCCATTAGTTCTCGTTGTTTGTTTATAGGTATTTCCACATAAGGAATAACGGAGGTATGCTAATCGAGCTATTACAGGAATGATAGAGGCGTATATATGCTGTAAGGAGCATGAGCCATTTTAATGACCTTGAAGTGAAGAGACAAAGGAGCCCAGAAAACAAACCTAATAAAGACATGCAAATAAAGGAAGGGATGCAACTCATCGATGTGGCTCGGTTGAAAAACTAGTGGAATTGATTTCTTGTTTGGTGGTCTTGCCATCGGATAAAAATCCATGCCCGGTAGAGGAGGTACCAGACAAGATTTATTGTCCGATGGTCTTACCACCAAACGATAATTCTTGTCTGTTACAAGGGACTAATAGACAAGATATCTTTTTCAGTGGTGGATACCCTAGACAAGATATCTAGTCTAGTATAGAGCAAATGCAGAAAAAATGGGGAGGGAACTATGCCAAACCGAGTGGGATGGAACTTCATTTTACTTATCTAGGAAAACATCTAAATCCAACCATCAAGCCAAAGACCACCGAGCAAATTTGGTTCCACCCGAACCAAGTAAGATATTTAAGGAAAGGAAATATGAAATATAAGGAAATTATAGACCATACCTTCTATATATTGAAATAACCAAATTGAGAATGTTATACAAGGAAACTACCTGATTTACCAAGCCGAGCCCCGAACTTATTAACTCTTATAAATATCCAAGCTTCCAACAACCATGGAACAACTTTTGGGAGCCATACACACGGAACAGAAACTGCCGAATCAAACTTTAGAGTTATAGATTCAACTATAAATTATTATATTTTGTATCCAAATCTTTGTAAAAGCTAAGATAAAAGAAAGGAAATAAAAAGAAATAGTGGATGTAGGCACATTCTGGCGGGACCACAATAAAAATATATATGTACTTTACATTTCTAGCACTTTATACTTCTTTACTGCTTTAAATTAATTGAAGGTGTTTTTCCACTTTTTGTGCAAATATTTTTAGTGCTTCCATTATGAGCTTGATTCTCAGCATGCCTCCAAAATCTAAGAGCAAGGATGGAAATACTGGTGGGAATGCTATACAATCAACTACCAATCAAGACAAACATTCATCTAATACTTCAAGTTCATACACTATCACCAAAGGTTACTTGGATAGGGTTTTGGAGGAAATAAATACATGGTTTGCTACCCAACAACAAGCTACTGTGGACCAAATCACGACACACTTAGAACAGACGTAACCTGTCACACATAACACGAAAGTGATGGGGCAATCCAGGGTCCAAAAGGCAAAGAAGGTCATATTCTAATAGTGGATCTAATCAAGAAAATCAATAAGTAGGACGAAAATGAATAAACACCAAAGAAACGGATCAAGCAAGGATGCAGCCCGAAGTCATGTCTATGGAATTGTATGGTGCTGAACTGACTAGGAAAGGCATTGAACTAAGGCTGGCTATGACTGAACCTTCTCGATCTAGGCGATCCTCCTCTACCTTAGTGAAAGTGTCAACTGGCAGAAGGAAAACTTACCACCGTGAACGATCCTAAAACCATGATCAGGGCCGGGATCGCTAGGCAATCATCACAAAAGAAGCGAAAGAAGTCTTTTACCCTGAAGGGAGAGTTGACTTAGCTTTGGTATCGCCTGAGCCGGAGGACCGATTGGCACGGATTATAAGAGAATGTGTACATCGTGAACAAGTAGAACAGGTAATTGGGGAGAAATTTTGTAGCTCGTTCTCTATAGAGATAGAAACTTCTCGGAACCTTATGAGCTTTTGAATGCCTGCCATATATGCCTATCAGGGTCTAACCGATCTAATAGTATATCAGTAATGGTATATGCGACAATTGCTGATGAGTGTAGCAGTAGAGGAAGTCTTGTGTAAGTGTTTTCCCTTATTCCTAGCACACTTAGCAACATTGTGGTTTCGTCGCCTTCCTTCTGGCTAAATCCACTCATGAACGATGTTAAAGGAAAAGTTCATCAACCAATTTTAGGTATACGTGGAGCAACCAAGGATCCATATTCACTACTAGATGTGAAATAATGAGAAGATGAAATAGTATGATAGTACTTATCTCGGTTCAACACAGTAGCGGCTAGTGTCTAGAATACTGATGAATGGCTAACACTTATGGCATTATGTGGGGGTGTGCACTTAGACATGAAGATTGCCCGGAGGTTAACTAAGGAAAAACTAGCCACTCTATAGGATTTCTTTCATGAGGCAACAAAGTACATGCGATTGGAGGAGGCCGCGGCTGGGTGATACGCTGGAGCGAATTTCAAGTCATCAAAGGCGATTAATAGTATGAACGTTGTAGCTAAATGAAGCAGAAGTGTCTTTGTCAAGAAGAAGGATAACAATCAAAGTGGTTCTGGGGAAAAAAGCGGAATGAAGGAGGTTCAGACTTGGGCCAAGGTTCGATGCTTATACGAATCTAACCAATACCGTGGAAAACATCTACCTTGCGACACAAGCGAAACAAAATGTAATAGGCCTCCACCGAGAAAGAAAACCAAAGTTGACATAAATACGGTAAAATAATTAGATTTCATGAATCTCATGGGCATGACACAAATTAATGCCATCATTTGCAAGACATTATAGAGGAATAATCAACAAAAGAAGTTGAAGTTATATGTCAAGAATCCAAATGCTCCCCTTGTTCTTATGTAATAGGTTCCAAAGCAACTCCAGCTTGGAAATGGAGAAGAAGGAATAAGTAGTAATCATGAAAAGGATGGGAGGTTGGCAATTAATACCATAATAGAAGGACCTCATGTATTTGACAAAAGTTGGGTTGAGATGGAAAGATATGCAAAGTCTTTAAAGAATGGGGAAGTTTTTGTGTACACCGTAGGGTAGAGGCCCCTTGTAGGGAGCGTGTAAGATAATTTTTAGCAATAGTAACTAGCAAGGAAAGTGGTATCCACGTACGGATGCCATATGATTTTGGCAATGCTCGGCCTGGTAGAAGTGCATCGGATTTTAGTAGACAACAGGAGTTCGGTAAACATTTTATTCAAATATAAGTTTGACAAAATGGGGTTGCCCAAAAAGGATTGTACACCATGCAACCAGCAACTAAATTTGTTTGTCAAGATAGGAACCATTTGTTTGTTTGTCATAATAGAAGGAAACACGCCTGCCGCCAAAACCGACTACCGCTGCAGTTCAAAAACTTGTAACTGCCACCCTGCAAAACACGTTCAACTCATCCTAATCGAAAAACTCGGCGAGCAACACGAATCATCTCAATACCGCCACCATTCGCATCTCGTTCGTGCCTGAATCGAGAATCGCGAACTCCATCACTCTCCCCCAAATCCAACATCGAAATGCTAAAACCGTTGCGACATCAAACAATAAACTTTTGGCTTTGGGAAATTGATTTCGGTTTTGAGTAACAGGTGGAAATCGAATTCTGTTTTGAACGAGGATGGGAGATGATTTTCTTGGATATTTTTACTCTTCTCTGTGTACTTAATAGAAATATGGGCCGGGTGGGTTTGTTGTTGAACGGGCCGAGTATAGTAACTTTTCTTTTTATTTGTTTGCTTTTAGTTAAATAATTTTGTTTTCATATTTTATTTTCTTTTCTTTGATCCATCCTAAAAGAAAGGGTTTGAAATTTTTTTTTTGTTTAATTTGTTTTCCTTTAGTTTTGCTTTGATTTATCCAAAAAAAAGAAGAATAGATTTGTTTTGTTTTAATTTGTTAAAAAAAATTTTTTTTTTTTAAGTAAAACCCTACTTTTAAGTTTCCTTTCAAAAAAAAAAAAACCTTGTATATATCTTGTTTTTATTTCAGGGAGCCAAAGCAGAATTGCAGAGGAGGAGACTTGCTTACTAAAATAAATTGTTGGCTTCGAGCTTGCCAAAAAAAAACTGCTTGCTTATTTATAATTTTCTTTTTATTTTCCTTGCATTGTATATATCTATTGTTTCTATTTGTCTTGCATTGTTAGTTTCTTGCATTAACAAAAAAAAAATTCAAAATCAAAAGCAAAAACAAAAACAAATTTTTATTCTAGTTGCATTGTTAATACACGTTTTATTTCAGCTTTGCATTTCATCCTAGAATTTGATTAAATAATAACTCACTTAATTGTATATTGACAGTTGTCTTCTTTGAACAATTTAATTTCTTGGTGTCTAGGCTACGGCAGAGTAATAACCATTTATAAATATTACGGTGATTCGTAAATATTATAGTGGTTGTTCCTCTGAAGGTACTTAAACCTTCGGCTGCATTGCTACGGTGATTCGTGGTGCACCGATAACCCCTGCCCGTTACCTGGTTGAGAAATATTTTTGTTGATTTAAGACAGTGTGTGACTATACAATTTTGTGTTAACTTAGGATAAATCATTTGTAATTAACCCTTGCATTCATTTAGTTGCATTAGTTCATGCATATTTAAAAAAAAAAAAAATTCAAAATCCAAAACTAAAAAAATTGTAAATATTCCTTTTTCTTCGAAATTTTTAAATCCTTTTCTTTGAAATTTCAAAAAAATCCAAATTTTTTTTAGAAAAACCAAAATTCAACAAAAAAAAAGATTGAAAAATAAAAACAAAACAAAAATCGATTTTCCATTTTGAAAAATAATTCCATTTGTAAATATTTTTCTTTTACCAAAAAAAAAACACAAAAACATTCTTGTAAATGTCCGAGTTTCCCCACTTACGTGAAGTTTACAATAGTTGCGAAAATCAATATAATCCATATGATTTCACTCCAAATTCGTGTGGATATTTTAACGACAACTATTCTTTAAACGATTTGAATTTTGAACCACAAAATTTTCAAAACGATGACCAAGCTTCAAATCTTGAAAATAGTATTTCATCTTTACTTGAAATCGCTACACAACAAAATCAAGAGATAAATGAGTGGTGCAATTCATATTTGTGCTATAACTCGAATCAAGGTTTCCAAAATAATCAAAATTTGAATTCACTTCAAAATTCAAATGATTTCGAGTGTAACCAATGCCAATTCAATTTCGAGTTTCAAGACGAATTTCAAAATAAAGACGAAAATGTAAATCAATTTTCAAATAATTTTGGCAATGGGAATTGTTTCAATAATGATACGATCGAAAACTTTGGTTATCAACAAATTCAAAATGAAAGTTTTCAAATTAATAACCATGAATTTGATTTTGTCGACCAAATGGAAAAAGATAACAGGGATTTATTACTTGAAAAATACAAAAAAATTCGTGAAAATCATAATCAAATCTCAACTTGCGAAGAATCAAATAATAATCTACCGTTTATCGAAATTGAAAATTCTTGTTCTCAACAAGTCCAAATCGAAAATTTTCAAGTTAATAATTACAAATTTGACTTTGTTGAGCAAATGAATGAAATTTATGATGATCACACAAATTTGTTGATTAAAACATTGGAAAATTTTCGTGAGAAACAAACTCAAATTTCAATGTGTGACGAGTCAAACGATAATCCATCTTTTACCCAAATCGATGATTTTCAAATGAAAACTTTTGAAATTGATAATGACGATCTTAATCAAGTTGTTGAAAATACGGTAATTAAGTTGGATTTCAATTCTTTTGAGGGTGCGAAATTCGATTTAAACTTCGATCTTCCTTCTTCTGAAAACTTGAATACGACAACTTTGAATTTTAAACTCCATTTACAAGATGAAGTTGTTGATAATCCAACAAAGGAAGTCGAATTTAACGAACATGAGTTTTATGGACTTTTTGAAAATGAGTTGTTGAATTCTAAAGGGGAAAATTTCGATCACCGTTTTGATTTTGAAATCGATAATTTTGAAGAAGTTTTCAATGATAAGTTTGAACTTCAATTTGGTGAAAATAAACTTGAATTTCAATCAATTGTTTTATCAACCCCAAAAATCATCGAAAATAAAACAACTCATACGATTTTCAATAAAACGACTTTCGTTTTTCCAAATCCACACTCAACTTCGAAATCTTTTACGATTTGGTTTTTCGAGCTTAAGCTGTATCTCGTATACTCGACGAGACAAATGAATCGGTTTTTGGAAGACCGTTTCATTTACTTTTTGACAATATACTTTCAGATCTCGTGTAAATACCGTTCGTTTTCATGTAAATAATAATAAACATCCCTTTCACTTGGGTTGACTGTGGGGACACAGTCAAAATCAAGTGTGGGGGGGAGACTCGTCTTCATTTTTATTTTCATGGTTTATTTTTTAAAATCACAAAAAAAAAAAAATTAAATCCCAAAAAGAAATTTTATTTTGATTTATTTTTAAAAGAAACACTATAAGATAAATATATGGTTTTGGTTTATTAAATTGAAATTTTTGGAAATTTATTTGTCTAAACAAAAATAAAAATGAAATTTGATTACAAATAATAATGGTTTAACTAGTATATAGGAAGATTCATACGTGTTAATTATGAAGTATATCCTAATTGAAAATCTTTGTTTTAAAAAGTGGTTGATTTAAAGTAAAGGACATAACATTTTTTTTGTCTTCTAAGTTAAATGGTGCTAAGATGATTTTACAAAACTCTCTCTCTCTTAAAAAACAATAATAATAATAACATCCAAGTATTCACTCTCATTTAAAAGTCCTCACGGTTATGCATGGGTGAATTACTTGAAATCTTTGATTATGTGCTTTCATACTCATTTAAAAGTCCTCACGGTTATGCATGTATGAAACACATGTAAAAAAAAAACCACCTACGGTTGATAGGTGTATGCACGAAAGTATGTGCACTCGCCATGCTCTGTACTCCCCTCACATAAGCCCGAAAGGCAGTGCATGGGTGGTATATCTAGCCTCAGTTTACCTGAGTTAGGTGTGTAATTTTTCTTGCAAACAATGAGAGAGCAAGCAATTGAAATCCTAGCACTATTTTTACTTATTTGATTTGATTTGTTATTGAAAAGAAATGAAAATACCACTTTGATAAACTTTGATAATCAACTAAGAATCCATTTTATAATTACACTTTGTTATCAACCGAAACAACAAATTAAACTATTGTCTATTTGTTATGATAACTTGATTTTTGTTGAAAATTTTGACGAGTAAATGACATAAATTTTCAAGATAATAACCAAAACCTATATTAACTTATTTGTGTCAATTTAAAAATAAATCCTTCATTTGTAAATATTTTCAAAATTTTGCATTCATCTCTTTGTAAATAAATCTTGCATTTTGTAAATATTTTCATCATGCATTTGGATTTTGTGGGTAGTATCCGCTGAAAACCCTCACGAGACAACATTCGTCCTACTGGGGACACCCAGAGGTTTAACGGCTTATTGCATACGCTCAATGCAATCGTGCTCCCTACGAAAACGGATTTACCTTAGTTTTAGTTTATTCGAGGACGAATAAAAGATAAGTATGGGGGTATTTGATGTGCACGTAAATGTGCATATTTTTACCACCATATTTATTCTATTTAAATTAAATAAATGATCATATTGGGTATTTTAACTTGTTTAAACCAAATTCAAATTATTTTCAAATTGTCACATATTCATCTTCATATAAGGACAAAATTGTCTTTTTTGTGCATTTATTAATTTGTGAAAATTTAATTGAAAATTTCTATGTATTTTGTAGGAATTAAAATTCAAACACAAGTGACTTCATGAAAATATATGTATGCACAAGGGTGAATAGAACAAATGAAGATGGAAATAATTCAAAGGCATGATAATGGAGGACCCCACCTACCCACCTTTCTTCATGTACAAATTAGAAGCTAATCCACATGCTTATGGCCATTAAATCTTCATGCATACTTAATGGATGATTAGTGGAAGTTAATAGTTACTTGGTGAACACACTTCCTCGAAGGGCATTTTGGGTACTCCCCAAAAATATGCATTAGGGTTTCTAACTTGTATAAATACCCCTTATGTTTCATGTAGCCATCTTCCTCTCTTAGTTAGTTAGTTTTAGTTTAGAAAATAAAAGAAAGCTCTCTTTCTCTTTTCATGGCTACTTAGCCATTTTTCTTCATGTTTTTTTTTATGCAATGTTATTTAGTGTTTCCTTTTAATTACATGTTCATTTTCTTTTCTTGTTTATTTTCTTTCATGTTCTAGTATAGATCTCTTTTATTTTATGCAAGTAGAATAATTTTTCTTTTCATTTTGCTCTCTTTCTCTCTTCTTGTTTAATGTTGTTTTCTACATTTGTTCATATGATAACAAATATGAGAGCTTAATCCCTTCAATTTAGGGGTAATGAAGCTCTCTAGTATGTAGATCCAACATTTTGATATTTATGCTCTCTTTTTGTGCTTAATGAGAATGATTGAAGTGGTTTAATGATGTTGTTTAGCTTTGAATTTGATAGTCTATGTTGTTCATAACAAATAGGCTATACTTAAACAAACAAAACACAAATTGCCTCTTCATTTACATATGATTATGGCAAGGAAGTGATTGTTGAAATTAAAATTTGATGGCTTATATTTCTACTTAATGGTTAATAGGTCATGCTTTCAACTTTGTTGAAATTGAAAATTTTGACGAGTAAATGACATACATATGATTATGGCAAGGAAGTGATTGTTGAAATTAAAATTTTGCTTTCAACTTTGTTGTCATATTTTATGAAATTTAAAAGTGTATTAGTGGTTGTGTTATAGTTTGATGGTTTATATTGAGCTAATTAATAGCGCAAATATACCATACTTATGATAAGCACATCAACTAATTCACTAATGACTAGAAAAGAGAGATCATAACTTCAAATTGTTGATTTATGTGATCTAGAGAGTGGAAATTGCCTCTAAATTGTCTTAACACTCTCATATTTTTATCAATTTTCTTTTGCTTGTTTTTATCATTTTTTTTAGCTAACCACTCTCGACTTTGGTTTAATTTGATTGAATAGAATTTTAAAATCAACAATTCCCTGTGGATCGACCCGTATTCGCCACGTGCTACATTCGTACACCGTGCGCTTGCGGTTATTTTTATTTCAAAATTCGTTCGACGGTTTTCTAATCCGATAGAATTTCCGTCGATGAACATCTAGAATCATCATAAAAATGGTCGTTGGTTTTATAATTCATTACGATGATCGTACGAAATTAATTTAGGGTTTTAGTTCCGTTGTTGATCAACATTGAAAACTGAGATATTTGGGTGGCCATTGGCGTACTGGTAGTGATCACATATGGGGGGATCGAAATATGGAGGTGTGAGGTGGCTGTAAGCGGGCCAGCGTGGTCTCCGATGGTCGTTGTTGGCGATGCGGGTTGATTTTTGATGGCGAGTTTGTTCTAGTATTTGTGAAAATGCTCGTTTTCAAAATTGGCTCTATGGTGATGTCTTGGCGATCGAAATTGGTTGTAGAGGTGATCGACGATGGGCTGAAGGTGTCGGTGGAGGTCGTTGACGGCGCGATCGACTTTGTAGGTGCACATGGCTTGGGTTGTGTCAGAGGAATAGTAGTTGGGAAGAAGGATGTGCTCGGGGTTGAACTCGAACTGTCTTCGTGACGTTCTCGGAAAAGTAGGTAGTTGACTTGGTGTTGTTTCAAAACTTGGCTCGAGTTTTGTTTGATTAGCCTGAGAAGAATCAAGTTTCAGGATATTTTAAAATTTTAAAGGAAAAGAAGATTTCGACAATTATTTTTCAAAACAAATATATAATGAAGTTTTCAAAGCAATTGTAAACAAATTGACTAATGTTAATATTAACAAGCTTATAAACAGATTTGCCAAAATTTAAAAATGTTGAAGCCAAAATGTAAAAAAAAAAGTAACTTTATAATAGCTTAATTTCTAAATATTTTCAAAAGTGATTTAATGATGAAATTTATACCTAATGTAATTGATTAGATATAAATTACTAAATGGAAGTAATTAGGGCAATCAATTTGAGGATGATAGCTAATTTAATTAAGAGTTAATTATTTTCAAAATAAAGGCTAATTAAATATTGATTAAAAGTTAATTTATTATTTGAGGTAAATTACTCAATAAAAGTGATTAAGGACTGATTAATTTTTGGATAATTTATTAATGGGATTAATTAATTAAGGAAATTTGTTTGAGAATAAACAATTAATTTAAAGGTTAATTAATTTGGGAAAGTAATTAAGGGATGTTTATGAATTAAGAATTAATTAATCTTGTAATTAATTTAAAGTAAATCAATTGTCGTAACTAATTAGGGATAATTAATTTAATGGCAATTAATTAATTAAGGGTCAATTAATTAATTAAAAATAATTAACTGAATGGTAAATTAAATAATTAAAGGTTAATTATTTAATAATTAAAAGTTGATGAATTATAATTAAAGGTTAATTAATTTATTATTAATGATTAATTAATAAACGATTAAAGAATAATTAATCAAAATGATTTGTAATAAATTAACATTAATTAACCAGGATTAGTGACTAATCTAATTTAAGTTAATCAGATAATTAATTGATCTCACTCGTGGATGTTAGGATTCTATGGAGTGTTTTGAATTGATTGATGTCCTTGATTTGTGATAATGCGTGATATGAATCATTTTGTTTTGTGAACTGTGATGTAATTTATTCTGTGATGAAATTAATGTAATTTATTATCTGTGATATATACTTGTGATCTATGAATGAAAGATAGGCGTTACAATTGGTTTGTTCCGCTTATCAAATATAAGCGTTATAGTTTATACCGCTTATCAAATATATTGTTGTATTTGAATTTGTGCTGATTGATGATGTGACACTTTTATTGTGTTAAACCCCTGGACCACACTATACACACACAAATATGGATTTCACGAGGAAATCAGTTAAGTCACAAATATTTGAATTTAATATTTTGAAATGGTTTTAAAGTTTGAATTTTGAATCCGAATGGTTTTGGAAATGAAATTGGGTTGAATTTGAAAGATATTTGAAAAGGAGTTTTTTTTTCAAGATAAAAGTTATTCTAAATAATTTGATTTAGTTTGAAATTTGAAATATTTCGATTTGAGTTTGAATTCAATATGTGAAATGGAATTCAATGAAATTGGAAACGAGTTTGGAAAACTATTAAACCTTTGATTTAAAAGATTGAATAACTATGAATGAATCTTTGAGAAAGATTGTTAAACTTTGTTTTGGAATCGAAGAAGATTCTAAATGGTGTATCTTTTATTTTTGAAAACGGGAATTGTTTTGGAAGCTATGAAATGAGTTTTTGATTTAAAGTCCGGACGAATTAACCCAATCTAAAATGGAATTGTTTTGAAAGGCTAGAAATGAATCTTTGTTAAAAGATTGATGAACCTTGTATTAAATTGAAAAGGGGTTATAATAGGAAATCTTTGTTTAAAAGATTTAAGTGCGGAAATTGTTTAAGCCATTAAAGGCTTTTAGAGATGAATCTTTTTGTTTAAAAGATTGGAAATGGTAATTTATTTAAAACCATTTGAATGGAAAGTTTTGGGTTTTAAAGTTGTGACTTAACTGAAATCCCATTATCCATATGTTTTTTAAATATTGCGCTCATTATTCTGTTTAACGGGAGAGGACCTTGTGTCATATAACCCATTTCGAATAATGCTACGACGATATGGATAGCATTTGAAGACCGGTGGTGAAGACCGGATACTTTCGAAAGCGAAAGGATGACCCGTCGAATGTCTCTGCACCGAATGGCCGCGGTATAGAGATTTGAGCACCCATTGTGATGGGGAGTCCGGACGTGATTAGGAATTATCCGGATTGCAATGGCTTCTTCGGAAGTGCCTTAGGTTCTGTTCGAACCCGGAACAGACTTGTATGGATGTGTGTCTGACATTACACTTTGAGATGTAAAACCGGTTTCTGTCAAATACATTTCTGTTTGGTGGCGGAGATTTATTCTCTTAGCTTAACACCCTTCTCTGAGACGTACGAGCTCAGAGGTTATATAGTTGATGGTTACTAGTGATACATTCCCAATTTGGTAATGTGGCATACGAAGTGCTGCTGATCATTTGTTGATCAAAGCAAGGCTTTGTGAAAAGCGTAGCTTTGTGGACGAGACTGCATCAGGACCTCACACCCTGGAAATGGTCGAAACAGGAAAGATGCAGCAAGGTTTCAGGAGTACCGCCCCTATGGTATGTCCATTTCTTCTGGATAGAGGTGATATCATGGTATGGAGCCCAGATATTTAACCTTTGTGGTTACTGCAAATACATTGCTTTGTAGTTGTTGGTATCGAGCGCTCGGATAAGGTTGGTTATGACCGGGGATGGAATATCTGAGGTGATACTCCCGGGCACGGGTTCACCGGCCTTGTGTTGGCAGAGAACGAAGGATGGTTCTCGGGACGTCCCTCCAGAGGTGTACCCATGTGGCAATGGGAAGTTCCTTGGCCTGACCATTTGTTGGAAATCCATTCAACCAATACGCGACTTGTACAGTTTTAATTGTATAACCTGTCATCTACTTATGTTGGCGCTCCACTGTTTGGATGGTAGCTATAGTAGGCATAGTATGAAATGTCTATGCTGGCTAAGATTAATATTATACTTTCGAAATGATTTTCCACTATGCACTTATAGTAATAATATCAAAGAATTTTCTCGTATCAAGCATATTTGACTATCATAAGGAGAAATCTCCTCCAAGTCTGCGTTTGCATTGTGTGTGTGGCGGGATGCCTTATGGTAGTTTCATTTTCTAAAAAGCATTGCGGATTTCAAATTTTAATTCTTTTGTTTGTTTTAAAAGATAAAATTGTTTTTCGTTTGCTCATACTAGTCTCATGACTGACCCGGAGTTTATTGTTCCCTTCCTAAACTCTGTGTGTCCATAATTTTCCACACAGGCAGTCTAGAGTTGCGTTTTTCAGATAGTAGATATAGATATCGATTCGATAGCTTTCAGCTTCCCCTTTGGTATTCTTTGGAGTCTTTGGATTCGTGGACGAAACTTGCTTAGCTGGGTAAAATGTGATGGTGGTTCGAGCTTGGCATTTGAAGTTTGGCTTTGGAGAATTGGATTTGAGTTGCAGTTGCTGTTGGAGTTTTAGTTCCGCTGCTAGTTTATTTAGTTTTCCGTTGTAACATTGTTATTTTGTATCTCTGATATTGATTCATATTGTATCATTGTTGTATCGAATATTGTATATCAATGATATTCATTTTTTTCTTCCGCTGTGTTGTTATACTTAATGTGTTATAAGCTCCGGCGAACCAGATTCGACATTTGGATCTACGGCATTGGAATACAGGTGTCGTATTTGATGCCAATTTTCGAAGGTCGAGTAAGGGTCACTTTAGAGTAGGACATAGTGATTAGCTTCGATTGACTAAATATTCATCTACGACCGATAGGTATGAAGTTAACCAACCCAAGCATGTCGAATCAACGTTAACAGCAATCGAACATCATGGTAACTCAACAAGCTAAACTAGCTACTAGGGGGCGGATGGCATTATAGTAACATAGAATTTATCCCCAAACTCGACATGCAATGGCAAATCGAGCTTACCCATGGTCAGGACATGACTATTGACTGGGTAAATCGCCATTGACAATCCACCCCTAATTTTGGCTAGCAGTGGTGAACCGGACTTACCACGGTCAAGACATGACTCGATTGGGTAACCGACCACTGACAATCGGCCCCAAACTCTGCCCGATAGTAGCAAACCGAACTTACCCACAGTTAGTACATGACCGCTGATTGGGTAATTCGTCATTAACGATTGACTCTAACCTCTAGCTGGTAGTAGAGAATCGAACTTACCTACGGTCAGGACATGACCACCGACTGGGTAGTTCGCCATTGACGATCGGTCTCAAACTCTAACTGGCAATGGCGAACCGAACTTATCATGGATAAGACAGGACTGCCGATAAGGTAGTTCGCCGGTGATAATAAACCGCAAAACTTCAGTTGGCAATGAATGATCGAGGATGCCCATGGTCAGAACATGACCACCAATCAAACAATCCAATGCGGCCGATCAACCCTAGAATCTCGTAGAATAACCACTAGCTTATGGATGATAGGACAATCTTATATAGAATACGCACAAGATGCACATATGAAAACAAGTAAAATGGAATAATAGAAATATAGCATGAAATCAGGTTATGCAAGAGTAAATACGTACGGACACCATCAAATATCCAGCTATTCATGGTACAGACTTATAACTGTCAGATATAATATATGTGCACCCTCAAAAAAATATTAATTAGGTGAACATAGTCAAAATGTATAGTACAGCAAGAACTCAAGACAAACTATTCCCAAACTGAAAATGTACGACAACAACTATCACTTGAACTTGGACGAGTGGCCCTTCCTGAATGGTTTAAATCCGGCAAACTCATTCTCTTTCTTATCCTCTTTTGGCTTGGACGCAACGGCCTCATCAAGATCAATCTGTTTTATCTTCATAAGCTTTAACTCCTACACTGCCTCCATCTTAACGTGGCTACCTTCCACAGGTACTTGGCCATAACACTTTCTCTAAGAATTGCCTCCCTATCATAGTCCTTCGTTGATTCAGTGAAGCCCATAATCTCGACACGACATCCTTAAGAGCAACAATCATCTCATCGCGATTCTCCTTAACTGTGAAATCTGAAGGACATGAAGGCATGGTTCCTTTGGAGCATATTTGATAGTTCTAGATGCTAGGTGAAGACACGGTATGGATATAGATTAACTCTATGGTTTTACCCTAGTTCCATTAGAGAGTTGGAATAACTTGCAAAAACTAGTACTATGTCCGGTCATGAAGAGAAGGTTCATGCCAAGAAAGAGAGAATTATAAATATCATGTGACCTAGACATTGATATCAGTAGTAAAATAGTGTAAATTAAGCTAAAATCATCTTATTGCGTCGAAATAAGAGTTGAAGCAATGTTCGTTGAATTCATCAAATTTTAGGAATGAAATATCAAGGATGTCAAGTGTTTATGCGTTTTTACTTAGCGTATGCTAGGGAAAAAAAAAAAAAAATCTTAGTCTTATTGTAAAAGAAATGCTACCATGACCTTGGTTGCCTACCTCAAATTAAGGACTTAATGTGGTAGGGGAGCCCTAAAGGATAAAGTTCATGTAGTTGTTTGAGATGGAAGATGTTGTGGTTGTTCTATTTAGGGAGTTGATTAGCGAACATACTATTGATAACATCTTTTTACTGATGGCACTCGATGGTGCCATGTCTTTGATAGTATTAATTATGGGACCTTTTACCTTCCTTCATATCGGGTTTGTAAGGCGACTTCGTGCATGGGATCATATCTGAGATACTAGGTAAGTGTTCTCGATCATATCAGTTAAAGAAACATTTGCAGTGAACAATAATGATTGAGAAATATTCCAACTTAAAGGGCATTTGCCATTGTTGTGTTGATCATCAACTTTGTGTTTCCCTTTGGTACCAGTTGTCTCAAGCATATCACCATTGTGTTTGTTGGAGGAGGATTGTTCCGCTGGTGCCACTTCTAAGTGAATGGACTTTTTAGCTCATTTGTAGGATTCCTATAGGTTTTGGGCTTTGTTCAGGATCCGGTCTTATGGTAATGGGTTGTTGTTGTTGATTCTAGTGAATATAACCATGTGGACCATCTGGGTATCTGGTTGTCTTAACACCGACATTTGTGGCATCGAATCATGAGATACTCTATTTTAGAGATTGCCCATCATTTTGTTTTGAGTAATTCATAGTCATAATATTTTAGGTTCCTTTTGATGTATTTGAAATTGATTTTTGAAACTCCTATGCAAGAGTTTCCCATGAATCAATAGATATGGTTGGTAGTTGTCCAAACAGTTCAACAGTGATTCCAATCAGGAAGATTAGAAAGTTTAAGCATCTAATGGTGTTTAGTGCATGACTAACATCAATGTGGATAATGTATCTAAGTAGATATCCAGTGGATTGGTGGTCTTGTTGCAAGATTCCATCCGAGGCATCTTGAAGTCTGCAAGATTTCTGACATTCAAGATGTGTTGGGTCAATCAATGGGTTGCCCTATTCTACTTGAGCAATATTAGAGTGTCAAGTATCTATGATTGAGCAACTATCATTGTACTATAATATTTGACAAGATAAAGCATTTGATTAATTTACATTGCTTAAAAATATTCTTGATTTATGGAATTTTTGTTATAATATCAAGTCTCTCGTAACTAAAAAATATTTCAAGAAAAACAACATTTTACAATAAATAGATGAAATCTAATTATTTGTTAAATTTTTTAATAAGAGAATATCTTTCATGAAAATAAGTATTAATCTGATAATTTTTTAGTGGTTAATACTAAATTTATAAGTTGTTTCGGTAATAAATTAACTTATAAGAAAGTAAAGAAATTGATTGAGAGCAATGAGGTTGGAAAAGAAGAGTTGCATGATTGTGAGCATGTCTTAAGCTAACGAATTTTTATCATTACTATATAACGAGGGATGATCAAGATTCTTCAATAATTAATTCCCTTCAAATTTCATTGATAAGTTCTGTGATCTAATTTCTTCTATTTGCATGTTATAGATATGAAGCAATTATCATGTTGATCAACTTCACAGAAAAATTTGTCGTCTCAAAACTTCTACCCCCCTTAGAACTAAAGTTTAGATTAATAGTCGTAATAAGTATTTTCAATGAATAGTTTATGGTTTTAAGGAGGGTCTTAAACGGTCTAAAAATTTATACGGATGATGCACATGATAAAAACATTATGTCCATTGGAAGTTAATCAAACTTAAGATATGTGGATCAAAATAATCAATAGAAGAATTCAGAAGAATTAAGTAATTAACAAGTGTATGTGAAAATCTATTGGGACATAAAATGACGACACAATGAACCTCAATCACTGATTTTCCCCTGATTTTAACCCCGTGTATCAACACAAAGATCAAATTACAGAAGGATATTTGAGAAATATTTAAAAGAAAAAATATCCGATTAATACGTAAATTGCATTATTTTATATAAAATCTTTCATTGAAAAAGTAAATCTAATATTAAATATCATTAAAATTCCAAGTTTTAAATCAACAAACAAAATTTTAACTGAATACATTTAAAGAATATGAACTTTCAACTTATGATCGTCGAGAATTAAATTATAATCAAATTGCATTTGGTTGGTTACCAATGTTAGTAATTGGAGATTACATAATTCAAACGATTATGACTTCGAGTCAAAACAAGATGGATAAAGATAAACCCCTTGATTCAAGAACGATAAACCCAATTTATCACCTCCTTTCCCCTTATAATGCATACTCTTTCAATGCGTTCCAAAAAAGATAGGATTAGGCGTAATGAATTTTTGATATTCAACAGTTCCCGTTAAAGAATAATCGCAAAAATCTAAACATTTCTCTATCTAGCTATAAGGTAAATCGACTTAATGTAACAGTGATTGCATTGCAACTATTGATAATTCTAACTGTATTCTCTTCTTAGATCATGTATTATACAACATAAAACTGTTGAGTAATAGTAGCAAGAGATTGAGTTCAGTAGTTCCTCATAGAAAATTACTAACTCTAAAGATATGGTAATGTGGAGAAGATAAAATTGTTTGAAGCATGCACAGAACCGGAAGCGCCTTTCATTTTTGTTGAAAACATTTCTTTTGTAATTCCTTACATATGGACTCGGAGAAAACCGGATCCCCACTGACACAAGCAAATTGTTGATAAAACTCCAAAATGGCATTATGTTTGTTAGGAATTTTTCGAGATCACTGCACAATTAGATTTAGAAAAAAAAGTAGTGAAGAAAGCAAACAAAAATGATTCAATCAAAAAAACTTTTATTGATTCAACCAAAAAAATACAAAAGAGACTGAAAGTTGAGAAGAAATCTCAATCTCAAACACCCAACAAAATACACTTTTTCTCACACATATCTTATGAGCCCTAGACATGTCTATTTATAATAGACTTCACAAAATATCTTCTTTAAGAAGCTATTGAATACTTCCATAAATCTTTCTCATGTAGATAGTTTGTTGCCTTCTCTAATACAACAAAAGAGGCAACTAATCACCCTATCAAATACACAAAATCCCTAAAAGGTTCAATTAATTACACTCCAAAATCTACCAAATCTATAAAATATGCAATGAATTTGAGTCATCAGTCCACATAGACTCAAATATCTCCAAGATTTACTTAAATATGGAATATTGTATCATCAAATTTTTAATAATCTCCAACTTGATATAATATTCCATAAATTCATCCAAGCTCCTTCATGAACCTCAAACTCCAAACATTATATTCAAAGAAACAAATGTCTCCACCACAAAGCTAAACCTCCCTCCAAACTATGCATGTCGCCAATCGAACATGCATATCATCAACAGATCAGAATTGCTTGTAATACCACAAAGACCTCCAAGTAGGCTTTGTGGTTTTCCGTTGTTGACTTCACCTTGATTCAGACAGACTTGTCTCTCCAACTTCACTTGTGTAAGATTTTGCAATCTTTAAGGTTTTTCAACCAATAAATAAATATTATTGTTTTTCCTTTTCGCGTGCAGCACCTCTGTGTTACCCTTCCAAACCCTAGTTACTTAACCTCAAATCGAGAAGTTACAACCTTTCCCTTCCATCTGTCCAACAGAAACAAGATTCTTTTTGATTTCTGGGATATGTCAACTCCTGTAAGCATCGCCAATCTTCCAGTATCTATCTTCAACCTGACATAACATATTTCTTAAACATGTAGATCTCCACCATTAGCTAATTCCACCTTGCATGCTTCCTTGTTATAATCGGTGAACGCTTCCCTTTGATTGCAAATGTGGAAACATGCGTCAGAATCTAGCACCCACTCTCCTCCCCTACTCATACAACACAAAGAACAACATTGCTAATGCCAAAGTTTAACTCCTCATCGCTGTCTACTTCCAGCTTATCTTTGCTTTCTTCTTGAGTTTTCATCATCTCTTTATCTTCTCTTAATTTATTACAAAATTTTAGCTGATGGCCTAGTTTTTCGCAGTAAAGCAAATGAAGTTTCAATCCATATTTGGTTTGAAAGAGCATCTTTCACTCCTTGCAAGATAGACCTCTATCAATGGATTTGTAGTTTCCTTTTCTTCAGTGGCATTTCTTTCCAATGAATTTATCCTCCGCATCTCCTCGTTAAGAAGACTGCTAACCATAGTCTCCATGGAAACAACACCACTAGAATTTGAATTGTTCAACGTGACTACACGAGTTTCCCAAATTTTAGGCAAAGAGCTCATTAACATCAAAGCTTGAGTTTCTTCATCAAATTTGAAGCTTACTGCTGCCAATTGGTTCACAATTGCTTGAAAGTTATTGAGATGTTCACCAATCGATTCACCTTCCTTTAGTTTAAGATTGACCAACTTTCTAATAAAAAATGCCTTATTCATCGCAGAATTTTCTACATAAATCCCTTCCAATTTCTTGCATATTCCAGATTCAGATGTTTCACAAGCAATGATATGAAACACAGAATTTTTCATAAAACACCTAATAGTTGCTGCCTTCCTATCCAAAATTTTCCACTTTTCCTCAGTTATGCCATTTGGCCTTTTTCCCTTTGTTTTCCAAGGGTTGGTGAAGATCGTTAAGATAGAGATAATCTTTCAACTTCGCCTTCCACAACCTTCAGTCCTTCCATTAAGCTTTTCAACACTTATCTTCTTCATGGCCAAAAACTCTTCCAAAAATTTATGTTCAACACTTATCTTCTCCATGGCCAAAGACTCTTCCAAAAATTTATGTAGCTTGGCTCTCATACCAACTATTAGGAATTTTTCGAGACCACTACACAATTAGATTAGAAAAGAAAGTAGTGAAGAAAGCAAATAAAAATGATTCCCTTAAAAAAAACTTTTATTGATTCAACCAAGAAAATACAAAACAGACCTAAAATTGAGAAGAAATCTTAATCCCGAACACCCAACAAAATATGCCTTTTCCACACATATCTTATGAGCCTTAGACATGTCTATTAAATAGACTTCGCAAAATATCGTCTTTAAGAAGCTATTGAATACTTCCATAAATCTTTCTTATGTAGATAATTTGTTGCCTTCTCTAGTGCAATAAAAGCGGCAACTAATCACCCTACCAATACAAAAAACTCTAAACGTGCAATTAATCACACTCTAAAACATACCAAATCTATAAAATATGCAATGAATTTGAGTCATCATTCCATATAGATTCAAATATCTTGAAGATCTACTTAATTATGGAATATTGTATCATCAAAATCTAACAATGTTTCCATATGGGTCTCTACATTGTTATATTCTATTTAGGATTAGGAATAGGCGTAATCAGACCTGCTTTTGACACATCTATCTTTATTTGGATACCATATTCAATTCTTTGGGCTTCTATTAAATCAAGAAATATGTTTGATTGTACATATTTTTCACAAATAGAGCCGTTGCAACTCCCATAAGTGGTGTAGTCCCCTAGCCCAGAGCTACTTTGCCATATTTTGAATTCAATGGTTTCAATAAACTCCCTATATTAAAAAAATATGTTTTTACCCAACGTTCCAAAAAAAGTACTAGTATGCATCAAAAATATTGGGTTCAACGGGTAAACGTATAAAAAAGAGGCAAATTTTATCATATCGATTTTCTTTATTTATTCAGTTAAACCATTGATTTGTTATTGGAGCAGATAGCAGCAATCGTTTCATCGGACATGCGTATTTTTCTTTTCTGATGGATTTCCATGAATAATGCTTGCGTCCTCTATCTTACCAATGTAGGATCGTTTTCACCCTAGAAGGGAAGGGTGAATAAGGTCTACTAAAAATTAATGCCAAAAAAAAACAAAAACATAAAGTAATGCAGTAAAGATCACACATAGTTTTATCAAGCTTCAGTAAAAATTTGCCTACATGCTGCCCCCAAGGTTTCTACTAGAAATTAAGTAATCAGTTGTTTACAAAAACATGTAAACTCGCGATACCCGCTAACTCAATTAACCTTACTCTAACATCAAAACCGTACCACAATTCAACCACTAAGTTGCAAATTCTCAAACTACGCCCCGTAATATATACCTAGTTACACAACTAGAATTTGACATAAATAAATAAAAAGTACTAACCCTAATACACCATAATACACTATTCGCCAAAATAAATAATAAATAAAATAAACATATACGGCCCAACTAAACTAAAATAAACTAGTTTCCCTTTTATATTGCTTCTGGCTCGTCCATGCCATATCGTTTCTTTTTCAATCTGGAATTAGGGTTTAGTGATGAATTGAAGCCGCCACTAGAGATTCAAAATTCGAATTGTTCTCCTCCTTCACAGTTGCTCATGAATTTTGATTTGCAGTGCTTGATTTGTGCAGTTTCCTTCGAGTGTTGAAATGGATGTTGCTTTGAATTGGTACGTGATTTTGCCCCTTTTCGATTTCTGATTATGCTCAACTTTGGTTCGAGTTTTGGATTTGTTTGTGATTTGTTCTAAGTAAGCTCTCTGAATTTTTGTCACGAACTCGAATGATTTAATGCCGATGAAGACAATGGTTTGTATAGGGTTTGATTCCCTATATTTTCGTTTGTATATTTCGATTTGAACATGTTAGAACTTTTTCTTTTTACATTGATTTTCAATCGAATGGCTTTAATTCTTTTTAACTTGGTCTTTGTATACATGTTACTCCATATATTTTGCATGAATTTTTGAACGACTTTTACTTTGGCCGTGGATTATTTGATCGAGCGATTTACCGATTCTTGACCTGTTCAATTCTAATATATACTACGATATATTCTCTTATATACTTTGAACAAATTTGGCCCTTGTTGATTTTTATCTCGGCCTTGACTTGTCGACTTTGTCTTTGGTATTGTTGATGCTTATTTCCATTACCTAGAACATTTGCGACCTGGATGCTTGTGTGTATGTTCTTGTCATTTCATTAATCTGAATAGATATATGTGTATGTGTGTGTCAATATATATATATATATATATATATATATATATATATATATGCATATATGCATACATGTATATGTGATTGTTGCATACTCAGGTTGCATTAAGGTTTCCTCTGTTGCATATGTATATACATGTCACTATGCTCGTATAGGTTGATTTGGTTGAACTCGAACTCCATGCTTTCCTTGTGCCTTTGTTATTCATGTTGAAAATGAACATTGATTTCGTTGTGCCTTTGTTACTTTAGTCTTGTTCCATTTGTTGTATATGTTGAAACTAAATGCTTGCATATCCATTTTGCTTGAACATTTTACTTTGTACTTGGCCCTGTACTCTAAATGCCTGAAGGCATATCCATATCCATATGTACTGATCTGGTCTGGTTGTAGCCCTTGTGTTCATGTCTGAATCATGTTGAGTTATTGTCATGTTGTTATTTGTTTTTGTACATTTCTGGTTGCATTTTGTGGTCTGTGGTTTGCCTGGGT
This sequence comes from Allium cepa, assembly GCA_030765085.1. NCBI lineage: Eukaryota > Viridiplantae > Streptophyta > Magnoliopsida > Asparagales > Amaryllidaceae > Allium > Allium cepa. The sequence continues at coordinate 618,748,774 of CM060942.1, forward strand.
TACGATGACTGGTCTAGTTTCATGTTTTCATGTTGCTTTAACCTGAGCATGTTTGAAATGTTGTATGTTGTTTCTCTGCACCTGACCATGCCTGAAACTTGTATTTATGCATGTAGAACTGCTTGCATATCTATGTACATATGAACTGACCATTAAACTTGTATGCTTTAAAGTCTGGTTGCATGAACATATTGTTATCCTTGTGCACTGTATTCTCTGGAGTCATTTGGAGTCTGTTGCATGTTGTTGTTGTGGTCTTGTTCCTCTTGACGTCTGAGCATGTCTAGTTACATTGATGACTGTTCTTGCCTTTGTTATTGAATATTGTCTATGTTGCATTAAGATTTGCTTCGAGTTAAACTGCCTCTATGCATGTGCAGACTTGTTGTTTGCCTCTGAACTCCTGTGCACTGTTGTGTTTGTCTGCATTTGCTCATTCATGTTATTGTACTTATGCCTGAATGCTTGATGCATTGCTCCATTGCTGTGTTGTTTGTTTTTGCATTTGCACCTGAGTTAAATCCAATCTTGGCTTGGGTTTGACCTTTTGCTCACCTATCAGTGCAATTTTAACAAACTACTGTATATCGGTGTGCACGACCTTGTGGCATGTACAGTGATACAATGTGCGTGCCACAAGTTGTTCATGTATTTGAAATAGAAAGATGAATTAAAAGAATGATGAAGAACAACCCAAATAACTAAGGCAAACAATATTTTCAAACACATACTTCATTGTGCACTGCAAAATATTTCTTTTTCAATTTTTTAGATAATTCAGATGCCGGATACAGGCTAGAATATAGTTGAAGATCAAATACGAGTGATGAGTGAATTATGTAGTAAGGTGAAACATATATGTAAAATTGTAAAGTGAAAATTGTGTTGTAATTGAAACTTGTATTTGGAATTATGCAAAATATAGAGAGTGCTTAAATTTGTACTATTCGAATTCTTAATAAAATATTTGTTTGAATAAAATATTTATTTAAATAAGAATTCTGAGTTATTTATTTTATTCAACAAATATTTATTTAATTATGTGGGGAAAATAAAATAGTACAATAACAAGTACATTTAAACGAATATACATATGTTTATTATCATCAAATAAAAATCATAGGCTATTGTATTCTATAATCTCCCCATTTTAATGGTAACAACATATATTACGATTTTAACTATTAAATGTATTTGTTCTTGATGAATTCTATTAGCTCCCCCTATTTAAATACAACCCCTACAATAAAGCTCCCCCTTCACATATGCATGAAAATAAAGAAAAATGCAAATGTAAAACAATAAAAAATGCAATGAACCTAGATGAGAATATGAAAATAAAAGATATATGACTTATTTGCCAAAATCTTAACTTCTCTCCCACTTTTGTTATCAGCAAAAGAATAAAAGTGTTAGATAAGAGTGATAAAGTGATAGACATTAATATAACATTAATACCTAATTGAGTATAAATAGGAAATTTAAAAAAAATCAAACAAAAATCATAAATACTCTATTAGGCGCATATTCCATTTTAGAGTGATAGGGGTGATGTCGGCATAGAAAACCATATAGCTGTGTCCATTTGTGGTATACTTATGACAAGAATTTTTTAAATACTCACTAATCATGCATAACCGTTAGGACTTTTAAATGAGATTAGTAGTATTCTCTATTTTTATTAAAAAAGAATTTTAAGCATCTTCTAACCACGCATAACCGTGAGAACTTCTAAATGGGGTTAGAATCAACTTGCCTATTTCATCCAATTTTGATAAGTGATCCATATATGCATAATCATTAGGACTTTTAAATGAGCATGAAAGCACATAATCAGAGATTTTAAGTGGTTCACCCATGCATAATCGTGAGGACTTTTAAATGAGAGTGAGTACTTTTGGATGATTTTATTGCTAATTAAAAAAAAATGAATAATTTCCTGTTTAAATACCACATTTTAACATATAATATTGGATTTTGATGGGTAATTGTCATAGAAATATGATAGAAATAGATATGGTCATGAAATTTTTACCAACCAAAGTTATTACAATTTTTGTTTAAATTTTTAAACAAATTTTCTAAATATACTCTCTCAAGACATAATGTATGATAAAGATCAACACTCATCACTTTTTTCTCAGCCACTATTTATCTTTTCGATAATCAATAGGATGTCATATTAATTAACATAGGCATTTAAGATCAAATTCAAAAAATTAAAAAATCGTATTTCTAAAATGCCTAAAATGAGACGAAGTTGACAAAAACTATTTTTTTGGAAGGGGTTTTGTAAAAATATCTGTCAATTGAGAATCAGTTGAAATGAAATTTATGCGGATATTTTCTTTAAAAATGTGATCTCTAATGAAATGATATCTAACATTATATGCTTAGTGCGAGAATGATGTACATGATTCTGTGAGATCAATTGCACTTTTGCTATCACATATAAGTGGAACTCGTTTTAAATGATAGATCAAAATCCAATAAGGTTTGGATCATCCATAAAATTTGAGTGGAACAACCACTAAGAGCTACATGTTCAGCTTCAGTGGTAGATAGTGCAACACAGTTTTGTTTTCTACTAGACCATGCATGTCCTAACATGAAACACGTTCCACTTGTACTTTTTTCTATCAACAAGACAACCAGCATAATCCGCATTTGAATATCCTATCAAATCAAAATTATTACTAGACTGGTATCATAAGCCATAATTCGATGTGTGGAGAAGATATCTTAAAATTTGTTTTACAGCATTTAGATGTGATTCTTTTGGATTAGATTGGAATCGTGCACACAAACATACAAAAAACATAATATCCAGTCTAGGTGCTGTAAGATAGAGAAGAGATCTAATCATACCTCGATATTTCTTTTGATCAAAAACAATATCTTTTCATTTTTGTTTGTGAGATGACCGTTCCTTTCTCAGTTTGTTTTATCTAAAGTCCTAAAAAAAGCTTCAACTCTCCAACCAAGCTCATTTCAAATTTGTCCTAGATGACTTTTTCAAATTTCTTGCACAAAATATTATTGGTAGCACCGTATATAATATCATCAACATATATCTGTACAATCAACAAATCACCATTATCATGCAAAAGGAATAGTGTAGTAACAACACAACCCTTTTTAAAACCATTTTCCAAAAGAGATGTACTAAGAAAGTCATATCCAAACATAGGGGCTTGTTTTAGACCATATAGTGCCTTTTTAAAGTTATACACATGATTTAAAAAAAAAATCTGATTTTCAAAGCCCGAGGGTTGTTCAACATAGACATCCTCTTTCAATTGTCCATTCAAAAACGCGCTTTATATATCCATCTGTTTCAATTTAAAACCTTTAAAACAAGCAAAGTCAAAGTAATCTATATTGAAAAAAAAAATTCATTCAAAATTCAAAAAGTGGTTCTGAAAAATGATTTGATAGACATGAGAGAGTCAATAAAAAGTGATGGTTGTTTCCAAGAACTTGATAATCTTTGTTTCGAAGACTCACTCAATTTGAAACCTTTATTTGGATGGTTAAAGTTTGAAGTTTGATTTGGCCCATAGCATGAAAGTTTTAGATGTTCAAAGACGCTACTTGCCAAAATTGGTTTCAAGTCAATTTGTCAAATCAATCAAAAATTATACTTGAAATACCACAACTTGTTTTGTAAAATAGATATGATTTTTAAGTTATATATTGAATTCATTGCAATTTTTTCATGACATTCCAAAATGAGTCAATAAAAACTCAAAACAGAAAAGTTGTTGCATAATCAGTTAACTTTCGTGAATTTCAAGAATTTCAAAAATCGAAGTTGAGATGTTCAAAATATAATCAAATTACTACGGCTATGTTAGAAAGTTTTGAAACTGTTTTCAAATGATACTCCAAATGATTTGCAGATTTTCACCCTCTTAAATTCATATTCTGGGAAAACACAAAAATAAATATTTGTAGCATTTTAAGTCTATTTTCAGAACATCTTGAATTTTACAAATCAGAGTTTAGAAGTTCAAGATATGGCAGAAATGCTACAATAATGTCAATAAAAACAGAATTAGCAATAAAAGAAAAATATAAAGTTTAGAGATCATACCTACTTACCTTTGATGTCGTGATTATTCAAAATATGTATATCTCCATCTCTTCTATCTAGGCCAAGGAACATTTGAAATTTAGCTCATCGATCATCTAGAACAACTCGAAACCTATCTCCATCGAAGTTGTTCCTTAGTTTGCTTTTGTGTCTACATGTTGGAGGAGGCAAGTGGTCTATTGAAGGATGTAAGATTACTATTATTTTCTATTGAAGTCTTTGTAACCCAAGTTTATTTATATGGAAAAATCGTAAATTTTAGCAATCGTGCCCTTAGGAATCCAAATTTACTTAAATTTATAAAATTTTATTTTTGTACCTTTTGGAATCCATATTTGTTTAAAGGTTTTGTGTTTGTATATACTTCGATAATTATTCTCTCCATGTCCAATATTTCCACATTTTACGCATTTGGGTATCACACTTTTCTCTTTAACAGTTTATTAGTCGTTTGTTCATATTTTGACACTTTCGTAAATCCAATTCCTTGTCTAATAGTGTTGGTAGTTTTTTTTTTCTAATAGCATATTTAGTGATCTTTCTCCTTTGGAGAATTTTTCTAAAGTTGTAGACAAATGTTGGACTTGTAACTTGAGAGGCTCATTTTCATTCAATAACAAAGTGCACTTTTTAATAGAAAAATTTCTCTCCTAGTATTTTCACTTTCTTTCAAAATCAGAATTTTATTTTCAAGCGATTTAATTTTAGTTTCTGATTTTTTATTTCCTCTTCTAATGATGGACACTTATCACACTTAAGCTCTTTTTTCTATAGTTTTGAACCATTTTATCAAGCTGCTTATTTAGCTCTATCAAACTATCCTTTTGAGATTTAATTTTAGCGGACTTCTTCCTAAGTCTTTCAAAACAGCCATTTATTTCATGAAAATATATAAATGATTGTGAGTGATTAAGTTTTGATACCTCGTTAGCTCATCATCATCACTGTCACTTGTTTCTTCTAAAAGACACGGATTTGCTTTTTCACTCTAACTGCCAGTGCTTCCACTATCATCTTCATCACTTTCATCTCAAGTTGCTGCAAAATTTCTTCTTTTCGATTTATTTCCTTTACTGAATTGATTTTGAGGACAATTTGGCTTGATATGACTAGGTTTATTGCACTTGTGATAAATGATCTCCTGCTTTTCTGAGTTGTCTAGAGCTTTGACGATTCTGCTCTTCAGCTACTGATTTAGGGCAGGATTTATATACTTACGGTTCCACCTTTTGAATCTCTTTATTATCAGTTCCAGTTTAGCTGCTTCTTCGTCATAACCATCATCTTCTTCACTTTCCATCGTTCCTTTGAGAGCTATTGATTTCTTTTGCGTATCTCCTCCTTTATGTTCTTCCTTGAATTTGATTTCTAGCTCATAAGTGGTGAGGTTTCCGATGAGTTCTTCAACTTTAACTTGTTTCAGATCCTTTGATTCATGAATGGCAGTCACCTTTACTTCAAAATTTCGTGGAAGAATTCAGTGGATTTTTTAGACTATTTCCAGTTCCGTGTATGGTCTTTGTAGGGATTTTGATTTGTATACAAAATTAGAAAGTCGTCCATACATTTCTTTGACACTTTCATCATTTGCCGTTGTGAAGTTCTCGTACTCGCTGCTAAGTATGGCACGGCAAGATCCTTTAATCTGGGAGATTCATACATGAGTCACTTCAAGTGTGTGCTAGATTTCCCGTGCAGTTAGACAATGTGAGACACGATAAAATTCAATTTGATCTAATGAACAAATAATAGAATTCATAGCTTTAGCATTAGCAATTGTAGTTTATTTTCAAGATCTGTCCATTGATCCATAGGTTTTTCAACTTCTTGATTACCTACCATTAACCTAACTCTAAGCTCAAAAACCTGGTACAACTCAGCCACCGAGTTGTGAATTCTTAAACTACGCCCCGTAGTTTGTACCTAGTTACACAACTAGAATTTGACTTACTAAAAAATATAAAACGAATAAAAGTATTAATAAATACAAAACCCTAATACACTATTCGGCCCAAATAAATAATAAATAAAATAAACGTATACGTCCATTTAAACTATTATAAACGAGTTTCCCTTTTATGTTGCTTCTGGCTCGTCCATGCCATATCGTTTCTTTTTCGATCTAGAATTAGGGTAATTGTTCTCCTCCTTCACAGTTGCTCGTGAATTTTGATTTGCAGTGCTTGATTTGTGCGGTTTCCTTCGAGAATCGAGTTGGATGTTGCTTTGAATTGGTACGTGATTTGCTCCTTTTCCATTTCTGATTATGCTCGACTTTGATTCGAGTTTTAGATTTGTTTATGATTTGTTCTAAGTAAGCTCTCTGAATTTTTGTCATGAACTCGAATGATTTAATGCCGATGATAACATGGGTTTATATAGGGTTTGATTCCTTATATTTTCGTTAATATGTTTCGACTTGAACATGTTAGAACGTTTTCTTTTTACATTGATTTCTGATTGAATGGTTTTGATGCTTTCTGACTTGATCTTTGTATACATGTTACTCCATATATTTTGCATGAATTTTTGAACGACTTTTACCTTGGCCGTGGATTATTTGATTGAACGATTTACCGATTCTTGACTTGTTCAATTCTAATATATACTACAATATATTCTCTTATATACTTTGAACAAATTTGACCCTTGTTAATTTTTTTCACGGGTTTGACTTGTTGACTTCGTCTTTGGTATTGTTGATGCTTGTTTCCTTTACCTGGAACATTTGCGACCTGGATGCTTGTGTGTATGTTAACTTGTTGAACTGTTTTGTTGGTGTTGGTCTGAGTTCTTCTCATTTCATTGATCTGAATAGATATATGCATATGTATGAATGTGTATGTATGTGTATATATATATATATATATATATATATATATATATATATATGCATATATGTGTATGTGACTGTTGCATACTCATGTTGCATTGATGTCTTCTCTGTTGCATATGTATATACATGTCACTGTGCTTGTATAGGTTGACTTGGTTGAACTCGAATTCCATGCTTTCCTTGTGCCTTTGTTATTCATGTTGAAAATGAACATTGATTTCCTTGTGCCTTTGTAACTTTAGTCCGGTTCCATTTGTTGTACATGTTGAAACTGAATGCTTGCATATCCGTTTTTCTTGAACATTTTGCTTTGTACTTGGCCCTGTACTCTAAATGCCTGAAGGAATATCCATATCCATATGTACTGATCTGGTCTAGTTGTAGCCCTTGTGTTCATGTCTGAATCATATTGAGTTGTTGTCATGTTATTTGTTTTTGTACATTTCTGGTTGCATTTGGTCTATGGTTTGCCTAGGTTATGGTGACTGGTCTAGTTTCATGTTTTCATGTTGGTTGAACCTAAGCATGTTTGAAATGTTGTATGTTGTTTCTCTGCACTTGACCATGCTTGAAAGTTGTATTTATGCATGTAGAACTGCTTGTATATCTACGTACATTTGAACTGACCATTGAACTTGTATTCTTTAAAGTCTGGTTGCATGAACATATTGTTGTCCTTGTGCACTTGTATCCACTGGAGTCATTTGGAGTCTGTTGCATGTTGTTGTTGTAGTCTTGTTCCTCTTGACATCTGAGCATGTCTAGTTACATTGATGACTGTTCTTGCCTTTGTTGTTGAATCTGGTCTATGTTGCATTGCTTCGAGTTAAACTGCCCATGTGCATGTGTAGACTTGTTGTTTGCCTCTGACCTTCTGTGCACTGTTGTGTTTGTCTGCATTTGCTCATTCATGTTATTGTATTCATGCCTAAATATAGCTTGATGCATTGCTCCATTGCTATGTTGTTTTTTTTGGCATTTGCACCTGAGTTGAATCCATTCTTGGCTTAGGTTTGACCTTTTGCTCACCTGTCCCTGTAATTTCAACAAGCTAGTGTATATCGGTGTGCACGACCTTGTGGCATATACAGTGAACACTATGCATGTCACAAGTTGTTCGCGTATTTGAAATAGAAAAATGAATTAAAAGAATGATGACGAACAACCCAAATAACTGTGGCAAACTATATTTTCAAACACACTTCAGTGTGCACTGCAAAATATTTCTTTTTCAATTTTACTACGTCGATGTTTATTTTGTAGATAATTCAGATGCTGGATACGGGCTGGAACATAGTTGAAGATCAAATACGAGTGATGAATGAATTATGTAGTAAGGTGAAACATGTATGTAAAATTGTAAAGTGAAAATTGTGTTGTAATTGAAACTTGTATTTGGAATTGTGTAAATATAGTGAGAGCTTAAATTTATACCTTTTGAATTTGTAATAAATATTTGTTTGAATAAAATATTCGTTTAAATAAGAATTCCGAGTTATTTATTTTATTCAATAAATATTTATTTAATTATGTGGAAAAATAAAATAGTATAATAACAAATATATTTAAATGAATATATATATGTGTGTGTGTTTATTATCATCAAACAAAAATCATAGGCTATTGTATTCTACAACCACGGCTGCTGGCACAAAGTTAGTCGATGCTTATTCCTCAGATACCGTTATTGCTTCATCGTTGAGAAAAGAAGTTCATGACTCGTGACCTTCTACCTCCATGTGGCATTGCTCCGCCAGGTTTACGTTCATTGCGGAAAATTCTTCACTACTGCCTCCTATAGGAGGTTCCTTTTTGTCTGAAACCTTGGCAAAGATCCGAGGTACGATTTAATCATGGAGATCGACAGAAGGCAAAAAAAACGGAGATTTCTTTTTTAACAATTTAAGGACAAAAAAAGTACACGTGCAAACATCATTGACTAACTCCTAATCAACCTCGATTCGTCTCAATATAAACAAAAATTCAACCAAGTTGATTGACTAGAATCGAACGATTACATAAACTCGAAAAATACGGATATTTTTTATAATAAAAAAAAGGCTATCAGATACCTCAACTTGATTGGTGAAATAATCTCTCTCCAAAAAAATATGTTTTTACCGACAAACAAAGAAAAAATTTGTTGCGAATGAACAAGATCTTCGGTTCATAGAATGAAATTCTTTTTGTACATTCATATGTAGTTCTTCGATACCTCGTGTTCGTACCTCTATTAACAAATTTGGGAATCCAATATGGATTATAACCTGGATTAAATTCATTCTTTTTTGAATTTCTATACGTGCAATTCCAATTCCTTCGAAACCTGATAATATTTCTTTTATTTTTTTTGTACTTATGAGATCGATGAGATTTATATTCAAATGTTTCTTCTTAGAACACATTGATTTGACCCCATAAGTGAGGCCACCAAAAGCAAAACCCAAAATTTTTTTGCAATGAAAGAATTAGAATTATGCTTTTTTTTATTATTATTACACTGCAAAAACAAAAAATTAGTAAAAATTACCATTTTCAAGAAGAGACTTCAATTTCCTTTTGTTTTCATTTTGGGGCCAATTGTATTTTATTTTATATTTAAATAGCAAACCTTTATATGTGTGTGGGGACGTAAAAAGATGATACAAGAGATTTCAACCATTCAATCTTCTTTCTGAATTCAACGCATTAAGATCTAATGACCAACTTCTATTGTCTTTTGTGTTTTATTTTGTATCTCAATAGATGCATACAAACACATGTGTGCAAGAAATATAACTGAAAAAACTTTTTTTTCCAAGTTTAAGTCATAGTTAGGTAATTGATGTATTTGTTTCGCAAATGCAGCCTAAGCAAATTTAAAATGGTACCGTTCAAAGTCCATACTTCATGCCAGATTTCAAATTTCGTTAGCAAACATATTTTGCAACGTATCGAAATTTTATAGCAACATGTGAACTTGACAATCTTACAAATTTCGTTTATACAAATTAATTTCAGCATTAATTATCAACTTTTCATTGCTAGACTAGATACCATTTTAAACTGAATAAAAAATTAAATATAAATGACAAAAAGATCCAGAACTTAAATTTTATCGTTGACACTGTTAAGCAACGCCATATTTTTTACAAACTTGAAAAGAAGCATGTTGCATACTGAAAGCATATGTAGAAAACAATCTCAATTTGAAAATTGTATCATAGGAGATCAAATGAACATTATTTATTTTGAACTCGTACTAAAGAACTAAGGTATAGTTTAAATTTTAGCCACCAACGAATTTCAGAAAACTTGCTCATTGACATGTAAAGAATGCCAACTTTGAAAGGCATGCAATACAATTGTTCATAGTTTCCCTGTTCACTTCAGAGATTAAAATTTGGAAAATAAATAAATCATACCAAGTCAAATGCAAGTACGGTAATACATAGGTTACGCTACATATAACTCTGGAATGAATACAGTAAGCAATAGTCCCAAAAACAGTATATGCTGTCATATGATATTCTAAACCTTAAAATTTATTTAGATTCGTTAAGTAGACCTTCTAACATATGCTGGATTCTGTACTTCATAACAGGTTGCCCCGATCGCGTTCTTCTGAACATGTTCTCTCTTTGAGCCTTGCGCTTTGCTTCGGCTTTTGCCCTTTCTTCCTGTTTTTCTTTTATTTTTGCTTCTCTTTCCAACTTTGCTTTCTCCACTTCTGCTCTCTTCTTCTCAACTTCTTCACTCAAGGCTTTTAAACTTGGTTTCTTCTTGCTTGCTTTTGGCCTTGTTTCAATTTCTTCATCCTTTATATTCTATGGCAATAGTGGGAAAGTGTCAACAAATAAAACCTTTTATGTAATCCCCATAGTTCTATACAGTTTCATTTATGATTCATGTAATTCTACAATAAATGACAATAAAGGTCACAAACAAAACATAATGTAAAATTTGATCATGGATATACAATGTTACAGTGTTTTTGTGAAAATAACCAATTTTTGAGTTCACAACTTCATGACTCGTGCCTAAGAGCCAATACAAATTATTTAATATAAAAAAAGAAGGTTTGAATTTGAAGAAACAAAAAAGGCAGAGTGTAGCTTCAACATCTAAAAATATAAATATAGAAGTTTAAATCACAGATATATTGAAGTTAAGCTTGCTGTTTAATTCAATGAGTTTATTGTGAAAGCTCTAACATATTTTTGGTGCTTATTGCAATTTACTGGTAAGCACCTATCACCTTTCAAACCAATTCAATAGGTTTCAACTGCGGAGTATACACAATCACTAATATATTAAACAAAAACCAAGATAAAAATAAAAATACCTGAAGAATTGTTGATGCAACAGAATCACCTGTCTGACATTCACGCTTTATTGATTTCTTGAACTTACTCACGTATTTAGCATTTTTGTAGAATTCCCTTTGTTTTTCTGTTAACAACAATCACTTCTATTATGAGCTATTAATTATCAGCAACATGAGAAAAAAATTAAGTCTCCATGCGAAAAAAATAAAATTAGGCGTGTTTTAGCAGTAAAAAGGAATCATGAACAATCTTAGAGCATGTGCTTCAAATTTTGCATTATTTTTATCCGTAAATATCATGCTCAATGCTTTTCTTGTTGCGCCATCTTCAAACCATGTCAAATTCGTTAGATTTATACTAATATTGCAGTCGAAGCCGATGCCTTTTCTACAAGTTTAGATGGCGCAACAATAAAAGCGTGTAGTATGATGTTTACAAACATGCAAAATTTGAATCGCATGCTCTAAGATTGTTCATAAGTTTACCCAATCTGCTTTTTAGCCTCGTCTATACAGTTATTTTTTTACCAGTATGATTAAACAGCTTTAGCTGAATGAACCGGTGAAAATTTATTGTTCAGCACTATGTTACCGACTAATATGCTCTCTTTTGGCACTAATTTGTCATTATCCTATTATATTTCCGATCGGCTTGTGCAATATGAAGTTATGCATTGTTTTTTTCTCTTTAAACTTGGGTAAAACGAAGAAAATCGTGGAGTGCATTTAGCACCACTCTTAACACAAGTTATAATGTGTTCACTGAAAATTTCCATGCCAAAAATTATAATCTTTTTATTCAGCCAAAAATATATATAAAAAAATTAAAAATGTTCATCTACGAACTAAAACAATCAATGCCACCATTTGCTAATATCATCCCTACCCTCTACTATTAGCAATAAATTATCAGTAACATGAGAAACATATACTAAAAATTATAATTGCGGAAAGTCTGAAAAAGGTTTAGTATAAGAGAACAAGTTCATTGAAAATTGCATTGCCAAAAATTACAACGATCTTTGATTTTGCAGTAAAAAAGCACTTCTAGCGAGAGCACGCACAGAATAAGAAAAGGACAACAACAGCCAATGCTACAATTTCCAAATACGATCCTTACTTGTAGGGCAACTTGTCGTTATTGCAAGATATCAGTTGACACAGGGCAAGATTATAATTAATATGTGATGACCTCACTAACCCGGCAGCATTCTGTCATACAGAAGCGTTTATGTATTTATTTTAACCATCCAAACCAAATAATTTATACTATTAATAAAAGGAATTGAACATATATCAATCAATGGTGTCTTTCTCGACTTCCTAAAATACCATTCATTTCTCCCAGCACATCCATTTTCTAAATCAGTCATCATCCTCCGCCACTGCTGTTTCAAAATGCATCTTTTGCATCACCTTAAGCCACTGCTTTATCTAGGTAGCTACAACAAATCTAATCCATCAATACTCCACAGAAAGTGCTTCCGACCGTTGTTTCGTTTTCTTTACTATTGAATTCAGTAGTCTTCTGGCAGCTTGTCATCTTGTTTTTTTTATTACTTTGTTAAGATGGGTTTATTTGTACTTCTTTTTAACTTTGAATGTTTTACTTTTTTCTAGGGCATCGTTTATGTTTTATTAGTTGTTATCAGGGTTTTACATCCCGTTCATTTCATCCGATGTCTCGACTTTGCACTAGAAAGAGACGAAACATCAGATCACACTCGAATGTCATTTAACATTCATCTCATCCGAACAACAATTAACATCTTAACTAAAATCTATACCAAAATGTCAATTCGAGATCTCATCGTATGTTTTTCTTGTATATAATCCTTAAACTTTTTATACGAGTTTATACGAAATTATCATTCCCTTTTTATTACTTAATAACTCCTATAATCCAGTTTTATTTTGTGACAATTAGACTAAAGTCCACATTCTCAAACTTATTCCATCAGAAATCTCTTCCAACCAAAATTGAAAAACCAGTTCCAAAGATTCACAAATTTTATGCACTTTCCAAAAAGATCAATATGTCATGTTTTGGTTAAATTTTGCATTTTACAAATATTTGCAGAAATAATTATACGAAACATAATTTGCAAATGTTTGCATTTTAAGATTAAATATTTGAGTTTCCTTAAATTTGAAACATTCAATCGAAATTTTGTTTTTATCATTAAATCTCAAAATGTAGTCTTTCTAACAATATCAATATGTCATATAATTTGGTAAAATTTTGTTGGTGCAAATATTTTGCAATTTGAAGTGGAAACAGTTAGCTACATTTTATTTGCAATTCAAAGCAGAATTAGAAAATATTTGCAATTCGAAGAAGAATTTGCCCATGTTTGCAATTCGAAGCAGGAATTGCAAATATTTGCAATTTATCAGCAAAACACGAACTTTTATCCAAATGTATAACATATGGATCTTGTTTAAAAAACATAAAAATTACGATTCCATGGTGAAAATGAAATTTCACTACAATTTTGCAAAAAAAACTTCAAGAGAGTTTTGCATGTTAAAAAATGATGGTGGTGTGCATAATGTGATGTCTCAAAAATATAAATTTAATTTGTTAGTTGTGATACGATGGATTTTGATCCCTATTTTAGAAGTTTTCAAAAACTTAAAAGACAAAAGATACCTTTTATCCACAAGGACCTCTATCTCGAGTTGTTAGAGGTACGACGCTTTAGATAAAGATTCTAAAGGTCATGAGTTCAAGCACCCGAGACATCAAAATGAGTGTTCTGTTTGAATAAAGTATTATTTTTGTTATTAAAAGAAGAAAATGATACCTTTTATCCTTTTTATAAGGATAACTCACAACAAATAACTTTGTATTTTATTCTTTTGAATGCGAAGAATTTCTCACCTACTAGCTGATACTCCCATCCAAAAAGGAAATTTTAATCTTTTTTTTTACAATGGTTATCTTTCTATGCAAATCAATTATGTTAATTTATTCCACAACAATCATTAAAAAATTAAAATGTTAAATCTAAACTCATAAATTACTTTAAGAAAATCCCGAGTTGTACTTTAATATCATAGATGTACATCCAATATACACTTATCTCGTTCTAGATCTCACTCGAGATATCATTGGTTAAAATTTAAGATGAAAAGTGATAGAATTCGAGATTTAAAACTTGCATAAGATCTCACCGTACAAGAGATATAAATTGTAAATTGAGATGAAACGTAGTAGAAATCCGAGTTTTAAACTTTGGTTGTTGTAGCATATCACCATTAAGGCTTTTAAGATGAAATCTGTTATGTTAAAAAAACTTCTTCCGCCATAGCTTAGTAAAATTTAATCTGCCTTTCATACAATTTGAACAATGTGCAAAAACAAGAAAACGTGTGATGGGTGAGTGTTTTGTTTTCAAAATCTCAAAATATTATTGTTTGAATCTTGTTTTGAATCGGTTCCCGTCAGTTAGGGTTCTGTCCTCAGATTCTAACTCAGAACTATTGTAACGTAGTTGGACAAAAAAATCATTTAACATATAATGGAGTAAAAAGAAGAAAAATCAAAATAATTGTTTGAACATTTTAACATTTTCCATCTCAAAAAATTATCAAACATAAATTTATCACTTCAGTGCTACAATGTAATTTGATAACATACAAAGAACAAAGTTTATAGCACGTAAGAACAAAGTTTATAGCACGTAAGAACAAAGTTTATAGCACGTAAAGTTAGTATATATACACATTATAATATGTACATTTCGAATCTACGATTTAAATCCATTTTCGATTTAAAATCCTAACTTTACGATGTACGATGTGAATTCCGTGTAAAAAACCTTGGTTGGGGTTAAAGTAACTACAATGGATGAAAATAAAGGAACCGTGGTGGATTCAGTGCTTTTTGTTATGGCTTTTATGGCAATGGCTTTGCCTTAGTGTTTTTATGAGTTGAATAAAGCTGGAACAAATGATGTTGAATGCAATAGGTAACATGTTTTTTTCTTAATTTGGTTACTTGTGGAAAAAAATACAAGCATTCACAACCAGTTTTGACTTCATATAGTGTTTAGAAATATATAAAAATATGTTGGTAGGTTTTGAAACAAAAAAAGGAGTTTGTGTGTTAAACGGATAATCATGCAAAAATGTGCATCAAGTGTTTGCTGAGTTGTGTAATGTGTAAGCCAATATAGTTGCTTGGAAATTAACTGAAGTATTCAAACTAATGCACTGGTCAAATTTTTAAGTTTTTATTTCAACATTGTGTTTCTCTCTTTGCTAAGTATGTGTTTTCGCAATATTGAGCACTTGTGAAAAGACATGTTTATTGTTAATCACACATGATGTGTGCATCAATCATTTGTTAAATGTGTGGTAGAAGTAATTTTGTTGGATGTGTGAACCAATGAAGAAGACCATAAAAAAATGCACAAACTAATAGAATTGTTTCTCCAAATGTGTGTAGGTAGCTTATAACCCTGATATCATCATAATAAGTCAGCAAAAAGGTCTAATTTGGCATAACCTTTATACGGTATTGTTTCATCAAGAATTAAATATTTTAGATTTTGGTTCAGTTTGTAAGAATGGAGAGGACAATCGAATTTCAAATCGAAGCCAAGATCCCAAATCACTGATGATAGTCAACATCAGGAAACGGAAGACGATATTTAAACATTTGTTGAAGACCTTAGCCCTCATTTACACGTTTATGGAAGATCAAATTGTCAAGAATAAAACTTATATGATGGATTTGTAAATTGGCAATAAGTTGATTTAGGATAAGTGTGTGGAAGCTTAATTTCGCAACTAATGCAATGCCTTGTGTAATGCTGGAAGGTTCAACCAATAAAATATGGAGGATGGTTAATGATGGACATCACCTAGAATCTTTGGTGTATGGGGTTATTAAATATACAAATATTGGAAAAGCTCATTCATGTTATGCTTAGTAGATATATTAAGAAAAATGATGATAGTGGTAAACGATATTAATATTGATATGCCAAATTAATAGGTAATATATTTATTTTCAAAAATTGAATATTAATTTTCTTAGTGTAATTGCTTGCATTAATTTGAATTAAGAGTATTTACTGAAACATAATTCCTACAACTTGATGGACATTCATATGTACATCATGCATGCTAATATACTAGCAACAGTAACTGTGGTAATGGCAATAACAACAACAATGGAAAATGGACTTTACACTCAAATTCATACTTAACTGAATAACCTCTATATCAAAGTAATCGCATGGTCAAAATTATTACAAGGAGAGACAAACAGGGAAAATTCATTGGGCATCAAAGTCGCTATTTAATCATATCCATTGTATTGAATTTGAGTAAGTTTGTAAATATGAAGTTTCGGTGTAAAAACCTTTCCCAATAACAATAGTTCTAAATATGAGCTATTTATAGGAAGCTATGGGACAGTAGCTCAAGTTATGCAAAATACTACCATTCAAGTAACCGCACACAATCAACACAGTAGAAAAAGACTAACAAAATTAAACTCATTGAGTAGCAAATGAAAAATTACTCTGCTTACTTCACTTTGCCCCTAATACATATAAGCAAGAAGACAATTCACTGTATGTTTCTCCATGAGAAGGTCCTTTAATAGATGTGTTCAAGGATCAACCTAAAGCAACTTATTTTTATTTAACCCCGCATTGTATTTTGCCCTAAATGATTGTCCAACATAATAATTTAAGTTCACAGGTTTTTATGTTAACGTAAGCGATAAAAAAAAATGCAATACAAGCTTTCTATTAATGATTAATTTTCTCATACTGACAGGGCCAGCCTTTGCCCAAAGCATTAAAAGCAATTGCTTTGGGACTCGAATATAGTTAGGGCACCATATTGCGGTTTCGACTTTAGTTTAAAAAACCACTCCATAAAAATTATTTGGCATCATCGGATCTCATCGCAGCCACGAATTCAAGTAGGCAAGCTGGCGGCATAGTTCGACGACAAGGTAGAGATTTCGCATTAAAGAAGTAAGCATTTGGCGAAACACAAAAGCAGGTTGAGACTCAAGCAGTCTCCTTTGATCTGAATCCTTCCATTAATAAATTCCCAATATATGAACCCAGTGCACAAGGCTCCTGCCGGATAGCGGGCTCTGCGGAGGTCGATAATGTACACAGTCTTTCTCTCACATTGCAAAGAGACTGTTTCCGGAATGAATTCCCAATATAGTAATTTTAAAATCGAATTTGATTGAAGGTTAGATTTCTTAATTTTGTTTCAAATTAGAATTTCAAAATCAATTTAGGTGTTTAGAAATTTCATAATATTTTTATGATTTGAGTGCCTGATTTGATGATAAATAAATTTGGTTTGCTTATAAATTTGACAGTTAATGTCTTTTACTTAGATCAATTGATAAACAATAATTTGCCTGATTATTGTGTGTAAATATTATTTTAATAAATTATTGTTTATAGATAAAAAATAATGCAGATAATGATTCATTCCATTCCTTTCAAAAATTAACTTTTAGTTTATGAACAATTTGACGAATTCACTTTGTTGTATGCATATAATTTTTATTTCAAATTCATTTTACAACGTTATTTGTGGACAATTTTATTATTTGTGGATAAAATCAATTGGGTACGAAAATTTCAATAAATACTTTCCTCAGTTGTAAATAATCCACTTTCTATCTTCTGAACTTTTTAAAGTGTTTACTAACCATTGTTGGCAAAATATTGAAAATTGGTAACATTGTTGGCAAAATTCGTCAAAGTGAATATGCAAATTGATGTGCTTATTACCTGAATAAGGGTTTTTTTTTACAAATGGCTTTAGGTATCAAGCCCTGCGTACTGGTGATGAAATTAATTTATAATGGATTTTTCAAAGAAAAAAAAGGCTAGATTAAGTTATCGAAAATACAAAATCGAGAAACCTAGAAACTTACTAATAAGCGAAGGATTGTAGCCAGAGTTTCTGGATTTGGCATTGGCGAAGGATTCGAGTGAAAGGGCTTTTCCTCCTAACCTTTTTAGGTTTCTGCTCCTGTTATTATAATCGTTCTTCATATAGGAAATGATTCAGTTTTTTCTTTTTCTTCGGTTAACTAGCTTTAGTTGGAGAATGGAGATGGATGGTTTATGAATGGTTACGGTAGAACTTGGAAAATGGAGGAAAAAAAAATGAAGTGGGCGGAGTGGAAATCGAGGGGATTAGCGTTCGGGGAGATGAAGCGGAAGGCAAATTTTGACGTAGATGCGATGGATATAGGTCGCTTTGGCACCAATTGGTCAGATGAAGGTTGAGTTAAATCAGGGGCAACAAACGCGTCCAACGCACATCATTGATTGTCGACGGTTCTCCCCTAAAACCCAAATTTCTCTACTTCATTTTTCCTGCATCTCCATTCAATTATCTTCTTCATCTTTTCCTACCTTCAGATAAAAATATAACCGTACAGCGAAGGTTTTCATCTAAAATCTGGCGCTGAAGATTTCACCGATATACAAGCTATTATCAAATAAAGCGCTACATAAAGTTCTAATTGACCGAATTCCCACTCGTCGTACTAAGGAATTCATTGGATTAACGATCTATTGTACATTCATGCAGAAAGTTGTCAACGAACTTCCAAATAAAAAGACTTTGTTTTTGACATTGTGTGATTGGTTGGAAGGTTACGGGTTGAAGCCAACATTCGATATGTGCGTTAGGTAAATTGTAGCTATCTTTCTGCATATAGTTATTTTGACCCTTCCTCCACAGTGGATTGTGTTGAATATGCGAGTATATGATTTTTGTTTGATGATAATATATATATATATATATATATATATATATATATATTCATTTAAATATATTTGTTAACATACTATTTTATTTTCACATAATTAAATAAATATGTGCTGAATAAAATAAATAACACAGAATTTAAATTCAAACAGATATTTTATTTAAACAAATATTTATTACAATCTTGAATTGTAAATTTGAGCTCTCACTATATATATACAATTTTCAATTACATTACAATTTCAATCACATCACAATTATCATTTACATATGCACCTCAATACATTACAAATTTTGACGTAGATGAGATGGATATGGGTTGCTTTGGCACCAATTGGTCAGATGAAGTTGAATTAAGTCCAGGGCGACTGACGCATCCAACGCGCATCAATGATTGTCCACGGTTCTCCCCTAAAACCCACATTTCCCTCCTTCATTCTCCCTCCATCTCCATTCAATTATCTCATTCAATTATCTTCTTCATCTTTTCCTACCTTTAGATAAAAATATAACCGTACGGTGAAGGTTTTCATTTAAACTCTAATGCTAAAGATTTGACTGATATACAAGCTATTATAAAATAGAGCGCTACATAAGTTCTAATTGGCCGAATTCTCACTCATCGTACTAAGAAATTCATTGGATTAAAGATCTATTGTACATTCATGTAGAACTTTGTCAAAGAAACTTCCAAATAAAAAGACTTTGTTTTTGACATTGTGTAATTGGTTGGATGGTTACGGGTTGAAGCCAACATTTGATATGTGTGTTAGGTAAATTGTAGTTATCTTTCTGCATATAGTTATCTTGACCCTTCCTCCACAGTGGGTTGGTGAAAGATTTTAACGATCGAACCATGCAGTTTGTGTTTATTTTCACAAACTTTTGAAAATTATTGAATTAATGCTAAGGATATTGTTAGGCGAGCGGATACTCATTTAATAGAGTTTCAGAACAAATTGGAATGTCGCGCTGATATTATCCATGCTTTCAAAATTGTATCGGGACTATTGATGGTACACATGTAGTTAGACACATGTTTGCTACATATATGCAATGGTATGTTGGTTAAAATTTTTGCAATGCAAAATATTGTGGTTGTATGCTCGTTTGATTTAACATTTACGTTTCTAAGGGCAAGGTGGGAAGGAAGTACACATGACGTTAAAGTTTTTCATTAAGTTTTAAACACCATAAATATGAATTTTTCTCATCCACCACAAAAATAATATTATTTAGTTAACCTAGGGCATTCACTGATGGATGAATTCTTGCCTTCTTACCGTAATGTTGGATATTGTATTCTAGATTTTAATGCAACATGACATCAACTAAAAGGTGAAAAATTAAAATTTCAACTTTTACCATTCGAGTTTACGTATGAGAATCAAAGAACCTTAGGAATTTGGAAGAAAAATTTGCACTCTTACATAACATGCCAAGATGCCAATATAAAATTTAAGTAAAGGTTGTTACTACTGCAATCACTATTAACAATTTTATGCGAAGATATAAGGAAAGAGAGGCATAATTTATGGCATGTGATGATGATTCCAATCTAATACCGAAAGAAATTATGTAAGAGTGCTAAAATGTTCGAATGTAGGGGAATAATGATAGTGAACCAGTTGAAAAAAATATAACAAATTCAGTGGAAACCATTCGAGATAACATACGAAATGAACTAATTGATATTTGACTACATTAGAAATTGTTTGCATAAAAATAATAATTTGTCACACTTGTATTCTTATTGTATCTGTAATTTGAAATTGTTGTACTAACATAATTGTACTTGTACCATTATTGTAGTTGAATTATCAAATTTTTGGATTAAGTTGCATTTTCAAAAAAAAAAAAAATCATCCATTTTATAACAATATAAATACGTTAACAATATAAGTAGTAATAAAAAAAATTAATAATCTTATTTCATGCCCCTTTCAAATGTCACTTTGGCAACACAACAAAACATTCTCCTTTGTTAAATAATCTACTTTTATGCCCCTTTTAAATGTTTTTTTCTCGCGCTCCTTTCGTGTACCAAAATAACGCACCCATTAAAGTTTCAAGTGGCTAAATTTATGCTGAATCCAGACCATGTGCTGAAGACTCGAACATTATTGATGTTAATGACGATGTTAACAATGATGACGATGTCTTAACCGACAATGCTTTAAGTGTACTTTGAAAAGCAAGAGATATTATTCACATATAATCAAAGTAGTGGAATGAAGAAAAGGCTGATAAAATTCTTGCTTAAGAAGATAACTGTTTGTCGGAGTGGCTTTCGGGAATCTGAACAGAGCGTTTGAGCAAGACATTTGAGCGGGAAAGTTGAGTGAACAAGAAATGCGTTTGGCTGGGAACGGGGTATTTGAGCGGAGAATCTAAACGGAATATTTGAAATGTATATTTTAAAATTATAAATTGCTTGGATTCAGTTCAAACCAACTTCATAGTGCAGAGCACTTTGATACGATCACAAAGTAAAAAAAAGCACGTCTAAGGCGAACCTCATTTACAGAAGTTATTAATTTTAGAAATTTATAAAAATATAATTTTTATTAATGAACGATATTAAGATGGTCGAACGACCAAAAAATAACATTCATCTCAATGGGGCATTTCCCCCTTTATCGTTCGCTCCTCGTCGGACGCATCGTGAACGATAACCATGCGAAAATTCACCTCGAACTCACCCTAAGGATCATATTCTGGATTCTAGCATGAAGAAAGTAAGGGTGTGTTTGCAACGAACAAAAATGGAGTATTTGAGCGGGTAAGATTGATGAATGGAGAATGCGTTTGCGGCTACGAACGGAGTATTTGAGCGAGACATTTAATTTATGATTTTAATTTAATGGATTTATAGTTAATTAATTAACTGTTTTATTACTGTATAATATTTCATGAAACCAAACTAATATATTTTAACTTCATATACAAGCAAATTAAAAAAAACTAGAAAATTTAACCAAGCAAACAATGAAATTTAACCAAACATACCAACGACGACTATGGAACAAACCCAACTAGTATGACATAAATCCATGTATCTCATCATCGGGTAATGTTTCCACCATATTCAAGTTTGTGGGATCTTTGCGAAAAATTATCATAATCTCCTACCAATCCACATGTACAGCAACAGACAATATGAAATAACAACGCTGCACGACGTTGGTGAAACGATCAGTCTGAGCAAACGACAGTCCAAATATACCTACTCGAGCTATCATGCTCGATCTGTCTGCTATGTCTGCGCTGAGCGGGTGCGGTGTCTACGACCACCCAATTGTTGTACAAAGCTGTTGCTGGAAAACTGATGGTATGAATAATAAAGAGAAAGTGATGAAAGCTGCGTTGTGAATAAGTATACTTCTTTGAAACCAAAATTCGACACGACTATGTTGCAATCAATAATTGTCGTCCACTCTCCAAGGTTAACACAACGATCCTTCATACTTGTGCACTCAAGATTGAAGTATTTGAAGATTTGCAGAAGTCACTGTACAGGAGTTTTAAGTATCTTTTGAAAGAGATTTACTTTTAAAGAAAATTGAAAAGAGAGGACATGAAGAGGAGAATTTCATTTTTGAAAGATAGATTTACTTTTAGAGAAAATTAAAAAGAGAGGAGATGAAGAAGTGAATTTCATTTTCTGTGGATTTTATATTTCTTTCCTAAAGATGAGAGAAATGAAACACTAATTCAATGTCCCTTATCCTCTCTCTCTCTCTCTCTCTCTCTCTCTCCATTTATCATAATAAATAACATTCCATAAAAACATTTTCTCATGAATGAAGGATACAAAAGGTCAATCAATGAAAGGAAGAAAGTTTCATACGTATATACCAATGTCTTTTGATTGAATTGAGATATAAGAAGTGAGTTCAAAACTTAATCTAAGTAGTGAATTTCTTCTTGAACAACAAAGATTTGAGTTTATATCTCACAACAGATACTATACTTCAATTTTCTACAAACTCTGCGATAAATATGTTCTTTTAATTGTCATGCGCCTACCTTGTAAATTCATGAGTGCTCTAAAGAGAGCTCAAGTCTCTTATAGAAGGCGGTCCACTTTCGCACTTAAGTAGGTGAGTCATTAAGTGCTCTACTCTAGCACCACCACTTGTGACTATGGACTCATTAAGAGCAAAATATTCAACCTCACAAAATAAATAAACATAATTCATCAAATGCATCTCAAAAGCACCATTAATATTGGCTATGAATTATATACGAGTAATAAGGCATTGTCTCAAATAAGTCAACAAAATCCATCAAATGCATCTCAAAAGCTCCACCAGTGTTGATTATGGATTTGAAAAGATCAAATAGGCTCAAACTAAGATAAATCAGTATATCCGTTAAGTGCATCTCAAAAGCACCGCCAAAACTGTTTATGGAGTATATAAAAGCAAATAAGCTCAAAGTTATAACAAATAGTAGAATCCATTTTTAGAATGTGTATGCATGAAGTTCTATTTGATCAGATTCATTTTTAGAAGATCACTTTTTTCATCAATTTCTCAATTGTTTTAGATCCAAAATAGATCTCTCTCTTTACTACACACTCTTGTAGAAATTCCAATGTTCTTCAATAGGGGTATAAATGTATCTCCTTATATTATAAGTAACAACATTTTTAATCATTCGTGAGAAACATGATGTTTTCTCCAATTTTACCACATTCATCCTTTGGCTAATTGTGTTATTTATTCTTATATATGCAAGAACTATGGAGAGATAACAAAGGTGTCACGTAAAAACAATCATATCTTTCCATGTTGTTCTAAACATTATGTGACCAACTTTAAAAAATAAATTTCCTTACATTAGCCCTATGTAAATCTACTGCCTTATATTAGAAGGATAAGAAGGAGCTCATAATTTAACACCTAATGTCCATTGTTGATTTTTCCAAACTACGGTAGATCCACTTTGGCTAGATACCCCCATTTTTAAAAAAATCATAGTTTGGAGGAACACCTTTTCATAATCTAGTAATAGTTCTTTCTAGTTTTTTGTGAGAAACCGTTTTGAATATGAAACAATCTAACAAAGCAATTTCCCCCCCACATACAATCTAACTTATGAAGATTGGTATATTCGATTTTATATGATCGATTATATTCATTATAATTTTAACATATTTTCATATTTTCATACTTAATTACGAACGTAAATCAACACAATACATGTGAAAATAATGATCAAATAAAACCATTCATGAATTAATACAACACTCGATTCAACTATTGACATTCTTCTATTTTCATGTAAAACTCATAATGCATGCGCTTATTCAATCTGATATGTTTGGGTCTCATAACCGAGTTCATACAAAGGAGAAAAACACATAAATCGTCATGTTTACATACATATTCAACACACATTTTTTCAGTACTTATAATTAAAACTCAAGTCTCATGCACATATTTGAAAGAAGTAATTTTCTCATATTTATAATCCTTATATTGGTAATCCAAATACATAATTCCCTAGCAATTTTTTTTCTTAGGCCCATTTCTAAACCAAAATAACTAGTTTCTATATATTTAGAAATCATAAGAACTTGATAGTTACGAGTATAGGTATCTCACTTTTAAATATTTTATGGTATACTTAAACAAAACTTATTATACCATCATCAAATTGTAATGCATAAGTATCATTAGTTCTTTACTTTTAACAATTTCATTCATGTCCACAAAGTGAATATTTTAAATACTTTCAGAATATATTTCAATTGTATTACCAAATAAATGTATGTATAACAAACATGAATGAGTTTGATATTATAATAACAATCAAATTTTGGAATATACTCATGTCTTTGAAATGATAATATTCTTTCTTCTTTTGGATGGAAAATTTCAAGACCAATGCATGAAATTAATATTTGATTTTTGCGTTCTCGTAATTGACATAGTATAAAATCTTGATATATTTAACATATCTGCTCAACCACAAATCTTTATACACATATAACCTTTTAACTTTAACATTAAAATTCATGACAATCATTTTTCAAAATAGGATTATGATGACCTTGATATTATGAAAACTTATAATCTTTATATCTGAAATCATTAGATTTATGTTCTTCTCATAATAAATACAACTCTATATATTAATAAACATAAAGCCTCTCGTTAATTGGTTTCATCATTTTTTAATAATAATTTGTTAACCAAGTTCAATTTTCATTCAAACATTAAATAAATCATTAAATGCTCTTAATTTATTTCCATAAATAAGTCATAAATCAATTACATGATTTAACAGTTCAAATCTTATGCCTTTGATATTTATAACACTCTTAAATAAACAATTAAAGCAAATCGATATTTTTATCATTTGCTTATATGTTATTTACCCATTTGCGCATTTGCAATAAAGGCCAAACATATAGGTTAACTCAATTTTAATAAATAGACAGTTGTCGTTTTATTTTCAACGCTTAAGTATATTATGTGTAATTTATATAAATTTATTTGCAAGTTTATCCATTTGGATACTTAAATTTTATTATCAGAAAAAACAACAATGACTACTCAAGCAAATGAAGTGAATTTTTAAATTAACAATTACAAGCATTTATGATTTGTAAATGCTATTTTAACTCCTTCTAGAAATGTAAGGACAAAATTTACAATTTCAACCAAGAGTTTCATTAGTTCATCATATTATTAGTTTTTTCATTAAATGTTTACATTTCAAATTAATGGCCTGTGTTAGAACATTTTTATAAAGGAAAGGTCTTTAATTTAGATAAATTTGAGTTCACAAAAACATATAATTTTACATTTGCCTCAAGTCAAACTATAGTTAAATTCATACTAATCTAGATCGTAGCCATTAACTATAACTTATGTCATGTTTAATTATAAAATATATTGATTTGAGTTTTATTCTGTACCATATCTAGTTCATTATTGTGTTCCATATATAGAATGCAATATTCCAAATTAAAGATACATATATTTACAGTGTCTAAATATGCATATAAAAATATTTGAGTATATATTTTTCTATTCTCGTAATTCTATTGGTAAACTTCACCACAACCTTAACAATTTCTCTTTTATCACAAACTTATATATTTCAGTAGATATATTTCTACACCACAACATATCGAAATATATGTTGCTATGATTAACATTTGTCATTAACCAAAGCAATTTTTTTTTCAAACGTGATACGTTATCAACAATATCAATGATACAAAGTCGTTGTCAAAACCCAAAATTAATTCAAACAACATAGGAAAAGGTAAAAGTAGATACGTACACTAGTATTATTTTAATATAATGTAACAACCCTAGATTTTGGTCATTTAATTTTGGATATTTAATTTATTTAATTTATTAAATTTTGGTTTAAAAGCTTTAAAAAGCTTTAATTAAATTATAGGATTGTTTAAAATCTTTAAATTGTGAATAATTATTTAAATAATGATATGAATATTAATTCTACGGGTTAAATGGACTTGTTGAATTCTTTTAAAAGATAAATAATATCAATAAATTAAATCTGTAAGTTATTTACAGTAATAAATGGTTCAAATGAATAATCAAATTTTTTTTTTTTTACAAATCGAATTCTATTGACGTAATTTTAATTCAATTTGTTTGATTTTTCCATTATTTTTAATTGGGAAAATATTTAAGTTGTTGTTTGACGATTTTTCGACAAACAGTAGTGATTTTATGATTTTTCAAAATTCAATAAGCAGTGTATATTATTATTGTTTTGAGGTTACATCGTTGTTCCGAGCGCGACCGTATTTTTGTTTTGTCGTTTGGAGTGCATACGTGAACGAAAATCCGTACGTAGAAATGCCCGAACTTTTAAAATTTATATAAGTCAAAACTTGACCACCCAACATGCTCTAGCTTTTTTTTCTTGCCTCCTCACATGTACGTTCTTCCAACGACAAGAAAAAGGAAGAAAAACATTCTTTTTTATCTTCAAAAATTTATATGTCAAGTTTGAATCCACTAAAATTTGCAAAATAAATTCCTTTGTGTTTATATCAAAGAGATCGTCAAATCTATACCTATGTTGGAGTGTGCGATCGAGATTAGAGGAGGCCGACTGTTCGACGTGGGTTCTAGGCAATTTAGGGTTTGGTTTTTCTTTGATTCGATGTGGAGTTTAGGGATTTGAAGCTTGGATTTGAGGGTGTGGTGGAGTTTGGCATCTCGACAGCGAGTTTTAAAGGGTGCGGAGACTCGAGGAAGAATGCGTCGATGCCTAGTCGTACTTGGAGACGCAGATGTCGCATTTTCATAGGGGGGCCGAGTGTGATGAGGCGGGGTTGGGCGTGGAGCTATTGCGTAGAGTGATGCGTTGGTGGAGGCGGTTTGTAATTTCGTCGAGTGAAGAGGAAGCAAGAAGGAGAGAAGGGATGGCCATTTGGGTTCAGTGCAATTATGGAAATGGCGTCCAGTTTTAAATTTGGGAACGGGGATGTTTATCTAGGGTAATTAAATTTATAAAGTAATTAAGCTGTTTAATTATTTAATTTATCTCAAAATCTTATAAAAGCTATAACTTCTTCATACAAGGTCCAGTCGAGAGTCGAGACGAAGCTTTTTGCGTTGCACTCGTCATGATGATAGCTTCGTGATGGAACTAGTTTGATCCAATTTGGAGCAAGTTGGAAATTTGGACCAAAATCGGACGTCGTTAGATTTTATTTCAAAGCGGAACACTTCGGTGAGTTAAACTCACATTTATGATTTACCAGTGTCATATTGTAT
The DNA here is from genome assembly GCA_030765085.1 of Allium cepa. Taxonomy (NCBI): domain Eukaryota; kingdom Viridiplantae; phylum Streptophyta; class Magnoliopsida; order Asparagales; family Amaryllidaceae; genus Allium; species Allium cepa. The sequence goes on from CM060942.1 coordinate 618,776,562, forward strand.
AGATTAAATTTATTTACGTCTACTTGAATTGATTGAATTTGTTTGTTGATTGAATTTGTCTACGATCATGATATAACATCTTGAAATTCTATTAGATTGATTGAATTTTATTTAGGATCGTGATATAGCATCTTGAAATGTTATTAGATTGCTTAAGTGTTAAATTTGTATTCAAACTTGTTTTAAGTAATGGATTTTATATATATATATATATATATATATGGTGATAAATTGATGTTGATTTTGATTAATATAATTACGTTGTTAAAAATTATAATGTAGTTCATGTAAGTATACTTCTTGGTGTTATCTGTTTGGCTAAATGACATCGTTTAATAAATGTAAGGGTTTATCTTTGAATGATATTGGTTAGCAGAATAAATCCACGTTCTGCTATTATATTGATTTGGACATTTAATCAAGTGTCAGTTGATCATTAATTGTGGATTAGTTTACATATATGCTTTATGTAAATACCAGTAATTTGATCGGAGAAGTCAAATGGAAGGTAATGGTGGTTTGATAAGTACCACTATGATTACCGAACTTTTTCTAGATTCGAAAATTTTGGATTTAATGAGCTTCTAATTTTATAAATTGGAAGAAAAATGTTTTAATTGTTACTATATATATATATATACAAGGAGCTTTATTAATAATTAATTATATAATTTTGGTAAAAATTATTTTGTAAGTTAATTACTATATTATCCAGTGTTTTAAAATGAATTATTTATTTAATGTTTTGAAGATAATAATTATTTTGTTATTAGTTATTTAAAAGTAGATGATTATTTCATTGAAAATATTGTTGAAGATAATTAATTTTATTTAAAAGGTTGTTTATAGTTATTTCATTTTATTTATCTATTGGAGATGTTTAGAAATTTAAGAATTTATTTATTATATTATTAGAAATGTTTTAGTTATATTTCTTTTTATATTATTTAAAAATGATTAAAGATAAGTTTATGGTGTTTTAATTTTATTTATTAATAATAATAATAAAAATAATAATAAAATTATAAATGGATTTCTTTTGTAAGAAGGATTTATGTAAAGGAGTTTACAAACATGGAAAGAGAATTTAAATTGGAAAAGAAGTTAGGTTCTGAATGGTTGTGAAAAAGAGGATTTTAAATGGTCGATAATTAAAAAGGAAAATTTTATAAATTGAGTTAGGAGATTATAAAAGAGTATTTTTATTAATAAAATGTAACGACCCGTAAATTTTAGTAATTTTTATAACGCATTTAATTGAAATTTTTAAGGAATTTTAAAATTTGGGAATAAAAATTTAATATTCGGAATACGCCTAATTAAACATAGCAGCTGGTAAATTTTCATCAGATAATATATTAAAGTTTATTTTATTGTGTAATTCTATTTCAATTTATATTAGTTAAATTTGATGAAAATAAATTAATTTCCAAACCTGAATATTTTTCTATAGAAAATTTATAAATCATCTTCTGAGCAAGACGTCATATTTCGTTTCTCAAAATTTGGATTGTTATTGCTCCGTCGTTCTTAATTTCGGCGAAATAGCAGCATTTTGGTACCGACATCGACTTTTGATTGGATAATTGTACGACTGACATCTGTATACCTTTTGATCGTTTCTTCACGCTGATTTCTATAATATATTCATTTCTGTGTTTCGGTGTCCGCCAATGAGCAAAATCAATAAAACGATTTCGTAACGGTACCCGTTTTAAACACTTTGGATTCTTTTACCTTCCGGTTACCCACGTGCAATCAAAGAGCCTTCAGCTATTGTAATGTCAGCCAGCTGTTTGATTATGACTTTTACTTTTCCCATTCCTAATCTGATTCATTCCCATTCGCTCCTCTCTCCTTTTATTTTCAATCATTCAATTGTAGACCGTGTTCTTTCCTATATTCAATTTACTTTATGCAGGTTCTCATATTTGCCTTTGTCCCTTCCTATTCCTTTTATTACGTTCTAAGAAAAATGTATAAGATAAATAAGGTGGTGATCATATTTTTCATAACAACACATTCTTCCTTCTTCCCTGATAAATAGCTTGCTCGTCACTTCATTCTCCTCCCCTTTGTTCTGCCGAAATCCAAGCTCCTCTTTATAAAAAAAACTAACTAAAAAAGAAGAAGAAGAGAGAAACAAGCTGTTCGTTGCGTTGAACAGCTCACCCCTTCTCCTTTTGAAATCTTCGTGGTTTGTTCACCGGCCGCTTCAACCTAGGCTAACCACCTCTCCTTCCCCCTCTTTTCCTTCACCACGCATCGCCCGCGAAGCCAAGCATCTCTAGCATTGGCAACGCACCTCCCCTATTCCTCCTCATGCACTCAAACATACGCAACCCTGCCTTGGTCATGTTTCTTCTTCACCTGATCCTCAATGGTATGCTTATGCTAGTATTGTATGCATACTTTATTTTCTCAATGCTCTGTTATTATAAAATTTAAATTTATATAAACTATTTTATTTAGAGTCGCAGTACATATATAAAGGATATTATACTAGATTAAGAGATGTAGCTTTAGATGTATAAATTTTTATAAGTCGTAAATATGCGTTTTTTATTAAAACTATTATATATATAAGTACAGTTTTATATATTTATAGGTGATAGTGGTATATCATGCTTTGTCTACTGTATGTTACATAGTATAATTTGGTTACAAACGAAATCTATATATGTCATTTAGTGTATAAGTCTGCTCACATATATTTATATATAATCTGTTGATATTTTATTTTGTTGTTAAATATAGTCTATAAGTTATATGATACTATATTAAGTTATATTCGCATATATATATTATTGTATATATATAGTTTCATAATATAAGTTAGATTGTTTAATTATACAAATAATCTGTAAGTGATATAACATCGATTACATATGGGTCTGTTTGTTTATATGTAGAAATATTGTTTAATATATATTGTCTTAAGTGTAGTTTTAAAATATAATGCATACATTGCCTATATATATGCAAATATTTGTTTTGTTTTCGGTTTGTATGGTATGTAAGCTGTTGTCCACAAGGTAGATAATCTGTATGGTACAGTGTCTATATAATAATTTTATTAATAAGATACGTATGTTTTATATATATGTTTGTATATAATATGTGTAAAATTGCGTAGACGCGTATAGTTTAAATGGGTTATATAGTACAGGTTCTAATAGTTATATTTGTCAGTTTATATAAATATATATAAGTTATCCGTTAGTATTATATTTGTTGTATAAGGTGAATTTGGACCATTGCAATTTGTTGTATAAATTATAATGATAGATTTTATATATATTACACGTAAGTATAATTGAGTTTGATTCTAATTTACGTTATATATGAGATTAATTTATAACAATGATTTTGAAATGTATATATATATTTGATTTAAAATGGGTTTGAATTTAGAATATGTTCTATATACATAAATAGTTACATATAGTTCTATATATGTATATAAATTCACATTTACCAATTATCTTCATCGACCCCGTTCTGATGTGTTCCATATATTCTTATTATCAGATGATCGTTAAATTCGTGCCGTTTTTGCTTTGCTTCAATTCGTCATTCAAATTTCAATGTCTGTATCGGTGTGCGTATCCCTGTCATCTTCTGTATTCTCTAGCCTCGAAAGGTGAGCAATCACTCACGATTAACGTTCTTATATTTATTAAATTTGATCCCAATTAAAACGAAAATTGAAATATGCTGCTAATTTGAATTGTTATTTATTTAATTATGGTTAGATATGCTATTATCTGTATCTGTTCACCTGTGGGATATGACACCATATCCTATTATTTATATTTCATTTAACTATTGATGATATATGCCTGTTGTATTATTATCTGTTACATTATTATCATATCTGTTATTACTTAGTAAATTCCCTATTAGTATAGAATTCACTATGGGTTGAAATGATACATACCCGAATGGACTTTGGAATAGGAGAAAATCGTTATGGGTTGAAATGATAGACCCAAACGATTTTCATTTGAATTGAATTTGGGATTGCAGGTCGAAATGATATCTACCCGTATATATTTAAATTACGGATTGAAATGATAAATATACATATCACTTGACCATAGGATAGGAAGTTATATATAGACACCGTTGGTCTATATATATAAATAATTTAAAAACGATTTTTATGGTTTTGATAGGGATTATATATATGGTTTTATTCAATGCGGGAAATGTTTTTTTATAGAAGTAAGTTTCGATATAAAGTTGATTTAATAAATATAATATTCCTAAGTATTATATTTTTAAATAGATTTTCAAGGATTTGTATAAGTTAAGAAAGATAAAGTTGAATTAATTAAAATTGCATCAAATTAAGAATTCTACTTAATTAAATCGATTTGAACTATTGAATTTGAAATTTAAGATTTGATTTTTTAACTTGATTTTGATTTAAAGCGATTAAATGGATATTTCAAATTTAAATAAATCGAAGGAAATATTTAGTTTAATGTAATTTGAGGCTATATAAATAATATTGAATTTATAAACTGAATATTTCAAGATGAAGAAAAATAATGAAGTTAAATCAAGATCTGTATGAAACCGTAAATCCAGTTTTGAAATGTTGAGTATTTAAAGCGTTGAAGTATATTGGAATTTAAATGATTTGAAATCGATAATGTGAATAGTTTATTTGAAACTGAGTTGAATTGAAGTTGTTGAATTTGAGATTGAATTAAACTTGAATGGGAAAGTCGAGTCTAATTTGAAGCGATTTGTGAAGTTTGAGGAAATTACAAATACTTTATTTTATAAATTATTTATTATATATATACTAATTTGGGATATAGATATATTTGAAAAGAAATGATATTTTGGTTGAAGTATGAATTAATTTGAAATGACCACGGTGTTATAGTGTATATTTCTACATTGTAGATAGTTCCACGCATCCTTAGAGGATGGTTATCCCAAACAACCTTTAAGTCAATTATTTTTCAGTTGATATTTCACTTGAGCTGGATTTATTGATATAAGAATGTTAATCCTGACTCGAGTGTTTTGTGTTTTGCTTTACGCTCGGGTCAGACTGAGTAATTCAGCATTTGAGACTCACCTTTGAAGTTTGGAGCTTTGCTTGGAGACTCAACTATTGATTCAGTTTTCAACTTTTCCATTTGATTTGTTCAGAGAGGTCATCTGTTTATACTGGAGACTTCACTGTATTTGAGATATTCTGTTGTATTTTATTTCTAACTCTGATGTTTATATAGTAGCTTCATGAACTACTATTTGTCTATTCCGCTGCATTATATTACTTTGTACTCTGTGTCTGTGATTCTGTGATTGATTTATTTACTATATATACTGAGTTTTGCCAAATTTAAATTAACAATATGATATTTTGAGCAATTCAAGTCCGTCGTGCGTGGATGCGAATGGTTGAAAATATCCGGTCGTTACATAAAACTTGGAGATTTATAAGGAATTCTATAAATAGATTTTGGGAATTTATAAAGAAGATATTTTAAAATAAAACAGAAGGTAGTTAAAGAAAGAGAGGATATTCTTGGATATTTATATCTTTGTTTAAAGGATACTTGTGTTTAATTATTTTAATATGATCTTGAAATAAGTAAGTTTTTCTAAGTATTGAGATATAGTGTTTTGTGAATATACTTATCCTGTTGAGGTAAGTATACGGAAATGATTTCCAAAGTATATGAAAAGTGATCTAAAGTTATAAACGTGAGGCTCGGTGGGTTCCATGGGAAAATGAAATCTATGGTTGAATGTTTGTTATTTGATGGTTTAATAACCTACTATCGAAATTGGACCAAAACGTAACTTTGGAAATATCTAGGAGAAACACATGGTATATATGGCACAGTCATCTCCGATGATGTTGTACTGTGCGTATAAATCCTGTTTCGTTCTCTTAGGACAATGATAAGGAAATCCATCCACTAACGGTTAGGAGGTGATCTCCAATCTTATCTTTAACTGTTTATTTTCTAAAGAACCGTGGTTGAGTTTACCGGAAATTATCGAACGTTGTTTCGGAGAGACCGGGTTTGGATTTGTTATTCGAAAACCACTTCGATTCAACGAATGCGTTTCGAAGTGAAACATCACGAAGAGCATGGAATCGAAGATAGAGATGTGAAGTGCAGGGCTAATCGCTACTAATCCTGAGGGTGATTCTAAAATAGATGTAGTAGGAATAGTACCTTCGATTTCGTTCAGACCCAAAACAGACTTGTATGGATGAATGCTATCAGGACATTACCATTGGAGGGCAATGAGCATTCTAAGTGTTAATGTTCTTGAAAGGTAATCGTAGCCTCAAGCGTCATCAACTGGGAATGACTAAAATAGGAGAGATGCAGTAGGACTAAGTGGGTTGCTCCCAAGTAGGGTATGATCATCCCTATCTAGAGTTTCTATTATCTCTCATTTGTATGCTCGGGGCCCATTAATGGAGGGGTGATCATACTCGATACTATCCAATAAGGGGTAGGCTGGTCCTGTGTTGGTAGAGGATCCAAGCGAGATCCTCGGTGTTATTTTATCTGGAGATGCACCGCAATAGGCGGTACCCCAGTAGCCTAGTAATTGTATGGAATCCATTCTCCAATAAGTGCCGTACGGACTTAGTTGTGCCCAACTATGCCGAAACGTGAGATGCAAGCATTTCAGCTATATACATATTTTACTTTGACCCTAGACATTATTATAATATATATATATATATATATATTTTCTATAGAAAATGTTTTGGTTATCGTAAGGTAGAAATCCGTTCGTATTTATGTGCGGCGTGGTCTTATGAGACACTCTTGATTTTTAAAGAGTTTTCATATAACTTTAAATTCAGTTGGGTGTGTTTTTCTCACATGGGTTTTTCCAGACTAACTTGGATGTTATTTTATTATTATGCTTAAGTCAGACCGAGCATATTTACATATTGCTTTGGATGCATTGGAGCTCAGTAGACGAGTTGGACGTCTTCAAGTCTATTCTCGCATATGTTTATTTTTCACTGTTTTATTATTGAAATTATCAGCAATTGTAAGGACGTGCTATTATAAATGTCCAGGCTGATAATTGTGATTGTTGTTGTACTCTGACGGATGTATGTATATAACAAATTTTCTTTTGTAAAAATCATTGATATCATATTATATGTTGTTCCACTGCGATTGTGAGATTCTGTGCTATTTTTAGTTTCTTTTCTCTCTTCTTCTCTACTTCTTTCCTCTTTCTTTCCCATAACTATCCATCTTTCCGTTCGATTTTGGTTGGATATGTGTGGTTTATTATCAGCTTGAACTGTACGGATTGGCGGGTCATTACACGTGGTATCAGAGCTTAGGTTGAGCGAACACCGAGGCTTTGGTGGTGTTAACTCATTGAGATAGGGCAAGCGAGACCCTAGGATGAGTTTGAGTGTATATATAAATGAGCACGTATTTGTTAGTGATATAAAAATATTTTATATTGTGTTGATTTATCAGTTGAGTAGTTATGAATTATGGTCGATACAGAAGGAACAACTGTATCGATAATGGTTTCTAAACTCTTGAACAAGGTAAACCGATGCAGTATTGTTTTGAAAATGGGTAAATGGAATAATTTTACCCAAATTATATTTTATACATAAAGGAATAATTTTATGAAATTAATATAGTTATATATAGTGTGTTTGGTTGTTAGAAAATAATAAACATTTATCGTTTATTGTTTGTGCTCAGGCAGTTTATGAGCCTTTATTGTTCGTTAAATTAAATACGAACATGTTGTGAATTCGGTTTCACAGTTGACTATAAGGTGTTCGATGATAATATTGAGTTTAATTTTAAATTATAATAAAAGTTATCCATTACAATTTATACAAAGAGAAACAATTAGGAAAGGATCTTATATAAGAAGTGAAATCATATAAGTTGGATTTATAAATATAGTTTATAAATAAGGAATTTAAAAACTTAAATTTTGTTGTTTTGGAAATTATTTTTGAGAGATTTGGAATAATAATAGTATTATTGGAGAGTGTTTTGGAATATAAATTTTCTTAAAACATGGTTTACAAATAAAAATGGATTTAAACCGAGAAATTTAAAACTCAAAGCTCGGTATTCGAAAAATTAATTCCAAATTTTGGAATAATAATAATAATAATAATAATGGTATTACTTTGAAAGTAATAGAAATATTGAAAAGGGATTTGGAAGTGTTAAAAAAAACCGAACCCACATTGGTCGCTGAAAACTAATTCCGGTGATGACTAAGAAATCATCCGGGTTCATTTTCGAGTTTTTAAAATGAGGAATTGCTACATGATAGAAATTGGTTATTGAATTATTTTGGGTAAAGCAAATTTGTTTAAAAATTGGCAAAAATACGATTTGACATACAAAGGAATATATGAATATTATTATTATTATTTCAAAAAGATTTGAAATAGAAATTGGGTGTTTAAAATTCTGAAATTTTTAGCTAAGTGATATTATGTACCCATGTACCTGTTAATACTCTAGGTATTGATTTTGATGACAACAACCACATAAATATTACTACTAACGTATCTCTGAGTTATGCAGTCATATTAGATATATATTATGGATATATTTACAAAGTTAAACAAGAATACAGTGGAAGTAAATGAATTATAAAAGAAGATTAATCAGAGCAATTGAAGAACAAAACCCAATTAAGAGAAAATGCTGAAGGATAAAGGTGTTTGAATTGATGAGGAGTTGGTTGAACCTTAGAATATCTTGTTAAAGATCTCACGGCAATTATATTGAAGATCATCAACCATTGACTTCAATCTAATCACAAAAATCCACAAAAATAAGGTAATTTGAAATGCTGAAAATTTGCAACACTTATTGGTGCTGCTGTTCATTTTGCAATACACCCATGTCGACATAGGGGTAGGGGATGTCGACATGCTAGTCGTTTTTCAAAATTTTAAATTTTAAATGAAGAGACATTTCCCTCCACCTCTTCACCAAAAACATATCTCTTCAACCACTATATAAAGGCTTCTGAAAATGAACTTTAACATCAAGAATTCTTATTTTCTCTTACTCCTTCTCCAAACATTTGCAAAAGAAATCTATTGCATATTCTTTCAATCTCCTTGCAAATCGATACCGTTTCACTTTGATTATTCACTGATTTGCAAACCACACAATATCAGAGAGTTGTACTTTAATTCACATCATTCTCTCTCTGATTTCATCATATTCCTCAAAGAATTCAAAGATATATTGCCATTGGAGATCTATAGGATCATTGTACCGAATTTGCAAGAATATGTATTGAAGATACGAGTACTTGCCATAGTTTGTTATTGGTGATAAGGAGAAGTGTTCTTGTAGCCTATAAAATCAAGAGGGTGTGTCTTGTAGCCCGTGAAACCAAGATTGTAAAGATGTTCTTGCTACCCTGAAAAGCAAGAAATTATAGTGGAATTCTACACGATAGAATGCAGGACTGGATGTAGGATTGGTTAATCCAAACCAGTATAAAAGCCGAATGTTATTTACACTACTGCATTTTACTTTATTACTTACTTATTCTATGATTACGTTTTCTATTTGCAATTTGAGTAAATACAGTTTTATATTCATAAGTAAGTAGTTAATACACATTTCACCACTTCAAGTGTCTGAATAGCCTTAAGATCCAACATTGTGCTGTAGCCACTCCAGTTTCTAACATTTGGTATCAGAGCATTGGTTTTCAAAAATTCATGACTTGGTTTTTGATAAATGGCTAATGACACTAGTAACACATTTTTAAAACTTTTGTAGAAGGGCAATCTACCACTAGACCCTCTTTATTTGATGGCAGTATTTATGCATATTGGGCTTGTAGGATGAAATGTTATTTGCAGTCTAATGGTTTGGATATTTGGAACATTACCCAAATAGAGTACATAGAACCTCAAACTGGACATTCAAAATAGACACTAGACCAAAAGACACAAGCACTTAATAACTCTAAGGCCGTGAACATTTTATTTTGCTCCTTAGATAGAAATGAATTTAATCGAGTGTTTATTTGTAATTCTACATATGAAATTTGGAGAACACTGAAGGCACCAGTAAAGTAAAACAAACAAAGAAATTTATGCTAAATAACCAATTTCAACTCTTTCAAATGAAACCAAATGAGTCTATTGCTAATATGTATTCTATATTTCAAGATATAGTACATGCATTAATATCATTTGGAAAGAAAATTACCGAAGAAAACCAAGTTAGAAAGATCTTGAATTCACTTCCTAGTGAATGGGATCAGAAGAGACTGGCAATCGAAGAAGCCAATGATATTAGTACTATGAAAGTAGAAGATTTAATTAGTAAACTAATGTCATATGAAGTAAAGTTGCAGATTAGAAAAGAGAATCAGGCAAATGAGAAGAAATCACTAGCACCCAATGCTATGATCGATAAAGATGAACCAGATGATGATGCTATTGATGATGATATCGAGTTTATGACCAAGAAGTTCAAAAAATTCTTGTAGTATTGGATAATAAACAAACTTCGAAAAACTAACAACAATAATTCTAGAAATGGAAATGTTGTTAAGTGTTTCAAATGTGATAAACCCGGTCATTTGAAAAGAGACTTCCCCAAACCGAAGAAATCAAAGCAAACACTTTCAATAAGGAGAGGAAATAGGCATTCAATGTAAAATGGGATGATTCAGGTACATCATCAAGTGATAGTGATTCAGAAACACAAAATGCCAACATATGCTTCATGGCAAAGGATGACCAGATATGGAATTTTAATAAAGAAATTACTAATGTTTTGAATGATATGTATCAGGGATATAAAATATTTAAAAAAGAGTACAACAATAGTTTGGCAGAGATATATGGACTAAAAATATTTAATGAAAGGTTAACTGAAGAAAAACAATGCCTAAAAGATGAAATTGAAAGACTTAATGGGTATAATGATGAAAAGGATTTGACACTTGGAAGTTTTGAAAAACTAAAAAGTGAAAATGAATCCTTAAAATCAGAAAATCTTTCAATGAAGTCACAGATCACCGATCTGAATGACAAAACATCTCTGAACAATGTTATTCTTAAATGTAATAAGGATTGTGACAGAATGAAAACCGATGTTGATAAATTTAACAAAGGAAAGGATAATCTAGAAAAATTATTATCTTCATATAAACATACTAGGAATAAACATGGATTGGATATGCCCCTAAGGCTAAATCAAAGAAAAATAGTATTCAAAATACTAAGTTTGTTAAGGCTACCAAGTTCAAACCAAAACCTAGGAAATTAAAGTTAAAACCTCCAAACAGATTCGTTAATTTATGAGTTCCAAAAAGGTTATATGATATTGAAAAAGAAAAATATATTGATAATTTTATTAATAATGTTCATTCATCTAATGATTGTATTTTGAAAGGACATTGAAACTCTTCATGGGTTTGGCATCCTAAAACTTAACCCCATGGACCCCAGAATAAAAAGGGTACCAGTGTGTATATTTTATAATTTTTCAGGTACCAAACAATGTATATCAGATGGCAGATGCTCAAAGCATATCACAAGAAATCTATTGAACGTCGAATAAATATGAAAAGGATTTGTTATTGGCATCGGCAAAGTCGGTAACTCTAAAACTCATCTTATTATTTGATAAGTTTATTTTATGTTTTGAATTGATTTGGTTTTCCCTCATGTGTTTTATTTACGAGCATTTATCTCTATATACAAACTCTATATATTGTCTAGCAGTGATTTAAGCGACTCTTTTCACCCTTTTTTGTTGATGACAGAGGGGGAGAAAAGGTATAAATATACTAGGCAAAATGATAGGGGGAGTGCATAGAGTTAGGGGAAGTCAAATATAAAAAGTATTATATTTTATCTCTCAAATATTTATATGTTTGTCATCATCAAAAAAAGAGAGACTGTTAATACCCTAGGTATTGATTTTGATGACAATAACCACATAAATATTACTACTAACGTATCTCTGAGTTATGCAGTTATATCAAATATATTATGGATACATTTACAAAGTTAAACAAGAATACAGTGGAACTAAATGAATTATAGAAGAAGGTAGCAATTGAAGAACAAAACCCAATCGAGAGAAGAATGTTGAAGGATAAAGGTGTTTGAAGTGATGAGGAGTTGGTTGAACCTTAGAATATCTTGTTAAAGATCTCACGACAATTATACTTGAAGATCATCAACCGCCGACTTCAATCTAATCACAAAAATCTATAAATATAAGGTAATCTGAAATGCTAAAAATTTGCAACACTTATTAGTGTTGCTGTTCATTTTTCAACACACCCATGTCGACATGGGGGTAGGGGGATTGTCGACATGCTAGCCTTTTTTCAGAATTTCAAATTTTAAATGAAGACACATTTCCCTCCACCTCTTCACCAAATGACACGTCTCTTCAACCACTATATAAAGGCCTCTGAAAATGAATTTTAACATCAAGAATTCTTATTTTCTCTTATTTCTTCTTCTCTAAACATTTGCAAAAGAAATCCATTGCATATTCTTTCAATCTCCTTGCAAATCGGTACTGTTTCAGTCCAATCCTTTGATTTGCAAACCACACAATATCAGAGTGTTGTACTTTAATTCACATAATTCTCTCTCCGATTTCATCCTATTCCTCAAAGAATTCAAAGATATATTGCCATTGGAGGTCTATAGGATCATTGTACCGAATCTGCAAGAATCCATATTAAAGATACAACTACTTGCCGTATTTTATTGTTGGTGTTAAGGAGAAAGTGTTCTTGTAGCCTGTAAAATCAAGAGGGTGTATCTTGTAGCCCATGAAACCAAGATTGTAAAGGTGTTCTTGCCACCCGTGGAAAGCAAGCGATTATAGTGGAATTCTACACGATAGATTGCAGGACTGGATATAGGATCGATTAATCTGAACCAGTATAAAAATTCCGGTGTTATTTACATTACTACATTTTACTTTATTACTTAATTATTCTCTGATTACTTCTTTCTGTTTGCAATTTGAGTAAATACAGTTTTATATTCATAAGTAAGTAGTTAATACATATTTCACCACTTCTTATGTCTGAATAGCCTTAAGATCCAACATTGTGTTGTAGCTACTCCAGTTTCCAACAGTATCATACCCATTAGGATAGTATGGTTTTTGCATCTCGTTTGAGATGTTGTTAGGTAATTTTAATTTATTTAAATGAAATGGAATTTTCGACTGTTTTGGTTGGTCAATAATTTCTAGTTTGAATTGGAAAACTAAACTACGTGTTTTGTGAAAAAAGAAAAGAATTTTTTTTGTAACTTATAAATTTGAAGGGACAGAAATTTTAAAACAAGATTTAAATGTGCTGAACATTCATATTAAGTAAAACAAATCTATTAATATATGTATACTCTTAGGGAATATAAGAGTATTTTGCAAGTATAAACTCGAGTTATAGAATGTTAATAGACATGATTAATATTTCTTAAGTAAAATAGTGATTCTTTGGAAGTAATAAAAATTCTTGGGAAATATTTATCAATGAGGTAAATTTTTACAAAGTGTTCTTAGGCTTAAAGTAAAATGTTATAAAACGACTTAGAAAACGAGTTCTAAGTGTTTATTAAAAATATATACTTAAGGTTAAACTAGATAATAAACCTATGTGGGCTTTATAATGTTTTTTTAATAAACTTGAGTATGAAGGAGCTGTAACATGGCGTTCTAGCTATTGGATTGTGTATAAACTTGAGTTTTAAAGTATTGATAAAATTAAGTTGTGTTTTATAAGATGTTTATAAACTTAAGTTGTAAAATATTTGAGTTCTTAAGTAATGTGTTCTGAAATGGGTTAAGATAAAAATAGTGTTTAATGGAAATGGATTTATGAAATAGTTCATAAATAATTTTAGTATTAAAAGGGATTTACTAAGAAATAATAAATGTGAATTAAAATAATTGGTATAGTCAAGAAAAGTAAATTTGAAATTGAGGTATGAGATGAAATTTAACTTAAGTAAATTTAAATAATGATTCATGAAATGGTTTGTAAATGAATTTTAGTATTAAAAAAAAATACTATTAGAAAATTATGTTTGATTTTAAATTGAATGTGAATAAAAAAATTGGTATAAATTAGGAACCATGGAAGTAAATACGTAAGTTGTACGTAGATCGTCCTATTTATAACTAATTTTATCTAGATTCGAGTGCATGATTTTGAGGTTATGTACACCGGTCTGAGTTAGGATTTTTCACTCGATTCTTGACGGGGAACACATGATATGGATTTTTGATTTGAATCCAATGTATTCAATCATAGTATATGGCTATGCAAGGAGAATAACAGTTTCTGATCAAGAAACCGAATTGAAGTCTACATTAGAGAATTCAAGTAAACAATACTAGTTTGGAAGTGAAATTTGTGTGATAGAGCGAGCAATCAGATTGATATTGTGTATGGATGGTATATATGCATCTTATGGACTTTATAATATTTATAATATAATTTAAAATTTGGAAATGCAAATTATTTGGTTAGATATATTTGAAATTGAGATGCATGGTTTATGGTAGCAAAGGCTAGTTTGATGCCTTTAGTTTTATGACTTGAGTTATTTGCCCAACAAATAGGTACGTGTTTATATTGTCGTTTGGATTGATGATTTTATGCCCCAGATATGGGAGGCCACTTGGCTTTTGTTTTCTTTTGATTGATTTAGGCCATAATGGCGATTTGTAGTTTTTCCGATCAAGCCGTGCAAAGGAGACACTGCCGAAATTTTAGTAATTTTAAGACTGATAAAATTTTAACAACCTATTCCAACTAATTGATTTTGAAAAGTTAATGGGTCTGGAGGCATTTTCTTTACCTTGACAATTTCGGGTATGAAATTCTTTTAAGGGGAGAGAATGTAACAACCCTAGATTTTGGTTATTTAATTTACTTTATTTATTAAATATTGGTTTCAGAGCTTTAAAAAGCTTGAATTAAATTATAGGATTATTTAAAATCTTTGAATTATGAATAATGATTTGAATATTTGGATTTTAAATTGAATATTAATTCTATTGGTTAAATGGACTTGTTACATTCTTTTAAATAATAAATAATATCAGTAAATTCAATTTGTAAGTTATTTAGAGTAATAAATGGTTCAAATGAATAATCATACAATTTATTTTTATTTTTACAAATTGAATTCTATTGACATTTTTATTTTCCATGATTTTTAATTAGGAAAATATTTAAGTTGTTGTTTGACGATTTTTCAGCAAATAGCAGTGATTTTGTGATTTTTCAAAATTCAATAACCAATATTTATTATTATTGTTTTGAGGTCGCATCGTTGTTCTAAGCGCGAATATACTTTTGTTTTGCCATTCAGAGTCCATATGTGAACGAAAATCTATGCTGTGAAATGCCGAAAATTTTAAAATTTATATAAGTCAAAACTTCACCGACCAACGTCCTTTGACCTTTTTTTTCTTGTCTCCTCACATTTACGTTCTTGCAACAACAAGAAAAAGGAAGAAAACATTTTTTATCTTTAAAAATTTATATCTCAAGTTTGAATCCACTAAAATTTACAAAATAAATTCTTTTTTGGTTATATCGAAGTGATCTTCAAATCTATACCTACGTTGGAGTGTGCAATCGAGAATGGAGGAAGCCGACTGTTCGACGTGGGTTTTAGGCAATTTAAGGTTTGTTTTTTCTTTGATTCGAGGTGGAGTTTAGGGATTCGAAGCTTGGATTTGAGGGCTTGGTGGAGTTTGGCATCTCGACAACGAGTTTCAAGGGATGCGGCGACTTAAGGAAGAACGCATCGATGCTTGGTCGTACTTGGAGATGCGAATGTCGCATTTTTATACGGGGGCAGTGTGTGATGGGGTGGGGTCGGGAGTGGAGCTATTGCGTAGAGTGACGCGTTGATGGAGGTGGTTCACATTTTCGTCAAGTGAGGAGGAAGTAAGGTGGAGAGGGGGGATGGCCATTTGGGTTCGGTGTAGTTCTGGAAATGGCGATCTGGTATTTGAATTTGGGGAAAGGGATGTTTATCTAAGATAATTAAATTTATAAAGTAATTAAGTTATTTAATTATTTAATTTATCTCAAAATCTTATAAAAGCTATAACTTCTTCATACAAGGTCTAATCGGCACGATTTTTTTTGCATTGCACTCGTTATGACGATAGATTCGCGATGAAACTAGTTTGGTCCAATTTGGAGCAAGCTGAAATTCGGGCGTCGTTCGATTTAGTTCAAAGAGGAACACGTCGATGAGTTAAACTCACCTTTCTGATTTTCCAGTATAATATTACGTAGATTAAATTTTATTGTATCTTCTTGAATTAATTGAATTTGTATAGGATCATGATATAGCATATTGGAATGCTATTTGATTGGTTGAATTTGATCTAGGATCGCGATATAGCATCTTGAAATGCTATTAGATATTTTGAGTTTTAAATTTGTATTCAAACTTGCTTTAAGTAATGGATCATATATATGCGGTGATAAATTGATGTTGATTTTGATTAATATAATTACGTTTTCAAAAGTTATAATGTGATTAATGTAAGTATATTTCTTAGTGTTATCTATTTAGCCAAATAAACATCGTTTAATAAATGTAAGGTTTTATCTTTGAATGGCATTGGTTAGCAAAATAAATCTCCGTTCTGCTATTATATTTTTTGGACATTTAACTAAGTGCCAGTTGATCGTTAATTATGAATTGGTTTACATATATGCTTGATTATGTAAATACCAGCAATTTATTAGAGAAGTTAAATGAAAGGTAATGGTAGCTTGATAAGTACCACTGTGATTGCTGAGCTTTTCTAAATTTTGAAATTTTGGATTTAATGAACTTCTAATTTTATAAATTGGAAGAAAAATGTTTTAATTATTACTATGTATATATACAAGGAGCTTTATTAATAACTAATTACAAATATTGGTAAAATTATTTTTGTAAGTTAATTACTTATTATCCATAATGTTTTAAAATAAATAATTTATTTAATGTTTTGAACATAATAATTATTTTGTTATTAGTTATTTAAAACTAGATAATTATTTCATTAAAACTATTGTTGAACATAATTATTTTATTTAAAAGATTGTTTAAAGTTATTTCGTTTTATTTATTTATTGGAGTTATTTAGAAGTTTAAGAGTTTATTATTATATTATTAAAAATGTTTTAGTTACATTTCTTTTATGTCATTTAAAAATGATTAAAACTAAGTTTATGGTGTTTTCTTTTATTTAATAATAATAAAGATGATGAAATAGTAATAATAAATTATTTAAATGGATTTCTTTTGTAAAAAGGATTTATGTATGTGAAGACCCACTATTTTGCACCATTCAAATCTGACAATAAATTAAAACATGTCAAACTTGAATAGTTCAAAATAATAAATTGTAATAAAAATTGGAGCAAATGAAATCAGATCACATAATCACAGACACAGAAATCAGAATACTCACAGCGGAATTAAAATAACTTAGTGGTTCATGAAGCCACTATCTCATAGTCTCAAAATAAGTACAAATTACATAGTTTTAAAACCAATACAGTTTGAAACAACCACAGAAATCCCAAATTCATTTGTCTCCATTACATAGGCTTAGATAAAAGACTGAATAGAAAATAAACAGCAGCTCGAAAATATGATCTTCCGCAGTCCTAGCTACGGGGAAAAGAAGTCCGAACTGATACTCAGGCTGACCCGAGCATAAGAAATAAACACAAACACTCGAGTCAGGACATACATACTTATACAGTGTAAACTAATTCAAGTGAACTGTAATATGAAGGCGAGTAACTTAAAGGATGCTTGGGATTGCCCATCCTCTAAGGATCCGTTAAACTATTTACTATGTAGTAATATTTCGTTATTATAATAGTGTCTATTAGTAAAGTAAACTTATTTTAAAATAGCATTAAGGCTTTACATTTTCCACCTTAACACATAACAGTGCCAATAGTCTATACAGTACCGTAATACCTCCTGATCGGGAGGCTACCAGAGAATACTCCATAGGTACGACACAAATCAAACTCGTACAAGGCACGCTAGGGTAGGTGACATGGCACAACTAGGCAATGCCAGGGTAGATATACCAATTACTATCTGGACTGGTGGTGACGCATAGCTGCTACTACCGCCCACCTCGAACAATACTCCCAAAATCAAAGGTGCGCACCAAACAATCACCAAGTAATAGAATGGCATACGAAGAAGCGTGTTCGATAAGAGGGGCTACCTCACTGGCCCGGAATCGCTCCTATTTTAGCCACCTTATGCCAACTCACGGGAGTCGGGTCTACGTCCATACCTCAATAGAACGTCGCCACCATCCTACTTCATTCTGGAATCTCCACCGCATACACGGTTGTCAAAGTGGTTTTCGGTATCGACAGAGAGTATGCCCATATCCGATCCCCGTCTCTTTAACAACCAACGTTATTGTTACCCGTGGTTATAAATTTCAAAAATGGTTTATATTTCAATCAAAATACTTCATTTTAAACTATGAAAAGTGAAGTTATTATTCTTACAAAATCCAATATTCAATCCCCAAAAGTTTAGCCTTAGTTCATTTGCATCAACTACAACACTTGCAAAGTGCGGTAATATCCCTTACAACAGATTTAAGTAAATTAAATTTCAAACTTCAATATAATTTCAGCAATAATTAAAATTTAATTTAAACCAATTTAACTTACAAAATCATATTTTCCACTTTGAAATAGTCATTTAAATTACCCAATAATTTGTGATTTTTATAAAGTAAATTTCTCAGTATGTTTGTTAAGCGTGGATACTCACCTCTACAACGCTGCAGATTTGATTCAGAAACGATATCCACACCGGAAAAACATACAGAAGGCAAGATCAAATTTTAGCGGAGGCAACGACCAGATTTAAATCTTGAAACAATAAAAATCAAATCTAAGTATGAAAATTCTCATACGAACATATCAAATTTAATAAAACAAACTGAAAAGCTAGATCGAATAAAATAATGTGATAAATCAATAACACAGTCCCTTCACCAACGACTCAACCCACACTCCACATACTCGTCCTTATCCAAATTTTAGATCAGAAATGCACGCATTCATTCAAGCAGTGGGATGTTGAAGGTATGGGTTATTTTTCAACAGGTAAAAATGGTGAAAAGAATGGGTCAATAGTTGGTTCAAAGCACACAGTGCTCGGCTGTGCATGGCACGGTATGTGCATGGGTTCGCCAGTGGGCCATCATTGCCTGGTGATGCGGCAAAGGTCAGGGCGAGGTCACTGTCTCGAGTGGATGGCGGTGATGGTGGTAGTGGCGGCTGCAAGTGATGGAAGGCAAACTATTTGATCGGCAAGGCATTTATACTAAGGGTTTCGAAATGGCGACCTTGCTCACAAACACTCGGCCAGCTATTACATCAGGGGAGGAGAAGGAGGCTGTACTGGAGGAGGTGGCGGAGAGGGGTGCTGGCCGGTCGATGGGAGGTGGGTGAGTTGAGCAGATGAATCAAAAGAAAAACAAGAAGAAGAAAATAAAATAAAAAGGAGTACAAGCGGCCATTACCTGATGCTTTACACACGAGAGAGAAGTGCAAGTTGATAAGGTAAAGAAAATAATGTACGTGGTTATTATTTATCAGATAAGTTGCGTAAATCAAGGAGGAAAGAATCGGCAAGAAATAAAATTTTATTTTGAAACGGCTATGGAAATTGAAAGAATTTATTCCTATTATATAAGAGAGGCAAAATGGAAAGAGTAGAAAGTTTACACGTGAATTGGGCAGGGTTTTAATTCCTCCTTTAACAATGCATGGCTGATTTGTTTGTTTTTTAATAGCCGAGGTAAGAAATTAATGAGCACGTATTATAGATGCAATAATTTAATCGAAACGTATGCCCAAATTTATAATAAAAGTACATATTTTATTTATTCGTTTCTTATTTATTCGCTTCTTATATATTTAGTAAAATATACGCCAAAGAATATTTCATCAAATAACGTACTATTTATAACGCCAACTAAATTAAACAAGAACAGATATAAACGTACCAATTAAAATGTGTAATTAAATAGCTTATTCATACACTATTTATTACTTAATTTAAAATTTGATTTGTTTACATTCATTTGATTTATTTATCATTTAACTAAGAAACCGATGTATATACGTATAAAAGAAACGTAAAATTTATTTCTTTTTACACAATATTTATTACTTAATTTAAAAAGTATATAACCAATTTTAAAAGAAACAAAAGTGGAACAAAATGTTGTACAAATATATACAGTTTAAATAAAAGATTTGGAAGTTAGAATTTAAAATTTTAAAATTCAATTAATGTTAAACTTTAACCAAAATAAAAATTATAGAAATTTCTTATATTTATAAAAATTTGGGCAATTATTTTTAATTAATTTAAAAGTTCAAACTTTTGTAATATAAAACCCCAAAGTTTTTTTTAATTAAATGAATAAAATATTTGTTAAAAATTTTGGGCTTTTATACGCTCCCCCACTCAAAACTTTTCGTCCTTGAAAAGGAACGAAAGAAGGAGAACAAAGGAAGACAAGATAATAGAGCAAAGTACCTGCAACAAATAATTCCGGATTCGAAGCACGTATGCTCTCCTCCGTCTCCCAGGTGCAATCCCGTTCGTCAGTGCTCCATTGCACTTTGACCAGGTGGATAGATTTCCTTCTTAGCTGTTTCGTACCTCGATCGACGATACGAAGTGGCTTCCTCTCAATAGTCAGATTAGGCTTGATATCCAAACTATCAAGAGCAGAAGGCTGGATAATAAGAGATGGATCATGCAAATAGCGACGAAGGTCTGATACATGGAATACATTATGTACTCCAGCGAATATCTCGGGCAAATCCAGTCGATAAGAAAGCTACCCAATCCTTTCCAAGATGCGCAATGGACCGATGAATCTAGGAGCAAGCTTCCCTCTACGCCCAAACCGAACCACATTTCTTAAGGGAAAGACCTTAAGAAAAACTAAATCACCAACAGAAAATTCCAAATTCCTTCTACGACGATTAGCATATTTCTTTTGCCTATCCTAAGCAATCCTTAACCTCCTCTTAATCTCCTCAACCTTCTCCGAAGCTTCCAAAATCATCTCAGGACCAAGGACCAAGTGATTTCCGGATTCAATCCAACAAGATGGAGATCTACAAGGTCGCCCGTAAAGAGCAGCAAATGGGGACATCTTAAGACTAGCCTGAAAAAGATAGAATGAGATAGATAGGGGATTAAGATAAGATAAGGACAGAGGATTGGAATTATACCTAATAACTATTGTTATAGGTGAATTCCACAAGATAGAGATGATCTTCCCAAGATCCTCCATAGTCCAAAATACAAACACGAAGGAGATCTTCTAGAATCTGATTTACTCTCTCTGTTTGACCATCGCCTGCGGATGGTAAGCAGTGCTCAGATTCAGACGAGTACCCAAGGATTCTTGGAAAGCTTTCCAAAATTGACTGGTAAAGATAGGGTCTCGATCACAAATAATGCTAAGGGGAACACCATGAAATCGGACAATCTCCCTCATATAAATCTTAGCCAGACCGGAAGTGGTACGGGAAGATTTGACCGGAATAAAATGCGCGGACTTGGTTAATCCATCCACGATAACCCAGATGCTCTCATTTCCTCTCCTAGATCTCGGTAATCCATCGATGAAATCCATCGAAATTTGCTCCCTCTTCCAATTGGGAATCTCAAGAGGCTGCAACAAACCTAGGGTCTTCTGATGATCCGCCTTGACTTGTTGACAAGTCGCACACCTACTAACAAAGATAGAGACATCGCGCTTCATACCCCTCCACCAATAAAGCTTCTTCAAATCCTGATACATCTTCGCCACACCAGGATGAATGTAAAGTCTGGATTGATGATGTTCCCGAAGTAACTCCTGCCTCAAATCATCAACATTCGGGACATAAATCCTATTATTATCCTCAGAATCCCTCTATCATCAATCTAGGCTCCACTACCATCAAGACTACTACCACCTACCCTGTTGCGAACATTCTCCTTAATCAATCTGATGATCCTATCCTCATCCTACTTAGCTTTGATATGATCCAAAAGAGGAGAAGAAACAACATGTTGACACAGCAAGGACTTTTTCCTACTCAGAACATCCGCCACAACATTAGCTTTCCCATG
Source organism: Allium cepa (assembly GCA_030765085.1). Classification (NCBI taxonomy): domain Eukaryota; kingdom Viridiplantae; phylum Streptophyta; class Magnoliopsida; order Asparagales; family Amaryllidaceae; genus Allium; species Allium cepa. Next base: position 618,798,796 of record CM060942.1, read on the forward strand.
GGTATAGTTAATGTCAAGATCATAAGAAGCGAGAAACTCGAGCCACCGAACTTGTCATCCTTCTGGGTGAAGATATATTTCAAAGACTGATGATCGGTGAAGAGGTCAAACTTAGCACCCAAGAGATGATGTCTCCAAAGCTTCAATGCAAAGACAACAGCTAATAATTCTAAATCATAAGCTGCATAGTTGGCCTCATGGGTCTTCAGCCGGCGACAAGCATAAGCAATCATTTTCCTGTCTTGCATTAATACAGCTCCCAAACCCTTGCAACAAGCATCGGTGAATACCGTTAATCCCTCATTCCCATTCGGAACGGTAAGCACTGGTGCAAAAGTAAACTTATTCTTTAACTCTTGGAATGCCGCTTTACACTTATCGCTCCAAATAAACTTAGCATTCTTTCGAGTTAGAGCGGTGAGAGGTGCAGAAATTCGGGCAAAGTTCTCAATGAACCTTCGATAGTAACCGACAAGGCCTTGAAAACTGCGAATATCAGTTGGAGTCTTTGGAGTTTCCCAATCATTGATCGCAGCGATCTTGACTGGATCAACAGAAACTCCATCACGAGAAACATTATGTCCGAGAAATCGGACTTCCTCTTCCCAGAAATGGCATTTCGAGAATTTAGCCTTCAATTGATGATTTCGAAGAGTTTCTAAAACATATCTCAAATGGGATTTATGCTCTTCCTCAGACTTGGAGAACACAAGGATATCATCAATAAAGACTAAAACAAATTTATTGAGCACATCACAAAAGACACGATTCATCAAGTCGACAAAGAAAGCAGGAGCGTTAATCAAACCAAAAGGCATAAATAGTCATTCAAAGAAACCATTCTCAGTACGGAAAGCAGTTTTTGGAATGCTCTCCTTAGTGACTCTGATTTGGTGGAAATCTGTGGCAAGATCCAGCTGAGAGAAAACGGTAGCTCCATAGAGCTGATCAAGCATATCATTCATGCGAGGCATAGGATATCTATTTTTCATAGTGAGCTTGTTCAGCTCCCTATAATCAACACACATCCGAAGAGAACCATCAGATTTGGTGATGAAAACTATGGCTGCTCCCCATTCTGAAAGCTAGGTATGATCAGACCTTTAGAGGACAAGTCCTGAATTTGCTTCCTTAATTCGATCTTCTCCCGGGGTGCCATCCTTCTGGGTGGAAGAACTACAGGTCATGCTCCAGGAACGAGACCAATACAGAAATCAATTTCCTGCTTTGGAGGTAGAGAAAAGACTTCACCAAATACGTCGGGAAATAATTTGCCTACAGGAGTGGAATGGAAGTCGCCAGGGAAAGTATCAAGAAAATAAATGAAGCTACCAGCGAAATCCTGGGGCAAACTACATTGGATTTCTAACGAATCACCAAAATCATCCTTGTGGGCAACTGTTCGAGAACTATAAGAGATACGGGCATCATGCCTATCCAACCAATCACCCCCAAGCAATAGATCGAAGGCGTCAAAACCCAAGATATAAAAATCACCAGTGAAACAGTGCTCGAAATGGAGAAGCTTCACTCACTTACAAATTCTACTAAGATTTGCAGGACCCCCAATAGGATTTGAAACACATGAAGGTATAGAGGCAAACTCGAGAGAAAGGAGATACTCAAATTTATTACAGAGATCCGATGAAATAAAGCTATGGGAAGCTCCGGTATCGAATAAAACACGAATAGGAGATTTAAACAAAGTAAAAAACCCTGATGTGTACCTTGAGAATCACTAGGAGCAGGAGTGGGTGCAGGTGCAGGCTGTGGAGCTGGGGAGGATGCAGAAGTAACAGCAAAAATACCTGATGCCTTGCCCTTCTTCTGAGTAGGGCGGTCCTTCTTGAAATGTCCCGGCTGCAAGCAGATGTGGCAGAGGTCTCGTCTGGCTAATTGAGCTGGAGGAGGGATCGCAGCACCCAAGGTAGGACAACTATTAGCATAGTGTCCTTTCTGTTCCATCTGTAGCACGTGATGCAGATAGGTGTACAGGCTGCCTCTGAGATGAAGAAGACGATCCCAACCCTGAAGTCCTATTCTGATTTCTCTGCCGATGTGGAAGTTGGGCTTCCTTTTCTTGGAACTACCAGAAGACTGAGATGGGGCAGGCTAGGCAGCTGGAGGATTTCTAGAGGTAGGATTCTCATATCTGATAGCCATATCCATCAGAGTAGTGAACGTACCATGCACGTGGATAATGAGGCGATCGTAGTATTCGGGGCGTGCACCGGCAATAAACTTCTCGTTTTTCTTCAGAGGAGTGTCTATCAGATTAAGGCCATATTGCGATAGCTCATTGAATTTCCTCTCATATTCGGCAAAGGACATATCACCTTGCTTCAAATCCATGAATTCCCGATACAGTTGAGACTTGCCTGCTTCCGGCATCTATTTCGCGAGGAAAGCATCCCTAAAGCACGATAAAAGATATAAGACAGATTTCAAAAGGGAGGAAACTGAACCAAACTTGGACAATAGAAGAAGGTACCTAAATTGTTCCCAAAAGATGTCAGCCTCAGCGGTGTGAGCTGTAACGGACAGCCACCAATCCAAAGCTGCTCCTTTTAATTGCCAAGCTGCCAACTGACTCTTCTAGGCATTAGTGATCTCAAGATCGGAGAAGATTCTCTCCAAATCTCTCAACCATTGTTGAGCTTCAACTATGCTCTCAGTTCCTGTGAACTTGGTGTCACCAAGCTCAGTATACTTCTTGCAAAGCTTAGTAAACCTAACTGGGGCAATGGGTGCAGGAGCTGGGGCAACACCACGTCCCCTACCTCTGGCATTTCCTCGATTCATCCTGAGAAATCAAGAATGAATTTAAGGACAGAGGAAAAATAGAGGCCAAGGTAGATTAGATAAGATAAAGTTCAACTAGAACAGGCATTTAACAAGGGACCTAATTACATAAGATGGAGAAAGGAAAGAAGTATCGGAAAAATTTGATTTCAAAACAAGAAAGTTTTATATCAAAATACTTCTTCGAAAATCTTTTAAAAAAAAATCATTTTATACTTAAAAATACACTCTCTCACAAAGAAAGGATTCTAAGATTGACTTCACTCATTCTAGGGTATTTCTACCCTATCTCTAATGAGTTTTTGCTCCGCAGGTTATGGTTTTCCTAAAAACCAAAGCTTTGATACCAACTGTGATGACCCACTATTTTGCACCATTCAAATTCGACAATAAATTAAAACATGTCAAACTTTAATAGTTCAAAACAATAGATTATAATAAAAATTGGAGCAAATGAAATCAGATCACAGAATCACAGACACAGAAATCGGAATACTCGCAGTGGAATTAAAATAACTTAGTGTTCATGAAGCCACTATCTCATAGTCTCAAATAAGTACAAATTACATAGTTTTAAAACCAATACAGTTTGAAACAACAACAGAAATCCCAAATTCATTTGGCTCCATTACATAGGCTAAGATAAAAGACTGAATAGAAAATAGACAACAACTCGAAAAGATGATCTTCAGCAGTCCTAGCTCCGGGTAAAAGAAGTCCGAACCGGTACTCAGGCTGACCCGAGCGTAAGAAATAAACACAAACACTCAAGTCAGGACATACATACTTATGCAGTGTAAACTAATTCAAGTGAACTATAATACGAAGTAACTTAAAGGATGCTTGGGACCACCCATCCTCTAAGGATCCGTTAAACTATTTACTATGTAGTAATATTTTGCTATTATAATAGTGTCTATTAGTAAAATAAACTTACTTTAAAATAGCGTTAAAGCTTTAAATTTTCCACCTTAACACATAATCGTGCCAATAGTCTATACAGTACCGTAATACCTCCTGATCGGGAGGCTACCAAAGGATACTCCATAGGTATGACACAAATCAAACTCGTACAAGGCGCGCTGGGGTAGGTGACACTTGTAACGACCCGCAAATCCGTACCCCTTGAGTCAACACTATTCTACCTAAATCAACTCAAGTTGTACAGAACTACGAACCATTTGGGTTTAAGAAGAAGAGGTAGAAGAAGAGAAAACAAAATCAACATCAGAATCTAACCATCGCAGCGGAATAAAATATAATAGATAGTAAATAATCTTTACTCAAAATCAAATATATCTGTTTACATATATTACATCATCAGAGTACATCACTCACAGCTCACATCAATAACATACAATGGATACACAACAACTCAAACAGCGGAATATATATATAACAAGTACGACTGTACGTATCGTCATCCAGCTCGTCTCCTGAGCTCCACAGCATCATATCCTGTATCCTATAATACTCGGTCTGACCCGAGCATTACAGTTAAATAATACCCGAGTCAGTCTGGAATACCAGCGTGAGAAAACCACACCCAATTGATTATTAAAGTTTCAAAAAAAAATCCTTTGAAAAACAAAAGCACCTCGTAAGACCACGCCACAAATAAACATGTCGGGTTTTTTCCTTATGATAGCTAAAACAATTTTTATAGAAATCCTCTGATATTATAATAGGGTCTATATAAAAATACTTATAAAATAGCCGAAATTGTTACATGATTAAATTCTAGCTACTAGCCACAGAGTGGGTAATACAAACAAAACTCGTACAAGGCTCGTAGGGAGAATGGATTTCCAACTAATGATTAGGCACTGAGGTACCACCTGTCACAGTATGGGGCCTAGATCACCGTACCGAGGAGTACGCCCGCTCCCTTGCAACACAAGGCCGGGACTATCCCTTACTGGATAATCCCGAGTGAGATCACCCCGCGGTTGGGATCAGCAACCGCCCACTAAGCCGAAATAAAAAGGGACATCTAGACTGGAATGACTTCACCCTGCTTGGGTGCTACCCACCTAGCCTTGCTGCATAACCCCTGATTTTCAGTCATTCCCACTTGATAAGGCTTGAGGCTAAGCGTTACCTTTAGAACATATCCCTTAGAATGCCCATCGTCCACCTGATGATGTTTCGCAAGCATTCATCCATACAAGTCCGTCCCGGGTTCGAACGGAACCGAAGGCACTATTCCTACTACATCCATTTTGGAAATATCCTCAGGATTAGTAGCGATTAGACCTTGCACTTCACTGCTCCATCTTCGAATCCATAATCGTTTTCACGAAACGTACAAACCGGATCGAAGTGGTTTTCGAGAAATAAATCTCGATCCCGGTCTCTTCGAAACGATCAGCGCATTTGGCCAATATTGATAGTCGGTTATTTAACTATCAATTATATTCACAAACAACCATCAACCAATAAATAATTTTCCAAATTATTTATTAATCTCAAAAATATCTTCACAAGATATATTTCTATTTCCAATCCTTTTGAAAACAATTTCAAAACATCTTTCTCTTCAAAATAAACTTCCCAAATATATTTCTATCTCCACTGAAATCACCAAGCACAAAACTAGATTTTTTAAAAATAATTTAAAAACACTTTATTGTAAAATATATTAGAAAAACTTGCTTTATTACTTAATTTAAAACAATGCTCTAGGAATACTAAAATAATGTTACTTTATAACTATACATTAGATTTTCTTCTTTAAATTACCAAATCATTCTTTATATAATTATTACGATAATAGATTAAAATAAAATACTTACTTTGGAATTTACTTTAGAACATTTAAGTTAAGACTATTTCAATTATTGGCTAAGATAGATTCTATATGATTATTTAAAAATAAGTTACTTTATAAAATATAAAACTAGGTTTTCACTTTTTAAATACCATTATACTAGGTCATTCTTAAAATAATTACTACTATAATAGATTAAAAGGAAATACTTACTTTAGAATTTAAATATTTAGAAACAATAAATTTTCAAAACATACTTTTTAAAACAACTTTAAAACCTTTAATTTATATTTAAAAATTAACTTTGCAAAGGTACTTGGTTATCCAGGGAGAATTCCCAATCTCAATCACTTAAATCAAAATTTCAAATTGATTTCCAATTTATTCCATTCAAAATAAATCTCTTTACTTACTCAGTTCATTCCAAAATTTATAAATTATGGACCTTATTATCAATGTTATTATTTTCCGTTTGATTTTAATTTCTTTTATCTGAAATATACCAATTCCAGGTTATTCCCAATTCCTTCTTAAATAATCTAAATCTTAATTATAAATAAATGTTTTGTCCTTTTAAATAATAACTCTGAAGTTTAAAATCCATTAATCTTCTGATTTATTCAAAATTTCCCTTTCTATATTCAAAATTTATTTATTAGAATTTAAAAGTCACTTTATTTCTTTCCCAATTCATTCTTAAATTTATTCAAGTTTACATAATTATTTTACTTACAAATTTACTTATTTTATTTCCTTTCCAAGATTCAATTTATTTATTTTTAGTAACTCATTATACCCAATTATATCCAATCGAACATAGCATTCAATATTCCAATATCATTCATCATAGAATATCAATTAATCACAACAAAGGGTATTAAACAATTTAAATAAATGTTGAGGGATCCAGTTGGATCCCTCCAACCTGTTTTCCCTGCATCCACAGACGTTAGTACAACATAAATATCAATCCCCAAATATACCATACTATCACATCAATCAATTCAAACACTCATCCAATTACTTAAATTTAATCATTTTAAATTTAAATTTTAACTGAGTGAGATTAACTCACCTTTGCTTTTTATTAGCATCCATTTCAATCCAGCTTGATTTCTTCCCGATTTAGACCTTGAATAACATTAGATGATTTTGATTAACATTCTTAAATAACCGACCCATCAATTATCCTTCCAAATAAATTTAAATTAACTAGTAATTTAAATTTAGACCAGTAATTTAAAGTTTAAATAAATTCTTCGATGATAACCAATTTTCCAGTAACCAAAAATTTAAATGAGTTACTTAAACCGCTTATCACCTATACATTATTTCAAATGTAAAACGTGTATATTTATTTTTTTCTCTTTTTTTTCCCCTCAGTAAAAAATATAAATATTTTTGTTGTTCTTCCTTCTGTAAATAAATTCAAAAACAAGGTATATATTTATTAAATTTAAAACATAACTTAACTTTTATCTTACTGTACTTATTATCTTGTCTGTAAATAGAAATTTCTAATATATATAAGGCTATATAAACTCTTACTATAATTATGTAATTTAATCTTTTCCTGTTCTCTGCATGTACGTATATACATATCCTTATTGTCTATTTATTATTTCCTGAAACCATATAATGTATATCGTAAAGATAAAACAATTGCAAAAAGCCTCAGAAAACGAAAATACCTCAATCAGAGGTCGGAGACGACGAACCCTAGCCTCCTCTCGGCCACACGCGATGCTCAAGACGTCCCCTTTCCCACGCGATCAACTGCACCGAGCTTCCCATCTCGCGAATCATCCTGCCTCGCGGCCATGCTCTAAGGGTCGCTACCTTCGAGCTCCTCAAGGCGATTCGTGCCTCGCTTCGGCCGTGCCCCCCTCTCACTGCTATTGATAAGGATCGAATCGACTTCGATTCGATTTCGAACGAAGTCACCAACCTACTACGCTTGCAGTTCGCCCGTGATTTTTTTTTAAAGCTCCGAGATGAATACGCGGCTGTGGGTTGGGAAAGCAAACACGCGATGTAACTTCAATTGAAGGACGAGATGATGCTTTAAAACTCTCAGCCAATATTGATCTTGAACGAAGTGATTCTCTTTTTCTTTTTTTCTTTTTTAGATTTGAAATGAAGGGTTCGGCTGATATAAAATTTGATGCAGGAAATGTTTGCGTGCTGGGTAGGGAAGAAAGGGAACATGATAGGAAAGGAAGTCGGCTTGATCAGGAAAGATTTCGACCGGTGATGGCTTATGTGATAACATACTTATAAAATTTAAATTAAATTATCATTGTAAATTTCGACGCGTTTATATATCGTATGCTCACACATTAACTTCAATCAATGCGAAATTTGAAATCCGATAATAATTCAATATTACGGACCCAATAGAACTGGTTTCGTTGAATTCCGAGACTGCGCCTCGGAAGGTTATTTTTAAATTCAATTTAAACGATGAAATTTCAAAATTGAACAAATCACTGTAAAAATTTAAATATTAAAACTTCTATTATCTTCAGCACTATCAATATAAATTTTACTGATCTTCAAATTATTTTTAACAGGCTTAAAATTCTAGATTCAGCATTTTACTCAACTTCAAATTATTCAATTCAATAATTTAATTGTCAAATAAATTGTGATATCCGTAATTCAAGTTAAAATTACTCCATTGAATATTTAAAAGCAATTAAATATTTCGATTTAAATGCTTGAAAATTCCGGGTCGTCACAACACCGCACAACTAGGCAATGCCAGGGTAGATATACCAATTACTATCCGGAATGGTGGTGACGCGTAGCTGCTACTACCGCCCACCTCGAACAATGCTCCCAAAATCAAAGGTGCGCACCAAACAATCACCAAGTCAAAGAATGGCATACAAAGAAGTGTGTTCGATAAGAGGGCTACCTCACTGGCCCGGAATCGCTCCTATGTTAGCTACCTTATATCAACTCACGGGAGTCGGGTCTACGTACATACCTCAATAGAACGTCGCCACCATCCTACTTCATTCTGGAATCTCCACCGCGCACATGGTTGTCAAAGTGGTTTTCGGTATCGACAGAGAGTATGCCCATATCCGATCCCGGTCTCTTTAACAACCAACGTTATTATTACCCGTGGTTATAAATTTCAAAAATGGTTTATATTTCAATCAAAATACTTCATTTTGAACTATTAAATGTGAAGTTATTATTCTTACAAAATCCAATATTCAATCCCCAAAAGTTTAGCCTTAGTTCATTTGCATCAACTACAACACTTGCAAAGTGCGGTAATATCCCTTACAACAGATTTAAGTAAATTAAATTTCAGACTTCAGTATAATTTCAGCAATAATTAAACTTTAATTTAAACCAATTTAACTTAAAAATCATATTTTCCACTTTGAAATAGTCATTTAAATTACCCAATAATTTGTGGTTTTTATAAAGTAAATTTCACAAATAAATATCAAACTTCTCAAGGCTTTGCTTATTAAAGTCAAATATACAATTTTCAATTCTTTGTATTAAAAATTTACTTTAACCATTAAGTTTAATTACCACTTCAAAATATGACTTATTTTCCAGTTTATTTCTTAACTTACCCTTTTCTCTTAAACCAAACTTCACTTTTCTAAGTTTAGTTATACTCAAAATTATATTTTTATGTGTTTATTTATTTAACCATTTAATTCATAGAAAATGTAAATAACACCTTATTAATTCATTTTAAATTCAATTTGCATCAAATTTATTATATTTTATTTACTTAACTTGAATTCCATTTATTTACAAAAATCAAAATTCCAAAATAAATTTATATTTCAAATTCCAGCTTAACCATTCTTTTATTTATATATTTAAATTGTATAAAATTACCAACAATCATTTTAATTCAATTTAAATCAAAATATTATAATATACAAATTTAAAATACTTAAAATTTCCAGAAAAATATATACAAATAACCACAGGTCTATATAATATTTTCTAACCTAGGTCAAGTGATACGGATAATATATCATTTCAATTCGCAATTTAAAAAAAATCCGGGTTCTACCATTTCAAACCCGCAATCCTAAGTTAAATAAATAAAATAATAATAATAAATAAATATCGTTCAGGCCTATCATTTCAGCCCATAACGATTCTACTCTAAAGGGAAATTATAGTGTGATAAACAGTAATAAATAAATAGTTTAACGGCATAAAATATAACAGCATATAATATAACGGGTGATGTGACAAATTTATAACAGGGTTCAAACATCATAAATTTTATATCACAGGAAAGTAAAATATAATATAACCATTCTACAATTTCACTTGTTAATAAATTACAATTGTATAAGTATGTTTGTCAAGCGTGGGTACTCACCTCTACGACGCTGCAGATTAGATTCAAAAACGATATCCACACCGGAAAAATGTGCAGAAGGCATGATCAAATTTTAGAGGAGGCGACAACCAGATTCAAATCTTGAAACCATTAAAATCAAACTAAGTATGAAAATTCTCATACGAACATATCAAATGTAATAAAACAAAACTGAAAAGCTAGATCGAATAAAGTGATGTGATAAATCAATAACACAATCCCTTCATCACACGACTCAACCCACACTCCACATGCTCGGCCTTGTCCATATTTTAGATCTGAAATGCACGCATTCATTCAAGCAGTGGGATGTTAAAGGTACGGGTTGTGTTTCAACAGGTAAAAATGGTGAAAAGAATGGTTCAAAGCACACAGTGCTCGGTTGTGCACGGCACGGTCTGTGCATGGGTTCGCCAGTGGGCCATCACTGCCTGGTGATGCGGCGAAGGTCAAGGTGAGGTCACTATCTGGAGTGGATGGCGGTGATGGTGGTAGTGGCGGTTGCACATGATGGTGGAGGCAAACTATTTGATCGGCAAGGCATTTATACTAAGGGTTTTGAAATGGCGACCTTGCTTACAAACTTTCGGCCAGCTGTCACATCAGGGGAGGAGAAGGAGGCTGTACTGGAGGAGGTGGCGAAGAGGGGTGCAGGCCGGTCGGTGGGAGGTGGGTGAGTCGAGAAGATGAATCAAAAGAAAAACAAGAAGAAGAAAAGAAAAAAAAAAGGAGTACAAGCGGCCATTACCTGATGCTTTACACACGAGAGAGAAGTGCAAGTTGATGAGGTAAGTAAAATTATGTACGTGGTTATTATTTATCAGATAAGTTGCGTAAATCAAGGAGGAAAGAATCGGAAGAAATAAAATTTGATTTTGAAACGGCTATGGAAATTGGAAGAATTTATTCCTATTATATAAGAGAGGCAAAATGGAAAGTGTAGAAAGTTTACACTGAATTGGGCAGGGTTTTAATTCTTCCTTTAACAATGCACGGTTGATTTGTTGATTTTTTAATAGCTGAGGTAAGAAATTAATGAGCGCGTATTATAGATGCAATAATTTAATCGAAATGTATGCCCAAATTTATAACAAAAGTAACTTATCTTATTTATTCGTTTCTTATTTATTCGCTTCTTATATATTTAGTAAAATATACGCTAAAGAATATTTCATCAAATAACGTACCACTTATAACGCCAACTAAATTAAACAAGAATGGATATAAACGTACCAATTAAAACGTGTAATTAAATAGCTTATTTATACACTATTTATTACTTAATTTAAAACTTGATTTGTTTACATTCATTTGATTTATCTATCATTTAACTAAGAAACTGATGTATATACGTATAAAAGAAACGTAAAATTTATTTCCTTTTACACAATATTTATTACTTAATTTAAAAAGTATATAACCAATTTTAAAAGAAACAAAAGTGGAACAAAATGTTGTACAAATATATACAGTTTAAATAAAAGATTTGGAAGTTAGAATTTAAAATTTTAAAATTCCAATTAAAGTTAAACTTTAACCAAAATAAAAATTATAGAAATTTCTTATATTTATAAAAATTTAGGCATTGATTTATAATTAATTTAAATGTTCAAACTTTTGTAATATAAAACCCCAAAGTTTTTTTTAATTAAATAAATAAAATATTTGTTAGAAATTTTGGGATGTTACAATATAATGGAGTTTACAAACTTGGAAAAAGGATTTAAATTGGAAAAGAAGTTAGGTTCTAAATGGTTATGAAAAAATGGATTATAAATGGTTAGTAATTAAAAATGATTTTTTATAAATGGGTTAGGAGATTATAAAATGGTACTTTTATAAATAAAACTTGGAGATTTATAAGGAATTCTATGAATAGATTTTGGGAATTTATAAAGAAGATATTTTAAAAATAATAAAAGAAAGATAGTTAAAGAAAGAGAGGATACTCTTGGATATTTATATCTTTGTTTAAAGGATACTTGTGTTTAATTATTTTAATATGATCTTGAAATAAGTAAATTTTTCTAAGTATCGAGATATAATGTTTTTGTGAATATACTTATTCTGTTGAGATTAGTATATCAAAGTGATATCCAAAGTATATGAAAAGTGATCTTAAAGTTATAAATGTGAGGCTCAGTGGGTTCCATGGAAAAATGAAATTTATGGTTGAATGTTTGTTATTCGATGGTTTAATAACCGACTATCGAAATTGGGCGAAAACATAACTTTGGAAATATCTGAGGGAAACACGTTGGTTATATGGCATAATCATCTCCGACGATGTTATACTGTGCATATAAATCTCATTTCGTTCTCTTAGGGAAATGGTAAGGAAATCCGTTTAGGAGGTGATCTCCGATCATATCTTTGACTGTTTATTTCCTAAAGAGCTGGAGTTGAGTTTGCCAAAAATTATTGAACGTTGTTTCGAAGAGACCGGGATCAGATTTGTTATCCAAAAACCACTTTGATCCAATGAATGCATTTTGAATTGAAGACATCGTGAAGAGCATGGAATCAAAGATAGATATGTAAAGTGCAAGGGCTAATCGCTACTAATCCTGAGGGTGATTCCAAAGTGGACGTAGTAGGAATAGTGCCTTCGGGTTCGTTCAGACCTAAAACAAATTTGTATGGATGAATGCTATCAGCACATTGTCATTGGAGGGCAATGAGCAATCTAAGTGTAAATGTTCTTGAAAGTTAAACATAGCCTCAAGCCTCATCAATCGGGAATGACTAAAACAAGGGAGATACAACAGGGCTAAGTGGGTCACTCCCAAGTAAAGTATGATCATCTCTATCTAGAGTCACTATTATCTCTCATTTGTATGCTCGAGGCCCATTAACGGAGAGGTGATCATATTCGGTACTATCAAGCAAGGGGTAGGCCCGACCTATGTTGGCCGGGGGTCCAGGCAAGTCCTTGGTGTTATTTTATCTAGAGATGCACCGTGAGGGACGGTACCCTAGTAGCCCAGTCATTGTATGGAATTCATTCTCCAATAGGCGTTGTACGGACTTAGTTGTGCCCAACTATGCTAAAACGTGAGATGCAACCATTTTAGCTATATTCATATTTTACTTTGACCCCTACACATTATTATAATATAAATGGATTTTCTATAGAAAATGTTCTGGTTATCATAATGTAAAAACTTGTCCGTGTTTATATGCAGCGTGGTCTTACGAGATACTCTTGATTTTTCAAATATTTTTCCTATAACTTTAAATCCAGTTGGATGTGTTTTCTCACGATGGTTTTTCCAGACTGACTCGAGTGTTAATTTATTACAATGCTTGGGTCAGACTGAGCATATTTACATATTACTTTGGATGCATTAGAGCTTAGTTGACGAGTTGGAGGTCTTCAACTCTATTCTCGTGTATGTTTATTTTTCGCTGTTTTATTATTGAAATTATCAGCAATTGTGAGGACATGCTGTTATAACTGTCCAAGCTGATAATTCTTATTATTGTTGTGCTCTAATGGATGTATGTATATAACCGTTTATCTTTTTTTAAAATAATTGATATCATATGTTACTCCACTGCGTTTATGAGATTGTGTTATTTTTAATTTCTTTTCTCTCTTCTTCTCTACTTCTTTCTTTTTTCTTTTCCATAACTATCCGTCTTTCCATTCAATTTGGGTTAGACATATGTGACTTACTGTCAACTTGAATTGTACAGCTTGGCGGGTCATTACAATAGCTTTTATCGTTCCAGTGATTTGAATATCTCGGATTTAATTCAAATTTGCATATAATCCACGATTTTCTTCTCATTCACTAATCACTATAATATTCTAAGTTTTGCTCCAAAATCTAAATAGTTTAGTCCTCATGGAAGATGGATTTAATTTCACTTTCAGATTGTTGAAAAATTGATGGATAGGAACAATAAAGAGAAAGTGATGGAAGTTGTGTTATGGATGAGTCACTACCTTGAAAGCGAAATTTGACATGACTATGCTGCAATCAATAATTGTAGTTCGCTCTTCAAGATTAACACAATGATCCTTCATACTTGTGCACTCAAAGTTGAAGGATTTGGAGATTTGTTGAGGATTTTTAAGTATCTTTTGAAAGATAGATTTACTTTTAGAGAAAACTGAAAAGAGAGAAGATGAAGAAGAGAATTTCATTTTCTGAGGATTTTATATTTCTTTCCTAAAGATGAGAGAAATGAGAGAATGAATTCAACGCCCTTATCCTCTCTCTCTATTTATCATATAAATAACATTTCATAGAAATGTTTTCTCATTAATAAAGGATACACAAAGTCGGTCAATGAAAAGACTTTGGTTTTGTTGTAATTATCTAATAGCTGTGTCGACAGCGGTGAAGGGCTGAGCTGGAGTTGGAGGTATCTGATACTCGAATGTGCTCTTTTCTATGCAACCTCTAAAAAGCTGATCCAAACCTCTAAATTTGAGCGGGGCATTTCTCCTAAATTTCTTGTATTTGTAAGCGGCAGTATTCCACCATTGTTGGGAACCGTCCATCCAATTGTTCTTTACATCACACACTTCTCCTTCTACCTGTAGAAGTTTGTCCTAATCATCCCCAACAACACTCAAGATCGTCCCATTTTTTCTTCACTGTGCATGGGACCAGTTGAGGTTCAGTTTCTCGTTGAATACTATCGTCATGGACCCATAAAACCCACTAAATGAATTCGTTTTGTCCGGTAGATAATCAACGCATAGATCTATGAAAAGTTCCTTCCTTTTAGTTTTCCATAAAGTTATGGTCTGGGAGAACGTAGAAGCAGTAGCAGAACTAGAAGAATACATTATAATACTGAAAAATAAAAATTTCAAAACGCTAATTTTTTTTCTAGAAAAATACATGTTGTAGGTACGGGAAAAATAAACATAATAACGGAGAAAATTACCTTGTAATAAGCTTGAACGGATCGGAAAAAATTTGGAAAGGAAGGAAATAAGTTGTTTGAACTACTGTGAGGATGGGGAGGAGGATGGTGGCTGCATTTATGTTGGGTGGATAGAAGCTGAAATATGGATCTTTTAGATTAGAACGTCATGACGAGTTAGACGCATCGGAAGCCAACGACACAATTTCTTCCCTCTGGTCGGACGGTCCAAATTTGGGGTTTGAACCATTGCATTCGACACGTCTGGCATCAAAAATGTGAGCATGGCTAAAAATGGCTGCGAACGTCATCTAAATTGCATAACTTTGTACACTTTATACATCTCGAATTTAGTGTATAATGGCTCATTTATGGTACATGTACGTTGAGAACCCCACGCACACACTTCCCATCATTTAGTCTAGATAAGAGTGAATTGAATTTGAGTTCTCATAATCCCTGGATTTATGGTTTGCCGCTCTTATTTGATTTAATGAAGTTTCTTATTCCCATTAAAGATTGCCTTATTATTTTCATTTGATGATTATATATTTATCAAGTGTCTTTCTATCATTTTAACTCAAATTTGGATATAGTCTTATTCCAGCAATTCTACATTTTTCCGTTGCAACTTTTTCGTTGCATGTGTATGTTTCATATCCAGTAACACATTATACACTATCATGTTTTGTAGCATCTTATTCACATTATATCGTAGTTTTCTTTACTTCACTATATACTGTTTCAAATATCATTATCCTATTTGAATTTTCCAAATTCAAATTATGTGAAGAAAGCATAGAATAAGAATGAGTTAATTCATATATAGGTTATGTTTTTACATTTCAGGATTTGATGTAATTTCTAAGAAAGTGGAATTTAGTTTATTTGACACTTGTTGAATACACTAGCAATTAAAATTTTAAGGTTTATTATAAATTGAGATTTCACGGTCCCGTATGTGGGCGACACCGAAACATTATATAAAAGTGAAGAAAACTGCTAGAATATGTCTTGGAATATTGAAACTTTTGAAAGGAACTGGGCCAGCCCGCAGTAGAAGAAACATATACATTTCAAAATTTTACCATTTTGGATCATTAACGGGCCTATGAAGTCTAAATGTATTTAGATCTTATCCAAATTTCTTTTAAACAAAATAAGTATTTTATTTAATACCATATTTTTTTTATTAATTTGATTCTAAAACAATAAAGAATGGGATATAAAAATACGGTCTGAATATATCAAATATATTCATTTCTTAATTGTGTGACTGAATAGTTAAACATAAGGAAAGTATGATAAATTGATAAAATGATGCATATGAATGTCTGTACCGAAATTGGGCATAACACTCTTCAGAAGTATTTGAAGAGATAAAAATGAAGAATAGAAATGTAAAAAGAGGATTATTTAACAAACATTTAAAAAAAATGAGCAAAAAACGCAAAAACATAGGATTTAGAGTGGTTCGGCGTATGGCCAACGTCCACCATGAAGTTGATGATTTTACTGATATTTACTTGCTGATTACAACTAATTAAAGCAGATTACAGTGATGAATTTCGAGTACAATAGCAGTATTAAAGTGCGAAAATGGTTTCGGTAGAGTCTGGACGTCAAAGAACAAAAGATCCCTTTTCTGTAAGCTTTGGGAAGCTATTTATAGGCATACGATGCAAATGTCTCACTCAGATCTCAGGAGACTTCTTCTGGCACTTGTGTGGGCCTATGCGATCGATCCCACATGATTTTGACTAGATTTGTGATCGATATGAACGAATTTCGTATCGATCAAAATTTGATCCAATTGATTCGAAATTTGGCATGAACATTCCTTAGGTTGTACGTAAGCTTCTGTGAAAATTTCATAGCATTTTGACTTGTAGATTGTGAGTTACGATCAATGCAAGTTTGGATTTTATTTCGACTGTCTCGTTCGAATCGATCCCTTCGTATCGATCAGTTTTAGTTGGTATTAAGCACGTGCCTACAAGTTGTCATGGCACTTGATTTTAGGATCGATCTGAAGATCATGTCGAATCGACCGAGTCTTCCTTATGCACGTGCCTTGTTCGAATCGATCTTATTTGTTCTTGTTCGAATCGATCGAAGCTACTCTATTCGTATCGAGTGCCGTGGCTTTATTCTATCAATCTAAGATGAACTTTTCGGATCGATTATGTAGCCTTGTTCGTATTGATCGAAGTCGTTCCAACTTGATGGATACGAACAAAGGATAATGTGATGGACACGAATAGATGAACGCGCGTGGGTTGATGGATACGAACAACCGATAATTTGATGGATACGAATAAGGCCTCGCTGGATCGATACGATCACGATGGATATAAGGCGAAGTCACTCTGATCGATATGAACATGATGGATGCGAATAATGCGGTCATGGATGGATTCAAATAGATCGGCTCGATCATGGCTTTTTGATGGATACGAACGGCTTGTTTTCTTGAGTTACATCGATCATATCTCAAGTATACGAACTCAAATTGGCTTGAAATTTGGAAAGTTGGCTTTCATAGCTTTGCTTATCATGTCTTTTCAATTGTAGCTTGATCCAGACTCGAACAAAATTTATCGATATCCATCGCGAGCCTGCGTATGACCGATCTTCGGGATAGACTGCCCTTGGTTTCCAGTCAAGTTCCTGGTATCACGGCCTTGCCAAAGGGAGGGATAACATTTGCCCTCCAAAGTACATCTTATGAGAATATGACGTGCTTTGAAAATCCACAATCTTCATTTTGAATAGTTCCATCTGACTTGTTAAACGGTTGTTTTCTTTTCTTCGAAAGCTGCAATCTTTGACTGACTCTTCAGTAATATGAACAGTTGACCGCCAACTGTTGTACTGTATACTGTTGTATGATAGTAATCAGCTGTTCGTTGTTGTAATTGTTCATCTGGTGGGCATTCGACCTATGAATTTCAAAAATTGAAAATTAGTCCGACAAATATGCATATATGTTAACCTGACTCTCTTTAACGTTCGCAAGTTCACAAGTCGTTGTCAGTTTTAATTCCGTATCAATCCTCTTCTTAATCAATGTGAAATTCAAGTTGTAACAACACTTGATGGCTATTCTGGAATGTCCCTTCGTATCGATCCTCTCCTGGACCGATGTAAAAGGTCGAAAGGTTGTTCTCCCATCGATGTAATTCACATTGATGGATACGAATTAAACACTTCGTATCGATGGATATGAAATTGTTATTTCATCTCGATAGATTTTTGTAGATCCAACAGGCCTTTGCAGTGTCTTTCATATCGATGGTTATGAATCCTTGCAATCTTTCAAAATAATGGATACAAATGACTGATTTCGTATCGATAAACCAATGAGGGATATGATCAGAGCAACTGGCCCCTAATGTATTATTCATATCGATGGATACAAATCTTTAGAGGATGCAACTTGATGGATATGAACAGTGCACTTCGTATCGATGCACCTTGGATGGAGTTGAAAACAGTGGATTAGAATAATGCAGTTCACATTGATAAGATGCGATTTGATGGACGCGAATACCACACTTCATATCGACTTGATGAAGAACCGGTTAGGATCGGTCATAGCGACCAGGAGACGAATCGTTTTTCTTCATTTCGTGGCTCCATATATAAGTGCTTCGTACTTAGCATTTTTTTCTTACTTGCTCACTTTTCCTTTGCTTTCGTATCGACTGGAAAACTCAAAAATAGAATCTTACCTTTACTTTCGAATTGCACCCAGCTCTCAACCTCTAAAACCAATCGTTGAAATTAGGTAACTAATTAACGAATCCGTGTTAAAAACGACGAGACTTGATGTTTGCGTTCCAATCCACTTATTTCCATGACCGATTCTGGTGAAACGGAGACCATAGATGGTCGGAGCGAGGTCGAGGAAAGTCATAATGGCAATCGTGCTGTTTGGAGAAGAAGGATAGATGGACACAAAGGGATGGCTCGTACCAGGTGAAAAGGAGTGATTCACATCGATCGAAGATGATCGAAGTTCGTATCGATTGGAGAAGAAGAGGTGTTGAGGACGCAACTTCGTATTGACAGGAGACTGTGAAAATTTGTATCGATCTGGATCGATCGATACGAAAAGCTAGCTGCGTGATCGATACGAAGATGAAAGGCTTGCTGATCGATATGAACTGGAACCTCGGGTGATCGATACGAAATCTCTTGGGCCACGATCGATACGAATTGAGCCTTTGGTGATCGATCCAAGTCTTGACCTTGATGGATACAATATTTTGATCGATCGAACATTTAACTACGACGAGCTTCAATCTGGCATAATTGGACTTGACCGTTGAATAGCATATTTGACTATCCTTTGAAGCTCGTCGATGGAACTATAACTTAACAAACTTTAAACAAATTTTAACTTGGATCGGTCTCTAAAGTTTGGATGTCATGGTTGTGACTATCAGCGATGACGGTCACTCCAGTTGAATTTCGAAGTCATGTCGTTTGCATATTTCCTCATACTTTGCAGAATTTTTCAAGTAACATGTTGCACTGTACTTGCACATTCACACACTTCACACTAGGGGATACATAGGCTTATTATCGTCTAATGATGGTTTTTCATGAGTTAGTTAGTTATGGAGTCTACAAGCTCACAACAGCTGGAAATTCAGAGTTCGCTTCCTTTAACAATAGATACACCGGTCATCGTGGTCGAAGTTATAGATCCAGCTCTAGATGGGCTACCAGGTGCTACTTTTATCGGTAACCCACAAGGTTCTGTTCCATCATATTTGAAGACATGTTGGGGCGGATATGCCTAAGGCATGGTTTGTCGTTGGATGACGTGTTATTGCCGAGGCCGAATAACAGACTGCATGCTCCACCGAAGGGGTTTACTGCCTTCAGTCATGATGCATGTATAGCTATAACATTTCCTCCGTTTAACCCATACCTTAGAGAAGTGCCGTCTTTCTTCAGAATCACCCCCTCTCAGTTGCACCCCAATGGATACGCTCTACTGAACAGCTTGTTCATTGTGTTTATGGAGCATCTTTTTCGACCACTGATCCCGATCGAGACTAGATACTTATTTAACATCAAGAGTCAGGGAGATAGCCCTTCTTTTACGTTTCTGGAATCGATCAGGAATTGTCAAGTGGTAATGGGATCCTAGACCAGGCTGAGTTATTTCAAGACATAGTGGTTCTACGTTCGATGCCCTCCAAGGTTTGCTATTCGTTGTTTAGTCAGACGTAGGTGCTGCAACCTTTTCAAGTAGTTAAAGAGATAATCATAGCTGATACCAAAACTAATATCATCTTTTCTTTACAGCCGTTTCCATGATCTGTGGGCACACATTTTAAAGAGATAGTCCGTGTCCTTCAAGAAGTGTCGAATGAGATGAGGGAAATAGAGTCGGTGTTAACAGACCAAAACTTGTTGATTGTCGGACCGATCGAGCGAAATCAAAGTATAAGGCTCGAAGGAACATTATGGGCAGTCCCGACGAGACGGGTGAAGCGTAAGAAGCCCAGGGTTGTAATAGCTGAAGAGGGTGATGACGAAGATACACCCAGGGATGATGACGAAGATACACCCATGGATGATGAAACCGTTGCCAGGCCTTCTAATGCCTTTTAAGATTCCGAGGGAAGGAGAAAAGGTAAGGCCGCGACCCATAAGCGTTCTAAGTCTGGGAGATGGAAATATGTGATCGTGCCTCTCCCTGTTTCTGGTATTGGAGTTTCAGAGGCTCCTCCCCTCGCAAATGGAGAACCTTTTCGAAGGGCCTAGCGATATCCCAATTTTGGATTATGTGTCGCTCCAACACGACGTCAAATTGGAGGAGCTTTATGTGCCTTAGACTTAAGCGAGTCTCTTCCCACAAGTGTGGCTGACATTTCCGATTGGTCAGAGGGATGTACATAAATATACACTTCATGGCACTGCACGATTTTCGATCACAAACTATTTACTTCAGGAGATTACCGACTTTTTTCTCTTACTTTGCAGGTACAATGCCTGGACATGGGTCGATATTGGGGAGTCTTCGCTCAGCTCGTCGATCCTCTTCATATTATGACTCACGTAGGAGAGAGGCAGAGAGGGATTATGACCGTGGATATTCTAACCAAGAAAGATATGACAGGGATAAGGACAGGGACTATGACATAGATCCCGATCACATTCTCCACTTCCTATAATCCATACACACCCCTCGAGTTATGGAAAAAAAACTATAGATCCTCCCTACCATAAACCATCTTCCCAAACCTCTAGGCCTGAATCACACCGTCGTAGACACGAGGCCGAAACTCCCGTTGTCACTGAACAGACTATCACTGAGCCTACCGAGGAAGGAGCTATTAGGATCGCACAACTAAAGAAGGATTTTTCAAATATATGCTTTGATGGCTACATCTTCCCTCCACACTTAAAGAGAATTTCAGCGGAGGTAAAGAACACAATGCATGATTATATTCGTGACATCTATACTCAGTATAAGGAGTGGACGAAAGCCGCAAAGAAAGCATCGAAGCTAGCCTTTGAGCGGGCGACCACCATAGAGAAGTTAGAAAACGAGCTCGCTCAAAAGGATCGAATCATCCAGATGCTTAATAATGAATCTGAATCCTCCCGAAAGTTGGAAATAGAGGCCACTCAAAAGGCCGTCGAGGAAAACTTGGCTATGGAGAGGATCAAGAAAACACACTTTGCCTTGGTGGAGGAGATCAGCCATCGGAACAAACTGTCACTGCCAAACGGGATGCGGCTCTTAAAGAACTTAATGAGCTCAAAGACAAATTCTCTGAGATTATCAAGGAAAGAGATGATGCGAACCGGGCAGCCCAGGAGGCATGTGAGTAGGCCGTAGTGCTCTGGGGTGAACAGGATGCGGCAACGGCTAAAGTCCGAGTGGTGGAGACCGAGGTTGAGGAGAGGGTCCAAACGGCGGAGTCCAGGCTAGAGGATGATATCGAAGATCTCCTCGTTGCTTATAATGCTAATGTGCTAAAGCACATGAATCTAGCATGGCTCGAAAATTATCCGATACATCTTCACACCGCCTAGGCCAATTGGTTAAGGAGGAGAAGGCGGTGCATCTGGGTGAATCAATTGACAAGTTTAAGCTTGAGAGTCGTATGCTGAATTAAGATGAAAGAAAGATTCTCCACGAGTCGATGATTTCACATGAAAAGGAGAGGCTTGGCATCCAATACTAGAAGGTTGGAGAAGGTTCAGGTGTTGAGCATCATGACGCAAATATTGAGATTCCTGCGCCAACCCAACCTGGATCTGCACCCACGGTTGATTCCCAATCCGTCCCTACTTACAATCCGGATCAGCTGTGGTTATCTCCGGCTAGAGAGCACACTTCTGAAGTCGTTCTATCGCCCATGAGCCAAACCGAGGAAGGTATTTTGAACATTCCTCATATATGTTCAAAATAAGAAGCTTGATTTGAAGCGTTCACTAACAGTCTTTCTTTTTCTCTATACAGTGACTGGAGTTACATCGATTGCGCCTCTTGCAACTCAAGAATCACATCAAGCGTAGGAGGCCATCATTACTGAGGTGACTACCATAACAACGACTGCATCGATTGATGGAACACAGGGTTACACACTCTCTTTCGATGAACAGTTGATGGAGGAACTTCTCAGTCATCACAGTGACCCTTTTGCGGACCTACCATTTGTTATAGGTGGAAGCGCACCTGCTACTGGCTCTTCAATGCCGACCACCGATGCCCCCAACGAGGCTCAAGTAATTCGTGAAGAAGAGATATTGGCCAAAATCGATGCCAAAATAGAGGCAGCATCTCGTGGCAGTAGTTGTGGAGTTGGAATAGCGGCACCTGGCCCGGCTCCACTAAAAATGATATCACCTGGTGGTACAGTTATTGATACCAGCGCATCTATCCCGCCTCCTATAGTGGATCTAACCACTTTGAATCCGCCTGCAAAAAGTATTCCTATTCATTTGAGCTCGAAGGAGGAGGTAGATATAATGCCACCTACTTGAGACCAGCCACCGAAAGGTAAAGGCTCAAAGAGGAAAATTACTGGTGGCTCCAGCGGGTCCACACCGAAGGGGAAACCAAAGAAGAAAAGAGAATAGATGCTCCTCCTCCTCGGCTCATTTTTGAGTAGATAGGAATCTTCCTTTAGCCTTTTTAGGCCGTGTATAGATGTAGGTTCGGCCTCCGCTAGTAGGAATTTTGGAAATAACTTGTACATAAATTCCTTCGACAAATAGTTGAAATGAAATTTTGTTTTGACTTCAACTCAATTATTGTTTGTTGGCTTAAGTGTTCCAGTATTCGAATTCTAGTTCAGTGCACTTGTGAAGTTTCAGCTTCCGGGTCAAGTTTGTATTTATTCTTCAAGTCCTGAAATGACAGACATGAGTCATAACCGGAGATTGAGTTGAATTTTGATGTTGCACTGCTTCAGTCAATGGTCGACACTTAAGTTTTGCCCCTAGTTTCGAGGATGAGTTGTAAAGATCGGCCAGCGATTGGATTTCGCCTTCATTTCGTCGAGCTTAACCTCGTTGAATCAATGCTGAAACAAGTGAGAGTCGAGTGGTCGAATCACTCTCACTCACTTATTAATGATCACATCCACGCTCTGGGGATTTTCATTTGTACATCGACGGTCGATCATGTCTATTTAAGTTTTAAGTATGTGTCCACGCTTTGGGGACTTAAGTTAGTTTACGAGTGGTCATTCACACCCGAGTTATGTTTATACTCTAACCACACTCTGGGGACTTAGAGTCACTTACGGTCGATAATCTGGTTTGCACTATGGAAATCCAGAGATAGTCGACGTTTGTACTCTAGTTTGCACTGCGAGAACTTGAAGTTGGTTGATGTTTATACTCCAACTCACACTTTGGGAATTTGGAGTCGACGTTCATACTCCGACTCGCACTCTGGGAATTCGAAGTTTGTGTTTATACTCCAGTTCACACTTTGGGAATTTAGAGTTGATATTTATACTCCAATTCACACTCTGGGAATTTGGAGTTGGCCGATAGATGGTCAGTCACATCTGTTTAGGCTTTTAGGATTGCGTTCGCACTTCGAGAACGATGGATTTATAAGGATCGCGGATGGTCGATTCACATACACCTCGAGTTAACAAGTGAGGTCATTAAATGGATGGTCCATCCTCCTCGAACTTGGTTTGGATACGGTCGAAGTCCTTAGGTGGACGGAGCCACCCTCTTCGAAACCACATTCATAAGTTTATACCCCAGCTCGCACTTTGGGAGACTGGAGTTAGTTAAAGGATTGTCGTGTGTCAATCCTCCTCTGGCTCAACTATAATGCCTTGTCCCCGAGATCGGGTTTCACTTAGTGAGTGGCCGGTCGTATCACATTCACTCTCTGTTTGAATAAATCCCATCGTATGATGGAACTTAACTCTTTATGCATCATGATGGTTGTATGACACATTCAATAAATCATAGCTCTTGCTCGAAGAGATGGCATTTTATTGTTGAAATGAGAAAATACGGCAAAATCAGTTGCTTTGTTAAAATTTCAAATTCCGAAATGCAGAAACAAATTGCATATAAAAAATAGACTAAATAAATAGAGCCTGTCATGTGTAGTAGCGACGAAGACTTTCGCTATCAACGATCGATAATTTAAGTGTGCCATCTCCGAGCTTTCGTTCAATCACATACGGCCCTTCCCATGTCGGCTTCATGTGTAAAGGAACCGAGTATATTCTTTTGAGGACGAGATTGCCGAGCTCGAAGGTTCGGGGTTGGACCCTGGCATTGTATATTCGGATGACTGGACTTGGGTATGCGGATGCCCTTAAATCAGCCTCTTCACGCTTCTCATCCAACAAATCAAGGGATTCAGCAAGAAGTATTGCATTCATTTTCAGGTCATAGTATGTCACATGATGAGAAGGTACTTCCATCTCGACTGGAATAACAACTTCTGAACCACATGAAAGAGAGAATGGAGTGTGTCCGGACACGGACTTATGGGTTGTTCAGTAAGCCCATAAAGCCATAGGAAGTTCATCAACCCACTTGCCCTTGGCATTTTTCAGTCGTTTCTTTAGAATAGACTTGATAACCTTATTAACAGCTTCAACCTGGTCAATGGCTTGAGGGTATGCAACTGCGGAGAATTTCTTCTTTATGTGAAACCGTTGGCAGAAATCTTTGAACTTAGCACTGTCGAATTGGATCCCGTTGTCAGTGATGATGGTATGTGGGAGACCAAATCGGAAGATAATGTTGCGGACTACAAAGTTGATCACTTTCTTCATCATGATTGTAGCAAGAGGCTCAGCTTCGGCCCATTTGGTAAAGTAGTCAACTGCGATGATGGCGTACATGGCACGACCTTTGGCCAAAGGTAAAGATCCAATGATATCGATTCCCCATACTGCAAACAGCCATGGATTGACCATTTAGGTTATCTCAGTAGGTGGCGCTCTAGGAATTCGAGCATGCTTTTGACATTTATCACATTTCCTAGCGTAATCTGCTGCATTGCGGTTTACAGTCGGCCAATAATATCTGTATCGGAGTACATTCTTAGCGAGAGCTTTCTTTCTGGTGTGATCGCCACATTGTCCTTCGTGAACATCATGTAATACTCGCTTAATTTCATTGTGAGAAATGCACCGGAGTAAAGGAATGGAGTACCCTCTTCTATACATGACTCCATTCTGAATAGTGAACCGTGCAGCTTTTCAAAGAATCTGTCTCATCTCACTCCTGCGCTCAGGTAGCGTTCCACGCTCGAGATAATTTCGAAACGGAGTCATCCACAACTCCTTATGGGGAGTGATTTCAAATATCCAGTCTACCTCCATCTGATTAATGCTTAGGGAAGATAACATTTCCATAGGAATGAGTCCCATTTGTTGTGCTTCGCCCTTACTTGCAAACTTTGCCAATGAATCAGCCTTTTGATTGTGCTCATGGGGTATGTAGAAGATGGCATAATAATCAAACTGATTTAATATCTCTTGGACCAGAGATAGGTAAGCAGCCAATCTTCGATCTTTCGCCTGATATTCACCCCGAAATTGGCACACAACTAATTGTGAATCACAATAAATCTTCATAGCAACGATCCTTAAATCTCGGGTGAGTTCAATATGGCAAGCAAGGCTTCATATTCAGCTTCATTATTGGTCGCACGAAAATCAAACTTTAGAGCATAACATATGGATCGACTTTCGGGGGTTTCAAGTATAACTCCAGCACTTGAGCACTAATCGTTTGACTCGCCATCATTATGTAGCTTCAAGATATATTCGGGAGATTCACTAGTTTTGGGAAAGTCCTCTGGGATAGTAAATTCGGCTATAAAATCTACTAAGACATGTCCTTGAATGGCTCGCCATGGAGTGTAAGTGATATCAAACTAGTTCAGTTCGATATTCCACTTGACTAGCCTACCAGACGTCTCAGGCCGTGTAAGGACCGGACGTAATGGCTGATCGGTGTAAACAGTAATAGGGTGAGCTTGGAAATACGGATGGAGCTTCCTAGAGGCAATAAAGAGGCAATAATCCAACTTCTCTAGCTTCGGGTAATTTCTCTCAGCTCCGGTTAGTCGTTTACTAATGTAGTAGACCAGTTTTTGCACTCGGTCTTCCTCCCGTACTAAGGAAGCACTGATTGCGTTTTCTGATACCGCCAAGTAAAACTACAATTGCTCGTGATCGATAGACTTTGACAAAATAGGTGGTGTGGAGAGGTACTGAATTAGTGCTCGGAATGCGCCCTCACATTCCATGGTCCATTCAAAATTCCATTTCCCTTTTCGAATCAAATCAAAGAAAGGAATGCATTTGTCAGTGGACTTTGAAATGACCTTGCTCAGTGCCGCTCCGTTAAGGCTCCAAACTTTCCTTATGGTTCTTGGAATCTCAAGATTTTCGATCGCCTAGATCTTTTCGGGATTTGCTTCGATTCTCTGAGCGTTGACGATAAACCCAAGGAATTTTTCGGATGCGACCCCAAAGTGACATTTCAATGGGTTGAGCTTCATCCTGTATTCTCGTAGGATACTAAATATCGATTCCAAATCTTTAATATGATCAGTGGGGACTTCACCAGCATGTCATCTACATATACTTCCATGGTCTTTTCGATCTAGTTAGTGAACATTCGATTGACTAGTCTTTGGTATGTTTACCCGGCATTCTTGAATCCGAAAGGCATGACTTTGTAGGAGTAGAGTCCCAGATCGATTACGAAGCTACTATGTTCTTGGTCGGGTAAGTGCATGGGTATCTGGTTGTAACCGGAATATGCATCCATAAAGGATAATAATTCGTGCCTAGCCATTGAATCTATGAGCTGATCAATTCGAAGAGGTGGAAAACCGTCTTTCGGGCAAGCTTTGTTCAAGTCTGAGTAGTCAACACACGTTCTCCATTTCCCATTTGGCTTTCGAACATGTACAAGATTGGATAGCCACTCTGGGTATGAGGCATTTCGAATAAACCCATTCGATTTTAACTTATTGACCTCTTCTTTAAGAGCGGCTGGATCCATACCATGCCTTTTTTGCTTGACCGGGATGTGCCGCGGGTCAATATTCAACGTGTGGCTCACGATGTCCAGCGAGATATCTCACATGTCATAATGCGTCCAAAAAAATACGTCGAGGTTTGCATGGAGAAATTCAACCAATTCACCTTGCATTTGTTGGCTTAACTGAGACCTAATCTTTTACATTCTAGAATTGTCGCTATCATCAATCGGACATCAATCGTCAGTTCGACCGGAGAAGCTTGACTATCTTTACTTTCTTCTTCATTTTCGTTATCTCTTGGGTAAAAATCTCTTTGGAATTGGTTGGGATACCCGGGCCTAGGCCCAGGCACTAATTGTCAATTATCAGCAAAACAGACGAAGAGAGATTCCTCTACGCCCTTTCCTTCTCCTTTTTCTGCGTCCCGCATAGCTCAGCAACATAACAGGCTCATCCAGTAGCCTAATCTCCTTGAACGAGTCCAACCCCACGACCGGTGGGGAAATTTAGAGTCAAGCACCATGGGGCAATGGATGTCCTGAATTCATCCATGGACGGTCGGCCCAAGAAATCATTATGTGGGGAGTCTATATCCAAAACAATAAACAACAGTATTCGAACTCTCCGACGCTCTCCAACTCTCAACTCCACTGGTAGTTCCACTACTCTAGTGGGTATGGGAGCGCTCCCATTGAAACCATGAATTAGGGCCTGACAAGGTTTCAAATCTTTAGCCTCCATCTTCATTTGGTCATAGGCTCGCTTGAACAGTATATTAACGGAACTTCCACTGTCGACCAGGATCCTCTTCATCCAAGCAGGACCTACTTGGGCTGATATAAAAAGTGGATTAATAATGGGGCTTCGACCCTGTCAGCATCTCTATTTTGAAACACGATGTCATCAGTCATCATCTTCTGTTGTTTGGCCGGAGCCTCACCGTCACAACTACTACAACACTCGAAGTCTGGATGCCTAACAAAGCTGGCATACGACTCCATTTCCCTCTAGCTTCGGTCTGCTGGATGAGGACCGCCACTTACAATATTTAGCACTAACCTCCCGTCGGTACTAGCAGGTTCCTCCTATCTTGCCTGATTAGGTACATTATTTTGATTCGATGGGCCCGCACCTCCAGACTACGGTGCCCGCACAAACTGTTCCAACTTTCTTTCTCTAATCAACTTCTCAATGAGATCTTGTAAATGACGACACTCATTTTTATTGTGGCCATAACTCTCGTGAAACCTACAAAATTTCCCTGTTTGGATCTGCCACTTCGATGATGGCTTCGAAGCAGGCTTCTTGTATTGGATAGTATTACGGGTTTATAGATATACATTCTCCAGAGACGTATTTAGGGGAGTGTAATTATCAAACATAGGAGCTCTACGTCGTGGACCACGGTTCTGATCTCGCTTTCTACGTCATGGACCACGGTTCTGACCACGGTTCTGATCTCCCCTCCTTACAAAATTGCATCCCCGCAATTCCTAGAGACGATATTTGTAACAACTACATACATACAACATTCAAAAGAGAAGGAAATAAGCAAGAGATGAAAAGATAATCTCACCATCGACAAGAAAAGATAGAAAACCCGGATAAGATCGCTCGATATACTCTCTGGTTTCCCAAGTACAGTCATTGGGATTAGCGGACCATTGAACTTTAACGAGCGGCACGTCCTTGTTCCGAAGGTGTCGAACCTCCGTGTCAAGCACGCGAATAGGTTGCTGTACAATAGATAAGTCCGGTGAGATCTCAAGTTCTAACAAATCAGGAGAAGTAATAACAGAATCCGACTCCCGGAGACACTTTCGAAGTTGCGAGACGTGAAACACGTCATGAATGCTAGATAAATGAGCTGGAAGTGAAACTCTATAAGCCACAGGGCCAATACGTTCAGTAATAGAAAATGGTCCTATAAAGTGAGGAGCCAATTTTCCAGTCGTAGTGAAACGCATAACCCCCTTTAAAGGAGAAACACGAATAAAAACAAGTTCGCCGATCAAGAACTCGAGAGGCTTCCTACGGTTGTCCGCGTAGGATTTCTGACGACTCTGTGCCTCTTTCATTCTCAATCGAATAAGATCAATCTTCTCGGAAGAATGATGAACAAAGTCTGGACCAAGAATAAGCTTCTCCCCAGATTCTAACCAACATGAAGGTGATCGACATGGCCTTCCGTATAAGGCTTCGAAAGGAGCCATACCGATACTAGACTGAAAACTATTGTTGTAGGAGAACTCTACAAGAGGTAGGTGATCTTCCCAACTACCACCAAAATCAAAAATACAAATACGGAGAAGATCTTCTAAGATACGATTCACCCGTTCAGTCTGTACATCAGACTGCGGATGATAAGCTGTAGAAAAATTAAGCTTTGTTCCCAAAGCTTACTGAAGACTCTTCCAAAAATGACTCGTGAATAAAGGATCACGGTCACTCACAATAGAATTAGGAACACCATGAAGTCTCACGATTTCCTTGACATATAACTTAGCCAAAAGAGACGCAGTCCTATTAGACTTAATAGGAATAAAATGAGCAGATTTAGTGAGGCGATCAACAATAACCCAGATGCTAGAATGGTCCGATCTCGAACGAGATAGGCCGTCAATAAAATCCATAGAAATTTGATCCCATTTCCACAATCGAATCTCTAAAGGCTGAAGAAGACCTAAAGGACGCTGATGTTCGGCCTTAATACGCTGACAGGTTATGCAATTACTCACATAACTCGCCACATCGCGCTTCATGCCTTCCCAATAATAAAGACGACGCATATCGGCATACATCTTACTACTACCAGGATGAATGGTATACTTAGAACGGTGACAATCATCAAGAATGTCATGCCTAAGTGCAAATCAGAAGGCGCAAAAAGACGGTTCTTCTTGCGAAGACACCCATGAGAATCAATGCTGAAATCCCGCAACGCCTCATCACAGGATCCAGACTCACAAAGCTGAATAAGATGCAACAATTCAGGATCACGCCGCTGACCATCGGCAATACGATCCAACAAAATGGGTCGAGCTCCCAAACTAAATAATAGAATAGGAGAATCAGAAGATGAACCTCGATCATGAATTTCACAAGAAGATAGAGTCTCAAGAACATCCCATTCGGCAAGCATCATAGAAATAACAGCCGAACATTTGCGACTAAGCGCATCTGCAACACGATTACCCTTACCGGGGGTATACTGGATATCAAAGTCATAGGAAGCAAGAAACTCGAGCCAACGCTGTTGCCTCATATTGAGTTCCCTCTGAGTGAACAAATACTTCAAAGATTTATGATCGGTATAGAGAATGAAGCGCTTGCCTAATAAGTAGTGTCGCCGAATCTTCAAGGCGAAGACAATGGCGGCTAACTCAAGATCATGAGTGGCATAGCGAACTTCATTCGGACGTAGTTTCCTAGAAGCATAAGCAACTACCCGATCCTTCTGCATAAGAACAGCACCGAGACCACTACCACAAGCATCGGTGTAGACAACAAGATCATGATTCCCTTCGGGAACCACAAGAATAGGAGCATTAGTGAGAAGTTCCTTTAATGTCAAAAAGGAAGCTTCGCACTTGTCTGACCAAATAAAATGAATGCCTTTACGAGTAAGGCAGGTGAAAGGAAGCACAACACGGGAAAAGTTCTTAATGAACCGACGGTAATAACCCGCCAATCCAAGGAAACTACGAATCTCATGAACATTTTCAGGCCTCTTCCAATTCTGAATGGCTTCGATCTTTGAGGGATTGACAGAAATGTCATCGGAAGATACAACATGGCCTAAGAACTTAACCTTATTCTCCCAAAAGTGGCATTTGGAGAATTTGGCTCTAAGCTGATGATGACGGAGAGTACTCAAGACAATCCTTAAGTGATTAGCATGCTCGGCTTCAGACTTAGAATAAATAAGGATATCATCAATAAACACAAGGACGAACTTGTCGAGATATTCCCGGAATACTCGATTCATGAGATCGACAAAGAAAGCAGGAGCGTTCGTCAAACCGAACGGCATAACGAGCCACTCAAAAGAACCATATCGAGTGCGGAAAGCTGTAAGAGGTATGCTATCCTCCGCGACTCGTAACTGATGAAAACCCGTGGCAAGGTCGAGCTGAGAAAAGACCTTAGCACCACTCAATAGATTGAACATATCATCGATCCTAGGCAATGGATACCTATTCCTAATGGTCAACTCGTTAAGCTTGCGATAATCAATGCAAAGCCTAAGAGTTCCATCAGACTTCTTCACAAAGACAACCGCGGATCCCCACGGAGAAAAACTGGACTGAATCAACTGCTTGGACTCAAGCTCCAAAAGCTGCTTCTTGAGTTCCTTATTTTCCTTTGTAGACATCCTCGTGGGAGGACGACTAACTGGCTGCGCGCCTGGATTGAGATCAATGCGGAACTCAATTGCCCGCTTGGGTGGCAAACCCGATACAGGCTCAAAAACATCAGAAAAGTCACAAGCAACAGGAATACGAGATATATCATTGTCATCTCGCGAGTCAAGAGAATATAAAGCCTTCTCGGAATTATCCACATTCCGAAGAACAAGAGATAGCTGAGTAGGCGAATCCGGATGTCGAAGATATATAGTTCTCTCTGAACAAATAATCCTGGCATCATATCTCACTAGCCAGTCCATACCCAAAATCATATCAAATCCCAGACAAGAAATAACGTGCAGATTCGCACGGAAAGAAAAGCCACATAAAATAATCTCAACATCATCACAAAGCAAACTAAGGGTCGCGGATCCCCCAATAGGATTCGCAATCCTTAAAGAAGTAACCATACAAGAAACATCCAAAGATAAATCATCAACGAGCTTTTTCGATACGAAAGAATGTGATGCACCCGTATCGAAAAGAACTCGAATACTATGATCATGAAAAAAAATAGAACCTTCCAAAATAGATGAAGATATACCTTTGGACTGAGAAGGACCTTCAGAAGCCTTAGCAGCATAAAGCCTGCTAGACTTGGCACCAGCCGGAACAGTAGGGCAAGCTGAAACATGATGACCTTCCTTCTTGCAATAATGGCAGAAGAGAGGCTTAGGACAAGCTCGAATAATATGATCAAGAGAACCACAATTGAAACACTTTCGAACGAAAGACGTTCCAGGAGACTGAGGCTGAGAACTAGAACCACCAGTCTTCTTCTTCTTAGAAGGAAAAGGCTTCTTCTGAATTGGAAACGGCCTCTTGTTGGGGTTCTTGGAAACCTCAACATCAACATCACTATCACACTCCTTCTCGACGGTCTCGAGATGAAGTGCCGAATCAACCAACTCCTCAAAAGAAAGTTTAAGCTGGAGAAACAAAGACTTCTTAAGATATTTCTTAAGACCAGAAACAAACTTCAAATTCTTCTTGTAAGAAGTGCTGATGAATTCAAGACCATACTGAGATAAAGCCTCGAATGATGCAACATACTCAGAAACAGAAGATTTTCCTTGCTTCAACTCAAGGAAGCGACGGGTCAATAAAACTTTTTCAGATTCAGGAACGAACTTGAGTTCGAATCGTCCCCGAAACTGAGTCCAAGAAAGAGTAGGCTCATCAATCTCGGCTACAAGAAGCTCATACCAATCAAGAGCACGCTCTTGTAATAAACTAGAAGTCACAAGAACTCTATCATGGTCGGAAAGATCCACGTGAGAGAAGATACGCTCGCACGTGCGAAGCCAAGCTTGGACTTCAAGAACGGACTCGGAGCCCTTAAACGGCTTCCCTCCAAGATGAGAAAAATCACTGCACTAACGTGCAAAAGCAGACTTGCGAGGTGGAGATACTCGAGGAGGAACTGGAGGCTGAGTGCTCCTAAACAATTCAAAAAACTGATCGGTAGACATATAAACGCCATCCGGATGTGAGCCGCTGGATTGCCCAGCATCCGAACGTCGTCCTCTGCGTCTTCCAGCCATACGCTAAAAGTTAAGATAAGAATAAGATTATTCACAAGGTGGATAATTCAATATGGAATACTATGGAATAAAATGCATTCCTAGACGTATTACCAAATTCTATCTAACCTTGATGGAATAGAGAGAAACGATGATTCAATGATCTGTACTTTGATGTATCGTAATGTGTTCTATTCTGTGTTTATCATACTTTGTTCTAAACCTGGCTCCGATACCACGCTGTGACGCCCCACCTCTAGACCCGCACTAGCAAAGAGTATTAATAGATAATACCGTCTGCTAACACGGAGAATAAGGCTGTTTAGGAGCGACCATCTATAGCCTTGCTTTGATTATCTATTGAATACATCGACAATTGCCTTACCAAGCAGATCGACATATCCAATGAATACTTAAAACAAAACCATAGGTGGCTAGAGGATCTATCAGAATAGAATATAACAACTCAAATGCGATATACATCACAGAACAGTAAACCATCATATACACATATACTGATACATAGCAGAGTATACAAAATAATACATATCAAGTGGTATAACAAACCACAATATACAGACGAGTTCACAAGAATAAATATCAGAGTTACAACATAATAGGACTACACAAAAGCTATGACAAAAAGAAGCTAGCGAAGTAGTCCATGCGGAAGCAAAATAGGCTAAGTCCAAAGTACCTAACCTGAAACATCTCAGCCTGACCCGAGTATAAAATACACGGGTCAGTCTAGCTAAACAAATCAGTTAGATAAACTGAACAGCAATAAACCTACAAGGTTACGAAGTATAACAAATATCTCTAAAAGAGATAACACAATCATCAACAAAAGATGATTCATATCGAACAAGCCTCATATCATTGGCGACATATAGAAACAAAGGATAAGAATATCCCAAAGCAAGCCATAAGGCAATAACAAATACCCATAAGGTATACAAGTTCCACAAGGTAATCGCTACACATCATGCGGCTCAAAAAGACCAATACCGAAGGGCGATACCAAGGGAATATACATATTAATGAAACATCATAAAATTTGCTTGAGCTCAGTACTGTATAAACAAGGATCCATGAGCCCGAAGACTGCAAACCCAATATCACCCATGCGGCTCATAACGACCAACATCGGAAGCGATACTAAAGGGCAACCCAATATCACCCATGCGGCTCATAACGACCAACATCGGAAGCGATACTAAAGGGCAACAAACCCGAAGGCACAAACCCGAAGGTACAAACCCGAAGGCAACATACCCGAAGGCAACATACCCAAAGGCAACAAATCGTAGTGGTGAAGGTCAGAGACCCGGTACTGGACACCACTAACTGGCGGAATGTGTCACAACTCTCGAAAAGGAATCCGAAAAGTGTTAACGTATGTCCCATAACCACTTGTTCGCACTAAACGGTTTACTATCCGTCAGCCACTTTCACACTCAAAGCAGTACAAAGTTTACCTCATATCATCGATAAACCAAACTCGAAGGTTAAAACGATCAATCGAATAGGTCGGGGACTAATCGGAAAGATAAACGTAGGGATTCATGGTCCGTGT
This sequence comes from Allium cepa, assembly GCA_030765085.1. Classification (NCBI taxonomy): domain Eukaryota; kingdom Viridiplantae; phylum Streptophyta; class Magnoliopsida; order Asparagales; family Amaryllidaceae; genus Allium; species Allium cepa. The sequence goes on from CM060942.1 coordinate 618,833,655, forward strand.
TTTACCTAACCATTTAATCTTCCTTCCACTTCGCTCGAAGTGCGAGATTGTGTGTTTTAAATAGAATTTATAAATTTGAGAAACGAACTTTTAAATGTGATTTTAGAAGATTATTTTATAAAAACCCGTGGATGAAGTCAAAAAGGAATCATCATGGTCAAATATGCATAAAAAACTAATTGGAATCAATTTAAATCGATAAAAGTGGGAATTACAAACAAATAGGCACATTAGGAAAAATGAGGCAGGTCAGTCGACTGGTTCACTGCAGTCAGTCGACTGATCCAGAGACATAAAAATCCCATTTCCTGCATTCAGTCGTCTGACTAAAATGGCCAGTTGACTGGTCGCAGGAAACAGAGACTTCTTGTCTCTGTTTACGGCCTTGATATGCCAATTGGCTACAGCCAGTCGACTGACTGCAGAAGGTCAGTCGACTGACTGAGCCTGATGGCTGTATCTCAGCCTTTCTAATGAAGGAAACACTCCTTCGAAATGCAATCGACGAGCAACGACGCTAGGGAATTATGTCCCACGTCAACCCAGCGCTATTGGCTCTCTTACCCAACTCCAAACACATGATCAAACCTCAAACTATGATTCTAGAGTTTTATACTTCCAAAATACCAAAATTTGCAATTTTCATAAAACCAATCCGAACCATAAGCAATTGCACATGAATAATTGTTGGGAATTCATACCTAACAACCCAACATAGTTGTAAACATAGATGTGAGATAAAAATCTCACCTTCTAATTCAAAAACAAAGAAGAAGGAGTTCAATTTGCAAGGAGAAGACCAACAAATGTCCACTTCAACTCTACTAGCTTCAATCTAAGAATAATACAAGTATTTTCCTAAATTAGGTTTAGGAAATTTCTGAGGTTGAAGAGAGAAAGAGATAGAGAAGATGAAGAGGAGTTTACCAATGGCTTCTCTATGATTTTGGAGCAAGAATTTGGATTTGCAAGAGGATCTAGGGCTAGGAGTTTCTAATTTCCTTTCTCTTCCCCCATTTCAGTTTTAGCTTAAGCTTTTATGAAATGAATAAGTGAATGGAAGGAGAGAAGGGCTGAGTTGGTTTATAGAACAGTTTGGGTGAAACCCAAACCCAAAGCCCACTTAGCAAATAGAAAAATTCGACTTACTCCAAACATATCAAAGCTTACACTCAAAAAGATCGCAAACGCCATTTTGGAATCAATGGAAATGGTTTCGAGTCCCAATTCGGCCGTTTGTAAAAAGTAACATTTCGGACCCAAAATCCGACTAACGACGTTATATTTAAATTAAACATTTAAATATAAAATCGTTAAATATGCGGGTTGTTACAGTGTGGTCGGGTTCCATAATGCGAAGTTGGACCGGTCGTGGTCGACGGTCTGTATCTCGCCTCCTTGGCTCGAAGTTCTCTGGAACATAGGGTTCGAGAGTATGTCAATGTTGATAATGGTTCGGATCTGACTGATTCTGGGAATCAACTCTTGGTTCAATAGCGTTCATGGTAGTACGGTTGTCTGTGGTGTAATGAGGAACAGTACTTCCTTGGAAGGAGGGTCCAGTCTGGTAGCTGGTTGACGGGCCAACTCTGGGTTGCCCAATGTTCAGCGTAGGTTGATGTCCGATAACTTGAGTGTAACTTTCATCTAGCCGCGGGTGCATAGATCTATGATGGTAATCCAAAGAGGCCGAACTCTCCTTGGATGAATAGGAGGCCTGATCCCTCTTGGATCTCCTACACCTTTGGCGATTTAGCTGTTTAGTCAATTCGGTGTTTGCATGCAACTGTTGAGTGAGTTGCTGACGGCTCTGAGTCAGCTCTTGCATAAGCATCTGGAATTCTTCCCTAGTAACTGGGACTGACGGATCTGATGGTACGGCAGCATTCTGATTAGGTGGAGGCAGTTGTACGCGATTCTGTCTGTCCCGTCCTTCTTGATCTGCAGCTGTAGATGCGGTCCTTGTACTGACCATGAAGGATGATGAAATTCTTTCCTAGATGTGATGCAAATCTGAATAGGATGGAAGAACTCTGGACTTGAGATCTGGATCTTCTTCTCAGATATGTGCAATCCAATATCGATAGTAGATCCAAAATGTAGGAGAAAAGCTGTGTTGTTCTCAGTGAAAGCACTAAGGTTTTTGTACCAAAATTGGGCACAACACTCTTCGAAAGTATTTGAAGAATAAAAATGAAGAATAGAAATGTAAAAATAAGATTATCTAACTAACATTTCAAAAAAATGATCAAAACACGCAGAAACATAGGATTTTAGAGTGATTCGACGTATGTCCTACGTCCACTATGAAGTTGATGATTTTATTGATATTTACTTTCTGGTTACAACTGATTGCAGAGGATTACAATGATGAATTTTGAGTAAAACAACAGTCTTGATGTGCAAAAATGGTTTTGGCAGAGTCTGGATGTCAAAGAACCAAAAGATCCCTTTTCTGTAAGCTTTGGGATATTATTTATAGGCGTAGGATGCAAATATCTTGCTCAGATCTTGGGAGACTTCTTCTGATACGTGTGTGGGCCCACGCGATCGATACCATGCGATTTCGGCTTGATCCATGATCGATACGAACGAATTTCATATCGATCAAGATTTGATCCCATCGAGTCGAAATTTGGCGCAAACATTCTTTTGTTGTATGTAAGCTCCTATGAAAATTTCATAGCATTTGGACTTATAGATTATGAGTTATGACCGATGCAAGTTTGGGTTTTATGTCGGCTGTCTCATTCGAATCGGTCCCTTTGTATCAATCAGTTCGAGTCGGTATTGAGCATTTGCCTGCAAGTTGTCGTGGCGCTTGATTTAGGATCGATTCGAAGATCGTGCCGAATTGACCGAGTCTCCCCTATGCACGTGCCTTGTTCGAGTCGATCTTACTTGTTCTTGTTCAAATCGAGTCGAAGATAATCTGTTCGTATCGAGTGCCGTGGCTTTGTTCGTATCGATCTAAGTTGAACTATTCGTATCGATTATGTAGCCTTGTTCGTATCGATCGAAGTCGCTCCAACTTGATGGATACGAATAGATGGACATGCATGGGTTGATGGATAAGAACAACCGATTATTTGATGGATACGAATGAGGCCTCGCTGGATCGATATGAACACAATGGATACGAGGCAAAGTCACTCTGATCGATATGAACATGATGAATGCGAATAGCACGATCATGGATGGATTCGAACAGATTGGCTCGATCATGGCTTTTTGATGGATATGAACGGCTTCTTTACTTGAGCTGCATCGATCATATCTCGAGCATACGAACTCTGATTGGTTTGAAATTTAGAACGTTGGATTTTATAGCTTTGCTTTCATGTCTTGTCGGCTTGATCCAGACTTGGACAAAATTTATCGATATCCATAGCAAGCCTGCGTATAACCGATCTTTGGGATGGACTGCCTTTGGTTTTCAATCAAGCAGCTGGTATCACGGCCTTGCCAAAGGACGGGATAATAATGAATAAATAAGAATAAGTTTAAAGGCAATCACATAAGGGACAAAAAGGAAAGAAATAAAAGACAACAAAGATGATTGATTCATCTTCCATTTTTGATAACTTGATTTATGCAGCATTCAATTTGAAATCAATGAATCATTATGACATAAGATTAGGAATAGCCAAAAATAATCCATATGCATAAGCTACTGCCTCGTTTAAAATTGTTTGATATTAATAAAGAAATTAAATTATATAGTTTGAAATATAAACATTAAGTATTATATGTGTGTGTGTGTATGTCAAATTATTTCTATATAAAGATTAACCCAAAACTTCTTAATTAATTCAAAATAAACCATATAACATTTAAATTTTTTATTGTATTTATGAACTTATATAAACTTAAATTAGGTAACAAAATATATGGATATATAATTAAATCAAGAGATTTAACCTATATGAATTTTTTTACAAAAGAGAAACATACTGAACTGAGCAATGTATTAACAATCCTTTGAATACTTAAAAAATATTAGTCATATCATATAGGGTAACAAATTTATAAGTTTATTGTAATCAATTTATTATTAGAGCATCCTTTAATAATGTGTGGGTTTCAATTACAATAAAAGGCAGATAATAAGAACGAATAAACTTTCAAATCTAAAGAAATTCAACCTATCTGAATAATTTTTTTTAAAACAAAAGTGAAATAGACTAAACTGAGCAATATATTAACGATCCTTTGAATACTTAAAGAAAATATTAGTCATGTCAAATAGGGTAACAAATTTTATAAATTTAGTTCAATCAATTTATTATCCAAACTTCCTTTAATCATGTGTGGGTTTCAATTACAATAAGATGCAGATAATAAGAACAAATAAACTTGCAAATCTAAGGAGATTCAACCAATATGAATAAATAATTATAAAACAAATGATGATACATACTGAACTAAGCAATACGTCAAAATACTTTGAATAATTAAAGAAGGATAATTGTGATGTCAAATTGGATAATAAATTTAGAAAGTAATTGTAATCAATTTATTATCAAAACATCATTTAATCATATGTAAGTTTCTAGTAGAGTAGAAATGCAAACAATAAGAACATGTAAACATTCAAATAAAAAACAATTATGTTTTGATTTGAATGTTTAAACATAGATCTAAAATTAAAATATTGTCTAATCATATACAAGTTTCAGTTTAGATTTACCTAAATAAAAAACAACTAATTTATATAATAAACAATTTGAAATACATAAAACATTTTCAAATCAAAGGAGACAATACTATACACATATAAATTAAAATATTCAATTTTGTTCATTAAAACATTATATCAGAATTATTAGAATAAAATGATCATACCTTAATTCCAAAGCCTTGAAGTACACCTTGAAATATTGACTTTTTCCACTAGATGTAGCCAATGAATCGTACCTTGAATAATGAATCAAATCTTATAGATTCAGATATCAAACCCTAGATGTTGCAAGGATCAAGAGGAATAAACCACTTTTCATAATGGATTTTATTAGTACTTGATTTTAGGAATAATTAAAGCCATGGAAGATCTCATATTTTCAGCCATTAAAGAAGTAGAGAGCCAGAAAAGTTACAAAAAGAAGAATGAAAAATAAGAAACTCAATTGTACGTACAGAATGAATTAGAGAATACGTTTTATTTAAAAGGAGGAAACCTTTCCCATTTTTTAATTGAAACATCTCTAATTAATTCTCTTGATTAACTTTCTCTTTTCTATCCTATTTCTTTACATGGTATGGCTAATAGTTACATGCAAAAAATGACATTGGATTCCATAAATTAACGCATGTAATTATCTTTTACTTAATTACAATGATATCATATATCAATGCGCGCAAATATAACTTTTATAAATGCATTCAAATAATTACAAATAACTCCCAAACATCAAATAAAATAAATAATAATCAATATTTCTCAAATAATAACTAATTTAATTAATTTACAACTTTTTATAAATTAATTAAATCATGTGGTTTTTCGAAGAATTCATCATTACGATTGTGCGACTCAAAGGTGTAAATTCAGTCAGCGATTAATACTGAACAATTCAAATATTAACATTCACACGTCATTTAGCAGGTGGGTTGACATTTTGGATGAATTCATAATTTACACATCTTTTGGTAAATCCAATTTTACTTATTATAAGCGGTACCTAATAGTGACAGTTATTTACACCAATTCTCTTCGTCAAAACTATATCCTTTTGGATTTATGGAATTTGGTAATGGTCAAAATTCCAATATCATCCATATTCAACTTTATAGTCCAAACAAAAAGCCCTTGGTTCAATAACAATAATTATTATTAACCAAAATGCTCTGACAGGAGACTTTGACTTTGAGTTGACTTGAGCTGACCATGATACTAACCCTATATAATCGAGGAGACAGATCCTCTCTTGAATAGTGTTTCATTTCCAATACTCCACTCGACCCAACTATAGTCACTCGATGGAATGACATACCATGGTTTGATTATAATCAAAGCGGAGCTTCCATATTGAAGATCCACAGTATTCTCAAGTCGTGAAAACTGTATAAATCAATCACATCGATACTTTCTATTTAACACTAGGTATATTAGCCAACCAAAAACTATCGAGTGCGTTGTTCCATAGTTATCCAATAATTATCAGTACGTAACCCCTAGATGCCTCCAGCAGTCATGAGTAATACACTGCCCAACATTTAGAGAGTGTTACATACTCTAGTCTCAATGGATACACCGATATGCAGTCTCGATGGATCTTAACTAGGAACATATAAAATGGTATATTCGTTTTTTTTGATAAATTACTCATGGTTACAACACTTTGTAACTATTATCATAAAATAAACCATTTATGGATTTTCTATAAAAAATTACTTTTAATTGAACTAATTAACAAGCATAATCTCATTATATCTAGTATATAATAGAAAGAAAATCTTTATTGTGAATATGATTGTTCAATGAGTTAGATATATGTAGGGCATACCCTTAACTCTATCAGTCTCCCATTGGCACTAGGGTTCAATTATGGAATCTTATTCTAACTTCTCCAATTGGTTTTCCAAAACCAATTGGGTCAGTTCCTTTGTGAACGGGTATGCTATTATGTTTCAATTATCTACTTTGTCAATCAACTCTCTCCGATGGTGATATACTACTTTACCACGTGTACGACCATATCACGACATTGTTATCATATAATAATGTTATAAGAATCTCAACATTTTGAATCAGCTTAGTTATAAATTTGTGCACATATATTTTTATATACGTTATTTTTATTACGGCAATATTCAAGGCGATGTACTTAGCCTTTTCATTGAATCGGTCATGGTCTTTCATTTGGAACATTTCCAACTTAAAGATTCTTAACTTGATTTATCATTGACATACTACACTCAATATGACTTACGAAGTTTGAGTTCGAACACTCCTTCAAAAGGAGTTTTTGTTTCTGTAAACAATTCTCTAGTATTTCATAAATACACGAGAACACTTCAAACAACCATTTAGTGATATCTATTTGAATTTGATATTTGCTCCATGTATCAAATACACAAGCAAATCATGATATCGTAGACAACACAACATGTATGGTAATTCCTTTTGCCAATGCAAAAGAATTAATCTTACATGTTTCGCATTAAACATTTTAATAAGGTGTCCTTGCATATCATTTGGGACATTCTGGACATCTTTTATACTTACTATAAAAAGTCATCATTTATTAATCCAATGTTGAATATTAAAACAACTAAGGTTGATTTTAACACAAGTACATCATCAAAATCAAGAATGTGTTGTTTACTTATAGTTCAGAAATATCAATGTAACTTTAACGTTCGTTCTTATGAACACACGCTTCCTCTGCACTTTGATTGAAAATCAAACTATTTGATATTTCTATCAATATATTAGCTCAATTTGATGCTTATAAAATGAAATTTTCGTATCATTTCTTGGATCATATCCAAAGACTCACAAACTCAATATCGCTCCTATTGACTTTGAGATATTTTTGGTTAATAAGTGTAAATAGCTTACTCTAAATCGTTATTTAGAATTTTCCATTTCAATACATATGTACCAAAACACTCGGACTTATCATGCGATAATTTTGTTAGTAAAGCCGAATTGACTTGAATATGTTGAATATCGAATCTATTACGCTAATTTCAACAATTGAAATTTGCGATGTAATTCTTATCAACATTTATCATTTAATTCCAACTGCATTAATCTTACTCATAAAGACACAGTTGAGGTCAATGGATCATATCCCTTCAACTACAACCACCAAAATCTATATTTTGATAGCGTACATGGAATTCTTTCGGATTTGTGCATCATACCATATAGAGTCAACGCTCTTAATGGTTTAATAAACAATCTAGGATTATATATTTTCGACACTAATAAGAAACTCATAGTTTCTCTTCGAAGTGCGAGAATACTCGTTAGACATTCTAATGCTATATGTTCATTTGGGTTAGTTAATTTCTTTTCATCTCATATAATCAGTTCTATTCATGGATCATATCCACTTCTATTTTACTACCAATAATTCCTCAAAGAAATTTCTTCACAATGAAGTTGGTATATCTTAAAACAACAATTGTTTCTCAGTGTAATAGAGTAGATATTCATAAACATTTTATGAATTTCTTTATTTATAAAACTGATTTGCTTTTAGTTTACAAAAATTCTGTTTGAAACATAAATATGCCATCCAATGACAGTCTTTCCAAAACCTTTTTGAGGAGATTTATGCAACATCCCTTATGAACAATTATTACGTGCAATCTTTCGACTCGCACAACCAACCAATTTCTTTGCCTAGGATTTGTTGAAGTTTCTTATAAAACCTTATCTTGTAAAATTTTCTAAACTATTATTCAGATGAAATAATATTAATCTTGTGTACTACCTTAAGTACATTATCTTATAAAAAGAAACTAACTCGACTTCACTCACAATTAATCATACATTGTCCAACAAAGTTTGCTTACTATATATCGATGCATCATTATGTATCACATGGAGGAGTAATTTTGAGATTGAATCTTTATTCATTTTAGGTACGTTCGGAACACTTTCCAGTATACTCACTCATTCGATCAAATCAAATCATTTTTATCGCATGTTATTTTAGCTACTTCTTTTTTGTATTCTATAAGTTTACCATAGACATACTACATGCGTATCAAATACACATGTCATGTCGACGATAACTCATTGGTGAATATGACGAAGTACATGGAACTGTTTTGGTTTTCATAGAATTACAATTGCATACTCTATATGTATCAATTCAAAGAGTTCATCAACTCTTATGATACTTCCACTAAATTGGTGCATAGCTATTGTTTGAGATATAATTAACAAGTATCATATGATTCAAAATCATACAATAAAATTATTTCTCAAAACTACGGCTTGGTCTATAATTCCAAAACAACCGTAAATAATATTAGATACTTTTGTATTTTCTAATGCATCACTTTTATTATAATTTTTTTGCACATTATAGTTTTATTTCATAAAGAATACTCATAATATTCACACTGAAATATAACCGTCTATTTTTTTCAATTGATACCAAAAAATTAATCATCATTTCATAAATAATGTATGGCAAGTTTTATGGAAACAATTTTCATATTATGATGCAATTAATAAGTGCTATATGGCATGCTCTTACTATTTCCACCATTACTATAATAGCTACTAAATTCGAAGGTCCATCATTCACTTAATGCAATATTTTATTTCATGCACTGCAACTATTTACATTGGAGAGCTCATTGATCAAAATTCTTGAGCTCAAAGAAATAAATATCATAGAAAACAATTTTCTATATAAAAATACATTTCTAAATAGAAATCATATTTCTTGTTCCAATATTAAATATCAATTATTATTAAATTTATCGTTTCTAATGTTTATGAAGCCGAAGTGACTATTCATTCTCTTCATCTCAACTGTACCTTAAATTATATCTACTCTTATACATTTGTTTTCCTTTCAAATGGTCAAACTATTCAAAAGAAAATACAAAATAATATAATAACAAACTCTTTACAAAAGCACATTCGATTGTCCTTAACATTTAAGGACATCAACTATGTTGCACTTTACGTAAACCAATCAAAATGATATTTCAACGATCGAGTTCTTATATCTTGTAGTTTTTGGTCTTATGTTACATTAACATAATATGATCCCTTTGTAATCAATCATGAATACTAGATCTTACACTCAGGTTTATTTGGTTTTTCAGATGACTAATTTCATCGAAATATTGTACGTTACAAACTTTGACCATTCACTATATAACATTTATATGCAACTATATGTGGATCAAATATCCATAGTCTTGTATTGCTTTTAGAGTTCGAAACTCATAGAACGAAATACACGTCATGACCAAATAAATGCATAAGTGACCAAACCATGAATGTATTCAGTAGTTGTAAAATCAGGCACTTGCATGGGTATTTAAACGTTAACATGCAATAGGAATTTAATAGTGGGCATTATATTTCCATTTGTTAACTTTCAATTCAGCTCGTTTGTATATGTTAATTGATAAACATTTTATTAATCGTATTAAATGCACAAATTTATCATTGTAGATAATTATAACATATGTTCTTACAATATTAGAAAGGTTAAATGTTACCATTTCATTTTTCTAATAAGGCTCCCATTAGTATTTTATGTTTCTCCAAACCTTAGGATGAAACATAGAAGTCTTTCGACTTTATTAGTGGGTGTTAGGACTCGTCTGTCTTGGTATCCTGACCTTGAGTTTTCTCAACAAATCATAGCCCCACAAACGATGTATAACTCCTTATTGGTTGTATCATATGCAACTCATGACCCATTTTTCCTTGTCCTAATCTCATTTCGACCTTGATTTTGCTCAGCAAATCGAAAGAGATTATTCACTCGTACCTACCATGTTGTGATGGCTGAAGTATAGTATATGTACCTTGAGTTTGCTCAATAAATACATACATTTATCTTACCTCATCTGTTCAATATATTAATAATAGTACAAATAACATCCCTAGCTTGAGTTGCTTAACAACTAAGGAGTATGCAAATAATTCGCTAATGTGTATATATATGTATATACACACACACATATGGTAGGGGGCAACGTTATATTGAAGTTTCATAATCTTCAACATATCGTATTAAGTGATATCAGCTTATGGAATAATGTATTTCTTATGAAATACCCTTGCGATTCAAGTGTCAGACATATCAGAAATCACAGTATACATACATTTACATACGTATTTATTCCTTAAGTCTATTTGTGTTTCTTTAATTTTCCATCTTTAGTTTATACATTCATATCATATAAGTTTTATTGTTATATAACTTTTATAATTTAATATTTCTTATATGATAGTCTTGTGTATTATATTTTATTAATTAAATCTTATTTAATTAGATAACTCTTTAATTAATTTTAAATTAGTATTTCAACACAACTTTTATATTGGATGTATCTATTATAACCTTTATAGTGTATTAGTATAACACATATATCTTATATATGAATATTTTTTATTTAATAAATTAACCTTTACTTTATTTAATTAAACAATTTTAATTAAATTATATCAATTTCAAAATTTATCTTACATACATGTGTACGTATGTTATCTTAATAACATAACATATATCAACATATATAATACATGCATATAAACATTAATTAATTAACTCATTTAATTTATTTATTTTATTAATCTTATTGATAAATTTTAAATTTTGAAACTAACAGTTTCAAACATTTTGATTTTCATTACATTTTCAAACATTTTGAAAATTTATGTTATATTATAACCTTTTATAATAAATATGTTTTTATTTTAAATTTAAGATCATGTCTTAATTCTCAAAACTATTTGAAAATTAGTCCAAGGTCCAATTCAAATTTGGCCTTTTATATTAGGGGCAACCTTTGGGCTCGCATCACCTTTCAGGCCAGGCAGGTAACCGGGTAGGACAGAGACTTGATTACCCAATTTAAAATCTAGACATCACCTTTCTAGACATCGTACTTAGTGCACAAGATTAATTAGTTAGCCCTAGCATGTCTAATTTAGACCGCATATGCTATTGGGCTTTGATACCAATGAAAGGAACTGGCCCAGCCCACAGCAGAAGAAATGGATGAATTTCAAAAAATTTACCATTTTGGATTATTAACGGGCCTATGAAGTCCGAATATCTTTAGATCTTATCTAAATTTCTTTTAAATAAAATTAGCATTTTATTTAATACTATATTTTGTTTTATTAATTTGATTCTAAAACAATAAGAATGGAATATTAAAATAAGGTTTGAATATATCAAATATATTCAATTCTTAATTGTGTGACAGAAGGCAAGTATGATCAATTGATAACATGAGGTATATGAATAAATAAGAATAAGTTTAAAGACAATCACAAAAGGGACAAAAAGGAAAGAAATAAAAGACGACAAAGATGAATGATTCATCTTTCTTTTTTTGACAAGCTTGAATTATGCAGCATTCAATTAGCAATCAATAAATCATTACGACATAAGATTAGGAATAACAAAAAATAATTCATATGCATAAGTTACTGCCTCGTTTAAAATTGTTTGATATTAGTAAAGCATTTAGACTATACAATTCAAAATATAAACATTAAGTTTTATATGTACACACACACACATATATATAATTATATAATTATTTCTATATAAAGATTAACCCAAAATTTCTTAATTAATTCAAAATAAACAATATAACATTTAAATCTTCTGATGTACTTATGAACTTATATAAACTTAAATTAGTTAACAAAATATATATGTATACAATTAAATCAAGAGATTCAACTTATATGATTTTTTTTACAAAAGTAAAACATACTAAACTGAGAAATATATTAACAATGCTTTGAATACTTAAAGAGTATTAGTCATGTCAAATAAGGTAACAAATTTATTAGTTTATTGTAATCAATTTATTATGAGAACATCCTTTAATCATGTATGGGTTTCAATTACAATAAAATGCAGATGATAAGAACATATAAACTTTAAAATCTAAAGAGATTCAACCTATCTGAATAACTTTTTTTAAAACAAAAATGAGACACACTAAACTGAGCAATATATTAACAATCCTTCGAATACTTAAAGAAATAGATTAGTCATGTAAAATAGGGTAACAAATTTATAAATTTATTTTAATTAATTTATTATCCAGACACCTTTAATCATGTGTGGGTTTCAATTACAATAAGATGCAGATAATAAGAATAAATAAACTTATAAATCTAAGGAGATTCAACCTATATGAATAAATAATTATAAAACAAATGGTGATACATACTGAACTAAGCAATACGTCAAATTCCTATGAATAATTAAAGAAGGATAATTGTGATGTCAAATTGGATAACAAATTTAGAAAGTAATTGTAATCAATTTATTATCAAAACATCACTTAATCATATGTAAGTTTCTAGTAGAGTAGAAATGCAAACAATAAGAACATGTAAACATTTAAATAAAAAACAATTATGTTTTGATTTGAATGTTTAAACATAGATCTAAAATTAAAATATTGTCTAATCATATACAAGTTTCAGTTTTGATTTACCTAAATAAAAAAAACAATCAATTCATTTAATAAATAATTTGAAATACATAAACATTTTCAAATCAAATGAGACAATATTATACACATATAAATTAAGATATTCAATTTTGTTCATTAAAACATTATATCAAAATTATTAGAATAAAAAGATCTTACCTTAGTTCCAAAGCCTTGAAGTACACCTTGAAACATTGACTTTTTCCACTAGATGTAGCCAATGAATCGTACCTTGAATAATGAATCAAATCTCCTAGATTCAAAAATTAGCTTCCAGATGTTGCAAGGATAAAGAGGAATAAACTATTTTTCTTAATGGATTTTTATTTGTATTTGATTTTAGGAATAATCAAAGCCATGGAAGACTCATATTTTCAGCTATTAGAGAAGGAGAGAACCAGAAATGCAAACAATAAGAATATGTAAACATTCAAATAAAACAATTATGTTTTGATTTGAATGTTTAAACATAGATCTAAAATTAAAATATTATCTAATCATATATAAGTTTCAGTTTTGATTTTTCTAAATAAAAAAAACAAATCAATTCACATAATAAACAATTTGAAATACATAAATCATTTTCAAATCAAACGAGACAATATTATGCACTTATAAATTAAGATATTCAATTTGGTTCATTAAAACATTATATCAAAATTATTAGAATAAAATGATCATACCTTAATTCCAAAGCCTTGAACTACACCTTGAAACATTGAATTTTTCCTCTAGATGTTGCCAATGAATCATATCTTGAATTATGAATCAAATCTCCTAGATTTAGAAATTAGCCTGCAAATGTTGCAAGGATAAAGAGGAATAAACCACTTTTCATAATGGATTTTATTTGTATTTGATCTTAGGAATAATTAAAGCCATGGAAGATCTCATACTTTTATCTATTAGAGGAGGAGAGAACCAGAAAAGTTAAAAAAAGAAGAATAAAAAATGAGAAACTCAATTGTACGTACAAAATGAATTAGAGAATATGTTTTATTTGAAATAAGGAAACCTTTCCCATTCTTTAATTAAAACTTCTCTAATTAATTCTCTTGATTAACTTTCCCTTTTCTCTTCTATTTCTTTACATGGTATGGCTGAAAATTACATGCCAACAAATGACATAAAATTCCATAAATTAACGAATGTAATTATCATTTACTTAATTATAATGATATCATATATTAGTGCACTCAAATATGACTTTTATAAATGCATTCAAATAATTACAAATAACTCCCAAACAACAACAAAAAAATTATATTTCTCAAATACTAATTAATTTAATTAATTTACAATATTTTATAAATTAATTAAATCATGTGGTTTTTCGGAGAATTCATCATTATGGTTGTACGACTCAAAGATGTAAATTCAGTCAGCGATTAATATTGAAAAATTCAAATATTAACGTTCACACGTCACTTAGCAAGTGGGTTGACATTTTGGCTGAATTCATTGCTTACACATCTTTTGGTATAATCCAATTTTACTTATTATAAGCAGTACCTAATAGTGACAATTATTTACACGAATTCTCTTCGTCAAAACTATATCACTTTGGATTTATGGAATTTGGTATAGTCAAAATTCCGTTATCATCCATATTCAACTTTTAGTCCAAACACAAAGTTCTTGGTTCAACAACAATAATTATTATTAACCAAAATGCTCTGGCCAAAGACTTTGACTTTGAGTTGACTTGAATTAACCATGATACTAACCCCATATAAATGTGGAGATGAATCCTCTCTTAAATAGTGCTTCACTTCCACTACTTCCACTCGACCCAACTATAGTCACTCGATGGAATGGTATGCCATGATTTGACTATAATCAAAGCGGAGCTTTTATATTAAAGATCCACAGTATTCTCAAGTTGAGAGAACTGCGTAAATCAGTCACATCAAAATTTTTTGTTTGACCCTAGTTATATTAACAAACATAAAACTATCAAATGAGTCGTTCCATGGTTATCCAATAACTATCAGTACGTAACCCTTAAATGCCTCTAGAGTCATGAGTAATACACTGTGTGACGACCCGAAATTTTTTAACATTTGAAATAGAAATATTTAATTGATTTTAAATATTTGAAATTTAATTGAACTTGAATTTCAAATACCATTGTTTATTTGGCAATTAAATTTCTGAATTTAATTATTGAAAATTGGGTAAAAATATTGAATCTTGATTTTTAAGCTGTTTAGAAATATTTTAAAGGCTTAGAAAATTTATATTGATAATCCTGAAGATAATAGAATTTTTAAAATAAAGTTTGAAAGTGATTTGTTTAGTTTTGAATTTATATCGTTTAAATCGATATTTAAAAATAGTCTCCCGGGGCACAGTCTTGAAATTCAACAAAACTAGTTCCATTGGATCCGTAATAGTGTATTATTATCGGATTTCAATTTCCGTAGTGTTTGGAGTTGTCATGTGATCATAGGATAAGTAAATGCGCTAAAATCTATATCGAAAATTCAATTTAAGTACTGGTCCAAAAAGCTATCTTCTCCATATGATCGAATTTGGACTCGAAACCTTTTTCATTGCATTTGGAATAGGGGTATAACCTTATGAATGCTTGGCGGCATGCCTTGATAGGAAATCGAGATTTTTAACTCGATTTTGAGATGCTTGATTCAAATTTAAATTTTATAATTATGACCAGTCAAAAACAAAACATTTTGATTCAACATGTAGTTGCCCTTTCTAACACCTGTCAAGCATGCAAAAGAATCTAAGGCACGTAACAGTTTTAAAAAGATAAAAGGAAAAAATAAATATATGATAACACGCAAGCAGTAAAGAAGAAGAAAAAACGAAACCCCTCTTCTTCGTTTCAAATTTAAAAATGGCAGACAAGAATGATTCTTCTCGTTCGAGATTTTTTTCTTCTTCATTCTTTCAAACCGAAGTCATTCTTTTTTCTTCTCGAATGAAATCAAATCCATTTCATTTTATAAAAAAAACCCAATCCGAAAATTCAAAAAAAATGGCCGCTTTTCTTTTTAGATTCGAAATCGAAGAGGAAAAAAGAAATCAATGGCAACCCAAATTTGTTCACCGTTCAACCCTTCAAGCTCGTAAAAGACTAGAATGGACACTCATTCGTCAATCACAAGTGTGCGATGGGAGAATCGATGTCGATTCATTCGAGCTCCTGGATGGTTGAACATCGTGAAGAGCAGCTAGGGTTCGTGCTTTGGGACGTTGTGATTGACGACAACTCAATAGTTCAGTCGCAAAGGCATGTTGTAGGATTTCGGTGTCGTGATTCGTTCAAAATCGAAGCAACGGGGACGCGAGTTCATTCGAACTTAGATGGATGGTGATCACAATAATGATGTTTGGGAGGAGTCTGGATTTGTCAGCGACTGCGATTGGGATTTCTTCGATGCCCGTCGCGATTTTTGCTGAGGGCTTGATCGACTCATCAGTGAGGTAATAAATTATTAATTTATTTTCGAAATTTAGAATCAAATGTGTATTAAAAATATTTTACAGTGAAAAAAAAATTAATATAATCATACAGTAGGTTATAAAATAAATTATTCCTTTTAATTTATAAATTTATTTATGCATTTATATAAAAGGGTAGAATTGATATTGTTCTTTATAGAAATTATTATATATATGGATAAAGTTTGGGAAAATTTAGGAATTTTGAAGTGTTTGAAAGCTTAATTAATAATTTGATTTTTTTTAAAATCTGTATAGACTTTTTTTTAATATATATGATTTCAAAATGAAAAAATATATATCTCTACATATCTTAATTTACTACTTATTTTAACATAATGAACTTGGTGACGAATTGATTCAATTAACTTACGTGATTTATTTTAGCTACTAAAAGATTTTCAAGAGGAAAATTATTGGTTTAAAATAAATTATTAGTTAATTAAATTATTAAACGGTAATTGATTTTTCGATTATTTCAAATACTAATAAAAATCATATAATTGTTCATATAAGGTCAAAATCGCAAAGAAAACAAGCCAGATTGGAAATGGGTTGCATGCGTAGTAAAAGGTGAGATCTTCACACTCAATCGAAATAATTAGAATTTAAACTATTGATTGAAATTTTGGATGTGATAGTATATATGATAGTGTGTGTGTATATATTGGAGTGATTGATTTCCCGCATTATATAGCGGATGGGACCCTATGCGCCACATAATAGCGGATGAGATAATATAACCCGGTATAGCGCGATATTCCACCTCGAAGTGGAACTGGGATTTTATATTGTGCTAACATCTGCGGATGCAGGGAAACAGGTTGGAGTGATCCAACTGGAGTTCTCAAATGTTTGAATTTATTTCATATGTTGTGATGTGATTTATTTATAATTTATGGATGATTATATTAGTGATTGAAATTATTGAAGGTTATGTTTGGCCGAATGTATTCTTGTATTTTAAAATACCAGAAATATAAAATTGGATTTTTGGAAATTAAAGTAGAAATTTTAAGTAAATTAATTTTAGAGAATTAGATAAATTTAAAAGAAGGAATTTTGAAAAGGGTAAAGGTTGATTTATGAAGTCCTATCGAATTAATTCAAAAATATGCGGAAAAGATTTTAATAAATGGATTTTGAGTAATATTGTTTAAAAGTTGAAGAATTTATTTAAAGTTCGGATTTTATATAGTTTAGGAGAAATAAAGGAATTTATTTTAGAATGTAGTAAATTTTGAAAATCAATTTGGAATTTGATTTGGTGTTTGAAATAAATTTTGGAAAATCAATTTGGAATTTTATTTGGTGTTTGAAATAAATTTGGAATTTTATTTAGTGTCTGAAAGTAAAATTTGGAAATCGATTTGAAAATTGTATATCAGGGGATATTTGGAAAATATAAATTCACGAGAGGAATTTATAAGGGAAGGGTAATTTGTTTAAAAAAATAAATATTGGTTTATTTTTAAAAAGCGTGGATAGAAATTTATGAATTTGGGATGTAAATTTGAAACAAATCAAGAAGGATTTATTAATTGATTTAAATGAACTATTTTGGAATGAAGGGTGTATTTTCTCTGGAAAGCCGAGTATGTTTTCAAAGTAGCTTTCAAATATAAATTAAAAGTTCTAGAGTTGGTTTTAAAAAATGTTATGGAGAAATTATTTTCTTAAATTGTTTTTAAATATTTAAAGTAAATGTTTATTAAGTTAATTATAGAAGTGATTATTTTAAAGATTTAATTTATATTTGATTTAGAAAATGGTTATTTAAATAATTACACTCTATTTAATAATTTTATTTTTGAAATTTGTTTGGGCTTAAGTTTTATATGAGATATTAGTATAAAAAAAATTCATAACTAATATTTTAAATAAAGTGTTCAAAAATAGTTTCCATTTGAAGTGTTTCCAAGTACATTTTTGGATAAGTGATTTAAATATTTTTGAAATATTCGGACTCGGCAAATTTTCAGTGAAAATAAACAATATTTGAAAATTTATTCCACGTGAGGAAAGTGATTTGAAATTTGTTTCCAAAGGGTTGAAGTGTGAAAAATATATCTTGTGAAGATATTTTGAAAAAAAAGATTTGGGGAAATTATTAAATTTGATGGTTGTTGTGAATGTTGTTTGATAGTTAAATAATTGACTATCATTATTGGCCTTTATATGGCATTTGAATTTCGATGCGACCGGAGGTCGGATTCCAAAATGGTTATCCGAAAACCACATCGAATCTTAATGATGGATCTTTTATTTAAAAGATCATAGTGGAAAATTTGTTGTGACTTACTTGAAATCTAAATGTAACCACCTATTTTTAAAATAAGCGCTCATTATTTGGATTAGCCGGGAGAGGATATTGAGTCATAAAATCCATTTCGAATAATGATACGACGAAATGAGATTGCATTTGAAGATGGTGTTGAAGACTAGGTGGTTTCGAAAATGAAAGGATTACCCGTCAAATGTCTCTGCACTGAGCTGCTCCGGTATAGAGATTTATATCATCCTTTGTTATGGGAAGTCCGAATGTGATTAGAGGATATCCAGATTTGCAAGCGCTTCTTTCCTTAATTGGAGGAAGTGCCTTCGGTTCCGTTCGAACCCAGAACGTACTTGTATGGATTTATGTCTGACATTACACTTTGAGATATAAAGCTGGTTTCCATCAAATACATTTCTGTTGGTGGTTGAGAATTTACTATCTTAGCTTAACACCCTTCTTTGAGACGTACGAGCTCAAAAGTTATGTAGTTGATGGTTACTAGTGATATATTCCTAATTTGGTAATGTGACATGCTAAGTGTTGATTATTTGTTGATCAAAGCATGGATTTTGTGAAAAGTGTAGCTTTGTGGGCGAGACTTCGTCGAACCTCACACATTGGAAATGGTTGAAACAGGAAAATATGCATCAAGCTTATGGAGGTGGTGCCCCTCAGGGTATGTGCATTTCCTTCTGGATAAAAAGTGGTATCTGGTATGGAGTCTAGATATTTAACTTGTGTGGAAAAAAATGAGCAATTGGTTAAACGAGAACCTTGGCTCTGGTGGGGATTACTCATTTGAGACAGAGTCAATAGTACTCTAGAATGAGTTTGAGTGTATTAATAGATATGAGCACGTATTTGTTAGTGAATATAATGAAAAAAAATTATATTGTGTTGATTTATCGGTTGAGTGTTTATAGATTCTGGTCGGTGCAGTCTGGCCAACTGTATCGATAGGGGTTTCTAAACTCTTAACAAGATAAACCGACACAGCATTGTTTTAAAATAAGGTAAATGAAATAATTTTACCCAAATTATTTTTTTATATAAAAGAAATAATTTTCCATAAATTATTATAGTATACGGTTGCTTGTTTATTAGAAAGTGATAATATTAAATCATTATCATTGATTATTGAATAATAAATTGAAATCATAACTAAAAGCTAAAAAATAAATTCGTATATAAATAGGAATTGTAAATGTAAATTGTAAATGTAATTTATAATTTGAAATATAATTCTAGAGAAATATCTGAGAATGTTTTTGAAAGGATTTGAAATTTAGGAAATTTAAATTCCTTTGAATTTGAAAATGGTTTTCAAATATTTTGAAGGAATAAGAAAGATATTATTTGGGAAATATTGTTGAATTGGATTTGGAATCTGGTGAAATTTGGAATTTAAAAAAGTATTTGGAAAATGTTTTGAAGGAATAAAAGCACTAAACTCTTTTCGGTTGTTGGAAAATAATTTCGGTGATGAATGCAGCATCATCGATGTTCATTTTCAAGTTTCCAGGAGAGGAATTGCTGCCAAATTGTTTTAAATGGAAGTTGTTTGCAAAACTGGGTTTGGTTTTGAAAATTCAAAAGATAATTTGAATTGATTTCAAAATTGACTTTCGAAATGTTGGAAAGAGTCTGGAATCCTATTTAAAATATTTATGGAATATAATTGGGTCAGTAACTTATAAAATTTGAAATTGTTAGAATAAAATCTAACTTGAAGAAAAGTTAAATTGAAATAAGTGTGAAATATGAATAAGTTTGAAAACATAGAAAAATTCGAATTGAAACTGAATTTAACTTGGATTAATTTGAATAAAAGTAAATTTAAGAATAAGTCTAGTAGACTAAATGGTTTGGAATAAAATTTATTAAGGTGGAAAATAAATTTGTGAATGAATAAATGAAATTGAATACTAAATGTAGAAATTCATTTTGAATTTGTAAGTAAATGTAAATTAGTCAAGTGGACTAAATAAAAACAAAGTATTGAAATAAAAATTAGTAAGTAATCTAACTGATTTAAACGGGTAAGCAAATAAATTGGAATTGAATATTGGAATCAATTTAAAAATGAAGTTTAATAAATTGAAATTGTGTATTTGTCCGAAGAAACTAAAAGTAAGTAAAAGTTTGGAAATGGACCTTTATTTGAGATGTGAATAAATTAATAGTGGACTAATTAAATATGGTTTGAGATGAGTAGAATTCAATATTTAAGTTTAAAGGAAAATTGAATTTATATGGAATTGGAACTCAAGTGTGAATAAAAGAAAAGGGAATTGATATAGCTAATAATCAATTAGAAATAAATACATGGGATGTACATATCTTATTTTATTCATATAGTGATTTGATCCAAAATCCGAGCATAGAATTTTGAGATAATTATATCGATCCACGTTGGGATTTTTCACTCGATTTTCGACGGCAAACCCTGGATATGGATTTTTGGTTGATTCTGGAAATTCTCTATCATAGTTACGACTGTGCAAAGAGAATGATGGTTTCTAATCAAGAAACCAGATCTAAGTCCGCGCTAGGAAGTCGGGTGGACGATACTAGTTCGGAAGTATATTATGTGATTTAGTGAGCAATCTAATTTGGTATTGCGTACGAATGATATACGGACATCATACGGGCTTGAATGAATATTGAAACTTTTGTAAAGAAATGTATAAAATGATTTTGAATATTGTTATTGGACATTATTGCTAGTAGGATATACAAGTGTTATAAAGAAAAAGAAAATTGGACTTTTGATTTCAGAAGATAAATTTAAATTGCTCGACAAAAAGGTATGTATTTAAATTCTATATGAAATTTGATGATTTTCTGGGCTGGCCACTTGGCCTTTTGTTTTCTTTTGAAATCCGGGGGCCCGTTGTGGCATTTTGTAGTTGTACCGAGCTAGCCGTGCAAAGGAGGTAAAATTTTTTGAAAATTTAGGGAGTTAGAAAAAATTTGAGAAATTTGGATAATATAAAAAATTGAATTTAAATTTAAATTTTAAGAAAACAATATTGTTTGAAACTTATGGTTGAGGTTGGAAAGTTAGTTGAAATGATAATGGGTCTTTAATAAAAGATTTGTTTTGGCAAGTTGTTAAAAACTATTTGGATTGAGAAAATAATGAACGAGTTATGGATCATTTTTCTTAACTAGTAATTTTGGGACGAATTCTTTTATGGGGGAAAAATGTGACGACCCAGAAATTTTTAACATTTGAAATTGAAATATTTAATTGATTTTAAATATTTGGAAGTTAATTTAACTTGAATTTCAAATATCATTGTTTATTGTGCAATTAAATTTCTGAAAAATTATTGAAAATTGGGAAAAATATCGAATCTTGATTTTTAAGCTAGTTAAAAATATTTTAAAGGTTTAGAAAATTTATATTGATAACACTGAAGGTAATAGAACTTTTAAAATCAAGTTCGAAAGTGATTTGTTTAGTTTTGAATTTATATCGTTTAAATTGATATTTAAAAATAGTCTTCCGGGGCACAGCCTCGGAATTCAACAAAATCAGTTCCATTGGATCCATAATAGTGTATTATTATCAGATTTCAATTTTCGTAGTGTTTGGAGTTGTCATGTGATCATACGATAAGTAAACGCGCTAAAATCTATATCGAAAATTCAATGTAAATACTGGTCCAAAAAGTTATTTTTTTTCATACGATCGAATTTAGACTAGAAACCTTTTCCATTGTGTTCGGAATAAGGGTATAACCTTATGAACGTCTGGCGGCATGCCTCGATAAGAAACCGAGATTTTTAACTCTATTTCGAGATGTTTGAATTCAAATTTAAATTCTATAATTATGACCAGTCAAAAACAAAACATTTTGATTCAACACATAGTTGCCCTTTCTAACACCTGTCAAGCATGCAAAAGAATTTAAGACACGTAACAGTTTTAAAAAAAGGAAAAAATAAATATATGATAAAACACAAACAGTAAAGAAGGAAAAACCAAAACCTTTCTTCTTCATTTCAAATCTAAAAATGGCAGACAAGAACGATTCTTCTCATTCGAGATTTTTAATCTTCTTCATTCTTTCATAACGAAGTCATTCCTCTTTTCTTCTCGAAAGAAATCAAATCCATTTCGTTCTATAAAAAAACCCAATCCGAAAATCCAAAAAAATGGTCGCGTTTCTTTTTGGATTCGAAATCAAAGAGAAAAAAAAGAAATCAACGACGATGCAAATTTGTTCACCGTTCAACCCTTCGAGCTCGCAAAAGACTGGAATCGACACTCATTCGTCAATCACAGGCGTGCGATGGGAGAATCGATGTCGACTGATTCGAGCTCCTAGATGGTCGAACGTCGTGAAGAGCAGCTAGGGTGTAGGATCTAGATTAACCCTAGAGGGGGGGGGGTGAATAGGGTTATAGCAAATTTTCTTGATTTAAAACTCAGAAATAAACTGCAGAAATAAATATGCTGAAAAGTAAATCACACACAAAATTTACCCAGCTTCGGCAACCCCTGCCTACTGCTGCATTCACAGATTTCTTTTAGAATTAAACAGTATCACGCTTACAACAACTCTATTAGACTCGCAGACCCTTTTGCTCCCGCTCACAAACACTCTACTAGACTCGCACACCCTGCTCCCGCCTATAGAGTTTCGCTCACTCGCAAACACTGCTCCCGCCTATAGAGCTTTGCAAACTCGCACACCCTGCTCACTGAACTAATTCAAAATAGACAATCTGACACTACCTAACCTAGGTGGTGATTTACTAACTTTTTGGTTCGTAAAATTAAAAACAATAACCCTAAAACAATATTAATAAAGCCTATAGAAACAAAACCCCCCTTTTTTTTTACTTAGACCCTAAATAAAACTTTTGCCCTTTAACAAAACCGGCCCCTTTTTTTTTATATATGAATAAGGCCGGCCCTATTTTCTTCAGCCCGTCACTTTTGTTTTTCGTTCGTGAAAAAAAAAAAATGGCCGCTCCTCTTCTGTTCCTCTTTGCGATTTAGGGCTTCTGTAAATCGCCTTTTCTTCCTTGCGATTCAAACAGGGTTGTGCAAATTGAAGTCGCCACTTGATATGATTCGTTAGTAGGTTTCGTTGCTCTTCGATTTGTTCACGGCTCTTCAATTTGGAGTGAGTTCGTTCTGATTCTCTGGTATGTGTTGTTTCCTTTTGCTTTTATGGTTTTTGGATTGTTCGAACTCGATAGATTTGCCGATGATGATTGTGGGTTTATATGTGCGTTCGAATTCCTTGAATTACGTTCGTCTAAATATATTTGAATTCGTCAATTTACTTGCTCTGGCCGCTTGATCTTGTATTGATGCTTGGGATTTCACTGACTTGTTCGTTTCTTTACCACCACGTCTCTGACTTGTTCAATTGTGACTTCGACCATGATTTGTTCATCTTGAAATTGTTTTGATTTCTGGATAAAGTCACGGCTTTGACTTTCTCAAAGAGGCATACTTGAATATTATTATTTTTTAACATGGTCAACACAGTATTGTTGAATTTCGTTCTTTATTTTCTATACTGCTGGCTTCAGTCTTGGCTTTGATTCATTTCGTGATGATGTTGATTTCATGGTTCACCTTGCTTTGTTCACTGTGCACTGCCTGTTCATGTATGTTTGCATCGACTTTGTTGTTGTTTGGATTGGCTTGTGTACTTTACTGCTATATATGCATTATGCTTCGAATTGTGTAGTTGGTTCATTATGCAGTCTGCATTGAACTTTGAGTTGTAGTCTCGAGCTCTGTCTACATGTAGCTTGCTATGTGCATTCATGTGCTTGCTGTGTTGCTGGTTCATTTGAAGTTGTAGCATGGTCTGTGGTGCACTTGGTCATTCAAGTCTTTGTTGCCTCTTTGTGTATGCACTTGCATACTGCTGCTATGTTGTAAATGTTGCATTCATGTCTCAGTGCTTTGATGCATTTGCATGTATTTATGTACACTGTGTTGTACTGAGCTCGACATTGCGTCATGTTGCCTTCATGTAGCTTGTTCTCTACATTTGCTTGATTGTTGCAGTCCATGTTCTGTTGATCGCTTGATTATTGTCTGCATTGTCCACTTGAACTTGTAGTCTGCCTTGATCATCTTGTAACCTGGTCTGGTGCACCTTGTTTCATGTTTGAGGTTGTGCTTGTATACTGCTGCTTGCATTTGGGTTCTTTGTTCATTGGACTGGCCAGTGGTGTTCAGAGCATGTTGCTGTTGGGTTGTCATATTGATGCCTCTGTTCATTTGCCTGGTGGTCTTGTGGCACTGCTCACAGTCATATTGTATTGGGTTTGTTTATGTTGCATCGACTTTGCATACTGCTTTGATCTGTAGTTTGCATTCATGATTGTACTTCACTATACATTATATGCAGCACCACTGTGTCATTGTGCACTTTTGTGCTTTGCCCCATTCACTGTTGCTCTTGAGTTTTTGCTTGCATTGTCACTTGATGTTGCTGCAATCTTCACTTCTGGTTAGCCACTGTTGCATTACTATGTCTTGTGGCATGTTGATGCATTTGCATGTTTGGTTTGCTTCTTTTCTGGTTGGTGTTGCTTTTATGTTGATGGCTAACCTTTGCTAGTTCATTCATGACATGTTGTACTGATTTTGCTTGGTGGTCTTGTACTTGTATACTGCTGGTTTGAGGCTGTGTCATGTTTGAACATAGCATTCCTGTCATGTCGCCTTGTGTTGAATCCAGTTTTACAGCTCGGGTTTGACCTTGTGCTCGTGTCGTGATTTTAAATATATTGCACGTGAGTTGAAACCCGGTTTTTCATTTGGGTTTGACCTGTGCTTGCCTGTCCCTGTAAATCAATCAAGTGTATATATCGGCGTTCACGGCCTTGTGGCATATACAGTAATATACTGTGTATGTCACAAGTTGTTCGTGTATGATGAATTCAAATTTAAATGATGACGAACAACCCAAATAACTGAGGCAAATATTATTTTCAAAAACCATATTTTATTTTTGAGTTGCAAAAATATTTCTTTTTCAATTTTACTGCGTTAGTTTATATTTTTGCAGATTGCTCAGATGCTGGATTCAAACCGGAATGCAGTTGAAGACAAAAATACGAGTGTGAGTGATATGTAGTGAGGTTATCAATGTAAAAATATTTGTGATGTAATCGTGATGTAATCAGAAATGTATATGTATAGTGAGAGCATGAATTTGTACTATTCAAGTTTGTAATAAATATTCGTTTGAATAAAATATTCGTTTGAATTCAAAAACTGTGTAACTTGTTCTGTTTGAATTCAAATTCAAACTCTGTGTAATTTAGTTCTGTTTGAATTCAAATTCAAACTCTGTGTAATTTATTTTATTCAACAGATATTTATTTAACCAAATACATACTATACAAAATATTTGTTTGAATAAAATTTCTGTTTGAATTCAAAATCTGTTTAACTTGTTTTGTTTGAATTCAAATTCAAATTCTGTGAAATTTAATTTTATTCAACAAATATTTATTTAAACTATGAAAAAATAAAATAGTACATTACCAAATACATTTATATGAATGTATATATGTTTATTATCATCAAACAGAAATCATATAGCGCAAAGCGCATATTCAACATAGGGTTCATGTTTTGGGACGTTGTGATCGACGACAACTCAATGTAGTTCAGTCGCGAAGGCATGTTGTAGGATTTGGATGTCGCTATTCATTCAAAATCGAAGCAGCGGGGCCGCGAATTAATTCAAACCTAGGTGGATGGCGATCGCAACAATGATGTTCGGGCTGGAGTCTGGATTCGTCAGCGATTGCGATTAGGATTTCTTCGATGACCGTCACGATTTTTGCTGAGGGCTTGATCGACTCATCAGTGAGGTAATAAATTATTAATTTATTATCGAAATTAGAATCAAATATATGAATTAAAAATATTTTACAGTGAAGAAAAAAAAATATAATCATACAGTAGGTTATAAAACAAATTATTCTCTTTAATTTATAAATTTATTTATGCATTTATAAAAAAGGGTAGAATTGCTGTTATTCTTTACAGTAATTATTATATACGTGGATAAAGTTTGGAAAAATTTAGGAATTTTGAAGTGTTTGAAAGCTTAATTAATTTTTTTTTTAAAAAAATTTGTATAGACTATTTTTTTTTAAATATATACGATTTCAAAATGAAAAAAATATACCTCCACATATCTTAATTTACTAGTTATTTTAACATAATGAATTTGGTGACGAGTTGATTCAATTAACTTACTTGATTTATTTTAGCTACTAAAAGATTTTTAAGAGGAAAATTATTGGTTTAAAATGAATTATTAGTTAATTAAATTATTAAATGGTAATTGATTTTTCGATTATTTCAAATACTGATAAAAATCATATAATTGTTTATACAAGGTCAAAATCACAAAGAAAACAAGCCGGATTGGAAATGGGTTGCATGCGTAGTAAAAGGTGAGATCTTCTCACTCAATCGAAATACTTAGAATTTAAATTATTGATTGATTATTTGGATGTGATAGTATATATGATAGTGTGTGTGTGTGTGTGTATATATATATAAGAGTGATTGATTTCTCGCATTATATAGCGGATGAGACCCTATGCGCCTCATAACAGCGGATGAGATAATATAACCCCATATACCGCGATGTTCCACCTCGAAGTGGAATTGGTATTTTATATTGTGCAAACAACTGTCGATACAGGGAAACAGGTTGGAGGGATCCAACTGGATTCCTCAAATGTTTGAATTTATTTCATATGTTGTGATGTGATTTATTTATAATCAGTGGATGATTATATCGGCAATTGAAATTATTGAAGGCTATGTTTGGCCGAATATATTTTGGTAGTTTAAAATATCAGAAATATAAAATTGGATTTTTGGAAATTAAAGTAGAAATTTTAAGTAAATTAATTTTAAAGAATTGGATAAATTTAAAAGAAGGAATTTTGAAAGTGGTAAAGGTTGATTTTTGAAATCCTATCGAATTAATTCCAAAATATGGGGAAAAGATTTTAATAAATGGATTTTGAGTAATATTGTTAAAAAGTTGAAGAATTTATTTAAAATTTGGATTTTAAATAGTTTGGGAGAAATAAAGTAATTTATTTTAAAAGGCAGTAAATTTTGGAAATCAATTTGGAATTTGATTTGGTGTTTGAAATAAATTTTGAAAATAAATTTGGAATTTGATTTGGTGTTTGAAATAGATTTGGAAATCAATTTGGAATTTGATTTATGTTTGAAAGTAAATTTTGAAAATCAATTTGAAAATTGTATATCAGGGGATATTTAGAAAATATAATTCACGAGGGGAATTTATAAAGGAAGGATAATTTGCTTTAAAAAATAAATATTGGTTTAGTTTTAAAAAATGTGGAAAGAAATTTACGAATTTTGGATGTAAATTTTAAATAAATCAAGAAGGATTTATTAATTGATTTAAATAAACTATTTTGGAATGGAGGGTGTATTTTCTCTGGAAAGCCGAGTACGTTTTCAAAGTAGCTTTCAAATATAAATTAAAAGTTCTAGAGTTGGTTTTTTTAAAATGTTTTAGAGAAATTATTTCCTTAAATCATTTTTAAATCTTCAAAGTAAATGTTTATTAAGTTAATTATAGAAGCGATTATTTTAAAGTTTTAATTGATATTTGATTTAGAAAATGGTTATTTAAATAATTACACTCTATTTAATAATTTTATTTTTAAAATTTGTTTGGGCTTAAGTTTTATATGAGATATTAGTATAAAAAAATTCATAACTAATATTTTAAATAAAGTGTTACAAAATAGTTTCCATTTTAAGTGTTTCTAATTATATTTTTGGATAAGTGATTTAAATATTTTTGAAGTATTCGGACTCGGCTAATTTTCAATGAAAATAAACAATATTTGAAAATTTATTCCGTGTGTGGAAAGTGATTTGAAATTTGTTTTCAAAAGGTTGAAGTGTGAAAAATATATCTTGCGAAGATATTTTGAAATAAATAATTTAGGGAAATTATTTAAATTTGATGGTTGTTGTGAATATTGTTTGATAGTTAAATAACCGACTATCAATATTGGCCTTTAAACGGTATTTGAATTTCGATGCGACCGGGGGTCGGATTCCAAAATGGTTATCCGAAAACCACATCGAATTTTAATGATGGATCTTTTGTTTAAAAGATCATAGTGGAAAATTTGTTGTGACTTACTTGAATCTGAATGTACACTTATTTTTAAAATAAGCGCTCATTATTCGGATTAGCGGGGAGAGGACATTGAGTCATAAAACCCATTCAGAATAACGATACGACGAAATATGATTTCATTTGAAGATGGTGTTAAAGACCGGGTATTTTCAAAAACGAAAGGATTACCTGTCGAATGTCTCTACACTGAGTTTCTCTGGTATAGAGTTTTATTTCATCCTATATGATGGAGAGTCCGGACATGATTAGATGATGTCCGGATTTGCAAGGGCTTCTTTCCTTAATTGGAGGAAGTGCCTTCGGTTCCGTTCGAACCCGAAACGGACTTGTATGGATGTATGTCTAACATTACACTTTGAATAAAGTTGGTTTTTATCAAATACATTTCTGTTGGTGCGGAGAATTTATTCTCTTAGCTTAACACCCTTCTCTAAGACGTATGAGCTCAGAGGTTATGT
The DNA here is from genome assembly GCA_030765085.1 of Allium cepa. Classification (NCBI taxonomy): domain Eukaryota; kingdom Viridiplantae; phylum Streptophyta; class Magnoliopsida; order Asparagales; family Amaryllidaceae; genus Allium; species Allium cepa. Next base: position 618,863,240 of record CM060942.1, read on the forward strand.
AGTTGATGGTTACTAGTGGTATATTCCCAATTTGGTAATGAGGCATGCTAAGTGTTGATCATTTGTTGATTGAAGCATGGCTTTTGTGAAAAGCGTAGCTTTATGGACGAGACTTCGTCGGACCTCACATCCCGGAATGGTTGAAACAGGAAAAGATTCAGCAAGGTTACGGGGTCGCCTCCCTCAGGGTATGTGCATTTCCTTCTGGATAAAAAGTAGTATCTGGTGTGGAGTCCAGATATTTAACTTGTGTGAAAAAAAGTGGTATTCTGGTATGGAGCCCAGATTATTTATTTATGTGGTTTTTGGTTGTTGAGGCGCCTCGGTAAAGGTCGGTCTAGACCGGGGGATGGAATACTCGCGACAGTTAGTTACCTTGTTACAGAGGTGACCTGGCCTTATGTTGACAGAGAGCTGGTTAAGTTCTCGGGGCGTCCCTCCAGAGGCATACCATCTTCGGAAAGGAAGTTCCTTAGTCTTGACCATTTGTTGGAAATCTAATCACCAAATACGAGCCCTGTACGGTTATAGTTGTAGAACCTGCAATTTGACATGGTAGCTATAGTAGGCATACTATAATGGTATGTATGCTGGCTAAGATTTATGTTATACTTTCGAACTGTTTTCCATACTATGCACTAATAATTATATCAAAAGGATTTTCGTGTATTAAGCATGTTTGACATCATAAGGAGAAATCTCCCCCAAGTGTTCGATTGCATTGTGTGCATATCGGGAGGCCTTATGGCAATTTCATTTTCCAAAAAGCATAGTGGATTTCTTTTCATTTCTTTTTGTGCAAATAATTGTTTTAAGATCTCGCACCAGTCCCGTGACTGACCTGGAGTTTATTGTTCCCTTTCTAAACTCTGGGTGCCCATAATTTTCCACATGGGCAGCCTAGAGTCAGGTTATCAGTTGTTCTAGAGCGAAGTCAGGTAAGTATGCTGTGGAGATCAGAAGACAAGCTGTATGGCGAGACGTATCACTTATATTATGTAGTATCCGTTGCTTATGGGTTGGTGCAAGTTCAATTTCATGTGAGCAAGTTATAATGACTGCTAGTCTTGTGTTGTGTTGATGTTATACTTTGATGATGTAGTGTATAAACTGATATAGTTATTTTGATTAAAGATTATTCATTTATCTATTATACATTATTCCGCGCGATTGTGAGATCTGATATTGTTTTTGTTTTCTTCTTCTACCTTCTTCTACTTTAACCCTGACGGTTAGGTTTTCCGGCATTCGATTGTTCGGCATTTGATGCAGTGGACGTATTGATGTCGATTTGGACGTCGAAAAATCAGGTCGTTACACACTGCTAACATTTGGAGAGCGTTACATACTTTAGTCTCAACAGATACACCGATATCCGGTCTCGATGCATCTTAACCAGGAACAAATAAAATGGTAATTGTTTTATTTTGATAAATTACTCACAGTTACAACACTTTGTAACTACTATCACAAAATATATCATTTATGGATTTTCTACTAAATATACTTTTAATTAAACTAATTAATTAATATGACCATATTATATTAAGCATACGACAGAAAGAAACACCTTTATTGTGAGCAAGTTTGTTCAACGAGTTAGATATATAACAAATTACATAATAGCCCCTAGGGCATACCCTCAACTCTATCAACTTTGCATAAAAAAGAAGTATTTTTTTAGGAATGTGTCTCTTTTCTCTTTAGAGTTGTCAAAGGTTTAAAAACGTGGTAGATCCATGGGGAAAATGGATGATGAATTCGTCATCAATTTGTTGGTAATTTGCCATTTTATCCCGACAAATATGTCGAAGTTTTTCTCAAACCAACTTTATTATATAAAAAATTGTTGCAATATTATCAATATGTACTTGACATTTTCTTAGCTAAAATGTTTGAGAAAACATTACAGAATTTTATGGTGCTCTATTCCCAGACGTTTTATTTTCATCGGCTGTTCATTTTCCCAAAGAAATACCGATGCTTTCGAGCGTCCAAAAACACACTTTTTCTTGTAGTGTTACTATGTCATACAATTGGAGAGATGAATTCTCTATCAAATAGTGCTTCACTTCCAATGCATTAACTAGACCCAACTATAGTCAATCGATGATTGCTGTGCCATGATTTAACTAAAATCAAAATGGAGTGTCCACATTGAAGTTCAATAATATTCTCATATCCAATGAACCGTATAATACGGTCACATCATATAACCTGTTTGACCTAATTTTTGTTATCCAATAAAACACTCTCAAACGATTCATTTCATAGTTACACAATAACTATCAGTACGTAATTCCTTTGTGCCCCCAGCAGCCATGACTAATATACTGTCCAATATTTGGAGAGTGCTCTATGGTCTCAACTGATGTATCGATATCCTTTCTCTAAACATCTTGACTAGGAATAATTAAAATAATTTATTTAATATTGTGATCATTTTCTTATGATTACAACTTTTTGTAATAATTATCACATAGCATATCGTTTATGGATTTTGCCTATTGAATATACTTAAATTCATTATTTAATTTATTATATCATTATATAACAATGTATATAAAAGAAAACAAACACCATTGTTACGAACAAGATTGACTAAAAAGTTGGATATATGTAAAAAATTACATAATTTCCTCTAATGCATATCTATAACTCTCTCAATTAATTGGGTATGTGTATAAAGGTTATACATGTACGTATCGATATACAATATCGATAAGCACTTAAAATTGCTTTAGATGACGTTATTTACTAAATGGGTTAGATTTTATATCGGCCTACTTAGTCCAATATCATAACCGGCCTAAGGAATAAAAAAGAGAGGAAGTGGTTGTTTAAATTCTATATTTGGATCTAGAACTGGTAAATGAAGTAGTAAAGGAGGAGAATTTATCTCCTGCCCTTTCTCTATTTTAACAAGTCTACCCCCTCACTTTTCACTCTTGATTCACCCCTTCTTTCTTAGCCATGAGCAACTCCATTTCCCCACCTTGCTGATTTCCATAGCCAAAACACATCAAATACAGTAGATCCAGTGGCACTTCAGACCATTGCAATGTTAGAAGATCAATTCAAGGTAATGTAGGAGATCTCATCAATCGATATGTGTTTAAAGGCTGCATCCTTAAGGTATAAAAAATTATTTACCTTTTATATCATACTTATCAAATAGTAGTTTAATATAGCCAATGCATATATAAATGATCAATGTATACATTATAGATGTAAATCCCAACATCTATATTCGATACATTATCTATGTACATAATATAATTTTGTACATGTACATTATACGCATAAGAGGATATAATGATATACTCATAAACTATAAACAAATTTATTTATTAAACTGACCAATTGATTAAATCAGAAAATTAAATAAAATTGGATTTTATTTAAACTAATTAGTTTTTGGATCCAATACGACCTATTAGACTCCATACGCCCACGATGATCAAAATAGAGAATTTTACTAAAAATCTACCAATTTCACTCAGTATAGACCGACTCGTTTCACATTGATTCAAACACACTTTTTCATACTAGTTCAAATTGAGTCTTCAGATCTAGAGATAAAATGGGAGAAATAGGTGCAGGTTAATGGCTATAAATAGTGCAGCCTCCACATAGATTTAGGCATACTTTTATGCTCTCCCTCTCTTCTTATAGTCGAACTCCCATTAGTGTTGCCTTCTCTATATTTTGCAAATCAACTAGGAAGGAGGAGACCATGATGCTCCGAAAGGAAGAACTTTCAAACAACATATCGATTCTCGATGAGGTCACTTGGAAGCAAGGTATGCATTCTGATTTACATTAATATACTTACACGAACATGTTATCATCATCATAATGCAATAAACATATTCATCCGTTGTTTAAAAAAAATTAAAATTATCTAATTATTTTAAAACATAAATAAATAAATAAATATATATATATATCTATATAAATATTAATATATTTAATCTAAAAATTTATATATGTATATGTTATGGTCATATTTATTTTTGACAACAAAAAAACAAATTTTCAAAATTAGATATATACATGTATAATTAAAACTATTTATCATAAATAAATTTTGAATTACAAATACACATACACAAATATAATTACATAATTAAATACCTTTACAAATATTTCACATCCGATATTTTAGTATATGTACATTTTATAATTATTTTACCAACCCAAAATTGTCTAAATTTGAAATTTTTTGATTATTCAAGGTTAAATTGTCGGTCATAAACAATTTAAAAAAATGATTTTGCTCTTTGCGGTTGAAGTATTTTATAATTTTTTTTGAATAAGTAAAAATTTTAAAATTTAAGTTTATATTATTTAAATATTCATGGATAAAATTTTTAAAATTTTAAGTTTATATTAGTTAAAATTTTAAAATTTAAGTCAACTCAAAGTCAAAGTCTCTGGCAAAAGCATTTCGGTTAATAATAATTTTTATTATTGAAAAAAGGACTTTGTATTTGGACTATAAACTTGGAATTGGATGAGGTTGGAATTTTGACCATTACCAAATTCCATAAGTCCAAAGTGATATAGTTTTGACGTAGAAAATTGGTGTAAACAAATGTCACAACTGGGTAACACTTAGTAAACTAAAATTGGATTTTACCGAAAATGAGTAAGCAGTAAATTTGGAAATAATGTCACACCACCTGATAAGTGATGTGTAAACATTAACATTATAATAGTTTGATGTTAATCGCTAACCAAATTTACACCCCAAAGTTACACAGCCGAAATGATGAATTCCCTTGAGACCGAACGATTTAATTAGTTTATAGTTGGTATAAATTAATTAAAGTAATTAATATTTATGAAATATTAATCATAAAATTTGAATATTATTTGAGAAATAAATAATGTTATATATATTTATAACAGTTATAAATATATCGATTGATATACAATATCGACAAGCGATTAAATTAGATTTATTTACACAATATTTTGGCTTGGGCCTAGATAGGTTTAATGCCCATCATTAGGGCTGCAAAATTTCATTTTTTGGAAGGTATAGGGGTGACTAAAACACAGGGAATTGGCTTGGAGATAATGGGTTGAGATCCAGTGAGAATGAGTAAAATGGTTTTCCTCATTTCTCTCTAATACAGCCATATATATATATATATATATATGTTTGTATGTATGTATCTCTAAAATAACGCCAACCTTTTTTTGGCTGCCATTACCTTCAATATTGCTGGTTAAAACATAGCTCTCAATTCACTCCAAAATTGTCAAAATATATTTCAAATTAAAATAACGCTATTCGATAGTTAGAGATCGGTGATTCTGGACTTGCAATATGATGAATCAAGAATAGTAAAAAGAAGGGAAGTCATTGCTTCAATGTGGATTCAAAGGCATCATTAAATTGGTAATTTTAATTCATATTACAGTAATTAAATTATATTATATGATTCTATAATGAGCAATTTCATATCTATTTAAATATATTGCTACTATATGCTTAGTTAGGTGAGATTTTGAAAGTAGATATAGTTGTCATAAACTAGTTTGGTTATATGCATAATTTGTTTGTTATACTATTTGATTTACGTATAGAAAAATGTTGTTTACTGTAAAAAATCAATTTTGTCATTAATATATATATATATATATATATATATTTATTTATTAATAAATTTATATATATATATATATATTAGTGTATATTTCCCTCTCATAATAGCACATATGCATATGTAAGATATATATATATATATATATATATATATATATAAGATACATACATATATATATATATATATATATATATTTAAAAAAATTTGTACACTTATTTGCATATAATACGAATTTAAAAATTCAAAAATTAATTACCATACATATATTCATATTTTTAAATTAGTATTTATTGAAATTTTGAATTGTTTATGATGTATAAAATAATTGTTACATTAAAAATTAAATTTTGTATTTAAAAAATATTATATCATTTTAGAAACATACGGAAAATATTTAGGAATTTTTCAATAAAGTTTATTATTTTTAATAATTAATACTATTTCGAAAAAACCATTTATGATTTATTAAAAATAATAATTTAATCAAAAAATTCTTTAAAAATTTTCGTAACCTTTCATTTATGATCCTATAATTTTTGAAAATTTAAAATTTAAAATTTTAATAATATATTATTTTATATTAAATAATTATTGTTGAAACCAATATTTGTTTTTAAAAATAATATTTTGATTTTGAAAATCTGTAGATTTTTTCTAAGCACTATTTTATGATCCTAGATTTTTGAAAAGTATAAAATTTGAATTTTCATCAATAGATTATTTTATGTTAATTATTTAGGGATGAAAACATTATTTTATTCATATTATATACAAATTAAAATACTGAAATTATTATTTTTGCAAAACTAAGTTAATTTTGAATAATAAATAATTATTAATAAATTTTCTCTCTATTTCTATATATATATATATTTATCTATATATAAATGTTTTGTGTTCATATATTATGTATAATATATTTATATATACATATGTGTGTGTGTATTTTGTAACACTTATACATGCACATATTTGGACAACATAGATGACATACAAAATGAGCTAATATGTCTTTTGTGATGTACATCCCAATATCTATATATGGGCGTATTATACCTGTCATGGATTATTATGTTACACATGTACTCACACATATATGTATATGATACATTTGTGTATAAACTAAATCAAATAAAATTAATTTCATATCTTAATATATTTGAATTTAAATAACGTAAATGATTTTATTTAAATGAAATTTAGAAATTTTCTAATTCAGTTAGACTTCATAGGCGCAATAAAGATCCAATGGGATAATTTTTTTGAAATTCACCCATAACTTCCTCTGCGAGCTGGTCCAGTTCCAACAATGGTATCAAAGCCCAATAGCCTAAATAGTCTAAGTTAGTCATATTAGGGCTAACTAATAAAGCATTCCCAATTAGTACGGCGTCTAGAAAGGTAATGTCTAGTATTGGAATTGGATAATTAAGTACCCTATCCTACCTGGTTACTGGCCTGACCCGAAAGGTGAAGTGAGTCCAAAGGTTGCCTCTAATAGAAAAGGCTTAACGTAACTTGGGCCTTTGGCTAATTTTCAAAATCGTTTTGAAAATTAATGTTAAAGATTTTAAATTTAATAGTTAAATTTAAAACAAAACATTTTTATTATCAAATTTATAATACTATATAAGTTTTCAAAATGTTTGAAAGTATAATGATATTCTCAAAAATTTTGAAAATATTTATATAGTAATTTCAAATTTCAAATTTATTAATAAGATTAATAAAAAAGATTAATTAAATATATTAATTAATTAATGCATATAAGCATGTATTATATATGTTGATATATGTTATGTTATTTTAAAATGTTTAAGATAACATAAGTATACATGTACGTATACAAGATAAATTTTGATATTAATAAATTTCAATAAAAATTATTTAATTAAATAAATTAATTTGGGTTAATTAATTAAATAAAATACACACACATATTATATATGTGTGTTACACAATAAAGGTTATAGTATACACTATAAATTTTATAGTAGATATGTCCAACATAAAAGTTATATTGGAATACTAATTTAAAAATAATTACACATTTAATCGATTAAAATTAATTAGATAAGATTTAATTAATGATATATTATACGTAAGACTATCATATAAGTAATATGAAATATAAAAGTTATATAACAATAAAACATATATGATATGTGTATAAACTAAATGTGGAACGTTAAAGAAACCAAAATAGACTTGAGAAATAAATACATATGTAAATGTACATATACTGTAATTTCTGATGTGTTTGACACTTGAATCCCTGGGGTATTTCATAAGTAATATATTATTCTATAAGTCGATATCACTCAATATATACATTGAAGATTACGAATCTTCAATATAATGTTGTCCTATACCATATTCATATACATACATACTCCTTAGTAGTTGAGCAAACTTAAGCTAGGGATGTTATGCATAGTATTATTAATATATTGAACAGATGAGGTAAGATGACTATATGTTTTTGTTGAGCAAACTTAAGGTACATATACTATACTTAGGCCATCACGATATGATAGGTATGAGTGAATATTCTCTTTCAATTTGTTGAGCAAACTCAAGGTTGAAATGAGATTAGAACAAGGAAAAATGAGTTAGGAGTTGTATGTGATACATCGATAAGGAGTTATCCATCGCTTGTAGGGCTATGATTTGTTGAGCAAACTCAAGGTCAGAATACCAAAATAAATGAGTCCTAACACCCATTAGTGAAGTTGTAAGACTTCTATGTTTCATCTTAGGGTTTGGAAAATCATAAAAGACTAGTGAGACCTTATTAGAAAAATAAAATGGTAACATTTAACCTTTCTAATATTGTAAGGACATATGTTGTATAATGTTATAATTATCGACAATGATAAATTTATGCATTTAATATGAATGATAAAACATTTGTCAATTAACACACACACACACACACACACACACATACACACACAAACTGAATTGAAAGCTGACAAATAGAAATATAATTGTACTTACTAATAATTCTAATTGCATGTTATATAATGTTTCTATACCCATGCAAGTGACTAATTTCAACTGCTTAATATATTCGTAAGTTGGCTGCTCATATGTTTATTTGGTTTAGACCGTGTAATGCATTTCATGAGTTTGTGAACTCTAAATGCTATTCAAGACTTTGAATATTTGGTCCATGTACTTTTACATATAAATGTTATATGGTGAACAATCATAGTTTGTGGGGTACAATATTTCGATGAAGTTAGTTCATTCAAAATAAGCCAATAAACAACATTTAAAGATCATGTATTCAGCTTGAATGATTTCAAAAGGATCATATTGTGTTAATGTAACATAAGACCATAAACTATGAGATACATCTAAGAACTCGATCGTTGAAATGTCATCTTGATCGGTTTACATAAAGTGCAACATATTAGATGTCTTAAATGTTAAGAATAGTCGAATCGCTTTTGTAAATGGTTTGTTATGATACTGCAGTAAGGTTTTCTTTTGAATAGTTTGACCATTTGAAAGAAAATGAATGTATAAGAATAGATGTAATTTAAGGTAATGTTGGAATGAAGAGAATGAACAGTCACTTTTGCTTCATAGAGAAACATTGGAAAAAAGAATTTTGATACCAATTGCTACTTAATATTGGAATATGAGATATGATTTTTATTTCAAAATGTATTTTCTTATAGAAATTGTTTTCTATAACATTTATTTCTTTGAGTTCAAGATATTTGATCAAAGAACTCTCTACTATAAATTAGTTGCAGCATATGATATAAATAAACAATATTAATAATATTAAGTGAATGGTGGACCTCTAAATTTAGTACCCTATTATAGTAATGGCGGAAATAGTGGAAGCATGCCATATAGCACCTAATGATTGCATTAAATTATGAAAATTATTTTCGTAAAATGTACCGAACATTATTTGTGAAATAATGTTTATTTTTGGTATTGACTGAAAAATAGATATAACTATATTTCAATGTGAGTATTATGAATATTCGTTATGAAATAGAACTATATTATGGAATTTGTTTTCATAAGATGTAACAAAAATACATATGTGTCTAATATTATTTACAATTGTTTTGTAAATATATACTAAGTCGTAGTTTTGAGAAATAATTTTACTATATGATTATGAATCATATGATACAGGTTAATTATATCTCATATAATTAACGGCTATGCACCCATACAGTGGGAGCATCATAATAGTTGATGAACTCTTTGAATTAATACATATTGATGTATGCAATCACAAGTCTATTAATACCAAAAGGGTTCCATATACTTTGTTATATTCATTGATGATTTATTACCAACATGAACATATGTATTGGATACACATGTCTTAAGTTTATGATAAAATCATAGAATATATAAGAAAAGTAAATAAAATAACATGCAATAGAATAAAATGATTTGATTTGGTCGAACTGTAGGATCGATTTCACCCTAGAGGAGGGGTGAATAGGGTGATACTATCAATTATAAAAATTATTGTGGAAGTTTATAAAATTATTTCAACACAGTTATATCAGAATAATAATAGCACAGATAGTAGCAGAATAACAAATGCAGAAATAGAATGACACAGAATTTACCCAGCTTCGGCAAAACCCTGCCTACGTGCTGCTCCTAAGGTTTCTACTAGAAATTAAGCAGTCAGACGCTTACACACATAAACTCACAACACCCGCTATCGACTAGCCTTAACTCTACGCTCGAAACCCTGCCACAACTCAACCACTGAGTTGTGAATTCTCAGACTACGCCACGTAGTTTGTCCCCTAGTCACACGACTAGAAATTACACGGAAGTTTAAAGGAAAATACAAATTAAAAAACAAACTAAAATCAAAACCCTAATTAAATGTTAAGCCCAAATACAACTTATAGAAGTCGGCCCAAATTTAAGTGAAATATTATCCCCTTTATTTTTATCGGCCCGCTTCCTTGTGAAAAATGGCGGCTTCCTGTTGCTCATTCTCGTTCGTTCCGATTTAGGGCTTCGTGATTATTTTCGAAGCTGCCGACTTTGTTGATAAATCAAGTGGATATTTTGCGTGTAGCTTTGTTGATCGATCGTTTCTTCGTTGCTCAATTTTGCCTGTTCGATGATCGAGTTTGATTCAACAATCTGGTATGTGATTTGTTACTTTTGCTTTACTGTTTTAGCTTGCTTGAACTCGATGCATTTACGACCGATGATAATAGGGTTTATATAGGGTTCAATCCCCTATAATTTCGTTCGTATGTATTTGTTTGAGTTCGATTTCTTTGTTCCGTCCGTTCGATTTTGTTTCGATGCTGGTGATGATTTCTGACTTGTTCATATTGAATAATTTCGTTTACTTGATTAACATGGTGTTGATTAATTTCTTGGCCACCATGGCTTGTTTGATTTGTTCATTTGTTCGACACCTTGTTCATCATGGCTCTGACATTTGCTTTGACTAGTTGAATTTTTGACTGTTGTCGTGGTTGACTTTGGCCACTTTGATTTGTGAGACTATTTGCTTCCGGCATTTACTTCCTTCCCTGATGATCTTGATTTGTACCTTGATTTTGTTCATCCCTGTAGCATACTTGACCTTTTCAATTTTTCTTTGCCGTTCCATGAAATTCTGACGACTTCGGCTATGGTGATAACATTTGACATTGTCATTGACTTTGTACATTTATGTTCAAGTCCCCGTTGTCTGCATTGCATGATTGGAAGTCCGGTTCAAGACATTTGTGCGCTGCATATTTTTTTTTGCTGAGACTACACTTGTACATGTCTCTGGTATCACAGTTTCATTCTAGTTTGTGCATCCTTCTCTGGCTTGAATTTTGTTTGTATGCATATTGCCTGACCATTTCCATGTATTGTAGCTGTTATCTTGTTCATGCTAGCCTAGTGTCCTGTTGCACTGCCTTTTTGTTTACTGCTAGTTCATTGTGTAGTCTGGTCGATAATTATGGTGTATGCATTAAGTCATGTTGGTGATGAGGCTTTGTTCCTTTGAGTCAGTTTGCATTGCTTCATTCTTGTCATATGATGAATTCTGTTGTCAATTTATAGTGTACATATCAGTGTGCACGGCCTTATGGCATGTACAGTGATACACTGTGCATGTCACAAGCTGTTTGTGTATGATGAATTCAAAATTAAATGATGACGAACAACCCAAATAATAGAGGAAAATAATATTTTCAAAATTACATTTTATTTTATACTGCAAAAATATTTTATTTTCAATTTTACTGTGTCGGTATTTATTTTTGCAGATTGCACAGATGCTGGATTCAATCTGGAATAAAGTTGTAGATAAATTATGAATAAATGAGCGATCTGTAGTGAGGACATTTGTAAATGAAAGATTGTGATGTAATTGAATTTGTATTGTAATCAAAATTTTATATGTATAGTGAGAGCTTGAATTTGTACCATTCAAAATTGTAATAAATATTTGTTTGAATAAAAATATCTGTTTGAATTTAAACTCTGTGTTATTTGTTTTATTCATCCAATATTTTTTTAATCATGTAAAAAATAAAATAGCACATTAACAAATACATTTAAATGAATATATATATATATATATGTTTATTATCATCAAACAAAAAATCATATACTCGCATATTCAAAACGAACAAGTGGGTATATTGGAAAGAGTTTCAAATGTACCTAAAAATGAATATAGATTCAATCTCAATAGTCACTCCTTCATGTGATACATAGTGATGCACCGATAAGGAATAATCAGATGGACAATTTACGATTAGTTGTGAGTGAAGTTGAGTTAGTTCCTTTCTATACGGCCATGTACTTTAGAGTAGTACACATGGTTGATATTATTTCATCTAAACAACAGTTTACAAAATCATAAAAGATAATGGTTTGTAAGAAATCCCAACATATCCTAAGGAGTAGGAAAGTTATGCGAATTGAAAAATTGCACGTAATAATTATTAATGAGGGATCTTGTATGAATCTCCAAAAGTTTTTTGGAAAGGTCTGCCATCAAATGGCATATTTATGTTTTGAACATAATTTTTGTAAACTATAAATAAAAAAGTTCATAAAGCATTTATGAAACCCTATTCTATTTACACTGAGGAATAATTGTTGTTTCAAGATATATCAACTTCATTGTAAAGGAATTTCTTTGAGCAATTTTTGATAGCTAAATGGAATTGGATCTGATCTATAGATAGAACTGATTATATAATATGAAGGGAAATTAAGTAACCTAAATGAGCACATAGCATTAATAAGCATTCTTGTACATCGAAGAGAAACTATGAGTTTCTTATTAATGTCGAAAATACACGTTACACTCGGTTGTTCAATTAAACCATTAAGATTATTGAATCTATATGGTTTGATGCACAGATCTGAAAGAATTCTAAGTATACTATCAAAATATGATTTTGGTGGTCGTAACCAAAGAGATGTGATTCATCGGCCGAGATTGTGTCTTTATTGGAAAGACTAATGTGGTTGGAATCAAATGAGAAGTGTTGATAAGAATAATATAACAAATTTCAGTGGTTGAAATTAACATAACAGATTCGGTATTCAACATGCTCAAGTTAATTCAGATTTATTCACAAAATTATCACTCGATAAGACTTAGTGTTTGGTACTTATGTTATGAAATAGAAAATTCTAAATAAAATTTAGACTAAGCCGTTTACACATATTAACCAAAAATGACTCAAAGTCAGTGGGAGCGATATTGGGTTTGTGAGTCTTTGGATATGACCTAAGAAATGATACTAATGTATCATTTTATAAGCATCAAGATTGAATAAGTATTTGATAGAAATATCAAATAGTTTGATTTTCAATCAAAGTGCAGAGGAAGCGTATGTTCGTAAGAAAGAACGTTAAAAGGTACATTGATATTTCTATACTATAAGCAAACATAACGTTGTAGATGTTACAATATGCTTGTATTAAAATCGACTATAGTTTTTTTAATACTAAATTTTGGATTTTAAATGATTCTTTTACGGTTATTATAAAAGATAAAGGGATTATCCCAAACGATATACAAGAGCACCCTATTAAAAGGGGAACATGTAAGTTGGATTCCTTATGCGTTAGCAATATGAATTATCATACATGTTATGTTGTGTATGATATTATGTTTTTATGTATTTGATACATGAAGAAAATATAAAATCCAAATTGATATCACTAAATGGTTATTTGAGGCGTTCTCGCTTATTTATGAAATACTAGAGGATTGTTTATAGAAACAACAAACTCATTATGATGGAATGTTTGGACACAAACTTTTACAAGTGACATTGAGTATAACATATCAATGATAAAATTCAAGTTAAAATCTTTAATTTGAAAATGTTTCAAAATAAAGGGATTATGGTCGATTCAACGAAATGTTGAGAACATTAACTTGAACAGCGCTACAATAAACTAATGTATATAGATATAAATGCACAAATTTATAATTGAGCCAAAGGCAATTACAAATGTTGAGAATCCCATAATATTGTTATAAGATAACGATGTCATGAAATTGGTCATGATAGAACTTAAAGCTCACTAGAAGTCGAAAGACATACTTCGAATTATTCCACATGATAAATGCAGTTTATCAATGTCAGAGAGAGTTAATCGACAAAGTAGATAATTAAAACATAATAGCATACCCATTCACTAAGGGACTGACCTAATTGGTTTTGAGAAAACTGATTGGAGAAGTTGGAATTAGATCCTATAATTGACCCCAAGTGCAAGTGGGAGATTGATAGAGTTAGGGGTATGCCCTAGGGGAAATTATGTAATTTGTTACATATATCTAACTCATTGACCAATCTTGTTCGAAATAAAAGGTATTTTCTTCCTATTAAATAGTTGATATAACTTGATTATATTAGTTAACTTAATTAAAAGTATATGTACATTTCATAGAAAAATCCACAAATGGTATATTTTGTGATAGTAGTTATAAAGTGGTATAACCGTGAGTAATTTATCACAACAAAACAAATATAACATTTTAAATATTCCTATTCAAGATGTATCGAGACTGGATATCGATGTATATGTTGGGACTGGTAATGCTTTCTAAATGTTGGGCAGTGTTTTGCTCATGACTGCTAGGGGCACCTAGAGGTTACGTACTAATAGTTATTGGATAACTATGAAATGACTCACTCGATAGTTTTCTATTGGTTAATATAACTAAGGTCAAACAGAAAATATCGATGTGACTGATTTACACAGTTCTCTTGACTTAGAATACCGTGGATCTTCAATATGAAAGCTCCGCATTGATTATAGCCAAATCATGGCATGGTGTCCATCAAGTGATCATAGTTGGGTCGAGTGGAAGTATTGGAAGTGAAGCACTATTCAAGAGAGGATTCGTCTCCTCAGTTTTATGCGGTTAGTATCATAGTCAACCCAAGATAACTCAAAGTCGAAGTCTCTGGCAAGAGCATTTTGGTTAATAATAGTTTTTATTATTAAACCAAGGACTTTGTATTTGAACTATAAAGTTGAATGTGGATGAGATGAGGTTGGAATTTTGACCATTACCAAATTCCATAAGTCCAAAGTGATATAGTTTTGACGTAGACAATTGGTGTAAACAAATGTCACAACCGTGGGTAATGCTTGTTAAACTAAAATTGGATTTTACCAAAAATGAGTAAACGATAAATTTGGCCATAATTTCACACCACCTGCTAAGTGACGTGTGAACGTTAACATTAAAATAGTTCGATGTTAATTGTTGACCAAACTTGCACCCAAGAGTTATACAGCCGAAATGACGAATTCCCTTAAGACCGGACGATTTAATTAGTTTATAATTGTTATAAATTAATTAAATAAATTAATATTTATGAAATATTAATTATAAAATTTGAATATGATTTGATAAATAAATAATGTTATATATATTTATAATAGCTATAAATATATCGATCGATATACAATATCGACAAGAGATTAAAGTAGATTAAATTGCATAGTATTTTGGCTTGTTCTTAGATAGGTTTAAGCCCATCATTGGGGCTGCAAAATTTTGATTTTGGAAAGGTCTAGGGTGGCTAAAACATAGGGAATTGGCTTGGAGATAATGGATTGAGATTAAGTAAGAATGGGTAAAAAGGTTATCCTCGTTTCTCTCTTATACAACCCTATATATATATATATATATATATATATATATATATATGGAAAATAGGCATAGGGAAGATGTTGTAAAAAAATTTAGTCTCAGGAACAACAAGTTTGCTTTTTAGTCCGAAGGACACTTTTTAGTGTAAGCATAAAATGATAGTTACAACTACCATTCTGTGATTTACAATGGAAAACGTCCTTCAGCCTAAAAAGCAAACGTCTTGTCCTTAAAACTAAAATTTTCTTCAACTTTTTCCTTGAGCTTAAAAGCCCATATATGTGTGTGTGTGCGCGCGCGCGTGCGTGCGTGTATCTCTAAAATAATGACTAACCTTTTTTGGCCTCCATTACCTTCAACATTGCTGGTTAAAACATAGCTCTCAATCCACTCCGAAATTCTCAAATATTTTTCGAACTAAAATATCGATAGTTAGAGGTCGGTGATTCCGGACTTGCAATCCGACGAATCAAGAACAGTAAAAGGAAGTTATTGCTTCAAGGTGGATTCAAAGGAATCATTAATTTGGTAATTTTAATTCATATTACAATAATTAAATAATATTCTATGATCCTATAATGAGCGATTTCATATTTTTTTAAATTATTGCTACTATATGATTAGTTAGGTGAAATTTTGCAAGTAGATGTAGTTGTCAAAAATCAGTTTGGTTATGTACGTAATTTGTTTGTTATACTATTTGACTTATTATAGACAAATGTTTTTTACTGCACAAAATCAATTTTTGTCATTAATAATTGTTTTAAATATATTTATTAATAAATTCATATATATATATATATATATTAGTGTATATTTCTCTCTCATAATAGCATATACACATATATAAGATATATATATGATTTAAAAAATTTAGTATGCTTTTTTATATATAATATGAATATGCAAATTCAAAAATTAATTATCATACATATATTCATATTTTTAAATTAATATTTATTGAATATTTGAATTGTTTATTATATATAAAATAATTATTACATTAAAAATTCAATTTTGTATTTATAAAAATATTATATTATTTTCGAAATATATAGAAAATTTTAAAAAAATTCAATAAAGTTGATTATTTTAATATTATTTTGAAAAAACATTTTATGATTTATTAAAAGTAATAATTTAATTGAAAAATTCTTTAAAATTTTTCGTAACCTTTGATTCATCATCCTAGAATTTTTGAAAATTTGAATTTTGAATTTTCAATAATATATTATTTTATATTAAATAATTATTACCGAAATCAATGTATTCGCTTTTAAAAATGATATTTCAACTTTGAAAAATCTTCAAATTTTTTCTAAGCTCTAATTTATGATCCTAGATTTTCTAGAATTGTAAAATTTGAATTTTCATCTGTAGATTATTTTATGTTAATTATTTATGGATGAAAACATTGTTTTATTCATAATATATACAAATTAAAATACTAAAATTATTATGTTTGCAAAATCAAGTTAATTTTGAATTGTAAATTATTTTAATAATTGTTCTCTCTATTTCTATATATATATGTATTTGTCTATACATAAATGTTTTATGTTCATATATTATATATAATACATTTATACATACATGTGCGTGTGTTGTATCACATATATATGCACATATTTGGAAATCATGCATGATATACAAAATGAGCTAATATGTCTGTTGCGATGTAAATCCCAACATCTATATATGGGCATATTATACCTTTCACGGATTATTATGTTACACATGCACTCATACATATATGTATATGATACATTTATGTATAAACTAAATAAAATAAAATTAATTTCTTATCTTAATATACTTGAATTTAAATAAAATAAATTATTTTATTTAAATGAAATTTAGAAATGTTTTAATATCAGTTAGACTTAATAGGCCCAATAAAGATCCAATAGGGTGAATTTTTGAAATTCACTCATAACTTCAACTACGGGCTGGTGCAGTTCCAACACTTCTAACACATTCGAAATTCCTTTACGCATGTGAAAAAAATTGTCTCCAAAGTATCTACTGAAGCGGAAGGATAGCCTTGACCCCTTTCGACTCCTTTGGAAACTCATTCTCTCCTCAATATTTGCAAGAGCATTCAATGCTTGTAAGAGGAACTCAATCTCTTCGAAATTTCACTTCGAAACCCCGCTTTTGGATCATGGCCGAACCCTTCCCTTTAATTCTTGTAAAATTTCTATAATGCTTTCGTTGGCTTTCCTTTATTCTTACATTCTTGGAGTGAGCTTTATGGTTAACATTTTCCCCTCCTTGTATGAAAGAAGCTTTTGTTCTTTAGGATGAAAATCCAAGAATTCTCCTTTGCATTGTTTTATTTTCAATGGTCTTCCTTATCAATTTTCCTACAAAGTACAAAGTAGGCATTTTTGTATCATTAATTTGAAATTCATATGAGAATATATTCAGTAGTTTCTTTATATTATTGGAGATAGTGAAAGATTCTTGATAATAGAATTTTTGAAATCTAAATAATGGAAACTAATAGACCCTCATCTAAAGATTACAAGTGATGAGAAATTCATAGTTGGAAAACGATTAAAGACAGGAAATTCCTATCTAATAATAACATAAGTCCTGAGATCTAACTTTGTTAATAACAAGTGAAGACCAAAAATCCAACTCTACTTATAGAAGACCAAAAATCTAATTATGGAATTAATTAATAAAGGACTAGAAATTCAAATCTGGAATTAATAGAAGTTTAAAAATCCCTTTCTAGAAGTAAGTGACAGAAGACCAAGAATAATTGTTTAATAATCAAAGTACAAGGTTCATCATCTCGAAATAAGTCATAGAAGGACTAGGAATCCTCTTTTGGGAAGAAACAGTAGTAGTCCGGAAACCCTTATCTGGAAATAATAGAAGAAACCCAAATTCGGGTATTGATAAGTGTAGTCCAAGAGTTAATAGTAGAAGACCCAAGACCTAGGTTCGGGTATTAGGCAGATAGATCCAGAACTCAGTAGAAGACCAGAAGTACATAATAGAGGTCTCAATAACATCAATCCTGAAACCTAGATTCGTGCATCAATAAGTGGAGCTCAAAAATAGTAAAAACCCAAAATCCAGATTCAAAGACTCGAAATGCAAATTCGGGTATTAATAAGTGAATTCCAAAAATCATCATTTTGAAATTTGCCGAAGGCTGTAAATTCTTGCCTGAGCCCTTTGCTCTGTGTCATCTTTTGGGCTTTAATTGCTCATGTTTTTTGCTTTGTGTTGCCTCTTCTGATTCTTAATTCTTTTTGACATGTACCACCTTTTAGGCTTTGTATGTTGTCATTGTTTGGTGTGCCTCTTCTCGGGCTTGGACATCTTAGTCCATTGTTTATCCGATGTGCTTGGTTAGCTTATCCACAAGCAGAACCCAATGACTTACCCAACCTCCCTCCAGGAGGCACTCCAATCAGGCCTTATAGGTGAGACCGAAGGTTTGTTCGGCGCCATGACCAGGCCATAGTGTGGCGAGATCAAGGGCTTACTCTGTCCTCCCTCCAGGAGGTGCTCCAGCCAGGCCTTAGAGGCTGGTCTGAAAGGCGATCGTTGCCTTGACTTGGCCATAACATGGCACGTTTAAGGGCTTACTCTATCACCCTCCAATGGCACCTTGATCTGGCCATAACATGATGTGATCAAGGGTTTGTAGATACTTTACCCAAGCCATAGTGTGGTGCGGATAAAGTATTACTCTGTCCTCCCTCCAGGAGGTGCTTTGACCTGGCCATCTCAGGGCGGGCAAAGGCTTATGACCGTTTAAGGTAATTTCCAAGTTTAAGGAGAATTCTACTCCTAACCATGTAGACTTTTCTTTTGAAAGAGGCATTGTATTCATTCCAATTTTGTTCGCAAATGTTCTGCATTCCATGTTCTAGGAACTATATTGCCATCTAGTCGACATAATTTATAAGCTCTAGGAGGAAGTACTTTGCACACGATTAGAGGACCTCCTAGTTTGATCCTAGAGGTCCATTGCAGGATTTCTTGTGTTTTCCATCATTCTTCAAAGCACTAAATCTCCCTCTTGAAATGATCTTGTCTTTACTTTTGAGTTGTAGTATTTTGAGATTCTTCTTTAATATTTGGTAATCCGAATAGCTACTTCATCACTTAACTCATGCATTAAATCCAATAACTCTTTCTTCAATTATTGGTTTGGATCGAATGTGTAACGACCCAATTTTTCGACATCCAAAAAATGACATCAATACGTCCACTGTATCGAATGTCGTACAATCGAATGCCGAAAAACCGAACCGTTAGGGTTTAAGAAGAAGAAAATAGAAGAAGAACATAAACAATAATCAGATTCTTACATTTCGCAGTGGAACAACATATAATAGATAAATGAATATCTTTAAAACAAAGAACTATATCAGTTTACATACATTGTCAGAGTGTACAACAACACAACAGCGGAAAAGAAATATTACATATACTAATGATATGCCTCGCCATCCAGCTTGAACTCCGGATCTCCACAGCATCTTTTCTGACTTCACTTACGAATAACTGATAACCTGACTCTAAGCTTCCCGTGTGGAAAATTTTAGGCACCTAGAGTTTAGAAAGGGAACAATAAACTCCAGGTCAGTCATGCGACTGGTGTGAGATCTTAAAAATAGTTATACTTTAACAGAAGAATTTAAAAGAAACCGCAATGCTTTTTGGAAAATGAAACTACCATAAGGCCTCCTGGCACATACACAATGCAATCGCACACTTGGAGGAGATTTCTCCTTATGATAGTCAAACATGCTTACTACGCAAAAATCCTTTTTGATATTATTATTATTAGTGCATAGTGCAGAAAACCTTTCAAAAATATAATATTAATCTTAGCCAGCATACGTACCATTATAGTATGCCTACTATAGCTACCATATTAGATGCAGGTTATACAACTAAAACCGTACAAGGCACGTATTGGTGATTTGATTTCCAACAAATGGTCAGACTAAGGAACTTCCTGGGCCACATGGTACGCCTCTGAGGGGACGTCCCGAGAGCCTAAGCAGATCTCTGCCAAAACAATGACGGGTTCCCTCTATAATAGGTAACTACTGACACGAGTATGCCATCCCCCGGTCGTTCGCGACCTTTATCCGAGGATCCTCAACCACAAAGCAACAAACTACGAAGTATAATACATTTGCGGCATCATCATAGGTAAATTATCTGGGATCCATACCATGATACTACCCTTTTCCAGAAGGAAATGACATACCTCAGGGGGCGCTACCCCCAAATAACTTTGCTGCATCTTTCTTGTTTCGATCATTCCGGGTTGTGAGGCTCGACGAAGTCTCCTCCACAAAGCTACGCTTTTCACAAAAGCCATGCTTCGATCAACAAATGATCAGCAGCACTTCATATCCCACATTACCAAATCGGGAATATATCACAAGTAACCATCAACTACATAACCTCTGAGCTCGCACGTCTCAGAGAAGGGTGTTAAGCTAAGAGAATTAATTCTCCGCCACCAACAGAAATGTATTTGATAGAAACCAGCTTTACATCTCCAAGTGTAACGTCAGACACACATCCATACAAGTCCGTTCCGGGATCAAACGGAACCGAAGGCACTTCGAACAAGCCCTTGCTAATCCGGATATTCACTAATCACGTCCGGAATCCCTATCACAAAGAGTGATAAAATATCTATACCGGAGCAACCCGGTGCAGAGACATTCGACAGGTAATCCTTTCATTTTCAAAAAATACCCGGTCTTCAACACCATCTTCAAATGCAATCTCATTTCGTCGTATCATTATTCGGAATAGGTTATATTCTCCCGGCTAATTCGAATAATGAGCGCTATTTCTAAAAATAAGTGTTCATTCAGATTTCAACAAATCAAATCAATTTCCACTTTGATCTTTTAAACAAAAGATCCATTACAATCACAATCGTTCAATGTGGTTTTCGAATATCCATTTGGAATTCGACTCTCCGTCGCATCGAAATTCAAATGCCATTTGAAAAGGCCAATATTGATGGTCGGTTATTTAACTACCAACCATCATTTACAACAGTCACTGGATTTCAAATAATTTTCCCAAATCGTTTATTTCCAAAATATCTTCGCAAGATATACTTTTAACACTTTAATATTTTGAAAACAAATTTCAAATCACTATTCACATTTCAATCCTTTGGAAACAAATTTTCAAATCATTTTCCTTACGCGGAATATATTTCCAAATATTTATTCATTTCCATAGAAAATTTGCCGAGTTAAAATAATTCAAATCACTTATCCAAAATATTCTTGGAACATTTAAAATAAAACCATCTTAAATACTTACTTAATATTAGTTATGAAAACATTATACTAATTATCACATATAAGACTTCAAGTCCAAACTAATTTTAAAATAAAATTAGTAGATAGAGTATAAATATTTAAATAACTACTTTCTAAATCAAATATCAAATTAATCTTTCAAATAATCCCTTATATAATTAATTAAATAAATTTTTACTTTAAAACAATTTCCAAAACTAATTTCTCCAACAATATTATTTTAAAACCAAATCTAGAACTTTTAATTTTATTTCAAAAGCTATTTTAAAAATATACTCGGCTTTCCAGGGAAGAATTCTTTTTCCGTTACAAAATGGCCCTTTCAAATAAATTAATAAATCTTCTCGATTTAGTTTAATTTACATTCCAAATTTGTAAATTTCTTTCCATATTTTTAAAAATAAGCCGATATTTATTTTTAAAACAATATTCCTTTTCCTTTATAAAATTTCCATTGTCAATTTTAAACTTTCAAATATCCATTAATATACGATTTTCAAATCATTTTCCAAATATTCACCTTCAACACCAATTCAAATTCCAAATTGATTTCTAAATTTATTTCAATTAACAAACCAATTTTCATATCGATTTCCCAAAGATTTATTTTAAAACCCCAAATCAATTTTTTTTCAAATCGATTTCTAAAATTTATTTTAACTCCAAATTAAATCCCAAATCGATTTCTAAAATTAATTTCAACCCCAAATTAAATCCCAAATTTAATTTCTAAATTTATTTCCTTTTGAAATAAATTCTTTTATCTCTTTCAAATATTTAAAATCCGTATCTTAAATAATTTCTTTTACTATTAAATAATATTACTTGAAATTACTTTATTAAAATATTTTCCCATATTTTTGGAATGTATTCAATAAGTTTTCAAAATAAAACTTCATCTATTCAAATTTCTTCTTTTAAATTCACCCAATT
This sequence comes from Allium cepa, assembly GCA_030765085.1. Lineage (NCBI taxonomy): Eukaryota > Viridiplantae > Streptophyta > Magnoliopsida > Asparagales > Amaryllidaceae > Allium > Allium cepa. The sequence goes on from CM060942.1 coordinate 618,886,276, forward strand.
CTTTAAATGAATGTATTATAAATTTTCTACCCAAATTTCAAAATCCAATTTTATTTATTTATTTCTGGTATCCTACGATACCAAAAATATATTCGGCTAAATATAGCCTTCAACGGTTTTAATCACCAATATAATCACATAGAGATTATAAATAATAAACACCTAACATATGAAACAAATTCAAATGTTTTTTAGGAATCCAGTTGGATCCCTCCAACCTGTTTCCCTGCATCCATAGACGTTAGCACAACAATTAAATACCCATTCCACTTCGAGGTGGAATATCGCGATATATGGGATTTATAAAATATCATCCGCTATTATGCGGTGCATAGGGCCTCGTCCGCTATATAATGCGGAAAGTTAATCACTTCAAATACATATATAATACCAATTCCACTTCGAGGTGGAATATCGTGGTACATGGGTTTAATATAATATCACCCGCTATTATGCGGTGCATAGGGTCTAAACTAATGTGACTAATAATAAATTAATCATCCAAGTATACAATCAACAATTTTAAATTTAACTATTTAAAATTTAAACCAGAAAAATATTTGATTGAGTGAGAAGATCTCACCTTTTCTTTGCATGCAATCCATTTTCATTCCAGGTTGTTTTCTTCATTATATTAGACCTTGTATAAACAATTACAAAATTTTATTAATATTCAAATAAATTGAACCATTAAATTCCCATTAATAGATTTAATTACCATTGATTTTATTTTAAACTAATAATTTAAAATTTGAACTGATTTCCTTTAAATAAATTTATTCAACCAAGATTTTATTGTAGACTAATATCTTTATTTTAAATCAATTCCTTTTAATAATTTATTTAACAAAAATTAAAATTAAAACTAAATTTCCTTTTAAATAAATTAATCAACTAAAAATCTAGCTTAAACAATTTTTTTAAAAATATCTTTCTGTAGCTAAAAATAATTAAATAGGTTAACCAAATAATTAACCACTAAAAATTTATTATTTAAAAACTAACTATTAAACTTAACTAATAAATTTCCCTTTAAATAAAATATTTTCTTTTCCAAAACCTTATATATGTATGTTTACTGTTTTTTTATCCATATATATATGTATGTATGTATGTATGTATGTATGTGTGTGTGTGTATATATATGTATATATATATATATATATATATATATATATATATATATATTTAAGGGGCATTTCACCCGAAGGACAAACTTTGATGTCCAATTAGTTTCTAGGACACACATTCAAAGAAATTACTTTCAAGGCCAATGTCAGCAGAAAAATTACTTTCAAGGACAAAGTCAGCAGTCCAATTACTTCAAGGACATAATTCCATAGGTTTTTAGGCCCTAGAAACCAATTATTTTGTTTTTTGTCCTTGAAAGTAATTATTTCAACTGTATGATCTAGAAACTAATTCCACTTGCTAAAGAGGCCCTTGTGGCTAATTTCCACTATATTTGATATATAGGAGTATTAAATTTTAAACAGAATTATTTTACTGTAAAATACCCTTTCTTTTTTTCCTGTTTATCGATTCAGACTAAAATCAATTAAATAAATTCCTAATTTCCAAATGAATCAACAGATTTTACTTGCCAGTTTTAAACCTTAATAGATTTTAATTGAGATGTTAAAAGAAAAACAAAATCGCGTTACCTGTTCGACAAGAGAACCCAAACATCAAGCTCCTGCTCGATATCTGCATTGAGCCTTTGCCGTGGCCTACCTGACGTCATCGCGATGACATGCCACCCACAAGTAGCTCTTCCCTGATATTCTCTGACAGAGCGCACGTCACGATCCCAAAGCATCGCACGTCTTTCATGAATTTTCCTCATCTACCTTCCAATGACGCTGCCCTCTTCCACGCGACTGACGCGCACACGCGGCCGCTTTCGACTCTCGATGCTGCATCGCGATACCCCGCTCAACCTTGAGAACGACTCCATAAAATCACTGCTTCCCTCAAGTTCGAGCTCCCTCTTCGTCACGACTTCGAGTGCCGACTCGCCATCCAGCGTCGCACGAATGCTCGTGGTTTGGATTCAAAATCGATCGAATTTCGTTGATATGAGGAAGCGGCTATTTTCTTCTGATTTGAATTTGGTTGGTTTTCGCTCGTTATTAGTTGAGGAGAAAGAAAAAAAATAATGGAAAGGGGATCGGCCATTTTATTTCAATTTTGAAACAAATTTCTTTTCGTTTGTTTCGCATTTTCTTTTGAACGAAATAGAAAAGAAAAAAATTAACGCATGTTGATTTGAACAGAATAAAGGGAACACGTTTTTGAAAATTCAATACGTGTAATTGCCTTATGAAATTATATTGTAATAAACATATATATATATATATATTATGTTTAAAATTCAAATTTAAATTGTATAAATTTCTCAACTCAAAATCCCAGTTTCCAATCGAGGCGTGCCGCTAGGCGTTTATAATGTTGAACCCCTATTCTGAATGCAATGGAAAAGGTTCCGAGTACAAATTCGATCGTATGGAGAAGATAGCTTTTTGAACCCAGTTACTAAATTAATTTTTCGATGAAATTTCAGTGCGTTTACTTATCGTTACGACCAAACGATTACTCCAAACACTACGAAAATTGAAATCCGATAATAATACAATATTACAGATCCAATGGAATTAGTTTCGTCGAATTCCGAGACTGCGCCCCGGAAGGTTATTTTTGAATATCGATTTAAACGATAAATTTTCAAAACTGAACAAATCATTTCAAAATTCAATCTGAAGCTTCCGTTATCTTCAACATTATCAATATAAAATTTCTATGCCTTTAAAATATTTTTAATAAGCACAAAACTGAAGATACAATATTTTACCCAAATTTCTATAATTAAATTAAAAGATTAAATTGCCAAATTCATTCTGATATTTGAAATCCAAGTTAAATCAATCTCTAAATATTAAAATTCATTCAAATATTAAATTTTATGTCAAAATTTCTGGGTCGTCGCATCCTTTCCCCCTTAAAAGAATTTCGTCCAGAAATTACAAGTTAAGAAGAATGAACCTTAACCCATTTGCTATCTTTCCAAAACTAAACAGTTTTATCAACTTACCAAACAAATCCTTTTTATTAACAACCCATTATCGCTTCAACTTACTTTCCAAAATTAATCATAGATTCCAGACAACATTGTTTTCTCAATAATTCAAATTCAAATTTCAAATTTTCTCAAAATTTTTCTAACTCCCTAAATTTTCGAAAAATTTCGCCAGCTTCTCCTTTGTGCGGCTAGCTCGGTACGACAACAGAATGGCACCACGGGCCCTCAGATTCAAAAAGAAAACAAAAAGCCAAGCGGCTGGACAAGAAAATCATCAAATTTCATACTGAAATTCAAATACATACCTTTTTGTCGAGCAATTCAATTTTATCTTCGAAATCAAAATCCCAATTCCATTTCCTTTAGTACATCTGTATATCCTGCCTATCATTTTTGCACATTCCTTTACAAAATTTTCAATATATACTTCTTATACCATCTTTACTTTACTATTGAAGTTATATATCCATTTTCATTCTATCTTGCATTTTCAATTTCATTTGAATTCAATTCACAATTTCAATTTATTTGGATTCAATTTACCTTCTGAATATTGAAGTTTATCGATTATCTTTCATTCCCAACTGATTCATATCACTATTTTAAATCAGTTTCATTTACTAATTTATTACAAATTCAAATTCATTTTATCTCAAACCATTTTTTTATTTCCACCTTTATTACCTTTAGTTCACTTTGAACCAATTTTGCAACTTCATTTTATTCCACACAATTCAAATTGGTTTTCAGTATTCAGTTTCAATCCCAGTTTTATTCTTTTGTTCATTCCCAAACACAATTCAATTTCAATTCACCATTTTGGTTTACAACCACTTATATTTAAACGAGATTTCAAATTCCATATGAATTTAATTTACCTTTTATTTTATATAGTATTCCAGAGTCTTTCCATCTTTACAAAACCATTTTTTTGAAATCAATTCAAATTATCTTTTGAATTTCCAAAACCAAACCCGGTTTTCCAAACAAATTCCATTTTGAACAATTTAGCAGCAATTCCTCTTCTGGAGATTCGAAAATGAACATCGACGATGCAGCAGTCACCATCGAAGTTATTTTCCAACGACCGAAAAGAGTTTAGAGCTTTTCATCCCTTCGAAACATTTTTCCAAAAAGCTTTGAAAATCATTTTCAAACTCAGAGAGGATTTTAAACTTTTCCAAATTTCAAAATTTTCAAATCATTTCAATTCTTTTCAAAAATCATTTTCAAATCAAAAGAGATTTAAAATTTTCACCAAAATTTCAAATTTCAAATCTTTTCAATCCACTTTCAAATATTTCTCTAGAATCTGTTTCAAATTATAAATTACATTTACAAATCCCATTTGTATATGGATTTTATTTCTCAACTTTTGATCATGATTTCAATTTCTTATTCAACTTTAATGATAATAATTTAATATTATCACTTCCAAACAACCAAGCGACCATATATATATACTATAATAATGTATGGAAAATTATTCCTTTTATATACGAAAATAATTTGGATAAAATTATCTCATTTACCCGACTTTAAAACAATATCGTGTTGAATTGTTCTATACGAGTGTTTAGAGATCCCTATCGATAGAGTTGTATGGACTATACCGACCAGAATCCATATACCACTCAACAAACCAATCAACACAATATAAAACAAATTTTATGCTCACTAACAAATACGCGCTCATATCTATTATTACACTAAAACTCATTCTAGAGTACTACTGACTCTATCTCTAATGAGTAATCCCCAACAGAGCCAAGGTTGTCGCTTAACCAAATGCTCTGATACCAAAATGTAACGGTCTAGGCCTTCGACCGTCCGACAGTGGATAACCCCCCACCGCGGCATGACACTGGTACCCCTGGACTTGCTTTTACGGCCAGCCTTTCGACTGTCACGCCTAACCAACTAACCAACCCCTCGTAGGGGACGTGTAGGGGCAAGAGTCTTCTGCTCGCCACCAAACAAAAAGCGAGAACCCCCATCACGCTGTACCTAACAGAGCAAACCAGGCCAGTCATGGGACTGGTGTAAGATCTTAAAAACTGTTATACTTTAATAGAAGAATTTAAAAGAAATCCGCAATTCTTTTTGGAAAATGAAACTACCATAAGGCCTCCCGGCACACACAAAATGCAATCACACACTTGGGTGAGATTTCTCCTTATGATAGTCAAACATGCTTACTACGCAAAAATCCTTTTTGATGTTATTATTATTAGAGCAAAGTGCAGAAAACCTTTCGAAAATATAATATTAATCTTAGCCAGCATATGTACCATTATAGTATGCCTACTATAGCTACCATATTAGATGGTAGGTTACACAACTAAAACCGTACAAGGCATGTATTGGTGATTTGATTTCCAACAAATGGTCAGGCTAAGGAACTTCCTGGGCCACATGGGTACACCTCTGGAGGGATGCCCCGAGAACCTAACCGGATCTCTACCAACACAAGGCCGGGTTACCTCTGTAACTAGGTAACTACTGACACGAGTATGCCATCCCCTGGTTGTTTGCGACCTTTATCTGAGGATCATCAACCACAAAGCAACAAACCACAAAGTATAATACATTTGCAACATCAACATAGGTAAAATATCTAGGCTCTATACCATGATACTACCCTTGTCCAGAAGGAAATGACATACCCTCAGGGGGCGCTACCCCCAAATAACCCTGCTGCATCTTTCCTACTTCGACCATTCCGGATTGTGAGGCTCGACGAAATCTCGTCCACAAAGCTACGCTTTTCGCAAAAGCCATGCTTCGATCAACAAATGATCAGCAGCACTTCATATTCCACATTACCAAATTGGGAATATATCACTAGTAACCATCAACTACATAACCTCTGAGCTCGTACGTCTTAGAGAAGGGTGTTAAGCTAAGAGAATAAATTCTCCGCCGCCAACAGAAATGTATTCGATAGAAACAAGCTTTACATCTCAAAGTGTAACGTCAGACACACATCCATACAAGTTCGTCCCGGGATCGAGCGGAACCGAAGGCACTTCAAAGAAGCCCTTGCAAATCCGGATATTTACTAATCACGTCCGGAATCCCCATCACAAAGGGTGATAAAATCTCTATACTGAAGCAACCCGATGCTGAGACGTTCGACAGGTAATCTTTCGTTTTCAAAAAATACCCGATCTTCAACACTATTTTCAAATGCAATCCCATTTCTTCGTATCATTATTCGTAATGGGTTTTATGACACAAGATCCTCTCCCGGCTAATCCGAAAAATGAGAGTCTATTTTTAAAAATAAGTGTTCATTCAGATTTCAACAAATCACAACAATTTCCACTCTGATCTTTTAAACAAAAGATCCATCACAATCACAATGGTTCAATGTGGTTTTCGAATATCCATTTGGAATTCGACTCCCGGTCGCATCGAAATTCAAATGCCATTTAAAAAGGCCAATATTGATAGTCGGTTATTTAACTACCAACCATCATTCACAATAGTCACTGGATTTCAAATAATTTTCCCAAATCATTTATTTCCAAAATATCTTCGCAAGATATACTTTTAACACTTTAATATTTTGAAAACAAATTTCAAATCACTATTCACATTAAAAACCTTTGGAAACAAATTTTCAAATCATTTTCCTTACGCGGAATATATTTCCAAATATTTATTCATTTCCACTGAAAATCTGCCGGGTTAAAATAATTCAAATCACTTATCCAAAATATTCTTGGAACATTTAAAATAAAACCATCTTAAATACTTACTTAAATATTGGTTATGTAACGATCCCGGTTTTTAATTAAATTTAAATTGATAATTTAAATGAATTTTGGAATAAAATTGTAGATTAATTTGGATTTTTCAAATTTAAATAGGATATTTGATTATTTGAACATTGATTTTTAAAATTTAACTGTGGATTTGAATTTGTATATTTAATATCTTATAAAATAAATAACATTCTAAAATTTATCAATTAAAATTTATAATATATTTTATACTTTTGGAAATTTACTTTGAGAATATAATTGCATAAGTATGTGTATGAATATAATAAATGGACATAAATGTTTATATTTCAAAGCTTAAATTTGAGATTTGGATTTCAAATTTAAAATGAATGTTTTTAAAATAAATATTTGGCTTTTAAAAACCATTAAGGTGAAATTTATATAGTGTAAATATTGGGTAAACAATTCTTTCAACATTGTATATGCACATACAAATGAAATAAAAGGTGTATTCATGTACAAAGCAAATATGACATAAAATTTATTTTAATTTTTTTTTCCTTTTGTCTTTAAAAATTTAAAAGCAAACATATGCATACATGCACATGGCTTTGGAGTAAAGAGATTAACAAAATCTAGAGTTTATGATGATTTCTTACAAATGGCATTCAATGTAATTGTTTAAATAAAATATTAAAATTAAAAAATTACAACAACTCTTTATTTCCCAATATGCAATCATATTAAACATCTCAGCAAATCAGAACAAACAAGTAATAAGAGATTTTGCATTTCAAATCTCAACAAAGAAAGAAAAATCAGAAAGAAAAAAAAAGAAGAAAATAGCAACCTGGAAAAGCAAATCTGGGTTCAAAGCCATTAACCCGAGCAAATTAAAGTTCAGGCAAGCAAAAAGAAATTCAAAACACCTTAAAAATCATGAAAACAATCTTCAAGCTTTGGAAGAACAAAAGCCAAGCCTGCAGATTTGCTTCAGTTTTGCCAATGCAAGGTTCTTTGGAAAATCAATGAAGGCAAGTAAAATTTTCTTTTAAAAGTTTTTAATTTGAATTTTTCAAACATTAATGAAAACAAGAATTTAACCATTGGATCCATCAATCATTTGCAGCAAAGTAATCAAGATCAAAAGCTTAAACTATTTGCAGTTTTTCAAGATCCAGGGAATAGCTCTCTGTTTTATTCAAAACAGTAAGTGAATTTAAAATTCTTGTTTTGATAAACTGAATAACAAGAGCATGCATTAGAGATTTAACAAAGTGTTATAATTTCAAGTTGCAGATTTAAATTTCAAAATCAAAGTATTTTAGTTTCAATTTGAGGCAAGCAGCAAAGCAAAGATCAAATTTAAAAATAAAAAGCCTGTCTCTGTTCTTTATTTCTGCTGCAATTTCAGGTGAGCAAATTATACCCCAAATCTTTAAAATCTGGTTCACATCTTGATTTCATATGATAATGTTTTGGTATGGTTTTGAATATGCCTGCATGTTGAATGTATACATAGATTTAGGGTGTGTATGTTTGTGAGCAAATTTCTAATTTAAAACCTTTAATCTATACTAAAATGCCTATGGTTGATTTCTGAAGTAAGATGGTGAGTAAACATTTTTACTAAAACTTAATTAGTTAATTATCTGTTGCATATGAGTTTGTGATGATGGTTGCCTCTGTGTAGATAAATATGCAATATGTTTTGTTATGCTTTGAAATTGTGCATGTCTGATTGCACTTATCTGCTCTATTCTTCCTTACTGGCAAATCCAAGTTATAATCAAAACTTCAAGCTATTTTTATTTAAACTACTGTTAGGACTTGGATTCAAACGAAATGGGTTAGTTTAACTATAAACTAAGAACTAAAAATAGATCTAAGTATCTGGTATTTGAAATTATCTGGAAATCAAATAATGCAGTAACATTTTGACATCAATGATTGAAATCGAATGTTGAAATTGGATGAAACAATTATATAAACTGAATTATCACTGGAAAATATGAATTTTAAACCAAATATTTCAATTTTTAATGTCAAGACCAAAGAGCAGTCCCACATTCACTGTATTTTACATTATGGGTTAGCACTGTTGATTTATGTGTTCGATTGTGTTGAATTTGCTCCTGGAAGTGGTGGAGTTATCAGGGATGTTGAGGAAATTATCAGATTGTTGTGTATTTCTTTTTGAATGTTGTGATTGGGATTCAAAGTTTTGAACCCTAGTTTTTACTGGGCTATGAAGAATCGATCTTTATGGCATTTATGGTTGATCGAGTTCAATAATGTCTTGGGTACTGGAAGGGGGTGGGTATTCGAAGTCTTCGCTGGAATTTCAGGGGAAACAGTGGCCGGAGGCGTGTGAACATGGCGTTGACAGGTTTCGTTGAGGTGGTGTCAGGCTCGGTTCCAGGTTTGAAGATGAACATGCGAATTCGAATTCGAGTTAGTATCGATTGATTGTTGATCATTATGGGATGCGGGGGTGCTCGCCGACCTGAGAAGATCATCGATGATGATCGGAGCTCGCTGCGATGATGGGGCACGTGCACATGGTAGTGGATTGTGTCAGTGTTTTGGCTGAAGAAGAGGGCAAATACTAAAGTTTTTTTTTCTAGAGGCAATATCGTGAGTGACTCGAAGTCTTGGAGTGTTTTACTCGAAGTAAAGCAGGGGGCAGCTCGGGTTAAAGTTTTTTCAGGGTTTTAAACCAAAAACAGAAACATGTTTTGTTTTAAAGTTTTAAAAATAAGTTTTAAAATGTAAACTAAAAATTTAAACTTAGTTTAAATCTGAATTTGAATCTGAATTCAAGAAATTTGAATCTGAGTTTGAAATAATTTAAATTTAGTTTTAACAACTTTAAAAGTATAAAAGAATATTGGTTTTGAATTTAAACTGGAAGTTTAAATTGTAAAATATAAGCTTTAAATAAGTTTGATTCTGAGATCTAAAATCCAGAATTTGGTTTCAATTTCAGTTTTAAAATAAAATAAGTTTTTAAATTTAATTTGTTTAAACTATTTTAGAAATGGTTAAATAATTTTGAGTTTTAAAATGAAGATGAAAAATGTAAGTAAATCTTTAAAGAATTAAGTTTAAATTTGGAAATAAAAGATTCAATCTATATTTCAGTTTTGAAATTACGGAAATTTTTGAATTTGTTTTTAAATGCTTTATTTAAGTAAGAGATGTTTTATCTTAAAAATAAATAAATAGAATTTAATGATTTGGACTCATTAAATTATTAAGTTAATTAATCAAGTAATAAATAAATGATTAAATAAAATAACCATTACTTAGTGAAAGTAATTATAGTGGATAATTAAAGATTGATTTATCAGATATTAGGGTTAATTACTTTAAAGTAAAATTAATTAATGTGGTAATTAAATCAAGAATAATAAATTAAGGTTAATTAACTTAAAGTGATTAAGGAACCATTATTAACTAAGGAGTAATTAATTTATTGTAATTAATTAAGGAATAATAAATCGATTAATTAAGCAATTAAGGACAATTAATTATAATTCAGATTTAATCAATAATTAAAGGTTTATTATTTTTAGTAAGTAATTAAGAAATAAGTAATTAAGATTTAATAAATTGCAATTAAGGTTAATTAATTAAGATAATTAATTAAAATGATAAATTATGAAGGTAATTAAAACTTAATCAATTGTAGTTAATAATAATTAATCATTGGTTTAAAAATCACTAATGGAAGTAATTATGTAGGTAATAAATTTAAAACCACCCAATTATTCATCTTAATTATAGATGTTTGATTGCTATTGAATGATGTGTGATGGATTGATTTATTTGATGTGTGATGTGATGCTATATGATGCTTTGTGCTAAGCTGTTATATCTGTAGTGCATATATTGTTATATGAAACTCTTTGACCCATAGAACGACATTTGAACTTCGATGCGACAGGGAGTCGGATTCCATTTGGTTATCCGAAACCCACATTGAATTGTAGTAATTGAATCTGTGATGATGATGTTGTGCACTATTGTGTTGAACCCCTGGACCACACTACACACACACAAATATGGATTGCACGTGGAAATGGGTTAAGTCACAGATTTTTGAAATAATCCAAAAATTGAATTTTTGAATCCAAGATAGTTTTGGAATTAGAATTGAAAAAGCTTTTGAAAAATGTATTTCAAAAATAAAAGTTATTTTAAATAACTAGATTGAGTTTTGAAATTTAAATAATTGGATTTAAATTTGAATTCAATATTTGAAATTGAATTCTATGATTTGGGAACTAGGGTTTAAAAAGGTTATTCAACCTATAAATGGGCTTATATGGGTTTTTAAACCATTTTAAAAAGTGTTGTTTTGGGACTTTAAATTTAACCCAAGGTTTTAACTTGTATGAATATAATTGGATTTTTCTGAAACGAAAACTGTCGTTTTCAAATAATAAAAGCTTTCACATAAGGAATGAACTTCCAATTGGTGTTAAAAGGATTCAAGTCTAAAATGAAAATGGTTTTCCAAGTTATAGATATACCTTTGGAAACGTGTTTTGAAAGCTATAAATTAAATCTTCAATTTAAAGATTTAATGAGTTAATCCAATTGAAATGGAAATTGTTTTGAAATCCATGGATATATCTTTGTGAAACTGGGTGAAACTTTGTGAAATAAATCTTTTTATTTAAAGATGTAAAATGGTAATTTGTTTAGCCATTTAAAAGAAAAACTTTGGATTATCAAGCTGTGACTTAACTGAAATCCCATATCCATATGTTTTAAACTATTGCGCTCATTATTCGGTTTAGCCGGGAGAGGACCTTGTGTCATATAGCCCATTCCGAATAGTGATACGACGTTATGGATTGCATTTGAAGACCAGTGTTGAAGACCGGGTGTCTTCGAGAACGTTAGGATAACCTATCGATTGTTTCTGCATCGAGTAGCTACGGTATAGAGATTCCCTTAGTGATGGGAAGTCCGATCGGGATTGTGGATACCTGGATTTGCAAGGGCTTCTTCGGAAGTGCCTTCGGTTCTGTTCGAACCCGGAACAGACTTGTATGGTTGTATGTCCGTCATTACACTTTGAGATATTAAACTGATCACTATCAAATACATTTCTACTTGGTGGCGGAGAATTTATTCTCTTAGCTTAACACCCTTCTCTGAGACGTACGAGCTCAGAGGTTATGTAGTTGATATTTATCAGTGATATATTCCCAATTTGGTAGTGTGGCATGCTAAGTGCTGCTGTGTGTTGATGATCATTTGTGATCAAAGCATGGCTTTTGTATAAAGCGTAGCTTTGTGGACGAGACTGCATCAGGGCCTCACACCCCGGAAATGGTCGAAACAGGAAAGATGCGGCAAGGTTATGAGGGTCGCTCCCTTTAGGGTGTGTCATTCCCTTCTGGTAAAGGGTGGTATCATGGTATGGAGCCCATATACTTACTCATGTGGTTGCTCCAATCTCATTTACTGTGTGGTTGTTGCTTTGAGGAGCCTCGGATAAAGGTCCCAAAGGACCGGGGGATGGCATATTCGTGTAGTAGTTACCTAGTTACAGAGGTAACCCAGCCTTGTGTTGGCAGAGATCTAACCGTAACGTTAGTTCTCGGGACGTCCCGCCAGAGGCGATCCCATGTGGCAGTAGGAAGTTCCTTAGCCTGACCATTTGTTGGAAATCCATTCATCCAATACGTGCCTTGTACGGTTTTAGTTGTAGAACCTGCCATTTAACATGGCAGCTATAGTAGGCATAATATCATGGTACCTATGCTGGCTAGGATTAATATTATACTTTCGAAAGATTTTCCACTATGCACTAGTAATAATATCAAAGAAATTTTCTCGTATCAAGCATATTTGACTATCATAAGGAGAAATCTCCTCCAAGTCTGCGTTTGCATTGTGTGTGTGGCGGGAGGCCTTATGGTAGTTTCATTTTCCAAAAAGCATTGCGGATTTTCAAATTTAAATTCTGTAGTTTGTTTTAAAAAGACCAAATGTTTTTGTTTGCTCATACCAGTCCCATGACTGACCTGGAGTTTATTGTTCCTTTCCTAAACTCTGGGTGCCCACTATTTTCCACACGGACAGTCTAGAGTTGGGTTTTCAGATAATCCTGTAATGGGTATAGATTCGTTAGCCTTCGAAGCTCTTTGGATTTGTGGATCGCGTTTGCTACACTTCAGCATCACACCAGTCTTGCTCATCTAGGTGGAGCGTGATGGGGGTTCGAGCTAGCTTTGGATTGGAGATGGAGTCCTTGGAGTTTGGCATTTGAAGGCATTATCTTTCTGCTGCTATTCTTTGTATCTCTGATAGTGTTGATGTCTATTGTGTCTTTCTATTATAACATTCTGTTGTACCATTCATGTTGTATCAGTTATTGTATTCAATATTGTATATGATATCTGTTATTTCATTTTTCTTCCGCTGTGTTGTACTTAATGTGTTATAAGCTCCGGCGAACCAGATTCGGCGTTTGGATCTACGGCATTTGAATACGAGTGTCGTATTCGGTGCCGATTTTCGAAGGTCGTGTCAGGATCGTCACATTTGGTATCAGAGCTGAGGGTTAAACTTTAGCTCAGGAGTATAACACATTAAGTTGCTCATTAGAGATAGGGTGAAGTATACCCTAGAATGAGTATATCTTTAAGATATCCATCCGAATGCCTCAGTAAATTCTCTTACTATCCACTGATAGTGAGTATGAGTGCAAGAAGAGAACGAGATAGGGGACAGGGAAATACCGGTCCAAATGGTCAATACCATGCAACAGTGGAAGCAACTTTTTTTTCAATCTCCTTTGATTCGATTCCAAATTCTTTTGATTGCTTCGTGACAGCTCCCAAAAGAAGTTTCGGTGCGATGGTGGCCCTACGTATCGTCATAGAAAATTCTTACTTCGTATCTTCATCATTTTCTTGTCAGCTTTTCGATCTAAACTCAAATGAATTTGAATTTGAATTTGAAATTGGAAATATTAAATAAATTGAAAATTTTAAATTACGTAAATTGGTTAACTAATATGAAGCTGAATTTGAATTGTATCGATAAAATGATTTCGTTTAAAAACAAATTTGAATTTCTATTGTAATTTCTTGTGTATATCAAAGTCCGAAGAGGAACAAATTGATATATATATTTTGGAGTGTTCTGACCTGAATTTGGGATCCATGTCTAGTGTTTGAGAAATTATGAAAGATTGAATCCATCTATATATTCTCTGGGATCCGATATATTCTACGAACGATTAGCTATCCCATCGAACTAATCAATGCACTTGCATATTCGTAGACCGGTGGACCCGAGTATCTTGTAAAATAATTGTATGAGTTTGTTCTCATATTTGTTGGTATTCTGATTTGGAAAGCCAAATACAGAATCGATATCCAGTTTGAATAGGAAAGATATTTCTTTATCTACCATCTTTTCCTTGTTGTCTTCCTTGCAAATTTCGAGGACGAAATTTTTTTTAAGGGGGGAAATTTGTAACGATCCCGGTTTTTAATTAAATTTAAATTGATAATTTAAATGAATTTTGGAATAAAATTGTAGATTAATTTGGATTTTTCAAATTTAAATAGGATATTTGATTATTTGAACATTGATTTTTAAAATTTAACTGTGGATTTGAATTTGTATATTTAATATCTTATAAAATAAATAACATTCTAAAATTTATCAATTAAAACTTATAATATATTTTATACTTTTGGAAATTTACTTTGAGAATATAATTGCATAAGTATGTGTATGAATATAATAAATGGACATAAATGTTTATATTTCAAAGCTTAAATTTGAGATTTGGATTTCAAATTTAAAATGAATGTTTTTAAAATAAATATTTGGCTTTTAAAAACCATTAAGGTGAAATTTATATAGTGTAAATATTGGGTAAACAATTCTTCCAACATTGTATATGCACATACAAATGAAATAAAAGGTGTATTCATGTACAAAGCAAATATGACATAAAATTTATTTTAAATTTTTTTTTTCCTTTTGTCTTTAAAAATTTAAAAGCAAACATATGCATACATGCACATGGGTTTGGAGTAAAGAGATTAACAAAATCTAGAGTTTATGATGATTTCTTACAAATGGCATTCAATGTAATTGTTTAAATAAAATATTAAAATTAAAAAATTACAACAACTCTTCATTTCCCCATATGAAATCATATTAAACATCTCAGCAAATCTGAACAAACAAGTAATAAGAGATTTTGCATTTCAAATCTCAACAAAGAAAGAAAAATCAGAAAGAAAAAAAAGAAGAAAATAGCAACCTGGAAAAGCAAATCTGGGTTCAAAGCCATTAACCCGAGCAAATTAAAGTTCAGGCAAGCAAAAAGAAATTCAAAACACCTTAAAAATCATGAAAATAATCTTCAAGCTTTGGAAGAACAAAAGCCAAGCCTGCAGATTTGCTTCAGTTTTGCCAATGCAAGGTTCTTTGGAAAATCAATGAAGGCAAGTAAAATTTTCTTTTAAAAGTTTTTAATTTGAATTTTTCAAACATTAATGAAAACAAGAATTTAACCATTGGATCCATCAATCATTTGCAGCAAAGTAATCAAGATCAAAAGCTTAAACTATTTGCAGTTTTTCAAGATCCAGGGAATAGCTCTCTGTTTTATTCAAAACAGTAAGTGAATTTAAAATTCTTGTTTTGATAAACTGAATAACAAGAGCATGCATTAGAGATTTAACAAAGTGTTATAATTTCAAGTTGCAGATTTAAATTTCAAAATCAAAGTATTTTAGTTTCAATTTGAGGCAAGCAGCAAAGCAAAGATCAAATTTAAAAATAAAAAGCCTGTCTCTGTTCTTTATTTCTGCTGCAATTTCAGGTGAGCAAATTATACCCCAAATCTTTAAAATCTGGTTCACATCTTGATTTCATATGATAATGTTTTGGTATGGTTTTGAATATGCCTGCATGTTGAATGTATACATAGATTTAGGGTGTGTATGTCTGTGAGCAAATTTCTAATTTAAAACCTTTAATCTATACTAAAATGCCTATGGTTGATTTCTGAAGTAAGATGGTGAGTAAACATTTTTACTAAAACTTAATTACTTAATTATCTGTTTCATATGAGTTTGTGATGATGGTTGCCTCTGTGTAGATAAATATGCAATATGTTTTGTTATGCTTTGAAATTGTGCATGTCTGATTGCACTTATCTGCTCTATTCTTCCTTACTGGCAAATCCAAGTTATAATCAAAACTTCATGCTATTTTTATTTAAACTACTGTTAGGACTTGGATTCAAACGAAATGGGTTAGTTTAACTATAAACTAAGAACTAAAAATAGGTCTAAGTATCTGGTATTTGAAATTATCTGAAAATCAAATAATGCAGTAACATTTTGACATCAATGATTGAAATCGAATGTTGAAATTGGATGAAACAATTATATACTGAATTATCACTGGAAAATACGAATTTTAAACCAAATATTTCAATTTTTAATGTCAAGACCAAAGAGCAGTCCCACATTCACTGTATTTTACATTATGGGTTAGCACTGTTGATTTATGTGTTCGATTGAGTTGAATTTGCTCCTGGAAGTGGTGGAGTTATCAGGGATGTTGAGGAAATTATCAGATTGTTGTGTATTTCTTTTTGAATGTTGTGATTGGGATTCAAAGTTTTGAACCCTAGTTTTTACTGGGCTTTGAAGAATCGATCTTTATGGCATTTATGGTTGATCGAGTTCAATAATGTCTTGGGTACTGGAAGGGGGTGGGTATTCGAAGTCTTCGCTGGAATTTTAGGGGAAACGGTGGCCGGAGGCGTGTGAACATGGCGTTGACAGGTTTCGTTGAGGTGGTGTCAGGCTCGGTTCCAGGTTTGAAGATGAACATGCGAATTCGAATTCGAGTTAGTATCGATTGATTGTTGATCATTATGGGATGCGGGGGTGCTCGCCGACCTGAGAAGATCATCGATGATGATCGGAGCTCGCTGCGATGATGGGGCACGTGCACATGGTAGTGGATTGTGTCATTGTTTTGGCTGAAGAAGAGGGCAAATACTAAATTTTTTTTTCTAGAGGCAATATCGTGAGTGACTCGAAGTCTTGGAGTGTTTTACTCAAAGTAAAGCAGGGGGCAGCTCGGGTTAAAGTTTTTTCAGGGTTTTAAACCAAAAACAGAAACATGTTCTGTTTTAAAGTTTTAAAAACAAGTTTTAAAATGTAAACTAAAAATTTAAACTAAGTTTAAATCTGAATTTGAATCTGAATTCAAGAAATTTGAATCTGAGTTTGAAATAATTTAAATTTAGTTTTAACAACTTTAAAAGTATAAAAGAATATTGGTTTTGAATTTAAACTGGAAGTTTAAATTGTAAAATATAAGCTTTAAATAAGTTTGAATCTGAGATCTAAAATCTAGAATTTGGTTTCAATTTCAGTTTTAAAATAAAATAAGTTTTTAAATTTAATTTGTTTAAACTATTTTAGAAATGGTTAAATAATTTTGAGTTTTAAAATGAAGATGAAAAATGTAAGTAAATCTTTAAAGAATTAAGTTTAAATTTGGAAATAAAAGATTCAATCTATATTTCAGTTTTGAAATTACAGAAATTTTTGAATTTGTTTTTAAATGCTTTATTTAAGTAAGAGATGTTTTATCTTAAAAATAAATAAATAGAATTTAATGATTTGGACTCATTAAATTATTAAGTTAATTAATCAAGTAATAAATAAATGATTAAATAAAATAACCATTACTTAGTGAAAGTAATTATAGTGGATAATTAAAGATTGATTTATCAGATATTAGGGTTAATTACTTTAAAGTAAAATTAATTAATGTGGTAATTAAATCAAGAATAATAAATTAAGGTTAATTAACTTAAAGTGATTAAGGAACCATTATTAACTAAGGAGTAATTAATTTATTGTAATTAATTAAGGAATAATAAATCTATTAATTAAGCAATTAAGGACAATTAATTATAATTTAGATTTAATCAATAATTAAAGGTTTATTATTTTTAGTAAGTAATTAAGAAATAAGTAATTAAGATTTAATAAATTGCAATTAAGGTTAATTAATTAAGATAATTAATTAAAATGATAAATTATGAAGGTAATTAAAACTTAATCAATTGTAGTTAATAATAATTAATCATTGGTTTAAAAATCACTAATGGAAGTAATTATGTAGGTAATAAATTTAAAACCACCCAATTATTCATCTTAATTATAGATGTTTGATTGCTATTGAATGATGTGTGATGGATTGATTTATTTGATGTGTGATGTGATGCTATACGATGCTTTGTGCTAAGCTGTTATATCTGTAGTGCATATATTGTTATATGAAACTCTTTGACCCATAGAACGACATTTGAACTTCGATGCGACAGGGAGTCGGATTCCATTTGGTTATCCGAAACCCACATCGAATTGTAGTAATTGAATCTGTGATGATGATGTTGTGCACTATTGTGTTGAACCCCTAGACCACACTACACACACACAAATATGGATTGCACGTGGAAATGGGTTAAGTCACAGATTTTTGAAATAATCCAAAAATTGAATTTTTGAATCCAAGATAGTTTTGGAATTAGAATTGAAAAAGCTTTTGAAAAATGTATTTCAAAAATAAAAGTTATTTTAAATAACTAGATTGAGTTTTGAAATTTAAATAATTGGATTTAAATTTGAATTCAATATTTAAAATTGAATTCTATGATTTGGGAACTAGGGTTTAAAAAGGTTATTCAACCTATAAATGGGCTTATATGGGTTTTTAAACCATTTTAAAAAGTGTTGTTTTGGGACTTTAAACTTAACCCAAGGTTTTAACTTGTATGAATATAATTGGATTTTTCTGAAACGAAAATTGTCGTTTTCAAATAATAAAAGCTTTCACATAAGGAATGAACTTCCAATTGGTGTTAAAAGGATTCAAGTCTAAAATGAAAATGGTTTTCCAAGTTATAGATATACCTTTGGAAACGTGTTTTGAAAGCTATAAATTAAATCTTCAATTTAAAGATTTAATGAGTTAATCCAATTGAAATGGAAATTGTTTTGAAATCTATGGATAGATCTTTGTGAAACTGGGTGAAACTTTGTGAAATAAATCTTTTTATTTAAAGATGTAAAATGGTAATTTGTTTAGCCATTTAAAAGAAAAACTTTGGATTATCCAGTTGTGACTTAACTGAAATCCCATATCCATATGTTTTAAACTATTGCGCTCATCATTCGGTTTAGCTGGGAGAGGACCTTGTGTCATATAGCCCATTCCGAATAGTGATACGACGTTGTGGATTGCATTTGAAGACCGGTGTTGAAGACCGGGTGTCTTCAAGAACGTTAGGATAACCTATCGATTATCTCTGCATCGAGTAGCTACGGTATAGAGATTCCCTTAGTGATGGGAAGTCCGATCGGGATTGTGGATACCGGGATTTGTAAGGGCTTCTTCGGAAGTGCCTTCGGTTCTGTTCGAACCCGGAACAGACTTGTATTGTTGTATGTCCGTCATTACACTTTGAGATATTAAACTGATCACTATCAAATACATTTCTGCTTGGTGGCGGAGAATTTATTCTCTTAGCTTAACACCCTTCTCTGAGACGTACGAGCTCAGAGGTTATGTAGTTGATATTTATCAGTGATATATTCCCAATTTGGTAGTGTGGCATGCTAAGTGCTGCTGTGTGTTGATGATCATTTGTTGATCATTTGTGATCAAAGCATGGCTTTTGTATAAAGCGTAGCTTTGTGGACGAGACTGCATCAGGACCTCACACCTCGGAAATGGTCGAAACAGGAAAGATGCGGCAAGGTTATGAGGGTCGCTCCCTTTAGGGTGTGTCATTCCGTTCTGGTAAAGGGTGGTATCATGGTATGGAGCCCAGATACTTACTCATGTGGTTGCTCCAATCTCATTTACTGTGTGGTTGTTGCTTTGAGGAGCCTCGGATAAAGGTCCCAAAGGACCGGGGGATGGCATATTCGTGTAGTAGTTACCTAGTTACAGAGGTAACCCGGCCTTGTGTTGGCAGAGATCTAACCGTAACGTTAGTTCTCGGGACGTCCCGCCAGAGGCGATCCCATGTGGCAGTAGGAAGTTCCTTAGCCTGACCATTTGTTGGAAATCCATTCATCCAATACGTGCCTTGTACGGTTTTAGTTGTAGAACCTGCCATTTAACATGGCAGCTATAGTAGGCATAATATCATGGTACCTATGCTGGCTAGGATTAATATTATACTTTCGAAAGATTTTCCACTATGCACTAGTAATAATATCAAAGAAATTTTCTCGTATCAAGCATATTTGACTATCATAAGGAGAAATCTCCTCCAAGTCTGCGTTTTCATTGTGTGTGTGGCGGGAGGCCTCATGGTAGTTTCATTTCCCAAAAAGCATTGCGGATTTTCAAATTTAAATTCTGTAGTTTGTTTTAAAAAGACCAAATGTTTTTGTTTGCTCATACCAGTCCCATGACTGACCTGGAGTTTATTGTTCCTTTCCTAAACTCTGGGTGCCCACTATTTTCCACACGGACAGTCTAGAGTTGGGTTTTCAGATAATCCTGTAATGGGTATAGATTCGTTAGCCTTCGAAGCTCTTTGGATTTGTGGATCGCGTTTGCTACACTTCAGCATCACACCAGTCTTGCTCATCTAGGTGGAGCGTGATGGGGGTTCGAGCTAGCTTTGGATTGGAGATGGATTCCTTGGAGTTTGGCATTTGAAGGCATTATCTTTCTGCTGTTATTCTTTGTATCTCTGATAGTGTTGATGTCTATTGTGTCTTTCTATTGTAACATTCTGTTGTACCATTCATGTTGTATCAGTTATTGTATTCAATATTGTATATGATATCTGTTATTTCATTTTTCTTCCGCTGTGTTGTACTTAATGTGTTATAAGCTCCGGCGAACCAGATTCGGCGTTTGGATCTGCGGCATTTGAATACGAGTGTCGTATTCGGTGCCGATTTTCGAAGGTCGTGTCAGGATCGTCACGGGTTATGAAAACATTATACTAATTATCACATATAAGACTTCAAGTCCAAACAAATTTAAAAATAAAATTAGTAGATAGAGTATAAATATTTAAATAACTATTTTCTAAATCAAATATCAATTTAATCTTTAAAATGATCCCTTATATAATTAATTAAATAAATTTCTACTTTAAAACAATTTCCAAAAATAATTTTTCTAACAATATTATTTTAAAACCAAATCTAGAACTTTTAATTTTATTTGAAAAGCTATTTAAAATATACTCATCTTTCCAAGGAAGAATTCTTTATCCATTACAAAATGGTCCATTCAAATAAATTAATAAATCTTCTCGATTTATTTTAATTTACATTTCAAATTTGTAAATTTCTTTCCGCATTTTTAAAAATAAACCGATATTTATATTTAAAAAAAATCCCCTTTCCATTATAAAATTTCCATTATGAATTTTAAACTTTCAAATATCCACTGATATTTGATTTCAAATCGTTTTCCAAATATTCACCTTCAACACCAATTCAAATTCCAAATTGATTTCTAAATTTATTTTAATTAACAAATCAATTTTCATATCGATTTCCTAAAGATTTATTTTAAAACCCCAAATCAAAATTTTTCAAATCGATTCCTAAAATTTATTTTAACTCCAAATTAAATCCCAAATCGATTTCTAAAATTAATTTCAACCCCAAATTAAATCCCAAATTTAATTTCTAAATTTATTTCCTTTTGAAATAAATTCTTTTATCTCTTTCAAATATTTAAAATCCATATCTTAAATAATTTCTTCAACTATTAAACAATATTACTCGAAATTCCTTTATCAAAATATTTTCCCATTTTTTTTGGAATTTATTCAATAAGTTTTCAAAATAAACTTTATCTATTCAAATTTCTTCTTTTAAATTCTCTCAATTCTTTAAATGAATTTATTGTAAATTTTCCACCCAAAATTCAAAATCCAATTTTTTTAATTTATTTCTGGTACGCTACGATACCATAAACATATTCGGCTAAATTATAGCCTTCAATGGTTTTAATCACCAATATAATCACACAGAGATTATAAATAATCAACACATAACATATGAAACAAATTCAAATGTTTTTGAGGAATCCAGTTGGATTCCTCCAACCTGTTTCCCTGCATCCACAAACGTTAGCACAACAATTAAATGCCCATTCCACTTCGAGGTGGAATATCATGGTATATGGGATTTATAAAATATCATCCGCTATTATGCGGCGCATAAGGTCTCATCTGCTATATAATGCGGGAAATCAATCAATCCAAATACATATATAATACCAATTCCACTTCGAGGTGGAATAACACGGTATATGGGTTTAATATATAATATCATCTGCTATTATGCGGCGCATAGGATATAAACTAATATAACTAATAATAAATTAATCACCCAAGCACACAATCAACAATTTTAAATTTAACTATTTAAAATTTAAACCAGAATAATATTTGATTGACTGAGAAGATCTCACCTTTGCTTTGCATGCAATCCATTTTCATTCCAGGTTGTTTTCTTCATTGTATTAGACCTTGTATAAACAATTATAAAATTTTATTATTATTCAAATAAATTGAACCATTAAATTCCCATTTATAAATTTAATTACCAATGATTTTATTTTAAACTAATAATTTAAAATTTGAACTGATTTTCTTTAAATAAATTTATTCAACCAAGATTTTATTTTAGACTAATATCTTTATTTTAAATTAATTCCTTTTAATAATTTATTTAACAAAAATTAAAATTAAAACTAAATTTCCTTTTAAATAAATTAATCAACTAAAAATCTAGCTTAAACAATTTAAAAAATATATCTTTTAGTAACTAAAAATAATTAAATAGGTTAACCAAATAGTTTAACCACTAAAATTTTATTGTTTAAAAACTAACTATTAAATTTAACTGATAAATTTCCCTTTAAATAAAATATTTTCTTTTCCAAAACCTTATATGTGTATGTTTACTGTTTTTTTATCCATATGTGTATATATATATATATATATATATATTTAATATATATAGGGGTATTAAATTTTAAACAGAATTATTTTACCTTAAAATACCCTTTCTTTCTTTTTTCCTGTTTATCGATTCAGACTAAACTCAATTAAATAAATTCCTAATTTCCAAATGAATCAACAGATTTTACTCCCCAATTATAAACCTTAAGAGATTTTAATTGAGATGTTAAAATCAAAACAAAATCGCATTACTTGTTCGACAAGAGAACCCAAACACCAAGCTCCTGCTCAATATCTGCATTGAGCCTTTGCTGCGACCTTCCTGACGTCATCGCGATGACACGCCACCCATGCGTAGCTCTTCCCCGATATCCTCTGACAGAGCGCACGCCATGATCCTAAAGCATCGCATGTCTTTCACGAATTTTCCTCATCTACCTTCCAATGATGCTTCCCTCTTCCACGCCACTGACGCGCACACGCGGCCACCTTCGTCTCTCGATGCTGCGTTGCGATATCCCGCACACCTTGAGAATGACTCCATAAAATCGCTGCTTCCCTCAAGTTCGAGCTCCCTCTTCGTCACGACTTCGAGTGCCGACTCGCCTCCCAGCGTCACACGAACGCTCGCGGTTTGGATTCGAAAATGATCTGATTTCGTTGATATGAGGAAGCGGCCATTTTCTTCTGATTTGAATTTGGTTGGGTTTCGTTCGTTATTAGTTGAGGAGAAATAAAAAAATAACGAAAAGGGGATCGACCATTTTATTTCGATTTTGAAACTAAAATTTCTTTTCATTTGTTTTGCTTTTTCTTTTGAACGAGATAGAAAAGGAAAAAAAATTAACGCGTGTTGATTTGAACAGAATAAAGGGAACACGTGTTTGAAAATTCAACACGTGTAATTGCCTTATGAAATTATATATTATAATAAACATATATATATATATATATATATATATATATTATGTCTTAAATTCAAATTTAAATTGTATAAATTTCTCAACTCAAAATCTCGATCTCCAATCGAGGCGTGCCGCCAGGCTTTTATAATGTTAAACCCCTATTTTGAACGCAATGGAAAAGGTTTCGAGTCCAAATTCGATCGTATGGAGAAGATAGCTTTTTCAACCCATTTACTAAATTAATTTTTCGATAAAATTTCAGTGCATTTACTTGTCGTACGGTGAAACGATCACTCCAAACACTATGAAAATTGAAATCCGATAATAATACAATATTACGGATCCAACGGAACTAGTTTCGTCGAATTCCGAGACTACGCCCCGGAAGGCTATTTTTAAATATCGATTTAAACAATAAATTTTCAAAACTGAATAAATCATTTCAAAATTTAATTCTAAATCTTCCATTATCTTCAACATTATCAATATAAAATTTCTAAGCCTTTGAAATATTTTTAATAAGAACAAAACTAAAGATACAATATTTTACCCAAATTTCTATAATTAAATTAAAAAATTAAATTGCCAAATTCATTCCGATATTTGAAATCCAAGTTAAATCAATCTCTAAATATTAAAATTCATTCAAATATTAAATTTTAAAATGTTAAAAATTTTGGGTCGTCACAGAATGCATATGTGATTCTTCAATGTGAAGGTAACTCAATTTTGACTGGTAACATTGCTTTGCACCCATATGTTAGAGAGTAAAGGGTATGACCCATTGTAGTTTTGGTGGATGTATGATAGGCCCAGAGTACAAGTGACAATTCTTCTACCCAATTTCCTTTGGCTTTATTCAATTGTTTTTTCAGGATATTCTTAATAGTCTTGATTTCAACGGCTTCGTTAGCCTTTGGATGTACCATGAAAGAAAAGCATTTTATAATTCCGTTCTTATGGAAAAATCGAGAAATTTTTTCACTTTCGAATTGCGTTCCATTGTCAGATATAATCTTGCAAGGGATCTTGAATCTAGTAATGATGTATTTAATAACAAATCTAAGTACTTTCCCAGAAGTGATTTTGGAAAGTGGCTCTGCTTCCACCCACTTAGTAAAGTAATCAATAACAACTACTGCATACTTTGCTCCTCCTTTGGAAATCGGCAATGGTCTGATTAAATCAATTCCCCGAACATCAAAGGATCATGGACTGGAGGTCAAGATTAATTGGCTTGGTGGTAAATGGAGAATCTTTGGGTATTTCTGGCACATTTCACATTTCTTTACGTACTCTATACCTTAACCTATCATTTGAGGCTAATAAAAACCTTGTCTCATTATTTTCTTAGCCAACTTTATCCCATTGGAATGGTCTCTGCAAAATCCTTTATGCAATCCCCTAATAATTTATTCCCATCTTCCAGACTCACACATCTTAAGTTAGGAAGGGCATATCCTTTCTTATATATAATTCCATCTATCATGGTGAAGGTCGAAGCCTGTCGTCTGATTCTCCTTACTTTCATTTTGTCAGATGGTAATATCGCATTGGTAAGATATTCTACAATAAATGTCATCTAAATGTTAATGTAATAGTTATATGCTTTGGATGATTGGGCTCTTCATATGGAATTTCTTTATTATTTCTCTCCCCTCTCTTTCTTGTGCCATGGCTTGGAATCTAGTTAAAACCAATAGTTCTTTCTCTAGTTCAAGCATTTTCTCTTCAATACTTGGATTTTCTCGATATCCTACTGGTACGATACAGATTTCTGTAGCTCCCCTTGAACCAGCCAATTTAGCTAGCGAATCTGCTTGGAAGTTATCTCTCCTTGGGACTTGGTGTATGGAAAAATCTTCAAATAAGGTAAGCATTTTTAGCACCTTCTTAACATAAAAGGATAGTTTGGCATCTATAGTTTGATATATTTTCTTTAACCGGTTTATCATTAGTTGAGAATCGTTGAAGATTTGAATTCACGTGATCTTGAGTCGTAAGGCCAGAGTTAATCCTGCCACCATCGATTCATATTCGGCTATGTTGTTTGTTGCAGGGAATCCTAGCTTCATTGCATAGTGCAGGCGATGTCCATCTGGTGTGATTATGACATATCCTGCTTTGGTTCTCTGCTCGTTTGATGCTCCATCCACAAATAGTTGCCATATGGGCTTTTCATCTCTCTCTTTCTCTGAC
Organism: Allium cepa; assembly: GCA_030765085.1. Classification (NCBI taxonomy): domain Eukaryota; kingdom Viridiplantae; phylum Streptophyta; class Magnoliopsida; order Asparagales; family Amaryllidaceae; genus Allium; species Allium cepa. The sequence continues at coordinate 618,912,214 of CM060942.1, forward strand.
TGTTCCTTAACAAAGTTTGTACATTCATTGATAACGTCTGCTAATGCCTTCCCTTTAATTGCTATCTATAGCTGAAATTCAATGTCATATTGGCTAAGTTCAATTCCCCATTTTACTAGCCTCCCTGAAGTCTCAGGTTCACTGAAAACCTATTTGAGTGGAAAGTTAGTCAATATTCTGATAAGTACGCTCTGAGTTTCTATGCTGTCAGTATTAAATAGTAAGCTAACTTTCTATGACTGGATATCGAACCTCGGCATTCTTCAACCGTCTTCTCATATAATAAACAGGAAGTTAATTTTCATTTTCTTCTATAATCAGGACCGAACTAAATGCATGTACTGAGACCGCCATATATAAGTACAAGCTTTCACCATTCTCGCGGTTGGATAATATTTGTGGCCTTTCTAAATGATTTCTTAATCCTTGGAAGGCTTTCTTGCAATCTTCTCCCAACTCAAAGTTCTTTCTCTTCTTAATTACATTGAAGAAGGGGATGTATTTATCCGTTGCCTTGGAGATGAATCTGCTTAGGGCTACAATTCTACCATTCAAACTCATTACATCTCTGCTGGTTTTAGGCTCGGCCATGTCTTTGATAGCTTGGATCTGGTCATGACTGGCTTCAATCCCTTGTGTGCTAACAATATAACCTAATAATTTTTTGGAATGAACTCCATAAGAACACTTCTGAGGATTCAATTTCATCCTATATCTTCATAATTCTGAGGATTCAATTTCATCCTATATCTTCATAATACTTCAAATATATCTTTCAAATCTTTAAGGTGATTCCCAGCTTCATAAGATTTTACTAGCATATCATCCACATAAACCTTCATATTTCGTCTAATCTGTTCCTTAAACATTCTGTTGACCAATCTCTGATAAGTAGCTTCTACATTCTTTAGCCTGAATGACAATGCTTTAAAATAGAAAGTTCCCAATGGGCGATGAAACTTGTTTGTTCTTCGCCTGGTTTAAACATGGTTATTTGATTATATGTCGAATAAGCATCCATGAGAGATAATAGCTTGTGTCCACTAGTTGCATCAACTAGTTGATCTATCCAGGGTAACAAATAATAATCTTTCGGGCATGTTTTGTTTAGATCAGTGTAGTCAACACAGGTTCTCCACTTGCCATTTGACGTCCTTACTAATACTGGGTTTGCCAGCCATTCTGAATAAAAAAACTTCCCGAATGAATCCGTTTTCCAGTAGCCTTTTAACCTCTTCTTTTAGGGCATCAGATCGAACTTTATCAAATTTTCTCTTCTTTTGTCAGATGGGGGCCGCGCTTGGATCAATATTCAACGCATGGCACATAATTAATGGGTCAATCACAACCATATCTAAATGGGACCACGCAAAAACATCCTTGTTAGCTTTAAGAAATTGAATTAAGTTTGCTTTCAAATTGCTTTCTAACTCATTTCCCACTCTTACCTATTTTGGCTGAATCAGTTGGATCTATGAACATATCCTCAAGATCCTCTATTGTTTTATCCTCTCCGTTTCCCCTCCGCAATCCAATTCTATGATGATCTCGCCTCCTTCAACGGAGTTAGCATCGGTCCTCTTCCTCTTGCTCCTAGGCGAGGTGTACCATTCAAACAAACGTTTATTCATTTTATTAGGTTTTATTTTTGCTTCGAATGTTGAATGCGAAAAACAATCATCCAAAGGCTGGAAAATAGTAGAAGAATTATCATAAGAAGAGTAATCCCTTTTGTTTTAGTCAAGAATTGCAAAATACATTTTGTGGGAGGTAAATTGTTCTCCCTAAATGGTACCCCAACCTCTTTTAGTCAAGAATTTTACCATCAAATATTTTGATGAGACAAAAGCATCTACCTCATCAACCGTAGGATGACCAAAGAATGCATTATAATATGATAGCTGGTTGATGTTCACAAAGAGAGCCTCAAAAGTTTTACAACATGGAGGCATTCCCATAGGTACCAGCAACTTAACTTGTTCGACCGAAGTTGACCCCTTATTATTGAACCTAAAGATAGGTTCAAGGCTAGATTCCAACTTTTCTTCGGGAATGCCCATTTGATCAAAGGCGTGCTTGAAAAAAAATGTTAACTACAATTCTAGTGTCTACTAGAATCTTGGATTCTATGGAAAGCTCGATTTAAGCCGTGATCACAAGGGGTCATTATGAGGATGATGAGTTCCTTTCTTTAGCTCTTATGAAGTAATGACAAGATTTGGCATTTGTATATTAAGCCATGGATTTTTGAACGGGTACATTTCTTGAATAGAGAACACTCCTTTCCTAGCTTCCTTGATGTATCTGTTTTTGGTTTCTTTACTAGTTCCCACTGGATACGGTCCCCATGACTCACATCAATCTTATTCAAAAAGTTTAATGGATCTTCATATTCTAAGATATTGACAGCATTACTGGGGAATTTTTATAGTTCATCACCATTCCAGGGTGCTTTCTGTTTATCTTGGATGAATTCTTTCAGGTGTCCTTCACGGATCAGCTTTTGAATAATTCCGGCCAGCACTTGACACTCGTCAGTTTTATGGCCATTCGCCTTATGATAAGCACAATAATCATCCCCAATTATTTGTTCAGGGTAGTTTCTGGCTTTGAGTGAAGCTGTGAAATTAACCATCTCTTTAGTTGTAGCATAGATATAAGATAGTGGCTTGTTCAAAGCAATTGAATTAGTGTTGAGTTCTTCCCACCTTGATCTCTTGTGGCCTCGATCAAATCCAATTCTTCCACTCTTCTTTTTAGGATTAACTTTCTTTTTAGCATAATATAATTCATCCATTCAAATAAATTTATCAGCTTGAAAGTGGAAGTCTTGTCTATGGACGAAAATTTATTTCCAAAATGGTTGTTTTCTATCAACCCTGAATGCACTGCAATTAGTTTATCCCTATCTTTCATGTCTTTGGCCTTCAGTGCCTCTGTATTGAACCTTCTAAGGTAGTCACCCAAAGATTCTCCTTGCCTTTGTTTGATGATTGCTAAAACAATATAATCAACTGTGGGATCTTTTCATATGCAAAATTGAGCAGAGAATTCGTCGGAAATTGTTTTCACGAGTAAATAGTCTTCTCTCGATATTGGCGGTATAATTTTGTGGCAGCCCCTTGAGGTATTACCGAGAATAGCCTATACCGCACTGCCTCAAAAGCATTATATAGATCTATTTGGCTGTTGAAAGCCATCAGACGGTCATCGGAATCGGTAGTACCATGGTATTTAATAGTTAGAATCTTAATATGAGATGATATTATCATTGACATGATTTCATCAGTAAATGGAGCTACTAGTTCATTGTCATTCACTCGCTTGTCTAGAGTTCTTTTCCACTTTAGCATTTAGCGTGTCTTTGATAGCCTTCTCAGCCACATCTTTCAAATAAGCTTCAGTATCTTGATAGCTTTTCCAATTTGGGTGGTATTCCTTTGAAGTTGAGCTTCCTTTTTACTCCAAAGATTTATCTTGTATTATAACTTATTGGTCGACTTTAGTTGCATGACGTTCTTTCTTCTTTGATGATGTTAAGTCGACCTTGCTCTTGCCTTCAAACATATGAGCTTTCAAGATTTTCCTTGGGGAGACCACCTCATCTTCCATTGTTGGTTTAGTAGTTTTAGAAGATTTCTGGGCAAGGGCTGCTTCCAGTAGCTCTTGCATTTCAAGAATCATTGCTGTAAATGCCTTATCTTAGTAGGATTATAATCTGGTTGTACTGGAGTTGATAGTTTTCCAGGCACAACTCCATCTAAGTTGAAGGTTGGAGTAATATTTTCTTCCAAAATTATTGTGTATCCTGCCTCCTCATCTATTCAACTAAGTCTTTTCGATTTCATTTTCATACAATAAGTCAAACATTCTAAAATTAGTCTATAAGGAAATAACAAGGTCATAATTTTGAACCCTCCTTCTAGTGCTAAAAATGTTAACAAGAAATCTTTTCAACACCTCAAAGAAAAGTTTAAGAAGTAAACAATCCCTTCGAAACCCCTTTTGAGTGAGTCGAAATGGTTTTTATGCCTTCGAAGGGGAACCTTATCGAAGGTATTGATTCTGCTGTCATGAAGAGAGCTCGTTCGAAAGCAATGATATGTTTCGAAGTATTCAAACACCATTTGAATGATTCCTCCCAAATGGTATGAATTTAATGATTATATAGTGAATCCCTTTGAAACCCCTTTCGAATGAGTCGAGAAGGTCTCTATGCCTTTGAAGGGACCTGGGTCACAACATATATATTGAAAAAAAGTGGATTCAATACGCTATGATATCTTATCTTGGATAAACGATTCAAGTCCAATTGGCTTGATAATATTGAATCATCATCATCAGGTCACTTTAGTACCGCATGGGCTTTGTACGTGATGATAACACGCTTCAAAATCAAAATATCCAAGTAAACCCCATAACATTGCATATGTCAAATAAGGGTTTGGAAGATAAGTGTATATCATGTGCAATTGGTCATTAGACAAACTAACGGCCGGAATGATTATCCTCATATTCGAAATCAATATTAGATCCATGCATCCTCTCATTTTCATTTCTCGAGAATGGATTACACGTAGTAGAGTTTTCCCTAATTTGGTTTAGGGTTACAAGAATTTGATTTAGCCAAGAAGCAAAAAAAATATTCAAGAATTCAAAGATCCCTACCTCAAATTGGACCCCAAGGTTCGTGTTTATAGATGCGGGTTGGACCCTTCTTCCTCCATCCTTTCGAAGCCATCGAAAAGTCTCTCTCCCCACCTTTCGCGTCTATCCTTTCGCCTTCGTCCTTCCGCTTCCATTGGAAGTACTCCAATAATGGATATTGTTCCAACACTCACTAGCACTGTTTTCAAATACTTCTGGTGCCTTTCGACGCCTGCGTAAGGGAAGCTTCTTTTAGTGGTAAAAGGATCATTGCGAAAGGTTACTTAGGGAGGCTAATTTACAGAAAGTGGCCTTCGAAAGTATTCTTGTTGATTAACGATGAAGCTCCATCTTCTGGTCACATGTGAATCCTTACTCTTGCGGAAGGATTCAACCGATTCGAAATGCTAATCTATGCTTTTGAAAGGGTTACCTTGACAAAATATTCTTCCGCGGGAGGCAAAAAGTGGCGAAACTAACTGTTTTCGAAAGGTTTGGTGCATATGCGAAGCTTGCTACCTGTTACCTTCGAAATGTGCTTCTAACACATTTGAAACTCCTTTATGCATGCGGAACCGACTGTCTCGAAAGGATCAACTAAATCGAAAGGATAGCCTTGCTCTCTTTCGACTCCTTCAGAAGCCCATTCTCTCCTCAATATTTGCAAGAGCATTGAATCTCTTCGAAAGCTACTTCGATGCCTTGAAACCCCGCTTTTGGATCAGGCGGAACCATTCCCTTTAATTCTTGTAAAATTCTTCAATGTTTTCGCTGGCTTTCTTTTATTCTTACATTATGGAGTGAGCTTTATGGCTAACACAACTGTATATTTTTTTAAAATATATGTAATTTTTCATTAGTTTTAGTTACATATTAAAAAATAATACATTGAAAAAAACAAAAGTGAAGAGATTGTAGGAGACAATCATGGAGAGAGCAAAGTATATATATCATTGGAGAGAGATTAAGGGTGCAAACGGGTCGGACCAGACCCGACAAATATGTATCTCAGTCTTGTCCTATAAGATATTCGGACAGACACGTTCGGACAAGCATTAAGCTCGGACATTATACGTACAAGCCGGATAACGGATGGACGGTGTTTAGACAATAGAAAAACATCAGATATTTTCAGACGAGCATATTTTCGTACATTTTTGCTTGTCAAAATTCATGTCCTAAATCAGAATTGTACGAACACGGACCGTACGCCTTATAACATCGGACTGAGCTAGACATTGAACAATTGTACAAAATTTATAGCCCTAAGAGAGGTTTAATTTTATTATTATTATTATTAACACAATTTGTTTTGCAAGCCTATAGTAGACAAACTTCTCTAACGATAGATTTGATAAGATTCTACTGAATAAGTACATTTCGCGTGTGTAAGACTAATATTCCAAAATGGAAAAAATTAGAAAATGCGATACAACTACGGTAGGCCTATTATGAAGATGACTCATTCTTTTGACCTCTCTCCAAAATGATACCAATTTCAGTCGTTGACTTCTGGGATATTGAGTTTTAAAACTACATTATCTATTAAAAAGATCCACTTTGTGTGATTTATTGGTAAGAAAGAATGATTCAGTGGCAAAATATAACAGATGGAATTTTTGTTATAAAATATGTCTTATATAGAAAATCAAAATACATGTATCTCGTCATAAGCCTTTATTTTATTTAGTTATAAAATTTAAATTATCATGAGTGTAGGGCGCCCAAAAAAAAAGGACGTTCTGAAAATTGAATATTTAGGTGGGAAAAGAAATCGGGAAAAACATTAAGAAAAAGAAACTACTTTAGCTGTTGGAAGTTTCTATTAATTTAATTCATTTTATTACTTCATCAAAATAAGAAAGAAACTTCCTTAGGATTTGTTTTGATAAACTATTCCAATATTTACTCCCTTTATCTTCAATATATTATATTGAACGCATTAAAAATGTAAAGTAGCTCATCTTCTTCACTTAACATCTGGACCAGAAGAAAACTTGACTATTTTTATTTTCAATATACCGTCATGTCATGGTTTGAAAAGAATAGGGAAAGGAGGACTATCATCAGGATAATACATATTAACATATATGATCCAATTAACATCAAACTTCCAACCTTGCAGGATTATCTTCAAATTCTCATACCTATATAAAGTTCAATCCTTCATCATTCTAATCAACCAAAAAAAGAAATCTCAACATGAAAATCATCTTTTTAATTCTTCTCTTGCTTCCATTACTTGCGAATTCGATGAGCTTCAGCATCAAACTCAGTCATGACCATAACAACAACTTCTCCTCACTAGCATTGCGATCTCCAAAGTCAGGGCTGATTCCAAACGTTGCAAACCACTTAATGGAATTCTTCATTGGCACGCCGCCTGTGAAAGTGCGTATGATTCTCGATACAGGGAGTGATCTTCTATGGTCCAGATGCAAGCCGTGCATCGAATGCAATGGTCATCCATTCCCTGTTTTTGACCCTGAAGGCTCTTCCACCTACACCGAGCTTCCATGCGATTCCAGTTTTTGTAATATTGTTAATCCCGATGCTTGCTCTCAAGATCCTACTTGCCAGTACGCTACCGGTTACGCCGATGGTTCTTTTACCACTCGTATATATTTTTCTTTTTGATTTTAGTTATGTATTTTATCTAAAGCATTAAATTTGTTAATTATACTGGTTTGGACATCCTTCTCTGTTATAAAGTAGGGAGAATGAGTCCATCCTTTCATTCTTGTTATTGTATTGTAAAATTCAATGGTCTCAATCAAAGTACTATTTTTCAACCCTTACAAAGTTTAGAATATTATTTGTATGTGTACTTTAATTTGATTTAAGAAGTTGGATATTGTAACCAAGTCGGTCAGATGTAAAATGTGAACTCTACGTTCACAGTAGAAGTTCCATTAAAAATTTATATAAAGTAGCGTTTTATAAAAAGGTGAAATCCATTTTTAATTTTTATTTTGGAAATATTGAGAAATTTCAAAATATATACAAGTCTTTTAAAAAAATGGAAATTTACTAAATTTAATATGTCCTTTTCAAAATATTGCATTTTTGTGACTTCAACATTAATAATTTAAAAATTTTCAAAACCTTAAATTTTAAAAGTTTGGAAACTTAAAATATTCTTTGAATATTTAATACTTCACGAATTTTTTTTGATAAATAATTTTAAGGTGAAATGTTTCGAGGATGCATGGTGAGTAATGTAAAGTTTACATAACTTATACAACATTTTCCTCCCATCAAAAATTCTATTTTCAAGTTCATTACTTTTATCGCTTCTGCGGTCAGACTAGTGGAATATATATTTCTTTGCAATAATGGATTTCAGGTACTCTCTCAAGTGAAACAATAACATTTGAAACAACAGATGGCCACTCAGTCTCAATACCAAACATGGTATTCCGATGTAGCCATAACAATAGCGAAAGCATAGACGGAAACCAAGTGGGCATAGCCGGCTTTAGTTCTCAGCCCATCTCCATTATTTCTCAACTAAACCCCCTTATCAAAGGAAGATTCTCCTACTGCCTAGTCCCCTTCCACCAAAAATCATCCTCTAGTACCATGCATTTTGGCGACGCAGCCATAATCAATGGCCCAAATGCAATGTCCACTCCGTTAATCGACCCATTAATCTACTCAGTAACTCTTGAAAGCATTTCGATAGGAGTAAAGACGATAAGTACAAAGTCATGCTCCATTGAAAAAGGGAACATGTTCATCGATTCAGGCACAACGGTCACGCTATTGAAGGCAAATGTGTTGAAACAACTTGCTGATGAAATTTCTGCTATTATTGGGATTCCGATCACTATGGATTCTGGCAACACGCTCTACTGTTATATGGCGAGTTCAAGAGATGATTTTCCGACTGTAACATTTAACTTTGAAGGTGGTGCGAGTTTGGTGATGGAGGCGTATAACACGTACACATCGCCTAGTCTGGATGGGTTGGTTTGTCTAGCCATGCAGGGTACTGATGGGTTGCCTATCTTTGTTAATACTGTTCAGCAGAATTTTCATATTGGGTATGATTTGGTGGGGAAGATGGTTTCTTTTTTGCCTACGGATTGTTCAAAGCTTTCAAGTTAGGTTGACAATTTGATTCGTGTACTATATAATTTGATTTATAAAAAAATAAAGACAATTTAATAATTAAGTTGGCTAGACACTCCATATTGGTGAGAAATAATATTTATGGAGTAAAGTTTTCAAAATGAAGCATTTTATCCAATGAAATCAACTGAAAAATGATCATCAAAGTTACAAATTAATTAACTTCAAGGGTAAGTATACATAATACAGTTCTAAGTGCTTCCATCAAGTGTAATATTACATTCGGGGACCTGAGATTACTGTTGGGGGATGATCAACTGTTAGGTATGCTCTTGTAACTTTAAAAACTCCTTGTAAATTTTATATGTCTAGAAAATATCTGTTATGTTAGCTTCAAGGCTAGGCATGTAGGCAGCTGAACAACGCAAACCCCTTGATAGGGGCAACATTCTGTACCGAAACATTTTTTTTTTTTTTTTTGAAAGTAAGTAAATGGGCCAAAGCCCAAACAAACACGGGTAAAAACACCCGAAAACCCAACGCAAAAAACTAAAACCCTTAAACCCTAACGCAAATTAGGGCAGCCGACATACATTCACAGAAAAACAAAAAGAAAAAACATGGAGACGAGAGGAGGCGATTCAATATTATCTTCCTCCCGTCTTCCTGCTGCACTCGCCTCTCTCCCAATAAGATAGGCTTTGATTAAACTTGTTGCGCATGCTAGAATCAGCAGTATTTGAGCTCATGTGAAGATTCGAAGCCATTTGTTGCCTTGCTTGACTGAAATCTGCAGATCTGTTGTTAATTAAACCCAGATCTGTAGTGTACCGAAACATACTTATATATTAAATTTCTTTAAGGGAAACTGAATAACAATCCTCTATTAATATTAAAATCCATAAAAAGCCAACGGATTCGAATTTATAAAAATTAGGTCTTTCTCAAACTTTACAAAAAAAATAAGCCGCACATATTAAAAATCCAGAAGTGGCCTTCTTCATTTCCATCTCAATTCCGTTTCACTTTCAATCGTCATATAAATTACCGTCTTCCTATATTTTATATTCATTCCCAATCTTAAAAGTTAAATCCAATAAATTGACTAACATATAATCTAATCAATATTATAAATCAGGTACGGTTGAAAAATAAATCACTAGATAAATCAAATATTTGATTTCATAATTTTTAATTATTTGAAGTTTTTATCAGCATATCAGAATTACAATGAATTTAAATCAACCTCTATCACAAGAATCCACATCTTCGCACTGCAATGAAATACCCTTTTTACAATGGACAATACAAGTAATAGGGGTTTCGCAATGGGATGCCGTCTGTCTTATTATGCGATGTTGTGATAGACACAATTTTTTTATAACAGTTTAAACCATTGTAACAAACATTTCTACAACGGTCCCAAGCCGTTGCAATAGTAATTTACAACTAAAAAGGACCGTTGCAATATGCTCCAGCTACAACCGGCGTTGACCGTTGTAATAGATGTCTATTACAACTATTTTTGCTCATTGTTAAAAAAGATGCAAAAAACAAATTTAGACCATTGATACGATATGTATGCAGATTGTACTCATAATTGCTAAAAAACCAAAAGAAATTATACATTCACATCATTTATAAACTTGCACATTCTTCTTATACATATTGTCATACATTTAAAATACCAAGAAGTAACAAAGAACATACTCCATTATAAATAAGAATATAAACCATAATTCCAAGTTGAGTAATATTGCATAAACTTTGCTTGACCTCCGATGGAAGACATATCCGTTGATAGTTTCTGTCCAACCAAACCGCTGTAGCTTTTGCTTCCAACGGTCAACATGGGCTACATGGCATTTGCTTATATTTACAAAAATCTCACTTATTTGAAAAAATAAATAATCATTTAACCATAGATAAGATAAAAGTACTTAAATACTAATCACCTCGTTGTTGGGAATTCTATGCAAGAAACATTCAAGAAATATGCATGTTTCTGTGATACTTGAAGCTCTCACTTTGACTGCAAATTTATCCCCACAATGTAAATCAATGAAATGAATTAATGAGTTCATATGTATTTTAGATATTCTCCATTTGCACAAAATATTTATAGTGTTCATTTTGCTTACTCTTAAAGGTCCCGAATGTAAAATATTGAAGAAGAAGTAATATCAGTTTTATTGCTTGTATTTGATATATTGAAAGATACAATATTACATACGCATTTGTTGTATTTATATAACAATGTAATAATATATTGGGCCAGATACTAAGCCCATGGCCCATGATACATAAATGAAAACAATATTACTAGTAATATCTGATCTGCTCGGTGATATATGATCTGCCTTGGCTTCATATGTAAATGCTTGTATCTAGATCTGATTCATATATTATGCCCCTCTCAAACCCAGCTCTTGCGGCTTGGGTTTTTAATCTTCTTCAGGAAAAATGAGAGAGAGAGGTGCGCCGCCACTGAAAAATCTTCTTATAATAATTCCGATCGAGATCTTTTCATCTTTGCTTGAGCATATATGTGAGAATTGTTGGCTTGAGTATATTTTGTAAGTTTATCTTGCAAAATATTCTTACAGCCTTCTGAATAAGATAAATTCGAGAGTCAAGATGTTGTATTTATGAGATCTGAGTGAAATACTCTTCTAGTCTTCAGATTGAAGGGACGATCTGTCTCTAGAATGTTCAAAGTTGTGAGATCTGATTCCAGGAGAATGAAAAATTAATTCTTTGCAAAGATATTTGTGAGATCTGAGCAGAATACTCTTCAAGTCTTCAAATTGAAGAGGCAGTTTGACTTTAGGGTGTTCGAATCTATGAGATCTGATTACAGGAAAAATAAAAAATTGGTTCTTTGCAAAGTAGAATGCTAACGGACAGACGCGATGCTAAAGTATGAACGGTTACAGTTCTACTAGTGATGCTTGCTGCCTCTTGACACAGAATGCGGTGAAGTGTTATGTTTTGCTTGGCATTCTAGGTCTATGACCCTAAGCTTCTCTCCGAACCGAGTGAAGTTCATCTTTGACAAGGGCTTTGTTAAAATATCAACGACTTGGTATGTAGCAGGTATGTGGTTAATGTCTAACTTTCCTTTAGCAACTTGTTCACGGACAAAGTACAGATCTAACTCCATGTGCTTAGTTCTGGAGTGTAGAACTGGGTTAGCCGTGAGTGATACTGTGCTTAAGTTATCACACCATAACGTAGACTTGCTGTCAGTTTTGATTTGTAATTCATGTAACAGTGACTCTATCCACATTGTTCTTGCCACGGCATTAGCCACACTTCTATACTCTGCTTCTGTACTAGATCTGGATACAGTTGTCTGTTTCTTAGTACACCATGAAATTGGATTTTTGCCTAAATAAATGCAATAACCACTTGTTGATTTTCTGTCATCTATATCACTTGCCCAGTCTGCACATGCGTATCCAGTAATGCTATGGTTTGACATGCTTCAATAGTTAGACCATAATTTAATGTTCGTTTGATACATCTTAATATTCTTTTGACTGCTCTCCAATGCTCGTCTGTTGGACATTGCATGAATTGACTTACTTTGTTTACACTAAAGGATATTTCTGGTCTGGTGATTGTTACATATTGAAGTGCACCTACTATACTCGTATATTGTCTGTCATTTGTGATCATTTCTCCTTTAATCTTTGATAGATGAGCATTTGTTATCATGGGTGTTGAAATTGAATTTGACTGATCCATCTTGGCTTTAATGAGAATTTCATTGATATATTTCTTCTGACTGAGATGTATCAGAGATTTTGAAAGTCTTCTTATTTCAATTCCTAAAAAGTAGCTTAGACTTTCCAAGATGTTTTATTGTGAATTCTTTGTTTAAATGTTGAATAACATTGTTTATCTCCAGATCATCATTGCCTATAATAATGAAATCATCAACATAAATCAGTATATAAGTGATAGTGCGGGTGTGTAGTTGTAGCCAAGTCTAAATAGAGTTGTCTTTAATTTCTCGAACCAAACTCTTGGGGCTTGTTTGAGACCATAGATTGCTTTGTTCAACTTGCATACTAATTTCTCATTCCCCTTCTTTATGAATCCATAAGGTTGCTCCATATAAACTTCTTCCTGCAAAACACCATTTAAAAATGCATTATTTACATTTAGTTGTTTTATATTCCAATTTCTATATAAGGCAATGTTAAGAACTATTCTAATGGTGGAAGGTTTCACAACTAGTGAAAATGTCTCAGTAAAATCAAAACCAATTTGTTGTGAATATCCCTTTGCCACTAGTCTTGCCTTATATTTAGAAATTGACTCATCTGCATTTCTTTTTAACTTGTATGTCCATTTACAGCCTACTATATTTTTATCAATGGGCCGAGGAACAAGATCCCAAGTCTTGTTCTTCATAAGAGCATCATATTCTTCATTCATTGCTGTCATCCATTTGTCATTTTGCATAGCTTGACAGTATGTGCTTGTTTCTTCATTTTCTAGAACTGCATCGTATAGTTTTGGTTTGAATATACCACCTTTTTCCCTTGTAATCATATGATGCCCAGTTCTTTCAGCAGTTTGTTGATGATCATTGATGTTCACATCAATCTCTTGTGACTCATTAGATGATTTTGAATCATCTAATGCGTATCTTGAGCTTTGCTGCAGATGATTGTCTGACTGTTGCATTTGAGATAGTGTGTTAGATGATTCAGTTTGTCCATGATCTGGTTCTGGAGAGGACATTGTGTGTTGTGGACTTTCACTTCCTTTATCTTGCTCTCTAGAAGTGTAGGCTGCTTTATCAGTTATCACAGGTATGGGTACTAAAGAATATTTAGCATTGTAAACTTTCTAAGAGGTTTTAATTGTAGAGCTACTAAAGGGAAACACTTGTTCATTAAAAACAATATGCCTAGGGATAAAAATTCTACCATTACTAGATAGACATCTGTAACCTTTTTGATTTGCTGCATAGCCCAAAAAAGTGCATGGTGATGATCTATAGCTTAGTTTATGAGAATTATATGATCTGAGATAGGGAAAGCATAGACAGCCAAATACTTTTAGACCGTGGTAATCAGGCTTGATATTGTAAAGAATTTCTAATGGACACTTTAATTTTATAATTTTTGTTAGGTAACCTATTAAATAGAAAAACTGCAGTAGCAAATGCATCAGGCCAGAACTTAAGTGGTAATGATGTATTCGCCAGTAGTATTAAGCCTGTTTCCACTATATGTTTATGCCTTCTTTTAATCTGACCATTTTGTTCTGATGTGTAAGAACAAGTTGTTCTGTGAATAATACCATTCTCTTGGAAGAATTTTTTCAGAGATAGAAATTTTGCTCCATTATCTGTCTACAGTACTTTTAACTGACAGTTTGTTTGTTTTTCTGCCTGCACTATAAATTGTTGAACTGCATAGCCTGTTTCAGATTTTGTTTTCAAGAAATATATCCACACATATCTAGAATATGCATCAACAAAGGAAATATAATATTTGTACCCATAGTCAGTTCAAATGGTTGCCGGACCCCATAAGTCAGCTGTAACAAGTTCTAATGGATTGTTGTAGCTGACTTCTGAGTCCACAAATGGCAGTTTATGGCTTTTACCCATTTGACAATAAGTACAGATATATGGAGTTGAAATATTGTTAAAAGAAATATTATTTTCATTCAACACTTGTTTAACAATATTTACATGAGGATGTCCAAGTTTACAATGCCAAATATCAAAGCTCTTACAGTTATTCACAGTTTTGATTTCAGAGTTATTACACCATCTTTCTTTACATCTTGAGATTCTTGAATTAGCACATTGAAAGTATACAATCCCTTAACCTCTCTACCCTGTAAGAGAATATCTTTTGTTAGAATGTCTCTGACTGAACAGTAACTTGGAAAAAATTCAAAGAACACATTATTATCCTTAGCAAATTGAGATACACTTAATAAATTTTTCTTAACAGATGGTACTCTTAATAACTTATTCAAGTATAATTTTTTTTTTCTGATATATATCCACTTCCAGTATGTGAAATTTTCACAAACTTACCGTTGCCCATAAGTAATGATTGTGTACCTTTATATTCCTTATTGTCAAGATTTAAGTTTGCCAAGTTGTTGTGACATGATTTGTTGCCCCAGAATCTGGATACCAGTTGCTGTCATGAATGTCTTCAACTTTTGCACTGTCATTGTTGCCACACTCACTTTGACCTCTAATTTCTTGTTGAGTACTTATCAACACTGGGATTAATGTTTTTTCCATTTTTTTTTTGCTGATATGGAGTATAGTTGATGTCAAATCTAAAGTAGCATTTACTAGCAATATGTCCAATCCTCTCACAAATCTGACATCTGGGACTATTATTTCCACTGTTATTAGACCATCTTCCACCTCTTGCTCTTGATCTAGGAAACTGACCACCCCTCTGATTAGTGTAATGTTGGTTTCTGTTGTTGTAAGATTTTTCTTGACTCTTGATTTTGTTGCTTGAGATGAAATTCAGAGACATGTCTGATACCGTGGACTTCTTTTGTTCCAATCTACCCTCATGAGCTAGAAGAGCAGAGTGAACATATTGAATTGAGGGTAGATTTCTTTTGATGATATAACAGCCACCACTGATTCATATTCATCACCTAGCCCTCCAAGAATTGATAGAATATGTTCTGTGTCACTCACTTTATGTCTTGTAGAGGATAAGTGATCATATAGTGTTTTCACCTTTAAAGATAATCTCTCATAGACTGATTTTCTTTTTTTATCATTTTGTAATTGTCTCTTGTTGTACATAATCTTGGCTGCTGTATCTGTTCTATTGTAGACCAGCTCTCATGTGCTGAGTTACATCCAATTAATTATGGAAGTAGATTAGCGCTTATAGATTATATTAACCAAGAACTGACTAAGCTATCTTGCCTTTGATGCATTATGAATTCTTGATTACTGATGAGCTTTCATCCTTATCTGTAGTACACTTGGATGATATGATTATAGTGCCTTGAATATACTGCTCCAGTCCATATGCTTTGACTGCAGTTTCAACTTGAAACTTCCAAAGCAAGAAGTTTGTTTCATCAAGTTGAATAGACAGTAGCTGACTTTGAGGCTTGATAATCTCTTTCAGAAGCTCTTTAGTGGGATAAAATCTGGCATTAACCTGAGTACTAGAGGTGGCAGAAATGTCTTGATCTCCTTCAGCCATTGATTCAGAAATCAAGAAAGGTGACTATGAAACTGGAAAATTGCTGTAATGCAGAGTAACTGAGCAGCCAGGAAAGTTTCTAGGCGAAGCTTAGTAAAGAATTTGATCAACAGTCTTGTATAGGTATGTAGAACTATCTGTGATGATGGGAAATGTTTCCCAGATGATTCAAATTGATGTTTTTTGATCTTGATATGATGATGTTGTGTCTGATCTTGATCAAAGACAAGAAACTGATGATGAGAACTCTTCTTGATTCTCAAATGATTTGGATGATACACAGTTCAATCTAGATATGATGATATTGTATCTGATCTTGATTGAAAAAATATATAATGATGATGAGAATCTTCTTGATTCTCAGATGATTCAGAAGATGCAGCCTGATGTTGATATGATGATCTTAAAACTGATCTTGATCAAAGGCAAGTCATTTGCTGTTATGCAAGAAAGCTATGATACCATGTAAAATATGAAGAAGAAGTAATAGCAATTTTATTGCTCGTATTTGATATATCGAAAGATATAATATTACATACGCATTTGCTGTATTTATATAGCAATGTAATAATATGTTGGGCTAGATACTAAGCCCATGGCCCATGACACATAAACGAAAACAATAATATTAGTAATATCTGATATGCTCGGTGATAAGTGATCTGCCTTGGCTTCGTATGTAAATGCTTGTATCTAGATCTGATTCATATATATTACCGAAAACCTGAGTCATATTAGTTAGTGTCGTCATTCCACCAGTTCTTGCAATGGCATCTGCGTTGCAGCCAATTCCCATGCTTCTAAGGAATTCATAATGTCATGCATGCAATGTCAACAAAAAAAAGATATACTTAGTAAGCAAAAATACATGTACAAATGGTATAACTAGAACTACATCTCACCATGCTAACAATAACTTGAATAAAAGGCGTTGTTTACATCGTCAAACTAATCCAGTTCATATAGTCTCGTACATGAAGTTTCACCATGCTTGGTTTTCATTTCGGCTGTAGTCAGACGTGATGAGCAGTTCATGTTCTGAAGCTAGATGGATCACATCTCCACCCAATGCTATCCTACCGCAACACACATTACAAGCTGCTTCATTTCCATATTTTTCTGCCTCACCGCTGAGCTATTTTGTACTGCCCTGATGCCGTTCATGCTCTGAAGGTTGAGGCATCACACCCAATTTTAACCGTTAGTTCATTATTATCAACTTTAGTACACTTCAATTTCAGTATCACAACCCGGTTAATAGAACTATAGCATGTCAATGCCTGCAATACACCTGAAGTTCACTTTCCTAGCCATAGATAAATCTCTATTATAGCTCCAACAACCTCATTTTGGCTGCAGTTCTGATACTACTCCCGACACTATATGCATTGATCTCAGCACACTGCTCCCGCCTCTATACTATGTTCGTCTGCATCACTTCAACATTCAGCAGTTTCTCTTTTTTGCTGCTACTCCCTGTAGCACAATTTATACAGCACTCCAAAATTCCTACATGCAAACAACCCTACATAGATTCACTCATTTATCATCTATTTCATGTATAACTGTTCTCATGTATGTTTTGCTCATTATTTATGCTAATCATCCATGTGATGATCCCATGTTAATTGATATATTCGTTAACATTTATAGCGTCATTCATCAATAGCACATTATGCAAGTGGACTTATATCACCAATACCATGAATTAGTGGATGAATATAAAGAATATTACATGAACTTACCCCATGAGCTATAGATTTATTTTCAAAGAGGTAGTGATCACGTCATGTGAAAGAGCTAGGTTGTCAAAACAATGTTACTGTGACCATAATTTTAGGTTAATTCCTATGAAATTGCATTTATGCAAAGTGGACTTTCAGTCTAAAGCTACGTATCAGTATGTCATGAGTGGAATAAAATTTCAAGAAAAACAAATTGAGTTCTATAAGCAACACGATATATTGGAATTATAAAGCTTATAAATTCATTGAGTACAAACTTGTAAAATTGAATCCACGAAAAGCATAAGATTTTCCTTTCAATAACTTGATAGCTCACGTTAGAAGATAACAAGCTCATTTATTCACATCAAAGTTTAAATGGTGTATACCCCTCTCATAATGACATGGAATCAAAGCATTATGACTATGCTGTGTACAAATAAACAAGTGATGCAAGCTTTTGAGAAAGGCGGTATAATCTAGCTGAGTTAAGAACCTGAACCAAGCAGTCTAATAAACCAGATTGAGGTCTCATCTCTTCTTCACCGAAGTTTCATGGGGTAAGTTCATCATCAGTTGTCATCCCCACTGAGTATTTTAGCTCAACATTAGTCGCCTCTTCATCCACAACCATGTTGAAATATTAAACTTGATTTGTTAATTTCTAAAAGTTTCTTATTATTAAAGTTTCTAGAATCTTCTTGTATTTAATAGAATTTGGAGAGAGCTATAGAATTTTATATTAGTTGCTAGAAATAAGAATTGTATAATAGTTATGTTTCTAGAGTTGTCTAAAAAGAAAGTTATAGAGTTGTCAAATGAGTCATGTTTCTAGAATATTCTACATCTAGAATGTTCTATTGAGTCATATAAATAGAGGAGCTCTCCCCTCATTTTGTAATCAAGCAATCAATAAAGAAAGAAATAAATAAAGTTTTCTACAATAAAATAAAATAAAACTCCTCTTTCTTATATTCTCTCCCTCTTTCTCCAAAAATATTCAACAAAGTGGTATCAGAGCTTAAAGATTCTCTTAAAACTTTCCAACAGTGGTATTAGAGCAAGGATTTTTTAAAATATAGAGATGGCGAATAATGGCGTTCCCCTACAAGTTCCAATGCTTACCAAGAACAATTATGATAATTGGAGTTTAAGGATGATGGCTCTCCTTGGAGCACATGACATGTGGGAGATAGTTGAAAATGGCTATACTGAACATGAGAATGAAGATGGTTTATCTCAAATTCAAAGAGATGGTTTGAGAAAATCAAGAATAAGGGACAAGAAGGCTCTTTGTCTAATTTATCAAGCATTGGATGATGACACATTCGAAAAAATTTCTGGATCAAAGTCGTCCAAAGAAGCATGGGAGAATCTTCGAACGTCTTACAAGGGAGCTGATCAAGTCAAAAAGGTACGTCTTCAAATTTTAAGAGGAGAGCTTGAAACTTTGCATATGAAAGAAGGTGAACTTGTTTTTGATTACTTCTCAAGAGTTCTGGTGGTTAGTAATAATCTTAAAAGAAATGATGAGAAGTTAGATGATGTAATAATTATGGAGAAGATTCTTAGATCATTAGATTCAAAGTTCGAACATATTATCGCCATCATTGAAGAAACAAAAAACTTGGAGACCATGTCAATAGAGGAATTTCTAGGCTCATTGCAAGCTTATGAAGAAAAGAAAAGGAAGAAGGAAGAGACCGTGGAGCAAGTCCTTAAGACACGGATTGATTCAAAAAAAAAAAAGTAAGCGAAGCCAACAAAGATGGGATGGTGGCCAAGAAAGAGGAAGAGGTCGTGCATATGGACATGCATGAGGTTGGAGGCCCAATTATGAAAACAACAACGCAACAACAATAAAAGAGGAGAAAGCTCAACAAGAGGTCGTGCGAGAGAAAATTCAAGGTATGACAAGTCACGTGTTAAATGCTATAATTGTGAGAAATTTGGACATTATGCTTGCGAATGTAGAACTTCAAAGCATAATAAAGTTGAAGAGAAGACCAATTATGTTGAAGAAAAAAGACAAAATGATGGTACTTTGCTGCTGGCTTATGAGGAAACGAAAGAAGGGTTAATCTCCGAAAGATTATGGGAGATTGTCAAAAATGGTTATGAATGCCATACGATTGGGAGAATATGTTGCAAATTGACAAGAAAGCATTTGCGAAATTACGATGGAATGATCATCGTGTTCATGTTGTGATATGTAAGGACGTTGATGAAGTAACTTATGATCATATACTTGGAGAAGGTTCCACAGAAGAGTCGTGGAATTTGATGAAAGAAACATATGGAAAGAATAATGCAAAAATAATAGAAGAAGACAATCTGATTGATGACAAAGAGAAAACGAAGAATAATGAGAAGGAGAAAGATGCAGAAAAATTGCTGAAATTTGAGGAGTTGGAGAAGGCTATGCTAAGGAAGTATTGAGGAAGTTCAAGATGGATGACTCATTCAGTTTGCACACCAATGGAATGTGGAACTAGGTTTTCAAGGCATAAGGAAGGACAAAAAACGGATTCAACACTCTACAAAAGCTTGGTTGGAAGCTTGCTATATTTAACATGTACAAGACTTGCTATTCTATACGCGGTAGGAGTTGTGAGTCGATACATGGAAAATCTAACAATAACTCATTTGAAGGCAGCAAAGAGGATTCTTTGCTATATTAAAGGCACAGCAAACTTTGGATTGTATTACTCTACTTCTGATAATTACGAGCTTGTTGGATTTAGTGATAGTGATTGGAGTGGAGATATGGATGACCGAAAAAGCACAAGTGGCTTCGTGTTGTACATGGGAGAGGAGATACGGCCTTCACATGGATGTCGAAAAAATAGTCGATTGTCACTCTTTCCACATGCGAAGTATTGTATGTAGCTGCTACTTCATGTATTTGCCATGCAATTTGGTTGCGAAATCTACTAAAGGAGTTGAAACTGCCATAAGAGAAGCCGACCAAGATTTTCATGGACAACAAATCAGCAATTGCTTTGGCTAAGAATCTAGTTTTCCATGATCGAAGCAAGCATATTGATACACGCTATCACTATATTAGAGAGTGTGTCTCCAAAAAGGATGTGCAACAAGAATACGTGAAGACACATGATCAAGTACCTGCTATCTTCACCAAGCCTCCCAAGCATGAGGATTTTGTCCGGTTGAGAAATCTACTTGGAGTCACAAATCAAGTTTAGAAGGGGGTGTTGAAATATTAAACTTGATTTGTTAATTTCTAGAAGTTTCTTATTATTAAAGTTTCTAGAATCTTCTTGTATTTAATAGAATTTGGAGTGAGCTTTAGAATTTTATATTAGTTGCTAGAAATAAGAATTGTATAATAGTTATGTTTCTAGAGTTGTCTAAAAAGAAAGTTCTAGAGTTGTCAAATGAGTCATGTTTCTAGAATATTCTACATCTAAAATGTTCTATTGAGTCATATAAATAAAGGAGCTCTCCCCTCATTTTGTAATCAAGCAATCAATAAAGCAAGAAATAAATAAAGTTTTCTACAATAAAATAAAATAAAACTCCTCTTTCTTATATTCTCTCCCTCTTTCTCCAAAAATATTCAACAAACCACTGCATCTACCTTCTTGTTTCCTGATTCAACATCTGGAATCTGAAACAAAACAAAGCTATATTAAAAAATATTATAAAAATTATTTATTATTACCTTCTCAATGTCCTTTTAATTTTATATGTATTTATGTATATATTTACCTTCATATGCGAAGTAAGATCTTTATGGTTCACGAATTGTAGCAACATACATGAAAGTTAAATGAAGAGTTGTGCATGGTATTCTTGTTAAACCTATATCAAATATGAAAGTATAATTAAACAATAAGATTTGGACTATGAAATGTATTATAGATAAGCAGTTGAAACAAGTTCCATATATACATACATACATATACATATACATATATATATATGTATATGTATATAAAGCAAATACTTCCTCTGGTGCGGCCTTTTTCGGATTGACAAAACTGCCTTTTATTTAATGAGAAGACAGTACAACTGTAGCACGTACTCAGTGGGTATAGTCGTACCTCCCTAAACCATGTTTGCTAATAACTGCAATACCCAGTTAATCGCATTTATTTCCCCCACTCCAACATCATCGTTCTTCCATACAGTGAAAAATGAATATTGAAACAAACATCTTCCTCCGTAAATCTTACGGCTTATACTAATAACCGAAAAAACTAAGAAATCAAAGGAGAGAAAAAAAAATTAGAAAATAGAAAAGAAAAATAAATCAAACTGGCTTCTGAATCCTAGATTCTTGTATTCAGGTATGCTGCCGTCGCTTCTTATCATTCCTCTTCTTTTTTCCCTTTTGATTGCTAAATTGGGATCGTGATGCTGAACCGAATCTCTTTTGGTTTTGTTTCAATTCAATGTTCGACTTGAAATCGCGATTCAAATTTTCTGATAATGTAGAATCAGTTTCCGATTTTACTGCATTAGTTGATAACTAAAAAGTTATTGTCCAGGTTGATATTCAAAGTATTAGACTTCGAGAAAGAAAACGAAAATGTACAAAACTTTTGGATCTGAAATATTCAAAGTAATATAGTTCGAGAAAGAATGCAAAAAGGTACAAAACATGTAGATCTGAAATGGTTCAATTTGGTAAAATCTAATTTTCGACTGTCATTATGTTCTGTGGTTTTTTACTATGTTTTTTGTAGGTATCAGGTCAATTGCCATTGAAGATGAATGGGAGAGCTGTTGTTTATGATTTATCAAACACCAGTGGTTAGTGGGAAAATGACAAGTCATCTGGGATGTATGATTATTTCATAAAGTAAGCAGCCATTTCTTACTGAGGTAGTTCTGCTCTTTTGACATACCTTGCATTTTACATGCCATTCGACACAACTCAATTTGTAAAATTAAAAGACGAGTTTGACGGCGATGTAAAAGTGAAAAATATGATAAAGCACTAGAGAGAATCACTTCAAATCCATTCACTTATTAATTAAAGCCCTCACTCCCTCTTCCATGTCGCGTTAGCAGAAAATTAACTATAATTATCTTGCAGGTATTATATACAGAAGGCAAACCAAAATTTCTTCACTTCTTCAGAAACGCTTTTACTGGAGGTTTGTTAAAACCTGCCTCTTTTAGTTGACATTTTATTTTTCTCTTTTATATATTAATCTGGAAAACCCAATCATTCAAGTCATTTTATCTACCCAGCCAAATGGGTATTTTCATTTTGTTTCCTTCTCATTGTTGTTTTTTTAATCAGACAATGGAAAATATGGTGAAATTAATATACATGGCAACGACATGAGGAATTCACAGGAAAATTCGCACAACACACAAGAGGTTACCGAAAAGTAATATATTATGAACTTTTTATATTTACATGCTAGACATTAGATTTTATTTTATCATAATACAAGCTTAAATCTTCTTTTATTTTCGTCGAAGTTAGAGTGCAACGTTATATATCTTCTCAGTTTGTTCCGAGACTATTTTTGTCAACGCTATATTTACTGCATAGATATGGATGCATGCTGCATTTACTGTTAGATTTGGATGGACGAGAAACATACTATGAGGTAAATATGTAATTTGTTATAATTTGTTTTCTTAGCTATCTCAGTTTTGATTGACTATGTAGAGCTTCATATTATTTAACCGGTTGAACCTTCGCATATCAATTCTAATTTCCCGAATAATTACACTTTTTGAGCTACTCTTAATAGTTACCAAGTGGTAATCCATAGTTGTTTTATTATGCTATCTAATTCTACTTTGTTTTGTGGTTATTTGTGGTTATACCGCTCTAACAAAACTGACATGTATATAACAATTCCAACAAATTATAGATTGCAATGCAGTTATGGAAGCTTATAAGTTGCAAATTTACTATTAAAATATCTGGAACTTTGGTTATTTGTAGTCATAATTTGAATAAAAAAATGTATATATTCTTGCTATGCACTTTCGTGAAAATGCCTATATTCATTCCTATCATTTTCTTCCTCCAGGGTTACTCTTGAAATACTTTCTTTGAAAAGATATTATCTCTGACAAGAATTATTTATATTATAGCATAAAATGATTTTATATTTATTTATCTAACATGTTGATAGTAATAGTAGTAGAATAATTAATATCTATTTGTTTGGCTTATATATGTATACTTACCATTTTACTTTAATAATTAAATGGCGGTAAATATTTTTATTACTCTTTTAGTAATGTTACTCATTATATTACTGTTTTCAACTTACTTATAATTCAAACATGATGATGTGCCATAGGATATATTCAAGATTCCCATTTGCAATGTTGATTACTAACTATGTACAACTATATGGATTTATATGATAGGCAGAAATTTTCAGTGATTGAAGAGAAGATAATGCTAAAGCAATTAAAGAAGAGGAAAAACAATGCAGAGAAGTGAGTAGGAAGAAGAATAAAGAACAGTAAGATTATAATTTGGTCATGTATGAATAAATTAAGATTATAATTTGGTCGTGTATGAATAAATTACAAAACATGTGAATTTGATCAGATTCTTAATACTTTGGGTTTTATGCACATTCGTTTGGGGCATGTACCATGTTTTATCCATTTTCTTGGAACTTTACCTTGATAAGCCTTTTTCTGATTAATTTTTTTGTTCTTTGGTTTCATATAAAGTTAATGCATTTCTTCTTATGAAATACGTGTTTCAAGGTATGCTTAGTGACTTTGAGTCTATATGAAATTTCTGAATTTTTTTACAGTTTATATGGCATCTACAAGCTGTAAATAATAACTACGAAAATGTTGTTAATTTCGGGGAGCATAATTGCAAAACTTACAAAAAGCAAAGAAACCCTTTTGCTGGCTTTGACCTTAAAATTACAAAAAGCATTGGAGGAAGTTGTTGTAGCCGCTACTGCATCTATTTAGTGTACCGGCATGTCTGGAAAAAAACACAAATCTGTTCACTAGCATGCAAAAACAAAAAGGGTAAGGTCATTCATGCTCTCCTCAATTTGAGACAGCAAGCAACCTACACACGCAACATCCACAAGTACAAACATATGCAGTGCAAAGGTAAACAAAATAAGGTGTATATGTTTTGGAAAGAAAGAAAACAAAACAATGAATGTACTGTAATTTGCATATGCATAGAACAAAAAAATGAAAAGTCAATGCGTGCATCCTTTCATGAAATTCGTTCATGCGTTAAGAAGAAATTTTGAAAAATGAAAGAAGAAGATGCATTTCATGTATTAAATGCTGACTCCTTTCTTTTAATACATGTTGTTAACATTGTATGCAGGAAAAAAAATGCGAACACAAAGGAAAAAATGAATCCCCATAACTAATTTTTCCTGTTCCCATCTTCCACCATGCAACTCATGCATGTAACCCAAATACTACATCTCATATTCTCCAGCAACTTCACTATATACTTACACTTCCTACTCCAACATACACTCATGTTTCCATATTTAACTTTGTATGCAAAGTTAAGCTTTAACTTACAAAAAAAACTAAACTATTTAAAATTTACCAAATTAATTTAAACTTAACTAATTTATAACTTAACTAATTTATAACTTAACTAATTAAGTTGCATAAAAATAAATGTCGTGAGTGTAGAGTTTATATTAGATGAAAGAGGTTCATTTTACATCATGGAAAGATGTTTCGGTTTGAGTTGTAAGTACTCTTGCTGGAATACTTTTTAGATTAGAAAAATGGTTTTCAAAATGAACTCATTAATATTGAAATTGGTTAAGGATTTATGTTTTATATGATTTACAACTGAGTTTATAAGTCACTGTTTGGTTAATATCATTTATTATTGTTAGTATTAACAGATATTAGTGGCGGTGAATTAATTTGAAACCCATGGGATTCTATCTAAAGAGAAGGGGAGATTTGCTTTATATTATAAAAAAATAGCTTCTCTCTATGAAGATGGTATCCAACTATTAACTCAAACTTACTTGACTTTCGTCACCGCAAAATATAGCCTACAAGATTTGCTTGAATAATGCTACGTATGCCAATGTGTTTGCTTCAGATAATTCAAGATATGGAAATATTTATTTGGGTTTACAGAGAAGATGGAATGACCAAGTTCAATAAGGGTCTTAAGTATAAAAAAGTATGCAAAAGTATGAGATGAGAAAATTCTTTGACTAATCTTTTTCATAGATTTATGACGAATAAACTTAATGCTTTAAATGAATACAACCCTTTTTTGTTTTCACTATATGAATTGGCTTGCATGCGTTAAACCAAGACATGATGTTGGTGACTTTGGTCCTCCAATATTATCAAAGGAAAATTTGAATATAATTTATGTTTATAAGCAAAAATCAATAAGAATTATAGTAGAAGCATCAAAACATGGAAACAAATTGCCAGTCATAATGAACGCTCCTCTAGAATGAAAGCGAAAGTGCAAATTCATATAATTTTTGGAAAACCATTTCAGGAAGCATGTCAACGTAATTACGTCAATGTACTCTGATCATATTTTATGTTTATAGTTCTCACTTATAATTTTTTTGAAGTTACGTCAACGTAATTATTACATTGTATCACTTATGCTGTGTTTCGATTATGCAGTTAGGTTCATGTGGAAGTATTCTAAGTGATTGATGACAATCTGCTTTGGTCCAATAACTGAACGAGTGACAGCACAGTCATGCATGAGGCAAATGATGCTAACATTCGTGTATGAATAATTGATGCCGACAATGATCAAATGGATGTCGGCAAAGCTTAAGGTGTAGCGGGAAAATTTGTTGTAATTGTACATTAAGATTGATAACATATCTCTAACATTGGGATTTTCAATGTATATAGTCTAACGTCTTGGCTCATCCAATTATAACATGTATCTCAAGTTTCAGTGAACACCTGATCAATATACTGCATGTATTTGACAAATATTGAGTTATTCTAATTTTTCAAAATTATTTGCACTGTTTGATGCAAGTTGGAAACATTGCTTTTGTGCTGTTAATAAAAATATAATGCAACTGCAATTGTATTCATGGTCATTCCTCTTCATTTCTTCTTTGTTCAACTATCTGAATATCATACTTTTATTTTTGAGTATGCATTTACACTAACCAATGGAGTAGTGTATTAAATCGACTTTTAAAAGTTTAAGGAAATAACGAGCATTCCATATACATGTCCATCGGACGTGGATGCATTCTGAAAGTCGGTATCCAAAACATGCAACATTACGTGCACGTCAAAATCATGTTATAAAATTTAGAAAACCTCACACACATTGTTTCTTAACACCAGTTCCTTCTGCGCACGTGCATCGCACGTGCCAAAGTACTCATGTGTGTGTGTATATATATGAAATACATCATAATATACGCAATATATCAGATTTACTAAAATGGTGATGGAATTATTTTTAATAGTTCGCTATCTAAAAGAAATAATACAATGAAATGAATGATAGATTGATAGTTGTATAATTTGTTAGTTTGGTCCTACTACATTTAATGCGATTGTAACAATGGACATCTTTATAGCTACTTGATTAAGTACCAATTAGCCCCTACTCAACATTAAGTACCAATCAGACCAGTTTACCAAAATGATCATAACCCATGTGGGTCAGCGGAATAGAGATCTTAAGGCTAAATTAACACCAAAGAGGGGTGAATGGTGTTTAATTGATTATATGAATATTTTTCAAATTCTTTAAGATTCTAGTTGGAATGATATAATTAACAATCACAGAAATAATCGATTCAAAGTGCAGATAGAAGTAAAAGTAAAAAGGAAAGAACATATCGGGATTTTATAATGGTTTAGAGTTACCCTACATCCAGCCTCGTACAATTCCTTGTACTGATTTCTTTTCAAGTAGTAAATACAAATATAATCTCGATTTCAATGCTATAGGACACACCCTCCAGAATCCCGACCTTCGAGTAGAGTCACTTAATTTCCTGGCTAAAAGCACGCCCACTAGATTTACAGGCTACTAAGAAATTTCAATTGATTTTTTTGTGCTACAATCGCACCCACAAGTATAGTAGTATGATTTGATAGAATCTTATAGACTCAGATTTTTGATCTTGAATACAATTGATCCTATAACCCTTTAATAGCACTTTGATCTTTGTCAGAGTGAGAGAAACGAGAGAAATCAAAAAGTAGACGAAGAAGAATCAAACTAGTGATGATTGAATTTGATTTTGGTAAAATTTCGGTAGAGTTTGGTTATATTTTGATGTAAAAAATGAGAGAATGTAAGCATGAGAGATGTATAAGAAAGTAGATATTTAAAATTCGTTTGGAAGTCTGGTATATACAGGGAAACAACGGTCATGTTCATTCATGAAGAGATATGATGAAAAGACACTTCTATTTAAATTTGAATTTTGAGAATTATGGCCACTATGTCAACATAGAGTATGTCGACGTACTTTTCACAAAATCGAAAAACACATTAAAAATATTATTTTTGAAAATCTGTTGCTTTGTAAAATAATCTGATACTTTGTAGAATCATTTGAATATATTTTATACACGTTGTAATCAAAATATAACTTAATAAAACTTTATAAAATAATTTTGAAAGATTTAATAAAAGTATTCAATATAATGTAAATAATATACATAAAATCAATAGAGTTGTAAATTATAAGTAAATATCTAAAGTCAAAATATAAATATCAAAATAAACAAAAGGAAGATATAAACTAAAATACCAAAAATATATAATAGATTAGAAAACAATTAAAAACTTAAAATAATATCTTTGTAGATATAGGAGGTTAAGAAATTATTTTGGGAAATATTTTGGATAGATGTTTGAAAGGATTATATTAAAATTCAAATATTTCAAAAATATTTAAAACTTATTTGAAATAGAGAAAGAGATCAAGAAAGTGCTATCAAGGTTTAACAAAAATTCTATGACTCTGCAACTTACCTGGAATATTTTGAAATCTTGAACTCTTGATACTCATGAGTCTTTAATTGCCATCATCTTGAATCTACTCTTGATATTATCATTTTTAATCTACTTTTGACATTGTACAGTCTTCCTAATCAACACCTGACTAATATCCTTCACTATATATATCTTGATAAAACATCAGTATCGATATTTTATATAATGTCTTATGGTTTTTATCATCAAAACCAAAAAATAAAGTGTACTAACTATCTTCCCCCTTTGATGATGACAAATATGTATATAAAATATAATATTACTCCCCCTGGGTTACCAGAATCCCCCATAATCTATCGCTAGATTTTATTTCTTTCTCCTTCTTTGTCATCAACAAAAATAACCACCTAAAACTATAACTCCAGCATTAATTCTTACTCTAATTCTAACTCTAACTCCCTCTAAACAAAGTACTAATTGATATGTATAAGAATTATATATAACGATGATGAGAATGATTGTATAAAATCAATAAGTGATATGTAAAATTAGATAATCATGAAATAATTATAATCAATCTAAAAATTCATCCAATCCAATAAGGTTAATATCACACTACATTCAAATAAATCTACATAAATCAAACCAATCAAATCCAAACCAAATCAAGTACTATCATTTATATACAATCAAACCTATTTAAACTAGACATTTCGAGGTACTTCAACCCATCCATCCGTGCCAAAGATTGGATTCACTTTGATAGCATCCCAATCTTCATCATCATTGTTGAGGCACACTCTGAATTAGTGATTGGTTCTTCTTTTTTCAAGGCAGAAATCATCCATTGAATCGCGTCGAAATGCCTTTCTTGCTCCTTGATCATCTGCATCTGAGTTAATTCTAAGTTCCTATGGTTTCTTAGAGTGAAAGAATGTTCTTGAATGATTTAAGAGTTTATTTGAGGTTTTCGAACAGTTTCTTAATGTTGGGAAGTCATTATTAAAGAGATAAGTTATATATGAAAAATAATGAAGATAGAGACCGAAAATAATGATTTCTACAGTGAATAGGTATATATAGGGATAAGAAGTCGTTTGAAATGAATTGGTATTCGGTAGTTATTATTTTTTAATTTAAATTTTCTTTGAAAACTGGTCGTTATATGCCGACATACATGATTTGCATATGTCGACATATGCAATATATTTTTCAACTTTATTTTACAATTATATTGTTTTAGCCTATATTATTATATTAGTAGGACTTTCCAGAAACAATTGACAATGTATAAAATAAGAAATAAAATGTTCATTGATAGTAAGGATGAGTACAGGGATAAAAGAAAATTACATGAGATTTAACATGCATGAGATTTAACATAAGCTTTAAAGTTAGAAAATTCAAATACAAAGATAGCTTAAACAAGCAACTGGAAATACGTCGATGAAGATGAAGAAGAACCACCAAGCTTGCGGATGATCTTTTCAAAGAATTTATCTATTTTATTGAAAATTGAGGTAAATCTCTTAGAGAATGATTTATTAAGCTTTCTTTAGTTGTGAATGATCTTCACTTGATTTTTGAGAAGATCTTTGTCGGATGGATTAGGTGGCATATCGATACATTCCAAGGTAGTATCCTCCTCTTCTAGTTCTTTCTCCTCGACTTCCATTTCCTCTCCTTTCTATTTCTCTTCCTCCTCTTCTCTTATTTCTTGCTCCTCTTCCCAAGCCAACCATTATTCCTTTTTCGCAAGTATTTCATAACGCTCGAAACAGGCTGAAATATTTTAACTGAAATGTTGGCCTTGTCAAATGTTTTCGAGTAATTAGTTCCTCTCTTTTAAGGTTAACACCAAAATAATGAAAAATATTAATAAGGTACATAACATGAAATAATGTTTACATGTTTAGAAAGATTTTTCCAAAAAAGTTCATGCAAAATGACTTGAGACCAATTTATGTCATAGTGACGGTAATTGGCCAAAAGAGCTTTGAAAACGTTTTGTGTTTGCTTATTATAATTATATGTTCTAGGAGTAATACTTTGTCGCAAAAGAAGGCTCAAAATTCTTGCTTTTGGATGCAAATTTTTGTTTTTAAATTCAAAATCATCATCACTTTTGAAAATGTCATGGATTATTTCACAATTTTGAAAATCAATTTGGAAAGTTGAAAGGTCCATTCCACTAGATTTGCACCAAGAATGTGACCCAAATGTTCACAATTTAAAACAATAGTGTCCCCTTGATACTACTCCAAACTTTTCCTTCCCTTCCATCATGAAACTTTCCTTTTAAATTTTCATAAAACATCTTCACCAATTTTGGATAAAAAACTAAATTATTTTTAGAAGCATCGATTAAACCAAAAATTTGATTTTGCAAACAAAGATTAAAAAGATTGTAAGCAGGAAAATCTTCAAAAATAGCAAATCTTCCGAGAAAGACTTTTCCAAAAGATATGTACTCATTATAGGCTTGCATGGTTTCTTAATCATTAAAAATATATTCTTTTATTTTCTTAGAAGGCGTCATAGTTGACATAGTATTGTTTGAGGATGCCATTGAAGAGCAGTTTGAAAAGATAAGAGAGTTTATGATCTGTGAATTTGAAAATGAAAGTAAAATATGAATGGATGGAGATAGAGTAAGTAAATGGAGAATCAAATGACATGTTCTCTGGTAAAAAGACATCTTCTTAGAACATAGGATTTGGCGAATAGGTGGAGGCAAATTCAAATTTTGAAATTGAAATTGAAATTGAAACTCTGCCTAAGTATGTCAACATATGCTAGAGATGTATGCCGACATACATGTCGAATTTTTCAAAAATGATTTTTCTTTAACTATATCCTTTTTATTATATATATATTTATAATTATTATATTTTTAGAAAAATAATTTAAAAATAATTTATATTATTATTATATTTTTAAAATATAAAATATTTAAATCTAAAATGTAATCACAAATATTCAACTAATATTATTATTAATCTATAGGATATTCCTAACAACCAATAAAGCAACAAAAAAATTCATTCAAGAAATTAGAACTTTTGATATATTAAAAGCATACATTTCTCTGATCCATTTCACCATTCTGTTCTGAATTATGTACTTCTATGAAGCATATGTTATCAATTTCTATATCTGATTCATTACATTTAAGGATGTGTCTGAATTGTCTAATGTTGCAGCATAGGCTCTTCTCCGTTTTCTGTGTGAATCAGTGTTTGGTGTAGTTTTCAGTTTATTGGGATATGGACAGTCTTATTATATATGGCCAAGTTCATAGTAGTTATAATAATTAATGCCATTTCTGCTTCCACTTCAGCTTCTGGGATTTTTGTTGTCATTGCTTTTGAAATTGTTCATCTTCCTATATTTTATAAATTTTCTGAAATTCCATGTCAAGAAAGCAACTTCTTCATCGTCATCGCTATTTGAATCCAGATTATCTATCATTCCATTAAAAGCTATAGATTTCTTCTTTATTGCTTTGCTTTCGCTCCTGCCTTGCATTTGTGCTTCAAAAGACATTAAATTGTCAATTAACTCTTCAATTTTTAGAATGCTAATGTCATTAACCTCTTTGATTGCAAGAGTCTTTTGATCGCATTCAGGAGTAAGTGAATTGAGGATATTTCGAACTTAATCCTCCTCAGAAAAACTTTTACCCAGTGCAATAAGTGGGTACACTTTATATTCGATAGCATCACTGGGATTATTTAAGATAATATTATCAAAGGAATAGCTATTCTCTACCAGCTAACCTAGAATCTACTACATATGTTAGATATGGACTCATTTTGAATAATTGAAACTATTGTTAACATGGAAATTTTGGTCTGTTCAACCTTACTTGTTCCTTCATGTGTAACTTGCAAAGTTCTCCAAATTCCAAATGCAAACTTATATATAGATACTCTATTAAACTCATTACTATCTAGCAAAAAAAAAATATATTCATAGCCATAGAGTTACTTTATGCGACTTGTTTTTGGTCAGTAGTCCACTATGCAAATTAATCTCGGGTTCAGTGTACTCAGTTTTTGTGATATTCCAAGCGTTTATACTGATCGACTGCAAAAAAATTGAGAACAGTGGTAGCTATGATTCCTCCACTAATGATGAGGAATTTGATGCAAATTTTAGTGAAGGAAACTTCAAATAATGTGACAAAACTTCAGGAATGAGTCATATTCTCCTGGATTCGCCTCCACAAGAGACTATTGCTAAAGATGCTCCCCCTTCAGCTGAACGACTTCATGGTTCTCCGCCTAAGGAAACCGATATTAACTTTGGGGACTTGAGCAATGCTTATGTTCACATCAATGAACTCATGGGAGATGATTTCAAGTTTAAAGGATTGTCTTCTCTCCCCGGTCATGCTGTGTCTAGAGTTAGCCTTGGTCCCACTGTAGTCGCTTCCTGATTCGGATTATGAAGTCCTTTTAGGCCACCTACATCACGTTACACATTTCGTTAGGGTCACATACACTTACATACGCATTATTTGGGTTCATTTTCGATCGCTAAACCTCTTTATTCATTTCTTTTATCAGCTACTATGGGAGGTCGTGGGGTTATAAGGACCTTAAACAGTTTACTTACGCACAGTGCTGGTCAAGACGGACTTCAAGCTATCATCAACCCTAAGAAACTGAGAAAGAGTAGAGATGGAGGAAAGATTTGAAAGCTGAAGTTCATCGTCGGGAAGATAGGGACCGAGTTAGAGTTTACAGGAGTGGTTATGGGAAGATGTAAACTCCGGACAATGGGGAAGAATCCCCCAAGAAATTAAAGGTGGACCATGGTTCTCATCATTCCGAGCACCAAGCATTTGCCCCAGCTCAAGTTTCTATTGGAATTGAAGTTCCGACTTCTACTATTCGAGTCTCTCCATCAACCCGGACTCCGTCAACTCATGTAGTGCCTATTTTTGGTTATTCACTCCCCCATAGGAGGCCAGCTTATATTCTCCCGTCTAGTCCTCTTAAGCTTGAAGTCGTGCCCCCTGGATGGTTTCTGAAGGGATTTTAATTTGATCATGACATGCACCCAATTCGTAAAGATTCTTATATGCCACATCTCCAGGCAATTTAAAGCAATTTGGATCAAGCTGAAGGATGGGAGAAGTTATGTAAGCAACTGGGGGACACAAACCATAAAAACTACCAAGAAATCCTTTCCTTTGAGTCCGAAAAGGATGATTATGACATGATATTAGAGGAACGTGACACCAGAATTGAGCAATTGACAAAGAAGAGGGAGGCTACACTTCGAGAGAGTAAGGGCAACGCTAGTTTGTTGAAGGAATTAAAAGAACCTCACATAACAATCGAGATCATGTTTGAAGACGAAATCAAGAAGGCCTTTGTTGATGCGGTTAAGCTGAAAAAGGAGCTTGAAATTCGAGATGAGATCATTGAAGCTCAGAAGCGAACTAGTGCTAGTCATGACAAAGCAGTCGAAGCTCACAAAAAGAAATTGCTGATTATGTGGGAATAATGGAATCCCATGACAAGTCCATTTCTGACTAGGCTCAAATGACTGCTTCACTTCATGAAAGATTCGCATAGCTTAATGCTAAAAAGACCCAAGTTGAAGTTGAGAAAGCCGCCGTGATGGCGAACTACTTGGAGTTGCAGGATATCTTTGAAAGGAAGATGGAGAAAATGGATGACACCATCTTGAATTTCGATGTTAACTTCTTGCTGCATTAGGGTAGTCTCGGCTATCTAGGCACTATATTCCCACGTAATCTTGATGTGGTTTGGAAAGAAGTTCTGCCCCATTTTCGAGGAAACAGGGATCTATATACCGAGCAAGAGCTGGAGGACGCCTATCCCAACGAAGAGTCGAAGAAGGCTTTGGTAGAGGGTCGAGAGATTATTCGGATTGAAAGGGAGCAAGGGACTGCCTATGCTACTGCAATTACAACTAAAACTGCTAAAGTGTTGTCAAAGCCCTTCAGTTATGGACATGGCGAATCATCAAACAGCCTCATGATCAGTTAGGAACTATTCCAGTTTCAACCAGTATTGCTTTGTTGTCCACCCCTTCAGTAGCTGTTTCGAAAGCCTTGGGTAGTCCTGGAACTTCACCAAAGATCGTGCAACCATCTAAAGAAGGAGATGGCGGGAAGTATGAGATAGAAATTCTCGGTCACACTTTTGATGCAGGTAACCTTCTTGTTTCTCCCGAGTTTGAGAATCTTTATCTCACGCTGCAAGAACAAGATGAACTGAATGCTTTCGTTTTTGATCTTATTGGTCCATTTTCTTTGCCTATTGAACTGCCAATTTCCTCGGTCCTGGTGGTTGCTGCTATTTCAAATGCCTCTATGCTTATGTCTGTAGCTTCTTTGATCACCATGCCCGTGTATAGCTCACAATCAGGGCCGGAATCTGAGAAGATTGTTGCGTTGCATGGCCTGAATGACCTTTTGTATTTTTGGAGGGCGATTTAACAGTAGTTGACACTCGAGAGCAGGCAGACAAAGCTGGCCATCAAGTAAAATTGAACAGGAAATAGCGGCAGTTAAGAGGGAAAAGAATGAGGAGAAAAAGTCTATGAGGAGCTCCTGCAATTCCTTGAAGCACAATACCAAGGGGAACTCCTCCGAGGAGGTCGAAGAACAAGGAGGAGACGTGGGCGAGGAGGCGATAATTGATATTTCTGGCAGCGACACAACTCCTGGTGGGGACTTTGAGAAGAAGAAACTTCCGACCAAAGGAAAGAAATGAAGTGGTGGAAAGAAACATTGACAGGCTCGAGTGACAATGGAGCTGGATATTGGGACATTTTGATTTGTTTGACATGTATTTTCTACAAGTGTAGAATCTACACTTATTTTTTTGTTGTAGCATCTATAATTTTCTTTTCATTAGCTGATATTGTACAGGTACAGCCCCCACATTTTGACTTTATATAGAAAATGTTATAAGGAATGAAAAGATTAATGTTTCAACTATTATCTCTTATGTGTTCTTCCTTATTTGTCATGTAATTAACTTGCTTTTATACTACTTATCTGTGCATATAGCACGATTGATTTTTCTTTAATTTCTATTCTCCACGTTGAAGTGTAGTGTTTCTGTAATTTATAACTAAATTTATGGCTAAATATTTGGAGAAATAGGCCCATGGAGTAGTTTTCATTTCAACTAAATGTTGGTATGTATGTGCCCCCTACTTCATAGAGTTGTTTTCTCCGAACACTTGTCAAATGACCAGTTGATCCGAGTGATTCCTCGGATGTATGCAGCTAATCTTCCTTGCGGTTCTTATCTTGAGAACTTATGGCTCGAGCATCTCGACTCTAGAGATTTTGTAGATCAACGAACAGAATTCTTTTCCAATTTATAGTTGTACGACATTGCTGGATTCATGTCAATTACTTTTGATAGTAGATTCTTGTTAGTCCTATAATAGGCGAGTTTCTTGGTGCTGTTAGGACAATACCGATACTTATAATCTTAATGATTTGTTGATGGTGCTCCGAGAGCGTGGTTTTACGGCTCAAGAAGTGACGTGCGGCTTATGGGAGTGTGCGTCTTTTAAGAGCGCGTGGCTTGTGAAATGCATGCCTTGTGGGATTGATACAACCTGTGGATCCAGAATGGTTTTGTACTTCTTGACGTTGCTATTCTTGGGTAACGTGAGGAGTTCGTCCTTCTAGAGCGTGGTTCCACGGATCAGGAAGTGATGCGCGACTTATGGGAGTGCACGGCTTAAGTAATTATATTTGCTTGGACGTGATTCCACAACCCAAGAAGCGGTGCGCGACTTTGATTTGAGCCTTCCAAATGTTGTTGGAGCAACACCAGTTCTTAGAAGGTAGGGATCGAGTTCGTCAATCCAATAGTTTGAGTCGATTTGCATTCATTGACTCGGTAGGTAAATGAGGCGTACTTGAGCATGGTTCCACTATCTCAAGCAGCGATTGGATGGTTTTGAGTTGATTTAACCCCGTCGACTCAACAAGTTACTTTTGTGAACATAGTTTCATTAGTTCAGAAAGCAAAGAAATTTTATTAACAAAAGTTGGGCAGGTTTTGCCTATTTACAATGCCTCCACTAGTTCGAGACGGTTTATTTATGAGAAATAGAAAATACATAAAACGGTCTTAAACAAAGTAACAGTGCAGCGATTTGCTATTCCAAGCTCGAGGAATATGGGTTCCATCAACAATTATTAGCTTGAATGTGCCATCCTCTAGCTTCTGGCCGATCGCATAGGGTCCTTTCTAGTTTGGTTCGAATGTTCATGGTAGAGGGTAAACCCATTTGAGGACAAGGTCTTCCACTTTGAAAGTACTGTTACAGACTTTGGAATTGAAATATCATGCGACCCTTTTCTAGTGAGCAACGACCCTTAACTTGTCGTCATCCCTCTTCTCATTGACCATACCGAGTGACTCGAGTAGGAGCTGCTCGTTTTGGCTTTGATTAAAGTTTTTCTTTCAATAAGAGGGCTATTCTAGCCCGACTAGGATCATTGCTTCTGAACCATATGCTAAGGCAAACGGTGAGGGCCCGGTTGTAGATTTGTGCCTTGTCCTGTAAGCCAGTATCGTTAGTGGAAGTTCGTCAATCCAATTTCCTTTAGCTTTAGTTAGCCGCTTTTTGATGGTGGACTCAACGATCTTGTTCACTGCTTCCACTTTCCCGTTTTCCTATGGATGTGCAGCAGTGGAAAAGCTTTTTTGATTCACAAGAATTTGCAAAAGTCTTTAAACACAGCGATTTGGAATTAAGTCTCGTTATCCATGATGATTATTTGTGGCACTCTAAACCTAAAAATAATATTTTTAGTAACAAAATTAATAACTTTCTTTGTGATAATAGTGGCCAGCAGTTTTGCTTCGGACCATTTGGTGAAATAGTCAAAAGAAACTATAGCATATTTGGCTCCTCTTTTTGCCATCGGTAACACACCAATCAGATCGATTCCCCAGATTGTGAATACCATGGGCAGACCATCTATGTCAGCTCTGGTGAAGGAGTTCTTTTGATCTTGTCGGATCTTTGGCATTGATCTCATCCTCTGGCATTATCCGCTGCATCACAGTTTACTATTGGACAAAATTACCTATATCATAGAACTTTATTTGCGAGGGTTTTCCCCCAGTGTGATCTCCCCAGTCGCCTTCATGAACTTCCCTATGGATTCTTCGGGCTTCATCATCGGTCATACACCTGAATAAGGGAGTAGTGGATCTCCTTCAATAAAGCATTCCATCTTGTACTACAAACCACGGTGCCTTCCGAAGGAAAATTTTCCATTGATTCTTGTCTACAGGGAGTGTTCCTCTGTAGTCCTTGATCGGTGTCATCCATATTTCTAGTTCTTAAGTTGCTTAAAAAATACAATCGATATCCATCTCTCTTATGCTCGGAGGGGTCGGGGTTTTGACTGGGTCCAGCCCTAAGGACAGAGCTTCTTCAAAACTAGCCAATTTGGCCTTCGTGTTTTATTCCCTCGAAATATGAGTTATGGTATAATGTTCGATGTCATTCAGTAGTTTTTGCACTATAGATAAACATGGGGAGAGATTCTCTCCCCAAGCCTGGTATTCGCCTTGCACCTGGAAGACAACTAGCATAGAGTCGCTATAGATGTGTACGAACTTTATCTCGAGTTCCTTCACAACTTTCAGGCCGACTATTAGTGCTTTATATTTCGCTTTGTTATTTATTACAGGGAATTCCAAGCGTAAGGCATAGTAAACAGATCGTCTTTCGAGAGTTTCGATCACTACTCCTGCCTCCGAGCAGAAGTTTTTAGATGCATCATTGACGAACAACTTCCAACGTGTCTCCACTTATGGAGCAATTCCTTCATCATCTCGAATCGTGAATTCGACAATGAAATCTACTTGCGCCTGCCCATTGATCGCCATTCCAGGATGGTAAGTAATTTCATATTAACTTAGTTCGATGTTCTGTTTGATAAGCCGTCCGGACGTCTCGGGGCAGTACAATACTAGCTTCAAGGATTGATCTGTTTGCACTTTGATCGGATGTGCCTGGAAGTACAGTCATAACTTTTTGGATGCGACCAAGAGGCAATATGTTAGTTTTTCCAATTTCGGATAGTTCCTCTCGGCTCAAGTGAATCATTTACCGATGTAATATACGAGTCATTGGACATTAGCTTCTTCTCATACGAGTGTGGCACTTAATGCATGGGGTGAGACTACCAAGTAGACAAACAAGTCTTCTCCGTCTACTGGCTTTGACAGGATTGGCAGGGTTTCCATATGTCACAGCAGCTCTTCGAACGCAGTATGACAAGCTTGATTCCATTTGAAATTCTTCTTTCCCTTCTTTAGCGCGTCAGAGAACAGTATACATCTGTCGGTAGCTTTTGAGATGAATTGGCTTAGTGCTACAACTTTTCTGTTCATGCTTTATAACTCCTTATTCCTCGGTGCCGCAAACTCCCTTAAAGCATTAATTTGTTCGAGATTTGCATCAATGCCTCTGGCGCTTACAATGAATCCTAAGAACTTTCCAAAGGCTACCCGAAGTGAAATATAAGTTGAATGAGTTTCATTCCATATTTGGGGAGTATTTCAAACATTTCAGCGAAGTTATCCAAGTGATTTACAGTTATGCGTGACTAAACCAACATATTATCTACATAAACTTCCATAGTCTTCCTGATCTGATGTTTGAACATGGCGTTCACTTATCGTTGGTAGGCTGCCCCAACATTCTTTAGGACGAATGGCATCACTTTGTAGCAGTATAATCCCCGATTAGTAAGCAAACTGGTATTTTCCTGGTCAGGTTCATACATCATGATCTGGTGGTACCTTAAGTAAGCATCCATAAATGATAGTAGTTCATGTCCAACTGTCCCATCAACAAATTGGTCAATTCTAGGCAGAGGAAAGCTGTCTTTTGGACAAGCTTTGTTTAGTCTAAGTAACCGATACAAGTTCGTCATTTTCCATTGGACTTCTTGATTAAGACCGTGTTGGATACCCATTCGAGGTAGTTGCATCACGGATAAAACCATTCGCCATCAGCTTATCCACTTCTTCTCTCGGCACTTTTGGTTGTGTGCTCACGATCCGCCCTTCTCGACCCTCGATCGTCGGCATATTATACTGTGGCGTATTTTGTGTCGATGTTTCGAGGGTCGAGAAGGGCGGGTCGTGACAGTTTGGGTCCCAGGCTGCGTCTCTTTTACTTCACCGGTGTATACTTGGGATCAATATTAAGTGCGTGGCATGCAATCTCCGATGAAACCCCACACATATTGGAATGTGTCCAAGTGAATATGTCCAGGTTGGCACGAAGAAATTTGATGAGTTCTAGTTGCATCTTGTTTTTAAGATGTGATTCAATTTTTAGGACTCGTGTTGGGTCATTCATATCAACTGGGATAGACACCATCAATTCTGCCGGTGCTGCCCGTTCCTTCCCTGAACTCTTATTTCTAGGTTCCAAAGCCTTGTTGAATCAGCTATGGTCCTCAAGCCAGGGGAGGCTCTGTAGTTGCTATTCTGTAGGTTCACGAATGTGTATTTCTATGATGTAGCATTCTCTAGTGGCACTTTAGACTCCTTTGATCACCCAAACTCCATTCTCTATCGGAAATTTTATGGTTAGATACCTTTGAGCTAAAATAATGCTGAATCTTGCCGAAGCGGACTGGCCCAAGAAAGAGTTGTAAGTGGATATTCATCTATAATCATAAAGTTTGGATAAGGACAACTCTTCGATCACTTTCTTTGAGTTCTATGTGTAAACCAACGTTTCGACTAGTTATATAGGTTCACCGGTAGATCCCTGGATCATCGATCGACAAGCGGATACGTCCTTCATACTAATCTTCATTTGATCGAACGTGTGTTTAAAAAGGATATTCACAGAACCGCTATTGTCCACCAGTACTCGCCGGACCACAGCTAGTCCGATTCCCACCTTCACGACCATGGGGTCGAGGGTTGGAGCTTCTATTCCTTCAGTGTCTTGATTCCAAAAT
Source organism: Allium cepa (assembly GCA_030765085.1). Lineage (NCBI taxonomy): Eukaryota > Viridiplantae > Streptophyta > Magnoliopsida > Asparagales > Amaryllidaceae > Allium > Allium cepa. The sequence continues at coordinate 618,952,816 of CM060942.1, forward strand.
ACTATGTCATCGTTTAAGGTTTTCTGCTGCTTGGCAGGAGTTCCATCTTCGATCGTGAAGCACGGATCTTTTGGAATGTGTCTTAATGAGCTTGCATATCGCTCTATTTCTCCCTAACTCTTCTGCACAGGATGAGGTTCTCCAGATACTGTTATGATAATGAGTCTCTGGTCGGTCTGTTCGAATCCCTCTTTGCTGGTTCTAGCTTGGTTTCCTTGGTCTTAGGAGCTTAGGGAGCTACAGGCTAGTCGGGATTTTTTGGTTTTCCCATATACTGCAGAGGCGTATTTTCTCGAATCAGCTCTTCAATCAGATTATTCAAGAATGGGCACTCATTTATGTTATGACCATGTATTTCATGGAAGCATTAGTACTTTCCAGAATGCTTTTTCTATTATTTGCTTCCTTTTTAGGTGGCTTCTTGTACTCCTCCATTCCTTGTGTCGTAAGGTAGATAGTGTCTAGAGTGTCATTAAGTGGGGTGTAGTCTTCGAGCCGCGATCCTTTAACTTGCTTGTTACTTCCATTTCGCTTGTTGGAATTCTGGTTCTTCTTTTTCTAATTCCCATCCTTCTCCGCGTTTCCTGCAGTGGCCACGAAGGTCTTTGCGCCTTGGTTTTCCATTATACCATTCTATCCAATATTGATCGGTTGTAGGTTAGCAGGTTTTTCTTCTAGCTCCTTTTCCTCTTCCAATCTCAGTTACCAGCTTGCCTTTCGATTAAAGTCCTTTTTGGTGGTAGGTTGTTTCATCTTGATCCATTTTCCAAACTTAATGTCAGGATGGATGGCACGGATCAGGGCCATGAATACCATATCTTCATTTGGGTTACTTCGGTGACCGCTGTGTTAAACCGGCTTGTGAAGGATTTCAAAGATTCATTTCACCCCTGAAGTAGGCCCGATATGGACATCATGTCCTTGGTTGTGCCCTGTGAAGCCTAAACTAATCAAGGAACGTTGTTGCCGATTCTCCGAAAGTGGAGACGGATTTCGGTGGGAGCCTGGTGAACCAAATGGAAGCAATTCCCTCTAGAAAGATTGGAAAAAACATCAACATCGAATGGAATTTAAAGCATTCGCTCCGTCCATGTACTAGTTATACTTTTACAAGTGAGGTTTTGGGTCCCTAGTTCCATCGTAGGAAGGAATAATCGGCATAGTGAAATTTTAGGATATCATGCATTCATAATGTCATCAATAAAGGGAGTCTGGATTGGAGCGGATTCCTATTCATCCTATCTCATATTCTTACTTTCATCCATTAGGTGCTTATCATGTCCGCAATATATGCCTCTGATGTCCGGTACTGTCACTGACTATACTAAGTGTTTGATCTTGCAAACGATCTTGGTAGGTAGACTGAATCCTAAGCTCTCCTATCTTCAGAGAGCCACTAACTTGGAGTTCCGTTGGCTTGTAGTTGGTCGGGTAGGGGCAGTTTCGACATCTTTACCAGTATTGAGTGCGTTAGTGTTTTTTTCAACTCGTCGTCAAGTTGTTCATCATGTTCAGAGTCAGAGAGATCCACTGCTATGTCTTCCCGTGGGGTTTTCATTCCCAGATTCAAGTTCATGGAAGGGTACTTTGCAATTGGTAGAGTGCTTGTATTTCCTTCTATAGTGATTTCTATAGCTATGCTCACTATTTCTTTTTACCACTGTCATTCATTTCTACTGTTTAGGCCAAGAATAGAAGAATTTTTATGCTCCATGGCAGCCGTGGGCACTGGCATGGTTCTTGGAGCAGCAAATAATTGCAAGGTTAGGAGGGCATTTAATTTTTCCATAAGAGCTTTTTAGTTTTCTCCATCTTTTGATTGATTTCATCAACTATCTTATTTAACTCGCCTCTATTGACAACTTCATGCTGGGTAGAAGATCCCGACACCTGATCTCCTTTGTTGGTGCTAGAATTTGCTCTAACTAATAGGTCATTGGCGCCGTTAACTTCAGCTTGTCGAGGATTGGTTTCTTATCCAACTATTATAGCTCCTATGGATCTTCCAGAAGCCATCCCCTTTCTTCCTGGCGCCATTTTGATTCTCAATAGCAAAACTTCTAAGCAAAGATTGAGGATCTAACTTCTATACCTGTCTGATCTAAAGTAGATAGCTAGATCTGAGCCTTATTTGGGTTCTCAGTGGATGCACCGAAATGTTAACCTAAAAAATGGATCAACATCCTGTATTGAATGTGAGAGCACCAATCCTGTTTATCAAGGAAAATAAAATAGAAAAAACAATTGTAGATCGCCAAAAAAGTAAAGGAACAAGAAGATTTTTATAGTGGTTCGGTTGTTATCGAAGATTATGTCCATTTTATAATTTTCTATTAACTGATTTCTATTACAAGCGAAATCAGATTAAAATATGAATGAATCTCCTCAGTTAGATCAAGTCACAAATACAAGAGTTCATTGGAGAATCATAGTGAACCCTTAGTTAACTATTATGTGGAAGGAGAAGAGTGAAGAATAGTTTCTACAGAGTTCTAGCAGCCAGTCCAGAAGATCCTCTTTATGTTGCAAGTAGGAATGTATTTATAGGGTTGGAGAGCTATTGGGCTAGGACGCTTTGCTCGAGTCATACACTCAATGATACGAGGATGCTCTAAAAATTTCATTATGATCTAACTTAATGTGATGGATAGCTAGCGAACCATGTACTTAGCGGTTATTGGATCGTACCCTTTGGGTCACATTCCTTGCTTATGTAGATGCTCTCCATGTAATTTGGTAACTATTTGCCTTGTTTTGATGGTGATTCGTATACATTTGCATTGAACTATAACTGGAATCAGCTAAATGTTCACTTCTCGAACCAGCTGGCTTGGAATATCATGAAACAAGGTAGACGTCCCTAGAAAAGATATCGGCTCATGACGCAAGAAGTTTGGACGATCCACGTCAGTCCTTGTGGATCGCTAGCGATCCATCCCTTTAGTCCATCTTTGCATCTTTTCTTTTGGGTCCTTCTTAGCTTCTTCTTTTGGTCCTTTTGGTTGATTCTTGAGTTGTTCTGACTTGACGTGGATATTCAAGTTTCGTTGAATTATATACTCAGTTAACACTTATATTTGATTATTACGGAGCAAGTGTTGCGTTTATAGATCTTCCTTTTTGTTTTACAAAGAAGGGATGTTTCAAATAAAAATGATACGATTGATACAGTTATATAGCATGGTAATACTGTAACAACCCTAGATTTTTGAATAAAATTTTAAAATTTGACTTTATTTTGTTTTGAAATAATTTTAAATTTGTATTATTTGTAAGATTTCATTTATAAATATTTTTAAAGTGATAATAAAAATTTTCCAAAGTTTATTGCATTTATTTTCTATTTTTAAAGCCTGGTTTCCATTTTTCTGCTATTTTCTTCATTAAATTATATTTAATTAAAATTTATTTATTTATTTTTGTGAACGAATTTTTATTTTATGATCTTATCTTTATTTATATATATTTTTCAAGTACACAAAATTTTTCCAAAATTTGTTCCATTTATTTTTAAATTTTCAAGCCTAGTTTATAATTTTTTCTATTTTTCAGTTATTTAAAAATTGCAAAAGAAATTATAGAAATTTGAAGAGTTTTAGTGACCTTTTATTTGCTTTAGGTTTTTTGTCTTCTTGTCCTTTCATTATCAACCAACATCTCCTTATTATTTGCTGCCTTAACTTCGTTCCTTCAGCCGTCATCTCCCATTTCATTTTTACGCATAAGAAATTTCTCAACTCACAAAAAATTTCGGCCTCATCCTGTATAAGAAAGTTTGGTTAAATTTTATTTTCTTTTTCATTGTTTTCTACTTGTTTTCATGGTTTTACTCTTGCTTTCTTCACCTTCTAGGCTCGGCCCTTACCACCACCAGCACCTTGGCTGCCTCCACCACCACCAAAACCAATCACCACTACCTCCTCTCCAACCCCATAGTCAAGCCGAGCCATCCCATGAGGTAGATCCACATGAAGATGCACCAAACTCCTCTTGAATGTCCATAGCCGAGCTTCATCATGCACCACCACCTCAAACTCCTCCTTGGCCGACCCATACACCACCACCACCAGCTTTTCCTGACCTGACACCCTCTGCCACATCACCTTCAGTTCACCCCTGACCCACCTGAAGCCATGGCCATGCCCATGTTGCTTCGGCCGAGCCTATACTTTCTTTAAAATATGTTTTGTAGCCTTTGTGTTGTGTAGTTCATGCACCCAATCTATGCACCATCTTCTTCCCATGCTAGGCCGACCATATGAACCCATAACAAGATCCAAACCCACTCCTTAGCCGTGTGTTTTTGATCTATAGCTGAAACATAGGTGGTTGAAAGCAAGTGCAAATACTTTGGTGATGTTTTGTGCATTCATTTATAACATGGTTTAATTGAATTTGGGTTAAAAACTTATGTTGTTTATATTGTTTTGTTTGAATGTGTTCAAGGCAATTAGCTTTGTCTCTCCCACACTCGATTCATCATCGTGTTATCGTGCCTTTGAAGATCTTTGTTTGTGCTTTTGGTTGTCATCTCTAGCTTGTATCAGTGAGTTATTCCCACCAGACAGTTTTACACTTATATGACTAGTAAACCGATCACATTTGAATCTGTAAATTGCATCACCATGTTATATTTGCTATGCTATGATTATATGATGTTCACCCATGCTTAAACACCTGTTATATCATATGTTACTGTTATATAATGCTATTCTGTTATTTATATCAGTTTATCACACTGCAAGTTCCCTTTAGGTTAGAATCACTACAGGTTGAAATGATACATACCCGAACGGACTTTAGAATAGGGGAAAATCGTTATCGGCTGAAATGATAGGCCTGAACAATTTTCAATTATTTCATTTTACTTGGGACTGCGGGTTTGAAATGATAAAATCCGAATTTTCTTTGTAAATTATGGGTTGAAATGATATATTATCCGTATCACTTTACCTAGCGTAGAAAATTATATACAAACCCGTGGTTAAATATATTTTTCTAAAAATTTTAAAATATTTTTAAAATGTAAATATTATAATATTTTGATTTAAATTAAATTAAAAATGATTTTTGTACAGTATTATTGATTTTCTGAAAATTTATAAGTGCAATAAATAAGTGGTAAAGTTAGAAATCTGAAATGTAAGTTATTTTGGAAATTTTAATTTGGTGATAAATGGAATTTAAATTAAATATGAAAATATGATAAATTAATGATATTTTGAATTAAAACAAAATTAAATGATTTTATAATATATTAATGATTTTTGAATAAAGTTAAAATGTGAAATGAATGAATAATTAAGTAGAATTTTGAAATATAACTTAATTTGGAATTTATGAATTTTGTTTAAAAGCGAATTTTTGAAGGTTAGTAATTAGAATGAAAATAAGTTATATTTGGAAATTTAAACTTAAGAGTTAATTTATAAATTTAATTATAAAGAACTGAAATTTAATTTTTGAATTTAATATGTGAATTATTATTAAATATTGACCTTTGAATGGATATTTAAATTTATAAAATCATGAATTTAAGGTAAATTAAATGATTGTTTAAAAAGTGAAAAATATATGATTTTATAAGTTTAAATGGTTTAAATAAAAATTTAATTGTTTGTGAAATTTTATTGAATATTTGGGAATTTAATTAATAGCATTTTTGAAATGCTATTATTTATAATGTAAATGATATTAACAACATTTTTTAAATGCTGTAGTTGATATAAATGAACCAAATGGCTAAATTTTAATTAAAGGCTATTATAGCACTTTGTAAATGCTGTAATTGTTGAATTTAACTAAAGTTTTAATTGAAAACTAATGTAACCCTATTACAACATTTTAAATGCCGTCTTTTGTTAAATTGAATTGTTCTGAAAGTAACTTCTTGTAGAATTTTTCAAATGCTACGAAAGGTGAATTTTCACCATGTTGATAAGTTTAAGTGAATAAATGAACTTTAAAAGATTAAAATTTTTAAAATTTAATATGTAATTATTAAATATAATAACTTCATTTTAATGATTTAAAATGAAGTAATTTGGTTTGAAATATAAAGTATTTTGAAACGTGAATTGAAATGGTATTTTAAATTTGAATAAAATGATTGTGGTTTTGAAATGATATGATAAGTTGGATATTTTGAAATGGATTTGAAATGATATTGAATTGTTAAATGATATTTGATTTTTGAAATTATAAATACCATTTTTAAATTATAACCATGGGTTATAATAACGATTGGTTGTTAAAGAGACCGGGATCGGCTTTGGACATACTCTCTGTCGATACCGAAAACCGCTTTAATAACTGTGTACGCGGTGGAGATTCCAGAATGAAGTAGAATGGTGGCGACGTTCCTGAGGTACATTACGTGGACCTGAGTCTCGCGAGTTGGCTTAAGGTGGCTAAAACATAAACAATCTCGGGCCAAAAGAGGTAGCACCTCTGGCCGGACACACTTCTTCGATACCATTCTATTACTGTTGTGATTGATTGGGTGCACCCCTTGATTTTGAAGTGTTGTTCGGGGTGGACGTAGTGGCTGCTACATTACGACCAGTCCGTGTGCGTAATTTTTATATCTACCTTGGCATTGCCTTGTATGCCGTGTCACCTACCATACCGAGCCTTTACTACGGGTTTGTTTTTCTCCTGTAGCCCATGTGGTATCCTCTGATGGCTTCCCGATCTAGAGATATCATGATATTGGATGGACTACTGGGACTATTATGTGTGAAGGGTGATATGGGTAAGCCCGAAACACAATTTTAAAGTAATTTTATTTTACTGTAGACATTATTATAATAGCGCAATATTACTACATAGTAAATAGTTTAACGGATCCTTAGAGGATGGACGGTCCCCGGCATCCTTTAAGTTACCTGTACCTTATTATAGTTCACTTGAGTTGGTTTACATTATATATGTATATATTGTACTGACTCGAGTGTTTTGTGTTTTGCTTTACGCTCGGGTCAGCCTGAGTATTCATAGCTTTGGATTCTCTTCAGGAGCTGGTCTTTACTGGAGTTTCTACCTATCTACATTTATATCTATTCTTGTTTCAGCTGTTCTAGTTTATCTCATTTATTAGTGAACTTCTATGTATTTGGGATTTCTATTATGTTGTTTTCAGACCGATATTATGTATTTGTTTTGAGACTCTGTTATAGTAGCTTCATGAACTACTATGTTATTTTAAATTCTGCTGTGAGTTATTCTGATTGTTCCGTGTCTGTAATTCTGTGCATTTGATTTCATTTGCTCCAAATTTATTTACAATCTGTTATTTTGTATCATTCAAGTCCGACATGTGTGGATTATTGTCGATTTGAATGGTACGAAATGGCGGGTCATGACAGTTGGTATCAGAGCTTTGGTTTTTGGCAAACCATTGCCTCTACGGAGCAAAAACTCATTAGGGATAGGGTATTTCTACCCTAGAATGAGTGAAATCAATTTCAGAATCATATCTCTGTGAGAGACGTATTTTCAAAGTATAAAATGAGTTTTCAAAATGTTTTCAAAAAAATTTCAAAGATTATTTTGATATATAAAATTTTTCTTGTTTTAAAGGATTTCCAAATGTTTTCTAAAAAAATTTCTTTCGTATCTACCTTGTTAGATTTTTCTTTCTTTAGGATATTCATCCCAGTGAATTCTCTTGTATTATCTTAATTTATCTTTGGCTTGTCTTTATCTTGTCCTAAATTCATTATAGATATTTTTCAGGATGAATCGAGGAAATGCCAGAGGTAGGGGTCGTGGTATCGGCCCAACTCCTCAGCCTGTTGCCCCTGTTCGATTCATTGTTCTCTGTAAGGAATTCTCTCAACTTGGTGGAACCCCATTTACAGGTTCAGAGAGCATCATTAAGGCTCAGCAATGGTTGCGGAGTCTTGAGAGGATATTTACTGGTCTTGACTTTACTGATGCCCAGAAGCGTCAGTTAGCAGCTTGGCAGTTGCGTGATTCTGCTTTAGATTGGTGGGAGTCCGTTACGGCTAACACCATCGAAGCTAACTTTACTTGGGAGCAGTTTGGGTATCCTTTGTGTTATCTTGAATTTTGTTCCTATTTTTCCTTTTCTTTTGAATCCATCTTAAGCTTGTTCTGTATCTCTTTCCAGGGAGGCTTTTGTGGCAAAATGGATGCCCGAAGTCAGGAAATCTCAGCTTTATCATTTTTTGTAGCATGTCTTTTGCTGAGTATGTCTTTTGCTGAGTATGAGAGGAAGTTCAATGAACTTTCCAAGTTCGATCCTAGCCTGATCGATACTCCTCTCAAGAAGAATGAGAAATTCATTGCTGGTGCTCGCCCAGAGTATTATAGTCGCCTCATTTCTCATGTTCATGGATCTTTCATCCAGCTTATGGATTTGGCTATTCGCTATGAGAACCCCACATCTAAAGGTCCTGCTGCTTCTGGTGCTCCTCCATCTCAGTCTTCCTCTGCTAATCCCAAGAAGCATAAGCCTAATTTCCATCAGCATAAGAAGAATTGGCAAAAGCATTCTGGTTTGGGATCTTCATCATTTGCTCTTGCTCAAGGGCAACCAGTTGATCTCTCCTCTATCACTTGCTTTAGGTGTGATCAGAAGGTACACTATGCCAATAGCCGTCCTACATTAGCTGGTGCTGTTGTTCCTCCACCTACTCAGTTGGCTAGGTGTGATCTCTGCCATACCTGTCTCCAGCCTGGTCATTTTAAGAAGGACTGCCCTATCCAGCAGAGGGGTACGCCTTCTGGTATATTTGCTGTCACTTCTGCATCATCTCCAGTTCCTCCTCCTGCTCCTGCTCCTGCTCCTAGTGATGACCAAGGTACTCTCCAGGGTCCATTTACTTTATTTCATCATCTTGTTCGTGTGTTGTTTGATACTGGAACTTCCCATAGTTTTATTTCTGTTGATTTGTGTGATAAGTTTGAGCATCTCCTTTCTCCTGAGTATGCTTCTGTTCCATTATGTGTTTCAAATCCTATTGGGGGTCCTGCTAACCTTAATCGGATTTGTAAGCAAGTGAAACTTCTCCATTCTGATCAACGCTTTTGTGGTGATTTTTATATTCTGGGCTTCGATGCTTTTGATTCATTGCTTGGTCAGGATTGTTAGGGCATCATGATGCTCATATCTCTTGTAAAGCCCGAACTATTCACCTTGTTGATGACCAAGGAAATTCCTTGATTATTCAGTGACGTGTGCCTCAGGATTTTGCTGGCAACTTTATTTATTCTCTGGATTCTCCTCCTAGTGATCTTTATTCGACTTCTGTGGTTAGATTATATCCTCATGTATTTGATGAAGTCACTTCTTTACCTTCGAAGCGGGAAATTGATTTTCGGATTGATCTTATTCCTGGTGCTCGACCTGTTGTTCTTCCTCCTAGAAGAATGGCACCCCGCGAGAAGGTTGAGTTAAAGAATCAAATTGAGGACTTGTCCCCCAAAGGTCTGATTAGGCCTAGTTTTTCTGAATAGGGAGCTGCGGTGGTTTTTGTCACCAAGTTTGATGGTTCTCTTCGAATGTGTGTTGATTATAGGGAGATGAACAATCTCACTATGAAAAACAGATATCCAATGCCTCGTATCAATGATATGTTTGATCAGCTTTATGGTGCCACTGTTTTCTCTCAGCTTGACCTTGCCACAGGTTTTCATCAGCTTAGGGTCGTTGAGGATAGCATTTCTAAGACCGCTTTCCGCACCGAGAGAATGGTTTTTATGAATGGTTAGTCATGCCTTTTGGTTTGACTAATGCTTCTGCTTTCTTTGTTGATTTGATGAATCGTGTCTTTCGTGATGTGCTTAATAAATTTGTGCTAGTCTTTGTTGATGATATCCTTGTCTTCTCTAAGACTAAGGATGAGCATAAGTTGCATTTGAAATATATTCTTGAGACTCTCAGAAATCATCAACTGAAGGCTAAATTTTCCAAATGCCATTTCTGGAAGGATGAAGTCTGATATCTCGGGCATATTGTTTCTAGTAATGGACTTTCTATTGATCCAGTCATGATCGCTGCGATCAATGTAAGTCTTTCTTTCTTTCTTCTCTTATCTCTATCTTTGTTAGTCGGTATGCGACTTGTCAACAAGTCAAAGCCGATCACCAGAAGACCCCTGGTTTGTTGCAGCCCCTTGAGATTCCCAATTGGAAGTGGGAACAGGTTTTCATGGATTTCATCGATGGTTTACCGAGGACTCGGAGGGGTAATGAGAGTATCTGGGTTATTGTGGATAGACTGACCAAGTCCGCTCATTTTATTCCGGTCAAGTCTACTCATTCTGCTTCTAGCTTATCTAAGATCTACATGAGAGAGATTGTTCGTCTCCATGGTGTTCCTCTCAGTATTGTTTGTGATCGTGACTCTATCTTTACCAGTCAGTTTTGGAAAGCTTTTCAGAAATCTTGGGGTACTCGTTTGAATCTGAGCGCTGCTTACCATCCACAAACCGACGGTCAAACGAAAAGAGTGAATCAGATTCTCGAGGATCTTCTTCGTGCTTGTGTGCTTGATTATGGAGGATCTTGGGAAGATCATCTCCATCTTGCCGAATTCACCTACAATAATAGCTATCAGGTATAATCTTATCTTCTGTTTTTCAGTCTATTCTTAATCTTTTTATCTATCTCATTCCATCTTTGCATTCATGCCAGTCTCAAAATGTCTCCGTTTGCTGCTCTGTACGGACAGCCTTGTAAATCCCCATCTTGCTGGATTCAATCCGGTAATCGTTTAGTTCTTGGTCCTGATGTGATTTTGAAAGCTTCTGAGAGAGTTGTGGAGATTGAGAAGAGGTTGAGAGCTGCTCAGGATAGGCAGAAGAAATATGCTGATAGGCGTAAGCGGAATTTGGAATTTTCTATTGGTAATCAGGTGTTCCTTAAGGTTTCTCCCTTGAGGAATGTCATTCGCTTTGGTCGTAGAGGGAAGCTTTCTCCTAGGTTCATTAGTCTTTTCCGCATTGTGGAAAGAGTTGGTTCTTCGGCTTATCGTCTGGATTTGCCCGAGAAGCTATCTGGAGTGCATAATGTATTCCATGTCTCGCATATTCGTCGACATCTTCATGATCCATCTCTTATTGTCCAGCCTTCTGCTCTTGATAGTTTGGATATTGAGCCTAATTTGACTGTTGGGAGGAAGCCACTTCGTATTGTCGACAGAGGTACGAAGCAGCTTAGAAGGGAATTTGTTAATCTGGTCAAAGTACAGTGGAGTACTGACGATCGAGATTGTACTTAGGAAACATATGAGAGTATTCGTGATTCGAATTCGGAATTATACGTTTCAGGTACTATTTTTTTTTCTATCTTGTTTCTCTTTTTTTCTTTGCTCGTTCTTTTCGAGGACGAAAAGATTTGAGTGGGGGAGAGTGTAACAACCCTAGATTTTTGAATATAATTTTAAAATTTGACTTTATTTTGTTTTGAAATAATTTTAAATTTTTTTAATTGTAAGATTTCATTTATAAATATTTTTAAAGTGATAATAAAATTTTTCCAAAATTTATTGCATTTATTTTCTATTTTTAAAGCCTAATCTCCATTTTTCTGCTATTTTCTTCTTCAAGTTTTATTTAATTAAAATTTATTTATTTATTTTTGTGAATGCATTTTTATTTGTGTTCTTATCTTTATTTATAAACATTTTTCAAGTACACAAAAATTTTCCAAAATTTCTTCCATTTATTTTTAAATTTTCAAGCCTAGTTTACAATTTTTGCTATTTTTCCATAATTTAATTAATATTTATTTGTTTATTTTTGTTTATTTACTATATTTTCGTGTTTTTATCTGAATTTATACATACTTTTCAGTTATTTAAAAATTGTAAAAGAAATTATAGAAATTTTGAAGAGTTTTGGTGACATTTTATTTGTTTAAGGCTTTTTGTCTTCTTGTCTTTTCATTATCAACCAACATCTCCTCATTATTTGCTGCCTTAACTCCATTTTTTTCAGCAGTCATCTCCCATTTCATTTTCATGCATAATAAAATTTCTCAACTCACAAAAAATTTCGGCCTCATCCTGTACAAGAAAGTTTGGTAAGATTTTATTTTATTTTTCATTGTTTTCTACTTGTTTTCATGGTTTTACTCTTGCTTTCTTCACCTTCTAGGCTCGGCCCCTGCCACCACCAACACCTTGGCCGCCTCCACCACTACCACAACCAGCCACAACCACCTCCTCTCCAACCCCATAGCCAAGCCGAGCCATCCCATGAGGTAGATCCACATGAAGATGCACCAAACTCCTCTTGAATGTCCATAGCCGAGCTTCATCATGCACCACCACCTCAAATTCCTCCTTGGCCGACCCATACACCACCACCACCAGTTTTTCCTGACTTGACACCCTTTGCCACATCACCTTCAGTTCACCCCTGACCCACCTGAAGCCATGGCCGTGCCCATGTTGCTTTGGCCGAGCCTATACTTGCTTTGAAATATGTTGTGTTGCCTTCGTGTTGTGTAGTTCATGTACCCAATCTTTGCACCATCTTCTTCCCATGCTAGGTCGACCATATATACCCACAACCAGATCCAAACCCACTCCTTAGGTGTGTGTTTCTGACCTATAGCTGAAACATAGGTGGTTGAAAGCAAGTGCAAATACTTTGGTGATGTTTTATGCATTCATTTATAACATGATTTAATTGAATTTGGGTTGAAAACTTATGTTGTTTGTATTGTTTTGTTTGAATGTGTTCAAGGAAATTAGCTTTGTCTCTCCCACACTCGAATCATCGTCCTGTTATCGTGCCTTTGAAGATCTTTGTTTGTGCTTTTGGTTGTCATCTCCAGCTTGTACCAGTGAGTTATTCTCACCAGACATTTTTATACTTATATGACTAGCAAACCAATCACATTTGAATCTATAAAATGCATCACCATGTTATATTTGCTATGCTATGATTATATGATGTTCACCCATGCTTAAACACCTACTATATCATCTGTTACTATTATATAATGCTATTGTGTTATTTATATCAGTTTATCACACTGCAAGTTCCCTTTAAATTAGATCACGATGGGTTGAAATGATACATACCCGAACGGACGTTAGAATAGGGGAAAATCATTATGGGCTGAAATGATAGGCCTGAACGATTTTCAATTATTTCATTTTACTTGGGACCGCGGGTTTGAAATGATAAAATTCGGGTTTTCTTTGTAAATTATGGGTTGAAATGATATATTACCCGTATCACTGTACCTAGCGTAGAAAATTATATACAAACCCGTGGTTAAATATATTTTTCTAAAAATTTTAAAATATTTTAAAAATGTAAATATTATAATATTTTGATTTAAATTAAATTAAAAATTATTTTTGTAAAGTATTATTGATTTTCTGAAAATTTATAAGTGCAATAAATAAGTGGTAAAGTTAGAAATCTGAAATGTAAGTTATTTTGGAAATTTTAATTTGGTGATAAATGGAATTTAAATTAAATATGAAAATATGATAAATTATGATATTTTGAATTAAAATGAAATTAAATGATTTTATAATATATTAATGATTTTTGAATAAACTTAAAATGTGAAATGAATGAATAATTAAGTAGAATTTTGAAATATAACTTAATTTGGAATTTATGAATTTTGTTTAAAAGTGAATTTTTGAAGGTAAGTAATTAACATGAAAATAAGTTATATTTGGAAATTTAAACTTAAGTGTTAATTTAAAATTTTAATTATAAAGAACTAAAATTTAATGTTTGAATTTAATATGTGAATTATTATTAAATATTGACCTTTGAATGGAAATTTAACTTTATAAAATCATGAATTTAAGGTAAATTAAGTGATCATTTTAAAAGTGAAAAATATATGATTTTATAAGTTTAAATGGTTTAAATAAAAGTTTAATTTTTTGTGAAATTTTATTGAATATTTAGGTTAATAGCATTTTTGAAATGCTATTATTTATAATGTAAATGATATTACAGCATTTTGTAAATGCTGTAGTTGATATAAATGAACCAAATGGCTAAATTTTAATCAAAGGCTATTATAGCACTTTGCAAGTGATGTAATTGTTGAATTTAACTAAAGTTTTAATTGAAAACTAATGTAACCCTATTACTGCATTTTAAACGCTATCTTTTGTTAAATTGAATTATTCTGAATATAACTTTCTGTAGCATTATTCAAATGCTGCGAAAGGTGAATTTTCACTGTTTTGATAAGTTTAAGTGAATAAATGAACTTCGAAAGATTAAAATTTTGGAAATTTAATATTTAATTATTAAATATAATAACTTCATTTTAATGATTTAAAATGAAGTAATTTGGTTTGAAATATAAAGTATTTTGAAACGTGAATTGAAATGGTACATTAAATTTGAATAAAATGATTGTGGTTTTGAAATGATATGATAAGTTGGATATTTTGAAATGGATTTGAAATGATATTGAATTGTTAAATGATATTTGATTTTTGAAATATAAATACCATTTTTAAATTATAACCACGGGTTATAATAACGATGGGTTGTTAAAGAGACCGGGATCGGATATAGACATACTCTCTGTCGATAACGAAAACCACTTTAACAACTGTGTACGCGGTGGAGATTCCAGAATGAAGTAGGATGGAGGCGACGTTCCTGAGGTACATTACGTGGACCCGACTCCCGTGGGTTGGCTTAAGGTGGCTAAAACAGGTAGCACCTCTGGCCAGACACACTTCTTCGATACCATTCTATTACTGTTGTGATTGATTGGGTGCACCCCTTGATTTTGGAGTGTTGTTCGGGGTGCGCGTAGTGGCTCCTACGTTACCACCAGCCCGTGTACATAATTGGTATATCTACCCTGGCATTGCCTTGTGTGCTATGTCACCTACCATACCGAGCATTTACTACGAGTTTGTTTTTCTCCCGTAGCCCATGTGGTATACTCTGATCGTTTCCCGATCTGGAGATATCATGATATTGGATGCACTACTGGGACTATTATGTGTGAAGGGTGATATAGGTAAGCCCGGAACGTTATTTTAAAGTAAGTTTATTTTACTGTAGACATTATTATAATAGCGCAATATTACTACATAGTAAATAGTTTAACGGATCCTTAGAGGATGGGTGGTCCCAGGCATCCTTTAAGTTACTTGTACCTTATTCATTTCACTTGAGTTGGTTTACATTATATAAGTATATATTGTCCTGACTCGAGTGTTTTGTGTTTTGCTTTACGCTCGGGTCAGCCTGAGTATTCACTACTTTGGATTCTCTTCTGGAGCTGGTCTTTGCTGGAGTTTCCGCCTATCCACATTTATATCTATTTCTTTTTCAGCTGTTCTAGTTTATCTCATGTATTAGTGAACTTCTATGTATTTGGAATTTCTATTATGTTGTTTTCAGACTGATATTATGTATTTGTTTTGAGACTCTGTTATAGTAGCTTCATGAACTACTATGTTATTTTATATTCCGGTGCGAGTTATTCTGGTTGTTCTTTGTCTGTGATTCTGTGTATTTGATTTCATTTTCTCCAAATTTATTTACAGTCTGTTATTTTGCATCATTCAAGTCCGACATGTGTGGATTATTGTCGATTTGAATGGTACGAAATAGTGGGTCAGGACAAATACATATTTAAATGTACAAACAAACAAGGGGCGAAGAAGATAACTTAAGAGATGCAGAAACAAAAAACAAAAAATAAGATGGATAATTCGTTCGAATCTTAGCAACTCCGTCTGAATCTTGGCATCCTAGCAACTCTATTTGAATCTTCTTTGCTCATCGAAATTTGGAGTGCTGTGCTGGAGCACCACCGACTTCCATGTCGAAGAAAACTTTAGGGTTTCATACCATTACTTTGATTTGATTTGAATTTAAAATCGAGATTGGGATGACTTTGAGAATGTTAGGGCTTGGGATAGATAGAAGAAGATAAGATCGGGAAGTAGTATAAAATTTTAAAGCTAATCTTTTGCTATTTCCGCCTAAATTCCGTACCTTTGCTGCCAACATTTCAGGTTGCCGTCAATTTTTCCTGAATCATAGGAAAATTATCACCAAAAGTTGTAAAAATAAATATTATAATTTAGAATTATTAAATGAAAATTTATATTAAATATGATATGAATTTCTTGAAAATTAATTTTTATAAAAATATTAGTTCCTACTTATTATTAATTATTACTTATTACTTCTTAGTTATAATTGAATATTAATTATTAAATGTTAATTATTATTTATATGTTACCCATTATTAATTACTAAATATTTAATAGTAATTACTAAAAACTAACTACTATTAATTAATCCTTAGTTATTCAGTTTAATTATTTAAGAGTAATGCAAATCACTGTTACAAATTTTAACTTTCGATTTTAAAGTTTTAAAGTTTTGTTTCTAAATTTTATGAATTTTCTAAAATTTATTTTAAAATTTTTATAATTTTAATTTTTTTGAAATATTAAATATTATTATTATTTGTAATTATTAAATATAAAATGCTAAATAATAAAGTTTCCTTCCTAATTACTAAATATTAATTTTTAATCTTTTTTTTGTAGAGAGGAAGGGTACTTTATTTCAGTAGGTGAAAAAACAATATACAAGCAAGTTCGGCCCATAAATTTTTCTACACTTTTGGGCAACGTGTAAGCAAATAATCTATACATCAGAAAAGGAAAATTCTTTAGCTCATTCTTCGAAATAGGTTTTCCATAAATGTTCGCGGCCTTAAAATTGAGCAAACTAGCACTAAAAATAACGATAATATGAGTCAATTAGTTACCGCAGACGCTATACTTAGATCACAACACTCTTTTGGAGGTGAAGCTTCATCTTATTTATCGACTTAACTCACGCATGCGATTTTAAGAGAGGTTAGGGTGGATCTAGAGGTTTTTCTTTGTAATCAAATGGAACTCCCCAAAATTCAAGTGCTTTCAAATATAATCGAGATGCACTGTGCTTTTGAATATAGCTTTCGTCAAGCCTTGGGATGCTCAGCATTCGGTGGACGAAGCATCCAGAAAATGTGTGCTCCGTCTCAAAGTTTGAAAATGCTTCAAAGCACTATGCTAAAGCAAAGAAGATGGTATGTTTTAAAGCTCAAATACGCAATAGATTCGAAGCTATGTGCGATAAAGCAAGTGAGGAAAGTTTGATGGAGATGGGCGGTGAAGTTAATGATCGCCAACCAAAGCTTTTCGAATCAAAACCTTCAGATAGGGAAGATTGCGGTTGCTTGGTAACGGGTGAGGTCTCGTTTGGTGGTCTGGCTACTAAGCAGGGAGATATTGGTGAGATATAAGCAGTGGAGGTATGATCCCAAGTTCCAGAAAATTAGAATAGGCAAATGAAAAAAGAGGTGCTCTAGTTCTGCTAAAATGAAGGAGATGCAAAAAGAATTAGATATACATACTGCCAAAAGCTTGGGTGTATCTCCTGATGCAACTGATACGGGTGCGCACATGCAGATTTAGTAAGTAGGAACATGGTGGTGAGATTGCTGGCAGTAGGGATAAGGAAAGCGCGGGTATGAAAAATTTAACAGACATGCAAATTGCACAGCATACTCAAGCAGCTGAGTGTGTCTTTATATCGCTTGATACTCACGATTCTAGAAATACATATGTGGATGGAAATATTGGTGGTAACATTTCATTAGGTCTTGATATGGGAAAGCATAGAGATGGTCGGGAGAAATCTTGTAGTGGGAACAAGGAAAGTATGGGTACCAAAAAATTAAGGGAGATTTAATGTGCAAATCTAGTTCTAGCTGCAGATGTTGCCTGTCTTTCACGTGATGTTTAGGAATTTCGAAATTCAATTATAGGTAAGTATTTAAGTGGCAACATATCAATTGGGTTTTGAAAAGGAAATGGCTATTCAGGGAGGAATTGCATATTTTGGTGTGTGTGCAAGGAATAATGATGCATTGGATTCAGAGAAAGATAAAGACTTTCAAACAGATGGCATGGATGAGCTAGCCTTGTTTGGGGCACTCGGATCGGAGCTCTATGCGAAGATTGTAGTGCAGGATGCATTGAGCTCGGTATCACTAAGGGTGACTTCAATGGATGCAAACAAATTTCCAATGAAAAGAACGATTCATCATGGATCGGTGAGAAGGAGTGCGCAGCTGCAGGGGACTCCTTCAACTTCGGCTACTAGAGATCCAGGCACTAGCTCAGGTTCTAATGATATTTTAGATGGTATTTACAACTCAATTGTGTTGAATGAACTATCTACCTCTTCTATGTTAGAGCTAGCTAAGTGGATGGGTTTTATCTTTGACCTAGGCCGATTTGATATAGATTTTATTAAAATTAAGGAATTAGAGAGGGTCAGAACATAAGATTCATTAGCTGGAACGATAGGGATCTACACGGCCTAGATAAACGTAACAAAATTAAATCTTTTTTAAAAGATAATTACATTAATATAGCACTTTTAAAAGAAACTAAAATAGAATCACCTGATCACCGTTTCTACAAAAGTCCGGGGGTTTATTCCTTGGCGATTGGGTATGCCTCCTTCTAAAGGTAGCTTGGAAGGCTTAATGGTAGACTGGAAACATAACCGCCTTAAGCTTCTGCAATTTATCAATAACAATCACTCGATACACCTTACTTTTATGGACTTAAGAGAGACCCCTTTTTAAACGTCTCCGATGTTTATGTGCCTCACAATAAGATCGATATAAGGGTCCTTTGGAACGAATGCTTAGAATTTCAATCCCCCACCATAGGTCCTTGGGTAATTGGGGGAGACTTTAATGTCACCAGGCTTTTAGGCGAACGATCGCCTAGAGCAGGTGACTATTCTACGATGGAAAATTTGACCAGTTTATCACGAGTAGTAATTTAATCGAATCATCGCTTAGGGACTTCCCCTCCTAGGAGCTTCTTGATCGTTTTTTCATAAGTGAAGAGATGGAGGATAGGTACCCAACATGGCATGTTAAAGATCTTCCGACTGTGTATTCTGATCACTATTCTATTATTCTTTCCTGTGAGTGTCATCATAGTTTTCAAAATGCATTTGAATTTGAAAAGATGTGTTTTTAGAAAGTAATTTCACTAATTTAATTACCAATAAATTAATTACTGTAAGCCACAATAACGTTAAATGCTAGAAATATCGCTAAAGATTTTGTTAGTAAGCTTAGAAACCAAAGAATCTTTCTTAAAAAAATGGAACAAGAACGTATTTGGCAACATTAAAAATAAATAATAAAACTTACGTTTTGAAATTCTCAAATTAAAGGTAAAGGAAGTAAGAACTCTTAATACTTCATAACAGAACATGCTCTCAAACCTTAAGGAAGAGCTTGACAAGATTATTAAGCAAGAGGAAATAATGTGGCAACAGAGGTCTAGGGTCCAATAGATGGACGAGAGATAAAAATACCAAATTCTTTCATAGTATAATTACTGGCCATAAGCGTAGCAATACAGTAAACTCTCTGCGTATTAATAATCAGGAAATTACCAATCAGAACAAACTTAATGATGCCTTTACTAACTACTACAAAGGCATCTTTAAATCTTCTAGCTGACATAGAATTAAAGATGGTGGAACGTGTTATACCCCAATAGTTCTAGGATTTCGTTAGGTGATCCGTAAAGTCCATTATCGAAAGATGAGTTTTTTGGAGCCATCAATGATAGGCCCAATGATAAATCGGCAGGACCAAATGGATTCCCCATATTACATTATAAATTTTTTCGGCATGTATTAATATTTGTCTTGATTAAAATGTTAGACGAGTTTTACACCGATGATGTTCAAGTAGGAAGATTTAACTTTGCAGATGTAATTCTGCTCCATAATAAAGTGGCAGCCATAGAGCTTAAAGATTTTAGACTTATTTGGCCAACAAATTGCTCTTATAAAATTATTTCTAATGTGTTAGCAAATAGGCTAAGAGCTAAAATGAACAGTTTAATTAATTACCCAATATACTTTAATTGAGGGAAAAAACATCAGGGATGGGGTAGCGGTAGTCCAAGAATTTATCAATTACTGCTGCAAAAATAATACCACATGTGCCCTCTTAAAACTAGACTTTGATAAAACTTTTGATTTAGTAGACCGATTCCTATTTAAAGATATACTTTTGGCTAGGGGATTCAGTACAAAATGGGTTAATTGAATCATGACCTTCCTAAAAACTGGAAACTTTAGTATAATAGTTAACGAATCCTAGAAAATAAAATTCAATCTAAATGCGGTCTTGTGCAAGTAGATTCGTAGTTGCCCTTGCCTTTCAATATAGTGGTGGATGTCTTCGCTAGGATCATCAAGCTATTTACTACAAACGCGGTTCTAGATAGCATAGGCAATGATATCACTCGTGATGGACTGTCAATCCTCCAATTTGCCGATGATGCCATGCTTTTTACCTCTCATCTGCCTCAGTAGCTTTGAAATGCATTCAGGGCTTAAAATAAACTTCAACAAGAGCTTGGTTTTAATTCTAAATGATTGAAACAACATCTAAAATCTAGTGGCCGATACCCTCAACTAAAAAATAATGAAGTTCCCCATAGACTACCTAGGTTTTTGGATTAAACCAGCAAAACTAAAAAAAGTGGACTGGCAGGTAATCATTGATAAAATTTGAAAGTGACTACTGTGTGGCTAGCTATCACTTAGGATTGTGTAATATGGAATATAATTAAATCTAAATACGAAAACAGATGATAATAGCAAAGTAAATGAAAATGAGCTCACCAGGAATTTTTATACTGGTTCGAACTTCCCGTTCTACGTCCAGTCCCAGACTCCTTCTGGAATTTCACTAACAACAATCCTCACTTAACCCGGAGGAATAGGTTTACAACACTTGAACAACAGAACAGGATTTCGATGCCTCAACAGCTGGAGAGGACTTCACTTGCCTGAACAGCAGAACATGACTTTAATTTATACAAAGAGTATTTGGCACAGTGTGTTCTTGATAACATGGATTTGTCTCTTGATAGTACAACCTTTCTATAATCTTCTCCTTTTGATATATATGTGTGTGTGTGTGTGTGTGTGTGTGTGTGTGTGTGTGTGAAGAATTTGTATGAACTTAAATGCACAAAAGTGTTAGAATCAAAGTAGTATAAGAATAGAAAGAGTTAGATCGATTAGGTGAATAAAACTGATGAATCTAACATGTTTATATATAGTACAAAAAGATGCAATTGTTCATGAATAGTTATCATGAAAGTATATGGACATATCTATTGATAAAAAGTTGTATCTCTTCATGGAAAAGAAATGTCTATTCAAAAATATAGCCATTGTAAGAATTCAGACATCTGAAAATTAGAACTGAGACTTAGAAATTGTTAACGTGCAAATCAGAAAGGAAATATGTCATTTTTGACCTGATTCAGACGTCTGAAATTTCCGATTCAGACGTCTGAAATTTCCAATTCAGACGTCTGAATATTGTCAGAAAATTCAAATTTGATTACAGATTCAGACGTCTGAAATGGTCAATTCAGACGTCTGAATTTGATCTGAAAATTCAAATATACTCTTATGCATGTGTGTATGTGCACATGTCAATATATATCCAAAGGGGAAATTTTAACATTATTTTAATTCTAAACAATGACTCAAAACAGCATACATGCAGCAAGAAGATTATTTGAATCTGATCTTGTAGATATTCCTGCAAAAACAAGTTAGCATAGAAAATCAACATATATAGTTGTCGTAGTCAAAATATCATAAGTATGAAACGTAGTAGACGAGGTTTCAAAAAATTAAGCAAATATTACCAAATTGGAACATCCACATTTTATCTAGAATTAAGTAGAATCATCTTAATTAACTCGGTCTTATCGACACTTTCCATATATTGGATGTCTTATTATATCTTTACTAAATGGGTAATTGATGGAATCGATAAAACTGGAAGAGATTTCCTGTAGAGAGGTGACAGTTCTTATAACAACGTCAATCATCTTGTCAACTAGGAAATAGTTTGCAAATCCAACAAGAAGGAGGCCTAGGAATCATTGACCTTCATAATATTTACATGTCTTTACTAGAAAAATGGCTATGGAAATTTAATAACAATAGCGAAAACCTAATTTCAAAAATAAATGATTTCTAACCAATTCTATAATATACTTTATAACATTTGTCATATCGCCACATACCTAGCAATATGTCTAACATTTGGAAATCCATTTTAAAAAATCTAAAATTTTTAATCTCGGTATTACTCACATAGTCTATTTTGGTAATAATACATCCTTTTGGCATGATACCTAGATTTCAGCTATACCTTTGAGAGTGGAATTCAAAGATCTTTATGTTATTTGCAATTTTAAAAATGCCCTAATTTTGGAGGTTTCCGTGCCTCATGCTGAAATTTTATAGAACTTTAACTTCAACCGTACCCTAGAAAGTGGTACATTGACTCAGTTTTGTAGCACTTAGCTTAACGCTTGAATTCCATAGTGAAAGTGATATTAAAACATGGTGTGTAACAACCCGCATATTTTACGATTTGATATTTAAATATTTTATTTAAATATTTTATCGTTAGTCGGATTTTAGTCCGAAAAGTTACTTTTTGCATACGGTCGAATTAGGACTCGGAACCACTTCCATTGAGTTCAAAACACCGTTTGCGATCTTTTTGAGTGTAAACTTTGATATGTTTGGAGTTAGTGGAATTTTGTTACTTTTTCACTTTGGGTTTTGGGTTTGGTTTAGCCCATTTGCCTAAACTATTAATTCTAACTCAACCCCCTTCTCTTCATAACTTTACTTTCATTTTCTAACACTCAAGCTTCATCAAAAATGGGGGAAGGAATGGGAAATTAAAACTCCAAGCTCAAGATCATTTGCAAATCCAAATTCAACTCCAAATTCAAAGAGAAGACATTGATTCAAGCTTCTTGGGTTGATTCTTCCTTGCTTTCAAGCTTCTTCTTCATAAATTTTATGTAAAGGTGAGATCTTTATCTCACATCTTTGTCTATAACTATCATTGATTGTTGGGTATGAATTCCTAACACTTTTACATATGCATTTGTCATTGATTTGGATTGAATTGATGAAAATCCTAATTTTTAGTGTTTTGGGTTCAAATCTTTAAAAATCCAATCTTTGATGTTTAAACACGTTTTTGGTGATGCACCGAGGAGCCAATACGACCGGGTAGCCTATGGGCATAATCCCCTAGCGTCCGTGCTCGATCGGTTGCAAATTGGGCGAGTTTTGAGCTCCAAAACCCTTAGGTCGCTCAGCATGCACAATGGTGATTTTCGGCCCGCATTTAAGTCGTTCGGCCTTGTTTACTCGTTAGTCGCTCGGCGTACCCCTTAGGTCATAACTCGTTAGGTCGCTCGGCCTTAAGTCGTAGCCCATAGGTCGCTGTCGCTCGGCCTGCACCATATAAACCTCTCTTCCTTCTTCTATTGCTTAGATCGCGTCAATTTAGGTCGCTCTCCCCTAGGTCGCTCAGACCATTAAGTCGCGCTTGCACCTTAGGTCGTAGCAGCCACTAGGCCGCTCGGCTTTCTCAACGCCTTAGCTCGTTAGGTCGCTCGGCCTGCTTGCCTCGTTAGGTCGCTCGACCATATGTTATGCCGCTACCCCTTTAAGTCGCACCCCTGTAGGTCGCGCTATGTCTTAGGTTGCGCCTTGATTAGGTCGCACCACTATAGGCCGCATGCTACTCCCTAAGCCGTAACTCGTTAGGTCGCACGCCCACTAGGTCGCCCGGTTAGGTCGTTGCGACCACTAAGTCACTCGGATTTTCTGCAGCTTGGTCGTGCCATGTTGAGTCGCTAGGCCATTTCCACTTTGAAGAATTTGGAATCGTATCCTTTGGATTTTATTCACATCTTCGTATGTGGATTCTTGTGATTGATCGTTTCTACGATCATTTTTGGTGATTTGTCATTTTAAAAATGTACAAACCTTTACTTCACTCGTACGAGAAATCTAATTAAACGGCTTCGTAAAACAAGTGGTACGAAACGCTTGTGTTTCCTTCGTCGGTTAATTCTTGGACTTGTTCGATTGAATCTCTTATGACAGTTTTCTAGTGGAGATCTACAATTTGTTCGTAAATAGCTAAGTTAAGCTAGTGGTTATGGGACATGAAACTAAGCTCACATATTTACTTGCTTATTGTAATTGACACTTCTTGATGATCGATGATGATCATTTTTGTGATTATGACTAGAGATATGCTATGTTTCTTGGTCCACGTAGGGGACAGTACCTCGTTTTATTGAGTTTCGTCTCATTTTTATTATAGGCTAACAACCTATTTATTTCTTGGGGTTTCGACCCAATTTTTGTGGGCTAGCGACCCACGTTTTTATGGAGTTCGGATCTTCGGGCGTACCGTTGTACTACGTTTTTGTTCCGAACTATTCGATTTTTTGGTTCCTCGGGCGTACCATTATACTACGTCGCTGCACCGGCTCTATGGTTAGCGACCATGGGATAGCGTCCCATTTGTGATACCTGTGTTGGTGAGTTTTCAGGCTCCCGTTTTGAGATACACTCTTCACATTTTTTATATACTTCAACTAATGTGGATCACAAATGCGACTGCTACTAGAACGTTCTCAGAAACCAATATGCCCATTGTTACAGAATCTTGTTACACACTATTATTATTACAAGTGATTTGTGATATGTTATCCCAGTGATATTTTGTATCTAAGTACCATTTCAAAAAAAATGAAAATTGTCCGATATCCGAAAAATGGATAAAGATATAGATCCGATAATTATCCGTCCGGTTATTATCAAGATCACAGTTTATTTTTATGTATTTTAGTACATAAAATGATTGTCTTTTACTATTTTATCTGGATAAAAATATATAATATGTGTACAAAAATCAATATTTACTGCTTAAAAGTATTATCCGTAGCATCTTTATATTTTTTATACTTTTAGTACTGAAACAGATTTATAATAAATCAAAAATTTCTATTTATTTTTTATATTTATTGATTGTGAATTGGTTGAAAAATATTCGATAAATATCTGTCCATCCTCATCCACGGGTACGAATATCCGATATCCGATAATGATTTCAAATGCAGATACGAATATGACACTATTCGAATCCATATACGACCGTTTATGGGCCTAACACGGTCAAAACACCTTTTTTCTTTTTCTTTTTCTTTTTCTTTTTTTTCTTTTTATTGTCTTGTTGATAAAAAATCAATACTTTAAAATGGGAAAAAAATCTTATTGATAACTATGTGTATGCCAATTTAGGAAGGACGGTATTGTGTCAATTTAGGAAGAGATTTCCCGTAGAGAGGTGACAGTTCTTATAACAACGTCAATCATCTTGTCAACTAGGAAATAGTTTGCAAATCCAATAAGAAGGAGGCCTAGGAATCATTGACCTTCATAATATTTACATGTCTTTACTAGAAAAATGGCTATGGAAATTTAATAACAATAGAGAAAACCTAATTTGAAAATAAACGATTTCTAACCAATTCTATAATATACTTTATAACATTTGTCATATCGCCACATACCTAGCAATATGTCTAACATTTGGAAATCCATTTTAAAAAATCTAAAATTTTTAATCTCGGTATTACTCACATAGTCTATGGTAATAATACATCCTTTTGGCATGATACCTAGATTTCAGCTATACCTTTGAGAGTGGAATTCAAAGATCTTTATGTTATTTGCAATTTTAAAAATGCCTTAATTTTTGAGGTTTCCGTGCCTCATGCTGAAATTTTATAGAACTTTAACTTCAACCGTACCCTAGAAAGTGGTACATTGACTCAGTTTTGTAGCACTTAGCTTAACGCTTGAATTCCATAGTGAAAGTGATATTAAAACATGGTGTGTAACAACCCACATATTTTACGATTTGATATTTAAATATTTTATTTAAATATTTTATCGTTAGTCGGATTTTAGTCCGAAAAGTTACTTTTTGCATACGGTCGAATTAGGACTCGGAACCACTTCCATTGAGTTCAAAACACCGTTTGCGATCTTTTTGAGTGTAAACTTTGATATGTTTGGAGTTAGTGGAATTTTGTTACTTTTTCACTTTGGGTTTTGGGTTTGGTTTAGCCCATTTGCCTAAACTATTAATTCTAACTCAACCCCCTTTTCTTCATAACTTTACTTTCATTTTCTAACACTCAAGCTTCATCAAAAATGGGGGAAGGAATGGAAAATTAAAACTCCAAGCTCAAGATCATTTGCAAATCCAAATTCAACTCCAAATTCAAAGAGAAGACATTGATTCAAGCTTCTTGGGTTGATTCTTCCTTGCTTTCAAGCTTCTTCTTCATAAATTTTATGTAAAGGTGAGATCTTTATCTCACATCTTTGTCTATAACTATCATTGATTGTTGGGTATGAATTCCTAACACTTTTACATATGCATTTGTCATTGATTTGGATTGAATTGATGAAAATCCTAATTTTTAGTGTTTTGGGTTCAAATCTTTAAAAATCTAATCTTTGATGTTTAAACACGTTTTTGGTGATGCACCGAGGAGCCAATACGACCGGGTAGCCTATGGGCATAATCCCCTAGCGTCCGTGCTCGATCGGTTGCAAATTGGGCGAGTTTTGAGCTCCATAACCCTTAGGTCGCTCAGCATGCACAATGGTGATTTTCGGCCCCCATTTAAGTCGTTCGGCCTTGTTTACTCGTTAGGTCGCTCGGCGTACCCCTTAGGTCATAACTCGTTAGGTTGCTCGGCCTTAAGTCGTAGCCCATAGGTCGCTGTCGCTCGGCCTGCACCATATAAACCTCTCTTCCTTCTTCTATTGCTTAGATCGCGTCAATTTAGGTCGCTCTCCCCTAGGTCGCTCAGACCATTAAGTCGCGCTTGCACCTTAGGTCGTTGCAGCCACTAGGCCGCTCGGCTTTCTCAACGCCTTAGCTCGTTAGGTCGCTCGGCCTGCTTGCCTCGTTAGGTCGCTCGACCATATGTTATGCCGCTACCCCTTTAAGTCGCACCCCTATAGGTCGCGCTATGTCTTAGGTCACGCCTTGATTAGGTCGCACCACTATAGGCCGCATGCTATTCCCTAAGCCGTAACTCGTTAGGTCGCATGCCCACTAGGTCGCCCGGTTAGGTCGTTGCGACCACTAAGTCGCTCGGATTTTCTGCAGCTAGGTCGTGCCATGTTGAGTCGCTAGGCTATTTCCACTTTGAAGAATTTGGAATCGTATCCTTTGGATTTTATTCACGTCTTCATATATGGATTCTTGTGATTGATCGTTTCTACGATCATTTTTGGTGATTTGTCATTTTAAAAATATACAAACCTTTACTTCACTCGTACGAGAAATCTAATTAAACAGCTTCGTAAAACAAGTGGTACGAAACGCTTGTGTTTCCTTCGTCGGTTAATTCTTGGACTTGTTCGATTGAATCTCTTATGACAGTTTTCTAGTGGAGATCTACAATTTGTTCGTAAATATCTAAGTTAAGCTAGTGGTTATGGGACATGAAACTAAGCTCACATATTTACTAGCTTATTGTAATTGACACTTCTTGATGATCGATGATGATCATTTTTGTGATTATGACTAGAGATATGCTATGTTTCTTGGTCCACGTAGGGGACAGTACCTCGTTTTATTGAGTTTCGTCTCATTTTTATTATAGGCTAACAACCTATTTATTTCTTGGGGTTTCGACCCAATTTTTGTGGGCTAGCGACCCACGTTTTTATGGAGTTCGGATCTTCGGGCGTACCGTTGTACTACGTTTTTGTTCCGAACTATTCGATTTTTTGGTTCCTCGGGCGTACCATTATACTACGTCGCTGCACCGGCTCTATGGTTAGCGACCATGGGATAGCGTCCCATTTGTGATACCTGTGTTGGTGAGTTTTCAGGCTCCCGTTTTGTGATACACTCTTCACATTTTTTATATACTTCAACTAATGTGGATCACAAATGCGACTGCTACTAGAACGTTCTCAGAAACCAATATGCCCATTGTTACAGAATCTTGTTACACACTATTATTATTACAAGTGATTTGTGATATGTTATCCCAGTGATATTTTGTATCTAAGTACCATTTCAAAAAAAATGAAAATTGTCCGATATCCGAAAAATGGATAAAGATATAGATCCGATAATTATCCGTCCGGTTATTATCAAGATCACAGTTTATTTTTATGTATTTTAGTACATAAAATGATTGTCTTTTACTATTTTATCTGGATAAAAATATATAATATGTGTACAAAAATCAATATTTACTGCTTAAAAGTATTATCCGTAGCATCTTTATATTTTTTATACTTTTAGTACTGAAACAGATTTATAATAAATCAAAAATTTCTATTTATTTTTTATATTTATTGATTGTGAATTGGTTGAAAAATATTCGATAAATATCTGTCCATCCTCATCCACGGGTACGAATATCCGATATCCGATAATGATTTCAAATGCAGATACGAATATGACACTATTCGAATCCATATACGACCGTTTATGGGCCTAACACGGTCAAAACACCTTTTTTCTTTTTCTTTTTCTTTTTTACCTTTTTATTATCTAGTTGATAAAAAATCAATACTTTAAAATGGGAAAAAAAATCTTATTGATAACTATGTGTATGCCAATGTAGGAAGGACGGTATTGTGTCATTTAACACAATTATGTAATTTAATTTATAGCAACGAAGATCAAGCTTCTATGTTATAGGAAAATTTGAATTTTGTAACTGATAACATAAGACAATTTTTAATTTTCTAACTGATAATATGAGACAATTTTGAATTTTCTTTGTTATAGGAAATTTATTTCATGCTATGTATTTATGTTTAAGCTTCTATGCCAGTTCTCCATTTACATACTCTACAACCAAAATATATAGAATATCCGATGTTTATAAACATGTATTAACCCCTAACCAATTGATCACCACACACGCAACAAAAATCCACATTTTCATGTTAATTTAAAGACAAAGAAAATAACAGGAGACAATTTTGAATGTTTTTGGAACTCATATATACCTTTTTAAGTTGAAACTACTGATGGATACCTCTTTTGTTTACTTTGTTATTGATATTGGTTGGTCTTGATTTTTTGTTTGCTGGCTGAATATAAGCAATAAGCGTCTCAAATTATTTTGTTAGCTTTTATGCATTTAAGTTTAAGCTTCTATGTTAGTTTACCATTTATAGACTCTGCAAACAATTTTTTTTACAGAATATCTAATGTTTATAAAGATGTATGTAGCACTAACCAATTCATCACTACAGAAGCAGCAAAACTCCACATTCTCATCAATATGTGAATTAACATCCAAACATAAAAAATTAAATAAAGAGTTCGTACATCACTTGCAATTTAGAAAAGTCGAAGACAAATCGATGTCAAAATAGCAAAGAAATAAATACCTAAATCGTGTTCGAAGGTCGATCTCAAATTAATAGCAGCCACCGAATGAAGTAGATGTTTCAATGATTAGTAAGAGATGTTGGGTGATTGGTATCGACAATGGATTATCGATAATGATAGCAGTGATGGTTAAGGTGGGTGGTTAGGGTTTTCTAGTGACGTAGGGTAATGAAATGAAACATTGAAGGATGCGAGATGTTGGGTGTGGCATGTGGGATGCATGATTAGACAAAGGGTATTTTTGAAAATTCAGAAAGACACGGTTGAAATTAGTTTAGGGAATTCTTATTATTAGAAGTAGAGATTATTATTACCTGTTGGTATCTTTGGTTTGAAAGAAACCCGAGGACGTTCAACAATACTGGTACCCCTTCTAATAACCTGACCCATGCTATTGCACTGTTCACTTATAATTGTATTGCAAAACCTAGCTAAAAATTAACCAAGCATAAATTATTTAAGGAATCCTTAAAACGGTAAAAAGTAAGATTGACATTTTAAAGGAAAAATCATTCACAATAGTAGGAGATATTACATGGCTGCAAGCACAGAGCTAGTGTATCCTAATAATCAAGTTGGCTACCCAAGCACCTCATATTTGCTTGATTGCTAAATATTCTTTTATTTGGATGCCTTCACCCTGCCACACACACACACATATATTCATTTTATATATACAAATATACGTGCAAAACTCATATTTGTTGTTGAGATCTTCAAGTTTCGTAGGCTATTATGATTTAGACAGATTATGCCATATCTACCTTCCCTGATTTGATACAGTTGCCGACAGATTGATGCTTCTATGTTAGAAGATAATCACATCCGCAGTCAACAGCCTAACCATCACCATATTTTGACTTATCAAGGCTTCATTTAGAGCAGACTTCTTTACTTCTTAGTAGATTGTCCACTAGTTATAGGTCTAGTTTTCTTCTATTTTATATTGGTAGGGTTATTGCTGCATTTCAGACTTATTGGTAGCAACTATTTTTAGTGTAGAATAAACTTATATGGGTGCTCTCCTCCTTGAGAGAATCACTTATTTTAATCAAAAAAATTTGAGATGCACTAGCTTTTTTTATTCGATTTGTGCTAAGAATTCTTATGTACAACTCGATTTCCTTACATATTGTGAATTTGTCTTTCAGTTTGATAGTGAAAATTCTTGCATTCATTCTTTTGAAATTATCCATGTTGCAATCGATGTAGCTAGTCTAAGCATGTTTCATAGTGTGTCCTTATGGTTGAAATTTTGAATGAAAAATTCAATCTCGTTATGCAGCATGTAACTGTTACTTGCTTGAAGCCCAAATTTCAGTTTGCAGTATATTAAACAATAGAGACTATTAATAATTCAAACCCTAACCCTTATTTTAAACATCCAAACTTTTCCAAAGAACAAAATATTAAAGATCGCTCCAAATGGTGCAATAGAGGTGGAAGATGTTGAGGGATGGGATGAGGTAAAGAGGAGGAAAGGAAAGAAAAAAGTTAATGAAGTACAATCTAAGAAGGGTCACTAAGGCGAATCCATAGGTAGATAAGAGACATGAGTGTTGGAACTGGGCCAGCCCACAGTGGAAGTTACGGGTGGATTTCAAATTATTTCTACCTTATCAGATTTTTATTAGGCCTATGAAGTCTAGTTTATTTAGAACAATTATAAATTTTATTTAAATAAAATCTTTTATGTTATTTAATTTTATAAAATGATATAATATTATTTAATTTATGTTATGTTATATATATATGTGTGTGTGTAGGTGTGTATATCATATACACATATATATGTATATGTTCATGTGTAACATATCAATCCATGCAGGGTATAACATGCTCGTGTATAGATGTTGAGATTTGCATCACAATGGATACATTAGCTCATTTGATATGAAAATTTATTATTCAAATGCATATATACTTTTGTTTAATAATAAATATTACAGTGTGTGTGTATATATTAAAGTTTTATTTATGTATAATTTTGTATAAACATATAAATATTTATATACGAACATAAATATATAATATTAGCAAAACGTATCCATTGATTAATATATAAATATGTCTATATCATTTAAAATATAATAAATAATTTTTTATACCTTCAAAAATAGTACTTATATAAATAATATTTTTTTAATATATATATGTATATATGTGAATATGTTAAATGCTTATATGTATGTGTATAATAAATATATACATTAATATGAACAAGATTATAAAATAACTTTATATATATATTGATCTATTGTTACACAAGGCATGGGATATTTTTTTAAATTTAAATTTTAAGAAAGAAAACTATATATATATTGATAAAACTGTTTAAAATTATTTAAAATTTAATAAAAATATTTTATTCAAAACAAATTTAAAATTTAATTTTCCAGCAAATTTTAGAAGAAAGTTCTGTAATTTGACAATTTGTGACATAATTTTAAATTTTGAAGTAATCTAAAAAATCCAATATCAATTTAAATATTTAAAATACAAAAATGTTTTTTATTTTCTACTGTGAGTTCAATTTGTATCAATACAATTTTAGAAAATATAAAATATATGTTATGGCACATACATGAATTTATATAATTCTTTACATGATGAATTGATTTAAAAAGTATTTAAAAATAATATATAAATTCAAAATACTTTATTTTTTCCAAGAATAATATATTTATTAAACATCACATATAAAATTATATTTTCATATTTTACATAACTATATTACAGTATTTATATTATAAACTATACACATACATGTATATATTATGTATTAAATTATTTAAATAAATAAAAAGTTTAACTCTAAGCCATGCTATACAGAGCTGGATTTTCATAATATTTTTATAAACATGTATACATAAACATACAACCAATCAAAATTGTGATAATATATCTTCATATTGGAATTATCACCTAACTAACTAACTAACTAACTAACTAACTAACTAACTATATATGTGTGTATGTGTGTGTATGTGTGTATGACATTATAAATATAAGTTATGTTTGTAATCAAATTAGAAATATACCTTATAGCCAAAGCCTTTAAGCACACCTTGAAATGACGATCTAAGTTCTTGGAAATGATTTCTAATCTAATAGAGTGCTTGTCCTTGAACCATTGACCACTCGCTATTGAATAACAAATGAATTTATTTGATTTGAGCTTAAGAAAGATGGAGAGGAGAGACAAAAATTTCAACCGGCAGTCCATATGTATGGAGGATCTAAAAGATCATTATCAAATGGAGGAAGAGATGTTTAAATAGAGGAAGGAAAGGAGAGAATTTAAGATCATATCTTTTACTCAATTCTTTCCATCTCAACCATCCATTTTCTCTCCCTCGTAGCCCATACTGTAGCTGCCTCTAACCCTTTTTCTCAACCAAAATGACCAACCCTTATCATGAGCCTTGAACTCTTTTAGAGCCCGAATGATTATTTTGCATTTAAATCCAATTTAAACATGTATCGATATCGTATATCGACTAAAATACATATGACTATTATAAATACATTTAACAATATATATTCGTCAAGTCAAAATGAAATATTATAATCAATATTTCATAAACATTAATTTAATTAATTAATTTATATTAATTATAAATTAATTAAAACTTTGGTCAAAGGAGAATTCACTATTTCGGTTGTATGACTCGTTAGGTATAAATTCGTTCGGCAATTAATATTCAACTATTCGAATATTAACGTCCATACATTACTTAGTAGGTGACATAAAAATTTGGAAAAGTTTATCGCTTACTTAGTTTCAATAAAATCTAATTTTACTTTGTTAAGAGTTACCTATTATTTACACCAATCTCTTCGTCAAAACTATAACACCTTGAAATTATAACGTTTGGTAATGGTCAAAATTCCAATACCGTTCATATTCAACTCTATAATCCAAATACAAAGTCCTTTGTTCAATAATAACAATTATTATTAACCGAAATGCTTTGGCCAAAGATTTTGACTTTGAGTTAACCCTGATACTAACCTTATATAAATGAGAGGACAAATCCTCTCTTGAATAGTGCTTCACTTCCAATATTTCCACTCTACCCAACTATAGTCACTCAACGCTGTGCCATGATTTGACTATAGTCAAAGCATAGCTTTCAAATTTAAGATAGACAATATTCTTAAGTCGAGATAACTGTGTAAATTAGCCACATCGTATTTTCTGTTTCACCTTAGTTATATCAAGCAACGGAAACTATTAAGTGAGTCATTACATAGTTATGCAATAATTATCAGTAAGTAATCCCTTAGAACCCCCAACAGCCACGATTAGTACACAGCCTAACATTTGGAGAGTGTTACATACTCCAGTCTCAACAGATGTATCGATATCTGGCCTCGATACATCTTGAATAGAAATATGTAAAATGGTATATTTATATTTATTGTGATAAATTACTCACGATTACAACACTTTATAACTACTATCATAAAACATATTATTTATGGAGTTTCCATTAAATATTCATTTAATTAAATGAATTAGTTAATTAATATAACACGGTATATCAAGTATATAATAGAAGGAAAATACATTTTACTTTGAATAAGATTGGTTATCGAGTTATATATTATAACAAGATACCATTTCTAAACTCCGTAACTACACAACGAAGTCCAGAACGGTGAGTCATTGGGGGATGATACATACTGATATACGCAAAGAGAGCGTAAAATAAAAACTAAACAAACGAATCACTTTCAGAATCTCACAGAAGATGGTCACATAAAATATCATATGACACACACAAATATATATATATATATATATATATATATATATATATATATATATATATGATTACATATCTAATATCAATACATAAGTCTATACAATCCAAATCCAAATAACATCACACACTGTCACATCAAGTCTTTAGTATACATACTTTATTTAGAATACTTATAGAACATAAAAGTTTTGTCTGTAGATCCATCATGCCTCTGACTGCATCAACTTGAAGAATATAGATAGAAAAAAATAGGAGTGGGTTAGACATACATCCGCGTAAGTGAAGAAAATCTAATACAAGTATACTACCACGACACTGATATAACATGATTTAAGGCTAAGAATAATACCTTCTAGACTCACCTTCATAGCACTACAAAATGATACTATACTATCTAAATAACATTAAACGTAATTCGGTCTCGCCCCTTGCGATAAAGGATTACATGTCTACGACAATCTGGTCTCCCCACGTGCGATAAAGGATAGTCACGCATTAGACTCCCACCTGTCCCGCCACGCACGCTACAGGTGGACTGTTGTCAACATCAACCCTTCTGGACCAGCCTTGATGCTCTATAGGAGAACATCACGCCAGTACCATGATTCAAGGACCTACCATGGGCGCAACAAGATTCAGGTATTCACATCACCAACTATGCATTTATACTTTATCAAAACTACAATATCCAAAGCCATACACCATATCGTATTTCATCATTTTCACGTGGGTCTTACATACTCGCCCAATTACCAAACTACATACCCGAATGTTGAGCCTCACCATCATCAAACTACACATCTTACTTTCCTAGAGTAATAACTACCATTCCAAGCACACATATCATATCCATACATTGATCTGTGCATCCAAACAACAACCAACCATACCATAAAAGTGTCGAGACAACCTCGTAAATCACCACATGAAGTGATTTAAGTGAGACATGTTAACTTAGATAATTAAATCGCTTGAAATTACTGGTGGCGCATTCACCGGTGCATTATTGAAACGTCTAGAAACGAATTTTGTTTCTGGAGTTTATATTTCATGTTATAGATTTTCATTTTAATATTGTTTTTTATTATTAATCCTAGGATTATACTTTATATATACACACTATATTTCAAGTACTTAAATCCCTAACACACACATATATTCGCACACACATTAATATATAAGTTTAGATCAAGTTATAATATAAATTTGTTGTCAAATTTGTTAATTATTTGTTTATTGAATATAAAACTAAGTTTGTTTCATATAGTTTTATTTCTAATCCTCCAATAAGGTTTATATATGTTGATTTCACATCCTAAATTATCCCTAAACCATTTTATATCAATATCAAAGCATTATATCGAGATCAGAGATACCACACTCATCAAAACTCTAAGATTGCTTTCTACCTTCACTGTTATGTCCATTTTCGGCTTGATACTTCTATTTTTCACACCAAATAATTTTCCCAAATCATAGTTCTCTTCAATAAGATTGTTTCGATGAGTGGATTGAATTCTGTCAAGAAATGAAGAAGATGTATTAATTTGAATTTTGATGTTACCGGTAGGGAATAGGTTACGGGATTTTTCTTATTATTTAGCGACCAAACTCATATAACTCATATTTGTGCGTAGTACTCTTTGTTTAATTCAATTTTTGACTTGTTTCGTGTAAATTCGTTGGTAAATGAAGGAGATATGCACTTTTGAAGATTGATATAGAAAGAAAAATCGGCGTGTGCGATTTTCATCACCGTTCCTCGCTCTCTAGGGCTGATGCACCCCCTACTCTAGAAATTTGCGTCCCATCATTCTAGATATGTTGTCTTCTTAGATAGCTTCGGAAAGCCACAAGTTTCATTGATTGTCGTTAAAATATGAGGGAGACATTGATGTTTGATCTTGGGTGTATTAAAAGAGGAGAAGAGGAAGAAGAAGAGAAACGTCATAGTTTTTTTTTTGGAGAACAACATATGTACTTTCTTAAGTATTTGGAAGAAGACCATTAACCATTTATTTCAAATTCAAAACTCAAAACCCAATTCCTAAAGGCCACTTAACTCCAAAACTTGCTTCACTCGCATCTCCTTCATGTGACTTTCAATTGAGACAAACAAATATACTATTTAACTAAGAAAAAAGAGACAGTTGCAATGGTGCTGCTTTTGTCGTCAAATTTCAATGTTTGTAAAATGACCATTTTGCCCTTCTAATGGAAATTTGCCAAAATCCCCTTCAATTCACTTTCAAATTTATTTATTAATATTTATTATTATCATTTAAGTCTTATTTAAAATTTCGACATACCACATTCTCCCCCCATTAAAGAATTTCATCTCCGAAATTCCCAAGGGAAAATAATGTATCGTACCCTCTCGTATCACACAAATATATAATCATACAAAATAAATCATTTAACCATTCATCCAAAAAAAAGCAACCAGTCAAACTAAACATCCATACATAACATCTAAAATTTGAAATCAAATTCATAAAATATGTGTAAGTGCTTCATTAATGTACATTATGATGTTTGTGTACTTTCATAAAATGCAACCAACAACACAACATCACATCATGATATGTACGAAAATGACATTATATATGCAAATATCTAACTTTTGGGCATACCTATATGAATGAGATGATATGACATTTAAAACATGATACAAGAATCCTAAGGTGATCATATAAATTCTATTGGATTCATAATCAATAACACTAGCATATCACATGGTGAACACACACAAACATGTATACATACATAATATATATAGCA
Source organism: Allium cepa (assembly GCA_030765085.1). Taxonomy (NCBI): domain Eukaryota; kingdom Viridiplantae; phylum Streptophyta; class Magnoliopsida; order Asparagales; family Amaryllidaceae; genus Allium; species Allium cepa. Next base: position 618,989,757 of record CM060942.1, read on the forward strand.
ATAAGTCAATGCAATTTCAATATACAAATATATCAAGAAAACAAATAAATCCACAACACAGATAAAACAACAATGAATCCAGACAATTATTTAATCAAACCAAGATATTAACTAACGTAATAATCAATCAAATAGAAAAACGCTTTGGAATGAAATTGAATTGAAAAGTTCGGACTTACTCCACATTCCAATTTTCCCTATCCAAATCATTTCCCATGATAAATCTAGCAAACTATACTACGACATGACTCATCCAAAGATACTAATCATAATCATACATGCATATCTCCAACCTTTGGAATCTTGTAGCTATCTCAAATAACTAATGCCACAATGCATAACAACAAGTAGCCTTAGCATCAACGTGCCCAAGCCAATTTATAACATCTCAAACCATTCCTAAAAACACACATTTAACACATAAATCATATAGTAGTAGTTTTTCATTTTGTTTTTGGATTGTTAAGGCAAGACAATTTAAAGTGGACGTTGTCTTACCTAAATAGATCCAAACAACTTGACTTACCGTATTATTCCTTCTTCATCTAAGGAACATCCAAAATAATCAATATCTTAACCTAGTGAACATAACATATATCTCATCTAAATCTTTGATCTAACTTGAGTGGCATCATTATACTTATGATATCACTTCTCCTAATATCCAAAGAGCTTATTACTCAAAGTATCGCCTCCTCGATTATCTAAATATTCCATATTAAATTCCATAGCCTACAACAAAGTAAACTTCCAAACAAGGGTAATCCTATTCTATTCAGCCAACACAACCATAGCAACCAAAATAACCGAATCTAAGTGAAATCCTAACCTTAGTAAAGTTCTAATCTAAGATAGTGCTAAAATTAAAAGAATCGACTACGTAATACATTATTTACATGCACCTTATATATAATGTAAACTCTGCACCTTTAAGTCAATTTTCCAAAAGAGTTTTTCTAAATATATAGTTTCCCCTCAATATGATTGATGATCGAAAAGAATCTATCTACTCCTTGATGAAAATAATATCCGAACTTCCAGATTCCATTTTACATAAAATTGCCTTCGCATCTTCTATGCGTGCAATCCATACACCTTCTCTTCAGCCTTTTTAATAAATTTTTCTTTGATTATCACTTAATACCTGAATTCACATCACTCTTTGGTACTTCTTTATTATACTTTATCTGTTCAATCTAATGCATCTTTTCTTAAGTTTCTAAAATCAATTTCTCCTCAATAGCTCAAATCGATTATTAAAATCCTTTATCTACAACAATTAGAAATACTTCTCCTATAATCCTTATCATCAATCCAAATCCTTCATAAAAAGGAGTTACAACACTACCTCATTTCTTTATTCTTCAAATGATATTAATCTATAAAATTATGAATACTTCATCCATCCATAATTAACACTAACTGTTATAATCATTATACTTATCCATATTTATATATTTCTACGTACTCATCCAACATACCAAAATATTTATCCTTATATAGTTTTATACCAAATCTAATCTAGAATTTTCCTTTAAAATCGAGAATTCACACTCAACACCCTTCACAACCAAAACCCAAGCTCAATCCTTTTTCCAATAACTACCAATCAATAGTATCTTTTCTTATATATTACCTTACCGACTTATTATTCTTCCTTATCATGGATGGGACAACTCAATAAGGATAGGTGTCTCGGCATATAAATCAAATCAACAAAATACTAATATTGTAACTTCTTACACCATAAGCTATCTAGGAACAATAGAAAAAGGAACGATAGCCTAACATAATGAACATGCCATCAAACTCATGTCACATCCAATCCAATCCAAATCATATACTCGAAATCACATCCTTTACTCAATTGTCGAGAATTTGCAACTGTAACGTCCTCACCTTTATACCTATATTATTAAAGAACATTACAAGTAATTTTGTCTAATATCATGGGGAATACGGCTGTTTAAGGGAGATTTAATGTGACTATATCTTCAGACTAACACTGACACGTTTTTATTACCTTTTTGTGGATCTGAACTAAAAATTTTGACGTGTACAATATCAATACAAGTAATAGACACATAGGTTTAAAATATCCAGAATATTATTTAATACAAATAAACCAGAATCGGAGCCACAGATCACAGCGGAATAGTATACATCATACACATAATAAAATACGAGTCTATAAAATAATAGTACCGACCTACATAATATAAACAATGCATCCAAAATATTGCATCAGGTAGACACTGACTACTAAATAATATGCATGACATATCCTCCTAAATGTGAATGTATACAATAATTAAGTAAATTGAAGCAGTCAAAATAGTTTGCTCCAGTGCTAGCTCAAAATTTCAAAAGTCAGTGAATCCCTATACTTGTATAGTCTCGGGATGACATGAGTATTTAAAAATTAATGGGTCGGACAATGTGATAACCGAATTTTTAGGCATCTATTAATTGGAAATTAACAGGATTTAATTTATTAAAATACTAATTTGTAAATTGATAAATAAGTTCTATTCTGGTAATTAATAATATCTAGATGTATATAATTGGATTTGAGTTATAATAAATATTGGATTATAAATATCAGAAAATTTATAACTCTTGTAGTAAATTAATAAAATATATAAATTGATATATGCAAATTTTATGATATTAAAATTATAAGTGTTTACATATAGAAGTATAGATGTGTCTATATATATGTGTGTGTGGTTATTAATTTAAGTGTTAGTAACTTAAGCATATAAGAATCAAATTAATATTGGGTTTTAAATTAGTTCTTCCAAATAATATCTTAAAAATAAATTTACAACTAATATTTATATATATGATTATTAATTAATTTTAAATCTTTTTCTTTAAAAGTTATAGAGATAAATAAGAGGGAAAATTTTAAAACATATATAAATTTAAAGCAAATAGGAATATAATGTAAAAACATTTGTAAACTTTGTATGCATTCAAATTGACATGTGTAAGCTAAAAGATATCATGCAATTACAAATGGCCTTAGTTTTTTTTAAATTAAATTATAATAAAATGTTGAGAACCAAACTATTCCTTAGTTCAACAACTTTGATTCTCAAAAATTAAAAGAAAAAGGAAGCCTGAAGTAAAACTAAATGAAAAATCGAACAAATCCTTTTAGAACAGGAACAAATGCAAAGATTCAAACTTCAAGTTTTCAATTGAGTAAACTACAGCTCAAATTTAAGTTCAAGTTCGACTTTAACAAGGTGGATCAAACATGCAATTTCAAAAATCTGTAATAGTGCAGTTTTCTTAAGTTCAGCACCATTAAATTAAGTCCAGATTGAATTCAAACAACAGTGTAAATCTCAAAGGGGCATAACAAGATTTCAGGTTTCAGGCATTTTGTTTTCATATCAAGGAAACCTGTTCCTCTGCCTCTTCAAAAATCATGAGTAAACAATTTCTATCCTGTTTTTTTAAAAAATCTTGTTGCATGCATTAAATTTACAGTGAAGTGTGTTAAATGATCATATGATTGTTTAATATGAATTATATATATATGGATAGAATGGGTGTGCATGTCAGTTTTACAGAACATTTGTTCTATTCTTATTATTTAGGATTTAAGATTTGAAAGAAAATCATGTCTTCTATTTCTAACCATTTTTGGGACAAGGTGTATTAACAAAACTTTATTTTTATACCATTATTTAAAAACTTGAAAATCGCAAGCTTTTGCAAGTTGATCTGATTTGGGACAACTGTCCATTACTGGCGATCTAGGAGGAGATGATGGCTATAGTCGAGGCTGAAGGAAGTTGATAGTAAGAGGGTCGATGGAAAAATATATGGTGAACTTCTCAAGAACCGTGGCAACGACAGTTTGTCAAACTAGGGTTTGTATCAATTTTTGATGAAGGAAGAATATCGGGCCGCTGCGCCATCGTCGGTGCATCGGAGGAGGCCGGTCATGGGGAAGAGAAGCGTGTGACGTCGGCAAAGCTTTGGGTGAAGTATCGTGACCTCTGGTGGTCAGAGAAGTCTGGTCGAGGCGGTCTTTGGTTAGGGTTATGTGTTCCAGTGGGTTCGACCACGTTGACTCTCGATTTCGTGTTCATTTTGGAAGATAGGTGGTCGTGATCGGTAGGGTTAGGCAACGCCATCTTGTTGACGATGGTCGAGTAGGCAGGAGCGCCGCCGTGGGTTGGTGCATGTGCACCAGCGGACAAGTTCGCTTGGTATCAGGATTTTGCTGTAAGTATGGTAGCTTCGAGAAATATGTGGGTTTTCTCGTATGTGTACTCGAGTTAGGAAGGAAGAAGTTTGGATTGTTCGCAGGTTCGTCGATGAGAAGAGTTGTTTTGGATCAAATTTTTGACTTGGGTATTTTCATTTGTGGCTCGAGTTAATTTGGAATGGTCTCGGGATGTTTGTATATACATCAGATTTTAATATGGGTAGTAAAGGTATTATCAGGTTAAGAGCAAAGGTAACTCAAAGCAGAAAGACGGACCAAGTTTTAAAGCGAGGCAAAGAAATGTTTTAAACAGGGTTTCAAAGTAAATTTTGATTTTACAAGTTTGAAATAAGATATTGATCAAATTTGTAAACAAGTTCAAAGCCTAATTTATAAAGTCGAATGTGATTAAGTTGATTTGAATTGAAAATATATGAATAGTCAAGTGTATTGGATTTTTATTTAATAGGAACATAAGAGATTTTGTACTCCAGCATTTAATTTAGTTAAATAACAATTAGAGATCAATTACCCAAATGATAAATTAATTAATTTAAGAAATTGAGGATTAATTTCTTAGGGTTAATTATTAGAGGTTGATTAATTAATTGAGAATAATTAACCAATGGGATAATTACTTGATGAAAGTAACTAAAGGTAAATTGTTTGAGAAAAGTAATTAAGGATTAATTACTTAGTGTAATTAATTAAAGGCTAATTACTTAATGTACTTAAAAGTGATAATTAAGGGTTGATTAATCAAGGTTTATCAACTAAGAAATAATTAAGTGATAAGTAATTAAGAGGTTAATTGCTTAATGTAAAAGAATTATTATGAATAATTACTTAATGAAGTGATTAAAGAAATTAAATACTCTGTGTAATTAATTAAGTTGATGTGGATAATTTTAGTTAAATAATTAAGTTTAATTAATTAAAGGTAATCATTTGATGTTGGGTTAAGTATAATTACTTAAGGTAATTAATGAGGTGTAATAACTTAGTGAAGTAATTAATGAATAATTATCGGATGTAATTAATTAAAAGAAAATTAATGGATGAGAAGTAACTAAAGGATAATTACTTGGTGGAAGAAATTAAGTGATAATTACTCAGTGTAATTAAATAATTAATCAATATAAATTAATCAAGGAGTTGGTTTAAATTGATGGAGTAACTAAGGAAAGTTAATTTCTGGTTGTGATTAATCAAGGTTGGTAATGAATGTAATTAAGTTAAAGGTTAATTATTAAATGAAATTTAAGAATAATTAACTAATGAAAGTAATTATAGGATCATTAATTAATGTAATTAATAGAAGTGATCAATCTTGCCTATGAATAATTGAATGACGATGAGTGTTTTGGATTGGTTGATATCTCTGATATGAATTGCTTTGTTATATGATATGTTGGACGGACAGTGATAATGTGATTATCTATTAATTACGGATTGTTGTATAAAAGTGTTGTCCAGTAATTAAAGTTGAATTTTTTTTAATTGAATAACTTAGGTTTAGATGACGTTGGATCCGAAGAGACCGGAGTCGGGTATTAGTAAATACCCGAAACCACTTCGATTCTTTATAGATTGATATGTGAAATCAATAAGCTGGAATGGAATGATTTAAGTGAATTGGACTATTTAATCTAAGTTTTGGTACTTAGAAATTGATGTGTGAAAATTAGTGTTGTCTATAACAACTTGTGAAGTTGTAAATTGACACAAATTACCTCGGGTTTATATAAATTGTATCTTTTGGTATTCCTTGATAGATGAGTTTACTCACACTAGTTTCCAGCCTGACCCGGGTGTTACTTTGAGGTAATGCTCGGGTCAGACCGAGTATTGCAGATTTTTAGGTAAGGAAGTTCTGGAGCTCAGAAGGCGAGTTGGACGGTAGGAATGTATGAAGTGTCTCCACGGTGATATATTGTTGTATATCAAGGACATATTGTTTTAAACTGTCCAGTGTTGTGTAATGTTGTAACTCTGATGTATTAAAATGTAATTGGCTAATACAACTTTCTTTATGTAAAGAATTTTATTTGACATTATATTTTACTCGTTGCGAATTTGAGATTCTGAGTTTGGTTATCTGTTTCTTTTTTCTTCTATCTCTTTCCTTCTTTTCCTAACTATCTAGAATTTTCGGGATCGAAATTTCCGGGTCGTTACAGACAATATCAAATAAAAAGGAGAGATACAAATATCATGAATAAATGAGTTAACCAATAAAATAAGAGAAAATATGCCTAAAACCAAATAATCATAACAAGTCATATTAATCAAAAATTATCATTTCATAAATCCATATCAATTCACAATGGACTTATCTAAAAATATGATGGTATCAATTCAAAATTATTCAGTGCCAAAAGATACTATATATCCATCCCAAAATCTCTAAAAAAATAATCCTCACTAATGATATAATAATGGTAGTTAACTATCAGTTTAATAAAGTGACACAGAGTCCAACGTATCAAAATAGACCCCACCACATAATGTATAAGTCTAACTATCAAAATAAACTACTATGCGATTTACCTATTCGAAACAAATATAGACAAACATCGCCCAAACTATATACAAAGAAATAAATTGAAAGATATTAGTCATCCGGTCTATAGACTAATCATGCATGCAAACACATATCCAAGAAACAAAAGGTCAGCCATATTACACCATAACAAACCTAACCTTCGAAATAGGTCTGCCTACTCAAATCTAAAAATTGTATCGATTCTTAGATCAATGTAAAATGGGTCATCTAGTCTCTGGGATCTAACGGGCTGAAATCCGAACATCCTAAGATAATACAACTCTAGAGTGTAAATTACTTTCGCTTTAGTAACTACTAAAATTTAACTACCGTCCTATACCAAATAGTGAAATTCTAGTATCTACTAAAAGCTAGTAAATTACACTCAAACTTTATTTAACAAATTGTAATAATAAGAAAAAGAATTGTAAGTAAAGTCCCATACCAACCCGACAATTCAATCATTTATTTAAAATTCCTTATTTCATAGAAAAGCACGAAATATTATTAAAATCTCAAATCCATAATAAATAAAATAAAATAAAAATTAATTAGTTTTACATATACCAAGATATAATTTTTCAAAATCACTTATAAATTTATTTTACAGAAGAGTTTCTTATTTACAAAGGCTTTTGAACTCTTTTAAAATTATTACTTTCATAACTGCTTTTTTTGTAAAATAATATCATATCTTATCTTTTACCTCTAAAACATTCCCAAAATTGTATGCTTATATTAGTAAATTTAAAAAAGTTTATAAACAAATATTAATCATCTTTAAAAGATTTAATTAGTTGAAATAAGAAATAAGTTAATAATATACTATAATTTAGCTATATTCTATTAACTAAATTTCAGTAAGGATCAAAATAGGTAAAATTTCATTTTGGAAACCTTTTAAAACATTTAAACAATTCAAAAAACAAACCCATAAAAATTGCACTTCTACAGCCATCATCGCTCTATAATATATCATTCCATAATATGAAATTATTTATTGATCTGATTTGCTTTCTGATAACTTTGGCCACACAAATAATAGATAACCATCATATAATCTGACTACAAAAATCAAATGCATTTTGATGGTTTTCAACATACATGCTATTTCATAATTAATCATCGTTTCAAGTCTAGTATTTCAAACATACAAATCCACCAATTCAAACACTAAAATACTTGAAACTATAGAATGCAATTTCATTCTAAGCATTTCAATCAATCATTATGCAATTTTATTACAAAATCGTAATCAATAAAACATGCAAATTATTTTGATATAGAAATGCGACTTAGTTAAATCACCGTAATCCTAAACCCTAGTTGCATCTACAACTACTACCTTGGATTTTTGCACATGAGCAGTTTCATGCTAATGTCGATTCCCCGAGCTCCTTCAACATTATTGCCTCTGGCTAGCAGATCAACATCCCCTTCCGTATCAGCTTGGGAGAATGTGCCACCTCTTTCCAAATTCATGTGTGAATGCCAGCCTCGCCCAACACAAGAATGCCCGCCATCACCGAAGCACTTCGTCATGGCCTGCCCAAGTAGTGCGTGGTTCCCTCCCTGGCGTCGTCGAGTAACCATGTCACGCCCTTTATTTCTTGTTTTTGCATGTTTGAATAGGGATTAGGGCATGAAGAGGATCAACCTTGATTTTATACAGAAGAGAAATAAAATCTGGGATATATATGGGAAGGGAGATTAACAAGTGTATAGGTGGGCTTGGCTTATTGTTTTAGGCCGTTTGAATTGAATTAAATTGTTTTATCTGTTTATGTGAAACTCCATATTCTATTTCCATTATACATAATTATTCATATTTAAAATATTTTATATCTATTAAAACATATTATTTAAATTTTAATATATTATCTAAAACTAAGTTTATTAACCAACTAAATTTTATTATAACAAAATTCTTCATTAAATATATTTATTTGAATACTAGTACGATTCAAAAAATAATAATTATCAAAAAATTAAATTCAAACACTTCTATTTTAATTCAATTCATATGATATTACGGTTCAAAAAAAGAGTTGTTATAGATTTCCTCCCTTATAGAATTACGTCATCGCAATTTATTTTAGGAAGTCGTTACATACACTCAAATGTTAACAGAATTAGACATCTATAATCAAATTGATGCTTACGTAACTCTCCAAGTAACTAATATAAGAATCATGCTTATCATACACCATAAATTGATAGATTAATTACTTATCTTTATTTCTTCGCATACGATAATTTTATTAAAATTTTCTAGGTGTTAGAATTTTCGAAAAGCTTTGACAGAGTCTCGTTTGTTTGGAGGCCATTTGCAATTTCACAACTATAATATATATGACATGCATCGATCATATGGTCGAAAACACAGTATATATTGATATTTCTAACACTTCAGTATTTTAATATGAAAATGTACCGTTATTTTAACATTTAGAGCAACTTATTTAACTTATATGGGAGTAAAAGCAAGTCTGTGCCATATTCTAATCCGTATAACCTTTGTGTACCTATATTAACTCAAATCAAACACATAACCTCATATAAATAAAGATTTATAATGTGGCGGTCATTCAACTAAATATACACATACGAGCAAATTTCACATTAGCATTTTAACTGCCAAAATGAAAAATTATTTAGTGCTTTCAAGAGTAAAGTTGAGTTATATTTAGTTAGCTTCCCAAAACATTCTTTGGTTGTGAAAATTGTTATACATTCATGTTATGGTGGTTTTACTCAAAATTACAAACTTCGAAATGAAATTTAATACGCAAGCCACTTGTATAAAACCTCAAATTTCACTTAGTAAACCTATTTTTTTTAACTAAAGTCATTGCTTATTGTCTTAGCTTTTCGAAAAGTACAAGATCATTGAAAATGGACGAAGCATTTGAAAGTTTAGCCAAAATACTGGAGCATTGAAGTTCAAAAAAATATATTAGCAAAATAGGCAAGGCAGTAATCATATGTACATGAATTTGAGTTCAAGAACTAAAGATAAAGAAGAAATCATTGCAGACCAGGTTAAAGTAAGCACACAAACATACAAGAAACAATATAATTGCAGATTTAAGGCAAATGCACACAGACACAAGGGACATGCTATTCAAGGATTAGCAATAATCATGAACATAGTCCGAAATGCACAAAAGAGTGTCAGGTTAGCACTAAGAGTTTAAGCATGTATACTGGCAGAATGAGATAATTCAGGCTAGAGATACAACAATGCACTACAAAGGCAAGCTAAGACTAGAATTCAAGATAGCCACATAAACAAGTTTAGGCATGTGCAAGCTTCGAATAAATAGACCATCAAAGACCTAAATCATCTCAATAAGACAATATGCAAGCATGAATCAAACAATGATAAAACATATAGTTTCAAGAAATGGGGAAACTGATGCAGGGAAATACAGTGCACCATGAAGATTGGAACATTAAGTTTAGGCAGATATAACATACACGCACAGAAATTAACATAGACAAGCCAACATGTAAATGCAACAAACATTGATGATGAGAAGTACACAGGAAGCAAAGAAATCAAACCACAAGCATCACACTCTACTAACAAAACAACTGGAAGTGAATCAAGGAATGGTGATAAATAGGAAATGTAATAATCTTTTGATTATAACCAGCAAGTTCATAACAACGGCCATAACAAATAACTTCTACATCATTTGTTAACAAAGATCTCAATATAAGCATCATTGGAATTATCGAATAAGAATGGGTCTACAGAAGTCAAGACCAAAATGAAATTTCAACCAAAGCAATGAGTTGAATGAGTCAAGGCCATAAAGTAGAAAATCAAAAATAAAGGTATGCAAATATATATCTCAGCAACTAAACTTTGCAACAAACTGTCAACCACATCAACTAAATCAAACGTAAAGGCCGCCTAATTACAAAATGAAGACATTAACTAAGTGCTAGCATCAATAATTGAAAATCAAGTACAACGGAATGAATTTCAAGCATTTTAGAAATTTACAGAATTTCAAACGAAGAAGTACAAGTTGAGGCAGAGCAAGGAACAGAGGATAACTTAATATCATATATATAAATATATATATATATATGTATATATGTATGTATGTATGTATGTATGTATGTATGTATGCATATATTTTAGAGGAAGATAAACCATTTAATCTTCGGCTGAATCACAATTTGAACAAGTCAAGGCAATTCGATCAAAGATTAAGATTAACATAATCAATAGTGTCAAAATATATTTGAGAATATATCATGAAATTCAAAGATGGACAAGTCAAGTTTTTCATGAAACGATCAATCAAAAGTCGATGTAAAAATAATCCTTTGAAAATATCAAAATGAATTATAGGGATTTATTCGTGGAAATGATCTTATGGACGATGCTACAGATCAAATTGGGATGGTCGGCTATGCATGGGGTCGTGCAGTGGTATCAGATTAAGTATATAATGAAATAAAGAAGAACTACATTAATCATTTAGACGGGGATAACACAATTGGAAAAGCATCAGTCACTAGTTTCTTACTGCATTTTTGATATTGTAAAGACCAGGTGAAGAAAAAACAACTTAGTAATATCAATAAATCAATTATTAATATTTGCATCAATGAATCAATTAATTATTTGTATCAATGAATCAAAGGAGTTTGCTAATGCAAATTTAAAAAATCTTTTACTTAAACTATCAATTTCATATATCATTTATCTTTTCCACTTCAAATCATTAAATTAAAAAATTTAAATCCTTTATAGCTTATTTATAATTCAGGACATTTCATAAAATTTCATATGAGTATAATATCAATTAAATAATAAACCAAGTTATATATTTTTAAAATCTTATTTTCAAAAACTAATAGGTAACAAAACTTCGAACTCTATTTAGAAAATTTAATTTATAAAGTAAATTTTTTTCTCTTTTCATATAAATTTCACTCTTTACTTTTTATTTCTTTTCCTTATTCAGAACAATCTACTGTATCTATAGACTTATCAATAAAATGCTATTGAATTCAACTTTAATAGATATCACTATTTATAGTTTTCAAACTCAATTCATAATAAAATATACCATCGCCATGCTATAAGATTTTTATCTATTCGTCTTTCCAATTGGCTGCAATGTAGATCGTCTAGAATTTTACATCAACAATGCCTCACCATTACTCAACTTCACACTAATCTCATGACTGCATACGTTGCTTGAAAATAATTAGATTTATAAAATAATGCTTTCAATTTTCCAAATTAACACATTATTTTATAAAATATTATAAACTCCCTGTAAAACATTTCTTATTACATTTCCAAAATACTGTGTCGATTCTGCCTTGTTTAAGCGTTTAGAAATTTCTATTGGTACATTAGCTACTCACATCGACCAAAATTCATAAACCACTCATTGATGCCAAAAATGTGTATCAATATTCAATAGAATGTCGTAGAGATTAAAATGATGAACGAAATTAAAACATGGTACAGAAAGTAAATGAACGCACATATTTTTATAGTGGTTCGGCAATCTTGGCCTACGTTTACTTTGTATTTTTATTAATCTTGCACTTATTATAACTTCAAGAATGTTTGTATTGGTAGGAATCCATTAGTAAAGGAGTGAAGAATAATAATAGCGGACCTTAGGCAGTAGAAAGAAGGATCTTCTTTATGGAGAATGATCATTGTATTAATAGGAAAAGATGTGCATGGATTAGGCTAAAATTTGCCAAAAGAATATCTAGATCTATAGGAGTCCATATGAACAATTGTGGGTCCCATCTCGATCGTTGGAACAATCGGTACCGATCGTTCATTTGTGATCCAATGCACCTACGATTACTTCTGTAAGATCCTCCATGGCTTTAGTCCATGCTTCCAAATTTTGGTGTCATTCCGACTTCGTGTTAGTAAGATATTGACCGATCTTCGTTAAGTTGAATCCTTTTGGCCGAAATGATCTGATCGATCATGAACGATGTATGCTGATCATTCGTTTTTGCTCATCTAGGCATGCGATCGATTTTAGGGGTTCCTTTCTTCAATATATTATTGTTTCCAAAGTTTCATGTGTAATGGATTTGTAGATTATGGGATATCGATTAATCATCGTTGAGTTAAGCTGTGGAATCGATACGATATGATCCATAGTAATGAATGAATATGGATTATCCCTGATCCATCTTCATGGTGTAGTGAGTGTTCATACTCTGAATGTTCTATTGAGTTCGCCTTTAGCTTCCACTTTGCCACTGCTTCATATTATCATCTGTGTTTGATTTTTGGGCTTCATGATCATTAATCTAATGCATCGTCTAGATGACCGTTGAGTCTATCTCGTTTGATCAGTCTAGATATAGCCAAAGTCTGGATAACACCACTCAAGGACCAATTAAAACGGAATAAACCCTTGATATTTTTCAATTACTTTAGAAAATAATATTCATACTTTCTCAAATCATTTGCTTACTTATATAAAGATATTAACATATGATGTTACATTTTTATACACATCCATTATCAACCATTTGCATTCAAAATAATTCATCACACCATATTCAATTATTCACAATAGTAAGCAACCTTTCAAATTTTATTGTATTTTATTGTATTTATTAAGTATATTTTCCAATTCCAAATTTAATTAAGTATATATAATTTATGTAACAACCTGGAATTTCATGGCTTTTTTGCAAATATTTAGTTAATTTTAAATATTTAAATAATAGATTTTATAATTAAAATAAAACTCTTTTAAACAGTAACTAGTGATGATGAACTAGTTTTTCAAATTTAGTTTAGAAAAGTAATTAGTTCGAAGAGCAATCGAAAATGTGACCGGAGTTCGTTTTTTGAAATTTTGAATTTTCATCGGCTAAAAGTTATTGGAAATGTTTAAACTCTTTAGTGTGGATATACACATTTATAAATAACATAAGTATGATTAGGATTATCTAAATATACATAGACACACACACACTTAAGTATATAATGATGATGCGACTTGTTAGGAAAAATAAAACAAAATTTAAAAAGGTGTTTAGCATAAGATACCATAAGGAACATAATAAAAAATTATTTACAAATGGAGTAAATGCATGTTGGCTCAAGTTAGGAAAGGGGGGATATGATTTTATAGGTTACATGGGAGGGGGCCACATGGTGATGGTGTGGCATAAAACTGTGAAGGGTAGTGTACTTAAAGGTGTTTTGGTCATTTACCTTATGCATTTTGTATATAAAAAAAATTAATTATTAATTTCATTATATTTCCATTTCAAAAGCCTTCCTTCTTACTTAAGCTCTTAAGAACTCTCTAACGGCTTCCTAAGTCCAAATGTAAAAATATTCGTTCATTTTCACTTCCTCCTGAAAACAAAAACAATATAGTTCATTCATTTCTCATCTACACCTCCTAACTAACCAAAGCAAGGCCATTTTTCCCACAAACCAAGAATGGATGAATTCAAACACCTGATGATCGAACCATTTCGTAACACTTAGTCCTCCAAAATCCTATTTTGTTAAGGAGAAAGCATGGATCAAGATCGTATACAAGTTCTAGTGAAGTTTGTGCTGTTTTAGATAGCTTTTAGGTGAGAAAAGATTGTCTTTTTATCTAAAGTTTTAAAATTTAATTATTACTTATCTTGGTTGTAAAAAAGTGTTTGTTGTTGGGTAAATTAATGTTGATTTGGTTATGCATGTGTATGCTTGGATGTAATGTTTGTCAAATTTGAAAATAAAAACATAATGTTTGGTTTGATTTTGCAAGTTATGATTTATTGCTTGTGAATGTTGCTTATGGCTTATGGCAAGTGTTTGAATATATGAGTTTATTTGTAAGTGTAGTGACCTAAAAAAGAAAGTAGCACTTGATTTGTAGTCGTATCGACATCGAGATCCCTTATTAAATTTGGTTTCCATACTTACTTTATTTTTAGAAAAGTTTTATAAAAGTTTTAAAACTTTATATTTAGTTTCAAAAATTTATCCTAAGTTTGTAAAAAGTAGGTTAAAAATTAAAAGATAGAGCTTTGAAAGTGATATGGAACATTAAATACGTTTTGGAATTACGGATCATATAGCGATAGTCGCTGTGGATGCAATTCGTAAAAATCGAACTCTTTTTAAAATCTAAAGTGTTTTTCACCTAAATATCTTTTAAAAAGTATTTTCAAACTTATTTGAAGTATGGAAAAGTAATTATTATTATATAATTGTTTAATTATTAAATAATTAATTAAGGTAATTAGTGCTTAATCATTAGTCAACAAGGGTAATTAGTACTTAAGTGTTAATCGAGTAAGTTAATTAATTAGTTAATTAATAAAAGTTTAATCTTTATTTAATTGATTATTATTAAAGGAATAATCAATATTTAATTAAGATTAATTTTTATTTATTTATTTATTTTAAAAAAGGTTTAATTATTTATTAATTATTAATTAAGTTAAATTAAATTATGATTTAATTAGGACTCAATTAAGACTTAAATTATTAATAAATAAAGGTTTAAATTATTATTAATTAAAGATTAATTATGAGTTAATTATTTATTTTAGAGATTAACTATTATTTAATTATTTATTTAAAGGATAATTATTATTTAATCATGTATTTAAAAGCTAATCGTGGTTTAATTAATTATTAAAGTTTAATTACTATTAAATAAAGAGTTTAAATATATTTAATTATTGAACAAAAGTTTGATTTTAAATCGCTTTATTTCTAAAGATCGGTTTTGTTTTTAAAACTACTCTCTTTTAAAAGAATATTTTAAATCCAATGGAGTTCTTTGTTGATTAGCTTTATGTAACCTCATTGGATATGAAACCTAATGACATATATTTAGCAAAATAAAACAAATTCTACTAATTAAGTTATATTAGACATCTGTTTGATAGAATAAATCACAGTTCTGCCATTGTTCACAAAATAGATTATGTTTGACATTTATTTAAGCAGAATAAAAACCCAGTTCTGCTACTATGGTAACTTGGACATTTACATATGCTAATTGATTCTTATTGGCCGATTACCTTTATATATGTGCTTTCTATGCAAACACCCATGTTATAGCGGGAAAGTTAAACTTAACTAAATGTGAACCATTGTGGTTGCTAAACCTTTTTCGAACTTATGAAGTCAAATATTTAAATTTTCATCCTTTTAGAAAATGGTTTAAAGTTTATTATCATTTTTAAATATGATGTCTAAAGGATAATTAAGAAATTATTTTATTAAAATGTTTGAAGTTAATTTAGTACTATTTAAATGGTTGTTTAAAATCATTATTTTGTTAATTAGATATAAAGGTAATAATATGAAGGTGGTTTGAATAGTAACTTGTTTATTTAAAGGTGTTTAAATAATTGATTTTTATCAAAGGAAATTATTGATTAACGTTTTGTAGAGTTTTGTTTTAAATAAGAAAAGTTTAAAAAAGGAGTTTTATAAATTGAAAAGAGATCGTGAAATTTGGGAAAGACATTTACAAATGATTTGGATTTTTATAAATGATTTTGGGTATTTAAAAAAGGGCTTTATAAATGGTTTTAATATTTATAAAAGAGTTGTAAATAAACTTGGAGATTTATATAGAGTTTTTATAAATGGATTTGGAATTTTAGAAAAAGAGATTTTCATAAATGAAAGAGATTTATTAAAAGGATTTGTGGAAGAAATTTATGAAAGAATATGAGATTGGATTCCTTTAACTGACCTTCTTAATTTTTAGTGGTATGGACATTCGTTCCACCCTTAACACCAAAGGAATAGTGTTTGTGATTATCCTTATCTTCAATTTAAATAACTTTTGTTACGATCCTTTTAATATAATTTTGAAGTAAGAAATCTTTCATAATGTTTTATGAATATACTTGTGCCAGTAATTTAAGCATATAAATATTTTAATAAATAATTTGGAAACAAATTTAAATAGATGGAAGATTTATTTTGAGGTTTAGTGGTTGCTATGTGAAATTAAATCTCTGAATTGTTGTTTGATTGTGTATTTGATAGTTAAATAACCAAGTATCAAATCTTAATCAATTTCGACTTAAGAAGTAAATAAGCGCATCACATATTTATATAGTTTGAGAATCCTTGGGAGAACTCATTCTAATGAAACGTCTATAACTTTGAGCGATATATTAGAGATCCCTTTAGGACTCTAATGTATTCTTCTTACTACTGAAAGAACGGAGAATGAGTCAATCGAAAATTCGGTTGTTGGTTCGGAGAGACCGAGATCAGATATATGATATGAAAACCACTTCGAACCAACATGAGCTTTCGAATGGTAGACTTTTTGATGATGTTTTGAAAATGGAGTTCTTTAAAGTGCAAGGGTCATTTGCTACTAGTCCTAAGGGTGATTCCAAAATGGATGTAGTAGAGGCAGTGCCTTCGGTTTCTTTCAGACCAAGAATGAACTTTTATGGAGAAATGTTGTCATTGCATTTCTGTTTAGAGTGTAGTGTTAGCATTCTAAGTATGAAATACTAAAGGAAGGTAAATTGTTACCCTACGAGCCTCATATCTTAAAAATGACTAAAACATGATAGATGCAGTAGAGCTATATTGGTCGCTCCCATAAAGGTGTGTCACCACCTTTCTAGATTATCATATTATGGATTCGGTTGTGCAAAAGAGCTCTATATTAAGGTTGGGAATAACCATGGTGATGACAAATGTTGAAACCAATATGACTTGATTGAGCTTTCTCACGCTATTTACCAGACTGATCTGGGTGTTATTTCTTTATAATTATCGGGTTAGCCCGAGCATATTTTCTAGATTTAGTTAAATTTTTTGGAACTTTCAGGAGACGAGCTGGATGCCTCCAAAATGCAGTCACGTATCTTTTATAGTTCTACTACTTTCTTTTCTTTTTGTATTCACCAGCATTTGTATGAACAAGGTGATAATGTAAATGTAGTGGATCATATATAATATAGCTTATGTGTATAATAACTGTGTGTATACTAATCTAAGTAGAACTATATAACTGAGCATGATAATATGAAGTAAATAAGAGTAATCACACTAGAATTTTTATACTGGTTCGGACCTCCCATCCTATGCCAAGTCCAGAAGCTCCCCTTGGGTATTTCACTAACCAATAACCCATGCTTCGTCTAGAGGAATACCCTTATATATAGAGGCATTTCTTTGCCAAGCTTGTGTTCTGAATAACATGGATATTGATTGCTAGTACAATTATTCTGATAATCTCCTTGGCTTGTGGAAATGTGTAATTCGTGATTATGGAAGTGAATTGAATAATTCTTGAGAATGTAATAGAATAGTATTGGGCACTTGAGAGAGTATAAGATCAGAAAGTGGTAAGATAGAGAGTTCAAAAGTTGAAAACGATTTCTAATCTTGATGTATATTTATATAAATCAAAGAGTTGCGATAAACAGTTGCAATCATTCACATATAGTCATTTATATTCAAAGAGATAAGTACAAAAGATTCAACTCTACAAAATATCTTTTAAGAAAATAGCTCTTATGTAGTGATCAGTCATTGAGTATAAAAGCCATCTTATGCCATCTTATCGTATAAGAACATGAAAGCACGCTCGAAATTTGAAAACAAACGAGCTATAATAAAATTGTATGGCTCAATCGACAATATACTTTTCTCAGTCGATTACCTCAATCGACTGAAAAATGTTCAGTCGACTGAACTGTAGAGAATTCTATGTTTTTGCATTTTTCGTTATCTAGTCCCTTTGAAACTCTTTGATAATTTAAATACTTTCTATATGTTGGTGTGTATATGTGTGCATATGAACTACCAAGGAAATTTTACAAGTAATTCTAAGATCACATACATAATCGTAGTTTCACGATCTTTTAATTTGTTGTAGCACTTTAGTATAGATGACTTGTCTTGATTTTGTCGTCATTCCTACATAGTAGATATGTACTAGATATATATGATGATATAGTTGTCACCATTAAAATATTAAAATTAGAGTTTTAACAATCTCCCCTTTTCTAACGATGAAAACCGTATGTATTAATATAAATATACAACATGTTATCTCCCCCTTAGTGTACCCCCTTCATGATTTTCTCTGCCATTGTCATCAACAAACTAAAGATAATACAATAGAGTTTGAATATGATAGTTGTCATAAAAAACAAAGATAATCACAGTTGAACATAGCGATATGCTCATAAACATAGAAAACAAAACATAATAACAGAACAGGTTCAACAAATAATAGGTTCAATGCAATAACAAAACACAATAACAAATTAGTTAATCAAACAACTTTGACCACATAATAGGTTCAACACAAATGGACACCAAATAAAAAACAAAAAAAGACACAAATTTTTTAACAAACTAAAATGCCAGCAAGTAGATGGACTTACCAACCCAAGATAATCTAAGATTTCGGATCCGACTACGGTGAAGATGGACGAGAACATAAAGCAATTTTGTTCCAATAGAAAGCCAAGAGTTGTTTTCTTAAATGTCCTTTGGCGTTTAATCAATTTCTTCTATTGATTAAAGATAATCTCTTGATTTTTTAGCATGCATAAACAACAAAATTCCTTAATCATTGTCTGAACTCCAATTGACCTCTTCAGGATTTTATTATTGAATATTCTCTTATTCAACTTGTTGAGATGATGATTGAGAAATGGTGTCATAGACTAAATGAGATACATAATCATTATAAGAAGGAAGAGTCTCCACCTTAGAAGGAAACTTCATAAGCGAGATTGATTTTTGATCCATTATTTTCGGGATAAGAAGATCTTGCGAGTTGTCAACATCAACCCATAGTGAACAAAAATCTTTGTTAAGTAGGAACCGAAAAATATAGTATGATGGGTATGGGCATGATAGATCTTGTTTCATTGTGAATAATTCAAGGCCAATTCAAATTTTGATTAGAATAAAGAGCATATAAAATTTCGTAATTATTATCGTACATTTTCTCATAGCTCTCAGTTCATGGAAAAACAATTTGAAGGATCATTTTATTAATAATTCGAGCTTGGGGTCTTAGATTGGTAGAGATGTTTTTTTTCTTCATGGTTCGAAAAAGATAACTATAACAGAATCATAAGCAAACCTGTGGTGATTTATATCATCTAATTCAAGAATGATTTTATCACAATCTAATATAACGCCTAAATCTTGAACATTCAAAACAATATCAACTCCTAAGACTCTACTCCATAGAATTCCATCGCCTTTATTATTCAGGGGTTTGTAGAAATCCTCTTGAAGGTTAGCATAAAACATCCTAACAAGGAAAGGGTAAACTTTTACCTTATTTTCTTTGGCGTCAATTAATGAAAGAAATCCATGTTCTTGAGCAAGTTGTTCAATCCCAAATTCATTGAATTC
Organism: Allium cepa; assembly: GCA_030765085.1. Taxonomy (NCBI): domain Eukaryota; kingdom Viridiplantae; phylum Streptophyta; class Magnoliopsida; order Asparagales; family Amaryllidaceae; genus Allium; species Allium cepa. The sequence continues at coordinate 619,009,929 of CM060942.1, forward strand.
AAACACCTTGTGGGAAGTTTCCTGAAAGATTCTCTTATCATTGAGATCGTTGAAGCAGTGATTTCTTGCTGCCATTAAGCCATTAGAGCAATTGTTCATCAGAAGCAAACTCTAGATGGGATGGTCTAGCCAGTTCCTTTCCTTTGAGAGGCCTTTTCGTAGAAACCGTCTATTTTAGGCGAGGTGCCATTGAATTTTGGGAGAAAAACTTTCTTGGGTTTTTGATTGAAAAAGAGAAAAGTGATGAAATTATCAAAGGGTATGTCATTCAAGCTGGTTTTTAAAAACCGAAACTGTGCCGTTCAGTCGACTGAAACTAGGATTTAGTCAACTAGAAGTGGTATTTTTCAAGGCACAAACTAATATTTAGTTTAGTAGACTGTTGGAATAATTTTAGTTAGCTAAGCACTGGGTTCAAGCGATTGAAATCATGTCATAGTCGACTGAAATGGGCAGTTTTTGATCTAGAATCTGTTACTGGTTTTAGCCGATTGAGTTTAATGATCTCAATCTACCGAGCTGAAGGAATACTTACTGTGTATTTTTGTTCTTTTTCATATAGTTTAAATTTTTTATTTCCAATTTTATATGTTCACTAAGTTATTTTGAAGGTGTTTTATATGATGATATAAATTTTATTTATTATTATCAAGCAAATATAAATAATAAAATAATATATATATATATATATATATGTATGTATATATATTCATAATTATGTATTGTAGAACATTATTTCTCCCTTGATGTATCTAATTTGTTGTGCTTAGTTCAATCCTAAGAGTTTGTTTTATTTTTAGTTTGCTCAGTTGAGGGCTAAAGTGGAGACCCATTTGGACGAACTGGGGTGTGATTCAAGTTTTGGTTTGATAGCCCTTCCTCCCAATGGTTTCTTGGAGTAATGTTGTAAGCTTATACAAGGTCTCTATTAAACGAGGAATTTTTATGTAAAGAACCTTTCGTGGAGAATGGCCACAGATTGCTAGAATACACCATTCAAGAAAGTTAAGAGAAGATCCTTGACTTCATTGCTCGTAATACATTTATTTTTGAACACCCGTCATTTCTTATTGATAGCGATAAATTTCATCAACTTTAGTATTAACAGACAATGATTCAATATTAATAGCTCATTTGACTTTCTTTCCCATAGGAGAGTAGCCGGTATGATATGTAGGTGATGCTATAATATTTAATGAGGATGATTTACTCGAAAGAGGAGTGGATTTTGTTGATAAACGTATGTAATCTTCGAAGGTCAAATCAATAGTTAAGTTGGTTGAGTCATGATCGAAAAACATTTTTAGATTCTCTATTTAAACAATCTTACTGTTTTATCTTTCTTTTACAAAATTTCCATTTATAAAAAGAAAGTCAACGTATTTTTAGTAAAATTTGTAAGATCGGAGTTAGTTTAACCATATAATTGTTAACAGTTTTTAATTATGGTAGTTTAAAGATTTTAATAAAATGAACCATACTTAAAATTTTATGGCAGGAGAAAAAATTGTTAAATATTTATGACATATATCAGTTAATTTTTATAAAATTAATTCATTAAGTGAACATATACCAAGATCTTGTATTAGCATTATTAAAGTTGATTCACATAGTGGTTTAATGAAATTATCTACAATTAGATTTTTTGTGTTAATAAATTCAAGAGAGATAATATCTTTTTCAATGTTACCTCTTAGAAAATGGTGATGAATATCAATATGTTTAGTTCGAGTATGGTTGATTTGACTTCTAAACAAATTTATAGCACTCATATTATCATAATATATAGGAGATTTTATTATACTTCTTCAAAATTTAAAGTGTTTGTTGCATATAAATTACTTGAGCACATATTAAGGCAGCAGAGATATATTCGGCTTCATATATTGAAATGAAAACATAATTTTGCTTTTTACTAAATGACAAAAACAGAGATTGATCGATAAAATGACATGTGCTACTTGTATGTTTTCTATCCATTTTGCAACTACCAAAATCTACATCATTATATGATACGAGTTCGAAGGAGCTATCTTTCTGGTAGAAAAGACCGTAATCTTTAGTATTGGTTAAATATTGCAAGATTCTATTAACCGCTCGATGATGTGAATCCTTAGGTCATGCTTGAAATCGTGCACATAAACACACACTCATTATTATATCAGGTCTACTTGCAGTTAAGTATAGTAAAGATCCTATCATACTTCGACATAATTTTTGATCAAAATCTTTTCCCTTTTCATCTTTATCCAACTGTAAACTAGTGCTCATTGAAGTTGGTTTACTGGATGTATTATCCATTCCAAAATGTTTTATCAAATCGCTACAATATTTTTCTCGATTTATAAAAATTTCATTTTCTAATTGTTTTATTTGTAGTCCTAAGAAAAAAATTAATTCTCCCATATGAGACATCTCGAACTCATTTTTCATTTTGTTTGAAAAATCGGTACATAGTTTTTAGTTGGTTGATCCAAATATGATATCATCAACATAGACTTGTACAATTAGTATATCGTTATTTTCTCTTTTTATAAATAAAGTTGTTTCAACATTACCAATTTGAAAACCATATTTATTAAATGTGCTTTTAGGCTTTCATACCAAGTAAGGGTTGCTTGTTTTAATTCGTATAATGCCTTTTTAAGTTTGAAAACATGATCCGGATATTTTCGTGAACAAAAAAAGATGGTTGCTTAGTGTAAACATTTTCTTTTGTAAAACCATTTAAAAATGCAATTTAACATCCATTTGAAATAATTTGGCATTATGATGACACGTAAAGGCTGGTAATGTTCTAATAGCTTCAAGACGTACTACAAGGGCAAATGTTTCTTCATAATCAATTCCTTCTACTTAATTATATCCCTAAGCAACTAACCTTGCTTTATTATGAAATATGTATCCATTTTAATTTGATTTATTTTTGAAAGCTCATTTTATTCCTATTACAGATTCATTAATTGGTCTTGGTACATGTTCGCACACATCATTTTAATCAAATTGATATAGTCCCCTTGCATTGCTAACATCCAAAAATCACCTTTTGATGCTTTTTTTATATAATTTTTAGGTTTGAAGTTGGATATGAAAGCTATATGACTCATTTGATTTAGTTGGTTTCTAGTTGAAGCTTTTGTGATTAAGTCACCAATTATATTATTAATCGAACGATCTTTTAAGATTCGAGATGGTGATCTTAAAAGATTATCATTATCACTATTGTTATTATTTGTGAAGTTATTTTCACGTACAAGAGTATTATTATTATCACTATTATCATTATTATTATTATCATAAACTTCTTTATCATCATTATTTTTGTTATTCCTAAAATCTTCTTTAAAGGAAACATGAAGACTTTTTTTATAGTGTTAGTTCATTTATTAAAAATTCTATGAGCTTTATTACGATTAGAATGACCAACAAAAATTCCTTCACCGGTTCTAGATTGAATTTTCCAAGATTATATTGGAATTTAAAATAAAGCAATTACAACCAAAAACATGAAAATAAGATACTTTAGGTTTCTTATCGAAAAAACATTTCATAACATGTATTCTTAGTCATTGGTCTAAGTACACGATTTAATATATAACATGTAGTAGCAACAACTTCGACCCAAAAATTCTTTAAAAACTACTGCTACTTAGCAATGTTCGTGCACATTCTTGTAATGTTTGATTTTTTCTTTCAAATACCTCATTTTGTTGTGGTGTTCGTGGAAATAAAAAATTATGATTAATTTTTTTTATTGCAATTTTTTTCGAAAATATCATGTTCAAATTCTTCGCTATGATCACCTCTTATACTTTTGATTTTTAAGTTCATTAAATTCTTAATTCTTTTAGCGAAAATTTTGACCATTTCAAACGTGTCATTTTTATGTTGCAAATATAATGTCCTAGTGTATCTTGGAATATCATCGAAAATCACAAAAACATATTTGTAAAGATTTATTGATCGTACTTGAGTTGACCAATCTAGATGGAGTAGTTCGAGTAATTGTTTTGTAGAAATTTCCTTTTTTAACTTTTTTTATTTTATTTTTCAAGTTGACATGCATCGCATAAATTTTTAACTTTGTAATTATTTTGGGTAATCCTCTTGCTAAATCAATTTTGGCTAATTTATTTATATATTTGAAATTTATATGACAAAAGCATTTTTTCATTAGCCTTGGGTTATTATGATTTGCGGTTAAACATAAATCACTATTATTTTAATATTCATATTTAAAACATAAATATTTCGATTTCTTAATCCTTCAACTATTAAAATATTAATTTGATCGAATATACTACATTTAACTTTTTAGAAATTGATTCTAAATCCTTTATCACATAATTAACTTATACTTAATAAGTTGTGTTTTTATTTTTCTACTAACAAAACACTAGTAATAAGGGAAGAAGTAGATATACTGACGTTAATGACGCCCCTAATGCTGATGACATGTCCTATTGAATTATCGTCAAAGTCATAGTGCCGCCATCAATATATGTTATATTTGATAACATTTATGCATGAATTGTCATATGCTTAGAGCATCCGCTATCGAGTATCCATTTCTTCTAGCTTTTAACTTTGTTTTTTGGTACCTTCAAAATAATAAGAGTTTAATTGGTACCCGTTTCCTCCATTAGGGTTCTATGTGTTAGTGGGGGAAGGTAGCCATACTCAAGAGGTCTTAGACCTTTAAAAATGTAATTATCATTATAAACAATATTTTTCAAGTATTCATCTATGTTTTTTTGCCTAATCAACTGGTTATTTGATTTAGGAATCCATATTTTGATAGTATTTGCATTAGAAGTATTAATCTTAATTTTAGATATAGGCTTCTTGAACTTAATATAAGGTGTACTAGAGTTCCTATGCTTTTGCTTATCTTTAAATCCTAATCCATTTCGATTTCCTGATGGTCTTAATAGCTTGATCAAATTTTCTAAGTTTTGTTTTCATTTATTAGACTTTGATATGTTATTGGTAATTTGATCTAGCTTAGTAATAAGATCAAATATTTTAACGTTGGTAGAATCTAAACTTGTTTTTAGTTCAAGCTTTTGTTTTTGAAGATTAATATTTACTAGTGTGCTATTTTGTAAATCACGTAATAAAGCATTACTTTGAGAAGATAATCTTTTACATTCATTTTATGCTATTTCTAATTCCTCTTTTAAAATTGTTTTCTTATACTTTAATAAACCCATTTCTAACTCCGCTCTATTCAGTTTTCCTACATATTCCTTATTTAATTTTTTAGATTCTCTATATTTATCGTCTAAGTATATGCTAATTTCTAAAATTTCATCATATTTTATTTCAAGACGTACCTCATCAGTGCTAGCTATAAAACAAACATTCGCTTGTTTGGAGTTGCTTTCACCATCAAAAGAAGAAGATGAATTGGAATCGTCCCAAGTTACTAGAAAGGCTCTTCGCTTTTTCTTGAATTTCTCGAATTTGCTTTTACTTTTTGTCACTATTAATTTGTGGACAATCTTTCTTCATGTGGCTAAAATTTTCACATCCATAACATTTGACTGATGTTTAATTTAATGAATTCGAATTGCCACCATTCTGAAATTTTGTCATCTTCTTGAATTTCTTAAATTTGTTGTAGTTCTTGGCAATAAAACAATTTCTTCCTCTTCCAAATCGGAATTGTTGTTATTTGCTTATAAGGCAACATTTTTCTTTTCTTAATTTTGTCCTTTCTTGCCTAGCTTCATACGACAGCAAATTTCTTACTCATTCTTCGATTTTGAGTTGAGAGAGATCATTAGCCTCTTCAATGGGTAAAACTTTTCTTTCCCATTCAATAATCAAAGAATTTAAAATTCGTGTGACTAAATCAAATCAATGAATTTGACACCAAGTTCCATGAGATCATGTTAAATAGCTTGAAATCTAGCATAAATGTTAATAATGGATTCATTTGCTTTCATTTTAAAGGAAGAGAATTGGTTTTGAAAAATACAAATTTTTGTTTGCTTGACTTTAGCTGCGCCTTTGTGAGTAACTTGTAAAGTGCGTCATATATCATATGCCATTATGTAAAGCATAACACATGAAAATTGATTTTTATCAAGTAAAAAAAATAGTGCATTCATGGCTTTGGCATTATTAGTTGCCACTTTATTTTGAGCATCAGTTGAAGTAATTAAGTCAGTAGTAGGTGCTTCATATTTAGTTTGAGTAGCTTGCCAAATTTCTAAACCATTAGCTTCCATAAAGATTTGCATACGTGTTAGTCGTTAAGCATAATTAGACACGTTGAATAGTGAGACGAGCATTTGATTAACCTTATTGAAATGTACTTGCCGTATTAAAATTTTTTAATCATGTGCTACAGTAAATTGAATAACCTTAATCGATACCAAATGCAAGTGTAATGGATCGTATATAATATGACTTATGTGTATAATAAGTGTGTATATACTAGTCCAAGAAGAACTATATAACTGAGTATGACAATATAAAGTAAATAAGAGAAATCACACCAGAATTTTTATACCGATTCAGACCTTCCATCCTTTATCTAGTCCCAAAGCTCTCCTTCGGTATTGCACTAATCAATAACCCTTGCTTCACCTGGAGGAATAGGCTTACACAAAAGTGTTTCTTTGACAAATGTGTGTTTTGAACATGGATACTGACTGCTAGTACAATTCTTCCTACACTCCTTGGTGATTGGAAATGTGTAATTCATGATTATGGAAGTGAATTGAATAATTCTTGAATTTAGAATGTAGAGAATAGTAATGAGCACTTGAGAGAGTAAGAGATCGGAAAGTTGTAAGCTAGAGAGTTCAAAAGCTAATAATTATTTCTCATCTTGACGTATATTCATATAAATCAAAGAGTTGTGATAAATAGTTGCAATAATTCATATATATATTTATGTTCAAAGAGATAAGTTTAAAAGATTGCAACTCTTTAAAATGTCTTTTCTGAAAATAGTTGTTATGTAGTAATCAATCAGCTAGTTATAAAAGCCAGCCTATTGAATAAGAACTTGAAAGTACGTGCGAAATTTGAAAACAAATAAGCTACAGTAAAATTTTATAGTCGACTGTATACTTTTCTCAATTGACTATCCTCAGTCAATTGACAAAAGTGTTCACTTGACTGAACTATAGAGAATTTTGTGTTTGTGCAATTTTCTTTTTCAAAGCCTTTTCAAGCTCTTTGATAATTTAAATTTTCTTTATGCAGATGTGTATATATGTGTATATGAATTACTACGGAGATTTTGACAAGTAAGTATAAGATCGCATACATAGTCGTAGTTTGACGATCTTTTAATTTGTTGAAGCGCTTGAGTATAGATGATCTATCTTGATTTTCTCGTCATTCCTGCATAGTAGAAATGTACTAGATATAAATGACGATATAGTTGTCATCATTAAAATACTAAAACCAAAGTTTTAATAGATAATAAGATAGTGTGCTCTGATGTTATGTATAAATAAATATGATTTATTTTTTGTAAATATTTTATGTATATTATATATTGCTCGTCATGATGTGAGATTCTGTTCTGTCTTCTTCTATCTTCACCTGAAATAATCTGTCTTTCAGATGCTTAAGTGATCGATACATGAATACCAAGGATGTATTGAGTGTCATCTTTAGGTGTAAAATAGGTAGATCATTAATATTTACCATTCTATATATTTTAACTATTAACAGCTTAAATGTTTTTATTATTCACAAGTGTTCTATTTTGCAGAAACTACCGGCTTTTATTAATAATTAGGTCCATCCAAATTCAAATGGGTTTATAAATTCTTTGAATTATAGCTTTTTATTCAATTACACATTTTAAACTAAGCATAAACCAAAACAAATGTTGATGCAAACAACATATATTTTAATTAAACAACAAACAATCACCTTTGGCGGAAAACTATCTTCCAACTTCCGTTGCGCAACTCTGATCACTTACCGATCAGGGCATAGCAATATTCAAATCTAAGCCATCTAAGGTCTCACTTATACTATCTATTAAATATCACTCTTTACAGAAATGAATTATAACTTTAAAATCATTTTCATAACAATAATTTGTATATAGATTCAAAAAATTTACAAATATGTCCTGATGATTATTCCCAATAATCGTTTATATATGTATCCTAACAGGAATATAAATTCTAACTACCCAAGGGATGGGATTCTAAGTCTGTTTAGGTTTAGATCTCGACTCTGTGTTAATTATATTTTATAATGTTCTGAACACAGCTCTGATACCAAGCTGTAACAACCCGAGCATTATACCCATATTATTAAAGAACATTACAAGTAACGTCGTTTAATAATATGGAGAATACGGTTGTTTAAGAGTCTATAAAATATTGATATTAGACCCACTAATATATACATCGCATCAAAAATACTGTATCAGGTACACAGTGATTACTAAATGATATACACGACATATCCTCCTAAATGTCAATATATACATGATGAAGTAAAGCGAAACAGCCAAAATAGTCTGCTCTAGTGCTAGCCTAAAAATGCAAAAATCAACGAGTACCTATACCTGTAGAGTCTCGGCCCGACCCGAGTGTTTTAATATAAACGGGTCAGATATATCTAATAAAAAAGTGAGACACTAATATCATAAATATATGAATTAACCAACAAAATAAGCCAAGTTATGCCTGAAACCAAATAATCATAATAAGGCATATTTATTAAAAACTACCATTTCATAAATCCATATCAAGTCTCAATGGACTATCATCTAAAAATAGGGTGATAAAAATTCAAAATTCTTTAGAGTCGAAAAATATTAAATATCCGTCCCAAAATCTCTAAAGAAACAATCATCACTAATTAAATAATAGTGGTAGTCAACTATCAGTTTAATACAGCGACACAGATTCTAACATATCAAAATAGACCCCACCACATAGTGTATAAATCTAACATATCTAAATAGACTACTTTGTGAATTTACCTATCGAAAACAAATATAGGCAAACATCATCTAAACTGTATACAAAGAAATAAACTGATAGGTATCGGTCATCAGATCTATAGACTAATCATGCATGTAAACACTTGTCCAAGAAACAAAATGGCGGCCTTGTTACACCATGACAAACCCATCCCTCCAAAATTGGTCTACCTACCCAAATTTAAGAATGGTATCGACTCTCAGGTCAATGGAAAATGAGTGGCCTTCTCTCGAAAATCTATCAGCTTGAAATTCGAGCACCCTAAGATAATATAACTCTAAAGAATAAATTATTTTCACTTTAGTAACTGCTAAAATTTAACCGCTGTTCCATACCAGATAGTGAAATTCTAGTATTTATTAAAAACTAGTAAATTTCACTCAAACACTATTTAACAAATTATAATAATAAATGAAAGAATTGCAAGGACAGTGTAATGACCCGGAATTTCAACACTTTAATTTGAGAATATTTAATTAACTTTAAATATTCAAATAATAGGTTTTATAATTAAAACAAAACTCTATTAAATAATAAATAATGATGGTGAAATAGTTTTTCAAATTACCTTACAAAAATATTTAGTTCAATGAAAAATTGAAATTGGGACCGGAATTCGTTTTTCGAGTTTTCGACTTTTCGCCGAATAAAGGTTGGAATTGCTGTAAACTCAGTGTAAACATAGTTACATAAATTTATAAATGAATTATTATGTATATATTAGTATATACATAAGTATATATACATAGGGATGTAAGACAAATGTAAATAGTGAAATGAAACATGTTTAAACATGGAAATGACATTAGCACACACAAGTATGTATAGCATTTAAAACAGGTTAGCTAAGCAAAGGGAAGGGGGAAAAGCTTGTAGTTGAGGTACATGAAGGTGGGGTGCCATGGTGATTTGGCTAGAGGAGGTGGAGGGTAAAGGACCAAGGGCATTAAGGTAATTTACTTTGTTTCTTGCTTACAAATACCCCTTTCATTTCTTTAATTTTTCTTCCTCTTTCTTCTGCCATATCTTTCTCATATCTTATCCAAATGGAGGTTTTATTTTTCAAACCATAGAAAATTCCAATGGCTACAATTTCATATATACCACTTCTTTAAACCTACGCTTAGTTATGTCCAAATCTCATTTCTTTCAGACTCATTTTTGGATCCATATTTTCAAGTCCGAAAGTACTTCTTCTTCTTTTGACCATATCTCCCTCAAAAATGATCCGGTTTGAGTGTTTCTTTTTTTATTATAGAGAAGAGAATTTAGAGGAATTTTCCCTTGAAAACTATTCCAAATACCATGGGTAACTTGTCCAAAAATCAGTTAAATGGCCCCTTTTTCAGGTTTGATTTTTGTGAATTTGATGATAATCCAAAGTTCCTCTACCTTTCAATGCCGAGCTCCACCACCCTTGGCTGTGTGCACCATAACTTAGGCCAAGCCCATTTAGCAAGGAAAGGAGGAGAATGAGAGTATCTAGTGTTGTTGCTAGTCGGATGCATCTCAGGTTGCTTTAGATAAAAGTTGGAAGCACAGTTGTGATAAAAATCTTTCTTTTATGTGAACTTCTAAACTTTAAACTATTGTTGATCTTAGTTATGAAATATGTTGCTTGATTTGTTGGATGTTGATGTATATATACATATTGTTTAGATATTGTATAACCTGAAGTAAGCAAGCAAAAGTTAGTAAGCGAATGTTAGTAAGGTTTGTAGTTAGAATTTTTGACTTGTTGTAACATCCCGCCTTTTCGCATGGTTTGAATCGACGATAAACCACACACGTCAGACTTAAACCATATAGAAGGGCGGATTGTTATGGGGTAAATAAGAAAAGCAGAGAAATAAATAAAACAAAATAGAATCTTGCAGCGGAATGATAAAATATAATAATAAAATATACAGTTCATGAAGCTGTTTTTCAAAATATTTGATTTTACTCATACAATATATATCAGAGTTGCACATACCATAGATAATTAATAATGCAGCGGAATACAATGGTGTAGTGGAATAATATAATTGATAATAGTAATATAAATCTTCGTCTTCGTCCTCCAGAGCTAAAGTCTTCGAATCCTGAACTGCTCGGGCTGACCCGAGCGAATTGAAAAGACAAAACACTTGAGTCAGAACTAAAATATCTTATGTGAGTTAAATCAACAGAAATAAATATGAGTGTAACGGCGTCAGAGATGTTTACGAGATTTGAAATCTCATATCCAGTGTCCAACGTGAGTGCAGTAACTTAAGAGATGTTCGAGATTCACACCCCCTAAGGATCCATTAAACTATCTACTATGTAGCAATATACGATATTATAATAGTGTCTAAAGTAAAGTATAATATTCTGAAAATAGCATTAGGGGGTTACCCATATAGCCCTTAACACACTTTTATATTCCCATGGTCTATACAGTACCGTAATCTTCCCCGTACTGGGCGTCGTCAGAGGGCACTCCATAGGTATGGTACAAAACAAAATCGTAGGCGCACTAGGGTAGGTGACGCGACACAACTAGGCAATGCCAGGGTAGATATACCAATTTCTATCCGGACTGGTGGTAACGCATAGCCGCAACTACAGCCCAACTTGAGCCATGCCCCTAAATAAAAATATCAAAAGTGGCCACAGAATCAATCCAAAAGTCAAAGTATAATATCGAAGGGATGTGTCCGATCAAAGGTGCTACCTCATTGGCCCGAGAATCGCTTCTGTTTTAGCCACCGTATGCCAACTCACGGGAGTCGGAACCACGTATTTACCTCAAAGGAAACGCCGCCACCATCCTACTTCATTCTGGAATCGTCACCGCGTACACGGTTGTTAAAGTGGTTTTCGGAGTTGGCAGAGTGTATAACAACTTTCGATCCCGAACAACCAAACGTTATTATAACACCGCGGTCTTTTCAAAATAGTTTGTACTTTTAAGACCAGAATATAATATCCATTTCAAAATCATATAAATACGATATCATTTCCATTTAAAAACCCAAATCAATATGATATCATTTTTATTTCAAAATATATCATTTTCCAAAATCATAGTACTTTCAAATCTATATACCTTGAACCCCATAGCTTTGAAATATAACTTCGAATACTTAAATGGTTTAAGTATTAAATTACTTTATATATTAAAATAGCTTTTTAAATTTCACAAATAAATTCCAAATACCGATTTGAACCTCTAATTAAACCATTTCAATTTTCATATAATTCAAAGCTTTTAGTATTCCACCATTTCAAACTATTTCTTTGATAATTCCATATATATCAAATTTAATTACTATTATTTAGATTTGAAATGTCTACTTAATAAATCCAAATATAATTTAAGTAAAACTTTTTAACTTCAACAACGGGATATCCTTTCAATTTATTTAACTTGATATATTCATTTAAATCCCTCTAAGCCAAACAAGTTATAAGAATCCCACCCTATAAATCTCAATTTTATTTAAATTTCAAATCAAATTTATTCGAGTAAAATTCTTAACCAATTTCATATTTATCTTCCAACTTAAATTTTATTTAAGTCCTTAAAACTCTATATATATACAATATCTTAAATATGTACTTAACCATATAATATAAAACAATCAAACTCCATGAATAAAATTATTTTTATTTCACAAATTTATACATAGCTTAAATTCAAGAATTTAACTACATACATAAAAATAGTATTTATGTAATATCAAATTTTATTTTTTATTAAACCATATAATTCTGTCCAAAACCATAGAAACCATTTCAAAATATTAATATATATAGATCGATGGCGTGTGTATATAATTTTCTATCCTATGGTCAGGTGATACGGATATTTATCACTTCAACCCATAATTAAAATAAAAATACGGTTATATATCATTTCAAACCGCAATCCCAAATCAATAATGACAAAGCAATAAAGAACTTGCATATTATGATGATATAAATAAGCATCCATTCACCCATCATAAAATCATGCATCCATCACAATCATCATCCAAAACAATCAATCAACTATCAATATATAACTGATAATATTTAACAGGTAATTAACTGGCAATTATATCCAATAATAAATTAAATAACGATTTAATTTAAATAAATGCAATTAATTGAGACGATGATTAAGATATACTAAACAGTCATAAATAAATGCATAATCACAACAAAAATTAAATTTAACAAGCATAAGAAATTCTAGAAGTTTTGAGTGGGTTAAGACACTCACCTTTTGAATTTAAATTGAATTTAAATCCAATTTAAACCCAAAAATTGAACAGTCTCCAAATTCGTCCAAACCAGCGTCAAAATGTCTGAAATCCCAATACGAACTTAGCGGAGAAAGCCGCGCGTGAGGCGGACCTTGTATGTGAAAGTTACGTGAGTTTGAACGTTCAAATTTTAATTTAAATTAAATAAAAAACAAGTCATTTATTATTAACATTAATTTATCGTAATTTATATTTACATAATTTCAATTTATCGTAATTTCATTCAATCTATCGAAAATTTAGCTTAGATTACATCCTTACCATTCATTTATTATTAACATTAATTTGCATTGCTTACCTTACATTAACATTATTACTTTAATCTACATCCAATTACAATTAATATTCTCAATAAATTTATTTTCTTGGTCTCGTGCTTCTTATTACACCAATTACTACCTTATAAGTAAATGTACATTACTGTTTTAATTTACATTCACCCTTTTCGTTATTATATTAATTATCATTAAAGTACATTTAATTATCTTGTATGTTCATTCTTCCCAACTAATTCCCATTTATTATATTATAACTTTACAAATTTAAATAAATTCATAAATTGTCATTCAATTCAACCTATTAATTATTGGCCTTAATTAACATTGTTACGTTTTAATTTACTTATTTTAAATTTTATACCCAAGTGCAACAATTAATATTATTTCTTTATAGGGATTTCACTTCAATTGTCACACTTAGTTTTAATAACTGTTGCAACAATTCATTCTTAACATTTACTTCAATATACATTATAATTTTTTTTATTTCTTTCTAAATTTAATTACAAAAAAATCTTATTAAATTAACCAATTTATTTATTAAAATTTACGGGCCGTTACACTCTCCCCCACTCAAAACTTTTCGTCCCCGAAGAGGAAAAGAAGGGAAAAGAAGGATTACGACATCAATATATCTTACTTAAAATATTAATTTTATAAAATATAAATTTACAAAATAAAATAATTTAAAATAAAATATACCAATTTATAACCATTAAATCTTTTATACTTAAATTATTAGAGTTTGGAAAACATTTTCAAAATATTTTCTAAGTCCAAAATTTATGGAAAATTTCGGCAGAGCCTCCTTTGTACAAAGAGACTCGGGAGAAAGTATAATATTAAATATAACAATATACAACATATATTTTTCAAAATAATATATATCCCAACTCGGGAAAACAATATTATAATGCTATAAACCGTAATCCAAAAACGTACCTATTTGTCGGGCAATTAACACTTAATTATGAAACCAAAAGCAGTAGCAATTGCTTCCATAACCTGCATTCCACTTATATAATCCAAAAAGATTAACAATTATATAAAATGAAATATTTAAGGTTGTTTCAACTACAAACAAACAATCAATACAGCAACAATCAATTGCAACAAACATCATACACATCAAACACAAATCAATCATTTATTCATATCAAACAAAACAAATAGTTGTTCGGGTTCAACTTTAAATTGTACAGAATGGAAAATAACTACTTCGTGCATCATTTACTCAACAGTCTTAGATGAAACTAAATAGATTATTTATTTATCCAAACAATTTTAAAGTATCCTTGCCTAAACAACCATAAACCAAAACAAACAACAACAATTTCAAACAACAGATTTAGTTTATCCTTATTGATTCCATTCATACATTTGTTGTTTGATTTCTCTTTTTCATTCATATAATGGTTTAACTTTTTATTTACATTTTTTTCTTACAAATTTGTTTAGAGATAATTTCAACTTATTTACTTAAGTTTAGAATTTCTTACTTACAATACCTGCCTTCTATTATATTTACTTAGTAGTATTTCAATTATACTTAAGTTTATAACAACTCCATCACCAAATTCTTATTTATTAAAGAATTTCATTAATTACTTTCATTACCTCCAGTTTATTACCTGTATAATATCCATTACATTTTCTTATCAGACATTTCAACTTTTTATACCTTTTGGTAAGTTATATATATATATATATATATATATATATATATGCCTTTAAGAATGTAATTGAAAGTTACCCAAGTTTATTTTATTTCTCTTAATTAACTTAATGCTTAATAATAATATCCTTCTTATAGGTTCCAAACTTCAAATTTCTTTTAATCCCATTTATAACTTAGCATTCAATCACTTATTTTAATTAAAGGTTCTAACTTATAAATTAATTACAACCCATTTCCTACAATAACTGAAACTATTAATTAACGGAAACTTAAGAACTAAATACCGGGTTAAATTTCAAATCATTTTAAAATAATAGATAGATGTATATGCTTACAATTTATATCCAATTATATTTAAAATAAATAAAAATTTATAAATTTTTATCAAAATAAATCTGTAGTAAAATCACTACAGTGACCTTCCCACTTCGAAACTCGAAAATGAATGTCGATGAAGCGCGCACTCATCACCGATATTATTTTCCAGTGACAGAGAGGGAAGTACAAACTTAGTACTTTTCAAAGTTTCTTTAAAACAATTCTTCCAAATCATATTGAAATATATATATTAGAAAATACTTCTAACAATATTATTATTATATTCCAAAATCATTTAAAAGAAATTTTCAAAACCCCGGGACTTAGGTTCTAAATTTCCAATTTCCATTTATTTCATTTCCAATCTTATTTCAACTATTATTTATAAATTTCATTACCTAATAACCGATATATTACAACCATTGGCAAAATTATTTCATTCACCTGTATTAAAAAAAAAATTCTGTTGGTCTGTCCTATTAAGTGTTTAGAAATCCCTATTGATGTCATAGCTTCCCATGCACCAACTAGAATTTATAAATACAAAACGAAACATATTAACACAATATTAAAACCTTTTTATAAAACTAACAAATACGCTCTCTCATATATATACACTCAACGACTCATCATAGGGTATTACTACCCTATTAAAAAGAGTCAGACCCCTCAAAGCTAAGGTTTTCACTAAACCAAAGCTCTGATACCAGATGTAACATCCCGCCTTTTCGCACGGTTTGAATCGACGATAAACTACACATGTCAGACTTAAACCACATAGAAGGGCAGATTGTTATGGGGTAAATAAGAAAAGAAGAGAAAGAAATAAAAAAAATAGAATCTTGCAGTGGAACGATAAAATATAATAATAAACTATACAGTTCATGAAGCTGTTTTTCAAAATATTTGATTTTACTTATGCAATACATATCAGAGTTGCACATACCAGAGAATATTAATAATGCAGCGGAATAAAATGGTGTAGTGGAATAATATAATTGATAATAGTAATATAAATCTTCGTCTTCGTCCTCCAGAGCTAAAGTCTTCGAATCTCGAACTGCTCGGGCTGACCAGAGCGAATTGAAAAGACAAAACACTCGATTTAGAACTAAAATATCTTATGTGAGTTAAATCAACAGAAATAAATATGAGTGTAACGGCGTCAGAGATGTTTACGGGATTTGACATATCCTATCCAGTGTCCAACGTGAGTGCAGTAACTTAAGAGATGTTCGGGATTCACACCCCCTAAGGATACGTTAAACTATCTACTACGTAGTAATATACGCTATTATAATAGTGTCTTAAGTAAAGTATAATATACTGAAAATAGCGTTAAGGGGTTACCCATATAGCCCTTAACACACTTTTATATTCCCATAGTCTATACAGTACCGTAGTCTCCCCCGTACTGAGCGTCGTAAGAGGGCACTCCATAGGTTTGGTACAAAACAAAATCATATAAGACGCGCTAGGGTAGGTGACACGGCACAACTAGACAATGCCAGTGTAGATGTACCAATTGCTATCCAGACTGGTGGTAACACATAGCCGCAACTACAGCCCACCTTGAGCCACGCCCCTAAATAAAAAAATCAAAAGTGGCCACCGAATTAATCCAAAAGTCAAAGTATAATATCGAAGGGATGTGTCCGATCAAAGGTGCTACCTCATTGGCTCGAGAATCGCTCCTGTTTTAGCCACCTTATGCCAACTCACGAGAGTCGGATCCACGTATTTACCCCAAAGGAAATGCCGCCACCATCCTACTTCATTCTGGAATCTCCACCGTGTACACGGTTGTTAAAGTGGTTTTCGAAGTTGGCAGAGAGTATGACAACTTTCGATCTCGAACAACCAAACGTTATTATAACACCGCGGTCTTTTCAAAATATTTTATACTTTTAAGACCAAAATATAATATCCATTTCAAAACCATATAAATACAATATCATTTCCATTTAAAAACCCAAATCAATATGTTATCATTTTTATTTCAAAATATATCTTTTTCCAAAATCATAGTACTTTCAAATCTATATACCTTGAACCACATAGCTTTGAAATATAACTTCGAATACTTAAGTGGTTTAAATATTAAATTACTTTATATAGTAAAATAGATTTTTAAATTTCACAAATAAATTCGAAATATCGATTTGAACCTCTAATTAAACCATTTCAATTTCCATATAATTCAAAGCTTTAAATATTCCACCACTTCAAACTAATTCTTTGATAATTCCATATATATCAAATTTAATTACTATTATTTAGATTTTAATTGTCTACTTAATAAATCCAATATAATTTAAGTAAAACTTTTTAACTTTAACAACTGGATATCCTTTCAATTTATTTAACTTGATATATTCATTTAAATCCCTCTAAGCCAAACCAAGTTATAAGAATCCCACCCTATAAATCTCAATTTTATTTAAATTTCAAATCAAATTTATTCGAGCAAAATTCTTAACCAATTTCATATTTATCTTCCAACTTAAATTTTATTTAAGTCATTAAAACTCTTTATATATACAATATTTAAACAGGTACTTAACCATATAATATAAAACAATCAAACTCCATGAATAAACTTATTTTTATTTCACAAATTTATACATAGCTTAAATTCAAGAATTTAACTTACATATAAAAATAGTATTTATATAGTATCAAAATTTATTATTTATTAAACCGTATAGTTCTCTCCAAAACCATAGAAATCATTTCAAAATATCTATATATATAGACGGACGGTGCCTGTATATAATTTTTTATCCTATGGTCAAGTGATACAGATATTTATCATTCAGTCCGTAATTTAAAATAAAAATACGGTTATATATCATTTCAAACTGCAATCGCGAATCAATAATGACAAAGCAATAAAGAACTTGCAGATTATAATGATATAAATAAACATCCATTCACCCATCATAAATCATACATCCTTCACAACCATCATCGAAAACAATCAATTAACTATCAATATATAACTGATAATATTTAACAGGTAATTAACTCGCAGTTATATTCAATAATAAATTAAATAACGATTTAATTTAAATAAATGCAATTAACTGAGATGATGATTAAGATATACTAAACAGTCATAAATAAATGCATAACCACAACAAAAATTAAATTTAACAAACATAAGAAATTCTAAAAGTTGTGAGTGGGTTAAGACACTCACATTTTGAATTTAAATTGAATTTAAATCCAATTTAAACCTAAAAATTAAACAGTCTCCTAATGCATCAAACTTGCGCCAAAATGTCTGGAATCTTAATACGAACCTAGCGGAGAATACCGCGCGTGAAACGTACCTCGTACGTGAAAGTTACGTGAGTTAGAACGTTCAAATTTTAATTTAAATTAAATAAAAAAACAAGACATTCACCTTTTCCACGTCACTACAGCTCCTATCTCTCTTCCCCAGTCAACATGCACGAACCCTAAGCCCTAATCGCACATTCAAACGCGATCCACCACGAAGAGATTGCCGAATGCCTCGACGTCGTGCCGCACGCCTGCCTCCGCCGTTGCAACGCCACTCTCCTCGCGATTTCCCCCCGGTCACGTGGATCGCAACGAAAATAGCCTCCGCCAAACCCAACTCACAGCCTTAATCCACGATTTCCCAATGATCTGACCGTTGAATTTTCGAACGGCTTGCACAGATGTACAACGCACTTCAATCTCCACAAAACCCAGAAATGATTTCCCGATCAGACGAAGTTCATCGTCGAGCGATGAATGGCCGAAAATAGTTCATCGATTTCTGGCAAAACGGTGATTCAAACCCAAAAACGAACTGCAGATCTGAGATGCGTACATCGAGAGCTTCGATATATATTTTTTGAATTTTTTTGAGGAGTTTGAAATTTCACTTTGATTTTTGAATTGCAATTGGATCTAGAATTGTCTGTTATTGAAATGAGGAGGTGAAGAGGAATTGTACGCAAAAACAAATGAGAAATAGAGGTAGGCTAAGGTTTACAACAACGTATTTATAGACAAGGTTGAAAAGAATAGATGGACCCGATTTATAAACGGGGTGAACGATGAATGGCCCGAAAAGCCCGTTCTGACTCCGGAACGAAATTGGATCAACCCACGTATCAAAATTGATGTTTTAAAATATTTTAAACGCAATGGAAAAGGTTTCAAGTCCAAATCTCATTGTATCAAGATGTTATGCAAAAATTAATATTTTTCAAATTGATTTCAATTTCATAAATTTCAAGGTGTTTCGAATCCGTACGATCAAACGGCAAGTCCGATCGCTACGAAACTTGAAATTCTACAATAATTCACCGTTACGGATCCGATGAAACTAGTTTCATCAAAATCCGAGTCAATGGCCAAAATGGCTGTTTTTACATTAATTAAATAAATAAATTAATTAACAAATTAAATCAAACTTTCAAATTTCAACTCTATAATTAACAAATTTCATCATTTTTAAATTTCTAAATCATTTACACTAATTTACCCAAATTTAAATGTCAAATTAGAGTTGATAATTTTATCAATTTCAGTATTAACCACAATTCCATTAAATTCAGAAATTATAAATTAAATTTCCAAAATTTCTATTAAATTAATTTTCATTCTACTATTCATTTCATCATTATCCAACGAATGAAATTAGCACCGGTTCATGGTTTATTACGGTATAATTCACAAACTTTATCTTAATTTTAGTTAATGTAATATCTAGATATTTAATTTCATTTATTTGAAATAAACCGAATCACTAAAATTTACATTCAAATAAATTACTAAATCTTGATTTACAATCCTTACGTTAACTAATAGCCATATTATAAATGGAATTGACATTATCTCCAATTATTAATTAAAATCAGTAAGGATCTTACCATTGGTTCCATTAATTTATTTGCACTAAATTAGTTATTGCATTAATTCTCATTAATATAACATTAAGGTTCATTTAACTCTAATTTATTTCTAATTTTATTATTAAACCAAATATAACTTATAACAAGTGTTACCATGCCTTTAATTACACTCATGCATTCCCTATTATCAAGCAACCGTTACAGTTCTTAAATACTTCTGCTTTTATTTAATTACATTAACTATATTATTATTATTCCATTAGCTAAATAAGTATTTACATTCGTTTCTTACAATTCAATCCAATAACCAATTATAAAAAATTTCAATATCTCACCTGACCTTTCATTTCAATTTATCAATTTATTAAGTTTTACATTAATAAATCTTTATTTTCAAATATACTCTAATTTAACAACTTCTAAACATTGTATTATTTCTCACATTAATGTAACCTTTGTTTATATTTATTAAAATTTGATTTCTCATTTCACTAAATAGACTAAATAAACGGGCAACACATAATTATTGCCATTGTTTACTTTTAACTACATTTATAATTTTATTGTTTACAGACCCAAGTTACAACATTTACATAATTTCAATTTATCGTAATTTCATTCAATCTATCGAAAACTTAGCTTAGATTTCATCCTTACCATTCATTTATTATTAACATTAATTTGCATTGCTTACCTTGCATTAACATTATTACTTTAATATACATCCAGTTACAATTAATATTCTCAATAAATTTATTTTCTTGGTCTCAAGCTTCTTATTACACCAATTACTACCTTATAAGTAAATGTACGTTACTATTTTAATTTACATTCACCCCTTCCGTTATTATATTAATTATCATTAAAGTACATTTAATTATCTTGTATGTTCATTCTTCCCAACTAATTCCCATTTATTATATTATAACTTTACAAATTTAAATAAATTCATAAATTTTCATTCCATTCAACCTATTAATTATTGGCCTTAATTAACATGGTTACGTTTTAATTTACTTATTTTAAATTTTATACCCAAGTGTAACAATTAACATTATTTCTTTATAGGTAATTCACTTTAATTGTCACACTTAGTTTTAATAACCGTTTCTACAATTCATTCTTAACATTTACTTCAATATACATTATAATTTTTTTTACTTCTTTCTAAATTTAATTAAGAAAAAAATCTTATTAAATTAACCAATTTATTTATTAAAATTTACGGGTTGTTACACTTGTTATATGTGATAGTGATATATTCATATGTTGTACTCATGAATCTAGGTTTGTAATTTTTCTCAAGATGTTCTAAGCTAGGAAAGTTAGTGGTATAGTGGTCAGTCACAACATCAAAATCTTTTGGTTTACTGACTTATTTACTTATGGATTGTTCTAGAAAATTTATAAAGTTTTAAACTTGGATTGATGTTGTTAAATTTTTTATGTAAGTTTATAAATGTAAGTCAAAATGATTAGTAAAGGTTTTGGAAAGTGATTCGAATTATAAATCAAGTTTTGAAAATTACAATTCCTATAATGATAGTCGCTATAAATACAATTCATGAAAAAAAACTCTTTTTGAATTTAAAATATTTTAATTTATGTATATTTTTGAAAAGTGTTTATAAAAATTAATATAAGCTTTTAGAAGTAATTATTACTGATTAATTAATTAATTTAATTAATGATTAATTAATTAAGGTAATTAGCACCTAATCATTTGTTAATAAAGGTAATTAGTACTTAATTATTAGTAAAGTAAGTTAATTATAATTAGTTAGTTAATTAAAGATTGTTTATTAATTGATAATTTATTTAAGGATTAATTTGTGTTTAATTATCAATCAATGATGAATTATTTATTTATTAAATAAAGAGTTTAATTAATTACTAATTAAGTTAAGATTTAATTAAACCTTAATTAAGATTTAATTATTTTTAATAAAGGTTTAATTACTATTTAAGTTTTAAATAATTAATATTTAATTAATTAAGATTGATCAATAGATAATGATTTATTTAAAGAAGAACTATTTTAAATAATATTTTATTATTTAATTATTATTTAATTAATAATTAAAGGTTTAATTATTATTAAATAAAGAGTTTAAATGTTATTTGATTATTAAATAAAAGCTTTAAAGTTTAAACCTGCTTTATTTCCAAAAGATCGGTTTTGTTTTGAAAGCAAACGTTGTTGTAAAAAATATTTTATCCAAGGGATTTTCTTTGCCGATTACACTTAAGTAATCCTAACTGAATATGAAACCTAATGACATCTGTTTAGTAGAATAAAACACCATTTTGCTAATTAAATTGTAGTTGACATCTGTTTAGCAGAATAAAACCCTATTTTGCTATAACTTAGTTGAATGAGTTATTTTGGATATCCGTTTGGCAGAATAAAACCCCTTTCTGTTATCATTTGGTTAGATAAAATATAAATTATATCCGGTTAGTAGAATAAATCTCCATTCTACTATTTTATTGTTTGGGAATTTAATTGCATGCTAGTAGATTAATATTTGATAAGTGATGTTTTCTATATGTGCATAGTTGTTATTTGTTTTTGTACACATATCCACATACTTAAGTTATGTGATGTTTGAATGGAAATGGTATCCCCTATGAAGTAATTTGTTAAATCCTATGCATGGGTTTTAGAAAGATAATTAATTGTTTAAATAAAGGTGGTTTAAAAATAAATTAATTAACTCAGTAATAATGTTTTAAAAGTAAATGATTATTTAATAATAATGATTTAAAATCAATTAATTATTTTAATAATGATGCTTTAGAACTGATCAATCATTTTAATAAC
Source organism: Allium cepa (assembly GCA_030765085.1). Classification (NCBI taxonomy): domain Eukaryota; kingdom Viridiplantae; phylum Streptophyta; class Magnoliopsida; order Asparagales; family Amaryllidaceae; genus Allium; species Allium cepa. The sequence goes on from CM060942.1 coordinate 619,033,147, forward strand.
GATGTTTTAAAGATAATTAATTATTTAAATAACGATGAGATTAATCTTAATTAACCATTTTAATAATGAGCTTTTAAAGATTAATAAATTATTTTAATAATAAAATTTTAAAGTTAATTAATCATTTAAACAAGGATGCTTAAAGTTAATTAATATTTTTAAACGGTGTTGTTTTGAAACAATGAATTGGGATTAAAGCTATTTAATTATTTTAAATAAAGCTTATGAAATGATTAACCATTGTTTTAAAAGTTAATTCATCATTATAAATAATGATATTTAAGTAATAAATTTGGGTTTAAAGTAATAATCGATCATTTTGATAAAGTTGTTTGAATTTAATACTTTTAATATGAAACCCCGGCAATAGTTTAGTTTTAAAAGTAAAGTTCGATTCGGTTATGGACAAGTAGTTTCGTAAATAATACTGCTTATATGGAAAGGATTTAGTCATACTTTCACATTAAACTTCGAGCCATGGACTCGTTTCTATCTCAAAGATTAAAAATGACATCAAGGCAATGCCTAGAGGTAACATTACCTTAACATGCCCACTTTATTTTCAACTAAGGGATAGCATTTGTTTGGAATCAATGAGTAATAATAAGTATATTAAATTTAATTTCCATATTCGATCATTTTTAGTTATCCCCGTAGTTGATTTATTAACTATCGGTTCAGCTTTCTTCAGGGTGTATTGTCACCATAAAAACGATTTGTTGCTCTTTTGATGTTTGTTATCCTTTGTTGGAAACGAGTAAACCTAAAGAGCGAGTGGAAGCCAAGCTATGTGAGTTTATCCCATTACGATATTTTCACACCCTCTCTAGATTGGAATCAAATTTGCTTTGGCATGTAGTGTAGCATGATAGGGGTTCTCACTTTGTGTTTGGTGGCGAGCAGAGAATCTTACTCTACATGTCCCCTCATTTTTTGAGTTTTCTCATGCTGGTATTATCAGACTGATCCGGGTGTTATTTTATTTTAATACTCGGGTTAAACCAATCATATTTTTCAGTTAGCTTTAAATTCTTTAGAATTTATGAGATGAGTTGGATGCATAAGACGTATATACACATTTCTTTACTTTTCCATTGTATTGATGTTGAATTTATTAGCGTTTGTAAGGACAAGCTGTTATAACTGTCTAGGCTGATAATATGATAGTGTACTTTGATGATTGTTTATAATAGAGTTCTTTCTTTTGTAAAGACTTGATTTATATATTATATGTTACTCATCATGTTTTTGTGAGATTATGTTATGTCTTCTTCCTTCTTCACCCTAAATGACCTATCTTACGAACAACTACATGATCAACACACGAATACCAAGGATGTATTAAGTGTCCTCTTTAGGTGTAACAAAGGAAGATCATTGTAGAAAGTCTCATACCAAACCGACAATTCAATTGTTTATTTAAAATTCCTTATTTCACAGAATAGTACGAAATCTCATTAAATCTAAAATTCCATAATAAATAAATAGAAGAGTTTTAAAGTAGTTTTATAAATACCAGGATATAATTTTCCAAAATCACTTTTAAATCCATAAATTCATTTTAAAGAAGATTTTCTTATTTACAAAGGCTTTTGAACTCTTTCCAAATCCTATAAATCTCTTTTATAAAAAAATTCATTTGAAATTAAAACTATTACTTTCATAACCGCTTTTGTAAAATAATATGGTATATTTTCTTTTACCTCTAAAACATTCCCAAAATTATGTTTTTAGTTGTAAATCTAAAAAGATTTAATAAACAAATATTACGCATCTTTAAAAGCTTTAAATAAAAATTTTGAAATAAGAAATAAGTTAATAACATTATATAATTTAACTATATTCTATTAACTAAACTCCAAAAAGGATCAAAATAGATAAAATCTCATTTTGAAAATCTTTTAAAACACTAAACAATTCAAAAAAAACCCGTCAAAGTTGGACTTCTATAGCCATCATCGCTCTATAAAATATCATTCCACGATATGAAATTATTTACTGATCTGAGTTGCTTTTCAACAATTCTGGTCATACAAACATTCATACAAACAATACACAACCATCATATAATCTACCAACAAAAATCAAAGGCATTTTGATGGTTTTCAACATACACGCTATTTCATAACTAATCATTGACACAAATCCAATATATCAAACCCACAAATCGACCAAGTCAAACACCAAATTAGTCGAAACTATAGCATAAAGTTTCATTCCAAGCATTTCAATCAATCATTACCCAGTTTTATCGAAAAATCATAATCTATCAAAAATGTGCATTACTTCGATATAGAAATGTTAATTAGTTAACTCACCTTAACCCAATAGCTTGATTGAAAATTCCATTTGCAGCCATTCATACCCCAAACCCTAGCTGCATACTTGATTTGGATTTTATTTGTAACTTCTAATTACCTTTACTTTAGTCCGACTCCAAAACAATTTCAATTCATATTTAATTTACTTACCATTCAATGGAATTTCTATGTATAATTCAGGTTTCATCACTAAATTCCATTTTTAATTCCAATTACAATTTAAATCAAATACAACTGAATTTTAATTTCAGTTTAATTCAATTTACTTCCATTCATATCACTTGAATTAATTTCAATCCATTTTAAGTTTTATTTCTCTTCTCAATTCATTTACATTCTAAATTTTTATTCACTTCTTCACTTTATTTGCATTTATTATTATTATTTTCATCATCTCGCTTCAATCACAACAAAATTTCTTATTCATTACTTACATTTCAACAATTTAATCTTAAATCCGAGTTAAATTCTCATTTCTAACCTTCACTTGATTTTAAATTCCAAAAATTCAAATTTAATGATTTCCTAGGTTATATAAGCTATTTCGGATTTTAAAATCTCATTTGTCTACAATACTAGCATCCAAACATCCAAGTTATAATAATAATTTCAAAAAAAAAATATTATCTTTTATATCAAAATATATTTTGGATGAAATTATTTCATTCACCCACTTTTAAAAATCAATATTGTGTCGAATTGTTCTATTTAAGTGTTTAGAAACCCCTTCGATGCAGTTTCGAGGCTGTGCCGACGAAGGTTAATATACCACTCAATAAATCAATCAACACAATACAAAATCACTTTATATTCACTAACAAATACGCGCTCATATCTATAAATACGCTCAAACTCATTCTAGAGTATCATTGACTCTATCTCTAATGAGTAATTCCCCACCAGAGCCAAGATTCCCGCTTAACCTTTCAGCTCTGATACCAAGTGTGACAACCCGGAATTTTCAAACCCGAAAACTCCAGATAGTTATGAAAAGAAGAAAGGGATAGAAGAAGAAGAAGAAAAACAACATCAGAATCTCACATCGCAGTGGAATAAAATATAATATATAGAATACAGCTTTAAATACAAGAAATCTGTAATATATACATATATATACATACCATCATCAGAGTACATCCATTAATCATACATGACAACTACAATCAGATCATACACAGCGGAAATAATAGACAAATACGTAAATACGCTCTGTCTCCAGCTCGTCTCCTGAGCTCCAGCATATAACCTGAATCCTGTTTAACTCGGTCTGACCCGAGCATCATATAAAACAACACCCGAGTCAGTCTGGAATACCAGCGTGAGAAAATCACACTCAATTGGATTATTAAAGTTTCAAAAATCTTTTGAAAACAAAAGCATCTCGTAAGACCACGCCACAAATAAACATGCCGGGTTTTTACCTTACGATAGCTAAAACAATTTTTATGAAAGTTCTCTTATATTATTATAGTGTCTATAGAAAGTAAATAGAATCTAGCTGAAATGCTTGCATCTCACGTTTCAGCAATAGTTGGGCACAATCAAAACCGTACAGGCGCTTATTGGAGATTGGATCCCATACAATGGCAGGGCTACTGGGGTACCGCCCGTCACAGTACCTGGTCTAGATCAGAGTACCGAGGAGCCACCCTAACTCCCCTGCAACACAAGACCGGAACCATTCCTTACTGAACAGTCCCAAGCAAGATCACCCCGCAGTTGGCGCGACCAACCGCCCACTAAGCCGAATAAAAGGGACATCTAGACAGGGGAAACCTCACTCTCCAGTGGGGGCTACCCACGAAGTCTTGCTGCACCTCCCCTGTTTTAGCCATTCCCGGTTGATGAGGGTTGAGGTTTAACGTTACCTTTCAAGAACGCGTCACTTAGAATGCTCATCGTCCGCCTGACGATGTTTTGAAAGCATTCAATCCATACAAGTTGCCCTGGGTCTGGACAAACCGAATCACCGTCTTCAACTCTTCACGGTCTTCATTCGTAATCGTTCAAACCGGATCGAAGTGGTTTTCGAGAAATTAATCTCGATCCCGGACTCTTCGAAACGATCAGCGCATTGTCCAATATTGATAGTCGGTTATTTAACTATCAATTAATCACACACAAGCAACCATCAAATAATTTCCACAAATTATTTATTTCAATTATCATACAGATAATATTCCCATTTAACCACTTGAAATAGATTTTCACAATCCTTTATTTCCATGAAATCACTTAATTAATTTCTTATATCACTCACAATTTATTTACCCTTTGAAAATATCATTTATTTCTCATTCATTTTTCAAAAAATCAATTCACACTTTCCTTATAATTTCTCAAATTCACTTTCTCCACTTAATAAGATTTTCTCCTAAATCTTATCTCGTTTAAATTTAATTTGCTTACCATCACAAGAGGATTTTAATTGGATTTTAAAAACATTTTGAAAACATATAGATTTATAAAATAAGAAGTAATATTAAATAACTGGTTCTAGAAAACTTAGAGTTTATAATAAACAATAGCTAAACCTTCAAAATAACTAATTCGGAAATATTTTACATTCAAATAATAGTTTATAAAAAGATTTATGTAGTATAGTAATTTAAAATATTCCCTTTAAAATAAATTATAATTTTAGAAAATCCAATATCCATTTATAAAGGCCTCTTGTCCACATTCACCTTTTTAAATATCCTACTATTTTCATTCAACCAATTTCATATCTCATTTATAAATTCCATTCATAAATTTATAAAATCTCCTTGGATTTCATTTATTATAGATAGTTTGATTTAAAAATCTCATCTTTGTAATTTATTTATTTCTATAAAGTTTTATATTTTCCTATTTAATAAGTTCCATTCATTATTAAATAAAATCTCCTTTTGACTCTTAATAGAATTTCTTATTCATAATTCTTAATAGAATCTTCTTTATTTCTTAATAAATTTTCTTTTCTTTTCTTATTAATATTTCTTTTTATTTCCTTAATAGACCTCCTTTCCCATTTCTTAATTTAATTTCATTTTCTTTAATTCACTTATCGATTACAATATTCCTCCAAGTATACATTTGTAATTTAAATTTTTCAAACTCAACTTTATCACATTAAAGTTTAATTTAAGTAGAAAATATACTTTTATTTCCTTTTCTTCATTCTCACTTTAAGTAGATTCAAAATTTCAAATAAATATTTTCTATATGAGTTTTATTTAACTTCCTCAAAATTAATTTATCAACGGTAATAGAAATTTAAATTTTCAACTTCTCTGTGATTCAACAGTTGATAATTCAATTATCTATAAAACCACTCAAAACAATATATCATCCTGTCACAAAACAGCATATATACGAAATAAAATAAATAGTTTTGAGGAATCCTGTTGGATCCCTCCAACCTGTTTACCTGCATCCACAGATGTTAGCACAATAATATATTGGTTCCAAAATATTTCATATCACATCACATCAATCATTTTCAGCCATTCAAACAATTATTTAAGTGAAATCATTTAAATTCAAATTAACTGAGTGAGATTAACTCACCTTTATTTTACTGTCTGCCATCCATTCCCAACGGGCTTGTCCTCATAATTCTTTTGACCTTGTATAACAATTTAATGCTTTTATCAATATTATCGGCAATTTATTTCCGTTTAAATAAATTTTATTCTTTTATCTAATAATTTATTTTTCAACACGTGATATACTTTAAACACATACTTAAATTTTAAACCAATAATTTATATTTTATATATTCTTCAAACTACACATTTAAATAGTCTGTAGGTTTAAAAATCTAATTTTTCCCATAAACTTTAAACATTTCTATATATATTATTTAATTAAAATTAAATCGAGTTAACTTAATATTTTTAAATAAACTGCTTATCAGATCATGATGCTTTGCTGTAAAAATTTTATAAGTTTGACCTTACTGTTAAGATCTTCTTAATCTACAAGTAGGTATACATAAATGTATAATTTTTGAAATTACAAACATATCTTTTACTGTAAAAGATATATAGCTAACTAATTTTTAGAATCTCTGTTTTAGGATTAACCAATTCAATCTTGCTTGTAATAATTTCTTTATTCAGATCTGAAGACACAAATTAAATTGAACTAGATAAAAAGAAGGATCACTACCTCACTGCCGTTCATGAATGTTGCTGAAGCCCAGAACCACCGCGCGACACCATGCCTACAGCCTCCACTGCCACTGCATCACCTACTAATCGACGCGACCTTCAACTGCTTGCCGCCAACACGAGCGCCTCCACCAATGTACACGACGCGGCTACCCCCAATCACCTCAGACCCTCACCTCGACCTCTCGCGCGCGACTCGACAAGGTCGCCGCTTCCTTGAATCGATAGCCCACTCGATCGCGCGACTCCCCTCCACGCGCGCAACCCCCAATTCCTAGCTCCAGCAACCCACGATCGATTTCTCCCCTCTCTCGCGCCACCTGATCGAACGCGGCGACTTCTTTTTTTTTTTTTTTTAATTGCCGAAGAATCGGCTATGAGCTTAGAAAAAAAAGTAGGGCAAAGGTTCGGTAATAAAAATCAACGAGAAGGGTTTTGATCGATTTGGGGAAATAAGGGAAGGAAGTCGCGGCCATAATCGATTGAAAATGAAGAGGGGGTATTCGATTTTGTTTGAAGAATAAGGGAAGGGAACGGGGTTGATAAAGGAAGAAGGCTCCGGATAAAAAAAAAATGAATACGGCTGCCATTTTTTTTCTTTTCGATAGGATTTCGTTCAACGATTTGAACTGAGGAAATAGAAAGAAATGCGACATTAATAAGGGAGTTGTCGGCTTGCTTCAGAAGACAAAGGGGCGTGATTTGATTTTGAGGTGAAGGATCGCGTATAGGAGAAAAATAATACGGCTGAGATGAGAGAATTCGGCTATGATTTGATGTAGGATATTTAAATTAAAAATAATTAATTGTTTTCGAAGCGTTTTCCTCCCGTACGATCACATGATCACTCCAAAATTTACGAAATTTAAAATCCGGCAATAATTCAATATTGCGGATCCAACGGCACTGGTTTCGTTGAATTCCGAGACTGTGCCTCGGAAGGCTATTTTCGATTGTCAATTTAAACGATGTAAATTTAAAATTTTACAAACGACAGTTAAATTCAATTTTAACCCATCTATTATTTCCAGTATTATTAATATAAATTTTATAAGCCGTTAAAATATTTCCAATAAGCTTACAATTCCAAATTTAAATAATTTACCCAATTGTCAATTGTTATTTAATTTATTCAATTTATTGTTATATTTAAATTCTGAGTTCTTTTTATTAAATCAAACCAACTTTCCATATTGAAAACAAATTATATTTCAAATTAATTACTTAAGTTCATTCTAAATATCACAAATTAACTGTTGAAAAAGCCGGGTCGTTACAAAAGATTTTCTTCTTAACTTCAAATCATATTCTTGCAAATCGAAGATTTTCATAACAGAGCACTACTACCACTTTAGATATGGTATATTTCACCTTCAGAATTAATGACAAGTAATCCTACATCATGAATATCTTTGTCTTCAATGATCTTTATCTTTAACGATCTTTGTCTTCAATATGTTTTATTTCGAAAATTAGTTTGAAGGGGTTTTTGGAAAGGAATCACCCAAATTTGATCCCAGTTCTGCAGATAGGAATCACCCAAATCTAATCCCAGTTCCTTCATACCAATCATCGAATAAAAGATGTTAAGTGGTTAAATAACATTCAAAGAATTTTTTTTCTTTTATCTTGGAAAAACTTATATATGATCTTTTAGAGCATCCGGACTTTGCTTTCGATCTAATCCCATCTCTCGCCTAAAAAGAGAAAACATAGGCCAGGTAAGTTCAGGGCACTGGTTGCTCCATTATTGATCTTAGTTAAACACCAAGTTTTCTCTTCCCAGATCTCACAGGCAAGAAAAATGTACTAGTCGTTTTCGCATACTCAATTTGTTAATACATTCAATATTCTTTACATTTTATTTAAGTGGTATAAACAATTCCTCTTAACCATTTATTCAAACTCTTATTAAAACTTCCAAATTATCTTTAAATTACTTAATTTTTCTTTTCAAAATATTCCCAAAATATATAGGAAGGAAATGTTATAAAACTATACTCAAAAGGTTATAGAATTCGTAGCATAAAAGTGTCGCGGAAAGTGCTATATAAGCTTATTTGAGTTAAACAACTTTTTAATACTCGAAAATCATATTTTCCATTTCATATCTCTTTTAAACCATTTTAATAGATTTATCACATTTATTTCATATTTTTAATCATTTGGGGGTATCATTTATAAAAACAATCCCTTTTTTGCTTCCGAACTGCAAAACTGCATGTTTTTAGAAAATTGTTTTGGACATATTTCAAATACACAAGATGAAATCCCAATTTTCTTTCTTTATTTATTTAAACTTATCTAAATGTTTATAAAACATTTCTAACTCATTTTAAAACTATTTCCAAAAAGTTTATGCATTCCATATACACCATTTCATTTTCAAAGGGAAGATGATTTCCTTTGTGCTTATCGACGTGTATTAACATGACTTGGTGAAACAATTTAACTATCATATCAAACAATCAATACTTGATGATCAAAGAATATACAAGCATCCATAGCAGTCATAACACATCATCAAACTTGTATATATATAAATATAAATATAAATATTAAATATTAAATAGAGTTTCTCACCATAATACGAAGCGATTAACTTCCGACCAACATTCAAACTAATCTACGCTTCACTAACTATTTCCTACTACACTTAAACATTAGTAAACAACCTTACCTTCCTTCAAAGTGATCGGCCAAGGCTTGAGTTGGAGGTGGGCCGAAAGTATAGAGAAGAAGTGGTAGAGTTTTGACCTTGAATTCTCAAAATTAGACCCGAAAAATAGATTATTTTCTCTCTTGTTTTTGACTCTCTTGCTCTCAAAATTTAAAAAATTATTAATTAAAAAGTTATTGAAAATTCTTTTCTCTTGAATTTAAAAAAATTAACATGATTTTAATTAGTTTTGAGGAAGATATGGTCAAAAAAAAGAGCTATTCTCGGATTCACAAATATAAAGCCCGAAAATGTACTTCAAATAATTGAGTTTCAGGTAAAGAAAATCTCAAGATTGAAAAAAATGATCAACATAAATGTTGTAGCCACTGGGATTTCGTGTGGTTTATGAAAAATAGTTTCTTAATTTGAATGTGCATTAAGTTATGATCAAAACAAAATGGCACATTCTTTGGCTTAAAAACCGGGCCAGAGAATGCACTGGAAGGAAGTGGATTTTTGACATGGTTAGTTTTAGAACAACACAAAGTGGTCAACATTAAAGTTATAGCCACTAGAAAAATACATTATTTGGAAAAAATAATTTTGTATTTTGGTTCAATTTTGAAGAAGTTATGACCGAGAGAAGAAGAGATAAAATATGGAGAAAAAAGGAGTATGATTTGAAGAGGATGAACATTGATTTATTTTGAATATTTTGTAAATATTTTGACATTATTTCTTCCTAATTTTTTCCTATGGCTTAGAAGCCATTAATGAGAAGATCAATAAAGTGACGAAGCTTGAGAAAAGAAGAAGAAGAAATGTGAATGAAAGTGAAGGAGGAGGTGAGTATTTATAGAAAAAGAAAGAAGTGGTAAATTTATCAAAATAACCTCTTACCAAATTACCAAACTATCCTTACTTCAACCTAAAGCAGCATCCACTTTTTCAATACTTAACATCATCTTTCACTTCTTACTTTATGTCTTAGTCACTTAAAGATTAAGTAAAGAAAAGTAATTATTTTGTTGGATTTTAATTTGATGTGATTTGATGTTTACTTTTCTTGCCTTTATTAATTCTTCTTACTTTTACTAATGACTTCTAGAAGTTTTCTAATCCTATTTAGTAAAAGTAAATATGTTTAGTTATTAAATGTGTAATATATATGTTAATACATATTAAAAAAGATGCGATAACATTGCGTCAACTTATTTTGAACAAAACGTTGATTTTCGACGAAACGTTTTCCGGTCACATTTTGAAGTTTTTGTTAAACTGTTTATTCATGTAAACCAAACTTCAAATAAATTTATTATTATCTTTAAATAATTAAAACAAGCATATTTGACTTATAAAATAATATAAAACAATATCCAAATCTTCTTATAAAAATACAGCATCGATTTATCGATATACGATGAAATTTGTCAATTTTACAATGGGAATCCAAAATCTTTATTCAATATCAAAAATAAGTTTACCATTCTTATTTATCATATAAAAAACGATTGTTTAGTTCAAAAAATCTACATTTTAACATTTAAAATAATTTAAAATCTCATTTTCAAAGTGTTAAAATTACGGGTCGTTACATTCTCCTCTACTGAATAGAATTTCGTCCTCGAAATTGCCCTGAACCTAAACCCACAATCTTTTACCTAAATCATTATTTCACAAACTTAAACCCATAAGATGTACCCAAATCATCCGTATAAAATATCATATTTGATCTTCTATTTGAATCCATGAATTTATTTTCGAATTAGTATCGATCCCGCGATCCTCTAGTGCGGACTCTGATCAAGCTTATAGATCAGATGCACTTGCTTTCCTTGCATATCTCTCAACTATGATAGAAAACTCGAGTGACTAACCACAAAACATCATCAGTGCTCGCCGTCAAAAAATCAAGTGATAAATTCTTTTCTGAATCAGTGTAAACACCTCAAAGTTCCGTACTCAGATATTAGATCAAAATTTGTATGACGAAACGATTTACGTACAAATTACATATTTATTCCTATTGGTTTTCCTCTGTTATACCAAATTCTCTTTCTTCACATCCTTTATTTTTTCCATATTCTTTTATTTTTGGCATATTTTCTTTAATACTAATATTGTTTGTGAATCTTTTCGTAAAACTATTACTTAAGCTTATTATATCTTATGAACCCCACTATGTATATCCATCACTTTTAAAAAAACTTAAGTTCGAATCTTGAATTAATGGTAGAATTCATTAATAATACTTTTTCCAGGTTATAATTACATTTTAAAGAGTCATGATTTTACTTAAGTGTATAAATAGTTCATGACTTAAATCTAGTTTTATATAATACCTTTTTACATCCTAACAGTATATATATACACACATCCCAAATTCCTGATCGATTATATATCCTGGTGAATTACAGTATGTTGTAGGTTGTTATCCTTTCAAATTCGTTAGTACAAAATTTATTTCCAATTCAATGCTACTATAAATTTCTCCACTTTTAAATCCTTTTTATTTATAATCACATTTATAAAACATTCTTATCCAATTTCATTTACTTAAAACATTTCGCAATGGTTTATCTTTTACCAGAATATTCCATAAATATCTTAGCTTTGAGTTTGGTGCGATTTAGAAATTTTCGACTGTCCAAAATCGTCAAGAATCCCGCTTTATCTTATCAATTAGTGATTCCAAATTTATCTTTGGTTCAAACACTTTTATGAATATTACTAAACAATTTATCAATTAATGATTCACATTATCTCTTTAACTTAAGAAAATTGTATAGATCGAGTAACTCCAATATAATACCAAGAAACTGGGTACTACCAATAGTATCATATATCCTCTTAATAAGGAGAGTAATACTTAAAAGAAGTGCTTAGCATCCGAACACATCTCTTGCCCATTTTTAGTTTATTTCGAGCCATTCGAATTAGTTATCATAAAATATCTCTTTTTATTGGAAATAATATCATTTTCAAAATCCTTTAGAGATTACTTTTATTTATAAAACCTATCTTATAAGTTCTTTTTATAAATTTATCTTATATTAATTTACTTCACTTAAATTACCATAATTTTTTTAAATTACTCAAATTTAAATTCTCATTCCTTTTATATTTACCTTTTACATAACCATTTTATATTTGTTAAATACATTTTTATCTTATATTTTTTTAAACTAATCTTATTATCAAACACCTTATACTCAAACTGTGAAATTCTAATCACAAGATGTTCATATTTAAATTTCACCAATCTTGATTTCTAACAATATAACTTTTCAAAAAATATATTTTGTAATTAAAATATAATCCTCGGAAAAATTATTTTATTTATAAATTTTTCAAAACAAAACCTTTATATGTAACATTAACAAATACGTGCTCATATTTAATACTCCCAACTCATTCTAGGGTGTTATTAGCCCTATCTATAATGAGTTACTTATCCTAGGGTATTGCTAACACTATCTCTTGTGAGTCTTTACACCACTAAAGCCAAGGTTCTTGCTTAACCTTCAGCTTCGATACCAGATGTCGTGGCCCCTTTTTCCGTACCCTCTGAATCGATAATAAACCAACATGTCCAACTCAAATTGCATGAAAAGATAGAACACGAAGGGTAATAAAGAAAATAAGATATAAAAGAATCTCACACGAATGGAATAATATATAATATTGAACAAATATCTTTACAGCGAAAGACTTTTACATTACATATATCAGAGTCTAACTTAAATTCAGATTTGGACAGTTATAAACATCTGTCCTTACAATTGCTGACAACATCAAACTAAAACTACCATAGCGGATAATAGAATATGTCCATACATAGATGAATATCTCTAGCTCCCCTCTGGAAATTTCAACTGTCTTCAACTAAACCTGAAACTACTCGGATCTGACCCAAGTATTGAAAATATCCAGATCAGGCTTGATAAACCTGCGTGAGAAATACTCAATAATAGATTACAGTGTCGTATATCGGCCTTTAAATAAATAAAATCCTTTGAAACGAAAGAGTATCTTATAAGACAACGCCCACACATAAACACGGACGGCTTTTTACCTTTGATAACTTAAAACACTTTTATATATCAAAACATTTGATATTATTTCTAATGACATCTCTTTGAAAATATTTGCAAATATACTTATATATCTTAGCCGAAATGGTTACCCGTATAGTATTTCGAGGCTATCCATTACGTCAATACAAACAAAATCGCAAGTTCTTATTGGAGAATGAATTTCTATACAAATGAGCAGGTGAATGGACTACCTTCCGATGGGTACACCTCTAGATGGATGTCCCAAGGAACCATCACAAGGCTCCTCTATCAACACAAGACCGCCCTACCTCTGTAACTAGATAGTACCGAATATGTCATCGCGTCATTACCGAGCTTTAACCGAGTGCGCTCTAGTATACAAACCACATTAATTTACATCCCAAACGTCATAGCGGGAAGAAGTATATCTAGAAGGGGATGATCACACCCTAATTGGGAATGACCCACTTAGCCTTGCTGCATCTAACCATGTTTCGGTCATTTCTGGTTGATGAGGCTTGAGGCAACGATTACCTTTCTACATAACACATCTTCTTTCATTTTAATGCCACATTGCCATTCCACATTCACACGACTAATTTTTGCAAACGTATAACTTCCTGAGCTCATATGTCTTGGGAAAGGGTGTTAAGCTAAGAAAATGTGTCTTCTCCACCAACAACTGTTATACTTTTATAGAGATCACTCGCTACGATTTGGAATGCAAGGTCAGACATTCATCCATACAAATTCATTCTGGGACCGGATGAACTTCCCTCAGCCATTACTAGGCGAGAAGCCCTTGTGGTTTTGAGGGTTTTCATAACAAAGAGACTACTGCTACGATATAGTGAATCGGGAGGTTTCCCCCAATTAATCAACATGTAGTCCTTCATTATTATTCATAATAATATCTCGGTCTTCAAACATCTTCATTTTTCGAACACATAAATTGGTTCGAAGTGGTTTTCGGATAGGAATCACCTAAATCCGACCTTGGTTCCTTCGAAGCCAATCATCGCTTTAAAAGATGTTAAGTTCATATGTGTATATCAATCATAATCAATTACTTCATCTTTTATTTAAATCAAATATCTTTCTTAGATATATTCTCTTCAATTTATTCCATTTCATTTTCAAGTGTATATGGAATCATTAAGCCTCATTTATTAAATCATTTGATTTATTTAAATATTTCTTAAATCCTGGAATAATTCCAAATCATTTTCTCTTTTACTTAGGGAAACCTTTCCAAATCATTCATTAAATCTAAATCAAATATTTCTTTCATTCAAGTTATAACTTTTAACTTAGGGAAAATATTTCTAAATCATTTATTAAATCTTAATCAAAGATTTTATTCTTAACTTCAAATAATATTCTTGCAAATCGAAGATTTTCATAACAGAGCACTACTGCCACTTTAGACATGGTAAATTTCACCTCCAGGGACTAATGAAAAGTAATCCTGCATCATGAATATCTTTGTCTTTAATATGTTTTATTTCGAAATTAGTTTAAAGGGGTTTTCGGATAGGAATCACCCAATTCTGATCCCGGTTCTTCAAATAGGAATCACCCAAATCCGATCTCGGTTCCTTCATACCAATCATTGAATAAAAGATGTTAAGTTGTTAAATAACATTTAAAGAATTTGTTTCTTATCTTTTGTCTTGGAGAAACTTAAATATGATCTTTTAGAGCATCCGGGCTTTCCTTTCGATCTATTCCACCCCTCGCCTAAAAAGAGAAAACATAGGCCAGGTAAGTTCATGGCACTGGTTGCTCCATTCCTAATCTTAGTTAAACACCTTGTTTTCTCTTCCCAGATCTCACAGGCAGGACAAATGTACTATTCATTTCCGCATACTCAGATTGTTAATACATTTAATATTCTTTACATTTTGTTTAAGTGGTATAAACAATTCCTCTTAACCTTTTGTTCAAACTTTTATTAAAATTTTCAAATCATCTTTAAATTACTTAATTATTTTTTTAAAATTATTACAAAATATATAGGAAGGAATTGTCGAGTTTAAAACTATATTCAAAAGGTTATAGAATTCGCAACATAAAAGTGATACGAAAAGTGCTATATAAGCTTATTTGATTTAAACAACTTTTAATATTCGAGAATTCATATTTTCCATTTCAAGTCTCTTTTAAACCATGTCAATAGATTTATCAATTTTTATTCATATTTTTAATCATTTAAAGATGTCATTTATAAGGAAATCCTGTTTTGGATTCCGAACTGCAAAACCGCGATATTTTTAAAAAATTGTTTTGGACATATTTCAAATATACAAGATGAAAACCAGATTTTCTTTCCTTATTTATTTAAACATATTAAATGTTTATAAAACATTTCTCACTCTTTCTAAAACTATTTCCAAAAGGTTTACGCGTTCCATATACACCATTTCATTTTCAAAAGGAAAGTGTTTTCCTTTGTGCTTATCGACGTGTATTAACGTGACTCGGTAAACAATTTAACAATCATATCAAACAGTCAATACTTGATGATCTAAGCATATATAAACATCCATAACAATCATAGCATATCATCAAACATGTATATATATATATAAATATATATTTTAAATAGAGTTTCTCACCATAATCCAAAGCGATTAACTTCCTACCAACATTTAAACTAATCCACGCTTCACTAACTACTTCCTACTCCACTTAGACATTAGTAAACAACCTTACCTTCCTTCAATGTGCTCGACCAAGGCTTGAGATGGAGGTGAGCCAAAGTATAGAGAATAAGTGGTAGAGTTTTGACTTTGAATTCTCAAAATTAGACCCGAAAAATGGATCATCTTTTCTCTTATTTTTGACTCTCTTAGTCTAAAATTTTGAAAAACTTGTTAACTAAAAAGTTGTTGCAAATTCTTTTCTATTGATTTTAAAAAAAAGTATCTCTTGATTTTAATTAGTTTTGAGGAAGATATGGTCCAAAGAAAAAGAGCTATTCTAGGATACACAAATATAAAGCCCAAAAATATACTTCAAATATTTGAGTTTCAGGTATAGAAAACTTCCAAACTGAAAAAATTGATCAAGATAAAAGTTGTAGCCACAAGAATTACATATGGTTCGAAAAAAAGTATTTATTAATTTTGATCTTTTATGATCATGTTATGATCAAAACAAAATGGCATATACTTTGGCTTAAAAACTGAGCCACATATTGCACCGGGAAGAAGTGGATTTTTGACATGGTTACTTTTAGAATAAGACAAAGTGGTTAAAAATAAAATTTTATATACTATAAAAATACATGATTTGAAAAAAATATTTTTGCATTTTGGTTCTATTTTGAAGAAGTTATGGCCGAGAGAAGAAGAGGTAAAATATGGAGAAAAAAAAGGAATTTGTTTGAAGACAATGAACATTGATTTCTTTTGAATATTTTATAAATATTTTGACATTATTTCTTTCTAATTTTTTCCTATGGCTTGGAAGCCATTAAAGAGAAGAGGAAGAAGGTGAAGAAGCTTGAGAAAATAAGAAGAATAAATGTGAATGAAAGTGAAGAAGAAGGTGAGCATTTATAGAAAAAGAAAGAAGCGGTAAATTTACCAAAATAACCTTATGCCAAATTACCAAACTATCCCTACTTCAACCTAAAGGAGCATCCACTTTTTCAATAGTTAACATAATCCTTTCACTTCTTCTTTTATGTCTTAGTCACTTAAAGATTAAGCAAAGAATTATTTTGTTGGATTTCGATTTGATGTGATTTGATGTTTACTTTTCTTACTTTTGTTAATTCTTACTTACTTTTACTAATGACTTCTAGAAGTTTTCTAATCGTAAACGTGTTTAGTTATTAAAATGTGTAATATATATGTTAAAACATGTTAACAAATGTGCGATAACGTTGCGACAACTTATTTTGAACACAACATTGATTTTCGACAAAACGTTTTCTAGTCACATTTTGATGTTTTTGTTAAACTATTTATTCATGTAAACCAAACTTCAAAATAAATTTCTTATTATTTTTAAATAATTAAAACAAGCATATTTGACTTATAAAATAATATAAAACAATATCCAAATGTTCTTATAATAATACGACATCGACTTATCGATATGCGACGAAATTTGTCAATTTTACAATGAGAATCCAAAATCTTTATTCAATATCTAGAATAAGTTTACCATTCTTAGTTATCATATAAAACATGATTGTTTAAGTTTGAATATTCTACATTTGAATATTTAAAATAATTAAATATTCCATTTTCAAAGTGTTAAAATTACAGATCGTTACATATAAACTCTAAATTCTTCAACTAAAAATCTTCATCCATATTTCCAGAATATTTCCAATCAATCGGTTGTCAGGATCCAACCAGTTGAAACTCCAATATCACTCATTTCTTTTTTACTATCAAAATTTTCTAAGTCAGTTATACTTCAAATATATCTTCATAAATTTCCAAATATCAAAAAAGTATAACTTTGGTCCAAATATTCTTTATATGAACCTTAACCCATTTAACCTTATTATCGGGTAAACGTCTCTTCTCTATAATATTTCAACAAAATAATTTAGTTCACCTTTACTCTTTCTAACTATAATCACAATCTTACTTTCATTATTCGAAAAATTCTTGTATCCAAATAATATCGATCCCAGTCCACTAATCCTTATCCAAACCATCTTCCCATCTGTATCCAACATCTTCCCATAAATATTCTTTCAATATACTCCAAAGTCAATCGATCTAAGCACTATATGGGACTTACACTTGAACTAGTTACCATTATATTTCCTTACCCAAAATATTAACTTACCTCCTTTTATGATTTATTTTTTCCCTTCTTTACAGCTGATAGTATTAGTTGCACTTGGGGCCACTTCCAATGCCTAACCCTTCTCTTCCTTACTCATTTCTAGTCCATTAATTTTTTTTTTGAATTTGACCATTCAATGCTCCTTTTTATACTTTTATAATTACAATAAAATATCTTCTGATTGAAAATTCTTCGCAACATCAAAATTTTAGAACTTCCATTCGCTTTTGTAACACATTATCACTTTTAAAATATTGCTTTACCAAAACATGTCACTTACATAAAGGTCACAAGATAAAATCTTTTCATTGAAAATTTACTTTGTCTTTATATTTTAATTTCAACATGAATTATTTTCCTGAACTTTAATAACTTAATATTAACTTCTTTTAAACACATTAGAATTTTAAATTAACTGTATTTATTTTCTAAAACACTCTTGTTTTATTTCAAAATGTCATTTCAAATAATTTATAGTCATTTTAGCATATATATATATATGTGTATATGTATATATGTATATATATGTATATATATATTGTAATTATTTTGTAAATAGAGGATTTCCAACCACTTTAATGACATAACTTATATATATGAAAAATATTCATTAGAACTTACTTTAGCTACTCTCCTTATTCAAATTTAGAAAACATTGCCGCAGCCATTAATATTGGCTATAAATGTGTTCAAAAAATTTCACAAATCTTTCAATTTCTTATTTAAAAAGAACATAAATTCTACTTACTTTGGATTAAATTGTTAAATCACCTTTTCAAAAATTATCCGTATACCCGTTGTCTTATATAAACACATTATCATTTCATGAATTTTCTTATAAACAAAATTTATAAATTCAACTTTGAAACTACTTTTCCTTTTAAACATTTTGTTTAAATTTACTCTCTTAGAATACTTACTTTCGAAACTCAATCCTTTTACCGTCCTAAGTAACTAACTATATAGTACATCTATCAAATAAAACCCAAATGATCATATGTACTCGCACAAGTGCTTAACCACATTTCCAATTTCAATTGGGGTTCACTTCCAACATAATACAAAGAATTGCTCCTCATATGGAAAATGTAGGTACTGTGGGGTTTACACTGGTTTGACTCATCGTTTATAGATATTGTTGGAACCGAATGCGGGCATTCACACCACAATATCCTTAAGATTGACTCTAGTATCATTCCACTCTTGGTCTTAGTCCACCAACAATGTATTGTGCCTATTTCCATTCTTAGCAATTCACGGTTGGGATTCATTAGCAAATCACCAATAGACAAATAGCTCAACTGGAGCAACTATAAATATATTCAACTTATATGTATATTATTTCATATTTCATAAAATATAGAAGTATGCTCTCTCAATACGTTCATAATCCTATAACCTATGCTCTAATACCAAATTTAACAACCAACCATTTCTAAACTTCGTAACTATACAACGAAGTCCCGAAAGGTGATTCTTTGGGTGATAATACATATTTATATACATAGAGAAAGCATAAAATAAAACTAAACTGACTAATGACTTTTAGAGTCTTACAACGGGCGGTCTCACAAAATATCATATTACACAAATATGTATATGTCTGATGACATATTTGATACCACTACATAAGTCTGTACAATCCAAACCCAAACGATGCCACATACTATCACATCAAGTCTATAATAAACATACTTTGTTTACAATATGTACGGTATATACAAGTTTCATCCCTAGATCTGTCATGCCTCCAGACTCCATTAACCTAAGAATATAGATAGAAAAATACAGGAGTGGGTCAAACATATGTCTACGAAAGTGAAGCAAATCTAATACAATTATACTACTACAACAACGATAACATGATTTATAGACCAAGTAAAATATCATCTGTACCCACCTACGCCATGCAACAGAACGATATTGTACCTTCTAAATAATCTTAAATGTAGTCCAGTCTCGCCTTTTGTGCTAAAGGATTGTACATCTACAACCATTCGGTCTCGCCGCGTGATGTAAGGATAGTCACACATTGGACTCGCACCTGCACCCGCTACGTGCACTACAGATTGATTGTTATCCACACTAACACTCCTGGACTAGACTCGATGCTCTACAGGAGAAGTTACGTTAATACCATAAATCAAAGACCTGTCATATACGCTACAAGGTTCAGGTATACACATTACCAACTATATATTTATACTTCATTGAAACTACAATATCCAAGCCATACACCATATTCATATTACATCGTTTCCGTAAGGGTATTACTTACTCACCCAACTACCAAACCACATATCCGAATGTCGAGCCTCAATATCATCAAATTACTCACCATGCTTTCCTAGAGTAATCAACTGCTATTCCAAAGCACATGTGCCACATCCATACATCGATGTATGCATCCAAATGGCAACCAATCATACCATAAAAGTGTCGAGACAACCCTTGGAAATCATCACACGAAGTAATCAAAGTAAAACACGATAACTTTGGCAATTAATTTGCCTGAAATCACAAATCTAGGTGTTCACCGGTCGACCGGCGATGCATCCACCAGTGCATCGGTGAAACATCCAGAAATGGATTTTGTTTTTGGAGTTTATATTTTACTATATAGATGTTCATTTTGATCTTGTTTTTATTAAACCGTGGGTTATACTTCATACACACACACATTGTACTTCAAGTTCTTAATTCCTAAACACATATATACATTAATATAGGCTTAGATCAAGTTATAATATGAATTTGGTGTAAAAGTTGTTAACTCTATTTACTAAATATAAAACTATGTTTATTTCATATGCTTATATTTCTAATACTACTATCAGGTTATACATGTTAATTTCACATCCTATATTTGTCCTAAACCATTTTATATCTATATCAAAGCATTATATCGAGATCGGAAATACCGCATTCACCAAAACTGTAAGACTGCTTCCTGCCTTCATCGAGGAACTTCCATTTTTCATACAAACTCTTTTTTCCAAATCATAATGCTCATCCATACGATCAGTTTGAAGGGTAGATCATCAAATTCTATCAAGAAACGAAGAAGATATATCAATTCAAATGTTTACATTGCCGGCAAGGAATGAGTTACAAGATTTCCTTACTGTTTAGCCTTGCTGCACCTCCAGGACTCTGATTTATATCACCAGACTTATATTTTTTGTGTATTACTCTTTGCATGTTTTTATCATCTACTAGTTTCATGTAAATACGTTGAGAAACGAAGGAGATATGCCTTTTTGAAGATCGATATAGAAAGAAGAATTAGCATGCACGATTTTCATCATTGTCCCTCACTATCTGGTGCTTGTGCACCTCCACGCTGTAGAATTTCCCCTCCTAGTCACTCCAGATCCGCAGCACTCTTCGATAGCTTTGCAACTCCGCTAGTTTCATAGAATTGCATTAACATGTGAGTGTTATATTGAATTTTGATCTTAGGTGTGTTAGGAGAGGAGAAGAGGAAAAAGAAGAGAAACATCAATGTAGTTATTTGGATAACGATAATACATATTTCTTAAGTATTTGGAGGGAAGATCACTGACCGTTTATGTAGATATTCAAATTCGAACTCAAATGCCTAAAGCCACCTAACTCCAAAGCCTATTTCGCTTGAATCATCTTTATACGACCTTCAATTGAGACAAACAAATATTCCACGCAACTTAAAGAAACGATGCAGTCGTAATGGCATTTGTTTTGTCATCAAATTCCAATATTTCTAAAATGGTCGTTTTGCCCCTCTAATGGAATTTGCCAAAATGCCCTATAGTTCACTTTAAAATTTATGTATTATTATCATTTATGTCCTATTTAAAATTTTAGGGTATTACATGCACATGTAACAAATTACATAATTGCCCCTAGAGCATACTCCTAACTCCATCAATCTCTCACTTGTACTTGAAGTCAATTATAGAATCTTATTCCAATTTCTCCAATCAGTTTCCTCAAACCCATTAGGTTAGTCCCTCAGTGAATGGGTATGCTATTATTTTTCAACTATCTACGTTATCAATCAACTGTCTCCAATGTTGATAAACTACATTTATCATGTAGAACAATTCGGAGTATGTCTCTCAACTTCCAGTGAGCTCTAAGTTCTATTACGAACTATATCCTGACAATATTACCATATAACAATGTTATGAGATTCTCAACATTTGAATACACCCATGCTTAGTTTTAAATTGTGCATTTATATTTATACGCATTGCTTTTATTGCGGCGCTATTCAAGATGATGTATTTTTCCTTCTTCATTAAACCAGCCATGATCTTTCATTTGGAACATTGTCAACTTAAAGATTCTTAACTTGGATTTATTATTGATGTTTTGTACTCAATGTCACTTATGAAAGTTCAAAATCCGAGCGCTGCTTCATAAGGAGTTTTTTATTCCTATAAACAACTCTCTAGTATTTTGTAAATACGCGAGAACACTCCATGTTACCATTTAGTGATATCAATTTGGATTTAATACTCAATGTATCAAATACATAAAGAAATCATGATATCGTAAATAACATAACATGTATGATAATTCCTATTGCCAACGCATAAGGAATCCATCTTACATGTTCCGCATTAAACATTTTGATAAGATGTCCTTGCATATCGTTTGGGACATTCTCAATACCTTTTATACTTACTATAAAAGACATCATTTATAAATCCAAGACTAAATACTAAAACAACTAAAGCTAATTTTAGCATGAGCACATCGTTAACAATCAGCTGCCTTGTAACAACCCGGGTATTTTAACGGTTTTAAGTAATTTAATTAACTGAATTTTGTGAAATTATAAACGATAAAATTTTGAAATTTAAATTTGATATTTGAAATGCGTCTAGTTAAACATAGCAACTAGTAAATTTTCGTCCAAAAATATGAAAGTTTATTTCGTGCGTAAATTTACTTCAATTTAATCAGTTAAAAAGCGATGAAAATAAAACATTTTCGAAACCTAAATATTTTCACATAGAAAAATTCTAAAACAACTTCTGAGCAAGGCGCTATTTTTCGTTTTTCCAAATTCGGACATCTTTAGCTCCGTCGATCTTATTTTTCTGTGTTTTTCATGCATTTTCCGCTAGTAGAAAATTTGAATTTTTATAATTCAATCGTACCACTGATATCCGTATACTGTTTTGATTGTCTCGTCGTGCTGATCTCTACGGTATATTCAATTCTGTGTTTTGAAGTCCGGTACACAGCGGAAATCGTGAAACATTCAAATCGTATTGGTTCCAAAACAAATTTAGCTTTTAAACTTCTTTGTGACCATTCGATTTTTCAATCGGCTGAGATGATTGGCCACCATTTTTTTTATTCCCAAAATTGTAATTTCACCTTCGTTCTCTCATTATTTTATATTGATACATTTTCTGTGCCTCTTCCTTTTCATTGAAACTCCCATATTTATATTAATTCTGCCTATTCCTCTAACCTTCAACCTACCGTCCCTTCACATATTTTATTTCCTTTTTTTTTCATGGCTGTGACATTTCAAAACCCATTCACCTCTGTTGTCGCCGACCTCTCCCTCTTCTGTCCTCCACCAGCACGCACACATCACCTCTCATCACCGAGATCGGACCACCCTTCTTCTCCCTACCTACCAAGCTCTCCACCCGAGCCTCAACTTCCATCGCCGCGACCCTCGGCCACCACTTCGGCCTGACCTCAAACGCACAGTCTCCTCGCACTCCAGCAAACCCTCCCAACCCACCACCTACCCGAGCAAACCACCCCCTCTTTCCAGTCGCCGAGCAAGCACACCCTACCAGACCGTTACTCCCTCCGCAACCAAACCCAGTCGAGCCACCCAGGCCTCCAACCCGAGCAAGCACCTAGCCGAGCCACTGTCATGGCCTTCCTCCAGTTTTCCACTTCTACTTTATATTAGGTAACATATATTTGGTATTATATATTGATTTTGAACTTTTAAAGATAGTTTATATATGTGTGTGTTTAAGAGGATTTATATATATTATATTCTGATTTTAGAAATCCTACAGTAAAGTATATTAATAAAGGCATTTGAAAATGAAATAAAATTGACATTCTTATATTTTTATGTATGTGTAATGCAATAATATGTATTAATATTCTATTCTAACTAGAGTTATATAGTAGTATAAGTGTTTTTATGTATGTTATATATGTCATACATTCCGTATAAGTCGGATATTTTTTTATAAATAGGAAAGTGATATATACAGAGTTTAAATGTATACATAGTAGTCTGCATGTAGTTATACATTTGCTGTTTATATATCTATACGTTTATAGGACGAACGGTATAAAAGGAAATATGTTTACTGTATATTGTATTACAAGGAAGTGGTATATGTTATATACATAATTGATGTTTTCTATTCAAGTGAGTTTTCTTAAAACCGTGTATATATTTTAAATATATATATATGTAGACCGTGTATATGCCAACAAAATATATGTTTTCAATGTATATCTGTGTAGAAGTTGATTTTTAATCTGTACGTATGTATGTATAAAGTGTTTATGATATGAGAATTTTACATAAACTTATGCCGCCGGCGTGCATGTCTTATTATACATATAAGTTTTTTTTATATGATGTTGGATATAAAAGCTTATACAAAGATTTTATAACCTGCTTTGTAGTTTTGTAGGATCTGTGTAGATTTCATTTATAGTTTTATATATACGCATGTCTGCTATATTAATAATGTGGTAACATATACATAGTTATATTTGCTACAGTATAAAATTTGTAGTGTATAAATATGTATACATCGATATTATAGAAATAGGTAGGCATACTAGTTTCGGCAACTCATTTAAGATTTAGTTTTGCCAGCTCATTTGTCTTCATATCCAATTTGTTTTGGAATGAGTCTAGTTTAAGTTACTTTTGGCAAGTCTGTACTAGTACATCTGAGCCATTATATATATATATATATATATATATATATATATATATACTTTGTCTATAAAATAGGTTTTTATGATCTATTATTTTCTAGTTTTGATAATATATATGTATTTGGTGACTTTATAACGCATATATATATATATAAATATATATATATATATATATATTTATGTTCTAAGTCACATATTCTTTTTTTGTTATATAAATACATATGCTTGACTGTAATATTGGAGTTTAATCTAAACAATGATTTTGAAATACATGTATATATATATATTTAATTTAATATGCGTTAAAATTTGAAGATGATTTTTGTGCATATATATATTATTTACATGTTATATCTATATCAATTTGCCTACATAACCAATCTCCATCGATCCAGTTCTGACTTGACTTCGTCAACTTCTATCTATTCAGCCTTGACCATCGAATCGTGTCCATCTATCGTTGCTTTGGAATTCGTAGCTCATTTCTTCGTCGAATCTATCTAGCCTCGAAAGGTGAGAAATCACTCACGATTAATGTTCTTTTATTTATTAAATTTAATTTCAATTGAAATCTGCTGCTGTTAGTTATGTACACTGTTATATATGCTATTACCTGTATTTGTTCACCTGTGACATCTGACACCATTATCTGTTAATTATTTATCCGAAGATAACACAGTTTGGCTGATAATTGATTGATTATTTGTTGTTTATATTGGACATTAAATTGTGATGTATAAAGTGATAATATTATGCAATTAAATTTGACGTAGGATAGTTAAAAATTTAAATCGACATATGTGTTGAATTTGATTAGTTAATTTGAATATGATGACCCCTTAAATGTTTAATTATTTGACACGTAGAATGGTTAATCACCCTTGAACCATTGGAATTTATGTGTATGAAATTGAATAATTGATGTAAAGTGTAGAACCGCATAGAATAATAATGTAATAATCTTTAGTCTACATGAAATGATAGTGTAGATTCTAGAAATAATTATATTATTTTGCACAAATAACAATGTGAATTAATACGATTATTTCGGGATTATTTGAATTAATTATTGAATTGTTATTGATTATTGTTATTGTTTGTTTATTTATTTGGACACCATCCCATTTATCACACTGCAAGTTCCCTTTATTATGCTTGAGTTTGAATTGAATTGGAATCGGGTTGAAATGATATATACCCAATGAACTTGACTTAGGATAGAGAATTAAATTAAACCCGATTGGTCAATCATTTGATTTAAATAAATAAAGATTTTATTTGAATTATAATAAGGTTTTGGAATAAAACTGGAATTTAAAATTTAAATGAAAAGAAATGTGAATACTTGAAATTTGAAACAAAATATTTACGTAGTGATTGATGAAAGAACGTTGTTTAATTTAAGAAATGATTGAATTAAGTTATGAAAATATTTAATAATTAAGTTTTGGAATTTTTAATAATTAAGTTTGAAATTATTTAATAACTAAGTTTGAAATTATTTAATAATTTAGTTGAAATTATTAAGTTTTGAATTTATTTAATTACTAACTTTTGAAATTATTTAATAATTGAATAAGATTGAATTAATTGATAATTAAATAAAATTTGAATTCTTTGATAAGAGGAAATTAAACTTTTGATTAAGTGAATTTTATCTTCATTAATAAATGAAATGGGGTATCTATATTTATATGTTAGAGAATTATTTAAATAAGTGAAACTGAACTTCTCGAATATGTGGATGTTAGTTTCTTTATTAATTGAGTTTTGAAATTTTGTAAATAAGTAAATAAATAAGTGAAATTGAATTTCTTAACAAGAAATAAAATGCGTTTTATTTTAAAAATATAAGACTTGAATTCAGGAATTTGATTTGACTAATTTAATCTAATTGAATTTGAAGTTCTGATATAATGAAGTTGAACTTAAGAAATTGATTTAATGAATTGGAAATCTAATAGAAATAGTTTTGAATAATAATTTAACTTAACGAATATTGAATGAAATCGATAACTGAATTTGAAATTGTTTTGTGTGTTAAATTAGTTTATTTAAATGATTTCAGAATGAAATTTATATACGAACTTGAATCAATATCCGAATCGTTTTAATAAAAATGGAAATTGAATTATAAGATTTTGAAATGGTATTTTGGAGTTTTGAAACGTAAATTATGAAAGTTGATATAGAAAGACAAATGAAATGATGGTTTCTGAATTTTAGTTGAAATTGGAATTTATTTGGTTTTGAAATTTATAAAATGACCAATCAGTGTAATAATTACGAAAGTTATTAAAGAAACCGGAATCGGTTATGGGCATACTCTCTGTCTAAATCGAAAACCACTTTAATAACTATACGCGGGGTGTGATCCAGAATGAAGTGGTTGAAATGATGTACGTGATGACTGAAGAAAGAGAACGATAATGGTAGCCTTGACACTTGCGTAAAATTGGAAATGACTCAAACAGGAACCGTGCCGGGCCAAATGGGGTTAGCCACCTCGAGCGAACACACTTCTTCGATATTACTCATTACTTGTTACTGATTGGTGCACCCTCGTACTTTTGGGAGTGTTGTTTCGCGGTGTTGCGATCATTGCGGCGATGCGTTTTCACCAGTCCGGATCAGGCAAACGGTAGTTTCACTACCTAGGGTATTGCCTCATGTGCCTTGTCATACTTGTATCCCTATATATGCGACCACTACGAATTGGTTTTGTGTTATACCTATGGAGTACTCCTTGATATCCTACTAGTTTATGGTGGATTTTACAGTGCTGTATAGACTATAACGCTTATATAAAATGTGTTAAGAGGGATAATGGTAACGCCTTAATACTATTTTGATATTTTACATTACTGACAGATATTATCTATTTAGCGTATTTACTACATAGTAGATAGTTTAACGGATCCTTAGAGGATGGTTATTCCAACATCCTTTGAGTTACTTGTATTTCAATTGTTATTTCACTTGAGTTGGATTTATTGATATAAGAGTATTAATCCTGACTCGAGTGTTTTGTGTTTTGCTTTACGCTCGGGTCAGACTGATTGTACCAGTATTCGAGACTCGCCTTTGGAGTTGGAGCTTCGCTTGGTGATCCGGCTATCTATCCATCTTCCGGATATTCAGTTGATTCTAGTGTTGTATTCTGATATTGTATTCGACTATTGTATTCGAGACTTATGTTGTATCATATTTAACTCTGTTATCTATATATAGTAGCTTCATGAACTACTTTCTTTTGCTTCCGCTGCATATTATTACTCTGTGTCTGTGATTCTGTGATTATTTATTTACTGTATATCTGAGTTTTGCCAAATTAAAATTAACAATTCGGTATTTTGAATTATTCAAGTCCGACATGTGCGGATGCGAATGTTCGAAAATAACGGGTCGTCACAGTTGGTATCAGAGCTTTTGGTAGCTCTAGGCAAAACTTAGCATATAGGGTAAATGTATTTACAGAATCACTCTCGAGTTTCAATCCCTTCCTTTTGACTCAATTCCTTTGGATTTTGGAGCGTTCTCTGCGGTTCCAAAAATCCATTCGTGTCCCTCACTATTCGTCTTCTTTCAATTCTGGAGCATCCCATAACTCCACTTCGGAAAACCCTTATAATGAATCGGCGGTTTCGCCAAACTTCGAATGATTTGTAAAGTGGTAAAACTCCTTTACAATAGGCATTGATTTACCGGAGATTTCCGTATCCACGGTTTACGATGCTATCTATTCCCTGCTATACCTGAATTCTATCTCTTGAGATCGAATGTTGATTTACCTCGAAATCCAGCATCGATCTTATTCTTGAAGTTACGGTCGACCCGGTTAAGGTTGCCCGTGAACTAAATAAGCTTATCCATTTCTCAATTCTGCTATTGAATCATCTTATCTTTCTTAAGAACTTGGCTTCGAATCAGAATTCTCTTTGATTTGAGTCCATAAATTTGAATCTCTATCCTTGTTTTGGAATCCATCCTTGTATCGTCGAGCTGGAAGTGTATTTGTAAATTAATATTTAAATGTTTTAATATATATTGGGTGTTTGAGTTGTTGATGTTGATTTGGATTTTCGATCGAGTCGTCTGATCAACGCGATCGATAGGATTTCCAAAACACTTGAACAGAGCCAACTGACGTAATATTATTTTCAAATTTGGTAAATAAAATAGTTTTGTATGATTATATTGCATATAAGCCAAAAAAATTCTGAAATCAAAATGTTAATGAATCTGTTGTTCGAAATGTCAAAATTTAATTTTCATTTATTGTTTTGTAAATCATTGACTATTTCATAATATAAATAACTAATTATAAATTTTGGTTATAACTTGATTTGGAGTTTGTAATGAATTTAATCAAGAATTTAAGAATTTAATTTCCGGTGATCTTTGATTTGAAAGTTTTAAAGTGTATAGTTTTAAAATATTTTCAAATTGAAATCATTTCAATGAGTTAAAATGTTTAAATCAGTGCTCTTCTATTTTGTCGCTGGAAAATAATTTCGGTGATGGCGGCCGCATCATCGACATTCATTTTCGAGTTTCGAAGTGGGGAGACTATTCTGTAGCTTTGCTATGATTTGGTTTGAAAAATAAATTGATTTGAATTTCTTAAAGTATGCTTTGATTTGTAATATATATATCGGTGTATGATATAAATCTGATTTGATATATTATACATATATTTATTGCCTCTAAATAAATTTGAAGTTACTCAAAAATTAAATCCTTAAAATTTATGATAAAGGATAATTTCAATTATAAAATGAAATCAATATTTTGGTTGAATATGTAAGCTCGAGATAATGGAATTAGTGAATTTTGTTGATATAATACCCAATTTCATTCTAATATAACTTACTAAAATTTTCAAAAGTTAATTATGTAATTGAATATTATACAAATATAAATGATATCAAAGGAAATTTTAAATAAATTTAAGTAGTTAAAATAAGTGTAAATATACTTAATATATGTGATAAGATATATTAAGTGAAATAAAATTTAATAATAATTTGGAATAAGAAAATTAAATTTGTCGAATAAATTATGATTATAATAAATGACTATTCAAATTTATGATCTTTAAAATTGATATTTTAAGAAAATTGGATAATATATAATATAAATTGCCTTTATAAATAAAATGTGAGTGCGTATAATAAATATTATTCACTTATATTTTTAATTATAAAATGTTTATGGAGATAAATAGAATAATAAGTTAAATAAATAATAGGTGTGATTAATAAAAAAATAAAATTTGTTTTGAAAGTTAATAAATTGAATTAAATCAACTTAAGGGAGTATCTTGAATTAGTTGAATTTAAATTAAGTTTCATTTGAAAGAAACCTTTCGTATCTAACATTAATAAATGTGAAATCAAATCAGTTTAACGAAAATCTTGAATTTAAAAACAAATTGTTAAATATAAATTTATTTAAATTGAAATTTATATGGTTTAAATTAATTGTTCATTATGTAATTCAAGTTTATTTTCTTTTGGTTGTTTCTATTCTCCTACTTTCTTCCTTTTCGAGGACGAAAAGTTTTGAGTGGGGGAGAGTGTAACAACCCGGGTATTTTAACGGTTTTAAGTAATTTAACTAACTGAATTTTGTGGAATTTTAAATGATAAAATTTTGAAATTTAAATTTGATATTTGGAATGCGTCTAGTTAAACATAGCAACTGGTAAATTTCCGTCCGAAAATATGAAAGTGTATTTCGTGTGTAAATTTACTTCAATTTAATCAGTTAAAAAGCGATGAAAATAAAATGTTTTCGAAACCTAAATATTTTTACATAGAAAAATTCTAAATCATCTTCTGAACAAGGCGCTATTTTTCGTTTCTTCAAATTCGTGCATCTTTAGCTCCGTCGATCTTATTTTTCTGTGTTTTCATGCATTTTCCGCTAGTAGAAAATTTGAATTTTTATAATTCAATCGTACGACCGATATCCGTATACTGTTTTGATTGTCTCGTCGTGCTGATCTCTACGGTATATTCGATTCTGTGTTTTGAAGTCCGGTACACAACGGAAATCGTGAAACGATCAAATCGTATTGGTTCAAAAAAAAATTAGCTTTTAAACTTCTTTGTGACCATTCGATTTTTCAATCGGCTGAGATGATTTTCCACCATTCTTTTTTATTCCCAGAATTGCAATTTCACCTTCGTTCTCTCATTATTTTATATTGATACATTTTCTGTGCCTCTTCCTTTTCACTGAAACTTCCATATTTATATTTATTTTGCCCATTCCTCTAACCTTCAACCTACCGTCCCTTCACATATTTTTTTTTCCTTTT
Organism: Allium cepa; assembly: GCA_030765085.1. Lineage (NCBI taxonomy): Eukaryota > Viridiplantae > Streptophyta > Magnoliopsida > Asparagales > Amaryllidaceae > Allium > Allium cepa. Next base: position 619,064,415 of record CM060942.1, read on the forward strand.
TTCTTTTTCCATTGCCGTGACATTTCAAAACCCATTCACCTCTGTTGTCGCCGACCTCTCCCTCTTCTTCCCTCCACCAGCACGCACACGGCACCTCTCATCACCGAGATCGGATCACCCTTCTTCTCCCTACCTACAAAGCTCTCCACCCGAGCCTCAACTTCCATCGTCGCGACCCTCGGCCACCACTTCGGCCTGACCTCAAATGCGCAGCCTCCTCGCCCTCCAGCAAAGCCTATCAACCCACCGCCTACCCGAGCAAACCGCCCCCTCTTTCCAGTCGCCGAGCAAGCACACCATACCTGACCATTACCCCCTCCGCAACCAAACCCAATCAAGCCACCCAGGCCTCCAACCCGAGCAAGCACCTAGCCGAGCCACTGTCAGGCCTTCCTCCAGTTTTCCACTTCTACTTTATATTAGGTAACATATATTTGGTATTATATATTGATTTTGAACTTTTAAAGATAGTTTATATATATGTGTGTGTTTAAGAGGATTTATATATATTATATTCTGATTATAGAAATCCTACAGTAAAGTATATTTATAAAGGCGTTTGAAAATGAAATAAAATTGACAGTTTTATATTTTTATGTATGTGTAATGCAATAATATGTACTAATATTATATTCTAACTAGAGTTATACAGTAGTATAAGTGTTTTTATGTATGTTATATATGTCATATAGTGCGTATAAGTCGGATATTTTTTTTATAAATAGGCAAGTGATATATACAGAGTTTAAATGTATACATAGTAGTCTGCATATGGTCATACATTTGCTGTTTATATATCTATACGTTTATAGGACGAACGGTATAAAAGGAAATATATATGTTTACTATATATGGTATTATAAGGGAAGTGGTATATGTTATGTACATAATTGTTGTTTTCTATTCAAGCGAGTTTTCTTAAAACCGTGTATATATTTTAAATATATATAGACCATGTATATGCCAACAAAATATATGTTTTCAAAGTATAGCTGGGTAGAAGTTGATTTTTAATCAGTACGCGTGTATGTATAAAGTGTTTATGATATGAGAATTTTATATAAACTTATGCAGCCGGCGTGCATGTCTTATTATACATATAAGTTTTTTTATATGATATTGGATATAAAAGCTTATACAAAGATTTTATAACCTGCTTTGTAGTTTTGTAGGATCTGTGTAGATTTCATTTATAGTTTTATATATACGCATGTCTGCTATATTAATAATGTGGTAATATATACATAGTTATATTTGCTGCAGTATAAATTTTGTAGTGTGTAAATATGTATACATCGATATTATAGAAATAGGTAGGCATACTAGTTTCGGCAACGCATTTAAGCTTTAGTTTTGTCAGCTCATTTGTCTTCATATCCAATTTGTTTTAGAATGAGTCTAGTTTAAGTTACTTTTGGAAAGTCTGTACTAGTAAATCTGAGCCATTATATATATACTTTGTCTAGAGTATAGGTTTTTATGATCTATTATTTTCTAGTTTTGATAATATATATGTATTTGGTGACTTTATAACGCATATATATATTTATGTTCTAAGTTACATATTCTTTTTTTTGTTACATAAATATATATGCTTGACTTTAATATTGGAGTTTATTCTAAACAATGATTTCGAAATACATGTATATATATATTTAATTTAATATGCGTTAAAATTTGAAGATGATTTTTGTGTATATATATTATTTATATGTTATATCTATATCAATTTTCCTACATAACCAATCTCCATCGATCCAGTTCTGACTTGATTTCGTTAACTTCTATCTATTCAGCCTTGACCATCGAATCTTGTCCATCTAGCGTTGCTTTGGAATTCGTAGCTCATTTCTTCGTCGAATCTATCTAGCCTCAAAAGGTGAGAAATCACTCACGATTAATGTTCCGTTATTTATTAAATTTAATTTCAATTGAAATCTGCTGATGTTAGTTATATACACTGTTATATATGCTATTACCTGTATCTGTTCACCTGTGACATCTGACACCATTATCTGTTAATTATTTATGCGATGATAATACAGTTTGGCTGATAATTGATTGATTGTTTGTTGTTCATATTAGACATTAAATTGTGATCTATAAGGTGATAATATTATGCAATTAAATTTGACGTAGGATAGTTAAAAATTTAAATCGACATATGTGTTGAATTTGATTAGTTAATTTGAATATGATGACCCCTTAAATGTTTAATTATTTGACACGTAGAATGGTTAATCACCCTTGAACCATTGGAATTTATGTGTATGAAATTGAATAGTTGATGTAAAGTGTAGAACCGCATAGAATAATAATGTAATAATCTTTAGTCTATATGAAATGATAGTGTAGATTCTAGAAATAATTATATTAATTTGCACAAACAACAATGTGAATTAATACGATTATTTCGGGATGATTTGAATTAATTATTGAATTGTTATTGATTGTTGTTATTATTTGTTTATTTATTTTGACACCATCCCAGTTATCACACTGCAAGTTCCCTTTATTATGCTTGAGTTTGAATTGAATTGGAATCGGGTTGAAATGATATCTACCCAAATGAACTTGACTTAGGATAGAGAATTAAATTAAGCCCGATTGGTCAATCATTTGATTTAAATAAATAAAGATTTTATTTGAATCATAATAAGGTTTTGGAATAAAACTGGAATTTAAAATTTAAATGAAAAGAAATGTGAATACTTGAAATTTGAAACAAAATATTTACGTAGTAATTAATGAAAGAACTTTGTTTAATTTAAGAAATGATTGAATTAAGTTTTGAAATTTTTTAATAATTAAGTTTTGGAATTTTTGATAATTAAGTTTGAAATTATTTAATAATTAAGTTTGAAATTATTTAATAATTAAGTTTGAAATTATTTAATAATTAAGTTTGAAATTATTTGATAATTAAGTTGGAAATTATTTAATAATTTAGTTGAAATGATTAAGTTTTGAATTTATTTAATTACCAAGTTTTGAAATTATTTAATAATTGAATAAGATTGAATTAATTGATAATTAAATAAAATTTGAATTCTTTGATAACAGGAAATTGAACTTTTGATTAAGTGAATTTTATCTTCATTAATAAATGAAATGGGGTATCTATATTTATATGTTAGAGAATTATTTAAATAAGTAAATAAGTGAAACTGAACTTCTCGAATATGTGGATGTTAGTTTCTTTATTAATTGAGTTTTGAAATTTTGTAAATAAGTAAATAAATAAGTGAAATTGAATTTCTTAACAAGAAATAAAATGCGTTTTATTTTAAAAATATAAGACTTGAATTCAGGAATTTGATTTGACTAATTTAATCTAATTGAATTTGAAGTTCTGATATAATGAAGTTGAACTTAAGAAATTGATTTAATGAATTGGAAATCTAATAGAAATAGTTTTGAATAATAATTTAACTTAACGAATATTGAATGAAATCGATAACTGAATTTGAAATTGTTTTGTGTGTTAAATTAGTTTATTTAAATGATTTGAGAATGAAATTTATATACGAACTTGAATCAATATCCGAATCGTTTTAATAAAAATGGAAATTGAATTATAAGATCTTGAAATGGTATTTTGGAAGTTTTGAAACGTAAATTATGGAAGTTGATATAGAAAGACAAATGAAATGATGGTTTCTGAATTTTAGTTGAAATTGGAATTGATTTTGAAATTTATAAAATGACCAATCGGTGTAATAATTACGAAAGTTATTAAAGAAACCGAAATCGATTATGGACATACTCTCTGTCTAAATCGAAAACCATTTTAATAACTATACGCGGGGTGTGATCCAGAATGAAGTGGTTGGAATGATGTACGTGATGACTGAAGAAAGAGAACGATAATGGATAGCCTCGACACTTGCGTCAAATTGGAAATGACTAAAACAGGAGCCGTGCCGGGACAAATGGGGTTAGCCACCTCGAGCGAACACAGTTCTTCGATATTACTCATTACTTATTACTGATTGGTGCACCCTCGTACTTTGGGCAGTGTTGTTTCGCGGTGTTGCGATCGTTGCGGCGATGCGTTTTCACCAGTCCGGATCAGGAAAACGCTAGTTTCACTACCTTGGGTATTGCCTCATGTGACTTGTCATACTTTTATCCCTATATACGCGACCACTACGAATTTGTTTTGTGTTATACCTATGGAGTACTCCCTGATATCCCACTAGTTTACGGTGGAGTTTACAGTGATGTATAGACTATAACGCTTATATGAAATGTGTTAAGGGGGATAATGGTAACGCCTTAACACTATTTTGATATTTTATATTACTAACAGACATTATCTATTTAGTGTATATTATAACATAGTAGATAGTTTAACGGATCCTTAGAGGATGGTTATTCCAACATCCTTTGAGTTACTTGTATTTCAATCGTTATTTCAGTTGGATTTATTGATATAAGAATATTAATCCTGTCTCGAGTGTTTTGCGTTTTGCTTGACGCTCGGGTCAGACTGAGTGTACCAGTATTCGAGACTCACCTTTGGAGTTGGAGCTTCGCTTGGTGATCTGGCTATCTATCCAGCTTCCGGATATTCAATTGATTCTAGTGTTGTATTCTGATATTGTATTCGACTATTGTATTCGAGACTTATGTTGTATCATATTTAACTCTGTTATCTATATATAGTAGCTTCATGAACTACTATCTTTTGCTTCCGCTGCATATTATTACTATGTGTCTGTGATTTTGTGATTATTTATTTACTGTATATCTGAGTTTTGCCAAATTAAAATTAACAATTCGGTATTTTGAATTATTCAAGTCCGACATGTGCGGATGCGAATGGTCGAAAATAGCGGGTCGTCACAGTTGGTATTAGAGCTTTTGGTAGCTCTAGGTAAAACTTAGCATATAGGGTAAATGTATTTACAGAATCACTCTCATTCGAGTTTCAATCCCTTCCTTTTGACTCAATTCCTTTGGATTTTGGAACGTTCTCTGCGGTTCCAATAATCCATTTGTGTCCCTCACTATTCGTCTTCGTTCAATTCTGGAGCATCCCATAACTCCACTTCAGAAAACCCTTATAATGAATCGGCGGTTTCGCCAAACTTTGAATGATTTGTAAAGAGGTGAAACTCCTTTACAATAGACATTGATTTACCGGAGATTTCTGTATCCTCGGTTTACGATGCTATCTATTCCCCGCTATACTTGAATTCTATCTCTTAAGATCGAATGTTGATTTACCTCGAAATCTAGCATCGATCTTATTCTTGAAGTTACGGTCGACCCGGTTAAGGTTGCCCGTGAATTAAATAATCTTATCCATTTCCCAATTCTGCTATTGAATCGTCTTATCTTTCTTTCGAACTTGGCTTCGAATCAGAATTCTCTTTGATTTGAGTCCATAAATTTGAATCTCTATCCTTGTTTTGGAATCCATCCTTGTATCGTCGAGCTGGAAGTGTATTTGTAAATTAGTATTTAAATGTTTTACTTTATATTGGGTGTTGGAGTTGTTGATTTGGATTTTCGATCGATTCGTCTGATCAACGCTATCGATAGGATTTCCAAAACACTTGAACAGAGCAAACTGACACAATATTATTTTCAAGTTTGGTAAATAAAATAGTTTTGTATCATTATATTACATATAAGTCAAAAAAATTCTGAAATTAAAACGTTAATGAATCTGTTGTTCGAAATGTCAAAATTTAATTTTCATTTATTGTTTCATAAATCATTGACTATTTCATAATATAAATAAATGAATTATAAATTTCGGTTATAATTTGATTTGGAGTTTGTAATGAATTTAATCAAGAATTTAAGAATTTAATTTCCGATGATTTCAAACTTTGATTTGAAAGTTTTAAAGTGTGTATTTTTAATATATTTTCAAATTGAAATCATTTCAATGAGTTAAAATGTTTAAATCAGTGCTCTTCTATTTTGTCGCTGGAAAATAATTTCGGTGATGGCGGCCGCATCATCGACATTCATTTTCGAGTTTCGAAGTGGGGAGACTATTCTATAGCTTTGTTATGGTTTGGTTTGAAAAATAAATTGATTTGAATTTCTTAAAGTATGCTTTGATTTGTAATATATATATATATATATATATATATATATATATATATCGGTGTATGATTTAAATCTGATTTGATATATTATACATATATTTATTGCCTCTAAATAAATTTGAAGTTACTCGAAAATTAAATCCTTAAAATTAATGATAAAGGATAATTTCAATTATAAAATGAAATCAATATTTTGAATGAATATGTAAGCTCGAGATAATGGAATTAGTGAATTTTATTGGTATAATACCCAATTTCATTCTAATATAACTTACCAAAATTTTCAAAAGTTAACTATGTAATTGAATATTATACAAATATAAATGATATCAAAGAAAATTTTAAATAAATTTAAGTAGTTATAATAAGTGTAAATATACTTAATATATTTGATAAGATATATTAAGTGAAATAAAATTTAATAATAATTTGGAACAAAGAAAATTCAATTTGTCGAATAAATTATGATTATAATAAATGACTGTTTGTAACGCCCCGAAAATTTTCGACTTTCAAAAATTCATCATCGATACTCACTTTATCGACTGCCGAGAAATCGAAGGCCAAAAACCCGAAATGTTATGGGTTTTAAAAAGAATTTAAGAAAAGAGAAAAAAAGAAAGAAGAAGAAGAGAAGAGATAAGAAGATAGAAATTAGAGGGAAAAGCAAACAGAGAATAGAAAATAGAACGAAAAGAACGGAACAGAAAACAACAGAACAATAACAGAATCTCACAATTCGCAGCGGAACAACATATAATAATAAATGAATAATCTTTAAACAAAGAACTATATCAGTTATTACATTTCATACATTTCATTTCATTACATCATATCATCAGAGTATACAACATCAAACAAACAGCGGAAAAAGAAATACTATATAACTAGTAATACGTCATGCCATCCAGCTTGCCTCCAGCAACTCCAGAATATCCAGAATATCCTGATAAACCTAACTCTTAACTGCCCGTGTGGAAATTGGTGGGCACCCAGAGTTTAGGAAGGAAAATAATAAACTCCGAGTCAGTCATGTGACTGGTGTGAGAACTCAAAACAGTTTATTTATCTTTAAAATCAAAATAGAGGAATATTTTTAAAGTCAATTCGCAGTGCTTTTAAAAATGAGACTACCATAAGGCCTCCCGCACACACACACAATGCAAACGCAGAATCGGAGGAGATTTCTCCTTATGATAGTCAAAGATGCTTGATACGCATTTAAAAGAACATTTGATATTATTACTAGTGCATAGTGTAGGAAAAATTCATTTCGAAAGTAGAATATAAATCTTAGCCAGCATAGACATTCCGCACTTATGCCTACTATAGCTACCATGTTCAATAGCAGGTTACCGCCACATTCCATGGCAGGTTATACAACTAAAACCGTACAAGTCACGTATTGTTTCTTTGGATTTCCAACGAATGATCAGGCCAAGGAACTTCCCATTGCCACATGAGAATGCCTCTGGATGGACATCCCCGAGAACCAAACCGGATCTCTACCAACACAAGGCCGGGTTACCCCTAACTGAGTAACAACTGACCGAATATGCCATCCCCCGGTCCTTTGGGACCTTTAACCGAGCGCTCGCAATCAATTCACACAATCATAACAAAGTGTTTTCAACATGAGTAAGTATCTAGGCTCCATACCATGATACCACCCTTTTCCAGAAGGAAATGCACACATCCTAAAGGGCGCTACCCCTCATAACCTTGCTGCTTCTTTCCTGTTTTGACCATTCACGGGGTGTAAGGCTCGACGAAGTCACGTCCACAAAACATACTTTATACAAAAGCCATGCCTTGGGTCAACAAATGATCATAGAAATGATCACAAAGATAGACGATCAAATAAACGATCCTATCACAAATAATCAACACAATGATCATTTACAGCAACACTTAGCATGTCACATTACCAAATTGGGAATATATCGCTGATAACATTCAACTATATAACCTCTGAGCTCGTACATCTCAGAGAAGGTGTTAAGCTAAAAGAATAAATTCTCCACCACCAACAGAAATATATTTGAAAGAAATCGGCCTTATATCTCAATTTGTAATGTCAGACATACAATCCATATAAGTCTGTTCCGGGCTCGAACAAAACCGAAGGCACTTACAAAGAAGTCCTTGCAATCCGGATATTCACAATCCTGATCGGATTCACCATCACATATGGAGAACTCTATACCGGAGCAACTCGGTGCAGAGTCAATCGACAGGTCATCCTATCGCTCTTGCAAATACCGGGTCTTCAACACCGATCTTCAAATGCAATTCACAACGATGTATCACATATTCAGAATGGGTTATACGACCCCATGGTCCTTTCCCGGTTAACCCGAATAGTGAGCGCTTATTCAAAAATAAGTGTGGCATTCACATTCAAACAAATCACATCAAATACCCATTCAAAGGGAAATATTGATAGTCGGTTATTGAACTATCAATGGATATGCACACATCACCAGTTTCCAAATAATTTTCCAAATTATTTATTTTCCAAAATATCTTTACAAGATATATAATTTTCAATATGTCAAAAATATATCAATATTTATTTTTGAACCAATTCCACTTTCTTTTATAAATTCCTTAGTGAATTTATATTCCACAATATCTATGAATATATGATTTTAATTATTCATTTTCAGTTTATCTTCAAAAAGATAAATTCTCAACTTATTCACTTTGCATTGGAAAAACATTTCCATACTTACTTATTCATAAGTAATTCACAAATTTTATTTATTTTCAACACTTAGGAAATATTCAATATACTTAAATCGAGATTAAGTATATATTTCATTCTTTAAGGAAATCATTCACTTAAACATATTTATTTGGGCCAAAATGAATGTTGCGTAAAACATCGTTACGACAACCCAAAATCACTAGTATAGGGATTCGAACTTAAGATAGATATATAAATCCCAATACTATACAAAACATTTCCTTTCGGAAAACATTTACTATAACAACAGTGTTATAGTCCACTATATCCTTTTATTTCTCGAAAACGTCTATTTCAACAATCAATGTTGAAATCTATAGTTTCGAATCTCAACACATTTTAAAACATCGTTAGATCGTTTTAATTCTATTTAAAATATCACATTCAAAACAATTTCTTTAACATATTATTCACTATTCAAAAACGTGAACATACTTGTTAACAACTTTCATCACTTCTATTCATTTTATTTTAAAGGATCATTCACAGTAAAAAAATGTGAATATAACTCCATTAATAGGTTTCAACAATTAACTTATCAAAATAAGCCGTTTGCGGATTTATAAAACAACGTTTATAAATTCCTTTATTAACCTATATTCAATTCATAACCTAATTATAAACCAAAAGTTCACGTTATAAGTTAAATACTTATAATTTATTTGTTTGCAAAAATCGTTCCTTTAAACTTCACAATTATAAATCTTATAACTTATAAGATTTATTTATTCACCCAAATCTATTCTTTTAATATCCTTACAAATTTTATAAACCTACTGTTTATAAAATTCCATTTATAACTTCACCGTTTATAATCCCATAAATTTCATTCATTTATGAAATTCATTTTCACTTCATTCAAACACTTATAAAAACTCATTTTATAATGTCAATATTTCAATTTATAAATATCCATTTATAAATCTCTTAATATAATTCAATTTATATTATTCTTTTAAAACGTCTTTAATCTCCTTTATTATTTCACCATTTTGATTCATAAAATAATTAAATTTTATAAATCCCATATTTAAATTTTTCACAATAAATCCTAAAATCCCGATTAAACTATTTTATAAAATCATTAGCATCATATTCTCAAAAATCAGTTTTTTTAACTATTTTTCTCAAAAATCATAATTTTTATAACTTTAAAAATTATAACGTTTATTTATTTAAAATGAATCAATTCAAAAAATATAGTATACTTCAAAAATCACTTTAAAAATCATTTTTAAAATTCCAAACTTGGTCCAATGATGCAACATACCAAATAGCCAATCACGACAACAACGACATCATATATCGTATATGATAATCAACGAATATCAAAATATCCATAATCAAATAAATACTGTTGAGGAATCCAGTTGGATCCCTCCAACCTGTTTCCTGCATCCACAAACATTAGCACAATACCAATTTCGCTCCAGTACGAAATTATCGCGGTATATGGGATTTAAATATTATCCGCTTAATAGACGGCGCAATAGGGTCTCATCCGCTAAACAAAAAAATGCGGGAAATCAATAACTCCAATATATACATATGCCAATATATATATATAATGCTATTATATATAATACCAATTTCACTGTTTATGAAATATTCGCGGTATATGTTTTTAATAAATAACATCCGCTTACTAACGGCGTATAATGTCTATTTTAACAATCAATAAATATTAATCATCATTCAAACATGCATTCAAATATTTTAAATCTAACTATTTAAAATAAAATCGAAACTGATTCGATTGAGTGAGAAATTCTCACCTTGATTTAAATTCCGTTTTAGCGATTTATTTCGAATAAAATTAAACGGACGTTTAATTTTACTCAAAATTCTCACTAACTCCAAACGACTCCAATCCAATTTCATCGCGTAGTGCTCGTCCATACGATTCCAACGCAACTGGTTTCGCGCGTTTTCGACCTCGTATGAAAAAGTTATGATTATTTGAAGTTACACGAGTTTTATATTCATAATTTACAATATAAACTAAATATTTTCAAACCACAACTCATCTCAACCCTCAGATCTATGCTCCTCCTCATCTGGACCGTGCGTGCAAACCCCCCTCCCTTTCTTCTTCACGCGCACAACTACAGGAAGCCGAACCCATTATCAAATACTAGGGTTTAATTTTGCAACACCCATACTCAACTAAACTTCATCAAATTACTGCCATGTCGAAGCCCTTCGCGAGAGCTACCTCCACCACCAACAGAATGAAGCTCGGCCACCTGTATTGTCTTGAATTTCGTGTGCAACTCAGCACGGTCGGCCCCCCTATCTCCCTCCTTGCCTCTCCATATTTGATCATAGCCGTTCACATCGAAGCTCTCGTTGTGATCTTCATCTTTGTAGTTGAATGTTTTTGACGAATGTTGACGGATTGGAAGAAATCGAGGGACGAAGGTTGCGTGTTTCTGGCCGTTGACAGTGGGGGTGGCGGCTGTAGAAACAAATTAGGGTTTTGTTTTTTTTTTCTTTTATTTTTTAGAATGGTGGCTATTTATAAGAAAATATCGAACACTATTCATCCCGGAAATTCCGAACTCCGATTTACGCGCCGTAACCAGCGTTTCTAGGGTTTACCCCGCGTTCCGGACACAATGAAATAGGTTTCGAAAGCTAATTCGGACATCTGTGCGAGTTATGGCAACAAACGTTCAATTTAAATTAAACCGATTTAAATCGATTTCTAGGCGTTTTAATTTGTACCGGACAAACGGTAAATCCAATTGACACGAAATTTGAAACCTTACAATAATATCACATTACGGATCCGATGAAACTGGTTTCGTCGAAATCCGAGACTTTTTGAAAAATGGCTATTTTAACTCGCCAAATTAAAATTAAAAATAAATCGATGCGTTTCGAGCTGCCACGATCAAACGATAGCTCCGATTGACACGAAAATTGAAATCCGGTAATAACTAACTATTACGGATCCAATGGAATTGGTTTCGTTCAATTCTGAGACTGTTCAAAAATTGACTATTTTCACTAGTCGATTTTAATATTAAAATATTCAATTTTCACAATTTAACTCTTAATTCGATTTTAAAAGTTCTAAAATATCATTCTAACTCCCATATGATAAAATAAAATTTTACAAATCATTTTCAATTATATTTAACCCAATTTTCAATTATTTCCATAATTTAACATATTAAATTATCGATTTAATAATCCAATTAAATTCAATAATTCAAAATAAAATTTATTTGACTTATAAATTCACTTATAAATATTTAAAATTAATTATATATTCAAATTTTAATTACTAAAAATCCTGGGTCGTTACACTGTTCAAATTTATGATCTTCGAAATTGATAATTTAAGAAAATTGGATAATATGTAATATAAATTGCCTTTATAAATAAAATGTGAGTGCGTATAATAAATATTATTCAATTAAAATTAAAATTATAAAACGTTTATGGAGATAAATAGGATAATAAGTTAGATAAATAATAGGTGTGATTAATAAAAAAATAAAATTTGTTTTGAAAGTTAATAAATTGAATTAAATCAACTTAAGGGAGTATCTTGAATTAATTGAATTTAAAATGAGTTTCATTTGAAAGAAACCTTTCGTACCTAACATTAATAAATGTGAAATCAAATCAGTTTAACGAAAATCTTGAATTTAAAAACACTTTGTTAAATATAAATTTATTTAAATTGAAATTTATATGGTTTAAATTAATTGTTCATTATGTAATTCAAGTTTATTTTCTTTTGGTTGTTTCTATTCTCCTACTTTCTTCTTTTCGAGGACGAAAAGTTTTGAGTGGGGGAGAGTGCAACAACCCGGGTATTTTAACGGTTTTAAGAACTAACTGAATTTTGTGGAATTTTAAATGATAAAATTTTGAAATTTAAATTTAATATTTGGAATGCGTTTACTTAAACATAGCAACTGGTAAATTTTCATCCGAAAATATGAAAGTTTATTTCGTGCGTAAATTTACTTCAATTTAACAAGTTAAAAAGCGAAGAAAATAAAACATTTTCGAAACCTAAATATTTTTACATAGAAAAATTCTAAATCATCTTCTGAGCAAGGCGCTATTTTTTTTCCAAATTCGGACATCTTTAGCTCCGTCGATCTTATTTTTCTATGTTTTTCATGCATTTTCCGCTAGTAGAAAATTTGAATTTTTATAATTCAATCGTACCACTGATATCCGTATACTGTTTTGATTGTCTCGTCGTGTTGATCTCTACGGTATATTCAATTCATTGTTTTGAAGTCCGGTACACAGCGGAAATCGTGAAACGTTCAAATTGTATTGGTTCCAAAAAAAAAAAATTAGCTTTTAAACTTCTTTGTGACCATTCGATTTTTCAATCGGCTGAGATGATTTGCTACCATTTTTTTATTCCCAGAATTGTAATTTCACCTTCGTTCTCTCATTATTTTATATTGATACATTTTTTGTGCCTCTTCCTTTTCACTGAAACTCCCATATTTATATTTATTCTGCCTATTCCTCTAACCTTCAACCTACCGTCCCTTCATAATTTTTTTTCCTTTTTCTTTTTCGATGGCTGCGACATTTCAAAACCCATTCACCTCTGTTGTCGCTGACCTCTCCCTCTTATGTCCTCCACCAGCACGCACACGGCACCTCTCGTCACCGAGATCGGACCACCCTTCTTCTCCCTACCTACCAAGCTCTCCACCCGAGCCTCAACTTCCATCGCCGCGACCCTCGGCCACCACTTCGGCCTGACCTCAAACGCGCTGCCTCCTCGCCCTCCAGCAAACCCTCTCAATTCACCGCCTACCCGAGCAAACCACCCCCTCTTTCCAGTCGCCGAGCAAGCACACCATACCTGACCGTTACCCCCTTCGCAACCAAACCCAGTCGAGCCACCCTGGCCTCCAGCCCGAGCAATCACCTAGCCAAGCTACTGTCATGGCCTTCCTCCAGTTTTCCACTTCTACTTTATATTAGATAACATATATTTGGTATTATACATTGATTTTGAACTTTTAAAGATAGTTTATATATATGTGTGTGTTTAAGAGGATTTATATATATATTATATTCTGATTTTAGAAATCCTACAGTAAAGTATATTTATAATGGCGTTTGAAAATGAAATAAAATTGACAGTTTTATATTTTTATGTATGTGTAATGCAATAATATGTATTAATATTCTATTCTAACTAGAGTTATACAGTAGTATAAGTGTTTTTATGTATGTTATATATGTCATACATTGCGTATAAGTCGGATATTTTTTTATAAATAGGCAAGTGATATATACAGAGTTTAAATGTATACATAGTGTCTGCATATAGTTATACATTTGCTGTTTATATATCTATACGTTTATAGGAGGAATGGTATAAAAGGAAATATATATGTTTACTATATATTGTATTATAAGGGAAGTGGTACATGTCATATACATAATTGCTGTTTTCTATTCAAGTGAGTTTTCTTAAAACCATGTATATATTTTAAATATATATATATATATATATATATATATATATATATATAGACCGTGTATATGCCAACAAAAAATATGTTTTCAAAGTATAGCTGTGTAGAAGTTGATTTTTAATCTGTACGTGTGTACGTATAAAGTGTTTATGATATGAGAATTTTATATAAACCTATGCAGCCGGCGTGCATGTCTTATTTTACATATAAGTTTTTTTATATGATATTGGATATAAAGGCTTATACAAAGATTTTATAACCTGCTTTGCAGTTTTGTAGGATCTGTGTAGATTTCATTTATAGTTTTATATATACGCATGTCTGCTATATTAATAATGTGGTAATATATACATAGTTATATATGCTACAGTATAAAATTTGTAGTGTATAAATATGTATACATCGATATTATAGAAGTAGGTAGGCATACTAGTTTCGGCAACTCATTTAAGCTTTAGTTTTCCCAGCTCATTTGTCTTCATATCCAATTTGTTTTGGAATGAGTCTAGTTTAAGTTACTTTTGGCAAGTCTACACTAGTACATCCGAGCCATTATATATATGTATATACTTTGTCTAGAATATAGGTTTTTGTGATCTATTATTTTCTAGTTTTGATAATATATATGTATTTGGTGACTTTATAACGCATATATATATATATATATACATTCTAAGTTACATATTCTTTTTTTTGTTATATAAATATATATGCTTGACTTTAATATTGGAGTTTAATCTAAACAATGATTTTGAAATACATGTATATATACATTTAATTTAATATGCATTAAAATTTGAAGATGATTTTTGTGTGTATATATATTATTTACATGTTATATCTATGTCAATTTGCCTACATAACCAATCTCCATCGATCTAGTTCTAACTTGATTTCGTCAACTTCTATCTATTCAGCCTTGACCATCGAATCGTGTCTATCTAGCATTGCTTTGGAATTCGTAGATCATTTCTTCGTCGAATCTATCTAGCCTCGAAAGGTGAGAAATCACTCACGATTAATGTTCTTTTATTTATTAAATTTAATTTCAATTGAAATCTGCTGCTGTTAGTTATGTACACTGTTATATATGCTATTACCTGTATCTGTTCACCTATGACATCTGACACCATTATCTGTTAATTATTTATGCGATAATAATACAGTTTGGCTGATAATTGATTAATTGTTTGTTGTTTATATTGGACGTTAAATTGTGATGTATTAAGTGATAATATTATGCAATTAAATTTGACGTAGGATAGTTAAAAATTTAAATCGACATATGTGTTGAATTTGATTAGTTAATTTGAATATGATGACCCTTTAAATGTTTAATTATTTGACAAGTAGAATGGTTATTCACCCTTGAACCATTGGAATTTATGTGTATGAAATTGAATAATTGATGTAAAGTGTAGAACCACATAGAATAATAATGTAATAATCTTTAGTCTACATGAAATGATAGTGTAGATTCTAGAAATAATTATATTAATTTTCACAAACAACAATGTGAATTAATACGATTATTTCGGGATTATTTGAATTAATTATTGAATCGTTATTGATTGTTGTTATTGTTTGTTTATTTATTTTGACACCATCCCAGTTATCACACTGCAAGTTCTCTTTATTATGCTTGAGTTTGAATTGAATTGGAATCGGGTTGAAATGATATATACCCAAATGAACTTGACTTAGGATAGAGAATTAAATTAAACCCGATTGGTCAATCATTTGATTTAAATAAATAAAGATTTTATTTGAATTATAACAAGGTTTTGGAATAAAATTGGAATTTAAAATTTTAATGAAAAGAAATGTAAATACTTGAAATTCGAAACAAAATATTTATGTAGTAATCGATGAAAGAACGTTGTTTAATTTAAGAAATGATTGAATTAAGTTTCGAAAATATTTAATAATTAAGTTTTGAAATTTTTAATAATTATGCTGAAATTATTTAATAATTAAGTTTGAAATTATTTAATAATTAAGTTTGAAATTATTTGATAATTAAGTTGGAAATTGTTTAATAATTTAGTTGAAATTATTAAGTTTTGAATTTATTTAATTACTAAGTTTTGAAATTATTTAATAATTGAATAAGATTGAAATAATTGATAATTAAATAAAATTTGAATTCTTTGATAAGAGGAAATTGAACTTTTGATTAAGTGAATTTTATCTTCATTAATAAATGAAATGGGGTTTCTTTATTTATATGTTAGAAAATTATTTAAATAAGTAAATAAGTGAAATTGAACTTCTCAAATATGTGGAAGTTAGTTTCTTTATTAATTGAGTTTTGAAATTTTATAACTAAGTAAATAAATAAGTGAAACTGAATTTCTTAACAAGAAATAAAATGCATTTTATTTAAATAAATATAAGACTTGAATTCAGGAATTTGATTTGACTAATTTAATCTAATTGAATTTGAAGTTCTGATATAATGAAGTTGAACTTAAGAAATTGATTTAATGAATTGGAAATCTAATAGAAATAGTTTTGAATAATAATTTAACTTAACGAATATTGAATGAAATCGATAAATGAATTTGAAATTGATTTGTGTGTTAAATTAATTTATTTAAATGATTTCAGAATGAAATTTATATACGAACTTGAATTAATATCCGTACCGTTTTAATAAAAATGGAAATTGAATTATAAGATTTTGAAATGGTATTTTGGAAGTTTTGAAACGTAAATTATGGAAGTTGATATAGAAAGTCAAATGAAACGATGATTTTCGAATTTTAGTTGAAATTGGAATTGATTTGGTTTTGAAATTTATAAAATGACCAATCGGTGTAATAATTACGAAAGTTATTAAAGAAACCGGAATCGGTTATGGGCATACTCTCTGTCTAAGTCGAAAACCACTTTAATAACTATACGCGGGGTGTGATCCAGAATGAAGCGGTTGGAATGATGTACGTGATGACTGAAGAAAGAGAACGATAATGGATAGCCTTGACACTTGCGTCAAATTAGAAATGACTAAAATAGGAGCCGTGCCGGGCCAAATGGGGTTAGCCACCTCGAGCGAACACACTTCTTCAATATTACTCATTACTTATTATTGATTGGTGCACCCTCGTACTTTTGGGAGTGTTGTTTTGCGGTGTTGCGATCGTTGCGGCGATGCATTTTCACCAGTCCGGATCAAGCAAATGGTAGTTTCACTACCTTGGGTATTGCCTCATGTACCTTATCATATTTGTATCCCTATATACGCGACCACTACGAATTTGTTTTGTGTTATACCTATGGAGTACTCCCTGATATCCCACTAGTTTACGGTGGAGTTTACAGTGCTGTATAGACTATAACGCTTATATAAAATGTGTTAAGGGGGATAATGGTAATGCCTTAACACTATTTTGATATTTTATATTACTGACAGACAATATCTATTTAGCGTATATTACTACATAGTAGATAGTTTAACGGATCCTTAGAGGATGGTTATTCCAACATCCTTTGAGTTACTTGTATTTCAATCGTTATTTCACTTGAGTTGGATTTATTGATATAAGAATATTAATCCTGACTCGAGTGTTTTGCGTTTTGCTTTATGCTCGGTTCAGACTGAGTGTACCAGTATTCGAGACTCACCTTTGGAGTTGGAGCTTCGCTTGGTGATCCGGCTATCTATCCAGCTTCGGGATATTCAGTTGATTCTAGTGTTGTATTCTGATATTGTATTCGACTATTGTATTCGAGACTTATGTTGTATCATATTTAACTCTGTTATCTATATATAGTAGCTTCATGAACTACTATCTTTTGCTTCCGCTGCATATTATTACTCTGTGTCTGTGATTCTGTGATTATTTATTTACTGTATATCTGAGTTTTGCCAAATTAAAATTAACAATTCGGTATTTTGAATTATTCAAGTCCGACATGTGCATATGCGAATGGTCTAAAATAGCGGGTCGTTACAAGCCTATTATTTACTTATGGTTCAGAAATATTTATGTACCATTTAACGTTCTTTCTTATGAACACATGCTTCCTGTGCATTTTGATTGATGATCAAAATATATGATATTTCTATCAAAATATTTATTCAATTTCAATGCTTATAAAATGATACTTTCTATCATTTCTTGGATAATATCCAAAACTCACTAACTCAATATCGCTCCCACTGAAGTTGGCACTTTGGTTATTATGTGTAAACAATTTACTCTAAATCATTATTTAGAAATTTCTGTTTCTAGCACATATGTACCAAAATATAAAGTCATATTATGCGGTAATTTTATGATAAAATCCAAACCTACTAGAGCACATAAAATGGTGAATCTGTCATGTTAATTTCAACAATTAAAATTCATGGTATTATTCTTATAAATGTGGCTCATTATATTCCAACTGCATTTATCTTTCTCCTAAAGACACATTTTGGCCAACCGATCATGTCACTTCGCGTACAATTATCATATCATATTTTGATAAGGTGTTTGGTATCTATTTCGGATCTATGCATCATACCATGTTATAGGTACAATACTTTTAATGGTCTTATTAAACAACCGAGGGCTTTTTATTCTTGATATTGATAAGAAACTTATATTTTCTTTTTAAAGAATACTCAATAGACATTCTAATGTGTTGCGTTTATTTAGGTTTGGTTAATTTTGTTTCATCTCTTATAATTACTTTTATCCTCGGATCATATCCAAAACTGTTTTACAACAAATAATTTGTTAAATAAATTCCTTCATTACAAAGTTGGTTTTTCTAGAAACAACAGTTGTTTCTTAGTGCAATAGAATGGGCATTCATAAGCATTTCATGAATTACCTTATACAAAACTGAGTTTGCATTAGCACACAATATGTTTATGTTCATAACTTAAATTGGTCATTCAATGACTATCATACCCAAACATCTTTTGTGTGACTCAACAAGATCATTTATGTATGATTATTACATGTAGTCTTTCGACTTACATATCCGCTAACTCTTTGGCCAACGACATGGCAAGGTTTCTTATAAATCCATATGTTGTATGATTTTGTAAACTATTCTTTAGATGACGTTAATTTTAACCTTGTGTACTAATATTAAGTGCACACCTTATAGAAAGAGTTTAGCTCAACTTCATTCATCATTAATCATGATTTTTCCAACAAAGTTCGATTACTCTTCATCAATACATCATTATGTATTATAGAGAGGGGATATCTTTGAAATTGAATCTCTATTCATATTAGGTACTGTGACAACCAGGAATTTTCGATCCCGAAAATTCCATATAGTTAGGAAAGAATGAAAAGAGATAGAAGAAGAAACAGGAAAGAAACACATATTCTCACATTCGCAGCGGAACAAAGTATGATATCAAATAAAATAACAGTTTGCAAAGGAAAACTATATCAGTCGATTAAATTTTAATACATCAGAGTTACGACATTTATTACAATCACCGGACAGTTATAACAACTTGTCCTAGATAAGCTACAATAAATCACAGCGGAATACACTCCATACGTTCCTGCCATCAAACTCGCCTCCTGAGCTCCATAACGTCCTTACCTGAAAATCTGTAATACTCGGTCTGACCCGAGCATTACATCAAAGTAACACCCGGGTCAGGTTGGGAACCAGCGTGAGTAAACCCATCTAACATGGAATATAAATGCATACGATTTATAAAACCCGGGTAACTCGTATCAACTTACATATTCACATTTTGATAGACATTTCTTATTTCACACATCAATTTCTAAGTACCAAAAAATTAGATTAAATGGTCCAATTCACTTAAATCATTCCATTCCAGCATATTGATTTCACATACCAAATCTATAAAGAATCGAAGTGGTTTATGATATTTACTAA
This sequence comes from Allium cepa, assembly GCA_030765085.1. NCBI lineage: Eukaryota > Viridiplantae > Streptophyta > Magnoliopsida > Asparagales > Amaryllidaceae > Allium > Allium cepa. The sequence continues at coordinate 619,084,571 of CM060942.1, forward strand.
TTCCCGACTCCGGTCTCTTCGATCCCAATGACATTCTAATCTCAAGTTATTCAAGTGAAAAACAATTCAAACTTTAAATTCAGAATGTTATTTTTACACAGCAATTCATCACCGAAAGATAACCACATTATCACTTTATAACCTAAACATATCATATCACGAAATATTTCATAACAGAGATATCTACCAATTAAGACATTAAATTTAATCTCAATTATTCATAAGCGAATTTAATTAACCACACCATTAATTTAACCAAATAAATTAATTATCCAACCCTTGTTAATTAATACTAATCACCATTCTTTAATCATCAATCTAAATTAATTATCCATAATTACTTTTATTAAGTAATTATCCATTGGTTAATTATCCTTCAATTAACTCCATTCCTTAATAAATAATTTAATTAATTCCATTAATTGAATCAATCCTATAACTAATTACATTTAAGAAATAAATCCTTAATTATTTCCATTAAGCAATTATCATTAAAATGAATCACATTTAGTAATTACCCATTATTTACCCTTCTTAATTAATGATATTAAGCCATTATCCTTTTTATTTCTTTCATTAAGTAGTTATCATTAATTGATTTCATATGGTGATAAATCTTTAAATTAATAATCTCTAAATTAATTACTTTAATTAATTTTAACAAATCAATCCTTAAATTTATTACAAACATTACCTTTCCTTTATTAATTATCTACCGATCAAATTAACGAATTATTTCCTTGATTGATCACATAAATCAATTAACCACTTCTAATACATTAAATAATTAATATTTTATTAAATTTCATCATTTAATTTACCCTCTTTTTAAAAAAAACATATAGGGTTTAACCCACATTTTGAAAACAAATCCAATTGAAACATTCCCTTTTGAATTGATTTACATTCTTTGGAAATTTACTAGCTTTTATTATCATTATTATTTTCCTGTACCTGATCCCTTTAAAATTAAAATCTGCTCCAACTCAAAATGATCCCGAGAAAAACTCTCTAAACCCAGGCATTCAAAACCAATACACCGAGTCACCCACATCTCTTGTTACTTCGAGTCATTGCTTGTTCAATCTCGAGTTCGTCGCCGAGACAAATACCTTCATTCCTCAATCCAAATGTCACTGACATGTGCTTCACGTCGTGCTCATGCACAAACAATCAGATGATCTCCGATTGATGTCATGACCATTGACGAGTCGACGATAGTCTTCACCAGCCAACAAAACCCATAGAAACCCGAGGTGTCAACGAAATCGAAATCGAACCCCTAAACCCAAACTGACATAAAGCATGACCACCAGAAAATCCCCCGTATGATTTCATCAGGCCACCGGCGAAGACGATACTCCGTTCAAAGGTTCGCTTGACTTCGATGCTTTGATCGCTACTGGTGCGATCGTCCTTGATGCAATAACTATGCTACAACAACCCAAAAATTACCTCGACTAAAATTTCAACCTTAAACCCTAAATCAGTCTCTCCGATGATCCACATCGAACTATAAAATCAACGAACATTTTTCTAATGATCCCTATCCTTCCAGCAAGCTACAGCCCCGATCTCGAGGCCTAGAAACCCTCCGATCACCAGAATTCCAATAAAACCCATATTCCGCTCATCTTATAAATTCTCGCAATCTACTAAGCTAAAAATTATAAATTTTATTTCAAAAATCATGGGTTTCCAAGTCGAATCCAATAATGCAGAAGAATCAACGGTTTATGCAATTCGAATTTATCATTTTTTAAAGGTCTTCTGTTTATTTTTAAATTTCCTAGTAATCTTTTAACCAATTCTTCTCAAAATTATTTTTAAAACCCAGATCTAGAGCATACAAACAGGTTCGTTGTAGATCTTGAAGTCTAACAAGAACTAAGAAAGAAGAATCAGTTTTTTCTGACAGATTTTGAAACCTGAACTAAGAACAGAAGAAATATCCCTATTTCCAAACTTGCACCGATATTTTAATTCATATATACACTTATTTGTTTACATACCAACCATTTTTTTTTAAATTTCACTTCCATCAGGATAACCATAAGTTATAATTCAGTTTAGGAAGAGTTTACTCATCTTTTATCTAGATGATGACGGTTGTTATGTTTATCCTGGTTTGTAATCCCTTGTTTGTCTTTGATCTTGTTTAGTTCTATTCTGTTTTTATGGTAGTGTTGTTTTATCCATTTTGTTATACATAGTTCCAGTGGGTGAAATAGAAGATAAGGCAGTGGTATTATATATGCATAGAAGTGAAGTGTGTTGGAGAAGCCAGGCTGTGATTTTTTTTGTTTCAGGCCTTTTTTTACATTTTTTTTGTTTAAAGTTTGATCTGAACAGTGTTTTGATCTGACTTGGTTTAATATAAAAGTTTTGATATTATGTTTTGTAAGCTAGGATGTGATGCTTTATGTGCCTTGAGTTGAATGGCATTTATGGTGTGTTCCCTCTTTTGCTTACACCTATCTTCATATAATTTGTATATATGTGTGTGTGTGTGTGTGTATTTTCTTATGTATATATGTATTTGCCATCCTATATATACTTATACTTAATTATATTATTAAATTTCCACTGAAAACATTTTGCACATCAATTATAAACATCTAATTAACTTTTAAAATATTTAAAAGCTTTCCAAAGTTATTAAATAAAATTTTAAAACAATAACATTTTGAAAACCTACTTTTCTATCCTTTAAACTTATCTTATTTTAAATATATTTAAAACTTGTTAAAACGCTTATCCTTGGAAACAAATTAGTTTCATAAGGTAAAAAAAACTTGTTTACTTTATTTTTAAATCTTAAAAGCATTGCAAAAATCAAATTCTTTTGTTTTATAAAACTAGAATGTCTCCTATAAAATTCTTAAATCCTGCTCATGACAAGAAACCCCAGCAAGCACCCAATTAACACACATCAAAAAAATCCAGGTCGTCACATTCCTCTCCCCTTTTGAACTTTTCGTCCTCGAAAAGGAACGAAGCCAGAATTTATGAAAATGCATAAAGTCAGATAAATATTCTTTGACCATTTTTAAAACACTTTTTAATATCCATATAATATTATTCCAAATTAGTTTTTATAAAAATACTTCTATAACTCGATGTTTCGACAAGTCCATACTTGTTCTTACAAAAATTCGGACATACGTTGATTAGGCATACGATTGAAAATCTATAAGTGCTTGGCATACCCGTTTTAAACATCTAGTCAAAATACTTTGAAAAATAATTTTATTGAAAATATAGAAAATAGTTTTTGAAATAGAGGAAATACCTTTGGTGAGAATGCTCTGGAAATCATCACCCCCATCCATGTCGCATGTGACGACCCATAATTTTGGACATTTGAAATCGAAATATTTAATTGATTTTAAATGTTTGGGGGTTGATTCAAACTTGAATTTCAGATATATCAGAATGAAATTGGCAATTTAATTATTGAATTTAATTTATTGAAGTTGGATAAAAATTTGAATCTTCAGTTTTAAACTAAATAAAAATATTTTAAAGGCTTAGGAAATTTATATTGATGATACTGAAGATAATAGAAGCTTCATAGTTGAATTTGAAACTGATTTGTTCAGTTTTGAAAATATATCGTTTAAATCGATATTTAAAAATAGCCTTCTGAGGCACAGTCTCGAAATTCGACGAAACCAGTTCCATTGGATCCGTAATATTGTATTATTATCGGATTTCAATTTTCGTAGCAATCGTAGTTGCGTTTAACCCTGGCAGCTCAAAACGCATAGAAACTATTTTAATCGATTTAATTTGAAATTGATCGTTTACTTCCGTAACTTGCGCATATGGTCGAATTAGCCTCCGAAACACGTTCCGTTGGGTTCGGAATACGGTTATAACATTAAAAACGCTAGGCGGCATACCTGAATAGGGGTTCGGAATTTTGAGATATGTTAAACAAGATATTTTGAATATAAAATTATAAAATAATCAATTAGAAAAGTCAAACTTTATTATCTTCTACGATCGGCCTATCTTATATTAGAAGTCACTATTCTCCAATCTTATAAAGCACGACGCTTTATCTTCTTCAATCCGAAGAAAGAAAAAAAAACGAACGAAATTATTCTCTTCGTTCAATCGAAAAAAAATCAAACCAGATCGAATTCAAAAAAAAATGGCGAGCCCTTCACCTCAATTTCCGTCTTCCCCTTCCTTTTGAAAATAAAAATAAAATAAAAATAGAAATGGAAGCGGCAATCAAAAAAAATTCAAAATCGCGCTCAAATCAAATTGAACGAAGGGGAGGAACCGCGAGTGCGTGAAGTTTGGGATTGGAACCGTAGCTCGCGTGTGAGATTTGGGCGTAGCTGATGGGTCAAAGTGTGGTGCAGTTTCTGGTGAAAGAGGCGACGTTCGCGAGGCCATGTCGTGCTCGATGCCAAACACTGGCGGAAGGCGGTGATGCGCGAAGTCGAAGGTTGGATTCGGCCGTAATTTCGATCGTCGTGGAGGTTAGGGTTTCGGATTTTAGGGGAAATGGTGATTGATGTTGCTGACAAGGTAAAGTAGGTGGGTTTCGATCGACGAGTTGGTGATGGCGTTTGCGAGTCCGAGCCGCGATTTTGGGTAGGATTTCGTTGAGGGTGGATCATGGTGTTTGGTGGTCTCAGGCCTAGGTTCGGCGTTCATATGTAGTTGATAGAGTGGGCGCAATTTCGACAGTTAGGTAAAGTTTTGATTTAGCAGTTTCAAATTTTTAATATATATAAATGTATCCATGTAGGAAATAAATTTTTACAGTAAAGAAAGAAGAAAAAAATTACTGTATGGTTTATATAAAAAGAATGAAACAAGTATAGATATGTGCATTTGTTCAACTACTAAATTTTTTAAATAATGTGATATGTGGTTAATCTGTTAATAAACTTATTAAATTATTATTTTTATCGATAAGAATATTTTAAAAAATAAATGATGGATTTAATTTAGGTTTAAATTTAATTTTAGTTGAATACATTTATTAAAAGAAATTAGTTAAAATATAATTATCAGTTTAGAATTAATCACTGGTTAATTAATTTTTAATTAGTTAGTAAATTGGTTATTCGATTTATTTCGAATATTAATCAACTTTATAAACATTTATACAAGGTCTAAAATGAAGAAACAGTCTGGAATGAAAATGGATTACATGCAAAGCAAAGGTGAGGTCTTCTCACTCAAGTTCAAATTGAAATTTCCAGTTTGATTTTTAATAGTTAAATTTAAATTGTTTGACTGTGTGCTTGGATGGTTAATAAATAATAATTATTCACTGAATGATATCATATATATAGTAGCATATAGTATATATTGGGTGATTGATTTCCCACATTATATAGCGGATGAGACCCTATTGCGCCGCATAATAGCGGATGATATTTTTATAAATCCCATATACCATGATATTCCACCTCGAAGTGGAATTGGTATTTAATTGTTGTGCTAACGTCTGTAGATGCAGGGAAACAGGTTGGAGGGATCCAGCTGGATTTCTCAAACATTTGAATTTGTTTCATTTGTTGTGTGTTAATTTATTTATAATCTCTGTGTGATGATATTGTAATTGGAATCATTATAGGCTAAAATTTAGCTGAATATACTTTTGGTGTCATACGATACCAGAAATAAATAAAATAGGATTTTTGAATTTAAGTAGAAAACATTTATAGTGAAATCCTATTGAATAAATTCCAAAATATGGGGAAATATTTTTAATAAATGGGTTTTGAGTAATATTGGTTGATAGTTGAAGAATTTATCTAAAATTCGGATTTTAAATAGTTTAGAAAAAAATAAAGGGATTTATTTTTAAAAATGATAAATTTGGAAATCCATTTGAAAATTGATTTTGGCATTTGAAAATAAATCCTTGGGAATCAAATTGAAATTTGATTCGATGTTTGAAACAAAATTTAGAAATCAATTTGGAAATTGATTTTGGTGATTGAAAATAAACCTTTGAAAAATCCATTTGGAAATTGATTTGGGTGTTTGAACAAATTTGGGAAATCAATATGGAAATTTGATTTGGTGTTGAAAGTGAATAATTGGTCGAAATAGGAATGATGCGGCAAGGTTTTTAGGGGCCGCGACCCTTGGGTATGTCCATTTTCTTCTGGATAAAGGGTGGTATCATGGTATGGAGCCCAGATACTTAACTCATGTGGAAACTGTAAATTTATTACTGTGTGATGTTGCTTTATGGTTGAGGATCCTCGGATAAAGGTCGATAATGACCGGGGATGGCATACTTTTGTATGGAGTTATCTAGTTACATCTTCATTGCACCCAGAAGCGTAAGGTAACTCGGCCTTGTGTTGGCAGAGAGCTGGTTAAGTTCTCGGGGCATCCCTCCAGAGGTGTACCCATGTGGCAATAGGAAGTTCCTTAGCCCGACCATTTGTTGGAAATCCAAAGAAACATTACGCGCCCTGTATGATTTTAGTTGTATAACCTACCATGGAATATGGGGGTAACATGCTATTGAACATGATGGTTATAGTGGGCATACGACGAAATTTTGTATGATGGCTAAGATTAATAATATATTTTCGAAATGTTATGCAATGCGTATTAAGCATTTTTGACCGTCAGAAGGAGAAATCTCCTCCAAGTTTGTGTTTGCATTGTGTGTGTGGCAGGAGGCCTTATGGCAGTTTTATTTTTCAAAAGCATAGTAGATTTCTTTTTATTTTCTTTGTGAAAATAACAGTTTTTAAGATCTCACACCAGTCCCATGACTGACCTGGAGTTTGTTGTTCCCTTTCTAAACTCTGGGTGCCTACAATTTTTCTACATGGGCAGCCTAGAGTCAGGTTATCAAGTCATTCGAGGGCAAAGTCGAGAAGTTGCTGTGGAGATCAGGAGTTGGAGCTGGATGGCGAGGCGCATCACTTATATATGTAATATTTCTTTCCGCTGTTGGTGTTGTACACTCTGATAATGTAATGTGATGTAATGTAATAACTGACATAATAATTATGTTTAAAGATATTTATTTATCTATTATATTTGTTCCGCTACGATATGTGAGATTCTGTTATTATTTCTGTTTCTTCTTCTACCTCTTCTTCTTTAAACCCTAACGGTTCGGTTTTTTAGGCATTCGACTGTGCAGCATTTGATACAGTGGACGTATCGATTTTGACTTTCGGGCGTCGAAAAATTGAGTCGTTACATCGTAGTTACATCCTGGGTTACGTTGCCATCACAGCAAAAGTCCATGTAACTGTAGGCACTCCACGCCCCTCGATTACACCATGGAACCCACTATAGATCGCAGTTACATTCCAGGGTTACGTTGCCATCGCAGCAAAAGTCCATGTAACTGTAGGCATCAGCGCTCTCGATTTTCGCTGTCAAAAATGAAACTTCTCCACTCCTACATAGGTCACAGTCTACCGATGTAAAATCAAACGTAGACTGTTGGCACTCAACGGCACACACGACTTTCGCTATGTTAACATAGGTTGCAGTCTACCAATACAAAATCAAACATAGACCGTTGGCTCTCTGCGGCACACACGACTTTCGCTATGGTCTGTAGTAGATCGCAGTGACATCGAGTTACACTGTCGTCATAGCATAACCCAAATGCTTCTGTAGGCATCAGCGCCCTCGATTTTCGCTACACACTACTCATAATCCTCAGGAACTAGTTTTTTCCAGACTCCTCACAGGATCAACTTTAGAACCCCCCTTAGGGTTCAAGGCAGTACCACCCTGTGGTACTCCTAAGAAGTTCATTTCAAGGGAGCGTCTTTTTCCCTAGAGCCATTATCAAAATACTTTATACTATACACATATATTATCTTTCAAATCATACATCTAGTATGAATCTCATATAAAGCTCCTTTACACAAAATCGATTATCCCAAAATCGATAATTCTCAAACTAGGCTTTTCAAATTCCAATATTGATTTTACCCAAAAATCAAAAGCCTTTCCAAATCCAAAGGTTCTCAAAACTTTTTTTTTCCAAAATCCTCATAAGATTCTTTATATATATATATAGATATATATAATCCTTGATAAAAATCTTTGGATCATTTCAAACTTGTATAAAACCCCTTTTATACTTCAAACACTTTCAAAATCCTTTTCTTCCGGCAATAGATTCAACAAGGGGAGATTTATCTTATATAACAAAGATATATAACTTTGTTTATTCAAAATCAAATATTCAAATTTGATTACTCTTCTTTTTTTTGTAAGGTTGTTTCCATCTTACACTACTATAAAACAGGCCATTTTCATCGCCTCATTTGAATCAGTTGAAGTAAAAACTGATGCAAATAGAACTATTTGCATCAGTTCTGTCTTAATAACCGATGCAATTAGTACGTAGAAAGCAATAGGTAATAAAAAATCAAATTTGCATCAGTTGTCACCAACAACCGATGCAAATACGTCGATGCAAATAGTTGTAGTTGCATCGGTTTTAAAGTCAACCGATGCAACTAAATTAATTTGCATCCCCTTCGTTACGCACTTTCGTTCATTCCCGCCGTTCCAATTTTTTCTGTTGCCGCTTATTTACCCATTCGTTTTCAGTATTTCGCCTGCTTCCAAAAAAAACCCTAGACCTTAATCAAATCCATAATTTAATCAACCAAATTCCTCTCCCATTTTCTCCTTCACCTTCTTCTCCTCTCTCTCATCTCAAACCCTAATTTCCTCTAATAAGAAGAAAAAACCCAACGAAGATTTCCATTCATATTCTACCAGTTAATTTTCAGAGTTAATTTTCAGAGTGAGCAGATATGGGCTATAGTCATCGTAAGTTAGTTTTCAGAGTTTGCATCGTTGCTGATTCATAGTAACTACCGACAATGAGAAGGCGACAGACCTTGAAACAAACACGAAAGACTTGGCATTGATAAGCGGAAAAGCAATAGGCGAACATGTTTAGAGTGGTAATAGTATCCGTTTGATGTCAAAGGTGGTTTCTAGAACATGATTGATTATTTAGGGTTATAGGGTTAACTACCTATCTACTTGAGTAAACTAATCTTTGGAAACAAATGCAGGCTTGAGCGATGGAACAACGGAGGCGGTTATTTACAACTGCTATTGTGAGCCCTAGACAACAATTAGATTTTCTGGCTATACTCCCTAAATTATTATGCGATGTTTTATTTTAGTTGTTTCATGTTGAAATGTGTACTAGGAATTAATACATATCTTATCTCCTGCGATGTGCCTTTCCTTGGTAAAAACAATTACCCTTTGTATAGACATTGGGTTTCCATTCATATTCTACCAGTTAACCAAACATTTCATTTTTTTCCGTTCACAATCTTAACTTTAATCGGGAATTTACAGTCATTGTTAATTTCGACTAGAACCATGCCATATGAAATTTTAATCATACCTCTGGTGAATTGATCAATTTTACGTGCCTATCACTAAAGCAATTCTACCAATTCCTTCTTCAGACCAGAATTCCAGTCTTAAAACTGGAAAACATATCCACGCCAATATAGTTTGTAGCATTTCCTTTGATAGACTAAGTTCTGGCATCCATCTCTTTATCATCATCAATCTCCTATTTATAGAAATATGTCCCCCCGCTAAATTCTTTCGAATTCAGTTTCTTGTAAGAACTTAATAATGTGTTTTCTTTCGTGTGAATAAAAATTCTCCTTTAGGTTGCGATACCCTTTCTATATACGAGCAGAAGTAGTAGTATACGGGCTTGAGCCAACCATATAAATCACAACAGAATTTTTCCAATATTTCTGTGTTGCATCAACTGTTGAATTAGTTATTTGAATACATGTCTTTTGGCTAAATTCTATAGTATTATAGAATTTTAGGGGCATGAAAATCAGAATATCCAGCTCTATAACAACTGCTTTCCACGTTCTAGAACCCAGTTTTTCCCTGTTTGCATTGTTGGCCTTTAGAGGATTTTCGTTACTAGACGAACCAGCATAATATCTGGCGTTGTTCCATGATTGGTTTGAGAGGTGAAATTTCACAATGATACTGAGAAATTTCACAGCTACAAAAGATTCTTTTTTATTGAAATGAGTTTATTTAATATCTTTTTATTTTGCCTGTAGAAATCATTGTACAAAGGAGTCCTCATCTACATGTAAAATAAAGTTTTTAGGGGAGTTCCAAGTCAAAATTTATGTGTTTATTTTGCCCGCAAATGTTTAAAAGAGCAGAACACACATGGTATCACAAACCAAATTTGTATTCTATTGTAAAATGAAATATCTTTTTATATAACTTTTGATAATTAAATAAATAAAGGAATGAGGCCTACGAGACGAAAGAAAAATCATAGTACAAAGCTCATGTTTCTAATATTGACACTCCTACTCAAAATGATAAATTTTAGATAGTTATCTGGTTCATGTTAACTATAAAAATTATTTTATTATTATTACTAATAAATGCGGACAAGCTTGCTAAAAAGTTGTTTTATTGTTGTCGTAACCACTTTAGTTTTTCTCTAGAGCTTCCTAGCTGTATACAGTCGAGTATTTGAGAAGCAAACAGTCGATTACCTATAGGTATAGTCTATTGTTCATTTTCAATCGTGTTGTGATATTGTACTATTGGAACAGTCGATTAAAATCTAAATTGCACTGTTGGTTGGATACAATCGTGCTGTGATGTTCCCCGCTACACATGTTCGTAAGAGCATGATAAATACGAGTAACTATATTTGGCTTCCATTTGTAGCTAAATTTAAAGATTTGGTTGTTGCAATATTAATGACCAATATGTTTTACATGCTCCACAGAGTTTAATGTTGTATCTATGCTTTCACTCAGTTGACTATCAACATTTTTCTCAACTATGATGCTTACCCATTACATCACTGCTTATATACATTGCAGCTAATATATGCATGTATCAAAGTATGGTTCGATTTTAATTACCTGAGAATTTGACTCGAATATAATTTGACAAAGATGATTGGACCTCACAGTTACAGATAATAGACTTGCTTTAGAATGATACTATTGTTTGTAGCTTAATATGTGACTTTTCATTCGTGGCTATTGTGCACCTTACAAAGTTTTAAAATAGTACGATAGTTTGGTAATATATGTGTTTGGATGAACTGTTATGATACTAATTGCCTTCATAAAATTCTACATTACCGAATATGACCCTTGCAATTTAACATGTTATGATATACTGAGACATGTCTGTGACCAATTCTGTAGGTTATATATATGCTACTATCATTAAAAAGATACATTAGCTATTAAATAACGGGACAGAAGTTTTGACCTTTTGGATGAATTTGTTATTGATTATTGTGTTCTTAACTTTTTGTTAATTCTATCATTGCACCTGAAGTTATACTGGACCACTAAAAACGTCTTATTAATCAAGCACTTTGTATTGGATTGTTTCTAAATTTTCAGCGATAGACCTTTTTGCATCCTTTGCCTTTGAAAAATTGATTGCTTTATTGTTTTTTAGCAAAATGAATTGCAAATTTTCACGCTTCCACGTCCTGCCCTTTGCATTGGTGGGATGGTGCAGATTGAGTTGTTGGGCCGGGTTCAAGTTCAAGATATGGATAATCAATATTACATATGTTGAGATATCTATTATAAACTACTTAAATTATGGATTGTACCTAGTACTTGTGATTATAGTGTTGGTTAAAACTACACTGAAGAACTACCTTAGCAAAGTCGAAAGTTTAATTCTTGTTAATCACATATCTGTGTGTTAGAACTTGAATATGTGTTGTAGAGTCAGTGCATACTTCCCGAGAGTTCAAGTTTATATATTTTTCGAGAACTTCTGTAAATCACTTGTTTTAAGTTTCACAGTATACATCCGTCTTTTCTCGAAAAATAGTTCTGAAAAAACAAATCTATTTTTTATTTCAGTTAGACTGCACACAAATATTTGTAGCAAAAACCATAAATATTTGCACTTCGCAAAATTAATTCAAAATAATGATAATAATAATTTTGGTCATACTATTCTGCGATTATTGTTGAGTACACATAATACCTGCATCGATCTACTGAAAATGCCTGAATGCCAGTGTATGCCACGTTCAAGTAATCGGACAACCTCTGTCCCCTGCATTTGACACGTTCATCGATAAAGCTTTCGGAAGGCCTGCGATAAAATATTTTCCAGAAAGGCAAGCAGAGTATTCGGAGTCCTTGCCGGGTTGGAGATCCTTCAGTTTTAGAGAGAGATTCAACAACCTGACAATTGTAGGCAGATTTACTGAATACGTGTAAGGCTATGAATGTACCGAATACATGTTTTATATGCATATTTGCGGTGTATATATTTATAAAGGAACAAAATTCAATTCTCAAAAAGAAGATGTTGTCGACGAGGTATGCATATATTATTAACTCGAGTTTTTTAATATACTATATTGTAGCTAGGTTCTCCATGTACACAAGTTTAATCCGAACTTCTTGTTGAGCTTATCTGTTTTGGAAGATATTTTAATGATTCTTCACAAATTGGTTATGCAGACTTATCTAAGGATCCAAATATTCAGGTTTATTTTAAATGAACAAAATGCTTGGCAGAGTTAAATATAAAGACAGATCCTTAGAATTCTGATTATGTCATAAAGACTATAGCAACTCAAAATGACGAGCCTTGGTGGACAACCAATGAGATGGGAAATGTTACTTGTACTTTAATGTTTTTTCATATGCAATTAATATCTAACATGTGTAATTTCAGGTAGTAGAAGAAAAAAAAAGGAGAGGCAGAAGAAGTGGGAGATGCAATGAAATCATTTGAATAGGTACAGCGGTCTTCTTCCTCCATTTCTTCAGACATTGTACCAGAAGATCCACGCTTATCATCTAATAAGACTCATAAGAAGGTATGGCATGATCCACACTTATCATCTAGTGGTTGCGGATGGAGTTCAGTGGGAAGTTGATAGCAACTTAGTTTGGGTAGTCGAGGTTTGATTGATGCTGCAGTGATTTGGGTGGGTTGCAGAGGTTGTAGAAGGCTGCGTGCTAGTTGAAGGAGTGATTCGAAGATGGTGGCGATTTTGATTGGGATGTTCGATTGATGGGAGGCGCGGGTTTGATCGCGATTGCAGGTGGTTTCAGTTTCTGGTGATCTTCGAGGCGATTGAGGGATTGGTTGATTCGCGGTTGAAGTTGCGGTCGATTTTGAGATTGTTGTTGACTGTGTGGAGTTCTATTGTTAGTAGCAATATGATGTGAAATGTGCAGAGAAGTGGTTGAGTAGGGGAGTGGTTTTGGGTGATATGTATTGTCAGTTGTTTGGTAGAAGTGTGCACAGAGGGTATGTAGCAGTGTGAAGGATGTAGACAGTGCACACTGTTATGAAACATTGCAATGTGCATAGAGGGGTATGTGATGTGAAGCACTGTTATGTGATGTGCGAGGAGTTATTTGAAGCAAGGGGATGGCAGACGTAAAGTATGATATTTATGTCAGGTGGTATGATGATGCTAGTTGTTGTATGTCTGGTATGAAGACAATAGGCAGTGGAGGGAAGGAAGCAGTGGAATAGGTGATGTGTCAGTGGTAAGGATGTTTACTGGGGGGAAGTGGAGGTGAATGAAAGTTTGCAGTAGTGTGAAGGAGGAGTGACAGTAAGAGGTAGTTGAGATTTGTATGTGACTGGCTGGTTTGCAGTGCAAGTATGTTCAGATGGTAGATGTGCAGGGTGACTGTAGTGGTTTGGTGTGTATTCTCATGGGTGGTGGAATATTATTTGGTTGTGAAGAGTGCAGTTTGATGTGTATGGTATGTATGATATAGTTTTGAGGAGGATTGTTGTAGTTTATGTTGTGATACAGGGGAAGATGTTGTAAGTGGTTGTATGAATGTGCAATATGCATCAGTGTGAAGTGGTATTTGTGGGTATTTGGAATGGAAGATTGAGTATGTTATGGCACAGTTTGGACATATGCATAAAGAGGCAGATTTTGGCAGAAACGATGGCATAAAAACAAAAACTGTATATGTAAATGTCAAATTGTAGAATAAATACAGAAACTGTATAGAGCGGCTGAACTTATTGAAGTCTGGTAGAGGAAGGTCAGGTGTGTGCAGCAGTTTGGATCTGTGATGATGTTGTAGTGGCAACAGTAGAGCTGCTATTGATATGAAGTTGTTGAATGATGAGCAAAAGTTGTTAGTCAGGGCAGATGTAAGAGGAGGAGATGGTCAGTGATGTGTCGGACCGTGGTTAAGCAAGCAATAGATGTATAGAGAAGGGTTACAGTAATGGTATGGTAATGAGTGATGGGAGGAATGTAATTCAGGTATATGGTTGATTGATAGAGTAGATGGCAGGGGAGTTGATATGGCAAAGGGGTTGTATGGCAGTGTAGTAGTTTGGACATTGTTGTAGGAAGTTCGTATTGTGGCAGTTTGGTTTAGTGGTGTTGCAGTGGTGTGCACTGATGTGCACTAGATATTTGCACAGGTAGATGAAGTATTGACAGTGTAAATGAAGTTTAATATGATATTGCGAAGATGTATACAGATATTTGCAGAGTAGATGTGAAGTTTGTGAAGTTTGCACGTGGTTGATTGTTCAGGTTGCTTGCTAGTGGTTTGTTGAGGGAAGATGGATGGTAGTGGTACAACAGTTGTTTGGGAAGGCTGATGTATGTATGCAGTTTGAAGTTGTTGGTTAGAGGGGTGAAGTAGGTAATGATGAGGAAGTAAGGAGCTATGGCAGTGGTGATTGTTATTTGATGTAACTAGATGGTTGCACATTTTGATGTATCCACACTTATTTTGTATAGATTATTAACACAGTAATTGATATATGCTTATTTTGGTATTATGTTATTTAGTTTGTATTTGCTATCAAATTTAATTTTGAATGATTGTAATATTGCATGCAATAATTGTTTGTTATAATCAATAATATATATATATATATTGTCTATTTGAGTACTATAATAATGATTTCTGAGAATGGATTTTTTGCGTCAGGTATAAATAGCTGATGCAATAGAGGGATTAGTTTGCATCGGTTGTTATAAAAAACCGATGCAACATGGGGGTTGTGTCCAAGCAACCAACCATGATATTTTTCATCAGTTGTTAGTAACAACCGATGCAAAAAGGACCGTTTTGCATCGGTTTCAGAACTGATGCAAAAATGTTAAGCCTGTTGCATCGGTTGCATATGCATCGGCTATTGAACTGATGCAAAAGGGGGGTAAACAACCGATGCAAATGGCCTATTTTTTAGTAGTGTTACTTATCATCATAAAATTATCCAACTTTCACTTTTATCCATTGTATATTTCACAAATATAATTTCATTTCGAAAGAAATCATTTCACATTTCTTATTTACAAATTTCCAATGTCTATTTCATTCAAAGCCGTATGATGTACACCTATCATCCGTACGCTATACCAATCTGATCGCTCACCTGATCACATAATTTCACTTCTGAACTAATATTGTCCACCCGACTTCCTAGCACGGACTCAGATCTGGTTTCTTGATCAGAAACCGTCATTCTCCTGGCATAGCCATAACTATGATAGAGAATATCCAGAACAAATCAACAATCCATATCCAGGTTCGCCGTCGATTAACTCAATTAACCTCAATTTCTATCCACAATCAAATCAAACTCCATTTGAATTTGAAACTATTCAACTTTAATCACCATTTCAATTAACTCAAGTAAATTTCAAATTGAACCAATTTCAATTCATATCAATTTAAATTTTGAACTAATCCAATTCCTATTTGAATTTGAACCAATTCAATTCAAATTTAAACCATTTCAAATTATAAATTCGAGTTAAATTTTAAATGTTGTTTTGATCCCTTAAATCAAATTAACTTCTTTTTTTCAAGTCGACCATCTAAAGCTTTAAACAATTTAATTCTGAGTCAGAATTTTAAAATTCCATTTTAAATTATTTCTACTTAACTTATTTCGTTGTTCACTTAAGAATTCAAAAATAATATTATCGTCAGAATCCAATTTTACTACTGAATTTTAACTTCAAAACCCACTCTCAGTTTCATAGATTATTTATAATATCCGGATAAATAAACATCCAAATTTATCCAAACACCAATTTACAGTATCCATCTTCAATTTTCAGATCTCAAACCCAATTTGAGATCACAAAAACTCCCAATTCAAATTAACCATTTATCTTCCAAAGTTAAATCCTATTTTCATTCTGAAATTCCGAATTCAGGTTGCTTGTTAAATTACTTAACTTTCCCAAAGTTAAATTCAATTCATTCATTCAGTCAACCTTAATCAAATTTGAATTGCCACTTCAAATTTCCAATAATATTCTTTCTTACTTATAAGTTCAAAACTTATATCACTTTGGTTTTTCACATCACATTCCAAGGAAAATTCAAAACTCAACCTTAGAGTTTATTTCAAATATATATATTTATTTCCTTTACACACCAAGTTACTTTAAATTTTAAACCACCATTGGTTTTAAATTCAAAATAAATTCCTATAAATTTTCAAACAACTCTTGTTTGAATCAAGCTCTTTTATTCAAATAATGCTATTTATATATATTTTTTCAAACACTTGGAACAAATTCCCCAAATTTTCTGGACTTAGATTTAATACTTCACCATTTAAACCCTTTTTTCAATTTCAATTCATAAGTCATACTTACCTAAATGTTTACTTCCTTAAACATTTTATTTTTTCTAAATCATTAACAATCATTTCATCATTTTAGGAAAATAACCAATGTTATTACAATTGGAAACCAATTCTATTATCTTATTTTGAAAATTCTTCTTTGAATTCAAGATTTTAATCTCAATTTGAACCCATTTCAATCTTATCTTAATTTAAATTTGGTTGTATTACTATTACCACTTAAATTTCATTCCAATAATTTAACAACCAATTACCTTAACATTATTAGTAAGAAATATTGCTTTATATATATATATATATATATATATCAAATATATTCTTATATAAAATCATTTAAAATCTTTATATAAGTAAATAACAAGTACGCTCTCATACACACACACACACTCAACTTATATTAGGGTACCGTTGACCCAATCCTAAATGAGTAATCCCAACAGAGCCAAGGTTCTCGCTTAACCTTCAGCTCTGATACCAAATGTGACGACTCGGAATTTTCGATCCCGAAAATTCCAGATAGTTAGGAAAGAACGAAAAGAAGTAGAAGAAGAAACATGAAAGAAACACTGATTCTCACATTCGCAGCGGAACAAATTATAATATCGAATAAAATAACAGTTTACAAAGGAAAACTGTATCAGTCGATTACATTTTAATACATTAGAGTTACGACATTTATTATAATCACTGGACAGTTATAACAACTTGTCCCAAATAAGCTACAATAAATCACAACGGAATACACTCCATACGTTCCTGCCATCAAACTCGCCTCCTGAGCTCTAGAATGTCCTTACCTGAAAATCTGTAATACTCGGTCTAACCCGAGCATTACATCAAAGTAACAACCGGGTCAGGCTGGGAACCAGCGTGAGTAAACCCATCTAACATGGAATACAAATGCATACAATTTATAAAACCCAGGTAACTCGTATCAACTTACAGATTCACATTTTGTTATAGACATTACTTATTTCACACATCAATTTCTAAGTACCAAAAAATTAGGTTAAATGGTCCAATTCACTTAAATCATTCCATTACAGCATATTGATTTCACATACCAAATCTATAAAGAATCGAAGTAGTTTCGGATATTTACTAATTCCCGACTCTAGTCTCTTCGATCCCAATGACATCCTAATCCCAAGTTATTCAAGTGAAAAACAATTCAAACTTTAAATTCATAATGTTATTTTTACACAGCAATTCATCACCGAAAGATAACCACATTATCACTTTATAACCCAAAAATATCATATCACAAAATATTTCATAACAGAGATATCAACCAACTAAGATATTAAATTTAATCTCAATTATTCATAAGCGAGGTTAATTAACCACATCATTAATTTAACCAAATAAATTAATTATCTAACCCTGCTTAATTAATACTAATCACCATTCTTTAATCATCAATCTAAATTAATTATCCATAGTTACTTTCATTAAGTAATTATCCATTGGTTAATTATCCTTCAATTAACTTCATTCCTTAATAAATCATTTAATTAATTCCTTTAATTGAATCAATCCTCTAACTAATTACATTTAAGAAATAAATCCTTAATTATTTCCATTAAGCAATTATCATTAAAATGAATCACATTTAGTAATTACCCATTAATTACCCTTCTTAATTAATGATATCAAGCCATTATCCTTTTTATTTCTTTCATTAAGTAGTTATCAACAATTGATTTCATATAGTGATAAATCTTTAAATTGATCATCTCTAAATTAATTGCTTTAGTTAATTATTAACAAATCAATCCTTAAATTGATTACACACGTTACCTTTCCTTTATTAATTATCTACTGATCAAATTACTGAATTGTTTCCTTGATTGATCACACAATTAACCACTTCTAATACATTAAATAATTAATATTTTATTAAATTTCATCATTTAATTAACCCCCTTCTTTTAAAAAAAATATAGGGTTTAACCTACATTTTGAAAACAAATACAATTGAAACATTCCCTTTTGAATTGATTTACATTCTTTGGAAATTTACTAGCTTTTATTATCATTATTATTTTCCTGTACCTGATCTCTTTAAAATTAAAATCTGCTCCAACTCAAAATGATCCCGAGCAAAAACTCCCTAAACCCAGGCATTCAAAACCAATACACCGAGTCACCCTCGTCTCTTGTTACTTCATGTCATTCCTGGTTCAATCTCGAGTTTGTCCCCAAGACAAATACCTTCATTCCTCAACCCAAATGTCACATACACATGCTTCACGTCGTGCACATGCACAGACAGTCAGATGATCTCTGATTGATGTCATGACCATTGACGAGTCGGCGATAGCCTCCACTAGCCACCAGAACCCACAAAAACCCGAGGTGTCGACGAAATCGAAATCGAACCCCTAAACCCAAACTGACATAAAGCATGACCACCAGAAAATCCCCCATATGATCTCCTCAGGCCACCGGCGATGACGATTCTCCGTTCAAAGGTTCGCCTGACTTC
Organism: Allium cepa; assembly: GCA_030765085.1. Classification (NCBI taxonomy): domain Eukaryota; kingdom Viridiplantae; phylum Streptophyta; class Magnoliopsida; order Asparagales; family Amaryllidaceae; genus Allium; species Allium cepa. The sequence goes on from CM060942.1 coordinate 619,103,712, forward strand.
GATGCTTTGATCACCACTGGTACGATCGTCCCTTATGCAATAACCATGTTACAGCAACCCAAAAATTACCTCGACTAAAATTTCTACCTTAAACCCTAAATCGGTCTCGCGGATGATCCACGTCGAACAATGAAATCAACGAACATTTTTTGGTGATCCCTATCCTTCCAGCAAGCTACGGCCCCGATCTCGAGGTCTAGAAACCCTCCGATCACCAGAATTCCATTAAAACCCATATTCCGTTCATCTTATCAATTCTCGCCATCTACTAAGCTAAAAATTATAAATTTTATTTCAAAAATCATGGGTTTCCAAGTCGAATCCAATAATGCAGAAGAAAAAACAGTTTATGCAATTCGAATTTATCTTATTTTAAAGCTCTTCTGTTTATTTTTAAATTTCCTGGTAAGCTTTTAACCAATTCTTCTCAAAATTATTTTTAAAACCTAGATCTAGAGCATACAAACAGATTCCTTGTAGATCTCTAAGTCTAACAAGAACTAGGAAAGAAGAATTTGATTTTTCTGACTGATTTTGAAACCTAAACTAAGAACAGAAGAAATATCCCTATTTCCAAACTTGCACAGATATTTTAATTCATATATACACTTATTTGTATACATACCAAACCATTTTTTTCAAAATTTCACCTCCATTAGGATAACCATAAGTTATAATTCAGTTTAGGAAGAGTTTACTCATCTTTTATCTAGATGATGACTGTTGTTATGTTTATCCAGGTTTGTAATACCTTGTCTGTCTTTGATCTTATTTAGTTCTGTTCTGTTTTTATGGTAGTGTTGTTTTATCCTTTTTGTTATACTTAGTTCCAGTGAGTGAAATAGAAGAAAAGGCAGTGGTATTATATATGCATAGAAGTGAAGTGTGTTGGAGAAGCCAGGCTGTGATTTTTTGTTTAAGGCTTTTTTTACATTTTTTTTTGTTTAAAGTTTGATCTGAACAGTGTTTTGATCTGACTTGGTTTAATATAAAAGTTTTGATATTATGTTTTGTAAGCTAGGATGTGATGCTTTATGTGCCTTGAGTTGAATGGCATCTATGGTGTGTTCCCTCTTTTTCTTACACCTATCTTCATATAATTTGTATGTATATATATATGTGTGTGTGTGTGTGTATTCTTATGTATATATGTATTTGCCATCTTATATATACTTACACTTAATTATATTATTAAATTTCCATTGAAAACATTTTGCACATCAATTATAAACATCTAATTAACTTTTAAAATCTTTAAAACTTTCCAAAGTTATTAAATAAATTTTTAAAACAATAACATTTTGAAAACTTACTTTTCTATCCTTTAAATTATCTTATTTTAAATATATTCAAAACTTGTTAAAACGCTTATCCTTGGAAACAAATTAGTTTCATAAGGTAAAAAAAACTTGTTTGCTTTATTTTTAAATCTTAAAAGCATTGCAAAAATCAAATTCTTTTGTTTTATAAAACTAGAATTCTCCTGTAAAATTCTTAAATCCTGCTCATGACAAGAAACCCCAACAAGCACCCAATTAACACACGTTAAAAAAATTCCAGGTCGTCACAGATATGTACAGAAATCCTTCTAATGTACTTACCCATTCGTTCAAATAGAATTATTTCTATTGTATGTTATATTATATACTTTTTTTATATTCTATGAGCTTATCATACATTCATACATGTGTATCAAATACACATTCCATGTTTGTGATGACGCATCGGTGGATATGACAAAGTATGTGGAACCATTTTGATATTGGTAGATTTAAGATTGCATACATCTGTATATCAATCCGAAGAGTTCATCAACTCCTGCGACTTTTCTAGTAAGCGGGTGCATTTCCCTTAGATGTTTGCGATATAATTAATCGGTATCGTATGATTCATAATCATACAATAAAAATTATTTCTTGAAACTACGACTTAATATATAATTCCAAAACAGTTGTAACTAATTTAGATACTTCAGTATTTTCCAATACATCACTTTTGTTGTGAAATAAATACCATATTATAGTTTTATTTCATTACGAATATTCATAATATTCACATTGAAATATAACCATGTCTATTTTTCAAATGATGCGAAAAAATAGTCATTATTTCATAAGTAATGTTTGATATGCTTTACGTAAACAATTTTTGTAATTCTATGCAGTTAATAAGGCAATATGACATGCTCCTACCATATATGCCATTATTATAATAGCGTACCGAGTTTGAAGGTCCATCATTTGCTTAATATAGATTATCTATTTCATATACTGCAACTAGTTTATAGCAGTGAGTTCTTTGATCAAATACCTTGAACTCAAAGAAATAATTTTATGGAAAATAATTTTCTATATGAAAATACATTTCGAAATAGAAATCGTGATTCTCATTCCAATTTTAAGTATCAATTATTATTATTATAATTCTTGTTTTCAATGTTTCTTTATGAATCAAAAGTGAATATTCATTCTCTTCATCATAACTTTACCTTTTATCACTTCTATTCTTATAGATTCATTTTTCCTCCTAAATGGCCGAACCATTCAAAAGAATACCCTACTACAACATCATAATAAATTCTTTACAAAGCGCATTTGATTATCCTTAATATTCAACGACATCAAATGTATTGCACTTTACATAAAACTGGTCAAATTGATAGTTCAGCGATCGAATTCTCAGATCTTTCTTGTAGTTTTGGTCTAGCGTTTCATTTAACACAATAAGATCTGTAACAACCTGTAAATTTTCGATAATTTAATTTGTTAATTTAATGAATCTTGTTATTTAATATTGGAAGAAATAAAAGGTTGTGAGGTAATAATGAAATAATAATTAAAGTGAAATGCAACAATGTTATTTATAGTTAATTATTTACAACTTGAATGGAATTCCAGTTTGTTGAATAAGGTAAATGTATACTTGGTAATAAATTTAATATAAGAAAACGAACGTAAATATTGAATTAATTTATGATAACTTATAAAAGTATGATTGAAAGTTAGTGGCAACAATTATTATAAGTTACCGATATATTTTTTATCCATTAAATTGAATTGGAATCAATTGTAATAAATCTAAATAAAATATTACGTTAATGTTAATTAAGGTAATATTTGGAAATAACGTTAATGTTATTCATAATAAGACAATTTGTTGAATTGAAAGAATGGAAATAAGGATTTATCAATTTATTAGGATTTGAACTATAATAATTTGATTATTTGCAATTAAATGAAATCAAATATCTAAATATTATGTTAATTGAAATTAAGATGGAATTTGAGAATATTAATGTGATAGATCATGAATCCATTGTTAATTTCATCCATTTTGACAACAATGGATTGAATAATAGAATGAAAAGTAAATTAAATGGAATTATTGAAAATTAAATTTATAATTTCTCAATTTAATGAAATTGAGGTTGACACTGAAATTGATAAATTAATCAACTCTAAATTGAAATCTAAATTTATTTATATTAGTATATATGATTAAAAAATTTAAAAATGATAAAAATTGTCAATTATAGAATTGAAATTGAAATTTTGATTCAGTTAATTTATTTATTTAATTAATGTAAAAATAGCCATTTTGGCCACTGACTTGGATTTCGACGAAACTAGTTTCATCGGATCCGTAACGGTGAATTATAGTAGGATTCCAAGTTTCGTAATGATCGGACTTGTCGTTTGAACGTACGGACTTGAAATGCCTAGAAAATCAATTAAATTGAAATCAATTTGAAGTAACTTGATTTTAGCATAACTTCTTTATACGATGGAATTTGGACCTGAAACATGTTCCGTTGATTTTAAAATAACATCTATTCTTATATATTGGTTAACCCATTTTCGTTCCGGAGTCGAAACGGGCTTTCGGGCCAGTATTGTTCAACTATCCAAAATAATCGCATTCGTTCCTCTATTTTCTGCTCTACCTATATATATATCCGCTTATAAATCCTAGCAGCCTTTCTGTTTCTCATTTCTGTACGTATAGAAATTTACGTTGCTCATCTTCCTCAATGGCAGACAAATTCTCAATTCCAAATCCAGTTGCAACTCAAAATCAAATCAAAATTTTAGTATTCTCAAACTATATCAAATTATATATCGATTTGAAGCTCTCGACGAGCGCATCTCAGATCTGTAATTCGTTTTTCGATTGGAACCTCTATTTCGCTAGAAATTGTAGAACAATTCTCGACCGTTTATTTTCTTCGCGATTGACTGCGGCTGATCGACAAACTGATGGTACCACGTTGCGGAAAGCAGCATACACAGCCTATCGGCATAGTTTATTTGGCGAATCGACGGTTGGATTTGGTGTTAAAATTCTCCTAGGGTTTTAAAAAAGTAGCGGCGGTTGGGCTTGTTTCGGCTCGAATGGCGAGGTCGTGCGATCGCGGTTAGATTTCGCATGGCCTGTGTTTGGCGCGTAGTCGGCGACGACTGGTGGCTTCAGGTGGTGCTCGAACGTGGAGTGGCGGCGAAATGCTTCAGCGTGGGTTCATGCGTTTCTGTGCATGTTGATGATGTGGATGAACGAGATATGGTGATGTTTTTCTTTTTCTTCTTTCCTTATTTTTAATTTAGATCTCAAATCATTCTAATTTGTATAGCTTCCGTATACGAGGTCCGTTTCATGCACGGTTTCTTTCCTATGATTGTATCGAAATTCCGGAGATTTTGGCGCTGGTTTGGATGGATTCTGAGACTGTTCAATTTTTGGGTTTAAATTGGATTTAAATTCAATTTAAATTCAAAAGCTAAGTGTTTTAACCCACTGATAACTTCTAAAATTTCTTATGTTTGTTAAATTTAATCCATGACTTGATTAGGAATTTGTTTATGTTGTTTGGTATATTTTTAATCACCATCTCGGTTAAATTGAATTTATTTGAATTAAATTGTTATTTAATTTATTATTGCATATAAACTGCCAGTAAATACCTGTTATTTATTATATGTTGTATGTTGATGTTATTGATTGAATTGGATAATGATTGTGATAAATGTTTGATGATTGATATTGGATGAATGAATGTTGTATTTTATACTTCTAAAACTGCAAGTTGTTATGGATTTTTATTTCATTCGAGATTGCAGTTCGAAATGATATACAACCGTAAAATATTAATTGTGGATTGAAATGATAAATATCCGTATCATTTGACCATAGGATAGAAAATTATAGACAGACATCATGATCTATATATATAAAATATTTTGAACAGATTTCTCTGGTTTTGTAAAGAAATATATGGTTTTATATAAATATTGATTTTCAATATTATATAATGTTATTTTATTCTTGATCTTTAAGCTATGCATAAATTTATTTTAATATAGAATAAGCATAATAATAAGTTTGATTTTTATTAGAGATAATATGGTTAAGTAATTTTTTTTAATATAATGTTTATAATGATTCAAAAAAATTAATGTTGGAATATAAATTGGAAATTTATTCGAAATTGAATTTATTTAAGAACTCAACTCAAATAAGTTGATGTAAAATTTATTAAATTTGAAAATTTAAAAGGTATGATTTTATAACTTGATTTTGGTTTAGGGTGAATTAAATGAATATTTTAAGTATAAAAAATTGAAGGAAATATTTAGTTATTTGTAATTTGAATTTTATTTAGATGATAATGGTTTTATTATGTAAAATACTTCAAACTAAATAATAGAAAAGTGAATTGTTGAATCATAATTACCAAACTTAGTTTTGAAATTATGAATACTTAAAGTTTGAAATACATTGAATTTGAAATGGTTTATTCTATGGATCAAATCTGTTTTGAAATCGATATATTTTGCAATAGTTCATTTGAAAACTGAATTGTATTGAAATTTATTATTTGGGATTTGGTTAAATATAAAATGTAGAAATTAGAGTTGTTTTGGAATTGATTTGTTGGAATTGAAGAAGCTATTTGTTATATCAAGTATTTTAATATTTAAACCATTTAAGTGGTGGGAGTTATGTTTCAAAGTTGCGAGTTTCAAAGTATTATGATTTGAAAGTGTAATAATTTCAAGTGTTTCAGTTTCGAAGTGTATAACTTTGAAAGTGTTATGACTTTTGGAAAAGGATATATTTGAAATAAAAATGATATCGTATTGATTTAGTTTTGAAATGAAAATGATATCATATTTATATGTTTTGAAATGGCAATGATATTTTGGTTTAAAGTATAAAATATTTTGCAATGACCGCTGTGTTATAATAACGTTTGGTTGTTAAAGAGACCGGGATCGGACGTTGTCATAATCTCTGCCAACTCCGAAAACGACTTTAACACCCGTGTACGCTGTGGAGATTACAGAATGAAGTAGGATGGTGGCGGCGTTCCTTTGAGGTATATGCGTGGGCCCGACTCCCGTGAATTGGCATAAGGTGGCTAAAACAGGAGTGATTCCAAGCCAGTGAGGTAGCCCCTCTTATCGGACACACTCCTTTGATACCATTCTATTACTTTGTCATTGATTGGGGCCCTTTGATTTTTTTAGGGGTGTGGCTTGAGGTGGGCGGTAGCTGTGCGCTACGCGTCACCACCAGTCCGGATAGTAATTGGTATATCTACCCTGGCATTGGCTAGTTGTGCCATGTCACCTATCCTAGCGAGCCTTGTACGAGTTTAATTTGTGTCGTACCTATGGAGTATCTTCTCGTAGCCGCCCGATTAGGAGGTACACGGGTGCTATATAGACTATTGGCATTATTATGTGTTAAGAGGAATATTGGGTCACTCCTTAACGATATTTTAAAGTCTATTTATTTTACCTCTAGACATTATTATAATAGCGTATATTACTACATAGTAGGTAGTTTAACAGATCCTTGGGAGATGTGAATCCCGAGCATCTCATAAGTTACTACACTCACATTTGACACTGGATAGGAGATGTCAAATCCCATAAACATCTCTGATGCCGTTCCACTCATATTATTTACATTGATTTAACTTACATAAGATCTTTTAGTTCTGACTTGAGTGTTTTGTCTTTTCAATTCGCTCGGGTCAGCCTGAGCATTTTAGGATTTGAAAACTTTATTTCTGGGGGACGAAGGCGAAGATTGTATTACTATTATTTATTATATTATTCCACTGCATCACATTATTCCGCTGCATTGTTACTTATTATTCTTTGGTATGTGTAACTCTGATTTAGTGTCGTATAAGTATAATCATGAACTGTTATTTGATTATTATATTTTGTCATTCCGCTGCAAGATTCTGTTTTGTTTTTTTTTCTTCTCTGCTTTTTCTTATTTACCCCAATAACAACCCGTCCTTCTGTATGGTTTGATTCTGACGTGTATGGTTTATCATCGATTTAAAGTGTACAAAAAGGTGGTCTGTTACATTTGGTATCAGAGCTTTGGTTTAGCGATAAACCTTTGCTTTATGGGGTCTGACTCTTTATTAATAGGGTAGTAATACCTTATGATGAGTCGTTGAGCGCATATATATGAGAAAGCATATTTGTTAGTGTTATAAAAGGTTTTGATATTATTTTAATTTGTTATGTTTTGTATTTATAAATTTAGGTTGGTGCATAGGACGTTATGATTTGTATTTATAAATTTAGGTTGGTGCATAGGACTTTATGACATCAATAGGGATTTCTAAACACTTAATAGGACATACCGACACAATATTTTTTTTGATATATAGGTAAATAAAATAATTTTTCCTATTATATTTTTTGTATATAAAGTAATAAATTTTATAAAGATTATATTTTTGTGTAGTATATTGGTTGTTAGGTATTGAAATTTATAAATATTGGTTGGAATGGTATTTAAAATAAAATAAATGAAAATTGGAAATTTAGAACCTAAGTCCTAGGGTTTTTGAAAATTTCTTTCGAATGATTTTGGAATATAATAATAATATTATTAGAAGTATTTTCTGATATAAATATTTCAATATAAGTTGAAAGTAATGTTTTAAAGAAATTTCGAAAAGAAATAAGTTCTGTACTCCCCTCTCTGTTGCTGGAAAATAATTTCTGTGATGAGTGCACACATCATCGACATTCATTTTCGAGTTTCTAAGTGGGAAGGCCACTGTGGTAGTTCTACTACAGAATTATTTTGATAAACAAATGTAAAATTCATATTGTTTTAAATATAATTGGATATATAAGTTGTAAGTATATACATTTATCTATTATTTTAAAATAATTTGAAATTTAACCCGGCTTTAGTTCTTAAGTTTCCGTTAATTAATAGTTTCAATTATTGTAGTGGAATGGAATGTAACTAATTAATAATTGGAACCTCCAATTAAAATAGAAGATTAAATGCTAGGCTATAAATGAAATTTCAAGAAAGTTGAAATTTGTAACCTATAAAAACAAAGATATGATTTTTGAACATTAAATTAATTTAAAAGAAATGAAATAAACTTATATAAATTTCAATTGCATACTTAAAAAGCATATATATAACTTACCAAATAATAAAAGTTGTAATGTTTAATAATAAAATCTAATTGAAATTGTATGTAACGACCTATAAATTTTGATAAATAAATTGGTTAATTTAATTAAATATTTGTAATTAAATTTAGAAAGAAATAAAAAAAAATTAAAATTTATAATGAAACAAATGTTAAAAATGAAATGTAGCAATGGTAATTAAAATGACAATTTGAGTGAAATCCCAATAAAGAAATAGTGTAAATTGTTGCACTTGGGTATAAAGTTTAAAATAAGCAAATAAAAGCAAGCATTTAATTAACCAATGTAACAATATATTGATTAATAGTAACTGAATGTAAATTAAGGTAGTAATGTTAATGCAAGTGATAAATAACTAATTTAGTGCAATCCCAATTTAATTGAAATAATGGGAAGGTTGTAATTGATTGCATTTAGAAAATTAGAAACAAATTTCAATAAATATAATTAAATAGTATGTTAATGATGATTGAATGAAATTTGTGTGATGTAAACAATTGTAACAATTGTTTGGGAATAATAACTCATAAGTGTGATTGAAAGTAAGTGGTGACAAATATTTTAGGTTACCTATTTATTTAGCCTGTTAATTTAAATATGGTAAAAATTGCAATAAGTCTAAATTAAATATTTTGTTAATGTGAATTTAGTAAATAATGGGAAATAACATTTACTTTATTCATAATATGACAATTGGTTGAATAAAGGAATGGAAATTCAAGATTATTAATTTATTGGAATTTAAATTTAATAATTGACTGAATTGCAAATAAATGGAATTTAAAATTTAGTGTGAAATCAATTGCAGTTAATTGTCTTAATTTATGCAGTTAGGGTAGGTTTGATTTATCATTGAAGATTGTTAATTCAACAAGAAGTAAGCAATGTAAACTCTATCCATAATATGGCAATTGATTGAATGAAACAATTGAAATTCATGTTTGATTAATTTATTGGACTTGAACTATAATAATTGGATTAATTGCAATTAAATGAAATTAAAATATCTAAATATTACGTTATTTGAAATTAAGATGGAATGTGAGAATATTAATGTAATAGTTTTGAATCCAACGTTAAATCCATCTATTTGACAATAATGAATGGAATAATCATTAATTTATTTAATTAAACGGGATTATTGGGAATTATATTTAACTTCTGAATTTAATGAGTTGAGGCTAAAACTGAAGTTGATAAATTAATCAACAATAAATTTACATTTTAAATTTGTTTAGATCATTATAAGTGATTAAGAAATAAAAAATGATGAAATTTGTCAATTATCGAATTGAAATTGAAAATTTGATTTAATTAATTAATGTAAAAATAGCCATTTTGGCCACTGACTCAGATTTCGACGAAACCAGTTTCATTGGATCCATAAAGGTGAATTATTGTATGATTTCAAGTTTTGTAACTATCGGACTTGTCGTTCGATCGTACGTACGCGAAACGCCCAGAAATCGATTTAATTGAAATCAATTGAAATCAATTTGAAATAACTTGATTTCAGCATAACTTCTTCATACGACGGAATTTGGACCTGAAACCTATTCCATTGATTTTAAAATATTTTAAAACATCTATTTTGAAACATGAGTTAGTCCAATTTCGTTCCGAAGGCAGAATGGGCTTTTCGGGCCATTTATCGTTTAACGGTCCAAACCAATCTGGTCCGTTCTTTTATTTTCAACCCAGCCTATATATACCCTGTTATAAACCCTAATTGTTCCTCATTGTCTTTTATCAGTACGTACAATTGCTTTTCACCTCCTCATTTCAGTGGTAGACAAACCCTAATTCTAACTGCAACTTCAAAATCAAATTCAATTCCAAAAATTTAACCACCTCAAAAAAATTCAAGAATACGTATCGAAGATCTCAACGATACGAATCTGCGTCAAATGTTTATTTTCAGAATTGATGCTCGATTCAACAGCAAATCGCGGTCAAAATTAAATTTTAGGGTTTTAATCGGAGCTTCGATCGATGAAGATAAGAGATGGGTTTTGTAGAGCTCGTCGTCGGGAGGTTATCGGTAGTTTTCGCTCGGTCTCGAACGACGTGTGGTGATCAGGATTCACGTTTTAGGGTTTGTAACCCAAAACATGGCTCGGCGATGGCGTTGATCTGAGGATTCGGAGGGGGGGCCTCGGTGCGGCGGAGGGAGGCACAACGGCAGGAAGTGGTCGGTGTGGCGCAGGTTGCCGATGGCGCTTGGTTTCGGCGGTCAAAGTGTGGTGGTGGGTGGGGATTTCGCTCATTCAAATTGAGTTGTGCATACTCAGGTTTCGTATCTGCTAATAGATAAAGTAGTGACGTGTCGGATCTGGTTCGTTGATTTATTTTATTTTATTTAATCTACTCTTATATTAATTTAGTTTACAATCTTCTAACTCGAATAATTTTCACATACATGTTAAAATTTGGGCACGGTTTTCTCTGCTAGGTTCGTATTGGAATTTCAGACATTATGGCCCTAGTTTGGATGAATTTTGAGACTGTTCAAATTTTGGGTTCAAATTGGATTTAAATTCATTTTAAATTCAAAAGGTGAGTGTTTTAACCCACTCACAACTTCTAAAATTTCTTATGTGTGTCAAATTAATTTCTAATGTGATTAGAAATTTATTTATGGTCGTTTGGTATATTTTCATCATCATTCCAGTTAAATTGAATTTATTGAATTAAATTGTTATTCAATTTATTATTGCATATAAACTACCAGTCAAATTAATTTATTTTTGAATATAAACTGCCAGTAATTATCTATTATTTATTATCTATCCTATGTGGATATTATTGCTTGAATTGGATGATGATTGTGATAAATGGTTGATGATTGATATTGGATGAATGGATGTTGTACTTTATATTGTTATAAAATGGAGTTGTTATGCATTTTTATTCCGTTCGGGATTGTGGTTTGAAATGATATATAACCGTAATTTTTTTCATTTTAAATTATGGATTGAAATGATAAATATCCGTATCACTTGACCATAAGGTAGAAAATTATATACAGACACTGCGGTCTATATATAAAAATATTTTGAAATGATTTCTATGGTTTGTAAAGAAATATATGGGTTATATAAATATTGATTTTAGATGTTATATAAATGTTATTTTATTATTGATTTTTAGCAATGTATAAACTTGTTTGAAATGTAAAATAAGCTAAGTAATAAAGTTTGATTGTTTTTATATAATACGATTGAAGTATCTATTAAATTATATTGTATATAGAGTGTATAATGACTTAAATAACATTGAGGTTGGAAGATAAATATGAAATTGATCTGGATTAAATTATTTAAGAATTATACTCGAATAAATTTGGTTTGAAATTTAAATAAGATTGAGATTTTAAAGGGTATGATTTTTATAACTTGATTTTGGTTTAGAGTGATTTAAATGAATATCGAGTTGATATAAATTAATTTATCAAGTTAAATAAATAGAAAGAAGATCCAGTTATTTGAAGTTAAAAGTTTTACTTAAATGATATTGGATTATTAATAAACATTTCGAATCTAAATAATAGTATCTGAATTTGATATATTTGGAATTATCAAAGAATTGGTTTTGAAACGGTGGAATAATTAAAGCTTTGAAATATAGGGAAATTGAAATGGGTTATTTGGGGTATCAAATATGTATTTGGAATTGATTTGTGAAATTGAAGAAGCTACTTCATTATATAAATTTATTAAATATTTATGCCATTTAGGTGGTGTAATTATGTTTCAAAGTATGAGTTTTCAAAGTATTATGATTTGAAAGTGTTATACTTCAAGTGTTTTGTTTTCGAAGTGTTATAACTTTGAAGTGCTACGATTTTGGAAAAAGGATATATTTGGAATAAAAATGATATTATATTGATTTGGGTTTTTATAAAATGATATCATAATGGTTTGGTTTTTGAAATGGAAATGGCGTCGTATTTATACGGTTTTGAAATGGATATTATATTCTGATTTTGAAGTATAAATTATTTTGAAATGACCACGGTGTTATAATAACTTTTGGTTATTAAAGAGACCGGGATCGGAAGTTTTCATACTCTCTGCCAACTCCGAAAACCACTTTAACAACCGTGTATGCGGTGGAGATTCCATAATAAAGTAGGATAGCGGCGGCGTTTCCTTTGAGGTATATACGTGGACCGACTCGCGTGAGTTGGCATAAGGTGGCTGAAACAGGAGCAATTGACGGGCTAATGAGGTCATTCCTCTAATCGGATACACTCTTTCGATATTATATTCTGACTTTGAGATTGATTCGGTGGCCACTTTTGATTCTTTTGATTTGGAGGTGTGGCTCAAGGTGGGCGGTAGTAGTTGCTACGTGTTACCACCGGCCCGGAAGTGTAATTGGTATATCTACCCTAGCATTGTCTAGTTGTGCCGTGTCACCTACCCTATCGCGCCTTGTACGGGTTTGGTTTTCTCCCGTAGCCCGTGTGGTATCCTCTGGTGGCTTCCCGATCAGGAGGGACCATGTTATTGGATGGACTACTGGGATTATTACGTGTTAAGGTGGAAAATGTAAAGCCTTAATGATATTTAAAAGTAAGTTCATTTTATTATAGACATTATTATAATAGCGAAATATTACTACATAGTAAATAGTTTAACGGATCCTTAGGAGATGTGAATCCCGAGCATCTCTTAGGTTACTGCACTCACATTAGACACTGGATAGGAGATGTCAAATCCCGTAAACATCTCGCCGTTTACACTCATATTTTTTTACCGTTGATTTAATTACATAAGATCTTTTAGTTCTGACTCGAGTGTTTTGTCTTTTCAATTCACTCGGATCAGCCTGAGCATTTCAGGATTTGGAAGACCGTATTCTGGAGGACGAAGACGAAGATTTATTATTATTATTTATTATAGTATTCCACTACATTCATACTATTCCACTGCATTATTTATTGTTCTCTGGTATGTTTAACTCTGATATGTATTATATAAGTATAATCGAATATTTTGTAAAACAGCTTCATGAACTGTATATTTGATTATTATATTTTATCGTTCCACTGCAAGATTCTGTTTTGTTTTTTTCTTTCTCTGCTTTTTCTTATTTACCCCTTAACAATCCGCCTTTCTATATGGTTTAAGTCTGACATGTGTGGCTTATCGTCGATTTAACGCATATAAAAAGGCGGGATGTTACATCTGGTATCATAGCTTTGGTTTAGCAAAATTCCTTAGCTTTGTGGGGTCTGACTCTTTATTAGTAGGGTAGTAATACCATATGATGAGTCGCTGAGCGTGTGTGTGTGTGTGTGTGTGTGTGTGTGTGTGTGTGTGTGTGTGTGTGTCTATATATATATATATATATATATATGAGAGAGCGTATTTGTTGTTGTTATAAAAAGGTTTTGATATTGTGTTAATTTGTTCCGTCTTATATTTATAGATTCTGATTGGTGCATAGGACGCTATGACATCAATAGGGATTTCTAAACACTTAATAGGACAGACCGACACAATATTTGTCTGAATATAGGTGAACGAAATAATTTTGCCTATTATATTTTCTATATAATTTTTTTTCTTATAAATGATATATATATATTTGGTTGTTGTTAGGTAATGAAATTTATAAATAATAGTTGAAATGAGATTGAAAATAAAATAAATAAAAGTTGGAAATTTAGAACTTAAGTTTCGGGGTTTTGAAACTTTCTTTCGAATGATTTTGGAATATAATAATAATAATATTCTTTAGAAGTATTTTCTAATATAAATATTTCAATATAATTTGAAAGAATTTTTTTAAAGAAATTTTGGAGGAAATAAGTTCTGTACTCCCCTCTCTGTCGTTGGAAAATAATTTCGGTGATGAGTGCACGCATCATTGACATTCATTTTCGAGTTTCAAAGTGGGAAGGCCACTGTAGTAGTTTTACTGCAAATTTATTTTGATAAACAAATATAAATTTTAAATTTTTTTAAATATAATTGGATATATAAATTGTAAGTATATACATTTAACTATTATTTTTAATTAAACCCGGTATTTAGTTCTTAAGTTTCCGTTAATTGATTAATTAATAGTTTAAATTATTGTAGTGAAATGGAATGTAACTAATTAATGATTGGAACCTTTAATTTAAAATAAGAGATAAAATGCTAGGTTGAAAATGAAATTACCAGAAAATTTGGAATGTGTAACCTCTAAGACAAAATATACGATTATTGAAATTTAAAAGAAACGAGGAAAACTTGTATGATTTTCAATTGCATCCTTAAAAGCATATATGTAACTTACCAAATATTAAAAGTTCTAATGTTTAATAAGAAAATGTAATGGATATTATACCAGTAATAAATTTGAGGTAATGAAAGTATGTAATGAAATTCCTTTAAATAAGAATTTGATGTTGTAATTGTTATAAACTTAAAGTATAACTGAAATACTACTAATTAAATATAATAGAAGGCAAGTAGTGTAAGTAAGAAATTTTAAACTTAAGTAAATAAGTAGAAGTTATTTCTAAATAAAATTGTAATAAATAGATGTAAATTAAAAAGATAAATAGTTATATGAATGAAAAAAAATCATACAATGAATATTATGAAATGAAATTAAAAGAATGAACTTAATCTATTGTTTGAAATTGTTGTGTGTTTGGTTTATGGTTGTTTGGACAAGGATGCTTGAAAATTGTTTGGATGAATGAATAATCTATTTAGTTTCATCTAAGACTATTGAGTAAATGGTGCACTAAGTAGTTTATTTTCCATTCTGTGCAATTTAAAGTTGAACCCGAACAACTATTTGTTTTGTTTGATATGAATGAATGATTGATTGGCGTTGATTGTATATGATGTATATGCTGTTGGGAGCTAATGATTGTTGTTTATTTTGATTGTTGTTAGTGGTTTAAAAAACTTTAAACATTTCATTTTTTGTAATTGTTAACTCTTTTGGATTATATAAGTGAAATACTGGTTATGGAAGCAATTACTACCGCATTGGTTTCATAATATAAGCGTAAATTGCTCGACAAATAGGTACATTTTCGGATTATAGCGTTATCATATTATTTTTTCGGGTTGGGATATATATTATTTTGGAAAATGCATGCTGTATATTGTTATATTTGATACTATATTTCTCCCGAGTCTCTCCGTACAAAGGAGACTCTATCGAAATTTTCCGTAAATTTTGGACTTAGAAAATGTTTTCCAAACTTTACTAATTTGAGTATAAAAAGATTTAATAGTTATAAATTAGTATATTTTATTTAAATTAATTAATTTTTAAATTTATTTTTTTATAAGTTTAATATTTTAAGTAAGACATGTTGATTTCTTAATTCTTCTTTTCCCTTCTTTTTCCTTTTCGGGGACGAAAAGTTTTGAGTGGGGGAGAGTGTAACGACCCGTAAATTTTGATAAATGAATTGGTTAATTTAACTAGATCTTTGTAATTAAATTTAGAAAGAAATAAAAAAATTTACAATTCATAATGAAACAAATGTTAAAAATGAAATGTAGCAATGGTAATTAAAATTAATTTTTGACAATTGGAGTGATACCCCAATAAAGAAATAGTGTAAATTATTGCACTTGGGTACAAAATTTAAAATAAGCAAATAAAAGTAAGCATTTAATTAACCAATGTAACAATATATTGATTAATAGTAACTGAATGTAAACTAAGGTAGTAATGTTAATGCAAATGATAAATAACTAATTTAGTGCAATCCCAATCTAATTGAAACAATGGTAAGGTTATAATTTATTGCATTTAGAAAATTGGAAATAAATTTCAATAAATATAATTAAATAGTATGTTAATGATGATTGAATGAAATTTGTGTGATGTAAACAATTGTAACAATTGTTTGGGAATAATAACTCATAAGTGTGATTGAAAGTAAATGGTAACAAATATTTTAGGTTACCTATTTATTTAGCCTTTTAATTTAAATGTGGTAAAAATCGCAATAAATCTAAATTAAATATTTTGTTAATGTGAATTTAGTAAATAATAGGAAATAACATTTACTTTATTCATAATATGACAATTGGTTGAATAAAAGGAACGGAAATTCAAGATTATTAATTTATTGGAATTTAAATTTAACAATTGAATTAATTGCAAATAAATGGAATTTAAAATTTAATGTGAAATCAATTGCAGTTAATTTCTTAATTTATGCCGTTAGGGTAGGTTTGATTTGTCATTGAAGATTGTTAATTCAACAAGAAGTAACCAATGTAATCTCTGTCCATAATATGGCAACTGATTGAATGAAACAATTGAAATTCATGTTTGATTAATTTATTGGATTTGAATTATAATAATTGGATTAATTGCAATTAAATGAAATTAAAATATCTAAATATTACGTTATTTGAAATTAAGATGGAATGTGAGAATATTAATGTAATAGTTTTGAATCCAATGTTAAATTCATCTATTTGACAATAATGAATGGAATAATCTTTAATTTATTTAATTAAAAGGGATTATTGGGAATTATATTTATAACTTCTGAATTTAATGAGTTAAGGCTAACACTGAAATTGATAAATTAATCAACTATAAATTTACATTTTAAATTTTTTTAGATCATTATAAGTGATTATGAAATTAAAAATGATGAAATTTGTCAATTATCGAATTGAAATTGAAAATTTGATTTAATTAATTAATTATTAATTTATTTAATTAACGTAAAAATAGCCATTTTCACCATCGACTCGGATTTCGACGAAACCAATTTCATCGGATCCGTAATGGTGAATTATTGTTGGATTTCAAATTTCGTAGTGATTGGACTTGTCATTTGATCGTACGAACGCGAAACGTCCGAAAATCGATTTAATTGAAATCAATTGAAATCAATTTGAAATAACTTGATTTCAGCATAACTTCTTCATACGATGGAATATGGACTTGAAACCTGTTTCATTGATTTTAAAATATTTTAAAACATCTATTTTGATATATGGGTTGGACCAATTTCGTACCGGAGGCAGAATGGGCTTTTCGGGCCATTTACCGTTCAACGGTCCAAACCAATCTGATCCATTATTTTATTTTCAACCCTGCCTATATATACCCTGTTATAAACGCTAATTGTTCCTCATTACATTTGTCTGTATGTGTAATTGCTTTTCACCTCCTCATTTCAATGGCAGACAAACCCTAATTCTAATTGCAATTTCAAAATCAAATTCAATTCCAAAAATTTAACCTCCTCGAAAAAATTCAAGAAAAATATATATCGAAGATCTCAACGAAATCTGCGTCAAGTGTTCATTTTCAGAATTGATGCTCGATTCAATGGCAAATCGCGGTCAAAATTAAATTTTGGTGTTTTAATCGAAGCTTCGATCGATGAAATTAGGAGATGGGTTTTGTAGAGCTCGTCGTCGGGTGGTTATCGGTGGTTTTCGCTCGGTCTCGAATGACGTGTGGTGATCGGGATTCGCGTTTTACGGTATGTAACCCAAAACGTGGCTCGGCGGCGGCGTTGATCTGAGGCGTCGGAGGGGGGGCCTCAGTGCGGCGGAGGGAGGCACAGCGGCAGGAGGTGGTCGGTGAGGCACAGGTGGCCGGTGGCGCTTGGTTTCGACGGTCAAAGTGTGGTGGTGGGTCGGGTTTTTGCTCGTTCGAATGGATCTACACGTACTAGGGTTTCGTATCTGCTAATAGATGAAGTAGTGATGTGTCGGATCTGGTTCGTTGATTTATTTTATTTTATTTAATCTACTTTTATATTAATTTTGTTTTCAATCTTCTAACTCGAATAATTTTCACATACGAGTTCGGATTTGGGCGCAGTTTTCTCCGTTACGTTTTATTGTAATTCTGGACATTTTGGCGCTGGTTTGAATGAATTCTGAGACTGTTCAAATTTCGGGTTTAAATTGGATTTAAATTCAATTTAAATTCAAAAGGTGAGTGTTTTAACCCACTCACAACTTTTAAAATTTCTTATGCGTGTTAAATTAATTTCTGATATGATTAGAAATTTATTTATGGCTGTTTGGTATATTTTTATCATCATTCCACTTAAATTGAATTTATTGAATTAAATTGTTATCCAATTTATTATTGCATATAAACTGCCAGTCAAATTAATTTATTTTTGAATATAAACTGCCAGTAATTACCTGTTATTTGTTATCTGTTCTATATGGATGTTATTGTTTGAATTGGATGATGATTGTGATAAATGGTTGATGATTGATATTGGGTGAATGGATGCTGTATTTTATATTATTATAAACCGCAAGTTGTTATGAATTTTTATTTCATTCGAGATTGCGATTTGAAATGATATATAACCGTATTTTTTTCATTTTAAATTACGGATTGAAATGATAAATGTCTGTATCACTTGACCATAAGGTAGAAAATTATATACAGACACCGCGGTCTATATATAAAATTATTTTGAAATGATTTCTATGGTTTGGAAATAAATATGGGTTATGTAAATATTGATTTTAGATGTTATATAGATGTTATTTTATTATTGACTTTTAGCTATGTATAAACTTGTTTGAAAAGTAAAATAAGTTAAATAATAAAGTTTGATTGTTTTTATATAATATGATTTAAGTATCTGTTAAATTATATTGTATATAGAGTGTATAAAGACTTAAATGACATTGAGTTTGGTAGATAAATATGATATTGATCTGGATTAAATTATTTAAGAATTAAACTCGAATAAATTTGATTTGAAATTTAAATAAGATTGAGATTTTAAAGGGTATGATTTTTATAACTTGATTTTGTTTTAGAGTGATTTAAATGAATATCGAGTTGATATAAATGAATTTATCAAGTTAAATAAATAGAAAGAAGATCAAGTTATTTGAAGTTAAAAGTTTTACTTAAATGATATTAGATTATTAAGTAAACATTTCAAATCTAAATAATAGTATCTGAATTTGATATGTTTGGAATTATCAAAGAATTGGTTTTGAAACGGTGGAATAACTAAAGCTTTGAAATATAGGGAAATTGGTATATCTACCCTGGCATTGCCTAGTTGTGCCGTGTCACTTACCCTATCGTGCCTTGTACGAGTTTGGTTTTCTCCCGTAGCCCGTGTGGTATCCTCTGGTGGCTTCCTGATCAGGAGGGACCATGAAACTGGATGGACTACTGGGACTATTACGTGTTAAGATGGAAAATGTAAAGCCTTAATGCTATTTAAAAGTAAGTTTATTTTACTATAGACATTATTATAATAGCGAAATATTACTACATAGTAAATAGTTTAACGGATTCTTAGGAGATGTGAATCCCGAGCATCTCTTAAGTTACTGCACTCACATTAGACACTGGATAGGAGATGTCAAATCCCGTAAACATCTCCAACGCCGTTTACACTCATATTTTTTTACCGTTGATTTAACTTACATAAGATCTTTTAGTTCTGACTCGAGTGTTTTGTCTTTTCAATTCGCTCGGGTTAGCCTGAGCATTTTAGGATTTGGAAGACCGTATTCTGGAGGACGAAAACGAAGATTTATTATTATTATTTATTATAGTATTCCACTACATTCATACTGTTTCGCTGCATTATTTATTGTTCTCTGATATGTGTAACTCTGATATGTATTGTATAAGTATAATCGAATATTTTGTAAAACAGCTTCATGAATTGTATATTTGATTATTATATTTTATCGTTCCACTGCAAGATTCTGTTTTTTTCTTTCTCTGCCTTTTCTTATTTGCCTCATAACAATCCGCCCTTCTGTATGGTTTAAGTCTGACGTGTGTGGTTTAACTTCGATTTAAAGCGTATAAAAAGGCTGGATGTTACATTGTACGAGCAAATTTATGTTTTGAATGTGTTCAATAAAATGCTTTTATTAATAAGAATTGATATTATAATTGTTATATACTTAAGTTGTAATTTGGAAGGTTATTGTAATTAAATGTGATAGAAAAGGGATCATTGTAAGTAAAAGATTATAAACTTAAGTTAATGAAATTATAATGCCTAGTAACTGAATTGAACATGAATATTATTAATAAATGAATGTAAATAAATGAAATCAAGTATGAATGAATAAATGTAATAGAATAAAAAGAGAATTGTCATGATGTGAATAAATGAAATGAAGTTAGTAAGTAATAAATGAAATAATCGAAGATAAGTATTAATGGAAGGAAAAGGAAATCAAACAACAAATTTTATGAAATGAAATTAATAAGAATGAACTTGACCTATTGTTTGGAATTGTGTTTTGTTTGGTCTATGGTTGTTTGGGCAAGGATACTTTAAAATTGTTTGGATGTATGAATAATTTATTTAGTTTCATCTAAGGCTGTTGAGTAAATAGTGCACTTAATAGTTTATTTTCCATTCTGTACAATTTAAAGTTGTTGAACCCGAATAACTATTTGTTTTGTTTGATATGGATGGATAATTGAAATGTGTTGATTCTGTATGATGATTGTATGTTGTGGTTGCAAGTGATTGATGTTGTTTGACATTGATTTGTTTGCTAGTGGATGAAAAAAAATTAATATTTCATTCTATATAATTATTAACTCTATTAGATTATATAAGTGAAATGCAGGTTATAGAAGCAATTGCTACTGCTTTTGGTTTCATAAAATAAACGTAAATTTCTCGACAAATAGGTACGTTCTCGGATTATGGTTTTATAGCGTTATTATATTTTTTACCCATTGTGGGGATATATTATTTTGAGATATTGTGATATATATTGTTATATTTGATATTATATTTTCTCCCAAGCCTCTCTGTACAAAGGAGACTCTATTGAAATTTTCCGTAAATTTTGGACTTAGAAAACTTTTTGAAAAATGTTTTCCAAACTTTATTAATTTGAGTATAAAAAGATTTAATGGTTACAAATTGGTATATTTTATTTAAATTAATTAATTTTGTAAATTTGGTTATTTATAAAGTTAATATTTTTGAATAAGATCTATCGTTTTCTTAATTCCTTCTTATCTCTTTTTTTTCTTTTCGTGGACCAAAATTTTTGAGTGGGGGAGAGTACAACAACTTGTAAATTTTCGATAATTTAATTTATTAATTTAATGAATCTTGTTATTTAATATTGGAAGAAATAAAATGTTGTAAGGTAATAATGAAATAATAACTAAAGTGAAATGCAATAATATTATTTATAGTTAACTATTTACAACTTTAATGGAATTCCAATTTGTTGAAATAAGGTAAATGTATACTTGGTAATAAATTTAATATAAGAAAACGAACATAAATATTGAATTAATTTATGATAACTTATAAAAGTATGATTGAGAGTTAGTGGTAACAATTATTATAAGTTACCAATATATTTTTTATCCATTAAATTGAAATGTAATCAATTGCAATAAATCTAAATAAAATATTACGTTAATGTTAATTAAGGTAATATTTGGAAATAATGTTAATGTTATTCATAATAGGATAATTTGTTGAATTGAAAGAATAGAAATAAAGATTTGTCAATTTATAAGGATTTGAACTATAATAATTGGATTAATTGCAATTAAATGAAATCAAATATCTAAATATACGTTAATTGAAATTAAGATGGAATTTGAGAATTTTAATGTGATAGATCATGAATCCAGTGTTAATTTCATCCATTTTGACAACAATGGATTGAATAATAGAATGAAAAGTAAATTAAATGGAATTATTGGAAATTAATTTTATAATTTCTGAATTTAATGAAATTGAGGTTAACACTAAAATTGATAAATTAATCAACTCTAGATTGACATCTAATTTTTTTTAAATTAGTATATATGATTAAGAAATTTAAAAATGATAAAAATTGTCAATTATAGAATTGAAATTGAAAATTTGATTTAATTAATTAATTATTACTTTATCTTATTAATGTAAAAATAGCCATTTTGGCCACTAACTTGAATTTCGACGAAACTAGTTTCATTAGATCCGTAACGGTGAATTATAGTAGGATTTCAAGTTTCGTAATGATTGGACCTGTCGTTTGATCGTACAGACTCGAAATGCCTAGAAAATCAATTAAATTGAAATTATTTTGAAATAACTTAATTTTAGCATAAATTCTTCATACGAAGGAATTCGGACCTGAAACCTGTTCTATTGATTTTAAATATTTTAAAACATTTATTTTGATATATGGGTTGACTCATTTTCGTTCCGGAGTCGAAACGGGCTTTCGGGCAAGTATCGTTCAACTATCAAAACCAATCGTATCTGTTTCTCTATTTTCAGCTCTACCTATATGTATCCACTTATAAACCCTAGCAGCCTTTCTATTTCTCATTTTTGTACGTATAGAAATTTCTGTTCCTCCTCTTCCTCAATGACAGACAATTCTCAATTCCAAATCCAGTTGCAACAAAATCAAATCAAAAATTTAATCTCCTCAAACCATATCGAATTATATATCGATTTGAAGCTCTCGATGAGTGCATCTCAGATCTGTAATTCGTTTTTCGATTGGAACCTCTATTTGGCCAGAAATTGTAGAACTATTCTCGGCCGTTTATTTTCGTCGCGATTGACTGCGACTGATCGATAAACCGATGGTACCACGGTGTGGAGAGCAACGTACACGGCCCATCGGCATAGTTTATTTGGCAAATCGATGGTTGGATTTGGTGTTAAAATTCGCCTATGGTTTTAACAAAGTGGTGGCGGCTGGGCTTGTTTTGGCTCGAATGGTGAGGCCGTGCGATCGCGGGTAGATGTCGTGTGGCCTGAGGGTGTTCGGCGCATCGTCGGCGACGACTGGTGGCTTCAGGCGGTGCTCGAACGTGGTGTGGCGGCGAGATGCTCTAGTGTGGGTTCACACGTTTCTATGTGTGTTGATGACGTGGACGAACAAGATATGGTGATGTTTTTCTTTTTCCTCTTTCCTTATTTTTAATTTTAATTTCAAATCGTTCTAATTTGTATGACTTTCGCATACGAAGTCCATTTCACGTGCGGTTTCTTCCACTAGGATCGTATCGATATTCCAGAGATTTTGGCACGGGTTTGGATGGATTCTCAGACTGTTCAATTTTTGGGTTTAAATTGGATTTAAATTCAATTTAAATTCAAAAGGTGAGTGTTTTAACCCACTCACAACTTCTAAAATTTCTTTTGTTTGTTAAATTTGATTCATGATGTGATTAGGAATTTATTTATGTTGTTTGGTATATTTCTAATCACCATCTCAGTTAAATTGAATTTATTTCTTATTTAATTTATTATTTTATATAAACTGCCAGTAAATACCTGTTATTTATTATCTGTTCGATATTGATGTTATTGATTGAATTGGATAATGATTAATATTGGGTGAATGGATGTTGTATTTTATACTGCTAAAACTGCAAGTTGTTATGGATTTTTATTTCATTTGGGATTGCAGTTTGAAATGATATACAACCGTAAATATTAATTGTGGATTGAAATGATAAATATCTATATCACTTGATCATAGAATAGAAAATTATATGCAGACACCGTGCTTTATGTATATAAAATATTTTGAACTGATTTCTATAGTTTTGTAAAGAAATATATGGTTTTATATAAATACTGATTTCCGATATTATATAATGTTATTTTATTCTTGATCTTTAAGCTATGTATAAATTTGTTTTAATATAGAATAAGCGTTACAATAAGTTTGATTTTTATTGGGGATAATATGGTTAAGTATTTAAATCTTATTTTAATATAGAGTTTATAATGATTTAAATAAATTAAGGTTCGAAGATAAACTGGAAATATATTTCGAAATTGAATTTATTTAAAAAATAAACTCAAATAAGTTGATGTAAAATTTATTAAATTTGAAATTTTAAAAGGTATGATTTGATAACTCGATTTTGGTTAAGGATGAATTAAATGAATACTTCAAGTATAAATAAATTGAAGGAAATATTTAGTTATTTTTAATTTGAGTTTTATTTAGATGATAATGGATTTATTATGTAAAATACTTCAAACTACATAATAGAAATCGTAATTACTAAACTTAGTTTTGAAATTGTGAATACTTAAAGTTTGAAATATATAAAATTTGAAACGGTTTATTCTGTGGATCAAATCTGTTTCAAAATCGATATAATTTGGAATAGTTCATTTGGAAACTGAATTGTATTGTAATTCATGATTTGGGATTTGGTTAAATATAAAATGTAGAAATTCGAGTTATTTTGGAATTGATTTGTGGAATTGAAGAAGCTGTTTATTATATCAAGTATTTTAATATTTAAACCATTTAAGTGGTGGAAGTTATGTTTCAAAGTTACGAGTTTCAAAGTATTATGATTTGAAAGTGTTATAATTTCAAGCGTTTCGATTTCGAAGTGTACAACTTTGAAAGTACTATGACTTTTGGAAAAGGATATATTTGAAATAAAAACGATATCGTATTGATTTAGTTTTGAAATAGAAATGATATCATATTTATATATTTTGAAATGGCAATGATATTTCGGTTTAAAGTATAAATTATTTTGCAATGACTGCGGTGTTATAATATCGTTTGGTTGTTAAAGAGTCGGGATCGGAAGTTGTCATATTCTCTGCCAACTCCAAAAACCACTTTAACAACCATGTACGCGGTGGAGATTCCAAAATGAAGTAGGATGGCGGCGGTGTTCCTTTGAGGTATATACGTGGACCTGACTCCCATGAGTTGGCGTAAGGTGGCTAAAACATGAGCGATTCCGGGCTAGTGAGGTAGCTCCTCTTATCAGACACACTCCTTCGATACCATTCTATTACTTTGTGATTGATTGGGGACCTTTGATAGTTTTGGGGTGTGGCTTGAGATGGGCGGTAGCTGCGCGCAACGTGTCACCACCAGTTTGGATAGTATTTGGTATATCTACCCTAGCATTGCCTAGTTGTGCCGTGTCACCTACCCTAGCGAGCCTTGTACGAGTTTAATTTGTGTCGTACCTATGGAGTATCTTCTCGTAGCATCCGGATCAGGAGGTACGCAGGTGCTGTATAGACTATTGGCACTATTATGTGTTTAGGGGAATATTGGGTTCCTCCTTAATGCTATTTAAAAGTAATTTTATTTTACCTCTAGACATTATTATAATAGGATATATACTACATAGTAGATAGTTTAATGGATCCTTAGAAGATGTGAATCCCGAGCATCTCTTTAAGTTACTACACTAACATTTGACACTGGATAGGAGATGTCAAATCCATAAACATATCTGACGCCGTTCCACTCATATTATTTACATTGATTTAACTTACATAAGATCTTTTAGTTCTGACTCAAGTATTTTGTCTTTTCAATTCGCTCGGGTCAGCCTGAGCATTTCAGGATTTGAAGACTTTAGTTCTGGAGGACGAAGACGTAGATTGTATTACTATTATTTATTATATTATTCCACTTCATCACGTTGTTCCGCTGCATTGTTACTTATTATTCTTTAGTATGTGTAACTCTGATTCGGTGTTGTATAAGTATAATCAAATGTTTTTGTAAACAGCTTCATGAACTGTTATTTGATTATTATATTTGTCATTCCACTGCAAGATTCTGTTTTTTTTCTTCTCTGCCTTTTCTGATTCACTCCAATAATAATCCGCCCTTCTGTATGGTTTGAGTCTGACGTGTGTGGTTTATCGTCGATTTAAAGCGTACAAAAAGGCGGTCCATTACATGATCTTTATTGTAATCAACCAAATTGAATATCGATCTCACAATACGGTTTATTTACTTATTTTACATGAACTAATTTCATCGAAATATCGTACATTACGAATTGTGACCATCAATCATATAACATTTATATGCTATTTTATATGGATCAAATATCCATTGTCTTATATTTTTTTTGAGTTCAAAACTCATTGAATGCAATATATGGTCTCGACCAAATAAACACATCAGTGACCAAATTTATAAGTGTGTTAAGTAGTTGTAAAATTAGGCACTTGCATGGGTATGGAAATGTTAACATGCAATATGCATTTACTAGTAAGCGTATGTTATATTTATATTTGTTAATCTTTAACTCGGTTTAGTTATATGTCTTAATTGATAAACATTTTATCAATCATATATTAAGTGCATAAATTTATCAATGTTCATTATTATAACATTATATATCATAAGTTCCTAAAATATTAGAAAGGTTAAATGTTATTATTTCAATTTTCTAATAAGGCTCCCAACAGTCTTTTATATTTTACCAAACCCTAAGCGAAATAGAGAAGTCTTTCGACTTCAATAGTGGGTGTTAGGACTTATATTCCTTAGTTTTCTAACTTGAGGAAAGCTCAACCAATCATAGGCCTGCATACGATGGATAATTCCTTATCGGGGTACCTTATTTTAATCTCACCTTTACCATGATGAATGCTCAACAAGTAAAGTGGGACTATCACTCGAACCTATCATTTTGCGATGATCGAAGTATACTGTACATACCTTAAGGAAAGCTCAACAAATTCGTTCAGTTACCTTATCTCGTATATCCAATATATTACCAGTACTACACATAACATTCTTAGCTTGTGGAAAGCTCAACAACTAAAGAGTATGCAAGTAATCCATTAATATATAAACGATAGAGGACAACTTTATGTTAAAAATTCATAATATTCAATATATTATATTGAGTGATATCAACTTATGAAATAATGTATTTTTTATGAAATACCACCGTGATTCAAGTGTTTGACACATTGGAAAGCATAGTATGCTTATATTTACATATGTATTTATTCCTTAAGTCTATATAAGGTTTCTTAATGTTCCACCTTTAGTTCATACATTCATGTTATATAAGTTTTATTATTACATAATTTTTATATTTCATATTACTTGTATAGTAGTCCTATGTATAATATTATATTAATTAAATCTTATTTCATTAGTTTAATTCAATAAACATTTTACTTAATTTTATCTCTTAATAGAACTTTTATATTAAATATTTATTATATACTATACCCTTTATAGTATATCACATATATCTCATATATATGTATTTTTATTAATTATTTAACCTTTAATTTATTTATTTAACTAATTTATCTAATTAAACAATTTCTATTATATTATATTAATTTCAAAAATTATATTATATAAATACATGTATACATATGATATCTTACAAATTTAAAAATATCATAACATATAACAAACATATATAATACATTTTTATATTTCTTTCATTAGTTAACTTATTTATTTATTTTATTAATCGTATTAATAAGTTTAAAATTTTATTTAATTTCTATTTGCAAAATTTTTAAAATCTTTTGTTACATTATAACTTTATAATATATTTATATCTTACTTTAAATTAACTTTTAAATTTAAAATCTTATATTTTTAATTTTCAAACAATTTTGAAAATTAGTCCAAGGTCCAATTTAAATTTGGACATTTCCTATTAGGGACAACCTTTTTGTTGTGAGCTTAGTAGTTAAACCTACCATAATTAATTTAGACCGCATAGGCTATTGAGCTCTGATACCACTGTTGGATCCTGGCTAACCCACAACGAAAGTTATACATTAATTTGAAATTTTTACCCTTTCGGATCTTTATAGGGCCTATAAGGTCTAGTTTATTTGGTTTTTTTTTGAAATATTATTCAAATAAAATCTTTATTTTATTTGAAGTTATAAAATGATAGAGTACTATTTAATTTATGTTATGTTATATATACACACACACATATTGTGTGTGTATCTAACACAACAATCCGTGTAGGATATAACATTCTTGTGTATAGATGTTGAGATTTACATCACAGCGAACATGTTAGCTCATCTGATATACAAATATATTGTCCAAATGCATGTATACACATATTTTTGTCTTATAATAAATGTTGTAATATATATACTTTTGTGTTATAATAAATATCACAATATATAAATTAAAAAATTTCTTATATATAGTTTTGGATAAACGTATAAATATTTAACATTAACAAAATGTATATACTGATTAATATATAAATATTTTTATATCATTTAAAATATAATATATAAATTTTTTTAATATTTTAATATAATATAATATGTATATATATAAATGAATATGTTAAATGTGTATGTGTAGAACATGTGTGTGTGTGTATTTATGTAATTAAAATTATAAATAATTTTTTATTTAAACATATATGTTTATCTGGCCTTGCGCATGGCTCGGGATAATTTTAAATTTTTTAAATTTAAATACATGTACATATACATGTATGCATATATATATATATATATATAATAAAACCGTTTAAAATTATGTAGATATTAACAAAAATATTTTATTTGAATCTAAATTTAAAATTTAAACTTTCGGCAAATTTTAGATGAATGATTTGTAATTTGAAAATTTATAATTAAAAATCCAATTTTCAATTTTAGTTTAAATATTTAGAACTACAAAAAATGTTTTTTTATTTTCTACCATGAGTTTAATATGTATCAATATAATTTTATAAAATATATTTTAGGACACATGTATGAATTTATATGATTATTTATATGATAAATTGAATTAAAATTATTTAAAAATAATATGTAAATAATAAAAATTATTTCCTTTCTGGAAAAAATTATTTATTTAATAAATATAATATATAAAATTATATTTTCATATTTTACATAAGTTGAATATAGTATCAAAATTAATAACTATGTAAATATATGTATATATTATATTCTAAATTAATTAAAAATCGAAATTGTTTTTTTTTTCAATTTTTTATGAGCCATGCTATACAAATATAAATTTACTTAAACATTATAAACATACATATATACATACAACCAATTAAAATTGTTATAATATATCTTCATATTAGAACCATTACCCAACCAATAATATTTTATATGTGTGTGTATATATATGATAAACATTATAAATATAAGTTATGTTTGAATTGGAAATATACACGGCAACCAAAGCCTTTTACCACGCCACAAAACGATGATGTAAGCTCCTAGAAACGATTTTTGATCCAATAGAGTGTTAGTCCTTGATCCGTAGACCACTAGATATCGAATAACAATTGAATTGATTTAATTTGAACTTAAGAAAGCAAGAGAGGAGACAGAGAAAGTTCCGCCAGCAATCCATAGCTGTGGAGGTTCTAAAAGATTATTATCAAATAGTGGAAGAGATGTTTAAATTGAGGAAGGAAAGGAGAGAATTTAGGATCATATCTTTTACTCAATCTCCTTCAATCTCAACCATCCGTTTTCACTCCTCTGTAGCCCATATTGCAGTCGCCTCTAACATCTTGATTCAGCCAAAATGACCATACCCCATCATGGGCCTTAAACCTATATAGAGCTCGAATGAATATTTTATATTCAAATCCAATTTAAATGTGTATCGGCATTGTATATCAATTATAATATATATAACAATTATAAATACATTTAACAATATTCATTCGTTGAATCAAAATCAATTTTATAATTAATATTTCACAAACATTAATTTATCCAATTAATATATAACAATTACAAGTGCAGGATCTCTAACTCAACTGGTTAGGGATGTGGCGTTTTAGACAGGAGTTCTAAAGGTCATGAGTTCAATCCCCCGAGATATTAAAAAAATTGCTCTACTTGAATAAAGTATCGCTCATATTATCAATTTTCTTTATAACAATTATAAATTAAATTAAATCGTTTGGCCAAAGGAGAATTCATCATTTCGGTTGTGTGATTCGTTAGGTGTAAATCTAGTCAGCGATTAATATCGAACTATTCGAATACTAACATTCACACATCACTTAGTAGGTGGTGTGTCAGTTTGGCCAAATTTATTGCTATTTGATTTTGGTAAAATTAAATTTTACTTTGTTAAGTGTTACCTGGTTGTGACTTTTATTTACACAAATTCTCTTCGTCAAAACTATATCACTTTAAACTTATGGAATTTGGTGATGTTTTTCAATATCTTTCATATACAACTCTATAGTCCAAACACAAAGCCTTGGTTCAATAATAATAATAATAATAATTAATTGAAATGCTTTGGCTAGAGACTTTGACTTTGAGTTGACTTGAGTTGACCGTGATATTGATCCCTTATAACCAAGGAGACGAATTCTCTCTTGAATAGTGCTTTATTTTTAATATTTCCACTCGAACCGACTATAGTCACTCGATGGATGTCATGCTATGATTTGCTATAATCATAGTAGAGCTTTCATGTTGAAGATTGACGCTATTCTCAAGTTGAGAGGATTGTGTAAATTAGTCACATTGAAATTTTCTGCTTGACTTTAGTTATACTAATCAACAGAAAACTATCAAGTGAGTCATTCCATAGTTATCTAATAACTATCAGTATGTGATCCCATGGTGCCTCTACCAACCATGAGTAATACACCGTCCAAGATCTAGTCTAAATGGACATATCAATATCCAGCCTTGATACATCTTGACTAGGAAGATTTAAAACAGTATATTTATTTTTATTATGATAAATTACTCACGGTTACAACCCTTTGTAACTACTGTAACAAAACATACCATTTATCTATTTTCTATTAAATATAATTTAAATTAAATTAAGTAATTAACATAACACATTTAATCAAGTATATAATAGAAAAAAACGCCTTTATTTCGAACAATATTGGCAATCGAGTAAGATAAATGTAAAAAATTGCCTAATGGCCCCTAGGGCATACTCCTAACTAAGAGTTGGATTATTATTTGTATGGGTAAAAGCTAGAGCTGAAATTAGGGGTAATGCAAGCTAAAGTCCTTAAGCAAGAGGTTAAGGTCGCAATAGCAGGAAAAGGGATTTTATGTTGGAAGATCGTAATCTAATGAGAGGGCCAGAGTGGGTAGATCGAAAGCGAATAGATTCTATAGTGTGGGTGAAACAAACATGGGAAATCCTAGATCGAAAAATGAAAAAAAAAAGTATCACATCAATTTTGCTACGACTGATAAAGTGACTTAGGGTGAAGTAGCATAGGCATGACCCCAAGAAGAAATCCTAAAACGAAATTACACTTCATTGATCCAACCAATGTTAAAGACCTTTGAGTTGCACTCATAAAGAAGAAACAATCGCTAAAGGAGGCAAAGACTGGAAGAATTCCATTATGGTTTACGTGCTTAGACCACGACCTTGTTTAGTCTATAAATACTAATCGCTTTAGGACTTATGAAATTCAGTTTTAACCAAAATTCCAATAGGATCCACATTTAACTTTTCTATAAATAAGGTCCTTAGTTAATTAATAACATTTATTATTAAACGTACTACTCTAATCAGCTATTTTAACTTTTGGTTGACTATAGTTGATAGTGATACTAATCTTATACAACTGAGGAAACGAATTCTCTATTGAATAGTGTTTTACTTCCAATGCTTCAACTCAAACCCAAGTATAATCGCTCAATAAGCAGTGTACTATGATTTAACTATAATCAAAGTGGAGTATCCGTATTGAAGCTTTGCGGTATTCTCATCCTAAGAGAGTTGCATAACATCATCACGTCAAGATTTCTTGTTTGACCTAGTTGTTATTAACCACCTGAAAACTCTCGGGTGAGTCATTCCATATTTTTTTGATAATTATCAATACGTAACCCCCTGGTGCCTCCATTGGCCATGAGTAATACATTACCCTACATTTGGAGATCATTACATACACTGGTCCTAAGAAGTGTATCGATATCCTTTCTCAAAACATCTTGACCTGATTATTTAAAATAAAATGTCATTTCATATTGTGATAATTTTTCCCTGATTACAACCCATTGTAATTATTATCACATAACATATCATTTAAGGATTTTTTATTTAATATACTCAAATTTACTGCTTAATTAATATATCATAATATAACAAGTAATATTATAAAACAAATAACTTTATTACGAAAAAGATTTTTTGTAGAGTTAGAAATATGTAACAAATCACATAATTATCCCTAGGCCATAAACCTAACTTTTTCTATTCAGCTGTGATATGAAAGGAGGGAAAGCAGAAAAGTGTGTTTGAATATGTATGGAGGCTAGGCTACTTATAGCCATCAACCTACACCTATTTCTCCCCTTTATCTTTAGATCTAATGGCCTAGTTTGGTCTTTCCTTTACCCCTAATTACAGCCTGCACTTCCTATGATCATGTATTGTCAAGCCTCTTGTTGACTTCAGTTTGAGTACAATTAACTATTTCCTGACTTCAAAATTGATCAAATTATCATGTCTTTTATACATCGTTCTATCCAATTTCAAGTCTCAAATAAATAATAAATATTAGGTACAAACATTAATATAACATTTGTATCGATTCATTATAAATTTATAATATTTATATATTAATTTTATCCTTGGTCGAATTCAAAAATAATTGACAATACGGTCGTATTGTGTAACGACCCGAAATTTCCGATCCCGAAAATTCTCGATAGTTAGGAAAAGAAGAAAGAGATAGAAGAAGAAAAAGAAGAAAATCAGAAAACATCAACATCTCACGTTCGTAGCGGATAAAATATAATAACAAATAATATCAGTTTACAAAAAAATACTATATCTGTCGATTACATTTTAATACATCAGAGTTACACACTTATACAGGTACTGGATATTCACAGTTATCATGCCCAGATATACAATAATATAATACAGCGGAAACACACTGTACGTGCTAGCCATCCAGCTCGCCTCCTGAGCTCCAGAACGTCCTTGTCTGAAAATCTGTAATACTCGGTCTGACCCGAGCATTACATCAAAGTAACACCCGGGTCAGGCTGAAAACCAGCGTGAGTAAACTCATCTAACATGGAATACCAAAACATACAACTTATTTAGAACCTGGGGTAACTCATATAGATTTATAACTTCATAAGTTGTTATAGACATCACTTATTCCACACATCAATTTCTAAGTACCAAAACTTAGATTAAATGGTCCAATTCACTTAAATCATTCTGTTTCAGCCTATTGATTTCACATATCAATTTATAAAGAATCGAAGTGGTTTCGGATATTAAGTAATACCGGACTCCGGTCTCTTCGAATCCAATGACATCTTATCCCCAATGATTCAAGTGAAACATAACTCAAACTTTAAATACAGGATGTTACTTCCATAGCGGTTTATCCCGATAAATAACTACCTTATTACTATTCAATCCAATCATACCACAAAACATTTCAAATCAAGAATATCAAATAATCTATAGCATTCAATATTATTCAGTAACTCATAGGCAAGATTAATTTGTCACACTGTTTCTAATTAGTTTAAATAAATTAAATTAATTTCCACCATTACTGCACATCTTGCCACTTAATCATTAATTAATTTCAATCCAATTTATTAGTTCTTTATCCATCCGCCTTAATCAAACTTCTTTAATTAATTATTTTAAATTAATCATCCTTGGTTAATTATTCCTTAATCACATTTAAGTAATTAGCTCTCAATTAATTACGCAAATTAATTAACCTCTATTCATCCATATTAATTACATTGATTCTTAATTAATTACTCAAATTAATTTTTCTACAATCACTTATATTGATTAATTATCCTTAAACTAATCATACTCATAAGCCTTTAAATTAATTACATTAATTAATCTTTTAACTATTCTTAACTACTTACACTGTTTAACCTTTAATAAATCTCATTAAACAACTAACTATTCTTTAAAAATTATATCAATTAATTAATCCTCTAAATACTCACCTTAATTTATTAATTATCTTAAATAATTATCTGAATTAATTGCACAACAAAATTATTCTTTAATTTCATCTTGTAATCTTACTTTAAACAACACGCCATTTGAGATCTTCTTGATTTGTTAAGTTATACCACATACCTACTACCTTTTAAAATTCATCATTCATTTTATTTGAATCAACTAGAGATTCAATTAAATGACTTGCCAAAAGTTTAATTTTTTCAAATCTAACCAATTTACTTAACCACAAAAATAATAAAAAAATAAAAATAAATAAATCTTGTTAGATAATGCTTGAAACTTGTTTCAAAGATTTGATTTTCCCTGGAACTTTGTAAAATTCAGAATGGTTTCCCTGCCTTAAAACCTGGTACTACAATTACTCGCGTAAAAGTAAACTCGGTAGCTAAATAACCCGAGTCCAATACTCAAAACATCGGGCAAAACACGAGTCAAACCCAAATTTCCCTAATCCTTCTTCTTCCCTACTCCATAGCTTCATTCAAACTTCTGTTTCTACTTGAATTTTGTAATTACAGTATTAACAAAGCTTGCACGACACGAAAACAGACTCGAGCAACATAATAAAATTTTCGAATTCGTCTTCATGTTCGACCTAGTACTTCAATATCCAGAAAATCAAACAGGACAGACACACACGCAAGATGGTGCACGTGCACCATCGTCGACCCGTTCTGGCACCTCCGGCCCATCCTCAACAAGTCACCTATCGCCGCTGCAACGCAATTCCGGCATCGAATCGCCACCCCAAAACCACAACAAGAATCGAGGCAGTTTAAACCATTCCAGGTACCACCCACTTCCCTGAAAATGCCACAATCACCTAACGTCGATCATCAGAGATCGAAGGATCCCACTCTCAGCCTCGCTAGACCTTCACTCCCCCAATGATCCTGGTTCGAAGCCACTTGACGCGCCTGTGATGACGCCATCATCCCTCTTCCGACCCTAACGCAAAATTAGGGTTAAAACAATATTGGACGAGACACGACGCCACAGCGAAAGAACTCTACCTTCGCCATTTTTCTCAACCTCGTCGTTCACCATACCAGCTCCGACCAATGCCTCGATCACCAGAAACAACCCAGTTGCCTGATTTTGCTCGAAAACTCAATTCTGGTCATTTGCAAAATACACATTCGATTCCACTTTAAAAATCAAGATTTTTGTTTTAAAAATCATATTTTCCATTGATGATTCCAATTATATATTTGACTCAGCAATTTCTTACATTTGATTTTTAACATGTTTAAAGAATTTCATGCTACTATTCCATTTCCCAGATAAATACCAATTAATCCCCTAAAATTTCATTTTAAACCTTAATCTATAATTTAACAACACTTCTTGTTAAACAAAATCCTAACAGAGATCAGAGAAGGAACAAATGAATTTTACGTGTTTGAAAACCCTATACTCTAGAAACAGAGAAGGATAAGCATATCCATCTACTCAGATCAAGACAAGACGTTTCTACTTACAAATATACAGAGATCACTCATGAATATATGCACCAACAAAGTAACATCCATCTCAAACTTCACAGGCAACCAGATATACATATACTTAACTTTTAATTTAAATTGTTTACTCACCAGTTTTGAAAAGATGGACAGAGCTTTTGAACTTAATCTGCTTTGAACTGAATTTCTTGCTAGATGATCCGGCTTTGATTGGTTTTAAACTGATGATCTGAAGCTTGGTTGTTGCTTGATTAACTTCTTTGAATCTTTGATTAGCTTCAGGTTTTTCCTTCTTTGTTGATTTGCTTGAGAATGTTTGAAGATAAATATTTACAGGCTTTATTTTTTTTTGTAAAGTCTTTTTTATACAGGTTTTTGTTTTAATTCTTTTTGTGTTTTGTATAATAGTCCACATGTTTGTTTTCTTGTTTTGAAAAGAAGATAGGGAAAAAGAAAGAAATGAAGAGAAGAGGTGCAGACTAAAATTATGATTATTAAAAATAAAGGAAAAATAAAATTAAAATAGTGACACTTGTTTATTCGTCTAACACTTGTCATATATACCTATTTATCAACTTACATTTGTTACATTCTATTAATTATGTGTAAATATGCATGTTTTATTTATTTTTAAATGTTTTTATAAAGCTTTTTATTTTTAATTTACTATTCAATAATACATTACTTAATTTTATATAAATAAAATCTTTTAAAGAAAATAATATAAAAACAATTATATCCTAGATAAAATCATATATAACATATTTTAAGATGTTTACCTCATAAATTTGTAACGACCCGAAATTTTCAGACCCGAAAATTCCAGATAGTTATGAAAAAGAAGAAAGAGATAGAAGAAGAAGATAAGAAACATCAACAACTCACGTTCGCAGTGGATAAAATATAATAATAAATAATAGTTTACAAAAGAATACTATATTTGTTGATTACATTTAATATACATCAGAGTTACTCATATATACAGATAATGGACATATACAAATCATGTCTCAGATACACAATAATATACTACAGCGGAAATACCCCATACGTTAGCCATCCAGCTCGCCTCCTGAGCTCCAGAACGTACCTACCTGAAAATCTGTAATACTCGGTCTGACCCGAGCATTACATCAAAGTAACACCCGGGTCAGGCTGGAAACCAGCGTGAGTAAACCCAACTAACATGGAATACCCAAACAAACAACTCATATAAACCCGGGTAACTTATATCAATTTCACTTCACAAGTTGTTATAGACATCACTTATTTCACACATTAATTTATAAGTACCAAAACTCAGATTATATAGTCCAATTTACTTAAATCATTGCATCCCAGCCTATTGATTTCACAAATTAGTCTATGAAGAATCGAAGTGGTTTCGGGTATTTGTTGATACCCGACTCTAGTCTCTTCGAATCCAATGACATCTAACTCAGATTACTCAATTAAATATCGTTCAGTCTTAATTACCTAATAACACTTTTATACAGCAATTCAAAATTTATAGATAATCTCATAATCACTGTCCATTCAACACATCATATCACAAAGCCATTCAAACAGAGTCATCAACCCATCCAAAGCATTTATCAACATTCAATCATTCATAAGCAAGAAAATTACATTAATTAACGATCCTTTAATTACTTTCATTAGTTAATTTTTGTCAAATTTCATTTAATAACTAACCCCTTTATCCCATTCATTTAGTCAGTCTTGACTAACCACAATCAGAATTAACTTCCCTTAAATACTCCATAAATTAACTTCTTGATTAATTTTATTAATCAATCCTTTAATCACACCGAGCAATTATCACATAATTTCTTCCACCAAATAATTATTCTTTAGCTTATTTCCTAGCAAGTAATTCCTTTTTAATTTATTACATCCAGTAACTATCCATTAATTACATCACTAAGTAATTATTCCTCATTGATCACCTTAAGTAATTATACTTAACTCAACCTCAAATGATTACTTTTAATTAATTAAAATTAATTAAATAAAATTAACCACATTAACTTAATTAATTACATCAAGCGTTTAATTACTTTTAACTACTTCATTAAATAGTTACCTTAATAATCTTCTTACATTAAGTGATTAACCCCTTAGTTGATTATCCTTGATTTAGTTAAATATTAATTAAGTAATTAATTACTTAATTAATTACACAAATTAATCTATCTTTATTTAAATTTCAAATAAACATCATAGTTAATTAAATAATTAAACTTTAATTTCTTTGGTTGATAAAACATAATTAAGTTGAAATAAATCATTTGTTACCTTAGCTCTTAACTTCTATTTCTAGAAGATTAAATTTAAAACTTGAAATTTGTTCTATTTAAAATCATCATTCTTTAGCTTATTAAAGTTAAATACTTTTTATTAATATATATATATATTATATTTTTTTTTTATTTAATTTGAAAATCATTTGGGTTTAAGACCCGAGCGAGATAGAATACTGGAAACAAAATATTTCCAAACCCAAACCCCAAATTGTTGAGTCATACACGAGATGATACTCGCGCTCATCTGACGAACAAACAAGCATCACGATCACATCTGCATTGAACACGAAGCAATACACGAGAATGCTTCGGTCAGGCCTTCTTTCCCAAAACCTTCAATTCAAATGCACACAACCGTCACCGTGTACATGCACGACAACCCAGCTTCTCTTCGATCACCGTTCTGACCTCCAGCAAGACAGCGTTGAACTCGATAACCCCTTCATCCACTCAGAAACGTAAATCGAAACGAAAATCAAAAATAAGCTTCCAAGTCGAAGTTTGGAAACTTCACCATCATCGAAAATCCAAAACACCGACGATCCTAACATCAAAAATCTTCGCCATCCTCACCATAACTCACACTCGTCCTCCAGCTTCTACGGCACGCCTCGCGATGGCTTCCGGTCACGTCACGACATCGCGAGACTCCTCTGAAACTCAACGACGCAAAACAGGAACAAAACCCTACTCCCTACCTCTCCGGCCTCCACGACCCTTGTAAAAATCCATCACTATTTTTCCAGTGACCACCGCCTTCCCAACCACCTTCAAGACCAACCTCAAGCCTTCAAACACCGCCGATCAACGGCAGATCACTAAAATTGCCAATTCGAACAATCCAAGAATTCATAAGGATTAACCCTCTAAAAATCATGAAATGAAGATCAAAATTCGTGATTTCCCATCACGAATCCATTTCTATGATTCGAATTAATAATTAAGATAGTTGATTTTATCATGTAAAAGTATTTTCTACTATTTTTCCTATTTTCATTCTCATTTGCTAAATTTAAAATCCTGGAATTACTTTTAAAAACATCTTCATTCATTAACAAACAGTTTTTATTCACACATCGAGATCTAAAGTTTGTTTGTTTTGATGTGGTGAATTTCTAAAGGCAATATCACTGCCTAGATCACAGAGTACAGGATGCATAAAAACCAGACATCTCACATACATATATATATATATCCATC
This sequence comes from Allium cepa, assembly GCA_030765085.1. Lineage (NCBI taxonomy): Eukaryota > Viridiplantae > Streptophyta > Magnoliopsida > Asparagales > Amaryllidaceae > Allium > Allium cepa. Next base: position 619,142,885 of record CM060942.1, read on the forward strand.
CAGATAAATTAAAACTAAAATTTTTTTTTGAGGAAATTCAATATTATCACAAGCAATTCAGTTAAAAAATCCAAATAACAAAAAGTGTTTACTCACCTTAACACTGTTGAAACAGAAAGTAAAGGTTGATGAAGCACTGCAGATTTGAATTCTTGAAAACTTTTCTTGTTTTTCTGGTGAACTTAATTGAGTTTACAAAGAGAAGATGTTGTTTATTTTTCTCAGGTTAGCTAAGTTGTGAATAAGCAAGTATAGTATGATGTTATATAGATAGGATTGAACAGCTGTAGGTTATACTAGTACAAGTTCACCCTGTTTTGCTTAGATTAGTGTTTAATATGCTGCAAATTGAAATGATATTGTAAATCTCGGCTGAAAGGATATTCTTGCAACTTGAATTGACACAACCTTATGTAAATTAAATGCATGTCTTCTTTTTAGATTACATGTAATTAATATTTGCTGATCTTTGTACTTAGCTATAAAGATATTTTGTATTTGATTGCGAATAATTTATCTTCTATTGGTTATACTGCACATATGTGATTTATATGCATTTTGTTTCTTTGTTCCTTTACATTGTTTATGTACAGCCAACATTATTTCATATGTTGGTCAAAGATTTTTATTTAAATGGAGGCTGAAAAGATTTAAGTTGTGTGCTACATAAATTTTGTTTGTCTTGAGTAATTTATCATCATACTTGTACTTACATATATTTTCCAGGTTTGTACACTTGATTTTTGAAAGCATATTTCTATATATTACCTTGTCTTATTTAAGAAGCTTGTTCATTTATATATATTTCTTTTAACAAACGGTATAGTCTGGTTTCAGTTTTGATGAGCACATGCATATATATAGTTTAACTTTGTTACTTCTAGTTTGAACTTGCGGGCAAACACCGTCATATATGAAGATATTCATTTAAATATCTGTTTTGTTATTATTCTATACTTGTTTTTATTTCATTTTACACTTAGTGTTTACTTAACTCTTGTTTATATTTACATTCGTATCTTATATTTTGACTATAAATGTTCATATGGTTTACTTACATTTTATACTTAAATTTTATAGTGATAGAATTGGATTCTATTTTAAACATTATTACCTATATATATTTTTATAAACATATATTTACCAAATGTTAATAAGATAAAGCATTTTGAATTTAATATATAAGAGAGATTTTATTGTATATATTATTAAGGGATTTATTTTAAATTTTCAAAAATCAAGATTCCCTTTTTAAAATATAAATCTATATAAACAAATAGCAACTATTCCCAAAAGATTTATTCATTTTAAAATGATCAATTTACATTTTATTTAATTGAATTAGATATTATTAAAATAATGTTGCCAAAAATACCGGGTCATCACATTCTTCCCCCCTTTGAATCTTTTCGTCCTCGAAAAGGAATGAAGCCAGATCCATTAAAATGCTTAATATCATATAAATTTTTCTTTGATCATTTTTAAACTACTAAGATTAATTTTCAACTCATTTTATATTCAATTCCATTTCATTTCTAATTTATTCACCAACCATTCATTTAGCTCGACACATCCCATTCTTGTATACTACTTGCCATTCCCAAATTAATTCAATCCAAGCTTTTATTTAATGGGCTTCCACCCTTATTCGAAGCCAAGCTTCCATAAATTCTAAACTTAAGTTAATTTACTTTTGTTTATACTAACATCAAACTTAAGTTTACTTCCATATGATTACCATTTAATCAACTTCCATTAAATTCAGTAAGCCCATCCATTTTAATTCTAACTTTAATTCATCTTCTCAGTTTATCAAAATGATATCCCAGCACATACTTAATTCATTTATACTTCAAATTAATATTCCACCAAATTTAAGTTCAGTCTGATAATCTTATTCCAATCACAATTTTGATTTAGTTTTTATTCTATCAGACTTCATCCATTTATTATTTAACTCAATAAACCCATTTAAAATTTTTAATTGCTTACTTAATTCGTTATCGAACTTATTTTATTAATACAAGGCCACTCTCAGTTTATTTCTATTCACTTGGGTTTTGCTTTGCAACTCAAACTATTTCTATTGTAATCACTTCTCTTATATCCAATCTACTTGCAAATCTCATTAAATATTATTCAAATCACCCTTGAATTTTATTTATAATTCAAACCATCACATTTCTTTTTCAATCCAACCCTATTTTATTTTTACAACATCTCTTCTAATTTATTTCATTATTAAATCCAAGTCGAGTTCTATTTACAATTTGAATTCATTTCCAAACTCCATTATTAATTTACAATCCATTTATTAACCAAAGTTAAATTTTATTAACATACTCCATTAAATAATTTATTTAGCTGATTAGCTTCCCTCCAACTTAATTTACAAAAATCACTTCATTAAATTTTTCCTGAGTTCAGTTTTGTTTTATAATTCCAGTTTGGATTCCCTTTTTACTTGAAGATTTAGAAATGCCTTAAATTCGGATAATACAATTAAAATAGCTTTTTATAAAATATTTCTCATAACTCGATGTCTCACCCAGTCCATCCTTGTTCTCACAGAAATTCAATCATACATTGATCAGGCGTAGGACTGAAAATCTATAAGTACTTGGCAAACTCGTTTTTAACATCCAGTGAAAATACTTGGAAAATAATTTTATTGAAAATGTAGAAAACAATTTTGAAAATAGAGGAAATATTTTTTTAGTGAGGATGCTCTGGAAATCATCACCCTCATTCCATGGTCACAGTTACATACCAGGGTTACATTGCAGTCGCAACAAAAGTCCATGTAACTGCAGGCTCTCCGCGGCACTCTCGATTACGCCATGGAACCCACACAACAGATCACAGTTACATCCAGGGTTACGTTGCCGTCGCAGCAAAGTCCATGTAACTGCAGGCTCTCCGCGACACTCTGATTTTGGCTGTCGAAATGAAACTTCTCCACTCCTACATAGGTCGCAGTCTACCGAGATAAACTCAAATGCAGACTGCTGGCTCTCAACGGCACACACGACTTTCACAATGTTACCATAGGTCGCAGTTACATCCTGGGTTACGTTGCAGTCACAACAAAAGTCCATGTAACTGTTGGCTCTCCGCGGCACACACGACTTACGCTATGGTAAACTCAACTCATAATCCTCAGGAACTAGTTTTGTCCGGACTCCTCACAGGATCAACTTTAGAACCCCCTCGGGCTCCAGGCAGCACCACCCAGTGGCACTCCTGAGAAGTTCATTTCAAGGGGACGCCTTTTTCCCCAGAGCCATCATCAAAATATTTTATACTATACACATATAGTATCTTCAAATCATACACCTAGTATGATATCATACAAAGCTCTTTTACACAAAATCGAATATCCCAAAATCGAAAATTCTCAAAATAGACTTTCCAAAACTCAATATTGATTTTTCAAAAAAAAAAAAAATCAAAAGCCTTTCCCAAAATCCTCATAAGATCCTTTATATATATTCAGATATATATATATATATACATATATATATATATATATATAAATTTTTAAAACTTTGGATCCTTACTTTCTTGCATAAAACCCTTTTATACTCCAAACATTCTCAAAAACCATAGAAATATCCAATTTCCATCTTTATTCATTTCATATTTCTCAAAATATTCTTTCAGCTCAAAAGAACCATTTCACATTCCTTATTCATCTTTACATTAATCCTCATTTGGATTATTACTTCAATCCTTATCTCAGTTGGGTACTTTAATCAATAACAGTTTGAACTCCGACCAGTTTAGAAAAATAGCTTGAAAATTTTAAAAATAGGTAGTAGTTGAAAAATAATTATTTGTTACAAAATAATTGTAAAATAGTTAACTAATTGTGAAATAGTCGAAAAAATAGTTGAATAGTTCCAGAGATTTTTAGACAATTGAAAGATAGTATTTATTTGTAAAGTAGTGGAAAAATAGTAAATAGTTTAGGAAACAATTGAAAAATATTTAAATAGCTCCAAAAATAATGGTAAAACAAATATATAATAAATTAGCTTTAAAAAGAAAGGCTGTATATATTTAATAGCTTAGAAAATAAGTTTATATCAAAACAATTTGTATTGAAAATAGTCAAGAGCCAACTGTTCACTTCCCCAACAATTCAATTTAAATCTCCATTTAAAGTGACCCAATTCCAATCCAAATAACTCCAAATTCCATTGGACTCGATTAATTCCCAATTCAAGTTGAATCAATTTTGATTCCTTCCCAAATTTAAATCAAATTCTAATTGATTTTAATCCTGTTCAGTTTTAACTATAATTTCATATTATTCCAATCAATTTGAATTATTAACAATTTAATTTCAGAATCCAAATCACTTCAATTTAATCCATTCCAATTTCCCATTTAAAATTTTTAAACCTATATATTTTCAATCGCCAATCCAATTACTTCAAACCAAATTAAATTTTAAACTAATTCAATTTCAATCTTGAATTTTAAACTACCTCGAATTATATAAATTCGAGTTGAATTCTCAAAGGTTGATTTAACCTTTTAAACCAAATTAGCTTTTATTTAAAGTTTTTAAACAATGTCAAATTTCTGAGTCCAATTCTTCATCTCAACTTATCTCAACTTATATTTTTTTTATTATTCCATAAACATTTTATCAAGATTCCAGAATTTCAAATCCAAACCCATTTCACAAACAATTCCAATGAAAAACAATTTGGTAGCAATTTCACTTTTAGAAACTCGAAAATAAACATCGAAGATGCTGCAGTCATCACCGACGTTATTTTCCAGTGACCGAAAGAGTTCAATGCTTTTATCTCTTTAAAAACATTTCCAAACATTTTTGATTTCAAATCTTCCAGATTTCAAGTTCAACACAAAATATGTTTGAAATAATACTATTATTTCTCCAAAACCTTACTCACCTTATATTATCACAAGCAATTTAGTTAAAAAAATCCAAATAACAAAAAGTGTTTACTCACCTTAACACTGTTGAAACAGAAAGTAAAGGTTGATGAAGCACTGCAGATTTGAATTCTTGAAAACTTTTCTTGTTTTTCTGGTGAACTTAATTGAGTTTACAAAGAGAAGATGTTGTTTATTTTTCTCAGGTTAGCTAAGTTGTGAATAAGCAAGTATAGTATGATGTTATATAGATAGGATTGAACAGCTGTAGGTTATACTAGTACAAGTTCACCCTGTTTTGCTCAGATTAGTGTTTAATATGCTGCAAATTGAAATGATATTGTAAATCTCTGCTGAAAGGATATTCTTGCAACTTGAATTGACACAATCTTATGTAAATTAAATGCATGTCTTCTTTTTAGATTACATGTAATTAATATTTGCTGATCTTTGTACTTAGGTATAAAGATATTTTGTATTTGATTGCGAATAATTTATCTTCTATTGGTTATGCTGCACATATGCGATTTATATGCATTTTGTTTCTTTGTTCCTTTACATTGTTTATGTACAGCCAACATTATTTCATATGTTGGTCAAAGATTTTTATTTAAATGGAGGCTGAAAAGATTTAAGTTGTGTGCTACATAAATTTTGTTTGTCTTGAGTAATTTATCATCATGCTTGTACTTACATATATTTTCCAGGTTTGTACACTTGATTTTTGAAAGCATATTTCTATATATTACCTTGTCTTATTTAAGAAGCTTGTTAATTTATATATATTTCTTTTAACAAACGGTATAGTCTGGTTTCAGTTTTGATGAGCACATGTATATATATAGTTTAACTTTGTTACTTCTAGTTTGAACTTGCGGGCAAACACCGTCATATATGAAGATATTCATTTAAATATCTGTTTTGTTATTATTCTATACTTGTTTTTATTTCATTTTACACTTAGTGTTCACTTAACTCTTGTTTATATTTACATTCGTATCTTATATTTTGACTATAATTGTTCATATGGTTTACTTACATTTTATACTTAAATTTTATAGTGATAGAATTCGATTCTATTTTAAACATTATTACCTATATATATTTTTATAAACATATATTTACCAAATGTTAATAAGATAAAGCATTTTGAATTTAATATATAAGAGAGATTTTATTGTATATATTATTAAGGGATTTATTTTAAATTTTCAAAAATCAAGATTCCCTTTTTAAAATATAAATCTATATAAACAAATGGCAACTATTCCCAGAAGATTTATTCATTTTAAAATGATCAATTTACATTTTATTTAATTGAATTAGATATTATTAAAATAATGTTGCCAAAAATACCGGGTCATCACAAAATTAAATTTGTAAATAATAATTCTATTTATACCTATATTTTAAAAACATCGCATTATTATTATTGTTTGAAAAAAACAATTTTGTCAAATTTTAAATAATTTATAAAGAGATTATCAAATAAATATTTCCCTAGATATGAATATTAATTATCCGATTTATTTGTTTCAATTTTTAACAATTAGTATTTAAATAGTTAAAAAATTAGTATTTCTTATTACTTAACCCAATTAATTATCGATCAACGGATATTAAAAATCCGGGTTATCACATATTGAATCAACGATGTGAACTCAATCCATATCCAATATTTAAACAATTTAAATATCGATGTATGTACTAAAACACTCCACACCACTTAATATACCCAAAAGGACACAATAAAAGGCATGGTGCGTTGTAGGTATAAACAAAACTAAAAAAGACTAAGATTCATAAGGAAAAAATAGGTAAAAACATCGAACACTAAATTAGTATTTTTAATTAAAACAAAGCTTCAGAATTAATTTATAAATAAGTCACATGCCAAATACAACATTCAAAAACCCATCACGTCTTATGAAAGTTCAATGTCTTAAATTATAGTATGTAATATCCCTCATAATTAAACCAGTGCATACAAGAACAACAGCTGAAAATAGAGGAAGTACATAGAAGAAGTCTCCTCCAAGAAGATCCCCAAGCTACGGCAATCTACTAGCTTCTTCCTTGATTGCCTAAAGGGGAAAGAGGGGAAATAGAGGAGTGGGTCGGACTAAAAGTATGGTGAATGATAGTAATTACTAGAGTCTTTAAGCAAGATAAAAGTAATAGACTCTATAATAGTTCTAGCATAAATAAGGATAACAAAGGAAATGGAAAAAAATAAACTGGAAATAAATGTGATTAAATATTGTTCAAGATTGGTCAAATTTGATTGCTTGCACTTGTTATGATTTAATTAGGCTGAATTCCTAATCCTGTAATTAGGATGTAACCCTAATTCTATCTTTTTTTTAATCGGCCTCCTATTCCGTAAACCTCTCTATGGACTAGCTGCTATATTACTCCCTACACAGCAGCCAATGTTATCTACGGAAGATGCTCAGAGCAACTACTACGGGCCCAAATAACATATATAGCTCCCTACATTGAAGGAAATGGTGTTTACTAAGACACCATGCTAAGCGCTTGGAACTCATAGCCACTACCAAGCACCCAAATGGAAGTCGCACGCGTAACTGCCACCATGCCTATGCTATCTTTTGCTCCACCTATTGGGTCTTCTTATTACCTCTAACGTACATCATAGTGTGCCCTTTATCTCACTTCAATCTAGTGCGATATCACCGTATGTCCATAGAAAAATAAGGGAAAAGCTGTTGGTACTAGCCCTTCATCCAAACAATATCTAGTTGCACCCCTTATCCAAACCCCTATGATATGGACTTCTATTTGACTAATTACTACCACTCTTAGGATAAGCGTGCCTAGGGAATGCTATTTGGTACAGGTCCTACTTTCATCTTTGCTTATTAACTTAGACAAATTATTTAAATAAGTCTTTATTACCATTTTGTTTAATTTTTCGCTTATTAGTTTATCTCAAGCCTTAAAACAAGACCCATTCTGTTCTTTTTCTTTTTATAACCGACGTTTTAATCATGCTTATTACTTAACCTAAGGTCTAAGTGTGAAAATAATCCCCTTTCATCTTTTGCTTCATTTTGTTATAATTCCGAGTTATAACCATGCCAATTAATTTTAGGTAGTCCAATTATAATTAGGCGTAATTTCAGTCCAATTCTATTATTTGTTACAGTCTTTATAATTTACATATTATTTTCTTCATTTAATATTCTTACTTAGAAAATCCATACTCACATTCAATTTATTATAATCCGTACGTGCAGAAAAGGGGAATGAAGGGAATAGATGCTTACATAAAATCCAAAACGTCAGAAAGTGTAAGTAAGAAATAAGTAACAGTAAATAAGCTTAAATACTGTAAATAGACTGTAAATTAAGAAAAAGCTATGCTTAATAGTAATAATTTATAATTAACAGAAATAATACTAAAATTACTGAAAGGAATAGTTGAATAGACTGAAAATAGTTAAAAACTGTAAATAATTACTAAAAAAGGCTATTCCAAAAATTATAATAAAATGAAAACTATTGGAAACCTTATTATTTAAATAGTTAATTATTGTCAAGGAAAAAATTTCTGAGCATTTTAGCCTCAAGGACAGACCTTCAGTATTTCAGCCTAAAGGACAACTTTCTTTAGTTGTCGGTAGCAGTTTTTAGGTGTCGGTTTTTAGTTTGGTAGCATTTTTGAAAGAATATTTATCCTCACGAATAATTTTGGAAGAATGTTTGTCCTTATGAATAATTTTTAGGAGAATGTTTGTCCTTGTGCTGAAATATTGAGGTCGTGTCCTTGAGGCTAAAATATACAAATTTATGTCCTTTAAATTAATTCCCCCTATTTTAAATTACTTAAAGAAATCTTAAAATAATTATAATCACCCATCTTCGATCCTAAGCTCTTCCTTTGGTCTTTCCGGATCCACTTGGAGTTGTAAAATAATTTTTATTAAAAAGATTCTCTCCTTGAAAAATTATTACTTTTAGGATCCTTCCTGAAAAGGTGAATACAAGCGGAGAAAATCGAGAATGACAAAAAGTGTTAGGTCTAGGGGTCTATTTATATGTGTAGAAATGGATCTCGGGCCGTTGGATTTAGAGATTGAATAGGATGAACCACGTCATAGGCTAAATAAGAGCCATCGGATGTAGAAACGGAGGGAATAGATTAAACAAAAGGGTGCAAATGATGTGTTTCGACGTCTCTAATTCGTTCGAATGAATTTACATTCGTTCGCCTGCCAACTAACAAGGAAGGTCGACTGAGCGGTCGACCAACCCTTGCCCAGGTCGACCGGCCGGTCGATCTGACCTACATATATATATTCATTATATTTCTGCTTATTTTATTTATTTTATAACATGGTCATATTAGCTCGGTTTCTGACGTTCTACATATGGAAATTGATTAGAAAATTACCACAGACACAATGGTGCAACTTCTGTGGCTTAATTATGATAATTTCACAAAGTTATTTTATTATTTAATTAAGTAACAAATTAATTATTACGGGTCAAATTTTGGGTTGTTACATTCTCCCTCCTTAAGGGATTTCGTCCTCGAAATCTATAATGATAGAAAAGTGTACTAAATGTTTTCGCTCAATTCTACAACCAACTACTCAATCATCAACCATTCATCCATTGTCCTTATGTTTTTCTAATGCATTTTATGATACTTACGCAATTAGGTAGTGCAAATGTCCCTAACTAATGCAAAAGATTAGGCGGCCCACTGATTCAGTTGACTTTCTTAATATGCAATCATGTCCGTGCCATGTATCCCAATGAATGCAGAAATTTCCTAATGATTACTGATAGTTCTATATGCGTGCTACAAACATCATCCAAATGCAACAATCATGTGACACTCGTCCATCTGTAGCAACCATGGAAATAAAATAAAATGTGCATACATCCATATGCATATGCTCTAGTGTCCTAGTTAGGCCGATTCCTAAGGAAAAATAGTGCCTAGTGTACCCATATGTATCCATAGCATCCACAAGAAAACACTTGCAACCACTAGCATACATCATACATAACATGTTCTATTAACACGCTTATGTCAAATCCTACCATCCATAGGTTGAATCCTAAGTTCTACTCTCCCAAAAGATAATAAAGGAAAGAATCTATTCAAATATAAAGATGGAAAAAGGAATTCTAAAACTTACCATCAAAAAGATGAGGATAGTAAGTACGAATCTTCTCTTCTGCTTCCCAAGTGGCGTCTGCAACATCTACTCCCCACTGCACCTTTACCAGTGGAACCTCCTAATTTCTTAGTCACTTAATATCTCTTCCAACAATATTTATGGGGATATGCCGAATAGGAGCTTCTCTTTTTACCTCCACCTCCTCTAATTGACTAGTCTCTACAACTTCCTCCGAGTCATGTAAGCACTTTCGCAAGTGCGAAACATGAAAAAAGTCGTGCACTCCTGCGAGCCTATCAGGTAGCTTCACTCGGTAAGCCATCTTCCCAACTCTCTCTATGATAGGAAATGGTCCAACAAATCTAGGGGCAAACTTTCCATTAGATCTGAATCTTACCACCTTCCTAAGTTGGGATACTTTGATAAAAACTAAGTCTTCAACCTCAAACACTATGTCTCTCCACTGCCTATCCGCATACGACTTCTGAAACGACCCGCAAATCCATACCCCTAGAGTCGACTCTATTCTCCCTCAATCAACTGGAGATGTACGGAAATACGAACCATTCGGGTTAAAGAAGAAGAGGTAGGTAGAAGAAGAAAATAGGAAACAACATCAGAATCTTACCATCACAGCGAAATAAGATATAATAGATGATAAATGATCTTTCACAAAAAAAATACATCTGTTTATACATTACAGCATCAGAGTGTAGCATCAGACTTCAATACAAACAACAACACAACTAAGGACGGTTATAATATCTCGTCCTTCCCAAAACTGAAAACACAGCAGAATATTTCATACAAGTACGGAAGTACATATCGCCACCCAGCTCCACAGCATCACTTCCTGTAATCTATAATACTCGGCCTGACCCGAGTGTTATAGTTAAATAACACATGAGTCGGTCTGGAAAACCAGTGTGAGAAAACCACACTCAATTGGATTATTAAAGTTTCAAAATTCTTTTGAAAACAAAAGCATCTCGTAAGACCACGCCACAAATAAACATGTCGGGTTTTTACCTTACGATAGCCAAAACACTTTTTATCAAAATCCTCTGATATTATAATAGTGTCTATAGAAAGTAAAATAGAATCTAGCTGAAATCCTTGCATCTCACATTTCAACAATAGTTGGGCATAATAAAAACCGTAAAGGCACGTAGGGAGAATGGATTTTCAACTAAAAACTAGACACTGGGGTACCACCTATCACAGTACGTGGCCTAGATCACCGTACCGAGGATTACTCCCAATCCCCTGCAATACAAGACCGGGACTACCCCTTACTAGATAATCCCGAGTAAGATCACCCCATGGTTGGGATCAGCAACCGCACCACTAAGCCGACTAAAAAGGGACATCTAGACAGGGATGACCTCACCCTAATGGGTGCTACCCACTTAGCCTTGCTGCATATCTCCTGATTTTCAGTCATCCCCGGTTGATGAGGTTCGAGGCTAAGCGTTACCTTTGAGAACATATCACTTAGAATGCTCAACGCCCTCCTGCTGAAAGCATTCATCCATACAAGTCCGTCACGGGTTCGAACGGAACCGAAGGCACTACTTCTACTACATCCATTTTGGAATCATCCTCAGGATTAGTAGCAACTAGCCCTTGCACTTCACTGCTCCATCTTCGACTCCGAACTCGTTTTTCCACGAAAACGTCAAACCGGATCGAAGTGGTTTTCAGGAATTAAATCCTGATCCTGGTCTCCTCGAAACGATCAACGCATTGGTCAAATATTGATAGTCGGCTATTTAACTATAAATTAACATTCACAAACAACCATCAACATAAATAATTTTCCAAATTATTTATTAATCTCAAAATATCTTCGCAAGATATATTTCCATTTTCAACCCTTTTGAAAATAGTTTTCAAACCCTACTCTTCTCATAGGATAAATTCCCAACTATTTATTTCCACTGAAAGCATCAAGTACAAAGCTTAAGATTTTTAAAAATAATTTAAAAACACTTTATTATAAATATACTTTAACATTTAAATTGAAAACTACTTCAATACTTTATTAAAAATATATACCTTAGGAATATTTAAATGAGGTTACTTTATAAAATAAAACTAGATTTTCTCCCTTAAAACAAAATACCAAGTTACCTTTAAATAATTACTACGATAATAGATTTGAAAAATACTTACTTTAGAATTTAAACATTTAGAAATACTATATTTTCTAAAACATGCTTTTTAAAACAACATTAAAACTTCTAACTTATATTTAAAAATTTGCTTTGAAAACGTACTTGACTATCTAGAGAAATACGCTTCTCTTTCACATCTTTTTTAAAAAAAATCACAATTTATTTTTAAACAAATTTACTCATTCCCTTAATAAATTCCCACCGTAAATTTATTCTTCTAAATATCCACTGATATATCACTTCGCTTTTATAAACCCAGTTTATAAATTTCAAGTCTCGCTTCTCTTTTAAAAATCCCAATTTTACACGCTTAAATCAATTCCCAAATTGATTTTCAATTTACTTCAATTTTAAATAAATTTCCTTATTTACTCCATTTATTCCAAAATCCATTAACTTCATATTTTAATTTTTCATTATGATTTAAAATCTTTTAACTGAAAATACCAATTTCATATTTCCTAAATTTCTTCTTTATCCTTACAAATAAATTCAAACCTTGAATTTCAAAATAAATTCTTTATTTCTTAAAATAATATTACTTGAGTTTAAAAATAAAATCACTTATTCCCATTTATTCAAAATCTCATTTCCCGCACTTGGAATTATATTTATCAGAATTCAAAAATAAATTTTTATTCATTTCCAATTCATTTTTAATTTATTCAAATTTCTATGATTATTTTACTCAAAATTCACTCTTTTATTTTCTTTTTAGAAATCCCATTTCTATAGATTTTGATAACTCAGTTTACCGAAATATTTTAAATCAACCAAAGTATCCAACATTTCCAATTATCAATATAATTCATCATAAGATAGCAAATAATTATATCACAGAATATTTTAACAAATCTAAATATTTTTGAGGAATCCAGTTGGATCCCTCCAACCTGTTTCCCTGCATTCATAGATGTTAGCACAATATAAAATACCAATTCCACTTCGAGTTGGAATATCGCGGTATATGGGTTTATATAATATCATTCGCTATTATGCGACGTATAGGGTCTCATCCGCTATATAATGCGGGAAATCAATCACTCCAATATATACTATATACTACTATATATAATATAGCACATCAAATCAATCTAATCATTCAACCAATTATTTAAATTCAACCATTTAAATTTAAATAATAATCTAGAAGAGTGAGATTAACTCACCTTTGATTTTTGTCTGCCCATCCACTTCATTTTCGCCTCGGTTTCCCGATGTTTGACCTTTTATAAACATTTACAGTTATTAATATTCAAAATAATTGGACCATTTATCTCATTTTATAAATTACTTAACTAATGATAAATTTTAACTACTTCCCTTTTAAAAATCTTTTTAGTGACTAAAAATAATTAATATAAGTAAATTAAACAACTTAATCACCTTAATAAATTTTTTAAAATAAACTAGTCAAGTATTTCCATTTTCCTTTTGTTATATAATTATGAAAATATTCTTTATAGATTTCCTAAAAATCTAAGTTATATAAATTCTTATATTTTCCAAAGTCTTATGTATACACACACACACACACATACATTTACTATTTTACCTATCTATATTAACTTAAAATTAAAAATTGCTTAGCAGCCTTTTTACTGTATATAAACAACAGTAATTCCTTCTTACTGTAAATTTTTTTTAACATATATATATATATATATATATATACATTGCAAAAATCTGGGTTTAAATTTTTTTATATGTATGTATACATATGCCTCACCCTGTATATATATATATGTAAATGATTTTTATACTTCCTGTAATATTTTTTCTTTATAATATCTATGTATATTATAAAATTATAAAAAGAAGAATCGTATAAATATATATACCTTATCCAAAACGAATGCGACCAGCATATCGGCATCGCCGACCATCACCCTGCCCTGCCTCAACATCGCGACTCCCATCAGCCTTGACTCGACAACATGCCATCGCGACCATGCCGGTTGAACTTGTCCTCGGTCTCGAGTTCAAATCTGCTCTTTCCACCGTGACCTAGCAGTCAAGCCGCCATCGCGAGTCATTAGTCGCGACCTTTCTTTCAAGCGATTGTGATCCCCTCACCCATGCTGCCGGGTACATACCCAAACTCCTCAAGACTAAACCCTAGCTGCTCTAAGACTTTCCATCGAGATGCAATTGATCCCAGTACTCGGATCATTCGAGAATAAGGAACTCGATTTCGTTCGAATCGATTTGAAGATGGTTTTTTTTAAAAAAAATTTGAGGACGAGAGGGACGAGAGAGAGACCGGCGGCCATTTTTTTCGTTTCCGTTTGATTTGGAAGGGAGAAAAGGGCCTCAGGATTTATAAAAGAAGACTTGCGTTTTTATTTATTTTCTCGATCTGATGCATGAATTACAAAGGAAGTAGAACGGAAGACACGATGGAGTGGTTGCTTGTACGAGTGGAGGGCAGTGATTTGAGGGAAGTTGCAGGGATTTGAAGGAAAAAAGTTTTCATTCGAAAGAAAGGCAGCTGAAGTTTGGGTTGAATGGAAATATATATATAATTTAAATTCAATTTCAAAGCGTCTCGATTTATGTAGCTTAAAATCGTGAACTCCTATTGAGGCATGCCGCTATTTATAATGTTATACCCCTATTCCGAACGAAATGGAAAAGGTTTTGAATCCTAATTCGATCATATGGAGAAGATAGCTTTTTGAACCCAGTTATTATATTAAATCTCGATTTAAGTTTCAGCGCATTTACTTATCGTACGGCCAAATGATCACTCGAAACACTACGAAAATTGAAATCCGACAATAATACAATATTATGGATCCAATGAAACTGGTTTCGTTGAAATCCGAGACTGTACCTCGGAAGGCTATTTTTAAATATTAATTTAAACGATATAATTTCTAAACTGAACAAAACACTACCAAATTCAAGTTTAACACTTTTACTATCTTCAATACTATCAATACAAATTCTACAAGACTTTAAAATATTTTTAACAAGCTCGAAACTTAAGATTAAATATTTTACTCAATCTTTATTTATTGAATTAAATGATTATATTATTCAACAAATTGTTGTATCTACTTTCTGAATAGATAAATCCAAGTTTTCCACATTCAAAACCAATTTATAATTCAATTCCTATATTTAAAACCATTTAAATATTCTAGATTCAACTCTAAAAAATCCGGGTCTTTACATACCTCCCCCTTTAAAAGAATTTCGTCCCCGAAATTGCTAAGGCAGACGAATGCCTCAACCCATTAACTTGCTAAAACTCATTTAGTGAAAATCCCATATTCACTTTCCTAACCCTTTAGTTCCAACTAAACAACTAGTTTCAATTTCCATTTCAAAAATCCCTTATTTCAATTCCAATTTGAAATCATTTTGTCGTTAACAAAAATTTTCCAAAAATTTTCTAACTCCCAAAATTTTCAAATGTTTTTGGCAGAGTCTCCTTTGTACGGAGGAGCTTTTGCAATTTGATAAGAGATATAAATATATATACATCGACCCACATGGTCGGAAAAACAAAAATAGTTCATATTTCCTATTTTTATTCCGTAGGTGTACCTTTATTTAGCATTTTTAAGCAAGCGGCCTATTATTTAGCAATTAGCGCGATCAAAATCCTGCCGAACGGCCTTCAGGTACCTGTACTTACTCAATTTAAACATATAAGCACTGTATATAAGAAATTTATAGCATTTCACTTATATTCAAATAGCTAAAACATGGATTCTATAACAATGCATGTTATATACTTTCATAAGAACATATGTAAGGTTTCGATACTTATTTCAATTGCTTTCAATCAACTCTCAACACATACTATTCAGTTAAGTGATTTACAACTCACTTGCTTGCATACGATTCATTTTTAAACCAAACGAACTTATATTATTTCAAATGATTCAAAAATCAATTTTATTTACTTCTATTAATTCATAGAATTTTATTTACTTCCGTTTAAGTCGAATGACTAATTAATTCTATGCAATTCGACGATATTCATGTGAATGAATAATTACTTAAGATTATAACCATTTTATTTAGCTCGACGCATTCCATGCTTGTATACTACTAAACACTCCCAAATTAATTCAACCCAAGCTTTTATTTAATGGTCTTCCATTCCTACTCGAAGTCGAGCTTCTCATTATTCTTAACTAAAGTTAATTTACTTCAATTTATTCCAACTTCAAACTTAAGTTCGCTTCTATTTAATTTGATTCTCACCTAATCAAGTTCCATTTAATTCAGTTAGCCCATCCATTTTATTTTAATTCACCTTCTCAATTTATCAAAATAATATCCAACCACATACTTAACTCATTTATACTCGAATTGGATTTTATTTGTAACTCAAATCATTCCTATTATAATCCAATTCCATTTTATTTTTACAACATCTCCACTTATTTTAATTCATTATCAATCCAAGTCGAATTCTATTTATAGTTTCGAGTTTATTACCAAACTTCATTATTAACTTACACTCCATTTTATTTAACCGAGTTAAATTTTATTAACATACTCTATCAAATAATTATTTAGCTAATTAGCTTACTTCCAACTTTTACATCAATATTCGATTTTATTACAAAAATCACTTCATTAAATTTTCCCGAGTTCAAATTTTTTTCATAATTCCAGTTTGGATTTTCTTTCATTTTCCAAAAATTCCAACACCTTTATTTCGGCTTATTCATTCCCTTTTTTACATATTTATAAGTTATTCACTTATTAATATTCATACTTCTCCATCCATTTACAGTTAATCACATTTTCACTTTACTTTTAACTAGGGATTATATTTTTATTTCAATGCTTTTCAATTCTTTTATAAGCTTCCATAGCTTATCTATCCCAATTCAATACTTACTTAGTTTACACTTATTATTTAAGTAAGAATTTTATTCCATTCAATATTATCTATAACTCAACGTAATTTATTAAATTCAATTTTATTCCAACCTAACTCCAGTTAAATCTAGCTACATACCATTCTTTTGAATTTTGTTAAGCAAGGACTTAATTTCATTAATACCATCCCACACAATTCACCTTAATTTCATTCCAATTCCTTTCAACTTACTTCAATCCAATTCATTATTATTAACTTTGCTTAAATTAGTTTAATTCTAATTAATTTTATTTCTCAATCCAAATTTAATTTTTATTTTCCCATTTCAATCACATTCAAGATTTAATAATTATTTCTTCCAATCATCCATTAAATTTTCCACAATTTAATTTTTTCCAAATTAAATTTATTTAACCTTTTCACTTTAAATTTTAATTCCAACATTCAAAACTCATATTTTCCTCCCTTATTTAACAATCAACTCAACTTTACAAGTTTATAACTTCCCTCATCCAGATTTTTAATTCAAATAGGGATTCAGGATTTCAAACACCCGGCTTTTGGTTCTAATCATTTTACAACAACCATTATCCTAAAATCACATTTCTAAAATTTTTAAACCAATCCTGGTTTTTATTCCCAACAAATTTCCTTTGAAATTTCAAAAACAAACTAGTTCTTTTGAACAAATCAATTTGGCGGCAATCCGTCATTTAGAAACTCGAAAATGAACATTGATGATGCTGCAGTCATCACCGAAGTTATTTTCCAGTGACTGAAGTGAGCTCAATCCTATATCCCTTTCCAAAATTTATTTGAAAAAATTTCTTTTCAGAAACACTTTTAAAACAGTAATGGTATTATTTTTCTTCAAAACACTTCGAAAAACACTTCCAAAATCTCCGGGATTTTAAATTTACAGATTTGATTTAAATCAAATTTTAACTATAATTTATTTGTATTATTAATGCTCATACAAATTCCCATTTGATTATACAAGTCATTCCAAATTTTTTTTTATAATCTTATTTGTTTAAGATATTATCATCCAAACATCCAAGTTATATAACAATTTAAGAAATATTTCTTTTATATCAAAATATATTTTGGGTAAAATTATTTCATTCACCCAACTTTAAAACAATACTGTCAATTTATCGTGTCAGGTGTTTATAAACTCTTCTCGAATAGCGGCCAACTTAGTCGATCAGAATTCATATTCCATTCCACCAATAAGACAACACAATATTAAAACAATTCATATTCACTAACAAATACGCGCTCATATCTATTAATTGCTCAAACTCATTCTAGAATACTATGGACTCTATTTTCAATGAGTAATCCCCACCAGAGCCAAGGTTCTCGCTTAACCATTCGGCTCTAATACTAAGTGAAACACCCCGCAAATCTGTACCTCTAGAGTCGACTCAATTCTCCCTCAATCAATTCGGGATGTACGGAAATACGAACCATTTGGGTTAAAGAAGAAGAGGTAGGTAGAAGAAGAAAATAGAAAACAACATCAGAATCTAACCATCGCAGCGGAATAAGATATAATAGATAATAAATGATCTTTACACAAAAACAAATACATCTGTTTATACATTACAGCATCAGAGTGCAACATCAGAGTTCAATACAAACAACAACACAACTCAGGACGGTTATAATATCTCGTCCTTTCCAAAACTGAACACACAGCGGAATATTTCATACAAGTACGGAAGTACGTATTGCCACCCAGCTCCACAGCATCATTTTCTGTAATCTATAATACCCGGTCTGACCCGAGCATTATAGTTAAATAACACCCGAGTCAATCTGGAAAACCAGCGTGATAAAACCACACTCAATTGGATTATTAAAGTTTCAAAATTCTTTTGAAAACAAAAGCATCTCGTAAGACCACGCCACAAATAAAATGTCGGGTTTTTACCTTACGATGGCCAAAACACTTTTTATCAAAATCCTCTGATATTATAATAGTGTCTATAGAAAGTAAAATGGAATCTAGCTGAAATGCTTGCATCTCACATTCAGCAATAGTTGGGCATAGTCAAAACCGTAAAGGCGCGTAGGGAGAATGGATTTCCAACTAATGACTAGGCACTGGGGTACCACCTGTCACAGTACGTGGCCTATATCACCGTACCGAGGATTACTCCCAATCCCCTGCAATACAAGACCGGGACTACCCCTCACTGGATAATCCCGAGTAAGATCACCCCACGGTTGGGATCAGCAACCGCACCACTAAGCCTAATAAAAAGAAACATCTAGACAGGGATGATCTCAACCTAATGGGTGCTACCCACTTAGCCTTGCTGCATATCCCCTAATTTTCAGTCATTCCCGGTTGATGAGGTTCGAGGCTAAGCGTTACCTTTTAGAACATATCACTTAGAATGCTCATCGCCCACCTGACGATGTTCTAAAAGCATTCATCCATACAAGTCTGTCCCGGGTTCGAATGGAACCGAAGGCACTACTCCTACTACATCCATTTTGGAATCATCCTCAGGATTAGTAGCAACTAGCCCTTGCACTTCACTGTTCCATCTTCGACACTGAACTCGTTTTTCCACGAAAACATTCAAACCGGAACGAAGTTGTTTTGGGGAATTAAATCCCGATCCCGGTCTCTTCGAAACGATCAGCGCATTGGCCAAATATTGATAGTCGGTTATTTAACTATCAATTAACATTCACAAACAACCATCAGCATAAATAAATTTCCAAATTATTTATTAATCTCAAAATATCTTCGCAAGATATGTTTCCATTTTCAACCCTTTTGGAAACAATTTTCAAACCCTACTCTTCTCATGGAATAAATTCCGAACTATTTATTTCCACTGAAAGCATCAAGTACAAATCTTTAGATTTTTAAAAATATTTTAAAAACACTTTATTATAAAATATACTTTAACATTTAAATTTAAAACTACTTGAATACTTTATTAAAAATATATACTTTAGGAATATTTAAAATGAGGCTACTTTATAAAATAAGACTAGATTTTCTCCCTTAAAACAAAATATCAAGCCACCTTTAAATAATTACTACGATAGTAGATTTGAAAAATACTTACTTTATAATTTAAACATTTAGAAATACTAAATTTTCTAAAACATGCTTTTTAAAACAATATTAAAACTTGTAACTTATATTTAAAAATTTGCTTTGAAAACGTACTTGGCTATCTAGGGAAATCACTATTTATTTTTAAACAAATTTACTCATTCCCCTAATAAATTCCCACCGTAAATTTATTCTTCCAAATATCCACCGATATCACTTCTCTTTTATAAACCCAGTTTATAAATTTCAAGTCTCGCTTCTCTTTTACAAAATCCCGGTTTTACACGCTTAAATCAATTCCCAAATTGATTTCCAATTTACTTCACTTTTAAATAAATTTCCTTACTTACTCCATTTATTCCAAAATCCATTAACTTCAGATTTTATTTCTTCATTATGATTTAAAATCATTTAACTAAAAATACCAATTTTATATTTTCCAAATTTCTTCTTTATCCTTTCAAATAAATTCAAACCTTGAATTTCAAAATAAATTCTTTATTTCTTGAAATAATATTACTTGAGCTTAAAAATAAAATCATTTATTCCCATTTATTCAAAATATCATTTCTCGCACTTGAAATTTTATGTATCAGAATTCAAAAATCACTTTTTATTATTTTCCAATTCTTTTTTAATTTATTCAAATTTCTATGATTATTTTACTCAAAATTCACTTTTTTATTTTCTTTTCAGAAATCCCATTTCTATATATTTTGATAACTCAGTTCACCGAAATATTTTAAATCAACATAGTATCCAACATTTCCAATTATCAATATAATTCATCATAGGATAGCAAATAATTATATCACAAAATATTTTAACAAATCTAAATATTTTTGAGAAATATAGTTGGATCCCTCCAACCTGTATCCCTGCATTCACAGACATTAGCACGGTATAAAATACCAATTCCACTTCGCGGTGGAATATCGCGGTATATGGATTTATATAATATCATCCTCTATTATTCGGCGCATAGGGTCTCATCCGCTATATAATTCGGGAAATCAATCACTCCAATATGTACTATATGCTACTATATGTAATATAGCACATCAAATCAATCCAAGCATTCAATCAATTATTTAAATTCAACCATTTAAATTTAAATAAAAATCCAGAAGAGTGAGATTAACTCACCTTTGATTTTTGTCTGCCCATCCACTTCAATCTTGCCTCGGTTTCCCTATGTTTGACCTTTTATAAACATTTACGGTTATTAATATTCAAAATAATTAGACCATTTATCTCATTTTATAAATTACTTAACTAATGATAAATTTTAACTACTTCCCTTTTAAAAATCTTTTGGTAACTAAAAATAATTAATATAAGTAAATTAAACAATTTAATCACTTTAATAAATTATTTTAAAATAAACTAGTTAAGTATTTCCATTTTCCTTTTGTTATATACTTATGAAAAAATTCTTTATAGATTTCATAAAAATCTAAGTTATATAAATTCTTATATTTTCCAAAGTCTTATGTATATATACACACACATACATTTACTATTTTACCTATCTTTATTAACTTAAAATTAAAAATTGCTTAGCAGCCTTTTTACTATATATAAACAACAGTAATTCCTTCTTACTGTAATTTTTTTTAACATATATATATTTGCAAAAATCTAGGTTTAAATTTTTTATGATTGTATACATATACCTCACCCTGTATACATATATATATAAACAGAAATGATTTTTATACTTCCTGTACTATTTATTCTTTATAATATCTATATATATTATAAAATTATAAAAAAAAAGAATCGTATAAATATATATACCTTACCCAAAACGAATGCGACCAGCATATCGACATCGCCGACCATCACCCTGCCCTTCCTCAACATCATGACCCCCATCAGCCTTGACTCGACAACATGCCATCGCGAGCATGCCGGTTCAACTTGTCCTCAGTCTCGAGTTCAAGTCTTTTCCTTCCACCGTGACCCAGCAGTCAAGCTGCCATCCCAAGTCATCAATCGCGACCTTTCTTTCAAGTGATTGCGATCCCCTTACCCACGTTGTCGGGTATATACCCAAACTCCTCAAGACTAAACCCTAGTTGCTCCAAGACTAGCCATCGAGATGCAATTGATCCTCAGCACTCGGATCGTTCGAGAATAAGGTACTTGATTTCGTTCGAATCGATTTGAAGATGATTTTTTAAATTTGAGGATGAGAGGTACGAGAGAGAGACCGGCGGCCATTTTTTTCGTTTTTGTTCGATTTGGAAGGGAGATAAGGGCTTCGGGATTTATAAAAGGAGACTTGCATTTTTATTTATTTTCTCGATCTGATGCGTGAATTACAAAGGAAGGAGAACAGAAGACATGATGGAGTGGTTGCTTGTACGAGTGGGGGACAGTGATTTGAGGGAAGTCGCAGGGATTTGAAGGGAAAAATTTTTGATTTGAAAGAAAGGCAGCTGAATGTTGGGTTGAACGGGAATATATATATATATAATTCAAATTCAAAATGTCTCGATTTACGTAGCTTAAAATCGTGAACTCCTGTTGAGGCATGCTGCTAGGCGTTTATAATGTTATGCCCATATTCCAAACGAAATGGAAAAGGTTTTGAATCCTAATTCGATCAGATGGAGAAGATAGCTTTTTGAACCCAGTTATTATATTAAATCTCGATTTAATTTTCAACCCGTTTACTTATCGTATGGCCAAACGATCACTCCAAACACTATGAAAATTAAAATCCGATAATAATACAATATTACGGATCCAATGAAACTAGTTTTGTTGAAATCCGAGACTGTGCCTCGGAAGGCTATTTTTAAATATTAATTTAAACGATATAATTTCAAAACTGAACAAAACACTACCAAATTCAATTTTAACACTTCTACTATCTTCAATACTATCAATATAAATTCTACAATCCTTTAAAATATTTTTAACAAGCTCGAAACTTAAGATTAAATATTTGACTCAATCTTCATTTATTGAATTGAATAATTATATTATTCAACAAGTTTCTGTATCTACTTTCTGAAAAGATAAATCCAAGTTTTACATATTCAAAACCAATGTATAATTTAATTCCTATATTTAAAACCATTTGAATATTTTAGATTCAACGCTGAAAATTCCGGGACGTTACAACTTCTGTCTGTCTTGAGCCGTCTTCATCCTTCACCGAATAAACTCCACCCTCTCAACAGTCTTCCTAACCATATTGAGTCTAAGTAGTAACTTCTCTGTATACTCTACCCAACATGATGGCGACTTGCAAGATCTCCCATATAAAGCTTCAAATGGTGCCATTCTTATACTTGTTTGGTAAATATTATTGTATGAAAGCTCAACAAAGGAAGATGCTCCTCCCAAGTTCCTCTAAAGACCAAAATGCACATCCATAATAAATCCTCAAGCACTCTATTTTCCCTCTCCTTTTGACCATCCATCTGGGGGTGACAGGTTGTACTCAACCTAGGTTGCGTCCCTAGCGCCTCTTATAAGTTTCTCCAAAAATGGCTAGTGAAAATGGGATCTCTATCACTAACAACACTAGAAGGAACTCCGTGTAGACGGACTATCTCTCATGTATACAAGGATGCCAAATATGAAGCCATACGCTTACATTTAACTGGGATAAAGTGAGCATTCTTGGTCAATCCATCAACAATCACCCAAATGCTAGTGTTCCCTTTCCTAGAACGGGGTAAGCCATCAATGAAATCCATAGAAATACTGTCCTACTTCCAGTCCGGTACATTTAAGGCCTGAAATAATCCACCGGGCTTCTACTGCACTGCTTTTACCCTTTGGCATATGAGACGCTTAACTATGAATTATGCCACGTCCTTCTTCATACCACCCCAATAGAACATCCTCTTTATATCTTGATACATTTTGTCACCACCTATATGAATAGTCATATGGGAATGGTGCGCCTCCTTCAAAACTGCTCTCAATAAGTCACCGGCGCGTGGAGCACAAAGCCTTCTATCTCTCCTAAGCCCCCCTCTTGTATCAATGGAATAGCGTTGGAGATGTCTTGATACCTCTCCTCGGCTAACCCTATCCATAATATCCATGAGCACCGAATCCTCCCGCTGCCTCGAGCCAATCTGATCCATAAGGGTAGGCCTTACCTCTAAGATTGCCAACATTCTGGAAGCAATGTCCATAAAGGGCTTAAAATCAAAAGTAGAAATAAACTCTAAGCTTCTCCACCCTACGAACAAAGGACTAAGGGTTGCTTTCTTTCTAGTCAATGCATCTGCTGTTGGATTATAGGTTTTGATTGCTGACATAAAACAACAATTCATGAATCTACGACTACGACAACATCCGGACTCAAGACTCAAAGTATGGTTCATATAGTCATATTTTTTTTTAACAAGAGTCATCAAATATGTATATAGAGTCTAGTTTAGTGCTTTGTTAAAATCTTTCCTCAAGAATCATCGTTCACATTCAAATAAACTTGCATGCATATTTTAATCAAAATCAAGTTTTAAAAAAATGCATGCAACGAGGCTCGAACCCGAGTCACTAGTTTATAAGGCAAGTGCTCTAACCAAATGAGCTATGGTGATTTTTGATTATCAACGGAATTCAGTTGACTGAACAAGTCATTTAGTCGACTGAATATATATTAACAGCTTACTAAACTTGTGTAAAACTATGCAAATTGCACAGAAATTACCAGGTCAAGACTTGACAATTTTTGTGCAACATGCACAGGTGCAAAAATATTCAAATTATTTAAAATTCGTTTGAATATTCAGTGGAATGACCCAGACGTTCAGTTGACTGAATTTCTATAATAGCCATATTTTTGAAAGGACAAGACTTTTGTGAAGAGTTGCGAACCTTTAACGAAAAGATTCGAATGCAACACTTCGATCGATACTCTTCACCAACAGTCGTAACTTTCTAACTCTTATAAATACAAACTCCAACTTCATTTCAAAACACTTAATCACAATCGATTTCTCTTATTCTATGATCTAACTTTCTGAAATTTATTTGCTATCATACTTTCAAATATTCTGCATTAAAACAATACTATACCTTTCTATTCTTCATATACTTCAAATATAAATATTTATACTCGAGGAGAAGATTATAGAAAGGGTGTACTACAAGTGACAAATCCATGTTATCAGAACATATAAGTTAAAACTATTTTCTGTATTAGTTGAAGTCATGTTCTGCTGCTCAGGCAAGTGAAGTCCTCTTCGGCTGTTGAGGCGAAATCATGTTCTGCTGCTCAGGTCCATGTTCGGCTGCTCAGGGGTGTATAGACATGTTCCTTCGAGTTAAGTGAGGGTTGTTGTTTTAGTGAAATTCCAGAAGGAGTCTGGGACTGGACGTAGGACGATGCTCCGAACCAGTATAAAAATCTCTGGTGTCATTTTACTATACTGCTTTTATATTCCACACTATTTACAGTATTATTATCATCACTATATTCTGCATTATCATATATCCATATTACACGATCTATAGCACACTTTCATTTGGTATCAGAGTGAGGTCATCATATAACCGTAACACGGTTATCTGATAATCTAAAACCCTGGAATTCTATCGATCGTCACAACATCATAGAATAATGGCCAGAAAACGATCTAATCGAAATACAACGGCAAAAATCTCTGTCAAAGCTACCAATGAGGACTATAAAAAGGTACTTTCTGATTTACAAATTTCAGTAAAAGATAATAATGAATTAGGTAGTATTAGCGATAAGATTTCAAAGCTTAATTTTATTATTTTAGAAAAGATGAAATCTGTAGAACGTGAAAATGAGAAATTGAAAAATAAGAAGCTAGATTTAGAAAATCAACTTGGAGTTTTAAAGAATAATTTTATAAATATTAAAGATTCTCTAGATGAACAAAACACCATATTTGAAAAAGAGAGAGGGAAACTTTCAAAAGAAATTTTTGATTTGAAAAGACAAAATGATTTATTACAATCCTCTTTAGATAATTCAGAATCTCAAAATTCCCTTCTCAAAAATGAGAACCGTACGTTAAAAAACGAGAATTCTGAATTAAATAAGAAAACTGATATTTTGAATAATAGTAATATTTCCTTTGAAAATAATAATTGTGACTTTAAGATTAAATTTGATAAACTTAACACTGAAGTCACAAAATTTAATAAAGGTCAAACAATTTAAACATGATTTTATCTAGTTCTAGACATTTAAATGATAAAAGTGGTTTAGGATAATATCGTAGAAATAGCATTAGACATGCTTTCATGTATAGTAAATATGTCAGTGCTAGTATTAGATTACGAGAAAAGTCTAAATCCAATTTTTATAGAAATTCATATACTGCTATGACCAATAATGTTTATAATTTCTTTAATAGTACAAAATCATTGACGGGAAATATGAATAAAAATTATCTAAGTATTTGGGTTCCTGTTGATTGGAAAAATAGAGAAAAATACATTGACGATTATTTTGATATGGTAGTTAACAATGAAAATTATATTTATAAAGGTTCAACCACACCCAGGTGGGTATGGTTTCCTAAAAATTAGGAAATTGTACGAACCTTCAATATCACATGCTTTAAATGTTAAAAAAATTTCCTTCTACCTTACAATATAAGTAGTAGTTATTTTGTTTTATATTGTTAACACTTATGTAAAATATAATTTATATCATCATATAAACTCTCCTTTTTTTCGATGACAAAGAGGGATAAAGATATTGCTCTAACGCTATTTGCAGGAATAAACGATGCAAGCTCAGATTAAGGGGGAGAAAAGATTAATTATTTACAGGAATATATAGCATAGATTCAAGGGGAGAACTAAGTCAACAAAGCTTGTCTAAGATTCGTCCGTAGCAAATGGAGTTGTCATCATCAAAATGGGGAAGAATGTTGGATCATAGATTTTTGATTGCTGACATGAAACAATAATTCACGAATCTACGACTACGACAACATCCGGACTCAACACTCAAAGTATGGTTCATATAGTCATTTTTTTTAACAAGAGTCATCAATATGTATATAGAGTCTAGTTTAGTGCTTTATTAAAATCTTTCCTCAAGAATCATCATTCATGTTCAAATAAACTTGCATGCATATTTTAATTAAAATCAAGTTTTCAAAAAATGCATGGAGTGGGGCTCGAACCCGGGTCAATGGTTTAGAAGGCAAATGTTCTAACCAAATGAGCTATGGCATTTTTTGATTATCAACAGAATTCAGTCGACTGAACAAGTCTTTCAGTTGACTATATGTCTATAAACAGTTTACTAAACCTGTGTAAAACTGTGCAAATTGCACAGAAATTACCAGGTTAGTCGACTGACCTGACAATTTTTGTGCAACATGCACAGGTGCACAAATATTCAAATTATTTAAAATTCGTTTGAATATTCAGTCGACTAACCCGAGGTTCAGTTGACTGAATTTCTATAATAGCCATATTTTTGAAAGGACACGACTTTTGTGAAGGGTTGCGAACCTTTAACAAAAAGATTCGAATGCAACACTTCGATCGAAAATCTTCACCAACAGTCGTAGCTTTCTAACTCTTATAAATACAAACTCCAACGTCATTTCAAATCACTTAATCACAATCGATTTCTCTTATTCTCTGATCTAACTTTCTGAAATCTATTTGCTATCATACTTTTGAATATTCTGCATTAAAACAATACTATACCTTTCTAGTTTTCATATACTTCAAATATAAATATTTATACTCCAGGAGAAGATTATAGGAAGGGTGGACTACAGGTGACAAATCTGTGTTATCAGAACACATAAGTCAAAATTATTTTATGTATTAGTTGAAGTCTTGTTCTGCTGCTCAGGCAAGTGAAGTCCTCTTCGGCTGTTGTGGGGAAATCCTGTTCTGCTGCTCGGGTCCCTGTTCGGCTGCTCAGGGGTGTATAGACCTGGTCCTTCGGGTTAAGTGAGGGTTGTTATTTTAGTGAAACTCCAGAAGGAGTCTGGGACTGGACGTAGGATGGTGCTCCGAACCAGTATAAAAATCTATGGTGTCATTTTACTATACTGCTTTTATATTCCGCACTATTTATAGTATTATTATCATCACTATACTATGCATTATCATATATCTATATTACACGATCTATAGCACAATTTCATCTGCAACCACATTACCCTTGCCAGGGGTATAAGTTATCTCGAAATCATATGAGGTTAAAAACTCCATCCACCTTTATTGCCTCAAGTTCAAGTCCTTCTACGAGAATAGGTACTTCAAAGACTTATGATTGGTAAAAAGCTCAAACCTCGCTCCAAGAAAATAGTGCCTCCAAGTCTTAAGTGCAAAAACTATGGCAACCAATTCCAAATCGTGGGTGGGATAGTCATTCTCATGCGTCCTCAACTGCCTACTACTATAACACACTACCCTCCCTTCTTGCATCAACACCGCTCCTAGACTCGTTCCACATGCATCGGTGTATGCAATGAAAGGCTTTACTCCGTCGGGTAAAACTAACATTGGTGCACTAGTAAGGGATCTCTTAAGCTTTGTGAAGGAATCCTCACAATCCACGTCCCATATGAAAGCTTTATTCTTCTAAGTAAGGCGTGCGTGTGGTACCGAAATCTTGGCAAAGTATTTAATGAACTTCCTATAATAGCCTTCCAATGCTAGGAAGCTCTTAATCTCGGTAACGTTCTTGAGGGCCTTCCAATCTTGTACTGCAACAACCTTGGCGGGGTCAACAGCCAAACCTTCCTTCAAGATTACGATCCAAGAATCGAGCTTTCTCTCTCCAAAAATGACACTTCGAAAACTTAGCTTTCAAATGATGACTACGAAGTATGCGAAGAACTTCTTCCAAATAAACATCATGCTCTACCATATTCTTAGAAAATACCAAGATATCATCTATAAATACCACTACAAACTTATTTAGAGCATCCCTAAAGACGCGGCTCATTAAGTCAACGAAATCGGCTGGAGCATTGGTTAGCCCCAAAAGGCATGACCAACCACTCGAAGAATCCATCTGGTATCCTAAAGGAAGTCTTATCTATGCTGTCATCAGCGACTCTAAGTCGATGGAATCCCGTGGAAAAATAAAGTTGAGAGAAAACCGAAGAACCTCCTAACTGGTCAAAAAGATCATCAATCCTAGGAAGTGGATATCGGTTCTTCTTGATGAGCTTATTCAATTCCCTATAGTCCATGCAAAGTCAGAGAGAATCATCCGCCTTAGTGATAAAGACGACTAGCGCTCCCCACTCTGATATGCTCCTTCTTACGAATACCTTTCCAAGAGCTCACGAATCTGCTTGCTCAATTCTTTCCTCTCCCTAGGTGCCCTGTGTCTCACAAGTAATGCTACTGGCTTGGCATTCTCGTCCAAATAAATCCTAAAGTCAATCTCTCTCTTTGGGGGTAGTCCCTTAACCTCCTCAAAGACATCTGCAAAATCTCTAACGGGAATCGAATCTAACTCTGATGAAGATGAAACGAGGAAATAGAGAACACTCAACATGACTGATCCTTGTGGGTCGCGAGATACCTCCAGAGTCCTACCACTGCAAGTCTTAAGTCCAACGACTCTCCTCTCGCAGTCTAAAATAGCTCTGTATAGGGATAGCCAATCCATCCCTAAGATCATCCCATACCCCGAGAATCTCAAAACATAGGCATCACTGTAAAACTCTATGCCAAGTATAAAGATTTTCAAACCCCTACAAATCATAGATAAGTGTGCCGATCCTTCTATGGGGTTTGAAACAATAATGGGGTATACTACTAAGGATATGTCCAAGTGCAAACAATCTACCAGAGAACTAGAATAAAAGAGTGTGATACTCCAGAATCAAATAAAGTCTGAATAGAAAAATCAGATATAGAAATCAAACCTTCAAATGTGACTTTCCTACCTCTATCTGGAATGCTACTGGAAGGTGCTGTGTCCAACGTCTGAATCTGCGCAACTGGTGCACTCGCTCCTTGGGGACAACTTCTACTCATATGACCGACCTGCCCATAATTATAACACTTACCCTTCATCTTCTCCTTCCAGCAATCCTTGGCCACATGTCCAACCTTCCCACAAACATGGCATTTTATTCCTTTCTTAATATGCTTCTGAAGACGATCACCTTTCTTCTTCTTCTTATTCTTTTCCCACCACTTCTTCTTTGGACCTTCCGACTTAACTTCTTCTTTAGACTCTCCTTCCATGACCATATCCAACATAAGCGCCATCTCAACTAAAGACTCATAAGTAGATCTCATTGGTACATGAGTCGGCAATAATCCCTGAAAGGTTGATTCAATCCCTATACAAACTTCAAAGCTTTCTTGTGCGCTGTGTTCACCAAATCCATACCAAACCGAGATAGCTCATTGAATTGATTGATGTACTCCTTGACCGAAAAACTCCCTTACTTTAAATTGATAAACTTCTCCAGCTGAACACTCTCTTCTGCCTGAGATAGAAAATTCCTATCGAATCGCTCCCGGAATCCATCCCAAGTAATATTCCTTCCCTCCAACTCGATCATCCCCACCAATAAGATGCCTCCTCATTCAGCTGCCAAGCGGCTAGCTGAACTCGTTGCTGACCATCCAATCCCAAAAGACCAAAAATCTTCTTTATGTCCCTAGGTCATGCTCTCACCTCCACAAAAGCCTCCTTGCCAGAAAAAGACTTCCTGTCTAAACTCACAAAATCATTACAAAGCTTAGAGAAATTAATGGAGGCAGGTGCGTTGATGGGATTCCCACCTGCTGGTGCAGGATTGGGCATAGACCCGTGCACCTCTAGAGTCATGGCTTGTAAGTACCTATGAAACCGCTGGGACGGGAATGCCCTTAGGAAGGATTCGGGGCATCAGCCATTCTACGAAAAGAAAACGATAGTTTAGGAAAGAGTCAAAGAGAGATTGAACTGGATTTATGAGGGAATTTTTATAAATATTCTTTTATACTTAAAATCATTTCCAAAAGTTCTTTTCTGAAAATTACTTTTAATACTTTACTTTCAAAATAATTTTTGGAATCTTGTAACCTTAGGCTCCAATACCAAGTGAAACACCGCATGCCCCTTAATATACCCAAAAAGACACATTAAAAGGCACGGTGCATTGTAGGTATAACAAAGTAACAGGGACTAAGATTCAAAAGACAAAAATAGGTAAAAACAATGGAAACTAAGTGAGTATATTTAATTAAAGAAAGCTTCAGAATTAATTCATAAATAATTCATATGCCAAATACAACATTCAAAAATCCATCATGTCTTATGAAAATTCATTGTCTCAAAATCAGAGTATGTAATATCTCTCATAAATAAACCTGTACATACAAGAACAACAGCTGAAAATAAAAGTACATAGGAGAAGTATCCTCCAAGAAGAACTCCAAGCTGCGACAATCTACTAGCATCTTCCTTAATTGCCTAAGGGGGAAATAGAGGAGTAGGTCAGACTAAAATGGTGAATGATAGTAATTACTAGAATCATTAAGCATGAAAAAAGTAATAAACTCTACGACAGTTCTATCATAAATAGGATAACAAAGGAAATGGGAAAGAGATAAAGTGGAAATAAATACGATTAAATATTCGTATAATAGGTTAACTTTGATTGTTTTCACTTGTTCTGATTTAATTAGGTTGAATTCCTAATCACATAATTAGGATGTAACCCTCATTCTACCCTTTTTTTGATCGGCCTGCTACTCCATAGACCTTTCTATGGACTAGCCACTATATAACTCCCTACACAGCAACCAATGGTATCTATGGAAGATTCTTAGAGCAACTACTATGGATCTGGATGACATATATATCTCCCTACATATTAGGAAATGGTATCTATTAAGACAATATACTAAGCGCTTGGAACACATAGCTATTATTGAGCACCCAAATGGAAGTCGCATGTGTAACTTCCATCATGCCCTTGCTACCTTTTGCTCCACCTATTGGGTCTTCTTATTACCTTCAAGTACAATATAACATGTCCCTCATCTCACTTTAGGCTAATGCGAGATCACCGTGTGTCCATAGAAAAATAGGGGAAATGCTATTGGTACTGGCCCTTCATCCAAATATCTAGTTGCACCCCTTATCAAAATCCCCAAGATTTGGATTTTTATTTGACCAATTAGTACCATTCATAGCATAAGCATGCCCTAGGGAATGCTATTTGGTACAAGTCATACTTTCATCTTTGCTTATTAACATAGATAAATTATTTAAATAAGCCTTTATTACCATTTTTTACTTTCTACACTTATTAATTTATCCCAAGCCTTAAAATAAGCCTCATTATGTTTTTTTTCTTATTTTAACCTATGTTATAATCATGCTTATTACTTAACCCAAGGTCTAAGTGTGAAAATAAGCTCCTTTCAACTTTTTCTTCATTTTGTCATAATTCCAAGTTATAACTATGCCAATTATCTTTAATTAGTCCAATTATAATTAGGCATAATTTCAGTCTAATTCCATTATTTATTACAGTCTTTATGATTTACATCTTATTTTCTTCATTTACTATTCTTACTTATAAAATCCATAGTCGCGTTCAATTTATTCTAATCCATACGCGTAGAAAGGGGGAATAAAGAGAATAGAAGCTTACATGAAATCCAAAACATCGAAAAGATGTAAATAAGAAATAAACAACAATAAATAAACTTAAATACTGTAAATTGACTATAAGCTAATAAAATGCTATGCTTAACGGTAATAATTTATAATTAACAAAAATAATACTACAATTATGAAAGAATAGCTGAATAGACTGAAAATAATTAAAACTGTTAATAATTACTGAAAAAGGCTATTCCAAAAATCATAGTAAAACTACAACTACTGGAAACCCTATTATTTTAAACTGCTTAAAGAAATCTTAAAATAATTACAATCACTCATCTCTGGTCCTAAGAACTTTCTTTGGTCTTCACGGATCCACCTGGAGTTGTAAAATAATTTTTATTAAAAAGATTATCTCCTTGGAAAATTATTACTTTTAGGGTCCTTCCTGAAAAGGTGAACCCAAGCGGAGAAAAACTAGAATGAGAAAAAATGTAAGGTCTACTGGTCTATTTATATGCGTAAAACTGGAACTCGGACCATTCGTTTTGGAGATTGAATAGGATGCAACCACGTCATAGGCTAAATATAAGCCATCGGATGCAGAAACGGAGGGATTGGATTAAACAAAAGGGTGAAAATGGTCATATTAGCTCGGTTTATATATATATCTCGTTATATTTCTGCTTATTTGGTTTATTTTATAACTTGGTCATATTAGCTCGGTTTCTGCCATTCTATATATGGAAATTGACTAGAAAATTACCACGGACACAATGGTGGAACTTTTGTAGCTTAATTCTGATAATTTCACAAAGTTATTTAATTATATAATTAATTAATGAATTAATTATTATGGGTTAAATTTCAGGTTGTTGCATGTACAAACTTTGCTAAAACATAGTATAAAGTCAAGTTCAATATATACATATCAATAAGGGGAAATCGTATTTCATATCTAATGTAACCTCACCTAGCAATGACGATGTGTACGCATATTCTTTTCTCATCAACTTGAAGTCGTTAAATGTGCAGTATATTTATCTAATCTTCGTCACCCTTGAAGTTTATGGAATAAAACTCATGAAGTGGCATGAAGCTGTAGAAAGCCATATGTGTCATATTTGAGAGTATTTGTAAGCTTAACACATGTCCATTTTTTGAATAAAAACACGCTTAAAATTGGACGATAAATGTAAAAATAATATTTTCGTTGGCTATAACTCAAGGTCAAAGGGATATAAGTTACATAACCATATTAATGGAAAACTATTTTTAGTCGAGGTGTGGAGTTCAATGGAGAAAGCACTTGGAATTGGAACAATAAGAAGATAGGTATACCTTCTTTCCCTTTATAAAGAAGAAAGCAATGGTGAAGGCAAAGAGCCTACTAACCCAACACCATCTTCTGCATCAACTTTTCATGTAGAATCTCCATTGGAAGTAAGGTCAAGTGAAAGGCCACCTCTTTACAAGAGAATCGATTTTTAACGATATTAATTTATTTTGACTTTTTGTAAATTATGAACCAATAGGTTTCCAAGAAGAAATACAAGGCAAAAGATGGAGGAATGCTATGGATTAAGAACTGAAAGTTGTCATAAAAATTAATACGTGAGAGTTGATGTCTTTATCTAAAGGACACAAAGATGTAGTGCAAAGTGGGTATACATAGTGAAGAAGAATGCTAAAGGAGAAGTCGAAAAGTATATGGGAAAGTTGGTTACTAAGGACACAAGTAGGGAGAAGGTATAGATTATGAAGAGGTATTTGCTCTTGTTGCGTGTTTAGAAACTATAAGACTATTAGTTGCCTCACCAGCTCAAAATAAATGGAAAAAAAAATAAAATGGATGTAAAACTGACTTTTCTAAATGGAAACTTTGAATAAGAAGTTTAGTTGGAGTAATTACCAGGTTATAAAATCAAAGGACGTAAAGATAAAGTTCAAAAAAGGCAATTAACGGTTTGAAACAAGCCGCTAGAGCATGGAATATTTGAATTGATAAGTATTTCTTAGAAAATAACTTTGTAAAATGCCGCCATGAACATGCTCTTTACATAATGATAAAACAAACTAGAGATATTTTAATTATATGTTTAGACGTGGATGACTTAA
Source organism: Allium cepa (assembly GCA_030765085.1). NCBI lineage: Eukaryota > Viridiplantae > Streptophyta > Magnoliopsida > Asparagales > Amaryllidaceae > Allium > Allium cepa. The sequence continues at coordinate 619,177,737 of CM060942.1, forward strand.
TATTTATTGGAAATAATCCAAATATGTGTGATGATTTTAAGATGGAGAAGGGTTTAGAGTTTAAGATGACAGATATTGGATTTATGCCATACAATGTAGAAATCCAGGTGATTCAAAGTAAGCATGATATATTTATTTCTCAAGAATCATATGCAAATGAAATGTAGAAATTTAAAATAGATGGTTGTAAACCAGTAACTACCCTAATAGAATGTGGAACAAAACTCTTAAAATATGCTAGAGAAGAAAATGTGGATCCTACTCTATTCAAGTATTTAGTTGGTGACTTTAGATAATTAATATGTACAAGACCTTATTTACTTTATATAGTTGGTCTCGTTAGTCGCTACATGGAAGCTTTTACTATGTCACATTTGAAGATTGCAAAAAGGATCCTTCAACATATCAAATGTTCCATTGATTTTTGGACTACTATATTCATATACAAACAACTACAAGTTGGTAGATTGTAGTTGTTAATGAGAATTTTCGTCTTAGAAATACCTAAGTATTTTTGAAGTAACCACGATGTTGAATGCTTTCGTGATTAAGAATAGGCAAGATTAAGTAATATTAAAATTATCTTTAAAGGAAGTAATGCTATAACAATTGAAAAATATTCAAAATTCTAAGAAAGGTATCTTCAATTCATTGAATAATACATTTCAATTGTAACACCGAAGATAGAAAGAATAAAGTAAAGTACTGAAAGCAATAAATGACACAAAGAATTTACGTGGTCTAGATGTTAATGAATCCTATGTCCATGGACAAATGTCCTTATCTTCTTCTTTTATTCTTCGTATAGGTGAAAATGATAGAGAGTACAATTTTGATTTCAGTGCCAAAAAAGACTAAAGTCAAATTACTCCCGTTTCTGTTACAGTTCCCTATTCATTTATAGTACCCAAGGATTTACTCACATGCTATCGTCCATCTTCCGTTCTTTTGATTCCTTCCTTTGAATTGTGCCACGTGTTAATCATCCATCTTGCTTATTTATTGTGCATGGATTGCTAACGTCCATCTTTCGCTCTTTTGACTCCTACCTCTATATTATGCCATATGTGAATCATTTGCCTTGCTTATTTACTATGCACGGATTGCTAACATGGTTTTCGACAGGAAAATGTGATTTGGGTTGATTAATTTTGAACTTGGGTGGGGAGCTTGAGATTGAAGCGGGAAAACCAAAAATTGAATAAGCCATGACTTGATATGGGTTTTTATCCGTTTGAGAATGTAAGGTTCGAGAAGTATTGTGCCTTCCTCATTAAGCTTTGTTCTTATGGAGGTGGAGGAACAACCAGATTATTGCTAGAACTGCTAAAGTTTTGTTCTGGTGATGTGGCTAGGCTTCAAAATGGTGGCGCGGTCTTATTTACTGGGTTGCACAGTTTGGCTTTATTTACTCTTGGTGTTTTGTTTTGTTGTTGTTTTGGAGGGAACAGTGCAGTACGGCTTTGGAAGTGTCAGTGCAGTTTGAATGCAGTGTAATATTGCTATCTTGTATAATTATAGAGGCGTTGTTCCCAATGATCCATTTTGATAGTAAAGTTATGGAGTGCTTACAACCACATAGTCTTACTATGTTTAGGGCTTGTATTTGTTAGGTCACACTTCTTTGGAATTGCAGCGCCGTTCTGTCAATGTCAAATCAGGATGGCGGTGCATTCCCGCCACTTTAATGTTAGTTTAAGATCACATTGCATCCCAATCGCTAACAGATTTTTTAGCGGTCGTGCCACAGTTCTATATCACTAGTATTACTTTTGGGGCATAACATAATCTCTATATCTTGTTGTTACTTAAATATTGCGCAGCAATTCCAACTTATTAAAACTTACATTTGGAACTGCAGCATAGCCTTTATATTTGGTACTTCAAGGCTGTGCCGCAATTCTTCCCTTTGAAGTTGATAGAGTTAAGGGTATGCCCTATGGGCAATATGTAATTTGTTACATATATCAACCCATTGAGCAATCTTGTTCAAAATAAAGATGTTTCCTTTTATTGTATACTTGATACAATGTGTTGTGTTAATTAATTAATTTAATTAAAAATATATTTAATAGAAAATCCATAAATTGTACATTTTGTGCTAGTGGTTACAAAGTGATGTGACCGTGAGTAATTTATCACAACGAAAATAGATATACCATTTTGAATGTTACTAGTCAAGATGCATCGAGACTGGATATCGATGTATCCATTGAGACTAAAGTTCGTAACACTCTCCAAACATTGGGCAGTGTGTTACTCATGAATGCCGACGGCACCTAGGGGTTACATATTAGTATTTTTGGATAACTATGAAATGACTTACCCGATAATTTTCAGTTGGTTAATGTAACAAAGGTCAAATAGAAACTATCGATGTGACATATTTACACAGTTCTCTCGACTTGAGAATACTGTAGAAAGCTTCTCTTTGATTATAGTCAAATCAGGCACGATGTCCATCGAGTGACTATAGTTGGGTCGAGTGGATGTATTGAAAGCGAAGCACTATTCAAGAGAGGATTCATCTCCTTGGTTATATGGGTTTAGTATCACGGTCAACCCAATTCAGCTCAAAGTCAAAGTCTCTGGCCAAAGCATTTCGGTCAATAATAATTTTTATTATTGAACTAAGGACTGTGTGTTTGGGCTATAGAGCTGAATATGGATGAATTGGAATTTTGACCATTACCAAATTCCATAAGTCCAAAGTGATATAGTTTTGACCAAAAAAATTGGTGTAAATGAATGTCACAACCGGGTAACTCTTAATAAATTAAAATTGGACTTTACCAAAATTAAGTAAGCGATAAATTTGGCCAAAATGTCACATTACCTGTTAATGACGTGTGAACATTAACATTCAAATAGTTTGATGATAATCGCTAACTAAATTTACACCTAACGAGTCATATAACCAGAATAATGGATTCTCTTTAGACAAAACTTTTTAATTACTTCATGATTATTATAAATTAATTAGTATACATGAAATATTAATTATAAAATTTTTAATATGATTTGAGGAATAAATATTGTTAAATATATTTATGATAGTTATAAATATATCGATCAATATATGATATCGATAAGCAATTAAATTAGATTTAATTAACAATAATAGTTATTGGGCTTAAATGCGATGTTAGCCCATGATGATATGGTAATAATTTGGCTATTATGAATGCTATACGAGGCAACTAAAAATAGTTTAGAGGGGTTGTAAATGGATGACTCAGATTTAGTGAGAATTGTTATGAGATATAATCCATATCTTTCTCTCTTTTATCCACTATAAAAAGACCTTTAACCCTAATTTTTTAAAGAATTTTTGTTTGCCATTATTTCTTCTATTGCTGGTCAATCACATACCTTAGGAGCTTAAGCAAATATAACTCAAATCAATTCAAAACAAGTACTATGTGATATCAAAGGTCCATGGTTTAAGAATTAACAGTCTGCTGGATCGAAAAGCTTTAAAAGGGGAGAGAGTTCATCTTTAGTATATTATATTTCTTATAACTCAAAATATTATTTTATCGTATATATATATACATACACATGTATATGTATATGTATATTATACTGTTAGTTTAGGTGACGATACTTATATGTATAGATGTACTCACATACTAGATTGGTTATATGTATATAATAAAATAAAAAAGATATACATATAAATCAAATATGCACAGCCAAATATTATATATATAAACTTATTGTTTTATTAATATATATACACACACACATTAATAGGTCACTTAAGTATAATTATATGATTTGTATTTATTTGTATCGTCATATCATCATGCTAGTAATTGAACTTATATATTATACATATATATTTACTGTAAATATAATTTTTGGTAATAGTAAATTATTTTTAAATAATTATTTACTACTATTTAACATTATTTAAATCAATATATTATTTAAATAATTTACATAAAATAAAATATGTCTTAAAATTAATTTTTAACTTTTAAAGTTATTTTATCATGAAATAAACTCTCTCCGAAATTGATAATTTAGTAATCAAATTATATATATATATTTTAAAATCATTATAATATATGGCTTAAATTAATTAACTATTAAAAAATAAATTTTGGCTGAGAAAAATTATGGAAATTATTTTCAAACCTTAAAATATCATGCTAGATTTTCTAAAAATCATAATTTTAAACATAAGTTTGAAAAATATTTTATTAATATTTTATTTTATTTCGAATAATTAATTAATATATGTATATATACATATATATTTTTTAATGTAATAAAATTTATAATAATTTTTTTATGATGTGCATACGATTTGGAAGTTAAAAAATAATTTTTAAATTTTTTTATTTGGTTCATATATATATATTATGTATATATAAATAATATTTTAATATTTATTAAATTAAACATAATTCTATATATTTAAATTACTAATATTTTACATATATATATGTATGTATATATGTAAAAGTGTTTAAACATTTTCATCCTCGTAAAATTATTTAAATAAAATTTACTTATACATTTATATATGTATAATATATAAATGACAAACTTATATATATACATATATTTGGACAACATATAATACATATTGAATAAGCTAACATGTCGATTGTGATATAAATCTCAACATCTATATACATGCATATTATTCCTTGCATGGTTTATCATGTTACACATGCACATATACATATAGGTATATGATACATATGTGTACACTTATATGTATAAAATATAAATTAAATAAAATTATATATAATTTTAAATGAAGTAAGATATTTTATTTAAATAAATTTTAGAAATGCTCTAAATAAATTAGACTCCATAGGCCCAGTATAAATCCAATAAGGGAATTTTTTTTGAAATTCACCCATAACTTTCTTTGTAAGCTGGCCCAGTTCCAAGAATGGTATCACAGCCTAATAGCCCATGCGTTTTAAATTAGTCATGATGGGTTTAACTATTAAGCCAACAGCCTAAAGTTGTCCCTAATAAAAAAGGCCCAAATTTGAGTTAGGCTTTGGTATAATTTCCAAAATTGTTTTAAAATTAAAATATAATATTTTAAATTTAAAAGTTAAATTTAAAATAAGATATACAAATATTCATTATAAAAGTTATAATATAATAAAAAATTAAAATGTTTGAAAATAAATATTAATTTCAAAATTTTAAAATTTATCAATAATATTAAGAAAACAAATTAATCAGATAAGTTAATCAATTGATAAATGTATACATATATTATATTATGATGTAGATTTTGTTGTTTTAAAATGTTTAAAATAACATAAGTATACATGTATGTATATGAATTGAATTTTGAAACTAATGTAATTTAACTAAAATTTTCTAGTTAAATAAATTGATTAAAGGTTAAATAATTAAATTAATTAATTAAAGATTAATTAATTAATTGAATATACACATGTATCATATAATGTGTAATACTTAATATAAATGTTATATTAAATTATATAAAACTAATTAAAATTTAATTAACTAAAAACTAATTAAGTATGATTTAATTAATATAATATTATACATAAGACTATTATGTAAGTAGTATGAAATATTAAGGTTATACAATAATAAAACTTATATAATATGAATATGTAAACTAAAGATGGACCTAGTTCTCTGTTGTCTTTTCGTGTCTTTTAGTTGCTGTTTTACTGTGTCTTTTCTTTTATTTGTTGTTTTTCCTCATGTATTGGTGCACCTAGTTCTCCGTTGTCTTCTTTTTTATTCTTTTATCTTCTCTTGTTCTCAGGTCCTGTTTTGGCCTGCTTATTGTTTTAGTTCTTTTGTACTTTATATTCGATGTATCAATAAAGTGATAGGGGTCCACTAACCCCGCCGACTATGCCAATAAAACAAAATAAAGGTGGAACATTAAAGAAACCCTAAACTGACTTAAGAAATAAATGCATACGTAAATGTACGTATACCATGATTTTCAATATATCCGACGGTTGAATCACGAGGGTATTTCATAAAAAATACATTGTTTCATAAGTTGAAATCACTCGATATAATATATTAAATATTATGAATCTTTAATATAAAGTTGTCCTTTATCATTTATATATTAATAAATTACTTGCATACTCTTTAGTTGCTGTGCTTTCCTTAACCTAGAGATTTATGTGTAGTATTATTAAAATACTGAATAGACGAGGTAAGATAACAAAATATATTTGTTCAGCTTTCCTCAAGGTATGTGCATTATATTTTGGCCGTAGCGAAATGATAGGTTCAAATGAATAGTTCTACTTTACTTGTTGAGCTTTCCTTAAGGTAAAGATAAAATTAGGACAAGGTACCACAAGTTTGGAGTTGTATCTGATACAACTAATAAGGAGTTATCCATCGTATGTGGGTCTAAGATTTGTTGAACTTTCCTCAAGGTCGGAATCCTAAGGCATACGAGTCCTAACACCCACTAGTGAAGTCAAAAGACTTCTATGTTTCACTTAGGATTTGGTGAAACATAAAAGACTAATGGGGGCTTATTGAAAAATGAATTGAAAACATTTAACCTTTCTAATATTGCAAGAACGTATACTGTATAATGTTATAATAATCCATAAATATAAATTTGTGCATTTAATACGGTTGATAAAATGTTTATCAATGAAGGTATATAAATGATTTGAATCAAAGATTGATAAATATAAATAAAACATATACTTACTAATAAATGCTTCTTGCATATTAATATTTCAATACCCATGCAAGTACCTGGTTTTACAACTACAAAATACATTGGTAATTTGGCGCTTACACGTTTATTTGGTCGAGACAACGTATTGCATTCTATGAGTTTCAAACTTTAAAGAAATATAAGACTATGGATATATGATCCACATATCATCGCATATAAGTGTTATATGGAAAAAAGACATAGTTTGTATTGAATGATACTTTGATGAAGTTAGTTCATTCAAAATAAACCAATAAACAATACCAATAGATTGAGTATTTAATTTGATTGATTACAAAAGGATCTTATTGTGTTAAATGTAATACTAGACCAAAACTATAATAAACATATAAGAATTTTATTATTGAAATGTCATTTTGATCAGTTTATGTAAGATGCATCATATTTGATGTCCTTAAATGTTAAGGATGATCAAATGAAGAGTTCGCTATGATGTTAGAGTAAGGTTTTCTTTTAAACGATTCAACAATTTAGAAAGAAAAATGAACATACAAAAGTATATGTGCTTTAAGATATGGTTGGGATAAAGAGAGTAAATTATCACTTCCGCTTCATAAAGAAACATCAAAAACAAGAATTGTAATAATAATAATAATAATAATAATTGATACTTAACATTGAAATGAGGAATACGGTTTCTATTCGAAAATGTATTTTTACATAGAAAATTGTTTTCTATGATATTTATTTCTCAGAGTTTATGATATTTGATCAATGAACTCTTCGCTACAAACTAGTTGCAGTATATGAAATAAATAATCTATGTTAGGTGAATAATGGACCACTGAATTTAGTACGCATTATAATAATTGCAATAATTGTGGAAGCATGCCATGTAGCACTTATTGATTGCATCAAATCATGAAAATCATTTTCATAAAGAATACCGAAAATTATTTATAAAATAATGACTATTTTTCAGTATCGACTAAAAAATAGACATTATTATATTTCAATGTGAATATTATGAATATTTATTATGAAATAAAACTGTAATTGTTTTCACAACAAAACCGATGCATGAAAATACTGAAGCATCTAAAATTATTTATAATTATTTTGGAGTTGTATACCAAGCTGTCTTTTTCAGAAATAATTTTTATTATATGATTATGAATCATATTGTACTAGTTAATTATATCTCAAACATTTAAGGGCACTGCACCCATTTAGTGGGAGCACCATAGGAGTTTACAAACTCTTCGGATTGATACATATAGATGTATGCAATCGTAAATCTATGAATACCAAATCATTTCCATGTATTTCGTCATATTCACTGATGAGTCATCATAGATATGGACTGTGTATTTGATACGGATGTATAATTGTAGGATAACCTTATATAATATAAAACGAAAGTAAATAACGTAACATGCGGTAGAACTGATTCGATATGATCGAATGGATGAGTACATTGGAAGGAGTTTCATATGTACCTAACATGAATAAAGATTCTGTCTCAAAAGTCACTCATTTCTATGAAACATGATGATACATCGATAATGAGTAATCCAACTTTATAGGACAAAGTACGATTAATTATGAGCAAAGTTGAGTTAATCGCTTTCTATAAGGCCATGTACTGAAGAATAGTACGCAATGTTAATATTATTTCATCTAAACAATAGTTTACGAAATTATATAAAATAAGGGTTTATAAGTAACCCCAACATATCCCAGCCAAGGAGTTGGTTAGGTTATGCGAGTCAAAAGTCTACACGTAATATTTGTTCATGCGAGATCTTGTGTGAATCTCCCAAAAAGAAATTTGAGAAAGACTATCATTGGATGACATATTTATGTTTGAACATAAGTTTTGTAAACTAAAAACTAAATCAGTTTTATATATCTAAGGCAATTAATAAAATGTCTATGAATACATATTACATTGCACTGAGAAACAATTGTTGTTTCAAGAAATAATAACTTCATAGTGAAGGAATTTCTTTAAGAAATTATTGATAGTAAAGTGGAATTTCATACGATCCAAAGATAAAACTGATTACATGAGATGAGATGAAATTAACCAACCTAAACGAACATATCACATTAGAGTGTCTAATAAGTATTCATGCACATTGTAAACAAACTATGAGTTTCTTATCAATGTCGAAAATATATATTCCTCGGTTGTTTAATTAAACCATTAAGAATGTTGACTCTGTGATTTGGTACGATGCACTAATCCGAAAATTCCAAGTACATTGTCAAAATATGATTTTGATAGTTGAACCAGAATGAATATGATCCACTAGCCTTAAACCCGTCTTTATGAGAAAGACAAATGTAATTAGAACTTAGTGAATCATAATGACAAGAATATTACCGATAATTTCAATTATTGAAATTAAAGCAATACACTTCATATTCGATGTACTCAAGTTGGCTTTTATTTCTCATAAAATTATTGCCGGATATGGCCTTATGTTTTGTTATATATATGTTCAAATAGAAAGTTACGAATATAGATTTAGACTAGTTTGTTGCACATAACAACCAACGTGTCTCAAAATCAGTGAAAGTGGTATTGAGTTTGTGGTTTTTCGAGTAGGACCTAAGAAAGGATACAAAAGAATTGTTCTAAAAAATCATTAAAATTAAGCAGATGTTTTGATATACGTATCAAATAGTTTGATTTTCAGTCAAGATATAGAGAAAGCGTATGTTCATAAGAAAGAACATTAAAAGGTACATAGATATTTCTAAAACATAAGTAAACAATACACTACTGATTGTTAACAATACATTTATATTAAAATCAACTTTAATTGTTTTAGTACTCGACCTAGGATTTGTAAATGATGTCTTTTATAGCAGATATAAAAAATATTGGGATTGTCCCAAACAATATGCATGGGCACCTTATTAAAATGTTTAATACGGAAATGAAAGATTTGGTTCCTAATGCATTAGCAATAGGAATTATTATACATTTTGTGTTATCTATGATATCGTCATTTGTTTATGTATTTGATACATGAAGCAAATATCAAGCCAAATTAATATCACTAAATGGTTGTTTGGAGTGTTCTTGTGTATTTATGAAATACTAGATAAATTTTTATAGAAACAACAAACTTCTTATGAAGGAGTGTTCGAACTCAAACTCCACAAGTGATATTGAGTATAATATATCAACAATAAATTTGAGTTAAGATTTTTAAGTTAGAAATGTTCCCACTGTGGCTGATTCAATGAAAAAGGATAAGTACATTGCCTTTAATAACGTCGTAATAAAAAGCAATAGATATAAATATAATGCACAAATTTATAGCTGAGCTGAGGATGACTCCAAATATTGAGAATCTCGTAACAATGTTATATGATAACAGTGTCACGATATAGTTCTAATAGAACTTAGTGCTTATTGGAAGTCGAGAAACAAACTTCGAATTGTTTCACATGATAAAGGTAATTTATCAGCGTCGAAGGTAGTTAATTGACAAAGTAAATTATTAAAGCATAATAGCATACTGTTCACCGAGAGACTGACCCAATTGGTTTGAGAAAATCGATTGGAGAAGTTGGAATAAGATTCCATAATTAATCCCGAGTCCAAGTGGGAGGTTGATAGAGTTAGGAGTATGCTTTCGAGGTAATTACATAACTTTTTACATATATTTAACTCATTGAGCAATCATGCTCAAAATAAAGGTGTTTTTCTTCTATTATATACTTAAATATAATATGTTGTATTAAATAATTAGTTTAATTAAAAGTATATTTAATATAAAATCCATAAATGATACATTTTGTGATATTAGTTACAAATTGTTGTAATGTGAGTAATTCACATCACAATGAGAACAAATATACCATTTTAAATGTTCCTAGTCAAGTTGCATCAAGATTAGATATCGATGTATCCATTGAGATTAGAGTATGTAACGCTTTCGAAATGTTGAGTAGTGTATTACTCATGACTACTGGAGACATCTAGGGGTTACGTATTGATAGCTATTAGATAATTATGGAACAACTCACTTGATAGTTTTATGTTGGTTAATATAACTATGGTTAAATAGAAAACATCGATGTGATTAATTTACACAATTCTCTTGACTTGATAATACTGTGGATCTTCAATATAAAAGCTCCTTTTTGATTATAGCCAAACCATGACATGATGTCCATTGAGTGACTATAGTTGGGTTGAGTGGAAATATTGGAAGCGAAGCACTATTCAAGAGAGGATTCGTCTCCTCGGTTATATAGGGTTAGTATTGCGGTTAACTCAAGTCAACTTAAAGTCAAAGTCTTTAGTCATAGCATTTCTATTAATAATTATTATTATTGAACCAAGGACTTTGTATTTAGATTGTAGAGGTGAATATGGATGATGTTGGAATTTTAACCATTATCAAATTCCATAAGTCCAAAGCGATATAGTTTTAACGAAGAGAATTGATGTAAATAAATGTCATAACCGATTAACGCTTAATAAAGTAAAATTAGATTTCACCGGAACTAAGTAAGCAAAAAATTTGGCCAAAATGTCACACTACCTGGTAAGTGACGTGTGAACACTAGTTAACATTCGAATACTTCGATGTTAATCACTTACCAAATTTACCCCTGACAAGTCACACAAGCGCAATGATGAATTCTCTTTAGACTAAACGATTTAATTAGTTTATGATTGTTATAAATTAATTAATATATATGAAATATTAATTATAAAATTTTGTACATGATTTGAGAAATAAATATTATTAAATATATTTATAATAATTATAAATATTATTTAATACATTTATAATTGGGGGATTTCACTAGAAGGAAATTTTTTGTAGTCCAATTAATTTCTAGGACACACATCCACAGAAATTAATTTTAAGGCCAAAGTCAGCAGAATAATTACTTTTAAGGACAAATTCAACAGTCCAATTACTTTCAAGGACATAATTTCATAGGTTTTTAGGCCTTATAAACTAATTATTTTTTATTTTATCCTTAAAAGTAATTATTTCAGTTGTGTGTCCTAGAAACTAATTGCACTTACTAAAGAGGCCCTTGTGGCTAATTTCCACTTTATAATAATTATAAATATATATATATATATATATATCAATAAACAATTAAATTATATTTAATTAATAATATTTATTTAAGCTTAAATGGTATGTTAGCTCATGATGATATGGTAATAATTCAGCTATTATGAAGGCTATAGGGGCGGCTAAAATAGGCTTGATGGGTTGTAAATGGATGGCTCGAATTTGGTGAATTTGGTATGATATATGATCCATATCTTTCTCTCTTTCATACACTATACAAAGACATCTAACCCTAATTGTTTAATGACTTTTTTAGCTGCCTCACTTTCTACTATTGCTAGCTGATCATCCCTAGGAGCTTAAGCAAATCCAACTTAAATCAATTCAAAACAAGTACTATCTGATAGTCAAAGGTCTACGGTTTAATGATTAGCAGTATGTTGAATCGAAAAGCTTTCAAAGGAGCGAGAATTCATCATTATTAGGTTTGCATTAAGGCATTAATATTAGGCATGTTTTTACTATATTATATTGTTTATAAACTTAAAATATTATTTTGTTATACGTATATATTATTATTAATTGTTAGTTATGTGACGATTCTTATATGTATTGATGTTGTCATATACTAGAGTGGTTATACACACATATATACATATACATACATACATATATATATATATATATAATAAGGAAAACAATTTTTTTACATATAAATCAGATATGCACAGCCAAATATTTTATATACAAAATTATTATTTTATTAATATATATATATATATATGTACACATATTAATATGTCATTTAGATATAATTGTACAATTAGTAATTATTTATGTCATCATATCATGCTAACAATTGAACATATATTTTATACATATATATCTTTAATAATAGTTGAAATACCTTTGGTGTCACACTTTTTTGGTGTAAAGGTGAACTACCAAAAATACCCTTTAAACAATTCGAAAATATCTCCTTCAATCCAATAAAATAGCATCCAAAAAAAAATAGCATCATAGCACAACTCGATGAAAAAATAAAGTGCGGCCCACCGAAGCATACGTTTATTGAGTAAATGAATTATAAATTGAGAAAGTCATATGTACTCATTATCCAATAATAAATAAAGTGCTGCCCATCGAAGCATAAGTTTACTAAGTAAATGAATTATAAATTGAGCAAGTCATACGTACTCATCACCCATCACCAATAATATTTATACAGCTGCAAGCTAATTGAGAAAGTCATATGCCTATTACTATGGTAAGATAATGACGTGAGTGATTCTTCCCACTCTGTAAATATGATGCCATATTAATTCGCTTTCCACCAGGCAAACATCAATTACTTCTTCTACATTACAACTCAACATCCCCTGGTGGCAGTGGAAAAGAACTCAACATCTCCAAGTGGCAGTGGGAAAGGTATCATTTTAATAGTTTTTTATGGTTTAATCGGAGCATCAAAATCTTTTTCTCAAAAGTTTTTCGTATGCCCATGAATAAAAAAACTACTTTATTTTAACATACTATTTTATTCAGTTTATTGTGGACTGGAGAAGTTGGAATTGCATTCACTCTTTGCTTTTAATTTAATTACATTATACGATAGTGACCTGATTTCCATCCTATTTTATAGTATATATCGCTGCCAAATTGTAGCTTTCTCTAAATAATAATTAGCCTAAATATAAGTATGGTGTATCTTCTCAGACTTATACAAGTAACATGATAATAATGCAAAATGAATTATTGACGTACAACTCCAGTTAAACGCAGTTACATGCATGCGTATGACCTTTATTTAGTATAAGTCCAGTTATTGGTGTTTAAGTAACTCCAAATCCAGTTAAAGCTTCTTGCTTGCATGGAGTGATAAGTCCAGTTACATGCATGGAGTGATAAGTCCAGTTATGCATGAGTCATGCCTTTATTTAGTATCAAGTCATCATATACCTAGCTGGATTATGTTATAGTGATAAGTCCAGTTACATGCATGATTCATAACTTTATTTAGTATCAAGTCATCATATACCTAGCTGGATTATGTTATATATATATAGAGCAAAAAGTCGAGGATTTAGTAACTGAACCTTCTTGCTTGCACGGATACTAAGTTACTAACTACCGTGGGTCATACCTTTATTGGTGACACTAACTTATATTGGTAATTGGACCTTCTTGCTTGCACGGATGCATGCAGCCCGTGCTTATATTAGCAAATTTGCTCATTAAAGCTTCGATACATTGCATGCAAATATCACACATAATTTCAAAACTTTAGTAAATATGATAAGAACAAAATTAGTCATTGCACTTTCTATGGCTAGATACCACTAAATAAAACTACAAAAAATTACTATATGCATTCATTTTTTTTGCTCTAAATTTGATATGCATAATATTTTAAAATTAGTGCTCATTCATTTATATCTCATAAATGAAACCATTATCATCTCTTTATAATCCAGCATTTTAAGCGCATTAAAATCATAAAACAAACAATGGATGTCATGCAATCCGATAAACAAAAATGCGCACACGATAAGGCATCACCTACCAAAGCTACAACAGGGGAAAATAAAAAAGAAGTACAAGAACAACCACGCAACGATCAACACACCCTCTTGATAGACGACTATGGTTGGGAGCCAAATTTTACTTTTGAGTTGGTAAGTTATATACTAATATATTACTATACACACACACACATACATACACATACACATATATAATAACAAGTACTCATTATCTAATCTTATTTTTCTTCGTTTATTTTTGCAGATAAATTATTTGGAGAAAAATGGATGGTGACAATGAAGACAACTAAAATGAAATTATTTATCATCGTATCTTTAATAATAGTTAATTAGGACTGGTATTATCGTATTAAATGCTTCATTATTAGATTTTTTTTAACATTTATGTTTGTTAGTTATATGATCTTGCCATTTTTTTAATACTATAGAAATTATTGTGCATGATTAACAATTTTAAAGCCTTATTAATCATACAAGAATATTTATATTTTATACAGTTGCGTAACCGAAATGAATAATCAAAGAAGGCGAAATAGAAGAATAAATGTTTCAACCGATGAATAAAGAGAAATTAACCAAGTAAGAGCAAGAGAACGAAGACAAGCCATGACTCCGGAGGAAATAGAAGCATATCTTGCTCGACGTCGTCAGGCTTATAGACTACACCGAACAAAATACGTATTTAAGTAGAAATTTAGATGGGATAACCAATGAAAATTTGGATGACATGCATCAATCAAATGAAGAATTATTTACAATATCGCAAGTAAACAACCACTAAACAAATTTAAATCAATCTGAAGAAACTGAAATGATGGTTGTAGAGACAATTAACTCAAATGCGATAAATGAGCATATCAATGAAGAGTATCATCATTACCGCCAAGAAAGAAATCATCAAAGACAAAGAGAACAAAGAGAAACTATGTCTACAGAACAAAGAGAACACTATCTAGCTCACCGTTGAAATTCTTACCATCAAAGACGAAAAATTATGGAAAATGATAATGAAATGCAAAGACATCAAGGAGTACGCATACATATACGAACTCATAACATTACAAAAAATTTCAAAGACCACATTGACTTTCGAAGACATTCATTACAATGACCAAAATTTTGTATGCATTGCTCAGCAAAATTATTTGAACATGAAACATATTCTCTACGTTGTAAGAAGGGACGAACTATACTACCCCTATTACAGTCACCAACTGAGCTCTTCAACCTTTACATTAACACGAGTAATGATGGTGTACACTTTAGAAGAAATATTCGATCATATAATCATGCGTTTTCTTTCACTTTAATAAGAGTTCATATTGATGAAAATTTGGCAAACGGAAAAGCTGGGGTCTACACTTTTCGTGCTCAAGGATGTATATACCACAATATTGGCGGCTTACTACCCCAAAAAGGATATAGACCAAGGTATTTGCAATTGTATACATATGACACTGACCATGAAATTGAAAATCGTATGGCGGAAAATGAAGAGTTGGATAGAAGAATACTAGAAAAGATACAACATATATTAAATGAAAATAATAATTTTGCACAAAATTTTCGTCGAATTTCACATCTTCCTAACATTAATGACTGTAGATTTATAATCAAGGAACAACCATTACAACGACAATATGCACTTCTAATAGCTTCACAAGTTGCAGGAATAGTGGTAGGTGATGAGAAAAGTATCATAAATGGTAGGGATATCATTGTACAAACTGTATCAGGACAACTCATGAGAGTACCGGAGACGCATGGTTGTTATGATCCTTTACAATATCCTCTTCTACTACCTTATGGAAATAATAGTTGGGACCTAAATTGTCGTAACGAGAATGGTACCCCTGTTACATACCGGGAGTATTATGCATATCTCTTACAAGTACAAACATAGATCATTGATTGCTTTATATATCTTTATAATCTTTGTATTAACCATATATATTACTCAACTTTTATTTATATTAGTATTATTAATGAATCTTATAATTAGATTTGACAAGAAAACACATCTCTTTTACTGCTCAGTGGACGTTTGTCACAACAATATATTGTGGATAATTACGTAAAAATTGAAAGTAGTAGAATGAGATGGTTTCGCGAAAAACAACATCACATAAGATCAGAACTGTATGTAAATCTACAAGATGCATTGAATGCTAGAGAGAACAATGCAGGTATATGAATTTACTTATATTGCTCAATAAAATTAGTATGCACAATATGTTATATACATACATACATACATACATATATATATATATAATATCATCAACATGCTAAAAAGGATTTGAAAATTAAATATAGGAAACATCAGAAGAAGAACAGTATTACCCTCTTCATTTAATGGAAGCCCACGCAACATGTACCAACGTTACCAAGATGCTATGGCTTTGGTGCAGAAGTTTGGAAAGCCTGACCTTTTCATTACAATGACATGTAATCCTTCATGGAATGAAATCACTTCCGAACTACTATATGGACAATCAGCTCAAGATCGTCCAGATCTTACGACAAGAATATTTCGTGCAAAATATGAGCAGCTGAAAGACGATATTTATATCAAACAAGTTCTCGGTTTAGTTGCAGCACATGTGCACGTTATAGAATTTCAGAAAAGAGGACTTCCTCATGCTCAAATTCTTATCATATTAGATGAGTAAGATAAACTTCATAGCTCGGATGATTATGATGCTATTGTAAGAGCAGAATTCCTAGACCGTGACGAAGAACCAGAATTATATACTACTATTATTAAATGGATGCTTCATGGACCATGCGGAAGACATCGACCAAGTTCACTATGTATGAAAGATGGGAAATGCAAAAAAAATTATCCAAATCAATTTTCTCTAACTACTCTTCAAGATAATGAGTCATATCCAATCTATCAGAGGCGGGATAATGGTAGAAGCATTGCATTAGACAATGACAGTGATTTTGTTGTCGATAATCGTTGGGTTGTCCCATATAATCCATGGTTGTTAAAAAAATATGATTTTCATATTAATGTCGAAGTTTGTAGTAGTATCAAATCTGTCAAATACCTATACAAGAATGTCTACAAAGGTCCAGATCGTGTGGCAGTTGAAGTTCGTCCAAGAAGTTCGTATGATGAAATTCAAAAGTTTATTGATGCAAGATGGATATGCCCTCAAGAGGCCTTTTGGAGAATTTTTGAATTTTCACTGCATACAATTTATCCTTCCATTCAACGATTACAAATACACTTACCAAGTAGGCAACAAGTCATGTATCATTTTAATCAAACAGTGTCTGATATTTTGTTGGATGAAAGCCTCTCTACATCGATGCTAATTGAGTTCTTCAACACAAACTCGCAAGATCCCCAAGCAAGACAATTTTTATATAGTGAATTTCCAGAGAAATATAGGTGGGTAATAGATATAAAAAATGGAGACGTAGGACATCATCAAAAAAAGTCATAGGGCGGATTTATAGCGTTTCACCATCAGAAGGAGAACGTTACTACTTGAGAATCCTTTTAAATCATGTAAAAGGACCAACCTCATTTGATTATCTTCTAACAGTTGATGGTATTAAATATCCAATTTTTTAGAAAACAGCGGAGAAGATATGACTGTTGGAGGAAGATCAAAGCATTAGAGCATGTTTGCAGGAAGCATCGGCCACACGAATGCCATCATCTTTGAGAAGATTATTCGCTACAATCTTGATTTATTGTACACCAACCGGTATTAGAAAATTATGGGATGAATTTTTCTACTATATGATAGAAGATTATTCGAGTTCAAGTGTAACATGTCGAGTTGTACTTAAAAATCATCTTTTAAAAGATCTTAATGTTTTATTAATGAACCATTATAAAAAAGTTTCTGATTACGACCTTCCAACAATTAGAGATGACATAGATGATCATTCATTAACCTTGAGATTAATAAATGAGCAGTATTCTATTATAACACCAAAAGAGGATTTAACTTTTGCCAGCAAGTTAAATGAATCCCAATTGCATACATATACTGCAATTATGAATGCTGTTAATAATAAGAGAGCAGGATTTATTTTATTGATGGTCCTGGTGGAATAGGAAATACGTTTCTCTATCGAGTAATACTTGCAACACTTCGACAAGAAGGTTTGATTGCACTTGCAACAGCCACATCAGGGATTACTGCGACTATTCTACCAGGAAGTCGAACGACGCATTTGAGATTCAAAATTCCAATTAATACAACATCTGAATCAATGTGTATGATATCTAAACAATCAGAATTAGCAGATCTTTTACGTCAAGCATCCATTCTTATTTGGGATGAAGCAACTATGACTCATAGATATGCTTTCGAAACATTGGATAGATCCCTTAAGGATATTATAGGGAATAACTTGCCATTTGGAGGTAAAATTCTTATTATTGGAGGGGATTTTCGACAAGTCTTACCCGTTGTACAATATGGTACAATAGCAGAAACAATTGACGCATGCATTGTTAAATCACCACTATGGAATCATGTAGAAGTCATCCAACTTACTCAAAATATGAGAGCAAAAATGGATTCTTTCTATTCGAATTTTCTATTACGTGTTGGTGATGGGAATGAACCGCACATAGGCGACGACTTGATTCGAATTCCGGATGAAATGGTAGTACCATGGGAAGATGAATGTTCAATAACTACTCTTATAAATACAATTTTTCCCACATTACAAGAAAATGCACTCCAAAAGGAATATATTGTGGCAAGAGCTTTAATTACCCCTCTTAATGAATGCGTCGATAAGTTGAATAACCAAGTTATTAATCTATTTTCTGGAGAATTACATACGTACTACTCATTTGATTTTGGTGGAGAAGATACAAGAAATCTATACCAACTCGAATACCTTAATTCAATAGCTCCAGGTGGTTTGCCTCCACATAAGTTGGTCTTAAAAAAAGGAGGACCGATCATGCTACTCCAGAATCTTTATCCAATGAATGGATCATGCAATGGTACCAGATTAATATGTCATGAATTTTATAGAAACCTTGTAGATGTAGAGATTGCCATTGGACAATTTGCAGGAGATCGAGTTTTCTTACCAAGAATACCTATGAATGAAGCCTTTCGAAGATATCCGTTCGCCATTCACATTATTGCGCAAACAATTTCCTATAAGGTCGAGTTTTGCCCTCACTACCAACAAAGCACAAGGACAGACAATTCTACATATAGGAACTTACTTGCCTCAACACGTGTTCGGTCATGGTCAGCTTTATGTCGCGTTATCAAGAGGAGTTTCAATGAGTAACACGAAAGTTTTGATAAAAGATGGCAAAGTTCATGGAAAATCAGGAACTTATACTAAAAATGTTGTTTATAGAGATGTACTTATATCGACTAAAAGACAAAATAGTTGATAAATTTTACAAGCATTACTTTCGAATATGTTTATACAGTTTAGTCTTTCTACTTCTTTTTCATGGAGTGATAGTTTTATAAACCAAGCAACATTTGTGCACATCATTTTTTCTTGCGTATGTAAAATACACAATATTCGTATAACAACAATTCACGTGCGAAGCGCGTGCCGTTATCACGCGCGAAGCGCGTGCCGTTACGCTCGTTTACTATAATTATAATTTTAGGTAACACTAAAGTATTTTTAAATAATTATTTACTATTATTTAAATCAATATATTATTTATATAATTTATATAAAATAAATATGTTTCAAAAATTAAGTTTAATTTTTTTATAAATTAGTTCATCCAAAATCAATATTTAATAATGAACATTTATATTTTTAAAAACTGTTACAATATACAATCGAAATTAATTAATTATTAAAAAATAAATTTTGATCGAAAAAATTATGAAAAATTTCTTCAAACCTTAAAATATCTGCAAGATTTCCTACAAATTTAAAATTTAAAAATACTTTTCGAAAATATTATTATTAATTTTTTGTTATATTTTGACTAATTAATTACTATATATATATGTATAGATTAATATAACTAAATTTATAATTAATTTTTTTTAATGCTATGTTTATGATTTGGAAGTAAAAAAATTAAATTTTATTAATTATACATGCATATATACAATATATATATTATAAATATGTTTATATGTATATATATTAAAAAATACTTTATATATATTATGTACATATAAATATTATTTTAATATTCATTAGATAATACATAATTATGTGTGTGTGTATAAATTACTAATATTTAATACACATACACACACACTTGTGTGTGTGTGTGTGTGTGTGTGTATATATATATATATATATATATATCCACTAATCCACTAATAATGCAAATACTTTAACCTGGTGAAGCTTTTTTGAACTTCCCAATAAACCAATTCTTGGAGGTAAAAAATACTAAACTGACAAAAAAGACAGAGGGAATACATGTCATTTCTCCTTCCCATTTTCTCAAACCACTGAAAGTACACGATGCAGTCAATTAATCTTCACACTATCCTTCTTTTCAACTATTCTTCACCTTTTTTTTTACCATTGTCTTCTTCCCTAGTAAAACCCCCACGATTAAATCAACCGCCTCTTACAATTTTTTGCTATTTCACTCTTTCTTTAATCTACAATCAATATGATTTTTAGATACTGCTATTTCACTCTTTCCTTAAAAATACAATCAGTATGCTGCTTAGATCTAAGAATGCGAATATTTGACAGTAGGTGGTAAAAGAGAAGGATTGACCGGCTTCGACATCTGGATTGACCGGCTTCGACATCTGGATTGACTGGCTTCGACATCTGGAATGTGCTCTCTTCTTCCTCCAGCTCGATGAATTCCATACTAAAACCAGATAGATACTTCTCCTAAAAAGTTGGTGATTTGTTGGTTTGATTTGCAAATTTGGGGTTCTATATATAAATTAAGGAGCCACCAACAAACTATCAGTGAGGTAAACTTCATACTACTCTTATATGCTTAATTTTACTTCTGTTTCATTTCATATTCCAATAATTCATCCATACTATGACTATGGACGAAACCCTATTTGCTATATTATTTATTAGAGGTCGATGAATGTTTAAGGTAATATTAACCATTGTACCTGTGTAGCTAATCAGTTATATTTAAGAGGTTAAAAAGAGATAAGTATGTCTTATTATATCGTCATACTTTTTTCCCATTGTTAGACCTACTTCTTTTACCGGGTGAAATTTAACCAACTAATTAACAACTGATGCTAATCACTCTTTTCCATAGTTTCCACTTAAAAACTCTTTACCAATCACAAACTTTTGTAGGAATCAATATATAATTGCACAATGAAAAGCAAAAGGATTGATAGATAAATGTTATTCTTACCTTTTTAATGAACTTTTCAATAATGTACTTTTGTTGCCATTCTTTTTATCACTAAAACTTTTAAATGGAAAAGTTAATTACACATAAGATAAAGTTTTGTTATATGAGAATTGATACTTACCAACTATTTAAGCAGCTCCCATTGAAAATCTCTTTGACAAATAATCACAAAATTTTGCAGAAAAAAATATATAACTGGACAACATGATTACATAACCAAAAAGTCGGATATGTGCTTAAGCTTTAAATGGTATGTTTATAGATGTTTATACTTTTATTACCATTGTTTTGATCTCTAAACAGTTTTATACACACTTAATTATATTGCATGAGCCAATATTTGGCTTGTGACAATCACCAAATATAAAAAAGATTGATATCTTTGTGTTATACTTAATTATATTTCCTTATTGAAATTTTATCTTGTGACAATGGATGATTATTTAAAGAGCTTCTGAGCATTTGTATCCTTTATAATTACCTATTCGGCTTTATCTAATATATACTATTTCCAATTGCACTTACATAACTCATACCTTTTAAGATAGGTGTCACATACTACTACTGTTCAGATAATATCATTGTTTTCAAACTTAACAACATGCTCATCTACTAACATTCCTTTTATGCATATCGTTAACTGCCACATTATACGCTTTGGCTTTTAATCGTATGTAGTAACCGTTTATATTATTAATGCCATTGTACGTATCTCCAAAATTTATGTATGATAGACTTAATTATTTTACCTGATTAAATGTTACTTCTAATAATGGATACTTACTAAACTGCCACATTATTTTTCCTCAGTTTATACATATGTCCAAATTATTTTTACCGAATAGAAATTTAATTTTTGATAACTTATTACTTAACAAATGTTTATATAGTTTCTGCAAAAAAATCTTTAATAAATAAGACCAAAAAAAGCCTCTCCAAATTACTAATTCGATTACCTATGTGAATTGATTATTAGATAGATTTATTAGTTAATACTATGTTCAAGTTTTTAACGATATGTTAATGGAACCTTTCCTTTCTTTTATATCTAATTTTTTGTATGAAACACACATTCTACTTTTATCACTTCAATTTTTTATGGTATTTCAACACTAATTTCTAGTGTCCATATTTAATACATATGGCTGAGTAAATTTCCTTTTGTGAATTTCTACATACCATGGCACGTATTAACTATTTTTTGGCTTTTCTATGCTAAATCAACAACTGACATTAGAAAACATGTTTAATTTTATTTTTTCAAACATTCCTCTTTTATGTATTAAGTAATTTTTGATCTTAAATCACTATAAAGAATTGACCGTATATCACTCTACATTGCACTGAATATTTACTATACAAAATGAAAACAAAACAAACTATTTAACCCAATGAATAGGAGATTTGATAGTGAGAATATTGTAGTATATTATAAAAACAACCGCCCTATTATTTGCTTAGGCTTTAATCGTATGTAAAGAATGTTTCTACTTTCGTACCCATTGATTTGATCTATGAAATTTCTTTATGATACACTTAATTATATTGCCTAATTAAAGTTTTATTTATTTTAATGATACTTACCAAACCGAAAAATTAAGTTTCAAAATTTAGTGCAAACATCTTTTTTTTAATGAATTAAAATTAAATCTATGATAATGTTTATAACAAATATTTATATTGTTTCCACGATTCAAAACGCCTGTAATACTTACTAGTACCATTATCCACATGAATTGATTGTCAGTTAGATTTATTACTTAATGTTATTTCCAGGCTTTTAATGGTATGTTAATAGCTGTTTCCATCTTTAACCATTGTTTTCATATTTAATTTTCTGTATGATACACCCAAGAAACTTTTATCACTTGAATTTTTAATTTGTGGCATTTATATCCTTTAGCTATAAATTTTTAGTTTCCATATTTATTGCATATCTAAGATTGGTTGTGCAATTTATTACCGTTTATCAATTAATAGCTTATGTCATGCTTATCTAAACTTAGATATTTTTATCCTTCTTTCTCTTTTCCTTCAGAAAACCATTTTAGCTCCAGGATTTAGTGGAGGAGAAGTAATACAAAAGGCAGAGATCCAAGAATTTAGGGGTAACACCATTTAGTTGTTTTTTTTTACCGACTGCAAGCAATTTATACAACATGCTTTCAAAAAGCTAACAGTCATAATTGTTGACTTTGCCTCACTTGAATAATTCATCCTTTTATTATAGAATCCAAAATTTTCTTATGTTTTCTACTATTTCATCCATAACAACAACGATTACAACACTACTTAAACTACCATTCATCTTTGAATATCTCCATTCTATTTTTTCTCTCACTATTATTAGAAAAAGTTATACATACTTACTTCTTACAGGCTATCAATGTTTACTCACTACTATTCTTATACTTATATTTTGCTTTGCATTGCTCAACTGCTATGTAATAAGGTTCCGTAGAATGACAATTGTCACACACCATATAAATATTTACTCTTTCCATTATCCATAAATATGGATATTTATTGATTATAAATGACTATCGCAGTGTTATTGAATGATGCATCATTATAGCATTCTAACATGGAATAAGTTGAAATTTGCATAAATTATGTCTGCGTGCTCTAGCATAAAAATTTGTACTACCAGCACGTAGTTGATGATATTTTATCCATTACCATTTTGACATAATTTTATTTCAAATTTTCCATGATAAGCGGATGAATGTTCAACAGCGAGTACAATGTTGGCTAGCACAAAGAGCTTGACAAGAAGGATGGAAAGCGATGCAAGAGAAGTCGAGTTGGCCAACCATAGACGACGACATGCATAACTAATGCAAACACAACCTATAGCCCGTAGCACTTTCATCTGTATTCACATTTTCACTTCATTGTTCAAATTAGTATGCTGCACACACTACTTTTACAAAAAGTTTATAAACGATAAACAATAACACCCCAAAGAATGGTAAAAAAAGGTATGAATATGATGATTAGAAAACAAGCCCATCATCTTTTGTATATTATCATGTGGAAAAAATATCCCATAAAATTTTAATGAAACAAAGCGATTTTGCACTAATTATAATTTTTAAATTAATGATCTTTCATATTCAAGTGTTAGTTTGATAATGGGAAATTTAACTAATACCACTGCACAAGAGCATTCATAGTAGATATCAATTCATACTCATACTGATTTAAATTTATATTGTTAGCAAAGTATTTTTAGAATTGCTGAATGGTGGCTTATGGTGCTGGCTTTGGATAGAAACCCAACATACTAACATCAAACAATAATAACAGAATTGGCAATGGTGCGTAAATGCACAGGTGCATTGAAGACAATTGCATTCACATTATTCACTTTTCTGGGCATTATTCTTCTTCTTGCTTCAATACTTCAACCATTGAACACATATTTCAATGGCCGAAAACGAAGAATATTGTGACTTTGTTTGTTTTTTCCATTTGTACAATAATTGTTTTGATATTATGTCATCGTTTTCAGTGAAATGGCCTTATTGTATTCCAATTACAACAACGCATTTTGCAGTTATGCAGTTTGAATGTTAATGTACCAGATTTTAAGCTGTTAGTAGAACAAACATTGTATGTTTTTAAAAATTTGTTGCTTGGACCGTGTTCTCTGTAAAATATCTTCTTTTTTCCCAGCGTAAATTTTAAAGCATGTACACAAATTTTAAGACATGTACACAAGTTACTAATGTTGTTTTACTATATTACTTTCCATCTGCCTCGTACTGGTGTATATATATAAAGGTTATATACACACACATACAAGTGTAAATATTTTCATCCTTGTAAAATTATTTGAATAACATTTCTTTATACATTTACATATATGCATACATTCGATATTTATATAAATAACAAACTTACATACATACATACATTTGCACAACATACAAATCATACTGGATAGGCTAATATGTCCGTTACGATATAAATCTCAGCATCTATATACAGGTATGTTATTCTTTGCATGGGTTATCATGTTACACATACACACACATGCATATATGCATATGATACATATGTGTATATTTATATGTATAAAATATAAATTAAATAAAATGGTATATAATTTATAAATTTAAATAAAATAAGAGTTATTGTTTAAATAAAATTTAGAAATGTTCTAAATAAATTAGACTTCGTTGGTCCAATATAAATCCAATAAAAGAGAGTTTTTTGAAATTCGCCCATAACTTCCGTTGTGAGTTGGTCCAGTTCCAACAGAAGTGTTAGGATTGCAGAGCAGTGTAACAACCCTGTATTTTGTAATTATTTTATTGTATATTTTAATTATTTTTAATGTAATATTTTGATTTAAAAACTTATTTTACTTATTTGAAATGATTAAATTTATTATTTAAATATAATCTTGATTTTTATATGAGTTATAATTCCAAAATTTTGTAAGTTGAATATTTGCCTGAAATGCTGATTTTGGTCAAAATAGTCAAATTGTGACTTTCAACTTAAAATTTTAAAAGTTTAAAAAATTTAAATTTTTTCTTTTATTATGAAAGTACATAAAATTATAAGAACACCACTTTTCGTTTCGTTGAAATTGGATGTAAATTGTGAAAGTTATACCTTTTACAATATTGTGCGTATATAGGGTTATTTAACAATGACTATTTTAAATTGTATAAATTATTTTTTCTTTGTTTTATTTTATTTTAATATGTGATAATATGTTATATAATGTATATTTTGACTTTTAAGTATTTTTAAAATGATAATATAATTTTTCTAAAGTTCATTTGAATTTATTTCTAATTTTAAAAGCCTAGTCTACAATTTTAAGCCATTTTCTTAATTTAATTATATATAATTAAAATATTTATTTATTTTATGCACTCACTTTTATTTGCTGTGTTTTACTTTATTTTATTCATTTTACATATATTTAAATTAAAGTAAATTTTTCCAAAGTGTATTGAAGTTATTTCTAATTCTTAAGTCAAGTTTTAATTTTCTGTGCTATTTTTCTTATTTTAATCATATCTAATTAATATTTAATTATTAATATTTTGTTTATCTGTTATATTTTCGAATTTTAACTGAGATTTTAATTATTTTCAGTTATTTAGATGTATATGAACATATATATAGGAAGTTTAAAAGGTTTGAAAGCAAAGAAACGTAAAACCGTTTTAACGTTTCTTCTTCCGTTTCTTTTCCAATTAATAGATTTAATTTCCTTTGACCGTTCCTTTCTTTATTGTAGCTGTGCATTTCTTACCTCATTTTCACATGAAAACATTTCTTTCCACTTCATAATAATTTTATAATGAAATGTATAATTTTCCAAGACTAACAGTGATTTATGCACAATTTTAGAACACTGTTTGGTATTTTTAAGGCATTTTCTTCATTATTTTATATTTTTTTTCAAATTATACTATTTGTTACCTCATATTTCTAATTGATTTCGGTTTGTAAAGTATTTTCTCCTGAAATTTTGTTTATGTAAAGTTTTAAAAGGAAAAGAATATGGAAGATTGTAAATCACTTTGAAACGTAAGCCCTTTTATTTGCCCAAACCCTTCATTTCCTTAAACTTCTCAATTAATTGCCTTAGCCATGTAAAACCCTAATGTAGCCGTCATCTCATTAGGTTTACACGT
The DNA here is from genome assembly GCA_030765085.1 of Allium cepa. NCBI lineage: Eukaryota > Viridiplantae > Streptophyta > Magnoliopsida > Asparagales > Amaryllidaceae > Allium > Allium cepa. Next base: position 619,205,009 of record CM060942.1, read on the forward strand.
GAAAAAAAAAGATCATTTTCATTTGTTTCTCACGGCTTCAAAGATCTGGTAATGGCTTCCCTTTCTTTTTCTTACTTTTCTACTTGTTTTCCCTAAATTTTATATTTTTTTCATTTATTTAAAGACTTTGGCTTTTGTTTTCATAAAAATCTAATTTTGGAAATTTTCTTGAAATGATTTCTGATCATTTGTCCAAATAAAAATAAACAATGTTTGAAAATTTGATTTGGATAAAAAGTGTAACTTTAATAGAAATTCTAAATTTTATAATTCTAAAGGCAAATTTTTCATCTTGAACTGTATACAATTGTGTAACATTTGTTTCACTTTTGTTTTGGTCAGATTTGTTGTATACTTTTTTTTTAAAAAAAAGTTAGTAATAATTAGTGTGAAATGGGAAATAAACTTTACATTTCTTTTACATATGTTTACATCTGTTTCTTAACTTTATATTTAACAATCAATTGGATGAAGCTAAATCAAATGTTATTAATTATGGTACAATAGCTATTAAATTTTGGTTTAAAGTGATGGTTTATTTTCCTAATAGAAACGTTAGTATTTTAAATTTATTTAATAAGAGAAACAAAATAATTTGTACGTTATGTAATAAGAGAAACAAAATAATTTGTACGTTACTTTGGGCATATATTTAATTGTTGCTCTTGCCTTTTCGTTATCTATTTGATTTTTTTCTTGCGTTAACAATGCAAAGTTTTCAGCCGTATATTCTCTTTTGAGAATCCAAAATCTTGCTCAAATCTTGCCTTAAATCATTTCCGTGTGTGAATTATTTCTTTCCCTCTTGCCTCCCATACGTTTCCACCTATTGGATAGAATTGAATGCCTTAATTGCCTCTACCGTTTAAGCATTTTTCTCTTGTCTGCCCTCTACATAAATTAGTGAGCAAATGTTAATATATATTTCACGTTCAAAAGTTGCATACCATAAATTATTCATTTTGCTTCCATCAAAATTTGCGTAAGCATCTCCTGAAGGTATGAACCGGCGCATGTTTTCCTTTCATTTTTTTTTTCTCTGTTTTTTTTTCTCTTTTTTTTTCTTTCTCCTTTTCACTCTTGTTTTATTTCATTTGTTCTCCTTTCATTGTTTTGCTTTGGGTTGTTGATACAAAATCATATCTTGGCTATCTTTCAACTCAAATCAAAAGTCGTGAAATTGTGCTTGTCGTGCCTTTGGAGTCGTGCTTGTATGTTGTTTTGGTCTCTAGCTTTGAAAAAGGTGAGTCTTTCTCACTCTGACATTTATACTTATGAAAAGTGAATTGATGACAAGTGTTTAGTAATATAAAATGTTTATGCAAGTTAATGATGATCATATGATACGCTATGCCATGTTATTACCATGTTAAAACTATTAATTTTCACCTGACATCTGATACATGACTGTATATTGTGATATTGACCTTGTTTATATTATTTCTGTATATGATCACACTGCAAGTTCCCTGTTAGAAAAAAATGTTATGGGCTGAAATGATAGGCCTGAGTTATTTTATTTATTTATTTAAACTTGGGATTGCGGGTTTGAAATGATAGAACCCGGATTTTTACCTTTTAAACTGCGGATTGAAATGATACATATCCGTATCACTTGACCTAGGTTAGAAAACTATATACAGACCCGTGGTCATTCTATAAAGTGCTTTGAATATTTTAAGTATTTTAAAAATATAAAATTATGAAATTTGATTTAAATAGATTTTGAAAGGTTTTAAAATAAATAAATTATGATTTTTCTATGTGTTAAATATGTAATTTATGAATGGATTAACTGGATTTTGAAATATAACTTATGTTTGAAATTTGGAATTTTGACTAAAAATGATATTTAAGTTACATGAATAAAATGGACTTTAATTTTATTTGGAAAATGGTAAATATGATAAATTGATTTATATTTGAATTTAAGTGATTTATTAAAGAATTATTGTTTTTCTATAAATTTAAGTGGTTGAATAAATGACTGTTGAAAAATGAAATTTTAAAATATAACTTGACTTGGGATGTTATTTGAGTTTTAACTAAAGATGTTAAATTAATTAAATAAACTGGAAGTTTAGTTAAATTTGTGAAATGGTAATATAAATCTGAAACGTATAGGTTTTAATTTATGAAAGAAACGTATAGGTTTTAATTTATGAAAGAAACGTATAGGTTTTAATTTATGAAAGAAACGTATAGGTTTTAATTAATGAAAGAACGTATGGTGTTCTAATTAATGATAGGAACATGTAAATTCCTAATTAATGAAAGAAAGGTATAAGTTTTAATTAATGAAAGAAACGTATAAGTTTTTAATTAATGAAAGAAACGTGTAAAGTCCTAATTAATGAGAGAACATGTAAAGTTTTAATTAAGAAAGAAACATGTAAAGTTTTAAGTAGTGTGGTATTGATTTAATTAATAAATGTTTATTATTGTAATAGGAATATAAAATTTAAAACGTACATTTGACATGTAGATTTTAATCAATGTAATGGTGTATTTTAAATTGATTAAAATGATAAATGTTACTTACTGTAATAATAAAATGTAAGTTGATAACGTACATTTGATAAGCAAGTTTTAATTTATGTGAATGACATACTTTAAATGATTAAAATAATAAAGTTTCTTTATTGTAATAATAATGTAAGTTAATAAGGTCCTTTTAGCTTAACATAAGAATTTCGGTTTAAATTGTATATTACAGTAAGAAAATTTATTTAACTATAAGGCTATGATAAATTGACATGTTAAAATTTTAAGTTTATCAATACTTTGATTATATACAATGTAAAGTGGAAAGTAGTACATTCCAAAAATGCTATGATTCCTTAAGGTAACATTTCCAAAATGCTATGATAATTTAAAGGAATATTTCAAGTTTAATAAATTTAAAGAAATATTCAATGGTTTGAAAATTTGGGTTTTATTTGAATGATATAATATTGAATTATTTTTGAAAATGGAAATGATACAATTGTGATATTGTTTTGAAATGAGTATGATATTTTGGTCTTGAAAGTATAAATTATTTGAAATAAATATCCATGGGTTATAATAACGATTGGTTGTTAAAGAGACCGGGATCGGATATTGTCTTATAGCCGGACAATACCGAAAACCACTTTAACAACTGTGTACGCGGTGGAGATTCCAGAATGAAGTAGGATGGTGGCGACGTTCTCGAGGTATGTTACGTGGACCCAACTCCCGTGAGTTGGCATATATGACTAAAACAGGAGCTATACCGGGCTACACAAAGGGTCGCACCCTTTCATCGAGCATGCTCCATCGGAAACTATTCTATTACTTTTGTGATTCGATTCGGTGGCGCCACTTTGATTCGGGGGTATTGTTCGAGGTGGGCGGAAGCTGCTGGCTTGCCGTCACCACCGGTCCGGGAGTGCAAACGGTGTATCCACCTTGGCATTGCCTCGCGTGCCGTGTCATATTCTTATATCGAGCCCACTACGATTTTGGTTTTAAAGATCCGACCGCGTTAAGGTTCACCATCCCCTTAACGCTATTTTCTATATGATTATACTTTACTGATTAGACACTACCGTATATAGCGTATATTACTACATAGTAAATAGTTTAACGGATCCTTAGAGGTGGGTGGTCCCAAGCATCCTTTAAGTTACTGATGCATTTTGTTACTGTTCACTTGAGTTGATTTACAATTTATAAGTATTTATGTCCTGACTCGAGGGTTTTGTGTTTTGCTTTACGCTCGAGTCAGATTTATTGAGTTAGCATTCAAGATTCACCTTCGGCGTTGGAGCTTTCCTTAAAGATCCAGCCATCTATTTTGTTTCAGTATCCAGTGGTTCAGTGATGTATCTGATTTGTACCTGATGTATCTTGTTACTCTTCTGTTGTATCTTATTTAACTCTGATGTATCTTATATTTACATAGTAGCTTCATGAACTACTATCTCTTTTACTTCCGCTGCATTATTATTATTACTCTGTGTCTGTGATATGTGATTTTTATTTACTGTATATTCTGAGATTTGCCAAATTTTTAATTAAAACGCGGTATTTTGAGCAATTCAATTCCGGCATGAGTGTCTACCTATACACTTATAATGGATGCGAATTGTTAAAAATACCGAGTCGTTACAAGCAGTCTCTATACTTTGTGGCTATCTCAGGTTACCGGCACCGTATTATAAGCCAAACCTATGCTCGATGGGAAGACGCGGTTCTTATGTTTTGTCACTGACTTAAAGCTTGGGCGTAGTACTATCTGGACTTTGCCTTTTCTTCTCGATTCCTTTTCGTAGTTCAACTTCTATTGTGAGAGTAGTTCCTTCGGTCCAATGCTTGCATCAATTTGTCATAGACAACGTTTCGAAAAAATGAGTGTAACAATAGTGATACTGATTGGATTGGAGATGTTGATGGTCACGAAAGTAGAAGTGGATTTGTTTTCTTCATGGGAGGCACAACTTTCACTTGGAGTTCAAAAAACAACCAATTGTGACGTTTTCCGCCTACGAAGATGAGTACGTTACTGCTTCAACTTGTGTTCATCATATAATTTGGTTTTAAGAACTACTGAAGGAGTTAATAATGCAACAAACGTTGTACATACAACAAGTTAGCCATAGCCCTTGCGAAGAACCCGTCTTCCACGATTGAAGTTCACATATCGATACACCTTGTCATTTTATTTTAGAATGCATTACAAAGAAAAGGAGTTCAAAAAAAGTGTGTTAATTCAAAAGATCAGATACCAGATATTTTCATAAAGACGTTTGAAGCATGAAAATTTTGAAAGATTACAAGATTTTCTTGGAGTTACAAAATCAAGTTTGGTGGAGGGGGTCTCAAACACATCCGGTTTTTGTTTAAGGAAACACGCTCATGTTCTTCTACCAAAATAATTAATAAATTGCAAAATAATTACTTTTTCCAAGTGCGTATAGTTTTATTGGACCAGATGTATCTGTATGAATTAGTTCTAATGACTTTTTAGCTCTTGTTGTGGATTCTTTTGAAAACCTTTTTGTTGATTGCTTTTCGAATAAGCATTCGTCACACGATTGATTAATGTGATTAATGGATGGCAACCTTTTACCGTATTTTTTTACTAGTTTAAGCCTTGAAAAGTAAGATGTCCGAATCTTAAATGTCAAATCCATGATTATAACATGCTTTTAAACATTTAGGATCATTACATGGAACATTCAATGGAAACATTCTATTATTTGACATTGCTGCTTTGGCTATTAATCCCCCCGACCATCGCTCATAAAGCGAGCATGGTTTCTCATGTGAATATCATAGCCCTTTTTCTAGAAGTTGCCCAATACTTAAAGATATTTGTTTTCGTATTTAAAGAACATAATATTCATTAGATATAAAATTCCGTTTTTCGTATTTTAAATGAACTAAATTTTTTCCCTCTTGCCTGGGATTCTAAATTCGTCATTAAAATTAATGTCTTCACTTATTAACTCATCCATTGAAAATAAATTTGATTTTGATCTACATTAATTATTTTGGAAACATTAATTATTTTGAGCAATACTACTTTTGATACTTATGAAGATAATTAAGTTATATTGAAGATTCTAAAGTTTGGACATGTATTAAAAATATCTCAACCATCCATTTATGAGATGTGCTGCTATTTCTATAAATATGAGTGCTTTCTCTAAACAGTAATCAATCAACAAAAAGCGTTTTTTTTTTTCTTTTTGGAAAAGCAATTACCTAGGCCCAAAGCCCAAATAGACCTGGTACAATACCCGTTAATACACCAGACCAGCTTATGCATCTTACTGTACTAACCCTAGCCGGACTTCATTACTTCATTTACACAGTTTCTTCAGAACATCAAACCCTAGCAAAAATTAGGGTTAGTCATATTTGGAATCAACGAAAAAGTTATAACCGAAGTTTGTAATAAAAATCTTTTTCTCATTTGTAAAATACGCATTTCTCTTGCTTGGTATCAAATTCAATTCTCCATCTTTTTATAAAATTTCTAGCATTTCTTTATGTACTCTCTTCTTCATCCAATAGTTTTAGCTTTATTCATTTCTAATAAGTTTAATACACATTCGTAATAAAACGGGAATTTATATGAAATGGAAAGTGATGAAGTACATTAGGAAGAAATCATGAAGTCAATTATCTGTCAATTTCTTTCCAGAAAATTTATTTCAGGTCACTAATCGCTCAATATATAACACCAACAAAATCATTCACATAAACAAGTATCTTGTTCATCTTGACATTTTAGAACAGTCCGTAGGCGCAAAAGAAACCCTCTTCCTCACCAGATCATAACCAATATGGAAATTCTGCTGTACAGTATTTCCGAATACAGGCATCCCACCAGTTGCCTGCATTACTAGACAAACCAATCCATCCGGACTAGGCGTCGTGTACGTGTTATATGGCTTCATCACCAACCTTGCACCTCCCTCAAAGTTAAACGTCATAGCTGGAAACTTATCCCTCGACCCTGCCCTAAAACAGTAGAACGTGTTGCCAGGGTCCATGGTTATTGGAATCTTAACAAGAGCAGAAACTTCATCAGCAAGTTGTTTCAACACATTAGCCTTTAATAGCGTGACAGTTGTGCCTGAATCGATGAACATGTTCCCCTTTTCATTTGAGGATGCCTTTACCTTTATGTTCTTCCCTCCAATGGAGATGCTTTCGAGAGTGACGGAGTAAATTTTAGGGTCGACTAATGGAGTGGATACTACGTTTTTGCCGGAGATTACGGCCGCATCACCAAAGTGCATGGTGCTGAAGGATGATTTTTGGTGGAAGGGGACTAGACAGTGGGAGAATCTTCCTTTGATGAGGGGGTTTAATTGGGAAAGAATGGAGATGGGCTCGGGCCTGAAGCCGGCTATGCCCACTTGATTTCCATCTATGCTGCCGCTGTTGTTGTGGCCACACCCGAATACAATGTTTGGTATTGATACGGAGGGACCGTCTGTTGTGGCGAATGTGATTGTTTCGCTTGAGAGAGTGCCTGTCATTTAGTATTGTATGAAAAAAAAAACATGCAAATATAGTGGAAAAAAACTGATATGTACATTTTATTAAACAGGAGCAAAAATATATTGATCCCAAGTGTTCTGATTAACAATCCCAAGTGTTCTGGTTAACACTCTAGACCCTATTGAATAAAAATGGAAAAATCATGTAAATAGGGGGGGGGGGGGGGGTAGGAAAGAAATAAAGAAAATGGTAAATTAATCAATTTTTTAACATGATTATTAATTTGCCTACAATCAGTATATTTTTTTCTTTCAGAAGTTATCAAAAGATATGAAATCTTAAAATTTTTATTTTTTATTTTTTGTAAACAATTTAAATTTTATTTGAATATTTTATTTTGAAATACTGCATTTTAGAAACTTGAAGTTCATCGATATTATAGCTTCAATAATAATAATAATGTAGACATCAAATTTATATATCTTAAGAATATTACGTACTTTTTTTTTTCCTTTTCCGACTTCTTTAATGTTTTTATTGTATAATGTAAAAAAAGGTAAATGAAATCTGTCAGTTTAATGTTTTGTCGTATCATTTATTATATTTTTTGAATTTCTTATTTGATTTGTTTTCTTCATTTGACAATCATCAAAATAACTGCACCTATATATCACTGTAAAGTTTTAGAGATACAACCTTTTTTTTTTTTTTTTTTTTTTTTTTAGAGATACAACTACAAATATGCATCAACATGGGGACAAAATTGATCGAAGGAAGCTATATGAAGAGTACAGAAAATTATGTATACCAGTGGTAAAAGATCCATCACCATAGCCAGCACCGTACTGGCAAGTGGAACCTTTAGAGCAAGCAGCTGGATCAACAATCTTGCAAAAAGTTGAACCACAAGGAAGCTTTTTGTACGTGGAAGAGGCTTGAGGGTTGAACACAGGAAACGACCTACCGCTGCATTCAGTACATGGCTTGCATCTCGACCACAAAAGATCACTTCCTGTGTCGAGGATTGCACGCACTTTTACAGGAGGTGTGCCAATGGAGAATTCCATTAAGTGGTTTGCGTTGTTGGGGAAGAGTCCCGATTTTGGAGATTTGGCTGCTAGTATGGAAAAGTTGCTATGGTGATCGTGAGTCAGTTTGATGCTGAAGCTTATGGAGCTTGTAAGCATTGGATGCAGAAAAAGAATGAAAGTAAACGGAAGAACTAGAAATGCGACTTCCATTTTGAGGATGGTTGTGTATGAGAAGGAATTGGTCTTTATATAGATACTAAAATTTGAAGATGATCAAGAATAATTGAAATGATCATGAATATTTTCTGCATTGATTGGGTCATGTATGGTACATGCACCCTTTTCCATTTATTCTTAAAGATTTTATTTTCATCATAGTTCATTTGTTACTCTATTCATTTGAATTTATAACATGACAGTATTGGCCGAAGATAATAAATATAATCGTATCTTCTAGATGTTCAGTACAGAGGTTGAACTTCAAATGTTTCCTGAACATGATCACACTTTGCGTCCCCTTTATTTTTATTTTTATTTTTATTTTTTATCAAAATGAAAGTGTGAATAGCATTATTTTCAATGCATTCAATTTGAAATGCTGAAGATAAGAGGGGCAAATGAGGCACCAAATAAGAAACTTTTTAGCGAACCAATGAAAAGAATTAAACTAACAAAATCCTGTTTTCTCCATATAGATATTTTCCCTTGTTCTTTTCTTCCACTAAGACGGAAAAGTTGAAAGTTCAAAAAATCGTTCTAATAATCAAAACAACACCACTCATTGACAACAAATATAGAATAACGAGTGTCACGGCACGCTTCGCGCGTGAATTATTTTCGTTATAAATTGTATATGTTTAAATCGATAAAAATTGATTTTTTTTTTAATATTTTCAAGTGATATTAAGATTTGTGTATTTGTAAAGAAGTATTCTAAATTTGTAAAGAAAGTTTAATTTTCGATCCTAATTTTAAAAGTGTTTCGAATTCATAAAGCATTTTTAATCGTTAAATCCTTCTTCTAGAGACATTTGAATTTGTAAAAGTGTTACACACGCACACACATGCATATATGTATATGATACATATGTGTATATTTATATGTACAAAATATAAATTAAATAAAATGGTATATAATTTATAAATTTAAATAAAATAAGAGCTATTATTTAAATAAAATTTAGAAATGTTCTAAATAAATTAGACCTCATTGGTCCAATATAAATCCAATAAGAGAAAGTTTTTTGAAATTCGCGCATAACTTCCGCTGTGAGTTGGTCCTGTTCCAACAGAAGTAAGTGTTAGGATTGCAGAGTAGTCTCTATACTTCGTGGCTATCTCAGGTTACCGGCACCGTACTATAAGCCGAACCTATGCTCGATGGAAAGACGCAGTTCTTATGTTTTGCCACTGACTTAAAGCTCGGGCGTAGTACTATCTGGACTTTTTCTTTTCTTCTTGATTCCTTTTTGTAGTTCAACTTCTATTATGAGAGTGGTTCATTCGGTCCAGTGCTTGCATCAATTTGTCTTAGACAACGTTTCGGAAAATGAGTGTAACAATAGTGATACTGATTGGATTGGAGATGTTAATGGTCACAAAAGTAGAAGTGGATTTGTTTTCTTCACGGGAGGCACAACTTTCACTTGGAGTTCAAAAAACAACCAATTGTGACGTTTTCCGCTTGTGAAGATGAATATGTTGTTGCTTCAACTTGTGTTCATCATATAATTTGGTTTTAAGAACTATTGAAGGAGTTAATAATGCAACAAACATTGTACATACAACAAGTCAGGTATAGCCCTTGCGAAGAACCCGTCTTCCACGATTGAAGTTCGCATATCGATAGACCTTGTCATTTTATTTGAGAATGCATTACAAAGAAAAGGAGTCCACACAAAGTGTGTTAATTCAAAAGATCAGGTACCGAATATTTTCATAAAGACGTTTGAAGCATGAAGGTTTTGAAAGATTGCGAGATTTTCTTGGAGTTACAAAATCAAGTTTGGTGGAGGGGGTCTCAAACACATCCGGTTTTTGTTTAAGGAAATACGCTCATGTTCTTCTACTAAAATAATTAATAAATTGCAAAATAATTACTTTTTCCAAGTGCATACATTTTTATTGGACCAGATCTATCTGTATGAATTAGTTCTAATGGATTTTTAGCTCTTGTTGTGGATTCTTTTGAAAACCTTTTTGTTGATTGCTTTTTGAATAAGCATTCGTCACACGATTGATTAATGTGATTAATGGATGGTAACCTTTTACCGTATTTTTTTAAATTAGTTTAAGCCTTGAAAAGTAAGATGTCCAAATCTTAAATGTCAAATCCATGATTATAACATGCTTTTAAACATTTAGGATCATTACATGGAACATTCAATGGAAACATTCTATTATTTGACATTGCTGCTTTGGCTATTAATCCCCCCGACCATCGCTCATAAAGCTAGTATGGTTTCTCATGTGCATATTGTAGCCCTTTTTCTAGAAGTTGCCCAACACTTAAAGATATTTGTTTTCGTATTTAAAGAACGTAATATTCATTAGATATAAAATTCCGTTTTCCGTTTTTTAAACGAATTAAAACTTTTCCCTCCTCCTTTGCCTGAGATTCTAAATTCGTCTTTGAAATTAATGTCTTCACTTATTAACTCATCCATTGAAAATAAATTTGATTTTGATCTACATAAATTATTTTGGAAACATTAGTTATTTTGAGCAATACTAATTTTGATATTTATGAAGATAATTAAGTTATATTGAAGATTCTAAAGTTTGGACATGTGTTAAAAATATCTCAACCATCCATTTTTGAGATTTGCTGCTATAAATAGGAGTGCTTTCTCTAAATAGTAATCAATCAACAAAAAGTGTATTTTTTTTTTTGAAAAAGCAATTACCTAGGCCCAAAGCCCAAATAGACCTGGTACAATACCCGTTAATACACCAGACCAGCTTATGCATCTTATTGTACTAACCCTAGCCGGACTTCATTACTTCATTTACTCAGTTTCTTCAGAACATCAAACTCTAGCAAAAATTAGGGTTAGTCATATTTGGAATCAACGAAAAAGTTATAACCGAAGTTTGTAATAAAAATCTTTTTCTCATTTGTAAAATACGCATTTCTCTTGCTTGGTATCAAATTCAATTCTCCATCTTTTTATAAAATTTCTAGCATTTCTTTATGTACTCTCTTCTTCATTCAATAGTTTTAGCTTTATTCATTTCTAATAAGTTTAATACACATTCGTAATAAAACGAGAATTTATATGAAATGGAAAGTGATGAAGTACATTAGGAAGAAATCATGAAGTCAATTATCTGTCAATTTCTTTCCAGAAAATTTATTTCAGGTCACTAATCGCTCAATATATAACACCAACAAAATCATTCACATAAACAAGTATCTTGTTCATCTTGACATTTTAGAACAGTCCGTAGGCGCAAAAGAAACCCTCTTCCTCACCAGATCATAACCAATGTGGAAATTCTGCTGTACAGTATTTCCGAATACAGGCATCCCACCAGTTGCCTGCATTACTAGACAAACCAATCCATCCGGACTAGGCGGCGTGTACGTGTTATATGGCTTCATCACCAACCTTGCACCTCCCTCAAAGTTAAACGTCATAGCTGGAAACTTATCCCTCGACCCTGCCCTAAAACAGTAGAACGTGTTGCCAGGGTCCATGGTTATTGGAATCTTAACAAGAGCAGAAACTTCATCAGCAAGTTGTTTCAACACATTAGCCTTTAATAGCGTGACAGTTGTGCCTGAATCGATGAACATGTTCCCCTTTTCATTTGAGGATGCCTTTACCTTTATGTTCTTCCCTCCAATGGAGATGCTTTCGAGAGTGACGGAGTAAATTTTAGGGTCGACTAATGGAGTGGATACTACGTTTTTGCCGGAGATTACGGCCGCGTCACCAAAGTGCATGGTGCTGAAGGATGATTTTTGGTGGAAGGGGACTAGACAGTGGGAGAATCTTCCTTTGATGAGGGGGTTTAATTGGGAAAGAATGGAGATGGGCTCGGGCCTGAAGCCGGCTATGCCCACTTGATTTCCGTCTATGCTGCCGCTGTTGTTGTGGCCACACCCGAATACAATGTTTGGTATTGATACGGAGCGGCCGTCTGTTGTGGCGAATGTGATTGTTTCGCTTGAGAGAGTGCCTGTCATTTAGTATTGTATGAAAAAAAAAACATGCAAATATAGTGGAAAAAAACTGATATGTACATTTTATTAAACACGAGCAAAAATATATTGATCCCAAGTGTTCTGATTAACAATCCCAAGTGTTCTGGTTAACACTCTAGACCCTATTGAATAAAAATGGAAAAATCATGTAAATAGGGGAGAAAAAGAGGAAAGAAATAAAGAAAATGGTAAATTAATCGATTTTTTAACATGATTATTAATTTGCCTACAATCAATATAATTTTTTTCTTTCAGAAGCTATCAAAAGATATGAAATCTTAAATTTTTTTTATTTGTTATTTTTTGTAAACAATTTAAATTTTATTTGAATATTTTATTTTGAAATACTGCATTTTAGAAACTTGAAGTTCATCGATATTATAGCTTCAATAATAATAATAATAATGTAGACATCAAATTTATATATCTTAAAAATATCACATACTTTTTTTTTTCTTTTTTCCATTTTGTGAAATCCGACTTCTTTAATGTTTTTATTATATAATGTAAAAAAAGGTAAACGAAATCTGTAGGGTTAATGTTTTGTCGTATCATTTATTATATTTTTTGAATTTCTTATTTGATTTGTTTTCTTCATTTTACAATCATCAAAATAATTGCACCTATATATCACTGTAAAGTTTTAGAGATACAACTATAAATCTGCATCAACATGGGGACAAAATTGATCAAAGAAAGCCATATGAAGAATAGTGAAAATTATGTATACCAGCGGTAAAAGATCCATCACCATAGCCAGCAAAATACTGGCAAGTGGAACCTTTAGAGCAAGCAGCTGGATCAACAATCTTGCAAAAAGTTGAACCACAAGGAAGCTTTTTGTACGTGGAAGAGGCTTGAGGGTTGAACACAGGAAACGACCTACCGCTGCATTCAGTACATGGCTTGCATCTCGACCACAAAAGATCACTTCCTGTGTCGAGGATTGCACGCACTTTTACAGGAGGTGTGCCAATGGAGAATTCCATTAAGTGGTTTGCGTTGTTGGGGAAGAGTCCCGATTTTGGAGATTTGGCTGCTAGTATGGAAAAGTTGCTATGATGATTGTGAGTCAGTTTGATGCTGAAGCTTATGGAGCTTGTAAGCATTGGATGCAGAAAAAGAATGAAAGTAAATGGAAGAACTAGAAATGCGACTTCCATTTTGAGGATGGTTGTGTATGAGAAGGAATTGGTCTTTATATAGATACTAAAATTTGAAGATGATCAAGAATAATTGAAATGATCATGAATATTTTCTGCATTGATTGGGTCATGTATGGTACATGCACCCTTTTCCATTTATTCTTAAAGATTTTATTTTCATCATAGTTCATTTGTTACTCTATTCATTTGAATTTATAACATGACAGTATTGGCCGAAGATAATAAGTATAATCGTATCTTCTAGATGTTCAGTACAGAGGTTGAACTTCAAATATTTCCTGAACATGATCACACTTTGCGTCCCCTTTATTTTTATATTTTTATTTTTATTTTTTATCAAAATGAAAGGGTGAATAGCATTATTTTCAATGCATTCAATTTGAAATGCTGAAGATAAGAGGGGCAAATGAGGCACCAAATAAGAAACTTTTTAGTGAACCGATGAAAAGAATTAAACTAACAAAATCCTATTTTCTCCATATAGATATTTTCCCTTGTTCTTTTCTTCCACTAAGAAGGAAAAGTTGAAAGTTCAAAAATTCGTTCTAATAATCAAAACAATACCACTCATTGACAACAAATATAGAATAACCAGTGTCACGGCACGCTTCGCGCGTGAATTATTTTCCTTATAAATTGTATATGTTTAAATCAACAAAAAATGATTTTTTTTTTTATATTTTCAAGTGATATTAAGATTTGTGTATTTGTAAAAAAGTATTCTAAATTTATAAAGAAAGTTTAATTTTAGATCCTATTTTTTAAAGTGTTTCGAATTTATAAAGCATTTTTAATCATTAGGTCCTTCTTCTAGGGACATTTGAATTTGTAAAAGAAGTTTAATATTAGATTCTATTTTTAAATGGTTAAGATTTGATAATATATAGATGGCGTTTTTGGTAGTTCGCGTTGATACCAGAAAAGGGTTGTTGAATATGCACTTATATGATTTTTGTTTGATGATAATAAACATATATACATTCGTTTAAATGTATTTGTTAATATACTATTTTATTTTTCACAGTTTAAATAAATATTTGTTGAATTAAATAAATAACACAGATTTTGAATTCAAACAGAAATTTTATTCAATTTTGAATAGTACAAATTCAAGCTCTCACTATTCACTATACAACTTTGATACAAATTCAATTACATCACAATTTTACATTTACAGTTGACCTCACTACATATCACTCACACTCGTATTTATCCTCAACTTTATTCCAGTTTGAATCCAGCATCTGAGCAATTTGCAAAAATATTCACTAACGCAGTAAAATTGAAAAAGAAATGTTTTTGCAATATAAAATAAAATATGATTTTTGAAAATATGATTTGCCTCAGTTATTTGGGTTGTTCGTCATAATTTACATTTGAATTCATCATACACAAACAGTGTGACATGCACAGTGTATCACTGTACATGCCACAAGGCCGTGCACACCGATATACACGTGATTGATTTACAGGGACAGGTGAGCACAGGTCAAACCCAAATGAAAAGCCGGGTTCAACTCACGTGCAATACATTGAAAATCACGACACGAGCACAAGGTCAAATGCGAGTTTTGAGACTGGATTCAACACAAGGCAACTTGAAGAATGCAAAGCTTCGACAAATCAAAACTGCACCAAAGCATCAATAATGCATGAAACAATGAAACAGCCAGTTGCAACAAAGACCAAGCTGCAAACAACTCTGTGCACATTGATACATGATCAGTACACAAATAACAAGCTGCAGTAAAGCATGAACATGTGTGGACAATGAAAACCAAAGCCATCAGGTCAGAGACAACATTCAAGCCAAATGAAGTACAGTATGCAACAACAATTCCAAATGTCCAGACCACTGTAATAAAGCAACATGACAACAGACCAATTCCAAATGCATTAGTGAAGTAGTAATGAAACTGCAGTGACCATACACATATATGTATACAAATGATCAGCCATCAAAGTGCAGTGCAATTACAAAGAACACAGTGACAACGTCAAGTTCAGACCAAACAACAATGATGGTAATGCAACACAGTGCAGATACCAATAATACAAGAGAGGCACAACAACTACAAAGTGTCCAAACAACAACATGAATGCAACATGGTGAACAACCAGAGTGCAACTTGACTATCAAAACTCAAATGAACACCACTGACCAGAATACAAAGACAGAACAACAACAAGTTCATGTATGCATCAGTGATCACAAGTACAAGATCAACACAGCAGTCTCAAGTGACACAGTTGCAAACGACAGTATGGTTCAATGTCACAAGCATGAACAAACCAGTATGGAAAATGAATAGAGCAATGAGCAAATGTCAACAGTATGGATAGACAGTGATCACAAAGAACAAAGCATCAAAGTTGGACAAATACATGATACTGTTCAATATCCAAGACCCAAGAATGCAACACAGTGGGAACCGGTATGCAGTGATACAAATGCAACAATCAAAGTCAAGAGCCGAGCAACATAATTTATTTATGCAACAGAAAATCAAAGCATCATAAATATACAATGCAGACACAAGTCAGTGCAGCAATGAAATATATAAAATGCTCAAATGAAGCTCATGTTTGAAACCACTCGAGTGCATCAGTGAATTATGCAACATGGTTAAGGAACAGTGATACAATGTCAATGTCGATGCCAGAGACGAAGCTCGCAAGGATGAAAACAGTGATGATCGACTTAATGCAGAGTCGTGGAGTGAATATGATACGAGAAATCAATGCAGCACAAAAATACAAGTCAAGTGATAAAAATTCAAGCGTGTATGCAGTATTGCCAAAGTCCAGTGATGTAAACAGTGAAAGTTGAAAGATTAACAATGCAGAAAGTCAAAGCCGTAATTCACAGGAAAGCCGTGCGCATCAAGCCAATTGAACAAGTCACAATTCGAAGCCGTGTCAACCAAGCATCAAAAATACGAAATTGACAAAGTCAGTGAAATCTCAAGCATCAATACCAGATCGAACGGCCAAAGACAAATTCAAATGAACATATACGAACGCAAAAATAGGATTTCGAATCCTATATAAGCCAAATCATCATCGATAATTTATTCATCGAGTTCGAGCAAGCCAAAACCAGCAAAGCAAAAGGAGTGAAGTACATACCGAAAAACGCAGAACGAACTCGATCCAAATTGAAGAGCCGAGAGCAAATCGAAGAGCATCAAAGCCTACTATCGAACCGTATCAAGTGGCGACTTCAATTTGCAAGAACCCTAGTTTGAATCGCAAGGAGGAAAAGCCCCAAATTTGCAGAAGAAGTTGCAAAGAGGAACATCGACCAATTTTTTCACAGGCCAAAGAAGAATAAAAGAGACGGGTCGAATTACAAAAGGGAGCTGGCCTTGTTTTATTTTATAAAAGGGCTTTTATTTTTAAATTTAGGGTTATTTATTGTCTTGTTGTTTTTATTTTTCGAATCGAAGAATTTGTAAATCACCAACTAGGGATTAGGTCGTGTCAGATTGTCTAGTTAGAATTAGTTCAGTGAGCAGGGTGTGCGAGTTTGCAAAGCTCTATAGGTGGGAGCAGAGTTTGCGAGTAATCAAAGCTCTATAGGCGGGAGCAGAGTTTGCGAGTAATCAAAGCTCTATAGGCGGGAACAGAGTTTGCGAGTAAGCGAAACTCTATAGGCGGGAGCAGGGTGTGCGAGTCTAGTAGAGTGTTTGTGAGCGGGAGCAAATGTTTGCGAGTCTAGTAGAGTGTTTGTGAGCGGGAGCAAATGTTTGCGAGTCTAGTAGAGTGTTTGTAAGCGTGATACTGTTTAATTCTAATAGAAATCTGGGAATGCAGCAGTTGGCAGGGGTTGCCGAAGCTGGGTAAATTTTGTGTGTGATTTACTTTTCAGCATATTTATTTCTGCAGTTTGTTTCTGTGAATAAATCGAGAAAATTTTGCTATAACCCTATTCACCCCCCCTCTAGGGTTAATCTAGATCCTACAAGGGTGACAGCAAAGCAATTACAATTATTATTAAAGATAAATTAATAATAGTAACTTTTTTATTTCCCAAACGTTATATCTTTCTATGTTGAAATATCAATCATTCTTTTTATCACCGAATTGCATGAAGGTATTTGTTTCCTGGTATGTATGTATTGTATATATGTAAAACTCAATTTCATAAAAGTCATAATTGTAACGACCTGATATTTTCAACCATTCGCATCCGCACATGTCGGACTTGAATTGCTCAAAATATCAGATTGTTAATTGAAATTCGGCAAAACATATACAATAAATAAATCAATCACAGAATCACAGATACAGAGTAGTACAATTATATGCAGCGGAATAAATGAATAGTAGTTCATGAAGCTAATATATAAACAAAGTTAGAAATAAAATACATCAGAAAATCTCAGATGCAGTGAAGTCTCCAGTACGGGCAGATGACTTCTCTGAACCAATCGACTAGATGACTGAAAGGATAGATATCTGGATCTTTAAGCAAAGCTCCAACTTCGAAGGTGGGTCTCAAATGTTGTGTCACTCAGTCTGACTCGAGCGTAAAGCAGAACATAAAGCACTCGAGTCAGGATTAACATTCTTATATCTATAAATCCAACTCAAGTGAAATATTAGCTGAAATATAATTAACTTAGAGGATGTTTGGGATACCCATCCTCTAAGGATCCAAGGAACTATTTACAGGGTAGAAATATAAACTATAACATCGTGGTCATTTCAATTTTATTTATATTTCAAAACTAAAATATCATTTTCATTTCAAATATCTCTATTTTTCAAATTAGTATATATATATATATATATCCAATAATTTATGAAGTAAAGTATTTTTATTTCCTCAAACTTCACAAATCGTTTCAAAAATCAACTCGACCTTCTCGTTCAAATTTAATTAAATCAAAATTTATCAATTTCCATTCAATTTAGTTTCTGACTAAACTAATTCAAATTTTATCTATTTTAAATACGGATTTGAACCACAAAATAAACCATTTAAATTTTAATATAATTCGAAGTTAATATATTTCGGAGCTTTAAATATTCAACATTTCAAAGACTAAACTCTGATAGTTGCGTTTATCTCCCAACGTGACTTCACTATTATTTAGTTTTAAAACATTCTCTTAATAAATTCAATTATATTTATATGACCTTAAATTTACATTTTCTATATATTACCTTCGATTTCTTTAGACATGAATCATCCATTAAATTTCTTAAATAAAAATTCAAGTTATAGGATCATATGTTAAAGCTTCGAATTTATTAGTTTCAAATTGATTTAACTAAATAAAATCCTTAATTAATGACAAATTCAAATAAGTCCCAAATATATCTTCAAACCTTAGCTTATAAAATTTATTCCACAGATCTATTTCAGAAATACAAATGTAATAAATCCTTAAACATATTTCATATTAATAAAATCAATCATAATTAAATTATCTTAATATTAAATCTATATATAAAATAACCTTTATATATAATACTTTAAATCAATATTCATTAAAACCATACATTTCTTTTCAAGACCATATAAATTATTTTCAAAACATTCATATTGACCACGGCATCGATGTAAAATTTTCTATTCTATGTACAAGGGATACAGATATTTATCATTTTAATCCGTAAGTTAAATATATACGGGTGGATATCATTTCACCCGTAATCCCAAATTCAATTCAAATGAAAATCGCTTGGGTTTATCATTTCAACCCATAACGAAATTCTCCTATTCTAAAATCCATTCGGGTATGTATCATTTCAACCCATAGTGACTTCTATACTAACAGGGAACTTGCAGAGTGATAACAGATATGAAAATAATAATAACAACAGGCATATATCATCAAAAATAAATATAAACAATAGGATATGGTGTCATATCCCATAAGTGAACAGTTACAGATAATAGCATATATAACAATTTAAATAACTACAACATCATATTTCAATTGTCGTTTCAATTTAATCAAATTTAAAAAATAAAAGAATGTTAATCGTGAGTGATTGCTCACCTTTCGAGGCTAGAGAATATAGAAGATGACATGGATACGCACACTGACACGGACTCTAAAATTTGAATTATAAAACCGAGCATGAATTTCAAAGCAAAGTAGGATTGGCACGAATTGGACGAACGAGGCTGATAATCAAGAATTTATGAATTGAATCAGAATCAGTCTGATATAGATAGAAATTTTTGCTATTTTAATAAAAATCAAAATTGCATCCCTAACAAAAATTCAAAGTCGAATAACACACACACACACACACATATATAATTTACCTTTTTTTCATACATAAACCAATAGTTTTAACATTTGAAATAAAACATATATGTTAAATAAAAATCCTTATAATTTTTCCAAACCATTTTAATTTTTACACATAGATCAAAATTTCTATTTACAAATCTAAGACCCAAACCACCCCATACGACCTATGTATATAATATCATTAAGATTTACATTTTAAAATAAGAGTAATATATAAAACTTCAACAAATTACAATGTTCAAATCTCATTTATAAACTACTATATCCATATGGTACAAAATCCACTTCACAATACAATTATAAATTTTAAACACTTTACCTATATATATAAACTAATATATAGCTACCCATATATAAACAGTAAAGCCTATACACAGACTTATATAAAATTTTAGACGACGGACGTACGAATTACTTATATAACTTATATTATAAGTTATTTTATAAATATATATAATACTGTAACCTGTGCAGACCGAAAGTATAAGTTAGAATATAAACTTTATACAATATATATAAATAGCAAATAATATAACTTTAATTATTATTATTTTTTTGCGAAAGCAACTGGTCTACACTAAAACACATATACACCCTTAACCTTTATGCAAACATGCATGCCAACTGAAATGAAAACTTATATATTAGAAAACTAACTCCATACATAAGTGTATGCAAAGTATATAGATATATATATAAGGCCATAAAGATATATCTATAATTATTATAACTTTATATAAATATATGTCATATACGAACATAGGAAAATAAACAACTTCAAAAATCCTATACATAATAAGATGTAGATTGACCTTCAATAAAAGTTATAAACCTATTTATTATAAAACTATATATATATATAATAACGGATTTACAAAACTTATAAAATAAATCATACAATATGGTCTGTAAAATATACATATGGACTCAATGTTAAAACAAAAATGAATATAAATCTACTTGCCAAATATGCAGACTCCATTCGCAGATCCAACACAACTCACACATATTAAATATGCATACACTTCTAAAAACAAAACAAACTTTTCAAAAAAAATGGAAACAACGTTTGGTATATGTATGTTTCAAATCCAACAACTTTATATAAACCACTATATGTATGCATCTTATATTTTTATACCACTATCAATATATCATAACTATACTCCATATAAACAAATATGCGTACCAACTTTGAATGCTAGAATATGCATCAACATCACGCACAGGGGACGTGTATTGATAAAATCATTAAATATAAAACTATATATAATTTATATATAAATAACACTTGCAAATATAAACTTAACTTACCTATGCCTGGTTATGCGAACAGTAGAGGAAACAGGGGAGGGTCGTTGCGTCTTCGATGGATATTGCACAAGGGGAAGAGTGGGTTCGGTGGAGGAGCGGAGTTTGAAAAAGGTGAAGGAGATGCCGAAATTTGTAATGCCAGACAAGTTTAGATAGAAGAGGAAGAAACAATGGAGAGGGAAAGAAGATAAATCTGGGAAGAAGCAATAAAAAAGGGAAGAAAATACGAACAGAAGTAAATGAAAACGACTAAATAAAAGTAACCAAAGAAATAGCACAATCACGTGCTATGATTCAGTGGAGGATTTAAGGCAAAATATTCACGTTGATTCAGGAAAATAATCAAAGCAAATAAATGGTAGCACGTTTCAAATTTGAACGGAAGGAAAGAGAAAAGTCACAATTCCGGAAAAATATCAAAGTAACAGCTACACATTTATTCAAGAGCTGTTAAAGCAATTTTTAAATTGTGAAGGCAACGTTACTCTGCGGTATATTTTTAAAATAAGAATGCTGAACGAAAATTAATAGTCAAATATGGTGCGGTGTAAATGGCAAGAGTCACGCTGATTACTGAATAAAATAAAACGAATAACCATTTATTTTTATTTTTTTTTGACGGTGGAAAAATAAAGAAATAAAAGGTCAGTGAAAGTAGGAATGAATATATTAGAAAAGCAACGATTCTAGTAGCAACGGTCATCTTAGATTAAGTTGAAAAATTTATAATAATTTATTACCGTAGCTATGGTTCAAACTTTTTTTAAAAGCAAGGAAACCAAAAGGTCACAATTAAAGGTAAGGTTTAAATTTTTAATAAATACAAAACGTATCTAAGTTTATACGTTTATAACTTTCCAGCTGTAATGTATATATATAATGAACGGTCATAATGAAAGAAGTGGAAACATGGAGCGTAGGAAAGGAAAGGTTAGAAAAATAAATTTTTCACCCTAAAATATACTTTCTTAATTTTTAATGGAAATTTATCATTTGCCACATTTAACTATACGTAATCCAAATATAAGATTTTATTTCAAAATATTATTATTTAAAATTTCTCAAAAATCAAATTAAATACGCTAAATAAAACCATTAAAAGTTAACAAAATTTTACGGGTCGTTACACTCTCCCCTACTCAAAACTTTTCGTCCCCGAAAAGGAAGAAGGTAGGAGAATAGAAACAACCAGAAAGATAAATAGATTGAAAGACAAGGATAAACAATTAATTTAAGACCATATAAATTTTACTTGAAATATTCATTTGAAAACTTCATTTGAAATTAAATTTTCTTTAATACTTAAAAAAACTTTCAAACCCATTTGTAAAATTACTTGCTTCCTTTAT
Source organism: Allium cepa (assembly GCA_030765085.1). Taxonomy (NCBI): domain Eukaryota; kingdom Viridiplantae; phylum Streptophyta; class Magnoliopsida; order Asparagales; family Amaryllidaceae; genus Allium; species Allium cepa. Next base: position 619,227,335 of record CM060942.1, read on the forward strand.
AAATACCATTTATAAGTTTTAAATAACACCTTTTTAAATATATATGAAAACTATTTGGAAACAGTTATTCACATTCTTGGTTATATTTTCAAGGAAGTTATTTGACAACATTAAATCCATAGTTTATAAATTTACTAATTTATCTTAAGACACTTTCAACATTATAGATAAATTAATACTCATTTCTTAAATATGTTATATTAAATTAATAACTTCTGAAATATTAATGACACTAATGATTTACTATTAAACCATGTAGTATATAAATAAACAATATTTTAAAGATTATATTCAAAAAGGAAAGGAGGGTAGATTCGGAAAAACGGAATATAGGTGAATAAATAAAGCTGAGCTGATAAGGTAGGTTCAAAGGGATAGTATCAGGCTCGAATAATTAAATCAAACCATAAAATTTTAATCTCAAATATTAGTACAAAATTTCTTTGTTGGAAATACCTTTATAATAAAATACTTTTTTATCGAAACGAATTTTTACTTTCAAAAATACTTTTATAACTCAATGTTTCAACAAGTTTATCCTCGTTCTTGCAGACTCTGGTCATGCATTGATCAGGCGCAAAGCTAGAATTCTTCAAGTACTTAGTAGACCTATTTCAACACCCAGTGAAAATTCTTGAAAAACCTTTAAAAAAACAGATATGGAAAGTACAATCCAAGCAAAACAATCAAACCAAAACCTTTGTCCAACCATGGTTCGCAGATACACAATGGTTACGCCCGGATTCCCCAGGAAACAATCCGTATCCGTAATCTTTCTCAGCCCTGCGAGTTACGCCATGATGACTAGTAGGGTGCAGGATACACAATGGTTACGCCTGGGTCCCCCAGGAAACAATCCGTACCCCTAGGCCATCTCAGCCAGGCAGTTTCGCTACTAATGCGACCTATACAAATTGCAGGATACACAATGGTTACGCCTGGATCCCCCAGGAAACAATCTGTGCCCCTAGGCCAGACTCAGCCAGGCAGTTGCGCTATGCAGTCGCGAGAGAAAAAAAACCATGGGTTACGCCACGGTGGGAACACTCGAGTATCACATCCGAAAAACCAAAAATCAGATAGAATAATATCGATAGAATGAATCTACCATGTGGCCACAAAGCGGATATCAAGCAGAAGGCACATTCCATATCTTTACTTCGAAAAATATATATCATATAGTACCTTTCCAAATACTTTCAAATATCATACTTATATAAAGTCCATTATATATAGGATTACTTTTCCAAATCGAATACTTTCCAGATCAATAGTTATCAAATCATACTTATATAGACTTCGATTATAAAAAAATTCTCTTTCAAAATTGAGTATCTTTCAAATCAATAGATTTCAAATCAACTTCATACTTATACAAATCCATTTTATATAAGTTCGACCACTCCCGAATCAAGTATTTAGTAAATCAAGGTTCTCAAAAAAATTCTCGTTTTAATAACATTTCAGTTTCAAGATCATATATGATTTCTCCAAATTTTCTTCCAAATTAAATGTATTCAGTTTCAAAGTTCTTAAACAATAGGTTTAGAAAATAATCCAAATTTCCAAATCAACAAAATTTAGGTCAAACAGATTCATTTCAAAAATCACCATATAAGTACTGGTTTTGATTCCAATCTAATTTCAAAACCAAATATTCTTCTCAAAATCAATCATACTCAAAATGGTTTCTAAATTTATAATTATCCCTTTAAAACCTTTAACTATTTATTTCTATATGAAAAAAAATCCATTTTTCCTTTTTCGAATTATTTATTCAACAAAAGTTTCAAATTTACTTAAGTCATACTCTTCATACTTTAAACATACAAAACTAAACTTATATTCTTTATCAAATATTTTATACTCTTCGAAATTTCTTAGTTTTAAAATTTTAAACCTTGATTTGGAAGTGCTTGAACCTTCAAAATAGTCGGTGAAATCAAATTTCAAATCCAAGAGTTGGAAATCAGCAAATCAATTTTTTTTTATAAATAGAGTTATACTAAATCAAATCGAAAACTCGAGGATTGAACACCGGCTTACTTTAAATTATTTCAAATATATATACCTATATCTTTCAAATATCAAATCATACTTCGGAATTTGAAATCAAAATTGGTTTCACAAAGTCGCTCACATAGCAAAGCTACTAGAGTGGCATCTCCCCTACTCTGAAACTCGAAAATCAATGTCGAAGATGCGTGCACTCATCACCAAAATTATTTTCCAGCGACAAAGTGAGTTCTGGACTTCTATTTTTTTAAAACTTCTTTGAAATTTCTTTGAAATCATTGGAACTCGTTTGAGTCATTTGAAACACTTCTTATTCAGAAAATACTTTCAACTTGTATTATTATAAAATTTCAAAAATCTTAAAACCAATTTCAAATTACCGGAGTTCAATTGCTTGAAATTAAAATTCAAAATCCCTTAGTTATAAATCCTTTATATAATCGAATTCCTCATAAATTTTCAAAATTTCAAATCCTTTCAAAATTTCAGACTTTCGTTTATAAAAGATATATAATCCTTATCGAAAATATTTCACTTTTATATATATAATAAAATCATACTTATCAAAATAATAATTTGGATATATGAAACAATTTCAAACATAATCCGATTTTCAAAGGATGATTCAAGAATGGATTTCAAAGCAACGATAGAGATTTAAATTAGAGGAACTCCAATCAATAGAATCCTGATTCGAAGATAGACCCGATCGAAGATGAGATAATTAAATTACAAAATAGAAGACAGATATACTTCTATAAATCATGGCGACCTTAACCGGGTCAACCGTGACTTCATGAATACGATTGATGGGGAATTCCATGGCAAATCGACATTCGATCGCCAGATATAGAATTCGACATAACCAGAGATAGCGGCATCTAAACCAAGGATATATAAATCTTCGATGAATCAATGCCGATTGTAAAGGAGTTTTCACCCCCTTTACAAAACATTCAGTGGAGTTATGGAATTCTCCAGAATAAAACGAATATAAATAGAAGAGACAAGAATGAATTTCGGAACCGAGGGACATTCCAAAATTCAAAGGAAATCGAGTCAAAAGGGAAGAGATTCAATTCGAACGAAAGTGATTCTGTAAATAAATTTACCATATATGCTAAGTTTTGCCTAGAGCCAAAGCTCTGATACCAACTGTAACGACTTGATATTCAATCATTCGCATCCGCACATGTCGGACATGAATTGCTCAAAATATGAGATTGTTAATTGAAATTTGCCAAAACATATACAGTAAATAAATCAATCACAGATACAGAGTAGTACAATAATACGCAGCGGAATAAATGAATAGTAGTTCATGAAGCTACTATATAAACAAAGTTAGAAATAAAATACATCAGAAAATCCCAGATGCAGTGAAGTCTCCAGTACGAGCAGATGACTTCTCTGAACCAATCGACTAGATGACTAAAAGGATAGATAGCTGGATCTTCAAGCAAAGCTCCAACTTCGAAGGTGAGTCTCAAATGCTGTATCACTCAGTCTGACCCGAGCGTAAAGCAAAACACAAAACACTCGAGTCAGGATTAACATTCTTATATCTATATATCCAACTCAAGTGAAATATCAGCTGAAATATAATTAACTTAGAGGATGTTTGGGATACCCATCCTCTAATCATCCAAGGAACTATCTACAGGGTAGAAATATAAACTATAACACCGTGGTCATTTCAATTTTATTTATATTTCAAAACTAAAATATCATTTTCATTTCAAATATCTCTATTTTCCAAATTAGCATATATATATCCAATAATTTATGAAGTAAAGTATTTTTATTTCCTCAAACTTCACAAATCGTTTCAAAAATCAACTCGACCTTCCCGTTCAAATTTAATTAAATCAAAATTTATCAATTTCCATTCAATTTAGTTTCTGACTAAACTAATTCAAATTTTATCTATTTTAAATACAGATTTGAACCACAAAATAAACCATTTAAATTTCAATATAATTCGAAGTTAATATATTTCGGAGCTTTAAATATTCAACATTTCAAAGACTAAACTTTGATAGTTGCGTTTATCTCCCAACTTGACTTCACTATTATTTATATGACCTTAAATTTACATTTTCTATATATTACCTTCGATTTCTTTAGACATGAATCATCCATTAAATTTCTTAAATAAAAATTCAAGTTACAGGATCATATGTTAAAGTTTCGAATTTAATAGTTTCAAATTGATTTAACTAAATAAAATCCTTAATTAATGACAAATTCCAATAAGTCCCAAATATATCTTCAAACCTTAGCTTATAAAATTTATTCCACAAATCTATTTCAGAAATACAAATTTAATAAATCCTTAAACATATTTCATATTAATAAAATCAATCTTAATTAAATTATCTTAATATTAAATCTATATATAAAATTACCTTTATATATAATACTTTAAATCAATATTCATTGAAACCATATATTTCTTTTCAAGACCATAGAAATTATTTTCAAAACATTCATATAGACCACGACGTCGATGTAAAATTTTCTATTCTATGTACAAGGGATACAGATATTTATCATTTCAATCCGTAAGTTAAATATATACGGGTGGATATCATTTCAACCCGTAATCCCAAATTCAATTCAAATGAAAATCGCTTGGGTTTATCATTTCAACCCGTAACGAATTCTCCTATTCTAAAATCCATTCGGGTATGTATCATTTCAACCCATAGGGACTTCTATACTAACAGGGAACTTGCAGAGTGATAACATATGAAAATAATAATAACAACAGGCATATATCATCAAAAATAAATATAAACAATAGGATATGGTGTCATATCCCATAAGTGAACAGTTACAGATAATAGCATATATAACAATTTAAATAACTACATCATCATATTTCAATTATCGTTTCAATTTAATCAAATTTAAAAAATAAAAGAATGTCAATCGTGAGTGATTGCTCACCTTTCGAGGCTAGAGAATACAGAAGATGACACGGATACGCACACTGATACGGACACTAAAATTTGAATTATAAATCTGAGCACGAATTTCTAAGCAAAGTAGGATTGGCACGAATTGGACGAACAAGGCTGATAATCAAGAATTTATGAATTGAATCAAAATTAGTCTGATATATACAGAAATTTTTGCTATTTTAATAAAAATCAAAATTGCATCCCTAAGAAAAATTTAAAGTCGAATCACACACACACACACACATATATATCATTTACCGTTTTTTCATACATAAACCAATAGTTCTAACATTTGAAATAAAACATATATGTTAAATAAAAATCCTTATAATTTTTCCAAACCATTTTAATTTTTACACATAGATCAAAATTTCTATTTACAAATCTAAGACCCAAACCACCCCATACGACCTATGTATATAATATCATTAAGATCTATATTTTAAAATAAGATTAATATATAAAACTTCAACAAATTACAATGTTCAAATCTCATTTATAAACTACTATATACATATGGTACAAAATCCACTTCACAATACAATTATAAATTTTAAACACTTTACCTATATATATAAACTAATATATAGCTACCCATATATAAACAGTAAAGCCTATACACAGACTTATATAAAATTTTAGACGACGGACGTACGTATTACTTATATAACTTATATTATAAGTTATTTTATAAATATATATAATACTGTAACCTGTGCAGACCGAAAGTATAAGTTAGAATGTAAACTTTATACAATATATATAAATAGCAACTAATATAACTTTATTTTTTATTTTTTTTGCGGAAGCAACTGGTTTACACTAAAACACATATACACCCTTAACCTTTATGCAAACATGCATGCCAACTGAAATGAAAACTTATATATTAGAAAACTAACTCCATACATAAGTGTTTGCAAAGTATATAGATATATATAAGGCCATAAAGATATATCTATAATTGTTATAACTTTATATAAATATATGTCATATACGAACTTAGGAAAATAAACAACTTCAAAAATCCTGTACAACTTCCATAATAATAAGATGTAGATTGACCTTCAATAAAAGTTATAAACCTGTTTATTATAAAACTATATATATAACGGATTTACAAAACTTATAAAATAAATCATACAATATAGTTTGTAAAATATACATATATGGACTCAATGTTAAAACAACAATGAATATAAATCTACTTGCCAAATATGCAGACTCCATTTGCAGATCCAACACAACTCACACATATTAAATATGCATACACTTCTAAAAACAAAACAAACTTTTCACAAAAAAAAATGGAAACCACGTTTGGTATATATATGTATTCAAATCCAACAACTTTATATAAACCACTATATGTATGCATCTTATATTTTTATACCACTATCAATATATCATAACTATACTCCATATAAACAAATATGCGTACCAACTTTGAATGCTAGAATATGCATCAACAGCACGTACAGGGGACGTGTATTGATAAAATCATTAAATATAAAACTATATGCATCAACAGCACGTATAGGGGAGGGTCGCTGCGTCTTCGATGGATATTGCGCAAGGGGAAGAGTGGGTTCGGTGGAGGAGCGGAGTTTGGAAAAGGTGAAGGAGAGGCCGAAATTTGTAGTGCCAGGCAAGTTTATATAGAAGAGGAAGAAACAATGGAGAGGGAAAGAAGAGAAATCTGGGAAGAAGCAATAAAAAAGGGAAGAAAATACGAACAGAAGTAAATGAAAACGACTAAATAAAAGTAACCAAAGAAATAGCACAATCACGTGCTATGATTCAGTGGAGGATTTAAGGCAAAATATTCACGTTGATTCAGGAAAATAATCAAAGCAAATAAATGGTAGCATGTTTCAAATTTGAACGGAAGGAAAGAGAAAAGTCACAATTCCGGAAAAATATCAAAGTAACAGCTACACATTTATTCAGAAGCTATTATAGCAATTTTTAAATTGTGAAGGCAACGTTACTCTGCGGTATATTTTTAAAATAAGAATGCTGAACGAAAATCAACTGTCGAATATGGTGCGGTGTAAATGGCAAGAGTCACGCTGATTACTGAATAAAATAAAACGAATAACCATTTTTTTTTATTTTTTTTTGACGGTGGAAAAATAAAGAAATAAAAGGTCAGTGAAAGTAGGAATGAATATATTAGAAAAGCAACGATTCTAGTAGCAACGGTCATCTTAGATTAAGTTGAAAAATTTATAATAATTTATTACCGTGGCTATGGTTCAAACTTTTTTTAAAAGCAAGGAAACCAAAAGGTCACAATTAAAGGTAAGCTTTAAATTTTTAATAAATACAAAACGTATCTAAGTTTATATGTATATAACTTTCCAGCTGTAGTGTATATATATAATGAACGGTCATAATGAAAGAAGTGGAAACAGGGATCGTAGGAAAGGAAAGGTTAGGAAAAAAAAAATTCACCCTAAAATATACTTTCTTAATTTTTAGTGGAAATTTATCATTTGCCACATTTAACTATACGTAATCCAAATGTAAGATTTTATTTCAAAATATTATTATTTAAAATCTCTCAAAAATCAAATTAAATACGCTAAATAAAACCATTAAAAATTAACAAAATTTTACGGGTCGTTACAAAAATTTTAACTGTGAAATATATTTCTTTGAAATTAGGAGTGAAAATTCAACTTCCTAATTCATTCATTTCATATGTGTTAACCCTATCTCGGTTACGACTCAGCAGGTCTAGTGTGTGGAGATGACGCCGACCTAACTGCCTAATGAAGCTGCCGACCTAATTCGATCCGACTTAAGGACTTAACATGCTTACCGACCTAATGCTTTAAAGGCTACGCCGACCTAGGGCTATGCCGACCTAATGTGTTAACAAGAATGACCGACCTAAAATAGCTCAGGACTTAAAGAAATAACCGACCTAACTAATTAGAGGGTGGCCGACCTAGCTAATTAGAAAGGGGTCCGACTTAGCATGGTTGCCGACCCAATGCCTCACATGGTGCCGACCTAACTACGATGAATCGCGACCGATCCAGAGAGATGAAGGGAGAAGCGGTTCAACCATTTAAGGCGTAGCGCGTTAGACCAGAGGCGACTTAGTCTAAGTCGGAGACGACTTAGGACTTGTGCAAATTCAGCGAAGAAGGATCAACACAGCTTGACCATATCAGAGCTCCTATAAGTCGGCCGCGACTTAACTAGATCGGCGAGGAGTTAAGACCGAGTTTAGGTCCAAAATCTTTGCCTATAAATACCAACCTACCTCCAACATTCAAAGGACTTTTGGTTGATCAATTTCAGGCGCCATTACTCTGCCGAATTCCAGACTACTTCAAAGCTTTTGGGATCCAACAAACTTCTAAAAGAACTCCATGAAGAAATCATCTACATTCACCATGGATTTGAAGATGATTGTTAACATCAAAGCTTGAGCTACTTGTTTTACATATCCCATCACTTGAAGTGTGTTGTAATTGAAAGATTTTGTAAAGGATTGTAATCAAACTAGTGATAAAAAGATTAAAGTGGACGTAGGCTGGATTATAAGCCGAACCACTATAAATACTGTGTCTCTTACTGTTTTTCTGCATACTTTCTGCTTATTTCTGTTTCCCGTACGAACGGGTGGTGCTTTCACAATCACATCCTATACACCAGGGTGTTAACGTTTAAATTTGAGCGTTAACATTTTGGTGCCTTCACTGAGAAGTGAACTCAGGACATCTATCATCATTGCTTCAGAAAGATTTGTAGGAAAAGTTTCTTTAAGAACCAGAAGTCTATCCGAAATCATGGCTCCTGGAAGGAAAAGTAAATCTATGAGATCTGCAAACATTCAAGAGGGAACCTCCGCTTCCCCAACACCAAATCAAGCCACTCCAACTGTCGGGGTTACGAAAGCAGAGTTGGATGCCGCAATTTTGGGGTTGAACAGACAGATACATGCTCAAAATGTGCAAATGGAAGCCCAGAATGCCCAAAATGCCTTAATCCTGAATAAGTTGAACGATTTGCTCGGGGCAAACCGTCAATCAACAGCTAATGAAAGGAATTTCGCTGGTAATATTCATGAAACTGAAGAAAGGAATGTTTCCGAAAGGGATACTAACCCCGCTGAGCAAATACTTCCTGAGGTAGGCGGATCTAGGGCTCGTAATGATGAAGAATATCTCTCCGGAATGGTTCGCCAAATTATGAAGGAGAGCATGCAAAGAGTCGAAGATGAGAAAGAATGGGGCTTTGCTCCGAGCAAGACTCCATTTACTGAAAAAATTCTAAAGGCTGAATTCCCACGAAAATTTGCTCCTCCAACTATCCCAGCTTATAGGGGGACAAGTGATCCAAACGAATTTCTGTATAAATATGATTGGCATATGACGGGTGCCCGAGCCTCAGATGAAGTAAAATGCAGATACTTCCCCGTATATTTGGAAGGCGTAGCTCTGCTTTGGTTCACAAAGCTACCTGTCCGGTCCATCGATCAGTTTTCAGACCTAACCAGGAAATTTAAAGAGCAATTTAGGCTATATGCTTCAAAGGCAAAAGACATCATGTCGTTATCCGGTTTGGAGCAGAATCCGGGGGAAACTATCAAGTCTTTCTTAAATCGCTTCAATATAGCGTTAGCTGAGGTTGATAATGCGGAACCTCGCATGGTCTTGACCTATTTGATGAGGGCCATAGATAAATCTAGTGAGTTTGGAAGATGGTTGAATATGAAGGAACCAAGCTCTCTCGAAAAATTCTACAAGAAAGCAGACGAGTTCATGCGTCTGGAGAGTCGCCCTGTATCGACAAAAGCAGCATTGGAAAAGGTTGAAGCTAACGCCAATGCTCCACGCAAAAATGAGTCTGTGGGACAGAAGAGGGAGAACAATAATGGAAAACAACAGAATAATCAGAAGAAGCATAGATCCTTCAAGCCTTCAGAGTACACACCTTTGTCAGATACTCCAGAACGAATCTACCTGGCTACCAAAGATTCTGTCAATTATCCTAAACCCCCAGTCTTGAGAACCGGGAAAAAAGCTGTGCAAAGCGGGAGGTTCTGTCGCTTCCATAATCAGCCCGGTCATGATACTGATGACTGCCGTCAATTGAAGAATCTAATTGAAGAATTGTTAAGGGAAAATAAACTACAACAATTTGTGAAGAAGAATGATAATAATAATCCTGCTTCGTCGAACCAGGGGCAGCAAACTCCTGCTCATCAATCTGGGACTAATGGCAAAGACGCAGGTTTTGAGTCTGGAAGGCCTGTTATCAATATCATTACAGGCGGACCTCACCCAGCGGGCAAAAGCTGGGGTGAGATGGAAAGGTATTCCCGGGCCCTGAAATATGCACCGGAGGAAGAAAATGTTTTTGTTCTAGAGGACACTACGCCTTTGAAGCAACGAAAGACATTCAACGATGACATTGTATTCAAAGCCAGGGATTCCATCGGTATTGAAGCCCCAACCTTGGATCCTTTGGTCATCTCGGCCGGCATTGGGCCAGCCATCGTCAGAAGGATTCTTATCGACAACGGCGCATCCTGTAATATCCTCTTTAAGAAAACCTTCGACCAGATGAAGATTCCTATGGTTGAAGTGCAGGCATCATCGCAAAAAATTGCTGGCTTCGCCGGGGAGCCAAAGCAACCAGTAGGAACCATTGACTTGCTAGTGGAACTCGGAGAAGGAGAAAGAAAAGTAGTTCGCAAGCAGACTTTTGTGATAGTAGATGAATTTTCTGCTTATAATGCTTTCTTTGGTCGTCCTACTCTTGCAGCATTCAAAGCTGTCCTTGCCCCATGGTGTCTTACTATTAAATTCCCTACCGACAATGGAGTAGGAGTTATTAAAGGAGACCAGAATGCTGGACGAGAATGCTATATGACAGAACTGCGAGAAACAAGGAAGAGAGAAATGGGAAAAGATGCGGCAATCCCAATCCGCATCAAAACACCAACCCTATAGCAACTACAGGGCGGACCCTGCACTGGCGAGCATAGCGGGGCACGAAAAGTGATGGATCCTAGAAAGGCCAGTGCGGGGGAGAGTAGGGTGGTACCAGCAGAAACAACGATACCGGTGCCCGTTGATCTGAAGGACCCAAACAAGATGCTGAATGTGGGTTCACAACTTAATGTGTCAGTTCAGAATGCCTTGATATCTTTTTTGAAAGCAAACCTGGATGTTTTCGCTTGGACCCATGCCGATATGTGCGGAATATCCCCAGAAGTTGCGGTACATGCTCTGAATATTGACCCAAAGTTCACACCAGTAAAGCAGAAAAGAAGAATCCAAGGTCCAGAAAGGTCGACGGCATTGAAAGAGGAAGTTGACCGGCTCATGGAGAATAATTTCATCAGAGAATCTACCTATCCAAATTGGGTTTCAAATCCAGTAATGGTTAAGAAGGCCAATGGTAAATGGAGAGTGTGCATCGACTTTTCAGATCTAAACAAGGCCTGTCCCAAAGACAGCTTCCCATTACCCAGGATCGATCAACTGGTAGATGGAACAGCGGGTCATGAATTGTTGTCTTTTATGGATGCCTACTCCGGATATAATCAGATCATGATGCATGAGCCAGATCAGGAGGACACAAGCTTTATCACCGATGTCGGTCTTTACTGTTACAGAGTTATGCCCTTTGGGTTGAAGAATGCGGGGGCAACATACCAAAGACTGGTCAATGCTATGTTCAAACCGCAGTTGGGAAAGACTATGGAAGTTTACGTTGATGACATGCTAGTAAAATCTAAGAAAGCAGTGGATCACATCGAACACTTAGCAGAAATGTTCGCAATCCTCCGAAGTTACGGAATGAAGCTTAACCCTTTAAAATGTTCTTTCGGGGTAGAATCTGGAAAGTTCTTGGGTTTCATCGTGAGCGCTAGGGGCATTGAAGCTAGTCCAGCTCAAATCACTGCTTTAAAAGAAGTCAAAGCTCCTAAAACAAAGAGGGAATTGCAAAGTCTCAATGGAAAAATTGCCGCCTTAAGTCGGTTCATATCCAAAGCTACTGATAAATGCATTCCATTCTTCGACGCTCTAAAGAAAGGAAAGAAAAACTTTGACTGGACTCCCGAATGCCAGAAAGCCTTTGAAGAATTGATTCAACATATGGAAACGCCTCCAATACTTTCTAGGCCCGGCGATGGCGAGGATCTTCTTATATACTTGGCAGTTTCATCTCATGCTTTAAGTGCAGCGCTGGTACGGGAAGACAAAAGGATTCAACATCCAGTTTACTATATCAGCAAAAGACTCACTGGGGCAGAAATGAATTACTCCAAGTTGGAAAAACTCGCCTATTGTCTATTGATTGCCTCAAGAAAGTTGAGGCAATATTTCCAGGCTCATCCTATCAAAGTCCTCACTGATCAACCTTTAAAGCAAGTCTTGTTTCGCCCTGAGACTTCGGGCCGCCTTTTAAAGTGGAATATTGAATTGAGCCAATATGACATCACTTATCATCCTAGAAAAGCGATCAACGGACAAGCTTTGGCAGATTTTATTGCAGAATTTACAGACAGGGGTGACAGCGAGGAAGAAACAATCGAGAACTCCCCAACCCAATGGAAGTTATTTGTAGATGGCGCAAGAAATGATTACTGTTCAGGTGCTGGAATTGTTCTTGAAACTCCTGAAGGCCGGTCATTATGCTATGCGCTGAGATTAGAATTTCCTTCAACAAACAATGAAGCAGAATATGAAGCTCTGATCGCTGGTTTAAAAATTGCTAAAGAACTAAACATTCGAGCGTTACAGATCTTCAGTGATTCTCAGCTTATAGTATGCCAAGTCAAGAAGGAGTTTCAAACGAAAGGAGGAAATCTGCCCGCTTATGTGTCAAAGGCTTGGGAACTTTTATGTGAATTCGACCATTACACGATAAGTCATATTCCACGAGAAGAAAACATGAAAGCAGATTCTCTCGCAAAATACTCAAGTTCTGGCGAAACCCAATCCTTAGGGTTAGTTCCAGTGGAAGTTTTGTCAAATCCAAGCATTGATGAAATGGATATCGATTGGGTTATGAGTATGTCGCAAGAGCAAGAATCATGGATGACTCCAATAACAAAGTATCTACTCAATGGCTCTTTACCAGGAAACTCTAAAGAACGACAAAAGCTACTGAGAAAAGCTTCTCGATATATAATCCAGGATGGTCAATTATACAGACGAGGATTCTCAATGCTATTGCTTCGATGTGTATCCCGGGAAGAGTCCAAAACAATCCTAACTGAAGTGCATGGAGGAGAATGCGGTGATCATTCAGGTGGTCAAACATTAGCAAAGAAAATTCTCCGATACGGATATTTTTGGCCAGAAATTAATCGGGATGCCGCAGATTACTCCCGAAAATGTGACAAGTGCCAAAGATATGCCAAAATTCCTAGAGCACCTTCTACCGAACTCACACAGATGATCAGTCCATGGCCATTTGCAATTTGGGGAATGGATCTCATTGGGCCGCTACCAACTGCTAAATCAGGGATTAAATATGCTATTGTTGCGGTTGATTATTTTACTAAGTGGGCTGAAGCTGAACCATTGGCTACTATCACTTCTAAGAAAATGATAAGCTTTGTGACCAAGAATATCATTTGCAGATACGGTGTGCCTCAGAAAATAATCACAGACAATGGTACTCAGTTTGAAAGTGAGGAATTCCAGGATTTTTGCAAACGATTCAAAATCCAGAAAAGCTTTTCGGCAGTAGCTCATCCGCAGGCAAACGGGCAAGTGGAAGCAGTGAACAAGATCATCAAATCAACCATCAAAAAGCAACTCGAAAGAGCAAAAGGTGGTTGGGTCGATAAACTACCACTTGCACTATGGGCATACAGAACTACTCACAAAACTGCAACTGGGCATACTCCTTTTTCGTTAGCATACGGATCGGAAGCAATGATCCCGGTTGAAACAGAGGTCCCTTCACACAGAAGAATCCATTTCAATCAAGCAGAAAATGAAAAGCTGCAACTTGAAGCGCTGGATCTCCTTGATGAAAAAAGAGATGAAGCTAACCTCAGAGTTGCAGCTCATCAGCAAAGGATAGCCAGACATTTCAATTCCAAAGTTCGTCAACGCAGCTTTGAAATTGGAGATCTAGTCCTGAAAAGAATTATGACCGCGACAGGTGTGTTTGGACCAAATTGGGAAGGACCATATGTAATAGGTCAGAAGCTTCTCGACGGCACATTCAAGCTCACCACTGTTGATGGAGATCAAATTCCAAGGGCATGGAACAGCAACCACTTGCGTCCATACTTTACTTGAAAATTTTGTTGAAACATTGTAAAAAGAATTATGAATGTATGATTCTTGTAATTGAAAGCAATTGTGAAACTGATGCAAGTAAATAATGAAAGAATATAAAGTGGATGTAGGCCCAATTTCATGGCCGAACCACTATAAATCTTGTGTTCCTTATTATCATTATATGTTTGCTTTGTTTTCGATATAAAAATACATAAAATGTATTGCTGAAATGTCAATTTAAATTTTTGCAGACAATGGAAATGAAACTTGCGCATAATAAGACCGAGTGATTCTCACCATCATTCAGCAAACAAATTTCAAGTCATAAAGGCCCCGAATTCAAATCCTAGATAGGAAATGCTTCAATTGAACGGCTTATGATTTCGATAGAAACGAGCCCTTGTTAATAAATTGAGATTGTTTGAACGAACAAACATCCAATTAGGAAGCTAGTGCCCGTTCTCACGAACTTGCCTGACAATGAAGTACGCTTCCTTGGATTAAACAAGCCACTTGCGAGAAAAGGGGAATGAAAACTTGAAAAAAGAAAAAAAAAAAAAAAAGAGGATCGCTGAAAAGGCATAAGCAAGTGAACAGAGGAACAACCAAAGCTACCACCAGCAGCACAAGTCCTCTTCGGAGGCGCAACTCTTCGGAGGAGAAAAGACCTCTAATGGGTCATACGCCACAAAAAAGAAAGTTCTCTACTCAACAAAAAAGATTGGAGGAGTCATGACCCTCCAACCATGAGAGAGTAACTTCCAGGCGATGAAAACCCTCTCTGAGGCACATTTCACCAGGAGTTGAAGTGTTATGACCGCTCTTCGGGATTTCACTTCACCGGAGTTGAAATGTAAACAAAATAAAAGCCCTCTTCGGAGGCCCATTTCACCAGGAGTTGAAGTGTTATGACCGCTCTTCGGGATTTCACTTCACCGGAGTTGAAATGTAAACAAAATAAAAGCCCTCTTCGGAGGCCCATTTCACCAGGAGTTGAAGTGTTATGACCGCTCTTCGGGATTTCACTTCACCGGAGTTGAAATGTAAACAAAATAAAAGCCCTCTTCGGAGGCCCATTTCACCAGGAGTTGAAGTGTTATGACCGCTCTTCGGGATTTCACTTCACCAGAGTTGAAATGTAAACAAAACTAAAGCCCTCTTCGGAGGCACATTTCACCAAGAGTTGGGGTAGTTACTCTTCAGAGTTTCACTTCACCAAGGTTGAAATGCAAATAAAATAAAGACCTCTTCGGGGGCATTTTTCACCAGGAGTTGAAGTGTAACAGCCGCTCTTCGGAATTTCACTTCACCGGAGTTGAAAGACAAGCAAAATAAGAACCTCTTCGGAGGCACAATCAAGAAAAAGAAAAGACCTCTTTGGAAGCACACGTTTCACCGAGATTGAAATAAAACTTCCAAGTGTTGAAACGTGAAAAGGCTTTCTTCGAAGGCACAACTCTTTGGGGGTACACGTTTCACCGAGATTGAAATAAAACTTCTAAGTGTTGAAACGTGAAAAATCCCTCCTCAGAGGTACAATTTTGTATAAAAAAAAATCCTCATCAAAAGCGTACTTTAACTTTCAAAGGAAGAGTAATTTGCCCACTATGGAAAATGATTGTAAAAAAAAAAAAAAAAAAGAGGAAAAGAAGTTAAAGTACCCTTCAGAGGTCCGCTTTAGCACATAGAGGAATTCACTTGATAAAATATGCACATAAGCAAACGAAAAAAGTGATTTCTTCGAACGACAAAGCGTAAAAACTTATACGAAGGGAGTTGTACTCTACCAAAATTTTCTTTAAAGAATAAAATAATTATTCTTTAACAAATAAGAGTGCAAGTCCCCTCAAAGTATAAAATATTGCAGCAAGTTTAAGGTATGGGGGCAACATGGTATAATAGTATAGTTGCATCAGTAAAGTAATACTCAAACAACATACCATAAGCCCGCTGCAATATCGTGTAAATAAACTTGTGCAAAAAATAAAATAAATAGTAAATGCATTCTCAAATTCAAACAGAAGTTTGTACAAACGAAGAATCATTTTATTCAACTATAATGCAGATACAAGTTCTCAAAATAAAAGCGGGGGCCGATACCCGCACAACTCTCGGCCAGTTCATACAAAAGACAAAAAGCTAAAGTCTTCACTTCTTTTTACTGCCTTTGGACCCTTTACCCGACCGAATGACCAGCTTTTCAGGTCGGCCAGTGGGTATAAGGGAGGAAGGAGAGGTAGGCGCAGCTGGCCCAACTTCTGGCTCCTCTTCAGTGGCAGTGATTATCTTCCCTCTCCTCCTTGATGCTCCTTGCTTCCTTCTCCTCTTTGAGGAAGACTCACTTCCTGGAGTGACAAGTTTAGATAAAGTTATATCGTCAGAAGGAGTCCGCTCCGGAGATATGTCACCTCCCTCAAGTCCCTCATCTTTTTGCTCTTGCGAAGCAATGGGATCATCCAGGCCATGGAGAGCCTCTATTTGTTCTTCTTGTGACCCAGGTTGCGAGGCAGAAGGAGGCGCCACTTGAAGAGATGGAGGAAGGATCACCGGGGGAGAAGAAGCTTGAGTTTGACTCGTTGCTTTCTCTACAAAGGAGAAAAAACTTAAAATATCAGTATCTTTCGAAAAGAGAGGGGATGACGGCTCGTCAGAAGCCGGGAATTCATTGACATTTGAGGAATAATCAAAAGTCGGGAATTCATTGACATTTGAAAAATAATCAAGAAGATCGTCAAGTTCACAAGGAGCGAACGAGCAGTTCACCACTTGGGCTGGTCCGGTGTCAAGTTTACCTGGGGCAGTTGGATCTCTGAGGCTGATTTCATATCGCTGTGCTTCGTTGCTTTCACCACCTTCATCCCCGCCTTGTGCACTTGTAGTTTCAGTTACTGTCTTAGTTGTAGGCGGAGTAGAGGAGCTAGAACCCGTGATGTCAACCACTGGAGAAACTGGAGGTTGGACAGAGGAAGTAAGCGTTAATTCCTTTCCAGAACGTTCCTCTTCCGCCATTCCAGTTCTCATCCTGGCAAGTTGTTCTCGCCCCTTCGCAAGAGCAGCGCGAGCTCCCTCATCCAGGTAACGCGCCTCAAAATCTTCATCGCCATACCCGGCGTCTTTAAACATGTTAAGAGCAGCTTCCCACACCTCGGCCAGGGTGATTTCATACTTAGGACCAAGAAAAGAGAGGCTGCCGCGTCCCAAGACACAGTGTAAATAAAAATCGAATAAAGTCGAATTGATATCGGTTTCCATGGTCTGAGCAGTTTCTTCGGCTGCAATTTTGCCAGCCATGGCCTCATCTCGATCTTTTTCGGTCTGAGCAAGTTGGGCTTTTAGCGCTTCTATCTCCATGTCCCGGGCGCTCAGTTTATTCTGCAACTGGGTGACATCAGTGCGGTGGTTCTCTACAGCTTGTTCTAACCTCTCAGCTTTAGCTTCAGCGTCCCTCTGGCTGGCGTGCGCATCTCGCACTTGTTTTTGCAATACCTCTTCTCTTTGGGTGTAAGTATTAGTAGAAGAGGCAAGATCATCTTTGAGCTGCTTTACTTCAGCTTCGAGTTTTTCATTGTATTCGGCTATCTCCTTCATCTCAGCGTTGTGTTGATCAAGAATCTTCTGCCATTCTGATTTGTCATTTTCCATGGTCAGCATTGCTTCGATGTTAGCCCGATTAACTCTTTGAAGTTCATCAACCAGCTTTTGCCATCCAGACATTCTATCGATATCAAGCTTGACAGCATCGAGATTTCTGTACATAGCTTCTTTGTCGATGGGGACCAAATCGAGGTCGAAGCGTACCCCCCTCAAACACCAATTCGGGAATCGGCTCTGCAAGGTCGGGGGGCCCCTTTCAACATGGTATGAAGGCCTGTTGAGAAGTGTTTGGATGGCACTTCCTTCAAGAGCAGGAGATTTGGAAGGGATGTCAATAGAAACTGAGGCACCAGGTCTCTCAGATGTCACGGGCACGTGCTCCTCGCCAAGTTTGGTCCGCTTTCTCGAATCCTCAATATGGCTCTTCCCCCTATCATCGTGCGTTTTACGTTTATGGGAATCATCATCTCTTGGGAAGGATTCATGTCGTGTGCCCGCTCCCTCATGACGTTCTTCATACCTTCTCCTCTCTTCAGCTTTTCGCGCAGCTCTCTGCTCATTGGTCTCTCTGGGATCGGTATAGTATTGCTTGTAATCATAGCTGCCACGCCCTCCATAGCGTCGAAAGTCTTTATAATAAGAACCGCTGCCGCTGCGCCCCATAGAGGAATCTGAAAAGGCAAAAATGGCAAGTCTTAGAAACTTCCGGAGAAAAGAAGTTAAATGTGAACAAACGCCAAAAAATCCTAAGTGTTGTGTGATGTGCAAGCTACGCGCATTAAGCTACAAACCACTCATTGGTGTAGAGGTGATGATAGCTTGGGTATGAGGAGTTGGTGTTTGTGTTGGTGTTAGTCGAAGAAGGGACGTCGCCTCAACTATAGGAGAGATAGTTTTAGACACGTCATCTCTAAAAAGCTCCTGTGAGGTCACTATTATGTCGCTCAACCCATCATAAACATCGTCACCATCATGCTCGGTGAGACTTGTTTTCTCAGTTCCTACATCAGGTAATCCCCCGAGAGGCTGTGAAGGTTCTTCTTCTTCCTCAATCGGGGCAAGTGCCGCCTTACTAGATGACCCCATAATGTCGGTAGGGGTGGAACATTTCACCAATGAAGCTTCGATGTTAGACTCTTTTGATGAGGGTTGTTCGATAGTAACGGGGGCATCCGATGCTTCAGTCGGGGAATCGGGAACTTCAGTCGGAGCTTCACAAAGCTGAGTATAGCGAGAAGGGTGGAGAAGTCCGTATTGATGTAGAAATTCGTCGCTTAGTAGAAACTTGATACTTCTCTCTTCTGCGGCTACAGCGCTCAGTCTATCAAAAGTCTGCCTATGTATCGGATCTCTAGAGGGAAGGGGAAGTGCTGAAAAAAGCAAAGAATGAGATCAGCAATTTGGACCCCGAAAAGAGTTAAAAAAGAAAGTGGAAAGACGGAAATAAATGATCTTACTTCCTACTCTCCAAGAAGCATAAAACTCTGGGGGACTGCGGGCAAAGAAAAATTGGTTTAAAAATCCATGGACACTTTCAGTAAGATCAAGAATGAGCTTGCGGTTTCTTGCACTTCTCACAATGATAAGAGAAGGATGGTCTTTGCTCTTTGCAAACGAGCATAAGTAGCGAATTTCTTCGAAGCTCGGCAGTCGGTCAAGATTTCTTCTGAACAAAACACCCAACCCCATCAAGATAGCGTAACCATTAGGATGAAGTTGGAACGGAGAAATTGACATCCGAAGAAGAAGAATTCGAAGAAAGTCATTGAAAGGTGGGATCGCCCCACTTAAGCACATATGACGATTAACCGCGACAAAACCATAGGGAGGTCTGTCAGCAGTATCATTCGGTCCAGGAAATATGACATCATCTTCAGCAAAGCCGAATTGAGTACGCAACTGAATAAATGTTCTCGAAGATAGAATAGTCGAAGTTCTTTCCGGAGGATTCTGTATAGGAACAGCTATCGGGAAAGTTTCTTCTTCTTGACTTGCTGCTTCTTCTCCTTGATGGGAAGTCATTCTACATAAACAACTATATATTCAAATATCAAGGTGCACGTTTCCTAAAATGTGTGAGGTGTTGTGTAAGATCAACAAGACGATAAACAAATATAACTGGAATTAAAAAAAAAAAAAAAAAAAAAAACTGGCAAGCATTTGTTAGTTGTGAAAATCCAGGGGTCATTGTTTTAAGTCTGAATATGTAGGCACAACATTGATGCAAACGAATTAGTTCAAATTGTTCATACTTTGCATTGATATTTGGCCTTAGTTGATCGATCCACAAGCATTTCATGCAATGCATTTAAGTTAATTACTTTGTCTCAACTAATCTGTCATTTGATGTGGGCAGTCAATGGCAAAATTTTCGCCTTGGTTTTCTTTGTTTATTATTTTCGACAGGTTGGCAAGTTAACACAATCTGTGGAGTAATGCAATGAGATTCAAGCAAATTCAAGGTTGGAACAGTTCAAAGTACAAATCAGGTGCTCGAGGAAGGCCAATGCTCCTAAGTGTCAGCACGTTCAGGGCTAAAGTCCTAACCCAGCTACGGTCTAAAAAATCCCACGAGATAAAACTAAGACGGTAAGAGATCAGATGCTTAAGTCCTAACTAAGCGATATGATTCGGCTACTCAGGTTAGATGCTCAAGTGTTAACCCGGTCACGACCTAAGGATCTCTTACAAGTTAAAGCCGGTTTGTTAGTTCCCTAACTCGGCAGTCATCTAAGTTGCAAGCGACAGATAGGGATCTCTCCAAGTATTAACACGGCCGCGGTTCAAAGGCTTAGGTCGGCAAGTTCCACCGAGCGATTAACTCGGCTTCGATTCAAGTTTTAAAGTTTAAGTCGGCAGAAATTTGAGTCACTCAAATTCCCTGAAAACCACCATCTCACGGCATTCAACCCGTTAACCCAATAACCTTCCCATCAACAGCCACCTTCATTCACACCAACCAATCATCCAACAAAGCAAACTGAGATTGTCACAAGTTCAATGCCCAGCCATTGGAGATCATCGAGCCTGAAGCGATCAACCGCCTTCATCGTATTAACGATCATCTGAAGCCGAAATCGGGCAACCTAAGTTTCATCAACTGTAAACATGATAGGATTCGCGATGAAGCATCGTGCAAGGAGGCAATTCGAATTTGAGCGACATAATTCGTGAATTGATGGTAATTTGCAGTCATAAGAGGAGAAGAATCACTTACGCACTAAAGTTTAGAAGTTACTGGTGATCAGGTGGGATGAAATCGCCTTAAGGAACTCAGGAGCACTTTAATGGCGGAATCGAGCAAGAAATTAAGTGAAGAAGAAGAAGGAAGAGAGCCAGTTTATATCCCACGGTGAAGAAATGCGAAACGACACTAACTGGTAAGTCGTACGCGATCTACCGACCTAAGAGAAGCCGAGCTAAGATATTTCGAAGCACACGACTTAAGTCTAAGGCGTATACTTCGAGGGGCAGATGTTAACCCTATCTCGGTTACGACTCAGCAGGTCTAGTGTGTGGAGATGACGCCGACCTAACTGCCTAATGAAGCTGCCGACCTAATTCGATCCGACTTAAGGACTTAACATGCTTACCGACCTAATGCTTTAAAGGCTACGCCGACCTAGGGCTATGCCGACCTAATGTGTTAACAAGAATGACCGACCTAAAATAGCTCAGGACTTAAAGAAATAACCGACCTAACTAATTAGAGGGTGGCCGACCTAGCTAATTAGAAAGGGGTCCGACTTAGCATGGTTGCCGACCCAATGCCTCACATGGTGCCGACCTAACTACGATGAATCGCGACCGATCCAGAGAGATGAAGGGAGAAGCGGTTCAACCATTTAAGGCGTAGCGCGTTAGACCAGAGGCGACTTAGTCTAAGTCGGAGACGACTTAGGACTTGTGCAAATTCAGCGAAGAAGGATCAACACAGCTTGACCATATCAGAGCTCCTATAAGTCGGCCGCGACTTAACTAGATCGGCGAGGAGTTAAGACCGAGTTTAGGTCCAAAATCTTTGCCTATAAATACCAACCTACCTCCAACATTCAAAGGACTTTTGGTTGATCAATTTCAGGCGCCATTACTCTGCCGAATTCCAGACTACTTCAAAGCTTTTGGGATCCAACAAACTTCTAAAAGAACTCCATGAAGAAATCATCTACATTCACCATGGATTTGAAGATGATTGTTAACATCAAAGCTTGAGCTACTTGTTTTACATATCCCATCACTTGAAGTGTGTTGTAATTGAAAGATTTTGTAAAGGATTGTAATCAAACTAGTGATAAAAAGATTAAAGTGGACGTAGGCTGGATTATAAGCCGAACCACTATAAATACTGTGTCTCTTACTGTTTTTCTGCATACTTTCTGCTTATTTCTGTTTCCCGTACGAACGGGTGGTGCTTTCACAATCACATCCTATACACCAGGGTGTTAGCGTTTAAATTTGAGCGTTAACAATATGCATTGCTTTAGAATTCGTTTGTAAACTCTATTGTAAAAATCCTTCTAAGCTTCCACCTAGGCCCCTCTTAGGCGCTACGCTAGTCTTACAACCTAGGCTTTTTCCTAGCCCGTCTAGTGAGACCTACTGCATTATCGAAGTATGTAAACCGGTTTATATGCACCAATTTAGGCTTGATGCCTCTTATAACAATCAAAATATTTGTTTCAAACGATTTTATCTCCGTAGTTGCTTTCAAACTCATCCAAATCCACGTATCCCATTATGGATCAGTCAATACTAAATACTAAAATTTCATCCAAAATGCATGATTTTATCAAAAACATTTAGCTTCTATTGATCTTCAATTAATTCTCGCCCAAGCGATTAATCCTCAGTCCATAATTACCGGCCAACATCTGCCTAGCGATTTTTACAACCTTGATTATAAATATTTTGATTATTCTATAGATTATGCAAAATTGACACTTTAAAACATCTTCTAAATTGTTATATTTTGTATTTACTTATTTATTAAATGTATTTGATATTTGTGAAATTGACATTCACGTTAACCATTTTATTTGATACTACTAAAAAATCAAACGAAAAATGTGACATCTTGTCGAAACCTTAGATATTTTGACCCCATCTATCAAGTATTATATAGATCATTGCACTAACATTCATTTTTTATGCAAACAAAAATCAATATTCATCTAATACAGTATTTATCGGATTAGTCCCAGTTTTGGATAGGTTATAAGCACGATAATATTTATACTTTGTGAAAAATTCATACTCGAACAGTCGTAATATTTCAAAAGTACTTCCATTTTGTTTTCCACGTAGTCTTTTTTGTGTAAGTGGCAGAGAATAAGAATTAACATCTTATCTCTTTTGATTTGTGAATGTAAATATTGCTGTATTGAAAAGCACCATTGTTCTAGTGGTTAACTGATTCGGCTTTGGTGCGAGAGGTCACAAGTTCGAAACTCACGTAGCGTGATTCGAACATTTATTGACATATGATTTGTGGTTTGTTGTCTCAGTGACATGTTGTATCTAAGTACCATTTCAAAAAAAACATTGTTGTGTTTATAATGGGAAGTAAGACGACTGATCGTCAGAAAATGGTTTGGTCTTCTATTGTAACTTTAATTGCAAAATCCTAGGTGGCTGGAGATTATTTATAAAATCCATTGTTATGAAACGATAGCCATAAGGCGGGGTAAATGGGGTACTAAATAAGGAAATAAGGAACATAATTAAATTAATAAAACATTGCTTTCTTTTATTAGATTTTTTTTTCCATATAGATATTTTTCCTAATTCTTTTCTTCCAAAAAAAGTAGAAGTTCTTCTAAAATTCAATTCAATAATCAAACAGTACAACTTATATTTTTTCTCCACACTTATGACGACAAATCTAGAATATAATAAAGTAAATTTTTTTGTATTCCCAAATGTTATATCCTGCTATATTGAAACATCAATCATTCGTTTTTAACTCTAAATCACATGAGCTTAATTATCTTATGGTATGCATTGTATATATGTCAAACTCAATCCCATAGAATTCAATATTTTAAGTGTGAAATATATCTAGAAAAGTAGAAGTGAAAATTCTTGTTCATAATATGCATTGATTTAGAATTCTTTTTAGCGCCTTAAATTTCACATCTTATGTTTTCGGCACCAGTCTAACTTCTTTGGGTGGACATGAGAAATTGAAATCCAGCTTGGCAATGGATACATATATATATAACGATTGAAACAGACTCGACCCACTCTCCGCCTCATTTTAGTTTTCTTTTTCCTAAATAAAAATTAACTGCAATCACTAAATCTTTTCCACCGCATTCCATCCTCCACTCGCCCAAGTTATCCCACTAACCAAGCGCTCTCCCAGCCAAAGCTACATGGTCATTCATCTGTAGTCTTTTGCTGCCACTTCATCTGCATGCGCAAGAGAACTATGATATCTTCCCACTACATGCATTCCCTATTGCCTCCATGTATCCCTCTTGTCTGCTCCAACAACCAATTGCGTACGCTAACCCGCTGCATTTAGTTATATATATATTAAAATATTTTGATTACTTTAAAAATTATGTAAAATTGACATTTTTGAAATATTTATAAAATTAGTATATTCGACATTCACAAATTTGTTAGATATAATTGATATTTGTGAAATGAACATTCAAGTTAAACATCTATTCCATTATATATAAACCATAATTGCAACCATTTCCCTTCATTGCTGACAATTATCTCGGTCCAAATATTGCCTTGTCCACAATTTGGGGTTTTAATTTACAATTTAGACATTCCATGTTTCACATTTTTGAATTCAACCAGAGATTAAAGAATCAAATTAAGGTTGTAGCATACAAAAAGTCAATCTTTTATTACCTCTAATTAATTCTAGATTAAATCTACCGTTTTCTAATGATTTAACCTGGATATTAGAGAATCAAATTAAGGCTGCAACATACAAAACGTTAATCTTTTATTACCTCCAATTAATCCCATATTTAGTCTCTCATTTTCTTACATTACAGTGGCTATAATCTTTTATGTTATTTCATTTTATAACGATCTCTCATTTTTTGTTGCTTTAGTTTTCTCAAGAAGATTAATTCCTTTTATTATCAATGATTAGTTCCACGTTTATCTCACATTTTCTCATAGCACATATGTTATGAATTTGATAGAGTCTTTCCTTTTAAACTACTTTTCTCATTTTCTCTTGCTTTAATTTTTCCAATATATATCAATTCCTTTTATTTCCTTTAATTAATTCCACGTTTGTTCACCCATTTTCTAACACTATAGCAGGTCTGAATATGTTAATTTCTTTCTTTTTATAATAGCTTTTCTCCCTTGCTTTAGTCCCTCAAGATAGATCCAAAAATCCTAGGCACCGAATGAAACTGATGCCTCCTTAGTCTTCCTTAATCCATCTTTAATCGTCGCCATTTCAATTAAGATAGTGAGCATCTAAGCAACTGAACATCTTATGTGCATACTGTTTGTGGCTATTGGTGTGAATTTATGAATATATAGTCTTACATCACCTTATTATGATCAGGCATTCAATACCTTTTGAACATACTATACTTTTAGTTTCTTTTTTCTGCTTATGCCCATAGTTTAGTTGAATTCTTGCTCCTCTGTCTAATTTTTTGTTGATTTTTATTGCACTTTTTTAAATTGGTGCTTTGAAAATCTATTTTGAATCGAAATTCCTATGAATATTGTTTGAATTTTGTATAAATAAAATGTATGCTATATTGGCTAATTAAATGTTTTGCATGTTATGTATTTGAATGTTTATCACACGCACGTGTATATATGTATGTATGTATGTATGTACGTATGTATGTGTTTGTATGTTTTTTGAATATATATATATATATATCAAATGAATTTACATAATTAAGTTTAAATTTACTGTGAGGACGTAGTTGCTAAACTATATATATATATATATATATATATATATATATATAATAACAATAGTTTGGAAGCTAACGTTCCATTTTTCATTATGTAGTTCAAATTTTCAAATTACATCTTCAATGATGTCCTTCTAACAAGCTTTTGGCTGCATTAATGCACATCAATGTATATAACATACACAGATCATCATGCTATTTGACTTGAACTATCAATATTTATTCATGTTTATACATAAACCATTCTGTATGTTTTATAAATTATAGAACATTTGTTCAGGAATTAGGTATTTTGTGAATATTACATGTGAGAAAATTTTGTATTTATATGAACAAGAGAAAAATAGAAATAAAAATTAATCATTTTGTGTTACGAAGTTGGAACCTAAAGTTGTGGTTTTCATTATTCCTTTTTAATAAATTTATGAAACATAACTTCTATAATGACCCTTTCATAAGATTCAAGATCTAAGTCTTATCAATATTCTTCTAGAAATAGCTATTTTCAAATAGGCACATATCCTGCCTTAAGCGTAGTTTCTAACTAATTTGTGTCCATTCTGTGGCTTTGCTGAATTTTTCCTAACACCCTGCCCCTTAAAATATTTTGTTGGATTCAAAT
This sequence comes from Allium cepa, assembly GCA_030765085.1. Classification (NCBI taxonomy): domain Eukaryota; kingdom Viridiplantae; phylum Streptophyta; class Magnoliopsida; order Asparagales; family Amaryllidaceae; genus Allium; species Allium cepa. Next base: position 619,253,721 of record CM060942.1, read on the forward strand.
CATGCTTTGCTAGAGATCCAGTTTTAGTAAGACAGTGGTGTAGTACAGGCAGATTTTCCATAGTATTTTAGTGTGACTGTTCATTTATCTTGTAAAGTAAGAGATCTATCTGACCTATAGAGGTTATAATACCCATCATTTTCTACTTAGAGATGTTATGGTAATGGTAACTTTGCCATTACCATGCCATTACCAGTTGTTATGGTAGAGTTTGCCGCAGTCTTCGAACAAACATAAATGACTGATTTAAAATAAACGATGAATAAGCGGACCATGGATTTAGGAAACATCATAAAATGGCAAGAAAAAGGAAATACCAAAAATTAGCAAAAATGTTGAAAATTTAGAAATTCAAGTTAACTTGGAGAAAAATCCTCGGGTCGGACTCGACAAAAGACAAAAACATGAAGCATAATAGCCTTAAAAAATCCAAATAAGACCCAAAGGAACACATGCAAAAACCCTAAGCATGATCAGGCCATGGATCAGTACTAATCCAAGAAACTCAGGTTGGACACATAAAAAATCTCAGGTTAGACTTGAAGCAAGCAAAGGGAAACTCAGAGCTCAGCAACCTCAAGAAAATCCAAGTCATGGTTTGCAACGAACACACAAAACTCTCAGATATAACCTCAAGTCAGTTCGGTACTGATCCATAAGTCATGGATTATTACTGATCAATAAAGTCTTGGATCGGCTGACCCTGAGATTTTATGGATGAATGAGCACGACATGGTGGACGTTTGGAGCAATTTCTAAAGGTTATCTCAGTGATTTTCGCCTAAATAGAGTAAAGTGCACTTGAAAAGGGAAATTTTCCTTTTTTTCTTTTGTGAATTTTAAATTTTACCATGGAACCTTGTTGGATCTCCATTAATCCATAAAATACCGACCGATAGAATACCCATCCACAAAATCAAGTTTTTAAAAGCTACAAAAATAAAATAACAAAGTTTAAGTGGACGTTGGAAAGTGCATTTTATGAACAACTATAATAATTATGTGTTCGTCTTTTCTATTTTCTAGCTTTTTCTTAATAATTTTCGTATTTATTACTCCACTAGGTGTTTATGCCATTTTTGGCACAAACATTTTGGTTCTTCCACTAAGAGGACTCGGATTTAATGGCTTGAAATGCGAATCTGAAGAAGATGAAAAGGCTTAACACCAAGATCCATGATTGGAGGAGGTTAGCAAGAATACGAGGGAAGTCAGGAGGTGTCCTCAAAATTAAACCTTGCATCCATTTACATATCCAGAGATTAGATGAAGAGAATGATGATAAAAAATGCAAAAAGGATTCACAGCTCGATGAGAAAAAATAATGGAGGGGTTCTTTAGAAGGATGGGACAATTGAGAATGGCTAAAGTTGGGGCACACTTAAACTTGAAGCTAGAATGTGCCTAAGAATATAATGAAACGAAGTGGGGGGATTGCTACAGCTCGGTACCGATCCCCAAGAATAAATCGATACCGATCGAATAAATCACGAGGGCATGATTGACCTAGACTTAGAATCCAAACAAGATGGAGTGTTTCCTAAGAATGATGTTAAGCTGCGAAACGCAGATCAGAGTGAAAATGCATAACAACAGGAATTAAATTTGGAAAGCCCCGTGGGTACAAGTGGCACAATGGAGAACTAACTCAAAGAGCAAATCGGAATGACCACTCACAATGATGTGTCAAAAATTAAATTACCACAACATAACCTATAATAGTGCTGCAAGAGCAACAACCATATGTGACTATGATATCTGGATGCAACCATGGATCTTGGCCGAGAATGATCATCCCATGATCGGGATAGACTGGTGTTAGGTTTGATTCCCTCACTTTACTTTTTATTTCGAATGAATAATGCAATATTGCAATCATACCATTTACACGTGTATAAGATCTCGATTGCTCCCTAGGCACGTTCTACATTGGAAATCTAAAAGCGATCCTCGATAGAATTAGATGTTATAGATGTTTGATTGTTGCACTTGATTTAAGCCCCCTTATTACTTAATAATTGCTTGATAAATATTTTAAACCAAAAATTACTCAAACGTGATGACTGGTATTGATTATGAGACATCAATGGAGATTGGTTACCTGTTGAGACTGATTTGCGATCTGATTATATGCGGTTCTTTGGACCAAAGAGACGACACGATGAACCGTAAGGTTCAAGTCCCCTTGTTGGAGTGCGATTAGATTGAACTTTTACAGGATAGTGAGTCCCTTTACTAAGAGTGAGTGGTTGGACTTGTTGGTCATTGAGTCCTCTCGTCGGAGAGTGAGGGGGTTGGACTCAACGTGAACTAACGATCCAAAGTGATTGATGATTAAACTAACGATCCATAAAGATCGATCTAATAATCTAAAGAGGTCGAGGATTTAACTAACGATCGGTTCGAGGATTTAACTAATGATCCAAAGATATCATGGACTGAATGAACGATCCAGAGTGATTGATGATTGAATTAATGATCCAGAGAGATCGAGGATCAACTAATGATTCAGAGAGATCATGAATTGAATTAGCTATTGATAACATGATCAAATGAGAACGAAATCTAACTTGGATATTTATAATGTGATCCAAAGAAATCGAAAATCAAGACTTTAAAGTTGAACGCAGTGTGAGTTTAAGACAATTTGATAGTAATCATAAGATTGCGTCATTGCCTCGATTTGGTCGGGCTCATTTATGATAGGATGTCGAGCGATTTCGGACGATTTATAAACGTTGCTCCAATCGGTGGCAATGCACTGCCTAGATTAATAACTCATGATAATCAAATGATTGATGAAAGTCATTCCTTCGATTTGGTTGAGCGTTCTTATAATTGGATACTAAGTGAAACTGGATAAATTTATAAATAGCATTTCAACCGATAAGTCATTGGCCTTTGGTTACCCGATATATGCTCAATTCATGAAAATGATATCCTAAGCAAAAAAGGGATAATATTGATTTTGATACATGATTGCTAAGTCCTGGACAAACATGGGCCGATTTTTGTTTATGATATACGATATGATAATTTTAAGAGAACATAGATGATGATGATTTGTAACTAACACTCAAGCAAGGACTTAAGTCCTTAGCTATAGCGGTTTGGAATTACCTTTGATTAGAGGTGAAGTTGAAGTAAATGGACGATTCGCCATGGTTTGATCAGTTAATAGCTAAGATTCAATTACCAGTGATTCATAACCTTCAATTTTATTCTTGAGAAAAACACATCTTCTTTTCACAAGGCATGCTTTGAAGGGTAAGTGCTTATGGTCGAATTTACCATAGTCTTTGAATAGACTTAAATGATTGAATGAGATGAACAAACCATGAAGAAATGTCCCAAGGACTTGCAAAACATCATAAAAAGGCAAGGAACATGAAATATCAAAAAATGAAAAAAAAGTTGAAAATTCAAATAAACTCGGAGAAAAACCCACAAAATCGTTGGTTTGGACTCAGAGGAGATGAGAAAAATCTCAAAGAACAATAGCCTTGGGGATACTCCAGGCAAGACCTGAAGAAACCCATGCAAAAACCACAAGCGCGACTGTTTGGTACCGAACCATGCCCAAGGATTAGTACCAATCCATGAAACTTGGGTTAAACACACACACAAATCTCGTGTTAAACTCCAAGCATGTAAATGGAAACTTGAAACTCAGCAACCTCAAGAAAATCCAAATCATGACTCCAAGCAAACACACAAAACTCTTGGGTCTGATCCCAAGTCAGTTCGGTACCGATCCATGAGAAATGGATCGGTGCCGATCTTTGAAACCTTGGATTGGTTAAACCCAATTTTGTCGAAGAACGTGCAGGACATGGTGAACATGTGGAACAATTTTCAAAGATTATCTCAGTGATTTTTGCCTATAAATCGAGATGGAGTGCACTTGAAAAAGGATATTTTTTCTCTTCTTGTTTTCTAAATTTCTTACTTTATCATGGAACCTTGTTGGATCTCTATTGATCCATAGAATATCGATCCATAAAATCATAATTTGTAAAATTTATAAAAATCGAATAACAAAGTTTAAGTGGATGTAGGCCAGAGCATTTGTCGAACCACTATTAAAAGTTGTATGTTCTTCTTTTCTATTCCTTATTTTCTTGATATTCTTCATATTTATGACTTCATTGTGTGTTTATGCCATTTTTTGTGCAAATACCAGTCAATAGGTTACCATTCTTGAGTGAAATCAGTTTACTGGTTTAATCGATATAATAATGGTAAATTTACCATTTTCTACGATAAATCATTGGTAAAATTTCTTCAAAATCAGCGGTAGCAGTAATTTTACTAGCTAATCTATAACACATGTATATTCATGTAATATGCTCTATTACAGGCAATTATAACCAAGCAAATGTGTAACAACCCTGATTTTAGCGATTACCTGAGAATATTAAATTATAACGGCAGTTATAATTTAATAGTGTAAATTAATAATTAAAGAGGAATATAAATTGGTTATTGGGAACAAACAATATATTTAAGGATAAAATGAGAAAAATAGAATTTTATAAACTTTATTAAGATGGTTTGATTTAAAAGATTGAGGAAATGTGTTTTGCTTAGAGTTAATGCAATAATTATGTAAATTATTGCTATTTACTTCTTTTAATGATTTTTAAAAGAAGTAATTAAATTTTAAATGAGATATATTTAAAATAATGATGGAATTGGATTTAAAAATATAATTTTAGTGTTAAATTATATTTGAAATGGGTTATAAAATTTTATTACACAAAAATGTGATTTTTGTGTAATTTATAATGTTAATTACAATGAGTTTTGTAATTAAAGATGTAAATTTGCCATTTTATTTAAAATAGAGAAAGATGGTAATAAAATGTTTTAAATATATAAATAATCTTTTATTTTGAGTATAAAACATTTTTATTATCATGAGTATTGAGTTTCAAAAGTTTTAAAGAAGTAAAACTTGAAATAGTGTTAATTCCATTTGTTAATATGCATTGTAACATGAAATAAGAGATTAAGCAATTAACTTAACTTCTTTTATTAATTTGGGCTAAAGCCCATTACCACTATCATTAGTCTATTACTAGAAATGAGTAATGAGAAAGAAAATTACAGTACGTGTACTTTTTTCTCTTTTCTTTCTCAAAATTCCAAAGCTTGTTAATGGCTGAAACCCTTTCTTCCTCTTTCAATCCATGCTTAAATTTGTCAATTGAAATGAAAATTGGTGGTTTTAATTGTCAATTCTAGAGCTAAACTCAGGTAATCTTCAATCTAAAACCAATCTTCATATCAAAATCTATTTTTACAGTCAATTTTTTTTTTTGATTTGCCTCTCTCTTTGTTTGCATGCATCTATTACTAGTTTCTACAGGTTTCTTTGGTCTATACTTGGGAGAAATTGCAATCTTTGGCTCTAAATCATTGCTTAATCATCTATGGCAGCAAGGTGAGTTAATAAACTCACAAATCTAGCTGAAGCAAAGCTTCAAATACAAAAATATATGCAAATAGCTTGATAATATTGATTTTTGGTTGATGTTTTATTTCTGTAAAAAAACAGAATTTTGTCCATCTTTGATGCTGAAACAAATTCTGCCATAACTTTCTCGTTTTTGATCGAAATTTGATAATTTTAGATGTTTTGGAAAGCTTAAATCATATTCTACAACTTTTATGTTTTAGGTTTTCTTTAATTTTGGGGTTAGCTATGTCAAAATATGAATTTTCTACTGCTAACCCGAGAGCAAAGTCTGTGTTTGCTCTGTGCTTGAAGCTGAAACTAAAATACGCATAACTTTCTCGTTTTTCGTCGGATTTTGATAATTTTAGATGATCCGGAAAGCTTAAGTCCTATACTACAACTTTTATGTTTTAGGTTTTCTTTAGTTTTGAGGTTAGCTATGTCAAAAATTGATTTTTCTACTGCTAACCCGAGAGCAAAGTCTATGTTTGCTCTGTGTTTGAAGCTGAAACTAAATTAGACATAACTTTCTCATTTTTCATCGGATTTTAATAATTCCAGATGTTCCGGAAAGAAAAAAATCATATACTACAACTTTCACTTGTTAAGTTTTCAGTAATTTTGAGTGCTTCTATGTCAAAATTGAACTTTTCTACTGTAATCCCGAGTGCAAAATCGATATTAGCTCTGTGCTTAAGGCTGAAATTTAATTGACCATAACTTCTTCATTTCTCAACCGATTTCTATAAATTAAGATGTTCCGGAAAGCCCAGACTTTGTTCTAAAACTTTTATGTTTTGAGTTTTCCAGAATTTCGAAGTTGTCTTGGGAAAAAATGTGATTGTTTGTCGCTGTCCTGAGACAAAATGACAGAAGTTGTGAAATTCAAATCTGAGAATTGTTTTATCTATAACTTTTACATTTCTTATCGGAATTCAGTAATTTTTAATGTTCTGAAAAGCTTAGGATGTCTTCTAAAACTTTTATCTTTTGTGTTCTCTCAAATTATGTGTTTAAAAGAGACAAACTGAATAAATAAAATACAGGCCTGGGCAAAACACCAATGTTTATTCCTGTGTATCTTGAATTGTTGCACCAGCTTTTGGTGCTTTCTCTTATGTTTTCTGAACACGGTTTTGATGCTCTTTTCAGTGCAAATACTGAGAGCTTTATATCATATATGCTCTGGTATTGAATCATATATTTTCTTAGATTGTTCGAGCAAGTCTTTGATGATGAATTTTAATATAGATCTTGAGTGTTTTATTACCTTATTCAAGGGTTAAACCATGTGTCTTGTGATTATTTTTGGGTTGTTTCTACTATATAGAACCATGTATTTTCACGAATCCGTCATGGGGATTTTAATTAATTTTATTGATTCATTATTTAATGTTTTCATTGTGATTCCGAGCGCATGTGCACGTATTTTCAAACTATTTTCCAACAGTGTTCATATTCTAGCTATTGTTCTAAGAAATATATTTTACAAAGTGATTTCAAAAAAAAAAATTGATACAATTAATATTTCTAAATTATAAAGAGATTTCCAAAGTTGATTTCATAAATATTTTCTGAAATTTATTTCAAAACCCGATTTAGCAAAAATATATTTTCTATTTAAAGATACGCGTTTTTGCACTTTTCGGACGTATGAGAAAGAGAATTAAACGATTTAGTAAAACATGTGGTATGGGACACATGAGTTTGCTTTTTCGGTTAATTCCGGACTTGTACGATCGAAACCTCTTAAGTATTGAATCTTGAGTTAGTATTTAAGATTTTCAATTCCTATTATAGGAATTACCCAAGTAGCCAATATTTGGCGAGTTGAGGTGTTCGAGATCTCCTATTATAAGAGTAAAAATCGATGAGAACCACTTAAAGATGTTGCTTTACTTGCCGATGAGATGAGGTGAGTCTTGAGATGAGATTTTCCTTTTCGAGGATTATGGTTTATGAGAAACCATTATGAGATTTAATCGCATTTGCCGATGATATGAGGTAAATCTATTTATGAAGTATTCATGAAGTTAAGATGTTTATGATGATTTATGAAGTTAAAATGGTTATGATGATTTTTACTTGTCGATGAAATGAGACAAGTCACGATGGAACCATTACTCATCGATGAGAAGAGATGAGTGTGGTATTATATTAACTCGCCGATGAGATGAGGCAGAGTGAGTTTTATGACGGTTCTGATGTTTTATGATGTTTTCTAATGTGGAACCAACTAACGATTAGTAAAACATTAGGGGAGAACGCATAGTATGGGATATACGTTCTCGCCTTTTGGGTTCCTATTCGAATAGTTGAGACACATTCAAGATGTTACTAGTACTAGACCGAGTACGATTGGAGTCACCACGATGTTCACGATGTTATTACTCAACTCCAATCACCATGATGTTTTTACTTGGATTTGTGACTGGGTGTCATCAAGATGTTCCGACTAGTCAATCACGATGTTATGATGTTATGTGACCCCAAGTCATCACGATGTATGGTACCAAATTACTAGTACTAGTCAAGATGTAAAGCACGTGCTGTTTTCCATGAAGTTTAGATGTTTCGTTTTCACTGTTTTGTTGATGATGCTTTATTATAGCCTTATGTAAGAAAAGGGCTTATTTATATACATGGTTTTATGGTGATTTCGAATATGATGTTTTGAACTCTTTCCGGGTTCTATCAAGATGGATTTGAGACATTATATATATTTATACCAATGAGATGAGGTATAAATTATGGTAATGCTTTTATGATGAGTGTTGATAATAGATTTAAGATAGATTTATATTTGTACCAATGATATGAGGTACAAATGACTATGGAGATTCCTTTATAATGAGGTTAATGATGGGTTTGAGATGTATTTATATTTATACCGATGAGATGAGGTATAAAAATTAAGAAGTTTCTATTAGATGGTTTTATTTATGATGGATTCTTGAAGTTTAATTATCTTATGAAGATTTACTTTATGGTCCATATCCTCACCCATTTCATTCGGTTATATATATAATTAGATAAACCATTTCTATCTAATATACATATTGTAACCCTCTATGCAATCATGATGAACCATTGATGTATCACTCTAGAGATAACTTAATGACCTATATCATTCCATTGGTATTGATGGAATGGTTTTCCCCTTATCTCTTATCATCACCTTTACTAATGATAAGTTCTAGCTAGCCTGACCCGTGTGTTTTCACTCGGGTCAGACCGAGTTGTTTCAGGTATCATCTATTGGGCTTAGCTTGAAGTTGATGTTGGATATCAGCTCTTCTTTCTCTTGAGTAGTTTATTTCTTCCGCATACTCTGATGTTTTTACATTTGATTCGATGTATATAGTGTGGTCGTGTACCAGATTTATTGTATTCATATTGTATTGTACTAAACATGTATCAGTGTATATGTATATATATGATGTTCATTACTGTTCTGTGATGTGATTTACATTCAGTTATTGTATTTTGTTCTGATAGATCCATTAGTCACCTATAGTTTTGGATTAAGCATTTACTGGGTATGTCGATCCACTTGAGTTGAAAAAAAAGTATATTGCATTTATCGACGTATTCAATAGATGTTTAAGACAAAATTATAGATGGTCGCCCTTAACCAGCCCTATTCTCTGCTTTAGTAGACAGAATTACTTGTTAATTCTCTTTGCTAAGGTGGGTCTCGGGGTGGGGCGATACAGTTTGGCATCAAAGCTGTGGTCAGAACAAAGTAGAGTAAACACAGAACAGAATATCATGATACATCGAAGTACAGTACGAGTGAATCATTGTCCTTTATTCGAGCTTGCTTTCAAATCGAGCCTTGATTTTTTTTTTTGAATTTTGGGATTGTTGAGATGGAATATGTCTAGGAATATAGATATATTGTATTCCGTAGTATTCCATAATATAGTTTGATGTCATCTTATCTTATATAAAATCTTATTTGGGATTATTCTATTCTTATTTTTGTTAATACAAGTGAGTTCGTATCGATGGAGCTGATTGATTTCTTTGAGTATTCTTGTTGCATTCCTTTGAGAGTTTGTGAATCCTATTGAAGGGATCCACAACGATTGGCTTGTTGTGAGTATTCTGAGATTTCTATTTGATGTTGCTTTTGTGAGTAACTGTTTATTACTCACAATCTTGAGATTTATCTGATTTGAGATGGACTAACTTATTTGATGTTAAGTCCGATCCTTTGTATTATAGGATCCTATATTTATTTAGGCATCCTAATTTGATTAGGTTATTATTTCTATCATTTTGAAATGTTAGTGATGATTCAGAAGTTTCTGTATTCACTCTTGAGTATCGAGATGTTGATGATATATCTCGAATTCCAGTTAAGGTGACTTTGTTGAGTTTTGTGAGTCCGTTGGACTTGACATCCAATCGGGCAATCGATTGTTGAGGGAACCTTATTCTTGGCTCTTCGGTTATCCTTCCACGAGGATATCCACTAAGGAATGAGGTTAGTTTCTAGATTATTCGAGTTTGATTAAGTTTATCATTCAGCTTCGTTTGAGTGTTCTTTTCATATACTCAATCAATGTTATCTTTTAGCATTACTCCGACTGAAGTAGTGATTCGTGGATTGATTCTTCTTCTCCTTTGAGAAGAATATCTTGCTTATCCTGTATCTTGATGATTTTTGGGAGTGGCTCGTGACATCGTAGGATTGCCGAACACTCTATCTCCTTCTATTGATTTTGAGAATGGAGTACTCTAGGAATATCTCGATGCATTCTCTTAATGTTCTTTGGTTTGAGTTTTGAAGCTATATAAATATGAGTTTTAAAGAGAATTTTGAGCATTGTGACATAAAAAAAAAAACAAAGAATATTTTGAGAATATATTTACATGAGTAGTACTTCTTTTATAGAAATAATTTGAGAGTGTTGGGTTGTCCATCGAGTAGTTAAGAGTTCTAGTCGATGCGCCTGATCAACGTTATCGATAGGAATCTCCTAAATGCTATGATGAGACAATCAGACACGATGGTTTGTGTTTAAAAGATTGACATTTTAAAAATAATATTTTTGAGAATAGATATTAAAATTATTTTTGAATGGTAATTGCAGCCATTGGTTTTAGAGACGAGCATCAGAGTGGCGAGGCAGTTTTGATCGTTCGATCGACTCTGCAACCAACAGATATATCTATTATTAGAGATTCAGTGGCGAGGCAATGCCATTTATTTATATATATATTTTTTGAAATTATAAAGATTAGAATATGTGAGAAAATTATTGAGCTATACTTTATTGAAAGTATATTTTGAGATTTTAGAATTTATATTATATACATTGGATGTTTTAAGAGAAGAGTTACAAGAGGATTTGAAGATTGTTTTAAGCTTTTTAAGTGGTTTAATAAAAAGAGTAAAGAGAATTTAAACCCTTAATTTATTTCGAGGAATATTATTATGGATTTACAAAGTTCTTTGGAAATTATTTTTGAAGTAAGAGAAGAAATTTAGACTTTTAATTTGATTTTTATATTACTTACTAAGTAATATAGTAAAGAGTTTGAAAACTTTCAAATGTTGAAAATTGAGATTTAAAATTTAAAAGATGTTGAGAAAATAAAAATAAAAATCTAAATATCTTGGATTGAAAGCTAATTTGAGCTTATATTCTTGTTCTAGAGTTCACTCTATTCTTGTGCTATTGATGATTACGTGCATTTTCGTGGTTATTCGAGTTTGGTGGCCTCGTGAGAAGCCATTTTGTGTGATTTATCTATCTTGTCTATTGAGTCTATCCTCGTTGTGAGGATGCTCTTTCCGTATTATTATGCGGAAAATTGTGCTGATGATCATTTTTTGTTGCTTAAAGTTTGGGTTTGAATGAGTTTGATCCCGACAATATTCGTAGAGTTTTGAGAAATCTATCTTATTTGATAGATTATTTGTTGGGCTTTTTATTGAGTATTGATTCGAATATGAGACATCTTCGAAATTCTTTCGAGTTGCTTGGAAAATTCGATGGTTTGCTAATCACTATATTAGCATATGATGGACCATTGGATTAACCAAGGGAGTTTTTCCTTATTTCTCTCTACCATTCTATGCTGAAAGTATGAATGGTTTGAGTTTCGAGCTTGTCTATCATCTTTGTTGATTGAATATTTGTGTTGTTTACAACTCTTTTCGTAGAAAATTGTGGGGACACAATTTTTGTAGAGGGGGAGTCTGTAACAACCCTGATTTTAGCGATTACCTGAGAATATTAAATTATAACGGCAGTTATAATTTAATAGTGTAAATTAATAATTAAAGAGGAATATAAATTGGTTATTGGGAACAAACAATATATTTAAGGATAAAATGAGAAAAATAGAATTTTATAAACTTTATTAAGATGGTTTGATTTAAAAGATTGAGGAAATGTGTTTTGCTTAGAGTTAATGCAATAATTATGTAAATTATTGCTATTTACTTCTTTTAATGATTTTTAAAAGAAGTAATTAAATTTTAAATGAGATATATTTAAAATAATGATGGAATTGGATTTAAAAATATAATTTTAGTGTTAAATTATATTTGAAATGGGTTATAAAATTTTATTACACAAAAATGTGATTTTTGTGTAATTTATAATGTTAATTACAATGAGTTTTGTAATTAAAGATGTAAATTTGCCATTTTATTTAAAATAGAGAAAGATGGTAATAAAATGTTTTAAATATATAAATAATCTTTTATTTTGAGTATAAAACATTTTTATTATCATGAGTATTGAGTTTCAAAAGTTTTAAAGAAGTAAAACTTGAAATAGTGTTAATTCCATTTGTTAATATGCATTGTAACATGAAATAAGAGATTAAGCAATTAACTTAACTTCTTTTATTAATTTGGGCTAAAGCCCATTACCACTATCATTAGTCTATTACTAGAAATGAGTAATGAGAAAGAAAATTACAGTACGTGTACTTTTTTCTCTTTTCTTTCTCAAAATTCCAAAGCTTGTTAATGGCTGAAACCCTTTCTTCCTCTTTCAATCCATGCTTAAATTTGTCAATTGAAATGAAAATTGGTGGTTTTAATTGTCAATTCTAGAGCTAAACTCAGGTAATCTTCAATCTAAAACCAATCTTCATATCAAAATCTATTTTTACAGTCAATTTTTTTTTTTGATTTGCCTCTCTCTTTGTTTGCATGCATCTATTGCTAGTTTCTACAGGTTTCTTTGGTCTATACTTGGGAGAAATTGCAATCTTTGGCTCTAAATCATTGCTTAATCATCTATGGCAGCCAGGTGAGTTAATAAACTCACAAATCTAGCTGAAGCAAAGCTTCAAATACAAAAATATATGCAAATAGCTTGATAATATTGATTTTTGGTTGATGTTTTATTTCTGTAAAAAAACAGAATTTTGTCCATCTTTGATGCTGAAACAAATTCTGCCATAACTTTCTCGTTTCTGATCGAAATTTGATAATTTTAGATGTTTTGGAAAGCTTAAATCATATTCTACAACTTTTATGTTTTAGGTTTTCTTTAATTTTGGGGTTAGCTATGTCAAAATATGAATTTTCTACTGCTAACCCGAGAGCAAAGTCTGTGTTTGCTCTGTGCTTGAAGCTGAAACTAAAATACGCATAACTTTCTCGTTTTTCGTCGGATTTTGATAATTTTAGATGATCCGGAAAGCTTAAGTCCTATACTACAACTTTTATGTTTAGGTTTTCTTTAGTTTTGAGGTTAGCTATGTCAAAAATTGATTTTTCTACTGCTAACCCGAGAGCAAAGTCTATGTTTGCTCTGTGTTTGAAGCTGAAACTAAATTAGACATAACTTTCTCATTTTTCATCGGATTTTAATAATTCCAGATGTTCCGGAAAGAAAAAAATCATATACTACAACTTTCACTTGTTAAGTTTTCAGTAATTTTGAGTGCTTCTATGTCAAAATTGAACTTTTCTACTGTAATCCCGAGTGCAAAATCGATATTAGCTCTGTGCTTAAGGCTGAAATTTAATTGACCATAACTTCTTCATTTCTCAACCGATTTCTATAAATTAAGATGTTCCGGAAAGCCCAGACTTTGTTCTAAAACTTTTATGTTTTGAGTTTTCCAGAATTTCGAAGTTGTCTTGGGCAAAAATGTGATTGTTTGTCGCTGTCCTGAGACAAAATGACAGAAGTTGTGAAATTCAAATCTCAGAATTGTTTTATCTATAACTTTTACATTTCTTATCGGAATTCAGTAATTTTTAATGTTCTGAAAAGCTTAGGATGTCTTCTAAAACTTTTATCTTTTGTGTTCTCTCAAATTATGTGTTTAAAAGAGACAAACTGAATAAATAAAATACAGGCCTGGGCAAAACACCAATGTTTATTCCTGTGTATCTTGAATTGTTGCACCAGCTTTTGGTGCTTTCTCTTATGTTTTCTGAACACGGTTTTGATGCTCTTTTCAGTGCAAATACTGAGAGCTTTATATCATATATGCTCTGGTATTGAATCATATATTTTCTTAGATTGTTCGAGCAAGTCTTTGATGATGAATTTTAATATAGATCTTGAGTGTTTTATTACCTTATTCAAGGGTTAAACCATGTGTCTTGTGATTATTTTTGGGTTGTTTCTACTATATAGAACCATGTATTTTCACGAATCCGTCATGGGGATTTTAATTAATTTTATTGATTCATTATTTAATGTTTTCATTGTGATTCCGAGCGCATGTGCACGTATTTTCAAACTATTTTCCAACAGTGTTCATATTCTAGCTATTGTTCTAAGAAATATATTTTACAAAGTGATTTCAAAAAAAAAAAAAATGATACAATTAATATTTCTAAATTATAAAGAGATTTCCAAAGTTGATTTCATAAATATTTTCTGAAATTTATTTCAAAACCCGATTTAGCAAAAATATATTTTCTATTTAAAGATACGCGTTTTTGCACTTTTCGGACGTATGAGAAAGAGAATTAAACGATTTAGTAAAACATGTGGTATGGGACACATGAGTTTGCTTTTTCGGTTAATTCCGGACTTGTACGATCGAAACCTCTTAAGTATTGAATCTTGAGTTAGTATTTAAGATTTTCAATTCCTATTATAGGAATTACCCAAGTAGCCAATATTTGGCGAGTTGAGGTGTTCGAGATCTCCTATTATAAGAGTAAAAATCGATGAGAACCACTTAAAGATGTTGCTTTACTTGCCGATGAGATGAGGTGAGTCTTGAGATGAGATTTTCCTTTTCGAGGATTATGGTTTATGAGAAACCATTATGAGATTTAATCGCATTTGCCGATGATATGAGGTAAATCTATTTATGAAGTATTCATGAAGTTAAGATGTTTATGATGATTTATGAAGTTAAAATGGTTATGATGATTTTTACTTGTCGATGAAATGAGACAAGTCACGATGGAACCATTACTCATCGATGAGAAGAGATGAGTGTGGTATTATATTAACTCGCCGATGAGATGAGGCAGAGTGAGTTTTATGACGGTTCTGATGTTTTATGATGTTTTCTAATGTGGAACCAACTAACGATTAGTAAAACATTAGGGGAGAACGTATAGTATGGGATATACGTTCTCGCCTTTTGGGTTCCTATTCGAATAGTTGAGACACATTCAAGATGTTACTAGTACTAGACCGAGTACGATTGGAGTCACCACGATGTTCACGATGTTATTACTCAACTCCAATCACCATGATGTTTTTACTTGGATTTGTGACTGGGTGTCATCAAGATGTTCCGACTAGTCAATCACGATGTTATGATGTTATGTGACCCCAAGTCATCACGATGTATGGTACCAAATTACTAGTACTAGTCAAGATGTAAAGCACGTGCTGTTTTCCATGAAGTTTAGATGTTTCGTTTTCACTGTTTTGTTGATGATGCTTTATTATAGCCTTATGTAAGAAAAGGGCTTATTTATATACATGGTTTTATGGTGATTTCGAATATGATGTTTTGAACTCTTTCCGGGTTCTATCAAGATGGATTTGAGACATTATATATATTTATACCAATGAGATGAGGTATAAATTATGGTAATGCTTTTATGATGAGTGTTGATAATAGATTTAAGATAGATTTATATTTGTACCAATGATATGAGGTACAAATGACTATGGAGATTCCTTTATAATGAGGTTAATGATGGGTTTGAGATGTATTTATATTTATACCGATGAGATGAGGTATAAAAATTAAGAAGTTTCTATTAGATGGTTTTATTTATGATGGATTCTTGAAGTTTAATTATCTTATGAAGATTTACTTTATGGTCCATATCCTCACCCATTTCATTCGGTTATATATATAATTAGATAAACCATTTCTATCTAATATACATATTGTAACCCTCTATGCAATCATGATGAACCATTGATGTATCACTCTAGAGATAACTTAATGACCTATATCATTCCATTGGTATTGATGGAATGGTTTTCCCCTTATCTCTTATCATCACCTTTACTAATGATAAGTTCTAGCTAGCCTGACCCGTGTGTTTTCACTCGGGTCAGACCGAGTTGTTTCAGGTATCATCTATTGGGCTTAGCTTGAAGTTGATGTTGGATATCAGCTCTTCTTTCTCTTGAGTAGTTTATTTCTTCCGCATACTCTGATGTTTTTACATTTGATTCGATGTATACAGTGTGGTCGTGTACCAGATTTATTGTATTCATATTGTATTGTACTAAACATGTATCAGTGTATATGTATATATATGATGTTCATTACTGTTCTGTGATGTGATTTACATTCAGTTATTGTATTTTGTTCTGATAGATCCATTAGTCACCTATAGTTTTGGATTAAGCATTTACTGGGTATGTCGATCCACTTGAGTTGAAAAAAAAGTATATTGCATTTATCGACGTATTCAATAGATGTTTAAGACAAAATTATAGATGGTCGCCCTTAACCAGCCCTATTCTCTGCTTTAGTAGACAGAATTACTTGTTAATTCTCTTTGCTAAGGTGGGTCTCGGGGTGGGGCGTTACAAAATGATTAAATTAATTCAGTAATCATGTGGTATAATGTTAAATACACTTCACTTCTTTCTTAGTTATGTCTTTTATTAAGTAACGCTATAAATTGTACAATGAAGCGCATTATTTTTTAAATACATGTCAAGTTTCTGACTTTTTTAAACAAACGGTAATTTACTATCATCAGTGTAACAATTACCAGATTATCAGCACACTAGTCTTTGGTATACCAGCCTATCGGTAAAGGTAACGGTAAGTAATTATAGCTTACCAATAAAAATGATACGGTAATAGTATTTGTGAAATGGTAATGGTAGCCATTACCATAACAACACTATTCCTAGTCATTAGCCATATCGTACGTGCACATACGGTTGAACGAATTAGCCACAAATAATGGACATAACATTTAAATAAGAATCAATCAGCATAAATTAGTGTCATTTATAAAATATGCAAATTTTCAGTCACCAGAATGTTCTGACCCCTCTTCATTGCAACCTACAGGATAGATTAGAGGGACAGCTACTGATGCAAGAAGTTTTCCTAGGATGACTATGAACCCTTCTTTAATCATATAGAGACTATCCATCCTCGACATTATGTTGATTATCCATCAAACATCCATAGTTTTCCTAGGATGACTATGAACCCTTCTTTAGTCATATGGAGACTATCCATCCCCCACATGATGTTGGCTATCCATCAAAAATCCGATAGTTTTCCTAGGATGACTACGAACCCTTAACTTGGCCATTTAACTCATGTTACCCATATGATTCTAATTATCTCATGTTATCCACATGATTATCCTATTTCCATTAGTATCCCTAATTTAGGTTATATTCATTTATAATTTACATTGGTATCCCTCAATGATTGTGTCAAAATATATAAGTGTTGGTATCCCCAACTATTGTGTCAAATCCATTAAACTCACCCTAGTATCCCTAAGGTTAAACAACATTTATTATATAAGATAATCCACCCTACAAATCCAAAATCAAGTGTCATATAAACATACTCCTTTTGAAAGTATCCCCTTCAAAAGTATAAAGGTTAAATAATTTTATAACCCTTTCAAAAGTATCCCCTTCGAAAGCTTTACTTTCGACCCCTTCGAAAGTTTTGCTTCCGACCCCTTCGAAATCTTTGCTTCCGACCCCTTCGAAGGCATAAAACATATATTTTAAAACAATAGGCTCCAACCTTTATAATACTTTAAAATACCTCTTTCAAAACCTTTCTACCATGTTAAAGTATTATTATAAGAGTAGAAGCATAGCTTCGAAACCACTTGAAAGTACCCTTCCGAAATCAATGAAGGCTACCCTTCAAAACCATCGAAAATCCACCCTTTCAAAAGCATTTGGGTTTATACTTAAAATATTTGTAACATCCCCGAATTTTATCAATCTAAAATTACTAATTAATTTGAATTTCTAGAATTTAATTTGGAACTAATTAAAAATCTTTCAAGACAAATAGAATTAGTATTGATTTATACATATATAAATGGATTATAATTCAAATTCAAATTTGAATTTGAACTTGAATTTAAAATTTAAATAAATGTCTTATTTGAATTTCAAGTTATATACATATTGGTAATTTATTTAATTAATAATTAGTTCCAATACCATTTTTTTAGTGTATATATATAAGGAAGAATGTGTTTATGAAAATAGAAAATGCAATTTAAAAATCAAAATAAAATACAAAAGACAAGTGCCAAATTATGAATGCATTATGAACATGCGAATTACAATTGTAAGAAAGATGGTGTGAAAATTTACAAGTGTGATGATCTTGTAATTAAAATTAATAAGTGTCATCACATTGTTTTTATTTTTGAGAAATTCCTAAAAAGAAAATAAAGCTATATAACATTTCTAATATTCTTCTTCTCATTCCTTTATCTTCATTTTTAAAACCAAGCCTATACAAACTCTAACATCAAAAGCCAGAGAATTAAGAACAAATCAAAATTTGAAATCATCAAAACAAAGACAAAGTAAAACCTAAAAATCATCTCTACCAAATAAATCAAGAAACAGTTTCAAATTTCAAACAGGTGGAGATTTTGACTCAACAATCAAGC
Source organism: Allium cepa (assembly GCA_030765085.1). NCBI lineage: Eukaryota > Viridiplantae > Streptophyta > Magnoliopsida > Asparagales > Amaryllidaceae > Allium > Allium cepa. The sequence continues at coordinate 619,272,281 of CM060942.1, forward strand.
AAGCCATCAATTCAAGCAATTCCAATTTAAGATCTAACATCAACATTAAAAAAAGACCAGAGTTTGCAAATTCCAGACGTTTCAAATTTCTAAGCCCGGACTTCTTCTCTGTTCAAAATTCACAGGTGAGTAAACTTTTGAATTTGGATTTCTGGCTTGTTGTATGATAATCATGTTGAAGTAAGTAAAAGTGATGAAGTATTGTATGCATGCACATATGTATGGATATAAGTATGAATTAGCTATGCATGTCTGGAAAACAGACATATGAATTTTATTCCAGGTTTACAGGCATCGGGCCTGTTAAAAATTTGATTTCTCTTTCCCTGATCATTGTTAGACTTCAGAATTTAAACAAAAGTTGTTTGTTTAAACATGATTCAAATCTTAAAAATAAATCTAAGTAAAATAAATCAAAGCATTCTTCTGGAAATTGAAAAATACAGGGAAACCTACTGTATGTTGAATTTTCATGTATCATGATTTATGTTTTCAAATATATTATCTGAAATGCTTTCAAAAACAAAGATTTTAAAAGTGAAATCATATTTTTAAAGTACGTATTCACTGATTAATTCGAGGATCATCAAAATTGGGGTTATTATCAAATTTTGGTTATCAGCGTGATGAGTGTAGGATCGATTTCACCTTAGAGGGGAGTGAATAGGGTGATGCTATTAATTATAAAAATTTATTGTAGAAGTTTATAAAATATTTTCAACACAGATATGTTTGAATAATAGCAGCACAGATAATAGCAGAATAGTAAATGCAGAAATAGAACAACATAGAATTTACCCAGCTTCGGTAAAACCCTGCCTACATGCTGCCCTAAAGTTTCTACTAGAAATTAAGCAGTCAGACGCTTACACACGTAAACTCACGACACCTGCTATCAACTAGCCTAAACTCTACGCTCAAAACTCTACCACAACTTAGCCACTGAGTTGCGAATTCTCAAACTACGCCACGTAGTTTGTCCCCTAGTCACACGACTAGACAATACACAGGTTTAAAAGGAAAATAAAAATTTAAAAACAATTTTAAAACACACAAAACCCTAATCAAAATACAAAGCCAAAATTAAACAAGCCGGCCTAAATAAAAGTAGGCTCCTTTTGCTTTTTATATTATCGGCCCGATCTTTTGAGAAAGAAAAAATGGCAGCTTTCTTTTGTTCGTTCGTTCCTCTTTCAGTTTTTAGGGCTTTGTTAAATTAGAAGCCGCCGCTTTGTCAAATTGAATGCAATGATGCTTCGAATCCTTTCTTCGGTTGATTATATGTTCACGGCAACCTCAATCTTGGTTTGCGATCGCTTCCAATTAGTCGTGTTTGATTGTTGAAAGAATTTGTAAGTTTGTTCCTTTTTTATTTATACAGCTCTCGACTTTGATTCGAGTTTTATGCTTTGTTCTTCTATGTTTAGCTCGAACTCGAATACCTTTTGCCAATGATGTTTTAGGGCTTATATAGGAATTTAATTCCTTATTTTTCGTTCGTATATTTCATATGAATTTGTTTGATAATTTTTGGCTTGCCGTTCGATTTTGCATTGATGATTGTGATGATTTCTGACATTTTCAATTCGTATAATTTGTTTACTTGATTAACACGATGTTGATTTCTTACGTGTCCACCACGGCTTGATTGATTTGCTCATTTGTTCGACACCTTGTTCATCACGGCTCTGACATTTTCTTTGACCAGTTGAATTTTTGACAATTGTCGTGGTTGAATTTGGCCACTTTGATTTGTGAGACTATTTGCTTCCGGCATTTAGTTCCTTCCCTGATGATCTTGATTTGTACCTTGATTTTGTTCATCCCTGTAGCATACTTGACCTGTTCAATTTTTCTTTGCCATTCTATGAAATTCTGATGACTTCAGCTATAGTGATAACATTTGACATTGTCACTGACTTTCTACATGTGTGTTCAAGCCCCTGTTGTCTGCATTGCTTGATTCAAAGTCTGGTTCATGATATTTGTGTGCTGTATATTTTTTTGCTGAGACTACACTTGTACATGTCTCTCGTATCACAGTTTCATTCTAGTCTGCGCATTCTTCTCTGGCTTGAATTTTGGTTGTATGCATATTGCCTGACCATTTCCATGTATTGTAGCTGTTATCTTGTTCATGCTAGCCTAATGTCCTGTTGCACTGCCTTTTTGTTTACTGCTAGTTCATTGTGTAGTCTGGTCGAATAATTACGGTGTATGCATTGAGTCATGTTGGCGATGAGGCTTTGTTCCTTTGAGTCAGTTTGCGTTGCTTCATTCTTGACATACGATGAATTCTGTTGTCAATCTATGGTGTACTGTTTGAAGCTCTGCACTGTTCATTTGATGTTGTTGAACTTGGTTCCATGGTGGTTGATGTTGTATGGAAAGATTTTCATTTGTCTTTGATATTGCCTCTGTGTGTCTCCAGTTAGAGTTGTACTTGCTTTTCTTTTGTCTTTGCTGGTTTGTGTGTATTTGGCCCTGCTGTATGGTCAGTGCTAATTTGGATAACATTTTTGGTGGTTGCTGTGTACTCTGGTTTCATGACGTATGTTTGCAGCCTTGCTCATCTACTTGATGTCTACATGTTGTTGCATGACTTCAGCATTTATGTCTTGTTTAAAACTTCTACTTGATGCTTGCATCCCCGTGCTTCATGTCTGGTTCATGCCTTGATATTGACTGTTGCATTGCTTCTGATCATATGTGTTGACTTCTTCATGTTACATAATTGTTGAGCTAGTCTTCATTTAGCTTGAGTGGATATTGAACTCTATTGTTTGGTTAGAACTGTTGGAGTCCCTGTTTTCTGGTGATTGACTTAAACTTTGGATGAGAGTTGAATTTTTATGTCTTGACCATTTCATTTGAATTTGCACTGTGTTGAATCCAGCTAATAGCTCGGGTTTGACCTTGTGCTGATATTGTGACATTATTTTTATTGCACTTGAGTTAAACCCGGCTTTTGGTTTGGGTTTGACCCTGTGCTCACCTGTCCCTGTAACTTTATCAAGTGTATATATCGGTGTGCACGGCCTTATGGAATGTATAGTGATACACTGTGCATGTCACTAGTTGTTCGTGTATGATGAATTCGAATTAAATGATGGCGAACAACCCAAATAACTCAGGCAAATAATATTTTCAAAATTACATTTTCTTTTACGCTGTAAAACTATTTTCTTTTCAATTTTACTGCATTAGTATTTATTTTCGCAGATTGCTCAGATGCTAGATTCAAGTTGAAGATAAAATACGAGTGAATGAGTGAATTGTAGTGAGGTGTATTTGTAAATTAGAAATTGTGATGTAATCAAATTTATATTGTAATTGAAATTGTATATGTATAGTGAGAGCATGAGTTTGTACTATTCAAAATTGCAATAAATATTTGTTTGAATAAAATATCTGCTTGAATTTAAATTCTGTGTTATTTATTTTATTCACCAAATGTTTATTTAATTATGTGAAAAATAAAATAGTAAATTAACAAATACATTTAAATGAATATATATGTTTATTATGATCAAACAAAAATCATATACTCACATATTCAACAATCATCCCTTTTTGATAATAACAAACATATATTTAAGATTTTGAATTTGTTAAATGTATTTGATCATTCAATTTTCTCCCCCTATTTGAATGCTCCCTCTCTACACAAAGCTCCCCCTTCATATATGCATGTCATTAAAAATATGCAAATGGGCCTAGATGCAAATAGAAAATATTTGACCTTTACTTGATTTTATTTGACAAAATTTTAACTTTTCTCTCCCTCTTTTATTATCAGCAAAAGAGTAATAATATTAGAAAAATAGAGATGAAGCGATAGATATTAATACAACATTAAAAATTAATCGAATATAAATATTAAATTTCAATAAAAAAAAATCATAAATACTCTGTTACGCGCATATTCCACTTTTAGAATGATCTGAATGATTTCATCATATAAAACCATACAGTTGTGTCTAATTGTGGTATATTTATATTAGGAATTTGAATATTTACCAACCATGCATAACCATTAGGACTTTTAAATGAGATTAGTAGTATTCCAATTTTATTTTATTTTTAAAAATGAATTCAAGTATCTTCTAACCACGCATAACCGTGAGGACTTTTAAATGGGATTAGAATCAACTTGTTTATTTAATAAATCAATTTGAATATGAGTTCCATACATGCATAACCGTGAGGACTTTTAAATGAGCATAGAAGCACATAGTCAAAAATTCCAAGCAGTTCACCCATGCATAACCATGAGGACTTTTAAATGAGAGTGAATACATTGGATTATTATTATTATTATTAATTTTTTTAATATAAAATGAAAAACGAATGATTCCTGTTTAAATCACCACATATTGACATACTATAATGGATTATGATGAGTGATGCTCGATAGAAAATGATAGAAATAGAAATGATCATGGAATTTTTACCAACAAAAAGTATTTATAATTCTTGTTTAAATTTCTGAAGAAATTTACTAATTATATCGTCTCAAGTTATAATATATGATTAATATCAACACTCATCATTTTTTCAAATACTTTTATCTTTTCGATAATTAGTAGGGAGTCGGATTAGTCAATGTAATAATTTAAAATTAAATTCAAAAATAATTATAAAATCAATTTTTTCTAAGAATGACTAATCTGAAAAACAAAGTCAAAAATGATTTTCTAGAAGGGGTTTTATAAGAAAACTTCTGCTATTTGAAAATTATTCGAAATGAAAAATATGCAGATATTTTCTTTGGAAAATGATGCAGTTACTAAATGTCTCAACATAAATCATGTTCCACTAGTAATTTTTCTATCAACTAGATTACCAGTGTAATCTGCATCTGAATTTTTCTTTCACTCAAAATTATCATTAATTGAATTTGATAGACCGGACCATGAAATGTGCATCAAAATATCTTAAAATCAATTTTAACATCTTTTAAATGAAATTCTCTTGAATTTGAATTTGAAGATGTGCCAATCAACAAATCAGTGAATATAGCGTCAAATTTAGAACGTAGGATAAATAAATATATTTATGTGCGCCGAGATTAATAATCAGTCAATAAGATACCATCATTAGTATAAACAAGTTTATATGAAATAATTCAAAGACTCTAGAGATGCATGTAGTGTTCTTGGTATGAAAAGTATAATTGGCCAACAATTTTGGAAAAAGTCAGAATCAAGAATATCATTTATTTCATCATTACATTACTGGCTGAATTAATTCAAATCTGATACGGTGCAGATTATCACATTAATATATTGTTCAAGATGAATATACCATTACCTCATTCACCTTTACGATATTTTGTTGTTGTTGTTGTCCAATTGTGATTCTGTCACCTTTGTACTAGGCTAAGGAAGTTTGATTTGTCGCTCGTTGTGTCCTTGGAACAGCCAGAATCCAAGTAACACTATTATAGTTCCTTAGCCTGCCACCACACCTACACAATGAAAGATTTTTGTGACCTATTTGTTTTTATAGGTCCATGATTGTTAATGGCAGAATATTTTGGAAAATAATTTTGTGAAGACCCAAAACTATTTATATATATTCCTTTCGGCACCCAATTTGGTTAACTTTGAGAGATTTTATATTCGTGCCTTTTGGAACCCAAATTGATATAGTTTTCATGTATTTGGGTCTATACCAACAATTGTTTTGACCGTGTCAAAATTTTCTACAAATTGTGCACATTGAATTGACTTGATTAATCTCATTTTTAACATTTTCGGATTGATTATACCCAAGTCCTTGTCTAACTGTATTAACAGTTTTTTTCCTAATAGCATATTCAACGATTTCTCACTTTTTGAAAATTTATCTAAAGTCGTTGACAGTTGTTGGACTTATGCTTTGAGAGATTCATTTTCGTTTAACAATTGTGTACACCTTTTAATAGAATTTTTTCTTCTTGTATTTTCACTCTCTTTCAAAATCGGAATTTCATTTTCAAGCGATTTAATTTTGATTTTTGATTTTTTAATCTCTTTTTCAAACAATGGACACTTGTCACACTTAGGACACTTGTTTTGATAGTTGTTAACTGATTGTTCAAGCTGTTCATTTACTTCTATCAAAGTATCTCTTTGTGATTCAAGTTTGGCGTACTTCTCCCTAAGTCATTCAAAACAGCCATTTACTTCGTGGAAATATATAAGTAATTCTGAATGAGTGAGTTTTGATACCTCGCTTGGCTCGTCATCGTCGCTATCAGTTATGTTACCTTGAAGGCACATATCTGCTTTCTCACTCTCACTGCTAGTACTTTTATTATCTTCATCACTTGTATTCCACGTGGCTGCAAAATTTATCCTTTTTGAATTCTTTTCTTTGCCGTGTTGAATTCAAGGATAGTTGGGCTTGATATGACCAGGTTTGTTGCACTTGTGACAAATGATCTCGTATTCTTCTGAGTTTCTTGTGCTTTGATTATTCTGCTTTTCAAATGTTGATTTGAAGCTGGATTTCCGTATTTGTGGTTCCACTTTTTGAATATCTTTATTAGTAGCACAAGCTCAGCTGCTTCATCATCATCATCATCCTCATCACTACTGCTTTTTACCAATCCTATTAAGCTCGTTTCTTTAAATAAGTCGATTGAGGATGATTTCTCTTGTTGTTGACTTTTGCACCATATATTGCATCAAAATCATTCCAGATTTTCTGTGCATTTTCACAATGAGAGATAAAGTTAAAATTATCTTGATTAATATTAGAATATAATATATACATAACAAGAGCATTAATCAAGATAATTATCTCATCTGTTATATTACACCCATTTTCAATAATATCCCAACATTTAATATTAACAGATTTTAAATAAAATTCCATTTTTAATTTCCAATTTAAAAAAATCTGTTCCGTCAAAAATAGGAGGGACAAAATTAGACCGACCCTCAACAAAAGTAGTATTAAAAGAAGCCATTTTAAAAATTCAAATTTTTAAAACAAAAATTGGTTTTTGAAAAATTAATTTTTGAAAAACAAAAATGGTATTTGTACCTAGCTCTGATACCACTTGTTGAATCGATTTCACCCTAGAGGGGGGTGAATAGGGTGACGCTATTAATTGTGAAAATTTATTGCAGAAGTTTATAAAATATTTCAACACCGATATATCTGAATAATAGCAACACGGATAATAGCAGAATAATAAATGCAGAAATAGAACGACACAGAATTTACCCAACTTCGGAAAAACCCTACATACGTGTTGCCCCCAAGGTTTCTACTAGAAATTAAGCAGTCGGACGCTTTCACACGTAAACTCGTGACACCCACTATCGACTAGTGTGACGACCCGCCCTTCAACTACCCGAAAGACGTATCATCATTAAGAAAGAAAGGGATGAGAAAATAGAAAAGATAGAGAAGAAAGAACAACAACATCAGAATCTCACAACGGAAAGGAACAAAATATAATATATCACATAAATATTTCATAGTTTTACATATATCAGAGCTATACAGATCATACAACACATACTAGACAGTTATAAACTCTTGTCTAGTTAACACAAGTCAATACACAATACAGATAAACAGCTCAGAGATATTAACGTAGCGGAACACCATATATATACATATATCTACAACGTAGAAGCCTCCTGCTCCATTGCTCCTCCATAATTCGTCAAATCTAACCTGAATCCCTTGGCTACCCGTAAAAATTTGGGTACCCAAGAGTTTATGAAAACAAAAATAAACTCCGGGTCAGACATGGGTCTGGTATGAGTAAACGGTTTAAAGTTGCTTAACTTTGAAAAACATTTGAAAATAAAGGTATCACGTAAGACTCCCCACAAATAAATACGGGTGAGTTTTTACCTTATGCTAAACAAAACATTTCATAGGAAATCCAGTGATATTATAATAGTGTCTAGGGTTTTCAAGTAAATAGAAAATAGCCGAAATTGTTACAGTCATTAAATTCCAGCTACTAGCCACAAAAGTGGGTAATACAAATCAAAACCGTAGGGTCTCGTAGGGAAAATTGATTTCCAACAATGGCAGGGCTACTGGGGTACCGCCCGTCACAGTACGGGGCCTAGATCACCGTACCGAGTATCACTCCCGACCCACTACTACACAAGGCCGGAACCATTCCTTACTGAACAGTCCCAAACAAGATAAACCCCGTGGTTGGCGCGACCAACCACCCACTAAGCCGAATAAAAAGGGACATCTAGACAGGGGAAATATCTTGTCCTGCTTGGGCATGACCCACCTAACCTTGCTTCATCTCCCCTGTTTTAGCCATTCCCGGTTGATGAGGCTTGAGGCTGCGATTACCTTTATAGAACATATTACTTAGAATGCTCATCGTCAGCCTGACGATGTATTGAAAGCATTCAATCCATACAAGTTCATTCCGGGTTCGAACGAAACTGAAGGCATTATCTCATCACACTCATTTTGGAATCACCCTCAGAGTCAACGACGATAACCCTTGCATTCTGAAAACACCATCTCGATCTTCATTTCAGGATTCACGACCTAACGTTTAAATTGGATCGATGTGGTTTTCGGAGAATCAAAATTGATTCTTCCGATCCCGGTCTCATCGAATCCAACCGCCATTTTAAGGGCCAAGTTGTCTAATTAACTTAACAGTTTAAATAATTTAAATTTAACAATTGAATTAACATAGCATCTATCACAGATAAAACATATACAAGCAGCATAAGTATAACACAGCATATCACAGAGTAACATAGAATACCAACACATAAATATCACAATCAGATATTCAATCACAACAGTCCATAAGCAGTCATCTTCAAGTCTTATTTGTAATTAATTCAATTTTAAAATTTATTACTTGAGAGTTAAATACTTAACTCTGTTTAATTGATCATTAATTAACAGTTAATTCTTATCTCCTTTCAATTTTTTTTTAATCATTTCTCAACTAATAATTAAGTCCTATGTAATCAAGTTGTTAAACTTTAACTATTTAATTATCTGTTCCTTAATCATAAATTAATAACTTTAAATATTTATTAATAAACTTAATCACCCAATTATTATCTGCTAATTACATAATTAATCAACTGTTCATTTTCCTTAAATTAACTTTAAGTAGTTCATTACACATTTCTCACTCACTTAAACATTCATTAATTCCCTAATTGCAATTGTACTTTAATTATTCTTAATTACTTAACTATTAATCATTTATTAATTCACTTAAGTATATAACTCCAACTTCAATTAAAAGAAAATCAATCACTCTTTATTATTATCTAGAAACAATTATTGAATGTTGATCTTTTAACTAAATCGACAGTTTAAAGAAGATCTTCTTAAACCTATTTGCGATCAACTTATTGCTTCTCGCTAACTTATATGTTAATAAGATTTATCCTTATCTTATAATAATTATCTAAAATATTAATAATTAAGAGTTTAACACAATTTAAAGTTTTAATTTAAAATAGTTTAACCTTATATCTAAGTTCTTAATCTTAAAACTGTAAAAATTTAACAGTGTTTACAGTTTGTAAAAAAAAACTGTTTATTTACCTTACTAACAAAACTGCAATTAACAAACCGAGTTTCCCCTGCATTATCTCGAGTGCTCCTTCGGGTTCTTCACGCGTTCTCTCCGTAACTCCCCTGCATGTAGCTTCTTCTCCTCCCTTACCTTTTCTCTTTCAATAAGTTAAGTTTAACTTTATTTTCAAAAAAAATCAACATAGCAGTGAATACTTACACCCATCTCGAATACAAGCCCGGAGAAATAGTAGGTCGACTCGAGCACGACACGGAGCACATCACACTGACAGGAAAGCAAGCTCCACCTCCATCGCCACCGTGCATGTGCACGGTGGCTCGCCCCCCCTGCGGTGACTCGCGACAGCCCCACAAACCCCAAATCACCCACTCAAACGAAATCGAAGCCCAGATTCTCAATTACAAGCTTAAAACAAAATTCGACCTGATGCTCGAAAATGCAACTACAACCACCCACTGAAAAATCCTTCGTGCGACCACCATCCATCACCGGAGGTGATGAAACTTCACCAGTACGTCGCTCACATTCCCCCCCAACTCCACCTAAACTCGCGTTCCACTCGGTTGACTCATGATGCCGAAAATCGAAATTTTACAGAGCATAAAAACATTTGCACTAAAACCCTACTTTAGATGCAAACCCAAAATCCATTCATTAAATAATTTTTTTAGCATTTTTCTGATGTTAAATGGATTACAATATTACTTCACATCAATTTACAGAAATTAAAATTAACTCGATCTCACAAAATTTGAAAAAAAACCATTTTTGTTTCATTTTAAAACTGCTCTTCACACTCTTACTTAAAATTCATAATGTTTATACTAAAAATCATAATTTTGTGTATGAAATCTAAATATGTTACTTAATTTACAAATTTAATCATTCGAGTTCGTGATCCTTTCAATTATTTTACCTGTAATCTTGCAATATCAATGTTTAAACCTTACTGCTATAATTAGAAACAAGTTTCAGGCCTATGTTAAAGATAATTAACTAACATCAGCAACAACACCAGGTTACAGCAAGTATAGGAACAAGCGTTTACATTCCTTAGCTTTATTTTGTTTAGATTTTCAAAATTCCTGTAGAACACTACATATATAACAGTTAACAGGGAGTACTCAGGTTTATATAATCAAGCAGGTATCAAAGCACATATCTTTGTAAGATAAATATACAAATTTTAGATTGGGAAAAAAATAAGTTTACTCACCTAGTAACTTTTAAAACAGAAGGTAAAGTATTGATGAAGAATACTGCAGAAGAATTTTCTGAAGCCCTCTCTTTAGCTTTCTGTTTTAAATAAATTTTCAATTTACAAAGCAACAGATGATTATCTTCTCTCCTTATTTGATTCTCAGGTTTGCTTTAAGTTTTTATTGAGTTTTATATACGAAAATAAAGATATGGTATATATATAGAAGCTACTTTGAACAATACAGGTGATAACTGGACAGTTCCATTTGTTTGTATTGCCATTCTTTCCTTTTAATTGGTTATGATTTATCCTGCAGTATGAAATGATAAGGAGATCTCGGCTATAGTACTTTACTCAAACAAAATGTTGTGCTATTAAATGTTTATGCTCTTATTTATAATATCAAGTAATTAATGGCCTGCTGATAGTTGTAAATTGGTACAAAGATCTTTGTTTATTGTTGAACTGAGTACTTGTCTCCTTATGCATATAAAATCTTCACTGCAGCAAATATATCTAATTTGTTTCTTAGTTAGTTTACAAGTTATAATTTTTGACTTGCTATACATATAGACATTTGTATAAAATTAATCATTTTGTAATTATACTATGGCTTGTATATGAAGCTGTTCATTTATAATATTTGCTGTATATAAAAGCTTGTTTTATAAAAGCTTGTTTTATATTCTTCTAGCTTAATTAATTCATGTACATATGTGTCTGATTTACTGTTATACCTTGACTGACTTTGTTTCATCCATATTTATTTGGTTTGATTTGAATAATATGTAGGTTGTAATTATGGGTTTTCTTATGTTCACACACTTGTATTTATATCGTTCAAGTTATAACTTATATTCATATATTTATTACTTTAGTTACATTCTATAATTTATGATTATGTTTTATGCTAGTTTTATGTTTATATTTATAATCATTTATTTTGTTTTATATTTATGTGTTAAATTTCCATGTTTATGTTCAATATTTTCTATGTTTGTTTGTTTTAAACATTATCATTTCCATTTCATTTTATAGGTATATACTAGATTAAATATCAACCATATAAAATCTTTGATTTTAGTGTAAAAGACAGATTTTGTTTTAAATGGTTTCCAAAGCATTCTATTCTAAAATTTTCAAATCAAAACTTTCTTTTATAAAACATATAACTGTTAAATATCCAAGATCTTATCAATTAAAACATTGACAAGCTTATATTAAATTTAAATTAGATTAAATATTTATTAAAATATGCTGTCAAAAATTCCAGGTTGTTACATTCCTCCCCCCTTAAAAGAATTTCGTCCCCGAAATTTAAAACAAAGATAATTTAAAAGCTGTTATACCAACCATTCAAACATAAATATCATTTATATATTAACAAACAACCAAACAGTCTATTCTAACTAACAATACTAGTTATCCGAACACAAATCCGGATAAACTTTCCTAAAATTATCGAGAGTTTGTTTCTCGATGATCAACAATCCAAACTGAATTACTAACCACAGTTAAATTTGATTCAATTCCCAATTTCCTGAATTACTGGCTTAACAACTAATGAGGAATCATGAACAAATTCCCTTAGATGAGATATATGGAATACACAATGAATTCCAGACATCCGTTCTAGCAATTCAATTCTAAAAGCTACAGTAATAACTCTTTCCAAATTTTATTGACTTCATTACAGAATTTCAATATCTATTCAATCAAGCCCGTACGATGTACATATACCATTCGTACGCAATATCAAATCCGATCGCTCGCTCGATCACACAATTTCACTTCCGAACTAGTATCGTCCACCCGACTTCCTAGTACGGACACAGAACTGGTTTCTCGATCAGACCTGTCATTCTCCTTGCACAGTCACAATTATGATATACAATTTCCAGAATCAATCAAAATCCATATCCATGGTTCGTCGTCGAAAATCGAGTGAAAAATCCCAACTCGGATCGATATAACTATCTCGAAATTCTGTGCTCGAATCTGGATCAAATTGTTATGCGAATAAAATAATATACGTACATCCTACGTATTTATATCCATTGGTTATCAACCATATCAATTTCCTTTATTCACATTATTCTGATTCTATCCACTTGGAATAAATTTTTCCCAATATCAAATTTACTTAAGAGTTCCACCATCCATTTCTTAAGTTTTAATATAAGCATTATATATTCCCTTATATTATTACTCTGCCACTTAAGCCTTAATCTTCTTATTTAAATCTGAATTACCAATTCCATATGAATTCAACTTTCTTAACTCTGAATATTGAACTTTTATTGACTATCTCCATTTATAACTGATTTCTCTTATTATTTTTAAATTAGTTTCATTCATTAGTTTACTTTAAATTTTCAATTTGAAATTGTTATGTTGCTAAAATTCTTTTTTTTTTATATAGTTTTCAAATTCTGAAAAGCTTTGACATAGTTTCCATTTGTTTAGCATTACATATTTCCAAAAGCACTTATGTAAGGTTTCCAACACTTATTACAATTATTTCCAATCGATTTTCAAATCATTCCTTTTAGTTAAAGTGATTTACACTTACTTGCTTAGACATATAATCCATTTGAGCAAAACAAACTCATATTCAAAATCATCCTATTTTGCTTCCAATAATTCATAGAATTTATCTAATTCTCATTTACTTCAAACAACCCATTTCCATATGCAATTCAACAATATTATTGTGAATAGATAATCACTTAAGCTTTATAACAAATTTTAAATTGATTCCAATTCAATTTACACTTGATTCCATCCCAATTAAATTATTCACAATCCTTACATTGCATTTTCTTCCATTTCAATCAGGTTTGATTCCAAACCATTTTATTAAACTTGACAATCAATATTTTAAATAATCATTTCACAATTTACCTAAGCCAATTATTTTCTTCAAACTGTTTCACCCAACAACATAGGTTTATTCTATTCCACCAATTCCCATTTGAATCTTTGATTTTGATTTCCCTTTGATCAAATCCCAATTATTTACTGATTAGTTTATTCTTTTATCCATCCTTAAAATTTTAATTTACATTAACAATTCATATTTGAATTTATTCATAATAAGGTTATTCAATTTATACTTGAATTAGATTTGTTTACAACTCACACCATTTCTATTTAAATCCAATTCACTACTTACTTTGGTTTTACATTTACTTATTTATTTAAGAATTTTATTTCATTAAAATTTTATCTATAACTCGATTGAGTTCATTTAAATTAAATTTTATTTTAACTCAGCTCCAGTTAAATTTAGCTACTTACCATTCCTTAAATTTATTTCTCAATATATGAGCTCAAAACTTTTTTTTTATCTACTTAACAGCTTATATTGCTCATTTGAGTCATTTCATCTTATAATCACAATTCCAAATTTATATATATAACACTTAGCATCTTAAGGTATAAATTTCCACCTCACAATTACAATCATTTTACCTTCAAACTTTATAGCCTCTTAGGTTCATTTTGAGCTGCAGTTCCATTTAACTTATCTCGGGTTAAGCTCCAATATGTTTTCCTATTTTCATTTACTTAAGTTAAATTTTAATTCCCGAATTAAAAATTTCCAATTTCTACTTATTAATATCAACTTTACTTTCTAAGTCCCATAGTTGATCCATTTACACTTTTCACATTATTTAAATAGAATTCTTATAATTCAATTGCCCGGTTTTCATTTCCCAAACCATTTTGAAATGATAACTACATATACCCACCTGGTATATCAAATCAAATATTCAAATTCCAAATACTTGTTTTCACCAAAACAATTTTCCCTTTGAAATTTCTGAAACAACTTGTATACCCAACAAGCCCAAACAATATCATAACCAACTACCCTGGTAGCAATTCATCACTTTAGAAACTCGAAAATGAATACTGATGATGTGTCCATCATCATCAGGATTATTTTCCAGCGACCGAAGTGAGTTCAGTGCTTTCTTACTTCCACAAATTTTTCCCAAAACAATTTCCATTCAATAATATTTTCCAAAACAATATTCCATTATTACCTTCAAATCTTTGGAAAAACATTTCAAACATTCCCAAGATTTTTAAATTTCCAAATCCTTTTGTTTAAATTTATTTAAACACCTTTCAAATTCCCGGGACTTAAATTCTGGTTTAATCAAATTTCAGTTATATTCCTTTTTATTTAAAATCATTCTTAAATAATTTTATTTGGTTATAAACCATTCACATTTTAAATTTTAGTATTAACAACCAATCATCCAAACATATATAATAATTTCAGAAAAATATTTCTTTTATATTAAAATATAATTTTGGGTAAAATTATTTCATTTACCCTACTTTTAAAAACAATATTGTGTCGAATTGCTCTATTTAAGTGTTTAGAAACCCTTTCGATACAGTTTTCGAGGCTGTGTCGACGATGGTTCATATACCACTCAATAAATCAATCAACGCAATATAAAACAACTTTATATTCACTAACAAATACACGCTCATATCTATTAATACACTCAAACTCATTTTAGAGTTCTACAAACTCTATTCTACGAGTAATTCTTACCAGAGCCAAGGTTATTACTAACCTATGCTCTGATACCAACTGTGATGACCCGCCCTTCAACTACCCGAAAGACGTATCATCATTAAGAAAGAAAAGGATGAGAAAATAGAAAAGATAGAGAAGAAAGAACAACAACATCAGAATCTCACAACGGAAAGGAACAAAATATAATATATCACATAAATATTTCATAGTTTTACATATATCAGAGCTATACAGATCATACAACACATACTAGACAGTTATAAACTCCTGTCTAGTTAACCCAAGTCAATATACAATGCAGATAAACAGCTCAGAGATATTAACACAGCGGAACACCATATATATACATATATCTACAACGTAGAAGCCTCCTGCTCCATTGCTCCTCCATAACTCGTCAAATCTAACCTGAATCCCTTGGCTACCCGTAAAAATTTGGGTACCCGAGAGTTTATGAAAACAAAAATAAACTCCGGGTCAGACATGGGTCTGGTATGAGTAAACGGTTTAAAGTTGCTTAACTTTGAAAAACATTTGAAAATAAAGGTATCACGTAAGACTCCCCACAAATAAATACGGGTGATTTTTTACCTTACGCTAACCAAAACATTTCATAGGAAATCCAGTGATATTATAATAGTGTCTAGGGTTTTCAAGTAAATAGAAAATAGCCGAAATTGTTACATTCATTAAATTCCAGCTACTAGCCACAAAAGTGGGTAATAGAAATCAAAACCGTAGGGTCTCGTAGGGAAAATGGATTTCCAACAATGGCAGGGCTACTGGGGTACCGCCCATCACAGTACGGGGCCTAGATCACCGTACCGAGGATCACTCCCGACCCTCTGCTACACAAGGCCGGAACCATTCCTTACTGAACAGTCCCGAACAAGATAAACCCCGTGGTTGGCGCGACCAACCACCCACTAAGCCGAATAAAAAGGGACATCTAGACAGGGGAAATATCTTGTCCTGCTTGGGCATGACCCACCTAACCTTGCTGCATCTCCCCCGTTTTAGCCATTCCCGGTTGATGAGGCTTGAGGCTGCGATTACCTTTATAGAACATATTACTTAGAATGCTCATCGTCCGCCTGACGATGTGTTGAAAGCATTCAATCCATACAAGTTCGTTCCGGGTTCGAACGAAACCGAAGGCATTATCTCGTCACACTCATTTTGGAATCACCCTCAGAGTCAACGACGATAACCCTTGCATTCTGAAAACACCATCTCGATCTTCATTTCAGGATTCACGACCTAACGTTTAAATTGGATCGATGTGGTTTTCGGAGAATCAAAATTGATTCTTCCGATCCCGGACTCATCGAATCCAACCGCCATTTTAAGGGCCAAGTTGTCTAATTAACTTAACAGTTTAAATAATTTAAATTTAACAATTGAATTAACATAACATCTATCACAGATAAAACATATACAAGCAGCATAAGTATAACACAGCATATCACGGAGTAACATAGAATACCAACACATAAATATCACAATCAGATATTCAATCACAATAGTCCATAAGCAGTCATCTTCAAGTCTTATTTGAAATTAATTCAATTTTAAAATTTATTACTTGAGAGTTAAATACTTAACTCTATTTAATTGATCATTAATTAACAGTTAATTCTTATCTCCTTTCAATTTTTTTTTATCATTTCTCAACTAATAATTAAGTCCTATGTAATCAAGTTGTTAAACTTTAACTATTTAATTATCTGTTCCTTAATCATAAATTAATAACTTTAAATATTTATTAATAAACTTAATCACCCAATTATTATCTGCTAATTACATAATTAATCAACTGTTCATTTTCCTTAAATTAACTTTAAGTAGTTCATTACACATTTCTCACTCACTTAAACATTCGTTAATTCCCTAATTGCAATTGTACTTTAATTATTCTTAATTACTTAACTATTAATCATTTATTAATTCACTTAAGCATATAATTCCAACTTCAATTAAAAAAAATCAATCACTCTTTATTATTATCTAGAAACAATTATTGAATGTTGATCTTTTAACTAAATCAGCAGTTTAAAGAAGATCTTCTTAAACCTATTTGCGATCAACTTATTGCTTCTCGCTAACTTAAATGTTAATAAGATTTATCCTTATCTTATAATAATTACCTAAAATATTAATAATTAAGAGTTTAACACAATTTAAAGTTTTAATTTAAAATAGTTTAACCTTATATCTAAGTTCTTAATCTTAAAACTATAAAAATTTAATAGTGTTTACAGTTTGTAAAAAAAAACTGTTTATTTACCTTACTAACAAAACTGTATTTAACAAACCGAGTTTCCCCTGCATTATCTCGAGTGCTCCTTCGGGTTCTTCACGCGTTCTCTCCGTAACTCCCCTGTACGTAGCTTCTTCTCCTCCCTTACTTTTTCTCTTTCAATAAGTTAAGTTTAACTTTATTTTTCAAAAAATCAACATAGCAGTGAATACTTACGCCCATCTCGAATACAAACCCGGAGAAATAGTAGATCGACTCAAGCACGACACGGAGCACATCACACTGACAGGAAAGCAAGCTCCACCTCCATCGCCACCGTGCACGTGCACGGTGGCTCGCCCCCCCTGCGGTGACTCGCGACAGCCCCGCAAACCCCAAATCACCCACTCAAACGAAATCGAAGCCCAGATTCTCAATTACAAGCTTAAAACAAAATTCGAACTGATGCTCGAAAATGCAACTACAACCACCCACTGACAAATCCTTCGTGCGACCACCATCCATCACCGGAGGTGATGAAACTTCACCAGTACGTCGCTCACGTTCCCCCCCAACTCCACCTAAACTCGCATTCCACTCGGTTGACTCATGATGCCGAAAATCGAAATTTTACAGAGCATAAAAACATTTGCACTAAAACCTTACTTTAGATGCAAACCCAAAATCCATTCATTAAATATTTTTTTTAGCATTTTTCTGATGTTAAATGGATTACAATCTTACTTCACATCAATTTACAGAAATTAAAATTAACTCAATCTCCCAAAATTTGAAAAAAAACATTTTTGTTTCATTTCAAAACTGCTCTTCACACTCTTACTTAAAAATCATAATGTTTAAACTAAAAATCATAATTTTGTGTATGAAATCTAAATATGTTACTTAATTTACAAATTTAATCATTCGAGTTCGTGATCCTTTCATTTATTTTACCTGTAATCTTGCAATATCAATGTTTAAACCTTACTGCTATACTTAGAAACAAGTTTTAGGCCTATGTTAAAGATAATTAACTAACATCAGCAACAACACCAGGTTACAGCAAGTATACGAACAAGTGTTTACATTCCTTAGCTTTATTTTGTTCATATTTTCAAATTCATGCAGAACACTACATATATAACAGTTAACAGGGAGTACTCAGGTTTATATAATCAAGCAGGTATCAAAGCACATATCTTTGTAAGATAAATATACAAATTTTAGATTGGGAAAAAATTAAGTTTACTCACCTAGTAACTTTTAAAACAGAAGGTAAAGTATTGATGAAGAATACTGCAGAAGAATTTCCTGAAGCCCTCTCTTTAGCTTTCTGTTTTAAATAAATTTTCAGTTTGCAAAGCAACAGACGATTAGCTTCTCTCCTTATTTGATTCTCAGGATTGCTTTAAGTTTTTATTGAGTTTTATATATGAAAATAAAGATATGGTATATATATATATATATAGAAGCTACTTTGAACAATACAGGTGATAACTGGACAGTTCCATTTGTTTGTATTGCCATTCTTTCCTTTTAATGGGTTATGGTTTATCCTGCAGTATGAAATGATAACGAGATCTCGGCTATAGTACTTTACTCAAACAAAATGCTGTGCTATTAAATGTTTATGCTCTTATTTATAATATCAAGTAATTAATGGCCTGCTGATAGTTGTAAATTGGTACAAAGATCTTTGTTTATTGTTGAACTGAGTACTTGTCTCCTTATGCATATAAAATCTTCACTGCAGCAAATATATCTAATTTGTTTCTTAGTTAGTTTACAAGTTATAATTTTTGACTTGCTGTACATATAGACATTTGTATAAAATTAATCATTTTGTAATTATCCTATGGCTTGTATATGAAGCTATTCATTTATAATATTTGCTATATAAAGGCTTGTTTTACAAAAGCTTGTTTTATAATCTTCTAGCTTAATTAATTCATGTACATATGTGTCTGATTTACTGTTATACCTTGACTGACTTTGTTTCATCCATATTTATTTGGTTTGATTTGAATAATATGTAGGTTGTAATTATGGGTTTTCTTATGTTCACACACATGTATTTATATAGTTCAAGTTATAACTTATATTCGTATATTTATTACTTTAGTTACATTCTATAATTATGATTATGTTTTATGATAGTTTTATGTTTATATTTATAATCATTTATTTTGTTTTATATTTATGTGTTAAATTTCCATGTTTATGTTCAATATTTTCTATGTTTGTTTGTTTTAAACATTATCATTTCCATTTCATTTTACAGGTATATACTAGATTAAATATCAACCATATAAAATCTTTGATTTTAGTGTAAAAGACAGATTTTGTTTTAAATGGTTTCCAAAGCATTCTATTTTAAAATTTTCAAATCAAAACTTTCTTTTATAAAACATATAACTGTTAAATATCCAAGATCTTATCAATTAAAACATTGACAAGCTTATATTAAATTTAAATTAGATTAAATATTCATTAAAATATGCTGTCAAAAATTCCGGGTTGTTACAACTAGTCTTAGCTCTATGCTCAAAACCCTGCCACGACTCGGCCATTAAGTTGCGAATTCTCTAACTACGCCACGTAGTTTGTCCCCTAGTCACATGACTAGTAGACAATACACAGGTTTAAAAGAAAAATACAAATTTAAAAACAATTTTAAAACACACAAAACCCTAATCAAAATACAAAGCCTAAATTAAACAAGCCGGCCTAAATAAAAGTAGGCTCCTTTTGCTTTTTATATTATCAGCCCGATCCTTTGAGAAAGAAAAAAGGCAGCTTTCTTTTGTTCATTCGTTCCTCTTTCATTTTTTAGGGCAATGTTAAATTAGAAGTTGCCGCTTTGTCAAATTGAATGCAATGATGCTTTGAATCCTTTCTTCGGTTGATTATATGTTCACGACAGCTTCAATCTTGGTTTACGATTGCTTCCAATTAGTCGAGTTTGATTATTGAAAGAATTGGTACGTCTGTTCCTTTTTGATTTATACAGCTCTCGACTTTGATTCGAATTTTATGGTTTGTTCTTCTCTATTTAGCTCGAACTCGAATATCTTTTGCCGATGTTGTTTTAGGGCTTATATAGGAATCGAATTCCTTATATTTCATTCGTATATTTCATACGAATTCGTCTGATAATTTTTGGCTTGCCGTTCGATTTTTCATTGATGATTGTAATGAATTCTTACATTTTCAATTCGTATAATTTGTTTTCTTGATTAACACAGTGTTGATTTCTTATGTGGCCACCATGGCTTGTTTGATTTGTTCATTTGTTTGACACCTTGTTCATCACGGCTCTGACATTTGCTTTGACCAGTAGAATTTTTAACTGTTGTCGTGGTTAACTTTGGCCACTTTGATTTGTGAGACTATTTTCTCTCGACATTTAGTTCCTTACGTGATGATCTTGATTTGTACCTTGATTTTGTTCATCCCTGTAGCATACTTGACCTGTTCAATTTTTCTTTGCCGTTCCATGAAATTCTGATGACTTCGGCTATGGTGATAACATTTGACATTGTCACTGACTTTGTACATGTGTGTTCAAGCCCCTGTTGTCTGCATTGCTTGATTCGAAGTCTGGTTCATGATATTTGTGCGCTGCATATTTTTCTGCTGAGACTACACTTGTACATGTCTCTGGTATCATAGTTTCATTCTAGTCTGTGCATTCTTCTCTGGCTTGAATTTTGGTTGTATGCATAATGCCTGACCATTTCCACGTATTGTAGCTGTTATCTTGTTCATGCTAGCCTAGTGTCATGTTGCACTACCTTTTTGTTTACTGCTAGTTCATTATGTAGTCTGGTCGATAATTATGGTGTATGCATTAAGTCATGTTGGTGATGAGGCTTTGTTCCTTTGAGTCAGTTTGCGTTGCTTCATTCTTATCATATGATGAATTCTGTTGTCAATTTATGGTGTACTATTTGAAGCTCTGCACTGTTCATTTGATGTTGTTGAACTTAGTTCCATGGTGGTTGATGTCGTATAGCAAGACTTTCATTTGTCATTGATATTGCCTCTGTGTGTCTCCAGTTAGAGTTGTACTTGCCTTTCTTTTGTCTTTGCTGGTTTGTGTGTATTTGGCCTTGCTGTATGGTCAGTGCTGTTTTGGATAACATTTTTAGTGGTTGCTGTGTACTCTAGTTTCATGATGTATGTTTACAGCCTTGCTCATCTACTTGATGTCTACATGATGTTGCATGACTTCGGCATTTATGTCTTGTTCAAAACTGCTACTTGATGCTTGCATCCCTGTGCTTCTTGTCTGGTTCATGCCTTGATATTGACTGTTGCATTGCTTCTGATCATATGTGTTGACTTCTTCATGTTACATGATTGTTGAGCTAGTCTTCATTTAGCTTGAGTGGATATTGAACTCTATTGTTTGGTCAGAACTGTTGCAGTCCCTGTTTTCTGGTGATTGACTTGAACTTTGGACGAGACTTGAATTTTTGTGTCTTGACCATTTCATTTAAATTTGCACCTGTGTTGAATCCAGCTAATAGCTCGGGTTTGACCTTGTGCTGATATTGTGACATTATTTTTATTGCACTTGAGTTGAACCCAGCTTTTGATTTGGGTTTGGCGTTGTGCTCACCTATCCCTGTAACTTTGTCAAGTGTATATATCGGTGTGTCGGATGTGATCCAACCATCTAGCACTAAGCGGGCACGACATGACCGTTCATGCATCAACACTTATCCCCGGCATGGGACCTATAACATAATCTTATAGGGGTGCACTCCAACCGAACAAGACAAAATTTCTTCCTTGATTCGACAGGGAGATGCGGATTCGCAAAACGGACCTAGCTGAACGTCTTATTCCAATGGATGTGATTACCCATCCTACCGCAAATGAACGTGACATGACCATTCATCCACTAACTCTAGCCAATGACCTGGCAGGTTGTGCATGCAACGTGGATGGATGTGACCTAACCATCCGCTAATCAACTCCTTTCTCCAATTCAGTAGGAGAAACATCAAATTAAAGTTGTCGCAATGTGACCGACATTATGGCATGTACAGTGATACATTGTGCATGTCACAACTTGTTCGTATATGATGAATTCAAATTAAATGATGAAGAACAATCCAAATAACTTAGGCGAATAATATTTTCAAAATTACATTTTCTTTTACGCTGCAAAAATATTTTATTTTCAATTTTACTGCGTTAGTATTTATTTTTGCAGATTGCTCAGATGCTGGATTCAAGTTGAAGATAAAATACGAGTGAATAAGTGAATTATAGTAAGGTACATTTGTAAATTAGAAATTGTGATGTAATCAAATTTATATTGTAATTGAAATTGTATATGTATAGTGAGAGCTTGAATTTGTACTATTCAAAATTGTAATAGATATTTGTTTGAATAAAATATCTGTTTGAATTTAAATTCCGTGTTATTTATTTTATTCATCAAATATTTATTTAATTATATGAAAAATAAAATAGTACATTAACAAATACATTTAAATGAATATACATATGTTTATTATCATCAAAGAAAAATCATATACTCGCATGTTCAACAATGAGGATGGTTGGGGACGTGGCTAGAGATGGCGTAGGTGATGTGGGTTCGGGGAAAAATGCTCAGAAAATTATAATTTGATCGTGGTGGCGGAACGATGTTCATCTAGGGTTTAAGCTAGTGTTTTTATATTGGTCGGAATTCCTATTGCTGCGTCGTCCTCAGGTGACCGGAGCTGATGCTCCAGTGGGGATAGTAGTGTGAGGTCTGGATGAAGCTATGAGGGCGATCATGTGACCTCTGATGCCCAGAGGTGGAAGAATGAGGCAATTTCGTGATGATCGTTTTTGGTTCCAGTTTGGTCAGAGAGTTCATTTGCGAATTCGACGTCGACTCTGATTTCTAGGTGTTCGTGAGACAAGTATGGGCCGTCGTCGATGTGTGGGAGGTCGAAGCTTGGTTCGTAGGTGGCCGGAGTTCATGTGCCTGTGCACGGTGCCAGTTTGGTATTAGTAGGCAATGGGTTGGGAACGAAGGGTTTTAACTCGAAGTTATCTTTGGGTACTTGCATCACTGGCTCGAGACCTGACTCGGGTAGTTTGGGGGTGTGTATCGGGTTTTATAAAATTTAAATAAAAAATTAAGGTTTTGAAAAGGAATACGGGTGGATTTTGAGAAAAACTCGAAGTAGGTAGCGTGTTAGCCCGGGTGATGCTCAAATAAGTCTCAGGTTGACATATAAAAACCGTTTTAACTTTGAAACCAAATTTAAATTTTAAAGCATTTTAATAACCATGTTTTAAATAATTGTTTTGGTTTAAAAATTTGGATTAATAAAGGATTAAAGAAAATTATGTTAAAAGTGATTAAGTTTTGATTTATTTAATTTGTGACATTATTTATTAATTAATTATTTTAAATAAATAATGTAATTAATCAAGATAAAATGACGTTTTGATTTACCTTAATTTCTTGAATAAATTAATGTGTTAATAATGATTAATTATAAGATTTATTAATTAAAGATTTTGATAATGATTAAATGATAAATCAAGACAAATGATTTATAATTACTTAAATAATTAAAGAATAATCAATTAAAGGTTAATTAATTTATAATGAACGATTAATTAATTAAGGTAATTAATTAAGAAATATTTAATTAATGAAATAATTAAGATTAATTAATTAGTAATTAAGGATTAATTAATGTATACTTAAGAATAATTAATCATTCATTAAGGATAATCAATGAAAATAATAATGTGATTGATTAATTATAATCACATGATTTATTCATCTTAATTGTAGATGACTTATTATTATTAAATGCTTTATATTAATTGATACTCTGATATGTTATTTTGATACCATTTAATATGAATTGCTTTATGCTGAGTTGTGATATCTGTGATTTGTTTCTATGTGAATGTGAAAACCCATTGGCCCATAAAATGGCATTCGAATTTCGATGCGACAGGGAGTTAGATTTCAGTTGGTTATCCAAAACCCACATCGAACCTTAATGGTGAATCTTTGTGAATGATATATCCACGTGTTTTTAAATTAAGCGTTCACTATTCGATTTTGCTGGGAGAGGACTTTTGTGTCATATAACCCATTCCGAATAGTGATACGACCAAATGGAAAGCATTTGAAGACGGTGATGAAGACCGGTTGTCTTCGAGAACGATAGGATAACCTGTCGAATGACTCTGCACTAAGTTGCTCCAGTATAGAGATCTCCATATGTGAAGGAAAGTCCGATCGGGATTGTGGATGCCCGGATTGCAAGAGCTTCTTTGGAAGTGCCTTCGGTTCCATTCGAACCCGGAACAGACTTGTATGGTTGTAGTCTTACATTACACTTTGAGATATAAAGCTGATTTCTTTCAAATACATTTCTATTGGTGGAGGAGAATTTATTCTCTTATCTTAACACCCTTCTCTGAGACGTACGAGCTCAAAGGTTATGTAGTTGATGGTTGTTTGTGATAACTCCCAACTTGGTAGTGTGGCATGCTGAGTGCTGCTGATCATTTGTTGATCAAAGCATGGCTTTTGTAAAAAGCGTAGCTTTGTGAACGAGACTTCGTCGAAACCCATATCCCAGTAATGGTTGAAATGGGAATGTTGCGGCAAGGTTTTTAGGGGTCATGCCCCTAGGGTATGTTCATTTTCTTCTAGATAAGATGTGGTATCATGGTATGAGCCCAGATATTTAACTATGTGGTTGTTGCTATTTGTTGGTGAATCTCGGGATAAAGGTAGGCAACGACCGGGGATGGCATACTTGTAGGTGTTACCTAGTTATAGAGGTAACCTGACCTTGTGTTGGTAGCGATCCGGTTTGGTTCTTGGGGGCGTCCCTCCAGAGACGTTCCATTTAGTAAGAGTTCCTTAGCCTGACCATTTGTTCGAAATCCAATCAAACAATACGAGCCCTTTATGATTGCAATTGTATAACCTGCCACCTCAGGTGCTACCTATAGTAGGCATATTATAATGGTACCTCTGCTGGCTAAGATTAATATTGAATGTTTTCACACTATGCACTAATAATAATATCAAAAGAGGTTTCTCGTATCAAGCATGTTTGGCTATCATAAGGAGAAATCTCCTCCAATTGTGCGATTGCATTGTGTGTGCGCGGGGAGGCCTTATGGTAGTTTCATTTTTCAATAGCATAACAGATTTCTTTTATAAAATGTTTTTGTTCAAACAACTATTTTTGTTTACTCATACCAGTCCTATGACGGACCCGGAGTTTATTGTTCCCTTCCTAAACTCTGGGTGCCCATAATTTCCGTATGGGTAGCCTAGAAGCAGGTTATCCGTGTTTGGAGCTAGCTTGGAATTTTTTTGAAGTCTTTTTAGAAGCTATCAAATTTTGAAAGCTTTTGGCCTTGTAAACCCTTTGAAGTTTTTGGTTCTGAAGTGCTTAGTTGGGATTCTCGCTCTCTTTCTTTTGAAGACTCTCTTGAAGTTGTGATAACTCTGTTATCTTTTCTGCTGTGGTGTTATCATTTGTTGTTGTATCATGTATATAACTCTGATGTTAGTGTTCAATGTTGTAATGGATATTGTGATGATGTTGTATCGGTGTTGTGATCAATGATAATTCGTTTTGTTTCCGCTGTTTATATTCATCTAATGTTGTTATAAGCTCCATCCAAGCTGGAGTTCAACATTTGAATCTCCGACAATCGAATACAAATGAGGTATTTGATGTCTATTTCTGAACGCTGAATTTTGGATCGTGATAAGTGGTATCAAAGCTAAAGGTTGAGTAAGAACTTTAGCTACAGAATATAACATATTAGGCGGCTCATTAGAGACAGGGTGAAGTATACCCTAGAATAGTATAACCCGAGAGATCGAAACCCTAAAATTCTTGGTCTATTTCTTTAAACTGTTGATATCCCTAAGATATCTTGTCCGTATGCCTAAATCAAGTTTTTCTTATTATGACGATCTAGAATTTTGGACAATTTAAATTGGGATATTTAATTGATTTTAATATTTAAAAGCTAGTTTATAACTTAAATTTCAAATATCATCATTATTTGGAAATTTAATTATTGGATTCAATTACTGGAAGAGTTTTAAGCCTGCTAAAAATAATTTAAGGGTTTATGAAAATTATATCGATAGTACTAAAGATAGTAAAAGTGTTGAAATTGAATTTGGAAATGTTTTGTTAAGTTTTAAAAATATATCGTTTAAATTGACGTATAAAAATAGCCTTCCGAGGCGCAGTCTCGGATTTCGTGAAACCAGTTCCATTGGATCCGTAATATTATACTATTATCGGGTTTCAATTTTCGTAGTGTTTGGAGTTGTTTTGTGAGAATAAGACATATAAACGCGCTTAAATCTATATCGGAAATTAAATATAATAACTGGGTCCCAGAAAGCTATCTTCTCCATACGATCGAATTAGGACTCGTAACATTTTCCATTGCGTTTGGAATAGGGGTTTAACATTATAAACGTCTAGCGGTATGCCTCGATTGGAGGTCGTAATTTTTATTGTTAAACATGGGATATGTGATATTTGAAACTAAATAATATTATAACGGGTCAAGTCAACCTTGCCTAGCGTATAACCGAAGCCATCTCATTTCGTTAAACGCCAATATCTTATCCATTTCTTCCTGTATCTTCCCCAGTAATTCAAATCATACACTAACGGAAAAAAATGGCCGCTCTCATCCATTTTCAAATCAAAGCCGAGCCCTTCATTTCCTCTTCTCCCCCCTCTCATTCGACCTTCAGCTCGATTCCCCTTCCTTCTTCAATTTCGAAATCGAAACCCAGTTAATAAAAAAAACTATCACGCGATCAAATCGATCACGATTTCAGGAAGTCACGCGCAACGCCTTCGCTCGATAAAAGAAAGGCGGCGTTGGAGGGAAACAAGACGCAGAGAGCAGATAGGGTTAATCATGATTGGGTTTGGTCGCGCAATGGAAAGGGTGGATGCGCGAGCGTAGGCGGTTGGGGAGGGGTGACGTGGGGACAAGGCGCACGAGCAAGGTGGGTGGTGGCTTCGCGTTGCAGTTAGGGTTGGAGAGAGAGTCGCGTTCGATTGGTGACGTGATGTGATGGAGGACGGGTATGGGTTCGCGTGGGAGTTCGGCGTGGGGTTCATGAGGCAGTGGAGGCTGTAAGGTATTTGTATTCGTTTTTTTTTTTCAATTTAGCTTGATTTAATAAAATATGTATAGGCAGAAAAAAAGTCTATATAGGAAATTATATAAAATAAACTTTGAATCTAGATAAATAATTTTTTTTGGTACATGTAGTTTCAAAGGTGAAACACACACACACACACACACACACACACACACCCCTCCACTTTTAATTTTTCTAATTTATTTTAAAACAAATATTAAGGAAATTAATTTGTTTAACTGGTTCATTTAACTATTTTAAACACCAAAAATAAAGCATTATAGAGATAAATTTGTTTTATAAACTTGTTTAATTATCTTAGTTTCCAAAAACATCTTTTTAAAAAAACAAGGGAATTAGTTTAAACTAAAACTATTAGTAAAAAAAAATCAAGGGTTAATTAAATTTATCAAATGAGAATTTAATTTGTTCAATTATTTTGGATATTGATAAACTATATAAATATTAATTCAAGGACTAAAATTATGGAGGAACAAGTCAAGATGGATTGAATTTGCGAATAAAGATCGAAGGTGAGTTAATCTCACTCATCTGATTGATATTTAAATTTAAATACTTAAATTTAAATATTTGGTTGAATGACTGAATTGTTTGATGTCAATATTATATATAGTGGTATATAATATATCACGGAATGATTGATTTCCCTCATTATATAGCAGATGAGACCCTATGCGCCACATAATAGCGGATGATGTTATATAAATCCTATATACCACGATATTCCACCTCGAAGTGGAATTGGTATTTTATATTGTGCTAACGTCTGTGGATGCGGGGAAACAGGTTGGAGGAATCCAACTGGATCCCTCAAAATTATCTATATTGTTTAATATTCTCTGTTATGAATATTTGATATTTTGTGATGAATATTATTGATAATTGGAATGTCGAATGTTATGGTTTACTTGAAAATATTTCGATACACTGAGTTACCAAAATATATAGAATTGGATTTCTGAAAAGAAAAAAAAAGAGTTTGTAAGTGAAATAATGATAGAGAATTTAATAAATTAAGAATGAACTGGATAAGAATATTAGTGGTTTTAAAATTCTAATAAATGAATTCCGTATATGAAAAGGAAATTTTGAATAAACAGGAATAATAAATTTTAAACTTCAGTGTTATTATTTTAAAGAATAAAGCATTTATTTTAAATTTAAGATTTAAATTATTAAGAATGAAGAAGAAATTTGGAAAATCTGAAATTGGTATGTTTCAGTTAAAAGATTTAAAAGCAAAACAAAAATAATAATAAGGTCTATAATTAATGGATTTTGAAATGAACTGAGTAAGTAAAGAAATTTGTTTCAAAATGGAGTAAATTGAAAATCAATTTGAAGATTATTTAAGTGGTTGAAGTTGGAACTTTAAAGGAGAAGTGGGACTTTGAAATTTATAAACTGGATTTATAAAAGCAAAGTAATAAATCAGTGGATATTTGGAGGAATAAATTCACGATGGAAAGTTATTAAAGGAATGAGAAATTTTGTTTAAAAATAAATTGAGATTTATTTTTAAAGGATGTGAAGAGATGTATATTTCCCTGGATAGCCAAGTACGGTTTCAAAGTGAATTTTTAAATATAAGTTAAAAGTTTTAATGTTGTTTTAAAAAGCATATTTTGGAAAATTTATTTTTTTTTTAGAAAAATATAAATTTAAATTGTAAGTAAATATTTTTCAAATCTATTATCGTAGTAATTAATTAAAGGTGTCTTGGTATTTTGTTTTAAAAAAAAGAGAAAATCTAGTTTTATATTTTATAAAGTAATCTTATTTTAAATATTCCTACATTATATATTTTTAATACAACATTGAAGTAGTTCTAAATTTAAACGTTTTAAAGGATATTTTATAATAAAGAGTTTTGAATTATTTTAAAATCTAAAGTGTTTGTACTTGGTGATTTCAGTGGAAATAGAAAATATTTGGGAAATTTCCGTAAAAAGAAGATGGTTTGAAACTGTGTTCAAAAGGTTGAAAATGGAAATGCATCTTGCGAAAATATTTTGAGAATAATAAATAATTCAGGAGAAATTATTTATGGTTGATGGCTGTTATGAATGTTAATTGATAGTTAAATAACCGACTATCAATATTGGCCAAATGCGCTGATCGTTTCAAAGAGACTAGGATCAGGATTTATTTCTCGAAAACCACTTCGATCCGGTTCGTTTGTTTTTGTGAGGAAGACGAGTCCGGAGTCGAAGATGGAGCAGTAAAGTGCAAGGGCTAGTCACTACTAATCCTGAGGATATTTTCAAAATGGATGTAGTAGGAATAGTGCCTTCGGTTCCATTCGAACCCGGGACGGACTTGTATGGATGAATGCTTTTAGAACATCGTCAGGTGGACGATGAGCATTCTAAGTGAAACGATCTAAAATGGTAACGCTTAGCCTCAAGCCTCATCAATTGGGAATGACTGAAAATCAGGGGTTATGCAGCAAGGCTAGGTGGGTAGCACCAATTTTAGGGTGAGGTCATCTTTGTCTAGATGTCCCTTTATTTCGGCTTAGTGGTGCGGTTGTTGATCCCAATCGTGGGGTGATCTTACTTGGGATTATCCAGTAAGGGGTAGTCCCGGTCTTGCGTTGCAAGGGGTCGAAAGTGATCCTCGGTATGCTGATCTAGACCAAATACCGTGACAGGTGGTACCCCAGTGCCTAGTCATTAGATGGAAATCCATTTTCCCTACGCGCCTGTATGGTTTTGATTGTGCCCAACTATTGCTGAAACGTGAGATGCAAGCATTTCAGCTAGATTCTATTTTACTTTCTATAGACACTATTATAATATCATAGAATTTTAATAAGAACTGTTTTAGCTATCGTAAGGTAAAAACCCAACATGTTTATTTGTGGCATGGTCTTACGAGATGCTTTTTATTTTCAAAGGATTTTTGAAACTTTAATAATCAATTTGAGTGTGATTTCTCATGCTGGTATTCCAGACTGACTTAGGTGTTATTTAACTATAATGCTCGGGTCAGATCGAGTATTATAGGATACAGGAAAGGATGTTGTGGAGCTCAGGAGACGAGCTGGATGGCGATACGTACTTCCATATTTGTGATTACATATTCCACTGTGTATTCATATTGTGAGGACAGATTATGATTACTGTCTAGTTATGTGATTATGTATACTCTGATGATGTATGTATAAACAGATATAGTATTTGTTTTTGGTGTAAAGATCTGTGATTATCTATTATATTTTATTCCACCACGATGGTTAGATTTTGATGTTGTTTTCTATCTTCTTCTTATTTAACCCAAATGGTTCGTATTTCCGTTCATCTTGAGTTGATTGATGTAGAATAGTGTTGACTTAAGGGGTACGGATTTGCGGGTCATTACACTTACTATTTACAAATAGTGAGAATGAGCGGGCGAAGAGGACGAGGTAGGGGATGGGAAAATACTGCTACAATTGGTCAAGTCCGTACAAAAACAGCTATACCTACTCAACCTCAACCGAATCTGGCTGATCTGTATTGAAGTTTTTCCTGACTTGGTGGTAAGCCATTCAGTGGCAAGGAGTCGATTATCGAATCACAAGCCTGGATTCGATCGTGCGAAAGGATTTTCAAAGGATTGAAATTAGAAGATGGTCAAATGCGATTAATAGCTTCTTGTCAACTCTAAGAGGAAGCTCTAGCTTGGTGGGAGACAATTACAGTAGATGATCTAGAAGATGAGTTCACTTGAAGTCGATTCAAAGAGGTGTTTGAGTAGCGATATATGCCATCTGCTGATATCTCTAAAATGTACCAGGAATTTATGAACTTGAAGCAGGGAAGTTTATCATTTGAAGAGTATTTGAACAAATTTAACTAGTTATCTCGATTTGGTTCGGAACTGGTGAATACACCCTTGAAAAAAATAAAAGGTTTATACGAGGGATGAATAAGAAGTACCATGAAAGAATGACAGCTCACGTGAAAGAATCCTTTTCTGATTTGATCGATATGGGTTATCGATATGCTACCCTGAATATGCAGGATGTTTCGGAAGTGAAGGGAAGTCCAAGTAATTCGAATTGAAAGAAAAGGAAGTTCGGAGGGAAGAAACCGAATCATGGTAAGGAGAAGAAGAGTAATCAGGAGAACTCGGCAAGAGATATTGCTTGTTAAAACTGTCAAGAGAAGGGCCATTATTCAAATGATTGTAAGAAGCCAAAGAAACAAGTAAAGGAAGATCAACCTGTAAAGATAAGTCAAAGAACCAAGGAATGTTTTCGTTGTCACAAGCCAAGCCACGAAGCTAAACATTTCCCGAAAAAGAAGCAAGCACAAGTGGCGAAAATGTACGCGATCAAAGATAAACCCTCAACTTCAAAGGTAGACAAAGAAAAAGGAATCTTAGAAGGTAACCTTATTATTTATGATAGAGTTGTTAGAGTATTGTTCGACACAGGCGCGCCACATAGCTTCATCCCCCAACAAACCGTAAATCAATTAAAACTTAAACCTAAATCTGTTGACGAACCTATTTGCGTAAAGAATCCAGTGGGTGGTCTTGCAAATCTTTCGCTCCGACGTAAAGACATTCCTATCTCGTATTCTTGTTATAGATTTCCTATCAGCCTTTTCATTCTCGATTTTAGTGAATTTGAAATCTTATCGGAATGGACTAGCTAATGAAATACGAAGCCAAATTAGATTGTAACAATCGAACAATTTTGATCGGAACCAAATCTGAGAATTTTATTGAAACCTCCTATAAGGATCCGAGTCCTAAGAGAGATAAGCTGATGTATACTTTGGGATATCCTGAACCTTGTTTGAAATCTATACTTATTGTCCGGGAATTTCCAGATGTATTCGAAGAAGTTAAATATTTACCCCCGCACAGAGAAATTGAATTCAGATTTGATTTAGTTCCAAATGCTCATCCTGTCATTCATGCAAGTCCCAGGATGGCACCCAGGGAAAGGATAGAACTAGTCAATCAAACCTGAGATTTGCTAGAGAAAGGATTAATATGTCCTAGTGTTTTCGAATAGGGTTCAGCTATGGTGTTTGTGGCTAAATCTGATGGATCCTTGAGATTGTGTGCGGACTACCGCGATCTCAATAAACTAATGCTCAAAAACAAATTTCCTTTACCTAGAATCGATGATCTATTCGATCAACTGCATGGCGCTCGATTCTTTTCAAAGATGGATCTAGCTCAAGGATTCCATCAGCTACGAATTACCAAAGACTGTGTTCACTGAACTGCTTTTAGGGGTCCAGACACATTCTACGAATGGTTATTCATGCCTTTCGGACTAACCAATGCTTCCGCATACTTCGTAAACTTAATAACCCATGTATTCCAAGAAGTATTGAACAAATTTGTTCTTGTGTTTATTGACGATATTCTGATCTATTCGAAGACCGAAGAGGAGCACGCTGAGCATTTGAGAATTGTTTTAGAAATATTAAGGAGAAACATTCCGTTCGCAAAATTTTTCAAATGCCATTTCTGGGTCAAGGAGATTAGATTTCTCAGTCACATTGTAAACGAAGAGGGAATTTCTAAAGCGGGCAAGATTTATGCTATTCTAGACTGGAAGCGACCCACAACTCCGAAAGAAGTTCGAAGTTTTCTGGGGTTAGCAGGATATTACCGGAAGTTTGTTCATGGTTTTTCTAAAATAGCTAGTCCGTTGACTAAGCTAACAATGAAGAAAGCTAAGTTCGATTGGACTCCGAAGTGTGATGAAGCTTTCCAGGAGTTGAAGAGGAGATTAACCACCGCTCCTATTCTTGCTATTATTAACGGGAATCAAGATCTATCTGTTTATACAGATACCTATGGAGATGGTGTAGGTGCGCTGCTAATGCAAAATGGGAAAGTGATTGCCTACGCAAGTAGATAATTACATCCCCATGAGAAAGACTACCCAATCCACGATCTGAATAACTTAGCTGTTATTTTCGCTTTGATAATATGGCTTCACTATCTTTTGGGTAAATTTTTTTCAGCTTTCCTAAAAATTTAAAAAGTTTTACTTAACTTAAGATTTGTACTTAAATAAATCCTCCTTGTTTTTAGGTGAAAAATTAGAATTATTCACCGATCATAAATCTCTAAAGTATCTCTTCACTCAGAAGGATTTAAATCTACGACAACAACATTAGTTGGAATTTCTAGCATCTTATGACCTGGATATTCTGTATACGCCTGGAAAAGCCAATGTAGTTGCTGATGCTTTGAGTAGGAAACACGCTATTCTTGCTCATCTTGTTGTCAGTCCTACTCTTCTTGAGATAATCACCAGCAAGCAAAAAGAAGACAAATTTCTTCATGAAATTTATGAAAGAATACATTGTGGTAAAGATACCAGTTTTGAAGTCGATGATAGTAAAGTTGTAAGACTGAAAGGCAGGTTGTGTGTTCCAGATATCTGAATCTAAAGCAGGAAGTATTGGACGAGTGTCACAAGTCTAAACTTAGTATCCATCCAGGAGTTAATAAGATGTATCGGGATATCAAAAGAACTTTCTGGTGGAAAACAATGAAAAGGGACATATCTATTTATGTGATTCGTTGTGCTACTTGTCAGCAAATCAAGAGCGATCAAAAGAAAATGGCAGGTTTACTTCAACCGTTGGAGGTGCCGAAGTGGAAGTGGGAATAAGTGTCTATGGATTTCATAGATGGTTTGCCAAGAACTCAGAAAGGTAATGAGGCAATTTGGTTTATTATGGACCGTTTGACCAAGACTGCACAATTTATCTCAGTAAAATCTACCCAAACAGCTGCAAGTTTGGCAAAGATATATATAAAGGAAATTGTCCATCTCCATGGTATACCAAGAAGTACAATGAGTGATCATGATTGATTTTCACTAGCAAAGTTTGGGAGGCATTTCAAGCCGCATTGGAAACCAAACTGAACTTCGGTACTGCTTACCATCTGTAGTCTGATGGGCAGACTGAAAGGATTAATCGAAACTTAGAAGACCTTTTGCGCACTTGTATTCTCGACTTTAGTGGTTCTTGGGAGAACCATTTGCATCTGGTTGAATTCTCATATAATAATAGCTATCAAGCCAGTATCGAAATGGCTCCTTTCGAAGCTTTATGTGGTCGTCCATGTCGATCACCAGCATGTTTGGATCGAGTAAGGTGATAGACTCGTCCTTGGAAAGCCACTGAAAAAGTTCATTTTATTCGAAATAAATTGATAACTACTTAAAGTCGTTAGAAGAGTTACTACAACCGCAGAAGAAGATCTTTAGAATTTCAAGTGGGAGATTCTGTATTCCTAAAAATGTCTCCAATGCGTGGTGTGTTGAGATTTGGGAAGACTGGTAAGCTAGCACCGCGTTATATTGGTCCTTTTCCTATATTGGAAAGGATCGTTCTTTTAGCTTACCGAGTGTAGCTACCCAGTTTGTTATCTAGCGTACACAATGTTTTTCACATTTCTTTCCTTTGAAAATACGTGCACGGTCCAGATAGTATTATTGAAGAAGCTACTCAACAAGATTTGGAGATCACACCAAATCTGGCAGTTAAAAGAGACCCGTTAAAGATCATTGATTGTGATGAAAAGCAGCCGAGGAATAAAGTTGTGAAACTGGTTAAAGTGCAATGGAGTGGTGATCCAATTGACTGTACTTAGGAAACAGAGGAGAGCATGTAGAAGTCCTATCCCAATTGCAGAGTGTATATTTTGGCTTAGTCTGGTAAGCCATTTTCTATCTTTTTCTGTATTCATATATTCTTTGTTTGTCTCTCTCTCACTTTCAAATTTTGAGGACGAAATTTTCTTAAGGGGAGAATCTGTAACATCCCTAAATTTTATCAATCTAAAGTTAGTAATTAATTTGAATTTCTAGAATTTAATTTGGAATTAATTCAAAATCTTTCAAGACAAATAGAATTAGTATTGATTTATACATATATAAATGGATTATAATTCAAATTTGAATTTGAATTTGAACTTGAACTTAAAATTTAAGTAAATGTCTTAATAAAATAATTTGGATTTTAAATTATATATATAGGTAATTTATTTAACGAATAATTAGTTTCAAAACCATTTTCTTTAAAATTGCGTGTATATATATATAAAGAAGAATGTGTTTATGAAAACAGAAAATGCAATTTAAAAATCAAAATAAAATACAAAAGACAAGTGTTAAATTATGAATGCATTATTAACATGCAAATTACAATAGTAAGAAAGATGGTGTGAAAATTTACAAGTGTGATGATCTTGTAATTAAAGTTAACAAGTGCCATCACGTGGTTTTATTTTCGAGAAATTCATAAAAAGAAAATAAAGCTATATAACATTTCTAATACCCTTCTTCTCATTCCTTTATCTTCATTTTTAAAACTAAGCCTATACAAACTCTAACATCAGAAGCCAGAGAATTAAGAACAATTCAAAATATAAAATCATCAAAACAAGACAAAGCAAAACCTAGAAATTAAAATACTTCAAAATCTAAAGCCAGGAAATCATCTCTATCTAGTAAATCAAGAAACAGTTTCAAATTTCAAATAGGTAGCGATTTCGACTCAACAATCAAGCAAGCGATCAATTCAAATAATTCCAGTTTAAGATCTAACATCAACATTAAACAAATCATAGTTTGCAAATTCCATACTTTTCAAATTTCAAAGCCCAGACTTCTTCTCTGTTCAAATTCACAGGTGAATAAACTTTTGAATTTTGATTTCTAGCTTGTTGTTTGATAATCATGTTGAAGTAAATAAAAGTGATGAAGTATTATATGCATGCAAGTATATATGGATATAAGTATGAATTAGCTATGCATGTCTGGAAAACAGACATATGAATTTTGTTCCAAGTTTACAGGCATCAGGCCTATTCAAAATTTGATTTCTCTTTCCCTAATCATTGTTAGACTTTAGAATTTAAACAAAAGTTGTTTTTTTAAACATGATTCAAATCTTAAAAATAAATCTAAGTAAAACAAATCAAAGCATTCTTCTGGAAATTGAAAAATACAGGGAAACTTACTATATGTTGAATTTTCACGTATCATGATTCATGTTTTCAAACATATTATCTGAAATGCTTTATAAAATAAAGATTTTTAAAAGTGAAATCATATTTTTTAAGTACGTACTCACTGATTAATTCTAGGATGATCGAAATTGGGGTTATTGTCAAATTCTGGTCATCGACGTGATGAGGATGGTCGGGGTCATGGCTGGAGATGGCCTAGGTGATATGAATTCGGAGAAAATGCTCGGAAAATTTTAATTTGATCGTGGTGGCCGAACGAAATTCATCTAGGGTTTAAGCTAGTGTTTCTATATTGGTCGGAATTCCTATTGTTGCGTTGTCCTCAGGTGACCGAAGTTGATCGCTCCGGTGGGGATAATAGCGTGAGGTCTGGGCGAAGCTTCGAGGGCGATCACGTGACCTCTGACGGCTAGAGGAGGAAGAACGAGGCGATTTTGTGACGATAGATTTTGGTTCTAGTTTGGTCAGATAGTTCGTTTGCGAGTTCATCGTCGACTTTGATTTTTGGGTGTTCGTTAGACTAGTATGGGTCGTCGTCGATGTGTGAAGGTTGGAGCTTGGTTCGTAGGTGATTAGAATTTTTGGCATGTGCATGGTTCCAGTTTGGTATCAGTAGGCTATGGGTTGGTAACAAAGGGTTTTAACTCGAAGTTATCTTCGGGTAACTGCTTCACTGGCTCGAGACCTGGCTCGGATAGTTTGGGGTGTGTATCGGGTTTTATAAATCTTAAACATAAAATTGAGGTTTTGAAAAGGGATACAGGTGGATTTTGAGAAAAACTCAAAGCAGGTAGCATGTTAGACCGGTTGATGCTCGAAATAGGTCTCGGGTTGACATATAAAAACAGTTTTAACTTTAAAACCAAATTTAAATTGTAAAACATTTTAACAACCATGTTTTAAATAATTGTTTTGGTTTAAATATTTGGATTGATAAAGGATCTAAGAAAATTATGTTAAAAGTGATTAAGTTTTAATTTATTTAATTTGTGACATTATTTAGTAATTAATTATTTTAAATAAATAATGTAATTAATTAAGATAAAATGACATTTTGATTTACCTTAATTTCTTGAATAAATTAATGTGTTAATAATGATTAATTATAAGGTTTATTAATTAAATATTTTTATAATGAATAAATGATAAATTAAGGTAAATGATTTATAATAACTTAAATAATTAAAGAATAATTAATTAAAGGTTAATTAATTATTTAAGGTTAATTAATTTATAATTAAGGATTAATTAATTAACATAATTAATTAAGAAATATTTAATTAATGAAAGTAATTAAGACTAATTAGTGAAAATAATTAGGGTATGTCCATTTTCTTCTGAATAAGAGGTGGTATCATGGTATGATGCCCAGATGTTTAACTGTGTGGTTGTTGCTATTTGTTGGTGAATCCTGGGATAAAGGTCGGTAACGACCGGGGATGGCATACATGTAGGTATTACCTAGTTACAGAGGTAACCCGGCCTTGTGTCGGTAGAGATCCGGTTTGGTTCTTGGGGGCGTCCCTCCAGAGGCGTTCCATTTAGTAAGGAAGTTCCTTAGCCTGACCATTTGTTGGAAATCTAATCAAACAATACGAGCCCATTACGATTGCAATTATATAACCTGCCACCTCAGGTGGTAGCTATGGTAGGCCTAGTTTTATGGTACCTATGATGGCTAAGATTAATATTATACTTTTGAAATGTTTTCACACTATGTAATAATAATAATATCAAAAGAGTTTTCTCGTATCAAGCATGTTTGACTATCATAAGGAGAAATCTCCTCCAATTGTGCAATTGCATTGTGTGTGTGCGGGGAGGCCTTATGGTAGTTTCATTTTTCAAAAGTATAACAAATTTCTTTTATAAAATGTTTTTGTTCAAACAATTTTTTTTGTTTACTCATACTAGTCTCATGACTGACCCAGAGTTTATTGTTCCCTTTCTAAACTCTGGGTGCCCATAATTTCAACATGGGCAACCTAGAAGCAGGTTATCCAAGTTTTGGAGCTAGCTTGGAATTTTTTTTGAAGTCTTTTTGGAAGCTATCGAATTTTGGAAACTTTTGGCCTTGGAAACCCTTTGAATTTTTTGGTTCTGAAGCTGCTTAGTTGGGATTCTCGTTCTCTTTCTTTTGAAGACTCTCTTGAAGTTGTGATTACTCTGTTATCTTTTCCGCTTTGGTGTTATCATTTGTTGTTGTATCATGTATATAACCCTGATGTTATTGTTCAATGTCGTAATGGATATTGTGATGATGTTGTATCACTGTTGTGATCAATGATAATTCATTTTGTTTCTGCTATTTATGTTCATCTAATTTTGTTATAAGCTCCATCCGAACTCGAGTTCAACGTTTGAATCTCTGGCAGTCGAATACAAGTGAGGTATTTGATGTCGATTTTCTGAATTTTGGGTCGTGATAATATTACTTTAGGTGAAAGTGAATAAAGGTGAAAACATCTCTTTTGAAACCACCCTTTATTTTATAAATATTGGGGATTTGATGTTTTTGAAACCATCCTTTCGAAAGCATTGAAACATCTAGGAAAACAATTGAAGGTTGGCATTAAAACCCCTTTCGAAACCATTGCCTTCGACCCCTTCGAAAGCATAGCTCTCGACCCCTTCGAAAACTTTGGGAAGCGGCTTATATTTACAAAAACAATGAACCTTTCGACAACATCGATGCCATCGGAAGGTCATAAATTCTCAAAAGGGTTTCGACATGGTCGAGACTACTCCTTCGAAAGCTTTAAACCAAAATATAAGTAACTCATTTGGAAACTAATTATTTAAAACAAAGGTCGTAGCTCACTTTCGAAAGCCTCTTTGACATACCCTTTCGAAAAAATAGCTTTCGATTGTGTCGAAAGCCGTTTGTAAACTATCCTTTCAAAACTATAGCTTTCGACATTTTCGAAAGCTCTTTAAAAACTATCCTTTCGAAAGCATAGCTTTCAACCATGTCGAAAGCCTAGCTTTCGACTTTATCGAAATCTCTTGAAAAACAGGCAAGTAATTTTCTTTTCAAACCAAAAATAAACTAAGGAACTAACTCCTTCGAAAGCAACCTTTCGACATCTTACCTTTCGCCTTGGTCCAATTGACTACATACCACCTGAATGATATCATGTGCATTAGTTTTGACCTACTTGGTTTTGATGAAGTCGTAAGGTCTTGGTCGGAAGGTCCTTCCAGAGAGGGAGAACCCCTTTTTCTGATCAAAAGTTGTTTTTACCAAATTAAGTAAACTTTTTGTAAAAAACTTGCCTACTTATAAACATTTGATTAGCTTTCACAAACTTTTAAATAATTTGGATAATATTTATTGCATTTTCTCAGATCTAAAATCAAGTTAACTTTTAAAAAATAATCCCTTCCTATTATCAAAACAATTAAATCATTTGGGTCCTCCTTTCGAACAATTTAATTTGCATACTAAATCACTTAGTAAAAATCCCCAAAAATTCCAGAAATTCACTTTAATCGTGTTATCTAACACATCAAAATTCCAGACCCAAATTCTTAATATATTTTCCAAAATAAATTTATAAACCCAAATACCCATATTTTTCTTTGAAAATTCATAACAAATTCCATGGCATAGACTATTATAAAAATTGAAACACAACTACAAATCATGTTTTCCGTAACATATAATTTTACGTGGCATTTAAAATCATTTAATCTCGGTTTTACCCTTAAACCATGTATATCTCCTTTAAACAACCTTGTTTAAACCATATAAATCATAAATCATGCATATCATCATTCAGTATATCATAAAAATAGATTTAGACTTAAATTCGAAACCGCATGATTATAAAACCAAAATAGAGATGTAGAAATTATTATTCACCTTAGATTGGATAAGGAAATTAAAGTTTGACCGAGGTTGATTTCTTCTAGCTTGATCCTAAGCTTTAGATTGATTTTCTCTTCTCTTCTTTCTTCCTAATGGCCAGCCTTCCTTTCTTACGGTTATAATTTTTATTTTAGATAAAATGAACATGTATGGCCTAAAGAAAATGGTATAAAGGGAGAATGTATGCGGCAATTACCCTAATGCCCTTATATATATGTTATTTTATAAATATGTGCGTGTGTGTATGTATATTTAAAAAAATTTGAGTTAAATCTAAACTATATTACTTTCAAAAAAATAAATATTTTTATAGATATTTTATTATTTATAAATACAAATTTGTATATATTGTTTTAAAATATATATACATGCTTTTATAAATAAATAGTTTTATTTATTATTTTAAAATAATATATATACACACACATTTATAAATTAATATTTTATTTTATAAAGTAATGTTTCAGTTTATTATAAAAAGGGATATTTTTATTATGGCTAAAAGGTACATTAATATATTTACATTCTTTAAATATATTTAACTAATCAAGGATTTAGAAAAATCATATATATATATATATATATATATATATATATGTTAAAAAATTATTTTTAATTAACTATACATTATTTTTAGTATTATTAAATTTGATTTTGAATTTAGTTATATAATATATATATATATATATATATATATATATATATATATATATATATATAAACAAATGTAAGTACGTACGTATGTTTGTATGTATGTATATTATTTTAAACTGCAGATCCAGATCCATTTTTTAAATTGTTTTGCTAAGTTAACTATTAGATATCTCAAAAGGTCCTAATTTTAAAATTACTGACTTAGATAAAATCATTTAATTTTATTTAAAAATTATTATTTTGAAATCATCGATTCATTTTTATATAATTTAAAATTGATTTAGACAACCAATTTGTATACAAAGGAAAAATGCATCTTTTGCGGTGTAAATGTGAGCACCTATAAACATACACATTAACCATGTACACTTTTTATATTGTGCACGTTCACTTTACGAATATAAGTGTATTTTATACACTTATAATAAAATTAAACCTTTTATAAACAAGTTAAATTATATTAGATTTCATTTAAAATATATTAGATTGGATATAAAATCAAATAGACTTTATATGTCCAACAAAAGATCCAAAATGGTAAAAAAAATGAAATTCATAACCCGTTATGATCTAACCTAGATCATTTTAGTGGTATCATAACTAAATAGCCTATGCATCTAAACTAGCAATATCGAGGCTAATTTATCAGAGCCAACTAATTTGCTAGGGTGTCTATAAAGGTATTATCTAAGGTTTGGTTCGCGTAATCAAGTACTCCGCTCTACCTGGCTATTAGCCGAGCCCAAATAATAAAGTAAGCCCAAATATTATCGTAAATATAAAGACTCGAACTGATTTTGGGTCATAGGCTAGTAGTCAAAATATGTTTTGAAAATTTAAATAATACTTTAAATTTGAAAGGTTAAATTTTAAAATATGAAAGAAATTATATAAATATACTACCGAAGACCTGTTGTACTAATATATACTACCACCTAAGTACCCAAAAAAACATTTTTCAATTTTTTTTAAAATTAGTTAATTAATTTATAAATTTTATTATAATTAATTAAATAATTAATTTTTTTAAAGTTAATTAACTAAATTAAAACATATATCGATATATGTATATTTATCTGAAAATGTCAAACGTACATAATAATGGGGAAATTTTGACTTACATCTTTATGATTACAAAAAATTAGTCTTAGGTTCCTTTCAGTTTTCTTTCATAAATTACATTCCCATTTTCAAAAAAGGATAAAATTCACGAAGGTATTTGGATAATTTTAATAACCTTACGTGCACTTTTATGGTATACATTCATAACTCATAATTGCTGTGTATACATCAGAGTGGCGTTTTTCAATTTGGAAACGATGGAAGTGAAAAAGAAAGAAATTCAAAAAATGAGGGATGTAGAAAGTAGTTTCTAAAATGGAAGATGCAAACAAGTACGTTTAAAGAAGTGGGATGTGTTCTTAGTTTCCACCAATATAAATTATAAATTAATTATATTTAATTAAAAAATTTAAATTAATTAAATAATAAGTAATAAATGATATACCTGTATAGTGATATATGTATATAGTTATAGTAAATAAATAAATTCAAGTTTATAATGTTTAAAATGAATAAAATTTAATTAACTAAATTTTTATTTAAATAATTAATTAAATATGATTATTGAACAAAATTAAATTAAATATGATTTAATTGTAATAAATCAAATTAAGTTTAAAGAATAAATATATGTATAGTATGTATATTGTAATTTCAGAGTTGTTTGACTATTGGATCATGTGGGTGTTTTTCAAGAAATACATTATCCAATGAATCGATATTATTCAATATTTTTTCTTCTTCTAAACATGTCAATATATATATAAGTCTATAAATCCTTAATATAAATTGTCATTTATCTTTTATATATTAATATATTACTTGCATGCTCTCTAGTTGTTGATATTCCTTAAACTAGAGATGTTATTTGTAGTATTATTAACATATCGAATAGACGATGTGATATATATACACTTATTTATTGATATTTGTCATGGTACGAGCATTTATACTTAGTATGTTGCGAAGCGATAGGTTCGAGTGAATAATCTCTTTCGATTTATTGATATTCCTCAAGGTTGAGATAAGATTAAGATAAAGACCATGAGTTAGGAGTTGTATATGATCACTTGACAAAAATCTTATACATCGCTTGTGGGCGTGTGATTTATTGATATTCCTCAAGGTTATATTTTCGAGGTAAGCGAGTCCTAACACCCACTCGAGAAATAAATAGATTTCTTTGTTTCCTACTAAGGTTTTGTGAAACATAAAAGTCTAGTGGGAGCCTTATTAGAAAAATAAAATGAATACATTTAGACTATTTAATACTGTAAGAATGTATGCTAAATAAATTCAAAATGATCTACTTTGATAAATTTGTGCAACTAATGTGATTGATAAAATTTTTGTCAGTTAAAACATACAGATGAAAAAATTATTATTGATATGGAATATAAAT
This sequence comes from Allium cepa, assembly GCA_030765085.1. NCBI lineage: Eukaryota > Viridiplantae > Streptophyta > Magnoliopsida > Asparagales > Amaryllidaceae > Allium > Allium cepa. The sequence goes on from CM060942.1 coordinate 619,316,028, forward strand.
ACTTACTATTGGCGATATTTTTCATCTTACAACGCCAACTGAATCTTGTAAAGCAATTATGATAATAACGCTTTTGTAGTTGAGAATTAACAAATTAGCCTTAGAGGAAGTAACTGTGTTGCTTTAGCTTACACAATCTTGTGGATGCATTTTAACTGTTTGTTAAAATGCCAGTTCTAATTTGAAGTTAATTTTTGATATGGCTTCAGCAAAGTGTAACGTAAAGTACGGGACAGAGTGTACAAGCAAAATAAGATGATAGAGATTTATGTGGTTCGGATTTCGATGAATCTTACATCCACAGACCAACTTCTTCTCCCTTTTTATTCCTCATTTGAATTTACATTGTTTGTATCATCAAAAGCATATATTCCTTTTTATAGTTTTTAGAGTGGAAAAAAGGACCGTCGACATTACTATAGTGCCTCTTTATTTATAGTTGAGCTTTTTGGTGAATTGATGGAGTTATCCTTTCATGCTTCTCTTCCCCCATTAGATCTTTACATATGTCACTGGTTTGTTGTCAGTTCCCAGTATACATGGATCAATGGCATGGCTTTAGGAGAATAAATCTACCTTTGGCCAGGAGATTAGATTTTGAAGAGGGAATTCACGAAATTGAGATGAGAAAAACCCAAATTTGAATGTAGCATGCCTTCTTTGATCCTGCAAAGCAGTGGTTTTGTGAATTGCATAGATGTTTAAATAGTACTACGCTACTGAACGACCTTTTATTGGAGGAAGGATTGTATCGACTGCCCTTTACTAGTAAAGTACATTGTTGAGGTTTGCATGGCTTGGTAAAGGATGTTGTGCCGCCGTTTTGAAGGGGGATCGACATGTCTGAATCTATGACAACCCACCTCTATATCCATACTAAGATTATTATAGAGTAATACTATCAGATAATAAAGTGAATGTGATTGTATGAGTTACACACAAGAACATTCCCTTTGACTAACACTGGTACGCATTAAAACATCAAATAAATAACTCATTTATACGTAATCTCAAATGTCAGTATCTCATTGTAATATGGTGAATAAATAATATACGAACCAATGAAAATATATATATACACACAATGAATCAATGTCATACGAATATCGTATAACCATCCGAACCATCCTAATGTAAGACTCCTCTAAGCTGAATAAAATTCAAGCTGATCATGTCATCCATGTACCTGAATTGTCATTCGCTAACCCGATTATTATAAGTAACACACGGGTCAAACTATGTCTAAATTATAGGGTTGATAAATGTAAGTAAATAATATATTTGAAAGATAATAATGTGACACACAATATAACATTCAATTCAGTGATTACAATGTAATATAGTGTATGCGTGTGTATAATAATGGAAATATAAGCATGGTTTATGATTACAACGACTTAAAAGATCATCGAAAACATGCATAAAGATGTCATCATCCCTATTAGAAATCAAGAAAATTATATATAATGGATGAATCATTCATACAATAAAACATCATTATAGAAAACGAAATCATCAAGTGAATCGAGCTAACGCGCAACAATCTGTAAACATGTTTTAACTTGCATAACATTTTGTAAACATTGAGGGTTATTAATGAAACCATCATTATGTTTATTTATTATTCTGTGTTTTAATTTATGCACCTTTCTTTTAGGTAAAAACTTTAAGTATTGTAATCCCATTTTATCAAAGTCGTATGAAGAAAGTAGTTTAGCCCAACAATTTAAAGTTTTAAACAATAAGCTATGGAGGGTTTATTGATGAGAACGACCTTAGCACGTAGGATGGAAAATGAATTGGAGAAGATTACCACTCAATTAGGAAAAGACACTCAAGGACTTTAATCCAAAATTACACAAGTTATTCATGAAAGGAATGCACCGTATGATCTAGTACTGTGCAAGTGGGGCTTCACATTAGAAAATGAATCTTGTCTCTTAGGACATCCCCTTACTATTGTTCAAGAATAGACTTAGGCATAGAGAAAAATAAGGTTCTTCTTTTGATGTATATTTTTTTAGTTACTACTTGAATGAAACATTTTTATATATTCTAAACATACTCCCATGTAATCGTTCTATTATTATTATAATATATTTTTTAATTGTCTACTTATTGACCCTTATCTGGCTATTACTTCTTTGAATATTGCACCTATTTACTCCATCAGCCCCATTCATCATACTCCTTGTAGACAAGATCCTGCTTTTTCCACCAGTGTTGAAAATTATGAAATTTGGATCAAAGAGCTTGAGGCTGCAAACATATGTCTTATTGAGCTGAAAGAATCAGTTGTTGATAAAAATTGGTTAGGAGCTCGGTGTGTGGTTTGATGAACAACAACGGGATTTAAAAGAGTCTAAGCAAGCTAATGTATGGCTTGTTGCATTATTAAACTGCATTCAGAAATAGAAGAGTTGAAGAAAAAACTAAAGTCTCTCAAAATCATATTGTTGGTTTGGAAGGTTTGTTGAGAGATGCTACCAATGCTTATAGGATTGTATATGCAGATGAGATCAGGGCTCTAGAACGCAGAGTTGAGAAGTTGTCTGAGTAGATCGTAAAGAAAATTAGTGTTGAAGATGACTCTGCTGTAGACTAGGCTCCAAGTGTGGCATCAAAGCCTGGTGCCACTCCTACACCTCCACCTAGGGCAGCCCTAATGTGGTTCTTAAATGGAAGCATGATTTGAAAAACTACCATGAGCCCAAATTTATCGAGTTAAAAAATTATTACAAAATAGAATCGAAGCTTGCCAGGGGTAGTATCTTGCATGCTATATCTACTGCACATGAATTTTTCGGCTCTTGTTCTCATGCTACTAAGAAGACCAAAGAGCAGCTTTTAGGCGAGATTGAATGGACTAGGATCGTAGCTATGTAATGTGTGAATGCTCTTGAAATCCAAATCTATTCCTTAGAGTCTTGATCCAATTAGCAGATCCTTACTTAAGCTCCCATTACTGTACCGTATGGTATTTCCGCTTCCTTTCTAGGTAATTTGTATGTGGCTTCCTTGGTGGAGCTTCTTTATAAAGAGGAGTCAGAAGGGTCACGGCAGATATTGCCACAAAGTGTACAATTGATGTTTTCACTCAACCTCTAGTCCGTTCTCGATTTAACCTTTTTATATAATTGTGCAGACTACGTTTTTTTATCCATAGGACTATGGTGATGCTTGGACCGATATCAGCTATAGCCCTCGAGTTATTTCTTTTAGCATTGCTCCTAATCGTTCATCGGTTGTTATTACTAAGTTAGATGATCTGTTCCCTGGTTCCCATCTTAGAGGACGTCTTATTTAGGGCCCCTACCGCTTTCCATCTTATGGGAGGTCCTATTCAGGGCTCAATGTTAGATGCCCAAGGACTTAATTGTCATAGGAGAACCTGACTTTCATATAGACTCTTGATGTAGTTTTGTTTTCTTAGAAGTTATAGTTTTGGAACCTGACTTTTGATGTATTCTATGCTACGAGTATTTTTATTTATTTTTACTTATGGATATGTGCAGATGTGTGGAACATATAATCATGCACGGATTTTAGCATGTATATGTTGAACTAAGTAAATATGAGTAGATCTTAGTTTTTGATGTTTACCTATAAGTTTGAGTAGTTTTTGGAACTATACATGATCTGTATGTTATAGAGCATTCCATGCGTCATCTTTCCTTGAAATTTTTTGGATCAAACTTTCTTCATAGTTCATGCTTTTTGAACTTGATTTTTAGCAATTATGGTTTGTCATGCGCTTAGCATGGTCTACCCCTCTATTTGGGGACAGATTATTTTTTGACTGTGAAGTTAGGTCGCACATGTAAAACCTTTTTTTAATTCACGTGTATGGTTTTTTTATAGCTGATTCAGTCAATCTAATATCCCTACATCTAGCGTAATAATATGGTTGAAATGCAGGACTATGCATATATAGTCCTGTCCCTACATCCAGTATAATAATTTGGCTAAAGAGAAGGATCACGTTTATGTAGTTCCAAGCATTTGCATTCAGTTTCACTATCCTCAATGCTAAGACCGTCCTTCATGTCTGCTAACCATGTATTTCACATGGCTAGCAAACATTGATGGTAAACTGTAAAGGGTCAGGGGACGTTTCTCCTTGGTGAATTTTGGAACTTACACCCATTTTTTAGGCCATGCCACTATTCTGGCATATGTTGCTTTGCCTTGAGATTCTTCCCCCTAACATCTTTTTTCTGTATCACCGTTCTAAATATTGAGTGTGCCATATTTTATCTCCAAGAGTGCAATTTTTTGGGCACTGTTAACCCACCTTTTTACAAGGCTACGGGTAGGCAGGTTTAACTTATTCGACTGTACGTTCGTTAAGACTGGTGTAAGATGGATTCAGTCCACTGGATGGATGGATGACGCAACGCACATGAAAGATGGAAATTGGATTGGACAAAGATGGATCGACTATGATTTGGGTCAAGGAAATGTGGTTCGGTCTGGAAGTTAGAAGCCGTTCGGCATTGGAGTGAGAAGAGGTTCACTCGGCAGTGGACTAAGGTCGTTCGGCACACATTGGTGGTTCGGCATTCGGGTCATTCGGCACTCATTGGTGGTTCGACATTCGGGTCATTCGGCACTCATTGGTGGTTCGGCATTCCAGGAGCACTCGGCATTCAGTAGCGCTCGGCATCTAGGAGCGCTTGGCATTTAGAAGCGCTCGGCATTAGAAGATCATTCGGCATGATAGGCGCTCGGCATTAGAAACTGTCCAGCATCAAACATGGTTCGACATCAGGGAGCGTTCGGCATTGGATAGATCGTTCAGCATCAGGGAGCGTTCGACATTGGATGGATCGTTCGGCATTGAAAGGACCGTTCGGCATCAGTGGACGTTCGACATGGCAACCTCGCTCGGTATACGAGTACGTTCGGCACGACTACCTCGTTCGGCATATGAGTGTGTTCGACATGGCTACCTCATTCGGCATACGAGTGTGCTTGGCAAGGCATTTTGGTTCGGCATGGGCCGTTCGGCCCTGATGGTCTCAAGTTACTCAGAAAGCCCAACAACTACCTGGACATGTCCATAAATAGAGCATGTAGGACTCTAGAAAAGGGATCCTCTTCTTCTTCTCTTCTGTTCTCTGGATTTTTTTCCTAAGACTAAGGCTAGTCTCCCACTTTGTAACGGTAACCGATTCTTACATCAACAAAAAGAAAACTTCTGGAGTGGACGTATGCCGAAGTTAGCCGAACCACTATAAAGCTGTTGTTCTTTACTTCTTTTATTTTAATTTTGATTGTCCTTCATACAATTACTCCCTACATACATCCTATCTATGAGCTGTGACAGTGATTCGGTGCTTTTATCAGGATTTGGGTGTTAGTGACCAATTTTGACGCTAACACTTTGGTGCTTTCACTGTGAACTGAAGCACTCAGGAATTTTGGAGTTAGAAACTCGGATTCTAAGGAACAATGTCTAGACCATCAGTAAGGAAGCAAGTGATAGAGAGGAGCAATCAGGAGGGAAGTCAAGTGGCTTCCTCTGGAAATGGAGCAGGAGGGGCATCTATCTACATCACCAGAGAGGAAATGGAAGCCATGATGAAAAGACAAGAGGAGATGATGCAGGCTCTTCTCAGACAATTTACGCAAGCAAGAAATGCAGGAGCTCAGATGCATGGAGCCAGATCAGAAGCGCTCAACCAGTAAGCAGAGGGAACGGTTCAGCAGGGGGAAATCCCCAACCAGCAAACACTAACAATCTGGATGGACATGGATTCGGGGGCACACCACCAGATAATGCCGAACCAGTTCATGATGAGGTTCCAGCTAACACCACGCAATAGGATGCTGGCAGGAATGTAAGAGCAAGAGATGAAGAGTATGTACCAGAATTCCCTCGGGAACTCGGGGGGCAACCCTTGACGTACAATGCTGGATTAGTCGAGGTTATCAGGCGAACCATGCGTGGAGGTTTGACCAATGGAGATCTGAAAGGGGTAAAAAAGAGTCTGTTCACTCGTGAAATCAGGATAGCTCGGAATCCGCCAGATTTCAAGCAACCTAACGTGGAAATGTACAATGGCAAGGCCGATCCAATAGATCACTTGATGAGATATACAAGACATATGGAGGTGCCAAAGATGTCGGAAGAAGTTATGGCTCGATGTTTCCCTTCATTCTTAACGGACATAGCTGCTATGTGGTTCAGGCAGCTGGAAGAAGGATCTATCGGGACATGGACAGAGTTGGTGGACAGGTTTCTGAAGCAGCTTCGGGTACATATCAAAAGGCCAAAGAATGTAATGACGCTGACATCAGTAAAATAGAGGACAGACGAATCACTTAAAGCTTTCTTAACTCGGTTCAATACAGAGGTTGCTTCGGTGGATCGGCCGGATCCATCAATGGTTTTAATGGAGGCAGTGTCAGGAGTTAGAGAGAATTCAGATTTCAAAGTGTCACTGATACGGGACCCTCCAATGGATCTCGGCGAATTTTTTCACGAAGCTGAAAGGTTCCTTCGGCAGGAAGATGCGTGCTCAGATATGAAGTTAAAGGAGGTGAACGCGGCTGAGGATGGAGGGCCATCTAGCGAAGCCTTGGAAAGAGATAAAGGCAAAGGAAAAAGGAAGTTGGATGACGAATTAGGAAAAGCTAGGAAACGGTGGAGAGAGCCAAAATTCTCCACCTACATAGGATTGAACGAGACCCTGGAATGGATTTATTTGGAGACTCGGAATCGCCTTCCCTACCGAAGGCCGGCTAGGAGAGAACCCTCCGAACATGAGAGGGCATCAGGAAAACAACGCCTCTTCCATGATTTGGACGGGCATGAAACCAACAGCTGTAGGCACTTAAAGGACATAATTGAGGAGCAGTAAGGAATGGACAGTTGGGACAATACGTCGAAGCTCGGAATGCAGCGGTGGGGCAGGAGCAACCACCGTCTACCTCACGCAGTGATGGTACAAGGCACAGGAATGATGGTCGATTGGTTATCAATTGATCAGAATATTATGAAATAAGTAGCAAAACTACGGACAAACGGCCAAGTCACTTACTCATATACGGGGATGGAGATAGCCCCTAAGCATGCTCTGAGATGATGACAAACCGCGACACTCTAGTTGGTGAAATCTGCTTTCTCTTTTTTGGCTTGGACATTTGCTTTTCCTGGTTTGGTTTGAACTTCTAGTTTTGTTTGTTTCTTGGTTTGAACTTTTATTTGGATGATTGCTTTCTGGTTCGGATATTGGTTTGGATGTTTGATATGGATTTTTTCTGGTTTGATCTGGATTTTGGATTTGCTTTTGATTGGATTTTTGTCTGGTTTTTGGTAAACGGTTTTCGGGTATGGATTGTGCCCGGCAAGGGGTAAGTTTCTTCACCTAAACGTGGCGAATCGACTTATTCAGGTCGTCGAGTATGGACTATGCTCGACAAGGGTCCAGAGTGATTAAGATTCAGTCTAGGACTTAGGCCCCAAATTATCAGTTACTTTTTTAGTTCATCGAGTATGGACTATGCTCGGCAAGGGTCCGGAGAGACCAGGATTCAGCCTAAGACTTAGGCCCTGTATTATTAGTTATTATTTCAGGTCGTCGAGTATGGACTATATTCGACAAGGGTCTGGAGTGAACAGGATTCGGCTTAGGACTTAAGCCATGGCATTACTCAACGTCCAAGGACACTGGACCACGGTCGTCATGTGGAAATTGAGCTTGGCAAGAACTCGGAGAGGTTACGGATTCAGATATTGACCCGGAGAGGTCACGGATTCAGTTACTGGTTATTGGATAAGGTTGGATTAAGACTCGGTTATCGAGTCTGGATGGATACGGAATTGACTATGGACTTTGGATATTAGATTCAGAATCATTCAAAACACACCTTCCAACAACAAGGCATGTTTTGGGGGGCAAGTGTTAACCCGCCTTTTTACAAGCTACGGACAGGCGGGTTTAACTTAATCGACTACACGTTCATCAAGACTGGTATACGATGGATTCAGTCCACTGGATGGATGGATGATGCAACACACTTGAAAGATGGAAATTGGATTGGACAGAGATGGATCGACGACGATTTGGGTCAAGGAAATGTGGTTCGGTCTGGAAGTTAGAAGCCGTTCGGCATTGGAGTGAGGAAAGGTTCACTCGGCAGTGGACTAAGGTCGTTCAGCACACATTGGTGGTTCGGCATTCGGGTCGTTCGGCACTCATTAGTGGTTTGGAATTCCAGGAGCACTCGGCATTCAGTAGCGCTCGACATCTAGGAGCGCTTGGCATTAGAAACTGTCAAGCATCAAACATGGTTCGGCATTAGGGAGCGTTCAACATTGGATGGATCGTTCGGCATCTAGGAGCATTCGACATTGGATGGATCGTTCGGCATCAGGTATCGTTCGGCATTGAAAGGACCGTTCGGCATCATTGGACGTTTGGCATGGCAACCTCGCTCGGCATACGAGTACATTCGGCACGGCTACCTCGTTCGGTATATGAGTGTGTTCGTCACAGCTACCTCGTTCGATATATGAGTGTGTTTGGCAAGGCATTTTGGTTCGGCATGGGCCGTTCGGCCCTGATGGGCTCAGGTTACTCAGAAAGCCCAACAACTACCTGGACGTGTCTATAAATAGAGCATGTAGGACTCTAGAAAAGGGATCCTCTTCTTCTTCTCTTCTGTTCTCTGACTTTTTCCTAAGACTAAGGCTAGTCTCCCACTTTGTAACGATAACCGATTCTTACATCAATAAAAAGAAAACTTCTGGAGTGGACGTAGGCCGGAGTTAGCCGAACCACTATAAATCTATTATTCTTTACTGCTTTTATTTTAATTCTGATTGTCCTTCATATAGTTACTCTCTACATACATCCTATCTGTGAACCATTGCATTCGACACGTCTGGCATCAAAAACGTGAGCATGGCTAAAAATGACTGCGAACGTCACCTAAATTGCATAAATTTGTACACTTTATACATCTTGAATTTATCATATAATGGCTCATTATGGTACATGTACGTCGAGAACCCCACGCACACACTTTCCATCATTTAGTCTAGATAAGAGTGAATTGAATTTGAGTTCTCATAATCCCTAGATTTATGGTTTGCTGCTCTTATTTGTATTTAATGAAGTTTCTTATTCCCATTAAAGATTGCCTTGTTATTTGAATTTGATGATTATATATTTATCAAGTGTCTTTCTATCATTTTAACTCAAATTTGGATATAGTTTTATTCCAGTAATTCTATATTTTTCCGTTGCAACTTTTTTGTTGCATGTGTATGTTTCATGTCCAGTAACACATTATACACTATTATGTTTTGTAGCATCATATTCACATTATATCGTACTTTACTTCACTATATACTGTTTCAAATATCATTATCCTATTTGAATTTTCCAAATTCAAATTATGTGAAGAAAGCATAGAATAAGAATGAGTTAAATCATATATAGGTTATGTTTTTACATTTCAAGATTTGATGTAATTTCTAAGAAAGTGGAATTCAGTTTATTTGACATTTGTTGAATACACTAGCAATTAAATTTTTTAAGGTTTGTTATAAATTGAGATTTCACAGTCCCATATGTGGGCGACACCGAAACATTGTATAAAAGTGAAGAAAACAGCTAGAATATGTCTTGGACTAGTGAAACTTTTGAAAGAAACTGGGCCAGCCTGCAGTAGAAGAAACATATAAATTTCAAAATTTTACCATTTTGGATCATTAACGGGCCTATGAAGTCTAAATGTATTTAGATCTTATCTAAATTTCTTTTAAACAAAATAAGTATTTTATTTAATACCATATTTTTTTATTAATTTGATTCTAAAACAATAAAGAATGGGATATAAAAATACGGTCCGAATATATCAAATATATTCATTTCCTAATTGTGTGACCGAATAGTTAAACATAAGGAAAGTATGATAAATTGATAACATGATGTATATGAATGTTTGTACCAAAATTGGGCACAACACTCTTCAGAAGTATTTGAAGAGATAAAATTGAAGAATAGAAATGTAAAAAGAGGATTATTTAACAAACATTTAAAAACAAATGAGCAAAACACGCAGAAACACAGGATTTAGAGTGGTTCGGTGTATGGCCTACGTCCACTATGAAGTTGATGATTTTATTGATATTTACTTGCTAATTACAACTGATTAGAGCAGATTACAGTGATGAATTTTGAGTACAACAACAGTACTAAAGTGCAAAAATGGTTTCGGCAGAGTCTGGACGTCAAATAACCAAAAGATCCCTTTTCTGTAAACTCTTGGAAGCTATTTATAGGCGTACGATGCAAATATCTCACTCAGATCTCGGAAGATTTCTTCTGGCACTTGTATGGGCCCATGCGATCGATCCCACGTGATTTCAAGTCGATTTGTGATCGATACGAACGAATTTCATATCGATCAAGATTTGATCCAATTGAGTCGAAATTTGGCATGAACATTCCTTAGGTTGTACGTAAGCTTATGTGAAAATTTCATAGCATTTTGACTTGTAGATTGTGAGTTATGATCGATGCAAGTTTAGGTTTTATGTCGACTATCTCGTTCGAATCGATCCCTTCGTACCGATCAGTTCATGTCCGTATTAAGCATGTGCCTGCAAGTTGTCATGGCACTTGATTTTAGGATCGATCCGAAGATCATGTCAAATCGACTGAGTCTTCCCTATGCATGCTCCTTGTTTGAATCGATCTTATTTGTTCTTGTTCAAATCGATCGAAGTTACTCTTTTCGTATCGAGTGCCGTGGCTTTGTTCTATCAATCTAAGTTGAACTATTCGGATCGATTATGTAGTCTTGTTCGTATGATCAAAATCATTCCAACTTGATGGATACGAACAACGGATAACATGATGGATACGAATAGATGGACGTGTGTGGGTTGATGGATACGAACAACGGATAATTTGATGGATACGAATAAGGTCTCGTTGGATCGATACGATCACGATGGATACAAGGCGAAGTCACTTTGATTGATACGAACATGATCGATGCGAATAGTGCGGTCATGGATGGATTCGAACAGATTGACTCAATCATGGCTTTTAGATGGATACGAACGGCTTGTTTGCTTGAGTTGCATCGATCATATCTCGAGCATACAAACTCCAATTGGCATGAAATTTGGAAAGTTGGCTTCCATAGTTTTGCTTGTCATGTCTTTTCAATTGTAGCTTGATCTAGACTCGTACAAAATTTATCGATATCCATTGCGAGCCTGCGTATGACCGATCTTCGGGAAACAGACTTCCCTTGGTTTCCAGTCAAGTTCCTGGTATCACGGCCTTGCCAAAAGGCGGGATAACGTTTACCCTCCAAAGTACATCTTATGAGAACATTACGTGCTTTGAAAAGCCGCAATCTTCATTTTGATTAGTTCCATCTGACTTGTTAAACGGTTGTTGTCTTTTCGTCGAAAGCTGCAATCTTTGCCTGACTCTTCAGTAATATGAACAGTTTACCGCCAACTGTTGTAACTGACTGTTGTATGATAGTGATCAGCTATTCATTGTTGTAATTGTTTATCGGGTGGGCATTCGACCTATGAATTTCAAAATTTGAAAATTAGTCTGACAAATATGCATATATGTCAACCTGACTCTCTTTAACGTTCGCAAGTTCACAAGTCGTTGTCGGTTTTAATTCCGTATCAATCCTCTTCTTAATCGATGTAAACTCGAGTTGTAACAACACTTAATGGCTGTTTTGGAATGTCCCTTCGTATCAATCCTCTCCTGGATCGATGTAAAAGGTCGAAAGGTTGTTCTCCCATCAATGTAATTCGCATTGATGGATACGAATTAAACACTTCGTATCGATGGATATAAGCTTCTATGGATACGAAATTGTCATTTCATCTCAATAGATTTTAGTAGCTTCAACAGGCCTTTACAGTGTCTTTCATATCGGTGGTTATGAATCCTTGCAATCTTTCAAAATAATGGATACAAATGACTGATTTCGTATCGATAAACCAATGAGGGATATGATCAGAGCAACTGGCCCCCCGTGTGTTATTCATATCGATGGATACAAATCTTTAGAGGCTGCAACTTGATGGATATGAACAACGCACTTTGTATCGATGCACCTTGGATGGAGTTGAAAACATTGGATACGAACAATGCAGTTCATATCGATAAGATGCGAATTGATGGACGCGAATACCACACTTCGTATCGACTTGATGAAGAACCGGTTAGCATCGGTCATAGCGACTAGGAGACGAATCGTTTTTCTTCATTTCGTGGCTCCGTATATAAGTGCTTCGTACTTAGTATTAGTTCTTACTTGCTCACTTTTCCTTTGCTTTCGTATCGACTGGAAAACTCGAAAATAGAATCTTACCTTTACTTTCAAACTGCACCCAGCTCTCAACCCCTAAAACCAATCGTTGAAATTAGGTAACTAATTAATGAATCCATGTTTAAAATGATGAGACTTAATGTTTGCGTGCCAATCCACTTATTTCCGTGATCGATTCTGGTGAAACGCAAACCATAGATGGTCGAAGCGAGGTTGAGGAAAGTCAATGTGGCAATCATGTTGTTCGAAGAAGAAGGATAGATGGACACGAAGGGATGGCTCGTACTAGGTGAAGAGGAGTGATTCACATCGATCATAAGATGATCGAAGTTCGTATCGATTGGAGAAGAAGAGGTGTTGAGGACGCGACTTCGTATTGATAGGAGACTGTGAAAATTCGTATCGATCTGGATTGATCGATACGAAAAGCTAGCCATGTGATTAATACGAAGATGAAAGGCTTGCTGATCGATATGTACTGGAACCTCGGGTGATCGATACGAAATCTCTTGCGCCACGATTGATACAAATTGAGCCTCTGGTGATCGATCCAAGTCTTGACCTTGATGGATGCAATATTTTGATCGATCGAACATTTAACTACGACGAGCTTCAATCTGGCATAATTGGACTTGACCGTTGAATACCATATTTGACTATCCTTTGAAGCTCGTCGATGGAACTATAACTTAACAAACTTTAAACAAATTTTAACTTGGATCGGTCTCTAAAGTCTGGATGGCACGGTTGTGACGATCAGCGATGACGGTCACTCTAGTTGAATTTCGAAGTCATGTCGCTTGCATATTTCCTCATACTTTGCAGAATTTTTCAAGTAACATGTAGCACTGTACTTGCACATTCACACACTTCACATTGGGGGATACATGGGCTCGTTATTGTCTAATGATGGTTTTTCATGAGTTAGTTAGTTATGGAGTCTACAAGCTTACAACGGTTGGAAATTCAGAGTTCGCTTCCTTTAATAATAGAAATACCGGTCATCGCGGCCGAAGTTATAGATCCAGCTCTAGATGAGCTACCAGGTGCTACTTTTATCGGCAACCCACAAGATTCTGTTCCATTATATCTTAAGACATGTTGGGGCGGATATGCCTGAGGCATGGTTTGTCGTTGGATGACGTGTTATTGCCGGGGCCGAACGACGGACCGCATGCTCCACCGAAGGGGTTTACTACCTTCAATCACCATGCATGTATAGCTGTAACATATCCTCCGTTTAACCAATACCTTAAAGAAGTGTCATATTTCTTCAGAATCGCCTCCTCTCAGTTGCACCCCAATGGATATGCTCTACTGAACAGCCTGTTCATCGTGTTTATGGAGCATCTTTTTCGACCACCGATCCCGATCGAGACTAGATACTTATTTAACGTCAAGAGTTGAAGAGATAGCCCTTCTTTTACGTTCCCGGAATCAATCGGCAATTGTCAAGTGGTAACGGGATCCTAGACCAGGCTGAGTTATTTCAAGACATAGTGGTTCTACGTCCGGTGCCCTCCAAGGTTTGCTACTCGTTGTTTAGTCAGACGTAGGTGATGCAACCTTTTCTAGTAGTTAAAGAGATATTCATAGCTGATACCAAAACTAATATCATCTTTTCTTTACAGCCGTAATTCCATGACCCGTGGGCGCACACTTTAAAGAGATAGTCCGTGTCCTTCAAGAAGTGCCAAATGAGATGAGGGAAATAGAGTCGGTGTTAACAAACCGAAACTTTTTGATCGTCGGACCGATCGAGCAAAATCATAGTATAAGGCTCGAAGGAACATTAAGGGCAGTCCCGACGAGACGGGTGAAGCGTAAGAAGCCCAGGGTTGTAATAGCTAAAGAGGGTGATGATGAAGATACACCTAGTGATGATGAAACCGTTGCCAGGCCTTCCAACGCCTTTCAAGATTCCGAGGGAAGGAGAAAAAGCAAGGCCGCAGCCTATAAGCGTTCTAAGTCTGGGAGATGGAAATATGTGATCATGTCTCTCCCTGTTTTTGGTATTGAAATTTCAGAGGCTCCTCCCCTCGCAAATGGAGAACCTTTTCAAAGGGATTACCGATATCCCAATTTCGGATTATGTGTCGCTCCAACATGACGTCGGACTAGAGGAGCTTTATGTGCCTTAGACTTAAGCGAGTCTCTTCCCACAAGTGTGGCTGACATTTTCGATTGGTCGAAGGGATGTACATAAATACACACTTCACGGCACTGCACGATTTTCGATCACAAACTGTTTACTTAAGGAGATTACTGACTTTGTTTCTCTTACTTTGCAGGTACAATGCCGGGACATGGGTCGATATTGAGGAGTCTTCACTCAGCTTGTCAGTCCTCTTCATATTATGACTCACGTAGGAGAGAGGCAGAGAGGGATTATGATCGTGGATATTCTAGCCAAGAAAAATATGACAGGGATAAGGACAGGGACTATGACATAGATCCCGATCACATTCTCCACTTCCTAGAATCCCTACATACCCCTCGAGTTATGGAAAAAAAACTGTAGATCCTCCCTACCTTAAACCATCTTCCCAAACCTCTAGGCCTGAATCACACCATCGCAGACACAAGGCCGAAACTCCCATTGTCATTGAACAGGCTATCACTGAGCCTACCAAGGAAGGAGCTATTAGGATCGCACAACTAAAGAAGGATTTTTCGAATATCTTCTTTGATGGCTACATCTTCCCACCGCACTTAAAGATAATTTCAGCAGAGGTAGAGAACACGATGCACGATTATATTCGTGATATCTATACTCAGTATAAGGAGTGGACAAAAGCCGTAGAGAAAGCATCGAAGCTAGCCTTTGAGCGGACGACCACCGTAGAGAAGTTAGAAAACGAGCTCGCTCAAAAGGATCGAATCATCCAAATGCTTAATAATGAATCTGAATCCTCCCGAAATTTGGAAATAGAGGCCACTCAAAAGGCCGACGAGGCGAACTTGGCCATGGAGAGGATCAGACAAACACACTTTGCCCTGGTGGAGGAGATCGGCCATCGGAACACCACTGTCACTGCCAAACGAGATGCGGCTCTCCAAGAACTTAATGAGCTTAAAGCCAAATTCTCTAAGATTATCAAGGAAAGAGATGATGTGAATTGCGCAGTCCAGGAGGCATGTGAGTAGGTCGTAGTGCTCTGAGGTGAACAGGACGCGACAACGGCTAAAGTCCGAGTGGTGGAGACCGAGGTCGAGGAGAGGGTCCGAACGGCGGAGACCAGGCTAGAGGATGATATCGAAGATATCCTCATCGCTTATAATGCTAATGTGCTGAAGCACAGGAACCTAGCGTGGCTCAAAAATTATCCGATACATCTTCACACCGCTTAGGCCAATTGGTTAAGGAGGAGAAGGCGGTGCATCTGGGTGAATCAATTGACGAGTTTAAGCTTGAGAGTCGTATGCTGAATTAAGATGAAAGAAAGATTCTCCACGAGTCGATGATTTCACATGAAAAGGAGAGGCTTTGCACCCAACACTCGAAGATTGGAGAAGGTTCAGGTGGTGAGCATCACGACGCAAGTATTGAGATTCCTACGCCAACCCAACCTGGATCTGAACCCACGGTTGATTCCCAATCCGTCCCTGCTTACAATCTGGATCAACTGCGGTTATCTTCGGCTAGAGAGCACAATTCTAAAGTCATTATGTCGTCCATGAGCCAAACCGAGGAAGGTATTCTGAACATTCCTCATACATGTTCAAAATAAGAAGCTTGATTTGAAGCGTTCACTAACTGTCTTTCTATTTCTCTATCCAGTGACTGGAGTTACATCGATTGCGCCTCTTGTAACTCAAGAATCACATCAACCGTAGGAGGCCATCTTACTGAGATGACTACCATAACAACGACTGCATCGATTGATGGAACACAAGGTTGCACACTCTCTTTCGATGAACAGATGATGGAGAAACTTCTTAGTCATCACAGTGACCCTTTTGCGGACCTACCATTTGTTATAGGTGGAAGCGCACCTGCTACTGGCTCTTCAATGCCGACCACCGATGCCCCCAGCGAGGCTCAAGTAATTCGTGAAGAAGAGATATTAGCCGAAATCGATGCCAAAACGGAGGCAGCGGCTCATGGCAGTAGTTGTGGAGTTGGAATGGTAGCATCTGGCCCGGCTCCTCTAAAAATGATATCACCTGGTGGTATAGTTATTGATACCAGCGCGTCTATCCCACCTCCTATAGTGAATCTAACCCCTCTGAATCCTCCTGTAGGAAGTATTCCTATTCATTTGAGCTCGAAGGAGGAGGTAGATATAATGCCACCTACTGGAGACCAGCCACCGAAAGGTAAAGGCTCAAAGAGGAAAATTACTGGTGGCTCCAGCGGGTCCACGCCAAAGGGGAAACCAAAGAAGAAAAGAGAATAGATTCTCCTCCTCCTCGGCTCATTTTTGAGTAGATAGGAATTTTCCTTTAGCCTTTTTTGGCCATGTATAGATGCAGGTTCGGCCCCTGCTAGTAGGAATTTTGGAAATAACTTGTACATAATTTCCTTCCACAAATAGTTGAAATGAAATTTTGTTTTGACTTCAACTCAATTATTATTTGTTGGCTTAAGTGTTCCAGTATTTGAATTCTAGTTCAGTGCACTTGTGAAGTTTCAGCTTCTGGGTAAAGTTTGTATTTATTCTTCAAGTCTTGAAATGACAGACATGAGTCATAACCGGAGATTAAGTTGAATTTTGATGTTGCACTGCTTCAGTCAATGGTTGACACTTAAGTTCTTCTCCTAGTTTCTAGGATGAGTTGTAAAGATCGGCCAGCGATTGGATTTCGCCTGCATTTCGTCGAGCTTAACCTCGTTGAATCAATGCAAAAACAAGTGAGAGTCAAGTGGTCGAATCACTCTTTCTCACTTATTAATGATCACATCCGCGCTATGGAGATTTTGCATTTTTACATCGACGGTCGATCATGTCTGTTTAAGTTTTAAGTATGTCTCCATGCTCCGGGGACTTAAGTTAGTTTACGAGTGGTCATTCACACCCGAGTTATGTATATACTCTAACCACACTCTGGGGACTTAGAGTCACTTACGGTCGATAATCAGGTTCGCACTCTGGAAATCCGGAGATAGTCGACGTTTGTACTCTAGTCCGCACTACGAGAACTTGAAGTTGGTTGATGTTTATACTCCAACTCACACTTTGGGAATTCGGAGTCGACATTTATACTCCGACTCGCACTCTGGGAATTCGAAGTTTGTGTTGATACTCCAGTTCACACTTTGGGAATTTAGAGTTGATATTTATACTCCAATTCGCACTCTAGGAATTTGGAGTTGGCCGATAGATGGTCAGTCACATCTGTTTAGGCTTTTAGGATTGCGTTCGCACTCCAAGAACGATGGATTTATCAGGATTGCGGATGGTCGATTCACATCCACCCCGAGTTAACAAGTGAGGTCGTTAGATGGATGGGTCCATCCTCCTCGAACTTGGTTTGGATACGATCGAAGTCCTTAGGTGGACGGAGACACCCTCTTCGAAACCGCATTCATAAGTTTATACCCCAGCTCGCACTCTGGGAGACTGGAGTTAGTTAAAGGATTGTCGTGTGTCAATTCTCCTTTGACTCTACTATAATGGTTTGTCCCAGAGATCGGGTTTCACTTAGTGAGTGGTTGGTCGTATCACAGTCACTCTCTGTTTGAATAAATCCCACCGTATGATGGGAATTAGCTCTTCGTGCATCGTGATGGTTGTATGACACATTCAATAAATCACAGCTTTGGCTCGAAGAGATGGCATTTTATTGCTGAAATGAGAAAATACGAAAAAATCAGTTGCCTTGTTACAAATTCAAATTTCGAAATGCAGAAACAAATTACATATGAAAATAGACTAAATAAATAGAGCATGTCATGTGTAGTAGCGATGAAGACTTTTGCTGTCAACGGTCGATAATTTAAGTGCCATCTCCGAGCTTTCGTTCAATCACATACAGCCCTTCCCATGTCGGCTTCATGTGTGAAGGAACCGAGTACATTCTTTTGAGGACGAGATTGCGGAGCTCGAAGGTTCGAGGTCGAACCTTGACATTGTATAATCGAACGACTAGACTTCAGTATGCGGCTGCCCTCAAATCAGCCTCTTCACGCTTCTCATCCAACAAATCAAGGGATTTAGCAAGAAGTATTGCATTCGTTTTCAGGTCATAGTACGTCACATGATGAGAAGGTACTTCCATCTCGACTGGAATAACGACTTCTGAACCACATGAAAGAGAGAATGGAGTGTGTCCGGTCGTGGACTTATGGGTTGTTCGGTAAGCCCATAAAGCCATAGGAAGTTCATCAACCCACTTGCCCCTGGCCTTTTTCAGTCGTTCTTTAGAATAAACTTGATAGCCTTATTAACAGCTTCAACCTGGTCATTGGCTTGAGGGTGTGCAACTGCGAAGAATTTCTTCTTTATGTGAAACCGTTGGCAGAAATCTTTGAACTTAGCACTGTCGAATTGGGTCCCGTTATCAATGATGCTGGTATGTGGGAGTCCAAATCGAAAGATAATGTTGCAGACTACAAAGTTGATCACTTTCTTTATCGTGATTGTAGCAAGAGGCTCAGCTTCGGCCCATTTGGTAAAGTAGTCAACTGCGATGATGGCGTACTTGGCACGACCTTTGGCCAAAGGTAAAGATCCAATGATATCGATTCCCCATACTGCAAACAGCCATGGACTGACCATTTAGGTTATTTCAGTAGGTGGGGCTCTAGGAATTTGAGCATGCTTTTGACATTTATCACATTTCCTGGTGTAATCTGCTGCATCGCGGTTTACAGTCGGCCAATAATATCCGTATCGGAGTACTTTCTTAGCGAGAGCTTTCTTTCTGGTGTGGTCGCCACATTCTCCTTCGTGAACATCATGTAATACTCGCTAAATTTCATCGTGAGCAATACACCGGAGTAAAGGAATGGAGTACCCTCTTCTATACATGAATCCATTCTGAATAGTGAACCGTGCGGCTTTTCAAAGAATCTGTCTCATCTACTCCTACGCTTTGGTAGCGTTCCACGCTCGAGATAATTTCGGAGCGGAGTCATCCACGACTCCTTATGGGGAGTGATTTCAAATATCCTGTCTGCCTCCATCTGATTAATGCTTAGAGAAGATAAGTTTCCATAGGAACGAGTCCCATTTGTTGTGCTTTGCCCTTACTTTCTAACTTTGCCAATGAATCAGCCTTTTGATTGCGCTCGCGGGGTACGTTGAAGATGACATAATAATTGAACTGATTTAATATCTCTTGGACCAGAGATAGATAAGCAGCCAATCTTCGATCTTTCACCTGGTATTCACCCCGAGCTTGACACACAACTAATTGTGAATCACAATAAATCTTCACAGCAAAGATCCTTAAATCTCGGGCGAGTTCAATATGGAAAGCAAGGCTTTATATTCAGCTTCATTATTGGTCGCACAAAAATCAAACTTTAGAGCATAACATATGGATCGACTTTCGGGGGTTTCAAGTATAACTCCAGACTCGAGCACCAATCATTTGACTCGCCATCAGTATGTAGCTTCTAGATATATTCGAGAGATTCACTTGTTTCGAGAAAGTCCTCTGGGATAGTAAATCTGGCTATAAAATCTACTAGGACATGTCCTTTAATGGCTCGCCATAGAGTGTAAGTGATATCGAACTGGTTCAGTTCGATATTCCACTTGACTAACCTACCAGACGTCTCAGGCCGTGTAAGGACCGGACATAACGGCTGATCGGTGTAAACAGTAATAAGGTGAGCTTGGAAATACGGACGGAGCTTCCTAGAGGCAATAACGAGGCAATAAGCCAACTTCTCTAGCTTCAGGTAATTTCTCTCAGCTCCGGTTAGTCGTTTAGTAATGTAGTAGACCGGCTTTTGCACTCGGTCTTCCTCCCGAACTAAGGAAGCACTGATTGTGTTTCCTGATACCGCCAAGTAAAACTAAAATTGCTCGTGATCGATAGACTTTGACAAAATAGGTGGCGTGAAGAGGTACTAAATTAGTGCTTGGAATGCGCCCTCACATTCCATGGTCCATTCAAAATTCCGTTTCCCTTTTTGAATCAAATCAAAGAAAGGAATGCGCATTTGTAAGTGGACTTTGAAATGCCCTTGCTCAGTGCCGCTCCGTTAAGGCTCTGGACTTTCCTTATGGTTCTTGGAATCTCAAGATTTTCGATCGCCTAGATCTTTTCGAGATTTTCTTCAATTCCCTGACCGTTGACGATAAACCCAAGGAATTTTCCGGATGCGACCCCAAAGTGACATTTCAATGGATTGAGCTTCATCCTGTATTCTCGTAGGATACTAAACATCGATTCCAAGTCTTTAATATAATCAGCGGAGACTTCACCAGCATGTCATCTACATATACTTCCATGGTCTTTTCGATCTAGTTAGCGAACATTCGATTGACTAGTCTTTGGTATGTTTCCCCGGCGTTGTTGAGTCCGAAAGGCATGACTTTGTAGCAGTAGAGTCCCAGATCGGTTACGAAGCTACAATGTTCTTGGTCGGGTAAGTGCATGGGTATCTGGTTGTAACCGAAATATGCATCCATAAAGGATAATAATTCGTGCCCAGCCATTGAATCTATGAGTTGATCAATTCGAAGAGGTGGAAAACCGTCTTCCGGGCAAGCTTTTTTCAAGTCTAAGTAGTCAACACACGTTCTCCATTACCTATTTGCTTTCGAACAAGTACGAGATTGGATACCCACTCTGGGTATAAGGAATTTCGAATAAACCCATTTAATTTTAACTTATTGACCTCTTCTTTAAGAGCGGAAGTTCTCTCTGGATCCATACCACGCCTTTTTTGCTTGACCAGGACGTGCCACGGGTCAATATTCAAAATGTAGCTCACGATGTCCGGTGAGATATCACATATGTCATAATGCGTCTAGGAAAACACGTCGAGGTTTGCCCGGAGAAATTCAACCAATTCACCTTGCATTTGTTGGCTTAACTGAGACCTAATCTTTTACATTCTAGAATTATCGCTATCATCAATTGGGACATCAATCGTCAGTTCGTTCGGAGAAGCTTGACTATCTTTACTTTCTTCTTCATTTTTGTTATCTCTTGGGTCATGATCTCTTTGGAATTGTTGGGATGCCCGGGCCTAGGTCCAGGCACTAATTGTCAATTATCAGCAAAACAGACACAGAGAGATTCCTCTACGCCCTTTCCTTTCTCCTTTTTTTGCGCCCCGCATAGCTCAGCAACATAACAGGCTCATCCAGTAGCTTGATCTCCTTGAACGACTCCAACCCCACAATTAGTGGGGAATTTTAGAGTCAAGCACCATGGGGCAACGGATGCCCTGAATTCAGCCATGGACGGTCGGCCTAAGAAAGCATTATATGGTGAGTATATATCCAAAATAATAAACAGCAGTATTCAAACTCTCTGATGCTCTCTAACTCTCAACTCCACTGGTACTTCCACTACTCTAGTGGGTATTGGAGCGCTCCCGTTGAAACCATGAATTCGAGACTGGCAAGGTTTCAAATCTTTAGCCTCCATCTTCATTTGGTCATAGGCTCGCTTGAACAGTATATTAACGGAACTTCCGCTGTCGACCAGGATCCTCTTCATCCAAGCAGGACCTACTTGGGCTGATATAGAAAGTGGATCAATAATAGGGCTTTGACCCTGTCAGCATCTCTATTTCGAAACACGATGTCATCGGTCATCGTCTTCTGTTGTTTGGCCGAAGCCCCATCGTCTCAACTACTACAACGCTCGAAGTCTGCATGCCTAATAGAGCTGGCATACGACTCACTTTCCCTCCAGCTTCGGGCTACTGGATGAGGACCACCACTTACAGTATTTAGCACTAACCTCCCGTCGGTACGAGCAGGTACCTCCTGTCTTGCCTGATTAGGTACATTATTTTGATTCGATGGGCCGGCACCTCTAGACTGCAGTGCCCACACAAACTGTTCCTACTTTCTTTCTCTAATCAACTTATCAATGAGATCTTGTAAATGATGACACTCATTTTTATTGTGGCCATAAATCTCGTGAAACCTACAAAATTTCCCTGTTTGGATCTGCCTCTTCGATGATGGCTTCAGAGCAGGCTTCTTGTATTGGATAGTATTACGGGTTTGTAGATATACATTCTCCAGCAACGTATTTAGAGGAGTGTAATTATTGAACATAGGAGCTCTACGTCATGGACCATGGTTCTGATCTCGCTTTCTACTCTGATTCCCATTGCCTTTTTGCCGAGTCTGTTTATTCTGAATATTCAATTGCACTTTCCCGGAGCTCTCCTTGGACTATTTAACTGCGACATTACTTTGGATTCCTTCCTAGCTCGGCCCTGCGTCATCCTGCTTCCTGGACTGTTTCGCATCCTCCCTTCTCAAGAATTGGAATGCTTTGGAATAGAAATGGTCCAATGACGCAGGTGGTTTTCCGGCCAACCAATTGCCGAATTCAGAATCGGGGTCAATCCCCTTAGTCAATGACATAAGAATGGAGTTATCGTTAGGATTGCTGATCTCATCACACACAGCATGGAATCTTTATAAATAACGTCAAAATGTCTCTCCAGGAGCTTGAGTGACACTAGAGAGTGTTAACATCCTTTGGCCTTATGACATGCATTCGAAATTGCTCAACAAATTTGGTTTCCAATCTGTCAAAACAAGAAATAGATCGGGGTGGCAAATGAGTGAACCACATAGTAGCTATGCCCTCTAGAGAGATCGAGGAGCTTCGATATTTGACTGCATCGTCAGCCCGTGCAGCACTCATTGACCACTCATACTTCAGGATGTGCTGGTTGGGATCAGAACTTCCTTCATAGACCGGTAAATTCGGCATCCTGAATCGTCGAGGCGGTTCAGCATAAAGTATTTCATCAGTAAAAGGAATATAACTCCGAAAGATACCCCAGTCATCATTTGCCTTGACTCTCTCGAATCATTTGACGGATTATTATGGGGATGTCTAGCATCTATACATTCTATGCATGTTAGGCCAAGGTGTGGTCGGGTTCCATAATGCGAGGTTGGACCGGTCGCGGTCGACAGTCTGTATCTCGCCTCCTTGGCTCGAAGTTCTCTAGAACATAGGGTTCGGGAGTATGTCGATGTTGACGATGGTTCGGATCTGACTGATTCTGGGCATCAACTCTTGGTTTAATAGCGTTCGTCGTAGTATGGTTGTCTGTGGTGTAATGAGAACAGTACTTCCCCGGGAGGAGGGTCCAGTCTGGTAGCTGGTTGGCGGGCCAACTCTGGGTTGCCCAATGTTCAACGTAGGTTAATGTCCGATAACTTGAGTGTAACTTTCATTTAGCCGCGGGTGCGTAGATCTACGATGGTAATCGAAAGAGGCTAAACTCTCCTTGGATGAATATGAGGCCTAATCCCTCCTAGAACTCCTACACCTTTGGCGATTTAGCTGATTAGTCAATTCCGTGTTTGCATGCTACTGTTGAGTGGGTTGTCGACGACTCTGAGTCAGCTCTTGCACAAGCATCTGGAATTCTTCCCTAGTAACTGGGACTGACGGATCTGATGGTTCGGCAGCATTCTGATTAGGTGGAAGCCTTTGTACGGGATTTTGTCTGTCCCGTCCTTCTTGATCGCAGCTGTAGATGCGGTCCTTGTACTGACCATGAAGGATGATGAAGTTCTTTCATAGACGTGATGCAAATTTGAATAGGATGGGAAAACTCTGGACCTGAGATCTGGATCTTCTTCTCAGATTTGTACAATCCGGTATCGATAGTAGATCCAAAGTGTAGGAGAAAAACTATGTTGTTCTCAGTGAAAGCACCAACGTTTTTATATCAAAATTGAGCACAACACTCTTCAAAAGTATTTGAAGAAATAAAACTGAAGAATAGAAATGTAAAAAGAAGATTTTCTGACTAACACTTCAAAAAAATGAGCAAAACACGCAGAAACATAGGATTTTAGAGTGGTTCGACGTACGGCCTACGTCCACTATGAAGCTGATGATTTTATTGATATTTACATTCTGGTTACAACTGATTACAGAGGATTACTGTGATGAATTTCGAGTAAAACAGAAGTCTTGATGTGCAAAAATGGTTTCAGCAGAGTCTGGATGTCAAAGAACCAAAAGATCCCTTTTCTGTAAGCTTTGGGATATTATTTATAGGCGTAGGATGCAAATATCTCGCTCAGATCTCGAAAGTCTTCTTCTAGTACGTGTGTGGGTCCACCCGATCGATACCATGTGATTTCGACTTAATCCGTGATCGATACAAATGAATTTCGTATCGATCAAGATTTGATCCCATCGAGTCGAAATTTGGCACGAACATTCCTTTGTTATACGTAAGCTTCTGTGAAAATTTCATAGCATTTGGACTTGTAGGTTATGAGTTATGACCGATGCAAGTTTGGGTTTTATGTCGGCCGCCTCATTCGAATCGGTCCCTTCGTATCAATCAGTTCGAGTCGGTATTGAGCATTTGCCTACAAGTTTTTGTGGCGCTTGATTTAGGATCGATCTGAAGATCATGCCGAATCGACCGAGTCTCCCCTATGCACGTGCCTTGTTCGATTCGATCTTACTTGTTCTTGTTCGAATCGATTCGAAGCTACTTTGTTCGTATCAAGTGCCATGGCTTTGTTCGTATCGATCTAAGTTGAACTATTCTTATCGATTATGTAGCCTTATTCATATCGATCGAAGTCGCTCCAACTTGATGGATACAGACAACGGATAATGTGATGGATACGAATAGATGGACATGCGTGGGTTGATGGATAAGAACAACCGATTATTTGATGGATATGAATGAGGCCTCGCTGGATCGATATGAACACGATGGATACGAGGCAAAGTCACTCTGATCGATACGAACATGATGGATGCGAATAGCGCGGTCATGGATGGATTCGAACAGATTGACTCGATCATGGCTTTTTGATGGATATGAACGGCTTGTTTACTTGAGTTGCATCGACGATATCTCGAGCATACGAACTCTGATTGGCTTAAAATTTAGAACGTTGGCTTTTATAACTTTGCTTTCATGTCTTGTCGGCTTGATCCGGACTTGGACAAAATTTATCGATATCCATAGCAAGCCTGCGTATAACCGATCTTCGGGATGGACTGCCTTTGGTTTTCAATCAAGTAGCTGGTATCACGGCTTTGCCAAAAGATGGGATAATAAGAATAAACAGAATAAGTTTAAAGGCAATCACATAAGGGACAAAAAGGAAAGAAATAAAAGATAACAAAGATGATTGATTCATCTTCCATTTTTGATAACTTGATTTATGCAGCATTCAATTTGCAATCAATGAATCATTATGACATAAGATTGGAATAGCCAAAAATAATCCATATGCATAAGCTACCACCTCATTTAAAATTGTTTGATATTAATAAAGCAATTAAATTATATAGTTCAAAATAAAACATTAAGTATTATTTGTGTGTGTGTATATATATATAACTATTTCTATATAAAGATTAACCCAAAACTTATTAATTAATTCAAAATAAACCATGTAACATTTAAATTTTTTGTTGTATTTATGAACTTATATAAACTTAAATTAGGTAACAAAATATATGGATATATAATTAAATCAAGAGATCTAACCTATATGATTTTGTTTACAAAAGTGAAACATACTGAACTGAGCAATGTATTAACAATCCTTTGAATACTTAAAAAGTATTAGTCATATCATATAGGGTAACAAATTTATAAGTTTATTGTAATCAATTTATTATTAGAGCATCCTTTAATAATGCGTGGGTTTCAATTACAATAAAAGGCAGATAATAAGAACGAATAAACTTTCAAATCTAAAGAAATTCAAACTATCTGAATAAATTTTTTTAAAACAAAAGCGAAATAGACTAAACTGAGCAATATATTAACGATCCTTTGAATACTTGAAGAAAATATTAGTCATGTCAAATAGGGTAACAAATTTATAAATTTATTTTAATCAATTTATTATCCAAACTTCCTTTAATCATGTATGGGTTTCAATTTCAATAAGATGCAATAATAAGAACAAATAAACTTGCAAATCTAAGGAGATTCAACCAATATGAATAAACAATTATAAAACAAATGGTGATACATACTGAACTAAGCAATATGTCAAAATCCTTTGAATAATAAAAGAAAGATAATTGTGATGTCAAATTGGATAATAAATTAGAAAGTAATTGTAATTAATTTATTATCAAAACATTATTTAATCATATGTAAGTTTCAAGTAGAGTAGAAATGAAAACAATAAGAACATGCAAACATTCAAATAAAAAACAATTACGTTTAGATTTGAATGTTTAAACATAGATCTAAAATTAAAATATTGTCTAATCATATACAAGTTTCAGTTTTGATTTACCTAAATAAAAAAACAACTAATTCGTATAACAAACAATTTGAAATACATAAAACATTTTCAAATCAAAGGAGACAATACTATACACATATAAATTAAGATATTCAATTTTGTTCATTAAAACATTATATCAGAATTATTAGAATAAAAAGATCATACCTTAATTCGAAAGCCTTGAAGTACACCTTGAAACATTGACAATCGTACCTTGAATAATGAATCAAATCTTTTAGATTCAGATATCAACCGATGTTGCAAGGATCAAGAGGAATAAACCACTTTTCATAATGTATTTTATTAGTACTTGATTTTAGGAATAATTAAAGCCATGGAAGATCTCATATTTTCAGCCATTAAAGAAGTAGAGAGCCAGAGAAGTTACAAAAAGAAGAATGAAAAATAAGAAACTCAATTGTACGTACAGAATGAATTAGAGAATATGTTTTATTTAAAAGAAGGAAACCTTTCCCATTCCTTAATTGAAACATCTCTAATTAATTCTCTTGATTAACTATCTCTTTTCTATCCTATTTCTTTACATGGTATGGCTAAAAATTACATGCCAAAAAATGACATAGGATTCCATAAATTAACGCATGTAATTATCTTTTACTTAATTACAATGATATCATATAACAATGCGTGTAAATATAACTTTTATAAATGCATTCAAATAATTACAAATAACTCCCAAAAATCAAATAAAATAAATAATAATTAACATTTCTCAAATACTAGTTAATTTAATTAATTTACAACTTTTTATAAATTAATTAAATCATGTGGTTTTTCGAAGAATTCATCATTACGATTGTGCGACTCAAAGGTGTAAATTCAGTCAACGATTAATATTGAACAGTTCAAATATTAACATTCACACGTCACTTAGCAGGTGGGTTGACATTTTGGTTGAATTCATCATTTACACATCTTTTGGTAAATCCAATTTTACTTATTATAAGCGGTACCTAATAGTGACAATTATTTACACCAATTCTCTTCGTTAAAACTATATCCCTTTGGATTTATGGAATTTGGTAATGGCCAAATTCCAATATCATCCATATTCAACTTTATAGTCCAAACACAAAGCCCTTGGTTCAATAACAATTATTATTAACCTAGCTGGAGACTTTGACTTTGAGTTGACTTGAGCTGACCATGATACTAACCCTATATAATCGAGGAGACAGATCCTCTCTTGAATAGTGTTTCATTTCGAATACTCCACTCGACCCAACTATAGTCACTCGATGGAATGACATGCCATGGTTTGATTATAATCAAAGCGGAGCTTTCATATTGAAGATCCACAATATTCTCAAGTCGAGAAAACTGTATAAATCAATCACATCGATACTTTCTATTTAACACTAGGTATATTAGCCAACAGAAAACTATCGAGTGTATCGTTCCATAGTTTATCCAATAACTATCAGTACGTAACCCATAAATGCCTCCAAAAGTCATGAGTAATACAGTGCCCAACATTTGTAGAGTGTTACATACTCTAGTCTCAATGGATACACCGATATGCAGTCTCGATGGATCTTAACTAGGAACATATAAAACAGTATATTTGTTTTTTTGTGATAAATTACTCATGGTTACAACACTTTGTAACTATTATCATAAAATAAACCATTTATGGATTTTCTATAAAAAATTACTTTTAATTGAACTAATTAATAAATATAATCTCATTATATCTAGTATATAATGGAAAGAAAATCTTTATTGTGAACAAGATTGTTCAATGAGTTAGATATATGTAACAAATTACATAATTGCCCTTAGGGCATACCCTTAACTCTATCAGTCTACCACTTGCACTAGGGGTCAATTATGGAATCTTATTCTAACCTCTCCAATCGGTTTCTCAAAACCAATTGGGTCAGTTCCTTCGTGAACGGGTATGCTATTATGTTTCAATTATCTACTTTGTCAATCAACTCTCTCCGATGGTGATAAACTACTTTACCACGTGTACGACCATACCACGACATTGTTATCATATAACAATGTTATAAGAATCTCAACATTTTGAATCAGCTTAGTTATAAATTTGTGCATATATATTTTTATATACGTTATTTTTTTACGGCAATATTCAAGGCGATGTATTTAGCCTTTTCATTGAATTGGTCATGGTCTTCTATTTGGAACATTTCCAACTAAAAGATTCTTAACTTGATTTATCATTGACATACTACACTCAATATGACTTATGAAGTTTGAGTTCGAACACTCCTTCAAAATGAGTTTTTGTTTCTGCAAACAATTCTCTAGTATTTATGAAATACACGAGAACACTTCAAACAACCATTTAGTGATATCTATTTGAATTTGATATTTGCTCCATGTATCAAATACACAAGCAAATCATGATATCGTAGATAACACAGCATGCATGGTAATTCCTTTTGCCAATGCAAAGGAATCAATCTTACATGTTTCGTATTAAACATTTTAATAAGGTGTCCTTGCATATCATTTGGGACATTCCGGACATCTTTTATACTTACTATAAAAAGTCATCATTTATTAATCCAATGTTGAATGTTAAAACAACCAAGGTTGATTTTAACAAAAGTACATCGTCAAAATCAAGAATGTGTTGTTTACTTATAGTTCAGAAATATCAATGTAACTTTAACGTTCGTTCTTATGAACACACGCTTCCTCTGCATTTTGATTGAAAATCAAACTATTTGATATTTCTATCAAAATATGAGCTCAATTTGATGCTTATAAAATGATATTTTCTTATCATTTCTTGGATCATATCCAAAGACTCACAAACTCAATATCGCTCCTATTGACTTTGATACATTTTTGGTTAATAGGTGTAAACAGCTTACTCTAAATCGTTATTTAGAATTTTCCATTTCCATACATATGTACCAAAACACTAGGACTTATGAAGCGATAATTTTGTTAGTAAATCCGAATTGACTTGAATATGTTGAATATCGAATCTATTACGCTAATTTCAACAATTGAAATTTGCGATGCAATTCTTATCAACATTGCTCATTTAATTCCAACTGCATTAATCTTACTCATAAAGACACAGTTGATGTCGATGGATCATATCCCTTCAACTACAACCACTAAAATCTATATTTTGATAGAGTACTAGTAATTCTTTCGAATTTGTGCATCATACCATATAGAGTCAACGCTCTTAATGGTTTAATTA
Source organism: Allium cepa (assembly GCA_030765085.1). NCBI lineage: Eukaryota > Viridiplantae > Streptophyta > Magnoliopsida > Asparagales > Amaryllidaceae > Allium > Allium cepa. The sequence goes on from CM060942.1 coordinate 619,345,959, forward strand.
AACAACCTAGGATTATATATTTTTGACACTAATAATAAACTCATAGTTTCTCTTCGAAGTGCGAGAATACTCGTTAGACATTCTAATGCTATGTGTTCATTTGGGTTAGTTAATTTATTTTCATCTCATATAATCAGTTCTATTCATGGATCATATTCATTTCCATTTTACTACCAATAATTCTCAAAGAAATTTTTTCACAATGAAGTTGGTATATCTTAAAACAACAATTGTTTCTCAGTGTAATAGAATAGATATTCACAAACATTTTATGAATTTCTTTATTTATAAAACTGATTTGCTTTTAGTTTACAAAAATTCTGCTTGAAACAAAAATATGTCATCCAATGACAATCTTTCCAAAACCTTTTTGAGGAGATTTATAAAAGATCCCTTATGAACAATTATTACGTGCAATCTTTCGACTCGCACAACCAGCCAATTTCTTGGCCTAGGATTTGTTGAAGTTTCTTATAAACCCTTATCTTGTAAAATTTTATAAATTGTTACTCAGATGAAATAATATTAATCTTGTGACCTACCTTAAGTACATTATCTTATAAAAAAAATTAACTCGACTTCACTCACAATTAATCATACATTGTCCAACAAAGTTTGCTTACTATATATCGATGCATCATTATGTATCACATGGAGGAGTAATTTTTAGATTGGATCTTTATTCATTTTAGTTACGTTCGGAACATTTTCCAATATGTTCACTCATTCGATCAAATCAAATCATTTTTATCGCATGTTATTTTAGCTACTTCTTTTTTATATTCTATAAGTTTACCATAGACATACTACATGCGTATCGAATACACATGTCATGTCAACGATAACTCATTGTTGAATATGACGAAGTACATGAAACTATTTGGTTTTCATAGAATTACGATTGCATACTATATATGTATCAATCCAAAGTGTTCATCAACTCTTATGATACTACCACTAAATTGGTGCATAGCTATTGTTTGAGATATAATTAACAAGTATCATATGATTCAAAATCATACAATAAAATTATTTCTCAAAACTACGGCTCGGTCTATAATTCCAAAGCAACCGTAAATAATATTAGATACTTTTGTATTTTCTAATGCATCACTTTTATTATAAATTTTTTGCGCATTATAGTTTTATTTCATAAAGAATACTCATAATATTCACACTGAAATATAACCGTCTATTTTTTTCAATCGATACCAAAAAATTAATCATTATTTCATAAATAATGTGTGGTAAGTTTTACGGAAATAGTTTTCATATTATGATGCAATTAATAAGTGCTATATGGCATGCTTCCATTATTTCCACCATTACTATAATATCTACTAAATTCGAAGGTCCATCATTCACTTAATACAATTTTTTATTTCATGCATTGCAACTATTTACATTGGAGAGCTCGTTAATAAAAAATCTTGAGCTCAAAGAAATAAATCTCATAGAAAACAATTTTCTATATAAAAATACATTTCGAAATAGAAATCATATTTCTTGTTCCAATAGTAAATATCAGTTATTATTAAATTTATCGTTTCCAATGTTTATGAAGCCGAAATGACTATTCATTCTCTTCATCTCAACTGTTCCTTAAATTATATCTACTCTTATACATTTGTTTTCCTTTCAAATGGTCAAACTATTCAAAAGAAAATACAAAATAATATAATAACAAACTCTTTACAAAAGCACATTTGATTGTCCTTAACATTTAAGGACATCAACTATGTTGCACTTTACATAAAACGATCAAAATGGCATTTCAGCTTATATCTTGTAGTTTTTGGTCTTATGTTACATTAACATAATATGATCCCTTTGTAATCAATCATGAATACTAGATCTCACACTAAGGTTTATTTGGTTTTTCAGATGACTAATTTCATCGAAATATTGTACGTTACAAACTTTAAACATTCACTATATAACATTTATATGCAACTATATATGGATCAAATATCCATAGTCTTGTATTACTTTTAGAGTTCGAAACTCGTAAAACGAAATACACATCTTGACCAAATAAATGCATAAGTGACCAAACCATGAATATATTTAGTAGTTGTAAAATCAAGCACTTGCATGGGTATTTAAACGTTAACATGCAATAGGAATTTAATAGTGGGCATTATATTTCCATTTGTTAACTTTCAATTCAGTTCTTTTGTATATGTTAATTGGTAAACATTTTATCAATCGTATTAAATGCACAAATTTATCATTGTAGATAATTATAACATTATTTAACATATGTTCTTACAATATTAGAAAGGTTAAATGTTACCATTTCATTTTTCTAATAAGGCTCCCATTAGTCTTTTATGTTTCTCCAAACCTTAGGATGAAACATAGAAATCTTTCAACTTCATTAGTGGATGTTAGGACTCGTCTATCTTGGTATTCTGACCTTGATTTTTCTCAACAAATCATAGCCCCACAAAGATGGATAACTCCTTATTGGTTGTATCATATGCAACTCATGACCCATTTTTCCTTGTCCTAATCTCATTTCGACCTCGATTTTGCTCAGCAAATCGAAAGAGATTATTCACTCGTACCTACCATGTTGTGATGGCTGAAGTATAGTTTATGTACCTTGAGTTTGCTCAATAAATACATACATTTATCTTACCTCATCTGTTCAATATATTAATAATACTACAAATAACATCCCCAACTTGAGTTTTCTTAACAACTAAGGAGTATGCAAGTAATTTACTAATACACACACACATATGGTAGGGGGCAACATTATATTGAAGATTCATAATCTTCAATATATCGTATTAAGTGATATCGACTTATGGAATAATGCATTTCTTATGAAATACCCTTGCGATTCAAGTGTCTGACATATCAGAAATCACAGTATACATACATTTACATATGTATTTATTCCTTAAGTCTATTTGTGTTTCTTTAATGTTCCATCTTTAGTTTATACATTCATATCATATAAGTTTTATTGTTATATAACTTTTATATTTCATATTGCTTATATGATAGTCTTATGTATGATATTTTATTAATTAAATCTTATTTAATTAGTTAACTCTTTAATTAAATTTTAAATTAGTATTTCAACACAACTTTTTATTGGATGTATCTATTATAACCTTTATAGTGTATACTACAACCTTTATAGTATAATACATATATCTTATATATGAATATTTTTATGTAATTAATTAACCTTTAATTTATTTAATTAAATTATTATATCAATTTCAAAATTTATCTTACATAATGTGTACTTATGTTATCTTAATAACATAACATATATCAACATATATAATACATGCATATAAGCATTAATTAATTAACTCATTTAATTAATTTATTTTATTAATCTTATTGATAAATTTTAAAATTTGAAACTAACAGTTTCAAACATTTTTTTTTTCATTACATTTTCAAACATTTTGAAAATTTATGTTATATTATAACCTTTTATAATAAATATGTTTTTATTTTAAATTTAAAATCATGTCTTAATTTTCAAAACTATTTGAAAATTAGTCAAAGGTCCGATTCAAATTGGGCCTTTTATATTAGGGGCAACCTTTCGGCTCACATCACCATTCAGGCCAGGCAGTTAACCGGGTAAGACAGAGACTTGATTACCCAATTTAAAATCTAGACATCACCTTTCTAGACATCGTACTAAGTGCACAAGATTAATTAGTTAGCCCTAGCATGTCTAATTTAGACCGCATATGCTATTGGGCTTTGATACCATTGAAAGGAACTGGCCCAACCCACAGCAGAAGAAATGGATGAATTTCAAAAAATTTACCATTTTGAATTATTAACGGGGCTATGAAGTCCGAATATCTTTAGATCTTATCTAAATTTCTTTTAAAGAAAATTAGTATTTTATTTAATACCATATTTTGTTTTATTAATTTGATTCTAAAACAGTAAGAATAGAATATTAAAATAAGGTTTGAATATATCAAATATATTCAATTCTTAGTTGTGTGACAAAAGACAAGTATGATCAATTGATAACATGAGGTATATGAATAATAAGAATAAGTTTAAAGGCAATCACAAAAGGGACAAAAAGGAAAGAAATAAATGATGACAAAGATGAATGATTCATCTTTCTTTTTTTGACAAACTTGAATTATGCAACATTCAATTAGCAATCAATAAATCATTACGACTAGGAATAACCAAAAATAATTCATATGCATAAGCTAATGCCTTGTTTAAAATTGTTTGATATTAATAAAGCATTTAGACTATACAATTCAAAATATAAACATTAAGTTTTATATGTACACACACACACATATATAATTATATAATTATTTCTATATAAAGATTAACCCAAAATTTCTTAATTAATTCAAAATAAACCATATAACATTTAAATCTTCTGATGTACTTATGAACTTATATAAACTTAAATTAGTTAACAAAATATATATGTATACAATTAAATCAAGAGATTCAACTTATATGATCTTTTCTACAAAAGTAAAACATACTAAACTAAGAAATATATTAATAATGCTTTGAATACTTAAAGAGTATTAGTCATGTCAAATAGGGTAACAAATTTATTAGTTTATTGTAATCAATTTATTATGAGAACATCCTTTAATCAGGTATGGGTTTCAATTACAATAAAATGCAGATGATAAGAGCATATAAATTTTAAAATCTAAAGAGATTCAACCTATCTGAATAATTTTTTTGAAAACAAAAATGGGACACACTAAACTGAGCAATATATTAACAATCCTTCAAATACTTAAAGAAAGATATTAGTCATGTCAAATAGGGTAACAAATTTATAAATTTATTTTAATTAATTTATTATCCAAACACCTTTAATCATATGTGGGTTTCGATTACAATAAGATGTAGATAATAAGAATAAATAAACTTATAAATCTAAGGAGATTCAACCTATATGAATAAATAATTATAAAACAAATGGTGATACATACTGAACTAAGCAATACGTCAAATTCATTTGAATAATTAAAGAAGGATAATTTTGGTGTCAAATTGGATAACAAATTTATAAAGTAATTGTAATCAATTTATTATCAAAACATCATTTAATCATATGGAAGTTTCTAGTAGAGTAGAAATGCAAACAATAAGAACATGTAAACATTTAAATAAAAAACAATTACGTTTTGATTTGAATGTTTAAGCATAGATCTAAAATTAAAATATCATCTAATCATATACAAGTTTCAGTTTTGATTTACCTAAATAAAAAAACAATCAGTTCATATAATAAACAATTTGAAATACATAAATCATTTTCAAATCAAGTGAGACAATATTATACACATATAAATTAAGATATTCAATTTTGTTCATTGAAAAATTGTATCAAAATTATTAGAATAAAAAGATCATACCTTAGTTCCAAAGCCTTGAAGTACATCTTGAAACATTGACTTTTTCCATTAGATGTAGCCAATGAATCGTACCTTGAATAATGAACCAAATCTCCTAGATTCAAAAATTAGCCTCCAGATGTTGCAAGGATAAAGAGGAATAAACTACTTTTCATAATGGATTATTATTTGTATTGATTTTAGGAATAATCAAAGCCATGGAAGATCTCATATTTTCAGCTATTAGAGAAGGAGAGAACTAGAAATGCAAACAATAAGAACATGTAAACATTCAAATAAAACAATTATGTTTTGATTTGAATGTTTAAACATAGATCTAAAATTAAAATATTGTCTAATCATATATAAGTTTCAGTTTTGATTTTTCTAAATAAAAAAAAAATCAATTCACATAATAAATGATTTGAAATACATAAATCATTTTCAGATCAAACGAGACAATATTATGCACATATAAATTAAGATATTCAATTTGGTTCATTAAAACATTATATCAAAATTATTAGAATAAAAAGATCATACCTTAATTCCAAAGCCTTGAAGTACACCTTGAAACATTGAATTTTTCCTCTAGATGTTGCCAATGAATCATATCTTGAATGATGAATCAAATCTCCTAGATTTAGAAATTAGCCTGCAGATGTTGCAAGGATAAAGAGGAATAAACCACTTTTCATAATGGATTTTATTTGTATTTGATTTTAGGAATAATTAAAGACATGGAAAATCTTATACTTTTAGCTATTAAGAAGGAGAGAACCAGAAAAGTTACCAAAAGAAGAATAAAAAATGATAAACTCAATTGTACGTACAAAACGAATTACAGAATATGTTTTATTTGAAAGAAGGAAACCTTTCCCATTCTTTAATTAAAACTTCTCTAATTAATTCTCTTAATTAACTTTCTCTTTTCTCTCCTATTTCTTTACATGGTATGGCTGAAAATTACATGCCAACGAATGACATAAAATTCCATAAATTAACGAATGTAATTATCATTTACTTAATTATAATGATATCATATATCAGTGCACTCAAATATGACTTTTATAAATGCATTCAAATAATTACAAATAACTCCCAAACAACAAAATAAAATAATAATTAATATTTCTCAAATACTAATTAATTTAAATAATTTACAACATTTTATAAATTAATTAAATCATTTGGTTTTTCGAAGAATTCATCATTTTGGTTGTATAACTCAAAGCTGTAAATTCAGTCAGCGATTAATATTGAAAAATTCAAGTATTAATGTTCACAAGTCACTTAGCAAGTGGGTTGACATTTTGGCTGAATTCATTGCTTACATATCTTTTGGTACAATCCAATTTTACTTATTATAAGCGGTACCTAATAGTGACAATTATTTATACTAATTCTCTTCGTCAAAACTATATAACTTTGGATTTATGGAATTTGGTATGGTCAAAATTCTGTTATCATCCATATTCAACTTTTATTCCAAACACAAAGTTCTTGGTTCAATAACAATAATTATTATTAACCAAAATGCTCTGGCCAAAGACTTTGACTTTGAGTTGACTTGAATTGACCATGATACTAACCCCATATAAATGAGGAGAGGAATCCTCTCTTGAATAGTGCTTCACTTCCACTACTTCCACTCGACCCAGCTATAGCCACTCGATGGAATGGCATGCCATGATTTGACTAAATCAAAGCGGAGCTTTCATATTAAAGATCCACGGTATTCTCAAGTTGAGAGAACTGCGTAAATCAGTCACATCAAAATTTTCTATTTGACCCTAGTTTTATTAACAAACATAAAACTATCAAATGAGTCGTTCCATAGTTATCCAATAACTATCAGTATGTAACACCTAAATGCCTCCAGCAGTCATGAGCATTTGGTATGTGGTATGAGTCTAGATATTTAACTTAGGATATGTGCATTTCCTTTTGGATAAAAATTGGTATCTGGTATGGAGTCTAGATATTTAACTTGTGCGGAAAAAATGAGCAATTTGTTAAACGAGAACCTTGGCTCTGGTGGGGATTCATTAGATATAGAGTCAGTAGTACTGTAGAACGAGTTTGAGTGTATTAATAGACATGAGCACGTATTTGTTAGTGAATATAATGAAAAAAAAATTATATTGTGTTGACTTATCGGTTGAGTGTTTACAGATTCTGGTCGGTGCAGTCTGGCCAACTGTATCGATAGGGGTTTCTAAACTAATAAACAAGATAAACTGACACGGTATTGTTTTAAAATAAGGTAAATGTAATAATTTGACCCAAATTATTTTTGTATATAAAAGAAATAATTTTCCATAGATTATTATAGTATATGGTTGCTTGGTTGTTAGGAAGTGAAAATATTAAATCATTATCATTGATTATTGAATAAGAAACTGAAATCATAACTAAAAGCTAAAAAATAAATTCGTATATAAATAGGTTTTGTAAATGTAAATTGTAAATGTAATTTATAATTTGAAATAGAATTCCAGAGAAATATTTGAGAATGTTTTTGAAAGGATTTGAAATTTGGGAAATTTAAATTCCTTTGAATTTGAAAATGGTTTTCAAATATTTTGGAGGAATAAGAAAGATATTATTTAGGAAATATTATTGAACTGGATTTGGAATCTGGTGGAATTTGGAATTTAAAAAAAATATTTGGAAAATGTTTTGAAGGCATAAAAGCACTAAACTCTTTTTGGTCGTTGGAAAATAATTTCGGTGATGAATGCAGCATCATCGATGTTCATTTTCAAGTTTCCAGGACAGGAATTGCTGCCAAATTGTTTTAAATGGAAGTTGTTTGCAAAACTCGGTTTTTTGAAAATTCAAAAGATAATTTGAACTGATTTCAAAATTGACTTTCAAAATGTTGGAAAGAGTCTGGAATCCTAGTTAAAATATTTATGGAATATAATTGGGTCTGTAACTTATAGAATTTGAAATTGTTAGAATAAAATCTAAATGAAGAAAAGTTAAATTGAAATAAGTTAATTGTGAAATATGAATAAGTTTGAAAACATAGAAAAATTCGAATTGAAACCGAATTTAACTTGGATTAATTTGAATAAAAGTAAATTTGAGAAGTAAGTCTAGTAGACTAAATGGTTTGGAATAAAATTTATTAAGGTGGAAAATAAATTTATGAATGAATAAATGAACTTGAAAACTAAATGTAGAAATTCATTTTGAATTTGTAAGTAAATGTAAATTAGTCAAGTGGACTAAATAAAAACAAAGTACTGAAATCAAAATTAGTAAGTAAACTAATTGATTTAAATGGTTAAGCAAATAAATTAGAATTGAATATTGGAATCAATTTAAAAATGGAGTTTAATAAAGTGAAATTGTGTAATTTTTCCGAAGAAACTAAAAGTAAGTAAAAGTTTGGAAATGGACCTTTATTGAAGATATGAATAAATTAATAGTGGACTAATTAAATATGGTTTGAGATAAATAGAATTCAATATTTAAGTTTAAGGAAAATTGAATTTATATGGAATTGGAACTCAAATGTGAATAAAAGAAAAGGGAATTGATATAGCTGACAATCAATTAGACATAAATATATCGGATGTACATATATCATTTTATTTGTATAGTGATTTGATCCAGAATTTGAGCACAGAATTTCGAGATAATTATATCGATCCGGGTTGGGATTTTTCACTCGATTTTCGACGGCGAACCCTGGATATGGATTTTTTGTTAATTTTGGAAATTCTCTATCATAGTTACGGCTATGCAAGGAGAATGACGGCTTCTGATCAAGAAACCAGATCCGAGTCCACACTAGGAAGTCGGGTGGACGATACTAGTTCGAAAGCATATTATGTGATTGAGTGAGCAATCAAATTTGGTATTGCATACGTATGATATACAGACATTGTACGGGCTTGAATGAATATTGAAACTTTTGTAAAGGAATGTATAAAATGATTTTGAATATTGTATTGCTAGTAGGATATACAAGTTTTATAAAGAAAAAGAAAATTGGACTTTTGATTTTAGAAGATAAATTTGAATTGCTCGACAAAATGGTATTTATTTAAATTCTATATGAAATTTGATGATTTTCTGGTCTGGCCAGTTGGCCTTTTGTTTTCTATTGAAATCCAGGGGGCCGTTGTGGCATTTTGTAGTTGTACCGAGCTAGCCGTGCAAAGGAGGTGAAATTTTTCAAAAATTTAGGGAGTTAGAAAAAAATTGAGAAATTTGAGTAATATAAAAATTTGAATTTAAATTTAATTGTTAAGAAAACAATATTGTTTGAAACTTATGGTTGAGGTTGGAAAGTTAGTTGAAGTGATAATGGGACTTTAATAAAAAGATTTGTTTTGGCAAGTTGTTAAAAACTATTTGGATTGAGAAAATAATGAACAAGTTATGGATCATTTTTCTTAACTAGTAATTTGGGACGAAATTCTTTTAAGGGGAAAAATGCGACGACCCGAAAATTTTTAACATTTGAAATTGAAATATTTAATTTATTTTAAATATTTGGAAGTTAATTTAACTTGAATTTCAAATATCATTGTTTATTGTGCAATTAAATTTCGGAAAAAATTATTGAAAATTGGGTAAAAATATTGAATCTTGATTTTTAAGCCAGCTAAAAATATTTTAAAGGCTTAGAAAATTTATATTGATAACACTGAAGGTAATAGTACTTTAAAATCAAGTTTGAAAGTGATTTGTTTAGTTTTGAATTTATATCGTTTAAATCGATATTTGAAAATGGTCTTCTGGGGCACAGTCTCGGAATTCAACAAAACCAGTGCCATTGGATCCGTAATAATGTATTATTATCAGATTTCAATTTTCGTAGTGTTTGGAGTTGTCATGTGATCATACGATAAGTAAACGCGCTAAAATCTATATGGAAATTGCAATGTAAATACTGGTCCAAAAAGTTATCTTCTCCATACGATGGAATTTAGACTAGAAACCTTTTCCATTGTGTTCGGAATAAGGGTATAACCTTATAAATGTCTGATGGCATGCCTCGATAAGAAATCAAATTTTTTAACTTTATTTCGAAACGTCTGAATTCAAATTTAAATTTAAATTCTATAATTATGACCATTCAAAAACAAAACATTTTGATTCAACATGTAGTTGCCCTTTCTAACACTTGTCAAGCATGCAAAAGAATTTAGGAAACGTAACAGTTTTAAAAAAAGGAAAAAAAATATATATGATAAAACACAAACAGTAAAGAAGGAAAAAAACAAAATCCCTCTTCTTCGTTTCAAATCTAAAAATGGCAGAAAAGAACGATTCTTCTCGTTCAAGATTTTTATTCTTCTTCATTCTTTCACACCGAAGTCATTCCTCTTTTCTTCTAGAAAGAAATCAAATCCATTTCGTTCTATAAAAAAAACCCAATCTGAAAACCCAAAAAAAAATGGCCGCGTTTCTTTTTAGATTCGAAATCGAAGAGAGAAAAAATCGATAAAGATGCAAACTTGTTCGCCATTCAACCCTTCGAGCTCGCAAAAGACTGGAATCGACACTCATTCGTCAATCATAGGCGTGCGATGGGAGAATCAATGTCGATTCATTCGAGCTCCTAGATGGTCAAACGTCGTGAGGAGCAGCTAGGGTTCATGTTTTAGGACGTTGTGATCGATGGCAACTCAATGTAGTTCAGTCGCGAAGGCATGTTCTAGGATTTGGATTTCGCAATTCGTTCAAAATCGAAGCAATGGGGCCTCGAATTCATTCAAACCTAGGTGGATGGCGATCACAACAATGATGTTCGGGCTGGAGTCTGGATTCGTTAGCGATTGCGATTAGGATTTCTTCGATGGCCGTCACATTTTTTGTTGAAGGCTTGATGGACTCACCGGTGAGGTAATACATTATTAATTTATTTTCGAAATTTAGAATCAAATATATGAATAAAAAATATTTTACAGTGAAGAAAAAATAATATAATCATACAGTAGGTTATAAAACAAATTATTCTCTTTAATTTATGAATTTATTTATGCATTTATAGAAAAGGGTAGAATTGCTGTTATTCTTTACAGAAATTATTATATGCATGGATAAAGTTTGGGAAAATTTAGGAATTTTGAAGTGTTTGAAAGCTTAATTAAAAATTTGATTTTAAAAAAATATGTATAGACTATTTTTTAATATATACGATTTCAAAATGGTAAAAAATATACCTCTACATATCTTAATTTACTAGTTATTTTAACATAATGAATTTGGTGATGAATTGATTCAATTAACTTACTTGATTTATTTTAGCTACTAAAAGATTTTTAAGAGGAAAATTATTGGTTTGAAATAAATTATTAGTTAATTAAATTATAAAACGGTAATTGAATTTTCGATTATTTCAAATGCTGGTAAAAATCATATAATTGTTTATACAAGGTCAAAATCGCAAATAAAACAAGCCGGATAGGAAATGGGTTGCATGCGCGGTAAAAGGTGAGATCTTCTCACTCAATCGAAATAATTAGAATTTAAATTATTGATTGATTGTTTGGATGTGATAGTATATATGATAGTGTGTGTGTATATATATATTAGATTGGTTGATTTTCCGCATTATATAGCGGATGAGACCCTATGCGCCTTATAATAGCGGATGAGATAATATAACCTCATATACCGCGATGTTCCACCTCGAAGTGGAATTGGTATTTTATATTATGCAAACATCTGTCAATGCAGAGAAACAGGTTGGAGGGATCCAACTGAATTCCTCAAATGTTTGAATTTATTTCATATGTTGTGATGTGATTAATTTATAATCAGTGGATGATTATATTGGTGATTGAAATTATGGAAGGCTATGTTTGGCCAAATATATTCTGGTATTTTGAAATACCAGAAATATAAAATTGGATTTTTGGGAATTAAAGTAGAAAATTTTAATTAATTTTAGAGAATTGGATAAATTTAAAAGAAAGAATTTTGAAAATGGTAAAGGTTGATTTTTGAAATCCTATCGAATTAATTCCAAAATATGGGGAAAAGATTTTAATAAATGGATTTTGAGTAATATTTTTTAAAAGTTGAATAATTTATTTAAAATTTGGATTTTAAATAGTTTGGGAGAAATAAAGTAATTTATTTTAAAAGGCAGTAAATTTTGGAAATCAATTTGGAATTTAATTTAGTGTTTGAAATAAATTTTGGAAATAAATTTGGTATTTGATTTGGTGTTTGAAATAGATTTGGAAATCAATTTGGAATTGATTTAGTGTTTGAAAGTAAATTTTGGAAATCGATTTGAAAATTGTATATCAGGGGATATTTGGAAAATATAAATTCATGAGGGGAATTTATAAAGGAAGGGTAGTTTGCTTTAAAAAATAAATGTTGGTTTATTTTCAAAAGGTGTGGAAAGAAATTTACGAATTTAGGATGTAAATTTGAAATAAATCAAGAAGGATTTATTAATTGATTTAAATAAACTATTTTGGAATGGAGGGTGTATTTTCTTTGGAAAGCCAAGCACGTTTTCAAAGTAGCTTTCAAATATAAATTAAAAGTTCTAGAGTTGGTTTTTTAAAATGTTTTAGAGAAATTATTTCCTTAAATTGTTTTTAAATCTTTAAAGTAAATGTTTATTAAGTTAATTATAGAAGCGATTATTTTAAAGATTTAATTGATATTTGACTTAGATAATGGTTATTTAAATAATCACACTCTATATAATAATTTTATTTTTAAAATTCGTTTGGGCTTAAGTTTTATATGAGATATTAGTATAAAAAATTCATAACTAATATTTTAAATAAAGTGTTTAAAAATAGTTTCCATTTTAAGTGTTTCTAAGTATATTTTTGGATAAGTGATTTAAATATTTTTTAAGTATTCGGACTCGGCAAATTTTCAGTGAAAATAAACAATATTTGAAAATTTATTCCGTATGAGGAAAGTGATTTGTAATTTGTTTTCAAAGGGTTCAAGTGTGAAAAATATATCTTGCGAAGATATTTTGAAGTAAATAATTTAGGGAAATTATTTAAATTTGATGGTTGTTGTGAATGTTGTTTGATAGTTAAATAACCGACTATTAATATTGGCCTTTAAACGGTATTTGAATTTCAATGCGACCAGGGGTCGGATTCCGAAATGGTTATCCGAAAACCACATCAAATCTTAGTGATGGATCTTTTGTTTAAAAGATTAAAGTGGAAAATTTGTTGTCACTTACTTGAAATCTGAATGAGATATTCAGATTAGCCGGGAGAGGACATTGAATCATAAAACCCATTCCGAATAACGATACGATGAAATGGGATTGCATTTGAAGATGGTGTTAAAGACCGGGTATTTTCAAAAATGAAAGGATTACCTGTCGAATGTTGCTACACCGAGTTGCACGGGTATAGAGATTTATTTCATCCTATAAGATGGAGAGTCCGGACGTGATTAGATGATATCCGGATTTGCAAGGGCTTCTTTCCTTAATTGGAGGAAGTGCCTTCGGTTCCGTTCGAACCCGAAATGGACTTGTATGGATGTATTTCTGACATTACACTTTGAGATATAAAGTTGGTTTCTATTAAATACATTTCTGTTGGTGGCGGAGAATTTATTCTCTTAGCTTAACACCCTTCTCTAAAACGTACGAGCTCAGAGGTTATGTAGTTGATGGTTACTAGTGATATATTCCCAATTTTGTAATGTGGCATGCTAAGTGTTGATCATTTGTTGATCGAAGCATGGCTTTTGTGAAAAGCGTAGCTTTGTGGACGAGACTTCGTCGAACCTCACATCCCGGGAATGGTTGAAACAGAAAAAGATTCAGCAAGGTTACGGGGGTTGCGCCCCTCAGGGTATGTGCATTTCCTTCTGGATAAAAAGTAGTACCTGGTGTGGAGTCCAGATATTTAACTTGTGTGGAAAAAAAGTGGTATTCTGGTATGGAGCTCGGATTATTTACTTATGTGGTTTTTGGTTGTTGAGACGCCTCGGTAAAGGTCGGTCTAGACCGGGGGATGGCATACTCGCAATATTTAGTTACCTTGTTACAGAGGTGACCCGGCCTTGTGTTGACAGAGAGCTGTTTAAGTTCTCGGGGCGTCCCTCCAGAGGAGTACCATTTTCGGAAAGGAAGTTCCTTAGCCTTGACCATTTGTTGGAAATCCAATCACCAAATACGAGCCCTGTATAGTTTTAGTTGTAGAACCTGCCATTTGACATGGTAGCTATAGTAGACATACTATAATGGTACGTATGCTGGCTATGATTTATATTATACTTTCGAACTGTTTTCCATACTATGCACTAATAATTATATCAAAAGGATTTTTGCGAATCAAGCATGTTTTACTATCATAAGGATAAATCTCCCCCAAGTGTGCGATTGCATTGTGTGCGTATCAGGAGGCCTTATGGCAATTTCATTTTCCAAAAAGCATAGTGGATTTCTTTCTTTTTTTGGGTGCAAATAACTGTTTTAAGATCTCACACCAGTCCCATGACTGGCCTGGAGTTTATTGTTCCCTTTTTAAACTCTGGGTGCCCATAATTTTCCACATGGGCAGCCTAGAGTCAGGTTATCAGTTGTTCTAGAGCGAACTTAGGGAAGTATGCTGCGGAGATCAGAAGACAAGCTGTATGGCGAGACGTATCACTTATATTATGTAGTATCCATTGCGTATGGGTTGGTGCAAGTTCAGTTTCATGTGAGAAAGTTATAATGACTGCCAGTGTTGTGTTGTGTTGATGTTATACTGTGATGATGTAGTGTATAAACTGATATAGTAATTTTGATTAAAGATTATTCATTTATCTATTATATATTGTTCCACCGCGATTGTGAGATTCTGATATTGTTTCAGTTTTCTTCTTCTACCTTCTTCTACTTTAACCCTAACGGTTTGGTTTTTCAGCATTCGATTGTTCGGCATTTGATGCAGTGGACGTATTGATGTCGATTTCGGACGTCGAAAAATCGGGTCGTTACACACTGCCTAACATTTGGAGAGCGTTACATACTTTAGTCTCAACAGATACACCGATATCCGGTCTCGATGCATCTTAACTAGGAATAAATAAAATGGTAAATTTGTTTTATTGTGATAAATTACTCACAGTTACAACACTTTGTAACTACTATCACAAAATGCCATTTATGGATTTTCTATTAAATATACTTTTAATTAAACTAATTAATTAATATGACCATATTATATCAAGCATATGACAGAAAGAAACACCTTTATTGTGAACAAGATTGTTCAACGAGTTAGATATATAACAAATTACATAATAACCCCTAGGGCATACCCTAACTCCATCAACTTTGCATAAAACAGAAGTAATTTTTTTAGGAATGTGTCTCTTTTCTCTTTAGAGTTGTCAAAGGTTAAAAAATGTGGTAGATCCATGGGGAAAATGGATGATGAATTCGTAATCAATTTGTTGGTAATTTGCCACTATATCCCGACAAATATGTCGAAGTTTTTTTGAAACCAACTTTATTATATAAAAAATTTGTTGCAATATTATCAATATGTACTTGACATTTTCTTAGCTAAAATGTTTGAAAAAACATTACAGAATTTTATGGTGCTTTATTCATAGACGTTTTATTTTCATCGGCTGTTCATTTTCCCAAAGAAATACCGATGCTTTCGAGCATCCAAAAACACACTTTTTCTTGTAGTGTTACTATGTCATACAGTTAGGGAGATGAATTCTCTATCAAATAGTGCTTCACTTCCAATACTTTAGCTAGACCCAACTATAGTCAATCGATTATTGCTGTGCCATGATTTAACTATAATCAAAATGGAGTGTCCACATTGAAGTTCAATAATATTCTCAAATCTAATGAGCCGTATAATACGGTCACCTCATATAACCTGTTTGACCTAATTTTTGTTATCCAATAAAACACTCTCGAACGATTCATTCCATAGTTACACAATAACTATCAGCACGTAATTCCTTTGTGCCCCCAACAGCCATGACTAATATACTGTCCAATATTTGGAGAGTGCTCTATGGTCTCAACTGATGTATTGATATCCTTTCTCCAAACATTTTGATCATGAATAATTAAAATAATTTATTTAATATTGTGATCATTTTCTTATGATTACAACTTTTTGTAATAATTATCACATAACATATCGTTTATGGATTTTTCCTATTGAATATACTTAAATTCATTATTTAATTTATTATATCATTATATAACAATGTATATAAAAGAAAACAAACACTATTATTACGAACAAGATTGACCAAAAAGTTGATATATGTACAAAATTACATAATTTTCTCTAATGCATATCTATAACTCTCTCAATTGATTGGGTATGTGTATAAAGGTTATACATGTACGTATCGATATACAATATTGATAAGCACTTAAAATTGCTTTAGATGACGTTATTTACTAAATGGGTTAGATTTTATATCGGCCTACTTAGTCCAATATCAGAACCGGCCTAAGGAATAAAAAAGAGAGGAAGTGGTTGTTTAAATTCTATATTTGGATCTAGAACCGGTAAATGAAGAAGTAGTAAAAGGAGGAGAATTTATCTCCTGCCCTTTATCTAATTTAAGAAGTCTACCCCCTCACTTTTCACTCTTGATTCACCCCTTCTTTCTTAGCCATGAGCAACTCTGTTCCCCACCTTGCTGATTTCCATAGCCAAAACACATCAAATACAGTAGATCCAGTGGCACTTCAGACCATTGCAACGTTAGAAGATCAATTCAAGGTAATGCAGGAGATCTCATCAATCGATATGTGTTTAAAGGCTGCATCCTTAAGGTATAAAAATTTATTTACCTTTTATATCATGCTTATCAAATAGTAGTTTAATATAGCCAATGCATATATAAATGATCAATGTATATGTTGTAGATGTAAATCCCAACATCTATATTCGATACATTATCTATGTACATAATATAATTTTGTATATGTACATTATACACATAAGAGTATATAGTGATATACTCATAAACTATAAACAAATTTATTTATTAAACTGACTAATTGATTAAATCAGAAAATTAAATAAAATTGGATTTTATTTAAACTAATTAGTTTTTGTATCCAATACAACCTATTAGACTCCATACGCCCACGATGATCAAAATAGAGAATTTTACTAAAAATCTACCAATTTCACTCAGTATAGACTGACTCGTTTCACATTGATTCAAACACACTTTTTCATACTAGTTCAAATTGAGTCTTCAGATCTAGAGATAAAATAGGAGAAATAGGTGCAGGTTAATGGCTATGACTAGTGCAGCCTCCATATAGATTTAGACATACTTTTATGCTCTCCATCTCTTCTCCTAGTCGAACTCCCATTAGTGTTGCCTTCTTTAGATTTTGCAAATCAACTAGGAAGGAGGAGACCATGAAGCTCCGTAAGGTAGAACTTTCAAACAACATATCGATTCTCGGTTGTCACTTGGAAGCAAGGTATGTATTCTAATTTACATTAATATACTTACACGAACATGTTATCATCATCATAATGCAATAAACATATTCATCCATTATTTAAAAAAATTAAAATTATTTAACTATTTTAAAACATAAATAAACAAATATATATATATAAACATTTATATATTTAATCTAAAAATTTATATATGTATATGTTATGGTCATATTTATTTTTGACAACAAAAAAAAAATTTCCAAATTAGATATATACATGTATAATTAAAACTATTTATCATAAATAAAATTTTGAATTACAAATACACATACACAAATATAATTACATAATTAAATACCTTTAAAAATATTTACATCTGATATTTTAGTATATGTATATTTTATAATTATTTTACCAACCCAAAATTGTTTAAATTTGAAAATTTTAGATTATTCAAGGTTAAATTGTCCGCCGTAAACAATTAAAAAAATGATTTTGCTCTTTGCGGTTGAAGTATTTTATAAAAAAATTTGAATAAGTAAAAATTTTAAAATTTAAGTTTATATTAGTTAAATATTCATGGATGAAATTTTTAAAATTTTAAGTTTATATTAGTTAAAATTTTAAAATTTAAGTCAACTCAAAGTCAAAGTCTCTGGCAAAAGCATTTCGGTTAATAATAATTTTTATTATTGAACCAAGGACTTTATATTTTGACTATAAACTTGAACTTGGATGAGGTTGGTATTTTGACAATTACCAAATTCCATAAGTCCAAAGTGATATAGTTTTGACGTAGAGAATTGGTGCAAGCAAATGTCACAACTAGGTAAAGCTTAGTAAACTAAAATTGGATTTTACCGAAAATGAGTAAGCAGTAAATTTGGAAATAATGTCACACCACCTGCTAAGTGATGTGTGAACATTAACATTATAATAGTTTGATGTTAATCGCTAACCAAATTTACGCCCAAAAGTTACACAGCCGAAATGATGAATTCCCTTGAGACCGAACGATTTAATTAGTTTATAATTGTTATAAATTAATTAAATTAATTAATATTTATGAAATATTAATTATAAATTTTGAATATTATTTGAGAAATAAATAATGTTATATATATTTATAACAGTTATAAATATATCGATTGATATACAATATCGACAAGCGATTAAATTAGATTTAATTGCACGGTATTTTGGCTTGGGCCTAGATAGGTTTAATGCCCATCATTACGGCTGCAAAATTTCATTTTTGGGAAGGTCTAGGGGTGACTAAAACATAGGGAATTGGCTTGGAGATAATGGGTTGAGGTCAAGAGAGAATGAGTAAAATGGTTTTCCTCGTTTCTCTCTAATACAACCCTGTATATATGTATGTATGTATGTATGTATCTCGAAAATAACGACAACCTTGTTTTGGCTTCCATTACTTCAATATTGCTGTTTAAAACATAGCTCTCAATCCACTCCAAAATTGTCAAAATATATTTCAAATTAAAATAATACTATTCGATAGTTAGAGGTCAGTGATTCTGGACTTGCAATCTGATGAATCAAGAATAGTAAAAGGAAGGGAAGTCATTGCTTCAATGTGGATTCAAAGGCATCATTAAATTGGTAATTTTAATTCATATTACAGTAATTAAATTATATTATATGATTCTATAATGAGCAATTTAATATCTATTTAAATATATTGCTACTATATGCTTAGTTAGGTGAGATTTTGAAAGTAGATGTAGTTGTCATAAATTAATTTGGCTATGTGCACAATTAGTTTGTTATACTATTTGATTTACGTATAGAAAAATGTTGTTTACTGTACAAAATCAATTTTTACATTAATAATTTTTTTATATATATTTATTAATAAATTTATATATATATATATATATATATATATATATATATATATATATATTAGTGTATATTTCTCTCTCATAATAGCATATATGCATATATAAGATATATATATATATATGATTTAAAAAATTTTAGTACACTTATTTATGTATAATACGAATATATTCATATTTTTAAATTATTATTTATTGAAATTTTGAATTGTTTATTATATATAAAATAATTGTGACATTAAAAATTAAATTTTGTATTTAAAACAATATTATATCATTTTAGAAACATACAGAAAATATTTAGGATTTTTTCAATAAAGTTTATTATTTTTAATAATTAATACTATTTCGAAAAAACCATTTATGATTTATTAAAAATAATAATTTAATCAAAAAATCTTCAAAAATTTTTATAACCTTTCATTTATGATCCTATAATTTTTGAAATTTTAAAATTTGAATTTTTAATAATATATTATTTTATATTAAAAAATTATTGCTGAAGCCAATATTTGTTTTTAAAACTAATATTTCAATTTTGAAAATCTATAGATTTTTTCTAATCTCTATTTTATGATCCTAGATTTTTAAAAATTATAAAATTTGAATTTTCATCAATATGTTATTTTATGTTAATTATTTAGGGATGAAAACATTATTTTATTCATATTATATACAAATTAAAATACTAAAATTATTATGTTTGCAAAACTAAGTTAATTTTGAATTATAAATAATTTTTAGTAAATTTTCTCTCTGTTTCTATATATATTTATCTATATATAAATGTTTTGTGTTCATGTATCATATATAATATATTTATACATACATATGTATGTGTGTATATATTTTGTAACACTTATGCATGCACATATTTGGACAACATAGATGACATTCAAAATGAGCCAACATAGATGACATACAAAATGAGCTAATATGTCTGTTGTGATGTACATTCCAACATCTACATATGGGCATATTATACCTTTCATGGATTATTATGTTACACATGCACTCACACATATATATATATATGATACATTTATGTATAAACTAAATCAAATAAGATTAATTTCATATCTTAATATATTTGAATTTAAATAAAATAAATGATTTTATTTAAATGAAATTTAGAAATTTTCTAATTCAGTTAGACTTCGTAGGCGCAATAAAGATCCAATAGGATAATTTTTTTGAAATTCACCCATAACTTCCTCTACGAGCTGGTCCAGTTCCAACAATGGTATCAAAGCCCAATAGCCTATATAGTCTAAATTAGTCATATTAGGGCTAACTAATAAAGCATTCCCAATTAGTACTCTGTCTAGAAAGGTAATGTTTAGGATTGGAATTGGATAATAAAGTACCCTATTCTACCTGTTTACTAGCCTGGCTCGAAAGGTGAAATGAGTCCAAAGGTTGCCTCTAATAGAAAAGGATCAACCTAACTTGGGACTTTGGCTAATTTTCAAAATCGTTTGGAAAATTAATTTTAAAGATTTTAAATTTAATAGTTAAATTTAAAATAAAACATTTTTATTATAAAATTTATAATACTATATAAGTTTTCAAAATGTTTGAAAGGATAATGATATTCTCAAAAATTTTGTAAATATTTATATAATAATTTCAAATTTCAAATTTATTAATAAGATTAATAAAATAAACTAATTAAATATATTAATTAACTAATGCATATATGTATGTATTATATATGTTGATATATGTTATGTTATTTTAAAATGTTTAAGATAACAAAAGTATACATGTATGTATACAAGATAAATTTTGATATTAATAAATTTCAATAAAAATTATTTAATTGAATAAATTAATTAGGGTTAATTAATTAAATAAAATACACACATATATTATATATGTGCGTTACACTATAAAGGTTATAGTATATACTATAAATGTTATAGTAGATATGTCCAACATAAAAGTTATATTGGAATACTAATTTAAAAATAATTAAACATTTAATCGATTAAAATTAATTAGATAAGATTTAGTTAATGATATATTATACTTAAGACAATCATATAAGTAATATGAAATATAAAAGTTATATAACAATAAAACATGTATGATATGTGTATAAACTAAACGTGGAACGTTAAAGAAACCAAAATAGACTTGAGAAATAAATACATATGTAAATGTACATATACTGTAATTTCTGATGTGTTTGACACTTGAATCCCTAGGGTATTTCATAAGTAATATATTATTTAATAAGTCGATATCACTCAATATATACATTGAAGATTATGAATCTTCAATATAATGTTGTCCTATACCATATACATATTAACATATACATACATACTCCTTAGTAGTTGAGAAAACTTAAGCTAGGGATGTTATGCGTAGTATTAATAATATATTGAACAGACGTGGTAAGATGACTATATGTATTTGTTGAGCAAACTTAAGGCATATATACTATACTTAGGCCATCACGATATGATAGGTATGAGTGAATAATCTCTTTCAATTTTTTGAGCAAACTCAAGGTTGAAATGAGATTAGAACAACGAAAAATGGGTTAGGAGTTGTATGTGATACAACCGATAAGGAGTTATCCATCGTTTGTAGGGCTATGATTTGTTGAGCAAACTCAAGGATAGAATACCAAAATAAATGAGTCCTAACACCCACTAGTGAATTGTAAGACTTCTATGTTTCATCTTAGGGTTTGAAAAAACATAAAAGACTAGTGAGAGCCTTATTAGAAAAATGAAATGGTAACATTTAACCTTTCTAATATTGTAAGAACATATTTTGTATAATGTTATAGTTATCTACAATGATAAATTTATGCATTTAATATGAATGATAAAACGTTGTCAATTAACATACACACACACACACACACACAAACTGAATTGAAAGTTGACAATTAGAAATATAATATATACTTACTAATAATTCTAATTGCATGTTATATAATGTTTCTATACCCATGCAAGTGCCTAATTTCAACTGCTTAATATATTCGTAAGTTGGCCGCTCATATGTTTATTTGGTTTAGACCGTGTATTGCATTTCATGAGTTTTTGAACTATAAATGCTATTCAAGACTATGAATATTTGATCCATGTACTTTCACATATAAATGTTATACAGTGAATAGTCATAGTTTGTGTGGTACAATATTTCGATGAAGTTAGTTCATTCAAAATAAGCCAATAAAAAGTATTTAAAGATCATGTATTTAGCTTGAATGATTTCAAAAGGATCATATTGTGTTAATGCAACACAAGACCATAAACTATGAGATACATCTAAGAACTCGATCGTTGAAATGTCACCTTGATCGGTTTACATAAAGTGCAACATATTAGATGTCCTAAATGTTAAGAATAGTCGAATGAGCTTTTGTAAATGGTTTGTTATGATACTGCAGTAAGGTTTTCTTTTGAATAGTTTAACCATTTGAAAGAAAACGAATGTATAAGAATAGATGTAATTTAAGGTGATGTTGGAATGAAGAGAACGAATAGTCACTTTTGCTTCATAGAGAAACATTGGAAACAAGAATTTTAATACCAATTGCTATTTAATATTGGAATATGAAATAAGATTTTTATTTCAAAATGTATTTTCTTATAGAAAATTGTTTTCTATAACATTTATTTCTTTGAGTTCAAGATATTTGATCAAAGAACTCTCTACTATAAACTAGTTGTAGCATACGATATAAATAAACAATATTAATAATATTAAGTGAATGGTGGACCTCTAAATTAGTACCCTATTATAGTAATGGCAGAAATAGTGGGAGCATGCCATATAACACCTAATGATTGCATCAAATTATGAATTTTTTTTTCGTAAAATGTACCGAACATTTTTTGTGAAATAATGTTTATTTTTGGTATTGACTGAAAAATAGATATAGCTATATTTCAGTGTGAGTATTATGAATATTCGTTATGAAATAGAACTATATTATGTAATTTGTTTTCATAGAAAAAGTGATGTAACAAAAATACATATGTATCTAATATTATTTACAGTTGTTTTGGAAATATAGACTAAGTCATAGTTTTGAGAAATAATTTTATTATATGATTATGAATCATATGATACAGGTTAATTATATCTCAAATAATTAATGGCTCTGTACCCATATAGTGGGAGCATCATAATAGTTGATGAACTCTTTGAATTAATACATATTGATATATGTAATCACAAGTCTATTAATACCAAAAGTGTTCCACATATTTTGTTATATTCATTGATGATTTATTACCAACATGTACATATGTATTGGATACACATGTAGTAAGTTTATGATAAAATCATCGAATATATAAGAAAAGTAAATAAAATAACATGCAATAGAACAAAATGATTTGATTTGGTCGAACTGTAGGATCGATTTCGCCCTAGAGGGGAGTGAATAGGGTGATACTATCAATTATAAAAATTATTGCGGAAGTTTATAAAATTATTTCAATATAGATATATCAGAATAAAAATAGCACAGATAGTAGCAGAATAATAAAAGCAAAAATAGAATGACACAGAATTTACCCAGCTTTGGCAAAACCCTGCCTATGTGCTGCTCCCAAGGTTTCTACTAGAAATTAAGCAGTCAGGCGCTTACACACGTAAACTCAGAACTCTCGCTATCGACTAGCCTTAACTCTACGCTCAAAACCCTGCCACAGCTCAACCACTGAGTTGCGAATTCTCAAACTACGCCACGTAGTTTGTCCCCTAGTCACACGACTAGAAATTACACGGAAGTTTAAAAGGAAAATACAAATTAAAAAACAAACTAAAAACAAAATCCTAATTAAATATTAAGCCCAAATATAACTTATAGAAGTCGACCCAACTTTAAGTGAAATATTATCCCCTTTAATTTTATCGGCCCGCTTCCTTATGAAAAATGGTGGCTTCCTGTTGCTCGTTCTCGTTCGTTCCGATTTTGGGCTTCGTGATTATTTTCGAAGCTGCCGACTTTGTTGATCAATCAAGTGGATATTTTGCGTGTAGCTTTGTTGATCGATCGTTTCTTCGTTGCTCAATTTTGGCTGCTTCGATGATCGAATTCGATTCAACAATCTGGTAAGTGATTTGTTACTTTTTCTTTACTGTTTTCGCTTGCTTGAACTCGATGCATTTTACTGCCGATGATGATAGGGTTTATATAGGGTTTAATCTCCTATAATTTCGTTCGTATGTATTTGTTTGAGTTCGTCAATTTCTTTGTTTCGACCGTTCGATTTTGTTTCGATGCTGGTAATGATTTCTAACTTGTTCATATCGAATAATTTCTTTTACTTGATTAACACGGTGTTGATTAATTTCTTGGCCACCACGGCTTGTTTGATTTGTTCATTTGTTCGACACCTTGTTCATCACGGCTCGGACATTTGCTTTGACCAGTTGAATTTTTTACTGTTGTCGTGGTTGACTTTGGCCACTTTGATTTGTAAGACTATTTGCTTTCGGCATTTAGTTCCTTCCCTGATGATCTTTATTTGTACCTTGATTTTGTTCATCCCTGTAGCATACTTGACCTGTTCAATTTTTCTTTGCCGTTCCATGAAATTCTGATGACTTCGGCTATGGTGATAACATTTGACATTGTCACTGACTTTGTACATGTGTGTTCAAGTCCCCGTTGTCTGCCTTGCTTGATTGGAAGTCCGGTTCAAGATATTTGTGCGCTGCATTTTTTTTGCTGAGACTACACTTGTACATGTGTCTGGTATCATAGTTTCATTCTAGTTTGTGCATACTTCTCTGGCTTGAATTTTGGTTGTATGCATATTGCCTGACCATTTCCATGTATTATAGCTATTATCTTGTTCATCCTAGCCTAGTGTCATGTTGCACTGCCATTTTGTTTAATGCTAGTTCATTATGTAGTCTGGTCGATAATTATGGTGTATGCATTGAGTGATGTTGGTGATGAGGCTTTGTTCCTTTGAGTCAGTTTGCGTTGCTTCATTATTGTCATATGATGAATTCTGTTGTTAATTTATGGTGTACTATTTGAAGCTCTGCATTGTTCATTTGATGTTGTTGAACTTGGTTTCATGGTGGTTGTTGTTGTATGGCAAGATTTTCATTTGTCTTTGATATTGCCTCTGTGTGACATTTTTGGTGGTTGCTGTGTACTCTGCTTTCATGATGTATGTTTGCAGCCTTGTTCATCTACTTGATGTCTACATGCTATTGCATGACTTCGTACATATTGTGCTTGTATTTTTGGACTGCACCTGTGTTGAATCTAGCTTTAAAGCTCGGGTTTGACCTTGTGCTAAAATCGTGACTGTATATTTATTTCACTTGAGTTGAACCCGGCTTTTGATTTAGGTTTGACCTTGTGCTTACCTGTCCCCGTAATTATATCAAGTGTAGATATCGGTGTGCACGGCCTTATGGCATGTACAGTGATACACTGTGCATGTCACAAGCTGTTTGTGTATGATGAATTCAAAATTAAATGACGACGAACAACCCAAATAACTGATGCAAATAATATTTTAAAAATTACATTTTATTTTATACTGCAAAAATATTTTATTTTCAATTTTACTACATCGGTATTTATTTTTGCAGATTGCTCAGATGATGGATTCAATCTGGAGTAAAGTTGTAGATAAATTACGAGTGAATGAGTGATATGTAGTGAGGACATTTGTAAATGAAAGATTGTGATGTAATTGAATTTGTATTGTAATCAAAATTGTATATGTATAGTGAGAGCTTGAATTTGTACCATTCAAAATTGTAATAAATATTTGTTTGAATAAAAATATCTGTTTGAATTTAAACTCTGTATTATTTATTTTATTCATCCAATATTTATTTAATCATGTGAAAAATAAAATAGTACATTAACAAATACATTTAAATGAATATATATATATATATATATATATATATATGTTTATTATCATCAAACAAAAAATCATATACTCGCATATTCAACACGAACAAGTGGGTATATTGGAAAGAGTTTCAAATGTACCTAAAAATGAATATAGATTCAATCTCAATAGTATCTCCTTCATGTGAACATAGTGATGCACCTATAAGGAATAATCAGATATTGTTGGACAATTACGATTAGTTGTGAGTGAAGTTGAGTTAGTTTCTTTCTACACGGCCATGTACTTAAGAGTAGTACACAAGGTTGATATCATTTCATTTAAACAACAGTTTACAAAATCATACAAGATAATGGTTTGTAAGAAATCCCAACATATCCTAGGCTAAGGAGTAGGAAAGTTATGCGAATTGAAAAATTGCACGTAATAATTATTAATGGGGGATCTTGTATGAATCTCCAAAAGTTTTTTGGAAAGGTCTGTCATCAAATGGCATATTTATGTTTTGAACATAATTTTTGTAAACTATAAATAAAAAAGTTCATAAGCATTTATGAAACCCTATTCTATTTACACTAAGAAATAATTATTGTTTCAAGATATATCAACTTCATTGTAAAGGAATTTCTTTGAGAAATTTTTGATAGCTAAATGGAATTGGATCCGATCCATAGATAGAAATGATTATATAATATGAAGGGAAATTAAGTAACCTAAATGAGCACATAGCATTAATAAGCATTCTTGCACATCGAAGAGAAACTATGAGTTTCTTATTAATGTCGAAAATATATGTTACGCTCGGTTGTTCAATTAAACCATTACGATTATTGACTCTATATGGTATGATGCACAGATATGAAAGAATTCTAAGTATACTATCAAAATATGATTTTGGTGGTCGTAACCAAAGAGATGTGTGACGCCCGACCTCTATACCCACGCTAGTCAAGAACATTACGGTGAATGCTGTCAACTAGCACGGAGAATAAGGCTGTTGAGGAGCGACCATCCGTGTAATTGTTTTGTGCGAGCATCGATATGTCAGATAGTATAGCATGCAATTCTTTTCAAGTGGAAATCCGACATGCCGACACAAACTCAAAGCTACTACACAGTGGCTATAATATCTTCGAAAACAAATATAGAAGTAAACATAACATAAATCAGTCACAGACAATTCATATCACAAAGGCGGAAGTAGATATGAATATAACACATGAAAGTGTTCATCAAAGTAGTGGTCAAAAAGATCCACAATAATACAAAGGAATAGATACAAGTGCTAGACAAAAATATGTATACATCAAGAAGTCTATATCTTAAATGTATACAACAAAAAAACTACTAAACTAAAGTAGTCAACCAAAAGTCAGAAGATGGTCCGATAAGGAGTCAAGCAGAAGCACCTGTAAAATCTCAGTATGACCCGAGTATTATTTAAGAAGAAAATAATAAACGGATTAGTCTAGCTATAATTATCAGATGAAGTGATATATAATAAGAGATATGACATAAAGATATAATAATCACAATGCCAAGCTGTGATAAATAAGTAATTGAAAATCAACAAGAGATTAATCAATATCACAATAATCTACTCAAGATAAAAAGGAATGTAATACTCCTAATTTCATTCACCAAGCCACAATAAATGACATATATATCAATGCCCATCGTAAAAGTTGGTGAAACATAAATCCCAGAAATCAACAAACGAAATCCAGAAATCACAATAAAAAGGATGGCCAATCCCACAAACTGGACATCGACGCACCTAGAAAGGCACGCCCCATGTACAATCGAGCATCGACACACCTAGAAAGATATGCCCCATGCTCTAGCATCGACGCACCTAGAAAGATACGCCCCATGCATAAATAAACATCGATGCACCTAGAAAGATACATCCCATGCATAAATAAACATCGATGCACCTAGAAAGATACACCCCATGTAATGTCTAACACCGATGCACCTAGAAAGATACACCCCATGGTAAGTCGAACATCGACGCACCTAGAAAGACACGCCCCATGCATAGACGAACATCGACGCACCTAGAAAGATACGCCCCATGCCCCGACTTATTGAGCCGATTGCTCCACGAAGTAAACAAACATCGATGCACCTAGAAAGGTACACCCCATGCATAAATAAACATTGACGCACCTAGAAAGGTACGACCCATGTATAAACAAACATCGATGCACCTAGAAAGGTACACCCCATGCATAAATAAACATTGACGCACCTAAAAAGGTTCGACCCATGTATAAACAAACATCGATGCACCTAGAAAGGTACACCCCATGCATAAATAAACATTGATGCACCTATAAAGGTTCGACCCATGTATAAACAAACATCGATGCACCTAGAAATTTACACCCCATGCATAATAAAACATGGACGCACCTAAAACGGTATGACCCATGTGAGAAATGAGACAAAGCTCAATAAAATGAGGAACAGTCCTCCACATAAACAAAGAGACATCGCACATTGCTAGTCTAAACCACAAAGATGATCGTCATGATCAACGAGAAGTGTCAATTACAATAAGCTAGTAAATATATGAGCTTAGCTTCATGTCCCATAACCACTAGCTTAACTTAAATATTTGCAAACAAATTGTAGATCTCCACTAGAAAATTGTCACAAGAGTTTGAATCGAACAAGTCCAAGAATTAACCGACGAAGTAAACGCAAGCGTTTCATACCACTTGTTTTACTAAGTCGTTTAATTAGATTTCTCATACGAGTGAGGTAAAGGTTTGTATATACTAATAGATTGGAAATCGGTTTGAGAAAACGAGCTTTGTAATAAAATAGTATTGAAATCATTTGAAGAAAGAGTTTTGATATTTACTACTAGTATAGAAAACCTTTATATTTTAAAGTGACAAATCATAGAAGTGATTGTAGAAACAATCGGGCATAAAAATTCACACTCGAAGACGTGAATAAAATCAAAAGAAATCGATATCAAATCCATCAAAGTGGATATATCTAAAATTCCCAAAGAAAAGGTCATCAAAGTCGATAATAATTGACAACAACAAAAGGGAGACAACACGAATCGATTAATGTTGGAAATTCAAACGAATTAGCAATATAGGCTAATCTGGCAAATAGTAGCAGGTCGGTCGACCGGACTCCCTGAGTCGGTCGACCGAACCAGAGGTTGGAAGTGCTCGGGGCTCCAGGTCGGTCGACCGGCCCAGGGGGCTCGGTCGGCCGAAGCCTGTAACCAGCACTTCCAAACAGAGGCAGGAAGTGCCTGGACTACAGGTCGGTCGACCGGCCCAGGGGGCTCGGTCGGCCGAACCTGTATACTTGCACTTCCCACCCTATTTCAAAGGAGGTGCAAAGCCCGACCAAATTGCAATCGCACGAGCAACGGCGCTAAGGGTTTATGTCAATCGACTACCCGGCCCTATATGCTCCTCGATGCATCACCAAAAACATGTTCAAACATCAAAGTTAGGATTTTTAACGAATTGAACTCAAAACACTAAAAATTGGAATATTCACAAAGTAATCCAAATCAAAATCAAATGCACATGAATAAGTGTTAGGAATTCATACCTAACAATCGAAGGTAATTCATAGACTTAGATGTGAGATTAAAAATCTCACCTTTGAACCCAAATCAATGAAGAAGAAGCTTGAAAGAAAATGGAAATCAACCACACTTCAATCTCAACACTAGAAGCTTGAATCTAAGCTAAAAAGAGAAACATTTCCCAAAGTTAGGTTTAGGAAATTTCTGAAATCAAAGAGAGAATGAGTTGGAGAAGATGAAGAGAAAGCTTACCAATGGGTTCTCTTGAGTTTGGAGCTAGAAGATGGATTTGCTAATGGAAACTAGGGCTTAGGTTTTCCTAATTCTTTTTCTCTTCCCCCATTTTTGATGAAGCTTGAATGTATTAGGAAATTATGAAGTAATGAAGAGGAGAGGGGTTGGGACTGAATACATAAGTGGGGTTATTGGGCTCAGCCCAAACCAAAGCCCTACGTAAAAAGTGGCAAAAATCAACTTTCTCCAAACATTTCGAAGCTTATACTCAAAAAGGTCACAAACGTCATTTTGAACTCAATGGGGGTGGTCTCGAGTCTCAATTCGATTGTTTGCACAAAGTAGCTTTTCGGACCAAAATCCGATGAACGGTGAAATATTTAAAAAAAATATTTAAATATATAATCGATAAATATGTGGGTTGTTACAGACTCCCCTCCTTAAAGAAATTGCGTCCTCGCAATAATTAAGAAGGAAATAAGAAGTAACAACCATGGAAGCATATCAACACAAAAGAAAATTTGAAATAGGAAGTTCACCATAAAGAGCATGAAAGTGTAAGCCTGAGCGGGATCGCTCGATGAATTCCCAGGGTTCCCAAGAGCAATCCTTAGGATCTGAGAACCATTGAACTTTCACAAGAAGAACATCTTTATTCCGAAGGCGCTCAACCTCCGAAGCAATGATGCGAATGGAATGTTGCTCATAAATCAAATCTGGTGAAACTTCAATTTCCACGATATCACCAGGCACAAGAATAAATCGGAAACATAAAAGCATTTCCGTAGATAAAAGACGTGGAAAACGTCAAGAATAGCAGAAAGTTGAGCCGGTGCAACGGCGTAGTACAAATACCGTACGCCCGAGAAACTAGAAACTCGAATAATTTGGAACACCGACGTAGTACAAAGACGGTACGTCCAATGAACCAAAAAGCCAAGTCATTGATGTAGTGCAAACGGTACATCCAATGAATCAAAAAGCGAAGACATTGATGTAGTACAAACGGTACATCCAATGAATCAAACAACAAAGTCATTGATGTAGTACAAACGGTACATCCAATGAATCAAAGACACTGATGTAGTACAAACGGTACATCCAATGAATCAAAAGCAAAGACATTGATGTAGTACAAACGGTACATCCAATGAATCAAACAGCAAAGTCATTGATGTAGTACAAACGGCACATCCAATGAATCAAAGACACTGATGTAGTACAAACGGTACATCCAATGAATCAAAAGCAAAGACATTGATGTAATACAAACGGTACATCCAATGAATCAAAGACACTGATGTAGTACAAACGGTACATCCAATGAATCAAAAAGTGAAGACATTGATGTAGTACAAACGGTACATCCAATGAATCAAACAGCAAAGTCATTGATGTAGTACAAACGGTACATCCAATGAATCAAAGACATTGATGTAGTACAAACGGTACATCCAATGAATCAAAAGCAAAGACATTGATGTAGTACAAACGGTACATCCAATGAATCAAACAGCAAAGTCATTGATGTAGTACAAACGGTACATCCAATGAATCAAAGACACTGATGTAGTACAAACGGTGCATCCAATGAATCAACAGCAAAGACATTGATGTAGTACAAACGGTACATCCAATGAATCAAAAGCAAAGACATTGATGTAGTAAAAACGGTACATCCAATGAATCAAATAGCAAAGACATTGATGTAGTATAAACGGTACATCCAATGAATCAAATAGCAAAGACATTGATGTAGTCAAACGGTACATCCAATGAATCAAATAGCAAAGACATTGATGTAGTACAACGGTACATCCAATGAATCAAATAGCAAAGACATTAATGTAGTACAACGGTACATCCAACGAATCAAATAGCAAAGACATTGATGTAGTACAACGGTACATCCAATGAATCAAATAAGACGGAACATCGATGTAGTATAATAACAGTACATCCGATGAACCGAACACCATAAAAGAACATCGGACACTAGTCCATAAAAGGAATGAGATAAAACTCAATAAAACGAAGTGTACCAAAACGTCCGATGAACTTGATGAAAAGATAATTCCATTAAGACAACATCAAAGAATCAACCACTTGTTGCTTACGACAAAATGCATTGGCAACACGATTTCCCTTCCAGGAATAAAAAGAATATCAAGATCATAAGATGTCAGGAACTCGAGTCAACATGGAGTTCCATATGAGAAAATAATTATTCCAAAGATTTATGATCGAGGTAGAGAACAAATTTCTCATCCAAATATGATGATGCCAAATTCCAAAAGTAAAAACAATAGCCGCGAGCACTAGATCATGAGTGGCGTACCTAGTCTCGATCGGCTTTAATGGTTTAGTAGCACAAGAGATAGCACGTTCTCCTTTGTAAGAGAACGGCATCCAAACCAATACGACTAGTATCGGTACAAATAGCAAAGTCTTGGTCCCCCTCCAGGAATCACAAGAATAAAAGTATCGAAAAGAAAGAATTTCTTTTAAATAATCTTCTTTCCTGAAAAGTTAAAACTTTCAAAATTACATTTATCATTATGTAATAATCATTCTAGAAAAATTTACTATTTTCAAGTTAATTTACTGTGTCTGATTGTCTCATCAAAGCGTTTAGGAAATTCCTATCGATAACGTTGATCAAGCGCATCGACCAAAATTCTTAAAGCACTCAACGGGCAATACAATCACAAAATCATCTTTTATAGGATAAATAAATCTCTTAAAAAGTTTTAAGAATATTCTTTGTTCGTTTCAAGAACAAAATCCAGTTTTACTTATAAATAAAACTTATGAAAAAGATTTGCAAAATTTTAAATTACTATTTTCATCCAAAATCAATAAATACAAGAATGGTCTCATCGAAATATTCATAGAATATTCGATTTATAAAATGGATGAAATAAGCTGGACAAATTGAATGACATAATAAGTCATTCATAAGAATCATAACGAGTACGGAATGCGGTAAGTGGAATGCTAACTTCCGCAACTCGTAGCAAATGAAAACCGGTGATAAGGTCAAATTGAAAAGACCTTAGCACCACTCAAAAGATTGCTTAGGAGATATTCCTAAGACAAAACTCAAAAATACTGGAAAAGTTTCACAAATTATTTAGATAAGAGAAATAATACTTTCCTCACCATAGGGGCTTAAAGAATAAAATGATGCCCTCAAATTGGAATCAAAATCACAAAAGAAAAACAGAAATCTGCTTAACAGATAGAAAATGTCGAAGATGAAGAGTCCACTCAGAAAATAGGATATAGGCTTCATAACGATTAAGCCAATCCTATCGCACAAATCAATTCCGGAGCCTAAGCAAAAATATTGGCTCGGAAAGAAAAATCACATAAAATAATTTCGACATCTAAACAAAAGCAAATTATTGCGGATCCATCCGGATTCACAATCCTCAAAGAAGTCTTCAAGCCCAAAAATGTTTAAAAAGAATCAACAAGTTCTTTTGATATAAATTAGTGAGATGGGACCCATATCAAAAAGAACTCGAAAAGGAAAATCATAAAACAATTATCATCAAGGATAGAATGGCTACCTTGACTAAGAGAAGAGTTGCTAGGGACTTACAGCTTTCCTTCTCTCTTGCTTGGAAGCCTAGGGCACGAAGATAAAAGATGACCCGAACCTTTGCAATAACGACAAAAGAGGGGTTTCGGACACTCCCTTGCATAGTGGTCTGTGGAACCACAATTGTAGCATTGTCCACGACTAGAGGTAGGAGTCTTTGCTACCGGAGTTGGTTGCTGCCCTTTCTTATTAGAATTGGGGCCTTTGAATATGATAGGCCTCTTCAAGTTATTGTCGAAGTTCTGTTGGGCACGCACAACTTCAACATCACCTTCATTATCGGCCTCTTCAAGACGAAGAGCGATATCAATAAGCTGATCAAATGAAACCTCAAGTTTCAGAAGTAATGGCTTCTTAAGATTCTTATTCAAGCCATAGACAAATCTCTGATTTTTCTTCAATGGGGTATTAATGTACTCAACCCCGTATTTGGACAGAGATTCGAAAGATGCGACATAATCTGTCACAGAAGATTCACCTTGAACAAGGTCAATAAAACGCCGGGCCAAAGTTACTTTTTCGGCCTCCGGCACAAATTTCAATTCGAACCTTTCCCGGAATTGCTCCCAAGTGAGATCCGCTTCAATGATTTCAGAAATTAAAAGCTTATACCAATCTAATGCTCTTTCTTGGAGCATGCTAGAAGCCACTTGGACTCGATGAAGGTCAATAAGGTTCATGCGAGAAAAGATGCGATCGCATGATTTGAGCCAAGCTTGAATTTCAATAACACTCTCGGATCCCCTGAATGGCCTTCCACCCAAATCGGTGTAGTCTCTGCACAAGCGTGCAAAACCGGATCTAGGATGAGTAGGCTCTGGATTGGGTCCTGCAGCTTGAGCATTCTTCACGAGATCTAAAAGCTGCTGGGCAGACATAAAAACTCCATCTTGGGGAGTAGCACTAGATTGACCGGCACTGGGACGGCCTGGTCTAACCATTTCTCTTCCTTAAGAAAGAAAGAAGGAAGAAGAAGGTTATTCACAAATGAATATCAAGCAATCTTGATAGATAAAACAAGGAATCATAAAAGAAAATAGGATAGGACAGTACGTAGACCCGAATAAAATCCTAAAGCACGACTCCTAAGATGGACTTAGGACGATGATCCTTGTTATAATATTCCATATTCTTCAGAAGTTTGGCTCTGATACCAAGCTGTGACGCCCCACCTCTATACCCACGCTAGCCAAGAACATTACGGTGAATGCTGTCAACTAGCACGGAGAATAAGGCTGTTGAGGAGCGACCATCCGTGTAATTGCTTTGTGCGAGCATCGATATGTCAGATAGTATAGCATGCAATTCTTTTCAAGTGGAAATCCGACATGCCGACACAAACTCAAAGCTACTACACAGTGGCTATAATATCTTTGGAAACAAATATAGAAGTAAACATAACATAAATCAGTGACAGACAATTCATATCACAAAGGCAGAAGTAGATATGAATATAACACATGAAAGTGTTCATCAGAGTAGTGGTCAAAAAGATCCACAATAATACAAAGGAATAGATACAAGTGCTAGACAAAAATATGTATACATCAAGAAGTCTATATCTTAAATGTATACAACAAAAAAACAACTAAACTAAAGTAGTCAACCAAAAGTCAGAAGATGGTCCGATAAGGAGTCAAGCAGAAGCACCTGTAAAATCTCAATCTGACCCGAGTATTATTTAAGAAGAAAATAATAAACGGATCGGTCTAGCTATAATTATCAGATGAAGTGATATATAATAAGAGATATGACATAAACATATAATAATCACAGTGCCAAGCTGTGATAAATAAGTAATTGAAAATCAACAAGAGATTAATCAATATCACAATAATCTACTCAAGATAAAAAGGAATGTCATACTCCTAATTTCATTCAC
Source organism: Allium cepa (assembly GCA_030765085.1). Classification (NCBI taxonomy): domain Eukaryota; kingdom Viridiplantae; phylum Streptophyta; class Magnoliopsida; order Asparagales; family Amaryllidaceae; genus Allium; species Allium cepa. Next base: position 619,381,754 of record CM060942.1, read on the forward strand.
CAAGCCACAATAAATGACATATATATCAATGCCCATCGTAAAAGTTGGTGAAACATAATCCCAGAAATCAACACACGAAATCCAGAAATCACAATAAAAAGGATGGCCAATCCCACAAACTGGACATCGATGCACCTAGAAAGACACGCCCCATGTACAGTCGAACATCGACACACCTAAAAAGATATGCCCCATGCTCTAGCATCGACGCACCTAGAAAGATACGCCCCATGCATAAATAAACATCGATGCACCTAGAAAGATACATCCCACGCATAAATAAACATCGATGCACCTAGAAAGATACACCCCATGTAATGTATAACATCGATGCACCTAGAAAGATACACCCCATGCTAAGTCGAACATCGATGCTCCTAGAAAGACACTCCCTATGCATAGACGAACATCGACGCACCTAGAAAGATAAGCCCCATGCCCCGACTTATTGAGCCGATTGCTCCACGAAGTAAACAAACATCGATGCACCTTGAAAGGTACACCCATGCATAAATAAACATTGACGCACCTAGAAAGGTATGACCCATGTATAAACAAACATCGATGCACCTAGAAAGGTACACCCCATGCATAAATAAACATTGACGCACCTAAAAAGGTTCGACCCATGTATAAACAAACATCGATGCACCTAGAAAGGTACACCCCATGCATAAATAAACATTGACGCACCTAAAAAGGTTCGACCCATGTATAAACAAACATCGATGCACCTAGAAAGGTACACCCCATGCATAATAAAACATGGACGCACCTAAAAAGGTACGACCCATGTGAGAAATGACACGAAGCTCAATAAAATGAGGAACAGTCCTCCACATAAACAAAGAGACATCGCACATTGGTAGTCTAAACCACAAAGATGATCGTCATGATCAACGAGAAGTGTCAATTACAATAAGCTAGTAAATATATGAGCTTAGCTTCATGTCCCATAACCACTAGCTTAACTTAAATATTTGCGAACAAATTGTAGATCTCCACTAGAAAATTGTCACAAGAGTTTCAATCGAACAAGTCCAAGAATTAACCGACGAAGTAAACGCAAGCGTTTCATACCACTTGTTTTACCAAGTCGTTTAATTAGATTTCTCATACGAGTGAGGTAAAGGTTTGTATATACTAATAGATTGGAAATCGGTTTGAGAAAACGAGCTTTGTAATAAAATAGTGTTGAAATCATTTGAAGAAAGATTTTTGATATTTACTACTAGTATAGAAAACCTTTATATTTTAAAGTGACAAATCATAGAAGTAATTGTAGAAACAATCGGGCATAAAAATTCACACTCGAAGACGTGAATAAAATCCAAAGAAATCGATATCAAATCCATCAAAGTGGATATATCTAAAATTCCCAAAGAAAAAGTTATCAAAATCGATAATAATTGACAACAACAAAAGGGAGACAACACGAATCGATTAAAGTTGGAAATTCAAACGAATTAGCAATATAGGCTAATCTGGCAAATAGTAGCAGGTCGGTCGACCGACTCCCTGAGTCGGTTGACCGAACCAGAGGTTGGAAGTGCTCGGGGCTCCAGGTCGGTCGACCGGCCCAGGGGGCTCGGTCGGCCGAAGCCTGTAACCAGCACTTCCAAACTGAGGCAGGAAGTGCCTGGACTACAGGTCGGTCGACCGGCCCAGGGGGCTCGGTCGGCCGAACCTGTATACTTGCACTTCCCACCCTATTTCAAAGGAGGTGCAAATCCCGACCAAATTGCAATATCACGAGCAACGGCGCTAAGGGTTTATGTCAATCGACTACCTGGCCCTATATGCTCCTCGATGCATCACCAAAAACATGTTCAAACATCAAAGTTAGGATTTTTAACGAATTGAACTCAAAACACTAAAAATTGGAATATTCACAAAAGCAATCCAAATCAAAATCAAATGCACATGAATAAGTGTTAGGAATTCATACCTAACAATCGAAGGTAATTCATAGACTTAGATGTGAGATTAAAAATCTCACCTTTGAACCCAAATCAATGTAGAAGAAGCTTGAAAGCAAATGGAAATCAACCACACTTCAATCTCAACACTAGAAGCTTGAATCTAAGCTAAAAAGAGAAACATTTCCCAAAGTTAGGTTTAGGAAATTTCTGAAATCAAAGAGAGAATGAGTTGGAGAAGATGAAGAGAAAGCTTACCAATGGGTTCTCTTGAGTTTGGAGCTAGAAGATGGATTTGCTAATGGAAACTAGGGCTTAGGTTTTCCTAATTCTTTTTCTCTTCCCCCATTTTTGATGAAGCTTGAATGTATTAGGAAATTATGAAGTAATGAAGAGGAGAGGGGTTGGGACTGAATACATAAGTGGGGTTATTGGGCTCAGCCCAAACCAAAGCCCTACGTAAAAAGTGGCAAAAATCAACTTTCTCCAAACATATCGAAGCTTATACTCAAAAAGGTCGCAAACGTCATTTTGAACTCAATGGGGGTGGTCTCGAGTCTCAATTCGACTGTTTGCACAAAGTAGCTTTTCGGACCAAAATCCGATGAACGGTGAAATATTTAAAAAAAATATTTAAATATATAATCGATAAATATGCGGGTTGTTACAAGATGTGATTCATCGGCCGGGACTGTCTTTATTGGAAAGACTAATGTGGTTGGAATCAAATGAGCAAGTTGATAAGAATAATATAACAAATTTCAATGGTTGAAATTAACATAACAGATTCGGTATTCAACATTCTCAAGTTAATTCAGATTTATTCACAAAATTATCACTCGATAAGACTTAGTGTTTGGTACTTATGTATTGAAATAGAAAATTCTAAATAAAATTTAGACTAAGCCGTTTACACATATTAACCATAAATGACTCAAAGTCAGTGGGAGTGATATTGGGTTTGGTGAGTCTTTGGATATGATCTGAGAAATTATACTAATGTATCATTTTATCAGCATCAAGATTGAATAAGTATTTTGGTAGAAATTTCAAATAGTTTGATTTTCAATCAAAGTGCAGAGGAAGCGTGTGCTCGTAAAAAAGAACGTTAAAAGGTACATTGATATTTCTAAACTATAAGCAAACAAAACGTTGTTGATTTTAACAATATGCTTGTATTAAAATCAACTGTAGTTTTTTTAATACTCAATTTTGGATTGTAAATGATATCTTTTACGGTGAGTATAAAAGATAAAGGGATTATCCCAAATGATATACAAGAGCACCCTATTAAAAGGGAAACATGTAAGTTGGATTCCTCATGCATTAGCAATATGAATTATCATACAGGTTACGTTGTGTATGATATTATGTTTTGTTTATGTATTTGATACATGGAGAAAATATAAAATCCAAATTGATATCACTAAATGGTAGTTTGAGGCGTTCTCGCTTATTTATGAAATACTAGAGGATTGTTTATAGAAACAACGAACTCGTTATGATGGAACGTTTGCACACAAACTTTTATAAGTGACATTGAGTATAACATATCAATGGTAAAATTCAAGTCAAAATCTTTAATTTGAAAATCTTTCAAAATAAAGGCGATTGTGGTCGATTCAACGAAATGTTGAGAAAGTTAACTTGAACAGCGCTACAATAAACTAATGTATATAGATATAAATGCACAAATTTATAATTGAGCCAAAGGTAATTAAAAATATTGAGAATCCCAAAATATTGTTATAAGATAACGACGTCATGAAATTGGTCATGATAGAACTTAAAGCTCACTAGAAGTCGAAAGACATACTTCAAATTATTCCACATGATAAATGCAGTTTATTAGTGTCAGAGAGAGTTAATCGAGAAAGTAGATAATTAAAACATAATAGCATATCCATTCACTAAAGGACTGAACTAATTCGTTTTGAGAAAACTGATTGGAGAAGTTGGAATTAGATCCTATAATTGACCCTAAGTGCAAGTGAGAGATTGATAGAGTTAGGGGTATGCACTAGGGGCAATTATGTAATTTGTTATATATATCTAACTCGTTGACCAATCTTGTTCGAAATAAAAGGTATTTTCTTCCTATTATATAGTTGATATAACTTGATTATATTAATTAATTAACTTAATTAAAAGCATATGTATATTTAATAGAAAAATCCACAATGGTATATTTTGTGATAGTAGTTATAAAGTGGTGTAGCCGTGAATAATTTATCACAACGAAACAAATACAACATTTTAAATATTCCTATTCAAGATGTATCGAGACTGGATATCGATGTATCCGCTGAGACTGGTAACGCTCTAAATGTTGGGCAATGTTTTGCTCTTGACTTCTGGGGGCACCTAGAGGTTACGTACTAATAGTTATTGGATAACTATGGAAGGAATTAGTTGATAGTTTTCTATTGGTTAATATAACTAAGGTCAAACAGAAAATATCGATGTGACTGATTTACACAGTTCTCTCGACTTGAGAATAATGTGGATCTTCGATATGAAATCTCCGCTTTGATTATAGCCAAATCATGGCATAGTGTCCATCAAGTGATCATAGTTGGGTCGAGTGGAAGTATTGGAAGTGAAGCACTATTCAAGAGAGGATTCGTCTCCTCAGTTTTATGCGGTTAGTATCACAGTCAACTCAAGATAACTCAAAGTCAAATTCTCTGGCCAGAGCATTTTGGTTAATAATAGTTTTTATTATTGAACCAAAGACTTTGTATTTGAACTATAAAGTTGAATGTGGATGAGGTTGGAATTTTGACCATTACCAAATTCCATAAGTCCAAAGTGATATAATTTTGACGTAGAGAATTGGTGTAAACATATGTCACAACCGTGGGTAACGCTTGTTAAACTAAAATTGGATTTTACCGAAAATGAGTAAGCGATAAATTTGGCCATAATTTAACACCACTTGCTAAGTGATGTGTGAACGTTAACATTAAAATAGTTCGATGTTAATTGTTGACCAAATTTACACCCAAGAGTTACACAGCCGAAATGACGAATTCCCTTAAGACCGAACGATTTAATTAGTTTATAATTGTTATAAATTAATTAATATTTATGAAATATTAATTATAAAATTTGAATATGATTTGAGAAATAAATAATGTTATATATATTTATAATAGCTGTAAATATATCAATCGATATACAATATCGACAAGCGATTAAATTAGATTTAATTGCATAGTATTTTGGCTTGTGCTTAGATAGGTTTAAGCCTATCATTGGGGCTGCAAAATTTTGGTTTTGGAAAGTTCTAGGGTGGCTAAAACATAGAGAATTGGCTTAGAGATAATGGATTGAGATTAAGTGAGAATGGGTAAAAAGGCTATCCTCGTTTCTCTCTTATAAAACCCTATATATATATATATATATATATATATATATATATATATATATATATATATATATATTAGGAAAATAGGCACAGAGAAGATGTTGTAAAAAAATTAGTCTCAGGAACAACAAGTTTGCTTTTTAGTCTGAAGGACACTTTTCAGTGTAAGTATAAAATGATAGTTACAACTACCATTCTGTGATTTACACAGGAAAGCGTCCTTCAGCCTAAAAAGCAAACGTCTTGTCCTTAAAACAAAAGTTTTCTTCAACTTTTTCCTTGAGCTTAAAAGCCCATATATGTGTGTGTGCGTGCGCCTGTGCATGTATCTCTAAAATAATGACTAACCTTTTTTGGCCGCCATTACCTTCAACATTGCTGGTTAAAACATAGCTCTCAATCCACTCCAAAATTCTCAAATATTTTTCAAATTAAAATATCGATAGTTAGAGGTCGGTGATTCTGGACTTGCAATCCGACGAATCAAGAACAGTAAAAGGAAGTTATTGCTTCAACGTGGATTCAAAGGAATCATTAATTTGGTAATTTTAATTCATATTACAATAATTAAATAATATTATATGATCCTATAATGAGAAATTTCATATCTGTTTAAATATATTGCTACTATATGATTAGTTAGGTGAAATTTTGCAAGTAGATGTCGTTCTCAAAAATCAGTTTGGTTATGTACGTAATTTTTTTGTTATACTATTTGACTTATATATAGACAAATGTTTTTTACTGTATAAAATCAATTTTTGTCAATAATAATTGTTTTTTATATATTTATTAATAAATTCACACACACACACACATATATTAGTGTATATTTCTCTCCCATAATAGCATATACGCATATATAAGATATATATGTGATTTAAAAAATTTAGTATGCTTTTTTATATATAATATGAATTTGCAAATTCGAAATTAATTATCATACATATATTTAAATTAATATTTATTTAATATTTGAATTGTTTATTATATATAAAATAATTATTACATTAAAAATTCAATTTTGCATTTATAAAAATATTATATCATTTCAGAAATATATAGAAAATTTTATAAATTTTTCAATAAAGTTTATTATTTTTAATAATTAATATTATTTCGAAAACACATTTTATGATTTATTAAAAGTAATAATTTAATTGAAAATTTCTTTAAAATTTTTCGTAACCTTTCATTCAACATCCTAGAAATTTTGAAATTTTAAAATTTGAATTTTCAATAATATATTATTTTATATTAAATAATTATTACCTTAATCAATGTATTCGCTTTTAAAAATGATATTTCAATTTTGAAAAATCTTCATATTTTTTCTAAGCTCTAATTTATGATCCTAGATTTTCAAGAATTATAAAATTTGAATTTTAATCTATAGATTATTTTATGTTAATTATTTATGGATGAAAACATTATTTTATTCATAATATATGCAAATTAAAATACTAAAATTATTATGTTTGCAAAACCAAGTTAATTTTGAATTATAAATAATTTTAATAATTGTTCTCTCTATTTCTATATATATATATATATGTATGTATTTGTCTATATATAAATGTTTTATGTTCATATATTATGTATAATACATTTATACATACATGTATGTGTGTGTTGTAACACATATATATGCACATATTTGGAAAACATGCATGATATACAAAATGAGCTAATATGTCTGTTGCGATGTAAATCCCAACATCTATATATGGGCATATTATACCTTTAACGGATTATTATGTTACACATGCACTCATACATATATGTATATGATACATTTATGTATAAACTAAATAAAATAAAATTAATTTCATATCTTAATATACTTGAATTTAAATAAAATAAATTATTTTATATAAATGAAATTTAGAAATGTTCTAGTATTAGTTGGACTTCAAAGGCCCAATAAAGATCCAATAGGGTAAATTTTTGAAATTCACCCATAACTTCCACTACGGGCTGGTGTAGTTCCAACACTTCTAACACATTCGAAATTCCTTTATGCATGTGTAAACAATTGTCTCGAAAGTATCAACTGAAGCGGAAGGATAGCCTTGACCCCTTTCGACTCCTTTGGAAACTCATTCTCTCCTCAATATTTGCAAGAGCATTCAATGCTTGTAAGAGGAACTCAATCTCTTCGAAATTTCTCTTCGAAACCCCGCTTTTAGATCATGGTCGAACCCTTCCCTTTAATTCTTGCAAAATTTATTTAATGTTTTCGTTGGCTTTCCTTTATTCATACATTCTGGAGTGAGATTTATGGTTAACATTTGCCCCTCCTTGTATAAAAGAAGCTTTTGTTCTTTAGGATGAAAATCCAAGAATTCTCCTTTGCATTATTTTATTTTCAATAGTCTTCCTTATCACTTTTCCTACAAAGTACAAAGTAGGCAACATTTTTTGTATCATTAATTTGAAATTCATATGAGAATATGTTCAGTAGTTTCTTTATATTATTGGAGATAGTGTAAGGTTCTTGATAATAGAATTTTCGAAATCTAAATAATGAAAACTAATAGACCCTCATCTAAAGATTACAAGTGATGAGAAATTCATAGTTGGGAAACGATTAAAGACAGGAAATTCTTATCTGATAATAACATAAGTCCTGAGATCTAACTTTTAATGACAAGTGAAGACCAAAAATCCAACTCTAGTTATAGAAGACCAAAAATCTAATTATGGAATTAATTAATAGAGGACTAGAAATTCAAATCTGGAATTAATAGAAGTTTAGAAATCCCTTTATAGAAGTAAGTGACAGAAGACCAAGAATAATTGTTAATAATCAAAGTATAAGGTTCATCATCTCGAAATAAGTCATAGAGGACTAGGAATCCTCTTTTGGGAAGAAACAGTAGTAGTCCGGAAACCCTTATTTGGGAATACAAGAAGAAACCCAAATTCGGGTATTGATAAGTGCAGTCTAAGAGTTAATAGTAGAAGGCCTAAGACCTAGGTTTGAGTATTAGACAGATAGATCCAAAACTTAGTAGAAGACCAGAAGTACATAATAGAGGTCTCAATAACATCAATCCCGAAACCTAGATTCGGGCATTAATAAGTGGAGCTCAAAAATAGTAAAAACCCAAAATTCATATTCAAAGATCCGAAATCCAGATTCGGGTATTAATAAGTGAAGTCCAAAAATCATCCTTTTGAAATTTGCCAAAGGCTGTAAATTCTTGCCTGAGCCCTTTGCTATGTGTCATCTTTTGGGCTTTAATTGCTCATGTTTTTTTTTGCTTCGTGTTGCCTCTTCTGATTCTTAATTCTTTTTGACAGGTACCACCTTTTAGGCTTTGTATGTGGTCATTGTTTGGTGTGCCTCTTCTCGGGCTTGGACATCTTAGTCCATTGTTTATTCGATGTGCTTAGTTAGCTTATCTACGAGCAGAACCCAATCACTTACCCAACCTCCCTCCAGGAGGCAATCCAATTAGGCTTTATAGGTGAGACCGAAGGTTTGTTCGGTGCCATGACCAGGCCATAGTGTGGCGAGATCAAGGGCTTACTCCGTCCTCCCTCCAGGAGGTGCTCTAGCCAGGCCTTATAGGCTGGACTGAAAGGCGATAGCTGCCTTGACTTGACCATAACGTAGCACGTTTAAGGCCTTACTCTATCACCCTCCAATGGCACCTTGATCTGGCCATAATATAATGTGATAAAGGATTTGTAGATACTTTACCCTAGCCATAGCATGTGCGGATAAAGTATTACTCTGTCCTCCCTCTAGGAGGTGCTTTGACCTGGCCATCTCAGTGCGGACAAAGGCTTTTGACCGTTTAAGGTAATTTTCAAGTTTAAGGAGAATTCTACTCCTAACCATGTAGACCTTTCTTTTGAAAGAGGCGTTGTATTCGTTCCAATTTTGGTCGCAAATGTTCTGCATTCCATGTTCTAGGAACCATATTGCCATCTAGTTGACATAATTTATATGCTCTAGGAGGAAGTACTTTGCACACGATTAGAGGACCTCCCAGTTTGATCCTAGAGGTCCATCTGCAGGATTTATTATGTTTTCCATCATTCTTCGAAGCATTAAATCTCCCTCGTGAAATGATCTTGTCTTTACTTTTGAGTTGTAGTATTTTTAGATTCTTCTTTAATATTTGGTAGTCCGAATAGCTACTTCATCTCTTAATTCATGTATTAAATCCAATAACTCTTTCTTCAATTATTGATTTGGATCGAATGTGTAACGAACCAATTTTTCGACATCCGAAAAACGACATCAATACATCCACTGTATCGAATGCCGTATAATCGAATGCCGGAAAACCGAACAATTAGGGTTTAAGAAGAAGAAAATAGAAGAAGAATAGAAACAATAATCAAATTCTTACATTTCGTAGCGGAACAACATATAATAGATAAATGAATATCTTTAAAACAAAGAACAATATCAGTTTTACATACATTGTCAGAGTGTACAACAATACAACAGCGGAAAAGAAATATTACATATACTAGTGATACGCCTCGCCATCCAGCTTGAACAACAAATCTCCACAGCATCTTTTCTGACTTCTCTTCCGAATAGCTGATAAACTGACTCTAAGCTGTCCGTGTGGAAAATTTTGGGCACCTAGAGTTTAGAAAGGGAACAATAAACTCCAGATCAGTCAAGGGACTGGTGTGAGATCTTAAAAGCAGTTATAATTTAACAGAAGAATTTAAAAGAAATCTACAATGCTTTTTGGAAAATGAAACTGCCATAAGGCCTCCCGACACACACGCAATGCAATCGCACACTTGGGGAAGATTTCTCCTTATGATAGTCAAACAGCTTACTATGCAAAAATCCTTTTTGATATTATTATTATTATTAGTGCATAGTGCAGAAAACCTTTCAAAAATATAATATTAATCTTAGCCAGCATACGTACCATTATAGTATGCCTACTATAGCTACCATATTAGATGGCAGGTTATATAACTAAAACCGTACAAGGCGCGTATTGGTGATTTGATTTCCAACAAATGGTCAGGCTAAGGAACTTCCTGGGCCACATGGGTATGCCTCTGAAGAGATGCCCCGAGAACCTAACCGGATCTCTGCCAACACAAGGCCGGGTTACCTCTGTAATTAGGTAACTACTGACACGAGTATGCCATCCCCGGTCGTTTACGACCTTTATCCGAGGATCCTCAACCACAAAGAAACAAACCACAAAGTATAATACATTTGTTGCATCATCATAGGTTAAATATCTGGGCTCTATACCATGACGCTACCCTTTTCCAGAAGGAAATGACATACCCTCAGGGGGCGCTACCCCCAAATAACCTTGCTGCATCTTTCCTGTTTCGACCATTCCGGGTTGTGAGGTTCGACGAAGTCTCGTCCATAAAGCTATGCTTTTCACAAATGTCATGCTTCGATCAACAAATGATCAGCAACACTTCGTATGCCATATTACCAAATTGGGAATGTATCACTAGTAACCATCAACTACATAACCTTTGAGCTCGTATGTCTCAGAGAACGGTGTTAAGCTAAGAGAATAAATTCTCCGCCACCAATAGAAATGTATTTGATAGAAACCAGCTTTACATCTCAAAGTGTAACGTCAGACGCACATCCATACAAGTCCGTTCCAGGATCGAACGGAACCGAAGGCACTTCAAACAAGCCCTTGCATATCCGGATATTCACTAATCACGTCCAGAATCCCCATCACAAAGGGTGATAAAATCTCTATAGCATAGCAACCTGGTGCAGAGACATTCGACAGGTAATCCTTTCGTTTTAAAAAATACCCGGTCTTCAACACCATCTTCAAATGTAATCCCATTTCTTCGTATCATTATTCGGAATGGGTTGTATGACACAAGGTCCTCTCCTGGCTAATCCAAATAATGGGTGCTATTTTTTAAAAATAAGTGTTCATTCAGATTTCAACAAATCACAACAATTTCCACTTTGATCTTTTAAACAAAAGATCCATCACAATCACAAAGGTTCGATGTGGTTTTCGAATATCCATTTGGAATTCGACTCTCGGTCGCATTGAAATTCAAATGCCATTTACAAAGGCCAATATTGATAGTCGGTTATTTAACTACCAACCATCATTTGCAACAGTCACTGGATTTCAAATAATTTTCCCAAATCATTTGTTTCCAAAATATCTTCGCAAGATATACTTTCAACACTTTAATATTTTGAAAACAAATTTCAAATCACTATTCACATTTCCATCCTTTGGAAACAAAATTTCAAATCATTTTCCTTACGCGGAATACATTTTCAAACATTTATTCATTTCCACTGAAAATCTACCGAGTTAAAATAATTCAAATCACTTATCCAAAATATTCTTGGAACATTTAAAATAAAACCATCTTAAATACTTACTTAAATATTGTTTATGAAAACATTATACTAATTATCACATATAAGAGTTCAATTCCAAAATAATTTTAAAATAAAATTAGTAGATAGAGTATAAATATTTAAATAACTATTTTCTAAATCAAATATCAATTTAATATTTAAAATAAACCCTTACATAATTAATTAAATAAATTTTTACATTAAAACAATTTCCAAAACTAATTTCTCCAACAATATTATTTTAAAACCAAATCCAGAACTTTTAATTTTATTTTAAAAGCTATTTTAAAAATATACTTGGCTTTCCAAGGAAGAATTCTTTTTCCATTACAAAATGGTCAATTCAAATAAATTAATAAATCTTCTTGATTTTTTTAATTTACATTCCAAATTTGTAAATTTCTTTCCACATTTTTAAAAATAAACCGATATTTATTTCTAAAACAAAATTTCCTTTCCTTTACAAAATTTCCATTGTGAATTTTAAACTTTCAAATATCCACTGATATATGATTTTCAAATCATTTTCCAAATATTCACCTTCAACACCAATTCAAATTCCAAATTGACTTCTAAATTTATTTCAATTAACAAATCAATTTTCATATCGATTTCCCAAAGATTATTTTAAAACCCCAAATTAATTTTTTTTCAAATCGATTTCTAAAATTTATTTTAACTCCAAATTAAATCCCAAATCGATTTCTAAAATTAATTTCAACCCCAAGTTAAATCCCAAATTTAATTTCTAAATTTATTTCCTTTTGAAATAAATTCTTTTATCTCTTTCAAATATTTAAAATCCGTATCCTAAATAATTTCTTCAACTATTAAACAATATTACTCGAAATTCCTTTATTAAAATATTTTCCCATATTTTTGGAATTTATTCAACAAGTTTTCAAAATAAAACTTCATATATTAAAATTTCTTCTTTTAAATTCACCCAATTCTTTAAATGAATTTATTATACATTTTCTACCAAATTTCAAAGTCCAATTTTATTTATTTATTTCTGGTATCCTACGATACCGAAAATATATTCGGCTAAATTATAGCCTTCAACGGTTTTAATCACCAATATAATCACATAGAGATTACAAATAATCAACACATAACATATGAAACAAATTCAAATGTTTTTAAGGAATCCAATTGGATCCCTTCAACCTGTTTCCCTGCATCCACAGACGTTAGCACAACAATTAAATACCCATTCCACTTCAAGGTGGAATATCACGGTATATGAGATTTATAAAATATCAGCCGCTATTATGCAGCGCATAGGGTCTCATCCGCTATATAACGCGGGAATTCATTCGCTCCAAATACATATATAATAAGGGGCATTTCACCAGAAGGACAAACTTTGTAGTCCAATTAGTTTCTAGGACACACGTTCAAAGAAATTACTTTCAAGGCCAAAATCAGCAGAATAATTAGGACATAATTTCATAGGTTTGTAGGCCCTAAAAACTAATTATTTTATGTTTTGTCCTTGAAAGTAATTATTTCAGTTGTGTGTCCTAGAAATTAATTCCACTTGCTAAAGAGGCCCTTGTGGCCAATTTCCATCATATAATACCAATTCCACTTAGAGGTGTAATATCGCAGCATATGTGTTTAATATAATATCATCCGCTATTATGCGGCACATAGGGTCTAAAATAATATAACTAATAATAAATTAATCATCTAAGCACACAATCAACAATTTTAAATTTAACTATTTTAAATTTAAACCAGAAAAATATTTGATTGAGTGAGAAGATCTCACCTTTGCTTTGCATGCAATCCATTTTTATTCCATGTTGTTTTCTTCATTGTATTATACCCTTTTATGAACAATTATAAAATTTTATTAATATTCAAATAAGTTGAACCATTAAATTACCATTTACAAATTTAATTACCAATGATTTTATTTTAAACTAATAATTTAAAATTTTAATTGATTTCCTTTAAATAAATTTATTCAACCAAGATTTTATTTTAGACTAATATCATTATTTTAAATCAATTCCTTTTAATAATTTATTTAACAAAAATAAAATTGAAAGTAAACTTCCTTTTAAATAAATTAATCAACTAAAAATCTAGCTTAAACAATTTTTTTTAAAAGAATATCTTTTAGTAGCTAAAAATAATTAAATAGGTTAACCAAATAATTTAACCACTAAAAATTTATTGTTTAAAAACTTACTATTAAATTTAACTGATAAATTTCCCTTTAAATAAAATATTTTCTTTTCCAAAACCTTCGTGTATGTTTACTTGTTTTTTATCCATATATATATATATATATATATATATATATATATATATATTTAAGGGGCATTTCACCCGAAGGACAAACTTTAACGTCCAATTAGTTTCTAGGATACACATTCAAAGAAATTACTTTCAAGGCCAAAGTCAGCAGAATAATTACTTTCAAGGACAAAGTCAGCAGTCAATTACTTTCAAGGACATAATTTTATAGGTTTATAGGCCCTAGAAACCAATTATTTTGTTTATTGTCCTTGAAAGTAATTATTTCAACTGTATGTCCTACAAACTAATTCCACTTATTAAAGAGGTCCTTGTGGCTAATTTCCACTATATTTAATATGTAGGAGTATTAAATTTTAAACAGAATTATTTTATTGTAAAATACCCTTTCTTTTTTTCCTGTTTATCGATTCAGACTAAAATCAATTAAATAAATTCCTAATTTCCAAATGAATCAACAGATTTTACTCGCCAGTTTTAAACCTTAATAGATTTTAATTGATATGTTAAAAGCAAAACAAAATCGCGTTACCTGTTCGACAAGAGAACCCAAACATCAAGCTCCTGCTCGATATCTGCATTGAGCCTTTGTCGTGACCTACCTGATGTCATTGCGATGACACGCCACCCACGAGTAGCTCTTCCTCGACATCCTCTGACAGAGCACACGCCACGATCCCAAAGCATCGCATGTCTTTCATGAATTTTCCTCATCTACCTTCCAATGACGTTGCCCTCTTCCACGCCACTAACGCGCACACGCGGCCGCCTTCGTCTCTTGATGCTGCGTCGCGATACCCCGCTCACCCTTGAGAACTACTCCATAAAATCGCTGCTTCCCTCAAGTTCGAGCTCCCTCTTCGTCACACTTCGAGTGCCGACTCGCCTCCCAACGTCGCACGAACGCTCGCGGTTTGGATTCGAAATCAATCTGATTTTGTTGATATGAGGAAGCGGTCTTTTGATTTGAATTTGGTTGGGTTTCGTTCGTTATTAGTTGAGGAGGAAGAAAAAAAATAACGAAAAGGGGATCGGCTATTTTATTTTGGTTTTGAAACGAAAAATTCTTTTCGTTTGTTTTGCCTTTTCTTTTGAACGAGATAGGAAAAAAAATTAACGCATATTGATTTGAACAGAATAAGGGGAACACATGTTTGGAAATTCAATACGTGTAATTGCCTTATGAAATTATATTATAATAAACATATATATATATATATTATGTTTTAAATTCAAATTTAAATTGTATAAATTTCTCAACTCGAAATCTCGATCTTCAATCGAGGCATGTCGCTAGGCGTTTATATTGTTGAACCCCTATTCTGAACACAATGGAAAAGGTTCCGAGTTCAAATTCGATCATATGAAGAAGATAGCTTTTTGAACCTAGTTATTAAATTAAATTTTTTGATAAAATTTCAGCACGTTTACTTATCGAACGACCAAACGATCACTCCAAACACTATGAAAATTGAAATTCGATAATAATACAATGTTACGGATCCAACGGACCTAGTTTCGTCGATTTCCGAGACTGTGCCCCCGAAAGGCTATTTTAAATATCGATTTAAACAATAAATTTTCAAAACTAAACAAATCATTTCAAAATTCAGTTCTGAAGCTTCCATTATCTTCAACATTATCAATATAAAATTTCTAAGCCTTTAAAATATTTTTAATAAGCACAAAACTAAAGATACAATATTTGACCCAAATTTCTATAATTAAATTAAAAAATTAAATTTCCAAATTCATTCTGATATTTGAAATCCAAGTTAAATCAATCTCTAAATATTAAAATTCATTCAAATATTAAATTTAAAATTTCAAAATTTCCGGGTCGTCACATCTTTCCCCCTTAAAAGAGTTTCGTCCCGAAATTACAAGTTAAGAAGAATGATCCTTAACCCATTTGCTATCTTTCCAAAACTAAACAGTTTCATCAACCTACCAAACAAATCCTTTTTATTAACAACCCATTATCCCTTCAACTAACTTTCCAAAATTAATCATAAATTCCAGACCACATTGTTTTCTCAATAATTCAAATTTTAAAATTTTAAAATTTTCTCAAAATTTTTCTAACTCCCTAAATTTTCGAAAAATTTCGCTAGCGTCTCCTTTGCGCGGCTAGCTCGGTACGACTACAGAATGGCACTACGGGCCCTCGGATTCAAAAAGAAAACAAAAAACCAAGCGGCCGGACAGGGAAATCATCAAATTTCATACTGAAATTCAAATACATATCTTTTTGTCGAGCAATTCAATTTTATCTTCGAAATCAAAATCCCAATTCCATTTCCTTTAGCACACCTGTATATCTTGCCTATCATTTTTGCACATTCCTTTACAAAATTTTCAATATATACTTCTTATACCATCTTAACTTTACTATTGAAGTTATATATCCATTTTCATTCTATCTAGAATTTTCAATTTCATTTGAATTCAATTTACAATTTCGATTTATTTGGATTCAGTTTACCTGCAGAATATTGAAGTTTATCAATTATCTTTCATTCCCAACTGATTCGTATCACTATTTTAAATCAGTTTCATTTACTAATTTATTACAAATTCCAATTCATTTTATCTCAAACCGTTTTTTCTATTTCCACCTTTATTACCTTTAGTTCACTTTGAATCAATTTTGCAACTTCATTTTATTTCACACAATTCAGATTGGTTTTCAATATTCAGTTTCAATCCCAGTTTTATTCTTTTGTTCATTCCCAAACACAATTCAATTTCAATTCACCATTTTGGTCTACAACCACTTATGTTTAAATGGGATTTCAAATTCCATATGAATTTAATTTACCTTTTATTTTATATAGGATTCCAGAGTCTTTCCATCTTTCAAAACCATTTTTTTGAAATCAATTCAAATTATCTTTTGAATTTCCAAAACCAAACCCAGTTTTTCAAACAAATTCCATTTTGAACAATTTAGAAGCAATTCCTCTCCTGGAGATTCGAAAATGAACATCGATGATGCTGCAGTCATCACCGAAGTTATTTTCCAGCGACCGAAAAGAGTTTAGAGCTTTTCATCCCTTCAAAACATTTTTCCAAAAAGCTTTGAAAATCATTTTCAAACTCAGAAAGGATTTTAAACTTTTCCAAATTTCAAAATTTTCAAATCCTTTCAATTCTTTTCAAAAATCATTTTCAAATCAAAAGAGATTTAAAATTTTCACTAAAATTTCCAATTTCAAATCTTTTCAATCCACTTTCAAATATTTCTCTAGAACCTATTTCAAATTCTAAATTACATTTACATTTATAAATCCCATTTGTATATGGATTTTATTTCTCAACTTTTGATTATGATTTCAATTTATTACTCAACTTTAAGGATAATAATTTAATATTATCACTTCCTAACAACCAAGCAACCAAATATATATTATAATAATGTATGGAAAATTATTCCTTTTATATACGATAATAATTTGGGTAAAATTATCTCGTTAACCCGACTTTAAAACAATATCGTGTTGGTGTTTAGAGATCCCTATCGATAGAGTTGTACAGACTATACCGACCAGAATCCATATACCACTCAACAAACCAATCAACACAATATAAAACAAATTTTATATTCACTAACAAATACGTGCTCATATCTATTATTACACTAAAACACATTCTAGAGTACTACTGACTCTATCTCTAATGATAATCCCCAACAGAGCCAAGGTTGTCGCTTAACCAAATGCTTTGATACCAAAATGTAATGGTCTAGGCCTTCGGTTGTCCAACAGTGGGTAACCCCCCACCGTGGCATGACACCGGTACACCTGGACTTGCTTTTACGGCCAGCCTTTCGTCTGTCACGCCTAACCGGCTAACTAACCCCTCGTAATGGACGTGTAGGGGCAAGAGTCTCCCGCTCGTCACCAAACAAAAAGCGAGAACCCCCCATCAAGCCGTACAAACCAGGCCAGTCATGGGACTGGTGTGAGATCTTTAAAACAGTTATACTTTAATGGAAAATTTTAAAAGAAATCTGCAATGATTTTTGAAAAATGAAACTACCATAAGGCCTCTCGGCATAAACACAATGCAATCGCACACTTGGGGGAGATTTCTCCTTATGATAGTCAAACATGCTTACTATGCAAAAATCCTTTTTGATATTATTATTATTAGTGCATAGTGCAGAAAACCTTTCGAAAATATAATATTAATCTTAGCCAGCATACGTACCATTATAGTATGCCTACTATAGCTACCATATTAGATGGCAGGTTTTACAACTAAAACCATACAAGGCGCGTATTGGTGATTGGACTTCCAACAAATGGTCAGGCTAAGGGACTTCCTGGGCCACATGGGTACGCCTCTGGAGGGACGCCCTGAGAACCTAACCAGATCTCTGCCAACACAAGGCCGGGTTACCTCTGTAACTAGGTAACTACTGACACGAATATGTCGTCCCTCGTTGTTTGCGACCTTTATCCGAGGACCCTCAACCACAAAGCAACAAACCACAAAGTATAATACATTTGCAGCATCAACATAGGTAAAATATCTGGGCTCCATACCATGATACTACCCTTTTTCAGAAGGAAATGACATACCCTCAGGGGGCGCTACCCCCAAATAACCTTGCTGCATCTTTCCTGTTTCGACCATTCTGGGTTGTGAGGCTCGACGAAGTCTCGTCCATAAAGCTACGCTTTTCACAAAAGCCATGCTTCGATCAACAAATGATCAGCAGCACTTCATATGCCACATTACCAAATTGAGAATATATCACTAGTAACCATCAACTACATAACCTCTGAGCTTGCACGTCTCAGAGAAGGGTGTTAATCTAAGAGAATAAATTCTCCGCCACCAACAGAAATGTATTTGATAGAAACCAGCTTTACATCTCAAAGTGTAACGTCAGACACACATCTATACAAGTCCGTTCCAGGATCGAATGAAACCGAAGGCACTTCATAGAAGCCCTTGCAAATCCGGATATTTACTAATCACGTCTGGAATCCCCATCACAAAGGGTGATAAAATCTCTATACCGAAGCAACCCGGTGCAGAGACATTCGACATGTAACCCTTTCATTTTCAACAAATACCCTGTCTTCAACACCATCTTCAAATGCAATCCCATTTCGTCGTATCATTATTCGGAATGGGTTTTATGACACAAGATCCTCTCCCGGCTAATCCGAATAATGAGCACTTATTTTTAAAAATAAATATTTTTTCAGATTTCAACAAATTACAACAATTTCCACTTTGATCTTTTAAACAAAAGATCCATCACAATCACAAAGATTCGATGTGGTTTTCGAATATCCATTTGGAATTCGACTCGCGGTCGCATCGAAATTCAATTGTCATTTAAAAAGGCCAATATTGATAGTCGGTTATTTAACTACCAACCATCATTTACAGTAGTCACTGGATTTCAAATAATTTTCCCAAATCATTTATTTCCAAAATATCTTCGCAAGTTATACTTTTAACACTTTAATATTTTGAAAAAAAAAATCAAATCACTATTCACGTTTCTATCCTTTGGAAACAAATTTTCAAACCATTTTCCCTACGCGGAATATATTTTCAAATATTTATTCATTTCCACTGAAAATCTACCGAGTTAAAAAATTCAAATCACTTATCCAAAATATTCTTAGAACATTTAAAATAAAACCATCTTAAATACTTACTTAAATATTGGTTATGAAAACATTATACTAATTATCACATATAAGACTTCAAGTCCAAACTAATTTTAAAATAAAATTAGTAGATAGAGTATAAATATTTAAATAACTATTTTCTAAATCAAATATCAATTTAATCTTTAAAATAACCCCTTATATAATTAATTAAATAAATTTTTACTTTAAAACAATTTCCAAAACTAATTTCTCCAACAATATAATTTTAAAACCAAATCTAGAACTTTTAATTTTATTTCAAAAGCTATTTTAAAAATATACTCGGCTTTCTAGGGAAGAATTCTTTTTCCATTACAAAATGGTCCGTTCAAATAAATTAATAAATCTTCTCGATTTATTTTAATTTACATTCCAAATTTGTAAATTTCTTTCCACATTTTTAAAAATAAACCGATATTTAATTTTAAACCCCAAATTAATTTTTTTTCAAATCGATTTCTAAAATTTATTTTAACTCCAAATTAAATCCCAAATCGATTTCTAAAATTAATTTCGACCCCAAATTAAATCCTAAATTTAATAACTAAATTTATTTCCTTTTGAAATAAATTCTTTTATCTCTTTTAGATATTTAAAATCCATATCTTAAATAATTTCTTCAACTATTAAACAATATTACTCGAAATTCCTTTATTAAAATATTTTCCTATATTTTTGGAATTTGTTCAATAATTTTTCAAAATAAAACTTTATCTATTCAAATTTCTTTTTTTAAATTCACCTAATTCTTTAAATGAATTTATTATAAATTTTCTACCCAAATTTCAAAATCCAATTTTATTTATTTATTTCTGGTATCCTACAATACCAAAAATATATTCGGCTAAATTATAGCCTTCAACGGTTTTAATCACCAAGATAATCACATAGAGATCATAAATAATCAACACATAACATAAGAAACCAATTCAAACGTTTTTGAGGAATCCAGTTAGATCCCTCCAACCTATTTCCTACATCCACATACGTTAGCACAACAATTACATAGCCATTTCGAGGTGGAATATCGCGGTATATGGGATTTATAAAATATCATCCGCTATTACGCGGCGCATAAGGTCTCATCCGCTATATATTGCGGGAAATCAATCACTCTAAATACATATATAATACCAATTCCACTTCGAGGTGGAATATCGCAATATATGGGTTTAATATAATATTATCCGCTATTATGCGGCGCATAGGGTCTAAACTAATATAGCTAATAATAAATAAATCATCCAAGCGCACAATCAACATTTTAAATTCAACTATTTTAAATTTAAAACAGAAAAATATTTGATTGAGTGAGAAGATCTCACCTTTGCTTTGCATGCAATCCATTTTCATTCCAGGTTGTTTTCTTCATTGTATTAGACCTTGTATAAACAATTATAAAATTTTATTAATATTCAAATAAATTAAACCATTAAATTCCCATTTATAAATTTAATTACCAATGATTTTATTTAAACTAATAATTTAAAATTTAAACTGATTTCCTTTAAATAAATTTATTCAACCAAGATTTTCTTTTAGACTAATATCTTTATTTTAAATCAATTCCTTTTAATAATTTATTTAACAAAAATTAAAATTAAAACTAAATTTCCTTTTAAATAAATTAATCAACTAAAAATTTAGCTTAAACAATTTTTTGAAAAAATATCTTTTAGTAGCTAAAAATAAATAAATAGGTTAACCAAATAATTTAACCACTAAAATTTTATTGTTTAAAAACTAACTATTAAATTTAACTGATAAATTTCCCTTTAAATAAAATATTTTCTTTTCCAAAACCTTGTATGTGTATGTTTACTGTTTTTTTATCCATATATATATATATATATATATATATATATATATATATATATATATATATATATATATATTTAAGGGGTATTTCACCCAAAGGACAAACTGTGCAGTCCAATTAGTTTCTAGGACACACATTCAAAGAAATTACTTTCAAGGCTAAAGTAGTAGAATAATTATTTTTAAGGACAAAGTCAGCAGTCCAATTACTTTCAAGGATATAATTTCATAGACTTTTAGGCCCTAGAAACCAATTATTTTGTTTTTGGTCCTTGAAAGTAATTATTTCAACTGTATGTCCCAGAAACTAATTCCACTTGCTAAAGAGGCCCTTGTGGCTAATTTCCACTATATTTAATACGTAGGAGTATTAAATTTTAAACAGAATTATTTTACTGTAAAATACCCTTTCTTTTTTTCCTGTTTATCGATTCAGACTAAAATCAATTAAATAAATTCCTAATTTCCAAATGAATCAACATATTTTACTCGCCAGTTTTAAACCTTAATAGATTTTAATTGAGATGTTTAAAGAAAAGCAAAATCGCGTTACCTGTTCGACAAGAGAACCCAAACATCAACCTCCTACTCGATATCTGCATTGAGCCTTCGTCGTGACCTACCTGACGTCATCGCGCTGACACGCCACCCACGAGTAGCTCTTTCCCGATATCCTCTGACAGAGTGCACGTCACGATCCCAAAGCATCGCACGTCTTTCATGAATTTTCCTCATCTACCTTCTAATGACGCTGCCCTCTTCCACGCCATTGACGCGCACACGCGGCCGCCTTCGTCTCTCGATGCTGCGTCGCGATACCCCGCTCACCCTTGAGAACGACTCCATATCGCTACTTCCCTCAAGTTCGAGCTCCCTCTTCGTCATGACTTCGAGTGCCGACTCGCCTTCCAGCGTCGCACGAACGCTCGCGGTTTGGATTCGAAATCGAGCTGATTTCGTTGATATGAGAAATCAGCCATTTTCTTCTGATTTGAATTTGGTTGGGTTTCGTTCGTTATTAGTTGAGGAGAAAGAAAAAAAATAACGAAAAGGTGATCGGCCAATTTATTTCGATTTTGAAACAAAAATTTCTTTTCGTTTGTTTTGATTTTTCTTTTGAACGAAATAGAAAAGAAAAAAAATTAACGCATGTTGATTTGAACAGAATAAAGGGGACACATGTTTGAAAATTCAATACGTGTAATTGCATTATGAAATTATATTATAATAAACATAAATATATATATATATATATATATATATATATATATATATTATGTTTTAAATTCAAATTTAAATTGTATAAATTTCTCAACTCAAAATCTCGATCTCCAATCGAGGCGTGCCGCTATGAGTTATAATGTTGAACCCCTATTCTGAACGCAATGGAAAAAGTTCCAAGTCCAAAATTCGATCGTATGGAGAAGATAGCTTTTTGAACGTAGTTATTAAATTAAATTTTCAATAAAATTTCAGCGCGTTTACTTATCGTACGACCAAACGATCACTTCAAACACTACGAAAATTGAAATCCGATAATAATATAATATTACGGATCCAACGGAACTAGTTTCGTCGAATTCCGAGACTGCATCCCGGAAGGCTATTTTTAAATATCGATTTAAACGATAAATTTTCAAAACTGAACAAATCATTTCAAAATTCAATCCGAAGCTTCCATTATCTTCAACATTGTCAATATAAAATTTCTAAGCCTTTAAAATATTTTTAATAAGCATAAAACTGAAGATACAATATTATACCCAAATTTCTATAATTAAATTAAAAAATTGCCAAATTCATTCTGATATTTGAAATCCAAATTAAATCAATCTCTAAATATTAAATTTCATTCAAATATTAAATTTTAAAATGTCAAAATTTCCGGGTCGTCACAGAATGCATATGTAATTCTTCGATGTGAAGGTAACTCAATTTTAACTGGTAACATTGCTTTGCACCCATATGTTAGAGAGTAAAGGGTATGACCCATTGTAGTTTTGGTGGATGTATGATAGGCCCAGAGTACAAGTGACAATTCTTCTACCCAATTTCCTTTGGCTTTATTTAGTTGTTTTTTAGGATATTCTTAATAGTCTTGTTATTGCTTCAACGGCTCCGTTAGCCTTTGGATGTGCCATGAAAGAAAAGCATTTTATAATTCCATTCTTATGGAAAAATTGAGAAAATTATTCACTTTCGAATTGCGTTCCATTGTCAGATATAATCTTGTAATGGATCTCGAATCTAGTAATGATGTTTTTAATAACAAATCTAAGTACTTTCCCACAAGTGATTTTGGGAAGTGGCTCTGCTTCCACACACTTAGTAAAGTAATCAATAGCAACTATGCATACTTTGCTCCTCCTTTGGAAATCGGCAATGGTCTGATTAAATCAATTCCCCGAACATCAAAGGACCCTGGACTGGAGGTCAGGTTTAATTGGCTTGGTGGTAAACGGAGAATCTTTGGGTATTTCTGGGACATTTCACATTTCTTTACGTACTCTATACCTTAACCTATCATTTGAGGCTAATAGAAACCTTGTCTCATTATTTTCTTAGCCAACTTTATCCCATAGGAATGGTCTCTGCAAAATCCATTATGCAATTCCTCTAATAATTTCTTCCCATCTTCCGGACTCACACATCTTAAGTAAGGAAGGGAATATCCTTTCTTATATATAATTCCATCTATCATGGTGAAGGTCGAATCCTGTCGTCTGATTCTCCTTACTTTCATTTTGTCAGATGGTAATATCGCATTGGTAAGATATTCTACAATAGATGTCATCTAAGTGTTAACGTAACAGTTATATGCTTTGGATGATTTGGCTCTTCATATGGAATTTCTTTATTACTTTCTCTCCCCTCTCTTTCTTGTGCCATGGCTTGGAATCTAGTTAAAACCAATAGTCTTTCTCCAGTTCAAGCATTTTCTCTTCAATACTTGGATTTTCTCGATATCCTACTGGTACGATACAAATTTCTGTAGCTCCCCTTGAACTAGCCAATTTAGCTAGCGAATCTGCTTGGAAGTTATCTCTCCTTGGGACTTGGTGTATGGAAAAATCTTTAAATAAGGTAAGCATTTTTAGAACCTTCTTAACATAAAAGGATAGTTTGGTGTCTATAGTTTGATATATTTGCTTTAACTGGTTTACCATTAGTCGAGAATCGTTGAAAATTTGAATTCACGTCATCTTGAGTCATAAGGCCAGAGTTAATCCTGCCACCATCGATTCATATTCGGCTATGTTGTTTGTTGCAGGGAATCCTAGCTTTATTGCATAGTGCAAGCGGTGTCCATTTGGTGTGATTATGACATACCCTGCTTCGGACTTCTGCTCGTTTAATGCCTCATCCACAAATAGTTTCCATATGGGCATTTCATCTCTCTCTTTCTCTGACTGTTCCTTAACAAAGTTTGTACATTCATTGATAATGTCTGCTAATGCCTGCCCTTTAATTGCTATCTATGGCTGAAATTCAATGTCATATTGGCTAAGTTCAATTACCCATTTTACTAGCCTCCCTGAAGTCTTAGGTTCACTGAAAACCTATTCGAGTGGAAAGTTAGTCAATATTCTGATTCGATGTGCTTGAAAGTACGCTCTGAGTTTCTGTGCTATCAGTATCAAATAGTAAGCTAACTTTTCTATGACTGGATATCGAACCTCGGCATTCTTCAACCGTCTGCTCATATAATAAATAGGAAGTTAAGTTTCATTTTCTTCTACAATCAGGACCGAACTAAATGCATGTACTGAGGCCGCCATATATAAGTACAAGCTTTCACCATTCTCGGGGCTGGATAATATTTGTGGCCTTTCTAAATGATTTCTTAATTCTTGGAAGGCTTTCTTGCAATATTCTCCCAACTCAAAGTTCTTTCTCTTCTTAATTACATTGAAGAAGGGGAAGTATTTATCTATTGCCTTGGAGATGAATCTGCTTAGGGCTACAATTCTACCATTCAAACTCATTACATCTTTGCTGGTTTTGGGCTCGGCCATGTCTTTGATAGCTTGGATCTGGTCATGACTGGCTTCAATCCCTTGTGTGCTAACAATATAACCTAATAATTTTTTAGAATGAACTCCATAAGAACACTTCTGAGGATTCAATTTCATCCTATATCTTCATAATACTTCAAATATCTCTTTCAAATCTTTAAGGTGATTCCCAGCTTCATAAGATTTTACTAGCATATCATCCACATAAACCTTCATATTTCGTCCAATCTGTTTCTTAAACATTCTGTTGACCAATCTTTGATAAGTAGCTCCAACATTCTTTAGCCGGAATGGCAGTGCTTTAAAATAGAAAGTTCCCCAATGGCGATGAAACTTGCTTGTTCTTCGCCTGGTTTAAAAATAGTTATTTGATTATATGTCGAATAAGCATCAATGAGAGATAATAGCTTGTGTCCACTAGTTGCACCAACTAGTTGATCTATCCAGGGTAATAGATAATGTAATAGATAATATTCTTTCGAGCATGTTCTGTTTAGATCAGTGTAGTCAACATAGGTTCTCCACTTGCCATTTGACATCCTTACTAATACTGGGTTTGCAAGCCATTCTGAACAAAAAAAACTTCCCGAATGAATCTGTTTTCCAGTAGCCTTTTAACCTCTTCTTTTAGGGCATCAGATCAAACTTTATCAAATTGTCTCTTCTTTTGTCCGACGGAGGCCACGCTGGATCAATATTTAATGCATGGCACATAATTAATGGGTCAATCACAACCATATCTGAATGGGACCATGCAAAAATATCCTTATTAGCTTTAATAAATTGAATTAAGTTTGCTTTCAAAGTGCTTTCTAACTCCTTTCCCACTCTTACCTATTTTGGATGAATTAGTTGGATCTATGAACATTTCCTCAACATCCTCTATAGTTTTATCCTCTCCATTTCCCCTCCGCAATCCAATTCTATGATGATCTCGCCTCCTTCAACAGAGTTAGCATCGGTCCTCTTCCTCTTGCTCCTAGGCGAGGTGTACCATTCAAACAAACATTTATTCATTTTATTAGGTTTTATTTTTGCTTCGAACGTTGAATGCAAAAATACTTCATCCAAAGGATGAAAAATAGTAGAAGAATTATAATAAGAAGAGTACTCCCTTTTGTATTAGTCAAGAACTGCAAAATACATTTTGTGGGAGCTAAATTGTTCTCCCTAAATGGTACCCCAACCTCTTTTAGTCAAGAATTTTACCATCAAATATTTTGATGAGACAAAAGCATCCACCACATCAAGCGTAGAATGACCAAATAATGCATTATAATATGATAGCCGGTCGATGTTCACAAAGAGAGCCTCAAAAGTTTTACAACATGGAGGCATTCCCATCTGTACCAGCAACTTCACTTGTTCGACCGAAGTTGACACCTTGTTATTGAACCTAAAGACAGGTTCAAGGCTAGATTTCAACTTGTCTTCGGGAATGCCCATTTGATCAAAGGCGTGCTTGAAAATATGATAACTGCACTTCTAGTGTCTACTAGAATCCTGGATTCTATGGAAAGCTCAATTTAAGCCGTGATCACAAGGGGTCATTATGAGGATGATGAGTTCCTTTCTTTAGCTCTTGTGAAGTAATGACAAGATTTGGCATTTGTATAGTAAGCCATGAATTTTTGGACGGGTGCTCTTCTTGAATAGAGAACACTCCTTTCCAGCTTCCTTGATGTATCTGTTTTTGGTTTCTTTACTAGTTCCCACTGGATACGGTCCTCATGACCTACATCAATCTTATTCAAAAAGTCTAATGGATCTTCATCTTCTAAGATATTGACAGCATTACTGGGGAATTTTTATAGTTCATCACCAGTCCAGGGTGCTTTCTGTTTATCTTGGACGAATTCTTTCAGGTGTCCTTCACGGATCAGCTTTTGAATAATTCTAGCCAGCACTTGACATTCGTCAGTTTTATGGCTATTCGCCTTATGATAATCATAATAATCATCCCCCTTTATTTGTTCAGGGTAGTTTCTAGCTTTGAGTGAAGCTGTAAAATTAACCATCTCTTTAGTTGTAGCATAGATATAAGATAGTGGCTTGTTCAAAGCAATTGAATTAGTGTTGAGTTCTTCCCACCTTGATCCCTTGTGTCCTCGACCAAATCCAATTCTTCCACTCTCCTTTTTACGATTAACTTTCCTTTTAGCATAATATAATTCATCCATTCAAATAAATTTATCAGCTTGAAAGTGGAAGTCTTGTCCATGGACGAAAATTTCTTTCCAAAACGGTTGTTTTCTATCAACCCTGAATGCACTGCAATTAGTTTATCCCTATCTTTCATGTCTTTGGCCTTCAGTGCCTCTGTATTGAACCTTCTAAGGTAGTCACCCAAAGATTCTCCTTGCCTTTGTTTGATGATTTGCTAAAACAATATAATCAACTATGGGATCTTTTCATATGCAAAATTGAGCAAAGAATTCGTCCGAAATTTTTTTTCACGAGTAAATAGTCTTCTCTCGATATTGGCGGTATAATTTTGCGGCAGCCCCTTGAGGTATTACCGAGAATAACCTGTACCGCACTGCCTCAGAAGCATTATATAGATCTATTTGGCTATCGAAAGCCATCAGATGGTCATCGGAATCGGTAGTACCATGGTATTTAGTACTTAGAATCTTAATATGAGATGATATTATCATTGACATGATTTCATCAGTAAATGGAGCTACTAGTTCATTGTCATTCACTTGCTTGTCTAGAGTTATTTTCCCCTTTAGCATTTAGCGTGTCTTTGATAGCCTTCTCTGCCACATCTTTCAAATAAGCTTCAGTATCATGATAGCTTTTCCAATTTGGGTGGTATTCCTTTGAAGTTGAGCTTCCTTTTTACTCCAAAGATTTATCTTGTATGATACCTTATTGGTCGACTTTAGTTGCATGACGTTCTTTCTTCTTTGATGACGTTAAGTCGACCTTGCTCTTGCCTTCAAACATATGAGCTTTCAAGGTTTTCCTTGGGGAGACCACCTCATCTTCCATTGTTGGTTTAGTAGTTTTAGAAGATTTCTAGGCAAGGGCTGCTTCCAGTAGCTCTTGCATTTTAAGAATCATTGCTGTAAATGCCTTATCATAGTAGGATTATAATCTGCTTGTACTGGAGTTGATAGTTGTCCAGGAACAACTCCTTCTAAGTTGAAGGTTGGAGCAATATTTTCTTCCAAAATTATTGTGTGTCCTGCCTCTTCATCTATTCGACTAAGTCTTTTCGATTTCATTTTCATACAATAAGTCAAACATTCTAAATTATTCTATAAGTAAATAACAAGGTCAGAAGTTCGAACCCTCCTTTTAGTGCTAAAAATGTTAACAAGAAATCTTTTCAACACCTCAAAGAAAAGTTTAAGAAGTAAACAATTCCGTTGAAACCCCTTTTGAGTGAGTCGAAAGGGTTTTTATGCCTTCAAAGGGGAACCTTGTCGAAGGTGTAGATTCTGCTGTCATGAAGAGAGCTCGTTCGAAAGCAATGATATGTTTCGAAGTATTCAAACACCATTTGAAAGATTTCTCCCAAATGGTATGAATTCAATGATTATATAGTGAATCCCTTCGAAACCCCTTTCGAATGAGTCGAGAGGGTCTCTATGCCTTTGAAGGGACCTGGGTCACAACATATATATTGAATAAAAGTGGATTCAATACGCTATGATATCTTATCCTGGATAAACGATTCAAGTCCAAATTGCTTGACAATATTGAATCATCATCATCAAGTCACTTTAGTACCGCACGGGCTTTGGACGTGATAATAACACGCTTCAAAATCAAAATGTCCAAGTAAACCCCATAACATTGCATATGTCAAATAAGGGTTTAGAAGATAAGTGTATATCATGTGCAATTGGTCAATAGACAAACTAACAGCCGAAATGATTATCCTCATATTCGAAATCAATATTAGATCCGTGCATCCTCTCATTTTCATTTCTCGAGAATGGATTACGCGTAGTAGAATTTTCCCTAATTTGGTTTAGGGTTACAAGAATTTGATTTAGCCAAGAAGCAAAAAAGAAAATTCAAGAATTCAAAGATCCCTGCCTCAAATTGGACCCCAAGGTTCGTGTTTATAGATGCGGGTTGTACCCTTCTGTCTCCATCCTTTCGAAGCCATCGAAAAGTCTCTCTCCTCACCTTTCGTACCTATCCTTTCGCCTTCGTCCTTCCGCTTCCATTGGAAGTACTCCAATAATGGATATTGTTCCAACACTCACTAGCACTGTTTTCAAATACTTCCGGTGCCTTTCGACGCCTGAGAAAGGGAACCTTCTTTTAGTGGTGAAAGGATCATTGCGAAAGGTTACTTAGGGAGGCTAATTTACGGAAAGTGGCCTTCGAAAGTGTAACGACCTGATAAATTTATGATATTTTTTATAAATTTAATTTATATGTTTGCTAATTTAATCCAGTATAAAATTAAAGTCTTAGGATTTTAAAAGGATGAATGTAGGAGTTAGATAGTAACTGTAATTACAGGTAGAGATTTAAAAGGTTATATGACATAGATTTGAAAATAACTGAAAGTTGTGTTGTAGTTATAAGTCTTAATTTGTTGGTTTAATGGTATTAATGTAACAATAACTGAATTGGATTACATACACACAAACATTTGAAAAATTTATTAGGTGGACTAAATTGGTTAAAGTTCATAAGTTGTGCATTTCAATTTAGTAGAAATTCTAAACGATAAACGAAGATTTAAATAAACGCTAAATTAAAACTATGTAAAATGGTGACTTAAGGCCTAGTTATAGGAATTGGAATATAATCCAAAATTTAATTAATGATAGTAACGTAGTATTAGCTAATAAATAGATTTCAATGCAGTAACCAAATGAAAGGAATAGGAATGAATATATATATTGAATAGGAATGAATATATATATTGGTTTGAAATGAAATAAAAATGTGTCACATTTAGATGGAGTAAAATTTAAGAAACCTATAAATGTGGAATCAGTAAACATTTGTAAAAAAAATATTGCCTAGAATAAAATTCATTTAATATAAGAATTCAAAGGTGGAAGATTTACATTTGGATTGAAAGGTATAATTAATTGAATTGGTGATTTGGGAATTTAATCCAAGGGTTACTCTAAAAATAAATACGGATAAAAAGAGGTTAAACTAAGGAGGGGCATTAATTGATTTTAAGGCTTATTTAATACGTTAATAGGCAAGACTCCGCATTCATACATTTATACAAAGCTAAATAGAAGCACAAGTGTGATATAATGTAAATAGATGGATATCAACCTTTATTTATATGTTAATGGGATTTAATTTCTATTGTATAAAAACCGCAATTTAATGAAGATTGAAATAGCTAATTCATACGTTAGTTGATTTAGCTGGAATATGAAGATATTTAATGGAATAGTGAAATCAAATGGGAATGGGTTTCCATTGTTCATTTGAATTCACATTCATCATAAAAACTTACTTGAAAACCAAAGGAATAATAAAGGAATCAAGACTTAATTAGTAATTTGGATTTAAGACATGGCAATTTGGATTTATTGCAACATTTAATACCATAGAATTTAGTAAAGCTTATTCAAATTTTAGTTGACCATTTGTGATATAACTTTTTGAAAACAAGACTTTATTTATGAATTGAGTATTTGATTCAACGAATGGTAATTACTTCATTTAAAAAATGGAATTTAACGTAAATTAGTACGTTATTAAAGTTAAATGAAAGCTGTAAACATTTGACTTAGAGAACAATTGAGTGAAATCTTAACTAATGTAAACTTCATCATATTGACATCCATAACTGTGAATCATAGGAAGAAGGTAAATAAATGAACTTAACCAAACTATTTATGTTGAATATTGAAAATTTGAATAAATAAATAGTTAAGAAAATTAAGGGAATGGGAATAAAAATTTATTTATAATTTGGAATTTTAATTACGGTGAAAAGGGTTAACTGCAATTAAAAGTAAGTTGAGATGGAAATCAAGTTATTTATTTAATTTGGTTTAAGATGAGAGTGTATAAGTATAAGATTAGGTAATTTGTGAGAATAAATTTATAATTCCCAATTAATAAGAAAGTGCAGTAATTAAGATCTGTGATTTTTTTTTTGAAGCAAATGACTAAATGAAATGAAACCATGGGAATTTAAGTCTAAGAATTTCCAGTTGGAACAAAGTGATGAGAAATTTAAGTGCTGTAAATTGTTATTTATAGGCTAAGAAATTAATAATAAGAAAACGCAGAGGTTAACACTGCGAAATTGATATACTTATAAATTTTAATTCATATCCAAGCTTGCTAAATTATTTGAAATTGATTGGATTATGTAAGTAATGAAATTTGGCCAATATTTAAAGTTGAAAGAAAATTTGGATTTTATGGTTTATTTTAATTTATTTAATAAATATTAAAAATAGCCATTTTTGTCACGGACTCGGATTTCGACGAAACCAGTTTCATCGGATCCGTAACGGTGAATTATAATAATGTTTCAAGTTTCGTAGTGATCGGACTTGTCGTTTGATCGTACGGACTCGAAACGCCTTGAAATTTACGCATTTTGAAATCAATTTGAAATTTTGTTTTTTTAGCATAACTTCTTCATACGATCGAATTTGGTCACGAAACTTTTTCCATCGCGTTCAGAATATTTTAAAACACCTATTTGGATATATAGTTTTAACAAATCCGACTCCGGAGGCATAGCGGGCTTTTTGGACCATGGTTTGTCACGCACGTTCGCGTATCCAGTCTAGCTACCCTACCTCTAGCCTATCTATAAATATACATCTATAAACCCTAGCTCCTTTCTTTTTCATTTGCTGTACGTTCATTTCTTCACTCTTTTCTCTTCCCCAAATGTATACATCTCAGATCCAATTCCAGATCCATCCACAGTTCAAAATCAAAAGTCAAAACTCAAAAATTTCAGAAAATTCCAGAAAAAATATATGTTGAAGTATTCGATACGCGTAATATACTGGTGAAATTCGTTTTTCAATTGGAGCTGTCGTTCATCCAGAATAAATTCAAACAGCCCCAAAACCGTTCATCATCGTCGCGCAAAACTTCGTCGGATCGGAAAACGGTTTCTGGGTTTTGGAGAGGGAACCGAGGGGATCGCATCTATGTAGTTTGTTTCGAGTTTCAACGGTTGGATTGGCGGGAATTTTCGATTAGGGTTGATAAAGTATGGGTGGCGGCTGTTGCGTGTTGCCTTCGTGCGCGTGAAGATAGTCTACAGAGCATGCGTGACGTGTAAAGCAATTATGAATGAATGGTGAAAATATGTGTCATTTTGTTTATATTAAATTTTGAATTCAATCTCCATTTTTCGCCATAACTTTCTCATACGAAGTCGGATTCACACGAAATTTTTTTTGTTAGGATCGTAATTTAATTTCGGATCTGATGACGCTGATTTGGACGAATTCTGAGACGGGCGAATTTTTGGGTTTAAATCGGGTTTAAATTCGATTTAAATTCAAAAGGTGAGTGTTTTAACCCACTCACAATTACTAGAAGCTTTTATGTTTGTTAAATAAATTTTAGAAATGAATAGAAATTTATTTATGAGCTTTTGGCATGTTATTTCATTCATATCTGTTGAATTGCATTTTATTAAATTTAACTGTAAATTTAATTGATTTATTGCGTATTAATTGGCTGTTAGAAATTATTGTTTGCATATGAACTGCTAGTTAACAGTTATATAAATTATCACTGAATATAAACTGTTAGATTAATAGTTGATAAATATAATTTGAGATAAAACTGCAAATTATTACCTGTTGTATATTACCAAACATATATGGTTATTGACTGATATTGATTGATGTTTGTGATTGGATGATGGATGTGTTGTTGAATGGATGTTTTATTTGGATATTATTAAACTGCAAGTTAGTATGCATTTTTCATTTTTCGGGATTGTGGTTTGAAATGATAAAACCGCAAAGTTTATTTTTAAATTGCGGATTGAAATGATAAATATCCGTATCACTTGACCATAGGATAGAAAATTATATACAGGCACCGCGGTATATATATAACTATTTTAATGTGATTTCTATGGTTTGGATGGAATACGGTTTATAATAATCTTAAATTTTATACTGTATAAATATTTTTCTTCCGTATTTATGTACATGAAAAGTTGGAAATTTTGAAATAAAAAGGTGTATAAATTCCCTTAGTAAAATGGAAGAAAATTTAGAAAATGGAGTTGGATAAATTTATATCATATGTTTAAATGTTAAGTTTGGAAATTTAAGATATGATATTTATAATTGGATTTTTCCCAAGATAAATTGAACTGAATATTCTAATATGAATTTGAATTGGAAAAATATTCTAATATAATTGGAATCGAAAAATACATATGTTTTATTACTAGAAATTGGAGTTGTTTAAGGATTTATGTGAATATTCAAACTAAATAATAAAACATTTAATTTGTTGAAAGAATATATTCCAATTTTAGTTTTTGAATATTAATACTCCAATGGATTTATATATATGGAAATTGAAATGGTTTTGGAACTTAAGAGTGATATCTAAATTATGGTTTTAACTTTAGATAAAGAAATATTTCCATAAAGCCATATAACTTATTTCTTTACAAAGTGACAGTAAAGTTAAGCCTTTGAAATTCATATACCGTTGAATATCCAAACCATTTGAGTTTTAAAAGTTATGGTTTGAAATTATGGATTTCCAAAAATATTATGCTTTGAAAATATTCGATTTTCAGATATTATGAAGTTAAAGCCTTTTTATTATTGGAAAGGAATTATATTTGGGATAAGTGGTAAAATATGGTTTTGGGTTTTGGAATGATATCGTAATATTATGGTTTTGAAATGGATTATATTCTGGTTTTAAAAGTATAAACTGTTTTAAATAACCGCGGTGTTATAATAACGATGGGTTGGCAAAGAGACCGGGATCGGATATGGACATACTCTCTGTCGATACCGAAAACCACTTTGACTAACCGTGTACGCGGTGGAGTTCCAGAATGAAGTAGGTGGTGGCGACGTTTCCTGCAAGGTAAATACGTGGACCCGACTCCCGTGAGTTGGCATAAGGTGGCTAAAACAGGAGCGATTCTCAGGCCAATGAGGTCATTCCTCTGATCGGACGCTCCTCTTCGATATTATACTTTGACTTGGATTGATTCAGTGGCCACTTCTATATTTTGATTTTTGGGGGAGTTAGTTCGAGGTGGGCGGCAGCTGCGCGCTGCGCGTTACCATCAGCCTGGATAGCAATTGGTATATCTACCCTGGCATTGCCTAGTTGTGCCGTGTCACCTACCCTATCGCGCCTTGTACGAGTTTGGTTTTCTCCCGTAGCCCGTGTGGTATCCTCTAGTGGCTTCCCGATCAGGAGGGACTATGGTATTGGATGGACTACTGGGACTATTACGTGTTAAGGGCTATATGGGTAACCCCTTAACGCTATTAAAAAGTAAGTTTATTTTATAAATAGTCACTATTATAATAGCGCAATATACTATATAGTAAATAGTTTAACGGATCCTTAGGAGATGTAAATCCCGAGCATCTCTTGAGTTACTGTACTCATATTTATTTCTGTTTATTTAACTCACATAAGATTTTCTAGTCTGACTCGAGTGTTTTTGTCTTTTCAAATTCGCTCGGGTCAGTCCGAGCGTTTCAGGATAACAGGTTTTAGCTTTGGAGGACGAAGACGAAGAATCAGTATTATTCTATATATAGTATTGCACCACACTCTTTATATTCCGCTGCATTGCTTGTATTGGTATGTGTAACTCTGATATTTATTGTAAAAGAAGAATCAAGCTTTTGTAAACTGTTTATGAACTGTATATTTGTTATTATATTTTATCCTTCCGCTGTGAGATTCTGTTTTTGTTTTTATTTCTTCTCTGTTTTTCTTATTTACCCCATAACAATCCGCCCTTGCGTATGCTTTGAATTGGCACGTGTGTCGGTTTAAAGTGTGCAAAAAGGCGGGATGTTACAGAAAGTATTCCTATTGGTTAACGATGAAGCTCCATCTTCTGGTCACATGTGAATCTTTACTCTTGCAGAAGGATTCAACTGAATCAAAATGCTAATCTATGCTTTCGAAAGGGTTACCTTGACAAAATATTCTTCTTCGGAAGGCAAAAAGTGGCAAAACTAACTGTTTTCGAAAGGTTTGACGCATATGCGAAGCTTGCTACCTGTTACCTCCGAAATGTGCTTCTAACACATTTGAAACTCCTTTATGCATACCGAACCGACTGTCTCGAAAGGATAGCCTTGCTCTCTTTCGACTCCTTCGGAAGCCCATTCTCTCCTCAATATTTGCAAGAGCATTCAATGCTTGTAATACCAACTCAATCTCTTCGAAAACTACTTCGATGCCTTGAAACCCCGCTTTTGGATCATGCGGAACCATTCCCTTTAATTCTTGTAAAATTCTTCAATGTTTTCGCTGGCTTTCTTTTATTCATACATTATGGAGTGAGCTTTATGGCTAACACAACTGTATATTTTTTAAAAAATATATGTAATTTTTCATTAGTTTTAGTTACATATTAAAAAATAATACATTGAAAAAAATAAAAGTGAAGAGATTGTAGGAGACAATCATGGAGAGAGCAAAGTATATATATCATTGGAGAGAGATTAGGGGTGCAAATGGGTCGGACCAGACCCGACGAATGTGTATCTCAGTCTTGTCCTATAAGAGATTCGGACGGACACGTTCGGACAAGCATTAAGCTCGGACATTATTCGTACAAGTCGGATAACGGATGGACGGTGTTTAGACAATAGAAAAACATCAGACATTTTCAGACGAACATTTTTCATACATTTTTGCTTGTTGAAATTCATGTCCTAAATCAGAATTGTATGGACACAAACCGAACGTCTTATAACATCGAACTGAGCTAGACATTGGACAATTGTACAAAATTTATAGCCCTAAGAGAGATTTAATTTTTTTTATTATTATTATTAACACAAATTGTTTTGTAAGCCTATAGTAGACAAACTTCTCTAACGATCGATTTGATAAGATTTTACTGAATAAGTACATTATGCGTGTGTAAGACTAATATTTCAAAATGGAAAAAATTAGAAAATGCGATACGGCTACAGTAGGCCTATTATGAAGAAGACTCATTCTTTTGACCTCTCTCCAAAATGATATCAATTTCAGTCGTTGACTTCTGCGATATTGAGTTTTAAAACTACATTATCTATTAAAAAGATCCACTTTGTGTGATTTATTGGTAAGAAAGAATGATTCAGTGGCAAAATATAACAGATGGAATTTTTGTTATAAAATATGTCTTATATAGAAAATCAAAATACATATATCTCGTCATAAGCCTTTATTATATTTTGTTATAAAATTTAAATTAACATGAGTGTAGGGCGCAAAAAAAAGGGACGTTCTGAAAATTGAATATTTAGGTGAGAAAAGAAATCCGAAAAACATTAAGAAAAAGAAACAACTTTAGCGCTTGGAAGTTTTTATTAATTTAATTCATTTTATTACTTCATCAAAATAAGAAAGAAACTACCTTAGGATTTGTTTTGATAAACTATTCCAATATTTACTCCCTTTATCTTCAATATATTATATTGAACGCATGCAAAATGTAAAGTAGCTCATCTTCTTCACTTAACATCTAGACCAGAAGAAAACTTGACTATTTTTATTTTCAATATACCGTCATGTCATGGTTTGAAAAGAATAGGGAAAGGAGGACTATGATCAGGATAATACATATTAACATATATGATCCAATTAACATCAAACTTCCAACCTTGCATAATTATCTTCAAATTTTCATACCTATATAAAGTTCAATCCTTCATCATTCTAATCAACCAAAAAAAGAAATCTCAACATGAAAATCATCTTTTTAATTCTTCTATCGCTTCCATTCCTTGCGAATTCGATGAGCTTCAGCATCAAACTCAGTCATGACCGTAACAACAGCTTCTCCTCACTAGCATTACGATCTCCAAAGTCAGGGCTGATTCCAAACGTTGCAAACCACTTAATGGAATTCTCCATTGGCACGCCGCCTGTGAAAGTGCGTATGATTCTCGATACAGGGAGCGATCTTCTATGGTCCAGATGTAAGCCGTGCATCGAATGCAATGGTAATCCATTCCCTGTTTTTGACCCTGAAGGCTCTTCCACCTACACTGAGCTTCCATGCGATTCCAGTTTTTGTAATATTGTTAATCCCGATGCTTGCTCTCAAGATCCTACTTGCCAGTACGCTGCCGGTTACGCCGATGGTTCTTTTACCACTGGTATATGTTTTTCTTTTTGATTTTAGTTATGTATTTTATCTAAAGCATTACAGTTTGTTAATTATACTGGTTTGGACATCCTTCTCTGTTATAGAAGTAGGGAGAATGAGTCCATCCTTTCATTCTTGCTATTGTATTGTAAAATTCAATGGTCTCAATCAAAGTACTATTTTTCAACCCTTACAAAATTTAGAATATTATTTGTATGTGTACTTTAATTTGATTTAAGAAGTTGGATATTGTAACCAAGTCGGTCAGGTGTAAAATGTAAACTCTACTTTCACAGTAGAAGTTCCATTAAAAATTTATATAAAGTAGCGTTTTATAAAAAGGTGAAATTCATTTTTAGTTTTTAATTTGGAAATATTGGATATTTCCAAAATATATACAAGTCTTTTAAAAAAAATGGAAATTAAATAAATTTAATATGTCCTTTTCAAAATATTGCAATTTTGTGACTTCAACATTAATAATTTAAAAAATTTCAAACCTTAAATTTTAAAAGTTTGGAAACTTAAAATATTCTTTGAATATTTAATACCTCACGATTTTTTTTTGATAAATAATTTTAAGGTGAAATGTTTCAAGGATGCATGGTCAGTAATGTAAAGTTTACATAACTTATACAACATTTTACTCCCATCAAAAATTCTATTTTCAAGTTCAGTACTTTTGTAGCTTCTGCGGTCAGACTATTGGAATATATATTTCTTTACAATAATGGATTTCAGGTACTCTCTCAAGTGAAACAATAACATTTGAAACAACAGATGGCCACTCAGTCTCAGTACCAAACATGGTATTCGGATGTGGCCATAACAATAGCGAAAGCATAGACGGAAACCAAGTGGGCATAGCCGGCTTCAGTTCGCAGCCCATCTCCATTATTTCTCAACTAAACCCCCTTATCAAAGGAAGATTCTCCTACTGCCTAGTCCCCTTCCACCAAAAATCATCCTCCAGCACCATGCATTTTGGCGACGCAGCCATAATCAATGGCCCAAAAGCAATGTCCACTCCATTAATCGACCCATTAATCTACTCAGTAACTCTTGAAAGCATTTCGGTAGGAGGAAAGACAATAAGTACAAAGTCGTGCTCCATCGAAAAAGGGAACATGTTCATTGATTCAGGCACAACGGTCACACTGTTAAAGGCAAATGTGTTGAAACAACTTGCTGATGAAATTTCTGCTATTGTTGGGATTCCGATCACTATGGATTCTAGCAACACGTTCTACTGTTATATGGCGAGTTCAAGAGATGATTTTCCGACTGTAACATTTAACTTTGAAGGTGGTGCGAGTTTGGTGATGGAGGCGTATAACACGTACACAGTGCCTAGTCCGGATGGGTTGGTTTGTCTAGCCATGCAGGGTACTGATGGGTTGCCTATCTTTGGTAATACTGTTCAGCAGAATTTTCATATTGGGTATGATTTGGTGGGGAAGATGGTTTCTTTTTTGCCTACGGATTGTTCTAAGCTTTCAAGTTAGGTTGACAATTTGATTCGTGTACTATATAATTTGATTTATAAAAAAATAAAGACAATTTAATAATTAAGTTGGCTAGACACTCCATATTGGTGAGAAATAATATTTATGGAGTTAAAGTTTTCAAAATGAAGCATTTTATGATTTTATCCAATGAAATCAACTGAAAAATGACCATCAAAGTTACAAATTAATTAACTTCAAGGGTAAGTATACATTATACAGTTCTAAGTGCTTCGATCATCAAGTGTAATATTACATTTGGCGACCTGAGATTACTGTTGGGGGATGATCAGCTGTTAGGTATGCTCTTGTAACTTTAGAAAACTCCTTGTAATTTTATATGTCTAGAAAAATATCTGTTATGTTATCTTCAAGGCTAGGCATGTAGGCAGCTGAACAGCACAAACCCCTTGATAGGGTAACATTCTGTACCGAAACATACTTATATATTAAATTTCTTTAAGGGAAATTGAATAACAAGCCTCTATTAATATTAAAATCCATAAAAAGCCAATGGATTCAACTTTATAAAAATTGGGTCTTTCTCAAACTTTACAAACCAAAAAAATAAGCCGCACATATTAAAAATCCAGAAGTGTCCTTCTTCATTTCCATCTCAATTCCGTTTCACTTTCAATCGTCATATAAATTACCGTCTTCCTATATTTTATATTCATTCTCAATCTTAAAAGTTAAATCCAATAAATCGATGAACATCTAATTTAATCAGTATTATGAAGCAGGTATGGTTGAAAAATAAATCACTAGATAAATCAAATATTTCATTTTATAACTTTTAGTTATTTGAATTTTTTGTCAATATACCAGAATTACAATGGATTTAAATCAACCTCTATCACAAGAATCCAGATCTTCGTACTACAATAAAATATCCTTTTTACAACGGACAATACACGTAATATCAGTTTCGCAACGGGATGACGTCCGTCTTATTATGCGATATTGTAATAGACACAATTTTTTTTATAACAGTTTAAAACCATTGTAATAAATATTTTTACAACAGTCCAGAGCAGTTGCAATAGTCTTTTACAACGAGCATGGACAGTTGCATTAATATGCTCCAGCCACAATAGGCGTTGACCGTTGTAATAGATGTGTATTACAACTATTTTTGCCCATTGTTAAAAAAGATGCAAAAAAAATAGACCATTGATACAATATGTATACATATTGTACTCACAATTGTTAAAATCCAAAAGAAATTATACATTCACATCATTTATAAACTCGCACACACGTTTACAAAACCAAGAAATAACAAATAACATACTCCATTATAAATAAGAATATCAGTTGTAATTCTAAGTTGAGTAATACTGCATAAACTTTGCTTGACCGCTGATGGAAGACATATCCGTTGATGGTTTCTGTCCAACCAACTGCTGCAGCTTTTGCTTCCAACATGGGCTACATGACATTTGCTTATATTCACAAAAATCTCACTTACTGAAAAAAATAAATAATTATTTAACCGTAGATATGATAAAAGTACTTAAATACTAATCACCTCGTTGTTGGGAATTCTATGCAAGAAACATTCAAGAAATATGCATGTTTCTGTGATACTTGAAGCTCTCACTTTTACTACAAACTTATCCCCACAGTGTAAATCAATGCAATGAATTATTGAGTTCATATGTATTTTAGATATTCTCCGTTTGCACAAAATGTTTATAGTGTTCATTTTGCTTACTCTTAAAGGTCCAGAAAACCAGAGTCATATTAATTAATGTCGTCATTCCACTAGTTCTTGCAATGGCATCTGCGTTGCAGCCAATTCCCATGCTCCTAAGGTATTCATAATGTCATGTAAACAATAATACATGCAATGTCAACAAAAAAAGATATAATTCGTAAGCAAAAATACATGTACAAATGGTATAACTAGAATTACATCTCACCATGCTAACAATAACTTGAATAAAAGGCGTTGTTTTACAGCATCAAACTAATCCAGTTCATAGTCTCGTACATGAAGTTTCACCATGCTTGGTTTTCATTTCGGCTGTAGTCAGACGTGATGAGTAGTTTCCACCTTTTTCTACCACACATAATAAGCTGGTCCATTTCCACCTTTTTCTACCACACCGCTTAGCTATTTTGTTCTGTCCTGATGTCGTTCATGTTCTGAAGGTGGAGGCACCACACCCACTTTTAACCGTTAGTTCATTATTATCATCTTTAGTACACTTCAATTTTGGTATCTCAACTCGGTTAATAGAACTGTAGCATGTCATTGTCTGCAATACACCTGAAGTTCGCTTTCTTAGCCACAGATAAATCTCTATTATAGCTCCAACAACCTCATTTTGGCTGCAGTTTTGATACTACTCCGACACTATATGCATTGATCTTAGCACACTGCTCCCGCCTATAGACTATGTTCGTCTGCATCACTTCGACATTCAGCAGTTTCTCTTTTTTGCTGCTACTCCCTGTAGCACAGTTTATACAGCACTCAAAAATTCCTACATGCAAACAATCCTACGTAGATTCACTTATTTATCATCTATTTCATGTATAACTGTTCTTATGTAGGTTTTGCTCATTATTTATGCTAATCATCCATGTGATGATCCCATGTTAATTGATATATTCATTAACATTTATAGCGTCATTCATCAATACCACATTATGCAAGTGGACTTATATCGCCAATGCCATGAATTAGTGGATGAATATTAAGAATATTACATGAACTTACCCCATGAGCTGTAGATTTATTTTCAAAGAGGTAGTGATCACGTCACGTGAAAGAGCTAGGTTGTCAAAACAATGTTACTATGACCATAATTTTAGGTTAATTCCTATGAAATTGCATTTATGCAAAGTGGGCTTTCAGTCTAAAGCTACGTATCAGTATGTCATGACTGGAAAAAAATTTCGAGAAAAACAAATTGAGTTCTATAAGCAACACGATATATTGGAATTATAAAGCTTATGAATTCATTGAGTACAAACTTGTAAAATTGAATCCACGAAAAGCATAAGATTTTCCTTTCAATAACTTGATAGCTCACGTTAGAAGATAACAAGCTCATTTATTCACATCAAAGTTTAAATGGTGTACACCCCTCTCGAAATGACATGGAATCAAAGCATTATGACTATGCTGTGTACAAATAAACAAGTGATGCAAGCTTTTGAGAAGGGCGGTATAATCTAGCTGAGTTAAGAACCTGAACCAAGCAGTCTAATAAACCAGATTGAGGTCTCATCTCTTCTTCACCGAAGTTTCATGGGGTAAGTTCATCATCAGTTGTCATCCCCACTGAGTATTTTAGCTCAACGTTAGTCGCCTCTTCATCCACAACCACTGCATCTACCTCCTTGTTTCCTGTTCAACATCTGGAATCTGAAACAAAACAAAGCTATATTAAAAATTATTATAAAAATTATTTATTATTACCTTCTCAATGTCCTTTTAATTTTATATGTATTTATGTATATATTTACCTTCATATGCGAAGTAAGATCTTTATGGTTCATGAATTGTAGCAGCATACATGAAAGTTAAATGAAGAGTTGTGCATGGTATTCTTGTTAAACCTGTATCAGATATGAAAGCATAATTAAACAATAAGATTTGGACTATGAAATGTATTATAGTTAAGCACTTGAAACAAGTTCCATACACACACACATACATATACATATACATATACATACATACATACATACATACATACATACATACATATATATATATATATCTATGTATGTATGTATATGTATATTTATACACACATGTATATATATACATATACATATATATACACACATATATATATGTGTGTATACATATACATATATATATATGTATACATATATACATATATATATATATATGTATACATATACATACATATATATATATGTACGAGTATGGTGGCAAGTCCGTTGGACGTGTGCCAAGAAGGAAGGATGAAAATTTTGTGTGTGCGCTACAGTTATGGTAGTGAAATATACACACACAGAGACACATACACATTATGGTTTCTTATATATCTATTCAAATTCAAATCCATTAAACATGTAATATCACCGTTCTCTGTTGCCAAGTTCTTCAATCTTGAAACCAAAGAAATTTGTAGATAATAAAAATAAAACTTTCAGAGAGAATAAAATAAAAATCAAGATTATAATAAGTAGTATACATAAACTGGAAAGGGCACACCTATTTTTTGTATTGAAACAATGAAAAGTAAATATGGTTGAATAACATTGAATTGGTAAATCTTGTATAATACTC
This sequence comes from Allium cepa, assembly GCA_030765085.1. Lineage (NCBI taxonomy): Eukaryota > Viridiplantae > Streptophyta > Magnoliopsida > Asparagales > Amaryllidaceae > Allium > Allium cepa. The sequence goes on from CM060942.1 coordinate 619,425,266, forward strand.
ATTTATTGTAAGAGAATAAATTCTACATATAAGAACAACCACTTCCGTATGCAATTTAGGGTAAAAGTCATGCCATATCACTCTTTTACACCTTAACTGAAGTGTTAATAAACATAAAATTAAACTTCAATCAGACATAATAATAATACACCAACTTGTAGAGCATATCAACAATAATAGTCAAATTGACAACCTTTAAAATTGCATCCATGATTTGCACATATCTCCTTCTGCGGCTTTTAGTTTCTTGATTCGTTCTTCTGTAGAGTGACACATCTTCAACTTCTTTTGTCCCATCAGTATTCAAATAATGAAACCAATACCCTCCAATAGCCTGCAGCAGCACAAAAGTAATATAAGTTACCAAAAATTCCATGAAAGGAAGACGTGGGATTTTATGGATAAAAAAAATTGCATTCACAAATCAAAGATATAGAATTTGCTTGATATTTGAGATGTATGTAGTATTATGTTTACAAATATGTATTAATTTATCCTTCAAAGTTTCTTGCTACAGCAATAGTAGTAGCATATTGTTATTATTCAATTGCACATTTGAATATAACACTTAGTTAATATCGTTTTTTTTACTGATATTTCTAAATAATTTGAAGCCCTGAGCCTTTAAAACATGCCGAGGCTGAATCGGTGAACCCTATGCATGGGAAAGTAGAGAGTTCTTAAGGAAACTCCATATATAAGAGTAGTTCAATATATGGGAACAACATCATACTCTCTCACAAACAAAATTGTTGCCACCACACAAAAGCATCCAATAATCATTTTGCCTATGTTTTCGCATGTTATAAATATATGCACATGTTAATACTTAGAAGAAAAAAATTAGCGTGCTCTGTAGCTTTCGTAATACGGCTAAAATCTTGTTTTTTTACTGTGAATAAACAGTAAGATGGTTATTACCTTTAAAGCTTCTTCATTAAAGATTGTTTGCCGCGACCATAATTGAAAGCAATGAATGCCTTAAGTGGAGAATAGAGCTACCTGAAGAAACACTGGAGACCCAAGATATAATGAAACCTGAAGCTATGATTGCAAATAGGATTTGACTCGAAATCAATTCACTAATTGGGAGAATACAAATATCATTTAAAACCAATCATATAACCTGAATAAACTTTAAAAAAGCTATCACTTTTTAATCAAGATAACAATCAATATTGGAAGGAGGATTAATTATAGAATAGTGTAAGGCACAGAACAAATAGTGCAATTGCTATCCTAATGTAATCAACCAAAACCAGGGAAACATAGAAAAAACAAACTCAAAGCATTTTGAACAATGCATGTCCAAGATGGTTTAATAGAACTTTCCTAGAATACAAATTAATCAAACACGCTACCCATAAGCATTCATGCCTTATCAACTGATTTTCATCATATTGACGTGTTGTATGACTGAAATGTCAAAGGGTACGTTATATTGAAATGAATCAATTCATCTTAATTAAATATTATTCACATTCGTTGAGTGCAACTGCAATCATAAACAAATGAAATCAAGAAATAGAAATTTTAACGAGTTCTAACAAACTGATAATAATCTCTCTTTTTAAAATTAAAAATAAAACAGAGACTGAAATACAGTCGTATACTAAATTATCAGCCATGTCAATGATTCAAATTAGTGGGCATTGCCATAACTGAACGATGGACGTAAGTAATACTCTAGTACGTATTTTTGCCAAATTTTTGATATACAGGAAGTAATATTCAAGGTTGAATAAACCAACATTGAAATGCATAAAATTGATGCTAGCAAACCCTTGCAGTCTTATATCATTTAGTAATATAATTATAAGGTAAACTACTTTATTTACTGTCTAACCTTTTCTCTATTAAAACAAAAGTATTATATTTTTCTTTAATATAAAAAACTCTAGTGATTGCATTACTGTCCAGCTTCTCATGTATAAAATTTAAATAGCTTTTACAGACTACAGTCCTATCTAAATACGAAACCATGGAAATACGATTGTATAATAATATTTTAACTATTACAGTAACGAAGTAAACATAGCGACATCTATAATTTAACGCATTCATTGTGATGAAGTTATGGAAAACGTTGCCGGTATTCAACCAAAGAATACATAATTAAATTGAAAGTTCAAAATACTGCAGCTTCTTTGCAAATGCATTAATTACAAGAGATAAATAATAGTAAAATACGACTAAAATCTTATTTTTTTTTACTGTGAATAAACAGTAAGATGGTTATTACCTTCAAAGCTTCTTCATTAAAGATTGTTTGCCGCGACCATAATTGAAAGCAATGAATGCCTTAAGTGGAGAACAGAGCTACCTGAAGAAACACTGAAGACCCAAGATATAATGAAAGCTGAAGCTATGATTGCAAATAGGATTTGAATCGAAATCAATTCGCAAATTGGGAGAATACAAATATCACTGAAAATCAATCATATAAACTGAATAAACTTTAAAAAAGCTATCACTTTTTAATCATGATAACAATCAATATTTGAAGGAGGATTAATTAAGAACAGTGTAAGACACAGAACAAATTGTGCAATTGCTATCCTAATGTAATCAACCAAAACCATGGAAACATAGGAAAAACAAACTCAAAGTATTTTGACAATGCATGTCCAAGATGGTTTAATAGAACTTTCCTATAATATAAATTAATCAAACATGCTATTCATAAGTATTCATGCCTTATCAACTAATTTTCATCTTAAGGAGTTGTCTCTCTGGATGAATTAAATTGTGCATTATTATGTAAGTGGCTTTGGAGAATGGTTGATGGAAAGGATTCATTATGGAAGCAATGGATTGAATCAGTTTATTATAATGGGCAGTTTGCATTGGGTATTACTGTTCATATCCAAATTTCAAGTGTTTGGAAAGCTATAATGAAACAGCAAGAAATCTTTAATGTAGGACTGAAGTGGAATGTGGGTGATGGAAAGAAAATCTTGTTTTGGCATAACAAATGGATAAGTGATATTGCTTTGAAAAATCTTTATCCAGATCTGTTCTTCATCTCTTCTGATCAAAATGCTAAGGTAGCTGATTTGTACATCCTCAAGGAAAGTGAATTCAAATGGAATCTGAATTTTAATAGAATGCTTGAAGGTGATAGTCTTATTCAATATTTTAAGCTTGTCAGGTTACTTGATCAAGCCTCTCTAGAAGACTGTCTGGATGAAGCAGAATGGTTATTTGATAACAGTAAGAAATTTAAAGTAAAGTCTATTTACAGACTTGTGAATTTTGGGGGTTTGAAAAGCAAGTATCACAAAATTTTGTGGAAAGCTCATGTTCCACCGAAGATAAAACTGCATATGTGGCTGGTTATCAACAAGAAGCTAAATACCAAAGTTCTTCTCAATCATAAAGGAATGAATCTAGATACTAAATGTGTTTACTGTTGTTATAGAGATGAAGATATTGATCACCTATACTTTCAATGTCCTTTTACCTATCTTCTCTGGATCAATTGCCTGAAATATCTTCAAATTGTTGATGTTCCTCACTTCTATGATCAATATTGGTATTGGGAAGAAGATAGAAGATCTATATCTGAACCTGCTGATAGATGCCTTGTTGATTTGCTTAATTTAAGTTTATCATGGGTTATATGGATTGAAAGGAATAATAGGTGTTTCAATCAAATTTCTAAATCTTTTGAAATTTTAATCAGAAATACTATTTCTAATATTGCATTCTGGATAGGTAGCATTGGTTTATATGGTCAGGAATGGAGGCACATTCTGCCTGAGCTGGAAAGAAGAGTCAAGGAAAGTCAAGACACTATTGGCAAAAGAGTGGCGAAGAGAAGGAGAGGAAATGAAGATGCTATCTGATGTCTGTGTGTGTGTATTACTGCAGTTAATATGTAGTGTGTGTGTTGTATGGTGTTAATATGTAATGCTTGTTTTGGTTTGTTTTGATGGGTAAAACTGGGGGTTTTGTGTTGTAGTTGTATGTATTTTCTTTGTGTTTGCAACTGCTGTACTAGTATGATAGTTATGATATTTATAGGCTGGGTTTATCCCATCCTTTTGTCTCAAAAAAAAAAATTCATCTTATTGACGTGTTATATGACTAAAATGTCAAAGGGTACGTTATATTGAAATGAATCAATTCATCTTAATTAAATACTATTCACTTTTGTTGAGTGCAACTGCAATCATAAACAAATGTAATCATGGAATAGAAATATTAAAGAGTTCTAACAAAATAATAATAATAATATCTCTTTTAAAAAAATAAATATAAAACAGAGACTGAAATACAGTCCTATACTAAATTATTAGCAAAAGGACATATGATCTGTTAGCATATCTCATTATAATTATTTTTACATGACTAAACATAAGCAGGATTAGATGTGGGACCTATTTCTACTTCATATTTTTACTTGAAGAAAATGCAAGGACAGAAGTTGATAGCATCTGTGAAGTCTCCGTAGTTGAAAAGGTTGATAAACTGTATTAATTTTCTATCTACATGTAGGTAAAATACTTCAGTTTGGCAGTAGAAAACAAAGTAACTAACATTAACTTGGTACATGGAAGAGTGATAATTTATCACTACATCAGCTAGCATCCCGTCATACATGAGTCTAAGTAGCAAATTGGATAATAGTAGCTAAAAGATCATTCTTTTTCATTTTAGTTTTGGATACAAATGTATGTAAACATGAAATGAACAGTCTAGAATCAAATAAGCGAAAGATGAAAACAAAATAGTACCTCCGTTCCTTTTGTACTTGTTCACGTATCAGCATGAAGCCCTCTTGCTTTCCAAGTTTGTTTCTTTTTGGTTTTATTCCGATGCTAAGATACAATAAGCCATTAAATTTTGTAGTCAATATATCATCCCAATTGATACTTGCATTGTACTATGTTATTTTTGTAAACTTACTGTCTTTATCACGGAGATCGATTATGACAATCCAAATAAAACCCGACACAAACTATCTACTGATGCAAATGAAAATTCACGAGCATACAACAGTTGAGGGACAACGCTACAATCAAATCAACTCAAACTCTTAAATCAAAATTCAAAATTAGTGTAAACAGAACTCAAACTATTAGATCAACTAAAATTAAATCCAAGCCTAATGTAATTTCTTAAATTAACCAAAATAAATAATGAAATTTAGCATATCAGGTTTTCATACAGCAAGTCTGAACATTTTAGTTTTAACATCAAAATCATCAAATTTGAAATAAAAAAGATAAAAGCAACAAAAATAATTAATATTTAAGTGCTTTAAGTACTTGAGAGAGAATTTGTTAATCCAGGACAAAAGCGATGTGGGTAATCATTTGGGCTTTTCCAAGAATTTGTGGAGGAGAAAGAGGAATTAGGGCTACGGTTGATTTATGTAAGCGATAAGAGAGATGATTATACTGCAGAATAAGTTTGAGATCTTACGTTGAGTAATAGAATCGACGTTTGTTGCAGTTTGTCCAAAATTGGTTGCCATTGATTTCCGTGCAACATTGAAAAGGACAGCGTCGTCGCGGCAGGAGGGAAGAAGAAAAGTTGGTAAATTCAGTTCAATAGTGTTGAAAATGGGAGAAGGTGAAGGACTAATCTTTTTGACGTAGAAGAAGAGGAAAAAGGAATACGGAGAAAAAAGAGAAGAAGAGGAGGAAGGCAAGTATTGAATTTGAAACGTGGGAAGATGTAGCTGTTGGAACGTGGATCAGTCGGTTGTACAAAGACAAAAGTGCCCTAATAGCTTTGGTTAACTGGTGTTTGCAATAAGGGTGCTATGGGAATTGAAAAAAAGGCTTCACTTTGACCTGTTTGACCAGGGTTTTGCTTTTATATATATATATATATATATATATATATATATATATATATATATATATATATATATATATATATATAAATGAAATGCATTATAATATAGGCAATATATAAGATTTAATAAAATGGTGATGGAATTATTTTTAACAGTTCACTATCTAAAAGAAATAATACAATGAAATGAATGATAGATTGATGGTTGTATAATTTGTTAGTTTGGTCCTACTACATACGATGCGATTGTAACAATGGACATCTTTATAGCTACTTGATTAAGTACCAATTAGCCCCTACTCAACATTAAGTACCAATCAGACCAAGTTTACCAAAATGATCATGACCCATGTGGGTCAGCGGAATAGAGATCTTAAGGCTAAATTAACACCAGAGAGGGGTGAATGGTGTTTAATTGATTATATGAATAATTTTCAAATTCTTTAAGATTCTAGTTGGAATGATGTAATTAACAATCACAGAAATAATTGATTCAAAGTGCAGATATAAGTAAAAGTAAAAAGGAAGGAACAATTAGGATTTTATAATGGTTCAAAGTTACCCTACATCCAGCCTCGCACAATTCCTTATACGAATTTCTTTTCAATTAGTAAATACAAATATAATCTCGATTCCAATGCTACGGGACACACCCTCCAGAATCCCAACCTTCGAGAAGAGTCACTTAATTTCCTGGCTAAAAGCACACCCACTAGATTTACAGGCTACTAAGCAATTTCAATTGATTTTGTGGGCTACAATCACACCCACAAGTATAGCAGTATGATTTGATAGAATTTTATAGACTCGGATCTTTGATCTTGAGTACAATTGATCCTATAACCCTTTAATAGCACTTTGATCTTTATCAGAGTGAGAGAAATGAAAGAAATCAAAAAGTAGACGAAGAAGAATCAAACTAGTGATGATTGAATTTGATTTTGGTAAAATTTCGGTAGAGTTTGGTTATATTTTGATGTAAAAAATGAGAGAGTGTAAGGAGGAGAGATGAATAAGAAAGTAGATGTTTAAAATACGTTTGGAAGTCTGGTATATACAAGGAAACAATTGTCATGTCCATTCATGAAGAGATATGATGAAAATGCACTTCTATTTAAATTTGAATTTTGAGAATTATGGCCACTATGTCGATATAGAGTATGTCGACACACTCTTCACAAAATTGAAAAACGCTCTAAAAATATTATTTTTGAAAATTTGTTGCTTTGTAAAATACGCTGATACTTTGTAGAATCATTTAAATATATTTTATACACATTGTAATCAAAATATAACTTATAAAACTTTATAAAATAATTTTGAAAGATTTAATAAAAGTATTCAATATAATGTAAATAATATATATAAAATCAATAGAGTTATAAATTATAATTAAATATCTAAAGTCAAAATATAAATATCAAAATAAAAAAAAGGAAGATATAAACTAAAATACCAAAAATATATAATAGATTAGAAAACAATTAAAAACTTAAAATAGTATCTTTGTAGATATAGAAGGTTAAGAAATTATTTTGAGAAATATTTTGGATAGATGTTTGAAAGTATTATATTAAAATTCAAATATTTCGAAAATATTTAAAACTTATTTGAAATAGAGAAAGAGATCGAGAAATTGTTATCAGGGTTTAATAAAGATTCTATGACTCTGCAATTTATCTGGAATATCTTGAAATCTTGAACTCTTCGATACTCTTGAGTTTTCAATTACCATCATCTTGAATCTACACTTGACATTAGCACTTTTAATCTACTTTTGATACTGTACAGTCTTCCTAATCAACACCTAACTAATATCCTTCAGTATATATATCTTGATAAAACACAAGTATCGATATTTTATATAATGTCTTATGGTTGTTATCATCAAAACCAAAAACTGAAGTGTACTAACTATCTTCCCCCTTTTGATGATGACAAATCTGTATATAAAATATAATATTACTCCTCCTGGGTTACCAAAATCCCCCATAATCTATCCCTAGATTTTATTTCTTTCTCCTTGTTTGTCATCAACAAAAATAACCACCTAAAACTATAACTCTAGCATTAATTCTTACTCTAATTCTAACTCTAGCTCCCTCTAAATAAAGTACTAACTGATATGTATAAGAAATATACATAATGATGATGAGAATGATTGTATAAAAACAATAAGTGATATGTAAAATTAGATAATCACGAAATAATCATAATCAATCTAAAAATTCACCCAATCCAACAAGATTAATATCACACTACGTTCAAATAAATCTACATAAATCAAACCAATCAAATCCAAACCAAACCAAGTACTATCATTTATATACAATCAAACCTATTTAAACTAGACATTTCGAGGAACTTTAACCCATCCATCAGTGCCAAAGATTGGATTCACTTTGATAGCATCCTAATCTTCATCATCATTGTTGAGGCACACTCTGAATTAGTGATTGGTTCTTCTTCAAGGCAGAAATCATCCATTGAATCGCGTCGAAATGCCTTTCTTGCTCCTTGATCATCTGCATTTGAGTTAATTCTAAGTGCCTCTGGTTTCTTAGAATGAAAGAATGTTCTTGAATGATTTAAGAGTTTATTCAAAGTTTTCGCACAGTTTCTTAATGTTGGGAAGTCATTATTAAAGAGATAAGTTATATATGAAAAATAATAAAGATAGAGACTGAAAATAATGATTTCTACAGTCAATATGTATATATAGGGGTAAGAAGTCGTTTGAAATGAATTGGTATTCGGTAGTTATTATTTTTTAATTTAAATTTTCTTTGAAAACTAGTCGTTATATGTCGACATACATGATTTGCATATGTCGACATATGCAATACATTTTTCAACTTTATATTACATTTATATTGTTTTAGCCTATATTATTATATTAGTAGGACTTTCCAGAAACAATTGACAATGTATAAAATAAGAAATAAAATGTTCATTGATAATAAGGATGAGTACAAGGATAAAAGAAAAATACATGAGATTTAACATGCATGAGATTTAACATAAGCTTTAAAGTTAGAAAATTCAAATGCAAAGATAGCTTAAACAAGCAACTAGAGATACGTGAACAAAGATGAAGAAGAACCACCAAGCTTGCGGATGATCTTTCCAAAGAATTTATCTATTTTATTGAAAATTGAGGTAACTCTTTTAGAGAATGATTTATTAAGCTTTCTTTAGTTGTGAATGATCTTCCAATGATTTTTAGAAGATCTTTGTTGGATGGATTAGGTGGCATATCGATACATTCCAAGGTAGTATCCTCCACTTCTTGTTCTTTCTCCTCGACTTCCATTTCCTCTCCTTCCTATTTCTCTTCCTCCTCTTCTCTAATTTCTTGCTCCTCTTCCCAAGCCAACCATTATTCCTTCTCCGTAAGTATTTCATAATGCTCGAAAAGGGTGAAATATGTTAAGTGAAATGTTGGCCTTGTCAAATGTTTTCGAGTAATTATTTCCTCTCTTTTAAGGTCAACACCAAAATAATGAAAAATATTAGTAAGATACATAACATGAAATAGTGTTTACATGTTTAGAAAGATTTTTCAAAAAAAGTTCATGCAAAATGACTTGGGACCAATTTATGTCAGAGTGACGATAATTGGCGAAAAGAGCTTTGAAAACTTTTTATGTTCGCTTATTATAATTACATGTTCTAGGAGTAATACTTTGTTGCAAAAGAAGGCTTAAAATTCTTGCTTTTGGATGCAAATTTTTGTTTTTAAATTCAAAATCATCATCACTTTTGAAAATGTCATGGATTATTTCACAATTTTGAAAATCAATTTGGAAAGTTGAAAGGTCCATTCCACTAGTTGCACCAAGAATGTGACCCAAATGTTCACAATTTAAAACAATATGTGTCCCCTTGATACTACTCCAAATTTTCCTTCCCTTCCATTATGAAACTTCCCTTTTAAATTTTCATAAAACATCTTCACCAATTTTGTATAAAAAACTGAATTATTTTGAGAAGCATCGATTAAACCAAAAATTTAATTTTGCAAACAAAGATTAAAAAGATTGTAAGCAGGAAAATCTTCAAAAATAGGAAATCTTCCGAGAAAGACTTTTCCAAAAGATATATACTCATTATAGGTTTTCATGGTTTCTTAATCATTAAAAATATATTCTTTTATTTTCTTAGAAGGCCTCATAGTTACCTTAGTATTACTTGAGGATGCCATTGAAGAGAAGTTTGAAGAGATAAGAGAGTTTATGATCTGTGAATTTGAAAATGAAAGTAAAATATGAATGGATGGAGATAGAGTAAGTAAATAGAGAATCAAATGACATGTGCTCTGGTAAAGACATCTTTTTAGAACATAGGATTTGGCGAAAAGGTGGAGGAAAAATCAAATTTTGAATTTGAAATTGAAAATCTGCCTAAGTATGTCAACATATGCTAGAGATGTATTCCGACATACATGTCGAATTTTTCAAAAAAGTTTTTTCTTTAACTATATCGTTTTTTATTATATATATATTTATAATTATACTTTTAGAAAAATAATTTTAAAAATATATTATATTACTATTATATTTTTAAAATATAAAATATTTAAATTTAAAATATAATCACAAATATTCAACCAATATTATTATTAATCTATAGGATATTCCTAACAACCAATAAAGCAATAAAAAAATTCATTCAAGAAATTAAAACTTTCGATTTATTAAAAGCATACATTTTTCTGATCCATTTCACCATTCCGTTTTAAATTATGTACTGCTATGAAGCATATGTTATCAATTTCTATATCTGATTCATTACACTTAAGGATGTGTCTGAATTGTCTAATGTTGCAGCATAGGCTCTTCTCTGTTTTCTGGGTGAATCAGTGTTTGGTGTAGTTTTCAGTTTATTGGGATATGGACAGTCTTATTATATATGGCCAAGTTCATAGTAGTTATAATAATTAATGCCATTTCTGCTTCCACTTCAGTTTTGGGATTTTTGTTGTCATTGCTTTTGAAATTGTTCATCTCCTATATTTTATAAATTTTCTAAAATTCCTTGTCAAGAAAGCAACTTCTTCATCATCATCGCTGTTTGAATCCAGATTATCTATCATTCCATTAAAAGTTATAGATTTCTTCTTTATTGCTTTGCATTCGCTCCTGACCTACATTTAAAAGACATTAAATTGTCAATTAATTCTTCAATTTTTAGAATGCTAATGTCATTAACCTCTTTGATTGCAAGAGTCTTTTGATCACATTCAGGAGTAAGTGAATTGAGGATTTTTCAAATTTAATCCTCCTCGGAAATTTTATTACCTAGTGCAATAAGTGGGTACACTTTATCTTGGAATCTACTATATATATTAGATATGGACTCATTTTGAATAATTGAAACTATTTGTTAACATGGAAGTTTTGGTCTGTTTAACCTTACTTGTTCCTTCATGTGTAACTTGCAAAGTTCTCCAAATTTCAAATGCAAACTTATATATAGATACTCTATTAAACTCATTACTATCCAGCGAAAAAAACAATGTATTCATAGCCATAGAGTTACTTTATGCGACTACTTTTTGGTCAGTAGTCCACTATGCAAAATTAATCTCGGGTTCAGTGTACTCAGTTTTTGTGATATTCCAAGCATTTAAACCGATCGACTGCAAAAAAAATTGAGAACAGAAGTAGCTATGATTTCTCCTCTAATAATGAGGAATTTAATGCAAATTCTAGTGAAGGAAACTACAGATAATGTGACAAAACTTCAGGAATGAGTCATATTCTCCTGGATTCGCCTCCACAGGAGATTATTGCTAAAGATGCTCCCCCAGTAGCCGAACGACTTCATGGTTCTCCGCCTAAGGAAACCGATATTAACTACGGGAACTTGAGCAATGCTTATGTTGACATCAGTGAACTCATAGGAGATGATTTCAAGTTTAAAGGATTGTCTTCTCTCCCCGGTCATGCTGTGTCTAGAGTTAGCCTTGGTCCCACTGTAGTCGCTTCCTGATTCAGATTGTAAAGTCCTTTTAGGCCACCTACAACACGTTACACATTTCATTAGGGTCACATACACATTATCTAGGTTCATTTTCGATCTCTAAACCTCTTTATTCGTTTCTTTTATCAGCTACTATGGGATGTCATGGGGTTATAAGGACCTTAAACAATTTACTTACACACAGTGCTGGTCAAGACGGACTTCAAGCTATCATCAACCCTAAGAAACTGAGAAAGAGTAGAGATGGAGGAAAGATTTGAAAGCTGAAGTTCATCGTTGGGAAGACAAGGACCGAGGTAGAGTTTATAGGAGTGGTTATGGGAAGATGAAAACTCGGACAACGGGGAAGAGCCCCCAAGAAATTGAAGGTGGACCATGGTTCTCATCCTTCCAAGCACCAAGCATTTGCCCCAGCTCCAGTCTCTATTGGAATTGAAGTTCCGACTTCTACTATTCGAGTCTCTCCATCAACCCAGACTCTTTCGACTCATGTAGTGCCTGTTTCTGGTTATTCACGCCCCCGTAGAAGGCCTGCTTATATTCTCCCATCTAGTCCACTTAAGCTTGAAGTCGTGCTCCCTGGATGGTTTCTGAAGGGATCTTAATTTGATCGTGACATGCACCCGATCCATAAAGATTCTTATATACCCCATCTCCAGGCAATTTAAAGCAATTTGGATCATGCTGAAGGATGGGAGAAGTTATGTAAGCAACTGGTGGAAACAAACCATAAAAACTACCAAGAAATCCTTCCCTTTGTGTCGGAAAGGGATGATTATGACATGATATTAGAGGAACGTGACACAAGAATTGAGCAATTGACAAAGAAGAGGGAGCCTGCACTTTGAGAGAGTAAGGGCAATGCTAGTTTGTTGAAGGAATTAAAAGAGCCTCACATAACAATCGAGGTCATGTTTGAAGACGAAATCAAGAAGGCCTATGCTAATGAGGTTAAGCTGAAAAAGGAGCTTGAAATTCGAGATGAGATCATTGAAGCTCAGAAGCGAATTAGTGCTGGTCATGACAAAGCAGTCGAAGCTTACAAAAAGAAATTGTTGATTATGCGGGAATTATGGAATCCCGTGACAAGTCCATTTCCGACTAGGCTCAAATGATTGCTTCACTTCATGAAAGAGTCGCATAGCTTAATGCTAAAAAGACCCAAGTTGAAGTTGAGAAAGCCATCGTGATGGCGAACTACTTGGAGTCGCAGGATACCTTTGAAAGGAAGATGGAGAAAATGGATGACACCATCTTGAATTTCTATGTTAACTTCTTGCTGCATTAGGGTAGCCATTGGCTATCTGGGCACTATATTCCCATGTAATCTTGATGTTGTTTGGAAAGAAGTTCTGGCCAATATTCGAGAAAACAGGGATGTGTATGCCTAGCAAGAGCTAGAGGACGCCTATCCCAACGAAGAGGCGAAGAAGGTTTGGTAGAGGGTCAAGAGATCATTCAGATTGAAAGGGAGCAGAAGACTGCCTACGCTACTGCAATTACAACTACAACTGCTAAAGTGTTGTCAAAGCCCTTCAGTTATGGACGTAGCGAATAATCAAACAGCCTCGTGATCAGTCGGGAACTATTCCAGTTTCATCCAGTATTGCTTTGTTGTCCACCCCTTCAGTAGCTATTCAAAAAGCCTTGGGTAGTCCTGGAACTTCACCAAAGATCGTGCAGCCATCTAAAGAAGGAGACGGCGGGAAGTATGAGATAGAAATTCTCGGTCACACCTTTGATGCAGGTAACCTTCTTGTTTCTTCCGATTTTGAGAATCTTTATCTCACGCTGCAAGAACAAGATGAACTGAATGCTTTCGTTTTTGATCTTATAGGTCCATTTTCTTTGCTTATTGAACTACCGATTTCCTCGGTCCTGGTGGTTGCTTCTATTTCGACTGCCTCAATGCTTATGTTTGTAGCTGTTTTGATCACCATGCCCGTGTATAGCTCACAATCAGGGCCGGAGAAGATTGTTGCGTTGCATGGCCTGGACGACCTTTTGTATTTTTGAAGGGCGATTTAACAGTAGTTGACACTCGAGAGCAGGTAGGCAAAGCTGGCCATCTAAGTAAAACTGAACAGCAAATAGTGGCAGCTAAGAGGGAAAAGAATGAGGAGAAAAAGTCTTTGAGGAGCTCCTGCAAGTCCTTGAAGCACAATACCAAGGGGAAGTCCTCCGAGGAGGTCGAAGAACAAGGAGGGGACATTGACGAGGAGGCGATAATTGATATTTTTGGCAGCGACACAACTCCTGGTGGGGATTTTGAGAAGAAGAAACTTTCGACCAATGGAAAGAAATGAAGTGGTGGAAAGAAACATTGATAGGCTCGAGTGATAATGGAGCTGGATATTGGGACATTTTGATTTGTTTGACATGTATATTGTACAAGTGTAGAATCTACACTTATTTTTTTGTTGTAGCATCTATAATTTTCTTTTTATTGGCTGATATTGTATAGGTACGGCCCCTACATTTTGACTTTATATAGAAAATGTTATAAGGAATGAAAAGATTAATGTTTCAACTATTATCTCTTCTATGTTCTTCCTTATTTGTCATGTACTTAACTTGCTTTTATACTACTTATCTGTGCATATAGCATGATTTATTTTTCTATAATTTCTATTCTCCATATTGAAGTGTTGTGTTTCTGCAATTTATAACTAAATTTATAACTAAATGTTTGGAGAAATAGGCCCATGGAGTAGTTTTCCTTTCAACTAAATGTTGGTATGTGTGTGCCCCCTACTTCATAGGGTTGTTTTCTCCGAAAAACTTGTCAAATAACCAGTTGATTCGAGTGATTCCTTAGATGTATGCAGCCAATCTACCTTGCGGTTCCTATCTTCGAGAACTTATGGCTCGAGCGTCTCGACTCTAGAGATTTTGTAGATCAACGAATGGAATTCTTCGCCAATTTCTAGTTGTACGACATTGCTGGATTCATGTCAATTACTTTTGATAGTAGATTCTTGTTAGTCCTGTAATAGGCGAGTTTCTCGGTGCTGTTAGGATAATACCGGTACTTATAATCTTAATGATTTGATGATGGTGCTTTGAGAGCGTGGTTTTACGGCTCAAGAAGTGACGTGCGGCTTATGGGAGTGTGCGTCTTTTAAGAGCGCGCGACTTATGAAATGCATGCCTTGTGGGATTGATACAACCTGTGGATCTAGAATGGTTTGGTACTTCTTGACGTTGCTATTCTTCGAGTAACGTGAGGGGTTCGTTCTTCTAGAGCGTGGTTCCACGGATCAAGAAGTGATGTGCAGCTTATGGGAGTGCACGACTTAAATAATTATATTTGCTTGGACGTAATTCCACAACCCAAGAAGCGGTGCGCGGCTTTGATTTGAGCCTTCCAAATGTTGTTGGTGCAACACCAGTTCTTAGAAGGTAGGGATCGAGTTTGTCAATCCCACAGTTTGAGTTGATTTGCATTCATTGACTCGGTAGGTAAATGAGGCGTACTTGAGCATGGTTCCACTATCTCAAGCATCGATTGGATGGTTTTGAGTTGATTTAACCCCATCGACTCAACAAGTTGCTTTTGTTAACACAGTTTCATTAGTTCAGAAAGCAAAGAAATTTTATTAATAAAACTTGGGCAGGTTCTGCCTATTTACAATGCCTCTAGTTGTTCGAGACAGTTTATTTATGAGAAATAGGAAATACATAAAATGGTCTTAGACAAAGTAAAAGTGTAGTGATTTGCTATTCCAAGCTCGAGGAATATGGGTTCCATCAACAATTGTTAGCTTAAATGTGCCATCCCTAGCTTATGGCCGATCGCATAGGGTCCTTTCTAGTTTTGTCCGAATGTTCATGGTACAGGGTAAACCCATTTGAGGACAAGGTCTTCCACTTTGAAAGTACTGTTACAGATTTTGGAATTGAAATATCATGTGACCCTTTTCTAGTGAGCAACGGCCCTTAACTTGTCGTCGTCCCTTTTCTCATTGACCATACCGAGAGACTCGAGTAGGAGCTGCTTGTTTTGGCTTTGATTAAAGTTTTGCTTTCAATGAGAGGGGTATTCTAGTCCGACTAGGATCATTGCTTCTAAACCATATGCCAATGAAAACGGTGAGGGCCCGGTTGTAGATTTGTGCCTTGTCCTGTAAGCCAATAGCGTGAGTGGAAGTTCATCAATCCAATTTCCTTTAGCTTTAGTTAGCCTCTTTTTGATGGTGGACTAAATGATCTTGTTCACTGCTTCCACTTGCCCGTTTTCCTATGGATGTGCAGCAGTGGAAAAGCTTTTCTTGATTCACAAGTATTTGTAAAAGTCTTTAAACACAGCGCTTTGGAATTAAGTCCCATTATTCATGATGATTATTTGTGGCACTCCAAACCTAAAAATAATATTTTTAGTGACAAGATTAATAACTTTCTTTGTGATAATAGTGGCCAGCGGTTTTTCTTCGGCCCATTTGATGAAATAGTCAACAGAAACTGTAGCATATTTGGCTCCTCTTTTTGCTATCGGTAACACACCAATCAGATCGATTCGCAACCCTAGATTGTGAATAGCCATGAGCAGACCATCAGTGTTAGCTCTGTTGAAGGAGTTCTTTTGATCTTGCTGGATCTTTGGCATTGATCTCATCCTCTGGCATAATCCACTACATCACAGTTTACTATTGGACAAAATTACCTATATCATAGAACTTTCTTTGCAAGGGTTTTCCCCTAGTGTGATCTCTCCAGTCGCCTTCATGAACATCCCTATGGATTCTTCGGGCTTCGTCATCGGTCATACACCTGAGCAAGGGAGTAGAGAATCTCCTTCAATAAAGCATTCCATCTTGTACTACAAACCGCGGTGCCTTCTGCTGGAAAATTTTCAATTGATTCTTGTCTACAGGGAGTGTTCCTCGGTGTAGGTAGTCCTTGATCGGTGTCATCCACATTTCTAGTTCTTAAGTTGCTTAAAAAATACAATCGATATCCATCTCTCTTATGCTCGGAGGGGTCGGAGTTTCGACTGAGTCTAGCCCTAAGGACAGAGCTTCTTTAAAACTAGCCAATTTGGCCTTCGTGTTTTATTCCCTCGAAATATGATTTATGGTGTAATGTTCGATGTCATTCAGTAGTTCTTGCACTTTAGATAAAAATGGGAGAGATTCTCTCCCCAAGCCTAGTATTTGCCTTGCACCTGGAAGACAACTAGCATAGAGTTGCTATAGATGTGTGCGGACTTTATCCCAAGTTCCTTCATAACATTTTGGCCGGCTATCAGTGCTTTATATTCCGCTTTATATTTATTACAGGGAATTCCAAGCGTAAGGCATAGTAAATAGATCATCTTTCGAGAGTTTCGATCGCTACTCCTGCCTCCGAGCAGAAGTTGTTAGATGCACCATTGATGAACAACTTCCAACGTGTCTCCACTTATGGAGCAATTCCTTCTTCATCATCTCAAATCGTGAATTCGACATTGAAATCTACCTGCGCCTGCCCATCGTTCGCCATTCCAGGATGGTAAGTAATTTCATATTAACTTAGTTCGATGTTCTATTTGATAAGTCGTTCGGACGTCTCGAGGCGGTAAAATAGTAGCTTCAAGGATTGATCTGTTTGCACTTTGATCGGATGTGCCTGGAAGTACAGTCATAACTTTTTGGATGCGATCAAGAGGCAATATGCTAGTTTTTTCAATTTCGGATAGTTCCTCTCGGCTCAAGTGAATCATTTACTAATGTAATATATGGGTCACTGGACAATGGCTTCTTCTCGTATTGAGTGTGGAACTTAGTGCATGGGGCGAGACTACTGGGTAGACAAACAAGTCTTCCCCGTCTACCGCTTTGACAGGATTGGCAGGGTTTTCATATGTCACAGCAGCTCTTCGAATGTAGTATGACAAGCTTGATTCCATTTGAAATTCTTCTTTCCCTTCTTTAAAGCGTCAAAGAACGGTATACATCCATCGGTAGCTTTTGAGATGAATTGGCTTAGTGCTGCAACTTTTCTGTTCATGCTTTATAACTCCTTATTCCTCGGTGCGTCGAACTCCCTTAAAACATCAATTTGTTCGAGATTTGCATCGATGCCACTGGCGCTTACAATGAATCCTAAGAACTTTCCAGAGGCTACCCGAAGTGAAATATAAGTTGAATGAGTTTCATTCCATATTTGTGGAATATTTCAAACATTTCGGCCAGGTTATCCAAGTGATTTACTGCTATGCGTGACTATACCAACATATTATCTACATAAACTTCCATAGTCTTCCTGATTTGATGTTTGAACATGGCATTCACTTGTCGTTGGTAGGTTGCCCCAACATTCTTTAGGACGATGGCATCACTTGTAGCAGTATAATCCCAGATTAGTAAGCAAACTGGTATTTTGCTGGTCAGGTTCATACATCATGATCTAGTGGTACCTTAAGTAAGCATCCATAAATGATAGTAGTTCATGTCCAACTATCCCATCAACAAATTGGTCAATTCTAGGCAGAGGAAAGCTGTCTTTTGGAAAAGCTTTGTTTAGGTCCAAGTAACCGATACAAGTTCGTCATTTTCCATTGGACTTCTTGATTAAGACCGTGTTGGATACCCATTTGAGGTAGTTGCATCATGGATAAAACAATTTGCCATCAGCTTATCCACTTCTTCTCTCAGCACTTTGGGTCGTTTGGGTCCCAGGCTGCGTCTCTTTTTCTTCACTGGTGTATACATGGGATCAATATTAAATGTGTGGCATGTAATCTCCGATGAAACCCCACACATATTGGAATGTGTCCAAGTGAATATGTCCCGGTTGGCATGAAGAAATTTGATGAGTTCTAGTTGCATCTTGTTTCCAAGATGTGATTCAATTTTTAGGACTTGTGTTAGGTCATTCATATCAACTGGGATAGACACCATCAATTCCACCGGTGCTGCCCGTTCCTTCCCTAAACTCTCATGTCTAGGTTCCAAAGCCTTGTTGAATCAGCTACTGTCCTCAAGCCAGGGGAGGCTCTTTAGTTGCTATTCGGTAGGTTCACGAATGTGTAGTTCTACGATGTAGCATTCTCTAGTGGCACTTTAGACTCCTTTGATCACCCTAACTCCATTCTCTATTGGAAATTTTATGGTTAGACACCTTTGAGCTAAAATAATGCTGAATCTTGTCTAAGCGGACTGGACCAAGAAAGAATTGTAAGTGGATATTTCATCTATAATCACAAAGTTTGGATAAGGACAACTCTTCGATCAATTTCTTTGAGTTCTATGTGTAAACCAACGTTTCGACTAGTTGTATAGGTTCACCGGTAGATCCCTGGATCTTCGTTCGACAAGCGGATACATCCTTCTTACTAATCTTCATTTGATCGAATGTGTGTTTAAAAAGGATATTCATAGAACTGCCATTGTCCACCAGTACTTGCCAGACCACAGCTGGTCCGGTTCCCACCTTCACGACCATGGGTTTGAGGGTTGAAGCTTATATTCCTTCAGTGTCTTGATTCCAAAATACTATGTCATCATTTAAGGTTTTCTGCTGCTTGGTAGGAGTTCCATCTTCAATCGTGAAGCACGGATCTTTTGGAATGTGTCTTACTAAGCTTGCATATCGCTCTATTTCTACCCAACTCTTCTGCACAGGATGAGGTTCTCTAGATATTATTCTGATAATGAGTCTCTGGTCCGTCTGTTTGAATCCCTCTTTGCTGGTTCTAGCTTGGTTTCCTTGGTCTTAGGAGCTTAGGGAGCTATAGGCTAGTCGGGATTTTGTGGTTTTCCCATATACTACAGAGGCGTATTTTCTCGAATCAGCTCTTCAATTAGATTTTTCAAGTGGGGACACTCATTTATGTTTTGGCCATTTATTTCATGGAAGCATTAGTACTTTCCATAATGCGTTTTCTATTTAGTTGCTTCCTTTTTAGGTGGCTTCTTGTACTTATTCAATCCTTGTGTCATAAGGTAGATATTCTCTAGATTGTCATTAAGTGGGGTGTGGTCTTCGAGCCACGATCCTTTAACTTGCTTGTTACTTCCACTTTGCTTGTTGGAATTCTGGTTCTTCCTTTTCTAATTCCCATCCTTCTACGTGTTTCCTGCAGTGGCCCCGAAGGTATTTGCGCCTTGTTTTTCCATTATACCATTCTTTCCAACATTGATCGGTTGTAGGTTAGAAGGTTTTTCTTCTAGCTCCTTTTCCTCTTCCAATCTCAGGTACCGGATTGCCTTTCGATTAAAGTCCTTTTTGGTGTTAGGTTGTTTCATCTTGATCCATTTTTCGAACTCAATGTCGGGATGGATGGTAAGGATCAGGGCCATGAAGACCATATCTTTATTTGGGTTACTTCGGTGACCACTGTGTTAAACAGGCTTATGAAGGATTTCAAAGATTCATTTCATCCTTGAAATAGGCCCGATATAGGCATCATGTCTTTGGTTGTGCCCTGTGAAGCCTAAACTGATCAAGGAACGTTGTTGCCGATTCTCCAAAAGTGGAGACGGATTTAGGTGGGAGCCTGGTGAACCAAATGGAAGCAATTCCCTCCAGAAAGATTGAAAAAAAACATCAACATCGAATGGAATTTAAAGCATTCGCTCCATCCATGTACTAATTATACTTGTACAAGTGAGGTTTTGGGTCCCTAGTTCCATCGTAGGACGGAATAATCGACATAGTGAATTTTTAGGATATCATGCGTTCATAATGTCATCAGTAAAGGGAGTCTGGATTGGAGTGGATTCCTATTCATCATATCTCATATTCTTACTTACATCTATTAGGTGCTTGATCATGTCCGTAATATATGCCTCTGATGTCCGGTAGTCTGTGGTTCGGCTGTCATTGACTATACTAAGTGTTTGATCTTGCAAACGATCTTGGTAGGTGGACTGAATCCTAGGCTCTCCTATCTTCAGGGAGCCATTAACTTGGAGTTCCGTTAGCTCGTAGTTGGTCGGGTGGGGGCAGTTTCGACATCTTTACCACTATTGAGTGCGTTAGTGTTTTTTTTTTCAACTCGCCGTCGTCAAGTTGTTCATCATGTTCATAGTCAGAGAGATCCACTATTATGTTTTCCCGTGGGGTTTTCATTCCCAGATTCAAGTTCGTGGCGGGGTACTTTGCAATTGGTAGAGTGCTTGTATTTCCTTCTATAGTGATTTCTATAGCTATGCTCACTATTTCTTTTTACCACTGTCATTCATTTCTCCTGTTTAGGCCTGAAATAGAAGAATTTTTCTGCTCCATGGCAGCCGCGGGCTCTGGCATGATTCTCGGAGCAGCAAATGATTGCAAGGTTAGGAGGGCATTTAATTTTTCCATAAGAGCTTTTTAGTTGTTCCCCATCTTTTGGTTGATTTCATCAACTATCTTGTTTAACTCGCCTCTATTGACAACTTCATGCTGGGTAGAAGATCCCGACACATGATCTCCTTTGTTGGTGCTAGAATTTGCTCTGACTAATAGGTCGTTAGCGCCGTTAACTTCAGCTTGCCAAGGATTGATTTCTTATCCAGCTATTATAGCTCCTATAGATCTTCCAAAAGCCTTTCCCTTTCTTCCTAGCGCCACTGATTCTCAATAGCAAAACTTCTAAGCAAAGATTGAGGATCTAACTTCTAAACCTGTCTGATCTAAAGTAGATAGCTAGATCTGAGCCTTATTTGGGTTCTCACTGGATGCACCGAAATGTTAACCTAAAAAATAGATCAACACCCTGTATTGAATGTGAGAGCACCAATCCTGTTTATCAAGGCAAATAAAATTAAAAAAACAATTGTAGATCGCCAAAAAAGTAAAGGAACAAGAAGATTTTTATAGTGATTCGGTTGTTATCGAAGATTACATCCATTTTATAATTTTCTATTAACTGATTGCTATTACAAGCGAAATCAGATTACAATATGATTGAATCTCCTCAGTTAGATCAAGTCACAAGTTCAAGAGTTCACTGAAGAATCATAATGAACCCTTAGTTAACTATTATGTGGAAGGAGAAGAGTGAAGAATAGTTTCTACAGAGTTCTAGCAGCCAGTCTAGAAGATCCTCTTCATGTTGCAAGTAGGAATGTATTTATAAGGTTGGAGATCTATTGGGCTAGGACGCTTTGCTAGAGTCGTACACTCAATGATACGAGGATGCTCTAAAAATTTCATTGCGATCTAACTTAATGTGGTGGATAGCTAGCGATCCATGTACTTGGCCGTTTATTGGATCGTACCCTTTGGGTCACATTCCTTGCTTATGTAGATGCTCTCCATGTAATTTGGTAACTATTGCCTTGTTTTGATGGTGATTCGTATGCGATTGCATTGAACTATAACTGGAATTAGCTAAATGTTCACTTCTCGAACTAGCTGGCTTGGAATATCATGAAACTCAGTAGACATCCCTAGAAAATATATTGGCTCATGATGCAAGAAGTTTGGACGATCCACGTCAGTCCTTATGGATCGCTAGCGATCCATCCCTTTAGTCCATCTTTGCATCTTTTCTTTTGGGTCCTTCTTAGCTTCTTCTTCTGGTCCTTTTGGTTGATTCTTGAATTGTTCTGACTTGATGTGGATATTCAAGTTTCGTTGAATTCTGTACTCAGTTAACACTTATATTTGATTATTACGAAGCACGTGTTGCATTTATATATCTTCCTTTTTGTTTTACAAAGAAGGACTGTTTCAAATAAAAATGATACGATTGATACAGTTATATAACATGGGACAAAATGCATAATACAAATTTTAATGTACAAATAGACAAGGGGCGAAGAAGATAACTTAAGAGCTGGAGAAACAAAAAAAAAACAAGATAGATAATCCGTTCGAATCTTTGCAACTCCGTCTGAATCTTGGCATCCTAGCAACTCCATATGAATCTTCTTTGCTCATCGAAATTTGGAGTGTTGTGCTGGAGCACCACCGACTTCCATGTCGAAGAAAACTTTAGGGTTTCAAACCATTACTTTGATTTGAATTTAAAATCGAGATTGGGATGACTTTGAGAATGATAGGGCTTGGGATAGATAGAAGAAGATAAGATCGGGAAGTAGTATAAAATTTTAGAGCTAATTTTTTGTTATTTCCGCCTAAATTTCGTACCTTTTCTGCCAACATTTCAGGTTGCCGTCAATTTTTCCTGAATCATAGGAAAATTTTCACCAAAAGTTGTAAAAGTAAATATTATAATTTAGAAATTATTAAATAAACATTCATATTAAATATGATATGAATTTCTTGAAAATTAATTTTTATTAAAATATTACTTCCTACTTATTATTAATTATTACTTATTACTTCTTAGTTATAATTGAATATTAATTATTAAATGTTAATTATTATTTATATGTTACCCATTAGTAATTATTAAATATTTAATAGTAATTGTTAAAAACTAACTACTATTAATTAATTCTTAGTTCTTCGGTTTAATTATTTAAGAGTAATGCAAATCACTGTTACAAATTTTAACTTTTGATTTTAAAGTTTTAAAGTTTTGTTTCTAAATTTTATAAATTTTCTAAAATTTATTTTAAACAATTTTATAATTTTAATTTTTTTTGAAATATTAAATATTATTATTAATTGTAATTATTAAATATAAAATGCTAAATAATAAAGTTTCCTTCCTAATTACTAAATATTAATTTGTAATCTTTTTTTTGAAGAGGAAGGGTACTTTATTTCAGTAGGTGAAAAAACAATATACAAGCAAGTTCGGCCCATAAATTTTTCTACACTTTAGGGCAATGTATAAACAAATAATCTATACATCAGAAAAAGAAAATTCCTTAGCTCATTCTTCAAAATAGGTTTTCCATAAATGTTCGTGGCCTTAAAATTGAGCAAACCAGCACTAAAAATAATGATAATATGAGTCAATTAGGTACCGTAGACGTTATACTTAGATCACAACACTCTTTTGGACGTGAAGCTTCATCTTATTTATCGACTTGACTCATGCATTCGATTTTAAAAGGGGTTAGGGTGGATCTAGAGGTTTTTCTTTGTAATCGAATGGAACTCCCCAAAATTCAAGTGCTTTCGAATATAATCGAGATGCACCGTGCTTTTGAAAATAGCTTTCGTCAAGCCTTGGGCTGTTCAACATTCAGTAGATGAAGCATGCAGAAAATGTGTGCTCCATCTCAGAGTTTGAAAATGCTCCAAAGCACTATGCTAAAGCAAAGAAGATGATAGGTTTTAAAGCTCAAATACGCAATAGATTCGAAGCTATATGCGACAAAGCAGGTGAGGAAAGTTTGATGGGGATGGGTGGTGAAGTTAATGATTCCAACCAAAGCTTTTTGAATCAAAACCTTCAGATAGAGAAGATTGCGGTTGCTTGGTAGCGGGTGAGGTAGTTATAACCACATTTGGTGGTCTGGCTACTAAGCAGGGAGATATTGGTGAGATATAAGCAGTGGAGGTAAGATCCCAAGTGCCAGAAAGCTAGAATAGGCAAATGAAAAAAGAGGTGCTCTAGTTTTGCTAAAATGAAGGAGATGCAAAAAGAATTAAATGTACATGCTGCCAAAAGCTTGGGTGTATCTCCTGATGCAACTGATACGGGTGCGCACATGCAGATTTGGTAAGTAGGAACATGGTGGTGAGATTGCTGGCAGTGGAGGTAAGGAAAGCGCGGGTATGAAAAATTTAACAGAAATGAAAATTGCACAGCATACTCAAGCAGCTGAGGGTGTCTTTATATCGCTTGATGCTCATGATTCTAGAAATACATATGTGGATGGAAATATTGGTGGTAACATTTCATTAGGTCTTGATATGGGCAAGAATGGAGATGGTCGGGAGAAATCTTATAGTGGGAACAAGGAAAGTATGGGTACCGAAAAATTAAAGGAGATTTAATATGCAAATCTAGTTCAAGCTGCAGATGTTGCTTGTCTTTCACGTGATGTTTAGGAATTTCGAAATTCAATTATAGGTGAGTATTTAGGTGGCAACATATCAATTGGGTTTTGAAAAGGAAATGGATATTCAGGGAGGAATTGCATATTTTGGTGTGTGTGCAAGGAATACGATGCCTTGGATTCAAAGAAAGATAAAGACTTTCAAACAGATGGTATGGATGAGCTAGCCTTGTCTGGGGCACTCGCATCGAAGCTCTATGCGGAGATTGTAATGCAGGATGCGTTGACCTCGGTATCACTAAGGGACACTTCAATGGATGCAAATAAATTTCCAATGAAAAGAACGATTCATCATGGCTCGGTGAGAAGGAGTGCGCAGCTTCAGAGGACTCCTTCAACTTCGGCTACTAGAGATCCAGGCACTAGCTCAGGTTGTAATGATACTTTAGATGGTATTTACAATTCAATTGTGTTGAACGAACTATCTACCTCTTCTACGTTAGACCTAGCTAAGAGGATGGGTTTTATCTTTGACCTAGGCCGATTTGATATAGATTTTATTAAAATTAAGGAATTAGAGAGGGTCAAAACATAAGATTCATTAGTTGGAAAGATAGGGATCTACACGGCCTAGATAAACATAACAAAATTAAATCTTTTTTAAAAGATAATTACATTAATATAGAACTTTTAAAAGAAACTAAAATAGAATCACCTGATCACCGTTTCTATAAAAGTCCAGGGGGTTTATTCCTTGGCGATTGGGTATGCCTCCCTCTAAAGGTAGCTTGGAAGGCTTAATGGTAGACTGGAAACATAACCGCCTTAAGCTTCTGCAATTTATCAATAACAATCACTCGATACACCTTACTTTTATGGACTTAAGAAAGATCCCCTTTTAAACGTCTCCGATGTTTATGTGCCACACAATAAGATCGATATAAGGGTCCTTTGGAACGAATGCTTAGAATTTCAATCCCCCGCCATAGGTCCTTGGGTAATTGGGGGAGTCTTTAATGTCACCAGGCTTTTAGGCGAACGTTCGCTTAGAGCGCGTGACTATTCTACGATGGAAAATTTGACCAGTTTATTGCGAGTAGTAATTTAATCGAATCACCGCTTAGGGAGTTCCCCTTGTAGGAGCTTCTCGATCATTTTTTCATAAGTGAGGAAATGGAGGATAGGTACCCAACATGGCATGTTAAAGATCTTCCAACTGTGTATTCTGATCACTATTCTATTATTCTTCCCTGTGAGTATCATCGTAGTTTTCAAAACGCATTTGAATTTGAAAAGATGTTGTTTTCAGAAAGTAATTTCAGTAATTTAATTACCAATAAATGGATTACTTTAAGCCACAATAACATTAAATACTAGAAATATCGCTAAAGTTTTTGTTAAAGCTTAGAAACCAAAGAATTTTTCTTAAAAAATGGAACAAGAACGTATTTGGCAACATTAAAAATAAAAAGGAAAACTTACTTTCTGAAATTCTCAAATTAAACAAGGTAAAGGAAGTAAGAACTCTAAATACTTCAAAACAGAACATGCTCTCAAACCTTAAGGAAGAGCTTGATAAGATTATTATGCAAAAGGAAATAATGTGGCAACAGAGGTCCAGGGTCCAACAGATGGACCGGAGATAAAAATACCAAATTCTTTCATAGTATAATTACTGGCCATAAGCGTAGAAATACAGTACACTCTCTGCGTATTAATAATCAGGAAATTACCAATCAGAACAAACTTAATGATGCCTTACTAACTACTACAAAGGCATCTTTAAATCTTCTAGCTGACATTGAATTAAAGATGGTAGAACGTGTTATACCCCAATAGTTCTTGGATTTCGTTAGATGATCCGGAAAGTCCATTATCGAAAGATGAGTTTTTTGGAGCCATCAATGATATGCCCAGTGATAAATCGGCAGGACTGAATGGATTCCCCATATTATATTATAAATTTTTTTGGCACGTATTAACATTCGGCTTGATTAAAATGTTAGATGAGTTTTACACCGATGATGTTCAAGTAGGAAGATTTAACTTTGCAGACGTAATTCTGCTCCATAATAAAGTGGCAGCCATAGAGCTTAAAGATTTTAGACTTATTTGGCCAATAAATTGCTTTATAAAATTATTTCTAATGTGTTAGCAAATATGCTAAGAGCTAAAATGAGCAGTTTAATTAATTACCCAATATACTTTAATTAAGGGCAGAAACATCAGGGATGGGGTAGCGGTAATCCAAGAATTTATCAATTACTGCTGAAAAAATAATGCCACATGTGCCCTCTTAAAACTCGACTTTGATAAAACTTTTGATTTAGTAGACTGGTTCTTATTTAAAGATATACTTTTGGCTAGGGGATTCGGTACAAAATGGGTTAATTGAATCATGACCTTCCTAAAAACTGGAAACTTTAGTATAATGGTTAACGAATCCTAGAAAATAAAATTCAGTCTAAATGCCGTCTTGTGCAAGTTGATTCGTAGTTTCCCTTGCTTTTCAACATAGTGGTGGATGTCTTCACTAAGATCATCAAGCTATCTATTACAAACGCAGTTCTAGATAGTATAGGCAATGATATCACTTGTGACAGATTGTCAATCCTCCAATTTGCCGATGATGCCATGCTTTTTACCTCTCATCTGCCTCAGTAGCTTTGAAATGCATTCAGGGCTTAAAACAAACTTCAACAAGAGCTTGGTTTTAAATCTAAATGATCGAAACAACATCTAAAATCTAGTGGCCGATACCCTCAACTAAAAAATAATGAAGTTCCCCATATACTACCTAGGTTTTTGGATTAAACCAGCAAAATTAAAAAAAGTGGACTGGCAGGTAATCATCGACAAAATTTGAAAGTGACTACTGTGTGGCTAGATATCACTTAGGATCGTGCAATATGGAATATAACTAAATATAAATGCGGAAACAGATGATAATAGCAAAGTAAATGAAAATGAGCGCACCAGCAATTTTTATACTGGTTCGAACTTCCCGTTCTACATCCATTCCCAGACTCCTTCTGAAATTTCACTAACAACAATCCTCACTTAACCCAGAGGAATAGGTTTACAACACTTGAACGATAGAACAGGATTTCGATGCCTCAACAGCCGAAGAGGACTTCACTTGCCTGAACAACAGAACATGACTTCAACTTAAACAAAGAGTCTTTGATACAGTGTGTTCTTGATAACATGGATTTGTCTCTTGAAAGTACAACCTTCCTATAATCTTCTCCTTTTGATATATATATATATATATGTATGTATGTAAAGAATATGGAAGTAAACGAATGATTTTGTATGAACTTAAATGCATAAAGTGTTAGAATCAAAGTAGTATAAGAATAGAAAGAGTTAGATCGATTAGGTGAATAAAACTATTGAATCTAACATGTTTATATATAGTACAAAAAGATGAAATTGTTCGTGAATAGTTATCAGGAAAGTATATGGACATATCTATTGATAAAAAGTTGTATCTCTTCATGGAAAAGAAACGTCTATTCAAAAATATAGTCGTTGTAAGAATTCAGACATCTGAAAATTAGAATTCAGACTTCTGAAATTGTTAACGTGCAAATCAGGAAGGAAATAGGCCATTTTTGACCTGATTCAGACATCTAAAATTTCCAATTCAGACGTCTAAATATTATCAGAAAATTCAAATTTGATTACAGATTCAGACGTCTGAAATGGTCAATTTAGACGTCTGAATTTGACCTGAGAATTCAAATATGCTCTTATGCATGTGTGTATGTGCGCGTGTCAACATATATATCCAAAGGAGAGATTTGAACATTATTTTAATTCTAAATAATGACTCAAAACAACATATATGCAGCAAGAAGATTATTTGAATCCGATCTCGTAGATATTCCTGCAAAAACAAGTTAGCATAGAAAATCAACATATATAGTTGTCGTAGTCAAAATATCATAAGTATGAAACTTAGTAGACGAGGTTTCAACAAAATTAAGCAAATATTACCAAATTGGAACATCAGCCTTTTATCTAGAATAGGTAGAATCATCTTAATTAACTTGGCCTTATCGATACTTCCCATGTATTGGATGTCTTATTATATCTTTCCTAAATGGGTAATTGATGAAATAGATAAAACTACAAGAGATTTCCTGTGGAGAGGTGGCAGTTCTTATAACATCAATTGTCTTGTCAACTAGGAAATAGTTTGCAAATCCAACAAGAAGGAGGCCTAGGAATCATTGACCTTCATAATATTTACATGTCTTTACTAGAAAAATGGCTATGGAAATTTAATAACAATAGCGAAAACCTAATTTGAAAATAAATGATTTCTAAACAATTCTATTGTGATATCCTAGAATTTCAGACAATATCAATTTAATAATCTTTATATAAAATTAAATTGATATTGACAATATTGATTAATAAAATATGTTTTGGTTTTATAATCAAATATAAATAAATATTTAATTTGTGATTTGTCTTTTAAAAGCTAAAATAAATGTTTAAATTATAATGTATATATATATATGTGTGTATATATATTATAGTTTATCTTTGTTTGGAAATCTAACTTACATGAAAATCAATAAATGAAGTTTTGTTTTTAAAGTCTAATAAACATTGAATAATTAGGAAATTATATTTTAAAATAATATTAAGCTTTTAAAAATCTATTTAAATTACTAACTTTATGATTTGTGAATATTTATAATAAGTGTTAAATTGTTTTAAATTAGTCTTAGTTTAATTTTTGTTCTAAATTTAAATAAAAATTGATGTTTATTTCTTATTAAATATTATTTGATTAAATGTGATTTGAGTATATTTTATATATAGTTTAAAATATAAGATAACATATGATTTAAATTCATTTAAATATAAAAGTGATTTATAATTTCTTTATAAATCATATAAAATTGTAAATTGTTATTTTAAAACTATATTAATAAATATTCTATTTTCTTAAATATAAAGAAGGATTAAAATAAGGAAATAAAGTCTTCATTTTTAAATTGAATAAATAGATTTTAATTTTAATTTCAAAAGTTTAATTGGTTTGAAGTTTTGAAATTCAAATTACTTGATTCTTTAAAATATTTGTATAAGTCTTAGTTTATAAATTGTTTTATATATATTTACTTTTAAATGAGAAATTCATATATATTCATAAACATAACATAAAGAAACTCTTTTTAAAACATTTAAAAATGTAACTAAATTAATTTAAAACAAGTGTAATCTAATTAACTAGTCTAAGCTACATGTGTTAGTTGTAAATTAAGAAATGTGACAAGTGTCATTAAATTTTTATTTTCTTTTATTTATTTTGTTAAATCTATCTCAGCCCTTAAGCATATTCTTTTCCTCTTCATTCTCTTTTCAAAACAAAAGCTAGTGAATCAAAATGGAGCTTTGCGAAGACTCGAGGTGTAAGGGCTATACGTCAGTATAACTCTGTGGGTGATTCCGTAATGAGTTTGACGGAATAGTGCTTATAGATTCGAGATGGTGATTTAGAGTGCAAGGGTTATCGTCGTTGACTCTGAGGGTGATTCCAATAATGAGTGCAACGAGATAATGCCTTCGGTTTCGTTCGAACCCGGAACGAACTTGTATGGATTGAATGCTTTCAGAACATCGTCAGGTGGACGATGAGCATTCTAAGAGATGTGTCCTCTAAAGGTAATCGTAACCTCAAGCCTCATCAACCGGGAATGGCTAAAACAGGGGAGATGCAGCAAGGCTTCGTGGGTAGCTCCCACTGGAGAGCAAGATTTACCCCTGTCTAGAAGTCCCTTTATATTCGGCTGTGTGGGGCAGTTGATTGCAACAACTGCCGGGGTTGTCTTGTTCGGGACTGTTCAGTAAGGAATGGTCCCGGTCTTGTGTTGCAGGGGAGTTAGGGTGGCTCCTCGGTACGGTGATCTAGGCCACGTACTGTGACGGGCGGTACCCCAGTAGCCCTGCCATTGATGGAATCCAAAATCCAATAAGTGCCGTACGTATTAGTTGTGCCCAACTATGTTGGAACGTGAGATGTAAGCATTCCAGCTATTTCTGTATTTTACTTGAAAACCCTAGACACTATTATAATATCATCGGATTTCCTATCAAATGTTTGGTTAGCGTAAGGTAAAAACTTTTCCATGTTTATGTGTGGGAAGTCTTACGTGATACCTTTTCTTTTCAAAGGTTTTTAAAGTTAAGCAACCTTAACATGTTACTCACACCAGACCCATGTCTGACCCGGAGTTTATTTTTGTTTTTCATAAACTCTTGGGTACTCAAATTTTTACGAGTAGCCAAGGGATTCAGGTTAGCTTTGACGAATTATGGAGGAGCAATGGAGCAGGAGGCTTCTGCGTTGTAGATATATAGTTCCGCTGTGTATTCTCTGTATTGGTATCTTTGTTGAGTTGTATTGAGTTGTAAATGCTAGACAGGTGTTTATAACTGTCTAGTATGTGTTGTGTATGCTGTGTAACTCTGATAGATATTGTATATTGTGTAAATACTTATGTTATTAATATAATTTATTCGTTCCGCTGTTGAGATTCTGTGTTGTTTCTTTTTTTCTCTTCTTTCTTTTCTTCTTCTATCCTTTTCTTTCTTAATTCATGATGCGATTTCCTGGTGGTAGGAAGTCGGGACGTTACAGTTGGTATCAGAGCGTTAGGTTGAGTGAATACCTAGGCTCTGGAGTGGTGTCTATCTTGAGAGAGCGTATTTGTAATTTTATTATATATATTTATATATATATATATATATATATATATTTATTCCTACCTATCTGTTGGGGTACCTGTTCGGGTTTTCCAATATAGGTTATAAAGGTAGATTGAGGTAGTAGTGTGTGTAACACGACTGCTATTGGTTGGAGTTTGAATGTTGAGGTTGGAAGTGTATTTGTCGAGACTGTAGACCTAATACCGTCTCGAGTAAGTTTTGAAGTGGTATAGGGACTTCATTGATCTCTGAAGGTAACCTGTTAAGGTTCGGAGATTCATCTTTGAAGTTGAATGAGTATAGTTGGATCTGTTGGCTGAGCAGAAGCGAGTGATGGTATCTTGGTATCTCAAGGAATAGTAGCTGTGTGATGAGATACAGTGATTATGGATGTTTCCGAAGATGTTTTCTTTGGAAAAAGTTTAAGGAAATGAGTCTGCTTCGGTGTTGTGGCTGAGTTCAGCGGGATGTTTCTGTTTGGTTTGAAGTCCAAGTTTTCGAAGAGCTTTGGAATGAGAATTCTTTGGCATTGGTGTCAGCATTGCAACTCGGAGTGTTCTGTATGTCGGCAGTGTTTTCTGGCTTAGCCGTTTTCTGGAGATGGAGATCAGAAGCAGTGGAGTAGAATCCATTTCTTAGATGGGTTGGAAAGACCAGCATAAGCTGTTCTGATTGGTAAAGAGAGAACAGTTTTCTTTGGAATTAGATTGAGATGATCGCAAAAGTGACTTGCGATAGTTGAGTGATCTCTTGGATTGTTGGAGATTTTTCTGAATATTTTCAAAGAAGTCAAGATTTGTTTTCATCTAGAGATTCAGTGGCACCCGTGGGTCAACTAGTTGAAGGTTGGTTTCTTGAGATGGAGTTTGTTGAAGCAACTCAGGATTTGAGGAACTTATGAGTTTTCTCTTTGTTATCGGGGATCTTCTTGGTTATGCTGTCCAGTTGTGCTTGTGTTCTTTATTAGCATTCTTTTCTGCTCCAAATCAGAGTTGTGCAGCGGAAGCAGTTGGGAGTGCATCTGCTTTTCTTTTCCGGACAGGAGAAGTTTGTTTCCTTCTGATGGTTGTGAAAGGAGTTGATCTTGATCTTGATTGATCGAGGAGGATCATTTTGGTGGATTGGATTTGGTCTAGTTTATTTCTTGAGACATCAGCAAGGGTTGAGCTGATCAGGTAAGAGATGGGCAGTTGAAGATCTGATTTTGGATTTCTTCTGTGTTTTCTTTTGAATAAGTGTTTGATTATCTGGATTGAATTGCCAGTTTGGACAACTAGAATTCGATGTGATTCACGTATCTCTGAGGGAGTACGTGTATATCTATTTCTGGTTTTGGAATCAGCTGTTCTGGGAGATTTGGTGGTTGAGTCAGACTCGTCTGTAGTCAGATGTCTTGTTCAGTTATAGATATAGATGAGTAGGAATTCTGTAGTTTAGTGGTGGGGATTTTTTGGGTTTTATAGAGCGAGTATCCCGATGTTTACTTGGGAAACTCGAGGAAACTCTATCCAGATTTTTTTCTAGATAGTTAATTTTGTTTGATTGGATGAATTGATTGCTATGGTTGTTAGCATATGTTTGATATGCTTGGTTTTAAAATATTAAAATCTAAAATAGGTTATTAAATTACCTTTGTTTTAAATTTCGGGGACGAAATTTCTTTAAGGGGGAAGGAATGTGATATCCTGGAATTTCAGACAATATCAATTTAATAATCTTTATATAAAATTAAATTGATATTGACAATATTGATTAATAAAATATGTTTTGGTTTTATAATCAAATATAAATAAATATTTAATTTGTGATTTGTCTTTTAAAAGCTAAAATAAATGTTTAAATTATAATGTATATATATATGTGTGTATATATATTATAGTTTATCTTTGTTTGGAAATCTAACTTACATGAAAATCAATAAATGAAGTTTTGTTTTTAAAGTCTAATAAACATTGAATAATTAGGAAATTATATTTTAAAATAATATTAAGCTTTTAAAAATCTATTTAAATTAATAACTTTATGATTTGTGAATATTTATAATAAGTGTTAAATTGTTTTAAATTAGTCTTAGTTTAATTTTTGTTCTAAATTTAAATAAAAATTGATGTTTATTTCTTATTAAATATTATTTGATTAAATGTGATTTGAGTATATTTTATATATAGTTTAAAATATAAGATAACATATGATTTAAATTCATTTAAATATAAAAGTGATTTATAATTTCTTTATAAATCATATAAAATTGTAAATTGTTATTTTAAAACTATATTAATAAATATTCTATTTTCTTAAATATAAAGAAGGATTAAAATAAGGAAATAAAGTCTTCATTTTTAAATTGAATAAATAGATTTTAATTTTAATTTCAAAAGTTTAATTGGTTTGAAGTTTTGAAATTCAAATTACTTGATTCTTTAAAATATTTGTATAAGTCTTAGTTTATAAATTGTTTTATATATATTTACTTTTAAATGAGAAATTCATATATATTCATAAACATAACATAAAGAAACTCTTTTTAAAACATTTAAAAATGTAACTAAATTAATTTAAAACAAGTGTAATCTAATTAACTAGTCTAAGCTACATGTGTTAGTTGTAAATTAAGAAATGTGACAAGTGTCATTAAATTTTTATTTTCTTTTATTTATTTTGTTAAATCTATCTCAGCCCTTAAGCATATTCTTTTCCTCTTCATTCTCTTTTCAAAACAAAAGCTAGTGAATCAAAATGGAGCTTTGCGAAGACTCGAGGTGTAAGGGCTATACGTCAGTATAACTCTGTGGGTGATTCCGTAATGAGTTTGACGGAATAGTGCTTATAGATTCGAGATGGTGATTTAGAGTGCAAGGGTTATCGTCGTTGACTCTGAGGGTGATTCCAATAATGAGTGCAACGAGATAATGCCTTCGGTTTCGTTCGAACCCGGAACGAACTTGTATGGATTGAATGCTTTCAGAACATCGTCAGGTGGACGATGAGCATTCTAAGAGATGTGTCCTCTAAAGGTAATCGTAACCTCAAGCCTCATCAACCGGGAATGGCTAAAACAGGGGAGATGCAGCAAGGCTTCGTGGGTAGCTCCCACTGGAGAGCAAGATTTACCCCTGTCTAGAAGTCCCTTTATATTCGGCTGTGTGGGGCAGTTGATTGCAACAACTGCCGGGGTTGTCTTGTTCGGGACTGTTCAGTAAGGAATGGTCCCGGTCTTGTGTTGCAGGGGAGTTAGGGTGGCTCCTCGGTACGGTGATCTAGGCCACGTACTGTGACGGGCGGTACCCCAGTAGCCCTGCCATTGATGGAATCCAAAATCCAATAAGTGCCGTACGTATTAGTTGTGCCCAACTATGTTGGAACGTGAGATGTAAGCATTCCAGCTATTTCTGTATTTTACTTGAAAACCCTAGACACTATTATAATATCATCGGATTTCCTATCAAATGTTTGGTTAGCGTAAGGTAAAAACTTTTCCATGTTTATGTGTGGGAAGTCTTACGTGATACCTTTTCTTTTCAAAGGTTTTTAAAGTTAAGCAACCTTAACATGTTACTCACACCAGACCCATGTCTGACCCGGAGTTTATTTTTGTTTTTCATAAACTCTTGGGTACTCAAATTTTTACGAGTAGCCAAGGGATTCAGGTTAGCTTTGACGAATTATGGAGGAGCAATGGAGCAGGAGGCTTCTGCGTTGTAGATATATAGTTCCGCTGTGTATTCTCTGTATTGGTATCTTTGTTGAGTTGTATTGAGTTGTAAATACTAGACAGGTGTTTATAACTGTCTAGTATGTGTTGTGTATGCTGTGTAACTCTGATAGATATTGTATATTGTGTAAATACTTATGTTATTAATATAATTTATTCGTTCCGCTGTTGAGATTCTGTGTTGTTTCTTTTTTTCTCTTCTTTCTTTTCTTCTTCTATCCTTTTCTTTCTTAATTCATGATGCGATTTCCTGGTGGTAGGAAGTCGGGTCGTTACATCTATAATATACTTTATAACATTCATCATATCGCCACATACCTAGCAATATATCTAACGTTTGGAAATCCATGTTAAAACATCTAAATTTTTTAATCTCGGTATTACTCACATAGTCTATTTTGGTAATAATACATCCTTTTGGCATGATACCTAGATTTCAGCTATACCTTTGAGAGTGGAATTCGAAGATCTTTATGATATTTGCAATTTTAAAAATGCCCTAATTTTTGAGGTTTACGTGCCTCATGCTGAAATTTTATAGAACTTTAACTTCAACCGTGCCCTAGAAAGTGGTACATTGACTCAGTTTTGTAGCACTTAGCATAACGCTTGAATTCTATAGTGAAAGTGATATTAAAACATGGTGTTAGGAAAATAATAATTTATAATCCTTAAACTCGGTCTACATATTCTTAAAATTTTCTAGGACAAAGAAAATGACCTTCGGACTAATTTGGAAAGCCAATGCGCCTCCTAAAATAGAGTTACACATGTGGCTAACACTTCACAACAAATTAAACACAATTGAACTTTTAAAGAAAATGAACCTAATTTTGAATAAAACATGTGTATTTTATAACTCAACTTAGAAAACACAACTCATATATACTATAACTGCCCCTAACTAATTCTATACTTGTAAACACTCTTCACGTTTTTGATATACTTCAACTACTGTGGATCTCAAATGTGACTGCTACTAGAACGTTCTTAGAAACCAATATGCCCATTGTTACAGAATTTTATTAGACGATATTATTACTACAAGTGATTTATGATATGTTGTCCCAGTGACATGTTGTATCTAAGTACCATTTCAAAAAAAATGTAAATTGTCTGATATCCAAAAAATGGTTAAAGATACTGATCTGATAATTATCCGTCCGATTATTATCAAGATTACAGTTTACTTTTATGTATTTTAGTTCATAAAATGATTGTCGTTTACTATTTTATCTAGATAAAAATATATAATATGTGTACAAAATCAAAAATTATTGCTTAAAAGTATTATCCGTAGCATCTTTATATTTTTTATACTTTTACCACTGAAATGGATTTATAATAAATCAAAAATTCCTATTTATTTTTTTATATTTATTGATTGTAAATCGGTTGAAAAATATCCGATAAATATCTGTCCATCCTCATCCACGGCCATGAATATCCGATATCCGAAAATGATTTCAAATACAGATACGAATATGACACTATTCGAATCCATATACGACCGTTTACGGGCCTAACACAGTCAGAACACCTTTTTTTATTTTTTTCCTTTTTATTATCTAGTTGATAAAAAATCAATACTTTAAAATGGGAAAAAATCGTATTGATAACTATGTGTATGCCAATTTAGGAAGGACGGTATTGTGTCATTTAACACAATTATCTAATTTACTTTATAGCAACGAAGATCAAGCTTCTATATTATAGGAAAATTTGAAATTTGTAACTGATAACATAAGACAATTTTAAATTTTCTAGCTAATAACATGAGACAATTTTTAATTTTCTTTATTATGGGAAATTTATTTCAAGTTCTGTATTTATGTTCAAGCTTCTATGTCAGTTCACCATTTACAGACTCTGCAACCAAAATATACAGAATATCCGATGTTTATAAACATGTATTAACTCCTAACCAATTTATCACCACACAGGCAACAAAAATCCACGTTTTCATGTTAATGTAAAGACAAAGAAAATAACACGAGACAATTTTGAATGTTTTTGGAACTCATATGTACCTTTATAAGTTGAATGGATATCTCTTTTGTTTACTTTGTTATTGATATTGGTTGATCTTGATTTTTTGTTTGCTGGCTGAATATAAGCAATAAGCATCTCAAATTATTTTGTTAGCTTTTATGAATTTAAGTTTAAGCTTCTATGTCAGTTTACCATTTATAGACTCTACAACAAAAATATACAGAATATCTAATGTTTATAAAGATGTATCTATCACTAACCAATTCATCACTATAGAAGCAACAAAACTCCACATTCTCATTAATATGTGAATTAACATCCAAACACAAAAAATTAAGTAAAGAGTTCGTACATAACTTGCAATTTAGAAAAGTCGAAGACAAATTGATGTCAAAATAGCGAAGAAATAAATACCTAAATCGTGTTCGAAGGTCGATCTCAAATTAACAGCAGCCGCCGAATGGAGTAGATGTTTCAATGATTAGTAAGAGATGTTGGGTGATTGGTACCGACAATGGATTATCGATAATGATAGCAATGATGGTTAAGGTGGGTGGTTAGGGTTTTCTAGTGACGTAGGGTAATGAAACGAAACATTGAAGGATGCGAGATGTTGGATGTGGCATGTGGGATGCATGATTAGATAAAGGGTATTTTTGAAAATTCAGAAAGACACTGTTGAAATTAGTTTAGGGAATTCTTATTATTGGAAGTAGAGATTATTATTACCTGTTGGTATCTTTGGTACGAAAGAAACCAGAGGATGTTCAACAATACTAGTACCCCTTCTAATAACTTGACCCATGCTATTGCACTGTTCACTTACAATTGTATTGCAAAACCTAGCTACAAATTAGCCAAGCATAAATTATTTAAGGCATCCTTAAAAGGGTAAAAAGTAAGATTGACATTTTAAAGGAAAAAATCGTTCACAATAGTAGGAGACATTACATGGCTGTAAGCACAGATCTAATGTATCCTAATAATCAACTTAGCCACCCGAGCACCTCATATTTGCTTGATTACTATATAATCTTTTATTTGTATGCCTTCACCCTGCCACACACAAACACATTTATTCATTTTGTATATACAAATATACGTGCAAGACTTATATTTGTTTGTTGAGATCTTCAAGTTTGGTAGGCTTTTATGATTTAGACAGATTATGCCATATCTACCTTCCCTGATTTGATACAGTTGCCGATAGATTGATGCTTCTATGTTCGAAGATAATCACATCCACACTCAACAGCCTAACCATCACCATATTTTGACTTATCAAGGCTTCACTTAGAGCAAACTTCTTTACTTCTTAGTATCTCGATTGTCCACTAGTTATAGGTCTAGTTTTTTTTTCTATTTTATGTTGGGAGGGTTATTACTGCATGCCAGGCTTATTGGTAGCAACTATTTTAAGTGTAGAATAAAGTTATATGGGTGCTCTCCTCCTTGAGAGAATCACTTATTTTAATCAACAAAATTTGAGATGCACTAGCTTTTTTATTCGATTTGTGCTAAGAATTCTTAGGCACAACTCGATTTCCTTACATATTGTGAATTTGTCTTTCAGTTTGATAGTGAAAATTCTTGCATTCATTCTTTTGAAATTATCCATGTTGCAACCGATGTAGCTAGTCTAGGCATGTTTCATAGTGTGTCCTTATGGTTGAAGCTTTGAATGAAAAATTCAATCTCGTTATGCAACATGTAACTGTTACTTGCCTGAAGCCCAAATTTCAGTTTGCAGTATATTAAACAATAGCGACTATTAATAATCCAAACCCTAACCCTAATTTTAAACATCTAAACTTTTCCAAAGAACAAAATATTGAAGATCGCTCCAAATGGTGCAATAGAGGTGGAAGATGTTGAGGGATGGGAGGAGGTAAAGAGGAGGAAAGAAAGAAAAAAGTTAATGAAGTACAATCGAAGAAGGGTCACTAAGGCGAATCCATAGGTAGATAAGAGACATAAGTGTTGGAACTGGGCCAGCCCACAGTGGAAGTTATGGGTGGATTTCAAATTATTTTTACCTTATTAGATTTTTATTGGGCCTATGACGTCTAGTTTATTTAGAACAATTATAAACTTTATTTAAATAAATTTTTTATGTTATTTAACTTTATAAAATGATATAGTATTATTGAATTTATGTTATGTTATATATATGTGTGTGTGTAGGTGTGTATATCATATACACATATATATGTGTGTGTTCATGTGTAACATATCAATCCATGTAGGGTATAACATGCTCGTGAATAAATGTTGAGATTTACATCGCAATGGATACATTAGCTCATTTGATACGCAAATATATTATTCAAATGCATATATATACTTTTGTTTAATAATAAATATTACTGTGTATATATATATATTAAAGTTTTATTTATGTATAATTTTATAGAAACATATAAATATTTATATATGAACATAAATATATATTATTAGAAAAATGTATACATTGATTAATATATAAATATGTCTGTATCATTTAAAATATAATAAATAATTTTTTATACCGTCAAAAATAGTACTTATACAAATACGTAATTTTTTTAATATATATATATATATGTATATGTGAATATGTTAAATGCTTATATGTGTATATTGATAAAACTGTTTAAAATTATTTAAAATTTAATAAAAATATTATATTCGAAACAAATTTAAAATTTAATTTTCCAGCAAATTTTAGAAGAAAGTTTTGTAATTTGATAATTTATGATATAATTTTAAATTTTGTACAAAAATGTTTTTTTATTTTCTGATGTGAGTTTAGTTTGTATACAATTTTAGAAAATATACAATATATGTTATGACACATACATGAATTTATATAATTCTTTATATGATGAATTGATTTAAAACGTATTTAAAAATAATATATAAATTAAAAATATTTTATTTTTTCTAAGAATAATATATTTATTAAACATCATATATAAAATTATATTTTCATATTTTACATAACTATATTACAGTATTTATATTATAAACAACACATACATGTATATATTATGTATTAAATTATTTAAATAAATAAAAAAATTAACTCCAAGCTGTGCTATACATAGATGGATTTTCATAATTTTTTTTATAAACATGTATACATAAACATACAACCAATCAAAATTGTGATGATATATCTTCATATTGGAATTATCACCTAATTAACTAACTAATTATATATATGTGTGTGTGTGTGTACGTGTGTATGACAATATAAATATAAGTTATGTTTGTAATCAAATTAGAAATATACCTTGTAGCCAAAGCCTTTAAGCACATGTTGGAATGATGATCTAAGTTCTTGGAAATGATTTCTAATCTAATAAAGTGCTTGTCCTTGAACCATTGACCACTCGCAATTGAATAACAAATGAATTGATTTGATTTGAGCTTAAGAAAGATGGAGAGGAGAGACAAAAATTTCATCCAGCAGTCCATATGTATGGAGGATCTAAAAGATCGTTATCAAATGGAGGAAGAGATGTTTAAATAGAGAAAGGAAAGGAGAAAATTTAAGATCATATCTTTTACTCAATTCTTTCCATCTCAACCATCCATTTTCACTCCTTTGTAGCCCATACTATAGCCGCCTCTAACCCTTTTTCTCAACCAAAATGACCAACCCTTATCATGAGCCTTGAACTCATTTAAAGCCCGAATGATTTTTTTGCATTTAAATCCAATTTACACATGTATCAATATCGTACATCGATTAAAATACATATCACTATTATAAATATATCTAACAATATATATTCGTTAAGTCAAAATAAAATATTATAATTAATATTTCATAAACATTAATTTAATTAATTAATTTATAATAATTATAAATTAATTAAAACATTTGGTCAAAGGAGAATTCACTATTTCGGTTGTATGACTCGTTAGGTATAAGTTCGTTCGGCAATTAATATTCAACTATTCGAATATTAACATTCATACATTATTAGTAGGTGACGTAACAATTTGGAAAAGTTTATCGCATGCTTAGTTTCAATAAAATCTAATTTTACTTTGTTAAGAGTTACCCAGTTGTGACTTTTATTTACACCAATCTCTTTGTCAAAACTATAACACCTTGAAATTACAACGTTTGGTAATGGTCAAAATTCCAATACCGTTCATATTCAACTCTATAATCTAAATACAAAGTCCTTTGTTCAATAATAACAATTATTGTTAACCGAAATGCTTTGGCCAAAGATTTTGACTTTGAGTTAGCCCTGATACTAACCTCATATAAATGAGAGGACAAATCCTCTCTTGAATAGTGCTTCACTTCCAATATTTCCACTCTACCCGACTATAGTCACTCGACGTTGTGCCATGATTTGACTATAATCAAAGCATATCTTTCAAATTTAAGATAGACAGTATTCTTAAGTCGAGATAACTGTGTAAATTAGCCACATCGTATTTTCTGTTTCACCTTAGTTATATCAAGCAACGAAAACTATTAAGTGAGTCATTACATAGTTATGCAATAACTATCAGTAAGTAATCCCTTAGAACCCCCAATGGCCACGATTAGTACACTGCCCAACATTTAGAGAGTGTTACATACTCCAGTCTCAACAGATGTATCGATATCTAGCCTCGATACATCTTGAATAGAAATACGTAAAATGGTATATTTATATGTATTGTGATAAATTACTCACGGGTACAACTATTATCATAAAACATATTATTTATGGAGTTTCCATTAAATATTCAATTAATTGAATGAATGAATTAATTAATATAACATGGTATATCAAGTATATAATAGCAAGAAAATACATTTTTACTTTGAATAAGATTGGTTATCGAGTTATATATTATAACAACATACCATTTCTAGACTCCGTAACTACACAATGAAGTCCAGAACGGTGAGTCGTTGGGTGATGATACATACTGATATACGCAAAGAGAGCGTAAAATAAAAACGAAACAAACGAATCACTTTCAGAATCTCATAGAAGATGGTCACATAAAATATCATATGACACACCCACAAATATATATATATATACACACACACATATATATGATTACATATCTAATATCAATACATAAGTCTGTACAATCCAAATCCAAATAACATCACACACTGTCACATCAAGTCTTTAGTATACATCCTTTATTTACAATACCTATAGAACATAAAAGTTTCGTCTCTAGATCCATCATGCCTCTGACTGCATCAACTTGAAGAATATAGATAGGAAAAATAGGAGTGGGTTAGACATACATCCGCGTAAGTGAAGAAAATCTAATACAAGTATACGACCACGACACTGATATTACATGATTTAAGGCTAAGAATAATACCTTTTAGACCCGCCTTCATAGCACTATAAAATGATATTATACTATCTAAATAACATCAAACGTAATTCGGTCTCGCCCCTTGCGATAAAGGATTACATGTCCATGACAATCTGGTCTCCCCACGTGCGATAAAGGATAGTCACGCATTAGACTCCCACCTGTCCCGCCACGCATGCTATAGGTGGACTGTTGTCAACATCAACCCTTTTGGACCAGCCTTGTTGCTCTACAGGAGAACATCACGCCAATACAATGATTCAAGGTCCTACCACGGGCGCAACAAGATTCAGGTATTCGCATCTTCAACTATACATTTATACTTTATCAAAACTACAATATCCAAAGCCATACACCATATTGTATTTAATCATTTTCACGTAGGTCTTACATACTCGCCCAATTGCCAAACTACATACCCAAATGTTGAGCCTAACAATCATCAAACTACACATCATACTTGCCTAGATTAATAACTACCGTTCCAAGCACACATATCATATCCATACATCGATCTGTGCATCCAAACAACAACCAACCATACCATAAAAGTGTCGAGACAACCTCGTAAATCACCACATGAAGTAATTTAAGTGAGACATGTTAACTCAGATAATTAAATCGCTTGAAATTCCAAATCTAGGTGTTCATAGGTAGACTGGTGGTGCATTCACCGGTGCATCATTGAAATATCTGGAAACGAATTTTGTTTCTGGAGTTTATATTTTTTGTTATAGATTTTCATTTTAATCTTGTTTTTTATTATTCCTAGGATTATGCTTTATATATGTACACTATGTTTCAAGTTCTTAAATCCCTAACACACACATACATCCGCACACACATTAATATATAAGTTTAGATCAAGTTATAATATAAATTTGTTGTCAAATTTGTTAATTATTTGTTTATTGAATATAAAACTAAGTTTATTTCATATAATTTTATTTCTAATCCTACAATCAGGTTTATATA
Source organism: Allium cepa (assembly GCA_030765085.1). NCBI lineage: Eukaryota > Viridiplantae > Streptophyta > Magnoliopsida > Asparagales > Amaryllidaceae > Allium > Allium cepa. The sequence continues at coordinate 619,468,631 of CM060942.1, forward strand.
TGTTAATTTCACATCCAAATTATCCCTAAACCATTTTATATCAATATCAAAGCATTATATCGAGATCAGAGATACATCACTCACCATAACTCCAAGATTGCTTTCTACCTTCACTGTTTTGTCCATTTTCGGCTTGATACTTCTATTTTTCACACCAAATAATTTTTCCAAATCATAGTTCTCTTCAATAACATTGTTTGGATGGGTGGATTATTGAATCTGTCAAGAAATGAAGAAGATGTATTAATTTGAATTTTGACGTTATCGGTAGGGAATAGGTTACGAGATTTTTTTTTATTTAGCTACCAAACTCATATAACTCATATTCATGCGTAGTACTCTTTGTATGCTTCACTTTTCGACTTGTTTCGTGTAAAATCGTTGGTAAATGAAGGAGATATCCACTTTCGAAGATTGATATAGAAAGAAAAATTGGCATGCGCGATTTTCATCACCGTCCCTCGCTCTCTAGAGCTGATGCACCCCCTACTCTAGAATTTTCCGTCCCATCATTCTAGATATGTAGTCTTCTTAGATAGCTTCGGAAAGCAACAAGTTACATGGATTGTCGTCAAAATATGAGGGAGACATTGATGTTTGATCTTAGGTGTATTAAAAGAGGAGAAGAGGAAGAAGAAGAGAAACGTCATAGTTGTTTTTTAGAGAACAGCTATATGTAATGTCTTAAGTATTTGGAGGAGGACCATTAACCATATATGTCAAATTCAAAACTCAAAAGCCCAATTCCTAAAGGCCACTTAACACCAAAACTTGCTTCACTTGCATCTCCTTCATGTGACCTTCAATTGAGACAAACAAATATACTACTTAACTAAGAAAAAAGAGACAGATGCAATGGTGCTGCTTTTGTCGTCAAATTTCAATGTTTGTAAAATGACCATTTTGCCCTTCTATTGGAAATTTGCCAAAATACCCTTCAATTCACTTTCAAATTTATTTATTACTATTTATTATTATCATTTAGGTCTTATTTAAAATTTTGGCGTACCACATTCTTCCCCATTAAAAGAATTTCATCTTTGAAATTCCCAAGGGAAAATAATGTATCATACCCTCTCATATCACACAAATATATAATCATACAAAATAAATCAATTAACCATTCATCTAAAATTTGAATCAAATTCATAAAATATGTGTAAGTGCTTCATTAATGTGCATTATGATGTTTGTGTACTTTCATAAAATGCAATCATCAACACAACATCACATTATGATATGTATGAAAATGACATTATATATGCAAATATCTAACTTTTGGGCCTACCTATATGAATGAGATGATATGACATTTAAAACATGATACAAGAATCCTAAAGTGATCATATAAATTCTATTATGTTCATAATCAATAACACTAGCATATCACATGGTGAACACACACACACACATGTATACATACATAATATATATAGCAATAAGTCAATGAAATTGCAATATACAAATATATCAAGAAAACAAACAAATCCATAACACAGACAAAACAACAATGAATCCAGACAATTATTTAGCCAAACCAAGATATTAACTAAAATAATAATCAATTGAATAGAAAAATGCTTTGGAAAGAAATTGAATTGAAAAGTTCGGATTTACTCCACTTTCCAATTGTCCCTGTCCAAATCATTTCCCATGATCAATCTAGCAAACTTCACTACGGCATGACTCATCCAAACATACTAATCATAACCAACATGCATATCTCCAACCTTTGGAATCCTTGTAGCTATCTCAAATAACTAATGCCACAATGCATAACAACAAATAGCCTTAGCATCAACATGCCCAAACCAATTTATAACGTCTCAAACCATTCCTAAAAACACACATTTAACACATAAATCATATAGTAGTAGTTTTTCATTTTGTTTTTGGATTGTCAAGGCAAGACAAATTAAAGTGGATGTTGTCTTACCCAAATAGATCCAAACAACTTGACTTACCATATTATTCCTTCTTCATCTAAGGAACATCCAAAATAATCAATATCTTAACCTAATGAACATAACATATATCTCATCCAAATCTTTGATCTAACTTGAGTGGCACCATTATACTTATGATATCACTTCTCCCAATATCCAAATAACTTACTACTCAAAGTATCGCCTCCTCAATTATCTAAATATTCCATATTAAATTCCACAGCCTACAACTAAGCAAACTTCCAAACAAGGGTAATCCTATTCTATTCAGCCAACACAACCATAGCAACAAAAATAACTGAATCTAAGTGAAATCCTAACCTAAGTAAAGTTCTAATCTAAGATAGTGCTAAAATTAAAAGAATCGACTACGTAATACATTATTTACATGCACCTTATATATAATGTAAACTCTGCACCTTTAAGTCAATTTTCCAAAAGAGTTTTTCTAAATATATAGTTTCACCTCAATATGATGGATGATCGAAAAGAATCTATCTACTCCTTAATCAAAATCATATTCAAACTTCCAGATTCCATTTTACATAAAATCGCATTCGCATCTTCTATGCGTGCAAACCATACACCTTCTCTTCAGCCTTGTTAATAAATTTTCTTCGATTATCACTTAACACCTGAATTCACATCACTCTTTGGTCCTTCTTTATTATACTTTATATGTTCAATCTAGTGCATCTTTTCTTAAATTTTTAAAATCAATTTCTCCTCAATAGCTCAAATCCATTATTAAAATCCATTATCTACAACAATTAGAAATACTTCTCCTATAATCCTTGTCATCAATCCAAATTGGAATATCTTTCATAAAAAGGAGTTACAACACTACATCATTTCTTTATTCTTCAAATGATATTAATCTACAAAATTATGAATACTTCATCCGTCCATAATTAACACTAACTCTTATAATCATTATATTATCCATATTTAAATATTTCTTTGTACTCATGCAACATACCAAAATATTTATCCTTATATAGTTTTCTACCAAATATAATCTAGAATTTTCCTTTAAAATCGAGAATTCACACTCAACGCCCTTCACAACCAAAACCCAAGCTCAATCCATTTTCTAATAACTACCAATCAATAGTATCTTTTCTTATATATTACCTCACCGACTTATTATTCTTCCTTATTATGGATGAGACAACTCAATAAGGATAGGTGTCTCGGCATATAAATCAAATCAACAAAATACTAATACAGTAACTTCTTACACCATAAGCTATCTAGTAACAATAGAAAAAGGAATGATATCCTAACATAATGAACATGCCATCAAACTCATGTCACATCCAATCCAATCCAAATCATATACTCGAAATCACATCCATTACTCAATTGTCGAGCATTTGCAACTGTAACGTCCTCACCTTTATACCCATATTATTAAAGAACATTACAAGTAATTTTGTCTAATAACATGGAGAATATGGCTGTTTAAGGGCGATTTAATGTGACTATATCTTCAGACTAAGACCGACATGTTTTTATTACCTTTTTATGGATCTGAACTAAAAATTTTAACGTGTACAGTATCAATACAAGTATTAGACACATTGGTTTAAAATATCCAGAATATTATTTAATACAAATAAATCAGAATCGGAGCCACAGATCACAGCGGAATAATATACATCATACACATAATAAAATACAAGTCTATAAAATAACAGTACTAGACATACATAATATAAGCATCGCATCCAAAATATTGCATCAGGTACACACTGGCTACTAAATAATATGCATGACATATCCTCCTAAATGCCATGTATACAATAATGAAGTAAATTGAAGCAGTCAAAATAGTTTGCTCCAGTGCTAGCTCAAAATTTCAAAAGTCAATGAATCCCTATACTTGTATAGTCTCGGGCTGACATGAGTATTTAAAATTAACGGGTCGGACAATATGATAACTGGATTTTTAAGCATCTATTAATTGGAATTTAACAGGATTTGATTTATTAAAATACTAGTTTGTAAAGTGATAAATAAATTCTGGTAATTAATAATATTTAGATGTATATAACTGGATTTGAGTTATAATAAATACTGGGTTATAAATATCAGAAAATTTACAACTCTTGTAGTAAGTTAGTAAAATATATAAATAGATAAATGCAAAATTTTATGATATTAAAATTATAAGTGTTTACATATACAAGTATAAGTATGTGTACATATATATGTGGTTATTAATTTAAGTGTTAATAACTTAAGCCTATAAGAATCAAAATTAATATATGGTTTTAAATTAGTTCTTCTAAATAATATCTTAAAAATAAATTTACAACTAATATATATATATATGATTATTAATTGATTTTATATCTTTTTCTATAAAAGTTATAGAGATAAATAAGAGGGAAAAATTTAAAACATATAAAAATTTAAAGCAAATGGGAAATATAATGTAAAAACATTTGTAAACTTTGTATGCATTCAAATTGACATGTGTAAGCTAAAAGATATCATGCAATTACAAATGGCCTTAGTTTTCTTTAAATTAAATTATAATAAAATGTTGAGAACCAAACTATTCCTCGGTTCAACAACTTTGATTCTCAAAAATTAAAAGAAAAAGGAAGCCTGAAGCAAAACTAAATGAAAAATCAAACAAATCCTTTCAGAACTGGAACAAATGCAAAGATTCAAACTTCAAGTTTTCAATTGACTAAACTGCAGCTCAAATTTAAGTTCAAGTTCGACTTTAACAAGGTGGATCAAACATGCAATTTCAAAAATCTTTAATAGTGCAGTTTTCTTAAGTTTAACACCATTAAATTAATGCCAGATTGAATTCAAACAACAGTGTAAATCTCAAAGGGGCATAACAAGATTTCAGGTTTCAGGCATTCTGTTTTCATATCAAGGAAACATGTTCCTCTGCCTCTTCAAAAATCATGAGTAAACAATATCCTTTTTTTTTAAAATCTTGTTGCATGCATTAAATTTACAATAAAGTGTGTTAAATGATCATATGATTGTTTAATATGAATTATATATATATGGATAGAATGGGTGTGCACGTCTTTTTTACAGAACATTTGTTATGTTCTTATTATTCAAGATTTAAGATTTGAAAGAAAATCATGTCTTCCATTTCTGATCATCTTTGGGACATGGTGTATTAACAAAACTTTATTTTTATACCATGATTTAATAACTTGAAAATCGCGAGCTTTTGCAAGTTGATCTGATTTGGGACAACTGTCCATTAGTGGCGATCTAGGAGGAGATGATGGCTGTAGTCGAGGCTGAAGGAAGTTGATAGTAAGGGGGTCGATGGAAAAATATCTGGTGAACTTCTCGAGCACCGTGGCAATGACGGTTTGTCGAACTAGGGTTTGTATCAGTTTTTGATGAAGGAAGAATATCGGGCTGTTGCGCCATCGTCGGTGCATCGGAGGAGGCCGGTCATGGGGAAGAGAAGCGTGTGACGTTGGCAAAGCTTTGGGTGAAGTCTCGTGACCTCTGGTGGTCATAGAAGTCTGGTCGAGGCGGTCTTTGGTCAGGGTGATGTGTTCCAGTGGGTTCGACCACGTTGATTATCGATTTCGTGTTCATTTTAGGAGATAGGTGGTCGTGATCGGTAGAGTTGGGCAACGCCGTCTTGTTGACGATGGTCGAGTAGGCAGGAGTGCCGCCGTGGGTTAGTGCATGTGCACCGGTGCACAAGTTCGCTTGGTATTAGGATTCTGCTGTAAGTATGGTAGCGTCGGGAAATATGTGGGTTTTCTCGTATGCGTACTCGAGTTTGGAAGGAAGAAATTTGGATTGTTCACAGGTTCATCAGTGAAAGAGTTGTTTTGGATCAAATTTTTGACTCGGGTATTTTCATTTGTGGCTCGAGTTAATTTGGAATGGTCTCGGGATGTTTGTATATACATCATATTTTAATATGGGTAGTAAAGGTATTATCAGGTTAAGAGCAAAGGTAACTCAAAGCAGGAAGATGGACCAAGTTTTAAAGTAAGGCAAAGAAAATTTTTAAACAAAGGGTTTCAAAGTAAATTTTGTTTTTACAAGTTTGAAATAAGATATTGATCAAATTTGTAAACAAGTTCAAAGCCTAATTTATAAAGTCAAATGTGATTAAATGGATTTGAATTGAAAATATACGAAGAGTCAAGTGTATTGGATTTTTATTTAATAGGAACTTAAGAGATTTTGTACTCCAGCATTTAATTTAGTTAAATAACAATTAGAGATCAATTAACCAAACGATAAATTAATTAATTTAAGAAATTAAGGATTAATTTGTTAGGGTTAATTATTAGAGGTTGATTAATTAATTGAGAATAATTAACACCAATGGGATAATTACTTGATGAAAGTAATTAAAGGTAAATTATTTGAGAAAAGTAATTAAGGATTAATTACTTAGCGTAATTAATTAAAGGCTAATTACTTAATGTACTTAAAAGTGATAATTAAGGATTGATTAATCAAGGTTAATCAATTAAGAAATAATCAAGTGATAAGTAATTAAGATGTTAATTACTTAACGTAAAAGAATTATTATGAATAATTACTTAATGAAGTCATTAAAGAAATTAATTACTCTGTTTAATTAATTAAGTTGATATGGATAATTTTAGTTAATTAATTAAGTTTAATTAATTAAAGGTAATCATTTGATGTTGGGTTAAGTATAAATACTTAAGGTAATAAATGAGGTGTAATTACTTAGTGAAGTAATTAATGAATAATTACTGGATGTAATTAATTAAAAGGAAATTACTAGATGAGAAGTAACTAAAGGATAATAACTTGGTGAAAGAAATTAAGTGATAATTACTCAGTGCAATTAAAGGATTAATCAATATAAATAAATCAAGGAGTTGGTTTAAATTGATGGAGTAACTAAGGAAAGTTAATTTCTAATTGTGATCAATCAAGGTTGATAATGAATGTAATTAAGTTAAAGGTTAACTATTAAATGAAGTTTAAGAATAATTAACTAATGAAAGTCATTAGAGGATCATTAATTAATATAATTAATGTAGGTGATCAATCTTGCCTATGAATAATTGAACGATGATAAGTGTTTTGGATTGGTTGATATCTCTGATATGAATTGCTTTGTGGTATGATATGTTGGACGGACAGTGATAATGTGATTATCTATTAATTATGGCTTGCTGTATAAAAGTGTTATCCGGTAATCAAAGTTGAATTGTTTTTAATTGAATAACTTGGGTTTAGATGACATTGGATCCGAAGAGACCGGAGTCGGGTGTAATATCCCGGAAATTTGGACAATTTAAATTTAATAATCTGGGTTTAAATTTAAATTGAATTGATAATTTTTGTTAATAAATTTGATTTGATTTAATAATCTTCTTTATTTAAATATTTAATTTGTGAAATTATTTTTAATGAGTTAATAAATCTGTTTTCTATTTAATAATGTATATGTATTTGTATATAAATAGACAAGTTATTTTTATTTAAATTAGTATAGCATGTTTTAATGTTTTAAAAATAGGAATTGTGATTTATTTTTAATATTAAGCTTTTCAAAAATGTTTAATAAAATACTATATGATTTTAAACATGTAAGATAAATGTTTTAATTTGGTTTAAAAATTCATTTTGACTTAAGTTTGAATTTTAAAATAAAGTTACAAAATGTTTGTGTTATTCTTTTTAAAATATTGTTTTATAAAATTTGATTTGTTAATTTAATTTGTAATTTAAAATACAATTTAAAATATGAACATGCATTCATTAAGTCTAATTTATCTTTAGCATTTAATCTAAATTACTAATTAACTAAGTTTAAATATTCATTAATCTTAATTTTAATAACATAACCATTTAAAAGACATGTGTTAAGCATTTAAGATAGGGAGTTAACATGTGTCCATTTTTTTTTACATGTGTCAAAATTTGTTTTTCTTTAATTTTAATTTAAATCAAATATTGTTATTTAAAACTTGCATGTTTTCTTTCCTTTTTCTTTTCTCATTTTTCATTTCATTAACATTCCACCTGAAAATCAATGCATAACAAATTTGCATACTCCTCAAAAATACAAATCTGCATTAATCAAGAAAATCTGCATTCTTCAAATCTATAACATATTCATCTTCAAATCACTCTAATTTCTTCAATCTGGAAAACATGAAGACCTGCATTTTCTTTCTAAAAATCTGCATACATTAAACCAAGCATCAAGCCTGCATGTTTTCATGAAACAACCTGGGTTGAACTGCATGCAACAAATTCAAGTTGCATCTGCAATTTCAAGTTGAAGCCTGCATTCACTTTCTTTAAAACCTGAGGGGGGATTTGCATCTGCATTCATGAATCTTCAAACTGGAAATTGGCATCTGCATCAACATTTTAAAAGAAAGAGGTCTGCATTTAACTCTTTAAATCTGGAAACATGCAAGTTGAAGACATCAGTAGCTTAAGGTTCAAAGATCAAACATGCATGAAATTTTAAGTCAAAGTACTAAGGTTAAAAAGCATTCAAGTTAAAGCTTTCTGCATTGATAAATTCTCAATCTGGACTCTGCAACTTCAGGTGAGTAACACCTAATTTAAATAAGTTTAGTAGGATTTCATTGCTTGTTTATCTGATGGATTGAATTGCGTATATGTTTTAAAAATTGCAAATAGATTCATATGAGATTTCTTTGAATATCTGCCTGTGTTCAAATTGATGGCTGTGCATGTGGGTTTCTGCAACTTTCAAACTCATATTGATCCCTGAGTTTTCTGTAGCTTGTTGCTACTATGATTTAAAACAATTGGACATAGCTTGTTCATGTTAGAATAGGATAAGCTTTAAAAATATCATATAAACTAAACAAATTTGTCTGTAACCTGGGGAATCAGGTTACACAGAGCAATAATTAATATAGAGAAAAATTCAGATGTTGTAATTTATTGTTCATGTTTACTAATTAAAACAATATGTGAATTCAAGAATTTTAACTCAAAAATTACAAATTTTAATGCTTTGTACAAAATGCAGTTTTGAAACTCCTGTATTTTTCATTTTTGTTAAGTACTGATGATGCATGCTATTAAATTGATTGAATTTGGTTATGGAGATAGTATAGCTATCATAGGTTATGGGGAAATTATGGGATCAAGTTGAAAATGAGTTTTGATGTTGTAATTTGAGTTTCCAGGTTTAGAACCCTAGTTTATTTGGGTCACTAAGATTGTTCGACTGTGGTTCCCTCAGTAATTCGAGTTCAATACTTTTTTGGGTATAGATAGATTATGTGTTGATGTTGTTGCTGCCGGAGTTTGGTGGGTATTAGTGGCCGGAGTTGGATGAATCCGCCGTTGACAGGTTGGTCACTGAAAGGGGGAGATGTTTTCCAGTTTGGTTTATAAACTTGAATTCAAATTCAAGTTGGATTTTGGGGATTTGAAGGTTGAATGTTGGTATAGGGATTTTGGGTCGATGGAGGATGGCCTGAGTTGATCGTCAGTGATGCCGGAGTAGGGGAGTGGATGCACAGAGGCGATGTGCATGTTTGTGATGAAGGGGTGTGTTATTTGTTGCAGGGTTATGGAAGCTCGTGACTGTCTCGGGGAATTTGAGAAGAAACTCGGAGTAGGGATGGAGTTGACTCGAAGTAGATTAGGTGGTAGCTCGGGTTGTAATGTTTCAGGGTTAAACAGAACCTTTTTTCCAGTTTTAAAATTTTTAAAAAGTATGTTTTTTAAAAATGTAGTTTAAAAAATGAACTAAGTATAAGTGTAAACTGAATTTGAATAGAAATTTAATTAGTTTAAATTTAGGTTTGAAATAATTTAAATTTTGAAAAGAAATTATTTGGTCTTAAGCAAAAGTAGTAACCTGTTTCCAGGTTTTATAAAGTTGAAGAAAAAAAGTAAATGGCAAGACAAAAATCTGAAAATAAGACCTGAACTTGAAATTGAATTTGAAAATTCAATTAAGTTATAAATTTTAAATCTTTGAACTAAATTTGAAATGCTTTTAAATCCAAGTTGGGTTTTTAACTAAAACAAATACTGTTTTTCTGTTTTTATTTAAATTTAAAAGTAAAGTTTTAAATTGGTAAGATTTAGTTCAAAACTGAAATGTTTAAACCTGAAAGTTGAATTTGAAGTAAATGGTATAATTCTTGAATTTGAAATATTTTTGAATTCTAGAATATAATATATATGTTTTAAACCAAACAGAAACTGTTTTCTGTTTAAAATTTAAAAGTAAGTTTATAATGGAAATGAAATTTAAAATAAAGTTTAAATTTTAAGTTTGAATCTTGGGTGAAATTTGAATCTTGTCTCAGTTTGAAATTTAAAAAAAGAAGAATTTTTTTTTAAAATTTGAATTTGTATTTGAAACAAAGTATTTAAAATACTTGTAGAAAGGAGAATGTTCTTAATTTTGAACTTAAGGAAATTGGTTTCATTTAAATTATTAATTTAAATGGAATATTAATTATTTAATTAATTAATAATGTGGATGATTAATTAAGTAATTAATAATTTTAATTAGTTAATTTGAGATTAATTAATTAAGGTTAATTAATCTATAATTAAGGATGGTTAATTAAATGTTAATTTATGATTAAGATTTATTTAATCAAGAGATTAAAGATAATTAAGATTTTAATTAACACTTAATTAATTAATAATTAGAGTTTAATTAAATTGTAATTAAATATTAGTTAATTAATAATTAATAATGATTAATTATGAGTTAATTTCTTAATTATGTAATTAAGAAAGGTTAATGGAGATCATTAACTTAAGATTAATTAACAATTAATTAATGTGATTAATTCTTGGTAATTAATTAGGTTAATTAATTTAATAATAATCAATTGTTTATGTTTTAATTACTTAATGAAAGTAATTAATGAATTAATTACTTGGTGTAATTAATTTAATTAAATGTGATTAGTTTAGATTAATTAAGTTTAATTAATTTAAACATTTGTGGATTGTTGATAATTACTTTATGGATTTATAATTACTTAAGGAAGTAATAAATTAATAATTACAGAATGTAATTAAGGATATAGAAGTAATTTGGATTTAAATTACATTGGAAATTAATCAAGTGATTAATGAAGATAATTAATTATGAATAATTAATTACGAGAAGAGTAATTAAAATAGTTAATTTCTGAATGGATATTAATCATGGGTGATTAATATATATATGGTTTAAATTGAAGATTAATTACTTATGTAATTAATTCATATTAGAGATTGATTAAATGTAATCATTAATTAATTAATTAATGATGTAATTTGGAATTGATTAATTAACTTGTATAATTAATATTAAATGCTAATTACTTATTGTAATTAGATATGGTTAATCGGTAATGATTAATTGAAATGAATATTGAGATGATGATTTATAAATTGATTTGTAATCAATTGATGATTAAGATAAGCAGGATTTTAATGATAGAGTAATTAAATTAATTTATATTAAATTAATTAGAGATTAAGTAATTAATTTAATTCATTTTAAATTAATTATAGAATGGAATGATCATTAGATAGTTGCTTATGTTTGATGATTGGTATTGATTGGTATGGTTTGTAATCTCAGTTATGAGATTAGTAGTGTATGTGATATGTATGCATTGGTTGCTTTTGGATGATAGTATGGATATCTGATTATGATATGAATTATCTGTTGGTAATGATAATATTGATTATCTATTGTGTGGTGAATTATCTATCTGTGTACATTTAGATAATGAATTGAATTGTTTTAAACTTAAACAACTTGGACCTTAAAAGACACGCTTTGGTTTTCGATGAGACCGGGATCGGGTTTCCATATTTGGATATCCGAAAACCACATCGATTCCAAATAACGTTAGGTCGTTAACCTAAGTGGAGCGAGTGAAGACTCGAGGTGTAAGGGCTATACGTCAGTATAACTCTGTGGGTGATTCCGTAATGAGTTTGACGGAATAGCACTTATAGATTCGAGATGGAGATTCAGAGTGCAAGGGTTATTGTCGTTAACTCTGAGGGTGATTCCAATACGAGTGTAACGAGATAATGCCTTCGGTTTCGTTCGAACCCGGAACGAACTTGTATGGATTGAATGCTTTCAGAACATCGTCAGGTGGACGATGAGCATTCTAAGTGATATGTCCTATAAAGGTAATCGTAGCCTCAAGCCTCATCAACCGGGAATGGCTAAAACAGGGGAGGTGCAGCAAAGCTTCGTGGGTAGCCCCCACTGGAGAGCAAGATTGATCCCTGTCTAGAGGTCCCTTTATTTTCGGCTTAGTGGTGCGGTTGCTGATCACAACTGCGGGGTAGTCTTGTTTGGAACTGTTCAGTAAGGAACGGGTCCGGCTTTGTGTTGCAAGGGATGAAGGGAGTAATCCTCGGTACGGTGATCTAGGCCACGTACTGTGACGGGCGGTACCCCAGTAGCCCTGCCATTGATGGAATCCAAAATCCAATAAGTGCCAACGGTTTTGATTGTATTACCCACTTTTGTGGCTAGTAGCTGGAATTTAATGAATGTAACAATTTCGGCTATTTCTTATTTATTTGAAAACCCTAGACACTATTATAATATCATCGGATTTCCTATCAAATGTTTTGGTTAGCGTAAGGTAAAAACTTTTCCATGTTTATGTGTGGGAAGTCTTACGTGATACCTTTTCTTTTCAAAGATTTTTTCAAAGTTAAGCAACTTTAACCTGTTACTCACACCAGACCCATGTCTGACCCGGAGTTATTTCTGTTTTTCTATAACTCTTGGGTACTCAAATTTTTACGAGTAGCCAAGGGAATTCAGGTTAGGATTCAGGATTAGCTTTGACGAATTGTGGAGGAGCAATGGAACAGGAGGCTTCTGCGTATAGTTATACTGTTTTCCGCTGTGTTGGTATCTCTGAGTTGTTATGTATTGTAATTGAGTTGTAATAATTAGATAGGTGTTTATAACTGTCTAGTATGAGTTGTATATGTCTGTGTACTCTGATATTTGATGTATACTATGTAATACTTTGGTTATTAATATAATTTATTCGTTCCGCTGTTGAGATTCTTGTATTGTTTCTTCTTTCTTTTCTTTCTTTCTTCTTCTATCCCTTTCTTTCTTAATTCACGGTGCGGATTCCTGGTATTTGGAAGCCGGGTCGTGACATTTTGGTATCAGAGCAGTAGGTTGAGTGAATACCTAGGCTCTGAAGTGTATCTTTCTTTAGGGAGCGTTAGGTTGAGTGAATACCTAGGCTCTGTAGTGGTGTCTATCTTGAGAGAGCGTACTTGTATTTTTATTATATATATATATATATTTATGGTTCTACCTATTTGTTGGTTTACCTGTTCGGGTTTTTCCAATATAAGTTATAAAGGTAGATGAGGTAGAAGTGTGTGTAACACGACTAAAATTGGTTGGTGTTTGATGGATGAGGTTGGAAGTGTATTTGTTGAGACTGTAGACCTAATACCGTCTCAAGTGAGTTATGCAGTGTGTAGAGATTTCATTGATCTCTGAAGGAAACCTATAAAGGTTCGGAGTTCATCTTTGAAATGCAGAGTTGGATGAGTTGAGTTTGGATCTGTCGGTAGGGCAGAAGCCAGTGAGTAAAGATATCTTGATATCTCAGGAAGTTGTAGCTGCGTGATGAGATGCAGTGACTATGGATATTTCCGAAGATGTTTCTTTGGAACAAGAGTAAGAGGTGAGTCTGCTCGATGATGTGGCTGAGTTTAGCTGAGTCTTCTGAGTTGGTAAGGAGTCTTCTGGCTGGGCAGTTTTTCTGAAGTGGAGTTCAGAAGCAGCAGAGTAGGTCTTTTTCTCGTGTAAGTTGGCTAAGCCAGCATAAGCTGTTCTGTTTGGTAAAGAGAGAGCAGTTTTCTTTGGATTTAGGCTGAGTTGATCGCAAAAGTGACTTGCGATAGTTTGTTCTTTGGATTGTTGGAGATTGTCCGGGTTTCTTCCAGGAAGTCAGAAGTTTGTCTGCATCTGGAGATCGAGTTTTCTTTCCAGGATGGAACTAGTGGTTCAGTTAGTAGATGGATGGTTCCTTGAGATAGAAGTTGGTAAAGTAACTCAGGTTTGGGAGGAACATCTGAGTTTTCTCTATGGATATGTGGAACCTTATTTCTGTGCTGGGTTGTTTTAGTCTGTGCTTGTGCTCTTTGTCAGCATTTTCTTCTGTTTCGGATCAGAGTTGTGCAGCGGAAGCAGTTTGGGAATGTTTCTGTTTTGTTTTTCCGGATAAGGAGAAGTTTGTTCTGTCTTCTGTTGTTGAGAAGCAGGGTTTGTGTTCTTGGTTTTTGAGTGATCTTGAGGAGATCATTGGATTGTTTTGATTCAGTCTGTTTCTTTTGGAATCAGCAAGAGTTGAGCTGATCTGGAAGGATGTTGGTAGCCCAGGTCGTCCGAAGAGTTTTTATGGATAAGAGACGGGAGAATTTGGATTCTGGAATCTGAGATTTGATTTGGGATAAGTGTTTTTCTCTGATCCAAGGAGCTATAAGTCTGGGAAGCTAGTTCTGTAGTGTTTTGGTTTCTTCTGTGATGGGTTAGATCAGTGTTTGGTTTTCTGGAGTTGAATTGTCAGTTTGGATAACTGGGATTCAGAGTGTTTCACGTATCTCTGAGGGAGTACGTGTTTGATATTTCTGATTGTAGAACCACTAGTTTAGGATGGTTTGTTTGTTGAGTCAGACTCGTTTGTAGTCTGATATTCTGTATAGAATTATTGTTAGAAGCTCTATAGCTTAATAGTATTGATTGATTGGATTCTATAGAGCGAGTATCCCGATATATATATACCGGGGAAACTCGTGAAAGTTTTATCCAAAATTCTTTTGGATAATTAGATTTGTTCTGATTGTGTGGATTGGTTGCTTTGGTTGTTGGCATATGATTAACATATGCTGTGTTTTAAAATAAAATCTGTAAATAGATTATTAAATTACCTTTGTTTTAAATTTCGGGGACGAAATTCTTTTAAGGGGGAAGGATTGTAATATCCCGGAAATTTGGACAATTTAAATTTAATAATCTGGGTTTAAATTTAAATTGAATTGATAATTTTTGTTAATAAATTTGATTTGATTTAATAATCTTCTTTATTTAAATATTTAATTTGTGAAATTATTTTTAATGAGTTAATAAATCTGTTTTCTATTTAATAATGTATATGTATTTGTATATAAATAGACAAGTTATTTTTATTTAAATTAGTATAGCATGTTTTAATGTTTTAAAAATAGGAATTGTGATTTATTTTTAATATTAAGCTTTTCAAAAATGTTTAATAAAATACTATATGATTTTAAACATGTAAGATAAATGTTTTAATTTGGTTTAAAAATTCATTTTGACTTAAGTTTGAATTTTAAAATAAAGTTACAAAATGTTTGTGTTATTCTTTTTAAAATATTGTTTTATAAAATTTGATTTGTTAATTTAATTTGTAATTTAAAATACAATTTAAAATATGAACATGCATTCATTAAGTCTAATTTATCTTTAGCATTTAATCTAAATTACTAATTAACTAAGTTTAAATATTCATTAATCTTAATTTTAATAACATAACCATTTAAAAGACATGTGTTAAGCATTTAAGATAGGGAGTTAACATGTGTCCATTTTTTTTTACATGTGTCAAAATTTGTTTTTCTTTAATTTTAATTTAAATCAAATATTGTTATTTAAAACTTGCATGTTTTCTTTCCTTTTTCTTTTCTCATTTTTCATTTCATTAACATTCCACCTGAAAATCAATGCATAACAAATTTGCATACTCCTCAAAAATACAAATCTGCATTAATCAAGAAAATCTGCATTCTTCAAATCTATAACATATTCATCTTCAAATCACTCTAATTTCTTCAATCTGGAAAACATGAAGACCTGCATTTTCTTTCTAAAAATCTGCATACATTAAACCAAGCATCAAGCCTGCATGTTTTCATGAAACAACCTGGGTTGAACTGCATGCAACAAATTCAAGTTGCATCTGCAATTTCAAGTTGAAGCCTGCATTCACTTTCTTTAAAACCTGAGGGGGGATTTGCATCTGCATTCATGAATCTTCAAACTGGAAATTGGCATCTGCATCAACATTTTAAAAGAAAGAGGTCTGCATTTAACTCTTTAAATCTGGAAACATGCAAGTTGAAGACATCAGTAGCTTAAGGTTCAAAGATCAAACATGCATGAAATTTTAAGTCAAAGTACTAAGGTTAAAAAGCATTCAAGTTAAAGCTTTCTGCATTGATAAATTCTCAATCTGGACTCTGCAACTTCAGGTGAGTAACACCTAATTTAAATAAGTTTAGTAGGATTTCATTGCTTGTTTATCTGATGGATTGAATTGCGTATATGTTTTAAAAATTGCAAATAGATTCATATGAGATTTCTTTGAATATCTGCCTGTGTTCAAATTGATGGCTGTGCATGTGGGTTTCTGCAACTTTCAAACTCATATTGATCCCTGAGTTTTCTGTAGCTTGTTGCTACTATGATTTAAAACAATTGGACATAGCTTGTTCATGTTAGAATAGGATAAGCTTTAAAAATATCATATAAACTAAACAAATTTGTCTGTAACCTGGGGAATCAGGTTACACAGAGCAATAATTAATATAGAGAAAAATTCAGATGTTGTAATTTATTGTTCATGTTTACTAATTAAAACAATATGTGAATTCAAGAATTTTAACTCAAAAATTACAAATTTTAATGCTTTGTACAAAATGCAGTTTTGAAACTCCTGTATTTTTCATTTTTGTTAAGTACTGATGATGCATGCTATTAAATTGATTGAATTTGGTTATGGAGATAGTATAGCTATCATAGGTTATGGGGAAATTATGGGATCAAGTTGAAAATGAGTTTTGATGTTGTAATTTGAGTTTCCAGGTTTAGAACCCTAGTTTATTTGGGTCACTAAGATTGTTCGACTGTGGTTCCCTCAGTAATTCGAGTTCAATACTTTTTTGGGTATAGATAGATTATGTGTTGATGTTGTTGCTGCCGGAGTTTGGTGGGTATTAGTGGCCGGAGTTGGATGAATCCGCCGTTGACAGGTTGGTCACTGAAAGGGGGAGATGTTTTCCAGTTTGGTTTATAAACTTGAATTCAAATTCAAGTTGGATTTTGGGGATTTGAAGGTTGAATGTTGGTATAGGGATTTTGGGTCGATGGAGGATGGCCTGAGTTGATCGTCAGTGATGCCGGAGTAGGGGAGTGGATGCACAGAGGTGATGTGCATGTTTGTGATGAAGGGGTGTGTTATTTGTTGCAGGGTTATGGAAGCTCGTGACTGTCTCGGGGAATTTGAGAAGAAACTCGGAGTAGGGATGGAGTTGACTCGAAGTAGATTAGGTGGTAGCTCGGGTTGTAATGTTTCAGGGTTAAACAGAACCTTTTTTCCAGTTTTAAAATTTTTAAAAAGTATGTTTTTTAAAAATGTAGTTTAAAAAATGAACTAAGTATAAGTGTAAACTGAATTTGAATAGAAATTTAATTAGTTTAAATTTAGGTTTGAAATAATTTAAATTTTGAAAAGAAATTATTTGGTCTTAAGCAAAAGTAGTAACCTGTTTCCAGGTTTTATAAAGTTGAAGAAAAAAAGTAAATGGCAAGACAAAAATCTGAAAATAAGACCTGAACTTGAAATTGAATTTGAAAATTCAATTAAGTTATAAATTTTAAATCTTTGAACTAAATTTGAAATGCTTTTAAATCCAAGTTGGGTTTTTAACTAAAACAAATACTGTTTTTCTGTTTTTATTTAAATTTAAAAGTAAAGTTTTAAATTGGTAAGATTTAGTTCAAAACTGAAATGTTTAAACCTGAAAGTTGAATTTGAAGTAAATGGTATAATTCTTGAATTTGAAATATTTTTGAATTCTAGAATATAATATATATGTTTTAAACCAAACAGAAACTGTTTTCTGTTTAAAATTTAAAAGTAAGTTTATAATGGAAATGAAATTTAAAATAAAGTTTAAATTTTAAGTTTGAATCTTGGGTGAAATTTGAATCTTGTCTCAGTTTGAAATTTAAAAAAAGAAGAATTTTTTTTTAAAATTTGAATTTGTATTTGAAACAAAGTATTTAAAATACTTGTAGAAAGGAGAATGTTCTTAATTTTGAACTTAAGGAAATTGGTTTCATTTAAATTATTAATTTAAATGGAATATTAATTATTTAATTAATTAATAATGTGGATGATTAATTAAGTAATTAATAATTTTAATTAGTTAATTTGAGATTAATTAATTAAGGTTAATTAATCTATAATTAAGGATGGTTAATTAAATGTTAATTTATGATTAAGATTTATTTAATCAAGAGATTAAAGATAATTAAGATTTTAATTAACACTTAATTAATTAATAATTAGAGTTTAATTAAATTGTAATTAAATATTAGTTAATTAATAATTAATAATGATTAATTATGAGTTAATTTCTTAATTATGTAATTAAGAAAGGTTAATGGAGATCATTAACTTAAGATTAATTAACAATTAATTAATGTGATTAATTCTTGGTAATTAATTAGGTTAATTAATTTAATAATAATCAATTGTTTATGTTTTAATTACTTAATGAAAGTAATTAATGAATTAATTACTTGGTGTAATTAATTTAATTAAATGTGATTAGTTTAGATTAATTAAGTTTAATTAATTTAAACATTTGTGGATTGTTGATAATTACTTTATGGATTTATAATTACTTAAGGAAGTAATAAATTAATAATTACAGAATGTAATTAAGGATATAGAAGTAATTTGGATTTAAATTACATTGGAAATTAATCAAGTGATTAATGAAGATAATTAATTATGAATAATTAATTACGAGAAGAGTAATTAAAATAGTTAATTTCTGAATGGATATTAATCATGGGTGATTAATATATATATGGTTTAAATTGAAGATTAATTACTTATGTAATTAATTCATATTAGAGATTGATTAAATGTAATCATTAATTAATTAATTAATGATGTAATTTGGAATTGATTAATTAACTTGTATAATTAATATTAAATGCTAATTACTTATTGTAATTAGATATGGTTAATCGGTAATGATTAATTGAAATGAATATTGAGATGATGATTTATAAATTGATTTGTAATCAATTGATGATTAAGATAAGCAGGATTTTAATGATAGAGTAATTAAATTAATTTATATTAAATTAATTAGAGATTAAGTAATTAATTTAATTCATTTTAAATTAATTATAGAATGGAATGATCATTAGATAGTTGCTTATGTTTGATGATTGGTATTGATTGGTATGGTTTGTAATCTCAGTTATGAGATTAGTAGTGTATGTGATATGTATGCATTGGTTGCTTTTGGATGATAGTATGGATATCTGATTATGATATGAATTATCTGTTGGTAATGATAATATTGATTATCTATTGTGTGGTGAATTATCTATCTGTGTACATTTAGATAATGAATTGAATTGTTTTAAACTTAAACAACTTGGACCTTAAAAGACACGCTTTGGTTTTCGATGAGACCGGGATCGGGTTTCCATATTTGGATATCCGAAAACCACATCGATTCCAAATAACGTTAGGTCGTTAACCTAAGTGGAGCGAGTGAAGACTCGAGGTGTAAGGGCTATACGTCAGTATAACTCTGTGGGTGATTCCGTAATGAGTTTGACGGAATAGCACTTATAGATTCGAGATGGAGATTCAGAGTGCAAGGGTTATTGTCGTTAACTCTGAGGGTGATTCCAATACGAGTGTAACGAGATAATGCCTTCGGTTTCGTTCGAACCCGGAACGAACTTGTATGGATTGAATGCTTTCAGAACATCGTCAGGTGGACGATGAGCATTCTAAGTGATATGTCCTATAAAGGTAATCGTAGCCTCAAGCCTCATCAACCGGGAATGGCTAAAACAGGGGAGGTGCAGCAAAGCTTCGTGGGTAGCCCCCACTGGAGAGCAAGATTGATCCCTGTCTAGAGGTCCCTTTATTTTCGGCTTAGTGGTGCGGTTGCTGATCACAACTGCGGGGTAGTCTTGTTTGGAACTGTTCAGTAAGGAACGGGTCCGGCTTTGTGTTGCAGGGGATGAAGGGAGTAATCCTCGGTACGGTGATCTAGGCCACGTACTGTGACGGGCGGTACCCCAGTAGCCCTGCCATTGATGGAATCCAAAATCCAATAAGCGCCAACGGTTTTGATTGTATTACCCACTTTTGTGGCTAGTAGCTGGAATTTAATGAATGTAACAATTTCGGCTATTTCTTATTTATTTGAAAACCCTAGACACTATTATAATATCATCGGATTTCCTATCAAATGTTTTGGTTAGCGTAAGGTAAAAACTTTTCCATGTTTATGTGTGGGAAGTCTTACGTGATACCTTTTCTTTTCAAAGATTTTTTCAAAGTTAAGCAACTTTAACCTGTTACTCACACCAGACCCATGTCTGACCCGGAGTTATTTCTGTTTTTCTATAACTCTTGGGTACTCAAATTTTTACGAGTAGCCAAGGGAATTCAGGTTAGGATTCAGGATTAGCTTTGACGAATTGTGGAGGAGCAATGGAACAGGAGGCTTCTGCGTATAGTTATACTGTTTTCCGCTGTGTTGGTATCTCTGAGTTGTTATGTATTGTAATTGAGTTGTAATAATTAGATAGGTGTTTATAACTGTCTAGTATGAGTTGTATATGTCTGTGTACTCTGATATTTGATGTATACTATGTAATACTTTGGTTATTAATATAATTTATTCGTTCCGCTGTTGAGATTCTTGTATTGTTTCTTCTTTCTTTTCTTTCTTTCTTCTTCTATCCCTTTCTTTCTTAATTCACGGTGCGGCTTCCTGGTATTTGGAAGCCGGGTCGTGACATCGGGTATTAGTAAATACCCGAAACCACTTCCATTCTTTATAGATTGACATGTGAAATCAATAAGCTGGAATGGAATGATTTAAGTTAATTGGACCATTTAATCTAAGTTTTGGTACTTATAAATTGATGTGTGAAAATTAGTGTTGTCTATAACAACTTGTGAAGTTGTAAGTTGATACAAATTACTCCGGGTTTATATAAATTGTATGCTTTGGTATTCCTTGATGGATGAGTTTACTCACGCTGGTTTCCAGCCAGACTCGGGTGTTACTTTGATGTAAAGCTCAGGTCAGACCGAGTATTACAGATTTTCAGGTAAGGACGTTCTGGATCTCAGGAGGCGAGCTGGACGGTAGGAACATATGGAGTGTATCCACGGTGATACATTATTGTATATCAAGGATATATTGTTTTAAACTGTCCAGTGTTGTGTAATGTTGTAACTCTGATGTATTAAAATGTAACTGACTCATACAACTTTCTTTTTGTAAAGAATTTTATTTGATATTATATTTTATTCATTGTGAATGTGAGATTCTGAGTTTTGTTAGCTGTTTCTTTTTTCTTCTATCTCTTTCCTTCCTTTCCTAAATATCAGGAATTTTCCGGATCGAAATTTTCGGGTCATTACAGACAATATCAAATAAAAAGGAAAGAAGAGAGATACAAATATCATGAATATATGAGTTAACCAATAAAATAAGAGAAAATACGCCTAAAACCAAATAATCATAACAAGTCATATTAATAAAAAATTATCATTTCATAAATCCGTATCAAGTCACAATGGACTTATCTAAAAATATGATGGTATCAATTTAAAATTATTCAGCGCCAAAAGATATTATATATCCATCCCAAAATCTCTGAAAAAATAATCCTCACTATTGATATAATAATGGTAGTTAACTATCAGTTTAGTAAAGCGACATAGAGTCCAACGTATCAAAATAGACCCCACCACATAATGTGTAAGTCTAACTATCAAAATAAACTACTATGGATTTACCTATCCGAAACAAATATAGGCAAACATCGTCCAAACTGTATACAAAGAAATAAAATGAAAGATATTAGTCATCTAGTCTATAGACTAATCATGCATGCAAACACATATCCGACAAACAAAAGGGCATCCATATTACATAATAATAAACCTAACCTTCGAAATAGGCCTGTCTACTCAAATCTAAAAATTGTATTGATTCTTAGATCAATGTAAAATGGGTCATCTACTCTCTGGTTTCTATTGGGCTAAGATCCGAACATCCTAAGATAATACAACTCTAGAGTGTAAATTACTTTCGCTTTAGTAACTACTAAAATTTAACTACCATCCCATACCAAATAGTGAAATTCTAGTATCTACTAAAAGCTAGTAAATTACACTGAAACTTTATTTAACAAATTGTAATAATAAGCAAAAGAATTGTAAGTAAAGTCCCATACCAATCCGACAATTCAATCATTTATTTAAAATTCCTTATTTCACAGAAAAGCTAGGAATATTATTAAAATCTCAAATCCATAATAAATAAAATAAAATATTTTTTAATTAATTTTACATATACCAAGATATAATTTTTCAAAATCACTTATAAATTTATTTTACAGAAGAGTTTCTCATTTACAAAGGCTTTTGAACTCTTTTAAAATTATTACTTTCATAACCGCTTTTGTAAAATAATATCATATCTTATCTTTTACCTCTAAAACATTCCCAAAATTGTATGCTTATATTAGTAAATTTGAAAAAGTTTATAAACAAATATTACTCATCTTTAAAAGCTTTAATTAGTTGAAATAAGAAATAAGTTAATAATATAATATAATTTAGCTATATTCTACTAACTAAATTCCAATAAGGATCAAAATAGGTGAAATTTCATTTTGAAAACCTTTTAAAACATTTAAACAATTCAAACAACAAACCCATAAAAGTTGGACTTCTAGAGCCATCATCGCTCTATAATATATCATTCCATAATATGAAATTATTTATTGATCTGATTTGCTTTCTATAACTTTGGTCACACAAATAATAGATAATCATCATATAATCTAACTACAAAAACCAAGTGCATTTTGATGGTCTTCAACATACATGTTATTTCATAATTAATCATCGTTTCAAGTCTAGTATTTCAAACATACAAATCCACCAATTCAAACACTAAAATACTTGAAACTATAGAATGCAATTTCATTCTAAGCATTTCAATCAATCATTACGCAATTTTATTACAAAATCATAATCAATAAAACATGCAAATTATTTTGATTTAGAAATGTGAGTTAGTTAAATCACCTTAATCCTAAACCCTAGTTGCATCTACTACTACTACCTTGGATTTTCGCACATGAGCAGTTTCATGCAAATGTCGATTGCCCGAGCTCCTTCAACATCATTGCCTCTGGCTAGCAGATCAACATCCCCTTCCGTATCAGCTTTGGAGAACGTGCCACCTCTTTCCAAATTCACGTGTGAATGCCAGCCTCGCCTAGCACAAGAATGCCCACCATCGCCGAAGCACTTCATCACGGCCTGCCCAAGTAGTGCGTGGTTCCCTCCCTGGCATCATCGAGTAACCATGTCACGCCCTTTATTTCTTCTTTTGCATGTTTAAAAAAGGACCAGGGCATGAAGAGGAGCAGCCTTGATTTTATACAGAAGAGAAAAAAAATCTGGGATATATATATGGGAAGGGAGATTAACAAGTGTATAGGTGGGCTTGGCTTATTGTTTTAGGCCGTTTGAATTGAATTAAATTGTTTTATCTTTTTATATGAAACTCCATATTTTGTTTCCATTATACATAACTATTCATATTTAAAATATTTTATATCTATTAAAACATATTATTTAAATTTTAATATATTATCTAAAATGAAGTTTATTAACCAACTAAATTTTATTATAACAAAATTCTTCATTAAATATATTTATTTGAATACTAGTACAATTCCAAAATAATAATTATCAAAAAATTAAATTCAAACACTTCTATTTTAATTCAATTCATATGATATTATGGTTTAAAAAAAGAGTTGTTATAGATTTCCTCCCTTATAAAATTACGTCATCGCAATTTATTTTAGGAAGTCGTTACACACACTCAAATGCTAACAGAATTAGACATCTACAATCAAATTGATGCTTATGTAACTCTGTAAGTAATTAATATAAGAATCATGCTTATCATCCACCATAAATTGATAGATTAATTACTTATCTTTATTTCTTCACATACGATAATTTTATTAAAATTTTCTAGGTGTTAGAATTTTTGAAAAACTTCTGCAAAGTCTCATTTGTTTGGAGGCCATTTGCAATTTCACAAATATAATATACATCGATCATATGGTCGAAAACACGGTATATATGAATATTTCTAACACTTCGGTATTTTAATATGAAAATGTACCGTTATTTTAACATTTAAAGCAACTTATTTAACTTATACAGGAGTAAAAGCAAGTCTGCGCCATATTCTAATCCATATGACCTTTGTGTACCTATATTAACTCAAATCAAACACATAAGCTCATATGAATAAAGATTTATAACGTGGCGGTCATTCAACTAAATATACACATACGAGCAAATTTTGCATTAGCATTTTTACTTCCAAAATGGAAAATTATTTAGTGCTTTCAAGAATAAAGTTGAGTTTTATTTAGTTAGCTTCCCGAAACATTCTTTGGTTGTGAAAATTGTTATGCATTCATGTTATGGTGGTTTTACTCAAAATTACAAACTTCAAAACGAAATTTAATACGCCCACTTGTATAAAACCTCAATTTTCACTTAGTAAACCTAATTTTTTTAACTAAAGTCATTACTTATTGTCTTAGCTTTTAGAAAAGTAGAAGATCATTGAAAATAGACGAAGTATTTGAAAGTTTAGCCAAAATATTGGAGCATTGTAGTTCAAAAAAATTATTAACAAACTATACAAGGCAGTAATCATATGTACATGAATTTGAGTTCAAGAACTAAAGATAAAGAAGAAATCATTGCAGACCAGGTTAAAGTAAGTACACAAACATACAGGAAACAATATATGTGCAGATTTAAGGCAAATTCACACAGACACAAGGGACATGATATTCAAGGATTAGCAATAATCATGAACATAGTTCGAAATGCACAAAAGAGTGTCAGGTTAGCACTAAGAGTTTAAGCATGCATAATGGCAGGATGAGATAATTCAGGCTAGAGATACAACAATGCACTACAAAGACAAGCTAAAACTAGAATTCAAGATAGCCACATAAACAAGTTTAGGCATGTGCAAGCTTCGAATAAATAGACCATCAAAGACCCAAACCATCTCAATAAGGCAATATGCAATCACGAATCAAACAGTGATAAAACATCTAGTTTCAAGAAATGGGGAAAATGATGCAGGGAAATACAGTGCACAATGAAGACTGGAACATTAAGTTTAGGCAGATATAACATACATGCACAGAAATTAACATAGACAAGCCAACATGTAAATGCAGTAAACATTGATGATGAGAAGTACACAGGCAACATAGTAATTAAACCACAAGCATCACACTCTACTAACAAAACAACTAGAAGTGAATCAAGGAATGGCGATAAATAGGAAATGTAATTATCTTTTGATTATAACCAGCAAGTTCATAACAACGGCCATAACAAATAACTTCTATATCATATGTTAACAAATATCTCAATACAAGCATCATTGGAATTATCGAATAAGAATGGGTCTACAGAAGTCAAGACAAAAATGAAATTTCAACCAAAGAAATGAGTTGAATGAGTCAAGGCCATAAAATAGAAAATCAAAAATAAAGGTATGCAAATATATATCTCAGCAACTAAGCTTTGCAACAAACTGTCAACCACGTCAACTAAATCAAATGTAAAGGCCGCCTAATTACAAAATGAAAACAGCAACTAACTGCTAGCATCAATAATTGAAAATAAGTACAACGGAATGAAATTCAAGCATTTTAGAAATTTACATAATTTCAAACGAAGAAGTACAAGTTGAGGCAGAGCAAGGAACAAAGGATAACTTAATATCATATATATATGTATATATTTTAGAGGAAGATAAAACATTTAATTTTAGGCCGAATCAAAATTTCAACAAGTCAAGGCAATTCGATCAAAGATTAAGATTAACATAATCAATAGTGTCAAAATATATTCGAGAATATATCTTGAAATTCAAAGATGGACAAGTCAAATTTTTCATGAAACGATCAATCAAAAATCGATGTAAAAATAATCCTCTGAAAATATCAAACAAAAGCCAAGTCAAAACGAATAATAGGGTTTTATTAGTGGAAATGATCTTACGGACGATGCTATAGATCAAATTGGGATGGTCGGCTATGCATGGGGTCGTGCAGTAGTATCAGATTAAGTATATAATGAAATAAAGAAGAACTACATTAATCATTTAGGTGGGAATAATACAATTGGAAAAGCATCGGTCACTACGTGCTTACTGCATTTTTGATTTTGTAAAGACCGGGTGAAGAAAAAAACAACTTACTAATATCAATAAATCAATCATTAATATTTGCATCAATGAATCAATTAATTATTTGTATCGATGAATCAAAGGAGTTTGCTAATGCAAATTTAAAAAATCTTTTATTTAAACTATCAATTCATATATCATTTATCTTTTCCACTTCAAACCATTAAATTAAAAAATTTAAATCCTTTATAGCTTATACATAATTCAGGACATTTCATAAAATTGCATATGAGTATAATATCAATTAAAATAATAAACCAAGTTATATATTTTTTATATCTTATTTTCAAAAAACAAATAGCTATCAAAATCGAACTTTATTTAGAAAATGTAATTTATAAAGTAATTTTTTTTTCTCTTTTCATATAAATTTAACTCTTTACTTTT
The DNA here is from genome assembly GCA_030765085.1 of Allium cepa. Classification (NCBI taxonomy): domain Eukaryota; kingdom Viridiplantae; phylum Streptophyta; class Magnoliopsida; order Asparagales; family Amaryllidaceae; genus Allium; species Allium cepa. The sequence continues at coordinate 619,495,375 of CM060942.1, forward strand.
TATTTCTTTTCCTTATTCAAAACAATCTATTTTATCTATAGACTTATCAATAAAATGCTATTGAATTCAACTTTAACAGATATCACTATTTATAGTTTTCAAACTCAATTCATAATAAAATATACAACATCGCCATGCAATAAGATTTTTAGCTATTTTTCTTTCCAATTAGCTGCAATGTAGATCGTCTAGAATTTTACATCAACAATGCCTCACCATTACTCAACTTCACACTAATCTCATGACTGCATACGTTGCTTGAAAATAATTAGATTTATAAAATAATGTTTTCAATTTTCCAAATTAACACATTATTTTATAAAATATTATAAACTCCCTGTAAAACATTTCTTATTACATTTCCAAAATACTGTGTCGATTCTGCCTTGTTTAAGCGTTTAGAAATTTCTATTGATACGTTAGCTACTCATATCGATCAAAATTCATAAACTGCTCGTTGATTCCAAAAATGTGTATCAATATTCAATAGAATGTCGTAGAGATTAAAATGATGAACGAAATTAAAACATAGTAGAGAAAGTAAATGAACACACATATTTTTATAGTGGTTCGGCAATCTTGGCCTACGTTTACTTTGTATTTTTATTAATCTTGCACTTATTATAATTTCAAGAAAGTTTGGATTGGTAGGAATCCATTAGTAAAAGAATGAAGAATAATAATAGCGGAGCCTAGGCAGTAGAAAGAAGGATCCTCTTTATGGAGAATGGTCATTGTATTTATAGGGAAAGATGTGTATGGATTAGGCTAAAATTTGCCAAAAGAATCTCTAGATCTATAGGAGCCCATATGAACGATCGTGGGTCCCATCTCAATCGTTGAAACAATCGGTACCGATCGTTCATTTGTGATCCAATGCACCTATGATTACTTCTGTAAAATCCCCCATGGCTTTATCCATGCTCCTAAATTTTGGTGTCATTCCGACATTGTATTAGTAAGATATTGACCGATCTTCATTAAGTTGAATCCTTTTGGCCGAAATGATCTGATCGATCATGAACGATGTATGCTGATCATTCATTTTTGCTCATCTAGGCATGCGATCGATTTTAGTGGCTCCTTCCTTCAATATATTATTGTTCCCAAAGTTTCATATGTAATGGATTTGTAGATTCTGGGATATCGATCAATCATCGTTGAGTTAAGCTATGGAATCGATACGATATGATCCATAGTAATGAATGAATATGGATTGTCCCTGATCCATCTTCATGGTGTAGTGAGTGTTCATACTATGAATGTTCTATTGAGTTCTCCTTTAGCTTCCACTTTGCCACTGCTTCATATTATCATCTTTGTCTGATTTTTAGGCTTCATGATCATTAATCTGATGCATCGGTCTAGATGACCGTTGAGTCGATCTCGTTTGATCAATCCAAATATAGCCAAAGTCTGGATAACACCACTCAAGGACCAATTAAAGCTGAATAAACCCTCGATATTTTTCAACCACTTTAGAAAATAATATTCATACTTTCTCAAATCATTTGGTTACTTATATAAAGATATTAACATATGATGTTACATTTTTATACACATCCATTATCAACCATTTGCATTCAAAATAATACATCACACCATATTCAATTATTCACAATAGCAAGCAACCTTTCAAATTTTATCGTATTTTATTGTATTTATTAAGTATGTTTTCCAATTCCAAATTTAATTAAGTATATATAATTTATGTAACAACCTGGAATTTCATGGCTTTTTTGCAAATATTTAGTTAATTTTAAATATTAAAATAATAGATTTTATAATTAAAATAAAACTCCTTTAAACAATAACTAGTGATGATGAACTAGTTTTTCAAATTTAGTTTAGAAAAGTAATTAGTTCGTAGAGAAATCGAAAATGTGACCGGAGTTTATTTTTCAAAATTTTGAATTTTCATCGGCTAAAAGTTAGTGGAAACGTTTGAACTCTTTAGTGTGGATATACACATTTATAAATAACATAAGTATGATTAGGATTATCTAAATATACATAGACACACACATACACTTAAGTATATAATGATGATGTGATTTGTTAGGAAAAAATAAAACAAAATTTAAAAAGGTGTTTAACATAAGATACCATAAGAAACATAATAAAAAATTATTTACAAATGGAGTAAATGCATGTTGGCTCAAGGTAGGAAAGGGGTGATATGATTTTATGGGTTACATGGGAGGGGGGACCACATGGTGATGGTGTAGCATAAAACTGTAAAGGGTAGTGTACTTAAGGGGGTTTTGGTCATTTACTTTATGCATTTTGTATATAAAAAATTTTTAATTTTTAATTTCATTATATTTCCATTTCAAAAGCCTTCCTTCTTGCTTAAGCTCTTAAGAACTCTCTAATGGCTTCCTAAGTCCAAATGTAAAAATATTCTTTCATTTTCACTTCCTCCTTAAAACAAAAACAATACAGTTCATTCATTTCTCATCTACACCTCCTAACTAACCAAAGCAAGGCCATTTTCCCTCAAACCAAGAATGGATGAATTCAAACACCTGATGATTGAACCATTTCGTAACCCTTAGTCCTCCAAATCCTATTTTTCTAAGGAGAAAGCATGGATCAAGATCGCATACAAGTTCTAGTGAAGTTCGTGTTGTTTTAGATAGATTTTAGTTGAGAAAAGATTGCCTTTTTATCTAAAGTTTTAAACTTTAATTATTACTTATTTTGGTTGTAAAAATGTGTTTATTGTTGGGTAAGTTAATGTTGATTTGGTTATGCATGTGTAAGCTTGGATGTAGTGTTGGTCAAATTTGAAAATAAAAACATAAAATTTGGTTTGATTTTGCAAGTTATGATTTGTTGCTTGTGAATGTTGCTTATGGCTTATGGCAAGTTTTGAATGTATGAGTTTATATATAAGTGTAGTAAGCTAAAAAAGAAAGTAGCACTTGATTTTTAGTCATATCGACATCGAGATCCCTTATTAAATTTGGTTTCTATACTTACTTTATTTTTAGAAAAGTTTTATAAAAGTTTTAAAACTTTATATTTAGTTTCAAAAATTTATCCAAAGTTTGTAAAAAGTAGGTTGAAAATTAAAAGATAGAGCTTTGAAAGTGGTATGGAACATAAAATACGTTTTAAAATTACAGATCATATAGCGATAGTCGCTATGGATGCAATTCGTAAAAATCGAACTCTTTTTGAAATCTAAAGTGTTTTTCACTTAAATATCTTTTGAAAAGCATTTTCAAACTTATTTGAAGTATGGAAAAGTAATTATTATTATATAGTTATTTAATTATTAAACAATTAATTAAGGTAATAGTGCTTAATCATTAGTCAACAAGGGTAATTAGTACTTAAGTGTTAATCAAGAAAGTTAATTAATTAGTTAGTTAATAAAAGATTAGTCATTGTTTAATTGATTATTAAAGGAATAATAAATATTTAATTAAGATTAATTTTTAATTTATTTTAAAATGGGTTTAATTATTTATTAATTATTAATTAAGTTAAATTGAAGTATGATTTAATTAGGACTCAATTAAGATTTAAATTATTAATAAATGAAGGTTTAAATTATTATTAATTATTAATTAAAGATTAATTATGAGTTAATTATTTATTTTAGAGATTAATTATTATTTAATTATTTATTTAAAGGATAATTATTATTTAATCATGTATTTAAAATCTAATTGTGGTTTAACTAATAATTAAAGTTTAATTACTATTAAATAAAGAGTTTAAATATATTTAATTATTGAACAAAAGTTTGATTCTAAATCGCTTTATTTCTAAAGACCGGTTTTGTTTTTAAAACTACTCTCTTTTAAAAGAATATTTTAAATCCAATGGATTTCTTTGTTGATTAGCTTTATGGAACCTCATTGAATATGAAATCTAATGACATACATTTAGCAAAATAAAACACCATTCTGCTAATTAAGTTATGTTAGACATCTGTTTGATAGAATATACGATTCTGCCATTGTTCACAAAATAGATTTTGTTTGACATTTATTTAAGCAGAATAAAAACCCAGTTCTACTATTATGGTAACTTGGACATTTACATATGCTAGTTGATTCTTACTGGTCGATTACCTTTATATATGTGCTAGATATGTAAACACCCATGTTATAACTGGAAAGTTAAACTTAATTAAATATGAACAATTGTGGTTGCTAAGCCTTTTTCAAACTTATGAAGTCAAATATTTAATTTTTCATCCTTTTAGAAAATGGTTTAAAGTTTATTATCATTTTTAAATATGATATTTAAAGGATAATTAATAAATTATTTTATTAAAATGTTTGAAGTTAATTTAGTACTATTTAAATGGTTGTTTAAAATCATTATTTTGTTAATGAGATATAAAGGTAATTAAATGAAGGTGGTTTGAATAGTAACTTGTTTATTTAAAGTTGTTTAAATAATTGATTTTTATCAAAGGAAATTATTGATTAACATTTAGTAGAGTTTTTTTTTAAATAAGAAAAGTTTATAAAAGGAGTTTTATAAATTGAAAAGAGATCGTGAAATTTGGGAAAGAGTTTTACAAATGATTTGGATATTTATAAATGATTTTGGGTATTTAAAAAAGGGCTTTATAAATGGTTTTAATATTATAAAAGAGTTGTAAATAAACTTGGAGATTTATACAGAGTTTTTGTACTTGGATTTGGAATTTTAGAAAAAGAGATTTTCATAAATGAAAGAAATTTATTAAAAGGATTCATGGAAGAAATTTATGAAAGAATATGAGATTGGATTCCTTTAACTGACCTTCTTAATTTTCGATGGTATGGACATTCGTTCCACCCTTAACACCAAAGGAATAGTTTTTGAGATTATCCTTGTCTGCAATTTAAATAACTTTTGTTGCGATCCTTTTAATATGATTTTGAAGTAAGAAATCTTTCATAATGTTTTATGAATATACTTGTGCCAGTAATTTAAGTATATAAATATTTTAATAAATAACTTGGAAAGAAATTTAAATAGATGGAAGATTTAGTTTGAGATTTAGTGGTTGCTACGTGAAATTAAATCTCTGATTTGTTGTTTGATTGTGTATTTGATAGTTAAATAACCAAGTATCAAATCTTAATCAGTTTCGACTTAGGAAGTAAATAAGAGCATCACATATTTATACAGTTGAGGACCCTTGGGATAACTCATTCTAATGAAACGTCTATAACTTTGAGCGATATATTAGAGATCCCTTTAGGACTCTAATGTATTCTTCTTACTACTGAAAGAACGGAGAATGAGTCAATCGAAAACTCGGTTGTTGGTTCGGAGAGACCGAGACCAGCTATATGATATGAAAAACACTTCGAACCAACATGGGCTTTCGAATGGTAGACATTTTGATGATGTTTTGAAAATGGAGTTCTTTAAAGTTCAAGGGTCATTTGCTACTAGTCCTAAGGGTGATTCCAAAATGGATGTAGTGGAGGTAGTGCCTTCGGTTTCTTTCAGACCAAGAATGAACTTTTATGGAGAAATGCTGTCATTGCATTTCTGTTTAGAGGGTAGTGTTAGCATTCTAAGTATGAAATACTAAAGGAAGGTAAATCGTTACCTCATGAGCCTCATACCTCAGAAATGACTAAAATATGATAGATGCAGTAGAGCTATGTTGGTCGCTCCCATAAAGGTGTGTCACCGCCTTTCTAGATTATCATATTATGGATTCGGTTGTGCATAAGAGCTCCCTATTAAGGTTGGGAATAACCATGGTGATGACAAATTTTGAAACCAATATGACTTGATTGAGCTTTCTCTCGCTATTTACCAGACTGATCTTGGTGTTATTTCTTTATAATTATCAGGTTAGCCCGAGCATATTTTCTAGATTTAGCAAGATTTTTTGGAACTTTCAGGAGATGAGCTGAATGCCTCCAAGACGTAGTATCTTTTATAGTTCCACTGCTTTCTTTTCTTTTTGTATTCACTAGCATTTGTATGAATAGCCTGATAATGTAAATGTAGTGGGTCATATATAATATGGCTTATATGTATAATAACTACATGTATACTAATCTAAGTAGAACAATATAACTGAGCATGCTAATATGAAGTAAATAAGAGTAATCACACTAGAATTTTTATACTGGTTCGGATCTCCCGTCCTATGCCAAGTCCAGAAACTCCCCTTGGGTATTTCACTAACCAATAACCCACGCTTCGTCTAGAGGAATACCCTTATATATAGGAATTACTTTGCCAAGCTTATGTTCTAAATAACATGGATATTGATTGCTAGTACAATTCTTATGATAATCTCCTTGGTGATTGGAAATGTGTAATTCGTGATTATGGAAGTGAATTGAATAATTCTTGAATGTAGAATGTTATACAATGGTATTGGGCACTTGAGAGAGTATAAGATCAGAAAGTAGTAAGATAGAGAGTTCAAAAATTGAAAATGATTTCTAATCTTGATGTATATTTAAATAAATCAAAGAGTCGTGATAAACAGTTGCAATCATTCACATATAGTCATTTATGTTCAAAGAGATAACTACAAAAGATTCAACTCTTCGAAATGTGTTTTAAGAAAATAGCTCTTATGTAGGGATCAATCAGCAGGTATAAAAGCCAGCTTATGCCAGCATATTGAATAAGAACATGAAAGCACGCTTGAAATTTGAAAACAAACGAGCTGTAATAAAATTGTATGGCTTAATCGACAATATACTTTTCTCAGTTGATTGCCCTCAATCGACTGAGAAAATGTTCAGTCGACTAAACTGTAGAGAATTCTATGTTTTTGCATTTTTCGTTTTCTAGTCCCTTTCAAACTCTTTGATAATTTAAATACTTTCTATATGTTGGTGTGTATATGTGTGCATATGAACTACCAAGGAAATTTTACAAGTAATTCTAAGATCACATACATAATCGTAGTTTCACGATCTTTTAATTTGTTGTAGCACTTTCGTATAGATGACATATCTTGGTTTTGTCGTCGTTCCTACATAGTAGATATGTACTAGATATATATGATGATATAGTTGTCACCATTAAAATATTAGAATCAGAGTTTTAACAATCTTCCCTTTTCTGACGATGACAACCGTATGTATGAATATAAATATATAACACGTTATCTCCTCCTTAATGTACCCCCTTCATGATTTTCTCCCCCGTTGTCATCAACAAACTAAAGATAATACAATAGAGTTTGAATATGATAGTTGTCAGAAAAAACAAAGATAATCACAGTTGAACATAGCGATATGTTTATAAACATAGAAAACAAAACATAATAACAGAACAGGTCCAACAAATAATAGGTTCAATGCAATAACAAAACACAATAACAAATTAGTTAATTAAACAACTTTGACCACATAATAGGTCCAACACAAATGGACACCAAATAAGAAAAATAAACAAGACAAAAATTTTAACAAATTAAAATACCAGCAAGTAGACGGGCTTACCAACCCAAGATAATCTAAGATTTCAGATCCGATTTCTACGGTGAAGATGGACGAGAGCATAAAGCAATTTTGTTCCAATAGAAATCCAAGAGTTGTTTTCTCAAATGTCCTTTAACGTTTAATCAATTTCTTCTATTGATTAAATATAATCTCTTGATTTTTAAGCATGCTTAAACAACGAAATTCCTTGATCATTGTCTGAGCTCCAATTGACCTCTTCAGGATTTTATTGTTGAATATTCTCTTATTCAACTTGTTGAGATGATGATTGAGCAATGGTGTCAAGGACTAGATGAGATACACAATCATTAAAAGAAGGAAGAGTCTCACCTTAGAAGGAAACTTGATAAGCAAGATTTATTTTTGATCCATTATTTTCGGGATAAGAAGATCTTACGAATTGTCAACATCAACCCATAGTGAACAAAAATCTTTGTTAAGTAGGAACCGAAAAATATAGTATGATGGGTATGGGCATGATAGCTCTTATTTCATTATGAATAATTCAAGCCCAATTCAAATTTTGATTAGAATAAAGAGCATAAAAAATTTTGTAATTATTATCGTACATTTTCTCATAGCTCTCAGTTCATGGAAATAAATGTGAAGGGTCATTTTATTAATAATTCGAGCTTGGGGTCTTAGATTGGCAGAAATATTTTTTTCTTCTTGGTTCGAAAAAGGTAAATATAACGGAATCATAAGCAAACCTGTTGTGATTTATATCATCTAATTCAAGAATGATTTTATCACAATCTAATATAACGCCTAAATCGTGAACATTCAAAACATTATCAACTCCTAAGACTCTATTCCATAAAATTCCACTGCCTTCATTATTCAAGGGTATGTAGAAATCCCCTTGAAGGTTAGCATAAAACATCCTAACAAGGAAAGGGTAAACTTTTACCTTATTTTCTTTGGCATCAATTAATGAAAGAAATCCATGTTCTTGAGCAAGTTGTTCAATCCCAAATTCATTGAATTCGAACACCTTGTGGGAAGTTTCTTGAAAGATTCTCTTATCATTGAGATCGTTGAAGCAGTGATTTATTGTTGCCATTAAGCCATTAGAGCAATTGTTCATCGGAAGCAAACTCTAGATGGGATGGTCTAGCCAGTTCCTTTCCTTTGAGAGGCCTTTTCATAGAAACTGTCTATTTTAGGCGAGGTGCCGTTGAATTTTGGGAGAAAAACTTTCTTGGGTTTTTGATTGAAAAAGAGAAAAGTGATGAAATTATCAAAGGGTATGTCATTCAAGCTAGTTTTTAAAAACTGGAACTGTGACGTTCAGTCGATTGAAACTAGGATTTAGTCAACTAGAAGTGGTATTTTTCAAGGTAGAAACTAAAGTTTAGTTTAATAGACCGTTGGAAGAATTTTAGTTAGCTATGCATTGGGTTCAAGCGATTGAAATCATATCATGGTCGACTGAAATGTGCAATTTTTGATCTAGAATCTGTTACTGGTTTTAGCTGACTAAGTTTAATGATCTCAATCTACCGAACTGAAGGAATACTTATATACTGTGTATTTTTGTTCTTTTTCATGTAGTTTAAATTTTTTATTTCCAATTTTATATGTTCACTTAAGTTATTTTGAAGGTGTTTTATATGATGATATAAATTTTATTTATTATTATCTAGCAAATATAAATACAAATTTTTAATTTATATATATATATATATATATATATTCATAATTATGTATTGTAGACATTATTTCTCCCTTGATGCATCTGATTTCTTGTGCGCAGTTCAATCCTAAGAGTTTGTTTTATTTTTAGTTTGTTCAGTTGAGGGCTAAAGTGGAGACCAATTTGGACAAACTGAGGTGTGATTCATGTTTTGGTTTGATGGCCCTTCCTCCCATCAGTTTCTTAGAGTAATGTTGTAAGTTTATACAAGGTCTCTATTAAACGAGGAATATTTATGTAAACAATCTTTCATTGTAGAATGGCCACAGATTGCTAGATTACACCATTCAAGAAAGTTAAGAGAAGATCCTTGACTTCATTGCTCGTAATACATTTATTTTTGAACACCCGTCATTTCTTATTGACAGCGATAAATTTCATCAACTTTAGTATTAATGAGCAATGATTCAAATGTTACTCGTGATCCATTTATTTTTGTTGCACATAAATTACTTGAGCACATATTAAGGCAGCAGAGATATACTCGGCTTCATATGTTGAAATGAAAACATAATTTTGCTTTTTACCAAATGAAAAAAACAGAGATTGATCGATAAAATGACATGTGCCACTTGTATGTTTTCTATCCATTTTGCAACTATCAAAATCTACATCACTATATGATACGAGTTCGAAGGAGCTATCTTTCAGGTAGAAAAGACCGTAATCTTTAGTATTGGTTAAATATTTCTATTAACCGCTCGATGATGTGAATCCTTAGGTTATGCTTGAAATCGTGCACATAAACACACTCATTATTATATCAGGTCTACTTGCAGTTAAGTATAGTAGAGATCCTATCATACTTCGGTATAATTTTTGATCAAAATCTTTTCCCTTTTCATCTTTATCCAACTGTAAACTAGTTCTCATTGAAGTTGGTTTACTAGATGTATTATCCATTCCAAAATGTTTTATCAAATCCCTACAATATTTTTCTCAATTTATAAAAGTTTCATTTTCTAATTGTTTTATTTGTAGTCCTAAGAAAAAAAAAATTCTCCCATATGGGACATCTCGAACTCATTTTTCATTTTGTTTGAAATATTGGTACATAGTTTTTAGTTGGTTGATCCAAATATGATATCATCTACATAGACTTGTACAATTAGTATATCGTTATTTTCTCTTTTTATAAATAAAGTTGTTTCGACATTACCAATTTGAAAACCAGAATTTATTAAATGTGCTTTTAGGCTCTCATACCAAGCACGGATTGCTTGTTTTAACTCGTATAATGCCTTTTTAAGTTTGAAAACATGATCTGGATATTTTCATGAACAAATAAAGATGGTTGCTCAATGTAAACATTTTCTTTTATAAAACCATTTAAAAATGCATTTTAACATCCATTTGAAATAATTTGATATTATGATGACACACAAAGGCTGGTAATGTTCTAATAGCTTCAGGACGTACTATAAGGGAAAATGTTTCTTCATAATCAATTCCTTCTACTTAATTATATCCTTAAGCAACTAACCTTGCTTTATTATGAAATATGTATCCATTTTCATCTGATTTATTTTTGAAAACTCATTTTTTTCCTATTACAGATTGATTAGTTGGTCATGGTACATGTTCGCACACATCATTTTAATCAAATTGACTTAGTCCCCTTGCATTGCAAAAATCCAGAAATCACCTTTTGATGAATTTTTTATAATTTTTAGATTTGAAGTTGGATATGAAAGCTATATGACTCATTTGATTTAGTTGGTTTCTAGTTGAAACTTTTGTGATTAAGTCACCAATTATATTATTAATCGAACGATCTTTTAAGATTCGAGATGGAGATCTTAAAAGATTATCATTATCATTATCATTATTGTTTGTGAAGTTATTTTCAGGTACAAGAGTATTATTATCACTATTATCATCATTATTATTATATTAAATTTCTTTATCATCATTATTTTTGTTATTCCTAAAATCTTCTTTAAAGTAAACATGAAGACTGTATTTTATAGTGTTAGTTCATTTATTAAAAATTCTATAAGCTTTATTACGATCAGAATGACCAGCAAAAATTCCTTCACTGGCTTTTAGATTGAATTTTCCAAGATTATCTTAGAATTTAAAATAAAGCAATTAGAACCAAAAACACGAAAATATGATACTTTAGGTTTCTTATCGAATTTTTTTTTATAACATGTATTCTTAGTCATTGGTCTAAGTACACGATTTAATATATAACATGCAGTAGCAACAGCTTGACCCAAAATTTCTTTAAAAACTACTGCTACTTAGCAATGTTCGTGCACATTCTTGTAATGTTTGATTTTTCCTTTCGAATACCTCATTTTGTTGTGGTGTTCGTGGAAATAAAAAATTATGACTAATTTTTTTTATTGCAAAATTTTTCGAAAATATCATGTTCAAATTCTTTGCTATGATCACTTCTTATACTTTTGATTTTTAACTTCATTAAATTCTTAATTCTTTTAGCGACAATTTTGACCATTTCAAACGTGTCATTTTTATGTTTCAAATATAATGTCCAAGTGTATCTTGAAAAATCATCGACGATCACAAAAACATATTTATTAAGATTTATTGATCGTACTTGAGTTGACCAATCTAGATGGAGTAGTTTGAGTAATTGTTTTGTAGAAATTTCCTTTTAAAATTTTTAACTTTATAATTATTTTGGGTAATCCTCTTGCTAAATCATTTTTGGCTAATTTATTTATATATTTAAAATTTATATGACAAAAGCATTTTTTCCATAGCCTTGGGTCGTTATGATTTGCGATCAAACATAAATCACTGTTATTTTAATATTCAAATTTAAAACATAAACATTTCGATTTCTTAATCCTTCAACTATTAAAATATTAATTTGATCGAATATACTACATTTATCTTTTTAGAAATCGATTCTAAATCCTTTATCACATAATTTACTTATACTTAATAAGTTGTGTTTTTATTTTTCTACTAACAAAACACTAGTAATAAGGGGAGAAGTCGATATACTGACGTTAATGATGTCCCTAATGTCGATGACATATCCTATTGAATTATCGTCAAATGTCATAGTGCCGCCATCGATATATGTTATATTTGATAACATTTGTGCATGAATTGTCATATGCTTGGAGCATCCGCTATCGACTATCCATTTCTTCTGTCTTTTAATTTTGTTTTTTGGTACCTTCAAAATAATAAGAGTTTAATTGGTACCAGTTTCCCCCATTAGGGTTCTATGTGTTAGTGGGGGAAGGTAGCCATATTCAAGAGGGTCTTGGACCTTTAAAAATGTAATTGTCATTATAAACAATATTTTTCAAGTATTCATCTATGTTTTTTTTGCCTAATCAACTGGTTATTTGATTTAGGAATCCGTATTTTGACAGTATTTGCATTAGAAGTATTAATCTTAATTTTAGATATAGGCTTCTTGAACTTAGTATAAGGTGTACTAGAGTTCCTATGCTTTTCCTTAGCTTTAAATCCTAATCCATTTCGATTTCCTGATGGTCTTGATAGCTTGATCAAATTTTCTAAGTTTTGTTTTCATTTATTAGATTTTGATATGTTATTGGTAATTTGATCTAGCTTAGTCTTCAGATCAAATATTTCAACATTAGTAGAATCTAAACTTGTTTTTAGTTCAAGCTTTTGTTTTTGAAGATTAATATTTACTAGTATGCTATTTTGTAAATCACGTAATAAAGCATTATTTTGAGAAGATAATCTTTTACATTCATTTTATGCTATTTCTAATTCCTCTTTCAAAATTGTTTTCTTATACTTTAATAAACCCATTTCTAACTCCGCTCTATTCAGTTTTCCTACATATTCCTTATCTAGTTTTTTAGATTCTCTATATTTATCGTCTAAGTCTATGCTAATTTCTAAAATTTCATCATATTTTATTTCAAGACGTACCTCATCAGTGCTAGCCATAAAACAAACATTCGCTTGTTTGGAGTTTCTTTCACCATCAAAAGAAGAAGACGAATTGGAATCATCTCAAGTTACTAGAAAGGCTCTTCGCTTTTTCTTCAATTTCTCGAATTTTCTTTTACTTTTTGTCATTGTTAATTTGTGGACAATCTTTCTTCATGTGGCCAAAATTTTCACAGCCATAACATTTGACTGATGTTTAATTTGATGAATTCGAATTGCCACCATTCTGAAATTTTGTCATTTTCTTGAATTTCTTAAATTTATTGTAGTTCTTGGCAATAAAAAAATTTCTTCCTCTTCCAAATTGGATTTGTCGTTATTTGCTTGAAAGGCAACATTCTTCTTTTCTTAATTTTGTCCTTTCTTGCCTAGCTTCATACGACACCAAATTTCTTACTCATTCTTCGATTTTGAGTTGAGAGAGATCATTATCCTCTTCAATGGCTAAAACTTTTCTTTCCCATTCAATAATCAAAGAATTTAAAATTCGTGTGACTAAATCAAATTGATGAATTTGACACCAAGTGCCATGAGATCATGTTAAATAGCTTGAAATCTAGCATAAATGTTAATAATGGATCATTTTCTTCCATTTTAAAGGAAGAGAGTTGGTTTTGGAAAATAGAAATTTTTGTCTGCTTGACTTTGGCTGTGCCTTCATGAGTAACTTGTAAAGTGCGTCATATATCATATGCCATTGTGTAAAGCATAACACATGAAAATTGATTTTTATCAAGTAAATAAAATAGTACATTCATGGCTTTGGCATTATTAGTTGCCACTTTCTTTTGAGCATCAGTTGAAGTAATTATGTCAGTAGTAGGTGCTTCATATTTAGTTTGAGTAGCTTGCCAAATTTCTAAACCATTAGCTTCTATAAAGGTTGGCATACGTGTTACTCGTTAAGCATAATTAGACACGTTAAATAGTGAGACGAGCATTTGATTAACCTTCTTGAAATGTAATTTCCATATTAAATAATTTTTAATCATGTGCTACAGTAAATTGAATGACCTTACTCGATACCAAATGCAAGTGTAGTGGATCATATATAATATGACTTATGTGTATAATAAATGTGTATATACTAGTCTAAGAAGAACTATATAACTAAGTATGACAATATAGAGTAAATAAGGGAAATCACACCAGAATTTTCATACTGATTCAGACCTTCCATCCTACATCTAGTCCCAAAGCTCTCCTTCGGTTTTTCACTAATCAATAACTCTCGCTTCACCTGGAGGAATAGGCTTACACAAAGTGTTTCTTTGACAAATGTGTGTTTTGAACATGGATACCGACTGCTAGTACAATTCTTCCTACACTCCTTGGTGATTGGAAATGTGTAATTCATGATTATGGAAGTGAATTGAATGATTCCTGAATGTAGAATGTAGAGAATAGTAAAGAGCACTTGAGAGAGTAAGAGATCGAAAAGTTGTAAGCTAGAGAGTTCAAAAGCTAATAATGATTGCTCATCTTAATGTATATTCATATAAATCAAAGAGTTGTGATAAATAGTTGCAATAATTCATATATAGCATTTATGTTCAAAGAGATAAGTTTAAAAGATTGCAACTCTTTAAAATGTCTTTTCTGAAAATAGTTGTTATGTAGTAATCAATCAGCTAGTTATAAAAGCCAACCTATTGAATAAGAACTTGAAAGTACGTGCGAAATTTGAAAACAAATAAGCTATAGTAAAATTTTATAGTCGACTGTATACTTTTCTCAATTGACTACCCTCAGTCAACTGAGAAAAGTGTTCACTTGACTGAACTATAGAGAATTTTGTGTTTGTGCACTTTTCTTTTTCAAAGCCTTTCCAAGCTCTTTGATAATTTAAATTTTCTATATGCAGATGTGTATATATGTGTATATGAATTACAAAGAAGATTTTTACAAGTAAGTACAAGACCGCATACATAGTCATAGTTTGACGATCTTTTGATTTGTTGAAGCGCTTGAGTATAGATTATCTATCTTGATTTTCTCGTCATTTCTGCATAGTAGAAATGTACTAGTTATATATTACGATATAGTTGTCATCATTAAAATGCTAAAACCAAAGTTTTAACAGATAATAGGATAGTGCGCTCTGATGTTATGTATAAATAAAGATGATTTCTGTTTTGTAAATATTTTATGTATATTATATATTGCTCGTCATGAAGTGAGATTCTATTTTTTCTTCTTCTATCTTCACCTGAAATAATTTGTGTTTCAAATCCTTAAATGATCGGCACACGAATATCAAGGATGTATTGAGCGTCATCTTTATGTGTAAAAAAGGTAGAGGTAGATTGTTAATATTTACCATTCTATATATTTTAACTATTAACAGCTTAAATGTTTTTATTATTCACAAGTGGTTCTATTTTGCAGAAACAACTGGCTTTTATTAATAATTATGTCCATCCAAATTCAAATGGGTTTATAAATTCTTTGAATTATAGCTTTTTATTCAATTCCACATTTTAAACTAAGCATAAACCAAAACAAATGTTGATGCAAATAACATATATTTTAATCAAACAGCAAACAATCACCTTCGGCGGAAAACTATCTTCCAACTTCTGCTGCACAACTCTTATCACTTACAGGTCAGGGCATAGCAATATTCAAATCTAAGCCATCTAAGGTCTCACTTATACTATCTATTAAATATCACTCTTTACAGAAATGAATTCTAACTTTAAAATCATTTTCATAACAATAATTTGTATATAGATTCAATTTTTTTACAAATATGTCTTGATGATTATTCCTAATAATCGTTTATATTTATATCCTAATAGGAATATAAATTCTAATTCTACACTACATACCCAAGGGATGGGATTCTAAGTCTGTTTAGGGTTAGATCTCGACTCTGTGTCAATTATGTTTTATAATGTTCTGAACACAGCTCTGATACCAAGCTATAACAACCCGGGCATTATACCCATATTATTAAAGAACATTACAAGTAATGTAGTCTAATAATATGGAGAATACGGCTATTTAAGAGTCTATAAAATATTGATATTGGACCCACATAATATATACATCGCATCAAAAATACTGAATCAGGTACACAGTGATTACTAAATGATATACATTACATATCCTACTAAATTTCAATATATACAATGATGAAGTAAAGTGAAACAGCCAAACTAGTCTGCTCTAGTGCTAGCCCAAAAATCCAAAAATCAACGAGTCCAATACCTGTAGAGTCTCGTCCTGACCCGAGTGTTTTAATATAAACGGGTCAGATATATCTAATAAAATATTGAGACACTAATATCATAAATATATGAGTTAACCAAAAAAATAAGCCAAACTATGCATGAAACCAAATAATCATAATAAGGCATATTAATTAAAAATTACCATTTCATAAATCCATATCAAGTCTCAATGGATTATCATCTAAAAATAGGGTGATAAAAATTCAAAATTCTTTAGAGTCGAAAAATATTAAATATCCATCCCAAAATCTCTAAAGAAATAATCATCACTAATTAAATAATAGTGGTAGTCAACTATCAGTTTAATACAACGACACAGATTATAACGTATCAAAATAGACCCCACCACATAGTGTATAAATCTAACATGTCTAAATAGACTACTTTGTGAATTTACCCATCGAAAACAAATATAGGCGAACATCATCTAAACTGTATACAAAGAAATAAACTGATAGGTATCAGTCATCCGATCTATAAACTAATCATGCATGTAAATACTTGTCTAAGAAACAAAATGGCGGCCTTGTTACACCATGACAAACCTATCCCTCCAAAATTGGTCTACCTACCCAAATTTAAGAATGGTATCGACTCTCAGGTCAATGGAAAATGAGTGGTCTTCTCTCGGAAATCTATCAGCCTGAAATTCGAACACCCTAAGATAATACAACTCTAAAGTATAAATTATTTTCGCTTTTGTAACTGCTAAGATTTAACCGCTGTCCCATATCAGATAGTGAAATTCTAATATTTACTAAAAACTAGTAAATTTCACTCGAACACTATTTAACAAATTATAATAACAAATGAAAGAATTGCAAGGATAGTGTAATGACCCGGAATTTCAACTTTAATTTGAGAATATTTAATTAACTTTAAATATTCAAATAATAGGTTTTATAATTAAAACAAAACTCTATTAAATAATAAATAATGATGGTGAAATAGTTTTTCAACTTACCTTACAAAAATATTTAGTTCAATCGAAAATGGGACCGGAATTCGTTTTTCGAGCTTTCGACTTTTCGCTGAATAAAGGTTGGAATTGCTGTAAACTCAGTGTAAACATATTTACATAAGTTTATAAATGAATTAGTATGTATATATATTATTATATACATAAGTATATATACATAGGGATGTAAGACAAAATGTAAATAGTGAAATGAAACGTGTTTAAACATGGAAATGACATTAGCACACACAAGTATGTATAGCATTTAAACTAGGTTAGCTAAGCAAATGGAAGGGGAAAATCTTGTGGTTGAGGTACATGAAGGTAAGGTGGCATGGTGATTTGGCAAGAGGAGGTGGAGGGTAAAGGACCAAGGGCATTAAGGTAATTTACTTTGTTTCTTGCTCACAAATACCCCTTTCATTTATTCAATTTTTCTTCCTCTTTCTTCTATCATATCTTTCTTTTATCTTATCCAAATATAGGTTTTATTTTTTCAGACCGTAGAAAATTCAATGGCTACAATTTCATATATACCACTTCTTTAAACCTACACTTAGATATGTCCAAATCTCATTTCTTTCAGACTCATTTTTGGATCCATATTTTCAAGTCGAAAGTACTTCTTCTTCTTTTGACCATATCTCCCTCAAAAATGATCCGGTTTGAGTGTTTCTTTTTTTATTATGGAGAAGAGAATTTAGAGGAATTTTCCCTCGACAACTATTCCAAATTCCATGGGTAACTTGTCCAAAAATCAGTTAAATGACCCATTTTTCAGGTTTGATTTTTGTGAATTTGAGGATAATCCAAAGTTCCTCTGCCTTTCAACGCTGAGCTCCACCACCCTTGGCTGTGTGCACCATAACTTAGGCCAAGCCCATTTAGCAAGGAAAGGAGGTGAATGAGAGTATCTAGTGTTGTTGTTAGTCGGATGCATCTCGGGTCGCTTTGAATAAAAGTTGGAAGCACAATTGTGATAAAAATCTTTCTTTTATGCGAACTTCTAAACTTTAAACTATTGTTGATCTTGGTTATGAAATATATTGCTTGATTTTTTGGATGTTGATGTATATATACATATTGTTTAGATATTGTATAACTTGAAGTTTGAAGTAAAGTAAGTAAGCAAAAGTTAGTAAGCGAACGTTAGTAAGGTTTGTAGTTAGAATTTTTTGACTTGTTATATGTGATAGTGATATATTCATATGTTGTACTCATGAATCTAGGTTTGTAATTTTGCTCAGGATGTTCTATGCTGAGAAAATTAGTGGTAAAGTGGTCAGTCGCAACATCAAAATCTCTTGGTTTACTGACTTGTTTACTTATGGATTGTTCGAGAAAATTTATAAAGTCTTAAACTTGGATTGATGTTTTTAAATTTTTTTATGTAAGTTTATAAACGTAAGTCAAAATGATTAGTAAAGGTTTTGGAAAGTGATTTGAATTATAAATAAAGTTTTGAAAATTACAGGTCCTATAATGATAGTCGCTATAAATACAATTCATGAAAAAAGAACTCTTTTTGAATTTAAAATATTTTAGTTTAAGTATATTTTTGAAAAGTTTTTACAAAAATTAATATAAGCTTTTAGAAGTAATTATTACTGATTAATTAATTAATTAATTAATTAATTAATTAATTAATTAATTAATGATTAATTAATTAAGGTAATTAGCACCTAATCATTTGTTAATAAGGGTAATTAGTGCTTAATTATTAGTAAAGTTAATTATTATTAGTTAATTGATTAAAGATTGTTTATTAATTTATAATTTATTTAAGGATTAATTTGTGTTTAATTATCAATCAATGATGAATAATTTATTTATTAAATAAAGAGTTTAATTAATTACTAATTAAGTTAAGATTTAATTAAAACTTAATTAAGAATTAATTATTTTTAATAATGGTTTAATTACTATTTAAGTTTTAAATCATTAATATTTAATTATTAATTAAGATTGATCAATAGATAATGATTTATTTAAAGAAGAACTATTTTAAATAATATTTTATTATTTAATTATTATTTAATTAATAATTAAAGGTTTGTTTATTATTAAATAAAGAGTTTAAATGTTATTTGATTATTAAATAAAAGCTTTAAACTTTAAACCTACTTTATTTCCAAAAGATCGGTTTTGTTTTGAAAGCAAACTTTGTTGTGTAAAATATTTTATCCAAGGGATTTTCTTTGTCGATTACACTTAAGTAATCCTAACTGAATATGAAACCTAATGACATCTGTTTAGCAGAATAAAACACCATTCTGCTAATTAAATTGTAATTGACATCTGTTTAGCAGAATAAAACCCCTTTTTGCTATAACTTAGTTGAATGAGTTATTTTGGACATCCGTTTAGCAGAATAAAACCCCTTACTGTTATCATTTGGTTAGATAAAATATAAATTATATCCATTTAGTAGAATAAATCTGCATTCTACTATTTTATTGTTTGGGAATTTAATTGCATGCTAGTAGATTAATATTTGATAAGTGATGTTTTCTATATGTGCATAGTTGTTATGTGCTTTTATACACATATCCACATACTTAAGTCATGTGATGTTTAAATGGAAATGGTATCCCCTATGAAGTATTTTGTTAAATCTTACGCATGGGTTTTAGAAAGATAATTAATTATTTAAATAAAGATGGTTTAAAATAAATTAATTAATTCAGTAATAATGTTTTAAAAGTAAATGATTATTTAATGATTTAAAATCAATTAATTATTTTAATAATGATGTTTTAAAATTGATCAATCATTTTAATAACGATGTTTTAAGGATAATTAATTATTTAAATAATGATGAGATTTATCTTAATTAACCATTTTAATAACGAGCTTTTAAAGATTAATAAATTATTTTAATAATAAAAGTTTAAAGTTAATTAATCATTTAAACAATGATGCTTAAAGTTAATTAATCTTTTTAAACAGTGTTGTTTTGAAGCAATGAATTGGGATTAAAGCTAACTAATTATTTTAAATAAAGCTTATGAAATGATTAACCATTGTTTTAAAAGTTAATTGATCATTATAAATAATGATATTTAAGTAATAAATTTGGGTTTAAAGTAATAATCGATCATTTTGATAAAGTTGTTTGAATTTAATACTTTTAATATGAAACGTTGGCAATAGTTTAGTTTTAAAAGTAAAGTTCGACTTGGTTATGGACAAGTAGTTCCGTAAATAATGCTGCCTATATGGAAAGGATTTAGTCATACTTTAGCATTAAACTTCGAGCCATGGACTTGTTTCTGTCTCAAAGATTAAAAATGTCATCAAGGCAATGCCTAGAGGTAACATTACCTTAACCTGCCCACTTCGTTTTCAACTAAGGGATGGCATTTGTTTGGAATCAATGAGTAATAATAAGTGTGACGCCCCACCTCTATGCTCACAATAACAAAGGTTATTATAAGGAATAACGTCTGCTATTGCGAAGAATAAGGCTTGTTAGAAGCGACCATCCGTAGGTTATGCCCTAGACGAGTGTTGATTACATCGATTGGAGTTGTGTAACTTACTCCCAACGATATATATTCAATCCAAATCTAAACGAAACTACGGTGGCTTAAGGAAAATTGAAAACAACTCATAATAATAACAACACAGATAAGTATAATCACATCAGAACAGAAATATCAGATATATAGCGGAAGACAAGTCTGGATACATGCTACAACAATCGATGGTTCACATGAAACAAATGTACATATACATAACCATCATACATACATGAGATGAGAGTCAATACACCAAAAGTAACACCTCGAAGTCTAAACAAAAGATGAAGTCCCAAAAGCTGAAGTGGCAACAGAAGCAGAGATAGCGGTTATCTTGAATAACTCGGTCTGACCCGAGTATTATTTAGAAGAAAATAACAAACGGAGCAGTCTAATTTAAACTTAGAAGTGAATGCATCATTAACAACATCAAAGCAAATCAATCATAACCTCGAATGAGACTATTCAACATAAATAATCAACATAGGTTAAATGAAGAAATCTCATTAAACTCCATCAAAATCAACTTTCAAATTCAAAATTGAACTCAAACCAGCAATACACAAAAATCTAGAAATCAAAATAGATAACTAGAAAATCAGCATAAAAGTGGATCGATCTCAGCATATGGCGAGTCTAAGCTACGCCGCACGTGCATCTCATATGGCCGAAGCCTACCGAGTGCTGTCATCGTAATATTTGGCGCCCAACAAATGACCCGAAGGTCTAGTACTGGTAATTGACCCGAGGGTCCAACATATGACCCGAAAGCCCAGCATAGTGGCTCGAAAGCCCAACAAAATCATAAAAATAATCAAACAACAAATCCACAACAATTATTTCAATTAACGAGTCCGGAATTAACCGAATTAGTAAAAGCGTGGTTCCATATTCTGCACTTTGCTAAATCGTTTAAATCTCTTCATCGTTTCCTTGAAAGTGAAAAATTATGTATTTTATATAAATAAAATTTACGTTCTCAAATGGACAAGTCCGGAATTAAGCTAATCGATAAAAGTAAGGGTTCATAGTCCTTAATTTTGTTGAAGCGTTTAAATCGCTTCCTCATTCTTTTGAAAGCGCAAACTCTGAAATTTTTAGAAATAGTTATATTTTAAAACGATTTAAAAACACGTGATTAAAATAGCAACATCTATAGCAATTTCGACAAAGAAATTGTGCTTCTCGAAACACCATAAAAACAGACATCAATTCAGCGTTGCGGGATAGCCGCTTGAAAACTCACTTTAAATTGACAGTTACTGACGTCAAAACAACAGTAATTTTGATTCGTGAAAAATCTCATCAAAACAACACGTTTCAAAAATATTTTACCGGAGTAAAAATCTGTTATAAAAATAACGGCAACACAATACGTTTCAAAAACGCAACACCGGTTCAAAATAAATTTTACATCAGAATACACTACTGATATAAAATATTTAAAATATTGGATAGCCTCGGCAATAACATTACAAACGTTGCTACCACAACATTCGTGCACGAAAATAGTGTAAATTTAGGTGACCTGTACACATATTAGTGAATGCAATTGCTGGCCTTTGAACAAAATCAAAAATGAATTGGCCACATATTATTATTACTCATATTCACGAAATGCATGCATACACAAAAATGAAATTATAAAGATGAAGTGACCTGGTAATGGTCCATTTATGCTCACGTAACTATTTATGCTTACGTAAATATAAATTGACCTGGCTCACGTAACTATTTATGCTCACGTAACAAAATGCACTATTTATGCGAACCTGGTTTTCACGCCCTGGTCTAGACCATGCAATTCGGGCGCATACACTATTTTAGTGTAATGCAACTTTCGTGATACTCATTTTAACATGTAGTAAAGTCCAAAAATAGCAATTGGCCTGGGAAAAAATTTATTCAACACACACGCGTGTATACACTGTTCTGGGATTTATTTCATGCACTTTTACTTGGCATGTAGAAATGAAGTAAGCAAAATAAAAATCTTGGAACTCATTTTGCACAAAAAATAGACAAAATATAACCTGGGTAACATTTTGTTAAAAACAACAACACACGCACGTAATTGACACACGCACGCAAATGGAATTCAAAAATGTCTGGACACTATAAATTTTTGCATGCAAGTATGAAAATAAACTAAGGGTTTGGCATTATACACGTGCCCACTTATAATGAATTACTAAATACAACTTGAACACTATAAATCTTTTTCACGCAAATGATGTAACCCAAATACTAGGCCTGAGCTCATTATATTGCACGCATGAAATATTTGATGATCTGAACTATATTTTTAATGCACACATAAATGAAGTACTAAATATACTAATGTTTGCACGAAAAATGGGCAAACACCTCCAAGTCGTACGTATTAATTGATTTTATGTTGTTTCTATTGATTTGGGTGATTTACGCAAATATATGAAAAGCAGGGACTAAACTGTAAAAGACACACAGATTTATAGTGGTTCGGCCAGAACGTGCCTACGTCCACTTTATATGTTATTCTCCTTTTTCTTTCAGATTACAAGTACAAAGCTTTGTATACAAGTATATGAAAGTTGTTTGAAAGTTCCTTCCGTGCTTGAGCTGTCAAACTTTCTGCCATTGTTGTACCCCTGCCCCTCTATTTATAGAGCGAGGCTGGGGGCAGGGGTCTTGGATATATATAGCCGCTGACGGGCCTGGACTGCTGCAATATGGCCTGGTAAAGTTGATCCGGAATGCCTTCTTCAGGTTGGTTCGGTAGTGGAAGTTGGAGATGGTCAGGAGAGTGCTGGTCCGGTGGTGAGATGGAAGAGGCTTGGACCGGTAGTAGTTGGGAGCCATGTTGGTTCGGCTAGGAGGTGGCTCGGTGGGTTGGTTGGTCCGGTAGTTGTTGGTTCGGCATGGTCGGTTCGGTGTGGAGTTGGTCCGATAGAGGCAGTGTGTCTCGTGTAGTTTGGTTCGGCAGCACGTGGTCCGGTAGGACTTGGTTCGGCAGAGGCAGTGGACGGTAAAGGAGTTGGTTCCATGGTGCGAGGAGAAGGAGCTTGGACCAGCATTGTCGTCCTCATTCTCGGTACGGTGGTGGAGATGCACCCAACACTTGCCCCCTAAAGCAGGGCATGTGCATGCTCATGGCATGCTTTGTTTTAACTTTGGTGTTTTCATTCGGTCATTAACACCGAATCAATTGGTCCGGTCGTTGATGTTTGCTTATAAATAGGGGCCACGTGCCTTCGTTATTCCTTACAGAACGAGCCAAACCTTTTGCTGAATCAAACTCTCATTTTTGCCGAATCAAAGCGTTAGCCGACCCAGCTGAGACCCTTTGCCGCCGAATGAACTTCTATATTGTACTACCGAATGAGCACGGGGCCTTGTGTACCCAATGAAGACTTATTATTTACTTTACTGGATGAACCGAATGAGCCTGAGGGTTGGAATGCCGAATGAGATTATCACCGGATGAGCTTGGGGAGAGTAGTGCTGAACGAACTCTCGCCTTGCTTTACCGAATGAACTTAAAGGCTTTCAATGCCGAATGGACTTTAATCTCAACCTTTGTGTTTTGAACTTGTTTGCTTGTATTTCCATATTCCTTGTTCTAATTTGTTCTTTCGGTGTTTGCAGATAATGTCTCGCAAAGCAGAAACTCGATCAGATAAATGGAAGTCTAGGGGCGAAGGAGAGTCCTCTCCGTGCCCCCATCCCATCCAAGACCGAAACATCATGGACCTGCGCCGAGGTTGCTAGTAGATGGGTTTGGCCCCCAGGAGCTTCTAAACTCTCCGCCCGACTGTTTTCCTAGCTCCCTCAGAGAGGAGCAGCTTGATGTCATTTCCCGTTCCTTCGGGATTGACAGAGCGCGCATGCTGTTGCCGGGGGACGGAGTGATGCCGTACAATCCCCCTAAAGGATATTTTGCATACAGTAGGTACCATTGCATGTGTGGGGCCATTCCTCCGATCAATGCATGGATAGTCAGCTTCATTACCTATCTGAAGGTGGCCCCTTTCCAGCTCCAGCCCAATTCCTACGCTATCCTGGTGTGCTTATTCGTTATTTTCCAGAGAAAGTACGGGCGCCCCCTTCCAACCGGGATATTCGATATTTATATAACTTAAGAGGTTATAAGAAGAGGTCTCCGTACATTAGCTTGGAAGCGGCCGTTCCCTTTAAACCTGTCCTAGAACTGTATTAGAAGCTCAGTATGTTTAAGAAAGAATGGTTTTTTATCAAGGATGACTCCGTTTCCTTCCGCCTTTTCACTTCTGGCTGTAAGTTGAACTCCATTTGTAGTTTCTTTGTCTCGGCTGCAATGCTCCTTCTTATATGCTTTTATTTCTTGCTAGCGACAGGTGGTTTTGCAGTCGTGGAGAATGATTCCTTGGTTCGGGTGGCTGCGGAAATAAGGGCTATTTCGGGACGGGATCGGTCGGCTTCTTACTTGATCAGGAACGCTACTCTCCTGGAGCACAGCTTGATCCTGCCACACCAGTCCGTGGTTAAGCAGAGAGATACGGCTGAGGAGAAGGCCGCCAAAGCCAAGGAAGGGGCCATGGTGAAAAGCGACAAGAGGGAACCTTTCACAAAGCCTCCAGCTATCGGAGGAAAGAAGCTCAAGAAGTCCGACGGCCCCTCTCCTATCACTTGCCCAATTGCTAAGGGGGAGGAAGATGTGGAGGAGGATATAGGTGAGGGTGAAGGAGGCGATGGACAGAGCGGTAGCGGTGTTGGTGCCTTAACCTTCGGGCAAGCGGGAGAGATTCATGAGTGGACGGATGATGCTTTCCGTCAAGCTTTCGGGGAGTCGGAGGGAGGATCGGCTTTGGTTGAGAAGGCAAAGGAGGCTGACAAGGCTGGGTCTGGTGCCGATCCATCCTCTAAGAGCTCTTCAGCTAAGGCGACCCCGGCGATTCAAGGTGAACTTTTGACTTCTGCAGACTCCATTTACGATAGGGACATAGGAATATCTTATGGTTCGCTCCCATCCTGGAATGAGATTCAGGACTTATTGCAGTATCCTACTCCTCCGCAGGGTTTGTATAATAGATGTGCCTTCTCACTCTTTCTAACTTAACATATTTCTTGAGTTATGGATCATTGTATGTTCGTAACACTTGTTCTTTATTCCAGGGACAGGCGAGGTGGCCAAGACTTCAGACGTTCGACACCGCCTTGAACAATACAAGTTACTCAGAGCCTCTGCCAAACCAATGCCGTCAACTAGCCGTCCTGGGGATGTAGTTAGATATCTCCCTCTTCTCGAAGTTATTGAAGAAGATATGCAAAAGAGGAAGATGGGCCGACCTTCGTTTGAACCTTCACCTGGCCTTCAGCCTCCAGTCCAGCCCATCCATGATATTACTGAGGAGGATACTGAGTTTATGCCTTCCTCCCATCCGTTCGAAAATCCAACCGTCACCCCGATAGACCGTCCTGGTTTGAATCGCAACCCATTTGCCGGCCACCCGGATCTGGACCCGAGTTTTCAGGACATCTCTTTTGACGAGGTCACGGGTGAGCATCTTCTTTCCCGCAATCCCATGGTACGGGCGCTTGATGAGGCTAAGTTGTTAGACCTCGATTTGCTTACTACTCGGATTGTGACCATGGGGAATGAGGCCAAGGCAAGCATCGATCGGGTGGCTGAAGAAACCAAGAGGCTAATGGAGCATCACGCTCGACTGGCCAAGGCTGGGAAGGAAATCGAAAGTGCTAACACCGGTTGCGGCTACAGGTTTCTGATCAGGCCAAACAGCTTGCCGATCAGGCTCTTCAGATATCTCAGCATGAGGCGGCCTCCCGACGATTAAAGAAAACCATGGAGGAGGCTAGCAAGGCTGAGTTGCGAAAGATGGAGGCCGCCTACAAGGAGCGGATTGACATAGCCATTGCTACGGTGGACGAGGTTCGGAGGGCGGATCTCGAGCAGGTAGAGGAGTTATCTGGGAGGCTTGAGGCCGCAGAGCTTGCTTAGGCCAGGCTAAAGGAAGAGATGGAGGAAATGAGGAGGTCTCTCCAGGCTGACCGCTTGAGATATCGATCGGAGAGGGACGTTGCCATCGCTAAGTTGTTGTCCTCCGAGGCCCGGGTGAGGGAGTTTGAGGAGAATGAGGGGATGATGGATGAGATGTTGTAGGATATGTACTTCCGTACTTGGAAGCAGGGTAATCTATCCTGGATGGATGACTATCCCCGGATCATGGCTAGGATATATCTCCGGGCTTTGGAGGAGGCCAAGGCCGATGCAGATAAGGAAGGTGGAGCGGCATTCAGGATGGACGTGGTTACCGCCCAGTTCTCAAAGGTGGAGAAGGTAGCGGTGAAGGAGGGGATGCAGCTACTTGCTGCGGAGGAAGCCGGTGTGCAGTTGGGGGATGAGGACCAAGAAGCGGGTGTTGGTGAGTTTTCCCTTTTTAGCTTTTCATAACTTGATCGTTCGTTGTTGTTTTAATGGACTCTTTTCCTGAATTGGACAGGTGGGGCCTCTGGTCATCATGCTGGGAGCTCCGATCCTGCAGTCAAGTAGATTCGAAGAGCTGGTAGGATAGGGTGGAGCACTGGTGCAGTTGGTTATTTCATTTAGCCTGCTTGACATTCCTGTACATGCTAGTTCAAAACATTAATGTACTCTCAAGTTGTAATTATGCTATTGAGCATCTCTATGTAAGATTATAACGTAAGCTGATTCTGTTATATTTTGAATGCTGTTATTATTTTGAAGTGCTGCATAAAAAAAAATAGTTATGCTAGGCCTGTGATTTAATTGTGTTCGATGTTAAGCTTTTGCTTGAAATATAATCTCATGTTTGGCAATGTTACAAATAAGTCATAGCTACATGATTATGTACAAGAAAAAAAGAGTACCGCCCTTCATGTTCTGGTTGCAGGGGGTAGCTTTGGACATCTTGTGTAATTGACCATGGATGCGGCCGAGTGCCTTGTCACCCAGTCTGCGGGCTCAGATTCTCGTGAGCGAATGCCTCCTATTTAGTGTCCTGTACTTTGGGGACCGTTATGCAGGATACAAGAAAAGTATTTAAATGGAATGGAAATATAGGAAAAGTAAAACTTCCAATCACGGAAGGCCATCGATATGCTTAAGTTTGTGGAAAACGGGTTTTGTAGTCACTTTCCCTAGCTGTGGGTCTTGGAGACATTTGTCACCCATCTTACGCCTCCGCGGGGAGTTTATCTTTTTTACCACAGCCGCACTTAAGACATATCGGAGCCGAGATCGAGCACAGTAACTACCCGAGCCATTATGGTCTGTAATCGTGGGTATTATTCGATTTACTGTGGCCCGCTAGCGTGGGTGCCGATCGTCAACCGTGAACTACCCCTGGCTGGCCACACCTTATGTTGGGGCTTAAAGTAGGTTCACAGTTGCCGGCGAGCCGAACGTCGTAATGAGATGCCATCGGCTATAGTCGGCCTTCGTGATGGCTTATAATCGGCTCATTACAGTTGGCTTTGAGGGCAGTCGCGAGCAATGAGTTAACCCGCAGCAGAGGGATGCTGGAGCAAAAGTGTCTCATTGGCGAGTGATAGAATCGCATAGTACCTGTTGAGTCTTGTCCAGGTGAAGTTGCGCCATGAAGTTCCAGTATGGGAATGTCGTTATACACGATTTTGTTCAACAGAAAAGGATAAAGCTTAACAAGCAGCCAAGATAAAAAGGAACAAGTTAAAAAGAGACAAGATATTTAAAGTGGTTCGGCACGAAAATGCCTACATCCACTGATTCTCTTTGTTAATTCACTTCATATGGGCAGTACAAGTTAAGAAAAGTATCGACGGAGGTGTTGGATGTTCCATGCCCTCTGGAACACCTCTCCGTCCACTGTTGATAAAATATAAGCTCCGTTGTGAAGATCTTTATGAATTACATAGGGTCCGTCCCAGATTGGATCTAGCATTCCGGGGCGCGGGAAGATCCGCTTGAGGACAAGATCTCCTTCCTATAAGTTGTGGTGCTTGACTTTAGAGTTGTATTGTGCTGCTACTTTTTGCTTGTGAGCAGCCGCTTTAAGTGCTGCATCATTTCTTCTTTCTTCAATTAGATCCAAAGACATGTGTAGGAGTTCTTCATTCTCTCCTGGGTTGTAGTGGATCCTACGGTGGGAAGGCACTATAGTTTCAACTTGGAGCATGGCCTCCGATCCGTATGCCAAAGAGAAAGGAATATGCCCTGTCGATGTTCTGTAAGATGTGCGGTAGGCCCAAAGTGCCGTAGGAAGTTCATCCACCCAAGCGCCTTTTGACTTTTCAAGTTTCTTCTTGATTAGGGTTTTGAGGATTTTGTTGACTGCTTCGACTTGTCCGTTTTCCTGGGGGTAAGCCACAGATGAGAAGCTTTTGTGAATTCCGTGCTCTTGTCACCAGTTGGCGAATTCCTCGCTGTCAAATTGAAGTCCATTGTCCGATATGATCTTGAGTGGGACTCCGTACCTGCACAGAATATTTTTGATCAAGAATTTGATAACTTTTGCCGAAGATATTTATTTAGAGGTTCCGCCTCCACCCATTTGGTGAAATAGTCAACGGCCACTATAGCATATTTGGCTCCGCCTCGGCCCGTTGGCAGTTCGCCAATCAAGTCAATTCCCCATACTGCAAAGGGCCAAGGGCTGGTCATTTGAGTAATCTCATTTGTGGGTAGTCGAGGAATCATGGAAAATTTCTAACATCTGTCGCACCTCTTGACAAAGTCCAAGGCATCTTTGTTTAAAGTGGGCCAGTAATATCCATATCGGAGTATCTTCTTTGCCAGAGTCTGTCCTCCAGTGTGACCTCCGCAACTTCCTTGATGGATGTTGGATAAGACTTCCCTGGCTTCCCTTCCAACGATACACCTTAATAAGGGATTAGAGAAGCCGCGCCGATAGAGGATGCCTTCTTGTAATGTATAGCGGGAAGCTTTCCTTAAGATTTTCTTGATTTCGTTACGCCTGTCGGGCAGTGTGCCATCTTGTAAATATTTCCGGATAGGAGTCATCCAGTTTCTTCGTCGATTGCAGCTATCAGATTCACTTGCTCGAAACTTGGTGCCGGCTGTTTTGAGATGGTTAATGCTCCGAAGATAGTGATGTTCTTCATACTAGCTTGCTTTGCTAGTTCGTCGGCCTCTTGGTTCTCTTCTCAAGGAATGTGTTTGATTAGATAGTGATCCAATTGATTGAGCAGCGGCTTGGTCTTTTTTAGATATGCTGTGAGTTGTTCTCCTCGAGTCTGGAAGTCTCCCGGTATTTGATTTACAATGAGTTGAGAATCACTATGGAGACATAAAGAGCCGACTCCAATCTCTAAGGCCAGTTCTAATCCAGCTATCACCGCTTCGTATTCTGCGTCATTGTTGGTGGCAGCGAATTCCAATCTTAGGGCATAGTGTAGCTTCCTTCCCCTGGGGGTGATTATCACAGCACCTGCCCCCAAGCCTTGTTCGTTTGACGCTCCATCTACGAAGAGATTCCACTTGATATCTTCTGCTATTTCAGATTGCTCCTTACCTTCGTTAGTAGTGAATTCGGCAATGAAATCAGCTATGGCTTGCCCCTTGATAGAGGTGCGAGGATGGTAAGTGATATCATATTGACTTAGTTCAATGCAACACTTAAGTAATCGCCCAGAAGTGTCGGGGCGATGGAGCACTTGCCTTAGCGGTTGACGGTTAAACCTCTGATGGAATGAGATTGGAAATAGTGTCGCAGTTTCCGTGACATGATTAGCAGACAGTATGCTAGCTTCTCAAGTTTAGGGTACCTGGCTTCTGCCCCTGTAAATCTCTTGCTTACAAAGTATACGGGCCGCTGTACGTGGTTGTCTTCTCTCACCAAAGCGGCGCTCAAAGCGTGGGACGATACAGCAAGGTATAAGTACAGTTCCTCGCCTTCATCTGGAGTTGAGAGTACTGGTGGTCTCTGGAGGAGTTCCATTAAGTTAAGGAAGGCTGTCGAGCATTCGTCAGTCCATTCGAACTTTCCTTTGTCTTTCTTTAGAGCTTCGAAGAAAGGGATGCATTTGTCGGTTGCTTTAGAGATGAACCTACTTAGGACGGCCACTTTCCCGTTTAGGCTTTGCATCTCTCTTCGAGTGGATGGTATCTTCATATCTTGCAAAGCTCGAACTTGTTCGGGGTTTGCTACAATCCCCCTGGCATGAACGATGAATCCCAAGAACTTTCCCGATGATACTCCGAAGGAGCACTTTAGAGGGTTCAGCTTCATTCCATATCGGCGAAGTACTTGAAACATCTCGTCCAGGTGGTTTATATGGTCATTGGCTTTCCTCGATTTTACCAGCATGTCATCCATATAAACTTTCATAGTTCGTCCTATTAGTTCTGCAAACATCTTGTTGACGAGGCGCTGATAAGTAGCTCCGGCGTTTTTAAGTCCAAATGGCATTGCCCTGTAGCAGTACAATCCTCGGTCAGTGTTGAAGCTAGTGTGGTCTTGATCGGGGGCGTGCATAGGGATCTGGTTATATCCTGAGTATGCGTCCATAAAGGATAAGAGTTCGTGTCCGGCTGTGATGTCCACGAGTTGGTCGATTCGGGGGAGTGGGAAGCAGTCCTTTGGGCAGGCATCATTTAAGTTGGAGAAATCGATGCATGTTTGCCACTTCCCATTAGCTTTCTTTACTAGTACCGGG
Organism: Allium cepa; assembly: GCA_030765085.1. Classification (NCBI taxonomy): domain Eukaryota; kingdom Viridiplantae; phylum Streptophyta; class Magnoliopsida; order Asparagales; family Amaryllidaceae; genus Allium; species Allium cepa. The sequence goes on from CM060942.1 coordinate 619,526,793, forward strand.
TTGGCGATCCATTCTGGGTAGATGGCTTCCCGTATGAAGTCATTGGCAAGTAAGTTCTTTACTTCTTCCTCGAGGGTTGCTGATCGTTCTGCCCCCATGCTCCTCTTTTTCTACTTCACTGGCACCTTGGTGGGATCGATGTTCATGTGGCATGCTACGTCTGGGGAGATTCCTGTCATGTCAGCGTGCGTCCATGCAAATACCTCCACGTTGTGGCGAAGAAAATCAATAAGTTGATTCTTTAATTCTTTTTTTAACTGAGACCCGACTCTCAGCAGTCTACTTGGGTCGTGTTTGTCTACAGATACGAATTCCATAGCCTCTGTAGGCTTGGCGGTGGCCTCCTCCTCTTTGTCCCTGGGGTCTAATTCATTGAAAGGATCACTGGTATATCGAAGAGGAGGGGCTTTCTTTAGTTGCTATGCTTCCAAGCTTTTCATGCAGAGAGTAGTCTCTGCATTTTTCCTTTTATCTTTTCTGCGGTTATTGCGAAGTTCAGTTACATAGCAGTCTCGAGCAGCGTCTTGATCTCCCTCTATTTCTCCTATTCCGTTATCGGTTGGAAATTTCATCTTCAGGCACCACGGGGCTAGGACAATTTGGAAGTCAGACAAGGCTGGTCTTCCCAAAAAGGCGTTGTAGGCCGAGTGGTTCTCTATTAGTACAAATGTTTGTTTCCGCACAGCGGAGCGGGGATGACTTCCTATTTCAACAAAAAGGTCCAGTTGCCCGAGGGGCATCTTCGCATCTCCAGTGAAACCATGTAGTGGTTTGTTGCAGGGAGACACATCCTTCATTGATAGCTTCATTTTGTCGAAAGCATGCTTGAATAGGATATTCACCGAGCTTCTAGTGTCTATTAAAATTCGGAAAACTTTGGCTAGTCCGAACCAGGCAGAGATGACCATAGGGTCCATGTGTGGGTACTGTCTTCCCTCTAGATCACGCCTACTGAATGTGATGTCGTCATTCTCTTTTCGTTTCGGGTGGCGTTCTTCCATAACAGAATTAACGCAGCCTTCAGCGTTCCTCAGTGATTCACTGTATCTTTCCATCTCCGCCCAGCTTCTGTCGGCGATGTGCGGTCCTCCTGATATGGTGTGGACCACTATCTTCTCTTGACTAGAGCCGCTGGTGTTGCGATTTCCCCCGCCTGCTTTTAGGGGGGTAGTCCATGATTCTCATTGGCAGGAGTTGAAGTCCTGTTCTGGCCTTTTACATAGCGCTCCAGTCTCCTCCTTCTGATGTGTTCTTCAATCAAGTCCCGGAGATGGTGGCATTCATTGGTGTCATGTCCGTGGGATTCGTGGAAGCAGCAGAACTTTCGAGATTTGAGTGCGTTATCTGACTCCTTCTTGTGCGGGGTCGCTTGTATCTAACTTCGTCTTGAGTGGCTAGGAAGATGTTTTCGATCGTTTCATTCAAAGGAGTGTAAGAGTCAAATCTTGGTCCTGGTCGATATAAGCGCTTTTCTCCCTTTTTGCCCCCAGCATTGTCTCTACAGTCATTTCTTCGAACATCCTTTGGTGTAGCGGGGACCCTGTCTGTAGCCGTCTTAACCTGTTGCCCTGATTGCCTCTCAGTGGCAGCGTCCTCAAGTCTCATATACTTTCCAGCTTCATGGAAGAAATCAGGTGAAGTAGCTGGTTTTTCCTCGGTTAGTCTTCTAGCAAATTTAGTATCGGGATGTACACCACTGCAGAGGGCCATTAGGATAAGTTTCTCGTCGGCATCTTGGACTGCGGTTGCCGCGGCGTTGAATCGGGTTAGATATTGTTGCAATGTCTCTCTGGGTTTTTGTTTGATATTAGATAAGGAATAAGCGTCCTTGGGTTGCTCCATATGAATGCGGAACTGACTGATGAACTTTTCTTTCAACATTTCCCATGAGCTGATGGACCCTTGGGGTAGGTGGCAGAACCAGGAGGTAGCTAGATCTGCCAAGAATAGTGGAAAGCATTTAAACAACACTCCCTCTGTTGCTCCGCTCATGAGCATATGCTGGGTGTACCTCTGTAAGTGTACGATGGGGTCAGAGGTTCGCTTGTAAGGTTCCATCGTTGGCATCTTCCATTCTCGGGGGGTGATGGCAGTTTCGATATTGCGGGTGAAGGGGCTGGTTACCCTAGCACCTATCCCCCGATCCCTTTGCTCCCGTTGGACGCACTCTCTGAACAATCGCGCCATTCTTTCATCAGAACTTGGAGCGGACAAAAATGAGTTTGGTTCTTCCCTGCGGGATTGATTCCGTTCAGACGACTTGTAGGGATGGTATCGTATGTCACTCCTAACATTCTCCAAAGGCTGCCTCTGCTCTTCCGGGGGCATGCTGGGGTCAGCCATAGTTGGCCCTTGCCTTGATCTTCCCCTGATGGGTTCTGTTCTCAGCGCTTCCTCGGGTCCAACTTCGGGCAGGACTCCAGCTCGGCCCCGTCTACTGGTTTTTTCATGGTTAGGTAGCATGACATGCTCAGCTACATCCGACCCCTGCCTGGCACCTCCCCCGTCGGGTTCGGTTCCAAGTGTTTCCTCGGGTCGAAATTCGGGCTGAGTCCGGGCTCGGCTCCTATCATGGCTATTTCTGTTGTTAACTTCTTCGAAGAAGAAAGGTCTTTGTTGCCTCCCAGATCCTCCAGATTGGGACTCACCCCATGATTCGGTGTTGCGGTTGGATTCTTCAGCATCCCTTAGGCGTGACATGAGTTGGTCCACCAGGGTTTCTTGTTGAGATGCGAAGCGGTTAGTTACTTCAGCCACAACCCTGTCTAGATCTGCCCTAGTAATTGGTTGTTCCGCGGTGGGGGCTGTTGGATTTTCCTGATTTTCATCTGGTATTGCTGTTAAAACGGGATGATTCTCTTGATTCGGGGCCACTAGATCTGTGATACTGCTAGTTGCGACGTTCTTTCCTTTGTTAATATCTCTCCTCTGCCTGGAAGTCATGTTGTCGGAGCAAGGAACGATGCTGTGAGGAAGAAGGTTGAGTAGGAGAAGCTGTAGCTTCTAGCTCGGTTCTCAGTGAAAGCACCAAAAATGTTTGCACGAAAAATGGACAAACACCTCCAAGTCGTATGAATTAATTGATTTTATGTTGTTTCTAGTGATTTGGGTGATTTACGCAAATATATGAAAAGCATGGACTAAACTGTAAAAGACACACAGATTTATAGTGGTTCGGCCAGAACGTGCCTACGTCCACTTTATATGTTATTCTCCTTTTTCTTTCAGATTACAAGTACAAATCTTTGTATACAAGTATATGAAAGTTGTTTGAAAGTTCCTTCTGTGCTTGAGCTCTCAAACTTGTTTGCCATTGTTGTACCCCTGCCCCTCTATTTATAGAGTGAGGCTGGGGGCAGGGGTCTTGGATGTATATAGCCGCTGACGGGCCTGGACTGCTGCAATCTTCCTGGTAAAGTTGATCCGGAATGCCTTCTTCAGGTTGGTTCGGTAGTGGAAGATGGAGATGGTCAGGAGAGTGCTTGTCCGGTGGTGAGATGGAAGAGGCTTGGACCGGTAGTAGTTGGGAGCCATGTTGGTTCGGCTAGGAGGTGGCTTGGTGGGTTGGTTGGTCCGGTAGTTGTTGGTTCAGCATGGTCGGTTCGGTGTGGGGTTGGTCCGGTAGAGGCAGTGTGTCTCGTGTAGTTTGGTTCGGCAGCACGTGGTCCGGTAGGACTTGGTTCGGCAGAGGCAGTGGACGGTAAAGGAGTTGGTTCCATGGTGCGAGGAGAAGGAGCTTGGACCGGCATTGTCGTCCACATTCTCGGTACGGTGGTGGAAATGCACCCAACAACTAACTTGGCAACAATGATGATCTGGGCACAGTTTTAATGCACGCATAAATGAATAGTCTGGGCAAATATGAGCACGCACGTTTCAAAAAAAAATAAAAAGAAACAAGAAGACCTGGACACTATTTTTTCCGCGTTTGTGCATTATTTGTAAAGCTACAATTTCGTTTGCATTGAATGACCTGCAACTAGGCACTTAGTGCGTGCATTATTTACAACTCGAACACGTGTTGAAGCCTGCATAAAAATGCCTAAACACAACTACAAGTACGCACAAACAAAGTATGTAGCCTGGACAGAATATTTCACCATACAAACATGCACGCAAGTAAAAACTGGCAACAAAGTTTTCACGCAAAATAAAGTTATAAATAAATTAGAAATGTGAGTTTTGAACTCACCAAAAATTTGCTTCAAAATTAGTTAGCAACTAGGAACCACGTAAAGCTAGATTTTGATCTGCCATTAATGTTTTCACTGAGCTACTTGAAAAAAAAATGAAAACAATTGAAAGATGCAGCTTACTTTTTCTTTCACCAAATTTGTACAAGTCAATGTATGAAGATGTGCTGGCAACATTGTACAAATGCATTTATGTGAAGACGTGCACAATTGGAAAGAAAGGACATACTGCATATAAAATGATGATGGCAAAAAGTGGGTTCAAATATTTTCTTTAAATGCAATAGTGACAGCAACGTGTTCACTTTTCTTTACAAATCTTAGTGGCTGTAAACAAAAAGTGTTCACTACTTTTAAAATGGCCCATTTCTTTAATGCACGTGAAGGCAAAAAATGCATCTTATTTTCAACATGCTACTACTAATATGAGTACTGACTTAGAAACATGATTTGCATTTCTTTTCAAATTTTAATTTAAAATTTCTATTTTAAATTCTTATTTCGACGGTAGTCAAAAATCACGGTTGTTACAATAAGTATATGAAATTTAATTTTCATATTTGATCATTTTTAATTATCCTCGTAGTTGATTTATTAACTATCGGTTCAGCTTTCTTCAGGGTGTATTGTCACCATAAAAACGATATGTTGCTCTTTTGAGGTTCGTTATCCTTTGTTGGAAACGAGTAAACCCAAAGAGCAAGTGGAAGCCAACTATGTGAGTTTATCCTATTATGATATTTTCACATCCTCTCTAGATCGGAGTCAGATTTTCTTTGGCATGCAGTGTAGCATGATAGGGGTTCTCACTTTGTGTTTGATGGCGAGCAGAGAATCTTACTCTACATGTCCCCTTATTTTTTGAGTTTTCTCATGCTGGTATTATCGGACTGATCCGGGTGTTACTTTATTTTAATGCTCGGGTTAGACCAATCATATTTTTCAGATTAGCTTTAAATGCTTTGGAATTTATGAGACGAGCTGGATGCACAAGACGTATATACATATTTCTTTACTTTTCTGTTGTATTGATTGTTGAATTTATTAGCGTTTGTAAGGACAAGCTGTTATAACTGTCCAGGCTGATAATATGATGGTGTACTTTAATGATTGTTTATAATAGAGTTCTTTCTTTTGTAAAGACTTGATTTATATATTATATGTTACTCATCATGTTTTTGTGAGATTATGTTCTGTCTTCTTCCTTCTTCACCCCCAAACGACCTATCTTACGAACAACTAAATGATCGACACACGAATACCAAGGATGTATTAAGTGTCCTCTTTAGGTGTTAAGAAGGAAGATCAATACAGAAAGTCTCATACCAATCTGACAATTCAATCGTTTATTTAAAATTCCTTATTTCATAGAATAGTACGAAATCTCATTAAATCTAAAATTTCATAATAAAGAAAATAGAAGAGTTTTAAAGTAATTTTATAAATACCAGGATATAATTTTCCAAAATCACTTTTAAATCCATAAATTCATTTTAAAGAAGATTTTCTTATATACAAAGGCTTTTGAACTCTTTCCAAATCCTATAAATCTCTTTTATAACAAAATTCATTTGAAATTAAAACTATTACTTTCATAGCTGCTTTTGTAAAATAATATGGTATATTTTCTTTTACCTCAAAACATTCCCAAAATTATGTTTTTAGTTGTAAATCTAAAAAGATTTAATAAACAAGTATTATTCATCTTAAAAAGCCTTAAATATAAATTTTGAAATAAGAAATAAGTTAATAACATTATAAAGTTTAACTATATTCTGTTAACTAAACTCCAAAAATGATCAAAATAGATAAAATCTCATTTTGAAAATCTTTTAAAACATTAAACAATTCAAAAAATAAACCCATCAAAGTTGGACTTCTATAGCCATCATCGCTCTATAAAATATCATTCGACGATATGAAATTATTTACTGATCTGAGTTGCTTTCCGACAACTCTGGTCAGACAAACATTCATATAAACAATACACAACCATCATATAATCTAACTACAAAAATCAAATGCATTTTGATGGTTTTCAACATACATGCTATTTCATGACTAGTCGTTGACACAAATCCAATATTTCAAACCCACAAATCGACCGACTCAAACACCAAATTAATCGAAATTATAGCATAAAGTTTCATTTCAAGCATTTCAATCAATCATTACCCATTTTTATCGCAAAATCATAATCTATCAAAAATGTGCATTACTTCGATATAGAAATGTTAATTAATTAACTCACCTTAACCCAATAACTTGCTTGAAAATTCCATTTGCAGCCATTCATACCCCAAACCCTAGCTGCATCTATTGTTGCAGTTGCCTTGGATTTGCACTAATGAGAAGCTTCATGCCAATATTCATTGTTTGAGCTCGTTCAACATCACCGCTTCTAACCAGCAGATCACCATCCCATTCTACCTTGACTTGGGAGAACGCACCATCTCTTCCCAAATTCACATGTGAACGCCAGCCTCACCCAGCACCACAATGCTCACCAACGTTGAAGCACTTCATTGTGGCACGTCCAAATCATGCCTAATTCCCTCCGTGGCGTCGTCCAGTAACAATATGCCGCACCCGTTTATTTCTTCTACATGTTCAAATAAGAATTAGGGCATAAAGAGGAGCGGCCTTGATTTCATACAAAGGAGAAATAAAATCTAGGATATATTGGGAAAGGGTTAGATTAACAAGTGTATATGTGGGTTTAAACTTATTGTTTTAGGCCATTTAAATTGAATTAAATTATTTTCACTTTATACATGAAACCTCAAATTTTATTTCCATTATACCACATTATTTACACTTAAAATAAGTTATATTTATTAAGACATTTTATTCGAATTTTAATATATTATATAAAATGGAATTTATTAACTAACTAAATTTTATTACAAAAAATTCTTCATTAAATATGTTTTAACTGAATACTAATTTGAACCTAGAAATAATAAGTATCAAAAAATAAAATTCAAAAACTTCTATTTTAATTAAATTCATATGATATTGCGGGTTCAAAAACAGGGCTATTATAACAATTGTCGTCCCAAAACATATATAAAATGACAACAATCACTTGCTTGGAAAACAATATCTCTCCAAACCATATACAAAACTGGTGTAAAGTTACCTACCGCATCAGGTCAATGACAACCTTCCACATATCAACTCAATCAATTTACCTTTACATGATATTAAACTGCAAATTATTCTAAATATCATTTGCTTCAATCTCTAATCATTACCACAATGATACAGAACAAAAGGATGCAAATGTCAATCATTTAATTTTTGCACCATGGGCTCATCATTGAGTCATACCACATCATAGCGACACTGGGTCATCGGGACCCTATAATGTCGAGGCCCCTTTTTCCGTACCCTCTGAATCGATAATAAAGCACATATGTCCAACTCAAATTGCATGAAAAGGCAGAATACGGATGGTAATAAAGAAAATAAGATATAACAGAATCTCACACGAATGGAATAATATATAATATTGAACAAAAATCTTTACAGCTGAAAACTTTTACATTACATATATCAGAGTCTAACTTAAATTTAGCTTTGGATAGTTATAAACATCTGTCCTTACAATTGCTGACAGCATCAAATAAAACTAACAAACCACATAGAACATATCCATTCATAGATGAATATCTCCAGCTCTCCTCTGGGAACTTCAACCGTCTTCAACTAAATCTGAAACTACTTGGATCTAAACCGAGTATTGAAAATACCCGGTTCTAACCCGAGTATTGAAAATACCCGGATCATGCTTGATAAACCAGCATGAGAAAAACTCAATAATAGATGACAGTGCCATATATAAGCCTTTAAATAAAACCCTTTGAAAAGAAAGAGTATCTCATGAAACCACGTCCACACATAAACACAGACGAGTTTTTACCTTATGATAACTTAAAACACTTTTATATATCAAAACATTTGATATTATTTCTAATGACATCTCTTTGAAAACATTTGCACATAAACTTATTAACCTTAGTCGAAATAGTTACCCACATAGCATTTCGAGGCTATTCATTACGCCAATACAAACAAAACTGCAAGTTCTTATTGCAGAATGGATTTCCATACAAATGACCAGTTAAAGGGACAACCTTCCGATGGGTACACCTCTAGACGGATGTCTCGAGGAAACATCATAAAGCACCTCTACCAACACAAGACTGGCCGACCTCTGTAACTAGATAGTACCAAATATGTCATCCCCTGGTCGTTACTGAACTTTAACCGAGCGCGCTCTAGCATAAAACCACATTAATTTACATTTCGAACATCATAGCGGGAAGAAATATATTTAGAAGGGGATGATCATATCGTAATTGGGAATGAGCCGCTTAGCCTTGCTGCATCTAAACCTATTTCAGTCATTTTCAGTTGATGAGGCTTGAGGCAACGATTACCTTTTCATATAACACATCTTCTTTTACTTTGAATGCCACATTGTCATTCCACATTCACACGACTAATTTATACAAATGTATAATTTCCTGAGCTCGTATGTCCCGAGAAAGGATGTTAAGCTAAGAGAAGGTGTCTTCTCCGCCACCAACCAATATACTTTTATAGGGACCACTCATTATGATTTGGAATGCAAGGTCAGACATTCATCCATACAATTTCATTCTAGGACCAAACGTGTAACGACCCGTTTTCAACACCCAGTGAAAATACTTGGAAAATAATTTTATTGAAAATATAGAAAACAGTTTTTGAAAATAGAGGATATATCTTTGGTGAGAATGCTCTGGAAATCATCACCCCCATCCATGGTCAAAGTTACATTCCAGGGTTACGTTGTCGTTGCAGCAAAAGTCCATGTAACTGCAGGCTCTCCGCGGCCTCTGATTTTCGCTGTCAAAATGAAACTTCTTCTCTCCTACATAGGTCGTAGTTTACCGATATAAAATCAAACGCGGATTGTTGGCTCTCAGCGGCACACACGACTTTCGCTATGTTATACCATAGATCGCAGTTACATCCTGGGTTACGTTGCCGTCGCAGCAAAAGTCCATGTAACTGTTGGCTCTCAGCGGCACACACGACTTTCGCTATGGTATACTCTACTCATAATCCTCAGGAACTAGTTTTGTCCGGACTCCTCACAGGATCAACTTTAGAACCCCCCCCCCCTGGGGCTCAAGGCAGCACCACCCGGTGGTACTCCTGAGAAGTTCATTTCAAGGGAGCGCCTTTTTCCCAGAGCCATCATCAAAACATTTTATATTATACATATATAGTATCTTTCAAATCATACACCTAGTATGATATCATACAAAGCTCCTTTACTCAAAATCGATTAATCCAAAATCGATAATTCTTAAACTAGGCTTTTCAAAAATCAATATTGATTTTACCCAAAAATCTAAAGCCTTTCCAAATCCAAAGGTTCCCAAAACCTTTTTCCAGTGTCCTCATATGATCCTTTATATATAGAGATATATATAAAATCCTTGATAAAAATCTTTGGATCATTATAAACTTGTATAAAAATCCTTTTATACTTCAAACACTTTCAAAACAAATCCTTTTTCTTTTGGAAAAAGATTCATCAGGGGGAGTTTTATCTTATAAAAAAAAGATATTTACTTTGTTTACTCAAAATCAGATATTCAAATTTGATTACTCCGTACAAAACCACTTACCATATCACCTATTTCCATAAACAAAATTTCAACCACAGAAATATCCAATTTCTATTTTATTTCCTCATATATTTCACAAAATATATTTTCACTTCAAAAACCATTTCAAATTTCTTATCCACAAACTTCAATATCAATTTCACTCCAATCTGTACGATGTACACATATCATCCATACGCTATACCAATCTGATCGCTCACTCGATCACACAATTTCGCTTCCGAACTAGTATTGTCCACCCGACTTCCTAATGCGGACACAGATCTGGTTTCTTGATCAGAAACTGTCATTCTCCTTGTATAGTCATAACTATGATAGAGAACATCCAGAACCAATTAACAACCCATATCCAGGTTCGCCATCAAAAATCGAGTGAAAAATCCCACTCGGATCGATATAACTATCTCAAAATTCTGTGCTCGAATCTGGATCAAATCACTATACGAATAGAATAACATACGTACACCCTACGTATTTATCTTTATTGGTTATTAGCCAAATCAATTTCTCTTTCTATTCACATTCACTTTAATTTTCATTCACCTACTCATAATTGCTTTAACCCATTTGGATTATCACCTCTATTCTTATCTCGATTGGGTATTTAACCAATAACAGTTTAAACTCCGACTAGTTTATTTAGAAAATAGCTTGAAATTTTTTAAAATAGATAAGTAGTTGAAAAATAATTACTAGTTTGTAAAATAGGTGTAAAATAGGTAGAAAATAGTTAAAATAATTATAGAAAGTTTAGATAATTGCAAAATAATAGTAAGATAGTAATTTGTTTATAAAACAGTTGGAAAATTGCTAAACAATTTCAAAAATAATTGTAAAACAAGTATAAGATAGTTTGGCTTTTAAAAGAAAGGTTGTATATATAATAAATAGCTTGGAAAAATAGGTTTATATTAAAATAATTTATATTAAAAATAGTCTAGAGTCAAAACTGTTCACTTCCCAATCTCCATTTCCATCAATTCAATTTAAATTTCTTCTTCCATTTAAATTGACCTAATTCCAATTTAAATAAATTCAATTTCCGTTAAAATTGATTCAACCCCAATTCAAGTTGAATTAACCTCGGTTTCTTTCCAAATTTAACTTTATTCAACCTTGATCTCAAATTCTACTAATCCAAATAAATTCAATTGAAATAGTTCCAATTTCAATCCATTTCAACCCCAGGTTGAATTAATCCCAATTTCAAACTCCATTTCCAAATCAAGTTGAATTATTCTTGATTTCTTCCCAAATTCAATTCAAATTCCATTTGAATTTAGAATTATTCAATTTAAATTACAATTCCCAACTATTCAAATCAATCCAATTCAAATTTTCCATTTTAATCTTATACTCATACATCTTCAATCTCAATTTCAATCAATTCAAATCAAATTCAATTTGAACTAATTTCAAATTTCAAATTTAAACCATCTCGAATTATATAATATTCGAGTTAATACTTCAAATGTTGATTTAATTCCTTTAAATCAATTTACCTTTTTATCCCTACAATGGATTACCATACTCCATTTCTCATTCATTTAAACAAATCCAATTCACAACTTAAATTTTTTTTAACAACAATAGGATGATATCATCTAATTCATCTTAAAACATCCATCAATTTACAATTTCCAGATTTCAAACCCATTTTGTGATCACACAAACTCCCAATTTAGATTAACCATTTAACTCCCCAAATTAAATTCCAATTCCATCCCAAATCATGTTGATCATTCCAGCATATTTAACTTTTTCCCAAGTTAAACTCAATTCACTTAATCCAGTTAACCTTACCCAATTTGAACTTCCTTTTCAAATTTTAAACTTCACATAAATAATCTTCCCACTTATTAAGTTCAAAAACTTTCACTTTGGGTATCATATCTCATTCCAAATTGAAAATTCAATATTTGGAGTTTATTTCAAAATACCTTTGATACTATGTATATCCACCTATATACATATTAATTTCTTCTACATACCAAGTTATACTTTAAAATTTTAAACCACCTTTGGTTTTTAATTTAAAACAAATTCCTTTAAATTTCAAACAACTCTTTGTTCGAAATAGGATCATTTCATTCAAATGCATTAAATAATATTATTTCTTATTTCTTTAAATTAATTATGTCATTAATTAATTCTAATTAATCACATTCGGTAATTAACTTATTTTTGAATTACCTTCATTAAGTAATTGTCCCTTGAATTACTTACCTCTAGTTACTTCGCTAAGTAACTCCCTCTTATTTATCATATTCAATTATTACCCATTAATTAATCTCATTAAAATTTAATTAATTACATAAATTAGTTGATTATCTTTATCCTGAAACCTTTCCAAATTAAGGATTTAATTTCAGTTTGGTTGTATTTCTATTACTTCTTAATTTAATTCAATAATTTAACAACCAATTCCCTTAATATGTATTAGAAAGAAAATATTGCTTTATATATCATAATATATTCTTCTATAAAATCATTTAAAATCTTTATATAAGAAAATAACAAGTACGCTCTCTCAAATATATATACACTCAACTCATTCTAGGGTACCACTTACCCTATTCTTAATGAGTAATCCCACCAGAGCCAAGGTTCTCGCTTAACCTTCAGCTCTGATACCGAATGTAACGACCCGGAATTTTCGATCCCGAAAATTCCAGATAGTTAGAGAAAAGAAGAAAGAGATAGAAGAAGAACAGAAAAGAAACACACAAACTCACATTCGCAGTGGATAAAATATAATATCAATAATAGTCATACCAAAGAAATCTGTATCTATCAATTTACATCGATATATCAGAGTTACAATAATTTTATACAACATCGGATAGATACAATTTAACATGTCTCAGAGATATATATAATAGCATAGTGTAACTCTCCATACGACCCTGCCATCCAGCACGCCTCCTGAGCTCCAGAACATCCTTACCTGAAAATTTGTAATACTCGGTCTGACCCGAGCATTACATCAAAGTAACACCCGGGTCAGGCTGGAAACCAGCGTGAGTAAACCCATCTAATAAGAAATACACCAAAACAATAACCAACTTTTAACCCGGGTAACTCATAACCATTTTACAATTTCACAGGTTTGATATGGACAACACTTATTATACTCATCAATTTCTAAGTGTCAGAACTTAGATTTATGGTCTAATTCACTTAAATCATTCCTCGCCAGTTTATTTACTTCACAAATCAGTTTATAAAGAATCGAAGTGGGTTCGAGAATTTATTAATACCCGACTCCGGTCTCTTCGAGTCCAATGCCAGCTTAACCAAAATTTCCCAATTAAATACAATACAACCTTAATTACCAGATAACATTTTATTCACATCAACTTATAATTGTTAGATAATCACAGCATCATCATCCATACAACATATCATGTCATAAAGCAATTTGTGTCAGAGGTATCAACCAGTCCAAAGCATCATCATCATTCAATCACTAATAGGCAAGACTGATCACTTCATTAATTATATTAATTACTGTTTCTTAAATTACTTCCATTAGTAAATTATTCTTAAATTTCATATAAGGGTTACCTTTATCTTAATTACGTTCATTAATCAATCTTGATTATTTATCATTAGATATCAATTCAATAGATATCATCCAATCCAGACATTCAACAACCAATCATCCATAAACAAACATTATCAATTCATATCATAATTAATTTAATTACTTAAATTAAATTAACTCCTTAAGGATTAATCACTTAATCTTTCTTATATAATATTAGTTAATTACTAACCATAATTAATTAATCACATCATTGATTAACTCAATCAATCGATTTATCAATCCTTAATCCCACATTAATCATCCTTTATTTATCAATTAATAATCCATAATTATTATTTCCTTTAATACAATATAATTAATCCTTAATAATTTCCTTAATTAATTAATCATTTATTTGCTTGTACTAAGCAATTAATCGTCAATTACTCTGTTAAGTAATTGCCATTTTATTAATTAATTTAACCCTCCATTATCAGTGAATTTATTATCCTTTAACAATTTAATTTTTTAATTACTTACATTAATTTTCCTCAAATCACTTAAGTTAATTAACAAAAAAACTTTAATTAAGTAATTAGTTTTTCTTTAATTACTTAAGATCTCATTCAATTGTAGATAATTCATTTATCTCAATTTATTTCTTGATTATATTTAAATCTTATTAGATGATATACCTGAAATTATTTTATACGAAATCACTTAAGTTCTTCTCTTTTTTTTAAAATTTAGTTCAATGCCGTTATCTTAAGCACTTACTTAATTCATTTGAAAGTATTTAGGGATTTATTTAAATAACTAACTTGATAGTAATAAAAAAAATTTCAAAGGAATATCGATTTTATCAAAATACCAAATAGTCACTACATCTCAATTTGGGTATTTGTCTCAATTTAGGTCTTGATTACTTAACAACTTAACTTAATCTTGATTTCCTATATTCGAAACCTTAGTTTGCTTAACCCAGATACTCAACTGAACAAGAACCCGAGTAAACTCTTCAGCAACTCCATGCTTGGCTCGAGACATCCCACTCAACCCAATACTTCGAGTTATCTCCTTACGCGCACGAGCTTCTACCCGAGCTAACCCTAAGGCCAAACGATCCCATCACTACGTGCACACGGTGCACGTTCACCAATGACTTCAACCTCCGGTGGTCATCGCGACGTCACGCTACTGTCACATGAACTCATGCAGACCCATAATCGAAACCAGATCGAACTAAAATCAAGCAAAAAGATAATGAGGAATCTCGACTAACCAGTAAAATCGCCATGGCCAAAAACTCACATCTTCCCAACGCCTCCGACCACGATACCCCTGATCCACTTCACCCAAGCTACATCACGTCTTCCAGCAGCCATTCCCCCCATTGCGACCCTCTCCGATCACGTTATGATGACGTTCGAACCCTGGGAATGTCGATGATCCAAACAACACTGCAAGCCCTAGTCCATCGCACTCTGGCCACCACGGTTACTGATTAATCATGCGGCCATTTTTCCCAAATCGTAATCCTCTAAACCTTCCTCGACACCAAATTCGAGCTTCAGATCGTCATCGATCGCCAACTAATGACCAAATAACCAAAAATTGAACTCCACAGCTTTCGTCATTGATTACATATTTAAAAACAGGATTTTTACTTCTAAATTCATGATTATCTAATACCAATCTGGTTATAAGCTTGAATTAATAAATCAAGAGATTTTAAATTTTGCCTTATTTAAAATGTCCTCTATTGTTATAAAGTCAGAGCTATATCACATACATTTTGACTTAATAAAAAAATCTTAAACTAGAATTTATGATGTAACTAACAAATTTTCATTTAAGTTTTAAATCTAAACCAACCCTAGATCAAGAGTAAAAATGATTTTAAATCAAACTGAGGCTTGATAACAAGGAACAGAATGTCACAGGAATCAAGTATTCATCATTCACATATTCACAGTCAATTCATATACTCACAAGCATATGTGTTTCCAGATATGAGCATACACATGTTCGTTACACTTAAACTTTTCAAAGAATGAGGCTACTCATAGTGAATCTTTGATCGGAGAGATAGAGTTTTGAAATCTGCAACTTCACTTGAAAACTGCAAATTAAATTCATTTCGATCTGCTTGCATTATCTGGGTTGAATCTGAATTCTTTTTTTCTTTTTGTTGCATTTGTAAAGAAAGATTGTCGTGCTTAAGATTTGAATTCCTCTGGTTTCAGCCTTTATATGTTTTGATTACTGATTTGCTTTTGGTTGAAAGATTTTTGCAGCTGAATTTTGTATTTTTTTTTTCTTTTCAAACTTTGAAACAGAACCAGGAAAAAAAATGAGGATGAGAAGAAAATGGGTTTATATAAGTGAACATTTGATTTTATTAAAATAAAAGAAAGATGAAAATTAAATAGTACACTTGTCTTAATACATTAACATTTGTCATCTTGTTTTATTCATTACTCACCACTTGTTATTAAGTTACTTAAGGTAATTCCACTTGTCCCTTAACTATTTCCTTTTATTTCAAATGTTAATGAAAGCGTTTTAGCTTAATTTACAAATTTACAAATACTTATTTAAGTGCATAACAATTTCCTTTAAGATAAAAGCTTATACATATTTTAAAACCCAAACATTTTAAATATCTACCCTTTTTGAATTTCAAAATTAAATTCAAATTCAAATCATATTCAAAATTCTATCTTTAAAATCAAGTTACATATGCATATTAAATTTCGAAAATAGCAAGTTTCATTTATATTAAAATCCATATATATTTATTTATATATATATGAACAATACATTATTAATATTGGTTAAAATAACAACTTATAAAAGAGATTATCTTATCATTATATTTTCCAAATCATATTTATCAAGAAATATTTAAAATGAAAATAAAAAAAACTTTATAAACATTTATCTTAAGTATTTTAAAACTATATATAGTTATTTATTTATATCCTTGAAAAGCTTTATATTGAATTCAGATCAAAATTTCCAAATTACCAAGATGTACAATAGAATTTGAAAACAAGATTAATTTATTAATCAAATTCAGCCTATAAATAATTATTTTAAATTTTGTTTATACCTATATATATATATATATATATATATATATATATATAAACAACACATAATTATTATTGTTTGAAATAACAATCTTGCCAATTTAAAATTAATTAAATTAAGAGATTGTCAAATAAATATTTATCCAAATATTTATACTTAAATTTTTATTACATTTCCAAACTCACTTACACATCCAGGTCTTTTATTATCAGCATTTTATCTGTTCAATTGATTAAAATAGTTAATTACCCATTTTCACATGTCCAAAACCTGGGTTATCACAAAACGAAACCGAAGGAACTTTCCTCGGCCACTACTAGACGAGAAGTACTTGTGGTTTTGAGGTTTTTCACAATAAGGAGACCACTGCTATAATATAGTGAATCTAGAGTATCCCTAATTAACCAATAAGTATTCCTTCATTATTATTCATCTCAATATCTCCATGTTCAAACACCTTCATTTTTCAAACACGTAAATTGGTTCGAAGTGGTTGTCGGATAGGAATCACCCAAATCCAACCCTAGTTCTTTCGAAGCCAATCATCGCTTTGAAAGATGTTAAGTTCATATGTGGATTTCAATCATAATCAATTACTTCATCTTTTGTTTAAATCAAATATCTTTCTTAGATATATTCTCTTCAATTTATTCCATTTTCTTTTCAAGAGTATATGGAATCATTAAGCCTCATTTATTAAATAATTTGATTTATTTAAACCTTTCTTAAATCTTGGAATAATTCCTAATCATTTTCTATTTTACTTAGGAAAACCTTTCCAACTCATTCATTAAATATAAATCAAAGTTTTCTTTCATAAAAGTTATAACTTTTAACTTAGGGAAAATATTCCCAAATGATTTATTAGATCTTAATCAAAGATTTTCTTCTTAACTTCAAATCATATTCTTGCAAATCGAAGACTTTCATAACAGAGCACTACTACCACTTTGGATATGGTAAATTTCACCTTCAGGAACTAATGACAAGTAATCCTACATCATGAATATCTTTGTCTTCAATGATCTTTATCTTTAACGATCTTTGTCTTCAATATGTTTTATTTTGAAAATTAGTTTGAAGGGGTTTTCGAAAAGAAATCACCCAAATTCAATCACGGTTCTTCAGATAGGAATCACCCAAATCTAATCTCGGTTCCTTTGTACCAATCATCAAATAAAAGAGTTTAAGTGGTTAAATAACATTCAAAGAATTATTTTTTTCTTTTATCTTGAAAAAAACTTAAATATGATCTTTTTTAGCATCCGGGCTTTGCTTTTGAACTATTCCCATTCCTCGCTTAAAACGAGAAAACATAGGCCAGGTAAGTTCAGGGCACTGGTTGCTCCATTATTAACCTTAGTTAAACACCTTGTTTTCTCTTCCCAGATCTCACAAGCAGGGCAAATGTACTAGTCATTTTCGCATACTCAGTTTGTTAATACATTCAATTTCTTTGCATTTTGTTTAAGTGGTATAAACAATTGCTCTTAACCATTTATTCAAACTCTTATTAAAATTTCCAAATTACCTTTAAATTACTTAATTTTTCTATTCAAATTATTCCCAAAATATATAGGAAGGAATTGTTATAAAACTATATTAAAAAGGTTATAGAATTCGTAGCATAAAAGTGCCACGGAAAGTGCTATATAAGCTTATTTGAGTTAAACAACTTTTTAATACTCGAAAATGCATATTTTCCATTTCAAATATCTTCTAGACCATTTAATAGATTTATCAAATTTATTTCATATTTTTAATCATTTGGAGATATCATTTATTAAAAAAAAAATCCCTTTTTTGCTTCCGAACTGCAAAACCGTGATGTTTTTAGAAAATTGTTTTGGACATATTTCAAATACACAAGATGAAATTCTGATTTTCTTTCTTTATTTCTTTAAACATATCTAAATATTTAAAAAACATATCTAACTCATTTTAAAACTATTTCCAAAAAGTTTACGCATTCCATATACACCATTTCATTTTCAAAGGGAAGGTGATTTTCTTTGTGCTTATCGACGTGCATTAACGTGACTTGGTGAAACAATTTAACTATCATATCAAACAATCAATACTTGATGATCAAAGAATATATAAGCATCCATATCATTCATAACACATAATCAAACATGTATATATATAAATATAAATATTAAATAGAGTTTCTCACCATAATACAAAGTGAATAACTTCCGAACAACATTCAAACTAATCCACGCTTCACTAACTATTTCCTACTCAACTTAAACATTAGTAAACAACCTTTCCTTCCTTCGAAGTGCTCGGCCAAGTCTTAAGATGGAGGTGGGCCGAAAGTATAGAGAAGAAGTGGTAGAGCTTTGACCCTGAATTCTCAAAATTAGACCCGAAAAATGGATTATTTTCTCTCTTGTATTTGACTCACTTACTCTCAAAATTTAAAAACTTGTTAACTAAAAAGTTGTTGAAAATTCTTTTCTCTTGAATTTAAAAAAATTCACATGATTTTAATTAGTTTTGAAGAAGATATGGTCAAAATAAAAAGAGCTATTCTCAGATTCACAGATATTAAGCCCGAAAATGTACTACAAATAATTGAGTTTCACGTAAAGAAAATCTCAAGAATGAAAAAAGTGATGAACATAAATGTTTTAGCCACTGGGATTTCGTATGGTTTATGAAAAATAGTTTCTTAATTTGAATATGTATTAAGTTATGATCAAAACAAAATGGCCTATTCTCTGGCTTAAAAACCGTGCCATAGAATGCACCGGAAGGAAGTGGATTTTTGACATGGTTAGTTTTAGAACAACGCAAAGTGTTCAGCATTAAAGTTATAGCCACTAGAAAAATACATTATTTGGAAAAAATAATTTTGTATCTTGGTTCAATTTTGAAGAAGTTATGACGAAGAGAAGAAGAGATAAAATATGGAGAGAAAAAGAGTATGATTTGAAGAGCATGAACATTGATTTATTTTGTAAATATTTTCACATTATTTCTTCCTAATTTTTTCCTATAGATAAGAAGCCGTTAAAGAGAAGATGAATAAAGTGAAGAAGCTTGAGAAAAGAAGAAGAATAAATTTGAATGAAAGTGAAGAAGGAAGTGAGTATTTAAAGAAAAAGAAAGAAGTGATAAATTTATCAAAATAACCTCTTACCAAATTACCAAACTATCTGTACTTCAACCTAAAGCAACGTCCACTTTTTCAATACTTAACATCATCTTTCACTTCTTACTTTATGTCTTAGTCACTTAAAGATTAAGTAAAGAAAAGTAATTATTTTGTTGGATTTTAATTTGATGTGATTTGATGTTTACTTTTCTTGCTTTTATTAATTCTTTCTTTCTTTTACCAATGACTTCTAGAAGTTTTCTAATCCTATTTAGTAAAAGTAAATATGTTTAGTTATTAAATGTGTAATATATATGTTAATACATATTAAAAAAGATGCGATAACATTGCGTCAACTTATTTTGAACAAAACGTTGATTTTCGACGAAATGTTTTCTGGTCACATTTTGAAGTTTTTGTTAAACTATTTATTCATGTAAACCAAACTTCAAAATAAATTTCTTATTGTCTTTAAATAATTAAAACAAGCATATTTGACTTATAAAATAATATAAAACAATATCAAAATCTTCTCATAAAAATATGGCATCGATTTATCGATATACGATGAAATTTGTCAATTTTACAATGGGAATCCAAAATCTTTATTCAATATCAAAAATAAGTTTACCATTCTTATTTATCATATAAAACACGATTGTTTAGTTTAAAAATTCTACATTTGAACATTTAAAATAATTAAATATCTCATTGTCAAAGTGCTAAAATTACGGGTCGTTACATTCTCTTCTACTTAAAAGAATTTCGTCCTCGAAATTACCCTGAACCTAAACCCACAATCTTTTACCTAAATCATTATTTCAGAAACTTAAACCCATAAGATGTACCAAAATCATCCTTATAAAATATTTGATTTGATCTTCTATTTAAATCCATGAATTTATATTCGAATTAGTATCGATCCCACGATCCTCTAGTGCGGACTCTGATCAAGCTTATATATCAAATACACTTGCTTTCCTTGCATATCTCTAAACTATGATAGAAAACTCGAGTAACTACCCACAAAACATCATCAATGCTCGCCGTCAAGAAATCAAGTGATAAATTCTTTTCTGAATCAGTGTAAACATCTCAAAGTTCCGTATTCAGATATTAGATCAAAATTTGTATGATGAAATGATTTATGTATAAATTACGTATTTATTCCTATTGGTTTTCCTCAGTTATACCAAATTCTCTTTATTCACATCCTTTTATTTTTTTTCATATTCTTTTATTTTTAGCGTATTTTCTTTAATACTAATATTGTTTGTGAATCTTTTCGTAAAACTATTACTTAAGCTTATTATATCTTATGAACACAACTATCACTACACCAGAAAAGACTTTTGGTAGCGTTGAAAAAATGCTACCATAACTTATGGTAGCGTTTTAGAGAACGCTGCTATACGACATGCAACTAAAAGTCTAAAACTTTTTGTTGCGTTGTAGTAAACGCTACCAAAAGTCACTTTTAAATGCAGCTATAGGTATTTTCTGTAGGATTTAAAAAACGCTACCAAAAGTCACTTTTAAATGCAGCTATAGGTTTTTTCTGTAGGGTTAAAAAAACGCTACCATAAGTCTTCATATTTTAAATGCTACTATTTACGGTTGATGGTTTATACCATTTCCAGCAATCGCTTATATACTATTCATATTAAAACGAACGATAAATCGCATAATTTTCATATTTTCAAACAAACAATTAAATCACATAATTAGCATATACAAACAATCAATCATATGATCATCATATTCAAATAATTGCAAAAACATGCTAATCTCACAATCAAATATAATATCCATAATCAATTCGATAGTAGTTTTTCAACAAAATAAGTCACATACTACAAGCATTCACAGACAAGTTTCCACAAATGGTACTAACAAAATACGACAACATATATAACAATTAAATTCATGTTCGTTGCTTGATTACCAATAGTTCTTTGTTGTCGATAGTCTTCGCTTCGAAATAGCTAATTACCTGCAGACGAGTTTAACAATCAACAATATATATGTATATATATGTATATATATGTATATATATGTATATATATGTGTGTGTGTATATATATATGTATATATGAAAATCATGTAATCTATAACTCGATATTCTATATTAACACATATTAACAAAAAATGTTCTATTTTTATATGCATCCTATATAGTTCCCCAACGAATACACAATTTTCAATTTAGACAGATATTCAGATCAAAACTGGGTTAGAAGTCTGACTGGATTTCATTCTATGTGTAGATTGTGTATTCAGTACTATGGGCAGATTGTGTATTCAGTACTATGGTCAAGTTAAATCTTATAAAATATGAAAAAGTATCTGGAATGTCTGTAATCCATCGATGATGCATCCATCCACTAATTGAAATGTACAATTTTCTTTACCCTTGTCGTTTTCTATCAATTGGGTTCTCTAAAACAAAAATATTCCCTAAATTCATATTGCCGTAACTGTATTAGGCAACAACTATAGTGTCAGTTACTTCCATTTATTTGTGTTAGCCCTCTTGTATAACTACATTTGTGTAATACATGTGCAATGACATAACGACTAATCTGAGTAGACAGTTTTAGGAAAAATGGTTTATTTAAGTTTTAGTTTCAAGTTTATCAATTGTTGTGGCTCTGCAGATTAATCATCGTCTTTATTTATAAAACTTTGTTAAATAAGTTATATTATTACTATTTATAAAATTTAGTTAACTTAAACTTAGTTAATTTTATAAAACTTGTTTAATTTTAATAATTAATTTTTATTAACTTAGTTAACTTAATTGACTTATTATTACTATTATTATTAAAACTCAGTTAACTTAATTATATTATTATTATTGATTAACTTAGTGGAATGATCAGATTATTTCCACTAGTTGTGCATGTTAGGTTCCTTAATTTACATGCACAACTAAGTTAATAATTAGTAATTAATCCCAGCAAGTAAATCATTAACCAAGCTAAGTTAAGGATATGAATGTGCACTTATTACCTGGAAAAGCTTTATAGATCTCTTTGGAAAATTTGCCATTAACCCCAACCACCTCGACCAAAGACTTGACACCTTCAAAATAATCAACGACTCTTCCATAATGACTTTAGCAACTGCATTTGAATCGACTTCCAGACCCGTCTACAAAAATACAGTTGTGATCAAAACCATGCATATCAAAAACTAATAGCTAAACGAATAGAATTCAAAAATTAATATAAATTAAAAACACTGGCAGTGATTACTTACCAAAAGTCCTTCCTTCAGTGCCAGCTCCCTTGCCGTCTTCACTGCATCGTCACTGGAAACCTGATAGTTTATTATAATAAGAACACTGGCAGTGATTTATATGTAGCTGTATATGCTTGCAAAAACAACACTGGCTATGATTTTCCTGAGACATAAAGTGACGCAGCGGATATTTCAAAACAAACTTCAATTGATGAAATGTAGCAATCGGTGATTTGAAAATACTGCAATGCCCAAATCCGTTGTTCCAAAGATGCCGGATTCTAGCTATCTTCGTCTCGTTGATCGCGCACGATACCGAGAAACAAAGATCTACGATTCTTCGACGTTGATCAAGCGCACTTGATCCCGTGAATCGGCTTCACAAACGAAGATTTGAGCGCACACGAATGACGTAGGTGGAGATAGGAGATTTCACTCGACTACCAATTAGAGAAGAAAGCACAAAGCAATCAATAAGAAATTTTATTCAATATTCAAAAACTTACAACAATGACATTACATCCCTATTTATAGGGTTCATGACACAACACAAAGACTTAAAAAAATTACAACGCAATCAGTATACGCGACTTAAGAAATGCAGTGACTCGGCTCCTTTTTCGCGTTTTGAAGATGACTCGGTAACGGTTCATTAACCCGGCTACGACTCAACAAAAGACTCGCGACTTACTGGAGTTTCATCTTCGTGATTCAAAAACAATGGATCGGCCGCGACTCAGTATATCTCGCAACGACTTATGGAATGTCTCGGCAACGACTTATACAAATGAATTTGCCGCGACTCAGGATTTAAGTCATCAGCGACTTGCTTATGCCGATCGCGACCTAGGGCTTCACGAGAGAGCACGCAGTCTCGATGGCTCGGTGATGACTCAGGGAATGGATCGGCTGCAAATTTGGGAAAATGGACTTGGCTTGTCTGCGATCGAAGGGTGGAATTGAGTCGTGTGTTGGTGAAATAATTGATGGGAAAAGGAGTCGTAGATCGCGACTTATAGGATTGGGGGGAAGGTGGAGTTGGGTCGTGGAGGGGATGAGTCGGCAAAGTCGTTCGCGAGTTATTGGAGGTGTCGCGATTTAATGTGGAGGCCGAGACAACTTCGATGAGTCGGTCGCGACTTAAGGTGGACGGCGAGACATCGATGAGTCGGCCGCGTCTTAGGGTGAGTGCTTCATCATCCTCCCCTTGTTGGAAGGAATTCGTCCTCGAATTCGCATTTCCGTCATCTTCGTCAAGTTCCTTCCCATAATACGGAATTAAATGTTTGACATTAAAAACATCAGAAGTATGGACCTCTCTTGGCAACCTTAATCGATACGCATTATCATTGATCCTCTTCAAGATTTTTACTGGTCCAATCTTTCGTGCTTTCAACTTATTGTAAGTTCCAATTGGAAAACGATCCTTCGTCAATACCGCGTAAACCAAATCACCCACTTTGAAGACTACACTTCTTCGTTTCTTATCCGCCATTTGTTTATACTTTTCATTTGTTTTTCCCAATCGTTCCTGAACGATTCTATGGCATTCCGTCAACCCATCAACAAAATCCGCAGCCCGCTTAACTGTCCCCTTCGGTTGTGGAACCATCGTCAAATCCAACGGCCCCTTTGGTAAACTTGAATATACAATTTGAAACGGACTGAAACCTGTACTTCGGTTATTTGCATGATTGTGAGCAAATTCAGCTTGACACAACTTCACATCCCAACTCTTTAAATTGTCTTTCACAAGACATCGTAACAAATTTCCCAACGATCTATTCACCACCTCTGTCTGTCCATCTGTTTGTGGATGATAAGCACTACTAAAATTCAGCTTCGTTCCCACCATCTTCCACAAACTAAGCCAAAAATGACTTAAAAATCTGGTATCCCTGTCGGAAATAATAGACTCTGGCAACCCATGTAAACGATAGATTTCTTTAAAGAACAACTGAGCCACTCGAACTGCATCCGCCGTTTTCTTACAGGATATAAAATGTGCCATCTTCGAAAACCTGTCCACCACAACAAATATAGAATCATTCCCCCTCTGAGTTCTAGGCAAACCCAAAATGAAATCCATGCTGATATCAACCCATGGCTTAGACGGTACAGGTAGCGGCATATATAACCCTGCATTCGTTGCTGTTCCCTTCGAAACCTGGCAAATATGGCATCTCTCCACAAATCTTTCAACCTCTTTCCTCATCGACGGCCAAAAGTAAGATTGAGAAATCAATTGCAATGTACGATCTCTACCCACATGGCCTTTTTCATGCAACTCCTTGATAATTTTCATTCTCAAACTGCCCTCTGGAATACATAACTGATTTCCTTTAAACAAGAATCCATCAACCAACATAAATTCATCGGTACTCCCTTCCTTGACTTTTTCAACATATTTCACAAAGTAAGGATCTTCTTCAATCATCTCTGGCAATAATTCAAATCCCGTCACTTCAACCTTCAATGTTGTTAACAAATGACTCCTCCTACTCAAAGCATCAGCCACACGATTCGTCACCCTGGATTTGTGTTTAACAACAAAGGTAAACTGTTGTAAATATGCAATCCATGATGCATGTCTCGCTGAAATTTTATCCTGCCCCTGTAAATGTTTCAAAGCTTCATGATCAGTGTAAAGAACAAATTCCTTCTGAAACAGGTAGTGTCTCCAATGCTTAACAGCTTGCACAACAGCGTAAAATTCAACGTCATATGTACTGTATCTTATCTTTGCCCCTGATAACTTTTCACTGAAATATGCAATAGGTCTCCCCTGCTGACTCAACACTCCCCCAATCCCAACCTTTGATGCATCAGTGTGTAGTTCAAACAACAACTGAAAATTAGGTAAAACAAGAATTGGCGCTGTCGTCAACAGTTCTTTGATTCGTTCAAAAGAAATTCCGGCTTCTTCTGTCCACGAAAACTGTTTACCCTTCATGCAATCAGTAACTGGAGCCATTACGCTACTGAAGTGTGGAATGAATCTTCGGTAGAATGACGCTAGCCCATGAAAACTTCTCACTTCCGTAATTGTCTTTGGTTGTGGCCAATTTCTGACTGCCTCAACTTTACTCTGATCAACTTGAATACCTTCTCATGAAACAACATAACCCAGAAATAAAACACTGTGCGTCATAAACACACATTTCTTCGTAGCAGCATAAAATTGTTCCTCACGAAGAATAATCAACACTTCCCTCAAATGTTGAATATGCTCCTCCGTACTCCTGCTGTAAATCAGAATATCATCGAAATAAACCACGACGAACTTCCCAATGAATGGTCTGAAGATTTGATTCATCACCCGCATGAATGTACTAGGTGCATTTGACAAACCAAATGGCATAACCAACCATTCGTATAACCCCTCTCTCGTCTTAAACGCTGTCTTCCACTCGTCTCCAGGTCTAATTCGAATCTGGTGATAACCTCTTTTCAAATCAATCTTCGAAAAGATAGCTGCCCCACTCAACTGATCCAACAAGTCATCCAACCTTGGCATAGGAAATCTATATCTCACTGTAATCTTATTTAATGCTCTACTGTCAGTGCACATCCTCCACGTCCCGTCCTTCTTCGGTATCAACAAAGCCGGCACAGCACATGGACTCAAACTTTCCTGCACACGTCCCTGCTCAAGTAACTCTTCCACCTGTCTTCTCAACTCTTCATGTTCCTTCGGACTCATTCGATAATGTGGTCTATGCGGTAATACTGCTCCCGGAACAAGATCGATTTGATGTTGAATATCCCTCAGTGGCGGCAACTCCTTAGGCAACTCCTCTGGGAATACATCCTCAAATTCTTTCAAAACTGGTTTTGCTTCTTCTGGAATTTCAACCTCTTCGTTACACTCTCGTCCAATCAACAAGTACACTTCAGGTTCTTCTTCGACTTCCTTGACAAACTCCTTCAAAGTTAACAGAGTTTTCAATTCTTCAATTTCCTCCAGCTTGCTTTCTTTCTGCTGCTGCTTCTTGGGAACTAAAGTAATTTTAGTGCCTTCAAACATGAAACTATAGCTATTAGCACGACCATCATGTTGAACTGCTCTATCAAACTGTCATGGTCTGCCCAACAACAGATGACATACGTCCATGTCTACAACATCGCACCAAATTTCATCCTTGTATTTCTTCCCAATTGAAAATTTAACACAAGCTCTCCTTCCAACTTTCACCTCACCTCCTTTCCTCAACCAAGCTAACTTGTATGGTTTAGGATGCTTCTCGGTTTTCAATTCCAACTTCTTTACTGCCTCTGTAGAGATAATGTTATCGCAACTCCCAGCATCAATAACGAATTTACAAACTCTTCCAAGAATAGTGCAAGTAGACTGAAATATGTTATTCCTCAACCAACTGTCTTCTTCCTCTTGCTTTGGTGTCAAACAACTCCTCCTCATCATTAGTGAATATCCATCATCTCCCGACAACAAGTCTTCTTCCTCAACCGGTAAGGAATTAGAACACTCTGCCTCTTCTTCCTCTTCTTCAATCTCAACTTCAACTATCATAGTTCTCTTCTTCGGCTTCGGACACTCATTGCTTTTATGACCCATTTCCTGGCAGTTATAACATTTGAACCCACTATTAACCTTTGCCTTTTCACCCTCCTTCACAATTGGCTTACTGACAGGTTTAGGAACATTAGAACTTCCACTGGCCCCCTTCACTTGATTGTTAGAATTAGTAAACACACCACCTCCACGCCTTCCCTGCTTTTCCCAAGCTAACGCTTTCTGATGTGCCTCTGCTACAGATCTTGGATCAAACATATTAACCATATCCTGGATCTGCATTCTCAATCCTCCAATGAATCTATCAGTTAACTGTTCTTCAGTTTCCATAATATCGTTCCTGGCAATGAGTTGGTAAAATTCATCACCATAATCACTAACAGACTTTGTCCCTTGCCTCAGATTCTGCAACCTCT
Source organism: Allium cepa (assembly GCA_030765085.1). Taxonomy (NCBI): domain Eukaryota; kingdom Viridiplantae; phylum Streptophyta; class Magnoliopsida; order Asparagales; family Amaryllidaceae; genus Allium; species Allium cepa. Next base: position 619,554,594 of record CM060942.1, read on the forward strand.
GGTACATAAGTGATTGATAGTTGTAAGGTAAGAAAGTAGATCTCATCAACTTTTTCATTTTATCCCACTCAACAACCTTCGACTTCCCCATCCGTTCTCGTGTAAGTTTAGTTTGCTGCCACCATGCCAATGCTCTTCCCCTCAATCTAGTAGCAACCAACTTCACTCGACGATTCTCCAGCACTTCCTTGAAATCAAAGATTTCTTCAACATTAGATAACCAGTCTAAGAACTCCTCAGCAACCATCCCGCCTTTAAATTCTAGAATCTCCATCTTCATTCCCGATTCCCATCGACGATCATCGTCTACATCTCGATTCTGACGTCGTGTTTGTTCTCTATCTCGATGCATACTCCCTCTGTCACAAACAAATTCCTCATCAAAATCTGAAGTATATCGTTGTCGTTCACGTCCTCCAACATCTCTACCATCCCGATCATCAACATTCCTCCTACTTCGATTATCAACACTTCTATGCTCTTGACTTTCTCTCCTCTCCCGTTCTGAATGTGATGAAACTCTACTACCCCCACGGTTTGATTCAGGTGAAATTCTTCTTCTACTTTGATTCATTTCAAGCATCATTTTCTCTAATCGACCAATTCCTTCGTTCAACTTTTCGGTAAAGCTCTCGTGGATTCGTTGCTCCATTTCATCGGCCTCTTCTCTTCCATACAAGGCATTAATATTGCGATGACGTTGAGCTCGTCTCGGTGGCATGATTGAACTTCGCAAAATCTTTAAACAATAAACTTCAACAAATCAAACTTCAAAAATCTTCAAATAAAACAACTCCAAAGCTACAATTCAAATCAACTAGCACGGCTTCAAGCTTGCTTCGAACTTCACTTTGGCGTGAAATCTCTCCTTCGCAAATTCAAACACCTTCAACAAACTCTAGATCCAAAATGAGATGGATCAAAAACTTCAACTTGTTGCAATTTCAATATGAACACGACGAATATAAACTTCAAACTTCGAATACTTGGCTCCAAGACCCGATTTAGCTATGATTGGCTAAAACAAGCTCTGATACCAAACTGACGCAGCGGATATTTCAAAACAAACTTCAATTGATGAAATGTAGCAATCGGTGATTTGAAAATACTGCAATGCCCAAATCCGTTGTTCCAAAGATGCCGGATTCTAGCTATCTTCGTCTCGTTGATCGCGCACGATACCGAGAAACAAAGATCTACGATTCTTCGACGTTGATCAAGCGCACTTGATCCCGTGAATCGGCTTCACAAACGAAGATTCGAGCGCACTCGAATGACGTAGGTGGAGATAGGAGATTTCACTCGACTACCAATTAGAGAAGAAAGCACAAAGCAATCAACAAGAAATTTTATTCAATATTCAACAACTTACAACAATGACATTACATCCCTATTTATAGGGTTTATGACACAACACAAAGACTTAAAAAAAAATTACAACGCAATCAGTATACACGACTTAAGAAATGCAGTGACTCGGCTCCTTTTTCGCGTTTTGAAGATGACTCGGCAACGGTTCATTAACCCCGCTACGACTCAACAAAAGACTCGCGACTTACTGGAGTTTCATCTTCGTGATTCAAAAACAATGGATCGGCCGCGACTCAGTATATCTCGCAATGACTTATGGAATGTCTCAGCAACGACTTATACAAATGAATTTGCCGCGACTCAGGATTTAAGTCATCAGCGACTTGCTTATGCCGATCGCGACCTAGGGCTTCACGAGAGAGCACGCAGTCTCGATGGCTCGGTGATGACTCAGGGAATGGATCGGCTGCAAATTTGGGAAAATGGACTTGGCTTGTCTGCGATCGAAGGGTGGAATTGAGTCGAGTGTTGGTGAAATAATTGATGGGAAAAGGAGTCGTAGATCGCGACTTATAGGATTGGGGGGAAGGTGGAGTTGGGTCGTCGAGGGGATGAGTCGGCAAAGTCATTCGCGAGTTATTGGAGGTGTCGCGATTTAATGTGGAGGCCGAGACAACTTCGATGAGTCGGTCGCGACTTAAGGTGGACGGCGAGACATCGATGAGTCGGCCGCGTCTTAGGGTGAGTGCTTCATCATAAAGGCACCATTTCTAGTATATCAAAATGAAATTTTAAAAAGGTAACAATACCTCAAGCACTTTTTCCATCACATCCATGTCCAAGATATCAGGCTTAAATCCCACGCCATTACCGGTAATGTGATGAGGGCCTAGCAGAATCAATGTTAGTCGATGAACAAGAGTTATAAAATCTTTAGTTCCAGTGTAGAAAAGAAGTCTGGCTTTAAAAAAAATCAGCTATGCATCAAGTATTTATTGCTTGATTACCAGGTTTTCCTCCATTTAGTATATTGCATTCTGTTGGTTCAACTCCATATATCTAAGACCAATATTTGATAAAGAATCATGATTAAAACTATAATATCACTCTATAATAATTGAATTATGCTAACTAATTACAGTGTTTATACCTTGACATTGGGGTTCATTTCTTTGAGATATTTTCCAACACCAGTAACAGTGCCACCACTTCCTATTCCCATTACAAAAATGTCTACTTGTCCAAGTGTGTCCTCCTATATTTCTGGTCCAGTTGTCTCATAATGTATATGTTTCCATTTTCTTTTATTGATTACAGTGTACATTTAACATTCATTTTGTAGCAAATAAAGACGTCTTGATCTCAAAGTACGTAGATAAAGTTTGATATTAAAAAGTAGCAGAAATAATATAAATCTATAACCTTAACATTAGCAGGATTGTTAAATTGCTGAAGCATGAAAGCATCAGGAGTGGAACCCATAAGCTGATAGGCTTTTTTGATTGTTCCTCCCATTCCTTTAGTAGGATTTGTAAGCACTAAATCTTCTCCAAATGCTCTCATGGTAACTCTTCTCTCTAAGCTTGTATAAGATGGAATTGTTAGTGTAAGCTTGTATCCTTTTAGCGCTGCCATAAATGCCAGACCTATTCCCATGTTTCCAGATGTTGGCTCAATTATTTGTGTCTACGATTGGTATCAAATTATAAGTATACAAATTGTAAGGAATGAGCTGGTTTTATATTTAGGTCCAGCATTTTGTATTACAAATTATGGTTTTGATTATCTAGCTATTTTAATGTTTCATTTACCTTTACTTGATACACACACAGATATACATACATACGTACGTACGTACGTACGTATGTATGTATGTAATGTATATGTATCTATACCAAAAATGTACTGTAATTAGTAAGATGATGTAGAAGGAAATTACTCTATAGTATCCAATAAGTGAGATATCTAATATGTAACTCTACATCAATCACACCTTTCCAGGAGTGATCAGCCCTTTCTTTTCTGCATCTTCCAACATAGAATAAGCTGGCCTGATTATTAATTCACACTTATGTCAGTCAAATTAATGAATACACAATTGATACAAAAAAAAAAAAAATTGAACTACATGTCCTTTACACTGAAGGAAGGTTGCATGAATTCCAACTTAGTCGCCATGCGAGCATCACAACCATCAGTTACTTTGTTTAGATAAACCATTGGGGTTCTCCCAATAAGCTATAAAAAATAATAGTTATGCAAAGTATTATTATGCATTTTAATGCATCTAATTCATCAAGCTAAACTGAACTATCTTAGTGATTACTAGTTAGTTATATAGAGATATCATTTTAGAGAACGAATATGAACAAGAAAGGTTTAATAATGAAACGCTAAGGACCAATATTGAGTCTAACAAATTAATACGTGTGAAATTAGAAACTTTCCTTGGATGCATCACTCACTACACTGCTTAAAGCTCTTAAGTTTTGAGAAACTGATAGGTTCTCTGCAGCTAGATTTGTTGAGAAAAAGGATTTTTGGATTGGGGAATTTATTTTTGACCCTTTTCTAATAAAATTTAAGAAATTTGTCATCTCTCTATATATTTTTTCCCCACTCTCTATTTGTGCTAATTAAGTGGAACCACTATCTTCACTTCAGTTATCCCTAGGTTTATATACAGGTTCTACCCACGATGTACGGTTACTATGGTAGCCCAAAACAAGAGGCATTGCACCTAAATCTCTGGATCAGTTTAACTGAAATAAATAAATAAAATAAAAGTTGCCATTTGACTCAGGTCCTCAAATAAAACTTAATAAACAAAAACTCATGTTCTTTTAAAAAAAATTAACTAGATTTTATTTATGTAACTCTTCTAAGTCAAGAAAAATAAATAAAAAAGGGAAGAAAAAAAATCTAAAATCAATTTCCATCAGCACTACCCTCTTCGTATATACTTCAACTGAATTTCTTTCGAAAAATAAATAAGAATTAAAATATTTCCATGTTATGTCCCACGTGGTCTATTATCTTTTACCCAAAGCTATAGACAAAATGATTTTGTGATATTGGTTAATTAAAAAGAGAAAATTAGATCTTCTTTCTCTGAATTTCATGTGCCTCGTATTCAAGTTCAAGTTTGCTTGGTAAAGGATTAATTAGATGTCCAGAGGGGATGAATCTATTGTTTGCTTTAGCTAGAAGACATCAAACTAATGGCTTAACATGTAATTCAGTCCTTGCACATGTCATTGTGTTTCCCTAGCAAAACTATATTCACATATCTGGTCAACTTTCAAAAGCTCAAATGTTAAAACAACTACATATTTGACAATACAAGTTGTGATGTTTTGTTGCCGTCTTGTTCACTATACTAGCACGCTGACATGATGTGAAAGACAGTGCAATGCTTCCTATTGACTTTTTGATTGTCATAATGTATACTTTATTTTTTGTACCTGAACCACAAGAACAACTAAATTCAACAAATATTGCTATGAAATGTATGCATAAACTATCCAACTTTACTTTCGAGGAGTAAGCAGGGTTAGCAATAATATTATGGTTTGTCTTTTATTTCGTTTAATAAGTGGACATAAATATATAACCTAGTTTTTAAATGATTAGCGATCTAATGCTGTGAAAATGTGTGCCAAAACAGAGCACAATATGGTCTTGAAACACCAATATTGTCAAAAAAATATAACAACCACAACAAAGGAACAAAATGCAGGCCTTTTTCTACCCTTATTCAAGGGATAAGGAACAAAAACAGATGTATGTACTCGAGAGTTGGTTATTTTCACCGCAATGATTGCTCATTTCCCTCATATTTCACCCAACGTTGTACTTATTGGACATGAATTAGTGTGATCCATACTACTACTATTTGTTTAGACAACTCAATGTATGATTGCATATGTTATGAATTATGGTTGCAGCCATTTTAGTTTAGGAAATTTTCATCTATCATTTTCATTTTAAAGATAATTTACCATATGGTTTGTTGGTTTTTCTATAAACCATTTGAAAAGTGCTCAAGCTTGAAAAATATGAATTTATTTTGAATTGGAAATCGTTGACTCACTCACCTTTTCCTTACATAGTAGTGACCATGAAGCTAAAAAAACTCAATAGAAAATATGGTCCATAGAAAGTTTATTTATGAATCTTTTGAATGCAAATATGTAGTCTGGATATCATATGGTGGCTTATGTAATAAGTTCTTACATTCAATTCTCCAAACCTTCACGTGTTTCTTACAGATTGAATTTTATTAAGTGATTAAGTTACTGACATGGTTGATTTTTTTGCAAGTCATTTCTTGATAGTTTGTGGTTACTGCCTTTGGATTTCCTTTTAAACAACTATATTTATATGACCCAAATTCATTTTAACCCAACTGTGCATCAGTTAATTAAATATGTATATTGGGTAGCGGATCCAATGTTTTTATCCAGTGGGTCACAACAACATAACTTCGTCAACAAAAACAAAAATGTGACCCAAAAGTTTACATTAGTTTAAAAATGTACTAGCTGTTGCCTTAGTGTATTAATGAGAGCCAAAATTGTTTGGTAACAAATACTTTAAATCAACTAATGTTTTTTCTTATGAAAATTTTCAATTTTGCATTCATCCAGCTTTTACGTGCATAATTTTGAAACTTGCTGAATTCACAGCTTCTAAACACGTTGTAGATAAACAATGAATTTAGTCTCTTCTAACAATTAAGTTTGCAATTATAACATACTACTTAATTTAAGCAATGACTTAGGCATACAATTAAAACAAAGTATGTCCTAGTGATACCATCTAAATCTATCAAAAGAAAAACTGTTTTTTCATTTAGTGTACTTTTGCATTACAAATACTGCATCTAGCATAATGAGGAGTTATTCCAACTAAAAAATTATGGTTATCATACATAGTACGGCATAATTGACAATAATTAAAGACTAAAACAAATAATCATAATTATGTTGCATTAATATGCAAAATACATATAAATCATAATGATTTTGCAAAAATGCAAACTAAAAGCTATTCTCTGTACAACATGGTTTTGTTTCCAATTCCAAGAAATCTTTAAAGGCCTTTCCCAGAAAATAAGCACCTATGATTCAAAAGTCTCCTTTAACTTTTTTACCATTTCAATTTTGTAATACATTTTTTGGAAACAATAGTATATCTTCAAAATGATAAAAATAGTGTGGTATGGACATGTTAACTCAGAAACCCTTATTTTACCAATTTGTCATTCAACATGAAATAGAAGATCAATAAGGCAAAGCATAACCCTGATTTGAATCGTTTAAAACAGAAACAATAATACACGACAATTAACATAAAGATTAAAAAATAAATTCTTCCAAAAAGAAACCTAACAAAAAATAATGAGATTGTTGAGGAGAAGTACATTACCTAGAAACGTACTTCGAAAATCCATACAGTTGTACTTAACAGATGGGAACTACCTCGTTGTCGATTTAGGGCTTGTGAAAAAATCTCAAGGAAGGGAGCAGCTTGAAGGAAGCGTGGGACGAAGTGGAGGGGAGTAGATTAACAAAGATAAGTGGCACGAGACGGAGATAAGTGGCATGAGACGAAAGAGAGGAATTTTGTTGAATGAGGGTAGAAATGTATCAATGGAGGGAGGAGATGGAAAAAAACGAAATGATTTTTTAGTATTGGCGGGTTTGGCGGCAAAATTTGGCAGCGTTGGAATAAAACAAAAACAAGTTAAAATAAATGGTAAAAATAACATTCGTTGCATTCAAACTATAAACGCTACCAATAAATGCAACTAAAAGTAGGTTTTCTTGTAGTGTATGTATATCCATCACTTTTAAAAAAACTTAAGTCCAAATCTTTAATTAATGGTAGAATTCATTAATAATACTTTTTCCAGGTTAATTACATTTTAAAGTGTCATGATTTTACTTAAGTGTACAAATAGTTCATGACTTAAATCTAGTTTTATATAATACCTTTTTATATCCTAACAGTATATATATACACATCCCAAATTCCTGATCGATTTTATATCCTGGTGAATTATAGTTTGTTGTAGATTTTTATCCTTTCAAATTCATAATTACAAAATTTATTTCCAATTCAATCCTACTATGAATTTCTCCACTTTTAAATCCTTTTTATTTATAATAACATTTATAAAATATTCATATCCAACTACATTTACTTAAAACATTTCGCAGTGGTTTATCTTTTACCAGAATATTCCATAAATATCTTAGCTTTGAGTTTGGTGCAATTAGAAATTTTGACTGTCCAAAATCGTCGAGAATCCCTCTTTATCTTATCAATTAGTGATTCCAAATTTATCTTTGGTTCAAACACTTTTATGAATATTACTAAACAAGTTATCAATTAATGATTCACATTATCTCTTTAACTTAAGAAAATTATATAGATCGAGTAACTCCAAAATAATACCAAGAAACTGGGTACTACCAATAGTATCATATATCCTCTTAACAAGAAGAGTGATACTTAAAGAAGTGCTTATCATCCAAACACATCTCTTGTCCGTTTTTAGTTTATTTCGAGCCATTGAACTAGTTATCATAAAATATCTCTTTTTATTGGAAATAATACCATTTTCAAAATACTTTAGAGATTACTTTTGTTTATAAAACCTATCTTATAAGTTCTTTTTATAATTTTATCTCATATTAATTAACTTCACTTAAATTACCATAATTCTTTTAAATTACTCAAATTTAAATTCTCATTCCTTTTGCATTTACCTTTTACATAATCATTTTCTATTTGATAAATACATTTTTATCTTATATTTTCATTTAAACTGATCTTATTATCAAACACCTTATACTCAAACTGTGAAATTCTAATCACAAGATGTTCATATTTAAATTTCAGTAATCTTGATTTCTAACTATATAATTTTTCAATATATATATATATATATATTGTAATCAAAATATAATCCTCGGAAAAATTATTTCATTTACAAATTTTTCAAAACAAAACCTTTATATGAAACATTAACAAATACGCGCTCATATATAATACTCCCAACTCACTCTAGCGTGCTACTAGCCCTATCTATGATGAGTTACTTATCCTAGGGTATTACTAACCCTATCTCTGATGAGTCTTTGCCCCACTGAAGTCATGGTTCTTGCTTAACCTTCAGCTTTGATACCAGATATCGTGGCCCCTTTTTCCGCACCATCTGAATTGATAATAAACCACACATGTCCAACTCAAATTGCATGGAAAGACAGAACACGAAGGGTAATAAAGAAAATAAGATATAACAGAATCTAACACGAATGGGATAATATATAATATTGAACAAATATCTTTACAGCGGAAAACTTTTGCATTACATATATCAGAGTCTAACTTAAATTCAGCTTTGGACAGTTATAAACATCTGTCCTTACAATTGCTGACAACATCAAACTAAAACTACCACAGCGGATAATAGAATATGTCCATATAGATGAATATCTCTAGCTCCCTCTGGAAATTTCAGCTGACTTCAACTAAACCTAAAACTACTCGGATCTGACCCAAGTATTGAAAGTATCCGGATCAGGCTTGATAAACCAGCGTGAGAAGTACTCAATAATATATGACAGTGTCATATATCGGCCTTTAAATGAATAAAATCCTTTGAAAAGAAAGAGTATCTTATAAGACAACGCCCACACATAAACACGGACGGTTTTTTACCTTATGATAACTTAAAACACTTTTATATATCAAAACATTTGATATTTTTTCTAATGACATCTCATTGAAAACATTTGCAAATATACTTATATATCTTAGCTGAAATGGTTACCCATATTGTATTTCGAGGCTATCCATTACGTCAATACAAAAAAAATTGAAAGTTCTTATTGGAGAATGAATTTCCATACAAATGAACAGGTGAATGAACTACCTTCCGATGGATACACCTCTAGATGGATGTCCCAAGGAACCATCACAAGGCTCCTTTACCAACACAAGACTGCCCTACCTCTGTAACTAGATAGTACCGAATATGTCATCACATGGTCGTTACCGACCTTTAACCGAGTGCGCTCTAGTATACAAACCACATTTATTTACATACCAAACGTTATAACGGAAAGAAATATATCTAGAAGGAGATGATCACACCCTAATTAGGAATGACCCACGTTGCCTTGCTGCATCTAACCCTGTTTCGGTCATTTCTGGTTGATGAGGCTTGAGGCAACGATTACCTTTCTACATAACACATCTTCTTTCACTTTTAATGCCACATTGCCATTCCACATTCACACGACTGATTTCTACAAACGTATAACTTCATGAGCTCATATGGCTTGGGAAAGGGTGTTAAGCTAAGAGAATGTGTCTTCTCCGCCAACAACTGATATACTTTTATAGAGATCACTCACTACGATTTGGAATGCAAGGTCAGAAATTCATCCATACAAGTTCATTCTGGGACTGAATGAACTTTCCTCAGCCATTACTAGGCGAGAAGCCCTTGTGGTTTTGAGGTTTTTCATAACAAAGAGACCACTGCTATAATATAGTGAATCGGGAGGTTTTCCCTAATTAATCAACATGTAGTCCTTCATTATTATTCATCTCAATTTCTCGGTCTTCAAACATCTTCATTTTTCGAACACACAAATTGGTTCGAAGTGATTTTCGGGTAGGAATCACCTAAATCTGACCTTGGTTCCTTCGAAGCCAATGATCGCTTTAAAAGATGTTAAGTTCGTATGTGGATATCAATCATAATCAATACTTCATCTTTTATTTAAATCAAATATCTTTCTTAGATATATTCTCTTCAATTTATTCCATTTTATTTTCAAGTGTATATGGAATCATTAAGCCTCATTTATTAAATCATTTGATTTATTTAAAACTTTCTTAAATCCTAGAATAATTCCAAATCATTTTCTCTTTTACTTAGGAAAACCTTTTCAAATCATTCATTAAATCTAAATCAGATATTTCTTTCATTCAAGTTATAACTTTTAACCTAGGGAAAATATTCCCAAATCATTTATTAAATCTTAATCAAAGATTTTCTTCTTAACTTCAAATAATATTCTTGCAAATCGAAGATTGTCATAACAGAGCACTATTGCCACTTTAGATATGGTAAATTTCACCTCCAGGGACTAATGAAAAGTAATCCTGCATCATGAATATCTTTGTCTTTAATATGTTTTATTTCGAAATTAGTTTGAAGGGGCTTTCGGATAGGAATCACCCAAATCCGATCCCAGCTCTTCAAATAGGAATCACCCAAATCCGATCTTGGTTCCTTCATACCAATCATTAAATAAAAGATGTTAAGTGGTTAAATAACATTTAAAGAATTTGTTTCTTATATTTTTTTGGCAAGGCAAGCGGGGTTAACTGGTCTCCTACCAGTTTATTAAATGAAAATTAAAAAAGAAAAAGCGACTATGAACAAGCTCACAGTCACAAAAAGAGAACAGAAAAACAGAAAAAAAGAAAGCTACAACACAAAGGGAACAGGGATAAAAACAAAGAAGAAAACAAAGAGGAGAAAAACACTAGAGCCAATCAGCCGAGACAAAGGATCTGAAATCGAAAATACAATCCCTCATTCCCATCTTAATACTGGCCTGTAGTGCAACCATAAGCTGACCACTACTCCTTTTCTTGTTTTCAAAGTTTCTTAAATTTCTTTCTTCCCATATGAAGTTCAGGTATCTTTTGATAAGAAAAAAATACACAAATCTTTCTTTTTTCTTCCACTTAGTTGCTTTTCCTATCATAGCCCATTCAACACTTGATATGCCATGGATATGATTAACATTCATCGCTGTCATGAGGTTACACCACAAGACCAATAACTCACTGCATTCAAAGAATAAGTGATCCACAGTTTCAGGTAGCAACTTGCAGAAAATGCAAAGAGGACCAACAGACATCCCGAAGTTCAACAATCTGTCCTTGGTCAGCAGAGCACTGTTGATGACTTTCCATAACATCGGGTTATCTCTGCGTATCGAATTTCTAGACCAAAGGACTTTATGCCATCTTATGTCAGTTCTACCAGGAGAGTTCACAAGCATTTTATACACAGAGGAGATTGAGTGAGGCTTTCCACTCCAAAGAATAACATCATTGAGAGTGGGATTGAAAGAGATATATTGATACTTATTCCAGACAGCTCTAATGTCTTGGTTACTGGTATATGGCAGAAGCAGCCTGCCATCAACAATGAAATCAGTTGCAATAGAAAAAATACTAATACCAGATTGTAAGATCTGCTGAGGAGTAAAGAGCTTAAATATACTAATACCAGTTACAATGAAATTTGTTTCTTATATTTTGTCTTGAAAAAACTTAAATATGATCTTTTAGAGCATCCGGGCTTTCCTTTCGATCTATTCTACCCCTTGCCTAAAAGAGAAAACATAGGCCAGGTAAGTTCACGGCACTGGTTTCTCCATTCCTAACCTTAGTTAAACACCTTGTTTTATCTTCACAGATCTCACAGGCGCGACAAATATACTAGCCATTTTCGCATACTCAGATTGTTAATACATTCTATATTCTTTACATTTTGTTTAAGTGGTATAAACAATTCCTCTTAACCATTTGTTCAAACTTTTATTAAAAATTTCAAATCGTCTTTAAAATACTTAATTATTGTTTTAAAATTATTCACAAAATATATAGAAAGGAATTGTTGAGTTTAAAACTATATTCAAAAGTTTATAGAATTCGCAACATAAAAGTGATACGAAAAGTTCTATATAAGCTTATTTGATTTAAACAACTTTTTAATATTCGAAAATTCATATTTTTCATTTCAAGTCCCTTTTAAACCATTTCAATAGATTTATAAAAAAAATTCATATTTTTAATCATTTAAAGATATCATTTATAAAGAAATCCCGTTTTGGATTCCGAACTGCAAAACCTCGATGTTTTTAAAAAATTGTTTTGGACATATTTCAAATATACAAGATGAAATACATATTTTCTTTCCTTATTTCTTTAAACATATTAAATGTTTATAAAACATTTTTAACTCTTTTTAAAACTATTTCCAAAAGGTTTATGCGTTCCATATACACCATTTCATTTTCAAAAGGAAAATGTTTTCCTTTATGCTTATTGGCGTGTATTAACGTGACGTGGTAAACAATTTAACAATCATATCAAACAATCAATATTTGATGATATAAGCTTTTATAAGCTTCCATAACAATCATATCATATCATCAAAGATGTATATATATAAATATAGTTTTTAAATATAGTTTCTCACTATAATCCAAAGCGATTAACTTCCTACCAACATTTAAACTAATCCACGCTTCATTAACTACTTCCTACTCCACTTAGACATTAGTAAACAACCTTACCTTCCTTTAAAGTGCTCGACTAAGGCTTGAGATGGAGGCGGGCCAAAGTATAGAGAAGAAGTGGTGGAGTTTTGACCTTGAATTCTCAAAATTAGGCCCGAAAAATCGGTCATCTTTTCTCTTATTTTTGACTCTCTTAGTCTAAATTTTTTAAAAACTTGTTAACTAAAAATTTGTTGCAAATTATTTTCTATTGATTTTAAAAAAAGCATCTCTTGATTTTAATTAGATTTGAGGAAGATATGGCCAAAAGAAAAGGAGCTATTCTAGGATACACAAATATAAAGCCCAAAAATATACTTCAAATATTTGAGTTTCAGGTATAGCAAACCTCCAAACAGAAAAAATTTATCAAGATAAAAGTTTTAGCCACAAGAATTACATATATTTTGGAAAAAATTATTTCTTAACTTTGATCTGTTATGATCATGTTATGATCAAAACAAAATGGTCTATTCTTTGGCTTAAAAACTGGGCCACATATTGCACCGGAAAGAAGTGGATTTTTGACACGATTAGTTTTAGAATGAGAAAAGTGGTCAAAAAGAAAGTTGTATCTACTAGAAAAATACATGATTTGAAAAAAATAATTTTGCATTTTGGTTCTATTCTGAAGAAGTTATTGCCGAGAGAAGAAGAGGTAAAATATGGAGAAAAAATGAATTTGTTTAAAGACGATGAACATTGATTTCTTTTGAATATTTTATAAAAAAATTGACATTGTTTCTTTCTAATTTTTTCCTATGGCTTAGAAGCCATTAAATATAAGAGTAAGAAGGTGAAGAAACTTGATAAAATAAGAAGAATAAATGTGAACAAAAGTGAAGAAGGAGGTGAGTATTTATAGAAAAAGAAAGAAGTGGTATATTTACCAAAATAACCTTTTACCAAATTACCAAACTATCCTTACTTCAACCTAAAGGAACATCCACTTTTTCAATACTTAACATCATCCTTTCACTTCTTTTTTTATGTCTTAGTCACTTAAAGATTAAGCAAAGAAAAATAGTTATTTTATTGGATTTCAATTTGATGTGATTTGGTGTTTACTTTTCTTACTTTGGTTAATTCTTACTTACTTTTACTAATGACTTCTAGAAGTTTTCTAATCGTAAACGTGTTTAGTTATTAAAATTTGTAATATATATGTTAAAATATGTTAACAATGTGCGACAACGTTGCGACAACTTATTTTGAACAAAACATTGATTTTGGACAAAACGTTTTCTGGTCACATTTTGATGTTTTGGTTAAACTATTTATTCATGTAAACCAAACTTCAAAATAAATTTCTTATTATCTTTAAATAAAACAAGCATATTTGACTTATAAAATAATATAAAACAATATCCAAATGTTCTTATAAAAATACGACATCAATTTACCTATATGCGACGAAATTTGTCAATTTTACAATGAGAATCCAAAATCATTATTCAATATCTAGAATAAGTTTACCATTCTTATTTATCATATAAAACATGATTTTTTAAGTTTGAAATTCCTACATTTGAATATTTAAAATAATTAAATATCCCATTTTCAAAGTGTTAAAATTACTGATCATTACATATAAACTCTAAATTCTTCAACTAAAAATCTTCATCCATATTTCCAAAATATTTCCATCAATAAGTTGTGAGGATCCAATCAGTTGAAACTCCAATATCGCTCATTTCTTTTTTACTATCAAAATTTTCTACGTTACTTATACTTCAAATATATCTTCATAAATTTCCAAATATCAAATAAGTATAACTTTGGTCCAAATATTATTCATATGATCTTTAACCAATTTAGCCTTATTATCAGGTAAATCTCTCTTCTCTATAATACTTCAACAAAATAATTTGGTTCACCTTTACTCTTTCTAACTATAATCACAATCTTACTTTCATTATTCGAAAAATTCTTGTATCCAAATTCATATGACTACTAGGATCACGACTCATGATAATATCGGTCCCAGTCCACTAATCCTTATCCAAGCCATCTTCCCATCTGTATCCAACATCTTCCCATAACCAGTCTTTCAATCTACTCCAAATTCAATCGATCTAAGCAATATATGGGACTTACACTTGAACTAGTTACCATTATATTTCCATATACAAAATATTAACTTACCTCCTTTTATGATTTATTTTTCCCTTCTTTACAGCCGATAGTATTATATTGTACTTGGAGCCACTTGCAATGCCTAACCCTTTTTCTTCCTTACCCATTTCTAGTCCATCATTTTTTTTTGAATTTGACTGTTCAATGCTCCTTTTTATACTTTTATAATTACAATAAAATATCTTTTGATTGAAAATTCTTCGCAACATCAAAATTTTAGAACTTCCATTCGCTTTTGTAACACATTATCACTTTTAAAATATTGCTTTACCAAAACATGTCACTTACATAAAGGTCACAAGATAAAATCTTTTTATTGAAAATTTACTCTCTTTATATTTTAATTTCAACATGAATTATTTTCCGAAACTTTAATAACTTAATATTAACTGCTTTTAAACACATTAGAATTTTAAATTAACTATAGTTATTTTCTAAAACACTCTTGTTTTATTTCAAAATGTCATTTCAAATAATTTATAATCATTTTAGTGTATATATATATGTATATATGTATATATGTATATATGTATGTATATATATGTATATTGTAATGATTTTGTAAGTAGAGGATTTCCAACCCCTTTAATGACATAACTTATATATATGAAATATATACATTAGAACTCACTTTAGCTACTCTCCATATTCAAATTTAGAAAAACGTTGCCACAGCCATTAATATTGGTTATAAATGTGTTCAAAAATTTCACAAATCTCTCAATTTCTTATTTAAAAAGAACATAAATTCGACTTTCTTTGGATTAAATGTTAAATCACCTTTTCAAAAATTATCCAAATACCCGTTGTCTTATATAAACAAAATATCATTTCATGAATTTTCTTATAAACAAAATTTATAAATTCAACTTTGAAACTACTTTTCCTTTTAAACATTTTGTTTAAATTTACTCTCTTAGAATATTTACTTTCGAAACTCAATCCTTTTACCATCCTAAGTAACTACCTATATAGTACATCTATCAAATAAAACACAAATCATCATATGTACTCGCATAAGTGCTTAACCACATTTCCAACATCAATTAGGGTTCACTTCCAACATAATACTAAGAATTACTCCTCATATGGAAAATGTAGGTACTTTGGGGTTTACACTGGTTTGACTCATCGTTTATAGATATTGTTGGAACCGAATGCGGGCGTTTACACCACAATATCCTTAGTATTGACTCTAGTATCATTCCAGTCTTGGTCTTAGTCCACCAACAATGTATTGTGCCTATTTCCATTCTTAGCAATTCGCGGTTGGGATTCATTAGAAACTCACTAATAGACAAATAGCTCAACTGGAGCAACTATAACTATATTCAACTTATATGTATATTATTTCATATTTCATAAAATATAGAAGTATGCTCTTTCAATACGTTCCTAATCATATAATCTATGCTCTAATACCAAATTTAACAACTAACCATTTCTAAACTTCGTAACTACAAAACGAAGTCCCGAAAGGTGATCTTTGGGTGATAATACATATTTATATACATAGAGAAAGCATAAAATAAAACTAAACTAACTAATGACTTTTAGAGTTTCACAACGGGCGATCTCACAAAATATCATATTACACAAATATGTATATGTCTGATGAAATATTTAATGCCACTACATAAATCTGTACAATCCAAACCCAAACGATGCCACATACTATCACATCAAGTCTATAATATACATACTTTATTTACAATATGTACAGTATATACAAGTTTCATCCCTAGATCTGTCATGCCTCCAGACTCCATTAACCTAAGAATAGAGATAGAAAAATACAGGAGTGGGTCAAATATATGTCTGCGTAAGTGAAGAAAATCTAATACAATTATACTACTGCAACAACGATAACATGATTTAAAGCCTAAGTAAAATATCATTTGGTCCCACCTACGCCATACGACAGAACGATATTATACCTTCTAAATAATCTTAAACGTAGTACAGTCCCGCCTTTTGTGCTTAAAGGATTATACATCTACAGCTATTCGGTCTTGCCGCATGCTGTAAGGATAGTCACACATTGGACTCGCGCCTGCTCCCGCTACGTGCACTACATATTGATTATTACCCACACTAACACTCCTGGACTAGGCTCGATGCTCGAGAAGTTACGTTAATACCATAAATCAAAGGCCTGTCTTGTACGCTACAAGATTCAGGCATACATATTACCAACTATACTTTTATACTTCATCGAAACTACAATATCCAAGCCATACACCATATTCATATTACATCATTTCCGTAAGGGTCTTACTTTTCTCACCCAACTGCCAAACTACATATCCGAATGTTGAGCCTCGACATCATCAAATTACTCACCATGCTTTCCTAGAGTAGTCAACTACTATTCCAAAGCACATGTGCCACATCCATACATCGATGTATGCATCTAAATGGCAACAAATCATACCATAAAAGTTTCGATACAACCCTTGGAAATCATCAAACGAAGTAATCAAAGTAAAACACGTTAACTTTGGCAATTAATTTGCCTGAAATCACAAATCTAGGTGTTCACCGGTCGACCGGTGATGCATCCACCAGTGCACCGGTGAAACATCCAGAAATGGATTTTGTTTTTGGAGTTTATATTTTACTATATAGATTTTCATTTTGATCTTGTTTTTATTAAACCGGCGGTTATACTTCATACACACACACACATTATACTTCAAGTTCTTAATTCCTAAACACATATGTACATTAATATAGGCTTTGATCAAGTTATAATATGAATTTGGTGCAAAAGTTGTTAATTCTATTTACTAAATATAAAACTACGTTTATTTCATATGCTTCTATTTCTAATACTATTATCAGGTTATACATGTTAATTTCACATCCTATATTTGTCCTAAACCATTTTATATCAAATCAAAGCATTATATCGAGATCGGAAATACCGCACTCACCAAAACTGTAAGATTGCTTCCTGCCTTCATCGAGGAACTTCCATTTTTCATATAAACTCATTTTCCAAATCATAATGCTCGTCCATACGATCGCTTTGAAGGGTTGATCATCAAATTCTGTCAAGAAACAAAGAAGATATATCAATTCAAATGTTTACATTACCGGCGAGGAATGAGTTACAGGATTTCCTTATTGTTTAGCCTTGCTGCACCTCTAGGACTATGATTTACATCACCAGACTCAAATTTTTGTGTATTACTCTTTGCATGTTTTTATCATCTACTAATTTCATGTAAATACGTTGAGAAACGAAGGAGATATGCCTTTTTGAAGATCGATATAGAAAGAAGAATTAGATTTTCATCATTGTCCCTCACTATCCGGTGATAGTGCACCTCCACGCTGTAGAATTTCCCCTCCTAATCACTCCAGACCCGTAGCGCTCTTCGATAGCTTTGCAACACTGCTAGTCTCATAGAATTGCATTAAAATGTGAGAGTTATATTGAATTTTGATCTTGGGTGTGTTAGGAAAGGAGAAGAGGAAGAAGAAGTGAAACATCAATGTAGTTATTTAGATAACGATAGCACATATTTCTTAAGTATTTGGAGGGAAGCTTACTGACCGTTTATTTTAAATAATTCAAATTCAAACTCAAATGCCTAAAGACACTTAACTCCAAAGTCTATTTCGCTCGAACCATCTTTCTACGACCTTCAATTGAGACAAACAAATATTCCATGCAACTTAAAGAAATGGTGCAGTCGTAATGGCACTTGTTTTGTCATCAAATTCCAATATTTCTAAAATGGTCCTTTTGCCCCTCTAATGGAATTTGCCAAAATGCCCTATAGTTCACTTTAAAATATATTTATTATTATCATTTAAGTCCTATTTAAAATTTTAGGGTATTACATGTACATGTAACAAATTACATAATTTCCCCTAGAGCATACCCCTAACTCTATCAATCTCTCACTTGTACTTGAAGTCAATTATGGAATCTTATTCCAATTTCTCCAATCGGTTTCCTCAAACCCACTAGATTAGTCCCTCGGTGAACGGGTATGCTATTATTTTTCAATTATCTACGTTATCAATCAACTGTCTCCAACGTTGATAAACTACATTTATCATGTAGAACAATTCGGAGTATGTCTCTCAACTTCCAGTGAGCTCTAAGTTCTATTACGAACTATATCATGACACTATTACCATATAATAATGTTATGGGATTCTCAACATTTGAATACACCCATGCTTAGTTATAAATTTATGCATTTATATTTATACACGTTGCTTTTATTGCGGCGCTGTTCAAGATGATGTATTTTGCCCTCTTTATTAAAGCAGCCATGATCTTTCATTTGGAACATTGTCAACTTAAAGATTCTTAACTTAGATTTATTATTGATGTTTTGTACTCAATGTCACTTATGAAAGTTCAAAATCCGAGCGCTCCTTCATAAGGAGTTTGTTATTCCTATAAACAACTCTCTAGTATTTTGTAAATAGCGAGAACACTCCAAGTTACCATTTAGTGATATTAATTTGGATTTGTTATTTACTTAATGTATTAAATACATAAAGAAATCATGATATCGTAAATAACATAACATGTATGATAATTCCTATTGCCAACACATAAGGAATCCATCTTACATGTTCCGCATTAAACATTTTGATAAGGTGTCCTTGCATATCATTTGGGACATTCTCAATACCTTTTATACTTACTATAAAAGACATCATTTACAAATACAAGACTAAATATTAAAACAACTAAAGCTGATTTTAGCATGAGCACATCGTTAACAATCAACAGCCTATTGTTTACTTATGGTTCAAAAATATTTATGTACCTTTTAACGTTCTTTCTTATGAACACATGCTTCCTGTGCATTTTGATTGATGATCAAAATCTATGATATTTCTATCAAAATATTTATTCAATTTCAATGCTTATAAAATGATACTTTCTATCATTTCTTGGATAATATCCAAAACTCACAAACTCAATATCGCTCCCACTAAAGTTGGCAATTTGGTTATTATGTGTAAACAATTTACTCTAAATCATTATTTAGAAATTTCTGTTTCTAACACATACGTACCAAAATATAAAGTCATATTATGCGGTCATTTTATTAGTAAAATCCAAACCCACAAGAGCACATAAAATGGTGAATCTGTCATGCTAATTTCAACAATTAAAATTCATTTTATTATTCTTATAAATGTCGCTCATTATATTCCAACTGCATTTATCTTTCTCCTAAAGACACATTTTGGCCAACCGATCATGTCACTTCACGTACAATTATCATATCATATTTTGATAAGGTGTTTGGTATCTATTTCGGATCTATGCATCATACCATGTTATAGGTACATACTTTTAATGGTCTTATTAAATAACCGAGGGCTTTTTATTCTTTATATTGATAAGAAACTTATATTTTCTTTTTAAAGAATACTTAATAGACATTCTAATGTGTTGTGTTTATTTAGGTTTGGTTAATTTTGTTTCATCTCTTATAATTACTTTTATCCTCGGATCATATCCAAAACTGTTTTACAACAGATAATTTGTCAAAGAAATTCCTTCATTACAAAGTTGGTTTTTCTAAAAACAACAGTTGTTTCTTAGTGCAATAAAATGGGCATTCATAAGCATTTTATGAATTACCTTATACAAAACTGAGTTTGCATTAGCACACAGTATGTTTATATTCATAACTTAAATTGGTCATTTAATGACTATCATACCCAAACATCTTTTGGGTGACTCAACAAGATCATTTATGTATAATTATTTCGTGCTGTTACGATCCCGAATTTTAATTAATTTTAAATTGATAATTTGTTTTAATTTTGAATAAAAATTTATGAAATTAATTTGGTAATTGATATTTAATATCAGTTAAACTATGAATTACTGGAAAAATGTATTTAAATTTATTTTGAATTGGGATTTACAAATATTGTAAAGTAAAATAAAATACAACCGAGCTAAACTTATAAAATAAGTAATTAAATATTTGATAATTTAAGTTGAAAATTAATATGTAAGTTAAATTAACTACTGAAGTTAGAAATAAATAAAATTAATAAACAAAGCATAGAAAATAAAATACATTCACAGATAAACAATAAACCGGACCACAATTATAAACGTATAGGTACAAACAAACAAAATATAATATATTTGCATATAAGTTAAAAACTATAACCAATAACTAAAGAAAAAAACAAAGAATAAGTATGAACACTTATAAAAGAAAACAAAAATATATGTTTGTACATAAAGTAAAATCAAGAAATAAATAAATCAAAGTGTTATGTACTTATGTACATATAAAGAACAAGAAAACAAAAGAAAATATATTTACAAACTTGCAAAACAAGACAGTGCAAATACATTCAAATATTAACAAATAACAATAACAACTTTATATCTATCAACGTAAAAGTAAAATAATGGATTTGTACAAGGCATTTAATGCTAGCATGAACAATAGTCAATTCCAAATATTATAAAACATATCAACCGAAATATACAAATCATTTCAGTCTCCAAATGGAAAAAAATCTCTGATCAAAAAAATGAAAATATTTGTACCTGCATTTACTAACCCAGTAAACACCTTCCCCTATGCTAACTTTTCTTTCTATATATCATCCCCTTATTTCATTCGTTTTTCAAAACTTAGCAAACCAGAAATAATAGCAAATACTTCCATTTATACAAACTTAAGTACTATTTGCAACAACAAAGGCAAGAAGATTAGGAGATCAAAGCAAAAGAATTCTCAGTTTTTTTAAAGTTCAAAGCTGTTTCAAAAAAAAAGTGCTCTGTTCATTCTCAAAACAAAGGTGAGTAACATCACCTTTCAAATCTAAAAATGAATATGGTTACATTTTTATGTGATAAATATTTTTGTGGTATATATGTATGTTTCTGTGTATATATGGATGGATGTTTATATACTTGTTGTAATCTCTGTAACAAACTGTTTCAGTTTTCAAGTTTGAATTTTGATTCAAAGCTTATTATTTTTCTTATTTTTTTAATCTGATAACTTTTAAAAATTTAGGATACAAACAGAAAAATTTTTTTTGTCACATCCTAGTTTAGAGTTTAAACTTTATTTAAGTTGGAAAAAATTTGTATACTGTTCTGGGAAATCAAAACAACAGGGTAAATTGATATACGAAGTAAACTCAAATATTTTAATTTATTAATTCAGGATCACAAGTTGAATCTTTAGCCTATAACATGATTTTTAAACCAAACATCATAATTTTTAGTTTGGGATTAAAAGAAAAGATTGGGTATATCTGTTTTTCTTCGATTGGGTGATTACTGATGATCTATGAGTTCGTGATGGCCGGGACCTTTCCTGGTGATGGATGGACGAACAAGTGTCCTTGGAAAAATAGTGCGATGATGGGTAGTTGATCGTGGAAGCGGCGGCGTACGTTTAAAGTTTTTAACCCTAGTTTAACGAGGGGTCGCAATTTTTTTATTCGTTCT
Source organism: Allium cepa (assembly GCA_030765085.1). Lineage (NCBI taxonomy): Eukaryota > Viridiplantae > Streptophyta > Magnoliopsida > Asparagales > Amaryllidaceae > Allium > Allium cepa. The sequence continues at coordinate 619,576,896 of CM060942.1, forward strand.
CCCTCCATGATGCGTTGAGTGCTACGAGACTTGGGGAGGTGGTAGAGGGAGATGATGGCGAGTAGTGGCCGGAATTTTAGGTTGTCTGGTGGTCGGTTTGTGGCGAACGATGCCGTTCCAGGTTTGGGTTGCGGTATATTTTGTTGTTCCAGGTTTGGGGTTTTATACTCAATTTTGATTCGATGATCTTCTCATGCGTTTTGTTGGTCGTGGGGCTTCAAGGCGACGACGTTGACTTGTTGATGATCGAAATGGTGGCCGTAGGAGTTTGGGGTTCGCGTGCATGTGTACGGTGGTCGCGTGCACAATGGGATGGTCTGGGTTTGGTCCTTGAATGGATGTATGAGTAAATGGAGTTGATGCTTCGGGTTTGCATTCGAGTTCGTTTGAGCGAGTTAATGATGCTTTGATTTATAACTTAAAAAAAATTGACTACTGGAAACGAAAGAAAAAAAAGGAGGAGAAGAAGAAGATGTCGGCATATAGCCTCGGGTAACTCGAGAATCTACTCGAAGTTTTGAAGGGTTTGGCCCGAAGTAATTTTGTTGCTAGTTGGGGAAATGTTGTGTAGTTCAAAACTTGAACTGTTGTTTCTTTTTAGAAACTGAAAGCAAAAATGTAAATCTCAGGTCAATGTTAACTAAGTTCAACCAAAGATTAAAAGTGAATTCAAGTTAGCTTTGAAAAACCTTGTTTTGGGATAAACATGTTTTAAATTTAATTTGTTTTAAATAACTCAGAAGTGATAAGTATATAAGTAAATTAAGTGTTTTTTGAATTGAATTTAATTGAAACCTGTAACTGTTTCAGATTTCTATAATAAAATGTAAAAGTTGAATACTTAAATGGATTGGGTTTCAAAAAGAAAAACAGAAACCTGTTTTGTTTGGGAAATTCAAAACTGAATTTTAAATTTTAAAAGCAAAGTTTAAATTTAGTTTAAAATCAAAGGTTTAAATATAAAATTCAAGTTTAGTTTAAACTTAATTTGGGTATAAATAAGGTTTTAATAAATAAATAAATAAATAATTTGCAACCTGAGTTTAAATCTAACTTTGAATTCCAGATTTTGAAGTTAAATAAAGTTGTATAAATTTAAATATTTGAATATTTAAATAAGTTTAAACGTAAAGAATTCATTGATATGTGAATTCAAAGAGGAAATGATGTTGAATTCTTTTATATTTCCTTTATGACAAAATATTCTTTAACATGTAAATTTAAAAACGTTAGGGAAATTTGTTTTAGACTTTACTCAAGGTAAATAAGAATTCACTTCAAATCTTAAATTTAAATTGAAAGTAAAAGAGAATTTGAAATTAATGTTTTCAAACATATTGTGAATAATAATTAAATCACAAATATGAATGAGTTTTACTTTAAACAATGAAGATTCAATGATTTGTAATTCCATTAAGAATGAGTAAATATTGTTTATATGGATTTAATTAATAGTTGTAAGCTTATGAATTTATTAATTAAAGTTAAGCTAATTTAATTTAGGAATAATTTAATTGTAATTGAGAATTCATTAAGTTACAAGCAACACTTAATTAGTTCAACAATGGATTATTAATGGTAAATCAATTTTAATGATTAATGTAAGTAATTTTTGTAGAACAGTAATTAAAGAATTGTTATTAGTAAATGAAGGTCATTAAATAAGATTATTTAAATAATTAATAAATGTGATAAATTTTTAATGAATAATTTATATTAATAAATTTATGATAACCATTATGAAATTGTGTAAGTGTAATTACTTTATGGTAAGTAATTAAAGGTTTAATTTCTTAAAATAATTAACTAAGGAGTCAATTAATTATGAAATTGGTTTAAAAGGTTAATTTAATTAATATGATTAATTAATAATAATTTAATTAATTAAAGTGTTGATAAGTTAATTTATATCAAATGATTTGTAATTAATTAATCAGGTTTGGGTGATTAATTCCTAAGTAATTAATTTACTTGGAAATAAACTGAATCAATTATGATTAATCAATTTATTTAATTCTGCTTATAAATGATTATTAAATATTTGACCTTACTTATGAATGATTGTATTATATGAGATGCCTTTAATTGATTGTCCTACCTGATCTGTGATATTTTGTTCTGTGATTTGAGCTGTGTATAATTTATTCATTTATTTGTGATACATTTGTATATTATCCGTGAATCTGTGAATGGACGATAAGCGTATAGTTTATATCGCTTATCAACTATATTTTTATGCTTTAATCTTTGATGAATGAATGATGTTGCACTATTGTGTTAAACCCCTGGACCACACTTATACACACATAAATTTGGATTTCACGAGGAAATCGATTAAGTCACAGATTTTGAAATAATTTTAAAAGATGAATATTTGAATTCAAATGGTTTGGTAATGGACTAGGTTTAAAGTGAAAAAGCTTTTGAAATGAAATTTCAAAGATGAAATTTATTTTGAATAACTTGATTGAGTTTTGAAATTTAAATATTTTGATTTAAATTTGAATTCAATATTTGGAATTGAATTCTATGATCTGGAAAATAGGGATTAAAGATGTTATACCAGTTTATATGGTTTAAACTATTTTAAAGGTATTGATTTGGGAATTTGAATTTAAATTCAAAGGCTTTAACTCGTCTAAATAAAATTGGATCTTTCTGAAATGAAACTATTGTTTTCAAATAATAAAAGCCTTCATATAAGAAGTGAACTTCCAAATCGTGTTAAAAGGGATTTTAAGTAAAAAATGAAAATGATTTTCCAGGTTATAGAAATGGTTTGAAAACTAATTTAAAGATTTTAAACGAGTTAATCCAATTGAAATGGAAATTGTTTTGAAATCTGTAAATGGATCTTTGTGAAAATGGGTGAACTTAGTGAAATAAATCTTTTTTTTAAAGATTTGAAGATGGTAATTTGTTTAAACCATTTGAAAGAAAGTTTTGAATTATTAAGTTGTGACTTAATTGAAATTCCATATCCATATGTTTTAAATGTTGCGCTCACTATTCGGTTTAGCCGGGGGAGGACCTTTGTGTCGTATAACCCATTCCGAATATGTCGTTCGACGTTATGGATAACATTTGAAGACCGGTGGTGAAGACCAGGCATTTGCGAGAATGATAGGGTGACCTATCGATTGTCTCTGCATCGAGTCGATACGGTATAGAGATTCCCTAAGTGATGGGAAGTCCGATCGGGATTGTGAATACCCGGATTGCAAGGGCTTCTTCGGAAGTGCCTTCGGTTCTGTTCGAACCCGAAACAGACTTGTATGGTTATATGTCTGACACTACACTTTGAGATATAAAACAGATTTCATTCAAATACATTTCTGTTGGTGGCGGAGAATTATTCTCTTAGCTTAACACCCTTCTCTGAGACGTACAAGCTCAGAGGTTATGTAGTTGAAGGATATCAATGATATATTCCCAATTTGGTAGTGTGGCATGCTGAGTGCTGCTGTGTGTTGATGATCATTTGTTGATCATTTGTGATCAGAGCATGGCTTTTGTATAAAGCGTAGCTTTGTGGACGAGACTGCATCAGGACCTCACACCCCGGAAATGGTCGAAACAGGAAAGATGTGGCAAGGTTATGAGGGTCGCGCCCTTTAGGGTGTGTCATTCCCTTCTGGTAAAGGGTGGTATCATGGTATGGAGCCCGGATATTTACCTATGTGGTGGCTCCAATCTCATTTACTGTGTGGTTTTTTCTTTAGAGGCGCCTCGGATAAAGGTCCCAAAGGACCGCGGAGTGGCATGCTCGTGTAGTAGTTACCTAGTTACAGAGGTAACCCAGCCTTGTGTTGGCAGAGAGCTGGTTAAGTTCTCGGGACGTCCCGCCAGAGGCGATCCCATGTGGCAGTAGGAAGTTCCTTAGCCTGACCATTTGTTGGAAAATCCAAACAAAACAATACGAGCCTTGTACGGGTTTAGTTGTAAAACCTGCCATTTATAATGGTACCTATGCTGGCTAAGATTTATATTCTACTTTCGAAATGTTTTCCATTGTGCACTATTATAATAATATCAGAAATTTTCTCGTATCAAGCATGTTTGACTATCATAAGAAGAAATCTCCTCCAATTCTGCATTTGCATTGTGTGTGTGGCGGGAGGTCTTATGTTAGTTTCATTTTCGAAAAGCATTGCAAATTGACTTCAAAATTCTTTTGCTATTTGTTTTTAAAGATAAACTATTTTTGTTACTCACACCAGTCCCATGACTGATCCGGAGTTTATTGTTCCTTTCCTAAACTCTGAGTGCTCACAATTTTCCACACGAGCAGTCTAGAGTTGGGTGTTTTAGATAGTCAGGTTTAGTAGTTTTTCTGGAGCTAGTTCAATCTTTGGTTGTGGACGAGACCTGCTTATCTAGGTGCGCGTGATGTTGGTTCAAGCTAGCTTTAGATTGAAGCATTGGATTTGGGGATGCATTCTTTTGGAGTTATTATTTCCGCTACTGGTGTCATCTATTTTCTTTCCGCTGTGTCTTGTATCTCTGATAGTATTAATATCCATTGTATCATTCTGTGTATCATATTATATCTGATGTTGTATCTGTAATTGTATCAATGCTGTATATCAATGTATTATTTATTTCTTCCGCTGTGTTGTACTTAATTGTATTATAAGCTCCGGCGACTCGGATTTTGAACGGTCGAATCTGCGGCATTTGAGTACGATGTAAAGTATGGATGTCGATTTTCGAACGCGAAAAATTCGTATCGTCACACGTGCAGTCTTTCGACTTACATATCCGCTAGCTCTTTGGGCATGGCAAGATTTCTTATAAATCCATATGTTGTATGATTTTGTAAACTATTCTTTAGATGACATTAATTTTAAACTTGTGTGCTACTATTAAGTGCACACTTTATAGAAATAGTTTAGCTCAACTTCATTCATCATTAATCATGATTTGTCTAACAAAGTTCGATTACTCCTCATCAATACATCATTATGCATTATAGGAAGGGGTTATCTTTGAAATTGAATCTCTATTCATATTAGGTACGTACAGAACTCCTTCTAATGTACTTACCCATTCGTTCAAATTGAATTATTTCTATTGTATGTTATATTATTTAATTTTGTTTTATATTCTATGAGCTTATCATACATTTATACATGTGTACCAAATACACAGTCCATGTTTGTGATGATGCATCAGTGAATATGACAAAGCATATGGAACCATTTTGATATTGGTAGATTTAAGATTGCATATATCTTTATATTAATCCAAAGGGTTCATCAACTCCTGCGACGTTCCTAGTAAACGGGTGCATTTCCCTTAATTGTTTGCGATATAATTAATCGGTATCGTATGATTCATAATCATACAATAAAAATTATTTCTTGAAACTACGACTTAATATATAATTCCAAAATAGTTGTAACTAATTTTAGATACTTTAATATTTTCCAATACATCACTTTTGTTGTGAAATAAATACCATATTATAGTTTTATTTCATTACGAATATTCATAATATTCACATTGAAATACAACCATGTCTATTTTTCAAATGATGCCGAAAAATAGTCATTATTTCATAAGTAATGTTCGATATGTTTTACGGAAAAAAATTTCGTAATTCGATGCAGTTAATAAGGCAATATGACACGCTCCTACCATATATGCCATTATTATAATAGCGTACCGAGTTTGAAGGTCCGTCATTTACTTAATATAGATTATTTATTTCATATACTACAACTAGTTTATAGCGGAGAGTTCTTTGATCAAATACCTTGAACTTAGAGAAATAATTTTATGGAAAATAATTTTCTATATGAAAATACATTTCGAAATAGAAATCATGATTATCATTCCCATTTTAAGTATCAATTATTATTATTACAGTTCTTGTTTTCAATGTTTCTTTATGAAGCAAAAGTGAATATTCATTCACTTCATCATAACTTTACCTTTTACCACATCTATTCTTATACATTCATTTTTCTTCCTAAATGGTCGAACCATTCAAAAGAATACCCTACTACAACATCATATCAAACTCTTTACAAAGCGCATTCGATTATCCTTAATATTTAACGACGTCAAATGTATTGCACTTTACGTAAAACTGGTCAAATTGACAGTTCAGCGATCGAATTCTCAGATCTTTCTTGTAGTTTTGGTTTAGCGTTTCATTTAACACAATAAGATCTGTAACAACCCGTAAATTTTTGATAATTTAATTTGTTAATTTAATGAATCTTGTTATTTAATATTGGAAGAAATAAAATGTTGTGAGGTAATAATGAAATAATAACTAAAGTGAAATGCAACAATGTTATTTATAGTTAATTATTTACAACTTGAATGGAATTCCAATTTGCTGAAATAAGGTAAATGTATACTTGTTAATAAATTTAATATAAGAAAACGAACGTAAATATTGAATTAATTTATGATAACATATAAAAGTATGATTGAGTGTTAGTAGCAACAATTATTATAAGTTGCCGATATATTTTTTATCCATTAAATTGAATTGGAATCAATTGCAATAAATCTAAATAAAATATTACGTTAATTTTAGTTAAGGTAATATTTGAAAATAACATTAATGTTATTCATAATAGGACAATTTGTTGAATTGAAAGAATGGAAATAAGGATTTATCAATTTATTAGGATTTGAACTATAATAATTTGATTATTTGCAATTAAATGAAATCAAATATCTAAATATTATGTTAATTGAAACTAAGATGGAATTTGAGAATATTAATGTGATAGATCATGAATCCAGTGTTAATTTCATCCATTTTGACAACAATGGATTGAATAATAGAATGAAAAGTAAATTAAATGGAATTATTGGAAATTAAAATTATAATTTTTGAATTTAATGAAATTGAGGTTAATACTGAAATTGATAAATTAATCAACTCTAAATTGAAATCTAAATTTGTTTAAGTTAGTATATATGATTAAGAAATTTAAAAATGATAAAAATTGTCAATTATAGAGTTGAAATTGAAAATTTGATTTAGTTAATTAATTCTTAATTTATTTAATTAATGTAAAAATAGCCATTTTGACCACTGACTTAGATTTCGACGAAACTAATTTCATTGGATCCATAACAGTGAATTATAGTAGGATTTGAAGTTTTGTAATGATCGAACTTGTCGTTTGATCGTACGGACTCGAAATGCCTAGAAAATCAATTAAATTGAAATCAATTTGAAGTAACTTGATTTTAGCATAACTTCTTTATACGATGGAACTTGGACCTGAAACATGTTTCATTGATTTTAAAATAACATCTATTCTTATATATGGGTTGACCCATTTTCGTTCCGGAGTCGAAACGGGCTTTCTGCCCAGTATCGTTCAACTATCCAAAATAATCGTATTCGTTCCTCTATTTTCAGCTCTATCTATATATATCCGCTAATAAACCCTAGCAGTCTTTATATTTCTCATTTCTGTACATATAGAAATTTCTGTTGCTCATCTTCCTTAATGGGGGACAAATTCTCAATTCCAAATCCAGTTGCAATTCAAAATCAATTCAAGAATTTAATATCCTCAAACTATATCGAATTATATATCAATTCGAAGCTCTCGACGAGCGCATCTCAGATCTGTAATTCGTTTTTCGATTGGAACCGCTGTTTTGCCAGAAATTATAGAACTATTCTCGACCATTTATTTTCGTCGCGATTGACTACGACTGATCGATAAACCGATGGTACCACGATGCGGAGAGCAGCGTACACAGCCCATCGGCATAGTTTATTTGATGAATCGACGGTTGGATTTGGTGTTAAAATTTGCCTAGTGTTTTAACAAAGTAGCTGCGGCTGGGCTTGTTTCGGCTCGAATGGCGAGGTCGTGTGATCGCGGGTAGATGTCGTATGGCCTGAGGGTGTTTGGCGCGTCGTCGGCGACGACTGGTGGCTTTAGGTGGTGCTCGAACGTGGAGTGGCGGCGAGATGCTTCAGCATGCGTTCATGTGTTTCTGTGCGTGTTGATGACGTGGATGAACGAGATATGGTGATGTTTTTCTTTTTCCTCTTTCCTTATTTTTAATTTAAATCTCAAATCATTCTGATTTGTAGAACTTCCGCATACGAGGTCCGTTTCATGCGCTGTTTCTTCCACTAGGATTTTATTGAAAATCCGAAGATTTTGGCGCAGGTTTGGATGAATTCTGAGACTGTTCCATTTTTGGGCTTAAGTTGGATTTAAATTCAATTTAAATCCAAAGCTGAGTGTTTTATCCCACTGACAACTTCTAAAATTTCTAATGTTTGTTAAATTTAATTCATGACTTGATTAGGAATTTGTTTATGTTGTTTGGTATATTTTTAATCACCATCTCGGTTAAATTGAATTTATTTGAATTAAATTGTTATTTAATTTATTATTGCATATAAACTGCCAGTAAATACCTGTTATTTATTATCTGTTCTATATTGATGTTATTGATTGAATTGGATGACGATTGTGATAAATGTTTGATGATTGATATTGGATGAATGGATGTTGTATTTTATACTGCTAAAACTGCAAGTTGTTATGGATTTTTATTTCATTCGAGATTGCAGTTCGAAATGATATATAGCCGTAATATATTAATGCGGATTGAAATGATAAATATCCGTATCACTTGACCATAGGATAGAAAATTATATACAGGCATCGTGATATATATATATATATAAAATATTTTGAACCGATTTCTATGGTTTTGTAAAGAAATATATAGTTTTATATAAATATTGATTTCTGATATTATATAATGTTATTTTATTCTTGATCTTTAAGCTATGTATAAATTTATTTTAATATAGAATAAGCGTAATAATAAGTTTGATTTTTATTGGAGATAATATGGTTAAGTATTTAAATTTTATTTTAATATGGAGTTTATAATGATTAAAATAAATTAAGGTTGTAAGATAAATTGGAAATTTATTTGAAATTGAATTTATTTAAGAACTAAACTCAAATAAGTTGATGTAAAATTTATTAAATTTGAAAATTTAGAAGGTATAATTTTGCAACTTGATTTTGGTTTAGTGTGAATTAAATGAATATTTCAAGTATAAATAAATTAGAGGAAATATTTAGTTATTTGTAATTTGAGTTTTATTTAGATGATAATGGATTTATTATGTAAAATATTTCAAACTAAATAATAGAAAAGTGAACTGTTGACTCGTAATTACCAAACTTAATTTTGAAAGTGTGAATACTTAAAGTTTGAAATATATTGAATTTAAAATGGTTTATTCTATGGATCAAATCTGTTTTGAAATTGATATATTTTGGAATAGTTCATTTGCTAACTGAATTGTATTGAAATTTATGATTTGGGATTTGGTTAAATATAAAATGTAGAAATTCGGGTTGTTTTGGAATTGATATGTGGAATTGAAGAAGCTATTTGTTATATCAAGTATTTTAGTATTTAAACCATTTAAGTGGTGGGAGTTATGCTTTAAAGTTACAAGTTTTAAAGTATTATGATTTGAAAGTGTTATAATTTCAAGTGTTTCGATTTTGAAGTGTATAACTTTGAAATGCTATGACTTTTGGAAAAGGATATATTTGAAATAAAAATGATATCGTATTGATTTTGTTTTGAAATGGAAATGATATCATATTTATATGTTTTGAAATGGCAATGATATTTTGGTTTAAAGTATAAATTATTTTGCAATGACCGCGGTGTTATAATAACGTTTGGTTGTTAAAGAGACCAGGATCGAAAGTTGTCATACTCTCTGCCAACTCCGAAAACACTTTAACACCCGTGTACATGGTGGAGATTCCAGAATGAAGTAGGATGGTGACGGCATTCCTTTGAGGTATATACGTGGACCTGACTCCCGTGATTTCGCATAAGGTGGCTAAAATAGGAGCGATTCCGGGCCAGTGAGGTAGCTCCTCTTATCGGAGACACTCCTTTGATACCATTCTATTACTTTGTCATTGATTGGGGCCCTTTGATTTTTTTGGGGGTGTGGCTCGAGGTGGGCGGTAGCTGCGCGCTACGCATCACCACCATTTCGGATAGTAATTGGTATATCTACCCTGGCATTGCCTAGTTGTGCCGTGTCACCTACCCTAGCGAGCCTTGTATGAATTTGATTTGTGTCGTACCTATGGAGTATCTTCTCGTAGCCTCCCGATTAGGAGGTACGCGGGTGCTGTATAGACTATTGGCACTATTTTGTGTTAAGGGTAATATTGGGTCACTCCTTGATGCTATTTTAAAGTAAGTTTATTTTACCTCTAGACATTATTATAATAGCATATATTATTACATAGTAAATAGTTTGACGGATCCTTGGAAGATGTGAATCCCGAGCATCTTATAAGTTACTGCACTCACATTTGACACTGGATAGGAGATGTCAAATCCCATAAACATCTCTGATTCGTTCCACTCATATTATTTACATTGATTTAACTTACATAAGATCTTTTAGTTCTGACTCGAGTGTTTTGCCTTTTCAATTCGCTCGGGGCAGCCTGAGCATTTCAGGATTTGAAAACTTTATTTCTGAAGGACGAAGGCGAAGATTGTATTATTATTATTTATTATATTATTCCGCTGCATTGTTACTTATTACTCTTTGGTAAGTGTAACTCTGATTCAGTGTTGTATAAGTAAATCAAATGTTTTTGTAAAACAGCTTCATGAACTGCTATTTGATTATTATATTTTGTCATTCCGCTACAAGATTCTGTTTTTTTTGTTCTCTGCTTTTTCTTATTTACCCAAATAACAATCCGCCCTTCTGTATGGTTTGAGTTTGACATGTGTGGTTTATCGTCGATTTAAAGTGCACAAAAAGGCGGTCCGTTACATTTGGTATCAAAGCTTTGGTTTAGCGATAAACCTTAGCTTTGTGGGGTCTGACTCATTATTAATAGGATAGTAATACCTTATGATGAGTCGTTGAGCGCATATATATGAGAGAGTGTATTTGTTAGTGTAATAAAAGGTTTTGATATTGTGTTAATTTGTTCTGTTTTGTATTTATAAATTTAGGTTGGTGCGTAGGACGTTATGACATCAATAAGGATTTCTAAACACTTAATAGGACAGACCGACACAATATTTGTATTGATATATAGGTAAATGAAATAATTTTTCCTATTATATTTTCTGTATATAAAGTAATATATTTTATAAAGATTATATTTTGGTGTAATATATTGGTTGTTAGGTAGTGAAATTTATAAATATTGGTTGGAATGATATTTAAAATAAAATAAATGAAAATTGGAAATTTAGAACCTAAGTCCTAGGGTTTTTGAAAATTTCTTTCGAATGATTTTGGAATATAGTAATAATATTATTAGAAGTATTTTCTAATATAAATATTTCAATATAAGTTGAAAGTAATGTTTTAAAGAAATTTTGGAAAGAAATAAGTTATGTACTCCCCTCTCTGTTGCCTGGAAAATAATTTCGATGACGAGTGCACGCATCATCGACGTTCATTTTCGAGTTTCTAAGTGGAAAGGCCACTATGGTCGTTCTACTATAGAATTATTTTGATAAACAAATGTAAAATTTAGATTGTTTTAAATATAATTGGATATATAAGTTGTAAGTATATACATTTATCTATTATTTTAAAATGATTTGAAATTTAACCCGACTTTAGTTCTTAAGTTTCCGTTAATTAATAGTTTTAATTATTGTAGTGGAATGGAATATAACTAATTAATAATTTGAACCTCCAATTAAAATAAGATATTAAATGCTAGATTATAAATGAAATTTCAAGAAAGTTGAAATTTGTAACCTACAAAAAACAAAGATATGATTTTTGAACATTAAATTAATTTAAAAGAAAGGAAATAAACTTGTATAATTTGCATTCTCAAAATGCATATATATAAGTTACCAAATATCAAAAGTTGTAATGTTTAACAAGAAAATGTAATGGAAATTGTATATAATGACCTGTAAATTTTGATAAATAAATTGGTTAATTTAATTAGATCTTTGTAATTAAATTTAAAAAGAAATAAAAAAATTGCAATTTATAATGAAACAAATGTTAAAAATGAAATGTAGTAATGGTAATTAAAATTAGTTTTTGACAATTGGAGTAAAATCCCAATAAAGAAATAGTGTAAATTGTTGCACTTGGGTATAAAATTTAAAATAAGAAAATAAAAGTAAGCATTTAATTAACCAATGTAAAAGTATATTGATTAATAGTAACTAAATGTAAATTAAGGTAGTAATGTTAATGCAAGTGATAAATAACTAATTTAGTGCAATCCTAATCTAATTGAAACAATGGTAAGGTTATAATTGATTGCATTTAGAAAATTGGAAATAAATTTAAATAAATATAATTAAATAGTATGTTAATGATGATTGAATGAAATTTGTGTGATGTAAACAATTGTAACAATTGTTTGGGAATAATAACTCATAAGTGTGATTGAAAGTAAATGGTAACAAATATTTTAGGTTACCTAATTATTTAACCTGTTAATTTAAATATGGTAAAAATTGCAATAAGTCTAAATTAAATATTTTGTTAATGTGAATTTAGTAAATAATAGGAAATAACATTTACTTTATTCATAATATGATAATTGGTTGAATAAAAGGAATAGAAATTCAAGATTATTAATTTATTGGAATTTAAATTTAATAATTGAATTAATTGCAAATAAATGGAATTTAAAATTTAATGTGAAATCACTTGCAGTTAATTGTCTTAATTTGTGCAATTAAGGTAGGTTTGATTTGTCATTGAAGATTGTTAATTCAACAAGAAGTAACCAATGTAAACTCTACCCATAATATGGCAATTGATTGAATGAAACAATTGAAATTCATGTTTGATAAATTTATTGGATTTGAACTATAATAATTGGATTAATTGCAATTAAATGAAATTAAAATATCTAAATATTACGTTATTTGAAATTAAGATGGAATGTGAGAATATTAATGTAATAGTTTTGAATCCATGTTAAATCCATCTATTTGACAATAATGAATGGAATAATCATTAATTTATTTAATTAAATGGGAATATTGGGAATTATATTCAACTTCTGAATTTAATGAATTGAGGCTAACACTGAAATTGATAAATTAATCAACTATAAATTTACGTTTTAAATTTGTTTAGATCATTATAAGTGATTAAGAAATCAAAAATGATGAAATTTGTCAATTATCGAATTGAAATTGAAATTTTGATTTAATTAATTAATTATTAATTTATTTAATTAACGTAAAAATAGACATTTTGGCCATTGACTCAGATTTCGACGAAACCAGTTTCATTGGATCCGTAAGGTGAATTATTGTAGGATTTCAAGTTTCGTAGCTATCAAATTTGTCGCTCGATCGTACGAACGCGAAACGCCTAGAAATCGATTTAATTGAAATCAATTTGAAATAACTTGATTTCAGAATAACTTCTTCATATGATGGAATTTGTATCTGAAACCTGTTCCATTGATTTTAAAATATTTTAAAACATCTATTATGATATATGGGTTGGTCCAATTTCGTTCCGGAGGCAGAATGGACTTTTCGGGCAATTAATCGTTCAACGGTCCAAACCAATTTGATCCGTTCTTTTATTTTCAACCCAGCCTATATATACCCTGTTATAAACCCTAATTGTTTCTCATTATATTTAGTATGTACGTATAATTGCTTTTCACCTCCTCATTTCAATGGCAGGCAAACCCTAACTCTAGTTGCAATTTCAAAATCAAATTCAATTCCAAAAATTTAACCACCTCAAAAAAATTCGAGAAAAATATATATCGAAGATCTCAACGATACGAATCTGCATCAAGTGTTCATTTTCAGAATTGATGCTCGATTCAACAGCAAATTGTAGTCAAAATTAAATTTTGGGTTTTAATCGAAGCTTCGATCGATGAAATTAGGAGATGGGTTTTGTAGAGCTCGTCGTCGAGAGGTTATCGGTGGTTTTCGCTCGGTCTCGTACGACATGTGGTGATCGAGATTCATGTTCTAGGGTTTGTAACCCAAAACATGGCTCGGTGATGGCGTTGATCTGAGGCGTCGGAGGGGGGGCTCGGTGCGGCGGAGGGAGGCACAACGATAGGAGGTGGTCGGTGAGGCGCAGGTGGCCGGTGGTGCTTGGTTTTGGCAATCAAAGTGTGGTGGTGGGTCGGGTTTTCACTCTATCGAATGGAGTTATGCGTGCTAGGGTTTTGTATCTGCTAATAGATGAAGTAGTGACGTGTCGGATCTGGTTCGTTGATTTATTTTATTTTATTTAATCTACTTTTATATTAATTTAGTTTTCAATCTTCTAACTCGAATAATTTTCACATGCGAGTTCGGATTTGGACGCAGTTTTCTTTACTAGCTTCGTATTGGAGTTCCGGATATTATGGCGCTGGTTTGGACAAATTATGAGACTGTTCAAATTTTGGGTTTAAATTGGATTTAAATTCAATTTAAATTCAAAAGGTGGGTGTTTTAACCCACTCACAACTTCTAAAATTTCTTCTGTGTGTCAAACTAATTTCTGATGTGATTAGAAATTTATTCATGGCTATTTGGTATATTTTTATCATTATTCCATTTAAATTGAATTTATTGAATTAAATTGTTATTTAGTTTATCATTGCATATAAACTGCCAGTCAAATTAATTTATTTTTAAATATAAATTGCCAGTAATTACCTGTTATTTATTATTTGTTCCACGTGGATGTTATTGTTCGAATTGGATGATGATTGATATTTGCTGAATGGATGCTGTATTTTATATTGTTATAAACTGCAAGTTGTTATGTATTTTTATTTCATTCACGATTGCGGTTTGAAATGATATATAACCGTATTTTTTTGCATTTTAAATTACGGATTGAAATGATAAATTTCTGTATCACTTGACCATAGGGTAGAAAATTATATACAGACACCGCGGTCTATATATAAAAATATTTTGAAATGATTTCTATGGTTTGTAAAGAAATATATGGGTTATATAAATATTGATTTTAGATGTTACATAAATGTTATTTTATTATTGATTTTTAGCTACGTATAAACTTGTTTGAAATGTATAGTAAGTTAAATAATAAATTGTTTTCATATAATTTGATTTAAGTATCTGTTAATTTATATTGTATATAGAGTGTATAATGACTTAAATAACATTGAGGTTGGAAGATAAATATGAAATTGATCTGGACTAAATTATTTAAGAATTATACTCGAATAAATTGATTTGAAATTTAAATAAGATTAAGATTTCAAAGGATATGATTTTTATAACTTGATTTTGGTTTAGAGTGATTTAAATGAATATCGAGTTGATATAAATGAATTTATCAAGTAAAATAAATTAAAAGAAGATCCAATTATTTGAAGTTAAAAGTTTTACTTAAATGATATTGGATATTTGAGTAAACATTTCAAATCTAAATAATAGTATCTGTGATATATTTAGAATTATCAAAGAATTGTTTTTGAAACGGTGGAATAATTAAAGCTTTGAAATATAGGGAAATCGAAATGGTTTATTTGGGGTTTCAAATCTGTATTTGGAATTGATTTGTGAAATTGAAGAAGCTACTTCATTATATAAATTAATTTAATATTTAAGCCATTGAAGTGATGTAATTATGTTTCAAAGTATGATTTTTCAAAGTATTATGATTTGAAAGTGTTATACTTCAAGTGTTTTGTTTTCGAAGTGTTATAACTTTGAAGTGCTATGATTTTGGAAAAAGGATATATTTGGAATAAAAATGATATTATATTGATTTGGGTTTTTATAAAAATGATATCATAATGGTTTTGGTTTTTGAAATGGACATGACATCATATTTATATGGTTTTGAAATGGATATTATATTCTTGTTTTGATGTATAAATTATTTTGAAATGACCGCGGTGTTATAATAGCGTTTGGTTGTTAAAGAGATCGGGATCGGAAGTTGTCATACTCTCTGCCAACTACGAAAACCACTTTAAACCGTGTATGCGGTGGATATTTCAGAATGAAGTAGGATGGTGGCGGCGTTTTCTTTGAGGTATATACGTGGACCCGACTCCCGTGAGTTGGCATAAGGTGGCTAAAACAGGAGCAATTGACGAGATAATGAGGTCATTCCTCTGATCGGACACACTCCTTCGATATTATATTCTGACTTTGAGATTGATTCGGTGGCCACTTTTGATTGTTTTGATTTAGGGTATGGCTCAAGGTGGGCGGTAGTAGCTGCTACGCGTTACCACCGGCACGGAAGTGTAATTGGTATATCTACCCTGGCATTGCCGAGTTGTGCCATGTCACTTACCCTACAGCGCCTTGTACGGGTTTGGTTTTCTCCAGTAGCCTTGTATCCTCTAGTGGCTTCCCGATCAGGAGGGACCATGATACTAGATGGACTATTGGGACTATTACGTGTTAAGGTGGAAAATTTAAAGCCTTAATGCTATATAAAAGTAAGTTTATTTTATTGTAGACATTATTATAATAGCGAAATATTACTACATAGTAAATAGTTTAACAGATCCTTAGGAGATGTGAATCCCGGGCATCTCTTAAGTTGCTGCACTTACATTAGACACTGGATAGGAGATGTCAAATCCCGTAAACATCTCCGACGCCGTTTACACTCATAATTTTTTACCGTTGATTTAACTTACATAAGATCTTTTAGTTCTGACTCGAGTGTTTTGTCTTTTCAATTCGCTCGGGTCAGACTGAGCATTTCAGGATTTGGAAGACCGTATTCTAGAGGACGAAGACAAAGATTTATTATTATTATTTATTATAGTCTTCCACTACATTCATACTGTTCTGCTACATTATTTATTTTTCTCTGGTATGTGTAACTCTAATATGTATTGTATAAGTATAATCGAATATTTTATAAAACAGCTTCATGAACTGTATATTTAATTATTATATTTTATCGTTCCACTGCAAGATTCTATTTTTTTTTCTTTCTCTGCTTTTTCTTATTTATCCCATAACAATCCGCCCTTCTGTATGGTTTAAGTCCGACATGTATGGTTTGTCTTCGATTTAAAGCGTATAAAAAGGTGGGATGTTACATCTGATATCAGAGTTTTGGTTTAGCGATAAGCCTTAGCTTTGTGGGGTCGGACTCTTTATTAATAGGGTAGTAATACCCTATATATATATATATATATATATATATATATATATGAGAGAGCGTATTTTTTAGTGTTATAAAAAGGTTTTGATATTGTGTTAATTTGTTCCGTCTTGTATTTATAGGTTCTGGTTGGTGCATAGGACACTATGACATCAATAGTTATTTCTAAACACTGAATAGGACAGACCGACATAATATTTGTTTTGAATATAGGTGAACAAAATAATTTTGCCTATTATAGTTTCTATATAAAAAAATTCTTATAAATGATATATATGCACACACACATTTGGTTGCAATATATTGGTTGTTATGTAACGGAATTTATAAATAATAGTTGAAATGAGATTGAAAATAAAATAAATAAAAATTGGTAACTTAGAATTTAAGTTCTGAGGTTTTGAAACTTTCTTTCGAATGATTTTCGAATATAATAATAATAATATTCTTTAGAAGTATTTTCTAATATAAATATTTCAAAATAATTTGAAATAATTGTTTTAAAGAAAGTTTGGAGGAAATAAGTTATGTACTCCCCTCTCTTTCGCTGCAAAATAATTTCGGTGATGAGTGCACGCATCATTGACATTCATTTTCGAGTTTCAAAGTGGGAAGGCCACTGTAGTAGTTTTACTGCAAATTTATTTTGATAAATAAATATAAATTTTAAATTGTTTTAAATATAATTGGATATATAAATTGTAAGTATATACATTTATCTATTGTATTTAAATTTAACCTGGTATTTAGTTCTTAAGTTTTTGTTAATTGATTAATTAATAGTTTCAATTATTGTAGTGAAATGGAATGTAACTAATTAATGATTTCAACCTTTAATTTAAAATAAGAGATAAAATGCTAGGTCGAAAATGAAATTACAAGAAAATTTGGAATGTGTATCCTCTAAGACAAAGGTTATGATTGTTGAATTTTAAAAGAAATGAGGAAAACTTGTATGATTTTCAATTGCATCCTTAAAAGCATACATGTAACTTACCCAGTATTAAAAGTTTTAATGTTTAATAAGAAAATGTAATTGATATTATACAAGTAATAAATTTGAGGTAATGAAAGTATGTAATGAAATTCCTTTAAATAAGAATTTGATGTTGTAATTGTTATAACTTAAGTATAGCTGAAATACTACTAATTAAATATAACAGAAGGCAGGTATTGTAAGTAAGAAATTTTAAACTTAAGTAAATAAGTTGAAGTTATTTCTAAATAAAATTGTAAGAAATAGATGTAAATTAAAAAGATAGATCATTATATGAATGAAAAAGAAACCAAACAACGAATATTATGAAACGAAATTAAAAGAATGAACTTAATCTATTGTTGGAAATTGTTGTGTGTTTGGTTTATGGTTGTTTGGGCAATGATACTTTAAAATCATTTGGATGAATGAATAATCTATTTAGTTTCATCTAAGACTATTAAGTAAATGGTGCATTAAGTAGTTTATTTTCCATTCTGTGCAATTTAAAGTTGAACCCGAACAACTATTTGTTTTGTTTGATATGAATGAATGATTGATTGGCGTTGATTGTATATGATGTGTATGATGTTGGGTGCTAATGATTGATATTTATATTGATTGTTGTTAGTGGTTGAAACAACTTTAAACATTTCATTTTTATAATTGTTAACTCTTTTGGATTATATAAGTGAAATACAGGTTATGGAAGCAATTGCTACCATATTTGGTTTCATAATATAAGTGTAAATTGCCTGACAAACAGGTACGTTTTCGGATTACGGTTTATAGCGTTATTATATTATTTTTCTCGGGTTGGGATATATATTTTTTGGAAAATACATGATGTATATTGTTATATTTGATACTATATTTCTCCCGAGCCTCTCCGTACAAAGGAGACTCTGTCGAAATTTCCGTAAATTTTGGACTTAGAAAACGTTTTCCAAACTTTACTAATTTGAGTATAAAAAGATTTAATACTTATAAATTGGTATATTTTATTTAAATTGATTAATTTTGTAAATTTATTTGTTTATAAATTAAATATTTTAAGTAAGATATGTTGATTTCTTAATTCTTCTTTTCCCTTCTTTTTCCTTTTCGGGGACGAAAAGTTTTGCGTGGGAGAGAGTGTAACGACCCGTAAATTTTGATAAACAAATTGTTTAATTTAATTAGATCTTTGTAATTAAATTTAGAAAGAAATAAAAAAATTACAATTTATAATGAAACAAATGTTAAAAATGAAATGTAGCGATGGTAATTAAAATTAATTTTTGACAATTGGAGTGATATCCCAATAAAGAAATAGTGTGAATTATTGCACTTGGGTATTGTTGGGTGCATTTCTGCCGCCATCGGTCCAAAAGGAAAAGGAGAAGCCAAGCCTCCCCACCTCAAAGCCGAACCAGACCATTGGGTACCGAAGCATTAGGTACCAGACCAACTTCCCTGCCGAGCCAAACTTCCCTGCCGAACTAACTCATACGACTTGGAGGTGTTTGCCCATTTTTTGTGCAAACATTTTTGGTGCTTTCACTGAGAGTTGAACTCAAGAAGCTACAGCTCCTCCTACTCAACCTTCTTTCTCCCAACATCGTTCCTTGCTCTGACAACATGACTTCCAGGCAGAGGAGAGATGTTAACAAAGGAAAGAACGTCGCAACTAGCAGTATCCCAGATCCGGTAGCCCCGAATCAGGAGAATCATCCCGTTTTAACAGCAATGCCAGATGAAAATCAGGCAATTCCAACAGCCCCTGCCACGGAACAACCAATTACTAGAGCAGATCTAGACAGGGTTGTGACTGAATTAACTAACCGCTTCGCATCTCAGCAAAAAGCCCTGGTGGACCAACTCATGTCATGTCTAAGGGAGGCTGAGGAATCCAACCGCAACACCGAATCATGGGGTGAGTCCCAATCTAGAGGATCTGGGAGGCAACAAAGACCTTTCTTCTTCGAAGAAGTTAACAACAGAAATAGCCATGGTAGGAGCCGAGCCCGGACTCAGCCCGAATTCCGACCCGAGGAAACACTTGGAACCGAACCCAAAAGGGGAAGTGTCAGGCAGGGGTCGGATGTAGCTAAGCCTGTCATGCTACCTAACCATGAAAACACCAGTAGACGGGGCCGAGCTGGAGTCCAGCCCGAAGTTGGACTCGAGGAAGCGCTGAGAACAGAACCCAGCAGGGGAAGATCAAGGCAAGGGCCAACTATGGCTGACCCCAGCATGCCCCCGGAAGAGTAGAGGCAGCCTTTGGAGAATGTTAGGAGTGACAGACGATACCATCCCTACAAGCCGTCTGGACGGACTCAATCTCGTAGAGAAGAACCGAACTCCTTTCTATCCTCCCCATGTTCTGATGAAAGGATGGCGCGATTGTTCAGAGAGTGCGTCCAACGGGAGCAGAGGGATCGGGGAATAGGCGCTAGGGTAACCAACCCCTTCACCCGCAATATCGAAACTGCCATCACCCCCCGGGAATGGAAAATGCAAACGATGGAACCTTACAAGGGAACCTCTGACCCCATCATACACTTACAGAGATACACCCAGCATATGCTCGTGAGCGGAGCAACAGAGGGAGTGTTATGTAAATGCTTCGCACTCTTCTTGGCAGATCTAGCTACCTCCTGGTTCTGCCACTTACCCCAAGGGTCCATCAGCTCATGGGAAATGTTGAAAGAAAAGTTCATCAGTCAGTTCCGCATTCATGTGGAGCAATCCAAGGACGCTTATTCCTTATCCAATATCAAACAGAAGCCCGGAGAGACATTGCAACAATATCTAACCCGATTCAATGCCGCGGCAGCCGCAGTCCAAGACGCCGACGAGAAACTCATCCTAATGGCCCTCTGCAGTGGTGTACATCCAGATACTAAATTTGCTAGAAGACTAATCATAGAAAAACCAGCTACGTTACCAGATTTCTTTCATGAAGCTGGAAAGTATATGAGACTTGAGGACGCCGCCACTGAGAGGCAATCAGGGCAACAGGCCAAGACGGCTCCAGACAGGTTCCTCGCTGCAGCAAAGGATGTTCGAAGAAATGACTCTAGAGACAATGCTGGGGGCAAAAAGGAAGAAAAGCGCTTATATCGACCAGGACCAAGATTTGACTCTTACACTCCTTTGAATGAAACGATCGAAAACATCTTCCTGGCCACTCAAGACGAAGTTAGATACAAGCGCCCCCCGCACAAGAAGGAGTCAGATAACGCACTCAAGTCAGGAAAGTTCTGCCGCTTCCACGAATCCCATGGACATGACACCAACGAATGCCACCATCTCCGGGATTTAATTATGAACACATCAGAAGGAAGAGGCTGGAACGCTATGTGAAGAGCCAGAACAGGATTTCGACTCCTGCCAATGAGAATCTTAGGATACCCCTCCCGGAAGTAAGTGGAGGAAATCGCAACACTAGCGGCTCTAGTCAAGAGAAGATAGTGGTCCATACCATCTCGGGAGGACCACACATCGCCGACAGAAGCTGGGCAGAGAAGGAAAGGTATGGCAAGTCACTTAGAAACAATGAAGGCTACGTTAATTCTGTTACAGAAGAACGTCACCCAAAACGGAAAGAGAGTGACGACATCACATTCAGTAGGCGTGATCTAGAGGGAAGACAGTACCCACACATGGACCCTATGGTCATCTCTGCCTGGTTCGGTCCAGCCAAAGTTTTTCGAATTTTAATAGATACTGGAAGTTCAGTAAATATCCTATTCAAGCATGCTTTCGACAAAATGAAGCTGTCAATGAAGGATGTATCTCCCTGCAACAAACCACTACATGGTTTCACTGGAGATGCAAAGGTACCCCTCGGGCAACTGGATCTCTTTGTCGAAATAGGCAGTCATCCCCGCTCCGCTGTGCGAAAACAAACGTTCTACTAATAGAGAACCATTCGGCCTACAACGCCTTCTTGGGAAGACCAGCCTTGTCCGACTTCCAAATTGTCCTAGCCCCATGGTGCCTGAAGATGAAATTTCCAACAGATAACGGAATAGGAGAAGTGGAGGGAGATCAAGACGCTGCTCGAGACTGCTATGTGACTGAACTTCGCAATAATCGCAGAAAAGATAAAGGGAAAAATGCAGAGTCTACTCTCTGCATGAAAAGATTGGAAGCATAGCAACTAAAGAAAGCCCCTCCTCTTCGATATACCAGTGATCCTTTCAACGAATTAGACCCCAGGGACAAAGGGGAGGAGGCCACCGCCGAGCCTGCAGAAGCTATGGAATTCGTATCTATAGACAAACACGACCCAAGTAGACTGCTGAGAGTCGGGTCTCAGTTAAAAAGAGAATTAAAGAATCAACTCATTGATTTTCTTCACCACAAAATGGATGTATTTGCATGGACGCACGCTGACATGACGGGAATCTCCCTAGACGTAGCATGCCACATACTGAACATAGATCCCACCAAGGTGCCAGTGAAGCAGAAAAAGAGGAGCATGGGGGCAGAACGATCAGCAGCCCTCGAGGAAGAAGTAAAGAACTTACTTGCCAATGATTTCATACGTGAAGCCATCTACCCGGAATGGATCGCCAACCCGGTACTGGTAAAGAAAGCTAATGTGAAGTGGCGAACATGCATCGATTTCTCCAACTTAAATGACGCTTGTCCGAAAGACTGCTTCCCGCTCCCCCGAATCGACCAACTCGTGGACAGCACTATCGGGCACGAACTCTTATCCTTTATGGACACATACTCGAGATATAACCAGATCCCTATGCACGCCCCCGATCAAGACCACACTAGTTTCATCACTGACCGGGGATTATACTACTACAAAGTAATGCCTTTTGGACTTAAAAACGCCGGAGCTACTTATCAGCGCCTTGTCAACAAAATGTTTGCGGAACTAATAGGACAAACTATGGAAGTTTATGTGGATGACATGCTGGTAAAATCGAGGAAAGCCAACGATCATATAAACCACTTGGACGAGATGTTTCAAGTACTTCGCCAATATGGAATGAAATTGAACCCTCTAAAGTGCTCCTTCGGAGTATCATCGGGAAAGTTCTTGGGATTCATCGTTCATGCCAGGGGGATTGAAGCAAACCCCGAACAAGTTCGAGCTTTGCAAGATATCAAGATACCATCCACTCGAAGAGAGATGCAAAGCCTAAACGGGAAAGTGGCTGCCCTAAGTAGGTTCATCTCTAAAGCAACCGAAAAATGCATCCCATTCTTCGAAGCTCTAAAGAAAGACAAAGGAAAGTTCAAATGGACTGACGAATGCTCGACAGCCTTCCTTAACTTAATCGGACACCTCCAGAGACCACCAGTACTCTCAACTCCAAATGAAGGCGAGAAACTATACCTATACCTTGCTGTATCGTCCCATGCTTTGAGCGCCGCTTTGGTGAGAGAAGACAACCGCGCGCAGCGACCAGTATACTTTGTAAGCAAGAGATTCACAGGGGCAGAAGCCAGATACCCTAAACTTGAAAAGCTAGCATACTGTTTGCTTATCACGTCACGGAAACTGCGACACTATTTCCAGTCTCATTCCATCAGAGTTTTAACCAATCAACCGCTAAGGCAAGTGCTCCATCGCCCCGACACTTATGGGCGATTACTTGAGTGGTGCATCGAACTAAGTCAATATGATATCACTTACCATCCTCGCACCACTATCAAGGGGCAAGCCATAGCTGATTTCATTGCCGAATTCACTACTAACGAAGGTAAGGAGCAATCTGAAATAGCGGAAGATATCAAGTGGAGTCTCTTCGTAGATGGAGCGTCGAACGAACAAGGCTCGGGGGCATGTGTTGTGATAATCACCCCCAGGGGAAAGAAGCTGCACTACCCCTAAGGTTGGAATTCGTTGCCACCAACAATGACGCAGAATACGAAGCGGTGATAGCTGGTTTAGAACTGGCCTTGGAGATTGGAGTCGGTTCTTTATGTCTCCATAGTGATTCTCAACTCGTTGTAAATTAAATACTGGGAGACTTCCAGACTCGAGGAGAACGACTCACAACATATCTAAAAAAACCAAGCTGCAGCTCAATCAATTGGATCACTATCTAATCAAACACATTCCTCGAGAAGAGAACCAAGAGGCCGACGAACTAGGAAAGCAAGCTAGTATGGAGAACATCACTAATTTAGGAGCATTAACCATCTCAAAACAGCTGGCACCAAGTTTCGAGCAAGTGAATCTGATAGCTGCAATCGACGAAGAAACTTGGATGACTCCTATCCGGAAATATTTACAAGATGGCACACTGCCCGACAGGCGTAACGATATCAAGAAACTCTTAAGGAAAGCTTCCCGCTATACATTACAAGAAGGCATCCTCTATCGGCGCGGCTTCTCTAATCCCTTATTAAGGTGTATCGCTGGAAGGGAAGCCAGGGAAGTCTTATCCAACATCCATCAAGGAAGTTGCGGAGATCACACTGGAGGGCAGACTCTGGTAAAGAAGATACTCCGATATGGATATTACTGGCCCACTTTAAACAAAGATGCCTTGGAATTTGTCAAGAAATGCGACAGATGTCAGAAATTTGCCAAGATTCCTCGACTACCCACAAATGAGATTACTCAAATGACCAGCCCTTGGCCCTTTGCAGTATGGGGAATTGACTTAATTGGCGAAATGCCAACGGGCCGTGGCGGAGCCAAATATGCTATAGTGGCAGTTGCCTATTTCACCAAATGGGTGGAGGCGGAACCTCTAAGTAAAATATCCTCGACAAAAGTTATCAACTTCTTGATCAAAAATATTCTGTGCAGGTACGGAGTCCAACTTAAGATCAAATCAGACAACGGACTTCAATTTGACTGCGAAGAATTCGCCGATTGGTGCCAAGAGCACGAAATTCACAAAAGCTTCTCATCTGTAGCTTATCCTAAAGCAAATGGACAAGTTGAAGCTGTCAACAAGATTCTCAAAACCTTAATCAAGAAGAAACTTGAAAAGTCGAAAAGCGCTTGGGTGGACGAACTTCCTACGGCACTTTGGGCTATCGCACATCTTACAGAACTTCAACAGGGCATACTCCCTTCTCTTTGGCATACGGATCGGAGGCCATGCTCCCAGTTGAAACTATAGTGCCCTCTCACCGTAGGATCCACTACAACCCGGAAGAGAACGAAGAACTCCTCCTCATGTCTTTGGATCTAATTGAGGAGAGAAGAAACGATGCAGCACTCAAAGCAACAGCTCATAAGCAGAAAGTCGCAGCACAATACAACTCCAAAGTCAAGCATCGCAGCTTACAAGAAGGAGATCTTGCCCTCAAGCGGATTTTCCCGCGCCCCGGAGCACTAGACCCAATCTGGGACGGACCCTACGTAATTCATAAAGATCTCCGCAACGGAGCCTATATTTTGTCAACAGTGGACGGAGAGGTGTTCCAGAGGGCATGGAACATCCAACACCTCCGTCGATACTTTTCTTAACTTGTACTGCCCATATGAAGTGAATTAACAAAGAGGATCAGTGGACGTAGGCATTTTCGTGCCGAACCACTTTAAAAATCTTGTCTCTTTTTAACTTGTTCCTTTACATCTTGGCTACTTGTTAACTGTATCCTTTTCTGTTGAACAAAATTCTGTGTAATGGCACCTCCATTCAAGCCACATCAGGGCACGGCCTCATCTGGACAAGGCCTAACAGGTACTATGCGATTCTATGCACTCGCCAATGAGACATTTTTGCTCCAGCATCCCTCTGCTGCGGGTTAACTCATTGCTCGCAACTGCCCTTAAAGCCAACTGTAATGAGCCGATTATAAGCCATCACGAAGGACGACTATAGCCGATGGCAGCTCATTACAGCGTTCGGCTCGCCGGCAACTATGGACCTACTTTAAGCCCCAACATAAGGTGTGGCCAGGCAGGGGTAGTTCACGGTTGACGATCGGCACCCACGCTAGCCGGCCACAGTAAATCGAATAATACCCACGATTACGGGCCATAATGGCTCGGGTAGTTACTGTGCGCGATCTCGGCTCCGAATGCCTTAAGTGCGGCTGTGGTAAAAAAGAAAACTCCCCGCGGAGGCGTAAGATGGGTGACAAATGTCTCCAAGACCCACAGCTAGGGAAAGTGACTACAAAACCCGTTTGCCACGAACTTAAGAACATCGACGGCCTTCCGTGACTGGAAGTTTTACTTTTCCTATATTTCCATTCCATTTAAATACTTTTCTCCTATCCTGTCTAACGGTCCCTAAAGTACATGACACCGATTAGGAGACATTCGCCCATAAGGATCGGAGCCCTCAAACTGGATAACAAGGCACTCAGCCGTATCCATGACCAGTTACACAAGACGCTCAAAGCTACCCCCTGCAACTAAAACATGAAGGGCGGTACTCTCTTCTCTTGTACATAAACATGTAAATACAACTTATTCATACATCACACTAACATTGCAAAGCATGAAGTTATATTTCAAGCAAGAACTTAACATCAAACACAACTAAATCACAGGCATATGCATAGTTATACTTCTTATGCAGCACATCAAAATAATAACAGCATTCAAAATATAACAGAATCAGCTTGTGTTATAAACTTACATAAAGTCGTTCAATGAAATAATTACAGCTCGAAAGTACATTAATGTTTTGAACTAGCATATACAGGAACGTCAAGCAGACCAAATAAAATAACTAGCTGCATTAGTGCTAACCACTACACCTCAGAACCAGCTCTCCGAATCTACTTGGTTGCTGGATCGGAACTCCCAGCATGTTGACCAGAGGTCCCACCTGTCCAATTCAGGAGAAGAATCCATCAGATAAACAGCGAACGATCAAGTTATGAAAAGCTAAAAAGAGAAAACTCACCAATACCTGCTTCTTGGTCCTCATCCCCCAACTGCACACCGGCTTCCTCCGCAGCGAGTAGCTGCATCCCCTCCTTCACCGCTACCTTCACCTCCTTTGAAAACTGGGCGGTGACCATATCCATCCTGAATGCCACTCCACCTTCCTTATCCGCATCGGCCTTGGCCTCCTCCAAAGCCCAGAGATATATCCTAGCCATGATCCGGGGATAGTCATCCATCCAGGATAGATTACCCTGCTTCTAGGTACGGAAGTACATGTCCTGCAACATCTCATCCATCATCCCCTCATACTCCTCAAACTCCCTCACCCGGGCCTCGGAAGACGGCAACTTAGCGACGGCAACATCCCTCTCCGATCGATATCTCAAGCGGTCAGCCTGGAGAGACCTCCTCATTTCCTCCATCTCTTCCTTTAGCCTGGCCTGAGCAAGCTCTGCGGCCTCAAGCCTCCCAGATAACTCCTCTACTTGCTCGAGATCCGCCCTCCAAACCTCATCCACTGTAGCAATGGCTATGTCAATCCGCTCCTTGCAGGCGACCTCCATCTTTCGTAGTTCTACCCTCGCCTCTTCCATAGTCTCCTTCAACCGCTTGGAGGCTGCCTCGTGTTGAGAAATCTGAATGACTTGATCGGCAAGCTGTTTGGCCTAATCAGCAACCTTTAGCCGCAACCGAATATTAGCACTCCCAATCTCCTCTCCAGCCTTGACCAGACGGGCATGATGCCCCATCAACTTCCTGGTCTCCTCCGTGACCCGATCAATATTAGCCTTAGCTTCGTCCCCCATGGTAACTATCCGAGTAGTAAGCAAATCGAGGTCTAAGGACTTAGCCTCATCAAGCACCCGTACCATGGGATTGCGGGGAAGAAGATGCTCACCCGTGGCCTCATCAAAAGAGATATCCTGTAAACTCGTGTCCAGATCCGGATGGCCGGCAAATGGGTTGCGACCCAAACCAGGACGGTCTATCGAAGTGACGGTTGGATTTTCAGACAGATGGAGGGAAGGCATGAACTCAGTATCCTCCTCAGTAATATCATGGGCGGGCTGGACTGGAGGTTGAGGGCCAGGTGAAAGTTCAAACGAAGATCGGCCCCTCTTCCTCTTTTGCATATCTTCTTCAATAACTCCAAGAAGAGGGCGATATCTAACTACATCCCCAGGACGGCTAGTTGGCGGCTTTGGTTTGGCAGAAGCTTTGAGTAGCTTATACTGTTCAAGGCGGTGCCGAATATCTGATGTCTTGGCCGCCTTACCTGCTCCTGGGATAGAAACCAAGAGTTACGAACATACCGTAATCCATAATTCAAGAAATATGTTACGTTAAAAAGAGTGAGAAGGCACATCTATTATACAAACCCCGCGGAGGAGTAGGATACTGCAATAAATCCTGAATCTCATTCCAAGATGGAAGCGAACCATAAAATATTCCTAAACCCCTATCGTAAATGGAGTCTGCAGAAGTCAAAAGTTCACCTTGAATCGCTGGAGTCGCCTTAGCTGAAGAACTCTTAGAGAATGGATCGACGCCAGCCCCAGTCTTGTCAACCCCCTTAGCCTTCTCAACTAAAGCCGATCCTTCCTCCGACTCCCCAAAAGCTTGACGGAAAGCATCATCCGTCCACTCATGAATCTCTCCCGCTTGCCCGGAGGTTAAGGCACCAACGCCACTACCGCTCTGTCCATCTCCTCCTTCACCCCCACCTCTATCTTCCTCCACATCTTCCTCTCCCGGAGCAATTGGGCAAGTGCTACGGGACCATCGGACTTCTTAAGCTTCTTACCTCCGACGACGGGAGGCTTTGTAAAAGGTTCCCTCTTGCCACTTTTCACCGTGGCCCCTTCCTTGGCTTTGGCAGCCTTCTCCTCAGCCATATCTCTCTGCTTAACCACAGACTGGTGTGGCAGGATCAAGTTGTGCTCCAGGAGAGTAGCATTCCTGATCAGGAAAGAAGCCGACCTGTCCCGTCCCGAAATGGCCTTTATTTCCGCAGCCATCTGGACCAGGGAATTACTCTCTACGACTGAAAAGCCACCTGTTGCTAGCAAGAAATAGAAGCATATCAGAAGAAGCACTGCAGTCGGAACAAGGAAATTGTAAATAAAGTTCAACTTACAGTCAGAAGTGAAGAGGCGGAAGGAGACAGAATCGTCCTTGATAAAAAACCATTCTTTCTTAAACATGGTGAACTTTGAATATAAGTCCAAGACCAGTTTGAAGGGCACGGCCTCTTCTAAACTAACATACGGAGACCCCTTCTTGTAGCCTCTCAGATTATACAAGTATCGAATTTCCCGGTTAGAAGGAGGGCGCCCATACCTCCTCTGGATGATAACGAATAAGCACACCAGAATAGCGTAGGAATTGGGCTGGAGCTGGAGAGGGGCTACCTTCAGATAGGTAATGAAGCTGACTATCCATGCATTGATCGGAGGAATGGCCCCACATATACAGTGGTATCTGCTATAAGCGAAATATCCTTCGGGAGGGTCATATGGCATAACTCCCTCTCCCGGCAACAGCATGTGAGCCCTGTCAATCCCGAAGGAACGAGAGATGACATCTAGCTGCTCCCCCCTGAGGGAGCTAGGAAAACAGTCGGGCTGGGAATTCAAGAGCTCCTGGGGGCCATACCCATCTACTAGCGATCTCGGAGCAGGCCCAGGACGTTCGGCCCGAACTGGGGGCACTGTAGAGGACTCTTCTCTGTCCTTGGACTTCCTTTTATCTGATCGAGTTTCCACTCGTTGAGACATTTATCTGCATACGCAAAGGCGAGAGACATAGTGTTAGAACAAGAAGTATGGAAATATAAGCAAACAAGTGTATAAAGCGAGCCAGCATATATAAGTCTAGGGTTTCACTCAAGGTTCAAATATAAAAGTTCATTCGGTAAAACAATGCGAGAGTCCATTCGGCACTCCAACACTCAAGCCCATTCGGCATCTACAACATAAGGTTCATTCGGTAATCATCACCAGAGTCGTTCGGCAGATCTAGGCTAAGGGCCATTCGGCACTCACGTTCTCAATGGAAATCGGTAGCCCAAACTCAAAGTACATTCGGCAAGAGCAAGCTCACCTGGTTCGGCAATTAACTATGATTCGGTACTCGGCTGATTCGGCTATACGGAATAGTCAAGTTTGATTCGGCACTCAGTTGATTCGGTTATCACACTCGGTAGAGAATTACGAAGGCCTAACGCACCTACTTATAGGCGAGCGCAAGATAACCGGACCGAACGGTACGGTACCTAAGACCGGATGTAGCTATTCTATCTGAAGAAAAACAAAGTGTGGCATACACTGGCATATACCCCACTTTGGGGGGCAAGTGTTGGGTGCATTTCTGCCGCCACCGGTACAAAAGGAAAAGGAGAAGCCAAGCCTCCCCACCTCAAAGCCGAACCAGACCATTCGGTACCGAAGCATTAGGTACCGGACCAACTTCCCTGTCGAGCCAAACTCCATTACCTCGCCTTCACCGGACCAAATCCACACCGGACCGGACCATCCATTACCTCACCTCCATCTCACCACCGGATCAACCAATTGCGGACCAAACCCCCAAGTCCAATAATGCCGGACCAACTCCCCTTCATCTCACCACCAGACCAACGTCCTACCGGACTAAAGCCACTCCAACCACGATCGAACCAAGCTCCGCCGAACCAGATGTGCCAGGCCAGATTGCTTCAGCCCAGGCTCACCAGCAGCTATATACATCCAAGACCCCTGCCCCCAACCTCACTCTATAAATAGAGGGGCAGAGGTACAACAATGGCAGACAAGTTTGAGAGCTCAAGAACGGAAGGAACTTTCAAACAACTTTCATATACTGATATACAAAGCTTTGTATTTGTAATCTGAAAGAAAAAGGAGAATAACATATAAAGTGGAGTAGGCACGTTTTGGCCGAACCACTATAAATCTGTGTGTCTTTTACAATTTAGTCCTTGCTTTTCATATATTTGTGTAAATTACCCAAATCACTAGAAACAACATAAAATCAACTAACTCATACGGCTTGGAGGTGTTTGCCCATTTTTTGTGCAAATAGGTATAAAATTTTAAATAAGCAATAAAAGTAAGCATTTAATCGACTAGTGTAACAATATATTGATTAATAGTAACTAAATGTAAATTAAGGTAGTAATGTTAATGCAAATGATAAATAACAAATTTAGTGCATTCCCAATTTAATTGAAACAATGGTAAGGTTATAATTTATTGCATTTAGAAAATTGGAAATAAATTTCAATAAATATAACTAAATAGTATGTTAATGATGATTGAATGAAATTTGTGTGATGTAAACAATTGTAACAATTGTTTGGGAATAATAACTCATAAGTGTGATTGAAAGTAAATAGTAACAAATATTTTAGGTTACCTATTTATTTAGCCTGTTAATTTAAATATGGTAAAAATTGCAATAAATCTAAATTAAATATTTTGTTAATGTGAATTTAGTAAATAATGAGAAATAACATTTACTTTATTCATAATATGACAATTAGTTGAATAAAAGGAATGGAAATTCAAGATTATTAATTTATTGGAATTTAAATTAAATAATTGAATTAATTGCAAATAAATGGATTTTAAAATTTAATGTGAAATCAATTGCAGTTAATTTCTTAATTTGTGCAGTTAGGTAGGTTTGATTTGTCATTGAAGATTGTTAATTCAACAAGAAGTAACCAATGTAAACTCTATCCATAATATAGCAATTGATTGAATGAAACAATTGAAATTCATGTTTGATTAATCTATTGGATTTGAACTATAATAATTGGATTAATTGCAATTAAATGAAATTAAAGTATCTAAATATTACGTTATTTGAAATTAAGATGGAGTGTGAGAATATTAATGTAATAGTTTTGAATCCATGTTAAATCCATCTATTTGACAATAATGAATGGAATAATCATTAATATATTTAATTAAATGGGATTATTGGGAAATATATTTATAACTTCTGAATTTAATGAGTTAAGGCTAACACTGAAATTAATAAATTAATCAACTATAAATTTACATTTTAAATTTGTTTAGATCATTATAAGTGATTAAGAAATCAAAAGTGATGAAAATTTTCAATTATCGAACTGAAATTGAAAATTAAATCATGAATTATTGTAGGATTTCAAGTTTCGTAGCGATTGGACTTGTCGTTTGATCGTAAGAACGCGAAACGTCCGAAAATCGATTTAATTGAAATCAATTTGAAATAACTTGATTTCATCATAACTTCTTCATACGATGAAATTTGGACCTTAAACCTATTCCATTGATTTTAAATATTTTCAAAGATCTATTTTGATAAATGGGTTGGACCACTTTCGTTCCGGAGGCAGAATTGGCTTTTCGGGCCATTTATCGTTCAACGGTCCAAACCAATCTGATCAGTTCTTTTATTTTCAACCCTGCATATATATACCCTGTTATAAACCCTAATTGTTCCTCATTATCATCTGTCTGCATGTATAATTACTTTTCATCTCCTCATTTCAATGGCAGACAAACCCTAATTCTAATTGCAATTTCAAAATCAAATTCAATTCCAAAAATTTAACCTCCTCCAAAAAATTCCAGAAAAATATATATCGAAGATCTCAACGATACGAATCTGCGTCAAGTGTTCATTTTCAGAATTGATGCTCGATTCTATGGGAAATCATGGTCAAAATTAAATTTTGGGGTGTTAATTGGAGCTTCGATCGATGAAATTAGGAGATGGGTTTTGTAGAGCTCATCGTCGGGCGGTTATCGGTGGTTTTCGATTAGTCTCGAATGACGTATGGTGATCGGGATTCCCGTTTTAGGGTTTGTAGCCCAAAACGTGGCTCAACGGCGGCGTTGATATGAGGCGTCGGAGGGGGGGCCTCGGTGCGGCGGAGGGAGGCACAGCGGTAGGAGGTGGTCGGTGAGGCGTAGGAGGTCGGTGGCGCTTGGATTCGACGGTCAAAGTATGGTGGTCGGTCGGGTTTTCACTCGTTCGAATGGAGCTGCGCATACTAGGGTTTCGTATCTGCTAATATATTAAGTAGTGACGTGTCGGGCCTGGTTCGTTGATTTATTTTATTTTATTTAATCTACTTTTATATTAATTTTGTTTTCAATCTTCTAACTCGAATAATTTTCACGTACGAGTTCGGATTTGGGTGTAGTTTGCTCCGTTAGGTTCGTATTGGAATTCCGGACATTTTGGCATAGGTTTGGATGAATTCTAAGTCTGTTCAAATTTTGGGTTTAAATTGGATTAAATTCAATGTAAATTCAAAAGGTGAGTGTTTTAACCCACTCACAACTTCTAAAATTTCTTATGTGTGTTAAATTAATTTTATGATTAGAAATTTATTTATGGCTGTTTGGTATATTTTTATCATCATTCCGGTGAAATTTAATTTATTGAATTAAATTGTTATTCAATTTATTATTGCATATAAACTGCCAGTCAAATTAATTTATTTTTGAATATAAACTGCCAGTAATTACCTGTTATTTATTATTTATTCTATATGGATGTTATTGTTTGAATTGGATGATGATTGTGATAAATGGTTGATGATTGATATTGGGTGAATGGATGCTGTATTTTATGTTGTTATAAACTGCAAGTTGTTATGCATTTTTATTTCATTCGAGATTGCGGTTTGAAATGATATATAACGGTATTTTTTTCATTGTAAATTATGGATTGAAATGATAAATATCCATATCACTTGACTATAGGGGAGAAAATTATATACAGATACCGCGATCTATATATAAAAATATTTTGAAATGATTTCTATGGTTTGAAAAGAAATATGTGGGTTATATAAATATTGATTTTAGATGTTATATAAATGTTATTTTATTACTGATTTTTAGCTATGTATAAACTTGTTTGAAATGTAAAATAATTTAAATAACAAAATTTGATTATTTTTATATAATATGATTTAAGTATCTGTTAAATTATATGGTATTAGAGTGTATAATGACTTAAATAACATTGAGGTTGGAAGATAAATATGAAATTGATCTGGATTAAATTATTTAAGAATTATACTCGAATAAATTTGATTTGAAATTTAAATAAGATTGAGATTTTAAAGGGTATGATTTTTATAACTTGATTTTGGTTTAGAGTGATTTAAATGAATACCGAGTTGATATAAATGAATTTATCAAGTTAAATAAATAGAAAGAAGATCTAGTTATGTGAAGTTAAAAGTTTTACTTAAATGATATTGGATTATTAAGTAAACATTTCAAATCTAAATAATAGTATCTGAATTTGATATATTTGGAATTATCAAAGAATTGATTTTGAAACGGTGGAATAATTAAAGCTTTGCAATATAGGGAAACTGAAATGGGTTATTTGGGGTTTCAATCTGTATTTGGAATTGATTTGTGAAATTGCAGAAGCTACTTCATTATATAAATTAATTTAATATTTATGCCAATTAAGTGG
Source organism: Allium cepa (assembly GCA_030765085.1). Classification (NCBI taxonomy): domain Eukaryota; kingdom Viridiplantae; phylum Streptophyta; class Magnoliopsida; order Asparagales; family Amaryllidaceae; genus Allium; species Allium cepa. Next base: position 619,611,318 of record CM060942.1, read on the forward strand.
TGTAATTATGTTTCAAAGTATGAGTTTTCAAAGTATTATGATTTGAAAGTGTTATACTTCAAGTGTTTTGTTTTTGAAGTGTTATAACTTTGAAGTGCTATGATTTTGAAAAAAGGATATATTTGGAATAAAAATGATATTATATTGATTTGGGTTTTTATAAAAATGATATCATAATAGTTTGGTTTTTGAAATGGAAATGACATCGTATTTATATGGTTTCGAAATGGATATTATATTATGGTTTTGAAGTATAAATTATTTTGAAATGACCGCAGTGTTATAATAACGTTTGGTTGTCAAAGAGATTGGGATCGGAAGTTTTCATACTCTCTGCCAACTCTGAAAACCACTTTAACAACCGTGTATGCGGTGGAGATTCCAGAATGAAGTAGGATGGTGGCGGCGTTTCCTTTGAGGTATATACGCGGACCCGACTCCCGTGAGTTGGCATAAGGTGGCTAAAACAGGAGCAATTGACGGGCTAATGAGGTCATTCCTCTGTTCGGACACGCTCCTTCGATATTATATTCTGACTTTGAGATTGATTCGGTGGCCATTTTTGATTCTTTTGATTTAGGGGTGTGGCCCAAGCTGGACGGTAGTAGCTGCTGCGTGTTACCACCGGCCCGGAAGTGTAATTGGTATATCTACCCTGGCATTGCCTAGTTATGCCGTGTCACTTACCCTATCGCGCCTTGTACGAGTTTGGTTTTCTCCCGTAGCCCGTGTGGTATCCTTTGGTGGCTTTCCGATCAGGAGGGACCATTATACTGGATGGACTACTGGGATTATTACGTGTTAAGGTGGAAAAGGTAAATCCTTAATGCTATTTAAAAGTAAGTTTGTTTTACTGTAGACATTATTATAATAGCGATATATTGCTACATAGTAAATAGTTTAACGGATCCTTAGGAGATGTGAATCCCGAGCATCTCTTAAGTTACTGCACTCACGTTAGACGCTGGATAGGAGATGTCAAATCCCATAAATATCTCCGACGCCGTTTACACTCATATTTTTTTACCGTTGATTTAACTTACATAAGATCTTTTATTTCTGACTCGAGTGTTTTGTCTTTTCAATTTGTCCGGGTCAGACTGAGCATTTCAGGATTTGGACGATCGTATTCTGAAGGACGAAGACTAAGATTTATTATTATTATTTATTATAGTCTTCCACTACATTCATACTGCCACTGCATTATTTATTGTTCGCTGGTATGTGTAACTCTGATATGTATTGTATAAGTATAATCGAATATTTTGTAAAACAGCTTTATGAACTGTATATTTAATTATTATATTTTATCACTCCACTGCAAGATTCTGTTTTTTTTTCTCTGTTTTTTCTTATTTACCCCATAACAATCCGCTCTTCTATATGGTTTAAGTCTGACATGTGTGGTTTATCTTCGATTTAAAACGTATAAAAAGGCAGGATGTTACATTGTACGAGTAAATTTATGTTTTGAAAGTGTTCAATAAAATGCTTTTATTAATAAGAATTGATATTATAATTGTTATATACTTAAATTGTAATTTGGAAGGTTATTGTAATTAAATGTGATAGAAAAAGGATCATTGTGAGTAAAAGATTATAAACTTAAGTTAATGAAATTATTATGCCTAGTAACTGAATTGAACATGAATATTATTAATAAATGAATGTAAATAAATTAAATCAAGTAGTGAATGAATAAATATAATAGAATAAAAAGAGAATTGTCATGATGTGAATAAATGAAATGAGTTAGCAAGCAATAAATGAAATAAATGAAGATATGTATTAATTGAATAAAAAGGAAATCAAACAACAAATGTTATGAAATGAAATTAATAAGAATGAACTTGACCTATCGTTTGGAATTGTGTTTTGTTTGGTCTATGGTTGTTTGGGTAAGGATACTTTAAAATTGTTTGGATGTACGAATAATCTATTTAGTTTCATCTAAGACTGTTGAGTAAATGATGCACTTAATAGTTTATTTTCCATTATGTACAATTTAAAGTTTTTGAACCCGAATAACTATTTGTTTTGTTTGATATGGATGGATAATTGAACTGTGTTGATTCTGTATGATGATTGTATGATGTGGTTGCAAGTGATTGACATTGTTTGACATTGATTTGTTTGCTAGTGGATGAGACAAAATTAATATTTCATTCTATATAATTATAAACTCTATTAGATTATATAAGTGAAATGCAGGTTATGGAAGCAATTGCTACTGCTTTTGGTTTCATAAAATAAGCGTAAATTGCTCGACAAATAGGTACGTTCTCGGATTATTGTTTTATAGCGTTATTGTATTGTTTTTCCCCGTTGTTGGGATATATTATTTTGAGATATTATGATATAAATTGTTATGTTTGATATTATATTTTCTCCCGAGCCTCTCCGTACAAAGGAGAATCTGCCGAAATTTTCTGTAAATTTTGGACTTAGAAATTTTTTTGAAAAATGTTTTTCAAACTTTATTAATTTGAGTATAAAAAGATTTAATGGTTACAAATTGGTATATTTTATTTAAATTAATTAATTTTGTAAATTTAGTTGATAATAAAGTTAATATTTTTGAATTAGATGTATTGTTTTCTTAATTCCTTCTTATCTCTTTTTTTCTTTTCGAGGACAAAAAGTTTTGAGTGGGGGAGAGCGCAACAACCCGTAAATTTTCGATAATTCAATTTATTAATTTAATGAATCTTGTTATTTAATATTGGAAGAAATAAAATGTTTTAAGGTAATAATGAAATAATAACTAAAGTGAAATGCAACAATTTTATTTATACTTAATTATTTACAACTTTAATGGAATTCCAATTTATTGAAATAAGGTAAACGTATACTTGGTAAAATATAAGAAAACAAACGTAAATATTGAATTAATTTCTAATAACTTATAAAAGTATGATTGAGAGATAGTGGCAACAATTATTATAAGTTACCGATATAATTTTTTATCCATTAAATTGAATTGGAATCAATTGCAATAAATCTAAATAATATATTACATTAATGTTAATTAAGGCAATACTTGGAAATAATGTTAATGTTATTCGTAATAGGACAATTTGTTGAATTGAAAGAATAGAAATAAAGATTTGTCAATTTATTAGGATTTGAACCATAATAATTGGATTAATTGCAATTAAATGAAATCAAATATCTAAATATTACGTTAATTGAAATTAAGATGGAATTTGAGAATATTAATGTGATAGATCATGAATCCAGTGTTAATTTCATCCATTTTGACAACAATGGATTAAATAATAGAATGAAAAGTAAATTAAATGGAATTATTGGAAATTAATTTTATAAATTCTGAATTTAATGAAATTGGAGTTAACACCGAAATTGATAAATTAATCAACTCTAGATTGACATCTAAATTTGTTTAAATCAGTATATATGATTAAGAAATTTAAAAATGATAAAAATTGTCAATTATAGAATTGAAATTGAAAATTTGATTTAATTAATTGATTATTAATTTATCTAATTAATGTAAAAATAGCCATTTTGGCCACTAACTCGAATTTCGACGAAACTAGTTCTGTAATGGTGAATTATAGTAGAATTTCAAGTTTCGTAATGATCGGACCTGTCGTTTGATCGTACGGACTTGAAGTGCGTAGAAAATCAATTAAATTGAAATCAATTTGAAACAATTTAATTTTAGCATAAATTCTTCATACGAAGGAATTCGGACCTGAAACCTGTTCCATTGATTTTAAAATATTTTAAAACATTTATTTTGATATATGGGTTGACACATTTTCGTTCCGAAGTCGAAACGGGATTTCGGGCCAGTATCGTTCAACTATCCAAACCAATCGTATCCGTTCCTCTACTTTTAGCTCTACCTATATATATCCACTTATAAACTCTAGCAGCCTTTCTATTTCTCATTTTTGTACGTACAGAAATTTCTGTTGCTCCTCTTCCTCAATGGAGACAAATTCTCAATTCCAAATCAAGTTGCAATTCAAAATTAAATCACAAATTTAATATCCTCAAATCATATCGAATTATATATCGATTTGTAGCTCTCGATGAGCGCATCACAGATCTGTAATTCGTTTTTCGATTGAAACCTCTATTTTTCCAGAAATTGTAGAACTATTCTCGGCCGTTTATTTTCGTCGCGATTGACTGCGACTGATCGACAAACCGATGGTACCACGGTGTGGAGAGCAGCGTACGCAGCCCATCGGCATAGTTTATTTGGCAAATCGATGGTTGGATTTGGTGTTAAAATTCACCTAAGGTTTTAACAAAGTGGTGGCGGCTAGGCTTGTTTTGGGTCGAATGGTGAGGCCCTGCGATCGTGGGTAGATGTCGTGTGGCCTGAGGGTGTTCGGCGCATTGTCGGCGATGACAGGTGGCTTCAGGCGTGCTCGAACATGATGTGGCGGCGAGATGCTCCAGCGTGGGTTCACACATTTCTGTGCGTGTTGTTTACATGGACGAACGAAATACGGTGATGTTTTTCTTTTTCCTCTTTCCCTATTTTTAATTTAAACTTCAAATCGTTCTAATTTGTATGACTTTCGCATACGAAGTTCGTTTCACGCGCGGCTTCTTCCACTAGGATTGTATCGAAATTCCAAAGATTTTGGCACGGGTTTGGATGGATTCTAAGGCTGTTTAATTTTTGGGTTTAAATTGGATTTAAATTCAATTTAAATTCGAAAGATGAGTGTTTTAACCCACTCACAACTTCTAAAATTGTTTATTAAATATAATTCATAATGTGATTAGGAATTTATTTATGTTGTTTGGTATATTTCTAATCACCATCTCAGTTAAATTGAATTTATTTGAATTAAATTGTTATTTAATTTATTATTGTATATAAACTGCCAGTAAATACCTGTTATTTATTATATGTTCGATATTGATGTTATTGATTGAATTAGATGATGATTGATATTGGATGAATGGATGTTGTATTTTATACTGCTAAAACTGCAAGTTGTTATGGATTTTTATTTCATTGGGATTACAGTTTGAAATGATATACAACCGTAAATATTAATTGCGGATTGAAATGATAAATATCTGTATCACTTGACCATAGGATAGAAAATTATGTACAGACACCGTGCTCTATATATATAAAATATTTTGAACTGATTTCTATGGTTTTGTAAAGAAATATATGGTTTTATATAAATATTGATTTCCGATATTATATAATGTTATTTTATTCTTGATCTTTAAGCTATGTATAAATTTGTTTTAACATAGAATAAGCGTTATAATAAGTTTGATTTTTATTGGGGATAATATGGTTAAGTATTTAAATTTTATTTTAATATAGAGTTTATAATGATTTAAATAAATTAATGTTGGAAGGTAAATTGGAACTTTATTCGAAATTGAATTTATTTAAAAAATAAACTCAAATAAGTTGATGTAAAATTTATTAAATTTGAAATTTTAAAAGGTATGATTTTATAACTTGATTTTGGTTTAGGGTGAATTAAATGAATATTTCAAGTATAAATAAATTGAAGGAAATTTAGTTATTTGTAATTTGAGTTTTAATAAGATGATAATGGATTTATTATGTAAAATACTTTAAACTAAATAATAGAAAAGTGAATTGTTGAATCGTAATTACCAAACTTAGTTTAGAAATTGTGAATACTTAAAGTTTGAAATATATTGAATTTGAAATGGTTTAATCTATGGATCAAATCTGTTTCGAAATCGATATAATTTGGAATAGTTCATTTGGAAACTGAATTGTATTGAAATTTATGATTTGGGATTTGGTTAAATATAAAATTTAGAAATACGGGTTGTTTTGGAATTGATTTGTGGAATTGAAGAAGTTATTTATTATATCAAGTATTTTAATATTTAAAACCATTTAAGTGGAGGAAGTTATGTTTCAAAGTTTCAAGTTTCAAGGCATTATGATTTGAAAGTGTTATAATTTCAAGTGTTTCGGTTTCCAAGTGTATAACTTTGAAAGTGCTATGACTTTTGGAAAAGGATATATTTGAAATAAAAATGATATCGTATTGATTTAGTTTTGAAATAGAAATGATATCATATGTATATATTTTGAAATGGCAATGGTATTTCGGTTTAAAGTATAAATCATTTTGCAATGACCGCGGTGTTATAATAACGTTTGGTTGTTAAAGAGGCCGGATCGGAAGTTGTCATACTCTCTGCCAACTTCAAAAACCACTTTGGCAACCATGTATGTGGTGGAGATTCCAAAATGAAGTAGGATGGTGGCGGCGTTCCTTTGAGGTATATACGTGGACCCGACTCCCGTAAGTTGGCATAAGTGGCTAAAACACGAGCGATTCCGCGCTAGTGAGGTAGCTCCTCTTATCGGAACACTCCTTCGATACCATTCTATTACTTTGTGATTGATTGGGGCCCTTTGATATTTTTGGGGGTGTGGCTCGAGGTGGGCGGTAGCTACACGCTACGTGTCACCACCGGTCCGGATAGTAATTGGTATATCTACCCTAGCATTTCCTAGTTGTGCCGTGTCACCAACCCTAGAGCCTTGTACGAGTTTGATTTGTGTCGTACCTATGGAGTATCTTCCCGTAGCATCCCGATCAGGAGGTACGCAGGTGCTGTATAGACTATTGGCACTATTACGTGTTAAGGAGAACATTGGATCACTCCTTAACGCTATTTTAAAGTAAGTTTATTTTACTTCTGGACATTATTATAATAGCATATGTACTACATAGTAGATAGTTTAATTGATCCTTAGGAGATGTGAATCCCGAGCATCTCTTAAGTTACTACACTCACATTTGACACTGGATGGGAGATGTCAAATCCCATAAACATATATGACGCTGTTCCACTCATATTATTTACATTGATTTAACTTACATAAGATCTTTTAGTCCTGACTCAAGTATTTTGTCTTTTCAATTCGCTCGGGTCAGCCTGCGCACTTCAGGATTTGAAGACCTTATTTCTAAAGGATGAAGACGTAGATTGTGTTACTATTATTTATTATATTATTCCACTTCATCACGTTGTTCCGTTGCATTGTTACTTATTATTCTTTAGTGTGTGCAACTCTGATTCGGTGTTGTATAAGTATAATCAAGTGTTTTTGTAAAATAGCTTCATGATCTGTTATTTGATTATTATATTTTTTCATTCCGCTGCAAGATTCTGTTGTGTTTTGTTTTTTCTTCTCTGCTTTTTCTTATTCACTCCAATAATAATCCGCCCTTCTGTATGGTTTGACTCTGACATGTGTGGTCTATCGTCGATTTAAAGCGTACAAAAAGGCGGTCCGTTACATGATCTTTATTGTAATCAACCAAATTGAATATCGATCTCACAATACGGTTTATTTACTTATTTTAGATGAACTAATTTCATCGAAATATCATACATTACGAATTGTGACCATCAATCATATAACATTTATATGCTATTTTATATGGATCAAATATCCATAGTCTTATATTTTTTTGAGTTCAAAACTCATCAAATGCAATATATGGTCTCGACAAAATAAACACATCAGTGCTAAATTTATGAGTGTGTTAAGTAGTTGTAAAATTAGGCACTTGCATGGGTATGGAAATGTTAACATGCAATATGCATTTACTAGTAAGCATATGTTATATTTCTATTTGTTAATCTTTAACTCGGTTTAGTTATATGTCTTAATTGATAAACATTTTATCAATCATATATTAAGTGCATAAATTTATCAATATTCATTATTATAACAGTATATATCATAAGTTCCTAAAATATTAGAAAGGTTAAATGTTATTATTTCAATTTTCTAATAAGGCTTCCAACAATCTTTTATATTTTACCAAACCCTAAGCGAAATAGAGAAGTCTTTCGACTTCAATAGTGGGTGTTAGGACTTATATTCCTTAATATTCTAACTTGTGGAAAGCTCAACCAATCATAGGCCTGCATACGATGGATAATTCGTTATTGGGGTACCTTATTCTAATCTCACCTTTACCATGATGAATGCTCAATAGGTAAAGTAGGACTATTCACTAGAACCTATCATTTTGCGATGATCGAAGTATACTGTACATGCCTTAAGGAAAGCTCAACAAATACGTTCAGTTACCTTACTTCGTCTATCCAATATATTACTAGTACTACACATAACATTCTTTGCTTGTGGAAAGCTCAACAACTAAAGAGTATGCAAGTAATCCATTAATATATAAACAATAGAGGACAACTTTATGTTAAAAATTCAGAATATTCAATATATTATATTGAGTGACATCAACTTACGAAATAATGTATTTTTTATGAAATACCACCATGATTCAAGTGTTTGACACATTGGAAACATAGCATGCTTATATTTACATATGTATTTATTCCTTAAGTCTATATAAGGTTTCTTAATGTTCCACCTTTAATTCATACATTCATATTATATAAGTTTTATTATTACATAATTTTTATATTTTATATTACTTATATAATAGTCTTATGTATAATATTATATTAATTAAATCTTATTTCATTAGTTTAATTCAATAAACATTTTACTTAATTTTTTCTCTTAATATAACTTTATATTAAATATTTATAATATATTATAACCTTTATAGTATATCACATATATCTCATATATATATGTATTTTTATTAATTACTCAATCTTTAATTTATTTATTTAATTAATTTATCTAATTGAACAATTTCAATTATATTATATTAATTTCAAAAATTATATGATATAAATACATGTATACATATGATATCTTAAAAATTTTAAAATATCATAACATATAACAAACATATACAATACATTTTTATATTTCTTTCATTAATTAACTTATTTATTTTATTTATTTTATTAATCGTATTAATAATTTTAAAATTTTATTTAATTTCTATTTGCAAAAATTTTAAAATCTTTTGTTACATTATAACTTTATAATATATTTATATCTTACTTTAAATTAACTTTTAAATTCAAAATCTTATATTTTTTATTTTCAAAAATTTTTGAAAATTAGTCCAAGGTCCAATTTAAATTTGAACATTTTCTATTAGGGACAACCTTTTTGTTGTGAGCTTAGTAGTTAACCCTACCATAACTAATTTAGATCGCATAGGCTATTGAGCTCTGATATCACTATTGGAATGTGGCTAACCCACAATGAAAGTTATACATGAATTTGAAATTTTTACCCTTTTGTATCTTTATAGGGCCTATAAGGTCTAGTTTATTTAGAGTATTTTGAAATCTTATTCAAACAAAATCTTTTATTTTATTTAAAGTTATAAAATGATAGAGTATTATTTAATTTATGTTACACACACACACACACACATAATGTGTGTGTAACTAACACAACAATCCATGTAGGATATAATATTCTTGTGTATAGATGTTGAGATTTACATCACAGCGAACATGTTAGCTCATCCGATATACAAATATATTGTCCAAATGTATGTATACACATATTTTTGTCTTATAATAAATATTGTAATATATATACTTTTGTGTTATAATAAATATTACAATATATAAATTAAAAAAATTCTTATATATAATTTGGATAAACGTATAAATATTTAACATTAACCAAATGTATATACTGATTAATATATAAATATGTTTATATCATTTAAAATATAATAAATAATTTTTTTAAATATTTTAATATAATATAATATGCATATATATAAATGAATATGTTAAAAGTGTATGTGTATAACATGTGTGTGTATATTATGTAATTAAAATTATAAATAATTTTTTATTTAAACATATATGTTTATTTGGCCTTGCGCATGGCTCGGGATATTTTTAAAAAAATTAAATTTAAATACATGTACATATACATGTATGTATATATATATATAATAAAACCGTTTAAAATTATTTAGATATTAACAAAAATATTTTATTCGAAACTAAATTTAAAATTTAAACTTCCGGCAAATTTTAGATCAATGGTTTGTAATTTGAAAATTTATAATTAAAAATCCAGTTTTCAATTTTAGTTTAAATATTTAGAACTACAAAAAATGTTTTTTATTTTCTACCATGAGTTTACTATATATCAATATGATTTTATAAAATATAAAATATATTTTAGGACACATGTATGAATTTATATGATTATTTATACGATAAATTAATTTAAAATTATTTAAAAATAATACGTAAATAATAAAAATTATTTCCTTTTTGTAAAAATTATTTATTTAATAAATATAATATATAAAATTATATTTTCATATTTTACATAAGTAGAATATAGTATCAAAATTAATAACTATGTAAATATATGTATATATTATATTCTAAATTAAGTAAAACATCGAAATTGTTTTTTTTTTCAATTTTTTCTAAGCCCTTCTGTACAACTTAAAAATTATAAACATATATATACACATACAACCAATTAAAATTATTATAATATATCTTCATATTAGAAACATTACCCAACCAACAATATTTTATATGTGTGTGTGTATATATAATAAACATTATAAATATATGTTATGTTTGAATTGGAAATATACACAACAACCAAAGCCTTTTACCACACCATAAAACGACGATGTAAACTCCTAGAAACGATTTTCTATCCAATAGAGTGTTAGTCCTTGATCCGTAGACCACTAGATATCGAATAACAATTGAATTGATTTAATTTGAACTTAAGAAAGCTAGAGAGGAGAGAGAGAAAGTTCCGCCAGCAATCCATAGCTGTGAAGGATCTAAAAGATCATTATCAAATAGTGGAAGAGATGTTTAAATTATGGTAGGAAAGGAGAGAATTTAGGATCATATCTTTTACTCAATCTCCTTCAATCTTAGCCATCCGTTTTCACTCCTCTCTAGCCCATATCGTAGTCGCCTCTAACCTCTTGATTCAGCCAAAATGACCATATCCCATCATGGGCCTTATACCTATATAGAGCTCGAATGAATATTTTATATTCAAATCCAATTTAAATGTGTTTCGGCATCGTATATCAATTATAATATATATAACAATTATAAATACATTTGACAATATTTATTCGTTAAATCAAAATCAATTTTATAATTAATATTTCACAAACATTTTATCCAATTAATTTATAACAATTACAAGTCCAGGATCTCTAACTCAACTGGTTAGGGATGTGGCGTTTTAGACAGGAGTTCTAAAGGTCATGAGTTCAATCCCCCGTGATGTTAAAAAAAGTGTTCTACTTGAATAAAGTGTCACACATTTTATCAATTTTCTTTATATAAATTAAATCATTTGGCCAAAGGAGAATTCATTATTTCGGTTGTGTGATTCGTTAGGTGTAAATCTAGTCAGCGATTAATATCAAACTATTCTAATATTAAAATTCACACATCACTAAGTAGGTGGTGTGTCATTTTTGCCAAATTTATTGCTATTTAATTTTGGTAAAATTAAATTTTGCTTTGTTAAGTGTTACCTGGTTGTGACTTTTATTTACACCAATTCTCTTCGTCAAAACTATATCACTTTAAACTTATGGAATTTGGTGATGGTTTCCAATATCTTTCATACACAACTCTTTAGTCCAAACACAAAGTCCTTGGTTCAATAATAATAATTATTATTAATTGAAATGCTTTGGCTAGAGACTTTGACTTTGAGTTGACTTAAGTTGACCGTGATATTGATCCTATATAACCAAGGAGACGAATTCTCTCTTGAATAGTGCTTCATTTTTAATATTTCCACTCGACCCGACTATAGTCACTCCATGGATTCATGCTGTGATTTGCTATAATCATAGCAGAGCTTTCATGTTGAAGATTGACGCTATTCTTAAGTCGAGAGGATTGTGTAAATTAGTCACATTGAAATTTTCTGCTTGACTTTAGTTATACTAATCAACAGAAAACTATCGAGTGAGTAATTCCATAGTTATCTAATAACTATCAGTACGTGATCCCTTGGTGCCACTACCAACCATGAGTAATACACCGTCCAAGATTTGGATAGTGTTATGTACCCTAGTCTCAATGGATATACCGATATCCAGCCTTGATACATCTTGACTAGGAAGATCTAAAATGGTATATTTAATTTTATTATGATAAATTACTCATGGTTACAACCCTTTGTAACTACTATAACAAAACATACCATTTTTCTATTTTCCATTAAATATAATTTAAATTAAATTAAGTAATTAATATAACACATTTAATCAAGTATATAATGGAAAGAAAACGCCTTTATCGAACAATATTGTGAATCGAGTAAGATATATGTAAAAAATTGCCTACTGCCCCTTAGGGCATGCTCCTAACTAACAATTGGATTACGTTCTGTATGGGTAAAAGCTTGAGCTGAAATTTGTGGTAATGCAAGCTAAAGTCCTTAAACAAGAGGTTAAGGCCGTAATAGCTGGAAAAGGGATTTTATGTCGGAAGATCGTAATCTAATGAGAGGGCCAGAGTGGGTAGGTCGAAAGCGAATATATTATATAGTGTGGGTGAACAAACATGGGAAACCCTAGATCGAAAATTGAAAAAAAAAGTATCACATCAATTTTGCTATGACTAATAAAGTGACTTAGAGTGAAGTAGCATAGGCATGACCTCAAGAAGAAATCCTAAAATGAAATTTCACTTCATTGATCCAACCAATGTTAAAGACCTTTGAGTTGCACTCGTAAAGAAGAAACAATCGCTAAAGGAGGCAAAGACTGGAAGATTTCCATTATGGTTTACGTGCTTAGACTATGACCTTGTTTAGTCTACAAATACTAATCGTTTAGGACTTATAAAATTCAATTTTAACCAAAATTCCAATAGGGTCCACATTTAACTTGTCTATAAATAAGGTACTTAGTTAATTAATAACATTTATTATTGAACGTACTACTCTAATCAGCTATTTTAACTCTGGGATGACTATAGTTGACAGTGATACTAACCTTATACAACTGAGGAAGCGAATTCTCTATTGAATAGTGTTTTACTTCCAATGCTTCAACTCAAACCCAAATATAATCGCTCAATAAGCGTTGTACTGTGATTTGACTATAATCAAAGTGGAGTATCCATATTGAAGCTTTGCAGTATTCCCATCCTAAGAGAGTTGCATAACATCACCACGTCAAGATTTCTTGTTTTACCTAGTTGTTGTTAACCAACTGAAAACTCTCGGGTGAGTCATTCCATATTCTTTTCATAATTATCAATACGTAACCCCTTGGTGCCTCCATCGACCATGATTAATACATTTCCCTACATTTGGAGATCATTACATACACTGGTCCTAACGAGTGTATCGATATCCTTTCTCAAAACATCTTGACCTGATTATTTAAAATACAATGTCATTTCATATTGTGATAATTTTCCCCTGATTACAACCTATTGTAATTATTATCACATAACATATCATTTAAGGATTTTTTATTTAATATACTCAAATTTACTGCTTAATTAATATATCATAATATAACAAGTAATATTATAAAACAAATAACTTTATTACGAAAAAGATTTTTTATAGAGTTAGAAATATGTAACAAATCACATAATTATTCCTAGGCTATAAACCTAACTCTTTCTGTTCAGCTGTGATATGAGAGGAGGGAAAGCAGAAAAGTGTGTTTGAATATGTATGGAGGCTAGGCTACTTATAGCCATCAACCTACACCTATTTTTCCCCTTTATCTTTAGATCTGATGGCCTAGTTTGGTCTTTCCTTTACCCCTAATTATAGCCTGCACTTCCTATGATCATGTATTGCCAAGCCTCTTATTGACTTCAGTTTGAGTAGACTTAATTATTTCCTGACTTCAAATTGATCGAATTATCATATGTCTTTTATACATCTTTCTATCCAATTTCAAGTCTCAAATAAATAATAAATATTAGGTACAAACATTAACATAACATTCGTATCGATTTATTAAAAATTTTTAATATTTATATATTAATTTTATCCTTAGTCGAATTCAAAAATAATTGACAATACGGTCGTATTGAATCTATGATGTGAACTCAATCCATAGCCAATATTTAAACAATTTAAATATCAATGTCTATACTGAAACACTCCACACCACTTAATATACCCAAAAGGGCACAGTAAAAGGCATGGTGCGTTGTAAGTCTAAACAAAACTAAAAAAGACTAAGATTCAGAAGGCAAAAATAGGTAAAAGCATCAAAAACTAAATGAATATTTTTAATTAAAACAAAGCTTCAGAATTAATTCATAAATAAGTCACATGTCAAATACAACATTCAAAAACCCATCACGTCTTATGAATGTTCAATGTCTTAAATTAGAGTATGTAATGTCCCTCATAAATAAACTAGTGCATACAAGGACAACAGCTGAAAATAGAAGAATTACATAGAAGAAGTCTCCTCCAAGAAGATCTCCAAGCTACGGCAATCTACTAGCTTCTTCCTTGATTGCCTAAAAGGGAAAGAGGGGAAATAGAGGTGGGTCAGACTAAAAGTATGGTGAATGATAGTAATTACTAGAGTCTTTAAGCAGGATAAAAGTAACAGACTCTACAATAGTTCTAGCATAAATAAGGATAACATAGGAAATGGAAAAAAATAAACTGGAAATAAATGTGATTAAATATTGTTCAAGATAGGTCAATTTTGATTGCTTGCACTTGTTCTGATTTAATTAGGCCGAATTCATAATCCTGTAATTAGGATGTAACCCTAATTCTACCCTTTTTTTGATCGGCCTGCTATTCCGTATACCTTTCCATGGACTAGCCGCTATATTACTCCCTACACAGCGGCCAATGGTTTTTACGGAAGATGCTCAGAGAAACTACTGTGGGCCCAAATGACATATATAGCTACCTACATTGAAGGAAATGGTGTCTACTAAGACACCATGCTAAGCGCATGGAACTCATAGCCACTACTAAGCACCCGAATGGAAGTCGCACGCGTAACTGCCACCATGCCCATGCTATCTTTTGCACCACATATTGGGTCTTCTTATTACCTCCAACGTACATCATAGTGTTCCCCTTATCTCACTTCAAGCTAATGCGAGATCACCGTATGTCCATAGAAAAATAAGGGAAAAGCTATTGGTACTGGCCCTTCATCCAAACAATATCTAATTGCACTCCTTATCCAAATCCCCGCGATTTGGACTTCTATTTGACTAATTACTACCACTCTTAGGATAAGCATGCCCTAGGGAATGCTATTTGGTACAGGTCCTACTTTCATCTTTGCTTATTAACTTAGACAAATTATTTAAATAAGCCTTTATTACCATTTTTTACTTTTTACGCTTATTAATTTATCTCAAGCCTTAAAATAAGACCCATTCTATTCTTTTTCTTTTTATAACCGACGTTATAATCATATTTATTACTTAACCTAAGGTTAAGTGTGAAAATAAGCTCCTTTCATCTTTTGCTTCATTTTGTTATAATTCCAAGTTATAATTATGCCAATTATTTTTAGGTAGTCCAATTATAATTAGGCATAATTTCAGTCCAATTCTATTATTTTTACAGTCTTTATAATTTACATCTTATTTTCTTCATTCGTTATTCTTACTTAGAAAATCCATACTCGCATTCAATTTATTATAATCCGTACGCGCAGAAAAAGGGAATGAAGGGAATAAACGCTTACATAAAATCCAAAACTTCAGAAAATGTAAGTAGAAAATGAATAAAAGTAAATAAGCTTAAATACTGTAAATAGACTGCAAATTAATAAAAAGCTATGCTCAATAGTAATAATTTATAATTAACAGAAATAATACTAAAATTACTGAAAGGAATAGCTGAATAAACTGAAAATAATTAAAAACTATATATAATTACTAAAAAAGGCTATTCCAAAACTTATAATAAAACTACAACTATTGGAAACCCTATTATTTTAATAGTAAATTATTGTCAAGGAAAAATTTATGAGCATTTTTGCCTCAAGAACAGACCTTTAGTATTTTAGCCTAAAGGACAACTTTCTTTAGGTATCAGTTGTAGTTATTGGTAGCATTTTTTAGGTGTCAGTTTTTAGTTTGGTAGGAGTTTCGAAAGAATATTTGTCCTCATGAATAATTTTGGAAGAATGTTTGTCCTTATGAATGATTTTTAGGAGAATGTTTGTCCTTGTGCTTAAAATATTGAGGTCGTGTCCTTGAGGCTAAAATATACAAATTTATGTCCTTTAAATTAATTCCTCCTATTTTAAATTACTTAAAGAAATCTTAAAATAATTACAATCGTCCATCTCCGATCCTAAGCTCTTCCTTTGGTCTTCCCGGATCCACTTAGAGTTGTAAAATAATTTTTATTAAAAAGATTCTCTCCTTGAAAAATTATTCCTTTTAGGACCTACCTAAAAAGGTGAACACAAGCGGAGAAAATCGAGAATGAGAAAAAGTGTTAGGTCTAGGGGTCTATTTATATGTGTAGAAGTGGATCGCGGACCGTTGGATTTAGAGATTGAACAGGATAAGCCACGTCATAGGCTGAATAGGAGCCATCGGATGCAGAAATGGAGGGACTAGATTAAACAAAAGGGTGCAAATGACGTGTTTCGACATCTCTAATTGGTTTGAATGAATTTACGTTCATACGCCTGCCAAATTACCGAGCAGGTTGACCGAGCGGTCGACCGCCCCTTGCCCAGATCGACCGGTCGGTCGATCTGACCTATATATATATATATATATATATATTCGTTATATTTCTGCTTATTTTGTTTATTTTATAACATGGTCATATTAGCTCAGTTTCTGACCTTCTACATATGGAAATTGACTAGAAAATTACTACTGACACAATGGTGCAACTTCCGTAGCTTAATTATGATAATTTCACGAAGTTATTTTATTATTTAATTTAGTAACAAACTAATT
Organism: Allium cepa; assembly: GCA_030765085.1. Classification (NCBI taxonomy): domain Eukaryota; kingdom Viridiplantae; phylum Streptophyta; class Magnoliopsida; order Asparagales; family Amaryllidaceae; genus Allium; species Allium cepa. The sequence goes on from CM060942.1 coordinate 619,628,190, forward strand.
ATTATGGGTTAAATTTTGGGTTGTTACATTCTCCCCTCCTTAAGGGATTTCGTCCTCGAAATCTATATGATAGAAGAGTGTACTAAATGTTTTCATTCAATTCTACAACCAACTACTCAATCATCAACCATTCATCCATTGTCGTTAAGTTTTTCTAATGCATTTTATGATACTTATGCAATTAGTGTAGTGTAAATATTCCTAACTAATGCAAAAGATTAGGTGGTCCACTGGTTCAGTTGAACTCCTTAATATTGAATCATGTATGTGCCACGTATCCCAACGAATGCAGAAATTTCCTAATGATTACTGATAGTTCTATATGCGTGCTACAAACATCATCCAAATGCAGCAATCATGTGATACTCATCCATTTTTAGCAACCATGGAAATAAAATAAAATGTGCACACATCCATATGCATATGCTCTAGTGTCCTAGTTAGGCCAATTCCTAAGGAATAATAGTGCCTAGTGTACCCATATGTATCCATAGCATCCACAAGAAAACACTTGCAACCTCTAGCATACATCATTCATAACATGTTCTATTAACATGCTTATGTCAAATCCTACCATCCATAGGTTGAATCCTAAGTTCTACTCTCCCAAAAGATAATAAAGGAAAGAACATATTCAAATCTAAAGATGGAACAAGGAATTCTAAAACTTACCATCAAAAAGATAAGGATAGTAAGTACGAATCTTCTCTTCTGCTTCCCAAGGGGCGTCTGCAACATCTTGTCCCCACTGCACCTTTACCAGTGGAATCTCCTAATTGCTTAGTCGCTTAATATCTCTTCCAACAATCTTTGTGGGGATACACCGAATAGAAGCTTCTCTTTCTACCTCCACCTCCTTTAATTGACTAGTCTCTACAACTTCCTCCGAGTCATGTAAGCACTTTCGCAAGTGTGAAACATGAAAAACGTCATGCACTCCTGCGAGCCTATCATGTAGCTTCACTCGGTAAGCCATCTTCCCCACTCTCTCTATGATAGGAAATGGTCCAAAAAATCTAGGGGCTAACTTTCCATTAGATCCAAATCTTACCACCTTCCTAAGCGGGGACACTTTGGTAAAAACTAAGTCTCCAGCCTCAAACTCTATGTCTCTCCACTGCCGATCCGCATAAAACTTCTGAAACGACCCGCAAATCCATACCCCTAGAGTCGACTCTATTCTCCCTCAATCAACTCGAGATGTACGGAAATACGAACCATTTTGGTTAAAGAAGAAGAGGTAGGTAGAAGAAGAAAATAGAAAACAACATCAGAATGTAACCACCGCAGCAGAATAAGATATAATAGATAATAAATGATCTTTACACAAAAACAAATACATCTGCTTATACATTACAGCATCAGAGTACAGCATCAGAGTTCAATACAAACAACAACACAAATCAGGACGGTTATAATATTTCGTCTTTCCAAAAACTGAATACACAGCGAAATATTTCATACAAGTAAGGAAGTAAGTATCGCCACCCAGCTCCACAGCATCATTTCCTGTAATCTATAAAACTCGGTCTGACCAGAGCATTATAGTTAAACAGCACCCAAGTCAGTCTGGAAAACCAGTGTGAGAAAACCACACTCAATTGGATTATTAAAGTTTCAAAATTCTTTTGAAAACAAAAGCATCTCGTAAGACCATGCCACAAATAAACATGTCGGGTATTTACCTTACGATAGCCAAAACACTTTTTATCATAATCCTCTGATATTATAATAGTGTCTACAGAAAGTAAAATAGAATCTAGCTGAAATGCTTGCATCTCACGTTTCAGCAATAGTTGGGCACAATTAAAACCGTAAAGGCGCGTAGGGAGAATGGATTTCCAACTAATGACTAGGCACTGGGGTGCCACCTGTCACAGTACGTGGCCTAGATCACCGTACCAAGGATTACTCCCAATCCTCTGCAACACAAGACCGGGACTACCCCTTACTAGATAATCCCAAGTAAGATCACCCCACGGTTGGGATCAGCAACTGCACTACTAAGCCGAATAAAAAGGGACATCTAGATAGGGATGAACGCCACCCTAATGGGTGCTACCCACTTAGCCTTGCTGCATATCCCCTGATTTTCAGTCATTCTAGGTTGATGAGGTTCGAGGCTAAGCGTTACCTTTTAGAACATATCACTTAGAATGCTCATTGCCCATCTGACGATGTTCTGAAAGCATTCATCCATACAAGTCTATCCCGGGTTCGAACGGAACCGAAGGCACTACTCCTACTACATCCATTTTGGAATCATCCTCAGGATTAGTAGCAACTAGCCCTTGCATTTCACTGCTCCATCTTCGACTTCGAATTTTTTTTTCCATGAAAACATTCAAACCGGATCGAAGTAGTTTTCAGGAATTAAATCTTGATCCCGGTCTCTTTGAAACAATCAACGCATTGGCCAAATATTGATAGCCGGTTATTTAACTATAAATTAACATTCACAAACAACCATCAACATAAATAATTTTCCAAATTATTTTTTAATCTCGAAATATCTTCGCAAGATATATTTCCATTTTCAACCCTTTTGAAAATAGTTTTCAAACCCTACTCTTTTGATGGGATAAATTCCCAACTATTTATTTCCACTGAAAGCATCAAGTACAAAGCTTTATATTTTTAAAAATAATTTAAAAACATTTATTATAAAATATACTTTAACATTTAAATTTAAAACTACTTCAATACTTTATTAAAAATATATACTTTAGGAATATTTAAAATGAGGTTACTTTATAAAATATAAAACTAGATTTTCTCCCTTAAAACAAAATACCAAGTCACCTTTAAATAATTACTACGATAATAGATTTGAAAAATACTTACTTTAGAATTTAAAAATTTAGAAATACTAAATTTTCTAAAACATGCTTCTTAAAACAACATTAAAACTTCTAAATTATATTTATAAATTTGCTTTGAAAACGTACTTGGCTATCTAGGGAAATACGCTTCTCTTTCGCATCTTTTTTAAAAAAAATCACTATTTATTTTTAAACAAATTAACTCATTCCCTTAATAAATTCCCACCATAAATTTATTCTTCCAAATTTATTTCTATAGATTTTGATAACTCAGTTCACCGAAAATTTTTAAATCAACCATAGTATCCAACATTTCCAATTATCAATATAATTCATCACAGGATAGCAAATAATTATATCACAGAATATTTTAACAAATCTAAATAGATTTGAGGAATCCAGTTGGATCCCTCCGACCTGTTTCTCTACATTCACAAACGTTAGCATAATCTAAAATACCAATTCCACTTCGAGGTGGAATATCGCGGTATATGGTTTATATAATATCATTCGCTATTATGCGGCGCATAGGGTCTCGTCCGCTATATAATGCGGGAAATCAATCATTCCAATATATACTATATACTACTATATATAATATAGCACATCAAATCAAACCAATCATTCAACCAATTATTTAATTCAACCATTTAAATTCAAATAAAAATCCAGAAGAGTGAGATTAACTCACCTTTGATTTTTGTCTGCCCATCCACTTCAATTTTGCCTCGGTTTCCTGATGTTGGACCTTTTATAAACATTTACGGTTATTAATATTCAAAATAATTGGACCATTTATCTCATTTTATAAATTACTTAACTAACGATAAATTTTAACTACTTCCCTTTTAAAAATCTTTTAGTAACTAAAAATAATTAATATAAGTAAATTAAACAATTTAATCACCTTAATAAATTATTTTAAAATAAACTAGTGAAGTATTTCCATTTTAATTTTGTTATATACTTATGAAAATATTCTTTATAGATTTCATAGAAATCTAAGTTATATAAATTGTTATATTTTCCAAAGTCTTATGTATATATATACACACACACATACATTTACTATTTTACCTATCTATATTAACTTAAAATTAAAAATTGCTTAGCGGCCTTTTTACTGTATATAAACAACAGTAATTCCTTATTGCTGTAAAAAAAATTTACATATATATATATATATTTGCAAAAATCTGGGTTTAATTTTTTTTACATGTATGTATACATATACCTCACCTTGTATATACATATACATATATATATATATACAGAAATGATTTTTATACTTCCTGTAATATTTTTTCTTTATAATATATATATATTATAAAATTATATATAATAAAAGAATCGTACAAATATATATACCTAACCCAAAACGAATGCGACCAGCATATCGGCATCGCCGACCATCACCCTGCCCTGCCTCAACATCGCGACTCCCATCAGCCTTGACTCGACAACATGCCATCGTGACCATGCCGGTTGAACTTGTCCTCGGTCTCAAGTTCAAGTATGCTCCTTCCACCGTGACCCAGCAGTCAACCCGCCATCGCGAGTCGCGACCTTTCTTTCAAGCGATTGCGATCCCCGCACCCACGCTACCGGGTACATACCCAAACTCCTCAAGACTAAACCCTAACTGCTCCAAGACTTGCCATCGAGATGCAATTGATCCTCAGTACTCAGATCGTACGAGAATAAGGAACTTGATTTCGTTCGAATCGATTTGAAGATGGTTTTTTTTAAAATTTGAGGACGAGAGGGACGAGAGAGAGACCAATGGACATTTCTTTTTTCGTTTCTGTTTGATTTGGAAGGGAGAAAAGGGCTTTAGGATTTATAAAAGGAGACTTGCCTATTTATTTATTTTTCTCGATCTGATGCGTGAATTACAAAGGAAGGAGAACAGAAGACACAATGGAGTGGTTGCTTGTACGAGTGGGGGACAGTGATTTAAGGGAAGTTGCAGGGATTTGAAGGCAAAAAGTTTTGATTTGAAAGAAAGGCAGCTGAACCTTGGGTTGAATGGGAATATATACATATAATTTAAATTCAAATTCAAAATGTCTGGATTTACGTAGCTTAAAATCATAAACTCCTATTGAGGCATGCCGCTAGGCGTTTATAAATTTATACCCCTATTCTGAACGAAATGGAAAAGGTTTTGAATCATCGTATGGAGAAGATAGCTTTTCGAGCCCAGTTAATATATTAAATCTCGATTTAATTTTCAGCGCGTTTACTTATCATACGGCCAAACAATCACTCCAAACACTACGAAAATTGAAATCCGATAATAATACAATATTACGAATCCAATGAAACTAGTTTCATTGAAATCCGAGACTATGCCTCGGAAGGCTATTTTTAAATATTAATTTAAATGATATAATTTCAAAACTGAACAAAATACTACTAAATTCAATTTTAACACTTTTACTATCTTCAATACTATTAATATAAATTATACAAGCCTTTAAAATATTTTTAACAAGCTCAAAACTTAAGATTAAATATTTTACTCAATCTTCATTTATTGAATTGATTAATTATATTATTCAACAAATTGCTGTATCGACTTTCCGAACAGATAAATCCAAGTTTTCCATATTCAAAACTAATTTATAATTCAATTCCTATATTTAAAACCATTTAGCTATTCTAGATTCAATGCTAAAAAATCCCGGTCGCTACATTCCTTCCCCCTTAAAAGAATTTCGTCCCCGAAATTGCTAAGGCAGACGAATGCCTCAACCCATTAACTTGCTAAAACTCATTTAGTGAAAATCACATACTCACTTTCCTAACCCTTTAGTTTCAACTAAACAATTAGTTTCAATTTCCATTTCTAAAATCCCTTATTTCAATTCCAATTTGAAATCGTTTTGTCTCTAACTAAAATTTTCCAAAAAATTTCTAACTCCCGAAATTTTCGAAATTTTTTGGCAGAGTCTCCTTTGTACGAAGGAGCTTTTGCAATTTGACAAGAGATATAAATATATATACATCGACCCACATGGTCGGAAAAAAATTTCATATTTCCTACTTTTATTGCGTAGGCGTACCTTTATTTAGCATTTTTAAGCAAGCGGCTTATTATTTAGCAATTAGCACGACCAAAATCCTACCGAACGGCCTTCAGGTACGTGTACTTACTCAATCTTAACATATAAGCACTATATATAAGAAGTTTATAGCATTTCACTTATATTTAAATAGCTAAAACATGGATTCCATAACAATGCATGTTATATACTTTCATAAGCACATATGTAAGGTTTCGATACTTATTTCAATTGCTTTCAATCAACACTCAACCCATACTATTCAATTTAAGTGATTTACAACTCACTTGCTTGAATACGATTCATTTTTGAACCAAAAGAACTTATATTCATTTCAATTGATTCAAAAATCAATTTTATTTACTTCTATTAATTCATAGAATTTTTTTTACTTCCGTTTAAGTCGAATGACTAATTTATTCTATGCAATTCGACGATATTCATGTGAATAAATTATTACTTAAGCTTATAACCATTTTATTTAGCTCGACACATTCTATGCTTTTATACTACTAACCATTCCCAAATTAATTCAACCCAAGCTTTTATTTAATGGTCTTCCATTCCTACTCGAAGTCGAGCTTCTCATTATTCTTAAATTAAGTTAATTTACTTCAATTTATTCCAACTTCAAACTTTTAATTTGATTCTCACCTAATCAAGTTCCATTTAATTCAGTTAGCCCATCCATTTTATTTTAATTCACCTTCTTAATTTATCAAAATAATATCCAAGCACATACTTAACTCAATTATACTCTAATTGGATTTTATTTGTAACTCAAATCATTCCTATTATAATCCAATTCCATACAACATCTCCACTTATTTTAATTCATTATCAATCCAAGTCGAATTCTATTTATAATTTTGAGTTTACTCCCAAACTTCATTATTAACTTACAATCCATTTTATTTAACCGAGTTTAATTCTATCAAATAATTTATTTAGCTAATTAGCTTACTTCCAACTTTTAAATCAATACTCGATTTTATTACAAAAATCACTTCATTAAATTTTCCTGAGTTCAATTTTTTTTCATAATTCCAGTTTGGATTTTCTTTCATTTTTCAAAAATTCCAACACCTTTATTTCAGCTTATTCATTCCCTTTTTTACATTTTTATAAGCTATTCACTTATTAATATTCATACTTCTCCATCCATTTACAGTTAATCACATTTTCACTTTACTTTTAACTAGGGATTATATTTTTATTTCAATGCATTTCAATTCTTTTATAAGCTTCCATAGCTTATTTATCCCAATTAAATACTTACTTAGTTTACACTTATTATTTAAGTAAGAATTTTATTCCATTCAATATTATCTATATCTCAACTGAATATATTTAAATTCAATTTTATTCCAACCTAACTCCGGTTAAATCTAGCTACATACTATTCTTTTGAATTTTGTTAAGAAAGGACTTAATTTCATTTAATACCATCCCACACAATTCACCTTAATTTCATTCCAATTCCTTTCAACTTATTTCAAATCCAATTCATTATTATTAACTTTTCTTAAGTTAATTTAGTTCTAATTAATTTTATTTCTCAATCCAAATTTAATTTTCATTTTCCCATTCCAATCACATTCAAGATTTACTAATTATTTCTTCCAATCATCCATTAAATTTTCCATAATTTAATTTTTTCCAAATTAAATTTATTTAACTTTTTCACTTTAAATTTTAATTCCAATATTCAAAACTCGTATTTCCTCCCTTATTTAAAAATCATCTCAACTTTACAAGTTTGTAACTTACCTCATCAGGGTTTTCAATTCAAATAAGGATTCAGGATTTCAAATACCCGGCTTTTGGTTCAAATCATTTTACAACCACCATTATCCCAAAATCACATTTCTTAAAATTTTAAACCAATCCTGGTTTTTATTCCCACCAAATTTCCTTTGAAATTTCAAAAACAAACTACTTCTTCTGAATAAATCAATTTGGCACCAATCCGTCATTAGAAACTCAAAAATGAACATCGATGATGCTGCAGTCATCACCGAAGTTATTTTCCAACAACTGAAGTGAGCTCAATGCTATATCCCTTTCCAAAATTTATTTGAAACAATTTCCTTTTAGAAATACTTTTAAACAATAATGCTTTTATTTGTCTTCAAAACACTTCGAAAAACAATTCCAAAATCTCCGGGATTTTAAATTTACAGATTTGATTTGAATCAAATTTTAACTATAATTTATTTGTATAATTAATGCTCATACAAATTCCCATTTGATTATACAAGTCATTCCAAAAAAAATTATAATCTTATTTGTTTAAGATATTTCATCCAAACATCCAAGTTACATAACAATTTAAGAAAATATTTCTTTTATATCAAAATATATTTTGGGTAAAATTATTTCATTCACCCATCTTTAAAACAATACTGTGTCAATTTATCGTATCAGGTGTTTATAAACTCTTCTCGAATAGCGGCCAACTTACTCGATCAAAATTCATATTCCATTCCACCAATAAGTCAACACAATATTAAAACAATTTATATTCACTAATAAATATGCGCTCATATCTATTAATACGCACAAACTCTTTCTAGAGTACTATGGACTCTATTTTCAATGAGTAATCCCCACCAGAGCCAATGTTTTTGCTTAAACTTTCAGCTCTGATACCAAGTGAAACGACCCGCAAATCCGTACCCCTAGAGTCAACTCTATTCTCCCTCAATCAACTCGAGATGTACGGAAATACGAACCATCTGGGTTAAAGAAGAAGAGGTAGTAGAAGAAGAAAATAGAAATCAACATCAGAATCTTACCATCGCAGTGGAATAAGATATAATAGATAATACATGATCTTTACACACACAAAATACATATGTTTATACATTACAGCATCAGAGCTCAATACAAACAACAACATAACTCAGGATGATTATAACATCCCGTCCTTCCCAAACCTGAATACACAGCGGAATATTTCATACAAGTACGGAAGTACGTATCGCCACCCAGCTCTACAACATCATCTCTTGTTATCTATAATACTCGGTCTGACCCGAGCATTATAGTTAAATAACACCCGAGTCAATCTGGAAAACCAGCGTGAGAAAACCACACTCAATTGGATTATTAAAGTTTCAAAATTCTTTTGAAAACAAAAGTATCTCGTAAGACCACGCCACAAATAAACATGTCGGATTTTTACCTTACGATAGCCAAAACACTTTTTATCAAAATCCTTTGATATTATAATAGTGTCTATAAAAAGTAAAATAGAATGTAGCTCAAATGCTTGCATCTCACGTTTCAGCAATAGTTGGGCACAATCAAAACCGTAAAGGCGCGTAGGGAGAATGGATTTCCAACTAATGACTAGGCACTAGGGTACCACCTGTCACAGTACGTGGCCTAGATCACCGTACCAAGGATACTCTCAATCCCCTGCAACACAAGACCAGGACTACCCCTTACTGGATAATCCCAAGTAAGATCACCCCATGGTTGGGATCAGCAACCGCGCCACTAAGCTGAATAAAAAGGGACATCTAGACAGGGATGACCTCACCCTAATGGGTGCTACCAACTTAGCCTTGCTGCATATCCCCTGATTTTCAGTCATTCCCGGTTGATGATGTTCGAGGCTAAGCGTTACCTTTTATAACATATCACTTAGAATGCTCATCGCCCACATGACGATGTTCTAAAAGCATTCATCCATACAAGTCTGTCCCGGGTTCGAACGGAACCGAAGGCACTACTCCTACTACATCCATTTTGGAATCATCCTCAGGATTAGTAGCAACTAGCCTTTGCACTTCACTGCTCCATCTACGACTCCGAACTTGTTTTTCCACGAAAACTTGCAAACGGGATCGAAGTGGTTTTCAGGAATTAAATCCCGATCCCGATCTCTTCGAAACGATCAGCGCATTGGCCAGATATTGATAGTCAGTTATTTAACTATCAATTAACAATCACAAACAACCATTCCAAATTATTTATTAATCTCAAAATATCTTCGCAAGATATATTTCCATTTTCAACCCTTTTGAAAACAGCTTTCAAATCCTACTCTTCTCATGGGATAAATTCTCAACAATTTATTTCCACTGAAAGCATCAAGTACAAATATTTAGATTTTTAAAAATAATTTAAAACACTTTATTATAAAATATACTTTAACATTTAAATTTAAAACTACTTCAGTACTTTATTAAAAATATATACTTTAGGAATATTTAAAATGAGGTTACTTCATAAAATATAAAACTAGATTTTCTCCCTTAAAACAAAATACCAAGTCACCTTTAAATAATTACTATGATAATAGATTTGAAATAAACTTACTTTGGAATTTAAACATTTAGAAATACTAAATTTTCTAAAACATGCTTTTTAAAACAACATTAAAACTTTTAACTTATATTTAAAATTTTGCTTCAAAAATGTAACGACCCTGGATTTCGGCCCCTGTATTTTTAATAGATGTTTAATCTAATTAAATATAAAATATGAATTGTTCATATTTAAGTGAATATGATTTTGAAAGTATTGCCATCTATTTATATAAACTGTATTTTTTTAATAAAAATCTATTTTATATAATTACTTAAAACATTTTACGTTGTTTATATTTAGTATAAAATAATACGTATTGATGATAATGTTGAAATTCTAAAATAAGTTTCTTAACAATATTCTTAATAAAATTGAACCCATATAATTAAATTAGAATGCTATACATTGTTAACATTGGTTAAATAAATCCGTATGCTTGATAATGTTTGAAATTTAAAATCAAATTCTAGTCATATAAAATATAAATGTAAAATACGAGTCAAACTTATGTGTATAATTTGAGTAAATTATAATTGGAAATAAATATAAAAATAAGTATTAAATATAAGTAAAACTTAAGAATATAATGTAAATATTGATAATCAAATTATAAAATACAAATATAAATAAGTAAGCAAGCAAATAATAAAAACTGTTCTTTTATATACAATATCTTCACATGTAATTCAAACTCAAAGTATAAAATGAAATAAAAACAAGTATAACATAATACAAGACAAGATTTTAACAACAAAACAAAGATCTTTATTCAAAACTTCATACACAAGCCATAATTGCTTACCTGCCATAAGTACAATCTGTATACTAATATCTATCTACAGCAAGTATGTATATAATTATTTAAGCTAGGCAATGTAAACTTGAAGGTTAATAAAAACAAGAAATATAATAACAAAACTTTTGTACAAAATTGGTCAGCAGGCCATTGTAAGTGTAAGCTTATATGTAAACATTTTAGTACAAACAATACTGCAATATCTTTGTATAAAGGATGGTGTCAGCAAACATTAATATTATGTTAGTCCAAATGAATACATTAGTACCAGAAAAACCTGCAATATCTCTGTACAAGCTATTGTGTCAACAAGCAAATAATTTTGTTAACCTAAGTGAGAACATAAACATAAATTAGCACACTTTTCTTTTTGAAAACAAATTGCAGCCAAATTTTTTTAATGCATCTTAGGTTTTAGTACATGAAAAATAATGATAAAGCAAGATATTTTAGAGTGGAAGCTTATTGAAGAAGGCACAACTTGTTCAAGATATATATGTATTGAACATTCTTATTTCATTTGTTCAGTTTTTGACTTATGAAATTAACTGAGAAGAAGCAAAAGAACAAACAAAACTTTATATTTGCAAGTCAAAACAAATTCAAGCAAACAAGAAAAGTTACAGAAAAATTCAAGCAGCTTCAACTGCAGATTTAACAATTCATGTTCCAGTTGATCAAATTCAACTTATTCTTTATTCAGACATGTCATAGGTGAGTAAACAACTGATTTCAAAACTTAATCTTGAATATTTGCTTCTTGAATGATCTGTGCTTGATATAGTTTAAGCAAACTACTCTGTGTATATATTGGTTTGCACTGGAAACTTTTATAGTTTGTTCTTCAGTAAATTCAAGTTTGAACAAAGTAAAGTCAGAAAACTTCCAATACCTATTCAGCTAATTGTTTGATCTTGGTAGTGAGCTATTTCAAGTTGGTTTATCCTAAACAAAAGTCTGCACACATGTTTTAAAGTTAACAGTAAGTACATACTGTATTATCCAACTACAGGTAAAAAGAGAAATCAAAGCTTCAATTTCGAATGATGAAATTTTTAAGTCCAATAACATAATTAGTTTACATAAACATAATTATGATTTTTAACATAAAAATCTTGATTTTTAAGCATAAATCAACAGAGTAGTTTTAAAATGAATCAAAAATGGGTTTTCTTCAATTTTAGGGGATCGAGCTAATTTTAGTTTCTGTAAATTAACAGGAAGCAGGTTTGTAAACCCTTTGATTCAGGAAAAATGTCAACTTATTTTTCAAATGCTTAAATTTTGAGTTTGAATCACTAATAGGGTTTGAGTGCTTAAAATTGTAATGCTCTGTATAATATTGATTTCGGCATCATAGGTGAATCGAGTGGGTCGTGAGCTTTGGTGGAGTTAGAGGGGAATGTGAGTGACGTCCTAGTGAATTTTCATCACCTGCGATGATGTATGGTGGCCGAACGAGGATTTTGTCAGTGGACGTTGTAGTCGCGTGTTCTAGCTTCAGGTCACAATTTTTGTTTCGGCCTGTAAATTGAAACTGGGTTTTGTTTGAATTACTAGGGGTGTTTTGTGATTTGTGGTGATGGTCGCGGGTCGCTGAAGGGGAGGCGAGCCACCGTGCACGTGCACGGTGGCGAGGTGATGGTTGGGGGTCAGTGAGTCGTCGCGTATTCATGATCTTCGGTGATTGCTTCGAGCACGACTCGGGATTTCCTTGGGTTTGCGCGTAGGGGTTTTGTGTTCTGCTGTTCATTTATAAATTCAACTGATACTTAAAAAAAAAGAGAACGAAGAAAGGGAACAGGCAATGAAGAAGATAGAGAGTGAGAGAGAGGGATGCAGGGGAGAACTCGGGGAAAACATTGAAATGCTCGAGTCCAACCCGAGTTTTGCCTGGAAATTTCTCGGGTCAAAGTAATACTTGTCTCGAGTCTGATTGTTTTTACTTGAATACTTAAGTATGTTGGGTTAACAAAGAATAAGAGTAATTAAGGGAATAATCTTGGTTAGTTTAAGTTAATATTTGATAAAAATCTAGTGCAGTAAAGTTTGTAAGGAAGATGATTAATGTAAAAATATAAGGTTATTACAATTTAACATATTCTTGTAAATAAATTGATAAATTTACATTACATTTGAAATTAGACATTAATCATATATCAACTTAACTTAAGAATGTTAGTTAATTACTTCAAGTTAATAAATCAATGGTAGTTATTTAAGTAATTAAGTAAAGATAACAATTCATTGATTGACAATTCATAATTAATGAATTCTAAATAAATAATTTATGGTAATTAAATATGTGATAAGATTGTAATTTTAACCAGTACGTTATAAAGTAATAAATAAGAATAAAGTAATTAAATAATTAATTAAGTAACAACTAATGAACAAAAGTTAATTAATAATTAACTAAAGATTAGATCTAATAAATTAATAATTAATTAATTAATTGAACACTAATAAGCTAATTACTCAGAAATTAATTAAGCAGAATAAAAATAATTTATTCTTAAGCAATCAATTAAGTCAAGAAACCAAACTTTTGGGTATGCATTGGTAATTCTGTTTGATTTGCTTTAATATTTGTTTGATGATATTTCTTGGATATGCTGTGATGTTCTGGATATATCTGTGATAACTGTGTATGATTTATCTGTTATATCTGTTATGTTAATTCTTAATATTAAATTGAACCGTTAAGTTAAATAGACAACTTGGACCTTAAAATGGCGGTTGGATTCGATGAGACCGGGATCGGAAGAATCAAATTTGATTCTCCGAAAACCACATCAATCCAATTTAAACGTTAGGTCGTGATTCCTGAAATGAAGGTCGAGATGGTGTTTTCAGAATGCAAGGGTTATCGTCGTTAACTTTGAGGGTGATTCCAAAAAGAGTGTAACGTGATAATGCCTTCGGTTTCGTTCGAACCCGGAACGAACTTGTATGGATTGAATGCTTTCAACACATTGTCAGGTGGACGATGAGTATTCTAAGAATAATGTTCAATAAAGGTAATCGCAGCCTCAAGCCTCATCAACCGGGAATGGCTAAAACAGGGGATGTGCAGCAAGGTTAGGTGGGTCCTGCCCAAGCAGGACAAGATATTTCCCCTGTCTAGATGTCCCTTTTTATATTTCGGCTTAGTGGGCGGTTGCTAGCTACAACCGCGGGGTTTATCTTGGTCGGGACTGTTCAGTAAGGAATGGTTCCGGCCTTGTGTTGCAGGGGATGAAGGGAGTAATCCTCGGTACGGTGATCTAAGCCCCGTACTGTGATGGGCGGTACCCCAGTAGCCCTTCCATTGTTGGAAATCCATTTTCCCTACGAGACCCTACGGTTTTGATTTGTATTACCCACTTTTGTGGCTAGTAGCTGAAATTTAATGAATGTAACCATTTCGGCTATTTCCTATTTACTTGAAAACCCTAGACACTATTATAATATCACTGGATTTCCTATAAAATGTTTTGGTTAGCGTAAGGTAAAAACTTACCCGTATTTATTTGTGGGAAGTCTTACGTGATACCTTTATTTTCAAAAGTTTTCAAAGTTAAACAACTTTAAACCGTTTACTCATACCAGACCCATGTCTGACCCGGAGTTTATTTTTGTTTTTCATAAACTCTCGGGTACCCAAATTTTTACGTGTAGCCAAGGGATTCAGGTTAGATTTGACGAATGCTGGAGGAGCAATGGAGCAGGAGGCTTCAGCGTTGTAGATATATGTGGTTCCGCTGTGTTAGTATCTTTGAGTCATATTGTACTGAGTTGTATTAACTAGACAGGAGTTTATAACTGCCTAGTATGTGATGTATGATTTGTATAACTCTGATATATGTACATACAATGTATTATTTAAGTGATATATTATATTTTGTTCCGTTCCGCTGTGAGATCCTGATGTTGTTGTTCTTTCTTCTTCTTTCTTTTCTATTTTCTCATCCCTTTCTTTCTTAATGATGATACGCCTTTCTGGTAATAGAAACGCGGGTCGTCACAGTTGGTATCAGAGCATAGGTTGGTGATAACCTTGGCTCTGGTAGGAATTACTCATGGAATAGAGTTTGTAGAACTCTAAAATGAGTTTGAGAGTATAAATAGATACGAGCGCGTATTTGTTAGTGAATATAAAAATTGTTTTTATATTGTGTTGATTTATCTTTTGAGTGTTTATGGATTCTGGTCGATGTGTGGGACGCCATTCCATCGGTAGGGATTCCTAAACTCTTAAACAAGATAGACTGACATAGTATTGTTTTTAAAGTAGGGTAAATGGAATAATTTTACCCAAATTTATATTTTGATATAAAGAAATATTTTCTGAAATAAATATATATACTTGGATGTTTGGTGTTAATAGTACAATCAAATAAAAATTTAAATGTGAGTGGTTTATAACCAAATAAATTATTTAAGAATGATTTTAAATAAAAAGGAATATAATTAACATTTGAATAAACCAGAATTTAAGTCCCGGGAATTTGAAAGGTGTTTAAATGAATTTAAACAAAAGGATTTGGGAATTTAAAATCTTGGGAATGTTTGAAAGGTTTTTCCAAAAATTTGAAGACAATAATGGAATATTGTTTTGGGGAATATTGTTGAATGGAAATTATGTTGGGAAGAATTTGTGAAAGCAAGGAAGCACTGAACTCACTTTAAGTCGCTGAAAAATAATCCTGACGATGATGGCCACATCATCAGTATTCATTTTTGAGTTTCTAAAGTGATGGATTGCTACCAGGATAGTTGGTTATGATATTGTTTGGGGTTGTTGGGTATGCAAGTTGTTTAAGAATTTTCAGAAGAGAAAATTTGGTTTGGTGAGAACAAGTGTTTGAAATTTGATTATCATTTCAAAATGGTTTTAGAGATGAAAACCGGGAAACTGAATTCTAAGAAATTCTATTTAATAATGTGAAAGGTTTGAATGAATCAACTATTGAACTTATAAAGTAAAATTGATATTAACAAGATGAAAATTGGGAATTTTAATCCAGGAATTAATATTTAACTTAAGAAAATAAAGATAAGAAAATATACTGGAGTTTAACCTGAGATAAGTGGAATTGCAGTTCCAAATGAACTTAATTGGCTATAAAGTTTGAAGGTAAAATGATTGTAATTGTGAGATGGAAATTGATACTTTAAGATGCTAAGTGTTATATATATATATATATATATATATATAATCTGGAATTGTGATTATAAGATGAAATAACCCAAATGAGTAATATAAACCTTAAGGTAAACAAATAAGTTTTTGAGCTCATATATTAGGAAATAAATTTAAAGGAATGGTAAGTAATTAAATTTAACTGAAGTTGAAATAGAATAAAACTGAATTTAAATGAATTCAATCGAGTTACTGATAAAATTTAATAAGATGAAATTCTTATGTAAATAAGTAAATGTAAATCAAAGTAAGTATTGAATTGGATTGAAATAGAAATGGTGTGAGTTGTAAACAAATCTAATTCAAGTATAAATTGAATAACCTTATTATGAATAAATTCAATAATGAATTGTTAATGTAAATTACAAATTTAAGGATGGATAAAAGAATAAATTAATCAGCAAGTAGTTGGGATTTGATTAAAAGAAAATCAAATCAAAGATTTGAATGGGAATTGGTGGAATAGAATAAACTTAAGTTATTAAGAGAAACAGTTAATGACTTAAATAAATTGTGAGATGATTAATTTAAAATATGGGTTGTCAAATTTAATAAAATGGTTTGGAATCAAACCTGTTGAAATGAATGGAAATGCAATGGTAAGGTTGTGAATAATTTAATTGGGGCGGAATCAAGTATAAATTGAATTGGAATCAATTTAAAATTTGTTATAAGCTTAAGTGATTATCTATTCATAATGATATTGTTAAATTGCCTAAGGAAATGGGTTGTTTGAAGTAAATGAGAATTAGATAAAATTCTATGAATTATTGGAAGCAAAATAGGATGATTTTGAATACGAGTTTGTATTGCTTAAATGGATTATATAAGCAAGTAAGTTATAAATTCCTTTTAATTAAAGGGGAATGGTTTGAGAATTGATTGAAATTAATTGTGTTGAGGATTGGAACCTTACTTATGTGCTTATGAACATATGTAATGGAGAATATGTCAAAGCTTTTCAGAATTTGAAAACTAAAAAAAAAAATTTAGCAACAAAACAATTTCAAATTGAAAATTTAAAGTAAACTAATGAAAGAAACTAATTTAAAAATAATAATAATAGGAATCAGTTTTAAATGGAGATAGTCAATAAAGGTTCAATATTCAGAGTTGGAAATAAATTGAAATTCACAGGAAATTGGAAATAAGAAGATATAAAAGCTATGGTGGTAGATAATAATATAAGGGAATATATAATGCTTATATTAAGCTTAAGAAATGAATGGTGAAATTCTTAAGTAAAATTCGATATAGAGAAAATTATTCCAAGTGGATAGAATCAAAATAATGTGAATAAAAGAAAATTGATATGATTGGTAACCAATGGATATAAATACGTAGGATGTACGTATATTATTTTATTCGCATAACAATTTGATCCAGATTCGAGCTCAGAATTTCAAGATAGTTATATCAATCCGAGTTGGGATTTTTCACTCAATTTTCGACGACGAACCATGGATATGGGTTTTGATTGATTTTGAGAAATTCTCTATCATAGTTGTGACTATGCAAGGAGAATGACAGTTGCTGATCGAGAAACCAGTCCTGAGTCCGTACTAGGAAGTCGGGTGGACAATACTAGTTCGAAAATGAAATTGTGTGATCGAGCGATCGGATTTGATATTGCATACGAATGGTATATGTACATCGTACGGGCTTGATTGAATAGATATGGAAATTCTGTAAAGAAGTCAAGAAATTTGGAAAGAGTTAATACTATGAATTTCAGAATTTAATTTCCAGAATGGATGTCTGGAATTTATTGTGTATCCCATATATCTCAGGAAATTTGTTCATGATTCTTTATTAATTGTTAAACTAGTAATTCAGGAATTTGGAGATTGAATCAAATTTAACTGTGGTCAGGAATCCAGTTCGGATTGTTGATCATCGAGAGACAACTCTCGATAATTTTATGAAAGCTTAACTGGAATTGTGTTCGGATAACTAGGGTTGTTTGTTAGGATTGACTGTTTGATTATTTGCTAATCTATAAATGTGCTAAAATATAGCAGATAAGTATGTTTGAATAGTTGATATACAAGTTTTTGAATTAACTGTTGTTTTAAAATTTCGAGGACGAAATTCTTTAAAGGGGGAAGGAATGTAACGACCCTGGATTTCGGCCCCTGTATTTTTAATAGATGTTTAATCTAATTAAATATAAAATATGAATTGTTCATATTTAAGTGAATATGATTTTGAAAGTATTGCCATCTATTTATATAAACTGTATTTTTTTAATAAAAATCTATTTTATATAATTACTTAAAACATTTTACGTTGTTTATATTTAGTATAAAATAATACGTATTGATGATAATGTTGAAATTCTAAAATAAGTTTCTTAACAATATTCTTAATAAAATTGAACCCATATAATTAAATTAGAATGCTATACATTGTTAACATTGGTTAAATAAATCCGTATGCTTGATAATGTTTGAAATTTAAAATCAAATTCTAGTCATATAAAATATAAATGTAAAATACGAGTCAAACTTATGTGTATAATTTGAATAAATTATAATTGGAAATAAATATAAAAATAAGTATTAAATATAAGTAAAACTTAAGAATATAATGTAAATATTGATAATCAAATTATAAAATACAAATATAAATAAGTAAGCAAGCAAATAATAAAAACTGTTCTTTTATATACAATATCTTCACATGTAATTCAAACTCAAAGTATAAAATGAAATAAAAAAAAGTATAACATAATACAAGACAAGATTTTAACAACAAAACAAAGATCTTTATTCAAAACTTCATACACAAGCCATAATTGCTTACCTGCCATAAGTACAATCTGTATACTAATATCTATCTACAGCAAGTATGTATATAATTATTTAAGCTAGGCAATGTAAACTTGAAGGTTAATAAAAACAAGAAATATAATAACAAAACTTTTGTACAAAATTGGTCGGCAGGCCATTGTAAGTGTAAGCTTATATGTAAACATTTTAGTACAAACAATATTGCAATATCTTTGTATAAAGGATGGTGTCAGCAAACATTAATATTATGTTAGTCCAAATGAATACATTAGTACCAGAAAAACCTGCAATATCTCTGTACAAGCTGTTGTGTCAGCAAGCAAATAATTTTGTTAACCTAAGTGAGAACATAAACATAAATTACCACACTTTTCTTTTTGAAAACAAATTGCAGCCGAATTTTTTTAATGCATCTTAGGTTTTAGTACATGAAAAATAATGATAAAGCAAGATATTTTAGAGTGGAAGCTTATTGAAGAAGGCATAACTTGTTCAAGATATATATGTATTGAACATCCTTATTTCATTTGTTCAATTTTTGACTTATGAAATTAACTGAGAAGAAGCAAAAGAACAAACAAAACTTTATATTTGCAAGTCAAAACAAATTCAAGGAAACAAGAAAAGTTACAGAAAAACTCAAGCAGCTTCAACTGCAGATTTAACAATTCATGTTCCAGTTGATCAAATTCAACTTATTCTTTATTCAGACATGTCATAGGTGAGTAAACAACTGATTTCAAAACTTAATCTTGAATATTTGCTTCTTGAATGATCTGTGCTTGATATAGTTTAAGCAAACTACTCTGTGTATATATTGGTTTGCATTGGAAACTTTTATAGTTTGTTCTTCAGTAAATTCAAGTTTGAACAAAGTAAAGCCAGAAAACTTCCAATACCTATTCAGCTAATTGTTTGATCTTGGTAGTGAGCTATTTCAAGTTGGTTTATCCTAAACAAAAGTCTGCACACATGTTTTAAAGTTAACAGTAAGTACATACTGTATTATCCAACTACAGGTAAAAAGAGAAATCAAAGCTTCAATTTCAAATTATGAAATTTGTAAATCCAATAACATATTTAGTTTAAATAAACATAATTATGATTTTTAACATAAAAATCTTTATTTTTAAGCATAAATCAACAGAGCAGTTTTAAAATGAATCAAAAATGGGTTTTCTTCAATTTTAGGGGATCGAGCTAATTTTAGTTTCTGTAAATTAACAGGAAGCAGGTTTGTAAACCCTTTGATTCAGGAAAAATGTCAACTTATTTTTCAAATGCTTAAATTTTGAGTTTGAATCACTAATAGGGTTTGAGTGCTTAAAATTGTGATGCTCTGTAAAATATTGATTTCGGCATCATAGGTGAATCGAGTGGGTCGTGAGCTTTGGTGGAGTTAGAGGGGAATGTGAGTGACGTCCTAGTGAATTTTCATCACCTCCGGTGATGTATGGTGGCCGAACAAGGATTTTGTCAGTGGACGTTGTAGTCGCGTGTTCTAGCTTCAGGTCACAATTTTTGTTTCGGCCTGTAAATTGAAACTGGGTTTTGTTTGAGTTACTAGGGGTGTTTTGTGATTTGTGGTGATGGTCGCGGGTCGCCGAAGGGGAGGCGAGCCACCGTGCACGTGCACGGTGGCGAGGTGATGGTTGGGGGTCAGTGAGTCGTCGCGTATTCATGGTCTTCGGCGATTGCTTCGAGCACGACTCGGGATTTCCTTGGGTTTGCGCGTAGGGGTTTTGGGTTCTGCTGTTCATTTATAAATTCAACTGATACTAAAAAAAAAGAGAACGAAGAAAGGGAACAGGCAATGAAGAAGATAGAGAGTGAGAGAGAGGGATGCAGGGGAGAACTCGGGGAAAACATTGAAATGCTCGAGTCCAACCCGAGTTTTGCCTGGAAATTTCTCGGGTCAAAGTAATACTTGTCTCGAGTCTGATTGTTTTTACTTGAATACTTAAGTGTGTTGGGTTAACAAAGAATAAGAGTAATTAAGGGAATAATCTTGGTTAGTTTAAGTTAATATTTGATAAAAATCTAGTGCAGTAAAGTTTGTAAGGAAGATGATTAATGTAAAAATATAAGGTTATTACAATTTAACATATTCTTGTAAATAAATTGATAAATTTACATTACATTTGAAATTAGACATTAATCATATATCAACTTAACTTAAGAATGTTAGTTAATTACTTCAAGTTAATAAATCAATGGTAGTTATTTAAGTAATTAAGTAAAGATAACAATTCATTGATTGACAATTCATAATTAATGAATTCTAAATAAATAATTTATGGTAATTAAATATGTGATAAGATTGTAATTTTAACCAGTACATTATAAAGTAATAAATAAGAATAAAGTAATTAACTAATTAATTAAGTAACAACTAATGAACAAAAGTTAATTAATAATTAACTAAAGATTAGATCTAATAAATTAATAATTAATTAATTAATTGATCACTAATACGCTAATTACTCAGAAATTAATTAAGCATAATAAAAATAATTTATTCTTAAGCAATCAATTAAGTCAAGAAACCAAACTTGTGGGTATGCATTGGTAATTCTGTTTGATTTGCTTTAATATCTGTTTGATGATATTTCTTGGATATGCTGTGATGTTCTGGATATATCTGTGATAACTGTGTATGATTTATCTGTTATATCTGTTATGTTAATTCTTAATATTAAATTGAACCGTTAAGTTAAATAGACAATTGGACCTTAAAATGGCGGTTGGATTCGATGAGACCGGGATCGGAAGAATCAAATTTGATTCTCCGAAAACCACATCAATCCAATTTAAACGTTAGGTCGTGATTCCTGAAATGAAGGTCGAGATGGTGTTTTCAGAATGCAAGGGTTATCGTCGTTAACTTTGAGGGTGATTCCAAAACGAGTGTAACGAGATAATGCCTTCGGTTTCGTTCGAACCCGGAACGAACTTGTATGGATTGAATGCTTTCAACACATCGTCAGGTGGACGATGAGCATTCTAAGAATAATGTTCAATAAAGGTAATCGCAGCCTCAAGCCTCATCAACCGGGAATGGCTAAAACAGGGGATGTGCAGCAAGGTTAGGTGGGTCATGCCCAACCAGGACAAGATATTTCCCGTCTAGATGACCCGTTTTATATTTCGGCTTAGTGGGCGGTTGCTAGCTACAACCGCGGGGTTTATCTTGTTCGGTACTGTTCGGTAAGGAATGGTTCCGACCTTGTGTTGCAGGGGATGAAGGGAGTAATCCTCGGTACGGTGATCTAGGCCCCGTACTGTAACGGGTGGTACCCCAGTAGCCCTGCCATTGTTGGAAATCCATTTTCCCTACGAGACCCTACGGTTTTGATTTGTATTTCCCACTTTTGTGGCTAGTAGCTGAAATTTAATGAATGTATCAATTTCGGCTATTTCCTATTTACTTGAAAACCCTAGACACTATTATAATATCACTGGATTTCCTATAAAATGTTATGGTTAGCGTAAGGTAAAAACTTACCCGTATTTATTTGTGGGAAGTCTTACGTGATACCTTTATTTTCAAAAGTTTTCAAAGTTAAACAACTTTAAACCGTTTACTCATACCAGACCCATGTCTGACCCGGAGTTTATTTTTGTTTTTCATAAACTCTCGAGTACCCAAATTTTTACGGGTGGCCAAGGGATTCAGGTTAGATTTGACGAATGCTGGAGGAGCAATGGAGCAGGAGGCTTCAGCATTGTAGATATATATGGTTCCGCTGTGTTAGTATCTTTGAGTCATATTGTACTGAGTTGTATTAACTAGACAGGAGTTTATAACTGCCTAGTATGTGATGTATGATTTGTATAACTCTGATATATGTACATACTATGTATTATTTAAGTGATATATTATATTTTGTTCCGTTCCGCTGTGAGATCCTGATGTTGTTGTTCTTTCTTCTTCTTTCTTTTCTATTTTCTCATCCCTTTCTTTCTTAATGATGATACGCCTTTCTGGTAATAGAAACGCGGGTCGTCACAAAAAACGTACTTGGCTATCTAGGGAAATACGCTTCTCTTCCACATCTTTTTAAAAAAAATCACTATTTATTTTTAAACAAATTTACTCATTCCCCTAATAAAGTCCCACCGTAAATTTATTCTTCCAAATATCCACTAATATATCACTTCGCTTTTACAAACCCAGTTTATAAATTTCAAGTCTCACTTCTCTTTTAAAAATCCCGGTTTTACACGCTTAAATCAATTCCCAAATTGATTTCCAATTTACTTCACTTTTAAATAAATTTCCTTACTTACTCCATTTATTCCAAAATCCATTAACTTCGTATTTTATTTCTTCGTTATGATTTAAAATCTTTTAACTGAAAATACTAATTTCATATTTCCCAAATTTCTTCTTTATCCTTTTAAATAAATTCAAACCTTGAATTTCAAAATAAATTCTTTATTTCTTGAAATAATATTACTTGAGTTTAAAAATAAAATCACTTATTCCCATTTATTCAAAATCATTTCCCGCACTTGGAATTTTATTTATCAGAATTCAAAAATCACTTTTTATTCTTTTCCAATTCATTTTTAATTCATTCAAATTTCTATGATTATTTTACTCAAAATTCACTCTTTTATTTTCTTTTCAGAAATCCCATTTCTATAGATTTTGATAACTCAGGTCACCGAAATATTTTAAATCAACCATAGTATCCGACATTTTCAATTATCAATATAATTCATCGCAGGATAGCAAATAATTATATCACAGAATATTTTAACAAATCTAAATTTTTTTGAGGAATCCAGTTGGATCCCTTCAACATGTATTCCTGCATTCACAGACGTTAGCACAATATAAAATACCAATTCCACTTCGAGGTGGAACATCGCAGTATATGGGTTTATATAATATCATCCGCTATTATGTGGCGCATAGGGTCTCATCCGCTATATAATGTGGGAAATCAATCACTCCAATATATACTATATACTACTATATATAATATAGCACATCAAATCAATCCTATCATTTAACCAATTATTTAAATTCAACCATTTAAATTCAAAAGAAAATCCAGAAGAGTGAGATTAACTCACTTTTGATTTTTGTCTGCCCATCCACTTCAATTTCGCCTCGGTTTCATGATGTTTGACCTTTTATAAACATATGCAGTTATTAATATTCAAAATAATTGGACCATTTATCTCATTTTATAAATTATTTCCATTTTCCTTTTGTTATATACTTATGAAAATATTCTTTATAGATTTCATAAAAATCCAAGTTATATAAATTCTTATATTTTCCAAAGTCTTATGTATATAGACACACACAAAAACATTTACTATTTTATCTATATTAACTTATAATTAAAAACTGTTTAGCAGCCTTTTTACTATATATAAACAACAGTAATTCCTTCTTACTGTAATTTTTTTTAACATATATATATTTGCAGAAATCTAGGTTTAATTTTTTTTATATGTATGTATACATATACCTCACCTTGTACATATATATAAACAGAAATGATTTTTATACTTCCTGTAATATTTTTTCTTTATAATATCTAT
The DNA here is from genome assembly GCA_030765085.1 of Allium cepa. Taxonomy (NCBI): domain Eukaryota; kingdom Viridiplantae; phylum Streptophyta; class Magnoliopsida; order Asparagales; family Amaryllidaceae; genus Allium; species Allium cepa. The sequence goes on from CM060942.1 coordinate 619,652,735, forward strand.
ATATATTATAAAATTATAAAAAAAGAATCGTATAAATATATATACCTTACCCAAAATGAATGCGACCAGCATATCGGCATCGCCAACCATCACCCTGCCCTACCTCAACATCGCGACTCCCATCAGCCTTGACTCGACAACATGCCATCGCGACCATGCTGGTTGAACTTGTCCTCGGTCTCGAGTTCAAGTCTGCTCCGTCCACCGTGACCCAGCAGTCAAGCCGCCATCGCGAGCCATTAGTCGCGACCTTTCTTTCAAGCGATTGCGATCCCCTCACCCGCGCTGCCGGGTACATACCCAAACTCCTCAAGACTAAACCCTAGCTACTCCAAGACTTGCCATCGAGATGCAATCGATCCTCAATACTCGGATCGTTCGAGAATAAGGAACTCGATTTCATTCGAATCGATTTGAAGATGGTTTTTTTTAATTTGAGGACAAGAGGGACGAGAGAGAGACCGGCGGCCATTTTTTGTTTCTGTTCGATTCGGAAGGGATAAAAGGGCTTCGGGATTTATAAAAGGAGACTTGCATTTTTATTTATTTTCTCGATCTGATGCGTGAATTACAAAGGAAGGAGAATGGAAGACACGATGGAGTGGTTGCTTGTACGAGTGGAGGACAGTGATTGGAGGAAGTTGCAGGGATTTGAAGGCAAAAAATTTTGATTTGAAAGAAAGGCAGCTGAATGTTGGGTTGAATGGGAATATATATATATATATAATTTAAACTCAAATTCAAAACGTCTCAATTTACGTAGCTTAAAATCGTGAACTCCTATTGAGGCATGCCGCTAGGCGTTTATAATGTTATACCCCTATTCCGAACGAAATTTAAAAGGTTTTGAATCCTAATTCGAGCGTATGGAGAAGATAGCTTTTTGAACCCAGTTATTATATTAAATCTCGATTTAATTTTCAACGCGTTTACTTATCGTATGGCCAAACGATCACTCCAAACACTAAGAAAATTGAAATCCGATAATAATACCAAATTCAATTTTAACACTATTACTATCTTTAAATATTATCAATATAAATTTAAACGATATAATTTCAAAACTGAACAAATCACTACCAAATTCAATTTTAACACTTTTACTATCTTTAATACTATCAATATAAATTCTACAAGCCTTTAAAATATTTTTAACAAGCTCGAAACTTAAGATTAAATATTTTACTCAATCTTCATTTATTGAATTGAATAATTATATTATTCAACAAATTGCTATATCTACTTTCTGAATTGATAAATCCAAGTTTTCCATATTCAAAACCAATTTATAATTCAATTACTATATTTAAAACCATTTAAATATTCCAAATTCAACGCTGAAAAATCCGGGTCGTTACAACTTCTGTCTGTCTTGAGCCGTCTTCATCCTTCATCGAATAAACTCCACCCTCTCAGCAGTCTCCCTAATCATATTGGGTCCAAGTAATAACTTCTCCATATACTCTACCCAACATGATGGCAACTTGCTAGATCTCCATATAAAGCTTCAAATGGTGCCATTCTTATACTTATTTGGTAACTATTATTGTACGCAAACTCAACAAACGGAAGATGCTCCTCCCAATTTCTTCCAAAGACCAAAATGCACATCCATAATAAATCCTCAAGCACTCTATTTTCCCTCTCCGTTTGGCCTTCCGTCTGGGAGGTCGTACTCAACCTAGGTTGCGTCCCTAGTGCCTCTTGTATGTTTCTCCAAAACTCGCTAGTGAAAACTGTATCTCTATCACTAACAACACTAGAAAGAACTTCGTATAGACAGACTATCTCTCATGTATACAAGGATGCCAAATATGAAGCCATACGCTTACACTTAGCTGGGATAAAGTGAGCATTCCTTGTCAATCCATCAACAATCACCCAAATGCTAGTGTTCCCTTTCCTAGAACGGGGTAAGCCATCAATGAAATCCATAGAAATACTGTCCCACTTCCAGTCCGGTACATTTAAGGCTTGAAATAATCCACCGGGCTTCTACTGCTCTACTTCTACCCTTTGGCATATGAGACACTTAACTACGAATTCTACTACGTCCTTCTTCATACCACCCCAATAGAACATCCTCTTCATATCTTGATACATTTTGTCACCACCTATATGAATAGTCATCTGGGAATGGTGCGCCTCCTTCAAAACTGCTCTCAACAAGTCACCGGGGTATGGAGCACAAAGCCTTCTATCTCTCCTAAGCCACCCTCTGCTATCAATGGAATAGCGTTGGAGATGTCTTGATACCTCTCTTCGGCTAACTCTATCCATAATGTCCATGAGTACCGAATCCTCCCACTGCCTCGAGCCAATCTGATCCATAAGGGTAGGCCCTACCTCTAAGATTGCCAACATCCATAAGGGTTGCTTTCTTTCTACTCAATGCATCTGCAGTTGGATCATAGGTTTGGTTGCTGACATGAAACAACAATGCACGGACCTACGACTACGACAACATCCGGACTCAAGACTCAAAATATGGTTCATGTAGTCATATATTTTTTAACAAGAGTCATCAAATATGTATATAAAGTCTAGTTTAGTGCTTTGTTAAAATCTTTCCTCAAGAATCATAATTCACATTCAAATAAATTTGCACGCATATTTTAATCAAAATCAATTTTTCAAAAAATGCATATAGTAGGGCTCGAACCCGGGTCACTAGTTTAAAAGGCAAGTGCTCTAACCAAATGAGCTATGGTGATTTTTGATTATCAATAGAATTCAGTGGACTGAACAAGTCATTCAGTCGACTGAATATATATAAACAACCTACTAAACCTGTGTAAAACTGTGCAAATTGCATAGAAATTACTAGGTCAGTCGACTTACCTAACATTTGTTGTGCAACATGCACAGGTGCACAAATATTCAAATTATTTAAAATTCGTTTAAATATTCAGTCGACTAACCCAGAGGTTCGGTTGACTGAATTTCTATAATAGCCATATTTTTGAAAGGATATGACTTTTGTGAAGAGCTGCGAACCTTTAACGAAAAGATTCGAATGCAATACTTCGATCGAAACTCTTCACCAACAGTCGTAACTTTCTAACTCTTGTAAATACAAACTCCAACTTCATTTCAAATCACTTAATCGCAATCGATTTCTCTTATTCTCTTATCTAACTTTCTGAAATCTATTTAATATCATACTTTCAAATATTCTGCATTAAAACAATACTATACTTTTCTATACTTCATATACTTCAAATATAAATATTTATACTCGAGGAGAAGATTATAGGAAGGGTGTACTACAAATGACAAATCCGTGTTATTAGAACACATAAGTCAAAACTATTTTCTGTATTAGTTGAGTTCATGTTCTGCTGCTCAGGCAAGTGAAGTCATCTTCGGCTATTGAGGCGAAATCATGTTCTGCTGCTCAGGTCCCTGTTCGGCTGCTCAAGGGTGTATAGACCTATTCCTCCGGTTTAAGTGAGGGATGTTGTTTTGATGAAATTCCAGAAGGAGTCTAAAATCTCTGGTGTTATTTTACTATACTTCTTTTATATTCCACACTATTTACAGTATTATCATCATCACTATACTCTGCATTATCGTATATCCATATTACACGACCTATAACACACTTTCATTTGGTATCAGAGCAAGGTCATCATATAACCGTAACACGGTTATTTGATAATCTAAAACCCTGGAATTCTATCGATCATCACAACATCATAGAATAATGGCCAGAAAACGATCTAATCGAAATACAATAGGAAAAATCTCTGTCAAAGCCACCAGTGAGGACTATAAAAAGGTACTTTCTGATTTACAAATTTCAGTAAAAGATAATAATAAATTAGTTAGTATTAGCGATAAGATTTCAAAGCTTAATTTTATTATTTTAGAAAAGATGAAATCTGTAGAACATGAAAATGAGAAATTGAAAAATGAGAATTTAGATTTAGAAATCAACTTGGTGTTTTAAAGAATAATTTTATAAATATTAAAGATTCTCTAGATGAACGAAACACCATATTTGAAAAAGAGAGAGGGAAACTTTCAAAAGAAATTTTTGATTTGAAAAGACAAAATGATTTATTACAATCCTCTTTAGATAATTCAGAATCTCAAAATTCTCATCTCAAAAATGAGAACCGTACATTAAAAAATGAGAATTCTGAATTAAATAAGAAAATTGATATTTTGAATAATAGTAATATTTCTTTTGGAAATAATAATTGTGACTTTAAGATTAAATTTGATAAACTTAACACTGAAGTCACAGAATTTAATAAAGGTCAAAACGATTTAAACATGATTTTATCTAGTTCTGGCATTTAAATGATAAAAGTGGTTTAGGATATAATAAAACAGATCATAGAAATAGCATTAGGCATGCTTTCATGTATAGTAAATATGTCAATGCTAGTACCAGATTACGAGAAAAGTCTACATCCAATTTTTATAGAAATTCAAATACTGCTATGACCAATAATGTTTATAATTTCTTTAATAGGACAAAATCATTGACGGGAAATATGAATAAAAATTATCTAAGTATTTGGGTTCCTGTTAATTAGAAAAATAGAGAAAAATACATTGATGATTATTTTGATATGGTAGTTAATAATGAAAATTATTTTTATAAAGGTTCAACCACACCCAAATGGGTATAGTTTCCTAAAAATTAGGAAATTGTACGAACCTTCAGTATCACATGCTTTAAATGTTAATTTTTTTTCTTCTACCTTATAATATAAATAGTAGTTATTTTGTTTTATATTGTTAACACTTATGTCAAATATAATTTATATCATCATATAAACTCTCCTTTTTGTCGATGACAAAGGGGGAGAAGGATATTGCTCTAACGCTATTTGCAGGAATAAACGATGCAAGCTTGGATTACGGGGAAGAAAAGATTAATTATTTACAGAAATATATAGCATAGATTCAGGGGAGAACTAAGTCAGCAAAGCTTGTCGAAGATTCGTCCGTAGCAAATGGAGCTATCATCATCAAAACGGGGAAGAATGTTGGATCATAGGTTTTGATTGCTGACATGAAACAATAATTCACGAATCTACGACTACGACAACATCCGGACTCAATACTCAAAATATGGTTCATATAGTCATATATTTTTTGACAAGAGTCATCAAATATGTATATAGTGTCTAGTTTAGTGCTTTATTAAAATCTTTCCTCAAAAATCGTCATTCACATTCAAATAAACTTGCATGCATATTTTAATTAAAATCAAGTTTTCAAAAAATGCATGGAGTGGGGCTCGAACCCCTGTCAATAGTTTAGAAGGCAAATGCTCTAACCAAATGAGCTACGGTGAATATTGATTATCAACAGAATTCAGTCGACTGAACAAGTCATTCAGTCGACTGTATATCTATAAACAATTTACTAAACCTGTGTAAAACTGTGCAAATTGCACAGAAATTACCAGGTCAGTCGACTGACCTGACAATTTTTGTGCAACATGCATAGGTGCACAAATATTTAAATTAATTAAAATTCGTTTGAATATTCAGTCGACTAACCCAGAGGTTCAGTTGACTGAATTTCTATAATAGCCATATTTTTGAAAGGATACGACTTTTGTGAAGATTTGCGAACCTTTAACGAAAAGATTCGAATGCAACACTTCGATCGAAACTCTTCACCAACAGTCGTAGCTTTCTAACTCTTATAAATATAAACTCCAACTTCATTTCAAATCACTTAATCACAATCGATTTCTCTTATTCTATGATCTAACTTTCTGAAATCTATTTGCTATCATACTTTCGAATATTCTGCATTAAAACAATACTATACCTTTCTATTCTTCATATACTTCAAATATAAATATTTATACTCCAGGAGAAGACTGTAGGAAGGGTGGACTACAAGTGACAAATCCGTGTTATCAGAACACATAAGTAAAAACTATTTTATGTATTAGTTGAAGTCCTGTTCTGCTGCTCAGGCAAGTGAAGTCCTCTTCGGCTGTTGAGGCGAAATCCTGTTCTGCTACTCAGGTGCCTGTTCGGCTGCTCAAGGGTGTATAGACCCGTTCCTTCGGGTTAAGTGGGGGTTGTTGTTTTAGTGAAATTTCAGAAGGAGTCTGGGACTGGACATAGGATGGTGCTCCGAACCAGTATAAAAATCTATGGTGTCATTTTACTATACTGCTTTTATATTCCGCACTATTTATAGTATTATTATCATCACTATACTCTGCATTATCATATATCCATATTACACGATCTATAGCACAATTTCATCTGCAACCACATTACCCTTGCCAGGGGTATAAGCTATCTCGAAATCATATGAGGTTAAAAACTCCATCCACCTTTGTTGCCTCAAGTTCAAGTCCTTCTATGAGAATAGGTACTTCAAAGGCTTATGGTCGGTAAAAAGCTCAAACCTCGCTCCAAGAAAATAGTGCCTCCAAGTCTTAAGTGTAAAAACTATGGCAGCCAACTCCAAATCGTGGGTAGGATAGTACTTCTCATGCGTCCTCAACTGCCTACTACTATAACGCACTACCCTCCCTTCTTGCATCAACACCGCTCCTAGACTCGTTCCACATGCATCAGTGTATGCAATGAAAGGATTTACTCCATCGGGTAAAACTAACATTGGTGCACTAGTAAGGGCTCTCTTAAGCTTTGTGAAGGAATCCTCACAATCCACGTCCCATATGAAAGCTTTATTCTTCTTAGTAAGGCGTGTGTGTGGTACTGAAATATTGGCAAGGTATCTAATGAACTTTCTATAATAGCCTGCCAATGCTAGGAAGCTCTTAATCTCGGTAATGTTCTTGAGGGCCTTCCAATCTTGTACTGCAACAACCTTGGCGGGGTCAACAGCCAAAACTTCCTTTAAGACTATGATCCAAGAATCGAGCTTTCTCTCTCCGAAATTGACACTTCGAAAAATTAGCTTTCAAGTGATGACTACGAAGTATGCGAAGAACTTCTTCCAAATGAACAGCATGCTCTACCATATTCTTGGAAAATACCAAGATATCATCCACGAATACCACTGCAAACTTATTTAGAGCATCCCTAAAGACGCGGCTCACTAAGTCAGTGAAAACGGCTGGAGCATTGGGTGGCCCCAAAAGGCATAACCAACCACCCAAAGAATCCATCTGGTATCCTAAAGGAAGTCTTATCTATGTTGTCATCTGCGACTCTAAGCCAATGGAATCCCATGGCAAAATAAAGTTGAGATAAAACCGAAGAACCTACTAACTAGTCAAAAAGAGCATCAATCCTAGGAAGTGGATATCGGTTCTTCTTGATGAGCTTATTCAATTCCCTATAGTCCATGCAAAGTCAGAGAGAATCATCCGCCATAGTGGCAAAGACGACTAGCGCTCCTCTCTCTGATATGCTCCTTATTATGAATACCTTCTCCAAGAGCTCACGAATCTGCTTGCTTAATTCTTTCCTCTCCCTAGGTGCCATGTGTCTCACAAGTAATGCTACTGGCTCGGCATTCTCGTCCAAATAAATCCTAAAGTCAATCTCTCTCCTAGGGGGTAGTCCCTTAACCTCCTCAAAGACGTCTGCAAAATCTCTAACGGGACCCAAATCTAACTCTGATGAAGATGAATCGAGGAAATAGAGAAAACTCAACATGACTGATCTTTGTGGGTCACAAGATACCTCTAGAGTCCTACCACTGCAAGTCTTAAGTCCAACGACTCTCCTCTCGCAGTCTAAAACAGCTCCGTATGGGGATAGCCAATCCATCCCTAAGATCATCCCATACCCGAGAATCTCAAAACATAGGCATCATAGTAAAACTCTATGTCAGGGATAAAGATTTTCAAAACCCTACAAATAATAGATAAGTGTGTCGATCCTCCTATGGGGTTTGAAACAATAATAGGGTATACTACTAAGGATATGTCCAAGTGCAAACAATCTACTAGAGAACTAGAATAAAAGAGTGTGATACTCAGAATCAAATAAAGTCTAAATAGAAAAATCAGATATAGAAATCAAACCTTCAAATGTGACTTTCCTACCTCTACCTGGAATGCTACTGGAAGGTGTTGTGTCCAACGCTTGAATCTGTGCTACTGGTGCACTCGCTCCTTGGGGACAACTCCTACTCATGTGATCGGCATGCCCATAATTATAGCACTTACCCTTCATCTACTCCTTCTAGAAATCCTTAGCCACATGTCCAACCTTCCCACAAACATGGCATTGTATTCCTTTCTTAATATGCTTCTGAGGACCATCACCTTTCTTCTTCTTCTTATTCTTTTCCCACCACTTCTTCTTCGGACCTTCCGACTTAACTTCCTCTTTAGACTCTCCTTCCTTGACCATATCCAACATAAGCACCATCTCAATTAAAAACTCATAAGTAGATCCCATTCGTACATGAGTTGGCAATAATCCCTAAAAGGTTGATTCAATCCCTACACAAACTTCAAAACTTTCTTGTGCGTTGTGTTATCCAAATCCATTCCGAACCGAGATAGCTCATTGAATTGATTGATGTACTCCTTGACCGAAAAACTCCCTTACTTTAAATTGATAAACTTCTCCAGTTAAACACTTTCTTCTGCCTGAGATAGAAAATTCCTATCGAATCGCTCCCGGAATCCATCCCAAGTAATATTCCTTCCCTCCAACTCGATCACCCCCACCAATAAGATGCCTCCTCGTTCAGCTACCAAGCGGCTAGCTATACTCACTACTGACCATCCAATCCCAAAAGACCGAAAATCTTCTCTATGTCCCTAAGTCATGCTCTCACCTCCATAAAAAGTCGCCTTGCCAGAAAAAGTCGTCCTGTCTAAACTCACAAAATCATTACAAAGCTTAGAGAAATTGATGGCGGCAGGTGCGTTAATGGGATTCCCACCTGTTGGTGTAGGATTGGGCACAGATCGTGCACCTCTGGAGTCATGGCTTGTAAGTACCTACGAAACCAGGCTGGGACAGGAATGCCCTTAGGAAGGATTCGTGGCATCGGCCATTCTACGAAAAGAAAAATATAGTTCAAGGAAGAGTCAAAGAGAGATTGAACTGGATTTATGAGGGATTTTTTACAAAAATTCTTTTATACTTAAAATCATTTACAAAAGTTCTTTTCTGAAAAATTCTTTTAATACTTTACTTTCAAACTAATTTTTTAGAATCTTGTAACTTTAGGCTCCAATACCAAGTGAAACACCCCATGGCCCTTAATATACCCAAAAAGACTAATTAAAAGACGTGGTGCATTGTAGGTACAAAAAACTAACAGAGACTAAGATTCAAAAGACAAAAATAGGTAAAAACAGTGGAAACTAAGTGAGTATATTTAATTAAAACAAAGCTTCATAATTAATTCATAAATAAGTCATTTGCCAAATACAACATTCAAAAACCCATCATGTCTTATGAAAATTCATTGTCTCAAAATCAGAGTATGTAATATCCCTCATAAATAAACCAGTACATATAAGAATAACAGCTGAAAATAAAAGTACATAGGAGAAGTATCCTCCAAGAAGAACTCCAAGCTGCGACAATCTACTAGCTTCTTCCTTAATTGCCTAAGGGGGAATGGAGGAGTGGGTCAGACTAAAATTCTGGTAAATGATAGTACTTACTAGAATCTTTAAGCAAGATAAAGGTAATGGACTCTACGACAGTTCTATCATAAATAGGATAACAAAGGAAATGGGAAAGAGATAAAGTAGAAATAAATACGATTAAATGTTGCATATAATAGGTTAACTTTGATTGTTTGCACTTGTTCTGATTTAATTAGGTTGAATTCCTAATCATGTAATTAGGATGTAACCCTCATTCTACCCTTTTTTGATCGACCTGGTACTCCATAGAACTTTCTATGGACTAGCCACTATATAACTCCCTACACAGCAGCCAATGTTGTCTATGGAAGATTCTTAGAGAAACTACTATGGATCTAGATGACATATATATCTCCCTACACAGAAGGCAATGGTATCTACTAAGACAATATACTAAGCGCTTGGAACTCATAGCTATTACTGAGCACCCAAATGGAAGTCGCATGTGTAACTGCCACCATGCCCTTGCTACATTTTCCTCCATCTATTGGGTCTTCTTATTACCTTGAAGTACAACATAAGATGCCCCTCATCTCACTTCAGGCTAAAGCGAGATCACCGTGTGTCTATAGAAAAATAGGGGAAATGCTGTTGGTACTGGCTCTTCATCCAAATATCTAGTTGCGACCCTTATCCAAATCCCCGAGATTTGGATTTTTATTTGACCAATTAGAACCATTCATAGCATAAGCATGCCCTAGGGAATGCTATTTGGTACAAGTCATACTTTCATCTTTGCTTATTAACATTGATAAATTAATTAAATAAGCTTTTATTACCATTTTTACTTTCTATGCTTATTCCCAAGCCTTAAAATAAGCCTCATTATGTTCTTTTTCTTATTTTAACCTATGTTATAATCATACTTATTACTTAAACCAAGGTCTAAGTGTGAAAATAAGCTCCTTTCAACTTTTTCTTCATTTTGTCATAATTTCGAGTTATAACTATGCCAATTATCTTTAATTAGTCCAATTATAATTAGCAGTAATTTCAGTCTAATTCCATTATTTATTATAGTCTTTATAATTTACATCTTATTTTCTTCATTTACTATTCTTACTTATAAAATCCATATTTGCGTTCAATTTATTCTAATCCATACGCGTAGAAAAGGGGAATAAAGAGAATAGAAGCTTACATAAAATCCAAAACATCGAAAAGATGTAAATAAGAAATAAACAACAATAAATAAACTTAAATACTTTAAACAGACTGTAAATTAATAAAAAAGCTATGCTTAACGGTAATAATTTATAATTAACAAAAATAATACTAAAATTACTGAAAGAATAGCTGAATAGACTGGAAATAATTAAAACTGTAAATAATTACTGAAAAAGGCTATTCCAAAAATCATAGTAAAACTACAACTGTTGGAAACTTTATTATTTTAAATTACTTAAAGAAATCTTAAAATAATTTCAATCACTCATCTCCGTTCCTAAGCACTTTCTTTGGTCTTCCCGGATCCAGCTGGAGTTGTAAAATAACTTTTATTAAAAAGATTCTCTCCTTGGAAAATTATTACTTTTAGGGTCTTTCTTGAAAAGGTGAACCCAAGCGGAGAAAATCTAGAATGAGAAAAAATGTAAGGTCTACTGGTCTATTTATATGCATAGAACTGGAACTCGGACCATTCGTTTTGGAGATTGAATAGGATGCAACCACGTCATAGGCTAAATAGAAGCCATCGGATGCAGAAACGGAGGGATTGGATTAAACAAAAGGGTGAAAATGGTCATATTAGCTCGGTTTATATATATATGTATGTATGTATGTATGTATGTGTATATATATATATATATATTTCTCGTTATATTTCTGCTTATTCGGTTTATTTTATAACTTGGTCATATTAGCTCGGTTTCTGCTGTTCTATATATGGAAATTGACTAGAAAATTACCACAGACACAATGGTGCAACTTTTGTAGCTTAGTTCTGAAAGTTTCACAAAGTTATTTAATTATATAATTAATTAATAAATAAATTATTATGGGTTAAATTTCGGGTTATTACATATACAAACTTTGCTGAAACATAGTATAAACTCAAGTTCAATACATACATATCAATAAGGAGAAATCGTATTTCATATCTATGTAACCTCACCTAGCAATAACGATTTGTACGCATATTCTTTTCTCATCAACTCAAAGTCGTTGAATGTGCAGTATATTTATCTAATCATCGTCACCCTTGAAGTTTATGGAATAAAAACATGAAGAGGCATGAAGATGTAGAAAGCCATGTGTGTCACATTTGAGAGTATTTGGAAGCTTAATACATGTCCATTTTTTGAATAAAACATGCTTAAAATTGGACGATAAATGTAAAAATAATATTTTCGTTGGCTATGACTCAAGGTCAAAGGGATATAAGTTACATAACCATATTAATGGAAAACTATTTTTAGTCGAGATGTGGAGTTCAATGGAGAAAGCACTTGGAATTAGAACAACAAGAAGATAGTTATACCTTCTTTCCCTTTATAAAGAAGAAAGTAATGGTGCAGGAGAAGAGCCTACTAACCCAACACCATCTTCTGCATCAACTTTTCATGTAGAATCTCCATTGGAAGTAAGGTCAAGTGAAAGGCCACCTCTTTACAAGAGAATCGATTTTTGACGATATTAATTTATTTTGACTTTTTATAAATTATGAACCAATAGGTTTCCAAGAAGAAATACACGGCAAAAGATGGAGGAAAGCTATGGATCAAGAACTGAAAGTTGTCATAAAAATTAATACGTGAGAGTTGATGTCTTCACCTAAAGGACACAAAGATGTAGTGCAAAGTGGGTATACATAGTGAAGAATAATGCTAAAGGAGAAATTGAAAAGTATAAAGGAAAGTTGGTTACTAAAGGACACAAGTAGGGAGAAGGTATAGATTAAAGAGGTATTTGCTCTTGTTGCGTGTTTAGAAACTATAAGACTATTAGTTGCCTCACCAGCTCAAAATAAGTGAAAAAAATTCAAATGGATGTAAAACCTGCTTTTCTAAATGGAAACTTTGAATAAGAAGTTTAGTTGGAGTAATTACCAAGTTATAAAATCAAAGGATGTAAAGATAAAGTTCTAAAAAAGGGCAATTAATGGTTTGAAACAAGCCGCTGGAGCATGGAATATTTGAATTGATAAGTATTTCTTAGAAAATTACTTTGTAAAATGCCGCCATGAACATGCTCTTTACATAGAGATAAAACGAACTAGAGATGTTTTAATTATATGTTTAGAAGTGCATGACTTAATATTTATTGGAAATAATCCAAAAACATGTGATGATTTTAAGATGGAGATGGTTTAGAGTTTGAGATGACGGATATTAGATTTATGCCATACTATGTTGAAATCCAGATGATTCAAAGTGAGCATGACATATTTATTTCTCAAGAATCATATGCAAATGAAATGTAGAAATTTAAAATAGATGGTTGTAAACCAGTAACTACCCAATAGAATGTGGAACAAAACTCTTTAAATATAATGGAGAAGAAAATGTGGATCCTACTCTATTCAAGCATTTAGTTGGTGACTTTAGATAATTAACAGGTACAAGACCTTATTTACTTTATATAGTTGGTCTCGTTAGTCGCTACATGGAAGATTTTACTATGTCACATTTGAAGGTTGAAAAAAGGATCCTTCAACATATCAAATGTTCCATTGAATTTTGGACTATTATATTCATATAAAAACAACTACAAGTTTGTAGACTGTAGTTGTTAGTGAGAATTTTCATCTTAGAAACACCTAAGTATTTTTGAAGTAACCATGATGCTGAATGCTTTCGTGATTAAGAATAGGCTAGATTAAGTAATATTAAAATTATCTTTAAAAGAAGTAATGCTATAACAATTGAAAGATATTCAAAATTCTAAGAAAGGTATCTTCAATTCATTAAACAATACATTTCAATTGTAACATCGAAGATGAAAGAATAAAGTAAAGTACCGACAGTAATAAATGACACAAAGAATTTGCGTGGTCTAGAAGTAAATGAATCCTACGTCCGTGGGTAAATGTCGTTATCTTCTTCTTTTATTCTTCGTATAAGTGAAAATGACAGAGAGTATAATTTTGATTTCAGTGCCAAAAAAGACTAAAGTCAAATTACTCCCATTTCTGTTACAGTTCCCTATTCATTTATAGTTACCAAGGATTTACTCACATCGCTATCGCCCACCTTTCGTTCTTTTGATTCCTTCCTTTGAATTATGCCACATGTTAATCATCCATCTTGCTTATTTATTGTGCATGGATTACTTACGTCCATCTTCCGCTCTTTTGACTCCTACCTCTATATTATGCCATGTGTCAATCGTTTGCCTTGCTTATTTACTATGCACGGATTGCTAACATGGTTTTCGACAGGAAAATGTGATTTGGGTTGATCAATTTTGAACTTGGGTGGGAAGCTTGAGATTGAAGTGGGAAAACCAAAAATTGAATAAGCCATGACTTGATATGGATATTTATCCGTTTGAGAATGTAAGGTTTGAGCAGTATTGTCCTTTCCTCATTAAGCTTTGTTCCTATAGAGGTGGAGAAACAATCCAGATTATTGCTAGAATTTCTAAAGTTTTGTTCTGGTGATGTGGCTAAGCTTTAAAATGGTGACGCGGTCTTATTTACTGGGTTGTACAGTTTGGCTTTGTTTACTCTTGGTGTTTTGTTTTGTTTTTGTTTCGGAGGGAACAGTGCAGTACGGCTTTGGAAGTGTCAATCAGTTTGAATGCAGTGTAATATTGCTATCTTGTATAATTATAGAGGTGTAGTTCCCAATGATCCATTTTGAGAGTAAAGTTATGGAGTGCTCACAACCACATAGTCGTACTATGTTTAGGGCAGTTTCTTATTATAGCTTTGCCTATGTATGTGGGTAATTTGTTGTACGTTTCCTTCAAGTGCTTGTATTTGTTAGGTTACACTTCTTTGGAATTGCAGCGTCGTTCTGTCAATGTCAAATCAGGATGACGGTGCATTCCCACCACTTTAATGTTAGTTTAAGATCACAATGCATCCCAATCGCTAATAATTTTTTTAGCGGTCGTGCCACAGTTCTATATCACTAGTATTACTTTTGGGGCACAACATAATCTCTATATCATGCTGTTATTTAAATATTGCGTAGCAATTCCAACTTATTAAAACTTACATTTGGAACTGCAGCATAGCCTTTATATTTGGTACTTGAAGGCTGTGTCGTAGTTCTACCCTTTGAAGTTGATAGAGTTAAGGGTATGCCCTATGGGCAATATGTAATTTGTTACATATATCAACCCATTGAGCAATCTTGTTCAAAATGAAGATGTTTACTTTTATTATATACTTGATACAATGTGTTGTATTAAATAATTAATTTAATTAAAAATATATTTAATAGAAAACCCATAAATTATACATTTTGTGTTAGTAGTTACAAAGTGTTGTGACCGTGAGTAATCTATCACAACGAAAATAGATATACCATTTTAAATGTTACTAGTCAAGATGCATCGAGACTAGATATCGATGTATCCATTGAGACTAAAGTTCGTAGCACTCTCCAAACGTTGGGCAGTGTGTTACTCATGAATGCCAAGGGCACCTAGGGGTTACATACTAGTAGTTTTGGATAACTATGGAATGACTTACTCGATAGTTTTCAGTTGGTTAATATAACAAAGGTCAAATAGAAACTATCGATGTGACATATTTACACAGTTCTCTCGACTTGAGAATACTGTAGAAAGATTCATTTTGATTATAGTCAAATCAGGCACGGTGTCCATCGAGTGACTATAGTTGGGTCGAGTGGATGTATTGAAAGCGAAGCACTATTCAAGAGAGGATTCATCTTCTTGGTTATTTGGGTTTAGTATCACGGTCAACCCAATTCAGCTCAAAGTCAAAGTCTCTGGCCAGAGCATTTCGGTCAATAATAATTTTTATTATTGAACTAAGGACTTTGAGTTTGGACTATAGAGCTGAATATGGATGATATTGGAATTTTGACCGTTACCAAATTCCATAAGTCTAAAGCGATATAGTTTTGACGAAAAAAATTGGTGTAAATAAATGTCACAACCGGGTAACTGTTAACAAATTAAAATTGGACTTTACCAAAATTAAGTAAGCGATAAATTAGCCAAAAATGTCACATTACCTACTAATGACATGTGAACATTAACATTCAAATAGTTCGATGTTAATCGCTAACTAAATTTACACCTAACGAGTCACACAACTAGAATAATGGATTCTCTTTAGACCAAACTTTTTAATTACTTTATGATTATTATAAATTAACCAGTATACATGAAATATTAATTATAAAATTTTGAATATGATTTGAGGAATAAATATTTTTAAATATATTTACGATAGTTATAAATATATCGATCAATGTCCGACAACCTCCAGCCTAACTCAACTAGCTTGGTTCCTGTTTGTTCAAATGCCGCTAAGAGTCGTAATGAGAAGCATTGGTCGTCGCTCTTCTCTGGCCTCCCTCGGTCTGCTGGCAATTACATTCCTATAGCCCTCTCTCATTCTGATGGTGATTCCCTTCTGGTTGAAGTCATTCATGAAGGGATAACTCGATGGAAGGAATTCTTGGTGGGATTCTTTCTTGACTCGGTTGTGGACTATAATTTAGTTCGAAATCAATGCCGTAGTAGATGGAAAATTAGAGGTGGGCTTTGTGTGTTTTTCCTTGAGGGTATGTTTTACTTTAAATTCTCTATTGCGAAAGAAAGAAGGCGTGTGATAGAATTAGATCCTATCATTATTGATGGTAAGCCTTTCATTGTCGCCACTTGGTCTCCCTCTGTGGAGAGTGCTAGAGAGCAAGTCTTGTCTATTCCGGTTTGGGTTACTTTTTCGCATATTCCTACTGTTCTGCAGACATTAATTGGTATCAACTGGCTTGCATCGCGTATTGGTATCCTCAAATGCTTTGGTTCTACTACGGTGGAAAGAGACTGCTTCTCTTTTGCTAAAGCCTTGATTGAAATTACTCCTGACAAACCGCTTCCTCATCAGATCAAAGCTTGCATTGATGACCTCGATATTTTTGTTACTGTTAAATATAATTGGAAGCCTAACATTTGTACCACCTGTCACTTCTTTGGTCACTGTTTGGATACATGCTCGTTTGCTTGTGGGGGTCCTATCCCGGTGAAGATTCCCCTTCCTCGCCCGTCCCCTCGGCAGTCGGTTCCGAAAACTGTTATTTCAGTTCATTCGCCTTTAGTTGTTCCTTCTGCCCCTATTACTCCTGATCCTTTATCAGATACTTCTGCCACTATTGTTTCTGATGATGTAGCGTCTACTGTGCCATCTGATATTCGGTTGGTTGTATGGGATCCCCCTGATCGATCTTGGCATCACTTAGCTTCTGATATGAGGTACAGTCTGACCTATCAGGTTTATTATAAATATATTGGCATAGGTGATCATCGTCTTATTCACCAAATTATTGATGGAAATATCTCTCTCTTCACATCTGGTGACTACGGCACAAGGAACTCCCTTTTGCTTGATGTGACTACTTGGGATAGGAACTCCCTTTTGCTTGATGTGACTACTTGGGATAGGAAATTCTTATACGGGCCAGGTTCTCTTGATTTTGATGCTTCTCTTGTTGCTCAGTTCTTTGATTTCCTCCATGTCAGTGGGCCAGAATCTGCGGATTCCGATGGTGGTTCTTCTTCTTTTGAAGAAGTCTAGCTAGGTTCCTAGTTGCTTTGTCTCTTGTACCAAACACCTGTTTTAATTGTATTTTTAATTCTTTTTAGTTGATAGGGCTATTCTGCCTTACTCCTGCTTTGTATGTAGTGGAATTCAGCAAGTGGTATGGCAACTATAAAACCAGCTTGCTCGTGCAAAATAATAACTATGTTTTGCCTGCAAATATATATATATATGTGTGTGTGTGTGTGTATATATATATATATCGATCAATATATGATATCGATAAGAAATTAAATTAGATTTAATTAACAATAATAGTTAGTGGGCTGAAATGTGATGTTAGCCCATGATGATGTGGTAATAATTTGCCTATTGTGAATGCTATACGAGGCAACTAAAAATAGTTTAAAGGGGTTGTAAATGGATGACTCAGATTTGGTGAGAATTGTTATGAGATATAATCCATATCTTTCTCTCTTTTATCCACTACAAAAGGACCTCTAACCCTAATTTTTTAAAGAATTTTTTTTCCATTATTTCTTCTATTGTTGGTCAATCACATCCCCTAGGTGCTTAAGCAAATATAACTCAAATCAATTAAAAACAAGTACTATATGATAATCAAAGGTCCATGGTTCAAGAATTAACAGTCTGCTGGATCGAAAAGCTTTAATAGGGGAGAGAGTTCATCTTTAGTATATTATATTTCTTATAATCTCAGAATATTATTTTATCGTGTATATATATACATACACATGTATATGTATATGCATATTATACTGTTATTATAGGTGACGATACTTATATGTATAGATGTAGTCACATACTAGATTGGTTATATGTATATAATAAAATGAAAGGATATACATATAAATCAAATATGCACAGCCAAATATTATATATATATAATTATTAATTTATTAATATATATATATATATATATATTAATACGTCATTTAAGTATAATTATATGATTTGTATTTATTTGTATCATCATATCATCATGCTAATAATTGAACTTATATATTATACATATATATTTACTGTAAATATAATTTCTGGTAATAGTAAATTAATTTTAAATAATTATTTACTACTATTTAACATTATTTAAATCAATATATTATTTAAATAATTTACATAAAATATAATATGTCTTGAAAATTAATTTTTAACTTTTGAAATTATTTTATCATGAAATAAACTCTCTCTGAAATAGATAATTTAGTAATCAAAATATATGTATATTTTTTAAAATCATTATAATATATGGATTAAATTAATTAACTACTAAAAAATAAATTTTGGCTGAGAAAAATTATGGAAATTATTTTCAAACCTAAAATAACATGCTAGATTTCCTAAAAATTATAATTTTACAAATAAGTTTGAAAAATATTTTTATTAATATTTTATTTTATTTCGACTAATTAATTAATATATGTATATATACATATATATTTTTTAATGTAATAAAATTTATAATAATTTTTTTATGCTGTGTATACGATTTGGAAGTTAAAAAATAATTTTATTAA
This sequence comes from Allium cepa, assembly GCA_030765085.1. Taxonomy (NCBI): domain Eukaryota; kingdom Viridiplantae; phylum Streptophyta; class Magnoliopsida; order Asparagales; family Amaryllidaceae; genus Allium; species Allium cepa. The sequence goes on from CM060942.1 coordinate 619,671,531, forward strand.
TTTTATTAATTAGTTCATATATATATACATATTTTGTATATATAAATAATATTTTAATATTTATTAAATTAAACATAATTCTATATATATAAATTACTAATATTTTACACACACACACACACACACACATATATAAAAGTGTTTAAACATTTTCATCCTCGTAAAATTATTTAAATAAAATTTACTTATATATTTATATATGTATAATATATAAATGACAAACTTATATATATATATTTGGACAACAAACAATACATATTGAATAAGCTAACATGTCGATTACGATATAAATCCCAACCTGTGTAGTTAATGCCCCGCTATTACCCCGCTACAACCCCGCTCTATCCCATAGCGGATTTCTACCGCTATGATTTTTCCATATAGCCTCGGAATATAGCCTTTTCGCTTTAATCCCGCTATTTCCGCAATATCCCGTTATTTCCGCTATGCCGCTATTCCCTCTATATCTTTTTTAATAAAATGAATTGAAAAATTGCGTATATACATTATAAAATCATGAAACTAATTTATTTGATTTAATTTTTAATATATTTTCAGAAATGAAAATACTCTAATATTCTACCAAATTCAATTATGTTATATAATAGTTTTTCGTTTATTTATAGTATATTCGCACATGTTTTTATTTAAAATTATTTATGTATTATTTATAATTCAATTGAATGATAATTTTTCATTTAATTACCGTTTATATATTTGTAAAAACATTAAGTACGAGTTTTATATGCTATTTTAGAGCCATCCGCTATATCCTCGCTGTATCCCCGCTATGACTTTTTGCACCTCCACCGCTTCGAATTTACCGAGCGCATTAACTACACAGATCCCAACATCTATATACATGCATATTATTCCTTGCACGGTTTATTGTGTTACACATGCACATATACATATAGATATATGATACATATGTGTACACTTATATGTATAAAATATAAATTAAATAAAATTATATATAATTTTAAATAAAGTAAGATATTTTATTTAAATAAAATTTAGAAATGCTCTAAATAAATTAGACTCCATAGGCCCAGTATAAATCCGAGAATTTTTCTGAAATTCACCCATAACTTTCTTTGTAAGCTGACCAGTTCCAAGAATGGTATCAGAGCCTAATAGCCCATGCGTTTTAAATTAGTCATGATGGGTTTAACTATTAAGCCCACAGCCTAAAGTTGTCCCTAATAAAAAAGGCCCAAATTTGAATTGGGCTTTAGGATAATTTCCAAAATTGTTTTAAAATTAAAATATGATATTTTAAATTTAAAAGTTAAATTTAAAATAAGATATACAAATATTCATTATAAAAGTTATAATATAATAAAAAATTAAAATGTTTGAAAATAAATATTAATTTCAAAAATTTAAAATTTATTAATAATATTAAGAAAACAAATTAATTATATAAGTTAATCAATTGATAAATGTATACATAAATATTATGATATAGGTTTTGCTGTTTTAAAATGTTTAAAATAACATAAGTTTACATGTATGTATATGAATTGATATTTGAAACTAATATAATTTAATTAAAATTTTCTAGTTAAATAAATTGATTAAAGGTTAAATAATTAAATTAATTAATTAAAGATTAATTAGTTAATTGAATATACACATGTATAATATATATGTGTAATACTTAATATAAATGTTATATTAAATAATATAAAAATAATTAAAATGTTAATTAATTAAAAACTAATTAAGTATGATTCAATTAATATAATATTATACATAATACTATTATACAAGTAGTATGAAATATTAAAGTTATACAATAATAAAACTTATATAATATGAATATGTAAACTAAAGGTGGACCTAGTTCTCTGTTGTCTTTTCGTGTCTTTTAGTTGCGGTTTTACCGTGTCTTTTCTTTTATTTGTTGTTTTTCCCCATGTATTGGTGCACTTAGTTCTCCGTCGTCTTCTTTTTTATCTTTTATCTTCTCTTGTTCTCAGGTCCTGTTTTGGCCTGCTATTGTTTTAGTTCTTTTGTAATTTATATTTGATGTATCAATAAAGTGGTAGGGGTCCACTTAACCCCGTCGGCTATGCCAATAAAATTAAATAAAGGTGGAACATTAAAGAAACCCTAAACAGACTTAAGAAATAAATGTATATGTAAATGTACGTATACCGTAATTTCCAATATATCCGACGGTTGAATCACGATGGTATTTCATAAAAAATACATTATGGCATAAGTCGAAATCACTCCGATATAATATATTGAAGATTATGAATCTTTAATATAAAGTTGTCCTTTATCATTTATATATTAATAAATTACTTGCATACTCTTTAGTTGTTGTGCTTTCCTCAAGCTAGAGATTTATGTGTAGTACTATTAAAATATTGAATAGATGAGGTAAGATAACAACATATATTTGTTGAGCTTTCCTCAAGGTATGTGCGTTATATTTTGGCGTAGCGAAATGATAGGTCCAAATGAATAGTTCTACTTTACTCATTGAGCTTTCCTTAAGGTAAAGATAAAATTAGGACAAGGTACCACAAGTTTGGTGTTGTATTTGATACAACTAATAAGGAGTTATCCATCGTATGTGGGTTTAGGATTTGTTAAACTTTCCTCAAGGTCGGAATCCTAAGGCATATGAGTCCAAACACCCACTAGTGAAGTCAAATGACTTCTATGTTTCGCTTAGGATTTGGTGAAACATAAAAGACTAGTGGGAGCTTATTAAAAAATGAATTGAAAACGTTTAACTTTCTAATATTGTAAGAACGTATACTATATAATGCTATAATAATCCATAACTATAAATTTGTGCATTTAATACGGTTGATAAAACGTTTATCAATGAAGGTATGTAAATGATTTGAATCAAAGATTGATAAATATAAATATAGCATATACTTACTAATAAATGTTTCTTGCATATTAATATTTCAATACCCATGCAAGTATCTGATTTTACAACTACAAAATACATTGGTAATTTGGCGCTTGCACGTTTATTTGGTCGAGACAACATATTGCATTCTATGAGTTTCAAACTTTAAAGAAATATAAGACTATGGATATATGATCCACATACCATCTCATATAAGTGTTATACGGAAAAAAGACACAGTTTGTATTGAATGATACTTTGATGAAGTTAGTTCATTCGAAATAAACTAATAAACAATACCAATAGATTGAGTATTTAATTTGTTTGATTACAAAAGGATCTTATGACAAGCACCTTTGTCCAAGTGGTTAAATGATTCGACTTTGGTGCGGGATGTCACAAGTTCAAAACTTGCTTTCGAACGTTTGTTTGACATGGGATATGTTGTCCCAATGATTTGTTGTATATAAAGTACCAGTTAAAAAAAAGGATCTTATTGTGTTAAATATAATACTAGACCAAAACTATAAGAAACATATAAGAATTTTATTATTGAAATGTCATTTTGATCAGTTTATGTAAGATGCATCATATTTGATGTCCTTAAATGCTAAGGATGATCAAATGCATCTTTGTGAAGAGTTCGTTATAATGTTAGAGTAAGGTTTTCTTTTGAATGATTCAACAATTTAGAAAGAAAAATGAACATACAAAAGTATATGTGCTTTAAGATATGGTTGGGATAAAGAGAGTAAATTATCACTTCCGCTTCATAAAGAAATATCAAAAACAAGAATTGTAATAATAATAATAATTAATATTTAACATTGAAATGAGGAATACGGTTTCTATTCCAAAATGTATTTTTATATAAAAAATTGTTTTCTATGATATTTATTTCTCAGAGTTTATGATATTTGATCAAAGAACTCTCCGCTACAAACTAGTTGCAGTATATGAAATAAATAATCTATATTAGGTGAATGATGGACCACTGAATTTAGTACTCATTATAATAATTGCGATAATTATGGAAGCATGTCATGTAGCACTTATTGATTGCATCAAATCATGAAAATCATTTTCATAAAGAATACCGAACATTATTTATGAAATAATGACTATTTTTCAGCATCGACTAAAAAATAGACATTATTATATTTCAATGTGAATATTATGAATATTTATTATGGAATAAAACTATAATTGTTTTCACAACAAAACTGATGCATTGAAAATACTGAAGCATCTAAAATTATTTATAATTATTTTGGATTTATATACCAAGTCATCTTTTTCACAAATAATTTTTATTATATGATTATGAATCATATTGTACTAGTTAATTATGTCTCAAACATTTAAGGGCACTGCACCCATTTAGTGGGAGCACCATAGGAGTTTACAAACTTCGGATTGATACATATAGATGTATGCAATCATAAATCTATGAATACCAAATCATTGCCACGTATTTCGTCATATTCACTGATAAGTCATCATAGATATGACTGTGTATTTGATACGGATGTATAATTGTAGGATAACCTTATATAATATAAAACGGAAGCAAATAATGTAACATGCGGTAGAACTGATTTGATATGATCGAATGGATGAGTATATTGGAAGGAATTTCATATGTACCTAACATGAATAAAGATTCTGTCTTAAAAGTCACTCATTTCTATGAAACATGATGATACACCAATAAGGAGTAATCCAACTTTATAGGACAAAGTACGACTAATTATGAGCGAAGTTGAGTTAATCTCTTTCTATAAAGCCATGTACTGAAGAGTAGTACGCAATTTTAATATTAATTCATCTAAATAATAGTTTACAAAATCATATAAAATAAGGGTTTATAAGTAACCCCAACATATCCCAGGCCAAGGAGTTGGTCTGGTTATGCGAGTCGGAAGTCTACACGTAATATTTGTTCATGAGAGGTCTTGTGTGAATCTCCCAAAAAGAAGTTTGAGAAAGATTGTCATTGGATGACATATTTATGTTTGAACATAAGTTTTGTAAATTGAAAACTAAATCAGTTATATATATCTAAGGCAATTAATAAAATGTTTATGAATACGTATTACATTGTACTGAGAAACAATTGTTGCTTCAAGAAATAACAACTTTATAGTGAAGGGATTTCTTAAAGAAATTATTGATAGTAAAGTGGAATTTGATACGATTCAAAGATAAACTGATTACATGAGATGAAATGAAATTAACCAACCTAAACGAACATATCACGTTAGAGTGTCTAATAAGTATTCTCGCACATTATAGACAAACAATGAGTTTCTTATCAATGTCCAAAAAAATATATTCCTCGGTTGTTTAATTAAACCATTAAGAATGTTGACTCTGTGATATGGTACGATGCACTAATTCGAAAATTCCAAGTACATTGTCAAAATATGATTTGGATAGTTGAACCCGAATGAATATGATCCATTAGCCTCAAACCCGTCTTTATGAGAAAGACAATTGTAATTAGAACTTAGTGAATCATAATGACAAGAATATTACCGATAATTTCAATTATTGAAATTAAAGTAATACATTCACTGTTCGATGTAGTCAAGTTGCCTTTTATTTTCTCACAAAATTATTGCCGAGTATGACCTTATGTTTTGTTATATATATGTTCAAATAGAAAGTTCCGAATACAGATTTAGACTAGTTTTTTGCACATAACAACCAAAGTGTCTCGAAGTCAGTGAAAGTGGTATTGAGTTTGTGGTTTTTTGAGTAGGACCTAAGAATGGATACAAAAGAATTGTTCTAAAAAGCATTAAAATTAAGAAAATGTTTTGATATACGTATCAAATAGTTTGATTGTCGGTCAAGATATAGAGAAAGCGTATGTTCATAAGAAAGAACATTAAAAGGTACATAGATATTTCTAAAACATAAGTAAACAACACACTACTGATTGTTAACAATACATTTATATTAAAATCAACTTTAATTGTTTTAGAACCCGACCTAGGATTTGTAAATGATGTCTTTCATAGCAGATATAAAAGATATTGGGATTGTATCAAACAATATACAAGGACACCTTATTAAAATGTTTAATACGGAAATGAAAGATTGGTTCCTAATGTATTGGCAATAGGAATTATGATACATTTTTTGTTATCTATGATATCGTCATTTGTTTATGTATTTGATACATGAACCAAATATCAACCAAATTAATATCACTAAATGGTTGTTTGGAGTGTTATTGTGTATTTATGAAATACTAGATAATTGTTTATAGAAACAAAAAACTTCTTATGAAGGAGTGTTCGAACTCAAACTCCATAAGTGATATTGAGTATAATATATCGATAATAAATTCGAGTTAAGATTTTTAAGTTAGAAATGTTCCTACCGTGGCTGATTCAATGAAAAAGGATAAGTACATTGCCTTTAATAGCGTCGTAATAAAAAGCAATAGATATAAATATAATGCACAAGTTTATCGCTGAGCTGAGGATGACTCCAAATATTAAGAATCTTGTAATAATGTTGTATGATAACAGTGTCACGATATAGTTCTAATAGAACTTAGTGCTTATTGGAAGTCCAGAAACATACTTCAAATTGTTTCACATGATAAAGGTAATTTATCAGCGTCGAAGGTAGTTAATTGACAAAGTAAATGATTAAAGCATAATAGCATACTGTTCACCGAGAAACTGACCCAATTGGTTTGAGAAAATCGATTGGAAAAGTTGGAATAAGATTCCATAATTAATCCCAAGTCCAAGTGGGAGGTTGATAGAGTTAGGAGTATGCTTTCGGGGTAATTAAATAACTTTTTACATATATTTAACTCATTAAGCAATCATGCTCGAAATAAAGGTGTTTTTCTTCTATTATATACTTATATATAATGTGTTGTATTAAATAATTAATTTAATTAAAAGTGTATTTAATATAAAATCCATAAATGATACATTTTGTGATATTAGTTACAAATTGTTGTAACGTGAGTAATTCACATCACAATGAAAAAATATATACTATTTTAAATGTTCCTAGTCAAGTTGCATCAAGATTAGATATCGATGTATCCATTAAGATTAGAGTACGTCACGCTCTCGAAATGTTGAGTAGTGTATTACTCATGACTACTGGAGACACCTAGGGGTTATGTATTGATAGCTATTATATAATTATGGAACAACTCACTTGATAGTTTTATGTTGGTTAATATAACTATGGTTAAATAAAAAACATCGATGTGATTAATTTACACAATTCTCTTGACTTGATAATACTATGGATCTTCAATATAAAAGCTCCTTTTTTATTATAGTCAAACCATGACATGATGTCCATTGAGTGACTATAGTTAGGTCGAGTGGAAGTATTGAAAGAGAAGCACTATTTAAGAGAGGATTCGTCTCCTCGGTTATATAGGGTTAGTATTGCGGTCAACTCAAGTCAACTTAAAGTCAAAGTCTTTGGCCATAGCATTCTATTAATAATTATTATTATTGAACCAAGGACTTTGTATTTATATTGTAGAGATGAATATGGATAATGTTGGAATTTTAACCATTACCAAATTCCATAAGTCCAAAACGATATAGTTTTAACGAAGAGAATTGATGTAAATAAATGTCACAACAGGTTAACGCTTAATAAAGTAAAATTAGATTTCACCGGAACTAAGTAAGCAAAAAAATTTGGCCAAAATGTCACACTACCTGGTAAGTGACGTGTGAACACTAATTAACATTCAAATACTTCGATGTTAATCACTTACCAAATTTACACCTGACAAGTCACACAAGCACAATGATGAATTCTCTTTAGACCAAACGATTTAATTAGTTTATAATTGTTATAAATTAATTAATATCTATGAAATATTAATTATAAAATTTTGTACATGATTTGAAAAATAAATATTATTAAATATATTTATAATAATTATAAGTGTGTATATATATATATATCAATAAACAATTAAATTATATTTAATTAATAATATTTATTTAGGCTTAAATGGGATGTTAGCTCATGATGACATGGTAATAATTCAGCTATTATGAAGGCTATAGGTGCAGCTAAAATAGGCTTGATGGGTTGTAAATGGATGGCTCGAATTTAGTGAATTTGGTATAAGATATGATCCATATCTTTCTCTCTTTCATACATTATACAAAGACATCTAACCTTAATTGTTTAATGAATTGTTTAGCTACCTCAATTTCTATTATTGCTAGCTGATCATCCCTAGGAGCTTAAGCAAATCCAACTTAAATCAATTCAAAACAAGTATTATCTGATAGTCAAAGGTCTACGGTTTAATGATTAGCAGAATGTTGAATCGAAAAGCTTTCAAAGGAGCGAGAATTCATCATTATTAGGTTTGCATTAAGACATTAATATTAGGTATGTTTTTACTATATTATATTGTTTATAATCTTAAAATATTATTTTTTTATACGTATATATTATTATTAATTGTTAGTTATGTGACGATTCTTATATGTATTGATGTTGTCACATACTAGAGTGGTTATACACACACACACACACATATATATATAATAAGAAAAACAATTTTTTTACATATAAATCAGATATGCACGGCCAAATATTTTATATAAAAATTTATTATTTTATTAATACACACACACACATATATTAATATGTCATTTAGATATAATTGTACAATCCGTAATTATTTATGTCATCATATCATGCTAACAATTGAACATATATTTTATACATATATATCTTTAATAATAGTTGAAATACCTTTGGTGTCATACTTTTTTGGTGTAAACTTGAACTACCAAAAACACCCTTTAAACAATTCAAAAATATCTCCTTCAATCCAACAAAATAGCATCCGGAAAAAAATAGCATCATAGCACAACTCGATGAAAAAATAAAGTGCGGCCCACCGAAGCATACGTTTACTGAGTAAATGAATTATAAATTGAGCAAGTCATACGTACTCATTATCCAATAATAAATAAAGTGCTTCCCACCGAAGCATAAGTTTACTAAGTAAATGAATTATAAATTGAGCAAGTCATACGTACTCATCACCCATCATCCAATAATATTTATACAGCTACAAGCTGATTGAGCAAGTCATATGCCTATTTTTTTTTTTTTTTGAACGGGTACTTTATATACAACAAATCACTGGGACAACATATCCCATGTCAAATAAACGTTCGAAAGCAAGTTTCGAACTTGTGACATCCTGCACCAAAGCCGAATCAAATAACCACTTGGACAAAGGTGCTTGTCGTCATATGCCTATTACTATGGTAAGATAATGACGTGAGTGATTCTTCCCACTCTATAAATAAGATTCCATATTAATTCGCTTTCCACCGGGCAAACATCAATTACTTCTTTTACATTTCAGCTCAACATCGCCAGGTGGCAGTGGGAAAGAACTCAACATCTCCAAGTGGCAGTGGGAAAGGTATCATTCTAATAGTTTTTGATGCTTTAATCGGAGCATCAAAATCTTTTTCTCAAAAATTTTCCATATGCCCATGAATAAAAAAACTACTTTATTTTAACGTACTATTTTATTCAGTTTATTGTGGACTGGAAAAGTTGGAATTGCATTCACTCTTTGCTTTTAATTTAATTACAATATACGATAGCGACCTGATTTCCATCCTATTTTACAGTATAAATCGCTGCAAAATTGTAGCTTTCTCTAAATAATAATTAGCCTAAATATACGTATGGTGTAACTTCTCAGACTTATACAAGTAACATGATAATAATGCAAAATGAATTATTGACGTACAACTCCAGTTAAACGCAGTTACATGCATGGGTATGACCTTTATTTAGTATAAGTCTAGTTATTGGTGTTTAAGTAACTCCAAATCCAGTTAAAGCTTCTTGCTTGTATGGAGTGATAAGTCCAGTTACATGCATGGAGTGATAAGTCCAGTTACGCATGAGTCATACCTTTATTTGGTATCAAGTCATCATATACCTAGCTGGATTATGTTATAGTGATAAGTCCAGTTACATGCATGGAGTGATAAGTCCAGTTACATGCGTGAGTCATACCTTTATTTAGTATCGAGTCACCATATACCTAGCTGGATTATGATATATATATATATAGAGAGAGAGCAAAAAGTCATGGATTTAGTAACTAGACCTTCCTGCTTGCACGGATACTAAGTTACTAACAACCGTGGGTCATACCTGTATTAGTGACACTAACTTATATTGGTAACTGACCTTCTTGCTTGCACGGATGCATGCAGCCCGTGCTTATATTGGAAAATTTGCTCATTAAAGCTTCGATACATTGCATGTGAATATCACACATAATTTCAAAACATTAGTAAATATGATAAGAACAAAATCAGTCATTGCGCTTTCTAAGGCTAGATACCACTGAATAAAACAACAAAAAACTACTATATGCATTCATTTTTTCGCTCTTAAATTTGATATGCATAATATTTTAAAATTAGTGCTCATTCATTTATATCTCGTAAATGAAACCATTATCATCTCTTTATAATCCAGCATTTTTAGCACATTAAAATCATAAAACAAACAATGGACGTCAAACAATCCGATAAACAAAAATGCGCACATGATAAGGCATCACCTACCAAAGCTACAACAGGGAAAAATAAAAAAGAAGTACAAGAACAACCACGCAACGATCAACACACCCTCTTGATAGACGACTATGGCTGGGATCCAAATTTTACTTCTGAATTGGTAAGTTATATACTAATATATTACTATACACACACACACATACATACACATAAACATATGTAATAACAAGTATTCATTGTCTAATCTTATTTTTCTTCGTTTATTTTTGCAGATAAATTATTTGGAGAAAAATGGATGGTGACAATTAAGACAACTAAAATGAAATTATTTATCATCGTATCTTTAATAATAGTCAATTAGGAAAAATGTATATTGTTTAGTATTATCGTATTAAATGCTTCATTGTTAGATTTTTGTTTAACATTTATGTTTGTAAGTTATATGATCTTGCCATTTTTTTAATACTATAGAAATTAATGTGCAAAATTAACAAATTTAAAGCCTTATTAATCATACATGAATATTTATATTTTATACTGTTGCATACCAAAAATGAATAATCAAAGAAGGCGAAATAGAAGAATAAATGTTTCAACCGATGAACAAAGAGAAATTAACCGAGTAAGAGCAAGAGAACGAAGACAAGCCATGACTCCAGAGGAAAGAGAAGCATATCTTGCTCGACGTCATCAAGCTTGTAGATTATGCCGAGAAAGGCTTCAAAATACGTCTTTAAGTAGAAATTTAGATGGGATAACCAATGAAAATTTGGATGACATGCATCAATCAAATGAAGAATTATTTACAATATCGCAAGTAAACAACCACCAAACAAATTTAAATCAATCTAAAGAAACTGAAATGATGGTTATAGAGATAATTAACTCAAATGCGACAAATGAGCATATCAATGAAGAGTATCATCATTACCGCCAAGAAAGAAATCGTCAAAGACAAAGAGAACAAAGAGAAACCATGTCTACAGAACAAAGAGAACACTATCTAGCTCACCGTCGAAATTCTTACCATCAAAGACGACAAATTATGGAAAATGATAATGAAATGCAAAGACATCAAGGAGTATGCATACATATACGAACTCATAACGTTGTAAAAAATTTCAAAGACCACATTGACTTTCGAAGACATTCATTACAACGACCAAAATTTTGTCCGCATTGCTCAGCAAAATTATGGAACATGAAACATATTCTCTATGTTGTAAGAAAGGACGAACTATACTACCCCCCATTACAGTCACCAACTGAGCTCTACAACCTTTACATTAACACAAGTAATGATGGTGTGCACTTTAGAAGAAATATTCGATCATATAATCATGCATTTTCTTTTACTTCAATAGGAGTTCATATTGATGAAAATTTGGCAAACGGAAAAGTTGGGGTTTACACTTTTCATGCTCAAGGATGTATATATCACAATATTGGCGACTTACTTCCCAAAAAGGATATAGATCAAGGTTTTTGCAATTGTATATATATGACACTGACCATGAAATTGAAAATCGTATGGTGGAAAGTGAAGAGTTGGATAGAAGAATACTAGAAAAGATACAACATATATTAAATGAAAATAATAATTTTGCATAAAATTTTCGTCGAGTTTCACAGCTTCCTAACATTAACGACTGTACATTTATAATCAAGGAACAACCATTACAACGACAATATGCACTTCTGACAGCTTCACAAGTTGCAGGAATAGTGGTAGGTGATGAGAAAAGTATCATAAATGGTAGGGATATCGTTGTACAAACTGTATCAGGACAACTCATGAGAGTACCGGAGACACATGGTTGTTATGATCCTTTACAATATCCTCTTCTACTACCTTATGGAAATAATGGTTGGGACCTAAATTGTCGTAACGAGAATGGTAACCCTGTTACATGCCGAGAGTATTATGCATATCTCTTACAAGTACAAACATAGATCATTGATTACTTTATATATCTTTATAATCTTAGTATTAACCAAATATATTACTCAACTTTTATTTATCTTAGTAAAATACTTATATAATTAATGAATCTTATAATTATAGATTCGACAAGAAAGCACATCTCTTTTACTGCTCGGTGGAGTTTGTTACAACAATATATTGTGGATAATTACGTAAAAATTGAAAGTAGTAGAATGAGATGGTTTCGCGAAAAACAACATCACATAAGATCAGAACTGTATGTGGATCTACAAGATGATTGAATGCTGGAGAAAAACAATGTAGGTATATGAATTTACTTATATTACTTAATAAAATTAATGTGCACAATATGTTATATACATACATACATATATAATATCATCAGCATGCTAAAAAGGATTTGAAAATTAAATATAGGAAACATCGGAAGAAGAACAGTATTACCCGCTTCATTTAATGCAAGCCCACGCAACATGTACCAACATTACCAAGATGCTATGGCTTTGGTGCAGAAGTTTGGAAAGCCTGACCTTTTCATTACAATGACATGTAGTCCTTCATGGAATGAAATCACTTCTAAACTACTATATGGACAATCAGCTCAAGATCGTCCAGATCTTACGAAAAGAATATTTCATGCAAAACATGAGCAGCTAAAAGACGATATTTATAGCAAACAAGTTCTCGGTTTAGTTACAGCACATGTGCATGTTATAGAATTTCAGAAAAGAGGACTTCCTCATGCTCATATTCTTGTCATATTAAATGAGCAAGATAAACTTCATAGCCCAGATGATTACGATGCTATTGTAAGAGCATAATTCCTAGACCGTGACGAAGAAGCAGAATTATATACTACTGTTATTAAATGGATGCTTCATGGACCATGCGGAAGACATCGACCAAGTTCACCATGTATGAAAGATGGAAAATGCAAAAAGAATTGTCCAAAACAATTTTCTCCAACTACTCTTCAAGACAATGATTCATATCCAATCTATTGGAGGCGAGATAATGGTAGAAGCATTGCATTAGACAATGACAATGATTTTATTGTCGATAATCGTTGGGTTGTCCCATATAATCCATGGTTGTTAAATAAATATGATTGTCATATTAATGTCGAAGTTTGTAGAAGTATCAAATCTATCAAATACCTATACAAGTATGTCTACAAAGGTCCAGATCGTGTGGCAGTTGAAGTTCGTCCAGGAAGTGAGTACGATGAAATTCAAAAGTTTGTTGATGCAAGATGGATATGCCCTCAAGAGGCCTTTTAGAGAATTTTTGAATTTTCATTGCATACAATTTATCCTTCCATTCAACGATTACAAATACACTTACCAAGTAGGCAACAATTCACGTATCATTCTAATCAAACAGTGTCTGATATTTTGTTGGATGAAAGCCTCTCTACATCGATGCTAATTGAGTTCTTCAACACAAACTCGCAAGATCCCTAAGCAAGACAATTTTTATATCGTGAATTCCAGAGAAATACAGGTGGGTAACAGTTATAAAAAAATGGAGACGTAGGACATCATCAAAAGAAGTCATAGGGCGGATTTATAGCGTTTCACCATCAGAAGGAGAACGTTACTACTTGAGAATCCTTTTAAATCATGTAAAAGGACCAACCTCATTTGATTATCTTCTCATAGTTGATGGTATTAAATATCCAACTTTTTAGAAAATAGCGGAGAAGATAGGACTGTTGGAGGAAGATCAAAGCATTAGAGCATGTTTGCAGGAAGCATCAGCCACATGAATGCCATCATCTTTGAGAAGATTATTTGCTAGAATCTTGATTTATTGTACACCAACCGGTATTAGAAAATTATGGGACGAATTTTTCTACTATATGATAGAAGATTATTCGAGTTCAAGTGTAACATGCCGAGTTGTACTTGAAAATCATCTTTTAAAAGATCTTAATGTTTTATTAATGAACCATTGTAAAAAGTTTCTGATTACGACCTTCCAACAGTTAGAGATGACATAGATCATCGTTCATTAACCTCGAGATTAATAAATGAGCAGTATTCTATTATAACACCAAAAGAGGATTTAACTTTTGCTAGCAAGTTGAATGAATCCCAATTGCATGCATATACTGCAATTATGAATGTTGTTAATAATAAAGAGAGCATGATTTATTTTATTGATGGTCCTGGTGGAATAGGAAAGACGTTTCTCTATCGAGCAATACTTGCAACACTTCGACAAGAAGGTTTGATTGCACTTGCAACAGCCACATCCGGGGTTGCTGCGACTATTCTACCAGGCGGTCGAACGGCGCATTCGAGATTCAAAATTCCAATTAATACAACATCTGAATCAATGTGTATGATATCAAAACAATCAGAATTAGCAGATCTTTTACGTCAAGCATCCATTCTTATTTGGGATGAAGCAACTATGACTCATAGATATGCTTTCGAAGCATTGGATGAACCCTTAAGGATATTATAGGGAATAACTTGCCATTTGGAGGTAAAATTCTTATTATTGGAGGGGATTTTCGACAAGTCTTACCCGTTGTACAACGTGATACAATAGCAGAAACAAGCGATGCATGCATTGTTAAATCACCACTATGGAATCATTTAGAAGTCATCCAACTTACTCAAAATATGAAAGCAAAAAAGATTCTTTCTATTTGAATTTTCTATTACGTGTTGATGATGGGAATGAACCACACACAGGCGATGACTTGATTCGAATTCCGGATGAAATGGTAGCACCATAGGAAGATGAATGTTCAATAACTACTCTTATAAATACAATTTTTCCCACATTACAAGAAAATGCATTCCAAAAGGAATATATTGTGGCAAGAGCTTTAATTATCCCTCTCAATGAATGCGTCGATAAGTTGAATAACCAAGTTATTAATCTATTTCCTGGAGAATTACATACGTACTACTCATTTGATTTTGTCGAAGACGATACAAGAAATCTATACCAATTCGAATACCTTAATTCAATAACTCCAGGTGGTTTGCCTCCACATAAGTTGGTCTTAAAGAAAGGAGGACCGATCATGCTACTCCGGAATCTTGATCCAATGAATGGATCATGCAATGGTACCAGATTAATATGTCGTGAATTTTATAGAAACCATATAGATGCAGAGATTGCCACAAGACAATTTGTAGGAGATCTAGTTTTCTTACCAAGAATACCTATGAAGCCTTCCGAAGATATCCGTTTTCCATTCACATTATTGCGCAAACAATTTCCTATAAGGTTGAGTTTTGCCCTCACTTTCAATAAAGCACAAGGACGGACAATTCCACATAGGAATTTACTTGCCTCAACACGTGTTTGGCCATGGTCATCTTTATGTCGCGTTATCAAGAGGTGTTTCAATGAGTAACACGAAAGTTTTGATAAAAGATGGAAAAGTTCATGGAAAATTGGGAACTTATACTAAAAATGTTGTTTATATAGATGTACTTATATCGACTAAAAGATAAAATAGTCGAATAAATTTTATAAGCATTACTTTCGAATATGTTTATATAGTTTAGCCTTTCTACTTCTTTTTCATGGAGTGATAGTTTTATAAACCAAGCAACATTTGTGCACATCATTTTTCCTTGCGTATGTAAAATACACAATATTCATACAATAACAATTCACGTGCGAAGCGCGTGCCGTTATGCTCGTTTACTATAATTGTAATTTTAGGTAACACTAATGTATGTTTAAATAATTATTTACTATTATTTAAATCAATATATTATTTAAATAATTTATATAAAATAAATATGTTTCAAAAATTAAGTTTAAATTTTTTAAAAATTAGTTCATCCAAAATTTAATATTTAATAATGAACATTAATATTTTTAAAAATTGTTATAATATACGATCCAAATTAATTAATTATTTAAAAATAGATTTTGATTAAAAAAATTATGGAAATTTCTTCAAAACTTAAAATATCTGCAAGATTTTCTAAAAAATTAAATTTTAAAAATACTTTTCGAAAATATTATTATTAATTTTTTGTTATATTTCGACTAATTAATTACTATATATATATATATATATATATATATATATATATAGATTAATATAACTAAATTTATAATTAATTTTTTTAATGCTGTGTTTATGATTTGGAAGTAAAAAAAATAAATTTTTTAAATTTTATTAGTTATACACACATATATACAATATATGTTATAAATATGTTTATATGTATATATATTAAAAAATACTTTATACATATTATGTACATACAAATATTATTTTAATATTCATTAGATAATACATAATTATGTGTGTGTGTGTATAAATTACTAATATTTAACACACACACAAACATATATATATATATATATATATATATCCATTAATCCACTAATAATGCAAATACTTTAACCTGGTGAAGCTTTTTTGAACTTCCCAATAAACCAATTCTTGGAGCTAAAAAAACTTAAACTGACAAAAAAGACAGAGGGCATACATGTCATTTCTCCTTCCCATTTTCTCAAACCACTGAAAGTACACGATGGAGTCAATCAATCTTCACACTATCCTCAACTATTCTTCACGTTTTTTTTACCATTGTCTTCTTCCCTAGTAAAACCCCGACGATTAAGTCAACCGCCTCTTGCAATTTTTTGCTATTTCACTCTTTCCTTAATCTACAATCAGTATGATTTTTAGATATTTCACTCTTTCCTTAAAAATACAATCAGTATGCTGCTTAGATCTAAGAATGCGAATATGACAGTAGGTGGTAAAAGAAAAGGATTGACCGGCTTCGACATCTGGATTGACTGGCTTCGACATCTGGAATGTGCTCTCATCTTCCTCCAACTCTATGAATTCTATACTAAAACCAGATAGATACTTCTCCTGAAAAGTTGGTGATTTGTTGGTTTGATTTGCAAATTTGGGGTTCGATATAAAAATTAAGGAGACACCAACAAACTATCAGTGGGGTAAACTTCATACTACTCTTATATGCTTAATTTTACTTCTGTTTCATTTTATATTCCAATAATTCATCCATACTATGACTATGGACGAAACCCTATTTGCTATATTATTTATTAGAGGTCATGAATATTTAAGGTCATATTAACCATTGTACCTGTGTAGCTAATCAGTTATATTTAAGAGGTTAAAAAGAGATAAGTATGTCTTATTATTTCGTCGTACTTTTTTCCCATTGTTAGACCTACTTCTTTTATGGAGTGAAATTTAACCAACTAATTAACAGCTGATGTTGATCACTCTTTTCCATAGTTTCCACTTAAAAACTCTTTACCAAACAATCACAAACTTTTGCAGGAATCAATATATAATTGCACAAAGAAAAGCAAAAGGATTGATAGATAAATGTTATTCTTACCTTTTTAATGAACTTTTCAATGATGTACTTTTGTTGCCATTCTTTTTATCACTAAAATTTTTAAATGGAAAAGTTAATTCCGCATGAGATAAAGTTCTGTTATATGAGAATTGATACACCAACTATTTAAGCAGCTCTCATTGAAAATCTCTTTGACAAATAATCTCAAAATTTTGCAAAAAAAATATATAACTGGACAATATGATTACATAACCAAAATGTCTGATATGTGCTTAAGCTTTAAATGGTATATTTATAGATGTTTATACTTTTATTGCCATTGCTTTGATCTCTAAACAGTTTTACATACACTTAATTATATTGCATGAGCCAATATTTGGCTTATGACAATTACCAAATATCAAAAAGATTGATAGCTTTGTGTTATACTTAATTATATTTCCTTATTGAAATTTTATCTTATGATAATGGATGCTTATATAAAGAGCTTCTGAACATTTGTATCCTTTATAATTACCTGTTCGGCTCTTGTCTAATACATACTATTTCCAGTTGCACTTACATAACTCATACCTTTTAAGATAGATGTCACATACTGCTACTGTACAGATAGTATCATTGTTTTCAAACTTAATAGCATGCTCATTGACTAACATTCCTTTTGTCCATATCATTAACTGCCACATTATATGCTTTGGCTTTTAATCGTATGTAGTAACCGTTTATACTATTAATGCCATTATACTTATCTCCAAAATTTATGTATGATAGACTTAATTATTTTACCTGATTAAATGTTACTTCTAATAATGGATACTTACTAAACTGCCACATTATTTTTCCTCAATTTATACATATGTCCAAATTATTTTTACCGAATAGAAATTTAATTTTTGATAACTTATTACTTAACAAATGTTTATATAGTTCCCGCATAAAAATCTTTAATAAACAAGACCAAAAAAACGCCTCTCCAAATTACTAATTTGATTACCTATGTGAATTGATTATTAGATAGATTTATTAGTTAATACTATGTTCAAGTTTTTAACGATATGTTAATAGAACCTTTCCTTTCTTTTATATCTAATTTTTTGTATGAAACACACATACTACTTTTATCACTTCAATTTTTTATGGCATTTATATTCTTCAACACTAATTTCTAGTGTCCATATTTAATACATATGGCTGAATAAATTTCTTTTTGTGAATTTCTACATACCATGGCACGTATTAATTATTTTTTGGCTTTTCTATGCTAAATCAACAACTGACATTAGAAAACATGTTTGTTTATTTTTTCAAACATTCCTCTTTCATGTATTAAGTAATATTTGGTCTTAAATCACAATAAAGAATTGACCGTATATCACTATATATTGCACTGAATATTTACTATACAAAATGCGAACAAAACAAACTATTTAACTCAAAGAATAGGAGATTCGATAGTGAGAATATTGTAGTATATTATACAAACAACCGCCATATTATTTGCTTAGGCTTTAATCGTATGTAAAGGATGTTTCTACTTTCATACCCATTGATTTGGTCTATGAAATTCCTTTACGATACACTTAATTATATTGCCTAATTAAAGTTTTATTTATCTTAATGACACTTACCCAACCGACAAATTAAGTTTCAAAATTTAGTGCAAACATCTTTTTTTTTAACGAATTAAAATTAAATCTATGATAACGTTTATTAACAAATATTTATATTGTTTCCATGATTCAAAACGCCTGTAATACTTACTAATACCATTATCCACATGAATTGATTATCAGATAGATTTATTACTCAATGTTATTTCCAAGCTTTTAATGGTATGCTAATAGCTTTTTCCATCTTTAACCATTGTTTTCATATTTAATTTTTTGTATGATACACCCAAGAAACTTTTATCACTTGAATTTTCAATTTGTGGCATTTATATCCTTCAGCTACAAATTTTTAGTTTCCATATTTACTGCATATCTAAGATTGGTTGTGCAATTTATTACCGTTTATCAATTAATAGCTTATGTCATGCTTATCTAAACTTAGATATTTTTATCCTTCTTTCTCTTTTCCTTCAGAAAACCATTTAGCTCCAGGATTTAGTGGAGGAGAAGTAATTCAAAGGCAGAGATCCAAGAATTTAGGGTAACACCATTTAGTTGTTTTCTTTTACCGACTGCAAGCAATTTAGACAACATGCTTTCAAAAAGCTAACAGTCATAATTGTTGACTTTGCCTCACTTGAATAATTCATACTTTTATTATAGAATCCAAATTTTTTTTTTACTATTTAATCCATAACAACAACGATTACAACACTACTTAAACTACCATTCATCTTTGAATATCTCCATTCTATTTTTTCTCTCTCACTATTATTGGAACAAGTTATACATACTTACTTCTTACAGGCTATCAATGTTTATTCACTACTATTCTTATACTTATATTTCACTTTGCATTGCTCAACTGCTATGTAATAAGGTTCTATAGAATGAAAGTTGTCACACACCATATAAATATTTATTGATTATAAATGACTATCGCAATGTTATTGAATGATGCATTATTGTAGCATTCTAACATGGAATAAGCTGAAATTTGCATAAATTATGTCTGCGTGTTCTAGCATAAAAATGTGTATTACTAGCACGTAGTTGATGATATTTTATCCATTACCATTTTGACATAATTTATTTCAAATTTTCCATGATAAGCGGATGAATGTTCAACAGCGAGAACAATGTCGGTTAGCATAAAGAGCTTGACAAGAAGGATGGAAAGCGATGCAAGAGAAGTCGAGTTGGCCAACCATAGACGAGGACGTGCGTAACAAATGCAAACATCTAAAATGCAAACACAACCTACAGCCAGTATCACTTTCATCTATATTCACATTTTCACTTCATTGTTCAAATTAATATGCTGCACACACTACTTTTACAAAAAGTTTATAAAAGATAAACAATGACACCCCAAAGAATAGTAAAAAATGGTATGAATATGATGATTAGAAAACAAGCCCATCATCTTTTGTATATTATCATGTGGAAAAAATATCCCATAAAATTTTAATGAAACAAAGCGATTTTGCACTAATTATAATTTTTAAACTAATGATCTTTCATATTCAAGTGTTAGTTTGATAATGGGAAATTTAACTAATACCACTGCGCAGGAGCATTCATAGTAGATATCAATTCATACTCATACTGATTTAAATTTATATTGTTAGCAAAGTATTTTTAGAACTGTTGAATGGTGGCTTATGGTGCTGGCTTTGGATAGAAACCCAACATACTAACATATAACAATAATAACAGAATTGGCAATGATGCGTAAATGCACAGGTGCATTGAAGACAACTGCATTCACCTTATTCACTTTTCTGGGCATTATTCTTTTTCTTGCTTCAATACTTCAACCGTGGAACACATTTTTCAATGGCCGAAAATGAAGAATATTGTGACTTTGTTTGTTTTTTCCGTTTGTACAATAATTGTTTCGATATTATGTCATCGTTTTCAGTGAAATGGCCTTATTGTATTCCAATAACAACAACGCATTTTGCTGTTATGCAATTTGAATGTTAATGTACCAGATTTTAAGCTGTTCGTAGAACAAACATTGTATGTTTTCAAAAATTTGTTGCTTGGACCGTGCTCTCTGTGGTTAAAATATCTTCTTTTTTCCCAGCGTAAATTTTAAAGCATGTACACAAATTTTAAGACACGTACACAAGTTAATAATGTTGTTTTACTATATTACTTTCCATCTGCCTCGTACTGGTGTATATATATAAAGGTTATATACACACACAGAGACACAAGTGTTTAAATATTTTCATCCTTGTAAAATTATTTGAATAACATTTGTTTATTCATTTACATATATACAAACATTCGATATTTATATAAATAACAAACCTACATACATACAATACATACTGGATAGGCTAATATGTCCTTCGCGATATAAATCTCAGCATCTATATACAGGTATGTTATTCTTTGCATGGGTTATCATGTTACACATGCACGCACATGCATATATGTATATGATACATATGTGTATATTTATACGTATAAAATATAAATAAAATAAAATGGTATATAATTTATAAATTTAGATAAAATAAGAGCTTTTATTTAAATAAAATTTAGAAATATTCTAAATAAATTAGACCTCATTGGTCCAATATAAATCCAATAAGAGAAAGTTTTTTGAAATTCGCCCATAACTTCCGCTGTGACTTGGTCCAGTTCCAACAGAAGTAAGTGTTAGGATTGCAAAGTAGTCTCTATACTTTGTGGCTATCTCAGGTTACCGGCGCCGTATTATGAGCCAAACCTATGCTCGATAGGAAGACGCGGTTCTTATGTTTTGCCACTGACTTAAAGCTTAGGCGTAGTACCATCTGGACTTTTCCTTTTCTTCTCGATTCCTTTTCGTAGTTCAACTTCTATTGTGAGAGTGGTTCATTCGGTCCAGTGCTTGCATCAATTTGTATTAGACAACGTTTTGGAAAAATGAGTGTAATAATAGTGATACTGATTGGATTGGAGATGTTGATGGTCACAAAAGTATGGATTTGTTTTCTTCACGGGAGGCACAACTTTCACTTGGAGTTCAAAAACAACCAATTGTGACGTTTTCCGCCTGTGAAGATGAGTATGTTGCTGCTTCAACTTGTGTTCATCATATAATTTGGTTTTAAGAACTACTGAAGGAGTTAATAATGCAACAAATGTTGTACATACAATAAGTCAGCCGTAGCCCTTGTGAAGAACCCGTCTTCCACGATTGAAGTTCGCATATCAATACACCTTGTCATTATATTTGAGAATGCATTACAAAGAAAAGGAGTCCAAAAAAAGTGTGTTAATTCAAAAGATCAGGTACCCGATATTTTCATAAAGACGTTTGAAGCAGGAAGATTTTGAAAGATTACGAGATTTTCTTAGAGTTACAAAATCAAGTTTGTGGGGGGGGGGGGGTCCCAAACACATCCGGTTTTTGTTTAAGGAAACAACCTCATGTTCTTCTACTAAAAAAATTAATAAATTGCAAAATAATTACGTTTTCCAAGTGCGTATAGTTTTATTGGACCAGATGTATCTGTATGAATTAGTTCTAATGGCTTTTAGCTCTTGTTGTGGATTCTTTTGAAAACCTTTTTGTTGATTGCTTTTCGAATAAGCATTCGTCACACGATTGATTAATGTGATTAATGGATGGTAACCTTTTACCGTATTTTTTTAACTAGTTTAAGCCTTGAAAAGTAAGTTGTCCAAATCTTAAATGTCAAATCCATGATTATAACATGCTTTTAAACATTTAGGGTCATTATATGGAACATTCAATGGAAACATTATATTATTTGACATTGCTGCTTTGGCTATTAATCCCCTCGACCATCGCTCATAAAGCGAGCATGGTTTCTCATGTGAATATCATAGCCCTTTTTCTAGAAGTTGCCCAATACTTAAAAATATTTGTTTTCGTATTTAAAGAACATAATATTCATTAGATATAAAATTCCGTTTTTCGTATTTTAAACGAATTAAATTTTTTTCCCTCTTCCTTTGCCTGAGATTCTAAATTCGTCATTGAATTTAATGTCTTCACTTATTAACTCATCCATTGAAAATAAATTTGATTTTGATCTACATTGATTATTTTGGAAACATTAATTATTTTGAGCAATACTAATTTTGATATTTATGAAGATAATTAAGTTATATTGAAGATTCTAAAGTTTGGACATGTATTAAAAATACCTCAACCATCCATTTATGAGATGTGCTGCTATAAATATGAGTGCTTTCTCTAAATAGTAATAAATCAACAAAAAGCGTATTATTATTTATTTATTTATTGAAAAAGCAATTACCTAGGCCCAAAGCCCAAATAGACCTGGTACAATACCCGTTAATGCACCAGACCAGCTTATGCATCTTATTCTACTAACCCTAGCCGGACTTCATTACTTCACTTACTCAGTTTCTTCAGAACATCAAACCCTAGCAAAAATTAGGGTTTGTCATTTTTGGAATCAACAAAAAAGTTATAACCGAAGTTTGTAATAAAAATCCTTTTCACTTTTCTAGGCATTATTCTTCTTCTTGCTTCAATACTTCAACCGTGGAACACATTTTTCAATGGCCGAAAATGAAGAATATTGTGACTTTGTTTGTTTTTTCCATTTGTACAATAATTGTTTCGATATTATGTCATCGTTTTCATATACTGAAATGGCCTTATTGTATTCCACTTGCAACTACGCATTTTGCAGTTATGCAGTTTGAATGTTAATATAACAGATTTTAAGCTGTTAGGAGAACAAACATTGTATGTTTTTAAAAATTTGTTGCTTGGACCATGCTCTCTGTGGTTAAAATATCTTCTTTTTCCCCAGCGTAAATTTTAGAGCATGTACACAAATTTTAAGACATGTACACAAGTTAATAATGTTGTTTTACCATGTTACTTTACATTTGCCTCGTACTGGTGTATACACACACAAGTGTTTAAATATTTTCATCCTTGTAAAATTATTTGAATAAAATTTGTTTATACATTTACATACATACATATTTTCGATATTTATATAAATAAAAAACTTACATACATACATTTGCACAACATACAATACATACTGGATAGGCTAATATGTCTGTTGCGATATAAATTTCAGCATCTATATACAGGTATGTTATTCTTTGCATGGGTTATCATGTTACACACGCACATACATGCATATCTGTATATGATACATATGTGTATATTTATATGTACAAAATATAAATTAAATAAAATGGTATATAATTTATAAATTTAAATAAAATAAGAGCTATTATTTAAATAAAATTTAGAAATGTTCTAAATAAATTAGACCTCATTGGTCCAATATAAATCCAATAAGAGAAAGTTTCTTGAAATTCGAGCATAACTTTAGCTGTGAGTTGGTCCAATTCCAACAGAAGTAAGTGTTAGGATTGTAGAGCAGTCTCTATACTTTGTGGCTATCTCAGGTTACCGACACCGTACTATAAGCCAAACGTATGCTCGATGGGAAGACGCAGTTCTTATGTTTTGCCACTGACTTAATGCTTGGGCGCAGTACTATCTGGACTTTTCCTTTTCTTCTTGATTCCTTTTCGTAGTTCAACTTCTATTATGAGAGTGGTTCATTCGGTCCAGTGCTTGCATCAATTTGTCTTAGACAACGTTTCGGAAAATGAGTGTAACAATAGTGATACTGATTAGATTGGAGATGTTAATGGTCACAAAAGTAGAAGTGGATTTGTTTTCTTCACGAGAGGCACAACTTTCACTTGCAGTTCAAAAAACAACCAATTGTGACGTTTTCCGCCTGTGAAGATGAATATGTTGCTGCTTCAACTTGTGTTCATCATATAATTTGGTTTTAAGAACTATTTGAAGGAGTTAATAATGCAGCAAACGTTGTACATACAACAAGTCAGGCATAGCCCTTGCGAAGAACCCGTCTTCCACGATTGATGTTCGCATATCGATAGACCTTGTCATTTTATTTGAGAATGCATTACAAAGAAAAGGAGTCCACACAAAGTGTATTAATTCAAAAGATCAGGTACCGGATATTTTCATAAAGACGTTTGAAGCATGAAGATTTTGAAAGATTGCGAGATTTTCTTGGAGTTACAAAATCAAGTTTGGTGAAGGGGGTCTCAAACACATCCGGTTTTTGTTTAAGGAAACATGCTCATGTTCTTCTACTAAAATAATTAATAAATTGCAAAATAATTACTTTTTCCAAGTACATACATTTTTATTGGACCAGATCTATCTGTATGAATTAGTTCTAATGGCTTTTTAGCTCTTGTTGTGGATTCTTTTGAAAACCTTTTTGTTGATTGCTTTTCGAATGAGCATTCGTCACACGATTGATTAATGTGATTAATGGATGGTAACCTTT
Source organism: Allium cepa (assembly GCA_030765085.1). NCBI lineage: Eukaryota > Viridiplantae > Streptophyta > Magnoliopsida > Asparagales > Amaryllidaceae > Allium > Allium cepa. Next base: position 619,697,233 of record CM060942.1, read on the forward strand.
TACCGTATTTTCTTTTAACTAGTTTAAGCCTTGAAAAGTAAGATGTCCAAATCTTAAATGTCAAATCCATGATTATAACATGCTTTTAAACATTTAGGATCATTATATGGAATATTCAATGGAAACGTTCTATTATTTGACATTGCTGCTTTGGCTGTTAACCCCCCGACCATCGCTCATAAAGCGAGTATGGTTTCTCATGTGAATATCATAGCCCTTTTTCTAGAAGTTGCCCGATACTTGAAGATATTTATTTGCGTATTTAAAGAACATAATATTCATTAGATATAAAATTCCGTTTTCCATTTTTTAAACGAATTAAATTTTTTCCCTCTTCCTTTGCCTGAGATTCTAAATTCGTCATTGAAATTAATGTCTTCACTTATTAACTCATCCATTGAAAATAAATTTGATTTTGATCTACATCGATTGTTTTGGAAACATTAATTATTTTGAGCAATACTAATTTTGATATTTATGAAGATAATTAAGTTACATTGAAGATTCTAAAATTTGGACATGTATTAAAAATATCTCAACCATCCATTTATGAGATGTGTTGCTATAAACATGAGTGCTTTCTCTAAATAGTAATCAATCAACAAAAACGTTTTTTTTTTTTTTGAAAAAGCAATTACCTAGGCCCAAAGCCCAAATAGACCTGGTACAATACCCGTTAATACACCAGACCAGCTTATGCATCTTATTCTACTAACCCTAGCCGCACTTCATTACTTCATTTACTCAGTTTCTTCAGAACATCAAACCCTAGCAAAAATTAGGGTTAGTCATATTAGGAATCAACGAAAAAGTTATAACCGAAGTTTGTAATAAAAATCTTTTTCTCATTTGTAAAATACGCATTTCTCTTGCTTGGTGTCAAATTCAATTCTCCATCTTTTTATAAAATTTCTAGCATTTCTTTATGTACTCTCTTCTTCATTCAATAGTTTTAGCTTTATTCATTTCTAATAAGTTTAATACACATTCGTAATAAAACGAGAATTTATATGAAATGGAAAGTGATGAAGTACATTAGGAAGAAATCATGAAGTCAATTATCTGTCAATTTCTTTCCAGAAAATTTATTTCAGGTCACTAATCGCTCAATATATAACACCAACAAAATCATTCACATAAACAAGTATCTTGTTCATCTTGACATTTTAGAACAGTCCGTAGGCGCAAAAGAAACCCTCTTCCTCACCAGATCATAACCAATATGGAAATTCTGCTGTACAGTATTTCCGAATACAGGCATCCCACCAGTGGCCTGCATTACTAGACAAACCAATCCATCCGGACTAGGCGGCGTGTACGTGTTATATGGCTTCATCACCAACCTTGCACCTCCCTCAAAGTTAAACGTCATAGCTGGAAACTTATCCCTCGACCCTACCCTAAAACAGTAGAACGTGTTGCCAGGGTCCATGGTTATTGGAATCTTAACAAGAGCAGAAACTTCATCAGCAAGTTGTTTCAACACATTAGCCTTTAATAGCGTGACAGTTGTGCCTGAATCGATGAACATGTTCCCCTTTTCATTTGAGGATGCCTTGACCTTTATGTTCTTCCCTCCAATGGAGATGCTTTCGAGAGTGACGGAGTAAATTTTAGGGTCGACTAATGGAGTGGATACTACGTTTTTGCCGGAGATTACGGCCGCGTCACCAAAGTGCATGGTGCTGAAGGATGATTTTTGGTGGAAGGGGACTAGACAGTGAGAGAATCTTCCTTTGATGAGGGGGTTTAATTGGGAAAGAATGGAGATGGGCTCGGGCCTGAAGCCGGCTATGCCCACTTGATTTCCGTCTATGCTGCCGCTGTTGTTGTGGCCACACCCGAATACAATGTTTGGTATTGATACGGAGCGACCGTCTGTTGTGGCGAATGTGATTGTTTCGCTTGAGAGAGTGCCTGTCATTTAGTGGAAAAAAAAACTGATATGTACATTTTATTAAACATGCAAATATAGTGGAAAAAAACTGATATGTACATTTTATTAAACACGAGCAAAAATATATTGATCCAAAGTGTTCTGATTAACAATCCCAAGTGTTTTGGTAAACAATCTAGACCCTATTGAATAAAAATGGAAAAATCATGTAAATAGGGGTTTGGGGGGGGGGGGGGGGGGTGGGGGGGAAGAGGAAAGAAATAAAGAAAATGGTAAATTAATCAATTTTTTAACATGATTATTAATTTGCCTACAATCAATATATTTTTCTCTTTCAGAAGTTGTCAAAAGATATGAAATCTTAAATTTTTTATTTTTTGTAAATAATTTAAATTTTATTTGAATATTTTATTTTGACATACTGCATTTTAGAAACTTGAAGTTCATCGATATTATAGCTTCAATAATAATAATAATAATGTAGACATCAAATTTATATATCTTAAAAATATTACATACTTTTTTTTTTCCTTTTTTCCTTTTTGTGAAATCCGACTTCTTTAATGTTTTTATTGTATAATGTAAAAAAATGTAAACGAAATCTGCCAGGTTAATGTTTTGTCGTATCATTTATTATATTTTTTGATATTTGATTTGTTTTCTTCATTTGACAATCATCAAAATTACTGCACCTATATATCACCGTAAAGTTTTAGAGATATAACTATAAATCTGCATCAACATGGGGACAAAATTGATCAAAGAAAGCTATATGAAGAATAGAGAAAATTATGTATACCAGCGGTAAAAGATCCATCACCATAGCCAGCAAAATACTGGCAAGTGGAACCTTTAGAGCAAGCAGCTGGATCAACAATCTTGCAAAAAGTTGAACCACAAGGAAGCTTTTTGTACGTGGAAGAGGCTTGAGGGTTGAACACAGGAAACGACCTACCGCTGCATTCGGTACATGGCTTGCATCTCGACCACAAAAGATCACTTCCTGTGTCGAGGATTGCACGCACTTTTACAGGAGGTGTGCCAATGGAGAATTCCATTAAGTGGTTTGCGTTGTTGGGGAAGAGTCCCGATTTTGGAGATTTGGCTGCTAGTATGGAAAAGTTGCTATGGTGATCGTGAGTCAGTTTGATGCTGAAGCTTATGGAGCTTGTAAGCACTGGATGCAGAAAAAGAATGAAAGTAAATGGAAGAACTAGAAATGCGACTTCCATTTTGAGGTTTTTTCTACAGTGGTTGTGTATGAGAAGGAATTGGTCTTTATATAGATACTAAAATTTGAAGATGATCAGTAATAATTGAAATGATCATGAATATTTTCTGCATTGATTGGGTCATGTATGGTACATGCACCCTTTTCCATTTATTCTTAAAGATTTTATTTTCATCATAGTTCATTTGTTACTCTATTCATTTGAATTTATAACATGACAGTATTGGCCGAAGATAATAAATATAATCGTATCTTCTAGATGTTCAGTACAGAGGTTGAACTTCAAATTTTTCCTGAACATGATCACACTTTGCGTCCCCTTTATTTTTATTTTTTATCAAAATGAAATGGTGAATAGCATTATTTTCAATGCATTCAATTTGAAATGCTGAAGATAAGAGGGGCAAATGAGGCACCAAATAAGAAACTTTTTAGTGAACCAATGAAAAGAATTAAACTAACAAAATCCTGTTTTCTCCTCATAGATATTTTCCCTTGTTCTTTTCTTCCACTAAGAAGGAAAAGTTGAAAGTTCAAAAATTCGTTCTAATAATCAAAACAATATCACTCATTGACAACAAATATAGAATAACCAGTGTCACGGCACGCTTCGCGCGTGAATTATTTTTCTTATAAATTGTATATGTTTAAATCGATAAAAAATGATTTTTTTTATATTTTCAAGTGATATTAAGATTTGTGTATTTGTAAAGAAGTATTCTGAATTTCTAAAAAAAGTTTAATTTTAGATCATATTTTAAAAGTTTTCCGAATTCATAAAGCATTTTTATTCGTTAGATCCTTCTTCTAGGGACATTTGAATTTGTAAAAAAGTTTAATATTAGATCTTATTTTTAAATGGTTAAGATTTGATAATATATAGATGGCGTTTTTGGTAGTTCGCGTTGATACCAAAAAATTGTGACAGCAAAGCTATTACAACTATTATTAAAGATAAATTAATAATAGTAATTTTTTTATTTCCCAAACGTTATATCTTTCTATGTTGAAATATCAATCATTCTTTTTATCACCTAATTGCATGAAGGTATTTGTTTCCTGGTATGTATGTATTGTATATATGTAAAAATCAATTTCATAAAAGTCATAATTGTAACGACCTGATATTTTCAACCATTCGCATCCGCACATGTCGGACTTGAATTGCTTAAAATATTAGATTGTTAATTGAAATTTGGCAAAACATGTACAGTAAATAAATCAATCACAGAATCACAGATACAGAGTAGTACAATAATACGCAGCGGAATAAATGAATAGTAGTTCATGAAGCTACTATATAAACAGAGTTAGAAATAAAATAAATCAGAAAATCTCAGATGCAGTGAAGTCTCCAGTACGGACAGATGACTTCTCTGAACCAATCGACTAGATGACTGAAAGGATAGATAGCTGGATCTTCAAGCAAAGCTCTAACTTCGAAGGTGAGTCTCAAATGCTGTATCACTCAGTCGTCTGACCCGAGCGTAAAGCAAAACACAAAACACTCGAGTCAGGATTAACATTCTTATATTTATAAATCCAACTCAAGTGAAATATTAACTGAAATATAATTAACTTAGAGGATGTTTGAGATACCCATCCTCTAAGGATCCAATGAACTATCTACATGGTAGAAATATAAACTATAACATCGTGGTCATTTCAATTTTATTTATATTTCAAAACTAAAATATCATTTTCATTTCAAATATCTCTATTTTCCAAATTAGTATATATATATATCCAATAATTTATGAAGTAAAGTATTTTTATTTCCTCAAACTTCACAAATCGTTTCAAAAATCAACTCGACCTTCCCGTTCAAATTTAATTAAATCAAAATTTATCAATTTCCATTCAATTTAGTTTGTGACTAAACTAATTCAAATTTTATCTATTTTAAATACGGATTTGAACCACAAAATAAACCATTTAAATTTCAATAATTCGAAGTTAATATATTTCGGAGCTTTAAATATTAACCATTTCAAAGACTAAACTTTGATAGTTGCATTTATCTCCCAACTTGACTTCACTATTATTTAGTTTTAAAACATTCTCTTAATAAATTTAGTATTATTTATATGACCTTAAATTTACATTTTCTATATATTACCTTCGATTTCTTTAGGCATGAATCATCCATTAAATTTCTTAAATAAAAATTCAAGATATAGGATCATATGTTAAAGTTTCGAATTTATTAGTTTCAAATTGATTTAACTAAATAAAATCCTTAATTAATGACAAATTCAAATAAGTCCCAAATATATCTTCAAACCTTAGCTTATAAAATTTATTCCACAAATCTATTTCAGAAATACAAATTTAATAAATCCTTAAACATATTTCATATTAATAAAATCAATCATAATTAAATTATCTTAATATTAAATCTATATATAAAATAACCTTTATATATAATACTTTAAATCAATATTCATTAAAACCATATATTTCTTTTCAAGACCATAGAAATTATTTTCAAAACATTCATATAGACCACGGCGTCGATGTGAAATTTTCTATTCTATGTACAAGGGATACATATATTTATCATCTCAATCCGTAAGTTAAATATATACGGGTGGATATCATTTCAACCCGTAATCCCAAATTCAACTCAAATGAAAATCGCTTGGGTTTATCATTTCAACCCATAAAGAAATTCTCCTATTCTAAAATCCATTCGGGTATGTATCATTTCAACCCATAGTGACTTCTATACTAACAGCGAACTTGCAGAGTGATAACAGATATGAAAATAATAATAACAACAGACATATATCATCAAAAATAAATATAAACAATAGGATATGGTGTCATATCCCATAAGTGAACAGTTATAGATAATAACATATATAATAATTTAAATAATTACAGCATCATATTTCAATTGTCGTTTCAATTTAATCAAATTTAACAAATAAAAGAATGTTAATCGTGAGTGATTTCTCATCTTTCGAGGCTAGAGAATACAGAAGATGACATGGATACGCACATTGATACGGACACTAAAATTTGAATTATAAATCCGAGCACTAATTTCAAAGCAAAGTAGGATTGGCACGAATTGGACGAACGAGGCTGATAATCAAGAATTTATGAATTGAATCTGAATCAGTCTGATATATACAGAAATTTTTGCTATTTTAATAAAAATCAAAATTGCATCCCTAAGAAAAATTTAAAGTCGAATCACACACACACACATATATATAATTTACCTTTTTTTTCGTACATAAACCAATAGTTTTAACATTTGAAATAAAACATATATGTTAAATAAAAATCCTTATAATTTTTCCAAACCATTTTAATTTTTACACATAGATCAAAATTTCTATTTACAAATCTAAGACTCAAACCACCCCATACGACCTATGTATATAATATCATTAAGATTTATATTTTAAAATAAGATTAATATATAAAACTTCAACAAATTACACTGTTCAAATCTCATTTATAAACTATTATATACATATGGTACAAAATCCACTTCACAATACAATTATAAATTTTAAAGACTACTTTACCTATATATATATATAAACTAATATATAACTACCCATACATAAACAGTAAAGCCTATACGCAGACTTATATAAATTTTAGACAACGGATGTACGAATTACTTATATAACTTATATTATAACTTATTTTATAAATATATATAATACTGTAACCTGTGCAGACCGAAAGTATAAGTTAGAATATAAACTTTATACAATATATATAAATAGCAACTAATATAACTTTAATTTTTTTTTGCGAAAGCAACTGGTCTACACTAAAACACATATACACCCTTAACCTTTATGCAAACATGCATGCCAACCGAAATGAAAACTTTTATATTAGAAAACTAACTCCATACATAAGTGTATGCAAAGTGTGTGTGTGTGTGTGTGTGTATATATATATATAAGGCCATAAAGATATATCTATAATTATTATAACTTTATATAAATATATGTCATATACGAACTTAGGAAAATAAACAACTTCAAAAATCCTATACAACTTCCATAATAATAAGATGTAGATTGACCTTCAATAAAAGTTATAAACGTGTTTATTATAAAACTATATATATATAATAACGGATTTACAAAACTTATAAAATAAATCATACAATATGGTTTGTAAAATATACATATATGGACTCAATGTTAAAACAAAAATGAATATAAATCTACTTGCCAAATACGCAGACTCTATTCGCGGATCCAACACAACTCACATATATTAAATATGCATACACTTCTAAAAACAAAACAAACTTTTCAAAAAAAATGGAAATCACGTTTGGTATATATATGTATTCAAATCCAACAACTTTATATAAACCACTATATGTATGCATCTTATATTTTTATACCACTATCAATATATCATAACTATACTCCATATAAACAAATATGCGTACCAACTTTGAATGCTAGAATATGCATCAACGGCACGTACAGTGGACGTGTATTGATAAAATCATTAAATATAAAACTATATATAAAATATATATAAATAACACTTGCAAATATAAACTTAACTTACCTACGCCTGGTTATGCGAACAGTAGAGGAAACAGGGGAGGGTCGCTGCGTCTTCGATGGATATTGCGCAAGGGGAAGAGTGGGTTCGGTGGAGGAGCGGAGTTTGGAAAAGGTGAAGGAGAGGCCGAAATTTGTAGTGCCAGGCAAGTTTATATAGAAGAGGAAGAAACAATGGAGAGGGAAAGAAGAGAAATCTGGGAAGAAGCAATAAAAAAGGGAAGAACATACGAACAGAAGTAAATAAAAACGACTAAATAAAAGTAACCAAAGAAATAGCACAATCACGTGCTATGATTCAGTGGAGGATTTAAGGCAAAATATTCACGTTGATTCAGGAAAATAATCAAAGCAAATAAATGGTAACACGTTTCAAATTTGAACGGAAGAAAAGAGAAAAGTCACAATTCCGAAAAAATATCAAAGTAACAGCTACACATTTATTCAAGAGCTATTAAAGCAATTTTTAAATTGTGAAGGCAACGTTACTCTACAGTATATTTTTAAAATAAGAATGCTGAACGACAATCAACAGTCAAATATGGTGCGGTGTAAATGGCAAGAGTCATGCTGATTACTGAATAAAATAAAACAAATAACCATTTTTTTTATTTTTTTCAGATGGTGGAAAAATAAAGAAATAAAAGGTCAGTGAAAATAGAATGAATATATTAGAAAGTAACGATTCTAGTAGCAATGGTTATCTTAGATTAAGTTGAAAAATTTATAATAATTTATTACCGTTGCTATGGTTCAAACTTTTTTTGAAAGCAAGGAAGACAAAAGGTCACAATTAAATGTAAGGTTTAAATTTTGAATAAATACAAAACGTATCTAAGTTTATACGTTTATAACTTTCCAGTTGTAGTGTATATATATAATGAACGGTCATAATGAAAAAAGTGGAAACAGGGAGCGTAGGAAAGGAAAGGTTAGAAAAATAAAATTCAGCCTAAAATATAATTTCTTAATTTTTAGTGGAAATTTATCATTTGCCACATTTAACTATACGTAATCCAAATGTAAGATTTTATTTCAAAATATTATTATTTAAAATTTCTCAAAAATCAAATTAAATACGCTAAATAAAACCATTAAAAGTTAACAAAATTTTACAAGTCGTTACACTCTCCCCCACTCAAAACTTTTCGTCCCCGAAAAGGAAGAAGGTAGGAGAATAGAAACAACCAGAAAGATAAATAGATTGAAAAACAAGGATAAACAATTAATTTAAGACCATATAAATTTTACTTGAAATATTCATTTGAAAACTTCATTTGAAATTAAATTTCTTTAATACTTAAAAAAAATTTCAAACCCATTTGTAAAATTTCTTGCTTCCTTTATAAATACCATTTATAAGTTTTAAATAACACCTTTTTAAATATATATGAAAACTATTTGGAAACGGTTATTCACATCCTTGGTTATATTTTCAAGGAAGTTATTTGACCACATTAAATCCATAGTTTATAAATTTACTAATTTATCTTAAGACACTTTCAACATTATAGATAAATTAATACTCATTTCTTAAATATGTTATATTAAATTAATAACTTCTGAAATATTAATAACACTAATGATTTACTATTAAAACATGTAGTATATAAATAAACAATATTTTAAAGATTATATTCAAAAAGGAAAGGAGGGTAGATTCGAAAAAACGGAATATAGGTGAATAAATAAAGCTTAGCTGATAAAGTAGGTTCAAAGGGATAGTATCGGGCTCGAATAATTAAATCAAACCATAAAATTTTAATCTCAAATGTTAATACAAAATTTCTTTGTTGGAAATACCTTTATAATAAAATACTTTTATATCGAAACGAATTTTTCCTTTTTATAACTCGATGTTTCAACAAGTTTATCCTCGTTCTTGCAGACTCTGGCCATGCATTGATCAGTCACAAAGCTCGAATTCTTCAAGTACTTAGTAGACCTGTTTCAGCACTTAGTGAAAATACTTGAAAAACCTTTTAAAAAACAGATATGGAAAGTACAATCCAAACAAAACAATCAAACCAAAACCTTTGTTCAACCATGGTTCGCAGATACACAATGGTTATGCCTGGATCCCCCAGGAAACAATCCGTATTCGTAAGCTTTCTCAGCCTTGCGAGTTACGCCATGATGACTAGTAGGGTGCAAGATACACAATGGTTACGCCTGGGTCCCCCAGGAAACAATCTGTAACCCTAGGCCATCTCAGCCAGGCAGTTTCGCTACTAATGCGACCTATACAGATTGCAGGATACACAATGGTTACGCCTGGATCCCCCAGGAAACAATCTGTACCCCTAGTCAGACTCAGCCAGGCAGTTGCGCTATGCAGTCGCGAGAGAAAAAAACCATGGGTTATGCCACGGTGGGAACACTCGAGTATCACATCCGGAAAACCAAAAATCAGATAGAATAATATCAATAGAATGAATCCACCATGTGGCCACAAAGCGGATATCAAGCAGAAGGCACTTTCATTATCTTTACTTCGAAAAATATATATCATATAGTACCTTTCCAAATACTTTCAAATATCATACTTATATAAAGTCCATTATATATAGGATTCCTTTTCCAAATCGAATACTTTCCAGATCAATAGCTATCAAATCATACTTATATAGACTTCGATTATAAAAGAATTCTCTTTCCAAATTGAGTATCTTTTAAATCAATAGATTTCAAATCAACTTCATACTTATACAAATCCATTTTATATAAGTTCGACCACTCCCGAATCAAGTATTTAGTAAATCAAGGTTCTCAAAAAATTTCTCGTTTCAATATCATTTCAATTTCAAGATCATATATGATTTCACCAAATTTTCTTCCAAATTAAATATATTCAGTTTCAAAGTTCTTAAACAATAGGTTTACAAAATAATCCAAATTTCCAAATCAACAAAATTTAGGTCAAACAAATTCATTTCCAAAATCACCATATAAGTACTGGTCTTGGTTCCAATCTAATTTCAAAACCAAATATTCTTCTCAAAATCAATTATACTCAAAATGGTTTCTAAATTTATAATTATCCCTTTAAAACCTTTAACTATTTATTTCTATACGAAAAAAAATCCATTTTTCCTTTTTCGAATTATTTATTTAACAAAAGTTTCAAGTTTACTTAAGTCATACTCTTCATACTTTAAACATACAAAACTAAACTTATATTCTTTATAAAATATTTTATACTCTTCAAAATTTCTTAGTTTTAAAATTTTAAACCTTGATTTGGAAGTGCTCGAACCTTCAAACTAGTCGGTGAAATCAAATTTCAAATCCAAGAGTTGGAAGTCAGCAAATCAATTTTTTTTATATAAATAGAGTTATACTAAATCAAATCGAAAACTCGAGGATTGAACATCGGATTACTTTAAATTATTTCAAATATATATACCTATATCTTTCGAATATCAAATCATACTTCGGAATTTGAAATCAAAATTGGTTTCACAAAGTCGCTCGCACAGCAAAGCTACTAGAGTGGCCTCTCCCTCACTCTGAAACTCGAAAATCAATGTCGAAGATGCGTGCACTCATCACCAAAATTATTTTCCAACGACAAAGTGAGTTCTAGACTTCTATTTTTTTTTTTAAACTTCTTTGAAATTTCTTTGAAATCATTGGAACTCGTTTGAGTCATTTGAAACACTTCTTATTCAGAAAATACTTTCAACTCATATTATTATAAAATTTCAAAAATCTTAAAACCAATTTCAAAATACCGGAGTTCAATTCCTCGAAATTAAAATTCAAAATCCCTTAGTTATAAATCCTTTATATCATCGAATTCCTTATAAATTTCCAAAATTTCAAATCCTTTCAAAATTTCAAACTTTCATTTATAAAAGATATATAATCCTTATCGAAAATATTTCACTTTTATATATAGAATAAAATCATACTTATCAAGATAATAATTTCGATATATAAAACAATTTGAAACATAACTCGATTTTCAAAGGATGATTCAAGAATGGATTTCAAAGCAACGATAGAGATTTAAATTAGAGGAACTCCAATCAATAGAATCCTGATTCGAAGATAGACTTGATCGAAGATGAGATAATTAAATTACAAAATAGAAGATGGATATACTTCTATAAATCATGGCGACCTTAACCGGGTCAACCGTGACTTCATGAATACGATCGATGCGGAATTCCAAGGCAAATCGACATTCGATCGCCAGATATAGAATTCGACATAACCAGAGATAGCGGCATCTAAACCGAGGATATATAAATCTTCGGTGAATCAATGCCGATTGTAAAGGAGTTTTCACCCCCTTTACAAAACATTGAGTGGAGTTATGGAATACTCCAGAATAAAACGAATATAAATAGAAGAGACAAGAATGAATTTCGAAACCGAGGGACATTCCAAAATTCAAAGGAAATCGAGTCAAAAGGGAAGAGATTCAACTCGAATGAAAGTGATTCTGTAAATAAATTTACCATATATGCTAAGTTTTGCCTAGAGCCAAAGCTCTGATACCAACTGTAACGACCTGATATTTTCAACTATTCGCATCCGCACATGTCGGACTTGAATTCCTCAAAATATCAGATTGTTAATTAAAATTTGAAAAAAATATACAGTAAATAAATCAATCACAGAATCATAGGTACAGAGTAGTACAATAATACGCAGCGAAATAAATGAATAGTAGTTCATGAAGCTACTATATAAACAAAGTTAGAATAAAATACATCATAAATCCCAGATGCAGTGAAGTCTCCAGTACGGGCTGATGACTTCTTTGAACCAATCGACTAGATGACTGAAAGGATAGATAGCTGGATCTTCAAGCAAAGCTCCAACTTCGAAGGTGAGTCTCAAATGCTGTATCACTCAGTTCGACACGAGCGTAAAGCAAAACATAAAACACTCGAGTCAGGATTAACATTCTTATATCTATAAATCCAACTCAAGTGAAATATTAGCTGAAATATAATTAACTTAGAGGATGTTTGGGATACCCATCTCTAATGATCCAAGGAACTATCTACAGGGTAAAAATATAAACTATAACATCGTGGTCATTTCAAGTTTATTTATATTTCAAAACTAAAATATCATTTTCATTTCAAATATCTCTATTTTCCAAATTAGTATATATATATATATATATATATATATATATCCAATAATTTATGAAGTAAAGTATTTTTATTTCCTCAAACTTCACAAATCGTTTCAAAAATCAACTCGACCTTCCCGTTTGAATTTAATTAAATCAAAATTTATCAATTTCCATTCAATTTAGTTTCTGACTAAACTAATTCAAATTTTATCTATTTTAAATACGGATTTGAACCACAAAATAGGCCATTTAAATTTCAATATAATTCGAAGTTAATATATTTCAGAGCTTTAAATATTCAACATTTCAAAGACTAAACTTTGATAGTTGCGTTTATCTCCCAACTTGACTTCACTATTATTTAGTTTTGAAATATTCTCTTAATAAATTCAATATTATTTATATGACCTTAATTTTACATTTTCTATATATTACCTTCATTTTTTTAGACATGAATCATCCATTAAATTTCTTAAATAAAAATTCAAGTTATAGGATCATATGTTAATGTTTCGAATTTAATAGTTTCAAATTGATTTAACTAAATAAAATCCTTAATTAATGACAAATTCAAATAAGTCCCAAATATATCTTCAAACCTTAGCTCATAAAATTTATTCCACAAATCTATTTCAGAAATACAAATTTAATAAATCCTTAAACATATTTCATGTTAATAAAATCAATCTTAATTAAATTATCTTAATATTAAATCTATATATAAAATAACCTTTATATATAATACTTTAAATCAATATTCATTAAAACCATATATTTCTTTTCAAGACCATAGAAATTATTTTCAAAACATTCATATAGACTACGGTGTCAATGTAAAATTTTCTATTCTATGTACAAGGGATACAGATATTTATCATTTCAATCCGTAAGTGAAATATATACGGGTGGATATCATTTCAACCCGTAATCCCAAATTCAATTCAAATGAAAATCGCTTGGGTTTATCATTTCAACCCATAAAGAAATTCTCCTATTCTAAAATCCATTCGGGTATGTATCATTTCGACCCATAGTGATTTCTATACTAACAGGGAACTTGCAGAGTGATAACAGATATGAAAATAATAATAACAACAGGAATATATCATCAAAAATAAATATAAACAATAGGATATGGTTTCATATCCCATAAGTGAACAGTTACAGATAATAGCATATATAACACTTTAAATAACTACAGCATCATATTTCAATTGTTGTTTCAATTTAATCAAATTTAACAAATTTACCTTTTTTTCATACATAAACCAATAGTTTTAACATTTGAAATAAAACATACATGTTAAATAAAAATCCTTATAACTTTTCCAAACCATTTTAATTTTTACACATAGATCAAAATTTCTATTTACAAATCTAAGACCCAAACAACCCCATACGACCTATGTATATAATATCATTAAGATTTATATTTTAAAATAAGATTAATATATAAAATTTTAACAAATTACACTGTTCAAATCTCATTTGTAAACTACTATATACATATGGTACAAAATCCACTTCACAATACAATTATAAATTTTAAACACTACTTTACCTATATATATATAAACTAATATATAACTACCCATACATAAACAGTAAAGCCTATACACAGACTTGTATAAAATTTTAGACAACGGACGTACGAATTACTTATATAACTTATATTATAACTTATTTTATAAATATATATAATACTGTAACCTGTGCAGACCAGAAGTATAAGTTAGAATGTAAACTTTATACAATATATATAAATAGCAACTAATATAACTTTTTTTTTTGCGAAAGCAACTGGTCTACACTAAAACACATATACACCCTTAACCTTTATGCAAACATGCATGCCAACTGAAATGAAAACTTATATATTAGAAAACTAACTCCATACATAAGTGTATGCAAAGTATATGTATATATATATATATATAAGGCCATAAAGATATATCTTTAATTGTTATAACTTTATATAAATATATGTCATATACGAACTTACGAAAATAAACAACTTCAAAAATCCTATACAACTTCCATAATAATAAGATGTAGATTGACCTTCAATAAAAGTTATAAACGTGTTTATTATAAAACTATATATATAATAACGGATTTACAAAACTTATAAAATAAATCATACAATATGGATTGTAAAATATACATATATGGACTCAATGTTAAAACAAAAGTGAATATAAATCTACTTGCCAAATATGCAGACTCCATTTGCGGATCCAACACAACTCACACATATTAAATATGCATACACTTCTAAAAACAAAACAAACTTTTCAAAAAAAAATGGAAGCCACGTTTGGTATATATATGTATTCAAATCCAACAACTTTATATAAACCACTATATGTATGCATCTTATATTTTTATACCACTATCAATATATCATAACTGTACTCCATATAAACAAATATGCGTACCAACTTTGAATGCTTGAATATGCATCAATAGCATGTACAGGGGACGTGTTTTGATAAAATTATTAAATATAAAACTATATGCATCAACAACACGTACAGGGGAGGGTCGCTGCGACTTCGATGGATATTGCGCAAGGGGAAGAGTGGGTTCGGTGGAGGAGCGGAGTTTGGAAAAGGTGAAGGAGAGGCCGAAATTTGTAGTGCCAGGCAAGTTTATATAGAAGAGGAAGAAACAATGGAGAGGGAAAGAAGAGAAATCTGGGAAGAAGCAATAAAAAAGGGAAGAAAATACGAACAGAAGTAAATGGAAACGACTAAATAAAAGTAACCAAAAAAATAGCACAATCACGTGCTATGATTCAGTGGAGGATTTAAGGCAAAATATTCACGTTGATTCAGGAAAATAATCAAAGCAAATAAATGGTAGCACGTTTCAAATTTGAATGGAAGGAAAGAGAAAAGTCACAATTTCGGAAAAATATCAAAGTAACAGCTACACATTTGTTCAAGAGCTATTAAAGCAATTTTTAAATTGTGAAGGCAACGTTACTTTGCGGTATATTTTTTAAAATAAGAATGCTGAACGAAAATCGACAGTCAAATATGGTGCAGTGTAAATGGAAAGAGTCACGCTGATTACTGAATAAAATAAAACGAATAACCATTAATTTTTGTTTTTTTAGACGGTGAAAAAATAAAGAAATAAAAGGTCAGTGAAAGTAGGAATGAATATATTAGAAAAGTAACGATTCTAGTAGCAACGGTCATCGTAGATTAAGTTGAAAAATTTATAATAATTTATTACCTTGGCTATGGTTCAAACCTTTTTTGAAAGCAAGGAAACCAAAAGGTCACAATTAAAGGTAAGCTTTAAATTTTTAATAAATACAATCTAAGTTTATACGTTATAACTTTCCAGCTGTAGTGTATATATATAATGAACAATCATAATGAAAGAAGTGGAAACAGGGAGCATAGAAAAGGAAAGGTTAGAAAAATAAAATTTTCACCCTAAAATATACTTTCTTAATTTTTAATGGAAATTTATCATTTGCCACATTTAACTATACTATTTCAAAATATTATTATCTAAAATTTCTCAAAAATCAAATTAAATACGCTAAATAAAACCATTAAAAATTAACAAAATTTTACGGATCGTTACAATAATTTTAACTGTGAAATATATTTCTTTGAAATTAGGAGTGAAAATTCAACTTCCTAATTCATTCATTTCATATGCATTGCTTTAGAATTCGTTTGTAAACTCTATTGTAAAATTCCTTCTAAGCTTCCACCTAGGCCCCGCTTAGGCGCTACGCTAGTCTTACAACCTAGGCTTTTTCCTAGCCCGTCTAGATGAGACCTACTGCATTATCGAAGTATGTAAACTGGTTTATATGCACCAATTTAGGCTTAATGCCTCTTATAACAATCAAAATATTTGTTTCAAACGATTTTATCTCCGTAGCTGCTTTCAAACTCATCCAAATCCATGTATCCCATTATGGATCAGTCAATATTAAATACTAAAATTTCATCCAAAATACACGATTTTATCAAAAACGTTTAGCTTCGATTAATCTTAAATTAATTCTCGCCCAAGCGATTAATCCTTAGTCCATGATTACCGGCCAATCTGCCTAGTGATTTTTACAACCTTGATTATAAATATTTTGATTATTCTATAGACTATGAAAAATTGACACTTTAGAACATCTTCTAGATTGTTATATTTTGTATTTACTTTTTTGTTAAATGTATTTGATATTTGTGAAATTGACATTCACGTTAACCATTTTATTTGATACTACTACAAAATCAAACGAAAAATGTGACATCTTGTCGAACCCTTAGATATTTTGACCCCATCTATCAAGTATTATATAGATCATTACACTAACAATTATTTTTTATGCAAACAAAGATCAATATTCATCTGATACAATATTTATCGGATTAGTCCCAGTTTTGGATAGGTTATAAGAACGATAATATTTATATTTTGTGAAAAATTCATACTCGAACAGTCGTAATATTTCAAAAGTACTTCCATTTTGTTTTCCATGTAGTCTTTTTTGTGTAAGTGGCAGAGAATAAGAATTAACATCTTATCTCTTTTGATTTGTGAATGTAAATATTGCTGTATTGGAAAACACCATTGTTCTAGTGGTTAACTGATTCGACTTTGATGCGAGAGGTCACAAGTTCGAAACTCACATAGCGTGATTCGAACATTTATTGACATATGATTTATGGTTTATTGTCTCAGTGACATGTTGTATCTAAGTACCATTTCAAAAAAATATTGTTGTGTTTATAATGGGAAGTAAGACGACTGATCGTCAGAAAAAGGTTTGGTCTTCTATTGTAACTTTAATTGCAAAATCCTATGTGGTTGGAGATTATTTATAAAATCCATTATTACGAAAGGACAGCCATAAGGCGGGGTAAATGGGGTACTAAATAAGGAAGTAAGGAACATAATTAAATTAATAAAACGTTGCTTTCCTTTCTTAGATTTTTTTTCCATATAGATATTTTTCCTAATTCTTTTCTTCCAAAAAAAGTAGAAGTTCTTCTAAAATTCAATTCAATAATCAAACAATACAACTTATATTTTTTATCCACACTTATGACGACAAATCTAGAATATAATAAAGTAAATTTTTCTGTATTCCCAAATGTTATATCCTGCTATATTGAAACATCAATCATTCGTTTTTAACTCTAAATCACATGAGCTTAATTATCTTATGGTATGCATTGTATATATGTCAAACTCAATCCCATAGAATTCAATATTTTAAGTGTGAAATATATCTAGAAAAGTAGAAGTGAAAATTCATGTTCATAATATGCATTGATTTAGAATTCTTTTTAGCGCCTTAAATTTCACATCTTATATTTTCGGCACTAACTTCTTTGGGTGGACATGAGAAATTGAAATCTAGCTTGGCAATGGATACATATGTATAACGATTGAAACAGACTCGACCCACTCTCCCCCTCATTTTAGTTTTCTTTTTTCCTAAATAAAAATTAACTGCAATCACTAAATCTTTTCCACCGCATGCCATCCTCCACTCGCCCAAGTTATCCCACTAACAAAGCGCTCTCCCAGCCAAAGCTACATCGTCATTCATCTGCAGTCTTTCGCTGCCACTTCATCTGCATGCGCAAGAGAACTACGATATCTTCCCACTACATGCATTCCCTATTGCCTCCATGTGTCCCTCTTGTCTACTCCAACAACCAATTGCGTACGCTAACCCACTGCATTTAGTTATATATATTAAAATATTTTGATTACTTTACAAATTATGTAAAATTGACATTTTTGAAATATTTATAAAATTAGTATATTAGACATTCACAAATTTGTTAGATATAATTGATATTTGTGAAATGAACATTCAAGATAAACATCTATTCCATTATATATAAACCATAATTGCAACCATTTTCCTTCATTGCTGACAATTATCTCAGTCCAAATATTGCCTTGTCCACAATTTGGGCTTTTAATTTACAATTTAGACATTCCATGTTTCACATTTTTGAATTCAACCAGAGATTAAAGAATCAAATTAAGGTTGTAGCATACAAAAAGTCAATCTTTTATTACCTCTAACTAATTCTAGATTAAATCTACCATTTTCTAATGATTTCACCTGGATATTAGAGAATCAAATTAAGGCTGCAACATATAAAACGTCAATCTTTTATTACCTCCAATTAATCCCATATTTAGCCTCTCATTTTCTTACATTACAGTGGCTATAATCTTTTATCTTATTTCATTTTATAATGATCTCTCATGTTTTTGTTGCTTTAGTTTTCTCAAGAAGATTAATTCCTTTTATTATCGATGATTAGTTCCACCTTTATCTCACATTTGCTCATAGCACATATGTTATGATTTTGATAGAGTCTTTCCTTTTAAACTACTTTTCTCATTTTCTCTTGCTTTAATTTTTCCAATATATATCAATTCCTTTTATTTCCTTTAATTAATTCCACGTTTATTCACCCGTTTTCTAACATTACTGCAGGTCTGAATATGTTAATTTCTTTCTTTTTATAATAGTTTTTCTCCCTTGCTTTAGTTCCCTCAAGATAGATCTAAAAATCTTAGGCACCGAATGAAACTGATGCCTCCTTAGTTTTCCTTAATCCATCTTTAATCGTCGCCATTTCAATTAAGACGGTGAGCATCTAAGCAACTGAACATCTTATGTGTATACTGTTGGTAGCTACTGGTGTGAATTTATGAATATATAGTTTTACATCACTTTATTATGATCAGGCATTCAATACCTTTTGAACATACTATACTTTTTAGTTTCTTTTTTCTTCTTATGCCAATAGTTTAGTTGAATTTCTTGCTCCTCTATCTAATTTTTTGTTGATTTTTATTGCACTTTTTTAAATTGGTGCTTTGAAAATCTATTTTGAATCGAAGTTCCTATGAATATTGTTTGAATTTTGTATAAATAAAATGTATGCTATATTGGCTAATTAAATATTTTGCATGTTATGTATTTGAATTTTTGTCACACGCACGTGTATATATGTATATATGTACGTATGTATGTGTTTGTATGTTTTTTGATTATATATATATATATATATATATATATATCAAATGAATTAACATAATTAAGTTTAAATTTACTGTGAGGACGTAGTTGCTAAACTATATATAGTTTGGAAGCTAACGTTCCATTTTTCATTATGTAGTTCAAATTTTCAAATTACATCTTCAATGATGTCCTTCTAACAAGCTTTTGGCTGCATTAATGCACGTCAATGTATATAACATACACGGATCATCATGCTATTTGACTTGAACTATCCATATTTATTCATGTTTATACATAAACCATTCTGTATGTTTTGTAAATTATAGAATATTTGTTCAGGAATTAGGTATTTTGTGAATATTACATGTGAGAAAATTTTGTATTTATATGAATAAGGAAAAAATAGAAATAAAAATTGATCGTTTTGTGTTACGAAGTTGGAACCTAAAGTTGTGGTTTACATTATTCCTTTTTAATAAATTTATGAAACATAACTTCTATAATGACCCTTTCATAAGATTCAAGATCTAAGTCTTATTAATATTCTTCTAGAAATAGCTATTTTCAAATAGGCACATATCCTACCTTAAGCGTAGTTTCTAACTAATTTGTGTCCATTCCGTGGCTTTGCTGAATTTTTCCTAACACTCTGCCCCTTAAAATATTTTGTTGGATTCAAAGCATGCTTTGCAAGAGATCCAGTCTTAGTAAGACAGTTGTAACAACCCACATATTTAACGATTTTATATTTAAATGTTTAATTTAAATATGGCGTCGTTAGTCGGATTTAGGTCCAAAAAGCTACTTTTGCAAACGGCCGAATTGGTGCTCGAAACCACTTCCATTGAGTCCAAAATGGCGTTTGCGATCTTTTTGAGTATAATCTTTGATATGTTTGGAGTTTGTGAAATTTTGCCTTTTTTCTACTTGGGCTTGAGTTTGGGTTCAGCCCAATCTCCTCTTAACCCTCTAGCTCACTAACTCTTCATCCATTCATCCTCATTTCATTCCTTTAGCTTAAGAAAATTGAAAATGGGGGAAAGAAAGAAGAATTAGAAACTCCAAGCCCTAGTTCCATTTGCAAACTCCAAATTCTTGCTTGAAATTCAAAGAGAAGGATAGGTAAGCCTCCTCTTCATCTTCTCCATCTCTTCTCCTCTTCAATTTCAGAAATTCCTAAGCTCTAATTCGGGAAATATATGTTTTGGTTCTTAAATTGAAGATTGTAGAGTTGAAGTGAAGAGTGGTTAACCTCCTTCTTGTGTCTGTGCTCTCATCTTTGTTTGTGTGCAAAATGGTAAGTTTTGAACTCATATATACTTCTCTTGATTTCATTGATGTTGAGTATGAATTCCTAACACCTTGTTCATATGCACTTGCTGTTGGTTTGGATTGAATTGGTGAATATCCAAAATTTTAGTGTTTGGGTTCAATTCTTTAAAGATCCTAACTTTGATATTTGATCATGTTTTTGGAGGTGTATAAAAGAGCCAATAGTGCTGGGTTGTCGTATGGCATAAACCCATAGCATCCATCGCTCGTTCGTTTGCAATTCTTTTGGATTTTTGCCTTTATGGGCTTGGCTGATTTTTGCCTACAGGGGGATTTCAGACGTCTGAACTCTAATTTCAGACGTCTGGTTACAAAATTCAGACGTCTGGTTTGGAAATTCAGACGTCTAGAATTGGTCCCTGGAAGACGCAAAAAGGCAGAGACAAAATCCAGATGTCTGGAAATCCTTTCAGACGTCTGGTAGTGGTTCAGACGTCTAGAAGGTAGTCTCAAACGTCTGAAATGCGCAGTTTTGCCTATTTTGGCTAATTTTGAGTTAATTTCCAACTTTTATCAATTCGTGTTGATTCCAATTAGTTGATATTGCATATTTGACTTTGATGACTTGTTTTTGACTTCATTCACAGGTTTTATAAATAATCTCTCTCAATCGTATTAAAAGTTCCCTTCTCCAAATTATAAATTCTATTTATAATGCACACACACAATTTCGCACTTCGAGCGAAGTGGAAGGAAGATTAAATGGTTAGGTAAAACACGGACCATGAATCCATGCGTTTATCTTTCCGATTAGTCCCCGACCTATTCGGTTGATTGTTTTGACCTTTGTGTCTGGTTTACCGATGATATGAGGTGAACTTTGTACTGCTTTGAGTGTGAAAGTGATTGACGGATAGTAAAACGTTTAGTGCGAACGAGTGGTTATGGGACATACGTTAACACTTTTCGGATTCCTTTTTGAGAGTTATGACACATTCCGCCAGTTAGTGGTGTCCAGTACTGGGCCTTCGGACCTTCACCACTACGGTTTGTTGCCTTCGGGTATGTTGCCTTCGGGTATGTTACCTTTGGGCTTGTACCTTCAGGTTTGTGCCTTCGGGTTTGTTGCCCTATAGTATCGCTTCTGATGTTGGTCGTTATGAGCCGCATGGGTGATATTGGGTTGCCCTTTAGTATCGCTTCCGATGTTGGTCGTTATGAGCCGCATGGGTGATATTGGGTTTGGAGTCTTCGGGCTCATGGATCCTTGTTTACACAGTACTGAGTTCGAGCAATTTTATGATGTTTCATTGATATGTATATTCCCTTGGTATCGCCCTTCGATGTTGGTCATTTTGAGCCGCATGAAGTATAGTGATTACCTTGTGGAACTTGTATACCTTATGGGTATTTGTTATTTTCCTTTTGGCTTGATTTGGGATAATTATATCCTTTGTTTATTTATGTCTCCGATGATATGAGGCTTGTTCTATATGATTCATCTTTTGTTGATGATTGTGTTATCTCTTTTAGAGATATTTGTTATACTTTGTAACCTTGCAGGTTTATTGTTGTTCAGTTTATCTAACTGATTTGTTTAGCTAGACTGACCCGTGTATTTTATACTCGAGTCAGACCGAGACGTTTCAGGTTAGGTACTTTGGACTTAGCCTATTTTGCTTCCGCATGGACTACTTCGCTAGCTTCTTTTTGTCATAGCTTTTGTGTAGTCCTATTATGTTGAAACTCTGATATTTATTCTTCTGGAATTGTCTGTATATTGTGGTTGGCTATACCACTTGACATGTATTATTTTGTATACTCTTCTACGTATCTGTAGATGTGTATATGATGATCTACTGTTATGTGATGTATATTACATTTGAGTTGTTATATTCTGTTCTGATAGATCCTACAACCACCTATGGTTTTGTTTTAAGTATTCATTGGGTATGTCGACTTGTTGTATGTTTATGGTCGATGTATTCAATAGATAGTTAGAGCAAAGCTATAGATGGTCGCTCCTATCCAGCCTTATTCTCCGTGTTAGCAGACGGTATTATCTACTAATACTCTTTGCTAGCGTGGGTATAGAGGTGGGGCGTCACAGCGTGGTATCAGAGCTGAGTTCAGAATAAAGTATGATAAACACAGAATATAAGCACATATTACGATACATCAAAGTGTATAAGTGATACAAATCTTTGAATCGTGATGTCTCTTTATTCCTTCTATTCCATCAAGGTTATATAAAATTTGGGAATACGTCTAGGAATGCATTTTATTCCATAGTATTCCATATTGTAATATCTACCTTGGGCATAATCTCATTCTTATCTTACTTTCAGCGTATGGCTGGAAGAGGCAGGGGACGACATTCGGATGCTGGGCAATCCAGTGGCACACATCCGGATGGCGTTTATATGTCTGCCGATCAGTTTATGGAGTTGTTTAGGAGCACTCAGCCTCCAGTTCCTCCTCGAGTGTCTCCACCTCGCAAGTCTGCCTTTGCACGTCAGTGCAGTGATTTTGCTCATCTTGGAGGAAAGCCGTTTAAAGGCTCTGAATCCGTTCTTGAAGTCCAAGCTTGGTTTCGCACATGCGAGCGTATCTTCTCTCGTATGGATCTTTCCGACCATGATAGAGTTCTTGTAACTTCTAGCTTATTACAAGAGCATGCCCTTGATTGGTATGAGCTTTTTATAGCCGAAATTGATGAGTCTACTCTTTCTTGGACTCAGTTTCGGGAGCGATTTGAACTCAAGTTCGTTCTTGAATCTGAAAAAGTTCTATTGACCCGTCGCTTCCTTGAGTTAAAGCAAGGGAAGTCTTCTGTTTCTGAGTATGTTGCATCATTCGAGGCTTTATCTAAGTATGGTCTTGAATTTATTAGCACTTCTTATAAGAAGAACTTGAAGTTTGTCTCTGGTCTTAAGAAGTATCTTAAGAAGTCTTTGTTGCTTCAGCTTCAGCTTTCTTTTGAAGAATTAGAAGATTCGGCACTTCATCTCGAAGCCGTCGAGAAGGAGTGTGATAGTGATGTTGATGTTGAGGTTTCTAAGAACCCCAACAAGAGGCAGTTTCCATTTCAGAAGTCCAGGCCTTTTCCTTCTAAGAAGAAGAAGACTGGTGGTTCTAGTTCTCAGCTTCAGTCTGTTGGAACACATTTTATTCGGAAGTGTTTCAATTGTGGTTCTCCGGTTCATATTATTCGAGCTTGTCCTAAGCCTCTCTTCTGCCGCTATTGCAAGAAGGAAGGTCATCATGTTTCAGCTTGCCCTACTGTTCCGGCTAGTGCCAAGTCTAACAAGCTTTATGCTGCTAAGGCTTCTGAAGGTCCTTCTCAACCCAAAGGTATATCTCCATCTATTTTGGAAGGTTCTTTTTTATTTCATGATCATAGTATTCGAGTTCTATTCGATACGTGTGCTTCACATTCCTTCATATCGAAAAAGCTCGTCGATGATTTATCTTTGGATGTTTCTTGTATGGTTACTTCTTTAAGGATTGCGAATCCTATTGGGGGATCCACGACCCTTAGTTTGCTTTGTGATGATGTTGAGGTTGTTTTATGTGGTTTTTCTTTTCGTGCGAATCTGCACGTTATCTCTTGTCTGGGATTTGATATGATTTTGGGTATAGACTGGCTAGTGAGACATGATGCCAGGATTATTTGTTCGGAGAGAATTATATATCTTCGACATTCGGATTCGCCTACTCAGCTATCTCTTGTTCTTCGAGATGTGGATAATTCCGAGATGGCTTTATATTCTCTTGACTAGCGAGATGATGATGATATATCTCGTATTCCTATTGCTTGTGACTTTTCTGATGTTTTTGAGCCTGTATCGGGTTTGTCACCCAAGAGGGCAATTGAGTTCCGCATTGATCTCATTCCAGGCGCGCAGCCAGTTAGTCGTCCTCCCACGAGGATGTCTACAAAGGAAAATGAGGAACTCAAGAAGTAGCTTTTAGAGCTTGAGTTCAAGTAGTTGATTCAGTCCAGTTTTTCTCCGTGGGGTCTGCGGTCGTCTTCGTGAAGAAGTCTGATGGAACTCTTAGGCTTTGCATTGACTATCGCAAGCTTAACGAGTTAACCATCAGAAATAGGTACCCATTGCCTAGGATCGATGATATGTTCGATCTATTGAGTGGTGCTAAGGTCTTTTCTCAACTCGACCTTGCCATAGGTTTTCATCAATTACGAGTCACGGAGGATAGCATACCTCTTACAGCTTTCCGCACTCGATATGGTTCTTTCGAGTGGCTCGTTATGCCGTTCGGTTTAACGAATGCTCCTTCTTTCTTTGTTGATCTCATGATTCAAATATTCCGGGAATATATCGACAAGTTCGTCATTGTCTTCATTGATGATATCCTTATTTATTCTAAGTCTGAAGCCGAGCAAGCTAATCACTTGAGCATTGTCTTGAGCACTCTCCGTCACCATCAGCTTAGAGCC
Source organism: Allium cepa (assembly GCA_030765085.1). Taxonomy (NCBI): domain Eukaryota; kingdom Viridiplantae; phylum Streptophyta; class Magnoliopsida; order Asparagales; family Amaryllidaceae; genus Allium; species Allium cepa. The sequence goes on from CM060942.1 coordinate 619,722,770, forward strand.
AACTTCTCCAAGTGCCACTTTTGGGAGAATAAGGTTAAGTTCTTAGGCCATGTTGTATCTTCCGATGGCATTTCGGTCGATCCCTCAAAGATCGAAGCCATCCAGAATTGGAAGAGGCCTGAGAATGTGCATGAGATCCATAGTTTCCTTGGATTGGCGGGTTATTACCATCGGTTCATAAAGGACTTTTCCCGTGTTGTGCTTCCTCTCACCAACCTTACTCGGAAAAGGAGTTCATTTCGTTTGGTCCGACAAGTGTGAAGCTTCCCTTCAGACATTGAAGGAACTTCTCACAAATGCTCCTATTCTTATGGTTCCCGAAGGGAATCATGATTTTTTGTTTACACTGATGCTTGTGGTAGTGGTCTCGGTGCTGTTCTTATGCAGAAGGATCGGGTAGTTGCATATGCTTCTAGGCAACTGCGTCCGAATGAAATTCGCTATGCCACTCATGATCTTGAGTTAGCCGCCATTGTCTTCGCCTTGAAGATTTGGCGACACTACTTATTAGGCGAGCGCTTCATTCTCTATACCATTCATAAATCCTTGAAGTATTTGTTTACTCAGAAGGAACTCAATATGAGACAACAGCGTTGGCTCGAGTTTCTTGCCTCCTATGACTTTGATATCCTATTTACCCGTGGTAAGGGTAATCGTGTTGCAGATGCGCTTAGTCGCAAACATTCGGCTGTTGTTTCTATTATGCTTGCCGAATGGGATGTTCTTGAGACTCTATCTTTTTGTGAAATTTGTGATCGAGGTTCATCTTCTGATTCTCCTATTCTATTATTTAGTTTGGGAGCTCGACCTATTTTATTGGATCGTATTGCCGATGCTCAGCGGCGTGATCCTGATTTGTTGCATCTTATTCAGCTTTATGAGTCTGGATCTTGTGATGAGGCGTTGCAAGATTTCAGCATTGATTCTCATAGGTGTCTTCATAAGAAGAACCGTCTTTTTGTGCCTTCTGATTTTGCACTTAGGCATGACATTCTTGATGATTGTCACCGTTCTAAGTATACTATTCATCCCGGTAGTAGCAAGATGTATACCCATATGCGTCGCCTTTATTATTGGGAAGGCATGAAGCGCGATGTGGCGAGTTATGTGAGTAATTGCAAAACTTGTCAGCGTATTAAGGCCGAACATCAGCGTCCTTCTGGTCTTCTTCAGCCTCTTGAGATTCCATTGTGGAAATGGGATCAGATATCCATGGATTTCATTGACGGCCTACCTTGCTCGAGATCAGGCCATTCTAGCATTTGGGTTATTGTTGATCACCTCACTAAATCTGCTCATTTTGTCCCTATTAAATCTAGTAGGACTGCTTCACATTTGGCTAAGTTGTATGTCAAGGAAATCGTGAGACTTCACGGTGTTCCTAGTTCTATTGTGAGTGATCGTGATCCCTTATTCACGAGTCATTTTTGGCAGAGTCTTCAACAAGCTTTGGGAACAAAGCTTAATTTTAACATAGCTTATCATCCGCAGTCTGACGGACAGACTGAACGGGTGAATCGTATCTTGAAAGATCTTCTTCGTATTTGTATTTTTGATTTTGGTGGAAGTTGGGAGGATCACCTACCTCTTGTAGAATTCTCCTACAACAATAGTTTTCAATCTAGTATCGGTATGGCTCCTTTCGAAGCCTTATACGAAGACCATGTCGATCTCCTTCATGTTGGTTAGAATTTGGAGAGAAGCCTATTCTTGGCCCAGATTTTGTTCGTGATTCTTCCGAGAAGATTGATCTTATTCGATTGAGAATGAAAGAGGCACAAAGCCACCAGAAATCCTACGCGAACAACCGTAAGAAGCCTCTCGAGTTCTCGATCGGCGATCTTGTTTTTGTTCGTGTTTCTCCTTTGAAGGGGGTTATGCGTTTCAGTACGACTGAGAAATTGGCTCCTCGTTATGTAGGACCATTTTCTATTACTGAACGTATTGGCCCTGTGGCTTATAGAGTTTCACTTCCTTCTTATTTATCTGGTATTCATGACGTGTTTCACGTCCCGCAACTTCGAAAGTGTCTTTGGGAGTCGGATTCTGTTATTGCTTCTTCTAATTTGCAAGAGCTTGAGATCTCACCGGACTTATCTATTGTTCAGCAGCCTATTCGTGTACTTGACACAGAGGTGCGACACATTCGAAACAAGGACGTGCCGCTCGTTAAAGTTCAATGGTCCGCTAATCCCAATAATTGTACTTGGGAAACCAGAGAATTTATTGAGCGATCTTATCCGAGTTTTCTTTCTTCGCTTTGAAACGGTGAGTATGTCTTTTCATCTCAAGCTTATTTCCTTTACTTTTGGATGTTGTATGTTTGTAGTTGTTACAAATATCGTCTTTAGGAATTGCGAGGACGCAATTTTGTAAGGAGAGGAGATCTGTAATAACCCGCATATTTAACGATTTTATATTTAAATGTTTAATTTAAAAATGGCGTCGTTATTCGAATTTAGGTCCGAAAAGCTACTTTTTGTAAACGGCCGAATTGAAGCTCGAAACATGTAACGACCCAGAATTTTTGATAATTTAAATTTGAATGTTTAATTAATTTTAAATATTAATAAGTGGAATTTTTAAGTCGAACAATTTATTTATCGAATATTTAGATTTAATTGGACAATTAAATCGATAATTTAATAGTGAAATTCCAGAAAATATTTAAATTTGAGTTAAATATGATTGAAAATGATTTGGGAAATTTTATTTTATCATATTAAAGTTATAGAAATATTTTAGAACTTTTAAAATTGAATTTGGAGTTAATTTGTAAAAATTGAATATTTTAATATTTAATTATCGACTGAAAAATAGCCAATTTTTGAACAGTCTCAGAATTGAACGAAACGAGTTCCATTGAATCCATAATAGTTAGTTAATATCGAATTTCGACTTTTGTAGCAATCGGAGTTGTCGTTTGACCGTGGCAGCTCGAAACGCATCGAAATCGTTTTAATATTAATTTGGCGAGTTAAAATAGCCATTTTTCAAACGTTCTCGGATTTCGACGAAACCAGTTTCATCGGATCCATAATGTGATATTATTGTAAGATTTCAAATTTCAAGTCCATTGGTTTTACCGTTTGTCCGGTGCAAGCTAAAACGCCTCGAAATCGATTTAAATCGGTTTTAATTTAAATTGATCGTTTATAGCCGTATCTCGCACAGATGATCGAATTAGCTTCCGAAACCTATTCCATTGTGTCCGCAATGTGGAAAAACCTCAGAATTGCCTGTCGGAACGCGTAGTTTGGAGGTCGTTTGCATAATCGGTTAAATCGATAATTATATTAATTAAATAATATAAAAATTAGTATATATGTTTACTCTTTTTCTCTAAACCCTAATTACAAAGCCGGCCGCCAGTTACAACATTAATGGCCGAAATCATCCCATCTTTCTCCCTCATTTTCTCCAAATCCAAGCAGCGATTCGCAAAACTTTCAACTAACAAATCGTAGAGGACAGTGAGATCTTCCTATCCAACGTTCAAGATCGTTTAAAACGAAGCGGATTGACGAGGATTTTTGTGCAAAGGGGGCCGGTTTCGCACGAGGTTCGAGGAGCTTCAGGGAACCGAGTTTGACCGGTCAACGGCCGAGAGCGGAGGCAAGGATGGGCTTCAAAATGACACTCCCTGATCGTGTTTCCGTGCATCGTGATGGTCGCAGCCTTTAACCCTAGTATTGTGATGAGTGGGTTTGTGCGCGTTCTGTTTCCTGGAGAGGAGTTTCGCACGCGAGAAGAAGAGAGGGAGAGGAGATTGCGTGCGGCCTGTAGCATTGACGTGGAAATAATTTTTTTTTGTTGATTTGAATTTATTTTTAATTTAAACTGTACGAAACTTTAAACTGCGATATCTTTTCCATACTAGGTCCGATTTAGGTGAATCGAAGTGCGTTGGGATACTATGGTCGTGCTCTTCGCGATAAAACTGATTTAGGGTCGATTGGAGCTCGTTGGAATTTTGGGTAAAATTAAACGTTCGTTTAATTTTATTCGAAACGAACGCTGAAACCGGAAATAAAACCAAGGTGAGAACTTCTCACTCAATCGAACAGTATGATTTAAAATTATAAATAGTTAATGCTGATTGATGATTGTTGTTTGATTGTGTTAGTAGATATAGTAGGATATATATCTATATATAGCAATATATATATTGGCACATGTATATATTGGATTTGATTTCCCGCCTCGTATAGCGGATGAGACCCTATTGCGCCGCCTATTAAGCGGATAATATTTTATAAAATCCCATATACCGCGATATTCCATCTTGAAGCGGAATTGGTATTGTGCTAACGTCTATGGATGCAGGGAAACACGTTGGAGGGATCGAACTGGATTCCTCACAAATATTTATTTGTTTATAAATATTGTGATGATTGTTAACTATCATATCGACATATGATGTTTATTCCCGTGATTGACCATTTGATGCTGTTGCATCATCGGATTCATTTGTAAAGTTAAAAATAACGATTTTGAATTTAAAAAGGGTTTTTAAAGTGATTTTCCAAAGTATACGTTTTATTAAATTTTTGGATTGATTCATTTTAAAATAAATGAACGTATAAAATTTTATGTTATAAGAATTAATATTTTTATGAAATATAACCAAAAGGAAAATTTTAAATTAAATAGATTTTTAAAATAGTTAAATTGGAATTTTGGATAATTTTTATTAATAGTTTATATAAAAGATTTTATAAATTGATATCTCTAAATTAAATTTATGGGAATTATGAAACGAGTTTATAAAGTGTTAAAAAGGTGTATAAAATGGGTTTCACTAAAAACCATATATTTGTAAATCTTGAGAGTTATAAAATAAATAGATGTTGAAATAAAGGTTTTATAAGTAATTAACTTATAAAAATGGATTTTGGGCATTTAAAAGGGGACATTTATAGAAATTGTTTATAAAGGAGGTTTTTATAAGTTGAAAACTATTATAAAACTTAAAGGAATCTTATCAGTAATAAGATTTAAGAAATTGTGAAGTTTTAAAGGAACGGTTTAGTAAATAAATAGATTATAAGCTCTTGACTTATAATACGAACTTTTGGTATAGAAATTGGGTTTATAAATTGAATTGGCTTAATAAAAGAGATTTCTAAACCGAAGTTATTAATAGAAATAGAATTTATAAACGTTGTTTATAAATTTGAAATCAATGGAATTTGATAAATTGAATTTAGAATTTGTTAAAGGAGTTATATTCACTCTTTTAAACGATGAATATATTATTAAGTCAAATGGGTATGTTTTGGGAGAAGAATGTTTTAAAGGGAATTTTAAAACGATTTAAAGATGCTTTAAAATGCATTAAGTATCGAATACATAGATTTCAACATTCACTGTTGAAATAGGCGTTTTCGAGAAAATAGAGAAACGGTGGACTATAACATGTTGTTATAGTAAATGGTTTCCAAATGGAAATATTTTGTGTAGTATTGGAATTTATGTTTCTATTTTTATTTCGAATCCCTATGCTAGTGATTTTGGGTTGTCGTAACGATGTTTTACGCAACATTCGTTTTGACTCAACTAAAAGTGAATAAAAGAATGTTTTCCTTAAAAAGAATGAAATATATACTTAATTGAGATTTAAGTATATTGAATATTTTCAAATTGTTGGAAATAAATAAATCTGTGAATTACTTATTATTTAATAAGTATGGAAATGCTTTTCCAATATGAAATGAAACGTTTTTGAGGATTCATCTTTTAAAGGTAAATTGAAAGCGAATAATTTGAAATCGATTTGAGAATCGTAAATCAGTAGATATTTAGGAAATTTGGAATTCACTATGGAATTTGTAAAGGAAGGGAAATTTGTTAAAAATGAATATTGGTTTATTTTGAAGTATGGAAATGAATTTACGAATTTGGAAGTAAGTTTAAAATAAATCGGTAAGGATTTATTTGATGATTTGGAATTTGTTTACAAAGGGTATAAACGATGAAAGTAATTTGAAATTGGTTTTCAAATGGTTGAAGTGTGGAAATTATATCGTGTAAAGATATTTTGGTAAAACAAATAATTTGGGAAATTATTTGGAAGGTATATATATATCTTGTGAAGATATTTTTGGGATTAAATAATTTTGGAAAATTATTTGGAATCTGATGATGTGGCGCGTCTTTATTGATAGTTAAATAACCGACTATCAGTATTTACCCTTGGATGGTATTTGTTGTGTCTGTTTTAGATTGAATGCTACACTTATTTTTAAAATAAGCGCTCGCTATTCGGTTTAGCCGGGAGAGGACCTTTGTGTCGTATATCCCATTCCGAATATGTGATACATTGTTATGGATAACATTTGAAGACCGGTGTTGAAGACTGGGTATTTGTGAAAACGATAGGATGACCTATCGATTGTCTCTGCATCGTTAGCTACGGTATGGAGATTTCCTTTGTGATGGGAAATTTTATCGGGATTGTGGATACCCGGATTGCAAGGGCTTCTTTGGAAGTGCCTTCGGTTCTGTTCGAACCCGGAACAGACTTGTATGGTTACGTGTCTGACATTACATTTTGAGATATAGAGCAGATTTCTTTTCAAATACATTTCTGTTGGTGGCGGAGAATTTATTCTCTTAGCTTAACACCCTTCTCTGAGACGTACAAGCTCAGAGGTTATGTAGTTGAAGGTTATCAGCGATATATTCCCAATCTGGTAATGTGACATGCTGAGTGCTGCTGTGTGATGATCACTGGTTGGTCATTTGTGATATGATCATTTGTTTGATCATTTATCTTTGTGATCATTGCTTTGGTCATCTGTTGACCCAAAGCATGGCTTTGTTGCACAAAGCGTAGCTTTGTGGACGAGACTTCGTCAGACCTCACTCCCCGGAAATGGTCGAAACAGGAATATGCGGCAAGGTTATGAGGGTCGCGCCCTTTAGGGTATGTCATTTCCTTCTGGAAAAGGGTGGTATCATGGTATGGAGCCCAGATATTTACTCATGTTGATACACTATATCTATTACTGTGTGGTGTTGTTGGAATCGAGCGCTCGGATAAAGGTCCCAAAAGACCGGGGGATGACATATTCGTGTAGTAGTTACCTAGTTACAGAGGTAATCCGGCCTTGTGTTGGCAGAGATCTAACCGTAACGTTAGTTTCTCGGGACGTCCCGCCAGAGGCGATCCCATGTGGCAGTAGGAAGTTCCTTAGCCTGACCATTTATTGGAAATCCATTCATCCAATACACGCCTTGTACGGTTTTAGTTGTATTACCTGCCATTCACTTATGGTGGTCACCACTGTTTGGATGGTAGCTATAGTAGGCATAGTTCGGAATGTCTATGCTGGCTAGGATTTATATTCTACTTTCGAAACTGTTTTCTACACTATGAACTAATAATAATAACGAAAATGATTTGATTTTTGCGTAGTAAGCATCTTTGACTATCATAAGGAGAAATCTCCTCCAATTCTGCGTTTGCATTGTGTGTGTGGCGGGAGGCCTTATGGTAGTTTCATTTTCCAAAAAGCATTGCGGATTTCAAAATTTAAATTTTCTTTTTGCTTGGTTTAAAGATAAACTGTTTTGAGTTCTCATACTAGTCCCATGAATGACCTGGAGTTTATTGTTTCCTTCCTAAACTCTGGGTGCCCACCTATTTTTCCACACGGGCAGTCTAGAGTTAGGTTATCAGGTTATTCTAGATTCGGGAGTTGCTGTGGCAATCTGGAGGCGAGCAGGATAGCGTAGTCTATTATCTATTGTATATAGTATTTCTTTTCCGCTGTTTGTTGTTGTACACTCTGATGATGAATGTAATGTGATGTAATGTATAAAATGTATAATTCTTTTGTTTTAATGATATTCATTTATCTATTATATGTTGTTCCGCTACGATTGTGAGATTCTGATATTGTTTCCTGTTCTGTTACTTGTTTCTATTTCTTCTATCTTTTTCTCTCTTCTTCTACCTCTTTATTCTTCTTCAACCGTAACGGTTCGGTTTTTCGGCAACGAAAAATCTCGATCGTTACATTTGGTATCAGAGCATATGGTTAAGCGACAACCATGGCTCTGTTGGGTATTACTCATTAGAGATAGAGTCAGCAGTACTCTAGAATGAGTGTGAGTGTAATAATAGATATGAGTGCGTATTTGTTAGTGAATATAAAATTGTTTTTTATTGTGATGATTGGTTTGTTGAGTGGTATATGGGTTCTGGTCGGTATAGTCTGTACAACTCTATCGATAGGGATCTCTAAACACCTATATAGAACAATTCGACACGATATTGTTTTAAATTGGGTAAATGAAATAATTTTACCCTTACTATATTTTGTATATAAAGGAAATAATTTTTCAAGAATTATTGAAGTGTGTATATAATTAATTGTTTGATTGTTTGAAATATAAATATATATAAGTTAATTAAAAGTTGTTGAACAAGCCAATAAAAGCAACAATTGTAAAATAATAACAGTATAAACAAATGAATTATAAGTATGAAATTATAATTAATATGATTTACAATTGTAAAATGATCTTATATATATGTATAAGGAGTGAAATTTTATAAGTAAGATTTATAAATGTAATTTATAAATAAAAGGAACTTTTTGAAAGAATATTTAGCACTGATTTCACTATTGTCACTGGGAAATAATAAGGATGATGACTGCAGCATCATCAGTATCATTTTCGAGTTTCTATGTGATGGATTTGCTACAATAATGAATTTAAAATGGGAGTTTTGTTGTAATAAACAAATTTGAAATTAAAATTTAACTCGAAGTTGTTAAATATAAGTGAAAAAGGTTTTGAACTTATAATATGAGTTGGAAGTTGAATAATAAGTTGTATAACGTATAGAATGAGAAAATGTAAGTGAAACCAATTATTGAAGTGGTTAAACAATTAAGTTAAGTAAAATAAAATTTTAATTGGAATGTCGATATGAATTTGGCTTAAGTAAAAGTTGAATAGAATTTACTTTAGAATTGAAAACTGAATTGGATTGACAAGTGTAAACTTAAGTTTAATTGAGAAAATGATGTTTAATAGAGTATAACTTAAGTGAAATTGAATAAAAATTGATTTTGTATCGAAGTAAATAATCAAGTGAATTAAATAAATGAACTTAAGTCGTATAGTGGAAGTAAATGTAAATGAAGTTGAACGGAATATAACTTGAGTAATGTTGAAAGAATTGATGTTGATATCAAAATAAATGAATAAAGTGAATTAATGAAATCGTTAAAAATGTGAACTTGAGTTATATAAGTGAAATTCAATCTTTATTTGTAAAAAGAATTGGCAATTGAATTAAAGTATGGATTGAATGTTAATCAATAGAATATGAATAAGTTGATATGAAATGATGTATGTAAGTGTAAATCCATTTGAAGCTAGTTGGATAATTGAATGAAAATCAATTGAATGTTAAACCAATTGGAATTGAAACAGTTGAACCAAATTGCATGTAAGTAAAATAAATAAATTTGGTTGTATTGGATATACATTGGTTGTTATTTGCTTGTTGGTTGATTTTATGTAAATTCATTAAGTGTTAATGAAATTGAATTAGCGAAATTGAAAGCTATGTAATTGAATTCAAATTGAAAGTGAAGTAAACGAATTTGAATATGAACTGAATTTGATCCAATTTGGAAGTAAACTAATGTGAATTTAATTAGTGAATATAAACTAATTGGAAACGAATGAGATTGAATGTATAACCTCAATAGTAAAGCAAATTGGGATAAAAAAGTAAACATCGAAATTTTGTAATGGAATTGGCAAAATAGTTTGAATGTTGGAATTGGATACTACTACTAGCAGGATATACAGGTATATAATGGAATTGGGATTTTGATTTTGAAGTTAAAAATTGAATTGCTCGACAAAAAGGTACGTATTTCAGTTTTTATACGAGATTTGATGATTTCCTTCTTCTGCCACTTGGCTTTCTCTTTTCTTTTTGATTCTGAGGGGCCGTTGTGCCATTTTGTAGTTGTGCCGAGCTAGCCGCGCAAGGGAGACCTTGGCGAAATTTTTCGAAAATTTAGGGAGTTAGAAAAAATTTGAGAAATTTTTGAAAGTTTGGAATTTTGAATTTAAATTTAAATTTGAATTGTTAAGTAAACAATGTTGTTTGAAACCTATAATCGAAGTTAGAAAACCAATTGAGATGATAGTGAATCCTTAATAAAAAGATTTGTGTTAAAAAGTTAATAAAACTAATTATTTTTGGAAAATAATGAACGGATTAAGAATCGTTTTTCTTAACTTGCAATTTCGAGGATGAAATTCTTTTAAGGGGGGAAGATTATAACGACCCAGAATTTTTGATAATTTAAATTTGAATGTTTAATTAATTTTAAATATTAATGAGTGGAATTTTTAAGTCGAACAATTTATTTATCGAATATTTAGATTTAATTGGACAATTAAATCGATAATTTAATAGTGAAATTCCAGAAAATATTTAAATTTGAGTTAAATATGATTGAAAATGATTTGGGAAATTTTATTTTATCATACTAAAGTTATAGAAATATTTTAGAACTTTTAAAATTGAATTTGGAGTTAATTTGTAAAAATTGAATATTTTAATATTTAATTATCGACTGAAAAATAGCCAATTTTTGAACAGTCTCAGAATTGAACGAAACGAGTTCCATTGGATCCGTAATAGTTAGTTATTATCGGATTTCAATTTTTATAGCAATCGGAGTTGCCGTTTGACCGTGGCAGCTCGAAACGCATCGAAATCGTTTTAATATTAATTTGGCGAGTTAAAAAAGCCATTTTTCAAACGTTCTCGGATTTCGACGAAACCAGTTTCATCGGATCCGTAATGTGATATTATTGTAAGATTTCAAATTTCAAGTCCATTGGATTTACCGTTTGTCCGGTGCAAGCAAAAAGGCCTCGAAATCGATTTAAATCGGTTTTAATTTAAATTGATCGTTTATAGCCGTATCTCGCACAGATGATCGAATTAGCTTCCGAAACCTGTTTCATTGTGTCCGGAACGTGGAAAAACCTCAGAATTGCCTATCGGAACGCATAGTTTGGAGGTCGTTTGCATAATCGGTTAAATCGAGAATTATATTAATTAAACAATATAAAAATTAGTATATATGTTTACTCTTTTTCTCTAAACCCTAATTACAAAGCCGGCCGCCAGTTACAACATTAATGGCCGAAATCATCCCATCTTTCTCCCTCATTTTCTCCAAATCCAAGCAGCGATTCGCAAAACTTCCAACTAACAAATCGTAGAGGACAGTGAGATCTTCCTATCCAACGGTCAAGATCGTTTAAAACGAAGCGGATTGACGAGGATTTTCGTACAAAGGGGGCCGGTTGCGCACGAGATTCGAGGAGCTTCAGGGAACCGAGTTTGACCGGTCAATGCCCGAGAGTGGAGGCAAGGATGGGCTTCAAAATGACACTCCCTGATCGTGTTTTCGTGCATCGTGGTGGTCGCGGCCTTTAACCCTAGTATTGTGATGAGTGGGTTTGTGCGCGTTCTGTTTCCTGGAGAGGAGTTTCGCACGCGAGAAGAAGAGAGGGAGAGGAGATTGCGTGCGGCCTGTAGCATTGAGGTGGAAATAAATTTTTTTTTGTTGATTTGAATTTATTTTTAATTTAAACTGTACAAAACTTTAAACTGCGATATCTTTTCCATACAAGGTCCGATTTAGGTGAATCGAAGTGCGTTGGGATCGTATGGTCGTGCTCTTCGCGATGAAACTGATTTAGGGTCGATTGGAGCTCATTGGAATTTTGGGTAAAATTAAACGTTCGTTTAATTTTATTCGAAACGAACGCTGAAACCGAAAATAAAACCAAGGTGGGAACTCCTCACTCAATCGAACAGTATGATTTAAAATTATAAATAGTTAATGTTGATTGATGATTGTTGTTTGATTGTGTTAGTAGATATAGTAGGACATATATCTATATATAGCAATATATATATATATATATATATATATATATATATATATTGGCATATGTATATATTGGATTTGATTTCCCGCCTCGTATAGCGGATGAGACCCTATTGCGCCGCTATTAAGCGGATAATATTTTATAAAATCCCATATACCGCGATATTCCATCTTGAAGCGGAATTGGTATTGTGCTAACGTCTGTGGATGCAGGGAAACAGGTTGGAGGGATCCAACTGGATTCCTCACAAATATTTATTTGTTTATAAATATTGTGATGATTGTTAACTATCATATCGACATATGATGTTTATTCCCGTGATTGACCATTTGATGCTGTTGCATCATCGGATTCATTTGTAAAGTTAAAAATAACGATTTTGAATTTAAAAAGGGTTTTTAAAGTGATTTTCCAAAGTATACGTTTTATTAAATTTTTGGATTGATTCATTTTAAAATAAATGAACGTATAAAATTTTATGTTATAAGAATTAATATTTTTATGAAATATAACCAAAAGGAAAATTTTAAATTAAATAGATTTTTAAAATAGTTAAATTGGGATTTTGGATAATTTTTATTAATAGTTTATATAAAAGATTTTATAAATTTATATCTATAAATTAAATTTATGGGAATTATGAAACGAGTTTATAAAGTGTTAAAAAGGTGTATAAAATGGGTTTCACTAAAAACCATAGATTTGTAAATCTTGAGAGTTATAAAATAAATAGATGTTGAAATAAAGGTTTTATAAGTAATTAACTTATAAAAATGGATTTTGGGCATTTAAGAGGGGACATTTATAGAAATTGTTTATAGAGGAGGTTTTTATAAGTTGAAAACTATTATAAAACTTAAAGGAATCTTATCAGTAATAAGATTTAAGAAATTGTGAAGTTTTAAAGGAACGGTTTAGTAAATAAATAGATTATAAGCTCTTGACTTATAATACGAACTTTTGGTATAGAAATTGGGTTTATAAATTGAATTGGCTTAATAAAAGAGATTTCTAAACTGAAGTTATTAATAGATTTATAATTGCAGGTTTATTGTTGTTCAGTTTATCTAACTGATTTGTTTAGCTAGACTGACCCGTGTATTTTATACTCGGGTCAGACCGAGATGTTTCAGGTTAGATACTTTGGACTTAGCCTATTTTGCTTCCGCATGGACTACTTCGCTAGATTCTTTTTGTCATAGCTTTTGTGTAGTCCTATTATGTTGAAACTCTGATATTTATTCTTCTGGATTTTTATGTATATTGTGGTTGGCTATACCACTTGACATGTATTATTTTGTATACTCTGCTATGTATCTGTAGATGTGTATATGATGATCAACTGTTCTGTGATGTATATTACATTTGATTTGTTATATTCTGTTCTGATAGATCCTACGACCACCTATGGTTTTGTTTTAAGTATTCGTTGGGTATGTCGACTTGTTTGGTATGTTTATGGTCGATGTATTCAATAGATAGTTAGAGCAAAGCTATAGATGGTCGCTCCTATCCAGCCTTATTCTCCGTGTTAGCAGGCGGTATTATCTATTAATACTCTTTGCTAGCGTGGGTATAGAGGTGGGGCGTCACAACAGTGGTGTAGTACAGGCAGATTTTCCATAGTATTTTAGTGTGACTGTTCATTTAGCTTGTAAAGTAAGAGATCTATCTGACCTATGGAGGTTATAATACCCATCATTTTCTACTTAGAGATGTTATGGTAATGGTAAATTTTCCATTACCATGCCATTACCAGTTGTTATGGTAGAGTTTGCCGCAGTCTTCGAACAAACATAAATGATTGATTTAAAATAAACGATGAATAAGCGAACCATGAATTTAGGAAACATCATAAAAAGGCAAGAAAAAGGAAATACCAAAATTAGCAAAAATGTTGAAAATTTAGAAATTCAAGTTAACTTGGAGCAAAATCCTCGGGTCGGACTCAACAAAAGATAAAAACATGAAGCATAGTAGCCTTAAAAAAATCCAAAGAAGACCCAAAGGAACACATGCAAAAACCCTAAGCATGATCAGGCCATGGATCAGTACTAATCCAAGAAACTCAGGTCGGACACATAAAAAATCTCAGGTTAGACTTGAAGCAAGCAAAGGGAAACTCAGAGCTCAGCAACCTCAAGAAAATCCAAGTCATGGTTTGCAATGAACACACAAAACTCTCAGGTATAACCTCAAGTTAGTTCGGTACTGATCCATAAGTCATGGATTGATACTAATCAATGAAGTCTTGGATCGGCTGACCCTGAGATTTATGGAAGAATGAGCACGACATGGTGGACGCTTGGAGCAATTTCTAAAGGCTATCTCAGTGATTTTTGCCTAAATAGAGTAAAGTGCACTTGAAAAGGGAAATTTTCCTTTTTTTTCTTTTCTGAGTTTTAAATTTTGCCATGGAACCTTGTTGGATGTCCATTAATCCATAAAATACCGACCGATAGAATACCCATCCACAAAATCAAGTTTGTAAAAGCTACAAAAATAAAATAACAAAGTTTAAGTGGACGCAGGAAAGTGCATTTTATGAACAACTATAATAATTATGTGTTCATCTTTTCTATTTTCTAGCTTTTTCATAATAATTTCGTATTTATTACTCCACCAGGTGTTTATGCCATTTTTGGCATAAACATTCTGGTTCTTCCACTAAGAGGACTCGGATTTAATGGCTTGAAATGCGAATCTGAAGAAGATGAAAAGGCCTAACACCAAGATCCATGATTGGAGGAGGTTAGCAAGAATACGAGGGAAGTCAGGAGGTGTCCTCAAAATTAAACCTTGCATCCATTTACATATCCAGAGATTAGATGAAGAGAATGATGATAAAAAATGCAAAAAAGATTGACAGCTCGATGAGAAAAAATAATGGAGGGGTTCTTTAGAAGGATGGGACAATTGAGAATGGCTAAAGTTGGGGCACACTTGAACTTGAAGCTAGAATGTGCCTAAGAATATAATGAAACGAAGTGGAGGGATTGCTACAGCTCGGTACCGATCCTTAAGAATAAATCGATACCGATTGAATAAATCACGAGGGCATGATTAACCTAGACTTAGTATCCAAACAAGATGGAGTGTTTCCTAAGAATGATGTTAAGCTGCAAAACGCGGATCAAAGTGAAAATGCATAACAACAGGAATTAAATTTGGAAAGCCCCGTGGGTACAAGTGGCACAATCGAGAACTAACTCAAAGAGCAATTCGGAGTAACCACTCACAATGATGTGTCAAAAATTAAATTACCACAACATAACCTGTAGTAGTGCTGCAATAGCAATAACCATATATGACTATGATATCTGGATGCAACCATGGATCTTGGCCGAGAATGATCATCCCATGATCGGGATAGACTAGTGTTAGGTTTGATTCCCTCACTTTACTTTTTATTTCGAATGAATAATGCAATATTGCAATTATACCATTTACACGTGTATGAGATCTCGATTGCTCCCTAGGCACGTTCTACGTTGGAAATCTAAAAGCGATCCTCGATAGAATTAGATGTTATAGATGTTTGATTGTTGCACTAGATTTAAGCCTTATGATTACTTGATAATTGCTTGATAAATATTTGAAACCAAAAATTACTCAAACGTGATGACTGGTATTGATTATAAGACAGCAACGGAGATTGGTTACCTGTTGAGACTGATTTGCGATCTGATATATGCGGTTCTTTGGACCAAAGAGACGACACGATGAACCGTAAGGTTCAAGTCCCCTTGTTGGAGTGCGATTAGATTGAACTTGTAGAGGATAGTGAGTCCCTTTACTAAGAGTGAGTGGTTGGACTTGTTGGTCATTGAGTCCTCTCGTCGGAGAGTGAGGGGGTTGGACTCAACGTGAACTAACGATCCAAAGTGATTGATGATTAAACAAACGATCCATAAAGATCGATCTAATAATCTAGAGAGGTCGAGGATTTAACTAATGATCGGGTCGAGGATTTAACTAATGATCCAAAGATATCATGGACTGAATGAACGATCCAGAGTGATTGATGATTGAATTAATGATCCAGAGAGATCGAGGATCAACCAATGATTTAGAGAGATCATGAATTGAATTAGCTATTGATAACATGATCAAATGAGAATGAAATCTAACTTGGATATTTATAATGTGATCCAAAGAAATTGAAAATCAAGACTTTAAAGTTGAACGCAGTGTGAGTTTGAGACAATTTGATAGTAATCATAAGATTGCGTCATTGCCTCGATTTGGTCGGGCTCATTTATGATAGGATGTCGAGCGATTTCGGATGATTTATAAACGTTGCTCCAATCGGTGGCAATGCGCTTCCTAGATTAATAACTCATGATAATCAAATGATTGACAAAAGTCATTCCTTCGATTCGGTTGAGCATTCTTATAATTGGATACTATGTGAAACTGGATAAATTTATAAATAGCATTTCAACCGATAAGTCATTGGCCTTTGGTTACCCGATATATGCTCAATTCATGAAAATGATATCCTAGGCGAAAAAGGGATAATATTGATTTTGATATATGATTGCTAAGTCCTAGACAAACATGGGTCGATTTTTGTTTATGATATACAATATGATAATTTTGAGAGAACATAGAATGATGATGATTTGTAACTAACACTCAAGCAAGAACTTAAGTCCTTAGCTATAGCGGTTTGGAATTACTTTTGATTAGAGGTGAAGTTGAAGTAAAAGGACGATTCTCCATGGTTTGATCAGTTAATAGCTAAGATTCAATTACTAGTGATTCATAACCTTCAATTTTATTCTTGAGAAAAACACATCTTCTTTTCACAAGGCATGCTTTGAAGGGTAAGTGTTTACGGTCGAATTTACCACAGTCTTTGAACAGACTTAAATGATTGAATGAGACGAACAAACCATGAAGAAATGTCCCAAGGACATGCAAAACATCATAAAAAGGCAAGGAACAGGAAATATCAAAAAACGAACAAAAAGTTGAAAATTCAAATAAACGCAGAGAAAAACCCACAAAATCCTTGGTTTGGACTCAGAGGAGATGAGAAAAATCTCAAAGAACAATAGCCTTGGGGATACTCCAAGCAAGACCTGAAGAAACCCATGCAAAAACCACAAGCGCGACTGTTTGGTACCGAACTATGGCCAAGGATTAGTACCAATCCATGAAACTTGGGTTAAACACACACACAAATCTTGTGTTAAACTCCAAGCATGTAAATGGAAACTTGAAACTCAGCAACCTCAAGAAAATCCAAATCACGACCCCAAGCAAACACACAAAACTCTTGGGTCTGATCCCAAGTCAGTTCGGTACCGATCCATGAGAAATGGATCGTTGTCGATCTTTGAAGCCTTGGATTGGTTAAACCCAATTTTGTCGAAGGACGTGCACGACATGGTGAACATATGGAACAATTTTCAAAGATTATCTCAGTGATTTTTGCCTATAAATCGAGGTGGAGTGCACTTGAAAGGGATATTTTTTCTCTTCTTCTTCTCTAAATTTCTTACTTTATCATGGAACCTTGTTGGATCTCTAATGATCCATAGAATATCGATCATAAAATCATAATTTGTAAAATTTATAAAAATTGAATAACAAAGTTTAAGTGGATGTAGGCCAGAGCATTTGTCGAACCACTTTTAAAAGTTGTATGTCTTTTCTATTCCTTATTTTCTTGATATTCTTCATATTTATGACTTCATTGTGTGTTTATGCCATTTTTTGTGCAAATACCAGTCAATAGGTTACCATTCTTGAGTGAAATCAGTTTACTGGTTTAATCGACATAATAATGGTAAATTTACCATTTTCTACGATAAATCATTGGTAAAATTTCTTCAAAATCAGCGGTAGCAGTAATTTTACTAGCTAATCTATAACACATGTATATTCATGTAATATGCTCTATTACAGGAAATTATAACCAAGCAAATGATTAAATTAATTCAGTAATCATGTGATGTAATGTAAATATAATTCACTTATTTCTTACTTATGTCTTTTATAAAGTAACGCTATAAATTGTACAATGAAGCAACATTATGTTTTAAATACATGTCAAGTTTCTGACTTTTTTAAACAAACGGTAATTTACTATTATCAGTGTAACAATTACGAGATTATCAGCACACTAGTCTTTGGTATACCAGCCTATCGGTAAAGGTAACGGTAAGTAATTGTAGCTTACCAATAAAAATGATACGGTAATAGTATTTGTGAAATGGTAATGGTAGCCATTACCATAACAACACTATTCCTAGTCATTAGCCATATCGTACGTGCACATACGGTTGAACGGATTAGCCACAAATAATGGACATAACATTTAAATAAGAATCAATCAGCATAAATTAGTGTCATTTATAAAATATGCAAATTTCCAGTCACCAGAATGTTCTGACCCCTCTTCATTGCAACCTACAGGATAGATTAGAGGGACAGCTACTAATGCAAGATGGAAATGGTAGATGGTGAAGTCTTCTCATTTATGCTCGGTGCTAACAAGGCATTTAGATATCCAAGAAATGTTGTTGATTGGAATATAATAGCCTTAGTCGTTGTTTATGCTCTTTGGTATACTTATGTTTATTATAGGTTACCAAAACCAAAAAATCCATGTCCAAATGGAATTATGTTTTGATTTAGTCGAAATTTGGGCCCATTAAGGTGCAAGTTGTTGCATTGTGTTTGGACTAACCATGTTGAGCGTGGACAAAATTGGAATTTGGATCAAAATCAAATTATGTAAGTCCTAAAGTGATATATTTTGATGAAGAGAATTTTTGTAAATAATCGTTACTACTAGATATCGCTTTAGATAGTAAAATTAGATTTTGCCGAAAAGATGTATAAACAATAAATTTAGCCATACTGCCATACCCCTAGCTAAGATGACGTGTAACCATTAATATTCAAATTGTTTGATATTAATTGCTAATTGAATGTATACCAATGAGTCACACAACCGCATAGATAGATTCCCTAAAATACCTCATGCTTTAATTGATTTATAATTGTTACAAATTAATCAAATCACTTACGTCCTTCGAGTTGTCTATGCAATGTGAACAGTTCGAAGAGGTTTGGAGTGGAATCAGAAACAGTAAGCTAGACGTGAAACACATGATAGGGAATCTAATCAATCGGAGAGTTTGAAAAGTAGTCAACACTTTATGGTTGAGAGTCTACTATTGGTATCAAATATCTTACGGATCAATTCGTCTCATGATCTTGTATAAATAACAATAAATTGTTCGGGAGAGAAATCTCTGATTACTATAGTTTAAATATAGTCATTTATTTGGCTAGTGTATAAAGTGCTATTTGTCTTTTTTGGGTGTCATTAGTAATTAATTAGGTGCATATATAAAACTTATATATGTACGATTTGGAATACGATATCGATACATATCTAAATTGGAATCAATTTTTAATTAGTTACTTAATAAGTCTGAAGTAATTAAGGGCCTATGATAATCTTATAAATGGTCGGATATTAGTAGAGCAATGGTGGGGTTTTTAAAGTTTTAAAATTTTAAAAATAAGCAAATGTGAGACTAGAAAATTAAATAGAAAAGTTCTCTTTAGTTTCTCAATAATACATCCCAATCCATTATTGTTTGGTGACTAATTACCACCTTACATCTTCCATAGCCACCACTTTCAATCCGTTCCATTGAATGAAAATTATTGTCCCAAACACAACATCAAATTAGAATATAAGAGGCTATCCTTGCAGTTGCATACCTAGAAGCTCGGATCGGGACTATCTAGGAAAGTCTACCTATCAATATGCAATCCAAAGCAACGCCTATATAAATCTCATTCTATTATCTATGAATACTATATCATCCTATTAATATAGTTCTATTTATATATGAATGAATTTATGTGCGTAAATTTTGTCTAGCTTAATTTTACTGCTCTACTTTTGTTTTATATATATAGAGGTTTAAAACATTCTCTTTCTATATAAATTAAATGTAAACATCCACCTACTTGGAGGCCCAAAACTAACAGTTATGGATGTTGTAGTCATCCATAATGATAAATTCTTAGCGACCCAATACGACGGTGCTAGATACATTGACACACAGACCATAGAAGTATGGAAAAAATTTAACAATTCAAAAACATATTTCCACATTCAGATCAAAAAATTTGATGTCCATTACATAATTGCAAAAACGTTAACCACGTTCAGCAAAATATAATTATTACAAATATGCCGAGAGCAACGTGTAAACATTCCCCCTTGGTTGATCAAAGTATGTGTAAGGCTAATAAATCCGCCTTTACAAACAAGTACACAGCGGAAAAGAAAACTCTAAACAACTATCTGCCTCATGCATGCCTCCGGAAGCTTTACTTGTCAAAGAAGAAAACCTAAAAACCTTAAGTCTCAAACTACTCAAAATCAAACCGAGAATTTAAGGGGAAAACAAAAACTCCGAGTCAAATATAAAGTCTGTTTTGAACAATAATCTAACATCCCAATCTTTTTAAGTATCTAATGAGACCAGCCACTTAGCATAACCAGTTTTCCCCACACTAGTATCCTAAATCCTTTATAAAACAATATGTCGTGCTCCTGCATCTACAATGGTTAAAACATACATTTTTCAAAATATTATGATGATATGCGTACTTGAAAACAATTAGGATTTCCCATCCCATATTAGTTAGACTAACCATCTAAGTTTCACCTGACTATCTGTCTTATATTTTCAAAGACTACCCATCCCATTTTAAACTTTATTTGCATCAAAAAAGTACTATCCATCCCACATTCATTTTACTTAAACTAATGTGGATCGTCCGTCTCACATCCTATATTTTTCCTAGGGGTACGGTGAACCCTTCTTTAATCATATGGAGACTACCATCCCCGACATGATGTTGACTATCCATCAAACATCCCATAGTTTTCCTAGGATGACTATGAACCATTCTTTAATCATATGGAGACTATCCATCCTCGACATTATGTTGATTATCCATCAAACATCCATAGTTTTCCTAGGATGACTATGAACCCTTCTTTAATTATATGGAGACTATCCATCCCCCACATGATGTTGGCTATCCATCAAAAATCCGATAGTTTTCCTAGGATGACTACGAACCCTTAAATTGGCCATTTAACTCATGTTACCCATATGGTTCTAATTATCTCATGTTATCCACATGATTATCCCATTTCCATTAGTATCCCTAATTTAGGTTATATTCATTTATAATTTACATTGGTATCCCTCAATGATTGTGTCAAAATATATAAGTGTTGGTATCCCCAACTATTGTGTCAAATTCATTAAACCCACCCCAGTATCCCTAAGGTTAAACAACATTTATTATATAAGGTAATCCACCCTACAAATCCAAAATCAAGTTTCATATAAACATACTCCTTTTGAAAGTATCCCCTTCAAAAGTATAAAGCTTAAATAATTTTATAACCCCTTCAAAAGTATCCCCTTCGAAAGCTTTACGTTCGACCCCTTCGAAAGTTTTGCTTCCGACCCCTTCGAAATCTGTGCTTCCGACCCCTTCGAAGGCATAAAACATATATTTTAAAACAATAGGCTCCAACATTTATAATACTTTAAAATACCTCTTTCAAAACCTTTCTACCATGTTAAAGTATTATTATAAGAGTAGAAGCATAGCTTCGAAACCACTTGAAAGTACCCTTCCTAAATCAACGAAGGTTACCTTTTAAAACCATCGAAAATCCACCCTTTCAAAAGCATTTGGGTTTATACTTAAAATATTTGTAACATCCCCGAATTTTATCAATCTAAAATTAGTAATTACTTTGAATTTCTAGAATATAATTTGGAACTAATTAGAAATCTTTCAAGACAAATAGAATATGTATTGATTTACACATATATAAATGGATTATAATTCAAATTTCAATTTCAATTTGAATTTGAATTTAAAATTTAAATAAATGTCTTAATAAAATAATTTGAATTTCAAATTATATACATATTGGTATTTTATTTAATGAATAATTAGTTCCAATACCATTTTTTTTAAAATTGTGTATATATATAAGGAAGAGTGTGTTTATGAAAAAATAAAATGCAATTAAAAATCAAAATAAAATACAAAAGACAAGTGTCAAATTATGAATGCATTATTAACATGCGAATTACAATTGTAAGAAAGATGGTGTGAAAATTTACAAGTGTGATGATCTTGTAATTAAAATTAACAAGTGTCATCACATTGTTTTTATTTTTGAGAAATTCCTAAAAAGAAAATAAAGCCATATAACATTTCTAATATTCTTCTTCTCATTCCTTTATCTTCATTTTTAAAACTAAGCCTATACAAACTCTAACATCAAAAGCCAGAGAATTAAGAACAAATCAAAATTTGAAATCATCAAAACAAAGACAAAGCAAAACCTAAAAATCATCTCTACCAAGTAAATCAAGAAACAGTTTCAAATTTCAAACAGGTGGAGATTTCGACTCAACAATTAAGCAAGCCATCAATTCAAACAATTCCAGTTTAAGATCTAACATCAACATTAAAAAAAGACCAGAGTTTGCAAATTCCAGATGTTTCAAATTTCTAAGCCCGGACTTCTTCTCTGTTCAAAATTCACAGGTGAGTAAACTTTTGAATTTGGATTTCTGGCTTGTTGTATGATAATCATGTTGAAGTAAATAAAAGTGACGAAGTATTGTATGCATGCACATACGTATGGATATAAGTATGAATTAGCTATGCATGTCTGGAAAACAGACATATGAATTTTATTCCAGGTTTACAGGCATCGGGCCTGTTCAAAATTTGATTTCTCTTTCCCTGATCATTGTTAGACTTCAGAGTTTAAACAAAAGTTGTTTGTTTAAACATGATTCAAATCTTAAAAATAAATCTAAGTAAAATAAATCAAAGCATTCTTCTGGAAATTGAAAAATACAGGGAAACCTATTGTATGTTGAATTTTCATGTATCATGATTTATGTTTTCAAATATATTATCTGAAATGCTTTCAAAAACAAAGATTTTAAAAGTGAAATCATATTTTTTAAGTACGTATTCACTGGTTAATTCGAGGATCATCAAAATTGGGTTATTATCAAATTTTGGTTATCGGCGTGATGAGTGTAGGATCGATTTCACCTTAGAAGGGGGTGAATAGGGTGATGCTATTAATTATAAAAATTTATTGCATAAGTTTATAAAATATTTTCAACACAGATATATTTGAATAATAGCACTACAGATAATAGCAGAATAGTAAATGCAGAAATAGAACGTCATAGAATTTACCCAGCTTCGGCAAAACCCTGCCTACGTGCTGCCCTAAAGTTTCTACTAGAAATTAAGTAGTCAGACGCTTACATACGTAAACTTGCGACACCCGCTGTCGACTAGCCTAAACTCTATGCTCAAAACTCTACCACAACTTAGCTACTGAGTTGCGAATTCTCAAACTACGCCACATAGTTCGTCCCCTAGTCACACGACTAGATAATACACAGGTTTAAAAGGAAAATACAAATTTAAAAACAATTTTAAAACACACAAAACCCTAACCAAAATACAAAGCCCAAATTAAACAAGCAGGCCTAAATAAAAGCAGGCTCCTTTTGCTTTTTATATTATCGGCCCGATCCTTTGAGAAAGATAAAATGGCAGCTTTCTTTTGTTCATTCGTTCCTCTTTTAGTTTTTAGGGCTTTGTTAAATTAGAAGCTGCCGCTTTGTCAAATTGAATGCAATGATGCATCGAATCCTTTCTTCGGTTGATTATATGTTTACGGCAGCCTCAATCTTAGTTTGCGATCGCTTCCAATTAGTCGTGTTTGATTGTTGAAAGAATTTGTAAGTTTGTTCCTTTTTGATTTATATAGCTCTTGACTTTGATTCGAGTTTTATGCTTTGTTCTTGTATGTTTAGCTCAAACTTGAATACCTTTTGCCGCTGATGTTTTAGGGCTTATATAGGAATTTAATTCCTTATTTTTCGTTCATATATTTCATATGAATTTGTTTGATAATTTTTGGCTTGACGTTCGATTTTGCATTGATGATTGTGATTATTTATGAAATTTTCAATTCGTATAATTTGTTCACTTGATTAACACGATGTTGATTTCTTACGTGGCCACCACGGCTTGATTGATTTGCTCATTTGTTCGACACCTTGTTCATCACGACTGTGACATTTGCTTTGACCAGTTGAATTTTTGACTATTATCGTGGTTGAATTTGGCCACTTTGATTTGTGAGACTATTTGCTTTCGACATTTAGTTCCTTCCCTGATGATATTGATTTGTACCTTGATTTTGTTCATCCCTGTAGCATACTTGACCTGTTCAATTTTTCTTTGCCATTCTATGAAATTCTGATGACTTCGGCTATGGTGATAACATTTGACATTGTCACTGACTTTCTACATGTGTGTTCAAGCTCCTATTGTCTGCATTGCTTGACTCAAAGTCTGGTTCATGATATTTGTGTGCTGTATGTTTTTTGCTGAGACTACACTTGTACATGTCTCTGGTATCACAGTTTCATTCTAGTATGTGCATTCTTCTCTGGCTTGAATTTTGGTTGTATGCATATTGCCTGACCATTTCCATGTATTGTAGCTGCTATCTAGTTCATGCTATCCTAATGTCCTGTGGCACTGCCTTTTTGTTTACTGCTTAGTCTGGTCGAATAATTATGGTGTATGCATTGAGTCATGTTGGCGATGAGGCTTTGTTCCTTTGAGTCAGTTTGCGTTGCTTCATTCTTGACATACGATGAATTTTGTTGTCAATCTATGGTATACTGTTTGAAGCTCTGCACTGTTCATTTGATGTTGCTGAACTTGGTTCCATGGTGGTTGATGTTGTATGGCAAGATTTTCATTTGTCTTTGATATTGCCTCTATGTGTCTCTAGTTAGAGTTGTACTTGCTTTTCTTTTATCTTTGCTGGTTTGTGTGTATTTGGCCCTGCTGTATGGTCAGTGCTAATTTGGACAACATTTTTGGTGGTTGCTGTGTACTCTAGTTTCATGACGTATGTTTGCAGCCTTGCTCATCTACTTGATGTCTACATGTTGTTGCATGACTTCAGCATTTTTGTCTTGTTTAAAACTGCTGCTTGATGCTTGCATCCCCGTGCTTCATGTCTAGTTCATGCCTTGATATTGACTGTTGCATTGCTTCTGATCATATGTGTTGACTTCTTCATGTTACATAATTGTTGAGCTAGTCTTCATTTAGCTTGAGTGGATATTGAACATTATTGTTTAGTCAGAACTGTTGGAGTCCCTGTTTTCTGGTGATTGACTTAAACTTTGGATGAGACTTGAATTTTTATGTCTTGACCATTTCATTTGAATTTGCACCTGTGTTGAATCCAGCTAATAGCTCAGGTTTGACCTTGTGCTGATATTGTGACATTATTTTTATTGCACTTGAGTTAAACCCGGCTTTTGGTTTGGGTTTGACCCTGTGCTCACCTGTCCCTGTAACTTTATCAAGTGTATATTCGGTGCGCACGGCCTTATGGCACGTATAGTGATACATTGTGCATGTCACTAGCTGTTCTTGTGTGACGAATTCGAATTAAATGATGGCGAACAACCCAAATAACTCAGGCAAATAATATTTTCAAAATTATATTTTCTTTGACGCTGTAAAAATATTTTCTTTTTAATTTTACCGCGTTATTATTTATTTTTGCAAATTGCTCAGATGCTGGATTCAAGTTGAAGAATGAATTGTAGTGAGGTGCATTTGTAAATTAGAAATTGTGTTGTAATCAAATTTGTATTGTAATTGAAATTGTATATGTATAGCGAGAGCATGAATTTGTACTATTCAAAATTGTAATAAATATTTATTTGAATAAAATATCTGCTTGAATTTAAATTCCGTGTTATTTATTTTATTCACCAAATATTTATTTAATTATGTGAAAAATAAAATAGTAAATTAACAAATACATTTAAATGAATATATATGTTTATTATGATCAAACAAAAATCATATACTCGCATATTCAACAATCTTCCCTTTTTGATAATAACAAACATATATTTAAGATTTTGAATTTGTTAAATGTATTTGATCGTTCAATTTTCTCCCCCTATTTGAATGCTCCCTCTCTACACAAAAATCCCCCTTCATATATGCATGTCATTAAAAATACGCAAATGAGCCTAGAAGCAAATAGAAAATATTTGACCTTTACTTGATTTTATTTGACAACATCTTAACTTTTCTCTTCCTCTTTTGTTATCAGCAAAAGAGTAATAATATTAGAAAAATAGAGATAAAGCTATAGATATTAATACAACATTAAAACTTAATCGAATATAAATATTAAATTTCAGTAAAAATCAAACAAAAATCATAAATACTCTGTTATGCGCATATTCCACTTTTAGAATGATGTGAATGATGTCATCATATAAAACCATACAGTTGTGTCTAATTGTGGTATATTTATATTAGGAATTTGAATATTTACCAACCATGCATAACCATTAGGACTTTTAAATGAGATTAGTAGTATTCCAATTTTATTTTATTTTTAAAAAATGAATTTAAGTATCTTCTAACCACGCATAATCGTGAGGACTTTTAAATGGTATTAGAATCAACTTGTTTATTTAATAAATCAATTTTGATATGCGTTCCATACATGCATAACCGTGAGGACTTTTAAATGAGCATACAAGCACATAGTCAAAAATTCCAAGCAGTTCACCCATGGATAACCGTGAGGACTTTTAAATGAGAGTGAATACATTGGATTATTATTATTATTATTATTGTTAATTTATTTAATATAAAATGAAAAACGAATGATTCCTGTTAAAATCACCACATATTGACATACTATAATGGATTATGTTGAGTGACGGTCGATAGAAAATGGTAGAAATAGAAATGATCATGGAATTTTTGTCAACAAAAAGTGTTTATAATTCTTGTTTAAATTTCTAAAGAAATTTACTAATTATATCGTCTCAAGTTATAATATATGATTAATATCAACACTCATCATTTTTTCAAATACTTTTATCTTTTCGATAATTAGTAGGGAGTCCGATTAGTCAATGTAATAATTTAAAATTAAATTCAAAAACAATTATAAAATCAATTTTTTCTAAAAATGACTAATCTAAAAACAAAGTCAAAAATGATTTTCTGGACAGGGTTTTATAAGAAAACTTCTGCTATTTGAAAATTATTTGAAATGAAAAATATGTAGATATTTTCTTTGAAAAATGATGCAGTTACTAAATGTCTCAACATAAATCATGTTCCACTAGTAATTTTCCTATTAACTAGATTACCAGTGTAATCTGCATCTAAATTTTTCTTTCACTCAAAATTATCATTAATTGGATTTGATAGACCGGACCATGAAATGTGCATCAAAATATCTTAAAATCAACTTTAACATCTTTTAAATGAAATTCTCTTGAATTTGAATTTGAAGATGTTCCAATCAACAAATCAGTGAATATAGTGTCAAATTTAGAACGTAGGATAAATAAATATATTTATGTGTGCCGAGATTAATAATCAATCAATAAGATACCATCATTATTATAAACAAGTTTATATGAAATAATTCAAAGACTCTAGAGATGCATGTAGTGTTCTTGGTATGAAAAGTATAATTGGCTAACAATTTTCGAAAAAGTCAGAATCAAGATCATCATTTATTTCATCATTACATTACTGGCTGAATTAATTCAAATCTGATACGGTGCAGATTATCACATTAATATTGTTCAAGATGAATATACCATTACCTCATTCACTTTATGATATTTTTTCGTTGTTGTCCAATTGTGATTCTGTCACCTTTGTACTAGGCTAAGGAAGTTTGATTTGTCACTCGTTGTGTCCTTGGAACAGCCAGAATCCAAGTAACACTATTATAGTTCCTTAGCCTGCCACCACACCTACACAATGAAAGATTTTTGTGACCTATTTGTTTTTATAGGTCCACGATTGTTAGTGGCAGAATATTTTGGAAAATAATTTTGTGAAGACCCAAAACTATTTATATATATTCCTTTCGGCACCAATTTGTTTAACTTTGAGAGATTTTATATTTGTGCCTTTTGGAACCCAAATTGGTATAGTTTTCATGTGTTTGGGTCTATACCAACAATTGTTTTGATCGTGTCAAAATTTTCTACAAATTGTGCACATTGAATTGACTTGATTAATCTCATTTTTAACATTTTCAGATTGATTATACCCAAGTCCTTATCTACCTGTATTAACAGTTTTTTTTCCTAATAGCATATTCAACGATTTCTCACTTTTTGAAAATTTATCTAAAGTCGACATTTGTTGGACTTATGTTTTGAGAGATTCATTTTTGTTTAACAATTGTGTGCACCTTTTAATAGAATTTTCTCTTCTTGTATTTTCACTCTCTTTCAAAATCAGAATTTCATTTTCAAGCGATTTAATTTTGATTTCTGATTTTTTAATCTCTTTTTCAAACAATGGACACTTGTCACACTTAGGACACTTGTTTTGATAGTTGTTAACTGATTGATCAAGCTATTCATTTACTTCTATCAAAGTACCAATTTGTGATTCAAGTTTGGCATACTTCTCCCTAAGTCGTTCAAAACAACCATTTACTTCGTGGAAATATATAAGTAATTCTAAGTGAGTGAGTTTTGGTACGTCGCTTGGCTCGTCATCGTCGCTATTAGTTATATTACCTTGAAGGCACATATCTTCTTTCTCACTCTCACTGCTAGTACTTTTATTATCTTCATCACTTGCATTCCACGTGGCTGCAAAATTTCTCCTTTTTGAATTCTTTTCTTTGCCGTGTTGAATTCGAGGATAATTAGGCTTGATATGACTGGGTTTGTTGCACTTGTGACAAATGATCTCGTATTCTTCTGAGTTGCTTGTGCTTTGATTATTCTGCTTTTCAAATGTTGATTTGAAGTTGGATTTCCGTATTTGTGGTTCCACTTTTTGAATATCTTTATTAGTAGCGCCAGCTCAGCTGCTTCATCATCATCATCCTCATCACTACTGCTTTTTACCAATCCTATTAAGCTCGTTTCTTTAAATAAGTCGATTGAGGATGATTTCTCATTGTTGTTGACTTTTGCACCATATATTCCATCAAAATCATTCCAGATTTCCTGAGCATTATCACAATGAGAGATAAAGTTAAAATTATCTTGATTAATATGAGAATATAATATATACATAACAAGAGCATTAATCAAGATAATTGCCTCATCTGTTATATTAGACCCATTTTCAATAATATCCAACATTTAATATTAACATATTTTAAATAAAATTCCATTTTTAATTTCCAATTTAAAAAATCTTTTCCGTCAAAAATAGGAGGGATAATATTAGACCGACCCTCAACAAAAGTAGTATTAAAAGAAGCCATTTTAAAAATTCAAATTTTTAAAACAAAAATTGGTTTTTGAAAAATTAATTTTGAAAAACAAAAATGGCATTTGTACCTAGCTCTGATACCACTTATTGAATCGATTTCACCCTAGAGGGGGGGTGAATAGGGTGATGCTATTAATTGTAAAAATTTATTGCAGAAGTTTATAAAATATTTTCAATACAGATATTCTGAATAACAGCAGCACGGATAATAGCAGAATAATAAATGCAGAAAAAGAACGACACAGAATTTATCCAACTTTGGAAAAACCCTGCATACGTGTTGGCCCCAAGGTTTCTACTAGAAATTAAGCAGTCATACGCTTTCACACGTAAACTCGTGACACCCACTATAGACTAGTCTTAGCTCTATGCTCAAAACCTTGCCTCAACTCAGCCGTTGAGTTGCGAATTCTCAAACTACGCCACGTAGTTTGTCCCCTAGTCACATGACTAGTAGACAATACACAGGTTTAAAAGACAAATACAAATTTAAAAACAATTTTGAAACACACAAAACCCTAATCAAAATACAAAGCCCAAACTAAACAAGCCGGCCTAAATAAAAGCAGGGTCCTTTTGCTTTTTATATTATCAGCCCGATCCTTTGAGAAAGAAAAAAGGAAGCTTTCTTTTGTTCGTTCGTTCCCCTTTCGTTTTTTAGGGTAATGTTAAATTAGAAGTCGCCGCTTTGTCAAATTGAATGCAATGATGCTTTGAATCTTTTCTTCGGTTGATTATATGTTCACGGCAGCTTCAATCTTGGTTTACGATTGCTTCCAATTAGTCGAGTTTGATTATTGAAAGAATTGGTACGTTTGTTCAATTTTGATTTATATAGCTGTCGACTTTGATTCGAGTTTTATGGTTTGTTCTTCTCTGTTTAGCTCGAACTCGAATATCTTTTGCCGATGTTATTTTAGGGCTTATATAGGAATCGAATTCCTTATTTTTCGTTCGTATATTTCATACGAATTCGTCTGATAATTTTTGGCTTGCCGTTCAATTTTTCATTGATGATTGTGATGAATTCTTACATTTTCAATTCGTATAATTTGTTTTCTTGATTAACACAGTGTTGATTTCTTATGTGGCCACCATGGTTTGTTTGATTTGTTCATTTATTTGACACCTTGTTCATCACGGCTCTGACATTTGCTTTGACCAGTAGAATTTTTGACTGTTGTCGTGGTTGACTTTGGCCACTTTGATTTGTGAGACTATTTTCTCTCGACATTTAGTTCCTTCCCTGATGATCTTGATTTGTACCTTGATTTTGTTTGTCCCTGTAGCATACTTGACCTGTTCAATTTTTCTTTGTCGTTCCATGAAATTCCGATGACTTCGGCTATGGTGATTACATTTGACATTGTCACTGACTTTGTACATGTGTGTTCAAGCCCCTGTTGTCTGCATTGCTTGATTCGAAGTCTGGTTCATGATATTTGTGCGCTGCATATTTTTTGCTAAGACTACACTTGTACATGTCTCTGGTATCATAGTTTCATTCTAGTCTGTTCATTCTTCTCTGGCTTGAATTTTTGTTGTATGCATATTGCCTGACCATTTCCATGTATTGTAGCTGTTATCTTGTTCATGCTAGCCTAGTGTCATGTTGCACTACCTTTTTGTTTACTGCTAGTTCATTATGTAGTATGGTCGATAAGTACGGTGTATGCATTGAGTCATGTTGGTGATGAGGCTTTGTTCCTTTGAGTTAGTTTGCGTTGCTTCATTCTTGTCATATGATGAATTCTGTTGTCAATTTATGGTGTACTATTTGAAGTTCTGCACTGTTCATTTGATGTTGTTGAACTTGGTTCCATGGTGGTTAACGTCATATGGCAAGACTTTCATTTGTCTTTGATATTGCCTCTATGTGTCTCCAGTTAGAGTTGTACTTGCCTTTCTTTTTTCTTTGCTGTTTTGTGTGTATTTGGCCTTGCTGTATGGTCAGTGCTGTTTTGGATAACATTTTTGGTGGTTGCTGTGTACTCTGGTTTCATGATGTTTGTTTGCAGCCTTGCTCATCTACTTGATGTTTACATGATGTTGCATGACTTCGGCATTTATGTCTTGTTCAAAACTGCTACTTGATGCTTGCATCCCTGTGTTTCTTGTCTGGTTCATGCCTTGATATTGACTGTTGCATTGCTTCTGATCATATGTGTTGACTTCTTCATATTACATGATTGTTGAGCTAGTCTTCATTTAGCTTGAGTGGATATTGAACTCTATTGTTTGGTCAGAACTGTTGTAGTCCCTGTTTTCTGGTGATTTCCTTGAACTTTGGACGAGACTAGAATTTTTGTGTCTTGACCATTTCATTTGAACTTGCACCTGCGTTGAATCCATCTAATAGCTCGGGTTTGACCTTGTGCTGATATTGTGGCATTATTTTTATTGCACTTGAGTTGAACCCAGCTTTTGATTTGGGTTTGGCCTTGTGCTCACCTATCCCTGTAACTTTATCAAGTGTATTTATCGGTGTGTCGGATGTGATCCAACCGTCTAGCACTAAGCGGGCACGACATGACCGTTCATGCATCAACACTTATCCCTTGCATGAGACCTATAACATAATCTTATAGGTGTGCACTCCAACCGAACAAGACAAAATTTCTTCCTTGATTCGACAGGGAGATGTAGATTCGCAAAACGGACCTAGCTGAACGTCTTATTCCAATGGATGTGATTATCCATCCTACCGTAAATGATCATGACACGGCCATTCAACCGCTAACTCTAGCCAATGATCTGGCGGGTTGTGCATGCAACGTGGACGGATGTGACCCAACCATCCGCTAATCAACTCCTTTCTCCAATTCAGCAGGAGAAACATCAAACTAATGTTGTCGCAATATGACCGGCATTAAGGCATGTAGAGTGATACACTGTGCATGTCACAACCTGTTCGTATATGATGAATTCGAATTAAATGATGACGAACAACCCAAATAACTTAGGCGAATAATATTTTCAAAATAACATTTTCTTTTACCCTGCAAAAATATTTTCTTTTCAATTTTACCGCGTTAGTATTTATTTTTGCAGATTGCTCAGATGCTGGATTCAAGTTGAAGATAAAATATGAGTGAATAAGTGAATTGTAGTGAGGTACATTTGTAAATTAGAAATTGTGATGTAATCAAATTTGTATTGTAATTGAAATTGTATATGTATAGTGAGAGCTTAAATGTGTACTATTCAAAATTGTAACAGATATTTGTTTGAATAAAATATCTGTTTGAATTTAAATTCCATGTTATTTATTTTATTCATCAAATATTTATTTAATTATGTGAAAAATAAAATAGTACATTAACAAATATATTTAAATAAATATACATATATTTATTATCATCAAACAAAAATCATATACTTGCATGTTCAACAATGAGGATGGTTGGGGACATGGCTAGAGATGGCGTAGGTGATGTGGGTTCGGGGAAAAATGCTCGGAAAATTATAATTTGATCGTGGTGGCGGAACGACGTTCATCTAGGGTTTAAGCTAGTGTTTTTATATTGGTCGGAATTCCTATTGCTGCGTCGTCCTCAGCTGACCGGAGCTGATCGCTCCGGTGGGGATAATAGCGTGAGGTCTGGATGAAGCTACGGGGGCGATTATGTGACCTCTGATGCCCAGAAGTGGAAGAATGAGGCAATTTTGTGATGATCGTTTTTTGTTCCAGTTTGGTTAGAGAGTTCGTTTGCGAGTCCGACGTCGACTCTAATTTCTGGGTGTTCGTGAGACAAGTATGGGCCATCGTCGATGTGTGGGAGGTCAAAGCTAGGTTCGTAGGTGGCCGGAGTTCATGTGCCTGTGCACGGTGTCAGTTTGGTATCAGTAGGCAATGGGTTGGGAATGAAGGGTTTTAACTCGAAGTTATCTTTGGGTACTTGCATCACTGGCTCGAGACCTGGCTCGGGTAGTTTGGGGTGTGTATCGGGTTTTATGAAATTTAAACAAAAAATTAAGGTTTTGAAAAGGAATACGGGTGGATTTTGAGAAAAACTCAAAGCAGGTAGCGTGTTAGCCCGGGTGATGCTCGAAGTAAGTCTCAGGTTGACATATAAAAGCAGTTTTAACTTTGAAAACTTATTTAAATATTAAAACATTTTAATAACCATGTTTTAAATAATTGTTTTGGTTTAAAACTTTAGATTAATAAAGGATTAAAAAAATTATGTTAAAAGTGATTAAGTTTTAATTTATTTAATTTGTGACATTTTTTGTTAATTAATTAATTTAAATAAATAATGTAATTAATTAAGATAAAATGACGTTTTGATTTACCTTAATTTCTTGAATAAATTAATGTGTTCATAATGATTAATTATAAGGTTTATTAATTAAAGATTTTGATAATGATTAAATGATAAATCAAGAAAAATGATTTATAATTACTTAAATAATTAAAGAATAATCTATTAAAGGTTAATTAATTATTTAAGGTTAATTAATTTATAATTAAGGATTAGTTCATTAAGGTAATTAATTAAGAAATACTTAATTAATGAAATAATTAAGATTAATTAATTAGAAATTAAGGATTAATTAATTTATAATTAAGAATAATTAATCATTAATTAAGGATAATCAGTGAAAATAATTATGTGATTAATTAATTATAATCACATGATTTATTCATCTTAATTGTAGATGACTGATTATTATTGAATGCTTTATATTGATTAATACCTCTGATATGTGATTGTGATACCATTTAATATGAATTGCTTTGTGCTGAGCTGTGATATATGTGATTTGTTTCTATGTGAATGTGAAAACCCATTGGCCCATAAAACGGCATTCAAATTTCGATGCGACAGGGAGTCATATTTCAGTTGGTTATCCAAAACCCACATCGAACCTTAATGGTGAATCTTTGTGAATGATATATCCACGTGTTTTTAAATTAAGCGTTCACTATTCGGTTTCGCCGGGAGAGGACTTTTGTGTCGTATAACCCATTCCGAATAGTGATACGACCAAATGGAAAGCATTTGAAGACGGTGATGAAGACCGGGTGTCTTCGAGAACGATACGATAACCTGTCGAATGACTATGCACCAAGTTGCTCCAGTATAGAGATCTCCATGTGTGAAGG
This sequence comes from Allium cepa, assembly GCA_030765085.1. Lineage (NCBI taxonomy): Eukaryota > Viridiplantae > Streptophyta > Magnoliopsida > Asparagales > Amaryllidaceae > Allium > Allium cepa. The sequence goes on from CM060942.1 coordinate 619,757,265, forward strand.
AAAGTCCGATCGTGATTGTGGCTGCCAGGATTGCAAGGGCTTCTCTGGAAGTGCCTTCGGTTCCATTCGAACCCGGAACAGACTTGTATGGTTGTAGTCTGACATTACACTTTGAGATATAAAGCTGATTTCTTTCAAATACATTTCTATTGGTGGAGGAGAATTTATTCTCTTATCTTAACACCCTTCTCTGAGACGTACGAGCTCAAAGGTTATGTAGTTGATGGTTGTTTGTGATAACTCCCAACTTGGTAGTGTGGCATGCTGAGTGATGCTGATCATTTGTTAATCGAAGTATGGATTTTGTAAAAAGCGTAGCTTTGTGAATGAGACTTCGTCGAAACTCATAACCCAGTAATGGTTGAAATGGGAATGTTGCGGGAAGGTTTTTAGGGGTCGTTCCCCTAGGGTATGTTCATTTTCTTCTAGGGTATCATGGTATGAGCCCAGATATTTAACTGTGTGGTTGTTGCTATTTGTTGGTGAATCCAGGGATAAAGGTAGGCAACGACCGGGGATGGCATACTTGTAGGTGTTACCTAGTTGTAGAGGTAAACTGACCTTGTGTTGGTAGCGATCCGGTTTGGTTCTTAGGGGCGTCCCTCCAGAGGTGTTCCATTTAGTAAGAGTTCCTTAGCCTGACCATTTGTTTAAAATCCAATCAAACAATACGAGCCCTTTATGATTGCAATTGTATAACCTTCCACCTCAGGTGGTAGCTATAGTAGGCATATTATAATGGTACCTATGCTGGCTAAGATTAATATTGAATGTTTACACACTATGCACTAATAATAATATCAAAAGAGTTTTCTCGTATCAAGCATGTTTGGCTATCATAAGGAGAAATCTCCTTCAATTGTGCGATTGCATTGTGTGTGCATGAGGGGGCCTTATGGTAGTTTCATTTTTCAATAGCATAATAGATTTCTTTTATAAAATGTTTTTGTTCAAACAACAATTTTTGTTTACTCGTATCAGTCCTATGACTAACCCGGAGTTTATTGTTCCCTTCCTAAACTCTAGGTGCCCATAATTTCCATACGGGTAGCCTAGAAGCAGGTTATCCGTGTTTAGAGCTAGCTTGGAATTTTCTTGAAGTCTTTTTAGAAGCTATCAAATTTTGAAAGCTTTTGGCCTTGTGAACCCTTTGAAGTTTTTCGTTCCGAAGTGCTTAGTTGGGATTCTCGCTCTCTTTCTTTTGAAGACTCTCTTGAAGTTGTGATAACTCTGTTATCTTTTCTGATGTGGTGTTATCATTTGTTGTTGTATCATGTATATAAATCTGATGTTAGTGTTCAATGTTGTAATGGATATTGTGATGATGTTGTATCGGTGTTGTGATCAATGATAATTCATTTTGTTTCCGCTGTTTATATTTATCTAATGTTGTCATAAGCTCCATCCGAGCTGGAGTTCAACGTTTGAATCTCCGACAATCGTATACAAATGAGGTATTTGATGTCTATTTCTGAACGCTAAATTTTGGATCGTGACAAGTGGTATCAGAGCTAAAGGTTGAGTTAGAACTTTAGCTACAGAATATAACATATTAGGTGGCTCATTAGAGATAGGGTGAAGTAAACCCTAGAATAGTATAACCCGAGAGATCAAAACCCTAAAATTCTTGGTCTATTTCTTTAAACTGTTGATGTCCCTAAGATATCTTGTCCGTATGCCTAAATCAAGTTTTTCTTACTATGACGACCCATAATTTTGGACAATTTAAATTGGGATATTTAATTAATTTTAATATTTAAAAGTTAGTTTGTAACTTAAATTTCAAATATCACCATTATTTGGAAATTTAATTATTGGATTCAATTACTGGAAGAGTTTTAAGCCTGCTAAAAATAATTTAAGGGTTTGTAAAAATTATATCGTTAGTACTAAAGATAGTAAAAGTGTTGAAATTGATTTGAAAATGTTTTGTTAAGTTTTAAAAATATATCGTTTAAACCGACGTTTAAAAATTGCCTTCCGAGGCACAGTCTCAGATTTCGATGAAACCAGTTCCATTGGATCCGTAATATTGTACTATTATCGGATTTCAATTTTCATAGTGTTTGGAGTTGTTTTGTTAGCATACGACGTATAAACGCGCTTAAATCTATATCGAAAATTAAATATAATAACTGGGTCCCAAAAAGCTATCTTCTCCATACGATCGAATTAGGACTCGTAACATTTTCCATTGCGTTTGGAATAGGGGTTTAACATTATAAACGTCTAGCGGTATGCCTCGATTGGAGGTCGTAATTTTTATTGTTAAATATGGGATATGTGATATTTGAAACTAAATAATATTATAATGGGTCAAGTCAACCTTGCCTAGCGTATAACCGAAGCCATCTCATTTCGTTAAACGCCAATATCTTATCCCTTTCTTCCTGTATCTTCCCCAGTAATTCAAATCATACACTAATGGAAAAAAATGGCCGCTCTCATCCATTTTCAAATCGAAGCCGAGCCCTTCATTTCCTTTTTTCCCCTCTCTCATTCGACCTTCAGCTCGATTCCCCTTCCTTCTTCAATTTCAAAATCGAAACCCAGTTAATAAAAAACTATCACGCGATCGAATCGATCACGATTTCAGGAAGTCACGCGCAATGCTTTCGCTCGACAAAAGCAAGGCGGCGTTGGAGGGAAACGAGACGCCGAGGGCAGATAGGGTTAATCCTGATTGGGTTTGGTCGCGCAATGGAAAGGGTGGATGCACGAGCGTAGGCAGTTGGGGAGGCGTGATGGGGGACAAGGCGCACGAGTAAGGAGGGTGGTGGCTTCGCGTTGCAGTTAGGGTTCGAGAGAGAGTCGCGCTCGATTGGTGACGTGATGTGATGGAGGAGGGTATAGGTTCGCGTGGGAGTTCGGCGTGGGGTTCGTGAGGCAGTGGAGACTATAAGGTATTTGTATTCGTTTTTTTATTTAGCTTGATTTAATAAAATATGTATATGCAGAAAAAAAAGTCTATATAGGAAATTATATAAAATAAACTTTGAATCTAGATAAATAAATTTTTTTGGTACATGTAGTTTCAAAGGTGAAATATATATATATAGACACACACACCCCCCCTCCACTTTTAATTTTTCTAATTTATTTTAAAACAAGTATTAAGGAAATTAATTTGTTTAACTGGTTCATTTAATTATTTTAAACACCAAAAATAAAGCATTATAGAGATAAATTTGTTTTATAAACTTATTTAATTATCTTAGTTTCCAGAAACATCTTTTTTTAAAAAAAGGTAATTAGTTTAAACTAAAACTATTAGTAAAAAAGAATCAAGGGTTAATTAAATTTATCAAATGAGAATTTAATCTGTTCAATTATTTTGGATATTGATAAACTATATAAATATTAATTCAAGGTCTAAAATTATGGAGGAACAAGTCAAGATGGATTGAATTTGCGAATAAAGATCAAAGGTGAGTTAAACTCACTAATCTAGTTGATATTTAAATTTAAATACTTAAATTTAAATATTTGGTTGAATGACTGAATTGTTTTGATGTGCAATATTATATATAGTGGTATATAATATATCATGGAATGATTGATTTCCCTCATTATATAGCAGATGAGACCCTATGCGCCACATAATAGCGGATGATGTTATATAAATCACATATACCACGATATTCCACCTCGAAGTGGAATTGGTATTATATATTGTGCTAACGTCTGTGGATGCAGGGAAACAGGTTTGAGGGATCCAACTGGATCCCTCAAAATTATCTATATTGTTTAATATTCTCTGTTATGAATATTTGATATTTTCTGATGAATATTATTGATAATTGGAATATCGAATGTTATGGTTTACTTGAAAATATTTTGATACACTGAGTTACCAAAATATATAGAATTGGATTTCTGAAAAGAAAAAAAAGAGAATTTGTAAGTGAAATAATTATAGGGAATTTAATAAATTAAGAATGAACTGGATAAGAATATTAGTGGTTTTAAAATTCTAATAAATAAATTTCGTATATGAAAAGGAAATTTTGAATAAACAAGAATAATAAATTTTAAACTTCAGTGTTATTATTTAAAAGAATAAAGCATTTATTTTAAATTTAAGATTTAAATTATTAAGCATGAAGAAGAAATTTGGAAAATCTAATATTGGTATGTTTCGGTTAAAAGATTTAAAACCAAAACAAAAATAATAATAAGGTCTATAATTAATGGATTTTGAAATGAACTGAGTGAGTAAAGAAATTTGTTTCAAAATGGAGTGAATTGAAAATCAATTTGAAAATTATTTAAGTGGTTGAAGTTGGAACACTAAAGGAGAAGTGGGACTTTTAAATTTGTAAACTGGATTTATAGAAGCAAAGTACTAAATCAGTGGATATTTGGAGGAATAAATTCACGATGGAAAGTTATTAAAGGAATGAGAAATTTTGTTTAAAAATAAATTAAGATTTATTTTTAAAGGATGCGAAGAGAAGTATATATCCCTGGATAGCCAAGTACGATTTCAAAGTAAATTTTTAAATATAAGTTAAAAGTTTTAATGTTGTTTTAAAAAGCATGTTTTGGAAAATTTATTATTTTTTTTAGAAAAATATATGTATAAATTGTAAGTAAATATTTTTCAAATCTATTATCGTAGTAATTAACTAAAGGTGTCTTGGTATTTTGTTTTTTAAAAAAAGAGAAAAACTAGTTTTATATTTTATAAAGTAATCTTATTTTAAATATTCCTAAATTATATATTTTTAATACAACATTGAAGTAGTTCTAAATTTAAACGTTTTAAAGGATATTTTATAATAAAGAGTTTTAAATTATTTTAAAATCTAAAGTGTTTTTACTTGGTGATTTCAGTGGAAATAGAAAATATTTGGGAAATTTATTCCGTAAAAAGAAGATGGTTTGAAACTGTGTTCAAAAGGTTGAAAATGGAAATACATCTTGCGAAAATATTTTGAGAATAATAAATAATTCAGGAGAAATTATTTATGGTTGATGGTTGTTGTGAATGTTAATTGATAGCTAAATAACCAACTATCAATATTGGCCAAATGCGCTGATCGTTTCATAGAGACTGGGATCGGGATTTATTTCTCGAAAACCACTTCGATCCGGTTCGTACGTTTTCGTGAGGAAGACGAGTCCAGAGTCGAAGATGGAGCAGTGAAGTGCATGGGCTAGTCGCTACTAATCCTAAGGATATTTTCAAAATGGATGTATTAGGAATAGTGCCTTGGTTCCATTCGAACCCGGGACGGACTTGTATGGATGAATGCTTTTAGTACATTGTCAGGTGGATGATGGGCATTCTAAGTGAAATGATCTAAAAAGGTAGCGCTTAGCCTCAAGCCTCATCAACTGGGAATGACTGAAAATCAGGGGTTATGTAGCAAGGCTTGGTGGGTAGCACCAATTTTAGGGTGAGGTCATCTCTGTCTAGATGTCCCTTTATTTTGGCTTAGTGGTGCGGTTGCTGATCCCAATCGTGGGGTGATCTTACTCGGGATTATCCAGTAAGGGGTAGTCCCGGTCTTACGTTGCAAGGGGTTGGAAGTGATCCTCGGTATGCTGATCTAGACCAAATACCATGATAGGTGGTACCCCAGTGCCTAGTCATTAGTTGGAAATCCATTTTCCCTACGCGCCTGAATGGTTTTGATTGTGCCCAACTATTGCTGAAACGTGAGATGCAAGCATTTCAGCTAGATTCTATTTTACTTTCTATAGACACTATTATAATATCAGAGAGTTTTAATAAGAAGTATTTTAGCTATCGTAAGTGTGACGCCCCACCTCTATACCCACGCTAGCCAAGGACACTACAGGGTAATGCCGTCAACTAACACGGAGAATAAGGATGGTTAGGAGCGACCATCTATAGCCTTGCTCTAACTATCTATTGAATACATCGACAATAAACATACCAAGCAGGTCGACATACCCAATGAATACTTAAAAACAAAACCATAGGTGGTTAGATCTATCAGAACAGAATATAACAACTCAAATGTAATATACATCACAGAACAGTAAATCATCATATACATATATATATATATATATATATATATATATACAGATACATAACAGAGTATACAAACTAATACATGTCAAGTGGTATAGCAAACCACCATATACAGACGAGTCAAAAGAATACATATCAGAGTTACTACAAAATAGGACTACACAAAAGCTATAACGAAAAGGAACAAGCTGAATAGTCCATGCGGAAGCAAAATAGGCTAAGTCCAAAAGCACCTAACCTGAAACAACTCGGTCTGACCCGAGTATGAAATACACAGGTCAGTCTAGCTAAACCAATCAGTTAGATAAACTGAACAACAATAAACCTGCAAGGTTACAAAGCATAATAGATATCTCTAAAAGAGATAACACAATTATCATCTAACGAAAGATGAATCATTTAGAACAAGCCTCATATCATCGGCAACATATAGAAACAAAGGATACAAATATCCCAAATCAAGCCAAAAGGCAAATAACAAATACCCATAAGGTATACAAGTTCCACAAGGTAATCGCTATACTTCATGCGGCTCAAAATGACCAACATCGAAGGGCGATACCAAGGGAATATACATATCAACGAAACATCATAAAATTGCTCGAGCTCCGTACTGTACAAACAAGGATCCATGAGCCCGAAGACTCCAAACCCAATATCACCCATGCGGCTCATAATGACCAACATCGGAAGAGATACTAAAGGGCAACCCAATATCACTCATGCGGCTCATAACGACCAACATCGGAAGCGATACTAAAGGGCAACCCAATATCACCCATGCGGCTCATAACGACCAACATCGGAAGCGATACTAAAGGGCAACAAACCCAAAGGCACAAACCCGAAGGCACATACCCGAAGGCAACAAACCGTAGTGGTGAAGGTCAGAGACCCAGTACTGGACACCACTAACTGGCGGAATGTGTCATAACTCTCAAAAAGGAATCCAAAAAGTGGTAACGTGAGTCGCATAACCACTCGTTCGCACTAAACGGTTTACTATCCGTTAGTTAATTTCACACTCAAAGTAGTACAAAGTTCACCTCATATCATCGGTAAACCAAACCAAAGGTCAAAACGATCAATTGAATAGGTCGGGGATTAATCGGAAAGATAAACACACAGATTCATGGTCCGTGTTTTGCCCAACCATTTAATCACCATTCCACTTCGCTCGAAGTGCGAAATTGTGCGTGTGTTTAAATAGAATTTATAAATTGGAGAAACGAGCTTTTAGTATGATTAGAAAGATTATTTTATAAAAACCCATGGATGAAGTCAAAATTAGTTATCAAAGTCAAAGAGGCAATAACAACCACTAAGAACCAACATGAATCGATAAAATCCGGAAAACCAATCAAAACGAGCATAAATAGGCAAAACAGGAAAACAGGAGCAGGTCAGTCGACTGAACCCTGTTCACTCGACTAAAAGTTGTCCAGAAAAATTTCGGGCTTCAGCTCAGTCGACTGAACAGAGGATCAAGTCGACTGAACCCAATTTCCTGCATTTCCTACTTATTACCAATGAAGTGCAAACTCTCCCAACTTCAATCGGACGAGCACGGACGCTAGGGGTTTACGCCAAGCGGCTACCCGGCCCTATAAGCACTTCGATTCATCACCAAAAACATGATCAAAACATCAAAGTTAGGATTTCAAAGAATTGAACCCAAACACTAAAAATTCGGATATTCACCAATTCAATTCAAACTAAAAGCAAGTGCATATGAACAAGTGCTAGGAATTCATATCCAACATCAATGAAATCAAGAAAAGTAGATGTGAGTTCAAAACTCACCTTTAACCCAAAAACAAGAAGATGGAGCTCAATAACAAGGAGAAGACCAACCAAACACTACTTCAACACAACAAGCTTCAATCTAAGAATAAAACACATATTTCCCAATTTAGGTTTAGGAAATTTTCTGAAATTGAAGAGGAGAAGAGTTGGAGAAGATGAAGAAGAGCTTACCAATGGATTCTCTTTGATTTTGGAGCAAGAATGAAGTTTACAAGAAGAAATTAGGACTTGCAATTTCTATTTCCTCTTCCCTTCCACCATTTTCAGTTCTAGCTTAAGAAATGAAATGAAATGAGGATGAACGAAGAGTAGGGGTTGGGTTAGGGTATTAGTTAAACTAGTGGGCTGAACCCAAACCCAAAACCCAATAGAAAAAGGGTCAAGATTTCACAAACTCCAAACATATCAAAGATTATACTCAAAAAGATCGCAAACTCCATTTTGGAACCAATGGAGGTAGTTTCGAGTTCCAATTCGGCCATTTGCAGAAAGTAGCTTTTTGGACCCAAAAAATCCGACTAACGACGTTATATTTAAATTAAACATTTAAATATCAAATCGTTAAATATGCGGGTTGTTACAGTAAGGTAAAAACTCAACATGTTTATTTGTGGCATGGTCTTACAAGATGCTTTTAATTTTCAAAGGATTTTTGAAACTTTAATAATCAATTTGAGTGTGATTTCTCACGCTGGTATTCCAGGCTGACTCAGGTGTTATTTAACTATAATGCTCGGGTCAGACCAAGTATTATAGGATACAGGAAAGGATGTTGTGGAGCTCAGGAGACGAGCTGGATGGCGATACGTACTTCCATATTTGTGATTACATATTCCGCTATGTATTCAGATTGTGAGGATAGATTATGATTACTGTCTAGTTATGTGATTATGTATACTCTGATGATGTATGTATAAACAAATATAGTATTTGTTTTTGTTGTAAAGATATGTGATTATCTATTATATTTTATTCCACCGCGATGGTTAGATTTTGATGTTGTTTTCTATCTTCTTCTTCTTTAACCCAAATGGTTCGTATTTCCGTTCATCTAGAGTTAATTGATGTAGAATAATGTTGACTTAAGGGATACGGATTTGCGGGTCATTACACTTACTATTTACAGATAGTGAGAATGAGCGGGCGAAGAGGACGAGGTAGGGGACGGGAAAATATCGCTACAATTGGTCAAGTCCCTACAAAAGCTGCTATACCTACTCAACCTCAACCGAATCTGGCTGATCTGTATTGAAGTTTTTCCAGACTTGGTGGTAACCCATTCAGCGGCAAGGAGTCGATTATCGAATCACAAGCCTGGATTCGATCGTGCGAAAGGATTTTCCAAGGATTGAAATTAGAAGACGATCAAATGTGATTAATAACTTCTTGTCAACTCTAAGAGGAAGCTCTAGCTTGGTGGGAGACAGTTACAGTAGATGAGCTAGAAGATGAGTTCACTTGGAGTCGATTCAAAGAGGTGTTTGAGTAGCGATATATGCCATCTGCTGATATCTCTAGAATGTACCGGGAATTTATGAACTTGAAGCAGGAAAGTTTATCATTTGAAGAGTATTTGAACAAATTTAACGAGTTATCTCGATTTGGTTCGGAGTTGGTGAATACACCCTTGAAAAAAATGAAAGGTTTATACGAGGGACGAATAAGAAGTACCATGAAAGAATGGCAGCTCACGTGAAAGAATCCTTTTCTGATTTGATTGATATGGGTTATCGATATGCTACCTTGAATATGCAGGAAGTTTTGGAAGTGAAGGGAAGTTCAAGAAATCCGAATTGGAAGAAAAGGAAGTTCGAAGGGAAGAAACCGAATCAAGGTAAGAGAAGAAGGGTAATCAGGAGAACTTGGCAAGAGATATTGCTTGTTAAAACTGTCAAGAGAAGGGCCATTATTCAAATGATTGTAAGAAGCTAAAGAAACAAGTAAAGGAAGATCAACCTATAAAGATAAGTCAAAGAACCAAGGAATGTTTTTGTTGTCACAAGCCAGGCCACGAAGCTAAACATTTCCCGAAAAAGAAGCAAGCACAAGTGGCGAAAATGTACGCGATCAAAGATAACCCCTCAACTTCAAAGGTAGACAAAGAAAAAGGAATTTTAGAAGGTAACCTTATCATTTATGATAGAGTTGTTAGAGTATTGTTCAACACAGGCGCTACGCATAGCTTCATCTCCCAACAAACCGTAAATCAATTAAAACTTAAACCTAAATTTGTTGACGAACCTATTTGCATAAAGAATCCAGTGGGTGGTCTTGCAAATCTTTGGCTCCGACGTAAAGACATTCCTATCTCGTATTCTTGTTATAGATTTCCTATCAGCCTTTTCATTCTCGATTTTAGTGAATTTGAAATCTTACTCAGAATGGACTAGCTAATGAAATACGAAGCCAAATTAGATTGTAACAATCGAACAATTTTGATCGGAACCAAATCTGGGAATTTTATTGAAATCTCCTGTAACAGCCCGCAAACCCGTACCCCTTGAGTCACACTACTCTACATACACCAACTCAAGTTGTACAGAAATACGAACCATTTTGGTTAAACAAGAAAAGGTAGAAGAAGAGAATAGAAAACAACAACAGAATCTTACCATCGTAGCGGAATAAAATATAATAGATAATACATATCTTTACACCAAAACAAATATATCTGTTATACATTACATTATCAGAGTACATCTTCAGAGTTCACACAACATCAATAGCATACAACTAGATATGCATCCACTCAACACAGCGGCATATACATATAAAACAAGTACGAGAATACGCATCGTCATCTAGCTCGTCTCTTGAGCTCCAAAGCATCAAATACTGTATCCTATAATACTCGGTTTGACCCGAGCATTACAGTTAAATAATATCCGAGTCAGTATGGAATACCAGCGTGAGAAAATCACACCCAATTGATTATTAAAGTTTCAAAAATCCTTTGAAAACAAAAGCATCTCGTAAGACCACGTCACAAATAAACATGTCGGGTTTTTGCCTTACGATAGCTAAAACAATTTTTGTAGAAATCCTCTGATATTATAATAGGTTCTATCTACAAATACTTATAAAATAGCCGAAATTGTTACATTCATTAAATTCCAGCTACTAGCCACAGAGTGGGTAATACAAACAAAACTCGTACAAGGCTCGTAGGGAGAATAGATTTCCAACCAATGACTAGGCACTGGGGTACCACCTATCACAGTACGGGGACTAGATCATCGTACCGAGGAGTACGCCCACTCCCCTGCAATACAAGGCCGGGACTACCCCTTACTGGATAATCCCGAGTTAGATCACCCCGCGGTTGGGATCAGCAACTGCCCACTAAGCCGAAATAAAAAGGGACATCTAGACTGGAATGACCTCACCCTGCTTGGGTGCTACCCACCTAGCCTTGCTGCATAACTCCTGATTTTCAGTCATTTCCACTTGATGAGGCTTGAGGCTAAGCGTTACCTTTAAAGAACATATCCCTTAGAGTGCTCATCGTCCACCTAACGACGTTCTGAAAGCATTCATCCATTCAAGTCCGTCCCGGTTTCGAATGGAACCGAAGGCACTATTCCTACTACATCCATTTTGGAAATATCCTCAGGATTAGTAGCGACTAGCCCTTGCACTTCACTGCTCCATCTTCGAATCCAAAAATCGTTTTTACGAAATGTACAAACCGGATCGAAGTGGTTTTCGAGAAATAAATCTTGATCCCGGTCTCTTCGAAACGATCAGCGCATTTGGCCAATATTGATAGTCGGTTATTTAACTATCAGTTAATATTCACAAACAACCATCAACCAATAAATAATTTTCCAAATTATTTATTAATCCCAAAATATCTTCACAAGATAAAATTTCCACTTTTCAAACCCCTTTGGAAACAGTTTCAGACCAGTTTCCTCTCACAGAATACATTCCCAATTAATTATTTCCACTGGAACACCTAGTACAAAACACTTAAGATTTAAAGAAACTCTAAATCACTTTATTATAAAATACTTTATAACATAAAAATGAAATCTACTTTAGTACTTTAAAAATATATATATACTTTAAGAATATTTTAAATAAAAACACTTTATAAAATAAACTAAATTTCCTCTTTTAATCATAATACCAAGTCACTTTTATATAGTTATTACAATAATAACTTTGAACAACATATACTTACTTTAAAGATTAACATTTAGAAATAATAAATCTTCCAAAATTATCTTTTTAAAACATTATTAAAACCTTAAATTTTATTTTAAAATTTCTTTGAAAACCCTACATGGCTATCCAGGGAAATACTCTTCTCTTTCACATCTCTTAAAAATAAATCACCATTTATTTTTAAACAATTTCTCATTCCATTAATAAATTCTTACTTTGAATTTATATTTTAAATTATCCACCGACATTTTATTTCACTTTATAAACCCAGTTTATAAGTTCCCAAATCTCACTTCTTTTTTTAAATTTCCAAAACCCAAACACTTAATTAATTTGCAATTGATTCCCAATTTTACTTCACTTTGAAATAAATTCCTTCTCTCACTTCATTTATTCAAATTTCATTAACTTTCAGATTTTATTTCCTTATTTTGAGTAAAAATCCTTTTTAACTGAAGATACCAATTTTCAGATTTCCTAATTTCCTTCTTTATCACTTAATTAAATTTTGTCCTTGATTTAAAAATAAATTCTTTATGTTTTTCAAATAATACCACTTAAGCTTCACAAATTATTATTCTCATTATTAATTCAAAATCCTCTTATCCCAAATTTGTTAGAATGTTGCAATCGCTTTTATTTTATTTTATTTTATTTTATTTTATTTTCAATTCATTATTAATTTATTCTAATCCACTAGAATTATTTTACTCAAAAATTTACTCTTTTATTTCTTTTCAAAAATTCCATCCTCGAGATTTTGATAACTCAGAATATATCCAAATAGGTCCAACCAAACCATAACATCTAATTATTCATATAGTTCATCACAGGATATCAAAAATCATATCACAGAATATTTAAAAATAATAATAAATATTTTGAGGAATCCAGTTGGATCCCTCCAACCTGCTCTCCCTGCATCCACAGATGTTAGCACAATAAAAATACCAATTCCACTTCAAGTCGAATATCGCGGTATATGGGATTAAATATAATATTATCCGCTATTATGCGGCGCATAGGGTCTCATCCGCTATACAATGCGAGAAAATCAATCATTCCAAGATGTAATATATACTAAATATAGCACATCAATCCATTCAACCAATTTATTTAAATTTATCCATTTAAATTTAAATTAAAGTCAACCGAGTGAGATTAACTCACCTTTGACGTTTGCAAAACCAATCCACATCTCGACTAGTTTTCTTCATAGTTTTGATCCTTGTATAAACATCATACGATTTTATTAATATTTGCACAAATCAAGCCATCAATCATCATTTATTAATTTGATTTAACTAATAATTCAATTAAACAGATTTTCCTCTAAATTTCTCTTTTGAATTTTAATCAACATCTTAATTAACTGCTCTATGTATGTATGTATATACTGTTTGCCTATATTATCAAATTTAAATTTAACTATGCATATATTTACTAAATAAAAATGGAATTATCTTATACCCTACTATAAGTATATTCTTTTTTTCTGCATATGTATACAGATATATATATAAACTAAGAGAAAATAACACAGTTAATACCTACCACCAAGATCCTGCCTTTCGACACTTCAGCTCTGGCAAACGAGCATCCCCGAACACCGCACTCGAAATCCCTGTCGTGCCGCTCGAGATCGCCACCAATTTCCTCCCTTGCTCACACATATGATTTCCTGGAATCGAACCTAACCATCTACGGTCTCGCATGCCTTCTTCGAGCCTCGTAAACCCTAGCCTATTTCGCTTCGAACGAAGACAGGGCCTTCCATGCTTGCGAACGACACAGATTCAACTAAGAATCGAAGTCGATTTCAACGAACGAGAAGACTTGATTTCGAATCCACGAAGTCGCCTTTGATTGCTCGCGTCCTTTTCTCTTTTTTTTAAGATGAACGAAATTGTTGCGATTTAGATGAAAATTGAAAGAGGGAAGGAAATCTCGGTTCGATCTGAAAGAAATGGCAAGCGGCCATTATTCATTTTGATATTCGTTCGAATTACTGAGGATAAGGGTGCGCGAATTTACTTAGAAGGGCTCGATTTTGGCTTCCAAAAGAAGGAAGGAGGGAACAAGAATAGACGCTATCGTACTTAAAGCTGAGAAAGGGGGGACAAGATTTGAGGGGAGTTGTAGTGATGATGAATAGAATTCGACTGAAAGATGATTGGTACATGTGAATATATTATTTAAATTTAAATCGATAATTATTGACAGCGTTTTTATCTCATATGATCACACAACAACTCTGATTACTAGAAAATTTGAAATCCATTAATAATTCAATATTACGGATCCTATGGAACTAATTTCATCGAATTCCGAGACTGTGTCTCGAAAGGCTATTTTTAAATTCAATTTAAACGATATAAATTTCAAAACTTAACAAACCATTTTCAAATTCAATTTTTAATACTTTTACTATCTTTACTATCATCAATATAAATTTTATAAGCCTTCAAATTATTTTTAACCAGCTTAAAATTCTAGATTCAATAAATTTCCCAACTTCAAATTGTTTAATTCAATAATTAAATTATCAGATAAATCGTAATATTCGTAATTCAAGTTAAAATTGCTCTATTGAATATATAAAATCAATTAAATACCTCGATTTTAAATGCTTGAAAAATCCGGGTCGTTACATTCCTTACCCCTTAAAAGAATTTTGTCCCCGAAATTACTAATTAGGAAGAATGATCCAATACCCGTTTACTTTTCCTCAAAACCAACAATTCAACATCTTACTATCTTTTTATAAAAGACCCATTATCATTCTTATTAACTTCTCAATTCTCCCATAGTTTCAAAATATACTATTGGTTTAATCATTCGAGTTTCAATTGAAAACCAAATTTTGAATTATCAAAATTTTCCAAAATTTTTCTAACTCCCTAAATTCCCGAAAATTTTTGCCAGCGTCTCCCTTGCGCGGCTAGCTCGGTACAACTACAAAATGGCTCTACAGCCTCCCAAATCCAAAAAGAAAATAAAAATCCAAGTGGCTCAATCCAAATCCAAATCCCAATCAAATTTCATACCAAATTTAAATACATACCTTTTGTCGGGCAATTCAAATTTATCTTCTGAAATCAAAACCAATTCTCTTTTCACTTTATATTATCTGCATATCCTGCTTAGCACTAATATCCAATCACAACATTCTAAAACATTTTATCGACTTCCTTACCAAATGCAAATATTAATCCAAATATCAACATAGAATATATTTGCAATATTCAATTTCCAATTAAGAATTGACCATTCCTTACTTAAGTTAACATAAGCATTTTATATGTGTCTTATCTTTATTTTCACGTTACCACTTTAGTTTATATCTATTTCTATTTAAATCGATTCTTTCATTTCCATATGAATTCAATTTATCTTTAACTCTGCATATATAAATTTTATTTGTCATTTATTACTAATTCATGTCATCACGCTAAATTGGTTTCATTTACTAACTTATTTACTTTCCAATTTGAATTTTTTATCGTTAACAAAATTTTCTAACACCCAAAATTTCTGAAAATTTTTGGCAGAGTCCCCTTTGTACGGAGGAGCTTTTGCAAATTGACAAAAGAGATAAATATATATACATCGACCCACCCGGTCGGAAAAACCAAAAACAGTTCATATTTCCTATTTTTATTGCGTAGGCGTACCTTATTTAGCATTTTAAGCAAGCGTCTTATTATTTTTAGCAAATAGCACAACCCAATCCTGCCACACGGCTCCAAGGTACCTGTACTTACTCAATTTAAACATGTAAGTGCCAAATATATGAAGTTTAACAATATTTTACTTATTTGCAATAGTTAAAGCATATGAATTTTAAAAGAAATGCACATCAAACATTTTCTGTAAGTATTTTTTTTTACGGTTTTCATACCAGTTCCACTATTCTAATTAATTTACAAACAATTTTCATTCAATTTGAATGGTTTTCAATCCATTTGTATACCACTTCATCAATTTGAATGGTTTAAACTCAATCGCTTACATTTAATCTATTCTTAAGCTAACTGAACTCATATTTAGTTCTATTGCTCTCAAAATTAATTTATTTTACTTCTATCAATACATAGAATTTTAATTACTTCCATTTACATCCAATGACAACTTATTCTATGCAATTCGACGAGGTCCATGTGAATAAACAAGTATTTATGTTTTATGACCAATTTAAATTGATTTCAACTCAATTTATACTTAATTCTATTCCATTTCAGATTTATTCACAATCCGTATATTTTCATTGCATTGCATTTAAAGTTGAATCCATTCACTTACATTTTCTTCTATTAACCAAACTAGTTCATACAAAACTATTAACATCGCCTTCATTACCAATTTAATTTCTCTTTTATTTTAACTCATTCATGACCATTATTTAACTCGACACATTCCATGCTTGCATATTACTAACCATGACCGAATCAATTCAACCCAAGCTTTAATTTAATGGTCTTC
Source organism: Allium cepa (assembly GCA_030765085.1). Taxonomy (NCBI): domain Eukaryota; kingdom Viridiplantae; phylum Streptophyta; class Magnoliopsida; order Asparagales; family Amaryllidaceae; genus Allium; species Allium cepa. The sequence goes on from CM060942.1 coordinate 619,773,730, forward strand.
CATTTTTACTCGTAGTCGAGCTTCTAATTATTCTTAACTTAAGTTAATTAACTCAATTTCTTCCACTTCAACTTAAGTTCACCTCCCTTTTTGATTCTCATCTAATCAAATTCTATTTGATTTTAATTCACCTTCCCAATTTATCAAACAATGTCCAAGCACATACTTAACTCATTATACTTGAATTGGATTTTATTTGCAATACAAACCATTACTATTTTAATCCAATTTCATTTTCCTTTATTCGACACATTTCCAATTATATTTAATGTGTTAACACTTCAAGTTAAATTTTTATTTATAACTCAAGTTCCGATTCTACCATTTACTTTTAATTTACCATCCAATTTATTAACTTACAATTCAATTTCATTTACTTCACTATTGATCCAAGTCGATTTGGATTTCTAACTTGAGTTTTCTTTCAAATCTTCATTATTAGCTTACCATTCAGCTTCTATTTAACTACATTAAACTCCATTTACACATTTCAGTAACTAATTTATTATCAAATTAGTTCTCCCCCATTTATAGCTCAATACTTGATTTTTAATTCCAAATATCACTTCATTTAATTTCCTTAAAGTTTAATCTATTTTATAATTTAAGTTTTATTTTCCAATTCATCAAAAATATTTACCTTGGGTTTTCTATCATACTTTTCAAATTTTAGAAGTCACCACTTATTATTTTCACAACTCCATTCATTATAGGCTCGAATATATCCCCCCTTTATTTTTAACTCAAGCCTTACGCTTACTTATATCTCAAGCATATTTTATTCCATGCATTTTTAATTCTATCACAAGTTATCACAAGTTATTCTAATTTATTTAATCCATTCCAATTCCTTATCCAATTTATTTCCATTTATTCATGTAAAAATCTAATTCCATTCAATAACTCAATTGAATTCTTATTCCAATTCAATTTTATTATAACTCGGATTTATTTCATCTCAATTCGATTTCAACTTAATTCGAATACAACTGGATATTATTTTTAGCCTACTCAATTAATTCAATCCAATTAAATTTTATTTCCCAATCCAAGTTAATTTCATTTTTAACTTTTCCCTTTAAATTTAAATTCCAACATTCAAAGCTTATATTTCCTTCCCGATTTAAAACTCATATCAATTTATAAGCTTACAACCTATCTCATCAGGATTTTTAAACACCCGGCTTTTGGTTTCAAATCATTTTGAAATCTCCAATATCCCAAATCATACTTATCAAAATTTTAAACCGATCCTGGTTTTTATTCCCAACAATTTCCTTTGAAATTTCAAAAGCATATTAATTGTTCTAAACAAATCAATTTGGCAGCAATCCATCACTTAGAAACTCGAAAATGAACATCGATGATGCTGTAGTCATCACCGAAGTTATTTTCCAGTGACTGAAGTGAATTCAATGCTATATCCCTTCCTAAAATTTTATTTGAAACAATTTCCTTCCAGAAGTACCTTTAAAATAATAATGTTATTATTTGTCTTCAAACCACTTCGAAAACACTTCCAAAATCTTCGGGATTTTAAATTTTCAAATTCTGGCTTAAATCAAATATTAACTATAATTCATTTGTATAACTTAAGCTCATACAAATTCACATTTGATTATATTTCAATTTATAGATCACATTAATAATCCACATTTATAAATTTCATTTTATAATGAATTTATTTCCTTAACCATTGGTTATATTTTCAATTTTTAGTTATTTTTTTTACACAATAATGATAATAATTTAATATTATCATTCCTAACGTCCAAGCAACCATATATTAGCTAAAATAGTTTACAAAAACTTTCCTTTATATCAAAATATATTTTTGGGTAAAATTATTTCATTCACCCACATTCGAAAACAATATTGTATCGAAATGTTCTGCTCAAGCGTTTACAAACCCCTTCGATAAAGTTGTCCAGGCTGTGTCAACGAAGGTTCATATGCCACTCAAAAAACCAACCAACACAATATAAAACCATTTTTATATCCATTAACAAATACGCGCTCATATCTATTAATACGCTCAAACTCATTTTAGAGTACGATTGACTCTATTCTATGAGTAATTCCCACCAGAGCCAAGGTTATCTCCAACCTAAGCTCTGATACCAAGTGTAACAACCCGCAAATCCGTACCCCTTGGGTCATGCTACTCTACATACACCAACTCAAGTTGTACAAAAATACGAACCATTTTGGTTGAAGAAGAAGAGGCAGAAGAAGAGAATAGAAAACAACAACAGAATCTTACCATCGCAGCGGAATAAAATATAATAGATAATACATATTTTTACACCAAAACAAATATATCTGTTATACATTACATTATCAGAGTACATCTTCAGAGTTCACACAACATCAATAGCATACAACTAGATACGCATCCACTCAACACAGCGGCATATACATATAAAACAAGTACGAGAATACGCAACGTCGTCTAGCTCGTCTCCTGAGCTCCAAAGCATCAAATCATTTATCCTATAATACTCGGTCTGACCCGAGCATTACAGTTAAATAATACCCGAGTCAGTCTGGAATACCAGCGTGAGAAAATCACACCCAATTGATTATTAAAGTTTCAAAAATCCTTTGATAACAAAAGCATCTCGTAAGACCACGTCACAAATAAACATGTCGGGTTTTTACCTTGCGATAGCTAAAACAATTTTTGTAGAAATCCTCTGATATTATAATAGGGTCTATCTACAAATACTTATAAAATAGCCGAAATTGTTACATTCATTAAATTCCAGCTACTAGCCACTGAGTGGGTAATACAAACAAAACTCGTACAAGGCTCATAGGGAGAATGGATTTCCAACCAATGACTAGGCACTGGGGTACCACCTATCATAGTACGGGGCCTAGACCACCGTACCGAGGAGTACGCCCGCTCCCCTGCAACACAATGCCGGGACTACCCCTTACTGGATAATCCCGAGTGAGATCACCCCACGGTTGGGATCAGCAACCGCCCACTAAGCTGAAATAAAAAGGGACATCTAGACTGGAATGACCTCACCCTGCTTGGGTGCTACCCACCTAGCCTTGCTGCATAACCCCTGATTTTCAGTCATTCCCATTTGATGAGGCTTGAGGCTAAGCGTTACCTTTAAAGAACATATCCCTTAGAATGCTCATCGTCCACCTGATGATGTTCTGAAAGCATTCATCCATACAAGTCCGTCCCGGGTTCGAACGGAGCCGAAGGCACTATTCCTACTACATCCATTTTGGAAATATCCTCAGGATTAGTAGCAACTAGCCCTTGCACTTCACTGCTCCATCTTCGAATCCAAAATTCATTTTTCACGAAACGTACAAACCGGATCGAAGTGGTTTTCGAGAAATAAATCTCGATCCCGGTCTCCTCGAAACGATCAACGCATTTGGCCAATATTGATAGTCAGTTATTTAACTATCAGTTAATATTCACAAACAACCATCAACCAATAAATAATTTCCCAAATTATTTATTAATCCCAAAATATCTTCACAAGATAAAATTTCCACTTTTCAAACCCCTTTGGAAACAGTTTCAAACCAGTTTCCTCTCACAGAATACATTCCCAATTAATTATTTCCACTGGAACACCAAGTACAAAACACTTAAGATTTAAAGAAACTCTAAATCACTTTATTATAAAATACTTTATAACATAAAAATGAAATCTACTTTAATACTTTAAAAATATATATACTTTAAGAATATTTTAAATAAAAACACTTTATAAAATAAACTAAATTTCCTCTTTTAATCATAATACCAAGTCACTTTTATATAGTTATTACAATAATAACTTTGAACAACATATACTTACTTTAAAGATTAACATTTAGAAATAATAAATCTTCCAAAATTAGCTTTTTAAAACATTATTAAAACCTTAAATTTTATTTTAAAATTTCTTTGAAAACCCTACTTGGCTATCCAGGGAAATACTCTTCTCTTTCACATCTCTTAAAAATAAATCACCATTTATTTTTAAACAATTTCTCATTCCATTAATAAATTCTTAATTTGAATTTATATTTTAAATTATCCACCGACATTTTATTTCACTTTATAAACCCAGTTTATAAGTTCCCAAATCTCACTTTTTTTTTAAATTTCCAAAACCCAAACACTTAATTAATTTGCAATTGATTCCCAATTTTACTTCACTTTGAAATAAATTCCTTCTCTTACTTCATTTATTCAAATTTCACTAAATTTCAGATTTTATTTCCTTATTTTGAGTAAAAATCCTTTTTAAATGAAGATACCAATTTTCAGATTTCCTAATTTCCTTCTTTATCACTTAATTAAATTTAGTCCTTAATTTAAAAATAAATTCTTTATTTTTTTCAAATAATACCACTTAAGCTTCATAAATTATTATTCTCATTATTAATTCAAAATCCTCTTATCCCAAATTTGTTAGAATTTTGCAATCGCTTTTATTTTATTTTATTTTATTTCAATTCATTATTAATTTATTATAAACCACTAGAATTATTTTACTCAAAAATTTACTCTTTTATTTCTTTTCAAAGAGATTTTGATAACTCGGAATATATCCAAATAGGTCCAACCAAACCATAACATCCAATTATTCATATAGTTCATCACAAAATATCAAAAATCATATCACAGAATATTTAAAAAAAAAATATTTTGAGGAATCCAGTTGGATCCCTCCAACCTGCTCTCCCTGCATCCACAGATGTTAGCACAATATAAAATACCAATTCCACTTCAAGTGGAATATCGCGGTATATGGGATTAAATATAATATTATCCGCTATTATGCGGCGCATAGGGTCTCGTCCGCTATATAATGCGGGAAAATCAATCATTCCAAGATGTAATATATACTAAATGTAGCAGATCAATCCATTCAATCATTCAACCAATTTATTTAAATTTATCCATTTAAATTTAAATTAAAGTCAACCGAGTGAGATTAACTCACCTTTGATGTTTGCAAACCCAATCCAAATCTTGACTTGTTTTCTTCATAGTTTTGATCCTTGTACAAACATCATACGATTTTATTAATATTTGCGCAAACCAAGCCATCAATCATCATTTATTTATTTGATTTAACAAATAATTCAATTAAACAGATTTTCCTCTAAATTTCTCTTTTGAATTTTAATCAACATCTTAATTAACTGCTCTATGTATGTATGTATATACTGTTTGCCTATGTTATCAAATTTAAATTTAACTATGCATATATTTACTAAATAAAAATGGAATTATCTTATACCCTACTATAATTATATTCTTTTGTTCCGCATATGTATACATATATATAAACTAAGAGAAAATAACATAGTTAATACCTACCACCAAGATCCTGCCTTTCGACACTTTAGCTCTGGCAAACGAGCATCCCCGATCACCACACTCGAAATCCCTGCCGTGCCGCTCGAGATCGCCACCAATTTCCCCCTTGCTCACGCATATGATTTCCTGGAATCGAACCTAACCATCTACGGTCTCACGTGCCTTCTTCGAGCCTCGTAAACCCTAGCCTATTTCGCTTCGAACGAAGACAGGGCCTTCCATGCTTGCAAATGACACAGATTCAACTAAGAATCGAAGTCGATTTCAACGAACGAGAAGACTTGATTTCGAATCCACGAAGTCGCCTTTGACTGCTCGCGTCCTTTTCTCTTTTTTTAGATGAACGAAATCAGTGCGATTTAAATGAAAATTGAAAGAGGGAAGGAAATCTCGGTTCGATCTGAAAGAAATGGCAAGCGGCCATTATTCGTTTTGATATTCGTTCGAATTACTGAGGATAAGTGTGCACGAATTTACTTAGAAGGGCTCGATTTTGGCTTCCAAAAGAAGGAAGGAGGGAACAAGAATAGACGCTATCGTACTTAAAGCTGAGAAAGGGGGGACAAGATTTGAAGGGAGTTGCAGTGATGGTGAATGGAATTGACTGAAAGATGATTGGTACATGTGAATATATTATTTAAATTTAAATCGATAATTATTGACATCGTTTTTATCTCGTATGATCACACAACAACTCTGATTACTAGAAAATTTGAAACCCGTTAATAATTCAATATTACAGATTCCATGGAACTAATTTCATCGAATTCCGAGACTGTGTCTCGAAAGGCTATTTTTAAATTCAATTTAAACGATAGAAATTTCAAAACTTAACAAACCATTTTCAAATTCAATTTTTAATACTTTTACTATCTTTACTATCATCAATATAAATTTAATAAGCCTTCAAATTATTTTTAATCAGCTTAAAATTCTAGAATCAATAAATTTCCGAACTTCAAATTGTTTAATTCAATAATTAAATTATCAAATAAATCGTAATATTCGTAATTCAAGTTAAAATTGCTCTATTAAATATTTAAAATCAACTAAATACCTCGATTTTAAATGCTTGAAAATTCCGGGTCGTTACATCTCCTGTGAGGATCCGAGTCCTAAGAGAGATAAGCTGATGTATACTTTAGGATATCCTGAACCTTGTTTGAAATCTATAGTTATTATCCGAGAATTTCCAGATGTATTCGAAGAAGTTAAATCTTTACCCCTGCACAGAGAAATTGAATTCAGAATGATTTAGTTCCAAATGCTCATCCTGTCATTTATGCAAGTCCCAGGATGGCACCCAGGGAAAGGATAGAACTAGTCAATCAAACCTGAGATTTGCTAGAGAAAGGATTAATACGTCCTAGTGTTTTCGAATGGGGTTCAGCTGTGGTGTTTGTGGCTAAATTTAACGGATCCTTGAGATTGTGTGCGGACTACCGCGATCTCAATAAACTAATGCTCAAAAACAAATTTCCTTTACCTAGAATCGATGATCTATTCGATCAACTGCATGGCGCTCGATTCTTTTCAAAGATGGATCTAGCTCAAGGATTCCATCAGCTACGAATTACCAAAGACTGTGTTCATGAACTACTTTTAGGGGTCCAGACACATTCTACGAATGGTTATTCATGCCTTTCGGACTAACTAATGCTCCCGCATACTTCGTAGACTTAATAACCCGTGTATTCCAAGAAGTATTGAACAAATTTGTTCTTGTGTTTATTGAAGATATTCTGATCTATTCCAAGACCGAAGAGGAGCAGCTGAGCATTTGAGAATTGTTTTAGAAATATTAAGGAGAAACATTCCGTTCGCCAAATTTTTCAAATGCCATTTTTGGGTCAAGGAGGTTAGATTTATCAGTCACATTGTAAACGAAGATGGAATTTCTGTAGCGGGCAAGATTTATGCTATTCTAGACTGGAAGCGATCCACAACTCCGAAAGAAGTTCGAGGTTTTCTGGGGTTAGCAGGATATTACTGGAAGTTTGTTCATGGTTTTTCTAAAATAGCTAGTTCATTGACTAAGCTAACAATGAAGAAAGCTAAGTTCGATTGGACTCCGAAGTGTGATGAAGCTTTCCAGGAGTTGAAGAGAAGATTAACCACCGCTCCTATTCTTGCTATTATTAACGGGAATCAAGATCTGTCTGTTTATACAGATACCTATGGAGATGGTGTGGGTGCGCTGCTAATGCAAAATGGGAAAGTGATTGCCTATGCAAGTAGACAATTACGACCACGTGAGAAAAACTACCCAATCCACGATCTGGAACTCTTAGCTGTTATTTTCGCTTTGAAATATGGCTTCGCTATCTTCTGGGTAAAATTTCTTTCAGCTTTTCTAAAAATTTAAAAAGTTTTACTTAACTTAAGATTTGTAATTAAATAAATCCTCTTTATTTTTAGGTGAAAAACTAGAATTATTCACCGATCATAAATCTCTAAAGTATCTCTTCACTCAGAAGGATTTAAATCTAAGACAACAACATTGATTGGAATTTCTAGCATCTTATGACCTGGATATTCTGTATACGCCTGGAAAAGCCAATGTAGTTGTCGATGCTTTGAGTAGGAAACACGCAATTCTTGTTCATCTTATTGTCACTCCTACTCTTCTTGAGATAATCACCAGCAAGCAAAAAGAAAACAAATTTCTTCATGAAATTTATGAAAGAATACATTGGGGGTAAAGATACTAGTTTTGAAGTCGATGACAGTAAAGTTGTAAGACTGAAAGGCAGGTTGTGTGTTCCAAATATCCCGAATCTAAAGCGGGAAGTATTGGACGAGTGTCACAAGTCTAAACTTACTATCCATCCAGGAGTTAATAAGATGTATCGGGATATCAAAAAAACTTTCTGGTGGAAAACAATGAAAAGGGACATATCCATTTATGTGATTCGTTGTGCTACTTGTCAGCAAATCAAGAGCGATCAAAAGAAAATGGCAGGTTTACTTCAACCGTTGGAGGTGCCGAAGTGGAAGTGGGAACAAGTGTCTATGGATTTCATAGACGGTTTGCCAAGAACTCAGAAAGGCAATGAGACAGTTCGGTTTATTATGGACCGTTTGACCAAGACTGCACACTTTATCTCAATAAAATCTACCCAAACAGCTGCAAGTTTGGCAAAGATATATATAAAGGAAATTGTCAATCTCCATGATATACCAAGCAGTATAGTGAATGATCATGACTGATCTTCACTAGCAAAGTTTGGGAGGCATTTCAAGCCGCATTGGAAACCAAACTGAACTTTGGTACTGCTTACCATCTGCAGTCTGATGGGCAGACTAAAAGGATTAATCAAAACTTAGAAGACCTTTTGCGTTCTTGTATTCTCGACTTTAGTGGTTCTTGGGAGGACCATTTGCATCTGGTTGAATTCTCATATAATAATAGCTATCAAGCCAGTATCGAAATGGCTCCTTTCGAAGCTTTATATGGTCGTCCATGTCGATCACCAGCATGTTTGGATCGAGTAAGGTGATAGACTCGTCCTTGAACCAGATATGATTAAGGAAGCCACTGAAAAAGTCATTTTATTCGAAATAAATTGATAACTACTTAAAGTTGTTAGAAGAGTTATTACAACTGCAGAAGAAGATCTTTAGAATTTCAAGTGGGAGATTCTGTATTCCTAAAAGTTTCTCCAATGCGTGGTGTGTTGAGATTTGGGAAGACTGGTAAGCTAGCACCGTGTTATATTGGTCATTTTCCTATATTGGAAAGGATCGGTCCTTTAGCTTACCGAGTGTAGCTACCCAGTTTGTTATCTGGTGTACACAATGTGTTTCACATTTCTTTCCTTTGAAAATACGTGCACGGTCTAGATAGTATTATTGAAGAAGCTAGTCAGCAAGATTTGGAGATCACACCAAATCTGGCAGTTAAACGAGATCCGTTAAAGATCATTGATTGTGATGAAAAGCAGCTGAGGAATTAAGTTGTGAAACTGGTTAAAGTGCAATGGAGTGGTGATCCAATTGACTATACTTGGGAAATAGAGGAGAGCATGTAGAAGTCCTATCCCAATTGCAGAGTGTATATTTTGGCTTAGTCTGGTAAGCCATTTTCTATCTTTTTCTGTATTCGTATATTCTTTGTTTGTCTCTCTCTCTCTTTCAAATTTCGAGGACGAAATTTTCTTAAGGGGAGAATCTGTAACATCCCCAAATTTTATCAATCTAAAATTAGTAATTAATTTGAATTTCTAGAATTTAGTTTGGAATTAATTCAAAATCTTTCAAGACAAATAGAATTAGTATTGATTTATACATATATAAATGGATTATAATTCAAATTTGAATTTGAATTTGAACTTGAACTCAAAATTTAAGTAAATGTCTTAATAAAATAATTTAGATTTTAAATTATATATATATAGGTAATTTATTTAATGAATAATTAATTTCAAAACCATTTTCTTTAAAATTGTGTGTGTGTATATATATATATATAAAGAAGAATGTGTTTATGAAAATAGAAAATGCAATTTAAAAATCAAAATAAAATACAAAAGACAAGTGTTAAATTATGAATGCATTATTAACATGCAAATTACAATTGTAAGAAAGACGGTGTGAAAATTTACAAGTGTGATGATCTTGTAATTAAAGTTAACAAGTGCCATCACGTGGTTTTTATTTTCGAGAAATTCATAAAAAGAAAATAAAGCTATATAACATTTCTAATACCCTTCTTCTCATTCCTTTATCTTCATTTTTAAAACTAAGCCTATACAAAATCTAACATCAGAAGCCAGAGAATTAAGAACAATTCGAAATATAAAATCATCAAAACAAGACAAAGCAAAATCTAGAAATTAAAATACTTCAAAATCTAAAGCCATGAAATCATCTCTATCTAGTAAATCAAGAAACAGTTTCAAATTTCAAATAGGTAGAGATTTCAACTCAACAATCAAGAAAGCGATCAATTCAAACAATTCTAGTTTAAGATCTAACATCAACATTAAACAAATCAGAGTTTGCAAATTCCATACTTTTCAAATTTCAAAGCCTAGACTTCTTCTCTGTTCAAAATTCACAGGTGAATAAACTTTTGAATTTGGATTTCTGGATTGTTCTTTGATAATCATGTTGAAGTAAATAAAAGTGATGAAGTATTGTATGCATGCAAGTTTTGTAAAGACCCGTAAGTCCATACTCCTTGAATAGACACTAATCTCCTTTGTTTAATTCAAGATGAACGAAAATACGAACCCTTAGGGGTTTAAGAAAAAGAATTTAGGAAAAGAAGAAGAAAAAGATAGAAAATTTAGATAGGGAAAAGAAGATAGAAAATTTTAAAATAGAGGGAAAAAGAGAATAGAGGAAAAAAAAAACAGAAGAAAATAGGACGGGACAGAAAACAATCTCACAATTCGCAGCGGAACAACATATAATAATAAATGAATAATCTTTAAACAAAGAACTATATCAGTTATTACATTACATCACATTTCATTACATCATATCATCAGAGTGTACAACAACAACAAACAGTGCAGCGGAAAAAGAAATACTATATAGTAGTCATACGCCATGCCATCCAGCTTGCCTCCAGCAACTCCAGAATATCCTGATAAACCTAACTCTTGACTGCCCGTGTGGAAATTGGTGGGCACCCAGAGTTTAGAAAGGAAACAATAAACTCCAAGTCAGTCATGAGACTGGTGTGAGAACTCAAAACAGTTTATTTATCTTTAAAATCAAAATAGAGGAATATTTTTAATCAATTCGCAATGCTTTTAAAAATGAGACTACCATAAGGCCTCCCGCACACACACACATGCAAACGTAGAATCGGAGGAGATTTCTCCTTATGATAGTCAAAGATGCTTGATACGCATTTAAAATAACATTTGATATTATTACTAGTGCATAGTGTAGAAGAAATTCATTTCGAAAGTAGAATATAAATCTTAGCCAACATAGACATTTCGAACTATGCCTACTATAGCTACCATCCAAACAGTGGTGACCACCATAAGTGAATGGCAGGTTCTACAACTAAAACCGTACAAGTTTCGTATTGGGAATTGGATTTCCAACAAATGGTCAGGCCAAGGAACTTCCCATTGCCACATGAGAATGCCTCTGGAAAGACATCCCCGAGAACCAAACCGGAACTCTGCCAACACAAGGCCGGGTTACCCCTAACTGGGTAACTACTGACACGAGCACGCCATTCCTCGATCGTAAACGACCTTTCTCACGGGATCCCGAAAGCCAACAACCACAAAGTAATAAATTCGTAGTAACCACATAGGTTAAATATCTGGGCTCCATACCATGATACCACCTCTATCCAGAAGGAAATGTACATACCCTAAAGGGTGCTACCCCTCATAACCTTGCCGCATCTTTCCTGTTTTGACCATTTCCGGGGTGTGAGGCTCGACGAAGTCACGTCCACAAAAACATACTTTATACAAAAGCCATGCTTTGGGTCAACAAATGATCAACACAATGATCACCAAGATAGACGATCAAATAAACGATCCTATCACAATAATCAACACAATGATCATTTCAGCAACACTCAGCATGTCACATTACCAAATTGGGAATATATCGCTGATAACTTGAACTATATAACCTCTGAGCTCGTACGTCTCAGAGAAGGGTGTTAAGCTAAAAGAATAAATTCTTCGCCACCAACAGAAATATATTTGAAAGAAATCGGCTTTATATCTCAACTTGTAATGTCAGACACACAATCCATACAAGTCTGTTCCTGGCTCGAACAAAACCGAAGGCACTTACAAAGAAGTCCTTGCAATCCGGATATTCACAATCCTGATCGGATTTCCCATCACTTAGGGAGTCTCTATACCGGGAGCTACCCAGTGCAGAGACAATCGATAGGTCATCCTATCGCTCTCGCAAAAACTCGGTCTTCAACACCGATCTTCAAATGCAATTTACAACGACGTATCACATATTCGGAATGGGTTATACGACCCCATGGTCCTTTCCCGGTTAACCCGAATAGTGAGCGCTTATTCAAAAATAAGTGTGACATTCAAATTCAAACAAATCACATCAAATACCCATTCAAAGGGAAATATTGATAGTCGGCTATTGAACTATCAATGGATATGCACACATCACCAGATTCCAAATAATTTTCCAAATTATTTACTTTCCAAAATATCTTTACAAGATATATAATTTCAACACTTCAAAAATAAATCAATATTTATTTTTCTAAACCAATTCCACTTTTCATTTATAAATTCATAATGAATTTATATCCTCAAATATTCATGCATATACGATTTCAATTATCCATTTTCAATTTATCTTTTCAATTTATCTTCAAAAAGATAAATTCTCAAAATATTCACTTTATATTGGAAAACATTTCCATACTTATTTATTCATAAGTAATTCACAAATTTTATTTATTTTCAGCACTTGGAAAATATTCAATATACTTAAATCAAAAATAAGTATATATTTCATTCTTTAAGGAAATCATTCTCTTAAACATATTTATTTGGGCCAAAACGAATGTTGCGTAAAACATTGTTACGACAACCCAAAAATCACTAGTATAGGGATTCGAAATTAAATAGATATATAAATCCCAATACTATACAAAACATTCCCTTTCGGAAATCATTTACTATAACAACAGTGTTATAGTCCATCACTTCCCTTTATTTCTCGAAACATCTATTTCAACAATCAATGTTGAAATCTATGGTTTCGAATCTCAACACAATTTAAAACATCGTTAGATCGTTTTAATTCTATTTAAAACATTCACATTCAAACCATTTTCTTTAACGTATTATTCACTATTCAAAAACGTGAATATATCTTGTTAACAAATTTCATCAATTCTATGCATTTTATTTCAAAGGATTATTCACTGTCTAAAACGTGAATATAACTCTATTTCTAAGTTATAACAATTAACTTATCAAAATAAGTCGTTTGCGAATTTATAAAACAACGTTTATAAATTCCATTTCTATTTATTTATAAAAACTTCCTTTTTATAAATTCTTTTATTAACCTATTCCAGTTTATAGCTCAATTATAAACTAAAGGTACATATTATAAGTTAATTTCTTATAAAACGATTATTTTACAAAATCGTTCTTTTAAAGACTTTCCAATTTATAAATCTTATAACTTATAAGATCCATTTATTTAACCAATCTATTCTTCAAATAATTTCACCAAATTTATAAATCTTACTATTTATAAATTTCTTTTATAACTTCACGGTTTATAATTCTATAAATTTCATTCATCAATGACATTCATTCACCATTCATTCCAACACTTATAAAAACTCGTTTTATAATGTCCATATTTCAATTTATAAATATCCATTTATAAATCTCTTAATATAAATCAAATTATATTATTATTCTAAAACGTCTTTAATTTCCTTTATAATTTCACCATTTTTTTGATTCATAAAATAATTAAATTTCATAAATCCTATATTTAAACTTTTCACAATAATTCTAAAATATCTCGATTTAACTATTTTATAAACTCAATAGCATCATATTCTCAAAAATCAGTTTTTACTGTATTTCACAAAAATCATAATTTTTATAACTTTAAAAATTATAACGTTTATTTATTTAAAATGAATCAATTCCAAAAATATTTTATAAAACGTATACTTTTCAAAAATCACTTTAAAATCATTTTAAAATTCCAAATTTGGTCCAATGATGCTACACACCAAATAGTCAATCACGACTACAACGATATCATATATCGATATGAAAATCCATCAAATATCAAAATATCTGAAATCAAATAAAAACTGTTGAGGAATCCTGTTGGATCCCTCCAACCTGTTTTCCTGCATCCACAAACATTAGCACAATACCAATTTCGCTCCAGTACGAAATTATCGCGGTATATGGGATTTAAATATTATCCGCTTAATAACGGCGCAATAGGGTCTCATCCGCTAAACAAAAAATGCGGGAAATCAATAACTGCAATATATACATATGCCAATATATATATTGATATTATATATAATACCAATTTCACTGTTTATGAAATATTCGCGGTATATGTTTTTAATAAATAACATCCGCTTACTAACGGCGTATAATGTCTATTTTAACAATCAATAGATATTAATCAACATTCAAACATGCATTCAAATATTTTAAATCTAACTATTTAAAATAAAATCGAAACTGATTCGATTGAGTGAGAAGTTCTCACCTTGATTTTATTTCCGTTTTAGCGATTTATTTCGAATAAAATTAAAAGGACGTTTAATTTTACCCAAAATTCTCACTAACTCCAAACGACTCCAAACCAACTCCATCACGTAGTGCTCGTCCATACGATCCCAACGCAAAAAATCTCGTCCGAAACGGACCTCGTATGACCAAGATACAACAGTTTAAAGTTTGTACAATTATAAATATAATTATTTACAACTAAATTAAAATTTTTATACCCAAACTAATATGGGCCGTGCGATCTCCATCACTTGCATCTGGACCGTGCGCATATGTTCTTCCTCATCTCCTTCTTCGTACGCGTGAACCCATGAAGCCGACCCTTTAGGGTTTCAAACGCAACCCACAACACTTGCCTTTACCTCGATCAACCACTTCCAGACGAACCGCCTACGCATGCTCCACCATAGCTCGAAGACCGGTCAAGCTCGGTGGTCCCAGGCACTCGAAAAACGTGCCCGACCGTTGGTGCTTTGAGGCCAATTTGCCGTCAATTCGTCACGCCAATGACGATCATAACCGTTGAATCTGTAGAGCTCGTGATGCTCTATCACTTCCATGTTGAAAGTTTCTGATGATTGTGAGTAAATTTGAAGAAATTTGGAAGGGAAGGTGGGAAGCTTTCGGCCGTTCATGGCATATGGGGGCGGCGGCCTGAATTAGGGTTTGATTTTATATTTTTTTTTTAATGAAGGGGTGGGGTGTATTTATAGAGAAAAATCGAACACTATTCATCCGGAAATTCCGAACTCCGATTTACGTGCCGTAACCAGCGTTTCTAAGGTTTACCCCACGTTCCGGACACAATGGAACAGGTTTCGAAAGCTAATTCGGACATCTGTGCGAGTTATGGCTATAAACGCTCAATTTGAATTAAACCGATTTAAACGATTTTCTAGGCGTTTTAATTTGTACAGGACAAACGGTAAATCCAATTGACTTGAAATTTGAAACCTTACAATAATATCACATTACGGATCCGATGAAACTAGTTTCGTCGAAATCCGAGACTTTTTGAAAAATGGCTATTTTAACTCGTCAAATTTAAATTAAAAACAAATCGATGCGTTTCGAGCTGCCACGCTCAAACGATAACTCCGATTGACACGAAATTTGAAATCCGGTAATAACTAACTATTACGGATCCAATGGAACTGGTTTCGTTCAATTCTGAGACTGTTCAAAAATTGACTATTTTCACTAGTCGATTTTAAATATTAAAATATTCAATTTTCACAAATTAACTTTTAATTCGATTTTAAAAGTTCTAAAATATTGTTCTAACTCCCATATGATAAAATAAAATTTTAAAAATCATTTCTAATCATATTTAACTCAATTTTCAATTATTTCCATAATTTAACGTATTATATTATCGATTTAATTATCCAATTAAATCCAATAATTCAAATAAAAATTTATTTGACTTATAAATTCACTTATTAATATTTAAAATTAATTAAATATTCAAATTTTAATTATCAAAAATTCTGGGTCGTTACAAGTTTGTATGGATATAAGTATGAATTAGCTATGCATATCTGGAAAACAGACATATGAATTTTGTCCCAGGTTTACAGGCATTAGGCCTATTCAAAATTTGATTTCTCTTTCCCTGTTCATTGTTAGACTTTAGAATTTAAACAAAAGTTGTTTGTTTAAACATTATTCAAATCTTAAAAATAAATCTAAGTAAAACAAATCAAAGCATTCTTCTGGAAATTGAAAAATACAGGGAAACTTACTATATGTTGAATTTTCAAGTATCATGATTCATGTTTTCAAACATATTATCTGAAATTCTTTATAAAATAAAGATTTTTAAAAGTGAAATCATATTTTTTAAGTATGTACTCATTGATTAATTCTAGGATGATCGAAATTGGGGTTATTGTCAAATTTTGGTCATCAACGTGATGAGGATGGTTGGGGTCATGGCTGGAGATGGCCTAGGTGATATGGATTCGGAGAAAATGCTCAGAAAATTTTAATTTGATCGTGGTGGCCAAACGACATTCGTCTAGGGTTTAAGCTAGTTTTTTTATATTGGTCGGAATTCCTATTGTTGCGTTGTCCTTAGGTGATCGGAGTTGATCGCTCTGGTGGGGATAGTAGCGTGAGGTCTGGGCGAAGCTTCGAGGGCAATCACGTGACCTCTGATGGCCAGAGGTGGAAGAACGAGGCGATTTTGTGACGATCGATTTTGGTCATAGTTTGGTCAGATAGTTCGTTTGTGAGTTCATCGTCGACTTTGATTTTTGGGTGTTCGTTAGACTAGTATGGGTCGTCGTCGATGTGTGAAGGTTGGGGCTTGGCTCGTAGGTGACTGGAATTTTGGGCATGTGCATGGTGCCAATTTGGTATCAGCAGGCAATGGGTTGGTAACAAAAGGTTTTAACTCGAAGTTGTCTTGGGGTAATTGCTTCACTGGCTCGAGACCTGGCTCGGGTAGTTTGGGGTGTGTATCGGGTTTTATAAATCTAAACAGAAAATTGAGGTTTTGAAAAGGAATACGGGTGGATTTTGAGAAAAATTCGAAGCAGGTAGCATGTTAGGCCGGACGATGCTCGAAATAGGTCTCGGGTTGACATATAAAAACAGTTTTAATTTTGAAACCAAATTTAAATTGTGAAACATTTTAACAACCATGTTTGAAATAATTGTTTTGGTTTAAATATTTGGATTGATAAAGGATCTAAGAAAATTATGTTAAAAGTGATTAAGTTTTAATTTATTTAATTTGTGACATTATTTATTAATTAATTATTTTGAATAAATAATGTAATTAATTAAGATAAAATGACATTTTGATTTACCTTAATTTCTTGAATAAATTAATGTGTTAATAATGATTAATTATAAGGTTTATTAACTAAATCTTTTGATAATGAATAAATGACAAATTAAGATAAAAGATTTATAATAACTTAAATAATTAAAGAATAATTAATTAAAGGTTAATTAATTATTTAAGGTTAATTAATTTATAATTAAGGATTAATTAATTAACATAATTAATTAAGAAATATTTAATTAATGAAAGTAATTAAGACTAATTAGTGAAAATAATTAGGACATGTCCATTTTCTTCTGGATAAGAGGTGGTATCATGGTATGAAGCCCAAATGTTTAACTGTGTGGTTGTTGCTATTTGTTGGTGAATCATGGGATAAAGGTCGGTAACGACCGGAGATGGCATACATGTAGGTATTACCTAGTTACAGAGGTAACCCGGCCTTGTGTCGGCAGAGATCCGGTTTGGTTCTTGGGGGCGTCCCTCCAGAGGCGTTCCATTTAGTAAGGAAGTTCCTTAGCCTGACCATTTGTTGGAAATCTAATCAAACAATACGAGCCCATTACGATTTCAATTATATAACCTGCCACCTCAGGTGGTAGCTATGGTAGGCATAGTTTTATGGTACCTGTGATGGCTAAGATTAATATTATACTTTCAAAATGTTTTCACACTATGTAATAATAATAATATCAAAAGAATTTTCTCGTATCAAGCATGTTTGACTATCATAAGGAGAAATCTCCTCCAATTGTGTGATTGCATTATGTGTGTGCAGGGAGGCCTTATGGTAGTTTCATTTTCAAAAGCATAATAGATTTCTTTTATAAACTGCTTTTGTTCAAACAAATTTTCTTTTTTACTCATACCAGTCTCATGACTGGCCCAGAGTTTATTGTTCCCTGTCTAAACTCTGCGTGCCCATAATTTCCACACGGGCAGCCTAGAAGCAGGTTATCCGAGTTTTGGAGCTAGCTTGGAATTTTTTATGAAGTCTTTTTGGAAGCTATCGAATTTTGGAAGCTTTTGGCCTTGGAAACCCTTTGAATTTTTCGGTTCTGAAGGTGTTTAGTTGGGATTCTCGCTCTCTTTCTTTTGAAGACTCTCTTGAAGTTGTGATTACTCTGTTATCTTTTCCGCTTTGGTGTTATCTTTGTTGTTGTATCATGTATATAACCCTGATGTTATTGTTCAATGTTGTAATGGATATTGTGATGATGTTGTATCACTATTGTGATCAATGATAATTTGTTTTGTTTCCGCTGTTTATATTCATCTAATTTTGTTATAAGCTCCATCCGAACTCGAGTTTAACGTTTGAATCTCTTGCAGTCGAATAAAAGTGAGGTATTTGATGTCGATTTTCTGAATTTTGGGTCGTGATAATATTACTTTAGGTGAAAGTGAATAAAGGTGAAAACATCTCTTTCGAAACCACCCTTTATTTTATAAATATTAGGGATTTTATGGTTTCGAAACCATCTTTTCGAAAGCATTGAAACATCTAGGAAAACAATTGAAGGTTGACATTAAAACCCCTTTCGAAACCATTGCCTTAGACCCCTTCGAAAGCATAGCTTTCGACCCCTTCGAAAACTTTGGGAAGCAGCTTGTATTTACAAAAACAATGAACCTTTCGACAACATCGATGCCATCGGAAGGTCATGAATTCTCAAAAGGGTTTCGACCTGGTCGAGACTACTCCTTCGAAAGCTTTAAACCAAAATATAAGTAACTCATTTGGAAACTACTTCTTTAAAACAAAGGTCGTAGCTCACTTTCTAAAGCTTCTTTGACATGCCCTTTCGGAAAAATAGCTTTCGATTGTGTCGAAAGCCGTTTGTAAACTATCCTTCCAAAACTATAGCTTTTGACATTTTCGAAAGCACTTTAAAAACTATCCTTTTGAAAACATAGCTTTCAACCATGTCAAAAGCCTAGCTTTCGACTTTATCGAAATCTCTTTAAAAACAGGCAAGTAATTTTCTTTTCAAACCAAAAATAAACTAAGGAACTAACTCCTTCGAAAGCAACCTTTCGACATCTTACCTTTCGCCTTAGTCCAATTGACTACATACCACCTGAATGATATCATGTGCATTATTTTCGACCTACTTGGTTTTGATGAAGTCGAAAGGTCTTGGTCGGAAGGTCCTTCCAGAGAGGGACAACCCCTTTTTCTGATCAAAAGTTGTTTTTACCAAATTAAGTAAACTTTTTGTAAAAAACTTGCCTACTTGTAAACATTTGATTAGCTTTTACAAACTTTTAAATAATTTGGATAATATTTATTGCATTTTCTCAGATCTAAAAACAAGTTAACTTTTAACAAATAATCCCTTCCTATTATCAAAACAATTAAATCATTTGGGTCCTCCTTTCGAACAATTTAATTCGCATACTAAATCACTTAGTAAAATCCCCAAAAATTCCAGAAATTCACTTTAATCGTGTTATCTAACACATCAAAATTCCAGACCCAAATTCTTAATATATTTTCCAAAATAAATTTATAAACCCAAATAACCATACTTTCCTTTGAAAATTCATAACAAATTCCATGGCATAGACTATTATAAAAATTGAAACACAAATCATGTTTTCCGTAACATATAATTTTACGTGGCATTTAAAAATCATTTAACCTCGGTTTTACCCTTAAACCATGTATATCTCCTTTAAACAACCTTGTTTAAACCATATAAATCATAATCATGCATATCATTATTCAGTATATCATAAAAAAAGATTTATACTTAAATTCGAAACCGCATGATTATAAAACCAAAATAGAGATGTAGAAATTATTATTCACCTTAGATTGGATAAGGAAATTGAAGTTTGATTGAGGTTGATTTCTTCTAGATTGATCCTAAGCTTTAGACTGATTTTCTCTTATCTTCTTTCTTCCTAATGGCCAGCCTTGCTTTCTTACGGTTATAATTTTTGTTTTAGATAAAATGAACATGTATGGCCTAAAGAAAATGGTATAAAGGGAGATGTAGGCGGCAATTACCCTAATGCCCTTATATATATGTTATTTTATAAATATGTACGTGTGTGCGTATATTTAAAAAAAATTAAGTTAAATCTAAACTATATTACTTTCAAAAAAAATATTTTTATAGATATTTTATTATTTATAAATATAAATTTGTATATATTGTTTTAAAATATATACACATGCTTTTATAAATAAATAGTTTTATTTATTATTTTAAAATAATATATATACACACACATTTATAAATTAATATTTTATTTTATAAAGTAATCTTTCAGTTTATAATAAAAAGGGATATTTTTATTATGGCTAAAAGGTACATTAATATATTTACATTCTTTAAATATATTTAACTGATCAATGATTTAGAAAAATCATATATATATATATATATATATATGTTAAAAAATTATTTTTAATTAACTATACATTATTTGTAGTATTATGAAATTTGATTTTGAATTTAGTTATATAATATATTTATATATATATAAACAGATGTAAGTATGTACGTATGTTTGTATGTATGTATATTATTTTAAACTGCAGATCCAGATCCATTTTTTAAATTGTTTTACTAGGTTAACTATTAGATATCTCAAAAGGTCCTAATTTTAAAATTACTGACTTAGATAAAATCATTTAATTTTATTTAAAAATTATTATTTTGAAATCAACGATTCATTTTTGCATAATTTAAAATTGATTTAGACAACCGATATATATACAAAGGAAAAATGCATCTTTTACGGTGTAAATGTGAACACCTATAAACATACACATTAACCATGTACACTTTTTATATTGTGCACGTTCACTTTATGAATATAAGTTTATTTGATACACTTATAATAAAATTAAATAAAATTTAACCTTTTATAAACAAGTTAAATTATATTAGATTTCATTTAAAATATATTATATTGGATCTAAAATCAAATAGACTTTATATGTCCAACAAAAGATCCAAAATGGTAAAAAAAAATGAAATTCATAACCCGTTATGACCTAACCAAGATCATTTCAGTGGTATCATAAATAAATAGCCTATGCATCCAAACTAGCAATATCGCGGCTAATTTATCAAAGCCAACTAATTTGCTACGGCGTCTATAAAGGTATTATTTAAGGTTTGGATCGCGTAATCAAGTACTCCGCTCTACCTGGCTATTGGCCTAGCCCAAATAATAAAGTAAGCCCAAATATTATCGTAAATATAAAGACTCGAACTGATTTTGGGTCATAGGCTAGTAGTCAAAATATGTTTTGAAAATTTAAATAATACTTTAAATATGAAAATTTAAATTTTAAAATATGAAAGAAATTATATAAATATACTACCGAAGACCTGTTGCACTAATATATACTACCACCTAAGTAGCAAAAAAAACATTTTTCAAATTTTTTTAAAATTAATTAATTAATTTAGAAATTTTATTATAATTAATTAAATAATTAATTTTTTAAAAGTTAATTAACTAAATTAAAACATATATCGATATATGTATATTTATCTTAAAATGTCAAACATAAATAATCATGGGGAAATTTTGACTTACATTTTTATGATTACAAAAAATTATTCTTAGGTTCCTTTCAGTTTTCTTTTATAAATTACATTCCCATTTTCAAAAAAGGATAAAATTCACGAAGATATTTGGATAATTTTAATAACCTTACATGCACTTTTAGGGTATACATTCATAACTCATAATTGCTGTGTATACATCAGAGTGGCCGTTTTTCAATTTGGAAACGATAGAAGTGAAAAAGAAAGAAATTCAAAAAATGAGGGATGTAGAAAATAGTTTCTAAAATGGAAGATGTAAATAAGTACGTTTAAAGAAGTGGGATGTGTCCTTAGTTTCCACCAACATAAATTATAAATTAATTATATTTAATTAAAAAAATTTAATTAATTAAATAGTAAGTAATAAATGATATACCCGTATAGTGATATATGTATATAGTTATAGTAAATAAATAAATTCAAGTTTATAATGTTTAAAATGAATAAAATTTAATTAACTAAATTTTTATGTAAATAATTAATTAAATATGACTTAATGAACAAAATTAAATTAAATATGATTTAATTGTAATAAATCAAATTAAGTTTAAAGAATAAATATATGTATAGTACGTATATTGTAATTTCAGAGGTGTTTGACTATTGGATCATGTGGGTGTTTTTCAAGAAATACATTATCCAATGAATCGATATTATTCAATATTTTTTCATCTTCTAAACATGTCAATATATATATAAGTCTATAAATCCTTAATATAAATTGTCATTTATCTTTTATATATTAATAGATTACTTGCATGCTCTCTAGTTATTGATATTCCTTAAACTAGAGATGTTATTTGTAGTACTATTAACATATCGAATAGACGATGTGATATATACACTTATTTATTGATATTTGTCATGGTACGAGCATTTATACTTAGTATGTTGCGAAGCGGTAGGTTCGAGTGAATAACCTCTTTCGATTTATTGATATTCCTCAAGGTTGAGATGAGATTAAAATAAAGACCATGAGTTAGGAGTTGTATACGATCACTTGACAAAAATCTTATCCATCGCTTGTGGGCGTGTGATTTATTGATATTCCTCAAGGTCATATTTCCGAGGTAAGCGAGTCCTAACACCCACTCGAGAAATTAAAAGATTTCTTTGTTTCCTACTTTGAGAAACATAAAAGTCTGGTGGGAGCCTTATTAGAAAAATAAAATGAATACATTTAGACTATTTAATACTATAAGAATGTATGCTAAATAAATTTAAAAGATCTACTTTGATAAATTTGTGCAACTAATGTGATTGATAAAAATTTTGTCAGTTAAAACATACAGATGACAAAATTATTATTGACATGGAATATAAATACTTACTATTGGTGATATTTTTCATCTTATAACGCCAACTGAATCTTGTAAAGCAATTATGATAATAACGCTTTTGTAATTGAGAATTAAAAAATTAGCCTTAGAGGAAGTAACTGTGTTGCTTTAGCTTACACAATCTTGTGGATGCATTTTAACAGTAGTTAAAATGCCAGTTCTAATTTGAAGTTAATTTTTGAAGTGGCTCCAGCAAAGTGTAACGTAAAGTACGGGATAGAGTGTACAAGTAAAATAAGATGATAGAGATTTATGTGGTTCAGATTTCGATGAATCTTACATCCACAGACTAACTTCTTCTCCCTTTTTATTCCTCATTTGAATTTACATTGTTTATATCATCAAAAGCATATATTCCTTTTTATAGTTTTTAGAGTGGAAAAAAGGACCGTCGACATTACTATAGTGCCTCTTTGTTTATAGTTGAGCTTTTTGGTGAATTGATGGAGGTATCCTTTCATGCTTCTCTTCCCCTATTAGATCTTTACATATGTCACTGGTTTGTTGTCAGTTCCCAGTATACATGGATCAATGGCATGGCGTTAGGAGAATAAATCTACATTTGGCTAGGAGATTAGATTTTGAAGAGGGAATTCACGAAATTGAGATGATAAAAATCCAAATTTGAAAGCAGCATGCCTTCTTTGATCCTGCAAAGCAGTAGTTTTGTAAATTGCATAGATGTTTAAATAATACTACGCTACTGAACGACCCTTTATTGGAGGATGGATTGTATCGACTGCCCTTTACTAGTAAAGTACATTGTTGAAGTTTGCATGGCTTGGTAACGGATGTTGTGCCGCCATTTTGAAGGGGGATCGACATGTCTAAATCTATGACAACCCACATTTATATCCATACTAAGATTATTATAGAGTAATACTATCGGATAATAAAGTGAATGTGATTATATGAGGTACACACAAGAACATTCCCTTTGACTAACACTGGTACGTATTAAAACATCAAATAAATAACTCATTTATACGTAATCTCAAATGTCACTATCTCATTATAATATGGTGAATAAATAATATACGAACCAATGAAAAAAAATATACACACAATGAATCAATGTCATACGAATATCGTATAACCATCCGAACCATCCTAATGTAAGACTCCTCTAAGCTGAATAAAATTCAAGCTAGTCATGTCATCCATGTACCTGAATTGTCATTCGCTAACCCGATTATTACAAGTAACACACGGGTCAAACTATGTCTAAATTATAGGGTTGATAAATGTAAGTAAATAACATATTTGAAAGATAATAATGTGACACACAATATAACATTCAATTCAGTGATTACAACGTAATATAGTGTATGCGTGTTGTATAATAATGGAAATATAAGCATGGTTTATGATTACAACGACTTAAAAGATCACCGAAAACATACATAAAGATGTCATCATACCTATTAGAAATAAAGAAAATTATATCTAATGGATGAATCATCCATACAATAAAACATCATTACAGAAAACGAAATCATCAAGTGAATCGAGCTAACGCTCAACAATCTGTAAACATGTTTTAGCTTGCATGACATTTTGTAAACATTGAGGTTTATTAATGAAACCATCATTATGTTTATTTATTACTCTGTGTTTTAATTTATGTACCTTTCTTTTAGGTAAAAGCTTTAAGTATTGTAATCCCATTTTATCAAAGTCGTATGAAGAAAGTAGTTTTGCCCAACAATTTAAAGTTTTAAACAATAAGCTATGGAGGGTTTATTGATGAGAACGACCTTAGCACGTAGGATGGAAAATGAATTGGAGAAGATAACCACTTAATTAGGAAAAGACACTCAAGGACTTTAATCCAAAATTACACAAGTTATTCATGAAAGGAATGCACCGTATGATCTAGTACTGTGCAAGTAGGGCTTCACATTAGAAAATGAATCTCGTCTCTTAGGACATCCCCTTACTATTGTTCAAGAATAGACTTAGGCATAGAGAAAAATAAGGTTCTTCTTTTGATGTATATTTTTTTAGTTACTACTTGAATGAAACATTTTTGTATATTCTAAATATACTACCATGTAATCGTTCTATTATTATTATAATATAGTTTTTAATTGTCTACTTATTGACCCTTATCTGGCTATTACTTCTTCGAATATTTCACCTATTTACTCCATCAGCCCCATTCATCATACTCCTTGTAGACAAGATCTTGCTCTTTCCACCAGTGTTGAAAATTATGAAATTTGGATCAAAGAGCTTGAGGCTGCAAACATATGTCTTATTGAGCTGAAAGAATCAGTTGTTGATAAAAATTGGTTAGGAGCTCGGTGTGTGGTTTTATGAACAACAACGGGATTTAAAAGAGTCTAAGCAAGCTAATGTATGGCTTGTTGCATTATTAAACTGCATTCAGAAATAGAAGAGTTGAAGAAAAAACTAAAGTCTCTCAAAATCATATTGTTGGTTTGGAAGGTTTGTTAAGAGATGCTGCCAATGCTTATAGGATCATATATGCAGATGATATCAGGGCTCTAGAACGCAGAGTTGAGAAGTTGTCTGAGTAGATCATAAAGAAAATTAGTGTTGAAGATGACTCTACTATGGACTAGGCTCCAAGTGTGGCATCAAAGCCTGGTGCCACTCCTACACCTCCACCTAGGGTAGCCCTAATGTGGTTCTTAAATGGGAGCATGATTTGAAAAACTACCATGAGCCCAAATTTATCGAGTTAAAAAATTATTACAAAATAGAATCGAAGCTTGCCAGGGGTAGGATCTTGCATGCTATATCTACTGCACATGAATATTTCGGCTCTTGTTCTCATGCTACTAAGAAGACCAAAGAGTAGCTTTTAGGCGAGATTGAATGGATTAGGATGGTAGCTATGTAGTGTGTGAATGCTCTTGAAATCCAAATCTATTCCTTAGAGTCTTGATCCAATTAGCAGATCCTTACATAAGCTCCCATTACTGCACCGTATGGTATTTCCGCTTCCTTTCTAGGTAATTTGTATATGGCTTCCTTGGTGGAGCTGCTTTATAAAGAGGAGTCAGAAGGGTCATGGCAGATATTGCCATAAAGTGTACAATTGATGTTTTCACTCAACCTCTAGTCCGTTCTCGATTTAACCTTTTTATATAATTGTGCAGACTATGTTTTTTTATCCATGGAACTATGGTGATGCTTGGACCGATATCAACTATAGCCCTCGAGTTATTTCTATTAGCATTGCTCCTAATCGTTTATCGGTTGTTATTACTGAGTTAGATGATATGTTCCCTGGTTCCTATCTTAGGGGACGTCCTATTCAGGGCCCCTACCGCTTTCCATCTTCGGGGAGGTCCTATTCAGGGCTCAATGTTAGATGCCCAAGGACTTAATTGTCATAGGAGAACCTGACTTTCATATAGACTCTTGATGTAGTTTTTTTTCTTAGAAGTTATAGTTTTGGAACCTGACTTTGATGTATTCTATGCTACGAGTATTTTTATTTATTTTTACTTATGGATATATGCAGATGTGTGGAACATATAATCATGCATGGATTTTAGCGGGTATATGTTGAACTAAGTAAATATGAGTAGATCTTAGTTTTTGATGTTTACCTATAAGTTTGAGTAGTTTTTGGAACTATACATGATCTGTATGTTATAGAGCATTCCATGCGTCATCTTTCCTTAAAATTTTTTGGATCAAACTTTCTTCATAGTTCATGCTTTTTGAACTTGATTTTTAGCAATTATGATTTGTCATGCGCTTGGCATGGTCTACCCCTCTATTTGGGGACAGATTATTTTTTGATTGTGAAGTTAGGTCGCACATGTAAAACCTTTTTTTAATTCACGTGTATGGTTTTTTATAGCTGATTCAATCAATCTAATATCCCAACATCTAGCGTAATAATGTGGTTGAAATGCAGGACTATGTACATATAGTCCTGTCCCTATATCCAACATAATAATTTGGCTAAAGAGAAGGATCGCGATTAAGTAGTTCCAAGCATTTGCATTCAGTTTCACTATCCTCAATGCTAAGACCGTCATTCATGTCTGCTAACCATGTATTTCACATGGCTAGCAAACATTGGTGGTAAACTGTAAAGGGTCAAGGGACGGTTCACCTTGGCGAATTTTGGAACTTACACCCCATTTTAGGCCATGCCACTATTCTGGCACATGTTGGCTTTGCCTTGAGATTCTTCCCCTAACATCTTTTTTCTGTATCACCGTTCTAAATATTGAGTGTGCCATATTTTCTCTCCAAGAGTGCAATTTTTTGGCCGCTGTTATCCCTTTTACAAGGCTACGGGCAGGCGGGTTTAACTTATTCGAATGTACGTTCGTCAAGACTGGTGTACGATGGATTCAGTCCACTGGATGGATGGATGACGCAACGCACTTGAAAGATGGAAATTGGATTCGACAGAGATGGATCGACTATGATTTGGGTCAAGGAAATGTGGTTCGGTCGGGAAGTTAGAAGCTGTTCGGCATTGGAGTGAGAAGAGGTTCACTCGGCAGTGGACTAAGGTCGTTCGGCACACATTGGTGGTTCGGCATTTGGGTCATTCAGCACTCATTGGTGGTTCGGCATTCCAGAAGCACTCGGCATTCAGTAGCACTTGGCATCCAGGAGCGGTCGACATTTAGAAGCGGTCGGCATTAGAAGATCGTTGGGCATGATGGGCGCTCGGCATTAAAAACTGTTTGGCATCAAACATGGTTCGACATCAGGGAGTGTTCGGCATTGGATGGATCGTTCGGCATCAGGAAGCGTTCGGCATTGGATGGATCGTTCGGCATCAGGAAGCGTTCGACATTGGATGGATCATTTGGCATCAGGTATCGTTCGGCGTTGAAAAGACCGTTCGGCATCAGTGGACGTTCGGCATGGAAACCTCGCTCGGCATACGAGTACGTTCGGCACGACTACCTCGTTCGGCATATGAGTGTGTTCGACACGGCTACCTCGTTCGGCATACGAGTGTGCTTGGCAAGGCATTTTGGTTCGGCATGGGTCGTTCAGCCCTGATGGTCTCAAATTACTCAGAAAGCCCAACAACTACCTGGACGTGTCTATAAATAGAGCATGTAGGACTCCAAAAAAGGGATCCTCTTCTTCTTCTCTTCTGTTCTCTGGAGTTTTTTCCTAAGACTAAGGCTAGTCTCCCACTTTGTAACGGTAACCGATTCTTACATCAAAAAGAAAACTTCTAGAGTGCACGTATGCCGGAGTTAGCCGAACCACTATAAATTTGTTGTTCTTTACTTCTTTTATTTTATTTTTGATTGTCCTTCATACAATTACTCCCTACATACATCCTATCTATGAGCTGTGACAGTGATTCGGTGCTTTCGTCTGGATTTGGGTGTTAGTGACCAATTTTGACGCTAACACTTTGGTGCTTTCACTATGAACTGAAGCACTCAGGAATTTTGGAGTTAGAAACTCGTATTCTAAGGAACAATGTCTAGACCATCAGTAAGGAAGCAAGTGATAGAGAGGAGCAATCAGGAGGGAAGTCAAGTGGCCTCCTCTGGAAATGGAGCAGGAGGAGCATCCCTCTACATCACCAAAGAGGAAATGGAAGCCATGATGAAAAGACAAGAGGAGGTGATGCAGGCTTTTCTCAGACAATTTACGCAAGTAGGAAATGCAGGAGCTCAGATCCATAGAGCCAAGTCAGAAGCGCTCAACTAGCAAGCAGAGGGAATGGTTCAGCAGGGGGCAACCCCCAACCGGCAAACACTAACAATCCGGATGGACATGGATTCGGGGGCACACCACACCAGATAATGCCGAACCAGTTCATGATGGGGTTCCAGCTAACACCACGCAACAGGATGCTGGCAGGAATGTAAGAGCAAGAGATGAAGAGTATGTACCAGAATTCCCTCGGGAACTCGGGGGGCAACCCTTGACGTACAATGCTGGATTAGCCGAGATTATCAAGCGAACCATGCATGGAGGTTTGACCAATAGAGATCTATAAGGGGTAAACAAGAGTCCGTTCACTCGTGAAATCAAGATAGCTCGGAATCTGCCAGATTTCAGGCTACCTAACGTGGAAATGTACAATGGCAAGGCCGATCCAATAGATCACTTGATGAGATATACAAGACATATGGAGGTGCTAAGGACGTCAGAAGAAGTTATGGCTCGATGTTTCCCTTCATTCTTAACGGACATAGTTGCTATATGGTTCAGGCAGCTGGAAGAAGGATCTATCGGGACATGGGAAAGTTGGTGGACAGGTTTCTGAAGAAGTTTCAGGTACATATCAAAAGGCCAAAGAATGTAATGATGCTGACATCAGTAAAACAGAGGACAGACGAATCACTTAAAGCTTTCTTAACTCGGTTCAATACAGAGGTTGCTTCGGTGGATCGGCCGGATCCATCGATGGTTTTAATGGCGGTAGTGTCAGGAGTTAGAGAGAATTTAGACTTTAAAGTGTCACTGATACGGGACCCTCTAATGGATCTCGAGGAATTCTTTCACGAAGCTGAGAGGTTCCTTCGGCAGGAAGATGCATGCTCAGATATGAAGTTAAAGGAGGTGAACGCGGCCGAGGATGGAGGGCCATCTAGCGGAGGCTTTGAAAGATATAAAGGCAAAGGAAAAAGGAAGCAGGATGACGAATTAGGAAAAGCTAGGAAACGGTGGAGAGAGCCAAAATTCTCCACCTACATAGGATTGAACGAGACGCTGGAATGGATTTATTTGGAGACTCGGAATCGCCTTCCCTACCGAAGGCCGGCTAGGAGAGAACCCTCCGAATGTGAGAGGGCATCAGGAAAGCAATGCCTCTTCCACGATTTGGACGGGCATGATACCAGCAGCTGTAGGCACTTAAAGGACCTAATTGAGGAGCAAGTAAGGAATGGACAGTTGTGACAACACGTCGAAGCTCGGAATGCAGCGGTCGGGCAGGAGCAACCACCGTCTACCTCACGCAGTGATGGTACAAGGCACAGGAATGATGGTCGATTGGTTATCAATTGACCGGAATATTATGAAATAAGTATCAAAACAACGGGCAAACGACCAAGTCACTTACTTATATACGGGGATGGAGATGGCCCCTAGGCATGCTCTGAGATGATGACAAACCGCGACACTCTAGTTGGTGAAATCTGCTTTCTCTTTTTTGGCTTGGACATTTTCTTTTCCTAGTTTGGTTTGAACTTTTGGTTTTGTTTGTTTCTTGGTTCGAACTTTTATTTCGATGATTGCTTTCTGGTTCGGATATCAGTTTGGATTTTTGATATGGATTTTTTGTTTTCTGGTTTGATCTAGATTTTGGATTTGCTTTTGATTGGACTTTTGTCTGGTTTTTGGTAAACGGTTGTCGGGTATGGATTGTGCCCGGCAAGGGGTAAGTTTCTTCGCCCAAACGTGGCGAATCGACTTATTCAGGTCGTCGAGTATGGACTATGCTCGGCAAGGGTCCAGAGGGACCAAGATTTGGCCTAGGACTTAGGCCCCAAATTATTAGTTACTATTTCAGGTCGTCGAGTATGGACTATGCTCGGCAAGGGTCCGGAGAGACCAGGATTCGGCCTAAGACTTAGGCCCTGTATTATTAGTTATTATTTCAGGTCGTCGAGTATGGACTATACTCGAGAAGGGTCTGGAGGGACCAGGATTCGGCTTAGGACTTAAGAACATGGAATTACTCAACGTCCAGGGACACTGGACCACGGTCGTCATGTGGAAATTGCGCTTGGCAAGAACCCGGAGAGATTACGGATTCTGATATTGACCCGGAGAGGTCACGGATTCGGTTACTGGTTATTGGATAAGGTTGGATTAAGACTCGGTTATCGATTCTGGATGGATATGGAATTGACTATGGACTTTGGATATTAGATTCAGAATCATTCAAAACACACCTTCCAATAACAAGTCATGTTTTGGGGGGCAAGTGTTAACCCGCCTTTTTACAAGGCTACGGGAAGGCAGGTTTAACTTAATCGACTGCATGTTCATCAAGACTGGTATACGATGGATTTAGTCCACTGGATGGATGGATGACGCAACACACTTGAAAGATGAAAATTGGATTGGATAGAGATGGATCGACTATGATTTGGGTCAAGGAAAGGTGGTTCAGTCTGGAAGTTAGAAGCCGTTCGACATTGGAGTGAGAAAGGTTCACTCGGCAGTGGACTAAGGTCGTTCGGCACACATTGGTGGTACGGCGATCGGGTCGTTCGGCATTCATTAGTGGTTTGGAATTCCAGGAGCTCTCGGCATTCAGTAGCGCTCGGCATCCAGGAGCGCTTGGCATTAGAAGACCATTCGGCATGATGGGCGCTCGGCATTAGAAACTGTCAAGCATCAAACATGGTTCGACATTAGGGAGCGTTCGGCATTAGATGGATCGTTCGGCATCAAGGAGCATTCGGCATTGGATGGATCGTTCGACATCAGGTATCGTTCGGCATTGAAAGGACCGTTCGGCATCAGTGGATGTTCGGCATGGCAACCTCGCTCGGCATACGAGTACGTTCGGCACGGCTACCTCATTCGGCATATGAGTGTGTTCGGCACGGCTACCTCGTTCGGCATACGAGTGTGTTTGGCAAGACATTTTGGTTCAGCATGGGTCGTTCGGCCCTGATGGACTCAGGTTACTCTGAAAGCCCAACAACTACCTAGACGTGTCTATAAATAGAGCATGTAGGACTGTAGAAAAGGGATCCTCTTCTTGTTCTCTTCTGTTCTCTGACTTTTTCCTAAGACTAAGGCTAGTCTCCCACTTTGTAACGGTAACCGATTCTTACATCAATAAAAAGAAAACTTTTGGAGTGGACGGAGGCCGGAGTTAGCCAAACCACGATAAATCTATCGTTCTTTACTGCTTTTATTTTAATTTTGATTGTCCTTCATATAGTTACTCTCTACATACATCCTATTTGTGAACCATTGCATTCAACACATCTGGCATCAAAAACGTGAGCATGGCTAAAAATGACTGCGAACGTCACCTAAATTGCATAACTTGGTACACTTTATACATCTTGAATTTAGCGTATAATGGCTCATTTATGGTACATCTACGTCGATAACCCCACGCACACACTTCCCATCATTTAGTCTAGATAAGAGTGAATTGAATTTGAGTTCTCATAATCCCTGGATTTATGGTTTGCTGCTCTTATTTGTATTTAATGAAGTTTCTTATTCCCATTAAAGATTGCCTTGTTATTTTGCATTTGATGATTATATATTTATCAAGTGTCTTTCTATCATTTTAACTCAAATTTGGATATAGTTTTATTCCAGTAATTTTATATTTTTCCGTTGCAACTTTTTTGTTGCATGTGTATGTTTCATGTCCAGTAACACATTATACACTATCATGTTTTGTAGCATCATATTCACATTATATCGTACTTTACTTCACTATATACTGTTTCAAATATCATTATCCTATTTGAATTTTCCAAATTCAAATTATGTGAAGAAAGCATAGAATAAGAATGAGTTAAATCATATATAGGTTATGTTTTTACATTTCAAGATTTGATGTAATTTCTAAGAAAGTGGAATTCAGTTTATTTGACATTTGTTGAATACACTAGCAATTAAAATTTTAAGGTTTGCTATAAATTGAGATTTCACAGTCCCATATGTGGGCGACACCAAAACATTATATAAAAGCGAAGAAAACTGCTAGAATATGTCTTGGACTAGTGAAACTTTAGAAAGAAACTGGGCCAGCCCGCAGTAGAAGAAACATATAAATTTCAAAATTTTACCATTTTGGATCATTAACGGGCCTATGAAGTCTAAATGTATTTAGATCTTATCTAAATTTCTTTTAAACAAAATAAGTATTTTATTTAATACCATATTTTTTTATTAATTTGATTCTAAAACAATAAAGAATGGGAAATAAAAATACGGTCTGAATATATCAAATATATTCATTTCTTAATTGTGTGAACGAATAGTTAAACATAAGGAAAGTATGATAAATTGATAACATGATGTATATAAATGTTTGTACCAAAATTGGGCACAACACTCTTCAGAAGCATTTGACGAGATAAAATTGAAGAATATAAATGTAAAAAGAGGATTATTTAACAAACATTTAAAAACAAATGAGCAAAACACGCAGAAACACAGGATTTAGAGTGGTTTGGTGTATGGCTTACGTTCACTATGAAGTTGATGATTTTATTGATATTTACTTGCTAATTACAACTGATTAAAGCAGATTACAGTGATGAATTTCGAGTACAACAGCAGTAATAAAGTGCAAAAATGGTTTCGGCAGAGTCTGGACGTCAAAGAACCAAAAGATCCCTTTTCTGTAAGCTCTGGGAAGCTATTTATAGGCATACGATGCAAATGTCTCACTCAGATCTTGAAAGACTTCTTCTAGCACTTGTATGGGCCCATGCGATCGATCCCACGTGATTTCAACTCGATTTGTGACCGATACGAACGAATTTCATATCGATCAAGATTTGATCCAATTGAGTCGAAATTTGGCATGAACATTCCTTAGGTTGTACGTAAGCTTCTGTGAAAATTTCATAGCATTTTGACTTGTAGATTGTGAGTTATGATCGATGCAAGTTTGGGTTTTATGTCGACTGTCTCATTCGAATCGATCCCTTCGTACCGATCAGTTCAAGTCGGTATTAAGCATGTGCCTGCAAGTTGTCATGGCACTTGATTTTAGGATCGACCCAAAGATCATGTCAAATCGACTGAGTCTTCCGTATGCACGCGTCTTGTTCGAATCGATCTTATTTGTTCTTGTTCGAATCGATCGTAGTTACTCTGTTCATATCGAGTGTCGTGGCTTTGTTCTATCAATCTAAGTTGAACTATTCGGATCGATTACGTAGCCTTGTTCGTATGATCAAATTCGTTCCAACTTGATGGATATGAACAACGGATAATGTGATGGATATGAATAGATGGACGTGTGTGGGTTGATGGATACGAACAACGGATAATTTGATGGATACGAATAAGGCCTCGCTGGATCGATACGATCACGATGGATACAAGGCAAAGTCACTCTGATTGATACGAACAAGATCGATGCGAATAGTGCGGTCATGGATGAATTCGAACAAATTGACTCAATCATGGCTTTTTGATGGATACGAACGACTTGTTTGCTTGAGTTGCATCGATCATATCTCGAGCATACGAACTCCAATTTGCATGAAATTTGGAAAGTTGGCTTCCATAGCTTTGGTTGTCATGTCTTTTCAATTGTAGCTTGATCCAGACTCGAACAAAATTTATCGATATCCATCGCGAGCCTGCGTATGACCGATCTTCGGGAAACAGACTGCCCTTGGTTTCCAGTCAAGTTCCTGGTATCACGGCCTTGCCAAAAGGCGGGATAACATTTTCCCTCCAAAGTATGTCTTATGAGAACATGACATGCTTTGAAAAGACGCAATCTTCATTTTGAATAGTTCCATCTGACTTGTTAAACAGTTGTTGTCTTTTCGTCAAAAGCTGCAATCTTTGACTGACTCTTCAGTAATATGAATAGTTTACCGCCAACTATTGTAACTGACTGTTGTATGATAGTGATCAGCTATTCATTATTGTAATTGTTCATCTGGTGGGCATTCGACCTATGAATTTCAAAAATTGAAAATTAGTCCAACAAATATGCATATATGTTAACCTGACTCTCTTTAACGTTCGCAAGTTCACAAGTCGTTGTCAGTTTTAATTCCGTATCAATCCCCTTCTACATCGATGTGAAATTCGAGTTGTAGCAACCCTTAATGGCTGTTTTGGAATGTCCCTTCGTATCGATCCTCTCCTGGATCGATGTAAAAGGTTGAAAGGTTGTTCTCCCATCGATGTAATTCGCATTGATGGATACGAATTAAATACATTGTATCGATGGATATAAGCTTCTATGGATACGAAATTGTCATTTCATCTCGATAGATTTTAGTAGCTCTAATAGGCCTTTGCAGTGTCTTTCATATCGATGGTTATGAATCCTTGCAATCTTTCAAAATAATGGATACAAATGACTGATTTTGTATCGATAAACCAATGAGGGATATGATCAGAGCAACTGGCTCCCCGTGTATTATTCATATCGATGGATACAAATCTTTAGAGGCTGCAACTTGATGGATATGAACAATGCACTTTGTATCGATGCACCTTGGATGGAGTTGAAAACATTGGATACGAACAATGCAGTTTGTATCGATAAGATGAGATTTGATGGACGCGAATACCACACTTCGTATCGACTTGATGAAGAACCGGTTAGGATCGGTCATAGCGACTAGGAGACGAATCGTTTTTCTTCATTTCGTGGCTCCATATATAAGTGCTTCGTACTTAGCATTAGTTCTTACTTGCTCACTTTTCCTTTCCTTTCGTATCGACTGGAAAACTCGAAAATAGAATCTTACCTTTACTTTCAAACTGCATCCAGCTCTCATCCCCTAAAACCAATCGTTGAAATTAGGTAACTAATTAATGAATCCAGGTTAAAAACGATGAGACTTGATGTTTGCGTGCCAATCCACTTATTTCCGTGAACGATTCTGGTGAAATGGAAACCATAGATGGTCGAAGCGAGGTTGAGGAAAGTCAATGTGGCAATCATGCTGTTCGAAGAAGAAGGATAGATGGACACGAAGGGATGGCTCGTACTAGGTGAAGAGGAGTGATTCACATCGATCACAAGATGATCGAAGTTCGTATCGATTGGAGAAGAAGAGGTGTTGAGGACGCGACTTCATATTGATAGGATATTGTGAAAATTCGTATCGATCTGGATCGATCGATACGAAAAGCTAGCCGCGTGATTAATACGAAGATGAAAGGCTTGCTGATCGATAGGAATTGGAACCTCGGGTGATCGATACGAAATCTCTTGTGCCACGATTGATACAAATTGAGCCTCTGGTGATCGATCCAAGTCTTGACCTTGATGGATGCAATATTCCGATCGATCGAACATTTGATTACGACGAGCTTCAATCTGGCATAATTGGACTTGACTGTTGAATAGCATATTTGACTATCCTTTGAAGCTCGTCGATGGAACTGTAACTTAACAAACTTTAAACAAATTTTGACTTGGATCGGTCTCTAAAGTCTGGATGGCACGGTTGTGACGATCAGCGATGACGGTCACTCCAGTTGAATTTCGAAGTCATGTCTCTTGCATATTTCCTCATACTTTGCAGAATTTTTCAAGTAACATGTAGCACTGTACTTGCACATTCACACACTTCACATTGGGGGATACATGGGCTTATTATTGTCTAATGATGGTTTTTCATGAGTTAGTTAGTTATGGAGTCTACAAGCTGACAAAAGTTGGAAATTCAGAGTTCGCTTCCTTTAATAATAGAAATATCGGTCATCGCAGCCGAAGTTATAGATCCAGCTCTAGATGAGCTACCGGTTGCTACTTTTATCGACAACCCACATGATTTTGTTCCATCATATCTTAAGACATGTTGGGGCAGATATGCCTGAGGCATGGTTTGTCGTTGGATAACGTGTTATTGCCGGGGCCGAACGACAGACTGCATGCACCACCGAAGGGGTTTGCTGCCTTCAATCACCATGCATGTATAGCTATAACATATCCTCCTTTTAACCAATACCTTAAAGAAGTGTCATATTTCTTCGGAATCGCCACATCTCAGTTGCATCCCAATGGATATGCTCTACTGAACAGCCTGTTCATCGTGTTTATGAAGCATCTTTTTCGACCATCGATCCCGATCGAGACTAGATACTTATCTAACGTCAAGAGTCGGGGAGATAGCCCTTTTTTTATGTTCCTGGAATCGATCAACAACTGTCAAATGGTAACGGGATCCTAGACCAGGCTGAGTTATTTCAAGACATAGTGGTTATACGTCCGGTGCCCTCCAAGGTTTGCTACTCGTTGTTTAGTCAGACGTAGGTGTTGCAACCTTTACTAGTAGTTAAAGAGATAATCATAGCTGATACCAAAACTAATATCATCTTTTCTTTACAGCCGTAATTCCATGACCCATGGGGACACACTTTAAAGAGATAGTCTGTGTCCTTCAAGAAGTTCCGAATGAGATGAGGGAAATAGAGTCAGTGTTAACAAACCGAAACTTTTTGATCGTCGGACTGATCGAGCAAAATCATAGTATATGGCTCGAAGGAACATTATGGGCAGTCCCGACGAGACGGGTGAAGCGTAAGAAGCCCAGGGTTATAATAGCTGAAGAGGGTGATGATGAAGATACACCTAGTGATGATGAAACCCTTGCCAGGCCTTCCAGCGCCTTTCAAGATTCCAAGGGAAGGAGAAAAAGCAAGGCCGCAGCCCATAAGCGTTCTAAGTCTGGGAGATGGAAATATGTGATCATGTCTCTCCCTGTTTTTGGTATTGAAATTTCAGAGGCTCCTCCCCTCGCAAATGGAGAACCTTTTCAAAGGGCTTACCGATATCCAAATTTCGGATTATGTGTCACTCCAACACGACGTTGGATTAGAGGAGCTTTACGTGCCTTAGACTTAAGCGAGTCTCTTCCCATAAGTGTGGCTGACATTTCCGATTGGTCGGAGGGATGTACATAAATACACACTTCATGGCACTGCATGATTTTCGATCACAAACTGTTTACTTCAGGAGATTACTGACTTTGTTTCTCTTACTTTGCAGGTACAATGCCGGGACATAGGTCGATATTGAGGAGTCTTCGCTCAGCTTATCGATCCTCTTCATATTATGACTCACGTAGGAGAGGGGCAGAGAGGGATTATGATCGTGGATATTCTAGCCAAGAAAGATATGACAGGGATAAGGACAGGGACTATGACATAGATCCCGATCACATTCTCCACTTCCTAGAATCCCTACACACCCCTCGAGTTATGGAAAACAAACTGTAGATCCTCCCTACCATAAACCATCTTCCCAAACCTCTAGGCCTGAATCACACCATCACAGACACGAGGCCGAAACTCCCATTGTCATTGAACAGGCTATCACTAAGCCTACCGAGGAATGAGCTATTGGGATCACACAACTAATGAAGGATTTTTCGAATATCTGCTTTGATGGCTACATCTTCCCTCCGCACTTAAAGATAATTTCAGCAGAGGTAGAGAACATGATGCACGATTATATTCGTGACATCTATACTCAGTATAAGGAGTGGACGAAAGCCGTAGAGAAAGCGTCGAAGATAGCCTTTGAGCGGGCGACCACCATAGAGAAGTTAGAAATCAAGCTCGCTCAGAAGGATCGAATCATCCAGATGCTTAATAATGAATCTGAATCCTTCAAAAGTTGGAAATAGAGGCTACTCAAAATGCCGACGAGGCGAACTTGGCCATGGAGAGGATCAGGCAAACACACCTTGCCCTGGTGGAGGAGATTGGCCATCGGAACACCATTGTCACTGCTAAACGGGATGCAGCTCTCCAAGAACTTAATGAGCTTAAAGCCAAATTCTCTAAGATTATAAAGGAAAGAGATGACGTGAATTGCGCAGCCCAGGAGGCATGTGAGTAGGTCGTAGTGCTCTAAGGTGAACAGGATGCGACAACGGCTAAAGTCCGAGTGGTGGAGACCGAGGTCGAGGAGAGGGTCCAAACGGCGGAGACCAGGCTAGAGGATGATATGGAAGATATCCTCATCGCTTATAATGCTAATGTGCTGAAGCACAGGAACCTAGTGTGGCTCAAAAATTATCCAATACATCTTCACACCGCTTAGGCCAATTGGTTAAGGAGGAGAAGGCGGTGCATCTGGGTGAATCAATTGACGAGTTTGAGCTTGAGAGTCGTATGCTGAATTAATATGAAAGAAAGATTCTCCACGAGTCGATGATTTCACATGAAAAGGAGAGGCTTTGCACCCAACACTCGAAGGTTGGAGAAGGTTCAGGTGGTGAGCATCACGACGCAAGTATTGAGATTCCTACGCCAACCCAATTTGGATCTGAACCCACGGTTGATTCCCAATCCATCCCTACTTACAATCTGGATCAGCTGCGGTTATCTTCGGCTAGAGAGCACAATTCTGAAGTCGTTCTGTCGTCTATAAGCCAAACCGAGGAAGGTATTCTGAACATTCCTCATGCATGTTCAAAATAAGAAGCTTGATTTGAAGCGTTCACTAACAGTCTTTCTTTTTCTCGATCCAGTGACTGTAGTTACGTCGATTGTGCCTCTTGCAACTCAAGAATCACATCAAGCGTATGAGGCCATCATTACTGAGATGACTACCATAACAACGACTGCATCGATTGATGGAACACAGCGTTGCACACTCTCTTTCGATGAGCAGATGATGGAGAAACTTCTTAGTCATCACAGTGACCCTTTTGCGGACCTACCATTTGTTGTAGCTGGAAGCGCACCTGCTACTGGCTCTTCAATGCTGACCACTGATGCCCCCAGCGAGGCTCAAGTAATTCATGAAGAAGAGATATTGGCCGAAATCGATGCCAAAACAGAGGCAGCGGCTCATGGCAGTAGTTGTGGAGTTGGAATGGTAGCATCTGGCCCGGCTCAGCTAAAAATGATATCACCTGGTGGTACAGTTATTGATACCAGCGCGTCTATCCCGCTTCCTGTAGTGGATCTAACCCCTCCGAATCCTCCTGTAGGAAGTATTCCTATTCATAAGAGCTCAAAGGAGGAGGTATATATAATGCCACCTACTGGAGACCAGCCACCGAAAGGTAAAGGCTCAAAGAGGAAAATTACTGGTGGCTCCAGCGGGTCCACGTCGAAGGGGAAACCAAAGAAGAAAAGAGAATAGATTTCTCCTCCTCCTCGGCTCATTTTTGAGTAGATAGGAATTTTCCTTTAGCCTTTTTAGGTCGTGTATATATGCAGGTTCGACCCCTGCTAGTAGGAATTTTGGAAATAACTTGTACATAAATTCCTTCCACAAATAGTTGAAATGAAATTTTGTTTTGACTTCAACTCAATTATTATTTGTTGGCTTAAGTGTTCCAGTATTTGAATTCTAGTTCAGTGCACTTGTGAAGTTTCAGCTTCCGGGTCAAGTTTCTATTTATTCTTTAAGTCCTGAAATGAGACATGAGTCGTAACCGGAGATTAAGTTGAATCTTGATGTTGCACTGCTTCAAACAATGGTTGACACTTAAGTTCTGCTCCTAGTTTCGAGGATGAGTTGTAAAGATCGGCCAACGATTGGATTTTTCCTTTATTTCGTCGAGCTTAACCTCGTTGAATCAATGCAAAAACAATTGAGAGTCAATTGGTCGAATCACTCTCGCTCACTTATTAATGATCACATCCGCGCTATGGGGATTTTGCATTTGTACATCGACGGTCGATCATGTCTGTTTAAGTTTTAAGTATGTGTCCATGCTCCGGGGACTTAAGTT
The DNA here is from genome assembly GCA_030765085.1 of Allium cepa. Lineage (NCBI taxonomy): Eukaryota > Viridiplantae > Streptophyta > Magnoliopsida > Asparagales > Amaryllidaceae > Allium > Allium cepa. Next base: position 619,814,399 of record CM060942.1, read on the forward strand.
AGTTTACGAGTGGTCATTCACACCCGAGTTATGTATAGACTCCGACCACACTCTGGGGACTTAGATTCACTTACGGTCGATAATCAAGTTTGCACTCTGGAAATCCGGAGATAGTCGACGGTTGTACTCTAGTCCGCACTACGAGTGGTTGAAGTTTATACTCCAACTCACACTTTGGGAATTTGGAGTCGACATTTATACTCCGACTCACACTCTGGGAATTCAAAGTTTGTGTTGATACTCCAGTTCACACTTTGGGAATTTAGAGTTGATATTTATACTCCAATTCGCACTCTAGGAATTTGGAGTTGGCCGATAGATGGTCAGTCACATCTGTTTAGGCTTTTAGGATTGCGTTCGCACTCCGAGAACGATGGATTTATCAGGATCGAGGATGGTCGATTCACACCCACCCTAAGTTAACAAGTGAGGTCGTTAGATGGATGGGTCCATCCTCCTCGAACTTGGTTTGGATACGGTCGAAGTCCTTAGGTGGACGGAGACACCCTCTTTGAAACCGCATTCATAAGTTTATACCCCAGCTCGCACTTTGGAAGACTGGAGTTAGTTAAAGGATTGTCGTATGTCAATCCTCCTTGGCTCTACTATAATGGCTTGTCTCCGAGATTGGGTTTCACTTAGTGAGTGGCTGGTCATATCACAGTCACTCTCTGTTTGAACAAATCCCACCGTATGATGGGAATTAGCTCTTTGTGCATCGTGATGGTTGTATGACACATTCAATAAATCATAGCTTTGGCTCGAAGAGATGGCATTTTATTGCTGAAATGAGAAAATACGAAAAAAATCAGTTGCCTTGTTACAAATTTAAATTTCAAAATGCAGAAACAAATTACATATGAAAATAGACTAATAAATAGAGCATGTCATGTGTAGTAGCGATGAAGACTTTCGCTGTCAACGGTCGATAATTTAAGTGTGCTATCTCCGAGCTTTCGTTTAATCACATACGGCCCTTCCCATGTCGGCTTCATGTATGAAGGAACTGAGTATATTCTTTTGAGGACGAGATTGTGGAGCTCGAAGGTTCGGGGTCGGACCTTGACATTGTATAATCGGACGACTCGACTTCGGTATGTGACTGCCCTCAAATCAGCCTCTTCACGCTTCTCATCCAACAAATCAAGGAATTCAGCAAGAAATATTGCATTCGTTTTCAGGTCATAGTACGTCACATGATGAGAAGGTACTTCCATCTCGACTGGAATAACGACTTCTGAACCACATGAAAGAGAGAATGGAGTGTGTCCGGTCGCGGACTTATGGGTTATTCGGTAAGCCCATAAAGCCATAGAAAGTTCATCAACCCACTTGCCCCTGGCCTTTTTCAGTCGTTCGTTAGAATAAACTTGATAGACTTATTAACAGCTTCAACCTGGTCATTGTCTTGAGGGTGTGCAACTGCGGAGAATTTCTTCTTTATGTGAAACCGTTGGCAGAAATCTTCGAACTTAGCACTGTCGAATTGGGTCCCGTTATCAATGATGATGGTATGTGGGAGTCCAAATTGAAATATAATGTTGCGGACTACAAAGTTGATCACTTTCTTTATCGTGATTGTAGCAAGAGGCTCAGCTTCGGCCCATTTGGTAAAGTAGTCAACTGCGATGATGGCGTACTTGGCACGACCTTTGGCCAAAGGTAAAGATCCAATGATATCGATTCCCTATACTGCAAACAGCCATTGACTGACCATTTAGGTTATTTCAGTAGGTAGGGCTCTAGGAATTCGAGCATGCTTTTGACATTTATCACATTTCCTGGCGTAATCTGCTGCAGCGCGGTTTACAGTCGGCCAGTAATATCCATATCGGAGTATTCTTAGCGAGAGCTTTCTTTCTGGGGTGGTCACCACATTCTCCTTCGTGAACATCATGTAATACTCACTTAATTTCATCGTGAGCAATACACGGGAGTAAAGGAACGGAGTACCCTCTTCTATACATGACTCCATTCTGAATAGTGAACCGTGCAGGTTTTCAAAGAATCTGTCTCATCTACTCCTACGCTTAGGTAGCGTTCCACGCTCGAGATAATTTCGGAGCGGAGTCATCCACGACTCCCATGGGAAGTGATTTCAAATATCCAGTCTGCCTCCATCTGATTAATGCTTAGCAAAGATAATGTTTCCATAGGAACGAGTCCCATTTGTTGTGCTTCGCCCTTACTTGCTAACCTTTCCAATGATTTAGCCTTTTGATTGCGCTCACAGGGTACATAGAAGATGGCATAATAATCGAACTGATTTAATATCTCTTGGACCAGAGATAGGTAAGCAGCCAATCTTCGATCTTTCACCTGATATTCACCTCGAGCTTGACACACAACTAATTGTGAATCGTAATAAATCTTCACAGCAAAGATCCTTAAATCTCGTGTGAGCTCAATATGGAAAGCAAGGCTTCATATTCAACTTCATTATTGGTCGCACGAAAATCAAACTTTAGAGCATAACATATGGATCGACTTTCGGGGGTTTCAAGTATAACTCCAGCACTCGAGCACCAATCGTTTGACTCGCCATCAGTATGTAGCTTCCAGATATATTCAGGAGATTCACTTGTTTTGGGAAACTCCTCTGGGATAGTAAATTTGGCTATAAAATCTACTAGGACATGTCCTTTAATGGCTCACCATGGAGTGTAAGTGATATCGAACTGGTTCAGTTTGATATTCCACTTGACTAACCTACCAGACTTCTCAGGCCGTGTAAGGACCAGACATAACAACTGATCGGTGTAAACAGTAATAGGGTGAGCATGGAAATACGGACGGAGCTTCCTAGAGGCAATAACGAGGCAATAAGCCAACTTCTCTAGCTTCGGGTAATTTCTCTCAGCTCCGGTTAGTCGTTTACTAATGTAGTAGACCGGTTTTTGCACTCGATCTTCCTTCCGAACTAAGGAAGCACTGATTGTGTTTCCTGATACCGCCAAGTAAAATTAAAATTGCTCGTGATCGATAGACTTTGAAAAAATAGGTGGTGTGGAGAGGTACTAAATTAGTGCTTGGAATGCGCCCTCGCATTCCATGGTCCATTCAAAATTCCGTTTCACTTTTTGAATCAAATCAAGGAAAGGAACGCATTTGTCAGTCAACTTTGAAATGACCTTGCTCAGTGTCGCTCCATTAAGGCTCTGGACTTTCCTTATGGTTCTTGGAATCTCAAGATTTTTGATCGCCTAGATCTTTTCGGGATTTGCTTCAATTCCCTGAGCGTTGACGATAAACCCAAGGAATTTTCCGGATGCGACCCCAAAGTGACATTTCAATGGGTTGAGCTTCATCCTATATTCTCGTAGGATACTAAACATCGATTCCAAGTCTTTAATATATTCATCGGAGACTTCACCAGCATGTCATCTACATATACTTTCATGGTCTTTTCGATCTAGTTAGCGAACATTCGATTGACTAGTCTTTGGTATGTTTCCCCGGCGTTGTTGAGTCCGAAAGGCATGACTTTGTAGCAGTAGAGTCCCAGATCGGTTACGTAGCTAATATTTTCTTGGTCAGGTAAGTGCATGGGTATCTGGTTGTAACCGAAATATGCATCCATAAAGGATAATAATTCGTGCCCAGCCATTGAATCTATGAGTTCATCAATTCGAAGAGGTGGAAAACCATCTTTCGGGCAAGCTTTGTTCAAGTCAAAGTAGTCAACACATGCTCTCCATTACCCATTTGGCTTTCGAACAAGTATGAGATTGGATACCCACTATAGGTATAAGGCATTTCGAATAAACCCATTCAATTTTAACTTATTGACCTCTTCTTTAAGAGCGGTAGATCTCTCTGGATCCATACCACGCCTTTATTGCTTGACCAGGACGTGCCATGGGTCAATATTCAATGTGTGGCTCACGATGTCCGGTGAGATATCACATATGTCATAATGCGTCTAGGAAAACACGTCGAAGTTTGCCCGGAGAAATTCAACCAATTCACCTTGCATTTGTTGGCTTAACTGAGACCTAATCTTTTACATTCTAGAATTGTCGCTATCATCAATTGGGACATCAATCGTCAGTTGGGCCGGAGAAGCTTGACTATCTTTACTTTCTTCTTCATTTTCTTTATCTCTTGGGTCAAGATCTCTTTGGAATTGGTTGGGATGCCCAGGCCTAGGTCTAGGCACTAATTTTCAATTATCAGCAAAACGGACGCAGAGAGATTCCTCTACGCCCTTTCCTTTCTCCTTTTTTTACGCCCTGCATAGCTCAGCAACATAACAGGCACATCCAGTAGCTTGATCTCCTTGAACGACTCCAACCCCACGATCGGTGGGGAATTTTAGAGTCAAGCACCATGGGGCAATGGATGCCTTGAATTCAGCCATGGACGGTCGGCCTAAGAAAGCATTATATGGCGAGTCTATATCCAAAATAATAAACAGCAGTATTCGAACTCTCCGACGCTCTCTAACTCTCAACTCCACTGGTACTTCCACTACTCTAGTGGGTATTGTAGCGCTCCCGTTGAAACCATGAATTCGGGACTGGCAAGGTTTCAAATTTTTAGCCTCCATCTTCATTTGGTCATAGGCTCGCTTGAACAGTATATTAACGGAACGTCCAATGTCGACCAGGATCCTCTTCATCCAAGCAGGACCTACTTTGGCTGATATAGAAAGTGGATCAATAATGGGGCTTTGACCTTGTCAGCATCTCTATTTCGAAACACGATGTCATCGGTCATCGTCTTCTATTGTTTGGCCGGAGCCCCATCGTCACAACTACTACAACGCTCGAAGTCTACATTCCTAATAGAGCTGGCATACGACTCCATTTCCCTCCAGCTTCGGTCTACTGGATGAGGACCACCACTTACAGTATTTAGGACTAACCTCCCGTCGGTACGAGCAGGTTCCTCCTGTTTTTCCTGATTAGGTACATTATTTTGATTCGATGGGCCCGCACCTCTAGACTGCGGTGCCCGCACAAACTGTTCCAACTTTCTTTTTCTAATCAACTTCTCAATGAGATCTTGTAAATGACGACACTCATTTTTATTGTGGCCATAACTCTCGTGAAACCTACAAATTTTCCTTGTTTGGATCTGCCTCTTCGATGATGGCTTCGGAGCAGGCTTCTTGTATTGCGTAGTATTACGGGTTTGTAGATGTACATTCTCCAGAACGTATTTAGAGGAGTGTAATTATTGAACATAGGAGCTCTATATCATGGACCATGGTTCTGATCTCACTTTCTACTCTGATTCCCATTGCCTTTTTTGCCGTGTCTGTTTATTCTGAATATTCAATTGCACTTTCCCGGAGCTCTCCTCGGACTGTTTAACTGTGACATTACTTTGGATTCCTTCCTAGCTCGACCCTGCGTCATCCTGCTTCCTGGACTGCTTCGCATCCTCCCTTCTCAAGAATTGGAATGCTTTGGAATAGAAATGGTGCAATGACGCAGGTGGTTTTCTGGCCAACCAATTGTCGAATTTAGAATCGGGGTCAATCCCCGTAGTCAATGCCATAAGAATGGAGTTATCGTTAGGATTGCTGATCTCATCACACACAGCATGGAATCTTTACAAATAACGTCGAAATGTCTCTCCAGGAGCTTGAGTGACACTAGAGAGTGTTAACATCCTTTGGCCTTGTGACATGCATTCGAAATTGCTCAACAAATTTGGTTTCCAATTGGTCAAAACAAGAAATAGATCGGGGTGGCAAACGAGTGAACCACATAGTAGCTATGCCCTGTAGAGAGATCGAGGAGCTTCGACATTTGACTGCATCATTAGCCCTTGCATCACTCATTGACCTCTCATACTTCAGGATGTGCTGGTTGGGATCAGAACTTCCTTCATAGACCGGTAAAGTCGGCATCCTGAATCGTCGAGGCGGTTCAGCATAAAGTATTTCATCAATAAAGGGAGTATGACTCCGGAAGATACCCCAGTCATCATTTTCCTTGACTCTATCGAATCATTTGATGGATTATTGTTGGGATGTCTGGAATCTATACATTCTATGCATGTTAGGCCAAGGTGTGGTCGGGTTCCATAATGCAGGTTGGACCGGTCGCTGTCGAAGGTCTGTTTCTCGCCTCCTTGGCTCGATGTTCTCTAGAACAAAGGGTTTGGGAGTATGTCAATGTTGACGATGGTTCGAATCTGACTGATTATGGGCTTCGACTCTTGGTTCAATAGCGTTCGTGGTAGTATGGTTGTCAGTGGTGTAATGAGGAACAGTACTTCCCCGGGAGGAGGGTTTAGTCTGGTAGCTGGTTGGCGGGCCAACTCTGGGTTGCCCAATGTTCAGCGTAAGTTGATGTCCGATAACTTGAGTGTAACTTTCATCTAGCCGTGGGTGTGTAGATCTACGATGGTAATCGAAAGAGGCTGAACTCTCCTTGGATGAATAGGAGGCCTAATCCCTCCTAGATCTCCTACACCTTTGGCGATTTAGCTGATTAGTCAATTTGGTGTTTGCATACTACTGTTCAGTGGGTTGCCGATGGCTCTGAGTCAGCTCTTGCATAAGCATATGGAATTCTTCCCTAGTAACTAGGACTGACGGATCTGATGGTCCGACAGCATTCTGATTAGGTGGAGGCCTTTGTACGGGATTCTGTCTGTCCCGTCCATCTTGATCGCAGCTGTAGATGCGGTCCTTGTACTGACCATGAAGGATGATGAAGTTCTTTCCTAGATGTGATGCAAATTTGAATAGGATGGAAGAACTCTGGACCTGAGATCAGGATCTTCTTCTCAGATTTGTGCAATCCGGTATCGATAGTAGATCCAAAGTGTAGGAGAAAAACTATGTTGTTCTCAGTGGAAGCACCAAAGTTTTTATATCAAAATTGGGCACAACACTCTTCGAAAGTATTTGAAGAAATAAAAATGAAGAATAGAAATGTAAAAAGAAGATTATCTGACTAACACTTCAAAAAAATGAGCAAAACACGCAGAAACATAGGATTTTAGAGTGGTTCGACGTATGGCCTATGTCCACTATGAAGCTGATGATTTTATTGATATTTACTTTCTGGTTACAACTGATTGCAGAGGATTACAGTGATGAATTTCGAGTAAAACAACAGCCTTGATGTGCAAAAATGATTTCGGCAGAGTCTGCATGTCAAAGAACCAAAAGATCCCTTTTCTGTAAGCTTTGGGATATTATTTATAGGCGTAGGATGCAAATATCTCGCTCAGATCTCGAAAGACTTCTTCTGGTACGTGTGTGGGTCTACCCGATCGGTTCCATGTGATTTCGACTTGATCCGTGATCGATACGAATGAATTTCGTATCAATCAAGATTTGATCCCATCGAGTCAAAATTTGGCACCAACTTTCCTTTATTATACATAAGCATCTGTGAAAATTTCATAGCATTTGGACTTGTAGATTATGAGTTACGACCGATGCAAGTTTGGGTTTTATGTCGGCTGCCTCATTCGAATCGGTTCCTTCGTATCAATCAGTTCGAGTCGGTATTGAGTATTTGCCTGCAAGTTTTCGTAGCGCATGATTTAGGATCGATCCGAAGATCATGCTGAATCGACCGAGTCTCCCCTATGCACGTGCCTTTTTCGAGTCAATCTTACTTGTTCTTGTTCGAATCGATTCGAAGCTACTTTGTTCGTATCGAGTGCCATGGCTTTGTTCGTATCGATCTAAGTTGAACTATTCTTATCGATTATGTAGCCTTATTCGTATCGATCGAAGTCGCTACAACTTGATGGATACAGACAACGGATAATGTGATGGATACGAATAGATGGACACGCGTGGGTTGATGGATAAAAACAACCGATTATTTGATGGAGATGAATGAGGCCTCACTGGATCGATATGAACACGATGGATACCAGGCAAAGTCACTCTGATCGATACGAACATGATGGATGAGAATAGCGTGGTCATGGATGGATTCGAACAGATTGACTCGATCACAGCTTTTTGATGAATATGAACGGCTTGTTCCAGACTCGATCACATGTGTCTTGTCGGCTTGATCCAGACTTGGACAAAATTTATTGATATCCATAGTAAGCCTACGTATAACCGATCTTCGGGATGGACTGCCTTTGGTTTTCAATCAAGTAGCTAGTATCACGGCTTTGCCAAAAGACGGGATAATAATGAATAAATATAATAAGTTTAAAGGCAATCACATAAGGGACAAAAAGGAAAGAAATAAAAGATAACAAAGATGATTGATTCATCTTCCATTTTTGATAACTTGATTTATGCAGCATTCAATTTGCAATCAATGAATCATTATGACATAAGATTAGGAATAGCCAAAAATAATCCATATGCATAAGCTACCGCCTCATTTAAAATTGTTTGATATTAATAAAGCAATTAAATTATATAGTTCAAAATAAAACATTAAGTATTATTTGTGTGTATATATATATATAACTATTTCTATATAAAGATTAACCCAAAACCTACTAATTAATTCAAAATAAACCATATAACATTTAAAAAATTTGTTGTATTTATGAACTTATATAAACTTAAATTAGGTAACAAAATATATGGATATATAATTGAATCAAGAGATTTAACCTATATGATTTTTTTCTACAAAAGTGAAACATACTGAATTGAGCAATGTATTAACAATCCTTTGAATACTTAAAAAGTATTAGTCATATCATATAGGGTAACAAATTTATAAGTTTATTGTAATCAATTTATTATTAGAGCATCCTTTAATAATGTGTGGGTTTCAACTACAATAAAAGGCAGATAATAAGAACGAATAAACTTTCAAATCTAAAGAAATTCAACCTATCTGAATAATTTTTTTTAAAACAAAAGTGAAATAGACTAAACTGAGCAATATATTAACGATCCTTTGAATTGTTAAAGAAAATATTAGTCATGTCAAATAGGATAACAAATTTATAAATTTATTTTAATCAATTTATTATCCAAACTTCCTTTAATCATGTATGGGTTTCAATTACAATAAGATGCAATAATAAGAACAAATAAACTTGCAAATCTAAGGAGATTCAACCAATATGAATAAATAATTATAAAACAAATGGTGATACATACTGAACTAAGCAATACATCAAAATCCTTTGAATAATAAAAGAAGGATAATTATGATGTCAAATTGGATAATAAATTTAGAAAGTAATTGTAATTAATTTATTATCAAAACATTATTTAATCATATGTAAGTTTCTAGTAGAGAAGAAATGCAAACAATAAGAACATGCAAACATTCAAATAAAAAAAAATTACGTTTGGATTTGAATGTTTAAACATAGATCTAAAATTAAAATTTTGTCTAATCATATACAAGTTTCAGTTTTGATTTACCTAAATAAAAAAACAACTAATTCGTATAACAAACAATTTGAAATACATAAAACATTTTCAAATCAAAGGAGACAATACTATACACATATAAATTAAGATATTCAATTTTGTTCATTAAAACATTATATCAGAATTATTAGAATAAAAAGATCATACCTTAATTCGAAAGCCTTAAAGTATACCTTGAAACATTGACAATCATACCTTGAATAATAAATCAAATCTTTTAGATTCAGATATCAACCGATGTTGCAAGGATCAAGAGGAATAAACCACTTTTCATAATGTATTTTATTAGTACTTGATTTTAGGAATAATTAAAGCCATGGAAGATCTCATATTTTCAGCCATTAAAGAAGTAGAGAGCAAGAAAAGTTACAAAAAGAAGAATGAAAAATAAGAAACTCAATTGTACGTACAGAATGAATTAGAGAATATGTTTTATTTAAAAGAAGGAAACCTTTCCCATTCTTTAACTGAAACATCTCCAATTAATTCTCTTGATTAACTTTCTCTTTTCTAACCTATTTCTTTACATGGTATGGCTAAAAATTACAAGCCAAAAAATGACATAGGATTCCATAAATTAACGCATGCAATTATCTTTTACTTAATTACAATGATATCATATAATAATGCGCGTAAATATAACTTTTACAAATGCATTCAAATAATTACAAATAACTCCCAAACATCAAATAAAATAAATAATAATCAATATTTCTCAAATACTAATTAATTTAATTAATTTACAACTTTTTACAAATTAATTAAATCATGTGGTTTTTTGAAGAATTCATCATTACGATTGTGCGACTCAAAGGTGTAAATTCAGTCAACGATTAATATTGAACAATTCAAATATTAACATTCACACGTCACTTAGCAGGTGGGTTGACATTTTGGATGAATTCATCATTTACACATCTTTTGGTAATTCCAGTTTTACTTATTATAAGCGGTACCTAATAGTGACAATTATTTACACCAATTCTCTTCGTCAAAACTATATCCCTTTGGATTTATGGAATTTGGTAATGGTCAAAATTCCAATATCATCCATATTCAACTTTATATTCCAAACACAAAGCCCTTATTTCAATAACAATAATTATTACTAACCTGGCTGGAGACTTTGACTTTGAGTTGACTTGAGCTGACCATGATACAAACCCTATATAATCGAGGAGACAAATCCTCTCTTGAATAGTGTTTCATTTCGAATACTCCACTCGACCCAACTATAGTCACTCGATGGAATGACATGCCATGGTTTGATTATAATCAAAGCGGAGCTTTCATATTGAAGATCCATGGTATTCTCAAGTCGAGAAAATTGTATAAGTCAATCACATCGACACTTTCTATTTAACACTAGGTATATTAGCCAACAGAAAACTATCGAGTGTGTCGTTCCATAGTTCATCTAATAACTATCAGTACGTAACCCCTAGATGCCTCCAACAGTCATGAGTAATACGCTGCCCAACATTTCGAGAGTGTTACATGCTCTAGTCTCAATGGACACACCGATATGCAGTCTCGATGGATCTTAACTAGGAACATATAAAACAGTATATTTGTTTTTTTGTGATAAATTACTCATGGTTACAACACTTTGTAACTATTATCATAAAATAAACCATTTATGGATTTCAATAAAAAATTACTTTTAATTGAACTAATTAATAAATATAATCTCATTATATCTAGTATACAATAGAAAGAAAATATTTATTGTGAACAAGATTGTTCAATGAGTTAGATATATGTAACAAATTACATAATTGCCCTTAGGGCATACCTTAACTCTATCAGTCTCCCACTTGCACTAGGGGTCAATTATGGAATTTTATTCTAACTTCTCCAATTGGTTTCCCAAAACCAATTGGGTCAGTTCCTTCGTAGACGGGTATGATATTATGTTTCAATTATCTACATTGTCAATCAACTCTCTCCGATGGTGATAAATTACTTTACCATGTGTACGACCATACCACGACATTGTTATCATATAACAATGTTATAAGAATCTCAACATTTTGAATCAGCTTACTTATAAATTCGTGCATATATATTTTTATATACGTTATTTTTTTACGGCAATATTCAAGGTGATGTATTTAGCCTTTTCATTGAATCGGTTATGGTCTTTTATTTTGAACATTTCCAACTTAAAGATTCTTAACTTGATTTATCATTGACATACTACACTCAATATGACTTATGAAGTTTGAGTTCGAACACTCCTTTAGAAGGAGTTTTTGTTTATGCAAACAATTCTCTAGTATTTATGAAATACACGAGAACACTTCAAACAACCATTCAGTGATATCTATTTGAATTTGATATTTGCTCCATGTATCAAATACACAAGCAAATCATGATATCGTAGATAACACAGCATGTATGGTAATTCCTTTTGCCAATGCAAAGGAATCAATCTTACATGTTTCGTACTAAACATTTTAATAAGGTGTCCTTGCATATCATTTGGGACATTTCAGACGTCTTTTATACTTACTATAAAAAGTCATCATTTATTAATCCAATGTTGAATATTAAAACAACCAAGGTTGATTTTAACACAAGTATATCGTCAAAATCAAGAATGTGTTATTTACTTATAGTTCAGAAATATCAATGTAGCTTTAACGTTCGTTTTTATGAACACACGCTTCCTCTGCACTTTGATTGAAAATCAAACTATTTGATATTTCTATCAAAATATTAGCTCAATTTGATGCTTATAAAATGATATTTTCTTATCATTTCTCGGATCATATCCAAAGACTCACAAACTCAATATTGCTCCTATTGACTTTGATACATTTTTGGTTAATAGGTGTAAACAACTTACTCTAAATCGTTATTTAGAATTTTCCATTTCAATACATATGTACCAAAACATTAGGACTTATGAAGCAATAATTTTGTTAGTAAAGCCGAATTGACTTGAATATGTTGAATATCGAATCTATTACGCTAATTTCAACAATTGAAATTTGCGATGTAATTCTTATCAACATTGCTCATTTAATTCCAACTGCATTAATCTTACTCATAAAGACACAGTTGAGGTCGATGGATCATATCGCTTCAACTACAACCACCAAAATCTATATTTTGATAGCGTACTAGTAATTCTTTCGGATTTGTGCATCATACCATATAGAGTCAACGCTCTTAATGGTTTAATTAAACAATCTAGGATTATATATTTTCGACACTAATAATACACTCATAGTTTCTCTTCGAAGTGCGAGAATACTCGTTAGACATTCTAATGCTATGTGTTCATTTGGGTTAGTTAATTTATTTTCATCTCATATAATCAGTTCTATTCATGGATCATATTCATTTCCATTTTACTACCAATAATACCTCAAAGAAATTTCTTCACAATGAAGTTGGTATATCTTAAAACAATAATTGTTTCTCAGTGTAATAGAATAGATATTCACAAACATTTTATGAATTTCTTTATTTATAAAACTGATTTGCTTTTAGTTTACAAAAATTCTGTTTGAAACCAAAATATGCCATCCAATGACAGTCTTTCCAAAACCTTTTTGAGGAGATTTATACAAGATCCCTTATGAACAATTATTACGTGCAATCTTTCGACTCGCACAACCAGCCAATTTCTTGGCCTAGGATTTGTTGAAGTTTCTTATAAACCCTTGTAAAATTTTATAAATTGTTATTCAGATGAAATAATATTAATCTTGTGTACTACCTTAAGTACATTATCTTATAAAAAGAAACTAACTCGACTTCACTCACAATTAATCATACATTGTCCAACAAAGTTTGCTTACTATATATCGATGCATCATTATGTATCACATGGAGGAGTAATTTTGAGATTGGATCTTTATTCATTTTAGGTACGTTTGGTACATTTTCCAATATACTCACTCATTCGATCAAATCAAATCATTTTTATCGCATGTTATTTTAGTTACTTCTTTTTTATATTCTATAATTTTACCATAGACATACTACATGCGTATCGAATACACGTGTCATGTCGACGATAACTCATTGGTGAATATGACGAAGTACATGGAACTGTTTGGTTTTCATAGAATTACGATTGCATACTCTATATGTATCAATCCAAAGAGTTCATCAACTCTTATGATACTTCCACTAAATTGGTGTATAGCTATTGTTTGAGATATAATTAACAAGTATCATATGATTCAAAATCATACAATAAAATTATTTCTCAAAACTATGGCTCGGTCTATAATTCCAAAACAACCGTAAATTATATTAGATACTTTTGTATTTTCTAATGCATCACTTTTATTATAAATTTTTTGCGCATTATAGTTTTATTTCATAAAGAATACTCATAATATTCACACTGAAATATAACCGTCTATTTTTTTCAATCGATACCAAAAAATTAATCATTATTTCATAAATAATGTATGGTAAGTTTTACGGAAACAATTTTCATATTATGATGCAATTAATAAGTGCTATATGCCATGCTCCCATTATTTCCACCATTACTATAATATCTACTAAATTCGAAGGTCCATCTTTCACTTAATACAATTTTTTATTTCATGCTTTGCAACTATTTACATTGGAGAGCTCGTTAATCAAAAATCTTGAGCTCAAAGAAATAAATCTCATACAAAACAATTTTCTATATAAAAATACATTTCTAAATAGAAATCATATTTCTTGTTCCAATAGTAAATATCAATTATTATTAAATTTATCGTTTCCAATATTTATGAAGCCGAAGTGACTATTCATTCCCTTCATCTCAACTGTACCTTAAATTATATCTACTCTTATACATTTGTTTTCCTTTCAAATGGTCAAACTATTCAAAAGAAAATAGAAAATAATATAATAACAAACTCTTTACAAAAGCACATTTGATTGTCCTTAACATTTAAGGACATCAACTATGTTGCACTTTACGTAAACCGATCAAAATGGCATTTCAACGATCGAGTTCTTATATCTTGTAGTTTTTGGTCTTATGTTACATTAACATAATATGATCCCTTTGTAATCAATCATGAATACTAGATCTCTCACTAAGGTTTATCTGGTTTATCGGATGACTAATTTCATCGAAATATTGTACGTTACAAACTTTAACCATTCACTGTATAACATTTATATGCAACTATATATGGATCAAATATCCATAGTCTTGTATTACTTTTAGAGTTTGAAACTTGTAAAACAAAATACACGTCTTGACCAAATAAATGCATAAGTGACCAAACCATGGATGTATTCAGTAGTTGTAAAATCAGGCACTTGCATGGGTATTTAAACGTTAACATGCAATAGGAATTTAATAGTGGGCATTGTATTTCCATTTGTTAACTTTTAATTCAGTTCGTTTGTATATGTTAATTGGTAAACATTTTATCAATCGTATTAAATGCACAAATTTATCATTGCAGATAATTATAACATTATTTAACATATGTTCTTACAATATTAGAAAGGTTAAATGTTACCATTTCATTTTTCTAATAAGGCTCCCATTAGTATTTTATGTTTCTCCAAACCTTAGGATGAAACATAGAAATCTTTCAACTTCATTAGTGGGTGTTAGGACTCGTCTGTCTTTGTATTCTGACCTTGATTTTTCTCAACAAATCATAGCCCCACAAACGATGGATAACTCCTTATTGGTTGTATCATATGCAACTCATGACCCATAATTCCTTGTCCTAATCTCATTTCGACCTCGATTTTGCAGCAAATCGAAAGAGATTATTCACTCATACCTACCATGTTGTGATGGCTGAAGTATAGTATATGTACCTTGAGTTTGCTCAATAAATACATACATTTATCTTACCTCATCTGTTCAATATATTAATAATACTACAAATAACATCCCCAGCTTGAGTTTTCTTAACAACTAAGGAGTATGCAAGTAATTTACTAACATATATATACACACACATATGGTAGGGGGCAACATTATATTGAAGATTCATAATCTTCAATATATTGTGTTAATTTACATCGACTTATGGAATAATGCATTTCTTATGAAATACCCTTGCGATTCAAGTGTCTGACATATTAGAAATCACAGTATACATACATTTACATATGTATTTATTCCTGAAGTCTACTTGTGTTTCTTTAATGTTCCATCTTTAGTTTATACATTCATATCATATAAGTTTTATTATTATATAACTTTTATATTTCATATTGCTTATATGATAGTCTTATGTATGATATTTTATTAATTAAATCTTATTTAATTAGTTAACTCTTTAATTAATTTTAAATTAGTATTTCAACACAACTTTTTATTGGATGTATCTATTATAACCTTTATAGTGTACACTACAACCTTTATAGTATAATACATATATCTTATATACGAATATTTTTATGTAATTAATTAACGTTTAATTTATTTAATTAAATTATATCAATTTCAAAATTTAGCTTACATGCATGTGTACTTATGTTATCTTAATAACATAACATATATCAACATATATAATACATGCATATAAGCATTAATTAATTAACTCATTTAATAAATTTATTTTATTAATCTTATTGATAAATTTTAAATTTTGAAACTAACAGTTTCAAACATTTTGATTTTCATTACATTTTCAAACATTTTGAAAATTTATGTTATATTATAAACTTTTATAATAAATATGTTTTTATTTTAAATTTAAAATCTTGTCTGAATTCTCAAAACTATTTGAAAATTAGTCCAAGGTCCAATTCAAATTGGGCCTTTTATATTAGGGGCAATCTTTGGGCTCACATCACCTTTCAGGCCAAGCAGTTAGCCGGGTAAGACAGAGACTTGATTACCCAATTTAAAATCTAGACATCACCTTTCTAGACATCGTACTAAGTGCACAAGATTAATTAGTTAGCCCTAGCATGTCTAATTTAGACCGCATATGCTATTGGGCTTTGATACCATTCAAAGGAACTGGCCCAGCCCACAGTAGAAGAAATGGATGAATTTCAAAAAATTTACCATTTTGGATTATTAACGGGCCTATGAAGTCCGAATATCTTTAGATCTTATCTAATTTTTTTTAAATAAAATTAGTATTTTATTTACTACCATATTTTGTTTTATTAATTTGATTCTAAAACGGTAAGAAGAGAATATTAAAATAAGGTTTGAATATATCAAATATATTCAATTCTTAGTTGTGTGATAGAAGGCAAGTATGATCAATTGATAACATGAGGTATATGAATAATAAGAATAAGTTTAAAGGCAATCACAAAAGGGACAGAAAGGAAAGAAATAAACGATGAAAAAGATGAATGATTCATCTTCCTTTTTTTGACAAGCTTGAATTATGCAGCATTCAATTAGCAATCAATAAACCATTACGACTAGGAATAACCAAAAATAATTCATATGCATAAGCTACTGCCTCATTTAAAATTGTTTGATATTAATAAAGCATTTAGACTATACAATTCAAAATATAAAAATTAAGTTTTATATGTACACACACACACACACACACACACATATATAATTATATAATTATTTCTACATAAAGATTAACCCAAAATTTCTTAATTAATTCAAAATAAACCATATAACATTTAAATCTTCTGACGTACTTATGAACTTATATAAACTTAAATTAGTTAACAAAATATATATGTATATAAGTTAGATCAAGAGATTCAACTTATATGATCTTTTTTACAAAAGTAAAACATACTAAACTGAGCAATATATTAACAATGCTTTGAATACTTAAAGATTATTAGTCATGTCAAATAGGGTAACAAATTTATTAGTTTATTGTAATCAATTTATTATGAGAACATCCTTTAATCACGTATGGGTTTCAATTACAATAAAATGCAGATGATAAGAACATATAAACTTTAAAATCTAAAGAGATTCAACCTATCTGAATAATTTTTTTAAAAACAAAAATGAGACACGCTAAACTGAGCAATATATTAACAATCCTTCAAATACTTAAAGAAAGATATTAGTCATGTCAAATAGGGTAACAAATTTATAAATTTATTTTAATTAATTTATTATCCAAACACCTTTAATCATATGTGAGTTTCAATTACAATAAGATGTAGATAATAAGAATAAATAAACTTATAAATCTAAGGAGATTCAACCTATATGAATAAATAATTATAAAAAAAATGGTGATACATACTGAACTAAGCAATACGTCAAATTCCTTTGAATAATCAAAGAAGGATAATTTTGATGTCAAATTGGATAACAAATTTAGAAAGTAATTGTAATCAATTTATTATCAAAACATCGTTTAATCATATGGAAGTTTCTGGTCGAGTAGAAATGCAAGCAATAAGAACATGTAAACATTTAAATAAAAAACAATTGCGTTTTGATTTGAATGTTTAACATAGATCTAAAATTAAAATATCGTCTAATCATATACAAGTTTCAGTTTTGATTTACCTAAAAAAAAAACAATCAATTCATATAATAAACAATTTGAAATACATAATCAAATCAAATGAGACAATATTACACACATATAAATTAAGATATTCAATTTTGTTCAGTGAAACATTATATCAAAATTATTAGAATAAAAAGATCATACCTTAGTTCCAAAGCCTTGAAGTACATCTTGAAACATTGACTTTTACCACTAGATGTAGCCAATGAATCGTACCTTAAATAATGAACCAAATCTCCTAGATTCAAAAATTAGCCTCCAGATGTTGCAAGGATAAAGAGGAATAAACTACTTTTCATAATGGATTTTTATTTGTATTGATTTTAGGAATAATCAAAGCCATGGAAGATCTCATATTTTCAGCTATTAGCGAAGGGGAGAACTAGAAATGCAACCAATAAGAACATGTAAACATTCAAATAAAACAATTATGTTTTGATTTGAATGTTTAAACATAAATCAAAAATTAAAATATTGTCTAATCATATATAAGTTTCAGTTTTGATTTTTCTAAATAAAAAAAATCAATTCACATAATAAATGATTTGAAATACATAAATCATTTTCAAATCAAACGAGACAATATTATGCACATATAAATTAAGATATTCAATTTGGCTCATTAAAACATTATATCAAAATTATTAGAATAAAAAGATCATACCTTAATTACAAAGCCTTGAAGTACACCTTGAAACATTGAATTTTTCCTCTAGATGTTGCCAATGAATCATATCTTGAATGATGAATCAAATCTCCTAGATTTAGAAATTAGCCTGCAGATGTTGCAAGGATAAAGAGGAATAAACCACTTTTCATAATGGATTTTATTTGTATTTTATTTTAGGAATAATTAAAGCCATGGAAAATTTCATACTTTTAGTTATTAGAGAAGGAGAGAATGAGAAAAGTTACCGAAAGAAGAATAAAAAATGAGAAACTCAATTGTACGTACAAAATGAATTAGAGAATACGTTTTATTTGAAAGAAGGAAACCTTTCCCATTCTTTAATTAAAAATTCTCTAATTAATTCTCTTAATTAACTTTCTCTTTTCTCTCCTATTTCTTTACATGGTATGGCTGAAAATTACATGTCAACAACTGAATAAAATTCCATAAATTAGCGAATGTAATTATCATTTACTTAATTATAATGATATCATATATCAATGCACTTAAATATGAATTTTATAAATGCATTCAAATAATTACAAATAACTCCCAAACAATAAAATAAAATAATAATTAATATTTCTCAAATATTAATTAATTTAATTAATTTACAACATTTTATAAATTAATTAAATCATGTGGTTTTTCGAAGAATTCATCATTATGGTTGTACGACTCAAAGCTGTAAATTCAGTCAGCAATTAATATTGAAAAATTCAAATATTAACATTCACAAGTCACTTAGTAAGTGGGTTGACATTTTGGCTGAATTCATTGGTTACACATCTTTTGGTACAATCCAATTTTACTTATTATAAGCGGTACCTAATAGTGAAATTACTTATACTACTTCTCTTCGTCAAAACTATATCACTTTGGATTTATGGAATTTGGTATGGTCAAAATTCTGTTATCATCCATATTAAACTTTTAGTCCAAACACAAAGTTCTTGGTTCAATAACAATAATTATTATTAACCAAAATGCTCTGGCCAAAGACTTTGACTTTGAGTTGACTTGAATTGACCATGATACTAAACCCATATAAATGAGGAGAGGAATCCTCTCTTGAATAGTGCTTCACTTCCACTACTTCCACTCAACCCAACTATAGCCACTCGATGGAATGACATGCCATGATTTGACTATAATCAAAGCGGAGCTTTCATATTAAAGATCCATAGTATTCTCAAGTTGAGAGAACTGCGTAAATCAGTCACATCAAAATTTTCTATTTGACCCTAGTTTTATTAACAAACATAAAACTATCAAATGAGTCGTTCCATAGTTATCCAATAACTACCAGTATGTAACCCCTAAATGCCTCCAACAGTCATGAGCAATACACTGTGTAACGACCCAGAAATTTTTAACATTTGAAATTGAAATATTAAATTGATCTTAAATATTTAAAAGTTAATTTAACTTGAATTTCAAATACCATTGTTTATTTGGCAATTAAATTTCTGAAATTAATTATTGAAAATTGGGTAAAAATATTGAATCTTGATTTTTTTGCTGATTAAAAATATTTTAAAGGCTTAGAAAATTTATATTGATAATACTGAAGAAAATAGAACTTTTAAAATAAAGTTTGAAAGTGATTTATTCAGTTTTGAATTTATATCGTTTAAATAGATATTTAAAAATAGTCTTACGGGCACAGTCTTGAAATTCAATAAAACTAGTTCCATTAGATCCATAATAGTGTATTATTATCGTATTTCAATTTTCGTAGCGTTTGGAGTTGTCATGTGATCATACGATTAGTAAATGCGCTAAAATCTATATCGAAAATTCAATATAAATACTGGTCCAAAAAGCTATCTTCTCCATATGATCGAATTTGGACTCGAAACCTTTTCCATTGCATTAGGAATAGGGGTATAACCTTATGAATGCTTGGCGACATGCCTCGATAGGAAATTGAGATTTTTAACACGTTTTTGATACATTTGATTCAAATTTAAATTTAAATTCTATAATTATGACCAGTCAAAAACAAAAAATTTTGATTCAACACGTAGTTGCCCTTTCTAACACCTGTCAAGCATGCAAAAGAATTTAAGGCACGTAACAGTTTTAAAAAGAAAAAAGGAAAAAAATAAATATATGATAAAATGCAAGCAGTAAAGGAGAAAAAAAATGAAACCCCTCTTCTTCGTTTCAAATTTAAAAATGATAGACAAGAACGATTCTTCCCGTTCGAGATTTTTTTCTTCTTCATTCTTTCAAACCGAAGTTAGTCTTTTTTCTTCTCAAATGATATCAAATCCATTTCATTCTATAAAAAATCCAATCCGAAAACACAAAAAAAAAGGGCCGCGTTTCTTTTTAGATTTGTAATCGAAGAGAAAAAAAGAAAACAATGGCAACCTAAATTTGTTCGCCATTCAACCCTTCAAGCTCGTTAAAGACTGGAATTGACACTCATTCGTCAATCACAGGCGTGCGATGGGAGAATCGATGTCGATTCATTCGAGCTCCTGGATGGTCGAACGTCGTGAAGAGCTGCTAGGGTTCGTGTTTTGGGACGTTGTGATTGACGGCCACTCAATAGTTCAGTCGCGAAGGCATGTTGTAGGATTTGGATGTCATGATTCGTTCAAAATTGAAGCAACGGGGCCGCGAGTTCATTCGAACTTAGGTGGATGGCGATCGCAACAATGATGTTCGGGAGGAGTCTGGATTCGTCAGCGACTGCGATTGGGATTTCTTCGATGTCCGTCGCGATTTTTGCTGAGGGCTTGATCGACTCGTCAGTGACGTAATAAATTATTAATTTATTTTGGAAATTTAGAATCAAATGTGTATTAAAAATATTTTACAGTGAAGAAAAAAATTAATATAATCATACAGTAGGTTATAAAATAAATTATTCTTTTTAATTTATAAATTTATTTATGCATTTATAAAAAAGGGTAGAATGGCTATTGTTATTTATAGAAATTATTATATATATAGATAAAGTTTGGGAAAATTTAGGAATTTTGAAGTGTTTGAATGTTTAATTAAAAATTTGATTTTAAAAAAAACTGTATGGACTTTTTTTAATATATATGATTTCAAAATGAAAAAAAATATACCTCTACATGTCTTAATTTACTACTTATTTTAACATAATGAACTTGGTGACGAATTGATTCAATTAACTTACGTGATTTATTTTAGCTACTAAAAGATTTTTAAGAGGAAAATTATTGGTTTAAAATAAATTATTAGTTAATTAAATTATTAAACGGTAATTGATTTTTCGATTATTTCAAATACAGATAAAAATCATATAATTGTTCATATAAGGTCAAAATCGCAAAGAAAACAAGCCAAATTGGAAATGGGTTGCATGCGTAGTAAAAGATGAGATCTTCTTACTCAATCGAAATAATTAGAATTTAAATTATTAATTGATTGTTTGGATGTGATAGTATATATGATAGTGTGTGTATGTGTGTCTGTATATATATATATATATATATATATATATATGAGTGATTGATTTCCCACATTGGATGAGACCCTATGTACCGCATAATAGCTAATGAGATAATATAACCCGATATATCGTGATATTCCACCTCGAAGTGGACTTGTATTTTATATTGTGCTAGCATCTGTGGATGCAGGGAAACAGGTTGGAGGGATCCAACTGGATTCCTCAAATGTTTGAATTTATTTCATATGTTGTGATGTGATTTATTTATAATCTATTGATGATTATATTGGTGATTGAAATTATTAAAGGCTATGTTTGGCCAAATGTATTCTTGTATTTTAAAATACCACAAATACAAAATTGGATTTTTGGAAGTTAAAGTAGAAAACTTTAAGTAAATTAATTTTAGAGAATTAGATAAATTTAAAAGAAGGAATTTTGGAAAGGGTAAAGGTTGATTTATGAAATCCTATCGAATTAATTCAAAAATATTGGGGAAAAGATTTTAATAAATGGATTTTGAGTAATATTGTTTAAAAGTTGAAGAATTTATTTAAAATTCGGATTTTAAATAGTTTGGGAGAAATAACGGAATTTATTTCAGATGGTAGTAAATTTTGAAAATCAATTTGTAGTTTGATTTTGTGTTTGAAATAAATTTTAGAAATAAATTGGAATTTTATTTGGTGTTTGAAATAAATTTTGAATTTGATTTAGTGTCTGAAAGTAAAATTTGGAAATCGATTTGAAAGTTGTATATCAGGGGTTATTTGGAAAATATAAATTCACGAGAGGAATTTATAAAGGAAGGGTAATTTGTTTAAAAAAATAAATATTGGTTTATTTTTAAAAAGTGTGGAAAGAAATTTACGAATTTAGGATGTAAATTTGAAACAAATCAAGAAGGATTTATTAATTGTTTTAAATGAACTATTTTTGAATGGAGGGTGTATTTTCTCTGGAAAATCGAGTATGTTTTCAAAGTAGCTTTCAAAAATAAATTAAAAGTTCTAGAGTTGGATTTTAAAAAAAAAATTATGGAGTAATTATTTCTTAAATTTTTTAAATCTTCAAGGTAAATGTTTACTAAGTTAATTATAGAAGTGATTATTTTAAAGATTTTATTTATATTTGATTTAGAAAATGGTTATTTAAATAATTGCACTCCATTTAATAATTTTATTTTTGAAATTTGTTTGGGCTTAAGTTTTATATGAGATATTGTATAAAAAATTCATAACTAATATTTTAAATAAAGTGTTCAAAAATAGTTTCCATTTTAAGTGTTTCCAATTACATTTATGGAACACTGATTTAAATATTTTTGAAATTTTCGGACTCGGCAAATTTTCAGCGAAAATAAACAATATTTGAAAATTTATTCCACGTAAGGAAAGTGATTTGAAATTTGTTTTCAAAGGGTTGAAGTGTGAAAAATATATCTTGCGAAGATATTTTGAAATAAATGATTTGGGGAAATTATTTATGTTTAATGGTTGTTGTGAATGTTGTTTGATAGTTAAATAACTGATTATCATTATTGGCCTTTAAACGACATTTGAATTTTGATGCGACCGGACGTCGGATTCCAAAATGGTTATACCACATCGAATCATAATGATGGATCTTTTGTTTAAAAGATCGTAGTGGAAAATTTGTTGTGACTTACTTGAAATCTGAATGTAACCATTTATTTTTAAAATAAGCGCTCATTATTAGGATTAGCCGGGAGAAAATATTGAGTCATAAAACCCATTTCGAATAATGTTACGACAAAATGGGATTGCATTTGAAGATGGTGTTGAAGACCAGGTATTTTCGAAAATGAAAGAATTGCCTGTCGAATGTCTCTGCACTGAGCTTTTCCGATATAGAGATTTATATCACCCTTCGTGATGGGAAGTCCGGACGTGATTAGAGGATATCCGAATTTGTAAGGGCTTCCTTCCTTAATTGGAGGAAGTGCCTTCGGTTCGGTTCGAACCCAGAACGGACTTGTATGGATTTATGTTTGACATTACACTTTGAGACATAAAGGTTGTTTCCATCAAATACATTTCTGTTTGTGGTAGAGAATTTATTCTCTTAGCTTAACACCCTTCTCTGAGACGTACGAGCTCAGAGATTATGCAGTTGATGGTTGTGAGATATTCCCAATTTGATAATGTGACATGCTAAGTGTTGATCATTTGTTGATCAAAGCATGGCTTTTGTGAAAAGCGTAGCTTTGTGGACGAGACTTCGTCGAACCTCACACCCTGGAAATGGTTGAAATCGGAAAAGATGCATCAAGCTTATGGAGGTGGCGCCCCTCAGGATATGTGCATTTCCTTCTGGATAAAAATTGGTATCTGGTATGGAGTCTAGATATTTAACTTGTGTGGGGAAAAAATGAGCAATTGGTTAAACGAGAACCTTGGCTCTGGTGGGGATTCATTAGAGATAGAGTCTGTAGTACGCTAGAACGAGTTTGAGTGTATTAATAGACATGAGCGCGTATTTGTTAGTGAATATAATGAAAAAAAATTATATTGTGTTGACTTATCGGTTGAGTGTTTACAGATTCTGGTCGGTGCAGTCTGGCCAACTGTATCGATAGGGGTTTCTAAACTAATAAACAAGATAAACTAACACGGTATTGTTTTAAAATAAGGTAAATGAAATAAGTTTACCCAAATTATTTTTGTATATAAAAGAAATAATTTTCCATAAATTATTATAGTATATGGTTGCTTGGTTGTTAGGAAGTGATAATATTAAATCATTATCATTGATTATTGAATAAGAAATTGAAATCATAACTAAAAGCTAAAAAATAAATTCGTATATAAATAGGTTTTGTAAATGTAAATTGTAAATGTAATGTATAATTTGAAATAGAATTCTAGAGAAATATTTGAGAATGTTTTTGAAAGGATTTGAAATTTAGGAAATTTAAATTCCTATGAATTTGAAAATGGTTTTCAAATATTTTGGAGGAATAAGAAAGATATTATTTGGGAAATATTACTGAATTGTATTTGGAATCTGGAGGAATTTGGAATTTTAAAAAAATATTTGGAAAATGTTTTGAAGAGATAAAAGCACTAAACTCTTTCCGGTCGTTGGAAAATAATTTCGGAGATGAATGCAGCATCATCGATGTTCATTTTCAAGTTTCCAGGACATGAATTGCTGCCAAATTGTTTTACATGGAAGTTGTTTGCAAAACTGGGTTTGGTTTTTGAAAATTCAAAAGATAATTTGAACTGATTTCAAAATTGACTTTCGAAATGTTGGAAAGAGTCTGGAATCCTAGTTAAAATATTTATGGAATATAATTGGGTCGGTAACTTATAAAATTTGAAATTGTTACAATAAAATCTAACTTGAAGAAAAGTTAAATTGAAATAAGTTAAGTGTGAAATGTGAATAAGTTTGAAAACATCGAAAAATTCGAATTGAAACTGAATTTAACTTGGATTAATTTGAATAAAAGTAAATTTGAGAAGTAAGTCTAGTAGACTAAATGGTTTGGAATAAAATTTATTAAGGTGGAAAATAAATTTATGAATGAATAAATGAACTTGAAAACTAAATGTAGAAATTCATTTTGAATTTGTAAGTAAATGTAAATTACTCAAGCGGACTTAATAAAACAAAGTACTGAAGTGAAAATTAGTAAGTAAACTAATTGGTTTAAATGGTTAAGCAAATAAATTAGAATTGAATATTGGAATCAATTTAAAAATGGAGTTTAATAAAGTGAAATTGTGTAATTCGTCCGAAGAAACTAAAAGTAAGTAAAAGTTTGGAAATGGACCTTTATTGAAGATATGAATAAATTAATAGTGGACTAATTAAATATGGTTTGAGATGAATAGAATTCAATATTTAAGTCTAAAGGAAAATTGAATTTATATGGAAATGGAACTCAAATGTGAATAAAAGAAAAGGGAATTGATATAGCTGATAATCAATTAGACATAAATATATGGGATGTACATATCCCATTTTATTCATATAGTGATTTGATCCAGAATTCGAGCACAGAATTTGGAGATAATTATATCTATCTAGGTTGGGATTTTTCACTCGATTTTCGACGGCGAACCCTAGATATGGATTTTTGGTTGATTTTGGAAATTCTCTATCATAGTTACGGCTATGCATGGAAATGACGGCTTCTGATCAAGAAACCAGATCCGAGTCCACACTAGGAAGTCGGGTGGACGATACTAGTTCGAAATTATATTATGTGATTGAATGAGCAATCGAATTTGGTATTGCATACGAATGATATACAGACATTGTACGGGCTTGAATGAATATTGAAATTTTTGTAAAGGAATGTATAAAATGATTTTGAATATTGTAATTGGACACTATTTCTAGTAGGATATACAAGTTTTATAAAGAAAAAGAAAATTGGACTTTTGATTTCAGAAGATAAATTTGAATTGCTCGACAAAAAGGTATGTATTTAAATTCTATATGAAATTTGATGATTTTCTGGTCTAGCCACTTGGCCTTTTGTTTTCTATTGAAATCCGGGGGGGCGTTGTGGCATTTTGTAGTTGTACTGAGCTAGCCGTGCAAAGGAGGTGAAATTTTTCGAAAATTTAGGGAGTCAGAAAAAATTTGAGATATTTGAATAATATAAAAATTTGAATTTAAATTTAGTTGTTAAGAAAACAATATTGTTTGAAACTTATGGTTGAGGTTGGAAAGCTAGTTGAAGTGATAATGGGTCTTTAATAAAAAGATTTGTTTTGGCAAGTTGTTAAAAACTATTTGGATTGGGAAAATAATGAACAAGTTATGGATAATTTTTCTTAACTAGTAATTTGGGACGAAATTCTTTTAAGGGAAAAAATGCGATTACCTGAAAATTTTTAACATTTGAAATTGAAATATTTAATTGATTTTAAATATTTGGAAGTTAATTTAACTTGAATTTCAAATATCATTGTTTATTATGCAATTAAATTTCTGAAAAAATTATCGAAAACTGGGTAAAAATATTGAATCTTGATTTTTAAGCTAGTTAAAAATATTTTAAAAGCTTAGAAAATTTATATTGATAACACTGAAGGTAATAGAACTTTAAAATCAAGTTTGAAAGTGATTTGTTTAGTTTTGAATTTATATCGTTTAAACCGATATTTAAAAATAGTCTTCTGGGGAAAAGTCTTGGAATTCAACAAAACCAGTGCCATTCGATCCGTAATAATGTATTATTATCAGATTTCAATTTTCGTAGTTTTTGGAGTTGTCATGTGATCATACAATAAGTAAACGCGCTAAAATCTATATGGAAAATTCGATGTAAATACTGGTCCAAAAAGTTATCTTTTCCATACGATCGAATTTAGACTAGAAACCTTTTCCATTGTGTTCAGAATAAGGGTATAACCTTATAAACGTCTGGCGGCATGCCTCGATAAGAAATCGAGATTTTTAACTCTATTTCGAGACGTTTGAATTCAAATTTAAATTTAAATTCTATAATTATGACCAGTCAAAAATAAAACATTTTGATTCAACACGTAGTTTCCCTTTCTAACACTTGTCAAGCATGCAAAAGAATTTAAGACACGTAATAATTTGAAAAAAAGGAAAAAATAAATATATGATAAAACACAAATAGTAAAGAAGGAAAAAAATAAAATACCTCTTCTTCATTTCAAATCTAAAAATGGCAAAAAAGAACGATTCTTCTCGTTCGAGATTTTTATTCTTCTTCATTCTTTCACATCATTCCTCTTTTCTTCTCGAAAGAAATCAAATCCATTTCGTTCTATAAAAAAAACCCAATCTGAAAACCCAAAAAAAAATGGCGCGTTTCTTTTTAGATTCGAAATCGAAGAGAGAAAAATCGATAAAGATGCAAATTTATTCACCATTCAAACCTTCAAGCTCGCAAAAGACTGGAATCGGCACTCATTCGTGAATCATAGGCGTGCGATGGGAGAATCGATGTCGATTCATTCGAGCTCCTAGATGGTCAAACGTCGTGAAGAGCAGCTAGGGTTCATGTTTTAGGACGTAGTGATCGACGACAACTCAATGTAGTTCAGTCGCGAAGGCATGTTCTAGGATATGGATTTCGCGATTCGTTCAAAATCGAAGCAGTGGGGCCGCGAATTCATTCAAACCCAGGTGGATGGCGATCACAACAATGATGTTCGGGCTGGAGTCTGGATTCGTCAGCGATTGCGATTAGGATTTCTTCGATGGCCGTCACGATTTTTGCTGAGGGCTTGATCAACTCATCGGTGAGGTAATACATTATTAATTTATTTTCGAAATTTAGAATCAAATATATGAACTAAAAATATTTCACAATGAAGAAAAAATAATATAATCATACGGTAGGTTATAAAACAAATTATTCTCCTTAATTTATAAATTTGTTTATGCATTTATAAAAAAGGGTAGAATTGTTGTTATTCTTTACAGAAATTATTATGTACATGGATAAAGTTTGGGAAAATTTAGGAATTTTGAAGTGTTTGAAAGCTTAATTAAAAATTTGATTTTAAAAAAAAATATGTATAGACAATTCTTTTGATATATACGATTTCAAAATGAAAAAAAAAATATACCTCTACGTATCTTAATTTACTAGTTATTTTAACATAATGAATTTGGTGTTGAATTGATTCAATTAACTTACTTGATTTATTTTAGCTACTAAAAGATTTTTAAGAGGAAAATAATTGGTTTAACATAAATTATTAGTTAATTAAATTATAAAATGGTAATTGATTTTTCGATTATTTCAAATACTGATAAAAATCATATAATTGTTTATACAAGGTCAAAATCGCAAACAAAACAAGCTGGATAGGAAATGGGTTGCATGCGCGATAAAAGGTGAGATCTTCTCACTCAATCGAAATAATTAGAATTTAAATTATTGATTGATTGTTTGGATGTGATAGTATATATGATAGTGTGTGTATATATATTAGAGTGGTTGATTTTCCACATTATATAGCGGATGACACCCTATGCGCCTCATAATAGCGGATGAGATAATATAACCTCATATACCGCGATGTTCCACCTCGGAGTGGAATTGGTATTTTATATTATGCAAACATTTGTCAATGCAGAGAAGCAGGTTGGAGGGATCCAACTGGATTCCTCAAATGTTTGAGTTTATTTCATATGTTGTGTTGTGATTAATTTATAATCAGTGGATGATTATATTGGTGATTGAAATTATTGAAGGCTATGTTTGGCCGAATATATTCTGGTATTTTGAAATACCAGAAATACAAAATTGGATATTTAGAAATTAAAGTAGAAAATTTTAATTAATTTTAGAGAATTGGATAAATTTAAAAGAAAGAATTTTGAAAATGGTAAAGGTTGATTTTTGAAATCCTATCGAATTAATTCCAAAATATGGGGAAAAGATTTTAATAAATGGATTTTGAGTAATATTGTTTAAAAGTTAATAATTTATTTAAAATTTGGATTTTAAATAGTTTGGGAGAAATAAAGTAATTTATTTTAAAAGGTAGTAAATTTTGGAAATCAATTTGGAATTTAATTTAGTGTTTGAAATAAATTTTGGAAATCAATTTGGAATTTGATTTGGTGTTTGAAATATATTTGGAAATCCATTTGGAATTTGATTTAGTGTTTGAAAGTAAATTTTGGAAATCGATTTGAAAATTGTATATCATGGGATATTTGGAAAATATAAATTCATTAGGGGAATTTACAAAGGAAGGGTAATTTTCTTTAAAAAATAAATGTTGGTTTATTTTTAAAAGGTGTGGAAAGAAATTTACGAATTTAGGACGTAAATTTGAAATAAATCAAGAAGGATTTATTAATTGATTTAAATAAACTATTTTGGAATGGAGGGTGTATTTTCTTTGGAAAGCTGAGCACGTTTTCAAAGTAGCTATCAAATATAAATTAAAAGTTCTAGAGTTGGTTTTTTTAAAATGTTTTAGAGAAATTATTTCCTTAAATTGTTTTTAAATCTTTAAAGTAAATGTTTATTAAGTTAATTATAAAAGCGATTATTTTAAAGATTTAATTGATATTTGACTTAGAAAATGGTTATTTAAATAATCACGCTCTATATAATAATTTTATTTTTAAAATTCGTTTGGGCTTATGTAATGACCCAGAATTTATATTGACTAAAATTTGAATATTTAATTAATTTTAAATATTAATAAGTGAAATTTATAAGTCGAATAAATTTTATTTCGAATAATTGGATTTAATTGGATAATTAAATCGATAATTTAATATGTGAAATTACAGAAATAATTGAAAATAGTGTTAGATATGATTGAAAATGATTTGTAAAATTTTATTTAATCATGTTGGAGTTAGAATGATATTTTAGAACTTTTAAAATCGAATTAAAAGTTAAATTGTGAAAATTGAATATTTAATCGACTAGTGAAATTAGCCAATTTTTGAACAGTCTCAGAATTGGACGAAACTATTTCCATTGGATCCGTAATAATTAGTTATTATCGGATTTCAATTTTCGTAGCAATCGGAGTTGTCGTTTGACCGTGGCAGCTCGAAACGCATCGAAATTGTTTTAATATTAATTTGGCGAGTTAAAATAGCCATTTTTCAAAAAGTCTCGGATTTCGACGAAACTAGTTTCATCGGATCCGTAATGTGATATTATTGTATGGTTTTAAATTTCGTGTCAATTGGATTTACCGTTTGTCCGGTGCAAGCTAAAACGCCTTGAAAATCGTTTAATCGGTTTAATTTTAAATCGATCGTTTAATTCCATATCTCGCACAGATGATCGAATTAGCTTCTGAAACCTATTCCATTGTGTCCGGAACGCGGGGTAAATCCTAGAAACGCTGGTTATGGCGCGTAAATCGGAGTTTGGAAATTCCGGAATGAATAGTGTCGTTTTATTTTCTATAAATAGCCCCCCTCATTCACAAAATAAATAAATAAAAAATATTAAACCCTAAACCTAATACACAGCCGCCTCCTCTTGCTTCAGTGGCCGAAATTCACTTTCTTTTCCCCCTCGTTATTTTTCAATCCATAAGTTATTTCGAGAAACTTTCTAAACGAAAGTTGTAGAGCACAACACGATCTATAAATCCAACGGTGGATTTGAATAATCGTCGTCGTTTGGAGGAGTAATTGGGCTGCGTTCGGCTACAGTTGCACACGATTTTCGAGGCTCGTATGGTGGCCGAGCTTGAAGCTCTTCTGGCCGATGATGGGGGAAGTGATGGCCTTCGACGTGGAGCTCCTTGATCAATGTGAAAGTGGTTGTGAAGGTCGCATTTTGGAACCTTGGTATGGAGCAATGGGTTCGGCTATTTACTGGAGGTGAATGCAAACGAGAGGGAGCAGGGGGGAGCGCACGGTCATGATTTGCAGATGGAGATCGCACGGCTCTAGATAGCTTGGGTTTAAAATTATTAATTAAGTTGTAAAATTTATATAGTTTAAATCGTGTAGACTTTGAAAAATCGTATCTTTTTCATACGAGGTCCGTTTCAGACGAAACTTTTTGCATTGCGCTCGTATCGACGAGCACTACGCGAGCAACTAGATTGGAGTCGTTTGGAGCTAGCAAAAATTTTGGGTAAAATTAAACGTCCATTTAATTTTATTCGAAATAAAACGCTGGAACAGAATTTAAATCAAGGTGAGAACTTCTCACTCAATCGAATCGGTTTCGATTTTATTTTAAATAGTTATATTTAAAATTGTTGAATGCATGTTTGAATGATGATTGTTATCTATTGATTGTTAAAATAGACATTATGCGTCGTTAGTAAGCGGATGTTATTTATTAAAAACATATACCGCGAATATTTCATAAACAGTGAAATTGGTATTATATATAATAGCAATATATATATATTGGCATATGTATATATTGCAGTTGTTGATTTCCCGCATTGTATAGCGGATGAGACCCTATTGCGCCGTCTATTAAGCGGATATATTTTATAAATCCCATATACCGCGATAATTCCGTACTGGAGCGGAATTGGTATTGTGCTAATGTTTGTGGATGCAGGGAAACATGTTGGAGGGATCCAACTGGATTCCTCAACTGTATTGATTTATTTACAGATATTTTGATATTTGTTGATTATCATATCGATATATGATAGTTGGATGTCGTGATTGACTATTTGGTGCTGCTGCATCATCGGATCCATTTTTGAAGTTTTAAAATAATGATTTTTGGTTTTAAAGGAATTTTTAAAGTGATTTTTGAAAGTATACGTTTTATTAAAATTTTGAATTGATTTATGTTAAATAAATTAACGTTATAAGTTTAATGTTATAAAAGTTATAATCTTTGTAAAATATAACCAAATTAAGATTTTTGAAATAAATAGTGATTAATTTATAAAATGGTTTAATTAGGAATTTTGAATTATTATAAACGGTTTATATAAAAGATTTATAAAATTGATATTTATAAATTAAAAATATTGGAATTATAAAACGAGTTTTTATAAGTAATAAAGTGAAATAAAAATGGATTCCATAAGTGAATTGAAATTTATAGATTTATAAATTATGAATATATAAAATGGATAGATTTTGTAAAATATAAGATTTATAGGTGATCAACTTATAAATCGGAGTTTGGCATTTAAAATGAGATATAAAAAGGATTTTTATAAATAGAAGTTTATAAAAATATAAATGGAGTTTATAAACGTTGTTTATAAATCCGAAATCAATTGAATTTGATAAGTTGGATATAGGAATATATGAAAGGAATTATATTCACGATTTCGGACAATGAATATATTATTAAATGAAATGGATATGTTTTGGGGAAGGAATATTATGAAATGAAGTTAATGATTTTAAAGACGTTTTAAAATGCATTAAGTATCGAATACATAGATTTCAACATTCATTGTTGAAATAGACGTTTTCGAGAAATAGAAGGAAATGGTGGACTATAACACCGTTGTTATAGTAAATGGTTTCCGAAAGGAAATGTTTTGTATAGTATTGGGATTTATATATCTATTTAAACTTTGAATCCCTATACTAGTGATTTTGGGTCGTCGTAACGATGTTTTACGTAACATTCGTTTTGGCCCAAACAAATGTGTTAAGAGAATGATTTCTTAAAGAATGAAATATATACTTAATTTTCGATTTAAGTGTATTGAATATTTTCCAAGTGTTGAAATTGAATGGATTTGTGAATTACTTATGAATAAATAAGTATGGGAATGTTTTTCCAATATGAACTGAATATTTTGAGACCTTATCTTTTAAAAATAAATTGAAAATGAATAATAGAAATCGATTTGGATAATCGTATATTCATAGATATTTTGGAATGTAAATTCACTATGGAATTTATAAATTTTGAAGTGTGGGAATTAATTTACGGATTTGGAACGTAAATATAAAGTAAATCGTTAAGGATTTATTTAAATTGGTTTAAATGAACCATGTTGATTGAAATTTGTTTTCAAAAGTGGTAAAGGTGAAAAGTGATTTGAAAATTTGTTTTCAAATGGTTGAAGTGTGGAAATTTTATATCTAGTAAAGATATTTTGGAAAGTAAATAATTTGGGAAATTATTTGGAATTCGGTGATGTTGAGCATGCCTATTGATAGTTAAATAATCCGACCATCAATATTTACCTTTAAATAGGTATTTGTTGTGATTGTTTGAATTTGAATGCCACACTTATTTTTGAATAAGCGCTCACTATTCGGGTTAGCCGGGAAAGGACCTTGGGGTCGTATAACCCATTCCGAATATGTGATATGTTGTTATGGATTGCATTTAATGACCGGTGTTGAAGACCGGATGTTTGCGAAAACGGAAGGATTACCGTCGAGTTACTCTACATCGGCTGATCTCCGATATAGAGGTTTTATCACCCTTAGTGACGGGAAGTCCGGTCGTGATTAGTGAATATCCGGATTGCAAGGACTTCTTTGGAAGTGCCTTCGGTTCTGTTCGAGCCCGGAACAGACTTGTATGGATTGTATGTCTGACATTACAAATTGAGATATAAAGCTGATTTCTTTCAAATATATTTCTGTTGGTGGCGGAGAATTTATTCTCTTAGCTTAACACCCTTCTCTGAGACGTACGAGCTCAGAGGTTATATAGTTGAAGGTTATTAGTGATATACTCCCAATTTGGTAGTGTGGCATGTTGAGTGTTGCTGTGAAATGATCATTGTTTGATCATTTGTGATAGGATCATTTATTTGATCATTTATCTTGGTGATTATTTCTATGATCATTTGTTGACCTAAAGCACGACTTTTGTATAAAGTGTGGCTTTGTGGACGAGACTTCGTCGGACCTCACACCCCGGAAATGGTCAAAACAGGAAGGATGCAGCAAGGTTATTAGGGGGTAGCGCCCCTTTAGTGTATGTCATTCCTTCTGGATAGAGGTGGTCTCATGGTATGGAGCCCAGATATTTAACCTATGTTGCTGCTGCATATTTTGTGGTTGTTGGAAATCGAGGATCCTCGGATAGATCGGTTACGATCGGGGGATGACATATTCGTGTCAGTAGTTACCCAGTTAGGGGTAACCCGGCCTTGTGTTGGCAGAGATCCGGTTTGGTTCTCGGGGACGTCCTTCCAGAGGCGTTCTCATGTGGCAATGGGAAGTTCCTTGGCCGGACCATTTGTTGGAAATCCAAAGAAACAATACGATCATGTACGGTTTTAGTTGTATAACCTGCTATGGAATGTGGCGGTAACCTGCTATTGAACATAGTAGCTATAGTAGGAATACGATAATGGTCGTATGTTGGCTAAGATTTATATTCTACTTTTGAAATTGTTTTATACACTATGCACTAGTAATAATATCAAATGTTCTTTTTAATGTGTATCAAGCATCTTTGACTATCATAAGGAGAAATCTCCTCCGATTCTGCGTTTGCATTGTGTGTGTGGGGGGGAGGCCTTATGGTAGTCTCATTTTTAAAAGCATTGCGAATTGACTTTAAAAATATTCCTCTATTTTGATTTTAAAGATAAACTGTTTTGAGTTCTCACACCAGTCACATGACTGACTCGGAGTTTATTGTTTTCCTTCCTAAACTCTGGGTGCCCACCAATTTCCACACGGGCAGTCAAGAGTAAGGTTTATCAGGATATTCTGGAATTTAGGAGTTGCTGGAGGCAAGCTGGATGGCATGGCGTATTACTAGTATATAGTTTTTCTTTTTCCGCTGCATTGTTTGTTGTTGTTTGATGTTGTACACTCTGATGATGATGTAATGTAATGTATAAAATGTAATAGCTGATATAGTTCTTTGTTTAAAGATTATTCATTTATTTATTATATGTTGTTCCGCTGTGAATTGTGAGATTCTGTTGTTGTTCTATTATTTCTGTTCTGTTTTATCTTCTTCTACTTTTTCTTCTTCTTTAACCCTAACGGTACGGTTTTCCGGCCTTCGATTGCTCGGCAGTTGATACAGTGGACGTATTGATGTCGATTTTCATGGACAAAAAATCGCGATCGTCATAGCTTAATTTTATATGAGATATTAGTAAAAAAAATTCATAATGTTTAAAAATAGTTTCCATTTTAAGTGTTTCTAAGTATATTTTTGGATAAGTGATTTAAATATTTTTGAAGTATTCAAACTCGGCAAATTTTCAGTGAAAATAAACAATATTTGAAAATTTATTCTGTATGAGGAAAGTGATTTGAAATTTGTTTTCAAAGGGTTAAAGTGTGAAAAATATATCTTGCAAAGATATTTTGAAATAAATAATTTAGGGAAATTATTTAAATTTGATGGTTGTTGTGAATGTTGTTTGATAGTTAAATAACTGACTATTAATATTGGCCTTTAAATGGTATTTGAATTTCGATGCAATCGGGGGTTGGATTCCGAAATGGTTATCCGAAAACCACATCGAATTTTAGTGATGGATCTGTTTAAAAGATCAATGTGGAAAATTTGTTGTCACTTACTTGAAATCTGAATGTACACTTATTTTTAAAATGAGCGCTCATTATTCGGATTAGCTGGGAGAGGACATTGAGTCATAAATCCCATTCCGAATAACGATACGATGAAATGAGATTGCATTTGAAGATGGTGTTAAAGATAGGGTATTTTCAAAAATGAAAGGATTATCTGTCGAACGTCGCTACATTGAGTTGCTTTGGTATAGAGATTTATTTCATCCTATAAGATGGAGAGACCGGACGTGATTAGATGATATCCGGATTTGCAAGGGCTTCTTTCCTTAATTGGAGGAAGTGCCTTCGGTTCCATTCGAACCCAAACGGACTTGTATGGATGTATGTCTGACATTACACTTTGAGATATAAAGTTGGTTTCTATCAAATACATTTTTGTTGGTGGCGGAGAATTTATTCTCTTAGCTTAACACCCTTCTCTAAAACGTACGAGCTCAGAGGTAATGTAGTTGATGGTTACTTGTGACATATTCCTATTTTGTAATGTGGCATGCTAAGTGTTGATCATTTGTTGATCGAAGCATGGCTTTTGTGAAAAGCGTAGCTTTATGGACGAGACTTCGTCGAACCTCACATCCCCGGAATAGTTGAAACAGAAAAAGATTCGGCAAGGTTACGGGGGTTGCGCCCCTCAGGGTATATGCATTTCCTTCTGGATAAAAAGTAGTATCTGGTGTGGAGTCCAGATATTTAACTTGTGTGGAAAAAAGTGGTATTCTGGTATGGAGCTCAGATTATTTACTTATGTGGTTGTTGGTTGTTGAGGCGCCTCGGTAAAAGTCGGTCTAGACCGGGGGATGGCATACTCGCAATATTTAGTTACCTTGTTACAGAGGTGACCCGGCCTTGTGTTGACAGAGAGCTGGTTAAGTTCTCGGAGCGTCTCTACAGAGGCGTACCATTCCTTAGCCTTGACCATTTGTTGGAAATCCAATCATCAAATATGAGCCCTGTACAGTTTTAGTTGTAGAACCTGCCATTTGACATGGTAGCTATAGTAGGCATACTATAATGGTACGTATGCTGGCTAAAATTTATATTATACTTTCGAACTGTTTTCCATACTATGCACTAATAATTATATCAAAAGGATTTTTGCGTGTCAAGCATGTTTTACTATCATAAGGAGAAATCTCCTCCAAGTGTGTGATTGCATTGTGTGCATATCGGGAGGCCTTATGGCAATTTCATTTTCCAAAAAGCGTAGTGGATTTTTTTGTGTGCAAATAACTGTTTTAAGATCTCACACCAGTCTCATGACTGTCCTGGAGTTTATTGTTCCCTTTCTAAACTCTGGGTGCCCATAATTTTCCACATGGACAGCCTAGAGTCAGGTTATCAGTTGTTCTAGAGCGAACTCAGGGAAGTATGCTGCGGAGATCAGAAGACAAGCCGTATGGCGAGACGTATCACTTATATTATGTAGTATCCATTGCTTATGGGTTGGTGCAAGTTCAATTTTATGTAAGAAAGTTATAATGACCGCCAGTGTTGTGTTGTGTTGATGTTATACTCTGA
This sequence comes from Allium cepa, assembly GCA_030765085.1. Lineage (NCBI taxonomy): Eukaryota > Viridiplantae > Streptophyta > Magnoliopsida > Asparagales > Amaryllidaceae > Allium > Allium cepa. The sequence goes on from CM060942.1 coordinate 619,851,784, forward strand.
TGATGTAGTGTATAAACTGATATAGTTATTTTGATTAAAGATTATTCATTTATCTATTATATATTGTTCCGCCGCGATTGTGAGATTCTGATATTGTTTCTGTTTTCTTCTACCTTCTTCTATTTTGACCCTAACGGTTCGGTTTTTCAGAATTCGATTGTTCGGCATTTGATGCAGTGGACGTATTGATGTCGATTTCGGATGTCGAAAAATCGGGTCGTTACACACTGCCTAACATTTGGAGAGCGTTACATACTTTAGTCTTAACAGATACACCGATATTCGGTCTCGATGCATCTTAACTAGGAACAAATAAAATGGTAAAATTTTTTTATTGTGATAAATTACTCACAGTTACAACACTTTGTAACTACTATCACAAAATACCATTTATGGATTTTCTATTAAATATACTTTTAATTAAACTAATTAATTAATATGACCATATTATATCAAGCATACGACAGAAAGAAACACCTTTATTGTGAACAAGATTGTTCAACGAGTTAGATATATAACAAATTACATAATAACCCCTAGGGCATACCCCTAACTCCATCAACTTTCCATAAAACAGAAGTAATTTTTTTAGGAATGTGTCTCTTTTCTCTTTAGAGTTGTCAAAGGTTAAAAAACGTGGTAGATCCATAGGGAAAATGGATGATGAATTCGTAATCAATTTGTTGGTAATTTGCCACTATATCCCGACAAATATGTCGAAGTTTTTTTGAAACCAACTTTATTATATAAAAAAATTATAGCAATATTATCAATATGTACTTGACATTTTCTTAGCTAAAATGTTTGAAAAAACATTGCAGAGTTTTATGGTGCTTTATTCATAGACGTTTTATTTTCATCGGCTATTCATTTTCCCAAAGAAATACCGATGCTTTCGAGCATCCAAAAACACACTTTTTCTTGTAGTGTTACTATGTCATACAGCTGTAACGACCCCAGATTTTTTTTTTATGAATTTAAATTGATAATTAAAAGAATTTTTGAATTTAAATTGTAAAATTGATTATAAATGGAAGCGAGTTTCCCCGATTATTATAGAAAATATGTTAAGTCATATGAATTTGAAAATTCGTATATATGTGAATATATATGTATATATTGGATTTGAAATAAAATCTTAAACATGGGGTTTTAAGAATAAATGAAACATAGAATAAAACGCATTAAACAAATTTGTTAAGGAACAAACACACTAAAACAACTTTTACAATTTGTACATAAAGTAAAAGGAATATATATCAAACATAAGCAAAACAGATATATGAAAGGAAGACATAAAATATATATATAAAAGCAAAAGAAATATGTACAAACAAACAAAGTAAAGCTTTAAATAAAATAAAGAAATACGTTCAAATGTTAACAAATAACAATAACAACTTTATATCTATATAACATAATCAAAAGCAACCTAGCCAAGTAGCATAAGTATGCAAGCAAGAATATAAAACAAAGTTTATTAAACATAAACAAAGATAAAATAAAGCAAAGTAAATCTGAAACATACATATGGAAGTATTGCAAAGCAAAGACAAAAGAAATGATAAAAGCATATTCAAGTATTAACAAATAAACAAACAAAATACACTTACCAAATAATACAATGTAAATAAATCCATACAAGATGAACTATAAAATATAAGTTTAACACATTGAACAAAATATGTACAAACAGTACAAAGGCTTGCAAAAGAAGCAAACATGAAATATACATAAGTATGTACAGCCGAAATCAAATGAACACAAATTATAAGTATATGGTACAATACAATTAATACTAGCATACAAAAAAATCAAGATTTCAGTCAACAAAATCTTTGACTAAATACAAACTAAAACATTTGAACAGCAAAACAATTAATGCAATATCTTAGCCACCAAATATTTTGATATTACACATAGCAGGTTGTATCACTAGTAAACAAATAAAAAAAAAGATGATAAGTATAAGCTTCCTATATAAGCCAAAACTAATTAATGTCAGTATATACTAATATCCTATCAGCCACCATTGGAAAAAAAAATCTCTGAAAAACATTTGACAAAAACAATCTTAGTACAAAATATGTCACCCTGTGTACAAACAGAAATAATCACCTGTAGAGTTCATCTCCTATATATCAACTTCTCCACATTTGAGTTCGAGCTGAGAAACTTTATTTGAAAACTTAAACAAAGATTCAATTTAAACAACACCTCAAATTCAACCAAACCAGAGAAACAAAGGAGAAGATTTCCAGTATCAACTTCAAAACCAGTTTTCAATTTTGCAAAAATTAAAAAAAAAAAAGGGCCTCAACTTTTCAAACTTCAAAACTTCTGGAAAACAAGATGTTTAAGGTGAGTAAACTTAACTATTTCAAATCTAAACTTGTATCTCTAATTGATGAATGGAAGTGCTTTGATATTGCTTATATAAATAGTCTTGGCATTCTCTGTTGCTTGGTGGTACAGGAAGTTGTTCTTCCAGATTGTTGAAATCTTAACAAGACAAGCCAAAATACTTACAAATGCTTATTCATATGATTGTGTAAACTTTAAATTCGTTGCTGATACAAGTGGTTAATCTTAAACATAGGCATGTAAATACGCTTCAGGGGTTTAACAACATGTTATTAACACTGTATCTTTAAGTTACATTAGTAAGAAGACCAATGTTAAAATTTAAATATTTTAATTTGATAATTTGAATTTATATCTTGATTAAACACTCAAAGCTATGATTTTTAACACAAAAATCTTGATTTTTAAGCAAGGATCGAAGGAGCAGTTTTAAAATGAATCGAACATGGGTTTTTGTCAATTTTAGTAGATTGAGTTAATTATAACTTCTGTAAATCAACAGGAAGCAAGATTGTAATCTAATTGATTCTAGAAAAATGTCAATTTATTTTTCACATGCATATGTTTTGAGTTTGAATCTAGAGTAGGGTTTAAGCTCGTATTCTTTCAGTGCTCTGTAAATTCAAGATTTCGGCATCATATGTGAACCGAGTGACACGTGACTTTTGGTGGAGCTAGGGAAGGTTATGAGAGACGTAGTGGTGGAGATTCAACGCCTACGGTGATGTGAGGTGGCCGCGTGATTGATTTGTCGGTGGGGGTTTGGTTGCCTTGTTCGAACTGCAGGTCAAAATTTGTTTTCGGCTTGTAATCGAACCTTTGGGTTTTCATTTCGTTTGAGTAGGGAATTTGTGATGCGTGGGGGTTTCTGTGAGTCGCCAATGGCAACGCGAACCACCGTGCACGTGCACGGTGGTGGTCAGCGCCGTGGTTCTGTTTTTGGGTTATCATGTGGGGGTTGCTCGAGGCATTTGTGAAGTTGCTTCGAGTGTCCCTTTGGTTGTCACCAAGTCGTATACGAAGTAGCTACAGCAGTTCGTTTAAAAAAAAAAAGAGAAAGGGGGAAGAAGAAGAACGAGCGCAAGAGGGAATGGGGTGTGTTCTCGGTGAAGCTGATGTACGACTCGAAGTTTTACTCGAGATTTTGAGGGGGAGAACTCGTAGCACGAGTGATGTAGCTCGGGTTTGTTAATTTGGTTTCAGGTTTTAGAACTTTGAAAATAAAAGTTAAAAGCTAGTTTTAAATGGGAAGAAAATTTTAAAAACAAATAAATTAAGCGTTGAACTTCAATTTGTTTGATTGCTTTAAGAATGTTTAAATAGTTTGAATTTTAAGAATAAAATTTGAAAATAAATAAAGATTCAAATTATAAATTTTAAACAAGCTTTAAAACAAAGTTTTAGAAATATAAACTAAGTTTCCAAAAGCAAAGTTTTAAGCAAGCTTTTAAGGATGTAAAATTTTAAAAGTTAATTTGCTTTAAATTTGTTTGACTTATGTAATATTGCATTAAGCTAATTATCTTATTTAATCTTGGATTGTTTTTCAAATACAATTAAATGGGAGGTTTATTACTTAATGTATTAAAGGTTGGTTAATTAAATGGATAACCTGTCAAGGTAATTAATTAATTAATGTAATTAATTTAAGGATAATTTTCTAAAGGGGTAATTAATTAATGTGATTAATTAATTAAGTAATTAATTACTGATTTTTATTTGAATTAATGATAATAAATTAAGGGTTAATCAGTTAATTAATAAATTAATCAAGGGGGAATCAATTAAAGGATAATTAAATAATTAAAGATTGATTCACTCATTAATCAAGGTTGATAAATAATCAGAGGATAAGTAATAAATAATTAAAGAATAATTAATCGACATGGGTTGTAATTAATTAATTAACCAGGATTTGTGATAAAATTCATAAGTAAAGGATCTGATTAAATAAATCAGATAATTAAATTAATCCTACTTATGGGTGTTTGAATTCTATTGGATAATTGTTTTGTTTGATACCCTAATATGTGATGCTTTGTGATGTACCTTGATTTGTGTTGTGATCTGTGATATAATTTATTATCTGTGATATATATGTCGGTGTTATGTGAATGAAAGATAAGCGTTATAGTTTATATCGCTTATCAACTATATTTCTATGTTATAATCTGTGATGATTGATGATGTTGCACTATTGTGTTAAACCCTTGGACCACACTTATACACACAAATATGGATTTCACGAGGAAATCGATTAAGTCACAGATTTTGAAATGATTTTCAAAGTTGAATATATAAATTCAAATGTTTTGGAAATGGATTGGGATTAAAGTGAAGAGCTTTTGAAATGGAATTTCAAAAGATAAAATTTCATTTGAATTCAATATTTGAAATTAAATTCTATGATTTGGAAATTAGGGACTAAAGATGTTATACCAGTTATAGGGGTTAAACTATTTAAAAATATTGATTTGGGAATTTGAATTTAAATTCAAAGGCTTTAACTCGTGTAAATAAAAATTTGGATATTTCGGAAACGAAAACTATTTGTTTCCATATAATAAAAGCTTTCATATAGGAAGTGAACGTCCAATTTGTGTTAAAAGGATTTCAAGTAAAAAAATGAAAATGATTTTCCAAATTATGGAAACGATTTGAAAGTTATAAGTTAAATCTGTAATTTAAAGATTTAACGAGTTAATCCAATTGAAATGGGGGTTGGTTTGAAATCCGTAAATGGATCTTTGTTAATGGGGTGAACTTTGTGATTTAAATCTTTTGTTTAAAAGATTAAAGTGTGGAAATTATTTAAAACATTGAAGGTTTTCGAAATAAATCTTTTGTTTAAAAGATTTGAGATGGTAATTAGTTTAAACCATTTGAATGAAAGTTTTGAATTATTAAGTTGTGACTTAATTGAAATCTCATATCCATGTGTTTTAAATGTTGCGTTCACTATTCGGTTTAGCCGGGAGAGGACCTTTGTGTCGTATAACCCATTCCGAATATGTGATACGTCGTTATGGATAGCATTTGAAGACCGGTGTTGAAGACCGGGTATTTGTGAGAACGATAGGATAACCTATCGATTGTCTCTGCACTGAGTTGCTCCGGTATAGAGATTCCCTAAGTGATGGGAAGTCCGATCGGGATTGTGAATACCCGGATTGCAAGGGCTTCTTTGGAAGTGCCTTCGGTTCTGTTCGAACCCGGAACAGACTTGTATGGTTACATGTCTGACACTACACTTTGAGATATAAAGCAGATTTCTTTCAAATACATTTCTGTTGGTGGCGGAGAATTTATTCTCTTAGCTTAACACCCTTCTCTGAGACGTATGAGCTCAGAGGTTATGTAGTTGAAGGTTATCAGCAATATACTCCCAATTTGGTAGTGTGGCATGCTGAGTGCTGTTGTGTGTTGATGATCATTGTTTGATCATTTATGATATGATCATTTGTTTGATCATTTATCTTTGTGATCATTACTTTGATCATTTGTTGACCCAAAGCATGGCTTTGTACCAAAGCGTAGCTTTGTGGGCGAGACTGCATCAGGACCTCACACCCCGGAAATGGTCAAAACAGGAAAGATGCGGCAAGGTTATGAGGGTCGCGCCCTTTAGGGTGTGTCATTCCCTTCTGGTAAAGGGTGGTATCATGGTATGGAGCCCAGATATTTACCTATGTGGTAGCTCCAATCTCATTTACTGTGTGGTTGTTGCTTTAGAGGCGCCTCGGATAAAGGTCCCAAAGGACCGGGGAGTGGCTTGCTCGAGTAGTAGTTACCTAGTTACAGAGGTAACCCGGCCTTGTGTTGGCAGAGATCCGGTTAGGTTCTCGGGACGCCCCGCCAGAGGCGATCCCATGTGGCAGTAGGAAGTTCCTTAGCCTGACCATTTGTTGGAAACCCATTCATCCAATACGAAACCCTGTACGGTTTTAGTTGTAGAACCTGCCATTCACTTATGGTGGCGCCCCACTGTTTGGATGGTAGCTATAGTAGGCATAGTTCGGAATGTCTATGCTGGCTAAGATTAATATTCTACTTTCGAAATGTTTTCTGCACTGTGCACTTATATTAATAATATCAAAAGAACTTTCTACGTATTAAGCATGTTTGACTATCATAAGAAGAAATCTCCTCCAATTCTGCGTTTGCATTGTGTGTGTGGCGGGAGGTCTTATGGTAGTTTCATTTTCTAAAAGCATTGCGAATTTACTTTAAAATTCTCTTTTTGTTTGTTTTCAAAGATAAACTGTTTTTGTTACTCACACCAGTCCCATGACTGACTCGGAGTTTATTGTTCCTTTCCTAAACTCTGGGTGCTCACCATTTTTCCACACGAGCAGTCTAGAGTTGGGTTTTTCTGATAGTTAGGTATGGTGGATTATCTGGAGCTAGTTTCAGTCTTTGGATATGCACCAGTCTTGCTCGACTTAGTGTATCGTGATGATGGTTCGAGCTGCTGCTGGAGTTCTCTCTTGAAGATTATATTAGAGTTATTTGTTCCGCTGCTGATGTTATCGATTTTCTTTCCGCTGCTATTTTATTTATCATGTCTCTGATGTATATCGATATCTATTGTATCATCTGTTGTATCAGGATGTTGTATTAGATGTTGTATATTGATATTCATTATTTCTTCCGCTGTGTTGTTTACTTAATGGTGTTATAAGCTCCGGCGACTCGGATTTGAACGGTCGAATATGCGGCATTCGAATACGATGTAAAGTATGGATGTCGATTTTCGAACGGGCAAAATCCGCTTCGTTACATTTGGTATCAGAGCTGAGGGTTAAAACTTTAGCTCAGGAGTATAACACATTAAGTAACTCATTAGAGATAGGGTGAAGTAAACCCTAGAATGAGTAATCCCTAAGATATCCATTCGTATGCCTCAGTAAATTCTTTTACTATCCACCGATAGTGAGTATGAGTGCAAGAAGAGAACGAGATAGGGGACAGGGAAGTACCACTATAAATGGTCTATACCCTGCAACAGTGGAAACAATCTTTCTCTATCGATCTTCTTTGATTCGTTTCCGAATTCTTTTGATTTCTTCATGATATCTCCAGAAGAAGTTTCAGTGTGATGGTGGCCCTACGAATCGTTGTAGGAAATTCTTACTTCGTATTTTCATCGTTTCCTATTAGAGTTTGATTTAAACCTTAATTAATATTAATTGGAAATTTGGAACTGAACTTTGAAATAAATTGAAAATTTTAAATTGAGTTAACTTGATTAATAGGATATGAAGCTAACTTTGAATTGTATTGATAAAACGATTTTGGTTGAAAACAAATTTTGAATTTCTGTTATAACTTCTTGGGTAGAATAAAATATGAAATATAAACTTTGATGTATTTCTCAGCCTATAAAATTCTAAAATTAAGATCTTAATATTTGGATTTTGATTTTAATTGTAGAGAACAAATAGCGTTATCCGAGGAGGAAAGGTCAGGAGAGTGGGTGATTATGCTTCATCCAGTAGGGTACGAGATGATGAAGGTGAGTCATCAGTTCATAGGGAATTCCCAGTGGAGCCTGTAGTGCAGCCCCAACCACCAGTGGAAGAAGAAGAAGATGAGGAGGAATTCGAAGAGGAATTCGAAGAAGAGTTCGAGGAAGAATTCGAAGAAGAAGTTGAAGAGGAATTCGAGGAAGAGGTTGAGGCGGAAGAAGAACCTGAAGTGGAAGAAGAGTCCGAAGGTGACGAAGCAATTCATTGGGATTTGGATAATGCCGTGGATGATGATGATCCCATTGAGGACGAGGAGTTAAATGGTGGGTACCTTATTCTGGAAGAATCGGATCCGGAGGAGATTTCTGAGACAGACGATGAGGTTGAAGTGATAGACCTGTCAGGGCCTGAGAGGGAGAGTTCTGACAGTGAGGATTAGTAGTTGGTCGGTTTGACTTATTTTGGGGTATTATATAGGTATTTTGGACTTGAGATCATAGTAAAGGTTAGATGTTAGTAGGTTATGTATGACTATAACTCATGTACTAATATTTTGAGTAGTGTTTAATATAAAATATATTATGAATGGCCTGAAAATATCCATGTGTTACTAGTATAATTTGAATTACCATTAGTCTATTTTGTGTGTGTATAATTCGAGAGACGAGCTGTACAATTTCGAGGACGAAATTCTTTTAAGGGGGGAAGTCTGTAACGACCCCAGATTTTTTTTTATGAATTTAAATTGATAATTAAAAGAATTTTTGAATTTAAATTGTAAAATTGATTATAAATGGCAGCGAGTTTCCCCGATTATTATAGAAAATATGTTAAGTCATATGAATTTGAAAATTCGTATATATGTGAATATATATGTATATATTGGATTTGAAATAAAATCTTAGACATGGGGTTTTAAGAATAAATGAAACATAGAATAAAACGCATTAAACAAATTTGTTAAGGAACAAACACACTAAAACAACTTTTACAATTTGTACATAAAGTAAAAGGAATATATATCAAACATAAGCAAAACAGATATATGAAAGGAAGACATAAAATATATATATAAAAGCAAAAGAAATATGTACAAACTAACAAAGTAAAGCTTTAAATAAAATAGAGAAATACGTTCAAATGTTAACAAATAACAATAACAACTTTATATCTATATAACATAATCAAAAGCAACCTAGCCAAGTAGCATAAGTATGCAAGCAAGAATATAAAACAAAGTCTATTAAACATAAACAAAGATAAAATAAAGCAAAGTAAATCTGAAACATACATATGGAAGTATTGCAAAGCAAAGACAAAAGAAATGATAAAAGCATATTCAAGTATTAACAAATAAACAAACAAAATACACTTACCAAATAATACAATGTAAATAAATCCATACAAGACGAACTATAAAATATAAGTTTAACACATTGAACAAAATATGTACAAACAGTACAAAGGCTTGCAAAAGAAGCAAACATGAAATATACATAAGTATGTACAGCCGAAATCAAATGAACACAAATTATAAGTATATGGTACAATACAATTAATACTAGCATACAAAAAAATCAAGATTTCAGTCAACAAAATCTTTGACTAAATACAAACTAAAACATTTGAACAGCAAAACAATTAATGCAATATCTTAGCCACCAAATATTTTGATATTACACATAGCAGGTTGTATCACTAGTAAACAAATAAAAAAAAAGATGATAAGTATAAGCTTCCTATATAAGCCAAAACTAATTAATGTTAGTATATACTAATATCCTATCAGCCACCATTGGAAAAAAAAAATCTCTGAAAAACATTTGACAAAAACAATCTTAGTACAAAATATGTCACCCTGTGTACAAACAGAAATAATCACCTGTAGAGTTCATCTCCTATATATCAACTTCTCCACATTTGAGTTCGAGCTGAGAAACTTTATTTGAAAACTTAAACAAAGATTCAATTTAAACAACACCTCAAATTCAACCAAACCAGAGAAACAAAGGAGAAGATTTCCAGTACCAACTTCAAAACCAGTTTTCAATTTTGCAAAAATTAAAAAAAAAAAAAAGGGCCTCAACTTTTCAAACTTCAAAACTTCTGGAAAACAAGATGTTTAAGGTGAGTAAACTTAACTATTTCAAATCTAAACTTGTATCTCTAATTGATGAATGGAAGTGCTTTGATATTGCTTATATAAATAGTCTTGGCATTCTCTGTTGCTTGGTGGTACAGGAAGTTGTTCTTCTAGATTGTTGAAATCTTAACAAGACAAGCCAAAATACTTACAAATGCTTATTCATATGATTGTGTAAACTTTAAATTCGTTGCTGATACAAGTGGTTAATCTTAAACATAGGCATGTAAATATGCTTCAGGGTTTTAACAACATGTTATTAACACTGTATCTTTAAGTTACATTAGTAAGAAGACCAATGTTAAAATTTAAATATTTTAATTTGATAATTTGAATTTATATCTTGATTAAACACTCAAAGCTATGATTTTTAACACAAAAATCTTGATTTTTAAGCAAGGATCTAAGGAGCAGTTTTAAAATGAATCGAAAATGGGTTTTTGTCAATTTTAGTAGATTGAGTTAATTATAACTTCTGTAAATCAACAGGAAGCAAGATTGTAATCTAATTGATTCTAGAAGAATGCCAATTTATTTTTCACATGCATATGTTTTGAGTTTGAATCTAGAGTAGGGTTTAAGCTCGTATTCTTTCAGTGCTCTGTAAATTCAAGATTTCGGCATCATATGTGAACCGAGTGACACGTGACTTTTGGTGGAGCTAGGGAAGGTTATGAGCGACGTAGTGGTGGAGATTCAACGCCTACGGTGATGTGAGGTGGCCGTGTGATTGATTTGTCGGTGGGGGTTTGGTTGCCTTGTTCGAACTGCAGGTCAAAATTTGTTTTCGGCTTGTAATCGAACCTTTGGGTTTTCATTTCGTTTGAGTAGGGAATTTGTGATGCGTGGGGGTTTCTGTGAGTCGCCAATGGCGACGCGAACCACCGTGCACGTGCACGGTGGTGGTCAGCGCCGTGGTTCTGTTTTTGGGTTATCATATGGGGGTTGCTCGAGCAATTTGTGAAGTTGCTTCGAGTGTCCCTTTGGTTGTCACCGAGTCGTATACGAAGTAGCTACAGCAGTTCGTTTAAAAAAAAAAAAAGAGAAAGGGGGAAGAAGAAGAACGAACGCAAGAGGGAATGGGGTGTGTTCTCGGTGAAGCTGATGTACGACTCGAAGTTTTACTCGAGATTTTGAGGGGGAGAACTCGTAGCAGGAGTGATGTAGCTCGGGTTTGTTAATCTGGTTTCAGGTTTTAGAACTTTGAAAATAAAAGTTAAAAGCTAGTTTTAAATGGGAAGAAAATTTTAAAAACAAATAAATTAAGTGTTGAACTTCAATTTGTTTGATTGCTTTAAGAATGTTTAAATAGTTTGAATTTTAAGAATAAAATTTGAAAATAAATAAAGATTCAAATTATAAATTTTAAACAAGCTTTAAAACAAAGTTTTAGAAATATAAACTAAGTTTCCAAAAGCAAAGTTTTAAGCAAGCTTTTAAGGATGCAAAATTTTAAAAGTTAATTTGCTTTAAATTTGTTTGACTTATGTAATATTGCATTAAGCTAATTATCTTATTTAATCTTGGATTATTTTTCAAATACAATTAAATGGGAGGTTTATTACTTAATGTATTAAAGGTTGGTTAATTAAATGGATAACCTGTCAAGGTAATTAATTAATTAATGTAATTAATTTAAGGATAATTTTCTAAAGGGGTAATTAATTAATGTGATTAATTAATTAAGGTAATTAATTACTGATTTTTATTTGAATTATTGATAGTAAATTAAGGGTTAATCAGTTAATTAATAAATTAATTAAGGGGGAATCAATTAAAGGATAATTAAATAATTAAAGATTGGTTCACTCATTAATCAAGGTTGATAAATAATCAGTGGATAAGTAATAAATAATTAAAGAATAATTAATCAACATGGGTTGTAATTAATTAATTAACCAGGATTTGTTATTAAATTCATAAGTAAAGGATCTGATTAAATAAATCAGATAATTAAATTAATCCAACTTATGGGTGTTTGAATTCTATTGGATAATTGTTTTGTTTGATACCCTAATATGTGATGCTTTGTGATGTACCTTGATTTGTGTTGTGATCTGTGATATAATTTATTATCTGTGATATATATGTCGGTGTTATGTGAATGAAAGATAAGCGTTATAGTTTATATCGCTTATCAACTATATTTCTATGTTATAATCTGTGATGATTGATGATGTTGCACTATTGTGTTAAACCCTTGGACCACACTTATACACACAAATATGGATTTCACGAGGAAATCGATTAAGTCACAGATTTTGAAATGATTTTCAAAGTTGAATATTTAAATTCAAATGTTTTGGAAATGGATTGGGATTAAAGTGAAGAGCTTTTGAAATGGAATTTCAAAAGATAAAATTTCATTTGAATTCAATATTTGAAATTAAATTCTATGATTTGGAAATTAGGGACTAAAGATGTTATACCAGTTATAGGGGTTAAACTATTTAAAAATATTGATTTGGGAATTTGAATTTAAATTCAAAGGCTTTAACTCGTGTAAATAAAAATTTGGATATTTCGGAAACAAAAACTATTTGTTTCCATATAATAAAAGCTTTCATATAGGAAGTGAACGTCCAATTTGTGTTAAAAGGATTTCAAGTAAAAAAATGAAAATGATTTTCCAAATTATGGAAACGATTTGAAAGTTATAAGTTAAATCTGTAATTTAAAGATTTAACGAGTTTATCCAATTGAAATGGGGGTTGATTTGAAATCCGTAAATGGATCTTTGTGAATGGGGTGAACTTTGTGATTTAAATCTTTTGTTTAAAAGATTAAAGTGTGGAAATTATTTAAAACATTGAAGGTTTTCGAAATAAATCTTTTGTTTAAAAGATTTGAGATGGTAATTAGTTTAAACCATTTGAATGAAAGTTTTGAATTATTAAGTTGTGACTTAATTGAAATCTCATATCCATATGTTTTAAATGTTGCGTTCACTATTCGGTTTAGCCGGGAGAGGACCTTTGTGTCATATAACCCATTCCGAATATGTGATACGTCGTTATGGATAGCATTTGAAGACCGGTGTTGAAGACCGGGTATTTGTGAGAACGATAGGATAACCTATCGATTGTCTCTGCACTGAGTTGCTCCGGTATAGAGATTCCCTAAGCGATGGGAAGTCCGATCGGGATTGTGAATACCCGGATTGCAAGGGCTTCTTTGGAAGTGCCTTCGGTTCTGTTCGAACCTGGAACAGACTTGTATGGTTACATGTCTGACACTACACTTTGAGATATAAAGCAGATTTCTTTCAAATACATTTCTGTTTGTGGCGGAGAATTTATTCTCTTAGCTTAACACCCTTCTCTGAGACGTATGAGCTCAGAGGTTATGTAGTTGAAGGTTATCAGCAATATACTCCCAATTTGGTAGTGTGGCATGCTGAGTGCTGTTGTGTGTTGATGATCATTGTTTGATCATTTATGATATGATCATTTGTTTGATCATTTATCTTTGTGATCATTACTTTGATCATTTGTTGACCCAAAGCATGGCTTTGTACCAAAGCGTAGCTTTGTGGGCGAGACTGCATCAGGACCTCACACCCCGGAAATGGTCAAAACAGGAAAGATGCGGCAAGGTTATGAGGGTCGCGCCCTTTAGGGTGTGTCATTCCCTTCTGGTAAAGGGTGGTATCATGGTATGGAGCCCAGATATTTACCTATGTGGTAGCTCCAATCTCATTTACTGTGTGGTTGTTGCTTTAGAGGCGCCTCGGATAAAGGTCCCAAAGGACCGGGGAGTGGCTTGCTCGAGTAGTAGTTACCTAGTTACAGAGGTAACCCGGCCTTGTGTTGGCAGAGATCCGGTTAGGTTCTCGGGACGCCCCGCCAGAGGCGATCCCATGTGGCAGTAGGAAGTTCCTTAGCCTGACCATTTGTTGGAAACCCATTCATCCAATACGAAACCCTGTACGGTTTTAGTTGTAGAACCTGTCATTCACTTATGGTGGCGCCCCACTGTTTGGATGGTAGCTATAGTAGGCATAGTTCGGAATGTCTATGCTGGCTAAGATTAATATTCTACTTTCGAAATGTTTTCTGCACTGTGCACTTATATTAATAATATCAAAAGAACTTTCTACGTATTAAGCATGTTTGACTATCATAAGAAGAAATCTCCTCCAATTCTGCGTTTGCATTGTGTGTGTGGCGGGAGGTCTTATGGTAGTTTCATTTTCTAAAAGCATTGCGAATTTACTTTAAAATTCTCTTTTTGTTTGTTTTCAAAGATAAACTGTTTTTGTTACTCACACCAGTCCCATGACTGACTCGGAGTTTATTGTTCCTTTCCTAAACTCTGGGTGCTCACCATTTTTCCACACGAGCAGTCTAGAGTTGGGTTTTTCTGATAGTTAGGCATGGTGGATTATCTGGAGCTAGTTTCAGTCTTTGGATATGCACCAGTCTTGCTCGACTTAGTGTATCGTGATGATGGTTCGAGCTGCTGTTGGAGTTCTCTCTTGAAGATTATATTAGAGTTATTTGTTCCGCTGCTGATGTTATCGATTTTCTTTCCGCTGCTATTTTATTGTATCATGTCTCTGATGTATATCGATATCTATTGTATCATCTGTTGTATCAGGATGTTGTATCAGATGTTGTATATTGATATTCATTATTTCTTCCGCTGTGTTGTTTACTTAATGGTGTTATAAGCTCCGGCGACTCGGATTTGAACGGTCGAATCTGCGGCATTTGAATACGATGTAAAGTATGGATGTCGATTTTCGAACGGGCAAAATCCGCTTCGTTACAGTTGGGGAGATGAATTCTCTATCAAATAGTGCTTCACTTCCAATACTTTAGCTAGACCCAACTATAGTCAATCGATGATTGTTGTGCCATAATTTAACTATAATCAAAATGGAGTGTCTACATTGAAGTTCAATAATATTCTCAAATCTAATGAGCCGTATAATACGGTCACCTCATATAACCTGTTTGACCTAATTTTTGTTATCTAATAAAACACTCTCGAACGATTCATTCCATAGTTACACAATAACTATCAGTACGTAATTCCTTTGTGCCCCCAACAACCATGACTAATATCCTGTCCAATATTTAGAGAGTGCTCTATGGTCTTAACTGATGTATCGATATCCTTTCTCCAAACATTTTGATCATGAATAATTAAAATAATTTATTTAATATTGTGATCATTTTCTTATGATTACAACTTTTTGTAATAATTATCACATAACATATCGTTTATGGATTTTTCCTATTGAATATACTTAAATTCATTATTTAATTTATTATATCATTATATAACAATGTATATAAAAGAAAACAAACACTATTATTACGAACAAGATTGACTAAAAAGTTGATATATGTACAAAATTACATAATTTCCTCTAATGCATATCTATAACTCTCTCAATTAATTGGGTATGTGTATAAAGTTTATACATGTACGTATCTATATACAATATTGATAAGCAATTAAAATTGCTTTAGATGACATTATTTACTAAATGGGTTAGATTTTATATCGGCCTACTTAGTCCAATATCACAACCGGCCTAAGGAATAAAAAAGAGAGGAAGTGATTGTTTAAATTCTATATTTGGATCTAGAACTGGTAAATGAAGAAGTAGTAAAAGGAGGAGAATTTATCTCCTGCCTTTTCTCTAACTTAACAAGTCTACCCCCTCACTTTTCACTCTTGATTCACCCCTTCTTTCTTAGCCATGAGCAACTCTGTTCCCCACCTTGCTGATTTCCATAGCCAAAAAAATCAAATACAGTAGATCCAGTGGCACTTCAGACCATTGCAACGTTAGAAGATCAATTCATGGTAATGCAGGAGATCTCATCAATCGATATATTTTAAAGGCTGCATCCTTAAGGTATAAAAATTTATTTACCTTTTATATCATGCTTATCAAATAGTAGTTTAATATAACCAATGCATATATAAATGATCAATGTATACGTTATAGATGTAAATACCAACATCTATATTCGATATATTATCTATGTACATAATATAATTTTGTACATGTACATTATACGCATAAGAGTATATAGTGATATACTCATAAATTATAAACAAATTTATTTATTAAACTGACTAATTGATTAAATCAGAAAATTAAATAAAATTGGATTTTATTTAAACTAATTAGTTTTTGTATCCAATACAACCTATTAGACTCCATACGCCCACGATGATCAAAATAAAGAATTTTACTAAAAATCTACCAATTTCACTCAGTATAGACCGACTCGTTTCACATTGATTCAAACACACTTTTTCATACTAGTTCAAATTGAGCCTTCAGATCTAGAGATAAAATAGGAGAAATAGGTGCAGGTTAATGGCTATGACTAGTGCAGCCTCCATATAGATTTAGACATACTTTTATGCTCTCCATCTCTTCTCATAGTCGAACCCCCATTGGTGTTGCCTTCTCTAGATTTCGCAAATCAACTAGGAAGGAGGAGACCATGATGCTCCGTAAGGTAGAACTTTCAAACAACATATCGATTCTCGGTTGTCACTTGGAAGCAAGGTATGTATTCTGATTTACATTGATATACTTACATGAACATGTTATCATCATCATAATGCAATAAACATATTCATCCATTGTTTAAAAAAATTAAAATTATTTAATTATTTTAAAACATAAATAAATAAATATATATATATATATATATATATATAAACATTTATATATTTAATCTAAAAATTTATGTATGTACATGTTATGGTCATATTTATTTTTGACAACAAAAAAAAACAAATTTTCAAAATTAGATATACACATGTATAATTGAAACTATTTATCATAAATAAAATTTTGAATTACAAATACACATACACAAATATAATTACGTAATTGAATACCTTTACAAATATTTACATCTGATATTTTAGTACATGTATATTTTATAATTATTTTACCAACCCAAAATTGGTTAAATTTGAAAATTTTAGATTATTCAAGGTTAAGTTGTCGGCCGTAAACAATTTAAAAAAATGATTTTGCTCTTTGCGGTTGAAGTATTTTATAAAAAAAATTGAATAAGTAAAAATTTTAAAATTTAAGTTTATATTAATTAAATATTCATGGATGAAATTTTTAAAATTTTAAGTTTATATTAGTTAAAATTTTAAAATTTAACTCAACTCAAAGTCAAAGTCTCTGGCAAAAGCATTTCAGTTAATAATAATTTTTATTAGTGAACAAAGGACTTCGTATTTGGACTATAAACTTGAATTTGGATGAGGTTGGTATTTTGACCATTACCAAATTCCATAAGTCCAAAGTGATATAGTTTTGACGTAAAGAATTGGTGTAAGCAAATGTCACAACTGGGTAAAGCTTAGTAAACTAAAATTGGATTTTACCGAAAACGAGTAAGCAGTAAATTTGGAAATAATGTCACACCACCTGCTAAGTGATGTGTGAACATTAACATTATAATAGTTTGATGTTAATCGCTAACCAAATTTACACCCAAAATTTACACAGCCGAAATGATGAATTCCCTTAAGACCGAATGATTTAATTAATTTATAATTATTATAAATTAATTAAATTAATTAATATTTATGAAATATTAATTATAAAATTTGAATATTATTTGAGAAATAAATAATGTTATATTTTATAACAGTTATAAATATATCGATTGATATACAATATCGACAAGCGATTAAATTAGATTTAATTGCACAGTATTTTGGCTTGGGTCTAGATAGGTTTAATGCCATCATTAGGGCTGCAAAATTTCATTTTTGGAAAGGTCTAGGGGTGACTAAAACATAGGGAATTGGCTTGGAGATAATGGGTTGAGATCTAGTGAGAATGAGTAAAATGGTTTTCCTCGTTTCTCTCTAATACAACCCGGTATATATGTATGTATGTATGTATGTATGTATGTATGTATCTCGAAAATAACGACCACCTTTTTTTGGCTTCCATTACCTTCAATATTGCTGGTTAAAACATAGCTCTTAATCCACTCCAAAATTGTCAAAATATATTTCAAATTAAAATAATACTATTCGATAGTTAGAGGTCGGTGATTCCGGACTTGCAATCTGATGAATCAAGAATAATAAAAGGAAGGGAAGTCATTGCTTCAATGTTGATTCAAAGGCATCATTAAATTGGTAATTTTAATTCATATTACAGTAATTAAGTTATATTATATGATTCTATAATGAGCAATTTCATATCTATTTAAATATATTGCTACTATATACTTAGTTAGGTGAGATTTTGAAGGTAGATGTAGTTGCCATAAATTAGTTTGGCTATGTGCACAACTTGTTTGTTATACTATTTGATTTACGTATAGAAAAATGTTGTTTACTGTACAAAATCAATTTTTTCATTAATAATTTTTTATATATATTTATTAATAAATTTATATATATATACATATATATATATATATATATATATATTAGTGTATATTTCTCTCTCATAATAGCGTATATGCATATATAAGATATATATATAATTTAAAAAAAATTAGTACACTTATTTATAAAACACGAATTTAAAAATTCAAAAATTAATTACCATACATATATTCATATTTTTAAATTATTATTTATTGAAATTTTGAATTGTTCATTATATATAAAATAATTGTAACATTAAAAATTAAATTTTGTATTTAAAAAATGTTATATCATTTTAGAAACATACAGAAAATATTTAGGAATTTTTCAATAAAGTTTATTATTTTTAATAATTAATACTATTTCGAAAAAACCATTATGATTTATTAAAAATAATAATTTAATCAAAAAATCTTCAAAAAATTTTGTAACCTTTCATTTATGATCCTATAATTTTTAAAATTTTAAAATTTGAAATTTTAATAATATATTATTTTATATTAAATAATTATTGCTGAAGCCAATATATGTTTTTAAAAATAATATTTCAATTTTGAAAATCTGTAGATTTTTTCTAAGCTCTATTTTATGATCCTAGATTTTTAAAAATTATAAAATTTGAATTTTCATCAATATATTATTTTATGTTAATCAGTTAGGGATGAAAACATTATTTTATTCATATTATATACAAATTAAAATACTGAAATTATTATGTTTGCAAAACTAAGTTAATTTTGAATTATAAATAATTTTTAATAAATTTTCTCTCTGTTTCTGTATATATTTATCTATATATAAATGTTTTGTGTTCATATATCATATATAATATATTTATACATACATATGTGTGTGTGTGTGTGTGTGTGTATTTTGTACCACTTATGCATGCACATATTTGGATAACATAGATGACATACAAAATGAGCTAATATGTCTGCTGTGATGTACATCCCAACATCTACATATGGGCATATTATACCTTTCATGGATTATTATGTTACACATGCACTCACACATATATGTATATGATACATTTATGTATAAACTAAATCAAATAAAATTAATTTCATATCTTAATATATTTGAATTTAAATAAAATAAATGATTTTATTTAAATGAAATTTAGAAATTTTCTAATTCAGTTAGACTTCATAGGCGCAATAAAGATCCAACAGTATAATTTTTTTGAAATTCACCCATAACTTCCTCTGTGAGCTAGTCCAGTTCCAACAATGGTATCAAAGCCCAATAGCCCATATAGTCTAAATTAGTCATATTAGGGCTAACTAATAAAGCATTCCCAATTAGTACTGTGTCTAGAAAGGTAATGTCTAGGATTGGAATTGGATAATAAAGTACCCTATCCTACCTGTTTACCAGCCTGGCTCGAAAGGTGAAGTGAGTCCAAAGGTTGCCTCTAATAGAAAAGGATCAACGTAACTTGGGCCTTTGGCTAATTTTCAAAATCGTTTTGAAAATTAATGTTAAAGATTTTAAATTTAATAGTTAAATTTAAAATAAAACATTTTTATTATAAAATTTATAATACTATATAAGTTTTCAAAATGTTTGAAAGGATAATGATATTCTCAAAAATTTTGAAAATATTTATATAATTATTTCAAATTTATTAATAAGATTAATAAAATAAATTAATTAAATATATTAATTAATTAATGCATATATGCATGTATTATATATGTTGATATATGTTATGTTATTTTAAAATGTTTAAGATAACATAAGTATACATGTATATATACAAGATAAATTTTGATATTAATAAATTTCAATAAAAATTATTTAATTGAATAAATTAATTAGGGTTAATTAATTAAATAAAATACACACATATATTATATATATGTGTTACACTATAAAGGTTATAGTATATACTATAAATGTTATAGTAGATATGTCCAACATAAAAGTTATATTGGAATACTAATTTAAAAATAATTAAACATTTAATCGATTAAAATTAATTAGATAAGATTTAATTAATGATATATTATACTTAAGACTATCATATAAGTAATATGAAATATAAAAGTTATATAACAATAATACATGTATGATATGTGTATAAACTAAATGTGGAACGTTAAAGAAACCAAAATAGACTTGAGAAATAAATACATATGTAAATGTACATATACTGTAATTTCTGATGTGTTTGACACTTGAATCCCTGGGGTACTTCATAAGTAATATATTATTTTATAAGTCGATATCACTCAATATATACATTGAAGACTATGAATCTTCAACATAATCTTGTCCTATACATATACATACATACTCCTTAGTAGTTGAGCAAACTTAAGCTAGGGATGTTATGCATAGTATTATTAATATATTGAACAGATGTGGTAAGATGACTATATGTATTTGTTGAACAAACTTAAGGTATATATACTATACTTAGGCCATCACGATATGATAGGTATGAGTGAATAATTTCTTTCAATTTGTTGAGCAAACTCAAGGTTGAAATGAGATTAGAACAAGGAAAAATGGGTTAGGAGTTGTATGTGATACAACCGATAAGGAGTTGTCCATCGTTTGTAGGGCTATGATTTGTTGAGCAAACTCAAGGTCAGAATACCAAAATAAATGAGTCCTAACACCCACTAGTGAATTGTAAGACTTCTATGTTTCATCTTAGGGTTTGAAAAAAAATAAAAGACTAGTGAGAGCCTTATTAGAAAAATGAAAGGGTAACATTTAACCTTTCTAATATTGTAAGAACATATGTTGTATAATGTTATAGTTATCTACAATGATAAATTTATGCATTTAATATGAATGATTAAACGTTTGTTAATTAACACACACACACATATATATACACACACACAAATAGAATTGAAAGTTGACAAATAGAAATATAATATATACTTACTAATAATTCTAATTGCATGTTATATATGTTTCTATACCCATGCAAGTGCCTAATTTCAACTGCTTAATATATTCGTAAGTTGGCCACTCATATGTTTATTTGGTTTAGACCGTGTATTGCATTTCATGAGTTTTTGAACTCTAAATGCTATTCCAGACTATGAATATTTGATCCATGTACTTCCACATATAAATGTTATATGGTGAACAATCATAGTTTGTGGGGTACAATATTTCGATGAAGTTAGTTCATTCAAAATAAGCCAATAAACAGTATTTAAAGATCATGTATTCAGCTCGAATGATTTCAAAAGGATCATATTGTGTTAATGCAACACAAGATCATAAACTATGAGATACATCTAAGAACTCGATCGTTGAAATGTCATCTTGATCGGTTTACATAAAGTGCAACATATTAGATGTCCTAAATGTTAAGAATAGTCGAATGCGCTTTTGTAAATGGTTTGTTATGATACTGCAGTAAGGTTTTCTTTTGAATAGTTTAACCATTTGAAAGAAAACGAATGTATAAGAATAAATGTAATTTAAGGTGATGTTGGAATGAAGAGAACGAATAGTCACTTTTGCTTCATAGAGAAACATTGGAAACAAGAATTTAGTTACCAATTGCTACTTAATATTGGAATATGAAATAAGATTTTTATTTCAAAATGTATTTTCTTATAGAAAATTGTTTTCTATAACATTTATTTCTTTGAGTTCAAGATATTTGATCAAAGAACTCTCTACTATAAACTAGTTGTAGCATACGACATAAATAAACAATATTAATAATATTAAGTGAATGGTGGACCTCTAAATTAGTACCCTATTATAGTAATGGCAGAAATAGTGGGAGCATGCCATATAGCACCTAATGATTGCATCAAATTACGAAAAATGTTTCATAAAATGTGCCGAACATTTTTTGTGAAATAATGTTTATTTTTGGTATTGACTGAAAAATAGATATAGCTATATTTCAATGTGAGTATTATGAATATTCGTTATGAAATTGAACTATATTATGGAATTTGTTTTCATAGAAAAAGTGATGTAACAAAAATACATATGGGTCTAATATTATTTACAGTTGTTTTGGAAATATAGACTAAGTCATAGTTTTGAGAAATAATTTTACTATATGATTATGAATCATATGATACTGGTTAATTATATCTCAAACAATTAATGGCTCTGCACCCATACAGTGGGAGCATCATAATAGTTGATGAACTCTTTGAATTAATACATATTGATATATGCAATCACAAGTCTATTAATACCAAAAGGGTTCCACTTATTTTGTTATATTCATTGATGATTTATTACCAACATGTACATATGTATTGGATACACATGTAGTAAGTTTATGATAAAATCATAGAATATATAAGAAAAGTAAATAAAAATAACACGCAATAGAACAAAATGATTTGATTTGGTCGAACTGTAGGGTCGATTTCACCCTGGGGGGTGAATAGGGTGATACTATCAATTATAAAAATTATGGCGGAAGTTTATAAAATTATTTCAACATAGATATATCAGAATAAAAATAGCACAGATAGTAGCAGAATAATAAACACAGAAATAGAATGACACAGAATTTACCCAGCTTCGGCAACCCTGCCTATGTGTTGTTGCCAAGGTTTCTACTAGAATTTAAGCAGTCGGACGGTTACACACGTAAACTCACGACTCTCGCTATCGACTAGCCTTTACTCTACGCTCAAAACCCTGTCACAACTCAGCCACTGAGTTGCGAATTCTCAAACTAGGCCACGTAGTTTGTCCCCTAGTCACACGACTAGAAATTACACGGAAGTTTAAAAGGAAAATACAAATTAAAAAACAAAACAAAAACAAAACCCTAATTAAATATTAATCCTAAATACAACTTATAGATGTAGGCCCAAATTTAAGTGAAACATTATCCCCTTTATTTTTATCGGCCCGTTTCCTTGTGAAAAATGGTGGCTTCCTGTTGCTCCTTCTCGTTCGTTCCGGTTTTGGGCTTCGTGAGTATTTTCGAAGCTGCCGACTTTGTTGATCAATCAAGTGGATATTTTGCGTGTAGCTTTGTTGATCGATCGTTCTTCATCGCTCAATTTTGGCTGCTTCGCTGATCGAATTCGATTCAACAATCTGGTATGTGATTTATTACTTTTGCTTTACTGTTTTAGCCTTCTTGAACTCGATGCATTTACGGCCGATGATGATAGGGTTTATATAGGGTTTAATCTCCTATAATTTCGTTTGTATGTATTTGTTTGAGTTCGCCAATTTCTTTGTACCGTCCGTTCGATTTTGTTTCGATGCTGGTGATGATTTCTAACTTGTTCATATCGAATAATTTTGTTTACTTGATTAACATGGTGTTGATTAATTTCTTGGCCACCACGGCTTGTTTGATTTTTTCATTTTTTCGACACCTTGTTCATCACGTCTCGGACATTTTCTTTGACCAGTTGAATTTTTTTACTATTGTCGTGGTTGACTTTGGCCACTTTGATTTGTGAGACTATTTTCTTCCGGCATTTAGTTCCTTCCCTGATGATCTTGATTTGTACCTTGATTTTGTTCATCCCTGTAGCATACTTGACTTGTTCAATTTTTCTTTGCCGTCCCATGAAATTCTGATGACTTCGGCTATGGTGATAACATTTGACATTGTCACTGACTTTGTACATGTGTGTTAAAGTCCCCATTGTCTGCCTTGCTTGATTGGAAGTCCGGTTCAAGATATTTGTGCGCTGCATTTTTTTGCTGAGACTACACTTGTACATGTGTCTGGTATCACAGTTTCATTCTAGTTTGTGCATTCTTCTCTGGCTTGAATTTTGGTTGTATGCATATCGCCTGACCATTTCCATGTATTATAGCTATTATCTTGTTCATGCTAGCCTAGTGTCCTGTTGCACTGCCTTTTTGTTAATGCTAGTTCATTGTGTAGTCTGATCGATAATTATGGTGTATGCATTGAGTCATGTTGGTGATGAGGCTTTGTTCTTTTGAGTCAGTTTGCGTTGCTTCATTATTGTCATATTATGAATTCTGTTGTTAATTTATGGTGTACTGTTTGAAGCTCTGCACTGTTCATTTGATGTTCTTGAACTTGGTTTCATGGTGGTTGTTGTTGTATGGCAAGACTTTCATTTGTCTTTGATATTGCCTCTGTGTGACATTTTTGGTGGTTGTTGTGTACTCTGCTTTCATGATGTATGTTTGCAGCCTTGTTCATCTACTTGATGTCTACATGCTATTGCATGACTTTGTACATATTGTGCTTGTATTTTGGACTGCACCTGTGTTGAATCTAGCTTTAAAGCTCAGGTTTGACCTTGTGCTAAAATCGTGACTGTATATTTATTTCACTTGAGTTGAACCCGGCTTTTGATTTGGGTTTGGCCTTGTGCTTACCTGTCCCCGTAATTATATCAAGTGTATATATCGGTGTGCACGACCTTATGGCATGTACAGTGATACACTGTGCATGTCACAAGCTGTTTATGTATGATGAATTCAAAATTAAATGACGGCGAACAACCCAAATAACTGAGGCAAATAATATTTTCAAAATTAAATTTTATTTTATATGGCAAAAATATTTTATTTTCAATTAAACTGCGTCAATATTTATTTCTGCAGATTGCTCAGATGCTGGATTCAATCTGGAGTGAAGTTATAGATAAATTACGAGTGAATGAGCGATATGTAGTGAGGACATTTGTAAATGAAAGATTGTGATGTAATTGAATTTGTATTGTAATCAAAATTGTATATATATAGTGAGAGCTTGAATTTGTACCATTCAAAATTGTAATAAATATTTGGTTGAATAAAATTATCCGTTTGAATTTAAACTCTGTATTATTTATTTTATTCATCCAATATTTATTTAATCATGTGAAAAATAAAATAGTACATTAGCAATACATTTAAATGAATATATATATATATATGTTTATTATCATCAAACAAAAAATCATATACTTGCATATTCAGCACGAACAAGTGGGTATATTGGAAAGAGTTTCAAATTACATAAAAATGAATATAGATTCAATCTCAATAGTATCTTCTTCATGTGATACATAGTGACGCACCTATAAGGAATAATCAGATATTGTTGGACAATTTACGATTAGTTGTGAGTGAAGTTGAGTTAGTTTCTTTCTACATGGCCATGTACTTAAGAGTAGTACATAAGGTTGATATTATTTCATTTAAACAATAGTTTACAAAATCATACAAGATAATGGTTTGTAAGAAATCCCAACATATCCTAGGCTAAGGAGTAGGCAAGTTGTGCGAATTGAAAAATTGCACATAATAATTATTAATGGGGGATCTTGTATGAATCTCCAAAAGTTTTTTGGAAAGGTCTGTCATCAAATGGCATATTTATGTTTTGAACATAATTTTTGTAAACTATAAATAAAAAAGTTCATAAAGCATTTATGAAACCCTATTCTATTTACACTAAGAAATAATTGATGTTTCAAGATATATCAACTTCATTGTAAAGGAATTTCTTTGAGAAATTTTTGGTAGCTAAATGGAATTGGATTCGATCCATAGATAGAACTGATTATATAATATGAAGGGAAATTAAGTAACCTAAATGAGCACATAGCATTAATAAGCATTCTTGCACATCGAAGAGAAACTATGAGTTTCTTATTAATGTCGAAAATATATGTTACACTCGGTTGTTCAATTAAACCATTACGATTATTGACTCTATATGGTATGATGCACGGATATGAAAGAATTCTTAGTATACTATCAAAATATGATTTTGATGGACGTAACCAAAGAGATGTGATGCATCGGCCGGGACTGTGTCTTTATTGGAAAGACTAATGTGGTTGGAATCAAATGAGCAAGTTGATAAGAATAATATAACAAATTTCAATGGTTGAAATTAACATAACAGATTCGGTATTCAACATGCTCAAGTTAATTCAGATTTACTCACAAAATTATCACTCGATAAGACAGTGTTTGGTACTTATGTATTGAAATAGAAAATTCTAAATAAAATTAAGACTAATCCGTTTACACATATTAACCATAAATGGCTCAAAGTCAGTGGGAGCGATATTGGGTTTGGTGAGTCTTTGGACATGATCTAAGAAATGATACTAATGTATCATTTTATAAGCATCAAGATTGAATAAGTATCTTCATAGAAATATCAAATAGTTTGATTTTCAATCAAAGTGCAGAGGAAGCGTGTGCTCATTAGAAAGAACGTTAAAAGGTACATTGATATTTCTAAACTATAAGAAAACAAAACGTTGTTGATTTTAACAATATGCTTGTATTAAAATCAACTATAGTTTTTTTAATACTCAATTTTGAATTATAAATGATATCTTTTACGGTGAGTATAAAAGATAAAGGGATTATCCCAAACGATATACAAGAGCACCCTATTAAAAGGGGAACATGTAAGTTGGATTCCTTATGCATTAGCAATATGAATTATCATACATGTTACGTTGTGTATGATATTATGTTTTGTTTATGTATTTGATACATCGAGAAAATATAAAATCCAAATTGATTTCACTAAATGGTAGTTTGAGGCGTTCTCGCTTATTTATGAAATACTAGAGGATTGTTTATAGAAACAACGAACTTGTTATGATGGAACATTTAGACACAAACTTTTATAAGTGACATTGAGTATAACATATCAATGGTAAAATTCAAGTCAAAATCTTTAGTTTGAAAATGTTTCAAAATAAAGGCGATTGTGGTCGATTGAACGAAATGTAGAGAAAGTTAACTTGAACAGCGCTACAATAAACTAATGTATATAGATATAAATGAACAAATTTATATTGATCCAAAGGCAATTACAAATGTTGAGAATCCCAAAATATTGTTATAAGATAACGACGTCATGAAATTGGTCATGATAGAACTTAAAGCTCACTAGAATCGAAAGACGTACTTCGAATTATTCCACATGATAAATGCAGTTTATCAGTGTCACAGAGAGTTATTCGAGAAAGTAGACAATTAAAACATAATAGCATACCCATTCACTAAAGGACTGAACTAATTCGTTTTGAGAAAACTGATTGGAGAAGTTGGAATTAGATCCTATAATTGACCCTAAGTGCAAGTGGGAGATTGATAGAGTTAGGGGTATGTGCTAGGGGTAATTACGTAATTTGTTACATATATCTAATTTGTTGACCAATCTTGTTCGAAATAAAAGGTATTTTCTTCCTATTATATAGTTGATATAACTTGATTATATTAATTAATTAACTTAATTAAAAGCATATGTATATTTAATAGAAAAATCCACAAATGGTATATTTTGTGATTGTAGTTATGAAGTGGTGTAGCTGTGAATAATTTATCACAATGAAACAAATATAACATTTTAAATATTCCTATTCAAGATGTATCGAGACTAGATATCGATGTATCCGTTGAGACTGGTAACGCTCTCTAAATGTTGGGCAGTGTTTTGCTCATGACTTTTGGGGGGCACCTAGAGGTTACGTACTAATAGTTATTGGATAACTATGGAAGGACTCAGTCGATAGTTTAGTATTGGTTAATATAACTAAGGTCAAACAGGAAATATCGATGTGACTGGTTTACACAGTTCTCTCGACTTGAGAATAATGTGGATCTTCAATATGAAAGCTCCGCTTTGATTATAGCCAAATCATGGCATAGTGTCCATAAAGTGATCATAGTTGGGTAGAGTGGAAGTATTGGAAGTGAAGCACTATTCAAGAGAGGATTCGTCTCCTCAGTTTTATGCGGTTAGTATCACGGTCAACTCAAGATAACTCAAAGTCAAATTCTCTGGCCAGAGCATTTTGGTTAATAATAGTTTTTATTATTGAACCAAGGACTTTGTATTTGAACTATAAAGTTGAATGTGGATGAGGTTGGAATTTTGACCATTACCAAATTCCATAAGTCCAAAGAGATATAATTTTGACGTAGAGAATTGGTGTAAACATATGTCACAACCGTGGGTAATGCTTGTTAAACTAAAATTGGATTTTACCGAAAATGAGTAAGCGATAAATTTGGACATAGTTTAACACCACTTGCTAAGTGACGTGTGAATGTTAACATTAAAATAGTTCGATGTTAATCGTTGACCAAATTTACACCCAAGAGTTACACAGCCCAAATGACGAATTCCCTTAAGACCGAATGATTTAATTAGTTTATAATTGTTATAAATTAATTAATTTAATTAATATTTATGAAATATTAATTATAAAATTTGAATATGATTTGAGAATTAAATAATGTTATATATATTTATAATAGCTGTAAATATATCGATCGATATACAATATCGACAAGCGATTAAATTAGATTTAATTGCATAGTATTTTGGCCTGTGCTTAGGTAAGTTTAAGCCCATCATTGGGGCTGCAAAATTTTGGTTTTGGAAAGGTCTAGGGTGGCTAAAACATAGAGAATTGGCTTAGAGATAATGGATTGAGATTAAGTGAGAATGGGTAAAAAGGTTATCCTCGTTTCTTTCTTATAAAACCCTATATATATATATATATATATATATTAGGAAAATAGGCATAGGGAAGATGTTGTAAAAAAAATTAGTCTCAGGAACAACAAGTTTGCTTTTTAGTCCGAAGGACACTTTTCAGTGTAAGCATAAAATAATAGTTAAAACTAGCATTCTGTGATTTACACAGGAAAGCGTCCTTCAGCCTAAAAAGCAAATGTCGTGTCCTTAAAACAAAAAATTTCTTCAGCTTTTTCCTTGAGCTTAAAAGCCCATATATGTGTGTTTGTGCGCACGCCCGTGCATGTATCTCTAAAATAATGACTAACCTTTTTTGGTCGTCATTTCCTTCAACATTGCTGGTTAAAACATAGCTCTCGATCCACTCCAAAATTCTCAAATAATTTTCAAATTAAAATATCGATAGTTAGAGGTCGGTGATTCCGGACTTGCAATCCGACGAATCAAGAACAGTAAAAGGAAGTTATTGCTTCAACGTGGATTCAAAGGAATCATTAATTTGGTAATTTTAATTCATATTACAATAATTAAATAATAATCTATGATCCTATAATGAGAAATTTCATATCTGTTTAAATATATTGCTACTATATGATTAGTTAGGTGAAATTTTGCAAGTAGATGTAGTTGTCAAAAATCAGTTTGATTATGTACGTAATTTGTTTGTTATACTATTTGACTTATATATAGACAAATGTATTTTACTATATAAAATCAATTTTTGTCATTAATAATTGTTTTATATATATTTATTAATAAATTCATACACACACACACACACACATATATATATATATTAGTGTATATTTCTCTCTCATAATAGCATATACACATATATAAGATATATATATATATATATATGATTTAAAAAATTTAGTATGCTATTTTATATATAATATGAATTTGCAAATTCGAAATTAATTATCATACATATATTCTAAATTAATATTTATTGAATATTTGAATTGTTTGCTATACATAAAATAATTATTACATTAAAAATTCAATTTTGTATTTATAAAAATATTATATCATTTCAGAAATATATAGAAAATTTTAGAAATTTTCAATAAAGTTTATTATTTTTAATAATTAATATTATTTCGAAAAAACATTTTATGATTTATTAAAAGTAATAATTTAATTGAAAATTTCTTTAAACTTTTTCATAACCTTTTATTCATCATCCTAGAATTTTTGAAACTTTAAAATTTGAATTTTCAATAATATATTATTTTATATTAAATAATTATTACCGAAATCAATGTATTCGCTTTTAAAAATGATATTTCAACTTTGAAAAATCTTCATATTTTTTCTAAGCTCTAATTTATGATCCTAGATTTTTAAGAATTGTAAAATTTGAATTTTCATCTATAGATTATTTTATGTTAATTATTTATGGATGAAAACATTATTTTATTCATAATATGTACAAATTAAAATACTAAAATTATTATGTTTGCAAAACCAAGTTAATTTTGAATTATAAATAATTTTAATAATTGTTCTCTCTGTTTCTATATATATGTATGTATTTGTCTATATATAAATGTTTTATGTTCATATATTATATATAATACATTTATACATACATGTATGTGTGTGTTGTAACACATGTATATGCACATATTTGGAAAACATGCATGATATACAAAATGAGCTAATATGTCTGTTGCGATGTAAATCTCAACATCTATATATGGGCATATTATACCTTTATCGGATTATTATGTTACACATGCACTCATACATATATGTATATGATACATTTATGTATAAACTAAATAAAATAAAATTAATTTCATAACTTAATATACTTGAATTTAAATAAAATAAATTATTTTATTTAAATGAAATTTAGAATGTTCTAATATCAGTTAGACTTCATGGGCCCAATAAAGATCCAATAGGGTAAATTTTTGAAATTCACCCATAACTTCCACTACGGGCTGGTGCAGTTCTAACACTTCTAACACATTCGAAATTCCTTTATGCATGTGAAAACAATTGTCTCGAAAGTATCAACTGAAGCGGAAGGATAGCCTTGACCCCTTTCGACTCCTTTGGAAACTCATTCTCTCCTCAATATTTGCAAGAGCATTCAATGCTTGTAAGAGGAACTCAATCTCTTCGAAATTTCTCTTCGAAACCCCGCTTTTGGATCATGGTCGAACCCTTCCCTTTAATTCTTGTAAAATTTCTTTAATGTTTTCGTTGGTTTTCCTTTATTCTTACATTCTAGAGTGAGCTTTATGGTTAACATTTGCCCCTCCTTGTATGAAAGAAGCTTTTTTTCTTTAGGATGAAAATCCAAGAATTCTCCTTTGCATCATTTTATTTTCAATAGTCTCCTTATCACTTTTCCTACAAAGTACAAAGTAGGCAACATTTTTTGTATCATTAATTTGAAATTCATATGTGAATATGTTCAGTAGTTTCTTTGTATTATTGGAGATAGTGTAAGATTCTTGATAATAGAATTTTCAAAATCTAAATAATGGAAACTAATAGACCCTCATCTAAAGATTACAAGTGATGAGAAATTCATAGTTGGGAAACGATCAAAGACAGGAAATTCTTATCTGATAATAACATAAGTCCTGAGATCTAACTTTGTTAATGACAAGTGAAGACCAAAAATCCAACTCTAGTTATAGAAAACCAAAAATCTAATTATGGAATTAATTAATAGAGGACAAGAAATTCAAATCAGGAATTAATAGAAGTTTAGAAATCCCTTTCTAGAAGTAAGTGACAGAAGACCAAGAATAATTGAATAATCAAAGTATAAGGTTCATCATCTCGAAATAAGTCATAGAGGACTAGGAATCCTCATTTGGGAAGAAACAGTAGTAGTTCGGAAACCCTTATCTGGGAATAATAGAAGAAACCCAAATTCGGGTATTGATAAGTTTAACAACCCGCATATTTATCGATTTTATATTTAAATATTTTATTTAAATATTTTATCGTTAGTCGGATTTTAGTCCGAAAAGCTACTTTTTGCATACGGTCGAATTAGGACTCGGGACCACTCTCATTGAGTTTAAAATCCCGATTGCGACCTTTTTGAGTATAAGCTTCGATATGTTTGGAGAAAGTTGATTTTTGCTACTTTTCACTTTGGGTTTGGTTTTAGGCTCAGCCCTATGTTAACTTATGCTCAAATCTGAGCCACTCTTCCCACTCACCCTCATTCTCTTCTCTTTTCAGTTTTTATAACATTAATGGTGGGAGAGATTGGAAATTAAAAACTCCAAAACCCTAGTTTCTCTTGCAAATCAAATTCTTAGCTCCAAACTCAAGAAGAACCCATTGGTAAGCTTCTCTTCTTCTTCTCCAACTTATTCTCTTACCAATTTCAGAAATTCCTAAACCTAATTTTGGGAATGTTCTTGTTTTTGAGCTTAGATTCAAGCTCAATTGGGTTGTGTTGAAGAGAGGTTGATTCTCCATTAGCTTTCAAGTTTCTTCTTGTTTGATTTTGTGAAAAGGTGAGATTTTTATCTCACATCTATGACTATAAGTATCTTTGGTTGTTAGGTATGAATTCCTAACAATTATTCATGTGCATTTGCTTTTGGTTTGGATTGATTTGGTGAATATTTTAATTTTCGGTGTTTTGTAGTCAAATCTTTAAAAATCCAAACTTTGACGTTTGATCATGCTTTAAGAGGTGTTTCGGAGAGCCTATAAGACCGGGTTGTCGCTAGGCATAAATCCTTAGTCGTCGTTGCTCGTCCGATCGCTCCCGATACGTTTTGGCCACTTTGGCCTAGGCAAATTGTTGCCTAGACCAGGTGACCAGACGTCTGGTGACCAAGTCCAGACGTCTGGTTTGGACCTGGAAAGTAAAATTGTATGCACGCATATTATAAAAAAAAGCCAGAGACTATTTTCAGACGTCTGAACCATCAAACCAGACGTCTGGATAGGTCTCAGACGTCTGACTTGAGGTTTCAGACGTCTAGGTGTTCTCTGGATTATTTCCAGAGAACAAATCCAGACGTCTGGATTCCAAATCAGACGTCTGGAAATGTTTATTTTTGCCTATTCAGGCTGTTTTGTGTGAATTTCCATTGTTTATCGATTTTAGCGATCCTATTAATCGTTATCACTTATTGTCGACTTTGATGACTTCTTTTTATGGATCTTTTTGGAAATATCCATTTCTATGGATTTGGTATCGATTTCTTTGGATTTTATTCACGTCTTCGAATGTGAATTTTAGTGATTGATTGTTCTACAATCATTTTTGTGATTTGTCACTTTAAAAATATAAAGGTTTCAATACTAGTATTAAATATCAAAACTTCTTTATCAAAACGATTTCATCTATATTTTCAATATCAAACTCGTTTATAAAACCGTTTTCCAATCTACTAGTATACACAAACCTTTACCTCACTCGTATGAGAAATCTAATTAAACGGCTTAGTTAAACAAGTGGTATGAAACGCTTGCGTTTACTTGTTCGGTTAATTCTTGGACTTGTTCGATTGAATCTCTTGTGATAATTTTCTAGTGGAAACTTACAAAATGTTCGTAAATATTTAAGTTAAGCTAGTGGTTATGGGACATGATGCTAAACTCATATATTTACTAGCTTAGTGTAATTGACACATCTTGATGATCATGACGATCATCTTTGTGATTTAGACTAGCAATGTGCGATGTCTCTTTGTCTGCGAGGCAGACTAAACCCCGTTTTGTGGAGTTCCGACTCAATTTGGTGGGGTAGCAACCCATGGTCTTCGGGCCGTTTGTGGAGCTTCGGTTCAATTTGTGATGGTTAGCAACCATGGAATTAGCATTCCGTTTGTGATACACGTGTTGGTGGGCTTTATGGTCCCGTTTGTGATAGGCCTCCCCCCTTTGTGATTTTTGGATTTCTTGAGATGATTTCTAGAATTTGTGTTTCACCAATTTTCGTGATTTCCATTGATAAGTTTTATCAATATTTGTGCATTGGTGAATTTGTATGTCATTGACTTTTGTGATTGACATTGATATTATTGTCAATATTTGTGCATTGGTGAATTTGTGTGTCATTGACTTTTGTGATTGACATTGATATTATTGTTAATATTTGTGCATTGGTGAATTTGTGTGTCATTGACTTTTGTGATTGACGTTGATATTATCGTCAATATTTGTGGTTTGGTGAACGAAATAAGGAGTATGACATTTCTTTGATTCTTGTGTAGATTTGGTGATATTGATTAATCTCTTGTTGATTTTCAATTACTTATATATATCACAGCTTGGCATAGTGATTATTATGTGTTTAGTCATATCTCTTATTTTATATCGTTTCACCTGATATTTATAGCTAGACTGATCCGTTTATTATTTTCTTCTTAAAATAGTACTCGGGTCAGACCGAGATGTTACAGGTGCTTCCGCTTGACTTCTCTCTTGGGATTGATTCCTCTGACTTTTGGTTAACTACTTAGATTAGTAGTTTTTGTTGTATACATTTGAGATATAGACTCCACAATGTATACTTATTCTTTTGTGTAGTTCATGTAACTATTCTTTTGTGATATTGTGGATCTTTTTAGACCACTACTCTGATATACAATTTCATGTGTAATATTCATATCTATTTCCGCCTTTGTGATATGAATTGTCTGTGACTGATTTGTGTTATGTTTATTTCTATATTTGTTTCCGAAGACCTTTATAGCCACTGTGTAGTAGCTTTGAGTTTGTGTCGGTATGTCGGATTTCCTCTTGAGATGAAAAGTTATATTTTTATCCGGTATATCGGCACTCGCACAAAGCAATTATACAGATGGTCGCTCCTCAACAGCCTTATTCTCCGTGCTAGTTGACAGCATTCACAGTAATGTTCTTGGCTAGCGTGGGTATAGAGGTGGGGCGTCACAGCTTGGTATCAGAGCCAAACTTCGGAACAATATGGAATATTACAACAAGGATCATCGTCCTAAGTCTTTCTTAGGAGTTGTGCTTTAGGATTTTATTCGGGTCTACGTACCGTTGTATCCTATTTTCTTTCATGATTCCTTGTTTTGTCTATCAAGATTGCTTGATATTCAATTTGGTGAATAACCTTTTTCTCCTTCTTCTTTCTTTCTAAGGAAGAGAAATGTCTAGACCAGGCCGCCCAAGAGCCGTGCCATCTAGCACTCCACCCCAGGATGGAGTTTTTATGACTGCTCAACAGCTTCTTGATTTAGTGACAAATGCTCAAGCAGCTGGAGCTAACCCGGAACCTACTCACCCAAAGTCGGGATTTGCACGCTTGTGTAGCGATTACACTAATTTGGGTGGGGAGCCGTTCAAAGGTTTCGAAACTGTTATTGAAGTATAGGCTTGGCTAAGGTCATGCGATCAAATCTTTTCTCGCATGAATCTTATTGACCTTCACCGAGTTCAGGTGGCCTCAAGTATGCTCCAAGAAAGAGCATTGGACTGGTACGAGCTTCTTATTTCTGAAACTAATGAAGCGGATCTCACCTGGGAGAAATTCCGAGAACGCTTCGAGTTGAAATTTGTACCGGAAGCAGAGAAAGTGACATTGGCTCGACGATTTATAGACCTTGTTCAAGGTGGGTCCTCCGTGACTGATTACGTCGCCTCCTTCGAGTCGCTTTCCAAATATGGGGTTGAATACATCAACGCCCCTTTAAAGAAGAACCAGAGGTTCGTTTATGGCTTAAACAAAAATCTCAAGAAGCCATTACTTCTAAAATTAGAAGTTTCTTTCGACCAACTCGTTGAATCGTTCTTCGTCTTGAAGAGGCGGATAGGGAGAATGATGTTGAAGTGGTAGGTTCCAAACCAAACTTCAACAACAAGAAGAGGCCCAATAAATTCAAAGGACCTTATCCCAATAAGAAAGGGAAGCAAGCAACCTCCGTGACAAAGACTTCTTCCTTTGGCCGTGGAGAATGCTATAATTGTGGTTCGAAGGACCATTATGCGAACAAGTGCCCAAAGTCTCTCTCTTGTCGCTACTGCAAAGTTCCCGGTCATGTTATATCTTCATGCCCCAAGCTTCAGGGCAGGAAGGAGGGAAAGCTTATTGTTGCTCAAGCCCCTGGCAACACATCTCATGGCCAAGGTATTTCTCATTCTATTCTGGATGGAATTATTTTATTTCGTGATCATCCTATTCGAGTTCTTTTTGATACGGGTGCGTCCCATTCTTTTATATCAAAAGAACTTGTTGATACTTTGTCCTTGGATGTTTTGTGTTTAATGAGTTCTTTGAGAATCGCGAATCCGGTTGGTGGATCCACGACAATCAGTTTATTGTGTAAAGATGTCGAGATTATTTTGTGTGATTTTCCTTTCCTAGCCGATTTGCACGTCATGCGTTACTTAGGCTTTGGAATGATTTTGGGAATGGATTGGCTTAATCGTTATGAAGCTCAAATCCTATGTCCTGAGCGGACTATTCATCTTCGACATCCTCAATCTGTTAAGCAGATTTCTATTAATCTTAAAGATTCAGATTCCAGCTTGGTTGCATCTTTGTATTCTTTAAATCCTCGTGATGACGATGATGATGACGAGGGTGATATTATTTCTCTTATTCACGTCGTTTGTGAATTTTCCGACATATTCGAGCCCGTTTTAGGATTACCACCTAAGCGAGCAATTGAGTTCAAAATTAATCTTATTCATGGAGCTCAACCTATCACTCGTCCTCCGTATTGTATGTCTAATAAAGAAAACGAGGAGATGCGTAAACAATTATCCGAATTAGAGACAAAGCAATTTATTCGCTCTAGTTCCTCGCCTTGGGGAGCTTCGGCTATTTTTGTGAAGAAATCCGATGGGACACTTAGGCTTTGCGTTGACTACCGCAAGCTTAATGATCTTACTATCAAAAATAAATATCCTCTACCTCGGATTGATGATCTATTCGATCAACTTAGTGGTGCCAAAGTCTTTTCACAATTAGACTTAGCTACTGGATTTCATCAGCTTCGTATTGCAGAGGATAGTATTCCTTTGACATCGTTCCGTACTCGTTATGGATCTTATGAATGGCTTGTTATGCCATTTGGTCTAACGAATGCTCCGGCGCATTTCGTTGACCTTATGAATAGAGTTTTCAAAGACTTTCTCGACCGGTTTGTTCTCATCTTTATCGATGATATTCTTGTGTATTCAAAAACCGAGGAGGAGCATGAAAAACATCTTCGGATTGTGTTGGAAACTCTTAGGAGTAATTAATTAAAGGAAAAATTTTCTAAATGCCACTTTTGGCAATCTCGTGTGAAATTTCTCGGTCATATTATTTTCGAATCCGGAATTTCCATGGATCCTTCAAAGATTGAAGCGATTCAAGATTGGAAGAGACCGGAGAGTTTGACAGAGATTCGTAGTTTTATCGCATTGGCGAGCTATTACCGTCGTTTTATCAAAGACTTTTCTAAGATTGTCGTGCCTCTCACTAGCTTGACTAAGAAAGGTGTTAAATACATTTGGTCGGACAAATGTGAAGCTTCTTAGAAATTAAAAGAACTTCTTTCTGATGCTCCTATTCTTGTTATTCCCGAGGGGAATCAAGATTTCGTTGTTTATACCGATGCTAGTCGCGTTGGTTTGGGTGCCGTTCTTATGCAAAAAGAACGCGTTATTGCTTACGCTTCTAGGCAATTGAAGCCAGCTGAGACTAGATATGCCACTCATGATTTAGAACTCGCAGCTATTGTTTTCGCTCTTCGGATTTGGCGTCATTATCTTTTAGGAGAGAAATTTGTTCTTTACACAGATCATAAGTCTTTGAAATATTTATCTTCTCAAAAGGAACTTAATTTGCATCAACAACGTTGGCTCGAGTTCCTTGCTCCTTATGATCTTGATATTCTTTATACACCCGGTAAGGGTAATCGTGTCGCCGATGCTCTTAGCCGTAAACAACAAGCTGTTGTTTCTATGATGATATCCGAATGGAACGATCTCAAGATCTTATCCACTTGTGAGATTCGAGACCGCGTATCCGATTTATGCTCATCATTTGTTTTATGTAGCCTTGAGGCTCATCCTTCTCTTTTAGACCGCATTCTTGAAGCTCAAAGGCTAGATCCCGAATTGGCTCTTCTTAGCCAAAATATTAAGGATAAGATTGATATTGAAGGATTGAAAGACTTTGATATCGATTCTCGTGGCGGCGTTCGGAGATTTGGTAGACTCATCGTGCCAAATATTAGTGATCTTCGTAAAGATATTTTAGAAGATTCACATCATTCTAAATTCACCATTCATCCCGGTAGTAGTAAAATGTACGCGGATATGAAGCGACTTTATTGTTGGGAGGGAATGAAACTTGACATCGCTAACATCGTTAAGCGTTGCATGACTTGCCAACTCGTTAATGCCTAACATCAAAGGCCCGGTGGGTTATTGCAACCTTTAGAAATTCCTATTTGGAAGTGGGATCAAATTTCCATGGATTTTATTGACGGCCTTCCTCGTTCTCGTTCGGCTCATGATAGCTTATGGGTGATCGTTGATAGACTTACTAAATCCGTCCATTTTATTCCCGTTCGATCTAATCGAACCGTTCCTCTTTTGGCCAAAATCTTTATCAAAGAAATTGTTAAATTGCATGGAGTTCCTACTTCTATTGTTAGCGATCGTGATCCATTGTTTACTAGTGGATTTTGGAAGAGTCTTCAAAAAGCTTTAGGAACGAAGCTTAATTTTAGCACCGCTTATCACCCCCAGTCCGATGGACAAACCGAGCGTGTGAATCAAACTCTTGAAGATCTTCTTCGTGCTTGTGTTCTTGATTTTGGTGGAAGTTGGGAAGATCATATTTCACATGTTGAATTTTCCTATAATAATAGCTTCCAATCTAGTATTGTTATGACACCTTTTAAGGCACTCTATGGAAGGCCATGCCGATCTCCTTCTTGTTGGCTTGAGGCCGGTGAGAAGCTGGTTTTAGGTCCAGATTTTATTCGTGATTCCACAGAAAAGATTGATCTTATTCGTCATAGGATGAAAGAAGCCCAGAGTAGACAAAAATCCTATGCCGATAACCGGAGAAGGAAGTTAGAATTTTCTGAGGGAGATCATGTGTTCATTCGTGTTTCACCTATGAAAGGTGTTGTACGTTTCAGTCGATCGGGAAAATTGGCGCCTCGATATATTGGGCCATTTCCTATCATTGAACGTATTGGTTCCATGGCTTATCGCCTTTTATTACCGGCTCAATTTTCTGCTATCCATGACGTGTTTCACGTTTCTCAACTTCGGAAATGTCTTCGAGATTCCTATTCTGTTCTTGAGCCCGGTGTTGTGGAAGAGATTGAAGTTTCGCCTAATTTAACTTATGAGCAACATCCTATTCGTATCATTGCTTCGGAAGTCAAACGACTTCGAAATAAAGATGTTCCGCTTGTTAAAGTTCAATGTTCTACAAATCCTAAGGATTGTTCTTGGGAATCTAGAGAGTACATCGAGCGAACACATCCGGACTTACTTTCTCGTGCTCTTTGAGGTGAACTTCTTATTTCAAGTTTCTTTTGTGATTGAATATGCTTTTATGGTTGTTACTTTATGTTCTCTTCTTAAATATTGCGAGGACGCAATTTCTTTAAGGAGGGGAGTCTGTAACAATCCGCATATTTATCGATTTTATATTTAAATATTTTATTTAAATATTTTATCGTTAGTCGGATTTTAGTCCGAAAAGCTACTTTTTGCATACGGTCGAATTAGGAATCGGGACCACTCCCATTGAGTTTAAAATGCCGATTGCGACCATTTTGAGTATAAGCTTCGATATGTTTGGAGAAAGTTGATTTTTGCTACTTTTCACTTTGGGTTTGGTTTTGGGCCCAGCCCTATGTTAACTTATGCTCAAATCTGATCCACTCTTCCCTACTCACCCTCATTCTCTTCTCTTTTCAGTTTTTATAACATTAATGGTGGGAGACATTGGAAATTAAAAACTCCAAAACCTTAGTTTCTCTTGCAAATCAAATTCCTAGCTCCAAACTCAAGAAGAACCCATTGGTAAACTTCTCTTCTTCTTCTCCAACTTATTCTCTTACCAATTACAGAAATTCCTAAACCTAATTTTGGGAATGTTCTTGTTTTTGAGCTTAGATTCAAGCTCAATTGGGTTGTGTTGAAGAGAGGTTGATTCTCCATTTGCTTTCAAGCTTCTTCTTGTTTGATTTTGTGAAAAGGTGAAATTTTTATCTCACATCTATGACTATGAGTATCTTTGGTTGTTAGGTATGAATTCCTTACAATTATTCATGTGCATTTGCTTTTGGTTTGGATTGATTTGGTGAATATTTCAATTTTTGGTGTTTTGTAGTCAAATCTTTAAAAATCCAAACTTTGATGTTTGATCATGCTTTAAGAGGTGTTTCGGAGAGCCTATAAGACCGGGTTGTCGCTAGGCATAAATCCTTAGTCGTCGTTGCTCGTCCGATCGCTCCCGATACGTTTTGGCCACTTTGGCCTAGGCAAATTGTTGCCTAGACCAGGTGACCAGACGTCTGGTGACCAAGTCCAGACGTCTGGTTTGGACCTGGAAAGTAAAAATGTATGCACGCATATTATAAAAAAAAGCCAGAGACTATTTTCAGACGTCTGAACCATCAAACCAGACGTCTGGATAGGTCTCAGACGTCTGACTTGAGGTTTCAGACATCTGGGTGTTCTCTGGGTTATTTCCAGAGAACAAATCGAGACGTCTGGATTCCAAATCAGACGTCTGGAAATGTTTATTTTTGCCTATTCAGGCTGTTTTGTGTGAATTTCCATTGTTTATCGATTTTAGCGATCCTATTAATCGTTATCACTTATTGTCGACTTTGATGAATTCTTTTTATGGATCTTTTTGGAAATATCCATTTCTATGGATTTGGTATCGATTTCTTTGGATTTTATTCACGTCTTCGAATGTGAATTTTAGTGATTGATTGTTCTACAATCATTTTTGTGATTTGTCACTTTAAAAATATAAAGGTTTCAATACTAGTATTAAATATCAAAACTTCTTTATCAAAACGATTTCATCTATATTTTCAATATCAAACTCGTTTATAAAACCGTTTTCCAATCTACTAGTATACACAAACCTTTACCTCACTCGTATGAGAAATCTAATTAAACGGCTTAGTAAAACAAGTGGTATGAAACGCTTGCATTTACTTGTTCGGTTAATTCTTGGACTTGTTCGATTGAATCTCTTGTGACAATTTTCTAGTGGAAACTTACAATTTGTTCGTAAATATTTAAGTTAAGCTAGTGGTTATGGGACATGATGCTAAACTCATATATTTACTAGCTTAGTGTAATTGACACTTCTTGATGATCATGACGATCATCTTTGTGATTTAGACTAGCAATGTGCGATGTCTCTTTGTCTGCGAGGGAGACTAAACCCCGTTTTGTGGAGTTCCGACTCAATTTGGTGGGGTAGCAACCCATGGTCTTCGGGCCGTTTGTGGAGCTTCGGCTCAATTTGTGATGGTTAGCAACCATGGAATTAGCATTCCGTTTGTGATATACGTGTTGGTGGGCTTTATGCTCCCGTTTGTGATAGGCCTCCCCCCTTGTGATTTCTGGATTTCTTGTGATGATTTCTAGAATTTGTGTTTCACCAATTTTCGTGATTTCCATTGATAAGTTTTATCAATATTTGTGCATTGGTGAATTTTTGTGTCATTGACTTTTGTGATTGACATTGATATTATTGTCAATATTTGTGCATTGGTGAATTTGTGTGTCATTGACTTTTGTGATTGACATTGATATTATTGTCAATATTTGTGCATTGGTGAATTTGTGTGTCATTGACTTTTGTGATTGACGTTGATATTATCGTCAATATTTTTGGTTTGGTGAACGAAATAAGGAGTATGACATTTCTTTGATTCTTGTGTAGATTTGGTGATATTGATTAATCTCTTGTTGATTTTCAAATACTTATGTATATCACAGCTTGGCATAGTGATTATTATGTGTTTAGTCATATCTCTTATTCTATATCGTTTCACCTGATATTTATAGCTAGACTGATTCGTTTATTATTTTCTTCTTAAAATAATACTCGGTTCAGACCGAGATGTTACAGGTGCTTCCGCTTGACTTCTCTCTTGGGATTGATTCCTCTGACTATTGGTTAACTACTTAGATTAGTAGTTTTTGTTGTATACATTAGAGATATAGACTCCACAATGTATACGTATTCTTTTGTGTAGTTCATGTAACTATTCTTTTGTGATATTGTGGATCTTTTTAGACCACTACTCTGATATACACTTTCATGTGTAATATTCATATCTATTTCCGCCTTCGTGATATGAATTGTCTGTGACTGATTTGTGTTATGTTTATTTCTATATTTGTTTCCGAAGACCTTTATAGCCACTGTGTAGTAGCTTTGAGTTTGTGTCGGTATGTCGTATTTCCTCTTGAGATGAAAAGTTATATTTTTATCCGGTATATCGGTACTCGCACAAATCAATTATACAGATGGTCGCTCCTCAACAGCCTTATTCTCCGTGCTAGTTGACAGCATTCACAGTAATGTTCTTGGCTAGCGTGGGTATAGAGGTGGGGCGTCACAATAAGTGTAGTCCAAGAGTTAATAGTAGAAGGCCTAAGACCTAGGTTTGAGTATTAGACAGATAGATCCAAAGCTCAGTAGAAGACCAGAAGTACATAATAGAGGTCTCAATAACATCAATCTCGAAACCTAGATTCAGGCATTAATAAGTGGAGCTCAAAAATAGTAAAAACCCAAAATCCAGATTCAAAGATCCGAAATCCAGATTCAGGTATTAATAAGTGAAGTCCAAAAATCATCCTTTTGAAATTTGCCAAAGGCTGTAAATTCTTGCATGAGCCCTTTGCTCTGTGTCATCTTTTGGGCTTTAATTACTCATGTTTTTTGCTTCGTGTTGCGTCTTCTGATTCTTAATTCTTTTTGATAGGTACTACCTTTTAGGCTTTGTATGTGGTCATTGTTTGGTGTGCCTCTTCTCGGGCTTGGACATCTTAATCCATTTTTTATCCGATGTGCTTAGTTAGCTTATCTACAAGCAGAACTCAATCACTTACCCAACCTCCCTCCAGGAGGCACTCCAATCAGGCCTTATAGGTGAGACCGAAGGTTTGTTCGGTGCCATGACCAGGCCATAGTGTGGCGCGATCAAGGGCTTACTCCGTCCTCCCTCCAGGAGGTGCTCCAGCCAGGCCTTATAGGCTTGACTGAAAGGCGATCGTTGCCTTGACTTGGCCATAACGTGGCACGTTTAAGGGCTTACTCTACCGCCCTCCAATGGCACCTTGATCTGGCCATAATATAATGTGATTAAGGGTTTGTAGATACTTTACCCTAGCCATAGCATGTGCGGATAAAGTATTACTCTGTCCTCCCTCCAGGAGGTGCTTTGACCTGGCCATCTCGGCGTGGACAAAGGCTTATGACCGTTTAAGGTAATTTTCAAGTTTAAGGAGAATTCTACTCCTAACCATGTAGACCTTTCTTTTGAAAGAGGCGTTGTATTCATTCTAATTTTGGTCGCAAATGTTCTGCATTCCATGTTCTAGGAACCATGTTGCCATCTAGTTGACATAATTTATATGCTCTAGGAGGAAGTACTTTGCACACGATTAGAGGACCTCCCAGTTTGATCCTAGAGGTCCATCTGCAGGATTTCTTATGTTTTCCATCATTCTTCGAAGCACTAAATCTCCCTCTTGAAATGATCTTGTCTTTACTTTCAAGTTGTAGTATTTTGAGATTCTTCTTTAATATTTGGTAGTCCGAATAGCTACTTCATCTCTTAATTCATGTATTAAATCCAATAACTCTTTCTTCAATTATTGGTTTGGATCGAATGTGTAACGAACCAATTTTTCGACATCCGAAAAACGACATCAATACGTCCACTGTATCGAATGCCGTATAATTGAATGCCGAAAAACCGAACCATTAGGGTTTAAGAAGAAGAAAATAGAAGAAGAATAGAAACAATAATAAAATTCTTACATTTCGTAGCGGAACAACATATAATAGACAAATGAATATCTTTAAAACAAAGAACAATATCAGTTTTACATACATTGTCAAAGTGTACAACAACACAACAGCAGAAAAGAAATATTACATATACTAGTGATATGCCTCGCCATCCAGCTTGAACTCCAAATCTCCACAGCATCTTTTCTGACTTCGCTTTCGAATAACTGATAACTTGACTCTAAGCTGCCCGTGTGGAAAATTTTGGGCACCTAGAGTTTAGAAAGGGAACAATAAACTCTAGGTCAGTCATGAGACTGGTGTGAGATCATAAAAGAAGTTATAATTTAATAGAAGAATTTAAATGAAATCTACAATTCTTTTTGGGAAATGAAACTACCATAAGGCCTCCCGACACACACACAATGCAATCGCACACTTGGGGGAGATTTCTCCTTATGATAGTCAAACAGCTTACTATGCAAAAATCCTTTTTGATATTATTATTATTAGTGCATAGTGCAGAAAACCTTTCAAAAATATAATATTAATCTTAGCCAGCATACATACCATTATAGTATGCCTACTATAGCTACCATATTAGATAGCAGGTTATACAACTAAAACCGTACACGGCGCATATTGGTGATTTGATTTCCAACAAATAGTTAGGCTAAGGAACTTCCTGGGCCATATGGGTACGCCTCTGAAGAGACGCCCTGAGAACCTAGCCGGATCTCTGCCGACACAAGGCCGGGTTACCTCTGTAATTAGGTAACTACAGACACGAATATGCCATCCCCGATCGTTTACGACCTTTATCCTAGGATCCTCAACCACAAAGCAACAAACCAAAAAGTATAATACATTTGCTGCATCATCAAAGGTTAAATATCTGGGCTCCATACCATGATACTACCCTTTTCCAGAAGGAAATGACATACCCTCAGGGGGTGTTTCCCCTAAATAACCTTGTTGCATCTTTCCTGTTTCGACCATTCCAGGTTGCGAGGCTCGATGAAGTCTCGTCCACAAAGCTACGCTTTTCACCAAAGTCATGCTTCGGTGAACAAATGATCAGCAGCACTTCATATGCCACATTACCAAATTGGGAATGTATCACTAGTA
Source organism: Allium cepa (assembly GCA_030765085.1). NCBI lineage: Eukaryota > Viridiplantae > Streptophyta > Magnoliopsida > Asparagales > Amaryllidaceae > Allium > Allium cepa. The sequence goes on from CM060942.1 coordinate 619,896,705, forward strand.
ACCATCAACTACATAACCTCTGAGCTCGTACGTCTCAGAGAAGGGTGTTAAGCTAAGAGAATAAATTCTCCGCCACCAATAGAAATGTATTTGGTAGAAACCAGCTTTACATCTCAAGGTGTAACGTCAGACGCACATCCATACAAGTCCGTTCCCGGATCAAGTGGAACCGAAGGCACTTCAAACAAGCCCTTGCAAATCAGGATATTCACTAATCACGTCCAGAATCCCCATCATAAAGGGCGATAAAATCTCTATACCATAGCAACTTGGTGCAGAGACATTCGACAGGTAATCCTTTCGTTTCAAAAAATACTCGGTCTTCAACACCAACTTCAAATGTAATCCCATTTCGTCGTATCATTATTCGGAATAGGTTGTATGACACAAGGTCCTCTCCTGGCTAATCCGAATAATGAGCGCTATTTTTTAAAAATAAGTGTTCATTCAGATTTCAACAAATCGCAACAATTTCCACTTTGATCTTTTAAACAAAAGATCCATCACAATCACAAAGGTTCGATGTGGTTTTCGAATATCCATTTGGAATTAGACTCTCGGTCGCATTGAAATTCAAATGCCATTTAAAAAGCCAATATTGATAGTCGGTTATTTAATTACCAACCATCATTTGCAACAGTCACTGGATTTTAAATAATTTTCCCAAATCATTTGTTTCCAAAATATCTTCGCAAGATATAATTTTAACACTTTAATATTTTGAAAACAAATTTCAAATCACTATTCACATTTCAATCCTTTGGAAACAAATTTTCAAATCATTTTCCTTACGTGGAATATATTTCCAAATATTTATTCATTTCCACTGAAAATCTACTGAGTTAAAATAATTCAAATCACTTATCCAAAATATTCTTGGAACATTTAAAATAAAACCATCTTAAATATTTACTTAAATATTGTTTATGAAAACATTATACTAATTATCACATATAAGACTTCAAGTCCAAAATAATTTTAAAATAAAATTAGTAGATAGAGTATAAATATTTAAATAACTATTTTCTAAATCAAATATCAATCTAATATTTAAAATAAACCCTTGTATAATTAATTAAATAAATTTTTTACTGTAAAACAATTTCTGAAACTAATTTCTCCAACAATATTATTTTAAAACCAAATCTAGAACTTTTAATTTTATTTTAAAAGCTATTTTAAAAATATACTCGGCTTTCCAGGGAAGAATTCCTTTTCCATTACAAAATGGTCCATTCAAATAAATTAATAAATCTTCTCGATTTTTTTAATTTACATTCCAAATTTGTAAATTTCTTTCCACATTTTTAAAAATAAACCGATATTTATTTTTAAAACAAAATTTCCTTTCCTTCATAAAATTTCCATTGTGAATTTTAAACTTTCAAATATCCACTGATATATGATTTTCAAGTCGTTTTCCAAATATTCACCTTCAACACCAATTCAAATTCCAAATTGATTTCTAAATTTGTTTCAATTAACAAATCAATTTTCATATCGATTTCCCAAAGATTATTTTAAAACCCCAAATCAAATTTTTTTTCAAATCGATTTCTAAAATTTATTTTAGCTCCAAATTAAATCCCAAATCGATTTCTAAAATTAATTTCAACCCCAAATTAAATCCCAAATTTAATTTCTATATTTATTTCCTTTTGAAATAAATTCTTTTATCTCTTTCAAATATTTAAAATCCGTATCTTAAATAATTTCTTCAACTATTAAACAATATTGCTCGAAATTCCTTTATTAAAATATTTTCCCATATTTTTGGAATTTATTCAACAAGTTTTCAAAATAAAACTTCATCTATTCAAATTTATTCTTTTAAATTCACCCAATCCTATAAGTGAATTTATTATACATTTTCTACCCAAATTTCAAAATCCAATTTTATTTATTTATTTCTGGTATCCTACGATACCGAAAACATTTTCGGCTAAATTATAGCCTTCAACGGTTTTAATCACCAATATAATCACATAGAGATTACAAATAATTAACACATAACATTTGAAACAAATTCAAATGTTTTTGAGGAATCCAGTTGGATCACTCCAACCTGTTTCCCTACATCCACAGACGTTAGCACAACAATTAAATACCCATTCCACTTCGAGGTGGAATATCACGGTTGGGATTTATAAAATATCATCCGCTATTATGCAGCGCAGAGGGTCTCATCCGTTATATAATGCGAGAAATCAATCGCTCCAAATACATATATAATAAGAGGCATTTCACCAGAAGGACAAACTTTGCTGTCCAATTAGTTTCTAGGACACACATTCAAAAAAATTACTTTCAAGCCCAAAATCAGCAGAATAATTACTTTCAAGGACAAAGTCAGCAGTCCAATTATTTTCAAGGACATAATTTCATAGGTTTGTAGGCCTTAAAAACTAATTATTTTATGTTTTGTCCTTGAAAGTAATTATTTCAGTTGTGTGTCCTAGAAATTAATTCCACTTGCTAAAGAGGCCCTTGTGGCCAATTTCCATCATATAATACCAATTCCACTTCGAGGTGGAATATCGCGGCATATGTGTTTAATATAATATCATCCGCTATTATGCGGCGCATAGGGTCTAAAATAATATAACTAATAATAAGTTAATCATCCAAGCACACAATCAATAATTTTAAATTTAACTACTTTAAATTTAAACCAGAAAAATATTTGATTGAGTGAGAAGATATCACCTTTGCTTTGCATGCAATCCATTTTTATTCCATGTTGTTTTCTTCATTGTATTAGACCTTTTTATAAACAATTATAAAATTTTATTAATATTCAAATAAGTTGAACCATTAAATTCCCATTTACAAATTTAATTGCCAATGATTTTATTTTAAACTAATAATTTAAAATTTGAACTGATTTCCTTTAAATAAATTTATTCAACCAAGATTTTATTTTAGACTAATATCTTTATTTTAAATCAATTCCTTTTAATAATTTATTTAACAAAATTAAAATTGAAACTAAATTTCCTTTCAAATAAATTAATCAACTAAAAATCTAGCTTAAACAATTTTTTTTAAAAATATATCTTTTAGTAGCTAAAAATAATTAAATAGGTTAACCAAATAATTTAACTACTAAAAATTTATTGTTTAAAAACTAACTATTAAATTTAACTGATAAATTTCCCTTTAAATAAAATATTTTCTTTTCCAAAACCTTCGTGTATGTTTACTGTTTTTTATCCATATATATATATATATATATATATATATATATATATATATATATATTTAAGGGGCATTTCACCCGAAGGACAAACTTTGACGTCCAATTAGTTTCGAGGACACACGTTCAAAGAAATTACTTTCAAGGCCAAAGTCAGCAAAATAATTACTTTCAAGGACAAAGTCAGCAGTCCAATTACTTTCAAGGACATAATTTCACAGGTTTTTAGGCCCTAGAAACAATTTTTTTTTGTTCTTGAAAGTAATTATTTCAACTGTATGTCCTACAAACTAATTCCACTTATTAAAGAGGCCCTTGTGGCTAATTTCCACTATATTTAATATGTAGGAGTATTAAATATTATACAGAATTATTTTATTGTAAAATACCCTTTCTTTTTTTCCTGCCTATCGATTCAGACTAAAATCAATTAAATAAATTCTAAATTTCGAAATGAATCAACAGATTTTACTCGCCAGTTTTAAACCTTAATAGATTTTAATTGAGATGTTAAAAGATAAACAAAATCGCGTTACCTGTTCGACAAGAGAACCCAAACATCAAGCTCCTGCTCGATATTTGCATTGAGCCTTTGCTGTGACCTACCTGATGTCAATGCGATGACAGGCCAACCACGAGTAGCTCTTCCTCGATATCCTCTGACAGAGCACACGCCACGATCCCAAAGCATCGCATGTCTTTCATGAATTTTCCTCATCTACCTTCCAATGACGCTCCCTCTTCCACGCCACTGATGCACACACGCGGCCGCCTTCGTCTCTTGATGCTGCGTCGTGATACCCCGCTCACCCTTGATAACGACTCTATAAAATCGCTGCTTCCCTCAAGTTCAAGCTCCCTCTTCGTCACATTTCGAGTGCCGACTCACCTCGCAGCGTCGCACGAACGCTCGCGGTTTGGATTCGAAATCGATCTGATTTTGTTGATATGAGGAAGCAGCCATTTTCTTTTGATTTGAATTTGGTTGGGTTTCGTTTGTTATTAGTTGAGGAGAAAGAAAAATAATAACGAAAAGGGGATCGGCCATTTTATTTTGATTTTGAAACGGAAAATTCTTTTCGTTTGTTTTGCCTTTTCTTTTGAACGAGGTAGGAAAAAAAATTAGCGTATGTTGATTTGAACAGAATAAGGGGAATACGTGTTTGGAAATTCAATACGTGTAGTTGCCTTATGAAATTATATTATAATAAACATATATATATATATATATATATTATGTTTTAAATTCAAGTTTAAATTGTATAAATTTCTCAAATCAAAATCTCAATCTTCAATCGAGGCATGCCGCTAAGCGTTTATAATGTTGAACCCCTATTCTGAACATAATGGAAAAGGTTCCGAGTTCAAATTCGATCGTATGAAAAAGATAGCTTTCTGAACCTATTTATTAAATTAAATTTTTTGATAAAATTTCAGCACGTTTACTTATCGTACGGCCAAACGATCACTCCAAACACTATGAAAATTGAAATTCGATAATAATACAATATTACGGATCCAACGGAGCTAGTTTCGTCGATTTCCGAGACTGCGCCCCCGAAAGGCTATTTTTAAATATCGATTTAAACGACAAATTTTCAAAACTGAACATATCATTTCAAAAATTCAGTTCTGAAGCTTCCACTATCTTCAACATTATCAATATAAAATTTATAAGCCTTTAAATTTTTTTTAATAAGCACAAAACTGAAGATACAATATTTGACCCAAATTTCTATAATTAAATTAAAAAATTAAATTTCCAAATTCATTCTGTTATTTGAAATCCAAGTTAAATCAATGTCTAAAATTCATTCAAATATTAAATTTAAAATGTCAAAATTTCCAGGTCGTCACATCTTTCCCCCTTAAAAGAGTTTCGTCCCGAAGTTACAAGTTAAGAAGAATGATCCTTAACCCATTTGGTATCTTTCCAAAACTAAACAGTTTTATCAACTTACCAAACAAATCCTTTTTATTAACAACCCATTATCGCTTCAACTAACTTTCCAAAATTAATCATAAATTCCAAACAACATTATTTTCTCAATAATTCAAATTTTAAATTTTCAAAATTTTCTCAAAATTTTTCTAACTCCCTAAATTTTCGAAAAATTTCGCCAGTGTCTCCTTTGCGCGGCTAGCTCGGTACGACTACAGAATGGCACTACAGGCCCTCGGATTCAAAAAGAAAACAAAAGGCCAAGCGGCTGGACAAGGAAATCATCAAATTTCATACTGAAATTCAAATACATATCTTTTTTTCTAGCAATTCAATTTTATCTTCAAAATCAAAATCCCAATTCCATTTCCTTTAGCACACATGTATATCCTGCCTATCATTTTTGCACATTCCTTTACAAAATTTTCAATATATACTTCTTATACCATCTTAACTTTACCATTGAAGTTATATATCCATTTTCATTCTATCTTTGCATTTTCAATTTCATTTGAATTCAATTTACAATTTCGATTTATTTGGATTCAGTTTACCTTTAGAATATTGAAGTTTATCAATTATCTTTCATTCCCAACTGATTCGTATCACTATTTTAAATTAGTTTCATTTACTAATTTATTACAAATTCCAATTCATTTTGTCTCAAACCAATTTTTCAATTTCCACCTTTATTACTTTTAGTTCACTTTGAACTAATTTTGTAACTTCATTTTATTTCACACAATTCAGATTGGTTTTCAATATTCAGTTTCAATCCCAGTTTTATTCTTTTGTTCATTCCCAAACACAATTCAATTTCGATTCACCATTTTGGTTTACAACCACTTATGTTTAAATGGGATTTCAAATTCCATATGAATTTAATTTACCTTTTATTTTATATAGGATTCCATAGTCTTTCCATCTTTCAAAACCATTTTTTTGAAATCAATTAAAATTATCTTTTGAATTTCCAAAACCAAACCCAGTTTTTCAAACAAATTCCATTTTGAACAATTTAGCAGCAATTCCTCTCCTAGAGATTTGAAAATGAACATCGATGATGCTGCAGTCATCACCGAAGTTATTTTCCAGCGACCGAAAATAGTTTAGAGCTTTTCATCCCTTCAAAACATTTTTCCAAAAAGCTTTGAAAATCATTTTCAAACTCAGAAAGGATTTTAAACTTTTCCAAATTTCAAAATTTTCAAATCCTTTCAATTCTTTTCAAAAATCATTTTCAAATCAAAAGAGATTTAAATTTTTCACCAAAATTTCCAATTTCAAATCTTTTCAATCCACTTTCAAATATTTCTCTAGAATCTATTTCAAATTATAAATTACATTTACGTTTACAAATCCCACCTGTATATGGATTTTATTTCTCAACTTTTGATTATCATTTCAATTTCTTATTCAACTTTAAGGATAATAATTTAATATTATCATCATCCTCTCTTGTCTGCGCATGGAGCCTCCAACCCTACCTGCCTTGTCTCATCAGTCGTACCCCCCCATCCCCACTGACAACTCCATTGAAACAACCTTGTACCTCTCCAACAGTCTTGTCCCTTCTTCTGCCACACCGGCGTCTCCTCCTCCTCATGTTCCAACCAATACCACCTCATCCCTTTCTCATACGGTTATTCCTCCCCTTGTCCCCCCTGACCCTACCACGGCTCCTCTGCTACCCTCAACCTCCGATCCGCATGTTCCCCCTTCTAGTGAACGGTCATGGACTTCGTTGTTCAAGCGCATCCCTAAGAATGCTGGGAAGTACATCCCCGTTCACTTGTCTCCGGTTTATGAAGATGAAGTAATGGTTCCACCATCTGAAGTTATTGATGCTGGTGCATCGATTTGGAAGGAAACCTTGGTGGGTTTCTTCCTCGACAAACCTCTGTCATATACAGCGGTGATCTCCAAACTCAAGGCATTATGGAAGCTAAAAGGAACGGTTACAGTTAAGTCAGATGGTATATTATTCTTATTTAACTTTTCCTGTTCTGAAGACAAAAACAAGATTTTACAGTGTGATCCAATTATCATGAACAACAAGTTGTTTATTATCAAGCCATACGACCCAGCTATCAGTAATGTCACTGGCACGATTACAGCGGTACCGGTTTGGGTTCATTTGTACAATCTACCGCTTTATGCCTGGTCTCCGCTAGGAATAAATTGGCTTTGTAGCCATTTGGGCAAGATGTTATGTATGGATGAAATGACAGAAAAGCAGGAGAGACTGAGCTACGCTAAATGCTTAGTGGAAATAAGGCCACACAAGGAGCTTCCTGATGAGTTCATGGTAAAGTTGGTTGAAGGAGGGCAACAAAAAATATTTGTGCAGTACTTGTGGAAACCTGATGTATGTGTGATATGTAAAGGCTTTGGTCATAAAACTGTGTGTTGTGACAACAAGAAAGAAAATATGTATGAGAACAAGGAAGAAAACAACAGTAAAGAAAATAGAGATAAGGTAGTGGTATCTGTTAACTCAAACAAAGTGAAAAGGAATGTAAGGCAAACTCAAAAAAGGAACTTCAAAGTTTGGCAACGTGTAGGTAGGAAGAAGGTGGAACCAGAGAACAAGGGAGAAAAGGAGGAGGAGAAAAAAGGAAGTATTAATGAAAAAGGAAAAAATGATAGAGAAATTAAGGCAAACTGTGAGAATGAGCAAAGTGGTGATAAAGAAGAGATCAACACTGACACAAGAGAAGCTGATATAAATAAAAACATTTTGCAAGATGATGTGACCAATACTGGGAAAGAAGGGGAAAAAGAAGTGGATTTAAGTGAATTAGAGACTGTAGGTGATGAGAAAGAAAAGGAAACAGAAGTAGAACTTTGTGAAATAGAGTCTGAAGGCAACTTGCTTACCTTCAACAAGTTTTCAGTGCTACTTAATATGGACGATGAGGATAATGTGATTGAAGTGAATGACGAAAGCAAGGAAATTAGTGAAAAATGTCAAGAAGATCAAAGTAAAGTTGTTGAAAAGCAAAAGAAAATCAAAATGCAATATTCACATAAAGAAGAAGGTGGTAATAAAGAAAAATATGGAAGCGAGGAGGTTGAGCATACTATGGATGTTACTCATAATCATGAAGATGCAGTACACGTAGACAAAGGAGCGAGACAAGGTCACCAAGTTGAAGAAAGAGTTTGCACACAGCAGGAAGGAAAAATAGGCAAAAAGAATAACACCAAGCATATTAACCTCAGTTCAAAATCTCATGAAGCAGTGAACGTGCACCATGCATGCACAGAGAATAACACAATGCAAACAAACAATACAGCAACCCAAAGCAATGTAACAATCCCCAACCCCCCAACCCAACATATTTACTCTAAAATCATTCCTCCCCAAGCATACAAAGCTCCACCTCCTGTCGAAGTCCCATCTCTTTCAACCAACCATCTTTCTCCCCCTCAGCCCAACTACCATTTGCATGAGGAATCAACTAAGCAAGCAGTGACACCACTATCAGCCACCATTCCTAATTACTTGTCTACGAAGCAAGCTGTGACTAGGAATATGAAGATTGAGTTCCTTAATGCACGTGTTGCCCAATGATGTTACGCATTGGAGCATGGAATATACGCGGTGCACATCATGTGATTAAGCAGGACCAATGCAAGCAACTCATTAGAACTCATCAACTAGAAGCCATAGCAATCTTTGAAACAAAATTGAATCTTGCCTTGACATCCAAAGCAGCTGAACACATTAATCCTAGGTGGAAATATATCCATAACTTGAATGAAGCTTCGTACGGTAGGATTTTGATTCTTTTCAATCCCAATACGATCCAACTCACCCCCATTCTATCCACTTCCCAAATGATTCACTGTCATGCCATAGACCTTACTGACCAAACATCCTTCTATGTTACCTTTGTGTACGCCTTTAACACATTTAATACCAGAGATCCCTTGCTTTCGCTCATCCCTTCTCTCAGACAAAACACTCATCCATGGCTAATTCTTGGAGACTTTAACTGCTGCTATATGCTCTCTGATAGAATTGGAGGAAACCCTCTCTCTCTTAGTGAAATCAAGCCCCTTGCTGATGCTCTCTCCGATGCTGAACTTGTTAAGGTTAGGACTGTGGGCATGCCTTACACGTGGAACAATAAAAGAAGGATAGGAGGCAGAACATTCTCTACCATTGACCACACTTTCTCGAACCACAATGCTTTAACAAAATGGCCTTTTCTCTTCAACCTCCTTCCCCCTCCTCTCCTATCTGACCACTCCCCCCAAATAATACACCTTCGTGAAGCGGATTTGAGAGGGAAAACAAATTTTAAATTTTTTAACACCTGGGTTTCTGAACCTGATTTTAAAAATACTGTGGCAAATGCATGGAAAAAGCCTAAAAAGGGAAATCATTTGTTTGTTTTGCAGGAAAAAATCAAGGAGACGAAGAAAGAATTGAAGCAATGGGCGTACAATAAATATGGTCAAGGTGACAAGTTGAGTACTATGATCAAGGCAAGGCTTATTGTAGTTCAGTCAGCAATGATGGCCTCAGTCAATAATGTCAATCTATCCGAAGAGGAGAGTATTCTCACTACGCAATATCATCAAGCTTTGAGTAAAGAGAGTGATATGATTAGGCAGAAGTCAAGAATCAAATGGCGAGAAAAGGGTGACAGAAACAGCGCCTACTTCCACGCCAGCCTAAAGAATAAGCAAACAAGCCAAAATTTCACAACAATATATGACAAGTATGGTAATCTTCATAACACACCTGACAAGGTTAAGGATGCTATTGTCAAACATTTCTCTGACCTATATGGCAATATGAACGACTTCATGCCACTAATTGACCAAATACCCAGTGACATACTTCCAAGACTCAATATAGCTCAGAAAGCTAGTCTGTGCAATGAAGTAACACATGAAGAAATAAAGCAGGCTATGTTCTCTTTAAATACTGAATCTTGTGGTGGACCGGATGGTCTGAACGCCTTATTCTATACAACCTGTTGGTCTATTGTCTCTGACGACGTTACTAATGCAATTCTTCTCTTTTTTAAAAAAGGTAAACTCTACAGGTCATTCAACTATACTAACATAGCACTGATTCCCAAGACCAAGAATGCTCACAATGTTAATGAATACCGTCCCATCTCCTGTTGTAATACGATATACAAATGTATCGCCAAGGTCATAGCTATCAGACTTAAGAATGTGCTTCCAACCATAGTGTCTAAGAATCAGGCTGCCTACTTACCTGGTAGGAGCATCTTGGATCATGTTCTCCTATCCCATGAACTCATTAAGGGATATAAGCGCAGGAATGTTACTCCTAGAGCAATGTTGAAATTGGATATAATGAAGGCATTTGATATGCTGCAATGGAACAGCATTGTTAGGGTCATGGGGTTCATGGACTTTCCACCACATTTCATTGCTTGGATTTACGAATGCATCTCTACTCCCGCCTTTTCTGTTAGTTTGAATGGCAGGAATGAGGGTTTTTTCGTCAGTAAACAAGGGATTAGACAGGGAGACCCCCTATCATCTTATATTTTTATTCTTGTCATGGAGCTTTTAACAAGAATGATTGACAGGATAATTAATCAAGGTAAATTCAAGCTTCATCCTAACTGCACTGAACCAAGGATCTCTGCTCTGTTGTTTGCTGATGATCTTGTTGTGTTCTGTACTCCTGACACCTGTACTCTTACTAACATCATGCACATTCTTGACAAATTCTACGAAATGACGGGGTTGAAAGTGAATCTCCTAAAATCTGACATCACCGTTGCTGGTGTTAGTTCTGAGCAATGTGCTCTTATTTCTCAAATCACTGGGTTATCTCTAAATCACAATACAATTTCTTACTTGGGTCTTCCTGTTACAACCTCTAGAATCACTTCGAACCATTGCCTTCCTCTTTTCGATAGAATTACTGCCAAGTTGAGCTGTTGGACTTCCAAGTTGCTCAGTCAAGCTGGAAGATTAACTCTCATAAAATCCGTGATCTTCTCTATGCAAGTGTACTGGGCTAGAACCTACATTCTTCCCTTTAAATTGATTAAAATGATCAGAGGTGCTTTCATGAGATATCTTTGGAAGGGCAGGACTTCAGGTAGATATATAGCTCCGATCAAATTTAGTTTAGTTGAAATACCAATGGATAAGGGGGGGTTGGGTATTCTCAACTTAAAACAATGGAACATGGCAGCCTTCGCTAAGCATATTGATACTTTTTATAATAGCAATGACAGTCTTTGGGCTGAATGGTCTGACAAGAATGTGATCAAAGGGAGGAGTATATGGTGCATGACCAAGCCTCAAAATTTGAGTTGGACGTGGCAGTGCATATTCAAACTCAAAGATAAGGTACTTCCTCTCATCCAAATGAACACGAACCCAAGGTATAGTGTGAAATTCTGGGATGACCCTTGGTTGGAGGCGGGTCTCATCCTAAGGCGACAACTTAATCACTGTGAAACGCAACAGGCTGGTATTCACCATGCAGCCAAAGTTAGGGACATTCTACACAACATACAAAATGCACGTACTTCATGGTCAAACCCGAGGATACATGATATATGGAGAAGAATTAGCAACTTTACGCCTGTCTCAGATGCAGCTGCGCGTATACTGTGGGGGGACAAGAGAGCTACCTTCAAAATTGGAGACATATACGAATTTATGATGAAGAACAGAGCTAGACCGCAATGGAAATGGTGGAAACGTACGTGGGGAAGAGATAGCAGTATGAGACATGACTTCATGCTTTGGAAAGTTTTGAATCGCGCATTGCTGACTAATGCGAAGCTTGCTTGCATGGGTTTGGGCTTTAACCTCTCATGCAAATTCTGCAGTTATATGCCTGAATCGGTCGAACATCTGTTCTTCGAGTGCGCCTTTATTAAACTAATCTGGATATCCGTGATGGCGAGGCTTCATAGGCACAATGTATCCCACGACAATCGAACTGAATGGGAAAGAGTTTATCATCATGCTGGAATCAATAACGAAAGAGGAAGAATCTTCAATGTAGTTCTTAAAAGCTTTATTTCTGCTGTTTGGAGGGAGAGAAATGCCAGGGTTTTTGATGTTGTCAATGCAAAAACTGACGTGGTGTTTAAAAGGTGGATAATGTGTGAGATATGTCTTTCTTTGGGGCAGCTGTCGTTCGCAATTGAGCCTGGGATACGAGCTTCCTTTCTACTAAACATTTAGTTGTTGTCTTCCTCTCTTTCTTTTGTTTTTGTTTTTTCCCCCGTGCTTGCTATGCCAAGTGTTCCCTGTATTCTGTTGTTTGTGTGTAGTTTTCTATGGTGTAGTAATAAATGGTCGGGGTCCATTTAACCCCGTCGGCCTTGCCAAAAAAAAAATAATTTAATATTATCACTTCCTAACAACCAAGCAACCATATATATACTATAATAATGTATGGAAAATTATTCCTTTTATATACAAGAATAATTTGGGTAAAATTATCTCATTTACTCGACTTTAAAACAATATCATGTTGAATTGTTCTATATGAGTGTTTAGAGGTCCCTATGGATAGAGTTGTACAGACTATACCGACCAGAATCCATATACCACTCAACAAACCAATCAACACAATATAAAACAAATTTTATATTCACTAACAAATACGCGCTTATAACTATTATTAAACTAAAACACATTCTAGAGTACTACTGACTCTATCTCTAATGATAATCCCCAACAGAGCCAAGGTTGTCGCTTAACCAAATGCTTTGATACCAAAATGTAACGGTCTAGGCCTTCTATTTTCCAACAGTGAGTAAACCCCCACCGTGGCATGACACCGGTACACCTGGACTTGGTTTTACGGCCAGGCTTTCAACTTTCACGCCCAATCGGCTAACCAACCCCTCGTAAGGGACGTGTAGGGGCAAGAGTCTCCCGCTCGCCACCAAACAAAAAGCGAGAACCCCCCATCACGCCGTACAAACCAGGCCGGTCATGGGACTGGTGTGAGATCTTAAAAACAGTTATACTTTAATGGACAATTTTAAAAGAAATCCGCAATGATTTTTGAAAAATGAAACTACCATAAGGCCTCCCGGCACACACACAATGCAATCGCACACTTGGGGGAGATTTCTCTTTATGAAAGTCAAACATGCTTACTATGTAAAAATCCTTTTTGATATTATTATTATTAGTGCATAGTGCAGAAAACCATTCGAAAATATAATATTAATCTTAGCCAGCATATGTACCATTATAGTATGCCTACTATAGCTACCATATTAGATGGCAGGTTTTACAACTAAAACCATACAAGGCGCGTATTGGTGATTGGACTTCCAACAAATGGCCAGGCTAAGGGACTTCTTGGGCCACATGGGTACGCCTCTGGAGGGATGCCTCGAGAACCTAACCGGATCTCTGCCAACACAAGTCGGGTTACCTCTGTAACTAGGTAACTACTGACACGAATATGCCATCCCCCGTTGTTTGCGACCTTTATCCGAGGACCCTTAACCATAAAGCAACAAACCACAAAGTATAATACATTTACAGCATCAACATAGGTAAAATATTTGGGCTCCATACCATGATACTACCCTTTTGAAGGAAATGACATACCCTCAGGGGCGCTACCCCCAAATAACCTTGCTGCATCTTTCCTGTTTCCACCATTCCGGGTTGTGAGGCTCGACGAAGTCTCGTCCATAAAGCCACGCTTTTCACAAAATCCATGCTTCGATAAACAAATGATCAACAGCGCTTCATATGCCACATCACCAAATTGGGAATATATCACTAGTAACCATCAACTACATAACCTCTGAGCTCGCACGTCTCAGAGAAGGGTGTTAAGCTAAGAGAATAAATTCTCCGCCACCAACAGAAATGTATTTGATAGAAACCAGCTTTACACCTCAAAGCGTAACGTCAGACACACATCTATACAAGTCCGTTCCGTGATCGAATGAAACCGAAGGCACTTCAAAGAAGCCCTTGCAAATCCGGATATTTACTAATCACGTCTGGAATCCTCATCACAAAGGGTGATAAAATCTCTATACCGAAACAACTCGGTGTAGAGACATTCCACATGTAATCCTTTCGTTTTCAACAAATACCCTATCTTAAACACCATCTTCAAATGCGATCCCATTTCGTCGTATCATTATTCGGAATGGGTTTTATGACACAAGATCCTCTCCCGGCTAATCCGAATAATGAGCGCTTATTTTTAAAAATAAATATTTTTTCAGATTTCAACAAATTACAACAATTTCCACTTTGATCTTTTAAACAAAAGATCCATCACAATCACAAAGGTTCGATGTGGTTTTCGAATATCCATTTGGAATTCGACTCGCGGTCGCATCAAAATTCAAATGTCATTTAAAAATGCCAATATTGATAGTCGGTTATTTAACTACCAACCATCATTTACAGCAGTCACTGGATTTCAAATAATTTTCCCAAATCATTTATTTCCAAAATATCTTCGCAAGATATACTTTTAACACTTTAATATTTTGAAAACAAATTTCAAATCATTATTCACATTTCAATCCTTTGGAAACAAATTTTCAAATCATTTTCCTTACGCGGAATATTCAAATATTTATTCATTTCCACTGAAAATCTGCCGAGTTAAAAAATTCAATTCACTTATCCAAAATATTCTTAGAACATTTAAAATAGAACCATCTTAAATACTTACTTAAATATTGGTTATGAAACATTATACTAATTATCACATATAAGACTTCAAGTCCAAACTAATTTTAAAATAAAATTAGTAGATGGAGTATAAATATTTAAATAACTATTTTCTAAATCAAATATCAATTTAATCTTTAAAATAATCCTTTATATAATTAATTAAATAAATTTTTACTTTAAAACAATTTCCAAAACTAATTTTTCCAACAATATAATTTTAAAACCAAATCTAGAACTTTTAATTTTATTTCAAAAGCTATTTTAAAAATATACTCGGCTTTCCAGGGAAGAATTCTTTTTCCGTTACAAAATGGTCCATTCAAATAAATTAATAAATCTTCTCGATTTATTTTAATTTACATTCCAAATTTGTAAATTTCTTTCCACATTTTTAAAAATAAACCGATATTTAATTTTAAACCCCAAATTAATTTTTTGCGGATCGATTTCTAAAATTTATTTTAACTCCATATTAAATCACAAATCGATTTCTAAAATTAATTTCGACCCAAATTAAATCCCAAATTTAATTTCTGAATTTATTTCCTTTTGAAATAAATTGTTTTATCACTTTCAAGTATTTAAAATCCGTATCTTAAATAATTTCTTCAACTATTAAACAATATTACTCGAAATTCCTTTATTAAAATATTTTCCTATATTTTTGGAATTTATTCAATAAGTTTTCAAAATAAAACATTATCTATTCAAATTTATTTTTTTAAATTCACCTAATTCTTTAAATGAATTTATTATAAATTTTCCACCCAAATTTCAAAATCCAATTTTATTTATTTATTTCTGGTATCCTACAATACCAAAAATATATTCGGCTAAATTATAGCTTTCAACGGTTTTAATCACCAATATAATCACATAGAGATCATAAATAATCAACACATATCATAAGAAACAAATTCAAATGTTTTTGAGGAATCCAGTTAGATCCCTCCAACTTGTTTCCCTACATCCACATACGTTAGCATAACAGCTAAATAACCATTTCGATGTGGAATATCGCGGTATATGGGATTTATAAAATATCATCCGCTATTACGCGACGCATAAGGTCTCATCCGCTATTACGCGACGCATAAGGTCTCATCCGCTATATAATGCGGGAAATCAATCACTCTAAATACATATATAATATCAATTCCACTTCGAGGTGGAATATCGCAATATATGGGTTTAATATAATATTATCCGCTATTATGCGGCGCATAGGGTCTAAACTAATATAGCTAATAATAAATTAATCATCCAAGCGCACAATCAACAATTTTAATTTAACTATTTTAAATTTAAACCAGGAAAATATTTGATTGAGTGAGAAGATCTCACCTTTGCTTTACATGCAATCCATTTTCATTCCACGTTGTTTTCTTCATTGTATTAGACCTTGTATAAACAATTATAAAATTTTATTAATATTCAAAAAAATTAAACCATTAAATTCCCATTTATAAATTTAATTACCAATGATTTTATTTTAAACTAATAATTTAAAATTTGAACTGATTTCCTTTAAATAAATTTATTCAACCAAGATTTTCTTTTAGACTAATATCTTTATTTTAAATCAATTCCTTTTAATAATTTATTTAACAAAAATTAAAATTAAAACTATATTTCCTTTTAAATAAATTAATCAACTAAAAATCTAGCTTAAACAATTTTTTGAAAAAATATCTTTTAGTAGCTAAAAATAAATAAATAGGTTAACCAAATAATTTAACCACTAAAATTTTATTGTTTAAAAACTAACTATTAAATTTAACTGATAAATTTCCCTTTAAATAAAATATTTTCTTTTCCAAAACCTTATATGTGTATGTTTACTTTTTTTTCCATATATATATATATATATATATATATATATATATTTAAGGGGCATTTCACCCCAAGGACAAACTTTGCAGTCCAATTAGTTTCTACGACACACATTCAAAGAAATTACTTTCAAGGCTAAAGCCAGTAGAATAATTATTTTCAAGGACAAAGTCAGCAGTCCAATTATTTTCAAGGATATAATTTCATAGAATTTTAGGCCCTAGAAACAATTATTTTGTTTTTGGTCCTTGAAAATAATTATTGCAACTGTATGTCCTACAAACTAATTCCACTTATTAAGGAGGCCCTTGTGGCTAATTTCCACTATATTTAATATGTAGGAGTATTAAATTTTATACAGAATTATTTTATTGTAAAATACCCTTTCTTTTTTCCCTGTCTATCTATTCAGACTAAAATCAATTAAATAAAATCCTAATTTCCAAATGAATCAACAGATTTTACTCGCCGGTTTTAAACCTTAATAGATTTTAATTGAGATGTTAAAAGCAAAACAAAATCGCGTTACCTGTTCGACAAGAGAACCCAAACATCAAGCTCCTGCTCGATATCTGCATTGAGCCTTTGACCTACATGATGTTATCGCGATGACAGGCCACCCACGAGTAGCTCTTCCTCGATATCCTCTGACAGAGCACACGCCACGATCCCAAAGCATCACATGTCTTTCATGAATTTTCCTCATCTACCTTCCAATGACGCTGCCCTCTTCCACGCCACTGACGCACACACGCGGCCTCCTTCGTCTCTTGATGCTGCGTCGCGATACCCCGCTCACCCTTGATAACGACTCCATAAAACCGCTGCTTCCCTCAAGTTCGAGCTCCCTCTTCATCACTACTTCGAGTGCCGACTCGCCTTCCAATGTCGCACGAACGCTCGCGGTTTGGATTCGAAATCGAGCTGATTTTGTTGATATGAGGAAGCGGCCATTTTCTTCTGATTTGAATTTGGTTGGGTTTCGTTCGTTATTAGTTGAGGAGAAAGAAAAAAATAATGAAAAGGGGATCGACCATTTTATTTCGATTTTGAAACAAAAATTTCTTTTTGTTTGTTTTGATTTTTCTTTTGAACGAAATAGAAGAAAAATAATTAACGCATGTTGATTTGAACAGAATAAAGGGAACACGTGTTTGAAAATTCAATACGTGTAATTGCATTATGAAATTATATTATAATAAACATATATATATATATATATATATATATATTATGTTTTAGATTCAAATTTAAATTGTATAAATTTCGCAACTCAAAATCTCGATCTCCAATCGAGGCGTGCCGCTAGGCGTTTATAATGTTGAACCCCTATTTTGAACGCAATGGAAAAGGTTCCGAGTCCAAATTCGATCGTATGGAGAAGTTAGCTTTTTGAACCTAGTTATTAAATTAAATTTTCGATAAAATTTCAGCGCATTTATGTATCGTACGGCCAAACGATCACTCCAAACACTACGAAATTGAAATTCGATAATAATATAATTTTACGGATCCAACGGAACTAGTTTCGTCGAATTCCGAGACTGCACCCCGGAAGGCTATTTTAAAATATCGATTTAAATGATAAATTTTCAAAACTGAACAAATCATTTCAAAATTCAATCACGAAGCTTCCATTATCTTCAACATTATCAATATAAAATTTCTAAGCCTTTAAAATATTTTTAATAAGCACAAAACTGAAGATACAATATTATACCCAAATTTCAATAACTAAATTAAAAAATTGCCAAATTCATTCTGATATTTGAAATCCATATTAAATCAATCTCTAAATATTAAATTTCATTCAAATATTAAATTTTAAAATGTCAAAATTTCCGGGTCGTCACAGAATGCATATGTAATTCTTCGATGTGAAGGTAACTCAATTTTGACCGGTAACATTGCTTTGCACCCATATGTTAGAGAGTAAAGGGTATGACCCGTTGTAGTTTTGGTGGATGTATGATAGGGCCAAAGTACAAGTGACAATTCTTCTACCCAATTTCCTTTGGCTTCATTCAATTATTTTTTAGGATATTCTTAATAGTCTTGTTATTGCTTCAACGGCTCCATTAGCCTTTGGATGTGCCATGAAAGAAAAGCATTTTATAATTCCATTCTTATGGAAAAATTGAGAAAATTCTTCACTTTCGAATTGCGTTCCATTATCAGATATAATCTTGTAATGGATCTCAAATCTATTAATGATGGTTTTAATAAAAAATCTAAGTACTTTCCCAGAAGTGATTTTGGGAAGTGGCTCTGCTTCCACCCACTTAGTAAAGTAATCAATAGCAACTACTGCATACTTTGCTCCTCCTTCGAAAATCGGCAATGGTCTGATTAAATCAATTCCCCGAACATCAAAGGACCCTGGACTGGAGGTCAGGTTTAATTGGCTTGGTGGTAAATGGAGAATCTTTGGGTATTTCTGGGACATTTCACATTTCTTTACGTACTCTATACCTTAACCTATCATTTGAGGCTAATAGAAACCTTGTCTCATTATTTTCTTAGCCAACTTTATCCCATTGGAATGGTCTCTGCAAAATCCTTTATGCAATTCCTCTAATAATTTCTTCCCATCTTCCGGACTCACACATCTTAAGTAAGGAAGGGCATATCCTTTCTTATATATAATTCCATCTATCATGGTGAAGGTCGAATCCTGTCGTCTGATTCTCCTTACTTTCATTTTGTCAGATGGTAATATCGCAATTAAGATATTCTACAATAGATGTCATCTAAGTGTTAACGTAATAGTTTTCTGCTTTGGATGATTTGGCTCTTCATATGGAATTTCTTTATTACTTTCTCTCCCCTATCTTTCTTGTGCCATGGCTTCGAATCTAGTTAAAACCAATAGTTCTTTCTCTAGTTCAAGCATTTTTTCTTCAATACTTGGATTTTCTCGATATCCTACTGGTACGATGCAAATTTCTGTAGCTCCCCTTGAACTAGCCAATTTAGCTAGCGAATCTTCTTGGAAGTTATCTCTTCTTGGGAATTGGTGTATGAAAAATCTTTAATAAGGTAAGCATTTTTAGAACCTTCTTAACATAAAAGGATAGTTTGGCGTATGTAGTTTGATATATTTGCTTTAACTGGTTTACCATTATTTGTGAATCATTGAAAATTTGAATTCACGTCATCTTGAGTCATAAGGCTAGAGTTAATCCTGCCACCATCGATTCATATTCGGCTATGTTGTTTGTTGCAGGGAATCCTAGCTTTATTGCATAGTGCAGGCGGTGTCCATTTGGTGTGATTATGACATATCCTGCTTTGGCTCTCTGCTCGTTTGATGCCCCATCCACAAATAGTTTCCATATGGGCATTTCATCTCTCTCTTTCTCTGATTGTTCCTTAACAAAGTTTGTACATTCATTGATAACGTATGCTAATGCCTGCCCTTTAATTGCTATCTATGGCTGAAATTCAATGTCATATTGGCTAAGTTCAATTACCCATTTTACTAGCCTCCCTGAAGTCTTAGGTTCACTGAAAACCTATTTGAGTGGAAAGTTAGTCAATATTCTGATTTGATGTGCTTGAAAGTACGCTCTGAGTTTCTATGCTATCAGTATCAAATAGTAAGCTAACTTTTCTACGACTGGATATCGAACCTCGACATTCTTCAACTGTCTGCTCATATAATAAATAGGAAGTTAAGTTTCATTTTCTTCTATAATCAAGACCGAACTAAATGCATGTACTGAGACCGCTATATATAAGTACAAGATTTCACCATTCTCGAGGCTGGATAATATTTGTGGCCTTTCTAAATAATTTCTTAATTCTTGGAAGGCTTTCTTGCAATATTCTCCCAACTCAAAGTTATTTCTCTTCTTAATTACATTGAAGAAGGGGATGTATTTATACATTGCCTTGGAGATGAATCTACTTAGGGCTACAATTCTACCTTTCAAGCTCATTACATCTTTGCTGGTTTTGGGCTCGGCCATGTCTTTGATAACTTGGGTCTGGTCATGACTGGCTTCAATCCCTTGTGTGCTAACAATATAACCTAATAATCTTTTAGAATGAACTCCATAAGAACACTTCTGAGGATACAATTTCATCCTATATCTTCATAATACTTCAAATATCTCTTTCAAATCTTTAAGGTGATTCCGAGCTTCATAAGATTTTACTAGCATATCATCCACATAAACCTTCATATTTCGTCCAATCTGTTTCTTAAACATTTTGTTGACCAATCTTTGATAAGTAGCTCCTACATTCTTTAGCCTGAATGGCAGTGCTTTAAAATAGAAAGTTCCCAATTGGGCGATGAAACTTGCTTATTCTTCGCCTGGTTTAAACATAGTTATTTGATTATATGTCGAATAAGCATCCATGAGAGATAATAGCTTGTGTCCACTAGTTGCATCAACTAGTTGATCTATCCAGGGAAATAGATAATGTAATAGATAATATTCTTTCGAGCATGTTCTGTTTAGATCAGTGTAGTCAACATAGGTTCTCCACTTGCCATTTGACATCCTTCTAATACTGGGTTTGCCAGCCATTCTGAATATAAAAAACTTCCCGAATGAATCCGTTTTCCAATAGCCTTTTAACCTCTTCTTTTAAGGCATCAGATCAAACTTTATCAAATTGTCTCTTCTTTTGTCGGATGGAGGCCACGCTTGGATCAATATTCAATGCATGGCACATAATTAATGGGTCAATCACAACCATATCTGAATGGGACCATGCAAAAATATCCTTGTTAGCTTTAATAAATTGAATTAAGTTTACTTTCAAATTTCTTTCTAACTCCTTTCCCACTCTTACCTATTTTGGATGAATCAGTTGGATCTATGAACATTTCCTCAAGATCCTCTATAGTTTTATCCTCTTCATTTCCCCTCCGCAATCCAATTCTATGATGATCTTGCCTCCTTCAACAGAGTTAGCATCGGTCCTCTTCCTCTTGCTCCTAGGCGAGGTGTACCATTCAAACAAATATTTATTCATTTTATTAGGTTTTATTTTTGCTTCGAATGTTGAATGCAAAAATCCTTCATCCAAAGGATGAAAAATAGTACAAGAATTATAATAAGAAGAGTACTCCCTTTTGTATTAGTCAAGAATTGCAAAATACATTTTGTGGGAGCTAAATTGTTCTCCCTAAATGGTACCCCAACCTCTTTTAGTCAAGAATTTTACCATCAAATATTTTGATGAGACAAAAGCATCCACCACATTAAGCGTAGGATGACCAAAGAATGCATTATAATATGATAGCTGGTTGATGTTCACAAAGAGAGCCTCAAAAGTTTTACAACATGGAGGCATTCCCATCTGTACCAGCAACTTCACTTGTTCGACCGAAGTTGACACCTTGTTATTGAACCTAAAGATAGGTTCAAGGCTAGATTCCAACTTGACTTCGGGAATGCCCATTTGATCAAAGGCGTGCTTGAAAAAATGTTAACTGCACTTCTAGTGTCTACTAGAATCCTGGATTCCATGGAAAGCTCAATTTAAGCCGTGATCACAAGGGGTCATTATGAGGATGATGAGTTCCTTTCTTTAGCTCTTGTGAAGTAGTGACAAGATTTGGCATTTGTATATTAAGCCATGGATTTTTTAATGGGTGCTCTTCTTGAATAGAGAGCACTCCTTTCCTAGCTTCCTTGATGTATCTGTTTTTGGTTTCTTTACTAGTTCCCACTGGATACGGTCCCCATGACTCACATCAATCTTATTCAAAAAGTTTAATGGATCTTCATCTTCTAAGATATTGACAGCATTACGGGGGAATTTTTATAGTTCATCACCATTCCAGGGTGCTTTCTGTTTCTCTTGGACGAATTCTTTCAGGTGTCCTTCACGGATCAGCTTTTGAATAATTCCAGCCAGCACTTAACATTCGTCAGTTTTATGGCCATTTGCCTTATGATAATCACAATAATCATCCCCCTTTATTTGTTCAGGGTAGTTTCTGGCTTTGAGTGAAGCTGTAAAATTAACCATCTCTTTAGTTGTAGCATAGATATAAGATAGTGGCTCGTTCAAAGCAATTGAATTAGTGTTGAGTTCTTCCCACCTTGATCTCTTGTGTCCTCGACCAAATCCAATTCTTCCACTCTCCTTTTAAAGATTAACTTTTTTTTAGCATAATATAATTCATCCATTCAAATAAATTTATCAGCTTGAAAGTGGAAGTCTTGTCCATGGACGAAAAGTTCTTTCCAAAATGGTTGTTTTCTCTCAACCTTGAATGCACGCAATTAGTTTATCCCTATCTTTCATGTCTTTGGCCTTCAGTGCCTCTGTATTGAACCTTCTAAGGTAGTCACCCGAAGATTCTCCTTGCCTTTGTTTGATGATTGCTAAAACAATATAATCAACTGTGGGATCTTTTCATATGCAAAATTGAGCAGAGAATTCGTCGGAAAATTGTTTTCACGAGAAATAGTCTTCTCTCGATATTTGCGGTATAATTTTGCGGCAGCCCCTTGAGGTATTACCGAGAATAACCTGTACCGCACTGCCTTAGAAGCATTATATAGATCTATTTGGATATCGAAAGCCATCAGATGGTCATCGGAATCGGTAGTACCGTGATATTTAATACTTAGAATCTTCATATGAGATGATATTATCGTTGACATGATTTCATCAGTAAATGGAGCTACTAGTTCATTGTCATTCACTTGCTTGTCTAGAGTTATTTTCCCCTTTAGCATTTAGCGTGTCTTTGATAGCCTTCTCTGCCACATCTTTCAAATAAGCTTCAGTATCATGATAGCTTTTCCAATTTGGGTAGTATTCCTTTGAAGTTGAGCTTCCTTTTTACTCCAAAGATTTATCTTGTATGATACCTTATTGGTCTACTTTAGTTGCATGACGTTCTTTCTTCTTTGATGATGTTAAGTTGACCTTGCTCTTGCCTTCAAACATATGAGCTTTCAAGGTTTTCCTTGGGGAGACCACCTCATCTTCCATTGTTGGTTTAGTAGTTTTAGAAGATTTCTGGGCAAGGGCTGCTTCCAGTAGCTCTTGCATTTTAAGAATCATTGCTGTAAATGCCTTATCATAGTAGGATTATAATCTGGTTGTACTGGAGTTAATAGTTGTCCAGGCACAACTCCATCTAAGTTGAAGGTTGGAGCAATATTTTCTTCCAAAATTATTGTGTGTCCTGCCTCCTCATATATTCGACTAAGCCTTTTCGATTTCATTTTCATACAATAAGTCAAACATTCTAAAATTAGTCTATAAGGAAATAACAAGGTCAGAAGTTCGAACCCTCCTTTTAGTGCTAAAAATGATAACAAAAAATCTTTTCAACACCTCAAAGAAAAGTTTAAGAAGTAAACAATTCCGTCAAAACCCCTTTTGAGTGAGTCGAAATGGTTTTTATGCCTTCAAAGGGGAACCTTATCGAAGGTGTTGATTCTGCTGTCATGAAGAGAGCTCATTCGAAAGCAATGATATGTTTCGAAGTAATCAAACACCATTTGAATGATTTCTCCCAAATGGTATGAATTCAATGATTATATAGTGAATCCCTTCGAAACCCCTTTCGAATTAGTCGAGAGGGTTTCTATGCCTTTGAAGGGACCTGGGTCACAACATATATATTGAATAAAAGTGGATTCAATACGCTATGATATCTTATCTTGGATAAATTCAAGTCCAAATTGCTTGATAATATTGAATCATCATCATCAAGTCACTTTAGTACCGCACGGGCTTTGGACGTGATAATAACACGCTTCAAAATCAAAATGTCCAAGTAAACCCCATAACATTGCATATGTTAAATAAGGGTTTAGAAGATAAGTGTATATCATGCGCAATTGGTCATTAGACAAACTAATGGCCGAAATGATTATCCTCATATTCGAAATCAATATTAGATCCATGCATCCTCTCATTTTCATTTCTCGAAAATGGATTACAAGTAGTAGAGTTTTCCCTAATTTGGTTTAGGGTTACAAGAATTTGATTTAGCCAAGAAGAAAAAAGAAAATTCAAGAATTCAAAGATCCCTGCCTCAAATTGGACCCCAAGGTTCGTGTTTATAGATGCGGGTTGGACTCTTCTGCCTCATCCTTTCGAAGCCATCGAAAAGTCTCTCTCCTTACCTTTCGCACCTATCCTTTCGCCTTCGTCCTTCCGCTTCCATTGGAAGTACTCCAATAATGGATATTGTTCCAACACTCACTAGCACTTTTTTCAAATACTTCCGGTGCCTTTCGATGCCTGAGAAAGGGAACCTTCTTTTAGTGGTGAAAGGATCATTGCGAAAGGTTACTTAGGGAGGCTAATTTACAGAAAGTGGCCTTCGAAAGTATTCCAGTTGATTAACGATGAAGCTCCATCTTCTTGTCACATGTGAATCTTTACTCTTGCAGAAGGATTCAACTGATTCGAAATGCTAATCTATGCTTTCGAAAGGGTTACCTTGACAAAATATTCTTCTTCGGAAGGCAAAAAGTGGCAAAACTAACAGTTTTCGAAAGGTTTGGCGCATATGCGAAGCTTGCTACCTGTTACCTTCGAAATGTGCTTCTAACATATTTGAAACTCCTTTATGCATATCGAACCGATTGTCTCGAAAGGATCAACTAAATCGGAAGGATAGCCTTGCTCTCTTTCGACTCCTTCGGAAGCCCATTCTCTCCTCAATATTTGCAA
Organism: Allium cepa; assembly: GCA_030765085.1. Taxonomy (NCBI): domain Eukaryota; kingdom Viridiplantae; phylum Streptophyta; class Magnoliopsida; order Asparagales; family Amaryllidaceae; genus Allium; species Allium cepa. Next base: position 619,922,030 of record CM060942.1, read on the forward strand.
GAGCATTCAATGCTTGTAATACCAACTCAATCTCTTCGAAAACTACTTCGATGCCTTGAAACCCCGCTTTTGGATCATGCGGAACCATTCCCTTTAATTCTTGCAAAATTCTTCAATGTTTTCGCTGGCTTTCTTTTATTCTTACGTTATGGAGTGAGCTTTATGGCTAACAAAACTGTATATTTTTTTAAAAATATATGTAATTTTTCATTAGTTTTAGTTACATATTAAATAATAATACATTGAAAAAAATAGAACTGAAGAGATTGTAGGAGACAATCATGGAGAGAGCAAAGTATATATATCATTGGAGAGAGATTAGGGGTGTAAATGGGTCGGACCAGACCCGACGAATGTGTATCTCAGTCTTGTCCTATAAGAGATTCGGACGGACACGTTCAGACAAGCATTAAGCTCAGACATTATTCGTACAAGTCGGATAACGGATGGACGGTGTTTAGACAATAGAAAAACATCAGACATTTTCAGACGAACATTTTTTCATACATTTTTGCTTGTCAAAATTCATGTCCTAAGAGAGATCGTACAAAACTGAACGTCTTATAACATCAGACTGAGCTAGACATTGGACAATTGTACAAAATTTATAGCCCTAAGAGAGATTTAATTTTTTTATTATTATTATTAACACAATTTGTTTTGTAAGCCTATAGTAGACAAACATCTTTAACGATCGATTTGATAAGATTCTACTGAATAAGTACATTATGCGTGTGTAAGACTAATATTCCAAAATGGAAAAAATTAGAAAATGCGATACGGCTACGGTAGGCCTATTATGACGATGACTCATTCTTTTGACCTCTCTCCAAAACGATATCAATTTCAGTCGTTGACTTCTGCGATATTGAGTTTCAAAACTACATTATCTATTAAAAGGATTCACTTTGTGTGATTTATTGGTAAGAAAGAATGATTTAGTGGCAAAATATAACAGATGGAGTTTTTGTTATAAAATATATCTTATATAGAAAATCAAAATACATATATCTCGTCATAAGCCTTTATTTTATTTTGTTATAAAATTTAAATTAACATGAGTGTAGGACGCCAAAAAAAAGGACGTTCTGAAAATTGAATATTTAGGTGAGAAAAGAAATCCCAAAAAAAATTAAGAAAAAGAAACTACTTTAGCTGTTGGAAGGTTTTATTAATTTAATTCATTTTATTACTTCATCAAAATAAGAAAGAAACTTCCTTAGGATTTCTTTTGATAAACTATTCCAATATTTACTCCCTTTATCTTCAATATGTTATATTGAACGCATGCAAAATGTAAAGTAGCTCATCTTCTTCACTTAACATCTAGACCAGAAGAAAACTTGACTATTTTTATATTCAATATACCGTAATGTCATGGTTTGAAAAGAATAGGGAAAGGAGGACTATGATAAGGATAATACATATTAACATATATGATCCAATTAACATCAAACTTCCAACCTTGCATGATTATCTTCAAATTCTCATACCTATATAAAGTTCAATCCTTCATCATTCTAATCAACCAAAAAAAGAAATCTCAACATGAAAATCATCTTTTTAATTCTTATCTTGCTTCCATTCCTTCCGAATTCAATGAGCTTCAGCATCAAACTCAGTCATGAGCATAACAACAGCTTCTCCTCACTAGCATTGCGATCTCCAAAGTCAGGGCTGATTCTAACGTTGCAAACCACTTAATGGAATTCTCCATGGGCACGCCGCCTGTGAAAGTGCCTATGATTCTCAATACAGGGAGTGATCTTCTATGGTCCAGATGCAAGCCGTGCATCGAATGCAATGGTAATCGGTTCCCTGTTTTTGACCCTGAAGGCTCTTCCACCTACACTGAGCTTCCATGCAATTCCAGTTTTTGTAATATTATTGTTAATCTCGATGCTTGTTCTCAAGATCCTACTTGCCAGTACGCTGCCAGTTACGCCGATGGTTCTTTTACCACTGGTATATATATTTTCTTTTTGATTTTAGTTATGTATTTTATCTAAAGCATTAAATTTGTTAATTATACTGGTTTGGACATCCTTATCTGTTATAGAAGTAGGGAGAATAAGTCCATCCTTTAATTCTTGTTATTGTATTGTAAAATTCAATGGTCTCAATCAAAGTGCTATTTTTCAACCCTTACAAAATTTAGAATATTATTTGTATGTGTACTTTAATTTGATTTAAGAAGTTGGATATTGTAACCAAGTCGGTCAGATGTAAAATGTGAACTCTACTTTCACAGTAGAAGTTCCATTAAAAATTTATATAAAGTAGCATTTTATAAAAAGGTGAAATTCATTTTTAATTTTTATTTTGGAAATATTGGATATTTCCAAAATATATACAAGTCTTTTAAAAAAAATGGAAATTAAATAAATTTAATATGTCCTTTTCAAAATATTGCATTTTTGTGACTTCAACATTAATAATTTAAAAAATTTCAAAACTTAAATTTTAAAAGTTTGGAAACTTAAAATATTCTTTGAGTATTTAATACCTCACGAATTTTTTTTGATAAATAATTTTAAGGTGAAATGTTTCAAGGATGCATGGTTAGTAATGTAAAGTTTACATAAATTATACAACATTTTACTCCCATCAAAAATTCTATTTTCAAGTTCATTACTTTTGTAGCTTCTACGGTCAGACTATTGGAATGTATATTTCTTTACAATAATGGATTTCAGGTACTCTCTCAAGTGAAACATTAACATTTGAAACAACAGATGGCCACTCAGTCTCAATACCAAACATGGTATTCGGATGTGGCCATAACAATAGTGAAAGCATATACGGAAACCAAGTGGGCATAGCCGGCTTCAGTTCCCAGCCCATCTCCATTATTTCTCAACTGAACCCCCTTATCAAAGGAAGATTCTCCTACTGCCTTGTCCCCTTCCACCAAAAATCATCCTCCAGCACCATGCATTTTGGTGATGCAGCCATAATCTACTCAGTAACTCTTGAAAGCATTTCGACAGGATGAAAGACAATAAGTACAAAGTCGTGCTCCATCGAAAAAGGGAACATGTTCATTGATTCAGGCACAACGGTCACACTGTTGAAGGCAAATGTGTTGAAACAACTTGCCGATGAAATTTCTGCTATTGTTGGGATTCCGATCACTATGTATTTTGGCAACACGTTCTACTGTTATATGGCGAGTTCAAGAGATGATTTTACGACTGTAACATTTAACTTTGAAGGTGGTGCGAGTTTGGTGATGGAGGCGTATAACTCGTACACAGCGCCTAGTCCGGATAGGTTGGTTTGTGTAGACATGCAGGGCACTGATGGGTTGCCTATCTTTGGTAATACTGTTCAGCAGAATTTTCATATTGGGTATGATTTGGTGGGGAAGATGGATCTTTTTTGCCTACGGATTGTTCTAAGCTTTCAAGTTAGGTTGACAATTTGATTCGCGTACTATATAATTTGATTTACAAAAAAATACAGACAATTTAATAATTAAGTTGGCTAGACACTCCATATTGGTGAGAAATAATATTTATGGAGTAAAGTTTTCAAAATGAAGCATTTTATCCAATGAAATCAACTGAAAAATGATCATCAAAGTTGCAAATTACTTAACTTCAAGGGTAAATATACATAATACAGTTCTAACTGCTTCCATCAAGTGTAATATTACATTCGGGGGCCTGAGATTACTGTTGGGGGATGATTAGCTGTTAGGTATGCTCTTGTAACTTTAGAAACTCCTTGTAAATTTTATATGTCTAGAAAATATCTTTTATGTTAGCTTCAAGGCTAGGCATGTAGGCAGCTGAACAGCGGAAACCCCTTGATAGGGGCAACATTCTGTACCGAAACATACTTATATATTAAATTTCTTTAAGGGAAATTTAATAACAAGCCTCTGTTAATATTAAAATCCATAAAAAGCCAACGGATTCAAATTTTTTAAAATTAGGTCTTTATCAAACTTTACAAACCAAAAAAATAAGCCGCACATATTAAAAATCAAGAAGTGCCCTTCTTCATTTCCATCTCAATTCCGTTTCACTTTCAATCGTCATATAAATTACCGCCTTCCTATATTTTATATTCATTCTCAATCTTAAAAGTTAAATCCAATAAATCGACGAACATCTAATCTAATCAATATTATAAATCAGGTACGGTTGAAAAATAAATCACTAGATAAATCAAATATTTGATTTCATAACTTTTAATTATTTGAATTTTTTATCAGTATATACCAGAATTAGAGCATCTCCAACAGTTTGGAGTGCGGAAATTCGATTTTCCACGCTCCAAATTGTTGGAGCCCTCATTTCTATTGTAGAAATGAGGGCAGGCGCCTGGGCATCAGGCGCCTGTTCAACAGGCACCCGATTATTAATAACGCGGGCGCTATTGAATAGGCATCTGATGCCCAGGCGCCTGGTTAACGTGCTGGCGCGTTTTCCCCCCTTCCACTCATTTTCCTCTCCTCTATACTCTTTTCAGCAAAAAAATTTAACTCAGCTTTGCGTCCGAATGTCGCCCCGTCCGGTCAAAACTGGTAGACGCATCGTTCGATATACTACCGATGCCAATATCGGACCTGTTCATGTCCCTCCTGATGCTACCGTGATTCCAGACGATCTTCGATCTTTGCACGACTTGCCACCTACTGTTTCACATCGACTTACTGCAGCTATAGCGACACCAGGTATACGGTTATTTATTTATTGCTGTTGAATATGCGCTTATATGTTTTTGTTTGATGATAATAAACATATATATTCATTTAAATGTATTTGGCTATGTACTATTTTGTTTTGCATAGATTAAATAAATATTTGTTGAATAAAATAAATTACACAGAATTTGAATTTGAATTCAAACAGAACAAGTTACACAGTTTTTGAATTCAAACGAATATTTTATTCAAACGAATATTTATTACAAACTTGAATAGTACAAATTCATGCTCTCACTATACATATACATTTCTGATTACATCACGATTACATCACAAATATTTTTACATTGATAACCTCACTACATATCACTCACACTCGTATTTAGTCGTCAACTGCATTCCGGTTTGAATCCAGCATCTGAGTAATCTGCAAAAATATTTTCAAACGCAGTAAAATTGAAAGAGAAATATTTTTGAAATTTGAAAGAAACGATGATTTTGAAAACATTGTTTGCCTCAGTTATTTGGGTTGTTCGTCATCATTCACACTTGATTTCATCACAAAGTCGTGCACATAGATATATACGCCTGATAACTCTACAGGGACAGGTAATCATGAGTGGCTGCAATACACACGTGTACATTTATACACGTGTGCACTGCCTCGCCAACTCGTGTGCACAGTCAACCAATACATACAACATGTGCAGAGGACAAGTGTATAAGTGACTCAAGCAAATACACATGGAACACTGAAAGCAAGCTATTGCACAAGATAAAGAGCCACAACAAGTCCAGCAACAAGTCCAGTTGCAACATGGTGAACAAGACACAGTGCTGAGCACATGCAAACTGCAATGCAAATTCAAGGCCAATGCAGGTAACGGCTTGGTACAATGCAAATACATGGAACAATACCAAAGTATGGAGTGTGCAAGTGCAAATGACCAGAGCTCAGCATACATGAAGTAATGCAATGCCCAAAGACCAAGTCGAAGTCGAATTGTTGTCAACAGTTCTAAGTATCCAACAACAATATGAATGCTATGTTCAATCATGATACAGACCAGAAACACAAGTACAGGGAACAACCAGGTGAAGATGCAAGAACAAAGAGTGTACACAGCTCATGTATGCATCAGTAACCAACACATGAAGATCAACAACAAACCCAAATGCACATGTCAACATCAATTCTCAAGTGATACAAATATCAAGAATCAGTGCAACAGAAAGTGGTGTAAATACAACTCGAAGTAATGCTCAGGTTCAATCTCTAAATACACAGCAGTTCATACAAAGAAGCCATGGTCAATGCAAAGCAAAAGTGAAGATACAGTGAAATTCTACAAGTCAAGGCCAAGCATGATGCAGTGGTGATGCAATACATACAACAAAAGAAGCAGTGCCAAGAATACATGTACTCAAGGCAAAATGCACAAGTGAAAACCAAAATGACACAGCAGTTTGTTTTTTAACAAGAAAAACAGTGACATACTGCAACAACCAAAGCCTTGACTACAAGAACATCACAAGTAAATCGATACAGCACTGACTCAAATGCTCAACTACAAGACATAGCAACTGCACATCCCAATGAACAAGACACAACAAAGTTCACAAGTGCAGACCAAATGCAGTGACAAGTTGAAGCAGTAGTTTCTGCAGTGGCAACGAGGAAATTCATGTGTAAACAATCAAAAATATATTCTTTGAAAAAGTCAAAGCAAAGTAGAATAGGAAAGTTGTTGCCGTGTGAATCAAGAAAATCGAACGCAACACAATCAAAGCCGTGCGCATCAAGGTTGTAGTTATATCAAGAAAATCGTACGCATCAAGCAATAGAAAATCAGGGAAGTATCGAATTAATACGAACGAATTCAAGTGTCTCAAATTCATATAAATACAATCCCAATTCATCATCATCGGCCATCGAGTCCAATCAAGTACAATCAAGTTAAAGCAAGCAATTGAACCAGTAACGAAAGTAATACATACCGCAATTTAGTGAACTCGATCAAGAGAAGCAGCTGCAAACAATTTGCAATCTCGAAGAATCAATTATCAGAGAACAAGCGACGCAAGTCTTCGGTCATCAGAGAACGAACACGAGAAAGATCATCAGAGAACGAGCTAGCAACAGTAATCAATCATCAGAACGAAGCCCTAATTCTAGAAAGAAGCCGAAGCCCTAATTCGACAATAAGAGGCCGACATTTTTCACAAGCAAAAGAAAAGGGGACGGTGAAAATCAAGTGGGCCGGCCTTTATTATTTATAAAAGGGCTTAAGTTTTTATTTAAGGTTCAATTAAAAAAGGGGGTTTTTTAGTTATTTTATTTTGAGCAAAAATCACGCATTCAAGTTGTAGTTTAATTTTTGCTCCGGTGTTATTTTTGAAGTTGTTTTTTCTTTTCGAGTCGAAGAATTTATAAATCACCACCTAGGGATTAGGTAGTGTCAGATTGTCTATTTATAATTAGTTCAGTGAGCAGGGTGTGCGAGTTTGCAAAGCTTTATAGGCGGGAGCAGCGTTTGCGAGTGAGCGAAACTCTATAGGCGGGAGCAGGGTGTGCGAGTCTAGTAGAGTGTTTATGAGCGGGAGCAAAAGGGTCTGCGAGTCTAGTAGAGTGTTTGTAAGCGTGATACTGTTTAATTCTAATAGAAATCTGTGAATGCAGCAGTAGGCAGGGGTTGCCGAAGCTGGGTAAATTTTGTGTGTGATTTACTTTTCAGCATATTTATTTCTGCTATTATATTTCTGTGTTTAATTCGAGAAAATTTGCTATAACCCTATTCACCCCCCCTCTAGGGTTAATCTAGATCCTACAATTGCTTGATGAACGACCATGTAAATATACGGTTATGTATAATAATTCTTTGTTTATTTTAATGGTTATAATAATCATATATTTAGGTTCGTCACGTAGCGATGCGAGATAGTTGGTATAGGTGTATGTCTGAGTATTTTGATCAGTTACCGGAGCCGAATTTGGATAGGCTATATGCGTCACCTTTTGGTAACATAATATTTAAAAGTTCAGTTAAATCAATCAATGTGTAACATAATATTTTCGGCTATAGAATTGACACTGATAGTAAATTTTTATATACAAATGGATCAAATGTGCGATGGTGAATATAATGGCAACTCAGTTTTGGGACACTTTTGCTGAACTTTACAATGGCAATGTTGATGGTAGAAGTAGACGTACACTGGTGGAGTTGAGGACTGGTTATGGGAACTTCTGCAACGCCTGTACGCGGTACAGTACGGTTATCAATGAGGTTATATTTGAAAATTTGTTTAAACCAACCCGTTCTACATTTGAAGGACGTTACTTTCTCAAATAACACAGCACATTCATTGGACATGAGGCTTATATCATACGTCAAAATTGGCTAGAACGATTTGGATATCCATAATTAGAGTGTATTATTGTTGAATGTATTATTGTTTCTGTGTATGCATATTTATTATTGTCTTGTTTATGAGTAATTTTAATTTTCTAATGCATTGTCAAATCAAAACACGGTGCTAATATTTAAACATAATTAATTTTTAACATTCACACGCTTCAATATATATGTAAGAGCTTTTCTTCTCCAACACACAATTCAGTTCTCTGCTCTTTCAGTCTTCTCATCCTCCTATCAATGCCTTCCTGGTCATCATCTATTGACTCTGATGCCGGGTACGTTCCAACGGAAAGCGAACACACCGATGAAGATTGGAATATCAATTACCAAGACCAACATTATGAGGACGTTGCTCGAGAATTCCCAAATCTTGACCAACTCACACTTCAAGAAGATGTTCAACCAATACACGAACGGTTGGTTCATCAACAATCATAGGAGGTTGAACAAGTACAAAATTTGCAACCTTCGGTTGAACAAGAGGCTGACTCTTACATAGTATTTTGCCATTGTGGTTATAAGGTTGAAGTTGTGGTTAGAGCTAATGGCGAAGATATTGGTCGTCGAATCCAGTTGTGTCCTTTCTGGCCTAAAGGGTGCAGTTATGCAGAATAGGTTGATGAACGGCTTTGCCCAAGGGCCATAACATATGCCAACGAGCTGGAACAAGAAATAAGACGTCTCCGAAATATCGTGCACAACTTACAATTTGACCGTAACCGCTAGTTTCTTAGTGGAGTGTATCATTATTGTGGAGTGCATTACTGTGGAGTGTATTATTGTGGAGTGTATTATTGTAGAGTGTACTATTATGCAGTGTATTATTATGGAGTGTATAATTATTATGGTTGCACTACCGTGGAGTCTATTATTATAGAGTGTATTATTATGGAATGTATTATTGTTTGTGTATTTATTATCGTTGACTATATTAATGTTTGGGTGTTTCAGTAACAATGACTTGTTTCTTTCTGTATTATTGCGTTAAGAACATGACAACAGTTGTATGATGGGACAAGACGGTGCAGACGTTACATTGCAGACAAGACATGGCATCATCAGTTAATAGTGTATGATGGGACAAGACACTGCATCATCAGTCGACAGTTGTATGATGGGACGAGACAGTGCAGACATTACATTGCAGACAAGACACTACATCATCAGTTAATAGTGTATGATGGGACAAAACACTGCATCAACAGTCAACAGTTGTATGATGGGACGAGAAACTGCAGCAATAGTCATAGTGTTTATGCTATAACAGGCTTGTTAGATACTGAGAAGTATTATTGCTCATTTTTATTTCATACAATTTCAACTATAAGAAATAGCGGCAGAAGATTATATATTTTTTGATGAAAGCGACGAGGAATTTGATGAAGTGATGGAAGATCATTTTCGTCGCGAAAATGAACTATTAAGTATGGATGCACTACATGTTGGTCAATCGAGTAGGAAACACGGTGGATCAGTTGTTGGGCGTCGGTATAAAAATCGTAGGCATTCATGGCACAACGACAGACTGATGGAAGACTACTTTGTTCCAAATCCTACTTACACAGATGCTGATTTTAGAAGAAGATTCCACATGCGGCGTCCACTATTTCTTAGAATCCTAGAATGTGTCAAGCAGCATGACAAATATTTTATCTTCAAACCCAATGCATCTCGTACAATGGGATTGACTGGAATTCAAAAAATGACAGCTGCACTCAGAATGCTTGCATACGCAGGACCAGTGGATGCGCCTGATGAAAATTTGAAAGTGGAGGAAAGCACGGTATTAGAGTGTTTGGAGCATTTCTGTCAAGCTATCGTGGACATTTACGGTGATCAATACTTACGCAGACCGAACGAGGCCGATATAATTATGTTATTAAATATGCATGGTAGTAGAGGCTGGCCTGGAATGTTAGGCAGTATAGACTTCATGCATTGAGAGTGGAAAAATTGTCCAAAGGCGTACGTTGGAGCTTATCAAGGTAAGTCTCGTAGGTCCTCTATTATTCTTAAAGCCGTAGCATCGTATGACTTATGGACATGGCATGCATTTTTTGGAATTCCGGGTTCAAACAATGATCTTATTGTAGTCGAACGATCTACGTTATTCAATTATTTAGAAAACGGTAGATCAACTCCTTGTACCTTTACTTTAGGAGGTAGCACGTACGATCATGGATATTATCTTGGCGATGGTATATATCCCAAATGGAGTACCATTGTCAAGACAATTCCTAACCCACAAAACAATAAACAATCAAAGTTTGCAGCGATGCAAAAAGGGTAGAGGAAGGATGTTGAAAGAGCATTTGGGGTTCTTCAGTCTACATTTGCCATAGTCAGTAATCCATGCAGACTTTGGTCGCCAGTTAAAATGACCAAAATAATATACACTTGTGTTATTTTACCTAATATGATTATAGAGGATGAAAGAGACATGGAAGAAGATTACTTTTACGAGGGTGCTTCAACACCACCGCCTGTTTGGCGCAATGATATTATTGGCAGTGCACTAGAACTCGAGTTTCATGTAGAAAGCCAAATGTCCTACCGTAGTGTTCAACTGCATCGCAGATTGCAAAATGATCTCATAGATCATCTTTGGAGGTTTTCTGGAAATCAGTGAAACTATATTTCTGTTGTTACTTTTCCTACTGTTGTTTCTGTTGTTGTTACTTATTATTGTTATTGTAATCTGTTTATCTTTAATTAACGTAATGTTGTTATAATCTTTTTTTAATGCAATGCAATTTCAATGAAAATACTTATATTAATAATTGTTTGCATTCAGAACACAGTACAAATAACGGTAATTAAAATATACAAAGGTTGTAGAAACAGTAATTCATTTAATGACCCTCTTCAAGTCTACGCCTCATAATTTCTCTCCTTCTTCGCTCCGTATACTCCAGTTGATCTGCAGACATGTGTGACGTATCCATGAACATTATTGCATCTTCATCTCTTTGGCGGTTTGCAGCAAGAAGTCGATCCATTCTTGATAACTTTTCTTGGTGTTGAATTGCTCGAGTCTCCATTGCCCGGTTAAATCTATGTTCAGATTCAAACATGAGTTTATTAATATCAACTTGATATGAACCAGCAGTCTGCTTCTTTTTGGCCGCTTATGATCCCAGTGGCCTAACAAAATGATCTTCGGTTGGGAATGGGTCTTCTTCTGATCCTAAACCGTAGCTTCCTTGCGATTCTCTAGGACTAGAGTTTTCTCCAACTCTAGGCGTTTTACCCCGACCACTGTTTGATTGAACTTGTTGAACGGTTTTCTAAAGCGATGATTTTCATTTAACATGCTCGACCAACATGCCATAAACATGCATGAATTGATAAATATGTGGTCCTTGTATACTATCAGGTTTATAGATTTGTTTGAACAACTTGTTTACGGCCATTCTCTATTCAAAAAATTATTAGTATAGTTAGAGAACTATGATAAAAAGTAGAACAATGATATTATATTAAAGCTTACCAAATGCGTTTCATTTCCAAATCCACTAGGATTCGTTTTCTTTAGCTTGAACATTTGAGAATCGAACGTTTGCGTTTGGCGATTTATCTTTCCATAATGACCTTGGACTGAAGATAGCGTTCTTTTTCGATCGATTTTCTTCCGATTGTAGCAATTAGTAACTTTGCCCCAAAAAGATTCACTACTTTGATCGGTCCCTCAAATAGGATCAACCGAGAGGGCACAGTAAATGTAGCAAAGATCGTAGTCTTCCGCAGGGCTCCAACTTGCATTAGTTACTTCTCCCCCGAGCGGAACCGTAACGTCTTCTAAGTCGTAGTCCTCGAAACTGGACCTTGCAGCAACGACGTCGAAATCGGAGTACATTTTCAAGTGAGAGTTATGGCAGAAAAAACTATAATGGAGGAAGCAAATTGGTTGTGAAGGGAAGAAGAGGCGGGAGTTGTATTTGAAGAGATAAAAATGGCCGTTGGGAAGTAGCCGTTGGGGGGGGGGAATAATTGGGCGCCTGTTCAACAGGCGCCTGACCTCCAAGCGCCTGTTTAACAGACGCCTCGTCCTCTCCGTTATTCTCACACTTTCCGTCTACTTTCTGCACTATGCGGGATTCTCGACCTCTGTTGGAAGCATTTTCGGGTGCAGATTTGAGAATTCTGCACCTGTTGAAGATGCTCTTACAATGGATTTAAATCAACATCTATCACAAGAATTCAGATCTTCGCACTACAATAAAATACCCTTTTTACAACCAACAATACAAGTAATAGAGGTTTCGCAACAGGATGACGTCCGTCATATTATGTGATGTTGTGATAGACACAAATTTTTTTATAAAAGTTTAAAACCATTGTAATAAACATTTCTACAACGGTCACAAGCCGTTGCAATAGTCTTTTACAACGAGCAAGGACCGTTGCAATATGCTCCAACCACAACCGGCGTTGACCGTTGTAATAGATGTCCATTACAACTATTTTTGCTCATTGATAAAAAAGATGCAAAAAATAAAATAAAATTAGACCATTAATACAATATGTATGCATATTGTACTCACAATTGCTAAAAGACCAAAAGAAATTATACATTCACATCATTTATAAACTTGCACATTCTTCTTATGCATATTGTCACACATTTAAAAAACCAAGAGGCAACAAAGAACATACTCCATTATAAATAAGAATATCAACCATAATTCTAAGTTGAGTAATACTGCATAAACTTTGCTTGACCTTCGATGGAAGACATATCCGTTGATAGTTTCTGTCCAACCAAACTGATGTAGGATTTGCTTCCAACGGTCAACATGGGCTACATGGCATTTGCTTATATTTATAAAAAATCTCACTTATTTGAAAAAATAAATAATCATTTAACCGTAGATAAGATAAAAGTACTTAAATACTAATCACCTCGTTGTTGGGAATTCTATGCAAGAAACATTCAATAAATATGCATGTTTCTATGATACTTGAAGCTCTCACTTTGACTACAAACTTAACCCCACACTGTAAATCAATGCAATGAATTAACGAGTTCATAGGTATTTTAGATATTCTCCATTTGCATAAAATATTTATAGTGTTCATTTTGCTTACTCTTAAAGGTCCCGAATGTAAAATATTGAAGAAGAAGTAATATCATTTTTATTGCTTGTATTTGATATATTGAATGATACAATATTACAAACGCATTTGCTGTATTTATATAACAATGTAATGATATATTGGGCCAGATACTAAGCCCATGGCCCATGACACAAAAATGAAAACAATATTACTAGTAATATCTGATCTGCTTGGTGATATGTGATCTGCCTTGGCTTCATATGTAAATGCTTATATCTAGATATGATTCATATTATGCTCCTCTCAAACCTAGCTCTCGCGGCTAGGGTTTGCAATCTTCTTCTGGAAAAATGAGAGAGAGAGAGAGGTGCGCCGCCACTGAAAAATCGTCTTATAATAATTCTGATCGAGATCTTTTCATCTTTGCTTGAGCATATATGTGAGAATTTTTGGCTTGAGTATATTTTGTAAGTTGATCTTGCAAAATATTCTTACAGCCTTCTGAATAAGATAAATTCGAGACTCAAGATGTTGTATTTATGAGATCTAAGTGAAATACTTTTCTAGTCTTCAAATTGAAGGGATGATCTGCCTCTAGAATGTTCTAACTTGTGAGATCTGATCCCAGGAGAATGAAAAATTGATTCTTTGCAAAGATATTTGTGAGATTTGAGCAGAATACTCTTCAAGTCTTCAAATTGAAGAGGCAATTTGACTTTAGGATGTTCGAATCTGTGAGATTTGATTACGGGAAAAATAAAAAATTGGTTCTTTGCAAAGTAGAATGCTAATGGACAGACACGATACTGAAGTATGAATGGTTACAGTTCTACTAGTGATGCTTGCTGCCTCTTGACACAGAATGCGGTGAAGTGTTATGTTCTGCTTGGCATTCTAGGTCTATGACCCTAAGCTTCTCTCCAAACCGAGTGAAGTTCATCTTTGACAAGGGCTTTGTTAAAATATCAGCGACTTGGTAAGTAGTAGGTATGTGGTTAATGTCTAACTTTCCTTTAGCAACTTGTTCACGGACAAAGTACAGATCTAACTTCATGTGCTTAGTTCTGGAGTGTAGAACTGGGTTAGCCGTGAGTGATACTGTGCTTAAGTTATCACACCATAACGTAGACTTGCTATCAGTTTTGATTTGTAATTCATGTAACAGTGACTCTATCCACATTGTTTCTGCCACGACATTAGCCACACTTCTATACTGCTTCTGTACTAGATCTGGATACAATTGTCTATTTCTTAGAACATCATGAAATTGGATTTTTGCCTAAATAAATGCAATAACCACTTGTTGATTTTCTGTCATCTATATCACTTGCCCAGTCTGCATCTGCGTATCCAGTAATGCTAATGGTTTGACATGCTTTAATAGTTAGACCATAATTTAATGTTCGTTTGAGATATCTTAATATTCTTTTGACTACTCTCCGATGCTCTTCTGTTAGACATTGCATGAATTGACTTACTTTGTTTACACTAAAGGATATTTATGGTCTGGTGATTGTTACATATTGAAGTGCACGTACTATACTCCTGTATTGTTTGTCATTTGTGATCATTTCTCCATTAATCTTTGGTAGATAAGCATTTGTTATCACGGGTGTTGAAATTGAATTTGACTGATCCATCTTGGCTTTAATGAGAATTTCATTGATATATTTCTTGTGACTGAGATGTATCAGAGATTTTGAAAGTCTTCTTACTTCAATTCCTAAAAAGTAGCTTAGACTTCCAAGATCTTTGATTGAGAATTCTTTGTTTAAATGTTGAACAACATTGTTGATCTCCAGATCATCACCGCCCGTAATAATGAAATCATCAACATAAATCAGTATATAAGTGATTATGCGAGAATTAAATTTTGTAAAGAGAGAATTGTCTGATTTTGTGTAGTTGTAGCCAAGTCCAAATAGAGTTGTCTTTAATTTCTCGAACCAAACTCTTGGGGCTTGTTTGAGACCATAGATTGCTTTGTTCAATTTTTGTATTCTCATTCCCCTTCTTTATGAATCCATGAGGTTTCTCCATATAAACTTCCTTCTGCAAAACACTATTTAAAAATGCATTATTTACATCTAGTTGTTTTATATTCCAATTTCTATATAAGGCAATGTTAAGAACTATTCTAATGGTGGAAGGTTTCACAACTAGTGAAAATGTCTCGGCAAAATCAAAACCATTTTGTTGTGAGTAACCCTTTGCCACTAGTCTTGCCTTATATTTAGAAATTGACTCATCTGCATTTCTTTTTAACTTGTATGTCCATTTACAGCCTACTATATTTTTATCAATGTGCTGAGGAACAAGATCCCAAGTCTTGTTCTTCATAAGAGCATCATATTCTTCATTCATTGCTATCATCCATTTGTCATTTTGCATAGCTTGACAGTATGTGCTTGGTTCTTCATTTGCTAGAACTGTACTGTATAGTTTTGGTTTGAATATACCACTTTTTTCCCTTGTAATCATATGATTCCCATTTCTTTCAGCAGTTTGTTGATGATCATTGATGTTCACATCAGTCTCTTGTGACTCATTAAATGATTTTGAATCATCTAATGCGTGTCTTGAGCTTTGCTGCAGATGATTGTCTGACTGTTGCATTTGAGATAATGTGTTAGATGATTTAGTTCGTCCATGATCTGGTTCTGGAGAGGACATTGTGTGTTGTGGACTTTCACTTCCTTTATCTTGCTCTCCTGATAAAATATATTTTACATATATTCTAGGTGTTAGAATATTTCCTAATATTACGTGCATTTATTCTCTGATATTTCCTGCATTTATTCTCTGATTTGACTTACTCTTTATTTGGGAAATATTTATTTAGTTACCCTTCTTTTAGCAAATCAGTTGATTTGATGATATCTTTATTTAGGAAGTATTTATTTAGTTACCTTTGTTTTAGCAAATCAATTGGCTAATTTGTAGCCTACATTAACTCTGGTAAACCATATATATATATATATATATATATATATATATATATATATATATATGATTGAAAGTGGAATACAATGCAGGCAAATTGATTTCTAAATAGATTTCTTTCATGGTATCAAAATTATCCTCCTTACCTTAGCCTCACCTATCTTCTTCTCCGTTCTTCTTCTTCTATCTTTAATTCTTTTCCATGGCAGACTCATCCAAGTTTCATCCCGCACTCACCATCACTAATGTTAAATATCTTATTCCTATAACATTAGACAATGAGCAAGCCATGATCATTCTTGGGCTACTCTGTTTACCAATCTTGATAGGGTTCATGATCTTTACGATCACTTGGTTCCACCGATAGAGGAGAAGGCTATGGCTGCCTGTGTCCAGGCTAAGTCCGCTGATCCAGGACTTTGGAGGTGTTTGGATGTCGTTTTCTTGCAATGGATTTACAACACCATTTCTTCCGATCTTCTCCTCGCTATTCTTAGACCTAATGACACGGCACAGGGGGCGTGGTACTATCTTAAAGCTCTTTTTCAGGACAACAAAGCCTCTCGAGCTACCCATCTCGAGGAGAACTTTACAAATGCTGCTTTTGATGCTTTCAACTCGATCGAAAATTATTGTAATTATCTACATCTTTGGCGGATAGGTTTGCTGATGGTGATGCTCCAATGACAAATGGTCATCCAGTTTTACGTCTCACTGGGTCCTTACCAGAAGCGTATAGTGGTACAGTGGACTATATATAAAATCAAGAGCATTTTCCATCCTTTGAGAGTTGTCGTTCAAGGTTGAAAATGGATGAGCGTACAATCAAGGCTCGTCAAGCTCGTGAAATTGGTGGTTCTGCGAGTCGGTCCAGTGGTGTTGCCATGGTTTCCACTCATTCTTCTGCAAGCAACAAACGCAACAAAAATAATAAAGGGAGGAACAATTTCAAAAACAATGGGAAGAAAAAGGTCCACCAAAGTACTAATGGGTCCAGTCCTAGTCAGCCGCCATATCAGCAGCACTAGTGGCAGTCACGTCAGTAG
Source organism: Allium cepa (assembly GCA_030765085.1). Taxonomy (NCBI): domain Eukaryota; kingdom Viridiplantae; phylum Streptophyta; class Magnoliopsida; order Asparagales; family Amaryllidaceae; genus Allium; species Allium cepa. Next base: position 619,939,153 of record CM060942.1, read on the forward strand.
GCCCCACCAACACAGTAGCAGCAGCCTGGTTGGGGAGGGTGGAATATTCCTCCTTGCCCATTTCCCACATACTCTTGGCAGTCAAGGCCCAATCCAGTGGTCCAACATCCCTCCTCTTCTGGATCAGGCTTACTTAGGTCCAGACCTCAAGCTTTCAATGCAGTTACTCCTCGTGCTCCTAGCTACATATCCACCGATATTGAGGCCACCATGCATGCTCTTTCGTTCTCTCAGCTAGATGGAAACTACTACATGGATACTGGTGTTACATCTCACACGACGGCGGATGCAGGTATTCTCTCTTCTTATTTCTATTCAAGCAATAAGCATCATAACATTGTTGTTGGTAGTGGTCATTTAATTCCAATTATTGGTCATGGTCGCACTACATTGCCTCCACCTTATCCACCATTTACCCTAAACAATGTGTTACATGCTCCTAGGCTCATTAAAAATCTGGTCTCTGTTCGTAAATTCACCACAGATAATATGGTTTCTATCTCTTTTGACCCTTTTAGTTTCTCTGTTAATGACTTACAGACCGGGAACAGACAAATGAGATGTGATAGCACTGAGGGCTTATATCCACTTTTCTCCGACTCTCTAGCCATTTCTTTCAACAATCATTCTGCTTTTACTGCTTTGCCTTCGAATATTTGGCACAATTGTTTAGGTCATCCTGGCGATGCTATTCTTAAGTCTCTTTGTAGTAAAAAGTTTATTATTTGTAATAAGGTTTGTAGAAATTTTTGTTCTTCTTGTCCTCTTGGGAAACATTCTGAACTACCTTTTTATGATTCAGTGTCGTATACTTTTCTTCCGTTTGGTATTATTCATAGTGATCTTTGGACTTCTCCTATTGTTAGTACTTTCGGCCATTGTTATTATGTTCTTTTTCTTGATGACTATAGCAAATTTTTGTGGACCTTTCCTATTGCAAAAAAAAAATCTCAGGTCAAACAACTTTTCTTAGCATTTCATGCTTTAGTCAAGACACGATTTGAACGTAATATTAAGACTTTTCGGTGTGACAATGGTATGGAATACATTAATGGCACTTTTAAGGATTTTTTTGAGAAACATGGTATGCTTTTCCGTCTCTCATGTCCTCATACATCTCCTCAAAACGGGAAGGCCGAAAGACACATAAAATCCATAAATAATATCATCCGGACTATTCTTGCTCATGCATCTATGCCACTCTCCTTTTGGCATCATGCTCTCTCCATGGCTACATATCTTCTCAATATCCGTCCTTCCAAGGTATTGAATTATCATCTCCCGCTCAAATCCTCTATCAAAGTGATCCAGATTATTCAGGTTTGCGTGTTTTTGGTTGCTTAAGTTTCTCATTATTCCCCTCTTCTACTATTCATAAATTACAAGAAAGGTCAATTCCTTGTGCTTATTTAGGTCCGGCTCCTAATAATCGTAGCTCCAAATGCTATGACATGTCTAGTGGTAAAATCATAATTTGACGTCATGTTCGTTTTGTTGAAATAGAATTTCCATTCTCCAAACTCCACAAAACAAAACCTTCGAATTATGATTTTTTGAACGACAATATTAATCCTCAATTAATACATCATTTATCTCAAAATACCACACCATAAAATATTCAGCTTGACCCAACAACACTACCCAACGACTCGTTCTCTCTTCCTCAATCTAGGTCACAGTCTCACACAGGCCTAGATTCCACACCTCTCACTGCTATCCACACTCGGTCCTCTATTTCCTCCTTTGACCCATCCTCTCTTCCCCACAGTCCAACCCCGTCTATGACCTCCCCCACTTTGACCATTCCTCACACCACCCCTATGCCTCCAACCCCATTTCAACTCGCATGACCACTCGTGCATCAAATGGCATTTTTAAACCCAACCCCAAATACTCTTCTAATTACCATACTACCACCGCTACAGATATTTCTCCTGTTTCGAAAAATCCTGTTAGTGCGCTTAGTGATCATAATTCGAAAAGTGCAATGTTGGATGAATTTAATACTTTAATTGACAATAAGACTTGGGAATTAATGCCTAGGCCGCCTAATGTTAATGTTATTCGGTCTATGTAGATTTTTCATCATAAATATAAGTCTGACGGCTCTTTTGAGCATTATAAAGCTCGTTTTGTAGGTAATGGAAATACACAGCAACAGCGCATTGATTGTGATGAAACCTTTAGCCCCGTGGTTAAATCGGTCACCATTAAAGCGGTTCTCAGCATTGCTCTTTCTAAATCTTGGCCCATTCATCAAATGGATGTCAAGAATGCTTTCTTTCATGGTCATCTCAATGAAGCAGTTTAGATGCATCAACCCATGGGTTTTCGTAACAAAAATTATCCGAATCATGTTTGCCTTTTGAAGAAATCTTTGTACGGATTAAAACAGGCTCCTCGAGCTTGGTACCAAAAATTTGCTGATTTTGTTGCTACCATTGGGTTCTCTCATAGTACATCAGATCACTCTTTATTCATCTACAAGAATGGTTCTGATGTTGCTTATATTCTGTTATATGTGGATGACATTATACTTACAACTTCTTCTGATCATCTTCGTAAGTATATTATGACTCTCTTAGCTTCTGAATTTGCTATGAAGGATCTAGGTCCTTTGAGTTTCTTTTTGGGTATTGCTTTCACTCGTCATGCCCATGGTCTTTTCTTATCTCAGACATAGTATGCTGCAAAAATTATTGAACGTGTCGGAATGCCTAACTGCAGTTCATGTCCTACTCCTGTTGACACCAAGTCCAAACTAAGTGCCACCGCAAACACTCCTTATAATGATCTGATTAAGTATCGTAGTCTTGCAGGTGCTCTTCAGTATCTTACATTCACTCGGCCAGACATTTCCTATGCCGTGCAACAGATCTGCCTTCATATGCATGCCCCGACTAATGAGCATATGAAAGCTCTTAAGCGTATCATACGCTATCTCCAGGGTACCCTTTCTTTTGGTCTCCACTTGTACAAATCCAATATTAATCGTATTATCTCATATACAGATGCAGATTAGGGTGGTTGTCCCGACACCCGCCATTCTATCTCTGGTTATTGTGTATTCCTCGGAGATAATTTGATTTCTTGGTCTTCAAAACGGCAACCTACTCTTTCCCATAGTAGTGCTGAAGCGGAGTATAGGGGTGTTGCTAATGTTGTTTCTGATTCGTGTTGGATCATAAATTTGCTTCTAGAGTTGCATTGTCCAGTTCAAAAGGCTACTCTAGTTTATTGTGATAATGTGAGTGCTATATACTTATCTGGCAATCATGTTCAGCATCAACGCACTAAACACATTGAGATGGATATTCATTTCGTCCGTGAGAAAGTAGCTCATGGTGAAGTGCGTGTGCTTCATGTACCATCTCGTTACCAAATTGCTGATATTTTTACAAAGGGCTTCCGCGCGTATTATTTAATGATTTCAGGGACAGTTTAAGCATACGAGAACCTCCCGCTTCGACTGAGGGGGTGTGATAGAATATATTTTACATATATTCTAGGCGTTAGAATATTTCCTGATAGTACCTGCATTTATTCTCTGATATTTCCTGCATTTATTCTCTGATTTGACTTGCTCTTTATTTGGGAAATATTTATTTAGTTACCTTTTTTTAGCAGATCAGTTGATTTGACGATATCTTTATTTAGGAAGTATTTATTTGGTTACCTTTGTTTTAGCAAATCAATTGGCTAATTTGTAGCCTATCTTAACTCTTGTAAACCATATATATATATGATTGAAAGTGGAATACAATGCAAGCAAATTGATTTCTAAATAGATTTCTTTCATCTCCAGAAGTGTAGGCTGCTTTATCAGTTATCGCAGGTATGGGTACTAAAGAATATTTAGCATTATAAACTTTCTGAGAGGTTTTAATTATAGAGCTACTAAAGGGAAACACTTGTTCATTAAAAACAACATGCCTAGAGATAAAAATTCTACCATTACTAGATAGGCATCAGCAACCTTTTTGATTTGCTGCATAGCCCAAAAAAGTGCACAGTGACGATCTATAGCTTAGTTTATGAGAATTATATGGTCTGAGATAGGGAAAGCATAGACAGCCAAATACTTTTCGACTGTGGTAATCAGGCTTGATATTGTAAAGAATTTCTAATGGTCACTTTAATTTTAGAATTTTTGTAGGTAACCTATTATTTAGAAAAACTGTAGTAGCAAATGCATCAGGCCAGAACTTAAGTGGTAATAATGTAATTGCCAGCAGTGTTAAGCCTGTTTCCACTATATGTCTATGCCTTCTTTCAATCAGAACACTTGGTTTTGATGTGTAAGGACAAGTTGTTCTATGAATAATACCTTCTCTTGGAAGAATTTTTCAGAGATAGAAATTCTGCTCCATTATCTGTCTGTAGTACTTTTAATTGATAGTTTGTTTGTTTTTCTTCCTGCACTATAAATTGTTGAACTGCATAGCCTGTTTTAGATTTTGTTTTCAAGAAATATATCCACACATGTCAAGAATATGCATCAACAAAGGAAATATAATATTTGTACCAATAGTCAGTTGAAATGGGTGCTGGACCCCATAAGTCAGCTGTAACAAGTTCTAATGGATTGTTGTAGTTGACTTCTGAGTCCACAAATGGCAATTTATGGCTTTTACCCATTTGACAATAAGTGCAGATATATGGAGTTGAAATATTATTAAAACAAATATTATTTTCATTCAACACTTGTTTAACAATATTTACATGAGGATGTCCAAGTTTACAATGCCAAATATCAAAGCTCTTACAGTCATTCACAGTTTTGATTTCAGAGTTATTACACCATCTTTCTTTACATCCTGAGATCCTTGAATTAGCAACATTAAAAGTATACAATCCCTTAACCTCTCTACCCTGTAAGAGAATATATTTTGTTAGAATGTCTCTGACTGAATAGTAACTTGGAAAAATTCAAAGAACACATTATTATCCTTGGCAAATTGAGATACACTTAATAAATTTTTCTTAACAGATGATATTCTTAATAACTTATGCAAGTATAATTGTTTTTTTTCCTGATATATATCCACTTCCAGTATGTGAAATTTTCACAGACTTACCATTGCCCATAAGTAAAGATTGTCTACCTTTATATTCGTTATTGCCAAGATTTAAGTTTGCCAAGTTGTTGGTGACATGATTTGTTGCTCTAGAATCTGGATACCAGTTTCTGTCATGAATGTCTTCAAATTTTTGAACTGTCATTTTTGCTACACTCACTTTGACCTCTAATTTCTTGTTGAGTACTTATCGACACTGGGATTGTTGTTTCTGGCATTGTTATTGTTTTGCTGAGATGGTGTATAGTTGATGTCAAATCTAAAGTAACATTTACTAGCAATATATCCAATCCTCTCACAAATCTGACATATGGGTCTATTATTTCCACTGTTATTAGACCATCTTCCACCTCTTCCTCTTGATCTAGGAAACTGAACACCCCTCTGATTAGTGTAATATTGGTTTCTGTTGTTGTAAGATTTTTCTTGACTCTTGATTTTGTTGCTTGAAATGAAATTCAGAGACATGTCTGATACTGTGGACTTCTTTTGTTCCAATCTACCCTCATGAGCTAGAATAGTAGAGTGAACATATTGAATTGGGGGTAGAGTTTCTTTTGATGATATAACAACCACCACTGATTCATATTCATCATCTAGCCCTCCAAGAATTGATAGAATATGTTCTGTGTCACTCACTTTATGTCCTGCAAAAGATAAGTGATCACATAGTGTTTTCACCTTTACAAGATCATCTCTCATAGACTGATTTTCTTTTTTAACATTTTGTAATTGTCTCTTGTAGTACATAATCTTGGTTGCTGACTGAGTACTAAATATCTGTTCTATTGTAGATCAGATCTCATGCGATGAATTGCATCCAATTAATTGTGGAAGTAGATTAGCGCTTATAGATGATATTAACCAAGAACTGACCAAGCTGTCTTGCCTTTGATGCATTATGAATTCTTCATTACTGATGAGTTTACCATCCTTATCTGCAGTATACTTGGATGGTATGATTATAGTGCCTTGAATATACTGCTTCAGTCCATATGCTTTGACTGCAGTTTCAACTTTAAACTTCCAAAGCAAGAAGTTTGTTTCATTAAGTTGAATAGACAGTAGCTGGCTTTGAGGTTTAATAATCTCTTTCAGAAGCTCTTCAGTGGGATTAAATCAAGCATTAGCCTGAGTACCGGAGGAGGCAGAAACATCTCGATCTCCTTCAGCCATTGATTCAGATATCAAGAAAGGTGACTATTGAACTGGAAAATTGCTATAATGCAGAGTAACTGAGCAGCCAGGAAAGTTCCTAGGCGAGGCTCAGTAAAGAATTTGATTGACTGTCTTGTATAGGTATGTAGAACTATCTGTGATGATGGAAAATGTTTCCCAGATGATTCAAATTGATGTTTTTTGATCTTGATATGATGATGTTGTGTCTGATCTTGATCAAAGACAAGAAACTGATGATGAGAACTCTTCTTGATTCTCAAATGATTTGGATGATACACAGTTCAATCTAGATATGATGATATTGTATCTGATCTTGATTGAAAACAAAAATATAACGATCATGAGAATCTTCTTGATTCTCATATGATTCAGAAGATGCAGCCTGATCTTGATATGATGATCTTAAAACTGATCTTGATCAAAGACAAGCCATTTTTTGTTAGGCAAGAAAGCTCTGATACCATGTAAAATATTGAAGAAGATGTAATAACAGTTTTATTGCTTGTATTTGATATATTGAAAGATACAATATTACAGACGCATTTGTTGTATTTATATAGCAATGTAATAATATGTTGGGCCAGATACTAAGCCCATGGCCCATGACACCACTACAACAAAATAGTCTTTTTTACAACGGGCAATGCCCGTTGTAATATGGTTTTCGCAGCGGGCATGTGCCCGTTGTAATAGGCCTTGTTGTAATAGATCCATCATATTTTACAACGGGCAATGCATGTTGTAAAAACCGTTGCACTATACCTGTTTACAATGGTCATAACCCGTTGCAATAGACTAACCATACTTATTGCATAGCCTATTTCACAACATGCATTGACCATTGTAAAATACATATTTAACAACGTGTGTTGACCGTTGTAAAAATCTTATATAACAACGTGCATTGACCATTGTAAGAAGCTCATATAACAAAGCACATTGCCCGTTGCAAAATAAATGCAAATTTTAAAAAAGATAACAGCAGCCTTCATGCTATACATTCATACTAATACTAAATATTGTCGTAAAATAATTAAAATCGCATACGAAAAGACTAAAAGCTAGAGTCATAGAATTTTAACACTCCAAAAAGTTAGATAAGTTTACATGCCAAATACATAAAGCATTAACACATAACCGTTCGCTACAAATATCATGTTCTAAGTACAATCATACTATACCACAGAGATGAAGTCTTTATTATACAATCAACAACACAACCGTATTGCCTCTCCATAACAATAGCATACAACCCTCTGCCTTCCATACTTTCTTTCACAACAAACTTCCTTCTCACATGCAACTCCAACAACATCCCTGTCACAACCATCCTACCATGTGTAATTTTAAAACTTCTTATAAGTTGTATGATTGAGTTATAGTAATGCATTGTAATGTGGAGTCCTACAAATATTTTGTAGGAAAAAGCATTATTGGTATCAAAATAATAAAACTACAATATGAATATCTTTCTATACTTCAATTAGAATAACTTACTATTTTCAGAATCACCTTCATAGACATATATAGTTTCGTCGTCATCAAGAGCAATTATGAACTCCTAAACATTATGTTAAGTTCAGTTGATCTTTATTGACAAGCATAAGAACTTTGTTGTTAACCTGAATGAAAGAAAATATTAGAAGATGATTTCCACGACAATTCTAAAAATGATTCACAATCCTGCAGCAAAGGTGAAATTAAAATTCTGAAAAAAGTATACATGACAACACATAAAGCTTGATAAGTAATCAAAAATTAACTGATTATAATCTATAAAATTAAAACATATTTCCATATAATATAACCTAACCATCCCTTATCAACTCTGTCCACTTTTTTGCTGTCAAGCACTTTACTTTTTACCGCTGCCACGTCCCAGATTGAGTGTTGTTTATTTTCATTGGATCAAGTTTTGTTGATTTGTCTGAGACATCTTGTTTATATTCAGTTCACCATGGTTGTTATTCAAGAAAGGATTTAACTATCTTTCTACTCATTCATATACAAATATGTAAGAAAATCAAGGATGAAATTGCCTTAAGCATATAATTACTTTAATTCAGAAGCATAATTCTTGTGTGTTTTACTTTATTAAAGTGGTAAATTTTGGAAGCTAAATTTGTTTTCCATTTTTCCATTTTATGTCCTTTTAGTAATGCTTGACTTCAACTGTTTTTTTCTTATGACCTATTAAAATATTCAAAAATTATCCTTAAGAAAAGCTATAATCATCTCAAAAACTAAAAAAAAAATCCTCATTTATAGGTAAAGGACCTATTAATCTGTTTTTATTACTCATCAAGTGAGCGTTAACTCCAATCCAGTTTTACATTTGCAGATAAAGTAAAATGGTAAGCAATAATAAAGTACTCACAGGGTATTAATTAAGCTTGTAGGTACTATTATTGTAACATCAACTATACTTACATTTGCAGATGGACATGGTGTTCTTAAAACTTTAAATGTCAGTATAGACCTTTGCCTTTGAGTTGTTAATGTAGACAATTACCTATAAATTGACTTACTTAAATTTGGACATTTTTAAGTAAAAGATAATGGTTGTATATTTTAAAAGGATTATGGAAAATACATTATTATTTGTAGTTCTACAGTTTTTTCATTGTGGTAAACGGATAGTTATTGCACTTCTTTGATTTTCTCTTTATATTTTGTTCTCGTTGATTACTACTTTAATTGATCCACTTCATATTTTCCTTCGTGAATTTCTAGTAATATAGTGCATCATATAACCATAATAAATAAATTTAACTCTACTTTTGTCTCTATGATTTGAACATATATGATATATATGATAAAGAAAAAAAGGAAAGCAACTCACCCAAGCAAAACCAAATAAATTAAAACACCATAGATTCCAAGTGTTTCTTTAATCTTGTATGAGCTATATGTAATTACTTAATATCAATCGCATCCACACCAACATATAGAAAGATGAATGCCTGTAATGACAAACTCTGTAGAAAGTAAGTTTATTGTCCTTGATTTATCTATAACATGCATAATGTGACATGGCAATTCAGCCAAAAAAAACTGCTAAAATACCACTCAACTCAAACAGTATAACATTCTAGCCAAGCTTGTCAACACCTATCTTAAGGAAAACCAGTTCCTTCTAAATGTGATGATTGAAAATGAAATAAAAACTCTAGTTACTCCAAGTAGTGTAATATTCATGAAATTATGGACAGAAATCTTCTACTTGAATGAAATTTTGGAGCCTAACATTTGAAAATAATTATAGGAGGATAAAAGGAATAAAAAGTTTCTTATTACAATTTTGAATGTGAGACTGCACCCCTTATGAGTGTTATGACAAAATTTGATATTATAGCATGTTATTTGTCATATAAATTGCACTGAAGATATAACATTTTTTGGACATTAAAGAATACTGTTCGAATCCTATATTAAAGAACATTATAAGAATCTGGTATCAATTTTACTCACCTCTTCTTTCTCAGTTTACAAAATCTGGATTTCCTTGCAGTTGTACAGCAATTTCACTTGTTGCATCATAATAAGAGAATAATAATAATAAAAATATACAGCTTAAAGTGAAAGTGGTGGTTTATTATTCATGATATAAGTAGGTGAAATAAATTTTAATATCTTAAATCATATGCAATGATGAACAAGCATAAAGTTTTGCTCAGTTGTATGCCATTAAAAACCCATTCCCATGATTATAAATATCCAGACAAGAGTGGGACAAAATTAAATCACCAACAATGAAGGGTCCAAGTTCCATCAAGAAAATTATTAGGTTTTAAGTGGAAATTACTCGTTTTTGTCCCAGTAAGTATGATAATATTCCACTAAACTGATTGTTCATTATATAGGATTTGCAACAGCAAGAAGATGGAATAATGCTTGTTAATTCTAGTGACAGGAGATAAGATTTTTTAGCACCACTTTTGTTGATGAAAAGCATGCATCGTAAGAATATATGAATTATGCTAACAGTTTTGTGCACATAGAAGAAATATACCTTGCTCTACTAGGATCTCATCCACCACTTTTGCAACCTTTACGCAAAACAAATGTATTTGAGATATTATACATTAACAATCAAAATAACGCTCAAGTTAATTAGTCAGATAAAAGAATAAAACTTCATATCGTATTCCAATTTCCAAACCTTATTGAAGTGTTCATACTGCTTGTTTCCTAATCCAAATATAGAAAATTTGAGGTTTTCTAACCATTTCGCTTTTTCCTTTCCCTGAAGCCAATTATTCCATCAATCCTTCGAAAACAAATATGAATTTTTTCGAAGAACAATATACAAGAATATATAAAAATTTGATACCTTAGTGAACCATTTGTAAAACCAGCAGCATTATCAGTTGGCTCCCCATCTCCATACCTATAAAAAATTAAAATGAGCATAGATATCATCTAATAATCAAATAATAATAAATAGAAAAATGAATTCAAGCTCACGTTGCTAAGAAAAATAAAGCTAGAGTCTCCTTCTTCATCTTCGCCTCATAATCATCATCATCAGCTGCATAATCATCCTAATGACAATGCACCAAAAGGACCAAAATATTACAACATTTTCGTATAATCAAAAATCGAAATGAAAGAATAAAGATTCCTTACAATGTCTACAATTTTGAACGTCGCTTTCTCGTATCTTGCATTTGCCTCTGCTGCCAAGGTCTAAATAAAATAAAATAAAATAATTTCCGACCAAGACATTTTTCTGCGTAAAAAAAAAAAAAAAAAAAGAGTGAGCAAATTGAACCTTGGAAAATCCTTCAGCAGTGCCAGTCTGAGTACCGAAAAAAATTGTAACCTTCTTCTTCCCATCTTCAACCTCCTTCTCCTTATTGATCGCAGCCTATCTAGGCATCTCCGCTGCCTTATTAGCTTTGCTGCTGGATCGATGCAAAATAAAAATTACAGCACAACCAACGAGAATAGCGAATGACGTCGTTGAGAGCATAAGAACGTCGCGATCAGTGATCACTTCCAGTGGCACGCCGTTGTCGAACTTCCCCTCTAGCATCGTGAGCAGATCCAACGAAGATCCCCTTTAGCCGTATGCTAAAAGAAGAGAGTAATTAGATCGAGCAATTGAAGACGGCAGCTTCAATTTTCCCAAAACCCTAATTTCGAGCAAAGAGGAACGAAGACCAACATTTTTACAGAGCGAGGAACGAAATAAAAGGGCCGGCCTGGTTTAACAAAGTCTCTAGTATAATTGAAAATTAGGGTACCTTTTACAACGGACATTTTAGGACCGTTGTAAAGTTGACATTTATTACAACGGACCTGAAAGGACCGTTGTAATAACCTTCTATTACAACGGGCAACTAATGCCCGTTGTAAAAAGAAAGTTGTATATGACATATTTTACAACGGGCCTGAATTGACCGTTGTAATAGCCTTCTATTACAACGGGCAACCAATGCCCGTTGTAAAATGGCGTTGTAATAGGGTATTTTTGTTGCAGTGCACATAAATGAAAACAATGATATTAGTAATATCTGATCTGCTCGGTGATATGTGATCTGCCTTTGCTTCATATGTAAATGCTTGTATCGAGATCTTATTCATATATATTACCGAAAACCTGAGTCATATTAGTTAATGTCGTCATTCCACCAGCTCTTGCAATGGCACCTACGTTGCAGCCAATTCCCATGCTTCTAAGGAATTCATAATGTCACGCATGCAATGTCAACAAAAAAAAGATATGCTTAGTAAGCAAAAATACATGTACGAATGGTATAACTAGAACTACATCTCACCATGCTAACAATAACTTAAATAAATGGCGTTGTTTACAACGTCAAACTAATCCAGTTCATAGTCTCGTACATGAAGTTTCACCATGCTTGGTTTTCATTTCGGCTGTAGTCAGACGTGATGAGCAGTTCATGGTCTGAAGCTAGATGGATCACATCTCCACCCAATGCTATCCTACCGCAACACACATTACAAGCTGCTTCATTTCCATCTTTTTCTGCCTCACCGCTGAGCTATTTTGTACTGCCCTGATGCCGTTCATGTTCTGAAGGTTGAGGCACCACACCCATTTTTAACCGTTAGTTCATTATTATCATCATTAGTACACTTCAATTTCGATATCACAACCCGGTTAATAAAACTATAGCATGTCGATGCCTGCAATACACCTGAAGTTCACTTTCCTAGCCACAGATAAATCTCTATTATAGCTCCAACAACCTCATTTTGGCTGCAGTTCTGATACTACTCCCGACACTATATATATGCATTGATCTGAGCACACTGCTCCCGCCTCTATACTATGTTCGTCTGCATCACTTCAACATTCAGCAGTTTCTCTTTTTTGCTGCTACTCCCTGTAGCACAATTTATACAGCACTCCAAAATTCCTACATGCAAACAACCCTACATAGATTCGCTCATTTATCATCTATTTCATGTATAACTGTTCTTATGTATGTTTTGCTCATTGTTTATGCTAATCATCCATGTGATGATCCCATGTTAATTGATATATTCGTTAACATTTATAGCCTCATTCATCAATACCACATTATGCAAGTGGACTTATATCACCAATACCATGAATTAGTACTGGATGAATATAAAGAATATTACATGAACTTACCCCATGAGCTATAGATTTATTTTCAAAGAGGTAGTGATCACGTCACGTGAAAGAGCTAGGTTGTCAAAACAATGTTACTATGACCATAATTTTAGGTTAATTCCTATGAAATTGCATTTATGCAAAGTGGGCTTTCAGTCTAAAGCTACGTATCAGTATGTCATGACTGGAATAAAATTTCGAGAAAAACAAATTGAGTTCTATAAGCAACACGATATATTGGAATTATAGAGCTTATGAATTCATTGAGTACAAACTTGTAAAATTGAATCCACGAAAAGCATAAGATTTTCCTTTCAATAACTTGATAGCTCACGTTAGAAGATAACAAGCTCATTTATTCACATCAAAGTTTAAATGGTGTACACCCCTCTCGAAATGACATGGAATCAAAGCATTATGACTATGTTGTGTACAAATAAACAAGTGATGCAAGCTTTTGAGAAGGGCGGTATAATCTAGCTGAGTTAAGAACCTGAACCAAGCAGTCTAATAAACCAGATTGAGGTCTCATCTCTTCTTCACCGAAGTTTCATGGGGTAAGTTCATCATCAGTTGCCATCCCCACTGAGTATTTTAGCTCAACGTTAGTCGCCTCTTCATCCACAACCACTGCATCTACCTCCTTGTTTCCTGTTCAACATCTGGAATCTGAAACAAAACAAAGCTGTATTAAAAATTATTATAAAAATTATTTATTATTACCTTCTCAATGTCCTTTTAATTTTATATGTATTTATGTATATATTTACCTTCATATGCGAAGTAAGATCTTTATGGTTCATGAATTGTAGCAGCATACATGAAAGTTAAATGAAGAGTTGTGCATGGTATTCTTGTTAAACCTATATCAGATATGAAAGCATAATTAAACAATAAGATTTGGACTATGAAATGTATTATAGTTAAGCACTTGAAACAAGTTCCATACATATACATATACATATACATATACATATACATACATACATACATACATACATACATACATACATACATATCTATATATATATGTATGTATGTATATGTATGTATGTATATGTATATGTATATGTATATATACATATATATACATATACATATATATACACACACATATATGTATATGTATACACACATATATATATACATATACATATATATAAACACATATATATATGTGTGTATACATATACATATATATATGTATACATATATACACACATATATATATATGTATACATATACATACATATATATATATATGTACGAGTATGGTGGCAAGTCCGTTGGACGTGTGCCAAGAAAGAAGAGTGAAAATTTTGTGTGTGCTACAGTTATGGTAGTGAAATATACATGCACAGAGACACATACACATTATGGTTTCTTGTATATCTATTAAAATTCAAATCCATTAAACATGTAATATCACCGTTCTCTGTAGCCAAGTTCTTCAATCTTGAAACCAAAGAAATTTGTAGATAATAAAAATAAAACTTTCAGAGAGAATAAAATAAAAATCAAGATTATAATAAGTAGTATACATAAACTGGAAAGGGCACACCTATTTTTTGTATTGAAACAATGAAAAGTAAATGTTGTTGAATAACATTGAATTGGTAAATCTTGTATAATACTCATTTATTGTAAGAGAATAAATTCTACATATAAGAACAACCACTTCCGTATGCAATTTAGGGTAAAAGTCATGCCACATCACTCTTTTACACCTTAACTGAAGTGTTAATAAACATAAAATTAAACTTCAATCAAACATAATAATAATACACCAACTTGTAGAGCATATCACAATAATAGTCAAATTGACAACCTTTAAAATTGCATCCATGATTTGCACATATCTCCTTCTGCGGCTTTTAGTTTCTTGATTCGTTCTTCTGTAGAGTGACACATCTTCAACTTCTTTTGTCCCATCAGTATTCAAATAATGAAACCAATACCCTCCAATAGCCTGCAGCAGCTCAAAAGTAATATAAGTTACCAAAAATTCCATGAAAGGAAGACGTGGGATTTTATGGATAAAAAAAATTGCATTCACAAATCAAAGATATAGAATTTGCTTGATATTTGAGATGTATGTAGTATTATGTTTACAAATATGTATTAATTTATCCTTCAAAGTTTCTTGCTACAGCAATAGTAGTAGCATATTGTTATTATTCAATTGCACATTTGAATATAACACTTAGTTAATATCGTTTTTTTTACTGATATTTCTAAATAATTTGAAGCCCTGAGCCTTTAAAACATGCCGAGGCTGAATCGGTGAACCCTATGCATGGGAAAGTAGAGAGTTCTTAAGGAAACTCCATATATAAGAGTAGTTCAATATATGGGAACAACATCATACTCTCTCACAAACAAAATTGTTGCCACCACACAAAAGCATCCAATAATCATTTTGCCTTTGTTTTCGCATGTTATAAATATATGCACATGTTAATACTTAGAAGAAAAAAATTAGCATGCCCTGTAGCTTTCGTAATACGACTAAAATTTTGTTTTTTTACTGTGAATAAACAGTAAGATGGTTATTACCTTTAAAGCTTCTTCATTAAAAATTGTTTGCCGCGACCATAATTGAAAGCAATGAATGCCTTAACTGGAGAATAGAGCTACCTGAAGAAACACTGAAGACCCAAGATATAATGAAACCTGAAGCTATGATTGCAAATAGGATTTGACTCGAAATCAATTCACAAATTGGGAGAATACAAATATCATTTAAAACCAATCATATAACCTGAATAAACTTTAAAAAAGCTATCACTTTTTAATCAAGATAACAATCAATATTGGAAGGAGGATTAATTATAGAACAGTGTAAGGCACAGAACAAATAGTGCAATTGCTATCTTAATGTAATCAACCAAAACCAGGGAAACATAGAAAAAACAAACTCAAAGCATTTTGAACAATGCATGTCCAAGATGGTTTAATAGAACTTTCCTAGAATATAAATTAATCAAACACGCTACTCATAAGCATTCATGCCTTATCAACTGATTTTCATCATATTGACGTGTTATATGACTGAAATGTCAAAGGGTACGTTATATTGAAATGAATCAATTCATCTTAATTAAATATTATTCACATTCGTTGAGTGCAACTGCAATCATAAACAAATGAAATCAAGAAATAGAAATTTTAAAGAGTTCTAACAAACTGATAATAATCTCTCTTTTTAAAAATAAAAATAAAACAGAGACTGAAATACAGTCGTATACTAAATTATCAGCCATGTCAATGATTCAAATTAGTGGGCATTGCCATAACTGAACGATGGACGTAAGTAATACTCTAGTACATATTCTTGCCAAATTTTTGATATACAGGAAGTAATATTCAAGGTGGAATAAACCAACATTGAAATGCATAAAATTGATGCTAGCAAACCCTTGTAGTCTTATATCATTTAGTAATATAATTATAAGGTAAACTACTTTATTTATTGTCTAGCCTTTTCTCTATTAAAACAAAAGTATTATATTTTTCTTTAATATAAAAAAATCTAGTGATTGCATTACTGTCCAGCTTCTCATGTATAAAATTTAAATAGCTTTTACAGACTACAGTCCTATCTAAATATGAAACCATGGAAATACGATTGTATAATAATATTTTAACTATTATAGTAACGAAGTAAACATAGCGACATCTGTAATTTAATGCATTCATTGTGATGAAGTTATGGAAAATGTTGCCGGTATTCAACCAAATAATACATAATTAAATTGAAAGTTCAAAATACTGCAGCTTCTTTGCAAATGCATTAATTACAGGAGATAAATAATAGTAAAATACGACTAAATTTTTTTTTTTTTACTGTGAATAAACATTAAGATGGTTATTACCTTCAAAGCTTCTTCATTAAAGATTGTTTGCCGCGACCATAATTGAAAGCAATGAATACCTTAAGTGGAGAACAGAGCTACCTGAAGAAACACTGAAGACCCAAGATATAATGAAAGCTGAAGCTATGATTGCAAATAGGATTTGAATCGAAATCAATTCGCAAATTGGGAGAATACAAATATCACTGAAAACCAATCATATAAACTGAATAAACTTTAAAAAAGCTATCACTTTTTAATCATGATAACAATCAATATTGGAAGGAGGATTAATTAAGAACAGTGTAAGACACAGAACAAATTGTGCAATTGCTATCCTAATGTAATCAACCAAAACCATGGAAACATAGGAAAAACAAACTCAAAGTATTTTGAACAATGCATGTCCAAGATGGTTTAATAGAACTTTCCTATAATATAAATTAATCAAACATGCTACTCATAAGTATTCATGCCTTATCAACTAATTTTCATCTTATTGACGTGTTATATGACTAAAATGTCAAAGGGTAAGTTATATTGAAATGAATCAATTCATCTTAATTAAATACTATTCACTTTTGTTGAGTGCAACTGCAATCATAAACAAATGTAATCATGGAATAGAAATATTAAAGAGTTCTAACAAAATGATAATAATATCTCTTTTAAAAAAAATATAAAACAGAGACTGAAATACAGTCCTATACTAAATTATCAGCAAAAGGACATATGATCTGTTAGCATATCTCATTATAATTATTTTTACATGACCAAACATAAGCAGGATTAGATGTGGGACCTATTTCTACTTCATATTTTTACTTGAAGAAAATGCAAGGACAGAAGTTGATAGCATCTGTGAAGTCTCCGTAGTTGAAAAGGTTGATAAAGTGTATTAATTTTCTATCTACATGTAGGTAAAATACTTCAGTTTGGCAGTAGAAAACAAAGTAACTAACATTAACTTGGTACATGGAAGAGTGATAATTTATCACTACATCAGCTAGCATCCCGTCATACATGAGTCTAAGTAGCAAATTGGATAATAGTAGCTAAAAGATCATTCTTTTTCATTTTAGTTTTGGATACAAATGTATGTAAACATGAAATGAACAGTCTAGAATCAAATAAGCGAAAGATGAAAACAAAATAGTACCTCCGTTCCTTTTGTACTTGTTCACGTATCATCATGAAGCCCTCTTGCTTTCCAAGTTTGTTTCTTTTTGGTTTTATTCCGATGCTAAGATACAATAAGCCATTAAATTTTGTAGTCAATAAATCATCCCAATTCATACTTGCATTGTACTATGTTATTTTTGTAAACTTACTGTCTTTATCACAGAGATCGATTATGACAATTCAAATAAAACCCGACACAAACTATCTGCTGATGCAAATGAAAATTCACGAGCATACAACAGTTGAGGGACAACGCTACAATCAAATCAACTCAAACTCTTAAATCAAAATTCAAAATTAGTGTAAACAGAACTCAAACTATTAGATCAACTAAAATTAAATCCAAGCCTAACGTAATTTCTTAAATTAACCAAAATAAATAATGAAATTTAACATATCAGGTTTTCATACAGCAAGTCTGAACATTTTAGTTTTAACATCAAAATCATCAAATTTGAAATAAAAAAGATAAAAACAACAAAAATAATTAATATTTAAGTGCTTTAAGTACCTGAGAGAGAATTTGTTAATCCAGGACAAAAGCGATGTGGGTAATCATTTGGGCTTTTCCAAGAATTTGTGGAGGAGAAAGAGGAATTAGGGCTACGGTTTATTTATGTAAGCGATAAGAGAGATGATTATACTGCGGAATAAGTTTGAGATCTTACGTTGAGTAATAGAATCGACGTTTGTTGCAGTTTGTCCAAAATTGGTTGCCATAGATTTCCGTGCAACATTGAAAAGGACAGCGTCGTCGCGGTAGGAGGGAAGAAGAAAAGTTGGTAAATTCAGTTCAATAGTGTTGAAAATGGGAGAAGGTGAAGGACTAATCTTTTTGACGTAGAAGAAAAAGGAAGAAGAGGAAAAAGGAATACGGAGAAAAAAGAGAAGAAGAGGAGGAAGACAGGTATTGAATTTGAAACGTGGGAAGATGTAGTTGTTGGAACGTGGATCAGTCGGTTGTACAAAGACAAAAGTGCCCTAATAGCTTTGGTTAACTGGTGTTTGCAATAAGGGTGCTATGGGAATTGAAAAAAAGGCTCCACTTTGACCGGTTTGACCAGGGTTTTGCTTTATATATATATATATATATATATATATATATATATATATATATAAATGAAATACATCATAATATAGGCAATATATAAGATTTACTAAAATGGTGATGGAATTATTTTTAACAGTTCACTATCTAAAAGAAATAATACAATGAAATGAATGATAGATTGATGGTTGTATAATTTGTTAGTTTGGTCCTACTACATACGATGCGATTGTAACAATGGACATCTTTATAGCTACTTGATTAAGTACCAATTAGCCCCTACTCAACATTAAGTACCAATCAGACCAAGTTTACCAAAATGATCATGACCCATGTGGGTCAGCGGAATAGAGATCTTAAGGCTAAATTAACACCAGAGAGGGGTGAATGGTGTTTAATTGATTATATGAATAATTTTCAAATTCTTTTAGATTCTAGTTGGAATGATGTAATTAACAATCACAGAAATAATTGATTCAAAGTGCAGACATAAGTAAAAGTAAAAAGGAAGGAACAATTAGGATTTTATAATGGTTCAAAGTACCCTACATCCAGCCTCGCACAATTCCTTATATGAATTTCTTTTCAACTAGTAAATACAAATATAATCTCGATTCCAATGCTACCGGACACACCTCCAGAATCCCAACCTCCGAGAAGAGTCACTTAATTTCCTGGCTAAAAGCACACCCACTAGATTTACAGGCTACTAAGCAATTTCAATTGATTTTGTGGGCTACAATCACACCCACAAGTATAGCAGTATGATTTGATAGAATTTTATAGACTCGGATCTTTGATCTTGAATACAATTGATCCTATAACCCTTTAATAGCACTTTGATCTTTATCAGAGTGAGAGAAATGAAAAAAATCAAAAAGTAGACGAAGAAGAATTTAACTAGTGATGATTGAATTTGATTTTGGTAAAATTTCGGTAGAGTTTGGTTATATTTTGATGTAAAAAATGAGAGAGTGTAAGGAGGAGAGATGAATAAGAAAGTAGATGTTTAAAATACGTTTGGAAGTCTGGTATATACAAGGAAACAACTGTCATGTCCATTCATGAAGAGATATGATGAAAATGCACTTCTATTTAAATTTGAATTTTGAGAATTATGGCCACTATGTCGACATAGAGTATGCCGACACACTCTTCACAAAATTGAAAAACACTCTAAAAATATTATTTTTGAAAATTTGTTGCTTTGTAAAATAAGCTGATACTTTGTAGAATCATTTAAATATATTTTATACACATTGTAATCAAAATATAACTTATAAAACTTTATAAAATAATTTTGAAAGATTTAATAAAAGTATTCAATATAATGTAAATAATATATATAAAATCAATAGAGTTATAAATTATAATTAAATATCTAAAGTCAAAATATAAATACCAAAATAGAAAAAAGGAAGATATAAACTAAAATACCAAAAATATATAATAGATTAGAAAACAATTAAAAACTTAAAATAGTATCTTTGTAGATATAGAAGGTTAAGAAATTATTTTGAGAAATATTTTGGATAGATGTTTGAAAGTATTATATTAAAATTCAAATATTTCAAAAATATTTAAAACTTATTTGAAATAGAGAAAGAGATCAAGAAATTGTTATCAGGGTTTAATAAAAATTCTATGACTCTGCAATTTATCTGGAATATCTTGAAATCTTGAACTCTTCGATACTCTTGAGTTTTCAATTACCATCATCTTGAATCTACACTTGACATTAGCACTTTTAATCTACTTTTGATACTGTACAATCTTCCTAATCAACACCTAACTAATATCCTTCAGTATATATATCTTGATAAAACACAAGTATCGATATTTTATATAATGTCTTATGGTTGTTATCATCAAAACCAAAAATTAAAGTGTACTAACTATCTTCCCCCTTTTGATGATGACAAATCTGTATATAAAATATAATATTACTCCTCCTGGGTTACCAAAATCCCCCATAATCTATCCCTAGATTTTATTTCTTTCTCCTTTGTCATCAACAAAAATAACCACCTAAAACTATAACTCTAGCATTAATTCTTACTCTAATTCTAACTCTAGCTCCCTCTAAATAAAGTACTAATTGATATGTATAAGAATTATACATAATGATGATGAGAATGATTGTTTAAAAACAATAAGTGATATGTAAAATTAGATAATCACGAAATAATCATAATCAATCTAAAAATTCACCCAATCCAACAAGATTAATATCACACTACATTCAAATAAATCTACATAAATCAAACCAATCAAATCCAAACCAAACCAAGTACTATCATTTATATACAATCAAACCTATTTAAACTAGACATTTCGAGGAACTTTAACCCATCCATCAGTGCCAAAGATTGGATTCACTTTGATAGCATCCTAATCTTCATCATCATTGTTGAGGCACACTCTGAATTAGTGATTGGTTCTTCTTCAAGGCAGAAATCATCCATTGAATCGCGTCGAAATGCCTTTCTTGCTCCTTGATCGTCTGCATTTGAGTTAATTCTAAGTGCCTCTGGTTTCTTAGAATGAAAGAATGTTCTTGAATGATTTAAGAGTTTATTCAAAGTTTTCGCACAGTTTCTTAATGTTGGGAAGTCATTATTAAAGAGATAAGTTATATATGAAAAATAATGAGGATAGAGACTGAAAATAATGATTTCTACAGTCAATATGTATATAGGGGTAAGAAGTCGTTTGAAATGAATTGGTATTCGGTAGTTATTATTTTTTAATTTAAATTTTCTTTGAAAACTAGTCGTTATATGTCGACATACATGATTTGCATATGTCGACATATGCAATACATTTTTCAACTTTATATTACATTTATATTGTTTTAGCCTATATTATTATATTAGTAGGACTTTCCAGAAACAATTGACAATGTATAAAATAAGAAATAAAATGTTCATTGATAATAAGGATGAGTACAAGGATTAAAGAAAAATACATGAGATTTAACATGCATGAGATTTAACATAAGCTTTAAAGTTAGAAAATTCAAATACAAAGATAGCTTAAACAAGCAACTAGAGATACGTGAACAAAGATGAAGAAGAACCACCAAGCTTGCGGATGATCTTTCCAAAGAATTTATCTATTTTATTGAAAATTGAGGTAAATCTCTTAGAGAATGATTTATTAAGCTTTCTTTAGTTGTGAATGATCTTCCAATGATTTTTAAGAAGATCTTTGTTGGATGGATTAGGTGGCATATCGATACATCCCAAGGTAGTATTCTCCACTTCTTGTTCTTTCTCCTCGACTTCCATTTCCTCTCCTTCCTATTTCTCTTCCTCCTCTTCTCTAATTTCTTGCTCCTCTTCCCAAGCCAACCATTATTCCTTTTCCGTAAGTATTTCATAATGCTCGAAAAGGGTGAAATATGTTAAGTGAAATGTTGGCCTTGTCAAATGTTTTCGAGTAAGTATTTCCTCTCTTTTAAGGTCAACACCAAAATAATGAAAAATATTAGTAAGATACATAACATGAAATAGTGTTTACTGTTTAGAAAGATTTTTCAAAAAAAGTTCATGCAAAATGACTTGGGACCAATTTATGTCAGAGTGACGATAATTGGCGAAAAGAGCTTTGAAAACTTTTTGTGTTCGCTTATTATAATTACATGTTCTAAGAGTAATACTTTGTTGCAAAAGAAGGCTTAAAATTCTTGCTTTTGGATGCAAATTTTTTTTTTTAAATTCAGAATCATCATCACTTTTGAAAATGTCATGGATTATTTCACAATTTTGAAAATCAATTTGGAAAGTTGAAAGGTCCATTCCACTAGTTGCACCAAGAATGTGACCCAAATGTTCACAATTTAAAACAATATGTGTCCCCTTGATACTACTCCAAACTTTTCCTTCCCTTCCATTATGAAACTTCCCTTTTAAATTTTCATAAAACATCTTCACCAATTTTGTATAAAAAACTGAATTATTTTGAGAAGCATCAATTAAACCAAAAATTTAATTTTGCAAACAAAGATTAAAAAGATTGTAAGCAGGAAAATCTTCAAAAATAGCAAATCTTCCGAGAAAGACTTTTCCAAAAGATATATACTCATTATAGGCTTGCATGGTTTCTTAATCATTAAAAATATATTCTTTTATTTTCTTAGAAGGCCTCATAGTTTCCTTAGTATTACTTGAGGATGCCATTGAAGAGAAGTTTGAATAGATAAGAGAGTTTATGATCTGTGAATTTGAAAATGAAAGTAAAATATGAATGGATGGAGATAGAGTAAGTAAATAGAGAATCAAATGACATGTTCTCTGGTAAAAACATCTTTTTAGAACATAGGATTTGGCGAAAAGGTGGAGGAAAATTCAAATTTTGAATTTGAAATTGAAAATCTGCCTAAGTATGTCAACATATGCTAGAGATGTATTCCGACATACATGTCGAATTTTTCAAAAAAGTTTTTTCTTTAACTATATCGTTTTTTATTATATATATATTTATAATTATACTTTTAGAAAAATAATTTTAAAAATATATTATATTACTATTATATTTTTAAAATATAAAATATTTAAATTTAAAATATAATCACAAATATTCAACCAATATTATTATTAATCTATAGGATATTCCTAACAACCAATAAAGCAATAAAAAAATTCATTCAAGAAATTAAAACTTTCGATTTATTAAAAGCATACATTTTTCTGATCCATTTCACCATTCTGTTTTAAATTATGTACTGCTATGAAGCATATGTTATCAATTTCTATATCTGATTCATTACACTTAAGGATGTGTCTGAATTATCTAATGTTGCAGCATAGGCTCTTCTCTGTTTTCTGGGTGAATCAGTGTTTGGTGTAGTTTTCAGTTTATTGGGATATGGACAGTCTTATTATATATGGCCAAGTTCATAGTAGTTATAATAATTAATGCCATTTCTGCTTCCACTTCAGTTTTGGGATTTTTGTTGTCATTGCTTTTGAAATTGTTCATCTCCTATATTTTATAAATTTTCTAAAATTCCTTGTCAAGAAAGCAACTTCTTCATCATCATCGCTGTTTGAATCCAGATTATCTGTCATTCCATTAAAAGTTATAGATTTCTTCTTTATTGCTTTGCATTCGCTCCTGACCTACATTTAAAAGACATTAAATTGTCAATTAATTCTTCAATTTTTAGAATGCTAATGTCATTAACCTCTTTGATTGCAAGAGTCTTCTGATCACATTCAGGAGTAAGTGAATTGAGGATTTTTCAAATTTAATCCTCCTCGGAAATTTTATTACCTAGTGCAATAAGTGGGTACACTTTATCTTGGAATCTACTGCATATATATTAGATATGGACTCATTTTGAATAATTGAAACTATTTGTTAACATGGAAGTTTTAGTCTGTTTAACCTTACTTGTTCCTTCATGTGTAACTTGCAAAGTTCTCCAAATTTCAAATGCAAACTTATATATAGATACTCTATTAAACTCATTACTATCCAGCGAAAAAAACAATGTATTCATAGCCATAGAGTTACTTTATGCGACTACTTTTTGGTCAGTAGTCCACTAAGCAAAATTAATCTCGGGTTCAGTGTACTCAGTTTTTGTGATATTCCAAGCATTTAAACTGATCGACTGCAAAAAAAATTGAGAACAGAAGTAGCTATGATTTCTCCTCTAATAATGAGGAATTTAATGCAAATTCTAGTGAAGGAGACTTCAAATAATGTGACAAAACTTCAAGAATGAGTCATATTCTCCTGGATTCGCCTCCACAGGAGATTATTGCTAAAGATGCTCCCCCAGCAGCCGAACGACTTCATGGTTCTCCGCCTAAGGAAACCGATATTAACTACGGGAACTTGAGCAATGCTTATGTTGACACCAATGAACTCATAGGAGATGATTTCAAGTTTAAAGGATTGTCTTCTCTCCCCGGTCATGATGTGTCTAGAGTTAGCCTTGGTCCCACTGTAGTCGCTTCCTGATTCAGATTGTAAAGTCCTTTTAGGCCACCTACAACACGTTACACATTTCATTAGGGTCACATACGCTTACATACGCATTATCTAGGTTCATTTTCGATCGCTAAACCTCTTTATTCATTTCTTTTATCAGCTACTATGGGATGTCGTGGGGTTATAAGGACCTTAAACAATTTACTTACACACAGTGCTGGTCAAGACGGACTTCAAGCTATCATCAACCCTAAGAAACTGAGAAAGAGTAGAGATGGAGGAAAGATTTGAAAGCTGAAGTTCATCGTTGGGAAGACAAGGACCGAGGTAGAGTTTATAGGAGTGGTTATGGGAAGATGAAAACTCGGACAACGGGGAAGAGCCCCCAAGAAATTGAAGGTGGACCATGGTTCTCATCCTTCCAAGCACCAAGCATTTGCCCCAGCTCCAGTCTCTATTAGAATTGAAGTTCCGACTTCTACTATTCGAGTCTCTCCATCAACCCAGACTCTTTCGACTCATGTAGTGCCTGTTTCTGGTTATTCACGCCCCCGTAGGAGGCCTTCTTATATTCTCCCGTCTAGTCCACTTAAGCTTGAAGTCGTGCTCCCTGGATGGTTTCTGAAGGGATCTTAATTTGATCGTGACATGCACCTGATCCATAAAGATTCTTATATACCCCATCTCCAGGCAATTTAAAGCAATTTGGATCAAGCTGAAGGATGGGAGAAGTTATGTAAGCAACTGGTGGAAAAAAAAACCATAAAAACTACCAAGAAATCCTTTCCTTTGTGTCGAAAAGGGATGATTATGACATGATATTAGAGGAACATGACACAAGAATTGAGCAATTGACAAAGAAGAGGGAGCCTGCACTTTGAGAGAGTAAGGGCAATGCTAGTTTGTTGAAGGAATTAAAAGAGCCTCACATAACAATCGAGGTCATGTTTGAAGACGAAATCAAGAAGGCCTATGCTAATGAGGTTAAGCTGAAAAAGGAGCTTGAAATTCGAGATTAGATCATTGAAGCTCAGAAGCGAATTAGTGCTGGTCATGACAAAGCAGTCGAAGCTTACAAAAAGAAATTGTTGATTATGCGGGAATTATGGAATCCCGTGACAAGTCCATTTCCGACTAGGCTCAAATGATTGCTTCACTTCATGAAAGAGTCGCATAGCTTAATGCTAAAAAGACCCAAGTTGAAGTTGAGAAAGCCACCGTGATGGCGAACTACTTGGAGTCGCAGGATACCTTTGAAAGGAAGATGGAGAAAATGGATGACACCATCTTGAATTTCTATGTTAACTTCTTGCTGCATTAGGGTAGCCATTGGCTATCTGGGCACTATATTCCCATGTAATCTTGATGTTGTTTGGAAAGAAGTTCTGGCCAATTTTCGAGAAAACGGGGATGTGTATTCCCAGCAAGAGCTAGAGGACGCCTTTCCCAACGAAGAGGCGAAGAAGGTTTGGTAGAGGGTCAAGAGATCATTCGGATTGAAAGGGAGCAGAAGACTGCCTACGATACTGCAATTACAACTACAACTGCTAAAGTGTTGTCAAAGCCCTTCAGTTATGGACGTAGCGAATAATCAAACAGCCTCGTGATCAGTCGGGAACTATTCCAGTTTCATCCAGTATTGCTTTGTTGTCCACCCCTTCAGTAGCTGTTCAAAAAGCCTTGGGTAGTCCTGGAACTTCACCAAAGATCGTGCAGCCATCTAAAGAAGGAGATGGCGGGAAGTATGAGATAGAAATTCTCGGTCACACCTTTAATGCAGGTAACCTTCTTGTTTCTTCCGATTTTAAGAATCTTTATCTCATGCTACAAGAACAAGATGAACTGAATGCTTTCGTTTTTGATCTTATAGGTCCATTTTCTTTGCTTATTGAACTACCAATTTCCTCGGTCCTGGTGGTTGCTTCTATTTCGACTGCCTCAATGCTTATGTTTGTAGCTGCTTTGATCACCATGCCCGTGTATAGCTCACAATCAGGGCCGGAGAAGATTGTTGCGTTGCATGGCCTGGACGACCTTTTGTATTTTTGGAGGGCGATTTAACAGTAGTTGACACTCGAGAGCATGTAGACAAAGCTGGCCATCTAAGTAAAACTGAACAGCAAATAGTGGCAGCTAAGAGGGAAAAGAATGAGGAGAAAAAGTCTTTGAGGAGCTCCTGCAAGTCCTTGAAGCACAATACCAAGGGGAAGTCCTCCGAGGAGGTCGAAGAACAAGGAGGAGACATTGACGAGGAGGCGATAATTGATATTTTTGGCAGCGACACAACTCCTGGTGGGGATTTTGAGAAGAAGAAACTTCCGACCAATGGAAAGAAATGAAGTGGTGGAAAGAAACATTGACAGGCTCGAGTGATAATGGAGCTGGATATTGGGACATTTTGATTTGTTTGACATGTATATTGTACAAGTGTAGAATCTACACTTATTTTTTTGTTGTAGCATCTATAATTTTCTTTTTATTGGCTGATATTGTATAGGTACGGCCCCTACATTTTGACTTTATATAGAAAATGTTATAAGGAATGAAAAGATTAATGTTTCAACTATTATCTCTTCTATGTTCTTCCTTATTTGTCATGTACTTAACTTGCTTTTATACTACTTATCTGTGCATATAGCATGATTTATTTTTCTATAATTTCTATTCTCTATATTGAAGTGTTGTGTTTCTGCAATTTATAACTAAATTTATAACTAAATGTTTGGAGAAATAGGCCCATGGAGTAGTTTTCCTTTCAACTAAATGTTGGTATGTGTGTGCCCCCTACTTCATAGGGTTGTTTTGTCCGAAAAACTTGTCAAATAACTAGTTGATTCGAGTGATTCCTTAGATGTATGCAGCAAATCTACCTTGCGGTTCCTATCTTCGAGAACTTATGGCTCGAGCGTCTCGACTCTGGAGATTTTGTAGATCAACGAATGGAATTCTTCGCCAATTTCTAGTTGTACGACATTGCTGGATTCATGTCAATTACTTTTGATAGTAGATTCTTGTTAGTCCTGTAATAGGCGAGTTTCTCGGTGCTGTTAGGATAATACCGGTACTTATAATCTTAATGATTTGATGATGGTGCTTTGAGAGCGTGGTTTTACGGCTCAAGAAGTGACGTGCGGCTTATGGGAGTGTGCGTCTTTTAAGAGCGCGCGACTTATGAAATGCATGCCTTGTGGGATTGATACAACCTGTGGATCTAGAATGGTTTGGTACTTCTTGTTGTTGCTATTCTTCGAGTAACGTGAGGGGTTCGTGCTTCTAGAGCGTGGTTCCACGGATCAAGAAGTGATGTGCAGCTTATGGGAGTGCACGACTTAAATAATTATATTTGCTTGGACGTGATTCCACAACCCAAGAAGCGGTGCGCGACTTTGATTTGAGCCTTCCAAATGTTGTTGGAGCAACACCGGTTCTTAGACGGTAGGGATCGAGTTCGTCAATCCCACAGTTTGAGTCGATTTGCATTCATTGACTCGGTAGGTAAATGAGGCATACTTGAGCATGGTTCCACTATCTCAAGCATCGATTGGATGGTTTTGAGTTGATTTAACCCCGTCGACTCAACAAGTTGCTTTTGTTAACACAGTTTCATTAGTTCAGAAAGCAAAGAAATTTTATTAATAAAACTTGGGCAGGTTCTGCCTATTTACAATGCCTCTAGTTGTTCGAGACATTTTATTTATGAGAAATAGGAAATACATAAAATGGTCTTAGAAAAAGTAACAGTGTAGTGATTTTCTATTCCAAGCTCGAGGAATATGGGTTCCATCAACAATTGTTAGCTTGAATGTGCCATCCCTAGCTTATGGCCAATCGCATAGGGTCCTTTCTAGTTTTGTCCGAATGTTCATGGTACAGGGTAAACCCATTTGAGGACAAGGTCTTCCACTTTGAAAGTACTGTTACAGATTTTGGAATTGAAATATCATGCGACCCTTTTCTAGTGAGCAACGGCCCTTAACTTGTCGTCGTCCCTTTTCTCATTGACCATACCGAGCGACTCGAGTAGGAGCTGCTCGTTTTGGCTTTGATTAAAGTTTTGCTTTCAATGAGAGGGGTATTCTAGTCCGACTAGGATCATTACTTCTAAACCATATGCCAATGCAAACGGTGAGGGCCCGGTTGTAGATTTGTGCCTTGTCCTGTAAGCCAATAGCGTGAGTGGAAGTTCGTCAATCCAATTTCCTTTAGCTTTAGTTAGCCTCTTTTTGATAGTGGACTAAATGATCTTGTTCACTGCTTCCACTTGCCCGTTTTCCTATGGATGTGCAGCAGTGGAAAAGCTTTTCTTGATTCACAAGTATTTGTAAAAGTCTTTAAACACAGCGCTTTGGAATTAAGTCCCGTTATTCGTGATGATTATTTGTGGCACTCCAAACCTAAAAATAATATTTTTAGTGACAAGATTAATAACTTTCTTTGTGATAATAGTGGCCAGCAGTTTTTCTTCGGCCCATTTGATGAAATAGTCAACAGAAACTGTAGCATATTTGGCTCCTCTTTTTGCTATCGGTAACACACCAATCAGATCGATTCACAACCCTAGATTGTGAATAGCCATGAGCAGACCATCAGTGTTAGCTCTGTTGAAGGAATTCTTTTGATCTTGCCGGATCTTTGGCATTGATCTCATCCTCTGGCATAATCCACTGCATCACAGTTTACTATTGGACAAAATTACCTATATCATAGAACTTTCTTTGCAAGGGTTTTCCCCCAGTGTGATATCTCCAGTCGCCTTCATGAACTTCCCTATGGATTCTTCGGGCTTCATCATCGGTCATACACCTGAGCAAGGGAGTAGAGAATCTCCTTCAATAAAGCATTCCATCTTGTACTACAAACCGTGGTGCCTTGTGATGGAAAATTTTCAATTCATTCTTGTCTACAGGGAGTGTTCCTCGGTGTAGGTAGTCCTTGATCGGTGTCATCCACATTTCTTGTTCTTAAGTTGCTTAAAAAATACAATCGATATCCATCTCTCTTATGCTCGGAGGGGTCGGAGTTTCGACTGAGTCTAGCCCTAAGGACAGAGCTTCTTTAAAACTAGCCAATTTGGCCTTCGTGTTTTATTCCCTCGAAATATGATTTATGGTGTAATGTTCGATGTCATTCAGTAGTTCTTGCACTTTAGATAAACATGGGAGAGATTCTCTCCCCAAGCCTAGTATTCGCCTTGCACCTGGAAGACAACTAGCATAGAGTTGCTATAGATGTGTGCGGACTTTATCCCAAGTTCCTTCATAACATTTTGGCCGGCTATCAGTGCTTTATATTTCGCTTTATATTTATTACAGGGAATTCCAAGCGTAAGGCATAGTAAATAGATCGTCTTTCAAGAGTTTCGATCGCTACTCCTGCCTCCGAGCAGAAGTTGTTAGATGCACCATTGATGAACAACTTCCAACGTGTCTCCACTTATGGAGCAATTCCTTCTTCATCATCTCAAATCGTGAATTCGACGTTGAAATCTACCT
The DNA here is from genome assembly GCA_030765085.1 of Allium cepa. Lineage (NCBI taxonomy): Eukaryota > Viridiplantae > Streptophyta > Magnoliopsida > Asparagales > Amaryllidaceae > Allium > Allium cepa. The sequence goes on from CM060942.1 coordinate 619,969,542, forward strand.
GCGCCTGCCCATCGTTCGCCATTCCAGGATGGTAAGTAATTTCATATTAACTTAGTTCGATGTTCTATTTGATAAGTCGTTCGTACGTCTTGAGGTGGTAAAATAGTAGCTTCAAGGATTGATCTGTTTGCACTTTGATCGGATGTGCCTGGAAGTACAGTCATAACTTTTTGGATGCGATCAAGAGGCAATATGCTAGTTTTTTCAATTTCGGATAGTTCCTCTCGGCTCAAGTGAATCATTTACTGATGTAATATATGGGTCACTGGACATTGGCTTCTTCTCGTATTGAGTGTGGAACTTAATGCATGGGGCGAGACTACTGGGTAGACAAACAAGTCTTCCCCGTCTACCGCTTTGACAGGATTGGCAGGGTTTTCATATGTCACAGCAGCTCTTCGAACGTAGTATGACAAGCTTGATTCCATTTGAAATTCTTCTTTCCCTTCTTTAAAGCGTCAAAGAACGGTATACATCCATCGGTAGCTTTTGAGATGAATTGGCTTAGTGCTGCAACTTTTCTGTTCATGCTTTATAACTCCTTATTCCTCGGTGCGTCGAACTCCCTTAAAACATCAATTTGTTCGAGATTTGCATCGATGCCACTGGCGCTTACAATGAATCCTAAGAACTTTCCAGTGGCTACCCGAAGTGAAATATAAGTTGAATGAGTTTCATTCCATATTTGTGGAATATTTCAAACATTTCGGCCAGGTTATCCAAGTGATTTACAGCTATGCGTGACTAAACCAACATATTATCTACATAAACTTCCATAGTCTTCCTGATCTGATGTTTGAACAACATGGCATTCACTTGTCGTTGGTAGGTTGCCCCAACATTCTTTAGGACGATGGCATCACTTGTAGCAGTATAATCCCAGATTAGTAAGCAAACTGGTATTTTGCTGGTCAGGTTCATACATCATGATCTAGTGGTACCTTAAGTAAGCATCCATAAATGATAGTAGTTCATGTCCAACTGTCCCATCAACAAATTGGTCAATTCTAGGCAGAGGAAAGCTGTCTTTTGGAAAAGCTTTGTTTAGGTCCAAGTAACCGATACAAGTTCGTCATTTTCCATTGGACTTCTTGATTAAGACCGTGTTGGATACCCATTTGAGGTAGTTGCATCATGGATAAAACAATTCTCCATCAGCTTATCCACTTCTTCTCTCAGCACTTTGGGTCGTTTGGGTCCCAGGCTGCGTCTCTTTTGCTTCACTGGTGTATACATGGGATCAATATTAAGTGTGTGGCATGTAATCTCCGATGAAACCCCACACATATTGGAATGTGTCCAAGTGAATATGTCCAGTTTGGCATGAAGAAATTTGATGAGTTCTAGTTGCATCTTTGTTTCCAAGATGTGATTCAATTTTTAGGACTTGTGTTGGGTCATTCATATCAACTGGGATAGACACCATCAATTCCACCGGTGCTGCCCGTTCCTTCCCTAAACTCTTATGTCTAGGTTCCAAAGCCTTGTTGAATCAACTACTATCCTCAAGCCAGGGGAGGCTCTTTAGTTGCTATTCGGTAGGTTCACGAATGTGTAGTTCTACGAGAATGTGTAGTTCTATGATGTAGCATTCTCTAGTGGCACTTTAGACTCCTTTGATCACCCTAACTCCATTCTCTATTGGAAATTTTATGGTTAGACACCTTTGAGCTAAAATAATGCTGAATCTTGTCTAAGCGGACCGGACCAAGAAAGAATTGTAAGTGGATATTTCATCTATAATCACAAAGTTTGGATAAGGACAACTCTTCGATCACTTTCTTTGAGTTCTATGTGTAAACCAACGTTTCGACTAGTTGTATAGGTTCACCGGTAGATCCCTGGATCTTCGTTCGACAAGCGGATACGTCCTTCTTACTAATCTTCATTTGATCGAATGTGTGTTTAAAAAGGATATTCATAGAACTGCCATTATCCACCAGTACTTGCCGGACCACAGTTGGTCCGGTTCCCACCTTCACAACCATGGGTTTGAGGGTTGAAGCTTCTATTCCTTCAGTGTCTTGATTCCAAAATACTATGTCATCATTTAAGGTTTTCTGCTTCTTGGTAGGAGTTCCATCTTCAATCGTGAAGCACGGATCTTTTGGAATGTGTCTTACTAAGCTTGCATATCGCTCTATTTCTACCCAACTCTTCTGCACAGGATGAGGTTCTCTAGATATTGTTCTGATAATGAGTCTCTGGTCCGTGTGTTTGAATCCCTCTTTGCTGGTTCTAGCTTGGTTTCCTTGGTCTTAGGAGCTTAGGGAGCTATAGGCTAGTCGGGATTTTGTGGTTTTCCCATATACTAAAGAGGTGTATTTTCTCGAATCATCTCTTCAATTAGATTTTTCAAGTGGGGACACTCATTTATGTTTTGGCCATTTATTTCATGGAAGCATTAGTACTTTCCATAATGCTTTTTCTATTTAGTTGCTTCCTTTTTAGGTGGCTTCTTGTACACCTTCAATCCTTGTGTCATAAGGTAGATATTCTCTAGATTGTCATTAAGTGGGGTGTGGTCTTCGAGCCACGATCCTTTAACTTGCTTGTTACTTCCACTTTGCTTGTTGGAATTCTGGTTCTTCCTTTTCTAATTCCCATCCTTCTCCGTGTTTCCTGCAGTGGCCCCGAAGGTATTTGCGCCTTGTTTTTCCATTATACCATTCTTTCCAACATTGATGGTTATAGGTTAGCAGGTTTTTCTTCTAGCCCCTTTTCCTCTTCCAATCTCAGGTACCGGATTGCCTTTCGATTAAAGTCCTTTTTGGTGTTAGGTTGTTTCATCTTGATCCATTTTCCGAACTCAATGTCGGGATGGATGGTACGGATCAGGGCCATGAAGACCATATCTTCATTTAGGTTACTTCGGTGACCGCTGTGTTAAACAGGCTTATGAAGGATTTCAAAGATTCATTTCATCCTTGAAATAGGCCCGATATAGGCATCATGTCTTTGGTTGTGCCCTGTGAAGCCTAAACTGATCAAGGAACGTTGTTGCCGATTCTCCGAAAGTGGAGACGGATTTAGGTGGGAGCCTGGTGAACCAAATGGAAGCAATTCCCTCTAGAAAGATTGGAAAAAAACATCAACATCGAATGGAATTTAAAGCATTCGCTCCATCCATGTACTAATTATACTTGTACAAGTGAGGTTTTGGGTCCCTAGTTCCATCGTAGGACGGAATAATCGGCATAGTGAATTTTTAGGATATCATGCGTTCATAATGTCATCAGTAAAGGGAGTCTGGATTGGAGCGGATTCCTATTCATCATATCTCATATTCTTACTTACATCTATTAGGTGCTTGATCATGTCCGTAATATATGCCTCTGATGTCCGGTAGTCTGTGGTTCGGCTGTCATTGACTATACTAAGTGTTTGATCTTGCAAACGATCTTGGTAGGAGGACTGAATCCTAGGCTCTCCTATCTTCAGGGAGCCATTAACTTGGAGTTCCGTTAGCTTGTAATTGGTTGGGTGGGGGCAGTTTCGACATCTTTACCAGTATTGAGTGCGTTAGTGTTTTTTTTCAACTCGCCGTCGTCAAGTTGTTCATCATGTTCATAGTCAGAGAGATCCACTATTATGTTTTCCCGTGGGGTTTTCATTCCCAGATTCAAGTTCGTGGCGGGGTACTTTGCAATTGGTAGAGTGCTTGTATTTCCTTCTATAGTGATTTCTATAGCTATGCTCACTATTTCTTTTTACCACTGTCATTCGTTTCTCCTGTTTAGGCCTGAAATAGAAGAATTTTTCTGCTCCATGGCAGCCGTGGGCTCTGGCATGGTTCTCGGAGCAGCAAACGATTGCAAGGTTAGGAGGGCATTTAATTTTTCCATAAGAGCTTTTTAGCTGTTCCCCATCTTTTGGTTGATTTCATCAACTATCTTGTTTAACTCGCCTCTATTGACAACTTCATGCTGGGTAGAAGATCCCGACACATGATCTCCTTTGTTGGTGCTAGAATTTGCTCTGACTAATAGGTCGTTAGCGCCGTTAACTTCAGCTTGCCAAGGATTGGTTTCTTATCCAGCTATTATAGCTCCTATAGATCTTCCAAAAGCCTTTCCCTTTCTTCCTAGGGCCACTGATTCTCAATAGCAAAACTTCTAAGCAAAGATTGAGGATCTAACTTCTAAACCTGTCTGATCTAAAGTAGATAGCTAGATCTGAGCCTTATTTGGGTTCTCAGTGGATGCACCGAAATGTTAACCTAAAAAATGGATCAACACCCTGTATTGAATGTGAGAGCACCAATCCTTTTTATCAAGGCAAATAAAATAAATAAAAACAATTGTAGATCGCCAAAAAAGTAAAGGAACAAGAAGATTTTTATAGTCGTTCGGTTGTTATCGAAGATTACATCCATTTTATAATTTTCTATTAACTGATTGCTATTACAAGCGAAATCAGATTACAATATGATTGAATCTCCTCAGTTAGATCAAGTCAGAAGTGCAAGAGTTCACTGAAGAATCATAGTGAACCCTTAGTTAACTATTATGTGGAAGGAGAAGAGTGAAGAATAGTTTCTACAGAGTTCTAGCAGCCAGTCTAGAAGATCCTCTTCATGTTGCAAGTAGGAATGTATTTATAAGGTTGGAGATCTATTGGGCTAGGACGCTTTGCTAGAGTCGTACACTCAATGATACGAGGATGCTCTAAAAATTTCATTGCGATCTAACTTAATGTGGTGGATAGCTAGCGATCCATGTACTTGGCCGTTTATTGGATCATACCCTTTGGGTCACATTCCTTGCTTATGTAGATGCTCTCCATGTAATTTGGTAACTATTGCCTTGTTTTGATGGTGATTCGTATGCGGTTGCATTGAACTATAATTGGAATTAGCTAAATGTTCACTTCTCGAACTAGCTGGCTTGGAATATCATGAAACTCAGTAGACATCCCTAGAAAATATATTGGCTCATGATGCAAGAAGTTTGGACGATCCACGTCAGTCCTTATGGATCGCTAGCGATCCATGGTTGATGGATCTCTAGCGATCCATCCCTTTAGTCCATCTTTGCATCTTTTCTTTTGGGTCCTTCTTAGCTTCTTCTTCTGGTCCTTTTGGTTGATTCTTGAATTGTTCTGACTTGATGTGGATATTCAAGTTTCGTTGAATTCTGTACTCAGTTAACACTTATATTTGATTATTACGAAGCACGTGTTGCATTTATATATCTTCCTTTTTGTTTTACAAAGAAGGAACGTTTCAAATAAAAATGATACGATTGATACAGTTATATAACATGGGACAAAATGCATAATACAAATTTTAATGTACAAACAGACAAGGGGCGAAGAAGATAACTTAAGAGCTGCAGAAACAAAAAACAAAAAACAAGATAGATAATCCGTTCGAATCTTAGCAACTCCGTCTGAATCTTGGCATCCTAGCAACTCCGTATGAATCTTCTTTGCTCATCGAAATTTGGAGTGTTGTGCTGGAGCACCACCGACTTCCATGTCAAAGAAAACTTTAGGGTTTCATACCATTACTTTGATTTGATTTGAATTTAAAATCGAGATTGGGATGACTTTGAGAATGTTAGGGCTTGGGATAGATAGAAGAAGATAAGATCGGGAAGTAGTATAAAATTTTAGAGCTAATTTTTTGTTATTTCCGCCTAAATTTCGTACCTTTTCTGCCAACATTTTAGATTGCCGTCAATTTTCCCTGAATCATAGGAAAATTTTCACCAAAAGTTGTAAAAGTAAATATTATAATTTAGAAATTATTAAATGAACATTCATATTAAATATGATATGAATTTCTTGAAAATTAATTTTTATTAAAATATTACTTCCTACTTATTATTAATTATTACTTATTACTTCTTAGTTATAATTGAATATTAATTATTAAATGTTAATTATTATTTATATGTTACCCATTAGTAATTATTAAATATTTAATAGTAATTATTAAAACTAACTACTATTAATTAATTCTTAGTTCTTCGGTTTAATTATTTAAGAGTAATGCAAATCACTGTTACAAATTTTAACTTTTGATTTTAAAGTTTTAAAGTTTTGTTTCTAAATTTTATAATTTTTCTAAAATTTATTTCAAACAATTTTATAATTTTAATTTTTTTTAAAATATTAAATATTATTATTAATTGTAATTATTAAATACAAAATGCTAAATAATAAAGTTTCCTTCCTAATTACTAAATATTAATTTGTAATCTTTTTTTTGAAGAGGAAGGGTACTTTATTTCAGTAGGTGAAAAAACAATATACAAGCAAGTTCGGCCTATAAATTTTTCTACACTTTAGGGCAATGTGTAAACAAATAATCTATACATCAGAAAAAGAAAATTCCTTAGCTCATTCTTCAAAATAGGTTTTCCATAAATGTTCGTGGCCTTAAAATTGAGCAAACTAGCACTAAAAATAATGATAATATGAGTCAATTAGGTACCGCAGACGCTATACTTAGATCACAACACTCTTTTGGACATGAAGCTTCATCTTATTTATGGACTTGACTCATGCATCCAATTTTAAAAGGGGTTAGGGTGGATCTAGAGGTTTTTCTTTGTAATCGAATGGAACTCCCCAAAATTCAAGTGCTTTCGAATATAATCGAGATGCACTGTGCTTTTGAATATAGCTTTCGTCAAGCCCTGGACTGTTCAACATTCAGTAGATGAAGCATGCAGAAAATGTGTGCTCCATCTCAGAGTTTGAAAGTGCTCCAAAGCACTATGCTAAAGCAAAGAAGATGATAAGTTTTAAAGCTCAAATACGCAATAGATTCGAAGCTATATGCGACAAAGCAGGTGAGGAAAGTTTGATGGGGATGGGTGGTGAAGTTAATGATTCCAACCAAAGCTTTTTGAATTAAAACCTTCAGATAGAGAAGATTGCGGTTGCTTGGTAGCGGGTGAGGTAGTTATAACCACATTTGGTGGTCTGGCTACTAAGCAGGGAGATATTGGTGAGATATAAGCAGTGGAGGTAAGATCCCAAGTGCCAGAAAGATAGAATAGGCAAATGAAAAAAGAGGTGCTCTAGTTTTGCTAAAATGAAGGAGACGCAAAAAGAATTAGATGTACATGCTGCCAAAAGCTTGGGTGTATCTCCTGATGCAACTGATACGGGTGCGCACATGCAGATTTGGTAAGTAGGAACATGGTGGTGAGATTGCTGGCAGTGGAGGTAAGGAAAGCGCGGGTATGAAAAATTTAACAGAAATGCACATTGCACAGCATACTCAAGCAGCTGAGGGTGTCTTTATATCGCTTGATGCTCATGATTCTAGAAATACATATGTGGATGGAAATATTGGTGGTAACATTTCATTAGGTCTTGATATGGGCAAGAATGGAGATGGTCGGGAGAACTCTTATAGTGGGAACAAGGAAAGTATGGGTACCGAAAAATTAAAGGAGATTTAATATGCAAATCTAGTTCAAGCTATAGATGTTGCTTGTCTTTCACGTGATGTTTAGGAATTTCAAAATTCAATTATAGGTGAGTATTTAGGTGGCAACATATCAATTGGGTTTTGAAAAGGAAATGGATATTCAGGGAGGAATTGCATATTTTGGTGCGTGTGCAAGGAATACGATGCCTTGGATTCAGAGAAAGATAAAGACTTTCAAACAGATGGTATGGATGAGCTAGCCTTGTTTGGGGCACTCGCATCGAAGCTCTATGAGGAGATTGTAATGCAGGATGCGTTGACCTTGGTATCACTAAGGGACACTTCAATGGATGCAAATAAATTTCCAATGAAAAGAACGATTCATCATGGCTCGGTGAGAAGGAGTGCGCAGCTTCAGAGGACTCCTTCAACTTCGGCTACTAGAGATCCAGGCACTTGCTCAGGTTCTAATGATACTTTAGATGGTATTTACAATTCAATTGTGTTGAACGAACTATCTACCTCTTCTATGTTAGACCTAGCTAAGAGGATGGGTTTTATCTTTGACCTAGGCCGATTTGATATAGATTTTATTAAAATTAAGGAATTAGAGAGGGTCAGAACATAAGATTCATTAGTTGGAAAGATAGGGATCTACACGGCCTAGATAAACATAACAAAATTAAATCTTTTTTAAAAGATAATTACATTAATATAGAACTTTTAAAAGAAACTAAAATAGAATCACCTGATCACCTTTTCTATAAAAGTCCAGGGGGTTTATTCCTTGGCGATTGGGTATGCCTCCCTCTAAAGGTAGCTTGGAAGGCTTAATGGTAGATTGGAAACATAACCGCCTTAAGCTTCTGCAATTTATCAATAACAATCACTCGATACACCTTACTTTTATGGACTTAAGAAAGACCCCCTTTTAAACGTCTCCGATGTTTATGTGCCACACAATAAGATCGATATAAGGGTCCTTTGGAACGAATGCTTAGAATTTCAATCCCCCACCATAGGTCCTTGGGTAATTGGGGGAGACTTTAATGTCACCAGGCTTTTAGGCGAACGATCGCTTAGAGCGGGTGACTATTCTACGATGGAAAATTTGACCAGTTTATTGCGAGTAGTAATTTAATCGAATCACCGCTTAGGGAGTTCCCCTTGTAGAAGCTTCTCGATCATTTTTTCATAAGTGAGGAAATGGAGGATAGGTACCCAACATGGCATGTTAAGATCTTCCAACTGTGTATTCTGATCACTATTCTATTATTCTTCCCTGTGAGTATCATCGTAGTTTTCAAAACGCATTTGAATTTGAAAAGATGTTGTTTTTAGAAAGTAATTTCAGTAATTTAATTACCAATAAATGGATTACTTTAAGCCACAATAACATTAAATACTAGAAATATCGCTAAAGTTTTTGTTAGTAAGCTTAGAAACCAAAGAATCTTTCTTAAAAAATGGAACAAAAACGTATTTGGCAACATTAAAAATAAAAAGGAAAACTTACTTTCTGAAATTCTCAAATTAAACAAGGTAAAGGAAGTAAGAACTCTTAATACTTCAAAACAGAACATGCTCTCAAACCTTAAGGAAGAGCTTGACAAGATTATTAAGCAAGAGGAAATAATTTGGCAATAGAGGTCCAGGGTCCAACAGATGGACGGGAGATAAAAATACCAAATTCTTTCATAGTATAATTACTGGCCATAAGCGTAGAAATACAGTAAACTCTCTGCGTATTAATAATCAGGAAATTACCAATCAGAACAAACTTAATGATGCCTTACTAACTACTAAAAAGGCATCTTTAAATCTTCTAGCTGACATTGAATTAAAGATGGTAGAATGTGTTATACCCCAATAGTTCTTGGATTTCGTTAGGTGATCCGGAAAGTCCATTATCGAAAGATGAGTTTTTTGGAGCCATCAATGATATGCCCAGTGATAAATCGGCAGGACTGAATGGATTCCCCATATTATATTATAAATTTTTTTGGCACGTATTAACATTCGGCTTGATTAAAATGTTAGATGAGTTTTACACCGATGATGTTCAAGTAGGAAGATTTAACTTTGCAGACGTAATTCTGCTCCATAATAAAGTGGCAGCCATAGAGCTTGAAGATTTTAGACTTATTTGGCCAATAAATTGCTTTATAAAATTATTTCTAATGTGTTAGCAAATATGCTAAGAGCTAAAATGAGCAGTTTAATTAATTACCCAATATACTTTAATTAAGGGCAGAAACATCAGGGATGGGGTAGCGGTAATCCAAGAATTTATCAATTACTGCTGAAAAAATAATGCCACATGTGCCCTCTTAAAACTCGACTTTGATAAAACTTTTGATTTAGTAGACTGGTTCTTATTTAAAGATATACTTTTGGCTAGGGGATTCGGTACAAAATGGGTTAATTGAATCATGACCTTCCTAAAAACTGGAAACTTTAGTATAATGATTAACGAATCCTAGAAAATAAAATTCAATCTAAATGCAGTCTTGTGCAAGTCGATTCGTAGTTGCCCTTGCTTTTCAACATAGTGGTGGATGTCTTCACTAGGATCATCAAGCTATCTATTACAAACGCGGTTCTAGATAGCATAGGCAATGATATCACTTGTGACAGACTGTCAATCCTCCAATTTGCCAATGATGCCATGCTTTTTACCTCTCATCTGCATCAATAGCTTTGAAATGCATTCAGGACTTAAAATAAACTTCAGCAAGAGCTTGGTTTTAAATCTAAATGATCGAAACAACATCTAAAATCTAGTGGCCGATACCCTCAACTAAAAAATAATGAAGTTCCCCATAGACTACCTAGGTTTTTGGATTAAACCAGCAAAATTAAAAAAAGTGGACTGGCAGGTAATCATCGACAAAATTTGAAAGTGACTACTGTGTGGCTAGCTATCACTTAGGATCGTGCAATATGGAATATAACTAAATATAAATGCGGAAACAGATGATAATAGAAAGTAAATGAAAATGAGCACACCAGGAATTTTTATACTGGTTCGAACTTCCCGTTCTACGTCCATTCCCAGACTCCTTCTGAAATTTCACTAGCAACAATCCTCACTTAACCCAGAGGAATAGGTTTACAACACTTGAACGATAGAACAGGATTTCGATGCCTCAACAGCCGAAGAGGACTTCACTTGCCTGAACAACAGAACATGACTTCAACTTAAACAAAGAGTATTTGATACGGTGTGTTCTTGATAACATGGATTTGTCTCTTGAAAGTACAACCTTCCTATAATCTTCTCCTTTTGATATATATGTATGTATGGATGTATGTATGTATGTATGTAAAGAATATGGAAGTAAATGAATGATTTTGTATGAACTTAAATGCACAAAAGTGTTAGAATGAAAGTAGTATAATAATAGAAAGAGTTAGATCGATTAGGTGAATAAAACTAATGAATCTAACATGCTTATATATAGTACAAAAAGGTGAAATTGTTTGTGAATAGTTATCAGGAAAGTATATGGACATATCTATTGATAAAAAGTTGCATCTCTTCATGGAAAAGAAACGTCTATTCAAAAATATAGTCGTTGTAAGAATTCAGACATCTGAAAATTAGAATTCAGACTTCTGAAATTGTTAACGTGCAAATCAGGAAGGAAATAGGCCATTTTTGACCTGATTCAGACATCTAAAATTTCCAATTCAGACGTCTAAATATTATCAGAAAATTCAAATTTGATTACAGATTCAGACGTCTGAAATGGTCAATTTAGACATCTGAATTTGACCTGAGAATTCAAATATGCTCTTATGCATGTGTGTATGTGCGCGTGTCAACATATATATCCAAAGGAGAGATTTGAACATTATTTTAATTCTAAATAATGACTCAAAACAACATATATGCAGCAAGAAGATTATTTGAATCCGATCTCGTAGATATTCCTGCAAAAACAAGTTAGCATAGAAAATCAACATATATAGTTGTCGTAGTCAAAATATCATAAGTATGAAACTTAGTAGACGAGGTTTCAACAAAATTAAGCAAATATTACCAAATTGGAACATCAGCCTTTTATCTAGAATAGGTAGAATCATCTTAATTAACTTGGCCTTATCGACACTTACCATGTATTGGATGTCTTATTATAACTTTCCTAAATGGGTAATTGATGAAATAGATAAAACTACAAGAGATTTCCTGTGGAGAGGTGGCAGTTCTTATAACATCAATTGTCTTGTCAACTAGGAAATAGTTTGCAAATCCAACAAGAAGGAGGCCTAGGAATCATTGACCTTCATAATATTTACATGTCTTTACTAGAAAAATGGCTATGGAAATTTAATAACAATAGCGAAAACCTAATTTGAAAATAAATGATTTCTAAACAATTCTATAATATACTTTATAACATTCATCATATCGCCACATACCTAGCAATATATCTAACGTTTGGAAATCCATGTTAAAACATCTAAATTTTTTAATCTCGGTATAACTCACATAGTCTATTTTGGTAATAATACATCCTTTTGGCATGATACCTGGATTTCAGCTATACCTTTGAGAGTGGAATTCGAAGATCTTTATGATATTTGCAATTTTAAAAATGCCCTAATTTTTGAGGTTTACGTGCCTCATGCTGAAATTTTATAGAACTTTAACTTCAACCGTGCCCTAGAAAGTGGTACATTGACTCAGTTTTGTAGCACTTAGCATAACGCTTGAATTCTATAGTGAAAGTGATATTAAAACATGGTGTTAGGAAAATAATAATTTATAATCCTTAAACTCGGTCTACATATTCTTAAAATTTTCTAGGATAAAGGAAATGACCTTCGGACTAATTTGGAAAGCCAATGCGCCTCCTAAAATAGAGTTACACATGTGGCTAACACTTCACAACAAATTAAACACAATTGAACTTTTAAAGAAAATGAACCTAATTTTGAATAAAACATGCGTATTTTATAACTCAACTTAGAAAACACAACTCATATATACTATAACTGCCCCTAACTAATTCTATACTTGTAAACACTCTTCACGTTTTTGATATACTTCAACTACTGTGGATCTCAAATGTGACTGCTACTAGAACGTTCTCAGAAACCAATATGCCCATTGTTACAGAATTTTATTAGACGATATTATTACTACAAGTGATTTATGATATGTTGTCCCAGTGACATGTTGTATCTAAGTACCATTTCAAAAAAAATGTAAATTGTCTGATATCCAAAAAATGGATAAAGATACAGATCTGATAATTATCCGTCCGATTATTATCAAGATTACAGTTTACTTTTATGTATTTTAGTTCATAAAATGATTGTCGTTTACTATTTTATCTAGATAAAAATATATAATATGTGTACAAAATCAAAAATTATTGCTTAAAAGTATTATCCGTAGCATCTTTATATTTTTTATACTTTTACCACTGAAATGGATTTATAATAAATCAAAAATTCCTATTTATTTTTTTATATTTATTGATTGTAAATCGGTTGAAAAATATCCGATAAATATCTGTCCATCCTCATCCACGGGCATGAATATCCGATATCCGAAAATGATTTCAAATACAGATACGAATATGACACTATTCGAATCCATATACGACCGTTTACGGGCCTAACACAGTCAGAACACCTTTTTTTTATTTTTTTCCTTTTTATTATCTAGTTGATAAAAAATCAATACTTTAAAATGGGAAAAAATCGTATTGATAACTATGTGTATGCCAATTTAGGAAGGACGGTATTGTGTCATTTAACACAATTATCTAATTTACTTTATAGCAACGAAGATCAAGCTTCTATATTATAGGAAAATTTGAAATTTGTAACTGATAACATAAGACAATTTTAAATTTTCTAGCTGATAACATGTGACAATTTTTAATTTTCTTTATTATAGGAAATTTATTTCAAGTTCTGTATTTATGTTCAAGCTTCTATGTCAGTTCACCATTTACAGACTCTACAACCAAAATATACAGAATATCCGATGTTTATAAACATGTATTAACTCCTAACCAATTGATCACCACACAGGCAACAAAAATCCACGTTTTCATGTTAATGTAAAGACAAAGAAAATAACACGAGACAATTTTGAATGTTTTTGGAACTCATATGTACCTTTATAAGTTGAATGGATATCTCTTTTGTTTACTTTGTTATTGATATTGGTTGATCTTGATTTTTTGTTTGCTGGCTGAATATAAGCAATAAGCATCTCAAATTATTTTGTTAGCTTTTATGAATTTAAGTTTAAGCTTCTATATCAGTTTACCATTTATAGACTCTACAACAAAAATATACAGAATATCTAATGTTTATAAAGATGTATCTATCACTAACCAATTCATCACTATAGAAGCAACAAAACTCCACATTCTCATCAATATGTGAATAAACATCCAAACACAAAAAATTAAGTAAAGAGTTCGTACATCACTTGCAATTTAGAAAAGTCGAAGACAAATTGATGTCAAAATAGCGAAGAAATAAATACCTAAATCGTGTTCGAAGGTCGATCTCAAATTAACAGCAGCCGCCGAATGGAGTAGATGTTTCAATGATTAGTAAGAGATGTTGGGTGATTGGTATCGACAATGGATTATCGATAATGATAGCAGTGATGGATAAGGTGGGTGGTTAGGGTTTTCTAGTGACGTAGGGCAATGAAATGAAACATTGAAGGATGCGAGATGTTGGATGTGGCATGTGGGATGCATGATTAGATAAAGGGTATTTTTGAAAATTCAGAAAGACACTGTTGAAATTAGTTTAGGGAATTCTTATTATTAGAAGTAGAGATTATTATTACCTGTTGGTATCTTTGGTACGAAAGAAACCAGAGGATGTTCAACAATACTAGTACCCCTTCTAATAACTTGACCCATGCTATTGCACTGTTCACTTACAATTGTATTGCAAAACCTAGGTACAAATTAGCCAAGCATAAATTATTTAAGGAATCCTTAAAAGGGTAAAAAGTAAGATTGACATTTTAAAGGAAAAAATCGTTCACAATAGTAGGAGACATTACATGGCTGTAAGCACAGATCTAATGTATCCTAATAATCAACTTAGCCACCCGAGCACCTCATATTTGCTTGATTACTATATAATCTTTTACTTGTATGCCTTCACCCTGCCACACACAAACACATTTATTCATTTTGTATATACAAATATACGTGCAAGTCTCATATTTGTTTGTTGAGATCTTCAAGTTTGGTAGGCTTTTATGATTTGGACAGACTATGCCATATCTACCTTCCCTGATTTGATACAGTTGCCGATAGATTGATGCTTCTATGTTCGAAGATAATCACATCCACACTCAACAGCCTAACCATCACCATATTTTGACTTATCAAGGCTTGACTTAGAGCAAACTTCTTTACTTCTTAGTATCTCGATTGTCCACTAGTTATAGGTCTAGTTTTTTTTTCTATTTTATGTTGGGAGGGTTATTACTGCATGCCAGGCTTATTGGTAGCAACTATTTTAAGTGTAGAATAAAGTTATATGCGTGCTCTCCTCCTTGAGAGAATCACTTATTTTAATCAACAAAATTTGAGATGCACTAGCTATTTTATTCGATTTGTGCTAAGAATTCTTAGGTACAACTCGATTTCCTTACATATTGTGAATTTGTCTTTCAGTTTGATAGTGAAAATTCTTGCATTCATTCTTTTGAAATTATCCATGTTGCAACCGATGTAGCTAGTCTAAGCATGTTTCATAGTGTGTCCTTATGGTTGAAACTTTGAATGAAAAATTCAATCTCGTTATGCAGCATGTAACTGTTACTTGCCTGAAGCCCAAATTTCAGTTTGCAGTATATTAAACAATAGCGACTATTAATAATCCAAACCCTAACCCTAATTTTAAACATCTAAACTTTTCCAAAGAACAAAATATTGAAGATCGCTCCAAATGGTGCAATAGAGGTGGAAGATGTTGAGGGATGAGAGGAGGTAAAGAGGAGGAAAGGAAAGAAAAAAGTTAATGAAGTACAATCGAAGAAGGGTCACTAAGGCGAATCCATAGGTAGATAAGAGACATAAGTGTTGGAACTGGGCCAGCCCACAGTGGAAGTTATGGGTGGATTTCAAATTATTTTTACCTTATTAGATTTTTATTGGGCCTATGACGTCTAGTTTATTTAGAACAATTATAAACTTTATTTAAATAATTTTTTTATGTTATTTAACTTTATAAAATGATATAGTATTATTGAATTTATGTTATGTTATATATATGTGTGTGCGTAGGTGTGTATATCATATACACATATATATGTGTGTGTTCATGTGTAACATATCAATCCATGTAGGGTATAACATGCTCGTGGATAAATGTTGAGATTTACATCGCAATGGATACATTAGCTCATTTGATACGCAAATATATTATTCAAATGCATATATATACTTTTTTTTAATAATAAATATTACAGTGTATATATATATTAAAGTTTTATTTATGTATAATTTTATAGAAACATATAAATATTTATATATGAACATAAATATATATTATTAGAAAAATGTATACATTGATTAATATATAAATATGTTTGTATCATTTAAAATATAATAAATAATTTTTTATACCGTCAAAAATAGTACTTATACAAATACGTAATTTTTTTAATATATATATGTATATATGTGAATATGTTAAATGCTTATATGTGTGTGTATAATAAATATATACATTAATATAAAAAAGATTATAAAATAACTTTATATATATATATATATATATATATTGATCTATTCTTACACAAGGCATGGGATATTTTTTTTATTTAAAATTTTAAAAAAGAAACTATATATTGATAAAACTGTTTAAAATTATTTAAAATTTAATAAAAATATTATATTCAAAACAAATTTAAAATTTAATTTTCCAGCAAATTTTAGAAGAAAGTTTTGTAATTTGACAATTTATGATATAATTTTAAATTTTGTACAAAAATGTTTTTTTATTTTCTGATGTGAGTTTAGTTTGTATACAATTTTAGAAAATATACAATATATGTTATGACACATACATGAATTTATATAATTCTTTATATGATGAATTGATTTAAAACGTATTTAAAAATAATATATAAATTAAAAATATTTTATTTTTTCTAAGAATAATATATTTATTATACATCATATATAAAATTATATTTTCATATTTTACATAACTATATTACAGTATTTATATTATAAACTACACACATACATGTATATATTATGTATTAAATTATTTAAATAAATAAAAAAAATTAACTCCAAGCTGTGCTATACAGAGATGGATTTTCATAATTTTTTTTATAAACATGTATACATAAACATACAACCAATCAAAATTGTGATAATATATCTTCATATTGGAATTATCACCTAATTAACTAACTAACTATATATATGTGTATGTGTGTGTACGTGTGTATGACATTATAAATATAAGTTATGTTTGTAATCAAATTAGAAATATACCTTGTAGCCAAAGCCTTTAAGCACATCTTGGAATGATGATCTAAGTTCTTGGAAATGATTTCTAATATAATAAAGTGCTTGTCCTTGAACCATTGACCACTCGCAATTGAATAACAAATGAATTGATTTGATTTGAGCTTAAGAAAGATGGAGAGGAGAGACAAAAATTTCATCCAGCAGTCCATATGTATGGAGGATCTAAAAGATCGTTATCAAATGGAGGAAGAGATGTTTAAATAGAGAAAGGAAAGGAGAAAATTTAAGATCATATCTTTTACTCAATTCTTTCCATCTCAACCATCCATTTTCACTCCTTTGTAGCCCATACTATAGCCGCCTCTAACCCTTTTTCTCAACCAAAATGACCAACCCTTATCATGAGCCTTGAACTCATTTAAAGCCCGAATGATTATTTTGCATTTAAATCCAATTTACACATGTATCGATATCGTATATCGATTAAAATACATATGACTATTATAAATATATTTAACAATATATATTCGTTAAGTCAAAATAAAATATTATAATTAATATTTCATAAACATTAATTTAATTAATTAATTTATAATAATTATAAATTAATTAAAACATTTGGTCAAAGGAGAATTCACTATTTCGGTTGTATGACTCGTTAGGTATAAGTTCGTTTGGCAATTAATATTCAACTATTCGAATATTAACATTCATACATTATTAGTAGGTGACGTAACAATTTGGAAAAGTTTATCGCATGCTTAGTTTCAATAAAATCTAATTTTACTTTGTTAAGAGTTACCCAGTTGTGACTTTTATTTACACCAATCTCTTTGTCAAAACTATAACACCTTGAAATTACAACGTTTGGTAATGGTCAAAATTCCAATACCGTTCATATTCAACTCTATAATCTAAATACAAAGTCCTTTGTTAAATAATAACAATTATTGTTAACCGAAATGCTTTGGCCAAAGATTTTGACTTTGAGTTAGCCCTGATACTAACCTCATATAAATGAGAGGACAAATCCTCTCTTGAATAGTGCTTCACTTCCAATATTTCCACTCTACCCGACTATAGTCACTCGACGTTGTGCCATGATTTGACTATAATCAAAGCATATCTTTCAAATTTAAGATAGACAGTATTCTTAAGTCAAGATAACTGTGTAAATTAGCCACATCGTATTTTCTGTTTCACCTTAATTATATCAAGCAACGAAAACTATTAAGTGAGTCATTACATAGTTATGCAATAACTACCAGTAAGTAATCCCTTAGAACCCCCAATGGCCACGATTAATACACTGCCCAACATTTAGAGAGTGTTACATACTCCAGTCTCAACAGATGTATCGATATCTAGCCTCGATACATCTTGAATAGAAATACGTAAAATGGTATATTTATATTTATTGTGATAAATTACTCACGGGTACAACTATTATCATAAAACATATTATTTATGGAGTTTCCATTAAATATTCAATTAATTGAATGAATGAATTAATTAATATAACATGGTATATCAAGTATATAATAGCAAGAAAATACATTTTTACTTTGAATAAGATTGGTTATCAAGTTATATATTATAACAACATACCATTTCTAGACTCCGTAACTACACAATGAAGTCCAGAACGGTGAGTCGTTGGGTGATGATACATACTGATATATGCAAAGAGAGCGTAAAATAAAAACGAAACAAACGAATCACTTTCAGAATCTCACAGAAGATGGTCACATAAAATATCATATGACACACACACAAATATATATATATATACATATATAAATATATGATTACATATCTAATATCAATACATAAGTCTGTACAATCCAAATCCAAATAACATCACACACTGTCACATCAAGTCTTTAGTATACATACTTTATTTAGAATACCTATAGAACATAAAAGTTTCGTCTCTAGATCCATCATGCCTCTGACTGCATCAACTTGAAGAATATAGATAGGAAAAATAGGAGTGGGTTAGACATACATCCGCGTAAGTGAAGAAAATCTAATATAAGTATATGACAACGACACTGATATAACATGATTTATGGCTAAGAATAATATCTTTTAGACCCGCCTTCATAGCACTATAAAATGATATTATACTATCTAAATAACATCAAACGTAATTCGGTCTCGCCCCTTGCGATAAAGGATTACATGTCCATGACAATCTGGTCTCCCCACGTGCGATAAAGGATAGTCACGCATTAGACTCCCACCTGTCCCGCCACGCATGCTATAGGTGGACTGTTGTCAACATCAACCCTTTTGGACCAGCCTTGTTGCTCTATAGGAGAACATCACGCCAATACCATGATTCAAGGTCCTACCATGGGCGCAACAAGATTCAGGTATTCGCATCTCCAACTATACATTTATACTTTATCAAAACTACAATATCCAAAGCCATACACCATATTGTATTTAATCATTTTCACGTGGGTCTTACATACTCGCCCAATTGCCAAACTACATACCCAAATGTTGAGCCTAACCATCATCAAACTACACATCATACTTGCCAAGATTAATAACTACCGTTCCAAGCACGCATATCATATCCATACATCGATCTGTGTATCCAAACAACAACCAACCATACCATAAAAGTGTCGAGACAACCTCGTAAATCACCACATGAAGTAATTTAAGTGAGACATGTTAACTCAGATAATTAAATCGCTTGAAATTCCAAATCTAGGTGTTCATAGGTAGACTGGTGGTGCATTCACCGGTGCATCACTGAAATATCTGGAAACGAATTTTGTTTCTGGAGTTTATATTTTACGTTATAGATTTTCATTTTAATCTTGTTTTTTATTATTCCTAGGATTATGCTTTATATATGTACACTATGTTTCAAGTTCTTAAATCCCTAACACACACATACATCCGCACACACATTAATATATAAGTTTAGATCAAGTTATAATATAAATTTGTTGTCAAATTTGTTAATTATTTGTTTATTGAATATAAAAATAAGTTTATTTCATATAATTTTATTTCTAATCCTACAATCAGGTTTATATATGTTAATTTCACATCCAAATTATCCCTAAACCATTTCATATCAATATCAAAGCATTATATCGAGATCAGAGATACATCACTCACCATAACTCCAAGATTGCTTTCTACCTTCACTGTTCTGTCCATTTTCGGCTTGATACTTCTATTTTTCACACCAAATAATTTTTCCAAATCATAGTTCACTTCAATAACATTGTTTGGATGGGTGGATTATTGAATCTGTCAAGAAATGAAGAAGATGTATTAATTTGAATTTTGACGTTATCGGTAGGGAATAGGTTACGAGATTTTTTTTATTTAGCTACCAAACTCATATAACTCATATTCATGCGTAGTACTCTTTGTATGCTTCACTTTTCGACTTGTTTCGTGTAAATTCGTTGGTAAATGAAGGAGATATCCACTTTCGAAGATTGATATAGAAAGAAAAATTGGCATGCGCGATTTTCATCACCGTCCCTCGCTCTCTAGAGCTGATGCACCCCCTACTCTAGAATTTTCCGTCCCATCATTCTAGATATGTAGTCTTCTTAGATAGCTTCGGAAAGCAACAAGTTACATGGATTGTCGTCAAAATATGAGGGAGACATTGATGTTTGATCTTAGGTGTATTAAAAGAGGAGAAGAGGAAGAAGAAGAGAAACGTCATAGTTGTTTTTTAGAGAACAGCTATATGTAATGTCTTAAGTATTTGGAGGAGGACCATTAACCATATATGTCAAATTCAAAACTCAAAAGCCCAATTCCTAAAGGCCACTTAACACCAAAACTTGCTTCACTCGCATCTCCTTCATGCGACCTTCAATTGAGACAAACAAATATACTACTTAACTAAGAAAAAAGAGACAGATGCAATGGTGCTGCTTTTGTCGTCAAATTTCAATGTTTGTAAAATGACCATTTTGCCCTTCTATTGGAAATTTGCCAAAATACCCTTCAATTCACTTTCAAATTTATTTATTACTATTTATTATTATCATTTAATTCTTAATTAAAATTTTGGCGTACCACATTCTTCCCCATTAAAAGAATTTCATCTTCGAAATTCCCAAGGGAAAATAATGTATCGTACCCTCTCATATCACACAAATATATAATCATACAAAATAAATCAATTAGCCATTCATCTAAAATTTGAATCAAATTCATAAAATATGTGTAAGTGCTTCATTAATGTACATTATGATGTTTGTGTACTTTCATAAAATGCAATCATCAACACAACATCACATCATGATATGTATGAAAATGACATTATATATGCAAATATATAACTTTTGGGCCTACCTATATGAATGAGATGATATGACATTTAAAACATGATACAAGAATCCTAAGGTGATCATATAAATTCTATTATGTTCATAATCAATAACACTAGCATATCACATGGTGAAAGCACACACACACATGTATACATACATAATATGTATAGCAATAAGTCAATGAAATTGCAATATACAGATATATCAAGAAAACAAACAAATCCATAACACAAATAAAACAACAATGAATCCAGACAATTATTTAGCCAAACCAAGATATTAACTAAAATAATAATCAATTGAATAGAAAAATGCTTTGGAAAGAAATTGAATTGAAAAGTTCGGATTTACTCCACTTTCCAATTGTCCCTGTCCAAATCATTTCCCATGATCAATATAGCAAACTTCACTACGGCATGACTCATCCAAAGATACTAATCATAACTAACATGCATATCTCCAACCTTTGGAATCCTTGTAGCTATCTCAAATAACTAATGCCACAATGCATAACAACAAATAGCCTTAGCATCAACGTGCCCAAACCAATTTATAACGTCTCAAACCATTCCTAAAAACACACATTTAACACATAAATCATATAGTAGTAGTTTTTCATTTTGTTTTTGGATTGTTAAGGCAAGACAACTTAAAGTGGATGTTGTCTTACCCAAATTGATCTAAACAACTTGACTTACCATATTATTCCTTCTTCATCTAAGGAACATCCAAAATAATCAATATCTTAACCTAATGAACATAACATATATCTCATCCAAATCTTTGATCTAACTTGAGTGGCACCATTATACTTATGATATCACTTCTCCCAATATCCAAATAACTTATTACTCAAAGTATCGCCTCCTCAATTATCTAAATATTCCATATTAAATTCCACAGCCTACAACTAAGAAAACTTCCAAACAAGGGTAATCCTATTCTATTCAGCCAACACAACCATAGCAACAAAAATAACTGAATCTAAGTGAAATCCTAACCTAAGTAAAGTTCTAATCTAAGATAGTGCTAAAATTAAAAGAATCGACTACGTAATACATTATTTACATGCACGTTATATATAATGTAAACTCTGCACCTTTAAGTCAATTTTCCAAAAGAGTTTTTCTAAATATATAGTTTCACCTCAATATGATGGATGATAAAAAAGAATCTATCTACTCCTTAATCAAAATCATATTCGAACTTCCAGATTCCATTTTACATAAAATCGCATTCGCATCTTCTATGCGTGCAAACCATACACCTTCTCTTCAGCCTTTTTAATAAATTTTTCTTCGATTATCACTTAACACCTGAATTCACATCACTCTTTGGTCCTTCTTTATTATACTTTATCTGTTCAATCTAGTGCATCTTTTCTTAAATTTTTAAAATCAATTTCTCCTCAATAGCTCAAATCCATTATTAAAATTCATTATCTACAACAATTAGAAATACTTCTCCTATAATCCTTATCATCAATCCAAATTGGAATATCTTTCATAAAAAGGAGTTACAACACTACATAATTTCTTTATTCTTCAAATGATATTAATCTACAAAATTATGAATACTTCATCCGTCCATAATTAACACTAACTCTTATAATCATTATATTATCCATATTTAAATATTTCTTTGTACTCATGCAACATACCAAAATATTTATCCTTATATAGTTTTCTACCAAATATAATCTAGAATTTTCCTTTAAAATCGAGAATTCACACTCAATACCCTTCACAACCAAAACCCAAGCTCAATCCATTTTCTAATAACTACCAATCAATAGTATCTTTTCGTATATATTACCTCACCGACTTATTATTCTTCCTTATTATGGATGAGACAACTCAATAAGGATAGGTGTCTCGGCATATAAATCAAATCAACAAAATACTAATACAGTAACTTCTTACACCATAAGCTATCTAGTAACAATAGAAAAAGGAATGATATCCTAACATAATGAACATGCCATCAAACTCATGTCACATCCAATCCAATCCAAATCATATACTCGAAATCACATCCATTACTCAATTGTCGAGCATTTGCAACTGTAACGTCCTCACCTTTATACCCATATTATTAAAGAACATTACAAGTAATTTTGTCTAATAACATGGAGAATATGGCTGTTTAAGGGCGATTTAATGTGACTATATCTTCAGACTAAGAACGACATGTTTTTATTACCTTTTTGTGGATCTGAACTAAAAATTTTAACGTGTACAGTATCAATACAAGTAATAGACACATTGGTTTAAAATATCCAGAATATTATTTAATACAAATAAATCAGAATCGGAGCCACAGATCACAGCGGAATAATATACATCATACACATAATAAAATACAAGTCTATAAAATAACAGTACTAGACCTACATAATATAAACATCGCATCCAAAATATTGCATCAGGTACACACTGGCCACTAAATAATATGCATGACATATCCTCCTAAATGCCAATGTATACAATAATGAAGTAAATTGAAGCAGTCAAAATAGTTTGCTCCAGTGCTAGCTCAAAATTTCAAAAGTCAATGAATCCCTATACTTGTATAGTCTCGAGCTGACATGAGTATTTAAAATTAACGTGTCGGACAATATGATAACTGGATTTTTAGGCATCTATTAATTGGAATTTAACAGGATTTGATTTATTAAAATACTAGTTTGTAAAGTGATAAATAAATTCTGGTAATTAATAATATTTAGATGTATATAACTGGATTTGAGTTATAATAAATACTGGGTTATAAATATCAGAAAATTTACAACTCTTGTAGTAAGTTAGTAAATAGATAAATGCAAAATTTTATGATATAAAATTATAAGTGTTTACATATACAAGTATAAGTGTGTGTACATATATATGTGGTTATTAATTTAAGTGTTAATAACTTAAGCCTATAAGAATCAAAATTAATATATGGTTTTAAATTAGTTCTTCTAAATAATATCTTAAAAATAAATTTACAACTAATATATATATATATATGATTATTAATTGGTTTTATATCTTTTTCTATAAAAGTTATAGAGATAAATAAGAGGGAAAAATTTAAAACATATAAAAATATAAAGCAAATTGGAAATATAATGTAAAAACATTTGTAAACTTTGTATGCATTCAAATTGACATGTGTAAGCTAAAAGATATCATGCAATTACAAATGGCCTTAGTTTTCTTTAAATTAAATTATAATAAAATGTTGAGAACCAAACTATTCCTCGGTTCAACAACTTTGATTCTCAAAAATTAAAAGAAAAAGGAAGCCTGAAGCAAAACCAAATGAAAAATCGAACAAATCCTTTCAGAACTGGAACAAATGCAAAGATTCAAACTTCAAGTTTTCAATTGACTAAACTGCAGCTCAAATTTAAGTTCAAGTTCGACTTTAACAAGGTGGATCAAACATGCAATTTCAAAAATCTGTAATAGTGCAGTTTTCTTAAGTTTAACACCATTAAAATAAGGCCAGATTGAATTCAAACAACAGTGTAAATCTCAAAGGGGCATAACAAGATTTCAGGTTTCAGGCATTCTGTTTTCATATCAAGGAAACATGTTCCTCTGCCTCTTCAAAAATCATGAGTAAACAATATCCTTTTTTTTTTAAATCTTGTTGCATGCATTAAATTTACAATAAAGTGTGTTAAATGATCATATGATTGTTTAATATGAATTATATATATGGATAGAATGGGTGTGCACGTATTTTTTACAGAACATTTGTTCTGTTCTTATTATTCAAGATTTAAGATTTGAAAGAAAATCATGTCTTCCATTTCTGATCATCTTTGGGACATGGTGTATTAACAAAACTTTATTTTTATACCATGATTTAAAAACTTGAAAATCGCGAGCTTTTGCAAGTTGATCTGATTTGGGACAACTGTCCATTACTGGCGATCTAGGAGGAGATGATGGCTGTAGTCGAGGCTGAAGGAAGTTGATAGTAAGGGGGTCGATGGAAAAATATCTGGTGAACTTCTCGAGCACCGTGGCAATGACAGTTTGTCGAACTAGGGTTTGTATCAGTTTTTGATGAAGGAAGAATATCGGGCTGTTGCGCCATCGTCGGTGCATCGGAGGAGGCCGGTCATGGGGAAGAGAAGCGTGTGACGTCGGCAAAGCTTTGGGTGAAGTCTCGTGACCTCTGGTGGTCATAGAAGTCTGGTCGAGGCGGTCTTTGGTCAGGGTGATGTGTTCCAGTGGGTTCGACCACGTTGATTCTCGATTTCGTGTTCATTTTAGGAGATAGGTGGTCGTGATCGGTAGAGTTGGGAAACGCCGTCTTGTTGACGATGGTCGAGTAGGCAGGAGTGCCGCCGTGGGTTAGTGCATGTGCACCGGTGCACAAGTTCGCTTGGTATTAGGATTCTGCTGTAAGTATGGTAGCGTCGGGAAATATGTGGGTTTTCTCGTATGCGTACTCGAGTTTGGAAGGAAGAAATTTGGATTGTTCACAGGTTCATCAGCGAGAAGAGTTTTTTTGGATCAAATTTTTGACTCGGGTATTTTCATTTGTGGCACGAGTTAATTTGGAATGGTCTCGGGATGTTTGTATATACATCAGATTTTAATATGGGTAGTAAAGGTATTATCAGGTTAAGAGCAAAGGTAACTCAAAGCAGGAAGATGGACCAAGTTTTAAAGTAAGGCAAAGAAAAATTTTAAACAAAGGGTTTCAAAGTAAATTTTGTTTTTACAAGATTGAAATAAGATATTGATCAAATTTGTAAACAAGTTCAAAGCCTAATTTATAAAGTCAAATGTGATTAAATGGATTTGAATTGAAAATATATGAAGAGTCAAGTGTATTGGATTTTTATTTAATAGGAACTTAAGAGATTTTGTACTCCAGCATTTAATTTAGTTAAATAACAATTAGAGATTAATTAACCAAACGATAAATTAATTAATTTAAGAAATTAAGGATTAATTTGTTAGGGTTAATTATTAGAGGTTGATTAATTAATTGAGAATAATTAACCAATGGGATAATTACTTGATGAAAGTAATTAAAGGTAAATTATTTGAGAAAAGTAATTAAGGATTAATTACTTAGTGTAATTAATTAAAGGCTAATTACTTAGTGTACTTAAAAGTGATAATTAAGGATTGATTAATCAAGGTTAATCAATTAAGAAATAATTAAGTGATAAGTAATTAAGATGTTAATTACTTAACGTAAAAGAATTATTATGAATAATTACTTAATGAAGTCATTAAAGAAATTAATTACTCTGTTTAATTAATTAAGTTGATATGGATAATTTTAGTTAATTAATTAAGTTTAATTAATTAAAGGTAATCATTTGATGTTGGGTTAAGTATAAATACTTAAGGTAATTAATGAGGTGTAATTACTTAGTGAAGTAATTAATGAATAATTACTGGATGTAATTAATTAAAAGGAAATTACTAGATGAGAAGTAACTAAAGGATAATAACTTGGTGAAAGAAATTAAGTGATAATTACTCAGTGCAATTAAAGGATTAATCAATATAAATAAATCAAGGAGTTGGTTTAAATTGATGGAGTAACTA
Organism: Allium cepa; assembly: GCA_030765085.1. Classification (NCBI taxonomy): domain Eukaryota; kingdom Viridiplantae; phylum Streptophyta; class Magnoliopsida; order Asparagales; family Amaryllidaceae; genus Allium; species Allium cepa. The sequence continues at coordinate 619,996,306 of CM060942.1, forward strand.
AGGAAAGTTAATTTCTAATTGTGATTAATCAAGGTTGATAATGAATGTAATTAAGTTAAAGGTTAATTATTAAATGAAATTTAAGAATAATTAACTAATGAAAGTAATTAGAGGATCATTAATTAATATAATTAATGTAAGTGATCAATCTTGCCTATGAATAATTGAACGATGATAAGTGTTTTGGATTGGTTGATATCTCTGATATGAATTGCTTTGTGTATGATATGTTGGACGGACAGTGATAATGTGATTATCTATTAATTATGGATTGCTGTATAAAAGTGTTATCCGGTAATCAAAGTTGAATTGTTTTTAATTGAATAACTTGGGTTTAGATGACATTGGATCCGAAGAGACCGGAGTCGGGTATTAGTAAATACCCGAAACCACTTCCATTCTTTATAGATTGACATGTGAAATCAATAAGCTGGAATGGAATGATTTAAGTTAATTGGACTATTTAATATAACTTTTGGTACTTATAAATTGATGTGTGAAAATTAGTGTTGTCTATAACAACTTGTGAAGTTGTAAGTTGATACAAATTACTCCGGGTTTATATAAATTGTATGCTTTGGTATTCCTTGATGGATGAGTTTACTCACGCTGGTTTCCAGCCAGACCCGGGTGTTACTTTGATGTAAAGCTCAGGTCAGACCGAGTATTACAGATTTTCAGGTAAGGACGTTCTGGATCTCAGGAGGCGAGCTGGACGGTAGTAACATATGGAGTGTATCCACGGTGATACATTGTTGTATATCAAGGATATATTGTTTTAAACTGTCCAGTGTTTGTAATGTTGTAACTCTGATGTATTAAAATGTAACTGACTCATACAACTTTCTTTTTGTAAAGAATTTTATTTGATATTATATTTTATTCATTGTGAATGTGAGATTCTGAGTTTTGTTAGCTGTTTCATTTTTCTTCTATCTCTTTCCTTCCTTTCCTAAATATCAGGAATTTTCCGGATCGAAATTTTCGGGTCATTACAGACAATATCAAATAAAAAGGAAAGAGGAGAGATACAGATATCATGAATATATGAGTTAACCAATAAAATAAGAGAAAATACGCCTAAAACCAAATAATCATAACAAGTCATATTAATAAAAAATTATCATTTCATAAATCCGTATCAAGTCACAATGGACTTATCTAAAAATATGATGGTATCAATTTAAAATTATTCAGCGCCAAAAGATATTATATATCCATCCCAAAATCTCTGAAAAAATAATCCTCACTATTGATATAATAATGGTAGTTAACTATCAGTTTAGTAAAGCGACATAGAGTCCAACGTATCAAAATCGACCCCACCACATAATGTGTAAGTCTAACTATAAAAATAAACTACTATGGATTTACCTATCCGAAACAAATATAGGCAAACATCGTCCAAACTGTATACAAAGAAATAAATTGAAAGATATTAGTCATCCAGTCTATAGACTAATCATGCATGCAAACACATATCCGACAAACAAAAGGGCATCCATATTACATAATAATAAACCTAACCTTCGAAATAGGCCTGCCTACTCAAATCTAAAAATTGTATCGATTCTTAGATCAATGTAAAATGGGTCATCTACTCTCTGGTTTCTATTGGGCTAAGATTCGAACATCCTAAGATAATACTACTCTAGAGTGTAAATTACTTTCGCTTTAGTAACTACTAAAATTTAACTACCATCCCATACCAAATAGTGAAATTCTAGTATCTACTAAAAGCTAGTAAATTACACTGAAACTTTATTTAACAAATTGTAATAATAAGCAAAAGAATTGTAAGTAAAGTCCCATACCAATCCGACAATTCAATCATTTATTTAAAATTCCTTATTTCACAGAAAAGCTAGGAATATTATTAAAATCTCAAATCCATAATAAATAAAATAAAAGATTTTTTAATTAATTTTACATATACCAAGATATAATTTTTCAAAATCACTTATAAATTTATTTTACAGAAGAGTTTCTCATTTACAAAGGCTTTTGAACTCTTTTAAAATTATTACTTTCATAACCGCTTTTCTAAAATAATATCATATCTTATCTTTTACCTCTAAAACATTCCCAAAATTGTATGCTTATATTAGTAAATTTGAAAAAGTTTATAAACAAATATTACTCATCTTTAAAAGCTTTAATTAGTTGAAATAAGAAATAAGTTAATAATATAATATAATTTAGCTATATTCTACTAACTAAATTCCAATAAGGATCAAAATAGGTGAAATTTCATTTTGAAAAACTTTTAAAACATTTAAACAATTCAAACAACAAACTCATAAAAGTTGCACTTTTAGAGCCATCATCGCTCTATAATATATCATTCCATAATATGAAATTATTTATTGATCTGATTTGCTTTCTATAACTTTGGTCACACAAATAATAGATAATCATCATATAATCTAACTACAAAAACCAAATGCATTTTGATGGTCTTCAACATACATGTTATTTCATAATTAATCATCGTTTCAAGTCTAGTATTTCAAACATACAAATCCACCAATTCAAACACTAAAATACTTGAAACTATAGAATGCAATTTCATTCTAAGCATTTCAATCAATCATTACACAATTTTATTACAAAATCGTAATCAATAAAACATGCAAATTATTTTGATTTAGAAATGTGAGTTAGTTAAATCACCTTAATCCTAAACCCTAGTTGCATCTACTACTACTACCTTGGATTTTCGCACATGAGCAGTTTCATGCAAATGTCGATTGCCCGAGCTCCTTCAACATCATTGCCTCTGGCTAGCAGATCAACATCCCCTTCCGTATCAGCTTGGGAGAACGTGCCACCTCTTTCCAAATTCACGTCTGAATGCCAGCCTCGCCCAGCACAAGAATGCCCGCCATCGCCGAAGCACTTCATCACGGCCTGCCCAAGTAGTGCGTGGTTCCCTCGCTGGCATCATCGAGTAACCATGTCACGCCCTTTATTTCTTCTTTTGCATGTTTAAAAAGGGACGAGGGCATGAAGAGGAGCAGCCTTGATTTTATACAGAAGAGAAAAAAAATTTGGATATATATATGGGAAGGGAGATTAACAAGTGTATAGGTGGGCTTGGCTTATTGTTTTAGGCCGTTTGAATTGAATTAAATTGTTTTATCTTTTTATATGAAATTCCATATTCTGTTTCCATTATACATAACTATTCATATTTAAAATATTTTATATCTATTAAAACATATTATTTAAATTTTAATATATTATCTAAAATGAAGTTTATTAACCAACTAAATTTTATTATAACAAAATTCTTCATTAAATATATTTATTTGAATACTAGTACAATTCCAAAATAATAATTATCAAAAAATTAAATTCAAACACTTCTATTTTAATTCAATTCATATGATATTATGGTTTAGAAAAAGAGTTGTTATAGATTTCCTCCCTTATAAAATTACGTCATCGCAATTTATTTTAGGAAGTCGTTACACACACTCAAATGTTAACAAAATTAGACATCTACAATCAAATTGATGCTTATGTAACTCTCTAAGTAATTAATATAAGAATCATGCTTATCATCCACCATAAATTGATAGATTAATTATTTATCTTTATTTCTTCACATACGATAATTTTATTAAAATTTTCGTGGTGTTAGAATTTTCGAAAAACTTCGGCAAAGTCTCATTTGTTTGGAGGCCATTTGCAATTTCACAAATATAATATATATGATATACATCGATCATATGGTCGAAAACACGGTATATATGAATATTTCTAACACTTCAGTATTTTAATATGAAAATGTACCGTTATTTTAACATTTAAAGCAACTTATTTAACTTATACAGGAGTAAAAGCAAGTCTGCGCCATATTCTAATCCATATGACCTTTGTGTACATATATTAACTCAAATCAAACACATATGCTCATATGAATAAAGATTTATAACGTGGCGGTCATTCAACTAAATATACACATACGAGCAAATTTCACATTAGCATTTTTACTTCCAAAATATGGAAAATTATTAGTGCTTTCAAGAATAAAGTTGAGTTTTATTTAGTTAGCTTCCCAAAACATTCTTTGGTTGTGAAAATTGTTATGCATTCATGTTATGGTGGTTTTACTCAAAATTACAAACTTCAAAACGAAATTTAATACGCCCACTTGTATAAAACCTCAATTTTCACTTAGTAAACCTAATTTTTTAACTAAAGTCATTACTTATTGTCTTAGCTTTTAGAAAAGTACAAGATCATTGAAAATAGATGAAGTATTTGAAAGTTTAGCCAAAATATTGGAGCATTGTAGTTCAAAAAAGTTATTAACAAACTATACAAGGCAGTAATCATATGTACATGAATTTGAGTTCAAGAACTAAAGATAAAGAAGAAATCATTGCAGACCAGGTTAAAGTAAGTACACAAACATACAGGAAACAATATATGTGCAGTTTTAAGGCAAATGCACACAGACACAAGGGACATGATATTCAAGGATTAGCAATAATCATGAACATAGTCCGAAATGCACAAAAGAGTGTCAGGTTAGCACTAAGAGTTTAAGCATGCATAATGGCAGGATGAGATAATTCAGGCTAGAGATACAACAATGCACTACAAAGACAAGCTAAAACTAGAATTCAAGATAGCCACATAAACAAGTTTAGGCATGTGCAAGCTTCGAATAAATAGACCATCAAAGACCCAAACCATCTCAAGAAGGCAATATGCAAGCACGAATCAAACAGTGATAAAACATATAGTTTCAAGAAATGGGGAAAATGATGCAGGGGAATACAGTGCACAATGAAGACTGGAACATTAAGTTTAGGCAGATATAACATACATGCACAGAAATTAACATAGACAAGCCAACATGTAAATGCAGTAAACATTGATGATGAGAAGTACACAGGCAGCATAGTAATTAAACCACAAGCATCACACTCTACTAACAAAACAACTAGAAGTGAATCAAGGAATGGCGATAAATAGGAAATGTAATTATCTTTTGATTATAACCAGCAAGTTCATAACAACGGCCATAACAAATAACTTCTACATCATATGTTAACAAATATCTCAATACAAGCATCATTGGAATTATCGAATAAGAATGGGTCTACAGAAGTCAAGACAAAAATGAAATTTCAACCAAAGCAATGAGTTGAATGAGTCAAGGCCATAAAGTAGAAAATCAAAAATAAAGGTATGCAAATATATATCTCAGCAACTAAACTTTGCAACAAACTGTCAACCACATCAACTAAATCAAATGTAAAGGCCGCCTAATTACAAAATGAAAACAGCAACTAAGTGCTAGCATCAATAATTGAAAATAAGTACAACGGAATGAAATTCAAGCATTTTAGAAATTTACATAATTTCAAACGAAGAAGTACAAGTTGAGGCAGAGCAAGGAACAAAGGATATCTTAATATCATATATATATGTATATATTTTAGAGGAAGATAAAACATTTAATTTTAGGCCGAATCACAATTTCAACAAGTCAAGGCAATTCGATCAAAGATTAAGATTAACATAATCAATAGTTTCAAAATATATTCGAGAATATATCTTGAAATTCAAAGATGGACAAGTCAAATTTTTCATGAAACGATCAATCAAAAATCGATGTAAAAATAATCCTCTGAAAATATCAAACAAAAGCCAAGTCAAAACGAATAATAGGGTTTTATTAGTGGAAATGATCTTACGGACGATGCTATAGATCAAATTGGGATGGTCGGCTATGCATGCAGATTAAGTATATAATGAAATAAAGAAGAACTACATTAATCATTTAGGTGGGAATAATACAATTGGAAAAGCATCGGTCACTACGTGCTTACTGCATTTTTGATTTTGTAAAGACCGGGTGAAGAAAAAAAACAACTTAGTAATATCAATAAATCAATCATTAATATTTGCATCAATGAATCAATTAATTATTTGTATCGATGAATCAAAGGAGTTTGCTAATGAAAATTTAAAAAATCTTTTATTTAAACTATCAATTTCATATATCATTTATCTTTTCCACTTCAAACCATTAAATTAAAAAATTTAAATCCTTTATAGCTTATACATAATTCAGGACATTTCATAAAATTGCATATGAGTATAATATCAATTAAAATAATAAACCAAGTTATATATTTTTTATATCTTATTTTCAAAAAACAAATAGCTATCAAAATCGAACTTTATTTAGAAAATGTAATTTATAAAGTAAATTTTTTTCTCTTTTCATATAAATTTAACTCTTTACTTTTTATTTCTTTTCCTTATTCAAAACAATCTATTTTATCTATAGACTTATCAATAAAATGCTATTGAATTCAACTTTAACAGATATCACTATTTATAGTTTTCAAACTCAATTCATAATAAAATATACAACATCGCCACGCAATAAGATTTTTAGCTATTTTTCTTTCCAATTAGCTGCAATGTAGATCGTCTAGAATTTTACATCAACAATGCCTCACCATTACTCAACTTCACACTAATCTCATGACTGCATACGTTGCTTGAAAATAATTAGATTTATAAAATAATGTTTTCAATTTTCCAAATTAACACATTATTTTATAAAATATTATAAACTCCCTGTAAAACATTTCTTATTACATTTCCAAAATACTGTGTCGATTCTGCCTTGTTTAAGCGTTTAGAAATTTCTATTGATACGTTAGCTACTCATATCGACCAAAATTCATAAACCGCTCGTTGATTCCAAAAATGTGTATCAATATTCAATAGAATGTCGTAGAGATTAAAATGATGAACGAAATTAAAACATAGTAGAGAAAGTAAATGAACACACATATTTTTATAGTGGTTCGGCAATCTTGGCCTACGTTTACTTTGTATTTTTATTAATCTTGCACTTATTATAATTTCAAGAAAGTTTGGATTGGTAGGAATCCATTAGTAAAAGAATGAAGAATAATAATAGCGGAGCCTAGGCAGTAGAAAGAAGGATCCTCTTTATGGAGAATGGTCATTGTATTTATAGGGAAAGATGTGTATGGATTAGGCTAAAATTTGCCAAAAGAATCTCTAGATCTATAGGAGCCCATATGAACGATCGTGGGTCCCATCTCAATCGTTGAAACAATCGGTACCGATCGTTCATTTGTGATCCAATGCACCTATGATTACTTCTGTAAAATCCCCCATGGCTTTATCCATGCTCCTAAATTTTGGTGTCATTCCGACATTGTATTAGTAAGATATTGACCGATCTTCATTAAGTTGAATCCTTTTGGCCGAAATGATCTGATCGATCATGAATGATGTATGCTGATCATTCATTTTTGCTCATCTAGGCATGCGATCGATTTTAGTGGCTCCTTCCTTCAATATATTATTGTTCCCAAAGTTTCATATGTAATGGATTTGTAGATTCTGGGATATCGATCAATCATCGTTGAGTTAAGCTATGGAATCGATACGATATGATCCAAAGTAATGAATGAATATGGATTGTCCCTGATCCATCTTCATGGTGTAGTGAGTGTTCATACTCTGAATGTTCTATTGAGTTCTCCTTTAGCTTCCACTTTGCCACTTCTTCATATTATCATCTTTGTCTGATTTTTGGGCTTCATGATCATTAATCTGATGCATCGGTCTAGATGACCGTTGAGTCGATCTCGTTTGATCAATCCAAATATAGCCAAAGTCTGGATAACACCACTCAAGGACCAATTAAAGCTGAATAAACCCTCGATGTTTTTCAACCACTTTAGAAAATAATATTCATACTTTCTCAAATCATTTGGTTACTTATATAAAGATATTAACATATGATGTTACATGTTTATACACATCCATTATCAACCATTTGCATTCAAAATAATACATCACACCATATTCAATTATTCACAATAGCAAGCAACCTGTCAAATTTTATCATATTTTATTGTATTTATTAAGTATGTTTTCCAATTCCAAATTTAATTAAGTATATATAATTTATGTAACAACCTGGAATTTCATGGCTTTTTTTGCAAATATTTAGTTAATTTTAAATATTAAAATAATAGATTTTATAATTAAAATAAAACTCCTTTAAACAATAACTAGTGATGATGAACTAGTTTTTCAAATTTAGTTTAGAAAAGTAATTAGTTCGAAGAGAAATCGAAAATGTGACCGGAGTTTATTTTTCGAAATTTTGAATTTTCATCGGCTAAAAGTTAGTGGAAACGTTTGAACTCTTTAGTGTGGATATACACATTTATAAATAACATAAGTATGATTAGGATTATCTAAATATACATAGACACACACATACACTTAAGTATATAATGATGATGTGATTTGTTAGGAAAAAATAAAACAAAATTTAAAAAGGAGTTTAACATAAGATACCATAAGAAACATAATAAAAAATTATGTACAAATGGAGTAAATGCATGTTGGCTTAAGGTAGGAAAGGGGTGATATGATTTTATGGGTTACATGGGAGGGGGGACCACATGGTGATGGTGTAGCATAAAACTGTGAAGGGTTGTGTACTTAAGGGGGTTTTGGTCATTTACTTTATGCATTTTGTATATAAATTTTTTTTAATTTTTAATTTCATTATATTTCCTTTTCAAAATCCTTCCTTCTTGCTTAAGCTCTTAAGAACTCTCTAATGGCTTCCTAAGTCCAAATGTAAAAATATTCTTTCATTTTCACTTCCTCCTTAAAACAAAAACAATACAGTTCATTCATTTCTCATCTACACCTCCTAACTAACCAAAGCAAGGCCATTTTCCCTCAAACCAAGAATGGATGAATTCAAACACCTGATGATTGAACCATTTCGTAACCCTTAGTCCTCCAAATCCTATTTTTCTAAGGAGAAAGCATGGATCAAGATCGCATACAAGTTCTAGTGAAGTTCGTGTTGTTTTAGATAGCTTTTAGTTGAGAAAAGCTTGCCTTTTTATCTAAAGTTTTAAACTTTAATTATTACTTATTTTGGTTGTAAAAATGTGTTTATTGTTGGGTAAGTTAATGTTGATTTGGTTATGCATGTGTAAGCTTGGATGTAGTGTTGGTCAAATTTGAAAATAAAAACATAAAATTTGGTTTGATTTTGCAAGTTATGATTTGTTGCTTGTGAATGTTGCTTATGGCTTATGGCAAGTCTTTGAATGTATGAGTTTATATATAAGTGTAGTAAGCTAAAAAAGAAAGTAGCACTTAATTTTTAGTCGTATCGACATCGAGATCCCTTATTAAATTTGGTTTCTATACTTACTTTATTTTTAGAAAAGTTTTATAAAAGTTTTAAAAATTTATATTTAGTTTCAAAAATTTATCCAAAGTTTGTAAAAAGTAGGTTAAAAATTAAAAGATAGAGCTTTGAAAGTGGTATGGAACATAAAATACGTTTTGAAATTACAGATCATATAGCGATAGTCGCTATGGATGCAATTCGTAAAAATCGAACTCTTTTTGAAATCTAAAGTGTTTTTCACTTAAATATCTTTTGAAAAGCATTTTCAAACTTATTTGAAGTATGGAAAAGTAATTATTATTATATAGTTATTTAATTATTAAATAATTAATTAAGGTAATAGTGCTTAATCATTAGTCAACAAAGGTAATTAGTACTTAAGTGTTAATCAAGAAAGTTAATTAATTAGTTAATTAATAAAAGATTAGTCATTGTTTAATTGATTATTAAAGGAATAATCAATATTCAATTAAGATTAAATTTTAATTTTTAATTTATTTTAAAATGGGTTTAATTATTTATTAATTATTAATTAAGTTAAATTGAAGTATGATTTAATTAGGACTCAATTAAGATTTAAATTATTAATAAATGAAGGTTTGAATTATTATTAATTATTAATTAAAGATTAATTATGAGTTAATTATTTATTTTAGAGATTAATTATTATTTAATTATTTATTTAAAGGATAATTATTATTTAATCATGTATTTAAAAGCTAATCGTGGTTTAACTAATAATTAAAGTTTAATTACTATTAAATAAAGAGTTTAAATATATTTAATTATTGAACAAAAGTTTGATTCTAAATCGCTTTATTTCTAAAGACCAGTTTTGTTTTTAAAACTACTCTCTTTTAAAAGAATATTTTAAATCCAATGGATTTCTTTGTTGATTAGCTTTATGTAACCTCATTGAATATGAAATCTAATGACATACATTTAGCAAAATAAAACACCATTCTGCTAATTAAGTTATGTTAGACATCTGTTTGATAGAATATACGATTCTGCCATTGTTCACAAAATAGATTTTGTTTGACATTTATTTAAGCAGAATAAAAACCCAGTTCTGCTATTATGGTAACTTGGACATTTACATATGCTAGTTGATTCTTACTAGTCGATTACCTTTATATATGTGCTTGATATGTAAACACCCATGTTATAACTGGAAAGTTAAACTTAATTAAATATGAACAATTATGGTTGCTAAGCCTTTTTCAAACTTATGAAGTCAAATATTTAAATTTTCATCCTTTTAGAAAATGGTTTAAAGTTTATTATCATTTTTAAATATGATATTTAAAGGATAATTAAGAAATTATTTTATTAAAATGTTTGAAGTTAATTTAGTACTATTTAAATGGTTGTTTAAAATCATTATTTTGTTAATGAGATATAAAGGTAATTAAATGAAGGTGGTTTGAATAGTAACTTGTTTATTTAAAGTTGTTTTAATAATTGATTTTTATCAAAGGAAATTATTGATTAACGTTTAGTAGAGTTTTTTTTAAATAAGAAAAGTTTATAAAAGGAGTTTTATAAATTGAAAAGAGATCGTGAAATTTGGGAAAGAGTTTTACAAATGATTTGGATATTTATAAATGATTTTGGGTATTTAAAAAAGGGCTTTATAAATGGTTTTAATATTTATAAAAGAGTTGTAAATAAACTTGGAGATTTAAACATAGTTTTTGTACTTGTATTTGGAATTTTAGAAAAAGAGATTTTCATAAATGAAAGAAATTTATTAAAAGGATTCATGGAAGAAATTTATGAAAGAATATGAGATTGGATTCCTTTAACTGACCTTCTTAATTTTCGGTGGTATGGACATTCTTTCCACCCTTAACACCAAAGGAATAGTTTTTGAGATTATCCTTATCTTCAATTTAAATAACTTTTGTTGCGATCCTTTTAATATGATTTTGATGTAAGAAATCTTTCATGATGTTTTATGAATATACTTGTGCCAGTAATTTAAGTATATAAATATTTTAATAAATAATTTGGAAAGAAATTTAAATAGATGGAAGATTTAGTTTGAGATTTAGTGGTTGCTACGTGAAATTAAATCTCTGATTTGTTGTTTGATTGTGTATTTGATAGTTAAATAACCAAGTATCAAATCTTAATCAGTTTCGACTTAGGAAGTAAATAAGAGCATCACATATTTATACAGTTGAGGACCCTTGGGATAACTCATTCTAATGAAACGTCTATAACTTTGAGCGATATATTAGAGATCCCTTTAGGACTCTAATGTATTCTTCTTACTACTGAAAGAACGGAGAATGAGTCAATCGAAAACTCGGTTGTTGGTTCGGAGAGACCGAGAACTGCTATATGATATGAAAACCACTTCGAACCAACATGGGCTTTCGAATGGTAGACATTTTGATGATGTTTTGAAAATGGAGTTCTTTAAAGTGCAAGGGTCATTTGATACTAGTCCTAAGGGTGATTCCAAAATGGATGTAGTGGAGGTAGTGCCTTCGGTTTCTTTCAGGCCAAGAATGAACTTTTATGGAGAAATGCTGTCATTGCATTTCTGTTTAGAGGGTAGTGTTAGCATTCTAAGTATGAAATACTAAAGGAAGGTAAATCGTTACCTCATGAGCCTCATACCTCAGAAATGACTAAAATATGATAGATGCAGTAGAGCTATGTTGGTCGTTCCCATAAAGGTGTGTCACCGCCTTTCTAGATTATCATATTATGGATTCGGTTGTGCATAAGAGCTCCCTATTAAGGTTGGGAATAACCATGGTGATGACAAATTTTGAAACCAATATGACTTGATTGAGCTTTCTCTCGCTATTTACCAGACTGATCTTGGTGTTATTTCTTTATAATTATCAGGTTAGCCTGAGCATATTTTCTAGATTTAGCTAGATTTTTTGGAACTTTCAGGAGACGAGCTGAATGCCTCCAAGACGTAGTATCTTTTATAGTTCCACTGCTTTCTTTTCTTTTTGTATTCACTAGCATTTGTATGAATAGCCTGATAATGTAAATGTAGCGGGTCATATATAATATGGCTTATATGTATAATAACTACATGTATACTAATCTAAGTAGAACAATATAACTGAGCATGCTAATATGAAGTAAATAAGAGTAATCACACTAGAATTTTTATACTGGTTCGGATCTCCCATCCTATGCAAAGTCCAGAAACTCCCCTTGGGTATTTCACTAACCAATAACCCACGCTTCGTCTAGAGGAATACCCTTATATATAGGAATTTCTTTGCCAAGCTTGTGTTCTAAATAACATGGATATTGATTGCTAGTACAATTCTTATGATAATCTCCTTGGTGATTGGAAATGTGTAATTCGTGATTATGGAAGTGAATTGAATAATTCTTGAATGTAGAATGTTATACAATAGTATTGGGCACTTGAGAGAGTATAAGATCAGAAAGTAGTAAGATAGAGAGTTCAAAAATTGAAAATGATTTCTAATCTTGATGTATATTTAAATAAATCAAAGAGTCGTGATAAACAGTTGCAATCATTCACATATAGTCATTTATGTTCAAAGAGATAACTACAAAAGATTCAACTCTTCGAAATGTGTTTTAAGAAAATAGGTCTTATGTAGGGATCAATCAGCGGGTATAAAAGCCAGCTTATGCCAGCATATTGAATAAGAACATGAAAGCACGCTTGAAATTTGAAAACAAATGAGCTGTAATAAAATTGTATGGCTCAATCGACAATATACTTTTCTCAGTTGATTGCCCTCAATCGACTGAGAAAATGTTCAGTCGACTAAACTGTAGAGAATTCTATGTTTTTGCATTTTTCGTTTTCTAGTCCCTTTCAAACTCTTTGATAATTTAAATACTTTCTATATGTTGGTGTGTATATGTGTGCATATGAACTACCAAGGAAATTTTACAAGTAATTCTAAGATCACATACATAATCATAGTTTCACGATCTTTTAATTTGTTGTAGCACTTTAGTATAGATGACATGTCTTGGTTTTGTCGTCGTTCCTACATAGTAGATATGTACTAGATATATATGATGATATAGTTGTCACCATTAAAATATTAGAATCAGAGTTTTAACAATCTTCCCTTTTCTGACGATGACAACCGTATGTATGAATATAAATATATAACATGTTATCTCCTCCTTAATGTACCCCCTTCATGATTTTCTCTCCCGTTGTCATCAACAAACTAAAGATAATACAATAGAGTTTGAATATGATAGTTGTCAGAAAAAACAAAGATAATCACAGTTGAACATAGCGATATGTTTATAAACATAGAAAACAAAACATAATAACAGAACAGGTTCAACAAATAATAGGTTCAATGCAATAACAAAACACAACAACAAATTAGTTAATTAAACAACTTTGACCACATAATAGGTCCAACACAAATGGACACCAAATAAGAAAAATAAACAAGACAAAAATTTTAACAAATTAAAATACCAGCAAGTAGACGGGCTTACCAAGCCAAGATAATCTAAGATTTCAGATCCGATTTCTACGGTGAAGATGGACGAGAGCATAAAGCAATTTTGTTCCAATAGAAATCCAAGAGTTGTTTTCTCAAATGTCCTTTGACATTTAATCAATTTCTTCTATTGATTAAATATAATCTCTTGATTTTTAAGCATGCTTAAACAACGAAATTCCTTGATCATTGTCTGAGCTCCAATTGACCTCTTCAGGATTTTATTGTTGAATATTCTCTTATTCAACTTGTTGAGATGATGATTGAGCAATGGTGTCAAGGACTAGATGAGATACATAATCATTATAAGAAGGAAGAGTCTCCACCTTAGAAGGAAACTTCATAAGCGAGATTTATTTTTGATCCATTATTTTCGGGATAAGAAGATCTTACGAATTGTCAACATCAACCCATAGTGAACAAAAATCTTTGTTAAGTAGGAACCGAAAAATATAGTATGATGGGTATGGGCATGATAGCTCTTATTTCATTATGAATAATTCAAGCCCAATTCAAATTTTGATTTGAATAAAGAGCATATAAAATTTTGTAATTATTATCGTACATTTTCTCATAGCTCTCAGTTCATGGAAATAAATGTGAAGGGTCATTTTATTAATAATTCGAGCTTGGGGTCTTAGATTGGCAGAAATATTTTTTTCTTCTTGGTTCGAAAAAGGTAACTATAAAGGAATCATAAGCAAACCTGTTGTGATTTATATCATCTAATTCAAGAATGATTTTATCACAATCTAATATAACGCCTAAATCGTGAACATTCAAAACAATATCAACTCCTAAGACTCTACTCCATAAAATTCCATTGCCTTCATTATTCAAGGGTATGTAGAAATCCCCTTGAAGGTTAGCATAAAACATCCTAACAAGGAAAGGGTAAACTTTTACCTTATTTTCTTTGGCATCAATTAATGAAAGAAATCCATGTTCTTGAGCAAGTTGTTCAATCCCAAATTCATTGAATTCGAACACCTTGTGGGAAGTTTCTTGAAAGATTCTCTTATCATTGAGATCGTTGAAGCAGTGATTTATTGTTGCCATTAAGCCATTAGAGCAATTGTTCATCGGAAGCAAACTCTAGATGGGATGGTCTAGCCCGTTCCTTTCCTTTGAGAGGCCTTTTCTTAGAAACCTTCTATTTTAGGCGAGGTGCCGTTGAATTTTGGGAGAAAAACTTTCTTGGGTTTTGATTGAAAAAGAGAAAAGTGATGAAATTATCAAAGGGTATGTCATTCAAGCTAGTTTTTAAAAACTGGAACTGTGACGTTCAGTCGATTGAAACTAGGAATTAGTCAACTAGAAGTGGTATTTTTCAAGGTAGAAACTAAATTTTAGTTTAATAGACCGTTGGAAGAATTTTAGTTAGCTATGCACTGGGTTCAAGCGATTGAAATCATGTCATGGTCGACTGAAATGTGCAATTTTTGATCCAGAATCTGTTACTGGTTTTAGCTGACTGAGTTTAATGATCTCAATCTACCGAACTGAAGGAATACTTATATACTGTGTATTTTTGTTCTTTTTCATGTAGTTTAAATTTTTTATTTCCAATTTTATATGTTCACTTAAGTTATTTTGAAGGTGTTTTATATGATGATATAAATTTTATTTATTATTATCTAGCAAATATAAATACAAATTTTTAATTTATATATATATATATATATATATATATATATATTCATAATTATGTATTGTAGACATTATTTCTCCCTTGATGCATCTGATTTCTTGTGCGCAGTTCAATCCTAAGAGTTTGTTTTATTTTTAGTTTGTTCAGTTGAGGGCTAAAGTGGAGACCAATTTGGACGAACTGAGGTGTGATTCATGTTTTGGTTTGATGGCCCTTCCTCCCATCAGTTTCTTGGAGTAATGTTGTAAGTTTATACAAGGTCTCTGTTAAACGAGGAATATTTATGTAAACAATCTTTCATTGTAGAATGGCCACAGATTGCTAGAATACACCATTCAAGAAAGTTAAGAGAAGATCCTTGACTTCATTGCTCGTAATACATTTATTTTTGAACACCCGTCATTTCTTATTGACAGCGATAAATTTCATCAACTTCAGTATTAATGAGCAATGATTCAAATGTTACTCGTGATCCATTTATTTTTGTTGCACATAAATTACTTGAGCACATATTAAGGCAGCAGAGATATACTCGGCTTCATATGTTGAAATGAAAACATAATTTTGCTTTTTACCAAATGAAAAAAACAGAGATTGATCGATAAAATGACATGTGCCACTTGTATGTTTTCTATCCATTTTGCAACTACCAAAATCTACATCACTATATGATACGAGTTCGAAGGAGCTATCTTTCAGGTAGAAAGGACCGTAATCTTTAGTATTGGTTAAATATTTCTATTAACCGCTCGATGATGTGAATCCTTAGGTTATGCTTGAAATCGTGCACATAAACACACTCATTATTATATCAGGTCTACTTGCAGTTAAGTATAGTAGAGATCCTATCATACTTCGGTATAATTTTTGATCAAAATCTTTTCCCTTTTCATCTTTATCCAACTGTAAACTAGTTCTCATTGAAGTTGGTTTACTAGATGTATTATCCATTCCAAAATGTTTTATCAAATCCCTACAATATTTTTCTCGCTTTATAAAAGTTTCATTTACTAATTGTTTTATTTGTAGTCCTAAGTAAAAAAATTAATTCTCCCATATGAGACATCTTGAACTCATTTTTCATTTTGTTTGAAAAATTGGTACATAGTTTTTAGTTGGTTGATCCAAATATGATATCATCTACATAGACTTGTACAATTAGTATATCGTTATTTTCTCTTTTTATAAATAAAGTTGTTTCAACATTACCAATTTGAAAACCAGAATTTATTAAATGTGCTTTTAGGCTCTCATACCAAGTACGGATTGCTTGTTTTAACTCGTATAATGCCTTTTTAAGTTTGAAAACATGATCTGGATATTTTCGTGAACAAACAAAGATGGTTGCTCAATGTAAACATTTTCTTTTATAAAACCATTTAAAAATGCATTTTAACATCCATTTGAAATAATTTGACATTATGATGACACGCAAAGGCTGGTAATGTTCTAATAGCTTCAGGACGTACTATAAGGGAAAATGTTTCTTCATAATCAATTCCTTCTACTTAATTATATCCTTAAGCAACTAAGCTTGCTTTATTATGAAATATGTATCCATTTTCATCTGATTTATTTTTGAAAACTCATTTTTTTCCTATTACAGATTGATTAGTTGGTCTTGGTACATGTTCGCACACATCATTTTAATCAAATTGACTTAGTCCCCTTGCATTGCAAAAATCCAGAAATCACCTTTTGATGCCTTTTTTATAATTTTTAGATTTGAAGTTGGATATGAAAGCTATATGACTCATTTGATTTAGTTGGTTTCTAGTTGAAACTTTTGTGATTAAGTCACCAATTATATTATTAATCGAACGATATTTTAAGATTCGAGATGGAGATCTTAAAAGATTATCATTATCATTATTGTTATTGTTTGTGAAGTTATTTTCAGGTACAAGAGTATTATTATCACTATTATCATCATTATTATTATATTAAATTTCTTTATCATCATTATTTTTGTTATTCCTAAAATCTTCTTTAAAGTAAACATGAAGACTGTATTTTATAGTGTTAGTTCATTTATTAAAAATTCTATAAGCTTTATTACGATCAGAATGACCAACAAAAATTCCTTCACTGGCTTTTAGATTGAATTTTCCAAGATTATCTTAGAATTTAAAATAAAGCAATTAGAACCAAAAACACGAAAATATGATACTTTAGGTTTCTTATCGAATTTTTTTTATAACATGTATTCTTAGTCATTGGTCTAAGTACACGATTTAATATATAACATGCAGTAGCAACAGCTTTGACCCAAAAATTCTTTAAAAACTACTGCTACTTAGCAATGTTCGTGCACATTCTTGTAATGTTTGATTTTTTCTTTCGAATACCTCATTTTGTTGTGGTGTTCGTGGAAATAAAAAATTATGACTAATTTTTTTTATTGCAAAATTTTTCGAAAATATCATGTTCAAATTCTTTGCTATGATCACTTCTTATACTTTTGATTTTTAACTTCATTAAATTCTTAATTCTTTTAGCGAAAATTTTGGCCATTTCAAACGTGTCATTTTTATGTTTCAAATATAATGTCCAAGTGTATCTTGAAAAATCATCGACAATCACAAAAACATATTTATTAAGATTTATTGATCGTACTTGAGTTGACCAATCTAGGTGGAGTAGTTTGAGTAATTGTTTTGTAGAAATTTCCTTTTTTAAAATTTTTAACTTTATAATTATTTTGGGTAATCCTCTTGCTAAATCATTTTTGGCTAATTTATTTATATATTTAAAATTTATATGACAAAAGCATTTTTTCCATAGCCTTGGGTCGTTATGATTTGCGATCAAACATAAATCACTGTTATTTTAATATTCATATTTAAAACATAAATATTTCGATTTCTTAATCCTTCAACTATTAAAATATTAATTTGATCGAATATAGTACATTTATCTTTTTAGAAATCGATTCTAAATCCTTTATCACATAATTGACTTATACTTAATAAGTTGTGTTTTATTTTTCTACTAACAAAACACTAGTAATAAGGGGAGAAGTAGATATACTGACGTTAATGATGTCCCTAATGTCGATGACATATCCTATTGAATTATCGTCAAATGTCATAGTGCCGCCATCGATATATGTTATATTTGATAACATTTGTGCATGAATTGTCATATGCTTGGAGCATCCGCTATCGATTATCCATTTCTTCTGTCTTTTAATTTTGTTTTTTGGTACCTTCTAAATAATAAGAGTTTAATTGGTACCAGTTTCCCCCATTAGGGTTCTATCTGTTAGTGGGGGAAGGTAGCCATATTCAAGAGGGTCTTGGACCTTTAAAAATGTAATTGTCATTATAAACAATATTTTTCAAGTATTCATCTATGTTTTTTTTGCCTAATCAACTGGTTATTTGATTTAGGAGTCCGTATTTTGACAGTATTTGCATTAGAAGTATTAATCTTAATTTTAGATATAGGCTTCTTGAACTTAGTATAAGGTATACTAGAGTTCCTATGCTTTTCCTTAGCTTTAAATCCTAATCCATTTCGATTTCCTAATGGTCTTGATAGCTTGATCAAATTTTCTAAGTTTTGTTTTCATTTATTAGATTTTGATATGTTATTGGTAATTTGATCTAGCTTAGTCTTCAGATCAAATATTTCAACATTGGTAGAATCTAAACTTGTTTTTAGTTCAAGCTTTTGTTTTTGAAGATTAATATTTACTAGTATGCTATTTTGTAAATCACGTGATAAAGCATTATTTTGAGAAGATAATCTTTTACATTCATTTTATGCTATTTCTAATTCCTCTTTCAAAATTGTTTTCTTATACTTTAATAAACCCATTTCTAACTCCGCTCTATTCAGTTTTCCTACATATTCCTTATTTAGTTTTTTAGATTCTCTATATTTATCGTCTAAGTCTATGCTAATTTCTAAAATTTCATCATATTTTATTTCAAGACGTACCTCATCAGTGCTAGCCATAAAACAAACATTCGCTTGTTTGGAGTTTCTTTCACCATCAAAAGAAGAAGACGAATTGGAATCATCCCAAGTTACTAGAAAGGCTCTTCGCTTTTTCTTCAATTTCTTGAATTTTCTTTTACTATTTGTCATTGTTAATTTTTGGATAATCTTTCTTCATGTGGCCAAAATTTTCACAGCCATAACATTTGACTGATGTTTAATTTGATGAATTCGAATTGCCACCATTCTGAAATTTTGTCATTTTCTTGAATTTCTTAAATTTGTTGTAGTTCTTGGCAATAAAAAAATTTCTTCCTCTTCCAAATTGGATTTGTCGTTATTTGCTTGAAAGGCAACATTCTTCTTTTCTTAATTTTGTCCTTTCTTGCCTAGCTTCATACGACACCAAATTTCTTACTCATTCTTCGATTTTGAGTTGAGAGAGATCATTATCCTCTTCAATGGCTAAAACTTTTCTTTCCCATTCAATAATCAAAGAATTTAAAATTCGTGTGACTAAATCAAATTGATGAATTTGACACCAAGTGCCATGAGATCATGTTAAATAGCTTGAAATCTAGCATAAATGTTAATAATGGATCATTTGCTTTCATTTTAAAGGAAGAGAATTGGTTTTGGAAAATAGAAATTTTTGTTTGCTTGACTTTGGCTGTGCCTTCGTGAGTAACTTGTAAAGTGCGTCATATATCATATGCCATTGTGTAAAGCATAACACATGAAAATTGATTTTTATCAAGTAAATAAAATAGTACATTCATGGCTTTGGCATTATTAGTTGCCACTTTCTTTTGAGCATCAGTTGAAGTAATTATGTCAGTAGTAGGTGCTTCATATTTAGTTTGAGTAGCTTGCCAAATTTCTAAACTATTAGCTTCTATAAAGGTTGGCATACGTGTTACTCGTTAAGCATAATTAGACAAGTTAAATAGTGAGACGAGCATTTGATTAACCTTCTTGAAATGTAATTTCCATATTAAACAATTTTTAATCATGTGCTACAGTAAATTGAATGACCTTACTCGATATCAAATGCAAGTGTAGTGGATCATATATAATATGACTTATGTGTATAATAAATGTGTATATACTAGTCTAAGAAGAACTATATAACTAAGTATGACAATATAGAGTAAATAAGGGAAATCACACTAGCATTTTCATACTGATTCAGACCATCCATCCTACATCTAGTCCCAAAGCTCTCCTTCGGTTTTTCACTAATCAATAACTCTCGCTTCACCTGGAGGAATAGGCTTACACAAAGTGTTTCTTTGACAAATGTGTGTTTTGAACATGGATACCGACTGCTAGTACAATTCTTCCTACACTCCTTGGTGATTGGAAATGTGTAATTCATGATTATGGAAGTGAATTGAATGATTCCTGAATGTAGAATGTAGAGAATAGTAAAGAGCACTTGAGAGAGTAAGAGATCGAAAAGTTGTAAGCTAGAGAGTTCAAAAGCTAATAATGATTGCTCATCTTAATGTATATTCATATAAATCAAAGAGTTGTGATAAATAGTTGCAATAATTCATATATAGCATTTATGTTCAAAGAGATAAGTTTAAAAGATTGCAACTCTTTAAAATGTCTTTTCTGAAAATAGTTGTTATGTAGTAATCAATCAGCTAGTTATAAAAGCCAACCTATTGAATAAGAACTTGAAAGTACGTGCGAAATTTGAAAACAAATAAGCTATAGTAAAATTTTATAGTCGACTGTACACTTTTCTCAATTGACTACCCTCAGTCAACTGAGAAAAGTGTTCACTTGACTGAACTATAGAGAATTTTGTGTTTGTGCACTTTTCTTTTTCAAAGCCTTTCCAAGCTTTTTGATAATTTAAATTTTCTGTATGCAGATGTGTATATATGTGTATATGAATTACAAAGAAGATTTTTGCAAGTAAGTACAAGACCGCATACATAGTCGTAGTTTGACGATCTTTTGATTTGTTGAAGCGCTTGAGTATAGATTATCTATCTTGATTTTCTCGTCATTTCTGCATAGTAGAAATGTACTAGTTATATATTACGATATAGTTGTCATCATTAAAATGCTAAAACCAAAGTTTTAACAGATAATAGGATAGTGCGCTCTGATGTTATGTATAAATAAAGATGATTTCTGTTTTGTAAATATTTTATGTATATTATATATTGCTCGTCATGAAGTGAGATTCTATTTTGTCTTCTTCTATCTTCACCTGAAATAATCTGTGTTTCAAATCCTTAAATGATCGGCACACGAATATCAAGGATGTATTGAGCGTCATCTTGATGTGTAAAAAAGGTAGAGGTAGATTGTTAATATTTACCATTCTATATATTTTAACTATTAACAGCTTAAATGTTTTTATTATTCACAAGTGGTTCTATTTTGCAGAAACAACTGGCTTTCATTAATAATTATGTCCATCCAAATTCAAATGGGTTTATAAATTCTTTGAATTATAGCTTTTTATTCAATTCCACATTTTAAACTAAGCATAAACCAAAACAAATGTTGATGCAAATAACATATATTTTAATCAAACAACAAACAATCACCTTCGGCGAAAAACTATCTTCCAACTTCCGCTGCACAGCTCTTATCACTTACAGGTCAGGGCATAGCAATATTCAAATCTAAGCCATCTAAGGTTTCACTTATACTATCTATTAAATATCACTCTTTACAGAAATGAATTCTAACTTTAAAATCATTTTCGTAACAATAATTTGTATATAGATTCAAATTTTTTACAAATATGTCTTGATGATTATTCCTAATAATCCTTTATATTTATATCCTAATAGGAATATACATTCTAATTCTACACTACATACCCAAGGGATGGGATTCTAAGTCTGTTTAGGGTTAGATCTCAACTCTGTGTTTATAATGTTCTGAACACAGCTCTGATACCAAGCTATAACAACCCGAGCATTATACCCATATTATTAAAGAACATTACAAGTAATGTAGTCTAATAATATGGAGAATACAGCTATTTAAGAGTCTATAAAATATTGATATTGGACCCACATAATACATACATCGCATCAAAAATACTGAATCAGGTACACAGTGATTACTAAATGATATACATTACATATCCTACTAAATTTCAATATATACAATGATGAAGTAAAGTGGAACAGCCAAAATAGTCTGCTCTAATGCTAGCCCAAAAATCCAAAAATCAACGAGTCCAATACCTGTAGAGTCTCGGCCCGACCCGAGTGTTTTAATATAAACGGGTCAGATATATCTAATAAAATATTGAGACACTAATATCATAAATATATGAGTTAACCAAAAAAATAAGCCAAACTATGCATGAAACCAAATAATCATAATAAGGCATATTAATTAAAAATTACCATTTCATAAATCCATATCAAGTCTCAATGGATTATCATCTAAAAATAGGGTGATAAAAATTCAAAATTCTTTAGAGTCGAAAAGTATTAAATATCCATCCCAAAATCTCTAAAGAAATAATCATCACTAATTAAATAATAGTGGTAGTCAACTATCAGTTTAATACAGCGACACAGATTATAACGTATCAAAATAGACCCCACCACATACTGTATAAATCTAACATGTCTAAATAGACTACTTTGTGAATTTACCCATCGAAAACAAATATAGGCAAACATCATCTAAACTGTATACAAAGAAATAAACTGATAGGTATCAGTCATCCGATCTATAAACTAATCATGCATGTAAATACTTGTCCAAGAAACAAAATGGCGGCCTTGTTACACCATGACAAACCTATCCCTCCAAAATTGGTCTACCAACCCAAATTTAAGAATGGTATCGACTCTCAGGTCAATGGAAAATGGGTGGTCTTCTCTCGGAAATCTATCAGCCTGAAATTCGAATACCCTAAGATAATACAACTCTAAAGTATAAATTATTTTCGCTTTTGTAACTGGTAAGATTTAACCGCTGTCCCATATCAGATAGTGAAATTCTAATATTTACTAAAAACTAGTAAATTTCACTCGAACACTATTTAACAAATTATAAAAACAAATGAAAGAATTGCAAGGATAGTGTAATGACCCGGAATTTCAACTTTAATTTGAGAATATTTAATTAACTTTAAATATTCAAATAATAGGTTTTATAATTAAAACAAAACTCTATTAAATAATAAATAATGATGGTGAAATAGTTTTTCAAATTACCTTACAAAAATATTTAGTTCAATCGAAAATGGGACCGGAATTCGTTTTTCGAGCTTTCGACTTTTCGCTGAATAAAGGTTGGAATTGCTGTAAACTCAGTGTAAACATATTTACATAAGTTTATAACTGAATTAGTATGTATATATATTATTATATACATAAGTATATATACATAGGGATGTAAGACAAAATGTAAATAGTGAAATGAAACATGTTTAAACATGGAAATGACATTAGCACACACAAGTATGTATAGCATTTAAAATAGGTTAGCTAAGCAAATGGAAGGGGAAAATCTTGTGGTTGAGGTACATGAAGGTGAGGTGGCATGGTGATTTGGCAAGAGGAGGTGGATGGTAAAAGACCAAGGGCATTAAGGTAATTTACTTTGTTTCTTGCTCACAAATACCCCTTCCATTTCTTCAATTTTTCTTCCTCTTTCTTCTATCATATCTTTCTTTTATCTTATCCAAATAGAGGTTTTATTTTTTCAGACCGTAGAAAATTCAATGGCTACAATTTCATATATACCACTTCTTTAAACCTACACTTAGCTATGTCCAAATCTCATTTCTTTCAGACTCATTTTTGGATCCATATTTTCAAGTCGAAAGTACTTCTTCTTCTTTTGACCATATCTCCCTCAAAAATGATCCGGTTTGAGTGTTTCTTTTTTTATTATGGAGAAGAGAATTTAGAGGAATTTTCCCTTGACAACTATTCCAAATTCCATGGGTAACTTGTCCAAAAATCAGTTAAATGACCCATTTTTCAGGTTTGATTTTTGTGAATTTGATGATAATCCAAAGTTCCTCTACCTTTCAACGCTGAGCTCCACCACCCTTGGCTGTGTGCACCATAACTTAGGCCAAGCCCATTTAGCAAGGAAAGGAGGAGAATGAGAGTATCTAGTGTTGTTGTTAGTCGGATGCATCTCGGGTCGCTTTGAATAAAAGTTGGAAGCACAATTGTGATAAAAATCTTTCTTTTATGCGGACTTCTAAACTTTAAACTATTGTTGATCTTGGTTATGAAATATGTTGCTTGATTTTTTGGATGTTGATGTATATATACATATTGTTTAGATATTGTATAACTTGAAGTTTGAAGTAAAGTAAGTAAGCAAAAGTTAGTAAGCGAACGTTAGTAAGGTTTGTAGTTAGAATTTTTTGACTTGTTATATGTGATAGTGATATATTCATATGTTGTACTCATGAATCTAGGTTTGTAATTTTGCTCAGGATGTTCTATGCTGAGAAAATTAGTGGTAAAGTGGTCAGTCGCAACATCAAAATCTCTTGGTTTACTAACTTGTTTACTTATGGATTGTTCGAGAAAATTTATAAAGTTTTAAACTTGGATTGATGTTTTTAAATTTTTTTATGTAAGTTTATAAATGTAAGTCAAAATGATTTTGGAAAGTGATTTGAATTATAAATAAAGTTTTGAAAATTACAGGTCCTATAATGATAGTCGCTATAAATACAATTCATGAAAAAAGAACTCTTTTTGAATTTAAAATATTTTAGTTTAAGTATATTTTTGAAAAGTTTTTATAAAAATTAATATAAGCTTTTAGAAGTAATTATTGCTGATTAATTAATTAATTAATTAATTAATTAATGATTAATTAATTAAGGTAATTAGCACCTAATCATTTGTTAATAAGGGTAATTAGTGCTTAATTATTAGTAAAGTAAGTTAATTATTATTACTTAATTGATTAAAGATTGTTTATTAATTTATAATTTATTTAAGGATTAATTTGTGTTATTATCAATCAATGATGAATAATATATTTATTAAATAAAGAGTTTAATTAATTACTAATTAAGTTAAGATTTAATTAAAAATTAATTAAGAATTAATTATTTTTAATAATGGTTTAATTACTATTTAAGTTTTAAATCATTAATATTTAATTATTAATTAAGATTGATCAATAGATAATGATTTATTTAAAGAAGAACTATTTTAAATAATATTAATTATTTAATTATTATTTAATTAATAATTAAAGGTTTAATTATTATTAAATAAAGAGTTTAAATGTTATTTGATTATTAAATAAAAGCTTTAAACTTTAAACCTACTTTATTTCCAAAAGATCGGTTTTGTTTTGAAAGCAAACTTTCATGTGTAAAATATTTTATCCAAGGGATTTTCTTTGCCGATTACACTTAAGTAATCCTAACTGAATATGAAACCTAATGACATCTGTTTAGCAGAATAAAACACCATTCTGCTAATTAAATTGTAATTGACATCTGTTTAGCAGAATAAACCCCGTTTTGCTATAACTTAGTTGAATGAGTTATTTTGGATATCCGTTTAGCAAAATAAAACCCCTTTCTGTTATCATTTGGTTAGATAAAATATAAATTATATCCATTTAGTAGAATAATTCTGCATTCTACTATTTTATTATTTGGGAATTTAATTGCATGCTAGTAGATTAATATTTGATAAGTGATGTTTTCTATATGTGCATAGTTGTTATGTGCTTTTATACACATATCCACATACTTAAGTCGTGTGATGTTTAAATGGAAATGGTATCCCCTATGAAGTATTTTGTTAAATCTTATGCATGGGTTTTAGAAAGATAATTAATTATTTAAATAAAGATGGTTTAAAATAAATTAATTAATTCAGTAATAATGTTTTAAAAGTAAATGATTATTTAATGATTTAAAATCAATTAATTATTTTAATAATGATGTTTTAAAATTGATCAATCATTTTAATAACGATGTTTTAAGGATAATTAATTATTTAAATAATGATGAGATTTATCTTAATTAACCATTTTAATAACGAGCTTTTAAAGATTAATAAATTATTTTAATAATAAAAGTTTAAAGTTAATTAATCATTTAAACAATGATGCTTAAAGTTAATTAATCTTTTTAAACAGTGTTGTTTTGAAGCAATGAATTGGGATTAAAGCTAACTAATTATTTTAAATAAAGCTTATGAAATGATTAACCATTGTTTTAAAAGTTAATTGATCATTATAAATAATGATATTTAAGTAATAAATTTGGGTTTAAAGTAATAATCGATCATTTTGATAAAGTTGTTTGAATTTAATACTTTTAATATGAAACGTTGGCAATAGTTTAGTTTTAAAAGTAAAGTTCGATTTGGTTATGGACAAGTAGTTCCGTAAATAATGCTGCTTATATGGAAAGGATTTAGTCATACTTTAGCATTAAACTTCGAGCCATGGACTTGTTTCTGTCTCAAAGATTAAAAATGTCATCAAGGCAATGCCTAGAGGTAACATTACCTTAACCTGCCTACTTCGTTTTCAACTAAGGGATATCATTTGTTTGGAATCAATGAGTAATAATAAGTGTGACGCCCCACCTCTATGCTCACAATAACAAAGGTTATTATAAGGAATAATGTCTGCTATTGCGAAGAATAAGGCTTGTTAGAAGCGACCATCCATAGGTTATGCCTTAGACGAGTATTGATTACATCGATTGGAGTTGTGTAACTTACTCCCAACGATATATATTCAATCCAAATCTAAAACGAAACTACGGTGGCTCAAGGAAAATTCAAAACAACTCATAATAATAACAACACAGATAAGTATAATCACATCAGAACAGAAATATCAGATATATAGCGGAAGACAAGTCTGGATACATGCTACAACAATCGATGGTTCACATGAAACAAATGTACATATACATAACCATCATACATACATGAGATGAGAGTCAATACACCAAAAGTAACACCTCGAAGTCTAAACAAAAGATGAAGTGAAGTCCCAAAAGCTGAAGTGGCAACAGAAGCAGAGATAGCGATTATCCTGAATAACTCGGTCTGACCCGAGTATTATTTAGAAGAAAATAACAAACGGAGCAGTCTAATTTAAACTTAGAAGTGAATGCATCATTAACAACATCAAAGCAAATCAATCATAACCTCGAATGAGACAATTCAACATAAATAATCAACATAGGTTAAATGAAGAAATCTCATTAAACTCCATCAAAATCAACTTTCAAATTCAAAATTGAATTCAAAACAGCAATACACAAAAATCTAGAAATCAAAATAGATAACTAGAAAATCAGCATAAAAGTGGATCGATCCCAGCATATGGCGAGTCTAAGCTACGCCGCACGTGCATCTCATATGGCCGAAGCCTACCGAGTGCTGTCATCGTAATATTTGGCGCCCAACAAATGACCCGACGGTCTAGTACTGGTAATTGACCCGAGGGTCCAACATATGACCCGAAAGCCCAGCATAGTGGCTCGAAAGCCCAACAAAATCATAAAAATAATCAAACAACAAATCCACAACAATTATTTCAATTAACGAGTCCGGAATTAACCGAATTAGTAAAAGCGTGGTTCCATATTCTGCACTTTGCTAAATCGTTTAAATCTCTTCATCGTTTCCTTGAAAGTGAAAAATTATGTATTTTATATAAATAAAATTTACGTTCTCAAATGGACAAGTCCGGAATTAAGCTAATCGATAAAAGTAAGGGTTCATAGTCCTTAATTTTGCTGAAGCGTTTAAATCGCTTCCTCATTCTTTTGAAAGCGCAAACTCTGAAATTTTTAGAAACAGTTATATTTTAAAACGATTTAAAAACACGTAATTAAAATAGCAACATCTATAGCAATTTCGACAAAGAAATTGTGCTTCTCGAAACACCATAAAAACAGACATCAATTTAGCGTTGCGGGATAGCCGCTTGAAAATTCACTTTAAATTGACAGTTACTGAAGTCAAAACAACAGTAATTTTTATTCGTCAAAAATCTCATCAAAACAACACGCTTCAAAAATATTTTACCGGAGTAAAAATCTGTTATAAAAATAACGGCAACACAATACGTTTCAAAAACGCAACACCGGTTCAAAATAAATTTTACATCAGAATACACTACTGATATAAAATATTTAAAATATTGGATAGCCTCGGCAATAACATTACAAACGTTGCTACCACAACATGCGTGCACGAAAATAGTGTAAATTTAGGTGACCTGTACACATATTAGTGAATGCAATTGCTGGCCTTTGAACAAAATCAAAAATGAATTGGCCACATATTATTATTACTCATATTCACGAAATGCATGCATACACAAAAATGAAATTATAAAGATGAAGTGACCTAGTAATGGTCCATTTATGCTCACGTAACTATTTATGCTTACGTAAATATAAATTGACCTGGCTCACGTAACTATTTATGCTCACGTAACAAAATGCACTATTTATGCGAACCTGGTTTTCACGCCCTGGTCTAGACCATGCAATTCGGGCGCATACACTATTTTAGTGTAATGCAACTTTCGTGATACTCATTTTAACATGTAGTAAAGTCCAAAAATAGCAATTGGCCTGGGAAAAAATTTATTCAACACACATGCGTGTATACACTGTTCTGGGATTTATTTCATGCACTTTTACTTGGCATGTAGAAATGAAGTAAGCAAAATAAAAATCTTGGAACTCATTTTGCACAAAAAAATAGACAAAATATAACCTGGGTAACATTTTGTTAAAAACAACAACACACGCACGTAATTGACACACGCACGCAAATGGAATTCAAAAATGTCTGGACACTATAAATTTTTGCATGCAAGTATGAAAATAAACTAAGGGTTTGGCAATATACAAGTGCCCACTTATAATGAATTACTAAATACAACTTGAACACTATAAATCTTTTTCACGCAAATGATGTAACCCAAATACTAGGCCTGAGCTCATTATATTGCACGCATGAAATATTTGATGATCTGAACTATATTTTTAATGCACGCATAAATGAAGTACTAAATATACTAATGTTTGCACGAAAAATGGACAAACACCTCCAAGTCGTATGAATTAATTGATTTTATGTCGTTTCTAGTGATTTGGGTGATTTATGCAAATATATGAAAAGCAGGGACTAAACTGTAAAAGACACACATATTTATAGTGGTTCGGCCAGAACGTGCCTACGTCCACTTTATATGTTATTCTCCTTTTTCTTTCAGATTACAAGTACAAAGCATTGTATACAAGTATATGAAAGTTGTTTGAAAGTTCCTTCCGTGCTTGAGCTCTCAAACTTTCTGCCATTGTTGTACCCCTGCCCCTCTATTTATAGAGCGAGGATGGGGGCAGGGGTCTTGGATGTATATAGCCGCTGACGGGCCTGGACTGCTGCAATCTGGCCTGGTAAAGTTGATCCGGAATGCCTTCTTCAGGTTGGTTCGGTAGTGGAAGATGGAGATGGTCAGGAGAGTGCTGGTCCGGTGGTGAGATGGAAGAGGCTTGGACCGGTAGTAGTTGGGAGCCATGTTGGTTCGGCTAGGAGGTGGCTTGGTGGGTTGGTTGGTCCAGTAGTTGTTGGTTTGGCATGGTCGGTTCGGTGTGGAGTTGGTCCGGTAGAGGCAGTGTGTCTCGTGTAGTTTGGTTCGACAGCATGTGGTCCGGTAGGACTTGGTTCGGCAGAGGCAGTGGACGGTAAAGGAGTTGGTTCCATGGTGCGAGGAGAAGGAGCTTGGACCGGCATTGTCGTCCTCATTCTCGGTACGGTGGTGGAAATGCACCCAACACTTGCCCCCCAAAGCAGGGCATGTGCATGCTCATGGCATGCTTTGTTTTAACTTTGGTGTTTTCATTCGGTCATTAACGCCGAATCAATTGGTCCGGTCGTTGATGTTTGCTTATAAATAGGGGCCACGTGCCTTCGTTATTCCTTACCGAACGAGCCAAACCTTTTGCTGAATCAAACTCTCATTTTTGCCGAATCAAAGCGTTAGCCGAGCCAGGCGAGACCCTTTGCCGCCGAATGAACTTCTATATTGTACTACCGAATGAGCACGGGGCCTTGTGTACCAAATGAAGACTTATTATTTACTTTACCGGATGAACCGAATGAGCCTGAGGGTTGGAATGCCGAGTGAGATTATCACCGGATGAGCTTGGGAAGTGTAGTGCCGAACGAACTCTCGCCTTGCTTTACCGAATGAACATAAAGGCTTTCAATGCCGAATGGACTTTAATCTCAACCTTTGTGTTTTGAACTTGTTTGCTTGTATTTCCATATTCCTTGTTCTAATTTGTTCTTTCGGTGTTTGCAGATAATGTCTCGCAAAGCAGAAACTCGATCAGATAAACGGAAGTCTAGGGGCGAAGGAGAGTCCTCCTCCGTGCCCCCAGCCCAGCCAAGACCGAAACGTCATGGACCTGCGCCGAGGTTGCTAGTAGATGGGTATGGCCCCCAGAAGCTTCTGAACTCTCCGCCCGACTATTTTCCTAGCTCCCTCAGAGAGGAGCAGCTTGATGTCATTTCCCGTTCCTTTGGGATTGACAGAGCGCACATGCTGTTGCCAGGGGACGGAGTGATGACGTACAATCCCCTTGAAGGATATTTTGCATACAGTAGGTACCATTGCATGTGTTGGGCCATTCCTCCGATCAATGCATGGATAGTCAGCTTCATTACCTATCTGAAGGTGGCCCCTTTCCAGCTCCAGCCCAATTCCTACGCTATCCTGGTGTGCTTATTCGTTATTTTCCAGAGAAAGTACGGGCGCCCCCTTCCAACCGGGATATTCGATATTTATATAACTTAAGAGGTTATAAGAAGGGGTCTCCGTACATTAGCTTGGAAGCGGCCGTTCCCTTTAAACCAGTCCTAAACCTGTATTCGAAGCTCGGTATGTTTAAGAAAGAATGGTTTTTTATCAAGGATGACTCTGTTTCCTTCCGCCTTTTCACTTCTGGCTGTAAGTTGAACTCCATTTGTAGTTTCTTTGTCTCGGCTGCAATGCTCCTTCTTATATGCTTTTATTTCTTGCTAGCGACAGGTGGTTTTGCAGTCGTGGAGAATGATTCCTTGGTTCGGGTGGCTGCGGAAATAAGGGCTATTCCGGGACGGGATCGGTCGGCTTCTTACCTGATCAGGAACGCTACTCTCCTGGGGCACAGCTTGATCCTGCCACACCAGTCCGTGGTTAAGCAGAGAGATACGGCTGAGGAGAAGGCCGCCAAAGCCAAGGAAGGGGCTATGGTGAAAAGCGGCAAGAGGGAACCTTTCACAAAGCCTCCAGCTGTCGGAGGAAAGAAGATCAAGAAGTCCGACGGCCCCTCTCCTAGCACTTGCCCAATTGCTAAGGGGGAGGAAGATGTGGAGGAGGATATAGGTGAGGGTGAAGGAGGCGATGGACAGAGCGGTAGCGGTGTTGGTGCCTTAACCTTCGGGCAAGCGGGAGAGATTCATGAGTGGACGGATGATGCTTTCCGTCAAGCTTTCGGGGAGTCGGAGGGAGGATCGGCTTTGGTTGAGTAGGCAAAGGAGGCTGACATGGCTGGGTCTGGTGCCGATCCATCCTCTAAGAGCTCTTCAGCTAAGGCGAGCCCGGCGATTCAAGGTGAACTTTTGACTTCTGCAGACTCCATTTACGATAGGGACATAGGAATATCTTATGGTTCGCTCCCGTCCTGGAATGAGATTCAGGACTTATTGCAGTATCCTACTCCTCCGCAGGGTTTGTATGATAGATGTGCCTTCTCACTCTTTCTAACTTAACATATTTCTTGAGTTATGGATCATTGTATGTTCGTAACACTTGTTCTTTATTCCAGGGGCAGGCGAGGTGGCCAAGACTTCAGACGTTCGACACCTCCTTGAACAATACAAGTTACTCAGAGCCTCTGCCAAACCAAAGCCGTCAACTAGCCGTCCTGGGGATGTAGTTAGATATCGCCCTCTTCTCGGAGTTATTGAAGAAGATATGCAAAAGAGGAAGAGGGGCCGATCTTCGTTTGAACCTTCACCTGGCCTTCAGCCTCCAGTCCAGCCCATCCATGATATTACTGAGGAGGATACTGAGATTATGCCTTCCCCCCATCCGTTCGAAAATCCAACCGTCACCCCGATAGACCGTCCTGGTTTGGATCGCAACCCATTTGCCGGCCACCCGGATCTGGACCCGAGTTTTCAGGACATCTCTTTTGACGAGGTCACGGGTGAGCATCTTCTTTCCCGCAATCCCATGGTACGGGTGCTTGATGAGGCTAAGTCGTTAGACCTCGATTTGCTTACTGCTCGGATTGTGATCATGGGGAATGAGGCCAAGGCAAGCATCGATCGGGTGGCTGAAGAAACCAAGAGGCTAATGAGCATCACGCTCGACTGGCCAAGGCTGGGAAGGAAATCGGAAGTGCTAACACCGGTTGCGGCTACAGGTTTCTGATCAGGCCAAACAGCTTGCCGATCAGGCTCTTCAGATATCTCAGCATGAGGCGGCCTCCCGACGATTAAAGAAAACCATGGAGGAGGCTAGCAAGGCTGAGTTGCGAAAGATGGAGGCCACCTGCAAGGAACGGATTGACATAGCCATTGCTACGGTGGACGAGGTTCGGAGGGCGGATCTCGAGCAGGTAGAGGAGTTATCTGGGAGGCTTGAGGCCGCAGAGCTTGCTCAGGCCAGGCTAAAGGAAGAGATGGAGGAAATGAGGAGGTCTCTCCAGGCTGACTGCTTGAGATATCGATCGGAGAGGGACGTTGCCATCGCTAAGTTGCTGTCCTCCGAGGCCCGGGTGAGGGAGTTTGAGGAGAATGAGGGGATGATGGATGAGATGTTGCAGGATATGTACTTCCGTACTTGGAAGCAGGGTAATCTATCCTGGATGGATGACTATCCCCGGATCATGGTTAGGATATATCTCCGGGCTTTGGAGGAGGCCAAGGCCGATCCGGATAAGGAAGGTGGAGCGGCATTTAGGATGGACGTGGTTACCGTCCAGTTCTCAAAGGAGGAGAAGGTAGCGGTGAAGGAGGGGATGCAGCTACTTGCTGCGGAGGAAGCCGGTGTGCAGTTGGGGGATGAGGACCAAGAAGCGGGTGTTGGTGAGTTTTCACTTTTTAGCTTTTCATAACTTGATCGTTCGTTGTTGGTTTAATGGACTTTTTTCCTGAATTGGACAGGTGGGGCCTCTGGTCATCATGCTGGGAGCTCCGATCCTGCAGTCAAGTAGATTCGAAGAGCTGGTAGGACAGGGTGGAGCACTGGTGTAGTTGGTTATTTCATTTAGCCTGCTTGACATTCCTGTACATGCTAGTTCAAAACATTAATGTACTCTCAAGTTGTAATTATGCTATTGAGCGTCTCTATGTAAGCTTATAACGTAAGCTGATTTTGTTATATTTTGAATGTTGTTATTATTTTGAAGTGCTGTATAAAAAAAACATAGTTATGCTAGGCCTGTGATTTAATTGTGTGCGATGTTAAGCTTTTGCTTGAAATATAATCTCATATTTGGCAATGTTACGAATAAGTCATAGCTACATGATTATGTACAAGAAAAAAAGAGTACCGCCCTTCATGTTCTGGTTGCAGGGGGTAGCTTTAGACATCTTGTGTAATTGACCATGGATGCGGCCGAGTGCCTTGTCACCCAGTCTGCAGGCTCAGATTCTCGTGAGCGAATGCCTCCTATTTAGTGTCCTGTACTTTGGGGACCGTTATGCAGGATACAAGAAAAGTATTTAAATGGAATGGAAATATAGGAAAAGTAAAACTTCCAATCACGGAAGGCCGCCGATATGCTTAAGTTTGTGGCAAACGGGTTTTGTAGTCACTTTCCCTAGCTGTGGGTCTTGGAGACATTTGTCACCCATCTTACGCCTCCGCGGGGAGTTTATCTTTTTTACCACAGCCGCACTTAAGACATATCGGAGCCGAGATCGAGCACAGTAACTACCCTAGCCATTATGGCCCGTAATCGTGGGTATTATTCGATTTACTGTGGCCGTCTAGCGTGGGTGCCGATCGTCAACCGTGAACTACCCCTGGCTGGCCACACCTTATGTTGGGGCTTAAAGTAGGTTCACAGTTGCCGGCGAGCCGAACGCCGTAATGAGCTGCCATCGGCTATAGTCGGCCTTCGTGATGGCTTATAATCGGCTCATTACAGTTGGCTTTGTGGGCAGTCGCGAGCAATGAGTTAACCCGCAGCAGAGGGATGCTGGAGCAAAAGTGTCTCATTGGCGAGTGAATAGAATCGCATAGTACCTGTTGAGTCTTGTCCAGGTGAAGTTGCGCCATGAAGTTCCAGTATAGGAATGTCGTTATACACGATTTTTTTCAACAGAAAAGGATAAAGCTTAACAAGCAGCCAAGATAAAAAGGAACAAGTTAAAAAGAGACAAGATTTTAAAGTGGTTCGGCACGAAAATGCCTACATCCACTGATTCTCTTTGTTAATTCACTTCATATGGACAGTACAAGTTAAGAAAAGTATCAACGGAGGTGTTGGATGTTCCATGCCCTCTGGAACACCTCTCCGTCCACTGTTGACAAAATATAAGCTCCGTTGTGGAGATCTTTATGAATTACATAGGGTCCGTCCCAGATTGGATCTAGCGTTCCGGGGCGCAGGAAGATCCACTTGAGGACAAGATCTCCTTCCTGTAAGCTGCGGTGCTTGACTTTAGAGTTGTATTGTGCTGCTACTTTTTGCTTGTGAGCAGCCGCATTAAGTGCTGCATCATTTCTTCTTTCTTCAATTAGATCCAAAGACATGTGTAGGAGTTCTTCATTCTCTCCTGGGTTGTAGTGGATCCTACGGTGGGAAGGCACTATAGTTTCAACTGGGAGCATGGCCTCCGATCCGTATGCCAAAGAGAAAGGAGTATGCCCTGTCGATGTTCTGTAAGATGTGCGGTAGGCCCAAAGTGCCGTAGGAAGTTCATCCACCCGAGCGCCTTTTGACTTTTCAAGTTTCTTCTTGATTAGGGTTTTGAGGATTTTGTTGACTGCTTCGACTTGTCCGTTTGCCGGGGGTAAGCCACAGATGAGAATCTTTTGTGAATTCCGTGCTCTTGGCACCAGTTGGCGAATTCCTCGCTGTCAAATTGAAGTCCATTGTCCGATATGATCTTGAGTGGGACTCCGTACCTGCACAGAATATTTTTGATCAAGAAGTTGATAACTTTTGCCGAAGATATTTATTTAGAGGTTCCGCCTCCACCCATTTGGTGAAATAGTCAACGTCCACTATAGCATATTTGGCTCCGCCTCGGCCCGTTGGCAGTTCGCCAATCAAGTCAATTCCCCATACTGCAAAGGGCCAAGGGCTGGTCATTTGAGTAATCTCATTTGTGGGTAGTCGAGGAATCATGGAAAATTTCTGACATCTGTCGCATCTCTTGACGAAGTCCAAGGCATCTTTGTTTAAAGTGGGCCAGTAATGTCCATATCGGAGTATCTTCTTTGCCAGAGTCTGCCCTCCAGTGTGATCTCCGCAACTTCCTTGATGGATGTTGGATAAGACTTTCCTGGCTTCCCTTCCAACGATACACCTTAATAAGGGATTAGAGAAGCCGTGCCGATAGAGGATGCCTTCTTGTAATGTATAGCGGGAAGCTTTCCTTAAGATTTTATTGATATCGTTACACCAGTCGGGCAGTGTGCCATCTTGTAAATATTTCCGGATAGGAGTCATCCAAGTTTCTTCGTCGATTGCAGCTATCAGATTCACTTGCTCGAAACTTGGTGCCGGCTGTTTTGAGATGGTTAATGCTCCGAAGATAGTGATGTTCTTCATACTAGCTTGCTTTGCTAGTTCGTCGGCCTCTTGGTTCTCTTCTCGAGGAATGTGTTTGATTAGATAGTGATCCAATTGATTGAGCAGTAGCTTGGTCTTTTTTAGATATGCTGTGAGTCGTTCTCCTCGAGTCTGGAAGTCTCTCAGTATTTGATTTACAATGAGTTGAGAATCACTATGGAGACATAAAGAGCCGACTCCAATCTCCAAGGCCAGTTCTAATCCAGCTATCACCGCTTCGTATTCTGCGTCATTGTTGGTGGCAGCGAATTCCAACCTTACGGCGTAGTGCAGCTTCCTTCCCCTGGGGGTGATTATCACAACACCTGCCCCCAAGCCTTGTTCGTTTGACGCTCCATCTACGAAGAGATTCCACTTGATATCTTCTGCTTTTTCAGATTGCTCCTTACCTTCGTTAGTAGTGAATTCGGCAATGAAATCAGCTATGGCTTGCCCCTTGATAGCGGTGCGAGGATGGTAAGTGATATCATATTGACTTAGTTCAATGCACCACTTAAGTAATCGCCTAGAAGTGTCGGGGCGATGGAGCACTTGCCTTAGCGGTTGACGGTTAAAACTCTGCTGGAATGAGACTGGAAATAGTGTCGCGGTTTCCGTGACGTGATTAGCAGATAGTTTGTTAGCTTCTCAAGTTTAGGGTACCTGGCTTCTGCCCCTGTAATTCTCTTGCTTACAAAGTATACGGGCCGCTGTGCACGGTTGTCTTC
Organism: Allium cepa; assembly: GCA_030765085.1. Lineage (NCBI taxonomy): Eukaryota > Viridiplantae > Streptophyta > Magnoliopsida > Asparagales > Amaryllidaceae > Allium > Allium cepa. Next base: position 620,033,162 of record CM060942.1, read on the forward strand.
TCTCACCAAAGCGGCTCTCAAAGCGTGGGACGATACAGCAAGGTATAAGTACAGTTCCTCGCCTTCATCTGGAGTTGAGAGTACCGGTGGTCTCTGGAGGTGTCCGATTAAGTTAAGGAAGGCTGTCGAGCATTCGTCAGTCCATTCGAACTTTCCTTTGTCTTTCTTTAGAGCTTCGAAGAAAGGGATGCATTTGTCGGTTGCTTTAGAGATGAACCTACTTAGGGCGGCCACTTTCCCGTTTAGGCTTTGCATCTCTTTTCGAGTGGATGGTATCTTCATACCTTGCAAAGCTCGAACTTGTTCGGGGTTTTCTTCAATCCCCCTGGCATGAACAATGAATCCCAAGAACTTTCCCGATGATACTCCGAAGGAGCACTTTAGAGGGTTCAGCTTCATTCCATATCGGCGAAGTACTTGAAACATCTCGTCCAGGTGGTTTATATAGTCGTTGGCTTTCCTCGATTTTACCAGCATGTCATCGACATAAACTTTCATAGTTCGTCCTATTAGTTCTGCAAACATCTTGTTGACGAGGCGCTGATAAGTAGCTCCGGCGTTTTTAAGTCCAAATGGCATTGCCCTGTAGCAGTACAATCCTCAGTCAGTGATGAAGCTAGTGTGGTCTTGATCGGGGGTGTGCATAGGGATCTGGTTATATCCTGAGTATGCGTCCATAAAGGATAAGAGTTCGTGTCCGGATGTGCTGTCCACGAGTTGGTCGATTCGAGGGAGTGGGAAGCAGTCCTTTGGGCAGGCGTCATTTAAGTTGGAGAAATCGATGCATGTTTGCCACTTCCCATTAGCTTTCTTTACTAGTACCAGGTTGGCGATCCATTCTGGGTAGATGGCTTCCCGTATGAAGTCATTGGCAAGTAAGTTCTTTACTTCTTCCTCGAGGGCTGCTGATCGTTCTGCCCCCATGCTCCTCTTTTTCTACTTCACTGGCACCTTGGTGGGATCGATGTTCAGCATGTGGCATGCTACATCTGGGGAGATTCCTGTCATGTCAGCGTGCGTCCATGCAAATACATCCACGTTGTGGCGAAGAAAATCAATAAGTTGATTCTTTAATTCTTTTTTTAACTGAGACCCGACTCTCAGCAGTCTACTTGGGTCGTGTTTGTCTACAGATACGAATTCCATAGCCTCTGCAGGCTTGGCGATGGCCTCCTCCTCTTTGTCCCTGGGGTCTAATTCATTGAAAGGGTCACTGGTATATCGAAGAGGAGGGGCTTTCTTTAGTTGCTATGCTTCCAAGCTTTTCATGCAGAGAGTAGTCACTGCATTTTTCCTTTTATCTTTTCTGCGGTTATTGCGAAGTTCAGTTACATAGCAGTCTCGAGCAGCGTCTTGATCTCCCTTTATTTCTCCTATTCCGTTATCGGTTGGAAATTTCATCTTCAGGCACCACGGGGCTAGGACAATTTGGAAGTCAGACAAGGCTGGTCTTCCCAAAAAGGCGTTGTAGGCCGAGTGGTTCTCTATTAGTACAAATGTTTGTTTCCGCACAGCGGAGCGGGGATGACTTCCTATTTCAACAAAAAGGTCCAGTTGCCCGAGGGGCATCTTCACATCTCCAGTGAAACCATGTAGTGGTTTGTTGCAGGGAGACACATCCTTCATTGATAGCTTCATTTTGTCGAAAGCATGCTTGAATAGGATATTCACCGAGCTTTCAGTGTCTATTAAAATTCGGAAAACTTTGGCTAGTCCGAACCAGGCAGAGATGACCATAGGGTCCATGTGTGGGTACTGTCTTCCCTTTAGATCACGCCTACTGAATGTGATGTCATCATTCTCTTTCCGTTTCGGGTGGCGTTCTTCCATAACAGAATTAACGCAGCCTTCAGTGTTCCTCAGTGACTCACTGTATCTTTCCATCTCCGCCCAGCTTCTGTCGGCGATGTGCGGTCCTCCTGATATGGTGTGGACAACTATCTTCTCTTGACTAGAGCCGCTGGTGTTGCGATTTCCCCCGCCTGCTTCTCGGGGGGTAGTCCAGGATTCTCATTGGCAGGAGTTGAAGTCCTGTTCTGGCCTTTTACATAGCGCTCCAGTCTCCTCCTTTTGATGTGTTCTTCAATCAAGTCCCGGAGATGGTGGCATTCATTGGTGTCATGTCCGTGGGATTCGTGGAAGCGGCAGAACTTTCCAGATTTGAGTGCGTTATCTGACTCCTTCTTGTGCGGGGGGCGCTTGTATCTAACTTCGTCTTGAGTGGCTAGGAAGATGTTTTCGATCGTTTCATTCAAAGGAGTGTAAGAGTCAAATCTTGGTCCTGGTCGATATAAGCGCTTTTCTCCCTTTTTGCCCCCAGCATTGTCTCTACAGTCATTTCTTCGAACATCCTTTGCTGCAGCGGGGACCCTGTCTGTAGCCGTCTTAGCCTGTTGCCCTGATTGCCTCTCAGTGGCAGCGTCCTCAAGTCTCATATACTTTCCAGCTTCATGGAAGAAATCAGGTGAAGTAGCTGGTTTTTCCTTGGTTAGTCTTCTAGCAAATTTAGTATCGGGATGTACACCACTGCAGGGGGCCATTAGGATAAGTTTCTCGTCGGCATCTTGGACTGCGGTTGCCGCGGCGTTGAATCGGGTTAGATATTGTTGTAATGTCTCTCCGAGTTTCTGTTTGATATTAGATAAGGAATAAGCGTCCTTGGGTTGCTCCACATGAATGCGGAACTGACTGGTGAACTTTTCTTTCAACATTTCCCATGAGCTGATGGACCCTTGGGGTAGGTGGCAGAACCAGGAGGTAGCTAGATCTGCCAAGAATAGTGGGAAGCATTTACACAACACTCCCTCTGTTGCTCCGCTCATGAGCATATGCTGGGTGTACCTCTGTAAGTGTACGATGGGGTCAGAGGTTCCCTTGTAAGGTTCCATCGTTGGCATCTTCCATTCTCGGGGGGTGATGGCAGTTTCGATATGGCGGGTGAAGGGGCTGGTTACCCTAGCACCTATCCCCCGATCCCTTTGCTTCCGTTGGACGCACTCTCTGAACAATCGCGCCATCCTTTCATCAGAACTTGGTGCGGACAAAAATGAGTTTGGTTCTTCCCTGCAGGATTGATTCCGTCCAGATGACTTATAGGGATGGTATCGTCTGTCACTCCTAACATTCTCCAAAGGCTGCCTCTGCTCTTCTGGGGGCATGCTGGGGTCAGCCATAGTTGGCCCTTGCGTTGATCTTCCCCTGCTGGGTTCTGTTCTCAGCGCTTCCTCGGGTCCAACTTCGGGCTGGACTCCAGCTCGGCCCCGTCTACTGGTGTTTTCATGGTTAGGTAGCATGACATGCTCAGCTACATCCGACCCCTGCCTGGCACCTCCCCCGTCGGGTTCGGTTCCAAGTGTTTCCTCGGGTCGAAATTCGGGCTGAGTCCGGGCTCGGCTCCTACCATGGCTATTTCTGTTGTTAACTTCTTCGAAGAAGAAAGGTCTTTGTTGCCTCCCAGATCCTCCAGATTGGGACTCACCCCATGATTCGGTGTTGCGGTTGGATTCTTCAGCATCCCTTAGGCGTGACATGAGTTGGTCCACCAGGGTTTCTTGTTGAGATGCGAAGCGGTTAGTTACTTCAGCCACAACTCTGTCTAGATCTGCCCTAGTAATTGGTTGTTCCGCGGCGGGGGCTGTTGGATTTGCCTGATTTTCATCTGGTATTGCTGTTAAAACGGGATAATTCTCTTGATTCGGGGCCACTAGATCTGTGATACTGCTAGTTGCGACGTTCTTTCCTTTGTTAATATCTCTCCTCTGCCTGGAAGTCATGTTGTCGGAGCAAGGAACGATGCTGTGAGGAAGAAGGTTGAGTAGGAGAAGCTGTAGCTTCTAGCTCGGTTCTCAGTGAAAGCACCAAAAATGTTTGCACGAAAAATGGGCAAACACCTCCAAGTCGTATGAATTAATTGATTTTATGTTGTTTCTAGTGATTTGGGTGATTTACGCAAATATATGAAAAGCATGGACTAAACTGTAAAAGACACACAGATTTATAGTGGTTCGGCCAGAACGTGCCTACGTCCACTTTATATGTTATTCTCCTTTTTCTTTCAGATTACAAGTACAAAGCTTTGTATACAAGTATATGAAAGTTGTTTGAAAGTTCCTTCCGTGCTTGAGCTCTCAAACTTGTTTGCCATTGTTGTACCCCTGCCCCTCTATTTATAGAGTGAGGCTGGGGGCAGGGGTCTTGGATGTATATAGCCGCTGTCGGGCCTGGTCTGCTGCAATCTTCCTGGTAAAGTTGATCCGGAATGCCTTCTTCAGGTTGGTTCGGTAGTGGAAGATGGAGATGGTTAGGAGAGTGTTGGTCCGGTGGTGAGATGGAAGAGGCTTGGACCGGTAGTAGTTGGGAGCCATGTTGGTTCGGCTAGGAGGTGGCTCGGTGGGTTGGTTGGTCCGATAGTTGTTGGTTCGGCATGGTCGGTTCGGTGTGGAGTTGGTCCGGTAGAGGCAGTGTGTCTCGTGTAGTTTGGTTCGGCAGCACGTGTTCCGGTAGGACTTGGTTCGGCAGAGGTAGTGGACGGTAAAGGAGTTGGTTCCATGGTGCGAGGAGAAGGAGCTTGGATCGGCATTGTCGTCCTCATTCTCGGTACGGTGGTGGAAATGCACCCAACAACTAACTTGGCAACAATGATGATCTGGGCACAGTTTTAAGGCACGCATAAATGAATAGTCTGGGCAAATATGAGCACGCATGTTTCAAAAAAAAATAAAAAGAAACAAGAAGACCTGGACACTATTTTTTCCGTGTTTGTGCATTATTTGTAAAGCTACAATTTCGTTTGCATTGAATGACCTGCAACTAGGCACATAGTGCGTGCATTATTTACAACTCGAACACATGTTGAAGCCTGCATAAAAATGCCTAAACACAACTACAAGTACGCACAAACAAAGTATGTAGCCTGGACAGAATATTTCACCATACAAACATGCACGCAAGTAAAAACTGGCAACAAAGTTTTCACGCAAAATAAAGTCATAAATAAATTAGAAATGTGAGTTTTGAACTCACCAAAAATTTGCTTCAAAATTAGTTAGCAACTAGGAACCACGTAAAGCTAGATTTTGATCTGCCATTAATGTTTTCACTGAGCTACTTGAAAAAAAAATGAAAACAATTGAAAGATGCAGCTTACTTTTTCTTTCACCAAATTTGTACAAGTCAATGTATGAAGATGTGCTGGCAACATTGTACAAATGCATTTATGTGAAGACGTGCACAATTGGAAAGAAAGGACATGCTGCATATAAAATGATGATGGCAAAAAGTGGGTTCAAATATTTTCTTTAAATGCAATAGTGACAGCAAAGTGTTCACTTTTCTTTACAAATCTTAGTGGCTGTAAACAAAAAGTGTTCACTACTTTTAAAATGGCCCATTTCTTTAATGCACGTGAAGGCAAAAAATGCATCTTATTTTCAACATGCTACTACTAATACGAGTACTGACTTAGAAATATGATTTGCATTTTTTTTCAAATTTTAATTTAAAATTTCTATTTTAAATTCTTATTTCGACGGTAGTCAAAAATCACGGTTGTTACAATAAGTATATGAAATTTAATTTTCATATTTGATCATTTTTAATTATCCTCGTAGTTGATTTATTAACTATCGGTTCAGCTTTCTTTAGGGTGTATTGTCACCATAAAAACGATTTGTTGCTCTTTTGAGGTTCGTTATCCTTTGTTGGAAACGAGTAAACCCAAAGAGCAAGTGGAAGCCAAGCTATGTGAGTTTATCCTATTATGATATTTTCACATCCTCTCTAGATCGGAGTCAGATTTTCTTTGGCATGCAGTGTAGCATGATAGGGGTTCTCACTTTGTGTTTGATGGCGAGCAGAGAATCTTACTCTACATGTCCCCTTATTTTTTTGAGTTTTCTCATGCTGGTATTATCGGACTGATCCGGGTGTTATTTTATTTTAATGCTCGGGTTAGACCAATCATATTTTTCAGATTAGCTTTAAATGCTTTGGAATTTATGAGACGAGCTGGATGCACAAGACGTATATACATATTTCTTTACTTTTCCGTTGTATTGATTGTTGAATTTATTAGCGTTTGTAAGGACAAGCTGTTATAACTGTCCAGGCTGATAATATGATAGTGTACTTTAATGATTGTTTATAATAGAGTTCTTTCTTTTGTAAAGACTTGATTTATATATTATATGTTACTCATCATGTTTTTGTGAGATTATGTTCTGTCTTCTTCCTTCTTCACCCCCAAACGACCTATCTTACGAACAACTAAATGATCGACACACGAATACCAAGGATGTATTAAGTGTCCTCTTTAGGTGTTAAGAAGGAAGATCAATACAGAAAGTCTCATACCAATCTGACAATTCAATCGTTTATTTAAAATTCCTTATTTCATAGAATAGTACGAAATCTCATTAAATCTAAAATTTCATAATAAAGAAAATAGAAGAGTTTTAAAGTAATTTTATAAATACCAGGATATAATTTTCCAAAATCACTTTTAAATCCATAAATTCATTTTAAAGAAGATTTTCTTATATACAAAGGCTTTTGAACTCTTTCCAAATCCTATAAATCTCTTTTATAACAAAATTCATTTGAAATTAAAAATATTACTTTCATAACTGCTTTTGTAAAATAATATGGTATATTTTCTTTTACCTCAAAACATTCCCAAAATTATGTTTTTAGTTGTAAATCTAAAAAGATTTAATAAACAAGTATTATTCATCTTCAAAAGCCTTAAATATAAATTTTGAAATAAGAAATAAGTTACAACGTTATAAAGTTTAACTATATTCTGTTAACTAAACTCCAAAAAGGATCAAAATAGATAAAATCTCATTTTGAAAATCTTTTAAAACATTAAACAATTCAAAAAATAAACCCATCAAAGTTGGACTTCTATAGCCATCATCGCTCTATAAAATATCATTCCACGATATGAAATTATTTACTGATCTGAGTTGCTTTCCGACAACTCTGGTCAGACAAACATTCATATAAACAATACACAACCATCATATAATCTAAATACAAAAATCAAATGCATTTTGATGGTTTTCAACATACATGCTATTTCATAACTAATCATTGACACAAATCCAATATTTCAAACCCACAAATCGACCGACTCAAATACCAAATTAATCGAAACTATAGCATAAAGTTTCATTCCAAGCATTTCAATCAATCATTACCCATTTTTATCGCAAAATCATAATCTATCAAAAATGTGCATTGCTTCGATATAGAAATGTTAATTAATTAACTCACCTTAACCCAATAACTTGCTTGAAAATTCCATTTGCAGCCATTCATACCCCAAACCCTAGCTGCATCTATTGTTGCTGTTGCCTTGGATTTGCACTAATGAGAAGCTTCATGCCAATATTCATTGTCTGAGCTTGTTCAACATCACCGCTTCTAACCAGCAGATCACCATCCCATTCTACCTTGACTTGGGAGAACGCACCATCTCTTCCCAAATTCACATGTGAACGCCAGCCTCACCTAGCACCACAATGCTCACCAACGTTGAAGCACTTCATTGTGGCACGTCCAAATCATGCCTAATTCCCTCCGTGGCGTCGTCCAGTAACAATATGCCGCACCTCTTTATTTCTTCTACATGTTCAAATAAGGATTAGGGCATAAAGAGGAGCGGCCTTGATTTCATACAAGGGAGAAATAAAATCCAGGATATATTGGGAAAGGGTTAGATTAACAAGTGTATATGTGGGCTTAAACTTATTGTTTTAGGCCATTTAAATTGAATTAAATTATTTTCACTTTATACATGAAACCTCAAATTTTATTTCCGTTATACCACATTATTTACGCTTAAAATAATTTATATTTATTAAGACATTTTATTCGAATTTTAATATATTATATAAAATGGAATTTATTAACTAACTAAATTTTATTACAAAAAATTCTTCATTAAATATGTTTTAACTGAATACTAATTTGAACCTAGAAATAATAAGTATCAAAAAATAAAATTCAAAAACTTCTTTTTTAATTAAATTCATATGATATTGCGGGTTCAAAAACAGGGCTATTATAACAATTGTCGTCCCAAAACATATATAAAATGACAACAATCACTTGCTTGGAAAACAATATCTCTCCAAACCATATACAAAACTGGTGTAAAGTTACCTACCGCATCAGGTCAATGACAACCTTCCACATATCAACTCAATCAATTTACCTTTACATGATATTAAACAGCAAATTATTCTAAATATCATTTGCTTCAATCTCTAATCATTACCACAATGATACAGAACAAAAGGATGCAAATGTCAATCATTTAATTTTTGCACCATGGGCTCATCATTGAGTCAGACCACATCATAGCGACACTGGGTCATCGGGACCCTATAATGTCGAGGCCCCTTTTTCCGTACCCTCTGAATCGATAATAAAGCACACATGTCCAACTCAAATTGCATGAAAAGACAGAATACGGATGGTAATAAAGAAAATAAGATATAACAGAATCTCACACGAATGGAATAATATATAATATTGAACAAAAATCTTTACAGCTGAAAACTTTTACATTACATATATCAGAGTCTAACTTAAATTTAGCTTTGGACAGTTATAAACATCTGTCCTTACAATTGCTGACAACATCAAACTAAAACTAACAAACCACATAGAACATATCCATTCATAGATGAATATCTCCAGCTCTCCTCTGGGAACTTCAACCATCTTCAACTAAATCTGAAACTACTTGGATCTAAACCGAGTATTGAAAATACCCGGTTCTAACCCGAGTATTGAAAATACCCGGATCATGCTTGATAAACCAGCATGAGAAAAACTCAATAATAGATGACAGTGCCATATATAAGCCTTTAAATAAAACCCTTTGAAAAGAAAGAGTATATCATAAAACCACGTCCACACATAAACACAGACGTGTTTTTACCTTATGATAACTTAAAACACTTTTATATGTCAAAACATTTGATATTATTTCTAATGACATCTCTTTGAAAACATTTGCACATAAACTTATTAACCTTAGTCAAAATAGTTACCCACATAGCATTTCGAGGCTATTCATTACGCCAATGCAAACAAAACTGCAAGTTCTTATTGCAGAATGGATTTCCATACAAATGACCAGTTAAAGGGACAACCTTCTGATGGGTACACCTCTAGATGGATGTCTCGAGGAAACATCATAAAGCACCTCTACCAACACAAGACTGGCCGACCTCTGTAACTAGATAGTACCAATTATGTCATCCCCTAGTCGTTACTGAACTTTAACCGAGCGCGCTCTAGCATAAAACCACATTAATTTACATTTCGAACATCATAGCGGGAAGAAATATATTTAGAAGGGGATGATCATATCGTAATTGGGAATGAGCCACTTAGCCTTGCTGCATCTAAACCTATTTCAGTCATTTTCAGTTGATGAGGCTTGAGGCAACGATTACCTTTTCATATAACACATCTTCTTTTACTTTGAATGCCACATTGTCATTCCACATTCACACGACTGATTTATACAAATGTATAATTTCCTGAGCTCGTATGTCCCGAGAAAGGATGTTAAGCTAAGAGAAGGTGTCTTCTCCACCACCAACCAATATACTTTTATAGGGATCACGCATTATGATTTGGAATGCAAGGTCAGACATTCATCCATACAATTTCATTCTAGGACCAAACGTGTAACGACCCGTTTTCAACACCGAGTGAAAATACTTGGAAAATAATTTTATTGAAAATATAGAAAACAGTTTTTGAAAATAGAGGATATATCTTTGGTGAGAATGCTCTGGAAATCATCACCCCCATCCATGGTCACAGTTACATTCCAGGGTTACGTTGTCGTTGCAGCAAAAGTCCATGTAACTGCAGGCTCTCCGCGGCCTCTGATTTTCGCTGTCAAAATAAAACTTCTTCTCTCCTACATAGGTCGCAGTTTACTGATATAAAATCAAACGCAGACTGTTGGCTCTCAGCGGCACACACGACTTTCGCTATGTTATACCATAGATCGCAGTTACATCCTGGGTTACGTTGCCGTCGCAGCATAAGTCCATGTAACTGTTGGCTCTCAGCGGCACACACGACTTTCGCTATGGTATACTCTACTCATAATCCTCAGGAACTAGTTTTTTCCGGACTCCTCACAGGATCAACTTTAGAACCCCCCCCCTTGGGGCTCAAGGCAGCACCACCCGGTGGTACTCCTGAGAATTTCATTTCAAGGGAGCGCCTTTTTCCCCAGAGCCATCATCAAAACATTTTATATTATACATATATAGTATCTTTCAAATCATACACCTAGTATGATATCATACAAAGCTCCTTTACTCAAAATCGATTATTCCAAAATCGATAATTCTTAAACTAGGCTTTTCAAAAATCAATATTGATTTTACCCTAAAATCTAAAGCCTTTCCAAATCCAAAGGTTCCCAAAACCTCTTTCCAATGTCCTCATATGATCCTTTATATATAGAGATATATATAAAATCCTTGATAAAAATCTTTGGATCATTATAAACTTGTATAAAAATCCTTTTATACTTCAAACACTTTCAAAACAAATCCTTTTTCTTTTGGCAAAAGATTCATCAAGGGGAGTTTTATCTTATAAAACAAAGATATTTACTTTGTTTACTCAAAATCAGATATTCAAATTTGATTACTCGGTACAAAACCACTTACCATGTCACCTATTTCCATAAACAAAATTTCAACCATAGAAATATCCAATTTCTATTTTATTTCCTCATATATTTCACAAAATATATTTTCACTTCAAAAACCATTTCAAATTTCTTATCCACAAACTTCAATATCAATTTCACTCCAATCTGTACGATGTACACATATCATCCATACGCTATACCAATCTGATCGCTCACTCGATCACACAATTTCACTTCCGAACTAGTATTGTCCACCCGACTTCCTAATGCGGACACAGATCTGGTTTCTTGATCAGAAACCGTCATTCTCCTTGTATAGTCATAACTATAATAGAGAACATCCAGAACCAATCAACAACCCATATCCAGGTTCGCCATCAAAAATCGAGTGAAAAATCCCACTCGGATCGATATAACTATCTCGAAATTCTGTGCTCGAATCTGGATCAAATCACTATACGAATAGAATAACATACGTACACCCTACTTATTTATCTTTATTGGTTATTAGCCAAATCAAATTCTCTTTCTATTCACATTCACTTTAATTTTCATTCACCTACTCATAATTGCTTTAACCCATTTGGATTATCACCTCTATTCTTTTCTCGATTGGGTATTTAACCAATAACAGTTTGAACTCCGACTAGTTTATTTAGAAAATAGCTTGAATTTTTTTAAAATAGATAAGTAGTTGAAAAATAATTACTAGTTTGTAAAATAGGTGTAAAATAGGTAGAAAATAGTTAAAATAATTATAGAAAGTTTAGATAATTGCAAACTAATAGTAAGATAGTAATTTGTTTATAAAACAGTTGGAAAATTGCTAAACAATTTCAAAAATAATTGTAAAACAAGTATAAGATAGTTTGGCTTTTAAAAGAAAGGTTGTATATATAATAAATAGCTTGGAAAAATAGGTTTATATTAAAATAATTTATATTAAAAATAGTCCAGAGTCAAAACTGTTCACTTCCCAATCTCCATTTCCATCAATTCAATTTAAATTTCTTCTTCCATTTAAATTGACCTAATTCCAATTTAAATAAATTCAATTTCCGTTAAAATTGATTCAACCCCAATTCAAGTTGAATTAACCTCGGTTTCTTTCCAAATTTAACTTTATTCAACCTTGATCTCAAATTCTACCAATTCAAATAAATTCAATTGAAATAGTTCCAATTTCAATCCATTTCAACCCCAGGTTGAATTAATCCCAATTTCAAACTCCATTTCCAAATCAAGTTGAATTATTCTTGATTTCTTCCCAAATTCAATTCAAATTCCATTTGAATTTAAAATTATTCAATTTTAATTACAATTCCCAATTATTCAAATCAATCCAATTCAAATTTTCCATTTGAATCTTATACTCATACATCTTCAATCTCAATTTTAATCAATTCAAATCAAATTCAATTTGAACTAATTTCAAATTTCAGATTTAAACAATCTCGAATTATATAATATTCGAGTTAATACTTCAAATGTTGATTTAATTCCTTTAAATCAATTTACCTTTTTATCCCTACAATGGATTACCATACTCCATTTCTCATTCATTTAAACAAATCCAATTCACAACTTAAAATTTTTTTAACAACAATAGGATGATATCATCTAATTCATCTTAAAACATCCATCAATTTACAATTTCCAGATTTCAAACCCATTTTGAGATCACACAAACTCCCAATTTAGATTAACCATTTAACTCCCCAAATTAAATTCCAATTCCATCCCAAATCATGTTGATCATTCCAACATATTTAACTTTTTCCCAAGTTAAACTCAATTCACTTAATCCAGTTAACCTTACCCAATTTGAACTTCCTTTTCAAATTTTAAACTTCACATAAATAATCTTCCCACTTATTAAGTTCAAAAACTTTCACTTTGGGTATCATATCTCATTCCAAATTGAAAATTCAATATTTAGAGTTTATTTCAAAATACCTTTGATACTATGTATATCCACCTATATACATATTAATTTCTTCTACATACCAAGTTATACTTTAAAATTTTAAACCACCTTTGGTTTTTAATTTAAAACAAATTCCTTTAAATTTCAAACAACTCTTTGTTCGAAATAGGATCATTTCATTCAAATGCATTAAATAATATTATTTCTTATTTCTTTAAATTAATTATGTCATTAATTAATTCTAATTAATCACATTCGGTAATTAACTTATTTCTGAATTACCTTCATTAAGTAATTGTCACTTGAATTACTTACCTCTAGTTACTTCGCTAAGTAACTCCCTCTTATTTATCATATTCAATTATTACCCATTAATTAATCTCATTAAAATTTAATTAATTACATAAATTAGTTGATTATCTTTATCCTGAAACCTTTCCAAATTAAGGATTTAATTTCAGTTTGGTTGTATTTCTATTACTTCTTAATTTAATTCAATAATTTAACAACCAATTCCCTTAATATGTATTAGAAAGAAAATATTGCTTTATATATCATAATATATTCTTCTATAAAATCATTTAAAATCTTTATATAAGAAAATAACAAGTACGCTTTCTCAAATATATATACACTCAACTCATTCTAGGGTACCACTTACCCTATTCTTAATGAGTAATCCCACCAGAGCCAAGGTTCTCGCTTAACCTTTAGCTCTGATACCAAATGTAACGACCCGGAATTTTCGATCCCGAAAATTCCAGATAGTTAGAGAAAAGAAGAAAGAGATAGAAGAAGAACAGAAAAGAAACAAACAAACTCACATTCGCAGTGGATAAAATATAATATCAATAATAGTCATACCAAAGAAATCTGTATCTATCAATTTACATCGATATATCAGAGTTACAATAATTTTATACAACATCGGATAGATACAATTTAACATGTCTCAGAGATATATATAATAACATAGTGTAACTCTCCATACGACCCTGCCATCCAGCATGCCTCCTGAGCTCCAGAACATCCTTACCTGAAAATTTGTAATACTCGGTCTGACCCGAGCATTACATCAAAGTAACACCCGGGTCAGGCTGGAAACCAGCGTGAGTAAACCCATCTAATAAGAAATACACCAAAACAATAACCAATTTTTAACCCGGGTAACTCATAACCATTTTACAATTTCACAGGTTTGATATGGACAACACTTATTATACTCATCAATTTCTAAGTGTCAGAACTTAGATTTATGGTCTAATTCACTTAAATCATTCCTCGCCAGTTTATTTACTTCACAAATCAGTTTATACAGAATCGAAGTGGGTTCGAGAATTTATTAATACCCGACTCCGGTCTCTTCGAGTCCAATGCCAGCTTAACCAAAATTTCCCAATTAAATACAATACAACCTTAATTACTAGATAACATTTTATTCACATCAACTTATAATTGATAGATAATCACAGTATCATCACCCATATAACATATCATGTCATAAAGCAATTTGTGTCAGAGGTATCAACCAGTCCAAAGCATCATCATCATTCAATCATTAATAGGCAAGACTGATCACTTCATTAATTATATTAATTATTGTTTCTTAAATTACTTCCATTAGTAAATTATTCTTAAATTTCATATAAGAATTACCTTTATCTTAATTACGTTCATTAATCAATCTTGATTATTTATCATTAGATATCAATTCAATAGATATCATCCAATCCAGACATTCAACAACCAATCATCCATAAACAAACATTATCAATTCATATCATAATTAATTTAATTACTTAAATTAAATTAACTCCTTAAGGATTAATCACTTAATCTTTCTTATATAATCATTAGTTAATTACTAATCATAATTAATTAATCACATCATTGATTAACTCAATCAATCGATTTATCAATCCTTAATCCCACATTAATCATCCTTTATTTATCAATTAATAATCCATAATTATTATTTCCTTTAATACAATATAATTAATCCTTAATAATTTCCTTAATTAATTAATCATTTATTTGCTTGTACTAAGTAATTAATCGTCAATTACTCAATTAAGTAATTGCCATTTTATTAATTAATTTAACCCTCCATTATCAGTGAATTTATTATCCTTTAACAATTTAATTTTTTAATTACTTACATTAATTTTCCTCAAATCACTTAAGTTAATTAAAAAAAAATCTTTAATTAAGTAATTAGTTTTTTTTTAATTACTTAAGATCTCATTCAACTGTAGATAATTCATTTATCTCAATTTATTTCTTGATTATATTTAAATCTTATTAGATGATATACCTGAAATTATTTTATACGAAATCACTTAAGTTCTTCTCTTTTTTTTTAAATTTAGTTCAATGCCGTTATCTTAAGTACTTACTTAATTCATTTGAAAGTATTTAGGGATTTATTTAAATAACTAACTTGATAGTAGTAATAAATAATTTCAAAGGAATATCGATTTTATCAAAATACCAAATAGTCACTACATCTCAATTTGGGTATTTGTCTCAATTTAGGTCTTGATTACTTAACAACTTAACTTAATCTTGATTTCCTATATTCGAAACCTTAGTTTTCTTAACCCAGATACTCAACTGAACAAGAACCCGAGTAAACTCTTCAGCAACTCCATGCTTGGCTCGAGACATCCCACTCAACCCAATACTTCGAGTTATCTCCTTACGCGCACGAGCTTCTACCCGAGCTAACCCTAAGGCCAAACGATCTCATCACTACGTGCACACGGTGCACGTTCACCAATGACTTCGACCTCCGGTGGTCATCGCGACGTCATGCTACTGTCACATGAACTCATGCAGACCCATAATCGAAACCAGATCGAACTAAAATCAAGCAAAACAAAAATGAGGAATCTCGACTAACCAGTAAAATCGCCATGGCCAAAAACTCACATCTTCCCAACGCCTCCGACCACGATACCCCTGATCCACTTCACCCAAGCTACATCACGTCTTCCAGCAGCCATTCCCCCCATTGCGACCCTCTCCGATCACGTTATGGTGACGTTCGAACCCTGGGAATGTCGACGACCCAAACAACACTGCAAGCCCTAGTCCATCGCACTCTGGCCACCACGGTTACTGATTAATCATGCGGCCATTTTTCCCAAATCGTAATCCTCTAAACCTTCCTCGACACCAAATTCGAGCTTCAGATCGTCATCGATCGCCAACTAATGACCAAATAACCGAAAATTGAACTGCTCAGCTTTCGTCATTGATTACATATTTAAAATCAGGATTTTTACTTCTAAATTCATGATTATCTAATACCAATCTGGTTATAAGCCTGAATTAATAAATCAAGAGGTTTTAAATTTCGCCTTATTTAAAATTTCCTCTATTGTTATAAAGTCAGAGCTATATCACATGCATTTTGACTTAATAAAAAAATCTTAAACTAGAATTTATGATGTAACTAACAAATTTTCATTTAAGTTTTAAATCTAAACCAAGCCTAGATCAAGAGTACATGATTTTAAATCAAACTGAGGCTTGATAACAAGGAACAGAATGTCACAGGAATCAAGTATTCATCATTCACATATTCACAGTCAATTCATATACTCACAAGCATATGTGTTTCCAGATATGAGCATACACATGTTCGTTATACTTAAACTTTTCAAAGAATGAGGCTATTCATAGTGAATCTTTGATCGGGGAGACAGAGTTTTGAAATCTGCAACTTCACTTGAAAACTGCAAATTAAATTCATTTCGATCTGCTTGCATTATCTGGGTTGAATCTGAATTCTTTTTTTCTTTTTGTTGCATTTGTAAAGAAAGATTGTCGTGCTTAAGATTTGAATTCCTCTGGTTTCAGCCTTTATATGTTTTGATTACTGATTTGCTTTTGGTTGAAAGATTTTTGCAGCTAAATTTTGTATTATTTTTTTTTCTTTTCAAACTTTGAAACAGAACCAGGAAAAAAAATGAGGATGAGAAGAAAATGGGTTTATATAAGTGAACATTTGATTTTATTAAAATAAAAGAAAGATGAAAATTAAATAGTACACTTGTCTTAATACATTAACATTTGTCATCTTGCTTTATTCATTACTCACCACTTGTTATTAAGTTACTTAAGGTAATTCCACTTGTCCCTTAACTATTTCCTTTTATTTCAAATGTTAATGAAAGCTTTTTAACTTAATTTACAAATTTACAAATACTTATTTAAGTGCATAATAATTTCCTTTAAGATAAAAGCTTATACATATTTTAAAACCCAAACATTTTAAATATCTACCCTTTTTGAATTTCAAAATTAAATTCAAATTCAAATCATATTCAAAAATCTATCTTTAAAATCAAGTTACATATGCATATTAAATTTCGAAAATAACAAGTTTCATTTATATTAAAATCCATATATATTTATTTATATATATATGAACAATACATTATTAATATTGGTTAAAATAACAACTTATAAAAGGGATTATCTTATCATTATATTTTCCAAATCATATTTATCAAGAAATATTTAAAATGAAAATAAAACAAACTTTATAAACATTTATCTTAAGTATTTTAAAACTATATATAGTTATTTATTTATATCCTTGAAAAGCTTTATATTGAATTCAGATCAAAATTTCCAAATTACCAAGATGTACAATAGAATTTGAAAACAAGATTAATTTATTAATCAAATTCAGCCTATAAATAATTATTTTAAATTTTATTTATACCTATATATATATATATATAAACAACACATAATTATTATTGTTTGAAATAACAATCTTGCCAATTTAAAATTAATTAAATTAAGAGATTGTGAAATAAATATTTATCCAAATATTTATACTTAAGTTTTTATTTCATTTCCAAACTCTCCTACACATCCAGGTCTTTTATTATCAGCATTTTATCTGTTCAATTGATTAAAATAGTTAATTACCCATTTTCACATGTCCAAAACCTGGGTTATCACAAAACGAAACCGAAGGAACTTTCCTCGGCCATTACTAGACGAGAAGCACTTGTGGTTTTGAGGTTTTTCACAATAAGGAGACCACTGCTATAATATAGTGAATCTAGAGTATCCCTAATTAACCAATAAGTATTCCTTCATTATTATTCATCTCAATATCTCCATGTTCAAACACCTTCATTTTTCAAACACGTAAATTAGTTCGAAGTGGTTTTCGGATAGGAATCACCCAAATCCAACCCTAGTTCCTTCGAAGCCAATCATCGCTTTGAAAGATGTTAAGTTCATATGTGGATATCAATCATAATCAATTACTTCATCTTTTGTTTAAATCAAATATCTTTCTTAGATATATTCTCTTCAATTTATTCCATTTTCTTTTCAAGAGTATATGGAATCATTAAGCCTCATTTATTAAATAATTTGATTTATTTAAACCTTTCTTAAATCTTGGAATAATTCCTAATCATTTTCTATTTTACTTAGGAAAACCTTTCCAACTCATTCATTAAATATAAATCAAAGTTTTCTTTCATACAAGTTATAACTTTTAACTTAGGGAAAATATTCCCAAATGATTTATTAGATCTTAAGCAAAGATTTTCTTCTTAACTTCAAATCATATTCTTGCAAATCGAAGACTTTCATAACAGAGCACTACTACCACTTTGGATATGGTAAATTTCACCTTCAGGAACTAATGACAAGTAATCCTACATCATGAATATCTTTGTCTTCAATGATCTTTATCTTTAACCATCTTTGTCTTCAATATGTTTTATTTTGAAAATTAGTTTGAAGGGGTTTTCGGAAAGAAATCACCCAAATTCAATCACGGTTCTTCAGATAGGAATCACCCAAATCTAATCTCGGTTCCTTTGTACCAATCATCAAATAAAAGAGTTTAAGTGGTTAAATAACATTCAAAGAATTATTTGTTTCTTTTATCTTGAAAAAAACTTAAATATGATCTTTTTTAGCATCCGGGCTTTGC
Source organism: Allium cepa (assembly GCA_030765085.1). Lineage (NCBI taxonomy): Eukaryota > Viridiplantae > Streptophyta > Magnoliopsida > Asparagales > Amaryllidaceae > Allium > Allium cepa. The sequence continues at coordinate 620,051,759 of CM060942.1, forward strand.
TTTTGATCTATTCCCATTCCTCGCTTAAAACGAGAAAACATAGGCCAGGTAAGTTCAGGGCACTGGTTGCTCCATTATTAACCTTAGTTAAACACCTTGTTTTCTCTTCCCAGATCTCACAAGCAGGGCAAATGTACTAGTCATTTTCGCATACTCAGTTTGTTAATACATTCTATTTCTTTGCATTTTGTTTAAGTGGTATAAACAATTTCTCTTAACCATTTATTCAAACTCTTATTAAAATTTCCAAATTATCTTTAAATTACTTAATTTTCCTATTCAAATTATTCCCAAAATATATAGGAAGGAATTGTTATAAAACTATACTCAAAAGGTTATAGAATTCGTAGCATAAAAGTGCCACGGAAAGTGCTATATAAGCTTATTTGAGTTAAACAACTTTTTAATACTCGAAAATGCATATTTTCCATTTCAAATATCTTCTAGACCATTTTAATAGATTATCAAATTTATTTCATATTTTTAATCATTTGGAGATATCATTTATTAAAAAAATCGCTTTTTTGCTTCCGAACTGCAAAACCGTGATGTTTTTAGAAAATTGTTTTGGACATATTTCAAATACACAAGATGAAATTCTGATTTTCTTTCTTTATTTCTTTAAACATATCTAAATATTTAAAAAACATATCTAACTCATTTTAAAACTATTTCCAAAAAGTTTACGCATTCCATATACAACATTTCATTTTCAAAGGGAAGGTGATTTCCTTTGTGCTTATCGACGTGTATTAACGTGACTTGGTGAAACAATTTAACTATCATATCAAACAATCAATACTTGATGATCAAAGAATATATAAGCATCCATATCATTCATAACACATAATCAAACATGTATATATATAAATATAAATATTAAATAGAGTTTCTCACCATAATACAAAGCGAATAACTTCCGAACAACATTCAAACTAATCCACGCTTCACTAACTATTTCCTACTCCACTTAAACATTAGTAAACAACCTTGCCTTCCTTCGAAGTGCTCGGCCAAGTCTTAAGATGGAGGTGGGCCGAAAGTATAGAGAAGAAGTGGTAGAGCTTTGACCCTGAATTCTCAAAATTAGACCCGAAAAATAGATTATTTTCTCTCTTGTATTTGACTCACTTACTCTCAATATTTAAAAACTTGTTAACTAAAAAGTTGTTAACTAAAAAGTTGTTGAAAATTCTTTTCTCTTGAATTTAAAAAAATTCACATGATTTTAATTAGTTTTGAAGAAGATATGGTCAAAAGAAAAGATCTATTCTCAGATTCACAAATATAAAGCCCGAAAATGTACTACAAATAATTGAGTTTCAGGTAAAGAAAATCTCAAGAATGAAAAAAGTGATGAACATAAATGTTTTAGCCACTGGGATTTCGTATGGTTTATGAAAAATAGTTTCTTAATTTGAATATGTATTAAGTTATGATCAAAACAAAATGGCCTGTTCTCTGGTTAAAAACCGTGCCAGAGAATGCACCGGAAGGAAGTGGATTTTTGACATGGTTAGTTTTAGAACAACGCAAAGTGGTCAGCATTAAAGTTATAGCCACTAGAAAAATACATTATTTGGAAAAAATAATTTTGTATCTTGGTTCAATTTTGAAGAAGTTATGACGAAGAGAAGAAGAGATAAAATATGGAGAGAAAAAGAGTATGATTTGAAGAGCATGAACATTGATTTATTTTGAATATTTTGTAAATATTTTCACATTATTTCTTCCTAATTTTTTCCTATAGATAAGAAGCCGTTAAAGAGAAGATGAATAAAGTGAAGAAGCTTGAGAAAAGAAGAAGAATAAATTTGAATGAAAGTGAAGAAGGAGGTGAGTATTTAAAGAAAAAGAAAGAAGTGATAAATTTATCAAAATAACCTCTTACCAAATTACCAAACTATCTGTACTTCAACCTAAAGCAACGTCCACTTTTTCAATACTTAACATCATCTTTCACTTCTTACTTTATGTCTTAGTCACTTGAAGATTAAGTAAAGAAAAGTAATTATTTTGTTGGATTTTAATTTGATGTGATTTGATGTTTACTTTTCTTGCTTTTATTAATTCTTTCTTACTTTTACCAATGACTTCTAGAAGTTTTCTAATCCTATTTAGTAAAAGTAAATATGTTTAGTTATTAAATGTGTAATATATATGTTAATACATATTAACAAAGATGCGATAACATTGCGTCAACTTATTTTGAACAAAACGTTGATTTTCGACGAAATGTTTTCTGGTCACATTTTGAAGTTTTTGTTAAACTATTTATTCATGTAAACCAAACTTAAAAATAAATTTCTTATTGTCTTTAAATAATTAAAACAAGCATATTTGACTTATAAAATAATATAAAACAATATCCAAATCTTCTCATAAAAATATGGCATCGATTTATCGATATACGATGAAATTTGTCAATTTTACAATGGGAATCCAAAATCTTTATTCAATATCAAAAATAAGTTTACCATTCTTATTTATCATATAAAACATGATTGTTTAGTTTAAAAATTCTACATTTGAACATTTAAAATAATTAAATATCTCATTGTCAAAGTGCTAAAATTACGGGTCGTTACATTCTCCTCTACTTAAAAGAATTTCGTCCTCGAAATTACCCTGAACCTAAACCCACAATCTTTTACCTAAATCATTATTTCACAAACTTAAACCCATAAGATGTACCAAAATCATCCGTATAAAATATTTGATTTGATCTTCTATTTAAATCCATGAATTTATATTCGAATTAGTATCGATCCCACGATCCTCTAGTGCGGACTCTGATCAAGCTTATAGATCAGATACACTTGCTTTCCTTGCATATCTCTAAACTATGATAGAAAACTCGAGTAACTACCCACAAAACATCATCAATGCTCGCCGTCAAGAAATCAAGTGATAAATTCTTTTCTGAACCAGTGTAAACATCTTAAAGTTCCGTATTCAGATATTAGATCAAAATTTGTATGATGAAATGATTTATGTATAAATTACGTATTTATTCCTATTGGTTTTCCTCAGTTATACCAAATTCTCTTTATTCACATCCTTTTATTTTTTTTCATATTCTTTTATTTTTAGCGTATCTTCTTTAATACTAATATTGTTTGTGAATCTTTTCGTAAAACTATTACTTAAGCTTATTATATCTTATGAACACAACTATGTATATCCATCACTTTTTAAAAAACTTAAGTCCAAATCTTTAATTAATGGTAGAATTCATTAATAATACTTTTTCCAGGTTATAATTACATTTTAAAGTGTCATGATTTTACTTAAGTGTACAAATAGTTCATGACTTAAATCTAGTTTTATATAATACCTTTTTATATCCTAACAGTATATATATACACATCCCAAATTCCTGATCGATTTTATATCCTGGTGAATTATAGTTTGTTGTAGATTCTTATCCTTTCAAATTCATAATTACAAAATTTATTTCCAATTCAATGCTACTATGAATTTCTCCACTTTTAAATCCTTTTTATTTATAATAACATTTATAAAATATTCATATCCAACTAAATTTACTTAAAACATTTCGCAGTGGTTTATCTTTTACCAGAATATTCCATAAATATCTTAGCTTTGAGTTTGGTGCAATTAGAAATTTTGACTGTCCAAAATCGTCGAGAATCCCTCTTTATCTTATCAATTAGTGATTCCAAATTTATCTTTGGTTCAAACACTTTTATGAATATTACTAAACAATTTATCAATTAATGATTCACATTATCTCTTTAACTTAAGAAAATTATATAGATCGAGTAACTCCAAAATAATACCAAGAAACTGGTACTACCAATAGTATCATATATCCTCTTAACAAGAAGAGTGATACTTAAAGAAGTGCTTATCATCCAAACACATCTCCTGTCCGTTTTTAGTTTATTTCGAGCCATTGAACTAGTTATCATAAAATATCTCTTTTTATTGGAAATAATACCATTTTCAAAATTCTTTAGAGATTGCTTTTGTTTATAAAACCTATCTTATAAGTTCTTTTTATAATTTTATCTCATATTAATTAACTTCACTTAAATTACCATAATTCTTTTAAATTACTCAAATTTAAATTCTCATTCCTTTTGCATTTACCTTTTACATAATCATTTTCTATTTGATAAATACATTTTTATCTTATATTTTCATTTAAACTGATCTCATTATCAAACACCTTATACTCAAACTGTGAAATTCTAATCACAAGATGTTCATATTTAAATTTCACTAATCTTGATTTCTAACTATATAATTTTTCAATATATATATATATATATATATATATATATATATATATATTTTAATCAAAATATAATCCTCGGAAAAATTATTTCATTTACAAATTTTTCAAAACAAAACCTTTATATGAAACATTAACAAATACGCGCTCATATATAATACTCCCAACTCACTCTAGCGTGCTACTAGCCCTATCTATAATGAGTTACTTATCCTAGGGTATTACTAACCCTATCTCTGATGAGTCTTTTCCCCACTGAAGTCAAGGTTCTTGCTTAACCTTCAGCTTTGATACCAGATATCGTGGCCCCTTTTTCCGCACCATCTGAATTGATAATAAACCACACATGTCCAACTCAAATTGCATGGAAAGACAGAACACGAAGGTTAATAAAGAAAATAAGATATAACAGAATCTAGCACGAATGGGACAATATATAATATTGAACAAATATCTTTACAGCGGAAAACTTTTGCATTACATATATCAGAGTCTAACTTAAATTCATCTTTGGATAGTTATAAACATCTGTCCTTACAATTGCTGACAACATCAAACTAAAACTACCACAGAGGATAATAGAATATGTCCATATAGATGAATATCTCTAGCTCCCCTCTGGAAATTTCAGCTGACTTCAACTAAACCTGAAACTACTCGGATCTGACCCAAGTATTGAAAATATCCGGATCAGGCTTGATAAACCAGCGTGAGAAGTACTCAATAATATATGACAGTGTCATATATCGGCCTTTAAATAAATAAAATCCTTTGAAAAGAAAGAGTATCTTATAAGACAACGCCCACACATAAACACGGACGGTTTTTTACCTTATGATAACTTAAAACACTTTTATATATCAAAACATTTGATATTATTTCTAATGACATCTCATTGAAAACATTTGCAAATATACTTATATATCTTAGCCGAAATGGTTACCCATATTGTATTTCGAGGCTATCCATTACGTCAATACAAAAAAAATTGAAAGTTCTTGTTGGAGAATGAATTTCCATACAAATGACCAGGTGAATGAACTACCTTCCGATGGGTACACCTCTAGATGGATGTCCCAAGGAACCATCACAAGGCTCCTTTACCAACACAAGACTGCCCTACCTCTGTAACTAGATAGTACCGAATATGTCATCACATGGTCGTTACCGACCTTTAACCGAGTGCGCTCTAGTATACAAACCACATTAATTTACATCCCAAACGTCATAACGGAAAGAAATATATCTAGAAGGGGATGATCACACCCTAATTAGGAATGACCCACGTTGCCTTGCTGCATCTAACCCTGTTTCGGTCATTTCTGGTTGATGAGGCTTGAGGCAACGATTACCTTTCTACATAACACATCTTCTTTCACTTTCAATGTCACATTGCCATTCCACATTCACACGACTGATTTCTACAAACGTATAACTTCATGAGCTCATATGGCTTGGGAAAGGGTGTTAAGCTAAGAGAATGTGTCTTCTCCGCCAACAACTGATATACTTTTATAGAGATCACTCACTACGATTTGGAATGCAAGGTCAGAAATTCATCCATACAAGTTCATTCTGGGACTGAATGAACTTTCCTCAGCCATTACTAGGCGAGAAGCCCTTGTGGTTTTGAGGTTTTTCATAACAAAGAGACCACTGCTACAATATAGTGAATCAGGAGGTTTTCCCCAATTAATCAACATGTAGTCCTCCATTATTATTCATCTCAATTTCTCGGTCTTCAAATATCTTCATTTTTCGAACACACAAATTGGTTCGAAGTGGTTTTCGGGTAGGAATCACCAAAATCTGACCTTGGTTCCTTCGAAGCCAATCATCCCTTTAAAAGATGTTAAGTTCGTATGTGGATATCAATCATAATCAATTACTTCATCTTTTATTTAAATCAAATATCTTTCTTAGATATATTCTCTTCAATTTATTCCATTTTATTTTCAAGTGTATATGGAATCATTAAGCCTCATTTATTAAATCATTTGATTTATTTAAAACTTTCTTAAATCCTAGAATAATTCCAAATCATTTTCTCTTTTACTTAGGAAAACCTTTTCAAATCATTCATTAAATCTAAATCAGATATTTCTTTCATTTAAGTTATAACTTTTAACCTAGGGAAAATATTCCCAAATCATTTATTAAATCTTAATCAAAGATTTTCTTCTTAACTTCAAATAATATTCTTGCAAATCGAAGATTTTCATAACAGAGCACTATTGCCACTTTAGATATGGTAAATTTCACCTCCAGGGACTAATGAAAAGTAATCCTGCATCATGAATATCTTTGTCTTTAATATGTTTTATTTCGAAATTAGTTTGAAGGGGCTTTCGGATAGGAATCACCCAAATCTGATCCCAGTTCTTCAAATAGGAATCACCCAAATCCGATCTTGGTTCCTTCATACCAATCATTAAATAAAAGATGTTAAGTGGTTAAATAACATTTAAAGAATTTGTTTCTTATATTTTTTTTGGCAAGGCAAGCGGGGTTAACTGGTCTCCTACCAGTTTATTAAATGAAAATTAAAAAAGAAAAAGCGACTATGAACAAGCTCACAGTCACAAAAAGAGAACAAAAAAACAGAAAAAAAGAAAGCTACAACACAAAGGGAACAGGGATAAACACAAAGAAGAAAACAAAGAGGAGAAAAACACTAGAGCCAATCAGCCGAGACAAAGGATCTAAAATCGAAAATACAATCCCTCATTCCCATCTTAATACTGGCCTGTAGTGCAACCATAAGCTGACCACTACTCCTTTTCTTGTTTTCAAAGTTTCTTAAATTTCTTTCTTCCCATATGAAGTTCAGGTATCTTTTGATAAGAAAAAAATACACAAATCTTTCTTTTTTCTTCCACTTAGTTGCTTTTCCTATCATAGCCCATTCAACACTTGATATGCCATGGATATGATTAACATTCATCGCTGTCATGAGGTTACACCAAAAGCCCAATAACTCACTGCATTCAAAGAATAAGTGATCCACAGTTTCAGGTAGCAACTTGCAGAAAATGCAAAGAGGATCAACAGACATCCCGAAGTTCAACAATCTGTCCTTGGTCAGCAGAGCACTGTTGATGACTTTCCATAACATCGGGTTGTCTCTGTGTATCGAATTTCTGGACCAAAGGACTTTATGCCATCTTATGTCAGTTCTACCAGGAGAGTTCACAAGCATTTTATACACAGAGGAGATTGAGTGAGGCTTTCCACTCCAAAGAATAACATCATTGAGAGTGGGATTGAAAGAGATATGTTGATACTTATTCCAGACAGCTCTAATGTCTTGGTTACTGGTATATGGCAGAAGCAGCCTGCCATCAACAATGAAATCAGTTGCAATAGCAAAACTACTAATACCAGATTGTAAGATCTGCTGAGGAGTAAAGAGCATAAATATACTAATACCAGTTACAATGAAATTTGTTTCTTATATTTTGTCTTGGAAAAACTTAAATATGATCTTTTAGAGCATCCGGGCTTTCCTTTCGATCTATTCCACCCCTTGCCTAAAAGAGAAAACATAGGCCAGGTAAGTTCATGGCACTGGTTTCTCCATTCCTAACCTTAGTTAAACACCTTGTTTTATCTTCCTAGATCTCACAGGCGCGACAAATATACTAGTCATTTTCGCATACTCAGATTGTTAATACATTCTATATTCTTTACATTTTGTTTAAGTGGTATAAACAATTCCTCTTAACCATTTTTTCAAACTTTTATTAAAAATTTCAAATCATCTTTAAAATACTTAATTATTGTTTTAAAATTATTCACAAAATATATAGGAAGGAATTGTTGAGTTTAAAACTATATTCAAAAGTTTATAGAATTCGCAACATAAAAGTGATACGAAAAGTGCTATATAAGCTTATTTGATTTAAACAACTTTTTAATATTCGAAAATTCATATTTTCCATTTCAAGTCACTTTTAAACCATTTCATAGATTTATAAAAAAAATTCATATTTTTAATCATTTAAAGATATCATTTATAAAGAAATCCCGTTTTGGATTCCGAACTGCAAAACCTCGATGTTTTTAAAAAATTGTTTTGGACATATTTCAAATATACAAGATGAAATACATATTTTCTTTCCTTATTTCTTTAAACATATTAAATGTTTATAAAACATTTTTAACTCTTTTTAAAACTATTTCCAAAAGGTTTATGCGTTCCATATACACCATTTCATTTTCAAAAGGAAAATGTTTTCCTTTATGCTTATTGACGTGTATTAACGTGACGTGGTAAACAATTTAACAATCATATCAAACAATCAATATTTGATGATCTAAGCGTATATAAGCTTCCATAACAATCATATCATATCATCAAAGATGTATATATATAGATATAGTTTTTAAATATAGTTTCTCACTATAATCCAAAGCGATTAACTTCCTACCAACATTTAAACTAATCCACGCTTCATTAACTACTTCCTACTCCACTTAGACATTAGTAAACAAGCTTAACTTCCTTCAAAGTGCTCGACTAAGGCTTGAGATGGAGGCGGGCCAAAGTATAGAGAAGAAGTGGTGGAGTTTTGACCTTGAATTCTCAAAATTAGGCCCAAAAAATGGGTCATCTTTTCTCTTATTTTTGACTCTCTTAGTCTAAAATTTTTAAAAAGTTGTTAACTAAAAATTTGTTGAAAATTATTTTCTATTATTTTTAAAAAAATCATCTCTTGATTTTAATTAGATTTGAGGAAGATATGGTCAAAAGAAAAGGAGCTATTCTAGGATACACAAATATAAAGCCCAAAAATATACTTCAAATATTTGAGTTTCAGGTATAGCAAACCTCCAAACAGAAAAAATTTATCAAGATAAAAGCTGTAGCCACAAGAATTACATATATTTTGGAAAAAATTATTTCTTAACTTTGATCTGTTATGATCATGTTATGATCAAAACAAAATGGTCTATTCTTTGGCTTAAAAACTGGGCCACATATTGCACCGGAAAGAAGTGGATTTTTGACATGATTAGTTTTAGAATAAGAAAAGTGGTCAAAAAGAAAGTTGTATCTACTAGAAAAATACATGATTTGAAAAAAAAAATTGCGTTTTGGTTCTATTCGGAAGAAGTTATTGCCGAGAGAAGAAGAGGTAAAATATGGAGAAAAAAGGAATTTGTTTAAAGACGATGAACATTGATTTCTTTTGAATATTTTATAAAAAATTTGACATTGTTTCTTTCTAATTTTTTCCTATGGCTTATAAGCCATTAAATATAAGAGTAAGAAGGTGAAGAAGCTTGATAAAATAAGAAGAATAAATGTGAACAAAAGTGAAGAAGGAGGTGAGTATTTGTAGAAAAAGAAAGAAGTGGTAAATTTACCAAAATAACCTTTTACCAAATTACCAAACTATCCTTACTTCAACCTAAAGGAACATCCACTTTTTCAATACTTAACATCATCCTTTCACTTCCTTTTTTATGTCTTAGTCACTTAAAGATTAATCAAAGAAAAGTAGTTATTTTATTGGATTTCAATTTGATGTGATTTGGTGTTTACTTTTCTTACTTTGGTTAATTCTTACTTACTTTTACTAATGACTTCTAGAAGTTTTCTAATCGTAAACGTGTTTAGTTATTAAAATTTGTAATATATATGTTAAAATATGTTAACAATGTGCGACAACGTTGCGACAACTTATTTTGAACAAAACATTGATTTTGGACAAAACGTTTTCTGGTCACATTTTGATGTTTTGGTTAAACTATTTATTCATGTAAACCAAACTTCAAAATAAATTTCTTATTATCTTTAAATAAAACAAGCATATTTGACTTATAAAATAATATAAAACAATATCCAAATGTTCTTATAAAAATACGACATCGATTTACCTATATGCGACGAAATTTGTCAATTTTACAATGAGAATCCAAAATCATTATTCAATATCTAGAATAAGTTTACCATTCTTATTTATCATATAAAACATGATTGTTTAAGTTCGAAATTCCTACATTTGAATATTTAAAATAATTAAATATCCCATTTTCAAAGTGTTAAAATTACTGATCATTACATATAAACTCTAAATTCTTCAGCTAAAAATCTTCATCCATATTTCCAAAATATTTCCATCAATAAGTTGTGAGGATCCAATCAGTTGAAACTCCAATATCGCTCATTTCTTTTTTACTATCAAAATTTTCTACGTTAGTTATACTTCAAATATATCTTCATAAATTTCCAAATATCAAATAAGTATAACTTTGGTCCAAATATTATTCATATGATCTTTAACCCATTTAGCCTTATTATCAGGTAAATCTCTCTTCTCTATAATACTTCAACAAAATAATTTGGTTCACCTTTACTCTTTCTAACTATAATCACAATCTTACTTTCATTATTCGAAAAATTCTTGTATCCAAATTCATATGACTACTAGGATCACAACTCATGATAATATCGATCCCAGTCCACTAATCCTTATCCAAGCCATCTTCCCATCTGTATCCAACATCTTCCCATAACTAGTCTTTCAATCTACTCCAAATTCAATCGATCTAAGCAATATATGGGACTTACACTTGAACTAGTTAGCATTATATTTCCTTATACAAAATATTAACTTACCTCCTTTTATGATTTATTTTTCCCTTCTTTACAGCTGATAGTATTATATTGCACTTGGAGCCACTTGCAATGCCTAACCCTTTTCTTCCTTACCCATTTGTAGTCCATCATTTTTTTTTGAATTTGACTGTTCAATGCTCCTTTTTATACTTTTATAATTACAATAAAATATCTTTTGATTGAAAATTCTTCGCAACATCAAAATTTTAGAACTTCCATTAGCTTTTGTAACACATTATCAATTTTAAAATATTGCTTTACCAAAACATGTCACTTACATAAAGGTCACAAGATAAAATCTTTTTATTGAAAATTTACTTTCTCTTTATATTTTAATTTCAACATGAATTATTTTCTGAAACTTTAATAACTTAATATTAACTGCTTTTAAACACATTAGAATTTTAAATTAACTATAGTTATTTTTTAAACACTCTTGTTTTATTTCAAAATGTCATTTCAAATAATTTATAATCATTTTAGTGTGTATATATATATGTATATATGTATGTATGTATGTATATATGTATATATATGTATATTGTAATGATTTTGTAAATAGAGGATTTCCAACCCCTTTAATGACATAACTTATATATATGAAAAATATACATTAGAACTCACTTTAGCTACTCTCCATATTCAAATTTAGAAAAATGTTGCCACAGCCATTAATATTGGTTATAAATGTGTTCAAAAATTTCACAAATCTCTCAATTTCTTATTTAAAAAGAACATAAATTCTACTTTCTTTGGATTAAATGTTAAATCACCTTTTCAAAAATTATCCAAATACCCGTTGTCTTATATAAACACAATATCATTTCATGAATTTTCTTATAAACAAAATTTATAAATTCAACTTTGAAACTACTTTTCCTTTTAAACATTTTGTTTAAATTTACTCTCTTAGAATATTTACTTTCGAAACTCAATCCTTTTACCGTCCTAAGTAACTACCTATATAGTACATCTATCAAATAAAACACAAATCATCATATGTACTCGCATAAGTGCTTAACCACATTTCCAATATCAATTAGGGTTCACTTCCAACATAATACTAAGAATTACTCCTCATATGGAAAATGTAGGTACTGTGGGGTTTACACTGGTTTGACTCATCGTTTATAGATATTGTTGGAACCGAATGCGGGCGTTTACACCACAATATCCTTAGTATTGACTCTAGTATCATTCCAGTCTTGGTCTTAGTCCACCAACAATGTATTGTGCCTATTTCCATTCTTAGCAATTCGCGGTTGGGATTCATTAGCAACTCACTAATAGACAAATAGCTCAACTGGAGCAACTATAACTATATTCAACTTATATGTATATTATTTCATATTTCATAAAATATAGAAGTATGCTCTCTCAATACGTTCCTAATCATATAATCTATGCTCTAATACCAAATTTAACAACCAACCATTTCTAAACTTCGTAACTACACAACGAAGTCCCGAAAGGTGATTCTTTGGGTGATAATACATATTTATATACATAGAGAAAGCATAAAATAAAACTAAACTAACTAATGAATTTTAGAGTTTCACAACGGGCGATCTCACAAAATATCATATTACACAAATATGTATATGTCTGATGAAATATTTAATGCCACTACATAAATCTGTACAATCCAAACCCAAACGATGCCACATACTATCACATCAAGTCTATAATATACATACTTTATTTACAATATGTACGGTATATACAAGTTTCATCCCTAGATCTGTCATGCCTCCAGACTCCATTAACCTAAGAATAGAGATAGAAAAATACAGGAGTGGGTCAAATATATGTGTGCGTAAGTGAAGAAAATCTAATACAATTATACTACTGCAACAACGATAACATGATTTAAATCCTAAGTAAAATATCATTTGGTCCCACCTACGCCATACGACGGAACGATATTATACCTTCTAAATAATCTTAAACGTAGTACAGTCCCGCCTTTGTGCTTAAAGGATTATACATCTACAGCTATTCGGTCTCGCCGCATGCTGTAAGGATAGTCACACATTGGACTCGCGCCTGCTCCCGCTACGTGCACTACATATTGATTATTACCCACACTAACACTCCTGGACTAGGCTCGATGCTTGAGAAGTTACGTTAATACCATAAATTAAAGACCTGTCATGTACGCTACAAGATTCAGGTATACATATTACCAACTATACTTTTATACTTCATCGAAACTACAATATCCAAGCCATACACCATATTCATATTACATCATTTCCGTAAGAGTCTTACTTACTCACCCAACTGCCAAACTACATATCCGAATGTTGAGCCTCGACATCATCAAATTACTCACCATGCTTTCCTAGAGTAATCAACTACTATTCCAAAGCACATGTGCCACATCCATACATCGATGTATGCATCTAAATGGCAACAAATCATACCATAAAAGTTTCGATACAACCCTTGGAAATCATCAAACGAAGTAATCAAAGTAAAACACGTTAACTTTGGCAATTAATTTGCCCAAAATCACAAATCTAGGTGTTCACCGGTCGACCGGTGATGCATCCACCAGTGCACCGGTGAAACATCCAGAAATGGATTTTGTTTTTGGAGTTTATATTTTACTATATAGATTTTCGTTTTGATCTTGTTTTTATTAAACCGGGGGTTATACTTCATACACACACACATTATACTTCAAGTTCTTAATTCCTAAACACATATGTACATTAATATAGGCTTTGATCAAGTTATAATATAAATTTGGTGCAAAAGTTGTTAATTCTATTTAGTAAATATAAAACTACGTTTATTTCATATGCTTCTATTTCTAATACTACTATCAGGTTATACATGTTAATTTCACATCCTATGTTTGTCCTAAACCATTTTATATCAAATCAAAGCATTATATCGAGATCGGAAATACCGCACTCACCAAAACTGTAAGACTGCTTCCTGCCTTCATCGAGGAACTTCCATTTTTCATATAAACTCATTTTCCAAATCATAATGCTCGTCTATACGATCGCCTTGAAGGGTGGATCATCAAATTCTGTCAAGAAACAAAGAAGATATATCAATTCAAATGTTTACATTACCGGCAAGGAATGAGTTACAGGATTTCCTTATTGTTTAGCCTTGCTGCACCTCCAGGACTATGATTTATATCACTAGACTCAAATTTTTGTGTATTACTCTTTGCATGTTTTTATCATCTACTAATTTCATGTAAATACGTTGAGAAACGAAGGAGATATGCCTTTTTGAAGATCTATATAGAAAGAAGAATTAGCATGCATGATTTTCATCATTGTCCCTCATATCCGGTGATAGTGCACCTCCACGCTGTAGAATTTCCCATCCTAATCACTCCAGATCCGTAGCGCTCTTCGATAGCTTTGCAACACTGCTAGTCTCATAGAATTGCATTAAAACGTGAGAGTTATATTGAATTTTGATCTTGGGTGTGTTAGGAAAGGAGAAGAGGAAGAAGAAGTGAAACATCAATGTAGTTATTTAGATAACGATAGCACATATTTCTTAAGTATTTGGAGGGAAGCTTACTGACCGTTTATTTTAAATAATTCAAATTCAAACTCAAATGCCTAAAGACACTTAACTCCAAAGTCTATTTCGCTCGAATCATCTTTCTACGACCTTCAATTGAGACAAACAAATATTCCATGCAACTTAAAGAAATGATGCAGTCGTAATGGCACTTGTTTTGTCATCAAATTCCAATATTTCTAAAATGGTCGTTTTGCCCCTCTAATGGAATTTGCCAAAATGCCCTATAGTTCACTTTAAAATATATTTATTATTATCATTTAAGTCCTATTTAAAATTTTAGGGTAATACATGTACATGTAACAAATTACATAATTGCCCCTAGAGCATACCCCTAACTCTATCAATCTCTCACTTGTACTTGAAGTCAATTATGGAATCTTATTCCAATTTCTCCAATCGGTTTCCTCAAACCCACTAGATTAGTCCCTCGGTGAACGGGTATGCTGTTATTTTTCAATTATCTACGTTATCAATCTACTGTCTCCAACGTTGATAAACTACATTTATCATGTAGAACAATTCGGAGTATGTCTCTCAACTTACAGTGAGCTCTAAGTTCTATTACGAACTATATCATGACACTATTACCATATAATAATATTATGGGATTCTCAAAATTTGAATACACCCATGCTTAGTTATAAATTTATGCATTTATATTTATACACGTTGCTTTTATTGCGGCGCTATTCAAGATGATGTATTTTGCCCTCTTTATTAAAGCAGCCATGATCTTTCATTTGGAACATTGTCAACTTAAAGATTCTTAACTTAGATTTATTATTGATGTTTTGTACTCAATGTCACTTATGAAAGTTCAAAATCCGAGCGCTCCTTCATAAGGAGTTTGTTATTCCTATAAACAACTCTCTAGTATTTTGTAAATACGCGAGAACACTCCAAGTTACCATTTAGTGATATTAATTTGGATTTGTTATTTACTTAATGTATTAAATACATAAAGAAATCATGATATCGTAAATAACATAACATGTATGATAATTCCTATTGCCAACACATAAGGAATCCATCTTACATGTTCCGCATTAAACATTTTGATAAGGTGTCCTTGCATATCATTTGGGACATTCTCAATACCTTTTATACTTACTATAAAAGACATCATTTACAAATACAAGACTAAATATTAAAACAACTAAAGCTGATTTTAGCATGAGCACATCGTTAACAATCAACAGCCTATTGTTTACTTATGGTTCAAAAATATTTATGTACCTTTTAACGTTCTTTCTTATGAACACATGCTTCCTATGCATTTTGATTGATGATCAAAATCTATGATATTTCTATCAAAATATTTATTCAATTTCAATGCTTATAAAATGATACTTTCTATCATTTCTTGGATAATATCCAAAACTCACAAACTCAATATCGCTCCCACTAAAGTTGGCAATTTGGTTATTATGTGTAAACAATTTACTCTAAATCATTATTTAGAAATTTCTGTTTCTAACACATACGTACCAAAATATAAAGTCATATTATGAGGTCATTTTATTAGTAAAATCCAAACCCACAAGAGCACATAAAATGGTGAATCTGTCATGCTAATTTCAACAATTAAAATTCATTTTATTATTCTTATAAATGTGGCTCATTATATTCGAACTGCATTTATCTTTCTCCTAAAGACACATTTTGGCCAACCGATCATGTCACTTCACGTACAATTATCATATCATATTTTGATAAGGTGTTTGGTATCTATTTCGGATCTATGCATCATACCATGTTATAGGTACATACTTTTAATGGTCTTATTAAATAACCGAGGGCTTTTTATTCTTTATATTGATAAGAAACTTATATTTACTTTTTAAAGAATACTTAATAGACATTCTAATGTGTTGTGTTTATTTAGGTTTGGTTAATTTTGTTTCATCTCTTATAATTACTTTTATCCTCGGATCATATCCAAAACTGTTTTACAACAGATAATTTGTCAAAGAAATTCCTTCATTACAAAGTTGGTTTTTCTAAAAACAACAGTTGTTTCTTAGTGCAATAGAATGGGCATTCATAAGCATTTTATGAATTACCTTATACAAAATTGAGTTTGCATTAGCACACAGTATGTTTATATTCATAACTTAAATTGGTCATTTAATGACTATCATACCCAAACATCTTTTGGGTGACTCAACAAGATCATTTACGTATAATTATTTCGTGCTGTAACGATCCCGAATTTTAATTAATTTTAAATTGATAATTTGTTTTAATTTTGAATAAAAATTTATGAAATTAATTTGGTAATTGATATTTAATATCAGTTAAACTATGAATTACTGGAAAAATGTATTTAAATTTATTTTGAATTGGGATTTACAAATATTGTAAAGTAAAATAAAATACAACCGAGCTAAACTTATAAAATAAGTAATTAAATATTTGATAATTTAAGTTGAAAATTAATATGTAAGTTAAATTAACTAATGAAGTTAGAAATAAATAAAATTAATAAACAAAGCATAGCAAATAAAATACATTCACAGATAAACAATAAACCGGACCACAATTATAAACATATAGGTACAAACAAACAAAATAGAATATATTTGCATATAAGTTAAAAACTATAACCAATAACTAAAGAAAAAAACAAAGAATAAGTATGAACACTTATAAAAGAAAACAAAAATATATGTTTGTACATAAAGTAAAAGCAAGAAATAAATAAAGCAAAGTGTTATGTACTTATGTACATATAAAGAACAAGAAAACAAAAGAAAATATATTTACAAACTTGCAAAACAAGACAGTGCCAATACATTCAAATATTAACAAATAACAATAACAACTTTATATCTATCAACATAAAAGTAAAATAATGGATTTGTAAAAGGCATTTATTGCTAGCATGAACAATAGTCAATTCGAAATATTATAAAACATATCAACCGAAATATACAAATCATTTCAGTCTCCAAATGGAAAAAAATCTCTGATCAAAAAAATGAAAATATTTGTACCTGCATTTACTAACCCAGTAAACACCTTCCCCTATGCTAACTTTTCTTTCTATATATCATCCCCTTATTTCATTCGTTTTTCAAAACATAGAAAACCAGAAATAATAGCAAATACTTCCATTTATACAAACTTATGTACTATTTTCAACAACAAAGGCAAGAAGATTAGGAGATCAAAGCAAAAGAATTCTCAGTTTTTTTAAAGTTCAAAGCTGTTTCAAAAAAAAAAAGTGCTCTATTCATTCTCAAAACAAAGGTGAGTAACATCACCTTTCAAATCTAAAAATGAATATGGTTACATTTTTCTGTGATAAATATTTTTGTGGTATATATGTATGTTTCTGTGCATATATGGATGGATGTTTATATACTTGTTGTAATCTCTGTAACAAACTGTTTCAGTTTTCAAGTTTGAATTTTGATTCAAAGCTTATTATTTTTCTTATTTTTTTAATATGATAACTTTTAAAAATTTAGGATACAAACAGAAAAAAATTGTTGTCACATCCTAGTTTAGAGTTTAAACTTTATTTAAGTTGGAAAAAAATTTGTATACTGTTCTGGGAAATCAAAACAACAGGGTAAATTGATATACGAAGTAAACTCAAATATTTTAATTTATTAATTCAGGATCACAAGTTGAATCTTTAGCCTATAACATGATTTTTAAACCAAACATCATAATTTTTAGTTTGGGATTAAAAGAAAAGATTGGGTATATCTGTTTTTCTTCGATTGGGTGATTACTGATGATCTATGAGTTCGTGATGGCCGGGACCTTTCCTGGTGATGGATGGACGAACGAGTGTCCTTGGAAAAATAGTGCGATGATGGGTAGTTAATCATGGAAGCGGCGGCGTACGTTTAAAGTTTTTAACCCTAGTTTAACGAGGGGTCGCAATTTTTTTATTCGTTCTCCCTCCATGATGCGTCGAGTGCTACGAGACTTGGGGAGGTGGTAGAGGGAGATGATGGCGAGTAGTGGCCGGAATTTTAGGTTGTCTGGTGGTCGGTTTGTGGTGAACGACGCCGTTCCAGGTTTGGGTTGCGGTAGATTTTGTTGTTCCAGGTTTGGGGTTTTATGCTCAATTTTGATTCGATGATCTTCTCATGCGTTTTGTTGGTCGCGGGGCTTCAAGGCGACGACGTTGACTTGTTGATGATCGAAACAGTGGCCGTAGGAGTTTGGGGTTCGCGTGCATGTGTACGGTGGTCGCGTGCACATTGGGATGGTCTGGGTTTGGTCCTTGAATGGATGCATGAGTAAATGGAGTTGATGCTTCGGGTTTGCATTCGAGTTCGTTTGAGCGAGTTAATGATGCTTTGATTTATAACTTAAAAAAAATTGACTACTGGAAACGAAAGGAAAAAAGGAGGAGAAGAAGAAGATGTCGGCATATAACCTCGGGTAACTCGAGAATCTACTCGAAGTTTTGAAGGGTTTGGCCCGAAGTAATTTTGTTGCTAGCTGGGGAAATGTTGTGTAGTTCAAAACTTGAACTGTTGTTTCTTTTTAGAAACTGAAAGCAAAAATGTAAATCTCAGGTCAATGTTAACTAAGTTCAACCAAAGATTAAAAGTGAATTCAAGTTAGCTTTGAAAAACCTTGTTTTGGGATAAACATGTTTTAAATTGAATTTGTTTTAAATAACTCAGAAGTGATAAGTATATAAGTAAATTAAGTGTTTTTTGAATTGAATTTAATTGAAACCTGTAACTGTTTCAGATTTCTTTAATAAAATGTAAAAGTTGAATATTTAAATGGATTGGGTTTCAAAAAGAAAAACAGAAACCTGTTTTGTTTGGGAAATTCAAAACTGAATTTTAAATTTTAAAAGCAAAGTTTAAATTTAGTTTAAAATCAAAGGTTTAAATATAAAATTCAAGTTTAGTTTAAACTTAATTTGGGTATAAATAAGGTTTTAAATAAATAAATAAATAAATAATTTGAAACCTGAGTTTAAATCTAACTTTGAATTCCAGATTTTGAAGTTAAATAGAGTTGTATAAATTTAAATATTTGAATATTTAAATAAGTTTAAACGTAAAGAATTCATTGATATGTGAATTCAAAGAGGAAATGATGTTGAATTCTTTTATATTTCCTTTATGACAAAATATTCTTTAACATGTAAATTTAAAAACGTTAGGGAAATTTGTTTTAGACTTTACTCAAGGTAAATAAGAATTCACTTCAAATCTTAAATTTAAATTGAAAGTAAAAGAGAATTTGAAATTAACGTTTTCAAACATATTGTGAATAATAATTAAATCACAAATATGAATGAGTTTTACTTTAAACAATGAAGATTCAATGATTTATAATTCCATTAAGAATGAGTAAATATTGTTTATATGGATTTAATTAATAGTTGTAAGCTTATGAATTTATTGATTAAAGTTAAGATAATTTAATTTAGGAATAATTTAATTGTAATTGAGAATTCATTAAGTTACAAGCAACACTTAATTAGTTCAACAATGGATTATTAATGGTAAATCAATTTTAATGATTAATGTAAGTAATTTTTATAGAGCAGTAATTAAAGAATTGTTATTAGTAAATTTCATTAACTAAGATTATTTAAATAATTAATAAATGTGATAAATTTTCAATGAATAATTTATATTAATAAATTTATGATAACCATTATGAAATTGTGTAAGTGTAATTACTTTATGGTAAGTAATTAAAGGTTTAATTTCTTAAAATAATTAACTAAGGAGTCAATTAATTATGAAATTGGTTTAAAAGGTTAATTTAATTAATATGATTAATTAAGAATAATTTAATTAATTAAAGTGTTGATAAGTTAATTTATATCAAATGATTTGTAATTAATTAATCAGGTTTGGGTGATTAATTCCTAAGTAATTAATTTACTTGGAAATAAACTGAATCAATTATGATTAATCAATTTATTTAATTCTGCTTATAAATGATTATTAAATACTTGACCTTACTTATGAATGATTGTATTATATGAGATGCCTTGAATTGATTGTCCTACCTGATCTGTGATATTTTGTTCTGTGATTTGAGCTGTGTATAATTTATTCATTTATTTTTGATACATTTGTATATTATCTGTGAATTTGTGAATGGACGATAAGCGTATAGTTTATATCGCTTATCAACTATATTTTTATGTTTTAATCTGTGATGAATGAATGATGTTGCACTATTGTGTTAAACCCCTGGACCACACTTATAAACACATAAATTTGGATTTCACGAGGAAATCGATTAAGTCACAGATTTTGAAATAATTTTAAAAGATGAATATTTGAATTCAAATGGTTTGGTAATGGACTAGGTTTAAAGTGAAAAAGCTTTTGTAATGAAATTTCAAAGATGAAATTTATTTTGAATAACTTGATTGAGTTTTGAAATTTAAATATTTTGATTTAAATTTGAATTTAATATTTGGAATTGAATTCTATGATCTGGAAACTAGGGATTAAAGATGTTATACCAGTTTATATGGTTTAAACTATTTTAAAGGTATTGATTTGGGAATTTGAATTTAAAATCAAAGGCTTTAACTCGTCTAAATAAAATTGGATCTTTCTGAAATGAAACTATTGTTTTCAAATAATAAAAGCTTTCATATAAGAAGTGAACTTCCATATCGCGTTAAAAGGGATTTTAAGTAAAAAATGAAAATGATTTTCCAGGTTATAGAAATGGTTTGAAAACTAATTTAAAGATTTTAAACGAGTTAATCCAATTGAAATGGAAATTGTTTTGAAATCTGTAAATGGATCTTTGTGAAAATGGGTGAACTTAGTGAAATAAATCTTTTTTTAAAGATTTGAAGATGGTAATTTGTTTAAACCATTTGAAAGAAAGTTTTGAATTATTAAGTTGTGACTTAATTGAAATCCCATATCCATATGTTTTAAATGTTGCGTTCACTATTCGGTTTAGCCGGGGGAGGACCTTTGTGTCGTATAACCCATTCCGAATATGTGATTCGACGTTATGGATAACATTTAAAGACCGGTGGTGAAGACCAGGCATTTGCGAGAATGATAGGGTGACCTATCGATTGTCTCTGCATCGAGTCGATACGGTATAGAGATTCCCTAAGTGCTGGGAAGTCCGATCGGGATTGTGAATATCCGGATTGCAAGGGCTTCTTCGGAAGTGCCTTCGGTTCTGTTCGAACCCGAAACAGACTTGTATGGTTATATGTCTGACACTACACTTTGAGATATAAAGCAGATTTCATTCAAATACATTTCTGTTGGTTGCGGAGAATTATTTTCTTAGCTTAACACCCTTCTCTGAGACGTACAAGCTCAGAGGTTATGTAGTAGAAGGATATCAATGATATATTCCCAATTTGGTAGTGTGGCATGCTGAGTGCTGCTGTGTGTTGATGATCATTTGTT
The DNA here is from genome assembly GCA_030765085.1 of Allium cepa. Taxonomy (NCBI): domain Eukaryota; kingdom Viridiplantae; phylum Streptophyta; class Magnoliopsida; order Asparagales; family Amaryllidaceae; genus Allium; species Allium cepa. The sequence continues at coordinate 620,073,600 of CM060942.1, forward strand.
GATCATTTGTGATCAGAGCATGGCTTTTGTATAAAGCGTAGCTTTGTGGACGAGACTGCATCAGGACCTCATACCCCGGAAATGGTCGAAACAGGAAAGATGCGGCAAGGTTATGAGGGTCGCGCCCTTTAGGGTGTGTCATTCCCTTCTGGTAAAGGGTGGTATCATGGTATGGAGCCCAGATATTTACCTATGTGGTGGCTCCAATCTCATTTACTGTGTGGTTGTTTCTTTAGAGGCGCCTCGGATAAAGGTCCTAAAGGACCGCGGAGTGGCATGCTCGTGTAGTAGTTACCTAGTTACAGAGGTAACCCAGCCTTGTGTTGGCAGAGAGCTGGTTAAGTTCTCGGGACGTCCCGCCAGAGGTGATCCCATGTGGCAGTAGGAAGTTCCTTAGCCTGACCATTTGTTGGAAAATCCAAACAAAACAATACGAGCCTTGTACGGGTTTAGTTGTAAAACCTGCCATTTAAAATGGTAGCTATAGCGGGCATAATATAATGGTACCTATGCTGGCTAAGATTTATATTCTACTTTCGAAATGTTTTCCATTGTGCACTTATTATAATAATATCAGAAATTTTCTCGTATCAAGCATGTTTGACTATCATAAGAAGAAATCTCCTCCAATTCTGCATTTGCATTGTGTGTGTGGCGGGAGGTCTTATGGTAGTTTCATTTTCGAAAAGCATTGCGAATTGACTTTAAAATTCTTTTGCTGTTTGTTTTTAAAGATAAAATGTTTTTGTTACTCACACCAGTCCCATGACTGATCCGGAGTTTATTGTTCCTTTCCTAAACTCTGAGTGCTCACAATTTTCCACACGAGCAGTCTAGAGTTGGGTTTTTCAGATAGTCAGGTTTAGTAGTTTTTCTGGAGCTAGTTCAATCTTTGGTTGTGGACGAGACCTGCTTATCTAGGTGCGCGTGATGTTGGTTCAAGCTAGCTTTAGATTGAAGCATTGGATTTGGGGATGCATTCTTTTGGAGTTATTATTTCCGCTACTAGTGTCATCTATTTTCTTTCCGCTGTGTCTTGTATCTCTGATAGTATTAATATCCATTGTATCATTCTGTGTATCATATTATATCTGATGTTGTATCTGTAATTGTATCAATGCTGTATATCAATGTATTATTTATTTCTTCCGCTGTGTTGTATAGTATTATAAGCTCCGGCGACTCGGATTTTGAACGGTCGAATCTGCGGCATTTAAGTACGATGTAAAGTATGGATGTTGATTTTCGAACGCGAAAAATTCGTATCGTCACACGTGCAGTCTTTCGACTTACATATCCGCTAGCTCTCTGGGCATGGCAAGATTTCTTATAAATCCATATGTTGTATGATTTTGTAAACTATTCTTTAGATGACGTTAATTTTAAACTTGTGTGCTACTATTAATTGCACACCTTATAGAAAGAGTTTAACTCAACTTTATTCATCATTAATCATGATTTGTCTAACAAAGTTCGCTTACTCCTCATCAATACATCATTATGCATTATAGGAAGGGGTTATCTTTGAAATTGAATCTCTATTCATATTAGGTACGTACAGAACTCCTTCTAATGTACTTACCCATTCGTTCAAATAGAATTATTTCTATTGTATGCTATATTATTTAATTTTTTTTATATTCTATGAGCTTATCATACATTTATACATGTGTACCAAATACACAGTCCATGTTTGTGATGATGCATCGGTGAATATGACAAAGCATATGGAACCATTTTGATATTGGTAGATTTAAGATTGCATATATCTTTATATTAATCCAAAGGGTTCATCAACTCCTGCGACGTTCCTAGTAAACGGGTGCATTTCCCTTAATTGTTTGCGATATAATTAATCGGTATCGTATGATTCATAATCATACAATAAAAATTATTTCTTGAAACTACGACTTAATATATAATTCCAAAACAGTTGTAACTAATTTTAGATACTTTAATATTTTCCAATACATCACTTTTGTTGTGAAATAAATACCATATTATAGTTTTATTTCATTACGAATATTCATAATATTCACATTGAAATATAACTATGTCTATTTTTCAAATGATGCCGAAAAATAGTCATTATTTCATAAGTAATGTTCGATATGTTTTACGAAAAAAAAATTCGTAATCCGATGCAGTTAATAAGGCAATATGACACGCTCCTACCATATATGCCATTATTATAATAGCATACCGAGTTTGAAGGTCCGTCATTTACTTAATATAGATTATTTATTTCATATACTACAACTAGTTTATAGCGGAGAGTTCTTTGATCAAATACCTTGAACTTAGAGAAATAATTTTATGGAAAATAATTTTCTATATGAAAATACATTTCGAAATAGAAATCATGATTATCATTCCCATTTTAAGTATCAATTATTATTATTACAGTTCTTGTTTTCAATGTTTCTTTATGAAGCAAAAGTGAATATTCATTCACTTCATCATTACTTTACCTTTTATCACATCTATTCTTATACATTCATTTTTCTTCCTAAATGGTCGAACCATTCAAAAGAATACCCTACTACAACATCATATCAAACTCTTTACAAAGCGCATTCGATTATCCTTAATATTTAACGACGTCAAATGTATTGCACTTTACGTAAAACTGGTTAAATTGACAGTTCAGCGATCGAATTCTGAGATCATTCTTGTAGTTTTGGTTTAGCGTTTCATTTAACACAATAAGATCTGTAACAACCCGTAAATTTTTGATAATTTAATTTGTTAATTTAATGAATCTTGTTATTTAATATTGGAAGAAATAAAATGTTGTGAGGTAATAATGAAATAATAACTAAAGTGAAATGCAACAATGTTATTTATAGTTAATTATTTACAACTTGAATGGAATTCCAATTTGCTGAAATAAGGTAAATGTATACTTGGTAATAAATTTAATATAAGAAAACGAACGTAAATATTGAATTAATTTATGATAACATATAAAAGTATGATTGAGAGTTAGTAGCAACAATTATTATAAGTTGCCGATATATTTTTTATCCATTAAATTGAATTGGAATCAATTGCAATAAATCTAAATAAAATATTACGTTAATGTTAATTGAGGTAATATTTGAAAATAACATTAATGTTATTCATAATAGGACAATTTGTTGAATTGAAAGAATGGAAATAAGGATTTATCAATTTATTAGGATTTGAACTATAATAATTTGATTATTTGCAATTAAATGAAATCAAATATCTAAATATTATGTTAATTGAAATTAAGATGGAATTTGAGAATATTAACGTGATAGATCATGAATCCAGTGTTAATTTCATCCATTTTGACAACAATGGATTGAATAATAGAATGAAAAGTAAATTAAATGGAATTATTGGAAATTAAAATTATAATTTCTGAATTTAATGAAATTGAGGTTAATACTGAAATTGATAAATTAATCAACTCTAAATTGAAATCTAAATTTGTTTAAGTTAGTATATATGATTAAGAAATTTAAAAATGATAAAAATTGTCAATTATAGAGTTGAAATTGAAAATTTGATTTAGTTAATTAATTGTTAATTTATTTAATTAATGTAAAAATAGCCATTTTGACCACTGACTTAGATTTCGACGAAACTAATTTCATTGGATCCATAACAGTGAATTATAGTAGAATTTGAAGTTTTGTAATGATCGAACTTGTCGTTTGATCGTACGGACTCGAAATGCCTAGAAAATCAATTAAATTGAAATCAATTTGAAGTAACTTGATTTTAGCATAACTTCTTTATACGATGGAACTTGGACCTGAAACATGTTCCATTGATTTTAAAATAACATCTATTCTTATATATGGGTTGACCCATTTTCGTTCCGGAGTCGAAACGGGCTTTCTGGCCAGTATCGTTCAACTATCCAAAATAATCGTATTCGTTCCTCTATTTTCAGCTCTATCTATATATATCCGCTTATAAACCCTAGCAGTCTTTATATTTCTCATTTCTGTACATATAGAAATTTTTGTTGCTCATCTTCCTGAATGGGGGACAAATTCTCAATTCCAAATCCAGTTGCAATTCAAAATCAATTCAAGAATTTAATATCCTCAAACTATATCGAATTATATATCAATTCGAAGCTCTCGACGAGCGCATCTCAGATCTGTAATTCGTTTTTCGATTGGAACCGCTGTTTTGCCAGAAATTGTAGAACTATTCTCGACCATTTATTTTCGTCGCGATTGACTACGACTGATCGATAAACCGATGGTACCACGATGCGGAGAGCAGCGTACACAGCCCATCGGCATAGTTTATTTGATGAATCGACGGTTGGATTTGGTGTTAAAATTCGCCTATTGTTTTAACAAAGTAGCTGCGGCTGGGCATGTTTCGGCTCGTATGGCGAGGTCGTGTGATCGCGGGTAGATGTCGTATGGCCTAAGGGTGTTTGGCGCGTCGTCGACGACGACTGGTGGCTTCAGGTGGTGCTCGAACGTGGAGTGGCGGCGAGATGCTTCAGCATGCGCTCATGTGTTTCTGTGCGTGTTGATGACGTGGATGAACGAGATATGGTGATGTTTTTCTTTTTCCTCTTTCCTTATTTTTAATTTAAATCTCAAATCATTCTAATTTGTAGAACTTCCGTATACGAGGTCCGTTTCAAGCGCGGTTTCTTCCACTAGGATTTTATTGAAAATCCAAAGATTTTGGCGCAGGTTTGGATGAATTCTGAGACTGTTCCATTTTTGGGCTTAAGTTGGATTTAAATTCAATTTAAATTCAAAAGCTGAGTGTTTTATCCCACTGACAACTTCTAAAATTTCTAATGTTTGTTAAATTTAATTCATGACTTGATTAGGAATTTGTTTATGTTGTTTGGTATATTTTTAATCACCATCTCGGTTAAATTGAATTTATTTGAATTAAATTGTTATTTAATTTATTATTGCATATAAACTGCTAGTAAATACCTGTTATTTATTATCTGTTCTATATTGATGTTATTGATTGAATTGGATGACGATTGTGATAAATGTTTGATGATTGATATTGGATGAATGGATGTTGTATTTTATACTGCTAAAACTGCAAGTTGTTATGGATTTTTATTTCATTCGAGATTTCAGTTTGAATTGATATATAGCCGTAATATATTAATTGCGGATTGAAATGATAAATATCCGTATCACTTGACCATAGGATAGAAAATTATATACAGGCATCGTGATATATATATATATATATATATAATATTTTGAAACGATTTCTATGGTTTTGTAAAGAAATATATAGTTTTATATAAATATTGATTTCTGATATAATATAATGTTATTTTATTCTTGATCTTTAAGCTATGTATAAATTTATTTTAATATAGAATAAGCGTAATAATAAGTTTGATTTTTATTGGAGATAATATGGTTAAGTATTTAAATTTTATTTTAATATGGAGTTTATAATGATTTAAATAAATTAAGGTTGGAAGATAAATTGGAAATTTATTTGAAATTGAATTTATTTAAGAACTAAACTCAAATAAGTTGATGTAAAATTTATTAAATTTGAAAATTTAGAAGGTATGATTTTGCAACTTGATTTTGGTTTAGTGTGAATTAAATGAATATTTCAAGTATGAATAAATTGGAGGAAATATTTAGTTATTTGTAATTTGAGTTTTATTTAGATGATAATGGATTTATTATGTAAAATATTTCAAACTAAATAATAGAAAAGTGAATTGTTGACTCGTAATTACCAAACTTAATTTTGAAAGTGTGAATACTTAAAGTTTGAAATATATTGAATTTAAAATGGTTTATTCTATGGATCAAATCTGTTTTGAAATTGATATATTTTGGAATAGTTCATTTGTTAACTGAATTGTATTGAAATTTATGATTTGGGATTTGGTTAAATATAAAATGTAGAAATTCGGGTTGTTTTGGAATTGATATGTGGAATTGAAGAAGCTATTTGTTATATCAAGTATTTTAGTATTTAAACCATTTAAGTGGTGGGAGTTATGCTTTAAAGTTACAAGTTTTAAAGTATTATGATTTGAAAGTGTTATAATTTCAAGTGTTTCGGTTTTGAAGTGTATAACTTTGAAATGTTATGACTTTTGGAAAAGGATATATTTGAAATAAAAATGATATCGTATTGATTTTGTTTTGAAATGGAAATGATATCATATTTATATGTTTTGAAATGGCAATGATATTTTGGTTTAAAGTATAAATTATTTTGCAATGACCGCGATGTTATAATAACGTTTGGTTGTTAAAGAGACCGGGATCGAAAGTTGTCATACTCTCTGCCAACTCCGAAAACACTTTAACACCCGTGTACACGGTGGAGATTCCAGAATGAAGTAGGATGGTGACGGCATTCCTTTGAGGTATATACGTGGACCCGACTCCCGTGATTTCGCATAAGGTGGCTAAATAGGAGCGATTCCAGGCCAGTGAGGTAGCTCCTCTTATCGGAGACACTCATTTGATACCATTCTATTACTTTGTCATTGATTGGGGCCCTTTGATTTTTTTAGGGGTGTGGCTCGAGGTGGGCGGTAGCTGCGCGCTACGCATCACCGCCATTCCGGATAGTAATTGGTATATCTACCCTGGCATTGCCTAGTTGTGCCGTGTCACCTACCCTAGCGAGCCTTGTATGAATTTGATTTGTGTCGTACCTATGGAGTATCTTCTCGTAGCCTCCCGATTAGGAGGTACGCGGGTGCTGTATAGACTATTGGCACTATTTTGTGTTAAGGGTAATATTGGGTCACTCCTTGACGCTATTTTAAAGTAAGTTTATTTTACCTCTAGACATTATTATAATAGCATATATTATTACACAGTAAATAGTTTAACGGATCCTTGGGAGATGTGAATCCCGAGCATCTTATAAGTTACTGCACTCACATTTGACACTGAATAGGAGATGTCAAATCCCATAAACATCTCTGATTCGTTCCACTCATATTTACATTGATTTAACTTACATAAGATCTTTTAGTTCTGACTCGAGTGTTTTGCCTTTTCAATTCGCTCGGGGCAGCCTGAGCATTTCAGGATTTGAAAACTTTATTTCTGAAGGACGAAGGCGAAGATTGTATTATTATTATTTATTATATTATTCCGCTGCATTGTTACTTATTATTCTTTGGTACGTGTAACTCTGATTCAGTGTTGTATAAGTAAATCAAATGTTTTTGTAAAACAACTTCATGAACTACTATTTGATTATTATATTTTGTCATTCCGCTACAAGATTCTTTTTTTTTGTTCTCTGCTTTTTTTTATTTACCCCAATAACAATCCGCCCTTCTGAATGGTTTGAGTCTGACATGTGTGGTTTATCGTCGATTTAAAGTGCACAAAAAGGCGGTCCGTTACATTTGGTATCAAAGCTTTGGTTTAGCGATAAACCTTAGCTTTATGGGGTCTGACTCTTTATTAATAGGATAGTAATACCTTATGATGAGTCGTTGAGCGCATATATATGAGAGAGTGTATTTGTTAGTGTAATAAAAGGTTTTGATATTGTGTTAATTTGTTCTTTTTGTATTTATAAATTTAGGTTGGTGCGTAGGACGTTATGACATCAATAAGGATTTCTAAACACTTAATAGGACAGACCGACACAATATTTGTATTGATATATAGGTAAATGAAATAATTTTTCCTATTATATTTTCTGTATATAAAGTAATATATTTTATAAAGATTATATTTTGTTGTAATATATTGGTTGTTAGGTAGTGAAATTTATAAATATTGGTTGGAATGATATATAAAATAAAATAAATGAAAATTGGAAATTTAGAACCTAAGTCCTAGGGTTTTTGAAAATTTCTTTTGAATGATTTTGGAATATAGTAATAATATTATTAGTAGTATTTTCTAATATAAATATTTCAATATAAGTTGAAAGTAATGTTTTAAAGAAATTTTGGAAAGAAATAAGTTATGTACTCCCCTCTCTGTTGCTGGAAAATAATTTCGATGATGAGTGCACGCATCATCGACATTCATTTTCGAGTTTCTAAGTGGGAAGGCCACTATGGTAGTTCTATTATAGAATTATTTTGATAAACAAATGTAAAATTTAGATTGTTTTAAGTATAATTGGATATATAAGTTGTAAGTATATACATTTATCTATTATTTTAAAATGATTTGAAATTTAACCCGACTTTAGTTCTTAAGTTTCCGTTAATTAATAGTTTTAATTATTGTAGTGGAATGGAATATAACTAATTAATAATTTGAACCTCCAATTAAAATAAGAGATTAAATGCTAGATTATAAATGAAATTTCAAGAAAGTTGATATTTGTAACCTACAAAAAACAAAGATATGATTTTTGAACATTAAATTAATTTAAAAGAAAGGAAATAAACTTGTATAATTTGCATTCTCAAAAAGAATATATATAAGTTACCAAATATCAAAAGTTGTAATGTTTAATAAGAAAATGTAATGGAAATTGTATATAACGACCTGTAAATTTTGTTAAATAAATTGGTTAATTTAATTAGATCTTTGTAATTAAATTTAAAAAGAAATAAAAAAATTGCAATTTATAATGAAACAAATGTTAAAAATGAAATGTAGTAATGGTAATTAAAATTAGTTTTTGACAATTGGAGTAAAATCCCAATAAAGAAATAGTGTAAATTGTTGCACTTGGGTATAAAATTTAAAATAAGAAAATAAAAGTAAGCATTTAATTAACCAATGTAACAGTATATTGATTAATAGTAACTAAATGTAAATTAAGGTAGTAATGTTAATGCAAGTGATAAATAACTAATTTAGTGCAATCCTAATCTAATTGAAACAATGGTAAGGTTATAATTGATTGCATTTAGAAAATTGGAAATAAATTTAAATAAATATAATTAAATAGTATGTTAATGATGATTGAATGAAATTTGTGTGATGTAAACAATTGTAAAAATTGTTTGGGAATAATAACTCATAAGTGTGATTGAAAGTAAATGGTAACAAATATTTTAGGTTACCTAATTATTTAGCCTGTTAATTTAAATATGGTAAAAATTGCAATAAGTCTAAATTAAATATTTTGTTAATGTGAATTTAGTAAATAATAGGAAATAACATTTACTTTATTCATAATATGATAATTGGTTGAATAAAAGGAATAGAAATTCAAGATTTTTAATTTATTGGAATTTAAATTTAATAATTGAATTAATTGCAAATAAATGGAATTTAAAATTTAATGTGAAATCAATTGTAGTTAATTGTCTTAATTTGTGCAATTAAGGTAGGTTTGATTTGTCATTGAAGATTGTTAATTCAACAAGAAGTAACCAATGTAAACTCTATCCATAATATGGCAATTGATTGAATGAAACAATTGAAATTCATGTTTGATAAATTTATTAGATTTGAACTATAATAATTGGATTAATTGCAATTAAATGAAATTAAAATATCTAAATATTACGTTATTTGAAATTAATATGGAATGTGAGAATATTAATGTAATAGTTTTGAATCCAATGTTAAATCCATCTATTTGACAATAATGAATGGAATAATCATTAATTTATTTAATTAAATGGGAATATTGGGAATTATATTCAACTTCTGAATTTAATGAATTGAGGCTAACACTGAAATTGATAAATTAATCAACTATAAATTTACATTTTAAATTTGTTTAGATCATTATAAGTGATTAAGAAATCAAAAATGATGAAATTTGTCAATTATCGAATTGAAATTGAAATTTTGATTTAATTAATTAATTATTAATTTATTTAATTAACGTAAAAATAGACATTTTGGCCATTGACTCAGATTTCGACGAAACCAGTTTCGTTGGATCCGTAAGGTGAATTATTGTAGGATTTCAAGTTTCGTAGCTATCAAATTTGTCGTTCGATCGTACGAACGCGAAACGCCTAGAAATCGATTCAATTTGAAATAACTTGATTTCAGCATAACTTCTTCATATGATGGAATTTGTATCTGAAACCTGTTCCATTGATTTTAAAATATTTTAAAACATCTATTTTGATATATGGGTTGGCCCAATTTCGTTCCGGAGGCAGAATGGACTTTTCGGGCAATTAATCGTTCAACGGCCCAAACCAATCTGATCCGTTCTTTTATTTTCAACCCAGCCTATATATACCCTGTTATAAACCCTAATTGTTTCTCATTATCTTTAGTATGTACGTACAATTGCTTTTCACCTCCTCATTTCAATGGCAGGCAAACCCTAACTCTAGTTGCAATTTCAAAATCAAATTCAATTCCGAAAATTTAACCACCTCAAAAAAATTCGAGAAAAATATATATCGAAGATCTCAACGGTACGAATCTGCATCAAGTGTTCATTTTCAGAATTAATGCTCGATTCAACAGCAAATTGCAGTCAAAATTAAATTTTGGGTTTTAATCGAAGCTTCGATGGATGGAATTAGGAGATGGGTTTTGTAGAGCTCGTCGTCGAGAGGTTATCGGTGGTTTTCGCTCGGTCTCGAACGACATGTGGTGATCGAGATTCATGTTCTAGGGTTTGTAACCCAAAACATGGCTCGGTGATGGCGTTGATCTGAGGCGTCGGAGGGGGAGCTCGGTGCGGCGGAGGGAGGCACAACGACAGGAGGTGGTCGGTGAGGCGCAGGTGGCCGGTGGTGCTTGGTTTTGGCAATCAAAGTGTGGTGGTGGGTCGGGTTTTCACTCTATCGAATGGAGTTATGCGTACTAGGGTTTTGTATCTGTTAATAGATGAAGTAGTGACGTGTCAGATCTGGTTCGTTGATTTATTTTATTTTATTTAATCTACTTTTATATTAATTTAGTTTTCAATCTTCTAACTCGAATAATTTTCACATATGAGTTCGGATTTGGACGCAGTTTTCTTTACTAGGTTCGTATTGGAATTCCGGATATTATGGCGCTGGTTTGGACAAATTATGAGACTGTTCAAATTTTGGGTTTAAATTGGATTTAAATTCAATTTAAATTCAAAAGGTGGGTGTTTTAACCCACTCACAACTTCTAAAATTTCTTCTGTGTGTCAAATTAATTTCTGATGTGATTAGAAATTTATTTATGGCTATTTGGTATATTTTTATCATTATTCCATTTAAATTGAATTTATTGAATTAAATTGTTATTTAGTTTATTATTGCATATAAACTGCCAGTCAAATAAATTTATTTTTAAATATAAATTGCCAGTAATTACCTGTTATTTATTATCTGTTCCACGTGGATGTTATTGTTCGAATTGGATGATGATTGATATTTGCTGAATGGATGCTGTATTTTATATTGTTATAAACTGCAAGTTGTTATGCATTTTTATTTCATTCGCGATTGCAGTTTGAAATGAAATATAACCGTATTTTTTTGCATTTTAAATTACGGATTGAAATGATAAATTTCCGTATCACTTGACCATAGGGTAGAAAATTATATACAGACACCGCGGTCTATATATAAAAATATTTTGAAATGATTTCTATGGTTTGTAAAGAAATATATGGGTTATATAAATATTGATTTTAGATGTTACATAAATGTTATTTTATTATTGATTTTTAGCTATGTATAAACTTGTTTGAAATGTATAGTAAGTTAAATAATAAATTGTTTTCATATAATTTGATTTTAGTATTTGTTAATTTATATTGTATATAGAGTGTATAATGACTTAAATAACATTGAGGTTGGAAGATAAATATGAAATTGATCTGGACTAAATTATTTAAGAATTATACTCGAATAAATTGATTTGAAATTTAAATAAGATTAAGATTTCAAAGGATATGATTTTTATAACTTGATTTTGGTTTAGAGTGATTTAAATGAATATCGAGTTGATATAAATGAATTTATCAAGTAAAATAAATTAAAAGAAGATCCAATTATTTGAACTTAAAAGTTTTACTTAAATGATATTGGATATTTGAGTAAACATTTCAAATCTAAATAATAGTATCTGAATTTGATATATTTAGAATTATCAAAGAATTGTTTTTGAAACGGTGGAATAATTAAAGCTTTGAAATATAGGGAAATCGAAATGGTTTATTTGGGGTTTCAAATTTGTATTTGGAATTGATTTGTGAAATTGAAGAAGCTACTTCATTATATAAATTAATTTAATATTTAAGCCATTGAAGTGATGTAATTATGTTTCAAAGTATGATTTTTCAAAGTATTATGATTTGAAAGTGTTATACTTCAAGTGTTTTGTTTTCGAAGTGTTATAACTTTGAAGTGCTATGATTTTGGAAAAAGGATATATTTGGAATAAAAATGATATTATATTGATTTGGGTTTTTATAAAAATGATATCATAATGGTTTTGGTTTTTGAAATGGACATGACATCATATTTATATGGTTTCGAAATGGATATTATATTCTGGTTTTGATGTATAAATTATTTTGAAATGACCGCGGTGTTATAATAGCGTTTGGTTGTTAAAGAGATCGGGATCGGAAGTTGTCATACTCTCTGCCAACTACGAAAACCACTTTAAACCGTGTATGCGGTGGATATTTCAGAATGAAGTAGGATGGCGGCGGCGTTTTCTTTGAGGTATATACGTGGACCCGACTCCCGTGAGTTGGCATAAGGTGGCTAAAACAGGAGCAATTGACGGGATAATGAGGTCATTCCTCTGATCGGACACACTCCTTCGATATTATATTCTGACTTTGAGATTGATTCGGTGGCCACTTTTGATTGTTTTGATTTAGGGTATGGCTCAAGGTGGGCGGTAGTAGCTGCTACGCGTTACCACCGGCACGGAAGTGTAATTGGTATATCTACCCTGGCATTGCCTAGTTGTGCCGTGTCACTTACCCTACCGCGCCTTGTACGGGTTTGGTTTTCTCCTGTAGCCTTGTATCCTCTAGTGGCTTCCCGATCAGGAGGGACCATGATACTAGATGGACTATTGGGACTATTACGTGTTAAGGTGGAAAATTTAAAGCCTTAATGCTATATAAAAGTAAGTTTATTTTATTGTAGACATTATTATAATAGCGAAATATTACTACATAGTAAATAGTTTAACAGATCCTTAGGAGATGTGAATCCCGAGCATCTCTTAAGTTGCCGCACTTACACTAGACACTGGATAGGAGATGTCAAATCCCGTAAACATCTCCGACGCCGTTTACACTCATAATTTTTTACCGTTGATTTAACTTACATAAGATCTTTTAGTTCTGACTCGAGTGTTTTGTCTTTTCAATTCGCTCGGGTCAGACTGAGCATTTCAGGATTTGGAAGACCGTATTCTGGAGGACGAAGACAAAGATTTATTATTATTATTTATTATAGTCTTCCACTACATTCATACTGTTCTGCTACATTATTTATTTTTCTCTGGTATGTGTAACTCTAATATGTATTGTATAAGTATAATCGAATATTTTATAAAACAGCTTCATGAAATGTATATTTAATTATTATATTTTATCGTTCCACTGCAAGATTCTATTTTTTTTCTTTCTCTGCTTTTTCTTATTTACCCCATAACAATAAGCACTTCTGTATGGTTTAAGTCTGACATGTGTGGTTTGTCTTCGATTTAAAGCGTATAAAAAGGTGGGATGTTACATCTGGTATCAGAGTTTTGGTTTAGCGATAAACCTTAGCTTTGTGGGGTCGGACTCTTTATTAATAGGGTAGTAATACCCTATATATATATATATGAGAGAGCGTATTTTTTAGTGTTATAAAAAGGTTTTGATATTGTGTTAATTTGTTCCGTCTTGTATTTATAGGTTCTGGTTAGTGCATAGGACACTATGACATCAATAGTTATTTCTAAACACTAAATAGGACAGACCGACATAATATTTGTTTTGAATATAGGTGAACAAAATAATTTTGCCTATTATAGTTTCTATATAAAAAAATTCTTATAAATGATATAAATGCACACACACATTTGGTTGCAATATATTGGTTGTTATGTAACGGAATTTATAAATAATAGTTGAAATGAGATTGAAAATAAAATAAAATAAATAAAAATTGGTAATTTAGAATTTAAGTTCTGGGGTTTTGAAACTTTCTTTCGAATGATTTTCGAATATAATAATAATAATATTCTTTAGAAGTATTTTCTAATATAAATATTTCAAAATAATTTGAAAGAATTGTTTTAAAGAAATTTTGGAGGAAATAAGTTCTGTACTCCCCTCTCTTTCGCTGCAAAATAATTTCGGTGATGAGTGCACGCATCATTGACATTCATTTTCGAGTTTCAAAGTGGGAATGCCACTGTAGTAGTTTTACTGCAAATTTATTTTGATAAATAAATATAAATTTTAAATTGTTTTGAATATAATTGGATATATAAATTGTAAGTATATACATTTATCTATTGTATTTAAATTTAACCTGGTATTTAGTTCTTAAGTTTTTGTTAATTGATTAATTAATAGTTTCAATTATTGTAGTGAAATGGAATGTAACTAATTAATGATTGCAACCTTTAATTTAAAATAAGAGATAAAATGCTAGGTCGAAAATGAAATTACAAGAAAATTTGGAATGTGTATCCTCTAAGACAAAAGTTATGATTGTTGAAATTTAAAAGAAATGAGGAAAACTTGTATGATTTTCAATTGCATCCTTAAAAGCATACATGTAACTTACCCAGTATTAAAAGTTTTAATGTTTAATAAGAAAATGTAATTGATATTATACAAGTAATAAATTTGAGGTAATGAAAGTATGTAATGAAATTCCTTTAAATAAGAATTTGATGTTGTAATTGTTATAAACTTAAGTATAACTGAAATACTACTAATTAAATATAATAGAAGGCAGGTATTGTAAGTAAGAAATTTTAAACTTAAGTAAATAAGTTGAAGTTATTTCTAAATAAAATTGTAAGAAATAGATGTAAATTAAAAAGATAGATCATTATATGAATGAAAAAGAAACTAAACAACGAATATTATGAAACGAAATTAAAAGAATGAACTTAATCTATTGTTGGAAATTGTTGTGTGTTTGGTTTATGGTTGTTTGGGCAAGGATACTTTAAAATCGTTTGGATGAATGAATAATCTATTTAGTTTCATCTAAGACTATTAAGTAAATGGTGCATTAAGTAGTTTATTTTCCATTCTGTGCAATTTAAAGTTGAACCCGAACAACTATTTGTTTTGTTTGATATGAATGAATGATTGATTGGCGTTGATTGTATATGATGTGTATGATGTTGGGTGCTAATGATTGATGTTTATATTGATTGTTGTTAGTGGTTGAAACAACTTTAAACATTTCATTTTTATAATTGTTAACTCTTTTGGATTATATAAGTGAAATACAGGTTATGGATGCAATTGGTACCACATTTGGTTTCATAATATAAGTGTAAATTGCCTAACAAACAGGTACGTTTTCGGATTACGGTTTATAGCGTTATTATATTATTTTTCTCGGGTTGGGATATATATTTTTTGGAAAATACACGCTGTATATTTTTATATTTGATACTATATTTCTCCCGAGCCTCTCCGTACAAAGGAGACTCTGCCGAAATTTTCGTAAATTTTGGACTTAGAAAATGTTTTCCAAACTTTACTAATTTGAGTATAAAAAGATTTAATAGTTATAAATTGGTATATTTTATTTAAATTGATTAATTTTGTAAATTTATTTGTTTATAAATTAAATATTTTAAGTAAGATATGTTGATTTCTTAATTCTTCTTTTCCCTTCTTTTTCCTTTTCGGGGACGAAAAGTTTTGCGTGGGAGAGAGTGTAACGACCCGTAAATTTTGATAAACAAATTGTTTAATTTAATTAGATCTTTATAAATAAATTTAGAAAGAAATAAAAAAATTACAATTTATAATGAAACAAATGTTAAAATGAAATGTAGCAATGGTAATTAAAATTAATTTTTGACAATTGGAGTGATATCCCAATAAAGAAATAGTGTGAATTATTGCACTTGGGTATTGTTGGGTGCATTTCTGCCGCCACCGGTCCAAAAGGAAAAGGAGAAGCCAAGCCTCCCCACCTCAAAGCCGAACCAGACCATTCGGTACCGAAGCATTAGGTACCGGACCAACTTCCCTGCCGAGCCAAACTCCATTACCTCGCCTTCACCGGACCAAATCCACACCGGACCATCCATTACCTCACCTCCATCTCACCACCGGATCAACCAATTTCCGGACCAAACCCCCAAGTCCAATAATGCCGGACCAACTCCCCTTCATCTCACCACCGGACCAACGTCCTACCGGACCAAAGCCACTCCAACCACGACCGAACCAAGCTCCGCCGAACCAGATGTGCCAGGCCAGATTGCTTCAGCCCAGGCCCACCAGGAGCTATATACATCCAAGACCCCTGCCCCCAGCCTCAATCTATAAATAGAGGGGCAGGGGTACAACAATGGCAGACAAGTTTGAGAGCTCAAGCACGGAAGGAACTTTCAAACAACTTTCATATACTGATATACAAAGCTTTGTATTTGTAATCTGAAAGAAAAAGGAGAATAACATATAAAGTGGACGTAGGCACGTTCTGGCCGAACCACTATAAATCTGTGTGTCTTTTACAATTTAGTCCTTGCTTTTCATATATTTGTGTAAATTACCCAAATCACTAGAAACAACATAAAATCAACTAACTCATACGACTTGGAGGTGTTTGCCCATTTTTTGTGCAAACATTTTTGGTGCTTTCACTGAGAGTTGAACTCAAGAAGCTACAGCTCCTCCTACTCAACCTTCTTTCTCCCAACATCGTTCCTTGCTCTGACAACATGACTTCCAGGCAGAGTAGAGATGTTAACAAAGGAAAGAACGTCGCAACTAGCAGTATCCCAGATCCGGTAGCCCCGAATCAGGAGAATCATCCCATTTTAACAGCAATGCCAGATGAAAATCAGGCAATTTCAACAGCCCCTGCCACGGAACAACCAATTACCAGAGCAGATCTAGACAGGGTTGTGACTGAAGTAACTAACCGCTTCGCATCTCAGCAAGAAGCCCTGGTGGACCAACTCATGTCATGTCTAAGGGATGCTGAGGAATCCAACCGCAACACTGAATCATGGGGTTAGTCCCAATCTGGAGGATCTGGGAGGCAACAAAGACCTTTCTTCTTCGAAGAAGTTAACAACAGAAATAGCCATGGTAGGAGCCGAGCCCGGAATCAGCCCGAATTCCGACCCGAGGAAACACTTGGAACCGAACCCAACAGGGGAGGTGCCACGCAGGGGTCGGATGTAGCTGAGCCTGTCATGCTACCTAACCATGAAAACACCAGTAGACGGGGCCGAGCTGGAGTCCAGCCCGAAGTTGGACCCGAGGAAGCGTTGAGAACAGAACCCAGCAGGGGAAGATCAAGGCAAGGGCCAACTATGGCTGACCCCAGCATGCCCCCGGAAGAGAAGAGGCAGCCTTTGGAGAATGTTAGGAGTGACAGACGATACCATCCCTACAAGACGTCTAGACGGACTCAATCTCGCAGAGAAGAACCGAACTCCTTTCTATCCGCCCCAAGTTCTGATGAATGGATAGCGCGATTGTTCAGAGAGTGCGTCCAACGGGAGCAGAGGGATCGGGGAATAGGCGCTAGGGTAACCAGCCCCTTCACCCGCAATATCGAAACTGCCATCACCCCCCGGGAATGGAAAATGCAAACGATGGAACCTTACAAGGGAACCTCTGACCCCATCATACACTTACAGAGATACACCCAGCATATGCTCGTGAGCGGAGCAACAGAGGGAGTGTTATGTAAATGCTTCCCACTCTTCTTGGCACATCTAGCTACCTCCTGGTTCTGCCACTTACCCCAAGGTTCCATCAGCTCATGGGAAATGTTGAAAGAAAAGTTCATCAGTCAGTTCCGCATTCATGTGGAGCAACCCAAGGACGCTTATTCCTTATCCAATATCAAACAGAAGCCCGGAGAGACATTGCAACAATATCTAACCCGATTCAACGCCGTGGCAGCCGCAGTCCAAGACGCGTACGAGAAACTCATCCTAATGGCCCTCTGTAGTGGTGTACATCCAGATACCAAATTTGCTAGAAGACTAACCAAAGAAAAACCAGCTACGTTACCAGATTTCTTTCATGAAGCTGGAAAGTATATGAGAATTGAGGATGCTGCCACTGAGTGGCAATCAGGGCAACAGGCCAAGACGGCTCCAGACAGGTTCCTCACTGCAGCAAAGGATGTTCGAAGAAATGACTCTAGAGACAATGCTGGGGGAAAAAAGGGAGAAAAGCGCTTATATGGCCCAGGACCAAGATTTGACTCTTACACTCCTTTGAATGAAACGATCGAAAACATCTTCCTGGCCACTCAAGACGAAGTTAGATACAAGCGCCCCCCGCACAAGAAGGAGTCAAATTACGCACTCAAGTCAGGAAAGTTCTGCCGCTTCCACGAATCCCATGGACATGACACCAATGAATGCCACCATCTCCGGGATTTAATTGAAGAACACATCAGAAGGAAGAGGCTGGAACGCTATGTGAAGAGCCAGAACAGGATTTAGACTCCTGCCAATGAGAATCTTAGGCTACCCCTCCCGGAAGTAAGTGGAGGAAATCGCAACACCAGCGGCTCTAGT
Organism: Allium cepa; assembly: GCA_030765085.1. NCBI lineage: Eukaryota > Viridiplantae > Streptophyta > Magnoliopsida > Asparagales > Amaryllidaceae > Allium > Allium cepa. The sequence goes on from CM060942.1 coordinate 620,092,205, forward strand.
CAAGAGAAGATAGTGGTCCATACCATCTCGGGAGGACCACACATCGCCGACAGAAGCTGGGCAGAGAAGGAAAAATACGGCAAGTCACTTAGAAACAATGAAGGCTACGTTAATTCTGTTACAGAAGAACGCCACCCAAAACGGAAAGAGAGTGACGACATCACATTCAGTAGGCGTGATCTAGAGGGAAGACAGTACCCACACATGGTCCCTATGGTCATCTCTGCCTGGTTCGGTCCAGCCAAAGTTTTTCGAATTTTAATAGATACTGGAAGTTCAGTAAATATCCTATTCAAGCATGCTTTCGACAAAATGAAGCTGTCAATGAAGGATGTATCTCCCTGCAACAAACCACTACATGGTTTCACTGGAGATGCAAAGGTACCCCTCGGGCAACTGGATCTCTTTGTCGAAATAGGCAGTCATCCCCGCTCCGCTGTGCGAAAACAAACGTTCGTACTAATAGAGAACCATTCGGCCTACAACGCCTTCTTGGGAAGACCAGCCTTGTCCGACTTCCAAATTGTCCTAGCCCCATGGTGTCTGAAGATGAAATTTCCAACAGATAACGGAATAGGAGAAGTGGAGGGAGATCAAGACGCTGCTCGAGACTGCTATGTGACTGAACTTCGCAATAATCGCAGAAAAGATAAAGGGAAAAATGCAGAGTCTACTCTCTGCATGAAAAGATTGGAAGCATAGCAACTAAAGAAAGCCCCTCCTCTTCGATATACCAGTGATCCTTTCAACGAATTAGACCCCAGGGACAAAGAGGAGGAGGCCACCACCGAGCCTGCAGAAGCTATGGAATTCGTATGTGTAGACAAACACGACCCAAGTAGACTGCTGAGAGTCGGGTCTCAGTTAAAAAGAGAATTAAAGAATCAACTCATTGATTTTCTTCGCCACAACATGGATGTATTTGCATGGACGCACGCTGACATGACGGGAATCTCCCTAAACGTAGCATGCCACATGCTGAACATAGATCCCACCAAGGTGCCAGTGAAGCATAAAAAGAGGAGCATGGGGGCAGAACGATCAGCAGCCATCGAGGAAGAAGTAAAGAACTTACTTGCCAATGATTTCATACGTGAAGCCATCTACCCGGAATGGATTGCCAACCCGGTACTGGTAAAAAAAGCTAATGGGAAGTGGCGAACATGCATCGATTTCTCCAACTTAAATGACGCTTGCCCGAAAGACTGCTTCCCGCTCCCCCGAATCGACCAACTCGTGGACAGCACTACCGGGCACGAACTCTTATCCTTTATGGACGCATACTCAAGATATAACCAGATCCCTATGCACGCCCCCGATCAAGACCACACTAGTTTCATCACTGACCGGGGATTATACTGCTACAAAGTAATGCCTTTTGGACTTAAAAACGCCGGAGCTACTTATCAGCGCCTTGTCAACAAAATGTTTGCGGAACTAATAGGACAAACTATGGAAGTTTATGTGGATGACATGCTGGTAAAATCGAGGAAAGCCAACGATCATATAAACCACTTGGACGAGATGTTTCAAGTACTTCGCCAATATGGAATGAAATTGAACCCTCTAAAGTGCTCCTTCGGAGTATCATCGGGAAAGTTCTTGGGATTCATCGTTCATGCCAGGGGGATTGAAGCAAACCCCGAACAAGTTAGAGCTTTGCAAGATATCAAGATACCATCCACTCGAAGAGAGATGCAAAGCCTAAACGGGAAAGTGGCCGCCCTAAGTAGGTTCATCTCTAAAGCAACCGACAAATGCATCCCATTCTTCGAAGCTCTAAAGAAAGACAAAGGAAAGTTCGAATGGACTGACGAATGCTCGACAGCCTTCCTTAACTTAATCGGACACCTCCAGAGACCACCAGTACTCTCAACTCCAAATGAAGGCGAGGAACTATACCTATACCTTGCTGTATCGTCCCACGCTTTGAGCGCCGCTTTGGTGAGAGAAGACAACCGCGCGCAGCGACCAGTATACTTTGTAAGTAAGAGATTCACAGGGGCAGAAGCCAGATACCCTAAACTTGAAAAGCTAGCATACTGTTTGCTTATCACGTCACGGAAACTGCGACACTATTTCCAGTCTCATTCCATCAGAGTTTTAACCAATCAACCGCTAAGGCAAGTGCTCCATCGCCCCGACACTTCTGGGCGATTACTTGAGTGGTGCATCGAACTAAGTCAATATGATATCACTTACCATCCTCGCACCGCTATCAAGGGGCAAGCCATAGCTGATTTCATTGCCGAATTCACTACTAACGAAGGTAAGGAGCAATCTGAAATAGCGGAAGATATCAAGTGGAGTCTCTTCGTAGATGGAGCGTCGAACGAACAAGGCTCGGGGGCAGGTGTTGTGATAATCACCCCCAGGGGAAAGAAGCTGCACTACGCCCTAAGGTTGGAATTCATTGCCACCAACAATGACGCAGAATACGAAGCGGTGATAGCTGGATTAGAACTGGCCTTGGAGATTGGAGTCGGTTCTTTATGTCTCCATAGTGATTCTCAACTCATTGTAAATCAAATACTGGGAGACTTCCAGACTCGAGGAGAACGACTCACAACATATCTAAAAAAACCAAGCTGCTGCTCAATCAATTGGATCACTATTTAATCAAACACATTCCTCGAGAAGAGAACCAAGAGGCCGACGAACTAGCAAAGCAAGCTAGTATGGAGAACATCACTATTTTAGGAGCATTAACCATCTCAAAACAGCTGGCACCAAGTTTCGAGCAAGTGAATCTGATAGCTGCAATCGACGAAGAAACTTGGATGACTCCTATCCGGAAATATTTACAAGATGGCACACTGCCCGATAGGCGTAGCGAAATCAAGAAACTCTTAAGGAAAGCTTCCCGCTATACATTACAAGAAGGCATCCTCTATCGGCGCGGCTACTCTAATCCCTTATTAAGGTGTATCGCTGGAAGGGAAGCCAGGGAAGTCTTATCCAACATCCATCAAGGAAGTTGCGGAGATCACACTGGAGGGCAGACTCTGGCAAAGAAGATACTCCGATATGGATATTACTGGCCCACTTTAAACAAAGATGCCTTGGACTTTGTCAAGAAATGCGACAGATGTCAGAAATTTGCCAAGATTCCTCGACTACCCACAAATGAGATTACTCAAATGACCAGCCCTTGGCCCTTTGCAGTATGGGGAATTGACTTAATTGGCGAAATGCCAACGGGCCGAGGCGGAGCCAAATATGCTATAGTGGCAGTTGACTATTTCACCAAATGGGTGGAGGCGGAACCCCTAAATAAAATATCCTCGGCAAAAGTTATCAACTTCTTGATCAAAAATATTCTGTGAAGGTACGGAGTCCCACTCAAGATCATATCAGACAACGGACTTCAATTTGACAGCGAAGAATTCGCCGATTGGTGCCAAGAGCACGAAATTCACAAAAGCTTCTCATCTGTAGCTTATCCTCAAGCAAACGGACAAGTCGAAGCTGTCAACAAGATTCTCGAAACCTTAATCAAGAAGAAACTTGAAAAGTCGAAAGGCGCTTGGGTGGACGAACTTCCTACGGCACTTTGGGCTATCGCACATCTTACAGAACTTCAACAGGTCATACTCCCTTCTCTTTGGCATACGGATCGGAGGCCATGCTCCCAGTTGAAACTATAGTGCCCTCTCACCGTAGGATCCACTACAACCCGGAAGAGAACGAAGAACTCCTCCTCATGTCTTCAGATCTAATTGAGGAGAGAAGAAACGATGCAACACTCAAAGCAACAGCTCATAAGCAGAAAGTCGCAGCACAATACAACTCCAAAGTCAAGCATCGCAGCTTACAAAAGGAGATCTTGCCCTCAAGCGGATTTTCCCGCTCCCCGGAGCACTAGACCCAATCTGGGACGGACCCTACGTAATTCATAAAGATCTCCGCAACGGAGTCTATATTTTGTCAACGGTGGACGGAGAGGTGTTCCAGAGGGCATGGAACATCCAACACCTCCGTCGATACTTTTCTTAACTTGTACTGCCCATATGAAGTGAATTAACAAAGAGGATCAGTGGACGTAGGCATTTTCGTGCCGAACCACTTTAAAAATCTTGTCTCTTTTTAACTTGTTCCTTTATATCTTGGCTACTTGTTAACTGTATCCTTTTCTGTTGAACAAAATTCTGTGTAATGGCACCTTCATTCAAGCCACATCAGGGCACGGCCTCATCTGGACAAGGCCTAACAGGTACTATGCGATTCTATGCACTCGCCAATGAGACACTTTTGCTCCAGCATCCCTCTGCTGCGGGTTAACTCATTGCTCGCGACTGCCCTTAAAGCCAACTGTAATGAGCCGATTATAAGCCATCACGAAGGCCGACTATAGCCGATGGCAGCTCATTACGGCGTTCGGCTCGCCGGCAATTGTGGACCTACTTTAAGCCCCAACATAAGGTATGGCCAGCCAGGGGTAGTTCACGGTTGACGATCGGCACCCACGCTAGCCGGCCGCAGTAAATCGAATAATACCCACGATTACGGGCCATAATGGCTCGGGTAGTTACTGTGCGCGATCTCGGCTCCGATATGCCTTAAGTGCGGCTGTGGTAAAAAAGAAAACTCCCAGCGGAGGCGTAAGATGGGTGACAAATGTCTCCAAGACCCACAGCTAGGGAAAGTGACTACAAAACTCGTTTGCCACGAACTTAAGAACATCGACGGCCTTCCGTGACTGGAAGTTTTACTTTTCCTATATTTCCATTCCATTTAAATACTTTTCTCCTATCCTGTGTAACGGTCCCTAAAGTACAGGACACCGATTAGGAGACATTCGCTCATAAGGATCGGAGCCCTCAAACTGGATAACAAGGCACTCAGCCGTATCCATGACCAGTTACACAAGACGCTCAAAGCTACCCCCTGCAACTAAAACATGAAGGGCGGTACTCTCTTCTCTTGTACATAAACATGTAACTACAACTTATTTATACATCACACTAACATTGCAAAGCAGGAAGTTATATTTCAAGCAAGAACTTAACATCAAACACAACTAAATCACAGGCATATTCATAGTTATACTTCTTATGCAGCACATCAAAATAATAACAGCATTCAAAATATAACAGAATCAGCTTGTGTTATAAACTTACATAAAGTCGTTCAATGACATAATTACAGCTCGAAAGTACATTAATGTTTTGAACTAGCATATACAGGAACGTCAAGCAGACCAAATAAAATAACTAGCTGCATTAGTGCTAACCACTACACCTCAGAACCAGCTCTCTGAATCTACTTGGTTGCTGGATCGGAACTCCCAGCATGTTGACCAGAGGTCCCACCTCTCCAATTCAGGAGAAGAATCCATCAGATAAACAGCGAACGATCAAGTTATGAAAAGCTAAAAAGAGAAAACTCACCAACACCTGCTTCTTGGTCCTCATCCCCCAACTGCACACCGGCTTCCTCCGCAGCGAGTAGCTGCATCCCCTCCTTCACCGCTACCTTCTCCTCCTTTGAAAACTGGGCGGTGACCATATCCATCCTGAATGCAGCTCCACCTTCCTTATCCGCATCGGCCTTGGCCTCCTCAAAAGCCCGGAGATATATCCTAGCCATGATCCGGGGATAGTCATCCATCCAGGATAGATTACCCTGCTTCTAGGTACGGAAGTACATGTCCTGCAACATCTCATCCATCATCCCCTCATACTCCTCAAACTCCCTCACCCGGGCCTCGGAAGACAGCAACTTAGCGACGGCAACATCCCTCTCCGATCGATATCTCAAGCGGTCAGCCTGGAGAGACCTCCTCATTTCCTCCATCTCTTCCTTTAGCCTGGCCTGAGCAAGCTCTGCGGCCTCAAGCCTCCCAGATAACTCCTCTACTTGCTCGAGATCCGCCCTCCAAACCACATCCACTGTAGCAATGGCTATGTCAATCCGCTCCTTGCAAGCGACCTCTATCTTTCGTAGTTCTGCCCTCGCCTCTTCCATAGTCTCCTTCAACCGCCTGAAGGCTGCCTCGTGTTGAAAAATCTGAATGACTTGATCAGCAAGCTGTTTGGCCTGATCAGCAACTTTTAGCCGCAACCGAATATTAGCACTCCCAATCTCCTCTCCAGCCTTGACCAGACGGGCATGATGCCCAATCAACTTCCTGGTCTCCTCCGCGACCCGATCAATATTAGCCTTAGCTTCGTCCCCCATGGTAACTATCTGAGTAGTAAGAAAATCGAGGTCTAAGGACTTAGCCTCATCAAGCACCCGTACCATGGGATTGCGGGGAAGAAGATGCTCACCCGTGGCCTCGTCAAAAGAGATATCCTGTAAACTCGGGTCCAGATCCGGGTGGCCGGCAAATGGGTTGCGACCCAAACCAGGACGGTCTATTGGAGTGACGGTTGGATTTTCAAATAGATGGGGGGAAGGCATGAACTCAGTATCCTCCTCAGTAATATCATGGGCGGGCAGGACTGGAGGTTGAGGGCCAGGTGAAAGTTCAAACGAAGATCGGCCCCTCTTCCTCTTTTGCATATCTTCTTCAATAACTCCAAGAAAAGGACGATATCTAACTACATCCCCAGGACGGCTAGTTGGCGGCTTTGGTTTGGCAGAAGCTTTGAGTAGCTTATACTGTTCAAGGCGGTGCCGAATATCTGATGTCTTGGCCACCTTACCTGCTCCTGGGATAGAAACCAAGTGTTACGAACATACAGTAATCCATAATTCAAGAAATATGTTACGTTAAAAAGAGTGAGAAGGCACATCTATTACACAAACCTTGCGGAGGAGTAGGATACTGCAATAAATCTTGAATCTCATTCCAAGACGGAAGCGAACCATAAAATATTCCTAAGTCCCTATCGTAAATGGAGTCTGCAGAAGTCAAAAGTTCACCTTGAATCGCTGGAGTCGCCTTAGCTGAAGAACTCTCAGAGAATGGATCGGCGCCAGCCCCAGTCTTGTCAACCCCCTTAGCCTTCTCAACTAAAGCCGATCCTTCCTCCGACTCCCCAAAAGCTTGACGGAAAGCATCATCCGTCCACTCATGAATCTCTCCCGCTTGCCCGGAGGTTAAGGCACCAACGCCACTACTGCTCTGTCCATCTCCTCCTTCACCTCCACCCCTATCTTCCTTCACATCTTCCTCTCCCAGAGCAATAGGGCAAGTGCTACGGGACCATCGGACTTCTTAAGCTTCTTACCTCCGACGATGGGAGGCTTTGTAAAAGGTTCCCTCTTGCCACTTTTCACCGTGGCCCCTTCCTTGGCTTTGGCAGCCTTCTCCTCAGCCGTATCTCTCTGCTTAACCACGGACTGGTGTGGCAGCAAGTTGTGCTCCAGGAGAGTAGCATTCCTGATCAGGAAAGAAGCCGACCTGTCCCGTCCCGAAATGGCCTTTATTTCCGTAGCCATCTTGACCAGGGAATCACTCTCTACGACTGAAAAGCCACCTGTTGCTAGCAAGAAATAGAAGCATACCAGAAGAAGCACTGCAGTCGGAACAAGGAAATTGTAAATAAAGTTCAACTTACAGTCAGAAGTGAAGAGGCGGAAGGAGACAGAATCTTCCTTGATAAAAAACCATTCTTTCTTAAACATGGTGAACTTTGAATATAAGTCCAAGACCGGTTTGAAGGGCACGGCCGCTTCTAAACTAACATACGGAGACCCCTTCTTATAGCCTCTCAGATTATACAAGTATCGAATTTCCCGGTTAGAAGGAGGGCGCCCATACCTCCTCTGGATGATAACGAATAAGCACACCAGAATAGCGTAGGAATTGGGCTGGAGCTGGAGAGGGGCCACCTTCAGATAGGTAATGAAGCTGACTATCCATGCATTGATCGGAGGAATGGCCCCACACATACAGTGGTATCTGCTATAAGCGAAATATCCTTCGGGAGGGTCATATGGCATAACTCCCTCTCCCGGCAACAGCATGTGAGCCCTGTCAATCCCGAAGGAACGAGAGATGACATCAAGCTGCTCCTCCCTGAGGGAGCTAGGAAAACAGTCGGGCGGAGAATTCAAGAGCTCCTGGGGGCCATACCCATTTACTAGCGATCTCGGAGCAGGCCCAGGACGTTCGGCCCGAACTGGGGGCACTGTGGAGGACTCTTCTCTGTCCTTGGACTTCCTTTTATCTGATCGAGTTTCCACTCGTTGAGACATTTATCTGCATACGCAAAGGCGAGAGACATAGTGTTAGAACAAGAAGTATGGAAATATAAGCAAACAAGTGTATAAAGCGAGCCAGCATATATAAGTCTAGGGTTTCACTCGAGGTTCAAATATAAAAGTTCATTCGGTAAAACAATGCGAGAGTCCATTCGGCACTCCAACACTCAAGCCCATTCGGCATCTACAACATAAGGTTCATTCGGTAATCATCACCAGAGTCGTCCGGCAGATCTAGGCTAAGGGCCATTCGGCACTTACGTTCTCAATGGCAATCGGTAGCCCAAACTCAAAGTACATTCGGCAAGAGCAAGCTCACCTGGTTCGGCAATTAACTATGATTCGGTACTCGGCTGATTCGGCTATACGGAATAGTCAAGTTTGATTCGGCACTCGGTTGATTCGGCTATCACACTCGGTAGAGAATTACGAAGGCCTAACGCACCTACTTATAGGTGAGCGCAAGATAACCGGACCGAACGGTACGGTACCTAAGACCGGATGTAGCTATTCTATCTGAAGAAAAACAAAGCGTGGCATATGCTGGCATATACCCCCACTTTGGGGGGCAAGTGTGGGGTGCATTTCTGCCGCCACCGGTCCAAAAGGAAAAGGAGAAGCCAAGCCTCCCCACCTCAAAGCCGAACCAGACCATTCGGTACCGAAGCATTAGGTACCGGACCAACTTCCCTGCCGAGCCAAACTCCATTACCTCGCCTTCACCGGACCAAATCCACACCGGACCGGACCATCCATTACCTCACCTCCATCTCTCCACCGGATCAACCAATTGCCGGACCAAACCCCCAAGTCCAATAATGCCGGACCAACTCCCCTTCATCTCACCACCGGACCAACGTCCTACCGGACCAAAGCCACTCCAACCACGACCGAACCAAGCTCCGCCGAACCAGATGTGCCAGGCCAGATTGCTTCAGCCCAGGCCCACCAGCAGCTATATACATCCAAGACCCCTGCCCCCAGCCTCACTCTATAAATAGAGGGGCAGGGGTACAACAATGGCAGACAAGTTTGAGAGCTCAAGCACGGAAGGAACTTTCAAACAACTTTCATATACTGATATACAAAGCTTTGTATTTGTAATCTGAAAGAAAAAGGAGAATAACATATAAAGTGGACGTAGGCACGTTCTGGCCGAACCACTATAAATCTGTGTGTCTTTTACAATTTAGTCCTTGCTTTTCATATATTTGTGTAAATTACCCAAATCACTAGAAACAACATAAAATCAACTAACTCATATGACTTGGAGGTGTTTTACCATTTTTTGTGCAAATAGGTATAAAATTTTAAATAAGCAAATAAAAGTAAGCATTTAATCAACCAGTGTAACAATATATTGATTAATAGTAACTGAATGTAAATTAAGGTAGTAATGTTAATGCAAATGATAAATAACAAATTTAGTGCATTCCCAATTTAATTGAAACAATGGTAAGGTTATAATTTATTGCATTTAGAAAATTGGAAATACATTTCAATAAATATAATTAAATAGTATGTTAATGATGATTGAATGAAATTTGTGTGATGTAAACAATTGTAACAATTGTTTGGGAATAATAACTCATAAGTGTGATTGAAAGTAAATGGTAACAAATATTTTAGGTTACCTATTTATTTAGCCTGTTAATTTAAATATGGTAAAAATTGCAATAAATCTAAATTAAATATTTTGTTAATGTGAATTTAGTAAATAATGGGAAATAACATTTACTTTATTCATAATATGACAATTGGTTGAATAAAAGGAATGGAAATTCAAGATTATTAATTTATTGGAATTTAAATTTAATAATTGAATTAATTGCAAATAAATGGAATTTAAAATTTAATGTGAAATCAATTGCAGTTAATTTCTTAATTTGTGCAGTTAGGTAGGTTTGATTTGTCATTGAAGATTGTTAATTCAACAAGAAGTAACCAATGTAAACTCTATCCATAATATGGCAATTGATTGAATGAAACAATTGAAATTCATGTTTGATAAATCTATTGGATTTGAACTATAATAATTGGATTAATTGCAATTAAATGAAATTAAAGTATCTAAATATTACGTTATTTGAAATTAAGATGGAGTGTGAGAATATTAATGTAATAGTTTTGAATCCATGTTAAATCCATCTATTTGACAATAATGAATGGAATAATCATTAATTTATTTAATTAAATGGGATTATTGGGAATTATATTTATAACTTCTGAATTTAATGAGTTAAGGCTAACACTGAAATTGATAAATTAATCAACTATAAATTTACATTTTAAATTTGTTTAGATCATTATAAGTGATTAAGAAATCAAAAGTGATGAAAATTTTCAATTATCGAACTGAAATTGAAATTAAATCGTGAATTATTGTAGGATTTCAAGTTTCGTAGCGATTGGACTTGTCGTTTGATCGTAAGAACGCGAAACATCCGGAAATCAATTTAATTGAAATCAATTTGAAATAACTTGATTTCAGCATAACTTCTTCATACGATGAAATTTGGACCTGAAACCTATTCCACTGATTTTAAATATTTTAAAAGATCTACTTTGATAAATGGGTTGGACCACTTTCGTTCCGGAGGCAGAATGGGCTTTTCGGGCCATATATCGTTCAACGGTCCAAACCAATCTGATCAGTTCTTTTATTTTCAACCCTGCATATATATACCCAGTTATAAACCCTAATTGTTCCTCATTATCATCTGTCTGCATGTATAATTACTTTTCACCTCCTCATTTCAATGGCAGACAAACCCTAATTCTAATTGCAATTTCAAAATCAAATTCAACTCCAAAAATTTAACCTCCTCCGAAAAATTCCAGAAAAATATATATCGAAGATCTCAACGATACGAATCTGCGTCAAGTGTTCATTTTCAGAATTGATGCTCGATTCAATGGAAAATCATGGTCAAAATTAAATTTTGGGGTTTTAATTGGAGCTTCGATCGATGAAATTAGGAGATGGGTTTTGTAGAGCTCATCGTCGGGCGGTTATCAGTGGTTTTCGCTTGGTCTCGAATGACGTATGGTGATCGGGATTCACGTTTTAGGGTTTGTAGCCCAAAACGTGGCTTGGCGGTGGCGTTGATATGAGGCGTCGGAGGGGGTGCCTCGGTGCGGCGGAGGGAGGCACAGCGGTAGGAGGTGGTCGGTGAGGCGCAGGAGGTCGGTGGCGCTTGGATTCGACGGTCAAAGTATGGTGGTGGGTCGGGTTTTCACTCGTTCGAATGGAGCTGCGCATACTAGGGTTTCGTATCTGCTAATATATTAAGTAGTGACGTTTCGGGTCTGGTTCGTTGATTTATTTTATTTTATTTAATCTACTTTTATATTAATTTTGTTTTCAATCTTCTAACTCGAATAATTTTCACGTACGAGTTCGGATTTGGGTGTAGTTTGCTCCGTTAGGTTCGTATTGGAATTCCGGACATTTTGGCATAGGTTTGGATGAATTCTAAGTCTGTTCAAATTTTGGGTTTAAATTGGATTAAATTCAATCTAAATTCAAAAGGTGAGTGTTTTAACCCACTCACAACTTCTAAAATTTCTTATGTGTGTTAAATTAATTTTATGATTAGAAATTTATTTATGGCTGTTTGGTATATTTTTATCATCATTCCGGTTAAATTTAATTTATTGAATTAAATTGTTATTCAATTTATTATTGCATATAAAATGCCAGTCAAATTAATTTATTTTTGAATATAAACTGCCAGTAATTACCTGTTATTTATTATTTATTCTATATGGATGTTATTGTTTGAATTGGATGATGATTGTGATAAATGGTTGATGATTGATATTGGGTGAATGGATGCTGTATTTTATGTTGTTATAAACTGCAAGTTGTTATGCATTTTTATTTCATTCGAGATTGCGGTTTGAAATGATATATAACGGTATTTTTTTCATTGTAAATTATGGATTGAAATGATAAATATCCATATCACTTGACTATAAGGGAGAAAATTATATACAGATACCGCGATCTATATATAAAAATATTTTGAAATGATTTCTATGGTTTGAAAAGAAATATGTGGGTTATATAAATATTGATTTTAGATGTTATATAAATGTTATTTTATTACTGATTTTTAGCTATGTATAAACTTGTTTGAAATGTAAAATAAGTTAAATAACAAAGTTTGATTATTTTTATATAATATGATTTAAGTATCTGTTAAATTATATGGTATTAATGTGTATAATGACTTAAATAACATTGAGGTTGGAAGATAAATATGAAATTGATCTGGATTAAATTATTTAAGAATTATACTCGAACAAATTTGATTTGAAATTTAAATAAGATTGAGATTTTAAAGGGTATGATTTTTATAACTTGATTTTGGTTTAGAGTGATTTAAATGAATATCGAGTTGATATAAATGAATTTATCAAGTTAAATAAATAGAAAGAAGATCTAGTTATGTGAAGTTAAAAGTTTTACTTAAATGATATTGGATTATTAAGTAAACATTTCAAATCTAAATAATAGTATCTGAATTTGATATGTTTGGAATTATCAAAGAATTGATTTTGAAACGGTGGAATAATTAAAGCTTTGAAATATAGGGAAACTGAAATGGGTTATTTGGGGTTTCAATCTGTATTTGGAATTGATTTGTGAAATTGAAGAAGCTACTTCATTATATAAATTAATTTAATATTTATGCCAATTAAGTGGTGTAATTATGTTTCAAAGTATGAGTTTTCAAAGTATTATGATTTGAAAGTGTTATACTTCAAGTGTTTTGTTTTTGAAGTGTTATAACTTTGAAGTGCTATGATTTTGAAAAAAGGATATATTTGGAATAAAAATGATATTATATTGATTTGGGTTTTTATAAAAATGATATCATAATGGTTTGGTTTTTGAAATGGAAATGACATCGTATTTATATGGTTTCGAAATGGATATTATATTCTGGTTTTGAAGTATAAATTATTTTGAAATGACCGCAGTGTTATAATAAGTTTGGTTGTCAAAGAGATTGGGATCGGAAGTTTTCATACTCTCTGCCAACTCTGAAAACCACTTTAACAACCATGTATGCGGTGGAGATTCCAGAATGAAGTAGGATGGTGGCGGCGTTTCCTTTGAGGTATATACGTGGACCCGACTCCCGTGAGTTGGCATAAGGTGGCTAAAACAGGAGCAATTGACGGGCTAATGAGGTCATTCCTCTGTTCGGATACGCTCCTTCGATATTATATTCTGACTTTGAGATTGATTCGGTGGCCATTTTTGATTCTTTTGATTTGGGGGTGTGGCCCAAGCTGGACGGTAGTAGCTGCTACGTGTTACTACCGGCCCGGAAGTGTAATTGGTATATCTACCCTGGCATTGCCTAGTTGTGCCGTGTCACTTACCCTATCGCACCTTGTACGAGTTTGGTTTTCTCCCGTGGCCTGTGTGGTATCCTTTGGTGGCTTTCCGATCAGGAGGGACCATTATACTGGATGGACTACTGGGACTATTACGTGTTAAGGTGGAAAAGGTAAATCCTTAATGCTATTTAAAAGTAAGTTTATTTTACTGTAGACATTATTATAATAGCGATATATTGCTACATTGTAAATAGTTTAACGGATCCTTAGGAGATGTGAATCCCGAGCATCTCTTAAGTTACTGCACTCACGTTAGACGCTGGATAGGAGATGTCAAATCCCATAAATATCTCCGACGCCGTTTACACTCATATTTTGTTACCGTTGATTTAACTTACATAAGATCTTTTATTTCTGACTCGAGTGTTTTGTCTTTTCAATTTGCTCGGGTCAGACTGAGCATTTCAGGATTTGGACGATCGTATTCTGAAGGACGAAGACTAAGATTTATTATTATTATTTATTATAGTCTTCCACTACATTCATACTGCCATTGCATTATTTATTGTTCGCTGGTATGTGTAACTCTGATATGTATTGTATAAGTATAATCGAATATTTTGTAAAACAGCTTCATGAACTGTATATTTAATTATTATATTTTATCATTCCACTGCAAGATTCTGTTTTTTTTCTCTGTTTTTTCTTATTTACCTCATAACAATCCGCTCTTCTATGTGGTTTAAGTCCGACATGTGTGGTTTATCTTCGATTTAAAACGTATAAAAAGGCAGGATGTTACATTGTACGAGTAAATTTATGTTTTGAAAGTGTTCAATAAAATGCTTTTATTAATAAGAATTGATATTATAATTGTTATATACTTAAATTGTAATTTGGAAGGTTATTGTAATTAAATGTGATAGAAAAGGGATCATTGTGAGTAAAAGATTATAAACTTAAGTTAATGAAATTATTATGCCTAGTAACTGAATTGAACATGAATATTATTAATAAATGAATGTAAATAAATGAAATCAAGTAATGAATGAATAAATATAATAGAATAAAAAGAGAATTGTCATGATGTGAATAAATGAAATGAGTTAGCAAGCAATAAATGAAATAAATGAAGATATGTATTAATTGAATAAAAAGGAAATCAAACAACAAATGTTATGAAATGAAATTAATAAGAATGAACTTGACCTATCGTTTGGAATTGTGTTTTGTTTGGTCTATGGTTGTTTGGGCAAGGATACTTTAAAATTGTTTGGATGTACGAATAATCTATTTAGTTTCATCTAAGACTGTTGAGTAAATGATGCACTTAATAGTTTATTTTCCATTATGTACAATTTAAAGTTTTTGAACCCGAATAACTATTTGTTTTGTTTGATATGGATGGATAATTGAACTGTGTTGATTCTGTATGATGATTGTATGATGTGGTTGCAAGTGATTGACGTTGTTTGACATTGATTTGTTTGCTAGTGGATGAGACAAAATTAATATTTCATTCTATATAATTATAAACTCTATTAGATTATATAAGTGAAATGCAGGTTATGGAAGCAATTGCTACTGCTTTTGGTTTCATAAAATAAGCGTAAATTGCTCGACAAATAGGTACGTTCTCGGATTATGGTTTTATAGCGTATTATATTGTTTTTCCCCGTTGTTGGGATATATTATTTTGAGATATTATGATATAAATTGTTATGTTTGATATTATATTTTCTCCCGAGCCTCTCCGTAGAAAGGAGACTCTGTCGAAATTTTCTGTAAATTTTGGACTTAGAAATTTTTTTGAAAAATGTTTTTCAAACTTTATTAATTTGAGTATAAAAAGATTTAATGGTTACAAATTGGTATATTTTATTTAAATTAATTAATTTTGTAAATTTAGTTGGTAATAAAGTTAATATTTTTGAATTAGATGTATTGTTTTCGTAATTCTTTCTTATCTCTTTTTTTCTTTTCGAGGACAAAAAGTTTTGAGTGTGGGAGAGCGCAATAACCCGTAAATTTTCGATAATTCAATTTATTAATTTAATGAATCTTGTTATTTAATATTGGAAGAAATAAAATGTTTTAAGGTAATAATGAAATAATAACTAAAGTGAAATGCAACAATTTTATTTATAGTTAATTATTTACAACTTTAATGGAATTCCAATTTATTGAAATAAGGTAAACGTATACTTGGTAAAATATAAGAAAACAAACGTAAATATTGAATTAATTTCTAATAACTTATAACAGTATGATTGAGAGATAGTGGCAACAATTATTATAAGTTACCGATATAATTTTTTATCCATTAAATTGAATTGGAATCAATTGCAATAAATCTAAATAAAATATTACATTAATGTTAATTAAGGCAATATTTGGAAATAATGTTAATGTTATTCATAATAGGACAATTTGTTGAATTGAAAGAATAGAAATAAAGATTTGTCAATTTATTAGGATTTGAACCATAATAATTGGATTAATTGCAATTAAATGAAATCAAATATCTAAATATTACGTTAATTGAAATTAAGATGGAATTTGAGAATATTAATGTGATAGATCATGAATCCAGTGTTAATTTCATCCATTTTGACAACAATGGATTGAATAATAGAATGAAAAGTAAATTAAATGGAATTATTGGAAATTAATTTTATAAATTCTGAATTTAGTGAAATTGGAGTTAACACCGAAATTGATAAATTAATCAACTCTAGATTGATATCTAGATTTGTTTAAATCAGTATATATGATTAAGAAATTTAAAAATGATAAAAATTGTCAATTATAGAATTGAAATTGAAATTTTGATTTAATTAATTGATTATTAATTTATCTAGTTAATGTAAAAATAGCCATTTTGGCCACTGACTCGAATTTCGACGAAACTAGTTCTGTAATGGTGAATTATAGTAGAATTTCAAGTTTCGTAATGATCGGACCTGTCGTTTGATCGTACGGACTCGAAATGCGTAGAAAATCAATTAAATTGAAATCAATTTGAAACAATTTAATTTTAGCATAAATTCTTCATACGAAGGAATTCGGACCTGAAACCTGTTCCATTGATTTTAAAATATTTTAAAACATTTATTTTGATATATGGTTTGACACATTTTCGTTCCGGAGTCGAAACGGGATTTCGGGACAATATCGTTCAACTATCCAAACCAATCGTATCCGTTCCTCTACTTTTAGCTCTACCTATATATATCCACTTATAAACTCTAGCAGCCTTTCTATTTCTCATTTCTGTACGTACAGAAATTTCTGTTGCTCCTCTTCCTCAATGGCAGACAAATTCTCAATTCCAAATCAAGTTGCAATTCAAAATCAAATCACAAATTTAATATCCTCAAATCATATCGAATTATATATCGATTTGAAGCTCTCGATGAGCGCATCATAGATCTGTAATTCGTTTTTCGATTGAAACCTCTATTTTTCCAGAAATTGCAGAACTATTCTCAGCCGTTTATTTTCATCGCGATTGACTGCGACTGATCGACAAACCGATGGTACCACGGTGTGGAGAGCAGCGTACGCAGCCCATCGGCATAGTTTATTTGGCAAATCGATGGTTGGATTTGATGTTAAAATTCACCTAAGGTTTTAACAAAGTGGTGGCGGCTAGGCTTGTTTTGGCTCAAACGGTGAGGCCCTGCGATCGTGGGTAGATGTCGTGTGGCCTGAGGGTGTTCGGCGCATTGTCGGCGATGACTGGTGGCTTCAGGCGTGCTCGAACATGGTGTGGCGGCGAGATGCTCCAGCGTGGGTTCACACATTTCTGTGCGTGTTGTTTACGTGGACGAACGAAATAAGGTGATGTTTTTCTTTTTCCTCTTTCCCTATTTTTAATTTAAACTTCAAATCGTTCTAATTTGTATGACTTTCGCATACGAAGTCCGTTTCACGCGCGGTTTCTTCTACTAGGATTGTATCGAAATTCCGAAGATTTTGGCACGGGTTTGGATGGATTCTAAGACTGTTTAATTTTTGGGTTTAAATTGGATTTAAATTCAATTTAAATTCGAAAGATGAGTGTTTTAACCCACTCACAACTTCTAAAATTGTTTATTAAATATAATTCATGATGTGATTAGGAATTTATTTATGTTGTTTGGTATATTTCTAATCACCATCTCAGTTAAATTGAATTTATTTGAATTAAATTGTTATTTAATTTATTATTGTATATAAACTGCCAGTAAATACCTGTTATTTATTATCTGTTTGATATTGATGTTATTGATTGAATTGGATGATGATTGATATTGGGTGAATGGATGTTGTATTTTATACTGCTAAAACTGCAAGTTCTTATGGATTTTTATTTCATTGGGATTACAGTTTGAAATGATATACAACCGTAAATATTAATTGCGGATTGAAATGATAAATATCTGTATCACTTGACCATAGGATAGAAAATTATGTACAGACACCGTGCTCTATATATATAAAATATTTTGAACTGATTTCTATGGTTTTGTAAAGAAATATATGGTTTTATATAAATATTGATTTCCGATATTATATAATGTTATTTTATTCTTGATCTTTAAGCTATGTATAAATTTGTTTTAACATAGAATAAGCGTTATAATAAGTTTGATTTTTATTGGGGATAATATGGTTAAGTATTTAAATTTTATTTTAATATAGAGTTTATAATGATTTAAATAAATTAATGTTGGAAGATAAATTGGAACTTTATTCGAAATTGAATTTATTTAAAAAATAAACTCAAATAAGTTGATGTAAAATTTATTAAATTTGAAATTTTAAAAGGCATGATTTTATAACTTGATTTTGGTTTAGGGTGAATTAAATGAATATTTCAAGTATAAATAAATTGAAGAAAATTTAGTTATTTGTAATTTGAGTTTTATTAAGATGATAATGGATTTATTATGTAAAATACTTTAAACTAAATAATAGAAAAGTGAATTGTTGAATCGTAATTACCAAACTTAGTTTTGAAATTGTGAATACTTAAAGTTTGAAATATATTGAATTTGAAATGGTTTAATCTATGGATCAAATCTCTTTCGAAATCGATATAATTTGGAATAGTTCATTTGGAAACTGAATTGTATTGAAATTTATGATTTGGGATTTGGTTAAATATAAAATTTAGAAATACGGGTTGTTTTGGAATTGATTTGTGGAATTGAAGAAGTTATTTATTATATCAAGTATTTTAATATTTAAAACCATTTAAGTGGAGGAAGTTATGTTTCAAAGTTTCAAGTTTCAAGGCATTATGATTTGAAAGTGTTATAATTTCAAGTGTTTCGGTTTCCAAGTGTATAACTTTGAAAGTGCTATGACTTTTGGAAAAGGATATATTTGAAATAAAAATGATATCGTATTGATTTAGTTTTGAAATAGAAATGATATCATATGTATATATTTTGAAATGGCAATGGTATTTCGGTTTAAAGTATAAATCATTTTGCAATGACCGCGGTGTTATAATAACGTTTGGTTGTTAAAGAGACCGGATCGGAAGTTGTCATACTCTCTGCCAACTTCAAAAACCACTTTAGCAACCATGTATGTGGTGGAGATTCCAAAATGAAGTAGGATGGTGGCGGCGTTCCTTTGAGGTATATACGTGGACCCGACTCCCGTGAGTTGGCATAAGTGGCTGAAACACGAGCGATTCCGGGCTAGTGAGGTAGCTCCTCTTATCGGAACACTCCTTCGATACCATTCTATTACTTTGTGATTGATTGGGGCCCTTTGATATTTTTGGGGGTGTGGCTCGAGGTGGGCGGTAGCTGCACGCTACGTGTCACCACCGGTCCGGATAGTAATTGGTATATTTACCCTAGCATTTCCTAGTTGTGCCGTGTCACCTACCCTAGCGAGCCTTGTACGAGTTTGATTTGTGTCGTACCTATGGAGTATGTTCTCGTAGCATCCCGATCAGGAGGTACGTAGGTGCTGTATAGACTATTGGCACTATTACGTGTTAAGGGGAACATTGGGTCACTCCTTAAAGCTATTTTAAAGTAAGTTTATTTTACTTCTAGACATTATTATAATAGCATATGTACTACATAGTAGATAGTTTAATTGATCCTTAGGAGATGTGAATCCCGAGCATCTCTTAAGTTACTACACTCACATTTGACACTGGATGGGAGATGTCAAATCCCATAAACATATATGACGTTGTTCCACTCATATTATTTACATTGATTTAACTTACATAAGATCTTTTAGTCCTGACTCAAGTATTTTGGTTTTTCAATTCGCTCGGGTCATCCTGAGCACTTCAGGATTTGAAGACCTTATTTCTAAAGGATGAAGACGTAGATTGTATTACTATTATTTATTATATTATTCCACTTCATCACGTTGTTCCGCTGCATTGTTACTTATTATTCTTTAGTGTGTGCAACTCTGATTCGATGTTGTATAAGTATAATCAAGTGTTTTTGTAAAACAGCTTCATGATCTGTTATTTGATTATTATATTTTGTCATTCCGCTGCAAGATTCTGTTGTGTTTTGTTTTTTCTTCTCTGCTTTTTCTTATTCACTCCAATAATAATCCGCCCTTCTGTATGGTTTGACTCTGACGTGTGTGGTTTATCGTCGATTTAAAGCGTACAAAAAGGCGGTCCATTACATGATCTTTATTGTAATCAACCAAATTGAATATCGATCTCACAATACGGTTTATTTACTTATTTTAGATGAACTAATTTCATCGAAATATCATACATTACGAATTGTGACCATCAATCATATAACATTTATATGCTATTTTATATGGATCAAATATCCATAGTCTTATATTTTTTTGAGTTCAAAACTCATCGAATGCAATATATGGTCTCGACAAAATAAACACATCAGTGCTAAATTTATGAGTGTGTTAAGTAGTTGTAAAATTAGGCACTTGCATGGGTATGGAAATGTTAACATGCAATATGCATTTACTAGTAAGCATATGTTATATTTCTATTTGTTAACCTTTAACTCGGTTTAGTTATATGTCTTAATTGATAAACATTTTATCATTCATATATTAAGTGCATAAATTTATCAATATTCATTATTATAACATCATATATCATAAGTTCCTAAAATATTAGAAAGGTTAAATGTTATTATTTCAATTTTCTAATAAGGCTTCCAACAATCTTTTATATTTTACCAAACCCTAAGCGAAATAGAGAAGTCTTTAGACTTCAATAGTGGGTGTTAGGACTTATATTCCTAAATATTCTAACTTGTGGAAAGCTCAACCAATCATAGGCCTACATACGATGGATAATTCGTTATTGGGGTACCTTATTCTAATCTCACCTTTACCATGATGAATGCTCAACAGGTAAAGTAGGACTATTCACTAGAACCTATCATTTTGCGATGATCGAAGTATACTGTACATGCCTTAAGGAAAGCTCAACAAATACGTTCAGTTACCTTACTTCGTCTATCCAATATATTACTAGTACTACACATAACATTCTTTGCTTGTGGAAAGCTCAACAACTAAAGAGTATGCAAGTAATCCATTAATATATAAACAATAGAGGACAACTTTATGTTAAAAATTCATAATATTCAATATATTATATTGGGTGACATCAACTTACGAAATAATGTATTTTTTATGAAATACCACCATGATTCAAGTGTTTGACACATTGGAAACATAGCATGCTTATATTTACATATGTATTTATTCCTTAAGTCTATATAAGGTTTCTTAATGTTCCACCTTTAATTCATACATTCACATTATATAAGTTTTATTATTACATAATTTTTATATTTTATATTACTTATATAATAGTCTTATGTATAATATTATATTAATTAAATCTTATTTCATTAGTTTAATTCAATAAACATTTTACTTAATTTTTTCTCTTAATATAACTTTTATATTAAATATTTATTATATATTATAACCTTTATAGTATATCACATATATCTCATATATATGTATTTTTATTAATTACTCAATCTTTAATTTATTTATTTAATTAATTTATCTAATTACAATTTCAATTATATTATATTAATTTCAAAAATTATATGATATAAATACATGTATACATATGATATCTTAAAAATTTTAAAATATCATAACATATAACAAACATATACAATACATTTTTATATTTCTTTCATTAATTAACTTATTTATTTTACTTATTTTATTAATCGTATTAATAAGTTTAAAATTTTATTTAATTTCTATTTGTAAAAATTTTAAAATCTTTTGTTACATTATAACTTTATAATATATTTATATCTTACTTTAAATTAACTTTTAAATTCAAAATCTTATATTTTTTATTTTCAAAAAATTTTGAAAATTAGTCCAAGGTCCAATTTAAATTTGGACATTTTCTATTAGGGACAACCTTTTTGTTGTGAGCTTAGTAGTTAACCCTACCATAAGTAATTTAGATCGCATAGGCCATTGAGCTCTGATATCACTGTTGGAATGTGGCTAACCCACAATGAAAGTTATACATGAATTTGAAATTTTTACCCTTTTGTATCTTTATAGGGCCTATAAGGTCTAGTTTATTTAGAGTATTTTGAAATCTTATTCAAACAAAATCTTTTATTTTATTTAAAGTTATAAAATGATAGAGTATTATTTAATTTATGTTATGTTATACACACACACACATGCATAATGTGTGTGTAACTAACACAACAATCCATGTAGGATATAATATTCTTGTGTATAGATGTTGAGATTTACATCACAGCGAACATGTTAGCTCATCCGATATACAAATATATTGTCCAAATGTATGTATACACATATTTTTGTCTTATAATAAATATTGTAATATATATACTTTTGTGTTATAATAAATATTACAATATATAAATTAAAAAATTTCTTATATATAATATGGATAAACGTATAAATATTTAACATTAACCAAATGTATATACTGATTAATATATAAATATGTTTATATCATTTAAAATATAATAAATAATTTTTTTAAATATTTTAATATAATATAATATGTATATATATAAATGAATATGTTAAAAGTGTATGTGTATAACATGTGTGTGTATATTATGTAATTAAAATTATAAATAATTTTTTATTTAAGCATATATGTTTATTTGGCCTTGCGCATGGCTCGGGATATTTTTAAAAAAATTAAATTTAAATACATGTACATATACATGTATGTATATATATATAATAAAACCGTTTAAAATTATTTAGATATTAACAAAAATATTTTATTCGAAACTAAATTTAAAATTTAAACTTCCGGCAAATTTTAGATGAATGGTTTGTAATTTGAAAATTTATAATTAAAAATCCAGTTTTCAATTTTATTTTAAATATTTAGAACTCCAAAAAATGTTTTTTATTTTCTACCATGAGTTTACTATATATCAATATAATTTTATAAAATATAAAATATATTTTAGGACACATGTATGAATTTATATGATTATTTATACGATAAATTAATTTAAAATTATTTAAAAATAATACGTAAATAATAAAAATTATTTCCTTTCTGTAAAAAATTATTTATTTAATAAATATAATATATAAAATTATATTTTCATATTTTACATAAGTAGAATATAGTATCAAAATTAATAACTATGTAAATATATGTATATACTATATTCTAAATTAAGTAAAACATCGAAATTGTTTTTTTTTCAATTTTTTCTAAGCCCTTCTGTACTACTTAAAAATTATAAGCATATATATACACATACAACCAATTAAAATTATTATAATATATCTTCATATTAGAAACATTACCCAACCAACAATATTTTATATGTGTGTGTGTGTATATAATAAACATTATAAATATATGTTATGTTTGAATTGGAAATATACACAGCAACCAAAGCCTTTTACCACACCATAAAACGACGATGTAAACTCCTAGAAATGATTTTTTGTCCAATAGAGTGTTAGTCCTTGATCCGTAGGCCACTAGATATCGAATAACAATTGAATTGATTTAATTTGAACTTAAGAAAGCTAGAGAGGAGAGAGAGAAAGTTCCGCCAGCAATCCATAGCTGTGAAGGATCTAAAAGATCATTATCAAATAGTGGAAGAGATGTTTAAATTGTGGTAGGAAAGGAGAGAATTTAGGATCATATCTTTTACTCAATCTCCTTCAATCTTAGCCATCCGTTTTCACTCCTCTCTAGCCCATATCGTAGTCGCCTCTAACCTCTTGATTCAGCCAAAATGACCATATCCCATCATGGGCCTTATACCTATATAGAGCTCGAATGAATATTTTATATTCAAATCCAATTTAAATGTGTTTCGGCATCGTATATCGATTATAATATATATAACAATTATAAATACATTTAACAATATTTATTCGTTAAATCAAAATCAATTTTATAATTAATATTTCACAAACATTAATTTGTCCAATTAATTTATAACAATTACAAGTCCAGGATCTCTAACTCAACTGGTTAGGGATGTGGCGTTTTAGACAGGAGTTCTAAAGATTATGAGTTCAATCCCCCGTGATGTTAAAAAAAGTGTTCTACTTGAATAAAGTATCACACATTTTATCAATTTTCTTTATATAAATTAAATCATTTGGCCAAAGGAGAATTCATTATTTTGGTTGTGTGATTCGTTAGGTGTAAATCTAGTCAGCGATTAATATCGAACTATTCTAATATTAAAATTCACACATCACTAAGTAGGTGGTGTGTCATTTTCGCCAAATTTATTTCTATTTAATTTTGGTAAAATTAAATTTTGCTTTGTTAAGTGTTACCTGGTTGTGACTTTTATTTACACCAATTCTCTTCGTCAAAACTATATCACTTTAAACTTATGAAATTTGGTGATGGTTTCCAATATCTTTCATATATAACTCTTTAGTCCAAACACTAAGTCCTTGGTTCAATAATAATAATAATTATTAATTGAAATGCTTTGGCTAGAGACTTTGACTTTGAGTTGACTTAAGTTGACCGTGATATTGATCCTATATAACCAAGGAGACGAATTCTCTCTTGAATAGTGCTTCATTTTTAATATTTCCACTCGACCCGACTATAGTCACTCCATGGATTCATGCTGTGATTTGCTATAATCATAGCAGAGCTTTCATGTTGAAGATTGACGCTATTCTCAAGTCGAGAGGATTGTGTAAATTAGTCACATTGAAATTTTCTGCTTGACTTTAGTTATACTGATCAATAGAAAACTATCGAGTGAGTCATTCAATAGTTATCTAATAAATATCAGTACGTGATCCCTTGGTGCCACTACCAACCATGAGTAATACACTGTCCAAGATTTGGACAGTGTTATGTACCCTAGTCTCAATGGATATACCGATATCCAGCCTTGATACATCTTGACTAGGAAGATCTAAAATGGTATATTTAATTTTATTATGATAAATTACTCACGGTTACAACCCTTTGTAACTACTATAACCAAACATACCATTTTTCTATTTTCCATTAAATATAATTTAAATTAAATTAAGTACTTAATATAACACATTTAATCAAGTATATAATGGAAAGAAAACGCCTTTATCGAACAATATTGGCAATCGAGTAAGATATATGTAAAAAAATTGCCTACTGCCCCTTAGGGCATGCTTCTAACTAACAATTGGATTACGTTCTGTATGGGTAAAAGCTTGAGCTGAAATTTGTGGTAATGCAAGCTAAAGTCCTTAAGCAAGAGGTTAAGGCCGTAATAGCTGGAAAAGGGATTTTATGTCGGAAGATCATAATCTAATGCGAGGGCCAGAGTGGGTAGGTCGAAAGCGAATATATTCTATAGTGTGGGTGAAACAAACATGGGAAACCCTAGATCGAAAATTGAAAAAAAAAGTATCACATCAATTTTGCTTTGACTAATAAAGTTACTTAGAGTGAAGTAGCATAGGCATGACCTCAAGAAGAAATCCTAAAATGAAATTGCACTTCATTGATCCAACCAATGTTAAAGACCTTTGAGTTGCACTCATAAAGAAGAAACAATCGCTAAAGGAGGCAAAGACTGGAAGATTTCCATTATGGTTTACGTGCTTAGACTATGACCTTGTTTAGTCTACAAATACTAATCGTTTAGGACTTATGAAATTCAATTTTAACCAAAATTCCAATAGGATCCACATTTAACTTGTCTATAAATAAGGTACTTAGTTAATTAATAACATTTATTATTGAACGTACTACTCTAATCAGCTATTTTAACTCTGGGATGACTATAGTTGACAGTAATACGAACCTTATACAACTGAGGAAACGAATTCTCTATTGAATAGTGTTTTACTTCCAATGCTTCAACTCAAACCCAAATATAATCGCTCAATAAGCGTTGTATTGTGATTTGACTATAATCAAAGTGGAGTATCCATATTGAAGTTTTGCAGTATTCCCATCCTAAGAGAGTTGCATAACATCACCACGTCAAGATTTCTTGTTTTACCTAGTTGTTGTTAACCAAATGAAAACTCTCGGGTGAGTCATTCCATATTTTTTTCATAATTATCAATACGTAACCCCTTGGTGCCTCCATCGAACATGAGTAATACATTGCCCTACATTTGGAGATCATTACATACACTGGTCCTAACGAGTGTATCAATATCCTTTCTCAAAACATCTTGACCTGATTATTTAAAATACAATGTCATTTCATATTGCGATAATTTTCCCCTGATTACAACCTATTGTAATTATTATCACATAACATATCATTTAAGGATTTTTTTATTTAATATACTCAAATTTACTGCTTAATTAATATATCATAATATAACAAGTAATATTATAAAACAAATAACTTTATTACGAAAAAGATTTTTTATAGAGTTAGAAATATGTAACAAATCACATAATTATCCCTAGGCTATAAACCTAACTCTTTCTGTTCAGCTGTGATATGAGAGGAGGGAAAGCAGAAAAGTGTGTTTGAATATGTATGGAGGCTAGGCTACTTATAGCCATCAACCTACACCTATTTTTCCCTTTTATCTTTAGATCTGATGGCCTAGTTTGGTCTTTCCTTTACCCCTAATTATAGCCTGCACTTCCTATGATCATGTATTGCCAAGCCTCTTATTGACTTCAGTTTGAGTTGACTTAATTTTTTCCTGACTTCAAATTGATCGAATTATCATATGTCTTTTATACATCGTTCTATCCAATTTCAAGTCTCAAATAAATAATAAATATTAGGTACAAACATTAACATAACATTCGTATCGATTTATTAAAAATTTATAATATTTATATATTAATTTTATCCTTAGTCGAATTCAAAAACAATTGACAATACAGTCGTATTGAATCTATGATGTGAACTCAATCCATAGCCAATATTTAAACAATTTAAATATCAATGTCTATACTGAAACACTCCACACCACTTAATATACCCAAAAGGACACAGTAAAAGGCGTGGTGCGTTGTAAGTCTAAACAAAACTAAAAAAGACTAAGATTCAGAAGGCAAAAATAGGTAAAAACATCAAAAACTAAATGAATATTTTTAATTAAAACAAAGCTTCAGAATTAATTCATAAATAAGTCACATGCCAAATACAACATTCAAAAACCCATCACGTCTTATGAATGTTCAATGTCTTAAATTAGAGTATGTAATGTCCCTCATAAATAAACTAGTGCATACAAGGACAACAGCTGAAAATAGAAGAATTACATAGAAGAAGTCTCCTCCAAGAAGATCTCCAAGCTGCGGCAATCTACTAGCTTCTTCCTTGATTGCCTAAAAGGGAAAGAGGGGAAATAGAGGTGGGTCAGACTAAAAGTATGGTAAATGATAGTAATTACTAGAGTCTTTAAGCAGGATAAAAGTAACAGACTCTACAATAGTTCTAGCATAAATAAGGATAACATAGGAAATGGAAAAAAATAAACTGGAAATAAATGTGATTAAATATTGTTCAAGATAGGTCAATTTTGATTGCTTGCACTTGTTCTGATTTAATTAGGCCGAATTCATAATCCTGTAATTAGGATGTAACCCTAATTCTACCCTTTTTTTGATCGGCCTGCTATTCCGTATACCTTTCTATGGACTAGCCGCTATATTACTCCCTACACAGCGGCCAATGGTTTCTATGGAAGATGCTCAGAGAAACTACTGTGGGCCCAGATGACATATATAGCTACCTACATTGAAGGAAATGGTGTCTACTAAGACACCATGCTAAGCGCATGGAACTCATAGCCACTACTAAGCACCCGAATGGAAGTCGCACGCGTAACTGCCACCATGCCCATGCTATCTTTTGCACCACATATTGGGTCTTCTTATTACCTCCAACATACATCATAGTGTTCCCCTTATCTCACTTCAAGCTAACGCAAGATCACCGTATGTCCATACAAAAATAAGGGAAAAGCTATTGGTACTGGCCCTTCATCCAAACAATATCTAGTTGCACTCTTTATCCAAATCCCCGCGATTTGGACTTCTATTTGACTAATTACTACCACTCTTAGGATAAGCATGCCCTAGGGAATGCTATTTGGTACAGGTCCTACTTTCATCTTTGCTTATTAACTTAGACAAATTATTTAAATAAGCCTTTATTACCATTTTTTACTTTTTACACTTATTAATTTATCTCAAGCCTTAAAATAAGACCCATTCTATTCTTTTTCCTTTTATAACCGACGCTATAATCATATTTATTACTTAACCTAAGGTTAAGTGTGAAAATAAGCTCCTTTCATCTTTTGCTTCATTTTGTTATAATTCCAAGTTATAACTATGCCTATTAGTTTTAGGTAGTCCAATTATAATTAGGCGTAATTTCAGTCCAATTCTATTATTTTACAGTCTTTATAATTTACATCTTATTTTCTTCATTCGTTATTCTTACTTAGAAAATCCATACTCGCATTCAATTTATTATAATCCGTACGCGCAGAAAAAGGGAATGAAGGGAATAAATGCTTACATAAAATCCAAAACTTCAGAAAATGTAAGTAAAATATAAATAAAAGTAAATAAGCTTAAATACTGTAAATAGATGTAAATTAATAAAAAGCTATGCTCAATAGTAATAATTTATAATTAACAGAAATAATACTAAAATTACTGAAAGGAATAGCTGAATAAACTGAAAATAATTAAAAACTGTATATAATTACTAAAAAAGGCTATTCCAAAACTTATAATAAAACTACAACTATTGGAAACCCTATTATTTTAATAGTAAATTATTGTCAAGGAAAAATTTATGAGCATTTTTGCCTCAAGGACAGACCTTTAGTATTTTAGCCTAAAGGACAACTTTCTTTAGGTATCAGTTGTAGTTATTGGTAGCATTTTTTAGGTGTCAGTTTTTAGTTTGGTAGCAGTTTCGAAAGAATATTTGTCCTCATGAATAATTTTGGAAGAATGTTTGTCCTTATGAATGATTTTTAGGAGAATGTTTGTCCTTGTGCTTAAAATATTGAGGTCGTGTCCTTGAGGCTAAAATATACAAATTTATGTCCTTTAAATTAATTCCTCCTATTTTAAATTACTTAAAGAAATCTTAAAATAATTACATTCGCCCATCTCCGATCCTAAGCTCTTCCTTTGGTCTTCCCGGATCCACTTAGAGTTGTAAAATAATTTTTATTAAAAAGATTCTCTCCTTGAAAAATTATTCCTTTTAGGACCTTCCTAAAAAGGTGAACACAAGCGGAGAAAATCGAGAATGAGAAAAAGTGTTAGGTCTAGGGGTCTATTTATATGTGTAGAAGTGGATCTCGGACCGTTGGATTTAGAGATTGAACAGGATGAACCACGTCATAGGCTGAATAGGAGCCATCGGATGCAGAAATGGAGGGACTAGATTAAACAAAAGGGTGCAAATGACGTGTTTCGACATCTCTAATTGGTTTGAATGAATTTACGTTCGTACGCCTGCCAAATTACCAGGCAGGTTGACCGAGCGGTCGACCGCCCCTTGCCTAGATCAACCGGTCGGTCGATCTGACCTATATATATATATATATATATTCATTATATTTCTGCTTATTTTGTTTATTTTATAACATGGTCATATTAGCTCAGTTTCTGACCTTCTACATATGGAAATTGACTAGAAAATTACCACTGACACAATGGTGCAACTTCCGTGGCTTAATTATGATAATTTCACAAAGTTATTTTATTATTTAATTAAGTAACAAATTAATTATTATGGGTTAAATTTTGGGTTGTTACATTCTCCCCTTCTTAAGGGATTTCGTCCTCGAAATCTATAATGATAGAAGAGTGTACTAAATGTTTTCATTCAATTCTACAACCAACTACTCAATCATCAACCATTCATCCATTGTCCTTAAGTTTTTCTAATGCATTTTATGATACTTATGCAATTAGTGTAGTGTAAATATTCCTAACTAATGCAAAAGATTAGGTGGTCCACTGATTCAGTTGAACTCCTTAATATGCAATCATGTCTGTGCCATTTTATCCCAACGAATGCAAAAATTTCCTAATGATTACTGATAGTTCTATATGCGTGCTATAAACATCATCCAAATGCAGCAATCATGTGATACTCATCCATTTTTAGCAACCATGGAAACAAAATAAAATGTGCACACATCCATATGCATATGCTCTAGTGTCCTAGTTAGGCCAATTCCTAAGGAATAATAGTGCCTAGTGTACCCATATGTATCCATAGCATCCACAAGAAAACACTTGCAACCTCTAGCATACATCATTCATAACATGTTCTATTAACATGCTTATGTCAAATCCTACCATCCATAGGTTGAATCCTAAGTTCTACTCTCCCAAAAGATAATAAAGGAAAGAACATATTCAAATCTAAAGATGGAACAAGGAATTCTAAAACTTACCATCAAAAAATAAGGAGAGTAAGTACGAATCTTCTCTTCTGCTTCCCAAGGGGCGTCTGCAACATCTTGTCCCCCCTGCACCTTTACCAGTGGAATCTCCTAATTGCTTAGTCGCTTAATATCTCTTCCAACAATCTTTGTGGGGATACACCGAATAGAAGCTTCTCTTTCTACCTCCACCTCCTTTAATTGACTAGTCTCTGCAACTTCCTCCGAGTCATGTAAGCACTTTCGCAAGTGTGAAACATGAAAAACGTCATGCACTCCTGCGAGCCTATCATGTAGCTTCACTCGGTAAGCCATCTTCCCAACTCTCTCTATGATAGGAAATGGTCCAACAAATCTAGGGGCTAATTTTCCATTAGATCCAAATCTTACCACCTTCCTAAGCGGGGACACTTTGATAAAAACTAAGTCTCCAGCGTCAAACTCTATGTCTCTCCACTGCCGATCCGCATAAAACTTCTGAAACGACCCGCAAATCCATACCCCTAGAGTCGACTCTATTCTCCCTCAATTAACTCGAGATGTTCGGAAATACGAACCATTTTGGTTAAAACAGAAGAGGTAGGTAGAATAAGAAAATAGAAAACAACATCAGAATGTAACCATCGCAGCAGAATAAAATATAATAGATAATAAATGATCTTTACACAAAAACAAATACATCTGCTTATACATTACAGCATCAGAGTACAGCATCAGAGTTCAATACAAACAACAACACAACTCAGGACGGTAATAATATCTCGTCTTTCCCAAAACTGAATACACAGCGAAATATTTCATACAAGTAAGGAAGTAAGTATCGCCGCCTAGCTCCACAGCATCATTTCCTGTAATCTATAAAACTCGGTCTGACCTGAGCATTATAGTTAAATAGCACCCAAGTCAGTCTAGAAAACTAGTGTGAGAAAACCACACTCAATTGGATTATTAAAGTTTCAAAATTCTTTTGAAAACAAAAGCATCTCGTAAGACCATGCCACAAATAAACATGTCGGGTATTTACCTTACGATAGCCAAAACACTTTTTATCATAATCCTCTGATATTATAATAGTGTCTATAGAAAGTAAAATAGAATCTAGCTGAAATGCTTGCATCTCACGTTTCAGCAATAGTTGGGCACAATTAAAACCGTAAAGGCGCGTAGGGAGAATGGATTTCCAACTAATGACTAGGCACTGGGGTGCCACCTATCACAGTACGTGGCCTAGACCACCGTACCAAGGATTACTCACAATCCTCTGCAACACAAGACCGGGACTACCCGTTACTAGATAATCCCAAGTAAGATCACCCCACGGTTGGGATCAGCAACTGCACTACTAAGCCGAATAAAAAGGGACATCTAGATAGGGATGAACCCCACCCTAATGGGTGCTACCCACTTAGCCTTGCTGCATATCCCCTGATTTTCAGTCATTCTAGGTTGATGAGGTTCGAGGCTAAGCGTTACCTTTTAGAACATATCACTTAGAATGCTCATTGCCCATCTGACGATGTTCTGAAAGCATTCATCCATACAAGTCTATCCCGGGTTCGAACGGAACCGAAGGCACTACTCCTACTACATCCATTTTGGAATCATCCTCAGGATTAGTAGCAACTAGCCCTTGCATTTCACTGCTCCATCTTCGACTTCGAATTTGTTTTTCCATGAAAACATTCAAACTGGATCGAAGTAGTTTTCAGGAATTAAATCCTGATCCCGGTCTCTTTGAAACAATCAACGCATTGGCCAAATATTGATAGCCGGTTATTTAACTATAAATTAACATTCACAAACAACCATCAACATAAACAATTTTCCAAATTATTTTTTAATCTCAAAATATCTTCGCAAGATATATTTCCATTTTCAACCCTTCTGAAAATAGTTTTCAAACCCTACTCTTCTGATGGGATAAATTCCCAACTATTTATTTCCACTGAAAGCATCAAGTACAAAGCTTTATATTTTTAAAAATAATTTAAAAACATTTATTATAAAATATACTTTAACATTTAAATTTAAAACTACTTCAATACTTTATTAAAAATATATACTTTAGGAATATTTAAAATGAGGTTACTTTATAAAATATAAAACTAGATTTTCTCCCTTAAAACAAAATACCAAGTCACCTTTAAATAATTACTACGATAATAGATTTGAAAAATACTTACTTTAGAATTTAAAAATTTAGAAAAACTAAATTTTCTAACATGCTTCTTAAAACAACATTAAAACTTCTAAATTATATTTAAAAATTTGCTTTGAAAACGTACTTGGCTATCTAGGGAAATACGCTTCTCTTTCGCATTTTTTTTTTAAAAAATCACTATTTATTTTTAAACAAATTAACTCATTCCCTTAATAAATTCCCACCATAAATTTATTCTTCCAAATTTATTTCTATAGATTTTGATAACTCAGTTCACCGAAATATTTTAAATCAACCATAGTATCCAACATTTCCAATTATCAATATAATTCATCACAGGATAGCAAATAATTATATCACAGAATATTTTCACAAATCTAAATAGATTTGAGGAATCCAGTTGGATCCCTCCGACCTATTTCTCTACATTCACAAACGTTAGCACAATATAAAATACCAATTCCACTTCGAGGTGGAATATCGTGGTATATGGTTTATATAGTATCATCCGCTATTATGCGGCACATAGGGTCTCGTCCGCTATATAATGCGGGAAATCAATCATTCCAATATATACTATATACTACTATATATAATATAGCACATCAAATCAAACCAATCATTCAACCAATTATTTAATTCAACCATTTAAATTCAAATAGAAATCCAGAAGAGTGAGATCAACTCACCTTTGATTTTTGTCTGCCCATCCACTTCAATTTCGCCTCGGTTTCCTGATGTTGGACCTTTTATAAACATTTACGGTTATTGATATTCAAAATAATTGGACCATTTATCTCATTTTATAAATTACTTAACTAACGATAAATTTTAACTACTTCCCTTTTAAAAATCTTTTAGTAACTAAAAATAATTACTATAAGTAAATTAAACAATTTAATCACCTTAATAAATTATTTTAAAATAAACTAGTGAAGTATTTCCATTTTAATTTTGTTATATACTTATGAAAATATTCTTTATAGATTTCATAGAAATCTAAGTTATATAAATTCTTATATTTTCCAAAGTCTTATGTATATATACACACACACACATACATTTACTATTTTACCTATCTATATTAACTTAAAATTAAAAATTGCTTAGCGGCCTTTTTACTGTATATAAACAACAGTAATTCATTATTGCTGTAATTTTTTTTTACATATATATATATATATTTGCAAAAATCTGGGTTTAAATTTTTTTATATGTATGTATACATATACCTCACCTTGTATATATATATTTATACATGTATATATATACATAAATGATTTTTATACTTCCTGTAATATTTTTTCTTTATAATATATACATATTATAAAATTATATATAATAAAAGAATCGTACAAATATATATACCTTACCCAAAACGAATGCGACCAGCATATCGGCATCGCCGACCATCACCCTGCCCTGCCTCGCGACTCCCATCAGCCTTGACTCGACAACATGCCATCGCGACCATGCCGGTTGAACTTGTCCTCGGTCTCAAGTTCAAGTATGCTCCTTCCACCGTGACCCAACAGTCAAGCCGCCATCGCGAGTCGCGACCTTTCTTTCAAGCGATTGCGATCCCCGCACCCACGATACCGGGTACATACCCAAACTCCTCAAGACTAAACCCTAACTGCTCCAAGACTTGCCATCGAGATGCAATTGATCCTCAGTACTCAGATCGTACGAGAATAAGGAACTTGATTTCGTTCGAATCGATTTGAAGATGGTTCTTTTTTAAATTTGAGGACGAGAGGGACGAGAGAGAGACCAACGGACATTTCTTTTTTCGTTTCTGTTCGATTTGGAAGGGAGAAAAGGGCTTTAGGATTTATAAAAGGAGACTTGCGTATTTATTTATTTTTCTCGATCTGATGCGTGAATTACAAAGGAAGGAGAACAGAAGACACAATGGAGTGGTTGCTTGTATGAGTGGGGGACAGTGATTTGAGGGAAGTTGCAGGGATTTGAAGGCAAAAAGTTTTGATTTGAAAGAAAGGCAGCTGAACCTTGGGTTGAATGGGAATATATACATATAATTTAAATTCAAATTCAAAATGTCTGGATTTACGTAGCTTGAAATCATAAACTCCTATTGAGGCATGCCGCTAGGCGTTTATAATTTTATATCCCTATTCTGAACGAAATGGAAAAGGTTTTGAATCATCGTATGGAGAAGATAGCTTTTCGAACCCAGTTATTATATTAAATCTCGATTTAATTTTCAGCGCGTTTACTTATCATACGGCCAAACAATCACTCCAAACACTACAAATATTGAAATCCGATAATAATACAATATTACGGATCCAATGAAACTAGTTTCATTGAAATCCGAGACTGTGCCTCGAAAGGCTATTTTTAAATATTAATTTAAATGATATAATTTCAAAACTGAACAAAATACTACCAAATTCAATTTTAACACTTTTACTATCTTCAATACTATTAATATAAATTATACAAGCCTTTAAAATATTTTTAACAAGCTCAAAACTTAAGATTAAATATTTTACTCAATCTTCATTTATTGAATTGATTAATTATATTATTCAACAAATTGCTGTATCGACTTTCTGAACAGATAAATCCAAGTTTTCCATATTCAAAACTAATTTATAATTCAATTCCTATATTTAAAACCATTTAGCTATTCTAGATTCAATGCTAAAAAATCCCGGTCGCTACATTCCTCCCCCCTTAAAAGAATTTCGTCCCCGAAATTGCTAACCAACTCGTTGGCTGGGATATGTTGGGGTTACTTATAAACCCTTATTTTATATGATTTTGTAAACTATTATTTAGATGAAATAATATTAACATTGCATACTATTCTTCAGTACATGGCCTTATAGAAAGTAATTAACTCAACTTTGCTCATAATTAATCGTACTTTGTCCTATAAAGTTGGATTACTCCTTATCGATGTATCATCATGTTTCATAGAAATGAGTGACTTTTGAGATAGAATCTTTATTCATGTTAGGTACATATGAAACTCCTTCCAATATACTCATCCATTCGATCATATCAAATCAGTTCTACCGCATGTTACGTTATTTACTTTCGTTTTATATTATATAAGGTTATCCTACAATTATACATCCATATCAAATACACAGTCCATATCTATGATGACTCATCAGTGAATATGACGAAATACGTGGAAATGATTTGGTATTCATAGATTTACCATTGCATACATCTATATGTATCAATCCGAAGAGTTTGTAAACTCCTATGGTGCTCCTACTAAATGGGTGCAGTGCCCTTAAATGTTTGAGATATAATTAACTAGTACAATATGATTCATAATCATATAATAAAAATTATTTCTTAAAAAGACGGCTTGGTATACAACTCCAAAATAATTATAAATAATTTTAGATGCTTCAGTATTTTCATGCATCAGTTACAGTTTTATTTCATAATAAATATTCATAATATTCACATTGAAATATAATAATGTCTATTTTTTAGTTGATACTGAAAAATAGTCATTATTTCATAAATAATGTTCGGTATTCTTTATGAAAATGATTTTCCTGATTTGGTGCAATCAATAAGTGCTACATGGCACGCTTCCACAATTATTGCAATTATTATAATGCGTACTAAATTCAGTGGTCCATTATTCACCTAATATAGATTATTTATTTCATATATTGCAACTAGTTTGTAGCGGAGAGTTCTTTGATCAAATATCATAAACTCTGAGAAATAAATATCATAGAAAACAATTTTCTATGTAAAAATACATTTTGGAACAGAAACCGTATTCCTCATTTCAATGTAAGTATCAATTATTATTATTATTATTACAATTCTTGTTTTTGATGTTTCTTTATGAAGCGGAAGTGATAATTTACTCTCTTTATCCCAACCATATCTTAAAGAACATATACTTTTGTATGTTCATTTTTCTTTCTAAATTGTTGAATCATTCAAAAGAAAACCTTACTCTAACATCATAGCGAACTCTTCATTTGATCATCCTTAACATTTAAGGACATCAAATATGATGCATCTTACATAAATTGATCAAAATGACTTTTCAATAATAAAATTCTTATATGTTTCTTATAGTTTTGGTCTAGTATTACATTTAACATAATAAGATCCTTTTGTAATCAATCAAATTAAATACTCAATCTATTGGTATTGTTTATTGGTTTATTTCGAATGAACTAACTTCGTTAAAGTATCATTCAATACAAACTATGTCTTTTTTCCATATATCACTTATATGCGATGATATATGGATCATATATCCATAGTCTTATATTTCTTTAAAGTTTGAAACTCATAGAATGCAATACGTTGTCTCAACCAAATAAACGTGTAAGCGGCAAATTACCAATGTATTTTGTAGTTGTAAAATCAGGTACTTGCATGGGTATTGAAATATTAATATGCAAGAAGCATTTATTAGTAAGTATATGTTATATTTATATTTATCAATCTTTGATTCAAATCATTTATATACCTTCATTGATAAACGTTTTATCAACCGTATTAAATGCACAAATTTATATTTATGGATTATTATAGCATTATATAGTATACGTTCTTGTAGTATTATAAAGGTTAAATGTTTTCAATTCATTTTTTAATAAGCTCCCACTAGTCTTTTATGTTTCACCAAACCCTAAGAGAAACATAGAAGTCTTTTGACTTCACTAGTGGGTGTTAGGACTCGTATGCCTTAGGATTCCGACCTTGAGGAAAGTTCAACAAATCTTAGACCCACATATGATGGATAACTCCTTATTAGTTATATTAGATACAACTCCAAAATTGTGGTACCTTGTCCTAATTTTATCTTTACCTTAAGGAAAGCTCAACAAGTAAAGTAGAACTATTCATTTGGACCTATCATTTCGCTACGGCCAAAATATAATGCACATACCTTGAGGAAAGCTCTACAATTATATGTTGTTATCTTACCTCGTCTATTATTATTTTAATAGTACTACACATAAATCTCTAGCTTGAGGAAAGCACAACAACTAAAGAGTATGCAAGTAATTTATTAATATATAAATGATAAAGGACAACTTTATATTAAAGATTCATAATCTTTAATATATTATATCGAGTGATTTCGACTTATGAAACAATGTATTTTTTATGAAATACCCTCGTGATTCAACTGTCAGATATATTGGAAATCATGGTATACGTACATTTACGTATGCATTTATTTCTTAAGTCTAGGGTTTCTTTAATGTTCCACCTTTATTTTATTTTATTGGCATAGTCGGCAGGGTTAAGTGGACCCCTACCACTTTATTGATACATCGAATATAAAGTACAAAAGAACTAAAACAATAAGCAGGCCAAAACAGGACCTGAGAACAAGAGAAGATAAAAGAATAAAAAAGAAGACAATGGAGAACTAGGTGCACCAATACATGGGGAAAAACAACAAATAAAAGAAAAGAAACAGTAAAACAGCAACTAAAAGACACAAAAAGACAACAGAGAACTAGGTCCACCTTTAGTTTACATATTCATATTATATAAGTTTTATTATTGTATAACTTTAATATTTCATACTATTTATATAATAGTCTTCTGTATAATATTATATTAATTAAATCATACTTAATTAGTTTTTAGTTAATTAAATTTTAATTAGTTTTATATTATTTAATATAACATTTATATTAAGTATTACACATATATATTATACATGTGTATATTCAATTAATTAATTAATCTTTAATTAATTAATTTAATTATTTAACCTTTAATCAATTTATTTAACTAGAAAATTTTAATTAAATTATATTAGTTTCAAAATTCAATTTATATACATACATGTAAACTTATGTTATTTTAAACATTTTAAAACAACAAAATCTACATCATAATATAATATATGTATACATTTATCAATTGATTAACTTATCTAATTAATTTGTTTTCTTAATATTATTAATAAATTTTAAAATTTTGAAATTAATATTTATTTTCAAACATTTTAATTTTTTATTATGCTATAACTTTTATAATGAATATTTGTATATCTTATTTTAAATTTAAAATATTATATTTTAATTTTAAAACAATTTTGGAAATTATCCCAAAGCCTAATTCAAATTTGGGCCTTTTTTATTAGGGACAACTTTAGGCTGTGGGCTTAATAGTCAAACCCATCATGATTAATTTAAAACGCATGGGCTATTAGGCTCTGGTTCCATTCTTGGAATTGGGCCAGCTTACAAAGAAAGTTATGAGTGAATTTCAAAAAAAAATCTTATTGGATTTATACTGGGCCTATGGAGTCTAATTTATTTGGAGCATTTCTA
Source organism: Allium cepa (assembly GCA_030765085.1). NCBI lineage: Eukaryota > Viridiplantae > Streptophyta > Magnoliopsida > Asparagales > Amaryllidaceae > Allium > Allium cepa. The sequence continues at coordinate 620,131,082 of CM060942.1, forward strand.
AAATTTATTTAAATAAAATATCTTACTTCATTTAAAATTATATATAATTTTATTTAATTTATATTTTAAACATATAAGTGTACACATATGTATCATATACCTATATGTATATGTGCATGTGTAACACGATAAACCATGTAAGGAATAATATGCATGTATATAGATGTTGAGATTTATATCACAATCGACATGTTAGCTTATTCAATATGTATTATATGTTGTCCAAATATATGTATATATATAAGTTTGTCATTTATATATTATACATATATAAATGTATAGGTAAATTTTATTTAAATAATTTTACGAGGATGAAAATGTTTAAACACTTTTACACACACATACACACATATATATATATGTAAAATATTAGTAATTTAAATATATAGAATTATGTTTAATTTAATAAATATTAAAATATTATTTATATATACATAATATATATATATGAACTAAATAAAAAATTTAAATATTATTTTTTAACTTCCAAATCATATGCACAGCATAAAAAAATTATTATAAATTTTATTACATTAAAAAAAATATACGTATATATGCATATATTAATTAATTAGTCGAAATAAAATAAAATATTACTAAAAATATTTTTCAAACTTATGTTTAAAATTATAATTTTTAGAAAATCTAACATGATATTTTAAGGTTTGAAAATAATTTCCATAATTTTTCTCAGCCAAAATTTATTTTTTAATAGTTAATTAATTTAAGCCATATATTATAATGATTTTAAAAATATATAAAAAATTTGATTACTAAATTATCAATTTCGGAGAGAGTTTATTTCATGATAAAATAATTTTAAAAGTTAAAAATTAGTTTTCAAGACATATTTTATTTTATGTAAATTATTTAAATAATATATTAATTTAAATAATGTTAAACAGTAGTAAATAATTATTTAAAAATAATTTACTATTACCAAAAATTATATTTACAGTAAATATATATGTAAAATATATAAGTTCAATTACTAGCATGATGATATGATGATACAAATAAATGCGAATCATATAATTATACTTAAATGACCTATTAATATATATATATATATATTAATAAAATAATAATTTTATATATATAATATTTGGCTGTGCATGTTTAATTTGTATGTATATCGTTTTTATTTTATTATATACATATAACCAATCTAGTATGTGACTACATCTATACATATAAGTATCGTCACCTAAACTAACACTATAATATACATATACATGTGTATGTATATATATATACGATAAAATAATATTCTGAGATTATAAGAAATATAATATACTAAAGATGAACTCTCTCCCCTTTTGAAGCTTTTCGATCCAACAGACTGTTAATTCTTAAACCATGGACCTTTGATTATCACATAGTACTTGTTTTGAATTGATTTGAGTTACATTTGCTTAAGCTCCTAGGGGATGTGATTGACCAGCAGTAGAAGAAATAATGGCAAAAAAAAATTCTTTAAAAAATTAGGGTTAGAGGTCTTTTATAGTGGATAAAGAGAGAAAGATATGGATTATATCTCATAACAATTCTCACTAAATCCGAGTCATCCATTTACAACCCCTCTAAACTATTTTTAGTTGCCTCGTATAGCGTTCATAATAGCCAAATTATTACCATATCATCATGGGCTAACATCGCATTTAAGCCCAATAACTATTATTGTTAATTAAATCTAATTTAATTGCTTATCGATATCATATATTGATCGATATATTTATAACTATCATAAATATATTAAACAATATTTATTCCTCAAATCATATTCAAAATTTTATAATTAATATTTCATGTATACTAATTAATTATAATAATCATAAAGTAATTAAAAAGTTTTGTCTAAAGAGAATCCATTATTCTGGTTGTGTGACTCGTTAGGGGTAAATTTAGTTAGCGATTATCACCGAACTATTTGAATGTTAATGTTCACACGTCATTAGCAGGTAATGTGACATTTTGGCCAAATTTATCGCTTACTTAATTTTGGTAAAGTCCAATTTTAATTTATTAAGAGTTACCCGGTTGTGACATTTATTTACACCATTTTTTTTCGTCAAAGCTATATCACTTTGGACTTATGGAATTTAGTAATGGTCAAAATTCCAATATCATCCATATTCAGCTCTATAGTCCAAACAAAAAGTCCTTACTTCAGTAATAAAAATTATTATTGACTGAGAAGCTCTGGCCAGAGACTTTGACTTTGAGCTGAATTGGGTTGACCATGATACTAAACCCATATAACCAAGGAGATGAATCCTCTCTTGAATAGTGCTTTGCTTTCAATACGTCCACTCGACCCAACTATAGTCACTCGATGGACACCGTGCCTGATTTGACTATAATCAAAGCGAAGCTTTCAACAGTATTCTCAAGTCGAGAGAACTGTGTAAATATGTCACATCGATAGTTTCTATTTGACCTTTTTTATATTAACCAACTGAAAACTATCGAGTAAATCATTTCATAGTTATCCAAAACTACTAATATGTAACCCCTAGGTGCCCTCGACATTCATGAGTAACACACTGCCCAATGTTTGGAGAGTGTTACGAACTTTAGTCTCAATGGATACATCGATATCCAGTTTCGATGCATCTTGACTAGTAACATTCAAAATGGTATATCTATTTTCGTTGTGATAAATTACTCACGGTCACAACACTTTGTAACCACTAGCACAAAATGTACAATTTATGTGTTTTCTATTAAATATATTTTTAATTAAATTAATTAATTAACACAACACATTGTATCAAGTATACAATAAAAGGAAACATCTTTATTTTGAACAAGATTGCTCAATGGGTTGATATATGTAACAAATTACATATTGCCCATAGGGCATACCCTTAACTCTATCAACTTCAAAGGGCAGAATTGCGGCACAGCCTTGAAGTACCAAATATAAAGGCTATGCTGCAATTCCAAATGTAAGTTTTAATAAGTTGGAATTGCTGCGCAATATTTAAGTAACAACAAGATATAGAGACTATGTTATACCCCAAAAGTAATACTAGTGATATAGAACTGTGGCACGACCGCTAAAAAAATTATTAGCGATTGGGACACACTGTGATCTTAAACTAACATTAAAGTGTTGGGAATGCACCGCCATCCTGATTTGACATTGACAGAACGGCGTTGCAATTCGAAAGAAGTGTGACCTAACAAATACAAGCACTTGAAGGAAACGTACAACAAATTACCCACATGCATATGCAAAGCTATAATAAGAAACTGCCCTAAACATAGTAAGACTATGTGGTTATAAGCACTCCATAACTTTACTGTCAAAATGGATCATTGGGAACAACGCCCCACATGCATATGCAAAGCTATAATAAGAAACTGCACTAAACATAGTAAGACTATGTGGTTGTAAGCACTCCATAACTTTACTATCAAAATGGATCATTGGAACAACGCCTCTATAATTATACAAGATAGCAATATTACACTGCATTCAAACTGCACTGACACTTCCAAAACCGTACCGCACTGTTCCCTCCAAAACAACAACAAAACAAAACACCAAGAGTAAATAAAGCCAAACTGTACAACCCAGTAAATAAGACCGCGCTACCATTTTGAAGCCTAGCCACATCACCAGAACAATAGCAGTTCTAGCAATAATCTGGGTTGTTCCTCCACCTCCATAGGAACAAAGCTTGAAGAGGAAGGGACAATACTGCTCGAACCATACATTCTCAAACGGATAAAAACCCATATCAAGTCATGGCTTATTCAATTTTTGGTTTTCCCGCTTCAATCTCAAGCTTCCCACCCAAGTTCAAAATTGATCAACCCAAATCACATTTTCCTATCGAAAACCATGTTAGCAATCCGTGCATAGTAAATAAGCAAGGCAAACGATTTACACATGGCATAATATAGAGGTAGGAGTCAAAAGAGCGAAAGATGGACGTTAGCAATCCATGCACAATAAATAAGCAAGATGGATGATTAACACGCGGCATAATTCAAAGGAAGGAATCAAAAGAATGGAAGATGGACGATAGCATGTGAGTAAATCCTTGGGTACTATAAATGAATAGGGAACTATAACAGAAATGGGAGTAATTTGACTGTAGTCTTTTTTGGCACTGAAATCAAAATTGTACTCTTTGTCATTTTCACCTATACGAAGAATAAAAGAAGAAGATAAGGACACTTTCCCATGGACGTAGGATTCATTAACATCTAGACCACGTAAATTCTTTGTGTCATTTATTGCTTTCAGTACTTTACTTTATTCTTTCTATCTTCGATGTTACAATTGAAATGTATTATTTAATGAATTGAAGATACCTTTCTTATAATTTTGAATATTTTTCAATTGTTATAGCATTACTTCCTTTAAAGATAATTTTAATACTACTTAATCTTGTCAATTCTTAATCACGAAAGCATTCAACATGGTGGTTACTTCAAAAATACTTAGGTATTTCTAAGACGAAAATTCTCATTAACAACTACAGTCTACCAACTTGTAGTTGTTTGTATATGAATATAATAGTCCAAAAATCAATGGAACATTTGATATGTTGAAGGATCCTTTTTGCAATCTTCAAATGTGACATAGTAAAAGCTTCCTTGTAGCGACTAACGAGACCAACTATATGAAGTAAATAAGGTCTTGTACATATTAATTATCTTAAGTCACCAACTAAATGCTTGAATAGAGTAGGATCCACATTTTCTTCTCTAGCATATTTTAAGAGTTTTGTTCCATATTCTATTAGGGTAGTTACTGGTTTACAACCATCTATATTAAATTTCTACATTTCATTTGCTTATGATTCATGAGAAATAAATATATCATGCTTACTTTGAATCACCTGGATTTCAACATAGTATGGCATAAATCTAATATCTGTCATCTTAAACTCTAAACCCGTCTCCATCTTAAAATCATCACAGATATTTGGATTATTTCCAATAAATATTAAGTCATCCACGTCTAAACATATAATTAAAATATCTCTAGTTTGTTTTATCTTTATGTAAAGAGCATGTTCATGGCGGCATTTTACAAAGTAATTTTCTAAGAAATACTTATCAATTCAAATATTCCATGCTCTAGCGGCTTGTTTCAAACCATTAATTGCCTTTTTTAGAACTTTATCTTTACGTCCTTTGATTTTATAACCTGGTAATTACTCCAACTAAACTTCTTATTCAAAGTTTCCATTTAGAAAAGCTGGTTTTACATCCATTTAATTTTTTTTTCATTTATTTTGAGCTGGTGAGGCAACTAATAGTCTTATAGTTTCTAAACACGCAACAAGAGCAAATACCTCTTCATAATCTATACCTTCTCCCTACTTGTGTCCTTTAGTGACCAACTTTCCTTCATACTTTTCGACTTCTCCTTTAGCATTCTTCTTCACTATGTATACCCACTTTGCACTACATCTTTGCGTCCTTTAGATAAAGACATCAACTCTCACGTATTAATTTTTATGATAACTTTCAGTTTTTCATCCATAGCATTCCTCCGTCTTTTTCCTTGTATTTCTTCTTGGAAACCTATTGGTTCATAATTTACAAAAAGTCAAAATAAATTAATATCGTCAAAAATCGATTCTCTTGTAAAGAGGTGGCCTTTCACTTAACCTTACTTCCAATGGAGATTCTACATGAAAAGTTGATGCAGAAGATGGTGTTGGGTTAGTAGGCTCTTCTCCAGCACCATTGCTTTCTTCTTTATAAAGGGAAAGAAGGTATAACTATCTTCTTATTGTTCCGATTCCAAGTGCTTTCTCCATTGAACTCCACAACTCGACTAAAAATAGTTTTCCATTAATATGGTTATGTAACTTATATCCCTTTGACCTTGAGTCATAGCCAACGAAAATATTATTTTTACATTTATCGTCCAATTTTAAGCGTGTTTTTATTCAAAAAATGGACATGTGTTAAGCTTCCAAATACTCTCAAATGTGACACACATGGCTTTCTACAGCTTCATGCCACTTCATGGGTTTTATTCCATAAACTTCAAGGGTGACGATGATTAGATAAATATACTGCACATTTAATGACTTCAAGTTGATGAGAAAAGAATATGCGTACACATCGTCATTTCTAGGTGAGGTTACATTAGATATGAAATACGATTTCCCCTTATTGATATGTATATATTGAACTTGACTTTATACTATGTTTCAGCAAAGTTTGTACATGTAACAACCTGAAATTTAACCCATAATAATTAATTTATTAATTAATTATATAATTAAATAACTTTGTGAAATTATCAAAATTAAGCTACAAAAGTTGCACCATTGTGTCCGTGGTAATTTTCTGGTCAATTTTCATATATAGAACGGCAGAAACCGAGCTAATATGACCAAGTTATAAAATAAACCAAATAAGCAGAAATATAACGAGAAATATATGTATATATATACACCGAGCTAATATGACCATTTTCACCCTTTTGTTTAATCCAATCCCTCCGTTTCTACATCCGATGGCTTCTATTTAGCCTATGACGTGGTTGCATCCTATTCAATCTCCAAAACGAATGGTCCTAGTTCCAGTTCTACGCATATAAATAGACCAGTAGACCTTACATTTTTTCTCAATCTAGATTTTCTCCGCTTGTGTTCACCTTTTCAGGAAGGACCCTAAAAGTAATAATTTTCCAAGGAGAGAATCTTTTTAATAAAAATTATTTTACAACTCCAGGTGGATCCATGAAGACCAAAGAAAGTGCTTAGGACCAGAGATGAGTGATTGTAATTATTTTGAGATTTCTTTAAGCAATTTAAAATAATATGGTTTCCAATAGTTGTAGTTTTACTATGATTTTTGGAATAGCCCTTTTCAGTAATTATTAACAGTTTTAATTATTTTCAGTCTATTCAGCTATTCTTTCGTAATTTTAGTATTATTTTTGTTAATTATAAATTATTACCGTTAAGCATAGCTTTTTATTAATTTACAGTCTATTTACAGTATTTAAGTTTATTTATTGTTGTTTATTTCTTATTTACACCTTTTCGAATTTTTGGATTTTATGTAAGCTTCTATTCTCTTTATTCACCTTTTCTACGCGTATGGATTAGAATAAATTGAACGCGACTATGGATTTTATAAGTATAGTAAATGAAGAAAATAAGATGTAAATCTTAAAGACTGTAATAAATAATGGAATTAGACCGAAATTACGCCTAATTATAATTGGACTAATTAAAGATAATTGGCATAGTTATAACTTGGAATTATGAAAAAATGAAGAAAAAGTTGAAGGAGCTTATTTTCACACTTAGACCTTGGGTTAAGTAATAAACATGATTATAACATAGGTTAAAATAAGAAAAAAACATAATGAGGCTTATTTTAAGGCTTGGGATAAATTAATAAGTGTAGAAAGTAAAAATGGTAATAAAGGCTTATTTAAATAATTTATCTATGTTAATAAGGAAAGATGAAAGTATGACTTGTACCAAATAGCATTCTCTAGGGCATGCTTATGCTATGAATGGTACTAATTGGTCAAATAAAAATCCAAATCTTGGGGATTTGGATAAGGGGCGCAACTAGATATTTGGATGAAGGGCCAGTACCAATAGCATTTCCCCTATTTTTCTATGGACACACGGTGATCTCGCATTAGCCTGAAGTGAGACGAGGGACATGTTATGTTGTACTTGAAGGTAATAAGAAGACCCAATAGGTGGAGCAAAAGGTAGCAAGGGCATGATGGCAGTTGCACATGCGACTTCCATTTGGGTGCTTAGTAATAGCTATGTGTTCCAAGCGCTTAGTATATTGTCTTAGTAGATACCATTGCCTTCTATGTAGGGAGATATATATGTCATCCAGATCCATAGTAGTTGCTCTTAGAATCTTCCATAGATGCCATTGGCTGCTGTGTAGGGAGTTATATAGTGGCTAGTCCATAGAAAGGTCTATGGAGTAGCAGGCCGATCAAAAAAGGGTAGAATGAGGGTTACATCCTAATTACGTGATTGGGAATTCAACTTAATTAAATCAGAACAAGTGCAAACAATCAAAGTTAACCTATTATACGAATATATAATCGTATTTATTTCCACTTTATCTCTTTCCCATCTCCTTTGTTATCCTATTTATGATAGAACTGTCATAGAGTCTATTACTTTTATCTTAGTAAATGATTCTAGTAATTACTATCATTCACCAGAATTTTAGTCTGATCCACTCCTCTATTTCCCCCTTAGGCAATTAAGGAAGAAGCTAGTAGATTGTCGCAGCTTGGAGTTCTTCTTGGAGGATACTTCTCCTATGTACTTTTATTTTCAGATGTTGTTCATGTATGTACTGGTTTATTTACGAGAGATATCACATACTCTGATTTTGAGACAATGAATTTTCATAAGACATGATGGATTTTTGAATGTTGTATTTGGCATATGACTTATTCATGAATTAATTCTAAAGCTTTGTTTTAATTAAATATACTCACTTAGTTTCCACTGTTTTTACCTATTTTTTTCTTTTGAATCTTAGTCTCTGTTACTTTTTTATACCTATAATGCACCATGCCTTTTAATGTGTCTTTTTGGGTATATTAAGGGGCATGCGGTGTTTCACTTGGTATTGGAGCCTAAGGTTACAAGATTCCAAAAAATTATTTTGAAAGTAAAGTATTAAAAGTATTTTTCAGAAAAGAACTTTTGGAAATGATTTTAAGTATAAAAGAATTCTGATAAAAATTCCCTCATAAATCCAGTTCAATCTCTCTTTGGCTCTTTCCTAAACTATCGTTTTCTTTTCGTAGAATGGCTGATGCCCCGAATCCTTCCTAAGGGCATTCCCGTCCCAGCATGTTTTCGTAGGTACTTACAAGCCATGACTCTAGAGGTGCACGGGCTTATGCCCAATCCTGCACCAGCAGGTGGGAATCCCATCAACGCACCTGCCGCCATCAATTTCTCTAAGCTTTGTAATGATTTTGTGAGTTTAGACAGGAAGTCTTTTTCTGGCAAGGAGACTTTTATGGAGGTGAGAGCATGACCTAGGGACATAGAGAAGATTTTTGGTCTTTTGGGATTGGATGGTTAGCAACGAGTTCAGCTAGCCGCTTGGCAGCTGAACGAGTAGGCATCTTATTAGTGGGGATGATCGAGTTGGAGGGAAGGAATATTACCTGGGATGGATTCCGGGAGCGATTCGATAGGAATTTTCTATCTCAGGCAGAAGAGAGTGTTCAGATGGAGAAGTTTATCAATTTAAAGTAAGGGAGTTTTTCGGTCAAGGAGTACATCAATCAATTCAATGAGCTATCTCGGTTTGGTATGGATTTGGTGAACACAGCGCATAAGAAAGCTTTGAAGTTTGTATAGGAATTGAATCAACCTTTCAGGGATTATTGCCGACTCATGTACCAATGAGATCTACTTATGAGTCTTTAATTGAGATGGCGCTTATGTTGGATATGGTCATGGAAGGAGAGTCTAAAGAGGAAGTTAAGTCGGAAGGTCCAAAGAAGAAGTGGTGGGAAAAGAATAAGAAGAAGAAGAAAGGTGATGGTCTTCAGAAGCATATTAAGAAAGAAATAAAATGCCATGTTTGTGGGCAGGTTGGACATGTGGCCAAGGATTGCTGGAAGGAGAAGATGAAGGGTAAGTGCTATAATTATGGGCATGCCGGTCATATGAGTAGGAGTTGTCCCCAAGGAGCGAGTGCACCAGTTGCGCAGATTCATAAGTTGGACACAGCACCTTCCAGTAGCATTCCAGATAAAGGTAGGAAAGCCACATTTTAAGGTTTGATTTCTATATCTGATTTTTCTATTCAGACTTTATTTGATTCTGGAGTATCACACTCTTTTATTCTAGTTCTTTAGTAGATTGTTTGCACTTGGATATATCATTAGTAGTATACCCCATTATTGTTTCAAACCCCATAGGAGGATCGGCACACTTATCTATGATTTCTAGGGGTTTGAAAATCTTTATACTTGGCATAGAGTTTTACTGTGATGCCTATGTTTTGAGATTCTCGGGGTATGGGATGATCTTAGGGATGGATTGGCTATCCCCATACAGAGCTATTTTAGACTGCGAGAGGAGAGTCGTTGGACTTAAGACTTGCAGTGGTAGGACTCTAGAGGTATCTTGCGACCCACAAGGATCAGTCATGTTGAGTTTTCTGTATTTCCTTGATTCATCTTCATCAAAGTTAGATTCGATTCCCATTAGAGATTTTGCAGACGTCTTTGAGGAGGTTAAGGGACTACCCCCTAAGAGAGAGATTGACTTTAGGATTTATTTGGACGAGAATGCCAAGACAGAAGCATTACTTGTGAGACACAGGGCACCTAGGGAGAGGAAAGAATTGAGCAAACAAATTCATGAGCATTACTTGTGAGACACAGGGCGCTAGTCCTCTTTGTCACTAAGGTGGATGATTCTCTCTGACTTTGCATGGATTATAGGGAATTGAATAAGCTCATCAAGAAGAACCGACATCCACTTCCTAGGATTGATGATCTTTTTGACCAGTTAGTAGATTCTTCGGTTTTCTCTCAACTTTATTTTGCCATGGGATTCCATCGGCTTAGAGTCGCTGATGACAGCATAGATAAGACTTCCTTTAGGATACCAGATGGATTCTTCAAGTGGTTGGTTATGCCTTTTGGGGCTAACCAATGCTCCAGCCGATTTCATTGACTTAATGAGCCGCATGTTTAGGGATGCTCTAAATAAGTTTGTAGTGGTATTCATGGATGATATCTTGGTATTTTCCAAGAATATGGTAGAGCATGCTATTCATTTGGAAGAAGTTCTTCGCATACTTCATAGTCATCATTTGAAAGCTAAGTTTTCAAAGTGTCATTTTTGGAGAGAGAAAGCTCGTTTCTTGGATCGTAGTCTTGAAGGAAGGTTTGGCTGTTGACACCGCCAAGGTTGTTGCAGTACAAGATTGAAAGGTCCTAAAGTACGTTACCGAGATTAAGAGCTTCCTTGCATTGGTAGGCTATTATAGGAAGTTCATTAAATACTTTGCCAAGATTTCGGTACCACACGCACGCCTTACTAAGAAGAATAAAGCTTTCATATGGGACATGGATTGTGAGGATTCCTTCACAAAGCTTAAGAGAGACCTTACTAGTGCACCAATGTTAGTTTTACCCGATGGAGTAAAGCCTTTCATTGCATACATTGATGCATGTGGAACGAGTCTAGGAGCGGTGTTGACGCAAGAAGGGAGGGTAGTGTGTTATAGTAGTAGGCAATTGAGGACGCATGAGAAGTACTATCCTGCCCACGATTTGGAGTTGGCTGCCATAGTTTTTGCACTTAAGACTTGGAGGCACTATTTTCTTGGAGCGAGGTTTGAGCTTTTTACCGACCATAAGTCTTTGAAGTACCTATTCTCGTAGAAGGACTTGAACTTGAGGCAATAAAGGTGGATGGATTTTTTAACCTCATATGATTTCGAGATAGCTTATACCCCTGGCAAGGGTAATGTGGTTGCAGATGAAATTTTGCTATAGATCGTGTAATATGGATATATGATAATGCAGAGTATAGTGATGATAATAATATTATAAATAGTGCGGAATATAAAAGCAGTATAGTAAAATGACACCATAGATTTCTATACTGGTTTGGAGCACCATCCTATGTCCAGTCCCAGACTCCTTCTGGAATTTCACTAAAACAACAACCCTCGCTTAACACAAAGGAACATGTCTATACACCCCTGAGCAGCCGAACAGGGACTCGAGCAGCAGAACAGGATTTTGCCTCAACAGCCGAAGAGGATTTCACTTGCCTGAGCAGCAGAACAGGACTTCAACTAATACATAAAATAGTTTTGACTTATGTGTTCTGATAACACGGATTTGTCACTTGTAGTCCACCCTTTCTATAACCTTCTCCTAGAGTGTAAATATTTATATTTGAAGTATATGAATAATAGAAAGGTATAGTATTGTTTTAACGCAGAATATTCGAAAGATGATAGCAAATAGATTTCAGAAAGTTGGAATTTGTATTTATAAGAGTTAGAAAGCTACGACTGTTGGTGAAGATTTTCGATTGAAGTGTTGCATTCGAATCTTTTCGTTAAAGGTTCGCGGCCCTTCATAAAAGTCGTGTCCTTTCCAAAATATGGCTATTATAGAAATTCAGTCAACTGAACCTCTGGGTTAGTCGACTGAATATTCAAACGAATTTTAAATAATTTAAATATTTGTGCACCTGTGCATGTTGCAAAAAAATTGTCAGGTCAGTCGACTGACCTGGTAATTTCTGTGCAATTTGCACAGTTTTACTGTAACAACCTGCATATTTGCCGATTTTATATTTAAATATTTTATTTAAATTTTTTATCGATACTCGGAATTTAGTCCGAAAAGCTACTTTTTGCATACGGTCGAATTAGGACTCGGGTCCACTTCCATTGAGTTCAAAACGCCGTTTGCGATCTTTTTGAGTATAAACTTTGATATGTTTGGAGTTAGAGGAATTTTGCCACTTTTTACTTAGGGCTTTGGTATGGGCTGAGCCCAATAACTCCACTTATATATTCAGTCCCAACCCTCTCCTCTTCATTTACTTCCTTTCTATTTTCCTAATACTCAAGCTTTTATAACAATGGAGAGTGAAATGGGAAATTGAAACTCAAGCCCTAGTATTCTTTTGCAAATCAAGCTCTAGCTCCAAACTAATAGAAGAACCCATTGGTAAGCCTTCTCTTCATCTTCTCCAACTCCTTCTCTCTTGAATTTCAGAAATTCCTAAACCTAACTTTGGGAATGTCCTTCTTTTTGAGCGTAGATTCAAGATCGTTTAAGTTGTGTTGAAGAGTGGTTGATTCTCCCTTTGCTTTCAAGCTTCTTCTTCATTTGTTTGGGTTCAAAGGTGAGATTTTAATCTCACATCTTTGTCTATAATTATCTTCGATGGTTAGGTATGAATTCCTAACACTTATTCTTGTGCAATTGATTTTGGTTTGGATTGATTTTGTGTATATTCCAATTTTTGGTGTTTTGGTCTAATTTATGAAAATCCTATTATGGATATTTGGACATTGATATTTGAGGCGTATCGAAGAGCCGTTAAGGCTGGGTTGTCGCGTGGCGTAAATCCTTAGCCGTCATTTGCTCGCCCGAATCGCTTCCGATATTCGTTTGGCCATTTTTGGCCTAGGTTCAGGGAATGCCTTGAACCCCAGTTTCAGACGTCTGAAACGTAGTATTCAGAAGTCTGAATATTATACTGGGAAGATTTGTATTCCCAGATTCAGACGTCTGAATCTATATTTCAGACGTCTGAATTAGTTTATTTTGGACCAGAAAGGAAATAGGCTAAAAATTGCCTATTTCAGATGTAACATTCCTGAATTTTGAACAAGATAATTTGACAATTTATTTAATTTTTGGAATTAAATTATGGAATTTTTGTAGTTAATTTTTAATTTTTTAGAATTAAAAGTTGAATCAATTGGAAGATTTACAGAATAAATAATAATATGCATTTTTAGATTGAATTTGGAATTTAAAAGATTTGAGATTTTATTGTGAATTTAATTATGAAAGTTTTAAAAAATAAGTGTTTGTTAATAAGTTGAACATCTTAAGCTTATAAATATAGATGTATTGAAAATAAAAGTTGTATTTACTAACTTATAAATATTTGCTAATAATGTATAATCTAATTTCAAACTATTTTACTTTAATTTGTGTAAGTATAACTACATAACATATATGTGTAAATATAAGATTGATAAGCATGTTTTATAAATTTAAAATCAAATAAGGTTTAAAAAAAAAATGTATGAATTAAAATTAATTGAACTAAAGGACCAAAACAAAATTTATAAAATAAATTCAAGACAAGGTTAAAAACATAAATATACAAAATTTTACAAATGTAAACCATATGACATAAAAGAATAACAAGTGTAAACATAAGTAACAAGTGGCAATTGTTTTACTTATTTTTGTTTGAAAAATATTTTATTAAAAATTTATTAAGTAGAAATCTTAGCAATTCATAATTGTTCAAACATTATCTTCAAAAGAAAATCTGAAATCAGATTTAAAGTGAAATTCAAAACCAGATTTTCTCATCAATTACCTGTAACAAAATTTAAGCATAGCAAATCTGGAACAAGCAAATGCAGTTTTCCCTGGTGATAATTGAAGAACCTGTTTTCACAATTCAATTCATCAATGATTCAATACAAAGATTAAAAGGCTTCTCTGTTTCATTCAAAACAGTAAGTAAAACTTAAAATTCTTGTTTTGATATTAATAAACTGAATAAACAAGAGCATGCAATAGAGATTTAAACAAAGTGTTATAATGTCAAGTTGCAAATCAAATCTGGAAGCAATGACCTGAATCCAACCTGAAACTGAAAAGCAAATGAAATCCAGAGAAGATAGAGCAGGGCAGTTCTCTCTGAAATTAAATAAAGATAAGTAAATTTTCTTAAAGCTTTGAATTTCATGTTGTTAATCAGTGATAAAGTATAAGTTTAAAACAGTTGAAACAAAAAATCACAAAAAAATCAAAAATGCAGATTCAGGAAAAGAAGAAAATCAAAACAGTTGCAAATGTCTGGCCTCTGTCTTCATTTTAAAGGTGAGTAAACTTGAAAATCTTCCCTTTGAATCTGATATCTATGAACTTGTGAATTGCTTTGTGATGCTTGCTTGTTGATATTGGGTTACATGCTTGTAAAATTTGAAATGAATGTGTTTCTGCTGAGTTAAATTTGTGTACATATTTGATTTTTACTGCCTGTGTAAATAGGTAATGCAATGCATGTTGATTCCAAAGTTCTGTTGCTATAGTTTAAGTTCTAGTTAATAGGAAAATCATGTTTCTTTTGATTTGTATGCTGTTATGCTCCAATCTTGATTGAAACTTGCTTATTTCAAATTAAAGTAAGCATTGGAAAATTTTTGGTTTTAAATTAAAATACAATTTTAAGAATGAAATCTTGTTCTGGCTATCTAAAACCTAGTTCTACTGAGTTGGTGAAAGTAAATTTTTTCGGCAGTTATACTTGACTGGGAGACTCAGGGATTTGGGATATGGAGATAGATGGATTGATGAGAATATCTCCGGAGTATGGAGAAGGATGGTGGTCGGGAAGGGGAGAGATTGGATGTTGACAGGTTTAGGAAGGTGGGGTATAGGCTGTTATAGTTTTTAGCTTTAAAACTTGATTTCAAATTCAAGTTAATCTTAGGGAATCTGGGGTTTTGATGTTGTAGTGAAGTCTCTGATAGTTAGGGGATGGTCGGAGATGAAGGTCAAGGTGGCCGGAGGTGGTTTAAGAATGCACAGGGGTGTGTGCATGTTTGTGATGGTGGTGGGTTGGTGATATGTTGGGTTGCAGGGTTTTTGTCTCGGGTAATTTGATAAATTACTCGAAGCAGAGAGGCAAATAACTCGGAGTAACAGGGGAAATAACTCGAAGTAAATAGGGGAGTTCAGTGTGAATATGCTCAGGTTTTAACAACAGAACAGTTCTGTTTTAGAATTTTAAAATTTAAAGTTTTAATTAATCTGGAAATGTAAACTCAAAATTTAAACTTGAATCTTAAGTTGAATTCAAATACTTTGAATTCTGATAATTGATAACATGTGAGTGCAGAGATTCAAATTTTATTTGAAATATAAAAATATAAAAGAAGAGAAACAGGGAACCTGTTCCAGATTTTTAAAGTTGAATCAAAGTGCAAATTATATTGAGACTTTGGATTTTGAAAACTGAGTTTAATAATGAATTTAAATAAGTTTAAATTCTATTTTTTTGAAAATAGTTTAAATTCTGGAAAAAAATTCAAAGTTTAAGTTTTTAAATAAACAGAAAAACTGTTTTCTGTTTTAAATAAAAAGGTAAGTTTAAATTTGAAAGTGGAGATTTAAACTGAGTGTAAGTTTGGAATTTGAATATGAATTCAAATTAAATTTGTCAGATATTTGAAAACATTTATGTTTTTAAATTCAAATTTGATCTTAAACTCTCAAGTATAAAATGCATTGTTGTTTTGCATATTGAATTGAAAGGTTAAGTGTTTAAAATTAAGGATTAAAAAATAAATTCAAATTTTGAGTTTTTAAATCTATTTTTAAACTTCAGTTTTAAAGTAAAGATTTAAATTTAAATTGCTTTCAAATGATTTGTATTTGAATTGAAGATGTAAATTATAGAAAGAGTTTTAAAGAATTAAACTAGAATGAGTTTAGAAGTTATATTTCAATTTTGAGATTTTAAAGAAATTTTTAAATTGATTTGAATTTGATTTTAATTTGAATTTAAATCTTTTTGAACTTAGTAATAAAGTATATGTTTCTTTTAAACATATAAGATTAAGTTGTGTATTGTTTTAAACTCTTATTTAAGACAAATTTGAGTCTTGAGTTTAAAGAAAATGTTAAATGGAATTTAATGTAAATTTAAAAACATTTTGTTTTTAAATGCATAATTTAAATAAGGAATGTTTATCTCAAGATAAAGAAAAGTATAATGATTTGTAATTCATTTAATTATTAAGGTAGTACAAATGGATAATTAATATAATTAATTAATTAATGAAATGGATAATTAGTTAAAGTAATTAAGGGTTCTAATTTGATTAATTAAAGTTTAAGATTAATTTTTCTTAGAATAATTAATTTGTAATTAAGAAATCATTAATTGAATGATATTAGATTTTAAATTAATTGAAGATTTATTAATTGAATAAATATGGATAGTTATTTAATTAGGAATAATAAATGAAAGTAATCATGTAGGTAATAAATTTAAAACCACCCAGTTTATTCATCTTAATTGTAGATGCTGATTGTTATTGAATGTTGTGTGATGGATTGATATTTTGATATGTGATGTGATGCTATTTGATGCCTTATGCTAAGCTGTTATATCTATGATATATATATGATTATATGAATATGCAAATCCTTTGACCCGTAAAACGACATTTGAATTTCGATGCGACAGGGAGTCGGATTCTAGCTGGTTATCCGAAACCCACATCGAATCATATTAGTGAATTTTTTGATTGATAAATTACTTTATCTATGAATCTGTGAATATAAATAAGCGCTATGGGTTATACCGCTTATCTTTATGATTGAATCTGTGATGATGATGTTGTGCACTATTGTGTTGAACCCCTAGACCACACTTATACACACACAAACATGGATTGCACATGGAAATGGGTTAAGTCACAGATTTTGAAATTGTTTTAAAATTTGAATTTTAGAATCCAAAATAGTTTTGGAATTAGAATTTAAGTTTTTGAAAAAAAAATGGATTTCAAAAATAAAAGTTATTTTGAATAACTCGATTGAGTTTTGAAATTTTAAATAATTTGATTTAAAATTTGAATTCAATATTTGAAGTTGAATTCTATAATTTGGGAACTAGGGTTTAAAAAGTTATCCAACTTATAAATGGGTTTATATGGGTTTTTAAACCATTTTAAAAAGTGATGTTTGGAATTTAAATTTAACCTAAGATTTCAACTTGTATAAATCGGACTTTTCTGAAACGAAAACTGTCGTTTTCAAATAATAGAAGCTTTCATATAAGAAATGGATTTCCAATGTATGTTAAAAGGAATTCAAGTTTTGAAATGAAAATGGTATTCCAAGTTATAAATAAATCTTTGGAACGTGTTTTGAAAGCTATAAATTAAATCTTTAATTTAAAGGTTTATTGAGTTAATCCAATTGAAATGGAAGTTGTTTTGAAATCTATGAATAGATCTTTGTGAAATTAGGTGAAACTTTGTGAAATAAATCTTTTGGTTTAAAGATTTAAAATGGTAATTTGTTTAACCATTTGAAAGAAAAGTTTTGGATTTTATAAGTTGTGACTTAACTAAAATCCCATATCCATATGTTTTAAAATATGGCGCTCATTATTCGGTTTAGCCGGGAGAGGACCTAGTGTCATATAGCCCATTCCGAATAGTGATACGACGTTATGGATAGCAATTGAAGACCGGTGGTGAAGACCGGATATTTTCGAAAACAAAAGGATAACTCATCGATTGTCTCTGCACTGGCTGATCCCCGGTATAGAGATCTTCATATGTGATGGGAAGTCCGGACGTGATTAGGGATTATCCGGATTTGCAAGGGCTTCTTCGGAAGTGCCTTCGGTTCTGTTCGAACCCGGAACAGACTTGTATGGTTGTATGTCCGACATTACACTTTGAGATGTTAACTGATTTCTATCAAATACATTTCTGCCTGGTGGCGGAGAATTTATTCTCTCAGCTTAACACCCTTCTCTGAGACGTACGAGCTCAGAGGTTATGTAGTTGATATTTATCAGTGATATATTCCCAATTTGGTAATGTGGCATGCTGAGTGCTGCTGTGTGATGATCATTGGATGATCATTTGTGATATGATCATTTGTTTGATCATTTATCTTTGTGATCATTGCTTTGGTCATCTGTTGACCCAAAGCATGGCTTTGTGCCAAAGCGTAGCTTTGTGGACGAGACTGCATCAGGACCTCACACCTCGGAAATGGTCGAAACAGGAAAGATGCGGCATTCGAGTACAATGTAAAGTATGGATGTCGATTTTCGAACGCGAAAAATTCGAATCGTTACATTTGGTATCAGAGCTGAAGGTTAAAACTTTAGCTCAGGAGTATAACACATTAAGTAACTCATTAGAGATAGGGTGAAGTAAACCCTAGAATGAGTATATCCCTGAGATATCCGTTCGAATGCCTCAATAAATTCTCTTACTATCCACTGATAGTGAGTATGAGTGCGAGAAGAGAATGAGATAGGGGACAGGGGAGTACCACTATAAATGGTCAATACCCTGCAACAGTGGGAATATCTTTTCTCTATCAATCTCCTTTGATTCGATTTCGAATTCTTTTGATTGCTTCGTAGCTGCTCCAGAAAGAAGTTTCGGTGTGATGATGGCCATACGTATTGTTGTAGGAAATTCTTACTTCGTATCTTCATCGGTTTCTTATCAACTTTTCGATCTAAACTCTAATGAATTTGAAATTGAAAATATTAAATAAATTGGAAATTTTAAATTAGTAAATTGGTTAACTAATATGAAGATTTGATCCATCTATCTATTCTCTGGGATCCGATATATTCTACGAACGATTAGTTATCTCTTCGAACTAGTCAATGCCCTTGCATATTCGTAGACCGATGGACCCAAATATCTTGTGTAATATTATATGAGATTGTTCTCATATCTATTGTTGATATTCTTATTTGGTAAGCCAAATGCAGAATAGTTAATCGGCCTGATTTATGAGTCGATTATCTATCCTTGTGTATCTATCCATCATTGTTTGTCTTCCTACTTTCAAATTTCGAGGACGAAATTTTCTTAAGGGGGGAAGTCTGTAACATTCCTGAATTTTGAACAAGATAATTTGACAATTTATTTAATTTTTGGAATTAAATTATGGAATTTTTGTAGTTAATTTTTAATTTTTTAGAATTAAAAGTTGAATCAATTGGAAGATTTACAGAATAAATAATAATATGCATTTTTAGATTGAATTTGGAATTTAAAAGATTTGAGATTTTATTGTGAATTTAATTATGAAAGTTTTAAAAAATAAGTGTTTGTTAATAAGTTGAACATCTTAAGTTTATAAATATAGATGTATTGAAAATAAAAGTTGTATTTACTAACTTATAAATATTTGCTAATAATGTATAATCTAATTTCAAACTATTTTACTTTAATTTGTGTAAGTATAACTACATAACATATATGTGTAAATATAAGATTGATAAGCATGTTTTATAAATTTAAAATCAAATAAGGTTTAAAAACAAAAAGTATGAATTAAAATTAATTGAACTAAAGGACCAAAACAAAATTTATAAAATAAATTCAAGACAAGGTTAAAAACATAAATATACAAAATTTTACAAATGTAAACCATATGACATAAAAGAATAACAAGTGTAAACATAAGTAACAAGTGGCAATTGTTTTACTTATTTTTGTTTGAAAAATATTTTATTAAAAATTTATTAAGTAGAAATCTTAGCAATTCATAATTGTTCAAACATTATCTTCAAAAGAAAATCTGAAATCAGATTTAAAGTGAAATTCAAAACCAGATTTTCTCATCAATTACCTGTAACAAAATTTAAGCATAGCAAATCTGGAACAAGCAAATGCAGTTTTCCCTGGTGATAATTGAAGAACCTGTTTTCACAATTCAATTCATCAATGATTCAATACAAAGATTAAAAGGCTTCTCTGTTTCATTCAAAACAGTAAGTAAAACATAAAATTCTTGTTTTGATATTAATAAACTGAATAAACAAGAGCATGCAATAGAGATTTAAACAAAGTGTTATAATGTCAAGTTGCAAATCAAATCTGGAAGCAATGACCTGAATCCAACCTGAAACTGAAAAGCAAATGAAATCCAGAGAAGATAGAGCAGAGCAGTTCTCTCTGAAATTAAATAAAGATAAGTAAATTTTCTTAAAGCTTTGAATTTCATGTTGTTAATCAGTGATAAAGTATAAGTTTAAAACAGTTGAAACAAAAAATCACAAAAAAATCAAAAATGCAGATTCAGGAAAAGAAGAAAATCAAAACAGTTGCAAATGTCTGGCCTTTGTCTTCATTTTAAAGGTGAGCAAACTTGAAAATCTTCCCTTTGAATCTGATATCTATGAACTTGTGAATTGCTTTGTGATGCTTGCTTGTTGATATTGGGTTACATGCTTGTAAAATTTGAAATGAATGTGTTTCTGCTGAGTTAAATTTGTGTACATATTTGATTTTTACTGCCTGTGTAAATAGGTAATGCAATGCATGTTGATTCCAAAGTTCTGTTGCTATAGTTTAAGTTCTAGTTAATAGGAAAATCATGTTTCTTTTGATTTGTATGCTGTTATGCTCCAATCTTGATTGAAACTTGCTTATTTCAAATTAAAGTAAGCATTGGAAAATTTTTGGTTTTAAATTAAAATACAATTTTAAGAATGAAATCTTGTTCTGGCTATCTAAAACCTAGTTCTACTGAGTTGGTGAAAGTAAATTTTTTCGGCAGTTATACTTGACTGGGAGACTCAGGGATTTGGGATATGGAGATAGATGGATTGATGAGAATATCTCCGGAGTATGGAGAAGGATGGTGGTCGGGAAGGGGAGAGATTGGATGTTGACAGGTTTAGGAAGGTGGGGTATAGGCTGTTACAGTTTTTAGCTTTAAAACTTGATTTCAAATTCAAGTTAATCTTAGGGAATCTGGGGTTTTGATGTTGTAGTGAAGTCTCTGATAGTTAAGGGATGGTCGGAGATGAAGGTCAACGTGGCCGGAGGTGGTTTAAGAATGCACAGGGGTGTGTGCATGTTTGTGATGGTGGTGGGTTGGTGATATGTTGGGTTGCAGGGTTTTTGTCTCGGGTAATTTGATAAATTACTCGAAGCAGAGAGGCAAATAACTCGGAGTAACAGGGGAAATAACTCGAAGTAAATAGGGGAGTTCAGTGTGAATATGCTCAGGTTTTAACAACAGAACAGTTCTGTTTTAGAATTTTAAAATTTAAAGTTTTAATTAATCTGGAAATGTAAACTCAAAATTTAAACTTGAATCTTAAGTTGAATTCAAATACTTTGAATTCTGATAATTGATAACATGTGAGTGCAAAGATTCAAATTTTATTTGAAATATAAAAATATAAAAGAAGAGGAACAGGGAACCTGTTCCAGATTTTTAAAGTTGAATCAAAGTGCAAATTATATTGAGACTTTGGATTTTGAAAACTGAGTTTAATAATGAATTTAAATAAGTTTAAATTCTGTTTTTTTGAAAATAGTTTAAATTCTGGAAAAAAATTCAAAGTTTAAGTTTTTAAATAAACAGAAAAACTGTTTTCTGTTTTAAATAAAAAGGTAAGTTTAAATTTGAAAGTGGAGATTTAAACTGAGTGTAAGTTTGGAATTTGAATATGAATTCAAATTAAATTTGTCAGATATTTGAAAACATTTATGTTTTTAAATTCAAATTTGATCTTAAACTCTCAAGTATAAAATGCATTGTTGTTTTGCATATTGAATTGAAAGGTTAAGTGTTTAAAATTAAGGATTAAAAAATAAATTCAAATTCTGAGTTTTTAAATCTATTTTTAAACTTCAGTTTTAAAGTAAAGATTTAAATTTAAATTGCTTTCAAATGATTTGTATTTGAATTGAAGATGTAAATTATAGAAAGAGTTTTAAAGAATTAAACTAGAATGAGTTTAGAAGTTATATTTCAATTTTGAGATTTTAAAGAAATTTTTAAATTGATTTGAATTTGATTTTAATTTGAATTTAAATCTTTTTGAACTTAGTAATAAAGTATATGTTTCTTTTAAACATATAAGATTAAGTTGTGTATTGTTTTAAACTCTTATTTAAGACAAATTTGAGTCTTGAGTTTAAAGAAAATGTTAAATGGAATTTAATGTAAATTTAAAAACATTTTGTTTTTAAATGCATAATTTAAATAAGGAATGTTTATCTCAAGATAAAGAAAAGTATAATGATTTGTAATTCATTTAATTATTAAGGTAGTACAAATGGATAATTAATATAATTAATTAATTAATGAAATGGATAATTAGTTAAAGTAATTAAGGGTTTTAATTTGATTAATTAAAGTTTAAGATTAATTTTTCTTAGAATAATTAATTTGTAATTAAGAAATCATTAATTGAATGATATTAGATTTTAAATTAATTGAAGATTTATTAATTGAATAAATATGGATAGTTATTTAATTAGGAATAATAAATGAAAGTAATCATGTAGGTAATAAATTTAAAACCACCCAGTTTATTCATCTTAATTGTAGATGCTGATTGTTATTGAATGTTGTGTGATGGATTGATATTTTGATATGTGATGTGATGCTATTTGATGCCTTATGCTAAGCTGTTATATCTATGATATATATATGATTATATGAATATGCAAATCCTTTGACCCGTAAAACGACATTTGAATTTCGATGCGACAGGGAGTCGGATTCTAGCTGGTTATCCGAAACCCACATCGAATCATATTAGTGAATTTTTTGATTGATAACTTACTTTATCTATGAATCTGTGAATATAAATAAGCTCTATGGGTTATACCGCTTATCTTTATGATTGAATCTGTGATGATGATGTTGTGCACTATTGTGTTGAACCCCTAGACCACACTTATACACACACAAACATGGATTGCACATGGAAATGGGTTAAGTCACAGATTTTGAAATTGTTTTAAAATTTGAATTTTAGAATCCAAAATAGTTTTGGAATTAGAATTGAAGTTTTTGAAAAAAAATGGATTTCAAAAATAAAAGTTATTTTGAATAACTCGATTGAGTTTTGAAATTTTAAATAATTTGATTTAAAATTTGAATTCAATATTTGAAGTTGAATTCTATAATTTTGGAACTAGGGTTTAAAAAGTTATCCAACTTATAAATGGGTTTATATGGGTTTTTAAACCATTTTAAAAAGTGATGTTTGGAATTTAAATTTAACCTAAGATTTCAACTTGTATAAATCGGACTTTTCTGAAACGAAAACTGTCGTTTTCAAATAATAGAAGCTTTCATATAAGAAATGGATTTCCAATGTATGTTAAAAGGAATTCAAGTTTTGAAATGAAAATGGTATTCCAAGTTATAAATAAATCTTTGGAACGTGTTTTGAAAGCTATAAATTAAATCTTTAATTTAAAGGTTTATTGAGTTAATCCAATTGAAATGGAAGTTGTTTTGAAATCTATGAATAGATCTTTGTGAAATTAGGTGAAACTTTGTGAAATAAATCTTTTGGTTTAAAGATTTAAAATGGTAATTTGTTTAACCATTTGAAAGAAAAGTTTTGGATTTTATAAGTTGTGACTTAACTAAAATCCCATATCCATATGTTTTAAAATATGGCGCTCATTATTCGGTTTAGCCGGGAGAGGACCTAGTGTCATATAGCCCATTCCGAATAGTGATACGACGTTATGGATAGCAATTGAAGACCGGTGGTGAAGACCGGATATTTTCGAAAACAAAAGGATAACTCATCGATTGCCTCTGCACTGGCTGATCCCCGTTATAGAGATCTTCATATGTGATGGGAAGTCCGGACGTGATTAGGGATTATCCGGATTTGCAAGGGCTTCTTCGGAAGTGCCTTCGGTTCTGTTCGAACCCGGAACAGACTTGTATGGTTGTATGTCCGACATTACACTTTGAGATGTTAACTGATTTCTATCAAATACATTTCTGCCTGGTGGCGGAGAATTTATTCTCTCAGCTTAACACCCTTCTCTGAGACGTACGAGCTCAGAGGTTATGTAGTTGATATTTATCAGTGATATATTCCCAATTTGGTAATGTGGCATGCTGAGTGCTGCTGTGTGATGATCATTGGATGATCATTTGTGATATGATCATTTGTTTGATCATTTATCTTTGTGATCATTGCTTTGGTCATCTGTTGACCCAAAGCATGGCTTTGTGCCAAAGCGTAGCTTTGTGGACGAGACTGCATCAGGACCTCACACCTCGGAAATGGTCGAAACAGGAAAGATGCGGCGTTCGAGTACAATGTAAAGTATGGATGTCGATTTTCGAACACAAAAAATTCGAATCGTTACATCAGACGTCTGAAATATAGGTTCAGACGTCTGAAACATACTCTGAAAAACTTTTGGTTTTCCAGATTCAGACGTCTTAATCCTTGATTTCAGACGTCTGAATCTGCAGTCTTTTGCCTATTGGCTATTTAGCTTGAATTTCCAACTTTAATCGATTCGCGTTGATTCCCTTTTTGTTGTTATCATTTATTACTGACTTTGATGACATTTTCTTCGTCATTTTTGGGAATATCCACTTCGATGGATTCCGTAATCGATTTCTTTGGATTTTATTCACATCTTCGAATGTGAATTTTGATGATTGATTGTTTCTACAATCATTTCTATGATTTGTCACTTTAGAAATATAAAGGTTTCAATACTAGTAGTAAATATCAAAACTCTTTCATTAAAATGATTTCAACACTATTTTATTACAAAGCTCGTTTCTTAAACCGTTTTCCAATCTACTAGTATATACAAGCCTTTACCTCACTCAGATGAGAAATCTAATTAAACGACTTAGTAAAACAAGTGGTATGAAACGCTTGCGTTTGCTTCGTCGCTTAATTCTTGGACTTGTTCGATCGAATCTTTTGTGACAATTTCCTACTGAAGATTTACAGCTTGTTCGTAAACATTTAAGTTAAGCAAGTGGTTATGGGACATGAAGCTAAACTTTTATATTTACTAACTTAGTGTAATTGACCCTCCTCGGTGATCATGACGATCATTTTTATGATTTAGACTAGCAATTGTGCGATGTCTCTTTGACTGTAAGATTGGACTAGGCCTCATATGTGTGATTTCGACTCACACCTATTTATCTGCGAGGTTAGTCTAGACACCATTTGTGTGATTTCGAATCACACATATCTTTTCTGTCTGCAAGGTAAGAATAGACACCATTTGTGTGATTTCGACTCACACGTATCTCTTTGTCTGCAAGGTTAGTCTAGACCTCATCTGTGTGATTTCGACTCACACATATGGGGTAGCTCCCCATGGTCTTCGGACCGTCATGTGATAGGCCTCTTTCCATTTTATGATTTCTGGATTTCGTGTGTTGATTTCTAGAAATTTTATGCTTCACCTATTTTCGTGATTTCTATTGATAAGCTTTATCAATTTTTGTGCATTGGTGAATTCGTGTGTCATTGACTTGTTATGAGTACAAGTTTTGGGTATGATACCCTCTTTGGATCTTTGAGAAGATTCTTGTGACATTGATTTATCTCTTATTGAACGATCTTTTATTGATCATCATTTGCATGCTTATAGTAGTATGCCATTATGGATATTATATGTTTATGCCATATTTTTTACTTTATATCATGTCATCTGATATTTATAGATAGACTGATCCGTTTATTATTTTCTTATAAATAATACTCGGGTCAGACCGAGATGTTACAAGTGCTTCTGTTTGACTTCTCTTCTGGGATTTGCTACTCTGACTTTTGGCTAACTATTTAGATTAGCAGTTTTTGTTGTATACACTTGAGATATAGACTCACAGTTGCATTCTTTTGTATAGCACGTGTTGCTATTCTTTTGTATTATTGTGGATCTTTTTGACCACTACTCTGATATACACTTTCATGTGTTAGTTATATATATTCATATCTTCTTCCGCCTTTGTGATATGAATTATCTGTGACTGATTTATGTTATGTCTATTTCTATATTTGTTTCCGAAGATTATATATAGCCACTGTATGATAGCTTTGAGTTTGTATCGGTATGTCGGATTTCCTCCACAAATGAATCTACTATCTGACATATCGGTGCTCGCACAAAAATATTACACGGATGGTCGTTCCTCAACAACCTTATTCTCCATGCTAGTTGACAGCATTACTCCATAGTGTTCTTGGCTAGCGTGGGTACAGAGGTGGGGCGTCACAGCTTGGTATCAGAGCCAAACTTCGGAACAATGCAGAATAATTTAATAAGGTTCACCGTCCTAAGTCCACCTTAGGAGTTATGTCTTAGGATTAATTCGAGTCGTCGTACCGATTCATCCTATATCCTTTATGATTCCTTGTTTTATCTAGCAAGATTGCTTGATATTCATTAGTGAATAATCTTCTTCTTTCTCTTCTTTCTTTCTTAAGTAAGAGAAATGGTTAGACCTGGTCGTCCCAGAGCTGGACCATCTAGTGCTCCACCCCAGGATGGAGTTTTTATGACTACTTAGCAACTTCTTGACCTTGTCATGAATGCTCAAGCAGCTGGTTCTAATCCGGAACCTACTCACCCTAAATCTAGGTTTGCACGTTTGTGCAATGATTACATCAACCTGGGTGGGAAGCCATTTAAAGGTTCTGAAACTATCATCGAGGTCTAGGCTTGGTTGAGGGCCTGCGATCGAATCTTCATTCGCATGAATCTCGTCGATCCTCGCCGTGTTTAGGTGGCTTCCAGTATGCTTCAAGAGAGAGCATTGGACTGGTACGAACTTCTTATTTTTGAGGTTAATAAAGTGGATCTCACCTGGGAGAAATTCCGGGAACGCTTCGAATTAAAATTCGTGCCAGAAGCAGAGAAAGTGACATTGGCTCGACGTTTCATAGACCTTGTTCAGGGTGAAGCCTCCGTGGCTGATTATGTTGCATCCTTCGAGTCACTTTCCAAATAGGGGGTTGAATACATCAACACCCCATTGAAGAAGAACCAAAGATTTATCTATGGCTTAAACAAAAATATCAAGAAGCCATTACTTCTAAAATTAGACGTTCCCTTCGACCAACTCATTGATATCGCTCTTCGTCTTAAAGAGGTGGATAGGGAAAGTGATGTTGAAGTGGTGGGTTCCAAAACAAACTTCAACAACAAAAAGAGGCCAAACAAATTCAAAGGTCCTTATCCCAACAAAAAGAGTAAGTAACCAACTCCTGCTGCAAAGGCTCCTTCTCCTAGTAGTGGGAAATTCTTCAACTGTGGGTCTAGAGACCATTTTGTGAACAAGTGTTCAAAACCCCGTTGTTTTCGCTATTGTAAGAGCCCGGATCATTATATACATCAATGCCTCAAACTTGAAGCCAAGAAGGAGGGAAAGTTAAATGTTGCTCAAGCCCCTGGCAACACATCTCATGGTCAAGGTATATCTCATTCTATCCTTGATGGTATTATTATATTTCGTGATCAACCTATTCGAGTTCTCTTTGATACGGGTGCATCCCACTCTTTTATATCAAAGGAACTTGTCGATACCTTTTCTTTAAGTGTTGTTGCTTTAGTGACTTCTTTGAGAATTGCGAATCCGGTTGGTGGATCTGCAACACTCAGTTTATTGTGTCAGGATGTCAAGATTATTTTTTGCGACTTTTCTTTCCTAGCCGATTTGCATGTCATGCGTTATTTAGGCTTTGGAATGATTTTGGGTATGGATTGGCTTAGCCGTTATGAAGCTCCAATCCTATGTCCTAAGCGGACTATTTATCTTCGACACCCTCAATCTGTTGAGCAGATTTCTATTGATCTTAAAGATTCGGATTCCAGCTTGGTCGCATCTTTGTATTCTTTAAATCCTCAAGATGACAATAATGATGATGAGGAAGATATAATTTCTCTTATTCACATTGTTCGTGAATTTTTTGACATATTTGAGCCCGTTTTAGGGTTACCACCTAAGCGAGCAATTGAGTTCAGAATTAATCTTGTCCTTGGAGCTCAACCTATTTCTCGTCCTCCTTATCGTATGTCCAATAAAGAAAATGAGGAGATGCGTAAACAATTATCCGAATTGGAGACGAAGCAATTTATTCGCTCTAGTTCCTCGCCTTGGGGAGCTTCAGCTATTTTTGTGAAGAAATCTGATGGTACATTAGGCTTTTCGTTGACTATCGCAAGCTTAATGATCTTACTATCAAGAATAAATATCCTTTACCCCGGGTTGATGATTTATTTGATCAACTTAGTGGTGCTAGAGTCTTTTCACAATTGGACTTGGCAACCAGTTTTCATCAGCTTCGTATTGTAGAGGATAACATTCCTTTGACATCGTTCCGTACTCGGTATGGATCTTATGAATGGCTTGTATGCCATTTGGTTTAACAAATTCTCCAGCTTATTTCATTGACCTTATGAATCGAGTTTGCAAAGATTTTCTCGATCGATTTGTTCTCATCTTCATTGATGATATTCTTGTGTATTCAAAAACCGAGGAGGAACATGAAAATCATCTTCGGATTGTGTTGGAAACTCTTAGGAGTAATCATTTTAAAGCAAAATTTTCTAAATGCCATTTTTGGTAATCTTGTGTGAAGTTTCTCGGTCGTATTATTTTTGAACCTGGAATTTCTTTGAATCCCTCAAAGATTGAAGCGATTCAAGATTGGAAAAGACCTGAGAGTGCGACTGAAATCCGTAGCTTTCTCGGATTGGCGGGCTATTACCGTCGTTTTATTAAAGATTTTTCTAAAATTGCCGTGCCTCTCACTAGCTTAACAAAGAATGGTGTTAAATACGTTTGGTCAGACAAATGTGATGCTTCTTTCCAGAAATTAAAGGAACCCCTTTCCGATGCTCTTATTCTTGTGATTCCCGATGGAAACCAAGATTTTATTGTTTATGCCGATGCTAGTCGCATTGGTTTGGGGGTCGTCCTTATGCAAAAAGAACGTGTTATTGCTTATGCTTCTAGGCAATTGAAGCCGGCCGAGACTAGATATGCCACACATGATTTAGAACTCGTGGCTATTGTTTTCGCTCTTCGGATTTGGCGTCATTATCTTTTAGGAGAGAAATTTGTTCTTTATACCGATCATAAGTCTTTGAGGTATTTATTTTCTCAAAAGGAACTTAATTTGCATCAAAAACGTTGGCTAGAGTTCCTTGCTCCTTATGATCTTGATATTCTTTATACCCCTGGTAAGGGTAATCGTATCGTTGATGCTCTTAGCGGTAAGCAACAAGCAGTTGTTTCTATGATGATATCTGAATGTAACGATCTCGAGATCTTATCCACTTGTGAGATTCGAGACCGCGTATCCGATCTATGCTCATCATTTGTTTTATGTAGCCTTGAGGCTCATCCTTCTCTTTTAGACCGCATTCTTGAAGATCAAAGGCTAGATCCCGACTTGGCTCTTCTTGGCCAAAATTTTAAGGATAGAATTGATATTGAAGGGTTGAAAGACTTCGATATTGATTCTCGTGGCGGCATTCGCAAATTTGGTAGGCTTATCGTGCCAAATATTAGTGATCTTCGTAAAGATATTTTAGAAGATTCTCATCATTCTAAATTTACCATTCATCCCGGTAGTAGTAAAATGTACGCGGATATGAAGCGTCTTTATTATTGGGAGGGAATGAAATCTGATATTGCTAACTTTGTTAAGTGTTGCATGACTTGCCAACTCATTAAGGCCGAACATCAAAGGCCCAGTGGGTTATTGCAACCTTTATAAATTCCAATTTGGAAGTGGGACCAAATTTCCATGGATTTTATTGATGGCCTTCCCCTTTCTCGTTCGGGTCATGATAGCTTATGGGTGATTGTTGACAGACTTACTAAATCTGCCTATTTTATTCCCGTTCGGTCTAACCAAACCGTTCCTCTTTTGCCAAACTTTTTGTCAAAGAAATTGTTAAATTGCATGGAGTCCCTACTTCTATTGTCAGCGATCATGATCCATTGTTTACTAGTGGATTCTGGAAGAGTCTTCAAAAAGCTTTAGGAATGAAGCTTAATTTTAGCACCGCTTATCACCCCCAGTCCGATGGACAAACCGAGCGTGTGAATCAAACTCTTGAAGATCTTCTTTGTGCTTGTGTTCTTGATTTCGGTGGAAGCTGGGAAGATCATATTCCTCTTGTTGAATTTTCCTTTAATAATAGCTTCCAATCTAGTATTGGTATGGCACCTTTCGAGGCACTCTACGGAAGGCCATGCCGGTCTCCTTCTTGTTGGCTTGAAGCCGATGAGAGGCTGTTTTTAGGTCCAGACTTTATTCGTGATTCCACAGAAAAGATTGAACTTATTCAACATAGGATGAAAGAAGCCCAGAGTAGACAAAAATCCTATGCCGATAATCGAAGGAGGAGATTAGAATTTTCTGTTGGAGATCTTGTTTTTATTCTTGTTTCACCTATGAAAGGTGTTGTACATTTCAGTCGGCCGGTAAAGTTAGCACCTCGATATATTGGGCCATTTCCTATCACTGAACGTATTGGTTCCATGGCTTATCGCCTATCATTACCGGATCAGTTTTCTGCCATGCATGACGTGTTTCACGTTTCTCAGTTACGGAAATGTCTTCGAGATTCCGATTCTATTCTTGAGCCCGGTGTTGTGGAAGAGATTGAAGTTTCGCCTAATTTAACTTATGAGCAGCATCCTATTTGAATTATTGCTTCGGAGGTCGAACGCCTTCGAAATAAAGATGTCCCTCTTGTAAAAGTTCAATGGTCTTCAAATCCTAAGGATTGTTCTTGGGAATCTAGAGAGTTCATCGAGCGAACACATCCGGACTTACTTTCCCGCGCTCCTTAAGGTGAACCTTTTATTTCAGATTTCTTTTGTGTTGAATACGCTCTCGTGGTTGTTACCATATATCTTCTTCTTAAATATTGCGAGGACGCAATTTCTTTAAGGAGGGGAGTGTGACGCCCCACCTCTATACCCACGCTAGCCAAGAACACTACGGAGTAATGATGTCAATTAGCATGGAGAATAAGGCTGTTGAGGAGCGACCATCCGTGTAATTGCTTTGCGCGAGCACCGATATGTCAGATAGTATAACATGCATTTTATTTCAAGAGGAAATCCGACATACCGATACAAACACAAAGCTACTACACAGTGGCTATATAATCTTTGGAAACAAATATAGAAATAAGCATAACGCAAATCAGTCACAGATAATTCATATCACAAAGGCGGAAGAAGATATGAATATATAACTAACACATAAAAGTGTATATCAGAGTAGTGGTCAAAAAGATTCACAATAATACAAAAGAATAGCAACACATGCTATACAAAAGAATACAACTATGAGTCTATATCTCAAGTGTATACAACAAAATAAACTACTAATCTAAGTAGCTAGCCAAAAGTCAGAGTAATGATCCTGGATGAGAAGTCAAGCAGAAGCACCTGTAACATCTCGGTCTGACCCGAGTATTATTTAAGAAGAAAATAATAAACGGATCAGTCTAGCTATAAATATCAGATGAAATGATATAGAATAAGAAATATGACTAAACGTATAATAACCACAATGCCAAGCTGTGATAAATAAATAATTGAAAAATCAATAAGAGATTAATCAATATCGCACGGATCTTCTCAAAGATAGAAAGGAATGTCATACTCCTAATTTCATTCACCAAGCCACAATAAATGACATATATATCAATGCCAATCGTAAAAGTTGGTGAAACATAAATTCCAGAAATCATCAAACAGAAATCCAGAAATCACAATAAAAGGATGGCCAATCCCATAAACTGAACATCGACGCACCTAGAAAGACACGCCCCATGCACAGTCGAACATCGACGCACCTAGAAAGATACGCCCCATGCTCTAGCATCAACGCACCTAGAAAGATACGCCCCATGCATAATTAAACATCGTTGCACCTAGAAAGATACAACCCATGCATAAATAAACATCGATGCATCTAGAAAGATACACCCCATGTAATGTCTAACATAGATGCACCTAGAAAGATACACCCCATGCAAAGTCGAACATCGATGCACCTAGAAAGATACGCCCCATGTCCCGACTTATTGAGCCGATTGCTACACGAAGTAAATAAACATCGATGCACCTAGAAAGGTACACCCCATGCATAAATAAACATCGACGCACCTAGAAAGGTACGGCCCATGTGTAAACAAACATCGACGCACCTAGATAGGTACGACCCATGAAAGAAATGAGACGAAGCTCAATAAAATGAGGAACAGTCCTCCACATAGACAAAGTGTCATCGCACATTGCCAGTTTAAACCATAAAATGATCGTCATGATCACCGAGAAGTGTCAAATACAGTAAGCTAGTAAATATATGAGCTTAGCTTCATGTCCCATAACCACTAGCTTAACTTAAATATTTACGAACAAATTGTAGATCTCCACTAGAAAATTGTCACAAAAGTTTGAATCGAACAAGTCCAAGAATTAACCGACGAAGTAAATGCAAGCGTTTCATACCACTCGTTTTACTAAGCCGTTTAATTAGATTTCTCATACGAGTGAGGTAAAGGCTTGTATATACTAATAGATTGGAAAACGGTTTAAGAAAACGAGCTTTGTAATAAAATAGTGTTGAAATCATTTGAAGAAAGAGTTTTGATATTTACTACTAGTATAGAAAACCTTTATATTTTTAAAGTGACAAATCACAAAGAAGATTGTAGGAACAATCAATTATAAAAAATTCACATTCGAAGACGTGAATAAAATCCAAAGGAATCGATACCGAATCCATCAAAGTGGATATATCCAAAATCCCAAAGAAAAGAAGCCATCAAGTCGATAATAAATGATAACAAAGAGTAGGGAAATAACACGAATCGATTAAACTTGGAAATTCAAACAACTAGGCAAAAAAGGCATAGTTGGCAGATAGGAGCAGGTCGGTCGACCGGACTCTCTGAGTCGGTTGACCGAACCAGAGGTTGGAAGTGCTCGGGCACCAGGTCGGTCGACCGGCCCAGGGGCTCGGTCGGCCGAAACCTGTAACCAGCACTTCCAAAACAGAGGCAGGAAGTGCCTGGACTACAGGTCGGTCGGCCGGCCCAGGGGCTCGGTCGGCCGAACCTGGTGCCAGCACTCCCATGCCCTATTTCAAATAAGGTGCAAATCTTGATCAAATTGCATTCGCACGAGCAATGACGCTAAGGGTTTATGCCAATCGACTACCCGACCCTATATGCTCCTCGATGCATCACCAAAAACATGTTCAAAACATCAAAGTTATGATTTTTAAAGAATTGAACCCAAAACACTAAAAATTGGAATATTCACCAAATCAATCCAAACCAAAAGCAATTGCACAAGAATAAGTGTTAGGAATTCATACCTAACAATCTAAGATAAATATAGACTAAGATGTGAGATAAAAATCTCACCTTTGAACCCGAAAACAATGAATGAGAAGCTTGAAAGCAAAGGAAGATCAACCACACTTCAATCCCAACTCAAGAAGCTTGATTCTAAGCTTAAAAGAGAAACATTTCCCAAATTAGGTTTAGGAATTTTCTGAAATTGGAAGGAGAATGAGTTGGAGAAGAAGAAGGAGATGCTTACCAATGGGTTCACTTTGATTTTGAAGCAAGAACTTGAGCTAGCAAGAGGAACTAGGGCTTGGAGTTTTAATTTCCACTCTCTTCCACCATTGTTGCTAAAGCTTGAAGGGTTTAGGAATTAGAAAAGAAATGAAGATAAGTGGGGGTGGAGCTAGGGCTCAGCTGGGGTTAATGGGCTGAGACAACAAACCAAAGCCCTAAGTGACAAAGTATCCAAATTCGACTTACTCCAAACATATCGAAATTTATACTCAAAAAGGTTGCAAATGTCATTTTGAACTCAATGGGGGTGGTCTTGAGTCCCAATTCGACTGTTTGCAAAAAGTAGCTTTTCGGACCAAAATCCGACGAACGGTGAAATATTTAAATAAAATATTTAAATATACAATCGATAAATATGCGGGTTGTTACAGACTCCCCTCCTTTAAGAAATTGCATCCTCGCAATACTTAAGAAGAAAATAAGAAGTAACAACCATAGAAGCATATCAACAAAAAAGAAAATTTGAAATAGGAAGTTCACCATAAGGAGCATGAAAGAGTAAGCCTGAATGGGATCGCTCGATGAATTCTCTGGATTCCCAAGTGCAATCCTTAGGATTTGAGAACCATTGAACTCTCACAAGAAGAACATCTTTATTTCGAAGGCGCTCAACCTCCGTAGTAATGATGCGAATGGAATGTTGCTCATAAGTCAAATCTGGTGAAACTTCACTTTCTTCAATAACACCGAGCTCAAGAATAAAAATAGGAAACCTAAAAGCATTCCCATAGTTAAAAGACGTGGAGAACGTCAAGAATAGCAGAAAATTGAGCTGGTGCAACGACGTAGTATAATAACAGTACGCCCGAGAAACGAGAAACTCAAATAATTTGGGACATCAACGTAGTACAAAAACGGTACGCCCAATGAACCAAAGCCCGAATAATTTCGGAGCACCGATGTAGTATAAAAAGGGTACGTCCAATGAACCGATAAACTGGAACAACGATGTAGTATAATGGTACATCCATTGATCCAGATAAGACGGAACATCGATGTAGTATAATAACAGTACATCCGATGAACCGAACACCATAAAAGAACATCGGACACTAGTCCATAAAAGGAATGAGATAAAACTCAATAAAACGAAGTATATCAAAACGTCCGATGAAATTAATAAAAAGATAATTCCATTCAGACATCATCAAAGAATCAACCACTTGTTGCTTATGACAAAGCGCATTGGCAACGCGATTTCCCTTCCGGGGATAAAAAGAATATCAAGATCATAAGATGCTAGGAACTCGAGTCAACATGAAGTTCCTCATGAGAAAATAAATATTCCAAAGATTTATGATCGAGGTGGAGAACAAATTTCTTCCCCAAAAATGATGATGCCAAAATCTAAAAGTAAAAACAATAGCCGCGAGCACTAGATCATGAGCGGCATATCTAGTCTCGATAAGCTATAACGATTTAGAAGCACAAGGGATAGCACGTTCTCATTTGCAAGAGAGCGGCATCAAAACCTATACGATTAGCATTGGTACAAAAGATAAAGTCTTGGTTCCCCACGGGAATCACAAGAATAAGAGTATCGAAAAGAAAGAACTTCTTTTAAATAATTTTCTTTCCCGAAAAGCTAAAACTTTCAAAATCACAATTATCTCAATGTAAAAATCTTTCTAGAAAAATTTACATTTTGCAAGTCAATATATTGTGTCTGATTGTCTCATCAAAGCGTTCAGGAAATTCCTATCGATAATGTTGATCAAGCGCATCGACCAAAATTCTTAAAGCACTCAACGAGCAATAAAATCACGAAATCGTCTTCTAGATAATAAACATGTTTCTTAAAAACTTTTAAGAATATTATTCGTTCGTTTCAAGAACAAAATCCAATTTTACTTATAAATAAATCTTATGGAAAAGATTTGCAAAATTTTAAATTACTATTTTCACCCACAATCAATAAATACAAGAATGGTCTCATCGAAATATTCATAGAATATTCGATTTATAAAATGGATGAAATAAGCTGGATAAACCGAGTGACATAATAAGTCATTCATAAAAATCATAACGAGTGCGGAATGCGGTAAGTGGAATGCTAACTTCCGCAACTCGTTGCAAATGAAAACCGGTGGCAAGGTCGAGCTGAAAAGACCATAACACTACTCAAAAGATTTCTTAGGTGATAATCCTAAGACAAAATCAAAAATACCGGAAAAGTTTCACAAATTATTTAGATAAGAGAAATAACACTTTTCTCATCTTGAGGGTTTAAAGAATAAAACGATGCCTTCAAAAATTTGAAATCGGAATCTCAAGAAAAAATAGAAATCTGCTTAACGGATAGAAAATGTCAAAATGAATAGTCCACACGGGACAAAGGATATGGCCTCGTAATAATTAAGCCAATCCTTACAAAAGTAAATTCCGAAGCCTAAGTAAAAATCGGCTCGGACAGAAAAATCACATAAAATAATTTCGACATCAATAAAGACAAATTGAGTGTTGCGGATCTACCATCGGGATTCACAATTCTCAACGAAGACATCAAGCCCAAAATATTTTTAAAGAAAAAGGATCACAAGTTCTTTTGATATAAAATAGTGAGATGAAACCCATATCAAAAAGAACTCGAAAAGGAAAATCATAAAACAAATGTAATCAAGGATTGAATGAGAAATACCTTGACCAAGAGAAGTGCCACTAGGGGCTTGCACTGCATTGAGCTCTCCCTCCTTCTTACTTTGAAGTACGGGACATGCAGTAATATGGTGACCCGAATTTTTGCAATAGCGACAAAAGAGGGGTTTCGGACACTCCCTTGCATAGTGGTCCGTGGAACCACAATTGTAGCATCGTCCACGACTAGAGATAGGAGACTTTGCTACCGAAGTTTGTTGCTTCCCTTTCTTGATGGGATTGGGGCCCTCAAATTTAATAGGCCTCTTCATGTTGTTGTTGAAGTTCTGTTTGGCACGCACAACTTCAATATCGCTTTCTCTATCGGCCTCTTCAAGACGAAGAGCGATATCAATAAGCTGATCAAATGAAACCTCAAGTTTCAAAAGCAATGGCTTCTTAAGATTCTTATTCAAGCCATAGACAAATCTCTGATTTTTCTTCAATGGGGTATTAATGTATTCAACCCCGTATTTGGAAAGAGATTCGAAAGATGCGACATAGTCTGTCACAGAAGATCCACCTTGAACAAGGTCAATAAAACACCATGCTAAAGTTACTTTTTCAGCCTCCGGCACAAACTTTAGTTCGAATCGTTCCCGGAATTGCTCCCAAGTAAGATCCGCTTCGATAATCTCCAAAGTCAAGAGCTCATACCAATCTAACGCTCTTTCTTGGAGCATGCTAGAAGCCACTTGGACTCGATGTAGATCAATAAGGTTCATGCGAGAAAAGATACGATCGCATGATTTGAGCCAAGCTTGAATTTCTATAACACTCTCGGATCCCATGAATGGCCTTCCACCCAAATCAGTATAGTCTCTGCACAAGCGTGCAAAACCGGATCTAAGATGAGTAGGCTCTGGATTGGGTCCGGCTGCTTGAGCGTTCTTAACAAGATCCAAAAGCTGCTGGGCAGACATAAATACTCCATCTTGGGGAGTAGCACTAGATTGACCGAAGCTGGCACGGCCTGGTCTAACCATTTCTCTTCTTTAAGAAAGAAAGAAAGAAGAGGAAAAAGTTATTCTCAAAATAAATATCAAGCAATCTTGATAGATAAAACAAGGAATCATAAAAGAAAGTAGGATAGAACGGTACAAAGACTCGAATAAATCCTAAGGCACAACTCCTAAGAAAGACTTAGGACATGATCCTTGCTAAATTATTCTACATTGTTCCGAAGCTTGGCTCTGATACCAAGCTGTGATGCCCCACCTCTATACCCACGCTAGCCAAGAACACTACGGAGTAATGATGTCAATTAGCACGGAGAATAAGGCTGTTGAGGAGCGACCATCCGTGTAATTGCTTTGCGCGAGCACCGATATGTCAGATAGTATAACATGCATTTTATTTCAAGAGGAAATCCGACATACCGATACAAACACAAAGCTACTACACAGTGGCTATATAATCTTTGGAAACAAATATAGAAATAAGCATAACGCAAATCAGTCACAGATAATTCATATCACAAAGGCGGAAGAAGATATGAATATATAACTAGCACATAAAAGTGTATATCAGAGTAGTGGTCAAAAAGATCCACAATAATACAAAAGAATAGCAACACGTGCTATACAAAAGAATACAACTATGAGTCTATATCTCAAGTGTATACAACAAAATAAACTACTAATCTAAGTAGTTAGCCAAAAGTCAGAGTAATGATCCTGGATGAGAAGTCAAGCAGAAGCACCTGTAACATCTCGGTCTGACCCGAGTATTATTTAAGAAGAAAATAATAAACGGATCAGTCTAGCTATAAATATCAGATGAAATGATATAGAATAAGAAATATGACTAAATGTATAATAATCACAATGCCAAGATGTGATAAATAAATAATTGAAAAATCAATAAGAGATTAATCAATATCGCACGAACCTTCTCAAAGATAGAAAGGAATGTCATACTCCTAATTTCATTCACCAAGCCACAATAAATGACATACATATCAATGCTAATCGTAAAAGTTGGTGAAACATAAATTCCAGAAATCATCAAATAGAAATCCAGAAATCACAATAAAAGGATGGCCAATCCCATAAACTGGACATCGACGCACCTAGAAAGACACGCCCCATGCACAGTCGAACATCGACGCACCTAGAAAGGTATGCCCCATGCTCTAGCATCGACGCACCTAGAAAGATACGCCCCATGCATAAATAAACATCGATGCACCTAGAAAGATACATCCCATGCATAAATAAACATCGATGCATCTAGAAAGATACACCCCATGTAATGTCTAACATCGATGCACCTAGAAAGATACACCCCATGCAAAGTCGAACATCGACGCACCTAGAAAGATACGCCCAATGTCCCGACTTATTGAGCAGATTGCTCCACGAAGTAAATAAACATCGATGCACCTATAAAGGTACACCCCATGCATAAATAAACATCGACGCACCTAGAAAGGTACGACCCATGTGTAAACAAACATCGACGCACCTAGATAGGTACGACCCATGCAAGAAATGAGACGAAGCTCAATAAAATGAGGAACAGTCCTCCACATAGACAAAGAGACATCGCACGTTGCTAGTCTAAACCATAAAATGATCATCATGATCACCGAGAAGTATCAATTACAGCAAGCTAGTAAATATATGAGCTTAGATTCATGTCCCATAACCACTAGCTTAACTTAAATATCTACGAACAAATTGTAGATCTCCACTAGGAAATTGTCACAAGAGTTTCAATCGAACAAGTCCAAGAATTAACCGACGAAGTAAACGCAAGCGTTTCATACCACTCGTTTTACTAAGCCGTTTAATTAGATTTCTCATACGAGTGAGGTAAAGGCTTGTATATACTAATAGATTGGAAAAAGGTTTAAGAAAACGAGCTTTGTAATAAAATAGTGTTGAAATCATTTGAAGAAAGAGTTTTGATATTTACTACTAGTATAGAAAACCTTTATATTTTTAAAGTGACAAATCACAAAGAAGATTGTAGGAACAATCAATTATAAAAAATTCACATTCGAAGACGTGAATAAAATCCAAAGGAATCGATGCCGAATCCATCAAAGTGGATACATCCAAAATCCCAAGGAAAAGAAGTCATCAAGTCGATAATAAAAGATAACAAAGAATAGGGAAATAACAGGAATCGATTAAAGTTGGAAATTCAAAAAACTAGGCAAAAAAGGCATATTTGGCAGATAGGAGCAGGTCGGTCGACCGGACTCCATGAGTCGGTTGACCGAACCAGAGGTTGGAAGTGCTCGGGCACCAGGTCGGTCGACCGGCCCAGGGGCTTGGTCGGCCGAAACCTGTAATCAGCACTTCCAAAACAGAGGCAGGAAGTGCCTGGACTACAAGTCGGTCGGCCGGCCCAGGGGCTCGGTCGGCCGAACCTGTTGCCAGCACTCCCATGCCCTATTTAAAATGAGATGCAAATCTCGATCGAATTGCATTCGCACGAGGAACGGCGCTAAGCGTTTACGCCAATCGACTACCCGACCCTATATGCTCCTTGATGCATCACCAAAAACATGTTCAAAACATTAAAGTTATGATTTTTAAAGAATTGAACCCAAAACACTAAAAATTGGAATATTTACCAAATCAATCCAAACCAAAAGCGATTGCACAAGAATAAGTGTTAGGAATTCATACCTAACAATCTAAGATAAATATAGACTAAGATGTGAGATAAAAATCTCACCTTTGAACCCGAAAACAATGAATGAGAAGCTTGAAAGCAAAGGAAGATCAACCACACTTCAATCCCAACTCAAGAAGCTTGATTCTAAGCTTAAAAGAGAAACATTTTCCAAATTAGGTTTATGAATTTTCTGAAATTGGAAGGAGAATGAGTTGGAGAAGAAGAAGGAGATGCTTACCAATGGGTTCGCTTTGATTTTGGAGCAAGAACTTGAGCTAGCAAGAGGAACTAGGGCTTGGAGTTTTAATTTCCACTCTCTTCCACCATTGTTGCTAAATCTTGAAGGGTTTAGGAATTAGAAATGAAATGAAGATAAGTGGGGGTGGAGCTAGCGCTCATCTAGGGTTAATGGGATGAGACAACAAACCAAAGCCCTAAGTGAAAAAGTAGCCAAATTCGACTAACTCCAAACATATCGAAGTTTATACTCAAAAAGGTCGCAAACGTCATTTTAAACTCAATGGGGGTGGTCTCGAGTCCCAATTCGACTGTTTGCAAAAAGTAGCTTTTCGGACCAAAATCCGACGAATGGTGAAATATTTAAATAAAATATTTAAATATACAATGGATAAATATGCGGGTTTTACAGGGAGTCTATAACAACCCGAATATTTGCCGATTTTATATTTAAATATTTTATCGATACTAGGAATTTAGTCCGAAAAGCTACTTTTTGCATACGGTCGAATTAGGACTCGGGTCCACTTCCATTGAGTTCAGAACGCCATTTGCGATCTTTTTGAGTATAAACTTTGATATGTTTGGAGTTAGAGGAATTTTGCCACTTTTTACTTAGGGATTTGGTTTGGGCTGAGCCCAATAACTCCACTTATGTATCCAGTCCCAACCCTCTCCTCATCATTTACTTCCTTTCTATTTTCCTAATACTCAAGCTTTTATAACAATGGAGAGTGAAATTGGAAATTGAAACTCAAGCCCCAGTATTCTTTTGCAAATCAAGCTCTAGCTCCAAACTAATAGAAGAACCCATTGGTAAGCCTTCTCTTCATCTTCTCCAACTCCTTCTCTCTTGAATTTTAGAGATTCCTAAATCTAACTTTGGGAATGTCCTTCTTTTTGAGCGTAGATTCAAGCTCGTTTGAGTTGTGTTGAAGAGTGGTTGATTCTCCCTTTGCTTTCAAGCTTCTTCTTCATTTGTTTGGGTTCAAAGGTGAGATTTTTATCTCACATCTTTGTCTATAATTCTCTTCGATGGTTAGGTATGAATTCCTAACACTTATTCTTGCGCAATTGATTTTGGTTTGGATTGATTTTGTGTATATTCCAATTTTTGGTGTTTTGGTCTAATTTATGAAAATCCTATTATGGATATTTGGACATTGATATTTGAGGCGTATCGAAGAGCCGTTAAGGCTGGGTTGTCGCATGGCGTAAATCCTTAGTCGTCATTTGCTCGTCCGAATCGCTTCTAATATTCGTTTGGCCATTTTTGGCCTAGGTTCAGGGAATGCCCTGAACCCCAGTTTCAGACGTCTGAAACGTAGTATTCAGACGTCTGAATATTATACTGGGAAAATTTGTATTCCCAGATTCAGACGTCTATATTTCAGACGTCTGAATTAGTTTGTTTTGGACCAGAAAGGAAATAGGCTAAAAATTGCCTATTTCAGACGTCTGAAATATAGGTTCAGACGTCTGAAACATACTCTGGAAAACTTTTGGTTTTCCAGATTCAGACGTCTGAATCCTTGATTTCAGACGTCTGAATCTGCAGTCTTTTGCCTATTTGCCTATTTAGCTTGAATTTCCAACTTTAATCGATTCGTGTTGATTCCCCTTTTGTTGTTATCATTTATTATTGACTTTGATGACATTTTCTTCGTCATTTTTGGGAATATCCACTTCGATGGATTCCGTAATCGATTTCTTTGGATTTTATTCACATCTTCGAATGTGAATTTTGATGATTGATTGTTTCTACAATCATTTCTATGATTTGTCACTTTAAAAATATAAAGGTTTCAATACTAGTAGTAAATATCAAAACTCTTTCATTAAAATGATTTCAACACTATTTTATTACAAAGCTCGTTTCTTAAACCGTTTTCCAATCTACTAGTATATACAAGCCTTTACCTCACTCGGATGAGAAATCTAATTAAACGACTTAGTAAAACAAGTGGTATGAAACGCTTGCGTTTGCTTCGTCGCTTAATTCTTGGACTTGTTCGATTGAATCTTTTGTGACAATTTCCTAGTGAAGATTTACAGTTTGTTCGTAAACATGTAAGTTAAGCAAGTGGTTATGGGACATGAAGCTAAACTTTTATATTTACTAACTTAGTGTAATTGACACTCCTCGGTGATCATGATGATCATTTTTATGATTTAGACTAGCAATTGTGCGATGTCTCTTTGACTGCAAGGCTAGACTAGGCCTCATCTGTGTGATTTCGACTCACACCTATTTATCAGCGAGGTTAGTCTAGACACAATTTTTGTGATTTCGACTCACACATATCTTTTCTGTCTGCGAGGTTAGACTAGACACCATTTGTGAGATTTCGACTCACACATATCTCTTTGTCTGCAAGGTTAGTCTAGACCTCTTCTGTGTGATTTTGACTCACACATATGGGTAGCTCCCCATGGTCTTCGGACCGTCATGTGATAGGCCTCTTTCCCTTTTTATGATTTTTGGATTTCGTGTGTTGATTTCTGGAAATTTTATGCTTTACCTATTATCGTGATTTCTATTGATAAGCTTTATCAATTTTTGTGCATTGGTGAATTCGTGTGTCATTGACTTGTTATGAGTACAAGTTTTGGGTATGATACCCTCTTTGGATCTTTGAGAAGATTCTTGTGACATTGATTTATCTCTTATTGAACGATCTTTTGTTGATCATCATTTGCATGCTTATAGTAGTATGCCATTATGGATATTATATGTTTATGCCATATTTTTTTACTTTATATCATGTCATCTGATATTTATAGATAGACTGATCCGTTTATTATTTTCTTATAAATAATACTCGGGTCAGACCGAGATGTTACTGGTGCTTCTGTTTGACTTCTCTTCTGGGATTTGCTACTCTGACTTTTGGCTAACTATTTAGATTAGTAGTTTTTGTTGTATACACTTGAGATATAGACTCACAGTTGTATTCTTTTGTATAGCACGTGTTGCTATTCTTTTTTATTATTGTGGATCTTTTTGACCACTACTCGGATATACACTTTCATGTGTTAGTTATATATATTATATCTTCTTCCGCCTTTTTGATATGAATTATCTGTGACTGATTTATGTTATGTCTATTTCTATATTTGTTTTCGAAGATTATATATAGCCACTGTGTGATAGCTTTGAGTTTGTATTGGTATGTCGGATTTCCTCCACAAATGAATCTACTATCTTACATATCGGTGCTCGCACAAAGATATTACACGGATGGTCGCTCCTCAACGGCCTTATTCTCCGTGATAGTTGATAGCATTACTCCGTAGTGTTCTCGGCTAGCGTGGGTACAGAGGTGAGGCGTCACATTTACACAGGTTTAGTAAACTGTTTATAGATATACAGCCGACTGAATGACTTGTTCAGTCGACTGAATTCTACTGATAATCAAAAATCACTATAACTCATTTGGTTAGAGCACTTGCCTTTTAAACTAATGACCCGGGTTCGAGCCTCGCTATATCATTTTTTGAAAACTTGATTTTGATTAAATATGCATGCAAGTTTATTTAAATGTGAATGAT
Organism: Allium cepa; assembly: GCA_030765085.1. Taxonomy (NCBI): domain Eukaryota; kingdom Viridiplantae; phylum Streptophyta; class Magnoliopsida; order Asparagales; family Amaryllidaceae; genus Allium; species Allium cepa. The sequence goes on from CM060942.1 coordinate 620,175,077, forward strand.
GATTCTTGAGGAAAGATTTAAACAAAGCACTAAACTAGACTCTATATACATATTTGATGACTCTTGTTAAAAAATATATGACTATATGAACCATATTTTGAGTGTTGAGTCCGGATGTTGTCGTAGTCGTAGATTCGTGAATTATTGTTTCATGTCAGCAATCAAAATCTATGATCCAACATTCTTCCCCATTTTGATGATGACAACTCCATTTGCTACGGACGAATGTTAGACAAGCTTTGTTGACTTAGTTCTCCCCTTGAATCTATGCTGTATATTCCTGTAAATAATTAATCTTTTCTCCCCCTTAATCTGAGCTTACATCGTTTATTCTTGCAAATAGCGTTAGAGCAATATCTTTATCCCTCTTTGTCATTGACAAAAAGGAGAGTTTATATGATGATATAAATTATATTTTACATAAGTGTTAACAATTTAAAACAAAATAACTACTACTTATATTGTAAGGTAGAAGAAAAAAAAATTTAACATTTAAAGCATGTGATATTGAAGGTTCGTACAATTTCCTAATTTTTAGGAAACCATACCCATTTGGGTGTGGTTGAACCTTTATAAATATAATTTTCATTGTTAACTACCATATCAAAATAATCGTCAATGTATTTTTCTCTATTTTTCCAATCAACAGGAACCCAAATACTTAGATAATTTTTATTCACATTTCCCGTCAATGATTTTGTACTATTAAAGAAATTATAAACATTATTGGTTATAGCAGTATATGAATTTCTATAAAAATTGGATTTAGACTTTTTATAATCTAGTACTAGCACTGACATATTTACTATACATGAAAGCGTGTCTAATGCTATTTCTACGATCTTATCCTGAACCACTTTTATCATTTAAATGTCTAGAACTAGATAAAATCATGTTTAAATCGTTTGACCTTTATTAAATTTTATGACTTCAGTGTTAAGTTTATCAAATTTAATCTTAAAGTCGCAATTATTATTTTCAAAGGAAATATTACTATTATTCAAAATATCAATTTTCTTATTTAATTCAGAATTCTCGTTTTTTAACGTACGGTTCTCATTTTTGGGAAGGGAATTTTGAGACTCTGAATTATCTAAAGAGGATTGTAATAAATCATTTTGTCTTTTCAAATCAAAAATTTCTTTTGAAAATTTCTCTCTCTCTTTTTCAAATATGGTGTTTTGTTCATCTAGAGAATCTTTAATATTTATAAAATTATTCTTTAAAACACCAAGTTGATTTTCTAAATCTAACTTCTCATTTTTCAATTTCTCATTTTCACGTTCTACAAATTTCATCTTTTATAAAATAATAAAATTAAGCTTTGAAATCTTATCGCTAATACTAACTAATTCATTATTATCTTTTAATGAAATTTGTAAATCATAAAGTACCTTTTTGTAGTCCTCACTATTGGCTTTGACAGAGATTTTTGCCATTGTATTTCGATTAGATCATTTTCTGGCCATTATTCTATGATGTTGTAACGATCGATAGAATTCCAGGGTTTTAGATTATCAGATAACCGTGTTACGGTTATATGATGACCTCACTCTGATACCAAATGAAGGTGTGCTATAGATCGTGTAATATAGATATATGATAATGCAGAGTTTGGTGATGATAATAATACTGTAAATAGTGTGGAATGTAAAAGCAGTATAGTAAAATGACACCTGAGATTTTTATACTGGTTCGGAGCACCGTCCTACGTCCAGTCCCAGACTCCTTCTGGAATTTCACTAAAACAACAACCCTCACTTAACCCGGAGGAACAGGTCTATACACCCCTGAGCAGCCGAACATGGACCTGAGCAGCAGAACATGATTTCGCCTCAACAGCCGAAGGGATTTCACTTGCCTGAGCAGCAGAACATGACTTCAACTAATACAGAAAATAGTTTTGACTTATGTGTTCTGATAACACAGATTTGTCACTTGTAGTACACCCTTTCTATAATCTTCTCCTCGAGTATAAATATTTATATTTGAAGTGTATGAAGAATAGAAAGGTATAGTATTGTTTTAATGCAGAATATTTTAAAGTATGACAGCAAATAGATTTCAGAAAGTTAGATCAGATAATAAGAGAAATCGATTGTGATTAAGTGTTTTGAAATGAAGTTGGAGTTTGTATTTATAAGAGTTAGAAAGTTACAACTGTTGGTGAAGATTTTCGATCAAAGTGTTGCATTCGAATCTTTTCGTTAAAGGTTCGCAACTCTTCACAAAAGTCGTGTCCTTTCAAAAATATGGCTATTATAGAAATTCAATCAACTGAACCTCTGGGTCAGTCCACTGAATATTCAAACGAATTTTAAATAATTTGAATATTTGTGCACCTGTGCATGTTGCACAAAAATTGTCAGGTCTTGACTTGGTAATTTCTGTGCAATTGGCACAGTTTTACACAGGTTTAGTAAGCTGTTAATATATATTCAGTCGACTGAATGACTTGTTCAGTCAACTTAATTCTGCTGGTAATCAAAAATTACCATAGCTCATTTGGTTAGAGCACTTGCCTTCTAAACTAGTGACCCGGGTTCGAGCCTCGCTATATGCATTTTTTGAAAACTTGATTTTGATTAAAATATGCATGCAAGTTTATTTGAATGTGAATGATGATTCTTGAGGAAAGATTTTAACAAAGCACTAAACTAGACTCTATATACATATTTGATGACTCTTGTTAAAAAATATATGACTATATGAACCATACTTTGAGTCTTGAGTCCGGATGTTGTCGTAGTCGTAGATTCGTGAATTGTTGTTTCATGTTAGCAATCAAAACTGATAATCCAACAGCAGATGCATTGACCAGAAAGAAAGCAACCCTTAGCCCTTCGTTCTTAGGGTGGAGAAGCTTAGAGTTTATTTCTACTTTTGATTTTAAGTCCTCTATGGACATTACTTCGGAATGTTGGCAATCTTAGAGGTAAGGCCCACCCTTACGGATCAGATTGGATCGAGGCAGCGGGAGGATTCGGTACTCATGGATATTATGGATAGGGTTAGCCGAGGAGAGGTATCAAGACATCTCCAATGCTTTTCCATTGATATCAGAGGATGGCTTAGGAGAGATAGAAGGCTTTGTGCTCCACGCGTCGGTGACTTGTTGAGAGCAGTTTTGAAGGAGGCGCACCATTCCCGTATGACTATTTACATAGGTGGTGACAAAATGTATCAAGATATGAAGAGGATGTTATATTAGGGTGGTATGAAAGACGTGGCAGAATTCGTAGTTAAGCGTCTCATATGCCAAAGGGTAAAAGCAGTGCAGTAGAAGCCCGGTGGATTATTTCAGGCCTTAAATGTACCGGACTGGAAGTGGGATAGTATTTCTACGGATTTCGTTGATGGCTTACCCCGTTCTAGGAAAGGGAACACTAGCATTTGGGTGATTGTTGATGGATTGACCAAGAATGCTCACTTTATCCCAGTTAATTGTAAGTGTATGGCTTCATATTTGGCATCCTTGTATACACGAGAGATAGTCCGTCTACACAGAGTTCCTTCTAGTGTTGTTAGTGATAGAGATCCCATTTTCACTAGCAATTTTTGGAGAAACTTACATGAGGCGCTAGGGACGCAACCTAGGTTGAGTGCGACCTATCACCCCCAAATGGATGGCCAAACGAAGAGGGAAAATAGAGTGCTTGAGGACTTATTATGGATGTGCATTTTGGTCTTTGGAGGAACTTGGGAGGAGCATCTTCCGTTTGTTGAGTTTGCGTACAATAATAATTACCAAACAAGTATAAGAATGGCACCATTTGAAGCTGTATATGGGAGATCTTGCAAGTCGCCATCATGTTGGGTAGAGTATACAGAGAAGATATTACTTGGACTCAATGTCGTTAGGGAGACTGTTGAGAGGGTGGAGTTTATTCAGTGAAGAATGAAGACGGCTCAAGACAGACAAAAGTTGTAACGTCCCGGATTTTTCAGCGTTGTATCTGAAATATTCAAATGGTTTTAAATATAGGAATTGAATTATAAATTGGTTTTGAATATGGAAAACTTGGATTTATCTTTTCAGAAAGTAGATACAGTAATTTGTTGAATAATATAATTATTCAATTCAATAAATGAAGATTGAGTGAAATATTTAATCATAAGTTTCGAGCTCGTTAAAAATATTTTAAAGGCTTGTAGAATTTATATTGATAGTATTGAAGATAGTAGAAGTGTTAAAATTAAATTTGGTAGTGTTTTGTTCAGTTTTAAAATTATATCATTTAAATTAATATTTAAAAATAGCCTTCCGAGGCACAGTCTCAGATTTCAACAAAACCAGTTTCATTGGATCCGTAATATTGTATTATTATCAGATTTTAATTTTCATAGTGTTTGGAGTGATCGTTTGGCCGTACGATAAGTAAACGGGTTGAAAATTAAATCGAGATTTAATATAATAACTAGGTTCAAAAAGCTATCTTCTCTATCCGATCGAATTGGGATTCAAAACCTTTTCCATTTCGTTTGGAATAGGGGTATAACATTATAAATGCCTAGCAGCATGCCTCAATAGGAGTTCACGATTTTAAGCAACGTAAATCGAGACATTTTGAATTTGAATTTAAATTATATATATATATATATATATATATTCTCGTTCAACCCAACATTCAGCTGCCTTCTTTCAAATCGAAACTTTTTCCCTTCAAATACCTGCAACTTCCCTCAAATCACTGTCCCCCACTCGTATAAGAAACCACTCCATCGTGTCTTCTGTTCTCCTTCCTTTGTAATTCATGCATTAGATCGAGAAAATAAATAAAAATGCAAGTCTCCTTTTATAAATCCCGTGACCCTTATCTCCCATCCAAATCGAACAAAAACGAAAAAAATGGCCGCCGATCTCTCTCTCTCGTCCCTCTCGTCCTCAAATTTTAAAAAACCATCTTCAAATCGATTCGAACGAAATCGAGTTCCTTATTCTCGGACGCTCCGAGTACTAAGGATCAATTGCATCTCGATGGCTAGTCTTGGAGTAGCTAGGGTTTAGTCTTGAGGAGTTTGGGTATGTACCCGACAGCGTGGGTGAGGGGATCGCAATGGCTTGAAAGAAAGGTTGCGATTGATGACCTGCGATGGCAGCTTCACTGCTGGGTCACGGTGGAAGGAGCAGACTTGAACTCGAGACCGAGGACAAGTTGAACCAGCATGGCCGCGATGGCATGTTGTCGAGTCAAGGCTGATGGGGGTAGCGATGTTGAGGAAGGGCAGGGGTGATGGTCGGCGATGTCGATATGCTGGTCGCATTCGTTTTGGGTAAGGTATATATATTTATACGATTATTTTTTATAATTTTATAATATATATTGATATTATAAAGAAAAAATATTACAGGAAGTATAAAAATCATTTCTATTTATATATATGTATACAGGGTGAGGTATATGCATACAATCATACAAAAAAATTTAAACCAAGATTTTTGCAAATATATATATATGTTAAAAAAATTTACAATAAGAAGGAATTACTGTTGTTTATATAAAGTAAAAAGGCTGCTAAGCAATTTTTAATTTTATGTTAATAAAGATAGGTAAAATAATAAATGTATGTGTGTGTATATATACATAAGACTTTGGAAAGTATAAGAATTTATATAACTTAGATTTTTATGAAATCTATAAAGAATATTTTCATAAGTATATAACAAAAGGAAAATGGAAATACTTAACTAGTTTATTTAAAATAATTTATTAAAGTGATTAAATTATTTAATTTACTTGTATTAATTATTTTTAGTTACCAAAAGATTTTTAAAAGGGTAGTAGTTAAAATTTATCATTAGTTAAGTAATTTATAAAATGAGATAAATGGTCCAATTATTTTGAATATTAATAACCGTAAATGTTTATAAAAGGTCAAACATGGGGAAACCGAGGTGAGATTGAAGCGGATGGGCAGACAAAAATCAAAGGTGAGTTAATCTCACTCTTTTGAATTTTTATTTAAATTTAAATGGTTGAATTTAAATAGTTGGTTGAATGATTGGATTGATTTGATGTGCTATATTATATATAGTAGTATAAAGTATATATTGGAGTGATTGATTTCCCGAATTATATAGCGGATGAGACCCTATGCACCGCATAATAGCGGATGATATTATATAAATCCATATACTGCGATATTCCACCTCGAAGCGGAATTGGTATTTTATATTGTGCTAACGTCTATGAATGCAGGGAAACATGTTGGAGGGATCCAACTGGATTTCTCAAAAATATTTAGATTTGTTAAAATATTTTGTAATATAATTATCTGCCATCCTATGATGACTTATATTGATAATTGGAAATGTTGGATACTATGGTTGATTTAAAATATTTCGATGAAATGAGTTATCAAAATATATAGAAATGGGATTTTCGAAAAGAAAATAAAAAAGTGAATTTTGAGTAAAATAATCATAGAAATTTGAATAAATTAAAAAAGAATTGGAAAAGAATAAAATGTGATTTTTAAATTCTGATAAATAAAATTTCAAGTGCGAGAAATGAGATTTTGAATAAATGGGAATAAGTGATTTTATTTTTAAACTCAAGTAATATTATTTCAAGAAATAAAGAATTTATTTTGAAATTCAAGGTTTGAATTTATTCGAAAGGATAAAGAAAAAATTTGGGAAATATGAAATTAGTATTTTCAGTTAAAAGATTTTAAATCATAATGAAGAAATAAAATATGAAGTTAATGGATTTTGGAATAAATGGAGTAAGTAAGGAAGTTTATTTAACAGTGAAGTAAATTGGAAATCAATTTGGGAATTGATTTAAGCGTGTAAAACCGGGATTTTTAAAAGAGAAGCGAGACTTGAAATTTATAAACTGGGTTTATAAAAGCGAAGTGATATATCAGTGGATATTTGAAAGAATGAACTTACGGTGGGAATTTATTAAGGGAATGAGTAAATTTGTTTAAAAATAAATAGTGATTTTCCTAGATAGCCAAGTACGTTTTCAAAGAATTTTTTTAAATATAAGTTACAAGTTTTAATGTTGTTTTAAAAAGCATGTTTTAGAAAATTTAGTATTTCTAAATGTTTAAATTCTAAAGTAAGTATTTTTCAAATCTATTATCGTAGTAATTATTTAAAGGTGACTTGATATTTTGTTTTAAGGGAGAAAATCTAGTTTTATATTTTATAAAGTAATCTCATTTTAAATATTCCTAAAGTATATATTTTTAATAAAGTATTGAAGTAGTTTTCAATTTAAATGTTAAAGTATATTTTATAATAAAGTGTTTTTAAATTATTTTAAAAAATCTAAAGATTTGTACTTGATGCTTTCAGTGGAAATAAATAGTTTGGAATTTATTCCATGAGAAGAATAGGGTTTGAAAATTGTTTTTAAAAGGGCTGAAAATGGAAATATATCTTGCGAAGATATTTTAAGTTTAATAAATAATTTGGAAAATTATTTATGTTGATGGTTGTTTATGAATGTTAATTTATAGTTAGATAACTGACTATCAATATTTGGCCAATGCGCTGATCGTTTCGAAGAGACCGGGATTGGGATTTAATTCCCGAAAACCACTTCGATCCGATGTGAACGTTTTCGTGGAAAAACGAGTTCGGTGTCAAAGATGGAGCAGTGAAGTGCAAGGGCAAGTTGCTACTAATCCTGAGGATGATTCCAAAATGGATGTAGTAGGAGTAGTGCCTTCAGTTCCGTTCGAACCGGGGCGGACTTATATGGATGAATGCTTTTAGAACATCATTAGGTGGGCGATGATCATTCCAAGTGATATGTTCTAAAAGGTAACGCTTAGCCTCGAACCTCATCAACCGGGAATGACTGAAAATCAGGGGATATGAAGCAAGGCTAAGTGGGTAGCACCCATTAGGTTGAGGTCATCCCTATCTAGATGTTCCTTTTTATTCGTCTTGGTGGTGCGGTTGCTGATCGCAACCGTGGGGTGATCTTACTCGGGATTATCCAGTGAGGGGTAGTCCCGGTCTTGTGTTGCAGGGGATTGGGAGTAATCATCGGTACTGTGATCTAGGCCACGTACTGTGAAAGGTGGTACCCTAGTGCCTAGTCATTAGTTGGAAATCCATTCTTCCTACGCGCCTTTACGGTTTTGATTATGCCCAACTATTGCTGAAACGTGAGATGCAAGCATTTCAGCTAGGTTCCATTTTACTTTCTATAGACACTATTATAATATCAGAGGACTTTGATAAAAATGTTTTGGCTATCGTAAGGTAAAAACCTGACATGTTTATTTGTGGCGTGGTCTTACGAGATGCTTTTGTTTTCAAAAGAATTTTGAAACTTTATTGATCCAATTGAGTGTGGTTTTCTCACGCCGGTTTTCCAGACTGACTCGGGTGTTATTTAACTATAATGCTCGGGTCAGACCGGGTATTATAGATTATAGGAAATGATGCTGTGGAGCTGGGTGGAAATACGTACTTCCGTACTTGTATGAAATATTCCGCTGTGTATTCAGTTTTGGAAAGGACGAGATATATAACCGTCATGAGTTGTGTTGTTATTTGTATTGAACTCTGATGCTGTACTCTGATGCTGTAATGTATAAACTGATGTATTTGTTTTTGTGTAAAGATCATTTATTATCTATTATATCTTATTCCGCTGCGATGGTTAGATTCTGATGTTGTTTTCTATTTTCTTCTTCTACCTACCTCTTCTTCTTTAACCCAAATGGTTCCTATTTCCGTACATCCCAAGTTAATTGAGGGAGAGTAAAGTCGACTCTAGAGGTACAGATTTGCTGGTCGTTTCACTTAGTGTAACAACCCGGGATTTGCATTACCAATTAATAAATAAAAGTTAAGATTTTTATTTATTCTTAATGAAGCATAAAAGGATTTGGAATAACAAAATTTATTTGAAAAGGGCTATTTTAATTAAATGGGAAATATGGGATTTTAAAATGAGGATAAAATGTTATTTTGGAGAGTTAAATATTTAAAGAGATTTTAAAACGGGTTTGGGTAAGAAATGAGTTCATAAACATACATGAACACTTAGAATTTTTTTGGAAACATTGTAATAACCGTCTTCTTATTGGGTTGCAAAACTTGACCCAATAACCCACCCTAAACCTCCCCTATATATTATCTCAAACTCTCATAACCTCCTTCATTCAACCCTAATCAAAACCCTAATCATTTCCTAAAGCTTCTTAACAAAAATGGCCTCCATCTTCATCTCCTTCAAGTTTTAGCTTATGCAAGTCATTTTATGCAAAGGTAATGCAAATACCCACCTCAAATCCAACTTTTATATCTTTCTCATTTCTGAAATTTGTTTGTTAACACATGTTTTATGTGTTTTTATGATCTTATAGCCTCCTAATCATCTTTTGCTAACTTGGGTTGATGCTAGAATGTTCATTGTTGCTTTCTAGAGAGGTATATTGCTAAAAACCTCTTATAACATGTGTTTTATCCTCTTTTGACTTCATAAATCATTTTGTAACACATGTTTTATCATGTAACATGAGTATCATAGGTCTTTGATCATTTTGCTTTGAATTTGGGGTTGCACATAAGGTGTTTGTGAATTTGCTTAATAAGGTAATGCTAAGCTTTGGCCCTTCGTTGCCTTTAATTTTGTGTATTAACCATTATATGCTAGTTAATGATTGTTGTTAATGAAATTTGATGCCAAAAACTTGAAAAAAACACCCCAAATCATCAAAAAACTGCAAAATGCTCGGGCTGGAAATGTTCAGGCTGAAAATGGGCTGAAAACAGGCTAAAACAGGCCAAAACAGGGCTTTGGGTGCATCAGGACAGGCCTGGGCTGCACCCAGGCAAAGCAGGGCTAGCCCAACTGGGCTAGCCAGATGTAGGCCAGCCCACATGGGCTGGCACGCATGGCCTCCCCAGCCCGCCCACCCCAGCCCGCGCGGGCTGGGGGCAGGGCCCACATCCCCAGCCCGAGCGGGCTGGGGCCTGGGCCGCCCACCCCAGCCCGAGCGGGCTGGGGGGGGCTGCCACTCCCCAGCCCAAGCGGACTGGGGGCCCTTAAAAAAAAAAAAACCTCTATTTCCAGCTTTTGAGTTCCACTTCGCGATGTCGCCACGTTCACATCGGAAGTCGAAATTCGACATTTTTGGTCTCGTTGGAAAGGTGGAGTTGCGAACTCCATCTCTGGAAAATTTGGACAACATTGGAGTTCGTTTGGTACTTCGATTTTCGTGCCAAAGTTAGACTCTGGTCGCTGTTGGAAAACAGTATGAATCTTTCTCTGGCTTCAACTTTGAGACGTCGCTGCCACTTTGTCTCAACTCGAAATCCAGAAATTCTTTTTGCATCTTAAAGTAGAGATGTTGGACTATATGCCTACCAGTTTTCATGCCATTTGGACACAGTTTGCTGGTCCAAATAAATTGCCGAACTTGGGTTCGCAACAGTTTTTGAATGGTTTCAAACACTTAGAATATTTTTGATGATTTTCTGGTTTTCGTCGATTTCTTTGAGATTTGTCTCTGGATTTCGTACACGGGCTTTATAAAAATGATTTAAAAGGATTTTTCACTCCAAAATGGCTTTTGAAAATTATTATATAATATTATTTTTAATTATTAAATTAATTACTCCATAATAGGAGACTTTTTAAAAGACCGTTTTAAAGTGATTTCAAAATCAATTATAAATCCGTTTCGCACCATTATTTTCTATAATTAAAATCACACACTCACTTTTTAGCACATCGAGCGAAGTGGAAAGGTGCTTAAACGGTTAGGAAATCTCCGGCCTATGGAACCGTGTGTATTTTCTTTCCGGTTAATCCCCGACCTATTCGGTTGATCGTTTTGACCTTTGGGTCTAGTTTACCGATGATACGAGGTAGACTTTTTATTGTTTGGAGTGTGAGCTTGCTATTGGTTAGTAAACCGTTTAGTGCGAACGTGGGGTATGTGAATCATTGTTAACACTTTACGGGTTCCTCTCCAAGATGTTAGTGGCACATTAGCCTCTGGGCGGCCAGTACTGGACCTCTGGGTCACCATGCCTCTGGGCAACCGTCTATGGACACCTGCTCTATGGAGCAGTTTATTTTCGGCGTGTGCCTCTGGGCCTTTATCCTTTTGGGAAGGATCTCGCTGTTTCGCGCGTTCCGCATCTATGCGAGTGATCGATCACAACTCTACAGTACTTGGCAATAACGACTCTGGTCGGTGCACGTGCAATATTTGTATTGTCTGATGATTTTATATCCATTCGAGTATCGCCATTCGGTGTTGGTTCTATGGAACCATACGATGTGAGCGCGATTACTTTGTGGATTCATAGTGTCTCTGGACACTGCTTTTCAGTATTCGATTTCATTGATTTTTCATTATATCCCTATTGCTCTTTGGAGCATCGATCTTTGCTTGGGCATTGATTATTGACTCTGGTCACTCTTGGGATTATTGCCTATGGGCAACTTTATATAGCTTTGGCTACGCCGATGATATGAGGCGATTTTATTTATTCCACACTTTGGTGTTGATATTCTCTTTGGAGATTTTTACTGTTTATTGATGATTAGGGATCGTCATTATATTCATGTAGTCCATATTACTCTTCTCTTTGAAGAACTTTTTTATTTATGTACTGCATTATTATATATATATATCTCAGTTATTACTGATTGTTTAGCTAGCCTGACCCGAGTGTTTTCGCTCGAGTCAGACCGAGTTGTTTCAGGTTAGGTCTCTGGACTTAGCTTTCTGTGCTTCCGCTTGGACATTATCTGCTATGCTGATAGATAGCTCTTTTATTTGTCTACTATTCAGCTACTCTGTTATTTCAGACTCTTATGTACATATTTTTGACTCACATGTGTGAGCGGTGGCTTTGTACCCACCTTTTGATACTTGAATCTGTATTGACGATATATTGTACCTATGTTCTGTGACTGTTATGTGACTGTTCTGTGATGATGATGTTATCATTTAGTATTATGTTTGTTCTGAACCTATTTTCCTTAGCCATTGTAGTTTCGTTATAAATATCTATTGGATATGTCGAACCACTTAAGAAAAGAAAACCACCTATTCGACGTATTCAGTAGATAGTTATAGCTTGATTACATATGGTCGCTTCCATTATACTCTATTCTCCGTTCTAGTAGACGGTATTACTCCGTAATACTCTTTACTAGAGTGGGTATCGGAGTGGGGCGTTACATTTTGGTATCAGAGCTAAGGTTCAGAATTAAGCATAACAAACACAGAACGGTTACACTTAGTACAATACATTTTAATTGGATCCGAATTAAATCAAATCCCTTCCTTATGCCTCGATAGATAAGTTAGGAGTATGTGTAGGAATTTATTATATTCCGTAGTATTCCTTAATTAAGTATCTATCATTGAATCTTGTCTAACTCTAATTCCCGTTTGACTTTCAGTATGTCTGGAAGAGGAAGAGGGAGAACCACACGTCAGACTAGTGCTGCTGGGCAGTCCAGCAACACTCATCCAGAGGGCTTGTTCATGACTACCGACCAGATCATGGAGCTGGTTCGGAATTCTCAGTCTCCAGCCCCAGTTGCTGATGCTCCGCGCATGTCTGTTTTTGCGCGTCTCTGCAGTGATTTTAGCCATCTCGGAGGGAAGCCGTTCAGTGGCTCCGAGAATGTCTTAGAGGTCCAGGCTTGGATTCGGATATGCGAGCGCATTTTTACTCGTATGGATATCTCGGATCATGATCGTGTTCTTATTGCTTCTAGTCGGCTTCGGAGTCATGCCCTGGATTGGTACGAACTCCTTATTGCCGAGGTCGATGAGACCACAATTACTTGGGCTCAGTTTCGTCAGAGATTTGAGCTCAAATTCATCCCAGAGTCAGAGAAGAACTCCCTTGCTCGCCACTTTCTTGATCTCAAGCAGGGGAAGTCCTCCGTATCCGACTATGTCTCTTCCTTCGAGGCCCTGTCCAAGTACGGCCTTGAGTTTATTGCTACTCCTTATAAGAGGAACCTCAAATTTGTTGAGGGCTTGAAGAAATATCTGAAGAGGCATCTTATGCTACAGCTTGAGCTCTCATTCGAGAAGCTGGTCGATGCAGCCCTACATCTTGAGTTAGTCGAGATGGAGCATAGTGATGATGATGGTGGGGGTTCCAAAAACCCCAACCAGAAGCGGGGTCCATTTCAGAAGAACAAGCCTTGGAACAAGAAGAAGAAGACTGGCAGTTCTGCTGTCCAGGCTTAGCCTCAGATTCAGTCACAGCCTAGTGGAACCCGTCCTCCGAAGAAATGCTTCAACTGCGGTTCTCCAGATCACTTTATTCGAGAGTGTCCCAAACCTCTCTATTGTACCTTTTGCAAGAAGGAGGGACACAGGATCTCCACTTGTCCTATTGCTCCAGCTAGTGCCAAGCCTGGCAAGCTTAATGTTGCCAAGGCTCCTGCATCTTCAGCTCGGCCTCGAGGTACGCATCCTTCCATTCTCGAGGGTTCTATTTTATTTCATGGTAGATCTTGTAGAGTTCTCTTTGATACGGGTGTCTCTCACTCATTCGTATCAAAGGAGCTAGTAGATGCTTTATCCTTGGATGTTACTTGTCTGGTTTCTTCACTAAGGATTGTGAATCCCATCGGCGGATCCACGACCCTTAGCTTGCTTTGTGAGAATATAGATATCGATCTTTGTGGATTTTCTTTCCGTGCGAATCTGCACGTTATGGAGTATTTGGGTTTTGATATGATTCTTGGCATGGATTGGCTCGCTCAGCACGACGCCAAAATTATTTGTTCGGAGCGGATATTATTCATTCATCACCCTGATTCGTCCTCTCCATTAGCTATTGTTCTTTAGGATGTTGGGCTTTCTGATGTTACTTTATTTTCTCTTGATACACGAGATGAGGATTTGGACATATCTCGTATTCCTGTCGTTCGGGATTTCCCCGATATATTCGAGCCAGTATCTGGCCTGCCGCCAAAGCGGGCCATTGAGTTCCGCATCGATCTCATTCCAGGCTCCCACCCAGTTGGACGTCCTCCCACGAGGATGTCTACTAAAGAGAATGAGGAACTCAGGAAGCAGTTAGTGGAGCTTGAGATGAAGCAGATCATTCGGTCCAGTTCTTCGCCACGGGGTGCTGCTGTGGTCTTCGTTAAGAAGCCCGATGGCTCTCTTAGGCTTTGCATTGACTATCGCAAGCTTAATGAGTTGACCATCAGAAATCGTTATCCATTACCACGGATAGACGATATGTTTGATCAGTTGAGCGGTGCGAAGGTCTTTTCACAGCTCGACCTTGCCACCGGATTTCATCAGCTCCGAGTTGCGGAAGATAGCATCCCTCTTACCGCTTTCCGCACTCGTTATGGTTCTTTTGAGTGGTTGGTCATGCCATTCGGCTTGATGAACGCACCAGCTTTCTTCGTCGATCTTATGAATCGAGTATTTCAGCAATACATCGATAGATTCGTTCTGGTTTTCATCGACGATATTCTTATTTATTCTAGATCCGAGGCAGAGCATGCTCATCATTTGCGGATCATCTTGGATACTCTTCGTCAGCATCAGCTTAAAGCCAAGATCTCCAAGTGCCATTTTTGGGAGAGAAATGTCAAGTTCTTGGGCCATATTGTATCATCTGAGGGTGTTTCTGTCGATCCTGCCAAGATCGAAGCTATCCAGAATTGGAAGCAGCCCGAGAACGTTCATGATATTCGCAGCTTCCTTGGTCTGGCGGGTTATTACCGTCGGTTTGTCAAGGATTTATCTCGAGCTGCACTTCCCCTTACGACGCTGACTCGTAAGGGTGTTCGCTTTATTTGGTCTGATAAGTGTGAAGCTTCCTTTCAGCGACTGAAGGAACTTCTCACTCATGCTCCTATTCTTGTGGTTCCTGAAAGTAACCAGGATCTGGTTGTTTACACCGATGCTTGTGGTAGCGGGCTCGGTGTCGTGCTTATGCAGAAGGATCGGGTAGTTGCTTATGCTTCCAGGCAGCTACGTCCGAATGAGGTTCGCTATCCGACTCATGATCTTGAGTTGGTAGCTATCGTCTTTGCCTTGAAGACGTGGCGTCACTTTCTATTAGGCGAACGTTTCACTCTTTACACCGATCACAAGTCGCTGAAGTATCTATTCAGTCAGAGGGATCTCAATATGAGGTAGCAGCGATGGCTTGAGTTTCTCGCCTCATATGATTTAGATATTCAGTATACCCCTGGCAAGGGTAATCGTGTTGCAGATGCGCTCAGTCGCAAGCACTCGGCGGTAGTTTCTATGATGATTGCCAAGTGGGATGTTCTTGAGACTCTATCTTTATGTGATATTAGAGATCGAGCTCCATCTTCTGATGCTCCTGTCTTATTATTTAGCTTGGAAGCTCGTCCTATCTTATTGGATCGCATTGCCCATGCTCAGCGGCAGGATCCAGACTTATTGCATCTTATTCATCTTCTCGAGTCGGGATCCAGTGATGAGACATTGCTGGATTATTCTCTGGATTTTCATCGGTGTCTTCGTAGGAAGAACTGTATTGTTGTACCATCTGATTTATCACTTAGGCGTGACATTCTAGACGAGTGCCATCGCACTAAGTACACTATACATCCTGGTTCGAGTAAGATGTATGCCGATATGTGCCGGCTATATTATTGGGAGGGTTTGAAGAGAGATGTGGCAAGTTATGTGAGTAGTTGCATGACTTGTCAACAGATCAAGGCCGAGCATCAGCGTCCATCTGGTCTTCTTCAGCCTCTAGAGATTTCATTATGGAAATGGGATCAGATATCCATGGATTTCATTGACGGTCTGCCTCGATCGAGGTCAGGACATACTTCTATATGGGTTATTGTTAATCGCTTGACCAAATCGACTCATTTCATTCCGATTAAGTCCACTCGGACTGCACCTCAGTTGGCCAAGCTCGATGTGAAGGAAGTCGTTCGACTTCATGGCATTCCTAGCTCTATCGTCTGCGATCGAGACACTATCTTTACTAGTCACTTCTGGAAGTGCCTACAGTCAGCTTTGGGCACAAAGCTGAATCTCTCGACTGCTTATCATCCTCAGACCGACGGTCAGACGGAGAGGGTGAATCGTGTTTTAGAGGATCTTTTGCGCTGTTGTATTTTGGATTTCGGAGGTAGTTGGGAGGATCACTTACAGCTCGTAGAGTTCTCCTACAACAACAGCTATCAGTCTAGTATCGGCATGGCACCTTTCGAGGCTCTCTACGGAAGGCCATGTCGCTCTCCTACATGTTGGTTAGAATCTGGCAAGAAGCTCATTCTTGGTCCAGATTCAGTTCGAGAATCTTCTGAGAAGATCGTGCTTATCCGTCAGAGAATGAAAGAGGCACAAGACCGCCAGAAATCCTACGCGAACAACCGTAGGAAGCCACTTGAGTTCTCCATTGGCGATTCTGTCTTTATTCGGGTTTCTCCCATGAAGGGGGTTGTGCGTTTCAGCTCCACAGGGAAATTGGCTCCTCGCTATATTGGACCATTTCCTATTACGGAAAGCATCGGCCCCGTTGCTTATCGTGTGGCTCTACCTGCTCATTTTTTTGGAATGCATGACGTGTTCCATGTTTCTCAG
The DNA here is from genome assembly GCA_030765085.1 of Allium cepa. Classification (NCBI taxonomy): domain Eukaryota; kingdom Viridiplantae; phylum Streptophyta; class Magnoliopsida; order Asparagales; family Amaryllidaceae; genus Allium; species Allium cepa. The sequence continues at coordinate 620,191,631 of CM060942.1, forward strand.
CTTCGCAGGTGTGTTCGTGATCCTGATTCTATCATTGAGCCGCATGTCGTACCTGATTTAGAGATCTTACCTGACTTATCTTTGGAGCAGCAACCTCTCCGTGTGCTTGATTCGGAGGTTAGACGCCTTCGCAACAAAGAGGTTCCACTCGTGAAGATTCAATGGTCACTGAATCCTAAGGACTGCACTTGGGAGACCAGAGAATCTATCGAGCGCTCTTATCCTGGCTTTCTCCCATCTTCTTCTACGGGTAAGAATTCTCTATTTTATCTCTATCACTTCTTTTGTGGATTTGACGTTATAGACGACATCTATCTTAAGGAATTGCGGGGACGCAATTTTCTTAAGGGGGGAGTCTGTAACAACCCGGGATTTGCATTACCAATTAATAAATAAAAGTTAGGATTTTTATTTATTCTTAATGAAGCATAAAAGGATTTGGAATAACAAAATTTATTTGAAAAAGGCTATTTTAATTAAATGGGAAATATGGGATTTTAAAATGAGGATAAAATGTTATTTTGGAGAGTTAAATATTTAAAGAGATTTTAAAACGGGTTTGGGTAAGAAATGAGTTCATAAACATACATGAACACTTAGAATTTTTTTGGAAACATTGTAATAACCGTCTTCTTATTGGGTTACAAAACTTGACCCAATAACCCACCCTAAACCTCCCCTATATATTATCTCAAACTCTCATAACCTCCTTCATTCAACCCTAATCAAAACCCTAATCATTTCCTAAAGCTTCTTAACAAAAATGGCCTCCATCTTCATCTCCTTCAAGTTTTAGCTTATGCAAGTCATTTTATGCAAAGGTAATGCAAATACCCACCTCAAATCCAACTTTTATATCTTTCTCATTTCTGAAATTTGTTTGTTAACACATGTTTTATGTGTTTTTATGATCTTATAGCCTCCTAATCATCTTTTGCTAACTTGGGTTGATGCTAGAATGTTCATTGTTGCTTTCTAGAGAGGTATATTGCTAAAAACCTCTTATAACATGTGTTTTATCCTATTTTGACTTCATAAATCATTTTGTAACACATGTTTTATCATGTAACATGTGTATCATAGGTCTTTGATCATTTTGCTTTGAATTTGGGGTTGCACATAAGGTGTTTGTGAATTTGCTTAATAAGGTAATGCTAAGCTTTAGCCCTTCGTTGCCTTTAATTTAGTGTATTAACCATTATATGCTAGTTAATGATTGTTGTTAATGAAATTTGATGCCAAAAACTTGAAAAAAACACCCCAAACCTTCAAAAAACTGCAAAATGCTCAGGCTGGAAATGTTCAGGCTGAAAATGGGCTGAAAACAGGCTAAAACAGGCCAAAACAGGGCTCTGGGTGCACCAGGACAGGCCTGGGCTGCACCCAGGCAAAGCAGGGCTAGCCCAACTGGGCTAGCCAGAGGTAGGCCAGCCCACATGGGCTGGCACGCATGGCCTCCCCAGCCCGCGCGGGCTGGGGCTCGGCCCGCCCTCCCCAGCCCGCGCGGGCTGGGGACTAGGCCCGCATCCCCAGCCCGAGCGGACTGGGGCCTGGGCCGCCCATCCCAGCCCGAGCGGGCTGGGGGGGGCTGCCACTTCCCAGCCCAAGCGGGCTGGGGGCCCTTAAAAAAAAAAAAAAAAAAAACCTCTATTTCCAGCTTTTGAGTTCCACTTCGCGATGTCGCCACGTTCGCATCGGAAGTCGAAATTCGACGTTTTTGGTCTCGTTGGAAAGGTGGAGTTGCGAACTCCATCTCTGGAAAATTTGGACAACATTGGAGTTAGTTTGGTACTTCGATTTTTGTGCCAAAGTTAGACTCTGGTCGCTGTTGGAAAACAGTATGAATCTTTCTCTGGGTTCAACTTTGAGACGTCGCTGCCACTTTGTCTCAACTCGGAATCCAGAAATTCTTTTTGCATCTTAAAGTAGGGATGTTGGACTATATGAATACCAGTTTTCATGCCATTTGGACATAGTTTGCTGGTCCAAATAAATTGCCGAACTTGGGTTCGCAACAGTTTTTGAATGGTTTCAAACACTTAGAATGTTTTTGATGATTTTCTGGTTTTCGTCGATTTCTTTGAGATTTGTCTCTGGATTTCGTACACGGGCTTTATAAAAAGGATTTAAAAGGATTTTTCACTCCAAAATGGCTTTTGAAAATTATTGTATAATATTATTTTTAATTATTAAATTAATTACTCCATAATAGGAGACTTTTCAAAAGACCGTTTTAAAGTGATTTCAAAATCAATTATAAATCCGTTTCGCACCATTATTTTCTATAATAAAAATCACACACTCACTTTTTAGCACATCGAGCGAAGTGGAAAGGTGCTTAAACGGTTAGGAAATCCCCGGCCTATGGAACCGTGTGTATTTTCTTTCCGGTTAATCCCCGACCTATTCGGTTGATCGTTTTGACCTTTGGGTCTAGTTTACCGATGATACGAGGTAGACTTTTTATTGTTTGGAGTGTGAGCTTGCTATTGGTTAGTAAACCGTTTAGTGCGAACGTGGGGTATGGGACTCATTGTTAACACTTTACGGGTTCCTCTCCAAGATGTTAGTGGCACATTAGCCTCTGGGCGGCCAGTACTGGACCTCTGGGTCACCATGCCTCTGGGCAACCGTCTATGGACACCTTCTCTATGGAACAGTTTATTTTCGGCGTGTGCCTCTGGGCCTTTATCCTTTTGGGAAGGATCTCGCTGTTTCGCGCGTTCCGCATCTGTGCGAGTGATCGATCACAACTCTACAGTACTTGGCAGTAACGACTCTGGTCGGTGCACGTGCAATATTTGTATTATCTGATGATTTTATATCCATTCGAGTATCGCCATTCGGTGTTGGTTCTATGGAACCATACGATGTGAGCGCGATTACTTTGTGGATTCACGGTGTCTCTGGACACTGCTTTTCAGTATTCGATTTCATTGATTTTTCATTATATCCCTATTGCTCTTTGGAGCATCGATCTTTGCTTGGGCATTGATTATTGACTCTGGTCACTCTTGGGATTATTGCCTATGGGCAACTTTATATAGCTTTGGCTACGCCGATGATATGAGGCGATTTTATTTATTCCACACTTTGGTGTTGATATTCTCTTTGGAGATTTTTACTGTTTATTGATGATTAGGGATCGTCATTATATTCATGTAGTCCATATTACTCTTCTCTTTGAAGAAGTACTGTTTTATTTATGTACTGCATTATTATATATATCTCAGTTATTACTGATTGTTTAGCTAGCCTAACCCGAGTGTTTTCGCTCGGGTCAGACCGAGTTGTTTCAGGTTAGCTCTCTGGACTTAGCTTTCTGTGCTTCCGCTTGGACAATATCTGCTATGCTGATAGATAGCTCTTTTATTTGTCTACTATTCAGCTACTCTGTTATTTCAGACTCTTATGTACATATTTTTGACTCACATGTGTGAGCGGTGGCTTTGTACCCACCTTTTGATACTTGAATCTGTATTGACGATATATTGTACCTATGTTCTGTGACTGTTATGTGACTGTTCTGTGATGATGATGTTATCATTTAGTATTATGTTTGTTCTGAACCTATTTTCCTTAGCCATTGTAGTTTCGTTATAAATATCTATTGGATATGTCGAACCACTTAAGAAAAGAAAACCACATATTCGACGTATTCAGTAGATAGTTATAGCTTGATTACATATGGTCGCTTCCATTATACTCTATTGTCCGTTCTAGTAGACGGTATTACTCCGTAATACTCTTTACTAGAGTGGGTCTCGGAGTGGGGCGTTACACTTAGTATCAAAGCTGAAAGGTTAAGAGAGAACCTTGGCTCTGGTGGGGATTACTCATTGAAAATGGAGTCCGTAGTACTCTAGAATGAGTTTGAGCGTATTAATAGATATGAGCACGTATTTGTTAGTGAATATGAATTGTTTTAATATTGTGTTGACTTATTGGTGGAATGGAATATGAATTTCGATCGAGTAAGTTGGCCGCTATTCAAGAAGAGTTTATAAACACATGACACGATAAATTGATAGTATTGTTTTAAAGGTGGGTGAATGAAATAATTTTACCCAAAATATATTTTGATATAAAAGAAATATTTTCTTAAATTGTTATATAACTTGGATATTTGGATGATAATATTTTAAACAAATAAGATTATAAATTTTTTTTGGAATGACTTGTATAATCAAATGGGAATTTGTATGAGCATTAATTATACAAATAAATTATAGTTAAAATTTGATTTAAATCAAATCTGTAAATTTAAAATCTTGGAGATTTTGGAACTGTTTTGAAGAAAAATAATATCATTACTGTTTTAAAAGTATTTCTGAAAGAAAATTGTTTCAAATAAATTTTGGAAAGAGATATAGCATTGAGCTCACTTCAGTCGTTGGAAAATAACTTTGGTGATGACTACAGCATCATCGATGTTCATTTTTGAGTTTCTAAGTGACGGATTATAGCCAAATTGATTTGTTCAAAAGAACTAGTTTGTTTTTGAAATTTCAAAGGAAATTTGTTGGGAATAAAATCAGGATTGCTTTAAAAATTTGAGAATTGTGATTTTGGGATAATGGTGGTTGTAAAATGATTTGAACCAAAAGCCGGGTGTTTGAAATCCTGAATCCTTATTTGAATTGAAAATCCGGATGAGGGAAGTTATAAACTTGTAAAGTTGAGTTGATTTTTAAATAAGGGAGGAAAATATGAGTTTTGAATGTTGGAATTAAAAGTTAAAGTGAAATGGTTAAATAAATTTAATTTGGAAAATTTTAAATTGTGGAAAATTTAATGGATGATTGGAAGAAATAATTACTAAATCTTGAATGTGATTGGAATGGGAAAATAAAAATTTAATTTGGATTGAGAAATAAAATTAATTAGAATTAAACTAACTTAAGCAAAGTTAATAATAATGAATTGGATTTGAAGTAAGTTGAAAGGAATTGGAATGAAATTAAGGTGAATTGTGTGGGATGGTATTAAATGAAATTAAGTCCTTGCTTAACAAAATTCAAAAGAATGGTATGTAGCTAGATTTAACTGGAGTTCGGTTGGAATAAAATTGAATTTAATAAATTCCGTTGAGTTATAGATAATATTGAATGGAATAAAATTCTTACTTAAACAATAAGTGTAAACTAAGTATGTATTGAATTGGGATAAATAAGCTATGGAAGCTTATAAAAGAATTGAAAAGCATTGAAATAAAAATATAATCCCTAGTTAAAAGTAAAGTGAAAATGTGATTAACTGTAAATGGATGGAGAAGTATGAATATTAATAAGTGAATAGCTTATAAAAATGTAAAAAAGGGGATGAATAAGCCGAAATAAAGGTGTTGGAATTTTTGGAAAATGAAAGAAAATCCAAACTGGAATTATGAAAAAAATTTGAACTCGGGAAAATATAATGAAGTGATTTTTGTAATAAAATCGAATATTGATTTAAAAGTTGGAAGTAAGTTAATTAGCTAAATAAATTATTTGATAGAGTATGTTAATAAAATTTAACTCGGTTAAATAAAATGGATTGTAAGTTAATAATGAAGTTTGGTAATAAACTCGAAATTATAACTAGAATTCGACTTGGATTGATAATGAATTAAAATAAGTGGAGATGTTGTAAAAATAAAATGGAATTGGATTATAATAGGAATGATTTGAGTTACAAATAAAATCCAATTCGAGTATAAATGAGTTAAGTATGTGCTTGGATATTATTTTGATAAATTGAGAAGGTGAATAAAAATAAAATGGATGGACTAACTGAATTAAATGGAACTTGATTAGGTGAGAATCAAATTAAATAGAAGCGAACTTAAGTTTGAAGTTGGAATAGACTGAAGTAAATTAACTTAAGTTAACAATAATGAGAAGCTCGACTTCGAGTAGGAATGGAAGACCAATAAATAAAAGCTTGGGTTGAATTAATTTGGGAGTGGTTAGTAGTATACAAGCATGGAATGTGTCGAGCTAAATAAAATGGTTATAAGCTTATGTAATTATTTATTCACATGAATATTATCGAATTGCATAGAATAAATTAGTCATTCGACTTAAACGGAAGTAAATAAAATTCTATGAATTAACAGAAGTAAATAAAATTGATTTTTGAATCAATTGAAATGAATATAAGTTCGTTTGGTTTAAAAATGAATCGTATGCAAGAAAGTGAGTTGTAAATCACTTAAATTGAATAGTATGGGTTGAGAGTTGATTGAAAGCAATTGAAATAAGTATCGAAACCTTACATATGTGCTTATGAAAGTATATAACATGCATTATTATAGAATCCATGTTTTAGCTATTTGAATATAAGTGAAATGCTATAAATTTCTTATATACAGTGCTTATATGTTTAAATTGAGTAAGTACAGGCACCTGAAGGCCGTTCGGCAGGATTTTGGTCGCGTTAATTGCTAAATAATAGGCCGCTTTCTTAAAAATGCTAAATAAAGGTATGCCTACGCAATAAAAATAGGAAATATGAACTGTTTTTGTTTTTCTGACCGTGTGGGTCGATGTATATATATTTATATCACTTGTAAAATTGCAAAAGCTCCTCCGTACAAAGGAGACTCTGCCGAAAAAATTTGAAAATTTTGGGAGTTGGAAAATTTTTGTTAGCGATAAAACGATTTCAAATTGGAATTGAAATAAGGGATTTTGGAAATGGAAATTGAAACTAATTATTTAGTGGGAACTAAAGGGTTAGGAAAGTGAATATGGGATTTTCACTAAATGAGTTTTAGCAAGTTAATGGGTTGAGGCATTCGTTTGCCTTAGCAATTTCAGGGACGAAATTCTTTTAAAGGGGGAGGAATGTAACGACCCGGATTTTTCAGCGTTGAATCTGGAATATTTAAATGGTTTTAAATATAGGAATTGAATTATAAATTGGTTTTGAATGTGGAAGACTTGGATTTATCTATTCAGAAAGTAGATACAGCAATTTGTTGAATAATATAATTATTCAATTCAATAAATAAAGATTGAGTAAAATATTTAATCTTAAGTTTCGAGCTTGTTAAAAATATTTTAAAGGCTTGTAGAATTTATATTGATAGTATTGAAGATAGTAAAAGTGTTAAATTGAATTTGGTAGTGTTTTATTCAGTTTAGAAATTATATCGTTTAAATTAATATTTAAAAATAGCCTTCCAAGGTACAGTCTCGGATTTCAAAGAAACCAGTTTCATTGGATCCACAATATTGTATTATTACCGGATTTCAATTTTTGTAGTGCTTCGAGTGACCATTTGGCCGTATGATAAGTAAATGCGCTGAAAATTAAATCGAGATTTAATATAATAACTGGCTTCAAAAAGCTATCTTCTCCATACGATCGAACTAGGATTCAAAACCTTTTTCATTTCGTTCGAAATAGAGGTATAACATTATAAACAGCAGCATGCCTCAATAGGAGTTCACGATTTTAAGCTACATAAATCGAGACGCTTTGAATTTGAATTTAAATTATATATATATTCCCATTCAACCCAACATCAGCTGCCTTTCTTTCAAATGAAAACTTTTTGCCTTCAAATCCCTGCAACTTCCCTCAAATCACTGCCCTCCACTCGTACAAGCAACCACTCCATTGTGTCTTCCGTTCTCCTTCCTTTGTAATTCATGCATCAGATCGAGAAAATAAATAAAAATGCAAGTCTCCTTTTATAAATCCTGAGGCCCTTTTCTCCCTTCCAAATCAAATGGAAACGAAAAAAAATGGCCGCCGGTCTCTCTCTCGTCCCTCTCGTCCTCAATTTTTTTTAAAAAAACCATCTTCAAATCGATTCGAATGAAATCAAGTTCCTTATTCTCGAACGATCCGAGTACTGGGGATCAATTGCATCTCGATGGCAAGTCTTAGAGCAGCTAAGGTTTAGTCTTGAGGAGTTTATGTATATACCCGGCAGCATGGGTGAAGGGATCACAATCGCTTGAAAGAAAGGCCGCGACTGATGACTCACGATGGCGGCTTGACTGCTAGGTCACGGTGGAAGGAGCAGATTTGAACTCGAGACCGAGGACAAGTTCAACCGGCATGGTCGCGATGGCATGTTGTCGAGTCAAGGCTGATGGGAGTCACGATGTTGAGGCAGGGCAGGGTGATGGTCGGTGATGCCGATATGCTGGTCGCATTCGTTTTGGGTAAGGTATATATATTTATACGATTCTTTTTTTTTATAATTTTATAATATTTATAGATATCATAAAAAATATATTACAGGAAGTATACAAATCATTTCTGTTTATATATATATACAGGGTGAGGTATATGTATACAAACATATAAAAAAAATTAAACCTACATTTTTGCAAATATATATATATATACACATGTTAAAAAAATTTACGGTAAGAAAGAATAACTGTTGTTTATATACAGTAAAAAGGCTGCAAAGCAATTTTTAATTTTAAGTTAATATAGATAGGTAAAATAGTAAATGTATGTGTTTGTATATATATATATACATAAGACTTTGGAAAATATAAGAATTTATATAACTTATATTTTTATGAAATCTATAAAGTATATTTTCATAATTATATAACAAAAGGAAAATGGAAATACTTAACTAGTTTATTTTAAAAAAATTGTTAAGGTGATTAAATTGTTTAATTTACTTATATTAATTATTTTTAGTTACTAAAAGATTTTTAAAAGGGAAGTAGTTAAAATTTATCATTAGTTAAGTAATTTATAAAATGAGATAAATGGTCCAATTATTTTGAATATTAATAACTGTAAATGTTTATAAAAGGTCAAACATCGGGAAATCGAGGCGAAATTGAAGTGGATGGGCAGACAAAAATCAAAGGTGAGTTAATCTCACTCTTTTGGATTTTTATTTAAATTTAAATGGTTGAATTTAAATAATTGGTTGAATGATTGGATTGATTTGATGTGCTATATTATATATAGTGGTATATAGTATATATTAGAGTGATTGATTTCCCGCATTATATAGTGGATGAGACCCTATACGCCGCATAATAGCGAATGATATTATATAAACCCATATACCGCGATATTCCACCTCGAAGTGGAATTGGTATTTTATATTGTGCTAACGTCTGTGAATGTAGGGAAACGGGTTGAAGGGATCCAACTGGATTCCTCAAAAATATTTAGATTTGTTAAAATATTCCGTGACATAATTATTTTCTATATTGTGATGAATTATATTGATAATTGGAAATGTTGGATACTATGGTTGATTTAAAATATTTCGATGAACTGAGTTATCAAAATATATAGAAATGGGATTTCTGAAAAGAAAATAAAAGAGTGAATTTTGAGTAAAATAATCATAGAAATTTGAATAAATTAAAAATGAATTGGAAATGAATAAAAAGTTGATTTTGAATTCTGATAAATAAAATTCCAAGTGCAGGAAATGAGATTTTGAATAAATGAGAATAAGTGATTTTATTTTTAAACTCAAGTAATATTATTTTAAGAAATAAAGAATTTATTTTGAAATTCAAGGTTTGAATTTATTTGTAAGGATAAAGAAGAAATTTAGGAAATATGAAATTGGTATTTTTAGTTAAAAGATTTTAAATCATAACAAAGAATTAAAATCTGAAGTTAATGGATTTTGGAATAAATGGAGTAAGTAAGGAAATTTATTTAAAATTGAAGTAAATTGGAAATAAATTTGGGAATTGATTTAAGCGTGTAAAACTGGGATTTTTAAAAGAGAAGCGAGACTTGAAATTTATAAACTGGATTTATCAAAGCGAAGTGATATATCAGTGGATATTTGGAAGAATAAATTTACGGTGGGAATTTATTAAGGAAATGAGTAAATTTTTTTAAAAGTAAATAGTGATTTTTTTTTAAAAAAGATGTGGAAGAGAAGCGTGTTTCCCTAGATAACCAAGTACGTTTTCAAAGCAAATTTTTAAATATAAGTTACAAGTTTTAATGTTGTTTTAAAAAGCATGTTTTGGAAAATATAGTATTTCTAAATGTTTAAATTCTAAAGTAAGTATTTTTCAAATCTATTGTCATAGTAACTATTTAAAGGTGACTTAGTGTTTTGTTTTAAGGGAGAAAATCTAGTTTTATATTTTATAAAGTAACCTCATTTTAAATATTCCTAAAGTATATATTTTTGATAAAGTATTGATGTAGTTTTCAATTTAAATGTTAAAGTATATTTATAATAAAGTGTTTTTAAATTATTTTTAAAAATCTAAAGCTTTGTACTTGATGCTTTCAGTGGAAATAAATAGTTGGGAATTTATCCCATGAGAAGAGTAGGGTTTGAAAACTGTTGTCAAAAGGGTTGAAAATGGAAATATATCTTACGAAGAAATTTTGAGATTAATAAATCATTTGGAAAATTATTTATGTTGATGGTTATTTGTGAATGTTAATTTATAGTTAAATAGCCGAGTATCAATATTTGACCAATGCGCTGATCGTTTCGAGGAGACTGGGATCAGGATTTAATTCCTAAAAACTACTTCGATCCGGTTTGAACGTTTTCGTCGAAAAACGAGGGTTCGGAGTCGAAGATGGAGCAGTGAAGTGCAAGGGCTAGTTATTGCTAATCCTGAGGGTGATTCCAAAATGGATGTAGTAGGAGTAGTGCCTTCGCTTCCGTTCAAACCCGGGACGGACTTGTATGGATGAATGCTTTCAGCAGGAGGGCGATGAGCATTTTAAGTGATATGTTCTAAAAGGTAACGATTAGCCTCGAACCTCATCAACCGGGGATGACGGAAAATCAAGGAATATGAAGCAAGGCTAAGTGGGTAGCACCCATTAGGGTAAGGTCATCCCTGTCTAGATGTCCCTTTTTATTCGGCTTAGTGGTGCGGTTGCTGATCCAAACAGTGGGGTGATCTTACTCGGGATTATCTAGTAAGGGTTAGTCCCGGTCTTGTATTGTAGGGGATTGGGAGTAATCCTCGGTACGGTGATCTAGGCCACGTACTGTGACAGGTGGTACCCCAGTGCATAGTTTTTAGTTGAAAATCCATTCTCCCTACGCGCCTTTACGGTTTTTATTATGCCCAACTATTGTTGAAATGTGAGATGCAAGCATTTCAGCTAGATTCTATTTTACTTTCTATAGATACTATTATAATATTAGAGGAATTTGATAAAAAGTGTTTTGGCTATCGTAAGGTAAAAACCCGATATGTTTATTTGTGGCGTGGTCTTACGAGATGCTTTTTTTTTCAAAAGAATTTTGAAATTTTAATAATCCAATTGAGTGTGGTTTTCTCACGATGGTTTTCCAGACCGACTCGGGTGTTATTTAACTGTAATACTCGGATCAGACCGAGTATTATAGATTACAGGAAGTGATGCTGTGGAGCTGGGTGGCGATACGTACTTCTGTACTTGTATGAAATATTCTGCTGTGTTTTCAGTTTTGGGAAGGACGAGATATTATTACCGTCCTGAGTTGTGTTGTTATTTGTATTGAAGTCTGATGCTATACTCCGATGTTGTATTGTATAAACAGATGTATTTGTTTTGTGTAAAGATCATTTATTATCTATTATATCTTATTCCGCTGCGATGGTTAGATTCTAATGCTGTTTCTTATTTTCTTCTTCTACCTACCTCTTCTTCTTTAACCCAAATGGTTCGTATTTCCATACATCTCGAGTTGATTGAGGGAGAATAGAGTCGACTCTAAGGGTACGGATTTGCGGGTCGTTTCAAAAGTCGTATGCGGATAAGTAGTGGAGTGACATAGTGTTTGAGGTTGGAGACTTAGTTTTTATCAAAGTATCCCCGCTTAGGAAGGTGGTAAGATTCGGATCTAATGGAAAGTTCGCCCCTAGTTTTGTTGGACCATTTCCTATCATAGAGAGAGTTGGGAAGATGGCTTACCGAGAGAAGCGACCTAATAGGCTCGTAGGAGTGCACGACTTTTTTCATGTTTCGCACTTGCGAAAGTGCTTACATGACTCGGAGGAAGTTGTAGAGACTAGTCAATTAGAGGAGGTGGAGGTAAAAAGAGAAGCTTCTATTTGGCATATTCCCACAAATATTGTTGGAAGAGATATTAAGCGACTAAGAAATCAGGAGGTTCCATTGGTAAAGGTGCAGTGGGGAGAAGATGTTGCAGACGCCACTTGGGAAGCAGAAGAGAAGATTCGTACTTACTATCCTCATCTTTTTGATGGTAAGTTTTAGAATTCCTTTTTCCATCTTTATATTTGAATATGTTGTTTCCTTTATTATCTTTTGGGAGAGTAGAACTTAGGATTCAACCTATGGATGGTAGGATTTGACATAAGCATGTTAATAGAACATGTTACGTATGATGTATGCTAGTGGTTGCAAGTGTTTTCTTGTGGATGCTATGGATACATATGGGTACACTGGGCACTATCATTCCTTAGGAATCGGCCTAACTAGGACACTAGAGCATATGCATATGGATGTACGCGCATTTTATTTTATTTCCATGGTTGCTACAAATGGATGAGTATCACATGATTGTTGCATTTGGATGATGTTTGTAGCACGCATATAGAACTATCAGTAATCATTAGGAAATTTCTGCATTCATTGGGATACATGGTACGGACATGATTGCATATTAAGGAGGTCAACTGAATTAGTGGACCACCTAATCTTTTGCATTAGTTAGGGAAATTTGCACTACACTAATTGCGTAAGTATCATAAAATGCATTAGAAAAACTTAAGGACAATGGATGAATGGTTGATGATTGAGTAGTTGGTTGTAGAATTGAATGAAAACATTTAGTACACTCTTCTATCATTATAGATTTCGAGGACGAAATCCCTTAAGGAGGAGAGAATGTAACAACCCAAAATTTAACCCATAATAATTAGTTTGTTACTTAATTAAATAATAAAATAACTTTGTGAAATTATCATAATTAAGCCACAGAAGTTGCACCATTGTGTCTGTGGTAATTTTCTAATCAATTTCCATATATAGAACGTTAGAAACCGAGCTAATATGACCATGTTATAAAATAAATAAAATAAGCAGAAATATAATGAATATATATATATATGTAGGTCAGATCGACAGGCCGGTCGACCTGGGCAAGGGGCGGTCGACCTGCCTTGTTATTTGGCAGGCGAACGAATGTAAATTCATTCGAACGAAATAGAGACGTCGAAACACATCATTTGCACCCTTTTGTTTAATTTAGTCCCTCCGTTTCTACATCTGATGGCTCTTATTTAGCCTATGACGTGGTTCATCCTATTCAATCTCTAAATCCAACGGTCCGAGATCCACTACTACACATATAAATAGACCCCTAGACCTAACACTTTTTCTCATTCTTGATTTTCTCCGCTAGTGTTCACCTTTTCAGGAAGGGCCCTAAAAGTAATAATTTTTCAAGGAGAGAATCTTTTTAATAAAAATTATTTTACAACTCCAAGTGGACCCGGGAAGACCAAAGGAAGAGCTTAGGATCGGAGATGGGTGATTGTAATTATTTTAAGATTTCTTTAAGTAATTTAAAATAGGGGGAATTAATTTAAAGGACATAAATTTGTATATTTTAGCCTCAAGGATACGACCTCAATATTTAAGCACAAGGACAAACATTCTCCTAAAATTATTCATAAGGAAAAACATTCTTCCAAAATTATTCATGAGGATAAATATTCTTTCAAAACTGCTACCAAAGTAAAAACTGACACCTAAAAACTGCTACCGATAACCACAACTGATACCTAAAGAAAGTTGTCATTTAGGCTGAAATACTGAAGTCTGTCCTTGAGGCTAAAATGCTCAGAAATTTTTTCCTTGACAATAACTAACTATTTAAATAATAGGGTTTCCAAGGTTTTATTATAATTTTTGTAATAGCCTTTTTTAGTAATTATTTACAGTTTTTAACTATTTTCAGTCTATTCACCTATTCCTTTCAGTAATTTTAGTATTATTTCTGTTAACTATAAATTATTACTATTAAGCATAGATTTTTATTAATTTATAGTCTATTTACAGTATCTAAGCTTATTTACTGTTATTTATTTCTTACTTACATTTTCTGACGTTTTGGATTTTATGTAAACATCTATTCCCTTCATTCCCCTTTTCTGCATGTACGGATTATAATAAATTGAATGTGAGTATGGATTTTCTAAGTAAGAATATTAAATGAAGAAAATAATATGTAAATTATAAAGATCGTAACAAATAATAGAATTGCACTGAAATTACGCCTAATTATAATTGGACTACCTAAAAATAATTGGCATAGTTATAACTTGGAATTATAACAAAATGAAGCAAAAGATGAAAGGAGCTTATTTTCACACTTAGACCTTAGGTTAAGTAATAAGCATGATTATAACGTCGGTTATAAAAAGAAAAAGAACAGAATGGGTTTTATTTTAAGGCTTGAGATAAACTATTAAGCGAAAAAATAAACAAAATGGTAATAAAGGCTTATTTAAATAATTTGTCTAAGTTAATAAGAAAAGATGAAAGTAGGACCTGTACCAAATAGCATTCCCTAGGCACGTTTATCCTAAGAGTGGTAGTAATCAGTCAAATAGAAGTCCAAATCATGGGGATTTGGATAAGGGGTGCAACTAGATATTGTTTGGATGAAGGGCCAGTACCAACAACTTTTCCCTTATTTTTCTATGGACATACGGTGATCTCGCATTAGCTTGAAGTGAGATAAGGGGCACACTATGATGTTCGTTGGAGGTAATAAGAAGACCCAATAGGTGGAGCAAAAGATAGCATTGGCATGGTGGCAGTTACGCGTGCGACTTCCATTCGGGTGCTTAGTAGTGGCTATGAGTTCCAAGCGCTTAGCATGGTGTCTTAGTAAACACCATTTCCTTCAACGTAGGGAGCTATATATGTTATTTGGGCCCATAGTAGTTGCTCTGAGCATCTTCTATAGATACCATTGGCTGCTGTGTAGGGAGTAATATAGCGGCTAGTCCATAGAAAGGTCTACGGAATAGCCGGCCGATCAAAAAAGGATAGAATTAGGGTTACATCCTAATTATAGGATTAGGAATTCAGTCTAATTAAATCATAACAAGTGCAAGCAATCAAAGTTGACCTATCTTGAACAATATTTAATCACATTTATTTCCAGTTTATTTTTTCCATTTCCTTTGTTATCCTTATTTATGCTAGAACTATGGTAGAGTTTATTACTTTTATCTTGCTTAAAGACTCTAGTAATTACTATCATTCACCATACTTTTAGTCCGACCCACTCCTCTATTTCCCTTCTTTCCCCTTTAGGCAATCAAGGAAGAAGCTAGTAGATTGCCGCAGCTTGGGGATCATCTTGGAGGAGACTTCTTCTATGTACTACCTCTATTTTCAGCTGTTGTTCTTGTATGCACTGGTTTATTTATGAGGGATGTTACATACTCTAATTTAAGACATTGAACTTTCATAAGACGTGATGGGTTTTTGAATGTTGTATTTGGCATGCGACTTATTTATAAATTAATTCTGAAGCTTTGTTTTAATTAAAAAGACTAATTTAGTTTTCAATGTTTTACCTATTTTTTCCTTCTGAATCTTAGCCTTTTTATTTTTGTTTATACTTACAACGCACCATGCCTTTTAATGTGTCCTGTTGGGTATATTAAGTGGTGTGGAGTGTTTTAGTACAGACATCAATATTTAAATTGTTTAAATATTGGTTATGGATTGAGTTCACATCGTTGATTCAATATGTGATAACCCGGATTTTTAATATCTGTTGATTGATAATTAATTGGGTTAAGTAATAAGAAATACTAATTTTTTTAACTATTTAAATACTGATTATTAAAAATTAAAACAAATAAATCGGATAATTAATATTCATATCTGGGGAAATATTTATTTGATAATCTCCTTTATAAATTATTTAAAATTTGACAAAATTGTTTTTTTCAAACAATAATAATATGCGATGTTTTTAAAAGATAGGTATAAATAGAATTATTATTTACAAATTTAATTTACGAGTTGATTTTAAGTTAAATAAGAAATAGAATTTGAATTGGAAATTCAAAAGGGTAAACATCTTAAAATATGTTATATATGATTTTATCTTGGATATAATTGTTTTTATATTATTTTCTTTAAAAGATTTTATTTATATAAAATTAAGTAATGTATTATTAAATAGTAAATTAAAAATAAAAAGCTTTATAAAAACATTTAAAAATAAATACAACATGCATATTTACACATAATTAATAGAATGTAACAAATATAAGTTGATAAATAGGTATATATGACAAGTGTTAGATGAATAAACAAGTGTCACTATTTTAATTTTATTTTTCCTTTATTTTTAATAATCATAATTTTAGTTTATACCTCTTCTTTTCATTTCTTTCTTTTTCCATATCTTCTTTTCAAAACAAGAAAACAAACATGTAGACCATTATACAAAACATAAAAAGAATTAGAAGAAAAAACTGTAAAAAAAAACTTTACAAATTTTTTTAAAGCCTGTAAATATTTATCTTCAAACATTCTCAAGCAAATCAACAAAGAAAGAAAAACCCGAAGCTAATCAAAGATTCAAAGAAGTTAATCAAGCAACAACCAAGCTTCAGAACATCAGTTTAAAACCAATCAAAGCCGGATCATCAAGCAAGAAATTCAGTTCAAAGCAGATTAAGTTCAAAAGCTCTGTCCATCTTTTCAAAAGTGGTGAGTAAGCAATTTAAATTAAAAGTTAAGTATATGTATATCTGGTTGCCTGTGAAGTTTGAGATGGATGTTACTTTGTTGGTGCATATATCCATGAGTGATCTCTGTATATTTGTAAGTAGAACCGTCTTGTCTTGATCTGGGTAGATGGATATGCTTATCCTTCTCTGTTTCAAGAGTACAGGGTTTTCAAACACGTAAAATTCATTTGTTCCTTCTCTGATCTCTGTTATGATTTTGTTTAACAAGAAGTGTTGTTAAATTATAGATTAAGGTTTAAAAAGAAATTTTAGAGGATTAATTGGTATTTATCTGGGAAATGGAAGAGCGGTATGAAATTCTTTAAACATGTTAAAAAAATCAAATGTAAGAAATTGCTGAATCAAATATATAATTATAATCAGCAATGGAAAATATGATTTTTAAAAGAAAAATCTTGAATTTTAAAGTGGAATCGAATGTGTATTTTGCAAATGACCGGAATCGAGTTTTGGAGCAAAATCAGGCAACTGGTTTGTTTCTAGTGATCGAGGCTTTGGTCGGAGCTGGTACGGTAAATGACAAGGTTGAGAAAAATGGCGAAGGTAGAGCTCTTTCGCTGTGGCGTCGTGGCTCGTCCAATATTGTTTTTAACCCTAATTTTGGGTAAGGGTCGGAAGAGGGATGATGGCGTCTTTACAGGCACGTCGAGTGGCTTCGGACCAGGATCATTTGGGGCGTGAAGGTCTGGCGAGGCTGAGAGTGGGATCCTTCGATCTCTAATGATCGACGTTAGGTTATCGAGGCATTTTCAGGGAAGTGGGTGGTACCTGGAATGGTTCAAACTGCCTTGATTCTTGTTGTGGTTTTTGGATGGCGATTCGATGCCGGAATTGCATTGCAGTGACGATAGGTGACTTGTTGAGGATGTGTCGGAGGTGCCAGAACGTTGTCGGCGATGGTGCATGTGCACCATCTCGCGTGTGTGTCTGTCCTGTTTGTTTCTCTAGGATATTGAGGTACTAGGTCGAACTCGAAGACGAATTCGAAAATTTTATTATTTTGCTTGAGTCCTTTTCCGTGTTGTGCAAGCTTTGTTAATACTGTAATTACAAAATTCAAGTAGAAACAGAAGTTTGAATGAAGCTGTGGTGTAGGGAAGAATAAGGAATAGGGAAATTCGGGTTTGACTCGTGTTTTACCCGATGTTTTGAGCATTGGACTCGGGTTATTTAGCTACAGAGTTTACTATTACACGAGTAATTGTAGTACCAGGTTTTAAGGCAGGGAAACCATTCTGAATTTTACTAAGTTCCAGGGAAAATCAAATCTTTGAAACAAGTTTCAAGCATTATATAACAAGATTTATTTATTTTTATTGTTATTTTTTTTATTATTTTTGTGGTTAAGTAAATTGGTTAGATTTAAAAAAATTATACTTTTGGCGAGTCATTTAATTGAATCTCTAGTTGATTCAAATAAAATGAATGATGAATTTTAAAAGGTAGTAGGTATGTGTTATAACTTAACAAATCAAGAAGATCTCAAATGGCGTGTTGTTTAAAGTAAGATTACAAGATGAAATTAAAGAATAATTTTGTTGTGCAATTAATTCAGATAATTATTTAAGGTAATTAATAAATTAAGGTGAGCAATTAGAGGATTAATTAATTAATATAATTAATTAAAGAATAGTTAGTTGTTTAATGAGATTCATTAAAGGTTAAACACTGTAAGTAGTTAAGAATAGTTAAAAGATTAATTAATGTAATTAATTTAAAGGATCATGAGTATGATTAATTTAAGGATAATTAATCAATATAAGTGATTATAGAAAAATTAATTTGAGTAATTAATTAAGAATCAATGTAATTAATATGGATGAATAGAGGTTAACTAATTTGCGTAATTAACTGAGAGTTAATTACTTAAATGTAATTAAGGAATAATTAACCAAGGATGATTAATTTAAAATAATCAATTAAAGAAGTTTGATTAAGGCGGATAGATAAAGAACTAATAAATTGGATTGAAATTAATTAATGATTAAGTGGCAAGATGTGTAGTACTGGTGGAAATTAATTTAATTGATTTAAACTAATTAGAAACAGTGTGACTAATTAATCTTGCCTATGAGTTACTGAATAATATTGAATGCTACAGATTATTTGATATTCCTGATTTAAATGTTTTGTGGTATGATTGGATTGAATAGTAATAAGGTAGTAATCTATCGAGATAAACCGCTATGGAAGTAACATCCTGTATCTAAAGTTTGAGTTATGTTTTACTTGAATAATTTGGGATAAGATGTCACTGGATTCGAAGAGACCGGAGTCGTGTATTATTTAATATCCGAAACCACTTCGATTCTTCATAAATTGATATGTGAAATCAATAGGATGAAATGGAATGATTTAAGTGAATTGGACCATTTAATCTAAGTTTTGGTACTTAGAAATTGATGTGTGGAATAAGTGATGTCTATAACAACTTGTGAAGTTATAAATCTATATGAGTTACCCCGGGTTTTAAATAAGTTGTATGTTTTGGTATTCCATGTTAGATGAGTTTACTCACGCTGCTTTCCAGCCTGACCCGTTTGTTACTTTGATGTAATGCTCGGGTCAGACCGAGTATTACAGATTTTCAGGCAAGGACGTTCTGGAGCTCAGGAGGCGCGCTGGATGGCTAGAACGTATAGTGTATTTCCACTGTATTATATTACTGTATATCTGGGCATGATAACTGTGAATATCCAGTGCCTGTATAAGTGTGTAACTCTGATGTATTAAAATGTAATCGATAGATATAGTATTCTTTTGTAAACCGATATTATTTTTTATTATATTTTATCCGCTACGATTGTGAGATGTTGATGTTTTATGATTTTTTTTGCTTTTACTTCTTCTATCGCTTTCTTCTTTTCCTAACTATCTTGAATTTTCGGGATCGAAAATTTCGGGTCGTTACAGTTGGTATCAGAGCTGAAGGTTAAGCGAGCATCTTGGCTCTGGTAGAAATTACTCATTAAATAGAGTCCGTAGAACTCTAGGATGAGTTAAGTGTGTGTGTGTGTGTGTGTGTGTGTGTGTGTGTGTGTGTGTGTATGAGAGCGTACTTGTTATTTTCTTATATAAGGATTTTATGTGATTTTATATAATAATATATTTTGATATATAAAGCGATATATCTTTCTAATAAATATTAAGGTAATTGGTTGTTAAATTATTGGGATTAAATTAAGTGGTAATAGAAATACAACCAAATTGAAATTTAATAAAGATAAGTTTGAAATGGATTCAAACTGAAATTAAATCTTGAAATCGGGGAAGAATTTCTAAATAAGATGAATTAGAATTGGTTTCAAACCGGAGAAATAGAATGGTTATTGTGTTTAATAATATGATGATTGTTTTCCAATAAACAATAAAATGTTTTAAGGAAGTAACCATTTAAAGAGAATAACTTGTAAATTAGAAAGGATGTAAGTTAAAGTGGGATTCAAATTGACATTTGAAATTGTTTTCAAAATGTTAAAGGAAATAATATTATTCAAACTATTTTGAATGTAATCTTATTTTAGAATAAGAAGTTGTTTGTAAACTATAAAGGAATTTTGTTTTAAATTAAAACCAAGGATGGTTTAAATTTTAAAATTTGGATTGGTGGGCCAAGAAGTAAATATGTATATATATGTGGATATACATAATATCAAAGTTGTTTTGAAATAAACTCTAAATATAGAGTTTTAAATCTGGAATGAGATGTGATACCCAAAGTGATAAGTTTTTGAACTTATAAGTGGGAAGATTATTAATGTGAAGCTTAAAATTTGAAATGGGAATTCAAATTTGAGTAAGGTTAACATGACTTGATTAAATTTAACTTAAGGGAAAAAGTTAAATAAGTTGTAATGATCAACCTGATTTGGAAATTTCAAGATGAAATTGGGATTTAACTTGGAAAGTTAAATGGTTAATTTGAATTGGGAGTTTGTGTGATCTCAAAATGGGTTTGAGATCTGGAATTTGAAAATGGATGGATGTTTTGAATAATTTGAATGATACCATCCTGTTGTTATTAATAATCTTTAAGCTGAAATTGGATTTGCTTAAATAAATAAAGAAATGGGGTATGGTAATATATTCATTATAAAGATAATATGGAATTTGGATTCCGGATTACATTGTTTAAAGATATAGGTTGATTTGACTTGATTTAAGAGATTAAATCAACATTTAAAAATTTAACTGGAATTTATATAATTCGGGTTGGTTTAAATTTGGAATTTGAATTCAATTATTTCAAATTGAATTTGATCTGAATTAATTGGAATTATGATTGATGATGGATAAGTTTAGAAATTCAAATGAAAATTTTGAGTTGATTTGAAATGAAATAGAAGTTTATTGAGTTCAAATTCAAATGGGAATTGGGATTAATTCAAACAGAAATTGAGATGATTTGAAATTGAAGTGGGTTCAGTTTGATATTAGTCCAAATTGATTTGAATAATTTGGAATTGTAATTAAAGTTGAATAGGTTTAAAATTCAAATGGAATTTGATTTGAAGATGAATAGAAATTGAGAATTAATTCAACTTAGATTGAGGACAAATCAAGTCCAATGGAAATTGGAGTTATTTAAATTGGAATTGGGACAATTTAATTGGAAGTGGAAATTTAAATTGAATTGATAAGAATGGAGATTGGGAATTGAATAGTTTGACTCTGGACTATTTTCAAAATGAATTGTTTTAATATAAATCTATTTTCCAAACTATTTACTATACAACCTTTCTTTTTAAAGACTAAAACTATCTTATACTTGTTTTACAATTATTTTTGGAACTATTAAGCAATTTTTTTAACCGATTTATAAAATAATTATTGTTTTTCAACTATTTTATAACTAATTACTATTTTATAGTTATTTTGCAATTATTTAAAATTTCTATAACTATTTGACTATTTTCCAACTATTTTACAATTACTTAATTATTTTAGAGCTATTTTACAAATTAATAATTATTTTTCAACTACTTACCTATTTTGAAATTTTCAAGCTATTTTCAAAATATAAACTGGTCAGAGTGCAAACTGTTTATGATTAAATACCCAATTGAGATAAGAATAGAGGTGTTAATCAGAATGGATGAAACAAATGTGAATAAGTAAATAGGAATTTGAGGAAATGTGAATAGGAAAAGAGATTGTTTTGGCTAATAACCAATGAGAATAAATACGTAGGATGTAACGTCCCGCCTTTTCGCACACTTCAAATCGACACACATGTCGATTCAAACCATACGGAAGGGCGGATTGTTATGGGGTAAACAAGAAAAACAGAGAAGAAATAAAACAAAATAGAATCTCACAGCGGAAGGATAAAATATAATAATAAAATATACAGTTTACAAAACATTTGATTCTTCTATATACAATTAAATATCAGAGTTCAAATACCAAAAATATCAATGCAGCGGAATACATTGCAGTGGAATAAAATAGATAATAGTAATACAAATCTTCGTCCTCGTCCTCCAAAGCTAAATCTCCAAATCCTGAAACGCTCGGACTGACCCGAGCGAATTTGAAAAGACAAAAACACTCGAGTCAGAACTAAAAGATCTTATGTGAGTCAAATTAACATAAATAAATATGAGTGCGGTAACTCAAGAGATGCTCGGGATTTACATCCCCTAAGGATCCGTTAAACTATTTACTATATAGTATATTTCGCTATTATAATAGTGTCTATTTGTAAAATAAACTTACTTTTTAATAGCGTTAAGGGGTTACCCATATAGCCCTTAACACAAATAATGCCAATAGTCTATACAGTACCATAATACCTCCCGATCGGGAGGCTACCAGAGGAAACTCCATAGGTACGACACAAATAGAAACTCGTACAAGGCGCGATAGGGTAGGTGACACGGCACAACTAGGCAATGCCAGGGTAGATATACCAATTGCTATCCGGGCTGGTGGAAACGCGCAGCGCGCAGCTACCGCCCACCTCGAACAACACCCCCAAAATCAAAATCAAAGTGGCCACCGAATCAATCCAAAAGTCAGAGTATAATATCGAAGGAGTGCGTTCGATCAGAGGAATGACCTCATTGGCCCGAGAATCGCTCCTGTTTTAGCCACCTTATGCCAACTCACGGGAGTTGGGTCCACGTATTTACCTCATAGGAAACGCCGCCACCAACCTACTTCATTCTTGAATCTCCACCGCGTACATGGTTGTTAAAGTGGTTTTCGGAGTTGGCAGAGAGTATGACAACTTCCTATCTCGGTCTCTTTAAGAACCAAACGTTATTATAACACCGCGGTCATTTAAAATAATTTATACTTTAAAACCAGAATAAAATATCCATTTTAAACCCATATAAATACGATATCATTTATATTTTTAAAACCCCAAATCAATACGATATCATTTAGGCCCAAACCAATAAAATGTCATTTTATTTTCCAATATATATTCTTTCCAAAATCATAGGGTTTTCAAAGTAAAATATTTGGAAATCAAAACCCTGGAATATAATATTTCCAAATTATACTACCTTGAAAATCATAACTTTGAAACAAATTTCCATCTCTCAAATGGTTAAATATTAAAAAAAAAATTATAAAACAAAATAGCTTCTTTTCATTTCACAAATCAATTCCAAATATTGATTTAAACTTCCAAATACCATTTTTAATTCTTATGTTTCAAAGCTTTAAATATTTCACCATTTCACAACAAACTCATTTGACAAACCCATATATATCAAATTCAATTACTTATTATTTAGACTTGAAATGTTTACTTAATGAATTAATATAATTTAAGTAAAACCTTTAACTTCACATAATTGAAAAATCTTTCAATTTATTAAACTTGATATATTCATTTAAATCAACCTGATATTTATTTAAATCACTTTACATAAAAATAAAGTTATAAAAATCATATCCTTTAAAAAAAATTAATTTTTTATTAAATTTCAATTTAACTTAATATTCATCTTCCAAATCTTATTCTCATTTTAGTCATAAAAACTCCAGAATTTAAATTTTAAATAAATGCTTAATCTTATTTGGTCTTAAAATCAAACTTTATTTTAAACTTCAAATCAAATTTATATAAAGCTTAAAACCGGAAATTACTATATATATATAATAACCTTTATCAATAACCAAATCAATATCCCATAAACCATATATATATAACTTTACAAAAACCATAGAAAATCATTTCAAAATATTTTATATATATATATATATATATACCGCGGTGCCTGTATAAAATTTACTACCCTATGGTCAAGTGATACGGATGTTTATCATTTCAATCCGAAATTTTAAAAATTAAAAAAAATTGCGGTTGTATATCATTTCAAACCGCAATCCCGACTAAAATGAAATTGTAACGACTCGGATTTTTCGCGCTCGAAAATCGACATCCATACTTCAAATCGTATTCGAATGCCATAGATTCGACCGTTCAAATCCGATTCGCCGGAGCATATAACAATCATTAAGTAAACAACACAGCGGAATAAAAGAATAATACATTGATATACAGCCTTGATACAATATCTGATATAACAGATGATCCAATAGATATCAATATACATCAAAGATATGATACAATAAAATAGCAGCGGAAAAGAAAAATAGATAACATCTAGCAGCGGAACAATATAACTCTAAAATAGTCTTCAAGGAGGAACTCCAAAAATAACTGCAACTCCATTTCCAAGAACTAATCCAGCAATAGCTCGAACTCCCCATAACAATGCACCAAGCTAGGCAAGACTGGTGCGATCTAAAGACTGAACTAGCTCCAGATAATCCACTATATCTGACTATCTGAAAAACCCAACTCTAGACTGCTCGTGTAGAAAATAATGAGCACCCAGAGTTTAGGAAAGAAACAATAAACTCCGGATCAGTCGTGGGACTGGTGTGAGCAACAAAAACAGTTTATCTTTTAAAACATTCAACAAAAGATTTTCAAAGTCAATTCGCAATGCTTTTTAAAAATGAGACTACCATAAGGCCTCCTGCACACACACACAATGCAAACGCAGAATCGGAGGAGATTTCTCCTTATGATAGTCAAAGATGCTTGATACGCATTTAAAAGAACATTTGATATTATTATTAGTGCATAGTGTAGAAAAAATTCATTTCGAAAGTAGAATATAAATCTTAGCCAACATAGACATTTCGAACTATGCCTACTATAGCTAACTATGTTCAATAGCAGGTTACCGCCACATTCCATAGCAGGTTATACAACTAAAACCGTACAAGTCTCGTATTGTTTCTTTGGATTTCCAACGAATGATCAGGCCAAGGAACTTCCCATTGCCACATAAGAATGCCTCTGGATGGACATCCCCGAGAACCAAACCGGATCTCTACCAACACAAGGCCGGGTTACCCCTAACTGAGTAACAACTGACCGAATATGCCATCCCCCGGTCCTTTGGGACCTTTATCCGAGCGCTCGTAATCAATTCACACAATCATAACAAAGTGTTTTCAACATGAGTAAGTATCTGGGCTCCATACCATGATACCACCCTTTTCCAGAAGGAAATGCACACATCCTAAAGGGCGCTACCCCTCATAACCTTGCCGCATCTTTCCTGTTTTGACCATTCACGAGGTGTGAGGCTCGACGAAGTCACGTCCACAAAAACATACTTTATACAAAAGCCATGCTTTGGGTCAACAAATGATCATAGAAATGATCACCAAGATAGACGATCAAATAAATGATCCTATCATAAATAATCAACACAATGATCATTTCACAGCAACACTCAGCATGTCACATTACTAAATTGGGAATATATCGCTGATAACCATCAACTATATAACCTCTGAGCTCGTACGTCTCAGAGAAGAGTGTTAAGCTAAAAGAATAAATTCTCCGCCACCAACAGAAATATATTTGAAATAAATCGGCTTTATATCTCAATTTGTAATGTCAGACATACTATCCATACAAGTCTGTTCCGGGCACGAACAGAACCAAAGGCACTTACAAAGAAGTCCTTGAAATCCGGATATTCACAATCCCGATCGGATTTCCCATCACTTAGGGAGTTTCTATACCGGCGCGACTCGGTGCAGAAACAATCGATAGGTCATCCTATCGCTTTCGCAAATACCCGGTCTTCATCACCGGTCTTCAAATGCTATCCATAACGACGTATCACATATTCGGAATGGGTTATACGACACAAAGGTCCTTTCCCGGCTAAACCGAATAGTGAGCGAAAATATTTTCAAAACATATGGATATGGGATTTCAATTAAGTCACAACTTATTACCCAAAACTTTTCTTCAAATGGCTTAACAATTTACCATTTTCAATCTTTAAATAAAAAGATTCATTTTCACAACCTTTAACGGTTTAAACAATTTTTCACATTTTAATCTTTTAAATAAAAGATTCATTCACAGATTTTCCAAATAAATTTTCATTTCAATTTGATTAACTTGTTAAATCTTTAAATCAAAGATTTAACTTATAGCCTTCAAAACAATTTCATTTCAATTTGATTTAAACAAATCATCAATTTAAATCTGTTAAAAATAAACAGATTTAATTCATAGCTTTCAAAAAGAATTCATTCATAAGTTAGGAAAATCATTTCTCTATTTAATCTTGAAATTCCCCTAATTAACTGGAATCTCAGTTCTTATCTAAAAGTGTTTATCATTTGGAAACAACCGTTTTCATTTTGGAAACCTGATTCATTTATACGAGTTTAAATCCTTGGGTTAAATTCAAATTCCCAAAACCATAATTTCCAATCATTGTATTCAATTCCAAATATCGAATTCAAATTTAAATTGAATTATTTAATTTCAAAACTTGATCAAGTAAATTAAAATAAATTTTAACTTGAAATTTCATTCCAAAAGCTTTTCACATTTATTCCGATTCCATTTCCAAAACATTTGAATTTAAATATTCAACTTTAAAAATCATTTTAAAATCATTTTTAAATCTGTGGCTTAATCGATTTCCTCGTGAAATCCATAATTGTGTGTGTATGGTGTGGGCCAGGGTTTTAACACAATAGTGCAACATCGTTCAATTATCACAGATCAGAATTACAGAAATGTAATTGATAAGCGATATAAACTATAACGCTTATCTGTCATATACAGATCACAAATATATATACCACGGCTAGTAAATTACATCACAGATAATTTATCACAGATCTCAACATAAATCAGGATATATATACAAAACATCATAAATCAGGGATATCAAACAGTTTACCATCCAATATAATCCAAGCATCCATAGGTAGGATTAATTCAATTATCTGATAAATTTAAATCAGATTAAATTTCTATGAATAATTCTTTTCACATTTATTATCAAAATAAACTTCAAGTAAATGATCCCCACTAACTATTCATAATTATTTAATTACTATTCTTAAGTAATTAAACTCAATTTAACTATTGTTAATTATCATTTAATTAACCTTTAAAATCATATGTTTAATCACTAATTATTTAATTAATTAAGTTCTAAACTGTAACTTAATAAATCTTAATTACTTGATTAAATAACCTTAATCATTTGTCTAAAAGACAACTCTTTATTAAATTAATAAATCTTATTTACAAATTTATTTACCTTGATTAATTTAACTCAAATCTTAATTTCTTGATTTAAATAAATTAATCAATTATTCACTTGAACTAATTTAACGAGTGCATATCATTTTATCTTTACTAATTGAAATTTGAAAACATTTTCTAACTAATGTTTTAATTATCATCACAAATCAAATTTAAATAATTTAAATATTAAAACTTCTTTGATTTCAAACTAGGATTCAAATTATCTTTAATTCAGATTTAAATTTAAATTTAAACTTTTAATTTCAACTTGCTTAAATTTTTCATTTAAAATTTCAACTCCATTTCAAATTTCTTTAATATATTTTGAATTGCTTTTAAGTTAAAAAAAAAATTTAAATTTAAAACTTATTGATGTTTAAACTAAATTCTATCTTCAACTTGAATTTATATTAACATTTTAATTTGAACTCAGCTTTTAAAAATCTTGGTTTAAAATTTAAATTTGGTTTTAAAATTTGCAAACCAAAACAATTTCAGGTTAAAAAAGAAAAACCTGCAGCAAATTTTTACTCGAGCCCAGAGTCGATTTGCTTCGAGTCACTTACTCGATTTACTCGAGTACCACTTCGCGTCATTTACCATCTTCCCCGAGACTTCCTGTACGCAACGCAACCCATCCCCTTCTCCTCCCTAAACTCCTTACTGATACACAAAAATAATGGTGCATATGCACCAACGACCGGAGCTTCTCCTATCAATCCCAACCACCTTGCCACATCATCGGCAACACGCATGGCTAACTCGACCATCCATCATCGTCAATTTCGTCAGAAATCAAAATCGAGCATATCACAAAAACCTGGAACACGAAAAAAAACTGGAACGCCCTCACCTGTCAACTCCTTTCGCTCGACACTCCGACCACCATTCACCACCAAACTCCGGCCATAGCGTCATCAATCTTCCCTCTACCTCCCCACAAAACCGCGTGACACTCGCACCTTCGTCGACGTCGCGCGAGTAGAAAATATCGGCCACCCCCAAAACTAGGTCACCGAAGTTTGATCACTTCCCGCCGCCACCACAAAGCTTCGTTCAACCTCCAAGTATTTTTCCTAGAACCCTCGATCACCTTCCCACCTCTAGACCCCGTCGCGTCTTCCCCGATCAACCCAATCACCGGCAATTCCCCAAAAACCACACTCCCTTCAACTTCGAACTGCACCCAAACTACACAACTAAAAATCACGAAACCCATCTTAAAAATCATCACTTCCGGTAAGGATTCCAGTTATATACTTGAATCAATATTTCGTGAAGTTCGAAATTCCCAGAGATTAAAGTTTTTACTGTTCTTTCTTGTGTCCGGCTGCAACTCCTTCGTATAAATTTTGAAATGCATTTTTAAAATCTAATTATGGTAATTCCAAACATTTTTTTTGTTTTGACATCATTAGCTAAAAATGTTAAGAGCAAGTGGAATTGAATTTTGAACTAAGTTATGACCTGTACTTTTATAACATAGGCCTTATTTCCTATTACCGCAGACATGCACACAAATTAAATATACATACAGGCTATAACACATAACCATATTGGCATATAACTTTCATGACAATACATGCAAACCAGATTGTTCAAGAAGATCTCAGGTAGAAGAATAAGTTTACTCACTTGACAGAGAAGAAAGACAGAGAAAAATCCTAGGCCTGAGTTGCCTTTGCCTTGCCCAGTTTTTTTTTTTTTTTCTTTTCTCAGTTTTGAAGAATGAAACTGTAATGATACTTTGATGTGTATATGAAGTTAAAGTATACAGGGTAATACTTCTTTTAGTACAACCAAGCAGTGATATCTTTGTTTATACAATAAACATGGCTGAGATGCTTGCATTCCTTTTTCTCGGCTAATATCATGCTTTTGCTTATGTACTTGATATGTTTTGTTTGTACTTGTTTGCTTTTACTTTATGTTTCTATACTTAAACATATACTTGCTGTCCTACTTCCTATTTTCTGGTTTACAGCCTACATACCTTTGCTTTGTTTTGTCCTTATTTTGTTTACACTTTGTTCTATTCTTTTTGTTTATGCTTATATTTGTATTTGTTTGTATGTATACATTTGTTTCTATTTCTTATTTGACTTTATTTGGTACATGTTTTATAAGCTTGTACAGTTTGTTTATGTTTTACAAACTCTATAGGCTGCATATGTATGTTTTTATTTGTTTGTTATTTTTACTTTGTTTTGTTTACTTTGCTTATCTATTTGTTTGAATACTTATGTATTTGTTTTGTTATATTGACTTGTTTCATATTTTACATTGTATCTAGTTACTTTATTTTGTTTGTTCTTTTTTTATGCATATGTTTATTTAGTTAGCTTTGTAACCTGCTTTGTATTCTATTTGATTTCTTTCTTTTGCAAGCTACATACTAAAACTTTTATATTTGTTTGTATTTATTATGTTTGATTTGTTTTGTTATTGGTTATAACTTTAACTTATATAGGTACTAATATATTCTATTTTGTTCTTTTTTATGCATTTGTTTATTTATGTAAAAATATATACTTTTATTTTGCTTACTTAAATGTATTTGCTTTATTCTTGCATTTTAAATTTACTTCTATTTTTAGTTTAAATATTTATCATAATTTTTACTTTAAAAATTATTGTTTTACATTTCTCTTTGTACACATATAATTTATATAACTCAAATTATCATCATTTATAAAAATTTAAATCAATTTATTTATTTATTTTTATACTTGTGTCAATGTATATACTTTTGTTTTATTTATTTTGCATATTTATTTACAACTTTGTTTCATATTTAAATGTCGTTTCTTTTCTTTTCTTATGACTTACATATTAATTTTCAACTTAAATACTTATCATCTTGTATTTTTATTTCTATTTATTTTAAAAACCATTTATTTAAGATTTTATCTCAAATCCAATATATATATACACATAAGATTTTATAATTTCAAATTGACTCATATATACCCCAAATATACATATATATATATATATATATATTCACATATATACATATATATACAATATTTAAAAATTTAAATGATTTATATAGAATATATTTGAACTCGGGGAAACTCGCATCAATCCATCTATACATTTCACAATTTTAATTCAAAAATTCGATAAATTATCAATTTAAATTAAATTAAAATCCGGGGTCGTTACAAACTTCCCCCCTTAAAAGGATTTCGTCCTCGAAATTCGCAGGCACGAAAACAACAAAGATAGATAAAAGATAGAGAAATATCTTTTCAGATCAAACTGGATATCAGTTCTGCATTTGGCTTACCCAATCAGAATATCAACAATAGATACAAGAAATTATAATAGAATTTCAAAATTTGATTTTAAACGAAATCGTTTTATCGATACTATTCAAATTTATCCTTTATATTCCATTAATCAATTTTAACTCAATTTAAAATTTCTAATTTATTTAAATTTTCAATTTCAAATTTCAATTTCATTAT
Source organism: Allium cepa (assembly GCA_030765085.1). Classification (NCBI taxonomy): domain Eukaryota; kingdom Viridiplantae; phylum Streptophyta; class Magnoliopsida; order Asparagales; family Amaryllidaceae; genus Allium; species Allium cepa. Next base: position 620,222,416 of record CM060942.1, read on the forward strand.
AGTTTAAAATCAAAACTGATAGGAAACCGATGAAGATACGAAATAAAAATTTCCTACAACGATTCGTAGAGCTACCATCACACCGAAACTTCTTTCTGGAGCTGTCGCGAAGTAAATCAAAAGAATTTAGAACGAATCAAAGAAAATTGATAGAGGAAGTTGTTTCCACTGTTGCAGGTTATTGACCATTTATAGTCGTATTTACCTGTCCCCTATCTCGTTCTCTTCTTGCACTCATACTTATTATCAGTAGATAGTAAGAGAATTTACTGAGGCGTTAAAACGGATATCTTAAGGATTACTCATTCTAGGATTTACTTCACCCTATCTCTAATGAGTTACTTAATGTGTTACACTCCTGAGCTAAAGTTTCAACCCTTAGCTCTGATACCAAATTGTAACGACTCGGATTTTTCGCGCTCGAAAATCGACATCCATACTTCAAATCGTATTCGAATGCCATAGATTCGACCGTTCAAATCCGATTCGCCGGAGCATATAACAATCATTAAGTAAACAACACAGCGGAATAAAAGAATAATACATTGATATACAGCCTTGATACAATATCTGATACAACAGATGATCCAATAGATATCAATATACATCAGAGATATGATACAATAAAATAGCAGCGGAAAAGAAAAATAGATAACATCTAGCAGCGGAACAATATAACTCTAAAATAGTCTTCAAGGAGGAACTCCAAAAATAACTGCAACTCCATTTCCAAGAACTAATCCAGCAATAGCTCGAACTCCCCATAACAATGCACCAAGCTAGGCAAGACTGGTGCGATCTAAAGACTGAACTAGCTCCAGATAATCCACTATATCTGACTATCTGAAAAACCCAACTCTAGACTGCCCGTGTAGAAAATAATGAGCACCCAGAGTTTAGGAAAGAAACAATAAACTCCGGATCAGTCGTGGGACTGGTGTGAGCAACAAAAACAGTTTATCTTTTAAAACATTCAACAAAAGATTTTCAAAGTCAATTCGCAATGCTTTTTAAAAATGAGACTAGCATAAGGCCTCCCGCACACACACACAATGCAAACGCAGAATCGGAGGAGATTTCTCCTTATGATAGTCAAAGATGCTTGATACGCATTTAAAAGAACATTTGATATTATTATTAGTGCATAGTGTAGAAAAAATTCATTTCGAAAGTAGAATATAAATCTTAGCCAACATAGACATTTCGAACTATGCCTACTATAGCTAACTATGTTCAATAGCAGGTTACCGCCACATTCCATAGCAGGTTATACAACTAAAACCGTACAAGTCTCGTATTGTTTCTTTGGATTTCCAACGAATGATCAGGCCAAGGAACTTCCCATTGCCACATGAGAATGCCTCTGGATGGACATCCCCGAGAACCAAACCGGATCTCTACCAACACAAGGCCGGGTTACCCCTAACTGAGCAACAACTGACCGAATATGCCATTCCCCGGTCCTTTGGGACCTTTATCCGAGCGCTCGTAATCAATTCACACAATCATAACAAAGTGTTTTCAACATGAGTAAGTATCTGGGCTCCATACCATGATACCACCCTTTTCCAGAAGGAAATGCATACATCCTAAAGGGCGCTACCCCTCATAACCTTGCCGCATCTTTCCTGTTTTGACCATTCACTAGGTGTGAGGCTCGACGAAGTCACGTCCACAAAAACATACTTTATACAAAAGCCATGCTTTGGGTCAACAAATGATCATAGAAATGATCACCAAGATAGACGATCAAATAAATGATCCTATCATAAATAATCAACACAATGATCATTTCACAGCAAGACTCAGCATGTCACATTACCAAATTGGGAATATATCGCTGATAACCATCAACTATATAACCTCTGAGCTCGTACGTCTCAGAGAAGGGTGTTAAGCTAAAAGAATAAATTCTCCCCCACCAACAGAAATATATTTGAAAGAAATCGGCTTTATATCTCAATTTGTAATGTCAGACATACTATCCATACAAGTCTGTTCCGGGCTCGAACAGAACCGAAGGCACTTACAAAGAAGTCCTTGAAATCCGGATATTCACAATCCCGATCGGATTTCCCATCACTTAGGGAGTTTCTATACCGGCGCGACTCGGTGCAGAAACAATCGATAGGTCATCCTATCACTTTCGCAAATACCCGGTCTTCATCACCGGTCTTCAAATGCTATCCATAACGACGTATCACATATTCGGAATGGGTTATACGACACAAAGGTCCTTTCCCGGCTAAACCGAATAGTGAGCGAAAATATTTTCAAAACATATGGATATGGGATTTCAATTAAGTCACAACTTATTACCCAAAACTTTTCTTCAAATGGCTTAACAATTTACCATTTTCAATCTTTAAACAAAAAGATTCATTTTCACAACCTTTAACGGTTTAAACAATTTTTCACATTTTAATCTTTTAAATAAAAGATTCATTCACATATTTTCCAAATAAATTTTCATTTCAATTTGATTAACTTGTTAAATCTTTAAATCAAAGATTTAACTTATAGCCTTCAAAACAATTTCATTTCAATTTGATTTAAACAAATCATCAATTTAAATCTGTTAAAAATAAACAGATTTAATTCATAGCTTTCAAAAAGAATTCATTCATAACTTCGGAAAATCATTTCTCTATTCAATCTTGAAATTCCCCTAATTAACTGGAATCTCAGTTCTTATCTAAAAGTGTTTATCATTTGGAAACAACCGTTTTCATTTTGGAAACCTGATTCATTTATACGAGTTGAAATCCTTGGGTTAAATTCAAATTCCCAAAACCATAATTTCCAATCATTGAATTCAATTCCAAATATTGAATTCAAATTTAAATTGAATTATTTAATTTCAAAACTTGATCAAGCAAATTAAAATAAATTTTAACTTGAAATTTCATTCCAAAAGCTTTTCACATTTATTCCGATTCCATTTCCAAAACATTTGAATTTAAATATTCAACTTTAAAAATCGTTTTAAAATCATTTTTAAATCTGTGACTTAATCGATTTCCTCGTGAAATCCATAATTGTGTGTGTATGGTGTGGGCCAGGGTTTTAACACAATAGTGCAACATCATTCAATTATCACAGATCAGAATTACAGAAATGTAATTGATAAGCGATATAAACTATAACGCTTATCTGTCATATACAGATCACAAATATATATACCACGGCTAGTAAATTACATCACAGATAATTTATCACAGATCTCAACATAAATCAGGATATATATACAAAACATCATAAATCAGGGATATCAAACAGTTTACCATCCAATATAATCCAAGCATCCATAGGTAGGATTAATTCAATTATCTGATAAATTTAAATCAGATTAAATTTCTATGAATAATTCTTTTCACATTTATTATCAAAATAAATTTCAAGTAAATGATCCCCACTAACTATTCATAATTATTTAATTACTATTCTTAAGTAATTAAACTCAATTTAACTATTGTTAATTGTCATTTAATTAACCTTTAAAATCATATGTTTAATCACTAATTATTTAATTAATTAAGTTCTAAACTGTAACTTAATAAATCTTAATTACTTGATTAAATAACCTTAATCATTTGTTTAAAAGACAACTCTTTATTAAATTAATAAATCTTATTTACAAATTTATTTACCTTAATTAATTTAACTCAAATCTTAATTTCTTGATTTAAATAAATTAATCAATTATTCACTTGAACTAATTTAACGAGTGCATATCATTTTATCTTTACTGATTGAAATTTGAAAACATTTTCTAACTAATGTTTTAATTATCATCACAAATCAAATTTAAATAATTTAAATATTAAAACTTCTTTGATTTCAGACTAGGATTCAAATTATCTTTAATTCAGATTTAAATTTAAATTTAAACTTTTAATTTCAACTTGCTTAAAATTTTCATTTAAAATTTCAACTCCATTTCAAATTTCTTTAATATATTTTGAATTGCTTTTAAGTTAAAAAAATTAAATTTAAAACTTATTTATGTTTAAACTAAATTCTATCTTCAACTTGAATTTATATTAACATTTTAATTTGAACTCAGCTTTTAAAAATCTTGGTTTAAAATTTAAATTTGGTTTTAAAATTTGCAAACCAAAACAGTTTCAAGTTAAAAAAGAAAAACCTGCAGCAAATTTTTACTCGAGCCCAGAGTCGATTTGCTTCGAGTCACTTACTCGATTTACTCGAGTACCACTTCGCGTCATTTACCATCTTCCCCGAGACTTCCTGTACGCAACGTAACCCATCCCCTTCTCCTCCCTAAACTCCTCACTGATACACAAAAATAATGGTGCATATGCACCAACGACCGAAGCTTCTCCTATCAATCCCAACCACCTTGCCACATCATCGGCAACACGCATGGCTAACTCGACCATCCATCATCGTCAATTTCGTCAGAAATCAAAATCGAGCATATCACAAAAACCTGGAACACGAAAAAAAACTGGAACGCCCTCACTTGTCAACGCCTTTCGCTCGACACTCCGACCACCATTCACCACCAAACTCCGGCCATAGCGTCATCAATCTTCCCTCTACCTCCCCACGAAACCGCATGACACTCGCACCTTCGTCGACGTCGCGCGAGTAGAAAATATCGGCCACCCCCAAAACTAGGTCACCGAAGTTTGATCACTTCCCGCCGCCACCACAAAGCTTCGTTCAACCTCCAAGTATTTTTCCTAGAACCCTCGATCACCTTCCCACCTCCAGACCCCGTCGCGTCTTCCCCGATCAACCCAATCACCGGCAATTCCCCAAAAACCACACTCCCTTCAACTTCGAACTGCACCCAAACTACACAACTAAAAATCACGAAACCCATCTTAAAAATCATCACTTCCGGTAAGGATTCCAGTTATATACTTGAATCAATATTTCGTGAAGTTCGAAATTCCCAGAGATTAAAGTTTTTACTGTTCTTTCTTGTGTCAGGCTGCAACTCCTTCGTATAAATTTTGAAATGCATTTTTAAAATCTAATTATGGTAATTCCAAACATTTTTTTTGTTTTGACATCATTAGCTAAAAATGTTAAGAGCAAGTGGAATTGAATTTTGAACTAAGTTATGACCTGTACTTTTATAACATAGGCCTTATTTCCTATTACCGCAGACATGCACACAAATTAAATATACATACAGGCTATAACACATAACCATATTGGCATATAACTTTCATGATAATACATGCAAACCAGATTGTTCAAGAAGATCTCAGGTAGAAGAATAAGTTTACTCACTTGACAGAGAAGAAAGACAGAGAAAAATCTTAGGCCTGAGTTGCCATTGCCTTGCCCAGTTTTATTTTTATTTTATTTTTTTCTTTTCTCAGTTTTGAAGAATGAAACTGTAATGATACTTTGATGTGTATATGAAGTTAAAGTATACAGGGTAATACTTCTTTTAGTACAACCAAGCAGTGATATCTTTGTTTATACAATAAACATGGCTGAGATGCTTGCATTCCTTTTTCTCGGCTAATATCATGCTTTTGCTTATGTACTTGATATGTTTTGTTTGTACTTGTTTGCTTTTACTTTATGTTTCTATACTTAAACATATACTTGCTGTCCTACTTCCTATTTTCTGGTTTACAGCCTATATACCTTTGCTTTGTTTTGTCCTTATTTTGTTTACACTTTGTTCTATTCTTTTTGTTTATGCTTATATTTGTATTTGTTTGTATGTATACATTTGTTTCTATTTCTTATTTGACTTTATTTGGTACATGTTTTATAAGCTTGTACAGTTTGTTTATGTTTTACAAACTCTATAGGCTGCATATGTATGTTTTTATTTGTTTGTTATTTTTACTTTGTTTTGTTTACTTTGCTTATCTATTTGTTTGAATACTTATGTATTTGTTTTGTTATATTGACTTGTTTCATATTTTACATTGTATCTAGTTACTTTATTTTGTTTGTTCTTTTTTTATGCATATGTTTATTTAGCTAGCTTTGTAACCTGCTTTGTATTCTATTTGATTTCTTTCTTTTGCAAGCTACATACTAAAACTTTTATATTTGTTTGTATATATTATGTTTGATTTGTTTTGTTATTGGTTATAACTTTAACTTATATAGGTACCAATATATTCTATTTTGTTCTTTTTTATGCATTTGTTTATTTATGTAAAAATATATACTTTTATTTTGCTTACTTAAATGTATTTGCTTTATTCTTGCATTTTAAATTTACTTCTATTTTTAGTTTAAATATTTATCATAATTTTTACTTTAAAAATTATTGTTTTACATTTCTCTTTGTACACATATATTTTATATAACTCAAATTATCATCATTTATAAAAATTTAAATCAATTTATTTATTTATTTTTATACTTGTGTCAATGTATATACTTTTGTTTTATTTATTTTGCATATTTATTTACAACTTTGTTTCATATTTAAATGTCGTTTCTTTTCTTTTCTTATGACTTACATATTAATTTTCAACTTAAATACTTATCGTCTTGTATTTTTATTTCTATTTATTTTAAAAACCATTTATTTAAGATTTTATCTCAAATCCAGTATATATATACACACAAGATTTTATAATTTCAAATTGACTCATATATACCCCAAATATACATATATAAATATATATATATATATATTCACATATATACATATATATACAATATTTAAAAATTTAAATGATTTATATAGAATATATTTGAACTCGGGGAAACTCGCATCAATCCATCTATACATTTCACAATTTTAATTCAAAAATTCGATAAATTATCAATTTAAATTAAATTAAAATCCGGGGTCGTTACAGAAATGCATGATTAATTACAGATTTTTAAAATATAGTACACATCATCCATTCACCAAACATCAATCAACAACCATTAATTATAATCATCATCCAATTTATTTCAATCATCATTAATTTATTTCAATCATCGTCAATTTAAAACAAATATCAATATATAGCATATGCAATATAACAGGAAATAAATGACAGTTATTAACTAACAGTTTATTCAAAATAAATTTAATAACTGTTTAACTAGCAGTTTTATGCAAATAAATAAATTTTAACCGTCAAATTTATATGCAAAAAAATAAAATTAATTAACAGTTGAATTAAATAAATGCGATTAACAGAGATAAAGAATAAAACATGCCAAACAGTCATAAATAAATTTCTACTTATATCTAAAAATCAATTTAACAAATATAAGAAATTTTAGAAGTTGTGAGTGGGTTAAAACACTCACCTTTTTGAATTTAAATTGAATTCAAATCCAATTTAAACCCAAAAATTGGACAGTCTCCAAATTCATCCAAACTAGTGACAAAACGTCAGAAATTCCGATACGATCCCAGCAAAACAAACCGCGCGTGAATCCGAGCTCGTAAGCAAAAGTTATGAAAATTTGAAAAATGGAAAATTCTGGTCCTGGGTCGACTTCGGGTTCGACTTCGGTGCGCCGCCTCAATTCCCCGGTGCTTGCTTGGAGTTTTCGCCAAAACGACCCGGAGCGACCCGAGTCATTTTCTTCCTGACCCAAAGTTGCTCTAGGGTTTTCTCCCCTGAAACCCGAAGCGCGACCAGAAGCTGCTGCAGATCCGTAAATTTTTTTTTTTTTTTTTTTTGAAATTGAAATTTTTTTTTTGGAATTTGGGAATTAGGTTTTTTTTTCTGCCATTAGAATGAGGAGTTGAGAAGGAGATGTACGTATAGAAAAATGGAAATAAGGAGTGGCTAGGGTTTATAACAGGTTATATATAGACAAGGCTGAAAAATAATAGATGGATCGGATTGGATCTAAACATAAGTTTAAATTTAGGCATAAACATATATGAAATAAACTAGCACTAAATTTTGAAACGTGAATTGATTTAATTGGAAATAAATTACCCAATCCAAATTTATTTTAATCAGTTTCCAATTAAACTGATTAGATTCAATTCCAACCCTTTAATTGAGTCTATCATTACTTTGTAACGCAGTTAACATTTGTCTCACGTTTCATTCCATATATATTCAAATTTCCAGCTTCCCTTTGTATAAATTATTATTTCCAAATATATTGAAGTTGTTATTCCAAATTATTATTCCAACCCAACTATATACATGTGCTAAAATTAGAAATTATCAATTAAGTTTCCCAAAAATTTCATTGAATTAAATCTTCATTCTTATTATTCAATCCATTATAGCCAAATGGATGAAATTAACATACATAAATATTTTTCAAATTTCAACTAAATTTTCAATTAACGTAAAATAAATGTTTAATTTTTACTTAATTACAAAAACTCAATTACCTTAATTCTTTATATTCATATAAATAAACAATTCTTGATTTACCATCTTTTCATTCACCCATAGTCATATTATAAATAGAATTTATATTATCTTCAATTATTTCGATTAAATCTATTATCATACATTACTTTAATATACTGACAACATTACTTTTGCACCCTTTCATTTACCCAACTGTCATTTTATAGATAAACTTAACAATAGATTCATACTCTATTACATAAATGCATACCCTTTTATCTAAATTAAAATCTTCGTAACTTCAAACACTTAATCCATTTAATTCCAATTACTCCTTTCATTAAATTTTGGATTCAAATCAATTTATAAAGCTTTACCTCCATTCTTTATATACACTAACCATCATTTAATGAAGAATTTATTTACGTTATTCCCCATTTATTACCTTAATTTATTTATCGTAACATTTAATTTATAATTATTGCAATTATTTCCGATTTAATTGAAGGAATTAAGTATATAACTCATAATAGTTGTGGTAAAACTCTTAATCCTACATTTATAAGTATATACTTATCCGTTATATCTATTACTTAAATAAATTCCCTTTTTATGTCCTTTAAATTTATTACTAAATATCCATTTACCTTTCCCATAAAATTTGAATTCCATCAAATTATTATAACCAATCAGATTTCCGTTCACACTTTATTATAAACCTAAAATTTGCAATTCATTATCTTGTAGTAATGTCATCCCATTTCTACTTATTATTATAACTTTACAATCTATACACATTCAATTACTATTCAATGCATATTTATTCATCAATCAATTCGATATTTACTTTTCTTTCCTCCTATTTGATAAATAACCTAGAATGCATTTACATTCACTCATTTCATTCAATTAATTAATGATTCCCTCAGTTAACAATAATGTAACATTTTCTTTATTTGTATTGCAAATAATTCAAAATTCAATTCCTAATTCTTAATATCCTCTAAATTACAACTTCCAAACATTGTATTAATCATCATTCACGTACCTCTAATTATTTTAATTTACATTAACATAATAAATAAATTACCTTTAATGAAATCTATCCCCCAATTTATTATATGCAATAAATTTTGACCTTACAACAGTTTCAACTAATTATTTATATTTATTGCAATTGAATACCAAAATTTATTTAACACATCAAATAAATGAACAATCTATATTCATTGTCACCTATTTTCTTTTAAATTCAGTTATAAGTTTGTTACTTACCAACCAGGTTATAATAACACAAATTTTTTTATTCCACTGCTATATATGATATATTTGCATCACATACTTGAATTTTTCAATTTCATCTTAATTCCAATTCACGGTAGTATAATTTCTTACTATAAACTCATTTATAATTTGCATACCAATTAATTAGTTTCAACTAAATAGATTGATTCAATTCAACTCTTTTATTAAGTCTATATAAATAAATATACTATTTCATTGGTAAATGTTTATTTCAATTATTCCTTTATTCCTTACAAATCTTATTTCATTCATGAATGCCATCATATATCAATTATTACATAATTTCATTAATTTACATTCAGTTACAACTAAATTAATACACTGATTTCATTTGCAAATTAAATGCTTACAATTTATAAGCTTTCATTCCAAACAATATTTCAATTTGTACCGGACATTGATTTAATTCAGTTTACTATTTAATATTATTAATTCATTAACTAAATTCACTACTTACCTTTGTTCTCTTATATGCAACTCTTAGCCTAATATAACAATTTACATCACTTCAATTTATTCGTCATTTTGTTTCAACTGTAAATACTTAGCCTTATATTCCCATGGTTTCATTTCCTTCTCAACATTTTCTTCATTATTAATTATAAAATCTTTATTTCTTCTAAATTAAATTTGCGTAAATATTATTAAAATGACAAATTTAATTAACGAAAATGACGGGTCGTTACACTCTCCCCCATTCAAAACTTTTCGTCCCCGAAAAGGAAAAAGAAGGGAAAAGAAGAATTAAGAAATCAATATCATATCAAATATTAAATTTATAAACAAATAAATTTACAAAATTAATTTAGATAAAATATACTAATTTATAATCATTAATTTTTTTTTAATACTCAAACTAATAAACTTTGGAAAACATTTTCAAGATATTTTCTAAGTCCAAAATTTACGAAAATTTTTGGCAGAGTCTCCTTTGTACGGGGAGGCTCGGGAGAAAATATAATATCAAATATATCAAAATATCTCATATAATACCCAAAATATAATATCCCAACATGGGAAAATATATAAAATAGCGCTATAAACCGTAATCCAAAACGTACATATTTGTCGTGCAATATACGCTTAATTTATGGAACCAAAAGCAGTAGCAGTTGCTTCCATAACCTGCATTTCACTTATAAAATCCAAAGGTTAACAATTTATATAAAATAAAATATTTAAGTGGTTTCCATCACTAATACAAAACAACACAACAACCACCAATTTTAACAGCAGCATACACAACAAATTCAAAGCAACCATTCAACCAAACAAATAAATAGTCGTTCGGGTTCAAAACCTTTAAATCGTACGGAATGAAGAATAAACCATCAAGTGCATCATTTACTCAACAGTCTAAGATAAACTAAATAGATTATTCATTCACTCCAAATTCAATTTTCAAAGTATTTTACCCAAACAACCATAACCAAACAACAACAATTCAAACAACAATCAACTTAACCTTTTATTAATTTCATACCTTTGTTATTTAATTTCTCTTTTTATTCATACCACATAAATTTTCCTTTCATAGTTTACATTTATTTCTAACAAACTTTTAATTTCATTTCCTCATTCAATGTTTGTTTCAGTTATTTTTTTTTATACTTATTACTTACAATTTTTCATTTCCATTATCTCAGGTCATGCCAGTTCTTTTTATTACATTATAATTTTTCGTTCATTTATTGCATGCCCTCATTTATTTACACTTGTTTATCAATAGTGTTCATGTCCCATTTAATTTGTTAGCATTTCCATTTTATTTACTTAAGTTGATATTCATCCATTTGAATTACTTGCCTTTAATTATATTCACTTATAGTAAAATTTCAATTGTAACTTAAGTTTATACATTAAATTCTTATTTATAATAGCAAATTCATTGAGTACTTCATTTCCTACTTTTACTTGTACGATTTTCATTACATTTTCTATTTAACATTTCAACTTTTTATATTGGTAAGTTATATATGTTAAAGAAAATGCAAATCAACTTATACAAGTTTTATCTCATCCTTTAATTAAATTTAATGTTCAACAATATTACTCTTTGTTTCGTATGTTACAAATTTCAAATTTTCTTTAAATCCATTAATAACTTAGCATTAAATCTCTTACCTAAATTAGAGGTTTCAATTATTAATTACTTACCTTTTATTTTACTACAATAATTGAAACATTTAATTAATGGAAATTTAAGAATTAAATACCAGGTTAAATTTCAAATTATTTTAAAATAATAGATAAATATATTCTTACAACTTATATATCTCTAATTATATTTAAAACAATTCAAAACTTATATATTTCGAAAATGAATCTGCAGTAAAACTACTACAGTGGCCTTTCCCCTTCGAAACTCGAAAATGAAAGTCGATGATGCGGCCGCTATCACCGAAATTATTTTCCAGCGACAAAGCGGAAAGTACAAAACTTATTTTCTCCAAAAATCTTCTTTAAAACAATTCTTCTGAATTATATTAAAATATTTATATCAGAAAGTACTTATACACAATATTATTATATTCCAAAAAAATTTTCAAAAGAAATTTCAAAACCCCGGAACTTAAGCCCTAAATTTCCAGATTTCATTTATTTTACTTTCAACTTAGTTTCAACTGTTATTTATATTTTCATTACCTAACACCCAATCTATAGCAACCAAATATATGTCATTATAAAATATTTTTATATATAGAAAATATAATAGGCAAAGTTATTTCGTTCACCTATATTAAAATCAAATATTATGTCGGTCTGTCCTATTAAGTGTTTAGAAATCCTTGTTGATGTCACAGCGTCCCATGCACCAACTAGTATTTATAAATACAAAACGGAACAGATTAACACAATATTAAAAAAAATTTATAACACTAACAAATACGCTCTCTCATATATATACACACTCAGCGACTCCCATAAGGTATCTCTACCCTATTAGTAAAGAGTCAAACCCCACAAAGCTAAGGTTTATCGCTGAACCAAAGCTCTGATACCAGATGTAACGTCCCGCCTTTTCGCACACTTCAAATCGACACACATGTCGATTCAAACCATACGGAAGGGCGGTTTTTTATGGGGTAAACAAGAAAAATAGAGAAGAAATAAAACAAAACAGAATCTCACAACGGAAGGATAAAATATAATAATAAAATATACAGTTTACAAAACATTTGATTCTTCTATATACAATTAAATATCAGAGTTCAAATACCAAAAATATCAATGCAGCGGAATACAGTGCAGTGGAATAAAATAGATAATAGTAATACAAATCTTCGTCCTCGTCCTCTAAAGCTAAATCTCCAAATCCTGAAACGCTCGGACTGACCCGAGCGAATTTGAAAAGACAAAAACACTCGAGTCAGAACTAAAAGATCTTATGTGAGTCAAATTAACATAAATAAATATGAGTGCGGTAACTCAAGAGATGCTCGGGATTTACATCTCCTAAGGATCCATTAAACTATTTACTATATAGTATATTTCGCTATTATAATAGTGTCTATTTGTAAAATAAACTTACTTTTTAATAGCGTTAAGGGGTTACCCATATAGCCCTTAACACAAATAATGCCAATAGTCTATACAGTACCGTAATACCTCCTGATCGGGAGGCTACAAGAGGATACTCCGTAGGTACGACACAAATAGAAACTCGTACAAGGCGCGATAGGGTAGGTGACACGGCACAACTAGGCAATGCCAGAGTAGATATACCAATGGCTATTCGGGCTAGTGGAAACGCGCAACGCGCAGATACCGCCCACCTCGAACAACACCCCCAAAATCAAAATCAAAGTGGCCACCGAATCAATCCAAAAGTCAGAGTATGATATCGAAGGAGTGCGTTCGATCAGAGGAATGACCTCATTGGCCCGAGAATCGCTCCTGTTTTAGCCACCTTATGCCAACTCATGGGAGTTGGGTCCACGTATTTACCTCATAGGAAACGCCGCCACCAACCTACTTCATTCTTGAATCTCCACCGCGTACACGGTTGTTAAAGTTGTTTTCGGAGTTGGCAGAGAGTATGACAACTTCCGATCCCGGTCTCTTTAACAACCAAACGTTATTATAACACCTCGGTCGTTTAAAATAATTTATACTTTAAAACCAGAATAAAATATCCATTTTAAACCCATATAAATACGATATCATTTATATTTTTAAAACCCCAAATCAATACGATATCATTTAGGCCCAAACCAATAAAATGTCATTTTATTTTCCAATATATATTCTTTCCAAAATTTAGGGTTTTCAAAGTAAAATATTTAGAAATCAAAACTCTGGAATATAATATTTCCAAATTATACTACCTTGAAAATCATAACTTTGAAACAAATTTCCATCTCTCAAATGGTTAAATATTAAAAAAAATTTATAAAACAAAATAGCTTCTTTTCATTTCACAAATCAATTCCAAATATTGATTTAAACTTCCAAATACCATTTTTAATTCTTATGTTTCAAAGCTTTAAATATCTCACCATTTCAAAACAAACTCATTTGACAAACCCATATATAACAAATTCAATTACTTATTATTTAGACTTGAAATGTTTACTTAATGAATTAATATAATTTAAGTGAAACCTTTAACTTCACATAATTGAAAAATCTTTCAATTTATTAAACTTGATATATTCATTTAAATCAACCTGATATTCATTTAAATCACTTTACATAAAAATGAAGTTATAAAAATCATATCCTTTAAAAAAAATTAATTTTTTATTAAATTTCAATTTAACTTAATATTCATCTTCCAAATCTTATTCTCATTTTAGTCATAAAACCTCCAGAATTTAAATTTTAAATAAATGCTTAATCTTATTTGGTCTTAAAATCAAACTTTATTTTAAACTTCAAATCAAATTTATACAAAGCTTAAAACCGAAAATTACTATATATATAATAACCTTTATCAATAACCAAATCAATATCCCATAAACCATATATATATAACTTTACAAAAACCATAGAAATCATTTCAAAATATTTTTTTTATATATACATACCACGGTGCCTGTATAAAATTTTCTACCCTATGGTCAAGTGATATGGATGTTTATCATTTCAGTCCAAAATTTTAAAAATTAAAAAAAATTGCGGTTGTATATCATTTCAAACCGCAATCCCGACTAAAATGAAATGCATGATAAATTACAGATTTTTAAAATATAGTACACATCATCCATTCACCAAACATCAATCAACAACCATTAATTATAACCATCATCCAATTTATTTCAATCATCATTAATTTATTTCAATCATCGTCAATTTAAAACAAACATCAATATATAGCATATGCAATATAACAGGAAATAAATGACAGTTATTAACTAACAGTTTATTCAAAATAAATTTATTAACTGTTTAACTAGCAGTTTATACAAATAAATAAATTTTAACTGTAAAATTTATATGCAAAAAAATAAAATTAATTAATAGTTGAATTAAATAAATGCGATTAACAGAGATAAAGAATAAAACATGCCAAACAGTCATAAATAAATTTCTACTCATATCTAAAAATCAATTTAACAAATATAAGAAATTTTAGAAGTTGTGAGTGGGTTAAAACACTCACCTTTTTGAATTTAAATTGAATTCAAATCCAATTTAAACCCAAAAATTGGACAGTCTCCAAATTCATCCAAACTAGTGCCAAAACGTCATAAATTCCGATACGATCCCAGCAAAACAAACCACGCGTGAATCCGAGCTCGTAAGCAAAAGTTATGAAAATTTGAAAAATGGAAAATTCTGGTCCTGGGTCGACTTCGGGTTCGACTTCAGTGCGCCGCCTCAATTCCCCGGTGCTTGCTTGGAGTTTTCGCCAAAACGACCCGGAGCGACCCGAGTCATTTTCTTCCTGACCCAAAGTTGCTCTAGGGTTTTCTCCCCTGAAACCCGAAGCGCGACCAGAAGCTGCTGCAGATCCGTAAATTTTTTTTTTTTTTTTTTTTGAAATTGAAATTTTTTTTTTGGAATTTGGGAATTAGGTTTTTTTTCTGCCATTAGAATGAGGAGTTGAGAAGGAGATGTACGTATAGAAAAATGGAAATAAGGAGTGGCTAGGGTTTATAACAGGTTATATATAGACAAGGCTGAAAAATAATAGATGGATCGGATTGGATCTAAACATAAGTTTAAATTTAGGCATAAACATATGTGAAATAAACTAGCACTAAATTTTGAAACGTGAATTGATTTAATTGGAAATAAATTACCAAATCCAAATTTATTTTAATCAGTTTCCAATTAAACTGATTAGATTCAATTCCAACCCTTTAATTGAGTCTATCATTACTTTGTAACGCAGTTAACATTTGTCTCACGTTTCATTCCATATATATTCAAATTTCCAGCTTCCCTTTGTATAAATTATTATTTCCATATATATTGAAGTTGTTATTCCAAATTATTATTCCAACCCAACTATATACATGTGCTAAAATTAGAAATTATCAATTAAGTTTCCCAAAAATTTCATTGAATTAAATCTTCATTCTTATTATTCAATCCATTATAGGCAAATGGATGAAATTAACATACATAAATATTTTTCAAATTTCAACTAAATTTTCAATTAACGTAAAATAAATGTTTAATTTTTACTTAATTGCAAAAACTCAATTACCGTAATTCTTTATATTCATGTAAATAAACAATTCTTGATTTACAATCTTTTCATTCACCCATAGTCATATTATAAATAGAATCTATATTATCTTCAATTATTTCGATTAAATCTATTATCATACATTACTTTAATATACAGACAACATTACTTTTGCACCCTTTCATTTACCCAACTGTCATTTTATAAATAAACTTAACAATAGATTCATACTCTATTACATAAATGCATACCCTTTTATCTAAATTAAAATCTTCGTAACTTCAAACACTTAATCCATTTAATTCCAATTACTCCTTTCATTAAATTTTGGATTCAAATCAATTTATAAAGCTTTACCTCCATTCTTTATATACACTAACCATCATTTAATGAAGAATTTATTTACGTTATTCCCCATTTATTACCTTAATTTATTTATCGTAACATTTAATTTATAATTATTGCAATGATTTCCGATTTAATTAAAGGAATTAAGTATATAACTCATAATAGTTATGGTAAAACTCTTAATCCTACATTTATAAGTATATACTTATCCGTTATATCTATTACTTAAATAAATTCCTTTTTTATGTCCTTTAAATTTATTACTAAATATCCATTTACCTTTCCCATAAAATTTGAATTCCATCAAATTATTATAACCAATCAGATTTCCGTTCACACTTTATTATAAACCTAAAATTTGCAATTCATTATCTTGTAGTAATGTCATCCCATTTCTACTTATTATTATAACTTTACAATCTACACACATTCAATTACTATTCAATGCATATTTATTCATCAATCAATTCGATATTTACTTTTCTTTCCTCCTATTTGATAAATAACCTAGAATGCATTTACATTCACTCATTTCATTCAATTAATTAATGATTCCCTCAGTTAGCAATAACGTAACATTTTCTTTATTTGTATTGCAAATAATTCAAAATTCAATTCCTAATTCTTAATATCCTCTAAATTACAACTTCCAAACATTGTATTAATCATCATTCACGTACCTCTAATTATTTTAATTTACATTAACATAATAGATAAATTACCTTTAATGAAATCTATCCCCTAATTTATTATATGCAATAAATTTTGACCTTACAACAGTTTCAACTAATTATTTATATTTATTGCAATTGAATACCAAAATTTATTTAACACATCAAAAAAATGAACAATCTATATTCATTGTCACCTATTTTCTTTTAAATTCAGTTATAAGTTTGTTACTTACCAACCAGGTTATAATAACACAATTTTTTTTATTCCACTGCTATATATGATATATTTGCATCACATACTTGAATTTTTCAATTTCATCTTAATTCCAATTCACGGTAGTATAATTTCTTACTATAAACTCATTTATAATTTGCATACCAATTAATTAGTTTCAACTAAATAGATTGATTCAATTCAACTCTTTTATTAAGTCTATATAAATAAATATACTATTTCATTGGTAAATGTTTATTTCAATTATTCCTTTATTCCTTACAAATCTTATTTCATTCATGAATGCCATCATATATCAATTATTACATAATTTCATTAATTTACATTCAGTTACAACTAAATTAATACACTGATTTCATTTGCAAATTAAATGCTTACAATTTATAAGCTTTCATTCCAAACAATATTTCAATTTGTACCGGACATTGATTTAATTCAGTTTACTATTTAATATTATTAATTCATTAACTAAATTCACTACTTACCTTTGTTCTCTTATATGCAACTCTTAGCTTAATATAACAATTTACATCACTTCAATTTATTCGTCATTTTGTTTCAACTGTAAATACTTAGCCTTATATTCCCATGGTTTCATTTCCTTCTCAACATTTACTTCATTATTAATTATAAAATCTTTATTTCTTCTAAATTAAATTTGCGTAAATATTATTAAAATGAAAAATTTAATTAACGAAAACGATGGGTCGTTACATAGGATGTACGTATACTATTCTATTCGCATAATGGTTTGATCTAGATCCGAGCACAGAATTTCGAGATAGTTATATCGATCCGAGTTGGAATTTTCCACTCGATTTTTGAAGGCGAACCTGGATATGAATTGTTGATTGGTTCTGGATATTCTCTATCGTAGTTATGACTATGCAAGGAGAATGACAGTTTCTGATCAAGAAACCAGATCTGAGTCCGCACTAGGAAGCTGGGTGGACGATACTAGTTCGGAAGTGAAATTGTGTGATCGAGTGAGCGATCAGATTGGTATAGCGTACAGATGATTTATGTACATCGTACGAGTTTGAATGAATCTAATACTGGAAATTTGTGAATAAGAAATGTGAAATAGTTTTTGAAATGAAGGGTATATTTTGTAAAATATATGATGAAGTAAATGTGGAAATTGGATATTTCTATGGTAGAAATTTACTTAATGGAAGTAAGTAAGCGACTTTATAGAGTAATCAAATTTGAATATTTGATTATGAATAGACAAAGTTATATATCTTTGTTATATAAGATAAATCTCCCCTTGTTGAATCTATAGCCAGAAGAGAAAGGATTTTGAAAGTGCTTGAAGCATAAAAGGAGTTTTATACAAGTTTGAAATGATCCAAAGAATTTTAAAGTTATATATATATATATATATCTATATATATATATAAAGGATATTGTGAGGATTTTGGAAAAAGGTTTAGGGAACCTCTCAATTTGGAAAGGCTTTTGAGTTTTGGGTAAAATCAATATTGAATTTGGAAAGCCTAGTTTGAGAATTATTGATTTTGGGATAATCGATTTTGTGTAAAGGAGCTTTGTGTGAGATCATACTAGGTGTATGATTTGAAAAGTACTATATGTGTATAGTATGAAGTGTTTTGACGATGGCTCTGGGGAAAAAGGCGCTCCCTTGAAATGAAATTCTCAGGAGTTCCACCGGGTGGTGCTGCCTTGATCCCCGCGGGGGGGGGGGGGGGGGGGGGGGGGGGGGGGGGGGAGGTGTGGGGGTTCTAAAGTTGATCCTGTGAGAAGTCCGGACAAAACTAGTTCCTGAGGATTATGAGTAGAGTATACCATAGCGAAAGTCGTGTGTGCCGCTGAGAGCCAATAGTCTGCGTTTGATTTTATATCGGTAGACTGTGACCTATGGTAACATAGCGAAAGTCGTGTGTGCCGCTGAGAGCAAACTGTCTGCGTTTGCTTTTATATTGATAGACTGCGACCTATGTAGGAGTGGAGAAGTTTCATTTTGACAGCGAAAATCATGTGTGCCGCTGAGAGCTAACAGTTACATGGACTTTTACTGCGATGGCAACGTAACCCTGGAATGTAACTGCGATCTGTTGTCGGTTTCAAGGCATAATCGAGGGGCACGTAGTGCCTATAGTTACATGGACTTTTGCTACGATGGCAACGTAACCCAGGATGTAACTGCGACCATGGATGGGGGTGATGATTTCCAGAGCATTCTCACCAAAAGATATTCTCTCTATTTTCAAAAATGATTTCTATATTTTAAATTAATTATTTCCCAAGTGTTTTCACTGGGTGTTGAAAATGGGTTTACCAAGTACTTGTAGATTTTCAGTCCTACGCCTGATCAACGTATGACCGAATCTCTGTGAGAACAAGGATAGACCTGTTGAGACATTGAGTATAAAAGTATTTTTTAATATATATAAAAAACTATTTTGGTAATATTATATGGATTTTAAAAGTGTTTGAAAATGATCAAAGAATATTTTAATGGTTTTAAAATATTTAAAAATTTCTGGTTTCGTTCCTTTTCGGGGACGAAAAGATTGAAAAGGGGGCGGGATGTGATAACCCGGGTTTTTAATATCCGTTGATTCATAATTAATTGGGTTAAGTAGTAAGAAATACTAATTTTTTTAACTATTTAAATACTGATTGTTAAAAATTAAAACAAATAAATTGGATAATTAATATCATATCTGGGGAAATATTTATTTGATAAGCTCCTTTATAAATTATTTAAAATTTGACAAAATTGTGTTTTTCAAACAATAATAATAATCCAATGTTTTTAAAATATAGGTATAAATAGAATTATTATTTACAAATTTAATTTATGAGTTGATTTTAAGTTAAATAGGAAATAGAATTTGAATTGGAAATTCAAATGGGTAAACATCTTAAAATATGTTATATATGATTTTATCAAGGATATAATTGTTTTTATATTATTTTCTTTAAAACATTTTATTTATATAAAATTAAGTAATGTATTATTAAATAGTAAATTAAAAATAAAAAACTGTATAAAAACATTTAAAAATAAACAAAACATGCATGTTTACACATAATTAATAGAATGCAACAAATGTAAGTTGATAAATAGGTATATATGACAAGTGTTAGATGAATAAACAAGTGTCACTATTTTAATTTTATTTTTCCTTTATTTTTAATA
Source organism: Allium cepa (assembly GCA_030765085.1). Classification (NCBI taxonomy): domain Eukaryota; kingdom Viridiplantae; phylum Streptophyta; class Magnoliopsida; order Asparagales; family Amaryllidaceae; genus Allium; species Allium cepa. Next base: position 620,243,063 of record CM060942.1, read on the forward strand.
ATCATAATTTTAGTCTATATCTCTTCTCTTCATTTTTTTCTTTTTCCCTATCTTCTTTTCAAAACGGGAAAACAAACCTGTAGACTATTATACAAAACACAAAAAGAATTAGAACAAAAACCTGTAAAAAAAACTTTAAAAAAAAAATTAAAGCCTGTAAATATTTATCTTCAAACATTCTCAAGCAAATCAACAAAGAAGGAAAAACCTGAAGCTAATCAAAGATTCAAAGAAGTTAATCAAGAAACAACCAAGCTTCAGATCATCAGCTTAAAACCAATCAAAGCCGGATCATCTAGCAAGAAATTCAGTTCAAAGCAGATTAAGTTCAAAAGCTCTGTCCATCTTTTCAAAACTGGTGAGTAAACAATTTAAATTAAAAGTTAAGTATATGTATATCTGGTTGCCTGTGAAGTTTGAGATGGATGTTACTTTGTTGATGCATATATTCGTAAGTGATCTCTGTATATTTGTAAGTAGAAACATCTTGTCTTGATATGAGTAGATGGATATGCTTATCCTTCTCTATTTCTAGAGTATACGGTTTTCAAACACGTAAAATTCATTTGTTCCTTCTCTGATCTCTATTAGGATTTTGTTTAACAAGAAGTGTTGTTAAATTATAGATTAAGGTTTAAAAATAAATTTTAGAGGATTAATTGGTATTTATCTGGGAAATGGAAGAGCAGTATGAAATTCTTTAAACATGTTAAAAATCAAATGTAAGAAATGCTGAATCAAATATATAATTGGAATCATCAATGGAAAATATGATTTTTTTTTAAAAAAATCTTGATTTTTAAAGTGGAATCGAATGAGTATTTTGCAAATGACCAGAAATGAGTTTTGGAGCAAAATCAGGCAACTGGGTTATTTCTGGTGATCGAGGCTTTGGTCGGAGCCGGTATGGTGAACAACGAGGTTGATAAAAATGGCGAAGGTAGAGTTCTTTCACTGTGGCGTCGTGGCTTGTCCAATATTGCTTTTAACCCTAATTTTGGGTTAGGGTCGGAAGAGGGATGATGGCGTCATCACAGGCGCGTCGAGTGGCTTCGAACCAGGATCATTGGGGGCGTGAAGGTCTGGCGAGGCTGAGAGTGGGATCCTTCGATCACTGACGATCGACGTTAGGTGATCGAGGCATTTTCAGGGAAGTGGGTGGTACCTGGAATGGTTCAAACTGCCTCAATTCTTATTGTGGTTTTGGGGTGGCGATTTGATGCCGGAATTGCATTGCAGCGATGATAGGTGACTTGTTGAGGATGGGCCGAAGGTGCCGGAACGTGGTCGGCGATGGTGCACGTGCACCAACTCGCGTGTGTGTCTGTCCTGTTTGTTTTTCTAGGATATTGAGGTACTAGGTCGAACTTGAAGACGAATTCGAAAATTTTATTATGTTGCTCGAGTCTGTTTCCTTGTCGTGCAAGCTTTGTTAATACTGTAATTACAAAATTCAAGTAGAAACAGAAGTTTGAATGAAGCTGTGGAGTAGGGAAGAAGAATGAATAGGGAAATTTGGGTTTGACTCGTGTTTTGCCCAATGTTTTGAGCATTGGACTCGGGTAATTTAGCTACCGAGTTTATTTTTACGCGAGTGATTGTAGTACCAGGTTTCAAAGCACGGAAACCATTCTGAATTTTATAAAGTTCTAGGGAAAATCAAATCTTTGAAACAAGTTTCAAGCATTATCTAACAAGATTTATTTATTTTTATTATTTTTCTGGTTAAGTAAATTGGTTAGATTTGAAAAAATTAAACTTTTGGTGAGTCATTTAATTGAATCTCTAGTTGATTCAAATAAAATGAATGATGAATTTGAAAAGGTAGTAGGTATGTAGTATAACTTAACAAATCAAGAAGATCTCAAATGGCATGTTGTTTAAAGTAAGATTACAAGATGAAATTAAAGATTAATTTTGTTGTGCAATTAATTCAGATAATTATTTAATGTAATTAATAAATTAAGGTAAGTAATTAGAGGATTAATTAATTGATATAATTAATTAAAGAATAGTTAGTTGTTTAATGAGATTTATTAAAGGTTAAACAGTGTAAGTAGTTAAGAATAATTAAAAGATTAATTAATGTAATTAATTTAAAGGCTCATGAGTATGATTAATTTAAGGATAATTAATCAATATAAGTGCTTATAGAAAAATTAATTTGAGTAATTAATTAAGAATCAATGTAATTAATATGGATGAATAGAGGTTAATTAATTAGCGTAATTAATTGAGAGTTAATTTGTTAAATGTGATTAAGGAATAATTAACCAAGGATGATTAATTTAAAATAAATAATTAAAGAAGTTTGATTAAGGCGGATAGATAAAGAACTAATAAATTGGATTGAAATTAATTAATGGTTAAGTGGCAAGATGTGCAGTAATGGTGGAAACCAATTTAATTTATTTAAATTAATTAGAAACAGTGTGACAAATTAATCTTGCCTATGAGTTACTGAATAATATTGAATGCTATAGATTATTTGATATTCCTGATTTGAAATGTTTTGTGGTATGATTGGATTAAATAGTAATAAGGTAATTATCTATCGAGATAAACCGCTATGGAAGTAACATCCTGTATTTAAAGTTTGTGTTATGTTTCACTTGAATAATTTAGGATAAGTTGTCATTGGATTCGAAGAGACCGGAGTCGGGTATTATTTAATATCCGAAACTACTTCGATTCTTTACAAATTGATATGTGAAATCAATAGGGTGAAATGGAATGATTTAAGTGAATTACCATTTAATCTAAGTTTTGGTAATTAGAAATTGATGTGTGGAATAAGTGATGTCTATAACAACTTGTGAAGTTATAAATCTATATGAGTTACCCCGGGTTCTATATAAGTTGTATGTTTTGGTATTCCATGTTAGATGAGTTTACTCATGCTAGTTTTCAGCCTGACCCGGGTGTTACTTTGATGTAATGCTTGGGTCAGACCGAGTATCACAGATTTTCAGGCAAGGACGTTCTAGAGCTCAGGAGGCGAGCTGGATGGCTAGCACATATAGTGTATTTCCACCGTATTATATTATTGTATATCTGGGCATGATAACTGTGAATATCCAGTGCCTGTATAAGTGTGTAACTCTGATGTATTAAAATGTAATCGATAGATATAGTATTCTTTTGTAAACTGATATTATTTGTTATTATACTTTATCCTCTATGAATGTGAGATGTTGATGTTTCTGACTCTCTTCTTTTTCTTCTTCTATCTCTTTCTTCTTTTCCTAACTATCTAGAATTTTCGGGGTCGGAAATTTCGGGTCGTTACACAATACGACCGTATTGTCAATTATTTTTGAATTCGACTAAGGATAAAACTAATATATAAATTTTTAATAAATCGATACGAATGTTATATTAATGTTTGTACCTAATATTTATTATATATTTGAGACTTGAAATTGGATACAACGATGTATAAAAGACATATGATAATTCGATCAATTTTTAAGTCAGGAAATAGTTAATTCTACTCAAACTGAAGTTAATAAGAGGCTTGACAATACATGATCATAGGAAGTGCAGGCTGTAATTAGGGGTAAAGGAAAGACCAAACTAGGCCATTAGATCTAAAGATAAAAGGGAGAAATAGGTGTAGGTTGATGGCTATAAGTAGCCTAGCCTCCATACATATTCAAACACACTTTTCTTGTGACGACCTGCCTTTCTAATCCTAGAAAGACGTATCATCATTAAGAAAGAAAGGGATAGAAATAGAAAAGAATAGAAAAAAAGAAATAACAACATCAGAATCTCACAGCGGAATGGAACAAAATATAATACATCACATAACTGTTACATAGTTATACATACATCAGAGTTATCCAGCATCGTACAAAAGGACTGCCATATACATATATGTCCATACATACATCCAAAATACAACATTCACTAACTACACAGCGGAACTACATATATATATATATATATATATATATATATATATATATATATATATGGATACATACGTCTGGTCTTCTTCCCAAAAGCTCCTCCAGCAAATCAATAATCCAAATACCTATCACTTGGCCACTCATGCAAATTTGAGTACCCAAGAGTTTATGAAAAACCAAATATAAACTGGTAAAACCCAAGATTAATTTCTAATTACAAATTTAATTAAAAGTTATTAATTTAATTTCACGTATAAATTAATTTACATTCATAATTACCTTATACTAATTAACTATCTTTATAAACTTTCTTTAATAAACTTTTAATTCAAGTATTAATCTAAGCCCAACTAATTACTTTATTAACTTAGTTATACAAAATACTTAAAGTAATTAGGCACGACCAAAGACCCGAGGCAAACCCCATGTTTCCTCGTGACAAACCCGAGTCTTTCTCTGTTTTCTCCCGAGCTCTCTCTCTCTCTCTCTCTACTCTACTCTCTTCTTCTTTTTTCCTGTTTCTTTTCTTCTTCTCATTATTTTTTAAGTTTAAGTTATAAATGAAACAGCAGTAGCCAAACTCACGCATGCGACCCGGAGTCAAATTCGAAGCAACATCCAAATATCTCGAGCACACGCACGCGTCAATCCCAACAGACCAACGGACATCTCCTCACCACCGTGCATGTGCACGGTGGTGATCTTTGCCTCTGGCGACCCACGCTATCACCCACAAACTCCAATTCGACCATACACTCGAATTCAAGAGCTAACTCGATGCGAAAAGCTCGAAGTCGAAAAATACCCCCTGGACGAACTATAACACGAACAACTTAAGAGAAAACGCCTCTTCCTCCTAGCGCCGACCACCATTATTGTCGCGATTTCTGTCACGCGTCGCCGACGTCATCCCCCTTCATCCGTCAAAAGCACTCCCAACTCGATCGTACCATGTTGATGAAATCATCGAGCAAACAGACCCATAAGAAAACTCGAACTAAACCCTACCTTTATCTCAAACTCAAAATCTATACATTCGAAATTTTTTTTGACATTTTTTCTTGTGTTAAATTGTCTTCAAGCTTTCTTCATATAAAATTTCAACAATTGAAATTAACTGAATCTCCCGTAATCAACAAAACAACCACTTTTGTTCATATTAAAACTGTACCTTAATCATACACTTAAAAATCATAATTTTCATACTAAAAATCTTATCTTTGTGCGTGTGACCAAGTTATGTGATCAAATTCACCATTTAAAATATTCGAATTTTAGTTTTAATTTATTATTTTATCTGTAACTTAAATAATAGTCCCTATATTTCCTGTTATACTTCAAATAACTTCTCAGACTTTGTTTTAAGTTCAACAGTCCTAATTAACTTACATCTCTAGGTTTTAAATTGATTTAAGTGGATCAGTATAAATATTTTATGCATCTATATACTCAGAAGCTTAAGAAATGAAGAACAGAAAGCTTCCAGCATATAAAAATAAGTACAAGTTCTCTTATTTCCAATATGTAGCAACCCAACCTTCAGGAACTAAGTATCATAACCAAATTTCTAGGAAAGTGAGTTTACTCACCACGTCAAACTTTGAACAGAAAGCAAGGTGTTGATGAAGAACACTGTAGGTTTTGATTCCTGAAAGCCTTCCTTTTGCTTTTCTGTTTTTGAATTATATTTAAGTTTGCAAAGCAACAATGTTTATTTTCCTTCCTTCTTTGTTTCTCAGGTTTTAGTTAAGTTTTTGTGAACGAACACAAATATGATGTATATATATATAAAGCTTTGAACAGTATAGGTTGTATCTAGACAATTTTTATTTGTATTGCCATGCTTTTTTTTTAATTGGCTATGTATTATACTCTGCAGAATGAAATTATCACAGGGATTTCGGCTGCAGAACTTTGCTTGAACAAGATGTTGTGCTAATTTAATGCTTATGCTTTCATTTATGATAACATTTAATTAATGGCTTCAAATTCTTGTTTATTTTTGTACAAGACAAAGATTTGTTTATTTCTATTGAAGTGAAAATCTTTGTTTTCTTATGCGCATAAACGTACAGCAGCATATATGTTTTATTTTTATTTTTATTAATTTTTTTTTCTGGACAAAGATCTTTTGAAGCTGAATTTTTTCATCTTTATTGTACATATGTATGTTACAAGTTATGCTTCATCCCTATAAGCTTATGTATTAATTCTTTTTTTTGTTTATGTTTATACAAATATATTTTGGATGTGATGTGAATATTTGTCTTCGTTGCATCATTCATGAGTATATACAGGTTATAGAAATAGTTTTTCTTTAAATTGTACATATGCATTTATTATGTAGTAATATATGTTTCCCAAACTTACTCTATATGTATTGAGTAAACTTAACATAGTCATTGTTAGTATATTAATTTTATTTTATTTGTATTGTCCATGTATGATTATTATGGTTATGATTTCTAAATTTTATTCTATTTGTAGTTTAATTATCAAACATACTATCAAACATTGATTTATAACATATACTTGTATTTTTGTATTTTAAGTTATAATTTATATTTGTATATTTATATCTTTAGTTACATCTTATAATTTATAATTATGTTTTATACTTGTTTTGTATGTTTATGTTTATAACCATTTGTATTGTTTTATATTTATGTTTTAGATTTCCGTGTTTAGTATTCATATGATTGTTTATTTTTAAGCATTATCATTTAAAAACTACAATTGTATTCATATGTATATTATCAAATAATAAAAATATAGAGTCTTAGATTTTTATTGAATAAGAGAGATTCTGTTATAAATTTTTTAAAAGATTACATTTTAAATTTTCAGATCCAAAATTTTCTTTACAGTCACATATATAACTGGTAAATGATTAAGATCTCATCAGTTTATAATTTGAGAAGCTTGTATTTAATTTACGTTAGATTAAATATTTATTAAAATATGCTGTCAAAAATTTTGGGTTGTTACATTCCTCCCCCTTAAAAGAATTTCGTCCCCGAAATTTAAAACAACAGTTAATTCAAAAGCTTCTATATTAACAATCCAAACATACATATCATCCATACAATAACAACAATCAAACAGTCTATTCTAACAAACATCACTAGTTAACCAGACATAAATTTGGATAAGCATTCCTAAAACTATCGAGAGTTTCCAGGTACAATCTCTGGGATCCTCACTCCACTGCACCTTGACGAGTTTCACCACTTTGTTCCTGAGTTACTTCTCGTCTTGATCCACAATCCGAACTGGATTCCTGACTACAGTTAAATTGGGTTCTACTTCCAAATCTTCTTGAACTACTGGTTCTACTACAAGTGATGGATCATGAACAAATTTCTTCAAATGAGATACATGAAATACATTATGAATCCCAGACATCCGCTCTGGCAATTCAATTCTGTAGGCTACAGCTCTAATTCTTTCCAACACTCGAAATGGTCCAATGTATCTCGGAGCAAGTTTTCCCGTCTTTTCGAATCTTATAGCACCTTTAATTGGGAAACTTTTTCAAAAACCAAATCTCTGATCTCAAATTCCAATGGTCTTCGTCTTCTATCGGCATATTTCTTCTGACGATCTTGAGCAGCTTTCATCCTTTTCTTGATAAGCTCAACCTTCGCAGAAGCTTCTCGAATAAGATCGGGTCCGAGCATAAGTCGATCCTTTGATTCAATCCAACAAGATGAGGATCTACACGGTGTTCCGTATAACGCTTCATAAGGAGCCATCTGAATACTTGCTTGATAACTGTTATTATAAGATAATTCCACAAGATGAAGATGGTCTTCCCACGATCCTCCAAAATCTAAAACACAAGCCCGCAGCATATCCTCAAGAATACGATTAAGCCTCTCCGTCTGTCCGTCCGTTTGAGGATGATAGGCTGTACTCAATCTCAAATTTGTTCCCACTACTGATTGTAGAGCTTCCCAGAATTTTCTGGTGAAAATAGGATCACTGTCACTTACTATACTGACTGGAACACCATGCAATCTAACTATCTCCTTCAAGAAAATTTCTGCTAGAAAAACTGCAGTACGGGTCGCCTTAACTGGTATAAAATGGGCACTCTTAGTTAAACGATCCACAATAACCCATATACCATCATTCCCTTTCCTGGTTCTAGGTAGTCCATCGATAAAATCCATCAAAATCATTTCCCACTTCCAATCTGGAATTTTCAAAGGCTATAATAACCCGACAGATTTCTGTTGGTCACCTTTGACTTGTTGGCAGATGGCACAACTGTTCACAAATCTAGCAACATCCTTCTTCATATTCGGCCACTAGAAAACTCTCCTCATGTCCTTGTACATCTTTGAAATTCCCGGCTGAATATTCAATTTGGAGCGATTACCCTCAGACAACACTTCCTGCCTTAGATCCCTATCATTCGAAACACAGATTCTCCCCTTAATCCTTAATGTTCCTTGGCCATCAATTTCAAAACTAGGACACTGACCCTTCCTGACTCTTTTAATGATCCTCCTCAACATCTTATCAGATTCTTGCTTGCTTGAGATCCTTTCAATGAGAGATGGAACCACTTCAAGAAGAGATAGAACCGCGTTCCTGCTGAGAGCATCAGCTACGACATTCGCTTTTTCCGGAGTGTACAGAATATCCAAATCATAGGATGCAAGAAATTTAACCCACCGCTGCTGTCTCAGATTAAGATCTTTTTGAGAGAAGAGATATTTCAACGGTTTGTGATTCGTGAACAATTCGAATTTCTCTCCCAAATGATAATGTCTCCAAATCTTCAAAGCAAAAACAATGGCTAGCAGTTCAAGATCGTGCGTAGCGTAGTTCTTCTCGTGATTCAATTGCCTACTCGCATACGCAATAACCCTTCCGTTCTACATCAGAACTGCTCCCAAACCCACCATACAAGCATAAGTATAAACCTCGAATTTGCTCTTCCCATCCGGAATAGCAAGTACTGGTGCACTAGTTAGCCTCGTCTTCAATTCTTGAAAAGCTTCTTCACACTGAGGTGTCCATTTGAATTTTGCTCCTTTCCTAGTCAGCTTGGTCAGATGTGAAGAAATCTTGGAATAATCCCTGATAGATTTCCTGCAGTAGCCAGCCAATCCTAGAAAACTGCGAACTTCCATCGGTGTCTCCGACTGTTTCCATTCCAAAATAGTATCAACTTTCGTTGGGTCTATAGAAATGCCTTCACCAGAAACAATGTGCCCTTAAAATTTAACTTCCGATTTCCAGAAATGGCACTTCGAAAATTTCTCCTTCAACACATGTTTTCTCAGAGTTTCCAATACAATCCTCAAATGCTCCCTGTGCTCTTCTTCAGATTTGGAGTAGACCAAGATATCATCAATGAATACCAGCACGAACTTATTCAACACATCCCTAAAGACTCGGTTTATGAGATCAACAAAGTAGGCAGGAGCGTTGCTTAACCTGAAAGGCATAACCAACCATTCATAGAAACAATTCGGTCCCCTAAATGCAGTCAAGGGAATACCGTCTTCAGCTACCCTCAACTGATGGAAACCTGAAGCTAGATCTAGTTGAGAAAAGATAGAAGCACCATGCAACTGGTCAAAAAGATCATCGATGCGACGAAGAGGATATTTGTTATGGATAGTCACTTTGTTCAATTCTCTATAATCCACACGGAACCTCAATGATCCATCTGATTTAGTCACAAACACTTCTGCCGAACCCCAACAAGAAAAACTGGGTCTTATCAACCCCTTCTCTAAAAGATCCTGAGTCTGCTTAATCAACTCTTCTCTTTCCCTAGGAACCATTCTCCTACTGGGATGAATCATTGGCACATCTCCTGGAATCAGAAAAATCTCGTACCACATCGATATCTTCAATCTTCTCTTCAGAAGTCTCAATTCAGTGCAAAAGACTGCTCAAGTGAATTCCAGAATTATCACACGACACTCTGGCAATTCTACCCAGATCAGTTTCCAACGAAACTGTCCTTTCATCACAATTCAAAACTGCTCTTGTAATGTCCCGGAAATTTAGGCAATAATTATTTAATAATTTCTTTGATAATTATTTTAAAATGTGAAACATTGATTTAATAATTTAATTCAAACAGAAATTCTCTTTTGAAAATTAATAATTATTTAGTCTGTTAATGGTTTTCTTTTCAAAAGTTAAAGATATTTAAGTAATAAATTTATCTTTCTAAACTGATTTAAAAATATTTTATTTATAATGTATAAATGTTTATACACTGTAAATAAGGGATTTGGTTTTAATTTTAATTTATATTAAATAAAGGATATTTTCTAATTACTATATAAATGAATAAATTGTAAATGGATTTAAATTAATTAGTATTGTAAACTTTTCAATAGTTTGTTTTAAAAGATCTACCTTATAATTTTCATAGAAAGTAAATAAGTATTTATTTTGTTTTTCAAAATAAATATAGTTTCATATAGAATATTATTTTAAAAATAATTAAACAAGCATTTAAATGTAAATGTATAGTTTTATAAAGAAGTTCATAGTTTATATGTATTTATTTAAAGACTAGATGTTAATAAACATTCGAAAATTGCTAAAAATAAATTTGAAATGGTTTAAGATAAATTCAAATACATATATGAATTTAGAAATTGCTTTTAAATATTGAATGAACATGTGTTAAATTCTTAAACAATTAAATGGACACTTGTAAAACATTTAACATGATAAGTTAACAAGTGGCTTTGGTTTTGAATCTTTTTTTTATTATTGATAGGAGAAATATAGCAAAGCATTTGATAAAAACATATTTTCTCACTTGAAACCTGAATCAAAATTTCAGTAAATCTAAAACCTCAAAACAAATGCAAATTAAAATCTACAAACCATTTCTGCATTCAACTTCAAATTTCTGCAAACCATATAACCTCAAATCTGCAAACCAAACGACTTCAATCAAATCTGCAAAATGAAGATCTATTCAATTTCAAATCCGTGCAATTGAAATTGGATCTGCATGCTATTTTTCAACTTCAAACTGGGTTGCAATTTCAATATGAAATCTGAGCAATAAGTATAGGTCTGCATGCATCATCATCAACAAGCAACTTCATCTTGCAAAACCCAGATTTCAAATGCATTTCAATATACAGTTTTTGGAAAATGGATCTGCCTAAGCTTGTGCTCTGCATCAAATTGTTTTCTGCATTCTTCAATTTAATAAGGTGAGTAAACCTTTACTTTTAAAAACAGTTTCTTTTTAATCAAAATTATACAAGATTTCCAGAACCTAAGCTTCATATGTAAACTGTTCTTTGATTCAAAACTGCTGTGATTGAAACTGCCCTGTTAATTATCTATTTATTTACTGTGAGAAGTTGAAATCTATCTGTTGTATTGTTTATACTTGTATGCTTTTATTTGTGATCAATATAATGTGTGAATATACATAGATATAAATGGAAGTACAGAAATCTTGATTTACAGTTTTCTGTTTTAAAATAAGTTTAGTAGAAAACTTTATTTACTTGTTTAACTTCTGTTAGGAATTAATATGAGCAAACAGATAAGGTTGTTTAATAATAAAATTATGTCCTTAAATCATAATTTTGTTACTTTGAAAAATCTGTTAATTCTGAAGCAAACACAGTAGTAAGCATTTCAATAAAACCAAATATCAACATCATTAACTATTTAACAGAAGATTATAACATTGATGTATGTTAGAAATCAGAAAGTGTAAAACAAATTTCATTTTTATATAAACTGTAGTACTAACATTCTGTTTGGAACAGAACTAAAAATTTTGGAATTTTCTGAGGAGCTAGTGGATTTAGGGTGTTAAGATGCTTCATGTTAGTGGGGTATTGATGTGAGAATGGGGGAAACTGGTGACAGATGATCAGAAGGGAAGGAGATGATATTGGGTTTTCCAGGTTGATAGAGTTTGTGGTTATGTTTCAGGTTGTTTGATCAACCTGAAATTTTGAAATGTGAGTTGCAGGGGAGATTAGGGGATTGAATCTCTGTTAGGGGATGGTAAGTGACTTGTAGGAATGGGTTAGCGTAGCTGGAGTTGGCCAAGGTGGCAGTGCATGTGCACATTTCAGGTTGAAGTTCTGGTGAACTTCTGTAGTGTGCAGGGTTTTAACTCGAGTCATTGCTCGGGTATTTTTATTTTTGACTCGAAGCAAAGAGTTTTAGAACTCGAAGTAAAATAGATGAGTTCTCGGGTGGGTTCGTTGCAGGGTTAAACCTGAGATGATGCAGTTTTTAAATTTTTGAATGAAATTCATATTTTAAGTTGGAAACTGGATTCAAGTATGAATTGAAACTGAATTCAAATGGAGTTTTGAGTTCAAGGTTTTAAAAATGAAAATTTTAAATTTAAACAAGGTTTTAAATTCTGTTTAAAATCAAGATTTAAACACAAAACAATTCAGGTTTTAATCCTGAGAAATTTTGCAGTTTTTAGTTTAAATGAATTCATAGTTTTTTTAGTTAGAATCTGATTTAAATGGAAGTTAAATCTAATTTCAAATGAGGTTTGAAATTCAAAGTTTTTAAAAATGAAACTTTTAAATTTAAACAAGTTTTAAATTCTGTTTTAAATCAAGTTTTAAAACAAAACAGTTTCAGGTTTAAAATCCTGTAGCTTTGCAATTTCTAACATTTGAGTGAAATTTAAATTTTTGTGTGGGAATTTGATTTTAGGTGGAAGTTGAAAACTGAATTAAAATGTAGTTTGAAATTTAAAGTTTTTGAAAATGAGAATCTTAAATTTAAACAAAATTTAATCTGGGTTTAAGTCAAGATTTAAAATAGTTTCAGATTATCTTTTAAACCTGATTTTTGATTTAAAACAGTTTATTTGAGTTTTAAATTTTGAACAGATTTAAATGATTTAAACAAGATTTAAATTGGTTTTGAAATTTAGTTAAAAGCAGTTTTTCAAATTTTCTTTGGAAACAGTTTTGATTTCAAAACCAGTTTGGAAAAAAAAAATAAAAAAAAATGTTGAACATATCCAAATGTTTAAAAGTGAATTTGGAAATGAAATTTGATTTCAAATAAGGTTTAAACTTAGAAAAATTATTTCTTTAATATTTGAAATATGAAGTGTTAATTTAGAATTGAAGTTATGTAATCAATCTATTCTCTAGCTTGATTTATTTTAATCAAGTAATTTTGTTCTAAACTTCTCTTTTATATCTAAGTAATGTTCTTAAACATTCATTTTTATTTTTAAGGTTTATAATTATTTAAGTTGAATTAATGTTTAAATAATTAAACATTTGAATCTTTAAATAATTAAACATTTGAATCTTTAAATAAATTGGAATTTGAGTTTAAATTTAGAAATGTATTGTTTTAATACATTTTGAATAAATGAGTCATTTGATAGTGATTTAGTTATTTTGAAAATATCTAAAATAATTAAGGATTTTACTTAATTATTTGATTTTAAATAATGATTTAGATTAATATTAATTAAGAATGATTTATTAATCTAATTCAAATTTTCTTAAGTATATAATTAATGTTGATAATTAATAAATGGTAATTAATCAATGTAATTAATTTTGATAATTAACTATATTAATTAATCGAGTATAATTAATTGTAGTTTGTTAAGTATAACTAATAGTTAAAGTAATTAAGGAATTAATTACTTATTGTAATTAATTTTAAAATTGTGATTTAATTAAGTTAATTAATTTAGTTTAATTAATTTAAATAAATCATTTGATGATTTTTAGAGTGTAATTACTTAATGTAATTAGTGGAGCAGGATTACTCAGAGAAGTAATAATGATAATTACTGGAATGTAATTAGTAATTTGGATAATTACTTTAGTAATTAATTAAGGAATTAATTAATGATTAATTATTGGATAATTAATTTGTTAATAAGTATTTAAAGATAGTTAATTACTTAATTTAATATTAATCAAGGTGATTAATAATTAGATTAATTGCTAAATGTAATTAATTTTAATTAAGTAATTTATTTAAATATTAGAGATCATTAATTATTATAATTAATGATGTAGTTAAGGATTGTTTAATTAAATATTAATTAATTAAGTGATTAATTAATTGTAATTAATTAAGGATAAATATAATTAATTATAATTAATTAATAAATGAGTAATTAAAGGTTAATTACTTATGATTAAGGTTAATTAATTTATGAAATTAATTTAATACTAATTACTTATTGTAATTAGTGAATGATCAATCAAAGATGTTTAATCAAGTTTAATACTTAGGAAGTAATTAATTAAGTGGGTTAATTAATTAATGGATGTTAAGCAGGATTTAAATGTGTTAATTTAATTTAATTTAAATTAATTAGAGATGGTTGTAATTAATTTAATTCATTTTAAATTAATTATAATTGATGGTTAATAAATCATTGCTTATGGATGTTATTGATTGAATGGTTATGATCTCAGTAATAAGATTAATTGTATCTGTATGATATGGATGATTGGTTTAAGTATGATGGTTTGTGATGGATTATTTGGTTGTGATGATTATCTGTTTATGGATGATACAGATTATCTATTATGATATGAATGTGCTTATCTATTGTTAGATGTAGTTTATCTATCTCTGTAAAATAGATAATAATGAAATAAATTAATTGTTTAACCCTTAAGTACAACTTGGACATTAAGATGGCGTTTGGTTTCGATGAGACCGGGATCGGATTTCCATATTTGGATATCCGAAAACCACATCGATTCCAATTAAATGTTAGGTCGTTAATCCAAGTAGAGCAAGTGAAGACTCGAGGTGTAAGGGCTATACGTCAGTATAACTCTGTGGGTGATTCTGAAATGAGTTGACGGAATAATGCTTATAGGTTCGAGATGGTGATCTAGAGTGCAAGGTTTAATGTCGTTAACTTTGAGGGTGATTCCAATACGAGTGTAGCGAGATAATGCCTTCGGTTTCGTTCGAACCCGGAACGAACTTGTATGGATTGAATGCTTTCAGAACATTGTCAGGTGGACGATAAGCATTCTAAGATTTATATGTTCTATAAAGGCAATCGTAGCCTCAAGCCTCATCAACCGAGAATGGCTAAAACAGGGGAGGTGCAGCAAAGCTTCGTGGGTCGCACCCACTGGAGAGCAAGATTTACTCCTGTCTAGAGGTCCCTTTATATTTCGGCTGTGTGGCAGTTGGTGATGACCAATCTGCGGGGTGGTCTTGTTCGGAACTGTTCAGTAAGGAACGGGTCCGGCTTTGTGTTGCAAGAGAGTGGGAGTACTCCTCGGTATGGTGATCTAGGCCACGTACTATGACGGGCGGTACCCCAGTAGCCTTGCCATTGATGGAAACCAATTTTCCCTACGAGGCCCTACGGTTTTGTTTGTATTACCCACTTTTGTGGCTAGTAGCTGGAATTTAATGAATGTAACAATTTCGGCTATTTCTTATTTACTTGAAAACCCTAGACACTATTATAATATCACTGGACTTCGTATCAAATGTTTTGGTAAGCGTAAGGTAAAAACTTTTCCATGTTTATGTGTGGGAAGTCGTACGTAATACCTTTTGTTTTCAAAGGATTTTCTAAAGATAAGCAACTTTTATCCCCGTTTACTCACACCAGATCCCTGTCTGACCTGAGTGTTTATTTTCTGTTTTATTAAACTCTTGAGTACTCATATTACGTATGGGTAGTTAAGTGATTCAGGATTGCTTTGACGAGTTCTGGAGGAGATAATGGAGCAGGAGGCTTCAGCGTGTAGATATATTTAGTAGTTCCGCTGTGATTGAATTGTATCTGTTTTCTCTGATTTGTACTTGGATTGTAATTGCTAGACAGATGTTTATAACTGTCTAGTTTGTGTTGTATTAGCTGTATTACTCTGAAGTATATGATACTATGTAAAGTTTTATGTGATATATTATAATTTATTCGATTCCTCTGTGAGATTCTGATGTTGTCTGTTCTTTCTTTCCTTCCATTCTTTTCTCTTTTCTATCCCTTTCTTTCTTCTTAACGATGCAGCTTCCTGGAGTTTGAAAGTTGGGTCGTTACAACGTGGTATCAGAGCATTAGGTTGAGCGAATACCTAGGCTCTGTAGTGGTGTCCTTCTTGAGAGAGCGTATTTGTAATTTTGAATATATATAAATATATATTTGTCTATTTGTTTCTACCTATTAGATTGGGTTACCTGTTCAGGTTTTCCAATATAAGTAATAAAGGTAGATAGGGTAGTGGTGTGTGTAACACAACTACCAATGGTTGGAGTTCGAATGTTTGAGATTGGAAGTGATCTGCTAGGGCAGTATTGGGCCTCTTGAGTAGTTTGGTAGTTTGGTGTGAAGGATTTCACTGATCTCTGAAGGAAATCTTTTCAAGATTCGGAGTATATTTTTGGATTGTAAGCTGGATTACACTCGTGTGAGTGGACTCTCTTAAGTTTGGATTAGTTGGAAATACTGAAGCCAGAAATGGTATATTGGCAACCTCAGGGAGGAGTTCTGTCTGTATTTGAGTCCGAGACTCAGTTTGGCAGAATGTTTTGAGCTTGGTTTGGGAGCGAGTTTCCTGAGAGATATCTGTCTATCTGGAAGGCGCTATTGTGAAGAGGTTGGTGTAGCTTTGAAATTCGATGAGCTTTTGGATAAGGAAGTTTTGGCAGCAGTAGCAGCTGTGAGTGGCCTGTTCATCGATGGTTCGGAAGTCTCTGTGATTCTTCAGTTAGTAGTCCGGGAAGATGGAGAGCTTGTCCATTTCTTTTGGAACTCAGTTGGGTGTGATGTTTGTGGTTGGAGGTAAACCACTAGTTTCTTCTTTAATTTGAAGGCTTCAGCTATTCTGTTTGTTGTAGTGAGAACGATTTCTTGGAATCTGAACTGAGTGGGACCGCAAAAGTGACTTGTGATGGTTCGGAGATTCTCTGAGTAATATTTGTTGTGGGGTTGTGACCGAATCGGATAGGTCACTGAGATTTATGCAATTTGATGAACAAATGTTTCTGGGATAAGTTGATCAAGTTTGTACTTGTGTTCATCAACAACATTCTTGAATCAGAGTTGCGCAGTGGAAGCATGGTGGCAGCTATTCCAGAATAGAAGCAACATCGATTCTTTGGGAATTTGAGTTTTGTCTTGGATCAGAGGATTTCTGCACGAAATTCATTTTGGATCTGGAGGCTTGATTGTTTTGTATATGTTCTGTTTCAGAATAGAGTAGTATGTTTGGAGTCTTATGATATTTTTGTAGAAGAGCTGTGTGGTAGATTTGATTGATCTAGAAGTTGAAGGCAGCCCAGGATCGATATGAGAGATTTGTGGATATGAGTATTGGATCTTTCTGTTTCTCTTAAGAGTTAAATGTTTGGTCTACAGTATTGAATTTCCAGTTCGGATAGCTGGACTTTGTTTTAGTTTTTCACGTATCTCTGAGGGAGTACGTGTATGGTTTATCTCTGGTTTTAGAATCAGTAGTTCTGTGAGATTTGGGAGTTGATCAGGACTTGTCTGTAGTCCTGTATTCTGTTTAGATTTGTAGATCCAGATATATAGGAGCTCTAGATCTGAGTGGTGTAGCTAGTTTAGATTTTGTAGGGCGAGTGTCCCGGTGTTTATACCTGGGAAACTCTAGGGAATCTTATCCAGAATTTTGTCTGGATAATTAGAATTGTTTGTTTTGAATTGGTTGCTATGGTTGCTAGTATTTTGGTTGATAACATATGTTTGCTCTTTTTAAATTTAAAATCTGTATGGGATTATTAAATTACCTTTGCATTTAAATTTCGGGGACGAAATTCTTTTAAGGGGGAAGGAATGTGATGTCCCAGAAATTTAGGCAATAATTATTTAATAATTTCTTTGATAATTATTTTAAAATGTGAAACATTGATTTAATAATTTAATTCAAACAGAAATTCTCTTTTGAAAATTAATAATTATTTAGTCTGTTAATGGTTTTCTTTTCAAAAGTTAAAGATATTTAAGTAATAAATTTATCTTTCTAAACTGATTTAAAAATATTTTATTTATAATGTATAAATGTTTATACACTGTAAATAAGGGATTTGGTTTTAATTTTAATTTATATTAAATAAAGGATATTTTCTAATTACTATATAAATGAATAAATTGTAAATGGATTTAAATTAATTAGTATTGTAAACTTTTCAATAGTTTGTTTTAAAAGATCTACCTTATAATTTTCATAGAAAGTAAATAAGTATTTATTTTGTTTTTCAAAATAAATATAGTTTCATATAGAATATTATTTTAAAAATAATTAAACAAGCATTTAAATGTAAATGTATAGTTTTATAAAGAAGTTCATAGTTTATATGTATTTATTTAAAGACTAGATGTTAATAAACATTCGAAAATTGCTAAAAATAAATTTGAAATGGTTTAAGATAAATTCAAATACATATATGAATTTAGAAATTGCTTTTAAATATTGAATGAACATGTGTTAAATTCTTAAGCTATTAAATGGACACTTGTAAAACATTTAACATGATAAGTTAACAAGTGGCTTTGGTTTTGAATGTTTTTTTTTATTGATAGGAGAAATATAGCAAAGCATTTGATAAAAACATATTTTCTCATTTGAAACCTGAATCAAAATTTCAGTAAACCTAAAACCTCAAAACAAATGCAAATTAAAATCTGCAAACCATTTCCGCATTCAACTTCAAATTTCTGCAAACCATATAACCTCAAATCTGCAAACCAAAAAACTTCAATCAAATCTGCAAAATGAAGATCTATTCAATTTCAAATCTGTGCAATTGACATTGGATCTGCATGCTATTTTTCAACTTCAAACTGGGTTGCAATTTCAATATGAAATCTGAGCAATAAGTATAGGTCTGCATGCATCATCATCAACAAGCAACTTCATCTTGCAAAACCCAGATTTCAAATGCATTTCAATATACAGTTTCTGGAAAATGGATCTGCTTAAGCTTGTGCTCTGCATCAAATTGTTTTTTGCATTCTTCAATTTAATAAGGTGAGTAAACCTTTACTTTTAAAAACAGTTTCTTTTTAATCAAAATTATACAAGATTTCCAGAACCTAAGCTTCATATGTAAACTGTTCTTTGATTCAAAACTGTTGTGATTGAAACTGCCCTGTTAATTATCTATTTATTTACTGTGAGAAGTTGAAATCTATCTGTTGTATTGTATATACTTGTATGCTTTTATTTGTGATCAATATAATGTGTGAATATACATAGATATAAATGGAAGTACAGAAATCTTGATTTACAGTTTTTTGTTTTAAAATAAGTTTAGTAGAAAACTTTATTTACTTGTTTAACTTCTGTTAGGAATTAATATGAGCAAACAGATAAGGTTGTTTAATAATAAAATTATGTCCTTAAATCATAATTTTGTTACTTTGAAAAATCTGTTAATTCTGAAGCAAACACAGTAGTAAGAATTTCAATAAAACAAAATATCAACATCATTAACTATTTAAAAGAAGATTATAACATTGATGTATGTTAGAAATCAGAAAATGTAAAACAAATTTCATTTTTATATAAACTGTAGTACTGGCATTCTGTTTGGAACATAACTAAAAATTTAGGAATTTTCTGAGGAGCTAGTGGATTTAGGGTGTTAAGATGCTTCATGTTAGTGGGGTATTGATGTGGGAATGGGGGAAACTGGTGACAGATGATCAGAAGGGAAGGAGATGATATTGGGTTTTCTAGGTTGATAGAGTTTGTGGTTGTGTTTCAGGTTGTTTGATCAACCTGAAATTTTGAAATGTGAGTTGCAGGGGAGATTAGGGGATTGAATCTCTGTTAGGGGATGGTAAGTGACTTGTAGGAATGGGTTAGCGTAGCTGGAGCTGGCCAAGGTGACAGTGCATGTGCACATTTCAGGTTGAAGTTCTGGTGAACTTGTGTAGTGTGCAGGGTTTTAACTCGAGTCATTGCTCGGGTATTTTTATTTTTAACTCGAAGCAAAGGGTTTTAGAACTCGAAGTAAAATAGATGAGTTCTCGGGTGGGTTAGTTGCAGGGTTAAACCTGAGATGATGCAGTTTTTAAATTTTTGAATGAAATTCATATTTTAAGTTGGAAACTGGATTCAAGTATGCATTGAAACTGAATTCAAATGGAGTTTTGAGTTCAAGGTTTTAAAAATGAAAATTTTAAATTTAAACAAGGTTTTAAATTCTGTTTAAAATCAAGATTTAAATACAAAACAGTTCGGTTTTAATCCTGAGAAATTTTGCAGTTTTTAGTTTAAATGAATTCATATTTTTTTTAGTTAGAATCTGATTTAAATGGAAGTTAAATCTAATTTCAAATGAGGTTTGAAATTCAAAGTTTTTAAAAATGAAACTTTTAAATTTAAACAAGTTTTAAATTCTATTTTAAATCAAGTTTTAAAACAAAACAGTTTCAGGTTTAAAATCCTGTAGCTTTGCAATTTCTAACATTTGAATGAAATTTAAATTTTTGT
Source organism: Allium cepa (assembly GCA_030765085.1). Classification (NCBI taxonomy): domain Eukaryota; kingdom Viridiplantae; phylum Streptophyta; class Magnoliopsida; order Asparagales; family Amaryllidaceae; genus Allium; species Allium cepa. The sequence goes on from CM060942.1 coordinate 620,263,440, forward strand.
GTGGGAATTTGATTTTAGGTGGAAGTTGAAAACTGAATTAAAATGTAGTTTGAAATTTAAAGTTTTTGAAAATGAGAATCTTAAATTTAAACAAAATTTAATCTGGGTTTAAGTCAAGATTTAAAATAGTTTCAGGTTATCTTTTAAACCTGATTTTTGATTTAAAACAGTTTATTTGAGTTTTAAATTTTGAGCAGATTTAAATGATTTAAACAAGATTTAAATTGGTTTTGAAATTTAGTTAAAAGCAGTTTTTCAAATTTTCTTTGGAAACAGTTTTGATTTCAAAATCAGTTTGTAAAATAAAAATAAGAAAAATGTTGAAAATATCCAAATGTTTAAAAGTGAATTTGGAAATGAAATTTGATTTCAAATAAGGTTTAAACTTAGAAAAATTATTTCTTTAATATTTGAAATATGAAGTGTTAATTTAGAATTGAAGTTATGTAATCAATCTATTCTCTAGCTTGATTTATTTTAATCAAGTAATTTTGTTCTAAACTTCTCATTTATATCTAAGTAATGTTCTTAAACATTCATTTTTATTTTTAAGGTTTATAATTATTTAAGTTGAATTAATGTTTAAATAATTAAACATTTGAATCTTTAAATAATTAAACATTTGAATCTTTAAATAAATTGGAATTTGAATTTAAATTTAGAAATGTATTGCTTTAATACATTTTGAATAAATGAGTCATTTGATAGTGATTTAGTTATTTTGAAAATATCTAAAATAATTAAGGATTTTACTTAATTATTTGATTTTAAATAATGATTTAGATTGATATTAATTAAGAATGATTTATTAATCTAATTCAAATTTTCTTAAGTATGTAATTAATGTTGATAATTAATAAATGGTAATTAATTAATGTAATTAATTTTGATAATTAACTATATTAATTAATTGAGTGTAATTAATTGTAGTTTGTTAAGTATAATTAATAGTTAAAGTAATTAAGGAATTAATTACTTATTGTAATTAATTTTAAAATTGTGATTTAATTAAGTTAATTAATTTAGTTTAATTAATTTAAATAAATCATTTGATGATTTTTAGAGTGTAATTACTTAATGTAATTAGTGGAGCAGGATTACTCAGAGAAGTAATAATGATAATTACTGGAATGTAATTAGTAATTTGGATAATTACTTTAGTAATTAATTAAGGAATTAATTAATGATTAATTATTGGATAATTAATTTGTTAATAAGTAATTAAAGATAGTTAATTACTTAATTTAATATTAATCAAGGTGATTAATAATTAGATTAATTACTGAATGTAATTAATTTTAATTAAGTAATTTATTTAAATATTAGAGATCATTAATTATTATAATTAATGATGTAATTAAGGATTGTTTAATTAAATATTAATTAATTAAGTGATTAATTAATTGTAATTAATTAAGGATAAATATAATTAATTATAATTAATTAATAAATGAGTAATTAAAGGTTAATTACTTATGATTAAGGTTAATTAATTTATGAAATTAATTTAATACTAATTACTTATTGTAATTACTGAATGATCAATCAAAGATGTTTAATCAAGTTTAATACTTAGGAAGTAATTAATTAACTGGGTTAATTAATTAATGGATGTTAAGCAGGATTTAAATGTGTTAATTAATTTAATTTAATTTAAATTAATTAGAGATGGTTGTAATTAATTTAATTCATTTTAAATTAATTATAATTGATGGTTAATAAATCATTACTTATGGATGTTATTGATTGAATGGTTGTGATCTCAGTAATGAGATTAGTTGTATCTGTATGATATGGATGATTGGTTTAAGTATGATGGTTTGTGATGGATTATTTGGTTGTGATGATTATCTGTTTATGGATGATACAGATTATCTGTTATGATATGAATGTGCTTATCTATTGTTAGATGTAGTTTATCTATCTCTGTAAAATAGATAATAATGAAATAAGTTAATTGTTTAACCCTTAAGTACAACTTGAACATTAAGATGGCGTTTGGTTTCGATGTGTAACAACCCTGGTTTTAGCGATTACCTGAAAATATTAAATTATAACGATAGTTATAATTTAATAGTGTAAATTAATAATTAAAGAGGAATTTTAATTGTTTATTGGGAATAAACAATATATTTGAGCATAAAATGAGAAAATAGAATTTTGAAGACTTTATTAAGATGGTTTGATTTAATAAATAAATGAGGAAAATGTGTTTTATTTAGAGTTAATGCAATAATTTTGTTAATTATTGCTCTTACTTCTTTTAATATATATAGTTTTTTTTAAAAGAAGTAATTAATTTTAAAATGGGATATATTTAATAAAATGATGGAATTGAGTTTAAAAATATAAGTTGAGCATAAAATTATATTTGGAATGAGTTATAGAATTTTATGACATAAAAATGTGATTTTTGTGTAACTTATAGTGTTAATTACAATGAATTTTGTAATTAATAATGTAAATTTTCTATTTTCTCTAAATAGGAAAATATGATAATAAATATGTTCCAATTATGTAAATAATATTTTAATCGGGTGTAAAACATTTTTATTATCACGAGTAATGAATTTCTTAATTCTTAAGAAGTGGAACTTGAAATAGTATAAATTTCATCATTAGTATGCATTGTAACATGAAATAAGTGGTTGAATTACTTGTTGGGCTTAAGTCCATTAGTACAATTAAACCCTAACATGTTACTAAAGAATGAGAAAGAGGAGAAAAGTCTGTACGTTCATTCACTTCTCTCCTCTCAGTTAAAAACTTCTGAAGCTCAAAAATAATGGCATCCTTCTCATTCTCCCAATCTATGCTCTATTAATCAAAATAAAATAAAGAATGGATGTTTTAAAACATGGATTTAAGTATAAACTCAGGTAATCTTCAATCCAAAACCAATATCTCCATCAAAATCTAACTTATAGTGAAAATCTATTAACTTCTTCTCTGTTTAGGGTTTGCTAGTTTGGAAATTTGGGCTGAATTGATAATCTCGATTGTTGAATTAAAGGATAGAGGTGAGTTAATCACTCACATCTAAATCTATGTTTGCTGCACATCATTGTTTGAATGATTGTTGATTTAATCATATGCAATTTGGTTGAAAACTTGTCTGATTATTGTGTTATTGTTTGCTGAAAATTTGTTAAAAAAAATTCTCCGCAGTAAAACAACGATAATATATGGTAGAATAATCCAAATTGACTCAATCTTTTTGTGGTAGAAAGATATTTCATTTAGCTACAAGTTTTCTTTTAATCATATTTCTAAATTCTGCAGTTAAATTGGTTGAAATTGAGTTTGAAACTAATGTTATAGCTCAGCCATATATAAAAAAAAAATTGAGTTAATACCTGGGAGTAAAATGGACATAACTTTCGATTAGTAAACCCAATTGTGTTGAATCTTTTTGCAGTAGAAAGATAATTCTCTAAGGAAGAACTTTTATTTTAATTACTTTCTCATATTTTGAATATTTCTTGGTCAAAATCGAAATTTTAACAGAGTAATAGTCTCTGCCCTGTCAAATTTCTGTGCTTAATATTGTTAGTAATTTAAGCATAACTTTCGCATTTCTTATCGGATTTTGATATCATTTAAAGTTATGGAAAGCTTAATTCATTCGCTACAACTTTCAAGTATTGTGTTTTCGTTAATTTAGAGTTCTGCTATTTCAAAATCCAATTTTTCTACTGTTGTCCCGAGAGCAAAAGCAATATTTGCTCTGTGCTTAAGGCTTAAACTAAATCGGCCATAACTTCTTCGTTTTTTATCCGATTTTGATAATTTTAGATGTTTCGGAAAGCAAAAATCATATACTACAATTTTCATGTCTTGAGATTTCTATAGTTTAGCGGTTTGCTGTGTCAAAAATCAATTTTTCTATTCTTATCCCGAGAGCAAAAGCAATATTTGCTCTGTGCTTAAGGCTAAAACTAAATCGGCCATAACTTCTTCGTTTCTTATCCGATTTTCATAATTTTAGATGTTTCGGAAAGCACAAATCATATACCACAACTTTCATGTATTGAGTTTTCTATAATTTAGAGGTATGCTATGTCAAAAATTAATTTTTCTACTGTTGTCCCGAGAGCAAAAGCAATATTTGCTCTGTGCTTAAGGCTGAAACAAAGTTGGCTATAACTTCTTCGTTTCTTATCCGATTTTGATAATTTTAGATGTTTCGGAAAGCTTAAATTATGTGCTACAAGATTTTTTCATTATGTTTTCTGGAATTTTTAAGCTTTCTTGGTCGAAATTATGGTTATAGGTTGCTGTCCTGAGAACAAGATGACAACAATAACAAACATTGACCTTAGAATTGTATTAGCTCATTTTTAGTCTTATTCTCTTCCGGTTTTGATGATGTTTTTGATATTTTTGAGAGCAATGATGCCTATCTATAGGCTAGCTATATTTGAAAATTTTGTAATTCAAATTTAAATAGAATTCGGATTGATTTTTAGTTAAATTTGAATTGAATTCGTATTGAACTCAAGTTATTGGTCTTGAGTTATCTTTCTTGTTTTTCATTGTTTTCGAGTATAGTTTTCACTAAACAATTTTTGAAGTAATTTTTGAAATAAATGGACATTTCAAATTATTATGATATAGTATTTTAAAATTATTTTTCTAAATAAAAAAAAAAACCTATTTATTCCCTATAATAAAAGAATTTCAAATATGGGTTTTATTAATCTTTTCGGGAAAAAGTTTTAAAAGCATGTTTTCTTTAGTAAACTATTTTAAATATAAAAAACACACTTTTGTACTATTCGAACGTATAAGAAAGAGAATTAAACGATTTAGGAAAACACGTGGTATGGGACATGTGCGTTTACTATTTCGGTTAATTCCGGACTTGTACGATCGAAGCTATTTGAGTTTAATGATTCTGAGATGTTTTGCCATTTTATGGCGTATTTTGAGTTTTATAATTCATATTTATTGGAACTATTTAAGATGGCCAATATTTGGAAGTATTATGGTTTGAGATCTCCTATGTAGGAGTTTGATCGATGAGAACCATCACGATGTTTTATTTACTTGCCAATGACATAAGGCAAGTCTTGAGTTTATGATTTCATATTTTGAGATTTATGGTTTATGAGAAACCATCATGATGTTTTTCACTTGTCGATGTGATGAGACAAGTATGGTATCTCTTTATCACTCGCCAATGAGACTAGGTGAGATATAATTTTCTGAGTTTTATGATGTTTTTAGTGTGGCATCGACTAACGGCTAGTAAACCGCTAAGTGCGAATGTGTGGTATGGGACACACGTTAACACTTTTCGGGTTCCTTTCCATGAGTTTGTGACACATTCACGATGTTTACCTAACAGAACTGCTTTGAGAGGTGTCAGCGACCTTGTCATGAGGACGAACTGCTTTGGAGGTGTTAGCGACCTTATTAGGGATGACAAAATGGCTTGGAGAGGTGTCAGCGACCTTGTCATAAGGACGAACTGCTTTGGAAAGGTGTCAGCGACCTTGTCATGAGGACGAACTGCTTTGGAAAGGTGTCAGCGACCTTGTCATGATGACGAACTGCTTTGAAAAGGTGTCAGCGACCTTGTCATGAGGACGAACTGCTTTGGAAGGTGTTAGCGACCTTGTCTAAGGCTTCGGCCGTCTGAGTTTAGCACGTGCATCATTGCTTCGGCATTGTATTTTGGGATATGGCCAATCCGGGTTTTCTGAGTTTTGAATTTGCCGTTTTTGGTGCATTAGTGTTAAGATTTTCTGAGTTTTGAACATGCATCGAATTCTTTATTGAATTTGAGATTTTATGAGTTTGAATTCGTATCGAGTTCCATGAGTTTTTATGATTGAGATGTATGTGTGAGATTTAGCCGCCTTGGCTTACTTATGAGTTTGAGATCTCACGTTCTTATGGAGTTGTCTTGTGTTGCTTTCATGACTTCTATTTGTGATTGAGATGAGTTTTCTCCTTTTCGGAGTAATGGTTCATCGAACCATTTGAGTTTTGCTTGAGTTTTATATGAGTTGATTTGAGTTCATTATGGGTTATCGCTAATGATATGAGGCACTTGTGTTTTATTTGAGTATTGAGTTTGAGTTACCTCTTTCGAGGTATTTAGTCACTTAGGTAGCGTTTGTTATCTAAGTATTGAGCTATGAGTTATCTAATCCTTCTCCTCATTCGAGAAGAAGTATCACTATACCTATTCTGCTTCATATTATCGATATTGACTGATTTGTGTAGCTAGACTGACCCGTGTATTTATACTCGGGTCAGACCGAGTTGTTTCAGGTATCATCTATTGGACTTAGCTTGAAGTTGGTGTTAGATATCATCTCTTCTTTCGCTTGAGCAGTTAATTTCTTCCGCATACTCTGATGTTTTTACATTTGATTTGATGTATATGGTGTGGTAGAGTACCACCTTTATTGTATTCATATTGTATTGTACTAAACATGTATCAGTGTATATGTATATATAGGATGTCGATTACTGTTCTGTGATGTGCTTTACATTTAGTTATTGTATTTTGTTCCGATAGATCCGTCAACCACCTAAGTTTTGGATTAAACATTTACTATGTATGTCAATCTATTGAGATAGGAAAGAAAAATTATATTGCATTTATCGACGTATTCAGTAGATGTTTAAGACAAAGTTATAGATGGTCGCCCTTAACCAGCCCTATTCTCCGCTTTAGTAGATGGAATTACTCGTTAATTCTCTTTACTAAGGAGGGTCTCGGGGTGGGGCGTTACAGCTTGGTATCAGAGCTGTGGTCAGAACAAAGTAGAATAAACACAGAACAGTACGTATATCATGATACATCGAAGTACAATACGCGTGAATCATTGTCCTTTATTCAAGCTTGTTTTCGAATCGAGCCTTGATTCTTTTCGAGTTTTGGGATTGTTGAGATGGAATATGTCTAGGAAAACATACATCGTATTCCGTAGTATTCCATAATAGAGTTGGAAGTCATCTTATCTTATAAATAATCTTATTTGAGATTATTCTATTCTTATTTTTGTCGATGCAAGTGAGTTCGTATCGATGGAGCTAATTGATTTCTTTGAGCATTCTCGTTGCATTCCTTTGAGAGTTATGAATCCTATTGAGAGGATCCACAACGATTGGCTTGTTGTAAGCATTCTGAGTTTTCTATTTGTTTCTTCTTTAGTGAGTATTTGTTTGTTACTCACGATCTTGAGATGCACTTGATTTGAGATGGATTGACTTATTTGATATTAAGTCCAATCCTTTGTTTTTTGGATCCTATTGTATATTTAGGTTTCCTATTTTGATTGGTTTATTATTTCTATCACTTTGGAATGTTAATGATGATTCCAAAGTTTTTGAATTCACTCTTGAGTATCAAGATATTGATGATATATCTCGAATTCCAATCAAGGTGACTTTGTTGATTTTTGTGAGTCCGTTTGGATTTGACATCCAATCAGGCATCGAATGTTGAGGTAACCTTATTCCTGGCTCTTAGCTCTTCGATTATCCTTCCACAAGGATATCCACTAAGGAATGAGGTGAGTTTCTAGATTATTTGAGTTCGATTGAGTTTATCATTCAGTTTCTTTAAATATCCTTTTCGAATACTCAATCAGTGTTATCCTTTGCAGCATTACTTTGTTTGAAGTAATGATTTGTGGTTTGTATGCTTCTTTTCCTTCGCGGAGAATATCTAGCTTATCTTTGGTCTTGATGATTTCCGAGAGTGGCTCGTCCTCATGTAGGAGTTGACAAACACTCCATCTCCTTCTGTTGATTTTGTGAATCGCGTACTCTAGGAATATCTCGATGCATTCTCTTAATGTTCTTTGGTTTGAGTTTTTGAAGCCATATATATGAGTTTTAAAAAGAGAAATTGGAGTTTTGAGATATTTTAAAAATCAAAGAATGTTTTGAGAATATATTTATATGGGCAGTATTCTTTCATAGAAATATATTGAGAGTGTTGGGTTATCCATCGAGTAGTTAAGAGTTCTAGTCGATACGCCTGATCAACGTTATCGATAGGAATCTCCTAAATGCTATGATGAGGCAATCAAACACGATGATTTGTGTTTTAAAAATTGAGATTTGAAAATAATATTTTGAGATTATATATTAAATTTATTTTTTGAATGGTAATTGCAGCCATTGATTTTAGAGATGAGTAACAGAGTGGCGAGGCAGTTTTGATCGTTCGATCGACTCTGCAGCCAACTGATATATTTATTTATTAGAGGTTCAATGGCGAGGTAGTGCCATTTATTTATTCATTTACTTTGGGCTATACTTTATTGAAATTATATTTTGAGATTTTAGAATCTATATTATATACATTGGATGTTTTAAGAGAAGAGTTATAAGAGGATTTGAAGATTGTTTTTAAACGATTTAAGTGGTTTAATAAAAAAAAAAGAGTAAAGAGAATTTAAACCCTTAATTTATTTTGAGGAAAATTATTATGGATTCACAAAATTCTTTGAAAATTTATTTTGAAGTAAGAGAAGAAATTTGGGCTTTTAATTTGAGTTTTAAATTACTTACTAAGTAATATAGTAAAAAGTTTGCAAATTTTCAAATGCTGAAAATAGAGTTTTTAAAAAAAAAAAATTAAAAGATGCCGAGATTTAAAATTCTAAATATCTTGGATTAAAAGATAATTCGATCTTATATCCTTGTTCTTGAGTATATTCTATCTTTGGGCTATTATTAACGACGTGCATTTTCGCGGTCGTTCGAGTTTGGTGGCCTTGTGAGAAGCCATCTTGTGATTTATCCATCTTTTCTATTGTGTCTACCCTGTTGTGAGGATGTTCTTTCTGTATATTTATGCGAAAAATCTTATTGATGATCTTCTTTATTCCTTAGAGTTCGGGTTTAAGTGAGTAGATCCCAACTCTATTCGTAGAGTTTTGTAAAACCAATCATTTTCGATTGATTAATTGTTGAGCATCTTATTGAGTTTTGATTTGAAGACGGGATATCTTCGAAATTCTTTCGATTTGCTTGGAAAATTCGATGGTTTGTTAATCCCTATATTAGCATATGATGGGCCATTGAATTAACCAAATGAGTTTTCCTTATTTTTTTTCTTCTACCATTCTATATTGAGAGTACGAATGGTTTGGAATTCGAGCTTGTCTTTATCCTTCGATGATTGTATCTTTTATGTTTTTACAGCTTTTTTTCTAGAAAATTGCGGGGACGCAATTTTTGTAAGGAGAGGAGTCTATAACAACCCTGGTTTTAGCGATTACCTGAAAATATTAAATTATAACGATAGTTATAATTTAATAGTGTAAATTAATAATTAAAGAGGAATTTTAATTGTTTATTGGGAATAAACAATATATTTGAGCATAAAATGAGAAAATAGAATTTTGAAGACTTTATTAAGATGGTTTGATTTAATAAATAAATGAGGAAAATGTGTTTTATTTAGAGTTAATGCAATAATTTTGTTAATTATTGCTCTTACTTCTTTTAATATATATAGTTTTTTTTAAAAGAAGTAATTAATTTTAAAATGGGATATATTTAATAAAATGATGGAATTGAGTTTAAAAATATAAGTTGAGCATAAAATTATATTTGGAATGAGTTATAGAATTTTATGACATAAAAATGTGATTTTTGTGTAACTTATAGTGTTAATTACAATGAATTTTGTAATTAATAATGTAAATTTTCTATTTTCTTTAAATAGGAAAATATGATAATAAATACGTTCCAATTATGTAAATAATATTTTAATCGGGTGTAAAACATTTTTATTATCACGAGTAATGAATTTCTTAATTCTTAAGAAGTGGAACTTGAAATAGTATAAATGTAACGATTTGAATTTTTCGCGTTCGAAAATCGACATCCATACTTTACATTGTACTCGAATGCCGCAGATTCGACCGTTCAAATTCGAGTCGCCGGAGCTTATAACACATTAAGTAAATAACACAGCGGAAGAAATGAATAGCATATATCAATGTACAACATTTGATACAATATCTGATACAACATGAATGGTACAATGAATATACATCAGAGATACAAGAAATAGCAGCGGAAAGAAAAGATAACACAGCAGCGGAACAAATCTCCAAAATGGCCTTCAAGAAAGAACTCCAGTATTAGTAATCTCCATCTTCAAAGCACCAATCCAGAAATAGCTCGAACCCCCAAATCAAGATGAAGAGAAGCAACTCGATCCAAAATGCGATTGCCAAATCCTAAGGCTGAAAGCTATCGGATCTACACCTACTATGGATTATCTGAAAATCCCAAATCTAGACTGCCCGTGTGGGAAATAGTGGGCACCCAGAGTTTAGGAAAGGAACAATAAACTCCAGGTCAGTCATGGGACTGGTATGAGCAAACAAAAACATTTGGTCTTTTAAAACAGACAACAGAATTTAAATTTGAAATCCGCAATGCTTTTTGGAAAATGAAACTACCATAAGGCCTCCCGCCACACATACAATGCAAACGCAGAATTGGAGGAGATTTCTCCTTATGATAGTCAAATATGCTTAATACGAGAAAATTTCTTTGATATTATTACTATAAGTGCAAAGTGTGGAAAACCATTTCGAAAATATAATATAAATCCTAGCCAGCATACGACATTTCGTCGTATGCCTACTATAGCTACCATGTTCAATAGAAGGTTACCGCCACATTCCATGGCAGGTTATACAACTAAAACCGTACAGGGCGCGTATTGTTTTGATTGGATTTCCAACAAATGGTCAGGCTAAGGAACTTCCTACTGTCAATGGGATCGCCTCTGGCGGGACGTCCCGAGAACTAACGTTACGGTTAGATCTCTGCCAACACAAGGCCGGGTTACCTCTGTAACTAGGTAACTACTACACGAATATGCCATCCCCCGGTCCTTTGGGACATTTATCCGAGGCGCCTCAAAGCAACAACCACACAGTAAATGAGATTGGAGCAACCACATAGGTTAAATACCAGGGCTCCATACCTGATACCACCCTTTACCAGAAGGGAATGACACACCCTAAAGGGAGCGACCCTCATAACCTTGCCGCATCTTTCCTGTTTCGACCATTTCCGGGGTGTGAGGTCCTGATGCAGTCTCGTCCACAAAGCTACGCTTTGGCACAAAGCCATGCTTTGGGTCAACAGATGACCAAAGCAATGATCACAAAGATAAATGATCAAACAAATGATCATATCACAAATGATCAACCAATGATCATCACACAGCAGCACTCAGCATGCCACATTACCAAATTGGGAATATATCACTGATAAGTATCAACTACATAACCTCTGAGCTCGTACGTCTCAGAGAAGGGTGTTAAGCTGAGAGAATAAATTCTCCGCCACCAGGCAGAAATGTATTTGATAGAAATCAGTTAACATCTCAAAGTGTAATGTCGGACATACAACCATACAAGTCTGTTCCGGGTTTGAACAGAACCGAAGGCACTTCCGAAGAAGCCCTTGCAAATTCGGATAATCCCTAATCACGTCCGGACTTCCCATCACATATGGAGATCTCTATACCGGGGATCAGCCAGTGCAAAGACAATCGACGAGTTACCCTTTTGTTTTCGGAAATATCCGGTCTTCACCACCGGTCTTTAATTGCTATCCATAACGTCGTATCACTATTCGGAATGGGCTATATGACACTAGGTCCTCTCCCGGCTAAACCGAATAATGAGCGCCATATTTTAAAACATATGGATATGGGATTTTAGTTAAGTCACAACTTATAAAATCCAAAACTTTTCTTTCAAATGGTTAAACAAATTACCATTTTAAATCTTTAAACAAAAAGATTTATTTCACAAAGTTTCACCTAGTTTCACAAAGATCTATTCATAGATTCAAAACAACTTCCATTCCGATTGGATTAACTCAATAAATCTTTAAATTAAAGATTTAATTTATAGCTTTCAAAAATCCGTTCCAAAGATTTATTTATAAATTGGAATACCATTTTCATTTCAAAACTTGAATTCCTTTTAACATACATTGAAAATCCATTTCTTATATGAAAGCTTCTATTATTTGAAAACGACAGTTTTCGTTTCAGAAAAGTCCGATTTATACAAGTTGAAAATCTTGGGTTAAATTTTAAATTTCAAAACATCACTTTTTAAAATGGTTTAAAACCCCATATAAATCCATTTATAAGTTGGATAACTTTTTAAACCCTAGTTCCCAAATTATAGAATTCAACTTCAAATATTGAATTCAAATTTAAATCAAATTATTTAAATTTCAAAACTCAATCAAGTTATTCAAATAACTTTTATTTTTGAAATCCATTTTTTTTTCAAAAGCTTCAATTCTAATTCCAAAACTAATTTGGATTCAAAAATTCAAATTTTAAAACAATTTCAAAATCTGTGACTTAACCCATTTCCACGTGCAATCCATATTTGTGTGTGTATAAGTGTGGTCCAGGGGTTTTACACAATAGTGCACAACATCATCATCACAGATTCAATCATAAAGATAAGCGGTATAACCCATAACACTTATCTATATTCACAGATTCATAGATAAAGTAAATTATCAATCACAAAAATTCACTAATATGATTCGATGTGGGTTTCGGATAACCAACTGGAATCCGACTCCCTGTCGCATCGAAATTCAAATGTCGTTTTATGGGTCAAAGGATTTGCATATTCATATAATCATATATATATCATAGATATAACAGCTTAGCATAAGGCATCAAATAGCATCACATCACATATCAAAATATCAATCCATCACACAACATTCAATAACAATCAGCATCTACAATTAAGATGAATAAACTGGGTGGTTTTAAATTTATTACCTACATGATTACTTTCATTTATTATTCCTAATTAAATAACTATCCATATTTATTCAATTAATAAATCTTCAATTAATTTAAAATCTAATATCATTCAATTAATGATTTCTTAATTACAAATTAATTATTCTAAGAAAAATTAATCTTAAACTTTAATTAATCAAATTAAAACCCTTAATTACTTTAACTAATTATCCACTTCATTAATTAATTAATTATATTAATTATCCATTTGTACCACCTTAATAATTAAATGAATTACAAATCATTATACTTTTCTTTATCTTTAGATAAACATTCCTTATTTAAATTATGCATTTTTTTAAAACAAAATGTTTTTAAATTTACATTAAATTCCATTTAACATTCTCTTTAAACTCAAGACTCAAATTTGTCTTAAATAAGAGTTTAAAACAATACACAACTTAATCTTATATGTTTAAAAGAAACATATACTTTATTAATAAGTTGAAAAGGATTTAAATTTCAATTCAAATCAAATTCAAATCAATTTTAGAAATTACTTTAAAACTTCAAAATTGAAATACAACTTTCATTCTCATTTTAGTTTTAAATTCTTTAAAACTCTTTCTATAATTTACACCTTTAATTAAAATGAAAATCATTTGAAAGCAATTTAAATTTAAATCTTTACTTTAAAACTGAAATTTAAATTTAAAATCCAGATTTTTAAAACTTCAGATTTGAATTCATTTGAATTCCTAAATTAAATACTTAACCTTTAATTCAAATGCAAAACAACAATGCATTTTATACTTGAGAGTTAAAAATCAAATTTAAATTTAAAAACATAATTGATTTCAAATTTCAGACAGTCAAAATTTGAATTCATATTCAAATTTCAGATATAACTCAGTTTAAATCTCACTTAAAAACTTAAACTTACCCTTTTACATTTTAAAACAGAAGAACAGTTTCTGTTTAATTTGGAAACCAAACTTTAAAATTTACTGAAATTTTAAATTATTTCAAAAGGCACAGAATTCACATATTTGAATTCATATTTGAATTCAGTTTATTAAAGCCTAAGTCCAAATTTAGTTTACATTTTTTTTTTTTACTAAAGAAAACAGTAAACAGTTTCTGTCAAATTTAAAACCCTTTACATTCTTGAATTTAAAATGTTTTCAAATTTCATGTTTGAATTATTTGAATCTATACTAAATTCAGGTTCCAACTGAATTCAAATTTCAAGTTTAGATTCCTATTATTACTACAACTTTATTCTTTTAAAAACCTGGAAAAAAATTCTGTTTCTTAGTCCTGAAACAAAACACACAAAATTCCCTTAATTATTTCAAAGAAATTTAAATTCAAACTATTTGAATTCATCCTTAGCTTCAAGTTTGATTCTAAGTTCAAAATTTCAGATTTCATTTAAACTTTATTTTTAAAAATTCTTAAAACAGAACTGCTCTGTTGATAAACCTGAAACAATGCAAACTCATGCAACAAAAATTCTACTTCGGGTCAATACAGCATTTGCTTCGAGTTTTCTCACAGAAATCCCGAGTCAATCCCGAGACTAAAAACACTGCAATCTAAACAACATCAAAACCTGGAACAAAGCAACCCAGTTTCCCCCTCAACCTGTCAACGGCGACCATACGCGCCTCCGACCACCATCAACATCCATACTCCGGCGACAACTCCAATATTACACCATCTACCAATTCCCAAAGTATCAGTGAACTCGATTCACAAATGAAGCTGCCTCACCAAAAATTTACCTAAACCCAGTCAACTAGGGTTCAATACTGCAATATCCAATTTACAACCCCAATAATGACAATTAATCCAGATTTCTAATTTTCCCATTATCCCTGATGGATTCACTATCCTCATAAACAATTTCAACCAAATCCATTGCAAGGTTCAACAGAAATTGGCCAAAATGAAAATGTAGTAAATTTGAAACTGCACTTTATTCTTGACACTATAAACTTAAATTTTTTGATCTAAAATTCTTGAGTTTAATTACTGATTCCATTAATAAACCTGGAACATTTCATCATATAGCTTAAATTTATCATCCTAGTCAAATTAGTTTTGTATAATTTGATTTTTCAGATTCCAGATATCATATTTAGTTCATATACAATTAGGACTCATACATTCTAAACAAACATAATTTGTTCAAGCATTAAGTTAAATTCAGTAAACAAAGTCAAAAGAAATTTCAGAAATCAAGACATAGGTTTTGAAATTTTGAAGAGCACACATGCACAGCCACTAACTTGTTTACAGTCACAACTTGCAAGTACTTTCATATATGTTTATTTGTAATTTATAAACATGCATAATTTACCTATAAAAACAGTTTTATAAAAGAAGAGTTACTCACATAACCAGATAATGTCTCAGTCATTTTTTTTTTAATTTGCAACCAGGTTCTTGAGATCTGGAATGAATGAACAAAAGCAAGCTTTGTTGTGTTTCCCAAACATGCATCACATATATACATACACATGTAAACATATTTCTATTTCAGAATCATCACATATCAGAGAAGACAAGTCATTCAAGCATTCATCAAGACAGAGAACAAATTCAGGGCTAGATTACTCACTTGGGTATTGGCAGCAGAAACAAGAACAGAGAAGAGAAGAATCTCTTTTTGAGCCTGTGTATATTTTTTTCTTTTGTTTTCCTTCTTTAAATCTTGGAGTTTTTATATCTGTAAATTGTAAGAAGAAACCTTGCTTACTTTCTATTGTATTTACTTCAACAATTACAAACATATTTGATTTCACTTACAGTTTAAATTTCCATACAACAGAAAAAGCTTCTCTGCAGTAGCTTCTTGTTCCAGAGTTATGAAATGCAGGCTTGAATGCTTTTTAAAAACATGCAGCTTCTACTTGATGCATGCAGGCCTTGCTTGCAATTTGCAGATGCAAAGAAATGCAGAGCTTCTTGATTCATACATGCATGTTCCAGGGTTTAAAAATGAATGCATGCTGGCCTTCTAACTTGGAATTGCAGATTTGTTTTCATATGCAAAAACATGCAGGCAGAAATTTAGGAAAAGAGGAGTTGTTTGGTTTCAGATTTGAAATGCAGGGCTTTCACTTGTTTCTAAGATGCAGGCTTCTTTTCTTGCTTTTAAAATTGAAATGCAGATAGAATTTTGGTTTTGAAAAGAGGAGCTACAGTCTTATTTGAAAATGAGATTTTCATGGTTGCAGATTTGAAAATGGGAGATGCAGACTTGTATATGGTTTGTGAAAATGCGATTTGGGTTTTTCTTTTATTTTGAGTTCAAACTGAATTGTTTTTTTTCTTCTTATCTTATGTTTTGAACAGCTTTATGGCTTTGAAAGATGTGAAGCCAAATCTTTTTCTACTATTTTTTCAGATTTGTTGGAAAGTTGCATAATTGCATATGGGAAAATGGAAGGGTTTTTGTAATTTTTTTTATTTAATTAATTGCATTGAAGGCCACTTGTTAGAAATCATCATGATATAAAGTTTTGTTAATCTCTTCACTCCAAACCCATGTGCATGTATGTATATGTTTACATTTGTATACATATTTTCTTTGTTTTAACCTTTGTTTTAAGTTAAATACTTATGTTCATCTTTAAACAATTTAAATAGTTTTAAACATAACTTTATATTGTATTTATTTTCAATACATCTATATTTATAAACTTAAGATGTTCAACTTATTAACAAACACTTATTTTTTTTTAAAACTTTCATAATTAAATTCACAATAAAATCTCAAATCTTTTAAATTCCAAATTCAATCTTAAAATGCATATTATTATTTATTCTGTAAATCTTCCAATTGATTCAACTTTTAATTCTAAAAAATTAAAAATTAACTACAAAAATTCCATAATTTAATTCCAAAAATTAAATAAATTGTCAAATTATCTTGTTCAAAATTCAGGAATGTTACAATAAATTTCATCATTAGTATGCATTGTAACATGAAATAAGTGGTTGAATTACTTGTTGGGCTTAAGTCCATTAGTACAATTAAACCCTAACATGTTACTAAAGAATGAGAAAGAGGAGAAAAGTCTGTACGTTCATTCACTTCTCTCCTCTCAGTTAAAAACTTCTGAAGCTCAAAAATAATGGCATCCTTCTCATTCTCCCAATCTATGCTCTATTAATCAAAATAAAATGAAGAATGGATGTTTTAAAACATGGATTTAAGTATAAACTCAGGTAATCTTCAATCCAAAACCAATATCTCCATCAAAATCTAACTTATAGTGAAAATCTATTAACTTCTTCTCTGTTTAGGGTTTGCTAGTTTGGAAATTTGGGCTGAATTGATAATCTCGATTGTTGAATTAAAGGATAGAGGTGAGTTAATCACTCACACCTAAATCTATGTTTGCTGCACATCATTGTTTGAATGATTGTTGATTTAATCATATGCAATTTGGTTGAAAACTTGTTTGATTATTGTGTTATTGTTTGCTGAAAATTTGTTAAAAAAATTCTCCGCAGTAAAACAACGATAATATATGGTAGAATAATCCAAATTGACTCAATCTTTTTGTGGTAGAAAGATATTTCATTTAGCTACAAGTTTTCTTTTAATCATATTTCTAAATTCTGCAGTTAAATTGGTTGAAATTGAGTTTGAAACTAATGTTATAGCTCAGCCATATAAAAAAAAAAATTGAGTTAATACCTGAGAGTAAAATGGACATAACTTTCGATTGGTAAACCCAATTGTGTTGAATCTTTTTGCAGTAGAAAGATAATTCTCTAAGGAAGAACTTTTATTTTAATTACTTTCTCATATTTTGAATATTTCTTGGTCAAAATCGAAATTTTAACAGAGTAATAGTCTTTGCCCTGTCAAATTTCTGTGCTTAATATTGTTAGTAATTTAAGCATAACTTTCGCATTTCTTATCGGATTTTGATATCATTTAAAGTTGTGGAAAGCTTAATTCATACGCTACAACTTTCATGTATTGTATTTTCGTTAATTTAGAGTTTTGCTATTTCAAAATCCAATTTTTCTACTGTTGTCCCGAGAGCAAAAGCAATATTTGCTCTGTGCTTAAGGCTTAAACTAAATCGGCCATAACTTCTTCGTTTTTTATCCGATTTTGATAATTTTAGATGTTTCGGAAAGCAAAAATCATATACTACAATTTTCATGTCTTGAGCTTTCTATAGTTTAGCGGTTTGCTGTGTCAAAAATCAATTTTTCTATTCTTATCCCGAGAGCAAAAGCAATATTTGCTCTGTGCTTAAGGCTAAAACTAAATCGGCCATAACTTCTTCGTTTCTTATCCGATTTTCATAATTTTAGATGTTTCGGAAAGCACAAATCATATACTACAACTTTCATGTATTGAGTTTTCTATAATTTAGAGGTATGCTATGTCAAAAATTAATTTTTCTACTGTTGTCCCGAGAGCAAAAGCAATATTTGCTCTGTGCTTAAGGCTGAAACAAAGTTGGCTATAACTTCTTCGTTTCTTATCCGATTTTGATAATTTTAGATGTTTCGGAAAGCTTAAATTATGTGCTACAAGATTTGTTCATTATGTTTTCTGGAATTTTTAAGCTTTCTTGGTCGAAATTATGGTTATAGGTTGCTGTCCTGAGAACAAGATGACAACAATAACAAACATTGACCTTAGAATTGTATTAGCTCATTTTTAGTCTTATTCTCTTCCGGTTTTGATGATGTTTTTGATATTTTTGAGAGCAATGATGCCTATCTATGGGCTAGCTATATTTGAAAATTTTGTAATTCAAATTTAAATAGAATTCGGATTGATTTTTAGTTAAATTTGAATTGAATTCGTATTGAACTCAAGTTATTGGTCTTGAGTTATCTTTCTTGTTTTTCATTGTTTTCGAGTATAGTTTTCACTAAACAATTTTTGAAGTAATTTTTGAAATAAATGGACATTTCAAATTATTATGATATAGTATTTTAAAATTATTTTTCTAAATAAAAAAAAAACCTATTTATTCCCTATAATAAAAGAATTTCAAATATGGGTTTTATTAATCTTTTCGGGAAAAAGTTTTAAAAGCATGTTTTCTTTAGTAAACTATTTTAAATATAAAACACACACTTTTGTACTATTCGAACGTATAAGAAAGAGAATTAAACGATTTAGGAAAACATGTGGTATGGGACATGTGCGTTTACTATTTCGGTTAATTCCGGACTTGTACGATCGAAGCTATTTGAGTTTAATGATTCTGAGATGTTTTGCCATTTTATGGCGTATTTTGAGTTTTATAATTCATATTTATTGGAACTATTTAAGATGGCCAATATTTGGAAGTATTATGGTTTGAGATCTCCTATGTAGGAGTTTGATCGATGAGAACCATCACGATGTTTTATTACTTGCCAATGACATAAGGCAAGTCTTGAGTTTATGATTTCATATTTTGAGATTTATGGTTTATGAGAAACCATCATGATGTTTTTCACTTGTCGATGTGATGAGACAAGTATGGTATCTCTTTATCACTCGCCAATGAGACTAGGTGAGATATAATTTTCTGAGTTTTATGATGTTTTTAGTGTGGCATCGACTAACGGCTAGTAAACCGCTAAGTGCGAATGTGTGGTATGGGACACACGTTAACACTTTTCGGGTTCCTTTCCATGAGTTTGTGACACATTCACGATGTTTACCTAACAGAACTGCTTTGAGAGGTGTCAGCGACCTTGTCATGAGGACGAACTGCTTTGGAGGTGTTAGCGACCTTATTAGGGATGACAAAATGGCTTGGAGAGGTGTCAGCGACCTTGTCATGAGGACGAACTGCTTTGGAAAGGTGTCAGCGACCTTGTCATGAGGACGAACTGCTTTGGAAAGGTGTCAGCGACCTTGTCATGAGGACGAACTGCTTTGAAAAGGTGTCAGCGACCTTGTCATGAGGACGAACTGCTTTGGAAGGTGTTAGCGACCTTGTCTAAGGCTTCGGCCGTCTGAGTTTAGCACGTGCATCATTGCTTCGGCATTGTATTTTGGGATATGGCCAATCCGGGTTTTCTGAGTTTTGAATTTGCCGTTTTTGGTGCATTAGTGTTAAGATTTTCTGAGTTTTGAACATGCATCGAATTCTTTATTGAATTTGAGATTTTATGAGTTTGAATTCGTATCGAGTTCCATGAGTTTTTATGATTGAGATGTATGTGTGAGATTTAGCCGCCTTGGCTTACTTATGAGTTTGAGATCTCACGTTCTTATGGAGTTGTCTTGTGTTGCTTTCATGACTTCTATTTGTGATTGAGATGAGTTTTCTCCTTTTCGGAGTAATGGTTCATCGAACCATTTGAGTTTTGCTTGAGTTTTATATGAGTTGTTTTGAGTTCATTATGGGTTATCACTAATGATATGAGGCACTTGTGTTTTATTTGAGTATTGAGTTTGAGTTACCTCTTTCGAGGTATTTAGTCACTTAGGTAGCGTTTGTTATCTAAGTATTGAGCTATGAGTTATATAATCCTTCTCCTCATTCGAGAAGAAGTATCACTATACCTATTCTGCTTCATATTATCGATATTGACTGATTTGTGTAGCTAGACTGACCCGTGTATTTATACTCGGGTCAGACCGAGTTGTTTCAGGTATCATCTATTGGACTTAGCTTGAAGTTGGTGTTAGATATCATCTCTTCTTTCGCTTGAGCAGTTAATTTCTTCCGCATACTCTGATGTTTTTACATTTGATTTGATGTATATGGTGTGGTAGAGTACCACCTTTATTGTATTCATATTGTATTGTACTAAACATGTATCAGTGTATATGTATATATAGGATGTCGATTACTGTTCTGTGATGTGCTTTACATTTAGTTATTGTATTTTGTTCCGATAGATCCGTCAACCACCTATAGTTTTGGATTAAACATTTACTATGTATGTAGATCTATTGAGATAGGAAAGAAAAATTATATTGCATTTATCGACGTATTCAGTAGATGTTTAAGACAAAGTTATAGATGGTCGCCCTTAACCAGCCCTATTCTCCGCTTTAGTAGATGGAATTACTCGTTAATTCTCTTTACTAAGGAGGGTCTCGGGGTGGGGCGTTACACGATGAGACCGGGATCGGGTTTCCATATTTGGATATCCGAAAACCACATCGATTCCAATTAAACGTTAGGTCGTTAATCCAAGTGGAGCAAGTGAAGACTCGAGGTGTAAGGGCCATACGTCAGTATAACTCTGTGGGTGATTCCGAAATGAGTTGACGGAATAGTGCTTATAAGTTCGAGATGGTGATCTAGAGTGCAAGGGTTATTGTCGTTAACTCTGAGGGTGATTCCAATACGAGTGTAGCGAGATAATGCCTTCAGTTTCTTTCGAACCCGGAAGGAACTTGTATGGATTGAATGCTTTCAGAACATCGTCAGGTGGACGATGAGCATTCTAAGATTTATATGTTCTATAAAGGTAATCGTAGCCTCAAGCCTCATCAACCGGGAATGGCTAAAACAGGGGAGGTGCAGCAAAGCTTCGTGGGTCGCACCCACTGGAGAGCAAGATTTACTCCTGTCTAGAGGTCCCTTTATATTTCGGCTGTGTGGCAGTTGGTGACGACCAATCTGCGGGGTGGTCTTGTTCGGAACTGTTCAGTAAGGAACGGGTCCGGCTTTGTGTTGCAGAGGAGTGGGAGTACTCCTCGGTACGGTGATCTAGGCCACGTACTGTGACGGGCGGTACCCCAGTTGCCTTGCCATTGATGGAAAACCATTTTCCCTACGAGACCCTACGGTTTTGTTTGTATTACCCACTTTTGTGGCTAATAGCTGGAATTTAATGAATGTAACAATTTCGGCTATTTCTTATTTACTTGAAAACCCTAGACACTATTATAATATCACTGGATTTCCTATCAAATGTTTTGGTTAGCGTAAGGTAAAAACTTTTCCATGTTTATGTGTGGGAAGTCTTACGTAATACCTTTTGTTTTCAAAGGATTTTCTAAAGTTAAGCAATTTTTATCCCCGTTTACTCACACCAGATCCCTGTCTGACCTGAGTGTTTATTTTCTGTATTATTAAACTCTTGGGTACTCATATTATGTATGGGCAGTCAAGTGATTCAGGATTGCTTTGACGAGTTCTGGAGGAGATAATGGAGCATGAGGCTTCAGCGTGTAGATATATTTAGTAGTTCCGCTGTGATTGAATTGTATCTGTTTTCTCTGATTTGTACTTGGATTGTAATTGCTAGACAGATGTTTATAACTGTCTAGTTTGTGTTGTATTAGCTGTATTACTCTGATGTATATGATACTATGTAAAGTTTTATGTGATATATTATAATTTATTCGATTCCGCTGTGAGATTCTGATGTTGTCTGTTCTTTCTTTCCTTTCTTTTCTCTTTTCTATCCCTTTCTTTCTTCTTAACGATGCAACTTCCTAGAATTTGGAAGTTGGGTAGTTACAGCTCTATACCTATCCAGTCAATCCATTCTAAAAATAAGATCAAATCCCTTAAAATTCAACACATACGGGTCACAAGAAAAATTGTGGGATAGATAAGAGATCTTTAAGTATTATAGATAGTGTCTAATTTGGTCACCCCTCCTATAGGATTAGATACCAAGATAGGACTGTCTACAGAACTAGGGGTAAGAGAGAACTTTTCAACAGAGTCTAGAGAAATAAAACTCAAGGAAGCACCCGAATCAAACAAAACTTTAATATATTTTCCGTCTAAAAGTAAAGTACCTTCTAATACTCCTATGCCCATCGAAGAAGAAGATGGTCCGGCTTCCAAAGCAAAAACCTTATTCTGGGGCGCCCTCTGCCGAAGTGGACAATTCTTGATCATGTGTCCTGGCTGATGACAATTAAAGCACAACGATCTCTGAACCATAGCTGATCCTGGGCCACTCTGATGCGGTTGCTGTTGTTGCTGGAATCCTTTTCTAGGACATTTATTTGCCAAATGTCCTTCATGTTGACAAATGTAGCATTTGCGAGATCCGTTGTTATTCCCAGATTTCTTCTTATTCGGCTTTCTCCATTTGGGATCGAACTTTCGCTTATTCGAATTAGTGAAATTCCCACCTGAAGCTGCAACTGGAGCCACAGATTTCTTACCCATCAAACTTAAATATCTCAATGCCATATCAATCAAATCAACAAAAGATCCTTTCAGAAGCACCGTCAATTTTCCATGGAATTCAGGCCTCAATCCTTGCATAAATTTCTCAGTCTTTTTAAGAGGAGTATCGTTGAGTCCTGGACCATAACAAGAGAGTTCGTTGAATCTGGTTTCATACTCCGAAATAGACATACTACCCTGCTTCAAATATAGAAAATCCTGATACAATTGGGTTTTGCCTGCCGTCGGCATAAACTTTTCTTCAAACAACTCCTTAAATCTGTCCTATGAAATGTCATCCTCAGGAATATTTGCAATTGTTACATCCCACCATGCTGCTGCACCACCCTGCAATTGCCACGATGCCATTTGTCTCTTACGCTCATCAGACAATTTCATGCTCTTAAAAATGCGCTCGCAAGAGCGTAGCCAGGCTTGAACTTCAATTATTGACTCTGAACGTTTCAATGGTCGGCCTCCGAGATTTTTGAAATCTTTGCATAATGCTGCAAAACTAACTTGAGGCGGTACTGGATTGACAACCTCACTAGCATTTTGACTCCGTCCATCATATGTTGAAGTACTGGCCCTAACTCTACCTTTTCTTCCGGAACTCATGTCGGTCACCTGAACAGGTAACTCAACAAATTTAGATAGATATATATAATTATATGAAAATACAAATATGCACTCTCAGGATAAATATAACACAAGAGCCTAGGTACTCGCTCAACCTAGCGCTCTGATACCAACTGTGACGACCCGCCTTTCTAATCCTAGAAAGACGTATCATCATTAAGAAAGAAAGAGATAGAAATAGAAAAGAATAGAAAAAAAGAAATAACAACATCAGAATCTCACAGCGGAATGGAACAAATATAATACATCACATAACTGTTACATAGTTATACATACATCAGAGTTATCCAACATCATACAAAAGGACTGCCATATACATATATGTCTATACATACATCCAAAATACAGCATTCACTAACTACACAGCGGAACTACATATATATAGATACATAGGTCTGGTCTTCTTTCCAAAAGCTCCTCTAGCAAATCAATATACCAAATACCTATCACTTGGCTACTCATGAAAATTTGAGTACCTAAGAGTTTATGAAAAACAAAATATAAACTGTTAAAACCCAAGATTAATTTCTAATTACAAATTTAATTTAAAGTTATTAATTTAATTTCATGTATAAATTAATTTACATTCATAATTACCTTATACTAATTAACTATCTTTATAGACTTTCTTTAATAAACTTTTAATTCAAGTATTAATCTAAAACCAACTAATTACTTTATTAACTTAGTTATACAAAATACTTAAAGTAATTAGGCACGACTAAAGACCCGAGGCAAACCCCATGTTTCCTCGTGACAAACCCGAGTCCTTCTCTATTTTCCCCCGAGCTCTCTCTCTCTACCCTACTCTCTTCTTCTTTTTTCCTGTTTCTTTTCTTCTTCTCATTATTTTTTAAGAAGTTATAAATGAAACAGCAGTAGCCAAACTCACGCATGCGACCTTGAGTCAAATTCGAAGCAACATCCAAATATCTCGAGCACGCGCACGCGTCAATCCCAACAGACCAACGGACATCTCCTCACCACCGTGCACGTGCACGGTGGTTCGCTTCGCCTCCGGCGACCCACGCTATCACCCACAAACTCCAATTTGACCATACACTCGAATTCAAGAGCTAACTCGATGCGAAAAGCTCGAAGTCGAAAAATACCCCCTGGACGAACTGTAACTCGAACAACTTAAGAGAAAACGCCTCTTCCTCCTAGCGTCGACCACCATTATTGTCGCGATTTCTACAACGCGTCGCCGACGTCATCCCCCTTCATCCCTCAAAAGCTCTCCCAGCTCGATCGTCCATGTTGATGAAATCATCGAGCAAACAGACCTATAAGAAAACTCGAACTAAACCCTACCTTTATCTCAAACTCAAAATCTATACATTCGAAATCTTTTTTGACATTTTTCTTGTGTTAAATTGTCTTCAAGATCTTCATATAAAATTTCAACAATTGAAATTAACTGAATCTCCCGTAATCAACAAAAGAGCAACTTTTATTCATATTCAAACTGTACCTTAATCATACACTTAAAAGTCATAATTTTCATACTAAAAAACTTATCTTTGAGTGTGTGACCAAGTTATGTGATCAAATTCACCATTTAAAATATTTGAATTTTAGTTTTTAATTTATTATTTTATCTGTAACTTAAATAACAGTCCCTATATTTCCTGTTATACTTCAAATAACTTCTCAGACTTTGTTTTAAGTTAACAGTGCTAATTAACTTACATCTCTAGGTTTTAAATTGATTTAAGTGGATCAGTATAAATATTCTATGCATCTATATATTCAGAACTTAAGAAATGAAGAACAGAAAGCTTCCAGCATATAAAAATAAGTACAAGTTCTCTTATTTCCAATATGTAGCAACCCAACCTTTAGGAACTAAGTATCATAACCAAATTTCAAGGAAAGTGAGTTTACTTACCAGGTAAAACTTTGAACAGAAAGCAAGGTGTTGATGAAGAACACTGTAGGTTTTGATTCCTGAAAGCCTTCCTTTTGTTTTTCTGTTTTTGAATTATATTTAAGTTTGCAAAGCAACAATGTTTATTTTCATTCCTTCTTTGTTTCTCAGGTTTTAGTTAAGTTTTTGTGAACTAACACAAATATGATGTATATATATAGAAAGCTTTGAATAGTATAGGTTGTATCTAGACAATTTTTATTTGTATCGCCATGCTTTCTTTTTAATTGGCTATGTATTATACTCTGCAGAATGAAATTATCACAGGGATTTCGGCTGCAGTACTTTGCTTGAATAAGATGTTGTGCTAATTTAATGCTTATGCTTTCATTTATGATAACATGTAATTAATGGCTTCAGATTCTTGTTTAATTTTGTACAAGACAAAGATTTGTTTATTTTTATTGAAGTGAAAATCTTTGTTTTCTTATGCACATAAACTTACAGCAGCATATATGTTTTATTTTTATTTTTATTAATTTTATTTTCTAGACAAAGATCTTTTGAACCTGAATTTTTTCATCTTTATTGTACATATGTACGTTGCGGGTTATGCTTGATCCCTATAAGCTTATGTATTGATTTTTATTTATGTTTATGTTTGTACAAAGATATTTTGGATGTGATGTGAATATTTGTCTTCTTTGTATCATTCATGAGTATATACAGGTTATAGAAATAGTTTATCTTCTTTAAATTGTACATATGCATATATTATATAGTAATATATGTTTCCCAAACTTACTCTATATGTATTGAGTAAACTTAACATAGTCATTGTTAGTATATTAATTTTATTTTATTTGTATTTTCATGTATGAATATTATGGTTATGATTTCTAAATTTTATTCTATTTGTAGTTTAATTATCAAACATACTATCAAACATTGATTCATAACATATACTTGTATTTTTATATTTCAAGTTATAATTTATATTTGTATATTTATATCTTTAGTTACCTCTTATAATTTATAATTATGTTTTATACTTGTTTTGTATGTTTATGTTTATAACCATTTATATTGTTTTATATTTATGTTTTAGATTTCCATGTTTAGTATTCATATGATTGTTTATTTTTAAGCATTATCATTTAAAAACTATAATTGTATTCATATGTATATTATCAAATAACAAAAATATAGAGTCTTAGATTTTTATTGAACAAGGTTAATTTTTTTTTTAAAATTTTTTTTTTTTTTTTTTAAAAAAAGTTTTTTTTATTTTTTTTTATTTTTTTTTTTTTTTTAAATTAATTTTTTTTTTTTTTTATTTTTTTTTTTAAGTTTTTTTTTTAATTTTTTTTTTTTTTTTTTTTTTTTTTAAAAAATTTTTTTTTTTTTTTTAAATAGTTTTTTTTTTTTTTAAGTTTTTTTTTTAAAAAATTTATTTTATTTTTTAAAAAAAAATTAAAATTTTTTTTTAAAAATTTTAAACATTAATATTTCTAACTCTACAAAAAATCCTTTTCGTAATAAAGTTATTTTTTTATAATATTACTTGTTATATTATGATATATTAATTAAGCAGTAAATTTGAGTATATTTAATAAAAAAATCCTTAAATGATATGTTATGTGATAATAATTACAATGGGTTGTAATCAGGGGAAAATTATCACAATATGAAATGACATTTTATTTTAAATAATCAGGTCACGATGTTTTGAGAAAGGATATCGATACACTTCTTAGGACCAGTGTATGTAATGATCTCCAAATGTCTTTGCCTCCTTTAGCGATTGTTTCTTCTTGATGAGTGCAACTCAAAGGTCTTTAACATTGGTTGGATCAATGAAGTGTAATTTCATTTTAGGATTTCTTCTTGAGGTCATGCCTATGCTACTTCACCCTAAGTCACTTTATCAGTCGTAGCAAAATTGACGTCGATCTAGGATTTCCCATGTTTGTTTCACCCACACTATAGAATCTATTCGCTTTCGATCTATCCACTCTGGCCCTCTCATTAGATTACGATCTTCCAACATAAAATCCCTTTTCCTACTATTACGACCTTAACCTTTTGCTTAAGGACTTTAGCTTGCATTACCACTAATTTCAGCTCCAGCTTTTACCCATACAGAACATAATCCAACTTTTAGTTAGGAGTATGCCCTAGGGGCCATTAGGCCATTTTTTACATTTACCCACTTGATTGCCAATATTGTTTGAAATAAAGGCGTTTTCTTTCTATTATGTACTTGATTAAATGTGTTATATTAATTACTTAATTTAATTTAAATTATATTTAATAGAAAATAGATATATGGTATGTTTTGTTATAGTAGTTACAAAGGGTTGTAACCGTGAGTAATTTATCATAATAAAAATAAATATACCGTTTTAAATCTTCCTAGTTAAGATGTATCAAGCCTGGATATCGATATATCCATTGAGACTAGGGTACGTAACACTGTCCAAATCTTGGACGGTGTATTACTGATGGTTGGTAGGGGCACCAAGGGATCACATACTGATAGTTATTAGATAACTATAGAATGACTCACTTGATAGTTTTCTGTTGATTAGTTTAACTAAAGTCAAGCAGAAAATTTCAATATGACTAATTTACACAATCCTCTCAACTTGAGAATAGCGTCAATCTTCAACATGAAAGCTCTGCTATGATTATAGCAAATCATAGCATGACATCCATCGAGTGACTATAGTCGGGTCGAGTGGAAATATTAAAAATAAAGCATTATTCAAGAGAGAATTCATCTCCTTGGTTATATGGGATCAATATCACGGTCAACTCAAGTCAGCTCACACTAGTACAAAAAGTGCATATTGCTTCACCTCAATTGCATCGGTTGAAGTAAAAACTGATGCAAATAGAACTATTTGCATCAGTTCTATCTTAATAACCGATGCAATTGGTATGTGGAAAGCAATAGGTAATAAAAAATCAAATTTGCATCAGTTTTCACCAACAACCGATGCAAATATTTTTAGTCGCATCGGTTTTAAAGTTAACCGATGTAACTAAATGCTGATGGCAATATGAAATTTAGGTGGGAAATAATGAAAAATTGGCTCCAAAGTTACTACTTTGGACAAATCTACTGCTTCCTCTTCAATAACCCACTCCCAAAAAAATTATGTTTGTCCTCAAACTACATGTTGATGGAAGAATTATTCAGATGATGGTCCAGGAGGAATCCAATATTAGCCACCACTTCCAAGATCTCAGAAATTTTGGTATTTCTGCGTTTTGATTTTAACTTTGCGTTGTTCGCCCAAATTTTTGTTTTGATTGGTGTCCCTGTTACTGTTTAATTCATATTTTGTTGGTTGGTTTTAAAACGTACATCGACATGTTACCATTGAATTTTTTGGATAACATTCATAATTTCACATTTTATTCTTCACACAGAGTTTACAAACCATACTAAATATTTTCGATTTCTAGAATCTTGGTATGTGTTGCATCCGAGTTCTGTAATTCAGTTTTTCTGGTACAATCAACTGGTTTATTCTCTCTTCTACATATATAATTTTAACTGCTCAAGTTGTTGTTGTTCTGGTTGTTATTATTATTATTATTATTATTATTATTATTATTTCATGAGTAGTTGATCGGCTTCATTAACCATTGAATGAAAAGCCAACTGCAAATTTATGCTATAAAATTTGTGGTCCTTTGAGTTAAACTTTCCTTGCCGGCTACCTAAAGACTTTACTCTTTTGTAATTAGGAAGACAGCTAGAAGAATCTGGAGTGCTTAATGGAGCTCTAAAAGCACGAGGTAATTCTTGGGGATTGCATATGCCTGTTGTTTGCCCTAGTGATGCTGTTGTTGTTTATGCATGGAAACGTTCCTTCTTTTTCAAATTTATTGTTGTTACTCAATTTTCCTTTTTGTGAGGTTGAAGCTTTATAATCATGTTCTATTAGTTATATGGTGGAATCCAGAACTCATTATGCCAAGACAAGTGTTAATGATCTGTGTTTACTTAAATTCAGCTTGAGCTTAACAGCTTAATAAAAAGAATTTAAGCTAGTATCTAGCATGTCTATGTTAGAGCTTCTGAACACTTCCGATCGGCAATCTGTTTGTTGATCATAACATGAGTGCTAACGAGGGATCATTATTGATATTGATTTTATGATCTCTATTCGAGAAAAGGTTTTTCCCCAATAATTTTAAAATAGGAGCTGAGTGACCTTGCTCTTGAAGATGTTCTTAAAGGTTATCCGACTTTACCTTATAAGGAAAGAAAATAACTTAAGTTCTTATTTAACTTAATCTCTTTGACAACACTTGTTAAATTTAG
Organism: Allium cepa; assembly: GCA_030765085.1. Lineage (NCBI taxonomy): Eukaryota > Viridiplantae > Streptophyta > Magnoliopsida > Asparagales > Amaryllidaceae > Allium > Allium cepa. The sequence goes on from CM060942.1 coordinate 620,293,202, forward strand.
GCTTATAACCTGTTAGTAAGTTGATAGTTGAAGGTAAAAAGTTCCTGTTTTTCTTTTCCAACACTAATAAGTAATATTGTTCAAAATTTTAACCTAAACTATCAGGACACCTTTGCTTTTACTATTCGCTTAAAATTACTTTGAAAGTCACAACTCAAAATTACTTTTAAGTATTCAGAAGAAGATTGCTTATGCATGGATTGGCAGAAGAGAGCATTATTCACTGCCAAGTGTTGATTCAAAATACTCAATAAGTGGACAGATGGGGTCAGGATCCAGTTGTGCTTCTACAAATCAAGCCGCTGTGATTGAAATTCTAGTACCTTCCGTCTTTAGAGCTGTAATATCCTTGCGTCCAGTAGGTTCTATAAGCCCAGATGCAGTTGCATTCTTCTCTCCTGATGAGGTAATCTTGTTCTGTCAACTAATTATTGACTCTAATATAGGTTAAGTTATGTGTATTTTACAATAGTATCTTCAAGAATCCACTTAGTTGATCTATCAGCACAAAGCTGAAGGATTTTGTTCCAACTTTTACTTAACATAAAGTGACTTTTAACATTATAAATATATATAAGTTAAAGTTTAACACATAAATCGATCATTTTGATTTCTTGTAACTAGATTTTAGCTATGCTTATATTTTTAGAACCTCGCCTCGTCAAAACCTTGTTAGTCCCTCCCCCTCCCTCTCCCCCGGCGGGTAACATGGTTAGGAAAAAGAGTACGGTATGTATGGTTAAAAAAACGTCTTTCTCCGATGGCATGCAAAATATGACCAAAAAGCGTCTACTTGGATGGCATCAAATTATGATTAAAAATGAAAAATAAAGGAACAAAAAGGTCATCTTTTATAGAGGTCTTGTAAGGGACAATGATACTTATTTAAAGTGGATGAATTTTACGATGGGGTTGAATCAATGCCACTGACGTTCTCCATGCTTCCCGAAGCATTAACATTACTGCATAATTACTTTTACCCGTATCTACATATATCAATGGATTCCAAGCATGTATTGTTATCAACTATTCAGCAGTCTGATTTTACAGTTCAAATATAAGATTGACAATAAATTTTTGTACTTTGCTTAAAAAACCTAATAATGACATTTACTCTCACATGTTTCTGCTCAACTCAGATTTGCTCTTGATGTTGACTTTGATGCTCCCAAAGTTAGGATCCCTATGAAAGCTAATGGATCTATTAACCAGGAAAGCCAAATTGTTTTGGATTTTGGTCATTTTACAGTGTATACAAGAGTATGTCTCTTCAGTGGAATTTGTGATGTTGGTTGTTAATTTTGTTTGTGGTTTTAACTGGCAATATTGGTGTAGCAAGGGCAGCCTGCTGAAAGAAGATAGAGTCTTTATTCTCGATTTTATATATCTGGAAGAGACATGAATGCTTTTTTCATAGATGGTTTATCAAAAGAAAAACCTTCAAATTCTGTGGAGCATAGCTTCCTAAAGTCTTCAGAAAATGCTGGTCATTTCTATTCTCTTCTAGATCGCTGTGGCATGTCAGTCATTGTTGATCAGGTAAATACAATGATATTATTGTTTCATTAAACAACAATATCATGTTTTTATTTGGTTTTAAATTCCTATTTGTCTAAACGTAATTTCTCAAAATTGATAATGTGGTATCTTCTACTTATTCAAGATTTTTTTCCCATTTGGTATTCACTAATAACTAATTTACATGTAGCTTTCATGCTGGAAACTTGGAATACAAAATTTACAGTGAAGCTATGTCAAAAAGTTTCAAGAACTTGAAACTCCGCAAGAATTATTAGCAGCTTCATGAAATGATGAAGTAGATAAGGTGGAAATCTGATTGCCAGGTGGTTTGGTGAGGAAATGTATGTAGATGATATATGTATGTAAGGCAGGAATGTATGACAGAGTTATAAAGTTTGGTTTTCGGATAATTAGTGGAGTGGGGAAGTTTGCTGCCTGATGGTGTTTTGTACTGTGAATATGGGGCAGTGATTTGTTTCTTTTTGGTGAAGGTGGGTAATTGTGATGGCAGATAGATAGTGGAACAGTAAGGAGGAACTATGGTGACAGTTTTGGCTGCAGAGGTGATGTATGCTGCAGTAATGTCGTCGGCCAGGATGCAGTGAAGTATGCAGAGTTGTTGATGATGGAAGTTGTATGTAGAAGAATTTCAATTCAAAGATGTGTAACTATGGATGTGACAACGATGTAGTTGGTTTATGGAAGTGCTTTGACGTCGGGTATAGTTGGGAGATTGCAGTGATATGAATAGCAATGTTTGATATCAAGATGTCAGAAATGTCGAGAATGTATATCGATGATGTACTAGGATGTTATGTAGTGGATGAGCAGAAGTGTAGATAGTTTGAACTGAAGTGGAATTGTGCGAAACGTTGTTGTTGGAATTGTGGCAGGAGATGATGGTGAACTGAAGTGGAGTGTGATGGTTACTGCACAGTGACAAGGGGTATTTGATGGCAGCAGCGGAAGTGGTTGATGGTGAATGTTGTGCAGAGGTTGTAGAGGTGTGTTAAAGATTTTGGATGATCAGAGAGAGGTGAATGAAGGAGGGGATGTGGTGGAAGAGTATAGTATGGTGTGTTGTTTGTTTAGCAGCAGGAGTTGGGTTGAAGGAGATGGCTATTTCCTTCTATAATAGGCCTATTTCCTTCTAACCTGTATTCATCTTCAGACATTTTGAGAAGAGTTAATATACCACTTATTAAATCTAAGAGTACTGTATTTATTAAATCTGTTTATGTATTAACCCGTGTACTTATGCTATTTATTAAATCTCATTATGTATTTGCCATCAAATTTAATTTTGAATGATTGTAATATTGCATGCAATAATTGTTTGTTATAATCAATAATATATATATATATAGTCTATTTGAGTATTGTAATAATGGTTTCTGAGAATGGCTTTTTTGCATCAGGTATAAATAGTTGATGCAATAGAGGGATTAGTTCGCATCGGTTGTTATAAAAAACCGATGCAATAGAGGGATTAGTTTGCATCAGTTGTTAGTAACAACCGATGCAAAAAGGACTTTTTTGCATCGGTTTCAAAACTGATGCAAAAGTGTTAAGCTTGTTGCATCGGTTGCATATGCATCGGTTGTTGAACTGATGCAAAAGGGGGGTAAACAACCGATGCAAATGGCCTATTTTGTAGTAGTGTCAAAGTCAAAGTCTCTAGCCAAAGCATTTAAATTAATAATAATTATTATTATTGAACGAAGAACTTTGTATTTGGACTATAGAGTTGTATATGAAAGATATTGGAAAACATCACCAAATTCCATAACTTTAAAGTGACATAGTATTGACGAAGAGAATTGGTGTAAATAAAAGTCACAACTAGGTAACACTTAACAAAGTAAAATTTAATTTTACCAAAATCAAATAGCAATAAATTTGGCCAAAATGACGCACCACCTACTAAGTGATGTGTGAATGTTAATATTCGAATAGTTCGATATTAATCGCTAACTAGATTTACACCCAACGAATCACACAACCGAAATGATGAATTCTCCTTTGGCCAAACGATTTAATTTAATTTATAATTGTTATAAAGAAAATTGATAATATGAGTGATACTTTATTCAAGTAGAGCACTTTTTTAATATCTCGGGGGATTGAACTCATGACCTTTAGAACTCCTGTCTAAAACGCCACATCCCTAACCAGTTGAGTTAGATATCGTGGAGTTGTAATTTTTATAAATTAATTGGATAAATTAATGTTTGTGAAATATTAATTATAAAATTGATTTTGATTCAACGAATAAATATTGTTAAATGTATTTATAATTATTATATATATTATAAATGATATACAATGCCGATACACATTTAAATTGGATTTGAATATAAAATATTCATTCGAGCTCTATATAGGTTTAAGGCCCATAATGGGGTATGGTCATTTTGGCTGAATCAAGAGGTTAGAGGCGATTGTAATATGGGCGAGAGAGGAGTGAAAACGGATGGTTGAGATTGAAGAAGATTGAGTAAAAGATATGTTCCTAAATTCTCTCCTTTCCTTCCTCAATTTAAACATCTCTTCCACTATTTGCTAATGATCTTTTAGAACCTCCACAGCTATGGATTGCTGGAGGAACTTTCTCTCTCTCCTCTCTTGCTTTCTTCAGTTCAAATTAAATCAATTCAATTGTTATTCGATATCTAGTGGTCAACGGATCAAGGACTAACACTCTATTGGATCAAAAATCGTTTCTAGGAGCTTACATCGTCGTTTTATGGCGTGGTAAAAGGCTTTGGTTGCCGTGTATATTTCCAATTCAAACATAACTTGTATTTATAATGTTTATTATATATATACACACACATATAAAATATTGTTGGTTGGGTAATGATTCTAATATGAAGATATATTATAACAATTTTAACTGGTTGTATGTGTATATATATATATATTATATATATATATATATGTTTATAATTTTTAAGTAAATTTTTATTTTATAGCATGGCTCATAAAAAATTGAAAAAAAAAACAATTTCGATTTTTTAATTAATTTAGAATATAATATATACATATATTTAGATAGTAATTAATTTTGATACTATATTCTATTTATGTAAAATATGAAAATATAATTTTATATATTATATTTATTAAATAAATAACTTTTTCCAGAAAGGAAATAATTTTTATTATTTACGTATTGTTTTTAGATAATTTTAAATCAATTTATCATATAAATAATCATATAAATTCATACATGTGTCCTAAAATATATTTTATAAAATTTTATCGATACATATTAAACTCATGGTAGAAAATAAAAAAACATTTTTTGCAGTTCTAAATATTTAAACTAAAATTGAAAATTGGATTTTTATTTATAAATTTTCAAACTACAAATCGTTCGTCTAAAATTTGCCGGAAGTTTAAATTTTAAATTTAGTTTGAAATAAAATATTTTTGTTAATATCTACATAATTTTAAACGGTTTTATTTTATATATATATATATATGTATGCATACATGTATATGTACATGTATTTAAATTTAAAATTTTTAAAAATATCCCGAGCCATGCGCAAGGCCAGATAAACATATATGTTTGAATAAAAAATTATTTATAATTTTAATTACATAAATACACACACACACATCTTATACACATATACATTTAACATATTCATTTATATATATACATACTATATTATATTAAAATATTAAAAAAAATTATATATTATATTTTAAATGATATAAACATATTTATATATTAATTAGTATATACATTTTGTTAATGTTAAATATTTATACGTTTATCCAAAATTATATATAAGAAATTTTTTAATTTATATATTGTAATATTTATTATAACACAAAAGTATATATATTACAATATTTATTATAAGATAAAAATATGTGTATACATACATTTGAACTATATATTTGTATATCAGATGAGCTAACATGTTCGCTGTGATGTAAATCTCAACATCTATACACAAGAATGTTATATCCTACACGGATTATTGTGCTAGATAAACACACATTATGTGTGTGTGTGTGTGTGTGTATAACATAACATAAATTAAATAGTACTCTATCATTTTATAACTTTAAATAAAATAAAAGATTTTGTTTGAATAATATTTCAAAAGACTCTAAATAAACTAGACCTTATAGGCCCTATAAAGATCCAAAAGGACAAAAATTTCAAATTCATGTATAACTTTCATTGTGGGTTAGCCAGGATCCAACAGTGGTATCAGAGCTCAATAGCCTATGCGGTCTAAATTAATTATGGCATGTTTAACTACTAAGCTCACAACAAAAAGGTTGTCCCTAATAGAAAATGTCCAAATTTAAATTGGACTTTGGACTAATTTTCAAAATTGTTTGGAAATTAAAAATATAAGATTTTAAATTTAAAAGTTAATTTAAAGTAAGATATAAATAAGTTATAATGTAACGAAAGATTTTAAAATTTTTGCAAATAGAAATTAAATAAAATTTTAAACCTATTAATACGATTAATAAAATAAATAAAATAAATAAATAAGTTAATTAATGAAAGAAATATAAAAATGTATTATGTATGTTTGTTATATGTTATGATATTTTAAATTTTTTAAGATATCATATGTATACATGTATTTACATAATATAATTTTTGAAATTAATATAATATAATTGAAATTGTTTAATTAGATAAATTAGTTAAATAAATAAATTAAAGGTTAAATAATTAATAAAAATACATATATATGAGATATATGTGATATACTATAAAGGTTATAGTATATAATAAATATTTAATATAAAAGTTCTATTAAGAGATAAAATTAAGTAACATGTTTATTGAATTAAACTAATGAAATAAGATTTAATTAATATAATATTATACATAAGGCTACTATGTAAGTAATATGAAATATAAAAATTATGTAATAATAAAACTTATATAACATGAATGTATGAATTAAAGGTAGAACATTAAGAAACCTTATAATAACTTAAGGAATAAATACATATGTAAATATAAGCATATTATGCTTTCCAATGTGTCAAACACTTGAATCACGGTGGTATTTCATAAAAAAATACATTATTTCATAAGTTGATGTCACTCAATATAATATATTGAATATTATGAATTTTTAACATAAAGTTGTCCTCTATCGTTTATATATTAATGGATTATGTCAGGACACGATTCTTCGACTTCCGAAAATTCAACATCGATACTCACTTTATCGACTGCCGAGTAATCGAACGACGGAAAACCGAACACTGAGGGTTTTAAGAAAGAAGAAAAGAAGAAAAGAAAGAAGAGAGAAAGATAGAAAATAGGGAAGAGAGAAAACAGAAGATAGAAAATTTTAAAATAGAAGAAAAGAGAAGAGAAAGGAAACAGAAAAACAGAACGGAATAGGACGGAACAGAAAACAACAGAACGATAACAGAATCTCACAATTCGCAGCGGAACAACATATAATAATAAATGAATAATCTTTAAACAAAGAACTATATCAGTTATTACATTACATTTCATTACATCATATCATCAGAGTATACAACAACAACAAATAGTGCAGCGGAAAAAGAAATACTATATAGGTAATATGCCATGCCATCCAGCTTGCCTCCAGCAATTCCAGAATATCCTGATAAACCTTACTCTTGACTGCCCGTGTGAAAATTGGTGGGCACCCAGAGTTTAGGAAGGAAAACAATAAACTCCAAGTCAGTCATGTGACTGGTGTGAGAACTCAAAACAGTTTATTTATTTTTGAAATCAAAATAGAGGAATATTTTTAAATCAATTCGCAATGCTTTTAAAAATGAGACTACCATAAGGCCTCCCGCACACACACACATGCAAACGCAGAATCGGAGGAGATTTCTCCTTATGATAGTCAAAGATGCTTGATACGCATTTAAAATAACATTTGATATTATTACTAGTGTATAGTGTAGGGAAAATTCATTTTTGAAAATAGAATATAAATCTTAGCCAACATACGACCATTATCGTATGCCTACTATAGCTACCATCCAAACAGTGTTGCGACACCATAAGTGAATGATAGGTTCTACAACTAAAACCGTACAAGTTTCGTATTGTTTCTTTGGATTTCCAACAAATGGTCAGGCCAAGGAACTTCCCATTGCCACATGAGAATGCCTCTGGAAAGACATCCCCAAGAACCAAACCGGAACTCTGCCAACACAAGGCCGGGTTACCCCTAACTGGGTAACTACTGACACGAGCACGCCATTCCCCGATCGTAAACGACCTTTCTCACGGGATCCCGAAAACCAACAACCACAAAGTAATAAATTCGTAGTAACCACATAGGTTAAATATCTGGGCTCCATACCATGATACTACCTCTATCCAGAAGGAAATGTACATACCCTAAAGGGTGCTACCCCTCATAACCTTGCTGCATCTTTCCTGTTTTGACCATTTCCGGGGTGTGAGGTTCGACGAAGTCACGTCCACAAAAACATACTTTATACAAAAGCCATGCTTTGGGTCAACAAATGATCAACACAATGATCACTAAGATAGACGATCAAATAAACGATCCTATCACAATAATCAACACAATGATCATTTACAGCATCACTCAGCATATCACATTACCAAATTGGGAATATATCGCTGATAACTTCAACTATATGACCTCGGAGCTCGTACGTCTCAGAGAAGGGTGTTAAGCTAAAAGAATAAATTCTTCGCCACCAACAGAAATATATTTGAATGAAATCGGCTTTATATCCCAACTTGTAATGTCAGACATACAATCCATACAAGTTCGTTCCGGGCTCGAACAAAACCGAAGGCACTTACAAAGAAGTCCTTGCAATCCGGATATTCACAATCCTGATCGGATTCACCATCACATATGGAGAACTCTATACCGTAGCTACTCGGTGCAGAGTAAATCGACAGGTCATCCTATCGCTCTCGCAAATACCGGGTCTTCAACACCGATCTTCAATGCAATTATAACGACATATCACATATTCGGAATGGGTTATACGACCCCATGGTCCTTTCCCGGTTAACCCGAATAGTGAGCGCTTATTCAAAAATAAGTGTAGCATTCACATTCAAACAAATCACATCAATTACCCATTCAAAGGGAAATATTGATAGTCGGCTATTGAACTATCACTGGATATGCACACATCACCAGATTCCAAATAATTTTCCAAATTATTTATTTCACAAAATATCTTCACTAGATATATAATTTCATACTTCAAAAATAAATCAATATTTATTTTTGGACAAATTCCACTTCCTTTATAAATTCCTTAGTGAATTTATAATCCAAAATATCTATGGATATTCGATTTCAATTCGATTTCTAATATTCATTTTCAATTTATCTTAAAAAAGATAAATTCAAAATATTCACTTTATATTGGAAAACAATTCCATACTTATTTAATAAGTAATTCACAAATCTTTTATTTTCAACACTTGGAAAATATTCAATATACTTCAATCGAAATTAAGTATATATTTCATTCTTTAAGGAAATCGTTCTCTTAAACATACCTATTTGAGCCAAAACAAATGTTGCGTAAAACATCGTTACGACGTCCCAAAATCACTAGTATAGGGATTCAAAATTAAAATAGATATATAAATCCCAATACTATACAAAACATTTCCTTTCGGAAATCATTTACTATAACAACAGTGTTATAGTCCATTATCTCCTTCTATTTCTCGAAAACGTCTATCTCAACAATCAATGTTGAAATCTATGGTTTCGAATCTCAGCACAATTAAAACATCATTAGATCGTTTTAAATTCTATTTAAAACACTCACATTCAAACAATTTTCTTTAACGTGTTATTCACTATTCAAAAATGTGAATAAACTTCATTAACAATTTCATCCTTTTATTCATTTTAATTCAAAGGATTATTCACTATTTAAAAATGTGAATATAACTCCTTTAATAGGTTTCAACAATTTTCTTATTAAAATAAGTCATTTGCGAATTTATAAAACATCGTTTATAAATTCCATTTCTATTTATTTATAAAAACTTCCTTTTTATAAATTCTTTTATTAACCTATTCCAGTTTATAACTTAATTATAAACTAAAAATTCATATTATAAGTCAATTACTTATAAAACGATTATTTTACAAAATCGTTCCTTAGAATTTCATAATTATAAATCTTATAACTTATGAGATTCAATTATTTATTCAAAACTATTTTTTTAATAACTTCATAATTTATAAATCTTACTATTTATAAATCTCATTTATAACTTCACCGTTTATAGTTCTATAAATTTCATTCTTTAATGAAATTCATTTTCACTCCATTCAAACACTTATAAAAACTCGTTTTATAATTTCAATATCTCAATTTATAAATATCCATTTATAAATCTCTTAATATAATTCAATTTATATTATTCTTTTAAAACGTCTTCAAATTCCTTTATTATTTCACCATTTTGATTCATAAAATAATTAAATTTTATAAATCCTATATTTAAACTTTTCACAATAAATTCTAAAATCCCGATTTAAACTATTTATAAAATCACTAGCATCGTATTCTCAAAAATCAGCTTTTAACTGTATTTCACAAAAACCATAATTTTATAACTTTAAAAATTATAACGTTTATTTATTTAAAATGAATCTATTCCAAAAATATAGTATATTTTCAAAAATCACTTTATAAATCATTTTAAAATTCCAAAATCTGGGTCTAATGATGCTACACACCAAATAGTCAATCACGACTACAACGATATTATATATATAAATATGAAAATCCATCAAATATCAAAATATCTGAAATCTAATAAATACTGTTGAGGAATCCAGTTGGATCCCTCCAACCTGTTTTCCTGCATCCAAAAACATTAGCACAATACCAATTTCGCTCCAGTACGAAATTATCGCGGTATATGTTCTTATTAAATATTATCCGCTTAATAACGGCGCAATAGGGTCTCATCCGCTAAACAAAAATGCGGGAAATCAATAACTCCAATATATACATATGCCAATATATATATATTGTTACTATATATAATACCAATTTCACTGTTTATGAAATATTCGCGGTATATGTTTTTAATAAATAACATCCGCTTACTAACGGCGTATAATGTCTATTTTAACAATCAATAGATAACAATCAACATTCAAACATGCATTCAAATATTTTAAATCTAACTATTTAAAATAAAATCGAAACTGATTCGATTGAGTGAGAAGTTCTCACCTTGATTTTAATTTCCGTTTTAGCGATTTATTTCGAATAAAATTAAACGGACGTTTAATTTTACCCAAAATTCTCACTAACTCCAAACGACTCCAAACCAACTCCATCGCGTAGTGCTCGTCCATACGATTCCAACGCAACTAGTTTCGCGCGTTTTCGACCTCGTATGAAAAAGTTATGAATTTATGAAGTTTGTACACGATTTTATTTAATATTTTCAACATAACTTTATAATTTATAACCTAGCACAAGCCATAGCCGTAGATCTTGCTTCCCCCTTCATCATGACCGCACGTTTACATCTCCTTCATCACGCACGGCTACAGGCCATTCACGCACACCAACCCATAGAGCTCCAAATTAGGTTTTAACTTTACTCCTCCTACACTCGACGAAATCACATCAAACCACTTGCAAATCGAAGCTCTTCGCGAGAGCTACCTCCACCACCCATGGCTTGAAGCTCGGCCACCTGTAGAGCCTTGGAATGCGTGCGAAAATCTGCAGGTTCGGCCCCCATTTGCTCCCTCCACGCGACTCCAAACACGATCTCAACCGTATGGATCGAAAGCTCTCGTCGAGCTCTACGACTTTCGTGTTGAACACTTTGGCTAATTCATTACGGATTGAGAGAGATTAATGAATGAATGTGGGTGTTTTCTGGCCATTGGTTTGTTAGGTGGCGGCTAGGGTTGAAAATTAGGGTTTTAGTATTTTTTTTATCAATTTATGAAGAGTGGTGGTGTATTTATAGAATTTCGTTCGACACTATTCATCCGGAAATTCCGAACTCCGATTTTCGCGCCGTAACCAGCGTTTCTAGGGTTTACCCTGCGTTCCGGACACAATGGAACAGGTTTCGGAAGCTAATTCGGAAGTATGTGCGAGTTATGGCTGTAAACGCTCAATTTGAATTAAACCGATTTAAGCGATTTTCTAGGCGTTTTAATTTGTACCGGACAAACGGTAAATCCAATTGACTTGAAATTTGAAACCTTACAATAATATCACATTACGGATCCGATGAAACTAGTTTCGTCGAAATCCGAGACTTTTTGAAAAATGGCTATTTTCACTCGTCAAATTTAAATTAAAAATAAATCGATGCGTTTCGAGCTGCCACGATCAACCGATAACTCCGATTGACACGAAATTTGAAATCCGATAATAACTAACTATTACGGATCCAATGGAACTAGTTTCGTTCAATTCTGAGACTGTTCAAAAATTGGCTATTTTCACTAGTCGATTTTAATATTAAAATATTCAATTTTCACAAATTAACTTTTAATTCGATTTTAAAAGTTCTAAAATATTGTTCTAACTTCAACATGATAAAATAAAATTTTACAAATCATTTTCAATCATATTTAACCCTATTTTCAATTATTTCCATAATTTAACATATTAAATTATCGATTTAATTATCCAATTAAATCCAATAATTCAAATAAAATTTTATTTGACTTAAAAATTCACTTTTAAATATTTAAAATTAATTAAATATTCAAATTTTAATTTCTAAAAATTCTGGGTCGTTACAGATTACTTGCATACTCTTTAGTTGTTGAGCTTTCCACAAGCTAAGAATGTTATGTTAATATATTGGATAGACGAGGTAAGGTAACTGAACGAATTTGTTGAGCTTTCCTTAGGGTATGTACAGTATACTTCGATCATCGCAAAATGATAGGTTCGAGCGAATAAACCCACTTTACTTGTTGAGCATTCATCATGGTAAAGGTGAGATTAGAATAAGGCACCCCGATAAGGAATTATCCATCGTATGCAGGCCTACGATTGGTTGAGCTTTCCTCAAGTTAGAATACTAAGGAATATTAGTCCTAACACCCACTATTGAATTCGAAAGACTTCTCTATTTCGCTTAGGATTTGGTAAAATATAAAAGACTATTGGGAGTCTTATTAGAAAATTGAAATAGTAACATTTAACCTTTCTAATATTTTAGGAACTTATGATATATAATGTTATAATAATGAACATTGATAAATTTATGCACTTAATATATGATTGATAAAATGTTTATCAATTAAGACATATAACTAAACCGAGTTAAAGATTAACAAATAGAAATATAACATTTGCTTACTAGTAAATGCATATTGCATGTTAACATTTCCATACCCATGCAAGTGCCTAATTTTACAACTACTTAACACACTCATAAATTTGGACACCGATGTGTTTATTTGGTCGAGACAATATATTGCATTCAATGAGTTTTGAACTCAAAAAAATATAAGACTATGGATATTTGATCCATATAAAATAGCATATAAATATTATATGATTGATGGTCATAATTCGTAATGTACGATATTTCGATCAAATTAGTTCATCTAAAATAAGTAAATAAACCGTATTGTGAGATCGATATTCAAGTTGGTTGATTACAATAAAGATCATGTAATGGACCGCCTTTTTGTGACGATAAACCACACAGGTCAGACTCAAACCATACAGAAGGGCGGATTATTATTGTAGTGAATAAGAAAAAGCAGAGAAGAAAAAACAAAAAAAAATAGAATCTTGCAGTGGAATGACAAAATATAATAATCAAATAACAATTCATAAAGCTGTTTTACAAAAACATTTGATTATACTTATACAACACCGAATCAGAGTTACACATACTAAAGAATAATAAGTAACAATGCAGCGGAACAACGTGATGCAGTGGAATAATATAATAAATAATAGTAATATAATCTACGTCTTCGTCCTCCAGAAATAAAGTCTTCAAATCCTGAAATGCTCAGGCTGACCCGAGCGAATTGAAAAGACAAAATACTCGAGTCAGAACTAAAAGATCTTACGTAAGTTAAATCAATGTAAATAATACGAGTGGAATGGCACATATATGTTTATGGGATTTGACATCTGCTATCCAGTGTCAAATGTTAGTGCATAACTTAAGAGATGCTCGGGATTCACATCTTCTAAGGATCCATTAAACTATCTACTATGTGGTATATATGCTATTATAATAATGTCTAGAAGTAAAATAAACTTACTTTAAAATAGCTTTAAGGAGTGACCCAATGTTACCCTTAACACGTAATAGTGCCAATAGTCTATACAGCACCTGCGTACCTCCTGATCGGGATGCTACGAGAACATACTCCATAGGTACGACACAAATCAAACTCGTACAAGGCTCGCTAGGGTAGGTGACACGGCACAACTAGGAAATGCTAGGGTAAATATACCAATTACTATCCGGACCGGTGGTGACACGTAGCGTGCAGCTACCGCCCACCTCGAGCCACACCCCAAAGGGCCCCAATCAATCACATAGTAATAGAATGGTATCCAAGGAGTGTGCCCGATAAGAGGAGCTACATCACTAGCCCAGAATCGCTCGTGTTTTAGCCACCTTATGCCAACTCACGGGAGTCGGGTCCATGTATATACCTCAAAGGAACGCTGCCGCCATCCTACTTTATTTTGGAATCTCCACCGCGTACATGGTTGTTAAAGTAGTTTTTGGAGTTGGCAGAGAGTATGACAACTTCCGATCCCGGTCTCTTTAGCAACCAAACGTTATTATAACACCGCGGTCATTGCAAAATAATTTATACTTTAAACCGAAATATCATTGCCATTTAAAAATATATAAATATGATATCATTTCTATTTCAAAACTAAATCAATACAATATCATTTTTATTTCAAATATATCCTTTTCCAAAAGTCATAGCACTTTCAAAGTTATACACTTTGAAACCGAAACGCTTGAAACTATAACACTTTCAAATCATAATACTTTGAAACTCGTAACTTTGAAACATAACTTCCACCACTTAAATGGTTTAAATATAAAAATACTTGATATAATAAACAACTTCTTCAATTCTACAAATCAATTCCAAAATAACTCGAATTTCTACATTTTATATTTAACCAAATCCCAAATCATAAATTAAAATACAATTCAGTTTCCAAATGAACTATTCTAAATTATATCGATTTTGAAACAGATTTGACCGCAGAATAAACCGTTTCAAATTCTATATATTTCAAACTTTAAGTATTCACAATTACAAAACTAAATTTGGTAATTACGATTCAACAATTCACTTTTCTATTATTTAGTTTGAAGTATTTTACATAATAAATCCATTATCATCTACATAAAACTCAAATTACAAATAACTAAATATTTCCTTCGATTTATTTATACTTGAAGTATTCATTTAATTCGTCCTAAACCAAAATCAAGTTATAAAATCATACCTTTTAATATTTCAAATTTAATAAATTTTACATCAATTTATTTGAGTTTATTTTTTAAATAAATTCAATTTCAAATATATTTCCAATTTATCTTTGAACCTTAATTTATTTAAATCATTATAAACTCTATATTAAAATAAAATTTAAATACTTAACCATTCATCCCCAATAAAAATCAAACTTATCGTAACGCTTATTCTATATTAAAACAAATTATACATATCTTAAAGATCAAGAATAAAATAACGTTATAATATCAGAAATCAATATTTATATAAAACCATATATTTCTTTACAAAACTATAGAAATCAGTTCAAAATATTTTATATATATAGAGCACGGTGTCTGTATATAATTTTCTATCCTATGATCAAGTGATACAGATATTTATCATTTCAATCCGCAATTAATATTTACGGTTGTATATCATTTCAAACTGCAATCTCGAATGAAATAAAAATCCATAACAACTTGCAGTTTTAGCAGTATAAAATACAACATCCATTCACCCAATATCAATCATCATCCAATTCAATCAATAACATCAATATCGAACGGATAATAAATAACAGGTATTTACTGGCAGTTTATATACAATAATAAATTAAATAACAATTTAATTCAAATAAATTCAATTTAACTGAGATGGTGATTAGAAATATACCAAAAAACATAAATAAATTCCTAATCACATCATGAATTAAATTTAACAAACAAAAGAAATTTTAGAAGTTGTGAGTGGGTTAAAATAATCACCTTTTGAATTTAAATCCAATTTAGACCCAAAAATTGAACAGTCTCGGAATCCATCCAAACCCATGCCAAAATCTCTGGAATTTCGATACGATCCTAGTGGAAGAAACCGCGCGTGAAATGGACTTCGTATGCGAAAGTCATACAAATTAGAACGATTTGAAATTAAAATTAAAAATAAGGAAAGAGGAAAAAGAAAACATCACCATATCTCGTTCGTCCTCGTCATCAACACGCACAGAAACGTGTGAACCCACGTTGGAGCATCTCGCTGCCACACCATGTTCGAGCACCGCCTAAAGCCACCAGTCATCGTCGACGATGCGTCAAACACCCTCAGGCCACACGACATCTACTCGCGATCGCACGGCCTCACCATTCGAGCCAAAACAAGCCAAGCCGCCACCACTTTGTTAAAACCATAGGCGAATTTTAACACCAAATCCAACCGTCGATTTGCCAAATAAACTATGCCGATGGGCCGCGTACCCTGCTCTCCACACCGTGGTACCATCGGTTTATCGATCAATCGTAGTCAATCGCGACGAAAATAAACGGCC
This sequence comes from Allium cepa, assembly GCA_030765085.1. NCBI lineage: Eukaryota > Viridiplantae > Streptophyta > Magnoliopsida > Asparagales > Amaryllidaceae > Allium > Allium cepa. The sequence continues at coordinate 620,309,543 of CM060942.1, forward strand.
GAGAATAGTTCTACAATTTATGGCCAAACAGAGGTTCCAATCGAAAAATGAATTACAGATCTGAGACGCACTCATCGAGAGCTTCAAATCGACATATAATTCGATATGGTTTGAGGAGATTAAATTTTTGATTTGATTTTGTTGCATCTGGATTTGGAATTGAGAATTTGTCTGTCATTGAGGAAGAGGAGGAACAGAAATTTCTATACGTACAGAAATGAGAAATAGAAAGGCTGCTAGGGTTTATAAGTGGATACATATATGCAGAGCTGAAAATAGGGAAACGGATATGATTGGTTTGGATAGTTGGACGATACTGGCCCGAAAACCCGTTTCGAATCCGAAACGAAAATCGGTCAACCCATATATCAAAATAAATGTTTTAAAATATTTTAAAATCAATGTAACAGGTTTCAGGTCTGAATTCCTTCGTATGAAGAATTTATGCTAAAATTAAGTAATTTCAAAATAATTTCAGTTTAATTGATTTTCTAGGCATTTCGAGTCCGTACGATCAAACCACAGGTCCAATCATTACGAAAGTTGAAATCCTACTATAATTCACCGTTACAGATCCAATGAAACTAGTTTTGTCGAAATTCAAGTTAGTAGCCAAAATGGCTATTTTTACATTAATAAGATAAACTAATAATAAATTAATTAAATCAAATTTTCAATTTCAATTCTATAATTGACAATTTTTATCATTTTTAAATTTCTTAATCATATATACTAATTTAAACAAATTTAGATGTCAATCTAGAGTTGATTAATTTATCAATTTTAGTGTTAACCTCAATTTCATTAAATGTAGAAATTATAAAATTAATTTCCAATAATTCCATTTAATTTACTTTTCATTCTATTATTCAATCCACTATTGTAAAAATGGATGAAATTAACACTGGATTCATGATCTATCACATTAATATTCTCAAATTCCATCTTAATTTCAATTAACATAATATTTAGATATTTGATTTCATTTAATTGCAATTAATCCAATTAGTTCAAATCCTAATAAATTGACAAATCTTTATTTCCATTCTTTCAATTCAACAAATTATCCTATTATGAATAACATTGACATTATTTCCAAATATTACCTTAATTAACATTAACGTAATATTTTATTTAGATTTATTGCAATTGATTCCAATTCAATTTAAGGGATAAAAAATATATCGGTAACTTATAATAATTGTTACCACTAACTCTCAATCATACTTTTATAAGTTATCACAAATTAATTCAATATTTAAGTTCCTTTTCTTATATTAAATTTATTACCAAGTATACATTTACCTTATTTCAACAAATTGGAATTCCATTAAAGTTGTAAATAATTAACTATAAATAATATTGTTGCATTTCACTTTAGTTATTATTTCATTTTTACCTTACAACATTTTATTTCTTCCAATATTAAATAACAAGATTCATTAAATTAATAAATTAAATTATCGAAAATTTATGAGTTGTTGTACTCTCCTCCACTCAAAAATTTTCGTTCCCGAAAAGAAAAAAAAAGATAAGAAGGAATTAAGAAAACAATACATCTTATTCAAAAATATTAACTTTATAAACAACTAAATTTACAAAATTAATTAATTTAAATAGAATATACCAATTTTTAACCATTAAATCTTTTTATAATCAAATTAATAAAGTTTGGAAAACATTTTTCAAAAAGTTTTCTAAGTCCAAAATTTACGAAATTTTTTAGTAGAGTCTCCTTTGTACGGAGTGGCTCGGGAGAAAATATAATATCAAATATAACAATATATATCACCATATCTCAAAATAATATATCTCCACAACGGGGAAAGACAATATAATAACACAATAAAACCATAATCCAAGCAATTTACGCTTATTTTATGAAACCAAAAGCAGTAGTAATTGCTTCCATAACCTGCATTTCACTTATATAATCTAATAGAGCTAAAAATTATATAGAATGAAATATTAATTTTGTTTCATCCACTAGCAAAAAAATCAATGTCAAACAACATCAATGTCAAACAACATCAATCACTTGCAACCACAACATACAATCATCATACGTAATCAACACAGTTCAATTATCCATCCATATCAAACAAAACAAATAGTTATTCGGGTTCAACAACTTTAAATTGTACAGAATGGAAAATAAACTATTAAGTGCACTATTTATTCAACAGTTTTAGATGAAACTAAATAAATTATTCATACATCCAAACAATTTTAAAGTATCCTTGTCCAAACAACCATCGACCAAACTAAACACAATTCCAAATAATAGGACAAGTTCATTCTTATTAATTTCATTTCATAAAATTTGTTGTTTGATTTCCTTTTCCTTCAATTAATACTTATCTTCATTTATTTCATTTATTACTTAATAACTTCATTTCATTTATTCAGATCATGACAATTCTCTTTTTATTCTATTACATTCATTCATTAATTACTTTATTTCATTTATTTACATTCATTTATTAATAATATTCATGTTCAATTCAGTTACTAGGCATAATAATTTCATTAACTTAAGTTTATAATCTTTTACTTACGATGATCCCTTTTTTATCACATTTAATTACAATAACCTTCCAAATTACAACTTAAGTATATAAGCATTGTAATATCGTTTCTTATTAATAAAAGCATTTTATTGAACACATTCAAAACATAAATTTACTCGTACAATGTAACATCCAGCCTTTTTATACGCTTTAAATCGAAGTTAAACCACACACGTCAGACTTAAGCCATATAGAAGGGCGGATTGTTATGGGGCAAATAAGAAAAGGCAGAGAAAGAAAAAAACAGAATCTTGCAGTGGAACGATAAAATATAATAATCAAATATACTGTTCATGAAGTTGTTTTACAAAATGTTCGATTATACTTATACAATACATATCAGAGTAACACATACCAGAGAGCAATAAATAATGCAGTGGAACAGTATGAATGTAGTGGAATACTATAATAAATAATAATAATAAATCTTCGTTTTCGTCCTCCAGAATACGGTCTTCCAAATCCTAAAATGCTCAGGATGACCCGAGCGAATTGAAAAGACAAAACACTCGAGTCAGAACTAAAAGATCTTATGTAAATTAAATCAACGGTAAAAAAATATGAGTGTAAACGGCGTTGGAGATGTTTACGTGATTTGACATCTCCTATCCATTGTCAAGTGTGAGTGCAGTAACTTAAGAGATGCTCAGGATTCACATCTCCTAAGGATCCGTTAAACTATTTACTATGTAGCAGTATTCGCTATTATAATAATGTCTATAGTAAAATAAACTTACTTTTAAATAGCATTAAGGCTTTACATTTTCCATCTTAACACGTAATAGTCCCAGTAGTCCATACAGTATCATGGTCCCTCCTGATCGGGAAGCCACCAGAGGATACTACATGGGCTATGGGAGAAAACCAAACCCGTACAAGGCACGATAGAGTAAGTGACACGGCACAACTAGGCAATGTCAGGGTAGATATAGCAATTACACTTCCGGACCGGTGGTAACACGTAGCAGCTACTACTCCCCACCTCGAGCCACACCCCCACATCAAAAGAATCAAAAGTGGCCACTGAATCAATCTCAAAGTCAGAATATAATATCGAAGGAGTGTGTCCGATCATAGGAATGACCTCATTATCCTGTCAATTACTCCTGTTTTAGCCACCTTATGCCAACTCACGAGAGTCGGGTCCACGTTTAAACCTCAATGGAAATGCGGCCACCATTTTACTTCATTCTGGAATCTCCACCGCGTACACGGTTGTTAAAGTGGTTTTCAGAGTTGGCAGAGAGTATGACAGCTTCCGATCTCGATCTCTTTAACAACCAAACGTTATTATAACACTGCGGTCATTTCAAAATAATTTATAGTACAAAACCAGAATATAATATCCATTTCGAAACCATATAAATACGATGTCATTTCCATTTCAAAAACCAAACCATTATGATATCATTTTTATAAAAACCCAAATCAATATAATATCATTTTTATTCCAAATATATCCTTTTTCCAAAATCATAGCACTTCAAAGTTGTAACACTTCGAAAACAAAACACTTGAAGTATAACACTTTTAAATCATAATACTTTGAAAATTCATACTTTGAAACATAATTACACCACTTAAATGGCATAAATATTAAATTAATTTGTATAATGAAGTAGCTTCTTCAATTTCACAAATCAATTCCAAATACAGATTTGAAACCCCAAATAACCCATTTCAATTTCCCTATATTTCAAAGCTTTAATTATTCCACCGTTTCAAAACCAATTCTTTGATAATTCCAAATATATCAAATTCAGATACTATTATTTAGATTTGAAATGTTTACTTAATAATCCAATATCATTTAAGTAAAACTTTTAACTTCAAATAACTGGATCTTCTTTCTATTTACTTAACTTGATAAATTCATTTATATCAACTCGATATTCATTTAAATCACTCTAAACCAAAATCAACTTATAAAAATCATACCTTTTAAAATCTCAATCTTATTTAAATTTCAAATCAAATTTATTCGAGTATAATTCTTAAATAATTTAATCCAGATCAATTTCATATTTATCTTCCAACCTCAATGTCATTTAAGTCATTATACACTCTATATACAATATAATTTAACAGATACTTAAATCATATTATATAAAAACAATCAAACTTTATTATTTAACTTATTTTACATTTCAAACAAGTTTATACATAGCTAAAAGTCAATAATAAAATAACATTTATATAACATCTAAAATCAATATTTATATAACCCATATTTCTTTCCAAACCATAGAAATCATTTAAAAATATTTTTATATATAGACTGCGGTGTTTGTATATAATTTTCTACCATATGGTCAAGTGATACGTACATTTATCATTTCAATCCGTAATTTAAAATGAAAAAAAATACGGTTATATATCATTTCAAACCGCAATCTCGAATGAAATAAACGTTCATAACAACTTGCGGTTTATAACAATATAAAATACAGCATCCATTCATCCAATATCAGTCATCAACCATTTATCACACTCATCATCCAATTCAAACAATAACATCCATATAGAACAGATAACAAATAACAGGTAATTACTAGCAGTTTATATTCAAAAATAAATTAATTTTACTGGCAGTTTATATATAATAATAAATTGGATAACAATTTAATTCAATAAATTCAATTTAACTTGAATGATGATAAAAATATACCAAACAGCCATAAATAAATTTCTAATCATATTGGAAATTAATTTAACACATATAAGAAATTTTAGAAGTTGTGAGTGGGTTAAAACAATCACCTTTTGAATTCAAATTGAATTTAAATCCAATTTAAACTCGAAATTTGAAAAGTCTCAGAATTCATCCAAATCAGCGCCAAAATTTCCAGAGTTACAATAAAACCTAATGGAGAAAACTGCGCCCAAATCCGAACTCGTATGTGAAAATTATTCGAGTTAGAAGATTGAAAACAAAATTAATATAAAAGTATATTAAATAAAATAAAATAAATCAATGAACCAGATCCGACACGTCACTACTTCATCTATTAGCAGGTACAAAACCCTAGTACGCGTAGCTCCATTCGAACGAGCGAAAACTCGACCCACCACCACACTTTGACCGCTGAAACCAAGCGCCACCGGCCACCTGCACCTCACCGACCACCTCCTGCCGTTGTGCCTTCCTCCGCCGCACTGAGGCCCCCCCTCCGACGCCTCAGATCAACGCCTCTGCCGAGCCATGTTTTGGGTTACAAACCCTAAAACGCGAATCCCGATCACCACACGTCATTCGAGACAGAGTGAAAACCACCTATAACCACCCGACGACGAGCTCTACAAAACCCATCTCCTAATTTCATCGATCGAAGCTCCGATTAAAACCCCAAAATTTAATTTTGACCGCGATTATCCATTGAATCGAGCATCAATTCTGAAAATGAACACTTGACGCAGATTCGTATCGTTGAGATCTTCGTTATATATTTTTCTTGAAGTTTTTTGAGGAGGTTAAATTTTTGGAATTAAATTTGATTTTGAAATTGCAATTAGAATTAGGGTTTGTCTGCCATTGAAATGAGCAGGTGAAAAGAAATTATGCAACAAATGATAATGAGGAACAATTAGCATTTATAACAGGGTATATATAGGCAGGGTTGAAAAAATAATAATGGATCAGATTGGTTTGGACCGTTGAACGGTAAATGGCCCGAAAAGCCCATTCTGCCTCCGGAACGAAATTGGTCCAACCCATATATCAAAATAGATGTTTTAAAATATTTTAAAATCAATGAAATAGGTTTCAGGTCCGTATTCCATCGTATGTAGAAGTTATGCTGAAATCAAGTTATTTCAAATTGATTTCAATTAAATCGATTTTCGGACGTTTCGCGTTCGTACGATCAAATGACAAGTCCAATCGCTACGAAACTTGAAATCCTACAATAATTCACCGTTAAGGATCCGATGAAATTGGTTTCGTCGATATCCGAGTCGGTGGTGAAAATGGCTATTTTTACATTAATTAAACCAAATTTTCAATTTCAATTCGATAATAGACAAATTTCATCATTTTTATTTTCATAATCACTTATAATGATCTAAACAAATTTAAAATGTTAATTTATAGTTGATTAATTTATCAATTTCAGTGTTAGCCTTAACTCATTAAATTCAGAAGTTATAAATATAATTCCCAATAACCCCTTCTAATTAAATAAATTAATGATTATTCCATTCATTATTGTCAAATAGATGAATTTAACATTGGATTCAGAACTATTGCATTAATATTCTCACATTCCATTTAATTTCAAATAACGTAATATTTAGATATTTTAATTTCATTTAATTATAATTAATCCAATTATTATAGTTCAAATCCAATAAATTAATCAAACATAAATTTTAATTGTTTTATTCAATCAATTGCAATATTATGGACAGAGTTTACATTGATTACTTCTTGCTGAATTAACAATCTTCAATGACAAATTAAACCTACACTAACGGCATAAATTAAGAAATTAACTGCAATTGATTTCACATTAAATTTTAAATTCCATTTATTTGCAATTAATTAAATTATTAAATTTAAATTCCAATAAATTAATAATCCTGAATTTCCATTCCTTTTATTCAACCAACTGTCATATTATGAATAAAGTAAATGTTATTTCCCATTATTTACTAAATTCACATCAACAAAATATTTAATTTAGATGTATTGCAATTTTTACCATATTTAAATTAACAGGCTAAATAAATAGGTAACCTAAAATATTTGTTACCATTTACTTTCAATCACACTTATGAGTTATTATTCCCAAACAATTGTTACAATTGTTTACATCGCACAAATTTCATTCAATCATCATTAACATACTATTTAATTATATTTATTGAAATTTATTTCCAATTTTCTAAATGCAATAAATTATAACCTTACCATTGTTTGAATTAAATTGGGATTGCACTAAATTAGTTATTTATCATTTTCATTAAAATTACTACCTTAATTTACATTCAGTTACTATTAATCAATATATTTTTACATTGGCTAATTAAATGCTTACTTTTATTTGCTTATTTTAAATTTTGTACCCAAGTGCAACATTTTACACTATTTCTTTATTGGGATATCACTCCAATTGTCAAAAATTAATTTTAATTACCATTGCTACTTTTCATTTTTAACATTTGTTTCATTATAAATTGTATTTTTTTTTATTTCTTTCTAAATTTAATTACAAAGATCTAGTTAAATTAACCAATTTATTTATCAAAATTTATGGGTTGTTACACTCTCCCCCACTCAAAACTTTTCGTCCCCGAAAAGGAAAAAGAAGGGAAAAGAAGAATTAAGAAATCAACATGTCTTACTTAAAATATTAAACTTATAAACAAATAAATTTAAAAATTAATTAATTTAAATAAAATATACTAATTTATAACTATTAAATCTTTTTATACTAAAATTAGTAAAGTTTGGAAATCATTTTCTAAGTCCAAAATTTAAAGAAAATTTCGATAGAGTCTCCTTTGTACGGAGAGGCTCGGGAGAAACATAGTATCAAATATAACAATATACAGCATGTATTTTCCAAAATAATATATGTCCCAACCCGAAAATAATAATATAATAACACTATAATCCGAAAATGTACCTATTTGTCGAACAATTTACGCTTATATTATGAAACCAAACGCGGTAGTAATTGCTTCCATAACCTGTATTTCACTTATATAATCCAAAAGAGTTAACAATTATAAAAATGTAATGTTTAAAGTTTTTTCAACCACTAACAACAGTCAATATAAACAGCAATAATTAGCTCCCAACAGCATACACATCATATATAATCAACGCCAATCAATCATTCATTCATATCAAACAAAACAAATAGTTGTTCGGGTTCAACTTTAAATTGCACAGAATGGAAAATAAACTACTTAGTGCACCATTTACTCAACAGTCTTAAATGAAACTAAATAGATTATTCATTCATCCAAACAATTTTCAAGTATCCTTGTCCAAACAACCATAAACCAAACACACAACAATTTCAAACAATAGATTAAGTTCATTCTTTTAATTTCATTTCATAATATTCATTGTTTGATTTCTTTTTCATTCATATAATGATTTATCTTTTTAATTTACATCTATTTCTTACAAATTTATTTAGAAATAACTTCTACTTATTTACTTAAGTTTAAAATTTCTTACTTACAATACCTGCCTTCTATTATATTTAATTAGTAGTATTTCAGTTATACTTAAGTTTATAACAATTACAACATCAAATTCTTATTTAAAGGAATTTCATTACATACTTTCACTACCTCAAATTTATTACTTGTATAATATCCATTACATTTTCTTATTAAACATTAGAACTTTTAATATTTGGTAAGTTACATATATGCTTTTAAGGATGCAATTGAAAATCATACAAGTTTCCCTCATTTCTTTTAAATTTCAATAATCATATATTTTGTCTTAGAGGTTACACATTCCAAATTTTCTTGTAATTTCATTTTCAACCTAGCATTTTATCCCTTATTTTAAATTAAATCTTCCAATCATTAATTAATTACATTCCATTTCACTACAATAATTGAAACTATTAATTAAGCAATTAACGGAAACGTAAGAACTAAATACCAGGTTTAATTTAAAATAATAGATAAATGTATATACTTACAATTTATATATCCAATTATATTTAAAAAAATTTAAAATTTATATTTGTTTATCAAAATAAATTTGCAGTAAAACTACTACAATGGCCTTCCCACTTCGAAACTCGAAAATGAATGTCAATGATGCGTGCACTCATCACCGAAATTATTTTCTAGCGACAGGGAGGGGAGTACAGAACTTATTTCCTCCAAAATTTCTTTAAAACAATCCTTTCAAATTATATTGAAATATTTATATCAGAAAATACTTCTAAAGAATATTATTATTATTATATTCCAAAATCATTCGAAAGAAAGTTTCAAAACCCCGAAACTTAAGTTCTAAATTTCCAATTTTTAAGTATTTCATTTTCAATCTCATTTCAACTATTATTTATAAATTTCATTACCTAACAACCAATATATTGCAACCAAATATATATATCATTTATAAGGAAAAAAATTATGTAGAAAATATAATAGGCAAAATTATTTTGTTCACCTATATTCAAAACAAATATTGTATCGGTCTGTCCTATTAAGTATTTAGAAATCCCTATTGATGTCATAGCGTCCTATGCACCAACCAGAATCTATAAATACAAGACGGAACAAATTAACACAATATCAAAACCTTTTTATAACACGAACAAATACGCTCTCTCATATATATTTATATATATATATATACATATATACACACACACACACGCTCAGCGACTCATCATAGGGTATTACTACCCTATTAATAAAGAGTCAGACCCCACAAAGCTAAGGATTATTGCTAAACCAAAGCTTTGATACCAGATGTAACATCCCGCCTTTTTATATGCTTCAAATCGATGATAAACCACACACGTCAGACTTAAACCATACAGAAGGGCGGATTGTTAAGGGGTAAATAAGAAAAAGCAGAGAAAGAAAAAAGCAAAACAGAATCTTGCAGCGGAACGATAAAATATAATAATCAAATATACAATTCATGAAGCTGTTTTACAAAATATTCGATTATACTTATATAATACATATCAGAGTTACACATACCAGAGAACAATAAATAATGCAGCGGAATAGTATGAATGTAGTGGAATACTATAATAAATAATAATAATAAATCTTCGTCTTCGTCCTCCAGAATACGGTCTTCCAAATCCTGAAATGCTCTGGTTGACCCGAGCGAATTGAAAAGACAAAAAATCGAGTCAGAACTAAAAGATCTTATGTAATTAAATCAACGGTAAAAAAATATAAGTGTAAACAGCGTTGGAGATGTTTACGGGATTTGACATCTCCTATCCAGTGTCTAATGTGAGTGCAGTAACCTAAGAGATGCTCGGGATTCACATCTCCTAAGGATCCGTTAAACTATTTACTATGTAGTAATATTTCGCTATTATAATAATGTCTATAGTAAAATAAACTTACTTTTAAATATCACTAAGGCTTTACATTTTCCACTTTAACACGTTATAGTCCCAGTAGTCCATCCAGTGTCATGGTCCCTCCTGATTGGGAAGCCACCAGAGGATACCACACGGGCTACGGGAGAAAACCAAACTCGTACAAGGCGCGATAGGGTAGGTGACACGGCACAACTAGACAATGCCAGGGTAGATATACCAATTACACTTCCGGGCCGGTGGTAATACGTAGCAGCTACTACTGCCCACCTTGAGCCACACCCCGAAATCAAAAGAATCAAAAGTGGCTACCGAATCAATCTCAAAGTCAGAATATAATATCAAAAGAGTGTATCCGATTAGAGGAATGACCTCATTAGCCCGTCAATTGCTTCTGTTTCAGCCACCTTATGTCAACTCACGGGAGTCGGGTCTATGTACATACCTCAAAGGAAACGCCGCCACCATCCTACTTCATTATGGAATCTCTACCGCATACACGGTTGTTAAAGTGGTTTTCGAAGTTGGCAGAGAGTATGAAAACTTCCGATCCCGCTCTCTTTAACAACCAAACGTTATTATAACACCATGGTCATCTCAAAATAATTTATACTTCAAAATCAAAATATAGTATCCATTTCGAAACCGTATAAATACGAAGCCATTTCCATTTCAAAAACCAAACCATTATGATATCATTTTTATAAAAACCCAAATCAATATAATATCATTTTTATTCCAAATATATCCTTTTTCCAATATCGTAGCACTTCAAAGTTATAACACTTCGAAAACAAAACACTTGAAGTATAACACTTTCAAATCATAATACTTTGAAAACTCATACTTTGAAACATAATTGCATCACTTAAATGGCACAAATATTAAATTAATTTATATAATGAAGTAGCTTCTTCAATTTCACAAATCAATTCCAAATACAAATTCGATACCCCAAATAACCCATTTGAATTTCCCTATATTTCAAAGCTTTAATTATTCCACCGTTTCAAAACCAATTCTTTGATAATTATAAATATATCAAATCCAGATACTATTATTTAGATTTGAAATGTTTACTTAATAATCCAATATCATTTAAGTAAAACTTTTAACTTCAGATAACTGGATCTTCTTTTTATTTATTTAACTTGATAAATTCATTTATATCAACTCGATATTCATTTAGATCACTCTAAACCAAAATCAAGTTATATAAATCATACCCTTCAAAATCTCAATCTTATTTAAATTTCAAATCAAATTTATTCGATTATAATTCTTAAATAATTTAATCCAGATCAATTTCATATTTATCTTCCAACCACAATGTCATTTAAGTCATTATACACTCTATATACAATATAATTTAACAGATACTTAAATCATATTATATAAAAACAATCAAACTTTATTATTTAACTTATTTTACATTTCAAACAAGTTTATACATAGCTAAAAGTCAATAATAAAATAACATTTATATAACATCTAAAATCAATATTTATATAACCCATATATTTCTTTAAAACCATAGAAATCATTTCAAAATATTTTTATATATAGACCGCGGTGTCTGTATATAATTTTCTACCCTATGGTCAAGTGATACAGATATTTATCATTTCAATCCATAATTTAAAATAAAAAAATACGGTTATATATCATTTCAAACCACAATCCCGAACGAAATAAAAATGCATAACAATTTGCAGTTTATAATAATATAAAATACAGCATCCATTCATCCAATATCAATCATCAACCATTTATCACAATCATCATCCAATTCAAACAATAACATCCACATAGAACAGATAGTAAATAACAGGTAATTACTGGCAGATTATATTCAAAAATAAATTAATTTGACTGGTTGTTTATATGTAATAATAAATTGAATAATAATTTAATTCAATAAATTCAATTTAACTGGAATGATGATAAAAATATTCCAAACGGCCATAGATAAATTTCTAATCACATCAAAAATTAATTTGACACACATAAGAAATTTTAGAAGTTGTGAGTGGGTTAAAACACTCACCTTTTGAATTTAAATCGAATTTAAATCCAATTTAAACCCAAAATTTGAACAGTCTCAAAATTCGTTCAAACCAGCGCCATAATGTCCGTAATTCCAATATGAACCTAGCAGAGAAAACCGCGCCCAAATTTTAACTCGTATGTGAAAATTATTCGAGTTAGAAGATTGTAAACTAAATTAATATAAAAGTAGATTAAATAAAATAAAATAAATCAACGAACCAGATCCGACACGTCACTACTTCATCTATTAGCAGATACGAAACCCGAGTATGCACAGATCCATTTGAAAGAGCGAAATCCCCACTCACCACCACACTTTGACCGCCGAAACCTAGCGCGATCGGCCACCTGCGCCTCACCGACCCCCTCCTGCCGTTGTGCCTCCCTCCGCCGCACCGAGGCCCCCCTCCAAAGCCTCAGATCAACGCCTTCGCCGAGCCATGTTTTGGGTTACAAACCCAAAAACGTGAATCCCGATCACCACATGTCATTCGAGACCGAGAAAAAACCACCGATAACCTCCCGACGACGAGCTCTACAAAACCCATCTCCTAATTTCATCGATCGAAGCTCCGATTAAAACCCTAAAATTTAATTTTGACCGCGATTTGTTGTTGAATCGAGCATCAATTCTGAAAATGAACATTTGATGAAAATTCGTATCGTTGAGATCTTCGATATATATTGTTGAATTTTTTTGAGGTCGTTAATTTTTGGAATTAAAATTGATTTTGAAATTGTAATTAGAATTAGGGTTTGCCTTCCATTGAAATGAGGAGGTGAAAAGCAATTGCACGTACCGACAAAAGACAATGAGGAACAATTAGGGTTTATAACAGGGTATATATAGGCTGGGTTGAAAATAAAACAACGGATCAGATTGGTTTGGACCGTTGAACGATAAATGGCCCAAAAAGCCCATTCTGCCTTCGGAACGAAATTGGACCAACCCATATATCAAAATAGATGTTTTAAAATATTTTAAAATCATTAGAATAGGTTTCAGGTCCAAATTCCATTGTATGAAGAAGTTATGCTGAAATCAAGTTATTTCAAATTAATTTCAATTAAATCGATTTCTGGGCGTTTCGCGTACGTACGATCGAACGACAAGTCCGATAGTTACAAAACTTGAAATCATACAATAATTCACCTTTACGGATCCAATGAAATTGGTTTCGTCGAAATCTGAGTCAGTGGCCAAAATGGCTATTTTTACATTAATTAAATAAACTAATAATTAATTAAATCAAATTTTCAATTTCAATTCGATAACTGACAAATTTCATCATTTTTTATTTCTTAATCACTTATAATGATCTAAACAAATTTAAAATGTAAATTTATAGTTGATTAATTTAACAATTTCAGTGTTAGCCTCAACTCATTAAATTCAGAAGTTAAATATAATTCCCAATAATCCCCTTTAATTAAATAAATTAATGATTATTCCATTCATTATTGTCAAATAGATGGATTTAACATTGGATTCAAAACTAATACATTAATATTCTCACATTCCATCTTAATTTCAAATAACGTAATATTTAGATATTTTAATTTCATTTAATTGCAATTAATCCAATTATTATAGTTCAAATTCAATAAATTAATCAAACATGAATTTCAATTGTTTCATTCAATCAATTGTCATATTATGGATAGAGTTTACATTGCTTACTTCTTGTTGAATTAACAATCTTTGATGAAAAATCAAACCTACCCTAACTGCACAAATTAAGACAATTAACTGCAATTGATTTCACATTAAATTTTAAATTCCATTTATTTGCAATTAATTCAATTATTAAATTTAAATTCTAATAAATTAATAATCTTGAATTTCCATTCCTTTTATTCAACCAATTATCATATTATGAATAAAGTATATGTTATTTCCCATTATTCAACAAATAGGTAACCTAAAATATTTGTCACCATTTACTTTCAATCACACTTATGAGTTATTATTCCCAAACAATTGTTACAATTGTTTACATTACACAAATTTCATTCAATCATCATTAACATACTATTTAATTATATTTATTGAAATTTATTTCCAGTTTTCTAAATGCAATTAATTACAACCTTCCCATTATTTCAATTAAATTGGGATTGCACTAAATTTGTGATCTATCACTTGCATTAACATTACTACCTTAATTTACATTCAGTTACTATTAATCAATATATTGTTACGTTGGTTAATTAAATGCTTACTTTTATTTGCTTATTTTAAATTTTATACCCAAGTGCAACAATTTACACTATTTCTTTATTGGGATTTCACTCAAATTGCCAAAAATTAATTTTAATTACCATTGCTACATTTCATTTTTAACATTTATTTCATTATAAATTTTAATTTTTTATTTCTTTCTAAATTTAATTACAAAGATCTAATTAAATTAACCAATTTATTTATCAAAATTTACAGGTCGTTACATACAATTTCAATTAGATTTTCTTATTAAACATTACAACTTTTATTATTTGGTAAGTTATATATATGCTTTTTAAGTATGCAATTGAAATTTATACAAGTTTGTTTCATTTCTTTTAAATTAATTTAATGTCCAAAAATCATATCTTTGTTTTTATAGGTTACAAATTTCATCTCCCTTGAAATTTCATTTATAGCCTTGCATTTAATCTCTTATTTTAATTGGAGGTTCCAATTATTAATTAGTTACAATCCATTCCACTACAATAATTGAAACTATTAAGTAACGGAAGCTTAAGAACTAAAGCCGGGTTAAATTTCAAATTATTTTAAAATAATAGATAAATGTATATACTTACAACTTATATATCCAATTACATTTAAAACAATCTGAATTTTACATTTGTTTATCAAAATAATTCTGTAGTAGAACTACCACAGTGGCCTTCCCACTTAGAAACTCGAAAATGAATGTCGATGATGTGTGCACTCATTACCGAAATTATTTTCTAGCAACAGAGAGGGGAGTACAAAACTTATTTCTTTTGAAATTTCTTTAAAACATTACTTTCAAATTATATTGAAATATTTATATCAGAAAATACTTGTACTAATATTATTATTATATTCCAAAATCATTCGAAAGAATTTTTCAAAAACCCTAGGACTTAGGTTCTAAATTTCCAATTTTCATTTATTTTATTTTAAACAACATTCCAACCAATATTTATAAATCTCAATACCTAACAACCAATATATTGCAAAAAAATATATTATCTTTATAAAATTTATTACTTTATACACAGAAAATATAATAGGAAAAATTATTTCATTTACCTATATATCAAAACAAATATTATGTCGGTCTGTCCTATTAAGTGTTTAGAAATCCTGATGTCATAACGTCCTATGCACCAACCTAAATTTTTAAATACAAATCATAACGTCCTATGCACCAACCTAAATTTATAAATACAAAACATAACAAATTAACACAATATCAAAACCTTTTATAACACTAACAAATATGTTTTCTCATATATATGCGCTCAACGACTCATGATAAGGTATTACTACCCTATTAATAAAGAGTCAGACCGCACAAAGCAAAGGTTTATCGCTAAACCAAAGCTCTGATACCAAATGTAATGGACCGCCTTTTTGTACGCTTTAAATTGATGATAAACCATACACGTCAGACTCAAACCATACAGAAGGACGGATTGTTATTGGGGTAAATAAGAAAAAGCAGAGAAGTAAAAAAACAAAACAGAATCTTGCAGCGGAATGACAAAATATAATAATCAAATAACAATTCATGAAGCTGTTTTACAAAAACATTTGATTATACTTATACAACACCGAATCAGAGTTACATATACCAAAGAATAATAAGTAACAATGCAGCGGAATAATGTGATGAAGTGGAATAATATAATAAATAATAGTAATACAATCTTCGCCTTCATCCTCTAGAAATAAAGTTTTCAAATCCTGAAATGCTCAGGCTGACCCGACCGAATTGAAAAGACAAAACACTCAAGTCAGAACTAAAAGATCTTATGTAAGTTAAATCATTGTAAATAATATGAGTGGAACGGCATCAGAGATGTTTATGGGATTTGACATCTCCTATCCAGTGTCAAATGTGAGTGTAGTAACTTATGGGATGCTCGGGATTCACATCTCCCAAGGATCCGTTAAACTACCTACTATGTAGTAATATACGTTATTATAATAATGTCAAGAGGTAAAATAAATGTAACGTTTACGATTTTTCGTTGTCGAAAAACCGAATAGTTAGGGTTTAAGAAAAAGAAAAAGTAGAAAAGAAGATAAGAAAAGAAGATAATAGAGGGAAAAAAAGATAGAAAATAGAACGGAACTGAAAACAACAGAACAACATCAGAATCTCACAATTCGCAGCGGAACAACATATAATAATAAATGAATAATCTTTAAACAAAGAACTATATCAGTTATTACATTACATCACATTTCATTACATCATATCATCAGAGTGTACAACAATAACAACAAACAATGCAGCGGAAAAAGAAATACTATATACTAGTAATACGCCACGCCATCCAGCTTGCCTCCAGCAACTCCAGAATATCCAGAATATCCTGATAAACCTAACTCTTAACTTCCCGTGTGGAAATTGGTGGGCACCCAGAGTTTAGGAAGGAAAACAATAAACTCCGAGTCAGTCATGTGACTGGTGTGAGAACTCAAAACAGTTTATTTATATTTAAAATCAAAATAGAGGAATATTTTTAAGTCAATTCGCAATGCTTTTAAAAATGAGACTACCATAAGGCCTCCCACACACACACACAATGCAAACGCAGAATCGGAGGAGATTTCTCCTTATGATAGTCAAAGATGCTTGATACGCATTAAAAAAAACATTTGATATTATTACTAGTGCATAGAGTAGGAAAAATTCATTTCGAAAGTAGAATATAAATCTTAGCCAGCATAGACATTCCGCACTTATGCCTACTATAGCTACTATGTTCAATAGCAGGTTACCGCCACATTCCATAGCAGGTTATACAACTAAAACCGTACAAGTCTCGTATTGTTTCTTTGGATTTCCAACGAATGATCAGGCCAAGGAACTTCCCATTGCCACATGAGAATTCCTCTGGATGGACATCCCCGAGAACCAAACCGGATCTCTGCCAACACAAGGCCGGGTTACCCCTAACTGAGTAACAACTGACCGAATATGCCATCCCCCGGTCCTTTAGGACCTTTCACCGAGCGCTCGCAATCAATTCACACAATCATAAAGTGTTTTCAACATGAGTAAGTATCTGGGCTCCATACCATGATACCACCCTTTTCCAGAAGGAAATGCACACATCCTAAAGGGCGCTACCCCTCATAACCTTGCCGCATCTTTCCTGTTTCGACCATTCACGGGGTGTGAGGCTCGACGAAGTCACGTCCACAAAAACATACTTTATACAAAAGCCATGCTTTGGGTCAACAAATGATCATAGAAATGATCACCAAGATAGACGATCAAATAAACGATCCTATCACAAATAATCAACACAATGGTCATTTACAGCAACACTCAGCATGTCACATTACCAAATTGGGAATATATCGCTGATAACATTCAACTACATAACCTCTGAGCTCGTACGTCTCAGAGAAGGGTGTTAAGCTAAAAGAATAAATTCTCCGTCACCAACAGAAATATATTTGAATGAAATCGGCTTCATATCTCAATTTGTAACGTCAGACATACAATCCATACAAGTCTGTTCCGGGATCGAAAAAAACCGAAGGCACTTACAAAGAAGTCCTTGCAATCCGGATATTCACAATCCTGATCGGATTTCCCATCACTTAGGGAGTCTCTATACCATTGCAACTCAGTGCAGAGACAATCGACAGGTCATCCTATCGCTCTCGCAAATACCGGGTCATTAACACCGATCTTCAATGCTATCATAACGACGTATCACATATTCGGAATGGGTTATACGACCCCATGGTCCTTTCCCGGTTAACCCGAATAGTGAGCGCTTATTCAAAAATAAGTGTGGCATTCACATTCAAACAAATCACATCAAATACCCATTCAAAGGGAAATATTGATAGTCGGTTATTGAACTATCAATGGATATGCACACATCACCAGTTTCCAAATAATTTTCCAAATTATTTATTTTCCAAAATATCTTTACAAGATATATAATTTTCACACTTCAAAAATAAATCAATATTTATTTTTAAACAAATTCCCCTTTCTTTTATAAATTCCATAGTGAATTTATATTTCAAAATATCTATGAATATACGATTTCAATTATTCATTTCAATTTATCTTCAAAAAGATAAATTCTCAAAGTATTCACTTTATATTGGAAAACATTTCCATACTTATTTAATAAGTAATTCACAAATTTTATTTATTTTCAACACTTAGAAAATATTCAATATACTTAAATCGAGATTAAGTATATATTTCATTCTTTAAGGAAATCATTCTCTTAAACATATTTATTTGGGCCAAAACGAATGTTGCGTAAAACATCGTTACGACAACCCAAAATTACTAGTATAGGGATTCGAAATTAAAATAGATATATAAATCCCAATACTATACAAAACATTTCCTTTCGGAAATCATTTACTATAACAACAGTGTTATAGTCCACTATTTCCTTTTATTTCTCGAAAACGTCTATTTCAACAATGAATGTTGAAATCTATGGTTTCGAATCTCAACACATTTTGAAAACATCGTTAGATTGTTTTAATTTCCATTTAAAACATCAATTCTAAACATTTTCTTTAACATATTATTCACTATTCAAAAACGTGAATATACTACGTTAACAAATTTCATCCTTTTATTTATTTTATTTCAAAGGTTTATTCACAGTTCAAAAACGTGAATATAACACCATTAATAGGTTTCAACAATTTTCTTATCAAAATAAGTCGTTTGCGAATTTATAAAATAATGTTTATAAATTCCATTTATATTTATTTTATAACAACTTCCTTTTATAAATTCCTTTATTAACCTATTCACTTTATATCTCAATTATGAACCAAAAGTCCATATTATAAGTTAAATACTTATAAAACGATTATTTTACAAAATCGTTCTTTTTAACTTACCAAATTATAAATCTTATAACCTATAAGATTCATTCATTTATCCAAAACCATTATTTTAATAACTTAATAAATTTTATAAACCTACTGCTTATAAAATTCCATTTTATAACTTCACCGTATAAAATTCTATAAATTTCATTCATCAATGAAATTCATTTACAATTTATTCTAACACTTATAAAAGCTCATTTTATAATTTCAATATTTCAATTTATAAATATCCATTTATAAATCTCTTATATAAATCAATTCATATTATTCTTTAAAACGTTTTTAAACTCCTTTATAATTTCACCATTCTCTTGATTTATAAAATAATTAAATTTTATAAATCCTATATTTAAACTTTTTATAAATAAATTCAGAAATCCCGATTTAAACTATTTTATAAAGTCATTAACCCATATTTTCAAAAATCAGCTTTTAACTATATTTCTCAAAATTTCATAATTTTTAAAATTATGACGTTTATTTATTTAAAATGGATCAATTTCTAAATATATAGTATATTTTCAAAAATCACTTTAAAAATCATTTTAAAATTCCAAAATTTGGTCCAATGATGCTACACACCAAATAGTCAATCACGACAACAACGATATCATATATCGATATGATAATCCATCAAATATCAAAATATCTGAAATCAAATAAAAATTGTTGAGGAATCCAGTTGGATTCCTCCAACCTGTTTTCCTGCATCCACAAACATTAGCACAATACCAATTTCGCTCCAGTACGAAATTATCGCGGTATATGGGATTTAAAATATTATCCGCTTAATAGACGGCGCAATAGGGTCTCATCCGCTACACAAATGCGGGAAATCAATAACTCCAATATATACATATGCCAATATATATATATTGCTATTATATATAATACCAATTTCACTGTTTATGAAATATTCGCGGTATATGTTTTTAATAAATAATATCCGCTTACTAACGGCGCAAAATGTCTATTTTAACAATCAATAGATAACAATCATCATTCAAACATGCATTCAAATATTTTAAATCTAACTATTTAAAATAAAATCGAAACTGATTCGATTGAGTGAGAAGTTCTCACCTTGATTTCAATTTCGTTTTAGCGATTTATTTCGAATAAAATTAAACGGACGTTTAATTTTACCCAAAATTCTCACTAACTCCAAACGACTCCAATCCAATTTCATCACGTAGTACTCGTCCATACGATTCCAACGCTTCCTGTTTCGTGCGTTTTCGACCTCGTATGAAAAAGATATTGATTTTACAATTTTACACGATTTTAAT
This sequence comes from Allium cepa, assembly GCA_030765085.1. Lineage (NCBI taxonomy): Eukaryota > Viridiplantae > Streptophyta > Magnoliopsida > Asparagales > Amaryllidaceae > Allium > Allium cepa. The sequence continues at coordinate 620,330,586 of CM060942.1, forward strand.
AACTATAATTACAACATTAATTTATAATTAAAACCCTACAACATCTTCACCGTACATCTCCAGATCCAACGCCCCCCCCCCACCATCTTCCTTCTCACGCAAATCACAACCTTCAGGAATACACGCACGCAACACTACCCATCAACACCTAATTAGGTTTTAAATTTGCAACCTCATCTTTCATCTATACTTTGATCAGGATACACCACCACGCGCGCCTCCATCACCTCCATGCTCGGCCCCAAGCACATGCAACTCGGCCACCTGATGTGCCTTGAAATGCGTGCGCACCTGGCCACTGTCGGCCCCTCCTTACTCCCCCTTCGACGCTCCAAACAAGATCATATCCGTATAGATCGAAAGCTCTCGCCTTGCTCTACAATGTTGTAGTTGATCATTTCGCGTGAATGTTTGTGGATTGGGAGAGATTAAGAGAAGAAGGAGATTGAATGCTGGCCTTTGGTTTATAATGCGGCGGCTAGGGTTTAGAAAATTAGGGTTATTTTTTTTTCTAATTTATGAAGGAAGGTGGTCTATTTATAGGAAAAAATCGAACACTATTCATCCGGAAATTCCGAACTCCGATTTACGCGACGTAACCAGCGTTTCTAAGGTTTACCCCGCGTTCCGGCACAATGGAACAGGTTTTGGAAGCTAATTCAGACATCTGTGCGAGTTATGGCAATAAACAATCGATTTAAATTAAACCGATTTAAGCGATTTTCTAGGCGTTTTAATTTGTACCGGACAAACGGTAAATCCAATTGACACGAAATTTGAAACCTTACAATAATATCACATTACGGATCCGATGAAACTGGTTTCATCGAAATCCGAGACTTTTTGAAAAATGGCTATTTTAACTCGCCAAATTAAAATTAAAAATAATTCGATGCGTTTCGAGCTGCCACGATCAAACGATAACTCCGATTGACACGAAAATTGAAATCCGGTAACAACTAACTATTACGGATCCAATGGAAATGGTTTCGTTCAATTCTGAGACTGTTCAAAAATTGGCTATTTTCACTAGTCGATTTAATTATTAAAATATTCAATTTTCACAAATTAACCTTTAATTCGATTTTAAAAGTTCTAAAATATCGTTCTAACTTCAATATGATAAAATAAAATTTTACAAATCATTTTCAATCATATTTAACCCAAATTTCAATTATTTCCATAATTTAACATATTAAATTATCGATTTAATTATCCAATTAAATCCAATTATTCAAATAAAAATTTATTCGACTTATAATTTCACTTATTAATATTTAAAATTAATTAAATATTCAAATTTTGATAAATTAAAATTCTGGGTCGTTACAATAAACATACTTTAAAATAGCATTAAGGAGTGACCAAATATTCCCCTTAACACATAATTGTGCTAATAGTCTATACAACACCCGTGTACCTCCTAATCGGGAGGCTACGAGAAGAAACTCCATAGGTACGACAGAAATCAAACTCATACAAGGCTCGCTAGGGTAGGTGACACGGCACAACTAGGCAATGCCAGGGTAGATATACCAATTACTATCCGGACTGATGGTGACGCGTAGCGCGCAGCTACCGCCCACCTCGAGCCACACCCCTAAAAAAATCAAAGGGCCCCAATCAATGACAAAGTAATAGAATGGTATCAAAGGAGTGTATCCGATAAGAGGGGCTACCTCACTGGCTCGAAATCACTCCTATTTTAGCCACCTTATGCCAATTCACGAGAGTCGGGTCCATGTATATACCTCAAAGGAACGCCGCAACCATCCTAATTCATTCTAGAATCTCCACAGCGTACACCAGTGTTAAAGTGGTTATCGGAGTTGGCAGAGAGTATGACAACTTCGGATCCCGGTTGTTGAATATGCGCTTATATGATTTTTTGTTTGATGATAATAAACATATATACATTCATTTAAATGTATTTGATAATATACTATTCTATTTTTCACAGATTAAATAAATCACAGCATTCGATCAAAATCGTACAGCCAAGAAGAATTCAAGCATAATTATCAGACGAAGTCAAAAAAATATATACGACGAAATTATAGGAACTGGAATCCTATAAATTACCACAAATCATCATCGGCAATTCATGGAGTTCAAGTACGAAAGATTAGAAGAAGCAAAAAGCACAAATTACATACCGAAGCAATTGAACTCGATCAAGGAGGAGAAGCCCCAAACAATTGAAGCAAGCAAACCGAATCATCAACCATCAAGCGGAAATTCCTCCCGAAGCCCTAATTTGGAACAAAGAGTGAAAGGAGCAAAAGCCCTAATTTTGCAATCAGGAGGAACGAGAGGAACGACCACCATTATCTCAAAGGAACGAAAAAAGGGATCGGGTCAAAATAATAAAAGGGGCCGGCCTTTATATTTTATTTAAGGGCTTTTAAGTAAAATTAGGGTTATTTCATTTTTAATTATTTTTAATTTGTATTTTCTTTTTTAAACCGTTTAAATTTCTAGTCGTGTGACTAGGGGAGAAGCTATGTGGCGTAGCTTGAGAATTCGCAACTCGGTAGTTGAGTTGTGGCAGGGTTTTGAGCGTAGAGTTAGATTAGTCAATAGCGGGTATAGCGAGTTTACGTGTGTAAGCGAGGGACTACCTAATTTCTAGTAGAAACCTTGGGGGCAGCACGTAGGCAGGGTTTTGCCGAAGCTGGGTAAATTCTGTGTTGTTCTGTTTTATTCTGTTATTTATATTCTGCTATATCTGTGCTGCTATTCTGTGATCTGAATTGAAATTAATTGATAAGCTTCCGCGATTAATTTTTATAATTTACACTATCACCCTATTCACCCCCCCTCTAGGGTGAAATCGATCCTACACCGGTCACTTTAACAACCAAACGTTATTATAACACCGCGGTCATTGCAAAATAATTTATACTTTAAACCAAAATATCATTGCCATTTCAAAACATATAAATATGATATCATTTCCATTTCAAAACTAAATCAATACGATATCATTTTTATTTCAAATATATCCTTTTGCAAAAGTCATAACACTTTCAAAGTTATACACTTCGAAACCGAAACACTTGAAATTATAACACTTTCAAATCATAATACTTTGAAACTCACAACTTTGAAACATAACTCCCACCACTTAAATGGTTTAAATATTAAAATACTTGATATAACAAATAGCTTCTTCAATTCCAACAAATCAATTCCAAAACAACTCGAGTTTCTACATTTTATATTTAACCAAATCCAAATCATAAATTTCAATACAACTCAGTTTCCAAATGAACTATTGCAAAATATATCGATTTCAAAACAGATTTGATCCATAGAATAACCATTTCAAATTCAATATATTTCAAACTTTAAGTATTCACAATTTCAAAACTAAGTTTGGTAATTATGATTCAACAATTCACTTTTCTATTATTTAGTTTGAAGTATTTTACATAATAAATCCATTATCATCTAAATGAAATTCAAATTACAAATAACTAAATATTTCCTTCAATTTATATATACTTGAAATATTCATTTAATTCACCCTAAACCAAAATCAAGTTATAAAATCATACCTTTTAAATTTTCAAATTTAATAAATTTTACATCAACTTTTTTGAGTTGAGTTCTTAAATAAATTCAATTTCGAATAAATTTCCAATTTATATTCCAACCTTAATTTTTTTGAATCATCATAAACATTATATTAAAAAAATTAAATACTTAACCATATTATCTCCAATAAAAATCAAACTTATTATTATGCTTATTCTATATTAAAATAAATTTACACATAGCTTAAAGATCAAGAATAAAATAACATTATATAATATCGAAAATCAATATTTATATAAAACCATATATTTCTTTACAAAACCATAGAAATCAGTTCAAAATATTTTTTATATAAAGATCACAATGTCTGTATATAATTTTCTATCCTATGGTCAAGTGATACAGATATTTATCGTTTCAATCCATAATTAATATTTTACGGTTGTATATCATTTCGAACATCAATCTCGAATGAAATAAAAATCCATAACAACTTGCAGTTTTAGAAGTATAAAATACAACATCCATTCATCCAATATCAATCATCAAACGTTTATCACAATCATCATCCAAATCAATCAATAACATCAATATAGAACAGATAATAAATAACAGGTATTTACTGGCAGTTTATATGCAATAATAAATTAAATAACAATTTAATTCAAACAAATTCAATTTAACTGAGATGGTGATTAAAAATATACCAAACAACATAAACAAATTCCTAATCAAGTCGAGAATTAAATTTAACAAACATAAGAAATTTTAGAAGTTATCAGTGGGTTAAAACACTCAGCTTTTGAATGTAAATTGAATTTAAATCCAATTTAAACCCCAAAATTGAACAGTCTCAGAAGCCATCCAAACCAGCGCCAAAATCTTCGGAATTTTGATACAATCATAGGGAAGAAACCGTGCATGAAATGGACCTCATATACGAAAGTTATACAAATTAGAACGATTTGAGATTTAAATTAAAAATAAGGAAAGAGGAAAAAGAAAAACATCACCATATCTCGTTCATCCACGTCATCAACACGCACAGAAACGCATGAACCCACGCTGAAGCATCTCGCCGCCACTCCACGTTTGAGTACCACCTGAAGCCACTAGTCGTTGCCGACGACGCGCCAAACACAGGCCATGTGAAACCTACCCACGATCGCACGACCTCACCATTCGAGCCGAAACAATCCCAACCGCCGCTACTTTTTTAAAACCCTAGGCGAATTTTAACACAAATCAAACCGTTAATTCGCCAAATAAACTATGCCGATGGGCTGTGTACGCTGCTCTCCGCACCGTGGTACCATCGGTTTGTCGATCAGTCGCAGTTAATCACGAAGAAAATAAACGGTCGAGAATAGTACTACAATTTTTGGCGAAACAGAGGTTCCAATCGAAAAATGAATTATAGATCTGAGATGCGCTCGTCGAGAGCTTCAAATCGATATATAATTCGATATAGTTTGAGGAGATTAAATTTTTGATTTGATTTTGAATTGCAAATGGATTTGGAATTGAGAATTTGTCTGCCATTGAGGAAGATGAGCAACATCAATTTCTATACGTACAGAAATGAGAAATAGAAAGGCTGCAAGGATTTATATGCGGATATATATAGGTAGAGCTGAAAATATAGGAACGAATACGATTATTTTGGATAGTTGAACGATACTGGCCCGAAAGCTCGTTTCGACTACGGAACGAAAATGGGTCAACCAATATATAAGAATAGATGTTATTTTAAAATAAATGGCACATGTTTCACGTCCAAATTCCATTGTATAAAGAAGTTATGCTAAAATCATGTTACTTCAAATTGATTTCAATTTAATTGATTTTCTAGCCATTTCGAGTCCGTACGTTCAAACGAAAAGTCCGATCATTACGAAACTTGAAATCCTACTATAATTCACCGTTACGGATCCGATGAAACTAGTTTCGTCGAAATCCAAGTTAGTGGCCAAAATGACTATTTTTACATTAATTAAATAAATTAATTAACTAAATCAAAATTGAATTTCAATTCTATAATTGACAATTTTTATCATTTTTAAATTTCTTAATCATATATACTATTATAAACAAATTTAGATTTCAATTTAAAGTTGATTAATTTATCAATTTCAGTGTTAACCTCAATTTCATTAAATTGAGAAATTATAAATTTAATTTTCAATAATTCCATTTAATTTACTTTTCATTCTATTATTCAATCCATTATTGTCAAAATGGATGAAATTAACAATGGATTCATGATCTATCACATTAACATTCTCAAATTCCATCTTAATTTCAATTAACATAATATTTAGATATTTGATTTCATTTAATTGCAAATAATCACATTATTATAGCTCAAATCCTAATAAATTGATAAATCCTTATTTCCATTCTTTCAATTCAACAAATTGTCTTATTATGAATAACATTAACGTTATTTCCAAATATTACCTTAATTAACATTAACGTAATATTTTATTTAGATTTATTGCAATCGATTCCAATTCAATTTAATGGATAAAAAATATATCGGTAACTTATAATAATTGTTGCCACTAACTCTCAATTATACTTTTATAAGTTATCATAAATTAATTCAATATTTACGTTCGTTTTCTTATATTAAATTTATTACCAAGTATACATTTACCTTATTCAACAAACTGGAATTCCATTCAAGTTGTAAATAATTAACTATAAATAACATTGTTGCATTTCGCTTTAATTATTATTTCATTATTACCTCACAACATTTTATTTCTTCCAATATTAAATAACAAGATTCATTAAATTAACTAATTAAATTAACGAAAATTTACAGGTTGTTACAGATCTTACTGTGTTAAATGAAACGCTAGACCAAAACTACAAGAAAGATCTGAGAATTCGATCGCTGAACTGTTAATTTGACCAGTTTTATGTAAAGTGCAATACATTTGATGTCGTTAGATATTAAGGATAATTGAATGCGCTTTGTAAAGAATTTGTTATGATGTTGTAGTAGGGTATTCTTTTGAATGGTTTGTCCATTTAGGAAGAAAAATGAATGTATAAGAATAGATGAGATAAAAGGTAAAGTTATGATGAAGAGAATGAATATTCACTTTTGCTTCATAAAGAAACATTGAAAACAAGAATTGTAATAATAATAATTGATACTTAAAATTGGAATGAGAATCACGATTTCTGTTTTGAAATGTATTTTCATATCGAAAATTATTTTCCATAAAATTATTTCTTTGAGTTCAAGGTATTTGATCAAAGAACTCTCCACTATAAACTAGTTGCAGTATATGAAATAAATAATCTATATTAAGCAAATGATGGACCTTCAAACTCGGTACGCTATTATAATAATGGCATATATGGTAGGAGCGTGTCATATTGCCTTATTAACTGCATCGAATTACGAAAATTGTTTTCGTAAGGCATATCAAACATTACTTATGAAATATTGACTATTTTTCGGCATCATTTGAAAAATAGATATGGTTATATTTCAATATGAATATTATGAATATTCGTAATGAAATAAAACTATAATATGGTATTTATTTCATAACAAAAGTGATGTATTGGAAAATACGAAAGTATCTAAATTAGTTACAACTGTTTTGGAATTATAAATTAAGTCGTAGTTTCAAGAAATAATTTTTATTGTATGATTATGAATCATACGATACCGAATAATTATATCGCAAACACCTAAGGGAAATACACCCGCTTACTAGAAACGTCGCAGGAGTTGTGTAACGACGCGGATTTTTCCCGCTCGAAAATCGACATCCATACTTCATATCGTATTCGAATGCCATAGATTCGACCGTTCAAATCCGATTCGCCGGAGCTTATGACAACAATAAGTAAACAACACAGCGGAATAAAAGAATAATACATTGATATACAGCTTTGATACAATATCTGATACAACAGATGATCCAATAGATATCAATATACATCAGAGATATGATACAATAAATCGCAGCGAAAAAGAAAATAGATGACATCTAGCAGCGGAACAATATAACTCTAAGATAGTCTTCAAAAGAGAACTCCGAGAACTGCAACTCCATCTCCAAGAACCAATCCAACAATAGCTCGAACTCTCAATAACGATGCACCCAGATGGGCAAGACTGGTGTGATCCAAATACTGAACTAACTCCAGAAAATCCACTACATCTGACTATCTGGAAAAAACCCAACTCTAGACTGCTCGGGTAGAAAATAATGAGCACCCCAGAGTTTAGGAAAGAAACAATAAACTCCGGATCAGTCGTGAGACTGGTGTGAGCAACAAAAACAGTTTATCTTTTAAAACATTTAATAAAAGATTTTCGAAGTCAATTCGCAATGTTTTTTTTAAAATGAGACTACCATAAGGCCTCCCGCACACACACACACAATGCAAACGCAGAATCGGAGGAGATTTCTCCTTATGATAGTCAAAGATGCTTGATACGCATTAAAAAGAAACATTTGATATTATTACTAGTGCATAGTGTAGTAAAAAATGATTTCGAAAGTAGAATATAAATCTTAGCCAACATACGACCATTATCGTATGCCTACTATAGCTACCATGTTCAATAGCAGGTTACCGCCACATTCCATGGCAGGTTCTACAACTAAAATCGTACAAGTCTCGTATTGTTTCTTTGGATTTCCAACAAATGGTCAGGCCAAGGAACTTCCCATTGCCACATGAGAACGCCTCTGGAAGGACGTTCCCAAGAACCAAACCGGATCTCTGCCAACACAAGGCCGGGTTACCCCTAACTGGGTAACTACTGACACGAGTATGCCATGCCCCGGTCCTTTGGGACCTTTATCCGAGAGCTCTCTAACCAACATCACACAATGATAAATAAAGTGTTTCAACATGAGCAAGTATCTGGGCTCCATACCATGATACCACCCTTTTCCAGAAGGAAATGCACATACCCTAAAGGGAGCTACCCCTCATAACCTTGCTGCATCTTTCCTGTTTTGACCATTCCGGGGTGTGAGGCTCGACGAAGTCTCGTCCACAAAGCCACGCTTTATACAAAAGCTGTGCTTTGGGTCAACAAATGATCATAGAAATGATCACAAAGATAAGTGATCAAACAAATGATCATATCACAAATGATCAAACAATGATCATTTCACAGCAACACTCAGCATGTCACATTACCAAATTGGGAATATATTGCTGATAACCATCAACTACATAACCTCTGAGCTCGTACGTCTCAGAGAAGGGTGTTAAGCTAAGAGAATGAATTCTCCGCCACCAATAGAAATATATTTGAAAGAAATCAGCTTTATATCTCAAATTGTAATGTCAGACATAAAATCCATACAAGTCTGTTCTGGGTTCGAACAGAACCGAAGGCACTTACAAAGAAGTCCTTGCAATCCGGATATTCACAAATCACGTTCGGACTTCCCATCACATATGGAGTCTCTATACCGAGGACCATTCGATGCAAAGACATTCGACGAGTTGTCCTTACGTTTTCGAAAATATCCGGTCTTCACCACCGGTCTTCAAATGCTATCCATAACAACATATCACATATTCGGAATGGGATATATGACACAAAGGTCCTCTCCCGGCTAAACCGAACAGTGAGCGCAGTATTTCAAAAACATATGGATATTGGGATTTCAATTAAGTCACAACTTAAAACCCAAAACTTTCCTTTTCAAATGGTTTAAACCAATTACCATTTCAAATCTTTATACTACAAAAAGATTTATTTCACAAAGATCAATTCATAGACTTCAAAACAATTTCCATTCCAATTGGATTAACTCATTTAATTTTTAAATCAAAGATTTAACTCATAGCTTTCAGAATTCGATTAACTTGTTGAATCTTTAAATCAAGATTCAACTTATAGCTTTTAAATCGTTTTCATAACTTGGAAATTTTCTTCATTTTCAAACTTGAAATTCTTTTTAACACAAATTGAACGTTCATTTCTCATGTGAAAGCTTTTATTATTTGAAAGCAAACAGTTTTCGTTTCAGAAAAATCCAATTATATTTACACGAGTTAAAGCCCTTGAATTCTATTCACATCCCAAATCAATACTTTTAAAATAGTTTAACCCATACATAACTGGTATAACATTTTTAATCCCTAGTTTTAGATCATAGAATTCAATTTCAAATCTTGAATTTAAGTTCAAATCAAATTATTTAACTTCATTTTTTTATCGAGTTATTCAAAATAAATTTCATCTATGAAATTCCATTTCAAAAGCTTTTCACTTTAAACCCAATCCATTTCCAAACATTTGAATCCAAATATTCAAATTTAAAACTATTTCAAAAATCTGTGACTTAATCGATTTCCTCGTGAAATCCATATTGGTGTGTGTATAAGTGTGGTCTAGGGGTTTTATACAGTTGTGCAACATCATACAATCATCACATATCAGAATACAGAAATATAGTTGATAAGCGGTATTAATTATCACGCTTATCGTTCATTCACAGATCATAGATATACATCACAAATAAGTAAATTTCAAATCACAACATAAATCAGGATGTATCCCAAAGCATCACATATCAGGAATATCAGACAATTAAATCGTTCAGTCAAGTCCAAACATTCACAAGTAAAATTGATTAGTTAACAGATTTATTTAATCCTTTATTATTAACTAACCCATCTTGATTAATGAACCAATTAACCTTCAATTATTTAATTTATCTTAATTAATCACAATTATTAATTAACCCTTTAATTAAGAACAAATATTATAACCAAATTACTGATTATATTTAATTAATTACATCCGGTAATCATCTATAAATTACCTTTCTAAGTAATTATATTTTCCAAATTGTCAAATGGTTGTTCTAGATTTATTATTCTAATTTTTTTTTGTCAAATTAATCACATTGATTATTTATTTAAATAATCTTAGTTAAAAATCTTTATTAACTATTTAATTTCTTTAATCACATTTCTAAAGATATTTACTTACATAATCATTATTGATGATAAATTGATAAATCATTAAGAACTCATTAATTAATGGATTATAAATCATTAATCTTCACTAATTAAAGTGAACTCATCCATATTTAGGATTTAATTATTATTTACAATGTGTTGAAACATTTATTTCAAATTTCCTTTTTAATAAAGTTTAAAGCAAAATTTCTAATATTTTTATGTAAAATAACAATTGGTTAAAAAGGAAAATTATAAAGGGTTTAAAATCACTTTTCTTTTTAAATTTAACATATTTTAAAATTTACTTCAACACTTAAGTTATAAATCTTAATGAATTTCAAAATCTGGAAATTTGGTTTAAAAATTTATTTCAGGTATAAACTTTTAACTTTCAGCTTGTTTAAATCTTCCGACTACAATTTCTAAATTTATTTTAAATTTCAAATTACTTTCAATACCCTTAACTACTTTTAAGTTATTAAACAATTTGGATTTAATTTTTTTTTATTTTTGCCTAAATTGAATTCTAATCCAAACTGGAATTACATTTACTTCTTAGATTTAAACTAAACTAATGATTTTAAAATAACTAAAACAACTTAACCAAACTAGTTTACTATACTATAAAATCTCACCTACCCAAGCACTGAAGCCCAACACAACTCCATACTTACCGCAAGCAACTGCCTCCATCCAAACTCAATGGCCCAAGGCCCAAACACTTACAAGATCCTGCCTTCTTCCTTTACTTCCAGTTTTCTTCCTTCAATTTAAACATAAATATTTAACTAGGCAACAGGAGCACGTTCGTGAACGTGAGTTCCTCCCCAAAGTCTTCACCATTTTACTCAAGTGGACTCGAATGGCCACACGCGAAAATTCCAGCTACCCAAACCAACGCCGTGCACGACTTCGACGTTGTGCACGTGCACATCACATCGGAGCGACTCTGATCATCGCAAAGACCGTCGACAAGTCACTAGTGACCCTCTCGACCACACCGACCAACTAACACCCTCAAGTTCTCCGTGTTTCGAAATCGAGATGTTCGAACTCAAACTGGAACCAATCTGATCAATTTGAAACGCCTCGTGCCGCCGCCTGTGACCACCAGGCACCTCGCCATCGTTCCCGAAGCTACGCCGCACCTTCTAGCAACCATGGCACCAATCGCGATCGACCCCGATTGCGTCACGACGTCGTGAAACCCATTTGAAAACTCGGCGATAAAACAGGCTGTTAAACCCTATCTTCGATTCGTTCAACCGATTCGTGAATTAGAAAATTTATTCAACAATTTTCCTGATATTCTCCATGTTCAAACTTGCTTCCAGCACAACCATATCATTTAAAATCGATTTGATCCCCAGGAAATGGTTAAAATGCAAGAATTGTTCAACTATGAACTGCTCATAGAATGCTTATCTAAAAATCCTCAAATTCGTTTTAAAATTCCTATCTTTGAATGTAGATTCGAGTTATACAATTGAATTTGTAAATCATTATACTCGAATTTGATCAGCATTTGAATTTTCTCTGTAAAAATGAATTTATTCATACTGTATATTCTTTTGTTTCCTTGAAACTATTTTTAAATTATATTTCATACTTAAATACACATGTTTTGTTTAGAAATCAACTTCTAACAATGATCAAGTGATTTAATATTTGGAATTTTTGATCGAGCATGATGTTTTGAAACTAGAAATAGAGATGGTTCAACATATACAGGCATTCACAGAAAGAAAGAAAATGTTATGCATAGAGGAGATTTCATGTGTATATATATACCTATATACAAAACAACTTCAACCCAGGCTTTAATATCATCAAATGAATTATATATTCCGTTGGACTTAAATTTGTTTACTCATAGCATCCATAAACAAACAAAATAGAGTATGTTTAGGTAGGAGTTTACTCGCTGAGAAAATATTTGAAACAGAACTATTTTTCTGTGTCTTTGAAAGCTGCAGTTTGATGTCTCTTCTCTTGCCTTGTTTTGTTGTATAACTAGATTTGAATTTGAGAACAATAGTGATGTTTTGCTTCTATCTTTTCTTCCTGACTTTGCTATTTTATTTTCTTTGTTTAGGTTTGTAAATTATGGTTGGAACGGCTGAAGGAGTATGGTGTAAATATAGAAGAATAGTTTGCACAGGGTGAGTATAGGCAAATACAGATTGATATTATAAAAAGAAGACTAAAACCATGTTTTCACTTGGCTGATGGGATCTTGTATTATGGGCTGGTTTGAAAGCATTAAATGCTTCATGCTTCAATGTAACTGCCATCTTATTTTAATTCTTGCAAGTACATTATGCATACACTTATATAGATATGATGTTTGATTTGTGTTTGCTTTTAACATTGAATTCATCACATATTTATTTTATTGTCTCCTTGTTTTATAAAAGTTTCATATAAGTTTATATGTATTTCTAGGTCATTTTTATAACCATATGATTTTATTATAACATACATAAGTGAATGTATTTTATTTGTTATCATTTTATATTTTCTACTTATGCTTTTTAATATTTATATGGTTTATTCTATTTTAAACATTTACTTCTATTTTAATTAAATATTTGTTTAACATCAACACAAACTTTATTTCCTTGTAAAGTTTAACTATCGACTATTTTATAATTTTCAAATACTCGATTATTAAAATTTTACTAACATTTTGTATAAATTACCAATTATTACACAATTTTTATTCAAAAATTAAATTAATTGTCGAATTAAAATAAATGTGGTCAAGCACTTATGCGAGTACCTACATTTTCCATATGAGGAGCAATTCTTTGTATTATGTCGGAAGTGAACCCCAATTGATATTGGAAATGTGGTTAAGCACTTATGCGAGTACATATGATCGTTTGGGTTTTATTTGATAGATTTACTATATAGTTAGTTACTTAGGACGGTAAAAGGATTAAGTTTCGAAAGTAAGTATTCTAAGAGAGTAAATATAAACAAAATGTTTTAAAGGAAAAGTAGTTTCAAAGTTGAATTTATAAATTTTGTTTACAAGAAAATTCATGAAATGATAATGTGTTTATATAAGACAACGGGTATACGGATAATTTTTGAAAAGGTGATTTAACAATTTAATCCAAAGTAAGTAGAATTTATGTTCTTTTTAAATAAGAAATTGAAAGATTTGTGAAATTTTTTGAACACATTTATAGCCAATATTAATGGCTGCGGCAATGTTTTTCTAAATTTGAATATGGAGAGAAGCTAAAGTAAGTTCTAATGTATATTTTTCATATATATAAGTTATGTCATTAAAGTGGTTGGAAATCCTCTATTTACAAAATAATTACAATATACATATATACATATACATACATGCATGCATACAAGCATACATATATATATATATATGCTAAAATGACTATAAATTATTTGAAATGACATTTTGAAATAAAACAAGAGTGCTTTAGAAAATAAATATAGTTAATTTAAAATTCTAATGTGTTTAAAAGAAGTTAATATTAAGTTATTAAAGTTCAGGAAAATAATTCATGTTGAAATTAAAATATAAAGACAAAGTAAATTTTTAATAAAAAGGTTTTATCCTATGACCTTTATGTAAGTGACATGTTTTGGTAAAGCAATATTTTAAAAGTGATAATGTGTTACAAAAGTGAATGGAAGTTCTAAAATTTTGATGTTGCGAAGAATTTTCAATCAGAAGATATTTTATTGTAATTATAAAAATATAAAAAGGAGCACTGAATGGTCAAATTCAAAAAAAAATTGATGGACTAGAAATGGGTAAGGAAGAGAAGGGTTAGGCATTGGAAGTGGCCCCAAGTGCAACATAATACTATCAGCTGTAAAGAAGGGAAAAAATAAATCATTAAAGGAGGTAAGTTAATATTTTGGGTAAGGAAATATAATGGTAACTAGTTCAAGTGTAAGTCCCATATAGTGCTTAGATCGATTGACTTTGGAGTAGATTGAAAGACTAGTTATGGGAAGATGTTGGATACAGATGGGAAGATGGTTTGGATAAGGATTAGTGGACCGGGATCGATATTATTTGGATAGAAGAGTTTTTTGAATAATGAAAGTAAGATTGTGATTATAGTTAGAAGGAGTAAAGGTGAACCAAATTATTTTGTTGAAGTATTATAGAGAAGAGACGTTTACCTGATAATAAGGCTAAATGGGTTAAGTTTCATATGAAGAATATTTGGACCAAAGTTATACTTATTTGATATTTGGAAATTTATGAAGATATATTTGAAGTATAACTGACTTAGAAAATTTTGATATAAAAAAGAAATGAGTGATATTGGAATTTCAACTGATTGGATCCTGACAACCGATTGATTGGAAATATTTTGGAAATATGGATGAAGATTTTTAGTTGAAGAATTTAGAGTTTATATGTAACAATTTGTAATTTTAACACTTTGAAAATGACATATTTAATTATTTTAAATATTCAAATGTAGAATTTTCAAACTTAAACAATCATGTTTTATATGATAAATAAGAATGGTAAACTTATTCTAGATATTGAACAAAGATTTTGGATTCTCATTGTAAAACTGACAAATTTCGTCGCATATCGATAAGTCGATGTCGTATTATTATAAGAACATTTGGATATTGTTTTATATTATTTTATAAGTCAAATATGCTTGTTTTAATTATTTAAAGATAATAAGAAATCTATTTTGAAGTTTGGTTTACATGAATAAATAGTTTAACAAAAACATCAAAATGTGACCAGAAAACGTTTAGTCGAAAATCAACGTTGTGTTCGAAATAAGTTGTCGCAACGTTATCGCATATTTGTTAACATATTTTAACATATATATTACACATTTTAATAACTTAACACGTTTACAATTAGAAAACTTCTAGAAGTCATTAGTAAAAGTAAGTAAGAATTAACAAAAGTAAGAAAAGTAAACATCAAATCACATCAAATCGAAATCCAACAAAACAATTACTTTTCTTTGCTTAATCTTTAAGTGACATAGACATAAAAGAAGAAGTGAAAGGATGATGTTAAGTATTGAAAAAGTGGATGCTCCTTTAGGTTGAAGTAAGGATAGTTTGGTAATTTGGTAAAAGGTTATTTTAGTAACTTTACAACTTCTTTCTTTTTCTATAAATACTCACCTCCTTCTTCACTTTCATTCACATTTATTCTTCTTATTTTCTCAAGCTTCTTCACCTTCTTCCTCTTCTCTTTAATGGATTCCAAGCCATAGGAAAAAATTAGAAAGAAATAATGTCAAAATATTTATAAAATATTCAAAAGAAATCAATGTTCATCATCTTCAAACAAATTCCTTTTATTTCCACATTTTACCTCTTCTTCTCTCGGCCATAACTTCTTCAAAATAGAACCAAAATACAATATTATTTTTTCAAATCATGTATTTTTCTAGTAGATACAACTTTCTTTTTAACCACTTTGTCTTATTCTAAAATAACCATGTCAAAAAACCACTTCTTTTTGGTGCAATATGTGGCCTAGTTTTTAAGCTAAAGTATAGGCCATTTTGTTTTGATCATAACACGATCATAATAGATCAAAATTAAGAAATACTTTTTTTCGAACCATATGTAATTCTTGTGGCTACAACTTTTATCTTGATCAATTTTTTCAGTTTGGAAGTTTTCTATACCTGAAACTCAAATATTTGAAGTATATTTTTGGGCCTTATATTTGTGTATCCTAGAATAGCTCTTTTTCTTTTGACCGTATCTTCCTCAAAACTAATTAAAATCAAGAGATACTTTTTTTAAAATCAATACAAAAGAATTTTCAACAACTTTTTAGTTAACAAGTTTTTCAAAATTTTAGACTAAGAGAGTCAATAATAAGAGAAAAGATGATCCATTTTTTGGGTCTAATTTTGAGAATTCAAAGTCAAAACTCTACCACTTCTTCTCTATATTTTGGCTCACCTCCATCTCAAGCCTTGGTCGAGCACATTAAAGGAAGGTAAGGTTGTTTACTAATGTCTAAGTGGAGTAGGAAGTAGTTAGTGAAGCGTGGATTAGTTTAAATGTTGGTAGGAAGTTAATCGCTTTGGATTATGGTGAGAAACTCTATTTAAAATCTATATTTATATATATACATGTTTGATGATATGCTAAGATTGTTATGGATGTTTATATATGCTTAGATCATCAAGTATTGATTGTTTGATATGATTGTTAAATTGTTTACCGAGTCACGTTAATACACGTCGATAACCACAAAGGAAAACACTTTCCTTTTGACAATGATATATGGAACGCGTAATCCTTTTGGAAATAGTTTTAAAAAGAGTTAGAAATGTTTTATAAACATTTAATATTTTTAAAGAAATAAGGAAAGAAAATCTGGTTTCATCTTGTATATTCGAAATATGTCCAAAACAATTTTTTAAAAACATCGCGGTTTTGCAGTTCGGAATCCAAAACGAGATTTCTTTATAAATGACATCTTTAAATGATTAAAAATATGAAAAGAATTTGATAAATCTATTGAAATGGTTTAAAAGAGACTTGAAATGGAAAATATGAATTCTTGAATATTAAAAAGTTGTTTGAATCAAATAAGCTTGTATAGCACTTTTCGTATCACTTTTATGTTGCGAATTCTATAACCTTTTGAACATAGTTTTAAACTCAACAATTCCTTCCTATATATTTTGTGAATAATTTTAAAACAATAATTAAGTAATTTAAAGATGATTTGAAAATTTTAACAAAAGTTTGAATAAAAGGTTAAGAGGAATTGTTTATACCACTTAAACAAAATGTAAAGAATATTGAATGTATTAACAATCTGAGTATGCAGAAACGAATAGTACATTTGTCCTGCTTGTGAGATCTGGGAAGAGAAAACAAGGTGTTTAACTAAGGTTAGGAATGGAGAAACCAGTGCCATGAACTTACCTGGCCTATGTTTTCTCTTTTTAGGCGAGGGGTGGAATAGTTTGAAAGAAAGACTGGATGCTCTAAAAGATCATATTTAAGTTTTTCATAGACAAAAGATAAGAAACAAATTCTTTAAATGTTATTTAACCACATAACATCTTTTATTCAATGATTGGTATGAAGAACCGAGATCAGATTTGGGTGATTCCTATTTGAAGAACCGGGATCAGATTTGGGCGATTCCTATCCGAAAACCCCTTCAAACTAATTTCGAAATAAAACATATTAAAGACAAAGATATTCATGATGCAGGATTACTTTTCATTAGTCCCTGGAGGTGAAATTTACCATGTCTAAAGTGGCAGTAGTGCTCTGTTATTAAAATCTTCGATTTGCAAGAATATTATTTGAAATTAAGAAGAAAATCGTTGATTAAGATTTAATAAATGATTTGGGAATATTTTCCCTAAGTTAAAAGTTATAACTTGAATGAAAGAAATATTTGATTTAGATTTAATGAATGATTTGGAAAGATTTTCCTAAGTAAAAGAGAAAATGATTTGGAATTATTCCAGGATTTAAGAAATATTTAAATAAATCAAATGATTTAATAAACGAGGCTTAATGATTCCATATACACTTGAAAATAAAATGGAATAAATTGAAGAGAATATATCTAAGAAAGATATTCGATTTAAATAAAAGATGAACTAATTGATTATGATTGATATACACATATGAACTTAACATCTTTTAAAGCGATGATTGGCTTCGAAGGAACCAAGGTCGGATTTAGGTGATTCCTATCCGAAAATCACTTCGAACCAACTTACGTATTCGAAAAATGAAGATATTTGAAGACCGAGATATTGAGATGAATAATATTGAAGGACTACATGTTGATTAATTGGGGAAAAACTCCCGATTCATTATATTGTAGTAGTGGATCTCTTTGTTATGAAAAACCTCAAAACCACAAGGGCTTCTCGCCTAGTAATGGCTGAGGAAAGTTCATTCGCTCCCAGAATGAATTTGTACGGATGAATGTCTGACCTTGCATTCCAAATCGTAGTGAGTGATCTCTACAAAAGTACATCAGTTGTTGGTGGAGAAGACACATTCTCTTAGCTTAACACCCTTTCCCAAGACATATGAGCTCAGGAAGTTATACGTTTGTAGAAATCAATCGTGTGAATGTGGAATGGCAATATGGCATTAAAAGTGAAAGAAGATGTGTTATGTAGAAAGGTAATCGTTGCCTCAAGCCTCATCAACCAGAAATGACCGAAACAGGGTTAGATGCAGCAAGGCTAAGTGGGTCATTCCCAATTAGGGTGTGATCATCCCCTTCTAGATATACTTCTTTCCGCTATGACATTTGGGATGTAAATTAATGTGGTTTGTATACTAGAGCGCACTTGGTTAAAGGTCGGTAATGATCGTGCGATGACATATTCGGTACTATCTAGTTACAGAGGTAGGGCGGTCTTGTGTTGAAAGAGGAGCCTTGTGATGGTTCCTTGGGACATCCATCTAGAGGTGTACCCATCGGAAGGTAGTCCATTCACCCGCTCATTTGTATGGAAATTCATTCTCCAATAAGAACTTGCGGTTTTGTTTGTATTGACGTAATGGAGAGCCTTGAAATACTATACGGTTAAACATTTCGGCTAAGATATATAAGTATATTTGCAAATGTTTTCAAAGAGATGTCATTAGAAATAATATCAAATGTTTTGATATATAAAAGTGTTTTAAGTTATCATAAGGTAAAAAGCCGTCCATGTTTATGTGTGGGCGTTGTCTTATAAGATACTCTTTCTTTTCAAAGGATTTTATTTATTTAAAGGCCGATATATGACACTGTAATCTATTATTGAGTATTTCTCACGCTGGTTTATTAAGCCTGATCTGGATATTTTCAATACTTGGGTCAGATCCGAGTAGTTTCAAGTTTAGTTGAAGACGGTTGAAATTTCCAGAGGGGAGCTGGAGATATTCATCTATGTATGGACATATTCTATTATTCGCTATGGTAGTTTTAATTTGATGTTGTCAGCAGTTGTAAGGACAGATGTTTGTAACTGTCCAAAGACTCTGATATATGTAATGTAAAAGTCTTCCACTGTAAAGATATTTGTTTAATATTATATATTATTCCATTCGTGTGAGATTCTATTATATCTTATTTTCTTTATTACCCTTCGTGTTCTATCTTTTCATGCGATTTGAGTTGGACATGTTGGTTTATGATCGATTTATAGGGTACGGAAAAAGGGGGCACGACATCTGGTATCGAAGCTGAAGGTTAAGCAAGAACCTTGGCTTTAGTGGGGTAAAGACTCATCAGAGATAGTGTTAGCAATACCCTAGGATAAGTAACTCATTATAGATAGGGCTAATAACACCCTAGAATGAGTTGGGAGTATTAAATATGAGCGCGTATTTGTTAATGTTACATATAAAGGTTTTGTGTTGAAAAATTTGTAAATGAAATAATTTTTCCGAGGATTATATTTTGATTACAAAATATATTTTTTGAAAAGTTATATTGTTAGAAATCAAGATTAGTGAAATTTAAATATGAACATCGATTAGAATTTCACAGTTTGAGTATAAGGTGTTTGATAATAAGATCGGTTTAAATGAAAATATAAGATAAAAATGTATTTAACAAATAGAAAATGACTATGTAAAAGGTAAATGTAAAAGGAATGAGAATTTAAATTTGAGTAATTTAAAAGAATTATGGTAATTTAAGTGAAGTTAATTAATATAAGATAAATTCATAAAAAGAACTTATAAGATAGGTTTTATAAGTAAAAGTAATCTCTAAAGGATTTTGAAAATGTTATTATTTCCAACAAAAAGAGATATATTATGATAACTAATTCGAATGGCTCGAAATAAACTAAAAATGGGCAGGAGATGTGTTCAGATGATAAGCACTTCTTTTAAGTATTACTCTCCTTGTTAAGAGAATATATGATACTATTGGTAGTACCCAGTTTCTTGGTATTATATTGGAGTTACTCGATCTATACAATTTTCTTAAGTTAAAGAGATAATGTGAATCATTAATTGATAAATTGTTTAGTAATATTCATAAAAGTGTTTGAACCAAAGATAAATTTGGAATCACTAATTGATAAGATAAAGCGGGATTCTCGACGATTTTGGACAGTCGAAAATTTCTAAATCGCACAAAACTCAAAGCTAAGATATTTATGGAATATTCTAGTAAAAGATAAACCATTGCGAAATGTTTTAAGTAATGAAATTGGATAAGAATATTTTATAAATGTGATTATAAATAAAAAGGATTTAAAAGTGGAGAAATTTATAGTAGCATTGAATTGGAAATAAATTTTGTACTTACGAATTTGAAAGGATAACAACCTACAACAAACTGTAATTCACCAGGATATAAAATCGATCAGGAATTTGGGATGTGTGTATATATATACTGTTAGGATGTAAAAAGGTATTATATAAAACTAGATTTAAGTCAAGAACTATTTATACACTTAAGTAAAATCATGACTCTTTAAAATGTAATTATAACCTGGAAAAAGTATTATTAATTAATTCTACCATTAATTAAAGATTTGGACTTAAATTTATTTTGATGGATATACATAGTTGTGTTCATAAGATATAATAAGCTTAAGTAATAGTTTTACGAAAAGATTCATAAACAATATCAGTATTAAAGATTCGAAAATCAACGTTTTGTTCAAAATAAGTTGACGCAATGTTATCGCATCTTTTTTAATATGTATTAACATATATATTACACATTTAATAACTAAACATATTTACTTTTAATAAATAGGATTAGAAAACTTCTAGAAGTCATTAGTAAAAGTAAGAAGAATTAATAAAAGCAAGAAAAGTAAACATCAAATCACATCAAATTAAAATCCAACAAAATAATTATTTTTCTTTACTTAATCTTTAAGTGAATAAGACATAAAGTAAGAAGTGAAAGATGATGTTAAGTATTGAAAAAGTGGATGCTGCTTTAGGTTGAAGTAAGGATAGTTTGGTAATTTGGTAAGAGGTTATTTTGATAAATTTACCACTTCTTTCTTTTTCTATAAATACTCACCTCCTTCTTCACTTTCATTCACATTTCTTCTTCTTCTTTTCTCAAGCTTCTTCACTTTATTCATCTTCTATTTAACGGCTTCTAAACCATAGGAAAAAAATAGGAAGAAATAATGTCAAAATATTTACAAAATATTCAAAATAAATCAATGTTCATCCTCTTCAAATCATACTCCTTTTTCTCCATATTTTATCTCTTCTTCTCTCGGTCATAACTTCTTCAAAATTGAACCAAAATAAAAAATTATTTTTTTCCAAACAATGTATTTTTCTAGTGGCTATAACTTTAATGTTGACCACTTTGTGTTGTTCTAAAATTAACCATGTCAAAAATCCACTTCCTTCTAGTGCATTCTCTGGCCCGGTTTTTAAGCCAGAGAATATGCCATTTTATTTTGATCATAACTTAATGCAGATTCAAATTAAGAAACTATTTTTCATAAACCATACAAAATCCCAGTGGCTACAACATTTATGTTGATCATTTTTTTCAATCTTGAGATTTTCTTTACCTGAAACTCAATTATTTGAAGTGCATTTTCGGGCTTTATATTTGTGAATCCGAGAATAGCTCTTTTTCTTTTGACCGTATCTTCCTCAAAACTAATTAAAATCATGTGAATTTTTTTTAATTCAAGAGAAATGAATTTTCAACAACTTTTTAGTTAACAATTTTTTAAATTTTGAGAGCAAGAGAGTCAAAAACAAGGGAGAAAATAATCTATTTTTCGGGTCTAATTGTGAGAATTCAAGGTCAAAGCTCTACCACTTCTTCTTTATACTTTCGACCCATCTCCATCTCAAGCCTTGGCTGAGCACTTCAAAGGAAGGTAAGGTTGTTTACTAATGTTTAAGTGTAGTAGGAAATAGTTAGTGAAGCATGGATTAGTTTGAATGTTGGTCGGAAGTTAATCGCTTTGTATTATGGTGAGAAACGCTATTTAATATTTAATATTTATATATATACATGTTTGATGATGTGTTATGACTGGTGTGGATGCTTATATATTCTTTGATCATTAGGTATTGATTGTTTGACATGATAGTTAAATAGTTTCACCAAGTCATGTAAATACACGTCGATAAGCACAAAGAAAATCATCTTCCCTTTGAAAATGAAATGGTGTATATGGAATGCTAAACTTTTTGGAAATAGTTTTAAAATGAGTTAGAAATGTTTTATAAACATTTAGATATGTTTAAAGAAATAAAGAAAGAAAATTGGGATTTCATCTTGTGTATTTGAAATATGTCCAAAACAATTTTCTAAAAACATGCGGTTTTGCAGTTCGGAAGCAAAAAGGGGATTTTTTTTATAAATGATACTTCCAAATGATTAAAAATATGAAATAAATGTGATAAATCAATTAAAATGGTTTAAAAGAGATTTGAAATGGAAAATATGAATTTTCGAGTATTAAAAAGTTGTTTAACTCAAATAAGCTTATATAGCACTTTCCGCGGCACTTTTATGCTACGAATTCTATAAGCTTTTGAATATAGTTTTATAAAAATTCCTTCCTATATATTTTGGGAATAATTTGAAAAGAAAATTTAAGTAATTTAAAGATAATTTGGAAGTTTTAATAAGAGTTTGAATAAATGGTTAAGAGGAATTGTTTATACCACTTAAATAAAATGTAAAGAATATTGAATGTATTAACAAACTGAGTATGCGAAAACGACTGGTACATTTTTCCTGCCTGTGAGATCTGGGAAGAGAAAACACGGTGTTTAACTAAGATTAATAATGGAGCAACCAATGCCCTGAACATACCTAGCCTATGTTTTCTCTTTTTAGGCGAGGGATCGGATTAGATCGAAAGCTAACCCCGGATGCTCTAAAAGATCATATATAAGTTTTTCCAAGATAAAAGAAAAAAAATTCTTTGAACGTTATTTAACCGCTTAACATCTTTTATTCAATGATTGGTATGAGGGAACTGGGAATAGATTTGGGTGATACCTATCTGCAGAACTGGGATCGAATTTGGGTGATTCCTTTCCAAAAACCCCATCAAACTAATTTTTGAAATAAAACATATTGAAGACAAAGATCGTTAAAGATAAAGATCATTGAAGACAAAGATATTCATGATGTAGGATTACTTGTCATTAGTTCTAAAGGTGAAATTTACCATATCTAAAGTGGCAGTAGTGCTCTGTTATGAAAATCTTCGATTTGTAAGAATATAATTTGAAGTTAAGAAGAAAATCTTTGATTAAGATCTAATAAATCATTTGGGAATATTTTCCCTATGTTAAAAGTTATAAATTGTATGAAATAAATCTTTGATTTAGATTTAATGAATGATATGGAAAGGTTTTCCTAAGTAAAATAGAAAACGATTAGAAATTATTCCAAGATTTAAGAAAGGTTTAAATAAATCAAATTATTCAATAAATGAGGCTTAATGATTCCATATACTCTTGGAAAGAAAATGGAACAAATCGAAGAGAATATATCTAAGAAAGATATTTGATTTTAATTAAAGATGAAGTGATTGATTATGATTGATATCCACATATGAACTTAACATCTTTCAAAGCGATGATTGGCTTCGAAGGAATTAGGGTCGGATGTGGGTGATTCCTATCCGAAAACCACTTCGAACCAATTTACGTGTTTGAAAAATGAAGGTGTTTGAAGATGGAGATATTGAGACGAATAATAATGAAGGACTGCTTATTGATTAATTAGGGTTACTCTAGATTCACTATATTATAGCAGTGGTCTCTTTATTGTGAAAAACCTCAAAACCAGAAGAGCTTCTCGTCTAGTAATGGCCGAGGAAAGTTCCTTCGATTTCGTTTGGTCCTAGAATGAAATTGTATGGATGAATGTCTGCCTTGCATTTCAAATCATAATGAGTGATCCCTATAAAAGTATATTAGTTGGTGGCGGAGAAGACACCTTCTCTTAGCTTAACATCCTTTCCTGGGACATACGAGCTCAGGAAATTATACGTTTGTAGAAATCAGTCGTGCGAATGTGAAATGACAATATGGCATTCAAAGTGAAAGAAGATGTGTTATATGAAAAGGTAATCGTTGCTTCAAGCCTCATCAACTGAAAATGACTGAAATAGGGTTAGATGTAGCAAGGCCAAGTGGCTCATTCCCAATTAGGATATGATCATCCTCTTCTAAATATATGTCTTCCCGCTATGATGTTCAGAATGTAAATTAATGTGGTTTTATGCTAGAGCGCGCTCGGTTAAAGGTCAGTAACGACCAGAGGATGACATATTCGGTACTATCTAGTTACAGGGGTGGGCCGGTCTTGTGTTGGTAGAGGTGCTTTATGATGTTTCCTCGGGACATCCATCTGAGGTGTACCCATCGGAAGGTTGTCCCTTTAACTGGTCATTTGTATGGAAATCCATTCTGCAATAAGAACTTACGGTTTTGTTTGTATTGGCGTAATAAATAGCCTCAAAATGCTATGTGGGTAACTATTTCGACTAATGTTAATATGTTTATGTGAAAATGTTTTCAAAGAGATGTCATTAGAAATAATATCAAATGTTTTGATATATAAAAGTGTTTTAAGTTATCATAAGGTAAAAACCCGTCCGTGTTTATGTGTGGACATGGTTTTATGAGATACTCTTTCTTTTTAAAGGATTTTATTTAAAGGCTTATACATGGCACTGTCATCTATTATTGAGTTTTTCTCATGCTGGTTTATCAAGCATGATCCGGGTATTTTCAATACTCGGGTTAGAGCCGGGTATTTTCAATACTCGGGTTAGATCCGAGTAGTTTCAGGTTTAGTTGAAGACGGTTGAAGTTTCCAGAGGAGAGCTGGAGATATTCATCTACGTATGGATATATTCTATTATTCGTTGTGGTTTGTTAGTTTTAGTTTGATGTTGTCAGCAATTGTAAGGACAGATGTTTATAACTGTCCAAAGCTAAATTTAAGTTAGACTCTGATATATGTAATGTAAAACTTTTCCGTTGTAAAGATATTTGTTCAATATTATATATTATTCCATTCGTGTGAGATTCTGTTATATCTTATTTTCTTTATTACCCTTCGTGTTCTGTATTTTCATGAAATTTAAGTTGGACATATGTGGATTATTATCGATTCAAAGGGTATGGAAAAAGGGGCTACGACATTATAGGGTCCCGATGACCCAATGTTGCTATTATGTGATCTGACTCAATGATGAGCCCATGGTGCAGAAATTAAATGATTGACATTTGCATCCTTTTGTTCTGTATCATTGCGGTAATGATTAGAGATTGAAGCAAATGATATTTAGAATAATTTGTTGTTTAATATCGTGTAAAGGTAAATTGATTGAGTTGATATGTGGAAGGTTGTCATTGACCTGATGCGGTAGGTAACTTTACACCAGTTATGTATATGGTTTAGAGAGATATTGTTTTCCAAGCAAGTGATTATTGTCATTTTATATATGTTTTGGGACGACAATTGTTATAATAGCCCTGTTTTTGAACCTGTAATATCATATGAATTTAATTAAAATAGAAGTTTTTGAATTTGATTTTTTGATACTTATTATTTTTAGGTTCAAATTAGTATTCAGTTAAAACATATTTGATGAATAATTTTTTTATAATAAAATTTAGTTTGTTAATAAATTCCATTTTAGATAATATATTAAATTTCGAATAAAATGTCTTAATAAATATAATTTATTTTAAGCGGGTATAATGGAAATAGAATTTGGGGTTTCATGTATAAAGAGAAAATAATTTAATTCAATTGAAGTTGCCTAAAACAATAAGACTAAGCCCATATATACACTTGTTAATCTAACCCTTCCCCAATATATCCTAGATTTTATTTCTCCCTTGTATGAAATCAAGGCCGCTCCTCTTTATGCCCTAATCCTTATTTGAACATGCCGAAGAAATAAAAAGGGTGCGGCATATTGTTACTGGACGACGCCACGGAGGGAATCGGACACGACTTGGACGTGCCACAATGAAGTGCTTCAACGATGGTGAGCATTGTGGTGTTGGGTGAGGCTGGCGTTCGCATGTGAATTTAGGAAGAGATGGCGCGTTCTCCCAAATCAAGGTAGAACGGGATGGTGATCTACTGGTTAGAAGCGGTGATGTTGAACAAGCTCAAACAATCAATATTGGCATGAAGCTGCTCATGAGTGCAAATCCAAGGCAACAGCAACAATAGATGCAGCTAGGGTTTGGGGGTATGAATGGCTGCAAATGGAATTTTCAAGTAAGCTATTGGGTTAAGGTGAGTTAATTAATTAACATTTCTATATCGAAGTAATGCACATTTTTGATAGATTATGATTTTGCGATAAAACTGGGTAATGATTGATTGAAATGCTTGAATGAAACTTTATGCTATAGTTTCGACTAATTTGGTGTTTGAATTGGTTGATTTGTGGGTTTGAAATATTGGATTTGTGTCAATGATTAGTTATGAAATAGCATGTATGTTGAAAACCATCAAAATGCCTTTGATTTTTGTAGGTAGATTATCTGATGGTTGTGTATTGTTTGTATGAATGTTTGTATGACCAGAGTTGTCGGAAAGAAACTCATATCAGTAAATAATTTCATATCTTGGAATGATATTTTATTAAGCGATGATGGCTATAGAAGTCCAACTTTGATGGGTTTATTTTTTGAATTGTTTAGTGTTTTAAAAGATTTTCAAAATGAGATTTTATCTATTTTGATCCTTTTTGGAGTTTAGTTAATAGAATATAGTTAAATTATATAATGTTATTAACTTATTTCTTATTTCAAAATTTATATTTAAAGCTTTTAAAGATGAGTAATATTTGTTTATTAAATCTTTTTAGATTTATAACTAATAATTTAGGGAATGTTTTAGAGGTAAAAGAAAATATACCATATTATTTTACAAAAGCGGTTATGAAAGTAATAGTTTTAATTCCAAATGAATTTTTTTATAAAAGAGATTTATAGGATTTGGAAAGAGTTCAAAAGCCTTTGTAAATAAGAAAATATTCTTTAAAATGAATTTATGGATTTAAAAGTGATTATGGAAAATTATATCCTGGTATTTATAAAATTACTTTTGAACTCTCCTATTTATTTATTATGGAATTTTAGATTTAATGAGATTTCATACTATTCTGTGAAATAAGGAATTTTAAATAAACGATTGAATTGTCGGTTTGGTATGAGACTTTCCGTATTGATCTTCCTTTTTTACACCTAAAGAGGACACTTAATACATCCTTCATTTAGTTGTTCGTAAGATAGGTCGTTTAGGGTGAAGAAGGAAGAAGACAGAACATAATCTCACAAAAACATGATGAGTAACATATAATATATAAATCAAGTCTTTACAAAAGAAAAAACTCTATTATAAACAATCATCAAAGTACACTATCATATTATCAGCCTAGAAAGTTATAACAGCTTGTCCTTACAAACGCTAATAAATTCAACATCAATACAATGGAAAAGTAAAGAAATATGTATATACGTTTTGTGCATCCAGCTCTTCTCATATATTCTAAAGCATTTAAAGCTAACTGAAAAATATAATTGGTTTAACCCAAGCAATAAAATAAAATAACACCCGGATCAGTCTCATAATACCAGCATGAGAAAACTCAAAAAATGAAGGGACATGTAGAGTAAGATTCTCTGCTCGCCACCAAACACAAAGTGAGAACCCCTATCATGCTACACTACATGCCAAAGAAAATCTGATTCCAATCTAGAGAGGATGTGAAAATATCGTAATGGGATAAACTCACATAGCTTGGCTTCCACTCGCTCTTTAGGTTTACTCGTTTCCAACAAAGGATAACGAACCTCAAAAGAGCAACAAATCGTTTTTATGGTGACAATACACCCTCAAGAAAGCTGAACCGATAGTTAATAAATCAACTACGGGGATAATTAAAAACGATCGAATATGGAAATTAAATTTTACATACTTATTATTACTCATTGATTCCAAACAAATGCTATCCCTTGGTTGAAAATGAAGTGGGCAGGTTAAGGTAATGTTACCTCTAGGCATTGCCTTGATGACATTTTTTAATCTTTGAGATAGAAATGAGTCCATGGCTCGAAGTTTAATGTTAAAGTATGACTAAATCCTTTCTATATAAGCAGTATTATTTACGAAACTACTTGTCCATAACCAAATCAAACTTTACTTTTAAAACTAATCTATTGCCGGGGTTTCATATTAAAAGTATTAAATTCAAACAACTTTATCAAAATGGTCGATTATTACTTTAAACCCAAATTTATTACTTAAATATCATTATTTATAGTGATCAGTTAACTTTTAATACAACGGTTAATCATTTCATAAGCTTTATTTAAAATAATTAAATAGCTTTAATCCTAATTTATTGCTTCAAAATAACATTGTTTAAAAAGATCAATTAACTTTAAGCATCCTTGTTTAAATGATTAATTAACTTTAAACTTTTATTATTAAAATAATTTATTAATCTTTAAAAGCTCATTATTAAAATGGTTAATTAAGATTAATCTCATTGTTATTTAAATAATTATTTATCTTTAAAACATCGTTATTAAAATGATTGATCAGTTTTAAAGCATCATTATTAAAATAATTAATTGATTTTAAACCATTATTATTAAATAATCATTTACTTTTAAACATTATTACTGAGTTAATTTATTTATTTTAAACCATCTTTATTTAAATAATTATTTATCTTTCAAAAACCCATGCATAAGATTTAACAAAATACTTCATAGGGGATACCATTTCCATTCAAACATCACATAACTTAAGTATGTGGATATGTATACAAAAGCAAATAACAACTATTCACATATAGAAAACATCACTTATCAAATATTAATCTACTAGCATGCAATTAAATTCCCAAACAATAATATAGTAGAATGGAGTACTAACCGGATATAATTTATACTTTATCTAACCAAATGATAACAGAAAGGGGTTTTATTCTGCTAAACGGATATCCAAAATAACTCGTTCAACTAAGTTATAGCAAAACAGGGTTTTATTCTGCTAAACAGATGTCAATTACAATTTAATTAGCAGAATGGTGTTTTATTCTACTAAACAGATGCCATTAGGTTTCATATTTAGTTAGGATTACTTAAGTGTAATCCGCAAAGAAAATCCCTTGGATAAAATATTTTTTACAACAACGTTTCTTTCAAAACAAAACCGATCTTTTGGAAACAAAGTAGGTTTAAACTTTAAAGCTTTTATTTAATAATCAAATAATATATAAACTCTTTATTTAATAATAATTAAACCTTTAATTATTAATCAAATAATAATTAAATAATGAAATATTATTTAAAATAGTTCTTCTTTAGATAAATCATTATCTATTGATCAATCTTAATTAATCATTAAATATTAATTATTTAAAACTTAAATAGTAATTAAACCTTTATTAAAAATAATTAAATCTTAATTAAGTTTTAATTAAATCTTAACTTAATTAGTAATTAATTAAACTCTTTATTTAATAAATAAATAATTCATCATTGATTGATAATTAAACACAAATTAATCCTTAAATAAATTATCAATTAATAAACAATCTTTAATTAATTAACTAATTATAATTAACTTACTTTACTAATAATTAAGTACTAATTACCTTTATTAAGAAATGATTATGTGCTAATTACCTTAATTAATTAATCAGTATAATTACTTCTAAAAGCTTATATTAATTTTTATAAACACTTTTCAAAAATATACTTAAATTAAAATATTTTAAATTCAAAAAGAGTTTTTTTCATGAATTGTATTTATAGCGACTATCAATATAGGAACTATAATTTTCAAAACTTGATTTATAATTCAAATCACTTTCCAAAACCTTTACTAATCATTTTGACTTACATTTATAAACTGAGACGACCCGACCTTTTCTCCATAAAAGTCGTATCATCCTTAAGAAAGAAAAGGATAGAAAAGAGAAAAGAAAGAAGAATCAACACAAGAATCTCAAAAGCGGAACAAATAAATTATATTAGTAACATAAGTATTACATAGTATACATCAATTATTAGAGTTACATAGACAGTACAACACATACTAGACAGTTATAAAACATCTGTCTAGTTATTACAACTCAATCACAATACAGAAGACACTCAGAGATACCAACACAGCGGAAATCTATATAACTATACCCAAAAGCCTCCTTCTCCATATGCTCCTCTGAATTCGTCAAGCTAACCTGAATCCTAACCTGAATTCCCTTGGCTACTCGTAAAAATTTGAGTACCCAAGAGTTAAGTAAAAATAGAAATAACTCCGGGTCAGACATGGGTCTGGTGTGAGTAACAGGTTAAAGTTGTTTAACTTTGAAAAACCTTTGAAAAGAAAGGGTATCACGTAAGACTTCCCACACATAAACATGGAAAAGTTTTTACCTTACGCTAACCAAAACATTTGATAGGAAATCCGATGATATTATAATACTGTCTAGGGTTTTCAAGTAAAATACAGAAATAGCTGGAATGCTTACATCTCACGTTCCAACAAAGTTGGGCACAACTAATACGTACGACACTTATTGGATTTTGGATTCCATCAATGGTTGGGCTACTGGGGTACCGCCCGTCACAGTACGTGGCCTAGATCACCGTACCGAGGAGTACGCCCGCTCCCCTGCAACACAAAGCCGGAACCATTCCTTATTGAACAGTTCCGAACAAGACCACCCCGCAGTTGTGATCAGCAACCGCACCACTAAGCCGAAATAAAGGGACATCTAGACAGGGATAAATCTTGCTCTCAAGTGGGGGCTACCCACGAAGCTTTGTTGCACCTCCCCTGTTTTAGCCATTCCCGGTTGATGAGGCTTGAGGCTACGATTACCTTTATAGGACATATCACTTAGAATGCTCATCGTCCACTTGACGATGTTCTGAAAGCATTCAATCCATATAAGTTCGTTCCGGGTTCGAACGAAACCTAAGGCACTATCTCGTTACACTCATTTTTGGAATCACACTCAGAGTTAACGACAATAACCCTTGCACTCTGAATCACCATCTCGAATCTATAAGTATTATTCCGTCAACTCATTACGGAATCACCCACAGAGTTGTACTGACGTATAGCCCTTACACCTCGAGTCTTCTTTCGCTCCACTTGGATTAACGACCTAATGTTAATTGGGATCGATCTGGTTTACGGATCCCAAATATGGAAACCCGGTCCCGGTCTCATCGAAATCCAAAGCGTGTCTTTTAAGGCCAAGTTGTTTTAGAGTTTAAAACAATTCAATTCATTATCTAAATATACACAGATAGATAATTCACAACACAATAGATAATCAACATTATCATTACCAACAGATAGTTCATATAATAATCAAATAATCCATATTATCATCCAAAGCAACCAATGCATCCATATCATATACATTTTCATCTCATAGCTGAGATTACAAACCATACCAGGTAATTAATACCAATCATCAAACATAAGCAATGATCTAATGATCACACCATCTATAATTAATTTAAAATGAATTAAATTAATTACTTAATCTCTAATTAATTTAAGATGAATTAAATTAATTACTTCATCAATAATCCTACTCAACTTAACCATCAATTGATTACAATTCAATTTACAAATCATCATCTCATTATTCTTCCAATTAATCATTCCAGATTAACAATTCCCTAATTATAATAAGTAATTAACCTTTAATATTAATTACATAAGTTAATTATATTAAACTCTTTGCAAATAATTAACTTGTAATTACTTAATTAATTAATTAACTAAAATTACATTAATCATTTATTCATTATTAATTATACCTTAATTAATCAATTCTAAATTAAATCATTAATTAATTAATTAATGGTTTCTAATCACATTTAAATCAATCTTTCTATAAATTAATTATATAAGTAATTAATCTCCAATTTAAACCACATATATTAATCACCCATGATTAATAACCATCCAGTAATTAACTGCTTTAATTATTCATCCCATAAATTAATTATTCTTAATTAATTATCCTCATTAATCACTTGATTAATTTTCAAAGTAATTTAAATCCAAATTACTTTTATAATAAATATCTTTAATTACATTCAGTAATTATTAATTAATTACATAAGTAATTATCAATCAATCCACAAATGTTTAAATTAATTTAACTTAATTAATCTAAACTAATCACCTTAATCAAATTAATTACACCAAGTAATTAATTCATTAATTACTTTCATTAAGTAATTAAACATAAACAATTGATTATTATTAATTTATTAATTTAATTAATTATTAAAATTAATCACATTAATTAATTGTTAAATAATCTTAAGTTAAGGACCTTCATTAACATTTCTTAATTACTTAATTAAGAGTTAACTTATACAAATCAATATTAATTATCAATTAATTAATATTTAATTACAATTTAATTAATCTTTAATTATTAATTAATTAAGTGTTAATTAAAATCTTAATTAATCATTAATCACTTGATTAAATAAATCTTAATCATTAATTAAAATTTAATTAACCATCTTTAATTATAGATTAATTAACGTTAATTAATTAATCTCAAATCTAATTAATTAACTTAAAAATTATTAATTACTTAATTAAACATCCACATTATTAATTAAATAATAAATAAACATAAATCATTAAAATTTTATTTATCTTTAAGATAAACATTCGTTATTTAATTAATTATTTAAAACAAATTTTGTTTTTAAATTTACTTAAAATTCCATTTAACTTCAATTTAAACTTACGATACAAATTTATCTTAAACAAGATTTTAAAAGAATTCAAAGCTTTTATCTTATATGTTAAAAGAAACATCTACTTTATCAATAAGTTTAAAAGAATTTAAATTACAACTTAATTTAAATTCTTTTCGATTCAAAATTTACTTTTAAATTTCAAAATTGAAATATAACTTTTAAACTCATTCTAGATTTAACTTAACTCTTTAAAACTTTTCTTACAATCTACATCTTCAATTTAAATGCAAATCATTTAATCATTTTAAAGCAATTTAAATTTAAACCTTTATTTTAAAATCTGTAGTTTAAATTTAATTCTAGATTTAAAAATCCAGATTTAAACTCATTTTAAATTTCTAATTTAAAATTTAAACTTTCAATTCAAATTCAAAACATACATATGCTTTTACACATATGAGTTTGAAATCAAATTTAAATTTAAAAAAAAAAGATAAATGAATTTAAATCTCAGACAATCTAATTTTAAATTCTTATTCAAATTTCAGATTTTAAAATCCAGTTTAAACTTCAACTTGCAATTTAAACTTTATGTTTAAAAACAGAAAACAGTTTCTGTTTTTATTTAAAAACCAAACTTAAATTTTTTTTAAAATTTTAATTATTTCTAAAAACCAGAATTCAAACTTATTTGAATTCATATTTTAGATTCAGGTTTAAAAACCCAAGTTCAAATTAAGTTTACATTTTAAATTTTAACTTTTAAAATTTAAAAGCTGCAAACATATTTCCAGATTATGCTAAGACCAAACTAGAGTTTCAAAAATTCAAAACCTAAGATTTAAACTAATTGAATTTATGTTTAAATCCAATTTAAATCTTAAACTTGGTTCAGATTCAAGTTTTCATAAAAAATTTTTTTACTTCTACTTAAAAAAAATGTAAACAGTTTTCTATTTTATTTACCAAAACCTGAAACACAGGTAACTCGAGAAACTCCTCAATTTACTTCGAGTCAGAAACCAAGTTTCTTCGAGCCAAAACTCAAATCACCCGAGACCAAAACCTGATCCCACAACACCACCAACAACACCATAACCACCTTGCTCCTGTACACCTGCACACCGTCTCCGGCCATCCATACAACCACCCCACTGCCAATAATCCTTCCCTCATGCCAACTCAACACCAATTTCTACAACATATGCTCGAATTCAAGTTCGAGATCGAAATTCCAAACCTGGAACTGCAGACAGAAAACAACATCCCCAACCTGTCAACATCAATCCCTCCCATCTCCGACCACCATCACCTTCCATACTCCGGTGATGACTTCATCAATACATCATCTACCAACACGCCAATCATGGTTGAACTCGATCAACCAAGGAGATCACATTCGAACCAAACACAGTGACTCAATAAAACTAGGGTTCACACTGAAAATCCCAAATTACAATCTAAAATTTTAATTTCAACTCAATCTAAGATTTTTCCTATAATCTATGATAGATACACTATCTCCAGAAACAAATTCAACCAAATCAATTGCAAGCATCAACTGTGCTTATCAATTATGTATAATACAGTAAATTTGAAACTGTATTTTTATTTAATCACTATAAATTGTAATATTTTTTTTAAAAAATCATCATTTTGGAAGATGTTTTGAATTGAAATTCTGAAACATTGATTGCATTGTTTTGTATCTTCACTTATAAAGATTCAATTGCTCTGCTACTTATTTTTACAGTAAGTCTTTATTTAAATTTTACTTTAATAAATCATAGAGTCTACACTCTGAAACCAATCTACACATCTTATCTAAATCCTATAATTTAACAAAGACAAATTAAAGATATAAGAATCTAATTAAAAACTTGAACCAGAAAACAAAACAGATCATGGCAAATTTAACAGCATGCATATAAATGCAATCACACATCAGGCAGTAAGTTTGAACACAAGAAACATTTATTTATTTGTTTTAGCATGCAACAACTTTTAACCTTTAATTTTTAAAAGAAAGTTACTCACCTGTAATTATGCAGAGCCCAGATTTTTAACATGCAGAACACCCTCTGTAATATGCTTCAACTGTTAAATGCCCCTTTGAAACTTGCTTCAAATTTTGATGCTCTTTAATCTTGTTTTAAAATGATGCTTCCAGATTTGAAAATTCATGAATGCAGACATCTTGCTTTTCCAGATTCATTTGCATGTTCCAGATAAAATGCAGGTTGCTTGAATGGTGTGCAGATGCAAATCTGAAATTGCAGCTTCAACCCAGGTTGTTTTGAAAACATGCAGGCTATAGTTTGTTGCTTGCAGGCCCTTTTGTTTCCAGATTGAAGAAACAAAAAATGTAGTTTTGTGGAGTTTTGAAAAATGAATTGAATGCAGGCCTTTGTCTTGGAGGATGCAGATTAGAAATTACATGCATGTTGAAAGCTTGTTGCATGTAGGCTTTTGGAAGAGGGGAATGCAAATTTGTTATGCATTGTTTTTAAGGTGGAATGTTAATGAAATGAAAAAATGAGAAAAGAAAGGGAAAAGAAAATATGCAAGTTTAAATAACAATATTTGATTTAAATTAAAATTAAAGGAAAATTAAAAATAAAATTTGACACATGGCTAGGATTTAACACTTGTAAATGTTTTGTGTGTTTAAACTTACACATGTTAATTATGCCTTAATATGCTTACATTTGTCATCTTAAATTAATCAGTATTTATAATTAGAGTTAATGAAATATTAAGCTTAGTTAATTAGTTTTATAAATACTTAGTTATATATAGATAAATAATTTTTAAAGAATAAAACAAAGTATTATTATAAATGAAAATAATATAAAAATCAATTATTTGGAAATAATACTTAAAAGAAATTTATAAAAAAGATTGTAACTTAAATGAATACATGTATTTTAAATTGTATTTTAAATTTCATATTAAATTTACAAATCATAATTATAAATCAATATATTAAAAAGAATTAACACAAATATTTTTGTAACTTAT
Source organism: Allium cepa (assembly GCA_030765085.1). Taxonomy (NCBI): domain Eukaryota; kingdom Viridiplantae; phylum Streptophyta; class Magnoliopsida; order Asparagales; family Amaryllidaceae; genus Allium; species Allium cepa. The sequence continues at coordinate 620,366,841 of CM060942.1, forward strand.
TTTAATATTCAAACTTAAGTTAAAATGAATTTTAAACCAATAATACATTTATCTTACATATTTAAAATCATTTAGTTATTTTACTAAATATTTTTGAAAAGCTTAAATCAAAAATAAATCACAATTCCTAATTTCAAAATATTAAAATTATGCTATACTAATTTAATTAAAAACAACTTATCTATTTAAAATATATATAAATATATATACATTATTAAATAGAAAATAGATTTATTAGTTTATTAAAAATAAATTCATCAATAAAATATTTAAATAAAGAAGATTATTAAATCAAATCAAATTTATCAACTATAATTATCAATTCAATATACATTTAGACAGAAACCGCACCACTAAGCCGAAATAAAGGGACATCTAGACAGGGGTAAATCTTGCTCTCAAGTGGGGGCTACCCACGAAGCTTTGCTGCACCTCCCCTTTTTAGCCATTCCCGATTGATGAGGCTTGAGGCTACGATTACCTTTATAGGACATATCACTTAGAATGCTCATCGTCCACCTGACGATGTTCTGAAAGCATTCAATCCATACAAGTTCGTTCCGGGTTCGAACGAAACCGAAGGCACTATCTCGTTACACTCATTTTTGGAATCACCCTCAGAGTTAACGACACTCTTGCACTCTGAATCACCATCTCGAATCTATAAGTACTATTCCGTCAACTCATTACGGAATCACCCACAGAGTTGTACTTACGTATAGCCCTTACACCTCGAGTCTTCACTCGCTCCACTAGGATTAACGACCTAACATTAATTGGGATCGATGAGGTTTTCAGATCCCAAATATGGAAACCCGATCCCGGTCTCATCGAAATCCAAAGCGTGTCTTTTAAGGCCTAGTTGTTTTAGAGTTTAAAACAATTCAATTCATTATCTAAATATACACAGATAGATAATTCACAACACAATAGATAATCAACATTATCATTACCAACAGATAGTTCATATCATAATCAGATAATCCATATTATCATCCAAAGCAACCAATGCATCCATATCATACACATTTTCATCTCATAGCTGAGATTACAAACCATACCAAGTAATTAATACCAATCATCAAACATAAGCAATGATCTAATGATCATACCATCTATAATTAATTTAAAATGAATTAAATTAATTACTTAGTCTCTATTTAATTTAAAATGAATTAAATTAATTACTTCATCAATAATCCTGCTTAACTTAACCATCAATTGATTACAATTCAATTTACAAATCATCATCTCATTATTCTTCCAATTAATCATTCAAGATTAACAATTCCCTAATTACAATAAGTAATTAACCTTTAATATTAATTACATAAGTTGATTATATTAAACTCTTTGCAAATAATTAACTTGTAATTACTTAATTAATTAATTAACTAAAATTAATTACATTAATCTTTTATTCATTATTAATTATACCTTAGTTAATCAATTCTAAATTACATCATTAATTAATAAATTAATGATTTCTAATTACATTTAAATCAATCTCTCTATAAATTAATTACATAATTAATTAATCTTCAATTTAAACCACATATATTAATCACCCATGATTAATAACCATCCAGTAATTAAGTGCTTTAATTTCTCATCCCATAAATTAATTATTCTTAATTAATTATCCTCATTAATCACTTGATTAATTTTCAAAATAATTTAAATCCAAATTACTTCTATAATAAATATCTTTAATTACATTCACGAATTATTAATTAATTACATAAGTAATTATCAATCAATCCACAAATGTTTAAATTAATTTAACTTAATTAATCTAAACTAATCACCTTAATCAAATTAATTACACCAAGTAATTAATTCATTAATTACTTTCATTAAGTAATTAAACATAAAAATTGATTATTATTAATTTAATTAATTATTAAAATTAATCACATTAATTAATTGTTAAATAATCTTAAGTTAAGGACGTTCATTAACATTTCTTAATTACTTAATTAAGAGTTAACTTATACAAATCAATATTAATTATCAATTAATTAATATTTAATTACAATTTAATTAATCTTTAATTATTAATTAATTAAGTGTTAATTAAAATTTTAATTAATCATTAATCACTTGATTAAATAAATCTTAATCATTAATTAAAATTTAATTAACCATCCTTAATTATAGATTAATTAAGCTTAATTAATTAATCTCAAATCTAATTAATTAACTTAAAAATTATTAATTACATAATTAAACATCCACATTATTAATTAAATAATAAATAAACATAAATCATTAAAATTTTATTTATCTTTAAGATAAACATTCCTTATTTAATTAATTATTTAAAACAAATTTTGTTTTTAAATTTACTTAAAATTCCATTTAACTTCAATTTAAACTTACGATATAAATTTATCTTAAATAAGATTTTAAAACAATTCAAAACTTTTATCTTATATGTTAAAAGAAACATCTACTTTATCAATAAGTTTAAAAGAATTTAAATTACAACTTAATTTAAATTTTTTTCAATTCAAAAATTACTTTTAAATTTCAAAATTGAAATACAACTTTTAAACTCATTCTAGATTTAACTTAACTCTTTAAAACTTTTCCTACAATCTACATCTTCAATTTAAATGCAAATCATTTAATCATTTTTAAAGCAATTTAAATTTAAACCTTTATTTTAAAAACTGTAGTTTAAATTTAATTCCAGATTTAAACTCATTTTAAATTTCTAATTTAAAATTTAAACTTTCAATTCAAATTCAAAACATACATATGCTTTTACACCTATGAGTTTGAAATCAAATTTAAATTTAAAAAAAACATAAATGAATTTAAATCTCAGACAATCTAATTATAAATTCTTATTCAAATTTCAGATTTTAAAATCCAGTTTAAACTTCAACTTGCAATTTAAACTTTATGTTTAAAAACAGAAAACAGTTTCTGTTTTTATTTAAAAACCAAACTTAAATTTTTTTTTAAAATTTAAATTATTCCTAAAAACCAGAATTCAAACTTATTTGAATTCATATTTTAGATTCAGGTTTAAAAACCCAAGTTCAAATTAAGTTTACATTTTAAATTTTAACTTTTAAAATTTAAAAGCTGCAAACATATTTCCAGATTATGCTAATACCAAACTAGAGTTTCAAAAATTCAAAACCTAAGATTTAAACTAATTGAATTTATGTTTAAATCCAGTTAAAATCTTAAACTTGGTTCAGATTCAAGTTTTCATAAAAAAAAACTTTTACTTCCACTTAAAAAAAAACCGTAAACAGTTTTCTATTTTATTTACCAAAACCTGAAACACAGGTAACTCGAGAAACTCCACAATTTACTTCGAGTCAGAAACCAAGTTTCTTCGAGCCAAAACTCAAATCACCCGAGACCAAAACCTGATCCCACAACACCACCAACAACACCATAACCACCTTGCTCCTGTACACCTGCACACCGTCTCCGGCCATCACTGGCCATCGATACAACCACCCCACTGCCAACAATCCTTCCCTCATGCCAACTCAACACCAATTTCTACAACATATGCTCGAATTCAAGTTCGAGATCGAAATTCCAAACTTGGAACTACAGACAGCAAACAACATCCCCAACCTGTCAACATCAATCCCTCCCATCTTCGACCACCATCACCTTCCATACTCCGGTGATGACTTCATCAATACATCATCTACCAACACGCCAATCATGGTTGAACTCGATCAACCGAGGAGATCACATTCGAACCAAACACAGTGACTCAATAAAACTAGGGTTCACACTGAAAATCCCAAATTACAATCTAAAATTTTAATTTCAACTCAATCTAAGATTTTTCCTATAATCTATGATAGATACACTATCTCCAGAAACAAATTCAACCAAATCAATTGCAAGCATCAACCGTGCTTATCAATTATGTATAACACAGTAAATTTGAAACTGTATTTTTATTTAATCACTATAAATTGTAATATTTTTTTTTAAAAATCATCATTTTGGAAGATGTTTTGAATTGAAATTCTGAAACATTGATTGCATTGTTTTGTATCTTCACTTATAAAGATTCAATTGCTCTGCTACTTATTTTTACAGTAAGTCTTTATTTAAATTTTACTTTAATAAATCTTAAAGTCTAAACTCTGAAACCAATCTACACATCTTATCTAAATCCTATAATTTAACAAAGACAAATTAAAGATATAAGAATCTAATTAAAAACTTGAACCAGAAAACAAAACAGATCATGGCAAATTTAACAGCATGCATATAAACAATCACACATCAGGCAGTAAGTTTGAACACAAGAAACATTTATTTATTTGTTTTAGCATGCAACAACTTTTAACCTTTAATTTTTAAAAGAAATTTACTCACCTGTAATTATGCAGAGTCCAGATTTTTAACATGCAGAACACCCTCTGTAATATGCTTGAACTGTTAAATGCCCCTTTGAAACTTGCTTTAAATTTTGATGCTCTTTAATCTTGTTTTAAAAAGATGCTTCCAGATTTGAAAATTCATGAATGCAGACATCTTGCTTTTCCAGATTCATTTGCATGTTCCAGATAAAATGCAGGTTGCTTGAATGGTATGCAGATGCAAACTTGAAATTGCAGTTTCAACCCAGGTTGTTTTGAAAACATGCAGGCTATAGTTTGTTGCTTTCAGGCCCTTTTGTTTCCAGATTGAAGAAACAAAAAATGCAGGTTTGTAGAGTTTTGAAAAATGAATTGAATGCAGGCCTTTGTCTTGGAGGATGCAGATTAGAAATTACATGCATGTTGAAAGCTTGTTGCATGTAGGCTTTTGAAAGAGGGGAATGCAAATTTGTTATGCATTGATTTTAAGGTGGAATGTTAATGAAATGAAAAAATGAGAAAAGAAAGGGAAAAGAAAATATGCAAGTTTAAATAACAATATTTGATTTATATTAAAATTAAAAGAAAATTAAAACTAAAATTTGACACATGGCTAGGATTTAACACTTGTAAATGTTTTGTGTGTTTAAACTTACACATGTTAATTATGCCTTAATATGCTTACATTTGTCATCTTAAATTAATTATTATTTATAATTAGAGTTAATGAAATATTAAGCTTAGTTAATTAGTTTTATAAATACTTAGTTATATATAGATAAATAACTTTTAAAGAATAAAACAAAGTATTATTATAAATGAAAATAATATGCAATCAATTATTTGGAAATAATACTTAAAATAAATTTATAAAAAAGATTGTAACTTAAATGAGTACATGTATTTTAAATTGTATTTTAAATTTCATATTAAATTTACAAATCATAATTATAAATCAATATATTAAAAAGAATTAACACAAATATTTTTGTAACTTATTTTAATATTCAAACTTAAGTTAAAATGAATTTTAAACCAATAAAACATTTATCTTACATATTTAAAATCATTTAGTTATTTTACTAAATATTTTTGAAAAGCTTAAATCAAAAATAAATCACAATTCCTAATTTCAAAATATTAAAATTATGCTATACTAATTTAATTAAAAACAACTTAAGATATATAAATACATATACATTATTAAATAGAAAATAGATTTATTAGTTTATTAAAAATAAATTCATTAATAAAATATTTAAATAAAGAAGATTATTAAATCAAATCAAATTTATCAACAATAATTATCAATTCAATATAAATTTAAACACAGATTGTTAAATTTATATTGTCCAAAATTCTGGAATATTACATAAACTTGCATGAAAAAATTTAAAAACATCAATCCAAGTTTAAAACTTTATAAATTTTCTCGAACAATCCATAAGTAAATAAGTCAGTAAACCAAGAGATTTTGATGTTGCGACTGACCACTGTACCACTAACTTTCTTAGCTTAGAACATCCTGAGCAAAATTACAGACCTAGATTCATGAGTACAACATATGAATATATCACTATCACATATAACAAGTGTAACGACCCGTAAATTTTAATAAATAAATTGGTTAATTTAATAAGATTTTTTTGTAATTAAATTTAGAAAGAAATAAAAAAATTATAATGTATATTGAAGTAAATGTTAAGAATGAATTGTAGCAACGGTTATTAAAACTAAGTGTGACAATTGAAGTGAAATCCCTATAAAGAAATAATGTTAATTGTTGCACTTGGGTATAAAATTTAAAATAAGTAAATTAAAATGTAACAATGTTAATTAAGGCCAATAATTAATAGGTTGAATGGAATGACAATTTATGAATTTATTTAAATTTGTAAACTTATAATATAATAAATGGGAATTAGTTAGGAAGAATGAACATATAAGATAATTAAATGTACTTTAATGATAATTAATATAATAACGGAAAGGGTGAATGTAAATTAAAATAGTAACGTACATTTACTTATAAGGTAGTAACTGGTGTAATAAGAAGCATGAGACCAAGAAAATAAATTTATTAAGAATATTAATTGTAATTGGATGCAGATTAAAGTAATAATGTTAATGCAAGGTAAGCAATGCAAATTAATGTTAATAATAAATGAATGGTAAGGATGTAATCTAAGCTAAATTTTCGATAGATTGAATGAAATTACGATAAATTGAAATTATGTAAATGTTGTAACTTGGGTCTGTAAACAATAAACTTATAAATGTAGTTAAAAGTAAACGATGGCAATAATATGTGTTGCCCGTTAATTTTGGTCTATTTAGTGAAATGAGAAATCAAATTTTAATAAATATAAACAAAGGAAACATTAATATGAGAAATAATACAATGTTTAGAAGTCGTTAAATTAAGCTATATTTGGAAATAAAGATTTATTAATGCAAAACTTAATAAATGGATAAATTGAAATGAAAGGTCATGTGAGATATTGAAATTTGTTATAATTGGTTATTGGATTGAATTGTAAGAAATGAATGTAAATACTTAATTAGCTAATGGAATAATAATAATATAGTTAATGTAATTAAACAAAAGCAGAAGTATTTAAGAACTGGAACGGTTGCTTGATAATTGGGAATGCATGAGTGTAATTAAAGGCATGGTAACACTTGTTATAAGTTATATTTGGTTTAATAATAAAATTGGAAATCAATTAGAGTTAAATGAACCTTAATGTTATATTAATGAGAATTAATGCAATAACTACTTTAGTGCAAATAAATTAATGGAACCAATGGTAAGATCCTAACTGATTTTAATTAATAATTGGAGATAATGTCAATTCCATTTATAATATGACTATTAATCGACGTAAGGATTGTAAATCAAGATTTATTAATTTATTTGAATGTAAATTTTAGTCATTGGGTTTATTTCAAATAAATGAAATTAAATATCTGGATATTACATTAATTAAAATTAAGACAAAATTTATGAATAATAATGTAATAAACCATGAACCAGTGTTAATTTCATTCGTTGGATAATGATGAAATGAATAGTAGAATGAAAAATAATTTAATAGAAATTTTGGAAATTTAATTTATAATTTCTGAATTTAGTGGAATTGTGGTTAATACTGAAATTGATAAAATTATCAACTCTAATTTGACATTTAAATATGGGTAAATTAGTGTAAATGATTTAGAAATTTAAAAATGATGAAATTTGTTAATTATAGAGTTGAAATTTAAAAATTTAATTTAATTTGTTTATTTATTTATTTGATTAATGTAAAAACAGCCATATTGGCCACTGACTCGGATTTCGACGAAACTAGTTTAATCGGATCCGTAACGGTGAATTATTGTAGGATTTCAAGTTTCGTAGCGATCGGACTTGCTATTTGATCATACGGATTAGAAACACCTTGAAATTTATGAAATTGAAATCAATTGAAATCAATTTGAAAATATTGATTTTTGCATAACTTCTTCATACAATGAGATTTGGACTTGAAACCTTTTCCATTGTGTTTAAAATATTTTAAAACATCTATTTTGATGCGTGGGTTGATCCAATTTTGTTCCGGAGTCAGAATGGGCTTTTTGGGCGTAACTTGTCTATAGATACCTTGTTATAAACCTTAGCCTACCTCTATTTCTCATTTGTTTGTGCGTACAATTCCTCTTCACCTCCTCATTTCAATGGCAGACAATTCTAGATCCAATTGCAATTCAAAAATCAAAGTGAAATTTCAAACTCTTTAGAAAAAATATCTATCGAAGCTCTCGATGTACGCATCTCAGATATGCAGTTCGTTTTTGGGTTTGAATCACCGTTTCGCCAGAAATCGATGAACTATTTTTGGTTGTTCATCGCTTGATCGGGAAATCATTTCTGGGTTTTGTGGAGATTGAAGTGCGTTGTACATCTGTGCAAGCCGTTCGACGATTCAACGGTCAGATCATCGGGAAATCATGGATTAGGGCTGTGAGTTGGGTTCGGCAGAGGCTATTTTCATCGCGATCCACGTGGCCAGAGGGGAAATCGCGAGGAGGGCGGCGTTGCTACGGTGGAGTCAGGCGCGCGGCACGACGTCGAGGCGTTCGGCGATTTCTTCATGGTGGCTCGCGTTTGAACATGCGATTAGGGCTTAGGGTTCGTGCATGTTGACTGGGGAAGAGAGATAGGAGCTGTAGTGATGTGGAAAAGGTGAATGTCTTGTTTTTTTTAATTTAATTTAAATTAAAATTTGAACGTTCTAACTCACGTACTTTCACGTACGAGGTCCGTTTCACACGTAGTTTTCTCCGCTAGGTTCGTATTGGGATTTCGGACATTTTGGCGCAATTTTGGATGAATTAGGAGACTGTTTAATTTTTGGATTTCAATCAGATTTATATTCAATTTAAATTCAAAATGTGTGTGCTTAACCCACTCACAAGTTTTAGAATTTCTTATGTTTGTTAAATTTAATTTTTGTTGTGATTATGCATTTATTTATGACTGTTTAGTATATCTTAATCATCATCTCACTTAATTGCATTTATTTAAATTAAATTGTTATTTAATTTATTATTGAATATAACTGCCAGTTAATTACCTGTTAAATATTATCAGTTATATATTGATAGTTAATTGATTATTTTGGATGATGGTTGTGATGGATGTACGATTTTATGACGGGTGAATGGATGTTTATTTATATCATCATAATCTGCAAGTTCTTTATTGCTTTGTCATTGTTGGTTCGGGATTGTAGTTTGAAATGATATATAACCGTATTTTTATTTTAAATTATGGATTGAATGATAAATATCCATATCACTTGACCATAGGATAGAAAATTATATACAGACACCGTCGGTCTATATATATAGATATTTTGAAATGATTTCTATGGTTTTGGAGAGAACTATACGGTTTAATAAATAATAAAATTTGATATTATATAAATACTATTTTTATATGTAAGTTAAATTCTTGAATATAAGCTATGTATAAGCTTGTGAAATAAAAATAAGTTTATTCATGGAGTTTGATTGTTTTATATTATATGGTTAAGTACCTGTTTAAGATATTGTATATATATAGAGTTTTAATGACTTAAATAAAATTTAAGTTGGAAGATAAATATGAAACTGGTTAAGAATTTTACTCGAATAAATTTGATCTGAAATTTAAATAAAATTGAGATTTATAGGGTAGGATTCTTATAACTTGGTTTGGTTTAAAGGGATTTAAATGAATATATCAAGTTAAATAAATTGAAAGGATATCCAGTTGTTAAAGTTAAAAAGTTTTACTTAAATTATATTGGATTAATTAAGTAGACATTTCAATTCTAAATAATAGTAATTAAATTTGATATATATGGAATTATCAAAGAATTAGTTTGAAGTGGTGGAATATTTAAAGCTTTGAATTATATGGAAATTGAAATGGTTTAATTAGAGGTTCAAATCGGTATTTGGAATTTATTTGCGAAATTTAAAAAGCTATTTTACTATATAATGTAATTTAATATTTAAACCATTTAAGTATTCAAAGTAATATTTCAAAGCTATGTGGTTCAAGGTATATAGATTTGAAAGTACTATGATTTTGGAGAAAGATATATTTTGAAATAAAATGATATCATATTGATTTGGGTTTTTAAATGGAAATGATATCATATTTATATGGTTTTGAAATGGATATTATATTCTGGTCTTAAAAATACAAATTATTTTGAGAAGACCGCGGTGTTATAATAACGTTTGGTTGTTCGGGATCGAAAGTTGCCATACTCTCTGCCAGCTCCGAAAACCACTTTAACAACCATGTACGCGGTGGAGATTCCAGAATGAAGTAGGATGGTGGCGGCATTTCCTTTGAGATAAATACGTGGATCTGACTCCTGTGAGTTGGCATAAGGTGGCTAAAACAGAAGCGATTCTCGGGCCAATGAGGTAGCACCTTTGATCGGGAACATCCCTTCGATATTATACTTTGACTTTTGGATTGATTCGGTGGCCACTTTTGATTTTTTTATTTAGGGGCGTGGCTCAAGGTGGGCTGTAGTTCCGGCTATGCATTACCACCAGTCCGGATAGCAATTGGTATATCTACCCTGGCATTGCCTAGTTGTGCCGTGTCACCTAACCTAACGTGCCTTATATGATTTTGTTTTATACCAAACCTATGAAGTGCCCTCTAACGACGCTTAGTACGGGGGAGACTACGGTACTGTATAGACTATGGGAATATAAAAGTGTGTTAAGGGCTATATGGCTAACCCCTTAACGCTATTTTCAGTATATTATACTTTACTTAAGACACTATTATAATAGCGTATATTACTACATAGTAGATAGTTTAACGGATCCTTAGGGGGTGTGAATCCCGAACATCTCTTAAGTTACTGCACTCATGTTGGACACTTGATAGGATATGTCAAATCACGTAAACATCTCTAACGCCGTTACACTCATATTTATTTCTGTTGATTTGACTCACATAAGATATTTTAGTTTTGACTCGAGTGTTTTGTCTTTTCAATTCGCTCGGGTCAGCACGAGCAGTTCAGGATTCGAAGACTTTGGCTCTGGAGGACGAAGACGAAGATTTATATTACTATTATCAATTATATTATTCCACTACACCATTGTATTCCGCTGCATTATTAATATTCTATGGTATGTGCAACTCTGATATGTATCGTATAAGTAAAATCAAATATTTTGAAAAACAGCTTCATGAACTGTATATTTTATTATTATAATTTATCGTTCCACTGCAAGATTCTATTTTGTTTTATTTCTTTCTCTGCTTTTCTTATTTACCCCATAACAATCCGCCCTCCTGTGCGGTTTAAGTCCGACGTGTGTGGTTTATCGTTGATTCAAACCGTACGAAAAAGCCGGACGTTACATCTGGTATCAAAGCTTTGGTTTAGTGAAAACCTCAGCTTTGTGGGGTCTGACTCTTTTTAATAGGGTAGTAATACCCTATGATGAGTCGTTGAGTGTGTATATATGAGAGTGCGTATTTGTTGGTGTTATAAAAAGGTTTTAATATTGTGTTAATCTGTTCCGTTTTGTATTTATAAATTCTAGTTAGTGCATGAGACGCTATGACATTAATAGGGATTTCTAAACACTTAATAGGACAGACCGACATAATATTTGTTTTTAATATAGGTGAATGAAATAATTTTGCCTATTATATTTTCTATATATAAAATAAAATTTTATAAATAAGATATATATTTGGCTGTAATATATTGGTTGTTAGGTAATGAAATTTATAAATAATAGTTGAAATAAGATTGGAAATGAAATAAATGGAAATTGGAAATTTAGAATCTAAGTCCCGGGGTTTTGAAAATTTCTTTCAAATGATTTTGGATTATAATAATAATATTGTTAGAAGTATTTTCTAATACAAATATTTTAATATAATTTGGAAGAATTGTTTTAAAGAAACTTTGAAAAGTAATAAGTTTGTACTTCCCTCTCTATCACTGGAAAATAATTTCGGTGATGAGTGCACACATCATCGACATTCATTTTCGAGTTTCGAAGTGGGAAGGTCACTGTAGTGATTTTACTGCAGATTTATTTTGATAAAAATTTATAAATTTTTATTTATTTTAAATATAATTGGATATAAATTGTAAGCATATACATCTATCTATTATTTTAAAATGATTTGAAATTTAACCCGGTATTTAGTTCTTAAGTTTCCGTTAATTAATAGTTTCAGTTATTGTAGGAAATGGGTTGTAACTAATTTATAAATTAGAACCTTTAATTAAAATAAGCGATTTAATGCTAAGTTATAAATGGGATTAAAAGAAATTTGAAGTTTGGAACCTATAAGAAGGATACTATTATTAAGCATTAAGATAATTAAGAGAAATAAAATAAACTTGGGTAACTTTTAATTACATTCTTAAAGGCATATACATATATATATACATATATATATATATATATATATATATATATATATATAACTTACCAAAAGATATAAAAAAGTTGAAATGTCTGATAAAAAAATGTAATGGATATTATACAGGTAATAAACTGGAGGAAATGAAACTAATTAATAAAATTCTTTAATAAATAAGAATTTGGTGATGGAGTTGTTAAAAACTTAAGTATAACTGAAATACTACTAATTAAATATAATAGAAGGCAGGTATTGTAAGTAAGAAATTCTAAACTTAAGTAAATAAGTTGAAATTATCTCTAAACAAATTTGTAAGAAATAAATGTAAATAAAAAGTTAAACCATTATATGAATGAAAAAGAGAAATCAAACAACAAACGTATGAATGGAATCAATAAGGATAAACTAAATCTGTTGTTTGAAATTGTTGTTGTTTGTTTTGGTTTATGGTTGTTTGGGCAAGGATACTTTAAAATTGTTTGGATAAATAAATAATATATTTAGTTTCATCTAAGAATGTTGAGTAAATGATGCACTAAATAGTTATTTTCCATTCTGTACAATTTAAAGTTGAACCCGAACAACTATTTGTTTTGTTTGATACGAATAAATGATTGATTTGTGTTTGATGTGTATGATGTTTGTTGCAATTGATTATTGTTGTATTGATTGTTTGTTTGTAGTTGAAACAACCTTAAATATTTCATTTTATATAATTGTTGATCTTTTTGGATTATATAAGTGGAATGCAGGTTATGGAAGCAATTGCTACTGCTTTTGGTTTTATAATTAAGTGTTAATTGTCCGACAAATAGGTACGTTTTCGGATTACGGTTTATAGCGTTATAATATTGTTTTCCCGAGTTGGGATATATATTATTTTGAAAAATATATGTTGTATATTTTTATATTTAATATTATATTTTCTCCCGAGTCTCTTTGTACAAAGGAGGCTCTGCCGAAATTTTCCGTAAATTTTGGACCTAGAAAATATCTTGAAAATGTTTTCCAAACTTTAATAATTTAAGTATAAAAGATTTAATGGTTATAAATTGGTATATTTTATTATAAATTATTTTATTTTGTAAATTTATTTGTTTATAAATTTAATATTTTAAGTAAGATATATTGATGTCGTAATCCTTTTTTCACTTCTTTTCCTCTTCGGGGGCGAAAAGTTTTGAGTGGGGGAGAGTGTAAAGACCCGTAAATTTTAATAAATAAATTGGTTAATTTAATAATATATTTTTTGTAATTAAATTTAGAAAGAAATAAAAAATTTATAATGTATATTGAAGTAAATGTTAAGAATGAATTGTAGCAACGATTATTAAAACTAAGTGTGACAATTGAAGTGAAATCCCTATAAAGAAATAATATTAATTGTTGCACTTGGGTATAAAATTTAAAATAAGTAAATTAAAACGTAACAATGTTAATTAAGGCCAATAATTAATAGGTTGAATGGAATGACAATTTATGAATTTATTTAAATTTTTAAAGTTATAATATAATAAATGGGAATTAGTTGGGAAGAATGAACATACAAGATAATTAAATGTACTTTAATGATAATTAATATAATAACGGAAAGGGTGAATGTAAATTAAAATAGTAATGTACATTTACTTATAAGGTAGAAATTGGTGTAATAAGAAGCATGAGACCAAGAAAATAAATTTATTGAGAATATTAATTGTAATTGGATGTAGATTAAAGTACTAATGCTAATGCAAGATAAGAAATGCAAAATAAGTTAATAGTGAATGGTAAGGATGTAATCTAAGCTAAATTTTCGATAGATTGAATGAAACTACGATAAATTGAAATTATGTAAATGTTGTAACTTAGGTCTATGAACAATAAACTTATAAATATAGTTAAAAGTAAACGATAACAATAATTATGTGTTGCCCGTTTATTTAGTCTATTTAGTAAAATGTGAAATCAAATTTTAATAAATATAAACAAAGGTTACATTAATGTGATAAATAATACAATGTTTAGAAATTGTTAAATTAAAGTATATTTGGAAACAAAGATTTATTAATGTAAAACTTAATAAATGTATAATTGAAATGAAAGGTCAGGTGAGATATTGAAATTTGTTATAATTGGTTATTGGATTGAATTGTAAGAAATGAATGTAAATACTTAATTAGCTAATGGAATAACAATAATATAGTTAATGTAATTAAATAAAAGCAGAAGTATTTAAGAACTGTAACGGTTGCTTGATAATAGGGAATGCATGAGTGTAATTAAAGGCATGGTAACACTCGTTATAAGTTAAATTTTGTTTAATAATAAAATTGGAAATCAATTAGAGTTAAATGAACTTTAATGATATACTAATGAGAATTAATGCAATAACTAATTTAGTGCAAATAAATTAATGGAACCAATGGTAAGATCCTAACTGATTTTAATTAATAATTGGAGATAATGTTAATTCCATTTGTAATATGACTATTGGTTGACGTAAGGATTGTAAATCAAGATTTATTAATTTATTTGAATGTAAATTTTAGTGATTGGATTTATTTCAAATAAATGAAATTAAATATCTAGATATTACATTAATTAAAATTAAGATAAAATTTATGAATAATAATGTAATAAACCATGAACCAGTGCTAATTTCATTCGTTGGATAATAATGAAATGAATAGTAGAATGAAAAATAATTTAATATAAATTTTGGAAATTTAATTTATAATTTCTGAATTTAATCGAATTGTGGTTAATACTGAAATTGATAAAATTATCAACTCTAATTTGACATCTAAATTTGGGTAAATTAGTGTAAACGATTTAGAAATTTAAAAATGATGAAATTTGTTTGTTACAGAGTTGAAATTTGAAAATTTGATTTAATTTGTTAATTAATTAATTAATTAATTTAATTAATGTAAAAACAACCATTTTGGCCACTAACACGGATTTCAACGAAATCAGTTTCATCGGATCCGTAACAGTGAATTATTGTAGGATTTTAAGTTTCGTAGCGATCAGACTTGCCGTTTGATCGTACGAACTCGAAATGCCTTGAAATTTATGAAATTGAAATCAATTTGAAAAATATTGATTTTTGCATAACTTCTTCATACGATGGGATTTGGACTTGAAACCTTTTCCATTGTGTTTAAAATATTTTAAAACATTTATTTTGGTACGTGGGTTGATCCAATTTCGTTTCGGAGTCAGAACAGGCTTTTCGGGCCATTCAGCGTTCAGCGCGTTTATAAATCGGGTCCATCTATTCTTTTCAACATTGTCTATAAATACCTTGTTATAAACCTTAGCCTACCTCTATTTCTCATTTGTTTGTGTGTACTATTCCTCTTCACCTCCTCATTTCAATGGCAGACAATTCTAGATCCAATTGCAATTCAAAAATCATGAAATTTCAAACTCCTCAAAAAAATTCAGAAAAAATATATATCGAAGCTCTCGATGTACGCATCTCATATCTGCAGTTCATTTTTAGGTTTGAATCATCGTTTGGCCAGAAATCGATGAACCATTTTCGGCCGTTCATCGCTCGACGATAAACCTTCGTCTGATCGGGAAATCATTTCTGGGTTTTGTGGAGATTGAAGCGCATTGTTCATTTGTGCAAGCTGTTCGACGATTCAACGGTCAGATCGTCGGGAAATCATGGATTATGGTTGTGAGTTGGGTTGGCGGAGGCTATTTTCGCCGCGATCCACGTGGCCAGAGGGGAAATCATGAGGAGGGCGGCGTTGCGACGAAGGAGGCAGGCGGCACGACGAAGAGGCGCTCGGCGGTCTCTTCATGGCGGCTCGCGTTTGAACGTACGATTAGGACTTAGGGTTCGTGCATGTTGAATGGGAAAGAGAGATAGGAGATGCAGTGACGTGGAAAAGGTGAATGACTTGTTTTTTTATTTAATTTAAATTAAAATTTGAACGTTCTGACTCATGTAACTTTCACGTACGAGGTCCGTCTCACGCGCGGTTTTCTCCGCTAAGTTCGTATTGGGATTCCGGACATTTTGACGCTGGTTTGGATGAATTTGGAGACTGTTCAATTTTTTGGTTAAAATTGGATTTAAATTCAATTTAAATTCAAAAGGTGAGTGTCTTAACCCACTCAAAACTTCTAGAATTTCTTATGCTTGTTAAATTTAATTTTTGTTGTGATTATGCTTTTATTTATGACTGTTTAGTATATCTTAATCATCATCTCAGTTAATTGCATTTATTTAAATTAAATCGTTATTTAATTTATTATTGAATATAACTACCGGTTAATTACCTGTTAAATATTATCAGTTATACATTGATAGTTGATTGATTGTTTTGGATGATGATTGTGATGGGTGTATGATTTTATGATGGGTGAATGGATGTTTATTTATATCATCATAATCTGCAAGTTCTTTATTGCTTTGTCATTATTGATTTGGGATTGCGGTTTGAAATGATATATAACTGTATTTTTATTTTAAATTACGGATTGAAATGATAAATATCTGTATCACCTGACCATATGATAGAAAATTATATACAGACACCATCAGTCTATATATATATATATATATATATAAATATTTTGAAATGGTTTCTATGGTTTTGGAGAGAATTATACGGTTTAATAAATAATAAAATTTGATATTACATAAATACTATTTTTATGTATATAGTTAAATTCTTGAATTTAAGCTATGTATAAATTTGTGAAATGAAAATAAGTTTATTCATAGAGTTTGATAGTTTTATATTATAGGGTTAAGTATATATTAAAGATATTGTATATATATATATATAGTTTTAATGACTTAAATAAAAATTTAAGTTGGAAGATAAATATGAAATTGGTTAAGAATTTTACTCGAATAAATGTGATTTGAAATTTAAATAAAATTGAGATTTATAGGGTGGGATTCTTATAACTGGTTTGGCTTAGAGTGATTTAAATGAATATATCAAGTTAAATAAATTGAAAGGATATCCCGTTGTTGAAGTTAAAAAGTTTTGCTTAAATTATATTTGGATTTATTAAGTAGACATTTCAAATATAAATAATAGTAAATAAATTTAATATATATGGAATTATCAAAGAATTAGTTTGAAATGGTGTAATACTAAAAGCTTTGAATTATATGGAAATTGAAATGGTTTAACTAGAGGTTCAAATCGGTATTTGGAATTTATTTGTGAAATTTAAAAAGCTATTTTAATATATAAAGTAATTTAATATTTAAACCATTTAAGTATTCGAAGTTATATTTCAAAGCTATGGGGTTCAAGGTATATAGATTCGAAAGTACTATGATGTTGGAAAATGATATATTTTGAAATAAAAATGATATCATATTGATTTGGGTTTTTAAATGGAAATGATATCGTATTTATATGGTTTTGAAATGGATATTATATTCTGGTCTTAAAAGTACAAACTATTTTGAAAAGACCGCGGTGTTATAATAACGTTTGGTTGTTCGGGATCGAAAGTTGTTATACCCTCTGCCAACTCCGAAAACCACTTTAACAACCATGTACGCGGTGGAGATTCCAGAATGAAATAGGTGGTGGTGGCGTTTCCTTTGAGGTAAATACGTGGATTCGACTCCCGTGAGTTGGCATGAGGTGGCTAAAATAGGAGCGATTCTCGGGCCAATGAGGTAGCACCTTTGATCGGACACATCCCTTCGATATTATACTTTGACTTTTGGATTGATTCGGTGGCCACTTTTGATTTTTTTATTTAGGGGCGTGGCTCAAGTTGGGCGGTAGTTGCGGCTATGCGTTACCACCAGTCCGGATAGCAATTGGTATATCTACCCTAGCATTGCCTAGTTGTGCCGTGTCACCTAACCCAGCGTGCCTTATACGATTTTGTTTTGTACCATACCTATGGAATGCCCTCTGACGACGCTCAGTACGGGATAGATTACGGTACTGTATAGACCATGGGAATATCAAAGCGTGTTAAGGGCTATATGGGCAACCCCATAACGCTATTTTCAGTATATTATACTTTACTTTAGGCACTATTATAATGGCGTATACTGCTACATAGTAGATAGTTTAATGGATCCTTAGGGGGTGTGAATCCCGAACATCTCTTAAGTTACTACACTCACGTTGGACACTGGATAGAAGATGTTAAATCTCGTAAACATCTCTGACGCCATTACTCTCATATTTAATTCTGTTGATTTAACTCAAATAATATATTTTAGTTCTGACTCGAGTGTTTTGTCTTTTAAATTCGCTCGGTTCAGCCCGAGTAGTTGAGGATTCGAAGACTTTAGCTCTGGAGGACGAAAACGAAGATTTATATTACTATTATCAATTATATTATTCCACTACACCATTGTATTCTGTTGCATTATTAATATTCTCTGATATGTGCAACTTTGATATGTATTGTATAAGTAAAATCAAATATTTTGAAAAACAGCTTCATGAACTGTATATTTTATTATTATATTTTATCGTTTCGCTGCAAGATTCTATTTTCTTATTTCTTTCTCTGCTTTTCTTACTTACCCCATAACAATCCTCCCTTCTGTATGGTTTAAGTCTGACGTGTGTGGTTTATCGTCGATTCAAACCATGCGAAAAGGCGGGATATTACAACAAGTCAAAAATTCTAACTACAAACCTTACTAACATTCGCTTACTAACTTTTGCTTGCTTACTTTACTTCAAACTTCAAGTTATACAATATCTAAACAATATGTATATATAAATCAACATCCAACAAATCAAGCAACATATTTCATAACTAAGATCAACAATAGTTTAAAGTTTAGAAGTTCACATAAAAGAAAGATTTTTATCACAATTGTGCTTCCAACTTTTATCCAAAGCGACCGGAGATGCATCCGACTAACAACAACAGCAGATACTCTCATTCTCCTCCTTTCCTTGCTAAATGGGCTTGGCCTAAGTTATGGTGCACACAACCAAGGGTGGTGGAGTTCAGCATTGAAAGGTAGAGGAACTTTGGATTATCATCAAATTCACAAAAACCAAACCTGAAAAATGGGCCATTTAACTGATTTTTGGACAAGTTACCTATGGAATTTGGAATAGTTGTCAAGAGAAAATTCCTCTAAATTCTCTTCTCTATAATAAAAAAAGAAACACTCAAACTGGATCATTTTTGAGGGAGATATGGTCAAAAGAAGAAGTACTTTCGGACTTGAAAATATGGATCCAAAAATGAGTCTGAAAGAAATGAGGTTTGGACATAGCTAAGCGTAGGTTTAAAGAGGTGGTATATATGAAATTGTGGCCATTGGAATTTTATACGGTCTGAAAAAATAAAACCTCCACTAGGATAAGATATGAGAAAGATATGGTAGAAGAAAGAGGAAGAAAAATCAAAGAAATGAAAGGGGTATTTGTAAGCAAGAAACAAAGTAAATTACCTTAATGCCCTTGGTCCTTTACCCTCCACCTCCTCTTGCCAAATCACCATGCCACCCCACCTTCATGTACCTCAACCACAAGATTTTCCCCCTTCCCTTTGCTTAGCTAAGCTGTTTTAAATGCTATACATACTTGTGTGTGCTAATGTCATTTCCAAGTTTAAACATGTTTCATTTCACTATTTACATTTGTCTTACATCCCTATGTGTATATACTTATGTATATACTAATATATACATACTAATTCATTTATAAATTTATGTAAATATGTTTACACTG
The DNA here is from genome assembly GCA_030765085.1 of Allium cepa. Lineage (NCBI taxonomy): Eukaryota > Viridiplantae > Streptophyta > Magnoliopsida > Asparagales > Amaryllidaceae > Allium > Allium cepa. Next base: position 620,386,832 of record CM060942.1, read on the forward strand.
AGTTTACAGCAATTCCAACCTTTATTCGGCGAAAACTCGAAAACTCGAAAAACGAATTCCGGTCCCAATTTCGATTTTTCATTGAACTAAATATTTTTGTAAGGTAATTTGAAAAACTATTTCACCATCATTATTTATTATTTAATAGAGTTTTTTTTAATTATAAAACCTATTATTTGAATATTTAAAGTTAATTAAATATTCTCGAATTGAAGTGTTGAAATTCCGAGTCATTACACTGTCCTTGCAATTCTTTCATTTATTATTATAATTTGTTAAATAGCGTTTGAGTGAAATTTACTAGTTTTTAATAAATACTAGAATTTCACTATCTGGTATGGGACAGCGGTTAAATTTTAGCAGTTACTAAAGAAAAAATGATTTATTCTTTAGAGTTGTATTATCTTAGGGTGTTCGAATTTTAGGCTGATAGATTTTCGAGAGAAGGCCACTCATTTTCCATCGACCTGAGAGTCGATACCATTCTTAAATTTGGGTAGGTAGACCAATTTTGGAGGGATGGGTTTGTCATGGTGTAACAAGGCCGCCATTTTGTTTCTTGGACAAGTGTTTACATGCATGATTAGTCTATAATCGGATGACCGATACCAATCAGTTCATTTCTTTGTATACAGTTTAGATGATGTTTACCTATATTTGTTTTCGATAGGTAAATTCACAAAGTAGTCTATTTAGATATGTTAGATTTATACACTATGCGGTGGGGTCTATTTTGATACGTTAGAATCTGTGTCGCTGTATTAAACTGATAGTTGACTACCACCATTATTTAATTAGTGATGATTGTTTCTTTAGAGATTTTGGGATGGATAATTAATATTTTTCGAATCTAAAGAATTTTGAATTTTTATCACCGTATTTTTAGATGATAGTCCATTGAGACTTGATATGGATTTATGAAATGGTAATTTTTAATAAATATGCCTTATTATGATTATTTGGTTTCAGGCATAGTTTGGCTTATTTTGTTGGTTAATTCATATATTTATGATATTAGTGTCTCACTTTTTTATTAGATATATCTGACCCGTTTATATTAAAACACTCGGGTCGGGCCGAGACTCTATAGGTATAGGGACTCGTTGATTTTAGCATTTTTAGGCTAGCACTAGAGCAGACTATTTTGGCTGTTTCACTTTACTTCATCATGTATATATTGACATTTAGGAGGATATGTCATGTATATCATTTAGTAATCACTGTGTACCTGATACTGTATTTTTGATGCGATGTATATATTATGTGGGTCTAATATCAATATTTTATAGAATCTTAAACAACCGTATTCTCCACATTATTAGACGTCGTTACTTGTAATGTTCTTTAATAATATGGGTATAATGCTCGGGTTGTTACAGCGTGGTATCAGAGCTTTGTTCATAACATTATAAAATATAATTAACACAGAGTCGAGATCTAAACCTAAATAGACTTAGAATCCCATCCCTTGGGTATGTAGTGTAGAATTAGAATTTATATTCCTATTAGGATATAAATATAAACGATTATTGGGAATAATCATCAAGACATATTTGTAAAAAAATTTAATCTATATATAAATTATTGTTATGAAAATGATTTTAAAGTTAGAATTCATTTCTGTAAAGAGTGATATTTAATAGATAGTATAAGTGAGACCTTAGATGGCTTAGATTTGAATATTGCTATGCCCTGATCGGTAAGTGATCAGAGTTGCACAGTAGAAGTTGGAAGATAATTTTCCACCGAAGGTGATTGTTTGTTGTTTGATTAAAATATATGTTGTTTGCATCAACATTTGTTTTGGTTTATGATTAGTTTAAAATGTGGAATTGAATAAAAAGCTATAATTCAAAGAATTTATAAACCCTTTTGAATTGGGATGGACCTAATTATTAATAAAAGCCAGTAGTTTCTGCAAAATAGAACCACTTGTGAATAATAAAAACATTTAAGCTGTTAATAGTTAAAATATATAGAATGGTAAATAGTAATGATCTACCTTTTTTACACCTAAAGATGACACTTAATACATCCTTGGTATTCGTGTATCGATCATTTAAGTTCCCGAAAGACAGATTATTTCAGGTGAATATAGAAGAAGATAGAACATAATCTCACATCATGACGAGCAATATATAATATACATAAAATATTTACAAAAAAGAAATCATCTTTATTTATACATAACATCAGAGCGCACTATCTTATTATCTGTTAAAACTTTGGTTTTAGTATTTTAATGATGACAACTATATCGTCATTTATATCTAGTACATTTCTACTATGCAGGAATGACGAGAAAATCAAGATAGATCATCTATACTCAAGCGCTTTAACAAATCAAAAGATCGTCAAACTACGACTATGTATGCGGTCTTATACTTACTTGTAAAAATCTCCGTAGTAATTCATATACACATATATACACATCTGCATAAAGAAAATTTAAATTATCAAAGAGCTTGAAAAGGCTTGAAAAAGAAAAATGCACAAACACAAAATTCTCTATAGTTCAGTCAAGTGAACACTTTTGTCAATTGACTGAGGGTAGTCAATTGAGAAAAGTATACAGTCGACTATAAAATTTTACTATAGCTTATTTGTTTTCAAATTTCGCAAGTACTTTCAAGTTCTTATTCAATAGGCTGGCTTTTATAACTAGCTGATTGATTACTACATAACAGTTATTTTCAGAAAAGACATTTTAAAGAGTTGCAATCTTCTAAACTTATCTCTTTGAACATAAATGCTATATATGAATTATTGCAACTATTTATCACAACTCTTTGATTTATATGAATATACATCAAGATGAGAAATCATTATTAGCTTCTGAACTCTCTAGCTTACAACTTTCCGATCTCTTACTCTCTCAGGCGCTTGTTACTATTCTCTACATTCTAAATTAAAGAATTATTCAATTCACTTCCATAATCATGAATTACACATTTCCAATCACCAAGGAGTGTAGGAAGAATTGTACTAGCAGTCGGTATCCATGTTCAAAACACACATTTGTCAAAGAAACACTTTTGTGTAAGCCTATTCCTCCAGGCGAATCGAGGGTTATTGATTAGTGCAATACCGAAGGAGAGCTTTGGGACTAGATAAAGGATGGAAGGTCTGAATCAGTATAAAAATTCTGGTGTGATTTCTCTTATTTACTTTATATTGTCATACTCAGTTATATAGTTCTTCTTAGACTAGTATATACACACTTATTATATACATAAGTCATATTATATACGATCCATTACACTTGCATTTGGTATCGAGTAAGGTCATTCAATTTACTATAGCACATGATTAAAAATTGTTTAATATGGCAAGTACATTTCAAGAAGGTTAATCAAATGCTCGTCCCACTATTTAACGTGTCGAATTATGCTTAACGACTAACACGTATGCAAATCTTTATGGAAGCTAATGGTTAAGAAATTTGGCAAGCTACTCAAACTAAATATGAAGCACCTACTACTGACATAATTACTTCAACTGATGCTCAAAATAAAGTGGAAACTAATAATGCCAAAGCCAAGAAAGTACTATTTTATTTACTTGATAAAAATCAATTTTCATGTGTTATGCTTTACACAATGGCATATGATATATGACGCACTTTACAAGTTACTCACAAAGGCACAGCTAAAGTCAAACAAACAAAAATTTCTATTTTTCAAAACCAATTCTCTTCCTTTAAAATGAAAGCAAATGAATCCATTATTAACATTTATGCTAGATTTCAAGCTATTTAACATGATCTCATGGCACTTGGTGTCAAATTCATTGATTTGATTTAGTCACACGAATTTTAAATTCTTTGATTATTGAATGGGAAAGAAAAGTCTTAGCCATTGAAGAGGCTAATGATCTCTCTCAACTCAAAATCAAAGAATGAGTAAGAAATTTGGTGTCGTACGAAGCTAGGCAAGAAAGGAAAAAATTAGAATGTTGCCTTTTAAGCAAATAACAACAATTCTGATTTGGAAGAGGAAGAAATTGTTTTATTGCCAAGAACTACAACAAATTTAGGAAATTCAAGACAATGACAAAATTTCAGAATGGTGGCAATTCGAATTCATCAAATTAAACATCAGTCAAATGTTATGGATGTGAAAATTTTAGCCATATGAAGAAAGATTGTCCACAAATTAATAGTGACAAAAAGTAAAAGCAAATTTGAGAAATTCAAGAAAAAGCGAAGAGCCTTTCTAGTAACTTGGGACGATTCCAATTCGTCTTCTTCTTTTGATGGTGAAAGCAACTCCAAACAAGCGAATGTTTTTTTTATGGCTAGCACTGATGAGGTACGTCTTGAAATAAAGTATGATGAAATTTTAGAAATTAGCATATACTTAGACGATAATTATAGAGAATCTAAAAAACTAAATAAGGAATATGTAGGAAAACTGAATAGAGCGGAGTTAGAAATGGGTTTATTAAAGTATAAGAAAACAGTTTTAAAAGAGGAATTAGAAATAACATAAAATGAATGTAAAAGATTATCTTCTCAAAGTAATGTTTTGTTACATGATTTACAAAATAGCACACTAGTAAATATAAATCTTCAAAAACAAAAGCTTGAACTAAAAACAAGTTTAGATTCTACCAATGTTAAAATATTTGATCTTAAGACTAAGCTAGATCAAACTACCAATAACATATCAAAGCCTAATAAATGAAAACAAAACTTAGAAAATTTGATCAAGCTATTAAGACCATCAGGAGATCGAAATGGATTAGGATTTAAAGCTAAGCAAAAGCATAGGAACTCTAGTACACCGTATACTAAGTTTAAGAAGCCTATATCTAAAATTAAGATTGATACTTCTAATGCAAATACTGTCAAAAAATGGATTCCTAAATCAAATAACCAGTTGATTAGGCAAAAAAACATATATGAATACTTGAAAAATATTGTTTATAATGATAATTATATTTTTAAAGGTCCAAGACCCTCTTGAGTATGGCTACCTTCCCCCACTAACGCATAGAACCCTAATGGAGGAAACGGGTACCAATTAAACTCTTATTATTTTGAAGGTACCAAAAAACAAAGTTAAAAGCTAGAAGAAATGGATACTCGATAGCGGATGCTCCAAGCATATGGCAATTCATGCATAAATGTCATCAAATATAACATATATCGATGATGTCACTATGACTTTGACGATAATTCAATAGGATATGTCATCAGCATTAGGGTCGTCATTAACGTCAGTATATCTGCTTCTCCCCTTATAACTAGTGTTTTGTTAGTAGAAAAATAAAAACACAACTTATTAAGTATAATTCAATTATGTAATAAAGGATTTAGAATCGATTTATAAAAAGCTAAATGTAGTATATTCGATCAAATTAATATTTTAATAGTTGAAGGATTAAGAAATCGAAATATTTATGTTTTATGAATATTAAAATAATAGTGGTTTATGTTTAACCGCAAATCATAACGACCCAAGGCTATGGCAAAAATGCTTTTGTCATATAAATATTAAATATATAAATAAATTAGCCAAAATTGATTTAGCAAGAGGATTACCCAAATAATTATAAAGTTAAAAATTTATGTGATGCATGTCAACTTGAAAAATTAAAAAAAAATTTAAAAAAGGAAATTTCTACAAAAAAATTACTTGAACTACTCCATCTAGATTGGTCAACTCAAGTACGATCAATAAATCTTAACAAATATGTTTTTGTGATTGTCCATGATATTTCAAGATGCAATTGGACATTATATTTGCAACATAAAAATGACACATTTGAAATGGTCAAAATTTTCGCTAAAAGAATTAATAATTTAATGAACTTAAAAATCGAAAGTATAAGAGGTGATCATAGCGAAGAATTTGAATGATATTTTCGAAAAAATTTGCAATAAAAAAAAATTAGTCATAATTTTTTATTTCCACGAACACCACAACAAAATGAGGTATTTGAAAGAAAAAATCAAACATTACAAGAATGTGCACGAACATTGCTAAGTAGCAGTAGTTTTTAAAGAATTTTTGGGTTGAAGCTGTTGCTACTACATGTTATATATTAAATCGTGTACTTACACCAATGACTAAGAATACATGTTATGAAATGTTTTTACGATAAGAAACCTAAAGTGTCATATTTTCATGTTTTTGGTTCTAATTGCTTTATTTTAAATTCTAAGATAATCTTGGAAAATTCAAAGCCGGTGAAGGAATTTTTGTTGGTCATTCTGATCGTAATAAAGCTTATAGAATTTTTAATAAATGAATTAACACTATAAAAAAAGTCTTCATGTTTCCTTTAAAGAAGATTTTAGGAATAACAAAAATAATGATGATAAAGAAGTTTATGATAATAATAATAATGATAATAGTGATAATAATAATACTCTTGTACCTGAAAATAACTTCATAAATAATAACAATAATGATAATGATAATCTTTTAAGATCACCATCTCGAATCTTAAAAGATCGTTCGATTAATAATATAGTTGGTGACTTAATCACAAAAGCTTCAACTAGAAAGCAACTAAATCAAATGAGTCATATAGCTCTCATATCCAACTTCAAACCTAAAAATTATAAAAAAGCATCAAAAGGTGATTTTTGGATTTTAGCAATGCAAGGGGACTATATCAATTTGATTAAAATGATGTGTGTGAACATGTACCAAGACCAATTAATCAATCTGTAATAGGAATAAAATGAGCTTTCAAAAATAAATGAGATGAAAATGGATACATATTTCATAATAAAGCAAGGTTAGTTGCTTAGGGATATAATTAAGTAGAAGGAATTGATTATGAAGAAACATTTTCCCTTGTAGTACGTATTGAAGCTATTAGAACATTACCAGCCTTTGCGTGTCATCATAATGTCAAATTATTTCAAATGGATGTTAAAATGCATTTTTAAATGGTTTTACAAAAGAAAATGTTTACATTGAGCAACCATCTTTGTTTGTTCATGAAAATATCTAGATCATGTTTTCAAACTTAAAAAGGCATTATACGAGTTAAAACAAGCAACCCGTGCTTGGTATGAGAGCCTAAAAGCACATTTAATAAACTCTGGTTTTCAAATTGGTAATGTTGAAACAACTTTATTTATAAAAAGAGAAAATAATGATATACTAATTGTACAAGTCTATGTTGATGATATCATATTTGGATCAACCAACTAAAAACTATGTACCAATTTTTCAAACAAAATGAAAAATGAGTTCGAGATGTCTCATATGGGAGAATTAATTTTTTTCTTAGGACTGCAAATAAAACAATTAGAAAATGAAATTTTTATAAATCGAGAAAAATATTGTAGGGATTTGATAAAACATTTTGGAATGGATAATACATCTGGCAAACCAACTTCAATGAGCACTAGTTTACAGTTGGATAAAGATGAAAAGGGAAAAGATTTTGATCAAAAATTATGCCGAAGTATGGTAGGATCTCTACTATACTTAACTGCAAGTAGACCTGATATAATAATGAGTGTGTGTTTATGTGCACGATTTCAAGCATGACCTAAGGATTCACATCATCGAGCAGTTAAAAGAATCTTGCAATATTTAACCAATACTAAAGATTACGATCTTTTCTACCAGAAAGACAGCTCCTTCGAACTCGTATCATATAGTGATGCAGAATTTGGTAGTTGCAAAATGGATAGAAAACATACAAGTGGCACATGTCATTTTATCGATCAATCTCTGTTTTTGTTATTTAGTAAAAAGCAAAATTATGTTTTCATTTCAACATATGAAGCCGAGTTATCTCTACTGCCCTAATATCTGCTCAAGTAATTTATATGCAACAAACACTTTAAAATTTTGAAGAAGTATAACAAAATCTCCTGTATATTATGATAATATGAGTGCTATAAATTTGTTTAGAAGTCAAATCAACCATACTCGAACTAAACGTACAGATATTCATCACCATTTTCTAAGAGATAACATTGAAAAAGTATTATCTCTCTTGAATTTATTAACACAAAAAATCAAATTGTAGATATTTTCATTAAACCACTATGTGAATCAACTTTAATAATGCTAATACAAGATCTTGGTATATGTTCACTTAATGAACTAATTTCATAAAAATTAACTGATATATGTCATAAATATTTAACAATTTTTTCTCCTGCCATAAAATTTTAAGTATGGTTTATTTTAGTAAAATCTTTAATTTACCATAATTAAAAACTGTTAACAATTATATGGTTAAACTAACTCCGATCTTACAAATTTTAATAAAAATATGTTGACTGTTCTTTTTATAAATGGAAATTTTGTAAAAGAAAGATAAAACAGTAAGATTGTTTAAATAGAGAATCTAAAAATGTTTTTCGATCATGACTCCACCAACTCAACTATTGATTTGACCTTCGAAGAGTACATACGTATATCAACAAAATCCACTCCTCCTCCGAGTAAATCATCCTCATTAAATATTATAGCATCACCTACATATCATACCGGCTACTCTCCTATGGGAAAGAAAGTCAAATGAGAAATTAACCTTGAATCATTGTCTATTAATACTAAAGTTGATGAAATTTATCGCTATCAATAAGAAATGACGGGTGTTCAAAAATAAATGTATTACGAGCAATGAAGTCAAGGATCTTCTCTTAAATTTCTTGAATGGTGTATTCTAGCAATCTGTGGCCATTCTCCAACGAAAGATTCTTTACATAAAAATTCCTCGTTTAGTAGAGACCTTATATAAGCTTACAACATTACTCCAAGAAACTATTGGGAGGAAGGGCCATCAAACCAAAACTTGAATCACACCTCAGTTCGTCCAAATTGGTCTCCATTTTAGCCCTCAACTGAGAAAATTAAAAATAAAACAAACTCTTAGGATTGAACTGAGCACAAGAAATCAGATGCATCAAGGGAGAAATAATGTTCTACAATACATAATTATGAATATATATATATAAATTAAAAAAATTTATTTATATTTTCTTGATAATAATAAATAAAATTTATACCATCATATAAAATACCTTCAAAATAACTTAAGTGAACATATAAAATTGGAAATAAAAAAATTTAAACTATATGAAAAAGAACAAAAATAAACAGTAAGTATTCCTTCAGCTCGGTAGATTGAGATCATTAAACTCAGTCAGCTAAAACCAGTAACAGATTCTGGATCAAAAATTGCCCATTTCAGTCGACTATGACATGATTTCAATCGCTTGAACCCAGTGCTTAGCTAACTAAAATTCTTCCAACAGTCTGCTAGACTAAACTTTAGTTTGTGCCTTGAAAAATACCACTTCTAGTTGACTAAATCCTAGTTTCAGTCGACTGAACGGCACAATTCCAGTTTTTAAAAACCAGCTTGAATGACATACCCTTTGGTAATTTCATCACTTTTCTCTTTTTCAATCAAAAACCCAAGAAAGTTTTTTCTCCCAAAATTCAATGGCACCTCGCCTAAAATAGACGGTTTCTAAGAAAAGGCCTCTCAAAGGAAAGGAACTAGCTAGACCATCCCATCTAGAGTTTGCTTCTGATGAACAATTGCTCTAATGGCTTAATGGCAGCAAGAAATCACTGCTTCAACGATCTCAATGATAAGAGAATCTTTCAGGAAACTTCCCACAAGGTGTTTGAATTCAATGAATTTGGGATTGAACAACTTGCTCAAGAACATGGATTTCTTTCATTAATTGACGCCAAAGAAAATAAGGTAAAAGTTTACCCTTTCCTTGTTAGGATGTTTTATGCAAACCTTTAAGGGGATTTCTACAAACCCCTGAATAATGAAGGCGATGGAATTCTATGGAGTAGAGTCTTAGGAGTTGATATTGTTTTGAATGTTCATGATTTAGGCGTTATATTAGATTGTGATTAAATCATTCTTGAATTAGATGATATAAATCACAACAGGTTTGCTTATGATTCTATTATAGTTATCTTTTTTGAACCAAGAAGAAAAAAAACATCTCTACCAATCTAAGACCCCAAGCTTGAATTATTAATAAAATGATCCTTCACATTGTTTTTCCATGAACTGAGAGCTATGAGTAAATGTATGATAATAATTACGAAATTTTATATGCTCTTTATTCTAATCAAAATTTCAATTGGGCTTGAATTATTCACAATGAAACAAGAGCTATCATGCCCATACCCATCATACTATATTTTTCGGTTCCTACTTAACAAAGATTTTTGTTCACTATGGGTTGATGTTGACCACTCGCAAGATCTTCTTATCTCGAAAATAATGGATCAAAAATCAGTCTCGCTTATGAAGTTTCCTTCTAAGGTGGAGACTCTTCCTTCTTATAATGATTATGTATCTCATTTAGTCCATAACACCATTGCTCAATCATCATCTCAACAAGTTGAATAAGAGAATATTTAACAATAAAATCCTAAAGAGGTCAATTGGAGTTCAGACGATGATCAAGGAATTTTGTTGTTTAAGCATGCTTAAAAATCAAGAGATTATCTTTAATCAATAGAAGAAATTGATTAAACGTTAAAGGACATTTAAGAAAACAACTCTTGGCTTTTTATTGGAACAAAATTGCTTTATGCTCCCGTCCATCTTCACCGTAGAAATCCTATCCGAAATCTTAGATTATCTTGGGTTGGTAAGTCCGTCTACTTGCTGGCATTTTAGTTTGTTAAAAATTTTGTGTCATTTTTATGTTTTTTATTCGGTGTCCATTTGTGTTGAACCTATTATGTGGTCAAAGTTGTTTAATTAACTAATTTGTTATTGTGTTTTGTTATTGCATTGAACCTATTATTTTTTGAACCTATTCTGTTATTATGTTTTGTTTTCTATGTTTATGAACATATCGCTATGTTCAACTGTGATTATCTTTGTTTTTTCTGACAACTATCATATTCAAACTCTATTGTATTATCTTTAGTTTTTTGATGACAATAAGGGAGAAAATCATGAAGGGGGTACACTAAGAGGGAGATAACATGTTGTATATTTATATTAATACATACGGTTTTCATCGTCAGAAAAGGGGAGATTGTTAAAACTCTAATTTTAATATTTTAATGGTGACAACTATATCATCATATATATCTAGTACGTATCTATTATGTAGGAACGATGACAACACCAAGACAGGTCATCTATACTAAAGTGCTACAACGAATTAAAAGATTGTGAAACTACGATTATGTATGTGATCTTAGAATTACTTGTAAAATTTCCTTGGTAGTTCATATGCACACATATACACACCTACATATAGAAAGTATTTAAATTATCAAAGAGTTTCAAAGGGACTAGAAAACGAAAAATGCAAAAACATAGAATTCTCTACATTTCAATCGACTGAACATTTTTCGGTCGATTGAGGTAATCAACTGAGAAAAGTATATTGTCGATTGAGCCATACAATTTTATTATAGCTCGTTTGTTTTCAAATTTCGAGCGTGCTTTCATGTTCTTATTCAATAAGCTGGCATAAGCTGGCTTTTATACTCGCTGATCACTGCATAAGAGCTATTTTCTTAAAAGACATTTTGTAGAGTTGAATCTTTTGTACTTATCTCTTTGAACATAAATGACTATATGTGAATGATTGCAAATGTTTATCGCAGCTCTTTGATTTATATAAATATACATCAAGATTAGAAATCGTTTTCAACTTTTGAACTCTCTATCTTACTACTTTCTGATCTTATACTCTCTCAAGTGCCCAATACTGTTCTATCACATTCTACATTCAAGAATTATTCAATTCACTTCCATGATCACGAATTACACATTTCCACACGCCAAGGAGATTATCAGAAGAATTGTACTAGCAATCAATATCTATGTTACTCAGAACATAAGCTTAGCAAAGAAATGCCTCTATATATAAGGGTATTCCTCTAGACGAAGCATGGGTTATTGGTTAGTGAAATACCCAAGGGGAGCTTCTGGACTTGGCGTAGGATGGGAGGTCCGAACCAGTATAAAAATTCTAGTGTGATTACTTTTATTTACTTCATATTATCATACTCAGTTATATAGTTCTACTTAGATTAGTATACATACAGTTATTATACACATAAGCCATATTATATATGATCCACTACATTTACATTATCAGCTTGTTCATACAAATGCTGGTGAATACAAAAAGAAAAGAAAGTAGTGGAACTATAAAAGATACGTGAGTACGTCTTGGAGGCATCCAGCTCGTCTCCTGAAAGTTCCAAAAAATCTAGCTAAATCTAGAAAATATGCTCGGGCTAACCTGATAATTATAAAGAAATAACACCCAGATCAGTCTGGTAAATAGCGTGAGAAAGCTCAATCAAGTCATATTGGTTTCAACATTTGTCATCACCATGGTTATTCCCAACCTTAATAGAGAGCTCTTATGCACAACCGAATCCATAATATGATAATCTAGAAAGGTGGTGACACACCTTTATGGGAGCGACCAATATAGCTCTACTGCATCTATCATGTTTTAGTCATTTCTGAGGTATGAGGCTCGTGGGGTAACGATTTACCTTCCTTTAGTATTTCATACTTAGAATGCTAACACTACCCTCTAAACAGAAATGAAATGACAACATTTCTCCATAAAAGTTCATTCTTGTTCTGAAAGAAACCGAAGGCACTACCTCTACTACATCCATTTTGGAATCACCCTTAGGACTAGTAGCAAATGACCCTTGCACTTTAAAGAACTCCATTTTCAATACATCATCAAAATGTCTACCATTCGAAACCTCATGTTGGTTCGAAGTGGTTTTCATATCATATATCTGATCTCGGTCTGTCCAAACCAACAACCGAATTTTCGATTGACTCATTCTCCGTTCTTTCAGTAGTAAGAAGAATACATTAGAGTCCTAAAGGGATCTCTAATATATCGCTCAAAGTTATAGACGTTTCATTAGAATGAGTTCTCCCAAGGATTCTCAAACTGTACAAATATGTGATGCTCTTATTTTACTTCTTAAGTCGAAACTGATTAAGATTTGATACTTGGTTATTTAACTATCAAATGCACAATCAAACAACAATTCAGAGATTTAATTTCACATAGAAACCACTAAATCTCAAACTAAATCTTCCATCTATTTAAATTTGTTTCCAAATTATTTATTAAAATATTTATATACTTAAATTACTGCCACAAGTATATTCATAAAACATTATGAAAGATTTCTTACTTCAAAATTATATTAAAAGGATCGCAACAAAAGTTATTTAAATTGAAGATAAGGATAATCACAAACACTATTCCTTTGGTGTTAAGGGTGGAACGAATGTCCATACCATCAAAAATTAAGAAGGTCAGTTAAAGGAATCCAATCTCATATTCTTTCATAAATTTCTTCCACCAATCATTTTAATAAATCTCTTTCATTTATTAAAATCTCTTTTTCTAAAATTCCAAATCCATTTATAAAAACTCTGTATAAATCTCCAAGTTTATTTAACTCTTTTATAAATATTAAAACCATTTATAAAGCCCTTTTTTAAATACCCAAAATCATTTATAAAAACCATTTATAGATATCCAAATCATTTGTTAAACTCTTTCCCAAATTTCGCGATCTCTTTTCAATTTATAAAACTCCTTTTATAAACTTTTTTTATTTAAAACAAAAATCTAGTAAACGTTAATCAATAATTTCCTTTGATAAAAATCAATTATTTAAACACCTTTAAATAAACAAGTTACTATTCAAACCACCTTCATTTAATTACCTTTATATCTAATTAATAAAATAATGATTTTAAACAACCATTTAAATAGTACTAAATTAACTTCAAACATTTTAATAAAATAATTTCTTAATTATCCTTTAAATATCATATTTAAAAATGATAATAAACTTTAAACCATTTTCTAAAAGGATGAAAATTTAAATATTTGACTTCATAAGTTCGAAAAAGGCTTAGCAACCACAATGGTTCACATTTAATTAAGTTTAACTTTCCAGTTATAACATGGGTATTTACATAGCAAGCACATATATAAAGGTAATCGGCCAATAAGAATCAATTAGCATGTGTAAATGTCCAAGTTACCATAATAGTAGAACGGGTTTTTATTCTGCTTAAATAAATGTCGGACATAATCTATTTTGTGAACAATGGCAGAATGGTGATTTATTCTACCAAACTGATGTCTAATATAACTTAATTAGCAGAACGTTGTTTTATTTTGCTAAATATATGTCATTAGGTTTCATATCCAATGAGGTTACATAAAGCTAATCAACAAAGAAGTCCATTGGATTTAAAATATTCTTTTAAAAGAAAGTAGTTTTAAAAACAAAACCGATCTTTAGAAATAAAGAGATTTAAAATCAAACTTTTGTTCAATAATTAAATATATTTAAACTCTTTATTTAATAGTAATTAAACTTTAATAATTAATTAAACCACGATTAGCTTTAAAATACATGATTAAATAATAATTATCCTTTAAATAAATAATTAAATAATAGTTAATCTCTAAAATAAATAATTAACTCATAATTAATCTTTAATTAATAATAATTTAAACCTTCATTTATTAATAATTTAAGTCTTAATTGAGTCCTAATTAAATCATACTTTAATTTAACTTAATTAATAATTAATAAATAATTAAACCCTTTTTAAAATAAATAAATAATTAAAATTAATCCTAGTTAAATATTGATTATTCCTTTAATAATCAATTAAATAAAGATTAAACTTTTATTAATTAACTAATTAATTAACTTACTCGATTAAGACTTAAGTACTAATTACCCTTGTTGACTAATGACTAAGCACTAATTACCTTAATTAATTATTTAATAATTAAATAACTATATAATAATAATTACTTTTCCATACTTCAAATAAGTTTGAAAATACTTTTCAAAAGATATTTAAGTGAAAAACACTTTAGATTTCAAAAAGAGTTCGATTTTTACGAATTGCATCCACAGCGACTATCGCTATATTATCCGTAATTTCAAAACGTATCTTATGCTCCATATCACTTTCAAAGCTCTATCTTTTAATTTTTAACCTACTTTTTACAAACTTGGGATAAATTTTTGAAACTAAATATAAAGTTTTAAAACCTTTATAAAACTTTTCTAAAAATAAAGTAAGTATGGAAACCAAATTTAGTAAGGGATCTCGATGTCGATGCGACTACAAATCAAGTGATACTTTCTTTTTTAGCTTACTACACTTATAAATAAACTCATATATTCAAACACTTGCCATAAGCCATGATCAACATTCACAAGCAACAAATCATAACTTGCAAAATCAAACCAAACTTTATGTTTTTATTTTCAAATTTGACAAACATTACATCCAAGCATACACATGCATAACCAAATCAACATTAATTTACCCAACAACGAACACTTTTTTACAACCAAGATAAGTAATAATTAAATTTTAAAACTTTAGATCAAAAGGCAAGCTTTTCTCACCTAAAAGCTACCTAAAACAACACGAACTTCACTAGAACTTGTATACGATCTTGATCTATGCTTTCTCCTTAGCAAAATAGGATTTTGGAGGACTAAGTGTTACAAAATGGTTCGGTCATCAGGTTTTTGAATTCATCCATTCTTGGTTTGTGGGAAAAATGGCCTTGCTTTGGTTAGTTAGGAGGTATAAATGAGAAATGAATGAACTGTATTGTTTTTGTTTTCAGGAGGAAGTGAAAATGAATGAATATTTTTACATTTGGACTTAGGAAGCCGTTAGATAGTTCTTAAGAGCTTAAGTAAGTAAGGAAGGCTTTTGAAATTGAAATATAATGAAATTAAGAATTAATTTTTTTTTTACATACAAAATGCATAAGGTAAATGACCAAAACACCCTTAAGTACACTACCCTTCACAGTTTTATGCCACACCATCACCATGTGGCCCCCTCCTATGTAACCCATAAAATCATTTCCCCCTTTCCTACCTTGAGCCAACATGCATTTACTCCATTTGTAAATAATTTTTTATTATGTTTCTTATGGTATCTTATGCTAAACACCTTTTTAAACTTTGTTTTATTTTTCCTAACAAGTCACATCATCATTATATACTTAAGTGTGTGTGTGTCTATGTATATTTAGATAATCCTAATCATACTTATGTTATTTATAAATGTGTATATCCACACTAAAGAGTTCAAACATTTCCAATAACTTTTAGCCGATGAAAATTCAAAATTTCGAAAAACGAACTCCAGTCACATTTTCGATTGCTCTTCGAACTAATTACTTTTCTAAACTAAATTTGAAAAACTAGTTCATCATCACTAGTTATTGTTTAAAAGAGTTTTATTTTAATTATAAAATCTATTATTTGAATATTTAAAATTAACTAAATATTTGCAAAAAAGCCATGAAATTCCAGGTTGCTACATAAATTATATATACTTAATTAAATTTGGAATTGGAAAATATACTTAATAAATACAATAAAATACAATAAAATTTGAAAGGTTGCTTGCTATTGTGAATAATTGAATATGGTGTGATGTATTATTTTGAATGCAAATGGTTGATAATGGATGTGTATAAAAATGTAACATCATATGTTAATATCTTTATATAAGTAAGCAAATGATTTGAGAAAGTATGAATATTATTTTTTAAAGTAATTGAAAAATATCAAGGGTTTATTCCGTTTTAATTGGTCCTTGAGTGGTGTTATCCAGACTTTGGCTATATCTAGACTGATCAAACGAGATAGACTCCACGGCCATCTAGACCGATGCATCAGATTAATGATCATGAAGCCCAAAAATCAAACACAGATGATAATATGAAGCAGCAGCAAAGTGGAAGCTAAAGGCGAACTCAATAGAACACTCAGAGTATGAACACTCACTACACCATGAAGATGGATCAGGGACAATCCATATTCATTCATTACTATGGATCATATCGTACCGATTCCACAGCTTAACTCAACGATGATTGATCGATATCCCAGAATCTACAAATCCATTATACATGAAACTTTGGGAACAATAATATATTGAAGAAAGTAGCCCCTAAAATCGATCGCATGCCTAGATGAGCAAAAATGAATGATCAACATACATCGTTCATGATCGATCAGATCATTTCGGCCAAAAGGATTCAGCTTAATGAAGATTGGTCAATATCTTACCTACACAAAGTCGAAATGACACCAAAATTTGGAAGCATGGACTAAAGCCATGGAGGATCTTACAGAAGTAATCGTAGGTGCATTGGATCACAAATGAACGATCGGTACCGATTGTTCCAACGATCGAGATGGGACCCACAATCGTTCATATGGGCTCTTATAGATCTAGGTATTCTTTTGGCAAATTTTAGCCTAATCCATGCACATCTTTCCCTATAAATACAATGACCATTCTCCATAAAGAGGATCCTTCTTTCTACTGCCTAGGCTCCACTATAATTATTCTTCATTCTTTTACTAATGGATTCCTACCAATCCAAACTTTCTCGAAATTATAATAAGTGCAAGATTAATAAAAATACAAAGTAAACGTAGGCCAAGATCGCCGAACCACTATAAAAATATGTACGTTCGTTTACTTTCTCTACTATGTTTTAATTTCGTTCACCATTTTAATCTCTACGACATTCTATTGAATATTGATGCACATTTTTGGCATCAACGAGTGGTTTATGAATTTTGGTTGATATGACTAGCTAACGTATCAATAGAAATTTCTAAACGCTTAAACAAAGCAGAATCGACACAGTATTTTGGAAATGTAATAAGAAATGTTTTACAGGGAGTTTATAATATTTTATAAAATAATGTGTTAATTTGGAAAATTGAAAGCATTATTTTATAAATCTAATTATTTTCAAGCAACGTATGCAGTCATGAGATTAGTGTGAAGTTGAGTAATGGTGAGGCATTGTTGATGTAAAATTCTAGACGATCTACATTGCAGCTAATTGGAAAGACGAATAGATAAAAATCTTATAGCATGCCGATGTTGTATATTTTATTATGAATTGAGTTTGAAAACTATAAATAGTGATATCTGTTAAAGTTGAATTCAATAGCATTTTATTGATAAGTCTATAGATACAATAGATTGTTCTGAATAAGGAAAAGAAATAAAAAGTAAAGAGTGAAATTTATATGAAAAGAGAAAAAAAATTACTTTATAAATTAAATTTTCTAAATAGAGTTCGAAGTTTTGATAACTATTAGTTTTTTGAAAATAAGATTTTAAAAATATATAACTTGGTTTATTATTTTAATTGATATTGTACTCATATGAAATTTTATGAAATGTCCTAAATTATATATAAGCTTAAAGGATTTAATTTTTTTAATTTAATGATTTGAAGTGGAAAAGATAAATGATATATGAAATTGATAGTTTAAGTAAAAGGATTTTTAAATTAGCATTAGCAAACTCCTTTGATTCATTGATTCAAATAATTAATTGATTCATTGATGCAAATATTAATAATTGATTTATTGATATTACTAAGTTGTTTTTTCTTCACCTGGTCTTTACAATATCAAAAATGCAGTAAGCAAATAGTGACCGATGCTTTTCCAATTATGTTATCCTCGCCTAAATGATTAGTGTAGTTCTTCTTTATTTCATTATATACTTAATCTGATACCACTGCACGACCCCATGCATAGCCGCCCATCCCAATTTGATCTGTAGCATCGTCCATAAGATCATTTCCACTAATAAATCCCTATAATTCGTTTTGACTTGTCTTTTGTTTGATATTTTCAGAGGATTATTTTTACATCGATTTTTGATTGATCGTTTCATGAAAAACTTGACTTGTCCATTTTTGAATTTCCTGATATATTCTCGATAATATTTTGACAATACTGATTATGTTAATCTTAATCTTTGATCGAATTTCCTTGACTTGTTCAAATTGTGATTCAGCCTAAGATTAAATGGTTTATCTTCCTCTGAAATACATACATACATATATATATATGTATACATACATACATACATACACATACATTCATATATATATATATATATATATATGATATTAAGTTATCCTCTGTTCCTTGCTCTGCCTCAACTTGTACTTCTTCGTTTGAAATTTTGTAAATTTCTAAAATGCTTGAATTTCATTCCGTTGTACTTGATTTTCAATTATTGATGCTAGCACTTAGTTGCTGTCTTCATTTTGTAATTAGGCGGCCTTTACATTTGATTTAGTTGACGTGGTTGACAGTTTGTTGCAAAGTTTAGTTGCTGAGATATACCTTTATTTTTGATTTTCTACTTTATGGCCTTGACTCATTCAACTCATTGCTTTGGTTGAAATCTCATTTTGGTCTTGACTTCTATAGACCCATTCTTATTCGCTAATTCCAACGATGCTTGTATTGAGATCTTTTTTAACATATGATGTAGAAGTTATTTGTTATGGCCGTTGTTATGAACTTGCTGGTTATAATCAAAAGATTATTACATTTCCTATTTATCACCATTCCTTGATTCAGTTCCAGTTGTTTTGTTAGTAGAGTGTGATGCTTGTGGTTTGATTTCTTTGCTGCCTGTGTACTTCTCATCATCAATGTTTGCTGCATTTACATGTTGGCTTGTCTATATTAATTTCTGTGCGTGTATGTTATATCTGCCTAAACTTAATGTTCCAGTCTTCATGGTGCACTGTATTTCCCTGCATCATTTTCCCCATTTCTTGAAACTATATGTTTTATCATTGTTTGGTTCATGCTTCCATATTGCCTTATTGAGATGGTTTAGGTCTTTGATGGTCTATTTATTCAAAGCTTGCACATGCCTAAACTTGTTTATGTGGCTATCTTGAATTCTAGTCTTAGCTTGTCTTTGTAGTGCATTGTTGTATCTCTAGCCTGAATTATCTCATCCTGCCAGTATGCATGCTTAAACTCTTAGTGCTAACCTGACACTCTTTTGTGCATTTCGGACTATGTTCATGATTATTGCTAATCCTTGAATAGCATGTCTCTTGTGTCTGTGTGCATTTTCCTTAAATATGCACTTATATTGTTTCCTGTATGTTCGCGTGCTTACTTTAACCCGGTCTGCAATGATTTCTTCTTTATCTTTAGTTCTTGAACTCAAATTCATGTACATATGATTACTGCCTTGTCTAGTTTGTTAATATTTTTTTTGAACTGTAATGCTCCAGTATTTTGGCTAAACTTTCAAATGCTTTGTCTATTTTCAATGATCTTGTACTTTTCTAAAAGCTAAGACAATAAGTAATGACTTTAGTTAAAAAAATAGGTTTACTACGTGAAAATTGAGGTTTTATACAAGTGGCTTGCGTATTAAATTTCGTTTCGAAGTTTGTAATTTTGAGTAAAACCACCATAACATGAATGCATAACAATTTTCACAACCAAAGAATGTTTTGGGAAGCTAACTAAATATAACTCAACTTTACTCTTGAAAGCACTAAATAATTTTTCATTTCGGCAGTTAAAATGCTAATGTGAAATTTTCTCGTACGTGTATATTTAGTTGAATGACCGCCACATTATAAATCATTATTTATATGAGCTTATGTATTTGATTTGACTTAATATAGGTACACAAAGGTTAGACGGATTAGAATATGGCGCAGACTTGCTTTTACTCTCGTATAAGTTAAATAAGTTGCTTTAAATGTTTAAATAATGGTACATTTTCATATTAAAATACATAAGTGATAGAAATATTAATATATACTGTGTTTTCGACCATATGATCGATGTATATCATATATATTATATTTGTGAAATTGCCAATGGCCTCCAAACAAATGAGACTTTGCCGAAGTTTTTCGAAAATTCTAACACCTAGAAAATTTTAATAAAATTATCGTGTGCGGAGAAATAAAGATAAGTAATTAATCTATCAATTTATGGTGTATGATAAGCATGATTCTTATGTTAATTACTTAGAGAGTTACATAAGCATTAATTTGATTGTAGATGTCTAATTCTGTTAACATTTGAGTGTGTGTAACGACTTCTTAAAATAAATTGCGATGATGTAATTTTATAAGGAAGGAAATCTAAAACAACACTTTTTTTGAACCGTAATATCATATGAATTGAATTAAAATAGAAGTGTTTGAATTTAGTTTTTTGATAATTATTATTTTTGAAATCGTACTAGTATTCAAATAAATATATTTAATGAAGAATTTTGTTATAATAAAATGTAGTTGGTTAATAAACTTCGTTTTAGATAATATATTAAAATTTAAATAATATGTTTTAATAGATATAAAACATTTTAAATATGAATAATTATGTATAATGGAAACAGAATATGGAGTTTCATATAAAAAGATAAAAAAATTTAATTCAATTCAAACGGCCTAAAACAATAGCCAAGCCCACCTATACGCTTGTTAATCTCCCTTCCCATATATATCCCAGATTTTATTTCTCTTCTGTATAAAAT
This sequence comes from Allium cepa, assembly GCA_030765085.1. Lineage (NCBI taxonomy): Eukaryota > Viridiplantae > Streptophyta > Magnoliopsida > Asparagales > Amaryllidaceae > Allium > Allium cepa. Next base: position 620,408,216 of record CM060942.1, read on the forward strand.
CAAGGCTGCTCCTCTTCATACCCTAATCCCTATTCAAACATGCAAAAGAAGAAATAAAGGGTGTGACATGGTTACTCGACGATGCCAGGGAGGGAACCACGCACTACTTGGGCTGGCCGTGACGAAGTGCTTCGGCAATGGCGGGCATTCTTGTGCTCGGCAAGGCTGGCATTCACACGTGAATTTGGAAAGAGGTGGCACATTCTCCCAAGCTGATACGAAAGGGGATGTTGATCTGCTAGCCAGAGGCAATGATGTTAAAGGAGCTCGGGCAATCGACATTAGCATGAAACTGCTCATGTGCGAAAATCCAAGGTAGTAGTAGCAGATGCAACTAGGGTTTAGGATTAAGGTGATTTAACTAACTCACATTTCTATATCAAAATAATTTGCATGTTTTATTGATTATGATTTTGTAATAAAATTGCGTAATGATTGATTGAAATGCTTAGAATGAAATTACATTCTATAGTTTTAAGTATTTTAATGCAACGACCCGCAAATCCGTACCCCTTGAGCCAACACTATTCTACCTAAATCAATTCAAGTTGTACAGAAATACGAACCATTTTGGATTTAAGAAGAAGAGGTAGAAGAAGAAGATAGGAAACAACAACAGAATCTAACCATCGCAGCGGAATAAAATATAATATATAATAATAGATCTTGACACAAAACAAATATCTGTTATACATTACATTATCAGGGTACATCATCAGAGTTCACACAACATCAATAGCATACAACTAGATACACAACTACTCATCACAGCGGGATATACATATAAAACAAGTACGGGAATACGCATCGTCGTCCAGCACGTCTCTTTGAGCTCCACAACATCATATCCTGTATTTTATAATACTCGGTCTGACCCGAGCATTACAGTTAAATAACACCCAAGTCAGTCTGGAATACCAGCGTGAGAAAATCACACCCAATTGATTATTAAACTTTCAAAAATCCTTTGAAAACAAAAGCATCTCGTAAGACCACATCACAAATAAACATGTCGGGTTTTTACCTTACGATAGCTAAAACAATTTTTATAGAAATCCTCTGATATTATAATAGGGTCTATATACAAATACTTATAAAATAGCCGAAATTGTTACATTCATTAAATTCCAGCTACTAGCCACAGAGTGGGTAATACAAACAAAACTCGTACAAGGCTCGTAGGGAGAATGGATTTCCAACCAATGACTAGGCACTGGGGTACCACCTGTCACAGTACGGGGCCTAGATCACCATACCGAGGAGTACGCCCGCTCCCCTGTAACACAAGGCCAGGACTATCCCTTACTGGATAATCCCAAGTGTGATCACTCCGCGGTTGGGATCAGCAACCGCCCACTAAGCCGAAATAAAAAGGGACATCTGGACTGGAATGACCTCACCCTGCTTGGGTGCTACCCACATAGCCTTGCTGCATAACCCCTGATTTTCAGTCATTCCCATTTGATGAGGCTTGAGGCTAAGCGTTACCTTTTTAGAACGTATCCCTTAGAATGCCCATCGTCCACCCGACGATGTTTCGCAAGCATTCATCCATACAAGTCCGTCCCGGGTTCGAACGGAACCGAAAGCACTATTCCTACTACATCCATTTTGGAAATATCCTCAGGATTAGTAGCGACTAGCCCTTGCACTTCACTGCTCCATCTTCGAATCCAAAATCGTTTTCACGAATCATACAAACCGGATCGAAGTGGTTTTCGAGAAATAAATCTCGATCCCGGTCTCTTCGAAACGATCAGTGCATTTATCCAATATAGATAGTCGGTGACTTAACTATCAATTAATATTCACAAACATCCATCCAACAATAAAAAAATTTCCAAATTATTTATTAACCTCAAAATATCTTCACAAGATATGTTTCTATTTTCAATCCTTTGAAAACAGTTTCAAAACCATCTTTCCTTTCAGAATAAACTTTCCCAATTAATTTCTATCTCCTCTGAAATCACCAAGCACAAAACTAGATTTTAAAATAATTTAAAACACTTTACTTTGAAATATACTTTAAAACATTTATTTTAAAACTACTTCGATGATTTGAAAAAAAACATACTATATGAATATTTGAAAATAATGTTACTAAATAAAATATAAAACTAGATTTCACTTTTAAAAATATAATACTAAATCACTCTTTAAATAATTATTTCTATAATAGATTAAAATAATTATTGCTATAATAGATTTCAAAGGAAATACTTACTTTAGAATTTAAATATTTAGAAATAGTAAATTTTTCAAAACATACTTCTTAAAACAACTTTAAACTTTTAATTTATATTTAAAAATTTACTTTGAAAACGTACTTGGTTATTCAGAGAGAAATTTCCAATCTCAATCACTTAGATCAATTTTCCAAATTGATTCCCAATTTATTCCATTTGAAATAAATTTCTTTACTTATCAGTTCATTTTCAAATTCATTAATTATAGACTTTATTATTATTTTCAGTTTGATTTTTAAATTCTTTAGCTGAAATATACAAATTTCAGGTTATTCCCAATTTCTTCTTTATTCTTCTTAAATAATTTAAATCCCAAATTTAAAATAAATTTTTTGTTCTTTTAGACAATAACATTGAAGTTTAAGTTTCATTAACTTTCTGTTTATTTAAATTTTCCTTCCCATACTCGAGATTTATTCATTAAAATTTTAAAGTCACTTTATTTTCCTTTCCAGTTCATTCATAAATTTATTCAACTTTTCTATAATTATTTTACTTACAACTTCCTTCTTTTATTTTCATTCCCAAACTCAAATCATATATTTAGTGATTCATTATTGCCCGATTATAATAATCAAACCATAGCATTCAATATTTCCACATAATTCATTACAGGATATCAAATATTCAGAATAGAGAATATTAAATAATTAAATAAAGTTGAGGGGTCCAGTTGGATCCCTCCAACCTGTTTTCCCTGCATCCACAGATGTTAGCACAACATAACATGCCAATTCCAAGTATATACCACATTACAGCACATAAATCAATTCAACCATTTCAAACAATTATTTAAATTTAATTATATAAATTTAAATTTAACTGAGTGAGATTTACTCACCTTTATCTTTGTTTGCAATCCAATCCAAACCAGCTTGTTCTTCATTACTTTGACCTTGAATAAACAATTTATATATTTTATTAATACTTGAATTAACCCACAATTTCTTCCTTTCATTTAACTAATAATTAGTTTTAAGTTAACTCCCTTTAAAATAAAATATTTCCTAATTACTGAACATAAGTTAACTAAACAAATTAATTACTAAATAAATTAGTAAATTGTATTATTATTATTATTATTTCATTCCTTCTTCCTGTAAACCTCCCTTTAAAATTTCTATATCTTTAGATCTTAATTATATACACTGCTGATTTATCTAGACACACACACACACACACCACACACATATATATTCACATTATATTCTAAAATGAAATCCTTATAGTACCCGAATCTTGTGTACGTATATATTTACATTAACCCCTTTTTTTTCTTGAACAACTATATAAGAAGAAATTTTAAATTGAGAAACAAAACGCAGATATACCTTATTTTCCTCAGAACCAACTCGTCGACCAACGACCCCCAACTCCCAGTAGCTATGTCGGCCTTCACTGCAAGCTACACACGCGATGCAAGAGAAGTCATCCCCATCTCAACGTCGACTGCTGCGCTTCCACTAGGGCATCCTCGACAAAACCCTAGCTCGACTTGAGTGTCCCAAAACTCGCAGCACCCAAAGAAATCGCGAGATTCCCCTAAACCCTACAAGTTCAACTTGCCTCCACGATCCGATTCTCGCTTTCGATCAATCTATCTTTTCCCCTACTGAGGAAACCCATGCCTAGCTTTCACGACCCATGCTGTCGCCGCCCAATTTGAACAACATCTCGGCCACACCCCGTCGTCTAAGCTTTCGCACTCACAAAACTGGATACGAACCTATAACGATTCGATTCGTTCGAAAAGGAGCACACTGTGGGAAAGAGCGAGATGGAGTTTTTATTTGAACGTTTGATTTCGAAGAGGATTGGAAAAAACAAATCACCGGCCATTTCCAAAAGAAGGAAACTCGAATTGATTCAAGAGGCACGACCATTATTATTATATTTGTTTTTTCGTTTATCACTGTGAAGAAAAGATGTGTGCTTTAATTAAAGGAGAATGGAAAGCAGATGATGTTTTGAAAATGGAAGACAGACATGAAAATTTTTCAGGCTATAGTGCCTTGAAGAACGTAAAAGCTGAAGTGGAGAAAAGTTTTGATGTAGATACATTTTCGGCTGATGGAAAAGAATATATGTTTGTTGACTTAGGTTGTATAAATAATTATATATTTAATTTTCAACGCGTTAATGCTCACACAACGAATCCGATCAACACGGAATTTGAAACCTGATAATAATTTAATATTACGGACCCAAATGAACTGGTTTCGTCGAATTCCGAGACTGTGCCTCGGAAGGCTATTTTTAAATTCAAATTAAATTATAAAATTTTAAAACTGAACAAACCACTGTAAATTTCAATTTTACAACTTCTACCACCTTTAGTATTATCAACATAAATTTTATGAGCTTCCAAATTATTTTTAACCGGCTTAAAACTCCAGATTCAACATTTCACCCAACTTCAAATTATTTAATTCAATAATTTAATTGTCAAATAAATTGTGATATTTGTAATACAAGTTAAAATTACTCCGTTGAATATTTACAATCAATTAAATATTTCGATTTTAAATGCTCGAAAATTTCGGGTCGTCACATTTAGTGTTTGAATTGGTGGATTTGTATGTTTGAAATACTAGACTTGAAACGACGATTAATTATGAAATAGCATGTATGTTGAAAACCATCAAAATGCATTTGATTTTTGTAGTTAGATTATATGATGGTTATCTATTATTTGTGTGGCCAAAGTTGTCAAAAAGCAAATCATATCAATAAATAATTTCATACTATGGAATGATATATTATAGAGCGATGATGGCTCTTGAAGTGCAATTTTTATGGGTTTGTTGTTTGAATTGTTTAAATGTTTCAAAAGGTTTTCAAAATGAAATTTTACCTATTTTGATCCTTATTAGAATTTAGTTAATACAATATAGCTAAATTATAGTATATTATTAACTTATTTCTTATTTCAACTAATAAAGCTTTTAAAGATGAGTAATAATTTTTTATGAACTTTTTTAAATTTACTAATATAAGCATACAATTTTGGGAACGTTTTAGAGGTAAAATATAAGATATGATATTATTTTACAAAAGCGGTTATGAAAGTAATAATTTTAAAAGAGTTCAAAAGCCTTTGTAAATAAGAAACTCTTCTGTAAAATAAATTTATAAGTGATTTTGAAAAATTATATCTTGGTATATGTAAAACTAATTAAAAATCTTTTATTTTATTTATTATGGATTTGAGATTTTAATAATATTCCATGATTTTCTATGAAATAAGGAATTTTAAATAAATGATTGAATTGTCGGATTGGTATGGGACTTGACTTGCAATTCTTTTTCTTATTATTACAATTTATTAAATAAAGTTTGAGTGCAATTTACTAGCTTTTAGTAGATACTAGAATTTCACTATTTGGTATAGGACGGTAGTTAAATTTTAGTAGTTACTAAAGAGAAAGTAATTTACACTCTAGAGTTGTATTATCTTAGAATGTTCGGATTTCAGCCCGATGGATCCTAGAGAGTAGATGACCCATTTTACATTGGTCTAAGAATTGATACAATTTTTAGATTTGAGTAGGAAGACCTATTTCAAAGGTTAGGTTTGTTATGGTGTAATGTGGCTGCCCTTTTGTTTCTTGGATATGTGTTTGCATGCATGATTAGTCTATGGACCGGATGACTAATATCTTTCGATTTATTTCTTTGTATACAGTTTGGACAATGTTTGCCTATATTTCTTTCGGATAGGTAAATCACATAGTAGTTTATTTTGATAGTTAGACTTATACATTATATGGCAAGGTCTATTTTGATATGTTGGACTCTGTGTCACTTTATTAAACTGATAGTTAACTACCATTATTATATCATTAGCGAGGATTATTTTTTCAGAGATTTTGGGATGGATATATAGTATCTTTTGGCACTGAATAATTTTGAATTGATACCATCATATTTTTAGATAAGTCCATTGTGACTTGATATGGATTTATGAAATGATAATTTTTGATTAATATGACTTGTTATGATTATTTGGGTTTAGGCGTATTTTCTCTTTTTTTATTGGTTAACTCACATATTCATGATATTTGTATCTCTCCTTTTTATTTGATATTGTCTGTAACGACCCAGAAATTTCGATCCCGAAAATTCCAGATAGTTAGGAAAAGAAGGAAAGAGATAGGAGAAAAAAAGAAACAGATAACCAAACTTAGAATCTCAAATTCGCAACGAATAAAATATAATATCAAATAAAATTATTTACACAAAGAAAGCTGTATCAGTCAATTACATTTTAATATATCAGAGTTACAACATTACACAACACTGGACAGTTTAAAACAATATTTCCTTGATATACAACAATATATCACCGTGGAGACACTCCATACGTTCCTACCGTCCAGCTCGCCTCCTGAGCTCCAGAACATCCTTACTTGAAAATCTATAATACTCGGTCTGACCCGAGCATTACATCAAAGTAACACCCGAGTCAGGCTGGAAACCAGCATGAGTAAACTCATCTATCAAGGAATACCAAAGCATACAATTTACATACACTCGGGGTAATTTGTATCAATTTACAACTTCACAAGTTGTTATAGACAACACTAATTTTCAAACGTCAATTTTTAAGTACCAAAACTTGGATTAAATAGTCCAATTCACTTAAATCATTCCATTCCAGCTTATTGATTTCACATATCAATCTATAAAGAATCGAAGCGGTTTCGGGTATTTACTAATACCCGACTCCGGTCTCTTCGGATCCAATTTCATCTAAACCCAACTTATTCAATTAAAAACAATTCAAATTTAATTACCAGATAAGGATTTTATACAACAATCCATAATTAATAGATAATCACATTATCACTGTCCGTCCAACATATCATATCATAAAGCAATTAATATCAGAGATATCAACCAATCCAAAACACTTTTCATCATTCAATTATTCATAGGCAAGATTGATCACTTCCATTAATTACATTAATTAATGATCCTCTAATTACTTTCATTAGTTAATTATTCTTAAATTTTATTTAATAATTAACCTTTAGCTTAATTACATTCATTATCAACCTTGATTAATCACAATCAGAAATTAACTTTCCTTAGTTACTCCATCAATTTAAACTAACTCCTTGATTAATTTATATTGATTAATCCTTTAATTACACTGAGTAATTATCACTTAATTTCTTCCACCAAGTGATTATCATTTAGTTACTTCTCATCCAGTAATTTCCTTTTAATTAATTACACCCGATAATTATTCATTAATTACTTCACTAAGTAATTACACTCTCATTAATTACCTTAAGTAATTATACTTAACCCAACATCAAATGATTACTTTTAATTAATTAAACTTAATTAATTAAATAAAATTATCCACATCAACTTAATTAATTACGCGGCGTAATTAATTTCTTTAATCACTTCATTAAGTAATTATTCATAATAATTCTTTTACATTAAGTAATTAACCTCTTAATTACTTATCACTTAATTATTTCTTAGTTGATTAACCTTGATTAATCGATCCTTAATTATCACTTTTAAGTACATTAAGTAATTAGCCTTTAATTAATTGCACTAAGTAATTAATCCTTAATTACTTTTCTCAAACAATTTACCTTTAATTAGTTTCATCAAGTAATTATCCCATTGGTTAATTATTCTCAATTAACTAATCAACCTCTAATAATTAACCCTAACAAATTAATCCTCAATTTATTAAATTAATTATTTTATCATTTGGGTAATTGATTTCTAATTATTATTTAACTAAATTAAATGCTGGAGTACAAAATCTCTTAAGTTCCTATTAAATAAAAATCCAATACACTTGACTATTCATATATTTTCAATTCAAATCGACTTAATCACATTTGACTTTATAAATTAGGCTTTGAACTTGTTTACAAATTTGATCAATATCTTATTTCAAACTTGTAAAAACAAAATTTACTTTGAAACCCTTTGTTTAAAATTTTGCTTTGCCTTGCTTTAAAATTTGGTCCATCTTTCTGCTTTAAGTTACCTTTGCTCTTAACCTGATAATACCTTTACTACCCATACTAAAATCCGATGTATATACAAACATCCCGAGACTATCCCAAATTAACCCGAGCCACAAATGAAAATACCCGAGTCAAAAATTTGATCCAAAATAACTCTTCTTATTGATGAACCTGCGAACAATCCAAACTTCTTCCTTCCAAACTCGAGTACGCATACGAGAAAACCCACATATTTCATGAAGCTACCATACTTGCAGCAAAATCCTGATACCAAGCGAACTTGTGCACCGGTGCACGTGCACCAACCCACGGCGGCGCTCGTGCCTACTCGATCATCGTCAACAAGACGGCGTTGCCCAACTCTACCGATCACGACCACCTATCTTCCGAAATGAACAGGAAATCGAGAGTCAACGTGGTCGAACCCACTGGAACACATATCCCTGACCAAAGACCGCCTCAACCAGACTTCTCTGACCACCAGATGTCACGAGACTTCACCCAAAGCTTTGCCGACGTCACACGCTTCTCTTCCCCATGACCGGCCTCCTCCGATGCACCGACGATGGCGCAGCAGCCCGATATTCTTCCTTCATCAAAAATTGATACAAACCCTAGTTCGACAAAATGTCATTGCCACGGTGCTCGAGAAGTTCACCATATATTTTTCCATTGACCCCCTTGCTATCAAATTCCTTCAGCCTCGACTACAGCCTTCATCTCCTCCAAGATCGCTAGTAATGGACAGTTGTCCCAAATCAGATCAACTTGCAAAAGCTTGCGATTTTCAATTTTTAAATCATGGTATAAAAATAAAGTTTTGTTAATACACCTTGTCCCAAAGATGATCAGAAATAGAAGACATGATTTTCTTTCAAATCTTAAATCCTGAATAATAAGAACAGAACAATTGTTCTGTAAAACTGACATGCACACCCATTCTATCCATATATATATAATTCATATTAAACAATCATATGATCCTTTAACACACTTCACTATAAATTTAATGCATGCAACAAGATTTTTTTTAAAAACAAGATAGAAATTGTTTACTCATGATTTTTGACGAGGCAGAGGAACAGGTTTCGTTGATATGAAAACAGAATGTCTGAAACCTAAAATCTTATTATGCCCCTTTTGGATTTACACTGTTGTTTGAATTCAATCTGGACTTAATTTAATGGTGTTGAACTTAGGAAAACTGCACAATTACAGATTTTTGAAATTGCATGTTTGATCCACCTTGTTAAAGTCGAACTTGAACTTAAATTTGAGCTGTAGTTTACTCAATTGAAAACTTGAAGTTTGAATCTTTGCATTTGTTCCAGTTCTGAAAGGATTTATTCGATTTTTTCATTTAGTTTTGCTCCAGGTTTCTTTTTTCTTTTAATTTTTGAGAATCAAAGTTGTTGAACTAAGGAATAGTTTGGTTCTCAACATTTTATTATAATTTAATTTAAAGAAAACTAAGGCCATTTTAATTGCATAATATCTTTTAGCTTACACATGTCAATTTGAATGCATACAAAGTTTAAAATGTTTTTACATTATATTTTCCATTTGCTTTAAATTTATGTATATTTTAAATTTTTCCCTCTTATTTATCTCTATAACTTTTAAAGAAAATGATTTAAAATCAACTAATAATTATATATATATATAATTATTAGTTGTAAATTTATTTTTAAGATATTATTTAGAAGAACTAATTTAAAACCCGATATTAATTTGATTCTTATAGGCTTAAGTTCTTAGCACCTAAATTAATAACCATATATATATATATATATATATATATATATATATATATATATTTGTACACACACTTATACTTGTATATGTAAACACTTATAATTTTAATATAATAAAATTTGCATATATCAATTTATATATTTTATTAATTTACTACAAGAGTTATAAATTTTCTGATATTTATAATCCAGTATTTATTATAACTCAAATCCAATTATATACATCTAGATATTATTAATTACCAGAATTTATTTGTCAATTTACAAATTAATATTTTAATAAATTAAATCCTGCTAAATTCCAATTAATAGATGCCTAAAAATCCGGTTATCACATTGTCCGAGCCATTAATTTTTAAATACTCATGTCACAAGTATAGGGATTCATTGACTTTTGAAATTTTGAGCTAGCACTAGAGCAAACTATTTTGACTGTTTCAATTTACTTCATTATTGTATACATTCACATTTAGGAGGATATGTTATGCATATTATTTAGTAGTCAGTGTGTACCTGATGCAATATTTTGGATGCGATGTTTATATTATGTAGGTCTAGTACTGTTATTTTATAGACTCGTATTTTACTATGTGTATGATGTATATTATTCCGCTATGATCTTTGGCTTCAATTCTGATTTATTTGTATTAAATAATATTCTGGATATTTTAAACCTATGTGTCTATTACTTGTATTGATACTGTACACGTCAAAAAATTTAGTTCAGATCCACAAAAAGGTAATAAAAACGTGTCAGTGTTAGTCCGAAGATATAGTCACATTAAATCGCCCTTAAACAGCCGTATTCTCCATTTTATTAGACAAAAATACTTGTAATGTTCTTTTATAATATGGGTATAAAGGTGAGGACGTTACAGTTGCAGATTCTCGACAATTGAGTAATGGATGTGATTTTGAGTATATGATTTGGATTGGATTGGATGTGACATGAGTTTGATGGCATGTTCATTATGTTAGGATATCATTCCTTTTTCTATTGTTCCTAAATAGCTTATGGTGTAAGAAGTTACTATATTAGTATTTTTTTTGATTTGATTTATATGCCTAGACACCTATCCTTATTGAGTTGTCTCATCCATAACAAGGAAGAATAATAAGTCGTTGAGGTAATATATAAGAAAAGATACTATTGATTGGTAGTTATTAGAAAATGGATTGAGCTTGGGTTTTGGTTGTGAAGGGTGTTGAGTGTGAATTCTCGATTTTAAAGGTAAATTCTAGATTAGATTTGGTATAAAACTATATAAGGATAAATATTTTGGTATGTTTGATGAGTACGTAGAAATATTTAAATATGGATAAGTATAATGATTATAAGAGTTAGTGTTAATTATGGACGGATGAAGTATTCATAATTTTATAGATTAATATCGTTTGAAGAATAAAGAAATGATGTAGTGTTCTAACTCCTTTTTATGAAAGATATTCCAATTTGGATTGATGAGAAGGATTATAGGAGAAGTATTTCCAATTGTTGTAGATAAAGGGTTTTAATAATGGATTTGAGCTATTGAGGATAAACTGATTTTAGAAATTTAAGAAAAGATGCACTAGATTGAACGGATAAAGTATAATAAAGAAGTACCAAAGAGTGATGTGAATTCAGGTGTTAAGTGATAATCAAAGAAAAATTGATTAAAAAGGCTGAAGAGAAGGTGTATGGTTTGCACGCATAGAAGATGCGAAGGCGATTTTATGTAAAATGGAATCTGGAAGTTCAGATATGATTTTAATTAAGGAGCAGATAGATTGTTTTCGATCATCAATCATATTGAGGAGAAACTAAATATTTAGAAAAACTCTTTTGGAAAATTGACTTACAGGTGTAGAGTTTACATTATATATAAGGTGCATGTAAATAATGTATTACGTAGTCGATTCTTTTAATTTTAGCACCATCTTAGATTAGAACTTTACTTAGGTTAGGATTTCACTTAGATTCAGTTATTTTGGTTGCTATGGTTGTGTTGGCTGAATAGAATAAGATTACCCTTGTTTGGAAGTTTGCTTAGTTGTAGGATGTGGAATTTAATATGGAATATTTAGATAATCGAGGAGGCGATACTTTGAGTAATAAGCGCTTTGGATATTGGGAGAAGTGATATCATAAGTATAATGATGCCACTCAAGTTAGATCAAAGATTTGGATGAGATATTATTATGTTCATTAGGTTAAGACATTGATTATTTTGGATATTCCTTAGATGAAGATGGAATAATATGGTAAGTCAAGTTGTTTGGATCTATTTGGGTAAGACAACGTTCCACTTTGAGTTGTCTTGCCTTAACAATCCAAAAACAAAATGAAAAACTATTACTATATGATTTATGTGTTAAATGTGTGTTTTTAGGAATGGTTTGAGATGTTATAAATTGGTTTGAGCACGTTGATGCTAAGGCTACTTGTTGTTATGCATTGTGGCATTAGTTATTTGAGATAGCTACAAGGATTCCCAAGGTTGGAGATATGAATGTATGATTATGATTAGTATCTTTGGATGAGTCATGCCATAGTAGAGTTTGCTAGATTTATCATGGGAAATGATTTGGATAGGGACAGTTGGAAAGTGGAGTAAATCCGAACTTTTCAATTCAATTTCTTTCCAAAGTGTTTTTCTATTTGATTGATTATTATTTCAGTTAATATCTTGGTTTGGCTAAATAATTGTCTGGATTCATTGTTGTTTTATCTGTGTTGTGGATTTTTTTGTTTTCTTGATATATTTGTATATTGCAATTTCATTGACTTATTGCTATATATATTATGTATGTATACATGTGTGTGTGTGCTCACCATGTGATATGCTAGTGTTAATTATTATGAATACAATAGAATTTATATGATCACCTTAGGATTCTTGTATCATGTTTTAAATGTCGTATCATCCCATTCACATAGGTTGGCCCAAAAGTTAGATATTTGCATATATAATATCATTTTCATACATATCATGATGTGATGTTGTGTTGTTGGTTGCATTTTATGAAAGTACACAAACATCATAATGTACATTAATGAAGCACTTACACATATTTTATGAATTTGATTTCAAATTTTAGATGCTATGTATGGATGTTTAGTTTTGAATGGTTGCTTTTTTTGGATGAATGGTTAAATGATTTATTTTGTATGATTATATATTTGTGTGATACGAGAGGGTACGATACATTATTTTCCCTTGGGAATTTCGGAGATGAAATTCTTTTAATGGGGGGAGAATGTGGTACGCTAAAATTTTAATTAAGACTTAAATGATAATAATAAATAGTAATAAGTAAATTTAAAAGTGAATTGAAGGGTATTTTGGAAAATTTCCATTAGAAGGGCAAAATGGTCATTTTACAAACATTGAAATTTGACGACAAAAGCAGCACCATTGCAACTGTCTCTTTTTTCTTAGTTAAGTAGTATATTTGTTTGTCTCAATTGAAGTCGCATGAAGGAGATGCGAGTGAAGCAAGTTTTGGAGTTAAGTGGCCTTTAGGAATTGGGCTTTTGAGTTTTGAATTTGAAATAAATGGTTAATGGTCTTCCTCCAAATACTTAAGAAAGTACATATAGGTGTTCCCCAAAAAACAACTATGACATTTCTCTTCTTCTTCCTCTTCTCCTCTTTTAATACACCCAAGACCAAACATCAATGTCTCCCTCATATTTTAACGACAATCCATGAAACTTGTGGCCTTTCGAAGCATATCTAGAATGATGGGACGCAAATTTCTAGAGTAGGGGTGCATCAGCCCTAGAGAGCGAGGGACGATGATGAAAATCGCGCATGCCGATTTTTCTTCTATATCAATCTTCGAAAGTGCATATCTCCTTCATTTACCAACGAATTTACACGAAACAAGTCGAAAATTGAAGCATACAAAGAGTACTACGCACAAATATGAGTTATATGAGTTTAGTGGCTAAATAATAAAAAAAAATCCCGTAACCTATTTGATGCAGCTAAGGCTAGAGAAGAAGTTGTGCAAACTATAATTCCTGAAAACATGAGTTTGTGGTGTAGTGTGATGAGTCATTCACGACTCAGTGAAAGCATGAGTCGTTGCCGAGCTAAGGAAGGAGGGCCACGAGTCAACAAGCCAAGGGGGGAGGTAGTCCGACCTAAGAAAGCATGGTCACGACCTAACAACGGAGTTTTGGGTCGTCTCCGACCTAAGAAAACACAGGAAGAAGCATTCCGACCTAACAAGCTCCGACCTAATGATATTGAACGAGATAACTGTGCCGAGTTACGGGCTAGTGATGTTGAACAAGATAACTTCGCCGAGTTCCGATCTAAGCAAGCTGAACTGCCTTCTATTTTAGGTCGTAGGGGATTGGGTCGTGTTGTATTTTAGGTCGTTACCGACCTATGGGTTGTGTTGGGTGTTAAGTCGTGAATCTTTGAGTCGTTATATGTTAAGTCGGTAACGAGTTAAATCGTGTACATATGTTGTGTGTTGTATTGCTTAACTCGGTCATGAATGGGAAGTGTTAGGTCGCGTACGACCTATGATGAGTCGGTCGTGTTGAGTCGGGTGAGTTGTTGTATGTAGGTCGTACTTGTTAAGTCGGCCAGGGGTTGAGTCGTTTACATTGGGCTGTATTGTAAAGGGGTTGAGTCGCGTGTGTTAAGTCGGTCACGACTTAAGTTGGGTCGTAGGTCGGCAACGACTTAGGGACTGGGTCGAAAACTCTATAAATAGGGGCGTGTGTTGTACATTTGGGGTGGTTGATTTTTGAATAAAATTCTCTTTGTTAGCTTTGTGCTTTCATACCAATTGGTAGTTGAGTGTAATCTCCTATCTCCTCTTTCGGTTAATCGAGTACGCTCGATTCAACGATCGTAGAAGCCGATTCACGGAATCTAGTGCGCTAGATCAACGTGCGAAGAATCGTAGATCTTTAAACACGGTATAGTGCGCTATCAACGTGTTTGAGATAGCTAGAGTTCGGTATCTTTGGATCAACGAACTTGGGCATTTTGGTATCTTCAACTCACCGATTGTTACATTTCACCGATTGAAGTTTTGTTTGATTAATCCGCCGCGTCATTATTGGTATCAGAGCCATACTTAGCCGATCATAGCTAAGTTGATTCTTGGAGCCAAGTTTTTGAAGTTTTTGAAGTTTGAAGTTGTTCATCGTGTTCATATTGAAGTTGCATCAAATTTGGAGTGTTTGATCCATTTCATTTTGGATCGAGGAGTTGGAAATTGTTTGGATCTATCTTGGGTTTTTGCGCGCCAAGGTTTGAAGTGCTTGAATTTGTAACCGAGACAAGTTAGGCCGAGGCAAGTCATAGCCGAGTCAAGGTTGAGCCGTGTTGAACCATTGCCGAGCTAAAGCCTTGCCGAGTTAAGTGTTGAACCGTAATTTGTTGAAGCTTGAATTTTTGTGTTCGAATTGTTGAAGTGTTTGTGAGAGTTTTTCAATCATGCCACCAAGGAGAGCTAATCGTCATCAAAACGTTGAAGCTTTGTATCGTAGAGAAGAAGCCGAGCTTATGGAACAACGTATTAATGAAAAGTTTGATGAAGGCATTGGAAAATTGGAGAGATTGATGAATGATTTGAATCAAAGGAGGAGATCACCAAACTCGAACCATGGAGGAAACCGAGTTTCGCCATCGGTTACGGAAGCGAGGAGGGTATCACCACATTCTTGTAGAGATAGAAGAGAAACATCAATTTCATCACGAAGAGATCATTATGACTATGCACATGAAGAGAGGAGAAGTCAACGTGAATTTGACAATGAAGCATATAGAGATGAAGAGAGACATAGTCAAAGAAGCATGCATGAACGAAGGGATGATAATGGTCGAGATCGATGTAGGCGTACTTTTGATTTTGTTGAAGAAGGTGATAGAGCTAGTATTCATTATCGAGATCGAGATCAAGTTCGAAATTCTTATCGGGATGTTGAAGATGATCGTCGATGGGAATCGGGTATGAAGATGGAAATTCCGGAGTTTAAAGGCGGGATGGTTGTTGAAGAATTCTTAGATTGGTTGTCTAATGTGGAGGAAATCTTTGATTTCAAGGAGGTCCCGGAGAATCGAAGGGTGAAGTTGGTTGCTACTAGGTTGAGGGGGAGAGCTTTGGCGTGGTGGCAGCAAACTAAACTTACTAGGGAGGGAATGGGGAAGTCAAAGATAGAATCGTGGGATAAGATGAAGAAGTTAATGAGATCTACTTTCTTACCTTACAACTACCAATAACTTATGTACCAGAGGTTGCAGAATCTGAGGCAAGGGACAAAGTCTGTTAGTGATTATGCTGATGAATTTTACCAACTCATTGCCAGGAATGATATTATGGAGACGGAAGAACAGCTAACTGCTAGATTCATTGGGGGATTGAGGATGCAGATCCAGGATATGGTTAATATGTTCGATCCTAGATCCGTTGCAGAAGCACATCAGAAAGCGTTAGCTTGGGAGAAACAAGGAAGACGTGAAGGTGGTGTGTTTACTAATTCCAATAATCAAGCAAGGGGTGTTGGTGGAAGTTCTAATGTTCCTAAACCTGTTTCAAAGCCAGTGGTGAAGGAGGCTGAGAAGGCGAAGGTTAGCAGTGGGTTCAAGTGTTATAATTGTCAGGAGTTGGGTCACAAAAGCAATGAATGTCCGAAGCCGAAGAAGAGAACCATGATTGCAGAAGTTGAGGAGGATGATGGTGAGGAGGCAGAATGTTCAAATACACCTTATGTTGAGGAGGAAGAAGAATTGTTTGGAGATGAAGGTTGTAGTCTTATGATGAGGAGAAGTTGTTTGACACCAAAGCAAGAAGAGGATTCTAGTTGGCTGAGAAGCAATATTTTTCAATCGACATGTACTATTCTGGGGAAAGTCTGCAAGTTCGTTATTGATGCGGGAAGTTGTGATAATATTATTTCTACAGAAGCAGTGAGGAAATTGAACTTGAAGACTGAGAAGCATCCTAAACCGTACAAGCTAGCATGGTTAAGGAAGGGTGGTGAAGTGAAAGTGTGTCGAAGAGCTTGTGTTAATTTTTCTATTGGGAAGAAGTACAAAGATGAAATTTGGTGTGATGTAGTGGATATGGACGTATGTCATCTGTTGTTGGGCAGACCGTGGCAGTTCGATAGAGCAGTTCAACATGATGGTCGTGCCAACAGTTACAGTTTCATGTTCGAGGGTACGAAAATCACTTTGGTTCCTAAGAAACAGCAACAGAAGGAGAGCAAGCTGGAGGAGATTGAGGAATTGAAAACTTTATTATCTTTGAAAGAGTTTGTTAAGGAAGTTGAAGAGGAGCCTGAAGTATTTTTGTTGATTGGGAGAGAGAGTAGTGAAGAAGTTGAGATTCCGGATGAAGCAAAGCCAATTTTGAAAGAATTCGAAGATGTCTTTCCAGAGGAGTTGCCTAAGAAGTTACCGCCACTTAGAGACATTCAACATCAAATTGATCTTGTTCCGGGAGCATTGTTACCACATCGACCACACTACCGAATGAGTCCGAAGGAACATGAGGAGTTACGAAGGCAGGTGGAAGAGTTGTTGGAACAGGGACGTGTTCAGGAAAGCTTGAGTCCTTGTGCAGTGCCAGCATTGTTGGTGCCGAAGAAGGATGGAACATGGAGAATGTGTACAGATAGTAGAGCTTTGAACAAGATTACTATTCGTTACAGATTTCCTATGCCGAGGTTGGATGATTTGTTGGATCAGTTGAGTGGGGCAACTATATTCTCGAAGATTTATTTGAAGAGTGGTTATTATCAAATTCGAATCAGACCTGGGACGAATGGAAGACAACTTTCAAGACGAGAGAAGGGTTATACGAATGGTTGGTTATGCCATTTGGTTTGTCGAATGCACCTAGTACATTCATGCGGGTGATGAATCAAATCTTTAGACCATTCATTGGGAGGTTCGTCGTGGTTTACTTCGATGATATTTTGATATACAGCAGGAGTACGGAGGAGCATGTTCTACATTTGAGGGAAGTATTGATTATTCTCCGTGAGGAACAATTTTATGCTGCTACGAAGAAATGTGTGTTTATGACGCATACTGTTTTATTTCTGGGTTATGTTGTTTCAGGAGAAGGAATTCAAGTTGATCAAAGTAAAGTTGAAGCAGTCAGGAATTGGCCACAGCCAAAGACAATTACAGAAGTGAGGAGTTTTCATAGGCTAGCGTCATTCTACCGAAGATTCATTCCACACTTCAGTAGCGTGATGGCTCCAGTGACTGATTGCATGAAAGGGAAACAGTTTGTATGGTCAGAGGAAGCGGGAGTTGCTTTTGAGAAGATCAAGGAATTGTTGACGTCTGCACCAATTCTTGTTTTACCTAATTTTCAGTTATTGTTTGAATTGCATACTGATGCTTCGAAGGTTGGTATTGGAGGAGTTCTGAGTCAGAATGGGAAGCCAGTTGCTTATTTCAGCGAAAAGTTGTCAGGGGCAAAGATGAGATACAGTACATATGACGTTGAGTTTTATGCTGTTGTGCAAGCTGTTAAGCATTGGAGACACTATCTATTTCAGAAAGAATTTGTTCTGTACACAGATCATGAAGCATTGAAGCATTTACAGGGGCAGGATAAGATTTCAGCGAGACATGCATCGTGGATAGCATATTTACAGAAGTTTACTTTTGTTGTCAAACATAAATCAGGGGTGACAAATCGGGTAGCTGATGCTTTGAGTAGGAGGAGTCATTTATTAACGACAATGAAAGTTGAAGTGACGGGTTTTGAGATGTTGCCGGAGATGATTAATGAAGATCCTTACTTTGTGAAATATGTTGAGAAAGTGAAGGGTGAGAGTACCGATGAATTTACGTTGGTTGATGGTTTTCTGTTTAAAGGGAATCGTTTGTGTATTCCAGATTGTAGCTTGAGGTTGAAAATTGTCAAAGAGTTACACGAGGAAGGGCATGTGGGCCATGATCGTACTTTGCAATTGATTTCACAATCTTACTTTTGGCCGTCGATGAGAAAAGAAGTGGAAAGATTTGTGGAGCGATGTCATACTTGCCAGGTTTCAAAAGGAACAGCAACGAATGCAGGGTTGTATATGCCATTACCAGTACCATCTAAGCCATGGGTTGATATTAGCATGGATTTCGTTTTGGGTTTGCCGAGAACTCAAAGGGGAAATGATTCGATATTTGTTGTAGTGGACAGGTTTTCGAAGATGGCACATTTTGTTGCTTGCAAGAAGACAGCGGATGCAGTTCGAGTAGCACAGTTATTTTTCAAGGAGATCTATCGACTTCATGGTTTACCAGAATCTATTGTTTCTGATCGAGATACTCGTTTTCTGAGTCATTTTTGGTTGAGTTTGTGGAAGATGGTGGGAACGAAGCTGAAATTTAGTAGTGCTTATCATCCACAAACTGATGGACAGACAGAAGTTGTTAACAGGTCATTGGGAAATTTGTTGCGATGTCTTGTACAGGATAATTTGAGAAGTTGGGACATGAAGTTATGCCAAGCTGAATTTGCACATAATCATGCAGTGAATCGTAGCATGGGATTCAGTCCGTTTCAGATTGTGTATTCAAATTTACCCAGGGGACCGTTGGATTTAGCAGTCGTACCACAGACGAAGGGAGCAGTTAAACGAGCTGTCGATTTTGTTGATGAGCTGACTGAATGTCATAAGATCGTTCAGGAATGATTGGAGAAATCGAATGAGAAATATAAGAAGTTTGCAGATTCGAAACGACGAAATGCTGAATTTAAAGAAGGTGAGTTAGTTTATGCTGTATTAACGAAGGATCGTTTTCCGGTAGGTGCTTATAATAAGTTGAAAGCCAGGAAAATTGGTCCTGTCGAAATTGTGAAACGAATTAATGACAATGCTTATAAGTTGAAGCTGCCGGAGGATATTTACACTTCTGATGTATTCAATATTAAGCATCTTGTGCCATATTATGGAGATGAACATTTTGATGAGAAAGAATTTGCAAATTCGAGGACGAATTTTTCTCAACCAGGGGAGGATGATGCAGCTAAGGCCAGAGAAGAAGTTGTGCAAACTATAATTCTTGAAAACATGAGTTTGTGGTGTAGTGTGATGAGTCATTCACGACTCAGTGAAGGCATGAGTCGTTGCCGAGCTAAGGAAGGAGGGCCACGAGTCAACAAGCCAAGGGGGGAGGTAGTCCGACCTAAGAAAGCATGGTCACGACCTAACAACGGAGTTTTGGGTCGTCTCCGACCTAAGAAAACACAGGAAGAAGCATTCCGACCTAACAAGCTCCGACCTAATGATATTGAATGAGATAACTGTGCCGAGTTACGAGCTAGTGATTTGAACAAGATAACTTCGCCGAGTTCCGATCTAAGCAAGCTGAACTGCCTTCTATTTTAGGTCGTAGGGGATTGGGTCGTGTTGTATTTTAGGTCGTTACCGACCTATGGGTTGTGTTGGGTGTTAAGTCGTGAATCTTTGAGTCGTTATATGTTAAGTCGGTAACGAGTTAAATCGTGTACATATGTTGTGTGTTGTATTGCTTAACTCGGTCATGAATGGGAAGTGTTAGGTCGCGTACGACCTATGATGAGTCGGTCGTGTTGAGTCGGGTGAGTTGTTGTATGTAGGTCGTACTTGTTAAGTCGGCCAGGGGTTGAGTCGTTTACATTGGGTTGTATTGTAAAGGGGTTGAGTCGCGTGTGTTAAGTCGGTCACGACTTAAGTTGGGTCGTAGGTCGGCAACGACTTAGGGACTGGGTCGAAAACTCTATAAATAGGGGCGTGTGTTGTACATTTGGGGTGGTTGATTTTTGAATAAAATTCTCTTTGTTAGCTTTGTGCTTTCATACCAATTGGTAGTTGAGTGTAATCTCCTATCTCCTCTTTCGGTTAATCGAGTACGCTCGATTCAACGATCGTAGAAGCCGATTCACGGAATCTAGTGCGCTAGATCAATGTGCGAAGAATCGTAGATCTTTAAACACGGTATAGTGCGCTATCAACGTGTTTGAGATAGCTAGAGTTCGGTATCTTTGGATCAACGAACTTGGGCATTTTGGTATCTTCAACTCACCGATTGTTACATTTCACCGATTGAAGTTTTGTTTGATTAATCCGCTGCGTCACTATTCCTTACCGATAACATCAATATTCAAGTTAATAAATCTTCTTCATTTCTTGACAGAATTCAATCCACCCATCGAAACAATCTTATTGAAGAGAACTATGATTTGGGAAAATTATTCGGTGTGAAAATAGAAGTATCTAGCCAAAAATGGACAGAACAGTGAAGGTAGAAATCCATCTTGGAGTTTTGGTGAGTGTGGTATCTCTGATCTCGATATAATGCTTTGATATTGATATAAAATGGTTTAAGGATAATTTAGGATGTGAAATTAACTTATGTAAACCTGATTGTAGGATTAGAAATAAAATTATATGAAATAAACTTAGTTTTATATTCAATAAACAAATAATTACCAAATTTCACAACAAATTTATATTATAACTTGATCTAAACTTATATATTAATGTGTGTGCGGATGTATGTGTGTGTTAGGGATTTAAGAACTTGAAATATAGTGTATATATATAAAGTATAATCCTAGGAATAATAACAAATAAGATTAAAATGAAAATCTATAACATGAAATATAAACTCCAGAAACAAAATTCGTTTCTAGATGTTTTAATAATGCACCGGTGAATGCGCCACCAGTCGACCTATGAACACCCAGATTTGGAATTTCAAGCGATTTAATTATCTGAGTTAACATGTCTCACTTAAGTTACTTCATATGGTGATTTACGAGGTTGTCTCGACACTTTTATAGTATGGTTGGTCGTTGTTTGGATGCACAGATCGATGTATGGATATGATATGTGTGCTTGGAATGGTAGTTTTACTCTAGGAAAGTATGATGTGTAGTTTGATGATGGTGAGGCTCAACATTCAGGTATGTAGTTTGGCAATTGGGCGAGTATGTAAGACCCACATGAAAATGATGAAATACGATATGGTGTATGGCTTTGGATATTGTAGTTTTGATAAAGTATAAATGTATAGTTGGTGATGCGAATATCTGAATCTTGTTGCGCCCATGGTAGGTCCTTGAATCATGGTACTGGCGTGATGTTCTCCTATAGAGCATCAAGGCTGGTCCAGAAGGGTTGATGTTGACAACAGTCCACCTGTAGCGTGCGTGGTGGGATAGGTGGGAGTCTAATGCGTGACTATCCATTATCGCACGTGGTGAGACCAGATTGTCGTAGACATGTAATCCTTTATCGCAAGGGGCGAGACCGAATTACATATAATGTTATTTAGATAGTATAATATCATTTTATAGTGCTATGAAGGCGAGTCTAGGTATTATTCTTAGCCTTAAATCATGTTATATCAGTGTCGTGGTAGTATACTTGTATTAGATTTTCTTCACTTACGCGGATGTATGTCTAACCCACTACTATTTTTTTCTATCTATATTCTTCAAGTTGATGCAGTCAGAGGCATGATAGATCTAGAGATGAAACTTTTATGTTCTATAAGTATTCTAAATAAAGTATTTATACTAAAGACTTGATGTGACAGTGGGTGATGTTATTTGGATTTGGATTGTACAGACTTATGTATTGATATTAGATATGTAGTCATATATATATATATATATATATATATATATATATTTGTGTGTGTGTCATATGATATTTTATGTGACCATCTTCTGTGAGATTTTGAAAGTGATTCGTTTGTTTAGTTTTTATTTAACGCTCTCTTTGCGTATATAAGCATGTATCATCACCCAACGACTCACCGTTCTGGACTTCGTTGTGTAGTTACGGAGTTTAGAAATGGTATGTTGTTATAGTATATAACCTGATAACCAATCTTATTCAAAGTAAAATGTATTTTCTTTCTATTATATACTTGATATACCGTGTTATATTAATTAACTAATTCATTTAATTAAATGAATATTTAGTGGAAACTCCATAAATAATATGTTTGTGATAGTAGTTATAAAGTGTTGTAATCGTGAGTAATTTATCACAATAAATATAAATATACCATTTTACATATTTCTATTCAAGATGTATCGAGGCGATACATCCGTTGAGACTGGATTATGTAACACTCTCCAAATGTTGGACAGTGTGCTAATCGTGGCTGTTGGGGGTTCTAAGGGATTACTTACTGCTAGTTATTGCATAACTATGTAATGACTCACTTAATAGTTTTCATTGCTTGATATAATTAAGGTGAAACAGAAAATACGATGTGGCTAATTTACACAGTTAACTCGACTTAAGAATACTGTCTATCTTAAATTTGAAAGCTATGCTTTGATTATAGTCAAATCATGGCACATCGTCGAGTGACTATAGTTTGGTACAGTGGAAATATTGGAAGTGAAGCACTATTCAAGAGAGGATTGTCCTCTCATTTATATGAGGTTAGTATCAGGGTTAACTCAAAGTCAAAATCTTTGGCCAAAGCATTTCGGTTAATAATAATTATTAAACAAAGGACTTTGTATTTGGATTATAGAGTTGAATATGAACGGTATTGGAATTTTGACCATTACCAAACGTTGTAATTTCAAGGTGTTATAGTTTTGACAAAGAGATTGGTGTAAATAAAAGTCATAACTGGGTAACTCCTAACAAAGTAAAATTAGATTTTATTGAAACTAAGTAAGCGATAAACTTTTCCAAATTGTTACGTCACCTATTAAGTAATGTATGAACGTTAATATTCGAATAGTTGAATATTAACTGCCGAACGAATTTATACCTAACGAGTCATACAACCGAAATAGTGAATTCTCCTTTGACCAAACGTTTTAATTAATTTATAATTATTTAATTAATTAAATTAATGTTTATGAAATATTAATTATAATATTTTATTTTGACTTGACGAATATATATTGTTAAATGTATTTATAATAGTCATATGTATTTTAATCGATATACGATATCGATACATGTTTAAATTGGATTTAAATGCAAAATAATCATTCGTGCTCTAAAAGAGTTCAAGGCTCATGATAAGGGTTGGTCATTTTGGTTGAGAAAAAGGGTTAGAGGCTGCTACAGTATGGGCTACAAAGGAGTGAAAATGGATGGTTGAGATGGAAAGAATTGAGTAAAAGATATGATCTTAAATTCTCTCCTTTCCTTCCTCTATTTAAACATCTCTTCCTCCACTTGATAATGATCTTTTAGATCCTCCATACATATGGACTACTGGCTGAAAATTTTGTCTCTGCTCTCCATCTTTCTTAAGCTCAAATCAAATCAATTCATTTGTTATTCAATAGCGAGTGGTCAATGGTTCAAGGACAAGCACTCCATTAGATTAGAAATCATTTCCAAGAACTTAGATCATCATTTCAAGGTGTGCTTAAAGGATTTGGCTATAAGGTATATTTCTAATTTGATTACAAACATAACTTATATTTATAATGTCATACACACATACACACTCATACACATATATATAGTTAGTTAGCTAGTTAGGTGATAATTCCAATATAAAGATATATTATCACAATTTTGATTGGTCGTATGTTTATGTATACATGTTTATAAAAAAATTATGAAAATCCATCTCTGTATAGCATGGCTTAGAGTTAAATTTTTTATTTATATAAATAATTTAATACATAATATATACATGTATGTGTATAGTTTATAATATAAATACTGTAATACTGTTATGCAAAATATGAAAAATATAACTTTATATATGACATTTAATAAATATATTATTCTTGTAAAAAATAAAGTATTTTTTAATTTATATATTATTTTTAAATACTTTTTAAATCAATTCATCGTATAAAGAATTATATAAATTCATGTATGTATCATAACATATATTTTATATTTTCTAAAATTGTATTGATACAAATTAAACTCACAGCAGAAAATAAAAAAAAAAATTGTATTTTAAATATTTAAATTAATATTGGAATTTTTTAGATTATTTCATATCATAAATTGTCAAATTACGAAACTTTCTTCTAAAATTTGCTAGAAAAATAAATTTTAAATTTGTTTCGAATAAAATATTTTTATTAAATTTTAAATAATTTTAAACAGTTTTATCAATATATATAGTTTTCTTTTTTAAAATTTAAATTTAAAAAAGAATATCCCATGCCTTGTGTAACAATAGATCAATATATATATATATAAAGTTATTTTATAATCTTGTTCATATTAATGTGTATATATTTATTATACATAGACATATAAGCATTTAACATATTCACATATATACATATATATATATATATTAAAAAAATATTATTTATATAAGTACTATTTTTGACGGTATAAAAAATTATTTATTATATTTTAAATGATATAGACATATTTATATATTAATCAATGTATACGTTTTGCTAATATTATATATTTATATTCATATATAAATATTTATATGTTTGTACAAAATTATAAATAGATAAAACATTAATATATATCTACACTGTAATATTTATTATTAAACAAAAGTATATATATGCATTTGAATAATATATTTGCATATCAAATGAGCTAATGTATCCACTGCGATTTAAATCTCAACATCTATACACGAACATGTTACCCTGCATGGATTGATAAGTTACACATGAACATACACATATATGTGTGTGTATATGATATACACACCTACACACACACACACACACACACACACATATATATATATAACATAACATAAATTAAATAATACTATATCATTTTATAAAGTTAAATAACATAAAAGATTTTATTTAAATAAAATTTATAATTGTTCTAAATAAACTAGACTTCATAGGCCCAATAAAAATCTGATAAGGTAAAAATAATTTGAAATCCACCCATAACTTCCACAGTGGGTTGGCCCAGTTCCAACACTCATGTCTCTTATCTACCTATGGATTCGCCTTAGTAACCCTTCTTCGATTGTACTTCATTAACTTTTTTCTTTCCTTTCCTCCTCTTTACCTCCTCCATCCCTCAACATCTTCCACCTCTATTGCACCATTTGGAGCGATCTTTAATATTTTGTTCTTTGGAAAAGTTTGGATGTTTAAAATTAGGGTTAGGGTTTGGATTATTAATATTCGCTATTGTTTAATATACTGCAAACTGAAATTTGGGCTTCAAGCAAGTAACAGTTACATGCTGCATAACGAGATTGAATTTTTCATTCAAAACTTGAACCATAAGGACACACTATGAAACATGCTTAGACTAGATACATCGATTGCAACATGGATAATTTCAAAAGAATGAATGCAAGAATTTTCACTATCAAACTGAAAAACAAATTCACAATATGTAAGGAAATCGAGTTGTACCTAAGAATTCTTAGCACAAATCGAATAAAAAAAGCAAGTGCATCTCAATTTTTTTTATTAAAATAAGTGATTCTCTCTAGGAGGAGAGCACCCATATAACTTTATTCTACACTTAAAATAGTTGCTACCAATAAGCCTGGCATGCAACAACAACCCTCCCAACATAAAATAGAAAAAAACTAGACCTATAACTAGTGGACAATCGAGATACTAAGAAGTAAAGAAGTCTGCTCTAAATGAAGCCTTGATAAGTCAAAATATGGTGATGGTTAGGCTGTTGAGCGCGGACGTGGTTATCTTCTAACATAGAAGCATCAATCTGTGGCAACTATATCAAATCAGGGAAGGTAGATATGGCATAATCTGTCTAAATCATAATAGCCTACCAAACTTGAAGATCTCAACAACAAATATGAGTCTTGCACGTATATTTGTATATATAAAATGAATATATGTGTGTGTGTGTGTGTGTGTGGCAGGGTGAAGGCATACAAATAAAAGAATATTTAGTAATCAAGCAAATATGAGGTGCTCGGGTGGCTAACTTGATTATTAGGATACACTAGATCTGTGCTTACAGCCATGTAATGTCTCCTACTATTGTGAATGATTTTCCTTTAAAATGTCAATCTTACTTTTTACCCTTTTAAGGATTCCTTAAATAATTTATGCTTGGCTAATTTTTAGCTAGGTTTTGCAATACAATTGTAAGTAAACAGTGTAATAGCATGGGTCAAGATATTAGAAGGGGTACCAGTATTGTTGAACATCCTCTGGTTTCTTTCGAACCAAAGATACCAACAGATAATAATAATCTCTACTTCTAATAATAAGAATTCCCCAAACTAATTTCAACCGTGTCTTTCTGAATTTTCAAAAATACTCTTTGTCTAATCATGTATCCCACATGCCACACCCAACATCTCGCATCCTTCAATGTTTCATTTCATTACCCTACGTCACTAGAAAACCCTAACCACCACCTTAACCATCACTGCTATCATTATCGATAATCCATTGTCGATACCAATCACCCAACATCTCTTACTAATCATTGGAACATCTACTCCATTAGGCGGCTGCTGTTAATTTGAGATCGACCTTTGAACACGATTTAGGTATTTATTTCTTCGCTATTTTGACATCCATTTCTCTTAAGTGATGTACGAACTCTTTACTTAATTTTTTTGTGTTTGGATGTTAATTCACATATTGATGAGAATGTGGAGTTTTGCTGCTTCTGTAGTGATGAATTGGTTAGTGATAGATACATCTTTATAAACATTAGATATTCTGTATATTTTTGTTTGTAGAGTCTATAAATGGTAAACTGACATAGAAGCTTAAACTTAAATCCATAAAAGCTAACAAAATAATTTGAGACGCTTATTGCTTATATTCAGCCAGCAAACAAAAAATCAAGACCAACCAATATCAATAACAAAGTAAACAAAAGAGGTATCCATCAGTAGTTTCAACTTAAAAGGGTATATATGAGTTCCAAAAACATTCAAAATTATCTCCTGTTATTTTCTTTGTCTTTACATTAACATGAAAATGTGGATTTATGTTGCGTGTGTGGTGATTAATTGGTTAGGGGTTAATACATGTTTATAAACATCGGATATTCCGTATATTTTGGTTGTAGAGTCTGTAAATGGTGAACTGACATAGAAGCTTGAACACAAATACATAACATGAAATAAATTTCCTATAACAAAGAAAATTCTAAATTGTCTCATGTTATCACTTAGAAAATTAAAAATTGTCTTATGTTATCAGTTACAAAATTCAAATTTTCCTATAACATAGAAGCTTGATCTTCGTTGCTATAAATTTAATTAGATAATTGTGTTGAATGACATGATACCGTCCTTCCTAAATTGGCATACACATAGTTACCAGTAAGAATTTTTTCCCATTTTAAAGTATTTATTTTTTATCAACTAGATAATAAAAAAGAAAAAAAAGAAAAAATGATGTTCTGACTGTGTTAGGCTCGTAAACGGTCGTATATTGATTCGAATAGTGTCATATTCGTATCTGTATTTGAAATCATTTTTTGGATATCGGATATTCATACCCGTGGATGAGGATGGACGGATATTTATCGGATATTTTTCAACCAATTCACAATAAATAAATATAAAAAAATAAATAGAAAATTTTGATTTATAATAAATCTGTTTCAGTACTAAAAGTATAAAAAATATAAAGATGCTACGGATAATACTTCTAAGCAGTAAATATTGATTTTTGTACACATATTGTATATTTTTATCTAGATAAAATAGTAAACGACAATCATTTTATGTACTAAAATACATAAAATAAACTGTAATCTTGGTAATAACCAGACGGATAATTATCAGATCTGTATCTTTATCCATTTTTCGGATATCGGACAATTTTCATTTTTTTTGAAATGGTAATTAGATACAACATGTCACTGGGATAACATATCACAAATCACTTGTAATAATAATAGTGTCTAACAAGATTTTGTAACAATGGGCATATTGGTTTCTGAGAACATTCTAGTAGCAGTCACATTTGAGATCCACATTAGTTGAAGTATGTCAAAAATGTGAAGAGTGTTTACAAGTATAGAATTAGTTAGGGGCAGTTATAGTATATATGAGTTGTGTTTTCTAAGTTTGAGTTATAAAATACACATGTTTTATTCAAAATTAGGTTCTTTTTCTTTAAAAGTTCAATTGTGTTTAATTTGTTGTGAAGTGTTAGCCACATGTGTAACTCTATTTTAGGAGGCGCATTGGCTTTCCAAATTAGTCCTAAGGTCATTTCCTTTGTCCTAAAATTTTTAAAGAATATGTAGACCGAGTTTAAGGATTATAAATTATTATTTTCCTAACACCATGTTTTAATATCACTTTCACTATAGAATTCAAGCGTTAAGCTAAGTGCTACAAAACTGAGTCAATGTACCACTTTCTAGGACACGTTTGAAGTTAAAGTTCTATAAAATTTCAGCATGAGGCACGAAAACCTCAGAAATTAGGGCATTTTTAAAATTGCAAATATCATAAAGATCTTTGAATTCCAGTCTCAAAGGTATAGCTGAAATCCAGGTATCATGCCAAAAGGATGTATTATTACCAAAATAGACTATGTGAGTAATACCTAGACTATTTTTAGATTTTTTAAAATGGATTTCCAAATGTTTGACATATTGCTAGGTATGTGGCGATATGATGAATGTTTTAAAGTATATTATAGAATTGGTTAAAAATCGTTTATTTTCAAATTAGGTTTTCGCTATTGTTATTAAATTCCGTAGCCATTTTTCCAGTAAAGATGTAACGCCCCACCCCGAGACCCACCTTAGCAAAGAGAATTAACGAGTAATTCTATCTACTAAAGCGGAGAATAGGGCTGTTTAAGGGCGACCATCTATAATTTTGTCTTAAACATCCATTGAATACGTTGATAAATGCATTATAATTTTTCAATCAAGTGGATCGACATATTCAGTAAATGCTTAATCCATAACTATAGGTGGCTAACGGATCTATCAGAACAAAATACAACAACTGAATGTAAACACATCATATATATACATATACACTGATATGCGTTCAGTCCAATACAATATGAATACAATAAAGGTGGTACACGACCACACCATATACATCGAATAAAATGTATAAATATCAGAGTATGCGGAAGAAATAAACTACTCAAGAGAAAGAAGAGCTGGTATCCAACATCAACTTCAAGCTAAGCCCAATAGATGATACCTAAAACAACTCGGTCTGACCCGAGTGAAAACACACGGGTCAGGCTAGCTAGAACTTATCATTAGTAAAGGTGATGATAAGAGATAAAGGGAAAACCATTCCATCGTTGCCAATGGAATGATATAGGTCATCAAGTTAACTCTAGAGTTATACATCAATGGTTCATCATGATTGCATCGAAGAATACAATATGTATATTAGATGGTCATGGTTTATCTAATTATATATATAACCGAATGAAATGGGTGAGGATATGGACCATAAAGTAAATCTTCATAAGATAATTAAAACTTCAAGAATCCATCATAAATAAAACTCATCTAACAGAAACTTCTTAATTATTATACCTCATCTCATCGGTATAAATATAAATATATCTCAAATCCGTCATTAACTCATTATAAAGGAATCTCCATAATCATTTATGCCTCGTATCATTGGTATAAATATAAATATATCTTAAATCTATTATCAACACTCATCATAAAAGCATTACCATAATTTATACCCCATCTCATTGGTAATGTCTCAAATCTATCTTGATAGAGCCTGGAAAGAATCCAAAACATCATATTCGAAATCACAAATAAAACCATGTATGTCAATAAGTCTTTTTCATACATAAGGCTATACAAAGCATCATCATCAAAATAGTGATATCGAAACACCTAAAACCTCATGGAAAACAACACGTGCATTTACATCTTGACTAGTACTACCATTATTTGGTACCATTCATCGTGATGACTTGGGGTCACATAACATCATAACATCATGATCATCTTGATTGACTATAGTCCGAAACATCTTGATGACACCCAGTCACAAAAACCTGAGTAATAACATCGTGATGATTGGAGTCGAGTAATAACTTCATGAACATCGTGATGCCTCCAATCGAGTACTCTGTCTGTAGCACTAGTAACATCGTGAATGTGTCTCAACTTCTCGAATAGGAACCTAATAGGCGTCAACGTACGTCCCATACCATACGTTCGTACCTATTGGTTTACTAATCGTTAGTCGATGCCATATTAGAAAACCATCATAAAACATCATCAAATAAACACTGCCTCATCTCATCGGCGAGTGTAAGATACCTAACTCATCTTATCTCTTACTTGGACGAGTTTTAAGTGACATCGAGACTTGTCTCATTTCATCGACAAGTAAAAATTCATTGTAAATATTGAAATCATCATCAATCCATCATAACAACTTGCCTCATCTCCTAGGCAAGTAAAAGAATATCGTGATGGTTATTTCTAACCATAGTTGCAAATTAAAACTTAACATCAATATTGCATCATTTCATCGGCCATCACAAAATGCATCTAGATTGGTTCGTCGTCGAATGTACTCAAAGAGTAATTCTCAAACCAATAATCTTCACCAAAATTTGGTAACTTCTAAATCAACTCAAAATAACACTTCAAATTGGTTTCGATCGTACAAGTCCGATATTAAGCGATAAAGCAAAAATACATGTCCCATACCACATATTTTTTTATACTAAATTGTTTAATTTCCATTCTTATACGTCGAAACTCATAAACATAGGCTAAATTATATTTAAAATAATTTTTTAGAGAAAATAGAATTCTTAAACAATTAGAATTAAATTTAAAAGCTTTGTACAGAAAAATCCATTATTTTAAAGAGAACGTTTATTATACAAAAACTTTAAAATAATGAATAATTAATATAAAAAATCTCTTAAAAATGCTACAAAATACTTATTTCATAAAAAATGATATATTTTTATTTAAGAAATTTTCAAGAATTTATTTGAAATTAAAATCATTTAAAATCCTCAAAATACTTACATATCGGTATTAACCGTTATTTAAATTTAAATGGAATTTAAATAAAACTTTAATCTCAAACTTCTTCAAATCTAAGATAATATATTCATGGACATCATTTTCATCTAATAACATCAAGTTTAAAAAAAAAGAATGCGACTGAAATCATAGAAATCGTCAAAATATCATCAAACACGGAAATTAAACACTACATATATTTCGGTTCTACTATAAAGAATATATATTTTCACATAGAAATATACAAAATCTGAGAATAATTATAATATAAAAGTTGTATACTAAATCATCAGGTTTCCAGAACTTCAAAATTTTCTAAATTCAAATAGGTAACAAGGAAGTTATGATCAAATTACTTTCTAGGTGAATATGTAAACACTCTCTGTCAATGACAGGACGGTCATAAAGATATGGCACCATATAGACAACAAAAATACTAAAAACTCAAAGCATAAAAGTTATAGCCTAAATCATAAGGTTTCCAGAACTTCAAAAATTTCTAAATTACTACTAGTAACAAGAAAGTTATGATCAAATTACTTTCTAGGTGAATATATAAACACTCTCTGTCAATGACAGGACAGTCACAAAGATATGGATTTTTCACCTTATTAACTTAAAAAATAATCAAAATTCAAAACATCAAACTTGTAGATCTATGTCTATGCTTTCTAGATAATCTAAGATTAATGAATTCCGACTTAAAACGAAAGAGATATGTCCAATTTACTAAAGGAAATTTCACAATTAAACATGCAACAAACAAAATTGAGATTTCTTACCTTGAAATCTCAATCAAAGCAAGAAAATGGGAGTTTAAAACTCACCTTTGATTTTAGATAGCAAACACTCAAATTTGTAAAGAAAGACAGGAGCTTAAAGGTAAAGTCCTTTCTCTATTCTTATTTTGGCGAAGTTCTTCTTGAATTAACGGCAAAATTGAGTGGAACTGAGATTCAATTAGAGAAAGCCATTGTTTTTCTTTCTTTCTATTTACTGTATCTTTTGTTTTGGGGAGCAAGATGAGAAAAAAAATTACTTTACACATATTTCATCTTTTCTAGATGGTTCTAGAGAATGTTAATGGATTCAAACCTTACCCAAATAAGCCCAAGACAAATATACTTAGAGATATTCCTATGTTATATACATATTTAACCTATTTAATCAATTTATACACTAGTTTTCTCATTTTTAACCAAACAAATTATCTACAACAAATTGTTTGCAGCAAAAATTTTATTATATGTAAAAAAATTATTTCGACAATAAACAAGTTATTTTTATAAATAAAACTCTATCTTTCACAATATTTTACAAATTACACTATTTTAGTGTAAAAACACTATTTTTAATGCAATAACTTAAACAAAAATTTCTTTCGGGTCAAATAAATTGCAATAAATCATTCTATCACTTTTTAATCATCAAAATATTTTTTTTTCCAATTAAAAATATTATTTTCCCTATATAACACAATATTGCCAATATTCCCATTTTCAGTGAAAAATCACTATTTTCATCCATTTCAACCAAATAAAATTTATTTTTAAGTCTAATGAAGTGTATTAAAATGTTTTGACATTTTTATAACATTAATACATCATTCCAAGGCTAATCACACTTCTAAATTTTATTTTCTTCATATTATTCCTTTTATTTTACAATAGAAGGCTAACATTGGAATAAATTTCCGATATTACTAATTAACTAAAATTAAACCATCACAATTATTTATTTTGAATCCAAATCCAAAAATAAAGTTTTTCAAACTTTGTTTCATTCATTTATAATTTTTTTTCAACCATCAAATGTTGAAATAGGCTTCAAATAAAATATATGACTTATTTAAATTTCAAATCCCAAATTATATTCATCAAGATGTCTCTTATATAGAATAAACAATATAATCACTCATTTTATTATCCAATTCATTTTTAAACAAAATTTTAAATTATAATTTTCGTTATAATTTAATATTAATAGTAACCTCCAAAATCCTGGGTTGTTACAGACTCCCCCACTTAACAAAATTGCGTCCTCGCAATTTCTAATGGAAAAAGGCTGTAAACAACACAAAAATTCAATCGAAAAAGATAAAAGACAAGCTCAAAACTCAAACATTCATACTCTCAACATAGAATGGTAGACAGAAACAAGAAAAAACTCACTTGGTTAATCCAATGGACCATCAAATACTAATATAGTGATTAGCAAAACATCGAATTTTCCAAGTAACTCGAAAGAATTTTGAAGATATCCTGCCTTTGAATCAAAACTCATTAAAATGCTCAATAATTAATCAGTCGAAAATGATTGAATTCACAAAACTCTACGAGTAGAGTTGGGATCAAACTCACTTAAACCCAAACTCTAAGCAATAAAGAAGATCATCGATAAGATTTTTTGCATAAATATATGGAAAGAACATCCTTACAACAGGGTAAACACAATAGACAAGATTGATAAATCACAAGATGGCTTCTCACAAGGCTATCAAATCGAACGACCGCGAAAAATGCATGTCGTTAATAATAGCTCAAAAATAGAATATACTCAAGAACAAGGATATAAGCTCGAACTATCTTCTAATCCAAGATATTTAGAATTTTTAAATCTCAACATCTTTTAAATTATAATTCTCAATTTTCAACATTTGAAAATTTTCAAACTTTTTACTATATTACTTAGTAAGTTATTTAAAACTCAAATTAAAAGTCCAAATTCCTTCTCTTACTTCATATTTAATTTTCAAAGAATTTTCCTTTTTTCTAAACCCATAATAATATTTCTCAAAATAAATTAAGGGTTTCAATTAACCACTTAAATAGTGTAAAACAATCTTCAAATTCTCTTATAACTCTTCTCTTAAAACATCCAATGTATACAACATAGATTCTAAAATCTCAATATATGCTTCGAATAAAGCACAACTCAAAAATAATCTCATTTATATTCTAATCTTTATAATTTAAAAATAAATAAATGGAATTGCCTCGCCATTGAATCTCTAATAAATAAATATGTTTGTTGGCTGCAGAGTTGATCGAACGATCAAAACTGCCTCGCCACTCTATTACTCGTCTCTAAAATCAATGGCTGCAATTACCATTCAAAAATAAATTTAATATTTAATCTCAAAATATTATTTTCAAAATCTCATTTTTTAAAACACAAACCATCGTGTCTGATTGTCTCATCATAGCATTTAGGAGATTCCTATCGATAACGTTGATCAGGCGTATCGACCAGAACTCTTAACTACTCGATGGACAACCCAACACTCAAAAATTATTTCTATAAAAGAAATACTACTCATGTAAATATATTCCCAAAATATACTTTGATTTTTTTTTAATATCTCAAAGCTCAAATTTCTCTTTAAAACTCATATTTATATAGCTTCAAAACTCAAACCAAAGAACATTAGAGAATGCATCAAGATATTCCTAGAATACTCGATTCTCAAAATCAACAGAAGGAGATATAGTGTTCGTCAATCTTACGATGTCATGAGCCACTCCCAAAAATCATCAAGATACAAGATAAGCAAGATATTCTTCTCGAAGGAGAAGAAGCACACAAACAACAAATCATTACCTCAAACAAAGTAATGCTACAAAAAAATAACACCGATTGAGTATCCGAAAAGGATAACTCAATGAAACTGAATGATAAACTCAATCAAACTCGAACAATCCAGAAACTCATCCTTTCCTTAATGGATATCCTCGTGGAAGGATAACCGAAGAGCTAAGAGCCAGGAATAAGGTTACCTCAACACTCGATTGCCCGATTGGATGTCAAATCCAAACAGACTTAAAGAAACTCAACAAAGTCACCATGCCTGGAATTTGAGATATATAATCAACATATCGATACTCAAAAGTGAAAACAAAAACTTCAAAATCACCATTAACATCCCAAAGTGATAGAAATAATAAACCAATCAAATTAGGATGCCTAAATAAATATAGGATCCTATAACAACAAAAGGATCAGACTTTACATCAAATAAGTCAATCCATCTCAAATCAGATACATCTCAAGATAGTGAGTAATAAACAAACACTCACTAAAACAACAACAAATAAATAACTCAGAATGCTCACAACAAGCCAATCGTCGTGGATCCCTTCAATATGATTCCCAACTCCCAAAGGAATGCAACAAGAATGCCCAAAGAAATCAATCAGCTCCATCGATACAAACTCACTCGTATCGACAAAAATAAGAATCTAATAATCCCCAAATAAGATTTTATATAAGATAAGATGACACCAACTCTATTATGGAATACTACGGAATACAATTTATCTATATTCCTAGACATATTCCATCTTAACAATCCCAAAACTCAAAATAGAACCAAGGCTCGATTCAAAAACAAGCTTGAATAAAGGACAATGATTCACCCGTATTGTACTTCAATGTATCATGATATATGTACCGTTCTGTGTTTATCCTACTTTGTTCTGACCACAGCTCTGATACCAAGCTGTAACGCCCCACCCCGAGACCCACCTTGGCAAAGAGAATTAACGAGTAATTCTGTGTACTAAAGCGGAGAATAGGGCTGGTTAAGGGCGACCATCTATAATTTTGTCTTAAACATCCATTGAATACGTCAATAAATGCATTATAATTTTTCAGCTCAAGTGGATCGACATACTCAGTAAATGCTTAATCCAAAACTATAGGTGGCTAACGGATCTATCAGAACAAAATATTATAACTGAATGTAAGCACATCATATAAAAGTAACCAACATCATATATATACATATACACTGATACACGTTCAGTCCAATACAATATGACTACAATAAAGGTGGTACACGACCACACCATATACATCGAATCAAATGTAAAAATATCAGAGTATGCGGAAGAAATAAACTACTCAAGAGAAAGATGAGCTGACATCCAACATCAACTTCAAGCTAAGCCCAATAGATGATACCTAAAACAACTCGGTCTGACGCGAGTGAAATTACAGGGGTCAGGCTAGCTAGAACTTATCATTAGCAAAGGTGATGATAAGAGATAAGGGGAAAACCATTCCATCGTTGCCAATGGAATGATATAGGTCATTAAGTAATCTCTAGAGTTATACATTAATGGTTCATCATGATTGCATGGAGGAATACAATATGTATATTAGATAGTCATGGTTTATCTAATTATATATATAACCGAATAAAATGTGTGAGGATATGGACCATAAAGTAAATCTTCATAAGATAATTAAAACTTCAAGAATCCATCATAAATAAAACTCATCTAATAGAAACTTCTTAATTATTATACCTCATCTCATCGGTATAAATATAAATACATCTCAAATCCATCATTAACTCATTATAAAGGAATCTCCATAATCATTTATACCTCATATCAATGGTATAAATATAAATATATCTTAAATCTATTATCAACACTCATCATAAAAGCATTACCATAATTTATGCCTTATCTCATTGGTAAAGTCTCAAATCCATCTTGATAGAGCCCGGAAAGAATCCAAAACATCATATTCGAAATCACAAATAAAACCATGTATGTCAATAAGCCTTTTTCATACATAAGGCTATACTAAAGCATCATCATCAAAATAGTGATATCGAAACACCTAAAACCTCACGGAAAACAGCACGTGCATTTACATCTTGACTAGTACTACCATTATTTGGTACCATTCATCGTGATGACTTGCGGTCACATAACATCATAACATCATGATCATCTTGATTGACTATAGTCGGAAACATCTTGATGACACCCAGTCACAAAAACCCGAGCAATAACATCGTGATGATTGGAGTCGAGTAATAACTTCATGAACATTGTGATGACTCCAATTGAGTACTAGGTCTGTAGCACTAGTAACATCGTGAATGTGTCTCAACTTCTCGAATAGGAACCCAATAGGCGTCAACGTACGTCCCATACCATACGTTCGTACCTATTGGTTTACTAATCGTTAGTCGATGCCACATTAGAAAACCATCATAAAACATCATCAAATAAACACTGCCTCATCTCATCGGCGAGTGTAAGATATCTAACTCATCTTATCTCTTACTTGGACGAGTTTTAAGTGACATCGAGACTTGTCTCATTTCATCGACAAGTAAAAATTCATCGTAAATATCGAAATCATCATCAATCCATCATAACAACTTGCCTCATCTCCTAGGCAAGTAAAATAATATCGTGATGGTCATTTCTAGCCATAGTTACAAATTAAAACTTAACATCAATATTGCCTCATTTCATCGGCCATCACAAAATGCATCTAGATTGGTTCGTCGTCGAATGTACTCAAAGAGTAATTCTCAAACCAATAATCTTCACCAAAATTTGGTAACTTCTAAATCAACTCAAAATAACACTTCAAATTGGTTTCGATCGTACAAGTCCGATATTAAGCGGTAAAGCAAAAATACATGTCCCATACCACATATTTTTTATTTTACTAAATTGTTTAATTTTCATTCTTATACGTCGAAACTCATAAACATAGGCTAAATTATATTTAAAATAATTTTTTAGAGAAAAAGAATTCTTAAACAATCTAGAAACAATTTTAAAAGCTTTGTACAGAAAAATCCATTATTTTAAAGAGAACATCCATTATACAAAAACTTTAAAATAATGAATAGTTAATATAAAAAATCTCTCAAAAATGCTAAAAAAATACTTATTTCATAAACAATGATTTATTTTTATTTAAGAAATTTTCAAGAAATTATTTGAAATTAAAATCATTTAAAACCCTCAAAATACTTACATATCGGTATTAACCGTTATTTAAATTTAAATGGAATTTAAATAAAACTTTAATCTCAAACTTCTTCAAATCTAAGATAATATATTCATGGACATCATTTTCATTTAATAACATCAAGTTTTTAAAAAAAAAAGAATGCGACTGAAATCATAGAAATTGTCAGAATATCATCAAACACGGAAATTAAACACTACATATATTTCGGTTCTACTATAAATAATATATATTTTCACATAGAAATATACAAAACCTGAGAATAATTATAATATAAAAGTTGTATACCAAATCCTCAGGTTCCAGAACTTCAAAAATTTCTAATTCCGATAGGTAACAAGGAAGTTATGATCAAATTACTTTCTTGGTGAATATGTAAACACTCTTTGTCAATGACAGGATAGTCATAAAGATATGGATTTTTCACCATATATACAACAAAAATACTCAAAACTCAAAACAGCATAGTTATAGCCTAAATCATATGGTTTCCAGAACTTCAAAAATTTCTAAATTCCGACTGGTAACAAGAAAGTTATGATCAAATTACTTTCCAGGTGAATATATAAACACTCTCTGTCAATGACAAGACAGTCACAAAGGTATGGATTTTTCACCTTATAAACATCAAAAATAATCAAAACTCAAAACATCAAACTTGTATATCTCTGTCTATTCTTTCCAGATAATCTAAGATTAATGAATTCCGACTTAAAACGATAGAGATATGTCCAATCTACTGATGGCAATTTCACAATTAAACATGCAACAAATAAAATTGAGATTTCTTACCTTGAAATCTCAATCAAAGCTAGAAAATGTGAGTTTTAAAACTCGCCTTTGATTTTAGATAGCAAACACTCAAATTTGTGAAGAAAGACAGGAGCTTGAAGGTGAAGTCCTTTCTCTATTCTTATTTTGGTAAAGTTCTTCTTTAATTAACGGCAAAATTGAGTGGAATTGAGATTCAATTAGAGAAAGCCATTGTTTTTCTTTCTTTCTATTTACTGTATCTTTTGTTTTGGGGAGCAAGATGAGAAAAAAAATTACTTTACACATATTTCATCTTTTCTAGATGGTTCTAGAGAATGGTAATGGATTCAAACCTTACCCAAATAAGCCCAAGACAAATATACTTAGAGATATTCCTATGTTATATACATATTTAACCTATTTAAT
The DNA here is from genome assembly GCA_030765085.1 of Allium cepa. Lineage (NCBI taxonomy): Eukaryota > Viridiplantae > Streptophyta > Magnoliopsida > Asparagales > Amaryllidaceae > Allium > Allium cepa. The sequence continues at coordinate 620,448,090 of CM060942.1, forward strand.
CAATTTATACACTAGTTTTCTCATTTTTAACCAAACAAAATATCTACAACAAATTGTTTGCAACAAAAATTTTATTATATATAAAAAAAATATTTCAACAATAAAAAGTTATTTTTATAAATAAAACTCTATCTTTCACAATATTTTACAAATTACACCATTTTAGTGTAAACACTATTTTTAATGCAATAACTTAAACAAAAATTTCTTTTGGGTCATATAAATTGCAATAAATCATTCTAACACTTTTTAATCATCAAAATATTTTTTTCCAATTAAAAATATTATTTTCCCCATATAACACAATATTACCAATATTCCCATTTTTAGTGAAAAATCATTATTTTCATCCATTTCAACCAAATAAAATTTATTTTTAAGTTTAGTGAAGTGTATTAAAATATTTTGACATTTTTATAACATTAATACATCATTCCAAGGCTAATCACACTTCTAAATTTTATTTTCTTTATATTATTCCTTTTATTTTACACCAGAAGGCTAACATTGGAATAAATTTCCAATATTACTAATTAACTAAAATTACACCATCACAATTATTTATTTTGAATCCAAATCCAAAAATAAAGTTTTTCAAACTTTGTTTCATTCATTTACACATTTTGTTTCAACCATCAAATGTTGAAGTAGGCTTCAAATAAAATAATATGACTTATTTAAATTTCAAATCCCAAATTATATTCATCAAGATATTGCTTATATAAAATAAACAATATAATCACTCATTTTATTATCCAATTCATTTTTAAACAAAATATTAAATTATAATTTTCATTATAATTTAATATTGACAGTAACCTCCAAAATCCTGGGTTGTTACAAAAGACATGTAAATATTTTGAAGGTCAATGATTCCTAGGCCTCCTTCTAGTTGGATTTGCAAACTATTTCCTAGTTGACAAGACGATTGATGTTGTTATAAGAATTGTCACCTCTCCACAGGAAATCTCTTCTAGTTTTATCTATTTCATCAATGACCCATTTAGGAAAGATATAATAAGACATCCAATATATGGGAAGTGTCGATAAGACCGAGTTAATTAAGACGATTATACTTATTCTAGATAAACGGCTGATGTTCCAATTTGGTAATATTTGCTTAATTTGAAATCTCGTCTACTACATTTCATACTTATGATATTTTGACTACGACAACTATATATGTTGATTTTCTATGCTAACTTATTTTTGCAGGAATATCTACAAGACCGGATTCAAATAATCTTCTTACTGCATATATATTGTTTTGAGTCATTGTTTAGAATTAAAATAATGTTAAAGTCTCTCCTTCAGATATATACGTTGACATGTGCACATACACACATGCATATTTGAATTTTCAGGTCAAATACAGACGTCTGAATTGACCATTTCAGACGTCTAAATCTGTAATCAAATTTAAATTTTCTGATAGTATTCAGACGTCTGAATTGGAAATTTCAGATGTCTAAGTCAGGTCAAAAATGACATATTTCCTTTCTGATCTGCACGTTAACAATTTTAGAAGTTCGAGTTCTAATTTTCAGACGTCTGAATTCTTACAACGGTAATATTTTTGAATAGAAATTTCTTTTCCATGAAGAAATACAACTTTTTATCAATAGATATGTCCATATACTTTCATGATAAATATTCACGAACAATTGCATCTTTTTGTACTATATATAAACATGTTAGATTCATCAGTTTTATTCACCTAATCGATCTAACTCTTTCTATTCTTATACTACTTTGATTCTAACACTTTTGTGCATTTAAGTTCATACAAAATCATTCATTTACTTCCATATTCTTCACATACATACATACATACATATATTTATATATCAAAAGGAGAAGATTATAGGAAGGTTGTACTATCAAGAGACAAATCCATGTTATCAAGAACACACCGTGTCAAATACTCTTTGTATAAATTGAAATCCTGTTCTGCTGTTCAGGCAAGGGAAGTCCTCTTCGGCTGTTGTGGCATCGAAATCCTGTTATGTTGTTCAAGTGTTGTAAACCTATTCCTTTGGGTTAAGTGAGGATTGTTGTTAGTGAAATTCCAGAAGGAGTCTGGGACTGGACGTAGAACGGGAAGTTTGAACCAGTATAAAAATTCCTGGTGAGCTCATTTTCATTTACTTTACTATTATCATATTTTTTCGCATTTAGATTTAATTATATTCCATATTACACGATCCTAAGTGATAGCTAGTCACACAGTAGTCACTTTTAAATTTTGTCGATGATTACCTGCCAGTCCCTTTTTTTTAATTTTGCTGGTTTAATCCAAAAACCTAGGTAGTCTATGGGGAACTTCATTATTTTTTAGTTGAGGGTATCGGCCACTAGATTTTAGATGTTGTTTCGATCATTTAGAATTAAAACCAAGCTCTTGTTGAAGTTTATTTTAAGCCCTGAATGCATTTCAAAGCTACTGAGGCAGATGAGAGGTAAAAAGCATGGCATCATCAGCAAATTGTAGGATTGACAGTCCGTCACGAGTGATATCATTGCCTATGCTATCTAGAACAACGTTTGTAGTAGATAACTTGATGATCCTAGCGAAGACATCCACCACTATATTGAAAAGCAAGGGCAACTACGAATCTACTTGCACAAGACCGCATTTAGATTGAATATTATTTTCTAGGATTCGTTAACCATTATACTAAAGTTTCCAGTTTTTAGGAAGGTCATGATTCAATTAACCCATTTTGTACCGAATCCCCTAGCCAAAAGTATATCTTTAAATAAGAACCAGTTTACTAAATCAAATTTTTTATCAAAGTCGAGTTTTAAGAGGGAACATGTGGTATTATTTTTGCAGCAGTAATTGATAAATTCTTGGACTACCGCTACCCCATCCCTGATGTTTCTGCCCTTAATTAAAGTATATTGGGTAATTAATTAAACCGTTCATTTTAGCTCTTAGACTATTTGCTAACACATTAGAAATAATTTTATGAGAGCAATTTATTGGCCAAATAAGTCTAAAATCTTTAAGTTCTACGGCTGCCACTTTATTATGGAGCAAAATTACGTCTGCAAAGTTAAATATTCCTACTTGAACATCATCGGTGTAAAACTCGTCTAACATTTTAATCAAGCCGAATATTAATACGTGCCAAAAAAAATTATAATGTAATATGGGGAATCCATTCGATCCTGCCGATTTATCACTGGGCCTATCATTGATGGCTCCAAAAAACTCATCTTTCGATAATGGACTTTTCGGATCACCTAACGAAATCCTAGAACTATTGGGTATAACACGTTCCACCTTCTTTAATTCTATGTCAGCTAGAAGATTTAAAGATGCCTTTGTAGTAGTTAGTAAAGGCATTATTAAGTTTGTTCTGATTGGTAATTTCCTGATTATTAATACACAGAGAGTTTACTGTATTGCTACGCCTCTGGCCAGTAATTACACTATGAAAGAATTTGGTGTTTTTATCTCCCGTCCATCTGTTGGACCCTGGACCTCTGTTGCCACATTATTTCCTCTTTCTTAATAATCTTGTCAAGCTCTCCCTTAAGGTTTGAGAGCATGTTCTGTTATGAAGTATTAAGAGTTCTTACTTCCTTTACCTTGTTTAATTTGAGAATTTTAGAAAGTAAGTTTTCCTTTTTATTTTTAATGTTGCCAAATACGTTCTTGTTCCATTTTTTAAGAAAGATTCTTTGGTTTCTAAGCTTACTAAGAAAATCTTTAGCGATATTTCTAGTATTTAATGTTATTGTGGCTTAAAGTAATCCATTTATTGGTAATTAAATTAGTGAAATTACTTTCTAAAAACCACATCTTTTCAAATTCAAATGCATTTTGAAAACTATAATGACACTCAAAGGAAAGAATAATAGAATAGTGATCAGAATACACAGTTGGAAGATCTTTAACATGCCATGTTGGGTACCTATCCTCCATCTCCTCACTTATGAAAAAACGATCAAGAAGCTCCTACGAGGGGAACTCCCTAAGCGGTGATTCGATTAAATTACTTCTCGTAATAAACTGGTCAAATTTTCCATCGTAGAATAGTCACCTGCTCTAGGCGATCGTTCGCCTAAAAGCCTGGTGACATTAAAGTCCCCCCCCCAATTACCCAAGGACCTATGGTGGGGGATTGAAATTCTAAGCATTCGTTCCAAAGGACCCTTATATCGATCTTATTGTGAGGCACATAAACATCGGAGACTTTTAAAAGGGGGTCTCTCTTAAGTCCATAAAAGTAAGGTGTATCGAGTGATTGTTATTGATAAATTGCAGAAGCTTAAGGCAGTTATGTTTCCAGTCTACCATTAAGCCTTCCAAGCTACCTTTAGAGGGAGGCATACCCAATCGCCAAGGAATAAACCCTTGAACTTTTATAGAAATGGTGATCAGGTGATTCTATTTTAGTTTCTTTTAAATGTGCTATATTAATGTAATTATCTTTTAAAAAATATTTAATTTTGTTATATTTATCTGGGCCGTGTAGATCCCTATCGTTCCAACTAATGAATCTTATGTTCTGACCCTCTCTAATTCCTTAATTTTAATAAAATCTATATCAAATCGGCCTAGGTTAAATATAAAACCCATCCTCTTAGCTAGGTCTAACATAGAAGAGGTAGATAGTTCGTTCAACACAATTGAGTTGTAAATACCATCTAAAATATCATTAGAACCTGAGTTAATGCCTGGATCTCTAGTAGCCGAAGTTGAAGGAATTTCCTACAGCTGCGCACTCCTTCTCACCGAGCCATGATGAATCGTTCTTTTCATTGGAAATTTTGTTTGCATCCATTGAAGTTTCCCTTAGTGATACCGAGCTCAACGCATCCTGCACTACAATCTCCGCATAGAGCTCCGATCCGAGTGCCCCAAACAAGGCTAGCTCATCCATGCCATCTGTTTGAAAGTCTTTATCTTTCTTTGAATCCAATGCATCGTTATTCCTTGCACACGCACCAAAATATGTAATTCCTCCCTGAATAGCCATTTCCTTTTCAAAACCCAATTGATATGTTGCCACCTAAATACTTACCTATAATTGAATTTCGAAATTCCTCAACATCACGTGAAAGACAGGCAACATCTGCAGCTAGAACTAGATTTTCACATTAAATCTCCCTTAATTTTTCGGTACCCATACTTTCCTTGTTCCCACTACAAGATTTCTCCCGACCATCTCTATGCTTGCCCATATCAAGACCTAATGAAATGTTACCACCAATATTTCCATCCACATATGTATTTCTAGAATCGTGAGTATCAAGCGATATAAAGACACCCTCAGCTGCTTGAGTATGCTGTGCAATTTGCATGTCTGTTAAATTTTTCATACCCGTGCTTTCCTTATCCCCACTGTCAGCAATCTCACCACCATGTTCCTACTTACCAAATCCGCATGTGCGTACCCGTATCAGTTGCATCAGGAGATACCCCCAAGCTTTTGGCAGCATGTATATCTAATTCTTTTTGCATCTCCTTCATTTTAGCTGCCTATTCTAACATTCTGGCACTTGGAATCTTACCTCCATTGCTTATACGTCGCCAATATCTCCCTGCTTAGTAGCTAGACCACCAAACGAGGTTATAACTACCTCACCCGCTACCAAGTAACTGCAATCTTCCCTATCTGAAAGTTTTGATTCAAAAAGCTTTGGTTGGCAATCATTAACTTCACCACCCATCCCCATCAAACTTTCCTCACTTGCTTTGTCGCACGTAGCTTTGAATTTATTGCGTATTTGAGCTTTAAAACATACCATCTTCTTTGCTTTAGCATAGTGTTTTGAAGCATTTGCAAACTCTGAGATGGAGCACACATTTTTTGGATGCTTCTCTACCGAATGCTGAACAGCCCAAGGCTTGGCGAAAGCTATATTCAAAAGCACAGTGCATCTCTATTATATTTGAAAGCACTTGAATTTCGGGGAGCTCCATTCGATTACAAAGATAAACCTCTAGATCCACCCTAACCTCTCTTAAAATCGCATGCACGAGTCAAGTCGATAAATAAGATGAAGCTTCACCTCCAAAAGAGTGTTGTGATCTAAGTATAGCGTCTACGGTACCTAATTGACTCATACTATCATTATTTTTAGTGTTATTTTGCCCAATTTTAAGGCCGTGAACATTTATGGGAAACATATTTCGAAGAATGAGCTAAGGAATTTTCCTTTTCTAATGTATAGATCATTTACTTACACGTTGCCCTAAAGTGTAGAAAAATTTATGGGCCAAACTTGCTTGTATATTGTTTTTTCACCTATTGAAATAAAGTACCCTTCCTCTTTAGAAAAAGATAAAAAATTAATTTTTAGTAATTAGGAAGGAAACTTTATTATTTAGCATTTTCTATTTGATAATTACAATTAATAATAATATTTAATATTTCAAAAAAAATTAAAATTATAAAATTGTTTAAAATAAATTTTAGAAAATTCATAAAATTTAGAAACAAAATTTTAAAACTTTAAAATAAATAGTTAAAATTTTGTAACAGTGATTTGCATAACTCTTAAATAATTAAACCGAATAACTAAGGATTAATTAATAGTAGTTAGTTTTTAATAATTACTATTAAATATTTAATAATTAACAATGGGTAACATATAAATAATAATTAACATTTAATAATTAATATTCAATTATAACTAAGAAGTAATAAGTAATAATTAATAATAAGTAGGAAGTAATATTTTAATAAAAATTAATTTCAAGAAATTCATACCATATTTAATATAAATTTTCACTTAATAATTCTAAATTATAATATTTATTTTTACAGCTTTTGGTGAAAATTTTCCTATGATTCAGGAAAAATTGACGGCAAGCTGAAATGTTGGCAGCAAAGGTACGGAAGTTAGGCGGAAATAGCAAAAAATTAGCTCTAAAATTTTATACTACTTCCCGATCTTATCTTCTTCTATCTATCCCAAACCCTAACATTCTCAAAGTCATCCCAATCTCGATTTTAAATTCAAATCAAATCAAAGTAATGGTATGAAAACCTAAAGTTTTCTTCGACATCGAAGATGGTGGTGCTCCAGCATAGCACTCCAAATTTCGATGAGCAAGGAAGATTCAGATGGAGTTGCTAGGATGCCAAGATTAAGACGGAGTTGCTAAGATTTGAACGGATTATCCATCTTGTTTTTTGTTTTTTGTGTCTGCGTCTCTTAAGTTATCTTCTTCGCCCCTTGTTTGTTTGTACATTTAAATATGTATTACGCATTTTGTCCCATTTTATATAACTGTATCAATCGTATCGTTTTTATTTAAAACATCCCTTCTTTGTGAAACAAAAAAGGAAGATCTATAAATGCAACATGAGCTCCGTAATAATCAAATATAAATGTCAACTGAGTACAAAATTCAACGAAACTTGAATATCCACGTCAAGTCGAAACAACTCAAGAATCAACAGAAAGGACCAGAAGAAGAAGTTAAGAAGGACCCAAAAGAAAAGATGCAAAGATGGACTAAAGGGATGGATCGCTAGTGATCCATCACCCATGGATCGCTAGCGATCCATAAGGACTGACGTGGATCGTCCAAACTTCTTGCATCGTGAGCGAGTATCTTTTCTAGGGATGTCTACTGAGTTTCATAATATTCCAAGCCAGCTAGTTTGAGAAGTGAACATTTAGCTGATTCCAGTTATAGTTCAATGCAACCATATACGAATCACCATCAAAACAAGGCAAATAGTTACCAAATTACATGGAGAGAATCTACATAAGCAAGGAATGTGACCCAAAGGGTATGATCCAATAAACCGCTAAGTACATGGACCGCTAGCTATCCATCACATTAAGTTAGATCGCAATGAAATTTTTAGAGCGTCCTCGTATCATTGACTGTACGACTCTAGCAAAGTGTCGTAGCCCAATAGCTCTCTAACCCTATAAATATATTCCTACTTGCAACATAAAGAGGATCTTCTGGACTGGCTGTTGGTACTCTGTAGAAACTATTCTTCACTCTTCTCCTTCCACATAATAGTTAACTAAGGGTTCACTATGATTCTTCAGTGAACTCTTGCACTTGTGACTTGTTCTAACCGAGGAGATTCAATCATATTGTAATCTGATTTCGTTTATAATAGCAATCGGTTAATAGAAAATTATAAAATGGACGTAATCTTCGATAACAACCGAACCACTATAAAAATCTTCTTGTTCCTTTACTTTTTCGGTGATCTACAATTGTTTTTTCTATTTTATTTACCTTGATAAACAGGATTGGTGCTCTCACATTCAATACAGGGTGTTGATCCATTTTTTAGGTTAACATTTTGGTGCATCCACTGAGAACCCAAATAAGGCTCAGATCTAGCTATCTACTTTAGATCATATAGGTTCAGAAGTTAGATCCTCAATCTTTGCTTAGAAGTTTTGCTATTCAGAATCAATGGCGCCAGGAAGAAAGGGAATGGCTTTTGGAAGATCCATAGGAGTTATAATAGCTGGATAAGAAACCAATCCTCGGCTAGCTGAAGTTAACGGCGCCAACGACCTATTAGTCAGAGCAAATTCTAGCACAAATAAAAAGGATCAGGTGTCGGGATCTTCTACCCAGCATGAAGTTGTCAATAGAGGCGAGTTAAACAAGATACTTTATGAAATCAACCAAAAGATGGAGAATAGATAAAAAGCTCTTATGGAAAAATTAAATGCCCTCCTAACCTTGCAATCATTTGCTGCTTCGAGAACCATGCCAGAGCCCGCGGCTGCCATGGAGTAGAAAAATTCTTCTAGTTCTTCCCTAAACAGGAGAAACGAATGATAGTGGTAAAAAGAAATAGTGAGCATAGCTATAGAAATCACTATAGAAGGAAATACAAGCACTCTACCAATTGCAAAGTACCCCGCCACGAACTTGAATCTGGGAATGAAAACCCCGCGGGAAGACATAGCAGTGGATCTCTCTGACTCTGAACATGATGAACAACTTGACGACGACGAGTTGAAAAAAAACACTAACGCACTCAATACTGGTAAGATGTCTAAACCGCCCCTACCCGACTAACTGCAAGCCAACGGAACTTCAAGTTAGTGGCTCTCTGAAGATAGGAGAGCCTAGGATTCAGTCCACCTACCAAGATCGTTTGCAAGATCAAACACTTAGTATAGACAATGCCAGCCGAACCATAGAATACCGGACATCAGAGGCATATATTACGGACATTATAACGAATTCGATTTTATCGGGATCCGAAGGTCGGCATTCTTACGTCCACTGTATCAAATGCCGCATAATCGACTGCCAAAAAACAGAAATGTTAGGGTTAAAAAGAAGAGGTAGAAGAAAAAGATAGAAGAAGACAGGAAGAAAGAAAGAAGAAACAGCAGAAAACAATATCAGAATCTCACATATCGCAGCAGAACAACATATAATAGATAAATGAATAATCTTTAAATCATAGAACTATATCAGTTATTACATTACATTATCATCGGAGTGTACAACAACAATATACAACACAACAAAATAATGGACGGTTATACAAACATGCCCTTACAAGTGAATTTATAGTGGAAAGATAATATCATATGCAAGTAATACGTCTCGCCATCCAGCACGACACTTGAGCTCCAAAGCACCCCTGAATCCAGAATGACCTGATAACCTGACTCAAGACTGCCCGTGTGGAAAATTATAGGCACCCAGAGTTTAGGAAGAGAACAATAAACTCCAGGTCAGTCATGGGACTGGTGTGAGAACTCAAAACAGTTACTTATCTTTTAAAACAACAACAACAAGGGAAGTGAAAAATATCCGCAATGCTTTTGGAAAATGAAACTACCATAAGGCCTCCCCGCACACACACAATGCAAATGCAGAATTGGAGGAGATTTCTCCTTATGATAGTCAAAGATGCTTAATACGCAGAACAAATCATTTTTGATATTATTATAAGTGCATAGTGATGAAAACATTTCAAAAGTATAATATAAATCTTAGCCAGCATAGGTACATTATATTATGCCTGCTATAGCTACCTCCTAAGGAGGTAGGTTATGCAATTGCAATCGTAAAGGGCTCGTATTGTTTCTTTGGATTTTCAACAAATGGTCAGGCTAAGGAACTTCCTACTGCCACATGGGATCGCCTTTGGCGGGACGTCCCGAGAACTAAACTAGCTCTCTGCTAACACAAGGCCGGGTTACCTTTGTAACTAGGTAACTACTACACGAATATGCTACCCCCCGGTCCTTTGGGACCTTTATCCGAGGGCCCTCGATCACGAAGAAACAACCACATAGAAAATGAGATTGGAGCAACCACATAGGTTAAGCATCAGGGCTCCATACCTGACACCACCCTTTTCCAGAAGGAAATGAAATACCCTAAAGGGCGCGACCCTCATAACCTTGCTGCATATTCCTGTTTTGACCATTTCCGGGGTGTGAGGTCTGACAAAGTCTCGTCCACAAAGCTACGCTTTTTCACAAAAGCCACGCTTTGATCAACAAATGATCAATAAATAATCATCACACAGCAACACTCAGCATGCCACATTACCAAATTGGGAATATATCGCTGATAACTTTCAACTACAAAATCTCTGAGCTCATACGTCCAGAGAAGGGTGTTAAGCTAAGAGAATAAATTCTCCGCCACTAATAGAAATGTATTTGAAAGAAATCTTCTTGATATCACAAAATGTAATGTCAGACACATAACCATACAAGTCTGTTCCGGGTTCGAACAGAACCGAAGGCACTTCAAAAGAAGCCCTTGCAATCCGGGTATTCACAATCCCGATCAAATTTCCCATCACAAAGAAAATCTCCATACCGTAGCTAATGGTGCAGTGACAATCGATAGGCCATCCTATCGTTTTCACAAATACCCGGTCTTCAACACCGGTCTTCAATGCTATCCATTACGTCGTATCACTATTCGAAATGGGTAATCCGAATAACGAGCGCAATAATTTAAAAATAAGTGTAGCATTCAATTTCAACCAATTCACAACAAATTGCAATTCAAGGGTCAATATTGATAGTCGGTTATTTAACTATCAATCAATATTCACAACATCACCCGATTTCAAATAATTTCCCAAATTATTTATTTTCAAAAATATCTTTACAAGATATAAGTTCCACACTTCAACCATTTGAAAATAGATTTCAAATCACTTTTCACCTTTACAACTTTCATTTCAAAATGGTTCATTTAAACCAATCAAATAAATCCTTACCGATTTATTAATTTTACGATCCAAATCCGTAAATTTATTTCCACGCTTTTAAAAATAAATCAATGTTTATTTTTAAAACAAATTTCCCATATAAATTTCCATTGTGAATTTACATTTCCAAATATTCACTTTTTATATGATTTTTCAAATCTATTTCAATTATTCACTTTCAATTTATCTTTAAAAGATATAATCTCAAAACATTCACTTCATATTGGAAAACATTTCCATACTTATTTAATAATAAGTAATTCACAAATCTATTTATCTCCAATCATTTGGAAAATATTCAATATACTTAAATCCAAATTAAGTATATATTTTATTCTTTAAGGAAAACATCCTCTTAGACACATTTATTTGAGTCAAAACGAATGTTGCGTAAAACATCGTTACGACAAGCCAAATTCACTAGTATAGGGATTCGAAATTAAGATAGATATATAAACCCCAATACTATACAAAACTTTTCCTTTCGAAAATCATTTACTATAACAACAGTGTTATAGTCCACCATTTCCTTCTATTTCCCGAAAACATCTATTTCAACAATGAATGTTGACATCTATGGTTTCGATACTTAATACATTTTAAAACATTTTTTAATCATTTTAATTCTACTTAAAATATCGCTTTCCCAAAATATTTCTTTAATATATTATTCGCTGTCCAAAATCGTGAATATACTTCATTAACCAAATCCAATTTCTACTTATTTTATTTAAAGGATTATCCACTGTCCCAAAATCGTGGATATATCTCCTTTAATAAGCTATAATAATTAAACTTATCAAAATGTTAATAAATTCCGTTTATACTTTATAACAACTTCAACTTATAAAATCACTTTATTAACAAATTCTATCCATATCCCATCTACACGCCAAAATCCAATTTATAAGTTAATTACTTATAAATCTTTTATTTTACGAAATCTATTCATTTTATAACTTCACTATTTATAAATCTATAGATTTCATCCACTTATGAAATCTATTTATACTTCATTTTAATACTTATAGAAACTCGCTTTATAATTCCAATATTTTAATTTATAAATATCAATTTTATAAATCTTTTATATAAATCATTTATAATAATTCAAAAATCCCAATTTAAACCATTTTATAAATTTATCAACTACTTATTTCAAAAATCACATCTCGGTTATATTTCACACAAACCATAATTTTTATAACATAAAAATTACAACGTTTATTTATATAAAATGAATCAATTCCAAAATTAAATTTTTATTATGAATTCTCAACTTAAATTTTCAAAAATCCAATTTTATTTATTTTCGGCATCTAATGATACCAAAAATATATTCGGCTAAAATTTAGCCTTTAACGATTTCAATCACAAAGATAATCACGTAGATTATAAATAGGTCAACACACAACATTGAAACCAATTCAATCATTTGAGGAATCCAGTTGGATCCCTCCAACCTGTTTCCCTGCATCCAAAGATGTTAGCACAATACCAATTCCACTTCAAGGTGAAACATCGCGGTATATGGGATTTATAAAATATTATCCGCTATTATGCGGCGTAATAGCGTCTCATCCGCTATATAATGCGGGAAATCAACTCCAAATACATATATAATACCAATTCCATATCAAATTGGAATTATCACGGTATATGTTTTTAATAAATAACATCCGCTTAATATACGGCGTATAGGGTCTATTTCAATACAACAGATAATAACTACCATCCAATCACACAATCAAGCAATTTTAAATCTAACTATTTAAAATTTAAATCAAAACAATTCGTTTGATTGAGAAGTTCTCACCTTGAGTTTTCGATAACAGTTGTAGGGTTTGATTTCGAATCAAATTAAACGTGCGTTTAATTTTACCCAAAATTATCACTAGCTCCAAACGACTTCAAACCAGCTCCATTGCGTAGTGCTCGACAAAATGATTGCAATGCAATTCGTTTCGTAACTTTGCGACCTCGTATCAAAAAGTTATGCTACTACAAAGTTCGAAGGAATTTAAATATAATTAAAATTACATTTTCTTTTAATATTTTCAAACCCTATTAACTTCTGGCCGTTGGATTTACCTTGATGAAATCAGGCCGCATGTTTGTTTCTTCCCAAACACGTCAATTGCCCAGCATAACCGAATCCACGGCCGCCATAAATCAAGCAATTTTTTTTGCTCCCTCCACGATCGTTTCCAGATCGATCAACTAGCGCCACGCGAATGCTTGACCTCGCCTCCACCAACGCCCAGAGTCTAGAAGAGCTTGGCCTCCCCTATGCCATACGATTTACCCATGAACGATGCATGAACGGGAGCTATTATCTCCCCCTACAACACTCGAAACCCGTCATTGCCGTACGGATGGGAAGCTCTCGCGATGCTCTACAAGTTTGCAGTTGGAAGCTTGTTGAATCGTTGTGTAGATTTGAAGAAATTAGAGGAAGAAGGATGGAAATTCTCGACCATTGATATTATTAGAAGCGGCGGCTTAAGGTTAGAGCTAACTAGGGTTTCTGATGCAATGAAGAGATCAAGTGCTTTTATAGAAAACCGACGAACACTATTCTCTCCAATTTTTCGAACTCCAAATCTCGCGTGGTGACCAACGTTTCTAGGGTTTACCCCGCGTTATGGACACAATGGAATAGGTTTCAGAGGCTAATTCGATCATATGTGCGAGTTACGGTAATAAACGATAAAATTTAAATTAAATCGATTAAACTAATTTCTATGCATTTTGGCTTGCCCCGGACAAACGATAAATCCGATTGACACGAAATTTAAAACCTTACAATAATTTGATATTACGGATCCGATGAAACTGATTTCATCAAAATCCGAGACTGTTTGAAAAATGGCTATTTTCACTAGTCGATTAAATATTAAAATATTCAATTTTCACAAATTAACTTTTAATTCAATTTTAAAAGTTCACAAGCATCGTTCTAACTCCAATATGATTTAATATAACTTTATAAATCATTTTTAATCATATTAAACCCAAATTCCAAAAAATTTCAGTAATTTCAAATATTAAATTGTCGTTTTAATTATCCAATTAAATCCAGATATTCGGAATAAAAATTATTCGACTTACAAATTTTACTTGTTAATATTTAAAATCTATTAAATATCTGAATTTCAAATGACAGAAATTCTGGGTCGTTACAGATATGATCAAGCACTTAATGGATGAAAGTAAGAATATGAGATATGATGAATAAGAATCCGCTCCAATCCAGAATCCCTTTACCGATGACATTATGAATGCATGATATCCTAAAAGTTCACTTTGTCGATTATTCCGTCCTATGATGGAACTAGGGACCCAAAACCTCACTTGTACAAGTATAATTGGTACATGGACGGAGCGAATGCTTTAAATTCCATTCGATGTTGATGTTTTTTCCAATCTTTCTAGAGGGAATTGCTTCCATTTGGTTCACCAGGCTCCCACCTAAATCCGTCTCCACTTTCGAAGAATTGGCAATAACGTTCCTTGATCAGTTTAGGCTTCACAGGGCACAACCAAAGACATGATATCCATATCGGGCCTATTTCAACGATGAAATGAATCTTTGAATTCCTTCATAAGCCAATTTAACACAGCGGTCACCGAAGTAACCCAAATGAAGATATGGTCTTCATGGCCCCGATCCGTGCCATCCATCCCGACATTTTGTTCGGAAAATGGATCAAGATGAAACAACCTACCACCAAAAAGGACTTTAATCGAAAGGCAAGATGGTACCTGAGATTGGAAGAGGAAAAGGAGTTAGAAGAAAAACCTGCTAACCTACAACCGATCAATGTTGGACAGAATGGTATAACGGAAAACCAAGGAGCAAATACCTTCGGAGCCATTGCAGGAAACATGGAGAAGGATGGGAATTAGAAAAGGAAGAACCAGAATTACAACAAGCAAATTGGAAGTAACAAGCAAGTTAAAGAATCGTGGCTCGAAGACTACACCCCACTTAATGACACTCTAGAGAATATCTACCTTACGACACAAGGAATGGAGGAGTACAAGAAGCCACCTAAAAGGAAGCAACCAAATAGAAAAAGCATTCTGGAAAGTACTAATGCTTCCATGAAACACATGGTCACAACATAAATGAGTGTCCTCACTTGAAAAATCTGATTGAAGAGCTGATTCGAGAAAATACGCCTCTCCAGTATGTGGGAAGACCACCAAATCCCGACTAGTCATAGCTCCCTAAGCTCCTAAGACCAAGGAAACCAAGCTAGAACCAGCAAAGAGGGATTCAAACAGACTGACCAGAGACTCATTATCAGAACAGTACCTGGAGAACCTCATTGTAACAACCCGATATTCTAACGGTTTTAATTAATTTAATTAACTGAATTTGCGTGACATTTAATATAAAATAAAAATTTTATTTTGAAATAAAAATTTAATATTTGAAATGCGTCTAGTTAAACATAGAAACTGGTAAATTTTCGTCCAAAAATATGAAGTTTATTTTCGCGCGTAAATTTATTTCAAATTAATCAGTTAAAAATCAAAGAAAATGAAACGTTTTCGAAACCTAAATATTTTTACATAGAAAAATTCTAAATGTTCTTCTAAGCAAGACGTCATTTTTCGTTTTTCCAAATTCGGAATTCTTTAGCTCCGTCGATCTTATCTTTCTGCGTTTTTTTGCATTTTCTGCTGGTTAAAAATTCGAATTTTTATAGTTCAATCAAACCACTAATATCCATATACCATTTTGGTCGTCTCGTTGTGCTGATCTCTGCGGTATATTAAATTTTGTGTTTTGAAGTCCGGGAAACGACGAATTCTACGGAACATTTACCGTATCGGTTTCAAAATTTTAGCTTTTAAACTTCAAGTGACCATGTATTACCCTAGTAGCCGTGCATTCCAAGCATCAATAACTTTGTTGAATAAATTTATCTAAATCTAAGAGCTGGACGTTGGAGATTTCAAATACATTTAAAACAACGTCTATTGTATACGAGTCGTCCCATCCTTCCTCTGCCAATGGTTCGTTCACCGGAGCACATTATATTCTAGCTTTTTCAATTCTCAAAAAAAAATTGACGGTGACCATTGCCTTTGATATTCTTGAATTTATTCGATTATTTTATACGGTTCATTTATTTAGTTGTGTCTGTTCTTTGAAGTGATATAATATTTATTGTTGGTCTTCCTCCATAGCTTCAAACAAACTTTCATTTCCATCAGCATGTTTCCCTTCATCTCTTCCCCATATTTGCCGCATCTTCCACTCACCCGCACCCTCTTCTCTCACTTCCCACTGCCATGCAACTTAATCTCACCTTCGCCCACACGCACAACAGCTTCCTTCCCTCTTCTGCTTTCTATGTTATGTTTGTTTATAATAATAATTTTAAAAGGTACGGGTTTAATAATAAAAACATATATATATGTAATTGTTTCAAAGTATATAATGCATATACTTTGATTTGATATATGTGTTTTAATTTATATTTATGAATTTCGGGAACTATATATATATATATATATTCGATATGTGTTTGAATTTTTAAATATGATTTTATATAAATAGTTATATATAGCATGCAAATAGGGTCATTTAAACCACTTATCTACACCTTTCTTCATCAATCCGATTCTGATTTGATTTCATCTATCCCTTATTATCAGCTTTGACCAGTGAATTCGTGGTTGGGTTCATAACTCAATTTCAGCGTCTGTATCAGTGTATGTATCTATGTCATCTTCTGTTCTCTCTAAACTCGAAAGGTGAGCAATCACTCACGATCAATGTTCTTTTATTTATTAAATTTGATTTCGACTGAAACCAAAATTGAAATATTGCCACTGTTAGTTATTTACACTATTATTAATGTTATTACCTGTATCAGTTCACCTGTGACATCTGACACCATTATCTGTTAATTATTTATGCGATGATAATACAGTTTGGCTCATAATTGATTGATTGTTGATGTTTATATTGGACGTTAAATTGTTAATGTTAAGGTGATAAATAATATGAAATTGAATTTGATATCGGATAGTTAATAATTTAAAATTGATATATGTTTTGAATTTGATTAGTTAAATTTGTGCAATATGACCCCTTTAAATGTTTAAATACATTGACATGTAGAAATAGTGTTAATTACACCTTAAACCATTGAATGTATGTTGTATAAATTGAGGTAGTATGAAATTGAATAATAGATATAAATTGAAGATCCGCATAAAATAATTGTGTAATAATCCTTAATCTACACGAAATGATAGTGTAAATTCTAGAAATAATTATATTAATTTGCACAAACAACAATGTAAATTAATACGATTATTTCAGGATTATCTGGATTAGTTATTGGATTGTGATTGATTGTTGTTATTGCTTGTTTATTTACTTTGACACCATCCCACTTATCACACTGCAAGTTCCCTTTGTATGCTTTGATTTTTATTTGAATTGAAATGGAATCGGATTGAAATGATAAATACCAAATGAACTTGACTTAGGATAGAGAATTAAATAAACCGATGGGATAATAATTGGATTTAAAAATAAAATAAAGAATTTATTTGAATAAATAATAAGATTTGAAATGAAGCTGGGATTTGAATTAAATGAAAGGAAAATGTTAATATTTAAAAATTTGAAACAAAAATATTAACATAATATTTGTTGAAAGAACGTTGTTTTAAAATTAATTATTTGACAATTAAATTTGGAATTATTCATTGAACTAAGTATGAGATTATTTAATAATGAAGTTTTGAAATTATTTAATAATTAAATAAGATTGAATTATTTGATAATTAAATAAAAATTTAAATTCTTCGATAAGAGAAATTGAACCTTTAAATAAGTGAATTAAATTTCTTTATTAATTGAGTTTTGAAATTTGTAACTAAGTAAATAAATAAGTGCAACTGAATTTCTTTAACAAGAAATAAAATGTGATTTTTTGAGATTAATGTAAGACTTGTAATTTAAAGAATTGATGTGACGAATCTAGTTTAATTCAAATTTAAAGATTTGATATAATGAAGTTGAACGTAGGTAATTGATTTAATGAATTGGAAATTAAATAGAAATTGTTTGAATGATAAGTTAACTTAATGAATATTGAGTGAAATTGATAAATGAATTTAAATTGATGTGAATGTTAAATTAAATTATTTTAATTGATTTCGGAGTAAACTTATATACGAACTAGAATCAATATTTGAATTGTTTTAGATAAAAATTTAAATTGAATTATAAGATTTTGAAATAGTAATTTGGAAGTTTGAACGTAAATTATGGAAATCGATATAAAGACAAATGGAATGTTGGTTTTACAAATTCTAATTGAAATTGAATTTGATTTGGTTTTGAAATTTATTAAACGACTAATCGGTGTAATAATTACGAAAGTTATTAAGAAACCGAAATCGGTTATGGACATACTCTCTGTCTAAACAAAAACCCACTTTAATAGCTATACGCGGAGTGTGATCCAGAATGAAGTAGTTGGAATGGTGTACATGATGACTAAAGAAAGAGAACGATAATGGATAGCCTTGGAACTTGTGTCAAATTGAAAATGACTAAAACAGGAGCCGTGCCGGGCCAAATGGGGTTAGCCACCTCGACCGAACACACTTCTTCGTAAACTACTCATTACTTGTTATTGGTTGGTGCACCCTCAAAATTTGGGAGTGCTGTTTCGCGGTGTTGCGATCGTTGCGGCGATGCATTTTCACCATTCCGGATCGGGCAAACGGTAGTTTCACTACCTTGGATATTACCTCATGTGCCTTGTCATACTTGTAACCCTATATACGCGACCACTACGAATTTGTTTTGTGTTATACCTATGGAGTACTCCCTGATATCCCACTAGTTTACGGTGGAGTTTACAGTGCTGTATAGACTATAACGCTTATATAAAATGTGTTAAGGGGGATAATGGTAACGCCTTAACAATATTTTGATACTTTATATTACTGATAGACATTATCTACTTAGCATACACTACTATATAGTAGATAGTTTAACGGATCCTTAGAGGATGGTTATTCCAACATCATTTGAGTTACTTCAATTTCAATTGTTATTTCACTTGAGTTGGATTTATTGATATAAGAATGTTAATCCTGACTCGAGTGTTTTGTGTTTTGCTTTACGCTCGGGTCAGACTGAGTGTACCAGTATTCTAGACTCACCTTTGGAGTTGGAGCTTCGCTTGGAGATCCAAGCTATCTATCCAGCTTTCAGATATTCAGTTGATTCCAGATATGATTCTGATATTGTATTCGACTATTGTATTGGAGACTTCTGTTGTAACTTATTTAACTCTGATATATATATATAGTAGCTTCATGAATTACTATCTTTTGTTTCCGCTGCATTTATTACTCTGTGTCTATGATTCTTTGATTATCTATTTACTGTATATGTTCAGTTTTGTCAAATTTAAATTAACAATTCGGTATTTTGAATTATTCAAGTCCGGCATATGCAGATGCGAATAGTCCAAAATAGCGGGTCGTTACACTCATCCTGTGCAGAAGAGTTGGGGAGAAATAGAGCAATATGCAAGCTCACTAAGACACATTTCAAAAGATCCGTGCTTCACGATCGAAGATGGAACTCTTATCAAGCAACAGAAAACCTCAAACGACGATATAGTATTTTGGAATCAAGACACTGAAGGAATGGAAGCTCCAACCCTCGACCCCATGGTCGTGAAGGTGGAAATCGGACCAGTTGTGGTCCAGAGAGTACTGGTGGACAATGGCAGTTCCGTGAATATCCTTTTTAAACACACGTTCGATCAAATGAAGATTAGTATGAAGAACGTATCCGCTTGTCGAATGAAGATCCAGGGATCTACCGGTGAACCTATACAACTAGTCGAAACGTTGGTTTACACATATAACTCAAAGAAAGTGATCGAAGAGTTGTCCTTATCCAAACTTTGTGATTATAGATGAAATATACACTTACAATTCTTTCTTGGGCCAGTCCGCTTCGGCAAGATTCAGCATTATTTTAGCTCAAAGGTGTCTAATCATAAAATTTCCGATAGAGAATGGAGTTAGGGTGATCAAAGGAGTCTAAAGTGCCACTAGAGAATGCTACATCGTAGAACTACACATTTGTAAACCTACCGAATAGTAACTACAGAGGCTCCCTTGGCTTGAGGACCGTAGTTGATTCAACAAGGCTTTGGAACCTAGAAATAAGAGTTTAGGGAAGGAATGGGCAGCACTGGCATAATTGATGGTGTCTATCCCAGTTGATATGAATGACCCAACACGAGTCCTAAAAATTGAATCACATCTTAAAAACAAGATGCAACTAGAACTCATCAAATTTCATCATGCCAATCTGGACATATTCACTTGGACACATTCCAATATGTGTGGGGTTTCATCGGAGATTGCATGCCACACACTTAATATTGATCCCAAGTATACACCGGTGAAGCAAAAGAGACGCAGCCTGGGACCCAAACGACCCAAAGTGCCGAGAGAAGAAGTGGATAAGTGATGGCGAATGGTTTTATCTGTGATGCAACTACCTCGATGGGTATCCAACACGGTCTTAACCAAGAAGTTCAATGAAAAATGACGAATTTGTATCGGTTACTTGGACCTAAACAAAGCTTGTCCAAAAGACAGCTTTCCCCTGCCTAGAATTGACCAATTTGTTGATGGGACAGTTGGACATGAACTACCATCATTTATGGATGCTTACTTAAGGTACCACTAGATCATGATGTATGAACCTGACCAGGAAAATGCCAATTTGCTTACTAATCTAGGATTATACTGCTACAAAGTGATGCCATTCGTCCTAAAGAATGTTGGGGAACCTACCAACGACAAGTGAATGCCATGTTCAAACATCAGATCAGGAAGACTATGGAATTTTATGTAGATAATATGTTGGTTTAGTCACGCACAGCTGTAAATCACTTGGATAACCTTGCCGAAATATTTGAAATACTCCACAAATATGTAATGAAACTCATTCAACTTATATTTCACTTTAGGTAGCCTCTGGAAAGTTCTTAGGATTCATTGTAAGCGCCAGAGGCATCGATGCAAATTCCAAACAAATTAATGCTTTAAGGGAGTTCGAGGCACCGAGGAATAAGGAGTTACAAAGCATGAACAGAAAAGTTGCAGCACTAAGCCAATTCATCTCAAAAGCTACCGACAGATGTATACTATTCTCTAACGCACTAAAGAAGGGAAAGAAGAATTTCAAATGGAATCAAGCTTGTGATACTACGTTCGAAGAGCTGCTGTGACATATGGAAACCCCTCCAACCCTGTCAAAACCGGTAGACGGAGAAGACTTGTTTGTCTACCCAGTAGTCTCGCCCCATGCATTGAGTGCCACACTCGTACGAGAAGAAGCTAATGTCCAGTGACTCGTATAGTACATCAGTAAATGATTCACTTGAGCTGAGAGGAACTATCCAAAATTGGAAAAACTAGCATATTGCCTCTTGATCGCATCCAAAAAGTTATGACTGTACTTCAGGCTCATCCGATCAAAGTGCAAACAGACCAATCCTTGAAGCTAGTATTGTACCACCCCGAGACGTCCGGACGGCTTATCAAATAGAACATCGAACTATGTTAATATGACATTACTTACCATCCTGGAATGGCGATCAATGAGCAAGTGCAGGTAGATTTCGATGCCGATTTCACGATTCAAGATGATGAAGAAGGAATTGCTCCATAAGTGGAGACACGTTGGAAGTTGGTTTTCAATAGTGCATCTAACAACTTCTGCTCGGAGGCAGGAGTAGTGATCGAAACTCTCGAAAGATGATCTGTTTACTATGCCTTGCGCTTGGAATTCCCCGTAATAAATAACAACGCTAGATATAAAGCACTGATAGCCGGTTTGAAAGTTATGAAGGAACTCGGGATAAAGTCCGTACACATCTATAGCGACTCTATGCTAGTTTTCTTCCAAGTGCAAGGCGAATACCAGGCTTGGGGAGAGAATCTCTCCCCATGTTTATCTGAAGTGCAAGAACTACTGATTGACATCGAACATTACACAATAACTCATATTTCGAGAGAATAAAACACGAAGGCCAAATTGTCTAGTTTTAAAGAAGCTCAGTCCTTAGGGCTAGACCCAGTCGAAACTTCGACCCCTCCGAGCATAAGAGAGATGAATGTCGATTGTATTTTTAAGCAACTTAAAAACCAGAAATGTGGATGACAACAATTAAGGACTACCTACACAGAGGAACACTCCCTATAGGCAAGAATCAATAGAAAATTTTCCTTCGGAAGGCAACGCGGTTTGTAGTACAAGATGGAATGCTTTATTGAAGGAGATCTCTACTCCCTTGCTCAGGTGTATGACCAATGACGAAGCCTGAAGAATCCATAGGGAAGTTCATGAAGGCGACTGGGGAGATCACACTGGGGGAAAACCCTCGCAAAGAAAGTTCTGTGATATAGCTAATTTTGTCCAATAGTAAACTGTGATGCAGCGGATTATGCCAGGGGATGAGATCGATGCCAAAGATCCGGTAAGATCAAAAGAACTCCTTCAACTGAGATGACACGGATGGTCTGCCCATGGCCATTCACAATCTGGGGAATCGATTTGATTGGTGTGTTACCGATGGCAAAAAGAGGAGCCAAATATGCTACAGTTTCTGTTGACTATTTCACCAAATGGGCCGAAGCAAGACTGCTGGCCACTATTATCACAAAGAAAGTTATTAATTTTGTCACTAAAAATATTATTTTTAGGTTTGGAGTGCCACAAATAATCATCACGGATAACGGGACTTAATTCCAAAGCGCTGTGTTTAAAGACTTTTGCAAATGCTTATGAATCAAGAAAAGCTTTTCCACTGCTGCACATCCATAGGAAAACGGGCAAGTGGAAGCAGTGAACAAGATCATTGAGTCCACCATCAAAAAGCAGCTAACAAAAGCTGAAGGAAATTGGATTGACAAACTTCTACTCGCACTATTGGCTTACAGGACAAGGCACAAATCTACAACCGGGCCCTCACCGTTTTCCTTGGCATATGGTTCAGAACCAAGGATCCTGGTCGAGCTAGAATACCCTTCTCATTGAAAGCAAAACTTTAATCAAAGCCAAAACGAGCAGCTCCTACTCGAGCCACACGGTATGGTCAATAAGAAGAGGGATGGTGACAAGTTAAGGGCCGCTTCTCACCAGAAAAGGGATGCATGATATTTCAATTCCAAAGTCTGTAACAGTACTTTCAAAGTGGAAGACCTTGTCCTCAAATGGGTTTACCCTGTACCATGAACATTCGGACCAAACTACAAAAGGACCCTATGTGATCGGCCAGAAGCTAGAGGTTGGCACATTCAAGCTAACAATTGTTGATGGAACCCATATTCCTCGAGCTTGGAATAACAAATCGTTGCACTGTTACTTTGTCTAAGACCATTTTATGTATTTCCTATTTCTCGTAAATAAACCATCTCGAACTAGTGGAGGCATTGTAAATAGGCAGAACCTGCCCAACTTTTATTAATTAAATTGCTTTGCTTTCTGAACCAATGAAACTGTGTTCACAAAAGTAACTTGTTGAGTCGACAGGGTTAAATCAACTCAAACCATCCAATCGCTACTTGAAATAATGGAACCATGCTCAAGTACGCCTCATTAACCTATCGAGTCAATGAATGCAAATCGACTCAAACTGTTGGATTGACGAACTCGATCCCTGCCTTCTAAGAACTGGTGTTGCTCCAACAACATTTGGAAGGCTCAAATAAAAGCTGCGCACCGTTTCTTGGGTTATGGAATCACGTCCAAGCAAATATAATTACTTAAGCCGTGCACTCCCATAAGCCGCGTATCACTTCTTGATCCGTGGAACCGTGCTCTAGAAGCACGAACGTTGCCCGAAGAATAGTAACGTCAAGAAGTACCAAACCATTCTGGATCCACAGGTTGTATCAATCCTACAAGGCATGCATTTCATAAGCGCGTGCTCATAAAAGACGCGCACTCCCATAAGTCGCACATCACTTCTTGAGCCGTAAAACCCGCTCTCGAAGCACCGTCAGCAAATCATTAAGATTATAAGTACCGGTATTGTCCTAATAGCACTGAGAAACTCGCTTGTTGCACGACTAACAAGAATCTACTATCAAAAGTAATTGACATGAATCCAGTAATGTCGTACAACTAGAAATTGGCAAAGAACTCCGTTTGTTGATCTACAAAATCTCTAGAGTCGAGACGCTCGAGCCATAAGTTCTTGAAGATAGGAATCGCAAGGTAGATTGGCTGCATACATCTGAGGAATCACTTGGATCAACTGGTCATTTGACAAGTGTTCGGAGAAACAACCCTATGAAATAGGGGGCACACACATACCAACATTTAGTTGAAAGGAAAACTACTCCATGGGCCTATTTCTCCAAACATTTAGTTATAAATTTAGTTATAAATTGCAGAAACACAACACTTCAATACGGAGAATATAAATTATAAAAAAAATCAATCATGCTATATGCATAGATAAGTAGTATAAAAGCAAGTTAAATACATGAAAAATAAAGAATAATACATAAGAGATAATAGTTGAAACATTAATCTTTTCATTCCTTATAACATTTTCTATACAAAGTCAAAATGTAGGAGCCGTACCTGTGCAATATCAGCCAATAAAAATAAAATTATAGATGCTACAGCAAAAAAAATAAGTGTAGATTCTACACTTGCACAAAATACATGTTAAACAAATCAAAATGTCCCAATATCCAGCTCCATTGTCACTCAAGCCTGTCAATGTTTCTTTCCGCCACTTCATTTCTTTCCTTTGGTCGGAACTTTCTTCTTCTCAAAATCCCACCAGGAGTTGTGTCATTGCCAGAAATATCAATTATCACCTCCTCGCCCACGTCTCCTCCTTGCTCTTCGACCTCCTCAGAGGACTTCCTCTTGGTATTGTGCTTCAAGGACTTGCTGGAGCTCCTCGAAGACTTTTTCTCCTTATTCTTTTCCCTCTTAACTGCCACTATTTGCTGTTCAGTTTTACTTAGATGGCCAGCTTTGTCTGCCTACTCTCGAGTGTCAACTGCTATTAAATCGCCCTCCAAAAATATAAAAGGTCATCCAGGCCATGCAATGCAGCAATCCTCTCAGATTCAGGCCTTGATTGTGAGCTATACACGGGCGTGGTGATCAAAGCAGCTACAGACATAAGCATTGAGGCAGTCGAAATAGCAGCAACCACTAGGACTGAGGAAATTGGCAATTCAATAGGAAAAGAAAACGGACCTATAAGATCAAAAACGAAAGCATTCGGTTCGTCTTGTACTTGCAGCGTGAGATAAAGATTCTCAAACTCGGGAGAAACAAGAAGGTTACCTGCATCAAAAGTGTTACCGAGAATTTCTATCTTATACTTCCCGCCGTCTCCTTCTTTAGATGGCTGCACGATCTTTGGTGAAGTTCCAGGACTACACAAGGCTTTCGAAACAGCTATTGAAGGGGTGGACAACAAAGCAATACTAGATGAAACTGGAATAGTTCCTGACTGATCATGAGGCCGTTTGATGATTCGCCATGTCCATAATTGAAGGGCTTTGACAACACTTTAGCCGTTGTAGTTGTACTTGCAGTAGTGTAGGCAGCCTCCTACTCCCTTTCAATCCGAATAATCTCTCGATCCTCTACCAAAGCCTTCTTCGACTCTTCGTTGGGATAGGCGTCCTCCAGCTCTTGCTCGGTATATACATCCCCGTTTTCTCGAAAATGGGCCAGAACTTCTTCCCAAATCACATCAAGATTACGTGGGAATATAGTGCCCAAATAGCTGAGGCTACCCTAATGCAGCATGAAGTTAACATAGAAATTCAAGATGGTATCATCCATTTTCTCCATCTTCCTTTCAAAGGTATCCTGCGATTCCAAGTAGTTCGCCATCACGGCGGCTTTCTCAACTTCAACTTGGGTCTTTTTAGCATTAAGCTATGCAACTCTTTCATGAAGTGAAGCAATCATTCGAGCCTAGTCAGAAATGGACTTGTCACGGGATTCCATCATTCCTGCACAATCAGCAGTTTCTTTTTTTGAGCTTCGACTGCGTTGTAATGACTAGCACTAGTTCGCTTCTGAGCTTCAATGATCTCATCTCAAATTTCAAGCTCCTTTTTCAGCTTAACTGTAATGATCGACAAATCCGTACCCCTTGAATCAACACTATTTTACATCAGTCAACTCAGGATGAACAGAAACACGAACCATTTGGGTTAAAGAAGAAGAGGTAGAAGAAGATATAAAACAGCATCAGAATCTAACCATCGCAGCGGAATAAAATATAATAGATAATCACAGATCTTTACACCACAAACAAATACTATATCTGCTTACAAATACATCATCAGAGTATACATAACACACAATTGGACACTAATCATAACCTATCCTCACAATCTGAATACACAGCGGAATATGTAACAAAAATACGGAAGTACGTATCGCCAACCAGTTCATCTCTTGAGCTCCACAGCATCCTTTCCTGTATTTTATAATACTCGGTCTGACCCGAGCATTATAGTTAAATAACACTCGAGTCAGTCTGGAATACCAACGTGAGAAAACCACACTCAAATTGATTATTAAAGTTTCAAAATCCTTTTGAAAACAAAAGCATCTCGTAAGACCACGCCACAAGTAAACATGTCGGATTTTTACCTTACGATAGCTAAAACACTTTTTATTAAAATTCTTTGATATTATAATAGTGTCTATAGAAAGTAAAATAGAATCTAGCTGAAATGCTTGCATCTCACGTTTCAGCAATAGTTGGACACAATCAAAACCGTACGGGCATGTAAGGAGAATGGATTTCCAACTAATGACTAGGCACTGGGGTACTAACTTTCACGGTACCTGGTCAAGATCAGCATACCGAGGATCACTCCCGACCCACTGCAATACAAGACCGGGACTACCCTTTACTGGATAATCCCTAGTAAGATCACCCCACGGTTGGGATCAACAACCGCACCACTAAGCCGAAATAAAAAGGACGTCTAGACTGGGATGACCTCACCCTAATGGGCGCTACCCACCTAGCATTGCTGCATAACCCCTAATTTTCAGTCATTCCTGGTTGATGAGGCTTGAGGCTAAGAGTTACCTTTAGAGAACTCATCTCCGAGAATGCTCATCGCCCACCTGACGATGTTCTGAAAGCATTCATCCATACAAGTCCGTCCTAGGTTCGAATGGAACCGAAGGCACTACTCCTACTACTTCCATTTTTGAATCACCTCAGGATTAGTAGCGACTAGCCCTTGCACTTCACTGCTCCATCTTCGACTCCGAACTCGTCTTCCACACGAAAACGTGCAAACCGGATCGAAGTGGTTTTCGAGAAATTAATCCCGATCCCGGTCTCTTCAAAACGATCAGCGCATTGACCAATATTGTTAGTCGATTATTTAACTATCAATTAACATTCACAAACAACCATCAAATAAATAAATAATTTCTCCTGAATTATTTATTAACCTCAAAATATCTTCGCAAGATATTTTTCCTTTTCTACCCTTTTTGAAAACAGTTTTCAAACCACACTCTTCATACGGAATAAATTCCCAAATATTTATTTCCACTGAAAACATCAAGCACAAAACTTTAGATTTCTAAAATAATTAAAAACATTTTATTATAAAACGTACTTTAACACTTAAATTTAGAAAATCTACTTTAATACTTTATTAAAAATATATACTTTAGGAAAGGTTACTTTATAAAATATAAAACTAGATTTTTTTAAACAACATAGCAAGTCATCTTTAAATATTTACTACTATAATAGATTTGAAAAATACTTACTTCAGAATTTAAACATTTAGAAATAACAAATTTTCTAAACATGCTTTTTAAAACGACATAACTTATATTTAAAAATTTACTTTGAAAACGTACTTGGCTATCTAGGGAAATATACTTCTCTTCACATCCTTTAAAAATAAATCACTATTTACTTTTAAACAAATTTACCCATTTGAAATAAATTCCTTTACCTACTCATTTATTTCAAAACCCATCGACTTCGGATTTTTATTCCTTAATTATGATTTAAAATCTTTTAACTGAAAACACCAATTTCTAATTTCCCGAAATTCCTTCTTAATTCTTTAAAATAAATTCAAACCTTGAATTTTAAAATGAATTGTTTTATTACTTCCAATAAATATCTCTTTAAGTTTAAAATTTATTCTCTCTCTGTTTATTTAAAATCCTTTTTCCGTACTTGGAATTTATTAATTAAGATTTAAAATCACTTTTATTCCGTTCCAATTCATTCTTAGATTTGTTCAGATTCTAAAATTATTTTACTAAAAAATCCACTCCTTTATTTTCTTTCCAAAAATCTATTTTTATGCTTTTGGTAACTCGTTATATCCAAATATATTCGATCAACCTGTAGCATCCAACATTTCCAATTATCAATATAATTCATCCCAAGGTATCTAGTAATCATAACAGAGAATATTAAATAATCTAAATAAATGTTATGGAATCCAGTTGGATCCTACAACCTGTTTCTCTGCATCCACAGATGTTAGCACAATATAAAATACTAATTCCATTTCAAGGTTGAATATCACAGTATATGGGATTTATATAATATCCTCCGCTATTATGCGGCGTATAGGGTCTCATCCGCTATATAATGCAGGAAATCAATCACTCCAATATATACTCTATATATTACTATGTATAATATAGCACAACCAATCAAATCAATCAATCAACCAATTATTTAAATTTAACCATTTAAATTTAAATAAAAATCCAGAAGAGTGAGATTAACTCACCTTTGCCCCTTAAATCTGCAAATCCACTTTATTCTCGATTTGATTCCACGAATATTGGCCTTGTATAAATATTTATACAATTTATTAATATTTGAATTGATCGAACAGTTAACTACTACTTACTTATTTAATTTAAACTAACAATTTTATTTTAAACTAATTTCCCTTTTAATACATTATTTTTAGTAACTAAATAGCTAAATAAGTTTATTAAATAAATAAATTAATCACAAAAATACAATTTTTGTAATAAACTAGAAGATCTAAAAAATATGTACATATATATATTTATTTATTTTCACTTTGAATTTGCCTATATATAATTATATAGATTCCATAAAAATCTAAATTATATAAATCCTTTCAACCCTTAAAATTTCTATTTTTCTAAATATTATCTATAAATATTTTTTTTTTAAGCTACATATAATATAAATCTGAATAAAAATATACTAGCAAGTTAAAATGAGAAAGACGAAGATTGAGTACCTCATCGTCGACCAAGACAGACTAAGCCCTAGAACCAGACACCTCGACCCCAACATCCACGAACAACGTCACAACCCTAAGCCCGAGCGTGACCCTTACTGACATCACATCGCGACGGCAAGCAAAAGAAATCCCAAGTCGAGAACTTCATCAATAGACTCCCCTCCTCTCCTTCGACTGTCACCGGCGCCATCATGACCCCTTCCAACTTAAACCTCCTCGAGCTACCCCATCGCAGCCGCTTCTCCTTCCCTTGATGTTCACGACCGACCTTGGCTATGATGTATCTTCCCAATTGAACAACTAGGCAGCCTCCAAATCGAAAGACGCTACCCACGAACACGAATGCAAAAGGCAGGCGAGCGACTCCTTCCCTATGCACGATCTCGAATTTGGTAGCCACCTCGAACGCGAGAGCTTCCTTTTTCTCAATCGAGCTGGCTTTGTTGATTCGCTCGACAGCAATTCTTTTTTTTTAAATTGGATTGGGATTTAATTTGGTCAGAGAGAAAGGGGTTTGTTATATATATACTCTCGTTTTTTAGAAGGAAGCCATTTTTCTTGCGAAAACGAAATCATTCTGATGGAAAAAAGGAGGGTATGAGATGATTTAAAAAGGTGAAGGGCTGCGTGCTGAGGAATACTTGCCATAGTGATTCGAAATGAAAGAAGGCAGCTAATACGAGGATATAGGTCAATCAATGTATATAATTATATATTTATTTTAAATTAAAATCGTCTCGATTAACGTAGCTTAAAATCTTGACATCATATCGAGGCATGCCACAAGGCGTTTCTAATGTTATACCCCTATTCCGAACGCAATGGAAAAGGTTTCGAGTCCTAATTCGATCGTATGGAGAAGATAGCTTTCTTGTGTAGGATCGATTTCACCCTAGAGGGGGGTGAATAGGGTGATGCTGTTAATTACAAAAATTATTGCGGAAGCTTATAAAATTATTTCAACACAGATATATCAAAATAATAGCAACACAGATAATAGTAGAATAATAAATGCAGAAATAGAACGACACAGAATTTACCCAGCTTCGGCAAAACCCTGCCTACGTGCTGCCTCCAAGGTTTCTACTAGAAATTAAGTAGTCAAACGCTTACACACGTAAACTTGCGACACCCGCTATTTACTAACCTTAACTCTACGCTCAAAACCCTACCACAACTCAGCCACTGAGTTGCGAATTCTCAAACTACGCCACGTAGTTTGTCCCTAGTAACACGACTAGAAAATTACAATGGTTTAGAAGAATTTAAATTTAAAAACAAATTAAAAATAACAAAACCCTAATTGATATAAGACTTATGAAATGAAAGAAAAAAGGCCAGCCAAAAATAAAAGTCCACTTTTTCCTTTTTTATTGTGTTGGCCCGTTTTTTCCTCTTTGCTTCTGTAAAATGGCATTCGTTCTTCTTCAACTAAATTAGGGCTTGTGAAAATTGGAGCTATCGACTTCAATCTCTTGATTGAATGAATGATTTAGCGTACCTTGCTTCGTCAATCGATGATCTCTCTACTTAGCACACGGCTTCCCCAATTTCTGATCGAGTTGACTAAGTGGTATGTGATTTATGCCTTTGCTTCTTCTGATTTGCTTGCTTTAACTCGATCAGATTTGAGTTGTAATGATTTATTGTTCATTTTTTTTGCTTGAACTCGAATACTCATTTGCCGATGATGTTTAGGGTTTATATAGGAATTGAATTCCTATTTTCCCGTTCGTTTGAATTTGCCATTTAATTTATCTCGATCGGTTGATTTTGTATTGATGCTTGAGATTGATCTTTGACTTGTTCAAATTCGTATATTTTGTTTACTTGATTTTCATGGCTTTATTTTGACTTTTTCTTTTCCACTACGGTGTTGAATTCTCTATTGACATCGACCTTGACTTTGATCGTGGTTGACTTTGACCATTTTGATTCTGTTGTATTTTCAACTTGATGCCAAACTTGCTTGATCATTGACACTGCTTCATCGATTTGTTACTGCATTTGTTGTCATATTGTATTTGACTTGTTTTGGTTGAACTTTCTACTCTTTACTCCATTTGTTGTCGTTGTTGGTCTACACGGTGTCTGGTCTTTGTTTAGCATCTGTAGTGTTAAGGTGTTGTTTCATTGAGCCATGTAGTTCATGTGTACTTGAATATGTACTTGTTTATTTGATTTTTCATTTGCTTGTATACTTCATGTAGAGCCTGCACTTGTTCTGTCCACTATTTCTATTTGAGCTTGCACTGTCCAGTTTCATTTAGTTGTTCACTGGCGCATTATGTTGTATCTTTTGGAGCTTAAGTTGCTTCACCTGTTTCATTGTAGTTTGAATTGGGTTGTTGTGCACTGACTTGAGTTCGAGCCTTGTTTATGTCTTCACTGGTCTGATAATGCTACTTGTATGTGGCCTTGTTTCATGTGATGTTCATTTGAACTGTGTTTGCATTGTTGCCATATTGGCTTGTTCCTTCGAGTCAGTGAAACTTGTATATGATTGTTTTGTTGTCTGCTCTTCATGTACATGCCGAGTCTTGTTAACATCGTCTACATGTTGCATGTTGTAGTGTTCATTGTGAAGCCTGGTTTACTGGTGCATCCCTTGACTTGTTGACATGTCTGGGATGTGCATTTGTGTGCTTTTAGTTAGAGTTGTACTTGCCTTTGAGTTTTGCTTGGAGTTCAGTAGCTTGTCTTCATTATGTGCTCATCTGGAGTTTTGCATTTTTCTGGTCTTTGACATTGCCTGACTTTTTGAATTGAGTCAGTGGTGGTTATACTTTGGTATTGATGCATTTCCTTGTGTGGTCAGTTCCACTTGTTGTTCTCTTGTCTTTAAGCCTGGGCAGTTTGGTTGTGCTGTACTGAGTTGTAGACCATCACTTTTGTATTGAGTTAAATTCATGTGAACGACACGAACTTTGGTTGAGGCTTGATTTTTGAGTTTTGGCCATTTGCACCTATGTTGAATCCAGCTTAAAGCTCGGGTTTGACCTTGTGCTGATATTGTGACATTATTTTTTATTGCACTTGAGTTGAACCCGGCTTTTCATTTGGGTTTGAACTATGCTCACCTATCCCTGCAATTTATCAAGTGTTTATATTGGTGTGCACGGCCTTGTGGCATGTACAGTGATACACTGTGCATGTCACAAGCTATTCGTGTATAATGAATTCAAATTTAATTGATGACGAACAACTCAAATAACTGAGGCAAATATTATTTTCAAAATCACATTTTATTTTATACTGCAAAAATATTTTATTTTCAATTTTACTGCATCAACGTATATTTTTGTAGATTGCTCAAATGTTGGATTCACATTGGAATGAAGTTGAAGATAAATACGAGTATGAGTGATATGTAGTGAGGTGCAAATGTAAATGTGAATTGCGAAGTAATCAAATTTGTATTGTAATTGAAATTGTATATATATAGTGAGAGCTTGAAATTTGTACTATTTAAAAATTGTAATAAATATTTGTTTGAATAAAATATCTGTTTGAGTTCAAATACTGTGTTATTTATTTTATTCATCAAATATTTATTTAATCTGTGAAAATAAAATAATATTAACAAATACATTTAAGTGAATGTATATATGTTTATTATCATTAAACAAAAATCATATAGTCGCATATTCAACAATCTCCCCCTTTTGATGATAACAAACATATATTTAAGATTTTGAATTTGTTAAATGCATTTGAACATTCAATTTGCTCCCCTTATTTGAATGCTTCCTCTCTACACAAAGCTCCCCTTCATATATGCATGTAACTAACAATATGCAAATAAGCCTGGATGCAAATAGAAAATATTTGACCTTTATTTGTCAAAATCTTAACTTTTCTCTCCCCCTTTTGTTATTAGCAAAAGATTAACGGTGTTAGAAAAATAGAGATAAAGTGATAGACATTGATACAACATTAAAACTCAATCGAATATAAATATTAAATTTCAATAAAAATAAATTTTAATAGCTTTTTAAATGACATTCTCTTGAATTTGAATTGAAGCCGCGTAAATAATCAAAAAACCGTGAATATAGAGTCAGCCGTAAAATAATCAAATGTATTATCATCCAATAAAACACTATTATTAATCCAAAATAATACATATGAAGTAATTCAAAGACTCTAGAGATTTTTATAGTGTTCTTGGCATAAGAATATAATTGGCCAACAATTTTTAATAAGTCAGAATCAAAATCATCATTTATTTTATCATCACATTATTGGCTGATTTAATTTAGACTACGGTACAGATTATCACATTTAATATAACGTTCAAAATATACCATCACCTGTTTTACCATTACGATAATTTTTTGTTTTTGCCCATTGTGATTCTGTCACCTTTGTACTAGGCTAAGAAACTTTGTTTTGACGCTTGTTGTGCCCTTGGAACAGTGAGAATCCAAGTAACACTATTGTTGTTCCTTAGCCTGCCACCACACCAACACGATGAAAGATTTTTGTGACCTATTTGTTTTTATAGGCCCATGTTTGTTAGTGGCAGAATATTTTAAAAAATAATTTTGTGGAGACCCAAAACTATTTATATATGATCCTTTCGGCACCCAGATTTGTTTAACTTTGAGAGATTTTATATTTGTGCCTTTTGGAACCCAAATTGGTATAGTTTTCACGTGTTTGGGTCTATACCAACTATTGTTTTGATTGTGTCTAAATTTTCTACAAATTGTGCACATTGAATTGACTTGATTAATTTCATTTCTAACATTTTCAGATTGATTATATCCAATTCCTTGTATAACGGTATTAACAGTTTGCTTCCCTAATAGCATATTCAACGATTTTTCACTTTTTGAAAATTTATCTAAAGTCATTGACAATTGTTGGACTTGTGTTTTGAGAGATTCGTTTTCGTTTAATAATTGTGTGCACTTTTTAATAGAATTTTCTCTTCTTGTATTTTCACTCTCTTTCAAAACCAAAATTTCATTTTCAAGTGGTTTTATATTAATTTCTGATTTTTTAATTTCTTCTTCAAATAATGGACACTTATCACACTTAAGGATCCTACTTTGATAGGTTTTAACTAATTGGTCAAGTTGTTTATTTAAATCTATCAAAGTATCTCTTTGTGATTCAGGTTTGGCATACTTCTCCCTACGTCTTTCAATACAGCCATTTACTTCGTGGAAATATATAAGTAATTCTGAATGAGTAAGTTTTGATACCTCGCTTGGCTCGCCATCATCGCTATCAGTTATATTACCTTGAAGGCACATATCTGCTTTCCCACTATCACTGCTAGTACTTTGATTATCTTCATCACTTGTATTCCACGTGGTTGCAAAACTTCCCCTTTTTGATTTCTTTTCAAAGTCGCGTCGCTTTTGAGGACAATTGGGCTTGATGTGTCCGGGTTGGTTGCACTTATGACAGATGATCTTCTGTTCGTTTAAGTTGTCTAGTGCTTTGACTATTCTACTTTTCAATTTTCGATTTAGAGCTGGATTTCCGTATTTATAATTCCACCTATTGAATTTCTTTATTATCAGCTCCAATTCTACTGCTCCATCATCATCATCATCACCATCACTTTCTGTTGTTCCTTTGAGAGCCATTGATTTCTTTCGAGTGTCACCTCCTTCACACTCTTCCTTGAATTTTATTTCTAGCTCATAAGTGGCGAGATATTCGATGAGTTCTTCAACTTTAATTTGTTTTAAATCTTTTGATTCTTCAATGGCAGCCACTTTTGCTTCAAAATTTCATGGAAGGACTCTGAGGGTTTTTCGGACTATCTCCAACTCTTTGTATGATTTTTCGAGAGCTTTTGATTTGTATACGATATTGGAAAGTCGTCCATACATCTCTTTGACATTTTCTACCTTCGCCATTGTGAAGTTCTCGTATTCGCTGCTTAGCATGGCAAGGCGAGATTCTTTGACTTGCGATGTTCCTTCATGAGTCACTTCGAGTGTGTGCCATATTTCCTACGCAGTTAGACAATGTGAGACACGATTAAATTCAAATTGATCCAATGAACAGATGATAGAATTCATAGCTTTAGCATTAGCATTTTGTAATTTATTTTGTAGTTCTATCCATTGATCCATCAGTTTATCTATTTCTGATTATCTATAATTATAGTTAGTGCTCTATAACCTGTCTCAACAATATTCCAAGCGTCAATGGTTTTCAGAAAAATTTTCACTCTATTTTTTCAGTAGGCGTATTCACCATTGAACAATGGTGGTCTAACTATGGACTGACCCTTAGCAAAAGCATTATTAAAAGAAGCCATTTTAAAAATTCAACTTTTTAAAACAAAAACTGATTTTTGAAAAAAAATATCAAATTTTTAAAAACAAAAACTGACTTCTATTCCTAGCTCCGATTCCACTTGTAGGATCGATTTCACCCTAGAGGAACGGGTGAATAGGGTGATCCTGTTAATTATAAAGATTATTGCGGAAGCTTATTAAATTATTTCAACACAGATATATCAAAATAATAGCAGCATATATAATAGCAGAATAATAAATGCAGAAATAAAATGACACAGAACTTACCTAGCTTCGGCAAAACCCTGCCTACGTGCTGCACCCAAGGTTTCTACTAGAAATTAAGCAGTCAGACGCTTGCACACGTAAACTCACGACACCGGCTATCGACTAGCATTAACTCTACGCTCAAAACCCTACCACAACTCGGCCACTGAGTTGCGAATTCTCAAACTACGCCACGTAGTTTGTCCCTAGTCACACGACTAGGAAATTACAATAGTTTAGAAGAATTTAAATATAAAAACAAATTTAAAATAACAAAACCCTAATTAATATAAGACTTATGAAATGAAAGCAAAAAGGCTGGCCAAAAATAAAAGTCCCTTTTTTTGTGTCGGCTCGTTTTTTCCTCTTTGCTTCTGTAAAATGGCGTTCGTTCTTCTTCAACTAAATTAGGGCTTGTGAAAATTGGAGCTGTCGACTTCAATCTCTCGATTGAATGAATGGTTTAGCGTCCCTTGCTTCGTCAATCGATGATCTCTTTGCCCAGCACACGGCTACCCCAATTTCTGATCGAGTTGACTGAGTGGTATGTGATTTATGCCTTTGCTTCTTCTGATTTGCTTGCTTTAACTCGATCTGATTCGAGTTGTAATGACTTATTGTTTGTTTGTTTTGCTTGAACTCGAATATTCCTTTGCTGATGATGTTTAGGGTTTATATAGGATTTGTATTCCTATTTACCCGTTCGTTTGAATTTGCCATTTAATTTATCTCGGCCGGTTGATTTTGTATTGATGCTTGAGATTGATCTCTGACTTGTTCAAATTCGTATATTTTGTTTACTTGATTTTCATGGCTTTATTTTGACTTTTGTTTGGTCATCGCGGTGTTGAATTCTCTATTGACATCGGCCTTGACTTTGATTGTGGTTGACTTTGACCATTTTGATTCTGTTGTATTTTCAACCTGATGCCGAACTTGCTTGATCATTGACACTGCTTCATCGATTTGTTATTGCATTTGTTGTCATATTGTATTTGACTTGTTTTGGTTGAACTTGCTACTCTTTACTCCATTTGTTGTTGCTGGTGGCCTGCACGATGTCCGGTCTTTGTTTAGCATCTGTAGTGTTGAAGTGTTGTTTCATTGAGCCATGTAGTTCATGTTACTTTAATATGTACTTGTTTATTTGATTTTTCATTTGCTTGTATACTTCATGTAGAGGCTGCACTTGTTCTGTCCACTGTTTCAATTTGAGCTTGCACTGTCCAGTTTCATTTAGTTGTTCACTGGTGCATTATGTTGTATCTTTTGGAGCTCAAGTTGCTTCACCTGGTTCATTGTAGTTTGAATTGGGTTGATGTGCACTGACTTGAGTTCGAGCCTTGTTCATGTCGTCACTGGTCTGATCATGCTACTTGTATGCAGTCTTGTTTCATGTGATGTTCATTTGAACCGTGTTTGCATTGTTGCCATATTGGCTTGTTCCTTCGAGTCAGTGAAAATTGTATATGATTGTTTTGTTTTCTGCTCTTCAAGTACATTTCGAGTCTTATTAACATCGTCTACATGTTGCATGTTGTAGTGTTCATTGTGAAGCCTGGTTTACTGGTGCATCCCTTGACTTGTTGACATGTTTGGGACATGCATTTGTGTGCTTCCAGCTAGAGTTGTACTTACCTTTGAGTTTTTCTTAGAGTTCACTAGCTTGTCTTCATTATGTGTTCATATGGAAGTTTTGCATTGTTCTAATCTTTGACATTGCCTGACTTTTTGAATTGAGTCAGTGGTGGTTATACTTTTGTATTGATGCATTTCCTTGTGTGGTCACTTCCACTTGCTGTTCTCTGGTCTTTAAGCCTGGGCAGTTTGGTTGTGCTGCACTATGTTGTAGATCATCACTTTTGTACTGAGTTAAATTCATGTGAATGACTTGAACTTTGGTCGAGGCTTGATTTTTGAGTTTTGGCCATTTGCACCTGTATTGAATCCAGCTTAAAGCTCGGGTTTGACCTTGTGCTGATATTGTGACATTATTTTTTATTGCACTTAAGTTGAACCCGGGTTGTCATTTGGGTTTGACATGTGCTTACCTGTCCCTGTAATTTTATCAAGTGTATATATTGGTGTGCACGGCCTGGTGGCATGTACAGCGATACACTATGCGTGTCACAAGCTGTTCGTGTATGATGAATTCAAATTAAAATGATGATGAACAACCCAAATAACTGAGGAAAATATTAATTTGAAAATCACATTTTATTTTATACTGCAAAAATATTTTATTTTCAATTTTACTGCATCAACGTATATTTTTGTAGATTGCTTAGATGATGGATTCACATTGGAATGAAGTTAAAGATAAATACGAGTGTGAGTGATATGTAGTGAGGTGCAAATGTAAATGTGAATTGTGATGTAATCAAATTTGTATTGTAATTGAAATTGTATATATATAGTGAGAGATTTAAATTTGTACTATTCAAAAATTGTAATAAATATTTGTTTGAATAAATTATCTGTTTGAATTCAAATTCTGTGTTATTTATTTTATTTATCAAATAGTTATTTAATCTGTGAAAATAAAATAGTATATTAACAAATACATTTAAGTGAATATATATATATGTTTATTATCATCAAACAGAAATCATATAGTCGCATATTCAACATCTTGAGCCCGGTTGTTATATTTAATTTTCGATGTACATTCAGAACGTTTATATATCTTACGCTAAAACAACAACTCCAAACACTACGAAGATTGAAACACGATAATAATACAATATTACGGATCCAATGGAACTGGTTTCGTCGAAATCCGAGACTGTGCCTCGGAAGGCATTTTTAGATATCAATTTAAAGGATAAATTTTCAAAACTGAACAAAACATTCCCTAACTCAATTTTAACACTTTTACTATTTCCACTACTATCAATATAAATCTTACAAGCCTTTAAAATATTTTTAACAAGCTTGAAATTCAAGATTTAATATTTTACCCAATTTTCAATTATTGAATTGAATAATTATATTGTTCAACAAATTGTTGTATCTATATTCTGAATTGATAAATCCTAGTTTTGTTTCCATATTTAAAACCAACTTATAATTCAATTTCTATATTTAAAACCATTTAAATATTGCAGATTCAATGCTGAAAAATCCGGGTCGTTACATTCCTCCCCCTCTAAAAGAATTTCGTCCCCGAAATTAAAAGTTAAGAAGAATGGTCCAATACCCTATTTTCCCAAAACCAAACAGTTTTATCAACTTGCCATAACATATCTTTTATTAAAGACCCATTATTACTTCAACTAACTTTCCAAAACCATCCATAGTTTCCACCAACATTATTTAATCCACTTATTCAAATTTAAATTTAAATTTAAATCCAAATTTAAACTATCAAAACTTTCTCAAAAATTTTCTAACTCTCTAAATTTTTGAAAAATTTCACCAGCGTCCCCTTTGCGCGGCTAGCTCAGTACAACTACAAAATGCCTCTACGAGTTCCCAAATTCCAAAAGGAAACAAAAAGCCAAGTGGCTAAATCAAAAACCCAATCAAATTTCATACAGCAATTTAAACACATACCTTTTTGGTCGGTCAATTCAAATTTATCTTTTGAAATCAAAACCAATTTTCCTTTCCCTTTATAATACATGCATATCCTATTTAGCAATAGTATCCAATCATAGCTTTTAAAATCATTTCATACATTTCCTTACAGAAGTTTTTATATCTACTATTCAAATTAGTTTTCCCATTTCCATACGAATTCAATATATCTTCAACTCTGAATATTGAATTTTGTCTTCCATTTATAACCGATTCATATTATTATTTTAAATTAGTTTCATCCACTAATTTATTTCAATTTCCAATTTGAAATCGTTTTGTCGCTAATGAAAAAAAATTCAAAAATTTTCTAACTTCTAAAAATTTCGAAATTTTTGGCAAAATCTCCTTTGTACGGGGGAGCTTTTGCAATTTGACAAGAGATATAAATATATATACATCGACCCACACGGTCGGAAAAACAAAAACAATTCATATTTCCTATTTTTATTGCGTAGACGTACCTTTATTTAGCTTTTTAAACAAGCAGCTTATTATTTTAGCAATTAGCGCGTCCAAATCCAGCCAAATGGCTTCCCTGAACTTGTACTTACTCAACTAAAACATGTAAGTGCTAAATATATGCAATTTACTAGTATTTCACTTATTTTAATATAGCTAACACATAAATTTCACATATAATGCATGTTACATAATTTCTATAAGCACATACAAGGTTCCGACACTTATTACATGCTTACAACCAATTCTCAAACCATTCCATTCAGTTTAAGTAATTTACAACTTACTCGCTTATATTTAGTTCATTGTAAGAAAAACAAACTCATATCCATTCCAATTGATTTCAAAATTATCCTATTTCACTTCTAATAACTCATAGGATTTTATCTAATCTCGATTACATCGAACGGCCCATTTTCTTATGCAATTCGACAATATTCATGTGAATAAATAATTACTTAAGCTTATAAACATTTTAAATTGATTCCAACTCAATTTATATTTAATTCCTTCTATTTTAATTCATTCACAACCATCTTATTTAGCTCGACACATTCCATTTCAATTTTATTCCTTTTCAATTTTATTCACGATCCATTCATTTGTGTTTCATTTCTTATCCGCATTCATTTCATTTGAAGCCATTCTATTAAACTTGAAAACATTCCATATCTCTTATTTTCTTTAAGTTATTTCAACTCCTTAACGATTTCATTTCTTATTAACTTGTTGCGACTAAAACTACCCCATTTTTAACATTATAGCATATGTTCATTTCATTCAACCAACCTCCGTTTCTTTTTGCAACAAGTTCTATTTCCATCTTTCATTTGATTCTTACTTAATCAAATTTCCTCCACCTTAATTCATTATCAATCCAAGTCGAATTCTATTCATAATTCGAGTTCATTTCCAAACTTCATTATTAACTTACAATCCATTTCATTTAACCGAGTTAAATTTTATTAACATACTGTCAAATAATTTATTTATCTAATTAGCTTACTTCCAACTTTTAAATCAATATTCGATTTTTACAAAAATCACTTCATTAAATTTTCTCGAGTTCAATTTTTTTTTCCAATGCTTTTCGGTTCTTTTATAAGCTTCCAAAGATTATTTATCCTAATTCAATAATTATTTAATTTACACTTGTTTATTTAAGTAAGAATTTTATTCCATTCTACGGTATCGGTAACTTCCTGAATTCATTTTAATTCAATTCCATTCCGATTTTATTCGAATACCACTAAATTTTATTTTTGGTTTAATTCAAATCCAACTCAATATTAAACTTAGCTTAAGTTCACTTGTTTCATAATTTTATTTCTCCATCCAATTCAATTCCAATTTAAATTTTGTTTTCCCATTCAATCACAATCTATTTAAGTTTCAAAATTTTAATTTCTTCACTTCATTCCAAGTTGAATTTTATTTTCACTTGATTAAACCCAACCCAATATCATTTAACTTAGTTTAAGTTGACTTTAATTCAACTCTCCTCCATCTATTTAGCTTAAGTCAAATTAAATTTTATTTCTTTCAAATCACCATCAATTAAATTTTTCACAATTTAATTTCTCCAAATTGAATTTACTTAACTTTAAATTTTAATTCTAACATTCACATCTCCTATTTTCCTTCCTTGTTTAAAAATCAACTCGATTTATAAGTTTATAACTTATCTCACCAGGCTTTTCAATTCAATTAAGGATTCAGGATCT
The DNA here is from genome assembly GCA_030765085.1 of Allium cepa. NCBI lineage: Eukaryota > Viridiplantae > Streptophyta > Magnoliopsida > Asparagales > Amaryllidaceae > Allium > Allium cepa. Next base: position 620,489,940 of record CM060942.1, read on the forward strand.
TTAAACACCCGGCTTTTGGTTTCAAATCATTTTGAAATCACCAATATCTCAAAATCACACTTCTCAAATTTTTAAAGCAACTTTGGCTTTTATCCCCAACAAATTTCCTTTGAAATTTCAAAATAAAACGAGTTCTTCTGAACAAATTGATTTGGCAGCAATCCTTCACTTAGAAACTCGAAAATGAACATCGATAATACTGTAGTCATCACCGAAGTTATTTTCCAGTGACTGAAGTGAGCTCAATGTTATATCCCTTTTCAAAATTTATTTGAAACAATTTCCTTTCAGAAATACTTCTAAAACAATAATGCTATTATTTGTCTTCAAAACACTTCGACAAACGCTTCCAAAATCTCGGGGGTTTTAAATTTTCAAATTTTGACTTAAATTAAATTTCAGCTATAATTCATTTGTATAGTTTATGCTTATAGAAATTCCCATTTGATCATATTTCAATTTATAAATCACGTTTATAATTCACATTTACAAATTTCATTTTATAAATGAATTTATTTCCTTAGCCTTTGGTTATATTTTCAATTTCCAGTTAAATTTTCACACAACAATGATAATAATTTAATATTACCATTCCTAATATCCAAGCAACCATATATTAGCTAAAATAGTTTACAAAAACTTTTCTTTTATATCAAAATATATTTTAGGTAAAATTATTTCATTCACCCACCTTTAAAACAATTGTGTCAATTTATCGTGTTAGGTGTTTATAAACTCTTCTCGAATAGCGGCCAACTTACCCAATCAGAATTCATATTCCACTCAAACAATAAGTCAACACAATATTAAAAAAATTTATATTCACTAACAAATACGCGCTCATATCTATTAATACGCTCAAACTCATCCTAGAGTACTACGGACTCTATTTCCAATGAGTAATCCCCACCAGAGCCAAGGTTATCACCAACCTAAGCTCTGATACCAACTGTAATGACCCGCAAATCCGTACGCCTTGAGTCAACACTATTTTACATCAATCAACTCAAGATTAACAGAAACATGAACCATTTGGGTTAAAGAAGAAGAGGTAGAAGAAGAAGATAGAAAACAACATCAGAATCTAACCATCGCTGCGGAATAAAATATAATAGATAATCACAGATCTTTACACCATAAAAAAATACTATATCTGTTTACACATACATCATCAGAGTATACATAACACACAAATGGACACTAATCATAATTTGTCCTCACAATCTGAATACACAGCGGAATATGTAACACAAATGCGGAAGTACGTATCGCCATCCAGCTCGTCTCCTGAGCTCCATAGCATCCTTTCTTGTATTCTATAATACTCGGTCTGATCCGAGCATTATAGTCAAATAACACCGAGTCAGTCTGGAATACTAGCGTGAGAAAACCACACTCAAATTGATTGTTAAAGTTTCAAAATCCTTTTGAAAACAAAAGCATCTCGTAAGACCATGCCACAAGTAAACATGTCGGGTTTTTACCTTACGATAGCTAAAACACTTTTTATTAAAATTCTTTGATATTATAATAGTGTCTATAGAAAGTAAAATAGAATCTAGCTGAAATGCTTGCATCTCACGTTTCAGCAATAGTTGGGCACAATCAAAACCGTGCGAGCACGTAGGGAGAATGGATTTCCAACTAATGACTGGGCATTGGGGTACCACCTGTCACGGTACCTAGTCTAGATCTGCATGCCGAGGATCACTCCCGACCCCCTGCAACACAAGACAGGGACTACCCTTTACTGGATAATCCCGAGTAAGATCACCCCACGGTTGGGATCAGCAACCGCACCACTAAGCCGAAATAAAAGGGACATCTTGACAGGGATGACCTTACCCCAATAGGCGCTACCCATCTTGTAACATCCCGCCTTTTCGTACGATGTAAATCGATGATAACCCACACATGTCAGACTTAAAACATACAAAAGGGCAGATTGTTTGGGGTAAATAAGAAAAGCAGAGAAGAAAAAAAATAGAATCTTGCAGCGGAACGATAAAGTATAATAATTCATATACAGTTCATAAAACTACTTTACAAAACATTTGATTTTTCTTTATACAATAAATATCAGATTTCACATACCAAAGGATAATAACAATGCAGCGGAATAAAATGGTGTAGTAGAACAATATAGTAGATAATAGTAAAATAAATCTTCGTTCTCATCCTCCAGAGCTAAAGTTTTCGAATCCTGAAATGCTAAGGCTGACCCGAGCGAATTGAAAAGACAAAACACTCGAGTCAGAACTACAATATCTTATGTGAGTTAAATTAACAGAAATAAATATGAGTGCAGTAACTTAAGAGATGCTTGGGATTCACATCTCCTAAGGATCCATTAAATTATTTACTATGTAGTAATATTTTTCTATTATAATAATGTCTAATAGTAAAATAAACTTAATTTTTTCTTAGCATTAAAGGGTTACCCATATAGCCCTTAACACGTAATAGTCCTAGTAGTCCATCCAGTATCAGCGCATCTCCAGATCGGGAGACTACCCTAAATACTCCACGAGCTATTGGAGAAAACCAAACTCGTACAAGGCGCGAGGGTAGGTGACAAGACACAACTAGGCAATGCCAGGGTAGATATACCAATTACGCTTCCTGGTCGGTGGTAACGCGTAGCGTGCAGCTACCGCCCACCTGAAGCCACACCCTCAAATAAAAAAAATCAAAAGTGGCCACCGAATCAATCCAAAAGTCAAAGTATAATATCGAAAGGATGTGTCCGATCAAAGGTGCTACCTCATTAGCCCGTCAATCGCTCCTGTTTTAGCCACCTTATGCCAACTCACGGGAGTCGGGTCTACGTATTTACCTCAAAGGAAACGCTGCCACCATCCTACTTCATTCTGAAATCTCTACCGTATACACGATTGTTAAAGTAGTTTTCGGAGTTGGCAGAGAGTATGACAACTTTCGATCCCGGTCTCTTTAACAACCAAACGTTATTATAACACCGCGGTCTTTTAAAAATAGTTTATACTTTAAAACCAGTGTATATGTGACGCCCCACCTCTATACCCACGCTAGCCAAGAACATTACGGTGTAGTGCTGTTAACTAGCACGGAGAATAAGGCTGTTGAGGAGCGAGCATCCATGTGATTGCATATCACATGGTGGCTATAAATAATCTTCGGAAACAAACATAGAAATAAGCATAACATAAATCAGTCACAGACATCCATATAACAAAGGCGGAAGAAGATATGAATATATAACTAACACATGAAAGTGTACATCAGAGTAGTGGTCAAAAAGATCCACAATAATACAAAAGAATAGCAACACGTGTTGTACAAAAGAATACAACTATGAGTCTATATCTCAAGTGTATACAACAAAAAAACTGCTAATCTAAATAGTTAGCCAAAAGTCAGAGTAGCAAGTCCCGGGAAGAAGTCAAGCAGAAGCACCTGTAACATCTCGGTCTGACCCGAGTATTATTTAAGAAAATAATAAACAGATCAGTCTAGCTATAAATATCATATGACGTGGTATAAAATAAAAGATATGCCATAAACCTAAAATATCCATACAGACATACTACTATAAGTATGCAAATGATGATCAACAGAAGATCAATCAATAAGTGATAAATCAATATCACAAGAATCTTCTCGAAGATCCAAAGAGGGCATCATACCCTAAACTTGTACTCATAACAAGTCAATGACATAAATTCCAGAAATCAACACAAGAAATCCAGAAATCACAGAACAAGGGAAAGAGGCCTATCACATGACGGTCCGAAGACCATGGGGAGCTACCCCATATGGGTGAGTCGGAATCACCCAGATGAGGTGTAGGCTAACCAAAAAGTAAAAAGGTATGTGTGAGTGGAATCACACAAATGGTGTCTAGCCTAACCTCGCAACAAAAAGGTATGTGTGAGTGGAATCACACAAATGATGTCTAGACTAACCATGCGGACAAAGAGATATGTGTGAGTCGGAATCACACCCATGAGGTCTAGTCTAACCTTGCAAACAAAGAGACATCGCACAATTGCTAGTCTAAATTATAAAATGATCGTCATGATCAACGAGAAGTGTCAATTACACTAAGCTAGTAAATATAAAAGTTTATCTTCGTGTCCCATAACCACTTGCTTAACTTAAATATTTACGAACAAACTGTAAATCTTCACTAGAAAATTATCACAAGAGGTTCAATCGAGCAAGTCCAAGAATTAACCGATGAAGTGAACGCAAGCGTTTCATACCACTTGTTTTACTAAGCCGTTTAATTAGATTTCTCATCCGAGTGAGGTAAAGGTTTATATATACTAGTAGGTTGAAAAACGGTTTAAGTAAAGAGCTTTGTTATTGAAAATAGAGTTGAAATCATTTTGTTGAAAGAGTTTTGACATTTACTACTAGTATTGAAACCCTTATATTTCTAAAGTTGTTATCCCGCCTTTTTAGCAAGGCCGTGATACCATAAAATCGACCGAGAAGCCAAAGATAGTTTGTCTCGAAGAATGGTCAACTCAGCATCTCAACAAAGCAAGTTCTGTTGAATGTTTTTCAGATAAGATCCCCTACGGAGGGGGGTCCGGAGGGGGGGGAGGGGTGGCAACCCCCCAAGGTAGGATTGAGCGACCTATTGGTTGCGACCTAGGGGTGTTCGCGAGTTAGCAGAAACGAGCGACCTAACAGAGGCGAGCGACTTAAGGGACTCGCGACCTAACAAAAGCACTGGCCAAGCGACCTAACATTTTAAGGCCGAACGACCTAATTAAACTCGCGGCCTAACAGGGTACACGACCTAAAGGTATAAAGGTCATGCGACCTAACGGTATTAAGGTCTAACGACCTAACTGAAATGGCCAAGCGACCTAACAAACTAGGCAAGGTCGAGTGACTTAAAGTGGTAAGCATGCGGCCTAGGTGGACGCGACCTAATGGTCATGCGACCTAGAGGGATGAGTGACTTAAGTGAGCGACCTAGTCATTTAAGGCCGAACGACCTAACACGTCTAACACGCGAGTGACCTAAGGGTTTAACACGCGAGCGACCTAAGGATTTTAACACGCGAGCAACCTAAGGGTTTAACATGCGAGCGACCTAGAGGCAACGACCTAACTCTGAACGAGCTAAGGCCAGAACGAGCCAAATGAAGGTGAGACTTTTCCTAGGCGAACGACCTAAAGGTCCAGAACGACCTAACTGTAGTTTTTCTCCTAAAACACCAAAAATTAGAGTTTTTCACCAATCCAATCCAAACCAAATGCAAATGTACATGCTAAAGTGATGGGGAATCATTCCCAACAGTCCAATATAGTTATAGACTAGAATTGTGAGATAAAAATCTCACCTTTGGACAAATTCAATGAAGAAGAAGCTTGAAGTCAATAGAGAAGCAACTACAAGCTTGAATCCAATGTCTTTACTTTGATTTTGGAGTTGGATGTTGAATTTGCTAATGAACTTGGGCTTGGAATTTTAATTTCCCTTTCCACTCACCATTAATGCTAAAACTAGAGTTAGGTAGGAATTTATGAAGAGATGAGGAGAGGGGTTGGAACTTAGGTTTAATAGGCTAAACCAACCCAAAGTCCAAAGCAAGAAAAGTTAGTGAAATTCCACTAACCCCAAACATATCAAAGTTTATACTTAGAAAGATTGTAAACGGCATTTCGAACTCAATGGATGTGGTCTCGGGTCCTAATTTGACCGTTTGCAAAAAGTAGCTTTTCAGACCAATATCCATTAACGACAAAATATTTAAATAAAATATTTAAATATAAAATCGATAAATAAGCGGGTTGTTACAGTATATTATCCATTTCAAAACCATATAATTTCGATATCATTTCCCTTTTAAAACCAAATCGATAATGATATCATTTTCAAAATATTCTTTTCTAAAACCATAACAATTTCAAATTATAATATTTCGAAACCAACTCTTGAAATATAGCCTTTCAAAACATAAAACTTTGAATTTCATATCTTTGAAATATAACTACACCACTTGAAAGGTTTAAGTATTAAATTACTTTCTATAATATAATAGTTTCTTCATCTTCACAACTCAATTCCAATATAGATTTAATTTCCCAAATAAACCATTTCAATTTCCATATATTTCAAGCTTTAAGTACTCCACCATTTCAAAACGAATTCTTTGAAAATTTCATACATATCAAATTCAATTACTATTATTTAGATTTGAAACGTTTACTTAATAAATTCAATACGATTTAAGAAAACCTTCAACTCCTAACAACCAAATATTTTTTTTCAATTTAATTAACTTGATAAATTCATTTATCTCAACTTTATATTCATTTAAATTACTCTATACCAAATCAAGTTATAAGAATCATACCCTTTAAAATCTCCATTTTTATTAAATTTCAAATCAAATTTATTCAAGTACAATCCTTAATTAATTCAATTTAAACCAATTCCATATTTATTTTCCAACTTTAATTTCATTTAAGTCATTTAAAAACTCTATATATACAATATCTTAAATAGGTACTAAACCATATAATATAAAACAATCAAACTCCATTATTAAACTTATTTTATTAAATCAATTTTATACATAGCTTAAATTCAAGAAGTTAACTATATATATATAAAATAATATTAATATAACATCAAAAATTTATACTTATTAACCATATATTCTTTCCCAAAACCATAGAAAATGATTTCAAAATATTTTTACATATATAGACCAAGGTGTCTGTATATAATTTTCTACCCTATGGTCAAGTGATACGGATATTTATCATTTCAATCCGTAATTTAAAAATAAAAATTTACGGTTATATATCATTTCAAACCGCAATCCTGAATGGGATGAAAATACATAATAACTTGCAGTTTATAATAATATAAAATACAGCATCCATTCATCCAATATCAACCATCAACCATCGCAATCATCATCAAACTCAAACAATAGCATCAACATAGAACAGATACTAAACAATAGGTATTAAATACCAGTTTATATTCAATAATAAATTAAATAACTGATTAACTGGCAGTTTATATGCAATGAATAATTAATTAACAATTTAACTGGCATTTTAAATGCAATGAATAGATTAAATAGAAATTTAATTTAAATAAATGAAATTAATTGAGATGATGATAAAAATATGCCAAACAACCACAAATAAATTTATAATCACATCATATATCAATTTAACAAACATAAGAAATTTTAGAAGTTGTGAGTGGGTTAAAACACTCACCTTTTGAATTTAAACTGAATTTAAATCCAATTTAAACCCAAAAATTGACCAGTCTTCAAATTCATCCAAACTGGCGCCAAAATATCTGGAATTCAGATACGAACCAAACAAAAGAAACCGCGCGTAAATCCGAGTCAGTATGCGAAAGTTATTTGATTTAAACGAGTTGAAAACAAAATTTAAATAAAATAAAATAAAAGGCACATACCAATAATGGCCACGTCATAGATCTACCCCTCTCTCCCTCACACATCTGAACGACACTTCCAGGAACCTTCTCGTTCTAACCCTAGAGGCCGCCGGCTAAACTACACGAACGTCGATCGTCCATGCACGCCACACCCACGTCAGAGCGTCGCCACCCGCCTCCGCCCACATCCACGCCGCTAATTTCCATCTCCGGCTTGAAAATTTTAACATCCGCCACCCAATTTAAATAACCCTAGTTCGCAAATTTTCTGACAATCAAACCGTTAACTCCACGAACGAACGACACAGATCAACTCCCTTATGTCCCCTCGACAAAACCCAGAAACGGTTCGTCGATCCGTCGAGTTTGATTTTGACGTGATAAACGACCGAGACTTCTTCGATTTTTACCGGTCAAACGACAATCCAAAACAAAAAAACAAATTTCACCAGAAGATTACGCACTTCGAGAACTTTAACATATATTTTTTATGAATTTTTCTGAGGAGTTTGGATTTTTGAAGTTGATTTTTGAATTGGAATTTGAATTGGATAAATTAGGGTTTACATCCATTGAGGAAGAGGAGCACAGAAGTTCTGTACGTATAGAAATAAGGAATAGAGGCTGCTAGGGTTTATAACAGGGTATTTATAGGCAGGGTTGACATTTGAATGGATGGATAAGATAGATTTACGCGCTAACGCCAAAGTGGCCCAAAAAGCCCGTTCTGACCTCGGAATGAAATTAGGTCAACCCATATATCAAAATAGATGTTTTTAAATATTTTAAATGCGATTGAACAAGTTTCAAGTCCAAACTCCATCGTATGAAGAAGTTATGCTCAAATTAAAAATTTTCAAATTGATTTCGATTGATTTCAATTCCATTAATTTCAAGGCGTTTCGAGTCCGTACGATCAAACGACAAGTCTGATCGCTACGAAACTTGAAATCCTACAATAATTCATTGTTACGGATCCGATGAAACTAGTTTCTTCAAAATCTGAGTCAGTGGCCAAAATGGCTATTTTTACATTAATTAAATAATTTAATATTGAATTAATTAAATCCAAATTTTTAATTTCAATTCTATAATCGACAATTCTTGTCATTTTCAATTTTTTAAACATTTATACTAATTTAGACAAATTTAACCGTTGATTTAAAATTGATAAATTCCTCGATTTCCTTAAATTCAACAATTATAAATTAAATTTCCAAAATTCTATTTAATTAAACCCATCAATAATTATTCCATTCATTATTTTCAAATTGATGACTTAAATACTGGATTTAAAACTATTACATTAATTTTTCTCATATTATCTTTATTTCAAATAATGTAGTAATCAATTTCATTCACAATAAATCCAATGAACTATAATTTATTTCAGTAATTAAACTTGGTTTAAGTCCAAATCCTTTTTATCTAGTCAAAAATTATTAAGTAAACAAAGGTAACCTTTGTTTACCCTGTTATACATTAGTAAGTTTAAATTTTCATCTTTCCTTCGTACTAACTACCATATTTTCATTTTATTTCATTTCTACGAATATACACGCTAATTGCGTTTTACATTCTAAATAATTTCATTTACTTGGATTCATACTTTCCATTATATCGATTACTACACTACGCATAAATTTACAATTCCAATTATTCCATTATTACATTTTACACCTACCGTTATTATATTAAAAATCACTAAAGTAACGTTTTTTATCAACTACAAATATTATAACTACTTAACGGACATTGGTTTTATAAATTTACAATTTATTACGTATTCTTCGTCGGTTAACATAGTATTGAATTCCTTTCCCTATTTACTAATTTCAATCAATCCTAACTTTACCATCTGTTTCAATTAATAGGTGTGCACTAATTTAGTTATTTCGTTAATTCTTATTAATATAACATGAAGGTTCCTTTACTCTAATTGATTTCAAATTTTATTATAAAACAAAATAAACAGGTAACCTTACAATACACTAAGGTTTATTATTTCCAACAAATTATCATAGTTTCCTATATAATATTTACTCCAATATTTACACACAAATGTTACTATTTTCATATGCCAAATCTTTATACAATGGTCATTTTATTTTTATTTATTATAATATTTATAACTTAAATGTTTGCCTTGTTTTTCTCACATTAATAGTGTTTTTATTTCTTACAATATCAATGTTACCATTTATTTTCATAGTACTAATTTCATTCACTCTATCAGTTACTACATTTATTTTCTTTAAAGTAATATTTAATTACCTTTATTCGAAATAACGGTTTATCTCCAATGTACTCTTTATAATACTTGTAAGGTTATTCTCCACAAACAATTACCATCTATCCTATTATTTCACCTATTATTTATAATTAAAGTCTCAATTAAATTTATTTATCTAGATTTCACTCTTTTATTACATCATTTATTACTTTACAAATAAACAAACATTTAAACTCATAAACGTAATACCAAATTTCATTTTAAATGCAATTGATTTCCAATTAAAGTTTATACATATTTCAAACAACTATATAATTACTCCAAGAACATTGGTTTTATTAAATGACCATTTATTATAATTTAATTTCCTTAATTTAATTCAATTAATGTAACAATGTGTTCTTTCATTAACTAATTCAATACCTACTTTATATTTTTTATATTCAATTTACATCCAGGTATAACGCTTACACTATTTCATTTATTGTGGTTTCATTCAATCTATAACAATTTTAGCTTTAATAACCATTGTTACACTTCATCATAGTTATTTCATTATTCATTTACAAATTTTATTTGTTTCAATATTATTCCATTTATACATTATAAGATTTTAATTTCTATCTAAATTTAATTACAAATTCTCATTAATTTAATCGATTTTATTTACCAAAATTTACGGGTCGTTACACTCTCCCACACTCAAAACTTTTCGTCTCTGAAAAGGAAAAAAGAGAGGAAAAGAGTAACTTATAAATCAATATAATTTATTCAAAACATTGTATTCATAACAATAAGTTTACAGAATAGGATAATTTAAATAAAATATATAGATTTATAAACAATTAAATCTTTTGTATTCAAATTAGTATGGTTTGGAAACATTTTCAAAATATTTTCTTAGTCCAAAATTTTTGGAAAATTTTGGCAGAGTCTCCTTTCTACGGGGAGGCTCGGGAGAGCATATAATATCAAATATAACAATATACAACATATATTTACCAAAATAATATATATCCCGACCCGCAAAAACAATATAATAACACAATAAACCGTAAATCGGAAACGTACCTATAAGTCGGAAAATTAACGCTTATTTTATGGAACCAAAAGCAGTAGCAATTGCTTCCATAAACTGCATTTCACTTATATAATCCAAAAAGGTTAACAATTATATAAAATGAAATATTATTTTTGTTTCAATCAATAACAAACAAATCAATACAACAAAAACAATCCCTTGCAACAAGGCATAAAACCATCACATAAAATCAACACAAATCAAACATTCATTCATATCAGACAAACAAATAGTTGTTCGGGTTCAAACTTTAAAGTGTACGGAATGAAAAAAAACAAACTACTAAGTGTACCCTTCACTCAACAGTCTTAGGTGAGACTAAATAGATTATTCAATCATCCAAACAATTTTAAAGTATCTTTGCCCAAACAGCTATAAGTCAAGCAAACAATAATTTCAAACAATAAATTAATTTCGTTTTTATTAATTTCATTCGTATAATAATTTATCCTTTTAATTTACATTTTTTTTTCTTTTTCTCTTACAGTTTCATTTTCTTTTATTCATTCCTAACAAAATCTCATGTCACTTATTCATAACATGAAATTTTCTTTTATTATATTACATTCATTTATTCACTGCATAATTTCATTTATTTATAGTATTCATCTTTCTGCATATTTTCAATATAAGTAACTTCAACATTTACTTAAGTCTGTAATTATTTACTTACAACATTTACCTACTATCATATTTTATTATAGTAAGATTTTCATTATAACTTAGGTTTATAACAATTTCACATCAATTCTTAAGAATAAAAGCAATTTATTGAACACCTCATTCATACTTTTACTTGTACAATTCCTATTACATTTCTTATTAACATTTCAACTTTTAAATATTTGGTAAGTTATATATATGCTTTTAAAAAATGTAATTGAAATCATACAAGTTTATCTCTTTTTTTTCTTATAAGTTCCAATTTCAACTTTCTTTTAATTTCCTTCATAACCTAGCATTAAATTTCTTATTTTAATTAAAGGCTCCAATTTTTTATTTGGTCACATTCCATTTCACTATAATAATTGAAACTATTAATTAATTGGAAACTTAAGAACTAAATATCAGGTTTTTATTCAAAAATCGTTTTAAAATAATAGATAAATGTATATATTTACACTTTATATAAACTATTTACATTTTAAAACAATTTAAAATTTATATTTTTTTTCAAAATGAATCTGCAGTAAACTACTACAGTGGCCTTCCCACTTCGAAACTCGAAAATGAATGTCTATGATGCGGCCGCCATCACCGCAATTATTTGGCAGCGACAGAGAGGGTAGTACAAAACTATTTTTTCAAAATCTTCTTTAAACAATTCCTCCAAATTATATTGAAATATTTATATCAGAAAATACTTCTAAATAATATTATTATTATATTCCAAAATCATTCAAAAGAAATTTCAAAACCACGGAACTTAAGTTCTAAATTTTCAAATTTCATTACCTAACAAACAATATATTGCAACCAAAATATATCTTATTTGTAACGTCCCGAAAATTTTCGACTTTCGAAAATTCAACATCGATACTCACTTTATCGACTGCCGAGAAATCGAAGGCCGGAAACCCGAAATGTTATGGTTTAAGAAAAAGAAAGAGCGAGAAGAAGAGAGAAAAGATAGAAAATAGAGAGAAAAGAACATAGAAAATAGAACGGAACAGAAAACAACACAGAACAACATCAGAATCTCACAATCGCAGCGGAACAACATATAATAAATAAATGAATAATCTTTAAACAAAGAACTATATCAGTTATTACATTTTATACATTTCATTACATTACATCATATCATCAGAGTGTACAACAACAACAAACAGCGGAAAAGAAATACTATATACTAGTAATACGCCATGCCATCCAGCTTGCTTCCAGCAACTCCAGAATATCCTGAATAAACCTTAACTCTTGACTGCCCGTGTGGAAATTGGTGGGCACCCAGAGTTTAGGAAGGAAAACAATAAACTCTGAGTCAGTCATGTGACTGGTGTGAGAACTCAAAACAGTTTATTTATCTTTAAAATCAAAAATAGAGGAATATTTTTTTTTAAAATCAATTCGCAATGCATTTAAAAATGTGACTACCATAAGACCTTCCACCACACACACAATGCAAACGCAGACTTGGAGGAGATTTCTCCTTATGTTAGTCAAAGATGCTTGATACGCATTAAAAAGAAACATTTGATATTATTATTAGTGCATAGTGTAGGAAATTCATTTCGAAAGTAGAATATAAATCTTAGCCAGCATAGGTACCATTATATTATGCCTACTATAGCTACCTCCTGAGGAAGCAGGTTCTACAACTAAAACCGTACAAGTCTCGTATTGTTTCTTTGGATTTCCAACGAATGGTCAGGCCAAGGAACTTCCCATTGCCACATGGAAACGCCTCTGGAAGGACGTCCCGAGAACCTAACCGAATCTCTGCCAACACAAGGCCGGGTTACCTTCCAAACTAGGTAACAACTGACATGAGTATACCATCCCCCGGTCCTTTGGGACCTTTAACCGAGCGCTCGTAATCAACTCACACAATCATAAAGTGTTTTCAACATGAGTAAGTATCTGGGCTCCATACCATGATACCAACCTTTTCCAGAAGGAAATGCACATACCCTAAAGGGAGCTACCCCTCATAACCTTGCCGCATCTTTCCTGTTTTGACCATTCCGGGGTGTGAGGCTCGACGAAGTCACGTCCACAAAAACACACTTTATACAAAAGCCGTGCTTTGGGTCAACAAATGATCATAGAAATGATCACCAGGATAGACGATCAAATAAATGATCCTATCACAAATAATCAACACAATGATCATTTCACAGCAACACTCAGCATGTCACATTACCAAAATGGGAATATATCGCTGATAACCTTCAACTACATAACCTTTGAGCTCGTACGTCTCAAAGAAGGGTGTTAAGCTAAAAGAATAAATTCTCCGCCACCAACAGAAATATATTTGAAAGAAATCTGCTTTATATCTCAATTTGTAATGTCAAACATACAATCCATACAAGTCTGTTCCGGGCTCGAACAGAACCGAAGGCACTTACAAAGAAGTCCTTGCAATCTGGATAATCTCTAATCACGTCCGGACTTCCCATCACATAGGGAGTCTCTATACCATAGCTACTCGGTGCAAAGACAATCGACGAGTTGTCCTTTCGCTTTCAAAAAGATCCGGTCTTCAACACCGGTCTTCAAATGCAATTCATAACGACGTATCACATATTTGGAATGGGTTATACGACCCCATGGTCCTTTCCCGGTTAACCCGAATAGTGAGCGCTTATTCAAAAATAAGTGTGGCATTCAAATTCAAACAAATCACATCAAATACCCATTCAAAGGGAAATATTGATAGTCGGTTATTGAACTATCAATGGATATGCACAACATCACCAGATTCCAAATAATTTTCCAAATTATTTATTTTCCAAAATATCTTTACAAGATATAAAATTTCAATACCTCAAAAATAAATCAATATTTATCTTTAAACAACTTCCCTTTTTATTCATAAATTCCATAGTGAATTTTCATTCCAAAATATCCATGCATATACGATTTCAATTATTCATTTCAATTTATCTTCAAAAAGATAAATTCTCAAAATATTCACTTTATATTGGAAAACATTTCCATACTTATTTATTCATAAGTAATTCACAAATTTTATTTATTTTCAACCTTTGGAAAATATTCAATATACTTAAATCGAAATTAAGTATATATTTCATTCTTTAAGGAAATCATGCTCTTAAACATATTTATTTGGGCCAAAACAAATGTTGCGTAAAACATCGTTACGACGTCCCAAAATCACTAGTATAGGGATTCGAATTTAAGATAGATATATAAATCCCAATACTATACAAAACATTTCCTTTCGGAAATCATTTACTATAACAATAGTGTTATAGTCAACTATTTCCTTTTATTTCTCGAAAACGTCTATTTCAGCAATTAATGTTGAAATCTATGGTTTCGAATCTTAATGCATTTAAAACAATCGTTAGATCGTTTTAATTCTATTTAAAACATCACATTCAAAACAATTTGTTTAACATATTATTCACTATTCAAAAACATGAATATACTTTGTTAACAAATTTCATCATTTCTATTCATTTTATTTTAAAGGATTATTCACTGTCTACAACGTGAATATAACTCCATAAATAAGTTATAACAATTTACTTATCAACATAAGTCGTTTGCGAATTTATAAAACAACGTTTATAAATTCCATTTCTATTTATTTTATAACAACTTCCTTTTATAAATTCCTTTATTAACCTATTCGATTTATTACTAAATTATAAACGAAAAGTTCACGTTATAAGTTAAATACTTATAATTTATTTGTTTACAAAATCGTTCCTTTGAACTTCATAATTATAAATCTTATAACTTATAAGATTCAATTATTTATCCAAATCTATTTTTCAATAACTTTATAAATTTTATATACCTACTGCTTATAAAATTCCATTTATAACTTCACCGTTTATAATTCTGTAAATTTCATTCATTTATGAAATCCATTCATAATTCATTCTAACACTTATAAAAACTCGTTTTATAATTCAAATATTTTCATTTATAAATTATCAATTTTATAAATCTTTTATATAAATCAATTTTATATTATTATTCTTTTAAAACATCTTTAATCCCCTTTATAATTTCACCATTTTGATTTATAAAATAATCAAATTTTATAAATCCTATTTTTAAACTTTTATAATAAATTCAGAAATCCCGTTTTAACTATTTTATAAAATCATTAACCCCATATTTTCAAAAATCAATCTTTAATTGTATTTCCCAAAAATCATAATTTTTATAACATTGAAATTATAACGTTTATTTATTTAAAATGGATCAATTCCAAACATATAGTATATTTTCAAAAATCACTTTGAAATCCTTTTAAAATTCCAAAATTTGGTCCAATGATGCTACATACCAAATAGCCAATCACGACAACAACGATATCATATATCGATATGATAATCCATCAAATATCAAAATATCTGAAATCAATTAAATACTGTTGAGGAATCCAATTGGATCCCTCCAACCTGTTTTCCTGCATCCACAAACATTAGCACAATACCAATTCCGCTCCAGTACGAAATTATCGCGGTATATGGGATTTAAAATATTATCCGCTTAATAGACGGCGCAATAGGGTCTCATCCGCTAAAAAATGCGGGAAATCAACAACTGCAATATATACATATGCCAATATATATATATATTGCTATTATATATATAATACCAATTTCACTGTTTATGAAAAATTCGCGGTATATGTTTTTAATAAATAACATCCGCTTACTAACGGCGCATAATGTCTATTTTAACAATCAATAGATAACAATCATCATTCAAACATGCATTCAAATATTTTAAATCTAACTATTTAAAATAAGAATCGAAACTGATTCGATTGAGTGAGAAGTTCTCACCTTGATTTCAATTTCGTTATAGCGATTTATTTCGAATAAAATTAAACGGACGTTTAATTTTACCCGAAATTCTCACTAACTCCAAACGACTCCAATCCAATTGCATCGCGTAGTGCTCGTCCATACGATTCCTACGCAACTGGTTTCGCGCGTTTTCGACCTCGGATGAAAAGGTTATGAATTTTTGAAGTTTACACAAATTTTATATAACAAATTTACAACAATAAATTATAATTTTCAACCTACAACCAATTATCACCGTTAGATCTCCATCCCCTGCATCATGACCGCACACCCCTTCTTCCCAAACTCACGCATATCATTCTACAGGAAATACAAAACGCACGCAACCCATAAACATTCCAATTAGGGTTTGATTTCGAGCCAAAAGCAAAGATCTTGAACACGATCAGAATGCGCCATTTTGAAGAGCATCTCCATATCTACTCTCGACCACCACCCTAGAAAGCTCGGCCCCCTGTAGCACGTCGTATTTCTTGCGCAATCATAGCCGAACGCAGCCCCCCTGCCATCGACTTGCTCCACTTCACGCCATCATCTCCGTATAGATTCGTAGAGCTCTCCTCCCTCTATAATTTACTAGTTGAAAACTTCTTGAATCAAAGCTTAGATTTGAAGATAATAGAGGAGAATCGAAATGAAATTCTAGCCTTTGAATATTAGGGTGGCGGCCGGCCATTAGGAATTAGGGTTTAGTTTTTTTTTATTTTATTTTTGTGAATTTAGGCCCTATTTATAGGAAAACGAACGACACTATTCATTCCGGAAATTCCGAACCCCGATTTACGCGCCGTAACCAGCGTTTCTAGGGTTTACCCCGCGTTCTGGACACAATGGAACAGGTTTCGAAAGCTAATTCGGACATCTGTGCGAGTTATGGAAATAAACGTTCGATTTAAATTAAACCGATTTAAACGATTTTCTAGGCGTTTTAGTTTGTACCGGACAAACGGCAAATCCGATTGACTTGAAATTTGAAATCTTACAATAATATCACATTACGGATCCGATGAAACTAGTTTCGTCGAAATCCGACACTGTTTGAAAAATGGCTATTTTAACTCGCCAAATTAATATAAAAAACAATTTCGATGCGTTTCGAGCTGCCACGATCAAACGATAACTCCGATTGCTACGAAAATTGAAATCCGGTAATAACTAACTATTATGGATCCAATGAAACTAGTTTCGTCCAATTCTGAGACTGTTCAAAAAACGGCTAATTTCACTAGTCGATTAAATATTAAAATATTCAATTTTCACAAATAAACTTTTAATTCGATTTTAAAAGTTCTAAAATATCGTTCTAACTCCAATATGATAAAATAAAATTTTACAAATCATTTTCAATCATATTTAACTCAATTTTCAATTATCTCTGTATTTCCAACTATTAAATTATCGATTTAATTATTCAATTAAATCCAATTATTCGAATTGAAATTTATTCGACTTATAAATTCACTTATTAATATTTAAAATTAATTAAATATTCAAATTTTTAATTAATAAAAATCCTGGGTCGTTACATACTTCCCCCCTTAAAAGAATTTCGTACTCGAAATTAACAAGTAAGAAAGAGTTACAGAATCTATTAATTTTCCATAAATCCATAGTTAAACTTCTTATAATAACTTTACTAAGTTTTCCAATCATACTTAGTTATCTTTTCAAACACAATTACTATTGTTTAACTTTCAATTCCAACTCAAAGTTAAAGTTTTTAAAAAAATTCCAATTTTCTCAATTTTTTTTCTAACGCCTTAAATTTTCGGAAAAATTCGCCATAGTCTCCTTTGCGCGACTCGATCCAAAAAAATGACAGTATATCACAAATATACATCTCATCAAGTAATGAGGCATCCCGTAGGGAAAAATGTAAAAGTACGATATTTAATCCGAGATATGTACCTTATATTTTATTAGCGAGCATATACGGCTAATATAGCGCGAAAGCGAGCTCCAAATGCGAAGCAAACGCGATCCGCACCTACTAAACACTCAACAAACAACATGAGAATCATGTATATAGACAATAGTATCAATATACAACATATAGCAACATAATAACTATATATGTCAACATAGCAATTGAAACAAAAGCAATATATTCAACCATCAACCAACTATCATTCAACAAATTCATAACCAATATATATTCATTCATATTCTCATTAATATTCAATGAAATATGTTTTCAATTTAATCACATTTGATTCATTAACAGTGGATGATTTTACTAACATACATTTTCAATTAGTTTATATTCACTAATTCATATTCAAGTTGGTTCACTTTCAAATCAAATTCAATTTTATTTAAGATTCATTTAACTTCCAATTGAATTCCAATTACTTTAGCTTTCAATTTCATTAATACTTAATGAATTATATACAATCAATCAACTAACAATCATATAACAACCAATGTATATCAATTGCAACCAAATTCCTTTGCTTATATTAATTCAATTTGGTTTAATTAAATTGATTTTCATTCAACTATTCAACTTTCAATAACATTAGATTTTAATGAATTAACACTTACATTCATTATTTCATATCAATTATTCACATTTAATTGATTAATATTCAATCCATTCATTCAATTTAATTTCTAAAGTTGAATTTCATTTATATACTCAAGTTCATGTCTATCACTTATCTTTATTAATTTACTTTGATACCAATATCAACTTCATTCTACATCTCTTAAGTTATATTCCATTTTTAAACACCACTTGGTTTTACTTAACTTAAATTCCAACTTATAAATCAATTCAGCTTCTAAATTCTAAAGTAAATTTTTATTTAACTTTAACCAAGGTCAAATTTCATTACTTATTCAAACTCATTTTTTATATATAAGTTTATTTCACAATTTTAAATCACTTTAATTATAATTCAATTCTTATAATTCATTTGCTTATACAATTATTCTTTTATTTAGATTATTCAAACATCTAAACAATCAACTTATATACACTTTAACAATTTTGAAAAATTATTTCTTTATATATAAAATATAATCAAGGTAAAATTATTTCATTTACCAATTTAAAACAATATTGTGTCGAATTGTTCTGTTCAAGTGTTTAGAAACCCCTTCGATTCAGTTTCGAGGTTGCGCCGACGAAGGTTCATATACCACTCAACAAACCAATCATCACAAAATAAAACAATTTTATATTCACTAACAAATACGCACTCATATCTATTATTACACTTAAACTCATTCTAGAGTACTACTGACTCTATCTCTAATGAGTAATACCCAACAGAACCATGGTTGTCGCTTAACCATATGCTCTGATACCAAATGTAACGTCCCGAAAATTTTCGACTTTCGAAAATTCAACATCGATACTCACTTTATCGACTGCCGAGAAATCGAAGGCCGGAAACCCGAAATGTTATGGTTTAAGAAAAAGAAAGAGCGAGAAGAAGAGAGAAAAGATAGAAAATAGAGAGAAAAGAACATAGAAAATAGAACGGAACAGAAAACAACACAGAACAACATCAGAATCTCACAATCGCAGCGGAACAACATATAATAAATAAATGAATAATCTTTAAACAAAGAACTATATCAGTTATTACATTTTATACATTTCATTACATTACATCATATCATCAGAGTGTACAACAACAACAAACAGCGGAAAAGAAATACTATATACTAGTAATACGCCATGCCATCCAGCTTGCTTCCAGCAACTCCAGAATATCCTGAATAAACCTTAACTCTTGACTGCCCGTGTGGAAATTGGTGGGCACCCAGAGTTTAGGAAGGAAAACAATAAACTCCGAGTCAGTCATGTGACTGGTGTGAGAACTCAAAACAGTTTATTTATCTTTAAAATCAAAAATAGAGGAATATTTTTTTTTAAAATCAATTCGCAATGCTTTTAAAAATGTGACTACCATAAGACCTCCCACCACACACACAATGCAAACGCAGATTTGGAGGAGATTTCTCCTTATGATAGTCAAAGATGCTTGATACGCATTAAAAAGAAACATTTGATATTATTATTAGTGCATAGTGTAGGAAATTCATTTCGAAAGTAGAATATAAATCTTAGCCAGCATAGGTACCATTATATTATGCCTACTATAGCTACCTCCTGAGGAAGCAGGTTCTACAACTAAAACCGTACAAGTCTCGTATTGTTTCTTTGGATTTCCAACGAATGGTCAGGCCAAGGAACTTCCCATTGCCACATGGAAACGCCTCTGGAAGGACGTCCCGAGAACCTAACCGGATCTCTGCCAACACAAGGCCGGGTTACCTTTCAAACTAGGTAACAACTGAGACGAGTATGCCATCCCCCGGTCCTTTGGGACCTTTAACCGAGCGCTCGTAATCAACTCACACAATCATAAAGTGTTTTCAACATGAGTAAGAATCTGGGCTCCATACCATGATACCACCCATTTCCAGAAGGAAATGCACATACCCTAAAGGGAGCTACCCCTCATAACCTTGCCGCATCTTTCCTGTTTTGACCATTCCGGGGTGTGAGGCTCGACGAAGTCACGTCCACAAAAACACACTTTATACAAAAGTCGTGCTTTGGGTCAACAAATGATCATAGAAATGATCACCAGGATAGACGATCAAATAAATGATCCTATCACAAATAATCAACACAATGATCATTTCACAGCAACACTCAGCATGTCACATTACCAAAATGGGAATATATCGCTGATAACCTTCAGCTACATAACCTCTGAGCTCGTACGTCTCAGAGAAGGGTGTTAAGCTAAAAGAATAAATTCTCCGCCACCAACAGAAATATATTTGAAAGAAATCTGCTTTATATCTCAATTTGTAATGTCAGACATACAATCCATACAAGTCTGTTCCGGGCTCGAACAGAACCGAAGGCACTTACAAAGAAGTCCTTGCAATCCGGATAATCTCTAATCACGTCCGGACTTCCCATCACATAGGGAGTCTCTATACCGTAGCTAATCGGTGCAAAGACAATCGACGAGTTGTCCTTTCGCTTTCAAAAAGATCCGGTCTTCAACACCGGTCTTCAAATGCAATTCATAACGACGTATCACATATTCAGAATGGGTTATACGACCCCATGGTCCTTTCCCGGTTAACCCGAATAGTGAGCGCTTATTCAAAAATAAGTGTGGCATTCAAATTCAAACAAATCACATCAAATACCCATTCAAAGGGAAATAATGATAGTCGGTTATTGAACTATCAATGGATATGCACAACATCACCAGATTCCAAATAATTTTCCAAATTATTTATTTTCCAAAATATCTTTACAAGATATAAAATTTCAATACCTCAAAAATAAATCAATATTTATCTTTAAACAACTTCCCTTTTTATTCATAAATTCCATAGTGAATTTTCATTCCAAAATATCCATGCATATACGATTTCAATTATTCATTTCAATTTATCTTCAAAAAGATAAATTCTCAAAATATTCACTTTATATTGGAAAACATTTCCATACTTATTTATTCATAAGTAATTCACAAATTTTATTTATTTTCAACCTTTGGAAAATATTCAATATACTTAAATCGAAATTAAGTATATATTTCATTCTTTAAGGAAATCATGCTCTTAAACATATTTATTTGGGCCAAAACGAATGTTGCGTAAAACATCGTTACGACGTCCCAAAATCACTAGTATAGGGATTCGAATTTAAGATAGATATATAAATCCCAATACTATACAAAACATTTCCTTTCGGAAATCATTTACTATAACAATAGTGTTATAGTCCACTATTTCCTTTTATTTCTCGAAAACGTCTATTTCAACAATAAATGTTGAAATCTATGGTTTCGAATCTTAATGCATTTAAAACAATCGTTAGATCGTTTTAATTCTATTTAAAACATCACATTCAAAACATTTTCTTTAACATATTATTCACTATTCAAAAACATGAATATACTTTGTTAACAAATTTCATCATTTCTATTCATTTTATTTTAAAGGATTATTCACTGTCTACAACGTGAATATAACTCCATAAATAAGTTATAACAATTTACTTATCAACATAAGTCGTTTGCGAATTTACAAAACAACGTTTATAAATTCCATTTCTATTTATTTTATAACAACTTCCTTTTATAAATTCCTTTATTAACCTGTTCGATTTATAACTAAATTATAAACCAAAAGTTCACGTTATAAGTTAAATACTTATAATTTATTTGTTTACAAAATCGTTCCTTTGAACTTCATAATTATAAATCTTATAACTTATAAGATTCAATTATCTATCCAAATCTATTCTTTCAATAACTTTATAAATTTTATAAATCTACTGCTTATAAAATTCCATTTATAACTTCACCGTTTATAATTTTGTAAATTTCATTCATTTATGAAATCCATTCATAATTCATTCTAACACTTATAAAAACTCGTTTTATAATTCAAATATTTTCATTTATAAATTATCAATTTTATAAATCTTTTATATAAATCAATTCTATATTATTATTCTTTTAAAACATCTTTAATCCCCTTTATAATTTCACCATTTTGATTTATAAAATAATCAAATTTTATAAATCCCATTTTTAAACTTTTTATAATAAATTCAGAAATCCCGTTTTAACTATTTTATAAAATCATTAACCCCATATTTTCAAAAATCAATCTTTAACTGTATTTCTCAAAAATCATAATTTTTATAACATTAAAATTATAATGTTTATTTATTTAAAATGGATCAATTCCAAACATATAGTATATTTTCAAAAATCACTTTGAAATCCTTTTAAAATTCCAAAATTTGGTCCAATGATGCTACATACCAAATAGCCAATCACGACAACAACGATATCATATATCGATATGATAATCCATCAAATATCAAAATATCTGAAATCGATTAAATACTGTTGAGGAATCCAATTGGATCCCTCCAACCTGTTTTCCTGCATCCATAAACATTAGCACAATACCAATTCCGCTCCATTACGAAATTATCGCGGTATATGGGATTTAAAATATTATCTGCTTAATAGACGGCGCAATAGGGTCTCATCCGCTAAAAAAATGCGGGAAATCAACAACTGCAATATATACATATGCCAATATATATATTTGTTATTATATATATAATACCAATTTCACTGTTTATGAAATATTCGCGGTATATGTTTTTAATAAATAACATCCGCTTACTAACGGCGCATAATGTCTATTTTAACAATCAATAGATAACAATCATCATTCAAACATGCATTCAAATATTTTAAATCTAACTATTTAAAATAAAAATCGAAACTGATTCGATTGAGTGAGAAGTTCTCACCTTGATTTCAATTTCGTTTTAGCGATTTATTTCGAATAAAATTAAACGGACGTTTAATTTTACCCGAAATTCTCACTAACTCCAAACGACTCCAATCAAATTACATCGCGTAGTGCTCGTCCATACGATTCCAACGCAACTGGTTTCGCGCGTTTTCGACCTCGTATGAAAAAGTTATGAATTTTTGAAGTTTACATAAATTTTATATAACAAATTTACAACAATAAATTATAATTTTCAACCTACAACCAATTATCACCGTTAGATCTCCATCCCCTGCATCATGACCGCACACCCCTTCTTCCCAAACTCACGCATATCATTCTATAGGAAATACAAAACGCACGCAACCAATAAACATTCCAATTAGGGTTTGATTTCGAGCCAAAAGCAAAGATCTTGAACACGATCAGATTGCGCCATTTTGAAGAGCATCTCCATATCTACTCTCGACCACCACCCTAGCAAGCTCGGCCCCCTATAGCACGTCGTATTGCATGCGCAATCATAGCCGAACGCAGCCCCCCTGCCATCGACCTGCTCCACTTCACGCCATCATCTCCGTATAGATTCGTAGAGCTCTCCTCCCTCTATAATTTACTAGTTGAAAACTTCTTGAATCAAAGCATAGATTTGAAGATAATGGAGGAGAATCGAAATGAAATTCTGGCCTTTGAATATTAGGGTGGCGGCCGGCCATTAGGAATTAGGGTTTAGTTTTTTTTATTTTATTTTTGTGAATTTAGGCCCTATTTATAGGAAAACGAACGACACTATTCATTCCGGAAATTCCGAACCCCGATTTACGCGCCGTAACCAGCGTTTCTAGGGTTTACCCCGCGTTCCGGACACAATGGAACAGGTTTCGAAAGCTAATTCGGACATCTGTGCAAGTTATGGCAATCAACGTTCGATTTAAATTAAACCGATTTAAACGATTTTCTAGGCGTTTTAGTTTGTACCGGAAAAACGGTAAATCCGATTGACTTGAAATTTGAAATCTTTCAATAATATCACATTACGGATCTGATGAAACTGGTTTCGTTGAAATCTGACACTGTTTGAAAAATGGCTATTTTAACTCGCCAAATTAATATTAAAAACAATTTCGATGCGTTTCGAGCTGCCACGATCAAACGATAACTCCGATTGCTACGAAAATTGAAATCCGGTAATAACTAACTATTACGGATCCAATGTAACTAGTTTCGTCCAATTCTGAGACTGTTCAAAAAACGGTTAATTTCACTAGTCGATTAAATATTAAAATATTCAATTTTCACAAATAAACTTTTAATTCGATTTTAAAAGTTCTAAAATATCGTTCTAACTCCAATATGATAAAATAAAATTTTACAAATCATTTTCAATCATATTTGACTCAATTTTCAATTATCTTTGTATTTCCAACTATTAAATTATCGATTTAATTATTCAATTAAATCCAATTATTCGAATTAAAATTTATTCGACTTATAAATTCACTTATTAATATTTAAAATTAATTAAATATTCAAATTTTTAATTAATAAAAATCCTGGGTCGTTACATATAAAATAAAAATCGAAACTGATTCGATTGAGTGAGTAGTTCTCACCTTGATTTCAATTTCGTTTTAGCGATTTAGTTCGAATAAAATTAAACGAACGTTTAATTTTACCCGAAATTATCACTAACTCCAAATGACTCCAATCCAATTTCATCGCATAGTGCTCGTCCATGCGATTCCAACGCAACTGGTTTCGTGCGTTTTCGACCTCGTATGAAAAAGTTATGAATTTTTGAAGTTTACACAAATTTTATATAACAAATTTACAACAATAAATTATAATTTTCAACCTACAACCAATTATCACCGTTAGATCTCCATCCCCTGCATCATGACCGCACACCCCTTCTTTCCAAACTCACGCATATCATTCCACAAGAAATACAAAACGCACGCAACCCATAAACATTCCAATTAGGGTTTGATTTCGAGCCAAAAGCAAAGATCTTGAACACGATCAGATTGCGCCATTTTGAAGAGCATCTCCATATCTACTCTCGACCACCACCCTAGCAAGCTCGGCCCCCTGTAGCACGTCATATTGCGTGCGCAATCATAGCCGAACGCAGCCCCCCTGCCATCGACCTGCTCCACTTCACGCCATCATCTCCGTATAGATTCGTAGAGCTCTCCTCCCTCTATAATTTACTAGTTGAAAACTTCTTGAATCAAAGCTTAGATTTGAAGATAATGGAGGAGAATCGAAATGAAATTCTGGCCTTTGAATATTAGGGTGGCAGCCGGCCATTAGGAATTAGGGTTTAGTTTTTTAATTATTTTATTTTTGTGAATTTAGGCCCTATTTATAGGAAAACGAACGACACTATTCATTCCGGAAATTCCGAACCCCGATTTACGCGCCGTAACCAGCATTTCTAGGGTTTACCCCGCGTTCCGGACACAATGGAATAGGTTTCGAAGGCTAATTCGGACATCTGTGCGAGTTATGGCAATAAACGTTCGATTTAAATTAAACCGATTTAAACGATTTTCTAGGCGTTTTAGTTTGTCCCGGACAAACGGTAAATCCGATTGACTTGAAATTTGAAATCTTACAATAATATCACATTACGGATCCGATGAAACTGATTTCGTCGAAATGCGACACTGTTTCAAAAATGGGTATTTTAACTCGCCAAATTAATATTAAAAACAATTTCGATGTGTTTCGAGCTGCCACGATCAAACGATAACTCCGATTGCTACGAAAATTGAAATCCGGTAATAACTAACTATTACGGATCCAATGAAACTAGTTTCGTCCAATTCTGAGACTGTTCAAAAAACGGCTAATTTCACTAGTCGATTAAATATTAAAATATTCAATTTTCACAAATAAACTTTTAATTCGATTTTAAAAGTTCTAAAATATCGTTCTAACTCCAATATGATAAAATAAAATTTTACTAATCATTTTCAATCATATTTAACTCAATTTTCAATTATCTCTGTATTTCCAACTATTAAATTATCGATTTAATTATTCAATTAAATCCAATTATTCGAATTAAAATTTATTCGACTTATAAATTCACTTATTAATATTTAAAATTAATTAAATATTCAAATTTTTAATTAATAAAAATCCTGGGTCGTTACATTATTTATAAAAATTTATTTTACATATAGAAAATATAATAGGCAAAATTATTTCATTCACCTATATTAAAACAAATATTGTGTCGGTCTGTCCTATTAAGTGTTTAGAAATCCCTATTGATGTCATAGCATCCCATGCATCAACCAGAATTTATATATAAAAATAGGAACAGTTGAACACAATATTAAACCATTTTATAACACTAACAAATATGCTCTCTCATATATATACACTCAGCGACTCCCATAGGGTATTACTACCCTATTAGTAAAGAGTCAGACCCCACAAAGCTAAGGTTTATCGCTAAACCAAAGCTCTGATACCAGATGTAACGTCCCTCCTTTTCGGACGATTTAAATCGACGATAACCCACACACGTCAGACTTAAAACATACAAAAGGGAGGATTGTTATGGGGTAAATAAGAAAAGCTGAGAAGAAAAAAAAACAGAATCTTGCAGCGGGACGATAAAATATAATAATCCATACACAGTTCATAAAACTGTTTTACAAAACATTTTATTTTTCTTTATACAATAAATATCAGAGTTTACATACCAAAGGATAATAACAATGCAGCGGAATAAAATGGTGTAGTAGAACAATATAGTAGATAATAGTAAAATAAATCTTCGTCCTCGTCCTCCAGAGCTAAAGTCTTCGAATCCTGAAATGCTCAGGCTGATCCGAGCGAATTGAAAAGACAAAACACTCGAGTCAGAACTAAAATATCTTATGTGAGTTAAATTAACAGAAATAAATATGAGTGCAGTAACTTAAGAGATGCTCGGGATTCACATCTCCTAAGGATCCATTAAACTATTTACTATGTAGTAATATTTCGCTATTATAATAATGTCTAATAGTAAAATAAACTTACTTTTTCTTAGCATTAAGGGGTTACCCATATAGCCCTTAACACGTAATAGTCCCAGTAGTCCATCCAGTATCAGCGCATCTCCAGATCAGGAGACTACCCTAAATACTCCACGGGCTACGGGAGAAAACCAAACTCGTACAAGGCGCGATAGGATAGGTGACATGACACAACTAGGCAATCCCAGGGTAGATATATCAATTACACTTCCGGGTCGGTGGTAACGCGTAGCGCGCAGCTACCGCCCACCTCGAGCCACACCCCCAAATAAAAAAAATCAAGAGTGGCCACCGAATCAATCCAAAAGTCAAAGTATAATATCGAAGGGATGTGTCCGATCAAAGGTGCTACCTCATTAACCGGTCAATTGCTCCTATTTTATCCACCTTAGCCAACTCACGAGACTTGGGTCCACGTATTTACCTCAAAGGAAACACCGCCACCATCCTACTTCATTCTGGAATCTCCACCGCGTACACGGTTGTTAAAGTGGTTTTCGGAGTTGGCAGAGAGTATGACAACTTTCGATCCCGGTCTCTTTAACAACCAAACGTTATTATAACACCGCAGTGTTTTAAAAATAGTTTATACTTTAAAACCAGGGTATATTATCCACTTCAAAACCATATAATTTCGATATCATTTCCCTTTTAAAACCAAATCGATAATGATATCATTTTCGAAATATTCTTTTCTAAAACCATAACAATTTCAAGTTATAATATTTCGAAACTAACTCTTGAAATATAGCCTTTCAAAACATAAAATTTTGAATTTCATATCTTTGAAATATAACTACACCACTTGAAAGGTTTAAGTATTAAATTACTTTCTATAATACAATAGTTTCTTTATCTTCACAACTCAATTCCAATATAGATTTAATTTCCCAAATAAACCATTTCAATTTCCATATATTTCAAGCTTTAAGTATTCCACCATTTCAAAACGAATTCTTTTAAAATTTCATATATGTCAAATTCAATTACCATTATTTAGATTTGAAATGTTTACTTAATAAATTAAATATGATTTAAGAAAACCTTTAACTCCCAACAATCGGATTTTTTTTCAATTTAATTAACTTGATAAATTCATTTATCTCAATTTTATATTCATTTAAATTACTTTATACCAAATCAAGTTATAAGAATCATACCCTTTATAATCTCCATTTTTATTAAATTTCAAATAAAATTTATTCAAGTACAATTCTTAAATAATTTAGTTTAAACCAATTCCATATTTATTTTCCAACTTAAATTTCATTTAATTCATTTAAAAACTCTATATATACAATATCTTAGATTGGTACTAAACCATATAATATAAAACAATCAAACTCCATTGTTAAACTCATTTTATTAAATCAATTTTATGCATAGATTAAATTCAAGAATTTAACTATATATATATATATATATAATAATATTAATATAACATTGAAATTTTATACTCATTAAACCGTATATTCCTTTCCAAAACCATAGAAAATCATTTCAAAATATTTTTACATATATAGACCACGGTGTTTGTATATAATTTTCTACCCAATGGTCAAGTGATACGGATATTTATCATTTCAACCGTAATTTAAAAATAAAAATTTATGGTTATATATCATTTCATACCGCAATCCCGAATGAGATGAAACTGCATAATTACTTGCAGTTTATAACAATATAAAATACAACATCCATTCATCCAACATCAACCTCAACCATTTATCGCAATCATCATCAAACTCAAACAATAGCATCAACATAGAACGGATAATAAACAACAGGTATTATATAGCAGTTTATATTCAATAATAAATTAAATAACCGATTAACTGGCAGTTTATATGCAATGAATAATTAATTAACAATTTAACTGGCAGTTTAAATGCAATGAATAGATTAAATAGCAATCTAATTTAAATAAATGAAATTAATTGAGATGATGATTAAAAATATGCCAAACAACCACAAATAAATTTTAAATCACATCATATATCAATTTAACAAACATAAGAAATTTTAGATGTTGTGAGTGGGTTAAAACACTCAACTTTTGAATTTAAATCCAATTTAAACCCAAAAATTGTACAGTCTTCAAATTCATCCAAAACAACGCCAAAATATCTGGAATTCAGATACGAACCAAACAAAAGAAACCGCGCATGAATCCGAGTCAGTATGCGAAAGTTATTCGATTTAAACGAGTTGAAAAAAAAATTTAAATAAAATAAAAAAAGGCACATACCAATCACGGCAACGTCATTGATCTATCCCTCTCTCCCTCACGCATTTGAACAACACTTCCAGGAACCTTCTCGTTCTAACCCTAGAGGCCACCGCCTAAACTACACCAACGCCGATCGTCCATGCACGCCACACCCACGTTGGAGCGTCGCCACCTGCCTCCGCCCACATCCACGCCGCGAATTTCCATCTTCGGCTCAAAAAATTGAACAGCCGCCACCCAATTTAAATAACCCTAGTTCGCAATTTACCGACAGTCCAACCGTTAAGTCCACGATCGAACGACACAGATCAACTCCCCTTGGTCTCCTCTACAAAACGCAGAAACGGTTCGTCGATCCGTCGAGTTTGATTTTGACGTGATGAATGGCCGAGACTTCTTCGATTTTTACCGGTCAAACAACAATCCAAAACGAAAAACAAATTTCACCAGAAGATTACGCACTTCGAGATATATTTTTTATGAATTTTTCTGAGGAGTTCGGATTTTTGAAGTTGATTTTTGAATTGGAATTTGAATTGGATAAATTAGGTTTTACAGCCATTGAGGAAGAGGAGCACATAATTTTTGTACGTATAGAAATGAGGAATAGAGGCTGCTAGGGTTTATAACAGGGTATTTATAGGTAGGGTTGACATTTGAATGGATGGATAAGATAGATTTACGCGCTAACGCCAAAGTGACCCAAAAAGCCCGTTCTGACCTCGGAATGAAATTAGGTCAACTCATATATCAAAATAGATGTTTTTAAATATTTTAAATGCGATGGAACAAGTTTCAAGTCCAAATTCCATCGTATGAAGAAGTTATGCTCAAATCAAAAAATTTCAGATTAATTTCAATTGATTTCAATTCCATTAATTTCAAGGCGTTTCGAGTCCGTACGATCAAACGACAAGTCCGATCACTACGAAACTTGAAATCCTACAATATTCACTGTTACAGATCCGATGAAACTGGTTTCGTCGAAATCCAAGTCAATGGCCAAAATGGCGATTTTTACATTAATTAAATAATTTAATATTAAATTAATTAAATCCAAATTTTTAATTTCAATTCTATAATCGACAATACTTGTCATTTTTAATTTCTTAATCATTTATACTAATTTAAACAAATTTAACTGTTGATTTAAAATTGATAAATTCCTCAATTTCCTTAAATTCAACAATTATAAATTAAATTTCCAAAATTATATTTAATTAAACCCATCAATAATTATTCCATTCATTATTGTTAAATAGATGACTTAAATACTGGATTTAAAACTATTACATTAATTTTTCTCATATTATCTTTATTTCAAATAATGTAATAATTAATTTCATTCACAACAAATCCAATGAATTATAATTTGTTTCAGTAAATAAACTTGATTTAACTCCAAATCCTTTTTATCTAATCAAAAATTATTCAATAAACAAAGGTAACCTTTGTTTACCTTATTATACATTAGTAAGTTCAAATTTTCATCTTTCCTTCATACTAACTACCCTATTTTCATTTTATTTCATTTCTACGAATATACACGCTAATTGCGTTTTACATTCTAAATAATTTCATTTACTTGAGTTCATACTTCCCATTATATCGATTACTACACTACGCATAAATTTATAATTCCAATTATTCCATTATTACATTTACACCTTCCATTATTATATTAAAAATCACTAAAGTAACGTTTATTATCAATTATAAATATTATAATTACTTAACGACATTGATTTTATAAATTTACAATTTATTACGTATTCTTCATCAATTAACATAATATTGAATTCCTTTTCCAATTTACAAATTTCAATCAATCCTGACTTTACCGTCTGTTTCAATTAATAGAGAGTGCACTAATTTAGTTATTGTGTTAATTCTTATTAATATAACATGAAGGTTCCTTTACTCTAATTGATTTCAAATTTTATTATAAAACGAAATAAACAGGTAACCTTACAATACACTAAGGTTTATTATTTCCAACAAATTATCATAGTTGCCTACATAATATTTACTCCAATATTTACACACAAATGTTACTATTTTCATATGCCAAATCTTTATACAATGGTCATTTTATTTTTATTTATTATAACATTTATAACTTAAATGTTTGCCTTGGTTTTCTCATATTAATAGGGTTTTTATTTCTTACAATATTAATGTCACCATTTATTTTCATAATACTAATTTCATTCACTCTATCCGTTACTATATTTATTTCCTTTAAAGTAATATTTAATTACCTTTATTCGAAATAATCGTTTATCTCCAATATACCCTTTATAATACTTGTAAGATTATTCTCTATAAACAATTACCATCTATCCTATTATTTCCCCCATTATTTATAATTAAAGTCTCTATTAAATTTATTTATCTAGATTTTACTCTTTTATTACATCATTTATTACTTTACAAATAAACAAACATTTAAACTCATAAACGTAATACCAAATTTCATTTTAAATGCAATTGATTTCCACTTAAAGTTTATACATATTTCAAACAACTATTATAATTACCCCAAGAACATTGGTTTTATTAAATGACCATTTATTATAATTTAATTTCCTTAATTTAATTCAATTAATGTAACAATGTGTTCTTTCATTAACTAATTCAATACATACTTTATATTTTTTATATTCAATTTACATCCAGGTATAACGCTTACACTATTTCATTTATTGTGGTTTCATTCAATCTATAACAATTTTAGCTTTAATAACCATTGTTACACTTCATTATAGTTATTATTTCATTATTCATTTACAAATTTTATTTGTTTCAATATTATTCCATTTATACATTATAAGATTTTTATTTCTATCTAAATTTAATTACAAAATCTCATTAATTTCACCAATTTTATTTACCAAAATTTATGGGTCGTTACACACCTAGCCTTGCTGCATAACCCCTGATTTTCAGTCATTCCTGGTTGATGAGGCTTGAGGCCAAGCGTTACCTTTAGAGAACTCATCTCCTAGAATGCTCATCGCCCACCTGACGATGTTCTGAAAGCATTCATCCATACAAGTCCGTCCCGGGTTCGAACGGAACCGAATGCACTACTCCCACTACATCCATTTTGGAATCACCTCAGGATTAGTAGCGAATAGCCCTTGCACTTCACAGCTCCATCTTCGACTCTGAACTCGTCTTCCTCACGAAAACGTACAAAGCGGATCGAAGTGGCTTTCGATAAATTAATCACGATCCCGGTCTCTTCGAAATGATCAGCGTATTGGCCAATATTGATAATCGATTATTTAACTATCAATAAACATTCACAAACAAGCATAAAAAATAACTAAATATATAAATAATTTCTCCTGGATTATTTATTAACCTCAAAATATATTCGCAAGATATTTTTCCTTTTCCATCCTTTTTGAAAATAGTTTTCAAACCACGCTCTTCTTATGGAATAAATTCCCAAATATTTATTTCCACTAAAAACACTAAGTACAAAACATTAGATTTCTAAAATAATTTAAAACACTTTATTATAAAACATACCTTAACATTTAAATTTAGAAAATCTACTTTAATACTTTATTAAAAATATATACTTTTGGAGTATTTAAAAGAAGGTTACTTTATAAAATATAAAACAAGATTTCTTTTTTAAACAACATACCAAGTCATCTTTAAATAATTACTACTATAACAGATTTGAAAAATACTTATTTCAGAATTTAAACATTTAGAAATAATAAATTTTCTAAACATGCTTTTTAAAACAACATAACTTATATTTAAAAAATTACTTTGAAAACGCACTTGGCTATCCAGGAAAATATACTTCTCTTTACATCCTTTACAAAAAAATGACTATTTATTTTTAAACAAATTTATCCATTTGAAATAGATTACTTTACTTACTCATTTATTTCAAAACCCATCGACTTCTTATTTTTATTCCTTAATTATGATTTAAATTCTTTTAACTGAAAACACCATTTTCTGATTTCCCCAAATTCCTTCTTAATTCTTTAAAATAAATTCAAACCTTGAATTTTAAAATAAATTCTTTTATTACTTCCAATAATATCTCTTTAATTTTAAAATTCAATCTCTCTCTACTTATTTAAAATCCATTTTCCATACTTGGAATTTATTAATTAAGATTTAAAATCACTTTTATTCTGTTATAATTCATTCTTAGATTTGCTCAGATACTCTAAAATTATTTTACTAAAAAAATCCACTCCTTTATTTTCTTTCCAAAAATTCATTTTTATGTTTTTGATAACTCGTTATATCTAAATATATTCGATCAACCTATAGCATCCAACATTTCCAATTATCAATATAATTCATCCCAAGGTATCTAATAATCATAACAGAGAATATTAAATAATCTAAATAAATGTTAAGGAATCCAGTTAGATCCCTCCAACTTGTTTCTCTGCATCCACAGATGTTAACACGATATAAAAATACCAATTCCACTTCAAAGTGGAGTATCGCGGTATATGGGATTTATATAATATCCTCCACTATTATGCGGCGTATAGGGTCTCATCCGCTATATAATACGGGAAATCAATCACTCCAATATATACTATATATATATATTACTATATACAATATGTCACATCCAATCAAATCAATCAATCAACCAATTATTTAAAGTTAACCATTTAAATTTAAACAAAAATCCAGAAGTGTGAGATTAACTCACCTTTGCCCCCTTAAATTTGCAAATCCACTTTATTCTCGATTTGATTCCACGATTATTGACCTTGTATAAATATTTATACAATTTATTAATATTTTAATTGATCGAACAGTTAATTACTACTTACTTATTTAATTTAAACTAACAATTTGATTTTAAACTAATTTCCCTTTTAATACATTATTTTTAGTAACTAAATAGCTAAATAAGTTTAATAAATAAATAAATTAATCACAAAAATACAATTTTTGTAATAAACTAGAAGATCTAAAAATATGTGTATATATTTTTATTTTCACTTTGAATTTGCCTATATATAATTATATAGATTCCATAAAAATTTAAATTATATAAATCCTTTCAACCCTTAAAATTTATATTTTTCTAAATGGGATTTTTAGGCTCAAGGAAAAAGTTAGAGAAAATTTTAGTTTCAGGGACAAGAAGTTTGTTTTTTAGGCTGAAAGACACTTTAGTGTAAATCACCGAATGATAGTTGTAACTATCATTTTCAGTTTACACTAAAAAGTGTCCTTCAAACTAAAAGGCAAACTTGTTGTCCTTGAGACTAAATTTTTTTGCAACTTCTTCCTTGTGCCTATTTTCCTGTTTCTAAATCTTATCTATGAATATATTATTTTCTGTTTAAGCTATATATAATATAAATCTGAATAAAAATATACTAGCAAGTTAAAATGAGAAAGACAAAGATCGAGTACCTCATCGCCGACCAAGACAGACTAAGCCCTAGAACCATACACCTCGACCCCAACATCCACGAACAATGTCACAACCCTGAGCTCGAGCGCGACCCTTACGGACATCGCATCGCGACGGCAAGCAAAAGAAATCCCAAGTCGAGAACTTCATCACCAGACTCCCCTCCCCACCTTCGACTGTCACCTACGCCATCGCAGCCCTTTCCACCTCAAACCTCCTCGAGCTACCACGTCGCAACCGCTCCTCCTTCCCTTTATGTTCACGACTGACCTCGACTATGATGTATCTTCCCCAATCGAACAACTAGGCAGCCTCCAAATCGAACGATGCCACCCACGAACACGAACGTAAAGGCAGGTGAGTGACTCCTTCCCTATGCACGATCTTGAATTTGGCAGCCACCTCGAACGCGAGAGCTTCCTTTTTCTCGAATTGAGCTGGCTTTGTTGATTTGCTCGGCAGCAATTCATTTTTTTTAAATTGGATTGGGATTTAATTTGGTCAGAGAGGAAGGAGTGTTGTTATATATATATATATATATATATATATGTATGTATATATATATATATATATATATATATTCTCGTTTGTTTTCAAACGAAAGCGATTTTTCTTGCGATCATTCTGATGGAAGAAAGGAGGGTACGAGATGGTTTAAAAGGCTAAAGGGTTGCGTGCTGAGAAATACTTGCTATAGTGATTCAAAATGAAAGAAGGCAGCTGATATGAGGATATAGGTCAATCAATATATATAATTGTATATTTATTTTAAATTAAAATCGTCTCGATTAATGTAGCTTAAAATCTTGACATCATATCAAGGCATGCCGCAAGGTGTTTCTAATGTTATACCCCTATTACGTGCGCAATGGAAAAGGTTTCGAGTCCTAATTCGATCGTATGAAGAAGATAGCTTTCTTGAGCCCAGTTATTATATTTAATTTTCGATGTAAATTCAGCGCGTTTATATATCGTACGCTCACACAACAATTCTAAACACTATGAAAATTGAAACCCGGCAATAATACAATATTACGGATTCAATGGAACTTCTTTCGTCGAAATCCGAGACTGTGCCACGGAAGGCTATTTTTAAATATCAATTTAAACGATAAATTTTCAAAATTAAACAAAACATTCCCAAATTCAATTTTAACACTTTTACTATTTCCAGTACTATCAATATAAATCTTACAAGCCATCAAAATATTCTTAACAAGCTTGAAATTCAAGATTTAATATTTTACTCAATCTTCAATTATTGAATTGAATAATTGTACTGTTCAACAAATTGCTGTATCTACATTCTGAATAGATAAATCCAAGTTTTGTTTCCATATTCAAAACCAATTTATAATTCAATTTATATATTTAAAACCATTTAAATATTCCAGATTCAACGCTGAAAAATCCGGGTCGTTACATTAACCTCATCAGCATAGGCCTTCATGATTTCGTCTTCAAACATAATCTCGATTGTTATGTGAGGCTCTTTTAATTCCTTCAACAAACTAGTGTTGCCCTTACTCTCTCGAAGTGCAGCCTCCCTCTTCTTTGTCAATTGCTCAATTCTGGTGTCATGTTCCTCTAATATCATGTCATAATCATCCTTGTTCGACTCACAGGAAAGGATTTCTTGGTAGTTTTTATGGTTTGTGTCCGCCAGTTGCTTACATAACTTCTCCCATCCTTCAGCTTGATCCAAATTGCTTTAAATTGCCTGGAGAAGGGGTATATAAGAATCTTTACGGATCGGGTGCATGTCACGATCAAATTAAACTCCCTTCATAAACCATCCAGGGAGCATGACTTCAAGCTTAAGAGGACTAGACGGGAGAATATAAGCTAGCCTCCTACGGGGGCGTAAATAACCAGAAACAGGCACTACATGAGTTGACGGAGTCTTGGTTGAGGGAGTGACTCGAATAGTAGAAGTCAGAACTTTAATTTCAATAGAGACTGGAGCTGGGGCAAATGCTTGGTGCTCGGAAGGATGAGAACCATGGTCCACCTTCAATTTCTTGGGAGGGCTCTTCCCCGTTGTTCGGAGTTTTCATCTTCCCATAACCACTCCTATAAACTCTACCTCGGTCCCTATCTTCCCGATGATGAACTTCAGCTTTCAAATCTTTCTTCCGTCTCTACTCTTTCTCGGTTTCTTAGGGTTAATGATAGCTTGAAGTCCATCTTGACCAGCACTGTGCGTAAGTAAATTGTTTAAGGTCCTTATAACCCGACGACCTCCTATAGTAGCTGATAAAAGAAATGAATAAAAAGGTTTAGCGATCGAAAATGAACCCAAATAATGCATATGTAAGTGTATGTGACCCTAATGAAATGTGAAACGTTTTGTAGGTGGCCTAAAAGGACTTCACAATCAGAATCACGAAGCGACTATAGTGGGACCAAGGCCAACTCTATACACAGCATGACCGGTGAGAGAAGACAATCCTTTAAACTTGAAATCATCTCCCATGAGTTCATTGATGTCAACATAAGCATTGCTCAAGTCCCCAAAGTTAATATCGGTTTCCTTAGGCGGAGAACAATGAAGTCGTTCAGCTGCTGGGGAGTATCTTTAGCAATAATCTCTTGTGGAGGCGAAACCAGGAGAATATGACTCATTCCTGAAGTTTTGTCACATTATTTGAAGTTTCCTTCACTAGAAATTGCATCAAATTCCTCATCATTAGAGAAGGAATCATAGCTACTATTGTTCTCAATTTTTTTGCAGTAGATTAGTTTAAACGCTTGGAATATCACAAAAACTGAGTACATTGTACCCGAGATTAATTTTGCATAGTGGACTACTCACCAAAAACAGTCACATAAAGTAACTCTATGGCTATGGATATATTATTTTTTTCGCTAGATAGTAATGAGTTTAATAGAGTATCTATATACAACTTTGCATTTGAAATTTGGAGAACTTTGCAAGTTATACATGAAGGAACAAGTAAGGTTAAACAGACCAAAATTTCCATGTTAACAAATAGTTTCAATTATTCAAAATGAGTCCATATCGAATATATAGATTAATAATAATATTGGTTGAATAATTGTGATTATATTTTAAATTTAAATATTTTACATTTTAAAAATATAATAATAATATAAAATATTTTTAAAATTATTTTTCTAAAAATATATTACCTATAAATATATATATATATATAATAAAAAAGGATATAGTTAAAGAAAAATCATTTTTGAAAAATTCGACATGTATGTCGGCTTACATCTCTAGCATATGTTGGCATACTTAGGCAGATTTTCAATTTCAAATTCAAAATTTGAATTTTCCTCCACTTTTTCACCAAATCCTATGTTCTAAAAAGATGTCTTTTTACCAGAGAACATGTCATTTTCTTCTCTATTTACTTACTCTATCTTCATCCATTCATATTTTACTTTCATTTTCAAATTCACAGATCATAAACTCTCTTATTTCTTCAAACTGCTCTTCAATGGCATCCTCAAGCAATACTAAGGCAACTATGAGGCCTTCTAAGAAAATAAAAGAATAGATTTTTAATGATTAAGAAACCATGCAAGCCTATAATGAGTATATATCTTTTGGAAAAGTCTTTCTTGGAAGATTTGCTATTTTTGAAGATTTTCCTGCTTACAATCTTTTTAATCTTTGTTTGCAAAATTAAACTTTTGGTTTAATCAATGCTTCTCAAAATAATTTAGTTTTTTATCCAAAATTGGTGAAGATGTTTTATGCAAATTTAAAAGGAAAGCTTCATGATGGAAGGGAAGGAAAAGTTTGGAGTAGTATCAAGGGGACACATATTGTTTTAAATTGTGAACATTTGGGTCACATTCTTTGTGCAAATCTAGTGGAATGGACCTTTCAACTTTCCAAATTGATTTTCAAAATTGTGAAATAATCCATGACATTTTCAAATGTGATGATGACTTTGAATTTAGAAACAAAAATTTGCGTCCAAAAGCAAGAATTTTAAGCCTTCTTTTGCGACAAAGTATTACTCCTAGATCATGTAATTATAATAAGCGAACACAAAACGTTTTCAAAGCTCTTTTCACCAATTATCGTCATTATGACATAAATTGGTCTCAAGTCATTTTGCATGAACCTTTTTTGAAAAATCTTTCTAAATATGTAAACACTATTTCATGTTATGTATCTTACCAATATTTTTCATTATTTTGGTGTTGACCTTAAAAGAGAGGAAATAATTACTCGAAAATATTTGACAAGGCCAACATTTCACTTAACATATTTCACCCTTTTTCGAGCGTTATGAAATACTTGCGGAAAAGGAATAAGGGTTGGCTTAGGAAGAGGATCAAGAAATAAGAGAAGAGGAGGAAGAGAAATAGGAAGGAGAGGAAATGGAAGTCGAGGAAAAAGAACAAGAAGAGGAGGATACTACCTTGGAATGTATCGATATGCCACCTAATCCATCCAACAAAGATCTTCTCAAAAATCAAGGGAAGATCATTCACAACTAAAGAAAGCTTAATAAATCATTCTCTAAGAGGTTTACCTCAATTTTTAATAAAATACATAAATTCTTTGGAAAGATCATCCGCAAGCTTTGTGGTTTTTCTTTATCTTCATCCACGTATTTCCAGTTGCTTGTTTAAGCTATCTTTGTATTTGAATTTTCTAACTTTAAAGCTTATGTTAAATCTCATGCATATTACATCTCATGTATTTTTCTTTTATCCTTGTGCTCATCCTTATTATCAATGAACATTTTATTTCTAATTTTATACATTTTCAATTGTTTTTGGAAAGTCCTACTAAT
The DNA here is from genome assembly GCA_030765085.1 of Allium cepa. Classification (NCBI taxonomy): domain Eukaryota; kingdom Viridiplantae; phylum Streptophyta; class Magnoliopsida; order Asparagales; family Amaryllidaceae; genus Allium; species Allium cepa. The sequence goes on from CM060942.1 coordinate 620,529,986, forward strand.
ATAATAATATAGGCTAAAATAATATAATTGTAAAATAAAGTTGAAAAATATATTGCATATATCAACATTTGCAAATCATGTATGTCGACATATAACGACCAGTTTTCAAAGAAAATTTAAACTAAAAAATAATAGCTACCGAACACAAATTCATTTCAAATGACTTCTTACCCCTACATATACCTATTCGCTGTAGAAATCATTATTTTCAGTCTCTATCTTCATTATTTTTCATATATAACTTACCTCTTTAATATTGACTTCCCAACATTAAGAAACTGTGCGAAAACCTCAAATAAACTATTAAATCATTCAATGACATTCTTTCATTCTAAGAAACCAAAGGCACTTAGAATTAACTCAAATGCAGATGATCAAGAAGAAAGAAAGGCATTTTGACATGATTAAATGGATGATTTCTGCCTTGAAAAAAGAAGAACCAAACACTAATTCAGAGTGCGCCTCAACAATGATGATGAAGATTGGGATGCTATCAAAGTGAATCCAATCTTTGGCATTGATGGATGGGTTGAAGTTCCTCGAAATGTCTAGTTTAAATTGGTTTGATTGTATATAAATGATAGTACTTGATTTGGTTTGGATTTGATTGGTTTGATTTATGTAGATTTATTTGAATGTAGTGTGATATTAACCTTGTTGGATTGGATGAATTTTTAGACTGATTATGATTATTTCATGATTATCTAATTTTACATATCACTTATTGCTTTTATACAATCATTCTCATCATCATTATATATAATTCTTATACATATCAATTAGTACTTTATTTAGAGGGAGTTAGAGTTAGAATTAGAGTAAGAATTAATGCTAGAGTTATAGTTTTAGGTGGTTATTTTTGTTGATGATAAAGAAGGAGAAAGAAATAAAATCTAGGGATAGATTATGGGGGATTTTGGTAACCCAGGGGGAGTAATATTATATTCTATGTATAGATTTGTCATCATCAAAAGGGGGAAGATAGTTAGTACTTTAGTTTTTGGTTTTGATGATAACAACCATAAGACATTATATAAAATATCGATACTGATGTTTTATTAAGATATATAGAGTAAGGATATTAGTCAGGTGTTGATTAGGAAGACTGTAAAGTATCAAAAGTAGATTAAAAATGCTAATATCAAGATGATGGTAATTGAAGACTCATGAGTATCGAAGAGTTCAAGATTTCAAGATTTTCAAGATAAGTTGCAGAGTCATAGAATTTTTGTTTAACCTTGATAGCACTTTCTTGATATCTTTCTCTATTTCAAATAAGTTTTAAATATCTTTGAAATATTTGAATTTTAATATAATCCTTTCAAACATCTATCCAAAATATTTCTCAAAATAATTTCTTAACCTTCTATGTCTACAAAGATATTATTTTATGTTTTTAATTGTTTTTCTAATCTATTATATATTTTTGGTATTTTAGTTTATATCTTCCCTTTGTCACTACAACAAAAATACCCTATTACAACGTCCTTTTTACAACGGGCATTGGTTGCCCGTTGTAGTAGAAGACTATTACAACAGTCCATTTACGTCCGTTGTAAAAGATGCCCATACAACACCCTTTTTACAACGGGCATTGGTTGCCCGTTGTAATAGAAGGCTATTACAACGGTCCATTCAGACCCGTTGTAATAGATGCCAACCTTACGACGGTCACATGCCCGTTGTAATGCATGCCCGTTGTAATAAAAATTTAGCGGTCCAACTGTTAACAAGTAATAAAACACTATACTTCTTTTATTTCTTCGGCCACATCTTTGCTCGTGAAAAATGGCGTTCGTCCTCTTTGCCAAACCAGGCTTTTTTGGAATTGAATTGCCGCTTTAATTTGTTGATGCCTCGACACGCGAAATCATTTCTTCTCCTTGGGTACATGAAATCATTTCTTCTCCCAGGGAACGCGAAATCAAATCAAGTTTCACGATTTTGATTTCGCTCCGCTTCCTCATTATTCAGGTACGAATCTCATGATTTCATTTTAATTTGTGTGTTTTCTTCTTCCCTTTTAACTTTTCGCGATTTGGATTTCACGATGCAAAAGAGCTTCAACTTTAACTTTTCGCGATTTGGATTTCGCGATCAGGAATGGCTTACAGATATTATATCAGGTGAAAAAATCCCCCAGGGTTACATACTGATGCAAAAGAGCAATGAGAAGAAAGAAATATCTCTTCAGGTTTCTACTACAGTTAAGGTTAATTGATTCATACTTTTCAGGTTTTGATGCTGTATTTTCAAATGTTTTGGAGTATTATACCTAGAACACCTGAATTTTCACAACAAATCTTTCATAGATTGATTAAAATAGTTTTATTTTTATGCCTTAAATCCATTTGTAAAGCAACTAAACTTCAAGCAATATATTTTGTTGGTGGGCTGCTAGTCATTATATTAATTTTTCTTCTTTCTTTTCTGTATTTAGTGATGTGTCCTTGGTTTTATTTCGTGATGTTTCTGTATTTGCACTCTGCTACTCATGAATTTTTGTTTAAACATTTTTCAGTACTGCCCTATCATCGTTATTACTATTTTCTTCAGTTGTCCTAAATTAAAGCACTTGTATAGTTTTGAAAGTTCATTATAATAAGGCCTATGGAAGGGTTCAATGTAAACATTGTATACTTATCTAGCTGATATATCCATTTTCTTTTGTCGAAAACATATTAAGAGACTTTATTTCAGAGATTTTTGACCCAACCGTGTGCATATGCTGAGGAAGGAAGTGGACAACAGCATCAAAATGGCAGAACTGATTAAATACAACTTAGAAGACGCTGATGTAGCTATTTTAGCTGTTCGTGCTGCCCTTGCAAATGGAATGGCAGAACTATTTTAGCTATTTTAGCTATTTTGCATTCGCCTGCTTGGGTTATTTTGCTGTTCGTTGCTTTCTTGGATTTCATTTTATTGGTCTTCTTATAATTTATTTTCGATTAAATTAACGACTAAGTCTATTTTGGAGTGATATTTGATTAGCGGTCAAATGGCAGCTTTCTCAAGGTAGCCAAAAGTGTGAATTGGTAAACTTTTCTACACTATTGCCTACAAAGTTGCACTATTCAATGCTTGATTTTCATTTTTATCCGTTCAAAGATGAATTGTATGTATACTTTGTGAAAAAAAATTCATATTTTGGAATAAGTCAATCAAGATAACGCACATAATTTCATTTAAAATGCTGATTTTTGAAAAAATGTAAATTTACAGTTTGAGTCTGTGAAATGTAATATGTATACTTTGTGTAGACAAACTGTATGCTTAAATGATTTTATGGAGAAAAGTTTTGACTAGTGGATTACTGAAATGATAATGAGCATCTGACTTGTTAAGTGGTCTATGTACAAAAATTATTGGAGACTATGATACCTACACTGCAATTGTATTTGGTCCGATTTCTTTGGCTTTTATTTTCTCTTTGCGCACACAATGCTAATGTATTGGAAATTTGTTTGCGTAGATCTTAAATTCTGAAAAGGTACTAGTGGATTACTGAATTAATAATGAAGTTCTAACTTTGTTAAATGACCTACATGCAAGAACTGTTGGAGACTATGATACCATGCGCTGCAATTGTATTTGGTCTTCTTTGTTTGGCTTTTATTTTCTCCTTGCGCACACGGTGATAATGTATTGCTTTGTTCATACCGAGTTAAAGCTAATGTACTTGTCATTGCATAAAGGCTTGGTTTAAATTACATACTTCAAGACCATAGGATTACATGTTTTTTAATCTTGGAACCCTTTCATGCATGCTTCATTAGAATCTGATACACTATATAAATACGAACGAATACGTAAGACTAGGAGCATATATATTATATACATGCTTTATTAATTCTATCGTAGAGTTGTGCTGTGTTTTACTGGATTTGGTTTGCTATATTTGACTTGTGATGTTTACGTCTTTTTGTGAGAAAAATTTCATTGTATGGAAAGTAAGCATTTCAATATTTTTGGAAGAATGCAAGGCATGAGATGTATATTAATTGATTTATCGTCCACATTTCAGGTACTTGTCGCGAAGTTAAGAGAAGGAACTGGTGTAAATGCTAATAATGCCATTGTAACATGAGTTCTTGCTACTGTAGGAGAACTCGTGAAAGTTGTATGACTTTTTCTTCTTCTTCTTAGAATACCTTTTAATTTATTTAGATGACGCAGTTGTTACATTCTTCACTCTCTTTTTAATGTTGCTATCAAACATTTGATGCTCTTTACTGGTAGTTCTGATTTTAGGGAAGCACTTTGTGTGAATGATGTTAAAGATCTACACTTTTCTTTCTTTTAATTAGCAAAATATAAATGTTCAGCTGTACCGAATTCCCATCTTACAGCTATGACCAGTTACATCTTTCCTGTATACTTCTGAAGTTTGAACTAAGTTTTTCCAGTCTCAGTTATTGATTCAATACTAGTCAGCATTTACAGAACTGATATATTAATGCTAGAAGTATCTCTGGTATTATTTAGCTTAGTTTGCTGAACATATAATGAGCAGTAGTATATTAAGTTTTCAAGCAACTAACTTGGTAGTTTACTTTTGTATAGGGTGGCAATTCAATAAGGATATACCTCCCTGAATTGATGCCATTAATTTTTGATGGACTATTGGATGTTGCTGCCGTTACAAAAAGAGATGTAGCTATGGCAACTCTTGGTCAAGTTGTTTAAAGCACACGGTATATTATTTCATTTTCAATGTTGCTATAATTATTTTTTATTATGCTAGTCATATTTGTATGATATCCGTTTGCTAAAAATTTATGGTCCTTTCTAACTCATTTTCTTTTGATGATCAAGGTATTGAATATTACACCAGTCTGTTCGAAGATGATATCAGAAGGAACCCCACTACTGTTGAGCTCTTTGACATAGCACAGTCAAATAGTGAACAAACAGCCGACACAAGTTTTTTAATGGGAAGTTAAAGATAGATGGCAAACAAATGGATCAAACACTTTTCCAGATTGTTGAAAACACCCTCAAAGCAAACCCAAACAACTCGGTCATCGGGTTTAAAGACAACTCCAGTGCTATCATGGGATTTCCCATAAATTTTCTATTATTGACCCCTGGTTCTTCTTCTCCTTTGGATTTTTCAAAGCGTAATTTTGATATATTATTCACTGCGGAGACACATAATTTTCCATGTGTAGTGGCACCATATCCCGTTGTAGAGACAGGAGCAGGAGGCAGAATTCGAGATACTCATGCTACAGGAAAGGGTTCTTTTGTTGTGACATCTACAGCAGGATACTGTGTTTGTAATTTGCATATGGAAGGTTCTTATGCTCCATGGGAGGACCCTACTTTTACATATCCTTTGAATCTTGCATCTCCTTTAAAATTTTTGATTGATGCGAGTAATGGTGCTTCTGACTACGACAACAAATTTAGAGAGCCTATGATACAGGGATACACAAGAAATTTTGGCATGAGGTTATCTAATGGTGAAAGGCGTGAATGGTTGAAACCTATAATGTTTTGTGCAGGTATGTTTTTAGCTCAGTAATATTATATTGGAATTGTGTGTTGATAACTTGATGACAATTATTTTAAACAGGCCAGCTCATTAAAAACTGTCAACATTTAACACTTTCAACTTCACCGCCATGAACCACCTTATAGGGTATATTTAGTAAAATTACCAAATGTGGGGTTAGTGTATTTTTAATTTGTGCATTATTGAAGTTTGCTTATCTTATATATGTATAATCGAATTTAATTATCTAAATGTACAATATCTAAAATAAAGAAATGATCTCTACAAACGAATTGTCTGGATTCCAGAGTATAACTAGAATAAGATAGAAAAGTATTGATATACATTATTTTCTAGCATTAGAATTGGAAACTAACATGATCGATACTTCTTAATTTGAATTAGATAAATATTCCGGATGGTTTCTTGCTTATAATCATATTGTTATTCTACGATCTTCTTTGTTTTGTAAACTAATCAAATCAAAACTTCTCTGTCATATTTTGTGAGGGATCGGTTCATTTCTTTATGATGGTCTCCTTCATCTAAATGAGGTCTACAAAATAATATATTTACACGTGTAAAATAACTTGGGATGAATGTGGCATTAAATCATGAAGTTAAGAATAAAACCAAAATAATTATCGGAACAATTAATAAATTATATTTTCCACGTCAGAGAATACCATAAATGATTGTTTACTGAAATGGAAACATGATTAAAGTGTATATAACATGCATAGTTTGAGCCTATTGCAATACTTCGTATTTTATTTGCTGCATGCGCTTATCAATTTAAAGCACTTTGAAATGGATAAGTCAGTTTTGGGTCAGTTCCAAGTGCAAAGATTTTTGTGACCCTACTTTATCCTGGTCCAAAATTTTTTTTGCTAGTTCAAAATAATTGTTTTCAGCTTTGTCAACCCTAACTTGGTAGAAAATGGACAACATTGTTAGTGTACGTTATGGTCTAAATTGATAGTTTTTGCAAGTAACTCACTCAGAAGTTGTTCATAGGTTTTTTCTCCTTTTTTTTGTTAAAGTTTATCATTTGATTTTTTTCAAAGAAATTTGTCATTTCTTACCATGATGAGTTTGGATAAAATAATAATAAACCCTATGTCAAAAGTAATATATACAAAGACCATTAGGGTAATCATTTTTATTGTTTTTTTTCTTTTTCAATTTGACATCTATTGAAGGTGTGCATGTAGTACGCACGTGTTTGTATGTATATACATGTATATGTATGTATGTGTATGTATATGCATATATATATGTGTGTGTGTGTGTATCTATGTATGTATAGATATGTATGTACATATATATGTATGTATGCATGTATATGTGTATATATGTATGTATCTATATCTGTATGTATATGGAGATAGAGAGAAGTATATGACTATGCATTTGTAGTATTGCACATTAAATAGGCTTTTATAAAAACTCTCATTAAATTTGAATTCAGCGGCCTTAGGAGGGGAATTTTTTTTTCAAGTTCAGTTACAACCATGGATGTTTTCTGCCCTTTTAGTCTGGTTCCGGTGGTTACCGAGATAAAATAAGATCTAAATAATGGTTTTGGTTTTTTGATGTTTCAAAATAGATTCAAGAACATGTAAATGAGTCAAAAATAACAAAAAAATGCATAAAAATCAAATCATGTCAAAAACGTCACTTTTTCCAAATGCAACTCAATTTAGTTAGCAAAATGTAGTACATGTTTTGTTACTTGAAAATAAATAACAACCGTATTAATTTTAAAGCTTGTAAATAAATACACGACAAAAGAGAACCTATGTTTTGAAATGCAGTACATGTTTTGTTATCCTAAATACAAACATGCTATATTTATAGATGTATTTCTGAAAATAGTATCAAAATTTGAGACCAGATTTGTTGAAATTTCCGAAATTGACCAGAATTTCAGAACCGATACGCAACCAGAATTTCGAAGCCGATACACAGCTAAGATGGGGGTAAAAGAGCGCAAGCACCATCTTTTCATGTTTACATATATGTATATTTACATCAATTCGGTCCTCCTAATCATGTAAAACAATGCAGGTATTGGACAAATTGATCACACACACATCACTAAAGATGATGGTGAAATAGGAATGCTGGTTGTTAAAATCGGTAGGCCAGCTTATCGTATAGGAATGGGAGGCGATGCTGCTTCAAGTATGGTAAGTGGCCAAAATGATGTAGACTTGGATTTCAATGCTGTACAAAGAGGCAATGCTGAGATGGCATAAAAATTATATCGTGTAGTTAGGAAGTGTGATGAGATGGGTGAAAAGAACCCGATAATTAGCATCCATGATCAGGGAGCTGGAGGAAACTGCAATGTTGTCAAAGAAATAATTTACTCAAAGGGAGCTGAGATTGATATACGCAACATTGTAGTTGGTGACCATACCATGTCCGTCTTAGAGATTTGGGGTGCTGAATATCAAGAACAAGATGCTCTTCTCATAAAACCCGAAAGCAGAAGCATGCTAGAGTCTATATGTAAGAGGAAGAGAGTTTCCATGGCGGTGCTTGGCAGTATTGATGGTAGTGGAAAAATAGTGTTAGTTGATAGCGCTGCAGAAGATAATAGTGTTGTAGAAGATCTTGAATTGGAAAAAGTATTAGGTGACATGCCACAAAAATGCTTTGAATTTAATCGTGTGCCATATCCCAGTGAGACAATTGCCATTGCACTTGGTACTACTATAATGGATTGCTTGAAAAGAGTCCTAAGACTTCCTTCAGTTTGTTCGAAACGTTTTTTGACTTCAAAAGTTGACAGATGTGTGACGGGCCTTGTGGCCCAACAACAAACTGTGGGTCCGTTACAGCTTCCAATTGCTGATGTGGCAGTGATTGCTCAAACTTACACTGATCTTTCGGGCGGCGCTTGTTCTATAGGCGAACAACCTATTAAGGGTCTGTTGAATCCCAAATCAATGGCTAGGTTAGCGTTTGGAATATCTTTAACTAATTTAGTACGGGCCAAAGTAACCTCTTTGACTGACGTGAAAGCTAGTGGTAACTGGATGTATGCTGCTAAGCTTGAAGGAGAAGAGCGGCTATGTATGATGCTGCTATCGCATTATCTGAAGCTATGATCGAACTCGACATTGCTATAGATGGAGGCAAAGATAGTTTATCTATGGCAGCACATGCTAATAACGAGGTTGTTAAAGCATCTGGGAACTTAGTTATAAGTTCATACGTCACTTGTCCTGATATTACATTGACTGTGACTCCTGATCTAAAGCTAGAAGATGATGGAATACTTTTGTTCATCGACTTAGATAAGGGAAAAAGAAGACTGGGTGTGTAACAAACGGGATTTTCGTTCTCCGAAAAACCGACATTGACACTCACTTTATCGACTGCCGAGAAATCAAAGGCCGAAAACCGAGATGTTATGGGTTTTAAAAAGAGAATTTTAAGAAAAAAAGAAGAGGGAAAAAGAAGAAGGAAAAAAAGAAAAAGAAAGAAGAGAGAAGAGATAGGAAATAGAGAGAAAAGAAGATAGATAATTTTTAGAAAACAGAGAATTAGAAAAACAGAAGATAGAAAAATTTAAAAATAGAACGGGAAGAAAGAACAACAGAACAACATCAGAATCTCACAATTCGCAGCGGAACAACATATAATAATAAATGAATAATCTTTAAACAAAGAACTATATCAGTTATTACATTACATTTCATTTCATTACATCATATCATCAGAGTGTACAACAACAACATCAAACAATGCAGCGGAAAAAGAAATACTATATAAACTAGTAATACGCCATGCCATCCAGCTTGCCTCCAGCAACTCCTGAATATCCAGAATATCCTGATAAACCTAACTCTTAACTGCCCGTGTGGAAATTGGTGGGCACCCAGAGTTTAGGAAGGAAAACAATAAACTCCAAGTCAGTCATGTGACTGGTGTGAGAACTCAAAACAGTTTATTTATCTTTAAAATCAAAAAGAGAAATATTTTTAAATTCAATTCGCAATGCTTTTAAAAATGAGACTACCATAAGGCCTCCCGCACACACACACATGCAAACGCAGAATCGGAGGAGATTTCTCCTTATGATAGCCAAAGATGCTTGATACGCATTTAAAATAACATTTGATATTATTACTAGTGCATAGTGTATAACAAATCATTTCGAAAATAAAGATATAAATCTTAGCCAACATACGACCATTATCGTATGCCTACTATAGCTAACTATGTTCAATAGCAGGTTACCGCCACATTCCATAGCAGGTTATACAACTAATACCGTACAAGTCACGTATTGTTTCTTTGGATTTCCAACAAATGGTCAGGCCAAGGAACTTCCTATTGCCACATGAGAATGCCTCTGGAAAGACATCCCCGAGAACCAAACCGGATCTCTGCCAACACAAGGCCGGGTTACTCCTAACTGAGTAACAACTGACCGAATATGCCATCCCCCGGTCCTTTAGGACCTTTTCAACCGAGCGCTCGATATCCAACATCACACCATAATAAATAGAGTGTTTTCAACATGAGTAAGTATCTGGGCTCCATACCATGATACCACCCCTTTCCAGAAGGAAATGAACATACCCTAAGGGGAGCTACAGCAACCCCTAATAACCTTGCCGCATCTTTCCTGTTTTGACCATTTCCGGGATGTGAGGCTCGACGAAGTCACGTCCACAAAAACATACTTTATACAAAAGCCATGCTTTGGGTCAACAAATGATCAACACAATGATCACTAAGATAGACGATCAAATAAATGATCCTATCACAAATAATCAACACAATGATCATTTCAGCATCACTCAGCATGTCACATTACCAAAATGGGATATATCGCTGATAACTTCAACTATATAACCTTTGAGCTCGTACGTCTCAAAGAAGGGTGTTAAGCAAAGAATAAATTCTCCGCCACCAACAGAAATATATTTGAAAGAAATCGGCTTTATATCTCAAATTGTAATGTCAGGCATACAATCCATACAAGTCTGTTCCGGGATCGAACAGAACCGAAGGCACTTACAAAGAAGTCCTTGCAATCCGGATATTCACAATCCTGATCGGATTTCCCATCACTTAGGGAGAACTCAATACCGTAGCTACTCGGTGCAGAGTCAATCGATAGTTCATCCTATCGCTTTTGCAAATACCGGTCTTCAACACCGATCTTCAAATGCAATTCACAACGACGTATCACATATTCGGAATGGGTTATACGACCCCATGGTCTTTTCCCGGTTAACCCGAATAGTGAGCGCTTATTCAAAAATAAGTGTGCATTCAAATTCAATCAATTCACATCAAATACCCCTTCAAAGGGAAATACTGATAGTCGGTTATTGAACTATCAATTGATATGCATACATCACCAGATTCCAAATAATTTTCCAAATTATTTATTTTCCAAAATATCTTTACAAGATATAAAATTCCAACACTTCAAAAATAAATCAATATTTATTTTCAAACAAATTTCACTTTCATATATAAATTCCATAATGAATTTATACTTCAAAATATCCATGCATATATGATTTCAACTATTCATTTCAATTTATCTTCAAAAAGATGCATTCTAATTTTTCACTTCATATTGGAAAACATTCCCATACTTATTAAATAAGTAATTCACAATCTTTTATTTTCAACACTTAGAAAATATTCAATACACTTAAACCGAATTAAGTATATATTTCTTTCTTTAAGGAAATCATTCACTTAACATATTTATTTGGGCCAAAACGAATGTTGCGTAAAACATCGTTACGACAACCCAAAATCACTAGTATAGGGATTCGAAATTAAAATAGATATATAAATCCCAATATTATTCTAAACATTTCCTTTCGGAAATCATTTACTATAACAACAGTGTTATAGTCCACCATTTCCTTTTATTTCTCGAAAACGTCTATTTCAACAATAAATGTTGAAATCTATGGTTTCGAATCACAACACCTTTTAAAACATCGTTAGATCGTTTTAATTCTATTTAAAACATTCACATTCTAAACAATTTCTTTAACGTGTTATTCACTGTTCAAAAACGTGAATAAACTACGTTAACAAACTTCATCATTTCTATTCACTTTAACTTAAAGGATTATTCACTGTCTAAAACGTGAATATAACTCCATTTATAAGTTATAACAATTAACTTATCAAAATAAGTCGTTTGCGGATTTATAAAACAACGTTTATAAATTCCGTTTCTTTTTATTTATAAAACTTCCTTTTTATAAATTCCTTTATTAACCTATTCCAGTTTATAACTCAATTATAAACTACAAGTTCATATTATAAGTTAATTACTTATAAAACGATTATTTTACAAAATCGTTCATTTTACAGGAAATTGGCCGAACGCACAAAACCCATAGCATAGAACTAGGGTTCCACCTTACGCCACCTACGCTCGACTATACTTCATCACACCACCGCCATGTCGAAGAGCACGACCCCCTCCATACTCGGCCCAAACTGCAGCAAGCTCGGCTCCTCCCCTCCTTGGGAAACGCGCACGCAACAGGCCATGTTCACACTCCATTTCCCATCAATCCGTGAAGCCATTCGCGATCTTGACCGTTGAAGTTGTAGATCTCTTCATGCTCTTCGATTCTCTAGTTGAAGGTTGTTGGTAAATGCCGATGGATGAGGAGATAATCGAGGTGGAAGTTGGGAGTTTTCTGGCCCTTGAATTTGGTGGAGGCGGCTAGGGTTTGATGTTTTATATTTTTTTTTTTTTTTAATTTATGAAGAGGATGATGGCTATTTATAAGGAACGAGCGATACTATTCATCCCGGAAATTCCGAACTCCGATTTAGACGCCGTAACCAGCGTACCTAGGGTTTATCCCGCGTTCCGGACACAATGGAACAAGTTTCGGAAGCTAATTCGGAAGTATGTGCGAGTTATGGCTGTAAACGCTCAATTTAAATTAAACCGATTTAAGTCGATTTCTAGGCGTTTTAATTTGTACCGGACAAACGGTAAATCCAAATGACTTGAAATTTGAAACCTTACAATAATATCACATTACGGATCCGATGAAACTGGTTTCGTCGAAATCTGAGACTTTTTGAAAAATGGCTATTTTGACTCGTCAAATTTAAATTAAAAATAATTCGATGCGTTTCGAGCTGCCACGATCAAACGATAGCTCCGATTGACACGAAATTTGAAATCCGGTAATAACTAACTATTACGGATCCAATGAAACTGGTTTCGTTCAATTCTGAGACTGTCCAAAAATTGACTATTTTACAGTCGATTATTAAATATTAAAATATTCAATTTTCACAAATTAACTTTTAATTCGATTTTAAAAGTTCTAAAATATTTCTATAACTCCAGTATGATTAAATAAAATTTTACAAATCATTTTCTATCATATTTAACTCTATTTTCAATTATTTCCATAATTTAACATTTTAAATTATCGATTTAATTATCCAATTAAATCCAATAATTCAAATAAAAATTTATTTGACTTATAAATTCACTTATAAATATTTAAAATTAATTAAATATTCAAATTTTAATTTATAAAAATTCTGGGTCGTTACAGGGTGGGTCTGCTTTGCTTCAAGCTTTTGATCAGTTAGGCGATGAAAGTCCTGATCTTGATGATGTGAGTACTTGAAAAAAACATTTAAGGCCGTTCAGGAATTGATCGGTTATAAGCTGATCTCTGCTGGACATGATGTTAGTGATGGAGGGATTATAGTTTCGGTACTTGAGATGGCATTTGCAGGGAATTGTGGTATAAAGTTGAATTTTGATTTTTTTTTTTTAAAAAGACTTCATATCTGTGGTATAGTATGATTGTACTTAGAATATGACATTTGTAGCAGACTGTTATGTGTTAATGCTTTATGTATTTGGCATGTAAACTTTATAACTTTTTGGAGTGTTAGAATTCTATGACTCTAGCTTTTAGTCTTTTCGTATGTGATTTTAATTATTTTACGATAATATTTAGTATTAGTATGGATTTATTGCGTGGATGCTGCTGTAATTTTTTTTTAAATTTACATTTATTTTCAACAGGCAATGTGCGTTGTTAGATGAGCTTCTTACACCGGTCACTACACGTTGTTATATAAGATTTCTACAATGGTCAACACACGTTGTTAAATATGTATTTCACAACGGTCAATACATGTTGTGAAATAGGCTACGCAATTAATATGGTTAGTCTATTGCAACGGGTTATGACCGTTGTAAAATGGTATACTACAACGTTTTTTACAACGTGTTTTGCCTGTTGTAAAATGTGGTGGATCTATTACAACGAGGCCTATTAAAACGGACACATGACCGTTGCGAAAACCATATTACAACGAGCATTGCCTTTTGTAAAAAGACTATTTTGTTGTAGTGTATTTATTTTCATATTTATATTTTGACTTTAGATATTTACTTATAATTTATAACTCTATTGATTTTATATACATTATTTACATTATATTGAATACTTTTATTAAATCTTTCAAAATTATTTTATAAAGTTTTATTAAGTTATATTTTGATTAAAATGTGTATAAAATATATTAAATGATTCTACAAAGTATCAGATTATTTTACAAAGCAACAGATTTTCAAAAATAATATTTTTAAAGTGTTTTTCAATTTTGTAAAGAGTATGTCGACATACTCTATGTCGACATAGTGGCCATAATTCTCAAAATTCAAATTTAAATATAAGTGTGTTTTCATCATATCTCTTCATGAATGGACATGACCGTTGTTTCCCTGTATATACCAGACTTCCAAACGAATTTTAAACATCTACTTTCTTATTCATCTCTCCTCCTTACACTCTCTCATTTTTTACATCAAAATATAACCAAACTCTACCGAAATTTAATCAAATTCAAATTCAATCATCACTAGTTTGATTCTTCTTCGTCTACTTTTTGATTTCTCTCATTTCTCTCACTCTAACAAAGATCAAAGTGCTATTAAAAGGGTTATAGGATCAATTGTATTCAAGATCAAAGATCTGAGTCTATAAAATTCTATCAAATTATACTGCTATACTTATGGGTGTGATTGTAGCCCACAAAATCAATTGAAATTGCTTAGTAGCCTGTAAATCTAGTGGGTGTGCTTTTAGCCAGGAAATCAAATGACTCTACTCGGAGGTTGGGATTTTGGAGAGTGTGTCCCGTAGCATCGAAATCAAGATTATATTTGTATTTACTAATTGAAAAGAAATCCGTACAAAAAATTGTGTGAGGCTGGATGTAGGGTAACTCTGAAACATTATAAAATCCTGATGTGTTCATTCCTTTTTACTTTTACTTCTATCTCCACTTTGAATCAATTATTGCTGTGATTGTTAATTACATCATTCCAACTAGAGTCCTAAAGAATTTGAAAAATATTCATATAATCAATTAAACACTATTCACCACTCTCTAGTGTTAATTTAGCCTTAAGATCTCTATTCCGCTGACCCACATGGGTTATGATCATTTTGGTAAACTTGGTCTGATTGGTACTCAATGTTGAGTATGGGCTAATTGGTACGTAATCAAGTAGCTATAAAGATGTCCATTGTTACAATCGCATCGTATGTAGTAGGACCAAACTAACAAATTATACAACTATCAATCTATCGTTCATTTCATTGTATTATTTCTTTTAGATGGCGAACTGTTAAAAATAATTCCATCACCATTTTAGTAAATCTGATATATTGCCTATATTATGATGTATTTCATTTATATATATATATATATATATATATATATATAAATGGAACTTGTTTCAACTGCTTATCTATAATACATTTCATAGTCCAAATCTTATTGTTTAATTATACTTTCATATCTGATATAGGTTTAACAAGAATACCATGCACAACTCTTCATTTAACTTTCATGTATGTTGCTACAATTCATGAACCATAAAGATCTTACTTCGCATATGAAGGTAAATATATACATAAATACATATAAAATTAAAAGGACGTTGAGAAGATAATAATAAATAATTTTTATAATAATTTTTAATATAGCTTTGTTTTGTTTCAGATTCCAGATGTTGAATTAGGAAACAAGGAGGTAGATGCAGTGGTTGTGGATGAAGAGGCGACTAATGTTGAGCTAAAATACTCAGTGGGGATGACAACTGATGATGAACTTACCCCATGAAACTTCGGTGAAGAAGGGATGAGACCTCAATCTGGTTTATTAATTAGACTGCTTGGTTCAGGTTCTTAACTCAGCTAGATTATACCGCTCTTCTCAAAAGCTTGCATCACTTGTTTATTTGTACACAGCATAGTCATAATGCTTTGCTTCCATGTCATTTCGAGAGGGGTATACAACATTTAAACTTTGATGTGAATAAATGAGCTTGTTATCTTCTAACGTGAGCTATCAAGTCATTGAAAGGAAAATCTTATGCTTTTCGTGGATTCAATTTTACAGGTTTGTACTCAATGAATTCATAAGCTTTATAATTCCAATATATCGTGTTGCTTATAGAGAACTCAATTTGTTTTTCTCGAAATTTTATTCAAGTCATGACATACTGATACGTAGCTTTAGACTGAAAGTCCACTTTGCATAAATGCAATTTCATAGGAATTAACCTAAAATTATGGTCATAGTAACATTGTTTTGACAACTTAGCTCTTTCACGTGACGTGATCACTACCTCTTTGAAAATAAATCTATAGCTCATGGGGTAAGTTCATGTAATATTCTTTATATTCATCCAGTACTAATTCATGGTATTGGTGATATAAGTCCACTTGCATAATGTGGTATTGATGAATGACGCTATAAATGTTAACGAATATATCAATTAACATGGGATCATCACATGGATGATTAGCATAAACAATGAGCAAAACATACATAAGAACAGTTATACATGAAATAGATGATAAATGAGCGAATCTATGTAGGGTTGTTTGCATGTAGGAATTTTGGAGTGCTGTATAAATTGTGCTACAGGGAGTAGCAGCAAAAAAGAGAAACTGCTGAATGTTGAAGTGATGCAGACGAACATAGTATAGAGGCGGGAGCAGTGTGCTCAGATCAATGCATATATATAGTGTCGGGAGTAGTATCAGAACTGCAGCCAAAATGAGGTTGTTGGAGCTATAATAGAGATTTATCTGTGGCTAGGAAAGTGAACTTCAGGTGTATTGCAGGCATTGACATGCTATAGTTCTATTAACCGGGTTGTGATACTGAAATTGAAGTGTACTAAAGATGATAATAATGAACTAACGGTTAAAAATGGGTGTGGTGCCTCAACCTTCAGAACATGAACGGCATCAGGGCAGTACAAAATAGCTCAGCGGTGAGGCAGAAAAAGATGGAAATGAAGCAGCTTGTAATGTGTGTTGCGGTAGGATAGCATTGGGTGGAGATGTGATCCATCTAGCTTCAGACCATGAACTGCTCATCACGTCTGACTACAGCCGAAATGAAAACCAAGCATGGTGAAACTTCATGTACGAGACTATGAACTGGATTAGTTTGACGTTGTAAACAACGCCATTTATTTAAGTTATTGTTAGCATGGTGAGATGTAGTTCTAGTTATACCATTCGTACATGTATTTTTGCTTACTAAGCATATCTTTTTTTTGTTGACATTGCATGCGTGACATTATGAATTCCTTAGAAGCATGGGAATTGGCTGCAACGTAGGTGCCATTGCAAGAGCTGGTGGAATGACCACATTAACTAATATGACTCAGGTTTTCGGTAATATATATGAATAAGATCTCGATACAAGCATTTACATATGAAGCAAAGGCAGATCACATATCACCGAGCAGATCAGATATTACTAATATCATTGTTTTCATTTATGTGCACTGCAACAAAAATACCATATTACAACGCCATTTTACAACGGGCATTGGTTGCCCGTTGTAATAGAAGGCTATTACAACGGTCAATTCAGGCCCGTTGTAAAATATGTCATATACAACTTTCTTTTTACAACGGGCATTAGTTGCCCGTTGTAATAGAAGGTTATTACAACGGTCCTTTCAGGTCCGTTGTAATAAATGTCAACTTTACAACGGTCCTAAAATGTCCGTTGTAAAAGGTACCCTAATTTTCAATTATACTAGAGACTTTGTTAAACCAGGCCGGCCCTTTTATTTCGTTCCTCGCTCTGTAAAAATGTTGGTCTTCGTTCCTCTTTGCTCGAAATTAGGGTTTTGGGAAAATTGAAGCTGCCGTCTTCAATTGCTCGATCTAATTACTCTCTTCTTTTAGCATACGGCTAAAGGGGATCTTCGTTGGATCTGCTCACGATGCTAGAGGGGAAGTTCGACAACGGCGTGCCACTGGAAGTGATCACTGATCGCGACGTTCTTATGCTCTCAACGACGTCATTCGCTATTCTCGTTGGTTGTGCTGTAATTTTTATTTTGCATCGATCCAGCAGCAAAGCTAATAAGGCAGCGGAGATGCCTAGATAGGCTGCGATCAATAAGGAGAAGGAGGTTGAAGATGGGAAGAAGAAGGTTACAATTTTTTTCGGTACTCAGACTGGCACTGCTGAAGGATTTTCCAAGGTTCAATTTGCTCACTCTTTTTTTTTTTTTTTTTTTTTTTACACAGAAAAATGTCTTGGTCGGAAATTAATTTATTTTATTTTATTTAGACCTTGGCAGCAGAGGCAAATGCAAGATACGAGAAAGCGACGTTCAAAATTGTAGACATTGTAAGGAATCTTTATTCTTTCATTTCGATTTTTGATTATACGAAAATGTTGTAATATTTTGGTCCTTTTGGTGCATTGTCATAGGATGATTATGCAGCTGATGATGATGATTATGAGGAGAAGATGAAGAAGGAGACTCTAGCTTTATTTTTCTTAGCAACGTGAGCTTGAATTCATTTTTCTATTTATTATTATTTGATTATTAGATGATATCTATACTCATTTTAATTTTTTATAGGTATGGAGATGGGGAGCCAACTGATAATGCTGCTAGGTTTTACAAATGGTTCACTAAGGTATCAAATTTTTATATATTCTTGTATATTGTTCTTCGAAAAAATTCATATTTATTTTCGAAGGATTGATGGAATAATTGGCTTCAGGGAAAGGAAAAAGCGAAATGGTTAGAAAACCTCAAATTTTCTATATTTGGATTAGGAAACAAGCAGTATGAACACTTCAATAAGGTTTGGAAATTGGAATACGATATGAAGTTTTATTCTTTTATCTGACTAATTAACTTGAGCGTTATTTTGATTGTTAATGTATAATATCTCAATTACATTTGTTTTGTGTAAAGGTCGCAAAAGTGGTGGATGAGATCCTAGTAGAGCAAGGTATATTTCTTCTATGTGCACAAAACTGTTAGCATAATTCATATATTCTTACGATGCATGCTTTTCATCAACAAAAGTGGTGCTAAAAAATCTTATCTCCTGTCACTAGAATTAACAAGCATTATTCCATCTTCTTGCTGTTGCAAATCCTATATAATGAACAATCAGTTTAGTGGAATATTATCATACTTACTGGGACAAAAACGAGTAATTTCCACTTAAAACCTAATAATTTTCTTGATGGAACTTGGACCCTTCATTGTTGGTGATTTAATTTTGTCCCACTCTTGTCTGGATATTTATAATCATGGGAATGGGTTTTTAATGGCATAAAACTGAGCAAAACTTTATGCTTGTTCATCATTGCATATGATTTAAGAGATTAAAATTTATTTCACCTACTTATATCATGAATAATAAACCACCACTTTCACTTTAAGCTGTAAATTTTTATTATTATTGTTCTCTTATTATGATGCAACAAGTGAAATTGCCGTACAACTGCAAGGAAATCCAGATTTTGTAAACTGAGAAAGAAGAGGTGAGTAAAATTGATACCAGATTCTTATAATGTTCTTTAATATAGGATTCGAACAGTATTCTTTAATGTCCAAAAAATATTATATCTTCAGTGCAATTTATATGACAAATAACATGCTATAATATCAAATTTTGTCATAACACTCATAAGGGGTGCAGTCTCACATTCAAAATTGTAATAAGAAACTTTTTATTCCTTTTATCCTCCTATAATTATTTTGGAATGTTAGGCTCCAAAATTTCATTCAAGTAGAAGATTTCTGTCCATAATTTCATGAATATTACACTACTTGGAGTAACTAGAGTTTTTATTTCATTTTCAATCATCACATTTAGAAGGAACTGGTTTTCCTTAAGATAGGTGTTGACAAGCATGGCTAGAATGTTATACTGTTTGAGTTGAGTGGTATTTTAGCAGTTTTTTTTGGCTGAATTGCCATGTCACATTATGCATGTTATAGATAAATCAAGGACAATAAACTTACTTTCTACAGAGTTTGTCATTACAGGCATTCATCTTTCTATATGTTGGTGTGGATGCGATTGATATTAAGTAATTACAAATAGCTCATACAAGATTAAAGAAACACTTGGAATCTATGGTGTTTTAATTTATTTGGTTTTGCTTGGGTGACTTGCTTTCCTTTTTTTCTTTATCATATATATCATATATGTTCAAATCATAGAGACAAATGCAGAGTTAAATTTATTTATTATGGTTATATGATGCACTATATTACTAGAAATTCATGAAGGAAAATATGAAGTGGATCAATTAAAGTAGTAATCAACAAGAACAAAATATAAAGAGAAAATCAAAGAAGTGCAATAACTATCCATTTACCACAATGAAAAAACCGTAGAACTACAAATAATAATGTATTTTCCATAATCCTTTTAAAATATACAACCATTATCTTTTACTTCAAAATGTCCAAATTTAAGTAAGTCAATTTATAGGTAATTGTCTACATTAACAACTCAAAGGCAAAGGTCTATACTGACATTTAAAGTTTCAAGAACATCATGTCTATCTGCAAATGTAAGTATAGTTGATGTTACAATAATAGTACCTACAAGCTTAATTAATACCCTGTGAGTACTTTATTATTGCTTACCATTTTACTTTATCTGCAAATGAAAAACTGGATTGGAGTTAACGCTCACTTGATGACTAATAAAAACAGATTAATAGGTCCTTTACCTATAAATGAGGATTTTTTTTTAGTTTTTAAGATGATTATAGCTTTTCTTAAGGATAATTTTTGAATATTTTAATAGGTCATAAGAAAAAAACAATTGAAGTCAAGCATTACTAAAAGGACATAAAATGGAAAAATGGAAAACAAATTTAGCTTCCAAAATTTACCACTTTAATAAAGTAAAACACACAAGAATTGTGCTTCTGAACTAAAGTAATTATATGATTAAGGCAATTTCATCCTTGATTTTCTTACATATTTGTATATGAATGAGTAGAAAGATAGTTAAATCCTTTCTTGAATAACAACCATGGTGAACTGAATATAAACAAGATGTCTCAGACAAATCAACAAAACTTGATCCAATGAAAATAAACAACACTCAATCTGGGACGTGGCAGCGGTAAAAAGTAAAGTGTTTGACAGCAAAAAAGTGGACAGAGTTGATAAGGGATGGTTAGGTTATATTATATGGAAATATGTTTTAATTTTATAGATTATAATCAGTTAATGTTTGATTACTTATCAAGCTTTATGTGTTGTCATGTATACTTTTTTCAGAATTTTAATTTCACCTTTGCTGCAGGATTGTGAATCATTTTTAGAATTGTCGTGGAAATCATCTTCTAATATTTTCTTTCATTCAGGTTAACAACAAAGTTCTTATGCTTGTCAATAAAGATCAACTGAACTTAACATAACGTTTAGGAGTTCATAATTGCTCTTGATGACGACGAAACTATATATGTCTGTGAAGGTGATTCTGAAAATAGTAAGTTATTCTAATTGAAGTATAGAAAGATATTCATACTGTAGTTTTATTATTTTGATACCACTAATGCTTTTTCCTACAAAATATTTGTAGGACTCCACATTACAATGCATTACTATAACTCAATCATACAACTTATAAGCAGTTTTAAAATTACACATGGCAGGATGGTTGTGACAGGGATGTTGTTGGAGTTGCATGTGAGAAGGAAGTTTGTTGTGAAAGAAAGTATGGAAGGCAGAGGGTTGTATGCTATTGTTATGGAGAGGCAATACGGTTGTGTTGTTGATTGTATAATAAAGACTTCATCTCTGTGGTATAGTATGATTGTACTTAAAACATGATATTTGTAGCGAACGGTTATGTGTTAATGCTTTATGTATTTGGCATGTAAACTTATCTAACTTTTTGGAGTGTTAAATTTCTATGACTCTAGCTTTTAGTCTTTTCGTATGCGATTTTAATTATTTTATGACAATATTTAGTATTAGTATGAATGTATAGCATGGATGCTGCTGTTATCTCTTTTAAAATTTGCATTTATTTTGCAACGGGCAATGTGCTTTGTTATATGAGCTTCTTACAACGGTCAATGCACGTTGTTATATAAGATTTTTACAACGGTCAACACACGTTGTTAAATATGTATTTTACAATGGTCAATGCATGTTGTGAAATAGGCTATGCAATAAGTATGGTTAGTCTATTGCAACAAGTTATGACCATTGTAAACAGGTATAGTGCAACGGTTTTTACAACATGCATTGCCCGTTGTAAAATATGATGGATCTATTACAACAAGGCCTATTACAACGGGCACATGCCCGCTGCGAAAACCATATTACAACGGGCATTGCCCGTTGTAAAAAAGACTATTTTGTTGTAGTGGTGTCATGGGCCATAGGCTTAGTATCTGGCCCAACATATTATTACATTGCTATATAAATACAGCAAATGCGTCTGTAATATTGTATCTTTCAATATATCAAATACAAGCAATAAAACTGTTATTACATCTTCTTCAATATTTTACATGGTATCAGAGCTTTCTTGCCTAACAAAAAATGGCTTGTCTTTGATCAAGATCAGTTTTAAGATCATCATATCAAGATCAGGCTGCATCTTCTGAATCATCTGAGAATCAAGAAGATTCTCATGATCGTTATATTTTTGTTTTCAATCAAGATCAAATACAGTATCATCATATCTAGATTGAACTGTGTATCATCCAAATCATTTGAGAATCAAGAAGAGTTCTCATCATCAGTTTCTTGTCTTTGATCAAGATCAGACACAACATCATCATATCAAGATCAAAAAACAACAATTTGAATCATCTGGGAAACATTTCCCATCATCACAGATAGTTCTACATACCTATACAAGACAGTCAATCAAATTCTTTACCGAGCCTCGCCTAGGAACTTTCCTGGCTGCTCAGTTACTCTGCATTATAGCAATTTTCCAGTTCAATAGTCACCTTTCTTGATATCTGAATCAATGGCTGAAGGAGATCGAGACATTTCTGCCTCCTCCGGTACTCAGGCTAATGCCTGATTTAATCCCACTAAAGAGCTTCTGAAAGAGATTATTAAACCTCAAAGCCAGCTACTGTCTATTCAACTTAATGAAACAAACTTCTTGCTTTGGAAGTTTAAAGTTGAAACTGCAGTCAAAGCATATGGACTGAAGCAGTATATTCAAGGCACTATAATCATACCATCCAAGTATACTGCAGATAAGGATGGTAAACTCATCAGTAATCAAGAATTCATAATGCATCAAAGGCAAGACAGCTTAGTCAGTTCTTGGTTAATATCATCTATAAGCGCTAATCTACTTCCACAATTAATTGGATGCAATTCATCGCATGAGATCTGATCTACAATAGAACAGATATTTAGTACTCAGTCAGCAGCCAAGATTATGTACTACAAGAGACAATTACAAAATGTTAAAAAAAGAAAATCAGTCTATGAGAGATGATCTTGTAAAGGTGAAAACACTATGTGATCACTTATCTTTTGCAGGACATAAAGTGAGTGACACAGAACATATTCTATCAATTCTTGGAGGGCTAGATGATGAATATGAATCAGTGGTGGCTGTTATATCATCAAAAGAAACTCTACCCTCAATTCAATATGTCCACTCTACTATTCTAGCTCATGAGGGTAGATTGGAACAAAAGAAGTCCACAGTATCAGGCATGTCTATGAATTTCATCTCAAGCAACAAAATCAAGAGTCAAGAAAAATCTTACAACAACAGAAACCAATATTACACTAATCAGAGGGCTGTTCAGTTTCCTAGATCAAGAGGAAGAGGTGGAAGATGGTCTAATAACAGTGGAAATAATAGACCCATATGTCAGATTTGTGAGAGGATTGGATATATTGCTAGTAAATGTTACTTTAGATTTGACATCAACTATACTCCATCTCAGCAAAACAATAACAATGTCAGAAACAACAATCCCAGTGTCGATAAGTACTCAACAAGAAATTAGAGGTCAAAGTGAGTGTAGCAAAAATGACAGTTCAAAAATTTGAAGACATTCATGACAGAAACTGGTATCCAGATTCTAGAGCAACAAATCATGTCACCAACAACTTGGCAAACTTAAATCTTGGCAATAACGAATATAAAGGTAGACAATCATTACTTATGGGCAATGGTAAGTCTGTGAAAATTTCACATACTGGAAGTGGATATATATCAGGAAAAAAACAATTATACTTGCATAAGTTATTAAGAATATCATCTGTTAAGAAAAATTTATTAAGTGTATCTCAATTTGCCAAGGATAATAATGTGTTCTTTGAATTTTTCCCAGTTACTATTCAGTCAGAGACATTCTAACAAAATATATTCTCTTACAGGGTAGAGAGGTTAAGGGATTGTATACTTTTAATGTTGCTAATTCAAGGATCTCAGGATGTAAAGAAAGATGGTGTAATAACTCTGAAATCAAAACTGTGAATGACTGTAAGAGCTTTGATATTTGGCATTGTAAACTTGGACATCCTCATGTAAATATTGTTAAACAAGTGTTGAATGAAAATAATATTTGTTTTAACAATATTTCAACTCCATATATCTGCACTTATTGTCAAATGGGTAAAAGCCATAAATTGCCATTTGTGGACTCAGAAGTCAGCTACAACAATCCATTAGAACTTGTTACAGCTGACTTATGGGGTCCAGCACCCATTTCAACTGACTATTGGTACAAATATTATATTTCCTTTGATGATGCATATTCTAGACATGTGTGGATATATTTCTTGAAAACAAAATCTAAAATAGGCTATGCAGTTCAACAATTTATAGTGCAGGCAGAAAAACAAACAAACTATCAATTAAAAGTACTACAGACAGATAATGGAGCAGAATTTCTATCTCTGAAAAATTCTTCCAAGAGAAGGTATTATTCATAGAACAACTTGTCCTTACACATCAAAACCAAGTGGTCTGATTGAAAGAAGGCATAGACATATAGTGGAAACAGGTTAACACTGCTGGCAATTACATTATTACCACTTAAGTTCTGGCCTGATGCATTTGCTACTGCAGTTTTTCTAAATAATAGGTTACCTACAAAAATTCTAAAATTAAAGTGACCATTAGAAATTCTTTACAATATCAAGCCTGATTACCACAGTCGAAAAGTATTTGGCTGTCTATGCTTTCCCTATCTCAGACCATATAATTGTCATAAACTAAGCTATAGATCGTCACTGTGCACTTTTTTGGGCTATGCAGCAAATCAAAAAGGTTACTGATGCCTATCTAGTAATGGTAGAATTTTTATCTCTAGGCATGTTGTTTTTAATGAACAAGTGTTTCCCTTTAGTAGCTCTACAATTAAAACCTCTCAGAAAGTTTATAATGCTAAATATTCTTTAGTACCCATACCTGCGACAACTGATAAAGCAGCCTACACTTCTGGAGATGAAAGAAATCTATTTAGAAATCAATTTGCTTGCATTGTATTCCACTTTCAATCATATATATATATGGTTTACAAGAGTTAAGATAGGCTACAAATTAGCCAATTGATTTGCTAAAACAAAGGTAACCAAATAAATACTTCCTAAATAAAGATATCGTCAAATCAACTGATCTGCTAAAAAAAGGTAACTAAATAAATATTTCCCAAATAAAGAGTAAGTCAAATCAGAGAATAAATGCAGGAAATATCAGAGAATAAATGCAGGTACTATCAGGAAATATTCCAACGCCTAGAATATATGTAAAATATATTCTATCACACCCCCTCAGTCGAAGCGGGAGGTTCTCGTATGCTTAAATTGTCCCTGAAATCATTAAATAATACGCACGGAAGCCCTTTGTAAAAATATCAGCAATTTGGTAACGAGACGGTACATGAAGCACACGCACTTCACCACGAGCTACTTTCTCACGGACGAAATGAATATCCATCTCAATGTGTTTAGTGCGTTGATGCTGAACATGATTGCCAGATAAGTATATAGCACTCACATTATCACAATAAACTAGAGTAGCCTTTTGAATTGGACAATGCAACTCTAGAAGCAAATTTATGATCCAGCACGAATCAGAAACAACATTAGCAACACCCCTATACTCCGCTTCAGCACTACTATGGGAAAGAGTAGGTTGCCGTTTCGAAGACCAAGAAATCAAATTATCTCCAAGGAATACACAATAACCAGAGATAGAATGACGGGTGTCAGGACAACCACCCTAATCTGCATCTGTATATGAGATAATACAATTAATATTGGATTTGTACAAGTGGAGACCAAAAGAAAGGGTACCCTGGAGATAGCGTATGATACGCTTAAGAGCTTTCATATGCTCATTAGTCGGGGCATGCATATGAAGGCAGATCTGTTGCACGGCATAGGAAATGTCTGGCCGAGTGAATGTAAGATACTGAAGAGCACCTGCAAGACTACGATACTTAATCAGATCATTATAAGGAGTGTTTGCGGTGGCACTTAGTTTGGACTTGGTGTCAACAGGAGTAGGACATGAACTGCAGTTAGGCATTCTGACACGTTCAATAATTTTTGCAGCATACTGTGTCTGAGATAAGAAAAGACGATGGGCATGACGAGTGAAAGCAATACCCAAAAAGAAACTCAAAGGACCTAGATCCTTCATAGCAAATTCAGAAGCTAAGAGAGTCATAATATACTTACGAAGATGATCAGAAGAAGTTGTAAGTATAATGTCATCCACATATAATAGAATATAAGCAACATCAGAACCATTCTTGTAGATGAATAAAGAGTGATTTGATGTACTATGAGAGAACCCAATGGTAGCAACAAAATCAGCAAATTTTTGGTACCAAGCTCGAGGAGCCTGTTTTAATCCGTACAAAGATTTCTTCAAAAGGCAAACATGATTCGGACAATTTTTATTACGAAAACCCATGGGTTGATGCATATAAACTGCTTCATTGAGATGACCATGAAAGAAAGCATTCTTGACATCCATTTGATGAATGGGCCAAGATTTAGAAAGAGCAATGCTGAGAACCGCTCTAATGGTGACCGATTTAACCACGGGGCTAAACGTTTCATCACAATCAATGCGCTGTTGCTGTGTATTTCCATTACCTACAAAACGAGCTTTATAATGCTCAAAAGAGCCGTCAGACTATATTTATGATGAAAAATCTACATAGACCGAATAACATTAACATTAGGCGGCCTAGGAACTAATTCCCAAGTCTTATTGTCAATTAAAGCATTAAATTCATCCAACATTGCACTTTTCGAATTATGATCACTAAGCGCACTAACAGGATTTTTCGAAACAGGAGAAATATCTGTAGTGGTGGTAGTATGGTAATTAGAAGAGTATTTGGGGTTGGGTTTAAAAATGTCATTTGATGCACGAGTGGTCATGCAAGTTGAAATGGGGTTGGGAGGCATTGGGGTGGTGTGAGGAATGGTCAAAGTGGGGGAGGTCATAGACGGGGTTGGACTGTGGGGAAGAGAGGATGGGTCAAAGGAGGAAATAGAGGACCGAGTGTGGATAGCAGTGAGAGGTGTGGAATCTAGGCATGTGTGAGACTGTGACCTAGATTGAGGAAGAGAGAACGAGTCGTTGGGTAGTGTTGTTGGGTCAAGCTGAATATTTTATGGTGTGGTATTTTGAGATAAATGATGTATTAATTGAGGATTAATATTGTCGTTCAAAAAATCATAATTCGAAGGTTTTGTTTTGTGGAGTTTGGAGAATAGAAATTCTATTTTAACAAAACGAACATGACGTCAAATTATGATTTTACCACTAGACATGTCATAGCATTTGGAGCCACGATTATTAGGAGCCGGACCTAAATAAGCACAAGGAATCGACCTTTCTTGTAATTTATGAATAGTAGAAGAGGGGAATAATGAGAAACTTAAGCAACCAAAAAAACGCAAACCTGAATAATCTGGATCACTTTGATAGAGGATTTGAGCGGGAGATGATAATTCAATACCTTGGAAGGACGGATATTGAGAAGATATGTAGCCATGGAGAGAGCATGATGCCAAAAGGAGAGTGGCATAGATGCATGAGCAAGAATAGTCCGGATGATATTATTTATGGATTTTATGTGTCTTTCGGCCTTCCCGTTTTGAGGAGATGTATGAGGACATGAGAGACGGAAAAGCATACCATGTTTCTCAAAAAAAATCCTTAAAAGTGCCATTAATGTATTCCATACCATTGTCACACCGAAAAGTCTTAATATTACGTTCAAACCGTGTCTTGACTAAAGCATGAAATGCTAAGAAAAGTTGTTTGACCTGAGATTTTTTTGCAATAGGAAAGGTCCACAAAAATTTGCTATAGTCATCAAGAAAAAGAACATAATAACAATGGCCGAAAGTACTAACAATAGGAGAAGTCCAAAGATCACTATGAATAATACCAAACGGAAGAAAAGTATATGACACTGAATCATAAAAAGGTAGTTCAGAATGTTTCCCAAGAGGACAAGAAGAACAAAATGTTCTACAAACCTTATTACAATTAATAAACTTTTTACTACAAAGAGACTTAAGAGTAGCATCGCCATGATGACCTAAACGATTGTGACAAATATTCGAAGGCAAAGTAGTAAAAGCAGAATGATTGTTGAAAGAAATGGCTTGAGAGTCGGAGAAAAGTGGATATAAGCCCTCAGTGCTATCACATCTCATTTGTCTGTTCCCGGTCTGTAAGTCATTAACAGAGAAACCAAAAGGGTCAAAAGAGATAGAAACCATATTATCTGTGGTGAATTTACGAACAGAGACCATATTTTTAATGAGCCTAGGAGCATGTAACACATTGTTTAGGGTAAATGGTGGATAAGGTGGAGGCAATGTAGTGCGACCATGACCAATAATTGGAATTAAATGACCACTACGAACAACAATGTTATGATGCTTATTGCTTGAATAAAAATAAGAAGAGAGAATACCTGCATCCGTCGTCGTGTGAGATGTAGCACCAGTATCCATGTAGTAGTTTCCATCTAGCTGAGAGAACGAAAGAGCATGCATGGCGGCCTCAATGTCGGTGGATATGTAGCTAGGAGCAGGAGGAGCAACTGCATTGAAAGCTTGAGGTCTGGACCTAAGTAAGCCTGATCCAGAAGAGGAGGGATGTTGGACCACTGGATTGGGCCTTGGCTGCCAAGAGTATGTGGGAAATGGGCAAGGAGGAATATTCCACCCTCCCCAACCAGGCTGCTGCTACTGTGGTGGTGGGGCCTGCTGACGTGACTGCCACTAGTGCTGCTGATATGGCGGCTGACTAGGACTGGACCCATTAGTACTTTGGTGGACCTTTTTCTTCCCATTGTTTTTGAAATTGTTCCTCCCTTTATTATTTTTGTTGCGTTTGTTGCTTGCAGAAGAATCAGTGGCAACCATGGCAACACCAGTGGACCGACTCGCAGAACCACCAATTTCACGAGCTTGACGAGCCTTGATAGTACGCTCAGCCATTTTCAACCTTGAACGACAACTCTCAAAGGATGGAAAAGGCTCTTGATTTTGTATATAGTCCACTGTACCACTATACGCTTCTGGTAAGGACCCAATGAGACGTAAAACTAGATGACCATTTGTCATTGGAGCATCACCATCAGCCAACCTATCCGCCAAAGATTGTAGATAATTACAATAATTTTCGATCGAGTTGAAAGCATCAAAAGCAGCATTTGTAAAGTTCTCCTTGAGATGGGTAGCTCGAGAGGCTTTGTTGTCCTGAAAAAGAGCTTCAAGATAGTACCATGCCCCCTTTGTCGTGTCATTAGGTCTAAGAATAGCGAGGAGAAGATCGGAAGAAATGGTGTTGTAAATCCATTGCAAGACAACGACATCCAAACGCCTCCAAAGTCCTGGATCAGCGGACTTAGCCTGGACATAGGCAGCCATAGCCTTCTCCTCTATCGGTGGAACCAAGTGATCGTAAAGATCATGAACCCTATCAAGATTGGTAAACAGAGTAGCCCAAGAATGATACATGGCTTGCTCATTGTCTAATGTTATAGGAATAAGATATTTAACATGGTGAGTGCGGGATGAAACTTGGATGAGTCTGCCATGGAAAAGAATTAAAGATAGAAGAAGAAGAACGGAGAAGAAGATAGGTGAGGCTAAGGTAAGGAGGATAACTTTGATACCATGAAAGAAATCTATTTAGAAATCAATTTGCCTGCATTGTATTCCACTTTCAATCATATATATATATATATATATATATATATATATATATATATATATATGGTTTACCAGAGTTAATATAGGCTACAAATTAGCCAATTGATTTGCTAAAACAAAGGTAACTAAATAAATACTTCCTAAATAAAGATATCGTCAAATCAACTGATTTGCTAAAAGAAGGGTAACTAAATAAATATTTCCCAAATAAAGAGTAAGTCAAATAAGAGAATAAATGCAGGAAATATCAGAGAATAAATGCAAGTAATATTAGGAAATATTCTAACACCTAGAATATATGTAAAATATATTCTATCAGGAGAGCAAGATAAAGGAAGTGAAAGTCCACAACACACAATGTCCTCTCCAGAACCAGGTCATGGACGAACTGAATCATCTAACACATTATCTCAAATGCAACAGTCAGACAATCATCTGCAGCAAAGCTCAAGACACGCATTAGATGATTCAAAATCATCTAATGAGTCACAAGAGACTGATGTGAACATCAATGATCATCAACAAACTGCTGAAAGAACTGGGGATCATATGATTACAAGGGAAAAAAGTGGTATATTCAAACCAAAACTATACAGTACAGTTCTAGCAAATGAAGAACCAAGCACATACTGTCAAGCTATGCAAAATGACAAATGGATGATAGCAATGAATGAAGAATATGATGCTCTTATGAAGAACAAGACTTGGGATCTTGTTCCTCAGCCTATTGATAAAAATATAGTAGGCTGTAAATAGACATACAAGTTAAAAAGAAATGCAGATGAGTCAATTTCTAAATATAAGGCAAGACTAGTGGCAAAAGGTTACTCACAACAAAATGGTTTTGATTTTGCCGAGACATTTTCACCAGTTGTGAAACCTTCCACCATTAGAATAGTTCTTAACATTGCCTTATATAGAAATTGGAATATAAAACAACTAGATGTAAATAATGCATTTTTAAATAGTGTTTTGAAGAAGGAAGTTTATATGGAGCAACCTCATGGATTCATAAAGAAGGGGAATGAGAATACACAAATTGAACAAAGCAATCTATGGTCTCAAACAAGCCCCAAGAGTTTGGTTCGAGAAATTAAAGACAACTCTATTTAGACTTGGCTACAACTACACAAAATCAGACAATTCTCTCTTTACAAAATTTAATTCTCGCATTATCACTTATATACTGATTTATGTTGATGATTTCATTATTACAGGCAGTGATGATCTGGAGATCAACAATGTTATTCAACATTTAAACGAAGAATTCTCAATCAAAGATCTTGGAAGTCTAAGCTACTTTTTAGGAATTGAAGTAAGAAGACTTTCAAAATCTCTGATACATCTCAGTCACAAGAAATATATCAATGAAATTCTCATTAAAGCCAATATGGATCAGTCAAATTCAATTTCAACACCCGTGATAACAAATGCTTATCTATCAAAGATTAATGGAGAAATGATCACAAATGACAAACAATACAGGAGTATAGTAGGTGCACTTCAATAAGTAACAATCACCAGACCAGAAATATCTTTTAGTGTAAACAAAGTAAGTCAATTCATGCAATGTCTAACAGAAGAGCATCGGAGAGTAGTCAAAAGAATATTAAGATATCTCAAACGAACATTAAATTATGGTCTAACTATTAAAGCATGTCAAACCATTAGCATTACTGGATACGCAGATGCAGACTGGGCAAGTGATATAGGTGACAAAAAATCAACAAGTGGTTATTGCATTTATTTAGGCAAAAATCCAATTTCATGATGTTCTAAGAAATAGACAATTGTATCCAGATCTAGTACAGAAGCAAAGTATAGAAGTGTGGCTAATGCCGTGGCAGAAACAATGTGGATAGAGTCACTGTTACATGAATTACAAATCAAAACTGACAGCAAGTCTACGTTATGGTGTGATAACTTAAGCACAGTATCACTCACGGCCAACCCAGTTCTACACTCCAGAACTAAGAACATGAAGTTAGATCTGTACTTTGTCCGTGAACAAGTTGCTAAAGGAAAGTTAGACATTAACCACATACCTACTACTTACCAAGTCGCTGATATTTTAACAAAGCCCTTGTCAAAGATGAACTTCACTCGGTTTGGAGAGAAGCTTAGGGTCATAGACCTAGAATGCCAAGCAGAACATAACACTTCACCGCATTCTGTGTCAAGAGGCAGCAAGCATCACTAGTAGAACTGTAACCATTCATACTTCAGTATCGTGTCTGTCCATTAGCATTCTACTTTGCAAAGAACCAATTTTTTATTTTTCCCGTAATCAAATCTCACAGATTCGAAAATCCTAAAGTCAAATTGCCTCTTCAATTTGAAGACTTGAAGAGTATTCTGCTCAAATCTCACAAATATCTTTGCAAAGAATCAATTTTTCATTCTCCTGGGATCAGATCTCACAAGTTAGAACATTCTAGAGGAAGATCATCCCTTCAATTTGAAGACTAGAAAAGTATTTCACTCAGATCTCATAAATACAACATCTTGAGTCTCGAATTTATCTTATTCAAAAGGCTGTAAGAATATTTTGCAAGATCAACTTACAAAATATACTCAAGCCAACAATTCTCACATATATGCTCAAGCAAAGATGAAAAGATCTCGATCGGAATTATTATAAGAAGATTTTTCAGTGGCGGCGCACCTCTCTCTCTCTCTCTCATTTTTCCTGAAGAAGATTGCAAACCCTAGCCGCAAGAGCTAGGTTTGAGAGGAGCATAATATGAATCAGATCTAGATATAAGCATTTACATATGAAGCCAAGGCAGATCACATATCACCAAGCAGATCAGATATTACTAGTAATATTGTTTTCATTTTTGTGTCATGGGCCATGGGCTTAGTATCTGGCCCAATATATTATTACATTGTTATATAAATACAGCAAATGCGTCTGTAATATTGTATCATTCAATATATCAAATACAAGCAATAAAAATGATATTACTTCTTCTTCAATATTTTACATTCGGGACCTTTAAGAGTAAGCAAAATGAACACTATAAATATTTTATGCAAATGGAGAATATCTAAAATACCTATGAACTCGTTAATTCATTGCATTGATTTACAATGTGGGGTTAAGTTTGTAGTCAAAGTGAGAGCTTCAAGTATCACAAAAACATGCATATTTCTTGAATGTTTCTTGCATAGAATTCCCAACAACGAGGTGATTAGTATTTAAGTACTTTTATCTTATCTACGGTTAAATGATTATTTATTTTTTCAAATAAGTGAGATTTTTATAAATATAAGCAAATGCCATGTAGCCCATGTTGACCGTTGGAAGCAAATCCTACAGCAGTTTGGTTGGACAGAAACTATCAACGGATATGTCTTCCATCGAAGGTCAAGCAAAGTTTATGCAGTATTACTCAACTTAGAATTATGGTTGATATTCTTATTTATAATGGAGTATGTTCTTTGTTACCTCTTGGTTTTTTAAATGTGTGACAATATGCATAAGAAGAATGTGCAAGTTTATAAATGATGTGAATGTATAATTTCTTTTGGTCTTTTAGCAATTGTGAGTACAATCTGCATACATTTTGTTATTAATGGTCTAATTTTATTTTATTTTTTGCATCTTTTTTATCAATGAGCAAAAATAGTTGTAATGGACATCTATTACAACGGTCAACACCGGTTTTGGTTGGAGCATATTGCAACGGTCCTTGCTCGTTGTAAAAGACTATTGCAACGGCTTGTGACCGTTGTAGAAATGTTTATTACAATGGTTTTAAACTGTTATAAAAAAATTTGTGTCTATCACAACAACACATAATATGACGAACGTCATCCCATTGCGAAACCTCTATTACTTGTATTGTTGGTTGTAAAAAGGGTATTTTATTGTAGTGCGAAGATCTGAATTCTTGTGATAGACGTTGATTTAAATCCATTGTAAGAGCATCTTCAACAGGTGCAGAATTCTCAAATATGCACCCGAAAATGCTTCCAACAGAGGTCGAGAATCCCGCATAGTGCAAAAAGTAGACGGAAAGTGTGAGAATAACGGAGAGGACGAGGCGTCTGTTAAACAGGCGCTTGGAGGTCAGGCGCCTGTTGAACAGGCGCCTGACATCTAGGCGCCTGTTTAACAGGCGCCCAATTATTCCCCCCCCCAACGGCTACTTTCCAACGACCATTTTTATCTCTTCAAATACAACTCCCACCTCTTCTTCCCTTCACAACCAATTTGCTTCCTCCATTATAGTTTTTTCTGCCATAACTCTCACTTGAAAATGTACTCCGATTTCGACGTCGTTGCTGCAAGGTCCAGTTTTGAGGACTACGAATTAGAAGACGTTACGGTTCCGCTCGGGGGAGAAGTAACTAATGCAAGTTGGAGCCCTGCGGAAGACTACGATCTTCGCTACATTTACTGTGCCCTCTCGGTTGATCCTATTTGAGGGACCGATCAAAGTAGTGAATCTTTTTGGGGGAAAAATTACTAATTGCTACAATCGGAAGAATATCGATCGGAAAAGAACGCTATCTTCAGTCCAAGGTCATTATGGAAAGATAAATCGCCAAACGCAAACGTTCGATTCTCAAATGTTCAAGCTAAAGCAAACGAATCCTAGTGGATTTGGAAATGAAACGCATTTGGTAAGCTTTAATATAATATCATTGTTCTACTTTTTATCATAGTTCTCTAACTATACTATTAATTTTTTGAATAGAGAATGGCCGTAAACAAGTTGTTCAAACAAATCTATAAACCTGATAGTATACAAGGACCACGTATTTATCAATTCATGCATGTTTATGGCATGTTGGTCGAGCATGTTAAATGAAAATCATCGCTTTAGAAAACCGTTCAACAAGTTCAATCAAACAGTGGTCGGGGTAAAACGCCTAGAGTTGGAGAAAGCTCTAGTCCTAGAGAATCGCAAGGAAGCTACGGTTTAGGATCAGAAGAAGACCCATTCCCAACCGAAGATCATTTTGTTAGGCCACTGGGATCATAAGCGGCCAAAAAGAAGCAGACTGCTGGTTCATATCAAGTTGATATTAACAAACTCATGTTTGAATCTGAACATAGATTTAACCGGGCAATGGAGACTCGAGCAATTCAACACCAAGAAAAGTTATCAAGAATGGATCAACTTCTTGCTGCAAACCGCCAAAGAGATGAAGATGCAATAATGTTCATGGATACGTCACACATGTCTGCAGATCAACTGGAGTATACGGAGCGAAGAAGGAGAGAAATTATGAGGCTAGACTTGAAGAGGGTCATTAAATGAATTACTGTTTCTACAACCTTTGTATATTTTAAATACCGTTATTTGTACTGTGTTCTGAATGCAAACAATTATTAATATAAGTATTTTCATTGAAATTGCATTGCATTGAAAAAAGATTATAACAACATTACGTTAATTAAAGATAAACAGATTACAATAACAATAATAAGTAACAACAACAGAAACAACAGTAGAAAAAGTAACAACAGAAATATAGTTTCACTGATTTCCAGAAAACCTCCAAAGATGATCTATGAGATCATTTTGCAATCTGCGATGCAGTTGAACATTACGGTAGGACATTTGGCTTTCTACATAAAACTCGAGTTCTAGTGCACTGCCAATAATATCGTTGCGCCAAACAGGCGGTGGTGTTGAAGCACCCTCGTAAAAGTAATCTTCTTCCATGTCTTTTTCATCCTCTATAATCATATTATGTAAAATAACACAAGTGTATATTATTTTGGTCATTTTAACTGGCGACCAAAGTCTGCATGGATTACTGACTATGGCAAATGTAGACTGAAGAACCCCAAATGCTCTTTCAACGTCCTTCCTATGCCCTTTTTGCATCGCTGCAAACTTTGATTGTTTATTGTTTTGTGGGTTAGGAATTGTCTTGACAATGGTACTCCATTTAGGATATATACCTTCGCCAAGATAATATCCATGATCGTACGTGCTACCTCCTAAAGTAAAGGTACAAGGAGTTGATCTACCGTTTTCTAAATAATTGAATAACGTAGATCGTTCGACTACAGTAAGATCATTGTTTGAACCCGGCATTCCAAAAAATGCATGCCATGTCCATAAGTCATACGATGCTACGGCTTTAAGAATAATAGAGGACCTACGAGACTTACCTTGATAAGCTCCAATGTACGCCTTTGGACAATTTTTCCACTCTCAATGCATGCAGTCTATACTGCCTAACATTCCAGACCAGCCTCTACTACCATGCTTATTTAATAACATAATTATATCCGCCTCGTTCGGTCTGCGTAAGTATTGATCACCGTAAATGTCCACGATAGCTTGACAGAAATGCTCCAAACACTCTAATACCGTGCTTTTCTCCACTTTCAAATTTTCATCAGGCGCATCCACTATACCTGCGTATGCAAGCATTCTGAGTGCAGCTGTCATTTTTTGAATTCCAGTCAATCCCATTGTACGAGATGCATTGGGTTTGAAGATAAAATATTTGTCATGCTGCTTGACGCATTCTAGGATTCTAAGAAATAGTGGACGCCGCATGTGGAATCTTCTTCTAAAATCAGCATCTGTGTAAGTAGGATTTGGAACAAAGTAGTCTTCCATCAGTCTGTCGTTGTGCCATGAATGCCTACGATTTTTATACCGACGCCCAACAACTGATCCACCGTGTTTCCTACTCGATTGACCAACCTGTAGTGCATCCATACTAAATAGTTCATTTTCGCGACGAAAATGATCTTCCATCACTTCATCAAATTCCTCGTCGCTATCATCAAAAAAATATAATCTTCTGCCGCCATTTCTTATAGTTGAAATTGTATGAAATAAAAATAAGCAATAATACTTCTCAGCATCTAACAAGCCTGTTATAGCATAAACACTATGACTATTGCTGTAGTGTCTCGTCCCATCATACAACTGTTGACTGTTGATGCAGTGTTTTGTCCCATCATACACTATTAACTGATGATGTAGTGTCTTATCTGCAATGTAATGTCTGCACTGTCTCGTCCCATCATACAGCTGTCGACTGATGATGCAGTGTCTTGTCCCATCATACACTATTAACTGATGATGCCATGTCTTGTCTGCAATGTAACGTCTGCACCGTCTTGTCCCATCATACAACTGTTGTCATGTTCTTAACGCAATAATACAGAAAGAAACAAGTCATTGTTACTGAAACACCCAAACATCAATATAGTCAACGATAATAAATACACAAACAATAATACATTCCATAATAATACACTCTATAATAATAGACTCCACGGTAGTACAACCATAATAATTATACATTCCATAATAATACACTGCATAATAGTACACTCTACAATAATACACTCCACAATAATACACTCCACAGTAATGCACTCCACAATAATGATACACTCCACTAAGAAACTAGCGGTTACAGTCAAATTGTAAGTTGTGCATGATATTTCGGAGACGTCTTATTTCTTGTTCCAGCTCGTTGGCATATGTTATGGCCCTTGGGCAAAGCCGTTCATCAACCCATTCTGCATAATTGCACCCTTTAGGCCAGAAAGGACACAACTGGATTCGACGACCAATATCTTCGCCATTAGCTCTAACCACAACTTCCACCTTATAACCACAATGGCAAAATACTATGTAAGAGTCAGCCTCTTGTTCAACCGAAGGTTGCAAATTTTGTACTTGTTCAACCTCCTATGATTGTTGATGAACCAACCATTCGTGTATTGGTTGAACATCTTCTTGAAGTGTGAGTTGGTCAAGATTTGCGAATTCTCGAGCAACGTCCTCATAATGTTGGTCTTGGTAATTGATATTCCAATCTTCATCGGTGTGTTCGCTTTCCGTTGGAACGTACCCGGCATCAGAGTCAATAGATGATGACCAGGAAGGCATTGATAGGAGGATGAGAAGACTGAAAGAGCAGAGAACTGAATTGTGTGTTGGAGAAGAAAAGCTCTTACATATATATTGAAGCGTGTGAACGTTAAAAATTAATTATGTTTAAATATTAGCACTGTGTTTTGATTTGACAATGCATTAGAAAATTAAAATTACTCATAAACAAGACAATAATAAATATGCATACACAGAAACAATAATACATTCAACAATAATACACACTAATTATGGATATCCAAATCGTTCTAGCCAATTTTGACGTATGATATAAGCCTCATGTCCAATGAATGTGCTGTGGTATTTGAGAAAGTAACGTCCTTCAAATGTAGAACGGGTTGGTTTAAACAAATTTTCAAATATAACCTCATTGATAACCGTACTGTACCGCGTACAGGCGTTGCAGAAGTTCCCATAACCAGTCCTCAACTCCACCAGCATACGTCTACTTCTACCATCAACATTGCCATTGTAAAGTTCAGCAAAAGTGTCCCAAAACTGAGTTGCCATTATATTCACCATCGCACATTTGATCCGTTTGTATATAAAAATTTACTAACAGTGTCAATTCTATAGCCGAAAATATTATGTTACACATTGATTGATTTAACCGAACTTTTAAATATTATGTTACCAAAAGGTGACGCATATAGCCTATCCAAATTCGGCTCCGGTAACTGATCAAAATACTCAGACATACACCTATACCAGCTACCTCGCATCGCTACGTGACGAACCTAAATATATGATTATTATAACCATTAAAATAAACAAAGAATTATTATACATAACCGTATATTTACATGGTCGTTCATCAAGCAATAAATAAATAACCGTATACCTGTGGTGTCGCTATAGCTGCAGTAAGTCGTGCGAAACAGTAGGTGGCAAGTCGTGCAAAGATCGAAGATCGTCTGGAATCACGGTAGCATCAGGAGGGACATGAACAGGTCCGATATTGGCATCGGTCGTATATCGAACGATGCGTCTACCAGTTTTGACCGGACGGGGCGATATTTGGACGCAAAGCTGAGTTAAAATTTTTTGCTGAAAAGAGTATGGAGGAGAGGAAAATGAGTGGAAAGGGGGAAAACGCGCCAGCACGTTAACCAGGCGCCTGGGCATCAGACGCCTATTCAATAGCGCCCGCGTTGTTAATAATCGGGCGCCTGTTGAACAGGCGCCTGATGCCCAGGCGCCTGCCCTCATTTCTATTGTAGAAATGAGGGCTCCAACAATTTGGAGTGTGGAAAATCGAATTTCCGCACTCCAAACTGTTGGAGATGCTCTAATTCTGGTATATACTGATAAAAAATTCAAATAATTAAAAGTTATAAAATCAAATATTTGATTTATCTAGTGATTTATTTTTCAACCGTACCTGATTTATAATATTGATTAGATTAGATGTTCGTCGATTTATTGGATTTAACTTTTAAGATTGAGAATGAATATAAAATATAGGAAGGCGGTAATTTATATGACGATTGAAAGTGAAACGGAATTGAGATGGAAATGAAGAAGGGCACTTCTAGATTTTTAATATGTGCGGCTTATTTTTTTGGTTTGTAAAGTTTGATAAAGACCTAATTTTAAAAAATTTGAATCCGTTGGCTTTTTATGGATTTTAATATTAACAGAGGCTTGTTATTAAATTTCCCTTAAAGAAATTTAATATATAAGTATGTTTCGGTACAGAATGTTGCCCCTATCAAGGGGTTTCCGCTGTTCAGCTGCCTACATGCCTAGCCTTGAAGCTAACATAAAAGATATTTTCTAGACATATAAAATTTACAAGGAGTTTCTAAAGTTACAAGAGCATACCTAACAGCTAATCATCCCCCAACAGTAATCTCAGGTCCCCGAATGTAATATTACACTTGATGGAAGCAGTTAGAACTGTATTATGTATATTTACCCTTGAAGTTAAGTAATTTGCAACTTTGATGATCATTTTTCAGTTGATTTCATTGGATAAAATGCTTCATTTTGAAAACTTTACTCCATAAATATTATTTCTCACCAATATGGAGTGTCTAGCCAACTTAATTATTAAATTGTCTGTATTTTTTTGTAAATCAAATTATATAGTACACGAATCAAATTGTCAACCTAACTTGAAAGCTTAGAACAATCCGTAGGCAAAAAAGAAACCATCTTCCCCACCAAATCGTACCCAATATGAAAATTCTGCTGAACAGTATTACCAAAGATAGGCAACCCATCAGTGCCCTGCATGGCTAGACAAACCAACCCATCCGGACTAGGCGCTGTGTACGTGTTATACGCCTCCATCACCAAACTTGCACCACCTTCAAAGTTAAATGTTACAGTCGGAAAATCATCTCTTGAACTCACCATATAACAGTAGAACGTGTTGCCAGAATACATAGTGATCGGAATCCCAACAATAGCAGAAATTTCATCGGCAAGTTGTTTCAACACATTTGCCTTCAACAGTGTGACCGTTGTGCCTGAATCAATGAACATGTTCCCTTTTTCGATGGAGCACGACTTTGTACTTATTGTCTTTCCTCCTGTCGAAATGCTTTCAAGAGTTACTGAGTAGATTATGGCTGCATCGCCAAAATGCATGGTGCTGGAGGATGATTTTTGGTGGAAGGGGACAAGGCAGTAGGAGAATCTTCCTTTGATAAGGGGGTTCAGTTGAGAAATAATGGAGATGGGCTGGGAACTGAAGCCGGCTATGCCCACTTGGTTTCCGTCTATGCTTTTGCTATTGTTATGGCCACATCCGAATACCATGTTTGGTATTGAGACTGAGTGGCCATCTGTTGTTTCAAATGTTAATGTCTCACTTGAGAGAGTACCTGAAATCCATTATTGGTAAAGAAATATATATTCCAATAGTCTGACCGCAGAAGCTACAAAAGTAATGAACTTGAAAATAGAATTTTTGATGGGAGTAAAATGTTGTATAATTTATGTAAACTTTACATTACTGACCATGCATCCTTGAAACATTTCACCTTAAAATTATTTATCAAAAAAAATTCGTGAGGTATTAAATACTCAAAGAATATTTTTAGTTTCCAAACTTTTAAAATTTAAGTTTTGAAATTTTTTAAATTATTAATGTTGAAGTCACAAAAATGCAATATTTTGAAAAGGACATATTAAATTTATTTAATTTCCATTTTTTTTAAAAGACTTGTATATATTTTGGAAATATCCAATATTTCCAAAATAAAAATTAAAAATGAATTTCACCTTTTAATAAAATGCTACTTTATATAAATTTTTAATGGAACTTCTACTGTGAAAGTAGAGTTCACATTTTACATCTGACCGACTTGGTTACAATATCCAACTTCTTAAATCAAATCAAAGTACACATACAAATAATATTCTAAATTTTGTAAGGGTTGAAAAATAGTACGTTGATTGAGACCATTGAATTTTACAATACAATAACAAGAATGAAAGGATGGACTTATTCTCCCTACTTCTATAACAGAGAAGGATGTCCAAACCAGTATAATTAACAAATTTAATGCTTTAGATAAAGTACATAACTAAAATCAAAAAGAAAATATATATACCAGTGGTAAAAGAACCATCGGCGTAACCGGCAGCGTACTGGCAAGTAGGATCTTGAGAACAAGCATCGAGATTAACAATAATATTACAAAAACTGGAATCGCATGGAAGCTCAGTGTAGGTGGAAGAGCCTTCAGGGTCAAAAACAGGGAACCGATTACCATTGCATTCGATGCACGGCTTGCATCTGGACCATAGAAGATCACTCCCTGTATCGAGAATCATAGGCACTTTCACAGGCGGCGTGCCCATGGAGAATTCCATTAAGTGGTTTGCAACGTTAGAATCAGCCCTGACTTTGGAGATCGCAATGCTAGTGAGGAGAAGCTGTTGTTATGCTCATGACTGAGTTTGATGCTGAAGCTCATCGAATTCGGAAGGAATGGAAGCAAGAGAAGAATTAAAAAGATGATTTTCATGTTGAGATTTCTTTTTTTGGTTAATTAGAATGATGAAGGATTGAACTTTATATAGGTATGAGAATTTGAAGATAATCATGCAAGGTTGGAAGTTTGATGTTAATTGGATCATATATGTTAATATGTATTATCCTGATCATAGTCCTCCTTTTCCTATTCTTTTCAAACCATGACATGACGGTATATTGAATATAAAAATAGTCAAGTTTTCTTCTGGTCTAGATGTTAAGTGAAGAAGATGAGCTACTTTACATTTTGCATGCGTTCAATATAACATATTGAAGATAAAGGGAGTAAATATTGGAATATTTTATCAAAAGAAATCCTAAGGAAGTATCTTTCTTATTTTGATGAAGTAATAAAATGAATTAAATTAATAAAAACTTCCAACAGCTAAAGTAGTTTCTTTTTCTTAATTTTTTTCGGGATTTCTTTTCTCACCTAAATATTCAATTTTCCGAACGTCCTTTTTTTTTTGGCGTCCTACACTCATGTTAATTTAAATTTTATAACAAAATAAAATAAAGGCTTATGACGAGATATATGTATTTTGATTTTCTATATAAGATATATTTTATAACAAAAACTCCATCTGTTATATTTTGCCACTGAATCATTCTTTCTTACCAATAAATCACACAAAGTGAATCTTTTTAATAGATAATGTAGTTTTGAAACTCAATATCGCAGAAGTCAACGACTGAAATTGATATCGTTTTGGAGAGAGGTCAAAAGAATGAGTCATCGTCATAATAGGCCTACCGTAGCCGTATCGCATTTTCTAATTTTTTCCATTTTGGAATATTAGTCTTACACACGCATAATGTACTTATTCAGTAGAATCTTATCAAATCGATCGTTAAAGATGTTTGTCTACTATAGGCTTACAAAACAAATTGTGTTAATAATAATAATAAAAAAAAATCTCTCTTAGGGCTATAAATTTTGTGCAATTGTCCAATGTCTAGCTCAGTCCGATGTTATAAGACGTTCAGTTTTGTACGATCTCTCTTAGGACATGAATTTTGACAAGCAAAAATGTATGAAAAAATGTTCGTCTGA
This sequence comes from Allium cepa, assembly GCA_030765085.1. Classification (NCBI taxonomy): domain Eukaryota; kingdom Viridiplantae; phylum Streptophyta; class Magnoliopsida; order Asparagales; family Amaryllidaceae; genus Allium; species Allium cepa. Next base: position 620,572,973 of record CM060942.1, read on the forward strand.
AAATGTCTGATGTTTTTCTATTGTCTAAACACCGTCCATCCGTTATCCGACTTGTACGAATAATGTCTGAGCTTAATGCTTGTCTGAACGTGTCCGTCCGAATCTCTTATAGGACAAGACTGAGATACACATTCGTCGGGTCTGGTCTGACCCATTTACACCCCTAATCTCTCTCCAATGATATATATACTTTGCTCTCTCCATGATTGTCTCCTACAATCTCTTCAGTTCTATTTTTTTCAATGTATTATTATTTAATATGTAACTAAAACTAATGAAAAATTACATATATTTTTAAAAAATATACAGTTTTGTTAGCCATAAAGCTCACTCCATAACGTAAGAATAAAAGAAAGCCAGCGAAAACATTGAAGAATTTTGCAAGAATTAAAGGGAATGGTTCCGCATGATCCAAAAGCGGGGTTTCAAGGCATCGAAGTAGTTTTCGAAGAGATTGAGTTGGTATTACAAGCATTGAATGCTCTTGCAAATATTGAGGAGAGAATGGGCTTCCGAAGGAGTCGAAAGAGAGCAAGGCTATCCTTCCGATTTAGTTGATCCTTTCGAGACAATCGGTTCGATATGCATAAAGGAGTTTCAAATGTGTTAGAAGCACATTTCGAAGGTAACAGGTAGCAAGCTTCGCATATGCGCCAAACCTTTCGAAAACAGTTAGTTTTGCCACGTTTTGCCTTCCGAAGAAGAATATTTTGTCAAGGTAACCCTTTCGAAAGCATAGATTAGCATTTCGAATCAGTTGAATCCTTCTGCAAGAGTAAAGATTCACATGTGACCAGAAGATGGAGCTTCATCGTTAATCAACTGGAATACTTTCGAAGGCCACTTTCTGTAAATTAGCCTCCCTAAGTAACCTTTCGCAATGATCCTTTCACCACTAAAAGAAGGTTCCCTTTCTCAGGCATCGAAAGGCACCGGAAGTATTTGAAAACAGTGCTAGTGAGCGTTGGAACAATATCCATTATTGGAGTACTTCCAATGGAAGCGGAAGGACGAAGGCGAAAGGATAGGTGCGAAAGGTAAGGAGAGAGACTTTTCGATGGCTTCGAAAGGATGAGGTAGAAGGGTCCAACCCGCATCTATAAACACGAACCTTGGGGTCCAATTTGAGGCAGGGATCTTTGAATTCTTGAATTTTCTTTTTGCTTCTTGGCTAAATCAAATTCTTGTAACCCTAAACCAAATTAGGGAAAACTCTACTACTTGTAATCCATTTTCGAGAAATGAAAATGAGAGGATGCATGGATCTAATATTGATTTCGAATATGAGGATAATCATTTCGGCCATTAGTTTGTCTAATGACCAATTGCGTATGATATACACTTATCTTCTAAACCCTTATTTGACATATGCAATGTTATGGGGTTTACTTGGACATTTTGATTTTGAAGCGTGTTATTATCACGTCCAAAGCCCGTGCGGTACTAAAGTGACTTGATGATGATGATTCAATATTATCAAGCAATTTGGACTTGAATTTATCCAAGATAAGATATCATAGCGTATTGAATCCACTTTTATTCAATATATATGTTGTGACCCAGGTCCCTTCAAAGGCATAGAGACCCTCTCGACTCATTCGAAAGGGGTTTCGAAGGGATTCACTATACAATCATTGAATTCATACCATTTGGGTGAAATCATTCAAATGGTGTTTGAATACTTCGAAACATATCATTGCTTTCGAATGAGCTCTCTTCATGACAGCAGAATCAACACCTTCGATAAGGTTCCCCTTTGAAGGCATAAAAACCATTTCGACTCACTCAAAAGGGGTTTCGACGGAATTGTTTACTTCTTAAACTTTTCTTTGAGGTGTTGAAAAGATTTTTTGTTAACATTTTTAGCACTAAAAGGAGGGTTCGAACTTCTGACCTTGTTATTTCCTTATAGACTAATTTTAGAATGTTTGACTTATTGTATGAAAATGAAATCGAAAAGACTTAGTCGAATAGATGAGGAGGCAGGACACACAATAATTTTGGAAGAAAATATTGCTCCAACCTTCAACTTAGATGGAGTTGTGCCTGGACAACTATTAACTCCAGTACAACCAGATTATAATCCTACTATGATAAGGCATTTACAGCAATGATTCTTAAAATGCAAGAGCTACTGGAAGCAGCCCTTGCCCAGAAATCTTCTAAAACTACTAAACCAACAATGGAAGATGAGGTGGTCTCCCCAAGGAAAACCTTGAAAGCTCATATGTTTGAAGGCAAGAGCAAGGTCGACTTAACATCATCAAAGAAGAAAGAACGTCATGCAACTAAAGTAGACCAATAAGGTATCATACAAGATAAATCTTTGGAGTAAAAAGGAAGCTCAACTTCAAAGGAATACTACCCAAATTGGAAAAGCTATCATGATACTGAAGCTTATTTGAAAGATGTGGCAGAGAAGGCTATCAAAGACACGCTAAATGCTAAAGGGGAAAATAACTCTAGACAAGCAAGTGAATGACAATGAACTAGTAGCTCCATTTACTGATGAAATCATGTCAATGATAATATCATCTCATATGAAGATTCTAAGTATTAAATACCATGGTACTACCGATTCCGATGACCATCTGATGGCTTTCGACATCCAAATAGATCTATATAATGCTTCTAAGGCAGCGCGGTACAGGTTATTCTCGGTAATACCTCAAGGGGCTGCCGCAAAATTATACCGCAAATATCGAGAGAAGACTATTTCTCGTGAAAACAATTTTCCGACGAATTCTCTGCTCAATTTTGCATATGAAAAGATCCCACAGTTGATTATATTGTTTTAGCAATCATCGAACAAAGGCAAGGAGAATCTTTGGGTGACTACCTTAGAAGGTTCAATACAGAGGCACTGAAGGCCAAAGACATGAAAGATAGGGATAAACTAATTGCGTGCATTCAAGGTTGAGAGAAAACAACCATTTTGGAAAGAACTTTTCATCCATGGACAAGACTTCCACTTTCAAGCTGATAAATTTATTTGAATGGATGAATTATATTATGCTAAAAAGAAAGTTAATCTTTAAAAGGAGAGTGGAAGAATTGGATTTGGTCGAGGACACAAGAGATCAAGGTGGGAAGAACTCAACACTAATTCAATTGCTTTGAACAAGCCACTATCTTATATCTATGCTACAACTAAAGAGATGGTTAATTTTACAGCTTCACTCAAAGCCAGAAACTACCCTGAACAAATAAAGGGGGATGATTATTGTATTATCATAAGGCGAATGGCCATAAAACTGACGAATGTTAAGTGCTGGCTGGAATTATTCAAAAGCTGATCCGTGAAGGACACCTGAAATAATTCGTCCAAGATAAACAGAAAGCACCCTGGACTGGTGATGAACTATAAAAATTCCCCCGTAATGCTGTCAATATCTTAGAAGATGAAGATCCATTAAACTTTTTGAATAAGATTGATGTGGGTCATAGGGACCGTATCCAGTGGGAACTAGTAAAGAAACCAAAAACAGATACATCAAGGAAGCTAGGAAAGGAGTGCTCTCTATTCAAGAAGAGCACCCATTAAAAAATCCATGGCTTAATATACAAATGCAAAATCTTGTCACTACTTCACAAGAGCTAAAGAAAGGAACTCATCATCCTCATAATGACCCCTTGTGATCACGGCTTAAATTGAGCTTTCCATGGAATCCAGGATTCTAGTAGACACAAGAAGTGCAGTTAACATTTTTTCAAGCACGCCTTTGATCAAATGGGCATTCCCGAAGTCAAGTTGGAATGTAGCCTTGAACCTATCTTTAGGTTCAATAACAAGGTGTCAACTTCGGTCGAACAAGTGAAGTTGCTGGTACAGATGGGAATGCCTCCATGTTGTAAAACTTTTGAGGCTCTCTTTGTGAACATCAACCAGCTATCATATTATAATGCATTCTTTGGTCATCCTACGCTTAATGTGGTGGATGCTTTTGTCTCATCAAAATATTTGATGGTAAAATTCTTGACTAAAAGAGGTTGGGGTACCATTTAGGGAGAACAATTTAGCTCCCACAAAATGTATTTTGCAATTCTTGACTAATACAAAAGGGAGTACTCTTCTTATTATAATTCTTATACTATTTTTCATCCTTTGGATGAAGGATTTTTGCATTCAACATTCGAAGCAAAAATAAAACCTAATAAAATGAATAAATATTTGTTTGAATGGTACACCTCGCCAAGGAGCAAGAGGAAGAGGACCGATGCTAACTCTATTGAAGGAGGCAAGATCATCACAGAATTGGATTGCGGAGGGGAAATGAAGAGGACAAAACTATAGAGGATCTTGAGGAAATGTTCATAGATCCAACTGATTCATCCAAAATAGGTAAGAGTGGGAAAGGAGTTAGAAAGAAATTTGAAAGTAAACTTAATTCAATTTATTAAAGCTAACAAGGATATTTTGCATGGTCCCATTCAGATATGGTTGTGATTGACCCATTAATTATGTGCCATGCATTGAATATTGATCCAAGCGTGGCCTCCATCCGACAAAAGAAGAGACAATTTGATAAAGTTTGATCTGATGCCTTAAAAGAAGAGGTTAAAAGGCTACTGGAAAACGGATTCATTCGGGAAGTTTTTTTTATTCAGAATGGCTGGCAAACCCAGTATTAGAAGGATGTCAAATGGCAAGTGGAGAACCTATGCTGACTACACTGATCTAAACAGAACATGCTCGAAAGAATAGTATCTATTACATTATCTATTCCCTGGACAGATCAACTAGTTGATGCAACTAGTGGACACAAGCTATTATCTCTCATGGATGCTTATTCGACATATAATCAAATAACTATGTTTAAACCAGGCGAAGAATAAGCAAGTTTCATCGCCTATTGGGGAACTTTCTATTTTAAAGCACTGCCATTCAGGCTAAAGAATGTAGGAGCTACTTATCAAAGATTGGTCAAAAAAATGTTTAAGAAACAGATTGGACGAAATATGAAGGTTTATGTGGATGATATGCTAGTAAAATCTTATGAAGCTGGGAATCACCTTAAAGATTTGAAAGAGATATTTGAAGTATTATGAAGATATAGGATGAAATTGAATCCTTAGAAGTATTCTTATGGAGTTCATTCTAAAAAAATTATTAGGTTATATTGTTAGCACACAAGGGATTGAAGCCAGTCATGACCAGATCCAAGTTATCAAAGACATGGCCGAGCCCAAAACCAGCAAAGATGTAATGAGCTTGAATGGTAGAATTGTAGCCCTAAGTAGATTCATCTCCAAGGCAATGTATAAATACATCCCCTTCTTCAATGTAATTAAGAAGAGAAATAACTTTGAGTTGGGAGAATATTGCAAGAAAGCCTTCCAAGAATTAAGAAATCATTTAGAAAGGCCATAAATATTATCCAGCCTCGAGAATGGTGAAATCTTGTACTTATATATGGCGGTCTCAGTACATGCATTTAGTTCGGTCTTGATTATAGAAGAAAATGAAACTTAACTTCCTATTTATTATATGAGCAGACAGTTGAAGAATGTCGAGGTTCGATATCCAGTCGTAGAAAAGTTAGCTTACTATTTGATACTGATAGCATAGAAACTCAAAGCATACTTTCAAGCACATCAAATCAGAATATTGACTAACTTCCCACTCAAATAGGTTTTCAGTGAACCTAAGACTTCAGGGAGGCTAGTAAAATGGGTAATTGAACTTAGCCAATATGACATTGAATTTCAGCCATAGATAGCAATTAAAGGGCAGGCATTAGCATACGTTATCAATGAATGTACAAACTTTGTTAAGGAACAATCAGAGAAAGAGAGAGATGAAATGCCCATATGGAAACTATTTGTGGATGGGGCATCAAACGAGCAGAGAGCCGGAGCAGGATATGTCATAATCACACCAAATGGACACCGCCTGCACTATGCAATAAAGCTAGGATTCCCTGCAACAAACAACATAGCCGAATATGAATCGATGGTGGCAGGATTAACTCTAGCCTTATGACTCAAGATGACGTGAATTCAAATTTTCAACGATTCTCGAATAATGGTAAACCAGTTAAAGCAAATATATCAAACTACAGACGCCAAACTATCCTTTTATGTTAAGAAGGTTCTAAAAATGCTTACCTTATTTAAAGATTTTTCATACACCAAGTCCTAAGAAGAGATAACTTCCAAGCAGATTCGCTAGCTAAATTGGCTAGTTCAAGGGGAGCTACAGAAATTTGCATCGTACCAGTAGGATATCGAGAAAATCCAAGTATTGAAGAGAAAATGCTTGAACTGGAGAAAGAACTATTGGTTTTAACTAGATTCCAAGCCATGGCACAAGAAAGAGAGGAGAGAGAAAGTAATAAAGAAATTCCATATGAAGAGCCAAATCATCCAAAGCAGATAACTATTACGTTAACACTTAGATGACATCTATTGTAGAATATCTTAATTGCGATATTACCATCTGACAAAATGAAAGTAAGGAGAATCAGACGACAGGATTCGACCTTCACCATGATAGATGGAACTATATATAAGAAAGGATATGCCCTTCCTTACTTAAGATGTGTGAGTCCGGAATATGGGAAGAAATTATTAGAGGAATTGCATAAAGGATTTTGCAGAGACCATTCCAATGGGATAAAGTTGGCTAAGAAAATAATGAGACAAGGTTTCTATTAGCCTCAAATGATAGGTTAAGGTATAGAGTACGTAAAGAAATGTGAAATGTCCCAGAAATACCCAAAGATTCTCCATTTACCACCAAGCCAATTAAACCTAACCTCCAGTCCAGGGTCCTTTGATGTTCGGGGAATTGATTTAATCAGACCATTGCCGATTTTCGAAGGAGGAGCAAAGTATGCAGTAGTTGCTATTGATTACTTTACTAAGTAGGTGGAAGCAGAGCCACTTCCCAAAATCACTTCTGGGAAAGTACTTAGATTTGTTATTAAAAACATCATTAATAGATATTGAGATCCATTACAAGATTATATCTGATAATGGAACGCAATTCGAAAGTGAAGAATTTTCTCAATTTTTCCATAAGAATGGAATTATAAAATGCTTTTCTTTCATGGCACAACCAAAGGCTAACGGAGCCGTTGAAGCAATAACAAGACTATTAAGAATATCCTAAAAAACAATTGAATGAAGCCAAAGGAAATTGGGTAAAAGAATTGTCACTTGTACTTTGGCCCTATCATACATCCACCAAAACTACAACGGGTCATACCCTTTACTCTCTAACATATGGGTGCAAAGCAATGTTACCGGTCAAAATTGAGTTACCTTCACATCGAAGAATTATATATGCATTCTGTGACGACCTGGAAATTTTGACATTTTAAAATTTAATATTTGAATGAAATTTAATATTTAGAGATTGATTTAATATGGATTTCAAATATCAGAATGAATTTGGCAATTTTTTAATTTAGTTATAGAAATTTGGGTATAATATTGTATCTTCAGTTTTGTGCTTATTAAAAATATTTTAAAGGCTTAGAAATTTTATATTGATAATGTTGAAGATAATGGAAGCTTCGTGATTGAATTTTGAAATGATTTGTTCAGTTTTGAAAATTTATCGTTTAAATCGATATTTAAAAATAGCCTTCTGGGGTGCAGTCTCGGAATTCGACGAAACTAGTTCCGTTGGATCCGTAAAATTATATTATTATCGGATTTCAATTTCGTAGTGTTTGGAGTGATCGTTTGGCCGTACGATACGTAAATGCGCTGAAATTTTATCGAAAATTTAATTTAATAACTAGGTTCAAAAAGCTAACTTCTCCATATGATCGAATTTGGACTCGGAACCTTTTCCATTGCGTTCAGAATAGGGGTTCAACATTATAAACGCCTAGCGGCACGCCTCGATTGGAGATCGAGATTTTGAGTTGCGAAATTTATACAATTTAAATTTGACTTTAAAACATAATATATATATATATATATGTTTATTATAATATAATTTCATAATGCAATTACACGTATTGAATTTTCAAACACGTGTTCCCTTTATTCTGTTCAAATTAACATGCGTTAATTTTTTTTCTTCTATTTCGTTCAAAAGAAAAATCAAAACAAACAAAAAGAAATTTTTGTTTCAAAATCGAAATAAAATGGCCGATCCCCTTTTCGTTATTTTTTTCTTTCTCCTCAACTAATAACGAACGAAACCCAACCAAATTCAAATCAGAAGAAAATGGCCGCTTCCTCATATCAACGAAATCAGCTCGATTTCGAATCCAAACCACGAGCGTTCGTGCGACGTTGGAAGGCGAGTCGGCACTCGAAGTAGTTACGAAGAGGGAGCTCGAACTTGAGGGAAGCAGCGATTTTATGGAGTCGTTATCAAGGGTGAGCGGGGATCGCGATGCAGCATCAAGAGACGAAGGAGGCCGCGTGTGTGCGTCAGTGGCGTGGAAGAGGGCAGCGTCATTGGAAGGTAGATGAGGAAAATTCATGAAAGACATGTGATGCTTTGGGATCGTGGCATGTGCTCTGTCAGAGGATATCGAGGAAGAGCTACTCGTGGGTGGCCTGTCATCGCGATAACATCAGGTAGGTCAAAGGCTCAATGCAGATATCGAGCAGGAGCTTGATGTTTGGGTTCTCTTGTCAAATAGGTAACGCGATTTTGTTTTTCTTTTAACATCTCAATTAAAATCTATTAAGGTTTAAAACCGGCGAGTAAAATCTATTGATTCATTTGGAAATTAGGATTTTATTTAATTGATTTTAGTCTGAATAGATAGACAGGGAAAAAGAAAGGGTATTTTACAATAAAATAATTCTGTATAAAATTTAATACTCCTACATATTAAATATAGTGGAAATTAGCCACAAGGGCCTTCTTAATAAGTGGAATTAGTTTGTAGGACATACAGTTGAAATAATTATTTTCAAGGACCAAAAACAAAATAATTGTTTCTAGGGCCTAAAATTCTATGAAATTATATCCTTGAAAGTAATTGGACTGCTGACTTTGTCCTTGAAAATAATTATTCTACTGACTTTAGCCTTGAAATTAATTTCTTTGAATGTGTGTCGTAGAAACTAATTGGACTGCAAAGTTTGTCCTTGGGGTGAAATGCCCCTTAAATATATATATATATATATATATATATATATATATATATATATATATATATATATGGAAAAAAAAGTAAACATACACATATAAGGTTTTGGAAAAGAAAATATTTTATTTAAAGGGAAATTTATCAGTTAAATTTAATAGTTAGTTTTTAAACAATAAAATTTTGGTGGTTAAATTATTTGGTTAACCTATTTATTTATTTTTAGCTACTAAAAGATATTTTTTTCAAAAAATTGTTTAAGCTAGATTTTAGTTGATTAATTTATTTAAAAGGAAATATAGTTTTAATTTTAATTTTTGTTAAATAAATTATTAAAAGGAATTGATTTAAAATAAAGATATTAGTCTAAAAGAAAATCTTGGTTGAATAAATTTATTTAAAGGAAATCAGTTCAAATTTTAAATTATTAGTTTAAAATAAAATCATTGGTAATTAAATTTATAAATGGGAATTTAATGGTTTAATTTTTTTGAATATTAATAAAATTTTATAATTGTTTATACGAGGTCTAATACAATGAAGAAAACAACGTGGAATGAAAATGGATTGCATGTAAAGCAAAGGTGAGATCTTCTCACTCAATCAAATATTTTTCTGGTTTAAATTTAAAATAGTTAAATTTAAAATTGTTGATTGTGTGCTTGGATGATTAATTTATTATTAGCTATATTAGTTTAGACCCTATGCGCCGCATAATAGCGGATAATATTATATTAAACCCATATATTGCGATATTCCACCTCGAAGTGGAATTGGTATTATATATGTATTTAGAGTGATTGATTTCCCGCATTATATAGCGGATGAGACCTTATGCGTCGCGTAATAGCGGATGATATTTTATAAATCCCATATACCGCGATATTCCACATCGAAATGGTTATTTAGTTGTTGTGCTAACGTATGTGGATGTAGGGAAACAAGTTGGAGGGATCTAACTGGATTCCTCAAAAACATTTGAATTTGTTTCTTATGTTATGTGTTGATTATTTATGATCTCTATGTGATTATATTGGTGATTAAAACCGTTGAAAGCTATAATTTAGCCGAATATATTTTTGGTATTGCAGGATACCAGAAATAAATAAATAAAATTGGATTTTGAAATTTGGGTGGAAAATTTATAATAAATTCATTTAAAGAATTAGGTGAATTTAAAAAAAGAAATTTGAATAGATAAAGTTTTATTTTGAAAACTTATTGAATAAATTCCAAAAATATAGGAAAATATTTTAATAAAGGAATTTCGAGTAATATTGTTTAATAGTTGAAGAAATTATTTAAGATACGGATTTTAAATACTTGAAAGTGATAAAACAATTTATTTCAAAAGGAAATAAATTTAGAAATTAAATTTGGGATTTAATTTGGGTCGAAATTAATTTTAGAAATCGATTTGTGATTTAATTTGGAGTTAAAATAAATTTTAGAAATCGATCCGCAAAAAATTAATTTGGGGTTTAAAATTAAATATCAGTTTATTTTTAAAAATGTGGAAAGAAATTTACAAATTTGGAATGTAAATTAAAATAAATCGAGAAGATTTATTAATTTATTTGAATGGACCATTTTGTAACGGAAAAAGAATTCTTCCCTGGAAAGCCGAGTATATTTTTAAAATAGCCTTTGAAATAAAATTAAAAGTTCTAGATTTGGTTTTAAAATTATATTGTTGGAAAAATTAGTTTTGGAAATTGTTTTAAAGTAAAAATTTATTTAATTAATTATATAAAGGATTATTTTAAAGATTAAATTGATATTTGATTTAGAAAATAGTTATTTAAATATTTATACTCTATCTACTAATTTTATTTTAAAATTAGTTTGGACTTGAAGTCTTATATGTGATAATTAGTATAATGTTTCATAACCAATATTTAAGTAAGTATTTAAGATGGTTCTATTTTAAATGTTCTAAGAATATTTTGGATAAGTGATTTGAATTTTTTAACTCGGCAGATTTTCAGTGGAAATGAATAAATATTTGAATATTCCGCGTAAGGAAAATGATTTGAAAATTTGTTTCCAAAGGATTGAAATGTGAATAATGATTTGAAATTTGTTTTCAAAATATTAAAGTGTTAAAAGTATATCTTGCGAAGATATTTTGGAAATAAATGATTTGGGAAAATTATTTGAAATCCAGTGACTGCTGTAAATGATGGTTGGTAGTTAAATAACCGACTATCAATATTGGCATTTTTAAATGACATTTGAATTTTGATGCGACCGCGAGTCGAATTCCAAATGGATATTCGAAAACCACATCGAACCTTTGTGATTGTGATGGATCTTTTGTTTAAAAGATCAAAGTGGAAATTGTTGTAATTTGTTGAAATCTAAAAAAATATTTATTTTTAAAAATAAGCGCTCATTATTCGGATTAGCCGGGAGAGGATCTTGTGTCATAAAACCCATTCCGAATAATGATACGACGAAATGGGATCGCATTTGAAGATGGTGTTGAAGATAGGGTATTTGTTGAAAACGAAAGGATTACATGTGGAATGTCTCTACACCGGGTTGTTTCGGTATAGAGATTTTATCACCCTTTGTGATGAGGATTCCAGACGTGATTAGTAAATATCCGGATTTGCAAGGGCTTCTTTGAAGTGCCTTCGGTTTCATTCGATCACGGAACGGACTTGTATAGATGTGTGTCTGACGTTGCACTTTGAGGTGTAAAGCTGGTTTCTATCAAATACATTTCTGTTGGTGGCGGAGAATTTATTCTCTTAGCTTAACACCCTTCTCTGAGACGTGCGAGCTCAGAGGTTATGTAGCTGATGGTTACTAGTGATATATTCCCAATTTGGTGATGTGGCATATGAAGCGCTGTTGATCATTTGTTTATCGAAGCATGGCTTTTGTGAAAAGCGTGGCTTTATGGACGAGACTTCGTCGAGCCTCACAACCCGGAATGGTGGAAACAGGAAAGATGCAGCAAGGTTATTTGGGGGTAGCGCCCCCTGAGGGTATGTCATTTCCTTCAAAAGGGTAGTATCATGGTATAGAGCCCAAATATTTTACCTATGTTGATGCTGCAAATGTATTATACTTTGTGGTTTGTTGCTTTATGGTTAAGGGTCCTCGGATAAAGGTCGCAAACAACGGGGGATGACATATTCGTGTCAGTAGTTACCTAGTTACAGAGGTAACCCGGCCTTGTGTTGGCAGAGATCCGGTTAGGTTCTCGAGGCATCCCTCCAGAGGCGTACCCATGTGGCCCAAGAAGTCCCTTAGCCTGGCCATTTGTTGGAAGTCCAATCACCAATACGCGCCTTGTATGGTTTTAGTTGTAAAACCTGCCATCTAATATGGTAGCTATAGTAGGTATTTTATAATGGTACGTATGCTGGCTAAGATTAATATTATATTTTCGAAAGGTTTTCTGCACTATGCACTAATAATAATAATATCAAAAAGGATTTTTACATAGTAAGCATGTTTGACTTTCATAAAGAGAAACTCCCCCAAGTGTGCGATTGCATTGTGTGTGTGCCGGGAGGCCTTATGGTAGTTTCATTTTTCAAAAATCATTGCGGATTTCTTTTAAAATTGTCCATTAAAGTATAACTGTTTTTAAGATCTCACACCAGTCCCATGACCGGCCTGGTTTGTACGGCGTGATGGGGGGTTCTCGCTTTTTGTTTGGTGGCGAGCGGGAGACTCTTGCCCCTACACGTCCCTTACGAGGGGTTGGTTAGCCGATTGGGCGTGAAAGTCGAAAGCCTGGCCATAAAACCAAGTCCAGGTGTACCGGTGTCATGCCACGGTGGGGGGTTACCCACTATTGGAAAACCGAAGGCCTAGACCATTACATTTTGGTATCAAAGCATTTGGTTAAGCGACAACCTTGGCTCTGTTGGGGATTATCATTAGAGATAGAGTCAGTAGTACTCTAGAATGTGTTTTAGTTTAATAATAGATATAAGCGCGTATTTGTTAGTGAATATAAAATTTGTTTTATATTGTGTTGATTGGTTTGTTGAGTGGTATATGGATTCTGGTCGGTATAATCTGTACAACTCTATCCATAGGGATCTCTAAACACTCATATAGAACAATTCAACATGATATTGTTTTAAAGTCGAGTAAATGAGATAATTTTACCCAAATTATTCTTGTATATAAAAGGAATAATTTTCCATACATTATTATAGTATATATATGGTTGCTTGGTTGTTAGGAAGTGATAATATTAAATTATTATCCTTAAAGTTGAATAAGAGATTGAAATGATAATCAAAAGTTGAGAAATAAAATCCACATACAAATGGGATTTGTAAATGTAAATGTAATTTATAATTTGAAATAGATTCTAGAGAAATATTTGAAAGTGGATTGAAAAGATTTGAAATTGGAAATTTTGGTGAAAAATTTAAATCTCTTTTGATTTGAAAATGATTTTTGAAAAGAATTGAAAGGATTTGAAAATTTTGAAATTTGGAAAAGTTTAAAATCCTTTCTGAGTTTGAAAATGATTTTCAAAGATTTTTGTAAAAATGTTTTGAAGGGATGAAAAGCTCTAAACTATTTTCGGTCACTGGAAAATAACTTCGGTGATGACTGCAGCATCATCGATGTTCATTTTCAAATCTCTAGGAGAGGAATTGCTGCTAAATTATTCAAAATGGAATTTGTTTGAAAAACTGGGTTTGGTTTTGGAAATTCAAAAGATAATTTTAATTGATTTCAAAAAAATGGTTTTGAAAGATGGAAAGACTCTGGAATCCTATATAAAATAAAAGGTAAATTAAATTCATATGGAATTTGAAATCCCATTTAAACATAAGTGGTTGTAAACCAAAATGGTGAACCGAAATTGAATTGTGTTTGGGAATGAACAAAAGAATAAAACTGGGATTGAAACTGAATATTGAAAACCAATCTGAATTGTGTGAAATAAAATGAAGTGGCAAAATTAGTTCAAAGTGAACTAAAAGTAATAAAGGTGGAAATTGAAAAATTGGTTTGAGATAAAATGAATTGGAATTTGTAATAAATTAGTAAATGAAACTGATTTAAAATAGTGATACGAATCAGTTGGGAATGAAAGATAATTGATAAACTTCAATATTCTGAAGGTAAACTGAATCCAAATAAATCGAAATTGTAAATTGAATTCAAATGAAATTGAAAATGCAAAGATAGAATGAAAATGGATATAACTTCAATGGTAAAGTTAAGATGGTATAAGAAGTATATATTGAAAATTTTGTAAAGGAATGTGCAAAAATGATAGGCAGGATATACATGTGTGCTAAAGGAAATGGAATTGGGATTTTGATTTTGAAGATAAAATTGAATTGCTAGAAAAAAAGATATGTATTTGAATTTCAGTATGAAATTTGATGATTTCCTTGTCCAGCCACTTGGCCTTTTGTTTTCTTTTTGAATCCGAGGGCCTGTAGTGCCATTCTGTAGTCGTACCGAGCTAGCCGCGCAAAGGAGACACTGGTGAAATTTTTCGAAAATTTAGGGAGTTAGAAAAATTTTGAGAAAATTTTGAAAATTTAAAATTTGAATTATTAAGAAAATAATGTTGTCTGGAATTTATGATTAATTTTGGAAAGTTAGTTGAAGCGATAATGGGTTGTTAATAAAAAGGATTTGTTTGGTAAGTTGATAAAACTGTTTAGTTTTGGAAAGATACCAAATGGGTTAAGGATCATTCTTCTTAACTTGTAACTTCGGGACGAAACTCTTTTAAGGGGGAAAGATGTGACGACCCAGAAATTTTGACATTTTAAATTTAATATTTGAATGAATTTTAGAGATTGATTTAACTTGGATTTCAAATATCAGAATGAATTTGGAAATTTAATTTTTTAATTTAATTATAGAAATTTGGGTCGAATATTGTATCTTCAGTTTTGTGCTTATTAAAAATATTTTAAAGGCTTATAAATTTTATATTGATAATGTTGAAGATAATGGAAGCTTCAGAACTGAATTTTGAAATGATATGTTCAGTTTTGAAAATTTGTCGTTTAAATCGATATTTAAAAATAGCCTTTCGGGGGCGCAGTCTCGGAAATCGACGAAACTAGTTCCGTTGGATCCGTAATATTGTATTATTATCGAATTTCAATTTTCATAGTGTTTGGAGTGATTGTTTGGCCGTACGATAAGTAAACGTGCTGAAATTTTATCAAAAAATTTAATTTAATAAATAGGTTCAAAAAGCTATCTTTTTCATACGATCGAATTTGAACTCGCAACCTTTTCCATTGTGTTCAGAATAGGGGTTCAACATTATAAACGCTTAGCGGCATGCCTCGATTGAAGATTGAGATTTTGATTTGAGAGATTTATACAATTTAAACTTGAATTTAAAACATAATATATATATATATATATATATGTTTATTATAATATAATTTCATAAGGCAATTACACGTATTGAATTTCCAAACACGTATTCCCCTTATTTTGTTCAAATCAACATGAGCTAATTTTTTTTCCTATCTCGTTCAAAAGAAAAAGCAAAACAAACAAAAAGAATTTCCCGTTTCAAAATCAAAATAAAATGGCCGATCCCTTTTTCGTTATTATTTTTCTTTCTCCTCAACTAATAACAAACGAAACCCAACCAAATTCAAATCAAAAGAAAATGGCTGCTTCCTCATATCAACAAAATCAGATCGATTTCGAATCCAAACCGTGAGCGTTCGTGCGACGCTAGGAGGTGAGTCGGCACTCGAAATGTGACGAAGAGGGAGCTTGAACTTGAGGGAAGCAGCGATTTTATGGAGTCGTTATCAAGGGTGAGCGGGGTATCACGACGCAGCATCAAGAGACGAAGGCGGCCGCGTGTGTGCATCAGTGGCGTGGAAGAGGGTAGCGTCATTGGAAGGTAGATGAGGAAAATTCATGAAAGACATGCGATGCTTTGGGATCGTGGCGTGTGCTCTGTCAAAGGATATCGAGGAAGAGCTACTCGTGGTTGGCCTGTCATCGCATTGACATCAGGTAGGTCACAGCAAAGGCTCAATGCAGATATCGAGCAGGAGCTTGATGTTTGGGTTCTCTTGTCGAACAGGTAACGCGATTTTGTTTTTCTTTTAACATCTCAATTAAAATCTATTAAGGTTTAAAACTGGCGAGTAAAATCTGTTAATTCATTTCGAAATTTAGAATTTATTTAATTGATTTTAGTCTGAATCGATAGACAGGAAAAAAAGAAAGGGTATTTTACAATAAAATAATTCTGTATAATATTTAATACTCCTACATATTAAATATAGTGGAAATTAGCCACAAGGCCCTCTTTAATAAGTGAAATTAGTTTGTAGGACATACAGTTGAAATAATTACTTTCAAGAACAAAAAAAAAATTGTTTCTAGGGCCTAAAAACCTATGAAATTATGTCCTTGAAAGTAATTGGACTGCTGACTTTGTCCTTGAAAGTAATTATTCTGCTGACTTTGGCCTTGAAAGTAATTTCTTTGAACGTGTGTCCTCGAAAGTAATTGGACGTCAAAGTTTGTCCTTCGGGTGAAATGCCCCTTAAATATACATATATATATATATATATGGATAAAAAACAGTAAACATACACGAAGGTTTTGGAAAAGAAAATATTTTATTTAAAGGGAAATTTATCAGTTAAATTTAATAGTTAGTTTTTAAACAATAAATTTTTAGTAGTTAAATTATTTGGTTAACCTATTTAATTATTTTTAGCTACTAAAAGATATATTTTTAAAAAAATTGTTTAAGCTAGATTTTTAGTTGATAAATTTATTTAAAAGGAAATTTAGTTTCAATTTTAATTTTGTTAAATAAATTATTAAAAGGAATTGATTTAAAATAAAGATATTAGTCTAAAATAAAATCTTGGTTGAATAAATTTATTTAAAGGAAATCAGTTCAAATGTTAAATTATTAGTTTAAAATAAAATCATTGGTTATTAAATTTGTAAATGGGAATTTAATGGTTCAACTTATTTGAATATTAATAAAATTTTATAATTGTTTATAAAAAGGTCTAATACAATGAAGAAAACAACATGGAATAAAAATGGATTGCATGCAAAGCAAAGGTGATATCTTCTCACTCAATCAAATATTTTTCTGGTTTAAATTTAAAATAGTTAAATTTAAAATTATTGATTGTGTGCTTGGATGATTAATTTATTATTAGTTATATTATTTTAGACCCTATGCGCCGCATAATAGCGAATGATATTATATTAAACACATATGCCGCGATATTCCACCTCAAAGTGGAATTGGTATTATATTATGGAAATTGGCCACAAGGGCCTCTTTAGCAAGTGGAATTAATTTCTAGGACACACAACTGAAATAATTACTTTCAAGGACAAAACATAAAATAATTAGTTTTTAAGGCCTACAAACCTATGAAATTATGTCCTTGAAAATAATTGGACTGCTGACTTTGTCCGTGAAAGTAATTATTCTGCTGATTTTGGGCTTGAAAGTAATTTTTTTGAATGTGTGTCCTAGAAACTAATTGGACAACAAAGTTTGTCCTTCTCGTGAAATGCCTCTTATTATATATGTATTTGGAGCGATTGATTTCTCGCACTATATAGCGGATGAGACCCTCTGCGCTGCATAATAGTGGATGATATTTTATAAATCCCAACCGTGATATTCCACCTCGAAGTGGAATGGGTATTTAATTGTTTTGCTAACGTCTGTGGATGTAGGGAAACAGGTTGGAGTGATCCAACTGGATTCCTCAAAAACATTTGAATTTGTTTCAAATGTTATGTGTTAATTATTTATAATCTCTATGTGATTATATTGGTGATTAAAACCGTTGAAGGCTATAATTTAGCCGAAAATGTTTTCGGTATCGTAGGATACCAGAAATAAATAAATAAAATTGGATTTTGAAATTTGGGTAGAAAATGTATAATAAATTCATTTATAGAATTGGGTGAATTTAAAAGAATAAATTTGAATAGATGAAGTTTTATTTTGAAAACTTATTGAATAAATTCCAAAAATATGGGAAAATATTTTAATAAAGGAATTTCGAGCAATATTGTTTAATAGTTGAAGAAATTATTTAAGATACGGATTTTAAATATTTGAAAGAGATAAAAGAATTTATTCCAAAAGGAAATAAATATAGAAATTAAATTTGGGATTTAATTTTGGGTTGAAATTAATTTTAGAAATCGATTTGGGATTTAAATTGGAGCTAAAATAAATTTTAGAAATCGATTTGAAAAAAATTTGATTTGGTGTTTTAAAATAATCTTTAGGAAATCGATATGAAAATTGATTTGTTAAATGAAACAAATTTAGAAATCAATTTGGAATTTGAATTGGTGTTGAAGGTGAATATTTGGAAAACGATTTGAAAATCATATATCAGTGGATATTTGAAAGTTTAAAATTCACAATGGAAATTTTATAAAGGAAAGGAAATTTTGTTTTAAAAATAAATATCGGTTTACTTTTAAAAATGTGGAAAGAAATTTACAAATTTGGAATGTAAATTAAAAAAATCGAGAAGATTTATTAATTTATTTGGATGGACCATTTTGTAATGGAAAAAGAATTCTTCCATGGAAAGCCAAGTATATTTTTAAAATAGCTTTTAAAATAAAATTAAAAGTTCTAGATTTGGTTTTAAAATAATATTGTTGGAGAAATTAGTTTCAGAAATTGTTTTAAAGTAAAAAATTTATTTAATTAATTATACAAGGGTTTGTTTTAAATATTAAATTGATATTTGATTTAGAAAATAGTTATTTAAATATTTATACTCTATCTACTAATTTTATTTTAAAATTATTTTGGACTTGAAGTCTTATATGTGATAATTAGTATAATGTTTTCATAAACAATATTTAAGTAAGTATTTAAGATGGTTTTATTTTAAATGTTCCAAGAATATTTTGGATAAGTGATTTGAATTATTTTAACTCGGTAGATTTTCAGTGGAAATGAATAAATATTTGGAAATATATTCCGCGTAAGGAAAATGATTTGAAAATTTGTTTCCAAAGGATTGAAATGTGAATAGTGATTTGAAATTTGTTTTCAAAATATTAAAGTGTTAAAATTATATCTTGCGAAGATATTTTGGAAACAAATGATTTGGGAAAATTATTTAAAATCCAGTGACTGTTGCAAATGATGGTTGGTAATTAAATAACCGACTATCAATATTGGCCTTTTTAAATGGCATTTGAATTTCAATGCGACCGAGAGTCGAATTCCAAATGGATATTCGAAAACCACAACGAACCTTTGTGATTGTGATGGATCTTTTGTTTAAAAGATCAAAGTGGAAATTGTTGCGATTTGTTGAAATCTGAATGAACACTTATTTTTAAAAAATAGCGCTCATTATTCGGATTAGCCAGGAGAGGACCTTGTGTCATACAACCCATTCCGAATAATGATACGACGAAATGGGATTACATTTTGAAGTTGGTGTTGAAGACCGAGTATTTTTTGAAAATGAAAGGATTACCTGTCGAATGTCTCTGCACCAGGTTGCTATGGTATAGAGATTTTATCACCCTTTATGATGGGGATTCTGGACGTGATTAGTGAATATCCTGATTTGCAAGGGCTTGTTTGAAGTGCCTTCGGTTTCATTTGATCCGGGAACGGACTTGTATGGATGTGCGTCTGACGTTACACCTTGAGATGTAAAGTTGGTTTCTACCAAATACATTTCTATTGGTGGCGGAGAATTTATTCTCTTAGCTTAACACCCTTCTCTGAGACGTACGAGCTCAGAGGTTATGTAGTTGATGGTTACTAGTGATACATCCCCAATTTGGTAATGTGGCATATGAAGTGCTGCTGATCATTTGTTGACCGAAGCATGACTTTGGGGAAAAGCGTAGCTTTGTGGACGAGACTTCATCGAGCCTCACAACCCGGAATGGTCGAAACAGGAAAGATGCAGCAAGGTTATTTAGGGGCAACACCTCCTGAGGGTATGTCATTTCCTTCTGGAAAAGGGTAGTATCATGGTATGGAGCCCAGATATTTAACCTTTGATGATGCAGCAAATGTATTATACTTTGTGGTTTGTTGCTTTGTGGTTGAGGATCCTAGGATAAAGGTCGTAAACGATCGGGGATGGCATATTCGTGTCTGTAGTTACCTAATTACAGAGGTAACCCGGCCTTGTGTCGGCAGAGATCCGGTTAGGTTCTCACGGCGTCTCTTCAGAGGCGTACCCATGTGGCCCAGGAAGTTCCTTAGCGTAACCATTTGTTGGAAATCAAATCACCAATATGCGCCTTGTACGGTTTTAGTTGTATAACCTGCCATCTAATATGGTAGCTATAGTAGGCATACTATAATGGTACGTATGCTGGCTAAGATTAATATTATATTTTTGAAAGGTTTTCTGCACTATGCACTAATAATAATAATATCAAAAAGGATTTTTGCATAGTAAGCTGTTTGACTATCATAAGGAGAAATCTCCCCCAAGTGTGCGATTGCATTGTGTGTGTGTCGGGAGGCCTTATGGCAGTTTCATTTCCCAAAAAGAATTGTAGATTTCATTTAAATTCTTCTATTAAATTATAACTTCTTTTATGATCTCACACCAGTCTCATGACTGACCTGAAGTTTATTGTTCCCTTTCTAAACTCTAGGTGCCCAAAATTTTCCACACGGGCAGCTTAGAGTCAAGTTATCAGTTATTCAAAAGCGAAGTCAGAAAAGATGCTGTGGAGATTGGGAGTTCAAGATGGATGGCGAGGCGTATCACTAGTATATGTAATATTTCTTTTCTGCTGTTGTGTTGTTGTACACTTTGACAATGTATGTAAAACTGATATTGTTCTTTGTTTTAAAGATATTCATTTATCTATTATATGTTGTTCCACTACGAAATGTAAGAATTTGATTATTGTTTCTTCTTCTTCTATTTTCTTCTTCTTAAACCCTAATGGTTCAGTTTTCTGGCATTCAATTGTACGACATTCGATACAGTGTACGTATTGATGTCGTTTTTCGGATGTCGAAAAATTGGTTCGTTACACATTCGATCCAAACCAGTAATTGAAGAAAGAGTTATTGGATTTAATACATGAATTAAGAGATGAAGTAGCTATTCGGACTACCAAATATTAAAGAAGAATCTCAAAATACTACAACTTGAAAGTAAAGACAAGATCATTTCAAGAGGGAGATTTAGTGCTTCGAAGAATGATGGAAAACATAAGAAATCCTGCAGATGGACCTCTAGGATCAAACTGGGAGGTCCTCTAATCGTGTGCAAAGTACTTCCTCCTAGAGCATATAAATTATGTCAACTAGATGGCAACATGGTTCCTAGAACATGGAATGCAGAACATTTGCGACCAAAATTGGAATGAATACAACGCCTCTTTCAAAAGAAATGTCTACATGGTTAGGAGTAGAATTCTCCTTAAACTTGAAAATTACCTTAAACGGTCATAAGCCTTTGTCCACGCCGAGATGGCCAGGTCAAAGCACCTCCTGGAGGGAGGACAGAGTAATACTTTATCCGAACATGCTATGGCTAGGGTAAAGTATCTACAAACCCTTGATCACATTATATTATGGCCAGATCAAGGTGCCATTGGAGGGCGATAGAGTAAGCCCTTAAACGTGCCACGTTATGGCCAAGTCAAGGCAGCGATCGCCTTTCAGTCAAGCCTATAAGGCCTGGCTGGAGCACCTCCTGGAGGGAGGACGGAGTAAGCCCTTGATCTCGCCACACCATGGCCTGGTCATGGCACCGAACAAACCTTCGGTCTCACCTATAAGGCCTGATTGGAGTGCCTCCTGGAGGGAGGTCGGGTAAGTGATTGAGTTCTGGTTGTAGATAAGCTAACTAAGCACATCGGATAAACAATGGACTAAGATGTCCAAGCCCGAGAAGAGGCACACCAAACAATGACCACATACAAAGCCTAAAAGGTAGTACCTATCAAAAAGAATTAAGAATCAGAAGACGCAACACGAAGCAAAAAAACATGAGCAATTAAAGCCCAAAAGATGACACAGAGCAAAGGGCTCGTGCAAGAATTTACAGCCTTTGGCAAATTTCAAAAGGATGATTTTTGGACTTCACTTATTAATACCTGAATCTGGATTTCGGATCTTTGAATCTGGATTTTGGGTTTTTACTATTTTTGAGCTCCACTTATTAATGCTTGAATCTAGGTTTCGAGATTGATGTTATTGAGACCTCTATTATGTACTTCTGGTCTTCTACTGAGCTTTGGATCTATCTGTCTAATACTCAAACCTAGGTCTTAGGCCATCTACTATTAACTCTTGGACTACACTTATTGTGACGCCCCACCTCTATACCCACGCTAGCCAAGAACATTACTGTGAATGCTGTCAACTAGCACGGAGAATAAGGCTGTTGAGGAGCGACCATCTGTATAATTGCTTTTTGCGAGTACCGATATACCGGATAAAAATATAACTTTTCATCTCAAGAGGAAATCCGACATACCGACACAAACTCAAAGCTACTACACAGTGGCTATAAAGGTCTTCGGAAACAAATATAGAAATAAACATAACACAAATCAGTCACAGACAATTCATATCACAAAGGCGGAAATAGATATGAATATTACACATGAAAGTGTATATCAGAGTAGTGGTCTAAAAAGATCCACAATATCAAAAAAGAATAGTTACATGAACTACACAAAAGAATAAGTATACATTGTGGAGTCTATATCTCAAATGTATACAACAAAAACTACTAATCTAAGTAGTTAACCAAAAGTCAGAGGAATCAATCCCAAGAGAGAAGTCAAGCGGAAGCACCTGTAACATCTCGGTCTGACCCGAGTATTATTTTAAGAAGAAAATAATAAACGGATCAGTCTAGCTATAAATATCAGGTGAAACGATATAGAATAAGAGATATGACTAAACACATAATAATCACTATGCCAAGCTGTGATAGATATAAGTAATTGAAAATCAACAAGAGATTAATCAATATCACCAAATCTACACAAGAATCAAAGAAATGTCATACTCCTTATTTCGTCCACCAAACCACAAATATTGACGATAATATCAACGTCAATCACAAAAGTCAATGACACACAAATTCACCAATGCACAAATATTGACAATAATATCAATGTCAATCACAAAAGTCAATGACACACAAATTCACCAATGCACAAATATTGACAATAATATCAATGTCAATCACAAAAGTCAATGACACACAAATTCACCAATGCACAAATATTGATAAAACTTATCAATGGAAATCACGAAAATTGGTGAAACACAAATTCTAGAAATCATCTCAAGAAATCCAGAAATCACAAAGGGGGGAGGCCTATCACAAATGGGAGCATAAAGCCCACCAACACGTATATCACAAACGGAATGCTAATTTCATGGTTGCTAACCATCACAAATTGAGCCGAAGCTCCACAAACGGCCCGAAGACCATGGGTTGCTACCCCACCAAATTGAGTCGGAACTCCACAAAACGGGGTTTAGTCTCCCTCGCAGACAAAGAGACATCGCACATTGCTAGTCTAAATCACAAAGATGATCGTCATGATCATCAAGAAGTGTCAATTACACTAAGCTAGTAAATATATGAGTTTAGCATCATGTCCCATAACCACTAGCTTAACTTAAATGTTTACGAACAAATTGTATGTTTCCACTAGAAAATTGTCACAAGAGATTCAATCGAACAAGTCCAAGAATTAACCGAACAAGTAAACGCAAGCGTTTCATACCACTTGTTTTACTAAGCCGTTTAATTAGATTTCTCATACGAGTGAGGTAAAGGTTTGTGTATACTAGTAGATTGGAAAACGGTTTTATAAACGAGTTTGATACTGAAAATATAGATGAAATCGTTTTGATAAAGAAGTTTTGATATTTAATACTAGTATTGAAACCTTTATATTTTTAAAGTGACAAATCACAAAAATGATTGTAGAACAATCAATCACTAAAATTCACATTCGAAGACGTGAATAAAATCCAAAGAAATCGATACCAAATCCATAGAAATGGATATTTCCAAAAAGATCCATAAAAAGAAGTCATCAAAGTCGACAATAAGTGATAACGATTAATAGGATCGCTAAAATCGATAAACAATGGAAATTCACACAAAACAGCCTGAATAGGCAAAAATAAACATTTCCAGACGTCTGATTTGGAATCCAGACGTCTGGATTTGTTCTCTGGAAATAACCCAGAGAACACCCAGACGTCTGAAACCTCAAGTCAGACGACTGAGACCTATCCAGACGTCTGGTTTGATGGTTCAGACTTCTGAAAATAGTCTCTGGCTTTTTTTTATAATATGTGTGCATACATTTTTACTTTCCAGGTCCAAACCAGACGTCTGGACTTGGTCACCAGACGTCTGGTCACCTGGTCTAGGCAACAATTTGCCTAGGCCAAAGTAGCCAAAACGTATCGGGAGCGATCGGACGAGCAACGACGACTAAGGATTTATGTCTAGCGACAACCCGGTCTTATAGGCTCTCCGAAACACCTCTTAAAGCATGATCAAACATCAAAGTTTGGATTTTTAAAGATTTGACTACAAAACACCAAAAATTGAAATATTCACCAAATCAATCCAAACCAAAAGCAAATGCACATGAATAATTGTTAGGAATTCATACCTATCAACCAAAGATACTCATAGTCATAGATGTGAGATAAAAATCTCACCTTTTCACAAAATCAAACAAGAAGAAGCTTGAAAGCAAATGGAGAATCAACCTCTCTTCAACACAACCCAATTGAGCTTGAATCTAAGCTCAAAAACAAGAACATTCTCAAAATTAGGTTTAGGAATTTCTGAAATTGGTAAGAGAATAAGTTGGAGAAGAAGAAGAAAGCTTACCAATGGGTTCTTCTTGAGTTTGGAGCTAGGAATTTGATTTGCAAGAGAAACTAGGGTTTTGGAGTTTTTAATTTCCAATCTCTCCCACCATTAATGTTATAAAAACTGAAAAGAGAAGAGAATGAGGGTGAGTGGGGAAGAGTGGCTCAGATTTGAGCATAAGTTAACATAGGGCTGGGCCCAAAACCAAACCCAAAGTGAAAAGTAGCAAAAATCAACTTTCTCCAAACATATCGAAGCTTATACTCAAAAAGTTCGCAATCGGCATTTTAAACTCAATGGGAGTGGTCCCGAGTCCTAATTCGACCGTATGCAAAAAGTAGCTTTTTGGACTAAAATCCGACTAACGATAAAATATTTAAATAAAATATTTAAATATAAAATCGATAAATATGCGGGTTGTTACAGACTCCCCTCCTTAAAGAAATTGCGTCCACGCAATATTTAAGAAGAGAACATAAAGTAACAACCATAAAAGCATATTCAATCACAAAAGAAACTTGAAATAAGAAGTTCACCTCAAAGAGCACGAGAAAGTAAGTTCGGATGTGTTCGCTCGATGTACTCTCTAGATTCCCAAGAACAATCCTTAGGATTTGAAGACCATTGAACTTTAACAAGCGGAACATCTTTATTTCGATGTCGTTTGACTTCCGAAGCAATGATATGAATAGGATGTTGCTCATAAGTTAAATTAGGCGAAACTTCAATCTCTTCCACAACACCGGGCTCAAGAACAGAATCGGAATCTCGAAGACATTTCCGAAGTTGAGAAACGTGAAACACGTCATGGATAGCAGAAAATTGAGCCGGTAATAAAAGGCGATAAGCCATGGAACCAATAAGTTCAATGATAGGAAATGGCCCAATATATCAAGGCGCCAATTTTCTCGATCGACTGAAACATACAACACCTTTCATAGGTGAAACACGAATGAACACAAGATCTCCCTCAGAAAATTCTAACTTCCTTCTCCGGTTATCGGCATAGGATTTTTGTCTACTCTGGGCTTCTTTCATCCTATGACGAATAAGATCAATCTTTTCTGTGGAATCACGAATAAAATCTGGACCTAAAACCAGCTTCTCACCGGCCTCAAGCCAACAAGAAGGAGATCGGCATGGCCTTTCATAGAGTGCCTCAAAAGGTGCCATACCAATACTAGATTGGAAGCTATTATTATAGGAAAATTCTACAAGTGAAATATGATCTTCCCAACTTCCAGCAAAATCAAGAACACAAGCACGAAGAAGATCTTCAAGAGTTTGATTCACATGCTCGGTTTGTCCATCAGACTGGGGGTGATAAGCGGTGCTAAAATTAAGCTTCGTTCCTAAAGCTTTTTGAAGACTCTTCCAAAATCCACTAGTAAACAATGGATCACGATCGCTAACAATAGAAGTAGGAACTCCATGCAATTTAATAATTTCTCTGATAAAGATTTTGGCCAAAAGAGGAACGGTTCGATTAGATCGAACGGGAATAAAATGGGCGGATTTAGTAAGTCTATCAACGATCACCCATAAGCTATCATGACCCGAACGAGAACGGGGAAGGCCGTCAATAAAATCCATGGAAATTTGATCCCACTTCCAAATAGGAATTTCTAAAGGTTGCAATAACCCACTGGGCCTTTGATGTTCGGCTTTAACGAGTTGGCAAGTCATGCAACGCTTAACGATGTTAGCGATGTCAAGTTTCATTCCCTCCCAATAATAAAGTCGCTTCATATCCGCCTACATTTTACTACTACCGGGATGAATGGTGAATTTAGAACGATGTGAATCTTCTAAAATATCTTTACGAAGATCACAAATATTTGGCACGATGAGTCTACCAAATCTTCGAACGCCGCCACGAGAATCGATATCAAAGTCTTTCAATCCTTCAATATCAATCTTATCCTTAATATTTTGGCTAAGAAGAGCCAATTCGGGATCTAGCCTTTGAGCTTCAAGAATGCGGTCTAAAAGAGAAGGATGAGCCTCAAGGCTACATAAAACAAATGATGAGCATAAATCGGATACGCGGTCTCGAATCTCACAAGTGGATAAGATCTCGAGATCGTTCCATTCGGATATCATCATAGAAACAACAGCTTGTTGTTTACGGCTAAGAGCATCGGCGACACGATTACCCTTACCGGGTGTATAAAGAATATCAAGATCATAAGGAGCAAGGAACTCGAGCCAACGCTGTTGACGCAAATTAAGTTCCTTTTGAGAAGATAAATATTTCAAAGACTTATGATCCGTGTAAAGAACAAATTTCTCTCCTAAAAGATAATGACGCCAAATCCGAAGAGCGAAAACAATAGCCGCGAGTTCTAAATCATGAGTGGCATATCTAGTCTCAGCTGGCTTCAATTGCCTAGAAGCGTAAGCAATAACACGTTCTTTTTGCATAAGAACGGCACCCAAACCAACGCGACTAGCATCGGTATAAACAACGAAATCTTGATTCCCCTCGGGAATAACAAGAATAGGAGCATCAGAAAGAAGTTCTTTTAATTTCTGAAAAGAAGCTTCACATTTGTCCGACCAAATGTATTTAACACCTTTCTTAGTCAAGCTAGTGAGAGGCATGACAATCTTAGAAAAGTCTTTGATAAAACGACGGTAATAGCCCGCCAATGCGAGAAAACTACGAATCTCTGTCACACTCTCCGGTCTCTTCCAATCTTGATCGCTTCAATCTTTGAAGGATCCACGGAAATTCCGGATTCGGAAATAATATGACCGAGAAATTTGACACGAGATTGCCAAAAGTGGCATTTAGAAAATTTTGCCTTTAATTGATTACTCCTAAAAGTTTCCAACACAATCCGAAGATGTTTTTCATGCTCCTCCTCGGTTTTTGAATACACAAGAATATCATCGATAAAGATGAGAACAAACCGGTCGAGAAAGTCTTTGAAAACTCTATTCATAAGGTCAACGAAATACGCTGTAGCATTCGTTAGACCAAATGGCATAACAAGCCATTCATAAGATCCATAACGAGTACGGAACGATGTCAAAGGAATACTATCCTCTGCAATACGAAGCTGATGAAATCCAGTAGCTAAGTCTAATTGTGAAAAGACTTTGGCACCACTAAGTTGATCGAATAGATCATCAATCCGAGGTAGAGGATATTTATTTTTGATAGTAAGATCATTAAGCTTGCGGTAGTCAACGCAAAGCCTAAGTGTCCTATCGGATTTCTTCACAAAAATAGCCGAAGCTCCCCAAGGCGAGGAACTAGAGCGAATAAATTGCTTCGTCTCTAATTCGGATAATTGTTTACGCATCTCCTCGTTTTCTTTATTAGACATACGATACGGAGGACAAGTGATAGGTTGAGCTCCAGGAATAAGATTAATTATGAACTCAATTGCTCGCTTAGGTGGTAATCCTAAAACGGGCTCGAATATGTCGGAAAATTCACAAACGACGTGAATAAGAGAAATAATATCACCCTTGTCATCATCATCATCATCACGAGGATTTAAAGAATACAAAGATGCAACCAAGCTGGAATCTGAATCTTTAAGATTAATAGAAATCTGCTTAACAGATTGAGGATGTCGAAGATGAATAGTCCGCTCAGGACATAGGATTTGAGCTTCATAACGATTAAGCCAATCCATTCCCAAAATCATTCCAAAGCCTAAGTAACGCATGACGTGCAAATCGGCTAGGAAAGGAAAATCACACAAAATAATCTCGACATCTTTACACAATAAACTGATTGTCGTGGATCCACCAACCGGATTCGCGATTCTCAAAGAAGTCATTAAACACAAAACATCCAAGGAAAAAGTATCAACAAGTTCTTTTGATATAAAAGAATGGGACGCACCCGTATCAAAAAGAACTCGAATAGGATGATCACGAAATAAAATAATTCCATCCAGAATAGAATGAGAAATACCTTGGCCACGAGATGTGTTGCCAGGGGCTTGAGCAACATTAAGCTTTCCCTCCTTCCTGCCCTGAAGCTTGGGGCATGAAGATATAACATGACCGGGAACTTTGCAGTAGCGACAAGAGAGAGACTTTGGGCACTTGTTCGCATAATGGTCCTTCGAACCACAATTATAGCATTCTCCACGGCCAAAGGAAGAAGTCTTTTCCACGGAGGTTGCTTGCTTCCCTTTCTTATTGGGATAAGGTCCTTTGAATTTATTGGGCCTCTTCTTGTTGTTGAAGTTTGGTTTGGAACCCACCACTTCAACATCATTCTCCCTATCCGCCTCTTGAAGACGAAGAGCGATATCAACGAGTTGGTTGAAAGAAACTTCTAATTTTAGAAGTAATGGCTTCGTGAGATTTTTGTTTAAGCCATAAACGAACCTCTGGTTCTTCTTTAAAGGGGTGCTGATGTATTCAACCCCATATTTGGAAAGCGACTCGAAGGAGGCGACGTAATCAGTCACGGAGGACCCACCTTGAACTAGGTCTATAAATCGTCGAGCCAATGTCACTTTCTCTGCTTCCGGTACAAATTTCAACTCGAAGCGTTCTCGGAATTTCTCCCAAGTGAGATCCGCTTCATTAGTTTCAGAAATAAGAAGTCGTACCAGTCCAATGCTCTTTCTCGGAGCATATTTGAGGCCACCTGAACTCGGTGAAGGTCAATAAGGTTCATGCGAGAAAAGATTCGATCGCATGACCTTAGCCAAGCCTATACTTCAATAACAGTTTTGGAACCTTTGAACGGCTCCCCACCCAAATTAGTGTAATCGCTACACAAGCGTGCAAATCCCGACTTTGGGTGAGTAGGTTCCGGGTTAGCTCCAGCTGCTTGAGCATTTGTCACTAAATCAAGAAGCTGTTGAGCAGTCATAAAAACTCCATCCTGGGGTGGAGTGCTAGATGGCACGGCTCTTGGGCGGCCTGGTCTAGACATTTCTCTTCCTTAGAAAGAAAGAAGAAGGAGAAAAAGGTTATTCACCAAATTGAATATCAAGCAATCTTGATAGACAAAACAAGGAATCATAAAAGAAAATAGGATAGAACGGTACGTAGACCCA
Organism: Allium cepa; assembly: GCA_030765085.1. NCBI lineage: Eukaryota > Viridiplantae > Streptophyta > Magnoliopsida > Asparagales > Amaryllidaceae > Allium > Allium cepa. The sequence continues at coordinate 620,602,928 of CM060942.1, forward strand.
AATAAAATCCTAAAGCACGACTCCTAAGAAAGACTTAGGACGATGATCCTTGTTATAATATTCCATATTGTTCCGAAGTTTGGCTCTGATACCAAGCTGTGACGCCCCACCTCTATACCCACGCTAGCCAAGAACATTACTGTGAATGCTGTCAACTAGCACGGAGAATAAGGCTGTTGAGGAGCGACCATCTGTATAATTGCTTTGTGCGAGTACCGATATACCGGATAAAAATATAACTTTTCATCTCAAGAGGAAATCGGACATACCGACAAAAACTCAAAGCTACTACACAGTGGCTATAAAGGTCTTCGGAAACAAATATAGAAATAAACATAACACAAATCAGTCACAGACAATTCATATCACAAAGGCGGAAATAGATATGAATATTACACATGAAATTGTATATCAGAGTAGTGGTCTAAAAAGATCCACAATATCACAAAAGAATAGTTACATGAACTACACAAAAGAATAAGTATACATTGTGGAGTCTATATCTCAAATGTATACAACAAAAACTACTAATCTAAGTAGTTAACCAAAAGTCAGAGGAATCAATCCCAAGAGAGAAGTCAAGCGGAAGCACCTGTAACATCTCGGTCTGACCCGAGTATTATTTTAAGAAGAAAATAATAAACAGATCAGTCTAGCTATAAATATCAGGTGAAACGATATAGAATAAGAGATATGACTAAACACATAATAATCACTATGCCAAGCTGTGATATATATAAGTAATTGAAAATCAACAAGAGATTAACCAATATCACCAAATATACACAAGAATCAAAGAAATGTCATACTCCTTATTTCGTTGACCAAACCACAAATATTGACGATAATATCAACGTCAATCACAAAAGTCAATGACACACAAATTCACCAATGCACAAATATTGACAATAATATCAATGTCAATCACAAAAGTCAATGACACACAAATTCACCAATGCACAAATATTGATAAAACTTATCAATGGAAATCACGAAAATTGGTGAAACACAAATTCTAGAAATCATCTCAAGAAATCCAGAAATCACAAAGGGGGGGAGGCCTATCACAAACGGGAGCATAAAGCCCACCAACACGTGTATCACAAACGGAATGCTAATTCCATGGTTGCTAACCATCATAAATTGAACCGAAGCTCCACAAACGGCCCGAAGACCATGGGTTGCTACCCCACCAAATTGAGTCGGAACTGCACAAAACGGGGTTTAGTCTCCCTCGCAGACAAAGAGACATCGCACATTGCTAGTCTAAATCACAAAGATGATCGTCATGATCATCAATAAGTGTCAATTACACTAAGCTAGTAAATATATGAGTTTAGCATCATGTCCCATAAACACTAGCTTAACTTAAATATTTACGAACATTTTGTAAGTTTCCACTAGAAAATTGTCACAAGAGATTCAATCGAACAAGTCCAAGAATTAACTGAACAAGTAAACGCAAGCGTTTCATACCACTTGTTTTACTACGCCGTTTAATTAGATTTCTCATACGAGTGAGGTAAAGGTTTGTGTATACTAGTAGATTGGAAAACGGTTTTATAAACGAGTTTGATATTGAAAATATAGATGAAATCGTTTTGATAAAGAAGTTTTGATATTTAATACTAGTATTGAAACCTTTATATTTTTAAAGTGACAAATCACAAAAATGATTGTAGAACAATCAATCACTAAAATTCACATTCGAAGACGTGAATAAAATCCAAAGAAATCGATACCAAATCCATAGAAATGGATATTTCCAAAAAGATCCATAAAAAGAAGTCATCAAAGTCGACAATAAGTGATAACGATTAATAGGATCGCTAAAATCGATAAACAATGGAAATTCACACAAAACAGCCTGAATAGGCAAAAATAAACATTTCCAGACGTCTGATTTGGAATCCAGACGTCTGGATTTGTTCTTTGGAAATAACCCAGAGAACACCCAGACGTCTGAAACCTCAAGTCAGACGTCTAAGACCTATCCAGACGTCTGGTTTGATGGTTCAGACGTCTGAAAATAGTCTCTGGCTTTTTTTTATAATATGCGTGCATACATTTTTACTTTCCAGGTCCAAACCAGACGTTTGGACTTGGTCACCAGACGTCTGGTCACCTGGTCTAGGCAACAATTTGCCTAGGCCAAAGTGGCCAAAACATATCGGGAGCGATCGGACGAGCAACGACGACTCAAGATTTATGCCTAGCGACAACCCGGTCTTATAGGCTCTCCGAAACACCTCTTAAAGCATGATCAAACATCAAAGTTTGGATTTTTAAAGATTTGACTAAAAAACACCAAAAATTGAAATATTCACCAAATCAATCCAAACCAAAAGCAAATGCACATGAATAATTGTTAGGAATTCATACCTAACAACCAAAAATACTTATAGTCATAGATGTGAGATAAAAATCTCACCTTTTCACAAAATCAAACAAGAAGAAACTTGAAAGCAAATGGAGAATCAACCTCTCTTCAACACAACCCAATTGAGCTTGAATCTAAGCTCAAAAATAAGAACATTCCCAAAATTAGGTTTAGGAATTTCTGAAATTGGTAAGAGAATAAGTTGGAGAAGAAGAAGAGAAGCTTACCAATGGGTTCTTCTTGAGTTTGGAGCTAGGAATTTGATTTGCAAGAGAAACTAGGGTTTTGGAGTTTTTAATTTCCAATCTCTCCCACCATTAATGTTATAAAAACTGAAAAGAGAAGAGAATGAGGGTGAGTGGGGAAGAGTGGCTCAGATTTGAGCATAAGTTAACATATGGTTGAGCCCAAAACCAAACCCAAAGTGAAAAGTAGCAAAAATCAACTTTCTCCAAACATATCGAAGCTTATACTCAAAAAGGTCGCAATCGGCATTTTAAACTCAATGAGAGTGGTCCCGAGTCCTAATTCGACCGTATGCAAAAAGTAGCTTTTCGGACTAAAATCCGACTAACGATAAAATATTTAAATAAAATATTTAAATATAAAATCGATAAATATGCGGGCTGTTAAACTTATCAATACCCGAATTTGGGTTTCTTCTATTATTCCCAGATAAGGGTTTCCGAACTACTACTGTTTCTTCCCAAATGAGGATTCCTAGTCCTCTATGACTTATTTCGAGATGATGAACCTTATACTTTGATTATTCAATTATTCTTGGTCTTCTGTCGCTTACTTCTAGAAATGGATTTCTAAACTTCTATTAATTCCTGATTTGAATTTCTTGTCCTCTATTAATTAATTCCATAATTAGATTTTTGGTTTTCTATAACTAGAGTTGGATTTTTGGTCTTCACTTGTCATTAACAATGTTAGATCTCAGACTTATGTTATTATCAGATAAGAATTTCCTGTCTTTAATCGTTTCCCAACTATGAATTTCTCATCACTTGTAATCTTTAGATGAGGGTTTATTAGTTTCCATTATTTAGATTTTGAAAATTCTATTATCAAGAATCTTACACTATCTCCAATAATACAAAGAAACTACTGAACATATTCTCATATGAATTTCAAATTAATGATACAAAAAATGTTGCCTACTTTGTACTTTGTAGGAAAAGTGATAAGGAAACTATTGAAAATAAAATGATGCAAAGGAGAATTCTTGGATTTTCATCCTAAAGAAAAAAAAGCTTCTTTCATACAAGGAGGGGCAAATGTTAACCATAAAGCTCACTCCAGAATGTAAGAATAAAGGAAAGCCAACGAAAACATTAAAGAAATTTTACAAGAATTAAAGGGAAGGGTTCGACCATGATTCAAAAGTGGGGTTTCGAAGAGAAATTTCGAAGAGATTGAGTTCCTCTTACAAGCATTGAATGCTCTTGCAAATATTGAGGAGAGAATGAGTTTCCAAAGGAGTCGAAAGGGGTCAAGGCTATCCTTCCGCTTCAATTGATACTTTCGAGACAATTGTTTTCACATGCATAAAGGAATTTCGAATGTGTTAGAAGTGTTAGAACTGCACCAGCCCGTAGTGGAAGTTATGGGTGAATTTCAAAAATTTACCCTACTGGATCTTTATTGGGCCCATGAAGTCTAACTGATGTTAGAACATTTCTAAATTTCATTTAAATAAAATAATTTATTTTATTTAAATTCAAGTATATTAAGTTATGAAATTAATTTTATTTTATTTAGTTTATACACAAATGTATCATATACATATATGTATGAGTGCATGTGTAACATAATAATCCGATAAAGGTATAATATGCCCATATATATATGTTGAGATTTACATCGCAACAGACATATTAGCTCATTTTGTATATGTTCGTCGACGGATATTCTATCGGTTTAGAAAACCATCGAACGAATTTAGAGATAAAAATAACCGCAAGCGCACGGTGTACGAATGTAGCACGTGGCGAATACGGGTCGTCCGTAGGGAATTGATGATTTTAAAATTCTACTCAATCAAATTAACCAAAGTTGGAAGAGTGATTAACTAAAAAAAAGAAGAAAAATGACAAAAGAAAATAGATAAAAATATGAGAGTGTTAAGACAATTTAGAGGCAATTTCCACTCTCTAGATCACATAAATCAACAATTTGAAGTTATGATCTCTCTTTTCTTGTCATTAGTGAATTAGTTGATGTGCTTATCATATATATGGTATATTTGTGCTATTAATTAGCTCAATATAAACCATCAAACTATAACACAACCACTAATACACTTTTACATCTCATAAAATATGACAACAAAGTTGAAAGCAAAATTTATTTTAAGCATGGCCTATTAACCATTAATTAGAAATATAAGCCATCAAATTTCAATTTCAACAATCACTTCTTTGCCATAATCATATGTAGATGAAGAGGCAATTTGTGTTTTGTTTGTTTAAGCATAGCCTATTTGTTATGAACAACATAGACTATCAAATTCAAAGCTAAACAACATCATTAAACCACTTCAAGTGTTTCTATTAAAGCACAAAAAGAGAGTATAAACATCAAAATGTTGCATCTACATACTAGAGAGCTTCATTACCCCTAAATTGTAGGGATTAAGCTCTCATATTTGTTATCAAATCAACAAATGTAAAAAGCAACATGAAAGAAAAAAGAAAGGAAAATGAAAGCTAATGGAAAAGACAACTATTCTAATTGCATAAAGGAAAATCTACACTACTTGCATAAAAGAAAATGAACATGTAATTAAAAAGAAACAATAATTAACATTGCATAAAAGAAAAGAATTACATAAGAGAAGAAATGGCTAAGTAGCCATGAAAAGAGAAAGAGAGCTTTCTTTTATTTGATCTAAACTAAACTAAAGAGAAGGAGGCCTAAGAGAGACTAAGAGAGGAGATCATGTTACATGAAACATATGGGTATTTATACATGTATGAAACCCTAATTCATATTTTTGGGGAATACCCAAAATGCCCCTTAGGAAGTGTGGAGGCCAAGTAACCATTAACATGTCTTAATCCCCTATTAAGTGTACATGAAGCCATTAAGTCCAAAAGCATGTGCATTAGCCTTTAATTTGTACATTAAGGTAGGTGGGGTCCTCCATGTTCTTCACTTTGAATTATTTCCATCTTCATTCCTTTGTATTAATTTTGTGCATGCATATCTTCATGAAACCACTTCTATTTGAGATCAATTTCCTACAAAAATATATACAAATTTTCAATTAAATTTTCTCAAATTAATATATGCACAAAAATGACCATTTTGCCCCTGGATGAAGATGAATATGTGACAATTTCAAATAATATGAATTTTGGTTTAAATAGGTTAAAATACCCAATATGATCATTTATTTAATTTAAAAAGAACAAATATGGTGGTAAAAATATGCACATTTACGTGCACATCAAATACCCCCACACTTATCTTTTTATTCGTCCTCGAATAAAGAAAAACTAAGATAAATCCGTTTTCGTAGGGAGCACGATTGCATTGAGCGTATGCAACAAGCCGTTAAACCTCTGGGCGTCCCCAGTAGGACGAGTGTTGTCTCGTGAGGGTTTTCAGCGGATACTACCCACAAAATTCAAATGCAGAATGAAAATATTTACAAAATGCAAGATTTATTTACAAAGAGAGATGAATGCAAATTTTGAAAATATTTACAAATGAAGGATTTATTTTTAAATTGACACGAATAAGTTAAATATAGGTTTTGGTTATTATCTTGAAAATTTATGTCATTTACTCGTCAAAATTTCCAACAAAAATCAAGTTATCATATCAAATAGACTATAGTTTAACTCGTTGTTTTGGTTAATAACAAAGTGTAACTATGAAATGGATCCTTAGTTGATTATCAAAGTTTATCAAAGTGGTATTTTCATTTCTTTTCAATAACAAATCAAATCAACTAAGTAAAAATAGTGCTAGGATTTCAATTTCTTGCTCTCTCATTATTTGCAAGAAAAATTACACACCTAGCTCAGGTAAACTGAGGCCAGATGTACAACCCATGCACTGCCTTTCGGGCTTATGTGAGGGGAGCACAGAGCATGGCGAGTGCACACACTTTCATGCATACACTATCGACCGTAGGTGGTTTTTATTAAGTCTTTTTTTTACATGTGTTCCATACATCATAACTGTGAGGACTTTTAAATGAGTATGAAAGCACATAATCAAGAATTCCAAGTAATTCACCCATGCATAACCGTGACGACTTTTAAATGAGAGTGAATACTTTGGATGTATTATTATTATTTTTTTATAATTTTTTTTTAAGAGAGAGAGAGTTTTGCAAAATCATTTTAGCACTGTTTAACTTAGAAGACAGAAAAAAATGTTATATCCTTTACTTTAAATTCACCACTTTTAAAACCAAAATTTTCAATTAGGATGTATTTCATAATTAACACGTATGAATCTTCCTATATACTAGTTAAACCATTGTTATTTATAATCAAACTTCATTTTTATTTTTTGTTAAGACAAATAAATTTTCAATAGTTTCAATTTAATAAACCAAAACCATATATTTATCCTATAGCGTTTCTTTAAAAATAAATCAAAAACACTAAACATAAATTCTTCTTTTGTTTTTGGATTTTTTTTTTGAGTTTTTGGAAGAAAAATGAAACATTAATCCTGAAAAATCAAGAAGAAGATGAGTCTCCCCCCACACTTGATTTTGACTGTGTCCCCACAGTCAACCCAAGTGAAAGGGATGTTTATTATTATTTACATGAAAACGAACGGTATTTACACGAGATCAGAAAGTATATTGTCAAAAAGTAAATGAAACGGTCTTCCAAACATCGATTCATTTGTCGCGTTGAGTATACGAGACACAGCTTAAGCTCGAAAAACCAAATCGTAAAAGATTTCGAAGTTGAGTGTGGATTTGGAAAAACGAAAGTTGTTTTATTGAAAATCGTATGAGTTGTTTTATTTTCGATGATTTTTGGGGTTGATAAAACAATTGATTGAAATTCAAGTTTATTTTCACCAAATTGAAGTTCAAACTTATCATTGAAAACTTCTTCAAAATTATCGATTTCAAAATCAAAACGGTGATCGAAATTTTCCCCTTTAGAATTCAACAACTCATTTTCAAAAAGTCCATAAAACTCATGTTCGTTAAATTCGACTTCCTTTGTTGGATTATCAACAACTTCATCATGTAAATCGAGTTTCAAAGTTGTCGTATTCAAATTTTCAGAAAAAGGAAGATCGAAGTTTAAATCGAGTTTCGCACCCTCAGAAGAATTGAAATCCAACTCAATTACCGTATTTTCAACAACTTGATTAAGACCATCATTATCAAATTCAAAAGTTGTTATTTGAAAATCGTCGATTTGGGTAAAAGGTGGATTATCACTTGACTCATCACACGTTGAGATTTGATTTTGTTGTTCATGTTGTTTCATATAAGTTTCAAACAACAAATCCGTGTGATCATCGTAAATTTCATTCATTTGTTCAAAAAAATCCAATTTATAGTTATTAAATTGAGAATTTTCAATTTGGATTTGTTGAGAACAAAAAATTTCATGGTTAAGATTATTCCCATTGCCAAATTCGTTTGAAAAGTTGTTCCCATTTTCATGTTGAGTTTGGAATTCATTTTGGAGTTCGAAATTAAATTGGCATGGGTTATAATCATAATCGTTTGAATTTTGAATTGAATTCAAATATTGATTATTTTGAAAACCTTGATTCAAGTTATAGCACAAATATGAATTACACCACTCATTTATCTCTTGATTTTGTTGTGTAGCGATTTCAAGTAAAGATGAAATACTACTTTCAAGATTTGAAGCTTGGTCATCGTTTTGAAAATTTTGTGGTTCAAAATTCAAATCGTTTAAAGAATAGTTGTCGTTAAAATATCCACACGAATTTGGAGTGAAATCATATGGATTATATTGATTTTCGCAACTATTGTAAACTTCACGTAAGTGGGGAAACTCGGACATTTACAAGAATGTTTTTGTGTTTTTTTTTTGGTAAAAGAAAAATATTTACAAATGGAATTTATTTTTCAAAATGGAAAATCGATTTTTGTTTTGTTTTTATTTTTCAATCTTTTTTTTTTTGCTGAATTTTGGTTTTTCTAAAATTTTTTGGATTTTTTTGAAATTTCAAAGAAAAGGATTTAAAAATTTCAAAGAAAAAGGAATATTTACAATTTTTTTAGTTTTGGATTTTGAATTTTTTTTTGTTTTTTTTTTAAATATGCATGAACTAATGCAACTAAATGAATGCAAGGGTTAATTACAAATGATTTATCCTAAGTTAACACAAAATTGTATAGTCACACACTGTCTTAAATCAACAAAAATATTTCTCAGCCAGGTAACGGGTAGGGGTTATCGGTGCACCACGAATCACCGTAGCAATGCAGCCGAAGGTTTAAGTACCTTCAGAGGAACAACCACTATAATATTTACGAATCACCGTAATATTTATAAATGGTTATTACTCTGCCGTAGCCTAGACACCAAGAAATTAAATTGTTCAAAGAAGACAACTGTCAATATACAATTAAGTGAGTTATTATTTAATCAAATTGTAAGATGAAATGCAAAGCTGAAATAAAACGTGTATTAATAATCCAACTAGAACGAAATTTTGTTTTTGCTTTTGATTTCGATTTTTTTTTTTTGGTTAATGCAAGAAACTAACAATGCAAGACAAACAGAAACAATAGATATATACAATGCAAGGAAAATAAAAAGGAAATTATAAATAAGCAAGCAGTTTTTTTTTTTTTGGCAAGCTCGAAGCCCACAATTTATTTTAGCAAGCAAGTCTCCTCCTTCTGCAATTCTGCTTTGGCACCCTGAAATAAAAACAAGATATATACAAGGTTTTTTTTTTTTGGAAAGGAAACTTAAAAGTAGGGTTTTACTTAAAAAAAATAAAATTTAGGAATATATATGCCAAAGAAGAAAATAAAACAAGTGAAAACAAAATTAAACGAAGGTAAAACAAATGAAAACAAAAAAAAGTGAAAAAGGATACTTCTTATTTGTTTGTTTTTTTTTTAAGGAAGAGATGAAAAAAATTAAAAATTGGAACTTCAAGCTAAAAAAAAAGGAATTGCCGCAGACCAACCAAGTCCCAAATCGACTTCCAAAATCAAAATCACAATCACAATCGAAATCGAAATGCAACTTTGAAAATCGAAATTGGACTTCAGAAAATCAAAATCCCACATCAACACTTCTCTGCCATCAAGTAATTCAATTCGAAGGCTGGTGATTAGAAAAGAGGCAATATTCAAGCTTGCGATTTGGTGGGTAGAGTTGCTTGTCGTGGTTGCTTTGCGTCGACTTGGGTGAGTTCGAGGCGGCAGTCGTGTCGAGTGTCTTCGATTTCAACGAGTGTTGGAGGAAAATTGTGGTGCAGCGATGTTTACTTGGTGATAGAGTAGCAGATTCAGGTGAGTTGCTGTACTATGAAACTCGGTGGTGGTTCAGATGGCATTTTTTTTCCTTTTTGAAATGCAAGGGGGATGGTGAAGGTTGTGAGAGTGTGTGTTGTTTTGGGTTGTTGGCAGAGGAGAAGTGGGTCTGATGTACAGAAGTCAGGGTGGAGCTCAGGTATGCAGGTGGAAGTGTATGTAGAGAGAATTGATGAATGGGTTGAAGTCGAAGGCAATAAGCAAGTTGAAATTTGCAGCAATGGATGGTTTTGGCAAGGGCAGAATTGCAGAGAGGTTTGAAGAGAAAAAGGGAAGATGTGGTATGTCGTTGTGTAGTGCAGAGCAGAGAAAAGATATGGAACAGTTTGTTGATGGTAGAGGAGTTTGTATTGATGGTAGAGGATGTTTGTTTCTAATGAAAAGAAATGAATAATGAAGAAGTTGATGGTGGAGAAGACTGTTGATCAGGTTCAGGTTGAAGATAGGAGTGTAATGGTGGTTGTTGAGTATGTGGGAGTGGAGTGTTTGAATGGTTGCTGAAGTGGTGAAAAAGAAATGTGACAGTTGTTATATGAAATGAAGGTGGTATGAAAGAAGTGTTGGCAGTGGCTGACAGAGGCAATTGAATTTGAGTGCAGTGGGGTGGAAAGATCTTCAGGTGATTATGAAGGAGGTTGGTTTATATGGAGCAGGCAGAAGTTGGTTGAGTTGGTTTGTGAAGTTGTGTAAGTGGTGTAAGGGGGAGGGGGTATCTTGTCGCCGCACAGAAGTGTGCAGGTTGGGTGGCAGTTTTGGTAGTGGTGTTATGTGCAGTTGCAGTTTTGGATTAGCAGTGGTATGATAGGTAGTGGAGATAGGCGATGGTTGTTTGGTATGACGGGTTACTTGAAAATTGTGGCAGGGGATATGTGGTTTGTGATTGTGGTCAATGGAGAAGGGGGTTTCTGGTGGTTGCACAGTGTAGTTTGCAGTGGTGATAGTATTGCTGTGTTTGGCAGTGGGAGGAGAAGTTTGTAGAGTGTAGTGCAGTGTGAACTGGTTTGGTCGTATGTGGTAGAGATGTTGAGATGGTGGTGAAGAAGGTTGTGGCAGATGATGAAGGGGTGGGGTGATAGCAGTGACCAGTGGGGATGATAGAGATGGTTCACTTGTGGTTGCTGTGCAGTTTTAGTATGTTAGGCAGTGTAGTCTGGTTGTGGTGATAGATGACAGTAAGGTAGTGGGAATGATGAGCAGTTTGCAGAGGAATGGCAGAGGTTTGGGGTTGCTTGTTTGATGTTGTAGCTGTTATGATATTGCAATATTGTATGATGATGTGTTGGATGGTTGTGGGGGAGGCAGGAGCGTATGTATATGAAGTTTGATGCAAGGCACAGAGAGGCAGAAATGTATGGAGGAAGTGAACAGGGAAAGTTCGTGCACAGTGCACAGAACAGTAACACTGTCTTTTTTTTCTTCAGAAAATGTAAACAAGGAAAAAAAATTGAAATGTAAATATAAAAGTGGCAATGCAATAAACTAGTTTTATTTGAAATCGTGTATGTTGTCTTTTTTTTTAAATAGAAATATGCAAATGTAAAATGGAAACTAGCAAACAACAAAATCAAAATGCACACAAACAAAAATGAAAACAATCTTAAACACACACAATTTTTTTTTAATGCAAACACACAAAATAAAAGCACACAAAAATCAAAGAAAAATAATTCGAAGAATAGAAAAGAAATCAAAGCAATTCCCCGGCAACGGCGCCAAAAACTTGTTCGTCGACAGATATTCTATCGGTTTAGAAAACCATCGAACGAATTTAGAGATAAAAATAACCGCAAGCGCACGGTGTACGAATGTAGCACGTGGCGAATACGGGTCGTCCGCAGGGAATTGATGATTTTAAAATTCTACTCAATCAAATTAACCAAAGTTGGAAGAGTGATTAACTAAAAAAAGAAGAAAAATGACAAAAGAAAATAGATAAAAATATGAGAGTGTTAAAGACAATTTAGAGGCAATTTCCACTCTCTAGATCACATAAATCAACAATTTGAAGTTATGATCTCTCTTTTCTTGTCATTAGTGAATTAGTTGATGTGCTTATCATAAGTATGGTATATTTGTGCTATTAATTAGCTCAATATAAACCATCAAACTATAACACAACCACTAATACACTTTTACATCTCATAAAATATGACAACAAAGTTGAAAGCAAAATTTATTTTAAGCATGGCCTATTAACCATTAATTAGAAATATAAGCCATCAAATTTCAATTTCAACAATCACTTCTTTGCCATAATCATATGTAGATGAAGAGGCAATTTGTGTTTTGTTTGTTTAAGCATGGCCTATTTGTTATGAACAACATAGACTATCAAATTCAAAGCTAAACAACATCATTAAACCACTTCAAGTGTTTCCATTAAAGCACAAAAAGAGAGTATAAACATCAAAATGTTGCATCTACATACTAGAGAGCTTCATTACCACTAAATTGTAGGGATTAAGCTCTCATATTTGTTATCAAATCAACAAATGTAAAAAGCAACATGAAAGCAAAAGGAAAGGAAAATGAAAGCTAAAGGAAAATGAAAGCTAGTGGAAAGGACAACTATTCTAATTGCATAAAGGAAAATCTACACTACTTGCATAAAAGAAAATGAACATGTAATTAAAAAGAAACAATAATTAACATTGCATAAAAGAAAAGAATTACATAAGAGAAGAAATGGCTAAGTAGCCATGAAAAGAGAAAGGGAGCTTTCTTTTATTTGATCTAAACTAAACTAAAGAGAAGGAGGCCTAAGAGAGAATAAGAGAGGAGATCATGTTACATGAAACATATGGGTATTTATACATGTATGAAACCCTAATTCATATTTTTGGGGAATACCCAAAATGCCCCTTAGGAAGTATGGAGGCCAAGTAACCATTAACATGTCTTAATCCCCCATTAAGTGTACATGAAGCCATTAAGTCCAAAAGCATGTGCATTAGCCTTTAATTTGTACATTAAGGTAGGTGGGTAGGTGGGGTCCTCCATGTTCTTCACTTTGAATTATTTCCATCTTCATTCCTTTGTATTAATTTTGTGCATGCACATCTTCATGAAACCACTTCTATTTGAGATCAATTTCCTACAAAAATATATACAAATTTTCAATTAATTTTTCTCAAATTAATATATGCACAAAAATGACCATTTTGCACCTAGATGAAGATGAATATGTGACAATTTCAAATAATATGAATTTTGGTTTAAACAACTTAAAATACCCAATATGATCATTTATTTAATTTAAAAAGAACAAATATGGTGGTAAAAATATGCACATTTACGTGCACATCAGTATATCATGCATGTTTTCCAAATATGTGCATATACATGTGTTACAACACACACATACATGTATGTATAAATGTATTATATATAATATATGAACATAAAACATTTATATATAGACAAATACATACATATATATAGAAACAGAGAGAACAATTATTAAAATGATTTATAATTCAAAATTAACTTGGTTTTGCAAACATAATAATTTTAGTATTTTAATTTGTATATATTATGATTAAAATAATGTTTCCATCCATAAATAATTAACATAAAATAATCTATAGATGAAAATTCAAATTTTACAATTCTTGAAAATCTAGGATCATAAATTAGAGCTTAGAAAAAATATAAAGATTTTTCAAAATTGAAATATCATTTTTAAAAGCGAATACATTGATTTCGGTAATAATTATTTAATATAAAATAATATATTATTGAAAATTCAAATTTTAAAGTTTCAAAAATTCTAGGATGATGAATAAAAGGTTATGAAAAAGTTTAAAGAAATTTTCAATTAAATTATTACTTTTAATAAATCATAAAAAAAAATTTCGAAATAATATTAATTATTAAAAATAATAAACTATATTGAAAAATTTCTAAAATTTTCTATATATTTCTGAAATGATATAATATTTTTATAAATACAAAATTGAATTTTTAATGTAATAATTATTTTATATATAACAAACAATTCAAATATTCAATAAATATTAATTTAGAATATATGTATGATAATTAATTTCGAATTTGCAAATTCATATTATATATAAAAAAGCATACTAAATTTTTTTAAATCATATATATATATATATATCTTATATATGTGTATATGCTATTATGAGAGAGAAATATACACTAATATATATATATGTGTGTGTGTGTATGAATTTATTAATAAATATATATAAAAAAATTATTAATGACAAAAATTGATTTTATACAGTAAAATACATTTGTCTATATATAAGTCAAATAGTATAACAAACAAATTACGTACATAACCAAACTAATTTTTGACAACTACATCTACTTGCAAAATTTCACCTAACTAATCATATAGTAGCAATATATTTAAACAGATATGAAATTGCTCATTATAGGATCATAGAATATTATTTAATTATTGTAATATGAATTAAAATTACCAAATTAATGATTCCTTTGAATCCAGGTTGAAGCAATAACTTCCTTTTACTGTTCTTGATTCGTCGGATTGCAAGTCCGGAATCACCGACCTCTAACTATCGATATTTTAATTTGAAAATATTTGAGAATTTTGGAGTGGATCGAGAGCTATGTTTTAACCAGCAATGTTGAAGGTAATGACGGCCAAAAAAGGTTAGTCATTATTTTAGAAATACATGCACGGGGGCGTGCACAAACACACATATATGGGCTTTTAAGCTCAAGGAAAAAGCTGAAGAAATTTTTTGTTTTAAGGACATGACATTTGCTTTTTGGGCTGAAGGACGCTTTCCTGTGTAAATCACAGAATGCTAGTTGTAACTATCATTTTATGCTTACACTATAAAGTGTCCTTCGGACTAAAAAGCAAACTTGTTGTTCCTGAGACTAATTTTTTTTACAACATCTTCCCTATGCCTATTTTCCTAATATATATATATATAGGGTTTTATAAGAAAGAAACGAGGATAACCTTTTTACCCATTCTCACTTAATCTCAATCCATTATCTCTAAGCCAATTCTCTATGTTTTAGCCACCCTAGACCTCTCTAAAACCAAAATTTTGTAGCCCCAATGATGGGCTTAAACTTATCTAAGCACAAGCCAAAATACCATGCAATTAAATCTAATTTAATCGCTTGTCGATATTGTATATCAATCGATATATTTACAGCTATTATAAATATATATAACATTATTTAATTCTCAAATCATATTCAAATTTTATAATTAATATTTCATAAATATTAATTAATTTAATTAATTTATAACAATTATAAACTAATTAAATCATTCGGTCTTAAGGGAATTCGTCGTTTCGGCTGTGTAACTCTTGGGTGTAAATTTGGTCAACAATTAACATCGAACTATTTTAATGTTAACATTCACACGTCACTTAGCAAGTGGTGTTAAACTATGTCCAAATTTATCGCTTACTCATTTTCGATAAAATCCAATTTTAGTTTAACAAGCATTACCCACGGTTGTGACATATGTTTACACCAATTCTCTATGTCAAAATTATATCTCTTTGGACTTATGGAATTTGGTAATGGTCAAAATTCCAACCTCATCCACATTCAACTTTATAGTTCAAATACAAAGTCCTTGGTTCAATAATAAAAACTATTATTAACCAAAATGCTCTGGCCATTGAATTTGACTTTGAGTTATCTTGAGTTGACTGTGATACTAACCGCATAAAACCGAGGAGACGAATCCTCTCTTGAATAGTGCTTCACTTCCAATACTTCCACTCTACCCAACTATGATCACTTTATGGACACTATGCCATGATTTGGCTATAATCAAAGCGGAGCTTTCATATTGAAGATCCACATTATTCTCAAGTCGAGAGAACTGTGTAAACCAGTCACATCGATATTTCCTGTTTGACCTTAGTTATATTAACCAATACTAAACTATCGACTGAGTCCTTCCATAGTTATCCAATAACTATTAGTACGTAACCTCTAGGTGCCCCCCAAAAGTCATGAGCAAAACACTGCCCAACATTTAGAGAGCGTTACCAGTCTCAACGGCTACATCGATATCTAGTCTCGATACTTCTTGAATAGGAATATTTAAAATGTTATATTTGTTTCATTGTGATAAATTATTCACAGCTACACCACTTCATAACTACTATCACAAAATATACCATTTGTGGATTTTTCTATTAAATATACATATGCTTTTAATTAAGTTAATTAATTAATATAATCAAGTTATATCTACTATATAATAGGAAGAAAATACCTTTTATTTCGAACAAGATTGGTCAACAAATTAGATATATGTAACAAATTACATAATTACCCCTAGCGCATACCCCTAACTCTATCAATCTCCCACTTGCACTTAGGGTCAATTATAGGATCTAATTCCAACTTCTCCAATCAGTTTTCTCAAAACGAATTAGTTCAGTCCCTTAATGAATGGGTATGCTATTATGTTTTAATTATCTACTTTCTCGATTAACTCTCTGTGACACTGATAAACTGCATTTATCATGTGGAATAATTCGAAGTACGTCTTTCGATTCTAGTGAGCTTTAAGTTCTATCATGACCAATTTCATGACGTCGTTATCTTATAACAATATTTTGGGATTCTCAACATTTGTAATTGCCTTTGGCTCAATTATAAATTTGTTCATTTATATCTATATACATTAGTTTATCGTAGCGCTGTTCAAGTTAACTTTCTCAACATTTCGTTCAATCGACCACAATCGCCTTTATTTTGAAACATTTTCAAATTAAAGATTTTGACTTGAAGTTTACCATTGATATGTTATACTCAATGTCACTTATAAAAGTTTGTGTCTAAATGTTCCATCATAACAAGTTCGTTGTTTCTATAAACAATCCTCTAGTATTTCATAAATAAGCGAGAACGCCTCAAACTACCATTTAGTGAAATCAATTTGGATTTTATATTTTCTCGATGTATCAAATACATAAACAAAACATAATATCATACACAATGTAACATGTATGATAATTCATACTGCTAATGCATAAGGAATCCAACTTACATGTTCCCCTTTTAATAGGGTGCTCTTGTATATCGTTTGGGATAATCCCTTTATCTTTTATACTCACCGTAAAAGATATCATTTATAATCCAAAATTGAGTATTAAAAAAACTATAGTTGATTTTAATACAAGCATATTGTTAAAATCAACAACGTTTTGTTTGCTTATAGTTTAGAAATATCAATGTACCTTTTAACGTTCTTTCTAATGAGCACACGCTTCCTCTGCACTTTGATTGAAAATCAAACTATTTGATATTTCTAGGAAGATACTTATTCAATCTTGATGCTTATAAAATGATACATTAGTATCATTTCTTAGATCATGTCCAAAGACTCACCAAACCCAATATCTCTCCCACTGACTTTGAGCCATTTATGGTTAATATGTGTAAACGGATTAGTCTTAATTTTATTTAGAATTTTCTATTTCAATACATAAGTACCAAACACTGTCTTATCGAGTGATAATTTTGTGAGTAAATCTGAATTAACTTGAGCATGTTGAATACCGAATCTGTTATGTTAATTTCAACCATTGAAATTTGTTATATTATTCTTATCAACTTGCTCATTTGATTCCAACCACAATAGTCTTTCCAATAAAGACACAGTCCCGGCCGATGAATCACATCTCTTTGGTTACGTCCATCAAAATCATATTTTGATAGTATACTAAGAATTCTTTCATATCCGTGCATCATACCATATAGAGTCAATAATCGTAATGGTTTAATTGAACAACCGAGTGTAACATATATTTTCAACATTAATAAGAAACTCATAGCTTCTCTTCGATGTGCAAGAATGCTTATTAATGCTATGTGCTCATTTAGGTTACTTAATTTCCCTTCATATTATATAATCAGTTCTATCTATGGATCGAATCCAATTCCATTTAGCTACCAAAAATTTCTCAAAGAAATTCCTTTACAATGAAGTTGATATATCTTGAAACATCAATTATTTCTTAGTGTAAATAGAATAGGCTTTCATAAATGCTTTATGAACTTTTTTATTTATAGTTTACAAAAATTATGTTCAAAACATAAATATGCCATTTGATGACAGACCTTTCCAAAAAACTTTTGGAGATTCATACAAGATCCCCCATTAATAATTATTATGTGCAATTTTTCAATTCGCATAACTTGCCTACTCCTTAGCCTAGGATATGTTGGGATTTCTTACAAACCATTATCTTGTGATTTTGTAAACTATTGTTTAAATGAAATAATATCAACCTTGTGTACTACTCTTAAGTACATGGCCATGTAGAAAGAAACTAACTCAACTTCACTCACAACTAATCGTAAATTGTCCAACAATATCTGATTATTCCTTATAGGTGCGTCACTATGTATCACATGAAGAAGATACTATTGAGATTGAATCTATATTCATTTTTATGTAATTTGAAACTCTTTCCAATATACCCACTTGTTCGTGTTGAATATGCGAGTATATGATTTTTTGTTTGATGATAATAAACATATATATATATATTCATTTAAATGTATTGTTAATGTACTATTTTATTTTTCACATGATTAAATAAATATTGGATGAATAAAATAAATAATACAGAGTTTAAATTCAAACGGATAATTTTATTCAACCAAATATTTATTACAATTTTGAATGGTACAAATTCAAGCTCTCACTATATATATACAATTTTGATTACAATACAAATTCAATTACATCACAATCTTTCATTTACAAATGTCCTCACTACATATCGCTCATTCACTCGTAATTTATCTATAACTTTACTCCAGATTGAAACCAGCATCTGAGCAATCTGCAGAAATAAATATCGACGCAGTTTAATTGAAAATAAAATATTTTTGCAATATAAAATAAAATGTAATTTTGAAAATATTATTTGCCTCAGTTATTTGGGTTGTTCGCCGTCATTTAATTTTGAATTCATCATACACAAACAGCTTGTGACATGCACAGTGTTTCACTGTACATGCCATAAGGTCGTGCACACCGATATATACACTTGATATAATTACGGGGACAGGTAAGCACAAGGCCAAACCCAAATCAAAAGCCGGGTTCAACTCAAGTGAAATAAATATACAGTCATGATTTTAGCACAAGGTCAAACCCGAGCTTTAAAGCTAGATTCGACACAGGTGCGGTCCAAAATACAAGCACAATATGTACAAAGTCATGCAATAGCATGTAGACATCAAGTAGATGAACAAGGCTGCAAACATACATCATGAAAGCAGAGTACACAACAACCACCAAAAATGTCACACAGAGGCAATATCAAAGACAAATGAAAGTCTTGCCATACAACAACAACCACCATGAAACCAAGTTCAACAACATCAAATGAACAGTGCAGAGCTTCAAACAGTACACCATAAATTAACAACAGAATTCATCATATGACAATAATGAAGCAACGCAAACTGACTCAAAGGAACAAAGCCTCATCACCAACATGACTCAATGCATACACCATAATTATCGACCAGACTACACAATGAACTAGCATTAAACAAAAAGGCAGTGCAACAGGACACTAGGCTAGCATGAACAAGATAATAGCTATAATACATGGAAATGGTCAGGCAATATGCATACAACCAAAATTCAAGCCAGAGAAGAATGCACAAACTAGAATGAAACTGTGATACCAGACACATGTACAAGTGTAGTCTCAGCAAAAAATGCAGCGAACAAATATCTTGAACCGGACTTCCAATCAAGCAAGGCAGACAATGGGGACTTTAACACACATGTACAAAGTCAGTGACAATGTCAAATGTTATCACCATAGCCGAAGTCATCAGAATTTCATGGGACGGCAAAGAAAAATTGAACAAGTCAAGTATGCTACAGGGATGAACAAAATCAAGGTACAAATCAAGATCATCAGGGAAGGAACTACATGCCGGAAGAAAATAGTCTCACAAATCAAAGTGGCCAAAGTCAACCACGGCAATAGTAAAAAATTTAACTGGTCAAAGCAAATGTCCGAGCCGTGATGAACAAGGTGTCGAAAAAATGAACAAATCAAACAAGCCGTGGTGGCCAAGAAATTAATCAACACCATGTTAATCAAGTAAACGTAATTATTCGATATGAACAAGTTAGAAATCATCACCAGCATCGAAACAAAATCGAACGGACGGAACAAAGAAATTGGCGAACTCAAACAAATACATACAAACGAAATTATAGGAGATTAAACCCTATATAAACCCTATCATCATCGGCCGTAAATGCATCGAGTTCAAGAAGGCTAAAACAGTAAAGAAAAAGTAACAAATCACATACCAGATTGTTGAATCGTATTCGATCAGTGAAGCAGCCAAAATTGAGCAACGAAGAACGATCGATCAACAAAGCTACACGCAAAATATCCACTTGATTGATCAACAAAGTCGGCAGCTTCGAAAATACTCACGAAAATCGGAACGAACGAGAACGAGCAACAGGAAGCCACCATTTTTCACAAGGAAACGGGCCGATAAAAATAAAGGGGATAATATTTCACTTAAATTTGGGCCTACATCTATAAGTTGTATTTGGGATTAATATTTAATTAGGGTTTTGTTTTTGTTTTGTTTGTTAATTTGTATTTTCCTTTTAAACTTTCGTGTAATTTCTAGTCGTGTGACTAGGGGACAAACTACGTGGCCTAGTTTGAGAATTCGCAACTCAGTGGCTGAGTTGTGACAGAGTTTTGAGCGTAGAGTAAAAGCTAGTCGATAGCGAGAGTCGTGAGTTTACGTGTGTAACCGTCTGACTGCTTAAATTCTAGTAGAAACCTTGGCAGCAACACATAGGCAGGGTTGCCGAAGCTGGGTAAATTCTGTGTCATTCTATTTCTATGTTTATTATTCTGCTACTATCTGTGCTATTTTTATTCTGATATATCTGTGTTGAAATAATTTTATAAACTTCCTCCATAATTTTTATAATTGATAGTATCACCCTATTCACCCCCCAGGGTGAAATCGACCCTACAGTTCGACCAAATCAAATCATTTTGTTCTATTGCGTGTTATTTTCATTTACTTTTCTTATATATTCTATGATTTTATCATAAACTTACTACATGTGTATCCAATACATATGTACATGTTGGTAATAAATCATCAATGAATATAACAAAATATGTGGAACCCTTTTGGTATTAATAGACTTGTGATTGCATATATCAATATGTGTTAATTCAAAGAGTTCATCAACTATTATGATGCTCCCACTGTATGGGTGCAGAGCCATTAATTGTTTGAGATATAATTAACATGTATCATATGATTCATAATCATATAGTAAAATTATTTCTCAAAACTATGACTTAGTCTATATTTCCAAAACAACTGTAAATAATATTAGACACATATGTATTTTTGTTACATCACTTTTTCTATGAAAACAAATTCCATAATATAGTTCAATTTCATAACGAATATTCATAATACTCACATTGAAATATAGCTATATCTATTTTTCAGTCAATACCAAAAATAAACATTATTTCACAAAAAATGTTCGGCACATTTTATGAAACATTTTTCATAATTTGATGCAATCATTAGGTGCTATATGGCATGCTCCCACTATTTCTGCCATTACTATAATAGGGTACTAATTTAGAGGTCCACCATTCACTTAATATTATTAATATTGTTTATTTATGTCGTATGCTACAACTAGTTTATAGTAGAGAGTTCTTTGATCAAATATCTTGAACTCAAAGAAATAAATGTTATAGAAAACAATTTTCTATAAGAAAATACATTTTGAAATAAAAAATTTATTTCATATTCCAATATTAAGTAGCAATTGGTAACTAAATTCTTGTTTCCAATGTTTCTCTATGAAGCAAAAGTGACTATTCGTTCTCTTCATTCCAACATCACCTTAAATTACATTTATTCTTATACATTCGTTTTCTTTCAAATGGTTAAACTATTCAAATGAAAACCTTACTGCAGTATCATAACAAACCATTTACAAAAGCGCATTCGACTATTCTTAACATTTAGGACATCTAATATGTTGCACTTTATGTAAACCGATCAAGATGACATTTCAACGATCGAGTTCTTAGATGTATCTCATAGTTTATGATCTTGTGTTGCATTAACACAATATGATCCTTTTGAAATCATTCGAGCTGAATACATGATCTTTAAATACTGTTTATTGGCTTATTTTGAATGAACTAACTTCATCGAAATATTGTACCCCACAAACTATGATTGTTCACCATATAACATTTATATATGGAAGTACATGGATCAAATATTCATAGTCTGGAATAGCATTTAGAGTTCAAAAACTCATGAAATGCAATACACGGTCTAAACCAAATAAACATATGAGTGGCCAACTTACGAATATATTAAGCAGTTGAAATTAGGCACTTGCATGGGTATAGAAACATATATAACATGCAATTAGAATTATTAGTAAGTATATATTATATTTCTATTTGTCAACTTTCAATTCTGTTTGTGTGTGTGTATATATATGTGTGTGTGTGTTAATTGACAAACGTTTAATCATTCATAATAAATGCATAAATTTATCATTGTAGATAACTATAACATTATACAACATATGTTCATACAATATTAGAAAGGTTAAATGTTACCCTTTCATTTTTCTAATAAGGCTCTCACTAGTCTTTTATTTTTTTTCAAACCCTAAGATGAAACATAGAAGTCTTACAATTCACTAGTGGGTGTTAGGACTCATTTATTTTGGTATTCTGACCTTGAGTTTGCTCAACAAATCATAGCCCTACAAACGATGGACAACTCCTTATCGGTTGTATCACATACAACTCCTAACCCATTTTTCCTTGTTCTAATCTCATTTCAACCTTGAGTTTGCTCAACAAATTGAAAGAAATTATTCACTCATACCTATCATATCGTGATGGCCTAAGTATAGTATATATACCTTAAGTTTGCTCAACAAATACATGTAGTCATTTTACCACATCTGTTCAATATATTAATAATACTATGCATAACATCCCTAGCTTAAGTTTGCTCAACTACTAAGGAGTATGTATGTATATGTATAGGACAACATTATGTTGAAGATTCATAGTCCTCAATGTATATATTGAGTGATGTCGACTTATAAAATAATATATTACTTATGAAGTACCCCATGGATTCAAGTGTCAAACACATCAGAAATTACAGTATATGTACATTTACATATGTATTTATTTCTCAAGTCTATTTTGGTTTCTTTAACGTTCCACATTTAGTTTATACACATATCATACATGTTTTATTGTTATATAACTTTTATATTTCATATTACTTATATGATAGTCTTAAGTATAATATATCATTAACTAAATCTTATCTAATTAATTTTAATTGATTAAATGTTTAATTATTTTTAAATTAGTATTCCAATGTAACTTTTATGTTGGTCATATCTACTATAACATTTATAGTATATACTATAACCTTTATAGTGTAACACATATATATAATATATGTGTGTATTTTATTTAATTAATTAACCCTAATTAATTTATTCAATTAAATAATTTTTATTGAAATTTATTAATATCAAAATTTATCTTGTATATATACATGTATACTTATGTTATCTTAAACATTTTAAAATAACATAACATATATCAACATATATAATACATGCATATATGCATTAATTAATTAATATATTTAATTAATTTATTTTATTAATCTTATTAATAAATTTGAAATAATTATATAAATATTTTCAAATTTTTTGAGAATATCATTATCCTTTCAAACATTTTGAAAACTTATATAGTATTATAAATTTTATAATAAAAATGTTTTATTTTAAATTTAACTATTAAATTTAAAATATTTAACATTAATTTTCAAAACGATTTTGAAAATTAGCCAAAGGCCCAAGTTACGTTGATCCTTTTCTATTAGAGGCAACCTTTGGACTCACTTCACCTTTCGAGCCAGGCTGGTAAACAGGTAGGATAGGGTACTTTATTATCCAATTCGAATCCTAGACATTACCTTTCTAGACACAGTACTAATTGGGAATGCTTTATTAGTTAGCCCTAATATGACTAATTTAGACTATATGGGCTATTGGGCTTTGATACCATTGTTGGAATTGGACCAACTCACAGAGGAAGTTATGGGTGAATTTCAAAAAAATTATCCTGTTGGATCTTTATTGCGCCTATGAAGTCTAACTGAATTAGAAAATTTCTAAATTTCATTTAAATAAAATCATTTATTTTATTTAAATTCAAATATATTAAGATATGAAATTAATTTTATTTGATTTAGTTTATACATAAATGTATCATATACATATATGTGTGAGTGCATGTGTAACATAATAATCCATGAAAGGTATAATATGCCCATATGTAGATGTTGGGATGTACATCACAGCAGACATATTAGCTCATTTTGTATGTCATCTATGTTATCCAAATATGTGCATGCATAAGTGGTACAAAATACACACACACACACACACACACACACACACACATGTATGTATAAATATATTATATATGATATATGAACACAAAACATTTATATATAGATAAATATATACAGAAACAGAGAGAAAATTTATTAAAAATTATTTATAATTCAAAATTAACTTAGTTTTGCAAACATAATAATTTTAGTATTTTAATTTGTATATAATATGAATAAAATAATGTTTTCATCCCTAACTGATTAACATAAAATAATATATTGATGAAAATTCAAATTTTATAATTTTTAAAAATCTAGGATCATAAA
Source organism: Allium cepa (assembly GCA_030765085.1). Taxonomy (NCBI): domain Eukaryota; kingdom Viridiplantae; phylum Streptophyta; class Magnoliopsida; order Asparagales; family Amaryllidaceae; genus Allium; species Allium cepa. The sequence goes on from CM060942.1 coordinate 620,627,638, forward strand.
ATAGAGCTTAGAAAAGATCTACAGATTTTCAAAATTGAAATATTATTTTTAAAAACATATATTGGCTTCAGCAATAATTATTTAATATAAAATAATATATTATTAAAATTTCAAATTTTAAAATTTCAAAAATTATAGGATCATAAATGAAAGGTTACAAAATTTTTTGAAGATTTTTTGATTAAATTATTATTTTTAATAAATCATAATGGTTTTTCGAAATAATATTAATTATTAAAAATAATAAACTTTATTGAAAAATTCCTAAATATTTTCTGTATGTTTCTAAAATGATATAACATTTTTTAAATACAAAATTTAATTTTTAATGTTACAATTATTTTATATATAATGAACAATTCAAAATTTCAATAAATAATAATTTAAAAATATGAATATATGTATGGTAATTAATTTTTGAATTTTTAAATTCGTGTTTTATAAATAAGTGTACTAATTTTTTTAAAATTATATATATATATCTTGTATATGCATATACGCTATTATGAGAGAGAAATATACACTAATATATATATATATATATATATAAATTTATTAATAAATATATATAAAAAAATTATTAATGAAAAAATTGATTTTGTACAGTAAACAACATTTTTCTATACGTAAATCAAATAGTATAACAAACAAGTTGTGCACATAGCCAAACTAATTTATGGCAACTACATCTACTTTCAAAATCTCACCTAACTAAGCATATAGTAGCAATATATTTAAATAGATATGAAATTGCTCATTATAGAATCATATAATATAACTTAATTACTGTAATATGAATTAAAATTACCAATTTAATGATGCCTTTGAATCAACATTGAAGCAATGACTTCCCTTCCTTTTACTATTCTTGATTCATCAGATTGCAAGTCCGGAATCACCGACCTCTAACTATCGAATAGTATTATTTTAATTTGAAATATATTTTGACGATTTTGGAGTGGATTAAGAGCTATGTTTTAACCAGCAATATTGAAGGTAATGGAAGCCAAAAAAAGGTGGTCGTTATTTTCGAGATACATACATACTTACATACATACATACATACATACATATATACTGGGTTGTATTAGAGAGAAACGAGGAAAACCATTTTACTCATTCTCACTAGATCTCAACCCATTATCTCCAAGCCAATTCCCTATGTTTTAGTCACCCCTAGACCTTTCCAAAAATGAAATTTTGCAGCCCTAACGATGGCATTAAACCTATCTAGACCCAAGCCAAAATACTGTGCAATTAAATCTAATTTAATCGCTTGTCGATATTGTATATCAATCGATATATTTATAACTGTTATAAAATATAACATTATTTATTCCTCAAATAATATTCAAATTTTATAATTAATATTTCATAAATATTAATTAATTTAATTAATTTATAATAATTATAAATTAATTAAATCATTCGGTCTTAAGGGAATTCATCATTTCGGCTGTGTAAATTTTGGGTGTAAATTTGGTTAGCGATTAACATCAAACTATTATAATGTTAATGTTCACACATCACTTAGCAGGTGGTGTGACATTATTTCCAAATTTACTGCTTACTCGTTTTCGGTAAAATCCAATTTTAGTTTACTAAGCTTTACCCAGTTGTGACATTTGCTTACACCAATTCTTTACGTCAAAACTATATCACTTTGGACTTATGGAATTTGGTAATGGTCAAAATACCAACCTCATCCAAATTCAAGTTTATAGTCCAAATACGAAGTCCTTTGTTCACTAATAAAAATTATTATTAACTGAAATGCTTTTTCCAGAGACTTTGACTTTGAGTTGAATTAAATTTTAAAATTTTAACTAATATAAACTTAAAATTTTAAAAATTTCATCCATGAATATTTAATTAATATAAACTTAAATTTTAAAATTTTTACTTATTCAATTTTTTTATAAAATACTTCAACCGCAAAGAGCAAAATCATTTTTTTAAATTGTTTACGGCCGACAACTTAACCTTGAATAATCTAAAATTTTCAAATTTAAACAATTTTGGGTTGGTAAAATAATTATAAAATATACATGTACTAAAATATCAGATGTAAATATTTGTAAAGGTATTCAATTATGTAATTATATTTGTGTATGTGTATTTGTAATTCAAAATTTTATTTATGATAAATAGTTTTAATTATACATGTGTATATCTAATTTTGAAAATTTGTTTTTTTTTTGTTGTCAAAAATAAATATGACCGTAACATGTACATACATAAATTTTTAGATTAAATATATAAATGTTTATATATATATATATATGTATATATATATATTTGTTTATTTATGTTTTAAAATAATTAAATAATTTTAATTTTTTTAAACAACGGATGAATATGTTTATTGCATTATGATGATGATAACATGTTCATGTAAGTATATCAATGTAAATCAGAATACATACCTTGCTTCCAAGTGACAACCGAGAATCGATATGTTGTTTGAAAGTTCTACCTTACGGAGCATCATGGTCTCCTCCTTCCTAGTTGATTTGCAAAATCTAGAGAAGGCAACACCAATGGGGGTTCGACTATGAGAAGAGATGGAGAGCATAAAAGTATGTCTAAATCTATATGGAGGCTGCACTAGTCATAGCCATTAACCTGCACCTATTTCTCCTATTTTATCTCTAAATCTGAAGGCTCAATTTGAACTAGTATGAAAAAGTGTGTTTGAATCAATGTGAAACGAGTCGGTCTATACTGAGTGAAATTGGTAGATTTTTAGTAAAATTCTCTATTTTGATCATCGTGGGCGTATGGAGTCTAATAGGTTGTATTGGATACAAAAACTAATTAGTTTAAATAAAATCCAATTTTATTTAATTTTCTGATTTAATCAATTAGTCAGTTTAATAAATAAATTTGTTTATAATTTATGAGTATATCACTATATACTCTTATGCGTATAATGTACATGTACAAAATTATATTATGTACATAGATAATGTATCGAATATAGATGTTGGGATTTACATCTATAACGTATACATTGATCATTTATATATGCATTGGTTATATTAAACTACTATTTGATAAGCATGATATAAAAGGTAAATAAATTTTTATACCTTAAGGATGCAGCCTTTAAACATATATCGATTGATGGGATCTCCTGCATTACCTTGAATTGATCTTCTAACGTTGCAATGGTCTGAAGTGCCACTGGATCTACTGTATTTGATTTTTTTGGCTATGGAAATCAGCAAGGTGGGGAACAGAGTTGCTCATGGCTAAGAAAGAAGGGGTGAATCAAGAGTGAAAAGTGAGGGGGTAGACTTGTTAAGTTAGAGAAAGGGCAGGAGATAAATTCTCCTCCTTTTACTACTTCTTCATTCACCAGTTCTAGATCCAAATATAGAATTTAAACAATCACTTCCTTTCTTTTTTATTCCTTAGGCCGGTTGTGATATTGGACTAAGTAGGCCGATATAAAATCTAACCCATTTAGTAAATAACGTCATCTAAAGCAATTTTAAGTGCTTATCAATATTGTATATAGATACGTACATGTATAAACTTTATACACATACCCAATTAACTGAGAGAGTTATAGATATGCATTAGAGGAAATTATGTAATTTTGTACATATATCAACTTTTTAGTCAATCTTGTTCGTAATAATAGTGTTTGTTTTCTTTTATATACATTGTTATATAATGATATAATAAATTAAATAATGAATTTAAGTATATTCAATAGGAAAAATCCATAAACGATATGTTATGTGATAATTATTACAAAAAGTTGTAATCATAAGAAAATGATCACAATATTAAATAAATTATTTTAATTATTCATGATCAAAATGTTTGGAGAAAGGATATCGATACATCAGTTGAGACCATAGAGCACTCTCTAAATATTGGACAGGATATTAGTCATGGCTGTTGGGGGCACAAAGGAATTACGTACTGATAGTTATTGTGTAACTATGGAATGAATCGTTCGAGAGTGTTTTATTAGATAACAAAAATTAGGTCAAACAGGTTATATGAGGTGACCGTATTATACGGCTCATTAGATTTGAGAATATTATTGAACTTCAATGTAGACACTCCATTTTGATTATAGTTAAATTATGGCACAACAATCATCAATTGACTATAGTTGGGTCTAGCTAAAGTATTGGAAGTGAAGCACTATTTGATAGAGAATTCATCTCCCCAACTGTATGACATAGTAACACTACAAGAAAAAGTGTGTTTTTGGATGCTCGAAAGCATCAGTATTTCTTTGGGAAAATGAATAGCCGATGAAAATAAAACGTCTATGAATAAAGCACCATAAAATTCTGCAATGTTTTTTCAAACATTTTAGCTAAGAAAATGTCAAGTACATATTGATAATATTGCAATAATTTTTTTATATAATAAAGTTGGTTTCAAAAAAACTTCGACATATTTGTCGGGATATAGTGGCAAATTACCAACAAATTGATTACGAATTCATCATCCATTTTCCCTATGGATCTACTACGTTTTTTAACCTTTGACAACTCTAAAGAGAAAAGAGACACATTCCTAAAAAAATTACTTCTGTTTTATGGAAAGTTGATGGAGTTAGGGGTATGCCCTAGGGGTTATTATGTAATTTGTTATATATCTAACTCGTTGAACAATCTTGTTCACAATAAAGGTGTTTCTTTCTGTCGTATGCTTGATATAATATGGTCATATTAATTAATTAGTTTAATTAAAAGTATATTTAATAGAAAATCCAAAAATGGTATTTTGTGATAGTAGTTACAAAGTGTTGTAACTGTGAGTAATTTATCACAATAAAACAAATTTACCATTTTATTTGTTCCTAGTTAAGATGCATCGAGACCGAATATCGGTGTATCTGTTAAGACTAAAGTATGTAACGCTCTCCAAATGTTAGGCAGTGTGTAACGACCCGATTTTTCGACATCCGAAATCGACATCAATACGTCCACTGCATCAAATGCCGAACAATCGAATTTCGAAAAACCGAACCGTTAGGGTCAAAGTAGAAGAAGGTAGAAGAAAACAGAAACAATATCAGAATCTCACAATCACGGCGGAACAATATATAATAGATAAATGAATAATCTTTAATCAAAATAACTATATCAGTTTATACACTACATCATCAGAGTATAACATCAACACAACACAACACTGGCAGCCATTATAACTTTCTCACATGAAATTAAACTTGCACCAGCCCATAAGCAATGGATACTACATAATATAAGTGATACATCTCGCCATACAGCTTGTCTTCTGATCTCCGCAGCATACTTCCTTGAGTTCACTCTAGAACAACTGATAACCTGACTCTAGGCTGTCCATGTTGAAAATTATGGGCACTCAGAGTTTAGAAAGGGAACAATAAACTCCAGGACAGTCATGAGACTGGTGTGAGATCTTAAAACAGTTATTTGCACAAAAAAAATCCACTACGCTTTTTGGAAATGAAATTGCCATAAGGCCTCCCGATATGCACACAATGCAATCACACACTTGGAGGAGATTTCTCCTTATGATAGTAAAACATGCTTGACACGCAAAAACCCTTTTGACAAAATTATTAGTGCATAGTATGGAAAACAGTTCGAAAGTATAATATAAATCTTAGCCAGCATACGTACCATTATAGTATGCCTACTATAGCTACCATGTCAAATGGCAGGTTCTACAACTAAAACTGTACAGGGCTCGTATTTGATGATTGGATTTCCAACAAATGGTCAAGGCTAAGGAACTTCCTTTCCGAAAATGGTACGCCTCTGTAGAGACGCTCCGAGAACTTAACCAGCTCTCTGTCAACACAAAGCCGGGTCACCTCTGTAACAAGGTAACTAAATATCGCGAGTATGCCATCCCCCGGTCTAGACCGACTTTTACCGAGGCGCCTCAACAACCAACAACCACATAAGTAAATAATTTGGGCTCCATACCAGAATACCACTTTTTTCCACACAAGTTAAATATCTGGACTCCACACCAGATACTACTTTTTATCCAGAAGGAAATGCACATACCCTGAGGGGCGCAACCCCCGTAACCTTGCCGAATCTTTTTCTGTTTCAACTATTCCCGGGATGTGAGGTTCGACGAAGTCTCGTCCATAAAGCTACGCTTTTCACAAAAGCCATGCTTCGATCAACAAATGATCAACACTTAGCATGCCACATTACAAAATAGGAATATGTCACAAGTAACCATCAACTACATTACCTCTGAGCTCGTACGTTTTAGAGAAGGGTGTTAAGCTATGAGAATAAATTCTCCGCCACCAACAAAAATGTATTTGATAGAAACCAACTTTATATCTCAAAGTGTAATGTCAGACATACATCCATACAAGTCCGTTTCGGGTTCGAATGGAACCGAAGGCACTTCCTCCAATTAAGGAAAGAAGCCCTTGCAAATCCGGATATCATCTAATCACGTCCGGACTCTCCATCTTATAGGATGAAATAAATCTCTATACCAAAGCAACTCAATGTAGCGACGTTCGACAGATAATCCTTTCATTTTTGAAAATACCCAGTCTTTAACACCATCTTCAAATGCAATCTCATTTCATCGTATCGTTATTCGGAATGGGATTTATGACTCAATGTCCTCTCCCAGCTAATCCGAATAATGAGCGCTCATTTTAAAAATAAGTGTACATTCAGATTTCAAGTAAGTGACAAAAAATTTTCCACATTGATCTTTTAAACAGATCCATCCCTAAAATTCGATGTGGTTTTCGGATAACCATTTCGGAATCCAACCCCCGATTGCATCGAAATTCAAATACCATTTAAAGGCCAATATTAATAGTCAGTTATTTAACTATCAAACAACATTCACAACAACCATCAAATTTAAATAATTTCCCTAAATTATTTATTTCAAAATATCTTTGCAAGATATATTTTTCACACTTCAACCCTTTGAAAACAAATTTCAAATCACTTTCCTCATGCAGAATAAATTTTCAAATATTGTTTATTTTCACTGAAAATTTGCCGAGTCTGAATACTTCAAAAATATTTAAATCACTTATCAAAAAATATACTTAGAAACACTTAAAATGGAAACTATTTTTAAACATTATGAATTTTTTTACTAATATCTCATATAAAACTTAAGCTATGACGATCGCGATTTTCGTCCACGAAAATCGACATCAATACATCCACTGTATCAACTGCCGAGAAATCGAAGGCTGGAAAACCGTACCGTTAGGGTTAAAGAAGAAGAAAACGTAGAAGAAGATAGAACAGAACAGAAATTACAGAACAACAACAGAATCTCACAATTCGCAGCGGAACAACATATAATAAATAAATGAATAATCTTTAAACAAAGAACTATGTCAGCTATTACATTTTATACATTACATTACACCATCATTAGAGTGTACAACATCAAACAACAACAAACAATGCAGCGGAAAAAGAAATACTATATACTAGTAATACGCCATGTCATTCAGCAACTCCTGAATTCCAGAATATCCTGATAAACCTTACTCTTGACTGCCCGTGTGGAAATTGGTGGGCACCCAGAGTTTAGGAAGGAAAACAATAAACTCCGAGTCAGTCATGTGACTAGTGCGAGAACTCAAAACAGTTTATCTTTAAAATCAAAATAGAGGAATATTTTTAAAGTCAATTCGCAATGCTTTTAAAAATGAGACTACCATAAGGCCTCCCACACACACACAATGCAAACGCAGAATCAGAGGAGATTTCTCCTTATGATAGTCAAAGATGCTTGATACACATTAAAAAGAACATTTGATATTATTACTAGTGCATAGTGTATAAAACAATTTCAAAAGTAGAATATAAATCTTAGCCAACATACGACCATTATCGTATTCCTACTATAGCTAGTATGTTCAATAGCAGGTTACCGCCACATTCCATAGCAGGTTATACAACTAAAACCGTACAAGATCGTATTGTTTCTTTGGATTTCCAACAAATGGTCAGGCCAAGGAACTTCCCATTGCCACATGAGAACGCCTCTGGAAGGACGTCCCCGAGAACCAAACCGGATCTCTGCCAACACAAGGCCGGGTTACCCCTAACTGGGTAACTACTGACACGAATATGTCATCCCCCGATCGTAACCGATCTATCCGAGGATCCTCGATTTCCAACAACCACAAAATATGCAGCAACAACATAGGTTAAATATCTGGGCTCCATACCATGATACCACCTCTATCCAGAAGGAATGACATACACTAAAGGGGCTCTACCCCCTAATAACCTTGCTGCATCCTTCCTGTTTTGACCATTTCCGAGGTGTGAGGTCCGACGAAGTCTCGTCCACAAAGCCACACTTTATACAAAAGCCGTGCTTTAGGTCAACAAATGATCATAGAAACAATCACTAAGATAAATGATCAAATAAATGATCCTATCACAAATGATCAAACAATGATCATTTCACAGCAACACTCAGCATGCCACACTACCAAATTGGGAGTATATCACTAATAACCTTCAACTATATAACCTCTGAGCTCGTACGTCTCAGAGAAGGGTGTTAAGCTAAGAGAATAAATTCTCCGCCACCAACAGAAATATATTTGAAAGAAATCAGCTTTATATCTCAATTTGTAATGTCAGACATACAATCCATACAAGTCTGTTCCGAGCTCGAACAGAACCGAAGGCACTTCCAAAGAAGTCCTTGCAATCCGGATATTCACTAATCACGTCCGGACTTCCCGTCACTAAGGGTGATAAAACCTCTATATCGGAGATCAGCCGATGTAGAGTAACTCGACGGTAATCCTTCCGTTTTCGCAAACATCCGGTCTTCAACACCGGTCATCAAATGCAATCCATAACGACATATCACATATTCGGAATGGGTTATACGACCCCAAGGTCCTTTCCCGGCTAACCCGAATAGTGAGCGCTTATTCAAAAATAAGTGTGGCATTCAAATTCAAACAATCACAACAAATACCTATTTAAAGGTAAATATTGATAGTCGGATTATTTAACTATCAATAGGCATGCTCAACATCACCGAATTCCAAATAATTTCCCAAATTATTTACTTTCCAAAATATCTTTACTAGATATAAAATTTCCACACTTCAACCATTTGAAAACAAATTTTCAAATCACTTTTCACCTTTACCACTTTTGAAAACAAATTTCAATCAACATGGTTCATTTAAACCAATTTAAATAAATCCTTAACGATTTACTTTATATTTACGTTCCAAATCCGTAAATTAATTCCCACACTTCAAAATTTATAAATTCCATAGTGAATTTACATTCCAAAATATCTATGAATATACAATTATCCAAATCGATTTCTATTATTCATTTTCAATTTATTTTTAAAAGATAAGGTCTCAAAATATTCAGTTCATATTGGAAAAACATTCCCATACTTATTTATTCATAAGTAATTCACAAATCCATTCAATTTCAATACTTGAAAAATATTCAATACACTTAAATCGAAAATTAAGTATATATTTCATTCTTTAAGAAATCATTCTCTTAACACATTTGTTTGGGCCAAAACGAATGTTACGTAAAACATCGTTACGACGACCCAAAATCACTAGTATAGGGATTCAAAGTTTAAATAGATATATAAATCCCAATACTATACAAAACATTTCCTTTCGGAAACCATTTACTATAACAACGGTGTTATAGTCCACCATTTCCTTCTATTTCTCGAAAACGTCTATTTCAACAATGAATGTTGAAATCTATGTATTCGATACTTAATGCATTTTAAAACGTCTTTAAAATCATTAACTTCATTCATAATATTCCTTCCCCAAAACATATCCATTTCATTTAATAATATATTCATTGTCCAAAATCGTGAATATAATTCCTTTCATATATTCCTATATCCAACTTATCAAATTCAATTGATTTCAGATTTATAAACAACGTTTATAAACTCCATTCATATTTTTATAAACTTCTATTTATAAAAATCCTTTTTATATCTCATTTTAAATGCCAAACTCCGATTTATAAGTTGATCACTTATAAATCTTATATTTTACAAAATCTATCCATTTTATATATTCATAATTTATAAATTTATAAATTTCAATTCACTTATGGAATCCATTTTTATTTCACTTTATTACTTATAAAAACTTGTTTTATAATTCCAATATTTTTAATTTATAAATATCAATTTTATAAATCTTTTATATAAACCGTTTATAATAATTCAAAATTCCCAATTAAACCATTTTATAAATTAATCACTATTTATTTCAAAAATCTTAATTTGGTTATATTTTACAAAGATTATAACTTTTATAACATTAAACTTATAACGTTAATTTATTTAACATAAATCAATTCAAAATTTTAATAAAACGTATACTTTCAAAAATCACTTTAAAAATTCCTTTAAAACCAAAAATCATTATTTTAAAACTTCAAAAATGGATCCGATGATGCAGCAACACCAAATAGTCAATCACGACATCCAACTATCATATATCGATATGATAATCAACAAATATCAAAATATCTGTAAATAAATCAATACAGTTGAGGAATCCAGTTGGATCCCTCCAACCTGTTTCCCTGCATCCACAAACATTAGCACAATACCAATTCCGCTCCAGTACGGAATTATCACGGTATATGAGATTTATAAAATATTATCCGCTTAATAGACGGCGCAATAGGGTCTCATCCGCTATACAATGAGGGAAATCAACAACTGCAATATATACATATGCCAATATATATATATTGCTATTATATTAATACCAATTTCACTGTTTATGAAATATTCGCGGTATATGTTTTTAATAAATAACATCCGCTTACTAACGACGCATAATGTCTATTTTAACAATCAATAGATAACAATCATCATTCAAACACGCATTCAACAATTTTAAATATAACTATTTAAAATAAAATCGAAACTGATTCGATTGAGTGAGAAGTTCTCACCTTGATTTAAATTCAGTTCCAGCGTTTTATTTCGAATAAAATTAAACGGACGTTTAATTTTACCCAAAATTTTTGCTAGCTCCAAACGACTCCAATCCAGTTGCTCGCGTAGTGCTCGTCGATACGAGCGCAACGCAAAAAGTTTCGTCCGAAACGGACCTCGTATGAAAAAGATACGATTTTTCAAAGTTTACACGATTTAAACTATATAAATTTTACAACTTAATTAATAATTTTAAACCCAAGCTATCTAGAGCCGTGCGATCTCCATCTGCAAATCATGACCGTGCGCTCCCCCCCTTCTCCCTCTCGTTTGCGTTCACCTCCAGTAAATAGCCGAACCCATTGCTCCATACCAGGGTTCCAAAACGCGACCTTCACAACCACTTTCACATTGATCAAGGAGCTCCACGTCGAAGGCCATCACTTCCCCCATCATCGGCTAGAAGAGCTTCAAGCTCGGCCACCATACGAGCCTCGAAAATCGTGCGCAACTGTAGCCGAACGCAGCCCAATTACTCCTCCAAACGACGACGATTATTCAAATCCATCGTTGGATTTAAGATCGTGTTGTGCTCTACAACTTTCGTTTAGAAAGTTTCCCGAAATAACTTATGGATTGAAAAATAACGAGGGGGAAAAGAAAGTGAATTTCGGCCATTGAAGCAAGAGGAGGCGGCTGTGTATTAGGTTTAGGGTTTAATATTTTTTATTTATTTATTTTGTGAATGAGGGGGGCTATTTATAGAAAATAAAACGACACTATTCATTCCGGAATTTCCAAACTCCGATTTACGCGTCGTAACCAGCGTTTCTAGGGTTTACCCCGCGTTTCGGACACAATGGAATAGGTTTCGGAAGCTAATTCGGTCATCTGTGCGAGATATGGAATTAAACGATCGATTTAAAATTAAACCGATTAAACGATTTTCAAGGCGTTTTAGCTTGCACCGGACAAACGGTAAATCCAATTGACACGAAATTTAAAACCATACAATAATATCACATTACGGATCCGATGAAACTAGTTTCGTCGAAATCCGAGACTTTTTGTAAAATGGCTATTTTAACTCGCCAAATTAATATTAAAACAATTTCGATGCGTTTCGAGCTGCCACGGTCAAACGACAACTCCAATTGCTACGAAAATTGAAATCCGATAATAACTAATTATTACGGATCCAATGGAACTAGTTTCGTCCAATTCTGAGACTGTTCAAAAATTGGCTAATTTCACTAGTCGATTAAATATTAAAATATTCAATTTTCACAATTTAACTTTTAATTCGATTTTAAAAGTTCTAAAATATCATTCTAACTCCAACATGATTAAATAAAATTTTACAAATCATTTTCAATCATATCTAACACTATTTTCAATTATTTCTGTAATTTCACATATTAAATTATCGATTTAATTATCCAATTAAATCCAATTATTCGAAATAAAATTTATTCGACTTATAAATTTCACTTATTAATATTTAAAATTAATTAAATATTCAAATTTTAATTAATATAAATTCTGGGTCATTACATAAGCCCAAACGAATTTTAAAAATAAAATTATTATATAGAGCGTGATTATTTAAATAACCATTTTCTAAGTCAAATATCAATTAAATCTTTAAAATAATCGCTTTTATAATTAACTTAATAAACATTTACTTTAAAGATTTAAAAACAATTTAAGGAAATAATTTCTCTGAAACATTTTAAAAAAACCAACTCTAGAACTTTTAATTTATATTTGAAAGCTACTTTGAAAACGTGCTCAGCTTTCCAAAGAAAATACACCCTCCATTCCAAAATTGTTTATTTAAATCAATTAATAAATCCTTCTTGATTTATTTCAAATTTACATCCTAAATTCGTAAATTTCTTTCCACACCTTTTAAAAATAAACCAATATTTATTTTTTAAAGAAAATTACCCTTCCTTTATAAATTCCCTTAATGAATTTATATTTTCCAAATATCCACTGATATACAATTTTCAAATCGATTTCCAAAATTTACTTTCAAACACTAAATCAAATTCCAAATTGATTTCCAAATCTATTTCAAACACCAAATCGAATTCCAAATTGATTTCCAAAATTTATTTCAAACACTAAATTAAATTCCAAATTGATTTCCAAAATTTACTACCTTTTAAAATAAATTACTTTATTTCTCCCAAACTATTTAAAATCCAAATTTTAAATAAATTATTCAACTTTTAAACAATATTACTCAAAATCCATTTATTAAAATCTTTTCCCCATATTTTGGAATTAATTCGATAGGATTTCAAAAATCAACCTTTACCATTTTCAAAATTCTTTCTTTAAATTTATCCAATTCTCTAAAATTAATTAAAATTTTCTACTTTAATTTCTAAATATCCAATTTTATATTTCTGGTATTTCAAAATACCAGAATATATTCGGCCAAACATAGCCTTCAATAATTTCAATCACCAATATAATCATCCACTGATTATAAATTAATCACATCACAACATATGAAATAAACTCAAACATTTGAGGAATCCAGTTGGATCCCTCCAACCTGCTTCTCTGCATTGACAGATGTTTTCATAATATAAAATACCAATTCCACTTCGAGGTGGAACATCGCGGTATATGAGGTTATATTATCTCATCCGCTATTATGAGGCGCATAGGGTGTCATCCGCTATATAATGCAGAAAATCAACCACTCTAATATATATACACACACTATCATATATACTATCACATCCAAACAATCAATCAATAATTTAATTTCTAATTATTTCGATTGAGTGAGAAGATCTCACCTTTTACCGCGCATGCAACCCATTTCCTATCCCGCTTGTTTTGTTTGCGATTTTGACCTTGTATAAACAATTATATGATTTTTATCAGTATTTGAAATAATCGAAAAATCAATTACCGTTTTATAATTTAATTAACTAATAATTTATGTTAAACCAATTATTTTCCTCTTAAAAATCTTTTAGTAGCTAAAATAAATCAAGTAAGTTAATTGAATCAATTCAACACCAAATTCATTATGTTAAAATAACTAGTAAATTAAGATATGTAGAGGTATATTTTTTTTTCATTTTGAAATCGTATATATTAAAAGAATTGTCTATACAGATTTTTTTTTTAAAATCAAATTTTTAATTAAGCTTTCAAACACTTCAAAATTCCTAAATTTTCCCAAACTTTATCCATGTATATAATAATTTCTGTAAAGAATAACAACAATTCAACCCTTTTTTATAAATGCACAAACAAATTTATAAATTAAGGAGAATAATTTGTTTTATAACCTACTGTATGATTATATTATTTTTTCTTCACTGTGAAATATTTTTAGTTCATATATTTGATTCTAAATTTCGAAAATAAATTAATAATGTATTACCTCACCGATGAGTTGATCAAGCCCTCAGCAAAAATCGTGACGACCATCGAAGAAATCCTAATCGCAATCGCTGACGAATCCAGACTCCAGCCCGAACATCATTGTTGTGATCGCCATCCACCTGGGTTTGAATGAATTCGCGGCCCCACTGCTTCGATTTTGAACGAATCGCGAAATCCATATCCTAGAACATGCCTTCGCGACTGAACTACATTGAGTTGCCGTCGATCACAACGTCCTAAAACATGAACCCTAGCTGCTCTTCACGACGTTTGACCATCTAGGAGCTCGAATGAATTGACATCGATTCTCCCATCGCACGCCTGTGATTCACGAATGAGTGTCGATTCCAGTCTTTTGCGAGCTCGAAGGTTTGAATGGTGAACAAATTTGCATCTTTATCGATTTTTCTCTCTTCGATTTCGAATCTAAAAAGAAACGCGGCCATTTTTTTTTTTGGGTTTTCAGATTGGGTTTTTTTTATAGAACGAAATGGATTTGATTTCTTTCGAGAAGAAAAGAGGAATGATGTGAAAGAATAAAGAAGAATAAAAATCTCGAACGAGAAGAATCGTTCTTTTCTGCCATTTTTAGATTTGAAATGAAGAAGAGGGATTTTATTTTTTTCCTTCTTTACTATTTGTGTTTTATCATATATTTATTTTTTCCTTTTTTTAAAATTGTTACGTGTCTTAAATTCTTTTGCATGCTTGACAAGTGTTAGAAAGGGAAACTACGTGTTGAATCAAAATGTTTTATTTTTGACTGGTCATAATTATAGAATTTAAATTTAAATTTGAATTCAAACGTCTCGAAATAGAGTTAAAAATCTCGATTTCTTATCAAGGCATGCCGCCAGACGTTTATAAGGTTATACCCTTATTCTGAACACAATGGAAAAGGTTTCTAGTCTAAATTCGATCGTATGGAAAAGATAACTTTTTGGACCAGTATTTACATTGAATTTTCCATATAGATTTTAGCGCGTTTACTTATTGTATGATCACATGACAACTCCAAACACTACGAAAATTGAAATCTGATAATAATACACTATTACGGATCGAATGGCACTCGTTTTGTTGAATTCCAAGACTGTTCCTCAGAAGACTATTTTTAAATATCGGTTTAAACGATATAAATTCAAAACTAAACAAATCACTTTCAAACTTGATTTTAAAGTTCTATTACCTTCAGTGTTATCAATATAAATTTTCTAAGCCTTTAAAATATTTTTAACTGGCTTAAAAATCAAGATTCAATATTTTTACCCAATTTTCGATAATTTTTTCAGAAATTTAATTGCATAATAAACAATGATATTTGAAATTCAAGTTAAATTAACTTTCAAATATTTAAAATCAATTAAATATTTCAATTTCAAATGTTAAAAATTTTCAGGTCGTCGCATTTTTCCCCTTAAAAGAATTTCGTCCCAAATTACTAGTTAAGAAAAATGATCCATAACTTGTTCATTATTTTCCCAATCCAAATAGTTTTTAACAACTTGCCAAAACAAATCTTTTTATTAAAGAACCATTATCACTTCAACTAGCTTTCCAACCTCAACCATAAGTTTCAAACAATATTGTTTTCTTAACAACTAAATTTAAATTCAAATTTTTATATTATTCAAATTTCTCATATTTTTTCTAACTCCCTAAATTTTCGAAAAATTTCACCTCCTTTGCAAGGCTAGCTCAGTACAACTACAAAATGCCACAACGCCCCCCCGGATTTCAATAGAAAACAAAAGGCCAAGTGGCCAGACCAGAAAATCATCAAATTTCATATAGAATTTAAATACATACCTTTTTGTCGAGCAATTCAAATTTATCTTCTGAAATCAAAAGTCCAATTTTCTTTTTCTTTATAAAACTTGTATATCCTACTAGAAATAGTGTCCAATTACAATATTCAAAATCATTTTATACATTCCTTTACAAAAATTTCAATATTCATTCAAGCCCGTACAATGTCTGTATATCATTCGTATGCAATACCAAATTCGATTGCTCACTCAATCACATAATATAATTTCGAACTAGTATCGTCCACCCGACTTCCTAGTGTGGACTCGGATCTGGTTTCTTGATCAGAAGCCGTCATTCTCCATGCATAGCCGTAACTATGATAGAGAATTTCCAAAATCAACCAAAAATCCATATCCAGGGTTCGCCGTCGAAAATCGAGTGAAAAATCCCAACCTGGATAGATATAATTATCTCGAAATTCTGTGCTCGAATTCTGGATCAAATCACTATACGAATAAAATGGGATATGTACATCCCATATATTTATGTCTAATTGATTATCAGCTATATCAATTCCCTTTTCTTTTATTCACATTTGAGTTCCAATTCCATATAAATTCAATTTTCCTTTAAACTTAAATATTGAATTCTATTCATCTCAAACCATATTTAATTAGTCCACTATTAATTTATTCATATCTTCAATAAAGGTCCATTTCCAAACTTTTACTTACTTTTAGTTTCTTCGGACGAATTACACAATTTCACTTTATTAAACTCCATTTTTAAATTGATTCCAATATTCAATTCTAATTTATTTGCTTAACCATTTAAACCAATTAGTTTACTTACTAATTTTCACTTCAGTACTTTGTTTTATTTAGTCCGCTTGACTAATTTACATTTACTTACAAATTCAAAATGAATTTCTACATTTAGTTTTCAAGTTCATTTATTCATTCATAAATTTATTTTCCACCTTAATAAATTTTATTCCAAACCATTTAGTCTACTAGACTTACTTCTCAAATTTACTTTTATTCAAACTAATCCAAGTTAAATTCAGTTTCAATTCGAATTTTTCTATGTTTTCAAACTTGTTCATATTTCACACTTAACTTATTTCAATTTAACTTTTCTTCAAGTTAGATTTTATTGTAACAATTTCAAATTTTATAAGTTACCGACCCAATTATATTCCATAAATATTTTAACTAGGATTCCAGACTCTTTCCAACATTTCGAAAGTCAATTTTGAAATAAGTTCAAATTATCTTTTGAATTTTCAAAAACCAAACCCAGTTTTGCAAACAACTTCCATGAAACAATTTGGCAGCAATTCATGTCCTGTAAACTTGAAAATGAACATCGATGATGCTGCATTCATCTCCGAAATTATTTTCCAACGACCGGAAAGAGTTTAGTGCTTTTATCCCTTCAAAACATTTTCCAAATATTTTCTTAAAATTCCAAATTCCTCCAGATTCCAAATACAATTCAGTAATATTTCCCAAATAATATCTTTCTTATTCCTCCAATATTTGAAAACCATTTTCAAATTCATAGGAATTTAAATTTCCTAAATTTCAAATCCTTTCAAAAACATTCTCAAATATTTCTCTAAAATTCTATTTCAAATTATACATTACATTTACAATTTACATTTACAAAACCTATTTATATACAAATTTATTTTTTAGCTTTTAGTTATGATTTCAATTTCTTATTCAATAATCAATGATAATGATTTAATATTATCACTTCCTAACAACCAAGCAACCATATACTATAATAATTTATGGAAAATTATTTCTTTTATATATAAAAATAATTTGGGTTAACTTATTTCATTTACCTTATTTTAAAACAATACTGTGTTAGTTTATCTTGTTTATTAGTTTAGAAACCCCTATCGATACAGTTGGCCAGACTGCACCGACCAGAATCTGTAAACACTCAACCGATAAGTCAACACAATATAATTTTTTTCATTATATTCACTAACAAATACGCGCTCATGTCTATTAATACACTCAAACTCGTTCTAGAGTACTACTGACTCTATCTCTAATGAATCCCCACCAGAGCCAAGGTTCTCGTTTAACCAATTGCTCATTTTTTCCCACACAAGTTAAATATCTAGACTCTGTACCAGATACCAATTTTTATCCAGAAGGAAATGCACATATCCTGAGGGGCGCCACCTCCATAAGCTTGTGCATCTTTTCCTATTTCAACCATTTCCAGGGTGTGAGGTTCGACGAAGTCTCGTCCACAAATCTACGCTTTTCACAAAAGCCATGCTTTGATCAACAAATGACCAACACTTAGCATGTCACATTATCAAATTGGGAATATCTCACAACCATCAACTACATAACCTCTGAGCTCGTACGTCTCAGAGAAGGGTGTTAAGCTAAGAGAATAAATTCTCTACCACAAACAGAAATGTATTTGATGGAAACAACCTTTATGTCTCAAAGTGTAATGTCAGACATAAATCCATACAAGTCCGTTCTGGATTCGAACCGAATCGAAGGCACTTCCTCCAATTAAGGAAAGAAGCCCTTACAAATTCGGATATCCTCTAATCACGTCCGGACTTCCCATCACGAAGGGTGATATAAATCTCTATATCGGAGCAGCTCAGTGCAGAGACATTCGACAGGTAATTCTTTCATTTTCGAAAATACCTGGTCTTCAACACCATCTTCAAATGCAATCCCATTTTGTCGTAACATTATTCGAAATGGGTTTTATGACTCAATATTTTCTCCTGGCTAAACCTAATAGTGAGCGCTTATTTTAAAAATAAATGGTTACATTCAGATTTCAAGTAAGTCACAACAAATTTTCCACTACGATCTTTTAAACAAAAGATCCATCATTAAGATTCGATGTGGTATAACCATTTTGGAATCCGACGTCCGGTCGCATCAAAATTCAAATGTCGTTTAAAGGCCAATAATGATAATCAGTTATTTAACTATCAAACAACATTCACAAAAACCATTAAACATAAATAATTTCCCCAAATCATTTATTTCAAAATATCTTCGCAAGATATACTTTTTACACTTCAACCCTTTGAAAACAAATTTCAAATCACTTTCCTTACGTGGAATAAATTTTCAAATATTGTTTATTTTCGCTGAAAATTTGCCGAGTCCGAATATTTCAAAAATATTTAAATCACTTTTCCATAAATGTACTTGGAAACACTTAAAATGGAAACTATTTTTGAACACTTTATTTAAAATATTAGTTATGAATTTTTTATACAATATCTCATATAAAACTTAAGCCCAAACAAATTTCAAAAATAAAACTATTAAATGGAGTGCAATTATTTAAATAACCATTTTCTAAATCAAATATAAATAAAATCTTTAAAATAATCACTTCTATAATTAACTTAGTAAACATTTACCTTAAAGATTTAAAAAATTTAAGAAATAATTTCTCCATAATTTTTTTTTTAAAATCCAACTCTAGAACTTTTAATTTATTTTTGAAAGCTACTTTGAAAACATACTCGATTTTCCAGAGAAATACACCCTCCATTCAAAAATAGTTCATTTAAATCAATTAATAAATCCTTCTTGATTTGTTTCAAATTTACATCCTAAATTCGTAAATTTCTTTCCACGCTTTTTAAAAATAAACCAATATTTATTTTTTTAAACAAATTACCCTTCCTTTATAATTTCCTCTCGTGAATTTATATTTTCCAAATAACCCCTGATATACAACTTTCAAATCGATTTCCAAATTTTACTTTCAGACACTAAATCAAATTCCAAATTTATTTCAAACACCAAATAAAATTCCAAATTTATTTCTAAAATTTATTTCAAACACAAAATCAAATTACAAATTGATTTTCAAAATTTACTACCTTCTGAAATAAATTCCTTTATTTCTCCCAAACTATTTAAAATCCGAATTTTAAATAAATTCTTCAACTTTTAAACAATATTACTCAAAAACCATTTATTAAAATCTTTTCCCCAATATTTTTGAATTAATTCGGTAGGATTTCATAAATCAACCTTTACCCTTTCCAAAATTCCTTCTTTTAAATTTATCTAATTCTCTAAAATTAATTTACTTAAAGTTTTCTACTTTAACTTCCAAAAATCCAATTTTATATTTGTGGTATTTTAAAATACAAGAATACATTTGGCCAAACATAGCCTTTAATAATTTCAATCACCAATATAATCATCAATAGATTATAAATAAATCACATCACAACATATGAAATAAATTCAAACATTTGAGGAATCCAGTTGGATCCCTCCAACCTGTTTCCCTGCATCCACAGATGCTAGCACAATATAAAATACAAGTCCACTTCGAGGTGGAATATCACGATATATGGGGTTATATTATCTCATCAGCTATTATGCGGTACATAGGGTCTCATCCAATGTGGGAAATCAATCACTCATATATATATATATAGACACACATACACACACACTATCATATATACTATCACATCCAAACAACCAATTAATAATTTAAATTCTAATTATTTCGATTGAGTAAGAAGATCTCATCTTTTACTACGCATGCAACCCATTTCCAATTTGGCTTGTTTTCTTTGCGATTTTGACCTTATATGAACAATTATATGATTTTTATCTGTATTTTGAATAATCGAAAAATCAATTACCGTTTAATAATTTAATTAACTAATAATTTATTTTAAACCAATAATTTTCCTCTTAAAAACCTTTTAGTAGCTAAATAAATCACGTAAGTTAATTGAATCAATTCGTCACCAAGTTCATTATGTTAAAATAAGTAGTAAATTAAGACATGTAAAGGTATATTTTTTTTCATTTTGAAATCATATATATTAAAAAAAGTCCATACAGTTTTTTTAAAAATCAAATTTTTAATTAAGCATTCAAACACTTCAAAATTCCTAAATTTTCCCAAACTTTATCTATATATATAATAATTTCTATAAATAACAATAGCAATTCTACCCTTTTTTATAAATGCATAAATAAATTTATAAATTAAAAAGAATAATTTGTTTTATAACCTACTGTATGATTATATTAATTTTTTTCTTCACTGTAAAATATTTTTAATACACATTTGATTCTAAATTTCGAAAATAAATTAATAATTTATTACGTCACTGACGAGTCGATCAAGCCCTCAGCAAAAATCGCGACGGACAACCAAGAAATCCCAATCGCAGTCGCTGACGAATCCAGACTCCTCCCGAACATCATTGTTGCGATCGCCATCCACCTAAGTTCGAATGAACTCGCGGCCCCATTGCTTCAATTTTGAACGAATCATGACATCCAAATCCTACAACATGCCTTCGCGACTGAACTATTGAGTGGCCGTCAATCACAACGTCCCAAAACACGAACCCTAGCTGCTCTTCACGACGTTCGACCATCCAGGAGCTCGAATGAATCGACATCGATTCTCCCATCGCACGCCTTTGATTGACGAATGAGTGTCAATTCCAGTCTTTAACGAGCTTGAAGGGTTGAACGGCGAACAAATTTAGGTTGCCATTGTTTTCTTTTTTTCTCTTCGATTACAAATCTAAAAAGAAACGCGACCCTTTTTTTTTGAGTTTTCGGATTGGGTTTTTTATAGAATGAAATGGATTTGATATCATTTGAGAAGAAAAAAGACTAACTTCGGTTTGAAAGAATGAAGAAGAAAAAAATCTCGAACGAGAAGAATCGTTCTTGTCTGTCATTTTTCAATTTGAAACGAAGAAGAGGGGTTTCATTTTATTTCTCCTTTACTGCTTGCATTTTATCATATATTTATTTTTTCCTTTTTTCTTTTTAAAACTGTTACGTGGCTTAAATTCTTTTGCATGCTTGACAGGTGTTAGAAAGGGCAACTACGTGTTGAATCAAAGTTTTTTGTTTTTGACTGGTCATAATTATAGAATTTAAATTTAAATTTGAATCAAATGTCTCAAAAACGTGTTAAAAATCTCAATTTCCTATCGAGGCATGTCGCCAAGCATTCATAAGGTTATACCCCTATTCCTAATGCAATGGAAAAGGTTTCGAGTCCAAATTCGATCATATGGAGAAGATAGCTTTTTGGACCAGTATTTATATTGAATTTTCGATATAGATTTTAGCGCATTTACTAATCGTATGATCACATGACAACTCCAAACGCTACGAAAATTGAAATACGATAATAATACACTATTATGGATCTAATGGAACTAGTTTTATTGAATTTCAAGACTGTGCCCGTAAGACTATTTTTAAATATCTATTTAAACGATATAAATTCAAAACTGAATAAATCACTTTCAAACTTTATTTTAAAAGTTCTATTATCTTCAATATTATCAATATAAATTTTCTAAGCCTTTAAAATATTTTTAATCAGCAAAAAAATCAAGATTCGATATTTTTACCCAATTTTCAATAATTAATTTCAGAAATTTAATTGCCAAATAAACAATGGTATTTGAAATTCAAGTTAAATTAACTTTCAAATATTTAAGATCAATTTAATATTTCAATTTCAAATGTTAAAAATTTGGGGGATTTACCGTAAAGGACAAAATATCCAAATAATTTATTCTCAAGGACACATGCCTATAATTTTATCCTCAAGGACAGGCCCAAAGCCCATTTTTTCTCAAATGCACAATTCTCTCTTCCCCGTGCCCATTCAATCCCGTTTTCAGCTCCGACCACCTTATCCCGCGTCAACGCCACCTCCTCACCAGCGCTACCACCTCCTCACCAGCGCCACCATTGCCACCTCCTCCTTCACCCGTTTTGGAGCAACCACCTCGTGCCACCTCCTCCACCCATTTTGTGTTCACCATCGTCGCAGCGTCACCTCCTCACCAGCGTCGTGCAACTACCCCATGTCACCTCCTCCACCCGCCAACGTCACCTCCTCACCAGCACCATGCTCTTAAAAGTTGATACTGATACCAGTTTTTAGGTATCAGTTTTGAATTTTTAGGTATCAGTTTTGAAATTTTAGGTACCAATTTTGAAAGTTTTGAAATTCCTTCTGATGCAAACCCTACCCATCGCTTCCAAATACCACACACTATACCACCACCTTCACCGTTTCGTCAAACCAATAACCCATCAGAAATTTTCCACCAAAAATCCATACTATTTTCTAAACCACCACAAATCCATACTATTTACTTTATTAAAACTGATACCACATCGCATACAAAACCGATACTGTGTTATTTTATTAAAACTGATACCACATTGCATACAAAACTGATACTCAAAAACTGATACTATGTTATTTTATTAAAACCGATACCACATCGCATACAAAACTGATACCCAAAAACTGAACATAGTAGAATGATTTTCATCCTCTCGTCATCACTTCCTCCTCTCGTCCACGGCCTCCTTCATCGTCTTTTCGACATCCTCAATCACGTACTTGATCTCCATCCCTAACTTTTCACGGTCGCCCTCCGCTTCCTCGCGTGCTCTATTCTTCTCCGCGAGCTCCTTCATCTCAGATTTTTTCACAGACTTCATCTTCTTTCGAATTCGCCTCTCGAGCTCGAACTCCGCGCGCAGGTCCTTGATTTCTGCCAAGGTGTTGTCTAGATCTGAGAGGTCGACGTCTCGGTCGGAGTTTATTGGGTTGGAGAAGGAAGCGATGGTGTGGGTTTTGTAGCAAGATCTGAAGTTGGAGAGGCAAGTTGCAGTGATTTGTCCTTGAGAATAAAATTTTAGCGGGCTGTCCTTGTGATTAAAAAAGCCCTAATTTTTGTCCTTCACGATAATTCCCTCTAAAAATTTCTGGGTCGTTAGACAGTGTATTGCTCATGACTGCTGGAGGCATTTAGGGGTTACACACTGGTAGTTATTGGATAACTATGGAACGACTCATTTGATAGTTTTATGTTTGTTAATAAAACTAGGGTCAAATAGAAAATTTTGATGTGACTGATTTACGCAGTTTTCTCAACTTGAGAATACTATGGATCTTTAATATGAAAGCTCCGCTTTGATTATAGTCAAATCATGGCATGTCATTCCATCGAGTGGCTATAGTTGGGTTGAGTGGAAGTAGTGGAAGTGAAGCACTATTCAAGAGAGGATTCCTCTCCTCATTAATATGGGTTTAGTATCATGGTCAAATGAAGTCAAGTCATAGTCAAAGTCTTTGGCCAGAGCATTTTGGTTAATAATAATTATTGTTATTGAACCAAGAACTTTGTGTTTGGACTAAAAGTTTAATATGGATGATAACAGAATTGTGACCATACCAAATTCCATAAATCCAAAGTGATATAGTTTTGACGAAGAGAAGTAGTATAAATAATTTCACTATTAGGTACCGCTTATAATAAGTAAAATTGGATTTTACCAAAAGATGTGTAAGCAATGAATTCAGCCAAAATGTCAACCCACTTACTAAGTGACTTGTGAACGTTAATATTTGAATTTTTCAATATTAATTGCTGACTGAATTTACAGCTTTGAGTCGTACAACCATAATGATGAATTCTTCGAAAAACCACATGATTTAATTAATTTATAAAATGTTGTAAATTATTTAAATTAATTAATATTTGAGAAATATTAATTATTATTTTATTTTATTGTTTGGGAGTTATTTGTAATTATTTGAATGCATTTATAAAATTCATATTTGAGTGCATTGATATATGATATCATTATAATTAAGTAAATGATAATTACATTCGCTAATTTATGGAATTTTATGTCATTTATTGACATGTAATTTTCAGCCATACCATGTAAAGAAATAGGAGAGAAAAGAGAAAGTTAATTAAGAGAATTAATTAAAGAATTTTTAATTAAAGAATGGGAAAGGTTTCCTTCTTTCAAATAAAACATATTCTCTAATTCATTTTGTACGTACAATTGAGTTTCTCATTTTTTTATTCTTCTTTTGGTAACTTTTCTCGTTCTCTCCTTCTCTAATAACTAAAAGTATGAAATTTTCCATGGCTTTAATTATTCCTAAAATCAAATACAAATAAAATCCATTATGAAAAGTGGTTTATTCCTCTTTATCCTTGCAACATCTGCAGGCTAATTTCTAAATCTAGGAGATTTGATTCATCATTCAAGATATGATTCATTGGCAACATCTAGAGGAAAAATTCAATGTTTCAAGGTGTACTTCAAGGCTTTGGAATTAAGGTATGATCTTTTTATTCTAATAATTTTGATATAATGTTTTAATGAGCCAAATTGAATATCTTAATTTATATATGCATAATATTGTCTCGTTTGATTTGAAAATGATTTATGTATTTCAAATCATTTATTATGTGAATTGATTTTTTTTATTTAGAAAAATCAAAACTGAAACTTATATATGATTAGACAATATTTTAATTTTAGATCTATGTTTAAACATTCAAATCAAAACATAATTGTTTTATTTGAATGTTTACATGTTCTTATTGGTTGCATTTCTAGTTCTCCCCTTCGCCAATAGCTGAAAATATGAGATCTTCCATGGATTTGATTATTCCTAAAATCAATACAAATAAAAATCCATTATGAAAAGTAGTTTATTCCTCTTTATCCTTGCAACATCTGGAGGCTAATTTTTGAATCTAGGAGATTTGGTTCATTATTTAAGGTACGATTCATTGGCTACATCTAGTGGTAAAAGTCAATGTTTCATGATGTACTTCAAGGCTTTGGAACTAAGGTATGATCTTTTTATTCTAATAATTTTGATATAATGTTTCACTGAACAAAATTGAATATCTTAATTTATATGTGTGTAATATTGTCTCATTTGATTTGATTATGTATTTCAAATTGTTTATTATATGAATTGATTGTTTTTTTATTTAGGTAAATCAAAACTGAAACTTGTATATGATTAGACGATATTTTAATTTTAGATCTATGTTAAACATTCAAATCAAAACGCAATTGTTTTTTATTTAAATGTTTACATGTTCTTATTGCTTGCATTTCTACTCGACTAGAAACTTCCATATGATTAAACGATGTTTTGATAATAAATTGATTACAATTACTTTCTAAATTTGTTATCCAATTTGACATCAAAATTATCCTTCTTTGATTATTCAAAGGAATTTGACGTATTGCTTAGTTCAGTATGTATCACCATTTTTTTTATAATTATTTATTCATATAGGTTGAATCTCCTTAGATTTATAAGTTTATTTATTCTTATTATCTACATCTTATTGTAATTGAAACTCACACATGATTAAAGTTGTTTGGATAATAAATTAATTAAAATAAATTTATAAATTTGTTACCCTATTTGACATGACTAATATCTTTCTTTAAGTATTTGAAGGATTGTTAATATATTGCTCAGTTTAGCGTGTCTCGTTTTTGTTTTTAAAAAAATTATTCAGATAGGTTGAATCTCTTTAGATTTTAAAGTCTATATGTTCTTATCATCTGCATTTTATTGTAATTAAAACCCATACGTGATTAAAGGATGTTCTCATAATAAATTGATTACAATAAACTAATAAATTTGTTACCCTATTTGACATGACTAATACTCTTTAAGTATTCAAAGCATTGTTAATATATTGCTCAGTTTAGTATGTTTTACTTTTGTAAAAAAGATCATATAAGTTGAATCTCTTTATTTAACTTATATACATATATATTTTGTTAACTAATTTAAGTTTATATAAGTTCATAAGTACGTCAGAAGATTTAAATGTTATATGGTTTATTTTGAATTAATTAAGAAATTTTGGGTTAATCTTTATGTAGAAATAATTATATAATTATATAATTATATATATATATATATATATATATATATATATATATTTGTGTGTGTGTGTGTGTACATATAAAACTTAATTTTTATATTTTGAATTGTATAGTCTAAATGCTTTATTAATATCAAACAATTTTAAATGAGGCAGTAGCTTATGCATATGAATTATTTTTGGTTATTCCTAGTCGTAATGATTTATTGATTGCTAATTGAATGCTCATAATTCAAGCTTGTCAAAAAAAGGAAGATGAATCATTCATCTTTTTCATCGTTTATTTCTTTCCTTTTTGTCCCTTTTGTGATTGCCTTTAAACTTATTCTTATTATTCATATACCTCATGTTATCAATTGATCATACTTGCCTTCTATCACACAACTAAGAATTGAATATATTTGATATATTCAAACCTTATTTTAATATTCTGTTCTTACTATATTAGAATCAAATTAATAAAACAAAATATGGTATTAAATAAAATACTAATTTTATTTTAAAAAAATTAGATAAGATCTAAAGATATTCGGACTTCATAGGCCCGTTAATAATCCAAAATGGTAAATTTTTTGAAATTCATTCATTTCTTCTACTGTGGGCTGGGCCAGTTCCTTTGAATGGTATCAAAGCCCAATAGCATATGCGGTCTAAATTAGACATGCTAGGGCTAACTAATTAATCTTGTGCACTTAGTACGATGTCTAGAAAGGTGATGTCTAGATTTTAAATTGGGTAATCAAGTCTCTGTCTTACCCGGCTAACTGCTTGGCCTGAAAGGTGATGTGAGCCCAAAGGTTGCCCCTAATATAAAAGGCCCAATTTGAATTGGACCTTGGACTAATTTTCAAATAGTTTTGAGAATTCAGACAAGATTTGAAATTTAAAATAAAAACATATTTATCATAAAAGGTTATAATATAACATAAATTTTCAAAATGTTTGAAAATGTAATGAAAATCAAAATGTTTGAAACTGTTAGTTTCAAAATTTAAAATTTATCAATAAGATTAATAAAATAAATTATTTAAATGAGTTAATTAATTAATGCTTATATGCATGTATTATATATGTTGATATATGTTATGTTATTAAGATAACATAAGTACACATGCATGTAAGATAAATTTTGAAATTGATATAATTTAATTAAATAAATTAAACGTTAATTAATTACATAAAAATATTCGTATATAAGATATATGTATTATACTATAAAGGTTGTAGTATACACTATAAAGGTTATAATAGATACATCCAATAAAAAGTTGTGTTGAAATACTAATTTGAAATAAATTAAAGAGTTAACTAATTAAATAAGATTTAATTAATAAAATATCATACATAAGACTATCATATAAGCAATATGAAATATAAAAGTTATATAACAATAAAACTTATATGATATGAATGTATAAACTAAAGATAGAACATTAAAGAAACACAAGTAGACTTCAGGAATAAATACATATGTAAATGTATGTATACTGTGATTTCTAATATGTCAGACACTTGAATCGCAAGGGTATTTCATAAGAAATGCATTATTCCATAAGTCGATGTAACTTAACACGATATATTGAAGATTATGAATCTTCAATATAATGTTGGCCCCTACCATATGTGTGTGTATATATATATTAGTAAATTACTTGCATACTCCTTAGTTGTTAAGAAAACTCAAGCTGGGGATGTTATTTGTAGTATTATTAATATATTGAACAGATGAGATAAGATAAATGTATGTATTTATTGAGCAAACTCAAGGTACATATACTATACTTCAGCCATCACAACATGGTAGGTATGAGTGAATAATCTCTTTCGATTTGCTGCAAAATCGAGGTCGAAATGAGATTAGGACAAGGAAAAATGGGTCATGAGTTGCATATGATACAACCAATAAGGAGTTATCCATCGTTTGTGGGGCTATGATTTGTTGAGAAAAATCAAGGTCAGAATACTAAGACAGACGAGTCCTAACACCCACTAATGAAGTTGAAAGATTTCTATGTTTCATCCTAAGGTTTGGAGAAACATAAAATACTATGGGAGCCTTATTAGAAAAATGAAATGGTAACATTTAACCTTTCTAATATTGTAAGAACATATGTTAAATAATGTTATAATTATCTGCAATGATAAATTTGTGCATTTAATACGATTGATAAAATGTTTACCAATTAACATATACAAACGAACTGAATTGAAAGTTAACAAATGGAAATACAATGCCCACTATTAAATTCCTATTGCATGTTAACGTTTAAATACCCATGCAAGTGCCTGATTTTACAACTACTGCATACATCCACGGTTTGGTCACTTATGCATTTATTTGGTCAAGACGTGTATTTTGTTCTACAAGTTTCGAACTCTAAAAGTAATACAAGACTATGGATATTTGATCCATATATAGTTGCATATAAATGTTATACAGTGAATGGTTAAAGTTTGTAACGTACAATATTTCGATGAAATTAGTCATCCGATAAACCAGATAAACCTTAGTGAGAGATCTAGTATTCATGATTGATTACAAAGGGATCATATTATGTTAATGTAACATAAGACCAAAAACTACAAGATATAAGAACTCGATCGTTGAAATGCCATTTTGATCCGTTTACGTAAAGTGCAACATAGTTGATGTCCTTAAATGTTAAGGACAATCAAATGTGCTTTTGTAAAGAGTTTGTTATTATATTATTTTGTATTTTCTTTTGAATAGTTTGACCATTTGAAAGGAAAACAAATGTATAAGAGTAGATATAATTTAAGGTACAGTTGAGATGAAGGGAATGAATAGTCACTTCGGCTTCATAAATATTGGAAACGATAAATTTAATAATAATTGATATTTACTATTGGAACAAGAAATATGATTTCTATTTAGAAATGTATTTTTATATAGAAAATTGTTTTGTATGAGATTTATTTCTTTGAGCTCAAGATTTTTGATTAACGAGCTCTCCAATGTAAATAGTTGCAATGCATGAAATAAAAAATTGTATTAAGTGAATGATGGACCTTCGAATTCAGTAGATATTATAGTAATGGTGGAAATAATGGGAGCATGCCATATAGCACTTATTAATTGCATCATAATATGAAAATTGTTTCCGTAAAACTTACCATACATTATTTATGAAATAATGATTAATTTTTTGGTATCGATTGAAAAAATAGACGGTTATATTTCAGTGTGAATATTATGAGTATTCTTTATGAAATAAAACTATAATGCGCAAAAAATTTATAATAAAAGTGATGCATTAGAAAATACAAAAGTATCTAATATTATTTACGGTTGTTTTGGAATTATAGACCGAGCCATAGTTTTGAGAAATAATTTCATTGTATGATTTTGAATCATATGATACTTGTTAATTATATCTCAAACAATAGCTATGCACCAATTTAGTGGAAGTATCATAAGAGTTGATGAACTCTTTGGATTGATACATATAGAGTATGCAATCGTAATTCTATGAAAACCAAACAGTTCCATGTACTTCGTCATATTCACCAATGAGTTATCGTCGACATGACATGTGTATTCGATACGCATGTAGTATGTCTATGGTAAAATTATAGAATATAAAAAAGAAGTAGCTAAAATAACATGCGATAAAAATGATTTGATTTGATCGAATGAGTGAGTATATTGGAAAATGTACCGAACGTACCTAAAATGAATAAAGATCCAATCTCAAAATTACTCCTCCATGTGATACGTAATGATGCATCGATATATAGTAAGAAAACTTTGTTGGACAATGTATGATTAATTGTGAGTGAAGTCGAGTTAGTTTCTTTTTATAAGATAATGTACTTAAGGTAGTACACAAGATCAATATTATTTCATCTGAATAACAATTTATAAAATTTGACAAGGGTTTATAAGAAACTTCAATAAATCCTAGGCCAAGAAATTGGCTGGTTGTGCGAGTCGAAAGATTGCACGTAATAATTGTTCATAAGGGATCTTGTATAAATCTCCTCAAAAAGGTTTTGGAAAGACTGTCATTGGATGGCATATTTTTGTTTCAAACAGAATTTTTGTAAACTAAAAGCAAATCAGTTTTATAAATAAAGAAATTCATAAAATGTTTGTGAATATCTATTCTATTACACTGAGAAACAATTATTGTTTTAAGATATACCAACTTCATTGTGAAGAAATTTCTTTGAGGTATTATTGGTATTAAAATGGAAATGAATATGATCCATGAATAGAACTGATTATATGAGATGAAAATAAATTAACTAACCCAAATGAACACATAGCATTAGAATGTCTAACGAGTATTCTCGCACTTCGAAGAGAAACTATGAGTTTATTATTAGTGTCGAAAATATATAATCCTAGATTGTTTAATTAAACCATTAAGAGCGTTGACTCTATATGGTATGATGCACAAATCCGAAAGAATTACTAGTACGCTATCAAAATATAGATTTTGGTGGTTGTAGTTGAAGCGATATGATCCATCGACCTCAACTGTGTCTTTATGAGTAAGATTAATGCAGTTGGAATTAAATGAGCAATGTTGATAAGAATTACATCGCAAATTTCAATTGTTGAAATTAGCGTAATAGATTTGATATTCAACATATTCAAGTCAATTCGGCTTTACTAACAAAATTATCGCTTCATAAGTCCTAATGTTTTGGTACATATGTATTGAAATGGAAAATTCTAAATAACGATTTAGAGTAAGTTGTTTACACCAATTAACCAAAAATGTATCAAAGTCAATAGGAGCAATATTGAGTTTGTGAGTCTTTGGATATGATCTAAGAAATGATAAGAAAATATCATTTTATAAGCATCAAATTGAGCTAATATTTTGATAGAAATATCAAATAGTTTGATTTTCAATCAAAGTGCAGAGGAAGCGTGTGTTCATAAGAACGAACGTTAAAGTTACATTGATATTTCTGAACTATAAGTAAACAACACATTCTTGATTTTGACGATATACTTGTGTTAAAATCAACCTTGGTTGTTTTAATATTCAACATTGGATTAATAAATGATGACTTTTTATAGTAAGTATAAAAGACGTCCGAAATGTCCCAAATGATATGCAAGGACACCTTATTAAAATGTTTAATACGAAACATGTAAGATTGATTCCTTTGCATTGGCAAAAGGAATTACCATACATGCTGTGTTATCTACGATATCATGATTTGCTTGTGTATTTGATACATGGAGCAAATATCAAATTCAAATAGATATCACTGAATGGTTGTTTGAAGTGTTCTCGTGTATTTCATAAATACTAGAGAATTGTTTGCATAAACAAAAACTCCTTCTAAAGGAGTGTTCGAACTCAAACTTCATAAGTCATATTGAGTGTAGTATGTCAATGATAAATCAAGTTAAGAATCTTTAAGTTGGAAATGTTCCAAATAAAAGACCATAACTGATTCAATGAAAAGGCTAAATACATCACCTTGAATATTGCCATAAAAAAACAACGTATATAAAAATATATATGCACGAATTTATAAGTAAGCTGATTCAAAATGTTGAGATTCTTATAACATTGTTATATGATAACAATGTCGTGGTATGGTTGTACACATGGTAAAGTAATTTATCACCATTGGAGAGAGTTGATTGACAATGTAGATAATTGAAACATAATAGCATACCCGTCTACGAAGGAACTGACCCAATTGGTTTTGGGAAACCGATTGGAGAAGTTAGAATAAGATTCCATAATTGACCCCTAGTGCAAGTGGGAGACTGATAGAGTTAAGGTATGCCCTAAGGGCAATTATGTAATTTATTACATATATCTAACTCATTGAACAATCTTGTTCACAATAAATATTTTCTTTCTATTATATACTAGATATAATAAGATTATATTTATTAATTAGTTCAATTAAAAGTAGTTTTTTATTGAAAATCCATAAATGGTTTATTTTATGATAATAGTTACAAAGTGTTGTAACCATGAGTAATTTATCACAAAAAAACAAATATACTGTTTTATATGTTCCTAGTTAAGATCCATCGAGACCGCATATCGGTGTATCCATTGAGACTAGAGTATGTAACACTCTCGAAATGTTGGGCAGTGTATTACTCATGACTGTTGGAGGCATCTAGGGGTTACGTACTGATAGTTATTAGATGAACTATGGAACGGCACACTCTATAGTTTTCTGTTGGCTAATATACCTAGTGTTAAACAGAAAGTGTCGATGTGATTGACTTATACAATTTTCTCGACTTGAGAATACCGTGGATCTTCAATTTGAAAGCTCCGATTTGATTATAATCAAACCATGGCATGTCATTCCATCGAGTGACTATAGTTGGGTCGAGTGGAGTATTCGAAATGAAACACTATTCAAGAGAGGATCCGTCTCCTCGATTATATAGGGTTTGTATCATGGTCAGCTCAAGTCAACTCAAAGTGAAAGTCTCCAGCCAGGTTAGTAATAATTATTGTTATTGAAATAAGGGCTTTGTGTTTGGAATATAAAGTTGAATATGGATGATATTGGAATTTTGACCATTACCAAATTCCATAAATCCAAAGGGATATAGTTTTGACGAAGAGAATTGGTGTAAATAATTGTCACTATTAGGTACCGCTTATAATAAGTAAAACTGGAATTACCAAAAGATGTGTAAATGATGAATTCATCCAAAATGTCAACCCACCTGCTAAGTGACGTGTGAATGTTAATATTTGAATTGTTCAATATTAATCGTTGACTGAATTTACACCTTTGAGTCGCACAATCGTAATGATGAATTCTTCAAAAAACCACATGATTTAATTAATTTGTAAAAAGTTGTAAATTAATTAAATTAATTAGTATTTGAGAAATATTGATTATTATTTATTTTATTTGATGTTTGGGAGTTATTTGTAATTATTTGAATGCATTTGTAAAAGTTATATTTACGTGCATTATTATATGATATCATTGTAATTAAGTAAAAGATAATTACATGCGTTAATTTATGGAATCCTATGTCATTTTTTGGCTTGTAATTTTTAGCCATACCATGTAAAGAAATAGGATAGAAAAGAGAAAGTTAATCAAGAGAATTTTTTAGAGATGTTTCAGTTAAAGAATGGGAAAGGTTTCCTTCTTTTAAATAAAACATATTCTCTAATTCATTCTGTACGTACAATTGAGTTTCTTATTTTTCATTCTTCTTTTTGTAACTTTTCTGGCTCTCTACTTCTTTAATGGCTGAAAATATGAGATCTTCCATGGCTTTAATTATTCCTAAAATCAAGTACTAATAAAATCCATTATGAAAAGTGGTTTATTCCTCTTGATCCTTGCAACATCGGTTGATATCTGAATCTAAAAGATTTGATTCATTATTCAAGGTATGATTGTCAATGTTTCAAGGTATACTTTAAGGCTTTCGAATTAAGGTATGATCTTTTTATTCTAATAATTCTGATATAATGTTTTAATGAACAAAATTGAATATCTTAATTTATAAGTGCATAGTATTGTCTCCTTTGATTTGAAAATGTTTTATGTATTTCAAATTGTTTGTTATACGAATTAGTTGTTTTTTTATTTAGGTAAATCAAAACTGAAACTTGTATATGATTAGACAAAATTTTAATTTTAGATCTATGTTTAAACATTCAAATCCAAACGTAATTTTTTTTATTTGAATGTTTGCATGTTCTTATTGTTTGCATTTCTTCTCTACTAGAAACTTACATATGATTAAATAATGTTTTGATAATAAATTAATTACAATTACTTTCTAAATTTATTATCCAATTTGACATCATAATTATCCTTCTTTTATTATTAAAAGGATTTTGATGTATTGCTTAGTTCAGTATGTATCACCATTTGTTTTATAATTATTTATTCATATTGGTTGAATCTCCTTAGATTTGCAAGTTTATTTGTTCTTATTATTGCATCTTATTGTAATTGAAACCCATACATGATTAAAGGAAGTTTGGATAATAAATTGATTAAAATAAATTTATAAATTTGTTACCCTATTTGACATGACTAATATTTTCTTTAAGTATTCAAAGGATCGTTAATATATTGCTCAGTTTAGTCTATTTCACTTTTGTTTTAAAAAAATTTATTCAGATAGGTTGAATTTCTTTAGATTTGAAAGTTTATTCGTTCTTATTATCTGCCTTTTATTGTAGTTGAAACCCACACATTATTAAAGGATGCTCTAATAATAAATTGATTAAAATAAACTTATAAATTTGTTACCCTATATGATATGACTAATACTTTTTAAGTATTCAAAGGATTGTTAATACATTGCTCAGTTCAGTATGTTTCACTTTTGTAGAAAAAAATCATATAGGTTAAATCTCTTGATTTAATTATATATCCATATATTTTGTTACCTAATTTAAGTTTATATAAGTTCATAAATACAACAATTTTTTTAAATGTTATATGGTTTATTTTGAATTAATTAGTAGGTTTTGGGTTAATCTTTATATAGAAATAGTTATATATATATATACACACACACACACACACAAATAATACTTAATGTTTTATTTTGAACTATATAATTTAATTGCTTTATTAATATCAAACAATTTTAAATGAGGCGGTAGCTTATGCATATGGATTATTTTTGGCTATTCCTAATCTTATGTCATAATGATTCATTGATTGCAAATTGAATGCTGCATAAATCAAGTTATCAAAAATGGAAGATGAATCAATCATCTTTGTTATCTTTTATTTCTTTCCTTTTTGTCCCTTATGTGATTGCCTTTAAACTTATTCTATTTATTCATTATTATCCCGTCTTTTGGCAAAGCCGTGATACTAGCTACTTGATTGAAAACCAAAGGCAGTCCATCCCGATGATCGGTTATACGTAGGCTTACTATGGATATCAATAAATTTTGTCCAAGTCTGGATCAAGCCGACAAGACATGAAAGCAAAGTTATAAAAGCCAACGTTCTAAATTTCAAGCCAAGCAGAGTTCGTATGCTCGAGATATCGTCAATGCAACTCAAGTAGACAAGTCTTTCATATTCATCAAAAAGCTGTGATCGAGTCAATCTGTTCGAATCCATCCATGACCATGCTATTCTCATCCATCATGTTCGTATCGATCAGAGTGACTTTGCCTGGTATCCATCGTGTTCATATCGATCCAGTGAGGCCTCATTCATATCCATCAAATAATCGGTTGTTTTTATCCATCAACCCACGCGTGTCCATCTATTCGTATCCATCACATTATCCGTTGTCTGTATCCATCAAGTTGGAGCGACTTCGATCGATACGAATAAGGCTACATAATCGATAAGAATAGTTCAACTTAGATCGATACGAACAAAGCCATGGCACTCGATACGAACAAAGTAGCTTCGAATCGATTCGAACAAGAACAAGTAAGATTGACTCGAAAAAGGCACGTGCATAGGGGAGACTCGGTCGATTCAGCATGATCTTCGGATCGATCCTAAATCAAGCGCTACGAAAACTTGCAGGCAAATACTCAATACCGACTCGAACTGATTGATACGAAGGAACCGATTCGAATGAGGCAGCCGACATAAAAACCAAACTTGCATCGGTCATAACTCATAATCTACAAGTCCAAATGCTATGAAATTTTCACAGATGCTTATGTATAATAAAGGAAAGTTGGTGCCAAATTTTGACTCGATGGGATCAAATCTTGATTGATATGAAATTCATTCGTATCGATCACGGATCAAGTCGAAATCACATGGTATCGATCGGGTAGACCCACACACATACCAGAAGTAGTCTTTCGAGATCTGAGCGAGATATTTGCATCCTACGCCTATAAATAATATCCCAAAGCTTACAGAAAAGGGATCTTTTGGTTCTTTGACATGCAGACTCGGCCGAAATCATTTTTGCACATCAAGGCTGTTGTTTTACTCGAAATTCATCACTGTAATCCTCTGCAATCAGTTGTAACCAGAAAGTAAATATCAATAAAATCATCAGCTTCATAGTGGACATAGGCCATACGTCGAACCACTCTAAAATCCTATGTTTCTGCGTGTTTTTCTCATTTTTTTGAAGTGTTAGTTAGATAATCTTCTTTTTACATTTCTATTCTTCATTTTTATTTCTTCAAATACTTTCGAAGAGTGTTGTGCCCAATTTTGATATAAAAACTTTGGTGCTTCCACTGAGAACAACGTAGTTTTTCTCCTACACTTTGGATCTACTATCGATACCGGATTGCACAAATCTGAGAAGAAGATCCTGATCTCAGGTCCAGAGTTCTTCCATCCTATTCAAATTTGCATCACATCTAGGAAAGAACTTCATCATCCTTCATGGTCAGTACAAGGACCGCATCTACAGCTGCGATCAAGATGGACGGGACAGACAGAATCCCGTACAAAGGCCTCCACCTAATCAGAATGCTGCCGGACCATCAGATCCGTCAGTCCCAGTTACTAGGGAAGAATTCCAGATGCTTATGCAAGAGCTGACTCAGAGCCATCGGCAACCCACTGAATAGTAGTATGCAAACACCGAATTGACTAATCAGCTAAATCGCCAAAGGTGTAGGAGATCTAGGAGGGATTAGGCCTCCTATTCATCCAAGGAGAGTTCAGCCTCTTTCGATTACCATCGTAGATCTACACACCCACGGCTAGATGAAAGCTACACTCAAGTTATCGGACATCAACTTACGTTGAACATTGGGCAACCCAGAGTTGGCCCGCCAACCAGCTACCAGAC
Organism: Allium cepa; assembly: GCA_030765085.1. Taxonomy (NCBI): domain Eukaryota; kingdom Viridiplantae; phylum Streptophyta; class Magnoliopsida; order Asparagales; family Amaryllidaceae; genus Allium; species Allium cepa. The sequence goes on from CM060942.1 coordinate 620,665,263, forward strand.
TGAACCCTCCTCCCGGGGAAGTACTGTTCCTCATTACACCACCGACAACCATACTACCACGAACGCTATTGAACCAAGAGTCGAAGCCCAGAATCAGTCAGATTCGAACCATCGTCAACATTGACATACTCCTGAACCCTATGTTCCAGAGAACATCGAGCTAAGGAGGCGAGAAACAGACCTTCGACAGCGACCGGTCCAACCTGCATTATGGAACCCGACCACACCTTGGCCTAACATGCATAGAATGTATAGATGCCAGACATCCCAACAATAATCCGTCAAATGATTCGAGAGAGTCAAGGAAAATGATGACTGGGGTATCTTCCGGAGTCATACTCCCTTTACTGATGAAATATTTTATGCTTAACCGCCTCGACGATTCAGGATGCCAACTTTACCGGTCTATGAAGGAAGTTTTGATCCCAACCAGCACATCCTGAAGTATGAGTGGTCAATGAGTGATGCACGGGCTAACGATGCAGTCAAATGTCGAAGCTCCTCGATCCCTCTACAGGGCATAGCTACTGTGTGGTTCACTCGTTTGCCACCCCGATCTATTTCTTGTTTTGACCAATTGGAAACCAAATTTGTTGAGCAATTTCGAATGCATGTCACAAGGCCAAAGGATGTTAGCACTCTCTAGTGTCACTCAAGCTCCTGGAGAGACATTTCGACGTTATTTGTAAAGATTCCATGCTGTGTGTGATGAGATCAGCAATCCTAACAATAACTCCATTCTTATGGCATTGACTAAGGGGATTGACCCCGATTCTAAATTCGGCAATTGGTTGGCCAGAAAACCACCAGCGTCATTGCACCATTTCTATTCCAAAGCATTCCAATTCTTGAGAAGGGAGGATGCGAAGCAGTCCAGGAAGCAGGATGACGCAGGGCCGAGCTAGGAAGGAATCCAAAGTAATGTCGCAGTTAAACAGTCCGAGGAGAGCTCCGGGAAAGTGCAATTGAATATTCAGAATAAACAGACACGGCAAAAAAGGCAATGGGAATCAAAGTAGAAAGCGAGATCAGAACCATGGTCCATGATATAGAGCTCCTATGTTCAATAATTACACTCCTCTAAATACGTTCTGGAGAATGTACATCTACAAACCCGTAATACTACGCAATACAAGAAGCCTACTGCGAAGCCATCATCGAAGAGGCAGATCCAAACAAGGAAAATTTGTAGGTTTCACGAGAGTTATGGCCACAATAAAAATGAGTGTCGTCATTTACAAGATCTCATTGAGAATTTGATTAGAAAAAGAAAGTTGGAACAGTTTGTGCAGGAACCGCAGTCTAGAGGTGCGGGCCCATCGAATCAAAATAATGTACCTAATCAGGAAAGACAGGAGGAACCTGCTCGTACCGACGGGAGGTTAGTCCTAAATACTGTAAGTGGTGGTCCTCATCCAATAGACCGAAGCTGGAGGGAAATGGAGTCGTATGCCAGCTCTATTAGGAATGAAGACTTCGAGCGTTGTAGTAGTTGTGACGATGGGGCTCCGGCCAAACAACAGAAGACGATGACCGATGACATCGTGTTTCGAAATAGAGATGCTGACAGGGTCAAAGCCCCATTATTGATCCACTTTCTATATCAACCCAAGTAGGTCCTGCTTGGATGAAGAGGATCCTGGCCGACATTGGAAGTTCCGTTAATATACTGTTCAAGCGAGCCTATGACCAAATGAAGATGGAGGCTAAAGATTTGAAACCTTGCCAGTCCCGAATTCATGGTTTCAATGGAAGCGCTCCAATACCCACTAGAGTAGTGGAAGTACCAGTGGAGTTGAGAGTTAGAGAGCGTCGGAGAGTTCGAATACTGCTGTTTATTATTTTGGATATAGACTCGCCATATAATGCTTTCTTAGGCCGACCGTCCATGGCTGAATTCAAGGCATCCATTGCCCCATGGTGCTTGACTCTAAAATTCCCCACCGATCGTGGGGTTGGAGTCGTTCAAGGAGATCAAGCTACTGGATGAGCCTGTTATGTTGCTGAGCTATGCGGGGCGTAAAAAAAGGAGAAAGGAAAGGGCGTAGAGGAATCTCTCTGCGTCTGTTTTGCTGATAATTGAAAATTAGTGCCTAGACCTAGGCCTGGGCATCCCAACCAATTCCAAAGAGATCTTGACCCAAGAGATAACGAAAATGAAGAAGAAAGTAAAGATAGTCAAGCTTCTCCGGCCTAACAGACGATTGATGTCCTAATTGATGATAGCGACAATTCTAGAATGTAAAAGATTAGGTCTCAGTTAAGCCAACAAATGCAAGGTGAATTGGTTGAATTTCTCCGGGCAAACCTCGACGTGTTTTCCTAGACGCATTATGACATATGTGATATCTCACCGGACATCGTGAGCCACACATTGAATATTGACCCGTGGCACGTCCTGGTCAAGCAATAAAGGCGTGGTATGGATCCAGAGAGATCTGCCGCTCTTAAAGAAGAGCTCAATAAGTTAAAATTGAATGGGTTTATTCGAAATGCCTTATACCTATAGTGGGTATCCAATCTCGTACTTGTTCGAAAGCCAAATGGGTAATGGAGAGCGTGTGTTGACTACTTTGACTTGAACAAAGCTTGCCCGAAAGATGGTTTTCCACCTCTTCGAATTGATCAACTCATAGATTCAATGGCTGGGCACGAATTATTATCCTTTATGGATGCATATTTCGGTTACAACCAGATACCCATGCACTTACCTGACCAAGAACATAGTAGCTTCGTAACCGATCTGGGACTCTACTGCTACAAAGTCATGCCTTTCGGACTCAACAACGCCGGGGAAACATACCAAAGACTAGTCAATCGAATGTTTGCTAACTAGATCGAAAAGACCATGGAAGTATATGTAGATGACATGCTGGTGAAGTCTCCGATGAATATATTAAAGACTTGGAATCGATGTTTAGTATCCTACGAGAATACAGGATGAAGCTCAACCCATTGAAATGTCACTTTGGGGTCGCATCCGGAAAATTCCTTGGGTTTATCGTCAACGCTCAGGGAATTGAAGCAAATCCCGAAAAGATCTAGGTGATCGAAAATCTTGAGATTCCAAGAACCATAAGGAAAGTCCAGAGCCTTTATGGAGCGACACTGAGCAAGGTCATTTCAAAGTCGACTGACAAATGCGTTCCTTTCCTTGATTTGATTCAAAAAGGGAAACGGAATTTTGAATGGACCATGGAATGCGAGGGCGCATTCCAAGCACTAATTTAGTACCTCTCCACGCCACCTATTTTTTCAAAGTCTATCGATCACGAGCAATTTTAATTTTACTTGGCGGTATCAGGAAACACAATCAGTGCTTCCTTAGTTCGGGAGGAAGACCGAGTGCAAAAACCGGTCTACTACATTAGTAAATGACTAACCGGAGCTGAGAGAAATTACCCGAAGCTAGAGAAGTTGGCTTATTGCCTCGCTATTGCCTCTAGGAAGCTCCGTCCGTATTTCCAAGCTCACCCTATTACTGTTTACACCGATCAGTTGTTATGTCTGGTCCTTACACGGCCTGAGACGTCTGGTAGGTTAGTCAAGTGGAATATCAAACTGAACCAGTTCGATATCACTTACACTCCATGGTGAGCCATTAAAGGACATGTCCTAGTAGATTTTATAGCCAAATTTACTATCCCAGAGGAGTTTCCCAAAACAAGTGAATCTCCTGAATATATCTGGAAGCTACATACTGATGGCGAGTCAAACGATTGGTGCTCGAGTGCTGGAGTTATACTTGAAACCCCCGAAAGTCGATCCATATGTTATGCTCTAAAGTTTGATTTTCGTGCGACCAATAATGAAGTTGAATATAAAGCCTTGCTTTCCATATTGAGCTCACTTGAGATTTAAGGATCTTTGCTGTGAAGATTTATTATGATTCACAATTAGTTGTGTGTCAAGCTCGGGGTGAATATCAGGTGAAAGATCGAAGATTGGCTGCTTACCTATCTCTGGTCCAAGAGATATTAAATCAGTTCGATTATTATGCCATCTTCTATGTACCCCGTGAGCGCAATCAAAAGGCTAATTCATTGGAAAATTTAGCAAGTAAGGGCGAAGCACAACAAATGGGACTCGTTCCTATGGAAACATTATCTTTGCTAAGCATTAATCAGATGGAGGCAGACTGGATATTTGAAATCACTTCCTATGGGAGTCGTGGATGACTCCGCTCCGAAATTATCTCGAGCGTGGAACGCTACCTGAGCGTAGGAGTAGATGAGACAGATTCTTTGAAAACCTGCACGGTTCACTATTCAGAATGGAGTCATGTATAGAAGAGGGTACTCCGTTCCTTTACTCCCGTGTATTGCTCACGATGAAATTAAGTGAGTATTACATGATGTTCACGAAGGAGAATGTGGTGACCACCCCAGAAAGAAAGCTCTCGCTAAGAATACTCTGATACGGATATTACTGGCCGACTGTAAACCGCGCTGCAGCAGATTACGCCAGGAAATGTGATAAATGTCAAAAGCATGCTCGAATTCCTAGAGCCCCACCTACTAAAATAACCTAAATGGTCAGTCAATGGCTGTTTGCAGTATAGGGAATCGATATCATTGGATCTTTACCTTTGGCCAAAGGTCGTGCTAAGTACGCCATCATCGCAGTTGACTACTTTACCAAATGGGCCGAAGCTGAGCCTCTTGCTACAATCACGATAAAGAAAGTGATCAACTTTGTAGTCCGCAACATTATATTTCGATTTGGACTCCCACATACCATCATCATTGATAACGGGACCCAATTCGACAGTGCTAAGTTCGAAGATTTCTGCCAACGGTTTCACATAAAGAAGAAATTCTCCGCAGTTGCACACCCTCAAGCCAATGACCAGGTTGAAGCTGTTAATAAGGCTATCAAGTTTATTCTAATGAACGACTGAAAAAGGCCAGGGGCAAGTGGGTTGATGAACTTTCTATGGCTTTATGGGCTTACCGAATAACCCATAAGTCCGCGACCGGACACACTCCATTCTCTCTTTCATGTGGTTCAGAAGTCGTTATTCCAGTCGAGATGGAAGTACCTTCTCATCATGTGACGTACTATGACCTGAAAACGAATGCAATATTTCTTACTGAATTCCTTGATTTGTTGGATGAGAAGCGTGGAGAGGCTGATTTGAGGGCAGTCACATACCGAAGTCGAGTCGTCCGATTATACAATGTCAAGGTCCGACCTCGAACCTTCGAGCTCCACAATCTCATCCTCAAAAGAATATACTCAGTTCCTTCACACATGAAGCCGACATGGGAAGGGCCGTATGTGTTTAAACGAAAGCTCGGAGATAGCACACTTAAATTATCGACCATTGACAGCGAAAGTCTTCATCGCTACTACACATGACATGCTCTATTTATTAGTCTATTTTCATATGTAATTTGTTTCTGCATTTCGAAATTTAAATTTGTAACAAGGCAACTGATTTTTTTCGTATTTTCTCATTTCAGCAATAAAATGCCATCTCTTCGAGCCAAAGCTATGATTTATTGAATGTGTCATACAACCATCACGATGCACAAAGAGCTAATTCCCATCATACGGTGGGATTTGTTCAAACAGAGAGTGACTGTGATATGACCAGCCACTCACTAAGTGAAACCCAATCTCGGAGACAAGCCATTATAGTAGAGCCAAGGAGGATTGACATACGACAATCCTTTAACTAACTCCAGTCTTCCAAAGTGCGAGCTGGGGTATAAACTTATGAATGCGGTTTCGAAGAGGGTGTCTCCGTCCACCTAAGGACTTCGACCGTATCCAAACCAAGTTCGAGGAGGATGGACCCATCCATCTAACGACCTCACTTGTTAACTCAGGGTGGGTGTGAATCGACCATCCTCGATCCTGATAAATCCATCGTTCTCGGAGTGCGAACGCAATCCTAAAAGCCTAAACAGATGTGACTGACCATCTATCGGCCAACTCCAAATTCCTAGAGTGCGAATTGGAGTATAAATATCAACTCTAAATTCCCAAAGTGTGAACTGGAGTATCAACACAAACTTTGAATTCCCAGAGTGCGAGCCAGAGTATAAATGTCGACTCCAAATTCCCAAAGTGTGAGTTGGAGTATAAACATCAACCACTCGTAGTGCGGACTAGAGTACAACCGTCGACTATCTTCGGATTTCTAGAGTGCAAACTTGATTATCGACCGTAAGTGACTCTAAGTCCCCAGAGTGTGGTCGGAGTCTATACATAACTCGGGTGTGAATGACCACTCGTAAACTAACTTAAGTCCCCGGAGCATGGACACATACTTAAAACTTAAACAGACATGATCGACCGTCGATGTACAAATGCAAAATCCCCATAGCGCGGATGTGATCATTAATAAGTGAGCGAGAGTGATTCGACCAATTGACTCTCAATTGTTTTTGCATTGATTCAACGAGGTTAAGCTCGACGAAATAAAGGCAAAATCCAATCGTTGGCCGATCTTTACAACTCATCCACGAAACTAGGAGCAGAACTTAAGTGTCAACCATTGACTGAAGCAGTGCAACATCAAGATTCAACTTAATCTCCGGTTACGACTCATGTCTCATTTCAGGACTTAAAGAATAAATAGAAACTTGACCCGGAAGCTGAAACTTCACAAGTGCACTGAACTAGAATTCAAATACTGGAACACTTAAGCCAACAAATAATAATTGAGTTGAAGTCAAAACAAAATTTCATTTCAACTATTTATGGAAGGAATTTATGTACAAGTTATTTCCAAAATTCCTACTAGCAGGGGTCGAACCTGCATATATACACGGCCTAAAAAGGCTAAAGGAAAATTCCTATCTACTCAAAAATGAGCCGAGGAGGAGGAGAAATCTATTCTCTTTTCTTCTTTGGTTTCCCCTTCGACGTGGACCCGCTGGAGCCACCAGTAATTTTCCTCTTTGAGCCTTTACCTTTCGGTGGCTGGTCTCCAGTAGGTGGCATTATATCTACCTCCTCCATTGAGCTCATATGAATAGGAATACTTCCTACAGGAGGATTCGGAGGGGTTAGATCCACTACAGGAGGTGGGATAGACGCGCTGGTATCAATAACTGTACCACCAGGTGATATCATTTTTAGCCGAGCCGAGCCAGATGCTACCATTCCAACTCCACAACTACTGCCATGAGCCGCTGCCTCTGTTTTGGCATCGATTTCGGCCAATATCTCTTCTTCACGAATTACTTGAGCCTCGCTGGGGGCATCGGTGGTCAGCATTGAAGAGCCAGTAGCAGGTGCGCTTCCACCTACAACAAATGGTAGGTCTGCAAAAGGGTCACTGTGATGACTAAGAAGTTTCTCCATCATCTGCTCATCGAAAGAGAGTGTGCAACGCTGTGTTCCATCAATCGATGCAGTCGTTGTTATGGTAGTCATCTCAGTAATGATGGCCTCGTATGCTTGATGTGATTCTTGAGTTGCAAGAGGCACAATCGACGTAACTCCAGCCACTGGATCGAGAAAAAGAAAGACTGTTAGTGAACGCTTCAAATCAAGCTTCTTATTTTGAACATGCATGAGGAATGTTCAGAATACCTTCCTTGATTTGGCTTATAGACGAAAGAACGACTTCAGAATTGTGCTCTCTAGCCGAAGATAACCGCAGCTGATCCAGATTGTAAGCAGGGATGGATTGGGAATCAACCGTGGGTTCAGATCCAAATTGGGTTGGCGCAGGAATCTCAATACTTGCGTCGTGATGCTCACCACCTGAACCTTCTCCAACCTTCGAGTGTTGGGTGCAAAGCCTCTCATTTTCATGTGAAATCATCGACTCGTGGAGAATCTTTCTTTCATATTAATTCAGCATACGACTCTCAAGCTCAAACTCGTCAATTGATTCACCCAGATGCACCGCCTTCTCCTCCTTAACCAATTGGCCTAAGCGGTGTGAAGATGTATTGGATAATTTTTGAGCCACGCTAGGTTCCTGTGCTTCAGCACATTAGCATTATAAGCGATGAGGATATCTTCGATATCATCCTCTAGCCTGGTCTCCGCCGTTTGGACCCTCTCCTCGACCTCGGTCTCCACCACTCGGACTTTAGCCGTTGTCGCATCCTGTTCACCTCAGAGCACTACGACCTACTCACATGCCTCCTGGGCTGCGCAATTCACGTCATCTCTTTCCTTTATAATCTTAGAGAATTTGGCTTTAAGCTCATTAAGTTCTTGGAGAGCTGCATCCCGTTTAGCAGTGACAGTGGTGTTCCGATGGCCAATCTCCTCCACCAGGGAAAGGTGTGTTTGCCTGATCCTCTCCATGGCCAAGTTCGCCTCGTCGGCATTTTGTGTGGCTTCTATTTCCAACTTTCGAAGGATTCAGATTCATTATTAAGCATCTGGATGATTCGATCCTTCTGAGCGAGCTTGTTTTCTAACTTCTCTATGGTGGTCGCCCGCTCAAAGGCTATCTTCGACGCTTTCTCTACGGCTTTCGTCCACTCCTTATACTGAGTATAGATGTCACGAATATAATTGTGCATCATGTTCTCTACCTCTGCTGAAATTACCTTTAAGTGAGGAGGGAAGATGTAGCCATCAAAGCAGATATTCGAAAAATCCTTCATTAGTTGTGTGATCCCAATAGCTCATTCCTCGGTAGGCTTAGTGATAGCCTGTTCAATGACAATGGGAGTTTCGGCCTCGTGTCTGTGATGGTGTGATTCAGGCCTAGAGGTTTGGGAAGATGGTTTATGGTAGGGAGGATCTATAGTTTGTTTTCCATAACTCAAGGGGTGTGTAGGGATTCTAGGAAGTGGAGAATGTGATCGGGATCTATGTCATAGTCCCTGTCCTTATCCCTGTCATATCTTTCTTGGCTAGAATATCCACAATCATAATCCCTCTCTACCCCTCTCCTACGTGAGTCATAATATGAAGAGGATCGATAAGCTGAGCGAAGACTCCTCAATATCGACCTATGTCCCGGCATTGTACCTGCAAAGTAAGAGAAACAAAGTCAATAATCTCCTGAAGTAAACAGTTTGTGATCGAAAATCATGCAGTGCCGTGAAGTGTGTATTTATGTACTTCCCTCCGACCAATCGGAAATGTCAGCCACACTTGTGGGAAGAGACTCGCTTAAGTCTAAGGCACGTAAAGCTCCTCTAATCCAACGTCGTGTTGGAGTGACACATAATCCGAAATTGGGATATCGGTAAGCCCTTTGAAAAGGTTCTCCATTTGCGAGGGGAGGAGCCTCTGAAATTTCAATACCAAAAACAGGGAGAGACATGATCACATATTTCCATCTCCCAGACTAAGAACGCTTATGGGCTGCGGACTTGCTTTTTCTCCTTCCCTTGGAATCTTGAAAGGCGTTGGAAGGCCTGGCAACGGTTTCATCATCACTAGGTGTATCTTCATCATCACCCTCTTCAGCTATTACAACCCTGGGCTTCTTACGCTTCACCCGTCTCGTCGGGACTGCCCATAATGTTCCTTCGAGCCATATACTATGATTTTGCTCGATCAGTCCGACGATCAAAAAGTTTCGGTTTGTTAACACCGACTCTATTTCCCTCATCTCATTCGGAACTTCTTAAAGGACACGGACTATCTCTTTAAAGTGTGTCCCCATGGGTCATGGAATTACGGCTGTAAAGAAAAGATGATATTAGTTTTGGTATCAGCTATGATTATCTCTTTAACTACTAGTAAAGGTTGCAGTACCTACGTCTGACTAAACAACAAGTAGCAAACCTTGGAGGGCACTGGACGTATAACCACTATGTCTTGAAATAACTCAGCCTGGTCTAGGATCCCGTTACCATTTGACAATTGCTGATCGATTCCAGGAACATAAAAAAAGGGCTATCTCCCCGACTCTTGACGTTAAATAAGTATCTAGTCTCGATCGGGATCGATGGTCGAAAAAGATGCTTCATAAACACGATGAACAGGCTGTTCAGTAGAGCATATCCATTGGGATGCAACTGAGAGGGGGTGATTCCGAAGAAATATGACACTTCTTTAAGGTATTGGTTAAACGGAGGATATGTTATAGCTATACATGCATGGTGATTGAAGGCAGCAAACCCCTTCGGTGGTGCATGCAGTCTGTCGTTCGGCCCCAGCAATAACACGTCATCCAACGACAAACCATGCCTCTGGCATATCTGCCCCAACATGTCTTAAGATATGATGGAACAAAATCTTGTTGGTTGTCGATAAAAGTAGCAACCGGTAGCTCATCTAGAGCTCGATCTATAACTTCGGCTGCGATGACCGATATTCCTATTATTAAAGGAAGCGAACTCTGAATTTCCAACTTTTGTCAGCTTGTAGACTCCATAACTAACTAACTCATGAAAAACCATCAGTAGACAATAATAAGCCCATGTATCCCCCAATGTGAAGTGTGTGAATGTGCAAGTACAGTGCTACATGTTACTTGAAAAATTCTGCAAAGTATGAGGAAATATGCAAGAGACATGACTTTGAAATTCAACTGGAGTGACCGTCATCGCTGATCGTCACAACCGTGCCATCCAGACTTTAGAGACCGATCCAAGTCAAAATTTGTTTAAAGTTTGTTAAGTTACAGTTCCATCGACGAGCTTCAAAGGATAGTCAAATATGCTATTCAACAGTCAAGTCCAATTATGCCAGATTGAAGCTCGTCGTAGTCAAATGTTCGATCGATCGGAATATTGCATCCATCAAGGTCAAGACTTGGATCGATCACCAGAGGCTCAATTTGTATCAATCGTGGCACAAGAGATTTCGTATCGATCACCCGAGGTTCCAATTCATATCGATCAGCAAGCCTTTCATCTTCGTATTAATCACGCGACTAGCTTTTCGTATCGATCGATCCAGATCGATACGAATTTTCACAGTATCCTATCAATATGAAGTCGCGTCCTCAACACCTCTTCTTCTCCAATCGATACGAACTTCGATCATCATGTGATCGATGTGAATCACTCCTCTTCACCTAGTACGAGCCATCCCTTCGTGTCCATCTATCCTTCTTCTTCGAACAGCATGATTGCCACATTGACTTTCCTCAACCTCGCTTCGACCATCTATGGTTTCCCTTTCACCAGAATCGGTCACGGAAATAAGTGGATTGGCACGCAAACATCAAGTCTCATCATTTTTAACCTGGATTCATTAATTAGTTACCTAATTTCAACGATTGGTTTTAGGGGATGAGAGCTGGGTGCAGTTTGAAAGTAAAGGTAAGATTCTATTTTCGAGTTTTCCAGTAGATACGAAACCAAAGGAAAAGTGAGCAAGTAAGAACTAATGCTAAGTACGAAGCACTTATATATGGAGCCACGAAATGAAGAAAAACGATTCGTCTCCTAGTCGCTATGACCAATCCTAACCGGTTCTTCATCAAGTCGATACGAAGTGTGGTATTCGCGTCCATCAAATCTCATCTTATCGATACAAACTACATTGTTCGTATCCAATGTTTTCAACTCCATCCAAGGTGCATCGATACAAAGTGCATTGTTCATATCCATCAAGTTGCAGCCTCTAAAGATTTGTATCCATCGATATGAATAATACACGGGGGGCCAGTTGCTCTGATCATATCCCTCATTGGTTTATCGATACGAAATCAGTCATTTGTATCCATTATTTTGAAAGATTGCAAGGATTCATAACCATCGATATGAAAGACACTGCAAAGGCCTATTAGAGCTACTAAAATCTATCGAGATGAAATGACAATTTCGTATCCATAGAAGCTTATATCCATCGATACAAAGTATTTAATTCGTATCCATCAATGCGAATTACATCGATGGGAGAACAACCTTTCAACCTTTTACATCGATCCAGGAGAGGATCGATACGAAGGGACATTCCAAAACAGCCATTAAGGGTTGTTACAACTCGAATTTCACATCGATTAAGAAGGGGATTGATACGGAATTAAAACTGACAACGACTTGTGAACTTGCGAACGTTAAAGAGAGTCAGGTTAACATATATGCATATTTGTCGGACTAATTTTCAATTTTTGAAATTCATAGGTCGAATGCCCACCAGATGAACAATTACAATAATGAATAGCTGATCACTATCATACAACAGTCAGTTACAATAGTTGGCGGTAAACTATTCATATTACTGAAGAGTCAGTCAAAGATTGCAGCTTTTGATGAAAAGACAACAACTGTTTAACAAGTCAGATGGAACTATTCAAAATGAAGATTGCGTCTTTTCAAAGCATGTCATGTTCTCATAAGACGTACTTTGGAGGGCAAATGTTATCCCGCCTTTTGGCAAGGCCGTGATACCAGGAACTTGACTGGAAACCAAGGGCAGTCTGTTTCCCGAAGATCGGTCATACGCAGGCTCGCGATGGATATCGATAAATTTTGTTCTAGTCTGGATCAAGCTACAATTGAAAAGACATGACAACTAAAGCTATGGAAGCCAACTTTCCAAATTTCATGCAAATTGGAGTTCGTATGCTCGAGATATGATCGATGCAACTCAAGCAAACAAGTCGTTCGTATCCATCAAAAAGCCATGATTGAGTCAATTTGTTCGAATTCATCCATGACCGCACTATTCGCATCGATCTTGTTCGTATCAATCAGAGTGACTTCGCCTTGTATCCATCGTGATCGTATCGATCCAGTGAGGCCTTATTCGTATCCATCAAATTATCCATTGTTCGTATCCATCAACCCACACACGTCCATCTATTCATATCCATCACATTATCCGTTGTTCATATCCATCAAGTTGGAACGAATTTGATCATACGAACAAGGCTACATAATCGATCCGAATAGTTCAACTGAGATTGATAGAACAAAGCCAAGGCACTCGATATGAACAGAGTAACTTCGATCGATTCGAACAAGAACAAATAAGATCGATCCGAACAAGGCGGTGCATATGGAAGACTCAGTCGATTTGACATGATCTTTGGATCGATCCTAAAATCAAGTGCCATGACAACTTGCAGGCACATGCTTAATACCGACTTGAACTGATCGGTACGAAGGGATCGATTCGAACGAGACAGTCGACATAAAACCCAAACTTGCATCGATCATAACTCACAATCTACAAGTCAAAATGCTATGAAATTTTCACAGAAGCTTACGTAAAACCTAAGGAATGTTCATGCCAAATTTCGACTCAATTGGATCAAATCTTGATCGATATGAAATTCGTTCGTATCGATCACAAATCGAGTTGAAATCACGTGGGATCGATCGCATGGGCCCATACAAGTGCCAGAAGAAGTCTTTCGAGATCTGAGTGAGACATTTGCATCGTATGCCTATAAATAGCTTCCCAGAGCATACATACAAGGGATCTTTTGGTTCTTTGACGTCCAGACTCTGCCGAAACCATTTTTGCACTTTATTACTGCTGTTGTACTCGAAATTCATCACTGTAATATGCTTTAATCAGTTGTAATTAGCAAGTAAATATCAATAAAATCATCAACTTCATAGTGGACGTAGGCCATACACCAAACCACTCTAAATCCTGTGTTTCTGTGTGTTTTGCTCATTTGTTTTTAAATGTTTGTTAAATAATCCTCTTTTTACATTTATATTCTTCAATTTTATCTCGTCAAATACTTCTGAAGAGTGTTGTGCCCAATTTTGGTACAAACATTTATATACATCATGTTATCAATTTATCATACTTTCCTTATGCTTAACTATTCGTTCACACAATTAAGAAATGAATATATTTGATATATTCAGACCGTATTTTTATATCCCATTCTTTATTGTTTTAGAATCAAATTAATAAAAAAAAAATATGGTATTAAATAAAATACTTATTTTGTTTAAAAGAAATTTAGATAAGATCTAAATACATTTAGACTTCATAGGCCCGTTAATGATCGAAAATGGTAAAATTTTGAAATTTATATGTTTCTTCTACTGCGGGATGACCCAGTTTCTTTCAAAAGTTTCACTAGTCCAAGACATATTCTAGCAGTTTTCTTCGCTTTTATATAATGTTTTGGTGTCGCCCACATATGGGACTGTGAAATCTCAATTTATAGCAAACCTTAAAATTTTAATTGCTAGTGTATTCAACAAATGTCAAATAAACTGAATTCCACTTTCTTAGAAATTACATCAAATCTTGAAATGTAAAAACATAACCTATATATGATTTAACTCATTCTTATTCTATGCTTTCTTCACATAATTTGAATTTGGAAAATTCAAATAGGATAATGATATTTGAAACAGTATATAGTGAAGTAAAGTACGATATAATGTGAATATGATGCTACAAAACATGATAGTGTATAATGTGTTACTGGACATGAAACATACACATGCAACAAAAAAGTTACAACGGAAAAATATAAAATTACTGGAATAAAACTATATCCAAATTTGATTTAAAATGATAGAAAGACACTTGATAAATATATAATCATCAAATGCAAATAACAAGGCAATCTTTAATGGGAATAAGAAACTTCATTAAATACAAATAAGAGCAGCAAACCATAAATCCAGGGATTATGAGAACTCAAATTCAATTCACTCTTATCTAGACTAAATGATGGGAAGTGTGCGTGGGGTTATCGACGTACATGTACCATAAATGAGCCATTATACGCTAAATTCAAGATGTATAAAGTGTACAAAGTTATGCAATTTAGGTGACGTTTGCAGTCATTTTTAGCCATGCTCACGTTTTTGATGCTAGATGTGTTGAATGCAATGGTTCACAGATAGGATGTATGTAGAGAGTAACTATATGAAGGACAATCAAAATTAAAATAAAAGCAGCAAAGAACAATAGATTTATCGTGGTTTGGCTAACTCCGGCCTACGTCCACTCCAGAAGTTTCCTTTTTATTGATGTAAGAATCGGTTACCGTTACAAAGTGGGAGACTAGCCTTAGTCTTAGGAAAAAGTCAGAGAACAGAAGAGAAGAAGAAGAGGATCCCTTTTCTACAGTCCTACATGCTCTATTTATAGACACGTCTAGGTTGTTGTTGGGCTTTCAGAGCAACCTGAGTCCATCAGGGCCGAATGACCCATGTCGAACCAAAATGCCTTGCCAAACACACTCGTATGCCGAACGAGGTAGCCGTGCCGAACACACTCATATGCCGAATGAGGTAGCCGTGCTAAACGTACTCGTATGCCAAGCGAGGTTGCCATGCCGAACATCCACTGATGTCGAACGGTCCTTTCAATGCCGAACGATACCTGATGTCGAACGATCCATCCAATGCCGAATGCTCCTTGATGCCGAACGCTCCATCTAATGCCGAACGCTCCCTAATGTCGAACCATGTTTGATGCTTGACAGTTTCTAATGCCGAGCGCCCATCATGCCGAATGATCTTATAATGCCGAGTGCTCCTGGATGCCGAGCGCTACTGAATGCCGAGAGCTCCTGGAATTCCAAACCACTAACGAATGCCGAACGACCCGAATGCCGAACCACCAATGTGTGCCGAACGACCTTAGTCCACTGCCGAGTGAACCTTTTCTCACTCCAATCTCGAACGGCTTCTAACTTCCAGACTGAACCACATTTCCTTGACCCAAATCATAGTCGATCCATCTCTATCCAATCCAATTTTCATCTTTCAAGTGTGTTGCGTCATCCATCCATCCAGTGGACTAAATCCAACGTATACCAGTCTTGATGAACATGCAGTCGATTATGTTAAACCTGCCTTCCCGTAGCCTTTTAAAAAGGCGGGTTAACACTTGCCCCCCAAAACTTGACTTGTTGTTGGAAGGTGTGTTTTGAATGATTCTGAGTCTAATATCCAAAGTCCATAGTCAATTCCATATCCATCCAGAATCGATAACCGAGTCTTAATCCAACCTTATCCAATAACCAGTAACCGAATCCGTGACCTCTCCGGGTTAATATCTGAATCCGTAACCTCTCCGGGTTCTTGCCAAGCGCAATTTCCACATGACGACCGTAGTCCAGTGTCCCTGGACGTTGAGTAATTCCATGTTATTAAGTCCTAAGCCGAATCCTGGTCACTCCAGACCCTTGTCGAGTATAGTCCATACTCGACGACCTGAAATAATAACTAATAATACAGGGCCTAAGTCTTAGGCCGAATCCTGGTCTCTCCGGACCCTTGCCGAGCATAGTCCATACTCGACGACCTGAAATAGTAACTAATAATTTGGGGCCTAAGTCCTAGGCCAAATCTTGGTCCCTCTGGACCCTTGCCGAGCATAGTCCATACTCGACGACCTGAATAAGTCGATTCGCCACGTTTGGGCGAAGAAACTTACCCCTTGCCGGGCACAATCCATACCCGACAACCGTTTACCAAAAACCAGACAAAAGTCCAATCAAAAGCAAATCCAACATCTAGATCAAACCAGAAAACAAAAAATCCATATCAAAAATCCAAACTGATATCCGAACCAGAAAGAAATCATCGAAATAAAAGTTCGAACCAAGAAACAAACAAAACCAGAAGTTCAAACCAAACTAGGAAAAGAAAATGTCCAAGCCAAAAAAGAGAAAGCAGATTTCACCAACTAGAGTGTCACAGTTTTTCATCATCTCAGAGCATGCCTAGGGGCTATCTCCATCCCCGTATATGAGTAAGTAACTTGGTCGTTTGCCCGTTATTTTGATACTTATTTAATAATATTCCGGTCAATTGATAACCAATCGACCATCATTCCTGTGCCTTGTACCATCACTGCGTGAGGTAGACGGTGGTTGCTCCTGCCCGACCGCTGCATTCTGAGCTTCGACGTATTGTCACAACTGTCCATTCCTTACTTGCTCCTCAATTAGGTCCTTTAAGTGCCTACAGCTGTTGGTATCATGCCCGTCCAAATCGTGGAAGAGGCATTGTTTTCCTGATGCCCTCTCATATTCGGAGGGTTCTCTCCTAGCCGGCCTTCGGTAGGGAAGGCGATTCCGAGTCTCCAAATAAATCCGTTCCAGCGTCTCGTTCAATCCTGTGTAGGTGGAGAATTTTGGCTCTCTCCACCATTTCCTAGCTTTTCCTAATTCGTCATCAAGCTTCCTTTTTCCTTTGCCTTTATATCTTTCCAAGCCTCCGCTAGATGGCCCTCCATCCTCGGCCGCGTTCACCTCCTTTAACTTCATATCTGAGCACGCATCTTCCTGCCGAAGGAACCTCTCAGCTTCGTGAAAGAATTCCTCGAGATCCATTGGAGGGTCCCGTATCAGTGACACTTTAAAGTCTAAATTCTCTCTAACTCCTGACACTGCCGCCATTAAAACCATCGATGGATCCGGCAGATCCATCGAAGCAACCTCTGTATTGAACCGAGTTAAGAAAGCTTTAAGTGATTCGTCTGTCCTCTGTTTTACTGATGTCAGCATCATTACATTCTTTGGCCTTTTGATATGTACCCGAAACTTCTTCAGAAACCTGTCCACCAACTTTCCCATGTCCCGGTAGATCCTTCTTCCAGCTGCCTGAACCATATAGCAACTATGTCCGTTAAGAATGAAGGGAAACATCGAGCCATAACTTCTTCTAACGTCCTTAGCACCTCCATATGTCTTGTATATCTCATCAAGTGATCTATTGGATCGGCCTTGCCATTGTACATTTCCACGTTAGGTAGTCTGAAATCGCTATCTTGATTTCACGAGTGAACGGACTCTTGTTTACCCCTTATAGATCTCTATTGGTCAAACCTCCACGCATGGTTCGCTTGATAATCTTGGCTAATCCAGCATTGTACGTCAAGGGTTGCCCCCCGAGTTCCCGAGGGAATTCTGGTACATACTCTTCATCTCTTGCTCTTACATTCCTGCCAGCATCCTGTTGCGTGGTGTTAGCTGGAACCCCATCATGAACTGGTTTGGCATTATCTGGTGTGGTGTGCCCCCGAATCCATGTCCATTCGGATTGTTAGTGTGTGCCGGTTGGGGGTTGCCCCCTGCTGAACCGTTCTCTCTGCTTGCTAGTTGAGCGCTTCTGACCTGGCTCTATGGATCTGAGCTCCTGCATTTCCTGCTTGCGTAAATTGTCTGAGAAGAGCCTGCATCACCTCCTCTTGTCTTTTCATCATGGCTTCCATTTCCTCTCTGGTGATGTAGATGGATGCTCCTCCTGCTCCATTTCCAGAGGAAGCCACTTGACTTCCCTCCTGATTGCTCCTCTCTATCACTTGCTTCCTTGCTGATGGTCTAGATATTGTTCCTTAGAATACGAGTTTCTAACTCCAAAATTCCCGAGTGCTTCAGTTCATAGTGAAAGCACCAAAGTGTTAGCGTCAAAATTGGTCACTAACACCCAAATCCAAATGAAAGCACCGAATCACTGTCACAGCTCATAGATAGGATGTATGTAGGGAGTAATTGTATGAAGGACAATCAAAAATAAAATAAAAGAAGTAAAGAACAACAAATTTATAGTGGTTCGGCTAACTCCGGCATACGTGCACTCTAGAAGTTTTCTTTTTATTGATGTAAGAATCGGTTACCGTTACAAAGTGGGAGACTAGCCTTAGTCTTAGGAAAAAACTCCAGAGAACAGAAGAGAAGAAGAAGAGGATCCCTTTTCTGGAGTCCTACATGCTATATTTATAGACACGTCCAGGTAGTTGTTGGGCTTTCTGAGTAACCTGAGACCATCAGGGCCGAACGACCCATGCCGAACCAAAATGCCTTGCCAAGCACACTCGTATGCCGAACGAGGTAGCCGTGTCGAACACACTCATATGCCGAACAAGGTAGTCGTGCCGAACGTACTCGTATGCCGAGCGAGGTTTCCATGCCGAACGTCCACTGATGCCAAACGGTCTTTTCAATGCCGAATGATACTTGATGCCGAATGATCCATCCAATGTCGAACGCTTCCTGATGACGAATGATCCATCCAATGCCGAACGCTCCCTGATGTCGAACCATGTTTGATGCCGAACAGTTTTTAATGCCGAGCGCCCATCATGCCCAACGATCTTCTAATGCCGACCGCTTCTAAATGTCGACCGCTCCTGGATGCCGAGCGCTACTGAATGCCGAGTGCTTCTGGAATGCCGAACCACCAATGAGTGCCGAATGACCCAAATGCCGAACCACCAATGTGTGCCGAACGACCTTAGTCCACTGCCGAGTGAACCTCTTCTCACTCCAATTCCGAACAGCTTCTAACTTCCAGACCGAACCACATTTCCTTGACCCAAATCATAGTCGATCCATCTCCGTCGAATCCAATTTCCATCTTTCAAGTGCGTTGCGTCATCCATCCATCCAGTGGACTGAATCCATCGTACACCAGTCTTGACGAACGTACAGTCGAATAAGTTAAACCCGCCTGCCCGTAGCCTTGTAAAAGGGATAACAGCGGCCAAAAAATTGCACTCTTGGAGAGAAAATATGGCACACTCAATATTTAGAACGCTGATACAGAAAAAAGATGTTAGGGGGAAGAATCTCAAGGCAAAGCCAACATATGCCAGAATTGTGGCATGGCCTAAAAAGGGGTGTAAGTTCCAAAATTCGCCAAGGAGAACCGTCCCCTGACCCTTTACAGTTTACCACCAATGTTTGCTAGCCATGTGTAATACATGGTTAGCAGACATGAATGACGGTCTTAGCATTGAGGATAGTGAAACTGAATGCAAATGCTTGGAACTACTTAATCGCGATCCTTCTCTTTAGCCAAATTATTATGTTGGATATAGGGACAGGACTATATGTACATAGTCCTGCATTTCAACCACATTATTACGCTAGATGTTGGGATATTAGATTGATTGAATCAGCTATAAAAAACCATACACGTAAATTAAAAAAAGGTTTTACATGTGCGACCTAACTTCACAGTCAAAAAATAATCTGTCCCCAAATAGAGGGGTAGACATGCCAAGCGCATGGCAAATCATAATTGCTAATAATCAAGTTCAAAAAGCATGAACTATGAAGAAAGTTTGATCCAAAAAATTGCAAGGAAAGATGACGCATGGAATGCTCTATAACATACAGATCATGTATAGTTCCAAAAACTACTCAAACTTATAGGTAAACATCAAAAACTAAGATCTACTCATATTTACTTAGTTCAACATATACCCACTAAAATCCATGCATGATTATATATTCCACACATCTGCATATATCCATAAGTAAAAATAAATAAAAATACTCGTAGCATAGAATACATCAAAGTCAGGTTCCAAAACTATAACTTCTAAGAAAAAAACTACATCAAGATTCTATATGAAAGTCAGGTTCTCCTATGACAATTAAGTCCTTGGGCATCTAACATTGAGCCCTGAATAGGACCTCCCTTAAGATGGAAAGCGGTAGGGGCCCTGAATAGGACGTCCCCTAAGATAGGAACCAGGGAACAGGTCATCTAACTCAGTAATAACAACCGATAAACAATTAGGAGCAATGCTAATAGAAATAACTCGAGGGCTATAGTTGATATCGGTCCAAGCATCACCATAGGTCCATGGATAAAAAAACGTAGTCTGCACAATTACATAAAAAGGTTAAATCGAGAACGGACTAGAGGTTGAGTGAAAACATCAATTGTACACTTTATGGCAATATCTGCCATGACCCTTCTGACTCCTCTTTATAAAGCAGCTCCACCAAGGAAGCCATATACAAATTACCTAGAAAGGAAGCGGAAATACCATACAGTGCAGTAATGGGAGCTTATGTAAGGATCTGCTAATTGGATCAAGACTCTAAGGAATAGATTTGGATTTCAAGAGCATTCACACACTACATAGCTACCATCCTAATCCATTCAATCTCGCCTAAAAGCTGCTCTTTGGTCTTCTTAGTAGCATGAGAACAAGAGCCGAAATATTCATGTGCAGTAGATATAGCATGCAAGATCCTACCCCTGGCAAGCTTCGATTCTATTTTGTAATAATTTTTTAACTCGATAAATTTGGGCTCATGGTAGTTTTTCAAATCATGCTCCCATTTAAGAACCACATTAGGGCTACCCTAGGTGGAGGTGTAGGAGTGGCACCAGGCTTTGATGCCACACTTGGAGCCTAGTTCACAGTAGAGTCATCTTCAACACTAATTTTCTTTACGATCTACTCAGACAACTTCTCAACTCTGCGTTCTAGAGCCCTGATCTCATCTGCATATACGATCCTATAAGCATTGGCAGCATCTCTCAACAAACCTTCCAAACCAACAATATGATTTTGAGAGACTTTAGTTTTTTCTTCAACTCTTCTATTTCTGAATGCAGTTTAATAATGCAACAAGCCATACATTAGCTTGCTTAGACTCTTTTAAATCCCGTTGTTGTTCATAAAACCACACACCGAGCTCCTAACCAATTTTTATCAACAACTGATTCTTTCAGCTCAATAAGACATATGTTTGCAGCCTCAAGCTCTTTGATCCAAATTTCATAATTTTCAACACTGGTGGAAAGAGCAGGATCTTGTCTACAAGGAGTATGATGAATGGGGCTGATGGAGTAAATAGGTGAAATATTCGAAGAAGTAATAGCAAGATAAGGGTCAATAAGTAGACAATTAAAAACTATATTATAATAATAATAGAACGATTACATGGTAGTATATTTAGAATATACAAAAATGTTTCATTCAAGTAGTAACTAAAAAAATATACATCAAAAGAAGAACCTTATTTTTCTCTATGCCTAAGTCTATTCTTGAACAATAGTAAGGGGATGTCCTAAGAGACGAGATTCATTTTCTAATGTGAAGCCCTACTTGCACAGTACTAGATCATACGGTGCATTCCTTTCATGAATAACTTGTGTAATTTTGGATTAAAGTCCTTGAGTGTCTTTTCCTAATTGAGTGGTTATCTTCTCCAATTCATTTTCCATCCTATGTGCTAAGGTCGTTCTCATCAATAAACCCTCCATAGCTTATTGTTTAAAACTTTAAATTGTTGGGCTAAACTACTTTCTTCATACGACTTTGATAAAATGGGATTACAATACTTAAAGTTTTTACCTAAAAGAAAGGTACATAAATTAAAACACAGAGTAATAAATAAACATAATGATGGTTTCATTAATAAACCTCAGTGTTTACAAAATGTCATGCAAGCTAAAACATGTTTACAGATTGTTGAGCGTTAGCTCGATTCACTTGATGATTTCGTTTTATGTAACGATGTTTTATTGTATGGATGATTCATCCATTAGATATAATTTTCTTTATTTCTAATAGGTATGATGACATCTTTATGTATGTTTTCGGTGATCTTTTAAGTCATTGTAATCATAAACCATGCTTATATTTCCATTATTATACACACGCATACACTATATTACGTTGTAATCACTGAATTGAATGTTATATTGTGTGTCACATTATTATCTTTCAAATATATTATTTACTTACATTTATCAACCCTATAATTTAGACATAGTTTGACCCGTGTGTTACTTGTAATAATCGGGTTAGCGAATGACAATTCAGGTACATGGATGACATGACTAGCTTGAATTTTATTCAGCTTAGAGGAGTCTTACATTAGGATGGTTCGGATGATTATACGATATTCGTATGATATTGATTCATTGTGTGTATATTTTTTTTCATTGGTTCGTAATTTATTTATTCACCATATTATAATGAGATAGTGACATTTGAGATTACCTATAAATGAGTTATTTATTTGATGTTTTAATACGTACCAGTGTTAGTCAAAGGGAATGTTCTTGTGTGTACCTCATATAATCACATTCACTTTATTATCCGATAGTATTACTCTATAATAATCTTAGTATGGATATAAAGGTGGGTTGTCATAGATTTAGACATGTCGATCCCCATTCAAAATGGCGGCACAACATCCTTTACCAAGCCATGCAAACTTCAACAATGTACTTTACTAGTAAAGGGCAGTCGATACAATCCATCCTCCAATAAAGGGTCGTTCAGTAGCGTAGTATTATTTAAACATCTATGCAATTTACAAAACTACTGCTTTGCAGGATCAAAGAAGGCATGCTGCATTCAAATTTGGGTTTTTCTCATCTCAATTTCGTGAATTCCCTCTTCAAAATCTAATCTCCTAGCCAAATGTAGATTTATTCTCCTAACGCCATGCCATTGATCCATGTATACTGGGAACTGACAACAAACCAGTGACATATGTAAAGATCTAATAGGGGAAGAGAAGCATGAAAGGATACCTCCATCAATTCACCAAAAAGCTCAACTATAAACAAAGAGGCACTATAGTAATGTCGACGGTCCTTTTTTCCACTCTAAAAACTATAAAAAAGGAATATACGCTTTTGATAATATAAACAATGTAAATTCAAATGAGGAATAAAAAGGGAGAAGAAGTTAGTCTGTGGATGTAAGATTCATCGAAATCTGAACCACATAAATCTCTATCATCTTATTTTACTTGTACACTCTATCCCGTACTTTACGTTACACTTTGCTGGAGCCACTTCAAAAATTAACTTCAAATTAGAACTGGCATTTTAACAAACAGTTAAAATGCATCCACAAGATTGTGTAAGCTAAAGCAACACAGTTACTTCCTCTAAGGCTAATTTGTTAATTCTCAATTACAAAAGCGTTATTATCATAATTGCTTTACAAGATTCAGTTGGCGTTATAAGATGAAAAATATCACCAATAGTAAGTATTTATATTCCATGTCAATAATAATTTTGTCATCTGTATGTTTTAACTGACAAAATTTTTAGCAATCACATTAGTTGCACAAATTTATCAAAGTAGATCTTTTAAATTTATTTAGCATACATTCTTATAGTATTAAATAGTCTAAATGTATTCATTTTATTTTACTAATAAGGCTCCCACTAGACTTTTATGTTTCTCAAAGTAGGAAACAAAGAAATCTTTTGATTTCTCGAGGGGTGTTAGGACTCGCTTACCTCGGAAATATGACCTTGAGGAATATCAATAAATCACACGCCCACAAGCGATGGATAAGATTTTTGTCAAGTGATCGTATACAACTCCTAACTCATGGTCTTTATTTTAATCTCATCTCAACCTTGAGGAATATCAATAAATCGAAAGAGATTATTCACTTGAACCTACCGCTTCGCAACATACTAAGTATAAATGCTCGTACCATGACAAATATCAATAAATAAGTGTATATATCACATCGTCTATTCGATATGTTAATAGTACTATAAATAACATCTCTAGTTTAAGGAATATCAATAACTAGAGAGCATGCAAGTAATCTATTAATATATAAAAGATAAATGACAATTTATATTAAGGATTTATAGACTTATATATATATTGACATGTTTAGAAGATGAAAAAATATTGAATAATATCGATTCATTGGATAATGTATTTCTTGAAAAACACCCACATGATCAAATAGTCAAACACCTCTGAAATTACAATATACGTACTATACATATATTTATTCTTTAAACTTAATTTGATTTATTACAATTAAATCATATTTAATTTAATTTTGTTCATTAAGTCATATTTAATTAATTATTTACATAAAAATTTAGTTAATTAAATTTTATTCATTTTAAACATTATAAACTTGAATTTATTTATTTACTATAACTATATACATATATCACTATACGGTTATATCATTTATTACTTACTATTTAATTAATTTAATTTTTTTAATTAAATATAATTAATTTATAATTTATGTTGGTGGAAACTAAGGACACATCCCACTTCTTTAAACGTACTTGTTTACATCTTCCATTTTAGAAACTATTTTCTACATCCCTCATTTTTTGAATTTCTTTCTTTTTCACTTCTATCGTTTCCAAATTGAAAAACGGCCACTCTGATGTATACACAGCAATTATGAGTTATGTAACGACCCAGTATTTCCAACCATTCGCATCCGCACATGTCGGACTAGAATTGTTCAAAATACTGCGTTGTAGAATAAATTTGGCAAAAACTCGGAATATACAATAAATAAATCGCAGAATCACATACACAGATATCAGAATCTCGCAGCGGAAATTAAAAATTTAGTGGTTCATGAAGCCACTGATACGACTTTACACAACAGAACTTACATTGTCTATAATACTCAATACAAATTTAATACATAAATAGAGATAGAGTCTTCGAAGCCTTGAATTCCGGAAAAGATAAAGGCTGAAACAACTTCCAGCAGCACGAATGTTCTACTGAGTGTCCTAGCTTCGGAGAGAAACTGAAACTGCAACTCAGGCTGACCCGAGCGTACAATAAAACAAAACACTCGAGTCAGGACATACATACTTATATAATGTAAGCTAAATCAAGTGTACTGTAATATATAGCGAGTAACTTAAAGGATGCTTGGGATCGCCCATCCTCTAAGGATCCGTTAAACTATTTACTATGTAGTATATTGCGCTATTATAATAGTGTCTACGGTAAAATAAACATACTTTTAAATAGCATTAAGGCTTTACATTTTCCACCTTAACACGTAATAGTCCCAGTAGTCCATCCAATATCATAGCTCCTCCTACTCGGGAAGCAACTAGAGGATACCACACGGGCTACGGGAGAAAACCAAACTCGTACAAGGCTCGATATGGTAGGTGACACGGCACAACTAGGCAATGCCAGGGTAGATATACCAATTGCTATCCGGACCGGTGGTAACGCGAAGCCGCAGCAACCGCCCACCTCGAACAACACTCCCAAATCAAAGGTGCACCCAAACAATCACATAAGCAATAGAATGGTATACGAAGAAGTGCGTTCGATCAGAGGAGCTACCTCATTAATCCGAGAATCGCTCCTGTTTTAGCCACCTTAAGCCAACTCACGGGAGTCGGGTCCACGTATATACCTTTCAAGAAACCGTCACCACCAACCTACTTCATTCTGGAATCTCCACCGCGTACACGGTTAGTCAAAGTGGTTTCGGTATCGACAGAGAGTATGTCCATATCCGATCCCGGTCTCTTTGCCAACCAAACGTTATTATAACCCGTGGCCATTTAAAACAGTTTATTCTTTAAAACTAGAATAATCATTTCCATTTCAAATTTCAAATTTATACATACGATATCATTTTAAAACCAAAACAATAGGATATCGTTATATTCAAATATAATTCTTTTCCAAAACCATACTGCTTAAAATTATAATATCTGGAAACCAAATATTTGAATTATATCTTCAAAGGATAATATTTTTGGAACTTTACTTAAAACCATAACTCCCAAACACAAATGGTTCGGATATTTAACGGTATATAGAATAAATGGGTTAACTTTATGGTTACTTTGTAAAGAAGAGAATTTACATAGCTTTACAAATAATATTTCTTTTTTAAAGTTTAAACCATAAATTAAATATCATTTTATGTTCCCAAAGCATTACAATTCCCATATATATATATTAAATTGGAGTATTTACTATTCAAACTAAGTTTGGGTTTTATTCTTTCACAAATCAATGTTTTATTATTTAGTCTTGAATATTCCCATAATTTCCATAAATAAAACTCCAAATTTTTAGCCATTAAATTTTTCCAAAAATTTACTTAATACCAGAATGTTCATCTTTAATTTATTAAGGAAAATCCAGTTATAAATATTATGTCTTAAGCTTTTCCAAAACTTAAATATAAAATAAAATTTATCAAATTCCATAAATTTTAAAACAATCCAATTCTAGATTTCATAGCACTTAGGAAATGCTACCTAAAGTTATGGGTAAAACTAGTCCAATTTCAAAGACGACATTTAAATGCTGTAGTAGATTGTTTAACTTAATAAATATTTCCAAATATAACTTATTTATTTATTTATTAACTGAAATCTTATTCTTTTAAAATCCCGATTTACCAAATAAGTTATATTCCATAATTTTATTCAAATATTTATTTATTTTTATTGATAACTTATTAAAAATCAATATAAATTCCTTTAAAGATATAAATCAAATATTTAACTTCCAAAATAATTTTAAATATTTCAGAAAATATTATAAGGACCACGGGCCTGTATATAGTTTCTAGCCTAGGTCAAGTGGTACGGATTTATATCATTTCAATCCGTAGTTTACAAATATCCCGGGTCCTATCATTTCAAACCCGCAATCCCAAGTCTAACAGTTTAACAGTTAACAGCATAATTTAACAATAATAATCATTTAGGCCTATCATTTCAGCCCATAACAATCTACGTATAACAGGGAACTTGCAGTGTGATTTAAGCAGTAAATAAACAATAACATAACTGCAGAAATAATATAACAGATAATACTGATGAGGTGTCAATTTAAATGGGGTTCATCATTTTATATTACACTACAGACAGATAATAGTGACATAAAATTTTACACATACACTTGCAATAATTTACGAAATATAAATACGTATGTCTGGTGAGAAATACTCACCTGGAAGCTGCAGAAAATTTGAATTCAAAACGGCTATACACCGGTAAAGAACGACAGAAGATAACGATCGAATTTCTTCTGATGTCGCCTAGATTCAAATCTAGAACAAAATTCAAATATCGAAAACGTGACTTAAGAATTTATGGTCAAGGAAAAATGAAAATAGAACGAAAATGATTTGACTTGCTCGACCACTCCACCGTGTAATCGGACCAAAATATACCCTAAAACGTGAATTGGGCTAACTCAAAAATTTACGACCAAATCTTTCCTAAAACCACTATGGCAAAATGTTGAATACACTCGCGCACAAAATACTTCTTTCTTTTCCTCATGTATGATGACATGGATACGTGCACGCACGTACATCACTCCACTGCTGCCTAACATTTTCGATCTTAGATTCACGTTCCAGACTTCCCCTTCTAATTTACGTTTTAACCTATCTTTACATTAGTTCTAAGAATCTTCATTTCAAATTTACTTTCCAGTCCTATAAACTGAAACACTTCAGAGGCCTCATCTAACTACCCGAGCCACACCTACCTTACTTCGAGAAAATCGCCTAATGCTCCGAGTCGAAATTCATATTGCTCCGAGTAAAACATGCAGTTGCTCCGCACTTTTCTCTGCCTTTATCCTCTGTTTCCTTAATTATGCAGAGACCAGTCCTATCCCAACCTCCCATACAACTCATGCTGTCAAGACATATACTGCCTACTTTCTACTACCCCTAACCCCACCACTTCAGTCAAGTATCAAAACAACTCCAGACAACAACTCCAGCCTTCAACAAAACAGCTCATGTACAGGTGTGTACATGTGCACAAATTCTGATATGCCCAAGTTCATGCAAACCTCTGCCAACAGAGACCAGTTCAGAGCTAACCAATCTCAGCAACCCAATGAGTATATACTGCTATGAAAATGCCCAGGTGCACACTGGTAATACCATCATGCACAGTCTTCATCCTCTCGCTACAAAATGCTCATTTCTGAACATATTCACCAAAATGTTAGCCACTGCATCCTATTAGTTGAGCCCCAAACAGTTGCATTCTCCCTCTCTCTCCTCTTCATTTCCACTGCTTGCACACATTTCTCTTTATGGCTGAGCAACAAGAGCACCAACCGAAACATCAATTTACCTATCCTCTTATACAGTTTGTCTCTGTACTTATACAACATGTAAACATGATACTTGCACACAACTCAGCATCTCCCCCTACAGACTACTAATCAAATCAAGTGCCTTACCCAAGTCAGATCAGTACGAATATGTATGCAGGCTACTCAAACATGAATGCAAGCTAAAGCTCCCTTAAACCCAGTCTTCTTCCTCTTTTTCACAGTTTCACCACTAACTCCCACTTTACCAAATCAGACTTCACCAAACAGCCTCAGACAAACACATGCAAGCCCATCTCAATACTCCTACCACTGCCATTTAGGTGCACAGGTGCACACTTGAGCATGTACACAGTGACACCACCAGATCCCCAGTCTATTTACAGTGCAGACTTACCAAACTTCCTAGCCTAGACAACAATCACAGGTCTACACAAATCACAGATCTACAATCAAAATAATTATGGACACAACTCCTCTCCCCTATAAACAGACAACCCCTTAAAAAGTATAAACACGCCTACCCCAAAACCAAAACATAAATACTCAGTTTAAGTCTACAAAACTCTGAGACAACTGACATGCACACGCAACCACAAAACTCTTCTCTCTGCATATATATATTGAGAATGCTTCTACCTAACAATCACTAATTTCAGATGCATGCTTTTAAATATTCTTGTGGCCGTGATACTTGTATGTACATCAGTCAAAAGAAAAAACACCTTGCACTCTCCACTGATACTGGTCCTTGCTGTATACAGGTGGGCATGGACCCATCCTACTGTAAACATATACACTTCCTTCTAGAACAAATATTTGCCAAAGTCTGCACAAAAGGTCGGTCAAGACTTGGTATTGGTCTGCCTATAGCCTTAACATCAAGGGCCAGGGAAGTAGTCGAGCAAGGTAAAAGGGATAACAGAGAAACGACTAGAAGGAGAAAGGAAAAATATAAAAGAAAACCCATACCTGAAGTTTTTCACAATAGAAGGAAGGAACTGATGGCAAAATATGAGACGCAAAAGAATTTGTAGAGGGGTGATAAGATGTAGTATTTATAGGTGATAAAGCTTGTGAAAACTAATTCCAGGCAAAAGAATTTAAATGTATGTGTTGTTTTCTTTCTCAGCTTAAATACAAAATGTATTCATCAGAGGGAGGCCGAGAGGTTTCCAGGTTTGAAACTTGATCAAAGGAGTGAGAGATAAATGGAGAGAGCCTCAGTTAATTTTTTTTTTTTTTTTTTTTTTTTTTTTTTTTTTATGTGTAAATATGAATGTGTCGGTTTCTTTAGATAATGGGAGAAGGAATAGGTTCGAACGTTACATTTTTAATAGATGTGATACCTGGCGAGATCAGGGGAAGAGAAAAGATGTATCAGTTTTATGTTGAATGTTGACTCATATGATTTCTCTTCAGTTATAAATATAAATGCGTGATTATAGGTTGATGACTGATGAAGCAGAGCAAAGGTTGATAATACGTTACTTAGAGCTTGCGTGATTTATGGATTATCAATTTTTGAATTCAACAGTTTCTCACGTATTGATAGCATGAGTAAAAGATGATGATTCATTTATATTTACATAATTTTTGATTTGTATCAAATGTATGAACTGGCCAAACTTAAGGCAAAGCAAAAAAAAACGTATGCAATGAATATATGTCTGGTTTTAATGTTTGTTCGTTACTTTGTGTCCATCTCATTTCATATATACATTTTGATTTTTTTAGTTTTGAAAACAATAAATGAAATGGTAAATATTTATGTTGGCTATAAGAGTGGAAAACGTATACAAGTTTATTGAAAATCAGACTGTTAGTTAACAGAGTACCGGTTGCTATAAAGTTATTGACTGATATTTTTCTTCAAATTAATATGAAAATATGATTTTTACACTACGTTAAACAGACGCAGTCTAAAACATCAAAAATTTCTGTAAAAATATCATTTTAGAAACACACGTTTTATTACGTTGCTTATACCCTAAAATTGACGCGTCTTTTGAACGCGAAATTCAACTGTTCCAACATAGCTTAAAAATTCACAGTTATTATTAGATTTTATTGGCATATGCAATTTTATAAAATATATCTTCAAATTAAATAATTAAACTATATCTTTAAACACAATTTATATAAAACATCTTAAAATTTAAATAATTAAAATAAAATAAAATAGCTAAAAATTAGGGTTGTTACACTCTCCCCCACTTAAGAACTTTTCGTCCTCGAAAAGGAGCGAAAGAAAAGAAACAAAGGAAGATAAGCTAGATAAACAAGAACTTTAAACGAATAGTTCCGGATTTGAAGCACGAAGAAGATCCTCTAGAATCGGTTTTACCCTTTCAGGTTTGACCGTCAGTCTATGGGTGCTCAGGTCCCGATGAGTAACAAAGATTTCAAAGATCATAGAAAGATTTCTAAATAGACTGGTATAAGCAATAGTCTCCCCAATCCGTAGCAGATAGGGAGACCAAGGACTTTTAAAGATAGTTGAAAAACAAAATAAGATAATAAATTTTGAAATCATAATACTTTGAAAGTCATTAAATTTATAGATATTATCATTTATAAATCATACTACAAAATCATAACACTTTTAAAATAATCTTCATTTATACCCTTTGAATTCAATGCCAAATAATATTCATTTCAGGAAACAACTTTTATTAAAATCTCTTGGTTAGATTTAAGGTTCCTTATTAAATCAGTTTTGATTATTAAGTTATTTAAATAAATTCCTTAAATTCCTTTTTCCTTATTTACCTCAATTAATCTTTTATAACTAAAATTTAAGTGTATAACATTTATTATAACCACTCAAAGTTTATTTATAAAATCCTTTTGTATTGTATATTATCCAGTTACATTGTTAACTTCTGAAAATCAAGGTAAGTTATATTGAAATGAAATTGAGTATTATACAGCTAAAATTTTCAAATTCAATTATTTCCAGTTGGAATTTCTTATCCAAAATTTTATTTTTATTGAAACTATTCCCCCAAGATAAACTTAAGAATTAAATTTCTGATTCTCTTCAAACCATTTAGAGATAAATAAATATATACATAATATGTCAAATCAAATTTAAATTATATCTTTATATATATTAAGTCATACTTTAGAAATTAAAATCAATTGAAATCTCAATATAACACTGTAGCCAGACTACAGTATGGTCTTTCACTTTGAGACTCGAAAATGAATGTCGATGATGCTGCAGTCATCACCGAAATTATTTTCCAGCGACAAAGAGAAATGCACTAAATTTTAAAATTCTTTGAAAACAATTTCTATAAAAATACTCTAAATAATATATCCTTTAAAACCTTTTTAAACCCAAGGTTTGAAGCCATCGGAAATTGAATTCTCAAGTTCTTGTTTAAATTCATTTCTGATTCCAAATTAATTTATAACCATTGTTTTATATTTAATTATATATTAGACAACACATGGTTTTAAAATCAAAAATAAATCAAAACTATCATCTCTTGACAAATAGTTAAATTTATTATAAAATTCTGAAAATTATACTCATATATATAATATTAGATTTTATTTCAAATATAGAAATAAATTTTTCAACACAAAGATAAAGATTCAAATTTTGATGAACTCAAATCAAATAGAATTCAAGATAAGTTGAAATTAGAAGATCTGATGATTAAATAACAGAATAAGGAACTGGGTAAGTTTATATAAATCGCGGACAACCTTGACCGGGTCAATCGTGACTTAAAGAGTCAGATCGATGTGGTTGGGTAAAACTACATTTGATCTGAAAAGTTAGAGTTTGGAATAACCAAAGATACTAGCATATAAACCGAATATAAATCTCCGGTAAATCAATGCTAAATGTAAGGAGTTTCACCCCTTTATTAGAACAATGGCGAGACCGCCAATTCACTAAGAAGAACATCCAAAGTGGAGTTACGGGACACTCCAAAATCCAAGGTAGATAGAAAAGTGAGGGACACGAGTGAACTTTGGAACCACCGGGAATGTTCCAAAATTCGAAAAGAAAAAAATTCGAGCTCGGATGAATGTGATTCCGTAAATCAAATTTACCATACATTCTAAGTTTTGCCTAGAGCCAAAGCTCTGATACCAAATGTAACGACCCAGTATTTCCAACCATTCGCATCCGCACATGTCGGACTAGAATTGTTCAAAATACTGCGTTGTAGAATAAATTTGGCAAAAACTCGGAATATACAATAAATAAATCGCAGAATCACATACACAGATATCAGAATCTCGCAGCGGAAATTAAAAATTTAGTGGTTCATGAAGCCACTGATACGACTTTACACAACAGAACTTACGTTGTCTATAATACTCAATACAAATTTAATACATAAATAGAGATAGAGTCTTCGAAGCCTTGAATTCCGGAAAAGATAAAGGCTGAAACAACTTCCAGCAGCACGAATGTTCTACTGAGTGTCCTAGCTTCGGAGAGAAACTGAAACTGCAACTCAGGCTGACCCGAGCGTACAATAAAACAAAACACTCGAGTCAGGACATACATACTTATATAATGTAAGCTAAATCAAGTGTACTGTAATATATAGCGAGTAACTTAAAGGATGCTTGGGATCGCCCATCCTCTAAGGATCCGTTAAACTATTTACTATGTAGTATATTGCGCTATTATAATAGTGTCTACGGTAAAATAAACATACTTTTAAATAGCATTAAGGCTTTACATTTTCCACCTTAACACGTAATAGTCCCAGTAGTCCATCCAATATCATAGCTCCTCCTACTCGGGAAGCAACTAGAGGATACCACACGGGCTACGGGAGAAAACCAAACTCGTACAAGGCTCGATATGGTAGGTGACACGGCACAACTAGGCAATGCCAGGGTAGATATACCAATTGCTATCCGGACCGGTGGTAACGCGAAGCCGCAGCAACCGCCCACCTCGAACAACACTCCCAAATCAAAGGTGCACCCAAACAATCACATAAGCAATAGAATGGTATACGAAGAAGTGCGTTCGATCAGAGGAGCTACCTCATTAATCCGAGAATCGCTCCTGTTTTAGCCACCTTAAGCCAACTCACGGGAGTCGGGTCCACGTATATACCTTTCAAGAAACCGTCACCACCAACCTACTTCATTCTGGAATCTCCACCGCGTACACGGTTAGTCAAAGTGGTTTCGGTATCGACAGAGAGTATGTCCATATCCGATCCCGGTCTCTTTGCCAACCAAACGTTATTATAACCCGTGGCCATTTAAAACAGTTTATTCTTTAAAACTAGAATAATCATTTCCATTTCAAATTTCAAATTTATACATACGATATCATTTTAAAACCAAAACAATAGGATATCGTTATATTCAAATATAATTCTTTTCCAAAACCATACTGCTTAAAATTATAATATCTGGAAACCAAATATTTGAATTATATCTTCAAAGGATAATATTTTTGGAACTTTACTTAAAACCATAACTCCCAAACACAAATGGTTCGGATATTTAACGGTATATAGAATAAATGGGTTAACTTTATGGTTACTTTGTAAAGAAGAGAATTTACATAGCTTTACAAATAATATTTCTTTTTTTAAAGTTTAAACCATAAATTAAATATCATTTTATGTTCCCAAAGCATTACAATTCCCATATATATATATTAAATTGGAGTATTTACTATTCAAACTAAGTTTGGGTTTTATTCTTTCACAAATCAATGTTTTATTATTTAGTCTTGAATATTCCCATAATTTCCATAAATAAAACTCCAAATTTTTAGCCATTAAATTTTTCCAAAAATTTACTTAATACCAGAATGTTCATCTTTAATTTATTAAGGAAAATCCAGTTATAAATATTATGTCTTAAGCTTTTCCAAAACTTAAATATAAAATAAAATTTATCAAATTCCATAAATTTTAAAACAATCCAATTCTAGATTTCATAGCACTTAGGAAATGCTACCTAAAGTTATGGGTAAAACTAGTCCAATTTCAAAGACGACATTTAAATGCTGTAGTAGATTGTTTAACTTAATAAATATTTCCAAATATAACTTATTTATTTATTTATTAACTGAAATCTTATTCT
This sequence comes from Allium cepa, assembly GCA_030765085.1. NCBI lineage: Eukaryota > Viridiplantae > Streptophyta > Magnoliopsida > Asparagales > Amaryllidaceae > Allium > Allium cepa. The sequence goes on from CM060942.1 coordinate 620,699,787, forward strand.
TTTAAAATCCCGATTTACCAAATAAGTTATATTCCATAATTTTATTCAAATATTTATTTATTTTTATTGATAACTTATTAAAAATCAATATAAATTCCTTTAAAGATATAAATCAAATATTTAACTTCCAAAATAATTTTAAATATTTCAGAAAATATTATAAGGACCACGGGCCTGTATATAGTTTCTAGCCTAGGTCAAGTGGTACGGATTTATATCATTTCAATCCGTAGTTTACAAATATCCCGGGTCCTATCATTTCAAACCCGCAATCCCAAGTCTAACAGTTTAACAGTTAACAGCATAATTTAACAATAATAATCATTTAGGCCTATCATTTCAGCCCATAACAATCTACGTATAACAGGGAACTTGCAGTGTGATTTAAGCAGTAAATAAACAATAACATAACTGCAGAAATAATATAACAGATAATACTGATGAGGTGTCAATTTAAATGGGGTTCATCATTTTATATTACACTACAGACAGATAATAGTGACATAAAATTTTACACATACACTTGCAATAATTTACGAAATATAAATACGTATGTCTGGTGAGAAATACTCACCTGGAAGCTGCAGAAAATTTGAATTCAAAACGGCTATACACCGGTAAAGAACGACAGAAGATAACGATCGAATTTCTTCTGATGTCGCCTAGATTCAAATCTAGAACAAAATTCAAATATCGAAAACGTGACTTAAGAATTTATGGTCAAGGAAAAATGAAAATAGAACGAAAATGATTTGACTTGCTCGACCACTCCACCGTGTAATCGGACCAAAATATACCCTAAAACGTGAATTGGGCTAACTCAAAAATTTACGACCAAATCTTTCCTAAAACCACTATGGCAAAATGTTGAATACACTCGCGCACAAAATACTTCTTTCTTTTCCTCATGTATGATGACATGGATACGTGCACGCACGTACATCACTCCACTGCTGCCTAACATTTTCGATCTTAGATTCACGTTCCAGACTTCCCCTTCTAATTTACGTTTTAACCTATCTTTACATTAGTTCTAAGAATCTTCATTTCAAATTTACTTTCCAGTCCTATAAACTGAAACACTTCAGAGGCCTCATCTAACTACCCGAGCCACACCTACCTTACTTCGAGAAAATCGCCTAATGCTCCGAGTCGAAATTCATATTGCTCCGAGTAAAACATGCAGTTGCTCCGCACTTTTCTCTGCCTTTATCCTCTGTTTCCTTAATTATGCAGAGACCAGTCCTATCCCAACCTCCCATACAACTCATGCTGTCAAGACATATACTGCCTACTTTCTACTACCCCTAACCCCACCACTTCAGTCAAGTATCAAAACAACTCCAGACAACAACTCCAGCCTTCAACAAAACAGCTCATGTACAGGTGTGTACATGTGCACAAATTCTGATATGCCCAAGTTCATGCAAACCTCTGCCAACAGAGACCAGTTCAGAGCTAACCAATCTCAGCAACCCAATGAGTATATACTGCTATGAAAATGCCCAGGTGCACACTGGTAATACCATCATGCACAGTCTTCATCCTCTCGCTACAAAATGCTCATTTCTGAACATATTCACCAAAATGTTAGCCACTGCATCCTATTAGTTGAGCCCCAAACAGTTGCATTCTCCCTCTCTCTCCTCTTCATTTCCACTGCTTGCACACATTTCTCTTTATGGCTGAGCAACAAGAGCACCAACCGAAACATCAATTTACCTATCCTCTTATACAGTTTGTCTCTGTACTTATACAACATGTAAACATGATACTTGCACACAACTCAGCATCTCCCCCTACAGACTACTAATCAAATCAAGTGCCTTACCCAAGTCAGATCAGTACGAATATGTATGCAGGCTACTCAAACATGAATGCAAGCTAAAGCTCCCTTAAACCCAGTCTTCTTCCTCTTTTTCACAGTTTCACCACTAACTCCCACTTTACCAAATCAGACTTCACCAAACAGCCTCAGACAAACACATGCAAGCCCATCTCAATACTCCTACCACTGCCATTTAGGTGCACAGGTGCACACTTGAGCATGTACACAGTGACACCACCAGATCCCCAGTCTATTTACAGTGCAGACTTACCAAACTTCCTAGCCTAGACAACAATCACAGGTCTACACAAATCACAGATCTACAATCAAAATAATTATGGACACAACTCCTCTCCCCTATAAACAGACAACCCCTTAAAAAGTATAAACACGCCTACCCCAAAACCAAAACATAAATACTCAGTTTAAGTCTACAAAACTCTGAGACAACTGACATGCACACGCAACCACAAAACTCTTCTCTCTGCATATATATATTGAGAATGCTTCTACCTAACAATCACTAATTTCAGATGCATGCTTTTAAATATTCTTGTGGCCGTGATACTTGTATGTACATCAGTCAAAAGAAAAAACACCTTGCACTCTCCACTGATACTGGTCCTTGCTGTATACAGGTGGGCATGGACCCATCCTACTGTAAACATATACACTTCCTTCTAGAACAAATATTTGCCAAAGTCTGCACAAAAGGTCGGTCAAGACTTGGTATTGGTCTGCCTATAGCCTTAACATCAAGGGCCAGGGAAGTAGTCGAGCAAGGTAAAAGGGATAACAGAGAAACGACTAGAAGGAGAAAGGAAAAATATAAAAGAAAACCCATACCTGAAGTTTTTCACAATAGAAGGAAGGAACTGATGGCAAAATATGAGACGCAAAAGAATTTGTAGAGGGGTGATAAGATGTAGTATTTATAGGTGATAAAGCTTGTGAAAACTAATTCCAGGCAAAAGAATTTAAATGTATGTGTTGTTTTCTTTCTCAGCTTAAATACAAAATGTATTCATCAGAGGGAGGCCGAGAGGTTTCCAGGTTTGAAACTTGATCAAAGGAGTGAGAGATAAATGGAGAGAGCCTCAGTTAAATTTTTTTTTTTTTTTTTTTTTTTTTTTTTTTATGTGTAAATATGAATGTGTCGGTTTCTTTAGATAATGGGAGAAGGAATAGGTTCGAACGTTACATTTTTAATAGATGTGATACCTGGCGAGATCAGGGGAAGAGAAAAGATGTATCAGTTTTATGTTGAATGTTGACTCATATGATTTCTCTTCAGTTATAAATATAAATGCGTGATTATAGGTTGATGACTGATGAAGCAGAGCAAAGGTTGATAATACGTTACTTAGAGCTTGCGTGATTTATGGATTATCAATTTTTGAATTCAACAGTTTCTCACGTATTGATAGCATGAGTAAAAGATGATGATTCATTTATATTTACATAAGTTTTGATTTGTATCAAATGTATGAACTGGCCAAACTTAAGGCAAAGCAAAAAAAAACGTATGCAATGAATATATGTCTGGTTTTAATGTTTGTTCGTTACTTTGTGTCCATCTCATTTCATATATACATTTTGATTTTTTTTAGTTTTGAAAACAATAAATGAAATGGTAAATATTTATGTTGGCTATAAGAGTGGAAAACGTATACAAGTTTATTGAAAATCAGACTGTTAGTTAACAGAGTACCGGTTGCTATAAAGTTATTGACTGATATTTTTCTTCAAATTAATATGAAAATATGATTTTTACACTACGTTAAACAGACGCAGTCTAAAACATCAAAAATTTCTGTAAAAATATCATTTTAGAAACACACGTTTTATTACGTTGCTTATACCCTAAAATTGACGCGTCTTTTGAACGCGAAATTCAACTGTTCCAACATAGCTTAAAAATTCACAGTTATTATTAGATTTTATTGGCATATGCAATTTTATAAAATATATCTTCAAATTAAATAATTAAACTATATCTTTAAACACAATTTATATAAAACATCTTAAAATTTAAATAATTAAAATAAAATAAAATAGCTAAAAATTAGGGTTGTTACAAGTTATGAATGTATACCCTAAAAGTGCATGTAAGGTTATTAAAATTATCCAAATATCTTCGTGAATTTTATCCTTTTTTGAAAATGGGAATGTAATTTATAAAAGGAAACTGAAAGGAACCTAAGACTAATTTTTTGTAATCATAAAAATGTAAGTCAAAATTTCCCCATGATTATTTACGTTTGACATTTTAAGATAAATATACATATATCGATATATGTTTTAATTTAGTTAATTAACTTTTAAAAAATTAATTATTTAATTAATTATAATAAAATTTCTAAATTAATTAATTAATTTTAAAAAAATTTGAAAAATGTTTTTTTGGGTAGTTAGGTGGTAGTATATATTAGTGCAACAGGTCTTCGGTAGTATATTTATATAATTTCTTTCATATTTTAAAATTTAAATTTTCATATTTAAAGTATTATTTAAATTTTCAAAACATATTTTGACTACTAGCGTATGACCCAAAATCAGTTCGAGTCTTTATATTTACGATAGTATTTGGGCTTACTTTATTATTTGGGCTAGGCCAATAGCCAAGTAGAGCGGAGTACTTGATTACGCGATCCAAACCTTAAATAATACCTTTATAGACGCCCTAGCAAATTAGTTGGCTTTGATAAATTAGCCCCGATATTGCTAGTTTGGATGCATAGGCTATTTAGTTATGATACCACTGAAATGATCTAGGTTAGGTCATAACGGGTTATGAATTTCATTTTTTTTACCATTTTGGATCTTTTGTTGGACATATAACGTCTATTTGATTTTAGATCCAATCTAATATATTTTAAACGAAATCTAATATAATTTAACTTGTTTATAAAAGGTTAAATTTTATTTAATTTTATTATAAGTGTATCAAATAAACTTATATTCATAAAGTGAACATGCACAATATAAAAAGTGTACATGGTTAATGTGTATGTTTATAGGTGTTCACATTTACACCGTAAAAGATGAATTTTTCCTTTGTATATAATCGGTTGTCTAAATCAATTTTAAATTATGCAAAAATGAATCGCTGATTTCAAAATAATAATTTTTAAATAAAATTAAATGATTTTATCTAAGTCAGTAGTTTTAAAATTAGGACCTTTTGAGATATCTAATAGTTAACCTAGTAAAACAATTTAAAAAATGGATCTGGATCTGCAGTTTAAAATAATATACATACATACAAACATACGTACATACTCACATCTGTTTATATATATATATATATATATATATATATATATATATATATATTATATAACTAAATTCAAAATCAAATTTCATAATACTACAAATAATGTATAGTTAATTAAAAATAATTTTTTAACATATATATATATATATGATTTTTCTAAATCATTGATCAGTTAAATATATTTAAAGAATGTAAATATATTAATGTACCTTTTAGCCATAATAAAAATATCCCTTTTTATAATAAACTGAAACATTACTTTATAAAATAAAATATTAATTTATAAATGTGTGTGTATATATATTATTTTAAAATAATAAATAAAACTATTTATTTATAAAAGCATGTGTATATATTTTAAAACAATATATACAAATTTATATTTATAAATAATAAAATATCTATAAAAATATATTTTTTGAAAGTAATATAGTTTAGATTTAACTTATTTTTTTTTAAATATACACACACACACGTACATATTTATAAAATAACATATATATAAGGGCATTAGGGTAATTGCCGCCTACATCTCCCTTTATACCATTTTCTTTAGGCCATACATGTTCATTTTATCTAAAACAAAAATTATAACCGTAAGAAAGCAAGGCTGGCCATTAGGAAGAAAGAAGATAAGAGAAAATCAGTCTAAAGCTTAGGATCAATCTAGAAGAAATCAACCTCAATCAAACTTCAATTTCCTTATCCAATCTAAGGTGAATAATAATTTCTACATCTCTATTTTGGTTTTATAATCATGCGGTTTCGAATTTAGGTATAAATCTTTTTTTATGATATGCATGATTATGATTTATATGGTTTAAACAAGGTTGTTTAAAGGAGATATACATGGTTTAAGGGTAAAACCGAGGTTAAATGATTTTTAAATGCCACGTAAAATTATATGTTACGGAAAACATGATTTGTGTTTCAATTTTTATAATAGTCTATGCCATGGAATTTGTTATGAATTTTCAAAGGAAAGTATGGTTATTTGGGTTTGTAAATTTATTTTGGAAAATATATTAAGAATTTGGGTTTGGAATTTTGATGTGTTAGATAACACGATTAAAGTGAATTTCTGGAATTTTTGGGGATTTTTACTAAGTGATTTAGTATGTGAATTAAATTGTTCGAAAGGAGGACCCAAATGATTTAATTGTTTTGATAATAGGAAGGGATTATTTGTTAAAAGTTAACTTGATTTTAGATCTGAGAAAATGCAATAAATATTATCCAAATTATTTAAAAGTTTGTAAAAGCTAATCAAATGTTTACAAGTAGGCAAGTTTTTTACAAAAGGTTTACTTAATTTGGTAAAAACAACTTTTGATCAGAAAAAGGGGTTGTCCCTCTTTGGAAGGACCTTCCGACCAAGACCTTTCGACTTCATCAAAACCAAGTAGGTCGAAAATAATGCACATGATATCATTCAGGTGGTATGTAGTCAATTGGACTAAGGCGAAAGGTAAGATGTCGAAAGGTTGCTTTCGAAGGAGTTAGTTCCTTAGTTTATTTTTGGTTTGAAAAGAAAATTACTTGCCTGTTTTTAAAGAGATTTCGATAAAGTCGAAAGCTAGGCTTTTGACATGGTTGAAAGCTATGCTTTCAAAAGGATAGTTTTTTAAAGTGCTTTCAAAAATGTCGAAAGCTATAGTTTTGGAAGGATAGTTTACAAACGGCTTTCGACACAATCGAAAGCTATTTTTTCGAAAGGGTATGTCAAAGAAGCTTTAGAAAGTGAGCTACGACCTTTGTTTTAAAGAAGTAGTTTCCAAATGAGTTACTTATATTTTGGTTTAAAGCTTTCGAAGGAGTAGTCTCGACCAGGTCGAAATCCTTTTGAGAATTCATGACCTTCCGATGGCATCGATGTTATCGAAAGGTTCATTGTTTTTGTAAATACAAGCCACTTCCCAAAGTTTTTGAAGGGGTCGAAAGCTATGCTTTCGAAGGGGTCTAAGGCAATGGTTTTGAAAGGGGTTTTAATGTCAACCTTCAATTATTTTCCTAGATGTTTCAATGCTTTTGAAAGGATGGTTTCGAAACCATAAAATCCCTAATATTTATAAAATAAAGGGTGGTTTCGAAAGAGATGTTTTCACCTTTATTCACTTTCACCTAAAGTAATATTATCACGACCCAAAATTCAGAAAATCGACATCAAATACCTCACTTGTATTCGACTGCCAGAGATTCAAACGTTAAACTCGAGTTCGGATGGAGCTTATAACAAAATTAGATGAATATAAACAGCGGAAACAAAACAAATTATCATTGATCACAACAGTGATACAACATCATCACAATATCCATTACAACATTGAACAATAACATCAGGGTTATATACATGATACAACAACAAAGATAACACCAAAGCAGAAAAGATAACAGAGTAATCACAACTTCAAGAGAGTCTTCAAAAGAAAGAGAGCGATAATCCCAACTAAACACCTTCAGAACCGAAAAATTCAAAGGGTTTCCAAGGCCAAAAGCTTCCAAAATTCGATAGCTACCAAAAAGACTTCATAAAAAATTCCAAGCTAGCACTAAAACTCGGATAACCTGCTTCTAGGCTGCCCGTGTGGAAATTATGGGCATGCCGAGTTTAGACAGGGAACAATAAACTCTGGGTCAGTCATGAGACTGGTATGAGTAAAAAAGAAAATTTGTTTGAACAAAAATAGTTTATAAAAGAAATCTGTTATGCTTTTGAAAAATGAAACTACCATAAGGCCTCCCTGCACACACATAATGCAATCACACAATTGGAGGAGATTTCTCCTTATGATAGTCAAACATGCTTGATACGAGAAAATTCTTTTGATATTATTATTATTACATAGTGTGAAAACATTTTGAAAGTATAATATTAATCTTAGCCATCACAGGTACCATAAAACTATGCCTACCATAGCTACCACCTGAGGTGGCAGGTTATATAATTGCAATCGTAATGGGCTCGTATTGTTTGATTAGATTTCCAACAAATGGTCAGGCTAAGGAACTTCCTTACTAAATGGAACGCCTCTGGAGGGACACCCCCAAGAACCAAACCAGATCTCTGCCGACACAAGGCCGGGTTACCTCTGTAACTAGGTAATACCTACATGTATGCCATCTCCGGTCGTTACCGACCTTTATCCCAGGATTCACCAACAAATAGCAACAACCACACAGTTAAACATTTGGGCTTCATACCATGATACCACCTCTTATCCAGAAGAAAATGGACATGCCCTAATTATTTTCACTAATTAGTCTTAATTACTTTCATTAATTAAATATTTCTTAATTAATTATGTTAATTAATTAATCCTTAATTATAAATTAATTAACCTTAAATAATTAATTAACCTTTAATTAATTATTCTTTAATTATTTAAGTTATTATAAATCATTTATCTTAATTTATCATTTATTCATTATCAAAATATTTAATTAATAAACCTTATAATTAATCATTATTAACACATTAATTTATTCAAGAAATTAAGGTAAATCAAAACGTCATTTTATCTTAATTAATTACATTATTTATTTAAAATAATTAATTAATAAATAATGTCACAAATTAAATAAATTAAAACTTAATCACTTTTAACATAATTTTCTTACATCCTTTATCAATCCAAATATTTAAACCAAAACAATTATTTAAAACATGGTTGTTAAAATGTTTCACAATTTAAATTTGGTTTCAAAATTAAAACTGTTTTTATATGTCAACCCGAGACCTATTTCGAGCATCATCCGGCCTAACATGCTACCTGATTCGAATTTTTCTCAAAATCCACCCGTATTCCTTTTCAAAACCTCAATTTTCTGTTTACGATTTATAAAACCCGATACACACCCCAAACTACCCGAGCCAGGTCTCGAGCCAGTGAAGCAATTACCCGAAGATAACTTTGAGTTAAAACCTTTTGTTACCAACCCATTGCCTACTGATACCAAATTGGCACCATGCACATGCCCAAAATTCCAGTCACCTACGAGCCAAGCCCCAACCTTCACACATCGACGACGACCCATACTAGTCTAACGAACACCCAAAAATCAAAGTGGACGATGAACTCACAAACGAACTATCTGACCAAACTAGAACCAAAATCGATCGTCACAAAATCGCCTCGTTCTTCCACCTCTGGCCATCATAGGTCACGTGATTGCCCTCGAAGCTTCGCCCAGACCTCACGCTACTATCCCCACCAGAGCGATCAACTCCGATCACCTAAGGACAACGCAACAATAGGAATTCCGACCAATATAAAAACACTAGCTTAAACCCTAGATGAAGGTCGTTTGGCCAACACGATCAAATTAAAATTTTCCGAGCATTTTCTCCGAATCCATATCACCTAGGCCATCTCCAGCCATGACCCCAACCATCCTCATCACGTTGATGACCAAAATTTGACAATAACCCCAATTTCGATCATCCTAGAATTAATCAGTGAGTACGTACTTAAAAAATATGATTTCACTTTTAAAAATCTTTAGTTTATAAAGAATTTCAGATAATATGTTTGAAAACATGAATCATGATACTTGAAAATTCAACATATAGTAAGTTTCCCTGTATTTTTCAATTTCCAGAAGAATGCTTTGATTTGTTTTACTTAGATTTATTTTTAAGATTTGAATCATGTTTAAACAAACAACTTTTGTTTAAATTCTAAAGTCTAACAATGATCAGGGAAAGAGAAATCAAATTTTGAATAGGCCTAATGCCTGTAAACCTGGGACAAAATTCATATGTCTGTTTTCAAGATATGCATAGCTAATTCATACTTATATCCATACAAACTTGCATGCATACAATACTTCATCACTTTTATTTACTTCAACATGATTATCAAAGAACAATTCAGAAATCCAAATTCAAAAGTTTATTCACCTGTGAATTTTGAACAGAGAAGAAGTCTAGGCTTTGAAATTTGAAAAGTATGGAATTTGCAAACTCTGATTTGTTTAATGTTGATGTTAGATCTTAAACTAGAATTGTTTGAATTGATAGCTTTCTTGATTGTTGAGTTGAAATCTCTACCTATTTGAAATTTGAAACTATTTCTTGATTTACTAGATAGAGATGATTTCCTGGCTTTAGATTTTGAAGTATTTTAATTTCCAGATTTTGCTTTGTCTTGTTTTGATGATTTTATATTTCGAATTGTTCTTAATTCTCTGGCTTCTGATGTTAGATTTTGTATAGGCTTAGTTTTAAAAATGAAGATAAAGGAATGAGAAGAAGGGTATTAGAAATGTTATATAGCTTTATTTTCTTTTTCTGAATTTCTCGAAAATAAAAACCACGTGATGGCACTTGTTAACTTTAATTACAAGATCATCACACTTGTAAATTTTCACACCATCTTTCTTACAATTGTAATTTGCATGTTAATAATGCATTCATAATTTAACACTTGTCTTTTGTATTTTATTTTGATTTTTAAATTGCATTTTCTATTTTCATAAACACATTCTTCTTTATATATATATAGACACACACACACACAATTTTAAAGAAAATGGTTTTGAAATTAATTATTCATTAAATAAATTACCTATATATATATAATTTAAAATCTAAATTATTTTATTAAGACATTTACTTAAATTTTGAGTTCAAGTTCAAATTCAAATTTGAATTATAATCTATTTATATATATATAAATCAATACTAATTCTATTTGTCTTGAAAGATTTTGAATTAATTCCAAATTAAATTCTAGAAATTCAAATTAGTTACTAATTTTAGATTGATAAAAATTGGGGATGTTACAGATTCTCCCCTTAAGAAAATTTCGTCCTCGAAATTTGAAAGAGAGAGAGAGACAAACAAAGGATATACAAATACAGAAAAAGATAGAAAATGGCTTACCAGACTAAGCCAAAATATACACTCTGCAATTAGGATAGGACTTCTACATGCTCTCCTCTATTTCCTAAGTACAGTCAATTGGATCACCACTCCATTGCACTTTAACCAGTTTCACAACTTAATTCCTCAGCTGCTTTTCATCACAATCAATGATCTTTAACGGATCTCTTTTAACTGCCAGATTTGGTGTGATCTCCAAATCTTGCTGAGTAGCTTCTTCAATAATACTATCTAGACCGTGCACGTATTTTCAAAGGAAAGAAATGTGAAACACATTGTGTACACCAGATAACAAACTGGGTAGCTACACTCGGTAAGTTAAAGGATCGATCCTTTCCAATATAGGAAAAGGACCAATATAACACGGTGCTAGCTTACCTGTCTTCCCAAATCTCAACACACCACGCATTGGAGAAACTTTTAGGAATACAGAATCTCCCACTTGAAATTCTAAAGATCTTCTTCTGCAGTTGTAATAACTCTTCTAACAACTTTAAGTAGTTATCAGTTTATTTCGAATAAAATGACTTTTTCAGTGGCTTCCTTAATCATATCTGGTCCAAGGACGAGTCTATCACCTTACTAGATCCAAACATGCTGGTGATCGACATGGACGACCATATAAAGCTTCGAAAGGAGCCATTTCGATACTAGCTTGATAGCTATTATTATATGAGAATTCAATCAGATGCAAATGGTCCTCCTAAGAACCACTAAAGTCGAGAATACAAGAACGCAAAAGGTCTTCTAAGTTTTGATTAATCCTTTTAGTCTGCCCATCAGACTGCAGATGGTAAGCAGTACCGAAGTTCAGTTTGGTTTCCAATGCGGCTTGAAATGCCTCCCAAACTTTGCTAGTGAAGATCAGTCATGATCACTCACTATACTGCTTGGTATACCATGGAGATTGACAATTTCCTTTATATATATCTTTGCCAAACTTGCAGCTGTTTGGGTAGATTTTATTGAGATAAAGTGTGCAGTCTTGGTCAAACGGTCCATAATAAACCGAATTGTCTCATTGCGTTTCTGAGTTCTTGGCAAACCGTCTATGAAATCCATAGACACTTGTTCCCACTTCCACTTCGGCACCTCCAACGGCTGAAGTAAACCTGCCATTTTCTTTTGATCGCTCTTGATTTGCTGATAAGTAGCACAACGAATCACATAAATAGATATGTCCCTTTTCATTGTTTTCCACCAGAAAGTTCGTTTGATATCCCGATACATCTTATTAACTCCTGGATGGATAGTAAGTTTAGACTTGTGACACTCGTCTAATACTTCCCGCTTTAGATTCGGGATATCTGGAACACACAACCTGCCTTTCAGTCTTACAACTTTATTGTCATCGACTTCAAAACTAGTATCTTTACCCCCAATGTATTCTTTCATAAATTTCATGAAGAAATTTGTTTTCTTTTTGCTTGCTGGTGATTATCTCAAGAAGAGTAGGAGTGACAACAAGATGAGCGAGAATTGCGTGTTTCCTACTCAAAGCATCGGCAACTACATTGGCTTTTCCAGGCGTGTACAGAATATCCAGGTCATAAGATGCTAGAAATTCCAATCAATGTTGTTGTCTTAGATTTAAATCCTTCTGAGTGAAGAGATACTTTAGAGATTTATGATCGGTGAATAATTCTAGTTTTTCACCTAAAAATAAGGAGGATTTATTTAATTACAAATCTTAAGTTAAGTAAAACTTTTTAAATTTTTAGAAAAGCTGAAAGAAATTTTACCCAGAAGATAGTGAAGCCATATTTCAAAGCGAAAATAACAGCTAAGAGTTCCAGATCGTGGATTGGGTAGTTTTTCTCACGTGGTCGTAATTGTCTACTTGCGTAGGCAATCACTTTCCCATTTTGCATTAGCAGCACACCCACACCATCTCCATAGGTATCTGTATAAACAGACAGATCTTGATTCCCGTTAATAATAGCAAGAATAGGAGCGGTGGTTAATCTCCTCTTCAACTCCTGGAAAGCTTCATCACACTTCAGAGTCCAATCGAACTTAGCTTTCTTCATTGTTAGCTTAGTCAACGAACTAGCTATTTTAGAAAAACCATGAACAAACTTCCAGTAATATCCTGCTAACCCCAGAAAACTTCGAACTTCTTTCGGAGTTGTGGGTCGCTTCCAGTCTAGAATAGCATAAATCTTGCCCGCTACAGAAATTCCATCTTCGTTTACAATGTGACTGAGAAATCTAACCTCCTTGACCCAAAAATGGCATTTGAAAAATTTGGCGAACGGAATGTTTCTCCTTAATATTTCTAAAACAATTCTCAAATGCTCAGCTGGTCCTCTTCGGTCTTGGAATAGATCAGAATATCTTCAATAAACACAAGAACAAATTTGTTCAATACTTCTTGGAATACACGGGTTATTAAGTCTACGAAGTATGCGGGAGCATTAGTTAGTCCGAAAGGCATGAATAACCATTCGTAGAATGTGTCTGGACCCCTAAAAGCAGTTCAGTGAACACAGTCTTTGGTAATTCGTAGCTGATGGAATCCTTGAGCTAGATCCATCTTTGAAAAGAATCGAGCGCCATGCAGTTGATCGAATAGATCATCGATTCTAGTTAAAGGAAATTTGTTTTTGAGCATTAGTTTATTGAGATCGTGGTAGTCCGCACACAATCTCAAGGATCCGTTAAATTTAGCCACAAACACCACAGCTGAACCCCATTCGAAAACACTAAGACGTATTAATCCTTTCTCTAGCAAATCTCAGGTTTGATTGACTAGTTCTATCCTTTCCCTGGGTGCCATCCTGGGACTTGCATAAATGACAGGATGAGCATTTGGAACTAAATCATTCTGAATTCAATTTCTCTGTGCAGAGTTTAAAGATTTAACTTCTTCGAATACATCTGGAAATTCTCGGATAATAAGTATAGATTTCAAACAAGGTTCAGGATATCCTAAAGTATACATCAGCTTATCTCTCTTAGGACTCGGATCCTCGCAGGAGATGTAACGACCCGGAATTTTCAAGAATTTAAAATCGAGGTATTTAATTGATTTTAAATATTCAATAGAGCAATTTTAACTTGAATTACGAATATTACGATTTATTTGATAATTTAATTATTGACTTAAACAATTTGAAGTTGGGAAATTTATTGATTCTAGAATTTTAAGCTGATTAAAAATAATTTGAAGGCTTATAAAATTTATATTGATGATAGTAAAGATAGTAAAAGTATTAAAAATTGAATTTGAAAATGCTTTGTTAAGTTTTGAAATTTCTATCGTTTAAATTGAATTTAAAAATAGCCTTTCGAGACACAGTCTCGGAATTCGATGAAATTAGTTCCATAGGATCTGTAATATTGAATTATTAACGGGTTTCAAATTTTCTAGTAATCAAAGTTGTTGTGTGATCATACGAGATAAAAACGCTGTCAATAATTATCGATTTAAATTTAAATAATATATTCACATGTACCAATCATCTTTCAGTCGAATTCCATTCACCATCACTGCAACTCCCATCAAATCTTGTCCCCCCTTTCTCAGCTTTAAGTACGATAGCGTCTATTCTTGTTCCCTCCTTCCTTCTTTTGGAAGCCAAAATCGAGCCCTTCTAAGTAAATTTGCGCACACTTATCCTCAGTAATTCGAACGAATATCAAAACGAATAATGGCCGCTTGCCATTTCTTTCAGATCGAACCGAGATTTCCATCCCTCTTTCAATTTTCATTTAAATCGCAACGATTTCGTTCATCTAAAAAAAGAGAAAAGGACGCGAGCAATCAAAGGCGACTTCGTGGATTCGAAATCAAGTCTTCTCGTTCGTTGAAATCGACTTCGATTCTTAGTTGAATCTGTGTCGTTCGCAAGCATGGAAGGCCCTGTCTTCGTTCGAAGCGAAATAGGCTAGGGTTTACGAGGCTCGAAGAAGGCACGCGAGACCGTAGATGGTTAGGTTCGATTCCAGGAAATCATACGCGTGAGCAAGGGGGAAATTGGTGGCGATCTCGAGCAGCACGGCAGGGATTTCGAGTGTGGTGCTCGGGGATGCTCGTTTGCCAGAGCTGAAGTGTCGAAAGGCAGGATCTTGGTGGTAGGTATTAACTGTGTTATTTTCTCTTAGTTTATATATATGTATACATATGCGGAACAAAAGAATATAATTATAGTAGGGTATAAGATAATTCCATTTTTATTTAGTAAATATATGCATAGTTAAATTTAAATTTGATAACATAGGCAAACAGTATATACATACATACATAGAGCAGTTAATTAAGATGTTGATTATAATTCAAAAGAGAAATTTAGAGGAAAATCTGTTTAATTGAATTATTTGTTAAATCAAATAAATAAATGATGATTGATGGCTTGATTTGCGCAAATGTTAATAAAATCATATGATGTTTGTACAAGGATCAAAACTATGAAGAAAACAAGTCAAGATTTGGATTGGGTTTGCAAACATCAAAGGTGAGTTAATCTCACTCGGTTGACTTTAATTTAAATTTAAATGGATAAATTTAAATAAATTGGTTGAATGATTGAATGGATTGATCTGCTACATTTAGTATATATTACATCTTGGAATGATTGATTTTCCCGCATTATATAGCGGACGAGACCCTATGCGCCGCATAATAGCGGATAATATTATATTTAATCCCATATACCGCGATATTCCACTTGAAGTGGAATTGGTATTTTATATTGTGCTAACATCTGTGGATGTAGGGAGAGCAGGTTGGAGGGATCCAACTGGATTCCTCAAAATATTTTTTTTTAAATATTCTGTGATATGATTTTTGATATTTTGTGATGAACTACATGAATAATTGGATGTTATGGTTTGGTTGGACCTATTTGGATATATTCTGAGTTATCAAAATCTCGAGGATGGAATTTTTGAAAAGAAATAAAAGAGTAAATTTTTGAGTAAAATAATTCTAGTGGATTATAATAAATTAATAATGAATTGAAAATAAAATAAAATAAAATAAAAGCAATTGCAAAATTCTAACAAATTTGGGATAAGAGGATTTTGAATTAATAATGAGAATAATAATTTATGAAGCTTAAGTGGTATTATTTGAAAAAAATAAAGAATTTATTTTTAAATTAAGGACTAAATTTAATTAAGTGATAAAGAAGGAAATTAGGAAATCTGAAAATTGGTATCTTCAGTTAAAAAGGATTTTTACTCAAAATAAGGAAATAAAATCTGAAAGTTAGTGAAATTTGAATAAATGAAGTAAGAGAAGGAATTTATTTCAAAGTGAAGTAAAATTGGGAATCAATTGCAAATTAATTAATTGTTTGGGTTTTGGAAATTTAAAAAAAAAAGTGAGATTTGGGAACTTATAAACTTGGTTTATAAAGTGAAATAAAATGTCGGTGGATAATTTAAAATATAAATTCAAAGTAAGAATTTATTAATGGAATGATAAATTGTTTAAAAATAAATGGTGATTTATTTTTAAGAGATGTGGAAGAGAAGAATATTTCCTTGGATAGCCAAGTAGGGTTTTCAAAGAAATTTTAAAATAAAATTTAAGGTTTTAATAATGTTTTAAAAAGCTAATTTTGGAAGATTTATTATTTCTAAATGTTAATCTTTAAAGTAAGTATATGTTGTTCAAAGTTATTATTGTAATAACTATATAAAAGTGACTTGGTATTATGATTAAAAGAGGAAATTTAGTTTATTTTATAAAGTGTTTTTATTTAAAATATTCTTAAAGTATATATAATTTTAAAGTATTAAAGTAGATTTCATTTTTATGTTATAAAGTATTTTATAATAAAGTGATTTAGAGTTTCTTTAAATCTTAAGTGTTTTGTACTTGGTGTTCCAGTGGAAATAATTAATTGGGAATGTATTCTGTGAGAGGAAACTGGTTTGAAACTGTTTCCAAAGGGGTTTGAAAAGTGGAAATTTTATCTTGTGAAGATATTTTGGGATTAATAAATAATTTGGGAAATTATTTATTGGTTGATGGTTGTTTGTGAATATTAACTGATAGTTAAATAACTGACTATCAATATTGGCCAAATGCGCTGATCGTTTCGAAGAGACCGGGATCGAGATTTATTTCTCGAAAACCACTTCGATCCGGTTTGTACGTTTCGTGAAAAATGAATTTTGGATTCGAAAATGGAGCAGTGAAGTGCAAGGGCTAGTTGCTACTAATCCTGAGGATATTTCCAAAATATGTAGTAGGAATAGTGCCTTCGGCTCCGTTCGAACCAGGGATGGACTTGTATGGATGAATGCTTTCAGAACATCGTCAGGTGGACGATGAGCATTCTAAGGGATATGTTCTTTAAAGGTAACGCTTAGCCTCAAGCCTCATCAAATGGGAATGACTGAAAATCAGGGGTTATGCAGCAAGGCTAGGTGGGTAGCACCTAAGTAGGGTGAGGTCATTCCAGTCTAGATGTCCCTTTTTATTTCAGCTTAGTGGGCGGTTGCTGATCCCAACCGCGGGGTGATCTCACTCGGGATTATCCAGTAAGGGGTAGTCCCGGCATTGTGTTGCAGGGGAGCGGGCATACTCCTCGGTACGGTGGTCTAGGCCCCGTACTATGATAGGTGGTACCCCAGTGCCTAGTCATTGGTTGGAAATCCATTCTCCCTACGAGCCTTGTACGAGTTTTGTTTGTATTACCCACTCTGTGGCTAGTAGCTGGAATTTAATGAATGTAACAATTTCGGCTATTTTATAAGTATTTGTAGATAGACCCTATTATAATATCAGAGGATTTCTACAAAAATTGTTTTAGCTATCGCAAGGTAAAAACCCGACATGTTTATTTGTGACGTGGTCTTACGAGATGCTTTTGTTTTCAAAGGATTTTTGAAACTTTAATAATCAATTGGGTGTGATTTTCTCACGCTAGTATTCCAGACTGACTCGGGTATTATTTAACTGTAATGCTCGGGTCAGACCGAGTATTATAGGATACAGGATTTGATGCTTTGGAGCCCAGGAGACGAGCTAGACGACGTTGCGTATTCTCGTACTTGTTTTATATGTATATGCCGTTGTGTTGAGTGGATGCGTATCTAGTTGTATGCTATTGATGTTGTGTGAACTCTGAAGATGTACTCTGATAATGTAATGTATAATAGATATATTTGTTTTGGTGTAAAGATATGTATTATCTATTATATTTTATTCCGCTGCGATGGTAAGATTCTGTTGTTGTTTTCTATTCTCTTCTTCTTTAACCAAAATGGTTCGTATTTTTGTACAACTTGAGTTGGTGTATGTAGAGTAGCATGACCCAAGGGGTACAGATTTACGGGTTGTTACACTTGGTATCAGAGCTTAGGTTGGAGATAACCTTGGCTCTGGTGGGAATTACTCATAGAATAGAGTCAATCGTACTCTAAAATGAGTTTGAGCGTATTAATAGATATGAGCGCGTATTTGTTAATGGATATAAAAATGGTTTTATATTGTGTTGGTTGGTTTTTTGAGTGGCATATGAACCTTCGTTGACACAGCCTGGACAACTGTATCGAAGGGGTTTGTAAACGCTTGAGTAGAACATTTCGACACAATATTGTTTTCGAATGTGGGTGAATGAAATAATTTTACCCAAAAATATATTTTGATATAAAGGAAAGTTTTTGTAAACTATTTTAGCTAATATATGGTTGCTTGGACGTTAGGAATGATAATATTAAATTATTATCATTATTGTGTAAAAAAATAACTAAAAATTGAAAATATAACCAAAGGTTAAGGAAATAAATTCATTATAAAATGAAATTTTTAAATGTGGATTATAAATGTGATCTATAAATTGAAATATAATCAAATGTGAATTTGTATGAGCTTAAGTTATACAAATGAATTATAGTTAATATTTGATTTAAGCCAGAATTTGAAAATTTAAAAATCCCGAAGATTTTGGAAGTGTTTTCGAAGTGGTTTGAAGACAAATAATAACATTATTATTTTAAAGGTACTTCTGGAAGGAAATTGTTTCAAATAAAATTTTGGGAAGGGATATAGCATTGAATTCACTTCAGTCGCTGGAAAATAACTTCGGTGATGACTACAGCATCATCGATGTTCATTTTCGAGTTTCTAAGTGATGGATTGCTGCCAAATTGATTTGTTTAGAAGAATTAATTTGCTTTTGAAATTTCAAAGGAAATTGTTGGGAATAAAAACCAGGATCGGTTTAAAATTTTGATAAGTATGATTCGGGATATTGGAGATTTCAAAATGATTTGAAACCAAAAGCCGGGTGTTTAAAAATCCTGATGAGATAGGTTGTAAGCTTATAAATTGATATGAGTTTTAAATCGGGAAGGAAATATAAGCTTTGAATGTTGGAATTTAAATCTAAAGGGAAAAGTTAAAAATGAAATTAACTTGGATTGGGAAATAAAATTTAACTGGATTGAATTAATTGAGTAGGCTAAAAATAATATCCAGTTGTATTCGAATTAAGTTGAAATCGAATTGAGATGAAATAAATCCGAGTTATAATAAAATTGAATTGGAATAAGAATTCAATTGAGTTATTGAATGGAATTAGATTTTTACATGAATAAATGGAAATAAATTGGATAAGGAATTGGATTGGATTAAATAAATTAGAATAACTTGTGATAACTTGTGATAGAATTAAAAATGCATGGAATAAAATATGCTTGAGATATAAGTAAGCGTAAGGCTTGAGTTAAAAATAAAGGGGGAATATATTCGAGCCTATAATGAATGGAGTTGTGAAAATAATAAGTGGTGACTTCTAAAATTTGAAAAGTGTGATAGAAAACCCAAGGTAAATATTTTTGATGAATTGGAAAATAAAACTTGAATTATAAAATAGATTAAACTTTAAGGAAATTAAATGAAGTGATATTTGGAATTAAAAATCAAGTATTGAACTATAAATGGGGGAGAACTAATTTGATAATAAATTAGTTCCTGAAATGTGTAAATGGAGTTCAATGTAGTTAAATAGAAGCTGAATGGTAAGCTAATAATGAAGATTTGAAATAAAACTCAAGTTAGAAATCCAATTCGACTTGGATCAATAGTGAAGTAAATGAAATTGAATTGTAAGTTAATAAATTGGATGGTAAATTAAAAGTAAATGGTAGAATCAGAACTTGAGTTATAAATAAAAATTTAACTTGAAGTGTTAACACATTAAATATAATTGGAAATGTGTCGAATAAAGGAAAATGAAATTGGATTAAAATAGAAATGGTTTGTATTGCAAATAAAATCCAATTCGAGTATAATGAGTTAAGTATGTGCTTGGACATTGTTTGATAAATTGGGAAGGTGAATTAAAATCAAATAGAATTTGATTAGATGAGAATCAAAAAGGGAGGTGAACTTAAGTTGAAGTGGAAGAAATTGAGTTAATTAACTTAAGTTAAGAATAATTAGAAGCTCGACTACGAGTAAAAATGGAAGACCATTAAATTAAAGCTTGGGTTGAATTGATTCGGTCATGGTTAGTAATATGCAAGCATGGAATGTGTCGAGTTAAATAATGGTCATGAATGAGTTAAAATAAAAGAGAAATTAAATTGGTAATGAAGGCGATGTTAATTGTGACGACCGCCCATGACTCCTCACCAAAAACAAGGAAAATAGTGCGCTGAAATGCGTGCCAGGCAGCCATGGACGATGGTCAGGGTAGAATAAAATAGAAACTCTATCGTACAACTCACAGCGCATGGATAAAATACAATAGAGAAATATATAGTGAAGCTCCGTAACAGAAAATCATCATATAAGTATCATAGTAGTTTTATACAAACATATGAATCATCCATACATCAAAGCCTCGCTACATAACACTCAATCATATACAACAGCGGAACACCCAGTACATATAGTAAGGAAACTAATATGCAAAGCCTCCTGCTCGTCTTCGTCATCATCAGCGTAGATTTCCAAGAACAGCACCTGTCACCTGCTACCTAGTCTGCCCATCCCAAACATGGATGAACAGCCCAAGGTAATAAGAGGAGACATAAAACCTTGAGTCAGACAAAGTCTTAGTGAGCAGTAAATTAACTACCAAACATACCAAAAGAGCATAAGGGATAAAAGGAATAGGAACCAAACCATCCCACTCCACCTCTTTCTACAGTGATAGCCCCCAGACACACACTAAGGAGAGGCAAGCATAACATAACAAACAATTAAGGTAAGCAATAATCACTCGAGTCAAGGTCGATGTTCTCCAAATACAAACCCCCAAGGCCTAAACCAAGATCAGATAAGCACCCAGAAAACACCGCTCTTGAGACCGAATGATGATACAACCAAACATCCAAACATCCATGACTCTGGCTATCACTGTTATCCTTGCCTTGATTTCACCGTTAATTGAATGACCACCTGTCAAGGGCTAATGGTAACCCCGGTTTTAGACATAACTCTGCACGTCATCATGACCCGTGCCTAAGCCGAACGCATCAGCCCAGAGTACTAGCACGTCATCGTGACCCGTGCTTGGAACGTCATCGTGACCCGTTCCAACGTACCCTTGCTTTGAGTATGCTAGGACCTTCAACAACGATGAGATCTTAGCCTCCTAGTCATCCTCCTTGACGACTCTTTCCATACTAGCTCAAGCGCCTCTCAAGCTAACCATTGTCCATCCCAACTCGGACCGCATCACCGAGTTATAACTTCGCACGTCGTCATGACCCGTGCTTGGAACGTCATCATGACCCGTCCCATCTCAACATATGCCTTGCCCCATCACATCATAGCAAAGTCCCATCTCGATATCATGCTTTGCCTTCTCGCATTATGGCAAGGTCCCACATCCTCGAATCCATCCATATGAGCTTCCACATCCGCTTCATATGCCACAGGCAGCTTTCCTTATTCAAGAGCCTTTCCACTTGGCTTTTGAATCACCATCAACCATACTTGTCCAAGTCAAGTAATCGATCAACTAATCAATCAAATCAAACATTAATCCAAGCAATCAATCATTCAACAAGATCTAAATAGACAATCAAATAATCAAACATGATCTAAATAGGCATTTATAATTACAATGGCAATTTCGTAAATAAATGAGCATAGGTCTAACTTACATGAATCATGGGTCTTTAGCATAGATCTAACAAATATAAATCATGGGTTTTGTCTCTACAACTAGATGAATGAACTTGCAAAGGTAAACATCTTCATAAGTAATGGATCTACACTTGGATCTAAGGAAAAATGCATAAAATCACTATCTACAACACTCCAACAAACCACCAATCCAATATACTCCTTTGGGTCCGCGTGAGAGATAACTACCACTCACCAAATCACCTAAACACCTCAATAACAATCAACTCCAGATCTGGACAGCGAAGAACAAGGCTTGATCCAGCAAAATCTCGCTTCAATTGATGAAATCTCACTTCAACAGATGAAGATCTTCAACTTTGGCCCTTGAATCTTCGATCTTGATCTTCGATCTTGGATGGATGTTAGGACTAGATTGGAATGGAGAAAAGAAGATGAAGAAATGTTGTAGTCGAGTTCCCAAAATGGCAGCACTTCGTCGCTTCAAAAACCGGTGCCAAAAAGTGTGCCAAAGCCCTCTATTTATAGGCTGAATCACCCTTAGGTCGTCGCCCCTTAGGTCGGTCACGACCTATCCATGAGTCGTCCACGACTCATCAACATCCTGTGACCTAAAACAACCCGCCTCAACAACCTAGCGACCTACCGACTTAACTGCATGCGGCCTAGCGACTTAACTGCATGCGGCCTAGCGACTTAAGCCCCTTCACGACCTAACACCTTAACATCCCACGCGGCTTAGCCTAGTGTCGACTTAAAATCTTCCCCGACCTAACTTAAGTCGCTGCCGACTTATCATGCTACGACTCATACGACCTAGCTCACAAGACCTTGCGAGTTATAAACACCGGCTACTACCACTAAGTCGCTAACCCACTGTTCTTACTAACTCGCTAACTCGTTAGGTCGTTCCATACGAGTTAACTCGTAACCCTAAACTCGTTAGCTCCTAAGGTCATACAACCTGCTAACCCTTAGGTCGCTTACCCCTACTCACGACCTAACCTCCAAACGACCTAACCCCCTAGGTCGCCAACCCCACTAACTCGATAACCACTAACTCGTCCATCCCCTAATTCGCTATCTAAACACTAACCCGTAACTCGCAAAGACACTAACTCGTTAACTCGTTTTAATACTAACTCGAGTTAACTTTTCAACCTAACTTCCTTGCGACTCAAACAACATACGGGTTATCTTTCCCTACGACTTAGGTTATGGACGACTTATCAACACTGACGACCTAGAATTCTATGGTATATCGACACGTAAAATACGGGTCGTTACATTCTCTCCCCCTTAGGAATTTCGCCCCCGAAATTCCAAGCAGACAACAACAATCAAAGATAATCCGCATGCCTACCATCCATAGCAATCAACAAACCATGCATCCAATTCTAGCCTAGCATGCAGAATTCTAAGACAGAAATCAAGTTACAAATTCATGAGATGCCACGACACCTTAGGGCCATACCTCGAAGAGTTCTGGATGAGCTGCCTTCATCCTCTCTTCCTCCTCCCACGTACAGTCGTTAACATCATCACTCCATTGTACCTTGAGCAACGTAATCATCTTCCTCCTAAGCTGTTTCGTGTCGGTCTCAACAACACGAAGCGGCTTACGAGGTCTTCTAACCACTGGATCAACCTCTAAATCTTCACAGCTATCAGCAGAAACCACAGTACTTGGGTCATGCACACATTTCCGTAGATACGATACGTGAAAAACATTGTGCACACCCGCTATCTTCCCCGGTAACTCCAATCTATACGCGAGCTTTCCAATTCGCTCGATAATCGGGAATGGTCCAACAAATCTCGGAGTTAACTTCCCTTTCTTCCCAAATCTTATAATATTCTTTAATGGAGAAATCTTTACAAAAACCATATCGCCTACGTCGAACTCCAAATCCTTACGACGATTATCGGCATAACTTTTCTGACGATCTTGGGCTGCTTTCATTCGTTGCCGAATGATCTCTATACAATCTGAAGTCTGTTGAATCATCTCTGGCCCAAGTATCAGCTTTTCTCCAGTTTCCAACCAACATGTCGGAGAGTTACACGGTCTTCCATATAAAGCCTCATATGGTGCCATACCAATACTCGACTGATAACTGTTATTATATGCAAATTCCACCAAATGAAGGTGATCTTCCCATGATCCTCCGAAGTCCAAAATACATGCTCTAAGAAGATCTTCCAAAACTCGGTTGACTCTCTCAGTCTGACCATCTGTTTGAGGGTGATAAGCTGTACTCAAACATAACTCGGTTCCCAAAACTTCCTGGAAGCTCTTCCAAAATCCACTAGTGAACAATGGATCTCGATCGCTTACTATACTCTTCGGAATACCATGGAATCGAACTATCCACTTAACATACAACTCAGCCAACTTCGATGCAGTCCTAGTTGATCGAACAGGAATAAACCTTGCACTCTTGGTTAACCGATCTACTATGACCCAAATCCCTTCATTCCCTGCTCTGGTTCTAGGTAGGCTATCGATAAAATCCATCGATACTTGCTCCCACTTCCATGTAGGAACCTCTAATGGTTGAAGCAATCCACTGGGCTTCTTCTGCTCAGCTTTCACCAACTGGCAGTTCATACATTTGAAAATAAAACTTCCAACATCTTTCTTCATACCTTCCCAGTAGTAAGTTCTCTTCATATCCCGATACATCTTATTTCCACCTGGATGAATTGTCAACTTCGAGTGATGACTTTCCCTCAGAACTTCATCTCTCAATCCATCTACATCGGGAACAACTAGTCGTCCTTGCTTTCGAAGCCAACCCTCTCGATCGACCTCGAATCCTTTATCCTTTTCTGGTTCCAAACCAGATTCCAAATCTCGGATAATCCTAAGAAGCTTATCATCTCGCTTTTGGCTCTCTCCAATTCTCTCCACAAGAGTAGGTCTTATCGATAAGTTTGCCAACATCTCAGGTTCCAATTCACATCTAGGCCTGAAGTCAAATCCAGCCAAATACTCAAGACTCTTCCTTTCCGAAAACATGGCTCCCAATCCTGCATGTCTTCGACTTAACGCATCTGCCACTGCGTTACCTTTTCCCGGAGTATAGGCTATACCAAAATCATAAGATGCTAGAAATTCTAGCCATCGTTGCTGTCGAAGATTCAAATCCTTTTGGGAGAACAGATACTTCAACGACTTATGATCCGTAAACAACTCGAATCGAACTCCCAATAGATAATGTCTCCACATCTTCAAAGCAAACACAATCGCCGCTAACTCCAAATCATGAGTCGGATAATTCCTTTCATGCGGCTTCAGTTGTCGACTAGCATACGCAACAACCTTATCCTTCTGCATTAGCACCGCTCCAAGTCCAGTACCACTTGCATCGGTGTAAACCACCATCTCATCATTCCCACTTGGAATAGTCAAAACAGGAGCACTCGTCAGTCGCTCTTTCAGGATTTCAAAAGCTTGGTCACACTTAGCATCCCATTTGAACGCCTGGTTCTTCTTCGTCAATCCTGTTAACGGTGCAGCTATCTTGGAAAAGTCTTTGATAAACCGACGGTAATATCCTGCTAATCCAAGAAAACTTCTCATATCAGATGCATTCTTAGGTCTAACCCAATCCTGGATTGCTGCCACCTTAGCGGGATCAACCGCTATTCCCTTTCCAGAGATAACATGGCCTAAGAACCTCACTTCACTCTTCCAGAAGTGACACTTCGAAAACTTAGCCTTCAGCTGATGTTTCCGCAGGATTTCCAAAACAATCCTCAAGTGCATCTTGTGTTCCTCCTCAGTTCTGGAATAAATCAGAATATCATCCACGAACACAAGCACAAACTTATTCAACTGATCTCTGAACACTCTATTCATAAGATCCACAAAATATGCTGGTGCATTGGTCAATCCAAACGGCATTACCAGCCACTCATAAAAACCGAATGGTGTCCTAAAAGCAGTCTTCGGCACACTATCCTTAGCCACTCTCAACTGGTGAAATCCCGTTGCCAAATCCATCTGAGAAAACACCTTAGCCTCGTGAAGCTGATCAAACAAGTCATCTATTCTCGGCAATGGATACTTGTTCTTCTTAGTCACTTTATTCAGTTCACGATAATCGACACACAACCTCAACGATCCATCTGCTTTGGTTGCGAACACAACTGGTGCACCCCATTCGGACACACTACGCCGAATGAATCCTTTCTGCAAAAGGTCATCAACTTGCACCTTCAACTCTAGCTGCTCCCTAGGCGCCATCCGCCTAAGAGGCATCACAACAGGTCTGGCTCCCTCAACTAGATCGATACGAAACTCGATCTCCCTATGCGGCGGTAACCCTTTGACTTCGTCAAAGACGTCCTCAAATCCATTCACAATAGGCACCGATGACAGTCCATCCCGTGGAACAACCAGCGAATACATGAAGCTCATGAAGACGCCTTCCTCATGCTTACATCGTATCACAACCTTTCGCCCTTCCACATTCCCGACTGTCACCTCCAGCCTCTCACAATCAATCCTTGGCGCATACTTCCTAAGCCCGTCCATACCCAAAATAATTCCGAACCCCGCAAAGTTCAGAACAAAGCAATCACAAACAAACGAGCAATCATGGCTCGATACAACTAGACCACGGCATAACATACACAAACAAGTCAAACCCCCAACTGGATTAGTCACAACCAATGGCCTATCAACAATATCCGGTTTCAAACCTAATCGGCCTACCAAATCATCACAAACAAAAGAGTGCGACGCTCCAGTATCAAATAACACTCTAACTGGAACACCACAAATGGAAAGAATACCTTGAACCACCACACTCTTCCCCTTCTCTTCAGCAGTAGGAGCCTTTGAAGACGACGGCACAGCTCCCAAAGCATAAGCTTGCACAATCTTCTTATCTTTCCTCGGCTCTGGACAGTCCTTTTTGATATGTCCGAGCTTATCACAGTTGTGACACTTCAACTGCACCTTTGGATTCTTGCAATCCCGAGAGAGATGACCCTTCTGTCGGCAATTGTAGCAGGTCACTTCGCCCTTTGGCTTCTTCTGGCTATCCTTACCCTTCTGCTGCTGCTGCTTCCTCTTCTTATTTCCACTATGGTCCTTGGTCACAGCAACAACAGAACTTTCCCTAGGAAACAAACTCTCATGCCTTAGAGCTTTCTCCACAAGCTTCTCAAACGGATCATCCAAATGATCCACTAACTGCCTCCCCAGATAAGCGTCCAAACCAGTCACAAACTTTTCATTCTTCTGATAGGGAGAATCAATATACGACCTGGCATACTTAGACAAAGCTTCAAACTCAGAAATATACTCAAGAACTGGTCTCCCACCTTGCTTGAGCTCCACAAACCTCTTAAACAATACAGATTTCTGAGCCGTAGAGATGAACTTAGCTTCAAATCTGACTTGGAATTGCTCCCAAGTGATCTCTTCTTCTGGAGTATCAATGGTGATAGAATTCCACCAATCCGCAGCTCTTCCTTGAAGTTGCCTTGATGCAAGCATCCTCTTAGTTGCATCCTCAATTCCCAAATCACCAAAAATCCTTCGACAAGCATCAATCCATCTCTGCACTTCAATGGTCGACTCCGTTCCAAAGAAAATCTTTCCTCCAAGAGAAGTATAATCCTTACAAAGCTTAGCAAAATCCACTAGTCTTGGAGCTTGAACTTGAACTCCCACATCCACTGATGATCCTGAAGCCGGTATCCTTCTCATGATCGAAGTCATCATCGCTTCGAACATAGTTCCATAATCAACAGCTCCTTCAGTAGCACGGCCTTCCCTTGCAGTTGGTCTCCCTCTTCGACTCATCTTTAGTATCTAGAAAAAGGAATGATTAGAACACCTTAAGAAACAACTGCATAAGGAGTTCAAATCCTTCTAAGCTACTATATTATGTATAGTAATCATCCATCAAAATACAATTACGTCTCTCATACGTAGTTACGTCAGCGAGCGTTGGCTAAAATCGATTAACCAAAGCTCTGATACCAAATGTGACGACCGCCCATGACTCCGCACCAAAAACAAGGAAAATAGTGCGCTGAAATGCGTGCCAGGCAGCCATGGACGATGGTCAGGGTAGAATAAAATAGAAACTCTATCGTACAACTCACAGCGCATGGATAAAATACAATAGAGAAATATATAGTGAAGCTCCGTAACAGAAAATCATCATATAAGTATCATAGTAGTTTTATACAAACATATGAATCATCCATACATCAAAGCCTCGCTACATAACACTCAATCAGATACAACAGCGGAACACCCAGTACATATAGTAAGGAAACTAATATGCAAAGCCTCCTGCTCGTCTTCGTCATCATCAGCGTAGATTTCCAAGAACAGCACCTGTCACCTGCTACCTAGTCTGCCCATCCCAAACATGGATGAACAGCCCAAGGTAATAAGAGGAGACATAAAACCTTGAGTCAGACAAAGTCTTAGTGAGCAGTAAATTAACTACCAAACATACCAAAAGAGCATAAGGGATAAAAGGAATAGGAACCAAACCATCCCACTCCACCTCTTTCTATAGTGATAGCCCCCAGACACACACTAAGGAGAAGCAAGCATAACATAACAAACAATTAAGGTAAGCAATAATCACTCGAGTCAAGGTCGATGTTCTCCAAATACAAACCCCCAAGGCCTAAACCAAGATCAGATAAGCACCCAGAAAACACCGCTCTTGAGACCGAATGATGATACAACCAAACATCCAAACATCCATGACTCTGGCTATCACTGTTATCCTTGCCTTGATTTCACCGTTAATTGAATGACCACCTGTCAAGGGCTAATGGTAACCCCGGTTTTAGACATAACTCTGCACGTCATCATGACCCATGCCTAAGCCGAACGCATCAGCCCAGAGTACTAGCACGTCATCGTGACCCGTGCTTGGAACGTCATTGTGACCCGTTCCAACGTACCCTTGCTTTGAGTATGCTAGGACCTTCAACAACGATGAGATCTTAGCCTCCTAGTCATCCTCCTTGACGACTCTTTCCATACTAGCTCAAGCGCCTCTCAAGCTAACCATTGTCCATCCCAACTCGGACCGCATCACCGAGTTATAACTTCGCACGTCGTCATGACCCGTGCTTGGAACGTCATCATGACCCGTCCCATCTCAACATATGCCTTGCCCCATCACATCATAGCAAAGTCCCATCTCGATATCATGCTTTGCCTTCTCGCATTATGGCAAGGTCCCACATCCTCGAATCCATCCATATGAGCTTCCACATCCGCTTCATATGCCACAGGCAGCTTTCCTTATTCAAGAGCCTTTCCACTTGGCTTTTGAATCACCATCAACCATACTTGTCCAAGTCAAGTAATCGATCAACTAATCAATCAAATCAAACATTAATCCAAGCAATCAATCATTCAACAAGATCTAAATAGACAATCAAATAATCAAACATGATCTAAATAGGCATTTATAATTACAATGGCAATTTCGTAAATAAATGAGCATAGGTCTAACTTACATGAATCATGGGTCTTTAGCATAGATCTAACAAATATAAATCATGGGTTTTGTCTCTACAACTAGATGAATGAACTTGCAAAGGTAAACATCTTCATAAGTAATGGATCTACACTTGGATCTAAGGAAAAATGCATAAAATCACTATCTACAACACTCCAACAAACCACCAATCCAATATACTCCTTTGGGTCCGCGTGAGAGATAACTACCACTCACCAAATCACCTAAACACCTCAATAACAATCAACTCCAGATCTGGACAGCGAAGAACAAGGCTTGATCCAGCAAAATCTCGCTTCAATTGATGAAATCTCACTTCAACAGATGAAGATCTTCAACTTTGGCCCTTGAATCTTCGATCTTGATCTTCGATCTTGGATGGATGTTAGGACTAGATTGGAATGGAGAAAAGAAGATGAAGAAATGTTGTAGTCGAGTTCCCAAAATGGCAGCACTTCGTCGCTTCAAAAACCGGTGCCAAAAAGTTTGCCAAAGCCCTCTATTTATAGGCTGAATCACCCTTAGGTCGTCGCCCCTTAGGTCGGTCACGACCTATCCATGAGTCGTCCACGACTCATCAACATCCTGCGACCTAAAACAACCCGCCTCAACAACCTAGCGACCTACCGACTTAACTGCATGCGGCCTAGTGACTTAACTGCATGCGGCCTAGCGACTTAAGCCCCTTCACGACCTAACACCTTAACATCCCACGCGGCTTAGCCTAGTGGCGACTTAAAATCTTCCCCGACCTAACTTAAGTCGCTGCCGACTTATCATGCTACGACTCATACGACCTAGCTCACAAGACCTTGCGAGTTATAAACACCAGCTACTACCACTAAGTCGCTAACCCACTGTTCTTACTAACTCGCTAACTCGTTAGGTCGTTCCATACGAGTTAACTCGTAACCCTAAACTCGTTAGCTCCTAAGGTCATACAACCTGCTAACCCTTAGGTCGCTTACCCCTACTCACGACCTAACCTCCAAACGACCTAACCCCCTAGGTAGCCAACCCCATTAACTCGATAACCACTAACTCGTCCATCCCCTAAGTCGCTATCTAAACACTAACCCGTAACTCGCAAAGACACTAACTCGTTAACTCGTTTTAATACTAACTCGAGTTAACTTTTCAACCTAACTTCCTTGCGACTCAAACAACATACGGGTTATCTTTCCCTACGACTTAGGTTATGGACGACTTATCAACACTGACGACCTAGAATTCTATGGTATATCGACACGTAAAATACGGGTCGTTACATTAATAGTTTTGTATGAACTAGTTTGGTTAATAGAACAAAATGTAAGTGAATGGATTCAACTTTAAATGCAATGAAATGAAAATATACGGATTGTGAATAAATCTGAAATGGAATAGAATTAAGTATAAATTGAGTTGAAATCAATTTAAATTGGTCATAAAACATAAATACTTGTTTATTCACATGGACCTCGTCGAACTGCATAGAATAAGTTGTCATTGGATGTAAATGGAAGTAATTAAAATTCTATGTATTGATAGAAGTAAAATAAATTGATTTTGAGAGCAATAGAACTAAATATGAGTTTAGTTTGCTTAAGAATAGATTAAATGTAAGCGATTGAGTTTAAACCATTCAAATTGATGAAGTGGTATACAAATGGATTGAAAACCATTCAAATTGAATGAAAATTGTTTGTAAATTAATTAGAATAGTGGAACTGGTATGAAAACCGTAAAAAAAATACTTACGGAAAATGTTTGATGTGCATTTCTTTTCAAATTCATATGCTTTAACTATTGCAAATAAGTAAAATATTGTTAAACTTCATATATTTGGCACTTACATGTTTAAATTGAGTAAGTACAGGTACCTTGGAGCCGTGTGGCTGGATTGGGTTGTGCTATTTGCTAAAAATAATAAGCCGCTTGCTTAAAATGCTAAATAAGGTACGCCTACGCAATAAAAATAGGAAATATGAACTGTTTTTGGTTTTTCCGACCGGGTGGTCGATGTATATATATTTATCTCTTTTGTCAATTTGCAAAAGCTCCTCCGTACAAAGGGGACTCTGCCAAAAAATTTCAGAAATTTTGGGTGTTAGAAAATTTTGGAAAATTTTGTTAACGATAAAAAATTCAAATTGGAAAGTAAATAAGTTAGTAAATGAAACCAATTTAGTGTAATGACATGAATTAGTAATAAATGACAAATAAAATTTATATATGCAGAGTTAAAGATAAATTGAATTCATATGGAAATGAAAGAATCGATTTAAATAGAAATAGATATAAACTAAAGTGGTAACGTGAAAATAAAGATAAGACACATATAAAATGCTTATGTTAACTTAAGTAAGGAATGGTCAATTCTTAATTGGAAATTGAATATTGCAAATATATTCTAAGTTGATATTTGGATTAATATTTGCATTTGGTAAGGAAGTCGATAAAATGTTTTAGAATGTTGTGATTGGATATTAGTGCTAAGCAGGATATGCAGATAATATAAAGTGAAAAGAGAATTGATTTTGATTTCAGAAGATAAATTTGAATTGCCCGACAAAAGGTATGTATTTAAATTTGGTGTGAAATTTGATTGGGGTTTGGATTTGGATTGAGCCACTTGGATTTTTATTTTCTTTTTGGATTTGGGAGGCTGTAGAGCCATTTTGTAGTTGTACCGAGCTAGCCGCGCAAGGGAGACGCTGGCAAAAATTTTCGGGAATTTAGGGAGTTAGAAAAATTTTGGGAAATTTTGATAATTCAAAATTTGGTTTTAAATTGAAACTCGAATGATTAAACAAATAGTATATTTTGAAACTATGGGAGAATTGAGAAGTTAATAAGAATGATAATGGGTCTTTTATAAAAAGATAGTAAGATGTTGAATTGTTGGTTTTGAGGAAAAGTAAACGGGTATTGGATCATTCTTCCTAATTAGTAATTTCGGGGACGAAATTCTTTTAAGGGGGAAGGAATGTAACGACCCGGAATTTTCAAGCATTTAAAATCGAGGTATTTAATTGATTTTAAATATTCAATAGAGCAATTTTAACTTGAATTACGAATATTATGATTTATTTGATAATTTAATTATTGAATTAAACAATTTGAAGTTGGGAAATTTATTGAATCTAGAATTTTAAGCTGATTAAAAATAATTTGAAGGCTTATAAAATTTATATTGATGATAGTAAAGATAGTAAAAGTATTAAAAATTGAATTTGAAAACGGTTTGTTAAGTTTTGAAATTTATATCGTTTAAATTGAATTTAAAAATAGCCTTTCGAGACACAGTCTCGGAATTCGATGAAATTAGTTCCATAGGATCCGTAATATTGAATTATTAATGGATTTCAAATTTTCTAGTAATCAGAGTTGTTGTGTGATCATACGAGATAAAAACGCTGTCAATAATTATCGATTTAAATTTAAATAATATATTCACATGTACCAATCATCTTTCAGTCGAATTCTATTCATCATCACTGCAACTCCCCTCAAATCTTGTCCCACCTTTCTCGGCTTTAAGTACGATAGCGTCTATTCTTGTTCCCTCCTTCCTTCTTTTGGAAGCCAAAATCGAGCCCTTCTAAGTAAATTCGCGCACCCTTACACTCAGTAATTCGAACGAATATCAAAACGAATAATGGCCGCTTGCCATTTCTTTCAGATCGAACCGAGATTTCCTTCCCTCTTTCAATTTTCATCTAAATCGCAACAATTTCGTTCATCTTAAAAAAAAAAAAGGACGCGAGCAATCAAAGGCGACTTCGTGGATTCGAAATCAAGTCTTTCAATTTTCATCTAAATCGCAACAATTTCGTTCACTTTTATATAGTTATTACATCTTGGAATGATTGATTTTCCCGCATTATATAGCGGACGAGACCCTATGCGCCGCATAATAGCGGATAATATTATATTTAATCCCATATACCGCGATATTCGACTTGAAGTGGAATTGGTATTTTATATTGTGCTAACATCTGTGGATGCAGGGAGAGCGGGTTGGAGGGATCCAACTTGATTCCTCAAAATATTTATTATTATTTTTAAATATTCTGTGATATGATTTTTGATATCCTGTGATGAACTATATGAATAATTGGATGTTATGGTTTGGTTGGACCTATTTGGATATATTCTGAGTTATCAAAATCTCGAGGATGGAATTTTTGAAAAGAAATAAAAGAGTAAATTTTTGAGTAAAATAATTCTAGTGGATTAGAATAAATTAATAATGAATTGAAAATAAAATAAAATAAAATAAAAGCGATTGCAAAATTCTAACAAATTTGGGATAAGAGGATTTTGAATTAATAATGAGAATAATAATTTGTGAAGCTTAAGTGGTATTATTTGAAAAAAATAAAGAATTTATTTTTAAATCAAGGACTAAATTTAATTAAGTGATAAAGAAGGAAATTAGGAAATCTGAAAATTGGTATCTTCAGTTAAAAAGGATTTTTACTCAAAATAAGGAAATAAAATCTGAAAGTTAATGAAATTTGAATAAATGAACTGAGAGAAGGAATTTATTTCAAAGTGAAGTAAAACTGGGAATCAATTGCAAATTAATTAAGTGTTTGGATTTTGGAAATTTAAAAAAAGAAGTGAGATTTGGGAACTTATAAACTTGGTTTATAAAGTGAAATAAAATGTCGGTGGATAATTTAAAATATAAATTCAGAGTAAGAATTTATTAATGGAATGAGAAATTGTTTAAAAATAAATGGTAATTTATTTTTAAGAGATGTGAAAGAGAAGAGTATTTCCCTGGGTAGCCAAGTAGGGTTTTCAAAGAAATTTTAAAATAAAATTTAAGGTTTTAATAATGTTTTAAAAAGATAATTTTGGAAGATTTATTATTTCTAAATGTTAATCTTTAAAGTAAGTATATGTTGTTCAAAGTTATTATTGTAATAACTATATAAAAGTGACTTGGTATTATGATTAAAAGAGGAAATTTAGTTTATTTTATAAAGTGTTTTTATTTAAAATATTCTTAAAGTATATATATATTTTTAAAGTATTAAAGTAGATTTCATTTTTATGTTATAAAGTATTTTATAATAAAGTGATTTAGAGTTTCTTTAAATCTTAAGTGTTTTGTACTAGGTGTTCCAGTGGAAATAATTAATTGGGAATGTATTCTGTGAGAGGAAACTGGTCTGAAACTGTTTCCAAAGGGGTTTGAAAAGTGGAAATTTTATCTTGTGAAGATATTTTGGGATTAATAAATAATTTGGGAAATTATTTATTGGTTGATGGTTGTTTGTGAATATTAACTGATAGTTAAATAACCGACTATCAATATTGGCCAAATGCGCTGATCGTTTCGAAGAGACCGGGATCGAGATTTATTTCTCGAAAACCACTTCGATCCGGTTTGTACGTTTCATGAGAAACGATTTTTGGATTCGAAGATGGAGCAGTGAAGTGCAAGGGCTAGTCGCTACTAATCCTGAGGATATTTCCAAAATGGATGTAGTAGGAATAGTGCCTTCGGTTCCATTCGAAACCGGGACGGACTTGTATGGATGAATGCTTTCAGAACATCTTCAGGTGGACGATGAGCATTCTAAGGGATATGTTCTTTAAAGGTAACGCTTAGCCTCAAGCCTCATCAAGTGGGAATGACTGAAAATCAGGAGTTATGCAGCAAGTCTAGGTGGGTAGCACCCAAGCAGGGTGAGGTCATTCCAGTCTAGATGTCCCTTTTTATTTTGGCTTAGTGGGCAGTTGCTGATCCCAACCGCGGGGTGATCTCACTCGGGATTATCCGGTAAGGGGTAGTCCCGGGCTTGTATTGCAGGGGAGTGGGCGTACTCCTCGGTACGATGATCTAGTCCCCGTACTGTGATAGGTGGTACCCCAGTTCCTAGTCATTGGTTGGAAATCTATTCTCTCTACGAGCCTTGTACGAGTTTTGTTTGTATTACCCACTCTGTGGCTAGTAGCTGGAATTTAACGAATGTAACAATTTCGGCTATTTTATAAGTATTTGTAGATAGAACCTATTATAATATCAGAGGATTTCTACAAAAATTGTTTTAGCTATCGTAAGGCAAAAACCCGACATGTTTATTTGTGACGTGGTCTTACGAGATGCTTTTGTTTTCAAAGGATTTTTGAAACTTTAATAATCAATTGGGTGTGATTTTCTCACGCTGGTATTCCAGACTGACTCGGATATTATTTAACTATAATGCTCGGGTCAAACCGAGTATTATAGGATACAGTATTTGATGCTTTGGAGCTCAGGAGACGAGCTAGATGACGATGCGTATTCTCGTACTTGTTTTATATGTATATGCCTCTGTGTTGAGTGGATGCATACCTAGTTGTATGCTATTGGTGTTGTGTGAACTCTGAAGATGTACTCTGATAATGTAATGTATAACAGATATATTTGTTTTGGTGTAAAGATATGTATTATCTATTATATTTTATTCCGCTACGATGGTAAGATTCTGTTGTTGTTTTCTATTCTCTTCTTCTACCTCTTCTTGTTTAACCAAAATGGTTCGTATTTCTGTACAACTTGAGTTGGTGTATGTAGAGTAGTGTGACTCAAGGGGTACGGGTTTGCGGTCTGTTACAGGAGATTTCAATAAAATTCCCAGATTTGGTTCCGATCAAAATTGTTCGATTGTTACAATCTAATTTGGCTTCGTATTTCATTAGCTAGTCCATTCCGAGTAAGATTTCAAATTCACTAAAATCGAGAATGAAAAGGCTGATAGGAAATCTATAACAAGAATACGAGATAGGAATGTCTTTACGTCGGAGCCAAAGATTTGCAAGGCCACCCACTGGATTCTTTATGCAAATAGGTTCGTCAACAAATTTAGGTTTAAGTTTTAATTGATTTACGGTTTGTTGGGGGATGAAGCTATGCGTAGCGCCTGTGTCGAACAATACTCTAACAACTCTATCATAAATGATAAGGTTACCTTCTAAAATTCCTTTTTCTTTGTCTACCTTTGAAGTTGAGGGGTTATCTTTGATCGCGTGCATTTTCGCCACTTGTGCTTGCTTCTTTTTCGGGAAATGTTTAGCTTCGTGGCCTGGCTTATGACAACAAAAACAATCCTTGGTTTTTTGACTTATCTTTATAGGTTGATCTTCCTTTACTTGTTTCTTTGGCTTCTTACAATCGTTTGAATAATGGCCCTTCTCTTGACAGTTTTAACAAGCAATATCACTTGCCGAGTTCTCCTGATTACCCTTCTTCTCTTACCTTGATTCGGTTTCTTCCCTTCGAACTTCCTTTTCTTCCAATTCGGATTTCTTGAACTTCCCTTCACTTCCAAAACTTCCTGCATACTCAGGGTAGCATATCGATAACCCATATCAATCAAATCAGAAAAGGATTCTTTCACGTGAGCTGCCATTCTTTCATGGTACTTCTTATTCGTCCCTCGTATAAACCTTTCATTTTTTTCAAGGGTGTATTCACCAACTCCGAACCAAATCGAGATAACTCGTTAAATTTGTTCAGATACTCTTCAAATGATAAACTTTCCTACTTCAAGTTCATA
Source organism: Allium cepa (assembly GCA_030765085.1). Classification (NCBI taxonomy): domain Eukaryota; kingdom Viridiplantae; phylum Streptophyta; class Magnoliopsida; order Asparagales; family Amaryllidaceae; genus Allium; species Allium cepa. Next base: position 620,736,887 of record CM060942.1, read on the forward strand.
AATTCCCGGTACATTCTGGAGATATCAGCAGATGACATATATCGCTACTCAAACACCTCTTTGAATCGACTCCAAGTGAACTCATCTTCTAGCTCATCTACTGTAACTGTCTCCCACCAAGCTAGAGCTTCCTCTTAGAGTTGACAAGAAGTTATTAATCACATTTGACCGTCTTCTAATTTCAATCCTTGGAAAATCCTTTCGCACGATCGAATCCAGGCTTGTGATTCGATAATCGACTCCTTGCCACTGAATGGGTTACCACCAAGTCTGGAAAAACTTCAATACAGATCAGCCAGATTCGGTTGAGGTTGAGTCGTCCTCTTCGCCCGCTCATTCTCACTATCTGTAAATAGTAAGTGTAATGACCCGCAAATCCGTATCCCTTAAGTCAACATTATTCTACATCAATCAACTCAAGATGAACGGAAATACGAACCATTTAGGTTAAAGAAGAAGAAGATAGAAAACAACATCAAAATATAACCATCACGGTGGAATAAAATGTAATAGATAATCACATATCTTAACAACAAAAACAAATACTATATTTGTTTATACATACATCATCAGAGTATACATAATCACATAACTAGACAGTAATCATAATCTGTCCTCACAATCTGAATGCATAGCGGAATATGTAATCACAAATATGGAAGTACGTATCGCCATCCAGCTCGTCTCCTGAGCTCCACAACATCCTTTCCTATATCCTATAATACTTGGTCTGACCCGAGCATTATAGTTAAATAACACCTGAGTCGGTCTGGAATACCAGCGTGAGAAATCACACTCAAATTGATTATTAAAGTTTCAAAAATCCTTTGAAAATTAGAAGCATTTGTAAGACCATGCCACAAATAAACATGTTGAGTTTTTACCTTACTGTAACAACCCGCATATTTAACGATTTGATATTTAAATGTTTAATTTAAATATAACGTCGTTAGTCGGATTTTTTAGGTCCGAAAAGCTACTTTCTGCAAATGGCCGAATTGGAACTCGAAACTACCTCCATTGGTTCCAAAATGGCGTTTGCGATCTTTTTGAGTATAATCTTTGATATGTTTGGAGTTTGTGAAATCTTGACCCTTTTTCTATTGGGTTTTGGGTTTGGGTTTAGCCTACTAGTTTAACTAATACCCTAACCCAACCCCTACTCTTCGTTCATCCTCATTTCATTTCATTTCTTAAGCTAGAACTGAAAATGGTGGAAGGGAAGAGGAAATAGAAATTGCAAGCCCTAGTTTCTTCTTGTAAACTTCATTCTTGCTCCAAAATCAAAGAGAATCCATTGGTAAGCTCTTCTTCATCTTCTCCAACTCTTCTCCTCTTCAATTTCAGAAAATTTCCTAAACCTAAATTGGGAAATATGTGTTTTATTCTTAGATTAAAGCTTGTTGTGTTGAAGTAGTGTTTGGTTGGTCTTCTCCTTGTTATTGAGCTCCATCTTCTTGTTTTTGGGTTAAAGGTGAGTTTTGAACTCACATCTACTTCTCTTGATTTCATTGATGTTGGGCATGAATTCCTAGCACTTGTTCATATGTACTTGCTTTTAGTTTGAATTGAATTGGTGAATATCCGAATTTTTAGTGTTTGGGTTCAATTCTTTGAAATCCTAACTTTGATGTTTTGATCATGTTTTTGGTGATGAATCGAAGTGCTTATAGGGCCGGGTAGCCGCTTGGCGTAAACCCCTAGCATCCGTGCTCGTCCGATTGAAGTTGGGAGAGTTTGCACTTCATTGGTAATAAGTAGGAAATGCAGGAAATTGGGTTCAGTCGACTTGATCCTCTGTTCAGTCGACTGAGCTGAAGACCGAAATTTTTCTGGACAACTTTTAGTCGAGTGAACAGGGATTTCAGTCGACTGACCTACTCCTGTTTTCCTGTTTTGCCTATTTATGCTCGTTTTGATTGGTTTTCCGGATTTTATCGATTCATGTTGGTTCTTAGTGGTTGTTATTGCCTCTTTGACTTTGATAACTAATTTTGACTTCATCCATGGGTTTTTATAAAATAATCTTTCTAATCATACTAAAAGATCGTTTCTCCAATTTATAAATTCTATTTAAACAAACGCACAATTTCGCACTTCGAGCGAAGTGGAAGGGTGATTAAATGGTTGGGCAAAATATTGACCATGAATCTGTGTGTTTATCTTTCCGATTAATCCCCGACCTATTTAGTTGATCGTTTTGACCTTTGGTTTGGTTTACCGATGATATGAGGTGAACTTTGTACTGCTTTGAGTGTGAAATTAACTAACGGATAGTAAACCGTTTAGTGCGAATGAGTGGTTATGGGACTCACGTTACCACTTTTTGGATTCCTTTTTGAGAGTTATGACACATTCCGCCAGTTAGTGGTGTCCAGTACTGGGTCTTTGACCTTCACCACTACGGTTTGTTGCCTTTGGTTATGTGCCTTCGGGTTTGTTGCCCTTTAGTATCGCTTCCGATGTTGGTAGTTATGAGCCGCATGGGTGATATTGGGTTGCCCTTTAGTATCGCTTCCGATGTTGGTCGTTATGAGCCGCATGGGTGATATTGGGTTGGCCTTTAGTATCTCTTCCGATGTTGGTCGTTATGAGCCGCATGGGTGATATTGGGTTTGGAGTCTTCGGGCTCATGGATCCTTGTTTATACAGTACGGAGCTCGAGCAATTTTATGATGTTTCATTGATATGCATATTCCCTTGGTATCGCCCTTCGATGTTGGTCATTTTGAGCCGCATGAAGTATAGCGATTACCTTGTGGAACTTGTATACCTTATGGGTATTTGTTATTTTCCTTTTGGCTTGATTTGGGATATTTGTATCCTTTGTTTCTATATGTTGCCGATGATATGAGGCTTGTTCTAAATGATTCATCTTTCGTTAGATGATTGTGTTATCTCTTTTAGAGATATCTATTATGCTTTGTAACCTTGCAGGTTTATTGTTGTTCAGTTTATCTAACTGATTGGTTTAGCTAGACTGACCTGTGTATTTCATACTCGGGTTAGACCGAGTTGTTTCAGGTTAGGTGCTTTTGGACTTAGCCTATTTTGCTTCCGCATGGACTATTCAGCTTGTTCCTTTTCGTTATAGATTTTGTGTAGTCCTATTTTGTAGTAACTATGATATGTATTCTTTTGACTCGTCTGTATATGGTAGTTTGCTATACCACTTGACATGTATTAGTTTGTATACTCTGTTATGTATCTGTGTGTGTATATATATATATATATATATATATATATATGTATATGATGATTTACTGTTCTGTGATGTATATTACATTTGAGTTGTTATATTCTGTTTTGATAGATCTAACCACCTATGGTTTTGTTTTTAAGTATTCATTGGGTATGTCGACCTGCTTGGTACGTTTATTGTCGATGTATTCAATAGATAGTTAGAGCAAGGCTATAGATGGTCGCTCCTAACCAGCCTTATTCTCCGTGTTAGTTGACGGCATTACCCTGTAGTGTCCTTGGCTAGCGTGGGTATAGAGGTGGGGCGTCACACTTACGATAGCTAAAATACTTCTTATTAAAACTCTCTGATATTATAATAGTGTCTATAGAAAGTAAAATAGAATCTAGCCGAAATGCTTGCATCTCACGTTTCAGCGATAGTTGGGCACAATCAAAACTATACAGGCGAGTAGGGAAAATGGATTTCCAACTAATGACTAGGCACTGGGGTACCACCTATCATGGTATTTGGTCTAGATCAGCATACCGAGGATCACTTCCAACCCCTTGCAACGTAAGACCGGGACTACCCCTTACTGGATAATCCCGAGTAAGATCACCCCACGATTGGGATCAGCAACCGCACCACTAAGCCAAAATAAAGGGACATCTAGACAGAGATGACCTCACCCTAAAATTGGTGCTACCCACCTAGCCTTGCTACATAATTCTTGATTTTCAGTCATTCTCAGTTGATGAGGCTTGAGGCTAAGCGCTACCTTTTTAGATCATTTCACTTAGAATTCCCATCATCCACCTGACGATGATCTAAAAGCATTCATCCATACAAGTCCGTTCCAGGTTCGAATGGAACCAAGGCACTATTCCTAATACATCCATTTTGAAAATATCCTTAGGATTAGTAGCGACTAGCCCATGCACTTCTGTAACGACCCCAGATTTTTATGAATTTAAATTGATAATTTAAAAGAATTTTTGAATTAAAATTTGCAAAATTTATTCTAAATAGTAGCGAGTTTCCTTAATTCAAATAAACATATATATTTAATCATATGAATTTAAATATTTTGCATATGTGATTTGGATTTGAATTTCAAAGTAATGAATATATGATAATATGAATATATATGTATATATGAATATACATTGAGTTTGAGTTATTGTTTTAACTAAACGATTTAAAGATAAAATTATTTTTAACTTGATTTAATAATGGTGAAATTTATTTATAAATTAATTTGAAAATTCAAAACGAAGTCTTTAAAATAAAATAAACAAATTTGCTAAATTAAAACAACACATTATCTAGAATAAACAAAATAATAAAATATAAGTAGGCAATAAAAAAAAGGTACATAAAGTAACAAACAAAAGAAGAAATAAGTAAACAAAATAATTGAACAAAAGCAAATAAAATAAAAGAAATAAACAAAATAAAATAGAAGAAGCCACATCAAACTACCACAACATCCTACAGCTGAAATAAAAGGGAATCAGTGACAATATCTCCAGGCATGCTTATAAAATAAAAAGTACAAACAAAAACACCTCAGCTCAAAATCCAGCATCACTGCAGCCATGCCTGTTATACACCTCAACATAGAATAAGACCACTTCAGCATACTTTAGAATTGTACCAGCAAAGATATTCAACCCTGCATATTTCTTTTTATACATATCTCCTCTCCATTTCAACCATTTAAAACTAAGCATCATTTTGAAAAAAAAAAAAAACCAAAGCAATATCATCATCAATCAAACAACATCAAAGAAGCCTGTGAATCAAAAAGAATTTCAGTTTGAATTTGTAAAGGCTCTGTCAGTTTATTTCTGGAATCATGATTTTCAAGGTGAGTAACTAAACTAAGATCCAACTAAGTGAATCTATATGTGATGATTGATATGTCTGAGTTTGGAGTTGGTTAGTATGCGTATATACACATAAATTGTTCTCTGTCTATATATGTATGCAGAGGGGTATGCCTGTATATATTGAGACTTTTTGTTTAAGAGCATATGGTTTGATAAACAAATTCAAATATCAGATTACTTGATCTTTGTCAGGTTTTGTTTCCAAAAGCAAATAGGCTTGATTTAGTATTAGTTATTGTTAAAAAAAAAATAGTACAAGTAAATTATAAACATACAGGTTGGGAGAAAACTTGATTTTAACAGAGCAAACTCAAATATGTGATAATTTCGAATGATATAAAACATCGATTCAAATATATAAATTGAAACTGCATTCGAAAATAAGATTTTTAGGACAAAAATCAAGAATTTTAATACTGCATTGAAAACAAAAATTGGGTTTACTTGGAAATTGCATTTGAGGCAGTCTCTGGTGATCTCGGTGTTGAGGGGGGTTGTGGTTCTCTGGGATGGTAGAGGAGCGATCAGGGGTTCGGGGAAAAATAGTGGGAGGTGATGGAAGTGACGGTGGCGTCGGCGGTGATGTTTTCTTTTCTGTAGACCTAGTTTTGTAAGGTCGAATTTTTTTGGTTCGTTCGTCCTATGGGAAGCATCGAGTTCGACACGCCTATGGGGGATAGTAGAGGGAAGTACGGCGAGTGGATTGCCGGAGTTTGGCGGTGAACAGTGGTCGGAGCTCGGAGTACGAGGCGTTGACAGGGATCCTCCAGCGTGCGTTTCCAGGTTTCTTCCAGGCTTTACTTTCAAGCTTCAGGTGAATTTTCGATTTCGACTGTTATTCGAAATACTGGGTTTCGATTTTAAGTTGTGGGTCAAATCATGGTTTGTTGGTGGTGTCGCGGTAGGTAGGATCGTCGTTGACGATCTGTGCACGTGCACGTGAAGGGGGTCGGCGGGTCAGTGGGATGGTTCAGAGAAGAAGAGGGGGGGAACTCGAGACGTGCTCGAGATTTTTGCAGATTGACTCGAAGCAACTGGGTTTACTCGAAACTAAGGGGGGTCGCGTGTGTTTGCCTGGGGGATTTAAATCGTGAAGTTATTAAGTTCACCTGATGCTGAAACTTAAATAACAAAATAAACTAAAAAAAGAAGAAAAAAAAGAAAAAGGAAATAGGAAGAAGGGTGAAGTAACTCAGCTTCAATTTGAATGAATTTCTAATTAATACTTAACAAAGTTTAATAAATCAAGCTAAGATTTTATGACAAGTTTAATTATTTAAGCAAATACTTAACAAAGTTTTCTAAGTAATACTTTAGCTAAATAACTTAATTTAAGTTAAGTATTTAAGTTAATCAACGTTAAAGCTCTTTATAAATTGAAATAAATAAATTTTCAAAATGAACGAAGGTTTTAAATTTATAAATTAAGGTTTTAAGTAAATCAATTAAGAGATAGTTAAAGAGTAATTAGAAATCATAGATTTCAAAAATTTGTGCCGAAAGAATTTCAATTCGAAATGAAAATGAGAAATTTTATGATTAGAAATTAATTGTAATTAAGAACTAATTCAGTTACCATTATCACCTAATTAAATAATTCAGATTTATTAATGGATTATTAATGGTAAATCAACTCTTATAAGTAATGATTGAAGTTAATTAATCAAGTGATTAAGATAAGATTACATTTAATGTAAATAAATGTTGATTTATTTGTAAAGGAAAATAATCACTTAATGAAATTAATTAAAGTTAAATGATTATGTAATTTACTGAAGGTTAATTAAATTAACGTGATAAATCAAGATAAATTAAGGTAATTGACTTATTTATCAATATCAAATGATTTGTAATTAATAAATCAGGATTGGGTAATTAATTTATAAGTAATAAATTTACTTGGAAATAAATTAAATTGATTAGGATTAAAAACGATTTAATTAATCCTGCTTATAGATAACTATTGAATTACTCATGAATGGTTGTATTGTATGAGATGCCTTGAATTGATCTTCTTATCTGATCTGTGATATTTTGTTCTGTGAGGTGAGCTGTGTATTTATCCATTTATTGATGATATATTTGTATATTACCTGTGAATCTGTGAATGTATGATAAGCATTATAGTTTATATCGCTTATCAATTATATTTCTATGTTTTGATCTGTGATGATTGAATGGTTGTGCACTATTGTGTTAAACCCCTGGACCACACCATACACACACAAATATGGATTTCACGAGGAAATCGGTTAAGTCACAGATTTTTGAAATATTTAAAATTTGAATTTTTTTAAATTCAAATGTTTTGGAAATGGAATCGGAATAAATGTGAAAAGCTTTTGGAATGAAATTTCAAAATAAATTTTTTTTTTTTAAATTACTTGATTAAGTTTTGGAATTTAAATAAGTTGATTTAAATTTAAGTTCAATACTTGAAATTGAATTCTGTAATTTGAAACTAGGGATTAACGATATTATACTATTCATTAAGAGTTAAATCATTTTTAAAGTATTATTTTTGGGAATTTGAATTTAACCCAAGGATTTCAACTCGTATAAATGAATCAGATTTCCAAAATGAAAACGGTTGTTTTCAAATGATAAACACTCTTAAATAAGAACTGAGATTCCAGTTAATTAGGGGAATTTCAAGATTGAATGGAGAAATGATTTTCCTAAGTTATGAATGAATTCTTTTTGAAAGCTATGAATTAAATCTGTTTATTTTTAACAGATTTAAATTGATGATTTGTTTAAATCAAATTGAAATGAAATTGTTTTGAAGGCTATAAGTTAAATCTTTGATTTGGAGATTTAACGAGTTAATCAAATTGAAATGAAAAATGATTTGGAAAATCTGTGAATGAATCTTTTGTTTAAAAGATTAGAATGTGAAAATTGTTTAAACCGTTAAAGGTTGTGAAAATGAATCGTTTTGTTAAAGATTGAAATGGTAAATTGTTAAACCATTTGAAAGAAAAACTTTGGATTTTTAAGTTGTGACTTAATTGAAATCCCATTATCCATTTGTTTTTGAAATATCGTGCTCACTATTCGGGTTAGCCGGGAAAGGACCTTTGGGTCGTATAACCCATTCCGAATATGTGATTCGACGTTATGGATAGCATTTGAAGACCGGTGGTGAAGACCGGGTATTTGCGAAAGCGATAGGATGACCTATCGATTGTTTCTGCACCGAGTCGCGCCGGTATAGAAACTCCCTAAGTGATGGGAAATCCGATCGGGATTGTGAATATCCGGATTGCAAGGACTTCTTTGTAAGTGCCTTCGGTTCTGTTCGATCCCAGAACAGACTTGTATGGATTGTATGCCTGACATTACAAGTTGAGATGTAAAGCCGATTTCTTTCAAATATATTTCTGTTGGTGGCGGAGAATTTATTCTCTTAGCTTAACACCCTTCTCTGAGACGTACGAGCTCAGAGGTTATATAGTTGAAGTTATCAGCGATATATTCCCAATTTGGTAATGTGACATGCTGAGTGATGCTGAAATGATCATTGTGTTGATTATTTGTGATAGGATCATTTATTTGATCGTTTATCTTAGTGATCATTGTGTTGATCATTTGTTGACCCAAAGCATGGCTTTTGTATAAAGTATGTTTTTGTGGACGTGACTTCGTCGAGCCTCACACCCCGTGAATGGTCAAAACAGGAAAGAAGCAGCAAGGTTATGAGGGGTAGCGCCCTTTAGGATGTGTGCATTTCCTTCTGGAAAAGGGTGGTATCATGGTATGGAGCCCAGATACTTACTCATGTTGAAAACACTTTGTTATGATTGTGTGAATTGATTAGAGAACTCTCGGATAAAGGTCCCAAAGGACCGGGGGATGGCATATTCGGTCAGTTGTTACTCAGTTAGGGGTAACCGGCCTTGTGTTGGTAGAGATCCGGTTTGGTTCTCGGGGATGTCCATCCAGAGGCATTCTCATGTGGCAATGGGAAGTTCCTTGGCCTGATCATTCGTTGGAAATCCAAAGAAACAATACGAGACTTGTACGGTTTTAGTTGTAGGACCTATCATTCACTTATGGTGTCGCAACACTGTTTGGATGGTAGCTATAGTAGGCATACAATAATGGTCGTATGTTGGCTAAGATTTATATTCTACTTTCGAAATGAATTTTTCCTACACTATGCACTAGTAATAATATCAAACGTTTCTTTTAATGCGTATCAAGCATCTTTGACTATCATAAGGAGAAATCTCCTCCGATTCTGCGTTTGCATTGTGTGTGTGTGCGGGAGGCCTTATGGTAGTCTCATTTTTAAAAAAGCATTGCGAATTGACTTTGAAAATCTTTTGTTGAATGTTTTAAAAGATAAACTGTTTTTGTTGCTCACACCAGTCCCACGACTGATCCGGAGTTTATTGTTTCTTTCCTAAACTCTGGGTGCTCATTATTTTCTACACGAGCAGTCTAGAGTTGGGTTTTTTTTCAGATAGTCAGATGTAGTAGATTATCTTGAGATTAGTTTAGTCTTTGGACCGCACCAGTCTTGCTTATGCTAGGTGATATGTGATGGGGGGTTCGAGCTATTGCTAGATTGATTATTGGAAATGGAGTTGCAGTTTTTGGAGTTCTTCATTGAAGACTATCTCAGAGTTATATTGTTCCGCTGCTAGATGTTATCTATTTTTCTTTTCCGCTGCTATTTTATTGTATCATATCTCTGATGTATATTGATATCTATTGGATCATCTGTTGTATCAGATATTGTATCAAAGCTGTATATCAATGTATTATTCTTTTATTCCGCTGTGTTGTTTACTTAATGATTGTTATAAGCTCTGGCGAATCGGATTTGAACGGTCGAATCTATGACATTCGAGTACGATTTGAAGTATGGATGTCGATTTTTGAGCGGGCAAAATCCGTCTCGTTACATGTGGCATCAGAGCTAAGGTGAAACTTTAGCTCAGGAGTGTAACACATTAAGTAGCTCATTAGAGATAGGATGAAGTAAATCCTAGAATTAGTGTATCCCTAAGATATCCGTTTGAATGCCTCAGTAAATTCTCTTACTATCCGCTGATAGTAAGTATGAGTGCAAGAAGAGAACGAGATAGGGGACAGGGAAATACGACTATAATTGGTCGATACTCTGTAAAAACAGTGGAAAAAGAAGTTTTGGTATAATAAGATGCCTTAAGAATTGTTGTAGAAAATCTTTACTTCTTATTTCATCAATTTCTTATCATTTTTGGATTTAAACCGTAATAAATAAGAATATGATTTGAAATTTGAATAAATTGAAAATTTCAATTTGAGTTGAAATTGTTTAATGAAATATAATGATAGATTTGAATTATAACGATAGAACGATTTTTGTTTAAAACCAAATTTTAAATTTCGGTTATAACTTCTTGGGTAGAATAAAATATGAAATATAAATTTTGATGTATTTCTCAACTTATAAAATTCTAAACTTAAGATCTTAATATTTGGATTTTGATTTTAATTGTAGAGAACAAACAGCGTTAGCCGAGGAGGAAAGGTCAGGAGAGTGGGTGATTATGCTTCATCTAGTAGGATACGAGATGATGAAGGTGAGTCATCAGTTCATAGGGAATTCCCAGTGGAGCCTGTAGTGCAGCCCCAACCACCAGTGGAAGAAGAAGAAGATGAAGAGGAATTCGAAGAAGAAAATGAAGACGAATTCAAAGAAGAAGATGAAGAGGAATTCGAAGAAGAAAATGAAGAAGAGTTTGAGGTAGAAGAACCTGAAATGGAAATAGGTTCCGAAGGTGATGAAGAAATTCATTGGGATTTGGATAATGCCATAGAAGGCGAGGAGCTGGATGGTGAAGGTTTTATTCAGATAGACTCTGATCCAGAGTATGATTACGAGACTGACAATGACGTGGAAGTTAGAGATCTGTCAGGGCCCGAGAGAGAGAGCTCTGATGGTGATGATTTGTAGTTGGTTAGATTAACTTCTTTTTGGATAAGGTGTATCTATGTACGCATTTTGGGCCTAGAATCGTAGTGAAGGTTATGTTTACTAGTATAGTTTGAATTGGCATTAGTCTATTCTGTGAATGTATAATTCATGAAATGAGCTGTACAATTTCGAGGACGAAATTCTTTTAAGGGGGAAGGATTGTAACGATCCCAGATTTTTATGAATTTAAATTGATAATTTAAAAGAATTTTTGAATTAAAATTTGCAAAATTTATTCTAAATAGTAGCGAGTTTCCTTAATTCAAATAAACATATATATTTAATCATATGAATTTAAATATTTTGCATATGTGATTTGGATTTGAATTTCAAAGTAATGAATATATGATAATATGAATATATATGTATATATGAATATACATTGAGTTTGAGTTATTGTTTTAACTAAACGATTTAAAGATAAAATTATTTTTAACTTGATTTAATAATGGTGAAATTTATTTATAAATTTATTTGAAAATTCAAAACGAAGTCTTTAAAATAAAATAAACAAATTTGCTAAATTAAAACAACACATTATCTAGAATAAACAAAATAATAAAATATAAGTAGGCAATAAAAAAAAAGTACATAAAGTAACAAACAAAAGAAGAAATAAGTAAACAAAATAATTGAACAAAAGCAAATAAAATAAAAGAAATAAACAAAATAAAATAGAAGAAGCCACATCAAACTACCACAACATCCTACAGCTGAAATAAAAGGGAATCAGTGACAATATCTCCAGGCATGCTTATAAAATAAAAAGTACAAACAAAAACACCTCAGCTCAAAATCCAGCATCACTGCAGCCGTGCCTGTTATACACCTCAACATAGAATAAGACCACTTCAGCATACTTTAGAATTGTACCAGCAAAGATATTCAACCCTGCATATTTCTTTTTATACATATCTCCTCTCCATTTCAACCATTTAAAACTAAGCATCATTTTGAAAAAAAAAAAAACCAAAGCAATATCATCATCAATCAAACAACATCAAAGAAGCCTGTGAATCAAAAAGAATTTCAGTTTGAATTTGTAAAGGCTCTGTCAGTTTATTTCTGGAATCATGATTTTCAAGGTAAGTAACTAAACTAAGATCCAACTAAGTGAATCTATATGTGATGATTGATATGTCTGAGTTTGGAGTTGGTTAGTATGCGTATATACACATAAATTGTTCTCTGTCTATATATGTATGCAGAGGGGTATGCCTGTATATATTGAGACTTTTTGTTTAAGAGCATATGGTTTGATAAACAAATTCAAATATCAGATTACTTGATCTTTGTCAAGTTTTGTTTCCAAAAGCAAATAGGCTTGATTTAGTATTAGTTATTGTTAAAAAAAAAATAGTACAAGTAAATTATAAACATACAGGTTGGGAGAAAACTTGATTTTAACAGAGCAAACTCAAATATGTGATAATTTCGAATGATATAAAACATCGATTCAAATATATAAATTGAAACTGCATTCGAAAATAAGATTTTTAGGACAAAAATCAAGAATTTTAATACTGCATTGAAAACAAAAATTGGGTTTACTTGGAAATTGCATTTGAGGCAGTCTCTGGTGATCTCGGTGTTGAGGGGGGTTGTGGTTCTCTGGGATGGTAGAGGAGCGATCAGGGGTTCGGGGAAAAATAGTGGGAGGTGATGGAAGTGACGGTGGCGTCGGCGGTGATGTTTTCTTTTCTGTAGACCTAGTTTTGTAAGGTCGAATTTTTTTGGTTCGTTCGTCCTATGGGAAGCATCGAGTTCGACACGCCTATGGGGGATAGTAGAGGGAAGTACGGCGAGTGGATTGCCGGAGTTTGGCGGTGAACAGTGGTCGGAGCTCGGAGTACGAGGCGTTGACAGGGATCCTCCAGCGTGCGTTTCCAGGTTTCTTCCAGGCTTTACTTTCAAGCTTCAGGTGAATTTTCGATTTCGACTGTTATTCGAAATACTGGGTTTCGATTTTAAGTTGTGGGTCAAATCATGGTTTGTTGGTGGTGTCGCGGTAGGTAGGATCGTCGTTGACGATCTGTGCACGTGCACGTGAAGGGGGTCGGCGGGTCAGTGGGATGGTTCAGAGAAGAAGAGGGGGGGAACTCGAGACGTGCTCGAGATTTTTGCAGATTGACTCGAAGCAACTGGGTTTACTCGAAACTAAGGGGGGTCGCGTGTGTTTGCCTGGGGGATTTAAATCGTGAAGTTATTAAGTTCACCTGATGCTGAAACTTAAATAACAAAATAAACTAAAAAAAGAAGAAAAAAAAGAAAAAGGAAATAGGAAGAAGGGTGAAGTAACTCAGCTTCAATTTGAATGAAAAGAAAGTTTTCTAATTAATACTTAACAAAGTTTAATAAATCAAGCTAAGATTTTATGACAAGTTTAATTATTTAAGCAAATACTTAACAAAGTTTTCTAAGTAATACTTTAGCTAAATAACTTAATTTAAGTTAAGTATTTAAGTTAATCAACGTTAAAGCTCTTTATAAATTGAAATAAATAAATTTTCAAAATGAAAGAAGGTTTTAAATTTATAAATTAAGGTTTTAAGTAAATCAATTAAGAGATAGTTAAAGAGTAATTAGAAATCATAGATTTCAAAAATTTGTGCCGAAAGAATTTCAATTCGAAATGAAAATGAGAAATTTTATGATTAGAAATTAATTGTAATTAAGAACTAATTCAGTTACCATTATCACCTAATTAAATAATTCAGATTTATTAATGGATTATTAATGGTAAATCAACTCTTATAAGTAATGATTAAAGTTAATTAATCAAGTGATTAAGATAAGATTACATTTAATGTAAATAAATGTTGATTTATTTGTAAAGGAAAATAATCACTTAATGAAATTAATTAAGGTTAAATGATTATGTAATTTACTGAAGGTTAATTAAATTAAAGTGATAAATCAAGATAAATTAAGGTAATTGACTTATTTATCAATATCAAATGATTTGTAATTAATAAATCAGGATTGGGTAATTAATTTATAAGTAATAAATTTACTTGGAAATAAATTAAATTGATTAGGATTAAAAACGATTTAATTAATCCTGCTTATAGATAACTATTGAATTACTCATGAATGGTTGTATTGTATGAGATGCCTTGAATTGATCTTCTTATCTGATCTGTGATATTTTGTTCTGTGAGGTGAGCTGTGTATTTATCCATTTATTGATGATATATTTGTATATTATCTGTGAATCTGTGAATGTATGATAAGCATTATAGTTTATATCGCTTATCAATTATATTTCTATGTTTTGATCTGTGATGATTGAATGGTTGTGCACTATTGTGTTAAACCCCTGGACCACACCATACACACACAAATATGGATTTCACGAGGAAATCGGTTAAGTCACAGATTTTTGAAATATTTAAAATTTGAATTTTTTTAAATTCAAATGTTTTGGAAATGGAATCGGAATAAATGTGAAAAGCTTTTGGAATGAAATTTCAAAATAAAATTTATTATTTTTAAATTACTTGATTAAGTTTTGGAATTTAAATAATTGATTTAAATTTAAGTTCAATACTTGAAATTGAATTCTGTAATTTGAAACTAAGGATTAACGATATTATACTATTCATTAAGAGTTAAATCATTTTTAAAGTATTATTTTTGGGAATTTGAATTTAACCCAAGGATTTCAACTCGTATAAATGAATCAGATTTCCAAAATGAAAACGGTTGTTTTCAAATGATAAACACTCTTAAATAAGAACTGAGATTCCAGTTAATTAGGGGAATTTCAAGATTGAACGGAGAAATGATTTTCCTAAGTTATGAATGAATTCTTTTTGAAAGCTATGAATTAAATCTGTTTATTTTTAACAGATTTAAATTGATGATTTGTTTAAATCAAATTGAAATGAAATTGTTTTGAAGGCTATAAGTTAAATCTTTGATTTGGAGATTTAACGAGTTAATCAAATTGAAATGAAAAATGATTTGGAAAATCTGTGAATGAATCTTTTGTTTAAAAGATTAAAATGTGAAAATTGTTTAAACCGTTAAAGGTTGTGAAAATGAATCTTTTTGTTAAAGATTGAAATGGTAAATTGTTAAACCATTTGAAAGAAAAACTTTGGATTTTTAAGTTGTGACTTAATTGAAATCCCATTATCCATTTGTTTTTGAAATATCGTGCTCACTATTCGGGTTAGCCGGGAAAGGACCTTTGGGTCGTATAACCCATTCCGAATATGTGATTCGACGTTATGGATAGCATTTGAAGACCGGTGGTGAAGACCGGGTATTTGCGAAAGCGATAGGATGACCTATCGATTGTTTCTGCACCGAGTCGCGCCGGTATAGAAACTCCCTAAGTGATGGGAAATCCGATCGGGATTGTGAATATCCGGATTGCAAGGACTTCTTTGTAAGTGCCTTCGGTTCTGTTCGATCCCAGAACAGACTTGTATGGATTGTATGCCTGACATTACAAGTTGAGATGTAAAGCCGATTTCTTTCAAATATATTTCTGTTGGTGGCGGAGAATTTATTCTCTTAGCTTAACACCCTTCTCTGAGACGTACGAGCTCAGAGGTTATATAGTTGAAGTTATCAGCGATAAATTCCCAATTTGGTAATGTGACATGCTGAGTGATGCTGAAATGATCATTGTGTTGATTATTTGTGATAGGATCATTTATTTGATCGTCTATCTTAGTGATCATTGTGTTGATCATTTGTTGACCCAAAGCATGGCTTTTGTATAAAGTATGTTTTTGTGGACGTGACTTCGTCGAGCCTCACACCCCGTGAATGGTCAAAACAGGAAAGAAGCAGCAAGGTTATGAGGGGTAGCGCCCTTTAGGATGTGTGCATTTCCTTCTGGAAAAGGGTGGTATCATGGTATGGAGCCCAGATACTTACTCATGTTGAAAACACTTTGTTATGATTGTGTGAATTGATTAGAGAGCTCTCGGATAAAGGTCCCAAAGGACCGGGGGATGGCATATTCGGTCAGTTGTTACTCAGTTAGGGGTAACCGGCCTTGTGTTGGTAGAGATCCGGTTTGGTTCTCGGGGATGTCCATCCAGAGGCATTCTCATGTGGCAATGGGAAGTTCCTTGGCCTGATCATTTGTTGGAAATCTAAAGAAACAATACGAGACTTGTACGGTTTTAGTTGTAGGACCTATCATTCACTTATGGTGTCGCAACACTGTTTGGATGGTAGCTATAGTAGGCATACGATAATGGTCGTATGTTGGCTAAGATTTATATTCTACTTTCGAAATGAATTTTTCCTACACTATGCACTAGTAATAATATCAAACGTTTCTTTTAATGCGTATCAAGCATCTTTGACTATCATAAGGAGAAATCTCCTCCGATTCTGTGTTTGCATTGTGTGTGTGTGCGGGAGGCCTTATGGTAGTCTCATTTTTAAAAAAGCATTGCGAATTGACTTTGAAAATCTTTTGTTGAATGTTTTAAAAGATAAACTGTTTTTGTTGCTCACACCAGTCCCACGACTGATCCGGAGTTTATTGTTTCTTTCCTAAACTCTGGGTGCTCATTATTTTCTACAGGAGCAGTCTAGAGTTGGGTTTTTTTTCAGATAGTCAGATGTAGTAGATTATCTTGAGATTAGTTTAGTCTTTGGACCGCACCAGTCTTGCTTATGCTAGGTGATATGTGATGGGGGGTTCGAGCTATTGCTAGATTGATTATTGGAAATGGAGTTGCAGTTTTTGGATTTCTTCATTGAAGACTATCTCAGAGTTATATTGTTCCGCTGCTAGATGTTATCTATTTTTCTTTTCCGCTGCTATATTATTGTATCATATCTCTGATGTATATTGATATCTATTGGATCATTTGTTGTATCAGATATTGTATCAAAGCTGTATATCAATGTATTATTCTTTTATTCCACTGTGTTGTTTACTTAATGATTGTTATAAGCTCCGGCGAATCGGATTTGAATGGTCGAATCTATGACATTCGAGTACGATTTGAAGTATGGATGTCGATTTTTGAGCGGGCAAAATCCGTCTCGTTACAACTTCACTGCTCCATCTTCGACTCTGGACTCGTCTTCCTCACGAAAACGTACGAACCGGATCGAAGTGGTTTTCGAGAAATAAATCCCGATCCCAGTCTCTTTGAAACGATCAGCGCATTTGGCCAATATTGATAGTTGGTTATTTAGCTATCAATTAACATTCACAACAACCATCAACCATAAATAATTTCTCCTGAATTATTTATTATTCTCAAAATATTTTCGCAAGATGTATTTCCATTTTCAACCTTTTGAACACAGTTTCAAACCATCTTCTTTTTACGGAATAAATTTCCCAAATATTTTCTATTTCCACTGAAATCACCAAGTAGAAACACTTTAGATTTTAAAATAATTTAAAACTCTTTATTATAAAATATCCTTTAAAACGTTTAAATTTAGAACTACTTCAATGTTGTATTAAAAATATATAATTTAGGAATATTTAAAATAAGATTACTTTATAAAATATAAAACTAGTTTTTCTCTTTTTCTTAAAAACAAAATACCAAGACACCTTTAGTTAATTACTACGATAATAGATTTGAAAAATATTTACTTACAATTTATACATATATTTTTCTAAAAAAAAATAATAAATTTTCCAAAACATGCTTTTTAAAACAACATTAAAACTTTTAACTTATATTTAAAAATTTACTTTGAAATCGTACTTGGCTATCCAGGGATATATACTTCTCTTCGCATCCTTTAAAAATAAATCTCAATTTATTTTTAAACAAAATTTCTCATTCCTTTAATAACTTTCCATCGTGAATTTATTCCTCCAAATATCCATTGATTTATTACTTTGCTTCTATAAATCCAGTTTACAAATTTAAAAGTCCCACTTCTCCTTTAGTGTTCCAACTTCAACCACTTAAATAATTTTCAAATTGATTTTCAATTCACTCCCTTTTGAAACAAATTTCTTTACTCACTCAGTTCATTTCAAAATCCATTAATTATAGACCTTATTATTATTTTTGTTTTGGTTTTAAATCTTTTAACCGAAACATACCAATATTAGATTTTCCAAATTTCTTCTTCATGCTTAATAATTTAAATCTTAAATTTAAAATAAATGCTTTATTCTTTTAAATAATAACACTGAAGTTTAAAATTTATTATTCTTGTTTATTCAAAATTTCCTTTTCATATACGGAATTTATTTATTAGAATTTTAAAACCACTAATATTCTTATCCAGTTCATTCTTAATTTATTAAATTCCCTATAATTATTTCACTTACAAATTTTCTTTTTTTCTTTTCAGAAATCCAATTCTATATATTTTGGTAACTCAGTGTATCGAAATATTTTCAAGTAAACCATAACATTCGATATTCCAGTTATCAATAATATTCATCAGAAAATATCAAATATTCATAGCAGAGAATATTAAACAATATAGATAATTTTGAGGGATCCAGTTGGATCCCTCAAACCTGTTTCCCTGCATCGACTGACGTTAGCACAATATAAAATACCAATTCCACTTCGAGGTGGAATATCATGGTATATGCGATTTATATAACATCATCCGCTATTATGTGGCGTATAGGGTCTCATCTGCTATATAATGAGGGAAATCAATCATTCCATGATATATTATATACCACTATATATAATATTGCACATCAAAACAATTCAGTCATTCAACCAAATATTTAAATTTAAGTATTTAAATTTAAATATCAACTAGATGAGTGAGATTAACTCACCTTTGATCTTTATTCGCAAATTCAATCCATCTTGACTTGTTCCTCCATAATTTTAGACCTTGAATTAATATTTATATAGTTTATCAATATCCAAAATAATTAAACAAATTAAATTCTCATTTGATAAATTTAATTAACCCTTGATTCTTTTTTACTAATAGTTTTAGTTTAAACTAATTCCCTTTTTTTTTTAAAAAGATGTTTCTGGAAACTAAGATAATTAAATAAGTTTATAAAACAAATTTATCTCTATAATGCTTTATTTTTGGTGTTTAAAATAATTAAATGAACCAGTTAAACAAATTAATTTCCTTAATACTTGTTTTAAAATAAATTAGAAAAATTAAAAGTGGAGGGGGGTGTGTGTGTCTATATATATATATTTCACCTTTGAAACTACATGTACCAAAAAAAATTATTTATCTAGATTCAAAGTTTATTTTATATAATTTCCTATATAGACTTTTTTTCTGCATATACATATTTTATTAAATCAAGCTAAATAAAAAAAACGAATACAAATACCTTACAGTCTCCACTGCCTCACGAACCCCACGCCGCACTCGCACGCGAACCTATACCCTCCTCCATCACATCACGTCACCAATCGAGCGCGACTCTCTCTCGAACCCTAACTGCAACGCGAAGCCACCACCCTCCTTACTCGTGCGCCTTGTCCCCCCGTCACCCCTCCCCAACCGCCTACGCTCGTGCATCCACCCTTTCCATTGCGCGACCAAACCCAATCAGGATTAACCCTATCTGCCCTCAGCGTCTCGTTTCCCTCCAACGCCGCCTTGCTTTTGTCGAGCGAAAGCATTGCGCGTGACTTCCTGAAATCGTGATCGATTCGATCGCGTGATAGTTTTTTTATTAACTGGGTTTCGATTTTGAAATTGAAGAAGGAAGGGGAATCGAGCTGAAGGTCGAATGAGAGAGGGGAAAAGAGGAAATGAAGGGCTCGGCTTCGATTTGAAAATGGATGAGAGCGGCCATTTTTTTCCGTTAGTGTATGATTTGAATTACTGGGGAAGATACAGGAAGAAAGGGATAAGATATTGGCGTTTAACGAAATGAGATGGCTTCGGTTATACGCTAGGCAAGGTTGACTTGACCCATTATAATATTATTTAGTTTCAAATATCACATATCCCATGTTTAATAATAAAAATTACGACCTCCAATCGAGGCATACCGCTAGACGTTTATAATGTTAAACCCCTATTCCAAACGCAATGGAAAATGTTACGAGTCCTAATTCGATCGTATGGAGAAGATAGCTTTTTGGGACCCAGTTATTATATTTAATTTCCGATATAGATTTAAGCGCGTTTATACGTCGTATACTCACAAAACAACTCCAAACACTACGAAAATTGAAATCCGATAATAGTATAATATTACGGATCCAATGAAGCTGGTTTCATCGATATCTGAGACTGTGCCTCGGAAGGCTATTTTTAAACGTCGATTTAAACGATATATTTTTAAAACTTAACAAAACATTTTCAAATCAATTTCAACACTTTTACTATCTTTAGTACTAACGATATAATTTTTACAAACCCTTAAATTATTTTTAGCAGGTTTAAAACTCTTCCAGTAATTGAATCCAATAATTAAATTTCCAAATAAGGGTGATATTTGAAATTTAAGTTACAAACTAACTTTTAAATATTAAAATTAATTAAATATCCCAATTTAAATTGTCCAAAATTATGGGTCGTCGTAGTAAGAAAAACTTGATTTAGGCATACGGACAAGATATCTTAGGGACATCAATAGTTTAAAGAAATAGACCAAGAATTTTAGGGTTTCGATCTCTCGGGTTATACTATTCTAGGGTTTACTTCACCCTATCTCTAATGAGCCACCTAATATGTTATATTCTGTAGCTAAAGTTCTTACTCAACCTTTAGCTCTGATACCACTTGTCACGATCCAAAATTTAGCGTTCAGAAATAGACATCAAATACCTCATTTGTATACGATTGTCGGAGATTCAAACATTGAACTCCAGCTCGGATGGAGCTTATGACAACATTAGATAAATATAAACAGCGGAAACAAAATGAATTATCATTGATCGCAACACCGATACAACATCATCACAATATCCATTACAACATTGAACACTAACATCAGATTTATATACATGATACAACAACAAATGATAACACCACATCAGAAAAGATAACAGAGTTATCACAACTTCAAGGGAGTCTTCAAAAGAAAGAGAGCGAGAATCCCAACTAAGCACTTCGGAACGAAAAACTTCAAAGGGTTCACAAGGCCAAAAGCTTTCAAAATTTGATAGCTTCTAAAAAGACTTCAAGAAAATTCCAAGCTAGCTCTAAACACGGATAACCTGCTTCTAGGCTACCCGTATGGAAATTATGGGCACCCAGAGTTTAGGAAGGGAACAATAAACTCCGGGTTAGTCATAGGACTGGTACGAGTAAACAAAAATTGTTGTTTGAACAAAAACATTTTATAAAAGAAATCTGTTATGCTATTGAAAAATGAAACTCCCATAAGGCCCCCCCACGCACACACAATGCAATCGCACAATTGAAGGAGATTTCTCCTCATGATAGCCAAACATGCTTGATACGAGAAAACTCTTTTGATATTATTATTAGTGCATAGTGTGAAAACATTCAATATTAATCTTAGCCAGCATAGGTACCATTATAATATGCCTACTATAGCTACCACCTGAGGTGGAAGGTTATACAATTGCAATCGTAAAGGGCTCGTATTGTTTGATTGGATTTCGAACAAATGGTCAGGCTAAGGAACTCTTACTAAATGGAACACCTCTGGAGGGACGCCCCTAAGAACCAAACTGGATCGCTACCAACACAAGGTCAGTTTACCTCTACAACTAGGTAACACCTACAAGTATGCCATCCCCGGTCGTTGCCTACCTTTATCGCGGGATTCACCAACAAATAGCAACAACCACATAGTTAAATATCTGGGCTCATACCATGATACCCTAGAAGAAAATGAACATACCCTAGGGGAACGACCTCTAAAAACCTTCCCGCAACATTCCCATTTCAACTATTACTGGGTTATGAGTTTCGACGAAGTCTCATTCACAAAGCTACGCTTTTTACAAAAGCCATACTTCGATTAACAAATGATCAGCATCACTCAGCATGCCACACTACCAAGTTGGGAGTTATCACAAACAACCATCAACTACATAACCTTTGCGCTCGTACGTCTCAGAGAAGGGTGTTAAGATAAGAGAATAAATTCTCCTCCACCAATAGAAATGTATTTGAAAGAAATCAGCTTTATATCTCAAAGTGTAATGTTAGACTACAACCATACAAGTCTGTTCCGGGTTCGAATGGAACCGAAGGCACTTCCAGAGAAGCCCTTGCAATCCGGGCATCCACAATCCCGATCGGACTTTCCTTCACATATGGAGATCTCTATACTGGAGCAACTTGGTGCATAGTCATTCGACAGGTTATCGTATCGTTCTCGAAGACACCCGGTCTTCATCACCGTCTTCAAATGCTTTCCATTTGGTCGTATCACTATTTGGAATGGGTTATACGACACAAAAGTCCTCTCCCAGCGAAACCGAATAGTGAACGCTTAATTTAAAAACACGTGGATATATCATTCACAAAGATTCACCATTAAGGTTCGATGTGGGTTTTGGATAACCAACTGAAATATGACTCCCTGTCGCATCGAAATTTGAATGCCGTTTTATGGGCCAATGGGTTTTCACATTCACATAGAAACAAATCACATATATCACAACTCAGCACAAAGCAATTCATATTAAATGGTATCACAATCACATATCAGAGGTATCAATCAATATAAAGCATTCAATAATAATCAGTCATCTACAATTAAGATGAATAAATCATGTGATTATAATTAATTAATCACATAATTATTTTCACTGATTATCCTTAATTAATGATTAATTATTCTTAATTATAAATTAATTAATCCTTAATTTCTAATTAATTAATCTTAATTATTTCATTAATTAAATATTTCTTAATTAATTACCTTAATGAACTAATCCTTAATTATAAATTAATTAACCTTAAATAATTAATTAACCTTTAATAGATTATTCTTTAATTATTTAAGTAATTATAAATCATTTTTCTTGATTTATCATTTAATCATTATCAAAATCTTTAATTAATAAACCTTATAATTAATCATTATGAACACATTAATTTTTTCAAGAAATTAAGGTAAATCAAAACGTCATTTTATCTTAATTAATTACATTATTTATTTAAATTAATTAATTAATTAATAATGTCACAAATTAAATAAATTAAAACTTAATCACTTTTAACATAATTTTTTTTAATCCTTTATTAATCTAAAGTTTTAAACCAAAACAATTATTTAAAACATGGTTATTAAAATGTTTTAAAATTTAAATTTGTTTTCAAAGTTAAAACTGTTTTTATATGTCAACCTGAGACTTACTTCGAGCATCACCCGGGCTAACACGCTACCTGCTTTGAGTTTTTCTCAAAATCCACCCGTATTCCGTTTCAAAACCTTAATTTTTTGTTTAAATTTCATAAAACCCGATACACACCCCAAACTACCCGAGCCAGGTCTCGAGCCAGTGATGCAAGTACCCAAAGATAACTTCGAGTTAAAACCCTTCGTTCCCAACCCATTGCCTACTGATACCAAATTGACACCGTGCACAGGCACATGAACTCCGGCCACCTACGAACCTAGCTTCGACCTCCCACACATCGACGATGTCCCATACTTGTCTCACGAACACCCAGAAATTAGAGTCGACGTCGGACTCGCAAACGAACTCTCTAACCAAACTGGAACAAAAAACGATCATCACGAAATTGCCTCATTCTTCCACTTCTGGGCATCAGAGGTCACATAATCACCTCCGTAGCTTCATCCAGACCTCACGCTATTATCCCCACCGGAGCGATCAGCTCCGGTCAGCTGAGGACGACGCAGCA
This sequence comes from Allium cepa, assembly GCA_030765085.1. Taxonomy (NCBI): domain Eukaryota; kingdom Viridiplantae; phylum Streptophyta; class Magnoliopsida; order Asparagales; family Amaryllidaceae; genus Allium; species Allium cepa. The sequence continues at coordinate 620,760,687 of CM060942.1, forward strand.
ATAGGAATTCCGACCAATATAAAAACACTAGCTTAAACCCTAGATGAACGTCGTTCCGCCACCACGATCAAATTATAATTTTCCGAGCATTTTTCCCCGAACCCACATCACCTACGCCATCTCTAGCCATGTCCCCAACCATCCTCATTGTTGAACATGCAAGTATATAATTTTTGTTTGATGATAATAAATATATGTATATTCATTTAAATATATTTGTTAATGTACTATTTTATTTTTCACATAATTAAATAAATATTTGATGAATAAAATAAATAACATGGAATTTAAATTCAAACAGATATTTTATTCAAACAAATATCTGTTACAATTTTGAATAGTACACATTTAAGCTCTCACTATACATATACAATTTCCATTACAATACAAATTTGATTACATCACAATTTCTAATTTACAAATGTACCTCACTACAATTCACTTATTCACTCGTATTTTATCTTCAACTTGAATCCAGCATCTGAGCAATCTGCAAAAATAAATACTAACGTAGTAAAATTGAAAAGAAAATATTTTTGCAGCGTAAAAGAAAATGTTATTTTGAAAATATTATTCGCCTAAGTTATTTGGGTTGTTTGTCATCATTTAATTCGAATTCATCATATACGAACAGGTTGTGACATGCACAGTGTATCACTGTACATGCCATAATGCCGGTCATATTGCGACAACTTTAGTTTGATGTTTCTCCTACTGAATTGGAGAAAGGAGTTGATTAGCGGATGGTTGGGTCACATCCGTCCACGTTGCATGCACAACCCGCCAGATCATTGGCTAGAGTTAGCAGTTGAATGGCCGTGTCATGATCATTTACGGTAGGATGGGTAATCACATCCATTGGAATAAGACGTTCAGCTAGGTCCGTTTTGCGAATCTACATCTCCCTGTCGAATCAAGGAAGAAATTTTGTCTTGTTCGGTTGGAGTGCACCCCTATAAGATTATGTTATAGGTCCCATGCATGGGATAAGTGTTGATGCATGAACGGTCATGTCGTGCCCGCTTAGTGCTAGACGGTTGGATCACATCCGACACACCGATATATACACTTGATAAAGTTACAGGGATAGGTGAGCACAAGGCCAAACCCAAATCAAAAGCTGGGTTCAACTCAAGTGCAATAAAAATAATGCCACAATATCAGCACAAGGTCAAACCCGAGCTATTAGCTGGATTCAACACAGGTGCAAATTCAAATGAAATGGTCAAGACACAAAAATTCTAGTCTTGTCCAAAGTTCAAGGCAATCACCAGAAAACAGGGACTGCAACAGTTCTGACCAAACAATAGAGTTCAATATCCACTCAAGCTAAATGAAGACTAGCTCAACAATCATGTAATATGAAGAAGTCAACACATATGATCAGAAGCAATGCAACAGTCAATATCAAGACATGAACCAGACAAGAAACACAGGGATGCAAGCATCAAGTAGCAGTTTTGAACAAGACATAAATGCCGAAGTCATGCAACATCATGTAGACATCAAGTAGATGAGCAAGGCTGCAAACAAACATCATGAAACCAGAGTACACAGCAACCACCAAAAATGCTATCCAAAACAGCACTGACCATACAGCAAGGCCAAATACACACAAAACAGCAAAGAAAAAAGAAAGGCAAGTACAACTCTAACTGGAGACACATAGAGGCAATATCAAAGACAAATGAAAGTCTTGCCATATGACGTCAACCACCATGGAACCAAGTTCAACAACATCAAATGAACAGTGCAGAACTTCCAATAGTACACCATAAATTGACAACAGAATTCATCATATGACAAGAATGAAGCAACGCAAACTAACTCAAAGGAACAAAGCCTCATCACCAACATGACTCAATGCATACACCGTACTTATCGACCATACTACATAATGAACTAGCAGTAAACAAAAAGGTAGTGCAACATGACACTAGGCTAGCATGAACAAGATAACAGCTACAATACATGGAAATGGTCAGGCAATATGCATACAACCAAAATTCAAGCCAAAGAAGAATGCACAGACTAGAATGAAACTATGATACCAGAGACATGTACAAGTGTAGTCTTAGCAAAAAATATGCAGCGCACAAATATCATGAACCAAACTTCGAATCAAGCAATGCAGACAACAGGGGCTTGAACACACATGTACAAAGTCAGTGACAATGTCAAATGTAATCACCATAGCATTAGAATTTCATGGAACGACAAAGAAAAATTGAACAGGTCAAGTATGCTACAGGGACGAACAAAATCAAGGTACAAATCAAGATCATCAGGGAAGGAACTAAATGTCGAGAGCAAATAGTCTCACAAATCAAAGTGGCCAAAGTCAACCATGACAACGGTCAAAAATTCTACTGGTCAAAACAAATGTCAGAGCCGTGATGAACAAGGTGTCAAATAAATGAACAAATCAAACAAGCCATGGTGGCCACATAAGAAATTAACACTGTGTTAATCAAGAAAACAAATTATACGAATTGAAAATGTAAGAATTCATCACAATCATCAATGAAAAGTTGAACGGCAAGCCAAAAATTATCAGACGAATTCGTATGAAATATACGAACGAAAAATAAGGAATTCGATTCCTATATAAGCCCCAAAATAACATCGGCAAAAGATATTCAAGTTCGAGCTAAACAGAGAAGAACGAACCATAAAACTCGAATCAAAGTCGAGAGCTATATAAATCAAAATTGAACAAACGTACCAATTCTTTCAATAATCAAACTCGACTAATTGGAAGCAATCGTAAACCAAGATTGAAGCTGCCGTGAACATATAATCAACCAAAGAAAAGATTCAAAGCATCATTGCATTCAATTTGACAAAGCGGCGACTTCTAATTTAACATTACCCTAAAAAATGAAAGGGGAACGAACGAACAAAAGAAAGCTTCCTTTTTTCTTTCTCAAAGGATCGGGCTGATAATATAAAAAGCAAAAGGAGCCTGCTTTTATTTAGGCTGGCTTGTTTAGTTTGGGCTTTATATTTTGATTAGGGTTTTGTGTGTTTCAAAATTGTTTTTAAATTTGTATTTTTCTTTTAAGCCTATGTATTGTCTACTAGTCATGTGACTAGGGGACAAACTACGTGGCGTAGTTTGAGAATTCGCAACTCAATGGCTGAGTTGCGGCAGGGTTTTGAGCATAGAGCTAAGACTAGTCGATAGTGGGTGTCACGAGTTTACGTGTGAAAGCGTATGACTGCTTAATTTCTAGTAGAAACCTTGGGGGCAGCACGTATGCAGGGTTTTTCCAAAGTTGGATAAATTCTGTGTCGTTCTCTTTCTGCATTTATTATTCTGCTATTATCCATGCTGCTGTTATTCAGAATATCTGTATTGAAAATATTTTATAAACTTCTGCAATAAATTTTTACAATTAATAGCATCACCCTATTCACCCCCCCTCTAGGGTGAAATCGATTCAACAAGTGGTATCAGAGCTAGGTACAAATGCCATTTTTGTTTTTCAAAATTAATTTTTCAAAAACCAATTTTTGTTTTAAAATTTGAATTTTTAAAATGGCTTCTTTTAATACTACTTTTGTTGAGGGTCGGTCTAATATTATCCCTCCTATTTTTGACGGAAAAGATTTTTTAAATTGGAAATTAAGAATGGAATTTTATTTAAAATCTGTTAATATTAAATGTTGGGATATTATTGAAAATGGGTCTAATATAACAGATGAGGCAATTATCTTGATTAATGCTCTTGTTATGTATATATTATATTCTCATATTAATCAAGATAATTTTAACTTTATCTCTCATTGTGATAATGCTCAGGAAATCTGGAATGATTTTGATGCAATATATGGTGCAAAAGTCAACAACAATGAGAAATCATCCTCAATCGACTTATTTAAAGAAACGAGCTTAATAGGATTGGTAAAAAGCAGTAGTGATGAGGATGATGATGATGAAGCAGCTGAGCTGGCGCTACTAATAAAGATATTCAAAAAGTGGAACCACAAATACGGAAATCCAACTTCAAATCAACATTTGAAAAGCAGAATAATCAAAGCACAAGCAACTCAGAAGAATACGAGATCATTTGTCACAAGTGCAACAAACCCTGTCATATCAAGCCTAATTATCCTCGAATTCAACACGGCAAAGAAAAGAATTCAAAAAGGAGAAATTTTGCAGCCACGTGGAATACAAGTGATGAAGATAATAAAAGTACTAGCAGTGAGAGTGAGAAAGAAGATATGTGCCTTCAAGGTAATATAACTGATAGCGACGATGACGAGCCAAGCGACGTATCAAAACTCACTCACTTAGAATTACTTATATATTTCCACGAAGTAAATGGTTGTTTTGAACGACTTAGGGAGAAGTATGCCAAACTTGAATCACAAATTGGTACTTTGATAGAAGTAAATGAATAGCTTGATCAATCAGTTAACAACTATCAAAACAAGTGTCCTAAGTGTGACAAGTGTCCATTGTTTGAAAAAGAGATTAAAAAATCAGAAATCAAAATTAAATCGCTTGAAAATGAAATTCTGATTTTGAAAGAGAGTGAAAATACAAGAAGAGAAAATTCTATTAAATGGTGCACACAATTGTTAAACAAAAATGAATCTCTCAAAACATAAGTCCAACAAATGTCGACTTTAGAGAAATTTTCAAAAAGTGAGAAATCGTTGAATATGCTATTAGGAAAAAAAACTGTTAATATAGGTAGATAAGGACTTGGGTATAATCAATCTGAAAATGTTAAAAATGAGATTAATCAAGTCAATTCAATGTGCACAATTTGTAGAAAATTTTGACACGATCAAAACAATTGTTGGTATAGACCCAAACACATGAAAACTATACCAATTTGGGTTCCAAAAGGCACAAATATAAAATCTCTCAAAGTTAAACAAATCGGTGCCGAAAGGAATATATATAAATAGTTTTGGGTCTTCACAAAATTATTTTCCAAAATATTCTGCCACTAACAATCGTGGACCTTTAAAAACAAATAGGTCACAAAAATCTTTCATTGTGTAGGTGTGGTGGCAGGCTAAGGAACTATAATAGTGTTGCTTGGATTCTGGCTGTTCCAAGGACACAACGAGCGACAAATCAAACTTCCTTAGCCTAGTACAAAGGTGACAGAATCACAATTGGACAACAACGAAAAAATATCATAAAGTGAATGAGGTAATGGTATATTCATCTTGAACAATATTAATGTGATAATCTGCACCGTATCAGATTTGAATTAATTCAGCCAGTAATGTAATGATGAAATAAATGATGATCTTGATTCTGACTTTTTCGAAAATTGTTGGCCAATTATACTTTTCATACCAAGAACACTACATGCATCTCTAGAGTCTTTGAATTATTTCATATAAACTTGTTTATAATAATGATGGTATCTTATTGATTGATTATTAATCTCGGCACACATAAATATATTTATTTATCCTACGTTCTAAATTTGACACTATATTCACTGATTTGTTGATTAGAACATCTTCAAATTCAAATTCAAGAGAATTTCATTTAAAAGATGTTAAAGTTGATTTTAAGATATTTTGATGCACATTTCATGGTCCGGTCTATCAAATCCAATTAATGATAATTTTGAGTGAAAGAAAAATTCAGATGCAGATTACACTGGTAATCTAATTAATAGGAAAATTACAAGTGGAACATGATTTATGTTGAGACATTTAGTAACTGCATCATTTTTCAAAGAAAATATCTACATATTTTTCATTTCAAATAATTTTTAAATAGCAGAGGTTTTCTTATAAAACCCTGTCTAGAAAATCATTTTTGACTTTGTTTTTAGATTAGTCATTTTTAGAAAAAATTGATTTTATAATTGTTTTTGAATTTAATTTTAAATTATTACATTGACTAATCGGACTCCCTACTAATTATCGAAAAGATAAAAGCATTTGAAAAAATAATGAGTGTTGATATTAATCATATATTATAACTTCAGACGATATAATTAGTAAATTTCTTTAGAAATTTAAACAAGAATTATAAACACTTTTTGTTGATAAAAATTCCATGATCATTTCTATTTCTACCATTTTCTATCGGCCGTCACTCAACATAATCCATTATAGTATGTCAATATGTGGTGATTTTAACAGGAATCAATCGTTTTTCATTTTATATTAAATAAATTAATAATAATAATAATCCAATGTATTCACTCTCATTTAAAAGTCCTCACGGTTATCCATAGGTGAACTGCTTGGAATTTTTGACTATGTGCTTCTATGCTCATTTAAAAGTCCTCACGGTTATGCATGTATGGAACGCATATCAAAATTGATTTATTAAATAAACAAGTTGATTCTAATCCCATTTAAAAGTCCTCACGATTATGCGTGGTTAGAAGATACTTAAATTCATTTTTTAAAAATAAAATAAAATTGGAATACTACTAATATCATTTAAAAGTCCTAATGGTTATGCATGGTTGGTAAATATTCAAATTCCTAATATAAATATACCACAATTAGACACAACTGTATGGTTTTATATGATGACATCATTCACATCATTCTAAAAGTGGAATATGCGCATAACAGAGTATTTATGATTTTTGTTTGATTTTTACTGAAATTTAATATTTATATTCGATTAAGTTTTAATGTTGTATTAATATCTATCGCTTTATCTCTATTTTTCTAATATTATTACTCTTTTGCTGATAACAAAAGAGGAAGAGAAAAGTTAAGATGTTGTCAAATAAAATCAAGTAAAGGTCAAATATTTTCTATTTGCTTCTAGGCTCATTTGCGTATTTTTAATGACATGCATATATGAAGGGGGATTTTTGTGTAGAGAGGGAGCATTCAAATAGGGGGAGAAAATTGAATGATCAAATACATTTAACAAATTCAAAATCTTAAATATATGTTTGTTATTATCAAAAAGGGAAGATTGTTGAATATGCGAGTATATGATTTTTGTTTGATCATAATAAACATATATATTCATTTAAATGTATTTGTTAATTTACTATTTTATTTTTCACATAATTAAATAAATATTTGGTGAATAAAATAAATAACACGGAATTTAAATTCAAGCAGATATTTTATTCAAACAAATATTTATTACAATTTTGAATAGTACAAATTCATGCTCTCGCTATATATATACAATTTCAATTACAATACAAATTTGATTACAACACAATTTCTAATTTACAAATGCACCTCACTACAATTCACTCTTCAACTTGAATCCAGCATCTGAGCAATTTGCAAAAATAAATAATAACGCGGTAAAATTGAAAAGAAAATATTTTTACAGCGTCAAAGAAAATACAATTTTGAAAATATTATTTGCCTGAGTTATTTGGGTTGTTCGCCATCATTTAATTCGAATTCGTCACACACGAACAGCTAGTGACATGCACAATGTATCACTATACATGCCATAAGGCCGTGCACACCGAATATACACTTGATAAAGTTACAGGGACAGGTGAGCACAGGGTCAAACCCAAACCAAAAGCCGGGTTTAACTCAAGTGCAATAAAAATAATGTCACAATATCAGCACAAGGTCAAACCTGAGCTATTAGCTGGATTCAACACAGGTGCAAATTCAAATGAAATGGTCAAGACATAAAAATTCAAGTCTTATCCAAAGTTTAAGTCAATCACAGAAAACAGGGACTCCAACAGTTCTGACTAAACAATAGTGTTCAATATCCACTCAAGCTAAATGAAGACTAGCTCAACAATTACGTAACATGAAGAAGTCAACACATATGATCAGAAGCAATGCAACAGTCAATATCAAGGCATGAACTAGACATGAAGCACGGGGATGCAAGCATCAAGCAGCAGTTTTAAACAAGACAAAAATGCTGAAGTCATGCAACAACATGTAGACATCAAGTAGATGAGCAAGGCTGCAAACATACGTCATGAAACTAGAGTACACAGCAACCACCAAAAATGTTATCCAAATTAGCACTGACCATACAGCAGGGCCAAATACACACAAACCAGCAAAGATAAAAGAAAAGCAAGTACAACTCTAACTAGAGACACATAGAGGCAATATCAAAGACAAATGAAAATCTTGCCATACAACATCAACCACCATGGAACCAAGTTCAGCAACATCAAATGAATAGTGCAGAGCTTCAAACAGTACACCATAGATTGACAACAGAATTCATCGTATGTCAAGAATGAAGCAACGCAAACTGACTCAAAGGAACAAAGCCTCATCGCCAACATGACTCAATGCATACACCATAATTATTCGACCAGACTAAGCAGTAAACAAAAAGGCAGTGCCACAGGACATTAGGATAGCATGAACTAGATAACAGCTACAATACATGGAAATGGTCAGGCAATATGCATACAACCAAAATTCAAGCCAGAGAAGAATGCACATACTAGAATGAAACTGTGATACCAGAGACATGTACAAGTGTAGTCTCAGCAAAAAACATACGGCACACAAATATCATGAACCAGACTTTGAATCAAGCAATGCAGACAATAGGAGCTTGAACACACATGTAGAAAGTCAGTGACAATGTCAAATGTTATCACCATAGCCGAAGTCATCAGAATTTCATAGAATGGCAAAGAAAAATTGAACAGGTCAAGTATGCTACAGGGATGAACAAAATCAAGGTACAAATCAATATCATCAGGGAAGGAACTAAATGTCGAAAGCAAATAGTCTCACAAATCAAAGTGGCCAAATTCAACCGCGATAATAGTCAAAAATTCAACTGGTCAAAGCAAATGTCAGAGTCATGATGAACAAGGTGTCGAACAAATGAGCAAATCAATCAAGCCGTGGTGGCCACGTAAGAAATCAACATCGTGTTAATCAAGTAAACAAATTATACGAATTGAAAATTTCACAAATAATCACAATCATCAATGCAAAATCAAACGTCAAGCCAAAAATTATCAAACAAATTCATACGAAATATATGAACGAAAAATAAGGAATTAAATTCCTATATAAGCCCTAAAACATCAGCGGCAAAAGGTATTCAAGTTTGAGCTAAACATACAAGAACAAAGCATAAAACTCGAATCAAAGTCAAGAGCTATATAAATCAAAAAGGAACAAACTTACAAATTCTTTCAACAATCAAACACGACTAATTGGAAGCGATCGCAAACCAAGATTGAGGCTGCCGTAAACATATAATCAACCGAAGAAAGGATTCGATGCATCATTGCATTCAATTTGACAAAGCGGCAGCTTCTAATTTAACAAAGCCCTAAAAACTAAAAGAGGAACGAATGAACAAAAGCAAGCTGCCATTTTTTCTTTCTCAAAGGATCGGGCCGATAATATAAAAAGCAAAAGGAGCCTGCTTTTATTTAGGCCGGCTTGTTTAATTTGGGCTTTGTATTTTGGTTAGGGTTTTGTGTGTTTTAAAATTGTTTTTAAATTTGTATTTTCCTTTTAAACCTGTGTATTATCTAGTCGTGTGACTAGGGGACGAACTACGTGGCGTAGTTTGAGAATTCGCAACTCAGTAGTTAAGTTGTGGTAGAGTTTTGAGCGTAGATGTAACGACCCGGAATTTTGGGTCGCCAAAATTTAACATTTAATTCATTTTAAATGTTGGATATGGATTCTAATTTGAATCTTGATAATAGAAGACTGGTTGAGTTAATAAGATGAGTTATAGTTTCAAAATATGGTGATTCCATTTGAATTGGAGTAATAATAATAATTATTAGAACTGAGAATAAATTGGAAATTGAATGGTAATTGTTATAAAATTGATGTTTAAATGCATTTTTAAGTTCCATAGGTTATGTTAATAGATTATTATTTGGATTTTTTTTATGAATTTAAAATGAATTTAATATTATTAAAAATGCAATTAATCAGATTTTGGTCCGGAATGAGCCAAAACGATTTTTAATGTGTTTATAAATTTTATATGAATTATTGTTAAGTTAATAAAATTTTAAAAGTGGAGATTTGGAGTGATTTCGATAATTTCAAAAATCGCTTAATTAAATTGACGAGTTAAAATAGCCTTCCGGGGCATAGTCTCGGAATTTGACGAAATCAGTTTCATTGGATCCGTAATAGTTAGTTATTACCGGATTTCAATTTTCGTAGCAATCGGAGTTGTCGTTTGACCCCGGCAGCTCGAAACGCATCGAAATCGTTTTAATCGGTTTAATTTTAAATTGACCGTTTAATTTCGTATCTCGTGCATACGATCAAATTAGCTTACGAAACCTGTTCCATTACGTCCGGAACGTTGAAAAACCTTAGAATCGCCTATCGGAACATGAGAATTGGAGTTCGTTTGCATAAGTTGTTAAACGGAGAATTTTATAAATAAAATATTATTAAATTATATATATATTAACCTAATATCTTCAAAACCCTAGCATCATTCTTCCCAGCCGCCACTTGAGGCCTTTCATGGCCGAAAATCAACCTCCTTTTCCCCTCGATTTCTCTCCATCCGCTCGCTTTTAGTAAAAAGGTTCAACTAGAGAAACGTAGAGGTCGATGCACTCTTGAAATCCGACGGTGGTGATCGTGTGGAGTGGTATGGATTGTCGGCATGTGCCACTCGAAGGCCGGCCGTTCGTGCTCCGTGTTCGAGCTCTAGGACGAACCGCATGTCTTGCGCTTTGGGCCGTAGGTAGAGGTTGCTGAGACGGTTCTCGGGAGGGTAGCTGATCGATTTATCGTTGGGTGTGGGGGTCGCGGTTGCAAGCCCTAGGAGCACGTTGATGGGTTTTGTTGTACTGGAACTTGCGTGCTCGCGTGAGGATGATGAGCAACAGGAGCGGGCCGTGTTTTGCTTTGTGATGGTATTGGAAATTTAATATAAAAATGGAAATTATTTTAAAAATTCAATTGAAAACTTTAAAATTGAATATCTCACGCGTTTGTAATCAGATTCGAACGAAATTTGCGGCGCAGGAATCGCAGAAGCGCGTACTACGCAATGGAGCAGATCCGGATCCATTCCGGGCAAGTAGAAATTTGGGTTAAATCGGACACCGTCCGGTTTAATTTAAATTTCGAATGCTCGCCGAAACTCAAGGTGAGTTATTCTCACTCACATCTGGATACTAGTAAAGTAGATAGCTAGTATTGATTGTTTGTTTGGATGTTTAGCTGAATATGTTAGTTATTATCAAATTGAATTGATATATATACTGTTGTGCTAATATTTGTGGATGCAGGGAAAACAGGTTGGAGGGATCCAACGGGATTCCTCACAAAGTAGTAATATTTTTATATTGATGATTATGCCTGTTTATGTATTGTGATTGATAAGTTGGAATTTAATTGCATTGTGATATTGTGGTTTAAACTATAAATCCAGAATATTAGTTATAAAGGAAATTGCAGTTTTAATTATAAAGAAATTAAATTGGGTTTCAAAGAAATTGAGAAATGGTTAAATAAGAAATTAAAAGAATATAAATATTTGAAACCTGATTTGGATGGAAAACTGAAATAAATTTGTATAGAAATATTACTGAATAAATTATAAATCCAAAATTAATTATATTTGATAAATTGAATTTAGAGAAATAAAGGTATTATTAAATAATGGATTTAAAAGGGATTAAAATCTGAAATCTATTTTAAAATGTAAATTGGAAGTTTTAAAATTTGGAATGATAATTAATTTAAATGTTATTAGTTGAACTTTTGGGAAATAAATTTATGTTATAAAACCCTAAAACTAAATTTAATAAATGGACAGAAATCGTGAGAAGGATTTCTGTGATGATTTAGTAGAAATGAGATTTCCTTGGGAAAAACCAAGTTCGAGTTTTAAATTGATTTTATAAAAAGAAAGTTTAAAATCTAAACTAATTTTAAAGAATGTTTTAAAAATTATTATTTTAAAGTGTTTTTTTATAAATTAGCAATAGTAAAATTTTATAAATATTTTAATAATTATGTTTACAAATGGATTTGTTTTAAAAGCTAGTTTTGACCTAAGTATATTGAAATAAGAGTTAATCTTTTTACCACTTTATTTTAATATATATAGTATAACTTAACCTTAATTTAAATTAAGCTATATCTTTTAAACAGTTTTGCTTTAAATATTTTGGAATTATATTTTGATTAAATAATTAGTAGTAAATTTATCTATTTAAAGTATACTTTAGATTAAAATGTTTTTAACTGTTTTAAATCTAAACTGTTTTGAACTTGGATATTTCCAATGGGAATATATGGTAAATGATTTACCTTGTAAAGGAGGAATTTTGGGAAAATGTTTTCAAATGAGTTTGGAAATTTGAAAATATATCTTTTAAAGATATTTGAGGTAAATAAATAATGTGGAATATTATTTATTATGTGATGGATGTTATGGATGTTTATGAATATAAATTGATAGTTAAATCACCGACTATCAATATTGGACAAATGGCGTTGATCGTTTCGAAGAGACCGGGATCGAGATTTATTTCTCGAAAACCACTTCGATCCGGTTTGTACGTTTTCGTGCGATAAAACGTTTTCGGAGTCGAAGATGGAGCAGTGAAGTGCAAGGGCTAGTCGCTACTAATCCTGAGGATATTTCCAAAATGGATGTAGTAGGAATAGTGCCTTCGGTTCCGTTCGAACCCGGGACGGACTTGTATGGACGAATGCTTCGTGACATCGTCAGCGGACGATGGGCATTCTAAGGGATATGTGCTAAAGGTATCGTTTAGCCTCAAGCCTCATCAACCGGGAATGACTGAAAATCAGGGGATATGCAGCAAGGCTTCGTGGGTAGCCCCCACTGGAGAGTAAGGTCATCCCTGTCTAGAGGTTCCTTTTTATTTCGGCTTAGTGGTGCGGTTGCTGATCCCAACCGCGGGGTGATCTTATTCGGAATTGCCCATAGGTGATTCCGGTCTTGTGTTGCAGGGGACGAAGGGAGTAGTCCTCGGTACTGTGATCTAGACCACGTACTGTGACAGGTGGTACCCCAGTGCCTAGTCATTGTTGGAAATCCATTTTTCCCTACGAGCCTTTTACGAGTTTTGTTTGTATTACCCACTTCGGTGGCTAGTAGCTGGAATTTAATGAATGTAACAATTTCGGCTATTTTATAAGTATTTGTAAATAGACCCTATTATAATATAAGAGGATTTCTATAAAAAGTGTTTTAGCTATCGTAAGGTAAAAACCCGACATGTTTATTTGTGGCGTGGTCTTACGAGATGCTTTTGTTTTCAAAAGGATTTTTGAAACTTTAATAATCAATTGTGTGCATTATTATCAGCTGGTATTCCAGACTGACTCGGGTGTTATTTCGTTATAATGCTCGGGTCAGACCGAGTATTATTGTTCAGGTCAGGATACTATGGAGCAGGAGAGGAGCTGGAGTCGAGACGTATTATACGTATGTATATATATATCCGCTGCTATGTTGTATGTTATGTCTGTTATGTGATGATTGATGTATGAGTTACTCTGATGATATGTTGTTTTTAAACAGATATAGATTTAATTTTTGTGTAAAGGTATATATAGTTTCTATTATATTTTATTCCGCTGCATCTGTGAGATTCTGATATTGTTTTAGTTTCTCCTTCTTCTATCTCTTTCTTTAACCAAATTGGTTCGTATTTCTGTGCCACTTGAGTTAATTTCTGTAGAATAGTGTCAATTCAAGGGGTACGGATTTGCGGGTCGTTACACTTGGTATCAGAGCTTAGGTTGGCGACAACCTAGGCTTTGGTGGGGTAATTACTCATTTAATAGAGTCGATAGTACTCTATAATGAGTTGAGTGTATTAATAGCTATGAGAGCGTACTTGTTAGTGTTTATAAAATTGTTTTTATACTGTGTTGACTTATCGGTTGAGTGTTTATGAATTCTGGTTGGTGCGGGAAGTACAACCGTATCGATAGGGGTTTCTAAACTCTTAAACAAGATAAACCGACATAGTATTGTTTTAAAGTGGATAAATGTAATAATTTTATCCAAAATTATATTTTGATATAAAAGAAATGATTTTCTAGCTTATTATGTATTGGGTGTTTGTTGGATGTTAATACCAAATCAAATAAGAATCTAACAATTGATTTAAAATTTGAAATGATAAGCTAATAAGAATAAAGATATTAAAATGGTCTATAACCAAATAGAATTAATTAGATATGTTGTAAATAAGAAGTGAAATTAAAATTTGAATTAAACCAGAATTTAAAACCCGGAAGTTTTGGAAAGGATTTTAAATGTATTGAAAATAAAAGTTTGGGAATGTTTTCCAATATGTTTGAAGGCAATAATGGAATGTTGTTTTGGGTAATATTTTTGAATGGCAACTGTTTTGAAATAAATTTGGGAAAGTAAGAAGCATTGAACTCACTGCAGTCGCTGGAAAATAATCCTGATGATGCTGGCCACATCATTAGAATTCATTTTCGAGTTTCTAAAGTGATGGATTGCTTCCCTAGTAATTGGTTATGGTATTGTTTGGATTTGTTGGGGATAACAGTTGTTTTGGATATTTCAAAAATGAGAATTTGTTTTGGGATATGAACAAATTGTTTTGGGTACAACCAAATTGGTTTGGAAAACATGGAGATTTGATTTGATATACCAAATGGGTATATATATATTTGATATATTTCAAAATGGTTTTGAGATAAAACCGGGTAAATTGAATTCTGGGAAAGTTCTTATTAAATAATGTGTAAAGTTGAAATGAATCAACTATTGAATTTGTTAAGTGAAGCTAATGCTAATAAGAAGGAAATGAGAAATTTCAAATCTTGGAATTAAAATTTAATTTGAGTAATTAAAGGTGAATAAAATATATTGAAGTAAATTGAAATTTGAATTTTACTTGGATAAGTAAATAAGTTGGACTTAAAATAAAATTGATTTGGATTAAATTGAAAGGTAAGTTGATTTTGAGATTGTGGGTCATTGAGTATTGGATTATACCCATAAGCTATTAAGTATTATACTTATAGTTTGAGGTTGTGGATTTGAAGTTTGCAAAGAAATAAATTAAGGGAATTTTTATCCTTAAGAATTCAGATATATATATATACATATGGAATTTAGAATTGTGATTATAAAATGTTGGTGGAGTAAAATGAGCAATATAAGTTTTTTAAAATAAATAGGTTGGTGAACTTATAAAATAGAAATAGAAATTATAATCACCATGAGAAATAATGAAATGGAATGGTGAATTTAAAAATCTAATCTCAAATGAATGTGAATTGAGATAAGATAAGGGGAATATAAAAGGAGTGAATAAACTTCACTTAGTAAACAAGTTTTGAACTTGTATTTGGAAAATTAAAATTGTGAATTTGAAATGAAATAAACCTAGATGAAATGGAAAATTAAAATTGAGGAATTGGGATTTAATTCAATCTTGATGAATTGGAATTAAAGTAAATAGTTATAAAGGTGAAATGTAAATTGTTTATAATTGCATAAAGGAATTCATATTTTTAAGTTATTAAGTGTTATAATTTGAATATGTGATTATGAAATGGAAAGGGTTGAATGGTGTGGAAAAATTCAAAACTTAACCATAAATGAAAAGCAAAGTCTAATGAAGCAAAGCGGGAATATAAATGTGAATGTTCTTAAGTGGCAAATAAGTTTTGGACTTATGTATGGAAAAATGGAATTTGTTTGATAATGAAATTGAAATTGAATTTCAATTGTGTAACAAATAATATTGAAAGAAATTTAAATTCTATTTAAAGAAGTATACGGGAAGGTAGGAATTTAAATTGTTAAATGAAATAATGGGAAAATGGTGATATTATAATTGGATTCAGTGTGAATTGGGAAAAGTGTATTAAAACCTAATATGGGTTAGGTTAGTGGCTAAGTTGAATTACAATTAATGGAATTTGTATTGTAATGGAAAGAATTTGATAGTTAGTCAAAATTTGAAGGTAAATAAAAAAAGTCCTGATTTGGATTGGGATTCAATTATGGTAATAAATATTGGAAGTGTGAAAGAATAATGGAATTTGAATATACTAAAGTTGGTTTGAATTGTGGATGAAAATTCAAATGAGTGAAATAAATTTAAATGGACTCTTTGTTAATCAAAATAAATTTGGAAATGGATTGAATTATAAACAAAGAGCATGCAAATTTATAAATAGAATTGAAATTTGATTTGAATAAGAATCAAATAGAAATAAAATTAATTTGATAAGAAAATAATGAAAATATTGTTAAATAATAAAATGATGGTTGGGAATGGGCTTTATTAAGTAATGTTGAATTAAATTTGTTAGATAATAAAATTTAAATTGGCAAGTGGAATGGCTTTAATAATATTGTGATATGGAAATGCATTGGAAATATAAGGATGAGATTTGAAAGATGAAAAGCAAGAATATAAACTTATAAATAATAAAATTTGAAAGGTGTGAATAAGAATGTTATTTAAAAAGTTGGATTGTAAGTAGAATGATATTAATATAAACTTGGATTGGTTAATGAAATAAGATGTAAGGAAATGTAATTTAACAATTGCATTGGAAAGAGAAAATGTTTGGTTTGTGAACCTTGTAATGGAGTAAAACTAATATAAATTTAAGTTGAATTAATTTTAAATGGTTAAGCTTAGTTGGCAATTGTTTTGCTTGAATGACTTGAATATTTGAATATATTTAGAATTGAGTTGTTTAAACAACTAAATTGGTTTTGGATAAATTGGAATTTGATTAAGTAAAGTCAAATTAAAATGAAACTAAATTTGGTATGCAAGAAAGAATTTAGATATTATGCAATTGAATTGATTCTTGAATAAATTGATATGTATTGGAATCCAATTCAAAAGGAGTGTAAGTGAATGCAAGTGTGGAAAGGATTTGAATGTTGTTACTTGACTTTGCATAGGAATGAAAATGGATTATCATAGTAAGGTAAATGCTTCAAAATTTTAAAATGAAGTTGGTTTGAAAATCTATTTAGAATTGAATTGAAATAGATTGCTATTAATGAAGCATATGTTAATCCTATTGAGATAAATATGAATTGTATATGGTTGATTTGAGTATAAATCATTCAAGTGAAAGTAAATAATGTTGGACTTGAATAGATAATTGGAAAGATGATTTAAAATCTTGAATTGTTGGTAAAAGATGGTTAATATTAGTAAATTTTGAAATTTGCTTGGTGTGGATTATGCCATAGATATGTTGGATTGCTTTTATATTGGAAAATGTTGATTAAAATGCACATATCTTGTAACTAATGAGTATGTTGAGTAAGTGCAGGAATGCGAGGCGTTCGAGAGGGTTTGAAGCGCGTATATGCATTATATATTAGCTACTTGCTATTAAAATTGCTAAAAGGTACGCCTACGCAAATAAAATTGGAAAATGATATATATTGTGATATATTTTGGTTTCTGGCCGTGTGGGCCGATGTATATATATTTGTGTATCCTGCGATATCGCAGATGCTCCTCCGTACAGGGGAGACTCTGCCAAAATTTTCCGTAAATTTTGAGAGTTAGAAAATTTTTGGGTTTTGGGAAAAGTTAAGTAACTTATGAAGTTATAAGTTAAAATTAAAGCTTTAGAATTAATAAAGCAAATAGGTTTGGGAATTGAACAAAAAGGATTTTGTGAAGTGTATATAAGCTTTTAACTAAGCTAATGGGTTTAAGTGTATGTTCTACCTTATACAAATTTCGGGGACGAAATTTTTATAAGGGGGGAGGAATGTAACGACCCGGAATTTTGGGTCGCCAAAATTTAACATTTAATTCATTTTAAATGTTGGATATGGATTCTAATTTGAATCTTGATAATAGAAGACTGGTTGAGTTAATAAGATGAGTTATAGTTTCAAAATATGGTGATTCCATTTGAATTGGAGTAATAATAATAATTATTAGAACTGAGAATAAATTGGAAATTGAATGGTAATTGTTATAAAATTGATGTTTAAATGCATTTTTAAGTTCCATAGGTTATGTTAATAGATTATTATTTGGATTTTTTTTATGAATTTAAAATGAATTTAATATTATTAAAAATGCAATTAATCAGATTTTGGTCCGGAATGAGCCAAAACGATTTTTAATGTGTTTATAAATTTTATATGAATTATTGTTAAGTTAATAAAATTTTAAAAGTGGAGATTTGGAGTGATTTCGATAATTTCAAAAATCGCTTAATTAAATTGACGAGTTAAAATAGCCTTCCGGGGCATAGTCTCGGAATTTGACGAAATCAGTTTCATTGGATCCGTAATAGTTAGTTATTACCGGATTTCAATTTTCGTAGCAATCGGAGTTGTCGTTTGACCCCGGCAGCTCGAAACGCATCGAAATCGTTTTAATCGGTTTAATTTTAAATTGACCGTTTAATTTCGTATCTCGTGCATACGATCAAATTAGCTTACGAAACCTGTTCCATTGCGTCCGGAACGTTGAAAAACCTTAGAATCGCCTATCGGAACATGAGAATTGGAGTTCGTTTGCATAAGTTGTTAAACGGAGAATTTTATAAATAAAATATTATTAAATTATATATATATTAACCTAATATCTTCAAAACCCTAGCATCATTCTTCCCAGCCGCCACTTGAGGCCTTTCATGGCCGAAAATCAACCTCCTTTTCCCCTCGATTTCTCTCCATCCGCTCGCTTTTAGTAAAAAGGTTCAACTAGAGAAACGTAGAGGTCGATGCACTCTTGAAATCCGACGGTGGTGATCGTGTGGAGTGGTATGGATTGTCGGCATGTGCCACTCGAAGGCCGGCCGTTCGTGCTCCGTGTTCGAGCTCTAGGACGAACCGCATGTCTTGCGCTTTGGGCCGTAGGTAGAGGTTGCTGAGACGGTTCTCGGGAGGGTAGCTGATCGATTTATCGTTGGGTGTGGGGGTCGCGGTTGCAAGCCCTAGGAGCACGTTGATGGGTTTTGTTGTACTGGAACTTGCGTGCTCGCGTGAGGATGATGAGCAACAGGAGCGGGTCGTGTTTTGCTTTGTGATGGTATTGGAAATTTAATATAAAAATGGAAATTGTTTTAAAAATTCAATTGAAAACTTTAAAATTGAATATCTCACGCGTTTGTAATCAGATTCGAACGAAATTTGCGGCGCAGGAATCGCAGAAGCGCGTACTACGCAATGGAGCAGATCCGAATCCATTCCGGGCAAGTAGAAATTTGGGTTAAATCGGACACCGTCCGGTTTAATTTAAATTTCGAATGCTCGCCGAAACTCAAGGTGAGTTATTCTCACTCACATCTGGATACTAGTAAAGTAGATAGCTAGTATTGATTGTTTGTTTGGATGTTTAGCTGAATATGTTAGTTATTATCAAATTGAATTGATATATATACTGTTATGCTAATATTTGTGGATGCAGGGAAAACAGTTTGGAGGGATCCAACGGGATTCCTCACAAAGTAGTAATATTTTTATATTGATGATTATGCCTGTTTATGTATTGTGATTGATAAGTTGGAATTTAATTGCATTGTGATATTGTGGTTTAAACTATAAATCCAGAATATTAGTTATAAAGGAAATTGCAGTTTTAATTATAAAGAAATTAAATTGGGTTTCAAAGAAATTGAGAAATGGTTAAATAAGAAATTAAAAGAATATAAATATTTGAAACCTGATTTGGATGGAAAACTGAAATAAATTTGTATAGAAATATTACTGGATAAATTATAAATCCAAAATTAATTATATTTGATAAATTGAATTTAGAGAAATAAAGGTATTGTTAAATAATGGATTTAAAAGGGATTAAAATCTGAAATCTATTTTAAAACGTAAATTGGAAGTTTTAAAATTTGGAATGATAATTAATTTAAATGTTATTAGTTGAACTTTTGGGAAATAAATTTATGTTATAAAACCCTAAAACTAAATTTAATAAATGGACAGAAATCGTGAGAAGGATTTCTGTGATGATTTAGTAGAAATGAGATTTCCTTGGGAAAAACCAAGTTCGAGTTTTAAATTGATTTTATAAAAAGAAAGTTTAAAATCTAAACTAATTTTAAAGAATGTTTTAAAAATTATTATTTTAAAGTGTTTTTTTATAAATTAGCAATAGTAAAATTTTATAAATATTTTAATAATTATGTTTACAAATGGATTTGTTTTAAAAGCTAGTTTTGACCTAAGTATATTGAAATAAGAGTTAATCTTTTTACCACTTTATTTTAATATATATAGTATAACTTAACCTTAATTTAAATTAAGCTATATCTTTTAAACAGTTTTGCTTTAAATATTTTGGAATTATATTTTGATTAAATAATTAGTAGTAAATTTATCTATTTAAAGTATACTTTAGATTAAAATGTTTTTAACCGTTTTAAATCTAAACTGTTTTGAACTTGGATATTTCCAATGGGAATATATGGTAAATGATTTACCTTGTAAAGGAGGAATTTTGGGAAAATGTTTTCAAATGAGTTTGGAAATTTGAAAATATATCTTTTAAAGATATTTGAGGTAAATAAATAATGTGGAATATTATTTATTGTGTGATGGATGTTATGGATGTTTATGAATATAAATTGATAGTTAAATCACCGACTATCAATATTGGACAAATGGCGTTGATCGTTTCGAAGAGACCGGGATCGAGATTTATTTCTCGAAAACCACTTCGATCCGGTTTGTACGTTTTCGTGCGATAAAACGTTTTCGGAGTCGAAGATGGAGCAGTGAAGTGCAAGGGCTAGTCGCTACTAATCCTGAGGATATTTCCAAAATGGATGTAGTAGGAATAGTGCCTTCGGTTCCGTTCGAACCCGGGACGGACTTGTATGGACGAATGCTTCGTGACATCGTCAGCGGACGATGGGCATTCTAAGGGATATGTGCTAAAGGTATCGTTTAGCCTCAAGCCTCATCAACCGGGAATGACTGAAAATCAGGGGATATGCAGCAAGGCTTCGTGGGTAGCCCCCACTGGAGAGTAAGGTCATCCCTGTCTAGAGGTTCCTTTTTATTTCGGCTTAGTGGTGCGGTTGCTGATCCCAACCGCGGGGTGATCTTATTCGGAATTGCCCATAGGTGATTCCGGTCTTGTGTTGCAGGGGACGAAGGGAGTAGTCCTCGGTACTGTGATCTAGACCACGTACTGTGACAGGTGGTACCCCAGTGCCTAGTCATTGTTGGAAATCCATTTTTCCCTACGAGCCTTTTACGAGTTTTGTTTGTATTACCCACTTCGGTGGCTAGTAGCTGGAATTTAATGAATGTAACAATTTCGGCTATTTTATAAGTATTTGTAAATAGACCCTATTATAATATAAGAGGATTTCTATAAAAAGTGTTTTAGCTATCGTAAGGTAAAAACCCGACATGTTTATTTGTGGCGTGGTCTTACGAGATGCTTTTGTTTTCAAAAGGATTTTTGAAACTTTAATAATCAATTGTGTGCATTATTATCAGCTGGTATTCCAGACTGACTCGGGTGTTATTTCGTTATAATGCTCGGGTCAGACCGAGTATTATTGTTCAGGTCAGGATACTATGGAGCAGGAGAGGAGCTGGAGTCGAGACGTATTATACGTATGTATATATATATCCGCTGCTATGTTGTATGTTATGTCTGTTATGTGATGATTGATGTATGAGTTACTCTGATGATATGTTGTTTTTAAACAGATATAGATTTAATTTTTGTGTAAAGGTATATATAGTTGCTATTATATTTTATTCCGCTGCGTCTGTGAGATTCTGATATTGTTTTAGTTTCTCCTTCTTCTATCTCTTTCTTTAACCAAATTGGTTCGTATTTCTGTGCCACTTGAGTTAATTTCTGTAGAATAGTGTCAATTCAAGGGGTACGGATTTGCGGGTCGTTACAGTAGAGTTTAGGCTAGTCGACAGCGGGTGTCGCAAGTTTACGTATGTAAGCGTCTGACTACTTAATTTCTAGTAGAAACTTTAGGGCAGCACGTAGGCAGGGTTTTGCCGAAGCTGGGTAAATTCTACGACGTTCTATTTCTGCATTTACTATTCTGCTATTATCTGTTGTGCTATTATTCAAATATATCTGTGTTGAAAATATTTTATAAACTTATGCAATAAATTTTTATAATTAATAGCATCACCCTATTCACCCCCTTCTAAGGTGAAATCGATCCTACACTCATCACGCCGATAACCAAAATTTGATAATAACCCAATTTTGATGATCCTCGAATTAATCAGTGAATACGTACTTAAAAAATATGATTTCACTTTTAAAATCTTTGTTTTTGAAAGCATTTCAGATAATATATTTGAAAACATAAATCATGATACATGAAAATTCAACATACAGTAGGTTTCCCTGTATTTTTCAATTTCCAGAAGAATGCTTTGATTTATTTTACTTAGATTTATTTTTAAAATTTGAATCATGTTTAAACAAACAACTTTTGTTTAAACTCTGAAGTCTAACAATGATCAGGGAAAGAGAAATCAAATTTT
Organism: Allium cepa; assembly: GCA_030765085.1. Lineage (NCBI taxonomy): Eukaryota > Viridiplantae > Streptophyta > Magnoliopsida > Asparagales > Amaryllidaceae > Allium > Allium cepa. The sequence goes on from CM060942.1 coordinate 620,783,119, forward strand.
GAACAGGCCCGATGCCTGTAAACCTGGAATAAAATTCATATGTCTGTTTTCCAGACATGCATAGCTAATTCATACTTATATCCATACGTACGTGCATGCATACAATACTTCATCACTTTTATTTACTTCAACATGATTATCATACAACAAGCCAGAAATCCAAATTCAAAAGTTTACTCACCTGTGAATTTTGAACAGAGAAGAAGTCCGGGCTTAGAAATTTGAAACATCTGGAATTTGCAAACTCTGGTCTTTTTTTAATGTTGATGTTAGATCTTAAACTGGAATTGTTTGAATTGATGGCTTGCTTAATTGTTGAGTCGAAATCTCCACCTGTTTGAAATTTGAAACTGTTTCTTGATTTACTTGGTAGAGATGATTTTTAGGTTTTGCTTTGTCTTTGTTTTGATGATTTCAAATTTTGATTTGTTCTTAATTCTCTGGCTTTTGATGTTAGAGATTGTATAGGCTTAGTTTTAAAAATGAAGATAAAGGAATGAGAAGAAGAATATTAGAAATGTTATATGGCTTTATTTTCTTTTTAGGAATTTCTCAAAAATAAAAACAATGTGATGACACTTGTTAATTTTAATTACAAGATCATCACACTTGTAAATTTTCACACCATCTTTCTTACAATTGTAATTCGCATGTTAATAATGCATTCATAATTTGACACTTGTCTTTTGTATTTTATTTTGATTTTTAATTGCATTTTCTTTTTTCATAAACACACTCTTCCTTATATATATACACAATTTTAAAAAAATGGTATTGGAACTAATTATTCATTAAATAAAATACCAATATGTATATAATTTGAAATTCAAATTATTTTATTAAGACATTTATTTAAATTTTAAATTCAAATTCAAATTGAAATTGAAATTTGAATTATAATCCATTTATATATGTATAAATCAATACATATTCTATTTGTCTTGAAAGATTTTTAATTAGTTCCAAATTATATTCTAGAAATTCAAAGTAATTACTAATTTTAGATTGATAAAATTCAGGGATGTTACAAATATTTTAAGTATAAACCCAAATGCTTTTGAAAGGGTGGATTTTCGATGGTTTTAAAAGGTAACCTTCGTTGATTTCGGAAGGGTACTTTCAAGTGGTTTCGAAGCTATGTTTCTACTCTTATAATAATACTTTAACATGGTAGAAAGGTTTTGAAAGAGGTATTTTAAAGTATTATAAATGTTGGAGCCTATTGTTTCAAAATATATGTTTTATGCCTTCGAAGGGGTTGGAAGCAAAGATTTCGAAGGGGTCGGAAGCAAAACTTTCGAAGGGGTCGAACGTAAAGCTTTCGAAGGGGATACTTTTGAAGGGGTTATAAAATTATTTAAGCTTTATACTTTTGAAGGGGATACTTTCAAAAGGAGTATGTTTATATGAAACTTGATTTTGGATTTGTAGGGTGGATTACCTTATATAATAAATGTTGTTTAACCTTAGGGATACTGGGGTGGGTTTAATGAATTTGACACAATAGTTGGGGATACCAACACTTATATATTTTGACACAATCATTGAGGGATACCAATGTAAATTATAAATGAATATAACCTAAATTAGGGATAGTAATGGAAATAGGATAATCATGTGGATAACATGAGATAATTAGAATCATATGGGTAACATGAGTTAAATGGCCAATTTAAGGGTTCATAGTCATCCTAGGAAAACTATTGGATTTTTGATGGATAGCCAACATCATGTGGGGGATGGATAGTCTCCATATAATTAAAGAAGGGTTCATAGTCATCCTAGGAAAACTATGGATGTTTGATGGATAATCAACATAATATCGAGGATGGATAGTCTCCATATGATTAAAGAATGGTTCATAGTCATCCTAGGAAAACTATGGGATGTTTAATGGATAGTCAACATCATGTCGGGGATGGATAGTCTCCATATGATAAAAGAAGGGTTCACCGTACCCCTAGGAAAAATATAGGATGTGAGACGGACGATCCATATTAGTTTAAGTAAAATGAATGTGGGATGGATAGTACCTCTTTGATGCAAATAAAGTTTAAAATGGGATGGGTAGTCTTTGAAAATATAAGACAGATAGTCAGGTGAAACTTAAATGGTTAGTTTAAATAATATGGGATGGGAAATCCTAATTGTTTTCAAGTACGCATATCATCATAATATTTTGAAAAATGTATGTTTTAACCATTGTAGATGGAGGAGCATGACATATTGTTTTATAAAGGATTTAGGATACTAGTGAGGGGAAAATTGGTTATGCTAAGTGGCTGGTCTCATTAGATACCTAAAAATATTGGGATGTTAGATTATTGTTCAAAACAGACTTTATATTTGACTCGGAGTTTTTGTTTTCCCCTTAAATTCTCGGTTTGATTTTGAGTAGTTTGAGACTTAAGGTTTTTAGGTTTTCTTCTTTGACAAGTAAAGCTTCTGGAGGCATGCATGAGGCAGATATTTGTTTAGAGTTTTCTTTTCCGCTGTGTACTTGTTTGTAAAGGCGGATTTATTAGCCTTACACATACTCTGATCAACCAAGGGGGAATGTTTACACGTTGCTCTCGCATATTTGTAATAATTATATTTTGCTGAACGTGGTTAACGTTTTTGCAATTATGTAATGGACATCAAATTTTTTGATCTGAATGTGGAAATATGTTTTTGAATTGTTAAATTTTTTCCACACTTCTATGGTCTGTGTGTCAATGTATCTAGCACCGTCGTATTTGGTCGCTAAGAATTTATCATTATGGATGACTACAACATCCATAACTGTTAGTTTTGGGCCTCCAAGTAGGTGGATGTTTACATTTAATTTATATAGAAAGAGAATGTTTTAAACCTCTATATATATAAAACAAAAGTAGAGCAGTAAAATTAAGCTGGACAAAATTTACGCACATAAATTCATTCAAATATAAATAGAACTATATTAATAGGATGATATAGTAATCATAGATAATAGAATGAGATTTATATAGGCGTTGCTTTGAATTGAATATTGATAGGTAGACTTTCCTAGATAGTCCCGATCCGAGCTTCTAGGTATGCAACTGCAAGGATAGCCTCTTATATTCTAATTTGAAGTTGTGTTTGGGACAATAATTTTCATTCAATGGAACGGATTGAAAGTGGTGGCTATGGAAGAGGTAAGGTGGTAATTAGTCACCAAACAATAATGGATTGGGATGTATTATTGAGAAACTAAAGAGAACTTTTCTATTTAATTTTCTAGTCTCACATTTTCTTATTTTTAAAATTTTAAAACTTTAAAAACCCCACCATTGCTCTACTAATATCCGACCATCTATAAGATTATCGTAGGCCCTTAATCACTTCAGACTTATTAAGTAACTAATTAAAAATTGAATCCAATTTAGATATGTATCGATATCATATTCCAAATCGTACATATATAAATTTTATATATGCACCTAATTAATTACTAATGACACCCAAAAAAGACAAATAGCACTTTATACACTAGCCAAATAAATGACTATATTTAAACTATAGTAATCAGAGATTTCTCTCCCGAACAATTTATTGTTATTTATACAAGATCATGAGACGAATTGATCCGTAAGATATTTTATACCAATAGTAGACTCTCAACCATAAAGTGTTGACTACTTTTCAAACTCTCCGATTGATTAGATTCCCTATCATGTGTTTCACGTCTAGCTTACTGTTTCTGATTCTACTCAAAAACCTCTTCGAACTGTTCACATTGCACAGACAACTCGAAGGACGTAAGTGATTTGATTAATTTGTAACAATTATAAATCAATTAAAGCATGAGGTATTTTAGGGAATCTATCTATGCGGTTGTGTGACTCATTGGTATACATTCAATCAGCAATTAATATCAAACAATTTGAATATTAATGGTTACACGTCATCTTAGCTAGGGGTATGGCAGTATGGCTAAATTTATTGTTTATACATCTTTTCGGCAAAATCTAATTTTACTATCTAAAGCGATATCTAGTAGTAATGATTATTTACACAAATTCTCTTCATCAAAATATATCACTTTAGGACTTACATAATTTGATTTTGATCCAAATTCCAATTTTGTCCACGCTCGACATGGTTAGTCCAAACACAATGCAACAACTTGCACCTTAATGGGCCCAAATTTCGACTAAATCAAAACATAATTCCATTTGGACATGGATTTTTTGGTTTTGGTAACCTATAATAAACATAAGTATACCAAAGAGCATAAACAACGACTAAGGCTATTATATTCCAATCAACAACATTTCTTGGATATCTAAATGCCTTGTTAGCACCGAGCGTAAATGAGAAGACTTCACCATCTACCATTTCCATCTTGCATCAGTAGCCGTCCCTCTAATCTATCCTGTAGGTTGCAATGAAGAGGGGTCAGAACATTCTGGTGACTGGAAATTTGCATATTTTATAAATGACACTAATTTATGCTGATTGATTCTTATTTAAATGTTATGTCCATTATTTGTGGCTAATCCGTTCAACCGTATGTGCACGTACGATATGGCTAATGACTAGGAATAGTGTTGTTATGGTAATGGCTACCATTACCATTTCACAAATACTATTACCGTATCATTTTTATTGGTAAGCTACAATTACTTACCGTTACCTTTACCGATAGGCTGGTATACCAAAGACTAGTGTGCTGATAATCTCGTAATTGTTACACTGATAATAGTAAATTACCGTTTGTTTAAAAAAGTCAGAAACTTGACATGTATTTAAAACATAATGTTGCTTCATTGTACAATTTATAGCGTTACTTAATAAAAGACATAAGTAAGAAATAAGTGAAGTATATTTAACATTATATCACATGATTACTGAATTAATTTAATCATTTGCTTGGTTATAATTTCCTGTAATAGAGCATATTACATGAGTATACATGTGTTATAGATTAGCTAGTAAAATTACTGCTACCGCTGATTTTGAAGAAATTTTACCAATGATTTATCGTACAAAATGGTAAATTTACCATTATTATATCGATTAAACCAGTAAACTGATTTCACTCAAGAATGGTAACCTATTGACTGGTATTTGCACAAAAAATAGCATAAACACACAATGAAGTCATAAATATGAAGAATATCAAGAAAATAAGGAATAGAAAAAACATACAACTTTTAAAAGTGGTTCGACAAATGCTCTGGCCTACATCCACTTAAACTTTGTTATTCAATTTTTATAAATTTTACAAATTATGATTTTATGATCGATATTCTATGGATCATTAGAGATCCAACAAGGTTCCATGATAAAGTAAGAAATTTAGAGAAGAAGAAGAGAAAAAATATCCCTTTTCAAGTGCACTCCACCTCGATTTATAGGCAAAAATCACTGAGATAATCTTTGAAAATTGTTCCATATGTTCACCATGTCGTGCACGTTCTTCGACAAAATTGGGTTTAACCAATCCAAGGCTTCAAAGATCGGCACCGATCCATTTCTCATGGATCGGTACCGAACTGACTTGGGATCAGACCCAAGAGTTTTGTGTGTTTGCTTGGGGTCATGATTTGGATTTTCTTGAGGTTGCTGAGTTTCAAGTTTCCATTTACATGCTTGGAGTTTAACACAAGATTTGTGTGTGTGTTTAACCCAAGTTTCATGGATTGGTACTAATCCTTGGCCATAGTTCGGTACCAAACAGTCGCGCTTGTGGTTTTTGCATGGGTTTCTTCAGGTCTTGCTTGGAGTATCCCCAAGGCTATTGTTCTTTGAGATTTTTCTCATCTCCTCTTAGTCCAAACCAAGGATTTTGTGGGTTTTTCTCTGCGTTTATTTGAATTTTCAACTTTTTGTTCGTTTTTTGATATTTCCTGTTCCTTGCCTTTTTATGATGTTTTGCAAGTCCTTGGGACATTTCTTCATGGTTTGTTCGTCTCATTCAATCATTTAAGTCTGTTCAAAGACTGTGGTAAATTCGACCGTAAACACTTACCCTTCAAAGCGTGCCTTGTGAAAAGAAGATGTGTTTTTCTCAAGAATAAAATTGAAGGTTATGAATCACTAGTAATTGAATCTTAGCTATTAACTGATCAAACCATGGAGAATCGTCCATTTACTTCAACTTCACCTCTAATCAAAGGTAATTCCAAACCGCTATAGCTAAGGACTTAAGTTCTTGCTTGAGTGTTAGTTACAAATCATCATCATTCTATGTTCTCTCAAAATTATCATATTGTATATCATAAACAAAAATCGGCCCATGTTTGTCCAGGACTTAGCAATCATATATCAAAATCAATATTATCCCTTTTTCGCCTAGGATATCATTTTCATGAATTGAGCATATATCGGGTAACCAAAGGCCAATGACTTATCGGTTGAAATGCTATTTATAAATTTATCCAGTTTCACATAGTATCCAATTATAAGAATGCTCAACCGAATCGAAGGAATGACTTTCATCAATCATTTGATTATCATGAGTTATTAATCTAGGAAGCGCATTGCCACCGATTGGAGCAACGTTTATAAATCATCCGAAATCGCTCGACATCCTATCATAAATGAGCCCGACCAATTCGAGGCAATGACGCAATCTTATGATTACTATCAAATTGTCTCAAACTCACACTGCGTTCAACTTTAAAGTCTTGATTTTCGATTTCTTTAGATCACATTATAAATATCCAAGTTAGATTTCATTCTCATTTGATCATGTTATCAATAGCTAATTCAATTCATGATCTCTCTAAATCATTGGTTGATCCTCGATCTCTCTGGATCATTAATTCAATCATCAATCACTCTGGATCGTTCATTCAGTCCATGATATCTTTGGATCATTAGTTAAATCCTCGACCCGATCATTAGTTAAATCCTCGACCTCTCTAGATTATTAGATCGATCTTTATGGATCGTTTGTTTAATCATCAATCACTTTGGATCGTTAGTTCACGTTGAGTCCAACCCCCTCACTCTCCGACGAGAGGACTCAATGACCAACAAGTCCAACCACTCACTCTTAGTAAAGGGACTCACTATCCTCTACAAGTTCAATCTAATTGCACTCCAACAAGGGGACTTGAACCTTACGTTTCATCGTGTCGTCTCTTTGGTCCAAAGAACCGCATATATCAGATCGCAAATCAGTCTCAACAGGTAACCAATCTCCGTTGCTGTCTTATAATCAATACCAGTCATCACGTTTGAGTAATTTTTAGTTTCAAATATTTATCAAGCAATTATCAAGTAATCATGAGGCTTAAATCTAGTGCAACAATCAAACATCTATAACATCTAATTCTATCGAGGATCGCTTTTAGATTTCCAACGTAGAACGTGCCTAGGGAGCAATCGAGATCTCATACACGTGTAAATGGTATGATTGCAATATTGCATTATTCATTCGAAACAAAAAGTAAAGTGAGGGAATCAAACCTAACACTAGTCTATCCCGATCATGGGATGATCATTCTCGGCCAAGATCCATGGTTGCATCCAGATATCATAGTCATATATGGTTGTTGCTCTTGCAGCACTACTACAGGTTATGTTGTGGTAATTTAATTTTTGACACATCATTGTGAGTGGTTACTCCGAATTGCTCTTTGAGTTAGTTCTCGATTGTGCCACTTGTACCCACGGGGCTTTCCAAATTTAATTCCTGTTGTTATGCATTTTCACTCTGATCCGCGTTTTGCAGCTTAACGTCATTCTTAGGAAACACTCCATCTTGTTTGGATACTAAGTCTAGGTCAATCATGCCCTCGTGATTTATTCAATCGGTATCGATTTATTCTCAAGGATCGGTACCGAGCTGTAGCAATCCCTCCACTTCGTTTCATTATATTCTTAGGCACATTCTAGCTTCAAGTTCAAGTGTGCCCCAACTTTAGCCATTCTCAATTGTCCCATCCTTCTAAAGAACCCCTCCATTATTTTTTCTCATCGAGCTGTCAATCTTTTTTGCATTTTTTATCATCATTCTCTTCATCTAATCTATGGATATGTAAATGGATGCAAGGTTTAATTTTGAGGACACCTCCTGACTTCCCTCGTATTCTTGCTAACCTCCTCCAATCATGGATCTTGGTGTTAGGCCTTTTCATCTTCTTCAGATTTGCATTTCAAGCCATTAAATCAGAGTCCTCTTAGTGGAAGAACCAGAATGTTTGTGCCAAAAATGGCATAAACACCTGGTGGAGTAAAAAATACGAAATTATTATGAAAAAGCTAGAAAATAGAAAAGATGAACACATAATTATTATAGTTGTTCATAAAATGCACTTTCCTGCGTCCACTTAAACTTTGTTATTTTATTTTTGTAGCTTTTACAAACTTGATTTTGTGGATGGGTATTCTATCGGTCGGTATTTTATGGATTAATGGAGATCCAACGAGGTTCCATGGTAAAATTTAAAATTCAGAAAAGAAAAAAAAGGAAAATTTCCCTTTTCAAGTGCACTTTACTCTATTTAGGCAAAAATCACTGAGATAGCCTTTAGAAATTGCTCCAAGCGTCCACCATGTCGTGCTCATTCTTCCATAAATCTCAGGGTCAGCCGATCCAAGACTTCATTGATTAGTATCAATCCATGACTTATGGATCAGTACCGAACTGACTTGAGGTTATACCTGAGAGTTTTGTGTGTTCATTGCAAACCATGACTTGGATTTTCTTGAGGTTGCTGAGCTCTGAGTTTCCCTTTGCTTGCTTCAAGTCTAACCTGAGATTTTTTATGTGTCCGACCTGAGTTTCTTGGATTAGTACTGATCCATGGCCTGATCATGCTTAGGATTTTTGCATGTGTTCCTTTGGGTCTTCTTTGGATTTTTTTTAAGGCTACTATGCTTCATGTTTTTATCTTTTGTCGAGTCCGACCCGAGGATTTTGCTCCAAGTTAACTTGAATTTCTAAATTTTCAACATTTTTGCTAATTTTGGTATTTCCTTTTTCTTGCCTTTTTATGATGTTTCCTAAATTCATGGTTCGCTTATTCATCGTTTATTTTAAATCAATCATTTATGTTTGTTCGAAGACTGCGGCAAACTCTACCATAACAACTGGTAGTGGCATGGTAATGGAAAATTTACCATTACCATAACATCTCTAAGTAGAAAATGATGGGTATTATAACCTCCATAGGTCAGATAGATCTCTTACTTTACAAGCTAAATGAACAGTCACACTAAAATACTATGGAAAATCTGCCTGTACTACACCACTGTTGTGACGCCCCACCTCTATACCCACGCTAGCAAAGAGTATTAATAGATAATACCGTCTGCTAACATGGAGAATAAGGCTGGATAGGAGCGACCATCTATAGCTTTGCTCTAACTATCTATTGAATGCATCGACCATAAACATACCAAACAAGTCGACATACCCAACGAATACTTAAAACAAAACCATAGGTGGTTGTAGGATCTATCAGAACAGAATATAACAACTCAAATGTAATATACATCACAGAACAGTTGATCATCATATACACATCTACAGATACATAGTAGAGTATACAAATAATACATGTCAAGTGGTATAGCCAACCACAATATACATAAAAATCCAGAAGAATAAATATCAGAGTTTCAACATAATAGGACTACACAAAAGCTATGACAAAAAGAATCTAGCGAAGTAGTCCATGCGGAAGCAAAATAGGCTAAGTCCAAAGTATCTAACCTGAAACATCTCGGTCTGACCCGAGTCTAAAATACACGGGTCAGTCTAGCTAAACAAATCAGTTAGATAAACTGAACAACAATAAACCTGCAAGGTTACAAAGTATAACAAATATCTCTAAAAGAGATAACACAATCATCAACAAAAGATGAATCATATAGAACAAGCCTCATATCATCGGCGACATAGATAAAGAAAGGATACAATTATCCCAAATCAAGCCAAAAGGCAAATAACAAATACCCATAAGGTATACAAGTTCCACAAGGTAATCACTATACTTCATGTGGCTCAAAATGACCAACATCGAAGGGCAATACCAAGGGAATATACGTATCAATGAAACATCATAAAATTGCTCGAGCTCAGTACTGTATAAACAAGGATCCATGAGCCCGAAGACTCCAAACCCAATATCACCCATGAGGCTCATAATGACCAACATCGAAAGTGATACTAAAGGGCAACCCAATATCACCCATGCGGCTTATAACGACCAACATCGGAAGCGATACTATAGGGAAACAAACCCGAAGGCACAAACCCGAAGGTACAAACCCGAAGGCAACATACCCGAAGGCAACATACCCGAAGGCAACAAACCGTAGTGGTGAAGGTCCGGAGGCCCAGTACTGGACACCACTAACTGGCAGAATGTGTCATAACTCTCAAAAAGGAATCCGAAAAGTGTTAACGTATGTCCCATAACCACTCGTTCGCACTAAACGGTTTATTATCCGTCAGTCACTTTCACACTCAAAGCAGTACAAAGTTCACCTCATATCATCGGTAAACCAGACACAAAGGTCAAAACAATCAACCAAATAGGTCGGGGACTAATCAGAAAGATAAATGCATGGATTCATGGTCCATGTTTTACCTAACCATTTAATCTTCCTTCCACTTCGCTCGAAGTGCAAAATTGTGTGTGTGCATTATAAATAGAATTTATAATTTGGAGAAGGGAGCTTTTAATACGATTTAGAGAGATTATTTATAAACCCGTGAATAAAGTCAAAAACAAGTCATCAAAGTCAAATATGCAATATCAACTAATTGGAATCAACACGAATCGATAAAAGTTGGAAATTAACTTAAAATTAGCCAAAATACGCAAAACAGCGCATTTCAGACGTCTGAGACTACTTCCAGACGTCTGAACCACTACCAGACGTCTGAATGGATTTCCAAACGTCTGGATTTTGTCTTTGCCTTTTTGCGTCTTCCAGGGACCAATTCCAGACTTCTGAATTTCCAAACCAGACGTCTGAATTTTGAAACCAGACGTCTGAAATTAGAGTTCAGACGTCTAAAATCCCCTGTAGGTAAAAATCAGCCAAGCCCATAAAGGCAAAAATCCAAATGAATTGCAAACGAACGAGCGATGGATGCTATGGGTTTATGCCATACGACAACCCAGCACTATTGGCTCTTTTATACACCTCCAAAAACATGATCAAATATCAAAGTTAGGATCTTTAAAGAATTGAACCCAAACACTAAAAATTTGGATATTCACCAATTCAATCCAAACCAACAGCAAGTGCATATGAACAAGGTGTTAGAAATTCATACCCAACATCAATGAAATCAAGAGAAGTAGATGTGAGTTCAAAACTCACCTTTTTGCACACAAACAAAGATGAGAGAACAAACACAAGAAGGAGGTTAACCACTCTTCACTTCAACTCTACAATCTTCAATCTAAGAACCAAAACATATATTTCCCAAATTAGAGCTTAGGAATTTCTGAGATTGAAGAGGAGAAGAGATGGAGAAGATTAAGAGGAGGCTTACCTATCCTTCTCTTTGAATTTTAAGCAAGAATTTGGAGTTTGCAAATGGAACTAGGGCTTGGAGTTTCTAATTCTTCTTTCTTTCCCCCATTTTCAGTTTTCTTAAGCTAAAGGAATGAAATGAGGATGAATGGATGAAGAGTTAGTGAGCTAGAGGGTTAAGAGGAGACTGGGCTGAACCCAAACTCAAGCCCAAGTAGAAAAAGGGCAAAAATTCACAAACTCCAAACATATCAAAGATTATACTCAAAAAGACCGCAAACGCCATTTTGGACTCAATGGAAGCAGTTTCGAGCTCCAATTCGGCCGTTTACAAAAAGTAGCTTTTCGGACCTAAATTCGAATAACGACGCCATATTTAAATTAAACATTTAAATATAAAATCGTTAAATATGCGGGTTGTTACAGATCTCCTCTCCTTACAAAATTGCGTCCTCGCAATTCCTAAAGATGATATTTGTAACAACTACAAACATATAATATCCAAAAGTAAAGGAAATAAGCTTGAGATGAAAAGACATACTCACCGTTTCAAAGCGAAGAAAGAAAACTCGGATAAGATCGCTCAATAAATTCTCTGGTTTCCCAAGTACAATTATTGGGATTAGCGGACCATTGAACTTTAACGAGCGGAACGTCCTTGTTTCGAAGGTGTCGCACCTCCGTGTCAAGTACACGAATAGGCTGCTGAACAATAGATAAGTCCGGTGAGATCTCAAGCTCTTGCAAATTAGGAGAAGCAATAACAGAATCCGACTCCCAAAGACACTTTCGAAGTTGCGGGACGTGAAACACGTCATGAATACCAGATAAATAAGAAGGAAGTGAAACTCTATAAGCCATAGGGCCAATACGTTCAGTAATAGAAAATGGTCCTACATAACGAGGAGCCAATTTTCCAGTCGTACTGAAACGCATAACCCCCTTCAAAGGAGAAACACGAATAAAAACAAGATCGCCGATCGAGAACTCGAGAGGCTTCTTACGGTTGTTCGCGTAGGATTTCTGGTGGCTTTGTGCCTCTTTCATTCTCAATCGAATAAGATCAATCTTCTTGGAAGAATCACGAACAAAATCTGGGCCAAGAATAGGCTTCTCTCCAAATTTTAACCAACATGAAGGAGATCGACATGGTCTTCCGTATAAGGCTTCGAAAGGAGCCATACCGATACTAGATTGAAAACTATTGTTGTAGGAGAATTCTACAAGAGGTAGGTGATCCTCCCAACTTCCACCAAAATCAAAAATACAAATACGAAGAAGATCTTTCAAGATACGATTCACCCGTTCAGTCTTTCCGTCAGACTGCGGATGATAAGCTATGCTAAAATTAAGCTTTGTTCCCAAAGCTTGTTGAAGACTCTGCCAAAAATGACTCGTGAATAAGGGATCACGATCACTCATAATAGAACTAGGAACACCGTGAAGTCTCACGATTTCCTTGACATACAACTTAGCCAAATGTGAAGCAGTCCTACTAGATTTAATAGGGACAAAATGAGCAGATTTAGTGAGGTGATCAACAATAACCCAAATGCTAGAATGGCCTGATCTCGAGCGAGGTAGGCCGTCAATGAAATCCATGGATATCTGATCCCATTTCCACAATGGAATCTCAAGAGGCTGAAGAAGACCAGAAGGACGCTGATGTTCGGCCTTAATACGCTGACAAGTTTTGCAATTACTCACATAACTCGCCACATCACGCTTCATGCCTTCCCAATAATAAAGGCGACGCATATGGGCATACATCTTGCTACTACTGGGATGAATAGTATACTTAGAACGGTGACAGTCATCAAGAATGTCATGCCTAAGTGCAAAATCAGAAGGCACAAAAAGACTGTTCTTCTTATGAAGACACCTATGAGAATCAATGTTGAAATCTTGCAACGCCTCATCACAAGATCCAGACTCATAAAGCTGAATAAGATGCAACAAATCAGGATCACGCCGCTGAGCATCGGCAATACGATCCAATAAAATAGGTCGAGCTCCCAAACTAAATAATAGAATAGGAGAATCAGAAGATGAACCTCGATCACAAATTTCACAAAAAGATAGAGTCTCAAGAACATCCCATTCGGCAAGCATCATAGAAACAACAGCCGAATGTTTGCGACTAAGCGCATCTGCAACACGATTACCCTTACCAGGGGTAAATAGGATATCAAAGTCATAGGAGGCAAGAAACTCGAGCCAACGCTGTTGTCTCATATTGAGTTCCTTCTGAGTAAACAAATACTTCAAGGATTTATGAATGGTATAGAGAATGAAGCGCTCGCCTAATAAGTAGTGTCGCCAAATCTTCAAGGTGAAGACAATGGCGGCTAACTCAAGATCATGAGTGGCATAGCGAATTTCATTCGGACGCAGTTGCCTAGAAGCATACGCAACTACCCGATCCTTCTGCATAAGAACAGCACCGAGACCACTACCACAAGCATCAGTGTAAACAAAAAATCATGATCCCTTCGGGAACCATAAGAATAGGAGCATTTGTGAGAAGTTCCTTCAATGTCTAAAGGGAAGCTTCACACTTGTCGGACCAAACGAAACGAATTCCTTTTCCGAGTAAGGTTGGTGAGAGGAAGCACAACACGGGAAAAGTCCTTAATGAACCAACGGTAATAACCCGCCAATCCAAGGAAACTATGGATCTCATACACATTCTCAGGCCTCTTCCAATTCTGGATGGCTTCGATCTTTGAGGGATCGACCGAAATGCCATCGGAAGATACAACATGGCCTAAGAACTTAACCTTATTCTCCCAAAAGTGGCACTTGGAGAAGTTGGCTCTAAGCTGATGGTGACGGAGAGTGCTCAAGACAATGCTCAAGTGATTAGCATGCTCGGCTTCAGACTTAGAATAAATAAGGATATCATCAATGAAGACAAGGACGAACTTGTCGAGATATTCCCGGAATATCTGAATCATGAGATCAACAAAGAAAGAAGGAGCGTTCGTTAAACCGAACGGCATAACGAGCCACTCGAAAGAACCATATCGAGTGCGGAAAGCTGTAACAGGTATGCTATCCTCCGTGACTCGTAATTGATGAAAACCTATGGCAAGGTCGAGTTGAGAAAAGACCTTAGCACCACTCAATAGATCGAACGTATCATCGATCTTAGGCAATGGATACCTATTTCTGATGGTTAACTCGTTAAGCTTGCGATAGTCAATGCAAAGCCTAAGAGTTCCATCAGACTTCTTCACGAAGACGACTGCGGACCCCCACGGAGAAAAACTGGACTGAATCAACTACTTGAACTCAAGCTCTAAAAGCTGCTTCTTGAGTTCCTCATTTTCCTTTGTAGACATCCTCGTAGGAGGACGACTAACTGGCTGCGCGCCTGGAAGGAGATCAATGCGGAACTCAATTTCCCTCTTGGGTGACAAACCCGATACAGGCTCAAAAACATCAGAAAAGTCACAAGCAATAGGAATACGAGATATATCATCATCATCTCGCTAGTCAAGAGAATATAAAGCCATCTCGGAATTATCCACATCCGGAAGAACAAGAGATAGCTGAGTAGGCGAATCCGGATGTCGAAGATATATAATTCTCTCCGAACAAATAATCCTGGCATCATGTCTCACTAGCCAGTCTATACCCAAAATCATATCAAATCCCAAACAAGAGATAACGTGCAGATTCGCACGAAAAGAAAAACCGCATAAAACAACCTCAACATCATCACAAAGCAAACTAAGGGTCGCGGATCCCCCAATAGGATTCGCAATCCTTAAAGAAGTAACCATACAAGAAACATCCAAAGATAAATCATCGATGAGCTTTTTCGATATGAAGGAATATGAAGCACCCGTATCGAAAAGAACTCGAATACTATGATCATGAAATAAAACAGAACCTTCCAAAATAGATGGAGATATACCTTTGGGTTGAGAAGGACCTTCAGAAGCCTTAGCAGCATAAAGCTTGTTAGACTTGGCACTAGCCGGAACAGTAGGGCAAGCTGAAACATGATGACCTTCCTTCTTGCAATAGCGGCAGAAGAGAGGCTTAGGACAAGCTCGAATAATATGATCCGGAGAACCACAATTGAAACACTTCCGAATAAAATGCATTCCAACAGACTGAGGCTGAGAACTAGAACCACCAGTCTTCTTCTTCTTAGAAGGAAAAGGCCTGGAATTCTGAAATGGAAACTGCCTCTTGTTGGGGTTCTTAAAAACCTCAACATCAACATCACTATCACACTCCTTCTCGACGGCTTCGAGATGAAGTGCCGAATCTTCTAATTCTTCAAAAGAAAGCTTAAGCTGAAGCAACAAAGACTTCTTAAGATACTTCTTAAGACCAGAGACAAACTTCAAGTTCTTCTTATAAGAAGTGCTAATAAATTCAAGACCATACTTAGATAAAGCCTCGAATGATGCAACATACTGAGAAACAGAAGACTTCCCTTGCTTTAACTCAAGGAAGCGACGGGTCAATAGAACTTTTTCAGATTCAGGAACGAACTTGAGTTCAAATCGCTCCCGAAACTGAGTCCAAGAAAGAGTAGACTCATCAATCTCGGCTATAAGAAGCTCATACCAATCAAGGGCATGCTCTTGTAATAAGCTAGAAGTTACAAGAACTCTATCATGGTCAGAAAGATCCATACGAGAGAAGATACGCTCGCATGTGTGAAACCAAGCTTGGACTTCAAGAACGGATTCAGAGCCTTTAAACGGCTTTGCTCCAAGATGAGAAAAATCACTGCACTGACGTGCAAAGGCAGACTTGCGAGGTGGAGACACTCGAGGAGGAACTGGAGGCTGAGTGCTCCTAAAAAACTCCATAAACTGACCAGCAGACATATAAACGCCATCCGGATGTGTGCCACTGGATTGCCCAGCATCCGAATGTCGTCCCCTGCCTCTTCCAGCCATACGCTGAAAGTAAGATAAGAACGAGATTATGCCCAAGGTAGATATTACAATATGGAATACTATGGAATAAAATGCATTCCTTGACGTATTCCCAAATTCTATATAATCTTGATGGAATAGAAGGAATAAAGAGTCATGACGATTCAAAGATTTGTATCACTTATACACTTTGATGTATCGTAATATGTGCTTATATTCTGTGTTTATCATACTTTATTCTGAACTCAGCTCTGATACCACGCTATGACGCCCCACCTCTATACCCACGCTAGCAAAGAGTATTAGTAGATAATACCATCTGCTAACACGGAGAATAAGGCTGGATAGGAGCGACCATCTATAGCTTTGCTCTAACTATCTATTGAATACATCGACCATAAACATACAACAAGTCGACATACCCAATGAATACTTAAAACAAAACCATAGGTGGTCATAGGATCTATCAGAACAGAATATAACAACTCAAATGTAATATACATCACATAACAGTAGATCATCATATACACATCTACAGATACATAGCAGAGTATACAAAATAATACATGTCAAGTGGTATAGCCAACCACAATAAACAGACAATTCCAGAAGAATAAATATCAGAGTTTCAACATAATAGGACTACACAAAAGCTATGACAAAAATAAGCTAGCGAAGTAGTCCATGCGGAAGCAAAATAGGCTAAGTCCAAAGTACCTAACCTGAAACGTCTTGTTCTGACCCGAGTATAAAATACACGGGTCAGTCTAGCTAAACAAATCAGTTAGATAAACTGAACAACAATAAACCTGCAAGGTTACAAAGTATAACAAATATCTCTAAAAGAGATAACACAATCATCAACAAAAGATGAATCATATAGAACAAGCCTCATATCATCGGCGACATAAATAAACAAAGGATATAATTATCCCAAATCAAGCCAAAAGGCAAATAACAAAAACCCATAAGGTATACAAGTTCCACAAGGTAATCACTATACTTCATGCGGCTCAAAATGACCAACATCGAAGGGCGATACCAAGGGAATATACATATCAAGAAACATCATAAAATTGCTCGAACTCAGTACTGTGTAAACAAGGATCCATGATCCCGAAGACTCCAAACCCAATATCACCCATGCGGCTCATAACGACCAACATCGGAAGAGATACTAAAGGGCAACCCAATATCACCCATGCGGCTCATAACGACCAACATTAGAAGCGATACTATAGGGCAACAAACCCGAAGGCACAAACCTGAAGGTACAAGCCCAAAGGTAACATACCTGAAGGCAACATACCCGAAGGCAACAAACCGTAGTGGTGAAGGTCCGAAGGCCCAGTACTGGACACCACTAACTGGCGGAATGTGTCATAACTCTCAAAAAGGAATCCGAAAAGTGTTAACGTATGTCCCATAACCACTCGTTCGCACTAAATGTTTTACTATCCGTCAATCACTTTCACACTCAAAGCAGTACAAAGTTCACCTCATATCATAGGTAAACCAGACACAAAGGTCAAAACAATCAACCGAATAGGTCGGGGACTAATCGGAAAGATAAACGCATGGATTCATGGTCCGTGTTTTACCTAACCATTTAATCTTCCTTCCACTTCACTCGAAGTGCGAAATTGTGTGTGTGCATTATAAATAGAATTTATAATTTAGAGAAGGGAAATTTTAATACGATTGAGAGAGATTATTTATAAAACCCGTGAATGAAGTCAAAAACAAGTCATCAAAGTCAAATATGCAATATCAACTAATTGGAATCTACACGAATTGATAGAAGTTGGAAATTAACTCAAAATTAGCCAAAATAGGCAAAACTGCGCATTTCAAACGTCTGAGACTACCTTCCAGACGTCTGAACCACTACCAGACGTATGAAAGGATTTCCAGACGTCTGGATTTTGTCTCTGCCTTTTTGCGTCTTCCCGGGACCAATTCCTGACGTCTGAATTTCCAAACCAGACGTCTGAATTTTGTAACCAGACGTCTGAAATTAGAGTTCAGACGTCTGAAATCCCCCTGTAGGCAAAAATCAGCCAAGCCCATAAAGGCAAAAATCCAAAAGAATTGCAAACGAACGAGCGATGGATGCTATGGGTTTATGCCATACGACAACCCAGCACTATTGGCTCTTTTATACACCTCCAAAAACATGATCAAATATCAAAGTTAGGATCTTTAAAGAATTGAACCCAAACACTAAAAATTTGGATATTCACCAATTCAATCCAAACCAATAGCAAGTGCATATGAACAAGGTGTTAGGAATTCATACTCAACATCTATGAAATCAAGAGAAGTATATGTGAGTTCAAAACTTACCATTTTGCACACAAGCAAAGATGAGAGCACAGACACAAGAAGGAGGTTAACCACTCTTCACTTCAACTCTACAATCTTCAATCTAAGAACCAAAACATATATTTCCTGAATTAGAGCTTAGGAATTTCTGAAATTGAAGAGGAGAAGAGATGGAGAAGATGAAGAGGAGGCTTACCTATCCTTCTCTTTGAATTTCAAGCAAGAATTTGGAGTTTGCAAATGGAACTAGGGCTTGGAGTTTCTAATTCTTCTTTCTTTCCCCCATTTTCAGTTTTCTTAAGCTAAAGGAATGAAATGAGGATGAATGGATGAAGAGTTAGTGAGCTAGAGGGTTAAGAGGAGATTGGGCTGAACCCAAACTCAAGCCCAAGTAGAAAAAAGGCAAAATTTCACAAACTCCAAACATATCAAAGATTATACTCAAAAAGATCGCAAACGCCATTTTGGACTCAATGGAAGTGGTTTCGAGCACCAATTCGGCCGTTTGCAAAAAGTAGCTTTTCGGACCTAAATCCGACTAACGACGCCATATTTAAATTAAACATTTAAATATAAAATCGTTAAATATGTGGGTTGTTACAACTGTCTTACTAAGACTGGATCTCTTGCAAAGCATGCTTTGAATCCAACAAAATATTTTAAGGGGCAGAGTGTTAGGAAAAATTCAGCAAAGCCACGGAATGGACACAAATTAGTTAGAAACTACGCTTAAGGTGGGATATGTGCCTATTTGAAAATAGCTATTTCTAGAAGAATATTAATAAGACTTAGATCTTGAAACTTATGAAAGGGTCATTATAGAAGTTATGTTTCATAAATTTATTAAAAAGGAATAATGAAAACCACAACTTTAGGTTCCAACTTCGTAACACAAAACGATCAATTTTTATTTCTATTTTTTCCTTATTCATATAAATACAAAATTTTCTCACATGTAATATTCACAAAATACCTAATTCCTGAACAAATATTCTATAATTTACAAAACATACAGAATGGTTTATGTATAAACATGAATAAATATGGATAGTTTAAGTCAAATAGCATGATGATCCGTGTATGTTATATACATTGACGTGCATTAATGCAGCCAAAAGCTTGTTAGAAGGACATCATTGAAGATGTAATTTGAAAATTTGAACTACATAATGAAAAATGGAACGTTAACTTCCAAACTATTGTTATTATATATATAGTTTAGCAACTACGTCCTCATAGTAAATTTAAACTTAATTATGTTAATTCATTTGATATATATATATATATATATATATATATATATATATATATATATTCAAAAAACATACAAACACATACATACGTACATATATACATATATACACGTGCGTGTGACAAAAATTCAAATACATAACATGCAAAATATTTAATTAGCCAATATAGCATGCATTTTATTTATACAAAATTCAAACAATATTCATAGGAACTTCGATTCAAAATAGATTTTCAAAGCACCAATTTAAAAAAGTGCAATAAAAATCAACAAAAAATTAGATAGAGGAGCAAGAAATTCAACTAAACTATTGGCATAAGAAGAAAAAAGAAACTAAAAAGTATAGTATGTTCAAAAGGTATTGAATGCCTGATCATAATAAAGTGATGTAAAACTATATATTCATAAATTCACACCAGTAGCTACCAACAGTATACACATAAGATGTTCAGTTGCTTAGATGCTCACCGTCTTAATTGAAATGGCAACGATTAAAGATGGATTAAGGAAAACTAAGGAGGCATCAGTTTCATTCGGTGCCTAAGATTTTTAGATCTATCTTGAGGGAACTAAAGCAAGGGAGAAAAACTATTATAAAAAGAAAGAAATTAACATATTCAGACCTGCTGTAATGTTATAAAACGGGTGAATAAACATGGAATTAATTAAAGGAAATAAAAGGAATCGATATATATTGGAAAAATTAAAGCAAGAGAAAATGAGAAAAGTAGTTTAAAAGGAAAGACTCTATCAAAATCATAACATATGTGCTATGAGCAAATGTAAGATAAAGGTGGAACTAATCATCGATAATAAAAGGAATTAATCTTCTTGAGAAAACTAAAGCAACAAAAACATGAGAGATCATTATAAAATGAAATAAGATAAAGATTATAGCCACTGTAATGTAAGAAAATGAGAGGCTAAATATGGGATTAATTGGAGGTAATAAAAGATTGACGTTTTATATGTTGCAGCCTTTAATTTGATTCTCTAATATCCAGGTGAAATCATTAGAAAATGGTAGATTTAATCTAGAATTAGTTAGAGGTAATAAAAGATTGACCTTTTGTATGCTACAACCTTAATTTGATTCTTTAATCTCTGGTTGAATTCAAAAATGTGAAACATGGAATGTCTAAATTGTAAATTAAAAGCCCAAATTGTGGACAAGGCAATATTTGGACTGAGATAATTGTCAGCAATGAAGGAAAATGGTTGCAATTATGGTTTATATATAATGGAACAGATGTTTATCTTGAATGTTCATTTCACAAATATCAATTATATCTAACAAATTTGTGAATGTCTAATATACTAATTTTATAAATATTTCAAAAATGTCAATTTTACATAATTTGTAAAGTAATCAAAATATTTTAATATATATAACTAAATGCAGCGGGTTAGCGTACGCAATTGGTTGTTGGAGCAGACAAGAGGGACACATGGAGGCAATAGGGAATGCATGTAGTGGGAAGATATCATAGTTCTCTTGCGCATGCAGATGAAGTGGCAGCGAAAGACTGCAGATGAATGACGATGTAGCTTTGGCTGGGAGAGCGCTTTGTTAGTGGGATAACTTGGGCGAGTGGAGGATGGCATGCGGTGGAAAAGATTTAGTGATTGCAGTTAATTTTTATTTAGGAAAAAAGAAAAATAAAATGAGGCGGAGAGTGGGTCGAGTCTGTTTCAATCGTTATATATATGTATCCATTGCCAAGCTAGATTTCAATTTCTCATGTCCACCCAAAGAAGTTAGACTGGTGCCGAAAATATAAGATGTGAAATTTAAGGCGCTAAAAAGAATTCTAAATCAATGCATATTATGAACATGAATTTTCACTTCTACTTTTCTAGATATATTTCACACTTAAAATATTGAATTCTATGGGATTGAGTTTGACATATATACAATGCATACCATAAGATAATTAAGCTCATGTGATTTAGAGTTAAAAACGAATGATTGATGTTTCAATATAGTAGGATATAACATTTGGGAATACAGAAAAATTTACTTTATTATATTCTAGATTTGTCGTCATAAGTGTGGATAAAAAATATAAGTTGTATTGTTTGATTATTGAATTGAATTTTAGAAGAACTTCTACTTTTTTTGGAAGAAAAGAATTAGGAAAAATATCTATATGGAAAAAAAATCTAAGAAAAGAAAGAAACATTTTATTAATTTAATTATGTTCCTTACTTCCTTATTTAGTACCCCATTTACCCCGCCTTATGGCTGTCCTTTCGTAATAATGGATTTTATAAATAATCTCCAGCCACCTAGGATTTTGCAATTAAAGTTACAATAGAAGACCAAACCTTTTTCTGACGATCAGTCGTCTTACTTCCCATTATAAACACAACAATATTTTTTTGAAATGGTACTTAGATACAACATGTCACTGAGACAATAAACCATAAATCATATGTCAATAAATGTTCGAATCACGCTATGTGAGTTTCGAACTTGTGACCTCTCGCACCAAAGTCGAATCAGTTAACCACTAGAACAATGGTGTTTTCCAATACAGCAATATTTACATTCACAAATCAAAAGAGATAAGATGTTAATTCTTATTCTCTGCCACTTACACAAAAAAGACTACATGGAAAACAAAATGGAAGTACTTTTGAAATATTACGACTGTTCGAGTATGAATTTTTCACAAAATATAAATATTATCGTGCTTATAACCTATCCAAAACTGGGACTAATCCGATAAATATTGTATCAGATGAATATTGATTTTTGTTTGCATAAAAAATGATTGTTAGTGTAATGATCTATATAATACTTGATAGATGGGGTCAAAATATCTAAGGGTTCGACAAGATATCACATTTTTCGTTTGATTTTGTAGTAGTATCAAATAAAATGGTTAACGTGAATGTCAATTTCACAAATATCAAATACATGTAATAAATAAGTAAATACAAAATATAACAATTTAGAAGATGTTTTAAAGTGTCAATTTTTCATAGTCTATAGAATAATCAAAATATTTATAATCAAGGTTGTAAAAATCACTAGGCAGATTGGCCGGTAATCATGGACTAAGGATTAATCGCTTGGGCGAGAATTAATTGAAGATTAATCGAAGCTAAACGTTTTTGATAAAATCATGTATTTTGGATGAAATTTTAGTATTTAATATTGACTGATCCATAATGGGATACATGGATTTGGATGAATTTGAAAGCAGCTACGGAGATAAAATCGTTTGAAACAAATATTTTGATTGTTATAAGAGGCATTAAGCCTAAATTGGTGCATATAAACCAGTTTACATACTTCGATAATGCAGTAGGTCTCATCTAGACGGGCTAGGAAAAAGCCTAGGTTGTAAGACTAGCGTAGCGCCTAAGCTGGGCCTAGGTGGAAGCTTAGAAGGATTTTTACAATAGAGTTTACAAACGAATTCTAAAGCAATGCATATGAAATGAATGAATTAGGAAGTTGAATTTTCACTCCTAATTTCAAAGAAATATATTTCACAGTTAAAATTATTGTAACGACCCGTAAAATTTTGTTAATTTTTAATGGTTTTATTTAGCGTATTTAATTTGATTTTTGAGAAATTTTAGATAATAATATTTTGAAATAGTATAATTAAATGTGGCAAATGATAAATTTCCATTAAAAATTAAGAAAGTATATTTTAGGGTGAAAAATTTATTTTTCTAACCTTTCCTTTTCTATGCTCCCTGTTTCCACTTCTTTCATTATGATTGTTCATTATATATATACACTACAGCTGGAAAGTTATAACGTATAAACTTAGATTGTATTTATTAAAAATTTAAAGCTTACCTTTAATTGTGACCTTTTGATTTCCTTGCTTTCAAAAAAGGTTTGAACCATAGCCAAGGTAATAAATTATTATAAATTTTTCAACTTAATCTAAGATGACCGTTGCTACTAGAATCGTTACTTTTCTAATATATTCATTCCTACTTTCACTGACCTTTTATTTCTTTATTTTTTCACCGTCTAAAAAAACAAAAATTAATGGTTATTCGTTTTATTTTATTCAGTAATCACCGTGACTCTTTCCATTTACACCGCACCATATTTGACTGTCGATTTTCGTTCAGCATTCTTATTTTAAAAAATATACCGCAAAGTAACGTTGCCTTCACAATTTAAAAATTGCTTTAATAGCTCTTGAATAAATGTGTAGCTGTTACTTTGATATTTTTCCGAAATTGTGACTTTTCTCTTTCCTTCCGTTCAAATTTGAAACGTGCTACCATTTATTTGCTTTGATTATTTTCCTGAATCAACGTGAATATTTTTCCTTAAATCCTCCACTGAATCATAGCACGGGATTGTGCTATTTTTTTGGTTACTTTTATTTAGTCGTTTCCATTTACTTCTGTTCGTATTTTCTTCCCTTTTTTATTGCTTCTTCCCAGATTTCTCTTCTTTCCCTTTCCATTGTTTCTTCCTCTTCTATATAAACTTGCCTGGCACTACAAATTTCGGCCTCTCCTTCACCTTTTCCAAACTCCGCTCCTCCACCGAACCCACTCTTCCCCTTGCGCAATATCCATCGAAGACGCAGCGACACTCCCCTGTACGTGTTGTTGATGCATATAGTTTTATATTTAATAATTTTATCAATACACGTCCCCTGTACATGCTATTGATGCATATTCAAGCATTCAAAGTTGGTACGCATATTTGTTTATATGGAGTATAGTTATGATATATTGATAGTGGTATAAAAATATAAGATGCATACATATAGTGGTTTATATAAAGTTGTTGGATTTGAATACATATATATACCAAACGTGGCTTCCATTTTTTTTTGAAAAGTTTGTTTTGTTTTTAGAAGTGTATGCATATTTAATATGTGTGAGTTGTGTTGGATCCGCAAATGGAGTCTGCATATTTGGCAAGTAGATTTATATTCACTTTTATTTTAACATTGAGTCCATATATGTATATTTTACAATCCATATTGTATGATTTATTTTATAAGTTTTGTAAATCTGTTATTATATATATAGTTTTATAATAAACACGTTTATAACTTTTATTGAAGGTCAAATCTACATCTTATTATTATGGAAGTTGTATAGGATTTTTGAAGTTGTTTATTTTCGTAAGTTCGTATATGACATATATTTATATAAAGTTATAACAATTAAAGATATATCTTTATGGCCTTATATATATATATATATATATACTTACTTTGCATACACTTATGTATGGAGTTAGTTTTCTAATATATAAGTTTTCATTTCAGTTGGCATGCATGTTTGCATAAAGGTTAAGGGTGTATATGTGTTTTAGTGTAGACCAGTTGCTTTCGCAAAAAAAAAAGTTATATTAGTTGCTATTTATGTATGTTGTATAAAGTTTACATTCTAACTTATACTTCTGGTCTGCACAGGTTACAGTATTATATATATTTATAAAATAAGTTATAATATAAGTTATATAAGTAATCCGTACGTCCGTTGCCTAAAATTTTATACAAGTCTGTGTATAGGCTTTACTGTTTATGTATGGGTAGTTATATATTAGTTTATATATATAGGTAAAGTAGTGTTTAAAATTTATAATTGTATTGTGAAGTGGATTTTGTACAATATGTATATAGTAGTTTATAAATGAGATTTGAACAGTGTAATTTGTTGAAATTTTATATATTAATCTTATTTTAAAATATAAGTCTTAATGATATTATATACATAGGTCGTATGGGGTTGTTTGGGTCTTTGATTTGTAAATAGAAATTTTGATCTATGTGTAAAAATTAAAATGGTTTGGAAAAGTTATAAGGATTTTTATTTAACATGTATTTTTTATTTCAAATGTTAAAACTATTGGTTTATGTATGAAAAAAAGGTAAATTTGTTAAATTTGATTAAATTGAAACAACAATTGAAATATGATGCTGTAGTTATTTAAATTGTTATATATGCTATTATCTGTAACTGTTCACTTATGGGATATGAAACCATATCCTATTGTTTATATTTATTTTTGATGATATATGCCTGTTGTTATTATTATTTTCATATATGTTATCACTCTGCAAGTTCCCTGTTAGTATAGAAATCACTATGGGTTGAAATGATACATACCCGAATGGATTTTAGAATAGGAGAATTTCTTTATCGGTTGAAATGATAAACCCAAGCGATTTTCATTTGAATTGAATTTGGGATTACGGGTTGAAATGATATCCACCCGTATATATTTAACTTACGGATTGAAATGATAAATATTTGTATCCCTTGTACATAGAATAGAAAATTTTACATTGACGCCGTAGTCTATATGAATGTTTTGAAAATAATTTCTATGGTCTTGAAAAGAAATATATGGTTTTAATGAATATTGATTTAAAGTATTATATATAAAGGTTATTTTATATATAGATTTAATATTAAGATAATTTAATTAAGATTGATTTTATTAACATGAAATATGTTTAAGGATTTATTAAATTTGTATTTCTGAAATAGATTTGTGGAATAAATTTTATAAGCTAAGGTTTGAAGATATATTTGGGACTTATTAGAATTTGTCATTAATTAAGGATTTTATTTAGTTAAATCAATTTGAAACTATTAAATTCGAAACTTTAACATATGATCCTATAACTTGAATTTTTATTTAAGAAATTTAATGGATGATTCATGTCTAAAAAAATCGAAGGTAATATATAGAAAATGTAAAATTAAGGTCATATAAATAATATTGAATTTATTAAGAGAATATTTCAAAACTAAATAATAGTGAAGTCAAGTTGGGAGATAAACGCAACTATCAAAGTTTAGTCTTTGAAATGTTGAATATTTAAAGCTTTGAAATATATTAACTTCGAATTATATTGAAATTTAAATGGTCTATTTTGTGGTTCAAATCCGTATTTAAAATAGATAAAATTTGAATTAGTTTAGTCAGAAACTAAATTGAATGGAAATTGATAAATTTTGATTTAATTAAATTTAAACGGGAAGGTCGAGTTGATTTTTGAAACGATTTGTGAAGTTTGAGGAAATAAAAATACTTTACTTCATAAATTATTGGATATATATATATATACTAATTTGGAAAATAGAGATATTTGAAATGAAAATGATATTTTAGTTTTGAAATATAAATAAACTTGAAATGACCACGATGTTATAGTTTATATTTCTACCCTGTAGATAGTTCCTTGGATCATTAGAGATGGGTATCCCAAACATCCTCTAAGTTAATTATATTTCAGCTAATATTTCACTTGAATTGGATTTATAGATATAAGAATGTTAATCCTGACTCGAGTGTTTTATGTTTTGCTTTACGCTCGGGTCGAACTGAGTGATACAGCATTTGAGACTCACCTTCGAAGTTGGAGCTTTGCTTGAAGATCCATCTATCTATCCTTTCAGTCATCTAGTCGATTGGTTCAAAGAAGTCATCAGCCCGTACTGGAGACTTCACTGCATCTGGGATTTCTGATGTATTTTATTTCTAACTTTGTTTATATAGTAGCTTCATGAACTACTATTCATTTATTTCGCTGCGTATTATTGTACTACTCTGTACCTATGATTCTGTGATTGATTTATCTACTGTATATGTTTTTTCAAATTTTAATTAACAATCTTATATTTTGAGGAATTCAAGTCCGACATGTGCGGATGCGAATAGTTGAAAATATCAGGTCGTTACAGTTGGTATCAGAGCTTTGGCTCTAGGCAAAACTTAGCATATATGGTAAATTTATTTACAGAATCACTTTCATTCGAGTTGAATCTCTTCCCTTTTGACTCGATTTCCTTTGAATTTTGGAATGTCCCTCGGTTCCGAAATTCATTCTTGTCTCTTCTATTTATATTCGTTTTATTCTGGAGTATTCCATAACTCCACTGAATGTTTTGTAAAGGGGGTGAAAACTCCTTTACAATCGGCATTGATTCACCGAAGATTTATATATCCTCGGTTTAGATGCCGCTATCTCTGGTTATGTCGAATTCTATATCTGGTGATCGAATGTCGATTTACCTTGGAATTCTGCATCGATCGTATTCATGAAGTCACGGTTGACCCGGTTAAGGTCGCCACGATTTATAGAAGTATATCCATCTTCTATTTTGTAATTTAATTATCTCATCTTCGATCAAGTCTATCTTCGAATCAGGATTCTATTTATTGGAGTTCCTCTAATTTAAATCTCTATCGTTTCTTTGAAATCCATTCCTGAATCATCCTTTGAAAATCAGGTTATGTTTCAAATTGTTTTATATATCGAAATTATTATCTTGATAAGTATGATTTTATTCTATATATAAAAGTGAAATATTTTAGATAAGGATTATATATCTTTTATAAATGAAAGTTTGAAATTTTGAAAGGATTTGAAATTTTGGAAATTTATAAGGAATTCGATGATATAAAGTATTTATAACTAAGGGATTTTGAATTTTAATTTCGAGGAATTGAACTCCGGTATTTTGAAATTGGTTTTAAGATTTTTGAAATTTTATAATAATATGAGTTGAAAGTATTTTCTGAATAAGAAGTGTTTCAAATCACTCAAACGAGTTCCAATGATTTCAAAGAAATTTCAAAGAAGTTTTAAAAAAATAGAAGTCTAGAACTCACTTTGTCGTTGGAAAATAATTTTGGTGATGAGTGCACGCATCTTCGACATTGATTTTCGAGTTTCAGAGTGAGGGAGAGGCCACTCTAGTAGCTTTGCTGTGCGAGCGACTTTGTGAAACCAATTTTGATTTCAAATTCCGAAGTATGATTTGATATTCGAAAGATATAGGTATATATATTTGAAATAATTTAAAGTAATCCGGTGTTCAATCCTCGAGTTTTCGATTTGATTTAGTATAACTCTATTTATATAAAAAAATTGATTTGCTGATTTCCAACTCTTGGATTTGAAATTTGATTTCACCGACTATTTTGAAGGTTCGAGCACTTCCAAATCAAGGTTTAAAATTTTAAAACTAAGAAATTTTGAAGAGTATAAAATATTTTATAAAGAATATAAGTTTAGTTTTGTATGTTTAAAGTATGAAGAGTATGACTTAAGTAAACTTGAAATTTTTGTTAAATAAATAATTCGAAAAAGGAAAAATGGATTTTTTTTCGTATAGAAATAAATAGTTAAAGGTTTTAAAGGGATAATTATAAATTTAGAAACCATTTTGAGTATAATTGATTTTGAGAAGAATATTTGGTTTTGAAATTAGATTGGAACCAAGACCAGTACTTATATGGTGATTTTGGAAATGAATTTGTTTGACCTAAATTTTGTTGATTTGGAAATTTGGATTATTTTGTAAACCTATTGTTTAAGAACTTTGAAACTGAATATATTTAATTTGGAAGAAAATTTGGTGAAATCGTATATGATCTTGAAATTGAAATGATATTGAAACGAGAAATTTTTTGAGAACCTTGATTTACTAAATACTTGATTCGGGAGTGGTCGAACTTATATAAAATGGATTTGTATAAGTATGAAGTTGATTTGAAATCTATTGATTTAAAAGATACTCAATTTGGAAAGAGAATTCTTTTATAATCGAAGTCTATATAAGTATGATTTGATAACTATTGATCTGGAAAGTATTCGATTTGGAAAAGGAATCCTATATATAATGGACTTTATATAAGTATGATATTTGAAAGTATTTGGAAAGGTACTATATGATATATATTTTTCGAAGTAAAGATATGGAAAGTGCCTTCTGCTTGATATCCGCTTTGTGGCCACATGGTGGATTCATTCTATTGATATTATTCTATCTGATTTTTGGTTTTCCGGATGTGATACTCGAGTGTTCCCACCGTGGCATAACCCATGGTTTTTTTCTCTCGCGACTGCATAGCACAACTGCCTGGCTGAGTCTGACTAGGGGTACAGATTGTTTCCTAGGGGATCCAGGCGTAACCATTGTGTATCCTGCAATCTGTATAGGTCGCATTAGTAGCGAAACTGCCTGGCTGAGATGGCCTAGGGTTATAGATTGTTTCCTGGGGGACTCAGGCGTAACCATTGTGTATCTTGCACCCTACTAGTCATCACGGCGTAACTCGCAAGGCTGAGAAAGCTTACGAATACGGATTGTTTCCTGGGGGATCCAGGCATAACCATTGTGTATCTGCGAACCATGGTTGGACAAAGGTTTTGGTTTGATTGTTTTGTTTGGATTATACTTTCCATATCTGTTTTTTTAAAGGTTTTTCAAGTATTTTCACTAAGTGCTGAAACAGGTCTACTAAGTACTTGAAGAATTCTAGCTTTGCGCCTGATCAATGCATGGCCAGAGTCTGCAAGAACGAGGATAAACTTGTTGAAACATCGAGTTATAAAAAGGAAAAATTCGTTTCGATATAAAAGTATTTTATTATAAAGGTATTTCCAACAAAGAAATTTTGTATTAACATTTGAGATTAAAATTTTATGGTTTGATTTAATTATTCGAGCCTGATACTATCCCTTTGAACCTACTTTATCAGCTAAGCTTTATTTATTCACCTATATTCCGTTTTTCCGAATCTACCCTCCTTTCCTTTTTGAATATAATCTTTAAAATATTGTTTATTTATATACTACATGTTTTAATAGTAAATCATTAGTGTTATTAATATTTCAGAAGTTATTAATTTAATATAACATATTTAAGAAATGAGTATTAATTTATCTATAATGTTGAAAGTGTCTTAAGATAAATTAGTAAATTTATAAACTATGGATTTAATGTGGTCAAATAACTTCCTTGAAAATATAACCAAGGATGTGAATAACTGTTTCCAAATAGTTTTCATATATATTTAAAAAGGTGTTATTTAAAACTTATAAATGGTATTTATAAAGGAAGCAAGAAATTTTACAAATGGGTTTGAAATTTTTTTTGAGTATTAAAGAAAATTTAATTTCAAATGAAGTTTTCAAATGAATATTTCAAGTAAAATTTATATGGTCTTAAATTAATTGTTTATCCTTGTTTTTCAATCTATTTATCTTTCTGGTTGTTTCTATTCTCCTACCTTCTTCCTTTTCGGGGACGAAAAGTTTTGAGTGGGGGAGAGTGTAACGACTTGTAAAATTTTGTTAACTTTTAATGGTTTTATTTAGCGTATTTAATTTGATTTTTGAGAAATTTTAAATAATAATATTTTGAAATAAAATCTTACATTTGGATTACGTATAGTTAACTGTGGCAAATGATAAATTTCCACTAAAAATTAAGAAATTATATTTTAGGCTGAATTTTATTTTTCTAACCTTTCCTTTCCTACGCTCCCTGTTTCCACTTCTTTCATTATGACCGTTCATTATATATATACACTACAACTGGAAAGTTATAAACGTATAAACTTAGATACGTTTTGTATTTATTCAAAATTTAAACCTTACATTTAATTGTGACCTTTTGTCTTCCTTGCTTTCAAAAAAGTTTGAACCATAGCAACGGTAATAAATTATTATAAATTTTTCAACTTAATCTAAGATAACCATTGCTACTAGAATCGTTACTTTTCTAATATATTCATTCCTATTTTCACTGACCTTTTATTTCTTTATTTTTCCACCATCTGAAAAAAATAAAAAAAATGGTTATTCCTTTTATTTTATTCAGTAATCAGCATGACTCTTGTTTACACCGCACCATATTTGACTGTTGATTTTCGTTCAGCATTCTTATTTTAAAAATATGTCGTAGAGTAACGTTGCCTTCACAATTTAAAAATTGCTTTAATAGCTCCTGAATAAATGTGTAGCTGTTGCTTTGATATTTTTTCGGAATTGTGACTTTTCTCTTTTCTTCCGTTCAAATTTGAAACGTGCTACCATTTATTTGCTTTGATTATTTTCCTGAATCAACGTGAATATTTTGCCTTAAATCCTCCACTGAATCATAGCACGTGATTGTGCTATTTCTTTGGTTACTTTTATTTAGTCGTTTTCATTTACTTCTGTTCGTATTTTCTTTCCTTTTTTATTGCTTCTTCCCAGATTTCTCTTCTTTCCCTCTCTATTGTTTCTTCCTCTTCTATATAAACTTGCCTGACACTACAAATTTCGGCCTCTCCTTCACCTTTTCCAAACTCCGCTCCTCCACCGAACCCACTCTTCCCCTTGCGCAATCTCCATCGAAGACGCAGCGACCCTCCCCTATTTCCTCTACTGTTCGCATAACCAGGCGTAGGTAAGTTAAGTTTATATTTGCAAGTGTTATTTATATATATATTATATATAGTTTTATATTTAATGATTTTATCAATACACGTCCACTGTACGTGCCGTTGATGCATATTCTAGCATTCAAAGTTGGTACGCATATTTGTTTATATGGAGTATAGTTATGATATATTGATAGTGGTATAAAAATATAAGATGCATACATATAGTGGTTTATATAAAGTTGTTGGATTTGAATACATATATACACCAAACGTGGTTTCCATTTTTTTTGAAAAGTTTGTTTTGTTTTTAGAAGTGTATGCATATTTAATATATGTGAGTTGTGTTGGATCCGCGAATAGAGTCTGCGTATTTGGCAAGTAGATTTATATTCATTTTTGTTTTAACATTGAGTCCATATATGTATATTTTACAAACCATATTGTATGATTTATTTTATAAGTTTTGTAAATCCGTTATTATATATATATATATATATATATATATATATATATATATATATAGTTTTATAATAAACACGTTTATAACTTTTATTGAAGGTCAATCTACATCTTATTATTATGGAAGTTGTATAGGATTTTTGAAGTTGTTTATTTTCCTAAGTTCGTATATGACATATATTTATATAAAGTTATAATAATTATAGATATATCTTTATGGCCTTATATATATAGACACACACACACACACACACACACACACACACACACACACATACACACACACACTTTGCATACACTTATGTATGGAGTTAGTTTTCTAATATATAAGTTTTCATTTCAGTTGGCATGCATGTTTGCATAAAGGTTAAGGGTGTATATGTGTTTTAGTGTAGACCAGTTGCTTTCGCAAAAAAAAAAAATTAAAGTTATATTAGTTGCTATTTATATATATTGTATAAAGTTTATATTCTAACTTATACTTTCGGTCTGCACAGGTTACAGTATTATATATATTTATAAAATAAGTTATAATATAAGTTATATAAGTAATTCGTACATCCGTTGTCTAAAATTTTATATAAGTCTGCGTATAGGCTTTACTATTTATGTATGGGCAGTTATATATTAGTTTATATATATATAGGTAAAGTAGTCTTTAAAATTTATAATTGTATTGTGAAGTGGATTTTGTACCATATGTATATAGTAGTTTATAAATGAGATTTGAACAGTGTAATTTGTTGAAGTTTTATATATTAATCTTATTTTAAAATATAAATCTTAATGATATTATATACATAGGTCGTATGGGGTGGTTTGAGTCTTAGATTTGTAAATAGAAATTTTGATCTATGTATAAAAATTAAAATGGTTTGGAAAAATTATAAGGATTTTTATTTAACATATATGTTTTATTTCAAATGTTAAAACTATTGGTTTATGTACGAAAAAAAAGGTAAATTATATATATGTGTGTGTGTGTGTGTGATTCGACTTTAAATTTTTCTTAGGGATGCAATTTTGATTTTTATTAAAATAGCAAAATTTTTTGTATATATCAGACTGATTCGGATTCAATTCATAAATTCTTGATTATCAGCCTCGTTCGTCCAGTTCGTGCCAATCCTACTTTGCTTTGAAATTCGTGCTCGGATTTATAATTCAAATTTTAGTGTCCGTATCAATGTGCGTATCCATGTCATCTTCTGTATTCTCTAGCCTCGAAAGATGAGAAATCACTCACGATTAACATTCTTTTATTTGTTAAATTTGATTAAATTGAAACGACAATTGAAATATGATGCTGTAGTTATTTAAATTGTTATATATGTTATTATCTGTAACTGTTCACTTATGGGATATGACACCATATCCTATTGTTTATATTTATTTTTGATGATATATGTCTGTTGTTATTATTATTTTCATATCTGTTATCACTCTGCAAGTTCCCTGTTAGTATAGAAGTCACTATGGGTTGAAATGATACATACCTGAATGGATTTTAGAATAGGAGAATTTCTTTATGGGTTGAAATGATAAACCCAAGCGATTTTCATTTGAGTTGAATTTGGGATTACGGGTTGAAATGATATCCACCCGTATATATTTAACTTACGGATTGAGATGATAAATATATGTATCCCTTGTACATAGAATAGAAAATTTCACATCGACGTCGTGGTCTATATGAATGTTTTGAAAATAATTTCTATGGTCTTGAAAAGAAATATATGGTTTTAATGAATATTGATTTAAAGTATTATATATAAAGGTTATTTTATATATAGATTTAATATTAAGATAATTTAATTATGATTGATTTTATTAATATGAAATATGTTTAAGGATTTATTAAATTTGTATTTCTGAAATAGATTTGTGGAATAAATTTTATAAGCTAAGGTTTGAAGATATATTTGGGACTTATTTGAATTTGTCATTAATTAAGGATTTTATTTAGTTAAATCAATTTGAAACTAATAAATTCGAAACTTTAACATATGATCCTATATCTTGAATTTTTATTTAAGAAATTTAATGGATGATTCATGCCTAAAGAAATCGAAGGTAATATATAGAAAATGTAAATTTAAGGTCATATAAATAATACTGAATTTATTAAGAGAATGTTTTAAAACTAAATAATAGTGAAGTCAAGTTGGGAGATAAACGCAACTATCAAAGTTTAGTCTTTGAAATGGTTAATATTTAAAGCTCCGAAATATATTAACTTCGAATTATTGAAATTTAAATGGTTTATTTTGTGGTTCAAATCCGTATTTAAAATAGATAAAATTTGAATTAGTTTAGTCAGAAACTAAATTGAATGGAAATTGATAAATTTTGATTTAATTAAATTTGAACGGGAAGGTCGAGTTGATTTTTGAAACGATTTGTGAAGTTTGAGGAAATAAAAATACTTTACTTCATAAATTATTGGATATATATACTAATTTGGAAAATAGAGATATTTGAAATGAAATTGATATTTTAGTTTTGAAATATAAATAAAATTGAAATGACCACGATGTTATAGTTTATATTTCTACCATGTAGATAGTTCATTGGATCCTTAGAGGATGGGTATCCCAAACATCCTCTAAGTTAATTATATTTCAGTTAATATTTCACTTGAGTTGGATTTATAAATATAAGAATGTTAATCCTGACTCGAGTGTTTTGTGTTTTGCTTTACGCTCGGGTCAGACTGAGTGATACAGCATTTGAGACTCACCTTCGAAGTTAGAGCTTTGCTTGAAGATCCAGCTATCTATCCTTTCAGTCATCTAGTCGATTGGTTCAGAGAAGTCATCTGTCCGTATTAGAGACTTCACTGCATCTGGGATTTTCTGATTTATTTTATTTCTAACTCTGTTTATATAGTAGCTTCATGAA
This sequence comes from Allium cepa, assembly GCA_030765085.1. Lineage (NCBI taxonomy): Eukaryota > Viridiplantae > Streptophyta > Magnoliopsida > Asparagales > Amaryllidaceae > Allium > Allium cepa. The sequence goes on from CM060942.1 coordinate 620,818,586, forward strand.
CTACTATTCATTTATTCCACTGCGTATTATTGTACTACTCTGTATCTGTAATTCTGTGATTGATTTGTTTACTGTATATGTTTTGCCAAATTTCAATTAACAATCTGATATTTTAAGCAATTCAAGTCCGACATGTGCGGATGCGAATGGTTGAAAATATCATGTCGTTACAATTATAACTTTTATGAAATTGAGTTTTACATATATACAATACATACATACCAGGAAACAAATACCTTCATGCAATTAGGTGATAAAAAGAATAATTGATATTTCAACATAGAAAGATATAATGTTTGGGAAATAAAAAAAATTACTATTATTAATTTATCTTTAATAATAGTTGTAATAGATTTGCTGTCACACTTTTTTGGTATCAACGCGAACTACCAAAAACGCCATCTATATATTATCAAATCTTAACCATTTAAAAATAAGATCTAATATTAAACTTTTTTACAAATTCAAATGTCCCTAGAAGAAGGATCTAACGAATAAAAATGCTTTATGAATTCGGAAAACTTTTAAAATATGATCTAAAATTAAACTTTTTTTTAGAAATTCAGAATACTTCTTTACAAATACACAAATCTTAATATCACTTGAAAATATAAAAAAAATCATTTTTTATTGATTTAAACATATACAATTTATAAGAAAAATAATTCACGCGCGAAGCGTGCCGTGACACTGGTTATTCTATATTTGTTGTCAATGAGTGGTATTGTTTTGATTATTAGAACGAATTTTTGAACTTTCAACTTTTCCTTCTTAGTGGAAGAAAAGAACAAGGGAAAATATCTATGAGGAGAAAACAGGATTTTGTTAGTTTAATTCTTTTCATTGGTTCACTAAAAAGTTTCTTATTTGGTGCCTCATTTGCCCCTCTTATCTTCAGCATTTCAAATTGAATGCATTGAAAATAATGCTATTCACCATTTCATTTTGATAAAAAATAAAAGTAAAAATAAAAATAAAAATAAAGGGGACGCAAAGTGTGATCATGTTCAGGAAAAATTTGAAGTTCAACCTCTGTACTGAACATCTAGAAGATACGATTATACTTATTATCTTCGGCCAATACTGTCATGTTATAAATTCAAATGAATAGAGAGACAAATGAACTATGATCAAAATAAAATCTTTAAGAATAAATGGAAAAGGGTGCATGTACCATACATGACCCAATCAATGCAGAAAATATTCATGATCATTTCAATCATTCTTGATCATCTTCAAATTTTAGTATCTATATAAAGACCAATTCCTTCTCATACACAACCACCGTAGAAAAAAATCCTCAAAATGGAAGTCGCATTTCTAGTTCTTCCACTTACTTTCATTCTTTTTCTGCATCCAATGCTTACAAGCTCCATAAGCTTCAGCATCAAACTGACTCACGATCACCATAGCAACTTTTCCATACTAGCAGCCAAATCTCCAAAATCGGGACTCTTCCCCAACAACGCAAACCACTTAATGGAATTCTCCATTGGCACACCTCCTGTAAAAGTGCGTGCAATCCTCGACACAGGAAGTGATCTTTTGTGGTCGAGATGCAAGCCATGTACTGAATGCAGCGGTAGGTCGTTTCCTGTGTTCAACCCTCAAGCCTCTTCCACGTACAAAAAGCTTCCTTGTGGTTCAACTTTTTGCAAGATTGTTGATCCAGCTGCTTGCTCTAAAGGTTCCACTTGCCAGTATTTTGCTGGCTATGGTGATGGATCTTTTACCGCTGGTATACATAATTTTCTCTATTCTTCATATAGCTTTCTTTGATCAATTTTGTCCCCATGTTGATGCAGATTTATAGTTATGTCTCTAAAACTTTACGGTGATATATAGGTGCAGTAATTTTGATGATTATCAAATGAAGAAAACAAATCAAATATCAAAAAATATAATAAATGATACGACAAAACATTAACCTGGCAGATTTCGTTTACATTTTTTTACATTATACAATAAAAACATTAAAATGTCGGATTTCACAAAAAGGAAAAAAGGGAAAAAAAAAAGTATGTAATATTTTTAAGATATATAAATTTGATGTCTACATTATTATTATTATTGAAGCTATAATATCGATGAACTTCAAGTTTCTAAAATGCAGTATGTCAAAATAAAATATTCATATAAAATTTAAATTATTTACAAAAAATAAAAAATTTAAGATTTCATATCTTTTGACAACTTCTGAAAGAGAAAAATATATTGATTGTAGGCAAATTAATAATCATGTTAAAAAATTGATTAATTTACCATTTTCTTTATTTCTTTCCTCTTTTTCCCCCCTATTTACATGATTTTTCCATTTTTATTCAATAGGGTCTAGATTGTTTACCAAAACACTTGGGATTGTTAATCAGAACACTTTGGATCAATATATTTTTGCTCGTGTTTAATAAAATGTACATATCAGTTTTTTTCCACTATATTTGCATGTTTAATAAAATGTACATATCAGTTTTTTTTTCCACTAAATGACAGGCACTCTCTCAAGCGAAACAATCACATTCGCCACAACAGACGGTCGCTCCGTATCAATACCAAACATTGTATTCGGGTGTGGCCACAACAACAGCGGCAGCATAGACGGAAATCAAGTGGGCATAGCCGGCTTCAGGCCCGAGCCCATCTCCATTCTTTCCCAATTAAACCCCCTCATCAAAGGAAGATTCTCCCACTGTCTAGTCCCCTTCCACCAAAAATCATCCTTCAGCACCATGCACTTTGGTGACGCGGCCGTAATCTCCGGCAAAAACGTAGTATCCACTCCATTAGTCGACCCTAAAATTTACTCCGTCACTCTCGAAAGCATCTCCATTGGAGGGAAGAACATAAAGGTAAAGGCATCCTCAAATGAAAAGGGGAACATGTTCATCGATTCAGGCACAACTGTCACGCTATTAAAGGCTAATGTGTTGAAACAACTTGCTGATGAAGTTTCTGCTCTTGTTAAGATTCCAATAACCATGGACCCTGGCAACACGTTCTACTGTTTTAGGGCAGGGTCGAGGGATAAGTTTCCAGCTATGACGTTTAACTTTGAGGGAGGTGCAAGGTTGGTGATGAAGCCATATAACACGTACACGCCGCCTAGTCCGGATGGATTGGTTTGTCTAGTAATGCAGGCCACTGGTGGGATGCCTGTATTCGGAAATACTGTACAGCAGAATTTCCATATTGGTTATGATCTGGTGAGGAAGAGGGTTTCTTTTGCGCCTACGGACTGTTCTAAAATGTCAAGATGAACAAGATACTTGTTTATGTGAATGATTTTGTTGGTGTTATATATTGAGCGATTAGTGACCTGAAATAAATTTTCTGGAAAGAAATTGACAGATAATTGACTTCATGATTTCTTCCTAATGTACTTCATCACTTTCCATTTCATATAAATTCTCGTTTTATTACGAATGTGTATTAAACTTATTAGAAATGAATAAAGCTAAAACTATTGAATGAAGAAGAGACTACATAAAGAAATGCTAGAAATTTTATAAAAAGATGGAGAATTGAATTTGACACCAAGCAAGAGAAATGCGTATTTTACAAATGAGAAAAAGATTTTTATTACAAACTTCGGTTATAACTTTTTCGTTGATTCCTAATATGACTAACCCTAATTTTTGCTAGGGTTTGATGTTCTGAAGAAACTGAGTAAATGAAGTAATGAAGTGCAGCTAGGGTTAGTAGAATAAGATGCATAAGCTGGTCTGGTGTATTAACGGGTATTGTACCAGGTCTATTTGGGCTTTGGGCCTAGGTAATTGCTTTTTCAAAAAAAAAAAAACGTTTTTGTTGATTGATTACTATTTAGAGAAAGCACTCATGTTTACAGCAGCACATCTCATAAATGGATGGTTGAGATATTTTTAATACATGTCCAAATTTTAGAATCTTCAATATAACTTAATTATCTTCATAAATATCAAAATTAGTATTGCTCAAAATAATTAATGTTTCCAAAATAATCAATGTAGATCAAAATCAAATTTATTTTCAATGGATGAGTTAATAAGTGAAGACATTAATTTCAATGACGAATTTAGAATCTCAGGCAAAGGAAGACGGAAAAAATTTAATTCGTTTAAAAAACGGAAAACGGAATTTTATATCTAATGAATATTATGTTCTTTAAATACGCAAATAAATATCTTCAAGTATCGGGCAACTTCTGGAAAAAGGGCTATGATATTCACATGAGAAACCATACTCGCTTTATGAGCGATGGTCGGGGGGTTAACAGCCAAAGCAGCAATGTCAAATAATAGAACGTTTCCATTGAATATTCCATATAATGATCCTAAATGTTTAAAAGCATGTTATAATCATGGATTTGACATTTAAGATTTGGGCATCTTACTTTTCAAGGCTTAAACTAGTTAAAAGAAAATACGGTAAAAGGTTACCATCCATTAATCACATTAATCAATCGTGTGACGAATGCTTATTCGAAAAGCAATCAACAAAAAGGTTTTCAAAAGAATCCACAACAAGAGCTAAAAAGCCATTAGAACTAATTCATACAAATAGATCTGGTCCAATAAAAATGTATGTACTTGGAAAAAGTAATTATTTTGCAATTTATTAATTATTTTAGTAGAAGAACATGAGCATGTTTCCTTAAACAAAAACCGGATGTGTTTGAGACCCCCTTCACCAAACTTGATTTTGTAACTCCAAGAAAATCTCGCAATCTTTCAAAATCTTCATGCTTCAAACGTCTTTATGAAAATATCCGGTACCTAATCTTTTGAATTAATACACTTTGTGTGGACTCCTTTTCTTTGTAATGCATTCTCCAATAAAATGACAAGGTCTATCGATATGCGAACATCAATCGTGGAAGACGAGTTCTTCGCAAGGGCTATGCCTGACTTGTTGTATGTACAACGTTTGCTGCATTATTAACTCCTTCAAATAGTTCTTAAAACCAAATTATATGATGAACACAAGTTGAAGCAGCAACATATTCATCTTCACAGGCGGAAAACGTCACAATTGGTTGTTTTTTGAACTGCAAGTGAAAGTTGTGCCTCTCATGAAGAAAACAAATCCACTTCTACTTTTGTGACCATTAACATCTCCAATCCAATAAGTATCACTATTGTTACACTCATTTTCCAAAACGTTGTCTAAGACAAATTGATGCAAGCACTGGACCGAATGAACCACTCTCATAATAGAAGTTGAACTACGAAAAGGAATCAAGAAGAAAAGGAAAAGTCCAGATAGTACTACGCCCAAGCATTAAGTCAGTGGCAAAACATAAGAACTGCGTCTTCCCATCGAGCATACGTTTGGCTTATAGTACGGTGCCGATAACCTGAGATAGCCACAAAGTATAGAGACTGCTCTACAATCCTAACACTTACTTCTCTTGGAACTGGACCAACTCATAGCGAAAGTTATGCTCGAATTTCAAGAAACTTTCTCTTATTGGATTTATATTGGACCAATGAGGTCTAATTTATTTAGACCATTTCTAAATTTTATTTGAATAATAGCTCTTATTTTATTTAAATTTATAAATTATATACCATTTTATTTAATTTATATTTTGTACATATAAATATACACATATGTATCATATACATATATGCATGTATGTGCGTGTGTAACATGATAACCCATGCAAAGAATAGCATACCTGTATATAGATGCTGAAATTTATATCGCAACAGACATATTAGCCTATCCAGTATGTATTGTATGTTGTGCAAATGTATGTATGTAAGTTTGTTATTTATATAAATATCGAATGTATGTATGTATGTAAATGTATAAACAAATTTTATTCAAATAATTTTACAAGGATGAAAATATTTAAACACTTGTGTGTGTATACACCAGTACGAGGCAAATGTAAAGTAACATGGTAAAACAACATTATTAACTTGTGTACATGTCTTAAAATTTGTGTACATGCTCTAAAATTTACGCTGGGGAAAAATAAGATATTTTAACCACAGAGAGCATGGTCCAAGCAACATATTTTTAAAAACATACAATGTTTGTTCTCCTAACAGCTTAAAATCTGGTACATTAACATTCAAACTGCATAACTGCAAAATGCGTAGTTGCAAGTGGAATACAATAAGGCCATTTCAGTATATGAAAACGATGACAAAATATCGAAACAATTATTGTACAAACGGAAAAAACAAACAAAGTCACAATATTCTTCATTTTCGGCCATTGAAAAATGTGTTCCACGGTTGAAGTATTGAAGCAAGAAGAAGAATAATGCCTAGAAAAGTGAAAAGGATTTTTATTACAAACTTCGATTATAACTTTTTTGTTGATTCCAAAAATGACAAACCCTAATTTTTGCTAGGGTTTGATGTTCTGAAGAAACTGAGTAAATGAAGTAATGAAGTCCGGCTAGGGTTAGTAGAATAAGATGCATAAGCTGGTCTGGTGCATTAACGGGTATTGTACCAGGTCTATTTGGGCTTTGGGCCTAGGTAATTGCTTTTTCAATAAATAAATAAATAATAATACGCTTTTTGTTGATTTATTACTATTTAGAGAAAGCACTCATATTTATAGCAGCACATCTCATAAATGGATGGTTGAGGTATTTTTAATACATGTCCAAACTTTAGAATCTTCAATATAACTTAATTATCTTCATAAATATCAAAATTAGTATTGCTCAAAATAATTAATGTTTCCAAAATAATCAATGTAGATCAAAATCAAATTTATTTTCAATGGATGAGTTAATAAGTGAAGACATTAAATTCAATGACGAATTTAGAATCTCAGGCAAAGGAAGAGGGAAAAAAATCTAATTCGTTTAAAATACGAAAAACGGAATTTTATATCTAATGAATATTTTGTTCTTTAAATACGAAAACAAATATTTTTAAGTATTGGGCAACTTCTAGAAAAAGGGCTATGATATTCACATGAGAAACCATGCTCGCTTTATGAGCGATGGTCGAGGGGATTAATAGCCAAAGCAGCAATGTCAAATAATATAATGTTTCCATTGAATGTTCCATATAATGACCCTAAATGTTTAAAAGCATGTTATAATCATGGATTTGACATTTAAGATTTGGACATCTTACTTTTCAAGGCTTAAACTAGTTAAAAAAATACGGTAAAAGGTTACCATCCATTAATCACATTAATCAATCGTGTGACGAATGCTTATTCGAAAAGCAACCAACAAAAAGGTTTTCAAAAGAATCCACAACAAGAGCTAAAAGCCATTAGAACTAATTCATACAGATACATCTGGTCCAATAAAACTATATGCACTTGGAAAACGTAATTATTTTGCAATTTATTAATTTTTTTAGTAGAAGAACATGAGGTTGTTTCCTTAAACAAAAACCCGATGTGTTTGGGACCCCCTCCACAAACTTGATTTTGTAACTCCAAGAAAATCTCGTAATCTTTCAAAATCTTCATGCTTCAAACGTCTTTATGAAAATATCGGGTACCTGATCTTTTGAATTAACACACTTTTTTTGGACTCCTTTTCTTTGTAATGCATTCTCAAATATAACGACAAGGTGTATCGATATGCGAACTTCAATCGTGGAAGACGGGTTCTTCGCAAGGGCTACGGCTGACTTGTTGTATGTACAACATTTGTTGCATTATTAACTCCTTCAGTAGTTCTTAAAACCAAATTATATGATGAACACAAGTTGAAGCAGCAACATACTCATCTTCACAGGCGGAAAACGTCACAATTGGTTGTTTTTGAACTCCAAGTGAAAGTTGTGCCTCCCGTGAAGAAAACAAATCCATTCTTTTGTGACCATCAACATCTCCAATCCAATCAGTATCACTATTGTTACACTCATTTTTCCAAAACGTTGTCTAAGACAAATTGATGCAAGCACTGGACCGAATGAACCACTCTCACAATAGAAGTTGAACTACGAAAAGGAATCGAGAAGAAAAGGCAAAGTCCAGATAGTACTACGCCCAAGCTTTAAGTCAGTGGCAAAACATAAGAACCGCGTCTTCCTATCGAGCATAGGTTTGGCTTATAATACGGTGCCGGTAACCTGAGATAGCCACAAAATATAGAGACTGCTTTGCAATCCTAACACTTACTTCTGTTGGAACTGGACCAACTCACAGCGGAAGTTATGGGCGAATTTCAAAAAACTTTCTCTTATTGGATTTATATTGGACCAATGAGGTCTAATTTATTTAGAACATTTCTAAATTTTATTTAAATAATAGCTCTTATTTTATCTAAATTTATAAATTATATACCATTTTATTTAATTTATATTTTATACGTATAAATATACACATATGTATCATATACATATATGCATGTGCGTGCATGTGTAACATGATAACCCATGCAAAGAATAACATACATGTATATAGATGCTGAGATTTATATCCCGAAGGACATATTAGCCTATCCAGTATGTATTGTATGTATGTAGGTTTGTTATTTATATAAATATCGAATGTTTGTATATATGTAAATGAATAAACAAATGTTATTCAAATAATTTTACAAGGATGAAAATATTTAAACACTTGTGTGTCTGTGTGTGTATATAACCTTTATATATATACACCAGCACGAGGCAGATGGAAAGTAATATAGTAAAACAACATTATTAACTTGTGTACGTGTCTTAAAATTTGTGTACATGCTTTAAAATTTAAGCTGGGAAAAAAGAAGATATTTTAACCACAGAGAGCACGGTCCAAGCAACAAATTTTTGAAAACATACAATGTTTGTTCTACTAACAGCTTAAAATCTGGTACATTAACATTCAAATTGCATAACTGCAAAATGCGTTGTTGTTATTGGAATACAATAAGGCCATTTCACTGAAAACGATGACATAATATCGAAACAATTATTGTACAAACGGAAAAAACAAACAAAGTCACAATATTCTTCATTTTCGGCCATTGAAAAATGTGTTCCACGGTTGAAGTATTGAAGCAAGAAAAAGAATAATGCCCAGAAAAGTGAATAATGTGAATGCAGTTGTCTTCAATGCACCTGTGCATTTACGGATCATTGCCAATTCTGTTATTATTGTTATATGTTAGTATGTTGGGTTTCTATCCAAAGCCAGCACCATAAGCCACCATTCAACAGTTCTAAAAATACTTTGCTAACAATATAAATTTAAATCAGTATGAGTATGAATTGATATCTACTATGAATGCTCCTGCGCAGTGGTATTAGTTAAATTTCCCATTATCAAACTAACACTTGAATATGAAAGATCATTAGTTTAAAAATTATAATTAGTGCAAAATCGCTTTGTTTCATTAAAATTTTATGGGATATTTTTTTCACATGATAATATACAAAAGATGATGGGCTTGTTTTCTAATCATCATATTCATACCATTTTTTACTATTCTTTGGGGTGTCATTGTTTATCTTTTATAAACTTTTTGTAAAAGTAGTGTGTGCAGCATATTAATTTGAACAATGAAGTGAAAATGTGAATATAGATGAAAGTGATACTGGCTGTAGGTTGTGTTTGCATTTTAGATGTTTGCATTTGTTACGCACGTCCTCGTCTATGGTTGGCCAACTCGACTTCTCTTGCATCGCTTTCCATCCTTCTTGTCAAGCTCTTTATGCTAACCGACATTGTTCTCGCTGTTGAACATTCATCCGCTTATCATGGAAAATTTGAAATAAATTATGTCAAAATGGTAATGGATAAAATATCATCAACTACGTGCTGGTAATACACATTTTTATGCTAGAACACGCAGACATAATTTATGCAAATTTCAGCTTATTCCATGTTAGAATGCTACAATGATGCATCATTCAATAACACTGCGATAGTCATTTATAATCAATAAATATTTATATGGTGTGTGACAACTGTCATTCTATAGAACCTTATTACATAGCAGTTGAGCAATGCAAAGTGAAATATAAGTATAAGAATAGTAGTGAATAAACATTGATAGCCTGTAAGAAGTAAGTATGTATAACTTGTTCCAATAATAGTGAGAGAGAAAAAATAGAATGGAGATATTCAAAGATGAATGGTAGTTTAAGTAGTGTTGTAATCGTTGTTGTTATGGATTAAATAGTAAAAAAAAAAGTTTGGATTCTATAATAAAAGTATAAATTATTCAAGTGAGGCAAAGTCAACAATTATGACTGTTAGCTTTTTGAAAGCATGTTGTCTAAATTGCTTGCAGTCGGTAAAAGAAAACAACTAAATGGTGTTACCCTAAATTCTTGGATCTCTGCCTTTGAATTACTTCTCCTCCACTAAATCCTGGAGCTAAATGGTTTTCTGAAGGAAAAGAGAAAGAAGGATAAAAATATCTAAGTTTAGATAAGCATGACATAAGCTATTAATTGATAAACGGTAATAAATTGCACAACCAATCTTAGATATGCAGTAAGTATGGAAACTAAAAATTTGTAGCTGAAGGATATAAATGCCACAAATTGAAAATTCAAGTGATAAAAGTTTCTTGGGTGTATCATACAAAAAATTAAATATGAAAACAATGGTTAAAGATGGAAAAAGCTATTAACATACCATTAAAAGCTTGGAAATAACATTGAGTAATAAATCTATCTGATAATCAATTCATGTGGATAATGGTATTAGTAAGTATTACAGGCGTTTTGAATCATGGAAACAATATAAATATTTGTTAATAAACGTTATCATAGATTTATTTTTAATTCGTTAAAAAAAAGATGTTTGCACTAAATTTTGAAACTTAATTTGTCGGTTGGGTAAGTATCATTAAGATAAATAAAACTTTAATTAGGCAATATAATTAAGTGTATCGTAAAGAAATTTCATAGACTAAATCAATGGGTATGAAAGTAGAAACATCCTTTACATACGATTAAAGCCTAAGCAAATAATATGGCGGTTGTTTGTATAATATACTACAATATTCTCCCTATCGAATCTCCTATTCTTTGAGTTAAATAGTTTGTTTTGTTCGCATTTTGTATAGTAAATATTCAGTGCAATATAGAGTGATATACGGTCAATTCTTTATTGTGATTTAAGACCAAAAATTACTTAATACATGAAAGAGGAATGTTTGAAAAAATAAAGAAACATGTTTTCTAATGTCAGTTGTTGATTTAGCATAGAAAAGCCAAAAAATAATTAATACGTGCCATGGTATGTAGAAATTCACAAAAGGAAATTTATTCAGCCATATGTATTAAATATGGACACTAGAAATTAGTGTTGAAGAATATAAATGCCATAAAAAATTGAAGTGATAAAAGTAGTATGTGTGTTTCATACAAAAAATTAGATATAAAAGAAAGGAAAGGTTCTATTAACATATCGTTAAAAACTTGAACATAGTATTAACTAATAAATCTATCTAATAATCAATTCACATAGGTAATCAAATTAGTAATTTGGAGAGGCGTTTTTTTGGTCTTGTTTATTAAAGATTTTTTTGCGGGAACTATATAAACATTTGTTAAGTAATAAGTTATCAAAAATTAAATTTCTATTCGGTAAAAATAATTTGGACATATGTATAAATTGAGGAAAAATAATGTGGCAGTTTAGTAAGTATCCATTATTAGAAGTAACATTTAATCAGGTAAAATAATTAAGTCTATCATACATAAATTTTGGAGATAAGTATAATGGCATTAATAGTATAAACGGTTACTACATACGATTAAAAGCCAAAGCATATAATGTGGCAGTTAATGATATGGACAAAAGGAATGTTAGTCAATGAGCATGCTGTTAAGTTTGAAAACAATGATACTATCTGAACAGTAGCAGTATGTGACTTCTATCTTAAAAGGTATGAGTTATGTAAGTGCAACTGGAAATAGTATGTATTAGACAAGAGCCGAACAGGTAATTATAAAGGATACAAATGTTCAGAAGCTCTTTATATAAGCATCCATTATCATAAGATAAAATTTCAATAAGGAAATATAATTAAGTATAACACAAAGCTATCAATCTTTTTGATATTTGGTAATTATCATAAGCCAAATATTGGCTCATGCAATATAATTAAGTGTATGTAAAACTGTTTAGAGATCAAAGCAATGGCAATAAAAGTATAAACATCTATAAATATACCATTTAAAGCTTAAGCACATATCAGACATTTTGGTTATGTAATCATGTTGTCCAGTTATATATATTTTTTGCAAAATTTTGAGATTATTTGTCAAAGAGATTTTCAATGAGAGCTGCTTAAATAGTTGGTGTATCAATTCTCATATAACAGAACTTTATCTCATGCGGAATTAACTTTTCCATTTAAAAATTTTAGTGATAAAAAGAATGGCAACAAAAGTACATCATTGAAAAGTTCATTAAAAAGGTAAGAATAACATTTATATATCAATCCTTTTGCTTTTCTTTGTGCAATTATATATTGATTCCTGCAAAAGTTTGTGATTGTTTGGTAAAGAGTTTTTAAGTGGAAACTATGGAAAAGAGTGATCAACATCAGTTGTTAATTAGTTGGTTAAATTTCACCCGATAAAAGAAGTAGGTCTAACAATGGGAAAAAAGTACGACGAAATAATAAGACATACTTATCTCTTTTTAACCTCTTAAATATAACTGATTAGCTACACAGGTACAATGGTTAATATGACCTTAAATATTCATGACCTCTAATAAATAATATAGCAAATAGGGTTTCGTCCATAGTCATAGTATGGATGAATTATTGGAATATAAAATGAAACAGAAGTAAAATTAAGCATATAAGAGTAGTATGAAGTTTACCCCACTGATAGTTTGTTGGTGTCTCCTTAATTTTTATATCGAACCCAAAATTTGCAAATCAAACCAACAAATCACCAACTTTTCAGGAGAAGTATCTATCTGGTTTTAGTATAGAATTCATCGAGTTGGAGGAAGATGAGAGCACACTCCAGATGTCGATGCCAGTCAATCCAGATGTCGAAGCCGGTCAATCCTTTTCTTTTACCACCTACTGTCATATTCGCATTCTTAGATCTAAGCAGCATACTGATTGTATTTTTAAGGAAAGAGTGAAATATCTAAAAATCATACTGATTGTAGATTAAGGAAAGAGTGAAATAGCAAAAAATTACAAGAGGCGGTTGACTTAATCGTGGCGGTTTTACTAGGGAAGAAGACAATGGTAAAAAAAACGTGAAGAATAGTTGAGGATAGTGTGAAGATTGATTGACTCCATCGTGTACTTTCAGTGGTTTGAGAAAATGGGAAGGAGAAATGACATGTATGCCCTCTGTCTTTTTTGTCAGTTTAAGTTTTTTTAGCTCCAAGAATTGGTTTATTGGGAAGTTCAAAAAAGCTTCACCAGGTTAAAGTATTTGCATCATTAGTGGATTAATGGATATATATATATATATATATATATATATATATGTGTGTGTGTGTGTTTGTGTGTGTGTGTTAAATATTAGTAATTTATACACACACACACACACATAATTATGTATTATCTAATGAATATTAAAATAATATATGTATGTACATAATATGTATAAAGTATTTTTTAATATATATATACATATAAACATATTTATAACATATATTGTATATATGCATGTATAACTAATAAAATTTAAAAAAATTATTTTTTTACTTCCAAATCATAAACACAGCATTAAAAAAATTAATTATAAATTTAGTTATATTAATCTATATATATATATAATAATAATATATATATATATATAGTAATTAATTAGTCGAAATATAACAAAAAATTAATAATAATATTTTCGAAAAGTAGTTTTTAAATTTAATTTTTTAGAAAATCTTGCAGATATTTTAAGTTTTGAAGAAATTTTCCATAATTTTTTAATCAAAATCTATTTTTAAATAATTAATTAATTTCGATCGTATATTATAACAATTCTTAAAAATATTAATGTTCATTATTAAATATTAAATTTTGGATGAACTAATTTTTAAAAAATTTAAACTTAATTTTTGAAACATATTTATTTTATATAAATTATTTAAATAATATATTGATTTAAATAATAGTAAATAATAATTTAAAAATACATTAGTGTTACCTAAAATTACAATTATAGTAAACGAGCATAACGGCACGCGCTTCGCACGTGAATTGTTGTTGTATGAATATTGTGTATTTTACATACGCAAGGAAAAATGATGTGCACAAATGTTGCTTGGTTTATAAAACTATCACTCCATGAAAAAGAAGTAGAAAGGCTAAACTATATAAACATATTCGAAAGTAATGCTTATAAAATTTATTCGACTATTTTATCTTTTAGTCGATATAAGTACATCTATATAAACAACATTTTTAGTATAAGTTCCCAATTTTCCATGAACTTTTCCATCTTTTATCAAAACTTTCGTGTTACTCGTTGAAACACCTCTTGATAACGCGACATAAAGCTGACCATGGCCAAACACGTGTTGAGGCAAGTAAATTCCTATGTGGAATTGTCCGTCCTTGTGCTTTATTGAAAGTGAGGGCAAAACTCAACCTTATAGGAAATTGTTTGCGCAATAATGTGAATGGAAAACGGATATCTTCGGAAGGCTTCATAGGTTTTCTTGGTAAGAAAACTAGATCTCCTACAAATTGTCCTGTGGCAATCTCTGCATCTATATGGTTTCTATAAAATTCGCGACATATTAATCTGGTACCATTGCATGATCCATTCATTGGATCAAGATTCCGGAGTAGCATGATCTGTCCTCCTTTCTTTAAGACCAACTTATGTGGAGGCAAACCACCTGGAGCTATTGAATTAAGGTATTCGAATTGGTATAGATTTCTTGTATCGTCTTCGACAAAATCAAATGAGTAGTACGTATGTAATTCTCTAGGAAATAGATTAATAACTTGGTTATTCAACTTATCGACGCATTCATTGAGAGGGATAATTAAAGCTCTTGCTACAATATATTCCTTTTGGAATGCATTTTCTTGTAATGTGGGAAAAATTGTATTTATAAGAGTAGTTATTGAACATTCATCTTCCTATGGTGCTACCATTTCATCCGGAATTCGAATCAAGTCATCGCCTGTGTGTGGTTCATTCCCATCACCAACACGTAATAGAAAATTCAAATAGAAAGAATCTTTTTTGCTTTCATATTTTGAGTAAGTTAGATGACTTCTAAATGATTCCATAGTGGTGATTTGACAATGCATGCATCGATTGTTTCTGCTATTATATCACGTTGTACAACGGGTAAGACTTGTCGAAAATCCCCTCCAATAATAAGAATTTTACCTCCAAATGGCAAGTTATTCCCTATAATATCCTTAAGGGTTCATCCAATGCTTCGAAAGCATATCTATGAGTCATAGTTGCTTCATCCCAAATAAGAATGGATGCTTGAAGTAAAAGATCTGCTAATTCTGATTGTTTAGATATCATACACATTGATTCAGATGTTGTATTAATTGGAATTTTGAATCTCGAATGCGCCGTTCGAACGCCTGGTAGAATAGTCGCAGCAATCCCGGATGTGGCTGTTGTAAGTGCAATCAAACCTTCTTGTCGAAGTGTTGCAAGTATTGCTCGATAGAGAAACGTCTTTCCTATTCCACCAGGACCATCAATAAAATAAATCATGCTCTCTTTATTATTAACAACATTCATAATTGCAGTATATGCATGCAATTGGGATTCATTCGACTTGCTAGCAAAAGTTAAATCCTCTTTTGGTGTTATAATAGAATACTTCTCATTTATTAATGTCGAGGTTAATGAACGATGATCTATGTCATCTCTAACTGTTGGAAGGTTGTAATCAGAAACTTTTTTATAATGGTTCATTAATAAAACATTAAGATCTTTTAAAAGATGATTTTCAAGTACAACTCGGCATGTTACACTTGAACTCGAATAATCTTCTATCATATAGTAGAAAAATTCATCCCATAATTTTCTAATACCGGTTGGTGTACAATAAATCAAGATTCTAGCAAATAATCTTCTCAAAGATGATGGCATTCATGTGGCTGATGCTTCCTGCAAACATGCTCTAATGCTTTGATCTTCCTCCAACAGTCCTATCTTCTCCGCTATTTTCTAAAAAGTTGGATATTTAATACCATCAACTATGAGAAGATAATCAAATGAGGTTGGTCCTTTTACATGATTTAGAAGGATTCTCAAGTAGTAACGTTCTCCTTCTGATGGTGAAACGCTATAAATCCTCCCTATGACTTCTTTTTATGATGTCCTACGTCTCCATTTTTTTATAACTGTTACCCACCTGTATTTCTCTGGAATTCACGATATAAAAATTGTCTTGCTTAGGGATCTTGCGAGTTTGTGTTGAAGAACTCAATTAGCATCGATGTAGAGAGGCTTTCATCCAACAAAATATTAGACACTATTTGATTAGAATGATACGTGAATTGTTGCCTACTTGGTAAGTGTATTTGTAATCGTTGAATGGAAGGATAAATTGTATGCAGTGAAAATTCAAAAATTCTCTAAAAGGCCTCTTGAGGGCATATCCATCTTGCATCAACAAACTTTTGAATTTCATTGTACTCACTTCCTGGACGAACTTCAACTGCCACACGATCTGGACCTTTGTAGACATACTTGTATAGGTGTTTGATAGATTTGATACTTGTACAAACTTCTACATTAATATGGCAATCATATTTATTTAACAACCATGGATTATATGGGACAACCCAACGATTATCGACAACAAAATCATTGTCATTGTCTAATGCAATGCTTCTACCATTATCTCGCCTCCAATAGATTGGATATGAATCATTGTCTTGAAGAGTAGTTGGAGAAAATTGTTTTTGACAATTCTTTTTGCATTTTCCATCTTTCATACATGGTGAACTTGATCGATGTCTTCCGCATGGTCCATGAAGCATCCATTTAATAACAGTAGTATATAATTCTGCTTCTTCGTCACGGTCTAGGAATTATGCTCTTACAATAGCATCATAATCATCCGGGCTATGAAGTTTATCTTGCTCATTTAATATGACAAGAATATGAGCATGAGGAAGTCCTCTTTTCTGAAATTCTATAACATGCACATGTGCTGCAACTAAACCGAGAACTTGTTTGCTATAAATATCGTCTTTTAGCTGCTCATGTTTTGCATGAAATATTCTTTTCGTAAGATCTGGACGATCTTGAGTTGATTGTCCATATAGTAGTTTAGAAGTGATTTCATTCCATGAAGGACTACATGTCACTGTAATGAAAAGGTCAGGCTTTCCAAACTTCTGCACCAAAGCCATAGCATCTTGGTAATGTTGGTACATGTTGCGTGGGCTTGCATTAAATGAAGCGGGTAATACTGCTCGTCTTCCGATGTTTCCTATATTTAATTTTCAAATCCTTTTTAGCATGCTGATGATATTATATATGTATGTATGTATATAACATATTGTGCACATTAATTTTATTAAGTAATATAAGTAAATTCATATACCTACATTGTTTTTCTCCAGCATTCAATCATCTTGTAGATCCACATACAGTTCTGATCTTATGTGATGTTGTTTTTCGCGAAACCATCTCATTCTACTACTTTCAATTTTTACGTAATTATCCACAATATATTGTTGTAACAAACTCCACCGAGCAGTAAAAGAGATGTGCTTTCTTATCGAATCTATAATTATAAGATTCATTAATTATATAAGTATTTTACTAAGATAAATAAAAGTTGAGTAATATATTTGGTTAATACTAAGATTATAAAGATATATAAAGTAATCAATGATCTATGTTTGTACTTGTAAGAGATTTGCATAATACTCTCGGCATGTAACAGGGTTACCATTCTCGTTACGACAATTTAGGTCCCAACCATTATTTCCATAAGGTAGTAGAAGAGGATATTATAAAGGATCATAACAACCATGTGTCTCCGATACTCTCATGAGTTGTCCTGATACAGTTTGTACAACGATATCCCTACCATTTATGATACTTTTCTCATCACCTACCACTATTCCTGCAACTTGTGAAGCTGTCAGAAGTGCATATTGTCGTTGTAATGGTTGTTCATTGATTATAAATGTACAGTCATTAATGTTAGGAAGCTGTGAAACTCGACGAAAATTTTATGCAAAATTATTATTTTCATTTAATATATGTTGTATCTTTTCTAGTATTCTTCTATCCAACTCTTCACTTTCCACCATACGATTTTCAATTTCATGGTCAGTGTCATATATATACAATTGCAAAAGCCTTGATCTATATCCTTTTTGGGGTAATAAGCCGCCAATATTGTGATATATACATCCTTGAGCATGAAAAGTGTAAACCCCAACTTTTCCGTTTGGCAAATTTTCATCAATATGAACTCCTATTGAAGTAAAAGAAAATGCATGATTATATGATCGAATATTTCTTCTAAAGTGCACACCATCGTTACTTGTGTTAATGTAAAGGTTGAAGAGCTCAGTTGGTGACTGTAATGGGGGGTAGTATAGTTCGTCCTTTCTTACAACATAGAGCATATGTTTCATGTTCCATAATTTTGCTGAGCAATGCGGACAAAATTTTGGTCGTTGTAATGAATGTCTTCGAAAGTCAATGTGGTCTTTGAAATTTTTTACAACGTTATGAGTTCGTATATGTATGCGTACTCCTTGATGTCTTTGCATTTCATTATCATTTTCCATAATTTGTCGTCTTTGATGGTAAGAATTTCGACGGTGAGCTAGATAGTGTTCTCTTTGTTCTGTAGACATGGTTTCTCTTTGTTCTCTTCGTCTTTGACGATTTCTTTCTTGGCGGTAATGATGATGCTCTTCATTGATATGCTCATTTGTCGCATTTGAGTTAATTGTCTCTATAACCATAATTTCAGTTTCTTTAGATTGATTTAAATTTGTTTGGTGGTTGTTTACTTGCGATATTGTAAATAATTCTTCATTTGATTGATGCATGTCATCCAAATTTTCATTGGTTATCCCATCTAAATTTCTACTTAAAGACGTATTTTGAAGCCTTTCTCGGCATAATCTACAAGCTTGATGACGTCGAGCAAGATATGCTTCTCTTTCCTCTGGAGTCATGGCTTGTCTTCGTTCTCTTGCTCTTACTCGGTTAATTTCTCTTTGTTCATCGGTTGAAACATTTATTCTTCTATTTCGCCTTCTTTGATTGTTCATTTTTGGTATAAAATATAAATATTCATGTATGATTAATAAGGCTTTAAATTTGTTAATTATGCACAATAATTTCTATAGTATTAAAAAAATGGCAAGATCATATAACTTACAAACATAAATGTTAAACAAAAATCTAACAATGAAGCATTTAATACGATAATACTAAACAATATACATTTGTCCTAATTGACTACTATTAAAGATACGACGATAAATAATTTCATTTTAGTTGTCTTAATTGTCACCATCCATTTTTCTCCAAATAATTTGTCTGCAAAAATAAACGAAGAAAAATAAGATTAGACAATGAATACTTGTTATTATATATGTTTATGTGTATGTATGTGTGTGTGTGTGTATAGTAATATATTAGTATATAACTTACCAACTCAGAAGTAAAATTTGGATCCCAGCCATAGTCGTCTATCAAGAGGGTGTTTTGATCGTTGCGTGGTTGTTCTTGTACTTCTTTTTTATTTTTCCCTGTTGTAGCTTTGGTAGGTGATGCCTTATCATGTGCGCATTTTTGTTTATCGGATTGTTTGACGTCCATTGTTTGTTTTATGATTTTAATGTGCTAAAAATGCTTGATTATAAAGAGACGATAATGGTTTCATTTACGAGATATAAATGAATGAGCACTAATTTTAAAATATTATGCATATCAAATTTAAGAGCGAAAAAAATGAATGCATATAGTAGTTTTTTGTTGTTTTATTCAGTGGTATCTAGCCTTAAAAAGCGCAATGACTGATTTTGTTCTTATCATATTTACTAAAGTTTTGAAATTATGTGTGATATTCGCATGCAATGTATCGAAGCTTTAATGAGCAAATTTGCCAATATAAGCACGGGCTGCATGCATCCGTGCAAGCAAGAAGGTCAGTTACCAATATAAGTTAGTGTCACTAATACAGGTATGACCCACGGTTGTTAGTAACTTAGTATCCGTGCAAGCAGGAAGGTCTAGTTACTAAATCCATGACTTTTTGCTCTCTCTCTCTATATATATAACATAATCCAGCTAGGTATATGGTGACTCGATACTAAATAAAGGTATGACTCACGCATGTAACTGGACTTATCACTCCATGCATGTAACTGGACTTATCACTCCATGCATGTAACTGGACTTATCACTATAACATAATCCAGCTAGGTATATGATGACTTGATACCAAATAAAGGTATGACTCATGCGTAACTGGACTTATCACTCCATGCATGTAACTGGACTTATCACTCCATACAAGCAAGAAGCTTTAACTGGATTTGGAGTTACTTAAACACCAATAACTAGACTTATACTAAATAAAGGTCATACCCATGCATGTAACTGCGTTTAACTGGAGTTGTACGTCAATAATTCATTTTGCATTATTATCATGTTACTTGTATAAGTCTGAGAAGTTACACCATACGTATATTTAGGCTAATTATTATTTAGAGAAAGCTACAATTTTGCAGCGATTTATACTGTAAAATAGGATGGAAATCAGGTCGCTATCGTATATTGTAATTAAATTAAAAGCAAAGAGTGAATGCAATTCCAACTTTTCCAGTCCACAATAAACTGAATAAAATAGTACGTTAAAATAAAGTAGTTTTTTTATTCATGGGCATATGGAAAATTTTTGAGAAAAAGATTTTGATGCTCCGATTAAAGCATCAAAAACTATTAGAATGATACATTTCCCACTGCCACTTGGAGATGTTGAGTTCTTTCCCACTGCCACCTGGGGATGTTGAACTGAAATGTAAAAGAAGTAATTGATGTTTGCCCGGTGGAAAGCGAATTAATATGGAATCTTATTTATAGAGTGGGAAGAATCACTCACGTCATTATCTTACCATAGTAATAGGCATATGACGACAAGCACCTTTGTCCAAGTGGTTAATTGATTCGGCTTTGGTGCAGGATGTCACAAGTTCGAAATTTGCTTTCGAACGTTTATTTGACATGGGATATGTTGTCCCAATGATTTGTTGTATATAAAGTACCCGTTCAAAAAAATAATAAAAAAAATAGGCATATGACTTGCTCAATCAGCTTGTAGCTGTATAAATATTATTGGGTGATGGGTGATGAGTACGTATGACTTGCTCAATTTATAATTCATTTACTTAGTAAACTTATGCTTCGGTGGGAAGCACTTTATTTATTATTGGATAATGAGTACGTATGACTTGCTCAATTTATAATTCATTTACTCAAAACGTATGCTTCGGTGGGCCGCACTTTATTTTTTCACCGAGTTGTGCTATGATGCTATTTTTTTCCGGATGCTATTTTGTTGGATTGAAGGAGATATTTTTGAATTGTTTAAAGGGTGTTTTTGGTAGTTCAAGTTTACACCAAAAAAGTATGAAACCAAAGGTATTTCAACTATTATTAAAGATATATATGTATAAAATATATGTTCAATTGTTAGCATGATATGATGATATAAATAATTACGAATTGTACAATTATATCTAAATGACATATTAATATGTGTGTGTGTGTATTAATAAAATAATAATTTTGTATATAAAATATTTGGCCGTGCATATCTGATTTATATGTAAAAAAATTGTTTTTCTTATTATATATATATATGTGTGTGTGTGTGTGTGTGTATAACCACTCTAGTATGTGACAACATCAATACATATAAGAATCATCACATAACTAACAATTAATAATAATATATACGTATAACAAAATAATATTTTAAGATTATAAACAATATAATATAGTAAAAACATACCTAATATTAATGTCTTAATGCAAACCTAATAATGATGAATTCTCGCTCCTTTGAAAGCTTTTCGATTCAACATTCTGCTAATCATTAAACCGTAGACCTTTGACTATCAGATAATACTTGTTTTGAATTGATTTAAGTTGGATTTGCTTAAGCTCCTAGGGATGATCAGCTAGCAATAGTAGAAATTGAGGCAGCTAAAAAATTCATTAAACAATTAAGGTTAGATGTCTTTGTATAATGTATGAAAGAGAGAAAGATATGGATCATATCTTATACCAAATTCACTAAATTCGAGCCATCCATTTACAACCCATCAAGCCTATTTTAGCTGCACCTATAGCCTTCATAATAGCTGAATTATTACCATGTCATCATGAGCTAACATCCCATTTAAGCCTAAATAAATATTATTAATTAAATATAATTTAATTGTTTATTGATATATATACACACACTTATAATTATTATAAATATATTTAATAATATTTATTTTTCAAATCATGTACAAAATTTTATAATTAATATTTCATAGATATTAATTAATTTATAACAATTATAAACTAATTAAATCGTTTGGTCTAAAGAGAATTCATCATTGTGCTTGTGTGACTTGTCAGGTGTAAATTTGGTAAGTGATTAACATCGAAGTATTTGAATGTTAATTAGTGTTCACACGTCACTTACCAGGTAGTGTGACATTTTGGCCAAATTTTTTTGCTTACTTAGTTCCGGTGAAATCTAATTTTACTTTATTAAGCGTTAACCGGTTGTGACATTTATTTACACCAATTCTCTTCGTTAAAACTATATCGTTTTGCACTTATGGAATTTGGTAATGGTTAAAATTCCAACATCATCCATATTCATCTCTACAATATAAATACAAAGTCCTTGGTTCAATAATAATAATTATTAATAGAATGCTATGGCCAAAGACTTTGACTTTAAGTTGACTTGAGTTGACCGCAATACTAACCCTATATAACCGAGGAGACGAATCCTCTCTTAAATAGTGCTTCTCTTTCAATGCTTCCACTCGACCTAACTATAGTCACTCAATGGACATCATGTCATGGTTTGACTATAATAAAAAAGGAGCTTTTATATTGAAGATCCATAGTATTATCAAGTCAAGAGAATTGTGTAAATTAATCACATCGATGTTTTTTATTTAACCATAGTTATATTAACCAACATAAAACTATCAAGTGAGTTGTTCCATAATTATCTAATAGCTATCAATACATAACCTCTAGGTGTCTCCAGTAGTCATGAGTAATACACTACTCAACATTTCGAGAGCGTGACGTACTCTAATATTAATGGATACATCGATATCTAATCTTGATGCAACTTGACTAGGAACATTTAAAATAGTATTTTTTTTTTCATTGTGACGTGAATTACTCACGTTACAACAATTTGTAACTAATATCACAAAATGTATCATTTATGAATTTTATATTAAATACACTTTTAATTAAATTAATTATTTAATACAACACATTATATTTAAGTATATAATAGAAGAAAAACACCTTTATTTCGAGCATGATTGCTTAATGAGTTAAATATATGTAAAAAGTTATTTAATTACCCCGAAAGCATACTCCTAACTCTATCAACCTCCCACTTGGACTTGGGATTAATTATGGAAACTTATTCCAACTTTTCCAATCGATTTTCTCAAACCAATTGGGTCAGTTTCTCGGTGAACAGTATGCTATTATGCTTTAATCATTTACTTTGTCAATTAACTACCTTCGACGCTGATAAATTACCTTTATCATGTGAAACAATTTGAAGTATGTTTCTGGACTTCCAATAAGCACTAAGTTCTATTAGAACTATATCGTGACACTGTTATCATACAACATTATTACAAGATTCTTAATATTTGGAGTCATCCTCAGCTCAGCGATAAACTTGTGCATTATATTTATATCTATTGCTTTTTATTACGACGCTATTAAAGGCAATGTACTTATCCTTTTTCATTGAATCAGCCACAGTAGGAACATTTCTAACTTAAAAATCTTAACTCGAATTTATTATCGATATATTATACTCAATATCACTTATGGAGTTTGAGTTCGAACACTCCTTCATAAGAAGTTTTTTGTTTCTATAAACAATTATCTAGTATTTCATAAATACACAAGAATACTCCAAACAACCATTTAGTGATATTAATTTGGTTGATATTTGCTTCATGTATCAAATAAATAAACAAATGACGATATCATAGATAACAAAAAATGTATCATAATTCCTATTGCCAATGCATTAGGAAGCAATCTTTCATTTCCGTATTAAACATTTTAATAAGGTGTCCTTGCATATTGTTTGAGACAATCCCAATATCTTTTATATCTGCTATGAAAGACATCATTTACAAATCCTAGGTCGAGTTCTAAAACAATTAAAGTTGATTTTAATATAAATGTATTGTTAACAATCAGTAGTGTGTTGTTTACTTATGTTTTAGAAATATCTATGTACCTTTTAATGTTCTTTCTTATGAACATACGCTTTCTCTATATCTTGACTGACAATCAAACTATTTGATACGTATATAAAAACATTTTCTTAATTTTAATGCTTTTTAGAAAAATTCTTTTGTATCCATTCTTAGGTCCTACTCAAAAAACCACAAACTCAATACCACTTTCACTGACTTCGAGACACTTTGGTTGTTATGTGCAAACAAACTAGTCTAAATCTGTATTCGGAACTTTCTATTTGAACATATATATAACAAAACATAAGGTCATACTCGGCAATAATTTTGTGAGAAAATAAAAGCCAACTTGACTACATCGAATAGTGAATGTATTACTTTAATTTCAATAATTGAAATTATCGGTAATATTCTTGTCATTATGATTCACTAAGTTCTAATTACAATTGTCTTTCTCATAAAGACGGGTTTGAGGCCAATGGATCATATTCATTCGGGTTCAACTATCCAAATCATATTTTGACAATGTACTTGGAATTTTCGAATTAGTGCATCGTACCATATCACAGAGTCAACATTCTTAATGGTTTAATTAAACAACCGAGGAATATATATTTTTGGACATTGATAAGAAACTCATTGTTTGTCTACAATGTGCGAGAATACTTATTAGACACTCTAACGTGATATGTTCGTTTAGGTTGGTTAATTTCATTTCATCTCATGTAATCAGTTTATCTTTGAATCGTATCAAATTCCACTTTACTATCAATAATTTCTTAAAGAAACCCCTTCACTATAAAGTTGTTATTTCTTGAAGCAACAATTGTTTCTCAGTACAATGTAATACGTATTCATAAACATTTTATTAATTGCCTTAGATATATATAACTGATTTAGTTTTTAGTTTACAAAACTTATGTTCAAACATAAATATGTCATCCAATGACAGTCTTTCTCAAACTTCTATTTGGGAGATTCACACAAGACCTCTCATGAACAAATATTACGTGTAGACTTCTGACTCGCATAACCAGACCCAACTCCTTGGCCTGGGATATGTTGGGGTTACTTATAAACCCTTATTTTATATGATTTTGCAAACTATTATTTAGATGAAATAATATTAAAATTGCGTACTATTCTTCAGTACATGGCTTTATAGAAAGAGATTAACTCAACTTCGCTCATAATTAGTCGTACTTTGTCCTATAAAGTTGGATTACTCCTTATCGGTGTATCATCATGTTTCATAGAAATGAGTGACTTTTAAGTAAGAATCTTTATTCATGTTAGGTACATATGAAATTCCTTCCAATATACTCATCCATTCGATCATATCGAATCAGTTGTACCGCATGTTACATTATTTGCTTTCGTTTTATATTATGTAAGGTTATCCTACAATTATACATCTGTATCAAATACACAGTCATATCTATGATGACTTATCAGTGAATATGACGAAATACGTGGCAATGATTTGGTATTCATAGATTTATGATTGCATACATCTATATGTATCAATCCGAAGTTTGTAAACTCCTATGGTGCTCCCACTAAATGGGTGCAGTGCCCTTAAATGTTTGAGACATAATTAACTAGTACAATATGATTCATAACCATATAATAAAAATTATTTGTGAAAAAGATGACTTGGTATATAAATCCAAAATAATTATAAATAATTTTAGATGCTTCAGTATTTTCAATGCATCAGTTTTGTTGTGAAAACAATTACAGTTTTATTTCATAATAAATATTCATAATATTCACATTGAAATATAATAATGTCTATTTTTTAGTCGATGCTTAAAAATAGTCATTATTTCATAAATAATGTTTGGTATTCTTTATGAAAATGATTTTCATGATTTGATGCAATCAATAAGTGCTACATGACATGCTTCCATAATTATTGCAATTATTATAATGCGTACTAAATTCAGTGGTCCATCATTCACCTAATATAGATTATTTATTTCATATACTGCAACTAGTTTGTAGCGGAGAGTTCTTTGATCAAATATCATAAATTCTGAGAAATAAATATCATAGAAAACAATTTTTTATATAAAAATACATTTTGGAATAGAAACCGTATTCCTCATTTCAATGTTAAGTATTAATTATTATTATTATTACAATTCTTGTTTTTGATGTTTCTTTATGAAGCGGAAGTGATAATTTACTCTCTTTATCCCAACCATATCTTAAAGCACATTTACTTTTGTATGTTCATTTTTCTTTCTAAATTGTTGAATCATTCAAAAGAAAACCTTACTCTAACATTATAACGAACTCTTCACAAAGATGCATTTGATCATCCTTAACATTTAAGGACATCAAATATGATGCATCTTACATAAACTGATCAAAATGACATTTCAATAATAAAATTCTTATATGTTTCTTATAGTTTTGGTCTAGTATTATATTTAACACAATAAGATCCTTTTTTTTAACTGGTACTTTATATACAACAAATCATTGGGACAACATATCCCATGTCAAATAAACGTTCAAAAGCAAGTTTTGAACTTGTGACATCCTGCACCAAAGTCGAATCATTTAACCACTTGGACAAATGTGCTTGTCATAAGATCCTTTTGTAATCAAAAAAAATTAAATACTCAATCTATTGGTATTGTTTATTGGTTTATTTCGAATGAACTAACTTCATCAAAGTATCATTCAATACAAACTGTGTCTTTTTTCCGTATAACACTTATATGAGATGGTATGTGGATCATATATCCATAGTCTTATATTTCTTTAAAGTTTGAAACTCATAGAATGCAATATGTTGTCTCGACCAAATAAACGTGTAAGCGCCAAATTACCAATGTATTTTGTAGTTGTAAAATCAGATACTTGCATGGGTATTGAAATATTAATATGCAAGAAACATTTATTAGTAAGTATATGCTATATTTATATTTATCAATCTTTGATTCAAATCATTTATATACCTTCATTGATAAACGTTTTATCAACCGTATTAAATGCAAAAATTTATAGTTATGGATTATTATAGCATTATATAGTATACGTTCTTACAATATTAGAAAGTTAAACGTTTTCAATTCATTTTTTAATCAGCTCCCACTAGTCTTTTATGTTTCACCAAATCCTAAGCGAAACATAGAAGTCTTTTGACTTCACTAGTGGGTGTTTGGACTCATATGCCTTAGGATTCCGACCTTGAGGAAAGTTCAACAAATCCTAAACCCACATACGATGGATAACTCCTTATTAAATGTATCAGATACAACACCAAACTTGTGGTACCTTGTCCTAATTTTATCTTTACCTTAAGGAAAGCTCAATGAGTAAAGTAGAACTATTCATTTGGACCTACCATTTCGCTACGCCAAAATATAATGCACATACCTTGAGGAAAGCTCAACAAATATATGTTGTTATCTTACCTCGTCTATTCAATATTTTAATAGTACTACACATAATCTCTAGCTTGAGGAAAGCACAACAACTAAAGAGCATGCAAGTAATTTATTAATATATAAATGATAAAGGACAACTTTATATTAAAGATTCATAATCTTCAATATATTATATCGGAGTGATTTCGACTTATGGAACAATGTATTTTTTATGAAATACCATCGTGATTCAACCGTCGGATATATTGGAAATCACGGTATACGTACATTTACATATACATTTATTTCTTAAGTCTGTTTAGGGTTTCTTTAATGTTCCACCTTTATTTAATTTTATTGGCATGGCCGACGGGGTTAAGTGGACCCCTACCACTTTATTGATACATCGAATATAAAGTACAAAAGAACTAAAACAGTAGCAGGCCAAAACAGGACCTGAGAACAAGAGAAGATAAAAGATAAAAAAGAAGACGGCGGAGAACTAAGTGCACCAATACATGGGGAAAAACAACAAATAAAAGAAAAGACACGGTAAAACCGCAACTAAAGGACACGTAAAGACAACAGAGAACTAGGTCCACCTTTAGTTTACATATTCATATTATATAAGTTTTATTATTGTATAACTTTAATATTTCATACTACTTGTATAATAGTATTATGTATAATATTATATTAATTGAATCATACTTAATTAGTTTTTAATTAATTAACATTTTAATTAGTTTTATATTATTTAATATAACATTTATATTAAGTATTACACATATATATTATACATGTGTATATTCAATTAACTAATTAATCTTTAATTAATTAATTTAATTATTTAACCTTTAATCAATTTATTTAACTAGAAAATTTTAATTAAATTATATTAGTTTCAAATATCAATTCATATACATACATGTAAACTTATGTTATTTTAAACATTTTAAAACAGCAAAACCTATATCATAATATATAATATATGTATACATTTATCAATTGATTAACTTATATAATTAATTTGTTTTCTTAATATTATTAATAAATTTTAAATTTTTGAAATTAATATTTATTTTCAAACATTTTAAATTTTTTATTATATTATAACTTTTATAATGAATATTTGTATATCTTATTTTAAATTTAACTTTTAAATTTAAAATATCATATTTTAATTTTAAAACAATTTTGGAAATTATCCCAAAGCCTAATTCAAATTTGGGCCTTTTTTATTAGGGACAACTTTAGGCTGTGGGCTTAATAGTTAAACCCATCATGACTAATTTAAAACGCATGGGCTATTAGGCTCTGATACCATTCTTGGAACTGGTCAGCTTACAAAGAAAGTTATGGGTGAATTTCAGAAAAATTCTCGGATTTATACTGGGCCTATGGAGTCTAATTTATTTAGAGCATTTCTAAATTTTATTTAAATAAAATATCTTACTTTATTTAAAATTATATATAATTTTGTTTAATTTATATTTTATACATATAAGTGTACACATATGTATCATATACCTATATGTATATGTGCATGTGTAACACAATAAACCGTGCAAGGAATAATATGCATGTATATAGATGTTGGGATCTTTGTAGTTAATGCGCTCGGTAAATTCGAAGCGGTGGAGGTGCAAAAAGTCATAGCGGGGATACAGCGAGGATATAGCGGATGGCTCTAAAATAGCATATAAAACTCGTACTTAATGTTTTTACAAATATATAAATGGTAATTAAATGAAAAATTATCATTCAATTGAATTATAAATAATACATAAATAATTTTAAATAAAAACATATGCGAATATACTATAAATAAACAAAAAACTATTATATAACATAATTGAATTTGGTAGAATATTAGAGTATTTTCATTTCTGAAAATATATTAAAAATTAAATCAAATAAATTAGTTTCATGATTTTATAATGTATACACGCAATTTTTCAATTCATTTTATTAAAAAAGATATAGAGGGAATAGCGGCATAGCGGAAATAACGAGATATTGCGGAAATAGCGGGATTAAAGCAGAAAGGCTATATTCCGAGGCTATATGGAAAAATCGTAGCGGTAGAAATCCGCTATGGGATATAGCGGGGTTGTAGCGGGGTAATAGCGGGGCATTAACTACACAGGTTGGGATTTATATCGTAATCGACATGTTAGCTTATTCAATATGTATTGTTTGTTGTCCATATATATATATATATATATGTATGTATATGTATATATATATAAGTTTGTCATTTATATATTATACATATATAAATGTATAAGTAAATTTTATTTAAATAATTTTACGAGGATGAAAATGTTTAAACACTTTTATATATATATGTGTGTGTGTGTAAAATATTAGTAATTTATATATATAGAATTATGTTTAATTTAATAAATATTAAAATATTATTTATATATACAAAATATGTATATATATATATATATGAACTAATTAATAAAATTAATAAAATTATTTTTTAACTTCCAAATCGTATACACAGCATAAAAAAAATTATTATAAATTTTATTACATTAAAAAATATATATGTATATATACATATATTAATTAATTAGTCGAAATAAAATAAAATATTAATAAAAATATTTTTCAAACTTATTTGTAAAATTATAATTTTTAGGAAATCTAGCATGTTATTTTAGGTTTGAAAATAATTTCCATAATTTTTCTCAGCCAAAATTTATTTTTTAATAGTTAATTAATTTAAGCCATATATTATAATGATTTTAAAAAATATACATATATTTTGATTACTAAATTATCTATTTCAGAGAGAGTTTATTTCATGATAAAATAATTTCAAAAGTTAAAAATTAATTTTCAAGACATATTTTATTTTATGTAAATTATTTAAATAATATATTGATTTAAATAATGTTAAATAGTAGTAAATAATTATTTAAAATTAATTTACTATTACCAGAAATTATATTTACAGTAAATATATATGTATAATATATAAGTTCAATTATTAGCATGATGATATGATGATACAAATAAATACAAATCATATAATTATACTTAAATGACGTATTAATATATATATATATATATATTAATAAATTAATAATTATATATATATATATAATATTTGGCTGTGCATATTTGATTTATATGTATATCCTTTTATTTTATTATATACAAATAACCAATCTAGTATGTGACTACATCTATACATATAAGTATCGTCACATATACTAACAGTATAATATGCATATACATATACATGTGTATGTATATATATACACGATAAAATAATATTCTGAGATTATAAGAAATATAATATACTAAAGATGAACTCTCTCCCCTATTAAAGCTTTTCGATCCAGCAGACTGTTAATTCTTGAACCATGGACCTTTGATTATCATATAGTACTTGTTTTTAATTGATTTGAGTTATATTTGCTTAAGCAACTAGGGGATGTGATTGACCAACAATAGAAGAAATAATGGAAAAAAATTCTTTAAAAAATTAGGGTTAGAGGTACTTTTGTAGTGGATAAAAGAGAGAAAGATATGGATTATATCTCATAACAATTCTCACCAAATCTGAGTCATCCATTTACAACCCCTCTAAACTATTTTTAGTTGCCTCGTATAGCATTCACAATAGGCAAATTATTACCATATCATCATGGGCTAACATCACATTTAAGCCCACTAACTATTACTGTTAATTAAATCTAATTTAATTTCTTATCGATATCATATATTGATCGATACACACACACACACACACACACACACACACACACACATATATATATTTGCAGGCAAAACATAGTTATTATTTTGCACGAGCAAGCTGGTTTTATAGTTGCCATACCACTTGTTGAATTCCACTACATACAAAGCAGGAGTAAGGCAGAATAGCCCTAGCAACTAAAAAGAATTAAAAATACAATTAAAACAGGTGTTTGGTACAAGAGACAAAGCAACTAGGAACCTAGCTAGACTTCTTCAAAAGAAGAAGAACCATCATCGGAATCCGCAGATTCTAGCCCACTGACATGGAGGAAATCCAAGAACTGAGCAGCAAGAGAAGCATCAAATCAAGAGAACCTGGCCCGTATAAGAATTTCCTATCCCAAGTAGTCACATCAAGCAAAAGGGAGTTCCTATCCCAAGTAGTCACATCAAGCAAAAGGGAGTTCCTTGTGCCGTAGTCACCAGATGTGAAGAGAGAGATATTTCCATCAACAATTTGGTGAATAAGACGATGATCACCTATGCCAATATATTTATAATAAACCTGATAGGTCGGACTGTACCTCATATCAGAAGCTAAGTGATGCCAAGATCGATTAGGGGGATCCCATACAACCAACCGAATATCAGATGGCACAGTAGACGCTACATCATCAGAAAAAATAGTGGCAGAAGTATCTGATAAAGGATCAGGAGTAATAGGGGCAGAAGGAACAACTAAAGGCGAAGGAATTGAAATAACAGTTTTCGGAACCGACTGCCGAGGGGACGGGCGAGGAAGGGGAATCTTCACCAGGATAGGATCCCCACAAGCAAACGAGCATGTATCCAAACAGTGACCAAAGAAGTGACAGGTGGTACAAATGTTAGGCTTCCAATTATATTTAACAGTAACAAAAATATCGAGGTCATCAATGCAAGCTTTGATCTGATGAGGAAGCAGTTTGTCAGGAGTAATTTCAATCAAGGCTTTAGCAAAAGAGAAGCAGTCTCTTTCCACCGTAGTAGAATCAAAGCATTTGAGGATACCAATACACGATGCAAGCCAGTTGATACCAATTAATGTCTGCAGAATAGTAGGAATATGCGAAAAAGTAACCCAAACCGGAATAGACAAGACTTGCTCTCTAGCACTCTCCACAGAGGGAGACCAAGTGGCGACAATGAAAGGCTTACCATCAATAATGATAGGATCTAATTCTATCACATGCCTTCTTTCTTTCGCAATAGAGAATTTAAAGTAAAACATACCCTCAAGGAAAAACACACGAAGCCCACCTCTAATTTTCCATCTACTACGGCATTGATTTCGAACTAAATTATAGTCCACAACCGAGTCAAGAAAGAATCCCACCAAGAATTCCTTCCATCGAGTTATCCCTTCATGAATGATTTCAACCAGAGGGGAATCACCATCAGAATGAGAGAGGGCTATAGGAATGTAATTGCCAGCAGACCGAGGGAGGCCAGAGAAGAGTGACGACCAATGCTTCTCATTACGACTCTTAGCGGCATTTGAACAAACAGGAACCGAGCTAGTTGAGTTAGGCTGGAGGTTGTCGGACATTGATCGATATATTTATAACTATCGTAAATATATTTAAAAATATTTATTCCTCAAATCATATTCAAAATTTTATAATTAATATTTCATGTATACTGGTTAATTTATAATAATCATAAAGTAATTAAAAAGTTTGGTCTAAAGAGAATCCATTATTCTAGTTGTGTGACTCGTTAGGTGTAAATTTAGTTAGCGATTAACATCGAACTATTTGAATGTTAATGTTCACATGTCATTAGTAGGTAATGTGACATTTTTGGCTAATTTATCGCTTACTTGATTTTGGTAAAGTCCAATTTTAATTTGTTAAGAGTTACCCGGTTGTGACATTTATTTACACCAATTTTTTTCGTCAAAACTATATCGCTTTAGACTTATGGAATTTGGTAACGGTCAAAATTCCAATATCATCCATATTCAGCTCTATAGTCCAAACTCAAAGTCCTTAGTTCAATAATAAAAATTATTATTGACCGAAATGCTCTGGCCAGAGACTTTGACTTTGAGCTGAATTGGGTTGACCGTGATACTAAACCCATATAACCAAGAAGATGAATCCTCTCTTGATTAGTGCTTCGCTTTCAATACATCCACTCGACCCAACTATAGTCACTCGATGGACACCGTGCCTGATTTGACTATAATCAAAATGAATCTTTCTACAGTATTCTCAAGTCGAGAGAACTGTGTAAATATGTCACATCGATAGTTTCTATTTGACCTTTGTTATATTAACCAACTGAAAACTATCGAGTAAGTCATTCCATAGTTATCCAAAACTACTAGTATGTAACCCCTAGGTGCCCTTGGCATTCATGAGTAACACACTGCCCAACGTTTGGAGAGTGCTACGAACTTTAGTCTCAATGGATACATCGATATCCAGTCTCGATGCATCTTGACTAGTAACATTTAAAATGGTATATCTATTTTCGTTGTGATAGATTACTCACGGTCACAACACTTTGTAACTACTAACACAAAATGTATAATTTATGGGTTTTCTATTAAATATATTTTTAATTAAATTAATTATTTAATACAACACATTGTATCAAGTATACAATAAAAGTAAACATCTTCATTTTGAACAAGATTGCTCAATGGGTTGATATATGTAACAAATTACATATTGCCCATAGGGCATACCCTTAACTCTATCAACTTCAAAGGGTAGAACTACGACACAGCCTTCAAGTACCAAATATAAAGGCTATGCTGCAGTTCCAAATGTAAGTTTTAATAAGTTGGAATTGCTACGCAATATTTAAATAACAGCATGATATAGAGATTATGTTGTGCCCCAAAAGTAATACTAGTGATATAGAACTGTGGCACGACCGCTAAAAAAATTATTAGCGATTGGGATGCATTGTGATCTTAAACTAACATTAAAGTGGTGGGAATGCACCGCCATCCTGATTTGACATTGACAGAATGGCGCTGCAATTCCAAAGAAGTGTGACCTAACAAATACAAGCACTTGAAGGAAACGTACAACAAATTACCCACATACATAGGCAAAGCTATAATAAGAAACTGCCCTAAACATAGTACGACTATGTGGTTGTAAGCACTCCATAACTTTACTCTCAAAATGGATCATTGGGAACTACACCTCTATAATTATACAAGATAGCAATATTACACTGCATTCAAACTGATTGACACTTCCAAAGCCGTACTGCACTGTTCCCTCCAAAACAAAAACAAAACAAAACACCAAGAGTAAACAAAGCCAAACTGTACAACCCAGTAAATAAGACCGCGCCACCATTTTAAAGCTTAGCCACATCACCAGAACAAAACTTTAGAAATTCTAGCAATAATCTGGATTGTTTCTCCACCTCTATAGGAACAAAGCTTAATGAGGAAAGGACAATACTGCTCAAACCTTACATTCTCAAACGGATAAAAATCCATATCAAGTCATGGCTTATTCAATTTTTGGTTTTCCCACTTCAATCTCAAGCTTCCCACCCAAGTTCAAAATTGATCAACCCAAATCACATTTTCCTGTCGAAAACCATGTTAGCAATCCGTGCATAGTAAATAAGCAAGGCAAACGATTGACACATGGCATAATATAGAGGTACGAGTCAAAAGAGCGGAAGATGGACGTAAGTAATCCATGCACAATAAATAAGCAAGATGGATGATTAACATGTGGCATAATTCAAAGGAAGGAATCAAAAGAACGAAAGGTGGGCGATAGCGATGTGAGTAAATCCTTGGTAACTATAAATGAATAGGGAACTATAACAGAAATGGGAGTAATTTGACTTTAGTCTTTTTTGGCACTGAAATCAAAATTATACTCTCTGTCACTTTCACTTATATGAAGAATAAAAGAAGAAGATAAGGACATTTACCCACGGATGTAGGATTCATTAACTTCTAGACCACGCAAATTCTTTGTGTCATTTATTACTGTCGGTACTTTACTTTATTCTTTCTATCTTCGATGTTACAATTGAAATGTATTGTTTAATGAATTGAAGATACCTTTCTTAGAATTTTGAATATCTTTCAATTGTTATAGCATTACTTCTTTTAAAGATAATTTTAATATTACTTAATCTAGCCTATTCTTTATCACGAAAGCATTCAGCATCATGGTTACTTCAAAAATACTTAAGT
Source organism: Allium cepa (assembly GCA_030765085.1). NCBI lineage: Eukaryota > Viridiplantae > Streptophyta > Magnoliopsida > Asparagales > Amaryllidaceae > Allium > Allium cepa. The sequence continues at coordinate 620,854,242 of CM060942.1, forward strand.
GTTTCTAAGATGAAAATTCTCACTAACAACTACAGTCTACAAACTTGTAGTTGTTTGTATATGAATATAATAGTCCAAAATTCAATGGAACATTTGATATGTTGAAGGATCCTTTTTTCAACCTTCAAATGTGACATAGTAAAAGCTTCCATGTAGCGACTAACGAGACCAACTATATAAAGTAAATAAGGTCTTGTACCTGTTAATTATCTAAAGTCACCAACTAAATGCTTGAATAGAGTAGGATCCACATTTTCTTCTCCAGCATATTTAAAGAGTTTTGTTCCACATTCTATTGGGTAGTTACTGGTTTACAACCATCTATTTTAAATTTCTACATTTCATTTGCATATGATTCTTGAGAAATAAGTATGTCATGCTCACTTTGAATCATCTGGATTTCAACATAGTATGGCATAAATCTAATATCTGTCATCTCAAACTCTAAACCATCTCCATCTTAAAATCATCACATGTTTTTGGATTATTTCCAATAAATATTAAGTCATGCACGTCTAAACATATAATTAAAACATCTCTAGTTCGTTTTATCTCTATGTAAAGAGCATGTTCATGGCGGCATTTTACAAAGTAATTTTCTAAGAAATACTTATCAATTCAAATATTCCATGCTCCAGCGGCTTGTTTCAAACCATTAATTGCCCTTTTTAGAACTTTATCTTTACATCCTTTGATTTTATAACCTGGTAATTACTCCAACTAAACTTCTTATTCAAAGTTTCCATTTAGAAAAGCAGGTTTTACATCCATTTGAATTTTTTTCACTTATTTTGAGCTGGTGAGGCAACTAATAGTCTTATAGTTTCTAAACACGCAACAAGAGCAAATACCTCTTTAATCTATACCTTCTCCCTACTTGTGTCCTTTAGTAACCAACTTTCCTTTATACTTTTCAATTTCTCCTTTAGCATTATTCTTCACTATGTATACCCACTTTGCACTACATCTTTGTGTCCTTTAGGTGAAGACATCAACTCTCACATATTAATTTTTATAACAACTTTCAGTTCTTGATCCATAGCTTTCCTCCATCTTTTGCCGTGTATTTCTTCTTGGAAACCTATTGGTTCATAATTTACAAAAAGTCAAAATAAATTAATATCGTCAAAAATCGATTCTCTTGTAAAGAGGTGGCCTTTCACTTGACCTTACTTCCAATGGAGATTCTACATGAAAAGTTGATGCAGAAGATGGTGTTGGGTTAGTAGGCTCTTCTCCTGCACCATTACTTTCTTCTTTATAAAGGGAAAGAAGGTATAACTATCTTCTTGTTGTTCCAATTCCAAGTGCTTTCTCCATTGAACTCCATATCTCGACTAAAAATAGTTTTCCATTAATATGGTTATGTAACTTATATCCCTTTGACCTTGAGTCATAGCCAACGAAAATATTATTTTTACATTTATCGTCCAATTTTAAGCATGTTTTTATTCAAAAAATGGACATGTATTAAGCTTCCAAATACTCTCAAATGTGACACACATGGCTTTCTACAGCTTCATGCCTCTTCATGTTTTTATTCCATAAACTTCAAGGGTGACGATGATTAGATAAATATACTGCACATTCAACGACTTTGAGTTGATGAGAAAAGAATATGCGTACAAATCGTTATTGCTAGATGAGGTTACATAGATATGAAATACGATTTCTCCTTATTGATATGTATGTATTGAACTTGACTTTATACTATGTTTCAGCAAAGTTTGTACATGTAATAACCCAAAATTTAACCCATAATAATTTATTTATTAATTAATTATATAATTAAATAACTTTGTGAAACTATCAGAACTAAGCTACAAAAGTTGCACCATTGTGTCTGTGCTAATTTTCTAGTCAATTTCCATATATAGAACAACAGAAACCGAGCTAATATGACCAAGTTATAAAATAAACCGAATAAGCAGAAATATAACGAGAAATATACACACACACACACACACATACACACACACACACATACATACATACATATATATATAAACCGAGCTAATATGACCATTTTCACCCTTTTGTTTAATCCAATCCCGCCGTTTCTGCATCTGATGGCTTCTATTTAGCCTATGACGTGGTTGCATCCTATTCAATCTCCAAAACGAATGGTCCGAGTTCCAGTTCTATGCATATAAATAGACCAGTAGACCTTACATTTTTTCTCATGTTAGATTTTCTCCGCTTGGGTTCACCTTTTCAGGAAAGACCCTAAAAGTAATAATTTTGCAAGGAGAGAATCTTTTTAATAAAAGTTATTTTACAACTCCAGCTGGATCCGGGAAGACCAAAGAAAGTGCTTAGGAATGGAGATGAGTGATTGAAATTATTTTAAGATTTCTTTAAGTAATTTAAAATAATAAGGTTTCCAATAGTTGTAGTATTACTATGATTTTTGGAATAGCCTTTTTCAGTAATTATTTACAGTTTTAATTATTTCCAGTTTATTCAGCTATTCTTTCAGTAATTTTAGTATTATTTTTGTTAATTATAAATTATTACCGTTAAGCATAGCTTTTTATTAATTTACAGCCTGTTTAAAGTATTTAAGTTTATTTATTGTTGTTTATTTCTTATTTACATCTTTTCGATGTTTTGGATTTTATGTAAGCTTCTATTCTCTTTATTCCCCTTTTCTACGAGTATGGATTAGAATAAATTGAACGCGAATATGGATTTTATAAGTAAGAATAGTAAATGAAGAAAATAAGATGTAAATTATAAAGACTATAATAAATAATGGAATTAGACTGAAATTACTCCTAATTATAATTGGACTAATTAAAGATAATTGGCATAGTTATAACTCGAAATTATGACAAAATGAAGAAAAAGTTGAAAGGAGCTTATTTTCACACTTAGACCTTGGGTTAAGTAATAAGTATGATTATAACATAGGTTAAAATAAGAAAAAGAACATAATGAGGCTTATTTTAAGGCTTGGGAATAAGCATAGAAAGTAAAAATGGTAATAAAAGCTTATTTAATTAATTTATCAATGTTAATAAGCAAAGATGAAAGTATGACTTGTACCAAATAGCATTCCCTAGGGCATGCTTATGCTATGAATGGTTCTAATTGGTCAAATAAAAATCCAAATCTCGGGGATTTGGATAAGGGTCGCAACTAGATATTTGGATGAAGGGCCAGTACCAACAACATTTCCCCTATTTTTCTATGGACACACGGTGATCTCGCTTTAGCCTGAAGTGAGATGAGGGGCATGTTATGTTGTACTTCAAGGTAATAAGAAGACCCAATAGATGGAGGAAAAGGTAGCAAGGGCATGGTGGCAGTTACACATGCGACTTCCATTTGGGTGCTCAGTAATAGCTATGAGTTCCAAGCGCTTAGTATATTGTCTTAGTAGATACCATTGCCTTCTGTGTAGGAAGATATATATGTCATCTAGATCCATAGTAGTTTCTCTAAGAATCTTCCATAGACAACATTGGCTGCTGTGTAGGGAGTTATATAGTGGCTAGTCCATTGAAAGTTCTATGGAGTAGCAAGTCGATCAAAAAAGGGTAGAATGAGGGTTACATCCTAATTACATGATTAGGAATTCAACCTAATTAAATCAGAACAAGTGCAAACAATCAAAGTTAACCTATTATTCGCAATATTTAATCGTATTTATTTCTACTTTATCTCTTTCCCATTTCCTTTGTTATCCTATTTATGATAGAACTGTCGTAGAGTCCATTACCTTTATCTTGCTTAAAGATTCTAGTAAGTACTATCATTTACCAGAATTTTAGTCTGACCCACTCCTCCATTCCCCCTTAGGCAATTAAGGAAGAAGCTAGTAGATTGTCGCAGCTTGGAGTTCTTCTTGGAGGATACTTCTCCTATGTACTTTTATTTTCAGCTGTTATTCTTATATGTACTGGTTTATTTATGAGGGATATTACATACTCTGATTTTGAGACAATGAATTTTCATAAGACATGATGGGTTTTTGAATGTTGTATTTGGCATATGACTTATTTATGAATTAATTATGAAGCTTTGTTTTAATTAAATATACTCACTTAGTTTCCACTGTTTTTACCTATTTTTGTCTTTTGAATCTTAGTCTCTGTTAGTTTTTTGTACCTACAATGCACCTCGCCGTTTAATTAGTCTTTTTGGGTATATTAAGGGCCATGGGGTGTTTCACTTGGTATTGGAGCCTAAAGTTACAAGATTCTAAAAAATTAGTTTGAAAGTAAAGTATTAAAAGTATTTTTCAGAAAAGAACTTTTGTAAATGATTTTAAGTATAAAAGAATTTTTGTAAAAAACCCCTCATAAATCCAGTTCAATCTCTCTTTGACTCTTCCTTAAACTATATTTTTCTTTTCGTAGAATGGCTGATGCCACGAATCCTTCCTAAGGGCATTCCTGTCCCAGCCTGGTTTCGTAGGTACTTACAAGCCATGACTCCAGAGGTGCACGATCTGTGCCCAATCCTACACCAACAGGTGGGAATCCCATTAATGCACCTGCCGCCATCAATTTCTCTAAGCTTTGTAATGATTTTGTGAGTTTAGACAGGAAGACTTTTTCTGGAAAGGCGACTTTTTGTGGAGGTGAGAGCATGACTTAGGGACTAGAGAAGATTTTCGGTCTTTTGGGATTGGATGGTCAGCAGCGAGTATAGCTAGCCGCTTGGTAGCTGAACGAGGAGGCATCTTATTGGTGGGGGTGATCGAGTTGGAGGGAAGGAATATTACTTGGGATGGATTCCGGGAGCGATTAGATAGGAATTTTCTATCTCAGGCAGAAGAAAGTATTTAACTGGAGAAGTTTATCAATTTAAAGTAAGGGAGTTTTTCGGTCAAGGAGTACATTAATCAATTCAATGAGCTATCTCGGTTCGGAATGGATTTGGAGAACACAACGCACAAGAAAGTTTTGAAGTTTGTGTAGGGATTGAATCAACCTTTCAGGGATTATTGCCAACTCATGTACGAATGGGATCTACTTATGAGTTTTTAATTGAGATGGCGCTTATGTTGGATATGGTCAACGAAGGAGAGTCTAAAGAGGAAGTTAAGTCGGAAGGTCCGAAGAAGAAGTGGTGGGAAAAGAATAAGAAGAAGAAGAAAGGTGATGGTCCTCAGAAGCATATTAAGAAAGGAATACAATGCCATGTTTATGGGAAGGTTGGACATGTGGCTAAGGATTTCTAGAAGGAGTAGATGAAGGGTAAGTGCTATAATTATGGGCATGCCGATCACATGAGTAGGAGTTGTCCCCAAGGAGCGAGTGCACTAGTAGCACAGATTCAGGCGTTGGACACAGCACCTTCCAGTAGCATTCCAGGTAGAGGTAGGAAAGTCACATTTGAAGGTTTGATTTCTATATCTGATTTTTCTATTTAGACTTTATTTGATTCTGGAGTATCACACTCTTTTATTCTAGTTCTCTAGTAGATTGTTTGCACTTGGACATATCCTTAGTAGTATACCCTATTATTGTTTCAAACCCCATAGGAGGATCGACACACTTATCTATTATTTGTAGGGTTTTGAAAATCTTTATCCCTGACATAGAGTTTTACTATGATGCCTATGGTTTGAGATTCTCGGGTATGGGATGATCTTAGGGATGGATTGGCTATCCCCATACGGAGCTGTTTTAGACTGCGAGAGGAGAGTCGTTGGACTTAAGACTTGCAGTGGTAGGACTCTAGAGGTATCTTGTGACCCACAAAGATCAGTCATGTTGAGTTTTCTCTATTTCCTCGATTCATCTTCATCAGAGTTAGATTTGGGTCCCGTTAGAGATTTTGCAGACGTCTTTGAGGAGGTTAAGGGACTACCCCCTAGGAGAGAGATTGACTTTAGGATTTATTTGGACGAGAATGCCAAGCCAGTAGCATTACTTGTGAGACACATGGCACCTAGGGAGAGGAAAGAATTAAGCAAGCAGATTCGTGAGCTCTTGGAGAAGGTATTCATAATAAGGAGCATATCAGAGAGAGGAGCGCTAGTCGTCTTTGCCACTATGGCGGATGATTCTCTCTGACTTTGCATGGACTATAGGGAATTGAATAAGCTCATCAAGAAGAACCGATATCCACTTCCTAGGATTGATGCTCTTTTTGACTAGTTAGTAGGTTCTTCGGTTTTATCTCAACTTTATTTTGCCACGGGATTCCATTGGCTTAGAGTCGCAGATGACAACATAGATAAGACTTCCTTTAGGATACCAGATGGATTCTTTGGGTGGTTGGTTATGCCTTTTGGGGCCAACCAATGCTCCAGCCGTTTTCATTAACTTAGTGAGCCGCGTCTTTAGGGATGCTATAAATAAGTTTGTAGTGGTATTCATGGATGATATCTTGGTATTTTCCAAGAATATGGTAGAGCATGCGGTTCATTTGGAAGAAGTTCTTCGCATACTTCGTAGTCATCACTTGAAAGCTAATTTTTCGAAGTGTCAATTTCGGAGAGAGAAAGTTCGATTCTTGGATCGTAGTCTTAAAGGAAGTTTTGGCTGTTGACCCCGCCAAGGTTGTTGCAGTACAAGATTGGCAGGCCCTCAAGAACATTACCGAGATTAAGAGCTTCCTAGCATTGGCAGGCTATTATAGAAAGTTCATTAGATACTTTGCCAAGATTTCAGTACCACACACACGCCTTACTAAGAAGAATAAAGCTTTCATATGGGACGTGGATTGTGAGGATTCCTTCACAAAGCTTAAGAGAGCCCTTACTAGTGCACCAATGTTAGTTTTACCCGATGGAGTAAATCCTTTCATTGCATACACTGATGCATGTGGAACGAGTCTAGGAGCGGTGTTGATGCAAGAAGGGAGGGTAGTGCGTTATAGTAGTAGGCAGTTGAGGACGCATGAGAAGTACTATCCTACCCACGATTTGGAGTTGGCTGCCATAGTTTTTACACTTAAGACTTGGAGGCACTATTTTCTTGGAGCGAGGTTTGAGCTTTTTACCGACCATAAGCCTTTGAAGTACCTATTCTCATAGAAGGACTTGAACTTGAGGCAACAAAGGTGGATGGAGTTTTTAACCTCATATGATTTCAAGATAGCTTATACCCCGGCAAGGGTAATGTGGTTGCAGATGAAATTGTGCTATAGATCATGTAATATGGATATATGATAATGCAGAGTATAGTGATGATAATAATACTATAAATAGTGCGGAATATAAAAGCAGTATAGTAAAATGACACCATAGATTTTTATACTGGTTCGGAGCACCATCCTATGTCCAGTCCTAGACTCCTTCTGAAATTTCACTAAAACAACAACCCTCGCTTAACCCGAAGGAACGGGTCTATACACCCTTGAGCAGCCGAACAGGCACCTGAGTAGCAGAACAGGATTTCGCCTCAACAGCCGAAGAGGACTTCACTTGCTTGAGCAGCAGAACAGGACTTCAACTAATACATAAAATAGTTTTGACTTATGTGTTCTGATAACACGGATTTGTCACTTGTAGTCCACCCTTCCTACAGTCTTCTCCTGGAGTATAAATATTTATATTTGAAGTATATGAAGAATAGAAAGGTATAGTATTGTTTTAATGCAGAATATTCGAAAGTATGATAGCAAATAGATTTCAGAAAGTTAGATCATAGAATAAGAGAAATCGATTTTGATTAAGTGATTTGAAATGAAGTTGGAGTTTATATTTATAAGAGTTAGAAAGCTACGACTATTGGTGAAGAGTTTCGATCGAAGTGTTGCATTCGAATCTTTTCGTTAAAGGTTCGCAACTCTTCACAAAAGTCGTATCCTTTCAAAAATATGGCTATTATAGAAATTCAGTCAACTGAACCTCTGGGTTAGTTAACTGAATATTCAAACGAATTTTAATTAATTTAAATATTTGTGCACCTATGCATGTTGCACAAAAATTGTCAGGTCAGTCGACTGACCTGGTAATTTCTGTGCAATTTGCACAGTTTTACACAGGTTTAGTAAATTGTTTATAGATATACAGTCGACTGAATGACTTGTTCAGTCGACTGAATTCTGTTGATAATCAATATTCACCATAGCTCATTTGGTTAGAGCATTTGCCTTCTAAACTATTGACCAGGGTTCGAGCCCCACTCTATGCATTTTTTGAAAACTTGATTTAAATTAAATATGCATGCAAGTTTATTTGAATGTGAATGACGATTTTTGAGGAAAGATTTTAATAAAGCACTAAACTAGACACTATATACATATTTGATGACTCTTGTCAAAAAATATATGACTATATGAACCATATTTTTAGTATTGAGTCCGGATGTTGTCGTAGTCGTAGATTCGTGAATTATTGTTTCATGTCAGCAATCAAAACCTATGATCCAACATTCTTCCCCGTTTTGATGATGACAGCTCCATTTGCTACGGACGAATCTTCGACAAGCTTTGCTGACTTAGTTCTCCCTTGAATCTATGCTATATATTTCTGTAAATAATTAATCTTTTCTTCCCCGTAATCCAAGCGTGCATCATTTATTCCTGCAAATAGCGTTAGAGCAATATCTTTCTCCCCCTTTGTCATCGACAAAAAGGAGAGTTTATATGATGATATAAATTATATTTGACATAAGTGTTAACAATATAAAACAAAATAACTACTATTTATATTATAAGGTAGAAGAAAAAAAAATTAACATTTAAAGCATGTGATTCTGAAGGTTCGTACAATTTCCTAATTTTTAGGAAACTATACCCATTTGGGTGTGGTTGAACCTTTATAAAAATAATTTTCATTATTAACTAGCATATCATAATAATCATCAATGTATTTTTCTCTATTTTTCCAATTAACAGGAACCCAAATACTTAGATAATTTTTATTCATATTTCCCGTCAATGATTTTGTCCTATTAAAGAAATTATAAACATTATTGGTCATAGCAGTATTTGAATTTCTATAAAAATTGGATGTAGACTTTTCTCGTAATCTAGTACTAGCATTGACATATTTACTATACATGAAAGCATGTCTAATGCTATTTCTACGATCTGTTTTATTATATCCTAAACCACTTTTATCATTTAAATGCTAGAACTAGATAAAATCATGTTTAAATCGTTTTGACCTTTATTAAATTCTGTGACTTCAGTGTTAAGTTTATCAAATTTAATCTTAAAGTCACAATTATTATTTTCAAAAGAAATATTACTATTATTCAAAATATCAATTTTCTTATTTAATTCAGAATTCTCATTTTTTAATGTACGGTTCTCATTTTTGAGAAGAGAATTTTGAGATTCTGAATTATCTAAAGAGGATTGTAATAAATCATTTTGTCTTTTCAAATCAAAATTTCTTTTGAAAGTTTCCCTCTCTTTTTTTCAAATATGGTGTTTCGTTCATCTAGAGAATCTTTAATATTTATAAAATTATTCTTTAAAACACCAAGTTGATTTTCTAAATCTAACTTCTCATTTTTCAATTTCTCATTTTCATGTTCTACAGATTTCATCTTTTCTAAAATAATAAAATTAAGCTTTGAAATCTTATCGCTAATACTAACTAATTTATTATTATCTTTCACTGAAATTTGTAAATCAGAAAGTACCTTTTTATAGTCCTCACTGGTGGCTTTGACAGAGATTTTTCCTATTGTATTTCGATTAGATCGTTTTCTGGCCATTATTCTATGATGTTGTGATGATCGATAGAATTCCAGGGTTTTGGATTATCAAATAACCGTGTTACGGTTATATGATGACCTTGCTCTGATACCAAATGAAAGTGTGTTATAGGTCGTGTAATATGGATATACGATAATGCAGAGTATAGTGATGATGATAATACTGTAAATAGTGTGGAATATAAAAGAAGTATAGTAAAATAACACCAGAGATTTTAGAATCCTTCTGGAATTTCATTAAAACAACATCCCTCACTTAAACCGGAGGAATAGGTCTATACACCCCTGAGCAGCCGAACAGGGACCTGAGCAGCAGAACATGATTTCGCCTCAATAGCCGAAGATGACTTCACTTGCCTGAGCAGCAGAACATGAACTCAACTAATACAGAAAATAGTTTTGACTTATGTGTTCTGATAACACGGATTTGTCATTTGTAGTACACCCTTCCTATAATCTTCTCCTCGAGTATAAATATTTATATTTGAAGTATATGAAGTATAGAAAAGTATAGTATTGTTTTAATGCAGAATATTTGAAAGTATGATATTAAATAGATTTCAGAAAGTTAGATAAGAGAATAAGAGAAATCGATTGCGACTAAGTGATTTGAAATGAAGTTGGAGTTTGTATTTACAAGAGTTAGAAAGTTACGACTGTTGGTGAAGAGTTTCGATCGAAGTATTGCATTCGAATCTTTTCGTTAAAGGTTCGCAGCTCTTCACAAAAGTCATATCCTTTCAAAAATATGGCTATTATAGAAATTCAGTCAACCGAACCTCTGGGTTAGTCGACCGAATATTTAAATGAATTTTAAATAATTTGAATATTTGTGCACCTGTGCATGTTGCACAAAAAATGTTAGGTCAGTCGACTGACCTAGTAATTTCTATGCAATTTGCACAGTTTTACACAGGTTTAGTAGGTTGTTTATATATATTCAGTCGACTGAATGACTTGTTCAGTCCACTGAATTCTATTGATAATCAAAAATCACCATAGCTCATTTGGTTAGAGCACTTGCCTTTTAAACTAGTGACCCGGGTTCGAGCCCTGCTATATGCATTTTTTGAAAAATTGATTTTGATTAAAATATGCGTGCAAGTTTATTTGAATGTGAATTATGATTCTTGAGGAAAGATTTTAACAAAGCACTAAACTAGACTTTATATACATATTTGATGACTCTTGTTAAAAAATATATGACTATATGAACCATATTTTGAGTCTTGAGTCCGGATGTTGTCGTAGTCGTAGGTCCGTGCATTGTTGTTTCATGTCAGCAACCAAAACCTATGATCCAACTGCAGATGCATTGAGTAGAAAGAAAGCAACCCTTATGGATGTTGGCAATCTTAGAGGTAGGGCCTACCCTTATGGATCAGATTGGCTCGAGGCAGTGGGAGGATTCGGTACTCATGGATATTATGGATAGAGTTAGCCGAAGAGAGGTATCAAGACATCTCCAACGCTATTCCATTGATAGCAGAGGGTGGCTTAGGAGAGATAGAAGGCTTTGTGCTCCATACCCCGGTGACTTGTTGAGAGCAGTTTTGAAGGAGGCGCACCATTCCCAGATGACTATTCATATAGGTGGTGACAAAATGTATCAAGATATGAAGAGGATGTTCTATTGGGGTGGTATGAAGAAGGACGTAGTAGAATTCGTAGTTAAGTGTCTCATATGCCAAAGGGTAGAAGTAGAGCAGTAGAAGCCCGGTGGATTATTTCAGGCCTTAAATGTACCGGACTGGAAGTGGGACAGTATTTCTATGGATTTCATTGATGGCTTACCCCGTTCTAGGAAAGGGAACACTAGCATTTGGGTGATTGGTTATGGATTGACAAGGAATGCTCACTTTATCCCAACTAAGTGTAAGCGTATGGCTTCATATTTGGCATCCTTGTATACATGAGAGATAGTCCGTCTATACGAAGTTCCTTCTAGTGTTGTTAGTGATAGAGATACAGTTTTCACTAGCGAGTTTTGGAGAAACTTACAAGACGCACTAGGGACGCAACCTAGGTTGAGTACGACCTCCCAGACGGAAGGCCAAACAGAGAGGGAAAATAGAGTGCTCGAGGATTTATTATGGATGTGCATTTTGGTCTTTGGAAGAAATTGGGAGGAGCATCTTCCGTTTGTTGAGTTTGCGTGCAATAATAGTTACCAAATAAGTATAAGAATGGCACCATTTGAAGCTTTATATGGGAGATCTTGCAAGTTGCCATCATGTTGGGTAGAGTATATGGAGAAGTTATTACTTGGACCCAATATGATTAGGGAGACCGCTGAGAGGGTGGAGTTTATTCGGTGAAGGATGAAGACGGCTCAAGACAGACAGAAGTTGTAATGACCGGATTTTTCAGCGTTTAATTTGGAATATTTAAATGGTTTTAAATATAGGAATTGAATTATAAATTGGTTTTGAATATGGAAAAATTGGATTTATCAATTCAGAAAGTAGATATAGCAATTTGTTGAATAATATAATTATTCAATTCAATAAATGAAGATTGAGTAAAATATTTAATCTTAAGTTTAGAGCTTGTTAAAAATATTTTAAAGGCTTGTAGAATTTATATTGATAGTATTGAAGATAGTAAAAGTGTTAAAATTGAATTTGTTAAAATTGAATTTGGTAGTGATTTGTTCAGTTTTGAAATTATATCGTTTAAATTTATATTGATAATATTTAAAGATAGCAATAGTGTTAAAATTGAATTTGTTATTATTATCGGATTTCAATTTTCTTAGTGTTTGGAGTGATCGTTTGGCCGTACGATAAGTAAACGCGCTGAAAATTAAATCGAGATTTAATATAATAACTGGGTTCAAAAATCTATCTTTTCCGTACGATCGAATTAGGATTCAAAACCTTTTAAATTTCGTTCGGAATAGGGGTATAACATTATAAACGCCTAGCGGCATACCTCAATAGGAGTTCACGATTTTAAGCTACGTAAATTGAGACGTTTTGAATATGAGTTTAAATTATATATATATTCCCATTCAACCCAACATTCAGCTGCCTTTCTTTCGAATCAAAATTTTTTGCCTTCAAATCCCTGCAACTTCCTCCAATCACTGTCCTCCACTCGTACAAGCAACCACTCCATCGTGTCTTCCATTCTCCTTCCTTTGTAATTCACGCATCAGATCGAGAAAATAAATAAAAATGCAAGTCTCCTTTTATAAATCCCGAAGCCCTTTTATCCCTTCCGAATCGAACAGAAACAAAAAATGGCCGTCGGTCTCTCTCTCGTCCCTCTCGTCCTCAAATTAAAAAAACCATCTTCAAATCGATTCGAATGAAATCGAGTTCCTTATTCTCGAACGATCCGAGTATTGAGGATCAATTGCATCTCGATGGCAAGTCTTGGAGCAGCTAGGGTTTAGTCTTGAGGAGTTTGGGTATGTACCCGGCAGCGTGGGTGAGGGGATCGCAATCGCTTGAAAGAAAGGTCGCGACTAATGACTCGCGATGGCGGCTTGACTGCTGGGTCACGGTAGACGGAGCAGACTTGAACTCGAGACCGAGGACAAGTTCAACCGGCATGGTCGCGATGGCATGTTGTCGTGTCAAGGCTGATGGGAGTCGCGATGTTGAGGTAGGGCAGGGTGATGGTTGGCGATGCCGATATGCTGGTCGCATTCATTTTGGGTAAGGTATATATATTTATACGATTCTTATTTTATAATTTTATAATATATAGATATTATAAAGAAAAAATATTACAGGAAGTATAAAAATCATTTCTGTTTATATATATGTACAAGGTGAGGTATATGTATACATACATATAAAAAAATTTAAACCTAGATTTCTGCAAATATATATATGTTAAAAAAAATTACAGTAAGAAGGAATTACTGTTGTTTATATATAGTAAAAAGGCTGCTAAGCAGTTTTTAATTATAAGTTAATATAGATAAAATAGTAAATGTTTTTGTGTGTGTCTATATACATAAGACTTTGGAAAATATAAGAATTTATATAACTTGGATTTTTATGAAATCTATAAAGAATATTTTCATAAGTATATAACAAAAGGAAAATGGAAATAATTTATAAAATGAGATAAATGGTCCAATTATTTTGAATATTAATAACTGCATATGTTTATAAAAGGTCAAACATCAGGAAACCGAGGCGAAATTGAAGTGGATGGGCAGACAAAAATCAAAAGTGAGTTAATCTCACTCTTCTGGATTTTCTTTTGAATTTAAATGGTTGAATTTAAATAATTGGTTAAATGATAGGATTGATTTGATGTGCTATATTATATATAGTAGTATATAGTATATATTGGAGTGATTGATTTCCCACATTATATAGCGGATGAGACCCTATGCGCCACAAAATAGCGGATGATATTATATAAACCCATATACCGCGATGTTCCACCTCGAAGTGGAATTGGTATTTTATATTGTGCTAACGTCTGTGAATGCAGGAATACATGTTGGAGGGATCCAACTGGATTCCTCAAAAAAATTTAGATTTGTTAAAATATTCTGTGATATAATTATTTGCTATCCTGCGATGAATTATATTGATAATTGAAAATGTCGGATACTATGGTTGATTTAAAATATTTCGGTGACCTGAGTTATCAAAATCTATAGAAATGGGATTTCTGAAAAGAAAATAAAAGAGTGAATTTTGAGTAAAATAATCATAGAAGTTTGAATAAATTAAAAATGAATTGGGAAAGAATAAAAAGTGATTTTTGAATTCTGATAAATAAAATTCCAAGTGCGGGAAATGATTTTGAATAAATGGGAATAAGTGATTTTATTTTTAAACTCAAGTAATATTATTTCAAGAAATAAAGAATTTATTTTGAAATTCAAGGTTTGAATTTATTTAAAAGGATAAAGAAGAAATTTGGGAAATATGAAATTGGTATTTTCAGTTAAAAGATTTTAAATCATAACGAAGAAATAAAATATGAAGTTAATGGATTTTGGAATAAATGGAGTAAGTAAGGAAATTTATTTAAAAGTGAAGTAAATTGGAAATCAATTTGGGAATTGATTTAAGCGTGTAAAACCGGGATTTTTAAAAGAGAAGTAAGACTTGAAATTTATAAACTGGGTTTGTAAAAGCGAAGTGATATATTAGTGGATATTTGGAAGAATAAATTTATGGTGGGACTTTATTAAGGGAATGAGTAAATTTGTTTAAAAATAAATAGTGATTTTTTTTAAAAAGATGTGGAAGAGAAGCGTATTTCCCTAGATAGCCAAGTACGTTTTTGAAGCAAATTTTTAAATATAAGTTAAAAGTTTTAATGTTGTTTTAAAAAGCATGTTTTAGAAAATTTAGTATTTCTAAATGTTTAAATTCCAAAGTAAGTATATTTCAAATCTATTATCATAGTAATTATTTAAAGGTGACTTGGTATTTTGTTTTAAGGGAGAAAGTCTATTTTTATATTTTATGAAGTAACCTCATTTTAAATATTCCTAAAGTATATAATTTTAATAAAGTACTGAAGTAGTTTTAAATTTAAATGTTAAAGTATATTTTATAATAAAGTGTTTTAAATTATTTTTAAAAATCTAAATATTTGTACTTGATGCTTTCAGTGGAAATAAATAGTTGAGAATTTATCCCATGAGAAGAGTAGGATTAGAAAGCTGTTTTCAAAAGGGTTGAAAATGGAAATATATCTTGCGAAGATATTTTGAGATTAATAAATAATTTGGAATGGTTGTTTGTGATTGTTAATTGATAGTTAAATAACTGACTATCAATATCTGGCCAATGCGCTGATCGTTTCGAAGAGACCGGGATCGGGATTTAATTCCTGAAAACCACTTCGATCCCGTTTGCAAGTTTTCGTGGAAAAACAAGTTCGGAGTCGTAGATGGAGCAGTGAAGTGCAAAGGCTAGTTGCTACTAATCCTGAGGATGATTCCAAAATGGATGTAGTAGGAGTAGTGCCTTCGGTTCCGTTCGAAACTGGGACAGACTTGTATGGATGAATGCTTTCAGAACATCGTCATGTGGGCGATGAGCATTCTAAGTGATATGTTATAAAAGGTAATGCTTAGCCTCGAACATCATCAACCGGGAATGACTGAAAATCAGGGGATATGCAGCAAGGCTAAGTGGGTAGCACCCATTAGGGTGAGGTCATCCCTGTCTAGATGTCCCTTTTTATTCAGCTTAGTGGCGCGGTTGCTGATCCCAACCGTGGGGTGATCTTACTTGGGATTATCCAGTAAGGGGTAGTCCCGGTCTTGTGTTGCAGGGGATTGAGAGTATCCTTGGTACGGTGATCTAGGCCACGTACTGTGACAGGTGGTACCCTAGTGCCTAGTCATTAGTTGGAAATCCATTCTCCCTACGCGCCTTTACGGTTTTGATTGTGCCCAACTATTGCTGAAACGTGAGATGCAAGCATTTCAGCTACATTCTATTTTACTTTTTATAGACACTATTATAATATCAAAGGATTTTGATAAAAAGTGTTTTGGCTATCGTAAGGTAAAAATCCGACATGTTTATTTGTGGCGTGGTCTTACGAGATACTTTTGTTTTCAAAAGAATTTTGAAACTTTAATAATCCAATTGAGTGTGGTTTTCTCACGCTGGTTTTCCAGATTGACTCGGGTGTTATTTAACTATAATGCTCGGGTCAGACCGAGTATTATAGATAACAAGAGATGATGCTGTAGAGCTGGGTGGCGATACGTACTTCCGTATTTGTATGAAATATTCCGCTGTGTATTCAGGTTTGGGAAGGACGGGATGTTATAATCATCCTGAGTTATGTTGTTGTTCGTATTGAACTCTGATGCTGTAATGTATAAACATATGTATTTTGTGTGTGTAAAGATCATGTATTTTCTATTATATCTTATTCCACTGCGATGGTTAGATTCTGATGTTGTTTTCTATTTTCTTCTTCTACTACCTCTTCTTCTTTAACCCAGATGGTTCGTATTTCCGTACATCTCGAGTTGATTGAGGGAGAATAGAGTTGAATCTAGGGGTACGGATTTGCGGGTCGTTTCACTTGGTATCAGAGCTGAAAGTTTAAGCAAAAACATTGGCTCTGGTGGGGATTACTCATTGAAAATAGAGTCCGTAGTACTCTAGAATGAGTTTGTGCGTATTAATAGATATGAGCGCGTATTTATTAGTGAATATAAATTGTTTTAATATTGTGTTGACTTATTGGTGGAATGGAATATGAATTTTGATCGAGTAAGTTGGCCGCTATTCGAGAAGAGTTTATAAACACCTGATACGATAAATTGACACAGTATTGTTTTAAAGATGGGTGAATGAAATAATTTTACCCAAAATATATTTTGATATAAAAGAAATATTTTCTTAAATTGTTATGTAACTTGGATGTTTGGATGAAATATCTTAAACAAATAAGATTATAATTTTTTTTGGAATGACTTGTATAATCAAATGGGAATTTGTATGAGCATTAATTATACAAATAAATTATAGTTAAAATTTGATTCAAATCAAAACTGTAAATTTAAAATCCCGGAGATTTTGGAATTGTTTTTCAAAGTGTTTTGAAGACAAATAAAAGCATTATTGTTTAAAAGTATTTCTAAAAGGAAATTGTTTCAAATAAATTTTGGAAAGGGATATAGCATTGAGCTCACTTCAGTTGTTGGAAAATAACTTCGGTGATGACTGCAGCATCATCGATGTTCATTTTTGAGTTTCTAATGAAAGATTGGTGTCAAATTGATTTATTCAGAAGAAGTAGTTTGTTTTTGAAATTTCAAAGGAAATTTGTTGGGAATAAAAACCAGGATTGGTTTAAAACTTTGAGAAATGTGATTTTGGGATAATGGTGGTTGTAAAATGATTTGAACCAAAAGCCGGGTATTTGAAATCCTGAATCCTTATTTGAATTGAAAACCCTGATGAGGTAAGTTACAAACTTGTAAAGTTGAGATGATTTTTAAATAAGGGAGGAAATACGAGTTTTGAATATTGGAATTAAAATTTAAAGTGAAAAAGTTAAATAAATTTAATTTGGAAAAAATTAAATTATGAAAAATTTAATGGATGATTGGAAGAAATAATTAGTAAATCTTGAATGTGATTGGAATGGGAAAATGAAAATTAAATTTGGATTGAGAAATAAAATTAATTAGAACTAAATTAACTTAGGAAAAGTTAATAATAATGAATTGGATTTGAAATAAGTTGAAAGGAATTGGAATGAAATTAAGGTGAATTGTGTGGGATGGTATTAAATGAAATTAAGTCCTTTCTTAACAAAATTCAAAAGAATAGTATGTAGCTAGATTTAACTGGAGTTAGGTTGGAATAAAATTGAATTTAAATAAATTCAGTTGAGATATAGATAATATTGAATGGAATAAAATTCTTACTTAAATAATAAGTGTAAACTAAGTAAGTATTTAATTGGGATAAATAAGCTATGGAAGCTTATAAAAGAATTGAAAAGCATTGAAATAAAAATATAATCCCTAGTTAAAAGTAAAGTGAAAATGTGATTAACTGTAAATGGATGGAGAAGTATGAATATTAATAAGTGAATAGCTTATAAAAATGTAAAAAAGGGAATGAATAAGCTGAAATAAAGGTGTTGGAATTTTTGAAAAATGAAAGAAAATCCAAACTGGAATTATGAAAAAAATTTGAACTCAGGAAAATTTAATGAAGTGATTTTTGTAATAAAATCGAGTATTGATTTAAAAGTTGGAAGTAAGCTAATTAGCTAAATAAATTATTTGATAGAATTAAACTCGGTTAAATAAAATGGATTGTAAGTTAATAATGAAGTTTGGGAATAAACTCGAAAT
Organism: Allium cepa; assembly: GCA_030765085.1. Classification (NCBI taxonomy): domain Eukaryota; kingdom Viridiplantae; phylum Streptophyta; class Magnoliopsida; order Asparagales; family Amaryllidaceae; genus Allium; species Allium cepa. Next base: position 620,872,695 of record CM060942.1, read on the forward strand.
TATAAATAGAATTCGACTTGGATTGATAATGAATTAAAATAAGTGGAGATGTTGTATGGAATTGGATTATAATAGGAATGATTTGAGTTACAAATAAAATCCAATTCGAGTATAATTGAGTTAAGTATGTGCTTGGATATTATTTTGATAAATTAAGAAGGTGAATTAAAATAAAATGGATGGGCTAACTGAATTAAATGGAACTTGATTAGGTGAGAATCAAATTAAAAGTTTAAAGTTGGAATAAATTGAAGTAAATTAACTTAATTTAAGAATAATGAGAAGCTCGACTTCGAGTAGGAATGGAAGACCATTAAATAAAAGCTTGGGTTGAATTAATTTGGGAATGGTTAGTAGTATACAAGCATGGAATGTGTCGAGCTAAATAAAATGGTTATAAGCTTAAGTAATAATTTATTCACATGAATATCGTCGAATTGCATAGAATAAATTAGTCATTCGACTTAAACGGAAGTAAAAAAAATTCTATGAATTAATAGAAGTAAATAAAATTGATTTTTGAATCAATTGAAATGAATATAAGTTTTTTTGGTTCAAAAATGAATCGTATTCAAGCAAGTGAGTTGTAAATCACTTAAATTGAATAGTATGGGTTGAGAGTTGATTGAAAGCAATTGAAATAAGTATCGAAACCTTACATATGTGCTTATGAAAGTATATAACATGCATTGTTATGGAATCCATGTTTTAGCTATTTAAATATAAGTGAAATGCTATAAACTTCTTATATATAGTGCTTATATGTTAAGATTGAGTAAGTACACGTACCTGAAGGCCGTTCGGTAGGATTTTGGTCGCGCTAATTGCTAAATAATAAGCCGCTTGCTTAAAAATGCTAAATAAAGGTACGCCTACGCAATAAAAATAGGAAATATGAAATTTTTTTCCGACCATGTGGGTCGATGTATATATATTTATATCTCTTGTCAAATTGCAAAAGCTCCTTCGTAAAAAGGAGACTCTGCCAAAAAATTTCGAAAATTTCGGGAGTTAGAAATTTTTTGGAAAATTTTAGTTAGCGACAAAACGATTTCAAATTGGAATTGAAATAAGGGATTTTAGAAATGGAAATTGAAACTAATTGTTTAGTTGAAACTAAAGGGTTAGGAAAGTGAGTATGTGATTTTCACTAAATGAGTTTTAGCAAGTTAATGGGTTGAGGCATTCGTCTGCCTTAGCAATTTCGGGGACGAAATTCTTTTAAGGGGGGAGGAATGTAGCGACCGAGATTTTTTAGCATTGAATCTAGAATAGCTAAATGGTTTTAAATATAGGAATTGAATTATAAATTAGTTTTGAATATGGAAAATTTGGATTTATCTGTTCAGAAAGTCGATACAACAATTTGTTGAATAATAAAATTAATCAATTCAATAAATGAAGATTGAGTAAAATATTTATCTTAAGTTTTGAGCTTGTTAAAAATATTTTAAAGGCTTGTATAATTTATATTAATAGTATTGAAGATAGTAAAAGTGTTAAAATTGAATTTGGTAGTATTTTGTTCTGTTTTGAAATTATATCATTTAAATTAATATTTAAAAATAGCCTTCCGAGGCACAGTCTCGGATTTCAATGAAACTAGTTTCATTGGATCCGTAATATTGTATTATTATCGGATTTCAATTTTCGTAGTGTTTGGAGTGATTGTTTGGCCGTATGATAAGTAAACACGCTGAAAATTAAATCGAGATTTAATATAATAACTGGGCTCGAAAAGCTATCTTCTCCATACGATGATTCAAAACCTTTTCCATTTCGTTCAGAATAGGGGTATAAAATTATAAACGCCTAGCGACATGCCTCAATAGGAGTTTATGATTTTAAGCTACGTAAATCCAGACATTTTGAATTTGAATTTAAATTATATGTATATATTCCCATTCAACCCAAGGTTCAGCTGCCTTTCTTTCAAATCAAAACTTTTTGCCTTCAAATCCCTGCAGCTTCCCTCAAATCACCGTCCCCCACTCGTACAAGCAACCACTCCATTGTGTCTTCTGTTCTCCTTCCTTTGTAATTCACACATCAGATCGAGAAAAATAAATAAATACGCAAGTCTCCTTTTATAAATCCTAAAGCCCTTTTCTCCCTTCCAAATCGAACAGAAACGAAAAAAGAAATGTCCGTTGGTCTCTCTCTCGTCCCTCTCGTCCTCAAATTTAAAAAAACCATCTTCAAATCGATTCGAATGAAATCAAGTTCCTTATTCTCGTACGATATGAGTACTGAGGATCAATTGCATCTCGATGGCAAGTCTTGGAGCAGTTAGGGTTTAGTCTTGAGGAGTTTGGGTATGTACCCGGTAGCGTGGGTGCGGGGATCGCAATCGCTTGAAAGAAAGGTCGCGACTCGCGATGGCGGCTTGACTGCTTGGTCACGGTGGAAGGAGCATACTTGAACTTGAGACCGAGGAAAAGTTCAACCGGCATGGTCGCAATGGCATGTTGTCGAGTCAAGGCTGATGGGAGTCGCGATGTTGAGGCAGGGCAGGGTGATGGTCGGCGATGCCGATATGCTGGTCGCATTCGTTTTGGGTAAGGTATATATATTTGTACGATTCTTTTATTATATATAATTTTATAATATATATATATTATAAAGAAAAAATATTACAGGAAGTATAAAAATCATTTCTGTATATATATATATATATGTATATATATATATACAAGGTGAGGTATATGCATACATACATATAAAAAAATTTAAACCCAGATTTTTGCAAATATATATATATATATATATATATATATATATATATATGTAAAACTTTTTTACAGCAATAAGGAATTACTGTTGTTTATATACAGTAAAAAGGCCGCTAAGCAATTTTTAATTTTAAGTTAATATAGATAGGTAAAATAGTAAATGTATGTGTGTGTGTGTGTATATACATAAGACTTTGGAAAATATAAGAATTTATATAACTTAGATTTCTGTGAAATCTATAAAGAATATTTTCATAAGTATATAACAAAATTAAAATGGAAATACTTCACCAGTTTATTTTAAAATAATTTAGTAAGGTGATTAAATTGTTTAATTTACTTATATTAATTATTTTTAGTTACTAAAAGATTTTTAAAAGGGAAGTAGTTAAAATTTATCGTTAGTTAAGTAATTTATAAAATGAGATAAATGGTCCAATTATTTTGAATATTAATAACCGTAAATGTTTATAAAAGGTCCAACATCAGGAAACCGAGGCGAAATTGAAGTGGATGGGCAGACAAAAATCAAAGGTGAGTTAATCTCACTCTTCTGGATTTTTATTTGAATTTAAATGGTTGAATTAAATAATTGGTTGAATGATTTGTTTGATTTGATGTGCTATATTATATATAGTAGTATATAGTATATATTGGAATGATTGATTTCCCGCATTATATAGCAAACGAGACCCTATGCGCCGCATAATAGCGGATGATATTATATAAACCATATACCGCGATATTCCACCTCGAAGTGGAATTGGTATTTTATATTGTGCTAACGTTTGTGAATGTAGAGAAACAGGTCGGAGGGATCCAACTGGATTCCTCAAATCTATTTAGATTTGTTAAAATATTCTGTGATATAATTATTTGCTATCCTGTGATGAATTATATTGATAATTGAAAATGTTGGATACTATGGTTGATTTAAAATATTTCGGTGAACTGAGTTATCAAAATCTATAGAAATAAATTTGGAAGAATAAATTTATGGTGGGAATTTATTAAGGGAATGAGTTAATTTGTTTAAAAATAAATAGTGATTTTTTTTTAAAAAAAAGATGCGAAAGAGAAGCGTATTTCCCTAGATAGCCAAGTACGTTTTCAAAGAAATTTTTAAATATAATTTAGAAGTTTTAATGTTGTTTTAAGAAGCATGTTTTAGAAAATTTAGTATTTCTAAATTTTTAAATTCTAAAGTAAGTATTTTTCAAATCTATTATCGTAGTAATTATTTAAAGGTGACTTGGTATTTTGTTTTAAGGGAGAAAATCTAGTTTTATATTTTATAAAGTAACCTCATTTTAAATATTCCTAAAGTATATATTTTTAATAAAGTATTGAAGTAGTTTTAAATTTAAATGTTAAAGTATATTTTATAATAAATGTTTTTAAATTATTTTTAAAAATATAAAGCTTTGTACTTGATGCTTTCAGTGGAAATAAATAGTTGAGAATTTATCCCATCAGAAGAGCAGGGTTTGAAAACTATTTTCAAAAGGGTTGAAAATGGAAATATATCTTGCGAAGATATTTTGAGATTAAAAAATAATTTGGAAAATTATTTATGTTGATGGTTGTTTGTGAATGTTAATTTATAGTTAAATAACTGGCTATCAATATTTGGCCAATGCGTTGATTGTTTCAAAGAGACCGGGATCAGGATTTAATTCCTGAAAACTACTTCGATCCGGTTTGAATGTTTTCATGGAAAAACAAATTCGAAGTCGAAGATGGAGCAGTGAAATGCAAGGGCTAGTTGCTACTAATCCTGAGGATGATTCCAAAATGGATGTAGTAGGAGTAGTGCCTTCGGTTCCGTTCGAACCCGGGATAGACTTGTATGGATGAATGCTTTCAGAACATCGTCAGATGGGCAATGAGCATTCTAAGTGATATGTTCTAAAAGGTAACGCTTAGCCTCGAACCTCATCAACCTAGAATGACTGAAAATCAGGGGATATGCAGCAAGGCTAAGTGGGTAGCACCCATTAGGGTGGGGTTCATCCCTATCTAGATGACCCTTTTTATTCGGCTTAGTAGTGCAGTTGCTGATCCCAACCGTGGGGTGATCTTACTTGGGATTATCTAGTAAGGGGTAGTCCCGGTCTTGTGTTGCAGAGGATTGGGAGTAATCCTTGGTACGGTGATCTAGGCCACATACTGTGACAGGTGCCACCCCAGTGCCTAGTCATTAGTTGGAAATCCATTCTCCCTACGCGCCTTTACGGTTTTAATTGTGCCCAACTATTGCTAAAACGTGAGATGCAAGCATTTCAGCTAGATTCTATTTTACTTTCTGTAGACACTATTATAATATCAGAGGATTATGATAAAAAGTGTTTTGGCTATCGTAAGGTAAATACCCGACATGTTTATTTGTGGCATGGTCTTACGAGATGCTTTAGTTTTCAAAAGAATTTTGAAACTTTAATAATCCAATTGAGTGTGGTTTTCTCACACTGGTTTTCCAGACTGACTTGGGTGCTATTTAACTATAATGCTCAGGTCAGACCGAGTTTTATAGATTACAGGAAATGATGTTGTGGAGCTGGGTGGCGATACTTACTTCCTTACTTGTATGAAATATTTCGCTGTGTATTCAGTTTTGGGAAAGACGAGATATTATAACCGTCCTGAGTTGTGTTGTTGTTTGTATTGAACTCTGATGCTGTACTCTGATGCTGTAATGTATAAGCAGATGTATTTTTTTTGTGTAAAGATCATTTATTATCTATTATATCTTATTCTGCTGCGATGGTTACATTCTGATGTTGTTTTCTATTTTCTTCTTCTACCTACCTCTTCTTCTTTAACCAAAATGGTTCGTATTTCCTTACATCTCGAGTTGATTGAGGGAGAATAGAGTCGACTCTAGGGCTATGGATTTGCGGGTCCTTTCAGAAGTTGTATGCGGATCGGCAGTGGAGAGACATAGAGTTTGAGGCTGGAGACTTAGTTTTTATCAAAGTGTCCCCGCTTAGGAAGGTGGCAATATTTGGATCTAATGGAAAGTTAGCCCCTTGATTTGTTGGACCATTTCCTATCATAGAGAGAGTTGGGAAGATGGCTTACCGAGTGAAGCTACATGATAGGCTCGCAGGAGTGCATGACGTTTTTCGTGTTTCACACTTGCGAAAGTGCTTACATGACTCGGAGGAAGTTGCAGAGACTAGTCAATTAAAGGAGGTGGAGGTAGAAAGAGAAGCTTCTATTCGGTGTATCCCCACAAAGATTGTTGGAAGAGATATTAAGCGACTAAGCAATTAGGAGATTCCACTGGTAAAGGTGCAGTGGGGACAAGATGTTGCAGACGCCCCTTGGGAAGCAGAAGAGAAGATTCGTACTTACTATCCTTATCTTTTTGATGGTAAGTTTTAGAATTCCTTGTTCCATCTTTAGATTTCAATATGTTCTTTCCTTTATTATCTTTTGGGAGAGTAGAACTTAGGATTCAACCTATGGATGGTAGGATTTGACATAAGCATGTTAATAGAACATGTTATGAATGATGTATGCTATAGGTTGCAAGTGTTTTCTTGTGGATGCTATGGATACATATGGGTACACTAGGCACTATTATTCCTTAGGAATTGGCCTAATTAGGACACTAGAGCATATGCATATGGATGTGTGCACATTTTATTTTATTTCCATGGTTGCTAAAAATGGATGAGTATCACATGATTGCTGCATTTGGATGATGTTTGTAGCACGCATATAGAACTATCAGTAATCATTAGGAAATTTCTGCATTCGTTGGGATACATGGCACATACATGATTGCACATTAAGGAGTTCAACTGAATCAGTGGACCACCTAATCTTTTGCATTAGTTAGGAATATTTACACTACACTAATTGCATAAGTATCATAAAATGCATTAGAAAAACTTAAGGACAATGGATGAATGGTTGATGATTAAGTAGTTGGTTGTAGAATTGAATGAAAACATTTAGTACACTCTTCTATCATTATAGATTTCGAGGACGAAATCCCTTAAGGTGGGGAGAATGTAACAACCCAAAATTTAACCCATAATAATTAATTTGTTACTTAATTAAATAATAAAATAACTTTGTGAAATTATCATAATTAAGCTACGGAAGTTGCACCATTGTGTCAGTGGTAATTTTCTAGTCAATTTCCATATGTAGAAGGTCAGAAACTGAGCTAATATGACCATGTTATAAAATAAACAAAATAAGCAGAAATATAACGAATATATATATATATATATATATATATATATATATATATATATAGGTCAGATCGACCGACCGGTCGATCTGGGCAAGGGGCGGTCGACTGCTCGGTCAACCTGCTCGGTAATTTGGCAGGCGTACGAACGTAAATTCATTCAAACCAATTAGACATGTCGAAACACGTCATTTGCACCCTTTTGTTTAATCTAGTCCCTCCATTTCTGCATCCGATGGCTCCTATTCAGCCTATGACGTGGTTCATCCTGTTCAATCTCTAAATCCAATGGTCCGAGATCCACTTCTACACATATAAATAGACCCCTAGACCTAACACTTTTTTTCATTCTTGATTTTCTTCGCTTGTGTTCACCTTTTTAGGAAGGTCCTAAAAGGAATAATTTTTCAAGGAGAGAATCTTTTTAATAAAAATTATTTTACAACTCTAAGTGGATCCGGGAAGACCAAAGGAAGAGCTTAGGATCGGAGATGGGCGATTGTAATTATTTTAAGATTTCTTTAAGTAATTTAAAATAGGAGGAATTAATTTAAAGGACATAAATTTGTATATTTTAGCCTCAAGGACACGACCTCAATATTTTAAGCACAAGGACAAACATTCTCCTAAAAATCATTCATAAGGACAAACATTCTTCCAAAATTATTCATGAGGACAAATATTCTTTCGAAACTGCTACCAAACTAAAAACTGACACCTAAAAAATGCTACCAATAACTACAACTGATACCTAAAGAAAGTTGTCCTTTAGGCTAAAATACTAAAGGTCTGTCCTTGAGGCAAAAATGCTCATAAATTTTTCCTTGACAATAATTTACTATTAAAATAATAGGGTTTCTAATAGTTGTAGTTTTATTATAAGTTTTGGAATAGCCTTTTTTAGTAATTATATACAGTTTTTAATTATTTTCAGTTTATTCAGCTATTCCTTTCAGTAATTTTAGTATTATTTCTGTTAATTATAAATTATTACTATTGAGCATAGCTTTTTATTAATTTACAGTCTATTTACAGTATTTAAGCTTATTTACTTTTATTTATTTTCTACTTACATTTTCTGAAGTTTTGGATTTTATGTAAGCGTTTATTCCCTTCATTCCCTTTTTGTGCGCGTACGGATTATAATAAATTAAATGCAAGTATGGATTTTCTAAGTAAGAATAAGGAATGAAGAAAATAAGATGTAAATTATAAAGACTGTAAAAATAATAGAATTGGACTGAAATTACGCCTAATTATTATTGGACTACCTAAAAATAATTGGCATAGTTATAACTTGGAATTATAACAAAATGAAGCAAAAGATGAAAGGAGCTTATTTTCACACTTAACCTTAGGTTAAGTAATAAATATGATTATAATGTCGGTTATAAAAAGAAAAAGAATAGAATGGGTCTTATTTTAAGGCTTGAGATAAATTAATAAGCGTAAAAAGTAAAAAATGGTAATAAAGGCTTATTTAAATAATTTGTCTAAGTTAATAAGCAAAGATGAAAGTAGGACCTGTACCAAATAGCATTCCCTAGGGAATGCTTATCCTAAGAGTGGTAGTAATTAGTCAAATAGAAGTCCAAATCGCGGGGATTTGGATAAGGAGTGCAACTAGATATTGTTTGGATGAAGGGCCAGTACCAATAGCTTTTCCCTTATTTTTCTATGGACATACGGTGATCTCGCATTAGCTTGAAGTGAGATAAGGGGAACACTATGATGTACGTTGGAGGTAATAAGAAGACCCAATATGTGGTGCAAAAGATAGCATGGGCATGGTGGGAGTTACGCGTGCGACTTCCATTCGGGTGCTTAGTAGTGGCTATGAGTTCCATGCGCTTAGCATGGTGTCTTAGTAGACCCATTTCCTTCAATGTAGGTAGCTATATATGTCATTTGGGCCCACAGTAGTTTCTCTGAGCATCTTCCGTAGAAACCATTGGCCGATGTGTAGGGAGTAATATAGCGGCTAGTCCATGGAAAGGTATACGGAATAGCAGGCCGATCAAAAAAAGGGTAGAATTAGGGTTACATCCTAATTACAGGATTATGAATTCGGCCTAATTAAATCAGAACAAGTGCAAGCAATCAAAATTGACCTATCTTGAACAATATTTAATCACATTTATTTCCAGTTTATTTTTTTTCCATTTCCTATGTTATCCTTATTTATGCTAGAACTATTGTAGAGTCTGTTACCTTTATCCTGCTTAAAGACTCTAGTAATTACTATCATTCACCATACTTTTAGTCTGACCCACCTCTATTTTCCCTCTTTCCCTTTTAGGCAATCAAGGAAGAAGCTAGTAGATTGTCGCAGCTTGGAGATCTTCTTGGAGGAGACTTCTTCTATGTAATTCTTCTATTTTCAGCTGTTGTCCTTGTATGCACTAGTTTATTTATGAGGGACATTACATACTCTAATTTAAGACATTGAACATTCATAAGACGTGATGGGTTTTTGAATGTTGTATTTGGCATGTGACTTATTTATGAATTAATTCTGAAGCTTTGTTTTAATTAAAAATATTCATTTAGTTTTTGATGTTTTTACCTATTTTTGCCTTCTGAATCTTAGTCTTTTTTAGTTTTGTTTAGACTTACAACGCACCACGCCTTTTACTGTGTCCTTTTGGGTATATTAAGTGGTGTGGAGTGTTTCAGTATAGACATTGATATTTAAATTGTTTAAATATTGGCTATGGATTGAGTTCACATCATAGATTCAATACGACCGTATTGTCAATTATTTTTGAATTCGACTAAGGATAAAATTAAAATATAAATATTATAAATTTTTAATAAATCGATACGAATGTTATGTTAATGTTTGTACCTAATATTTATTATTTATTTGAGACTTGAAATTGGATAGAACGATGTATAAAAAGACATATGATAATTCGATCAATTTGAAGTCAGGAAATAATTAAGTCTACTCAAACTGAAGTCAATAAGAGGCTTGGCAATACATGATCATAGGAAGTGCAGGCTATAATTAGGGGTAAAGGAAAGACCAAACTAGGCCATCAGATCTAAAGATAAAGGGGAAAAATAGGTCTAGGTTGATGGCTATAAGTATCCTAGCCTCCATACATATTCAAACACACTTTTCTGCTTTCCCTCCTCTCATATCACAGCTGAACAGAAAGAGTTAGGTTTATAGCCTAGGGATAATTATGTGATTTGTTACATATTTCTAACTCTATAAAAAATCTTTTTCGTAATAAAGTTATTTGTTTTATAATATTACTTGTTATATTATGATATATTAATTAAGCAGTAAATTTGAGTATATTAAATAAAAAATCCTTAAATGATATGTTATGTGATAATAATTACAATAGGTTGTAATCAGGGGAAAATTATCACAATATGAAATGACATTGTATTTTAAATAATCAGGTCAAGATGTTTTGAGAAAGGATATCGATACACTCGTTAGGACCAGTGTATGTAATGATCTCCAAATGTAGGGCAATGTATTACTCATGGTCGTTGGAGGCACCAAGGGGTTACGTATTGATAATTATGAAAAAAATATGGAATGACTCACCCGAGAGTTTTCAGTTGGTTAACAACAACTAGGTAAAACAAGAAATCTTGACGTGGTGATGTTATGCAACTCTCTTAGGATGGGAATACTGCAAAGCTTCAATATGGATACTCCACTTTGATTATAGTCAAATCACCATACAACGCTTATTGAGCGATTATATTTGGGTTTGAGTTGAAGCATTGGAAGTAAAACACTATTCAATAGAGAATTCGTTTCCTCAGTTGTATAAGGTTAGTATCACTGTCAACTATAGTCATCCCAGAGTTAAAATAGCTGATTAGAGTAGTACGTTCAATAATAAATGTTATTAATTAACTAAGTACCTTATTTATAGACAAGTTAAATGTGGATCCTATTGGAATTTTGGTTAAAATTGAATTTCATAAGTCCTAAACGATTAGTATTTGTAGACTAAACAAGGTCATAGTCTAAGCACGTAAACCATAATGGAAATCTTCCAGTCTTTGCCTCCTTTAGCGATTGTTTCTTCTTTATGAGTGCAACTCAAAGGTCTTTAACATTGGTTGGATCAATGAAGTGAAATTTCATTTTCGGATTTCTTCTTGAGGTCATGCCTATGCTACTTCACTCTAAGTCACTTTATTAGTCATAGGAAAATTGATGTGATACTTTTTTTTTCAATTTTCGATCTAGGGTTTCCCATGTTTGTTCACCCACACTATAGAATATATTCGCTTTCGACCTACCCACTCTGGCCCTCTCATTAGATTACGATCTTCCGACATAAAATCCCTTTTCTAGCTATTACAGCCTTAACCTCTTGCTTAAGGACTTTAGCTTGCATTACCACAAATTTCAGCTCAAGCTTTTACCCATACAGAACGTAATCCAATTGTTAGTTAGGAGCATGCCCTAAGGGGCAGTAGGCAATTTTTTACATATATCTTACTCGTTGCCAATATTGTTCGATAAAGGCGTTTTCTTTCCATTATATACTTGATTAAATGTGTTATATTAATTACTTAATTTAATATAAATTATATTTAATGGAAAATAGAAAAATGGTATGTTTTGTTATAGTAGTTACAAAGGGTTGTAACCATGAGTAATTTATCATAATAAAATTAAATATACCATTTTGGATCTTCCTAGTCAAGATGTATCAAGGCTGGATATCGGTATATCCATTGAGACTAGGGTACATAACACTGTCCAAATCTTGGACGGTGTATTACTCATGGTTGGTAGTGGCACCAAGGGATCACGTACTGATAGTTATTAGATAACTATGGAATGACTCACTCGATAGTTTTCTGTTGATTAGTATAACTAAAGTCAAGCAGAAAATTTCAATGTGACTAATTTACACAATCCTCTTGACTTGAGAATAGCGTCAATCTTCAACATGAAAGCTCTGCTATGATTAGAGCAAATCACAGCATGAATCCATGGAGTGACTATAGTCGGGTCGAGTGGAAATATTAAAAATGAAGCACTATTCAAGAGAGAATTCGTCTCCTTGGTTATATAGGATCAATATCACGGTCAACTTAAGTCAACTCAAAGTCAAAGTCTCTAGCCAAAGCATTTCAATTAATAATAATTATTATTATTGAATCAAGGACTTTGTGTTTGGACTAAAGAGTTGTATATGAAAGATATTGGAAACCATCACCAAATTCCATAAGTTTAAAGTGATATTGTTTTGACGAAGAGAATTGGTGTAAATAAAAGTCACAACCAGGTAACACTTGACAAAGCAAAATTTAATTTTACCAAAATTAAATAGCAATAAATTTGGCGAAAATGCAACACCACCTACTTAGTGATGTGTGAATTTTAATATTAGAATAGTTCGATATTAATCGCTGACTAGATTTACACCTAACGAATCACACAACCGAAATAATGAATTCTCCTTTGGCCAAATGATTTAATTTATATAAAGAAAATTGATAAAATGTGTGATACTTTATTCAAGTAGAACACTTTTTTTAACATCACGGGGGATTGAACTCATGACCTTTAGAACTCTTGTCTAAAACGCCACATCCCTAACCAGTTGAGTTAGAGATCCTGGACTTGTAATTGTTATAAATTAATTGGATAAATTAATGTTTGTGAAATATTAATTATAAAATTGATTTTGATTTAACGAATAAATATTGTCAAATGTATTTATAATTGTTGTATATATTATAATTGATATACGATGCTGAAACACATTTAAATTGGATTTGAATATAAAATATTCATTCGAGCTCTATATAGGTATAAGGCCCATGATGGGATATGGTCATTTTGGCTGAATCAAGAGGTTAGAGGCGACTACGATATGGGCTAGAGAGGAGTGAAAACGGATGGCTAAGATTGAAGGAGATTGAGTAGAAGATATGATCCTAAATTCTCTCCTTTCCTACCACAATTTAAACATCTCTTCCACTATTTGATAATGATCTTTTAGATCCTTCACAGCTATGGATTGCTGGCGGAACTTTCTCTCTCTCCTCTCTAGCTTTCTTAAGTTCAAATTAAATCAATTCAATTGTTATTCGATATCTAGTGGTCTACGGATCAAGGACTAACACTCTATTGGATAAAAAATCGTTTCTAGGAGTTTACATCGTCGTTTTATGGTGTGGTAAAAGGCTTTGGTTGCTGTGTATATTTCCAATTCAAACATAACATATATTTATAATGTTTATTATATATACACACACATATATAAAATATTGTTGGTTGGGTAATGTTTCTAATATGAAGATATATTATAATAATTTTAATTGGTTGTATGTGTATATATATGTTTATAATTTTTAAGTAGTATAGAAGGGCTTAGAAAAAATTGAAAAAAAAAACAATTTCGATGTTTTACTTAATTTAGAATATAATATATACATATATTTACATAGTTATTAATTTTGATACTATATTCTACTTATGTAAAATATGAAAATATAATTTTATATATTATATTTATTAAATAAATAATTTTTTACAGAAAGGAAATAATTTTTATTATTTACGTATTATTTTTAAATAATTTTAAATTAATTTATCGTATAAATAATCATATAAACTCATACATGTGTCCTAAAATATATTTTATATTTTATAAAATTATATTGATATATAGTAAACTCATGGTAGAAAATAAAAAACATTTTTTGTAGTTCTAAATATTTAAACTAAAATTGAAAACTGGATTTTTAATTATAAATTTTCAAATTACAAACCATTCATCTAAAATTTGCCGGAAGTTTAAATTTTAAATTTAGTTTCGAATAAAATATTTTTGTTAATATCTAAATAATTTTAAACGGTTTTATTATATATATATATACATACATGTATATGTACATGTATTTAAATTTAATTTTTTAAAAAATATCCCGAGCCATGCGCAAGACCAAATAAACATATATGTTTAAATAAAAAATTATTTATAATTTTAATTACATAATATACACACACATGTTATACACATACACTTTTAACATATTCATTTATATATATACATATTATATTATATTAAAATATTTAAAAAAATTATTTATTATATTTTAAATGATATAAACATATTTATATATTAATCAGTATATACATTTGGTTAATGTTAAATATTTATACGTTTATCCAAATTATATATAAGAAATTTTTTAATTTATATATTGTAATATTTATTATAACACAAAAGTATATATATTACAATATTTATTATAAGACATAAATATGTGTATACATACATTTGGACAATATATTTGTATATCGGATGAGCTAACATGTTCGCTGTGATGTAAATCTCAACATCTATACACAAGAATATAATATCCTACATGGATTGTTGTGTTAGTTACACACACATTATGTGTGTGTGTGTGTATATAACATAACATAAATTAAATAATACTCTATCATTTTATAACTTTAAATAAAATAAAAGATTTTGTTTGAATAAGATTTCAAAATACTCTAAATAAACTAGACCTTATAGGCCCTATAAAGATACAAAAGGGTAAAAATTTCAAATTCATGTATAACTTTCATTGTGGGTTACCACATTCCAACAGTGATATCAGAGCTCAATAGCCTATGCGATCTAAATTAGTTATGGTAGGGTTAACTACTAAGCTCACAACAAAAAGGTTGTCCCTAATAGAAAATGTCCACATTTAAATTGGATCTTAGACTAATTTTCAAAAATTTTTGAAAATAAAAAATATAAGATTTTGAATTTAAAAGTTAATTTAAAGTAAGATATAAATATATTATAAAGTTATAATGTAACAAAAGATTTTAAAATTTTTGCAAATAGAAATTAAATAAAATTTTAAACTTATTAATACGATTAATAAAATAAATAAAATAAATAAGTTAATTAATGAAAGAAATATAAAAATGTATTGTATATGTTTGTCATATGTTATGATATTTTAAATTTTTTAAGATATCATATGTATACATGTATTTATATCATATAATTTTTGAAATTAATATAATATAATTGAACTTTTTCAATTAGATAAATTAATTAAATAAATAAATTAAATATTGAGTAATTAATAAAAATACATATATATGAGATATATGTGATATACTATAAAGGTTATAATATATAATAAATATTTAATATAAAAGGTATATTAAGAGAAAAAATTAAGTAAAATGTTTATTGAATTAAACTAATGAAATAAGATTTAATTAATATAATATTATACATAAGACTATTATATAAGTAATATAAAATATAAAAATTATGTAATAATAAAACTTATATAATATGAATGTATGAATTAAAGGTGGAACATTAAGAAACCTTATATAGACTTAAGGAACAAATACATATGTAAATATAAGCATGCTATGTTTCCAATGTGTCAAACACTTGAATTATGGTGGTATTTCATAAAAAATACATTATTTCGTAAGTTGATGTCACTCAATATATTATATTGAATATTATGAATTTTTAACATAAAGTAGTCCACTATTGTTTATATATTAATGGATTACTTGCATACTCTTTAGTTGTTGAGCTTTCCACAAGCAAAAAATGTTATGTTCAGTACTAGTAATATATTGGATAGACGAAGTAAGGTAACTGAACGTATTTGTTGAGCTTTCCTTAAGGCATGTACAGTATACTTCGATCATCGTAAAATGATAGGTTCTAGTGAATAGTCCAACTTTACCTGTTGAGCATTCATCATGGTAAAGGTGAGATTAGAATAAGGTTCCCCAATAACGAATTATCCATCGTATGCAGGCCTATGATTGGTTGAGCTTTCCACAAGTTAGAATATTAAGGAATATAAGTCCTAACACCCACTATTGAAGTCGAAAGACTTCTCTATTTCGCTTAGGGTTTGGTAAAATATAAAAGATTGTTGGGAGCCTTATTATAAAATTGAAATAATAACATTTAACCTTTCTAATATTTTAGGAACTTATGATATATAATGTTATAATAATGAATATTGATAAATTTATGCACTTAATATATGGTTGATAAAATGTTTATCAATTAAGACATATAACTAAACCGAGTTAAAGATTAACAAATAGAAATATAACATATGCTTACTAGTAAATGCATATTGCATGTTAACATTTCCATACCCATGCAAGTGCCTAATTTTACAACTACTTAACACACTCATAAATTTAGCACTGATGTGTTTATTTTGTCGAGACCGTATATTGCATTCGATGAGTTTTGAACTCAAAAAAATATAAGACTATGGATATTTGATCCATATAAAATAGCATATAAATGTTATATGATTGATGGTCACAATTCGTAATGTATGATATTTCGATGAAATTAGTTCATCTAAAATAAGTAAATAAACCGTATTGTGAGATCGATATTCAATTTGGTTGATTACAATAAAGATCATGTAACGGACCGCCTTTTTGTACGCTTTAAATCGACGATAAACCACACACGTCAGAGTCAAACCATACAGAAGGGCGGATTATTATTGGAGTGAATAAGAAAAAGCAGAGAAGAAAAAACAAAACACAACAAAATCTTGCAGCGGAATGACAAAATATAATAATCAAATAACAGATCATGAAGCTGTTTTACAAAAACACTTGATTATACTTATACAACACCGAATCAGAGTTGCACACACTAAAGAATAATAAGTAACAATGCAGCGGAACAACGTGATGAAGTTGAATAATATAATAAATAATAGTAATACAATCTACGTCTTCATCCTTTAGAAATAAGGTCTTCAAATCCTGAAGTGCTCAGGCTGACCCGAGCGAATTGAAAAGACAAAATACTCGAGTCAGGACTAAAAGATCTTATGTAAGTTAAATCAATGTAAATAATATGAGTGGAACAGCGTCATATATGTTTATGGGATTTGACAAATCCCATCCAGTGTCAAATGTGAGTGTAGTAACTTAAGAGATGCTCGGGATTCACATCTCCTAAGGATCAATTAAACTATCTACTATGTAGTACATATGCTATTATAATAATGTCTAGAAGTAAAATAAACTTACTTTAAAATAGCGTTAAGGAGTGACCCAATGTTCCCCTTAACACGTAATAGTGCCAATAGTCTATACAGCACCTGCGTACCTCCTGATCGGGATGCTACGAGAAGATACTCCATAGGTACGACACAAATCAAACTCGTACAAGGCTAGCTAGGGTAGGTGACACGGCACAACTAGGAAATGCTAGGGTAGATATACCAATTACTATCCGGACCGGTGGTGACACGTAGCGTGCAGCTACCGCCCACCTCGAGCCACACCCCCAAAAATATCAAAGGGCCCCAATCAATCACAAAGTAATAGAATGGTATAGAAGGAGTGTTCCGATAAGAGGAGCTACCTCACTAGCCCGGAATCGCTCGTGTTTTAGCCACTTATGCCAACTCACGGGAGTCGGGTCCACGTATATACCTCAAAGGAACGCCGCCACCATCCTACTTCATTTTGGAATCTCCACCACATACATGGTTGCTAAAGTGGTTTTTGAAGTTGGCAGAGAGTATGACAACTTCCGATCCGGTCTCTTTAACAACCAAACGTTATTATAACACCACAGTCATTGCAAAATGATTTATACTTTAAACCGAAATACCATTGCCATTTCAAAATATATACATATGATATCATTTCTATTTCAAAACTAAATCAATACGATATCATTTTTATTTCAAATATATCCTTTTCCAAAAGTCATAGCACTTTCAAAGTTATACACTTGGAAACCAAAACACTTGAAATTATAACACTTTCAAATCATAATGCCTTGAAACTTGAACTTTGAAACATAACTTCCTCCACTTAAATGGTTTTAAATATTAAAATACTTGATATAATAAATAACTTCTTCAATTCCACAAATCAATTCCAAAACAACCCGTATTTCTAAATTTTATATTTAACCAAATCCCAAATCGTAAATTTCAATACAATTCAGTTTCCAAATGAACTATTCCAAATTATATCGATTTCGAAACAGATTTGATCCATAGATTAAACCATTTCAAATTCAATATATTTCAAACTTTAAGTATTCACAATTTCAAAACTAAGTTAGGTAATTACGATTCAACAATTCACTTTTCTATTATTTAGTTTAAAGTATTTTACATAATAAATCCATTATCATCTTAATAAAACTCAAATTACAAATAACTAAATTTCCTTCAATTTATTTATACTTGAAATATTCATTTAATTCACCCTAAACCAAAATCAAGTTATAAAATCATACCTTTTAAAATTTCAAATTTAATAAATTTTACATCAACTTATTTGAGTTTATTTTTTAAATAAATTCAATTTCGAATAAAGTTCCAATTTATCTTCCAACATTAATTTATTTAAATCATTATAAACTCTATATTAAAATAAAATTTAAATACTTAACCATATTATCCCCAATAAAAATCAAACTTATTATAACGCTTATTCTATGTTAAAACAAATTTATACATAGCTTAAAGATCAAGAATAAAATAACATTATATAATATCGAAAATCAATATTTATATAAAACCATATATTTCTTTACAAAACCATAGAAATCAGTTCAAAATATTTTATATATATAGAGCACGGTGTCTGTACATAATTTTCTATCCTATGGTCAAGTGATACAGATATTTATCATTTCAATCCGCAATTAATATTTACGGTTGTATATCATTTCAAACTGTAATCCCAATGAAATAAAAATCCATAACAACTTGCAGTTTTAGCAGTATAAAATACAACATCCATTCACCCAATATCAATCATCATCCAATTCAATCAATAACATCAATATCGAACAGATAATAAATAACAGGTATTTACTGGCAGTTTATATACAATAATAAATTAAATAACAATTTAATTCAAATAAATTCAATTTAACTGAGATGGTGATTAGAAATATACCAAACAACATAAATTCCTAATCACATCATGAATTATATTTAATAAACAATTTTAGAAGTTGTGAGTGGGTTAAAACACTCATCTTTCGAATTTAAATTGAATTTAAATCCAATTTAAACCCAAAAATTAAACAGTCTTAGAATCCATCCAAACCCGTGCCAAAATCTTCGGAATTTCGATACAATCCTAGTGGAAGAAACCGCGCGTGAAACGGACTTCGTATGCAAAAGTCATACAAATTAGAACGATTTGAAGTTTAAATTAAAAATAGGGAAAGAGGAAAAAGAAAAACATCACCGTATTTCGTTCGTCCACGTAAACAACACGCACAGAAATGTGTGAACCCACGCTGGAGCATCTCGCCGCCATACCATGTTCGAGCACGCCTGAAGCCACCAGTCATCACCGACAATGCGCCGAACACCCTCAGGCCACACGACATCTACCCACGATCGCAGGGCCTCACCATTCGAGCCAAAACAAGCCTAGCCGCCACCACTTTGTTAAAACCTTAGGTGAATTTTAACACCAAATCCAACCATCGATTTGCCAAATAAACTATGCCGATGGGCTGCGTACGCTGCTCTCCACACCGTGGTACCATCGGTTTGTCGATCAGTCGCAGTCAATCGCGACGAAAATAAACGGCTGAGAATAGTTCTGCAATTTCTGGAAAAATAGAGGTTTCAATCGAAAAACGAATTACAGATCTGTGATGCGCTCATCGAGAGCTTCAAATCGATATATAATTCGATATGATTTGAGGATATTAAATTTGTGATTTGATTTTGAATTGCAACTTGATTTGGAATTGAGAATTTGTCTGCCATTGAGGAAGAGGAGCAACAGAAATTTCTGTACGTATAGAAATGAGAAATAGAAAGGCTGCTAGAGTTTATAAGTGGATATATATAGGTAGAGCTAAAAGTAGAGGAACGGATACGATTGGTTTGGATAGTTGAACGATACTGGCCCGAAATCCCGTTTCGACTCCGGAACGAAAATGTGTCAACCCATATATCAAAATAAATGTTTTAAAATATTTTAAAATCAATGGAACAGGTTTCAGGTCCGAATTCCTTCGTATGAAGAATTTATGCTAAAATTAAATTGTTTCAAATTGATTTCAATTTAATTGATTTTCTACGCATTTCGAGTCCGTACGATCAAACGACAGGTCCGATCATTATGAAACTTGAAATTCTACTATAATTCACCATTACAGAACTAGTTTCGTAGAAATTCGAGTCAGTGGCCAAAATGGCTATTTTTACATTAATTAGATAAATTAATAATCAATTAGTTAAATCAAATTTTCAATTTCAATTCTATAATTGACAATTTTTATCATTTTTAAATTTCTTAATCATATATACTGATTTAAACAAATTTAGATGTCAATCTAGAGTTGATTAATTTATCAATTTCGGTGTTAACTCCAATTTCATTAAATTCAGAATTTATAAAATTAATTTCCAATAATTCCATTTAATTTACTTTTCATTCTATTATTTAATCCATTGTTGTCAAAATGGATGAAATTAACACTGGATTCATGATCTATCACATTAATATTCTCAAATTCCATCTTAATTTCAATTAACGTAATATTTAGATATTTGATTTCATTTAATTGCAATTAATCCAATTATTATGGTTCAAATCCTAATAAATTGACAAATCTTTATTTCTATTCTTTCAATTCAACAAATTGTCCTATTATGAATAACATTAACATTATTTCCAAGTATTGCCTTAATTAACATTAATGTAATATTTTATTTAAATTTATTGCAATTGATTCCAATTCAATTTAATGGATAAAAAATTATATCGGTAACTTATAATAATTGTTGCCACTATCTCTCAATCATACTTTTATAAGTTATTAGAAATTAATTCAATATTTACGTTTGTTTTCTTATATTTTACCAAGTATACGTTTACCTTATTTCAATAAATTGGAATTCCATTAAAGTTGTAAATAATTAACTATAAATAAAATTGTTGCATTTCACTTTAGTTATTATTTCATTATTACCTTAAAACATTTTATTTCTTCCAATATTAAATAACAAGATTCATTAAATTAATAAATTGAATTATCGAAAATTTACGGGTTGTTGCGCTCTCCCCCACTCAAAACTTTTTGTCCTCGAAAAGAAAAAAAGAGATAAGAAGGAATTAAGAAAACAATACATCTAATTCAAAAATATTAACTATATTATCAACTAAATTTACAAAATTAATTAATTTAAATAAAATATACCAATTTGTAACCATTAAATCTTTTTATACTCAAATTAATAAAGTTTGAAAAACATTTTTCAAAAAAATTTCTAAGTCCAAAATTTACAGAAAATTTCGGCAGAGTCTCCTTTGTATGGAGAGGCTCGGGAGAAAATATAATATCAAACATAACAATTTATATCATAATATCTCAAAATAATATATCCCAACAACGGGGAAAAACAATATAATAACGCTATAAAACCATAATCCGAGAACGTACCTATTTGTCGAGCAATTTACGCTTATTTTATGAAACAAAAAGCAGTAGCAATTGCTTCCATAACCTGCATTTCACTTATTTAATCTAATAGAGTTTATAATTATATAGAATGAAATATTAATTTTGTCTCATCCACTAGCAAACAAATCAATGTCAAACAACATCAATCACTTGCAACCACATCATACAATCATCATACAGAATCAACACAGTTCAATTATCCATCCATATCAAACAAAACAAATAGTTATTCGGGGTCAAAAACTTTAAATTGTACATAATGGAAAATAAACTATTAAGTGCATCATTTACTCAACAGTCTTAGATGAAACTAAATAGATTATTCGTACATCCAAACAATTTTAAAGTATCCTTGCCCAAACAACCATAGACCAAACAAAACACAATTCCAAACGATAGGTCAAGTTCATTCTTATTAATTTCATTTCATAACATTTGTTGTTTGATTTCCTTTTTATTCAATTAATACATATCTTCATTTATTTCATTTATTGCTTGCTAACTCATTTCATTTATTCACATCATGACAATTCTCTTTTTATTCTATTATATTTATTCATTCACTACTTGATTTCATTTATTTACATTCATTTATTAATAATATTCATGTTCAATTCAGTTACTAGGCATAATAATTTCATTAACTTAAGTTTATAATCTTTTACTCACAATGATCCCTTTTCTATCACATTTAATTACAATAACCTTCCAAATTACAATTTAAGTATATAACAATTATAATATCAATTCTTATTAATAAAAGCATTTTATTGAACACTTTCAAAACATAAATTTACTCGTACAATGTAACATCCTGCCTTTTTATACGTTTTAAATCGAAGATAAACCACACATGTCAGACTTAAACCATATAGAAGAGCGGATTGTTATGGGGTAAATAAGAAAAAAAAGAGAAAAAAAAATAGAATCTTGCAGTGGAATGATAAAATATAATAATTAAATATACAGTTCATGAAGCTGTTTTACAAAATATTCGATTATACTTATACAATACATATCAGAGTTACACATACCAGCGAACAATAAATAATGCAGTGGCAGTATGAATGTAGTGGAAGACTATAATAAATAATAATAATAAATCTTAGTCTTCGTGCTTCAGAATACGATCGTCCAAATCCTGAAATGCTCAGTCTGACCCGAGCAAATTGAAAAGACAAAACACTCGAGTCAGAAATAAAAGATCTTATGTAAGTTAAATCAACGGTAAAAAAATATGAGTGTAAACGGCGTCGGAGATATTTATGGGATTTGACATCTCCTATCCAGCGTCTAACGTGAGTGCAGTAACTTAAGAGATGCTTGGGATTCACATCTCCTAAGGATCCGTTAAACTATTTACTATGTAGCAATATATCGCTATTATAATAATGTCTACAGTAAAATAAACTTACTTTTAAATAGCATTAAGGATTTACCTTTTCCACCTTAACACGTAATAGTCCCAGTAGTCCATCCAGTATAATGGTCCCTTCTGATCGGAAAGCCACCAAAGGATACCACACGGGCTACGGGAGAAAACCAAACTCGTACAAGGCGCGATAGGGTAAGTGACACGGCACAACTAGGCAATGCCAGGGTAGATATACCAATTACACTTCTGGGCCGGTGGTAACACGTAGCAGCTACTACCGTCCAGCTTGGACCACACCCCCAAATCAAAAGAATCAAAAATGGCCACCGAATCAATCTCAAAGTCAGAATATAATATCGAAGGAGCGTGTCCGAACAGAGGAATGACCTCATTAGCCTATCAATTGCTCCTGTTTTAGCCACCTTATGCCAACTCACGGGAGTCGGGCCCACGTATATACCTCAAAGGAAACGCCGCCACCATCCTACTTCATTCTGGAATCTCCACCGCATACACGGTTGTTAAAGTGGTTTTCGGAGTTGGCAGAGAGTATGAAAACTTCCGATCCCAATCTCTTTGACAACCAAACGTTATTATAACACTGCGGTCATTTCAAATTAATTTATACTTCAAAACCAGAATATAATATCCATTTCGAAACCATATAAATACGATGTCATTTCCATTTCAAAAACCAAACCATTATGATATCATTTTTATAAAAACCCAAATCAATATAATATCATTTTTATTCCAAATATATCCTTTTTTCAAAATCATAGCACTTCAAAGTTATAACACTTCAAAAACAAAACACTTGAAGTATAACACTTTCAAATCATAATACTTTGAAAACTCATACTTTGAAACATAATTACACCACTTAATTGGCATAAATATTAAATTAATTTATATAATGAAGTAGCTTCTGCAATTTCACAAATCAATTCCAAATACAGATTGAAACCCCAAATAACCCATTTCAGTTTCCCTATATTTCAAAGCTTTAATTATTCCACCGTTTCACAATCAATTCTTTGATAATTCCAAATATATCAAATTCAGATACTATTATTTAGATTTGAAATGTTTACTTAATAATCCAATATCATTTAAGTAAAACTTTTAACTTCACATAACTAGATCTTCTTTCTATTTATTTATCTTGATAAATTCATTTATATCAACTCGATATTCATTTAAATCACTCTAGACCAAAATCAAGTTATAAAAATCATACCCTTTAAAATCTCAATCTTATTTAAATTTCAAATCAAATTTATTCGAGTATAATTCTTAAAGAATTTAATCCAGATCAATTTCATATTTATCTTCCAACCTCAATGTTATTTAAGCCATTATACACTCTAATACCATATAATTTAACAGATACTTAAATCATATTATATAAAAATAATCAAACTTTGTTATTTAACTTATTTTACATTTCAAACAAGTTTATACATAGCTAAAAATCAGTAATAAAATAACATTTATATAACATCTAAAATCAATATTTATATAACCCACATATTTCTTTTCAAACCATAGAAATCATTTCAAAATATTTTTATATATAGATCGCGGTATCTGTATATAATTTTCTCCCCTATAGTCAAGTGATATGGATATTTATCATTTCAATCCATAATTTACAATGAAAAAAATACCGTTATATATCATTTCAAACCACAATCTTGAATGAAATAAAAATGCATAACAACTTGCAGTTTATAACAACATAAAATACAACATCCATTCACCCAATATCAATCATCAACCATTTATCACAATCATCATCCAATTCAAACAATAACATCCATATAGAATAAATAATAAATAACAGGTAATTACTGGCAGTTTATATTCAAAAATAAATCAATTTGACTGGTAGTTTATATGCAATAATAAATTGAATAACAATTTAATTCAATAAGTTAAATTTAACCGGAATGATGATAAAAATATACCAAACAGCCATAAATAAATTTCTAATCATAAAATTAATTTAACACACATAAGAGATTTTAGAAGTTGTGAGTGGGTTAAAACACTCACCTTTCAAATTTAAATTGAATTTAATCCAATTTAAACCCAAAATTTGAACAGACTTAGAATTCATCCAAACCTATGCCAAAATGTCCGGAATTCCAATACGAACCTAACGGAGCAAACTACACCCAAATCCGAACTCGTACGTGAAAATTATTCGAGTTAGAAGATTGAAAACAAAATTAATATAAAAGTAGATTAAATAAAATAAAATAAATCAACGAACCAGACCCGACACGTCACTACTCAATATATTAGCAGATACGAAACCCTAGTATGCGCAGCTCCATTCGAACAAGTGAAAACCCGACCCACCACCATACTTTGACCGTCGAATCCAAGCGCCACCGACCTCCTGCGCCTCACCGACCACCTCCTACCGCTGTGCCTCCCTCCGCCGCACCGAGGCCCCCCCTCCGACGCCTCATATCAACGCCGCCGCTGAGCCACGTTTTGGGCTACAAACCCTAAAACGTGAATCCCGATCACCATACGTCATTCGAGACCAAGCGAAAACCACCGATAACCGCCCGACGATGAGCTCTACAAAACCCGTCTCCTAATTTCATCGATCGAAGATCCAATTAAAACCCCAAAATTTAATTTTGACCGTGATTTTCCATTGAATCGAGCATCAATTCTGAAAATGAACACTTGACGCAGATTCGTATCGTTGAGATCTTCGATATATATTTTTCTGGAATTTTTTGGAGGAGGTTAAATTTTTGGAATTGAATTTGATTTTGAAATTGCAATTAGAATTAGGGTTTGTCTGCCATTGAAATGAGGAGGTGAAAAGTAATTATACATGCAGACAGATGATAATGAGGAACAATTAGGGTTTATAACAGGGTATATATATGCAGGGTTGAAAATAAAAGAACTGATCAGATTGGTTTGGACCGTTGAACGATAAATGGCCCGAAAAGCCCATTCTGCCTCCGGAACGAAAGTGGTCCAACCCATTTATCAAAATAGATTTTTTAAAATATTTAAAATCAATGCAATAGGTTTCAGGTCCAAATTTCATCGTATGAAGAAGTTATGCTGAAATCAAGTTATTTCAAATTGATTTCAATTAAATCGATTTCCGGACGTTTCGCGTTCTTACGATCAAACGACAAGTCCAATCGCTACGAAACTTGAAATCCTACAATAATTCATGATTTAATTTTCAATTTCAGTTCGATAATTGAAAATTTTCATCACTTTTGATTTCTTAATCACTTATAATGATCTAAACAAATGTAAAATGTAAATTTATAGTTGATTAATTTATCAATTTCAGTGTTAGCCTTAACTCATTAAATTCAGAAGTTATAAATATAATTCCCAATAATCCCATTTAATTAAATAAATTAATGATTATTCCATTCATTATTGTCAAATAGATGGATTTAACATGGATTCAAAACTATTACATTAATATTCTCACACTCCATCTTAATTTCAAATAACGTAATATTTAGATACTTTAATTTCATTTAATTGCAATTAATCCAATTATTATAGTTCAAATCCAATAGATTAATCAAACATGAATTTCAATTGTTTCATTCAATCAATTGCCATATTATGGATAGAGTTTACATTGGTTACTTCTTGTTGAATTAACAATCTTCAATGACAAATCAAACCTACCTAACTGCACAAATTAAGAAATTAACTGCAATTGATTTCACATTAAATTTTAAATTCCATTTATTTGCAATTAATTCAATTATTAAATTTAAATTCCAATAAATTAATAATCTTGAATTTCCATTCCTTTTATTCAACCAATTGTCATATTATGAATAAAGTAAATGTTATTTCCCATTATTTACTAAATTCACATTAACAAAATATTTAATTTAGATTTATTGCAATTTTTACCATATTTAAATTAACACGCTAAATAAATAGGTAACCTAAAATATTTGTTACCATTTACTTTCAATCACACTTATGAGTTATTATTCCCAAACAATTGTTACAATTGTTTACATCACACAAATTTCATTCAATCATCATTAACATACTATTTAATTATATTTATTGAAATTTATTTCCAATTTTCTAAATGCAATAAATTATAACCTTACCATTGTTTCAATTAAATTGGGAATGCACTAAATTTGTTATTTATCATTTGCATTAACATTACTACCTTAATTTACATTCAGTTACTATTAATCAATATATTGTTACACTGGTTGATTAAATGCTTAATTTTATTTGCTTATTTAAAATTTTATACCTATTTGCGCAAAAAATGGGCAAACACCTCCAAGTCGTATGAGTTAGTTGATTTTATGTTGTTTCTAGTGATTTGGGTAATTTACAGAAATATATGAAAAGCAAGGACTAAATTGTAAAAGACACTTAGATTTATAGTGGTTCAGCCAAAACGTGCCTACGTCCACTTTATATGTTATTCTCCTTTTTCTTTCAGATTACAAATACAAAGCTTTGTATATCAGTATATGAAAGTTGTTTGAAAGTTCCTTCCGTGCTTGAGCTCTCAAACTTGTCTGCCATTGTTGTACCCTTGCCCCTCTATTTATAGAGTGAGGCTGGGGGTAGGGGTCTTGGATGTATATAGCTGCTGGTGGGCCTGGGCTGAAGCAATCTGGCCTGGCACATCTGGTTCGGCGGAGCTTGGTTCGGTCGTGGTTGGAGTGGCTTTGGTCCGGTAGGACGTTGGTCCGGTGGTGAGATGAAGGGGAGTTGGTCCGGCATTATTGGACTTGGGGGTTTGGTCCGGCAATTGGTTGATCCGGTGGTGAGATGGAGGTGAGGTAATGGATGGTCCGGTCCGGTGTGGATTTGGTCCGGTGAAGGCGAGGTAATGGAGTTTGGCTCGGTAGGGAAATTGGTCCGGTACCTAATGCTTCGGTACCGAATGGTCTGGTTCGGCTTTGAGGTGGGGAGGCTTGGCTTCTCCTTTTCCTTTTGGACCGGTGGCGGCAGAAATGTACCCAACACTTGCCCCCCAAAGTGGGGTATATGCCAGTGTATGCCACGCTTTGTTTTTCTTCAGATAGAGTAGCTACATCTGGTCTTAGGTACCGTACCGTTCGGTCCGGTTATCTTGCGCTCTCCTATAAGTAGGTGCGTTAGGCCTTCGTAATTCTCTACCGAGTGTGATAGCCGAATCAACTAAGTGCCGAATCAAACTTGACTATTCCGTATAGACGAATCAGCCGAGTACCGAATCATAGTTAATTGCCGAACCAGGTGAGCTTGCTCTTGCCGAATGTACTTTGAGTTTGGGCTACCGATTGCCATTGAGAACGTAAGTGCCGAATGGCCCTTAGCCTAGATCTACCGAATGACTCTGGTGATGATTACCGAATGAACCTTATGTTGTAGATGCCGAATGGGCTTGAGTGTTGGAGTGCCGAATGGACTCTCGCATTGTTTTACCGAATGAACTTTTATATTTGAACCTTGAGTGAAACCCTAGACTTATATATGCTGGCTCGCTTTATACACTTGTTTGCTTATATTTCCATACTTCTTGTTCTAACACTATGTCTCTCGCCTTTGCGTATGCAGATAAATGTCTCAACGAGTGGAAACTCGACCAGATAAAAGGAAGTCCAAGGACAGAGAAGAGTCCTCTACAGTCCCCCCAGTTCGGGCCGAACGTCCTGGGCCTGCTCCGAGATCGCTAGTAGATGGGTATGGCCCCCAGGAGCTCTTGAATTCTCCGCCCGACTGTTTTCCTAGCTCCCTCAGGGAGGAGCAGCTTGATGTCATCTCTCGTTCCTTCGGGATTGACAGGGCTCACATGCTGTTGCCGGGAGAGGGAGTTATGCCATATGACCCTCCCGAAGGATATTTCGCTTATAGCAGATACCACTGTATGTGCGGGGCCATTCCTCCGATCAATGCATGGATAGTCAGCTTCATTACCTATCTGAAGGTGGCCCCTCTCCAGCTCCAGCCCAATTCCTACGCTATCCTGGTGTGCTTATTCGTTATCATCCAGAGGAGGTATGGGCGCTCTCCTTCTAACCGGGAAATTCGATACTTGTATAATCCGAGAGGCTACAAGAAGGGGTCTCCGTATGTTAGTTTAGAAGCGGCCGTGCCCTTCAAACCGGTCTTGGACTTATATTCAAAGTTCACCATGTTTAAGAAAGAATGGTTTTTTATCAAGGACGATTCTGTATCCTTCCGCCTCTTCACTTCTGACTGTAAGTTGAACTTTATTTACAATTTCCTTGTTCCGACTGTAGTGCTTCTTCTGATATGCTTCTATTTCTTGCTAGCAGCAGGTGGCTTTTCAGTCGTAGAGAGTGATTCCCTGGTCCAGATAGCTACGGAAATAAAGGCCATTTCGGGACGGGACAGGTCGACTTCTTTCCTGATCAGGAATGCTACTCTCCTGGAGCACAACTTGATCCTGCCACACCAGTCCGTGGTTAAGCAGAGAGATATGGCTGAGGAGAAGGTTGCCAAAGCCAAGGAAGGGGCCACGGTGAAAAGTGGCAAGAGGGAACCTTTTACAAAGCCTCCCGTCGTCGGAGGTAAGAAGCTTAAGAAGTCCGATGGTCCCGTAGCACTTGCCCAATTGCTCCGGGAGAGGAAGATGTGGAGGAAGATAGAGGTGGGGGTGAAGGAGGAGATGGACAGAGCGGTAGTGGCGTTGGTGCCTTAACCTCCGGGCAAGCGGGAGAGATTCATGAGTGGACGGATGATGCTTTCCGTCAAGCTTTTGGGGAGTCGGAGGAAGGATCGGCTTTAGTTGAGAAGGCTAAGGGGGTTGACAAGACTGGGGCTGGCGCCGATCCATTCTCTGAGAGTTCTTCAGCTAAGGCGACTCCAGCGATTCAAGGTGAACTTTTGACTTCTGCAGACTCCATTTACGATAGGGACTTAGGAATATTTTATGGTTCGCTTCTGTCTTGGAATGAGATTCAGGATTTATTGCAGTATCCTACTCCTCCGCAAGGTTTGTATAATAGATGTGCCTTCTCACTCTTTTTAACGTAACATATTTCTTGAATTATGGATTACTGTATGTTCGTAACACTTGGTTTCTATCCCAGGAGCAGGTAAGGCGGCCAAGACATCAGATATTCGGCACCGCCTTGAACAGTATAAGCTACTCAAAGCTTCTGCCAAACCAAAGCCGCCAACTAGCCGTCCTGGGGATGTAGTTAGATATCGCCCTCTTCTTGGAGTTATTGAAGAAGATATGCAAAAGAGGAAGAGGGGCTGATCTTCGTTTGAACTTTCACCTGGCCCTCAACCTCCAGTCCAGCCCGCCCATGATATTACTGAGGAGGATACTGAGTTCATGCCTTCCCCCCATCTGTCTGAAAATCCAACCGTCACTCCGATAGACCGTCCTGGTTTGGGTCGCAACCCATTTGCCGGCCACCCGGATCTGGACCCGAGTTTACAGGATATCTCTTTTGACGAGGCCACGGGTGAGCATCTTCTTCCCCGCAATCCCATGGTACGGGTGCTTGATGATGCTAAGTCCTTAGACCTCGATTTGCTTACTACTCGGATAGTTACCATGGGGACGAAGCTAAGGCTAATATTAATCTGGTCGCGGAGGAGACCAGGAAGTAGATGGGGCATCATGCCCGTCTGGTCAAGGCTGGAGAGGAGATTGAGAGTGCTAATATTCGGTTGCGGCTAAAGGTTGCTGATCAGGCCAAACAGCTTGCCGATCAAGTCATTCAGATTTCTCAACACGAGGCAGCCTCCAGGCGGTTGAAGGAGACTATGGAAGAGGCGAGGGCAGAACTACGAAAGATGGAGGTCACCTGCAAGGAGCGGATTGACATAGCCATTGCTACAGCGGATGAGGTTTGGAGGGCAGATCTCGAGCAAGTAGAGGAGTTATCTGGGAGGCTTGAGGCCGCAGACCTTGCTCAGGCCAGGCTAAAGGAAGAGATGGAGGAAATGAGGAGGTCTCTCCAGGCTGACCGCTTGAGATATCGATCGGAGAGGGATGTTGCCGTCGCTAAGTTGCTGTCTTCCGAGGCCCGGGTGAGGGAGTTTGAGGAGTATGAGGGGATGATGGATGAGATGTCGCAGGACATGTACTTCCGTACCTAGAAGCAGGGTAATCTATCCTGGATGGATGACTATCCCCGGATCATGGCTAGGATATATCTCCGGGCTTTGGAGGAGGCCAAGGACGATGCAGATAAGGAAGGTGGAGCGGCATTCAGGATGGATATGGTCACCACCCAGTTTTCAAAGGAGGAGAAGGTAGCGGTGAAGGAGGGGATGCAGCTACTCGCTGCGGAGGAAGCCGGTGTGCAGTTGGGGGATGAGGATCAAGAAGCAGGTGTTGGTGAGTTTTCTCTTTTTAGCTTTTCATAACTTGATCGTTCACTGTTTATCTGATGGATTCTTCTCCTGAATTGGACAGGTGGGACCTCTGGTAAACATGCCGGGAGTTCCGATCCAGCAACCAAGTAGATTCGGAGAGCTGGTTCTGAGGTGTAGTGGTTAGCACTAATGCTGCTAGTTATTTTATTTGGTCTGCTTGACGTTCCTGTATATGCTAGTTCAAAACATTAATGTACTTTCGAGCTGTAATTATGTCATTGAACGACTTTATGTAAGTTTATAACACAAGCTGATTCTGTTATATTTTGAATGCTGTTATTATTTTGATGTGCTGCATAAGAAGTATAACTATGCATATGCCTGTGATTTAGTTGTGTTTGATGTTAAGTTCTTGCTTGAAATATAACTTCATGCTTTGCAATGTTAGTGTGATGTATGAATAAGTTGTAGTTACATGTTTATGTACAAGAGAAGAGAGTACCACCCTTCATGTTTTAGTTGCAGGGGGTAGCTTTGAGCGTCTTGTGTAACTGGTCATGGATACGGCTGAGTGCCTTGTTATCCAGTTTGAGGGCTCCGATCCTTATGAGTGAATGTCTCCTAATCGGTGTCCTGTACTTTAGGGACCGTTACACAGGATAGGAGAAAAGTATTTAAATGGAATGGAAATATAGGAAAAGTAAAACTTCCAGTCACGGAAGGCCGTCGATGTTCTTAAGTTCGTGGCAAACGGGTTTTGTAGTCACTTTCCCAAGTTGTGGGTCATGGAGACATTTGTCACCCATCTTACGCCTCCGCGGGGAGTTTTCTTTTTTACCACAGCCGTACTTAAGGCATATCGGAGCCGAGATCGCGCACAGTAACTACCCGAGCCATTATGGCCCGTAATCGTGGGTATTATTCGATTTACTGTGGCCGGCTAGCGTGGGTGTCGATCGTCAACCGTGAACTACCCCTGGCTGGCCACACCTTATGTTGGGGCTTAAAGTAGGTACACAGTTGCCGGCGAGCTGAACGCCGTAATGAGCTGCCATCGGCTATAGTCGGCCTTCGTGATGGCTTATAATCGGCTCATTACAGTTGGCTTTAAGGGCAGTCGCGAGCAATGAGTTAACCCGCAGCAGAGGGATGCTGGAGCAAAAGTGTCCCATTGGCGAGTGCATAGAATCGCATAGTACCTGTTAGGCCTTGTCCAGATGAGGCTGTGCCCTGATGTGGCTTGAATGGAGGTGCCATTACACAGAATTTTGTTCAACAGAAAAGGATACAGTTAACAAGTAGCCAAGATATAAAGGAACAAGTTAAAAAGAGACAAGATTTTTAAAGTGGTTCGGCACGAAAATGCCTACGTCCACTGATCCTCTTTGTTAATTCACTTCATATGGGCAGTACAAGTTAAGAAAAGTATCGACGGAGGTGTTGGATGTTCCATGCCCTCTGGAACACCTCTCCGTCCACTGTTGACAAAATATAGGCTCCGTTGCGGAGATCTTTATGAATTACGTAGGGTCCGTCCCAGATTGGGTCTAGTGCTCCGAGGCGTGGGAAAATCCGCTTGAGGGCAAGATCTCCTTCTTGTAAGCTGCGATGCTTGACTTTGGAGTTGTATTGTGCTGTGACTTTCTGCTTATGAGCTGTTGCTTTGAGTGCTGCATCGTTTCTTCTCTCCTCAATTAGATCCAAAGACATGAGGAGGAGTTCTTCGTTCTCTTCCGGGGTTGTAGTGGATCCTACGGTGAGAGAGCGCTATAGTTTCAACTGGGAGCATGGCCTCCGATCCGTATGCCAAAGAGAAGGGAGTATGCCCTGTTGAAGTTCTGTAAGATGTGCGATATCCCAAAGTGCCGTAGGAAGTTCGTCCACCCAAGCGCCTTTCGACTTTTCAAGTTTCTTCTTGATTAAGGTTTTGAGAATCTTGTTGACAGCTTCGACTTGTCCGTTTGCTTGAGGATAAGCTACAGATGAGAAGCTTTTGTGAATTTCGTGCTCTTGGCACCAATCGACGAATTCTTCGCTGTCAAATTGAAGTCCGTTGTCTGATATGATCTTGAGTGGGACTCCGTACCTGCACAGAATATTTTTGATCAAGAAGTTGATAAATTTTGCCGAGGATATTTTATTTAGAGGTTCAGCCTCCACCCATTTGGTGAAATAGTCAACTGCCACTATAGCATATTTGGCTCCGCCTCGGCCCGTTGGCATTTCGCCAATTAAGTCAATTCCCTATACTGCAAAGGGCCAAGGGCTAGTCATTTGAGTAATCTCATTTGTGGGTAGTCGAGGAATCATGGCAAATTTCTGACATCTGTCGCATTTCTTGACAAAGTCCAAGGCATCTTTGTTTAAAGTGGGCCAGTAATATCCATATCGGAGTATCTTCTTTGCCAGAGTCTGCCCTCCAGTGTGATCTCCGCAACTTCCTTGATGGATGTTGGATAAGACTTCCCTGGCTTCCCTTCCAGCGATACACCTTAATAAGGGATTAGAGAAGCCGCGCCGATAGAGGATGCCTTCTTGTAATGTATAGCGGGAAGCTTTCCTTAAGAGTTTCTTGATTTCGTTACGCCTGTCGGGCAGTGTGCCATCTTGTAAATATTTCCGGATAGGAGTCATCCAAGTTTCTTCGTCGATTGCAGCTATCAGATTCACTTGCTCGAAACTTGGTGCCAGCTGTTTTGAGA
The DNA here is from genome assembly GCA_030765085.1 of Allium cepa. Lineage (NCBI taxonomy): Eukaryota > Viridiplantae > Streptophyta > Magnoliopsida > Asparagales > Amaryllidaceae > Allium > Allium cepa. Next base: position 620,906,528 of record CM060942.1, read on the forward strand.
TGGTTAATGCTCCTAAAATAGTGATGTTCTCCATACTAGCTTGCTTTGCTAGTTCGTCGGCCTCTTGGTTCTCTTCTCGAGGAATGTGTTTGATTAGATAGTGATCCAATTGATTGAGCAGCAGCTTGGTTTTTTTAGATATGTTGTGAGTCGTTCTCCTCGAGTCTGAAAGTCTCCCTGTATTTTATTTACAACGAGTTGAGAATCACTATGGAGACATAAAGAACCGACTCCAATCTCCAAGGCCAGTTCTAATCTAGCTATCACCGCATCGTATTCTGCATCATTGTTGGTGGCAACGAATTCCAACCTTAGGGCGTAGTGCAGCTTCTTTCCCCTGGGGGTGATTATCACAACACCTGCCCCCGAGCCTTGTTCGTTCGACGCTCCATCTACGAAGAGACTCCACTTGATATCTTCCGCTATTTCAGATTGCTCCTTACCTTCGTTAGTAGTGAATTCGGCAATGAAATCAGCTATGGCTTGCCCCTTGATAGCGGTGCGAGGATGGTAAGTGATATCATATTGACTTAGTTCGATGCACCACTCAAGTAATCGCCCAGAAGTGTCGGGGCGATGGAGCACTTGCCTTAGCGGTTGATTGGTTAAAACTCTGATGGAATGAGACTGGAAATAGTGTCGCAGTTTCCGTGACGTGATAAGCAAACAGTATGCTAGCTTTTCAAGTTTAGGGTATCTGGCTTCTGCCCCTATGAATCTCTTGGTTACAAAGTATACTGGTCGCTGCGCGCGGTTGTCTTCTCTCACCAAAGCCGCGCTCAAAGCGTGGGACGATACAGCATGGTATAGGTATAGTTCTTCGCCTTCATTTGGAGTTGAGAGTATTGGTGGTCTTTGGAGGTGTCCGATTAAGTTAAGGAAGGCTGTCGAGCATTCGTCAGTCCATTCGAACTTTCCTTTGTCTTTCTTTAGAGCTTCGAAGAATGGGATGCATTTGTCGGTTGCTTTAGAGATGAACCTACTTAGGGCGGCCACTTTCCCGTTTAGGCTTTGCATCTCTCTTCGAGTGGATGGTATCTTGATATCTTGCAAAGCTCGAACTTGTTCGGGGTTTGCTTCAATCCCCCTCGCATGAACGATGAATCACAAGAACTTTCCCGATGATACTCCGAAGGAGCACTTTAGAGGGTTCAATTTCATTCCATATTGGCGAAGTACTTGAAACATCTCGTCCAAGTGGTTTATATGATCGTTGGCTTTCCTCAATTTTACCAGCATGTCATCCACATAAACTTCCATAGTTTGTCCTATTAGTTCCGCAAACATTTTGTTGACAAGGCGCTGATAAGTAGCTCCGGCGTTTTTAAGTCCAAAAGGCATTACTTTGTAGCAGTATAATCCCCGGTCAGTGATGAAACTAGTGTGGTCTTGATCGGGGGCGTGCATAGGGATCTGGTTATATCTCGAGTATGCGTCCATAAAGGATAAGAGTTCGTGCCCGGTAGTGCTGTCCACGAGTTGGTCGATTCGGAGGAGCGGGAAGCAGTCTTTCGGGCAAGCGTCATTTAAGTTGGAGAAATCGATGCATGTTCGCCACTTCACATTAGCTTTCTTTACCAGTACCGGGTTGGCGATCCATTCCGGGTAGATGGCTTCACGTATGAAATCATTGGCAAGTAAGTTTTTTACTTCTTCCTCGAGGGCTGCTGATCGTTCTGCCCCCATGCTCCTCTTTTTCTGCTTCACTGGCACCTTGGTGGGATCTATGTTCAGCATGTGGCATGCTACGTCTAGGGAGATTCCCATCATGTCAGCGTGCGTCCATGCAAATACATCCATGTTGTGGCAAAGAAAATCAATGAGTTGATTCTTTAATTCTCTTTTTAACTGAGACCCGACTCTCAGCAGTCTACTTGGGTCGTGTTTGTCTACAGATACGAATTCCATAGCTTCTACAGGCTCGGCGGTGGCCTCCTCCTCTTTGTCCCTGGGGTCTAATTCGTTGAAAGGATCACTGGTATATCGAAGAGGAGGGGCTTTCTTTAGTTGCTATGCTTCCAATCTTTTCATGCAGAGAGTAGACACTGCATTTTTCCCTTTATCTTTTCTGCGATTATTGCGAAGTTCAGTCACATAGCAGTCTCGAGCAGCGTCTTGATCTCCCTCCACTTCTCCTATTCCGTTATCTGTTGAAAATTTCATCTTCAGGCACCATGGGGCTAGGACAATTTGGAAGTCGTACAAGGCTGGTCTTCCTAAGAAGGCGTTGTAGGCCGAATGGTTCTCTATTAGTACGAATGTTTGTTTTCGCACAGCGGAGCGGGGATGACTGCCTATTTCGACAAAGAGATCCAGTTGCCCGAAGGGTACCTTTGCATCTCCAGTGAAACCATGTAGTGGTTTGTTGCAGGGAGATACATCCTTCATTGACGGCTTCATTTTGTCGAAAGCATGCTTGAATAGGATATTTACTGAACTTCCAGTATCTATTAAAATTCGAAAAACTTTGGCTGGACCGAACCAAGCAGAGATGACCATAGGGTCCATGTGTGGGTACTGTCTTCCCTCTAGATCACGCCTACTGAATGTGATGTCGTCACTCTCTTTCCGTTTTGGGTGGCGTTCTTCTGTAACAGAATTAACGTAGCCTTCATTGTTTCTAAGTGACTTGCCGTATCTTTCCTTCTCTACCCAGCTTCTGTCGGCGATGTGTGGTCCTCCCGAGATGGTATGGACCACTATCTTCTCTTGACTAGAGCCGCTGGTGTTGCGATTTCCTCCACTTACTTCCGGGAGGGGTAGCCTAAGATTCTCATTGGCAGGAGTCGAAATCCTGTTCTGGCTCTTCACATAGCGTTCCAGCCTCTTCATTCTGATGTGTTCTTCAATTAAATCGCGGAGATGGTGGCATTCGTTGGTGTCATGTCCATGGGATTCGTGGAAGCGGCAGAACTTTCCTGACTTGAGTGCGTTATCTGACTCCTTCTTGTGTGGGGGGCGCTTGTATCTAACTTCGTCTTGAGTGGCCAGGAAGATGTTTTCGATTGTTTCATTCAAAGGAGTGTAAGAGTCAAATCTTGGTCCTGGTCGATATAAGCGCTTTTCTCCCTTTTTGCCCCTAGCATTGTCTCTAGAGTCATTTCTTCGAACATCCTTTGCTGCAGCGAGGAACCTGTCTGGAGCCGTCTTGGCCTGTTGCCCTGATTGCCTCTCAGTGGCGGCGTCCTCAAGTCTCATATACTTTCCATCTTCATGAAAGAAATCTGGTAACGTAGCTGGTTTTTCTTTGGTTAGTCTTCTAGCAAATTTAGTATCTGGATGTACACCAGTGCAGAGGGCCATTAGGATGAGTTTCTCGTCGGCGTCTTGGACTGCGGCTGCCGCGGTGTTGAATCGGGTTAGATATTGTTGCAATGTCTCTCCGGGCTTCTGTTTGATATTGGATAAGGAATAAGCGTCCTTGGGTTGCTCCACATGAATGCGGAACTGACTGATGAACTTTTCTTTCAACATTTCCCATGAGCTGATGGACCCTTGGGGTAAGTGGCAGAACCAGGAGGTAGCTAGATCTGCCAAGAAGAGTGGGAAGCATTTACATAACACTCCCTCTGTTGCTCCGCTCACGAGCATATGCTGGGTGTATCTCTGTAAGTGTATGACGGGGTCAGTGGTTCCCTTGTAAGGTTCCATCGTTTGCATTTTCCATTCCCGGGGGGTGATGGCAGTTTCGATATTGCGGGTGAAGGGGCTGGTTACCCTAGCGCCTATTCCCCGATCCCTCTGCTCCCGTTGGACGCACTCTCTAAACAATCGCGCCACCCTTTCATCAGAACTTGGGGCGGATAGAAAGGAGTTCGGTTCTTCTCTGCGAGATTGAGTCCGTCCAGACGGCTTGTAGGGATGGTATCGTCTGTCACTCCTAACATTCTCCAAAGGCTGCCTCTGCTCTTCCGGGGGCATGCTGGGGTCAGCCATAGTTGGCCCTTGCCTTGATCTTCCCCTGCTGGGTTCTGTTCTCAGCGCTTCCTCGGGTCCAACTTCGGGCTGGACTCCAGCTCGGCCCCGTCTACTGGTGTTTTCATGGTTAGGTAGCATGACAGGCTCAGCTACATTCGACCCCTGCCTGACACCTCCCCTGTTGGGTTCGGTTCCAAGTGTTTCCTCGGGTCGGAATTCGAGCTGAGTCCGGGCTCGGCTCCTACCATGGCTATTTCTGTTGTTAACTTCTTCGAAGAAGAAAGGTCTTTGTTGCCTCCCAGATCATCCAGATTGGGACTCACCCCATGATTCAGTGTTGCGGTTGGATTCCTCAGCATCCCTTAGACATGACATGAGTTGGTCCACCAAGGCTTCTTGCTGAGATGCGAAGCGGTTAGTTACTTCAGTCACAACCCTGTCTAGATCTGCTCTAGTAATTGGTTGTTTCGTGGCAGGGGCTGTTGGAATTGCCTGATTTTCGTCTGGCATTGCTGTTAAAACGGGATGATTCTCCTGATTCGGGGCTACCGGATCTGGGATACTGCTAGTTGCGACGTTCTTTCCTTTGTTAACATCTCTCCTCTGCTTGGAAGTCATGTTGTCAGAGCAAGGAACGATGTTGGGAGAAAGAAGGTTGAGTAGGAGGAGCTGTAGCTTCTTGAGTTCAACTCTCAGTGAAAGCACCAAAAATGTTTGCACAAAAAATGGGCAAACACCTCCAAGTCGTATGAGTTAGTTGATTTTATGTTGTTTCTAGTGATTTGGGTAATTTACACAAATATATGAAAAGCAAGGACTAAATTGTAAAAGACACACAGATTTATAGTGGTTCGGCCAGAACGTGCCTACGTCCACTTTATATGTTATTCTCCTTTTTCTTTCAGATTACAAATACAAAGCTTTGTATATCAGTATATGAAAGTTGTTTGAAAGTTCCTTCCGTGCTTGAGCTCTCAAACTTGTCTGCCATTGTTGTACCCCTGCCCCTCTATTTATAGAGTGAGGCTGGGGGCAGGGGTCTTGGATGTATATAGCTGCTGGTGGGCCTGGGTTGAAGCAATCTGGCCTGGCACATCTGGTTCGGCGGAGCTTGGTTCGGTCGTGGTTGGAGTGGCTTTGGTCCGGTAGGACGTTGGTCCGGTGGTGAGATGAAGGGGAGTTGGTCCGGCATTATTGGACTTGGGGGTTTGGTCCGGCAATTGGTTGATCCGGTGGTGAGATGGAGGTGAGGTAATGGATGGTCCGGTCCGGTGTGGATTTGGTCCGGTGAAGGCGAGGTAATGGAGTTTGGCTCGGCAGGGAAGTTGGTCCGGTACCTAATGCTTCGGTACCCAATGGTCTGGTTCGGCTTTGAGGTGGGGAGGCTTGGCTTCTCCTTTTCCTTTTGGACCGGTGGCGGCAGAAATGCACCCAACAATACCCAAGTGCAATAATTCACACTATTTCTTTATTGGGATATCACTCCAATTGTCAAAAATTAATTTTAATTACCATTGCTACATTTCATTTTTAACATTTGTTTCATTATAAATTGTAATTTTTTTTATTTCTTTCTAAATTTAATTACAAAGATCTAATTAAATTAAACAATTTGTTTATCAAAATTTACGGGTCGTTACACTCTCTCCCACGCAAAACTTTTCGTCCCCGAAAAGGAAAAAGAAGGGAAAAGAAGAATTAAGAAATCAACATATATTACTTAAAATATTTAATTTATAAACAAATAAATTTACAAAATTAATCAATTTAAATAAAATATACCAATTTATAACTATTAAATCTTTTTATACTCAAATTAGTAAAGTTTGGAAAATGTTTTCTAAGTCCAAAATTTACGGAAATTTCGGTAGAGTCTCCTTTGTACGGAGAGGCTCGGGAGAAATATAGTATCAAATATAACAATATACAGCATGTATTTTCCAAAAAATATATATCCCAACCCGAGAAAAATAATATAATAACGCTATAAACCGTAATCCGAAAACGTACCTGTTTGTCAGGCAATTTACACTTATATTATGAAACCAAATGTGGTAGCAATTGCTTCCATAACCTGTATTTCACTTATATAATTCAAAAGAGTTAACAATTATAAAAATGAAATGTTTAAAGTTGTTTCAACCACTAACAACAATCAATATAAACATCAATCGTTAGCACCCAACATCATACACATCATATACAATCAACGCCAATCAATCATTCATTCATATCAAACAAAACAAATAGTTGTTCGGGTTCAACTTTAAATTGCACAGAATGGAAAATAAACTACTTAATGCACCATTTACTTAATAGTCTTAGATGAAACTAAATAGATTATTCATTCATCCAAATGATTTTAAAGTATCATTGCCCAAACAACCATAAACCAAACACACAACAATTTCCAACAATAGATTAAGTTCATTCTTTTAATTTCGTTTCATAATATTCGTTGTTTGGTTTCTTTTTCATTCATATAATGATCTATATTTTTAATTTACATCTATTTCTTACAATTTTATTTAGAAATAACTTCAACTTATTTACTTAAGTTTAAAATTTCTTACTTACAATACCTGCCTTCTGTTATATTTAATTAGTAGTATTTCAGTTATACTTAAGTTTATAACAATTACAACATCAAATTCTTATTTAAAGGAATTTCATTACATACTTTCATTACCTCAAATTTATTACTTGTATAATATCAATTACATCTTCTTATTGAACATTAAAACTTTTAATACTGGGTAAGTTACATGTATGCTTTTAAGGATGCAATTGAAAATCATACAAGTTTTCCTCATTTCTTTTAAATTTCAACAATGATAACTTTTGTCTTAGAGGATACACATTCCAAATTTTCTTGTAATTTCATTTTCGACCTAGCATTTTATCTCTTATTTTAAATTAAAGGTTGCAATAATTAATTAGTTACATTCCATTTCACTACAATAATTGAAACTATTAATTAATCAATTAACAAAAACTTAAGAACTAAATACCAGGTTAAATTTAAATACAATAGATAAATGTATATACTTACAATTTATATATCCAATTATATTTAAAACAATTTAAAATTTATATTTATTTATCAAAATAAATTTGCAGTAAAACTACTACAGTGGCCTTCCCACTTTGAAACTCGAAAATGAATGTCAATGATGCGTGCACTCATCACCGAAATTATTTTGCAGCGAAAGAGAGGGGAGTACAGAACTTATTTCCTCCAAAATTTCTTTAAAACAATTCTTTCAAATTATTTTGAAATATTTATATTAGAAAATACTTCTAAAGAATATTATTATTATTATATTCGAAAATCATTCGAAAGAAAGTTTCAAAACCCCAAAACTTAAATTCTAAATTACCAATTTTTATTTATTTTATTTTCAATCTCATTTCAACTATTATTTATAAATTCCGTTACATAACAACCAATATATTGCAACCAAATGTGTGTGCGCATATATATCATTTATAAGAATATTTTTATATAGAAACTATAATAGGCAAAATTATTTTGTTCACCTATATTCAAAACAAATATTATGTCGGTCTGTCCTATTCAGTGTTTAGAAATAACTATTGATGTCATAGTGTCCTATGCACCAACCAGAACCTATAAATACAAGACGGAACAAATTAACACAATATCAAAACCTTTTTATAACACTAAAAAATACGCTCTCTCATATATATATATATAAATATATATATATATATATATAGGGTATTACTACCCTATTAATAAAGAGTCCGACCCCACAAAGCTAAGGTTTATCGCTAAACAAAAACTCTGATATCAGATGTAACATCCCACCTTTTTATACGCTTTAAATCGAAGACAAACCACACATGTCAGACTTAAACCATACAGAAGGGCGGATTGTTATGGGGTAAATAAGAAAAAGCAGAGAAAGAAAAAAAAAGAATCTTGCAGTGGAACGATAAAATATAATAATTAAATATACAGTTCATGAAGCTGTTTTATAAAATATTCGATTATACTTATACAATACATATTAGAGTTACACATACCAGAGAAAAATAAATAATATAGCAGAACGGTATGAATGTAGTGGAAGACAATAATAAATAATAATAATAAATCTTTGTCTTCGTCCTCCAGAATACGGTCTTTCAAATCCTGAAATGCTCAGTCTGACCCGAGCGAATTGAAAAGACAAAACACTCGAGTCAGAACTAAAAGATCTTATGTAAGTTAAATCAACGGTAAAAAATTATGAGTGTAAACGGCGTCGGAGATGTTTACGGGATTTGACATCTCCTATCCAGTGTCTAATGTAAGTGCGGCAACTTAAGAGATGCTCGGGATTCACATCTCCTAAGGATCTGTTAAACTATTTACTATGTAGTAATATTTCGCTATTATAATAATGTCTACAATAAAATAAACTTACTTTTATATAGCATTAAGGCTTTAAATTTTCCACCTTAACACGTAATAGTCCCAATAGTCCATCTAGTATCATGGTCCCTCCTGATCGGGAAGCCACTAGAGGATACAAGGTTACGGGAGAAAACCAAACCCGTACAAGGCGCGGTAGGGTAAGTGACACGGCACAACTAGGCAATGCCAGGGTAGATATACCAATTACACTTCCGTGCCGGTGGTAACGCGTAGCAGCTACTACCGCCCACCTTGAGCCACACCCTAAATCAAAACAATCAAAAGTGGCCACCGAATCAATCTCAAAGTCGGAATATAATATCGAAGGAGTGTGTCCGATCAGAGGAATGACCTCATTATCCCGTCAATTGCTCCTGTTTTAGCCACCTTATGCCAACTCACGGGAGTCGGGTCCACGTATATACCTCAAAGAAAACGCCGCCACCATCCTACTTCATTCTGAAATATCCACCGCATACACAGTTTAAAGTGGTTTTCGTAGTTGGCAGAGAGTATGACAACTTCCGATCCCGATCTCTTTAACAACCAAACGCTATTATAACACCGCGGTCATTTCAAAATAATTTATACATCAAAACCAGAATATAATATCCATTTCGAAACCATATAAATATGATGTCATGTCCATTTCAGAAACCAAAACCATTATGATATCATTTTTATAAAAACCCAAATCAATATAATATCATTTTTATTCCAAATATATCCTTTTTCCAAAATCATAGCACTTCAAAGTTATAACACTTCGAAAACAAAACACTTGAAGTATAACACTTTCAAATCATAATACTTTGAAAAATCATACTTTGAAACATAATTACATCACTTCAATGGCTTAAATATTAAATTAATTTATATAATGAAGTAGCTTCTTCAATTTCACAAATCAATTCCAAATACAGATTTGAAACCCCAAATAAACCATTTCGATTTTCCTATATTTCAAAGCTTTAATTATTCCACCGTTTCAAAAACAATTCTTTGATAATTCTAAATATATCAAATTCAGATACTATTATTTAGATTTGAAATGTTTACTCAAATATCCAATATCATTTAAGTAAAACTTTTAACTTCAAATAATTGGATCTTCTTTTAATTTATTTTACTTGATAAATTAATTTATATCAACTCGATATTCATTTAAATCACTCTAAACCAAAATCAAGTTATAAAAATCATATCCTTTGAAATCTTAATCTTATTTAAATTTCAAATCAATTTATTCGAGTATAATTCTTAAATAATTTAGTCCAGATCAATTTCATATTTATCTTCCAACCTCAATGTTATTTAAGTCATTATACACTCTATATACAATATAAATTAACAGATACTTAAATCAAATTATATGAAAACAATTTATTATTTAACTTACTATACATTTCAAACAAGTTTATACATAGCTAACAATCAATAATAAAATAACATTTATGTAACATCTAAAATCAATATTTATATAACCCATATATTTCTTTACAAACCATAGAAATCATTTCAAAATATTTTTATATATAGACCGCAGTGTCTGTATATAATTTTCTACCCTATGGTCAAGTGATACGGAAATTTATCATTTCAATCCGTAATTTAAAATGCAAAAAAATACGGTTATAAATCATTTCAAACCGCAATCGCGAATGAAATAAAAATGCATAACAACTTGCAGTTTATAACAATATAAAATACAGCATCCATTCAGCAAATATCAATCATCATCCAATTCGAACAATAACATCCACGTGGAACAGATAATAAATAACAGGTAATTACTGGCAATTTATATTTAAAAATAAATTAATTTGACTGGCAGTTTATATGCAATAATAAACTAAATAACAATTTAATTCAATAAATTCAGTTTAAATGGAATAATGATAAAAATATACCAAATAGCCATGAATAAATTTGTAATCACATCAGAAATTAATTTGACACACAGAAGAAATTTTAGAAGTTGTGAGTGGGTTAAAACACCCACCTTTTGAATTTAAATTGAATTTAAATCCAATTTAAACCCAAAATTTGAACAGTCTCATAATTTGCCCAAACCAGCGCCATAATATCCGGAATTCCAATACGAACCTAGTAAAGAAAACTGCGTCCAAATCCGAACTCGTATGTGAAAATTATTCGAGTTAGAAGATTGAAAACTAAATTAATATAAAAGTAGATTAAATAAAATAAAATAAATCAACGAACCAGATCCGACACGTCACTACTTCATCTATTAGCAGATACAAAACCCTAGTACGCATAACTCCATTCGATAGAGTGAAAACCCGACCCACCACCACACTTTGATTGCCAAAACCAAGCACCACCGGCCACCTGCGCCTCACCGACCACCTCCTGTCGTTGTGCCTCCCTCCGCCGCACCGAGCCCCCCCTCCGACGCCTCAGATCAACGCCATCACCGAGCCATGTTTTGGGTTACAAACCTTAGAACATGAATCTCGATCACCACATGTCGTTCGAGACCGAGCGAAAACCACCGATAACCTCTCAACGACGAGCTCTACAAAACCCATCTCCTAATTTCATCGATAGAAGCTTCGATTAAAACCCAAAATTTAATTTTGACTGCAATTTGCTGTTGAATCGAGCATCAATTCTGAAAATGAACACTTGATGCAGATTCGTATCGTTGAGATCTTCGATATATATTTTTCTCGAATTTTTTTGAGGTGGTTAAATTTTTGGAATTGAATTTGATTTTGAAATTGCAACTAGAGTTAGGGTTTGCCTGCCATTGAAATGAGGAGGTGAAAAGCAATTGTACGTACATACTAAAGATAATGAGAAACAATTAGGGTTTATAACAGGGTATATATAGGCTGGGTTGAAAATAAAAGAACGGATCAGATTGGTTTGGACCGTTGAACGATTAATTGCCCGAAAAGTCCATTCTGCCTCCGGAACGAAATTGGGCCAACCCATATATCAAAATAGATGTTTTAAAATATTTTAAAATCAATGGAACGGGTTTCAGATACAAATTCCATCATATGAAGAAGTTATGCTGAAATCAAGTTATTTCAAATTGATTTCAATTAAATCGATTTCTAGGCGTTTCGCGTTCGTACGATCGAACGACAAATTTGATAGCTACGAAACTTGAAATCCTACAATAATTCACCTTACGAATCCAATGAAACTGGTTTCGTCAAAATCTGAGTCAATGGCCAAAATGTCTATTTTTACGTTAATTAAATAAATTAATAATTAATTAATTAAATCAAAATTTCAATTTCAATTCGATAATTGACAGATTTCATCATTTTTGATTTCTTAATCACTTATAATGATCTAAACAAATTTAAAATGTAAATTTATAGTTGATTAATTTATCAATTTCAGTGTTAGCCTCAATTCATTAAATTCAGAAGTTGAATATAATTCCCAATATTCCCATTTAATTAAATAAATTAATGATTATTCCATTCATTATTGTCAAATAGATGGATTTAACATTGGATTCAAAACTATTACATTAATATTCTCACATTCCATCTTAATTTCAAATAACGTAATATTTAGATATTTTAATTTCATTTAATTGCAATTAATCCAATTATTATAGTTCAAATCCAATAAATTTATCAAACATGAATTTCAATTGTTTCATTCAATCAATTGCCATATTATGGATAGAGTTTACATTAGTTACTTCTTGTTGAATTAACAATCTTCAATGACAAATCAAACCTACCTTAATTGCACAAATTAAGACAATTAACTGCAATTGATTTCACATTAAATTTTAAATTCCATTTATTTGCAATTAATTCACTTATTAAATTTAAATTCCAATCAATTAATAATCTTGAATTTCTATTCCTTTTATTCAACCAATTATCATATTATGAATAAAGTAAATGTTATTTCCTATTATTTACTAAATTCACATTAACAAAATATTTAATTTAGACTTATTGCAATTTTTACCATATTTAAATTAACAGGCTAAATAATTAGGTAACCTAAAATATTTGTTACCATTTACTTTCAATCACACTTATGAGTTATTATTCCCAAACAATTGTTACAATTGTTTACATCACACAAATTTCATTCAATCATCATTAACATACTATTTAATTATATTTATTTAACTTTATTTCCAATTTTCTAAATGCAATCAATTATAACCTTACCATTGTTTCAATTAGATTAGGATTGCACTAAATTAGTTATTTATCACTTGCATTAACATTACTAACTTAATTTACATTTAGTTACTATTAATCAATATACTGTTACATTGGTTAATTAAATGCTTACTTTTATTTTCTTATTTTAAATTTTATACCCAAGTGCAACAATTTACACTATTTCTTTATTGGGATTTTACTCCAATTGTCAAAAACTAATGTTAGTTACTATTACTACATTTCATTTTTAACATTTGTTTCATTATAAATTGCAATATTTTTATTTCTTTTTAAATTTAATTACAAAGATCTAATTAAATTAACCAATTTATTTATCAAAATTTACAGGTCGTTATACACAATTTCCATTACATTTTCTTATTAAACATTACAACTTTTGATATTTGGTAACTTATATATATGCTTTTTGAGAATGTAAATTATACAAGTTTATTTCCTTTCTTTTAAATTAATTTAATGTTCAAAAATCATATCTTTGTTTTTTGTAGGTTACAAATTTCAACTTTCTTGAAATTTCATTTATAATCTAGAATTTAATCTCTTATTTTAATTGGAGGTTCAAACTATTAATTATTTATATTCCATTCCACTACAATAATTAAAACTATTAATTAACGGAAACTTAAGAACTAAAGTCGGGTTAAATTTCAAATCATTTTAAAATAATAGATAAATGTATATACTTACAACTTATATATCCAATTATATTTAAAACAATCTAAATTTTACATTTGTTTATCAAAATAATTCTATAGTAGAACTACCATAGTGGCCTTCCCACTTAGAAACTCGAAAATGAATGTCGATGATGCGTGCACTCATCATCGAAATTATTTTCCAACAACAGAGAGGGGAGTACATAACTTATTTCTTTCCAAAATTTCTTTAAAACATTACTTTCAACTTATATTGAAATATTTATATTAGAAAATACTTCTAATAATATTATTACTATATTCCAAAATCATTCGAAAGAAATTTTCAAAAACCCTAGGACTTAGGTTCTAAATTTCCAATTTTCATTTATTTTATTTTAAATATCATTCCAACCAATATTTATAAATTTCACTACCTAACAACCAATATATTACAACAAAATATAATCTTTATAAAATATATTACTTTATATACAGAAAATATAATAGGAAAAATTATTTCATTTACCTATATATCAATACAAATATTGTGTCGGTCTGTCCTATTAAGTGTTTAGAAATCCTTATTGATGTCATAACGTCCTACGCACCAACCTAAATTTATAAATACAAAACAGAACAAATTAACACAATATCAAAACCTTTTATTACACTAACAAATACACTCTCTCATATATATGCACTCAACGACTCATCATAAGGTATTACTATCCTATTAATAAAGAGTCAGACCCCACAAAGCTAAGGTTTATCGCTAAACCAAAGCTTTGATACCAAATGTAACAGACCGCCTTTTTGTGCACTTTAAATCGACGATAAACCACACATGTCAGACTCAAACCATACAGAAGGGCGGATTGTTATTGGGGTAAATAAGAAAAAGCAGAGAACAAAAAAAAAAACAGAATCTTGTAGCGGAATGACAAAATATAATAATCAAATAGCAGTTCATGAAGCTGTTTTACAAAAACATTTGATTTACTTATACAACACTGAATCAGAGTTACACGTACCAAAGAATAATAAGTAACAATGCAGCGGAATAATATAATAAATAATAATAATACAATCTTTGCCTTCGTCCTTCAGAAATAAAGTTTTCAAATCCTGAAATGCTCAGGCTGCCCCGAGCGAATTGAAAAGGAAAAACACTCGAGTCAGAACTAAAAGATCTTATGTAAGTTAAATCAATGTAAATAATATGAGTGGAACGAATCAGAGATGTTTATGGGATTTGACATCTCCTATCCAGTGTCAAATGTGAGTGCAGTAACTTATAAGATGCTCGGGATTCACATCTCCCAAGGATCCGTTAAACTATTTACTATGTAATAATATATGCTATTATAATAATGTCTAGAGGTAAAATAAACTTACTTTAAAATAGCGTCAAGGGGTGACCCAATATTACCCTTAACACAAAATAGTGCCAATAGTCTATACAGCACCCGCGTACCTCCTAATCGGGAGGCTACGAGAAGATACTCCATAGGTACGACACAAATCAAATTCATACTAGGCTCGCTAGGGTAGGTGACATGGCACAACTAGGAAATGCCAGGGTAGATATACCAATTACTATCCGGAATGGTGGTGATGCGTAGCGCGCAGCTACCGCCCACCTCGAGCCACACCCCTATAAAAAATCAAAGGGCCCCAATCAATGACAAAGTAATAGAATGGTATCAAAGGAGTGTCTCCGATAAGAGGAGCTACCTCACTGGCCCGAAATCGCTCCTATTTTAGCCACCTTATGCGAAATCACGGGAGTCGGGTCCACGTATATACCTCAAAGGAATGCCGTCACCATCCTACTTCATTCTGGAATCTCCACCGTGTACACGGGTGTTAAAATGTTTTCGGAGTTGGCAGAGAGTATGACAACTTTCGATCCCGGTCTCTTTAACAACCAAACGTTATTATAACACCGCGATCATTGCAAAATAATTTATACTTTAAACCAAAATATCATTGCCATTTCAAAACATATAAATATGATATCATTTCCATTTCAAAACAAAATCAATACGATATCATTTTTATTTCAAATATATCCTTTTCCAAAAGTCATAACATTTCAAAGTTATACACTTCAAAACCAAAACACTTGAAATTATAACACTTTCAAATCATAATACTTTAAAACTTGTAACTTTAAAGCATAACTCCCACCACTTAAATGGTTTAAGTACTAAAATACATGATATAACAAATAGCTTCTTCAATTCCACATATCAATTCCAAAACAACCCGAATTTCTACATTTTATATTTAACCAAATCCCAAATCCTACATTTCAATACAATTCAGTTAGCAAATGAACTATTCCAAAATATATCAATTTCAAAACAGATTTGATCCATAGAATAAACCATTTTAAATTCAATATATTTCAAACTTTAAGTATTCACACTTTCAAAATTAAGTTTGGTAATTACGAGTCAACAATTCACTTTTCTATTATTTAGTTTGAAATATTTTACATAATAAATCCATTATCATCTAAATAAAACTCAAATTACAAATAACTAAATATTTCCTCCAATTTATTTATACTTGAAATATTCATTTAATTCACACTAAACCAAAATCAAGTTGCAAAATCATACCTTCTAAATTTTCAAATTTAATAAATTTTACATCAACTTATTTGAGTTTAGTTCTTAAATAAATTCAATTTCAAATAAATTTCCAATTTATCTTCCAACCTTAATTTATTTAAATCATTATAAACTCCATATTAAAATAAAATTTAAATACTTAACCATATTATCTCCAATAAAAATCAAACTTATTATTACGCTTATTCTATATTAAAATAAATTTATACATAGCTTAAAGATCAAGAATAAAATAACATTATATAATATCAGAAATCAATATTTATATAAAACTATATATTTCTTTACAAAACCATAGAAATCGGTTCAAAATATTATATATATATATATATATCACGATGCCTGTATATAATTTTCTATCCTATGGTCAAGTGATACGGATATTTATCATTTCAATCCGCAATTAATATATTACGGCTATATATCATTTCAAACTGCAATCTCGAATGAAATAAAAATCCATAACAACTTGCAGTTTTAGCAGTATATAATACAACATCCATTCATCCAATATCAATCATCAAACATTTATTACAATCGTCATCCAATTCAATCAATAACATCAATATAGAACAGATAATAAATAACAGGTATTTACTGGCAGTTTATATGCAATAATAAATTAAATAACAATTTAATTCAAATAAATTCAATTTAACCGAGATGGTGATTAAAAATATACCAAACAACATAAACAAATTCCTAATCAAGTCATGAATTAAATTTAACAAACATTATAAATTTTAGAAGTTGTCAGTGGGATAAAACACTCATCTTTTGAATTTAAATTGAATTTAAATCCAACTTAAGCCCAAAAATGGAACAGTCTCAGAATTCATCCAAACCTGCGCCAAAATCTCCGGATTTTCAATAAAATCCTACTGGAAGAAACCGCGCATGAAACGGACCTCGTATACGGAAGTTCTACAAATCAGAATGATTTGAGATTTAAATTAAAAATAAGGAAAGAGGAAAAAGAAAAACATCACCATATCTCGTTCATCCACGTCATCAACACGCACAGAAACACATGAACGCATGCTGAAGCATCTCGCCGCCACTCCACGTTCGAGCACCACCTGAAGCCACCAGTCGTCGCCGACGACGCGCCAAACACCCTCAGGCCATACGACATCTACCCGCGATCACACGACCTCGCCATTCGTGCCGAAACAAGCCCAGCCGCAGCTACTTTGTTAAAACACTAGGCGAATTTTAACACCAAATGCAACCGTCGATTCATCAAATAAACTATGCCGATGGGCTGTGTACGCTGCTCTCCGCATCGTGGTACCATCGGTTTATCGATCAGTCGTAGTCAATCGCGACGAAAATAAATGGTCGAGAATAGTTCTACAATTTCTGGCAAAACAGCAGTTCCAATCGAAAAACGAATTACAGATCTGAGATGCGCTCGTCGAGAGCTTCGAATTGATATATAATTCGATATAGTTTGAGGATATTAAATTCTTGAATTGATTTTGAATTGCAACTGGATTTGGAATTGAGAATTTGTCCCCCATCAAGGAAGATGAGCAACAGAAATTTCTATATGTACAGAAATGAGAAATATAAAAACTGCTAGGGTTTATAAGCGGATATATATAGATAGAGCTGAAAATAGAGGAACGAATACGATTATTTTGGATAGTTGAACGATACTAGCCAGAATGCCCGTTTCGACTCCGGAACGAAAATGGATCAACCCATATATAAGAATAGATGTTATTTTAAAATCAATGGAACATGTTTCAGGTCCAAGTTCCATCGTATAAAGAAGTTATGCTAAAATCAAGTTACTTCAAATTGATTTCAATTTAATTGATTTTCTAGGCATTTCGAGTCCGTACGATCAAACGACAAGTTCGATCATTACAAAACTTCAAATCCTACTATAATTCACTGTTATGGATCCAATGAAATTAGTTTCCTCGAAATCTAAGTCAGCGGTCAAAATGGCTATTTTTACATTAATTAAATAAATTAACAATTAATTAACTAAATCAAATTTTCAATTTCAACTCTATAATTGACAATTTTTATCATTTTTAAATTTCTTAATCATATATACTAACTTAAACAAATTTAGATTTCAATTTAGAGTTGATTAATTTATCAATTTCAGTATTAACCTCAATTTCATTAAATTCAGAAATTATAATTTTAATTTCCAATAATTCCATTTAATTTACTTTTCATTCTATTATTCAATCCATTGTTGTCAAAATGGATGAAATTAACACTGGATTCATGATCTATCACATTAATATTCTCAAATTCCGTCTTAATTTCAATTAACATAATATTTAGATATTTGATTTCATTTAATTGCAAATAATCTAATTATTATAGTTCAAATCCTAATAAATTGATAAATCCTTATTTCCATTCTTTCAATTCAACAAATTGTCCTATTATGAATAACATTAATGTTATTTTCAAATATTACCTTAATTAACATTAACGTAATATTTTATTTAGATTTATTGCAATTGATTCCAATTTAATTTAATGGATAAAAAATATATCGGCAACTTATAATAATTGTTGCTACTAACTCTCAATCATACTTTTATATGTTATCATAAATTAATTCAATATTTACGTTCGTTTTCTTATATTAAATTTATTACCAAGTATACATTTACCTTATTTCAGCAAATTGGAATTCCATTCAAGTTGTAAATAATTAACTATAAATAACATTGTTGCATTTCACTTTAATTATTATTTCATTATTACCTCACAACATTTTATTTCTTCCAATATTAAATAACAAGATTCATTAAATTAACAAATTAAATTATCAAAAAGTTACGGGTTGTTACAGATCTTATTGTGTTAAATGAAACGCTAAACCAAAACTACAAGAAAGATCTAAGAATTCGATCGCTGAACTGTCAATTTGACCAGTTTTACGTAAAGTGCAATACATTTGACGTCGTTAAATATTAAAGATAATCAAATGCGCTTTGTAAAGAGTTTGATATGATGTTGTAGTAGGGTATTCTTTTGAATGGTTCGACCATTTAGGAAGAAAAATGAATGTATAAGAATAGATGTGATAAAAGGTAAAGTTATGATGAAGTGAATGAATATTCACTTTTGCTTCATAAAGAAACATTGAAAACAAGAACTGTAATAATAATTGATACTTAAAATGGGAATGATAATCATGATTTCTATTTCGAAATGTATTTTCATATAGAAAATTATTTTCCATAAAATTATTTCTCTAAGTTCAAGGTATTTGATCAAAGAACTCTCCGCTATAAACTAGTTGTAGTATATGAAATAAATAATCCATATTAAGTAAATGACGGACCTTCAAACTCGGTACGCTATTATAATAATGGCATATATGGTAGGAGCGTGTCATATTGCCTTATTAACTGCATCGAATTACGAAATTTTTTTTCGTAAAACATATCGAACATTACTTATGAAATAATGACTATTTTTCGGCATCATTTGAAAAATAGACATGGTTATATTTCAATGTGAATATTATGAATATTCGTAATGAAATAAAACTATAATATGGTATTTATTTCACAACAAAAGTGATGTATTGGAAAATATTAAAGTATCTAAAATTAGTTACAACTGTTTTGGAATTGTATATTAAGTCGTAGTTTCAAGAAATAATTTTTATTGTATGATTATGAATCATACGATACCGATTAATTATATCGCAAACAATTAAGGGAAATGCACCCGTTTACTAGGAACGTCGCAGGAGTTGATGAACCCTTTGGATTAATATAAAGATATATGCAATCTTAAATCTACCAATATCAAAATGGTTCCATATGCTTTGTCATATTCAACGATGCATCATCACAAACATGGACTGTGTATTTGGTACACATGTATAAATGTATGATAAGCTCATAGAATATAAAACAAAATTAAATAATATAACATACAATAGAAATAATTCTATTTGAACGAATGGGTAAGTACATTAGAAGGATTTCTGTACGTACCTAATATGAATAGAGATTCAATTTCAAAGATAACCCTTTCCTATAATGCATAATGATGTATTGATGAGGAGTAATCGAATTTTGTTAGACAAATCATGATTAATGATGAATGAAGTTGAGCTAAACTCTTTCTATAAGGTGTGCACTTAATAGTAGCACACAAGTTTAAAATTAACGTCATCTAAAGAATAGTTTACAAAATCATACAACATATGGATTTATAAGAAATCTTGCCATGCCCAAAGAGCTAGCGGATATGTAAGTCGAAAGACTGCACGTGTGACGATACGAATTTTTCGCGTTCGAAAATCGACATCCATACTTTACATCGTACTCAAATGCCGCAGATTCGACCGTTCAAAATCCGAGTCGCCGGAGCTTATAATACAATTAAGTACAACACAACAGAAGAAATAAATAATACATTGATATACAGCATTGATACAATTACAGATACAACATCAGATATAATATGATACACAGAATGATACAATGGATATTAATACTATCAGAGATACAAGACACAGTGGAAAGAAAATAGATGACACCAGTAGCGGAAATAATAACTCCAAAAGAATGCATCCCCAAATCCAATGCTTCAATCTAAAGCTAGCTTGAACCAACATCACGCGCACCTAGATAAGCAGGTCTCGTCCACAACCAAAGATTGAACTAGCTCCAGAAAAACTACTAAACCTGACTATCTGAAAAACCCAACTCTAGACTGCTCGTGTGGAAAATTGTGATCACTCAGAGTTTAGGAAAGGAACAATAAACTCCGGATCAGTCATGGGACTGGTGTGAGTAACAAAAACAGTTTATCTTTAAAAACAAACAGCAAAAGAATTTTAAAGTCAATTCGCAATGCTTTTCAAAAATGAAACTACCATAAGACCTCCCGCCACACACACAATGCAAATGCAGAATTGGAGGAGATTTATTCTTATGATAGTCAAACATGCTTGATACGAGAAAATTTCTGATATTATTATAATAAGTGCACAATGGAAAACATTTCGAAAGTAGAATATAAATCTTAGCCAGCATAGGTACCATTATATTATGCCCGCTATAGCTACCATTTTAAATGGCAGGTTTTACAACTAAACCCGTACAAGGCTCGTATTGTTTTGTTTGGATTTTCCAACAAATGGTCAGGCTAAGGAACTTCCTACTGCCACATGGGATCGCCTCTGGCGGGACGTCCCGAGAACTTAACCAGCTCTCTGCCAACACAAGGCTGTGTTACCTCTGTAACTAGGTAACTACTACACGAGCATGCCACTCCGCGGTCCTTTGGGACCTTTATCCGAGGCGCCTCTAAAGAAACAACCACACAGTAAATGAGATTGGAGCCACCACATAGGTAAATATCCGGGCTCCATACCATGATACCACCCTTTACCAGAAGGGAATGACACACCCTAAAGGGCGCGACCCTCATAACCTTGCCGCATCTTTCCTGTTTCGACCATTTCCGGGGTGTGAGGTCCTGATGCAGTCTCGTCCACAAAGCTACGCTTTAGAAAAAAGCCATGCTCTGATCACAAATGATCAACAAATGATCATCAACACACAGCAGCACTCAGCATGCCACACTACCAAATTGGGAATATATCATTGATATCCTTCAACTACATAACCTCTGAGCTTGTACGTCTCAGAGAAGGGTGTTAAGCTAAGAGAATAATTCTCCACCACCAACAGAAATGTATTTGAATGAAATCTGCTTTATATCTCAAAGTGTAGTGTCAGACATATAACCATACAAGTTTGTTTCGGGTTCGAACAGAACCGAAGGCACTTCCGAAGAAGCCCTTGCAATCCGGGTATTCACAATCCCGATCGGACTTCCCAGCACTTAGGGAATCTCTATACCGTATCGACTCGATGCAGAGAGAATCGATAGGTCACCCTATCATTCTCGCAAATGCCTGGTCTTCACCACCGGTCTTCAAATGTTATCCATAACGTCGAATCACATATTCGGAATGGGTTATACGACACAAAGGTCCTCCCCCGGCTAAACCAAATAGTGAGCGCAACATTTAAAACATATGGATATGGGATTTCAATTAAGTCACAACTTAATAATTCAAAACTTTCTTTCAAATGGTTTAAACAAATTACCATCTTCAAATCTTTAAAAAAAAGATTTATTTCACTAAGTTCACCCATTTTCACAAAGATCCATGTACAGATTTCAAAACAATTTCCATTTCAATTGGATTAACTCGTTTAAAATCTTTAAATTAGTTTTCAAACCATTTCTATAACCTGGAAAATCATTTTCATTTTTTACTTAAAATCCCTTTTAACACGATTTGGAAGTTCACTTCTTATATGAAAGCTTTTATTATTTGAAAGCAATAGTTTCATTTCAGAAAGATCCAATTTTATTTAGACGAGTTAAAGCCTTTGAATTTAAATTCAAATTCCCAAATCAATACCTGTAAAATAGTTTAAACCATATAAACTGGTATAACATCTTTAATCCCTAGTTTCCAGATCATAGAATTCAATTCCAAATATTGAATTCAAATTTAAATCAAAATATTTAAATTTCAAAACTCAATCAAGTTATTCAAAATAAATTTCATCTTTGAAATTTCATTTCAAAAGCTTTTTCACTTTAAACCTGGTCCATTACCAAACCATTTGAATTCAAATATTCATCTTTTAAAATTATTTCAAAATCTGTGACTTAATCGATTTCCTCGTGAAATCCAAATTTATGTGTGTATAAGTGTGGTCCAGGGGTTTAACACAATAGTGCAACATCATTCATTCATCACAGATTAAAGCATAAAAATATAGTTGATAAGCGATATAAACTATACGCTTATCGTCCATTCACAGATTCACAGATAATATACAAATGTATCACAAATAAATAAATACATTATACACAGCTCAATCACAGAACAAAATATCACAGATCAGGTAGGACAATCAATTCAAGGCATCTCATATAATACAATCATTCATAAGTAAGGTCAAGTATTTAATAATCATTTATAAGCAGAATTAAATAAATTGATTAATCATAATTGATTCAGTTTATTTCCAAGTAAATTAATTACTTAGGAATTAATCACCCAAACCTGATTAATTAATTACAAATCATTTGATATAAATTAACTTATCAACACTTTAATTAATTAAATTATTCTTAATTAATCATATTAATTAAATTAACCTTTTAAACCAATTTCATAATTAATTGACTCCTTAGTTAATTATTTTAAGAAATTAAACCTTTAATTACTTACCATAAGGTAATTACACTTACACAATTTCATAATGGTTATCATAAATTTATTAATATAAATTATTCATTAAAAATTTATCACATTTATTAATTATTTAAATAATCTTAGTTAATGACCTTCATTTACTAATAACAATTCTTTAATTACTGTTCTACAAAAATTACTTACACTAATCATTAAAATTGATTTACCATTAATAATCCATTGTTGAACTAATTAAGTGTTGCTTGTAACTTAATGAATTCTCAATTACAATTAAATTATTCCTAAATTAAATTAGCTTAACTTTAATTAATAAATTCATAAGCTTACAACTATTAATTAAATCCATATAAACAATATTTACTCATTCTTAATGGAATTATAAATCATTGAATCTTCATTGTTTAAAGTAAAACTCATTCATATTTGTTATTTAATTATTATTCACAATATGTTTGAAAACATTAATTTCAAATTCTCTTTTACTTTCAATTTAAATTTAAGATTTGAAGTGAATTCTTATTTACCTTGAGTAAAGTCTAAAACAAATTTCCCTAACGTTTTTAAATTTACATGTTAAAGAATATTTTGTCATAAAGGAAATATAAAAGAATTCAACATCATTTCCTCTTTGAATTCACATATCAATGAATTCTTTACGTTTAAACTTATTTAAATAATCAAATATTTAAATGTATACAACTTTATTTAACTTCAAAATCTTGAATTCAAAGTTAGATGTAAACTCAGGTTTCAAATTATTTATTTATTTATTTATTTAAAACCTTATTTATACCCAAATTAAGTTTAAACTAAACTTGAATTTTATATTTAAACCTTTGATTTTAAACTAAATTTAAACTTTGCTTTTAAAATTTAAAATTCAGTTTTGAATTTCCCAAACAAAACAGGTTTCTGTTTTTCTTTTTGAAACCCAATCCATTTAAATATTCAACTTTTACATTTTATTATAGAAATCTGAAAAAGTTACAGGTTTCAATTAAATTCAATTCAAAAAACACTTAATTTACTTATATACTTATCACTTCTGAGTTATTTAAAACAAATTCAATTTAAAACATGTTTATCCCAAAACAAGGTTTTTCAAAGCTAACTTGAATTCACTTTTAATCTTTGGTTGAACTTAGTTAACATTGACCTGAGATTTACATTTTTGCTTTCAGTTTCTAAAAAGAAACAACAGTTCAAGTTTTGAACTACACAACATTTCCCCAGCTAGCAACAAAATTACTTCGGGCTAAACCCTTCAAAACTTCGAGTAGATTCTCGAGTTACCCGAGGCTATATGCCGACATCTTCTTCTTCTCCTCCTTTTTTTCCTCTCATTTCTAGTAGTCAATTTTTTTAAGTTATAAATCAAAGCATCATTAACTCACGCAAACGAACTCGAATGCAAACCCGAAGCATCAACTCCATTTACTCATGCATCCATTCAAGGACCAAACCCAGACCATCCCATTGTGCACGCGACCACCGTACACATGCACGCGAACCCCAAACTCCTACGGCCACCGTTTCGATCATCAACAAGTCAACATCGTCGCCTTGAAGCCCCGCGACCAACAAAACGCATGAAAAGATCATCGAATCAAAATTGAGCATAAAACCCCAAACCTGGAACAACAAAATCTACCGCAACCCAAACCTGGAACGGCGTCGTTCGCCACAAACCGACCACCAGACAACCTAAAATTCCGGCCACTACTCGCCATCATCTCCCTCTACCACCTCCCCAAGTCTCATAGCACTCGACGCATCATGGAGGGAGAACGAATAAAAAAATTGCGACCCCTCGTTAAACTAGGGTTAAAAACTTTAAACGTACGCCGCCGCTTCCACGATCAACTACCCATCATCGCATTATTTTTCCAAGGACACTCGTTCGTCCATCCATCACCAGGAAAGGTCCCGGCCATCACGAACTCATAGATCATCAGTAATCACCCAATCGAAGAAAAACAGATATACCCAATCTTTTCTTTCAATCCCAAACTAAAAATTATGATGTTTGGTTTAAAAATCATGTTATAGGCTAAAGATTCAACTTGTGATCCTGAATTAATAAATTAAAATATTTGAGTTTACTTCGTATATCAATTTACCCTGTTGTTTTGATTTCCCAGAACAGTATACAAATTTTTTTCCAACTTAAATAAAGTTTAAACTCTAAACTAGGATGTGACAACAATTTTTTTTTCTGTTTGTATCCTAAATTTTTAAAAGTTATCAGATTAAAAAACTAAGAAAAATAATAAGCTTTGAATCAAAATTCAAACTTGAAAACTGAAACAGTTTGTTACAGAGATTACAACAAGTATATAAACATCCATCCATATATACACAGAAACATACATATATACCACAAAAATATTTATTACAGAAAAATGTAACCATATTCATTTTTAGATTTGAAAGGTGATGTTACTCACCTTTGTTTTGAGAATGAACAGAGCCCTTTTTTTTTGAAACGGCTTTGAACTTTAAAAAAACTGAGAATTCTTTTGCTTTGATCTCCTAATCTTCTTGCCTTTGTTGTTGCAAATAGTACTTAAGTTTGTATAAATGGAAGTATTTGCTATTATTTCTGGTTTGCTAAGTTTTGAAAAACAAATGAAGTAAGGGGATGATATATAGAAAGAAAAGTTAGCATAGGGGAAGGTGTTTATTGGGTTAGTAAATGCAGGTACAAATATTTTCATTTTTTGATCAGATATTTTTTTCCATTTGGAGACTGAAATGATTTGTATATTTCGGTTGATATGCTTTATAATATTTCGAATTGACTATTGTTCATGCTAGCATTAAATGCCTTGTACAAATCCATTATTTTACTTTTATGTTGATAGATATAAAGTTGTTATTGTTATTTGTTAATATTTGAATGTATTTGCACTGTCTTGTTTTGCAAGTTTGTAAATATATTTTCTTTTGTTTTCTTGTTCTTTATATGTACATAAGTACATAACACTTTGCTTTATTTATTTCTTGCTTTTACTTTATGTACAAACATATATTTTTGTTTTCTTTTATAAGTGTTCATACTTATTCTTTGTTTTTTTCTTTAGTTATTGGTTATAGTTTTTAACTTATATGCAAATATATTCTATTTTGTTTGTTTGTACCTATATGTTTATAATTGTGGTCCGGTTTATTGTTTATCTGTGAATGTATTTTATTTGCTATGCTTTGTTTATTAATTTTATTTATTTCTAACTTCAGTAGTTAATTTAACTTACATATTAATTTTCAACTTAAATTATCAAATATTTAATTACTTATTTTATAAGTTTAGCTCGGTTGTATTTTATTTTACTTTACAATATTTGTAAATCCCAATTCAAAATAAATTTAAATACATTTTTCCAGTAATTCATAGTTTAACTGATATTAAATATCAATTACAAAATTAATTTCATAAACTTTTATTCAAAATTAAAACAAATTATCAATTTAAAATTAATTAAAATTCGGGATCGTTACAGCACGAAATAATTATACATAAATGATCTTGTTGAGTCACCCAAAAGATGTTTGGGTATGATAGTCATTAAATGACCAATTTAAGTTATGAATATAAACATACTGTGTGCTAATGCAAACTCAGTTTTGTGTAAGGTAATTCATAAAATGCTTATGAATGCCCATTCTATTGCACTAAGAAACAACTGTTGTTTTTAGAAAAACCAACTTTGTAATGAAGGAATTTCTTTGACAAATTATCTGTTGTAAAACAGTTTTGGATATGATCCGAGGATAAAAGTAATTATAAGAGATGAAACAAAATTAACCAAACCTAAATAAACACAACACATTAGAATGTCTATTAAGTATTCTTTAAAAAGAAAATATAAGTTTCTTATCAATATAAAGAATAAAAAGCCCTCGGCTATTTAATAAGACCATTAAAAGTATGTACCTATAACATGGTATGATGCATAGATCCGAAATAGATACCAAACACCTTATCAAAATATGATATGATAATTGTACGTGAAGTGACATGATCGGTTGGCCAAAATGTGTCTTTAGGGGAAAGATAAATGCAGTTGGAATATAATGTGCCACATTTATAAGAATAATAAAATGAATTTTAATTGTTGAAATTAGCATGACAGATTCACCATTTTATGTGCTCTTGTGGGTTTGGATTTTACTAATAAAATGACCGCATAATATGACTTTATATTTTGGTACGTATGTGTTAGAAACAGAAATTTCTAAATAATGATTTAGAGTAAATTGTTTACACATAATAACCAAATTGCCAACTTTAGTGGGAGCGATATTGAGTTTGTGAGTTTTGAATATTATCCAAGAAATGATAGAAAGTATCATTTTATAAGCATTGAAATTGAATAAATATTTTGATAGAAATATCATAGATTTTGATCATCAATCAAAATGCACAGGAAGCAGGTGTTCATAAGAAAGAACGTTAAAAGGTACATAAATATTTTTGAACCATAAGTAAACAATAGGCTGTTGATTGTTAACGATGTGCTCATGCTAAAATCAGCTTTAGTTGTTTTAATATTTAGTCTTGTATTTGTAAATGATGTCTTTTATAGTAAGTATAAAAGGTATTGAGAATGTCCCAAATGATATGCAAGGACACCTTATCAAAATGTTTAATGCGGAACATGTAAGATGGATTCCTTATGTGTTGGCAATAGGAATTATCATACATGTTATGTTATTTACGATATCATGATTTCTTTATGTATTTAATACATTAAGTAAATAACAAATCCAAATTAATATCACTAAATGGTAACTTGGAGTGTTCTCGCGTATTTACAAAATACTAGAGAGTTGTTTATAGGAATAACAAACTCCTTATGAAGGAGCGCTCGGATTTTGAACTTTCATAAGTGACATTGAGTACAAAACATCAATAATAAATCTAAGTTAAGAATCTTTAAGTTGACAATGTTCCAAATGAAAGATCATGGCTGCTTTAATAAAGAGGGCAAAATACATCATCTTGAATAGCGCCGCAATAAAAGCAACGTGTATAAATATAAATGCATAAATTTATAACTAAGCATGGGTGTATTCAAATGTTGAGAATCCCATAACATTATTATATGGTAATAGTGTCATGATATAGTTCGTAATAGAACTTAGAGCTCACTGGAAGTTGAGAGACATACTCCGAATTGTTCTACATGATAAATGTAGTTTATCAACGTTGGAGACAGTTGATTGATAACGTAGATAATTGAAAAATAATAGCATACCCGTTCACCGAGGGACTAATCTAGTGGGTTTGAGGAAACCGATTGGAGAAATTGGAATAAGATTCCATAATTGACTTCAAGTACAAGTGAGAGATTGATAGAGTTAGGGGTATGCTCTAGGGGCAATTATGTAATTTGTTACATGTACATGTAATACCCTAAAATTTTAAATAGGACTTAAATGATAATAATAAATATATTTTAAAGTGAACTATAGGGCATTTTGGCAAATTCCATTAGAGGGGCAAAACTACCATTTTAGAAATATTGGAACTTGATGACAAAACAAGTGCCATTACGACTGCATCATTTCTTTAAGTTGCATGGAATATTTGTTTGTCTCAATTGAAGGTCGTAGAAAGATGATTCGAGCGAAATAGACTTTGGAGTTAAGTGTCTTTAGGCATTTGAGTTTGAATTTGAATTATTTAAAATAAACGGTCAGTAAGCTTCCCTCCAAATACTTAAGAAATATGTGTTATCGTTATCTAAATAACTACATTGATGTTTCACTTCTTCTTCCTCTTCTCCTTTCCTAACACACCCAAGATCAAAATTCAATATAACTCTCACATTTTAATGCAATTCTATGAGACTAGCAGTGTTGCAAAGCTATCGAAGAGCGCTACGGATCTGGAGTGATTAGGAGGGGAAATTCTACAGCGTGGTGGTGCACTATCACCGGATAGTGAGGGACAATGATGAAAATCGTGCATGCTAATTCTTCTTTCTATATCGATCTTCAAAAAGGCATATCTCCTTCGTTTCTCAACGTATTTACATGAAATTAGTAGATGATAAAAACATGCAAAGAGTAATACACAAAAATTTGAGTCTGGTGTTATAAATCATAGTCCTGGAGGTGCAACAAGGCTAAACAATAAGGAAATCCTGTAACTCATTCCTTGCCGGTAATGTAAACATTTGAATTGATATATCTTCTTTGTTTCTTGACAGAATTTGATGATCCACCCTTCAAAGCGATCGTATGGACGAGCATTATGATTTGGAAAATGAGTTTATATGAAAAATGGAAGTTCCTCGATGAAGGCAGGAAGCAGTCTTACAGTTTTGGTGAGTGCGGTATTTCCGATCTTGATATAATGCTTTGATTTGATATAAAATGGTTTAGGACAAATATAGGATGTGAAATTAACATGTATAACCTAATAGTAGTATTAGAAATAGAAGCATATGAAATAAACGTAGTTTTATATTTAGTAAATAGAATTAACAACTTTTGCACCAAATTCATATTATAACTTGATCAAAGCCTATATTAATGTACATATGTGTTTAGGAATTAAGAACTTGAAGTATAATGTGTGTGTGTATGAAGTATAACCCCCGGTTTAATAGAAACAAGATCAAAATGAAAATCTATATAGTAAAATATAAACTCCAAAAACAAAATCCATTTTTGTATGTTTCACCGGTGCACTGGTGGATGCATCACCGGTCGACCAGTGAACACCTAGATTTGTGATTTCAGGCAAATTAATTGCCAAAGTTAACGTGTTTTACTTTGATTACTTCGTTTGATGATTTCCAAGGGTTGTATCGAAACTTTTATGGTATGATTTGTTGCCATTTAGATGCATACATCGATGTATGGATGTGGCACATGTGCTTTGGAATAGTAGTTGATTACTCTAGGAAAGCATGGTGAGTAATTTGATGATGTCGAGGCTCAACATTCAGATATGTAGTTTGGCAGTTGGGTGAGTAAGTAAGACCCTTACGGAAATGATGTAATATGAATATGGTGTATGGCTTGGATATTGTAGTTTCGATGAAGTATAAAAGTATAGTTGGTAATATGTATACCTGAATCTTGTAGCGTACATGACAGGTCTTTGATTTATGGTATTAACGTAACTTCTCGAGCATCGAGCCTAGTCCAGGAGTGTTAGTGTGGGTAATAATCAATATGTAGTGCACGTAGCGGGAGCAGGCGCGAGTCCAATGTGTGACTGTCCTTACAGCATGCGGCGAGACCGAATAGCTGTAGATGTATAATCTTTTAAGCACAAAAGGCGGGACTGTACTACGTTTAAGATTATTTAGAAGGTATAATATCGTTCTGTCGTATGGCGTCGGTGGGACCAAATGATATTTTACTTAGGCTTTAAATCATGTTATCGTTGTTGCAGTAGTATAATTGTATTAGATTTTCTTCACTTACGCAGACATATATTTGACCCACTCCTGTATTTTTCTATCTCTATTCTTAGGTTAATGGAGTCTGGAGGCATGACAGATCTAGGGATGAAACTTGTATATACCGTACATATTGTAAATAAAGTATGTATATTATAGACTTGATGTGATAGTATGTGGCATCGTTTGGGTTTGGATTGTACAGATTTATGTAGTGGCATTAAATATTTCATCAGACATATACATATTTGTGTAATATGATATTTTGTGAGATCACCCGTTGTGAAACTCTAAAAGTCATTAGTTAGTTTAGTTTTATTTTATGCTTTCTCTATGTATATAAATATGTATTATCACCCAAAGAATCACCTTTCGGGACTTCGTTGTGTAGTTACGAAGTTTAGAAATGGTTGGTTGTTAAATTTGGTATTAGAGCATAGATTATATGATTAGGAACGTATTGAGAGAGCATACTTCTATATTTTATGAAATAAGAAATAATATACATATAAGTTGAATATAGTTATAGTTGCTCCAGTTGAGCTATTTTTCTATTAGTGAGTTGCTAATGAATCCCAACCGCGAATTGCTAAGAATGGAAATAGGCACAATACATTGTTGGTGGACTAAGACCAAGAATGGAATGATACTAGAGTCAATACTAAGGATATTGTGGTGTAAACGCCCGCATTCGGTTCCAACAATATCTATAAACGATGAGTCAAACTAGTGTAAACCCCACATTACCTACATTTTCCATATGAGGAGTAATTCTTAGTATTATGTTGGAAGTGAACCCTAATTGATATTGGAAATGTGGTTAAGCACTTATGCGAGTACATATGATGATTTGTGTTTTATTTGATAGATGTACTATATAGGTAGTTACTTAGGACGGTAAAAGGATTGAGTTTCGAAAGTAAATATTCTAAGAGAGTAAATTTAAACAAAATGTTTAAAAGGAAAAGTAGTTTCAAAGTTGAATTTATAAATTTTGTTTATAAGAAAATTCATGAAATGATATTGTGTTTATATAAGACAACGGGTATTTGGATAATTTTTGAAAAGGTATTTAACATTTAATCCAAAGAAAGTAGAATTTATGTTCTTTTTAAATAAGAAATTGAGAGATTTGTGAAATTTTTGAACACATTTATAACCAATATTAATGGTTGTGGCAACGTTTTTCTAAATTTGAATATGGAGAGTAGCTAAAGTGAGTTCTAATGTATATTTTTCATATATATAAGTTATGTCATTAAAGGGGTTGGAAATCCTCTATTTACAAAATCATTACAATATACATATATATACATATATACATACATATATACATATATACATATATATATATACACTAAAATGATTATAAATTATTTGAAATGACATTTTGAAATAAAACAAGAGTGTTTTAGAAAATAACTATAGTTAATTTAAAATTCTAATGTGTTTAAAAGCAGTTAATATTAAGTTATTAAAGTTTCGGAAAATAATTCATGTTGAAATTAAAATATAAAGAGAAAGTAAATTTTCAATAAAAAGACTTTACCTTGTGACCTTTATGTAAGTGACATGTTTTGGTAAAGCAATATTTTAAAAGTGATAATGTGTAAGCGAATGGAAGTTCTAAAATTTTGATGTTGCGAAGAATTTTCAATCAAAAGATATTTTATTGTAATTATAAAAGTATAAAAAGGAGCATTGAACAGTCAAATTCAAAAAAAAATGATGGACTAGAAATGGGTAAGGAAGAAAAGGGTTAGGCATTGCAAGTGGCTCCAAGTACAATATAATACTATCAGCTGTAAAGAAGGGAAAAATAAATCATAAAAGGAGGTAAGTTAATATTTTGTATAAGGAAATATAATGGTAACTAGTTCAAGTGTAAGTCCCATATATTGCTTAGATCGATTGAATTTGGAGTAGATTGAAAGACTAGTTATGGGAAGATGTTGGATACAGATGGGAAGATGGCTTGGATAAGGATTAGTGGACTGGGATCGATATTATCATGAGTCGTGATCCTAGTAGTCATATGAATTTGGATACAAGAATTTTTCGAATAATGAAAGTAAGATTGTGATTATAGTTAGAAAGAGTAAAGGTGAACCAAATTATTTTGTTGAAGTATTATAGAGAAGAGAGATTTACCTGATAATAAGGCTAAATGGGTTAAAGATCATATGAATAATATTTGGACCAAAGTTATACTTATTTGATATTTGGAAATTTATGAAGATATATTTGAAGTATAACTAACGTAGAAAATTTTGATAGTAAAAAAGAAATGAGCGATATTGGAGTTTCAACTGATTGGATTCTCACAACTTATTGATTGAAATATTTTGGAAATATGGATGAAGATTTTTAGTTGAAGAATTTAGAGTTTATATGTAATTGTCAGTAATTTTAAAACTTTGAAAATGGGATATTTAATTATTTTAAATATTCAAATGTAGGAATTTCAAACTTAAACAATCATGTTTTATATGATAAATAAGAATGGTAAACTTATTCTAGATATTGAATAATGATTTTGGATTCTCATTGTAAAATTGACAAATTTCGTCGCATATAGGTAAATCGATGTCGTATTTTTATAAGAACATTTGGATATTGTTTTATATTATTTTATAAGTCAAATATGCTTGTTTTATTTAAAGATAATAAGAAATTTATTTTGAAGTTTGGTTTACATTAATAAATAGTTTAACCAAAACATCAAAATGTGACCAGAAAATGTTTTGTCCAAAATCAATGTTTTGCTCAAAATAAGTTGTCGCAACGTTGTCGCACATTGTTAACATATTTTAACATATATATTACAAATTTTAATAACTAAACACGTTTACGATTAGAAAACTTCTAGAAGTCATTAGTAAAAGTAAGTAAGAATTAACCAAAGTAAGAAAAGTAAACACCAAATCACATCAAATTGAAATCCAATAAAATAACTATTTTTCTTTGCTTAATCTTTAAGTGACTAAGACATAAAAAAAGAAGTAAAAGGATGATGTTAAGTATTGAAAAAGTGGATGTTCCTTTAGGTTGAAGTAAGGATAGTTTGGTAATTTGGTAAAAGGTTATTTTGGTAAATTTACCACTTCTTTCTTTTTCTATAAATACTCACCTCCTTCTTCACTTTTGTTCACATTTATTCTTCTTATTTTATCAAGCTTCTTCACCTTCTTACTCTTATATTTAATGGCTTCTAAGCCATAGGAAAAAATTAGAAAGAAACAATGTCAAATTTTTTATAAAATATTCAAAAGAAATCAATATTCATCGTCTTTAAACAAATTCCTTTTTTCTCCATATTTTACCTCTTCTTCCCTCGGCAATAACTTCTTCAGAATAGAACCAAAATGCAAAATTATTTTTTTCAAATCATGTATTTTTCTAGTAGATACAACTTTCTTTTTGACCACTTTTCTCATTCTAAAACTAATCATGTCAAAAATCCACTTCTTTCCGGTGCAATATGTGGCCCAGTTTTTAAGCCAAAGAATAGACCATTTTGTTTTGATCATAACATGATCATAACATATCAAAATTAAGAAATAATTTTTTCCAAAATATATGTA
This sequence comes from Allium cepa, assembly GCA_030765085.1. Taxonomy (NCBI): domain Eukaryota; kingdom Viridiplantae; phylum Streptophyta; class Magnoliopsida; order Asparagales; family Amaryllidaceae; genus Allium; species Allium cepa. The sequence continues at coordinate 620,940,590 of CM060942.1, forward strand.
ATTCTTGTGGCTAAAACTTTTATCTTGATAAATTTTTTCTGTTTGGAGGTTTGCTATACCTGAAACACAAATATTTGAAGTATATTTTTGGGCTTTATATTTGTGTATCCTAGAATAGCTCCTTTTCTTTTGACCATATCTTCCTCAAATCTAATTAAAATCAAGAGATGCTTTTTTTAAAATCAATAGAAAATAATTTGCAACAAATTTTTTAGTTAACAAGTTTTTAAAAATTTTAGACTAAGAGAGTCAAAAATAAGAGAAAAGATGACCCATTTTTGGGGCCTAATTTTGAGAATTCAAGGTCAAAACTCCACCACTTCTTCTCTATACTTTGGCCCGCCTCCATCTCAAGCCTTAGTCGAGCACTTTGAAGGAAGATAAGGTTGTTTACTAATGTCTAAGTGGAGTAGGAAGTAGTTAATGAAGCGTGGATTAGTTTAAATGTTGGTAGGAAGTTAATCGCTTTGGATTATAGTGAGAAACTATATTTAGAAACTATATTTATATATATACATCTTTGATGATATGATATGATTGTTATGGAAGCTTATATACGCTTAGATCATCAAATATTGATTGTTTGATATGATTGTTAAATTGTTTACCACGTCACGTTAATACACGTCAATAAGCATAAAGGAAAACATTTTCCTTTTGAAAATGAAATGGTGTATATGGAACGCATAAACCTTTTGGAAATAGTTTTAAAAAGAGTTAAAAATGTTTTATAAACATTTAATATGTTTAAAGAAATAAGGAAAGAAAATATGTATTTCATCTTGTATATTTGAAATATGTCCAAAACAATTTTTTAAAAACATCGAGGTTTTGCAGTTCGGAATCCAAAACGGGATTTCTTTATAAATGATATCTTTAAATGATTAAAAATATGAATTTTTTTTATAAATCTATTGAAATGGTTTAAAAGAGACTTGAAATGGAAAATATGAATTTTCGAATATTAAAAAGTTGTTTAAATCAAATAAGCTTATATAGCACTTTTCGTATCACTTTTATGTTGCGAATTCTATAAACTTTTGAATATAGTTTTAAACTCAACAATTCCTTCCTATATATTTTGTGAATAGTTTTAAAACAATAATTAAGTATTTTAAAGATGATTTGAAATTTTTAATAAAAGTTTGAACAAATGGTTAAGAGGAATTGTTTATACCACTTAAACAAAATGTAAAGAATATAGAATGTATTAACAATCTGAGTATGCGAAAATGACTAGTATGTTTGTCGCGCCTGTGAGATCAGGGAAGATAAAACAAGGTGTTTAACTAAGGTTAGGAATGGAGAAACCAGTGCCGTGAACTTACCTGGCATATGTTTTCTCTTTTAGGCAAGGGGTGGAATAGATCGAAAGGAAAGCCCGGATGCTCTAAAAGATCATATTTAAGTTTTTCCAAGACAAAATATAAGAAACAAATTTCATTGTAACTGGTATTAGTACATTTAAGCTCTTTACTCCTCAGCAGATCTTACAATCTGGTATTAGTAGTTTTGCTATTGCAACTGATTTCATTGTTGATGGCAGGCTGCTTCTGCCATATACCAGTAACCAAGACATTAGAGCTGTCTGGAATAAGTATCAACATATCTCTTTCAATCCCACTCTCAATGATGTTATTCTTTGGAGTGGAAAGCCTCACTCAATCTCCTCTGTGTATAAAATGCTTGTGAACTCTCCTGGTAGAACTGACATAAGATGGCATAAAGTCCTTTGGTCCAGAAATTCGATACGCAGAGACAACCCGATGTTATGGAAAGTCATCAACAGTGCTCTGCTGACCAAGGACAGATTGTTGAACTTCGGGATGTCTGTTGATCCTCTTTGCATTTTCTGCAAGTTGCTACCTGAAACTGTGGATCACTTATTCTTTGAATGCAGTGAGTTATTGGGCTTGTGGTGTAACCTCATGACAGCGATGAATGTTAATCATATCCATGGCATATCAAGTGTTGAATGGGCTATGATAGGAAAAGCAACTAGGTGGAAGAAAAAAGAAAGATTTGTGTATTTTTTTTCTTATCAAAAGATACCTGAACTTCATATGGGAAGAAAGAAATTTAAGAAACTTTGAAAACAAGAAAAGGAGTAGTGGTCAGCTTATGGTTGCACTACAGGCCAGTATTAAGATGGGAATGAGGGATTGTATTTTCGATTTCAGATCCTTTGTCTCGGCTGATTGGCTCTAGTGTTTTTCTCCTCTTTGTTTTCTTCTTTGTGTTTATCCCTGTTCCCTTTGTGTTGTAGCTTTCTTTTTTTCTGTTTTTCTGTTCTCTTTTTGTGACTGTGAGCTTGTTCATAGTCGCTTTTTCTTTTTTAATTTTCATTTAATAAACTGGTAGGAGACCAGTTAACCCCGCTTGCCTTGCCAAAAAAATATAAGAAACAAATTCTTTAAATGTTATTTAACCACTTAACATCTTTTATTTAATGATTGGTATGAAGGAACCAAGATCGGATTTGGGTGATTCCTATTTGAAGAACTGGGATCGGATTTGGGTGATTCCTATCCGAAAGCCCCTTCAAACTAATTTCAAAATAAAACATATTAAAGACAAAGATATTCATGATGTAGGATTACTTTTCATTAGTCCCTGGAGGTGAAATTTACCATATCTAAAGTGGCAATTGTGCTCTGTTATGAAAATCTTCGATTTGCAAGAATATTATTTGAAGTTAAGAAGAAAATCTTTGATTAAGATTTAATAAATGATTTGGGAATATTTTCCCTAGGTTAAAAGTTATAACTTGAATGAAAGAAATATTTGATTTAGATTTAATGAATGATTTGAAAAGGTTTTCCTAAGTAAAAGAGAAAATGATTTGGAATTATTCTAGGATTTAAGAAAGTTTTAAATAAATCAAATGATTTAATAAATGAGGCTTAATGATTCCATATACACTTGAAAATAAAATGGAATAAATTGAAGAGAATATATCTAAGAAAGATATTTGATTTAAATAAAAGATGAAGTAATTGATTATGATTGATATCCACATACGAACTTAACATCTTTTAAAGCGATGATTGGCTTCGAAGGAACCAAGGTCAGATTTAGGTGATTCCTACCCAAAAACCACTTCGAACCAATTTGTGTGTTCGAAAAATGAAGATGTTTGAAGACCGAGAAATTGAGATGAATAATAATGAAGGACTACATGTTGATTAATTGGGGAAAACCTCCCGATTCACTATATTGTAGCAGTGGTCTCTTTGTTATGAAAAACCTCAAAACCACAAGGGCTTCTCACCTAGTAATGGCTGAGGAAAGTTCATTCAGTCCCAGAATGAACTTGTATGGATGAATTTCTGACCTTGCATTCCAAATCGTAGCGAGTGATCTCTATAAAAGTATATCAGTTGTTGGCGGAGAAGACACATTCTCTTAGCTTAACACCCTTTCCCAAGCCATATGAGCTCATGAAGTTATACATTTGTAGAAATCAGTCGTGTGAATGTGGAATGGCAATGTGGCATTAAAATTGAAAGAAGATGTGTTATGTAGAAAGGTAATCGTTGCCTCAAGCCTCATCAACCAGAAATGACCGAAACAGGGTTAGATGCAGCAAGGCAACGTGGGTCATTCCTAATTAGGGTGTGATCATCCCCTTCTAGATATATTTCTTTCCGTTATGACGTTTGGGATGTAAATTAATGTGGTTCGTATACTAGAGCGCACTCGGTTAAAGGTCGGTAGCGACCATGTGATGACATATTCGGTACTATCTAGTTATAGAGGTAGGGCAGTCTTGTGTTGGTAAAGGAGCCTTGTGATGGTTCCTTGGGACATCCATCTAGAGGTGTACCCATCGGAAGGTAGTTCATTCACCCGGTCATTTGTATGGAAATTCATTCTCCATTAAGAACTTTCAATTTTTTTTGTATTGACGTAATGGATAGCCTCGAAATACAATATGGGTAACCATTTCGGCTAAGATATATAAGTATATTTGCAAATGTTTTCAATGAGATGTCATTAGAAATAATATCAAATGTTTTGATATATAAAAGTGTTTTAAGTTATCATAAGTTAAAAAACCGTCCGTGTTTATGTGTGGGCGTTGTCTTATAAGATACTCTTTCTTTTCAAAGGATTTTATTTATTTAAAGGCCGATATATGACACTGTCATATATTATTGAGTACTTCTCACGCTGGTTTATCAAGCCTGATCCGGATATTTTCAATACTTGGGTCAGATCCGAGTAGTTTCAGGTTTAGTTGAAGTCAGCTGAAATTTCCAGAGGGGAGCTAGAGATATTCATCTATATGGACATATTCTATTATCCGCTGTGGTATTTTTAGTTTGATGTTGTCAGCAATTGTAAGGACAGATGTTTATAACTGTCCAAAGCTGAATTTAAGTTAGACTCTGATAGATGTAATGCAAAAGTTTTCCGCTGTAAAGATATTTGTTCAATATTATATATTATCCCATTCGTGTTAGATTCTGTTATATCTTATTTTCTTTATTACCCTTCGTGTTCTGTCTTTCCATGCAATTTGAGTTGTCCATGTGTGGTTTATTATCAATTCAGATAGTGCGGAAAAAGGGGCCACGATATCTGGTATCAAAGTTGAAGGTTAAGCAAGAACCTTGACTTCAGTGGGGCAAAGACTCATCAGAGATAGGGTTAGTAATACCCTAGGATAAGTAACTCATTATAGATAGGGCTAGTAGCACGCTAGAGTGAGTTGGGAGTATTATATATGAGCGCGTATTTGTTAATGTTTCATATAAAGGTTTTGTTTTGAAAAATTTGTAAATGAAATAATTTGTCCGAGGATTATATTTTGATTACAATATATATATATATATATATATATATATATATATTGAAAAATTATATAGTTAGAAATCAAGATTAGTGAAATTTAAATATGAACATCTTGTGATTAGAATTTCACAGTTTGAGTATAAGGTGTTTGATAATAAGATCAGTTTAAATGAAAATTTAAGATAAAAATGTATTTATCAAATAGAAAATGATTATGTAAAAGGTAAATGCAAAAGGAATGAGAATTTAAATTTGAGTAATTTAAAAGAATTATGGTAATTTAAGTGAAGTTAATTAATATGAGATAAAATTATAAAAAGAACTTATAAGATAGGTTTTATAAACAAAAGTAATGTCTAAAGAATTTTGAAAATGGTATTATTTCCAATAAAAAGAGATATTTTATGATAACTAGTTCAATGGCTCGAAATAAACTAAAAACGGACAGGAGATGTGTTTGGATGATAAGCACTTCTTTAAGTATCACTCTTCTTGTTAAGAGGATATATGATACTATTGGTAGTACCCAGTTTCTTGGTATTATTTTGGAGTTACTCGATCTATATAATTTTCTTAAGTTAAAGAGATAATGTGAATCATTAATTGATAACTTGTTTAGTAATATTCATAAAAGTGTTTGAACCAAAGATAAATTTGGAATCACTAATTGATAAGATAAAGAGGGATTCTCGACGATTTTGGACAGTCAAAATTTCTAATTGCACCAAACTCAAAGCTAAGATATTTATGGAATATTCTGGTAAAAGATAAACCACTGCGAAATGTTTTAAGTAAATGTAGTTGGATATGAATATTTTATAAATGTTATTATAAATAAAAAGGATTTAAAAGTGGAGAAATTCATAGTAGCATTGAATTGGAAATAAATTTTGTAATTATGAATTTGAAAGGATAAAAATCTACAACAAACTATAATTCACCAGGATATAAAATCGATCAGGAATTTGGGATGTGTATATATATACTGTTAGGGTATAAAAAGGTATTATATAAAACTAGATTTAAGTCATGAACTATTTGTACACTTAAGTAAAATCATGACACTTTAAAATGTAATTATAACCTGGAAAAAGTATTATTAATGAATTCTACCATTAATTAAAGATTTGGACTTAAGTTTTTTTAAAAGTGATGGATACACATAGTTGTGTTCATAAGATATAATAAGCTTAAGTAATAGTTTTACGAAAAGATTCACAAACAATATTAGTATTAAAGAAAATACGCTAAAAATAAAAGAATATGAAAAAAAATAAAAGGATGTGAATAAAGAGAATTTGGTATAACTGAGGAAAACCAATAGGAATAAATACGTAATTTATACATAAATCATTTCATCATACAAATTTTGATCTAATATCTGAATATGGAACTTTGAGATGTTTACACTGATTCGGAAAAGAATTTATCACTTGATTTCTTGACGGAGAGCATTGATGATGTTTTGTGGGTAGTTACTCGAGTTTTCTATCATAGTTTAGAGATATGCAAGGAAAGCAAGTGTATCTGATCTATAAGCTTGATCAGAGTCCGCACTAGAGGATCGTGGGATCGATACTAATTCGAATATAAATTCATGGATTTAAATAGAAGATCAAATCAAATATTTTATACGGATGATTTTGGTACATCTTATGGGTTTAAGTTTGTGAAATAATGATTTAGGTAAAAGATTGTGGGTTTAGGTTCAGGGTAATTTCGAGGACGAAATTCTTTTAAGTAGAGGAGAATGTAACGACCCGTAATTTTAGCACTTTGACAATGAGATATTTAATTATTTTAAATGTTCAAATGTAGAATTTTTAAACTAAACAATCGTGTTTTATATGATAAATAAGAATGGTAAACTTATTTTTGATATTGAATAAAGATTTTGGATTCCCATTGTAAAATTGACAAATTTCATCGTATATCGATAAATCGATGTCATATTTTTATGAGAAGATTTGGATATTGTTTTATATTATTTTATAAGTCAAATATGCTTGTTTTAATTATTTAAAGACAATAAGAAATTTATTTTGAAGTTTGGTTTACATGAATAAATAGTTTAACAAAAACTTCAAAATGTGACCAGAAAACATTTCGTCGAAAATCAACGTTTTGTTCAAAATAAGTTGACGCAATGTTATCGCATCTTTGTTAATATGTATTAACATATATATTACACATTTAATAACTAAACATATTTACTTTTACTAAATAGGATTAGAAAACTTCTAGAAGTCATTGGTAAAAGTAAGAAAGAATTAATAAAAGCAAGAAAAGTAAACATCAAATCACATCAAATTAAAATCCAACAAAATAATTACTTTTCTTTACTTAATCTTTAAGTGACTAAGACATAAAGTAAGAAGTGAAAGATGATGTTAAGTATTGAAAAAGTGGACGTTGCTTTAGGTTGAAGTACAGATAGTTTGGTAATTTGGTAAGAGGTTATTTTGATAAATTTATCACTTCTTTCTTTTTCTTTAAATACTCACCTCCTTCTTCACTTTCATTCAAATTTATTCTTCTTCTTTTCTCAAGCTTCTTCACTTTATTCATCTTCTCTTTAACGGCTTCTTATCTATAGGAAAAAATTAGGATGAAATAATGTGAAAATATTTACAAAATATTCAAAATAAATCAATGTTCATGCTCTTCAAATCATACTCTTTTTCTCTCCATATTTTATCTCTTCTTCTCTTCGTCATAACTTCTTCAAAATTGAACCAAGATACAAAATTATTTTTTCCAAATAATGTATTTTTCTAGTGGCTATAACTTTAATGCTGACCACTTTGCGTTGTTCTAAAACTAACCATGTCAAAAATCCACTTCCTTCCGGTGCATTCTCTGGCACGGTTTTTAAGCCAGAGAATAGGCCATTTTGTTTTGATCATAACTTAATACATATTCAAATTGAGAAACTATTTTTCATAAACCATACGAAATCCCAGTGGCTAAAACATTTATGTCCATCACTTTTTTCATTCTTGAGATTTTCTTTACCTGAAACTCAATTATTTGTAGAACATTTTCGGGCTTTATATTTGTGAATCTGAGAATAGCTCTTTTTCTTTTGACCATATCTTCTTCAAAACTAACTAAAATCATGTGAATTTTTTTAAATTCAAGAGAAAGAATTTTCAACAACTTTATAGTTAACAAGTTTTTAAATTTTGAGAGTAAGTGAGTCAAATACAAGAGAGAAAATAATCTATTTTTCGGGTCTAATTTTGAGAATTCAGGGTCAAAGCTCTACCACTTCTTCTCTATACTTTCAGCCCACCTCCATCTTAAGACTTGGCCGAGCACTTCGAAGGAAGGCAAGGTTGTTTACTAATGTTTAAGTAGAGTAGGAAATAGTTAGTGAAGCGTGGATTAGTTTGAATGTTGTTCGGAAGTTATTCGCTTTGTATTATGGTGAGAAACTCTATTTAATATTTATATTTATATATATATATATACATGTTTGATTATGTGTTATGAATGATATGGATGCTTATATATTCTTTGATCATCAAGTATTGATTGTTTGATATGATAGTTAAATTGTTTCACCAAGTCACGTTAATACACGTCGATAAGCACAAAGGAAATCACCTTCCCTTTGAAAATTAAATGGTGTATATGGAATGCGTAAACATTTTGGAAATAGTTTTAAAATGAGTTAGATATGTTTTTTAAATATTTAGATATGTTTAAAGAAATAAAGAAAGAAAATCAGAATTTCATCTTGTGTATTTGAAATATGTCCAAAACAATTTTCTAAAAACATCACGGTTTTGCAGTTCGGAAGCAAAAAAGGGATTATTTTTTTAATAAATGATATCTCCAAATGATTAAAAATATGAAATAAATTTGATAAATATATTAAAATGGTCTAGAAGATATTTGAAATGGAAAATATGCATTTTCGAGTATTAAAAAGTTGTTTAACTTAAATAAGCTTATATAGCACTTTCCGTGGCACTTTTATGCTACAAATTCTATAACCTTTTGAGTATAGTTTTATAACAATTCCTTCCTATATATTTTGGGAATAATTTGAATAGAAAAATTAAGTAATTTAAAGATAATTTGGAAATTTTAATAAGAGTTTGAATAAATGGTTAAGAGCAATTGTTTATACCACTTAAACAAAATGCAAAGAAATTGAATGTATTAACAAACTAAGTATGCGAAAATGACTAGTACATTTGCCCTGCTTGTGAGATCTGGGAAGAGAAAACAAGGTGTTTAACTAAGGTTAATAATGGAGCAACCAGTGCCCTGAACTTACCTGGCCTATGTTTTCTCGTTTTAAGCGAGGAATGGGAATAGATCAAAAGCAAAGCCCGGATGCTAAAAAAGATCATATTTAAGTTTTTTTCAAGATAAAAGAAAAAAATAATTCTTTGAATGTTATTTAACCACTTAAACTCTTTTATTTGATGATTGGTACAAAGGAACCGAGATTAGATTTGGGTGATTCCTATCTGAAGAACCGTGATTGAATTTGGGTGATTTCTTTCCGAAAACCCCTTCAAACTAATTTTCAAAATAAAACATATTGAAGACAAAGATCGTTAAAGATAAAGATCATTGAAGACAAAGATATTCATGATGTAGGATTACTTGTCATTAGTTCCTGAAGGTGAAATTTACCATATCCAAAGTGGTAGTAGTGCTCTGTTATGAAAGTCTTCGATTTGCAAGAATATGATTTGAAGTTAAGAAGAAAATATTTGATTAAGATCTAATAAATCATTTGGGAATATTTTCCCTAAGTTAAAAGTTATAACTTGTATGAAAGAAAACTTCGATTTATATTTAATGAATGAGTTGGAAAGGTTTTCCTAAGTAAAATAGAAAATGATTAGGAATTATTCCAAGATTTAAGAAAGGTTTAAATAAATCAAATTATTTAATAAATGAGGCTTAATGATTCCATATACTCTTGAAAAGAAAATGGAATAAATTGAAGAGAACATATCTAAGAAAGATATTTGATTTAAAAAAAAGATGAAGTAATTGATTATGATTGATATCCACATATGAATTTAACATCTTTCAAAGCGATGATTGGCTTCGAAGGAACTAGGGTTGGATTTGGGTGATTCCTATCCGAAAACCACTTCGAACCAATTTACGTGTTTGAAAAATGAAGGTGTTTGAACATGGAGATATTGAGATGAATAATAATGAAGGAATACTTATTGGTTAATTAGGGATACTCTAGATTCACTATATTATAGCAGTGGTCTCCTTATTGTGAAAAACCTCAAAACCACAAGTGCTTCTCGTCTAGTAATGGCCGAGGAAAGTTCCTTCGGTTTCGTTTTTTGATAACCCAGGTTTTGGACATGTGAAAATGGGTAATTAACTATTTTAATCAATTGAACAGATAAAATGCTGATAATAAAAGACCTGGATGTGTAAGTGAGCTTGGAAATGTAATAAAAATTTAAGTATAAATATTTGGATAAATATTTATTTGACAATCTCTTAATTTAATTAATTTTAAATTAGCAAGATTGTTATTTCAAACAATAATAATTATGTGTTGTTTATATATATATATATATATATATATATATATAGGTATAAATAAAATTTAAAATAATTATTTATAGGCTGAATTTGATTAATAAATTAATCTTGTTTTCAAATTCTATTGTACATCTTGGTAATTTGGAAATTTTGATCTGAATTCAATATAAAGCTTTTCAAGGATATAAATAAATAACTATATATAGTTTTAAAATACTTAAGATAAATGTTTATAAAGTTTGTTTTATTTTCATTTTAAATATTTCTTGATAAATATGATTTGGAAAATATAATGATAAGATAATCTCTTTTATAAGTTGTTATTTTAACCAATATTAATAATGTATTGTTCATATATATATAAATAAATATATATGGATTTTAATATAAATGAAACTTGTTATTTTCGAAATTTAATATGCATATGTAACTTGATTTTAAAGATAGATTTTTGAATATGATTTGAATTTGAATTTAATTTTGAAATTCAAAAAGGGTAGATATTTAAAATGTTTGGGTTTTAAAATATGTATAAGCTTTTATCTTAAAGGAAATTGTTATGCACTTAAATAAGTATTTGTAAATTTGTAAATTAAGCTAAAAAGCTTTCATTAACATTTGAAATAAAAGGAAATAGTTAAGGGACAAGTGGAATTACCTTAAGTAACTTAATAACAAGTGGTGAGTAATGAATAAAACAAGATGACAAATGTTAATGTATTAAGACAAGTGTACTATTTAATTTTCATCTTTCTTTTATTTCAATAAAATCAAATGTTCACTTATATAAACCCATTTTCTTCTCATCCTCATTTTTTTCCTGGTTCTGTTTCAAAGTTTGAAAAGCAAAAAAAATAATACAAAATTCAGCTGCAAAAATCTTTCAACCAAAAGCAAATCAGTAATCAAAACATATAAAGGCTGAAACCAGAGGAATTCAAATCTTAAGCACGGCAATCTTTATTTACAAATGCAACAAAAAGAAAAAAAGAATTCAGATTCAACCCAGATAATGCAAGCAGATCGAAATGAATTTAATTTGCAGTTTTCAAGTGAAGTTGCAGATTTCAAAACTCTGTCTCTCCGATCAAAGATTCACTATGAGTAGCCTCATTCTTTGAAAAGTTTAAGTATAACGAACATGTGTATGCTCATATCCGGAAATACATATGCTTGTGAGTATATGAATTGATTGTGAATATGTGAATGATGAATACTTGATTCCTGTGACATTCTGTTCCTTGTTATCAAGCCTCAGTTTGATTTAAAATCATTTACTCTTGATCTAGGCTTGGTTTAGATTTAAAACTTAAATGAAAATTTGTTAGTTACATCATAAATTCTAGTTTAAGATTTTTTTATTAAGTCAAAATGTATGTGATATAGCTCTGACTTTATAACAATAGAGGAAATTTTAAATAAGGCGAAATTTAAAACCTCTTGATTTATTAATTCAGGCTTATAACCAGATTGGTATTAGATAATCATGAATTTAGAAGTAAAAATCCTGATTTTAAATATGTAATCATTGACGAAAGCTGTGGAGTTCAATTTTTGGTTATTTGGTCATTAGTTGGCGATCGATGATGATCTGAAGCTCGAATTTGGTGTCGAGGAAGGTTTAGAGGATTACGATTTGGGAAAAATGGCCGCATGATTAATCAGTAACCGTGGTGGCCAGAGTGCGATGGACTAGGGCTTGCAGTGTTGTTTGGGTCGTCGACATTCCCAGGGTTCGAACGTCATCATAACGTGATCGAAGAGGGTCTCAATGGGGGGAATGGCTGCTGGAAGACGTGATGTAGCTTGGGTGAAGTGGATCGGGGGTATCGTGGTCGGAGGCGTTGGGAAGATGTGAGTTTTTGGCCATGGCGATTTTACTGGTTAGTCGAGATTCCTCATTTTCGTTTTGCTTGATTTTAGTTCGATCTGGTTTCGATTATGGGTCTGCATGAGTTCATGTGACAGTAGCGTGACGTCGCGATGACCACCGGAGGTTGAAGTCATTGGTGAACGTGCACCATGTGCACGTAGTGATGGGATCGTTTGGCCTTAGGGTTAGCTCGGGTAGAAGCTCGTGCGCGTAAGGAGATAACTCGAAGTATTGGGTTGAGTGGGATGTCTCGAGCCAAGCATGGAGTTGCTGAAGAGTTTACTCGGGTTCTTGTTCAGTTGAGTATCTGGGTTAAGCAAACTAAGGTTTCGAATATAGGAAATCAAGATTAAGTTAAGTTGTTAAGTAATCAAGACCTAAATTGAGACAAATACCCAAATTGAGATGTAGTGACTATTTGGTATTTTGATAAAATCGATATTCCTTTGAAATTTTTTTTTATTACTATCAAGTTAGTTATTTAAATAAATCCCTAAATACTTTCAAATGAATTAAGTAAGTACTTAAGATAACGGCATTGAACTAAATTTAAAAAAAAAAGAGAAGAACTTAAGTGATTTCGTATAAAATAATTTCAGGTATATCATCTAATAAGATTTAAATATAATCAAGAAATAAATTGAGATAAATGAATTATCTACAATTGAATGAGATCTTAAGTAATTAAAAAAAAACTAATTACTTAATTAAAGATTTTTTTTAATTAACTTAAGTGATTTGAGGAAAATTAATGTAAGTAATTAAAAAATTAAATTGTCAAAGGATAATAAATTCACTGATAATGGAGGGTTAAATTAATTAATAAAATGGCAATTACTTAATAGAGTAATTGACGATTAATTACTTAGTACAAGCAAATAAATGATTAATTAATTAAGGAAATTATTAAGGATTAATTATATTGTATTAAAGGAAATAATAATTATGGATTATTAATTGATAAATAAAGGATGATTAATGTGGGATTAAGGATTGATAAATCGATTGATTGAGTTAATCAATGATGTGATTAATTAATTATGGTTAGTAATTAACTAATGATTATATAAGAAAGATTAAGTGATTAATCCTTAAGGAGTTAATTTAATTTAAGTAATTAAATTAATTATGATATGAATTGATAATGTTTGTTTACGGATGATTGGTTGTTGAATGTCTGGATTGGATGATATCTATTGAATTGATATCTAATGATAAATAATCAAGATTGATTAATGAACGTAATTAAGATAAAGGTAATTCTTATATGAAATTTAAGAATAATTTACTAATGGAAGTAATTTAAGAAACAGTAATTAATATAATTAATGAAGTGATCAGTCTTGCCTATTAATGATTGAATGATGATGATGCTTTGGACTGGTTGATACCTCTGACACAAATTGCTTTATGACATGATATGTTGTATGGGTGATGATACTGTGATTATCTATCAATTATAAGTTGATGTGAATAAAATGTTATCTGGTAATTAAGGTTGTATTGTATTTAATTGGGAAATTTTGGTTAAGCTGGCATTGGACTCGAAGAGACCGGAGTCGGGTATTAATAAATTCTCGAACCCACTTCGATTCTTTATAAACTGATTTGTGAAGTAAATAAACTGGCGAGGAATGATTTAAGTGAATTAGACCATAAATCTAAGTTCTGACACTTAGAAATTGATGAGTATAATAAGTGTTGTCCATATCAAACCTGTGAAATTGTAAAATGGTTATGAGTTACCCGGGTTAAAAATTGGTTATTGTTTTGGTGTATTTCTTATTAGATGGGTTTACTCACGCTGGTTTCCAGCCTGACCCGGGTGTTACTTTGATGTAATGCTCGGGTCAGACCGAGTATTACAAATTTTCAGGTAAGGATGTTCTGGAGCTCAGGAGGCGTGCTGGATGGCAGGGTCGTATGGAGAGTTACACTATGTTATTATATATATCTTTGAGACATGTTAAATTATATCTATCCGATGTTGTATAAAATTATTGTAACTATGATATATCGATGTAAATTGATAGATACAGATTTCTTTGGTATGACTATTATTGATATTATATTTTATCCACTGCGAATGTGAGTTTGTGTGTTTCTTTTCTGTTCTTCTTCTATCTCTTTCTTCTTTTCTCTAACTATCTGGAATTTTCGGGATCGAAAATTCCGGGTCGTTACATTTGGTATCAGAGCTGAAGGTTAAGCGAGAACCTTGGCTCTGGTGGGATTACTCATTAAGAATAGGGTACGTGGTACTCTAGAATGAGTTGAGTGTATATATATTTGAGAGAACGTACTTGTTATTTTCTTATATAAAGATTTTAAATGATTTTATAGAAGAATATATTATGATATATAAAGCAATATTTTCTTTCTAATACATATTAAGGGAATTGGTTGTTAAATTATTGAATTAAATTAAGAAGTAATAGAAATACAACCAAACTGAAATTAAATCCTTAATTTGGAAAGGTTTCAGGATAAAGATAATCGACTAATTTATGTAATTAATTAAATTTTAATGAGATTAATTAATGGGTGATAATTGAATATGATAAATAAGAGGGAGTTACTTAGCGAAGTAACTAGAGGTAAGTAAGTAATTCAAGGGACAATTACTTAATGAAGGTAATTCAGAAATAAGTTAATTACTGAATGTGATTAATTAGAATTAATTAATGACATAATTTATTTAAAGTAATAAGAAATAATATTATTTAATGCATTTGAATGAAATGATCCTATTTCGAACAAAGAGTTGTTTGAAATTTAAAGGAATTTGTTTTAGATTAAAAACCAAAGGTGGTTTAAAATTTTAAAGTATAACTTGGTATGTAGAAGAAATTAATATGTATATAGGTGGATATACATAGTATCAAAGGTATTTTGAAATAAACTCTAAATATTGAATTTTCAATTTGGAATGAGATATGATACCCAAAGTGAAAGTTTTTGAACTTAATAAGTGGGAAGATTATTTATGTGAAGTTTAAAATTTGAAAAGGAAGTTCAAATTGGGTAAGGTTAACTGGATTAAGTGAATTGAGTTTAACTTGGGAAAAAGTTAAATATGCTGGAAAGATCAACATGATTTGGGATGGAATTGGAATTTAATTTGGGGAGTTAAATGGTTAATCTAAATTGGGAGTTTGTGTGATCTCAAAATGGGTTTGAAATCTGGAAATTGTAAATTGATGGATGTTTTAAGATGAATTAGATGATATCATCCTATTGTTGTAAAAAAAATTTAAGTTGTGAATTGGATTTGTTTAAATGAATGATAAATGGAGTATGGTAATCCATTGTAGGGATAAAAAGGTAAATTGATTTAAAGGAATTAAATCAACATTTGAAGTATTAACTCGAATATTATATAATTCGAGATGGTTTAAATTTGAAACTTGAAATTAGTTCAAATTGAATTTGATTTGAATTGATTGAAATTGAGATTGAAGATGTATGAGTATAAGACTCAAATGGAAAATTTGAATTGGATTGATTTGAATAATTGGGAATTGTAATTAAAATTGAATAATTTTAAATTCAAATGGAATTTGAATTGAATTTGGGAAGAAATCAAGAATAATTCAACTTGATTTGGAAATGGAGTTTGAAATTGGGATTAATTCAACCTGGGGTTGAAATGGATTGAAATTGGAACTATTTCAATTGAATTTATTTGAATTAGTAGAATTTGAGATCAAGGTTGAATAAAGTTAAATTTGGAAAGAAACCGAGGTTAATTCAACTTGAATTGGGGTTGAATCAATTTTAACGGAAATTGAATTTATTTAAATTGGAATTAGGTCAATTTAAATGGAAGAAGAAATTTAAATTGAATTGATGGAAATGGAGATTGGGAAGTGAACAGTTTTGACTCTGGACTATTTTTAATATAAATTATTTTAATATAAACCTATTTTTCCAAGATATTTATTATATATACAACCTTTCTTTTAAAAGCCAAACTATCTTATACTTGTTTTACAATTATTTTTGAAATTGTTTAGCAATTTTCCAACTGTTTTATAAACAAATTACTATCTTACTATT
Source organism: Allium cepa (assembly GCA_030765085.1). Classification (NCBI taxonomy): domain Eukaryota; kingdom Viridiplantae; phylum Streptophyta; class Magnoliopsida; order Asparagales; family Amaryllidaceae; genus Allium; species Allium cepa. The sequence continues at coordinate 620,956,857 of CM060942.1, forward strand.
ATTTTGCAATTATCTAAACTTTCTATAATTATTTTAACTATTTTCTACCTATTTTACACCTATTTTACAAACTAGTAATTATTTTTCAACTACTTATCTATTTTAAAAAATTTCAAGCTATTTTCTAAATAAACTAGTCGGAGTTCAAACTGTTATTGGTTAAATACCCAATCGAGATAAGAATAGAGGTGATAATCCAAATGGGTTAAAGCAATTATGAGTAGGTGAATGATTAAAGTGAATGTGAATAGAAAGAGAAATTGGTTTGGCTAATAACCAATAAAGATAAATACGTAGGGTGTACGTATGTTATTCTATTCGTATAGTGATTTGATCCAGATTCGAGCACAGAATTTTGAGATAGTTATATCGATCCGAGTGGGATTTTTCACTCGATTTTTGATGGTGAACCTGGATATGGGTTGTTGATTGGTTCTGGATGTTCTCTGTCATAGTTATGACTATACAAGGAGAATGACGGTTTCTGATCAAGAAACCAGATCTGTGTCCGCATTAGGAAGCCGGGTGGACAATACTAGTTCGAAAATGAAATTGTGTGATCGAGTGAGCGATCAGATTGGTATAGCGTATGGATGATATGTGTACATCGTACAGATTGGAGTGAAATTGATATTGAAGTTTGTGGATAAGAAATTTGAAATGGTTTTTGAAGTGAAAATATATTTTGTGAAATATATGAGGAAATAAAATAGAAATTGGATATTTCTATGGTTGAAATTTTGTTTATGGAAATAGGTGATATGGTAAGTGGTTTTGTACGGAGTAATCAAATTTGAATATCTAATTTTGAGTAAACAAAGTAAATATCTTTGTTTTATAAGATAAAACTCCCCTTGATGAATCTTTTGCCAAAAGAAAAAGGATTTGTTTTGAATGTGTTTGAAGTATAAAAGGATTTTTATACAAGTTTATAATGATCCAAAGATTTTATATATATCTCTATATATAAAGGATCATATGAGGACATTGGAAAAAGGTTTTGGGAACCTTTGGATTTGGAAAGGCTTTAGATTTTTGGGTAAAATCAATATTGATTTTTGAAAAACCTAGTTTAAGAATTATCGATTTTGGAATAATCGATTTTGAGTAAAGTAGCTTTGTATGATATCATACTAGGTATATGATTTGAAAGATACTATATATGTATAATATAAAATGTTTTGATGATGGCTCTAGGGAAAAAGGCGCTCCCTTGAAATGAACTTCTCAGGAGTACCACCGGGTGGTGCTACCTTGAGCCCTAAGGGGGGGTTCTAAAGTTGATCCTGTGAGGAGTCCGGACAAAACTAGTTCCTGAGGATTATGAGTAGAGTATACCATAGTGAAAGTCGTGTGTGCCGCTGAGAGCCAACAGTTACATGGACTTTTGCTGCGACGGCAACGTAACCCAGGATGTAACTGCGATCTATGGTATAACATAGCGAAAGTCGTGTGTGCCGCTGAGAGCCAACAGTCTGCGTTTCATTTTATATCGGTAAACTGCGACCTATGTAGGAGAGAAGAAGTTTCATTTTGACAGCGAAAATCAGAGGCCGCGGAGAGCCTGCAGTTACATGGACTTTTGCTGCAACGACAACGTAACCCTGGAATGTAACTGTGACCATGGATGGGGGTGATGATTTCCAGAGCATTCTCACCAAAGATATATCCTCTATTTTCAAAAACTGTTTTCTATATTTTCAATAAAATTATTTTCCAAGTATTTTCGCTGGGTGTTGAAAACGGGTCGTTACACGTTTGGTCCTAGAATGAAATTGTATGGATGAATGTCTGACCTTGCATTCCAAATCATAATGAGTGATCCCTATAAAAGTATATTGGTTGGTGGCGGAGAAGACACCTTCTCTTAGCTTAACATCCTTTCTCGGGACATACGAGCTCAGGAAATTATACATTTGTATAAATCAGTCGTGTGAATGTGGAATGACAATGTGGCATTCAAAGTAAAAGAAGATGTGTTATATGAAAAGGTAATCGTTGCCACAAGCCTCATCAACTGAAAATGACTGAAATAGGTTTAGATGCAGCAAGGCTAAGTGGCTCATTCCCAATTACGATATGATCATCCCCTTCTAAATATATTTCTTCCCGCTATTATGTTCGAAATGTAAATTAATGTGGTTTTATGCTAGAGCGCGCTCGGTTAAAGTTCAGTAACGACCAAGGGATGACATATTTGGTACTATCTAGTTACAGAGGTCGGCCAGTCTTGTGTTGGTAGAGGTGCTTTATGATGTTTCCTCGAGACATCCATCTAGAGGTGTACCCATCGGAAGGTTGTCCCTTTAACTGGTCATTTGTATGGAAATCCATTCTGCAATAAGAACTTGCAGTTTTGTTTGTATTGGCGTAATGAATAGCCTCGAAATGCTATGTGGGTAACTATTTCGACTAAGGTTAATAAGTTTATGTGCAAATGTTTTCAAAGAGATGTCATTAGAAATAATATCAAATGTTTTGATATATAAAAGTGTTTTAAGTTATCATAAGGTAAAAACTCGTCCGTGCTTATGTGTGGACGTGGTTTTATGAGATACTCTTTCTTTTCAAAGGGTTTTATTTAAAGGCTTATATATGGCACTGTCATCTATTATTGAGTTTTTCTCATGCTGGGTTATCAAGCATGATCCGGGTATTTTCAATACTCGGGTTAGAACCGGGCATTTTCAATACTCGGTTTAGGTCCAAGTAGTTTCAGATTTAGTTGAAGACGGTTGAAGTTCCCAGAGGATAGCTGGAGATATTCATCTATGAATGGATATGTTCTATGTGGTTTGTTAGTTTTAGTTTGATGTTGTCAGCAATTGTAAGGACAGATGTTTATAACTGTCCAAAGCTAAATTTAAGTTAGACTCTGATATATGTAATGTAAAAGTTTTCAGCTGTAAAGATTTTTGTTCAATATTATATATTATTCCATTCGTGTGAGATTCTGTTATATCTTATTTTCTTTATTACCATCCATATTCTGTCTTTTCATGCAATTTGAGTTGGACATATGTGCTTTATTATCGATTCAGAGGGTACGGAAAAAGGGGCCTCGACATTATAGGGTCCCGATGACCCAGTGTCGCTATGATGTGGTCTGACTCAATGATGAGCCCATGGTGCAAAAATTAAATGATTGACATTTGCATCCTTTTGTTCTGTATCATTGTGGTAATGATTAGAGATTGAAGCAAATGATATTTAGAATAATTTGCTGTTTAATATCATGTAAAGGTAAATTGATTGAGTTGATATGTGAAAGGTTGTCATTGACCTGATGCGGTAGGTAACTTTACACCAGTTTTGTATATGGTTTGGAGAGATATTGTTTTCCAAGCAAGTGATTGTTGTCATTTTATATATGTTTTGGGACGACAATTGTTATAATAGCCCTGTTTTTGAACCCGCAATATCATATGAATTTAATTAAAATAGAAGTTTTTGAATTTTATTTTTTGATACTTATTATTTCTAGGTTCAAATTAGTATTCAGTTAAAACATATTTAATGAAGAATTTTTTGTAATAAAATTTAGTTAGTTAATAAATTCCATTTTATATAATATATTAAAATTCGAATAAAATGTCTTAATAAATATAAATTATTTTAAGCGTAAATAATGTGGTATAATGGAAATAAAATTTGAGGTTTCATGTATAAAGTGAAAATAATTTAATTCAATTTAAATGGCCTAAAACAATAAGTTTAAGCCCATATATACACTTGTTAATCTAACCCTTTCCTAATATATCCTAGATTTTATTTCTCCCTTGTATGAAATCAAGGCCGCTCCTCTTTATGCCCTAATCCTTATTTGAACATGTAGAAGAAATAAAGGGGTGCGGCATATTGTTACTGGACGACGCCACGGAGGGAATTAGGCATGATTTGGACGTGCCACAATGAAGTGCTTCAACGTTGGTGAGCATTGTGGTGCTGGGTGAGGCTGGCGTTCACATGTGAATTTGGGAAGAGATGGTGCGTTCTCCCAAGTCAAGGTAGAATGGGATGGTGATCTGCTGGTTAGAAGCGGTGATGTTGAACGAGCTCAAACAATGAATATTGGCATGAAGCTTCTCATTAGTGCAAATCCAAGGCAACAGCAACAATAGATGCAGCTAGGGTTTGGGGTATGAATGGCTGCAAATGGAATTTTCAAGCAAGTTATTGGGTTAAGGTGAGTTAATTAATTAACATTTCTATATCGAAGTAATGCACATTTTTGATAGATTATGATTTTGCGATAAAAATGGGTAATGATTGATTGAAATGCTTGAAATGAAACTTTATGCTATAGTTTCGATTAATTTGGTGTTTGAGTCGGTCGATTTGTGGGTTTGAAATATTGGATTTGTGTCAATGATTAGTTATGAAATAGCATGTATGTTGAAAACCATCAAAATGCATTTGATTTTTGTAGTTAGATTATATGATGGTTGTGTATTGTTTATATGAATGTTTGTCTGACCAGAGTTGTCGGAAAGCAACTCAGATCAGTAAATAATTTCATATCGTGGAATGATATTTTATAGAGCGATGATGGCTATAGAAGTCCAACTTTGATGGGTTTATTTTTTGAATGTTTAATGTTTTAAAAGATTTTCAAAATGAGATTTTATCTATTTTGATCCTTTTTTGAGTTTAGTTAACAGAATATAGTTAAACTTTATAATGTTATTAACTTATTTCTTATTTCAAAGTTTATATTTAAGGCTTTTGAAGATGAATAATACTTGTTTATTAAATCTTTTTAGATTTACAACTAAAAACATAATTTTGGGAATGTTTTGAGATAAAAGAAAATATACCATATTATTTTACAAAAGCAGTTATGAAAGTAATAGTTTTAATTTCAAATGAATTTTGTTATAAAAGAGATTTATAGGATTTGGAAAGAGTTCAAAAGCCTTTGTATATAAGAAAATCTTCTTTAAAATGAATTTATGGATTTAAAAGTGATTTTGGAAAATTATATCCTGGTATTTATAAAATTACTTTAAAACTCTTCTATTTTCTTTATTATGAAATTTTAGATTTAATGAGATTTTGTACTATTCTATGAAATAAGGAATTTTAAATAAACGATTGAATTGTCAGATTGGTATGAGACTTTCTGTATTGATCTTCCTTCTTAACACCTAAAGAGGACACTTAATACATCCTTGGTATTCGTGTGTCGATCATTTAGTTGTTCGTAAGATAGGTCGTTTGGGGGTGAAGAAGGAAGAAGACAGAACATAATCTCACAAAAACATGATGAGTAACATATAATATATAAATCAAGTCTTTACAAAAGAAAGAACTCTATTATAAACAATCATTAAAGTACACCATCATATTATCAGCCTGGACAGTTATAACAGCTTGTCCTTACAAACGCTAATAAATTCAACAATCAATACAACAGAAAAGTAAAGAAATATGTATATACGTCTTGTGCATCCAGCTCGTCTCATAAATTCCAAAGCATTTAAAGCTAATCTGGAAAATATGATTGGTCTAACCCGAGCATTAAAATAAAATAACACCCAGATCAGTCCGATAATACCAGCATGAGAAAACTCAAAAAATAAGGGGACATGTAGAGTAAGATTCTCTGCTCGCCATCAAACACAAAGTGAGAACCCCTATCATGCTACACTGCATGCCAAAGAAAATCTGACTCCGATCTAGAGAGGATGTGAAAATATCATAATAGGATAAACTTACATAGCTTGGCTTCCACTTGCTCTTTGGGTTTACTCGTTTCCAACAAAGGATAATGAACCTCAAAAGAGCAACAAATCGTTTTTATGGTGACAATACACCCTGAAGAAAGCTGAACCGATAGTTAATAAATCAACTACGAGGATAATTAAAAATGATCAAATATGAAAATTAAATTTTATATACTTATTGTAACAACCGTGATTTTTGACTACCGTCGAAATAAGAATTTAAAATAGAAATTTTAAATTAAAATTTGAAAAAAAATGCAAATCATGTTTCTAAGTCGGTACTCATATTAGTAGTAGCATGTTGAAAATAAGATGCAGTTTTTGCCTTCACGTGCATTAAAGAAATGGGCCATTTTAAAAGTACTGAACACTTTTTGTTTACAGCCACTAAGATTTGTAAAGAAAAGTGAACACTTTGCTGTCACTATTGCATTTAAAGAAAATATTTGAACCCACTTTTTGCCATCATCATTTTATATGCAGCATGTCCTTTCTTTCCAATTGTGCACGTCTTCACATAAATGCATCTGTACAATGTTGCCAGCACATCTTCATACATTGACTTGTACAAATTTGGTGAAAGAAAAAGTAAGCTGCATCTTTCAATTGTTTTCATTTTTTTTTCAAGTAGCTCAGTGAAAACATTAATGGCAGATCAAAATCTAGCTTTACGTGGTTCCTAGTTGCTAACTAATTTTGAAGCAAATTTTTGGTGAGTTCAAAACTCACATTTCTAATTTATTTATGACTTTATTTTGCGTGAAAACTTTGTTGCCAGTTTTTACTTGCGTGCATGTTTGTATGGTGAAATATTCTGTCCAGGCTACATAATTTGTTTGTGCGTACTTGTAGTTGTGTTTAGGCATTTTTATGCAGGCTTCAACACGTGTTCGAGTTATAAATAATGCACGCACTAAGTGCCTAGTTGCAGGTCATTCAATGCAAACGAAATTGTAGCTTTACAAATAATGCACAAACACGGAAAAAATAGTGTCCAGGTCTTCTTGTTTCTTTTTTTTTTTTGAAACGTGCGTGCTCATATTTGCCCAGACTATTCATTTATGCGTGCATTAAAACTGTGCCCAGTTCATCATTGTTGCCAAGTTAGCTGTTGGGTGCATTTCCACCACCGTACCGAGAATGAGGATGACAATGCCGGTCCAAGCTCCTTCTCCTCGCACCATGGAACCAACTCCTTTACCGTCCACTGCCTCTGCCGAACCAAGTCCTACCGGACCACGTGCTACCGAACCAAACTACACGAGACACACTTCCTCAACCGGACCAACTCCACACCGAACCGACCATGCCGAACCAACAACTACCGGACCAACCAACCCACCGAGCCACCTCCTAGCCGAACCAACATGGCTCCCAACTACTACTGGTCCAAGCCTCTTCCATCTCACCACCGGACCAGCACTCTCCTGACCATCTCCATCTTCCACTACCGAACCAACCTGAAGAAGGCATTCCGGATCAACTTTACCAGGAAGATTGCAGCAGTCCAGGCCCGTCAGCGGCAATATACATCCAAGACCCTTCCCCCAGCCTCACTCTATAAATAGAGGGGCAGGGGTACAACAATGGCAAACAAGTTTGAGAGCTCAAGCACGGAAGGAACTTTCAAACAACTTTCATATACTTGTATACAAAGCTTTGTACTTGTAATCTGAAAGAAAAAGGAGAATAACATATAAAGTGGACGTAGGCACGTTCTGGCCGAACCACTATAAATCTGTGTGTCTTTTACAGTTTAGTCCCTGCTTTTCATATATTTGCGTAAATCACCCAAATCACTAGAAACAACATAAAATCAATTAATTCATACGACTTGGAGGTGTTTGCCCATTTTTCGTGCAAACATTTTTGGTGCTTTCACTGAGAACCGAGCTAGAAGCTACAGCTTCTCCTACTCAACCTTCTTCCTCACAGCATCGTTCCTTGCTCCGACAACATGACTTCCAGGCAGAGGAGAGATATTAACAAAGGAAAGAACGTCGCAACTAGCAGTATCACAGATCTAGTGGCCCCGAATCAAGAGAATCATCCCATTTTAACAGCAATACCAGATGAAAATCAGGCAAATCCAACAGCCCCCGTCGCGGAACAACCAATTACTAGGGCAGATCTAGACAGGGTTGTGGCTGAAGTAACTAACCGCTTCGCATCTCAACAAGAAACCCTGGTGGACCAACTCATGTCACGCCTAAGGGATGCTGAAGAATCCGACCGCAACACCGAATCATGGAGTGAGTCCCAATCTGGAGGATCTGGGAGGCAACAAAGACCTTTCTTCTTCGAAGAAGTTAACAACAGAAATAGCCATGGTAGGAGCCGAGCCTGGACTCAGCCCGAATTTCGACCCGAGGAAACACTTGGAACCGAACCCGACGGGGGATGTGCCCGGCAGGGGTCGGATGTGCTGAGCATGTCATGCTACCTAACCATGAAAACACCAGTAGACGGGGCCGAGTTGGAGTCCAGCCCGAAGTTGGACCCGAGGAAGCGCTGAGAACAGAACCCAGCAGGGGAAGATCAAGGCAAAGGCCAACTATGGCTGACCCCAGCATGCCCCCAGAAGAGCAGAGGCAGCCTTTGGAGAATGTTAGGAGTGACAGACGATACCATCCCTACAAGTCATCTAGACGGAATCAATCCCGCAGGGAAGAACCAAACTCATTTTTGTCCGCTCCAAGTTCTGATGAAAGGATGGCGCGATTGTTCAGAGAGTGCGTCCAACGGGAGCAAAGGGATCGGGGGATAGGTGCTAGGGTAACCAGCCCCTTCACCCGCAATATCGAAACTGCCATCACCCCCCGAGAATGGAAGATGCCAACGATGGAACCTTACAAGGGAACCTCTACCCCATCGTACACTTACAGAGGTACACCCAGCATATGCTCATGAGCGGAGCAACAGAGGGAGTGTTGTGTAAATGCTTCCCACTATTCTTGGCAGATCTAGCTACCTCCTGGTTCTGCCACCTACCCCAAGGGTCCATCAGCTCATGGGAAATGTTGAAAGAAAAGTTCATCAGTCAGTTCCGCATTCATGTGGAGCAACCCAAGGACGCTTATTCCTTATCTAATATCAAACAGAAACCCGGAGAGACATTGCAACAATATCTAACCCGATTCAACGCCGCGGCAACCGCAGTCCAAGATGCCGACGAGAAACTTATCCTAATGGCCCTCTGCAGTGGTGTACATCCCGATACTAAATTTGCTAGAAGACTAACCAAGGAAAAACCAGCTAATTCACCTGATTTCTTCCATGAAGCTGGAAAGTATATGAGACTTGAGGACGCTGCCACTGAGAGGCAATCAGGGCAACAGGCTAAAACGGCTACAGACAGGCTCCCCGCTGCAGCAAAGGATGTTCGAAGAAATGACTGTAGAGACAATGCTGGGGGCAAAAAGGGAGAAAAGCGCTTATATCGACCAGGACCAAGATTTGACTCTTACACTCCTTTGAATGAAACGATCGAAAACATCTTCCTAGCCACTCAAGACGAAGTTAGATACAAGCGCCCCCCGCACAAGAAGGAGTCAGATAACACACTCAAATCTGGAAAGTTCTGCCGCTTCCACGAATCCCACGGACATGACACCAATGAATGCCACCATCTCCGGGACTTGATTGAAGAACACATCAGAAGGAGGAGACTGGAGCGCTATGTAAAAGGCCAGAACAGGACTTCAACTCCTGCCAATGAGAATCCTGGACTACCCCCCTAGAAGCAGGCGGGGGAAATCGCAACACCAGCGGCTCTAGTCAAGAGAAGATAGTGGTCCATACCATATCAGGAGGACCGCACATCGCCGACAGAAGCTGGGCGGAGATGGAAAGATACAGTGAGTCACTGAGGGACGCTGAAGGCTGCGTTAATTCTGTTATGGAAGAATGCCACCCGAAACGAAAAGAGAATGACGACATCACATTCAGTAGGCGTGATCTAGAGGGAAGACAGTACCCACACATGGACCCCATGGTCATCTCTGCCTGGTTCGGACTAGCCAAAGTTTTCCGAATTTTAATAGACACTGGAAGCTCGGTGAATATCCTATTCAAGCATGCTTTCGACAAAATGAAGCTATCAATGAAGGATGTGTCTCCCTGCAACAAACCACTACATGGTTTCACTGGAGATGCGAAGATGCCCCTCGGGCAACTGGACCTTTTTGTTGAAATAGGAAGTCATCCCCGCTCCGCTGTGCGGAAACAAACATTTGTACTAATAGAGAACCACTCGGCCTACAACGCCTTTTTGGGAAGACCAGCCTTGTCTGACTTCCAAATTGTCCTAGCCCCGTGGTGCCTGAAGATGAAAATTCCAACCGATAACGGAATAGGAGAAATAGAGGGAGATCAAGACGCTGCTCGAGACTGCTATGTAACTGAACTTCGCAATAACCGCAAAAAAGATAAAAGGAAAAATGCAGAGACTACTCTCTGCATGAAAAGCTTGGAAGCATAGAAACTAAAGAAAGCCCATCCTCTTCGATATACCCGTGATCCTTTCAATGAATTAGACCCCAGGGACAAAGAGGAGAAGGCCACCGACAAGCCTGCAGAGGCTATGGAATTCGTATCTGTAGACAAACACGACCCAAGTAGACTGCTGAGAGTCGGGTCTCAGTTAAAAAAAGAATTAAAGAATCAACTTATTGATTTTCTTCGCCACAACGTGGATGTATTTGCATGGACGCACGCTGACATGATAGGAATCTCCCCAGACGTAGCATGCCACATGCTGAACATCGATCCCACCAAGGTGCCAGTGAAGTAGAAAACGAGGAGCATGGGGGCAGAACGATCAGCAGCCCTCGAGAAAGAAGTAAAGAACTTACTTGCCAATGACTTCATACGGGAAGCCATCTACCCAGAATGGATCGCCAACCCGGTACTAGTAATGAAAGCTAATGGGAAGTGGCGAACATGCATCGATTTCTCCAACTTAAATGACGCCTTCCCAAAGGACTGCTTCCCACTCCCCCGAATCGACCAACTCGTGGACAGCACAGCCGGACACGAACTCTTATCCTTTATGGATGCATACTCAGGATATAACCAGATCCCTATGCATGCCCCCGATCAAGACCACACTAGCTTCATCACTGACCGAGGATTGTACTGCTACAGGGCAATGCCATTTGGACTTAAAAACACCGGAGCTACTTATCAGCGCCTCGTCAACAAGATGTTTGCAGAACTAATAGGACGAACTATGAAAGTTTATGTGGATGACATGCTGGTAAAATCGAGGAAAGCCAACGACCATATAAACCACCTGGACGAGATGTTTCAAGTACTTCGCCGATATGGAATGAAGCTGAACCCTCTAAAGTGCTCCTTCGGAGTATCATCGGGAAAGTTCTTGGGATTCATCGTTCATGCCAGGGGGATTGAAGCAAACCCCGAACAAGTTCGAGCTTTGCAAGACATGAAGATACCATCCACTCGAAGAGAGATGCAAAGCCTAAACGGGAAAGTGGCCGCCCTAAGTAGGTTCATCTCCAAAGCAACCGACAAATGCATCCCTTTCTTCGAAGCTCTAAAGAAAGACAAAGGAAAGTTCGAATGGACTGACGAATGCTCGACAGCCTTCCTTAACTTAATCGGACACCTCCAGAGACCACCGGTACTCTCAACTCCAGATGAAGGCGAGGAACTGTACTTATACCTTGCTGTATCGTCCCACGCTTTGAGCGCCGCTTTGGTGAGAGAAGACAACCGCGCACAGCGGCCCGTATACTTTGTAAGCAAGAGATTTACAGGGGCAGAAGCCAGGTACCCTAAACTTGAGAAGCTAGCATACTGTCTGCTAATCACGTCACGGAAACTGCGACACTATTTCCAGTCTCATTCCATCAGAGTTTTAACCGTCAACCGCTAAGGCAAGTGCTCCATCTCCCCGACACTTCTGGACGATTACTTAAGTGGTGCATTGAACTAAGTCAATATGATATCACTTACCATCCTCGCACCGCTATCAAGGGGCAAGCCATAGCTGATTTCATTGCCGAATTCACTACTAACGAAGGTAAGGAGCAATCTGAAATAGTAGAAGATATCAAGTGGAATCTCCTCGTAGATGGAGCGTCAAACGAACAAGGCTTGGGGGCAGGTGTTGTGATAATCACCCCCAGGGGAAGGAAGCTGCACTACGCCCTAAGGTTGGAATTCGCTGCCACCAACAATGACGCGGAATATGAAGCGGTGATAGCTGGATTAGAACTGGCCTTGGAGATTGGAGTCGGCTCTTTATGTCTCCATAGTGATTCTCAACTCATTGTAAATCAAATACTGGGAGACTTCCACACTCGAGGAGAACGACTCACAGCATATCTAAAAAAGACCAAGTTGCTGCTCAATCAATTGGATCACTATCTAATCAAACACATTCCTCGAGAAGAGAACCAAGAGGCCGACGAACTAGCAAAGCAAGCTAGTATGAAGAACATCACTATCTTCGGAGCATTAACCATCTCAAAACAGCCAGCACCAAGTTTCGAGCAAGTGAATCTGATAGCTGCAATCGACGAAGAAACTTGGATGATTCCTATCCGGAAATATTTACAAGATGGCACACTGCCCGACAGGCGTAACGAAATCAAGAAAATCATAAGGAAAGCTTCCCGCTATACATTACAAGAAGGCATCCTCTATCGGCACGGCTTCTCTAATCCCTTATTAAGGTGTATCGTTGGAAGGGAAGCCAGGGAAGTCTTATCTAACATCCATCAAGGAAGTTGCGGAGATCACACTGGAGGGCAGACTCTGGCAAAGAAGATACTCCGATATGGATATTACTGGCCTACTTTAAACAAAGATGCCTTGGACTTCGTCAAGAGATGCGACAGATGTCAGAAATTTTCCATGATTCCTCGACTACCCACAAATGAGATTACTCAAATGACCAGCCCTTGGCCCTTTGCAGTATGGGGAATTGACTTGATTGGCGAACTGCCAACGGGCTGAGGCGGAGCCAAATATGCTATAGTGGCCGTTGACTATTTCACCAAATGGGTGGAGGCGGAACCTCTAAATAAACTTCGGCAAAAGTTATCAACTTCTTGATCAAAATATTCTTTGCAGGTACGGAGTCCCACTCAAGATCATATCGGACAATGGACTTCAATTTGACAGCGAGGAATTCGCCAACTGGTGCCAAGAGCACGGAATTCACAAAAGCTTCTCATCTGTGGCTTACCCCCAGGCAAACGGACAAGTCGAAGCAGTCAACAAAATCCTCAAAACCCTAATCAAGAAGAAACTTGAAAAGTCAAAAGGCGCTTGGGTGGATGAACTTCCTACGGCACTTTGGGCCTACCGCACATCTTACAGAACATCGACAGGGCATACTCCTTTCTCTTTGGCATACGTATCGGAGGCCATGCTCCCAGTTGAAACTATAGTGCCTTCCCACCATAGGATCCACTACAACCCAGGAGAGAATGAAGAACTCCTACACATGTCTTTGGATCTAATTGAAGAAAAAAGAAATGATGCAGCACTTAAAGCGGCTGCTCACAAGCAAAAAGTAGCAGCACAATACAACTCTAAAGTTAAGCACCGCAGCTTACAGGAAGGAGATCTTGTCCTCAAGTGGATCTTCCCGTGCCCCGGAACGCTAGATCCAATCTGGGACGGACCCTACGTAATTCATAAAGATCTCCACAACGGAGCTTATATTTTGTCAACAGTTGACGGAGAGGTGTTCCAGAGGGCATGGAACATCCAACACCTCCGTCGATACTTTTCTTAACTTGTACTGCCCATATGAAGTGAATTAACAAAGAGAATCAGTGGATGTAGGCATTTTCGTGCCGAACCACTTTAAAAATCTTGTCTCTTTTTAACTTGTTCCTTTTTATCTTGGCTGCTTGTTAAGCTTTATCCTTTTCTGTTGAACAAAATCGTGTATAACGACATTCCCATACTGGAACTTCATGGCACAACTTCACCTGGACAAGACTCAACAGGTACTATGCGATTCTATTCACTCGCCAATGAGACACTTTTGCTCCAGCATCCCTCTGCTGCGGGTTAACTCATTGCTCACGACTGCCCTCAAAGCCAACTGTAATGAGCCGATTATAAGCCATCACGAAGGCCGACTATAGCCGATGGCAGCTCATTACGGCGTTCGGCTCGCCGGCAACTGTGAACCTACTTTAAGCCCCAACATAAGGTGTGGCCAGCCAGGGGTAGTTCACGGTTGACGATCGGCACCCACGCTAGCCGGCCATAGTAAATCGAATAATACCCACGATTACGGGCCATAATGGCTCGGGTAGTTACTGTGCTCGATCTCGGCTCCGATATGTCTTAAGTGCGGCTGTGGTAAAAAAGATAAACTCCCCGCGAAGGCGTAAGATGGGTGACAAATGTCTCCAAGACCCACAGCTAGGGAAAGTGACTACAAAACCCGTTTGCCACAAACTTAAGCATATCGACGGCCTTCCGTGATTGGAAGTTTTACTTTTCCTATATTTCCATTCCATTTAAATACTTTTCTTGTATCCTGCATAACGGTCCCCAAAGTACAGGACACTAAATAGGAGGCATTCGCTCACGAGAATCTGAGCCCGCAGACTAGGTGACAAGGCACTCGGCCGCATCCATGGTCAATTACACAAGATGTCCAAAGCTACCCCCTGCAACCAGAACATGAAGGGCGGTACTCTTTTTTTCTTGTACATAATCATGTAGCTATGACTTATTCGTAACATTGCCAAACATGAGATTATATTTCAAGCAAAAGCTTAACATCGAACACAATTAAATCACAGGCCTAGCATAACTATGTTTTTTTTATACAGCACTTCAAAATAATAACAGCATTCAAAATATAATAGAATCAGCTTACGTTATAAGCTTACATAGAGACGCTCAATAGCATAATTACAACTTGAGAGTATATTAATGTTTTGAACTAGCATGTACAGGAATGTCAAGCAGGCTAAATGAAATAACCAACTGCACCAGCGCTCCACCCTGTCCTACCAGCTCTTCGAATCTACTTGACTGCAGGATCGGAGCTCCCAGCATGATGACCAGAGGCCCCACCTGTCCAATTCAGGAAAAGAGTCCATTAAACCAACAACGAACGATCAAGTTATGAAAAGCTAAAAAGGGAAAACTCACCAACACCCGCTTCTTGGTCCTCATCCTCCAACTGCACACCGGCTTCCTCCGCAGCAAGTAGCTGCATCCCCTCCTTCACCGCTACCTTCTCCTCCTTTGAGAACTGGACGGTAACCACGTCCATCCTGAATGCCGCTCCACCTTCCTTATCCGCATCGGCCTTGGCCTCCTCCAAAGCCCAGAGATATATCCTAGCCATGATCCGAGGATAGTCATCCATCCAGGATAGATTACCCTGCTTCCAAGTACGGAAGTACATATCCTGCAACATCTCATCCATCATCCCCTCATTCTCCTCAAACTCCCTCACTCGGGCCTCGGAGGACAGCAACTTAGCGATGGCAACGTCCCTCTCCGATCGATATCTCAAGCGGTCAGCCTGGAGAGACCTCCTCATTTCCTCCATCTCTTCCTTTAGCCTGGCCTGAGCAAGCTCTGCGGCCTCAAGCCTCCCAGATAACTCCTCTACCTGCTCGAGATCCGCCCTCCGAACCTCGTCCACCGTAGCAATGGCTATGTCAATCCGCTCCTTGCAGGCGGCCTCCATCTTTTGCAACTCAGCCTTCCTAGCCTCCTCCATGGTTTTCTTTAATCTTCGGGAGGCCGCCTCATGCTGAGATATCTGAAGAGCCTGATCGGCAAGCTGTTTGGCCTGATCAGAAACCTGTAGCCGCAACCGGTGTTAGCACTTTCGATTTCCTTCCCAGCCTTGGCCAGTCGAGCGTGATGCTCCATTAGCCTCTTGGTTTCTTCAGCCACCCGATCGATGCTTGCCTTGGCCCCATTCCCCATGGTCATAATCCGAGTAGTAAGCAAATCGAGGTCTAACGACTTAGCCTCATCAAGCACCCATACCATGGGATTGCGGGAAAGAAGATGCTCACCCGTGACCTCGTCAAAAGAGATGTCCTGAAAACTCGGGTCCAGATCCGGGTGGTCGGCAAATGGGTTGCGATCCAAACCAGGACGGTCTATCGGGGTGACGGTTGGATTTTAGAACGGATGGGGGGAAGGCATAAACTCAGTATCCTCCTCAGTAATATCATGGATGGGCTGGACTAGAGGCTGAAGGCCAGGTGAAGGTTCAAACGAAGATCGGCCCCTCTTCCTCTTTTGCATATCTTCTTCAATAACTCCGAGAAGAGGGAGATATCTAACTACATCCCCAGGACGGCTAGTTGACGGCTTTGGTTTGGCAGAGGCTCTGAGTAACTTGTATTGTTCAAGGCGGTGTCGAACGTCTGAAGTCTTGGCCACCTCGCCTGCCCCTGGAATAAAGAACAAGTGTTACGAACATACAATGATCCATAACTCAAGGAATATGTTAAGTTAGAAAGAGTGAGAAGGGACATCTATTATACAAACCCTGCGGAGGAGTAGGATACTACAATAAGTCCTGAATCTCATTCCAGGACGGGAGCGAACCATAAGATATTCCTATGTCCCTATCGTAAATGGAGTCTGCAGAAGTCAAAAGTTCACCTTGAATCGCCGGGGTCGCCTTAGCTGAAGAGCTCTTAGAGGATGGATCGGCACCAGACCCAGCCTTGTCAGCCTCCTTTGCCTTCTCAACCAAAGCCGATCATCCCTCCGACTCCCCGAAAGCTTGATGGAAAGCATCATCCGTCCACTCATGAATCTCTCCCGCTTGCCCGAAGGTTAAGGCACCAACACCGCTACCGCTCTGTCCATCGCCCCCTTCACCCTCACCTATATCCTCCTCCACATCTTCCTCCCCCTTAGCAATTGGGCAAGTGCTAGGAGAGGGGCCGTCGGACTTCTTGAGCTTCTTTCCTCCGACAGCTGGAGGCTTTGTGAAAGGTTCCCTCTTGCCGCTTTTCACCATGGCCCCTTCCTTGGCTTTGGCGGCCTTCTCCTCAGCCGTATCTCTCTGCTTAACCACGGACTGGTGTGGCAGGATCAAGCTGTGCTCCAGGAGAGTAGCGTTCCTGATCAGGTAAGAAGCCAACCGATCCCGTCCCGGAATAGCCCTTATTTCCGCAGCCACCCAAACCAAGGAATCATTCTCCACGACTGCAAAACCATCTGTCGCTAGCAAGAAATAAAAGCATATAAGAAGGAGCATTGCAGCCGAGACAAAGAAACTACAAATGGAGTTCAACTTACAGCCAGAAGTGAAAAGGCGGAAGGAAACGGAGTCATCCTTGATAAAAAACCATTCTTTCTTAAACATACTGAGCTTCGAATACAGGTCTAGGACCGGTTTAAAGGGAACGGCCGCTTCCAAGCTAATGTACGGAGACCCCTTCTTATAACCTCTTAAGTTATATAAATATCGAATATCCCGGTTGGAAGGGGGCGCCCGTACTTTCTCTGGAAAATAACGAATAAGCACACCAGGATAGCGTAGGAATTGGGCTGGAGCTGGAAAGGGGCCACCTTCAGATAGGTAATGAAGCTGACTATCCATACATTGATTGGAGGAATGGCCCCACACATGCAATGGTACCTACTGTATGCAAAATATCCTTCAGGGGGATTGTACGGCATCACTCCGTCCCCCGGCAACAGCATGCGCGCTTTGTCAATCCCGAAGGAACGGGAAATGACATCAAGCTGCTCCTCTCTGAGGGAGCTAGGAAAACAGTCGGGCGGAGAGTTCAGAAGCTCCTGGGGGCCATACCCATCTACTAGCAACCTCGGCGCAGGTCCATGACGTTTCGGTCTTGGCTGGGATGGGGGCACGGAGGAGGACTCTCCTTCGCCCCTAGACTTCCGTTTATCTGATCGAGTTTCTACTTTGCGAGACATTATCTGCAAACACCGAAAGAACAAATTAGAACAAGGAATATGGAAATACAAGCATACAAGTTCAAAACACAAAGGTTGAGATTAAAGTCCATTCGGCATTGAAAGCCTTTAAGTTCATTCGGTAAAGCAAGGCGAGAGTTCGTTCGGCACTACTCTCCCCAAGCTCATCCGGTGATAATCTCATTCGGCATTCCAACCCTCAAGCTCATTTGGTTCATCCGGTAAAGTAAATAATAAGTCTTCATTCGGTACACAAGGCCCTGTGCTCATTCGGTAGTACAATATAGAAGTTCATTCGGCGGCAAAGGGTCTCACCTGGCTCGGCTAACGCTTTGATTCGGCAAAAATTAGAGTTTGATTCAGCAAAAGTTTTGGCTCGTTCGGTAAGGAATAACGAAGGCACGTGGCCCCTATTTATAAGCAAACATCAACGACCCGACCAATTGATTCGGCGTTAATGACCGAATGAAAACACCAAAGTTAAAACAAAGCATGCCATGAGCATGCACATGCCCTGCTTTAGGGGGCAAGTGTTGGGTGCATTTCCACCACCGTACCGAGAATGAGGACGACAATACCGGTCCAAGCTCCTTCTCCTCGCACCATGGAACCAACTCCTTTACCGTCCACTGCCTCTGCCGAACCAAGTCCTACCGGACCACGTGCTGCCGAACCAAACTACACGAGACACACTGCCTCTACCGGACCAACTCCACACGAACCGACCATGCCGAACCAACAACTACCGGACCAACCAACCCACCGAGCCACCTCCTAGCCGAACCAACATGGCTCCCAACTACTACCGGTCCAAGCCTCTTCCATCTCACCACCGGACCAGCACTCTCCTGACCATCTCCATCTTCCACAACCGAACCAACCTGAAGAAGGCATTCCGGATCAACTTTACCAGGCCAGATTACAGCAGTCCAGGCCCGTCAGCGGCTATATACATCCAAGACCGCTGCCCCCAGCCTCGCTCTATAAATAGAGGGGCAGGGGTACAACAATGGCAGAAAGTTTGAGAGCTCAAGCACGGAAGGAACTTTCAAACAACTTTCACATACTTGTATACAAAGCTTTGTACTTGTAATCTGAAAGAAAAAGGAGAATAACATATAAAATGGTTGTAGGCACGTTCTGGCCGAACCACTATAAATCTGTGTGTCTTTTACAGTTTAGTCCCTGCTTTTCATATATTTGCGTAAATCACCCAAATCATTAGAAACAACATAAAATCAATTAATTCGTACGACTTGGAGGTGTTTGCCCATTTTTCGTGCAAACATTAGTATATTCAGTACTTCATTTATGCGTGCATTAAAAATATAGTTCAGATCATCAAATATTTCATGCGTGCAATATAATGAGCTCAGGCCTAGTGTTTGGGTTACATCATTTGCGTGAAAAAGATTTATAGTGTTCAAGTTGTATTTAGTAATTCATTATAAGTGGGCACGTATATAATGCCAAACCCTTAGTTTATTTTCATACTTGCATGCAAAAATTTATAGTGTCCAGACATTTTTGAATTCCATTTGCGTGCGTGTGTCAATTACGTGCGTGTGTTGTTGTTTTTAACAAAATGTTACCCAGGTTATATTTTGTCTATTTTTTTGTGCAAAATGAGTTCCAAGATTTTTATTTTGCTTACTTCATTTCTACATGCCAAGTAAAAGTGCATGAAATAAATCCCAGAACAGTGTATACACGCGTGTGTGTTGAACAAATTTTTTGCCAGGCCAATTGCTATTTTTGGACTTTACTACATGTTAAAATGAGTATCACGAAAGTTCCATTACACTAAAATAGTGTATGCGCCCGAATTGCATGGTCTAGACCAGGGCGTGAAAACCAGGTTCGCATAAATAGTGCATTTTGTTACGTGAGCATAAATAGTTACGTGAGCCAGGTCAATTTATATTTACGTAAGCATAAATAGTTACATGAGCATAAATGGACCATTACCAGGTCACTTCATCTTTATAATTTCATTTTTGTGTATGCATGCATTTCGTGAATATGAGTAATAATAATATGTGGCCAATTCATTTTTGATTTTTTTCAAAGGCCAGCAATTGCATTCACTAATATGTGTACAGGTCACCTAAATTTACACTATTTTCATGCACGCATGTTGTGGTAGCAACGTTTGTAATGTTATTGCCGAGGCTATCCAATATTATAAATATTTTATATCAGTAGTGTATTCTGATGTAAAATTTATTTTGAACCGGTGTTGCGTTTTTGAAACGTATTGTGTTGTCGTTATTTTTATAACAGATTTTTACTCCGGTAAAATATTTTTGAAGCGTGTTGTTTTGATGAGATTTTTGACGAATAAAAATTACTGTTGTTTTGACTTCAGTAACTGTCAATTTAAAGTGAATTTTCAAGCGGCTATCCCGCAACGCTGAATTGATGTCTATTTTTATGGTGTTTCGAGAAGCACAATTTCTTTGTCGAAATTGTTATAGATGTGCTATTTTAATCACGTGTTTTTAAATCGTTTTAAAATATAACTGTTTCTAAAAATTTCAGAGTTTGCGCTTTCAAAAGAATGAGGAAGCGATTTAAACGCTTCAGCAAAATTAAGGACTATGAACCCTTACTTTTATCGATTAGCTTAATTCCGGACTTGTCCATTTGAGAACGTAAATTTTATTTATATAAAATACATAATTTTTCACTTTCAAGGAAACGATGAAGAGATTTAAACGATTTAGAAAAGTGCATAATATGGAACCACGCTTTTACTAATTCGGTTAATTCCGGACTCGTTAATTGAAATAATTGTTGTGGATTTGTTGTTTGATTATTTTTATGATTTTGTTGGGCTTTCGAGCCACTATGTTGGGCTTTCGGGTCATATGTTGGACCCTCGGGTCAATTACCAGTACTAGACCTTCGGGTCATTTGTTGGGCGCCAAATATTACGATGACAGCACTCGGTAGGCTTCGGCCATATGAGATGCACGTGCGGCGTAGCTTAGACTCGCCATATGCTGGGATCGATCCACTTTTATGCTGATTTTCTAGTTATCTATTTTGATTTCTAGATTTTTGTGTATTGCTGTTTTGAATTCAATTTTGAATTTGAAAGTTGATTTTGATGGAGTTTAATGAGATTTCTTCATTTAACCTATGTTGATTATTTATGTTGAATAGTCTCATTCGAGGTTATGATTGATTTGCTTTGACGTTGTTAATGATGCATTCACTTCTAAGTTTAAATTAAACTGCTCCGTTTGTTATTTTCTTCTAAATAATACTCGGGTCAGACCGAGTTATTCAGGATAATCGCTATCTCTGCTTCTGTTGCCACTTCAGCTTTTGGGACTTCACTTCATCTTTTGTTTAGACTTCGAGGTGTTACTTTTGGTGTATTGACTCTCATCTCATGTATGTATGATGGTTATGTATATGTACATTTGTTTTATGTGAACCATCGATTGTTGTAGCATGTATCCAGACTTGTCTTCCGCTATATATCTGATATTTCTGTTCTGATGTGATTATACTTATCTGTGTTGTTATTATTATGAGTTGTTTTGAATTTTCCTTGAGCCACCGTAGTTTCATTTTAGATTTGGATTGAATATATATCGTTGGGATTAAGTTACACAACTCCAATCGATGTAATCAATACTCGTCTAAGGCATAACCTACGGATGGTCGCTTCTAACAAGCCTTATTCTTCGCAATAGCAGACGTTATTCCTTATAATAACCTTTGTTATTGTGAGCATAGAGGTGGGGCATCACACTTATTATTACTCATTGATTCCAAACAAATGCTATCCCTTAGTTGAAAACGAAGTGGGCAGGTTAAGGTAATGTTACCTCTAGGCATTGCCTTGATGACATTTTTAATCTTTGAGACAGAAATAAGTCCATGGCTCGAAGTTTAATGCTAAAGTATGACTAAATCCTTTCCATATAAGCAGCATTATTTACGGAACTACTTGCCCATAACCAAATCGAACTTTACTTTTAAAACTAAACTATTGCCAACGTTTTATATTAAAAGTATTAAATTCAAACAACTTTATCAAAATGATCGATTATTACTTTAAACCCAAATTTATTACTTAAATATCATTATTTATAATGATCAATTAACTTTTAAAACAATGGTTAATCATTTCATAAGCTTTATTTAAAATAATTAATTAGCTTTAATCCCAATCCATTGCTTCAAAACAACACTGTTTAAAAAGATTAATTAACTTTAAGCATCATTGTTTAAATGATTAATTAACTCTAAACTTTTATTATTAAAATAATTTATTAATCTTTAAAAGCTCGTTATTAAAATGGTTAATTAAGATAAATCTCATCATTATTTAAATAATTAATTATCCTTAAAACATCATTATTAAAATGATTGATCAATTTTAAAACATCATTATTAAAATAATTAATTGATTTTAAATCATTAAATAATCATTTACTTTTAAAACATTATTACCGAATTAATTAATTTATTTTAAACCATCTTTATTTAAATAATTAATTATCTTTCTAAAACCCATGCATAAGATTTAACAAAATACTTCATAGGCGATACCATTTCCATTTAAACATCACATGACTTAAGTATGTGGATATGTGTATAAAAGCACATAACAACTATGCACATATAGAAAACATCACTTATCAAATATTAATCTACTAGAATGCAATTAAATTCCCAAACAATAAAATAGTAGAATGCAGATTTATTCTACTAAATGGATATAATTTATATTTTATCTAACCAAATGATAACAGAAAGGGGTTTTATTCTGCTAAACGGATATCCAAAATAACTCATTCAACTAAGTTATAGCAAAACGGGGTTTTATTCTGCTAAACAGATGTCAATTACAATTTAATTAGCAGAATGGTGTTTTATTCTGCTAAACAGATGTCATTAGGTTTCATATTCAGTTAGGATTACTTAAGTGTAATCGGCAAAGAAAATCCCTTGGATAAAATATTTTACACAACAAAGTTTGCTTTCAAAACAAAACCGATCTTTTGGAAATAAAGTAGGTTTAAAGTTTAAAGCTTTTATTTAATAATCAAATAACATTTAAACTCTTTATTTAATAATAATTAAACCTTTAATTATTAATCAAATAATAATTAAATAATAAAATATTATTTAAAATAGTTCTTCTTTAAATAAATCATTATCTATTGATCAATCTTAATTAATAATTAAATATTAATGATTTAAAACTTAAATAGTAATTAAACCATTATTAAAAATAATTAATTCTTAATTAAGTTTTAATTAAATCTTAACTTAACTAGTAATTAATTAAACTCTTTATTTAATAAATAAATTATTCATCATTGATTGATAATTAAACACAAATTAATCCTTAAATAAATTATAAATTAATAAACAATCTTTAATCAATTAACTAATAATAATTAACTTACTTTACTAATAATTAAGCACTAATTACCCTTATCAACAAATGATTAGGTGCTAATTACCGTAATTAATTAATCATTAATTAATTAATTAATTAATTAATCAGTAATAATTACTTCTAAAAGCTTATATTAATTTTTATAAAAACTTTTCAAAAATATACTTAAACTAAAATATTTTAAATTTAAAAAGAGTTCTTTTTTCATGAATTGTATTTATAGCGACTATGATTATAGGACCTGTAATTTTCAAAACTTTATCTATAATTCAAATCACTTTCCAAAACCTTTACTAATCATTTTGACTTACATTTATAAACTTACATAAAAAAAATTTAAAAACATCAATCCAAGTTTAAAACTTTATAAATTTTCTCGAACAATCCATAAGTAAACAAGTCAGTAAACCAAGAGATTTTGATGTTGCGACTGACCACTTTACCACTAATTTTCTCAGCATAGAACATCCTGAGCAAAATTACAAACCTAGATTCATGAGTACAACATATGAATATATCACTATCACATATAACAAGTCAAAAAATTCTAACTACAAACCTTACTAACGTTCGCTTACTAACTTTTGCTTACTTACTTTACTTCAAACTTCAAGTTATGCAATATCTAAACAATATGTATATATACATCAACATCCAAAAAATCAAGCAATATATTTCATAACCAAGATCAACAATAGTTTAAAGTTTAGAAGTTCGCATAAAAGAAAGATTTTTATCACAATTGTGCTTCCAACTTTTATTCAAAGCGACCCGAGATGCATCCGACTAACAACAACACTAGATACTCTCATTCTCCTCCTTTCCTTGCTAAATGGGCTTGGCCTAAGTTATGGTGCACACAGCCAAGGGTGGTGGAGCTCAGCGTTGAAAGGTAGAGGAACTTTGGATTATCATCAAATTCACAAAAATCAAACCTGAAAAATGGGTCATTTAACTGATTTTTGGACAAGTTACCCATGGAATTTGGAATAGTTGTCAAGGGAAAATTACTCTAAATTCTTCTCCATAATAAAAAAAGAAACACTCAAACCGGATCATTTTTGAGGGAGATATGGTCAAAAGAATAAGAAGTACTTTCGACTTGAAAATATGGATCCAAAAATGAGTCTGAAAGAAATGAGATTTGGACATAGCTAAGTGTAGGTTTAAAGAAGTGGTATATATGAAATTGTAGCCATTGAATTTTCTACGGTCTGAAAAAATAA
The DNA here is from genome assembly GCA_030765085.1 of Allium cepa. Lineage (NCBI taxonomy): Eukaryota > Viridiplantae > Streptophyta > Magnoliopsida > Asparagales > Amaryllidaceae > Allium > Allium cepa. The sequence goes on from CM060942.1 coordinate 620,981,159, forward strand.
AACCTCTATTTGGATAAGATAAAAGAAAGATATGATAGAAGAAAGAGGAAGAAAAATTGAAGAAATGAAAGGGGTATTTGTGAGCAAGAAACAAAGTAAATTACCTTAATGCCCTTGGTCCTTTACCCTCCACCTCCTCTTGCCAAATCACCATGCCACCTCACCTTCATGTACCTCAACCACAAGATTTTCCCCTTCCATTTGCTTAGCTAACCTATTTTAAATGCTATACATACTTGTGTGTGCTAATGTCATTTCCATGTTTAAACACGTTTCATTTCACTATTTACATTTTGTCTTACATCCCTATGTATATATACGTATGTATATAATAATATATATACATACTAATTCATTTATAAACTTATGTAAATATGTTTACGCTGAGTTTACAGCAATTCCAACCTTTATTCAGCGAAAAGTCGAAAGCTCGAAAAACGAATTCCGGTCCCATTTTCGATTGAACTAAATATTTTTGTAAGGTAAGTTGAAAAACTATTTCACCATCATTATTTATTATCTAATAGAGTTTTGTTTTAATTATAAAACCTATTATTTGAATATTTAAAGTTAATTAAATATTCTCAAATTAAAGTTGAAATTCCGGGTCATTACACTATCCTTGCAATTCTTTCATTTGTTATTATAATTTGTTAAATAGTGTTCGAGTGAAATTTACTAGTTTTTAGTAAATATTAGAATTTCACTGTCTGATATGGGACAGCGGTTAAATCTTAGCAGTTACAAAAGCGAAAATAATTTATACTTTAGAGTTGTATTATCTTAGGGTGTTCGAATTTCAGGCTGATAGATTTCCGAGAGAAGACCACTCATTTTCCATTGACCTGAGAGTCGATACCATTCTTAAATTTGGGTAGGTAGACCAATTTTGGAGGGATAGGTTTGTCATGGTGTAACAAGGCCGCCATTTTGTTTCTTGGACAAGTATTTACATGCATGATTAGTTATAGATCGGATGACTGATACCTATCAGTTTATTTCTTTGTATACAGTTTAGATGATGTTTGCCTATATTTGTTTTCGATGGGTAAATTCACAAAGTAGTCTATTTAGACATGTTAGATTTATACACTATGTGGTGGGGTCTATTTTGATACGTTATAATCTGTGTCGCTGTATTAAACTGATAGTTGACTACCACTATTATTTAATTAGTGATGATTATTTCTTTAGATATTTTGGGATGGATATTTAATATTTTTCGACTCTAAAGAATTTTGAATTTTTATCACCCTATTTTTAGATGATAATCCATTGAGACTTGATATGGATTTATGAAATGGTAATTTTTAATTAATATGCCTTATTATGATTATTTCGTTTCATGCATAGTTTGGCTTATTTTTTTGGTTAACTCATATATTTATGATATTAGTGTCTCAATATTTTATTAGATATATCTGACCCATTTATATTAAAACACTCGGGTCGGGCCGAGACTCTACAGGTATTGGACTCGTTGATTTTTGGATTTTTGGGCTAGCATTAGAGCAGACTATTTTGGCTGTTTCACTTTACTTCATCATTGTATATATTGAAATTTAGTAGGATATGTAATGTATATCATTTAGTAATCACTGTGTACCTGATTCAGTATTTTTGATGCGATGTATATATTATGTGGGTCCAATATCAATATTTTATAGACTCTTAAATAGTCGTATTCTCCGTATTATTAGACTACATTACTTGTAATGTTCTTTAATAATATGGGTATAATGCTCGGGTTGTTATAGCTTGGTATCAGAGCTGTGTTCAGAACATTATAAAATATAATTGACACAGAGTCGAGATCTAACCCTAAACAGACTTAGAATCCCATCCCTTGGGTATGTAGTGTAGAATTAGAATTTATATTCCTATTAGGATATAAATATAAACGATTATTAGGAATAATCATCAAGACATATTTGTAAAAAAATTGAATCTATATACAAATTATTGTTATGAAAATGATTTTTAAGTTAGAATTCATTTCTGTAAAGAGTGATATTTAATAGATAGTATAAGTGAGACCTTAGATGGCTTAGATTTGAATATTGCTATGCCCTGACCTGTAAGTGATAAGAGTTGTGCAGCGGAAGTTGGAAGATAGTTTTCCGCCGAAGGTGATTGTTTGTTGTTTGATTAAAATATATGTTATTTGCATCAACATTTGTTTTGGATTATGCTTAGTTTAAAATGTGGAATTGAATAAAAAGCTATAATTCAAAGAATTTATAAACCCATTTGAATTTGGATGGACATAATTATTAATAAAAGCCAGTTGTTTCTGCAAAATAGAACCACTTGTGAATAATAAAAACATTTAAGCTGTTAATAGTTAAAATATATAGAATGGTAAATATTAACAATCTACCTCTACCTTTTTTACACATAAAGATGACGCTCAATACATCCTTGATATTCGTGTGCCGATCATTTAAGGATTTGAAACACAGATTATTTCAGGTGAAGATAGAAGAAGACAAAATAGAATCTCACTTCATGACGAGCAATATATAATATACATAAAATATTTACAAAACAGAAATCATCTTTATTTATACATAACATCAGAGCGCACTATCCTATTATCTGTTAAAACTTTGGTTTTAGCATTTTAATGATGACAACTATATCGTAATATATAACTAGTACATTTCTACGAGAAAATCAAGATAGATAATCTATACTCAAGCGCTTCAACAAATCAAAAGATCGTCAAACTACGACTATGTATGCGGTCTTGTACTTACTTGTAAACATCTTCTTTGTAATTCATATACACATATATACACATCTGCGTACAGAAAATTTAAATTATCAAAGAGCTTGGAAAGGCTTTGAAAAAGAAAAGTGCACAAACACAAAATTCTCTATAGTTCAGTCAAATGAACACTTTTCTCAGTTGACTGAGGGTAGTCAATTGAGAAAAGTATACAGTCGACTATAAAATTTTACTATAGCTTATTTGTTTTCAAATTTCGCACGTACTTTCAAGTTCTTATTCAATAGGTTGGCTTTTATAACTAGCTGATTGATTACTACATAACAACTATTTTCAGAAAAGACATTTTAAAGAGTTGCAATCTTTTAAACTTATCTCTTTGAACATAAATGCTATATATGAATTATTGCAACTATTTATCACAACTCTTTGATTTATATGAATATACATTAAGATGAGCAATCATTATTAGCTTTTGAACTCTCTAGCTTACAACTTTTCGATCTCTTACTCTCTCAAGTGCTCTTTACTATTCTCTACATTCTACATTCAGGAATCATTCAATTCACTTCCATAATCATGAATTACACATTTCCAATCACCAAGGAGTGTAGGAAGAATTATACTAGCAGTCGGTATCCATGTTCAAAACACACATTTGTCAAAGAAACACTTTGTGTAAGCCTATTCCTCCAGGTGAAGCGAGAGTTATTGATTAGTAAAACCCCGAAGGAGAGCTTTGGGACTAGATGTAGGATGGAAGGTCTGAATCAGTATGAAAATTCTGGTGTGATTTCCCTTATTTACTCTATATTGTCATACTTAGTTATATAGTTCTTCTTAGACTAGTATATACACATTTATTATACACATAAGTCATATTATATATGATCCACTACACTTGCATTTGTTATCGAGTAAGATCATTCAATTTACTGTAGCACATGATTAAAAATTGTTTAATATGGAAATTACATTTCAAGAAGGTTAATCAAATGCTCGTCTCACTATTTAACGTGTCTAATTATGCTTAACGAGTAACACGTATGCCAACCTTTATAGAAGCTAATGGTTTAGAAATTTGGCAAGCTACTCAAACTAAATATGAAGCACCTACTACTGACATAATTACTTCAACTGATGCTCAAAAGAAAGTGGCAACTAATAATGCCAAAGCCATGAATGTACTATTTTATTTACTTGATAAAAATCAATTTTCATGTGTTATGCTTTACACAATGGCATATGATATATGACGCACTTTACAAGTTACTCACGAAGGCACAGCCAAAGTCTAGCAAACAAAAATTTCTATTTTCCAAAACCAATTCTCTTCCTTTAAAATGAAAGCAAATGATCCATTATTAACATTTATGCTAGATTTCAAGCTATTTAACATGATCTCATGGCACTTGGTGTCAAATTCATCAATTTGATTTAGTCACACGAATTTTAAATTCTTTGATTATTGAATGGGAAAGAAAAGTTTTAGCCATTGAAGAGGATAATGATCTCTCTCAACTCAAAATCGAAGAATGAGTAAGAAATTTGGCGTCGTATGAAGCTAGGCAAGAAAGGACAAAATTAAGAAAAGAAGAAGGTTGCCTTTCAAGCAAATAACGACAAATCCAATTTGGAAGAGGAAGAAATTTTTTTATTGCCAAGAACTATAACAAATTTAAGAAATTCAAGAAAATGACCAAATTTCAGAATGGTGGCAATTCGAATTCATCAAATTAAACATCAGTCAAATGTTATGGCTGTGAAAATTTTGGCCACATGAAGAAAGATTGTCCACAAATTAACAATGACAAAAAGTAAAAGAAAATTCGAGAAATTGAAGAAAAAGCGAAGAGCCTTTCTAGTAACTTGGGATGATTCCAATTCGACTTCTTCTTTTGATGGTGAAAGAAACTCCAAACAAGCGAATGTTTGTTTTATGGCTAGCACTGATGAGGTACGTCTTGAAATAAAATATGATGAAATTTTAGAAATTAGCATAGACTTAGACGATAAATATAGAGAATCTAAAAAACTAAATAAGGAATATGTAGGAAAACTGAATAGAGCGGAGTTAGAAATGGGTTTATTAAAGTATAAGAAAACAATTTTGAAAGAGGAATTAGAAATAGCATAAAATGAATGTAAAAGATTATCTTCTCAAAATAATGCTTTATTACGTGATTTACAAAATAGCATACTAGTAAATATTAATCTTCAAAAACAAAAGCTTGAACTAAAAACAAGTTTAGATTCTACCAATGTTGAAATATTTGATCTGAAGACTAAGCTAGATCAAATTACCAATAACATATCAAAATCTAATAAATGAAAACAAAACTTAGAAAATTTGATCAAGCTATCAAGACCATCAGGAAATCGAAATGGATTAGGATTTAAAGCTAAGGAAAAGCACAGGAACTCTAGTACACCTTATACTAAGTTCAAGAAGCCTATATCTAAAATTAAGATTAAAACTTCTAATGCAAATACTGTCAAAATACGGATTCCTAAATCAAATAACCAGTTGATTAGGCAAAAAAACATAGATGAATACTTGAAAAATATTGTTTATAATGACAATTACATTTTTAAAGGTCCAAGACCCTCATTAATATGGCTACCTTCCCCCACTAACACATAGAACCCTAATGGGGGAAACTGGTACCAATTAAACTCTTATTATTTTGAAGGTACCAAAAAACAAAATTAAAAGACAGAAGAAATGGATAATCGATAGCGGATGCTCCAAGCATATGACAATTCATGCACAAATGTTATCAAATATAACATGTATCGATGGCGGCACTATGTCATTTGACGATAATTCAATAGGATATGTCATCGACATTAGGGACATCATTAACGTCAGTATATCTACTTCTCCCCTTATTACTAGTGTTTTGTCAGTAGAAAAATAAAAACACAACTTATTAAGTATAAGTCAATTATGTGATAAAGGATTTAGAATCGATTTCTAAAAAGATAAATGTAGTATATTCGATCAAATTAATATTTTAATAGTTGAAGGATTAAGAAATCGAAATATTTATGTTTTAAATATGAATATTAAAATAACAGTGATTTATGTTTGATCGCAAATCATAACGACCCAAGGCTATGGAAAAAATGCTTTTGTCATATAAATTTTAAATATATAAATAAATTAGCCAAAAATGATTTAGCAAGAGCATTACCCAAAATAATTATAAAGTTAAAAATTTTAAAAAAGGAAATTTCTACAAAACAATTACTCAAACTACTCCATCTAGATTGGTCAACTCAAGTACGATCAATAAATCTTAATAAATATGTTTTTGTGATTGTCGATGATTTTTCAAGATACACTTGGACATTATATTTGAAACATAAAAATGACACGTTTGAAATGGTCAAAATTTTCGCTAAAAGAATTAAGAATTTAATGAAGTTAAAAATCAAAAGTATAAGAAGTGATCATAGCAAAGAATTTGAACATGATATTTTCGAAAAATTTTGCAATAAAAAAAATTAGTCATAATTTTTTATTTCCACGAACACCACAACAAAATGAGGTATTCGAAAGAAAAAATCAAAAATTACAAGATTGTGCACGAATATTGCTAAGTAGCAGTAGTTTTTAAAGAATTTTTGGGTCAAAGCTGTTGCTACTGCATGTTATATATTAAATCGTGTACTTAGACCAATGACTAAGAATACATGTTATAAAAAAAAATTTCGATAAGAAACCTAAAGTATCATATTTTCGTGTTTTTGGTTCTAATTGCTTTATTTTAAATTCTAAGATAATCTTGGAAAATTCAATCTAAAAGCCAGTGAAGGAATTTTTGCTGGTCATTCTGATCGTAATAAAGCTTATAGAATTTTTAATAAATGAACTAACACTATAAAATACAGTCTTCATGTTTACTTTAAAGAAGATTTTAGGAATAACAAAAATAATGATCATAAAGAAATTTAATATAATAATAATGATGATAATAGTGATAATAATACTCTTGTACCTGAAAAAAACTTCACAAACAATAACAATAATGATAATGATAATCTTTTAAGATCTCCATCTCGAATCTTAAAAGATCGTTCGATTAGTAATATAATTGGTGACTTAATCACAAAAGTTTCAACTAGAAACCAACTAAATCAAATGAGTCATATAGCTTTCATATCCAACTTCAAATCTAAAAATTATAAAAAAAGCATCAAAAGGTGATTTCTAGATTTTTGCAATGCAAGGGGACTAAGTCAATTTGATTAAAATGATGTGTGCGAACATGTACCAAGACCAACTAATCAATCTGTAATAGGAAAAAAATGAGTTTTCAAAAATAAATCAGATGAAAATGGATACATATTTCATAATAAAGCAAGGTTAGTTGCTTAAGGATATAATTAAGTAGAAGGAATTGATTATGAAGAAACAATTTCCCTTATAGTACGTCCTCAAGCTATTAGAACATTACCAGCCTTTGCGTGTCATCATAATATCAAATTATTTCAAATGGATGTTAAAATGCATTTTAAAATGGTTTTATAAAAGAAAATGTTTACATTGAGCAACCATCTTTGTTTGTTCACGAAAATATCCAGATCATGTTTTCAAACTTAAAAAGGCATTATACGAGTTAAAACAAGCAATCCGTGCTTGGTATGAGAGCCTAAAAGCACATTTAATAAATTCTGGTTTTCAAATTGGTAATGTTGAAACAACTTTATTTATAAAAAGAGAAAATAACGATATACTAATTGTACAAGTCTATGTAGATGATATCATATTTGGATCAACGAACTAAAAACTATGTACCAATTTTTCAAATAAAATGAAAAATGAGTTCGAGATGTCTCATATGGGAGAATTAATTTTTTTTCTTAGGACTACAAATAAAACAATTAGAAAATGAAACTTTTATAAATCGAGAAAAATATTGTAGGGATTTGATAAAACATTATGGAATGGATAATACATCTAGTAAACCTACTTCAATGAGAACTAGTTTACAGTTGGATAAAGATGAAAAGGGAAAAGATTTTGATCAAAAATTATACCGAAGTATGATAGGATCTCTACTATACTTAACTGCAAGTAGACCTGATATAATAATGAGTGTGTTTATGTGCACGATTTCAAGCATAACCTAAGGATTCACATCATCGAGCGGTTAATAGAAATATTTACCCAATACTAAAGATTACGGTCTTTTCTACCTGAAAGATAGCTCCTTCGAACTCGTATCATATAGTGATGTAGATTTTGGTAGTTGCAAAATGGATAGAAAACATACAAGTGGCACATGTCATTTTATCGATCAATCTCTGTTTTTTTCATTTGGTAAAAAGCAAAATTATGTTTTCATTTCAACATAAGAAGCCGAGTATATCTCTGCTGCCTTAATATGTGCTCAAGTAATTTATGTGATACCAAAATAAATGGATCACGAGTAACATTTGAATCATTGCTCATTAATACTAAAGTTGATGAAATTTATCGCTGTCAATAAGAAATGACGGGTGTTCAAAAATAAATGTATTACGAGCAATGAAGTCAAGGATCTTCTCTTAACTTTCTTGAATGGTGTATTCTAGCAATCTGTGGCCATTCTACAATGAAAGATTGTTTACATAAATATTCCTCGTTTAATAGAGACCTTGTATAAACTTACAACATTACTCCAAGAAACTGATGGGAGGAAGGGCCATCAAACCAAAACATGAATCACACCTCAGTTCGTCCAAATTGGTCTCCACTTTAGCCCTCAACTGAACAAACTAAAAATAAAACAAACTCTTAGGATTGAACTGCGCACAAGAAATCAGATGCATCAAGGGAGAAATAATGTCTACAATACATAATTATGAATATATATATATATAAATTAAAAATTTGTATTTATATTTGCTAGATAATAATAAATAAAATTTATATCATCATATAAAACACCTTCAAAATAACTTAAGTGAACATATAAAATTGGAAATAAAAAATTTAAACTACATGAAGAAGAACAAAAATACACAGTATATAAGTATTCCTTCAGTTCGGTAGATTGAGATCATTAAACTCAATCAGCTAAAACCAGTAACAGATTCTGGATCAAAAATTGCACATTTCAGTCGACCATGACATGATTTCAATCGCTTGAACCCAGTGCATAGCTAACTAAAATTCTTCCAACGGTCTATTAAACTAAACTTTAGTTTCTACCTTGAAAAATACCACTTCTAGTTGACTAAATCCTAGTTTCAATCGACTGAACGTCACAGTTCCAGTTTTTAAAAACTAGCTTGAATGACATACCCTTTGATAATTTCATAACTTTTCTCTTTTTCAATCAAAAACCCAAGAAAGTTTTTCTCCCAAAATTCAACGGCACCTCGCCTAAAATAGACGGTTTCTAAGAAAAGGCCTCTCAAAGGAAAGGAACTGGCTAGACCATCCCATCTAGAGTTTGCTTCCGATGAACAATTGCTCTAATGGCTTAATGGCAACAATAAATCACTGCTTCAACGATCTCAATGATAAGAGAATCTTTCAAGAAACTTCCCACAAGGTGTTCGAATTCAATGAATTTGGGATTGAACAACTTGCTCAAGAACATGGATTTCTTTCATTAATTGATGCCAAAGAAAATAAGGTAAAAGTTTACCCTTTCCTTGTTAGGATGTTTTATGCTAACCTTCAAGGGGATTTCTACATACCCTTGAATAATGAAGGCAATGGAATTTTATGGAGTAGAGTCTTAGGAGTTGATATTGTTTTGAATGTTCACGATTTAGGCGTTATATTAGATTGTGATAAAATCATTCTTGAATTAGACGATATAAATCACAACAGGTTTGCTTATGATTCCGTTATAGTTACCTTTTTCGAACCAAGAAGAAAAAAATATTTCTGCCAATCTAAGACCCCAAGCTCGAATTATTAATAAAATAACCCTTCATATTTATTTCCATGAACTGAGAGCTATGAGAAAATGTACGATAATAATTAAAAAAAATTTATATGCTCTTTATTCTAATCAAAATTTGAATTGGGCTTGAATTATTCATAATGAAATAAGAGCTATCATGCCCATACCCATCATACTATATTTTTCGGTTCCTACTTAACAAAGATTTTTGTTCACTATGGGTTGATGTTGACAATTCGTAAGATCTTCTTATCCCGAAAATAATGGATCAAAAATAAATCTCGCTTATGAAGTTTCCTTCTAAGGTGGAGACTCTTCCTTCTTTTAATGATTATGTATCTCATCTAGTCCTTGACACCATTGCTCAATCATCATCTCAACAAGTTGAATAAGAGAATATTCAACAATAAAATCCTGTAGAGGTCAATTGGAGCTCAGACAATGATCAAGGAATTTCGTTGTTTAAGCATGCTTAAAAATCAAGAGATTATATTTAATCAATAGAAGAAATTGATTAAACGTCAAAGGACATTTGAGAAAAAAACTCTTGGATTTCTATTGGAACAAAATTGCTTTATGCTCTCGTCCATCTTCACCGTAGAAATCGGACCTGAAATCTTAGATTATCTTGGGTTGGTAAGCCCGTCTACTTGCTGGTATTTTAATTTGTTAAAATTTTTGTCTTGTTTATTTTTCTTATTTGGTGTCCATTTGTGTTGGACCTATTATGTGGTCAAAGTTGTTTAATTAACTAATTTGTTATTGTGTTTTGTTATTGCATTGAACCTATTATTTGTTGAACCTGTTCTGTTATTATGTTTTGTTTTCTATGTTTATAAACATATCACTATGTTCAACTGTGATTATCTTTGTTTTTTCTGACAACTATCATATTCAAACTCTATTGTATTATCTTTAGTTTGTTGATGACAATGGGGGAGAAAATCATGAAGGGGGTACATTAAGGAGGAGATAACATGTTATATATTTATATTCATACATACGGTTGTCATCGTCAGAAAAGGGAAGGTTGTTAAAACTCTGATTCTAATATTTTAATGGTGACAACTATATCATCATATATATCTAGTACATATCTACTATGTAGGAACGACGACAAAACCAAGACATGTCATCTATACTAAAGTGCTACAACAAATTAAAAGATCGTGAAACTACGATTATGTATGTGATCTTAGAATTACTTGTAAAATTTCCTTGGTAGTTCATATGCACACATATACACACCAACATATAGAAAGTATTTAAATTATCAAAGAGTTTGAAAGGGACTAGAAAACGAAAAATGCAAAAACATAGAATTCTCTACAGTTTAGTCGACTGAACATTTTCTCAGTCGATTGAGGGCAATCAACTGAGAAAAGTATATTGCAATTGAGCCATACAATTTTATTACAGCTCATTTGTTTTCAAATTTCAAGCGTGCTTTCATGTTCTTATTCAATATGCTGGCATAAGCTGGCTTTTATACCCGCTGATTGATCCTTACATAAGAGCTATTTTCTTAAAACACATTTCGAAGAGTTGAATCTTTTGTAGTTATCTCTTTGAACATAAATGACTATATGTGAATGATTGCAACTGTTTATCACGACTCTTTGATTTATTTAAATATACATCAAGATTAGAAATCATTTTCAATTTTTGAACTCTCTATCTTACTACTTTCTGATCTTATACTCTCTCAAGTGCCCAATACTATTGTATAACATTCTACATTCAAGAATTATTCAATTCACTTCCATAATCACGAATTACACATTTCCAATCACCAAGGAGATTATCATAAGAATTGTACTAGCAATCAATATCCATGTTATTTAGAACACAAGCTTGGCAAAGAAATTCCTATATATAAGGGTATTCCTCTAGACGAAGCGTGGGTTACTGGTTAGTGAAATACCCAAGGGGAGTTTCTGGACTTGGCATAGGACGGGAGATCCGAACCAGTACAAAAATTCTAGTGTGATTACTCTTATTTAGTTCATATTAGCATGCTCAGTTATATTGTTCTACTTAGATTAGTATACATGTAGTTATTATACATATAAGCCATATTATATATGACCCACTACATTTACATTATCAGGCTATTCATACAAATGCTAGTGAATACAAAAAGAAAAGAAAGCAGTGGAACTATAAAAGATACAACGTCATGGAGGCATTCAGCTCGTCTCCTGAAAGTTCCAAAAAATCTAGCTAAATCTAGAAAATATGCTCGGGCTAACCTGATAATTATAAAGAAATAACACCAAGATCAGTCTGGTAAATAGCGAGAGAAAGCTCAATCAAGTCATATTGGTTTCAAAAAATTTCATCACCATGGTTATTCCCAACCTTAATAGGGAGCTCTTATGCACAACCAAATCCCTAATATGATAATCTAGAAACGCAGTGACACACCTTTATGGGAGCGACCAACATAGCTCTACTGCATCTATCATATTTTAGTCATTTCTGAGGTATGAGGCTCATGAGGTAACGATTTACCTTCCTTTAGTATTTCATACTTAGAATGCTAACACTACCCTCTAAACAGAAATGCAATGACAGCATTTCTCCATAAAAGTTCATTCTTGGTCTGAAAGAAACCGAAGGCACTACCTCCACTACATCCATTTTGGAATCACCCTTAGGACTAGTAGCAAATGACCCTTGCACTTTAAAGAACTCCATTTTCAAAACATCATCTAAATGTCTACCATTCGAAAGCCCATGTTGGTTCGAAGTGGTTTTCATATCATATAGCTGGTCTCGGTCTCTTCGAACCAACAACCGAGTTTTCGATTGACTCATTCTCCGTTCTTTCAGTAGTAAGAAGAATACATTAGAGTCCTAAAGGGATCTCTAATATATCGCTCAAAGTTATAGACGTTTCATTAGAATGAGTTATCCCAAGGGTCCTCAACTGTATAAATACGTGATGCTCTTATTTACTTCCTAAGTCGAAACTGATTAAGATTTGATACTTGGTTATTTAACTATCAAATACACAATCAAACAACAAATCAAAGATTTAATTTCACGTAGCAACCACTAAATCTCAAACTAAATCTTCCATCTATTTAAATTTCTTTCCAAATTATTTATTAAAATATTTATATACTTAAATTACTGGCACAAGTATATTCATAAAACATTATGAAAGATTTCTTACTTCAAAATCATATTAAAAGGATCGCAACAAAAGTTATTTAAACTGAAGATAAGGATAATCTCAAAAACTATTCCTTTGGTGTTAAGGGTGGAACGAATGTCCATACCACCGAAAATTAAGAAGGTCAGTTAAAGGAATCCAATCTCATATTCTTTCATAAATTTCTTCCATGAATCCTTTTAATAAATTTCTTTCATTTATGAAAATCTCTTTTTCTAAAATTCCAAATCCAAGTACAAAAACTCTGTATAAATCTCCAAGTTTATTTACAACTCTTTTATAAATATTAAAACCATTTATAAAGCCCTTTTTTAAATACCCAAAATAATTTATAAATATCCAAATCATTTGTAAAACTCTTTCTCGAATTTCACGATCTCTTTTCAATTTATAAAACTCCTTTTATAAACTTTTCTTATTTAAAAAAAACTCTACTAAATGTTAATCAATAATTTCCTTTGATAAAAATCAATTATTTAAACAACTTTAAATAAACAAGTTACTATTCAAACCACCTTCATTTAATTACCTTTATATCTCATTAACAAAATAATGATTTTAAACAACCATTTAAATAGTACTAAATTAACTTCAAACATTTTAATAAAATAATTTCTTAATTATCCTTTAAATATCATATTTAAAAATGATAATAAACTTTAAACCATTTTCTAAAAGGATGAAAATTTAAATATTTGACTTCATAAGTTTGAAAAAGGCTTAGCAACCACAATTGTTCATATTTAATTAAGTTTAACTTTCCAGTTATAACATGGGTGTTTACATATCAAGCACATATATAAAGGTAATCGACCAGTAAGAATCAACTAGCATATGTAAATGTCCAAGTTACCATAATAGCAGAACTGGATTTTTATTCTGCTTAAATAAATGTCAAACAAAATCTATTTTATGAACAATGGCAGAATCGTATATTCTATCAAACAGATGTCTAACATAACTTAATTAGCAGAATGGTGTTTTATTTTGCTAAATGTATGTCATTAGATTTCATATTCAATGAGGTTACATAAAGCTAATCAACAAAGAAATCCATTGGATTTAAAATATTCTTTTAAAAGAGAGTAGTTTTAAAAACAAAACTGGTCTTTAGAAATAAAGCGATTTAGAATCAAACTTTTGTTCAATAATTAAATATATTTAAACTCTTTATTTAATAGTAATTAAACTTTAATTATTAGTTAAACCACGATTAGATTTTAAATACATGATTAAATAATAATTATCCTTTAAATAAATAATTAAATAATAATTTCTCTAAAATAAATAATTAACTCATAATTAATCTTTAATTAATAATTAATAATAATTTAAACCTTCATTTATTAATAATTTAAATCTTAATTGAGTCCTAATTAAATCATACTTCAATTTAACTTAATTAATAATTAATAAATAATTAAACCCATTTTAAAATAAATTAAAAATTAAAAATTAATCTTAATTAAATATTGATTATTCCTATAATAATCAATTAAACAATGACTAATCTTTTATTAATTAACTAATTAATTAACTTTCTTGATTAACACTTAAGTACTAATTACCCTTGTTGACTAATGATTAAGCACTTTTACCTTAATTAATTATTTAATAATTAAATAACTATATAATAATAATTACTTTTCCATACTTCAAATAAGTTTGAAAATGCTTTTCAAAAGATATTTAAGTGAAAAACACTTTAGATTTCAAAAAGAGTTCGATTTTTACGAATTGCATCCATAGCGACTATCGCTATATGATTTGTAATTTCAAAACGTATTTTATGTTCCATACCACTTTCAAAGCTCTATCTTTTAATTTTTAACCTACTTTTTACAAACTTTGGATAAATTTTTGAAACTAAATATAAAGTTTTAAAACTTTTATAAAACTTTTCTAAAAATAAAGTAAGTATAGAAACCAAATTTAATAAGGGATCTCGATGTCGATACGGCTAAAAATCAAGTGCTACTTTCTTTTTTAGCTTACTACACTTATATATAAACTCATACATTCAAACACTTTCCATAAGCCATAAGCAACATTCACAAGCAACAAATCATAACTTGCAAAATCAAACCAAATTTTATGTTTTTATTTTCAAATTTGACCAACACTACATCCAAGCTTACACATGCATAACCAAATCAACATTAACTTACCCAACAATAAACACATTTTTACAACCAAAATAAGTAATAATTAAAGTTTAAAACTTTAGATAAAAAGGCAAGCTTTTCTCAACTAAAAGCTATCTAAAACAACACGAACTTCACTAGAACTTGTATGCGATCTTGATCCATGCTTTCTCCTTAGAAAAATAGGATTTGGAGGACTAAGGGTTACGAAATGGTTCAATCATCAGGTGTTTGAATTCAACCATTCTTGGTTTGAGGGAAAATGGCCTTGCTTTGGTTAGTTAGGAGGTGTAGATGAGAATTGAATGAACTGTATTGTTTTTGTTTTAAGGAGGAAGTGAAAATGAAAGAATATTTTTACATTTGGACTTAGAAAGCCATTAGAGAGTTCTTAAGAGCTTAAGCAAGAAGGAAGGCTTTTGAAATGGAAATATAATGAAATTAAAAATTTTAAAAATTTTATATACAAAATGCATAAAGTAAATGACCAAAACCCCCTTAAGTACACTACCCTTCACAGTTTTATGCTACACCATCACCATGTGGTCCCCCCTCCCATGTATCCCATAAAATCATATCACCCCTTTCCTACCTTGAGCCAACATGCATTTACTCCATTTGTAAATAATTTTTTATTATGTTTCTTATGGTATCTTATGTTAAACACCTTTTTAAATTTTGTTTTATTTTTTCCTAACAAATCACATCATCATTATATACTTAAGTGTATGTGTGTGTCTATGTATATTTAGATAATCCTAATCATACTTATGTTATTTATAAATGTGTATATCCACACTAAAGAGTTCAAACGTTTCCACTAACTTTTAGCCGATGAAAATTCAAAATTTCGAAAAATAAACTCCGGTCACATTTTCGATTTCTCTTCGAACTAATTACTTTTCTAAACTAAATTTGGAAAACTAGTTCATCATCACTAGTTATTGTTTAAAGGAGTTTTATTTTAATTATAAAATCTATTAATTTAATATTTAAAATTAACTAAATATTTGCAAAAAAGCCATGAAATTCCAGGTTGTTACATAAATTATATATACTTAATTAAATTTGGAATTGGAAAACATACTTAATAAATACAATAAAATACGATAAAATTTGAAAGGTTGCTTGCTATTGTGAATAATTGAATATGGTGTGATGTATTATTTTGAATGCAAATGGTTGATAATGGATGTGTATAAAAATGTAACATCATATGTTAATATCTTTATATAAGTAACCAAATGATTTGAGAAAGTATGAATATTATTTTCTAAAGTGGTTGAAAAATATCGAGGGTTTATTCAGCTTTAATTGGTCCTTGAGTGGTGTTATCCAGACTTTGGCTATATTTGGATTGATCAAACGAGATCGACTCAACGGTCATCTAGACCGATGCATCAGATTAATGATCATGAAGCCCAAAAATCAGACAAAGATGATAATATGAAGCAGTGGCAAAGTGGAAGCTAAAGGAGAACTCAATAGAACATTCAGAGTATGAACACTCACTACACCATGAAGATGGATCAGGGACAATCCATATTCATTCATTACTATGGATCATATCGTATCGATTCCATAGCTTAACTCAACGATGATTGATCGATATCCCAGAATCTACAAATCCATTACATATGAAACTTTGGGAACAATAATATATTGAAGGAAGGAGCCACTAAAATCGATCGCATGCCTATATGAGCAAAAATGAATGATCAGCATACATCGTTCATGATCGATCAGATCATTTCGGCTAAAAGGATTCAACTTAATGAAGATCGGTCAATATCTTACTAATACAATGTCGGAATGACACCAAAATTTAGGAGCATGGATAAAGCCATGGGGGATTTTACAGAAGTAATCATAGGTGCATTGGATCACAAATGAACGATCGGTACCGATTGTTTCAACGATTGAGATGGGACCCACGATCGTTCATATGGGCTCCTATAGATCTAGAGATTCTTTTGGCAAATTTTAGCCTAATCCATACACATCTTTCCCTATAAATACAATGACCATTCTCCATAAAGAGGATCCTTCTTTCTACTGCCTAGGCTCCGCTATTATTATTCTTCATTCTTTTACTAATGGATTCCTACCAATCCAAACTTTCTTGAAATTATAATAAGTGCAAGATTAATAAAAATACAAAGTAAACGTAGGCCAAGATTGCCGAACCACTATAAAAATATGTGTGTTCATTTACTTTCTCTACTATGTTTTAATTTCGTTCATCATTTTAATCTCTACGACATTCTATTGAATATTGATACACATTTTTGGAATCAACGAGCGGTTTATGAATTTTGGTCGATATGAGTAGCTAACGTATCAATAGAAATTTCTAAACGGTTAAACAAGGCAGAATCGACACAGTATTTTGGAAATGTAATAAGAAATGTTTTACAGGGAGTTTATAATATTTTATAAAATAATGTGTTAATTTGGAAAATTGAAAACATTATTTTATAAATCTAATTATTTTCAAGCAACGTATGCAGTCATGAGATTAGTGTGAAGTTGTGTAATGGTGAGGCATTGTTGATGTAAAATTCTAGACGATCTACATTGCAGCTAATTGGAAAGAAAAATAGCTAAAAATCTTATTGCATGGCGATGTTGTATATTTTATTATGAATTGAGTTTGAAAACTATAAATAGTGATATCTGTTAAAGTTGAATTCAATAGCATTTTATTGATAAGTCTATAGATAAAATAGATTGTTTTGAATAAGGAAAAGAAATAAAAAGTAAAGAATTAAATTTATATGAAAAGAGAAAAAAATTTACTTTATAAATTACATTTTCTAAATAAAGTTCGATTTTGATAGCTATTTGTTTTTTGAAAATAAGATATAAAAAATATATAACTTGGTTTATTATTTTAATTAATATTATACTCATATGCAATTTTATGAAATGTCCTGAATTATGTATAAGCTATAAAGGATTTAAATTTTTTAATTTAATGGTTTGAAGTGGAAAAGATAAATGATATATGAAATTGATAGTTTAAATAAAAGATTTTTTAAATTTGCATTAGCAAACTCCTTTGATTCATCGATACAAATAATTAATTGATTCATTGATGCAAATATTAATGATTGATTTATTGATATTACTAAGTTGTTTTTTTTCTTCACCCGGTCTTTACAAAATCAAAAATGCAGTAAGCACGTAGTGACCGATGCTTTTCCAATTGTATTATTCCCACCTAAATGATTAATGTAGTTCTTCTTTATTTCATTATATACTTAATCTGATACTACTGCACGACCTCATGCATAGCCGACCATCCCAATTTGATCTATAGCATCGTCCGTAAGATCATTTCCACTAATAAAACCCTATTATTCATTTTGACTTGGCTTTTGTTTGATATTTTCAGAGGATTATTTTTACATCGACTTTTGATTGATCGTTTCATGAAAAATTTGACTTGTCCATCTTTGAATTTCAAGATATATCCTCGAATATATTTTGACACTATTGATTATGTTAATCTTAATCTTTGATCGAATTGCCTTGACTTGTTGAAATTGTGATTCGGCCTAAAATTAAATGTTTTATCTTCCTCTAAAATATATACATATATATATGATATTAAGTTATCCTTTGTTCCTTGCTCTGCCTCAACTTGTACTTCTTCGTTTGAAATTATGTAAATTTCTAAAATGCTTGAATTTCATTCCGTTGTACTTATTTTCAATTATTGATGCTAGCACTTAGTTGCTGTTTTCATTTTGTAATTAGGCGGCCTTTACATTTGATTTAGTTGATGTGGTTGACAGTTTGTTGCAAAGTTTAGTTGCTGAGATATATATTTGCATACCTTTATTTTTGATTTTCTACTTTATGGCCTTGAGTCATTCAACTCATTGCTTTGGTTGAAATTTCATTTTTGTCTTGACTTCTGTCGACCCATTCTTATTCGATAATTCCAATGATGCTTGTATTGAGATATTTGTTAACATATGATGTAGAGTTATTTGTTATGGCCGTTGTTATGAACTTGCTGGTTATAATCAAAAGATAATTACATTTCCTATTTATCGCCATTCCTTGATTCACTTCTAGTTGTTTTGTTAGTAGAGTGTGATGCTTGTGGTTTAATTACTATGCTGCCTGTGTACTTCTCATCATCAATGTTTACTGCATTTACATGTTGGCTTGTCTATGTTAATTTTTGTGCATGTATGTTATATCTGCCTAAACTTAATGTTCCAGTCTTCATTGTGCACTGTATTTCCCTGCATCATTTTCCCCATTTCTTGAAACTATATGTTTTATCACTGTTTGATTCGTGCTTGCATATTGCCTTATTGAGATGGTTTGGGTCTTTGATGGTCTATTTTTTCGAAGCTTGCACATGCCTAAACTTGTTTATGTGGCTATCTTGAATTCTAGTTTTAGCTTGTCTTTGTAGTGCATTGTTGTATCTCTAGCCTGAATTATCTCATCCTGCCATTATGCATGCTTAAACTCTTAGTGCTAACCTGACACTCTTTTGTGCATTTCGGACTATGTTCATGATTATTGCTAATCCTTGAATATCATGTCCCTTGTGTCTGTGTGCATTTGCCTTAAATCTGCACATATATTGTTTCCTGTATGTTTGTGTACTTACTTTAACCTGGTCTACAATGATTTCTTCTTTATCTTTAGTTCTTGAACTCAAATTCATGTACATATGATTACTGCCTTGTATAGTTTGTTAATAATTTTTTTTAACTACAATGCTCCAATATTTTGGCTAAACTTTCAAATACTTCGTCTATTTTCAACGATCTTGTACTTTTCTAAAAGCTAAGACAATAAGTAATGACTTTAGTTAAAAAAATTAGGTTTACTAAGTGAAAATTGAGGTTTTATACAAGTGGGCGTATTAAATTTCGTTTTGAAGTTTGTAATTTTGAGTAAAACCACCATAACATGAATGCATAACAATTTTCACAACCAAAGAATGTTTTGGGAAGCTAACTAAATAAAACTCAACTTTATTCTTGAAAGCACTAAATAATTTTCCATTTTGGAAGTAAAAATGCTAATGTGAAATTTGCTCGTATGTGTATATTTAGATGAATGACCGCCACGTTATAAATCTTTATTCATATGAGCTTATGTGTTTGATTTGAGTTAATATAGGTACACAAAGGTCATATGGATTAGAATATGGCGCAGACTTGCTTTTACTCCTGTATAAGTTAAATAAGTTGCTTTAAATGTTAAAATAACGGTACATTTTCATATTAAAATACTGAAGTGTTAGAAATATTCATATATACCGTGTTTTCGACCATATGATCGATGTATATCATATATATTATATTTGTGAAATTGTAAATGGCCTCCAAACAAATGATACTTTGCCGAAGTTTTTCGAAAATTCTAACACCTAGAAAATTTTAATAAAATTATCGTATGTGAAGAAATAAAGATAAGTAATTAATCTATCAATTTATGGTGGATGATAAGCATGATTCTTATATTAATTACTTAGAGAGTTACATAAGCATCGATTTGATTGTAGATGTCTAATTCTGTTAACATTTGAGTGTGTATAACGACTTCCTAAAATAAATTGCGATGACGTAATTCTATAAGGGAGGAAATCTATAACAACTCTTTTTTTAAACCATAATATCATATGAATTGAATTAAAATAGAAGTGTTTGAATTTAATTTTTTGATAATTATTATTTTGGAATTGTACTAGTATTCAAATAAATATATTTAATGAAGAATTTTGTTATAATAAAATTTAGTTGGTTAATAAACTTCATTTTAGATAATATATTAAAATTTAAATAATATGTTTTAATAGATGTAAAATATTTTAAATATGAATAGTTATGTATAGTGGAAACAGAATATGGAGTTTCATATAAAAAGATAAAAAAATTTAATTCAATTCAAACGGCCTAAAACAATAAGCCAAGCCCACCTATACACTTGTTAATCTCCCTTCCCATATATATATCCCAGATTTTTTTCTCTTCTGTATAAAATCAAGGCTGCTCCTCTTCATGCCCTGGTCCCTTTTTAAACATGCAAAAGAAGAAATAAAGGGCGTGACATGGTTACTCGATGATGCCAGGGAGGGAACCACGCACTACTTGGGTAGGCCGTGATGAAGTGCTTCGGCGACGGCGGGCATTCTTGTGCTGGGCGAGGCTGGCATTCACACGTGAATTTGGAAAGAGGTGGCACGTTCTCCCAAGCTAATACGGAAGGGGATGTTGATCTGCTAGCCAGAGGCAATGATGTTGAAGGAGCTCGGGCAATCGACATTTGCATGAAACTGCTCATGTGCGAAAATCCAAGGTAGTAGTAGTAGATGCAACTAGGGTTTAGGATTAAGGTGATTTAACTAACTCACATTTCTAAATCAAAATAATTTGCATGTTTTATTGATTACGATTTTGTAATAAAATTGCGTAATGATTGATTGAAATGCTTAAATCTATAGTTTCAAGTATTTTAGTGTTTGAATTGGTGGATTTGTATGTTTGAAATACTAGACTTGAAACGATGATTAATTATGAAATAACATGTATGTTGAAGACCATCAAAATGCATTTGATTTTTGTAGTTAGATTATATGATGATTATCTATTATTTGTGTGACCAAAGTTATAGAAAGCAAATCAGAACAATAAATAATTTCATATTATGGAATGATATATTATAGAGCGATGATGGCTCTAGAAGTGCAACTTTTATGGGTTTGTTGTTTGAATTGTTTAAATGTTTTAAAAGGTTTTCAAAATGAAATTTCACCTATTTTGATCCTTATTGGAATTTAGTTAGTAGAATATAGCTAAATTATATTATATTATTAACTTATTTCTTATTTAAACTAATTAAAGCTTTTAAAGATGAGTAATATTTGTTTATAAACTTTTTCAAATTTACTAATATAAGCATACAATTTTGGGAATGTTTTAGAGGTAAAAGATAAGATATGATATTATTTTACAAAAGCGGTTATGAAAGTAATAATTTTAAAAGAGTTCAGAAGCCTTTGTAAATGAGAAACTCTTCTGTAAAATAAATTCATAAGTGATTTTGAAAAATTATATCTTGGTATATGTAAAATTAATTAAAAAATCTTTTATTTTATTTATTATGGATTTGAGATTTTAATAATATTCCTAGCTTTTCTGTGAAATAAGGAATTTTAAATAAATGATTGAATTGTCGGATTGGTATGGGACTTTACTTACAATTCTTTTGCTTATTATTACAATTTGTTAAATAAAGTTTCAGTGTAATTTACTAGCTTTTAGTAGATACTAGAATTTCACTATTTGGTATGGGATGGTAGTTAAATTTTAGTAGTTACTAAAGCGAAAGTAATTTACACTCTAGAGTTGTATTTTCTTAGGATGTTCGGATCTTAGCCCAATAGAAACCAGAGAGTAGATGACCCATTTTACATTGATCTAAGAATCGATACAATTTTTTAGATTTGAGTAGGCAGGCCTATTTCGAAGGTTAGGTTTATTATTATGTAATATGGATGCCCTTTTGTTTGTCGGATATGTGTTTGCATGCATGATTAGTCTATAGATTGGATGACTAATATCTTTCAATTTATTTCTTTGTATACAGTTTGGACGATGTTTGCATATATTTGTTTCGGATAGGTAAATCCATAGTAGTTTATTTTGATAGTTAGACTTACACATTATGTGGTGGGGTCTATTTTGATACGTTGGACTCTATGTCGCTTTACTAAACTGATAGTTAACTACCATTATTATATCAATAGTGAGGATTATTTTTTCAGAGATTTTGGGATGGATATATAATATCTTTTGGCGCTGAATAATTTTAAATTGATACCATCATATTTTTAGATAAGTCCATTGTGACTTGATACGGATTTATGAAATGATAATTTTTTATTAATATGACTTGTTATGATTATTTGGTTTTAGGCGTATTTTCTCTTATTTTATTGGTGAACTCATATATTCATGATATCTGTATCTCTCCTCTTTCCTTTTTATTTGATATTGTCTGTAATGACCCGAAAATTTCGATCCGAAAAATTCCTGATATTTAGGAAAGGAAGGAAAGAGATAGAAGAAAAAAGAAACAGCTAACAAAACTCAGAATCTCACATTCACAATGAATTAAATATAATATCAAATAAAAATTTTACAAAAAGAAAGTTGTATGAGTCAGTTACATTTTAATACATCAGAGTTACAACATTACACAACACTGGACAGTTTAAAACAATATATCCTTGATATACAACAATGTATCACCGTGGATACACTCCATATGTTCCTACCGTCCAGCTCGCCTCCTGAGATCCAGAACGTCCTTACCTGAAAATCTGTAATACTCGGTCTGACCTGAGCTTTACATCAAAGTAACACCCGGATCTGGCTGGAAACCAGCGTGAGTAAACTCATCCATCAAGGAATACCAAAGCATACAATTTATATAAACCCGGAGTAATTTGTATCAACTTACAACTTCACAAGTTGTTATAGACAACACTAATTTTCACACATCAATTTATAAGTACCAAAACTTAGATTAAATAGTCCAATTAACTTAAATCATTCCATTCCATCTTATTGATTTCACATGTCAATCTATAAAGAATG
Organism: Allium cepa; assembly: GCA_030765085.1. NCBI lineage: Eukaryota > Viridiplantae > Streptophyta > Magnoliopsida > Asparagales > Amaryllidaceae > Allium > Allium cepa. Next base: position 621,004,759 of record CM060942.1, read on the forward strand.
GAAGTGGTTTCGGGTATTTACTAATACCCGACTCCGGTCTCTTCGGATCCAATGTCATCTAAACCCAAGTTATTCAATTAAAAACAGTTCAACTTTGATTACCGGATAACACTTTTATACAGCAATCCATAATTAATAGATAATCACATTATCACTGTCCGTCCAATATATCATACCACAAAGCAATTCATATCAGAGATATCAACCAATCCAAAACACTTATCATCGTTCAATTATTCATAGGCAAGATTGATCACTTACATTAATTATATTAATTAATGATCCTCTAATTACTTTCATTAGTTAATTATTCTTAAATTTCATTTAATAATTAACCTTTAACTTAATTACATTCATTATCAACCTTGATTAATCACAATTAGAAATTAACTTTTCTTAGTTACTCCATCAATTTAAACCAACTCCTTGATTTATTTATATTGATTAATCCATTAATTGCACTGAGTAATTATCACTTAATTTCTTTCACCAAGTTATTATCCTTTAGTTACTTCTCATCTAGTAATTTCCTTTTAATTAATTACATCCAGTAATTATTCATTAATTACTTCACTAAGTAATTACACCTCATTAATTACCTTAAGTATTTATACTTAACCCAACATCAAATGATTACCTTTAATTAATTAAACTTAATTAATTAACTAAAATTATCCATATCAACTTAATTAATTAAACAGAGTGTAGGATCTTGATTAACCCTACAGGGGGGGTTGAATAGGGTTATAGCAAATTTTCTCGATTTAAACACAGAAATAAACTGCAGAAATAAATATGCTGAAAAGTAAATCACACACAAAGTTTACCCAGCTTCGGCAACCCCTGCCTACTGCTGCATTCACAGATTTCTATTAGAATTAAACAGTATCACGCTTACAAACACTCTACTAGACTCGCAGACATTTGCTCCCGCTCACAAACACTCTACTAGACTCGCACACCCTGCTCGCAAACATTTGCTCCCGCTCACAAACACTCTACTAGACTCGCACACCCTGCTCCGCCTATAGAGTTTCGCTTACTCGCAAACTTTGCTTCCCGCCTATAGAGCTTCGCTTACTCGCAAACTCTGCTCCCGCCTACAATAGAACTTTGCAAACTCGCACACCCTGCTCACTGAACTAATTCTAACTAGACAATCTGACACTACCTAAACCCTAGGTGGTGATTTACCAGTTTTCGATTGGAAAAAGTTAAAAACAACAATTAAAAAACAAATAGAACTTAAACCCTATTTAACATATACTAAAGCCCTTTAAAAATAAAGCAAGCCGGCCCAATTTATTTTCTTTAACCCGATACGGCCGTCCCTCTTTTTCGAATTGGGTTTCTGCTTGCGATCCAAATTTGGCTTTGAAAAAATGGCGGCCCTCTGTTGTATTCTTTGATCTGAATTTAGGGCTTCGGCTCTTGATCCAAATTAGGGCTTTGAAGCTTCACCTTTTCGTGTGCTTCGTTCTCGTTCGTTCGCTCTTGGCTGCTTCTGTTTGATCGAGTTCACTGTTGTTTGTGATTTCGGTATGTACTTTTTCCTTTTGCTTTACTGGGTTGATGCTTGAACTCGATGATTATTTTGCCGATGATGATTGGGCTTATATAGGATTCGAAATCCTATTTTTGCGTTCGTATACGTTCATTTGAATTTGTCAATGGTCATTCGATCTTGTATTGATGCTTGGGATTGATCTGACTTTGTCAATTTCGTATTTTTGGTAGCTTGATTTACATGGTATTGATTTGATTTCGTGGTCAATTTGCTTGGCTATCACGGTGAACTTTTGATTGACTTGTTCAACTTTGGTTTATACGGCAGAGATCTTTCTTCTTTTATTTGTTTTGACTTTGTCAAAAATTTGCACATATTTGATTATTCGACTTGGTCATCTCTGCACTGTTACAATTTGTTCATCTCTGTAGTATTGATTTTCACGGCATTGTCTTTGGGTTCTCTGTTTCGTATGTATGCTATGCATTTGTAGTTGGTTTGAAAGCTTTTGTGTTGTAGCTGTCTTGATTTGTGCCTTGTCCATTCTCGTGTGTTCATCCCTGTAGTATATGCTAGTGATACATTTTGGAGTTGGTTCATGTTGCATTGAGCTTTGACCCTTTGTTGTTCATCTGCATGGTCTCTGTTGCATACTTGTTGTTGCATGCTTGTTTGTATGTTGCACTTGTTACCTCCACTGTGTTGCACATGCTATATTGTATACTTATGTTGTCTCTCTGACTTTGCTGTATACATGCTCTTATGCTTGTGACATTCCTCTACCTGGTCGACTTGTGGTTTCATGCTTGTTGCAGTCTATGTAGTTGTTATGTTGTTTGCAACTGTGTTGCACTTGTATCACTGGTATTTGAACTAAAATTGTGTATCTTGTAGCTTTCATCACTGGTGCATGTACATTGCTTCATGTTGCCTTCTGTAGTCTTGGCCATGTTGGTTCGAATTGCACTTGCTCTTTTGTACTACTTCACCATGTCACTTGAGGTTCTGCAGTTGGTTTATTGATGCATTCATGTTCATGCAGTCTCAGCTCCATTCTGGTTTCTTCCCTGATCTTGCTGTGACATTTTGTTGCATGAGTTACTTGCATTTAGTTGCTGTTGTCTGCACTTGCTTGAGTTTCACTGCCATAAGTCATGTTGTTGCATTGTACTTGCCTGTTGCACTCTGGTCTGTCCACTGCAGTTTGTGTCTTGCCACTGACTTTGTTGCATTCATGTCTTCGATTGTTTGCAGTCAATTGCTTTGTCTATTCATTTGCCTTGAGTTGAACCTATCTTGGGTTTGACCTTGTTTTTGATTTCTGTGCTTTTGTTTGATTTGTGCACACGAGTTGGCGAGGCAGTGCACACGTATATGAATGTACACGTGTGTACTGCAGCCACTTATAATTGCCTGTCCCTGATAAAAATACTGATATGCACAGATATTGCACAGTCAAAAATGATGACGAACAACCCAAATAATTGAGGCAAACAATGTTTTCAAAATCATCGTTTCTTTCAAATTTCAAAAATATTTCTCTTTCAATTTTACTGCGTTTGAGAATATTTTTGCAGATTACTCGTATGCTGGAATCTGACTGGAATGCAGTTGAAGACAAAATACGAGTGTGAGTGATATGTAGTGAGGTTATAAATGTAAATTGAATTGTGATGTATTCAAAACTGTATATGTATAGTGAGAGCATGAAATTGTACTATTCAAGATTGTAATAAATATTTGTTTGAATAATATATTCGTTTGAATTCAAATTCTGTGTCATTTAATTTTATTCAGCTAATATTTATTTATTCTATGAAAAATAAAATAGTACATTAACAAATACATTTAAACGAATGTATATATGTTTATTATCATCAAACAAAAATCATATAAGCGCAAAGCGCATATTCAACAATCTTCCCCTTTTGATGATAACAAACATATATTTAAGATTTTGAATGTATTAAATGTATTTGATCGTTCAATTTGCTCCCCCTATTTGAATGCTCTTTCTCTGCACAATACTCCCCCTACATATATGCATACAAATAAAAATATGTAAATGAGCCTATATGCAAATTGAAAATTATTTGACCTTTGCTTGATTCTATTTGACAAAATCTTAACTTTTCTCTCCCCCTTTTGTTATCAGCAAAAGAATAACAGTGTTATAAAAATAGGGATGAAGTGATAAACATGAATCAAACATTTAACCCAATTGAATATAAATATCAAATTTCAATAAAACTCAAACAAAAATCATAATTACCCTTGTCAAGCGCATATTCCACTTTCAGAAGTGATGGGGATAAAATCATCAAAAATCATACAATTCTTTCTATTTGTGGTATATTTATTTCAGGAAATTTGAATATCTACTAACCATGCATAACCATTAGGACTTTTAAATGAGATTAGTAGTATTCACAATTTTTATTTTAAAAAAAATGAAATCAAGTATCTTCTAACAACGCATGACCATGAGGACTTTTAAATGGGATTAGAATCAACTTGTCTATTTGAATCAATTAATTTTGATATGCGTTCCATACATGCATAACCGTGAGGACTTTTAAATGAGCATGGAAGCACATAATAAAAAATCCAAGTAATTCACCCATGCATAACCGTGAGGACTTTTAAATGAGAGTGAATACGTTGGATATTTATTTTTATTGCTAAATATAATAAATTGAAGCACAAATAATTTCCTTCACAAATTTAAAGATATTGAAGAACGAATGATTTCCTTTGTAAACTACCACAAATTTACATGCTATATATGATTTTGATGAGTGATGGTCGATAGAAAGATGATAGAAATAGAAATGATCATGGAATTTTTACCTAACAAAAAGTTTTTATAACTCTTGTTATGAAATTCTAAAGAAATTTTCTAATTATACTTTCTCGAGTTATAATATATGATAAATATCAACACTCATCACTTTTTCAATCACTATTCATCTTTTCGATAATCATTAGGGAGTTAGATTAGTCAAAATTTGTCATTTAAAATCAAATAAGAATGTCTAATATGAAAATATGGTCAAACATGATTTTCTCGAGGGGATTTTATAAGAAAATTTTCTGCTATTTGAAAATTATTTCAAGTGAAAAATATGCAGATATTTTCTTTGAAAAACGATGCAGCAAATGAATGTTTCAAGAATTAATCACGTTACACTAATAATTTTTCTATCAACTATATTACCAGTGTAATCTGCATCTGAATTTAAATTTCACTCAATATTCACTCGTTGAATCAAACCATGAAATGTGCACCAAGAATTTCAAACTTAACATCAGTTTAAATGACATTCTTTTGAATTTGAATTGAAGCCGTGTTAACAATCAAAAACATATCATAGTGTCAATCTTAGAAGCCATAGGATGAACAACTATCAACAGTCATTAAAACTTCATTATTATTTCAAAACAATTTCTTGAAGTTTCAACAATTTCATAAAGTTCTTTTTCAACAACTTTCACATGAAAATTGAAATCGTGCAAATTTACAAGCAGTAACCAAAATATATCTACGTGTAGCATGAGTAATCAAATACCATCATTTGACCGAACAAATTTATATGGATTAGTTCAAAGTTGAAAATCTGATTGGTCATCAATTAAGCACAAATCAATGTCATAAATAAGAACAAGTCAAAAAATCATATTAGTTAAATCCGAATCAGTCAACCATTATAATTACTCCAAGTAATTCTATTTAAATATGATTGGTCAATATTTTGAAAAAGTCATAGAATCAAAATCATCATCTTTTGTACATCTCAATATTGGCTGATTTAATTCAGATTATGGTGCAGATTATCACATTTGATATATCGTTCAAAAACAAATTTACCTATTTTACCTTTACGATAATTTTTCGTCGTTATCCATTGTGATTCTGTCACCTTTATACTAGGCTAAGGAACTTTGCTTAGTCGCCCGTTGTGTTTCTGGAACAGCCAAAATCCAGAGAACACTGTTGTTGTTCCTTAGCCTGCCACCACACCTACACGATGAAAGATTTATGTGACCTATTTGTTTTTATAGGTCCATGATTGTTAGTGGCAGAATATGAAAAATATGTTTTTGGAGACCCAAAACTATTTATATATGTTCCTTTTGGCACCCAAATTTGTTTGACTTTCAAAGATTTTATATTTGTGCCTTTAGGAACCCAAATTGGTATAGTTTTCACGTGTTTGGGTCTATACCAACAATTATTTTGATTATGTCCAAATTTTCTGCAAATCGAGCACATTAAATTGACTTGATTAAATTTTGTGTTCCTATGACTATGATGTCCAAATATTTCAGATCGAGCAAAGACACTTTTACCTTTATCATCATCTTGTGATTTTCCAAAACCTAGTCCTTTTCTATTGTTCGCAAAAATTTGATTTCCCAATAACATTTTGAATGATTTTTCTCCTTTTGAAAAGTTATTCAGGGATTTCTCAAGATTTTGGACTTTGGTTTTTAATGTTGAGTTTTCAGTGACAAGTGAGGTGCATCGATTTATAAAATCCTTTTTCCTAGTGTCAATGTTTTCCTTAAGACTCAAGTTTTCTTTTTCAAGATTCTCAGAGTTATTCTTAAGTCTTGTCAATTCCGAATCTAAAATTTTGCATTGGTTACATTCTAGGTTTTGAATATTTTCAAGTTCAGTTTTTAACCTAAAATTTTCACGAGCAAATTCTCTCCTATCAGATTTCAGTTTTTCAATTTTAGATTCAAGAGTATCCACTATCTTAGTAAGATCAAGACACATAAAAACAAGATCTCTATAGGAATACTCACCTGCCTCACTAGATTCCTCGGAGCTTGCTTTTGAATCTGATTTCGCCATAAGACACAAGTTAGCCTCCTCCGAGCTGCTATCCGAAACTTCCTCTCCTTCTTCATCATCCCAAGTTGCTGCAAAAGCCTTCTTTTTCTTTTTCTTTCCTTTGCTGTCTTTGAGAAGTGGGCATTTTGGTTTGATGTGGCCAGGCTTGTTGCAGTTATAACACGTCAGTTCATTATCAGAATTTTCGGAATCTTTTGACCTATTGCCCTTTGTTTTCTTCTTGCGTGGCTTGAATCTAGACCATCTTCTAAGATTATTGACAGCCATTGCAAGCTCTTCAATTGGATCTTCTTCATCGCTTTCTTCTTTGCTCTTTAAGGCAATCGTCTTCTTCTTTGGTTCGGAGTTGTTGCGTTCTTCCTTTGCTTTAAGCTCAAGCTCATATGTCATCAAGTTGCCAATCAACTCCTCCATGCTTAGTTTGCACAAATCTTTCGATTCTTGGATTGCCGTGACTTTTGCCTCAAAGTTCATTGGTAAAACTCGTAGCACCTTCCTTACAAGATCTACCTCAGTGAAGACCTTCCCAAGCGCTCTAGCGTTGTATACCAAGGTTGAAAAACGTCCAAACATGTCGTTTATGTTCTCGTCTTTGTCCATTACAAAGTTTTCGTATTCGTTGCTGAATAGGGCTACACGAGACTCCTTGACTTGAGAAGTTTCTTCGTGTGTCACCTCCAAAGTATGCCAAATTTCCTATGCTTTTGTACAATGAGAAATTCTATTAAATTCGTTTTTATCAAGAGCACATATCAAAGCATTCATGGCTTTAGCATTTGTCGTTTTCAATCTCTTATCGTTGGCATCCCACCTATCCTTAGGTTTAGGAATCTCAGTATCACCAACGATTATAGTGGGAGGTTTATAGCCAGTTTCAATAATATCCCAAACATCATAATCAACAGAACTAAGATAGATACCCATTCTAACTTTCCAATAAGCATAATCGTTTCCGTTAAACATGGATGGTCTAGCAATAGATTGCCCCTTAGAAAAAGCATTATTTTGTAGACTCGTGACTCTAGAGTTAAATAAAAAATAAACCTGGCTCTGATACCACTTGTAGGATCCAGATTAACCCTAGAGGGGGGTGAATAGGGTTATAGCAAATTTTCTCGATTTAAACACAGAAATAAACTGCAGAAATAAATATGCTGAAAATCAAATCACACACAAAGTTTACCCAGCTTTGGCAACCCCTGCCTACTGCTGCATTCATAGATTTCTATTAGAATTAAACAGTATCACGCTTACAAACACTCTACTAGACTCGCAGACATTTGCTCCCGCTCACAAACACTCTACTAGACTCGCACACCCTGCTCGCAAACATTTGCTCCCGCTCACAAACACTCTACTAGACTCGCACACCCTGCTCCGCCTATAGAGTTTCGCTTACTCGCAAACTTTGCTTCCCGCCTATAGAGCTTCGCTTACTCGCAAACTCTGCTCCCGCCTACAATAGAACTTTGCAAACCCGCACACCCTGCTCACTGAACTAATTCTAACTAGACAATCTGACACTACCTAAACCCTAGGTGGTGATTTACCAGTTTTCGATTTGAAAAAGTTAAAAACAACAATTAAAAAACAAATAGCACTTAAACCCTATTTAACATATACTAAAGCCCTTTAAAAACAAAGCAAGCCGGCCCAATTTATTTTCTTTAAACCGATACGGCCGTCCCTCTTTTTCGAATTAGGTTTCTGCTTGCGATCCAATTTGGCTTTGAAAAAATGGCGGCCCTCTGTTGTATTCTTTGATCTGAATTTAGGGCTTCGGCTCTTGATCCAAATTAGGGCTTTGAAGCTTCGCCTTTTCGTGTGCTTCGTTCTCGTTCGTTCGCTCTTGGCTGCTTCTGTTTGATCGAGTTCACTGTTGTTTGTGATTTCGGTATGTACTTTTTCCTTTTGCTTTACTGGGTTGATGCTTGAACTCGATGATTATTTTGCCGATGATGATTGGGCTTATATAGGATTCGAAATCCTATTTTTGCGTTCGTATACGTTCAATTGAATTTGTCAATGGTCGTTCGATCTTGTATTGATGCTTGGGATTGATCTGACTTTGTCAATTTCGTATTTTTGGTAGCTTGATTTACACGGTATTGATTTGATTTCGTGGTCAATTTGCTTGGCTATCACGGTGAACTTTTGATTGACTTGTTCAACTTTGGTTTATACGGCAGAGATCTTTCTCCTTTTATTTGTTTTGACTTTGTCAAAAATTTGCACATATTTGATTATTCGACTTGGTCATCTCTGCACTGTTACAATTTGTTCATCTCTGTAGTATTTATTTTCACGGCATTGTCTTTGGGTACTCTGTTTCGTATGTATGCTGTGCATTTGTAGTTGGTTTGAAAGCTTTTGTGTTGTAGCTGTCTTGATTTGTGCCTTGTCCATTCTCGTGTGTTCATCCCTGTAGTATATGCTAGTGATACATTTTGGAGTTGGTTCATGTTGCATTGAGCTTTGACCCTTTGTTGTTCATCTGCATGGTCTCTGTTGCATACTTGCTGTTGCATGCTTGTTTGTATGTTGCACTTGTTACCTCCACTGTGTTGCACATGCTATATTGTATACTTATGTTGTCTCTCTGACTTTGCTGTATACATGCTCTTATGCTTGTGACATTCCTCTGCCTGGTCGACTTGTGGTTTCATGCTTGTTGCAGTCCATGTAGCTGTTATGTTGTTTGCAACTGTGTTGCACTTGTATCACTGGTATTTGAACTAAAATTGTGTATCTTGTAGCTTTCATCACTGGTGCATGTAGATTGCTTCATGTTGCCTTCAGTAGTCTTGGCCATGTTGGTTCGAATTGCACTTGCTCTTTTGTACTACTTCACCATGTCACTTGAGGTTTTGCAGTTGGTTTATTGATGCATTCATGTTCATGCAGTCTCAGCTCCATTCTGGTTTCTTCCCTGATCTTGCTGTGACATTTTGTTGCATGAGTTACTTGCATTTAGTTGCTGTTGTCTGCACTTGCTTGAGTTTCACTGCCATAAGTCGTGTTGTTGCATTGTACTTGCCTGTTGCACTCTGGTCTGTCCACTGCAGTTTGTGTCTTGCCACTGACTTTGTTGCATTCATGTCTTCGACTGTTTGCAGTCAATTGCTTTGTCTATTCATTTGCCTTGAGTTGAACCTATCTTGGGTTTGACCTTGTTTTTGATTTCCGTGCTTTTGTTTGATTTGTGCACACGAGTTGGCGAGGCAGTGCACACGTATACGAATGTACACGTGTGTACTGCAGCCACTTATAATTGCCTGTCCCTGATAAAAATACTGATATGCACAGATATTGCACAGTCAAAAATGATGACGAACAACCCAAATAACTGATGCAAACAATGTTTTCAAAATCATCGTTTCTTTCAAATTTCAAAAATATTTCTCTTTCAATTTTACTGCGTTTGAGAATATTTTTGCAGATTACTCGTATGCTGGAATCTGACTGGAATGCAGTTGAAGACAAAATACAAGTGTGAGTGATATGTAGTGAGGTTATAAATGTAAATTGAATTGTGATGTATTCAAAACTGTATATGTATAGTGAGAGCATGAAATTGTACTATTCAAGATTGTAATAAATATTTGTTTGAATAATATATTCGTTTGAATTCAAATTCTGTGTCATTTAATTTTATTCAGCAAATATTTATTTATTCTATGAAAAATAAAATAGTACATTAACAAATACATTTAAACGAATGTATATATGTTTATTATCATCAAACAAAAATCATATAAGCGCAAAGCGCATATTCAACACAGAGTAATTAATTTCTTTAATGACTTCATTAAGTAATTATTCATAATAAGTCTTTTGCGTTAAGTAATTAACATCTTAATTACTTATCACTTAATTATTTCTTAATTGATTAACCTTGATTAATCAATCCTTAATTATCACTTTTAAGTACATTAAGTAATTAGCCTTTAATTAATTACACTAAGTAATTAATCCTTAATTACTTTTCTCAAATAATTTACCTTTAATTACTTTCATCAAGTAATTATCCCATTGGTTAATTATTCTCAATTAATTAATCGACCTCTAATAATTAACCCTAACAAATTAATCCTTAATTTCTTAAATTAATTAATTTATCGTTTGGTTAATTGATCTCTAATTGTTATTTAACTAAATTAAATGCTGGAGTACAAAATCTCTTAAGTTCCTATTAAATAAAAATCCAATACACTTGACTCTTCATATATTTTCAATTCAAATCCATTTAATCACATTTGACTTTATAAATTAGGCTTTGAACTTGTTTACAAATTTGATCAATATCTTATTTCAAACTTGTAAAAACAAAATTTACTTTGAAACCCTTTGTTTAAAAATTTTCTTTGCCTTACTTTAAAACTTGGTCCATCTTCCTGCTTTGAGTTACCTTTGCTCTTAACCTGATAATACCTTTACTACCCATATTAAAATCTGATGTATATACAAACATCCCGAGACCATTCCAAATTAACTCGAGCCACAAATGAAAATACCCGAGTCAAAAATTTGATCCAAAACAACTCTTCTCACTGATGAACCTGTGAACAATCCAAATTTCTTCCTTCCAAACTCGAGTACGCATACGAGAAAACCCACATATTTCCCGACGCTACCATACTTACAGCAGAATCCTAATACCAAGCGAACTTGTGCACCGGTGCACATGCACTAACCCACGGCGGCACTCCTGCCTACTCGACCATCGTCAACAAGACGGCGTTGCCCAACTCTACCGATCATGACCACCTATCTCCTAAAATGAACACGAAATCGAGAATCAACGTTGTCGAACCTACTGGAACACATCACCCTGACCAAAGACCGCCTCGACCAGACTTCTATGACCACCAGAGGTCACGAGACTTCACCCAAAGCTTTGCCGACGTCACACGCTTCTCTTCCCCATGACCGGCCTCCTCCGATGCACCGACGATGGCGCAACAGCCCGATATTCTTCCTTCATCAAAAACTGATACAAACCCTAGTTCGACAAACTGTCATTGCCACGGTGCTCGAGAAGTTCACCAGATATTTTTCCATCGAACCCCTTACTATCAACTTCCTTCAGCCTCGACTACAGCCATCATCTCCTCCTAGATCGCCAGTAATGGATAGTTGTCCCAAATCAGATCAACTTGCAAAAGCTCACGATTTTCAAGTTTTTAAATCATGGTATAAAAATAAAGTTTTGTTAATACACCATGTCCCAAAGATGATCAGAAATGGAAGACATGATTTTCTTTCAAATCTTAAATCTTGAATAATAAGAACAGAACAAATGTTTTGTAAAAAAGACATGCACACCCATTCTACCATATATATATAATTCATATTAAACAATCATATGATCATTTAACACACTTTATTGTAAATTTAATGCATGCAACAAGATTTAAAAAAAAGGATATTGTTTACTCATGATTTTTGAAGAGGCAGAGGAACATGTTTCCTTGATATGAAAACAGAATGCCTGAAACCTGAAATCCTGTTGTGCCCCTTTGAGATTTACACTGTTGTTTGAATTCAATCTGGCCTTAATTTAATGGTGTTAAACTTAAGAAAACTGCACTATTACAGATTTTTTAAATTGCATGTTTGATCCACCTTGTTAAAGTCGAACTTGAACTTAAATTTGAGCTGCAGTTTAGTCAATTGAAAACTTGAAGTTTGAATCTTTGCATTTGTTCCAGTTCTGAAAGGATTTGTTCGATTTTTCATTTAGTTTTGCTTCAGGCTTCCTTTTTCTTTTAATTTTTGAGAATCAAAGTTGTTGAACCGAGGAATAGTTTGGTTCTCAACATTTTATTATAATTTAATTTAAAGAAAACTAAGGCCATTTGTAATTGCATGATATCTTTTAGCTTACACATGTCAATTTGAATGCATACAAAGTTTACAAATGTTTTTACATTATATTTCCCATTTGCTTTATATTTTTATATGTTTTAAATTTTTCCCTCTTATTTATCTCTATAACTTTTATAGAAAAAGATATAAAATCAATTAATAATCATATATATATATATATATATATATATTAGTTGTAAATTTATTTTTAAGATATTATTTAGAAGAACTAATTTAAAACCATATATTAATTTTGATTCTTATAGGCTTAAGTTATTAACACTTAAATTAATAACCACATATATATGTACACACACTTATACTTGTATCTGTAAACACTTATAATTTTAATATCATAAAATTTTGCATTTATCTATTTATATATTTTACTAACTTACTACAAGAGTTGTAAATTTTCTGATATTTATAACCCAGTATTTATTATAACTCAAATCCAGTTATATACATCTAAATATTATTAATTACCAGAATTTATTTATCACTTTACAAACTAGTATTTTAATAAATCAAATCCTGTTAAATTCCAATTAATAGATGCCTAAAAATCCAGTTATCATATTGTCCGACCCATTAATTCTAAATACTCATGTCAGCCCGAGACTATACAAGTATAGGGATTCATTGACTTTTGAAATTTTGAGCTAGCACTGGAGCAAACTATTTTGACTACTTCAATTTACTTCATTATTGTATACATGGCATTTAGGAGGATATGTCATGCATATTATTTAGTAGCCAGTGTGTACCTGGTGCAATATTTTGGATCCGATGTTTATATTATGTAGGTCTAGTACTGTTATTTTATAGACTTGTATTTTATTATGTGTATGATGTATATTATTCCGTTGTGATCTGTGGCTCCGATTCTGATTTATTTGTATTAAATAATATTCTGGATATTTTAAACCAATGTTTCTATTACTTGTATTGATACTGTACATGTTAAAAATTTTAGTTCAGATCCACAAAAAGGTAAAAAAAACATGTCGGTCTTAGTCTGAAGATATAGTCACATTAAATCGCCCTTAAACAGCCATATTCTCCATGTTATTAGACAAAATTACTTGTAATGTTCTTTAATAATATGGGTATAAAGGTGAGGACGTTACAGTTGCAAATGCTCGACAATTGAGTAATGGATGTGATTTCGAGTATATGATTTGGATTGGATTGGATGTGACATGAGTTTGATGGCATGTTCATTATGTTAGGATATCATTCCTTTTTCTATTGTTACTAGATAGCTTATGGTGTAATAAGTTACTGTATTAGTATTTTGTTGATTTGATTTATATGCCGAGACACCTATCCTTATTGAGTTGTCTCATCCATAATAAGGAAGAATAATAAGTCGATGAGGTAATATATAAGAAAAGATAATATTGATTGGTAGTTATTAGAAAATGGATTGAGCTTGGGTTTTGGTTGTGAAGGGTATTGAGTGTGAATTCTCGATTTTAAAGGAAAATTCTAGATTATATTTGGTAGAAAACTATATAAGGATAAATATTTTGGTATGTTGCATGAGTACAAAGAAATATTTAAATATGGATAATATAATGATTATAAGAGTTAGTGTTAATTATGGACGGATGAAGTATTCATAATTTTGTAGATTAATATCATTTGAAGAATAAAGAAATGATGTAGTGTTGTAACTCCTTTTTATGAAAGATATTCCAATTTGGATTGATGATAAGGATTGTAGGAGAAGTATTTCTAATTGTTGTAGATAATGTATTTTAATAATGGATTTGAGCTATTGAGGAGAAATTGATTTTAAAAATTTAAGAAAAGATGCACTAGATTGAACAGATAAAGTATAATAAAGAAGGACCAAAGAGTGATGTGAATTCAGGTGTTAAGTGATAATCGAAGAAAAATTTATTAAAAAGGCTGAAGAGAAGGTGTATGGTTTGCACGCATAGAATATGTGAATGCGATTTTATGTAAAATGGAATCTGGAAGTTCGAATATGATTTTGATTAAGGAGTAGATAGATTCTTTTCGATCATCCATCATATTGAGGTGAAACTATATATTTAGAAAAACTCTTTTGGAAAATTGACTTAAAGGTGCAGAGTTTACATTATATATAAGGTGCATGTAAATAATGTATTACGTAGTCGATTCTTTTAATTTTAGCACTATCTTAGATTAGAACTTTACTTAGGTTAGAATTTCACTTAAATTCAGTTATTTTTGTTGCTATGGTTGTGTTGGCTGAATAGAATAGGATTACCCTTGTTTGGAAGTTTGCTTAGTTGTAGGCTGTGGAATTTAATATGGAATATTTAGATAATTGAGGAGGCGATACTTTGAGTAATAAGTTATTTGGATATTGGGAGAAGTGATATCATAAGTATAATGGTGCCACTCAAGTTAGATCAAAGATTTGGATGAGATATATGTTATGTTCATTAGGTTAAGATATTGATTATTTTGGATGTTCCTTAGATGAAGAAGGAATAATATGGTAAGTCAAGTTGTTTGGATCTATTTGAGTAAGACAACATCCACTTTAAGTTGTCTTGCCTTAACAATCCAAAAACAAAATGAAAAACTACTACTATATGATTTATGTGTTAAATATGTGTTTTTAGGAATGGTTTGAGACGTTATAAATTGGTTTGGGCACGTTGATGCTAAGGCTATTTGTTATTATGCATTGTGGCATTAGTTATTTGAGATAGCTACAAGGATTCCAAAGGTTGGAGATATGCATGTTGGTTATGATTAGTATCTTTGGATGAGTCATGCTGTAGTGAAGTTTGCTAGATTGATCATGGGAAATGATTTGGACAGGGACAATTGGAAAGTGGAGTAAATCCGAACTTTTCAATTCAATTTCTTTCCAAAGCATTTTTCTATTCAATTGATTATTATTTTAGTTAATATCTTGGTTTGGCTAAATAATTGTCTGGATTCATTGTTGTTTTATCTGTGTTATGGATTTGCTTGTTTTCTTGATATATCTGTATATTGCAATTTTATTGACTTATTGCTATATATATTATGTATGTATACATGTGTGTGTGTGTGTTCACCATGTGATATGCTAGTGTTATTGATTATGAACATAATAGAATTTATATGATCACCTTAGGATTCTTGTATCATGTTTTAAATGTCATATCATCTCATTCATATAGGTAGGCCCAAAAGTTAGATATTTGCATATATAATGTCATTTTCATACATATCATGATGTGATGTTGTGTTGATGATTGCATTTTATGAAAGTACACAAACATCATAATGTACGTTAATGAAGCACTTACACATATTTTATGAATTTGATTCAAATTTTAGATGAATGGTTAATTGATTTATTTTGTATGATTACATATTTGTGTGATATGAGAGGGTACGATACATTATTTTCCCTTGGGAAATTCGAAGATGAAATTCTTTTAATGGGGAAGAATGTGGTACGCCAAAATTTTAAATAAGACTTAAATGATAATAATAAATAGTAATAAATAAATTTGAAAGTGAATTGAAGGGTATTTTGGCAAATTTCCAATAGAAGGGCAAAATGGTCATTTTACAAACATTGAAATTTGACGGCAAAAGCAGCACCATTGCATCTGTCTCTTTTTTCTTAGTTAAGTAGTATATTTGTTTGTCTCAATTGAAGGTCGCATGAAGGAGATGCGAGTGAAGCAAGTTTTGGTGTTAAGTGGCCTTTAGGAATTGGGCTTTTGAGTTTTGAATTTGACATATATGGTTAATGGTCCTCCTCCAAATACTTAAGACATTACATATAGTTGTTCTCTAAAAAACAACTATGACGTTTCTCTTCTTCTTCCTCTTCTCCTCTTTTAATACACCAAAGATCAAACATCAATGTCTCCCTCATATTTTGACGACAATCCATGTAACTTGTTGCTTTCCGAAGCTATCTAAGAAGACTACATATCTAGAATGATGGGACGGAAAATTCTAGAGTAGGGGGTGCATCAGCTCTAGAGAGCGAGGGACGGCGATGAAAATCGCGCATGCCAATTTTTCTTTCTATATCAATCTTCGAAAGTGGATATCTCCTTCATTTACCAACGAATTTACACGAAACAAGTCGAAAAGTGAAGCATACAAAGAGTACTATGCATGAATATGAGTTATATGAGTTTGGTAGCTAAATAAAAAAAAATCTCGTAACCTATTCCCTACCGATAACGTCAAAATTCAAATTAATACATCTTCTTCATTTCTTGACAGATTCAATAATCCACCCATCCAAACAATGTTATTGAAGAGAACTATGATTTGGAAAAATTATTTGGTGTGAAAAATAGAAGTATCAAGCCGAAAATGGACAGAACAGTGAAGGTAGAAAGCAATCTTGGAGTTATGGTGAGTGATGTATCTCAGATCTCGATATAATGCTTTGATATTGATATAAAATGGTTTAGGGATAATTTGGATGTGAAATTAACATATATAAACCTGATTGTAGGATTAGAAATAAAATTATATGAAATAAACTTAGTTTTATATTCAATAAACAAATAATTAACAAATTTGACAACAAATTTATATTATAACTTGATCTAAACTTATATATTAATGTGTGTGCGGATGTATGTGTGTGTTAGCGATTTAAGAACTTGAAACATAGTGTACATATATAAAGCATAATCCTAGGAATAATAAAAAACAAGATTAAAATGAAAATCTATAACATAAAATATAAACTCCAGAAACAAAATTTGTTTCCAGATATTTCAATGATGCACCGGTGAATGCACCACCAGTCTACCTATGAACACCTAGATTTGGAATTTCAAGCGATTTAATTATCTGAGTTAACATGTCTCACTTAAATTACTTCATGTGGTGATTTACGAGGTTGTCTCGACACTTTTATGGTATGGTTGGTTGTTGTTTGGATGCACAGATCGATGTATGGATATGATATGTGTGCTTGGAACGGTAGTTATTAATCTAGGCAAGTATGATGTGTAGTTTGATGATGGTTAGGCTCAACATTTGGGTATGTAGTTTGGCAATTGGGCGAGTATGTAAGACCCACGTGAAAATGATTAAATACAATATGGTGTATGGCTTTGGATATTGTAGTTTTGATAAAGTATAAATGTATAGTTGGAGATGCGAATACCTGAATCTTGTTGCGCCCATGGTAGGACCTTGAATCATGGTATTGGCGTGATGTTCTCCTGTAGAGCAACAAGGCTGGTCCAAAAGGGTTGATGTTGACAACAGTCCACCTATAGCATGCGTGGCGGGACAGGTGGGAGTCTAATGCGTGACTATCCTTTATCGCACGTGGGGAGACCAGATTGTCATGGACATGTAATCCTTTGTCGCAAGGGGCGAGACCGAATTACGTTTGATGTTATTTAGATAGTATAATATCATTTTATAGTGCTATGAAGGCGGGTCTAAAAGGTATTATTCTTAGCCTTAAATCATGTTATATCAGTGTCATGGTCGTATACTTGTATTAGATTTTCTTCACTTACGCGGATGTATGTCTAACCCACTCCTATTTTTCCTATCTATATTCTTCAAGTTGATGCAGTCAGAGGCATGATGGATCTAGAGACGAAACTTTTATGTTCTATAAGTATTCTAAATAAAGTATGTATACTAAAGACTTGATGTGACAGTGTGTGATGTTATTTGGATTTGGATTGTACAGACTTATGTATTGATATTAGATATGTAATCATATATATATATATATATATATATTTGTGTGTGTGTCATATGATATTTTATGTGACCATCTTCTGTGAGATTCTGAAAGTGATTCGTTTGTTTCGTTTTTATTTTACGCTCTCTTTGCGTATATCAGTATGTATCATCACCCAACGACTCACTGTTCTAGACTTCATTGTGTAGTTACGGAGTCTAGAAATGGTATGTTGTTATAATATATAACTCGATAACCAATCTTATTCAAAGTAAAAATGTATTTTCTTGCTATTATATACTTGATATACCATGTTATATTAATTAATTCATTCATTCAATTAATTGAATATTTAATGGAAACTCCATAAATAATATGTTTTATGATAATAGTTGTACCCATGAGTAATTTATCACAATAAATATAAATATACCATTTTACATATTTCTATTCAAAATGTATCGAGGCTAGATATCGATACATCTGTTGAGACTGGAGTATGTAACACTCTCTAAATGTTGGGCAGTGTACTAATCGTGGCCATTGGGGGTTCTAAGGGATTACTTACTGATAGTTATTGCATAACTATGTAATGACTCACTTAATAGTTTTCGTTGCTTGATATAACTAAGGTGAAACAGAAAATACGATGTGGCTAATTTACACAGTTATCTCGACTTAAGAATACTGTCTATCTTAAATTTGAAAGATATGCTTTGATTATAGTCAAATCATGGCACAACGTCGAGTGACTATAATCGGGTAGAGTGGAAATATTGGAAGTGAAGCACTATTCAAGAGAGGATTTGTCCTCTCATTTATATGAGGTTAGTATCAGGGCTAACTCAAAGTCAAAATCTTTGGCCAAAGCATTTCGGTTGACAATAATTGTTATTATTGAACAAAGGACTTTGTATTTAGATTATAGAGTTGAATATGAACGGTATTGGAATTTTGACCATTACCAAACGTTGTAATTTCAAGGTGTTATAGTTTTGACAAAGAGATTGGTGTAAATAAAAGTCACAACTGGGTAACTCTTAACAAAGTAAAATTAGATTTTATTGAAACTAAGCATGCGATAAACTTTTCCAAATTGTTACGTCACCTACAAATAATGTATGAATGTTAATATTCGAATAGTTGAATATTAATTGCCGAACGAACTTATACCTAACGAGTCATACAACCGAAATAGTGAATTCTCCTTTGACCAAATGTTTTAATTAATTTATAATTATTATAAATTAATTAATTAAATTAATGTTTATGAAATATTAATTATAATATTTTATTTTGACTTAACGAATATATATTGTTAGATATATTTATAATAGTCATATGTATTTTAATCGATATACGATATCGATACATGTGTAAATTGGATTTAAATGCAAAATAATCATTCGGGCTTTAAATGAGTTCAAGGCTCATGATAAGGGTTGGTCATTTTGGTTGAGAAAAAGGGTTAGATGCGGCTATAGTATGGGCTACAAAGGAGTGAAAATGGATGGTTGAGATGGAAAGAATTGAGTAAAAGATATGATCTTAAATTTTCTCCTTTCCTTTCTCTATTTAAACATCTCTTCCTCCATTTGATAACGATCTTTTAGATCCTCCATACATATGGACTGCTGGATGAAATTTTTGTCTCTCCTCTCCATCTTTCTTAAGCTCAAATCAAATCAATTCATTTGTTATTCAATTGCGAGTGGTCAATGGTTCAAGGACAAGCACTTTATTAGATTAGAAATCATTTCCAAGAACTTAGATCATCATTCCAAGATGTGCTTAAAGGCTTTGGCTACAAGGTATATTTCTAATTTGATTACAAACATAACTTATATTTATAATGTCATACACACGTACACACACATACACATATATATAGTTAGTTAGTTAATTAGGTGATAATTGCAATATGAAGATATATTATCACAATTTTGATTGGTTGTATGTTTATGTATACATGTTTATAAAAAAAATTATGAAAATCCATCTCTGTATAGCACGGCTCGGAGTTAATTTTTTTATTTATTTAAATAATTTAATACATAATATATACATGTATGTGTGTAGTTTATAATATAAATACTGTAATATAGTTATGTAAAATATGAAAATATAATTTTATATATGATGTTTAATAAATATATTATTCTTAGAAAAAATAAAATATTTTTAATTTATATATTATTTTTAAATACGTTTTAAATCAATTCATCATATAAAGAATTATATAAATTCATGTATGTGTCATAACATATATTGTATATTTTCTAAAATTGTATACAAAATAAACATCAGAAAATAAAAAAACATTTTTGTACAAAATTTAAAATTATATCATAAATTGTCAAATTACAAAACTTTCTTCTAAAGTTTGCTGGAAAATTAAATTTTAAATTTGTTTCGAATATAATATTTTTATTAAATTTTAAATAATTTTAAATAGTTTTATCAATATACACATATAAGCATTTAACATATTCACATATATACATACATATATATTAAAAAAATTACGTATTTGTATAAGTACTATTTTTGACGGTATAAAAAATTATTTATTATATTTTAAATGATACAAACATATTTATATATTAATCAATGTATACATTTTTCTAATAATATATATTTATGTTCATATGTAAATATTTATATGTTTCTATAAAATTATACATAAATAAAACTTTAATATATATATATATATACACTGTAATATTTATTATTAAACAAAAGTATATATATGCATTTGAATAATATATTTGCGTATCAAATGAGCTAATGTATCCATTGCGATGTAAATCTCAACATTTATCCACGAGCATGTTATACCCTACATGGATTGATATGTTACACATGAACACACACATATATATGTGTATATGATATACACACCTACACACACACATATATATAACATAACATAAATTCAATAATACTATATCATTTTATAAAGTTAAATAACATAAAAAAATTATTTAAATAAAGTTTATAATTATTCTAAATAAACTAGACGTCATAGGCCCAATAATAATCTAATAAGGTAAAAATAATTTGAAATCCACCCATAACTTCCACTGTGGGCTGGCCCAGTTCCAACACTTATGTCTCTTATCTACCTATGGATTCGCCTTAGTGACCCTTCTTCGATTGTACTTCATTAACTTTTTTCTTTCCTTTCCTCCTCTTTACCTCCTCCCATCCCTCAACATCTTCCACCTCTATTGCACCATTTGGAGCGATCTTCAATATTTTGTTCTTTGGAAAAGTTTAGATGTTTAAAATTAGGGTTAGGGTTTGGATTATTAATAGTCGCTATTGTTTAATATACTGCAAACTGAAATTTGGGCTTCAGGCAAGTAACAGTTACATGCTGCATAACGAGATTGAATTTTTCATTCAAAGCTTCAACCATAAGGACACACTATGAAACATGCTTAGACTAGCTACATCGGTTGCAACATGGATAATTTCAAAAGAATGAATGCAAGAATTTTCACTATGAAACTGAAAGACAAATTCACAATATGTACGGAAATCGAGTTGTACCTAAGAATTCTTAGCACAAATCGAATAAAAAAGCTAGTGCATCTCAAATTTTGTTGATTAAAATAAGTGATTCTCTCAAGGAGGAGAGCACCCATGTAACTTTATTCTACACTTAAAATAGTTGCTACCAATAAGCCTGGCATGCAGTAATAACCCTCCCAACATAAAATAGAAAAAAAAAAAACTAGACCTATAACTAGTGGACAATCGAGATATTAAGAAGTAAAGAAGTTTGCTCTAAGTGAAGCCTTGATAAGTCAAAATATGGTGATGGTTAGGCTGTTGAGTGTGGATGTGATTATCTTCGAACATAGAAGCATCAATCTATCGGCAACTGTATCAAATCAGGGAAGGTAGATATGGCATAATCTGTCTAAATCATAAAAGCCTACCAAACTTGAAGATCTCAACAAACAAATATGAGTCTTGCACGTATATTTGTATATACAAAATGAATAAATGTGTTTGTGTGTGGCAGGGTGAAGGCATACAAATAAAAGATTATATAGTAATCAAGCAAATATGAGGTGCTCGGGTGGCTAAGTTGAATATTAGGATACATTAGATCTGTGCTTACAGCCATGTAATGTCTCCTACTATTGTGAATGATTTTTTCCTTTAAAATGTCAATCTTACTTTTTACCCTTTTAAGGATTCCTTAAATAATTTATGCTTGGCTAATTTGTAGCTAGGTTTTGCAATACAATTGTAAGTGAACAGTGCAATAACATGGGTCAAGTTATTAGAAGGGGTACTAGTATTGTTGAACATCCTCTGGTTTCTTTCGTACCAAAGATACCAACAGGTAATAATAATCTCTACTTCTAATAATAAGAATTCCCTAAACTAATTTCAACAGTGTCTTTCTGAATTTTCAAAAATACCCTTTATCTAATCATGCATCCCACATGCCACATCCAACATCTCGCATCCTTCAATGTTTCATTTCATTACCCTACGTCACTAGAAAACCCTAACCACCCACCTTAACCGTCACTGCTATCATTATCGATAATCCATTGTCGATACCAATCACTCAACATCTCTTACTAATCATTGAAACATCTACTCCATTCGGCGGCTGCTGTTAATTTGAGATCGACCTTCGAACACGATTTAGGTATTTATTTCTTCGCTATTTTGACATCAATTTGTCTTCGACTTTTCTAAATTGCAAGTTATGTACGAACTCTTTACTTAATTTTTTGTGTTTGGATGTTAATTCACATATTGATGAGAATGTGGAGTTTTGTTGCTTCTATAGTGATGAATTGGTTAGTGATAGATACATCTTTATAAACATTAGATATTCTGTATATTTTTGTTGTAGAGTCTATAAATGGTAAACTGACATAGAAGCTTAAACTTAAATTCATAAAAGCTAACAAAATAATTTGAGATGCTTATTGCTTATATTCAGCCAGCAAACAAAAAATCAAGATCAACCAATATCAATAACAAAGTAAACAAAAGAGATATCCATTCAACTTATAAAGGTACATATGAGTTCCAAAAACATTCAAAATTGTCTCGTGTTATTTTCTTTGTCTTTACATTAACATGAAAACGTGGATTTTTGTTGACTGTGTGGTGATCAATTGGTTAGGAGTTAATACATGTTTATAAACATCGGATATTCTGTATATTTTGGTTGCAGAGTCTGTAAATGGTGAACTGACATAGAAGCTTGAACATAAATACAGAACTTGAAATAAATTTCCTATAATAAAAAAAATTAAAAATTGTCTCATGTTATCAACTAGAAAATTTAAAATTGTCTTATGTTATCAGTTACAAATTTCAAATTTTCCTATAATATAGAAGCTTGATCTTCGTTGCTATAAAGTAAATTAGATAATTGTGTTAAATGACACAATACCGTCCTTCCTAAATTGGCATACACATAGTTATCAATACGATTTTTTCCCATTTTAAAGTATTGATTTTTTATCAACTAGATAATAAAAAGGAAAAAAATAAAAAAAGGTGTTCTGACTGTGTTAGGCCCGTAAACGGTCGTATATGGATTCGAATAGTGTCATATTCGTATCTGTATTTGAAATCATTTTCGGATATCGGATATTCATGCCCGTGGATGAGGATGGACAGATATTTATCGGATATTTTTCAACCGATTTACAATCAATAAATATAAAAAAATAAATAGGAATTTTTGATTTATTATAAATCCATTTCAGTGGTAAAAGTATAAAAAATATAAAGATGCTACGGATAATACTTTTAAGCAATAATTTTTGATTTTGTACACATATTATATATTTTTATCTAGATAAAATAGTAAACGACAATCATTTTATGAACTAAAATACATAAAAGTAAACTGTAATCTTGATAATAATCAGACGGATAATTATCAGATCTGTATCTTTATCCATTTTTTGGATATCAGACAATTTACATTTTTTTTGAAATGGTACTTAGATACAACATGTCACTGGGACAACATATCATAAATCACTTGTAGTAATAATATCGTCTAATAAAATTCTGTAACAATGGGCATATTGGTTTCTGAGAACATTCTAGTAGCAGTCGCATTTGAGATCCACAGTAGTTGAAGCATATCAAAAACGTGAAGAGTGTGTACAAGTATAGAATTAGTTAGGGGCAGTTATAGTATATATGAGTTGTGTTTTCTAAGTTGAGTTATAAAATACACATGTTTTATTCAAAATTAGGTTCATTTTCTTTAAAAGTTCAATTGTGTTTAATTTGTTGTGAAGTGTTAGCCACATGTGTAACTCTATTTTAGGAGGCGCATTGGCTTTCCAAATTAGTCCGAAGGTCATTTCCTTTGTCCTAGAAAATTTTAAGAATATGTAGACCGAGTTTAAGGATTATAAATTATTGTTTTCCTAACACCATGTTTTAATATCACTTTCACTATAGAATTCAAGCGTTATGCTAAGTGCTACAAAACTGAGTCAATGTACCACTTTCTAGGGCACGGTTGAAGTTAAAGTTCTATAAAATTTCAGCATGAGGCACGTAAACCTCAAAAATTAGGGCATTTTTAAAATTGCAAATATCATAAAGATCTTCGAATTCCACTCTCAAAGGTATAGCTGAAATCCAGGTATCATGCCAAAAGGATGTATTATTACCAAAATAGACTATGTGAGTAATACCGAGATTAAAAAATTTAGATGTTTTAACATGGATTTCCAAACGTTAGATATATTGCTAGGTATGTGGCGATATGATGAATGTTATAAAGTATATTATAGAATTTTTTAGAAATCATTTATTTTCAAATTAGGTTTTCGCTATTGTTATTAAATTTCCATAGCCATTTTTCTAGTAAAGACATGTAAATATTATGAAGGTCAATGATTCCTAGGCCTCCTTCTTGTTGGATTTGCAAACTATTTCCTAGTTGACAAGACAATTGATGTTATAAGAACTGCCACCTCTCCACAGGAAATCTCTTGTAGTTTTATCTATTTCATCAATTACCCATTTAGGAAAGATATAATAAGACATCCAATACATGGGAAGTGTCGATAAGGCCAAGTTAATTAAGATGATTCTACCTATTCTAGGTAAAGGCTGATGTTCCAATTTGGTAATATTTGCTTAATTTTGTTGAAACCTCGTCTACTAAGTTTCATACTTATGATATTTTGACTACGACCACTATATATGTTGATTTTCTATGCTAACTTGTTTTTGCAGGAATATCTACGAGATCGGATTCAAATAATCTTCTTGCTGCATATATGTTGTTTTGAGTCATTATTTAGAATTAAAATAATGTTCAAATCTCTCCTTTGGATATATATGTTGACACGCGCACATACACACATGCATAAGAGCATATTTGAATTCTCAGGTCAAATTCAGACGTCTAAATTGACCATTTCAGACGTCTGAATCTGTAATCAAATTTGAATTTTCTGATAATATTTAGACGTCTGAATTGGAAATTTTAGATGTCTGAATCAGGTCAAAAATGGCCTATTTCCTTCCTGATTTGCACGTTAACAATTTCAGAAGTTTGAATTCTAATTTTCAGATGTCTGAATTCTTACAACGACTATATTTTTGAATAGACGTTTCTTTTCCATGAAGAGATACAACTTTTTATCAATAGATATGTCCATATACTTTCCTGATAACTATTCACGAACAATTTCATCTTTTTGTACTATATATAAACATGTTAGATTCATTAGTTTTATTCACCTAATCGATCTAACTCTTTCTATTCTTATACTACTTTGATTCTAACACTTTTGTGCATTTAAGTTCATACAAAATCATTCATTTACTTCCATATTCTTTACATACATACATACATACATACATACATACATACATACATACATATATATATCAAAAGAAGAAGATTATAGGAAGGTTGTACTTTCAAGAGACAAATCCATGTTATCAAGAACACACTGTATCAAATACTCTTTGTTTAAGTTGAAGTCATGTTCTGTTGTTCAGGCAAGTGAAGTCCTCTTCGGCTGTTGAGGCATCGAAATCCTGTTCTATCGTTCAAGTGTTGTAAACCTATTCCTCTGGGTTAAGTGAGGATTGTTGTTAGTGAAATTTCAGAAGGAGTCTGGGAATGGACGTAGAACGGGAAGTTCGAACCAGTATAAAAATTTCTGGTGTGTTCATTTTCATTTACTTTGCTATTATCATCTGTTTCCACATTTATATTTAGTTATATTCCATATTGCACGATCCTAAGTGATAGCTAGCCACACAGTAGTCACTTTCAAATTTTGTCGATGATTACCTGCCAGTCCACTTTTTTTAATTTTGCTGGTTTAATCCAAAAACCTAGGTAGTCTATGGGGAACTTCATTATTTTTTAGTTGAGGGTATCGGCTACTAGATTTTAGATGTTGTTTCGATCATTTAGATTTAAAACCAAGCTCTTGTTGAAGTTTATTTTAGGCCCTGAATGCATTTCAAAGCTACCGAGGCAGATGAGAGGTAAAAAGCATGGCATCATCGGCAAATTGGAGGATTGACAGTCTGTCACAAGTGATATCATTGCCTATGCTATCTAGAACCGCGTTTGTAATAGATAGCTTGATGATCCTAGTGAAGACATCCACCACTATGTTGAAAAGCAAGGGCAACTACGAATCAACTTGCACAAGACTGCATTTAGATTGAATTTTATTTTCTAGGATTCGTTAACCATTATACTAAAGTTTCCAGTTTTTAGGAAGGTCATGATTCAATTAACCCATTTTGTACCGAATCCCCTAGCCAAAAGTATATCTTTAAATAAGAACTAGTCTACTAAATCAAAAGTTTTATCAAAGTCGAGTTTTAAGAGGGCACATGTGGCATTATTTTTTCAGCAGTAATTGATAAATTCTTGGATTACCGCTACCCCATCCCTGACGTTTCTGCCCTTAATTAAAGTATATTGGGTAATTAATTAAACTGCTCATTTTAGCTCTTAGCATATTTGCTAACACATTAGAAATAATTTTATAAAGCAATTTATTGGCCAAATAAGTCTAAAATCTTTAAGCTCTATGGCTGCCACTTTATTATGGAGCAGAATTACGTCTGCAAAGTTAAATCTTCCTACTTGAACATCATCGGTGTAAAACTCATCTAACATTTTAATCAAGCCGAATGTTAATACGTGCCAAAAAAATTTATAATATAATATGGGGAATCCATTCAGTCCTGCCGATTTATTACTGGGCATATCATTGATGGCTCCAAAAAACTCATCTTTCGATAATGGACTTTCCGGATCACCTAACGAAATCCAAGAACTATTGGGGTATAACACGTTCTGCCATCTTTAATTCAATGTTAGCTAGAAGATTTAAAGATGCCTTTGTAGTAGTTAGTAAGGCATCATTAAGTTTGTTCTGATTGGTAATTTCCTGATTATTAATACGCAGAGAGTTTACTGTATTTCTACGCTTATGGCCAGTAATTATACTATGAAAGAATTTGGTATTTTTATCTCCCGTCCATCTGTTGGACCCCGGACCTCTGTTGCCACATTATTTCCTCTTGCTTAATAATCTTGTCAAGCTCTTCCTTAAGGTTTGAGAGCATGTTCTGTTTTGAAGTATTAAGAGTTCTTACTTCCTTTACCTTGTTTAATTTGAGAATTTCAGAAAGTAAGTTTTCCTTTTTATTTTTAATGTTGCCAAATACGTTCTTGTTCCATTTTTTAAGAAAGATTCTTTGGTTTCTAAGCTTACTAACAAAAACTTTAGCGATATTTCTAGTATTTAATGTTATTGTGGCTTAAAGTAATCCATTTATTGGTAATTAAATTACTGAAATTACTTTCTAAAAACAACATCTTTTCAAATTCAAATGCGTTTTGAAAACTACGATGATACTCACAGGGAAGAATAATAGAATAGTGATCAGAATACACAGTTGGAAGATCTTTAACATGTCATGTTGGGTACCTATCCTCCATTTCCTCACTTATGAAAAAATGATCGAGAAGCTCCTATAAGGGGAACTCCCTAAGCGGTGATTCGATTAAATTACTACTCGCAATAAACTGGTCAAATTTTCCATCGTAGAATAGTCACCCGCTCTAAGCGATCGTTCGCCTAAAAGCCTGGTGACATTAAAGTCTCCCCCAATTACCCAAGGACCTATGGTGGGGGATTGAAATTCTAAGCATTCGTTCCAAAGGACCCTTATATCGATCTTATTGTGTGGCACATAAACATCGGAGACGTTTAAAAGGGGGTCTTCCTTAAGTCCATAAAAGTAAGGTGTATCGAGTGATTGTTATTGATAAATTGCAGAAGCTTAAGGCGGTTATGTTTCCAGTCTACCATTAAGCCTTCCAAGATACCTTTAGAGGGAGGCATACCCAATCGCCAAGGAATAAACCCCCTGGACTTTTATAGAAACGGTGATCAGGTGATTCTATTTTAGTTTCTTTTAAAAGTTCTATATTAATGTAATTATCTTTTAAAAAAGATTTAATTTTGTTATGTTTATCTAGGCCGTGTAGATCCCTATCTTTCCAACTAATGAATCTTATGTTCTGACCCTCTCTAATTCCTTAATTTTAATAAAATCTATATCAAATCGGCCTAGGTTAAAGATAAAACCCATCCTCTTAGCTAGGTCTAACGTAGAAGAGGTAGATAGTTCGTTCAACACAATTGAATTGTAAATACCATCTAAAGTATCATTAGAACCTGAGCTAGTGCCTGGATCTCTAGTAGCCGAAGTTGAAGGAGTCCTCTGAAGTTGCGCACTCCTTCTCACCGAGCCATGATGAATCGTTCTTTTCATTGGAAATTTATTTGCATCCATTAAAGTGTCCCTTAGTGATACCGAGGTCAACGCATCCTGCATTACAATCTCCGCATAGAGCTTCGATGCGAGTTCCCCAGACAAGGCTAGCTCATCCATACCATCTGTTTGAAAGTCTTTATCTTTCTCTGAATCCAAGGCATCGTATTCCTTGCACACGCACCAAAATATGCAATTCCTCCCTGAATATCCATTTCCTTTTCAAAACCCAATTGATATGTTGCCACCTAAATACTCACCTATAATTGAATTTCGAAATTCCTAAACATCACGTGAAAGACAAGCAACATCTGCAGCTTGAACTAGATTTGCATATTAAATCTCCTTTAATTTTTCGGTACCCATACTTTCCTTGTTCCCACTATAAGATTTCTCCCGACCATCTCCATTCTTGCCCATATCAAGACCTAATGAAATGTTACCACCAATATTTCCATCCACATATGTATTTCTAGAATCATGAGCATCAAGCGATATAAAGACACCCTAAGCTGCTTGAGTATGCTGTGCAATTTGCATTTCTGTTAAATTTTTCATACCCGCGCTTTCCTTACCTCCACTGCCAGCAATCTCACCACCATGTACCTACTTACCAAATCTGCATGTGCGCACCCGTATCAGTTGCATCAGGAGATACACCCAAGCTTTTGGCAGCATGTACATCTAATTCTTTTTGCATCTCCTTCATTTTAGCAAAACTAGAGCACCTCTTTTATCATTTGCCTATTCTAGCTTTCTGGCACTTGGGATCTTACCTCCACTGCTTATATCTCACCAATATCTCCCTGCTTAGTAGCCAGACCACCAAATGTGGTTATAACTAGCTCACCCGCTACCAAGCAACCACAATCTTCTCTATCTGAAGGTTTTGATTCAAAAAGCTTTGGTTGGAATCATTAACTTCACCACCCATCCCCATCAAACTTTCCTCACCTGCTTTGTCGCATATAGCTTCGGATCTATTGCGTATTTGAGCTTTAAAACTTATCATCTTCTTTGCTTTAGCATAGTGCTTTGGAGCATTTTCAAACTCTGAGATGGAGCACACATTTTCTGCATGCTTCATCTACTGAATGTTGAACAGCCCAAGGCTTGATGAAAGCTATATTCAAAAGCACAGTGCATCTCGATTATATTCGAAAGCACTTGAATTTTGGGGAGTTCCATTCGATTACAAATAAAAACCTCTAGATCCACCCTAACCCCTTTTAAAATCGGATGCATGAGTCAAGTCGATAAATAAGATGAAGCTTCACGTCCAAAAGATTGTTGTGATCTAAGTATAGCGTCTGCGGTACCTAATTGACTCATATTATCATTATTTTTAGTGCTAGTTTGCTCAATTTTAAGGCCACAAACATTTATGGAAAACCTATTTTGAAGAATGAGCTAAGGAATTTTCTTTTTCTGATGTATAGATTATTTGTTTACACATTGCCCTAAAGTGTAGAAAAATTTATGGGCCGAACTTGCTTGTATATTGTTTTTTCACCTACTGAAATAAAGTACCCTTCCTCTTCAAAAAAAAGATTACAAATTAATATTTAGTAATTAGGAAGGAAACTTTATTATTTAGCATTTTATATTTAATAATTACAATTAATAATAATATTTAATATTTCAAAAAAAATTAAAATTATAAAATTGTTTAAAATAAATTTTAGAAAAT
Source organism: Allium cepa (assembly GCA_030765085.1). Taxonomy (NCBI): domain Eukaryota; kingdom Viridiplantae; phylum Streptophyta; class Magnoliopsida; order Asparagales; family Amaryllidaceae; genus Allium; species Allium cepa. The sequence continues at coordinate 621,035,201 of CM060942.1, forward strand.
TTATAAAATTTAGAAACAAAACTTTAAAACTTTAAAATCAAAAGTTAAAATTTGTAACAGTGATTTGCATTACTCTTAAATAATTAAACCGAAGAACTAAGAATTAATTAATAGTAGTTAGTTTTAAATAATTACTATTAAATATTTAATAATTACAAATAGGTAACATATAAATAATAATTAACGTTTAATAATTAATATTCAATTATAACTAAGAAGTAATAAGTAATAATTAATAATAAGTAGGAAGTAATATTTTAATAAAAATTAATTTTCAAGAAATTCATATCATATTTAATATGAATGTTCATTTAATAATTTCTAAATTATAATATTTACTTTTACAACTTTTGGTGAAAATTTTCCTATGATTCAGGAAAAATTGACGGCAACCTGAAATGTTGGCAGAAAAGGTACGAAATTTAGGCGGAAATAACAAAAAATTAGCTCTAAAATTTTATACTACTTCCCGACCTTATCTTCTTTTATCTATCCCAAGCCCTAACATTCTCAAAGTCATCCCAATCTCGATTTTAAATTCAAATCAAATCAAAGTAATGGTATGAAACCCTAAAGTTTTCTTCGACATGGAAGTCGGTGGTGCTCCAGCACAACACTCCAAATTTCGATGAGCAAAGAAGATTCATATGGAGTTGCTAGGATGCCAAGATTCAGACGGAGTTGCTAAGATTAGAACGGATTATCTATCTTGTTTTTTGTTTTTTGTTTCTGCAGCTCTTAAGTTATCTTCTTCGCCCCTTGTCTGTTTGTACATTAAAATTTGTATTATGCATTTTGTCCCATGTTATATAACTGTATCAATCGTATCATTTTTATTTGAAACATTCCTTCTTTGTAAAACAAAAAGGAAGATATATAAATGCAACACGTGCAATAATCAAATATAAGTGTTAACTGAGTACAGAATTCAACGAAACTTGAATATCCACATCAAGTCAGAACAATTCAAGAATCAACCAAAAGGACCAGAAGAAGAAGCTAAGAAGGACCCAAAAGAAAAGATGCAAAGATGGACTAAAGGGATGGATCGCTAGAGATCCATCAACCATGGATCGCTAGCGATCCATAAGGACTGGCGTGGATCGTCCAAACTTCTTGCATCATGAGCCAATATATTTTCTAGGGATGTCTACTGAGTTTCATGATATTCCAAGCCAGCTAGTTCGAGAAGTGAACATTTAGCTAATTCCAGTTATAGTTCAATGCAACCGCATACGAATCACCATCAAAACAAGGCAATAGTTACCAAATTACATGGAGAGCATCTACATAAGCAAGGAATGTGACCCAAAGGGTACGATCCAATAAACGGCCAAGTACATGGATCGCTAGCTATCCACCACATTAAGTTAGATCGCAATGAAATTTTTAGAGCATCCTCGTATCATTGAGTGTACGACTCTAGCAAAGCATCCTAGCCCAATAGATCTCCAACCTTATAAATACATTCCTACTTGCAACATGAAGAGGATCTTCTAGACTGGCTGCTAGAACTCTGTAGAAACTATTCTTCACTCTTCTCCTTCCACATAATAGTTAACTAAGGGTTCACTATGATTCTTCAGTGAACTCTTGCACTTGTGACTTGATCTAACTGAGGAGATTCAATCATATTGTAATCTGATTTCGCTTGTAATAGCAATCAGTTAATAGAAAATTATAAAATGGATGTAATCTTCGATAACAACCGAACCACTATAAAAATCTTCTTGTTCCTTTACTTTTTAGGCGATCTACAATTGTTTTTTTAATTTTATTTGCCTTGATAAACAGGATTGGTGCTCTCACATTCAATACAGGGTGTTGATCCATTTTTTAGGTTAACATTTCGGTGCATCCACTGAGAACCCAAATAAGGCTCAGATCTAGCTATCTACTTTAGATCAGACAGGTTTAGAAGTTAGATCCTCAATCTTTGCTTAGAAGTTTTGCTATTGAGAATCAATGGCGCTAGGAAGAAAGGGAAAGGCTTTTGGAAGATCTATAGGAGCTATAATAGCTGGATAAGAAACCAATCCTTGGCAAGCTGAAGTTAACGGCGCTAACGACCTATTAGTCAGAGCAAATTCTAGCACCAACAAAGGAGATCATGTGTCGGGATCTTCTACCCAGCATGAAGTTGTCAATAGAGGCGAGTTAAACAAGATAGTTGATGAAATCAACCAAAAGATGGGGAACAGCTAAAAAGCTCTTATGGAAAAATTAAATGCCCTCCTAACCTTGCAATCGTTTGCTGCTCCGAGAACCATGCCAGAGCCCGCGGCTGCCGTGGAGCAGAAAAATTCTTCTATTTCAGGCCTAAACAGGAGAAATGAATGACAGTGGTAAAAATAAATAGTGAGCATAGCTATAGAAATCACTATAGAAGGAAATACAAGCACTCTACCAATTGTAAAGTACCCCGCCACGAACTTGAATGTGGGAATGAAAACCCCACGGGAAAACATAATAGAGGATCTCTCTGACTATGAACATGATGAACAACTTGACGACGGCGAGTTGAAAAAAAAACACTAACGCACTCAATACTGGTAAAGATGTCGAAACTGCCCCTACCCGACCAACTACAAGCTAACGGAACTCCAAGTTAATGGCTCCCTGAAGATTGGAGAGCCTAGGATTCAATCCACCTACCAAGATCGTTTGCAAGATCAAACACTTAGTATAGTCAATGACAGCCGAACCACAGACTACCAGACATCAGAGGCATATATTACGGACATGATCAAGCACCTAATAGATGTAAGTAAGAATATGAGATATGATGAATAGGAATACGCTCCAATCTAGACTCCCTTTACTGATGACATTATGAACGCATGATATCCTAAAAATTCACTATGCCGATTATTCCGTCCTACGATGGAACTAGGAACCCAAAACCTCACTTGTACAAGTATAATTAGTATATAGATGGAGCGAATGATGTTGATGTTTTTTTCCAATCTTTCTAGAGGGAATTGCTTCCATTTGGTTCACCAGGCTCCCACCTAAATCCGTTTCCACTTTCGGAGAATCGGCAACAACGTTCCTTGATCAGTTTAGGCTTCACAGGGCACAACCAAAGACATGATGCCTATATCGGGCCTATTTCAAGGATGAAATGAATCTTTGAAATCCTTCATAAGCCTGTTTAACACAGCGGTCACCGAAGTAACCCAAATGAAGATATGGTCTTCATGGCCCTGATCCGTACCATCCATCCCGACATTGAGTTCGAAAAATGGATCAAGATGAAACAACCTAACACCAAAAAGGACTTTAATCGAAAGGCAATCCGGTACCTGAGATTGGAAGAGGAAAAGGAGCTAGAAGAAAAACCTGCTAACCTACAACCGATCAATGTTGGAAAGAATGGTATAATGGAAAAACAAGGCGCAAATACCTTCGGGGCCACTGCAGGAAACACGGAGAAGGATGGGAATTAGAAAAGGAAGAACCAGAATTCCAACAAGCAAAGTGGAAGTAACAAGCAAGTTAAAGGATCGTGGCTCGAAGACCACACCCCACTTAATGACAATCTAGAGAATATCTACCTTATGACACAAGGATTGAAGGAGTACAAGAAGCCACCTAAAAAGGAAGCAACTAAATAGAAAAAGCATTATGGAAAGTACTAATGCTTCCATGAAATAAATGGCCAAAACATAAATGAGTGTCCCCACTTGAAAAATCTAATTGAAGAGCTGATTCGAGAAAATACGCCTCTGTAGTATATGGGAAAACCACAAAATCCCGACTAGCCTATAGCTCCCTAAGCTCCTAAGACCAAGGAAACCAAGCTAGAACCAGCAAAGAGGGATTCAAACAGACGGACCAGAGACTCATTATCAGAACAATATCTAGAGAACCTCATCCTGTGCAGAAGAGTTGGGTAGAAATAGAGCGATATGCAAGCTTAGTAAGACACATTCCAAAAGATCCATGCTTCACGATTGAAGATGGAACTCCTACCAAGCAGCAGAAAACCTTAAATGATGACATAGTATTTTGGAATCAAGACACTGAAGGAATAGAAGCTTCAACCCTCAAACCCATGGTCGTGAAGGTGGGAACCGGACCAGCTGTGGTCCGGCAAGTACTGGTGGACAATGGCAGTTCTATGAATATCCTTTTTAAACACACATTCGATCAAATGAAGATTAGTAAGAAGGACGTATCCGCTTGTCGAACGAAGATCCAGGGATCTACCGGTGAACCTATACAACTAGTCGAAACGTTGGTTTACACATAGAATTCAAAGAAAGTGATCGAAGAGTTGTCCTTATCCAAACTTTGTGATTATAGATGAAATATCCACTTACAATTCTTTCTTGGTCCAGTCCGCTTAGACAAGATTCAGCATTATTTTAGCTCAAAGGTGTCTAACCATAAAATTTCCAATAGAGAATGGAGTTAGGGTGATCAAAGGAGTCTAAAGTGCCACTAGAGAATGCTACATCGTAGAACTACACATTCGTGAACCTACCGAATAGCAACTAAAGAGCCTCCCCTGGCTTGAGGACAGTAGCTGATTCAACAAGGCTTTGGAACCTAGACATAAGAGTTTAGGGAAGGAACGGGCAGCACCGGTGGAATTGATGGTGTCTATCCCAGTTGATATGAATGACCCAACACAAGTCCTAAAAATTGAATCACATCTTGGAAACAAGATGCAACAAGAACTCATCAAATTTCTTCATGCCAACCGGGACATATTCACTTGGACACATTCCAATATGTGTGGGGTTTCATCTGAGATTACATGCCACACACTTAATATTGATCCCATGTATACACCAGTGAAGCAAAAGAGACGCAGCCTGGGACATAAACGACCCAAAGTGCTGAGAGAAGAAGTGGATAAGCTGATGGCGAATTGTTTTATCCATGATGCAACTACCTCAAATGGGTATCCGACACGGTCTTAATCAAGAAGTCCAATGGAAAATGACGAACTTGTATCGGTTACTTGGACCTAAACAAAGCTTTTCCAAAAGACAGCTTTCCACTGCCTAGAATTGACCAATTTGTTGATGGGACAGTTGGACATGAACTACTATCATTTATGGATGCCTACTTAAGGTACCACTATATCATGATGTATGAACCTGACCAGCAAAATACCAGTTTGCTTACTAATCTGGGATTATACTGCTACAAGTGATGCCATCGTCCTAAAGAATGTTGGGGCAACCTACCAACGACAAGTGAATGCCATGTTCAAACATCAGATCAGGAAGACTATGGAAATTTATGTAGATAATATGTTGGTTTAGTCACGCATAGCTGTAAATCACTTGGATAACCTAGCCGAAATGTTTGAAATATTCCACAAATATGGAATGAAACTCATTCAACTTATATTTCACTTCAGGTAGCCTCTGGAAAGTTCTTAGGATTCATTGTAAGCGCCAGTGGCATCGATGCAAATCTCGAACAAATTGATGTTTTAAGGGAGTTCGACGCACCGAGGAATAAGGAGTTATAAAGCATGAACAGAAAAGTTGCAGCACTAAGCCAATTCATCTCAAAAGCTACCGATGGATGTATACCGTTCTTTGACGCTTTAAAGAAGGGAAAGAAGAATTTCAAATGGAATCAAGCTTGTCATACTACGTTCGAAGAGCTGCTGTGACATATGAAAACCCTGCCAATCCTGTCAAAGCGGTAGACGGGGAAGACTTGTTTGTCTACCCAGTAGTCTCGCCCCATGCATTAAGTTCCACACTCAATACGAGAAGAAGCCAATGTCCAGTGACCCATATATTACATCAGTAAATGATTCACTTGAGCCGAGAGGAACTATCCGAAATTGAAAAAACTAGCATATTGCCTCTTGATCGCATCCAAAAAGTTATGACTGTACTTCCAGGCACATCCGATCAAAGTGCAAACAGATCAATCCTTGAAGCTACTATTTTACCGCCTCGAGACGTCCGAACGACTTATCAAACAGAACATCGAACTAAGTTAATATGAAATTACTTACCATCCTGGAATGGAGAACGATGGGCAGGCGCAGGTAGATTTCAATGTCGAATTCACGATTTGAGATGATGAAGAAGGAATTGCTCCATAAGTGGAGACACGTTGGAAGTTGTTCATCAATGGTGCATCTAACAACTTCTGCTCGTAGGCAGGAGTAGCGATCGAAACTCTCGAAAGACGATCTATTTACCATGCCTTATGCTTGGAATTCCCTGTAATAAATATAAAGCGAAATATAAAGCACTGATAGCCGGCCAAAATGTTATGAAGGAACTTGGGATAAAGTCCGCACACATCTATAGCAACTCTATGCTAGTTGTCTTCCAGGTGCAAGGCGAATACTATGCTTGGGGAGAGAATCTCTCCCATGTTTATCTAAAGTGCAAGAACTACTGAATGACATCGAACATTACACCATAAATCATATTTCGAGGGAATAAAACACGAAGGCCAAATTGGCTAGTTTTAAAGAAGCTCTGTCCTTAGGGCTAGACTCAGTCGAAACTCCGACCCCTCCGAGCATAAGAGAGATGGATATCGATTGTATTTTTTAAGCAACTTAAGAACTAGAAATGTGGATGACACCGATCAAGGACTACCTACACCGAGGAACACTCCCTGTAGACAAGAATCAATTGAAAATTTTCCATTAGAAGGCACCGTGGTTTGTAGTACAAGATGGAATGCTTTATTGAAGAAGATTCTCTACTCCCTTGCTCAGGTGTATGACCGATGACGAAGCCCGAAGAATACATAGGGAAGTTCATGAAGGCGACTGGAAAGATCACACTGGGGGAAAACCCTTGCAAAGAAAGTTCTATGATATAGGTAATTTTGTCCAACAGTAAACTGTGATGCAGTGGATTATGCCAGAGGATGAGATCAATGCCAAAGATCCGGCAAGATGAAAAGAACTCCTTCAACAGAGCTAACACTGATGGTCTGCTCATGGCTATTCACAATCTAGGGTTGTGAATCGATCTGATTGGTGTGTTACCGATAGAAAAAAGAGGAGCCAAATTTGCTACAGTTTCTGTTGACTATTTCATCAAATGGGCCGAAGAAAAACTGCTGGCCACTATTATCACAAAGAAAGTTATTAATCTTGTCACTAAAAATATTATTTTTAGATTTGGAGTGCCACAAATAATCATCACGAATAACGGGACTTAATTCCAAAGCGCTGTGTTTAAAGACTTTTACAAATACTTGTGAATCAAGAAAAGCTTTTCCACTGCTGCACATCCATAGGAAAATGGGCAAGTAGAAGCAGTGAACAAGATCATTTAGTCCACCATCAAAAAGAGGCTAACTAAAGCTAAAGGAAATTGGATTGACGAACTTCCACTTACGCTATTGGCTTACAGGACAAGGCACAAATCTACAACCGGGCCCTCACCGTTTGCATTGGCATGTGGTTCAGAAGCAATGATCCTAGTCGGACTAGAATACCCCTCTCATTGAAAGCAAAACTTTAATCAAAGCCAAAACGAGCAGCTCCTACTCGAGTCGCTCGGTATGGTCAATGAGAAAAGGGACGACGACAAGTTAAGGGCCGTTGCTCACTAGAAAAGGGTCGCATGATATTTCAATTCCAAAATCTGTAACAGTACTTTCAAAGTGGAAGACCTTGTCCTCAAATGGGTTTACCCTGTACCATGAACATTCGGACAAAACTAGAAAGGACCCTATGCGATCGGCCATAAGCTAGGGATGGCACATTTAAGCTAACAATTGTTGATGGAACCCATATTCCTCGAGCTTGGGATAGCAAATCACTACACTGTTACTTTGTCTAAGACCATTTTATGTATTTCCTATTTCTCATAAATAAATTGTCTCGAACAACTAGAGGCATTATAAATAGGCAGAACCTGCCCGAGTTTTATTAATAAAATTTCTTTGCTTTCTGAACTAATGTGTAACGATTCGAATTTTTCGCGTTCGAAAATCGACATCCATACTTTACATTGTACTCGAATGCCGCAGATTTGACCGTTCAAATTCGAGTCGCCGGAGCTTATAACACATTAAGTACAACACAGCGGAAGAAAAAGAATAGCATATATCAATATACAACATTTGATACAATATCTGATACAACAGAATGATACAATAGATATCAACATACATCAGAGATATGATACAAGATAATAGCAGCGGAAAGAAAAGATAACACTAGCAGCGGAACAAAGCTCCAATATGGTCTTCAAGAAAGAACTCCAGTATCAGTAATCTCCATCTCCAAAGCACTAATCCAGAAATGGCTCGAACTCCCAAATCAAGATGAAGAGAAGCAACTCGATCCAAATGCGATTGCCAAATCCTAAAGCTGAAAGCTATCGAATCTACACCTACTATTGATTATCTGAAAACCCCAACTCTAGACTGCCCGTGTGGGAAAATAGTGGGCACCCAGAGTTTAGGAAAGGAACAATAAACTCCAGGTCAGTCATGGGACTGGTATGAGCAAACAAAATATTTGGTCTTTAAACAGACAACCAGATAATTTAAAATAAATCCGCAATGCTTTTTGAAAAATGAAACTACCATAAGGCCTCCCGGCACACACACAATGCAAACGCACACATGGGGGAGATTTCTCCTTATGATAGTCAAATATGCTTAATACGAGAAAATTCTTTGATATTATTACTAGTGCATAGTGGAAAATCTTTTGAAAGTATAATATAAATCCTAGCCAGCATAGGTACCATGATGCTATGCCTACTATAGCTGCCATGTTAAATGGCAGGTTCTACAACAAAAACCGTACAAGGCACGTATTGGATGAATGGATTTCCAACAAATGGTCAGGCTAAGGAACTTCCTACTGCCACATGGGATCGCCTCTGGCGGGACGTCCCGAGAAACTAACGTTACGGTTAGATCTCTGCCAACACAAGGCCGGGTTACCTCTGTAACTAGGTAACTACTACACGAATATGTCATCCCCCGGTCCTTTGGGACCTTTATCCGAGGTACCTCTAATCCAACAACCACAAAGCAATCACAAAGTAATAGATCTGCAGTATCCACATGAGTAAGTATCTGGGCTCCATACCATGATACCACCCTTTACCAGAAGGGAATGACACACCCTAAAGGGCGCGACCCTCATAACCTTGCCGCATCTTCCTGTTTCGACCATTTCCGGGGTGTGAGGTCCTGATGCAGTCTCGTCCACAAAGCTACGCTTTGTGCAACAAAGCCATGCTTTGGGTCAACAGATGACCAAAGCAATGATCACAAAGATAAATGATCAAACGAATGATCATATCACAAATGATCAACCAATGATCATCACACAGCAGCACTCAGCACGCCACATTACCAAATTGGGAATATCACTGATAAATATCAACTACATAACCTCTGAGCTCGTACGTCTCAGAGAAGGGTGTTAAGCTAAGAGAATAAATTCTCCGCCACCAAGCAGAAATGTATTTGATAGAGATCAGATAACATCTCAAAGTGTAATGTCGGACATACAACCATACAAGTCTGTTCCGGGTTCGAACAGAACCGAAGGCACTTCCGAAGAAGCCCTTGCAAATCCGGGTATCCACAATCCCGATCGGACTTCCCATCACTAAGGAGAACTCTATACCGGAGCAACTCAGTGCAGAGTCAATCGATAGGTTATCCTATCGTTCTCACAAATACCCGGTCTTCACCACCGGTCTTCAAATGCTATCCATAACGTCGTATCACTATTCGGAATGGGCTATATGACACAAGGTCCTCTCCCGGCAAAACCGAATAGTGAGCGTCATATTTTAAAACACATGGATATGGGATTTTAGTTAAGTCACAACTTATAAAATCCAAAGTTTCTATTTTAAATGGTCAAACAAATTACCATTTTAAATCTTTAAATAAAAAGATTTATTTCACAAAGTTTCACCCAGTTTCACAAAGATCTATCCATAGATTTCAAAACAATTCCCATTTCAATTGGATTAACCCAATTAAATCTTTGAATTAAAGATTTATAGCTTTCAAAACACGTTTCCAAAAATTTATCTAAAACTTGGAATACTATTTTCATTTTTTGACTTGAAGCCCTTTAACACAAATTGAAAGTTCATTTCTTATGTGAAAGCTTCAATCGTTTGAAAACAAATAGTTTTATTTTAGAAAAATCCAATTTATACAAGTTGAAATCTTGGCTTGAATTTAAATTCCAAAACATCACCTTTTAAATGGTTTAAAACCATATAACCCATTTGTAAGTTGAATAACTTTTTAAACCCTAGTTCTCGAATTTTAGGATTCAATTTCAAATATTGAATTCAAATTTATATGAATTCATTTAAATTCCAAGATTCAATCAAGTTATTTAAAATAACTTTAATTTTTGACAATCATTTTCAAAAGCTTCAATTCCAATTCCAAAACTAATTTGGATTAAAAAATCAAATTTTAAAACAATTTCAAATCTGTGACTTAACCCATTTCCACGTGCAATCCATATTTGTGTGTGTATAAGTGTGGTCCAGGGGTTCAACACAATGGTGCACAACATCATCATCACAGATTCAATCATATCGATAAGCGATATAACCCATAACGCTTATCTTTATTCACAGATTCATAGATAAGATGAATTTATCAATCACAAAGATTCACTAATATGATTCGATGTGGGTTTCGGATAACCAATTGGAATCCGACTCCCTGTCGCATCGAAATTCAAATGTCGTTCTACGGGTCAAGGGTTTGCATATTCATATAACAATATATACATCACAGATCTAACAGCTTAGCATAAAACATTACATAACATCACATCACATAACAAATATAATAATCCATCACAAAGCATTCAATCGCAATTAAACATCTACAATTAAGATGAATAAATGGGGTGGTTTTAAATTCATTACCTACATAATTACTTTCATTAGTAATCTTTAATCAATGATTAACTATCATGAACTTCAGTTGATTAAGTTTTTATCACCTTCATAATTTATCATTTCTTTAATTAATTATCTTAATTAATTGACCCTTCATTGAAATTAATTTGAATCTTAATCACCTTTATTAATTAATTATTCCTTAATTGATTACAAAATTAATTACTTCTTAATTTATAATGATTTCTCAATCATTTTAAGTTAATTAACCTTAATTAATTATTCTTGATTTAAGTACCTTAATTAGTTAACCACATTAATGAATTACTCTTGAAGTAATTAACCTTTAATATTTGATTATCAAATCTTAAATCTTAAATCTTTAATCTAAATTACTTTCACTAAGTAATTATTATTTTTTATTTAACCATTCATTAATTACCTGATTTATTAACTTAATGAATACAAATCATTCAATTCTATTTATCTTTAAGATAAAACATCCCTCACTAAATTAAAGCTTTTGAAAACAATTAGCTTTCAAATCTATTTTTAACTGATTAATTATTTTCAAATTAATTACCTCTATTAATTTATCACATTAATTATTTTATTTAATTCATTAGCCTTTAAATACTTGATTATAAATCTTTAAAACATTAATTATTCATTCTTAATCACCTTTATTAAGTTTATTATCTTAAAGTAAACTTATTTTAAAACCATTAGTTAATCCCAAGGTTAAACAAGAATTGTTATTTTGAAAGGAAGTGGTTTTATTTAAGAAAATTATTAAGTAAAAATTTGATTTATTCTAAAAGTTCAAAACTGTTTTATTGTGAAACCAATAGACCCGAGCCAGCATCGATACTTCCCCGAGCAATATCATCATCTGCTTCGAGTTTCCCACCAAAACAACCCGAGCCATTCACTTTCGTCCCCACCTATTCTTCTTCCTCCTCCTAAATTTCCTGATACTCGAACACACGCGTGCACGGTGCACACGAACCCAGCCATCACCGATCAAAGCGCCACCCACCAACAAGTCAACGTTGCCTCCCCTGAGCTTCCCAAACACCCAGAATTTCGAACTTGCCCACAAGTCGAAAACGAGCCTTCACGTGCTATCTGAAACTAACCTACCCATCGGAAAAATTCATCGCCACGGCGAACGTGCTCACTGGGATCCACGCCGAACCACCTACCGCTGCCTCACACCACCCCCTTTCGATCCCCCCATGTGCGATTGGCTGAATCGCAACATCAATGACGCGAGTAACTCGTGACTACCACCTACAATCGCACAGCTTAAACCCTAAATCAATACCATTCCAAAGCCCTGATCACTAATAAATTCGATTGGTATTTTTTTTATCGATCCTTGATGCTCCAGCTAACCTTGCCAATAATCACGACCGTTACTTCATCGTGAATCATCGGGAATTGACAGAAAAAGGTTTTCTGATCATCACACAATTGCTTGAGATTTACTTACTAAAAAAAAGATTTAGTTATCAAAATTCATCACTTCGTAACCCCTATCAGTTTCCAAAGTCCATTTATAAAATTAAAAACATTGATTTTTCTGAAATTTATGGATTTTTACTGTAAACTATTTCCTTTGTTAAAAACTACTTTTAAATCTTCTCTAGAATCATTTTAACTCAATTATCTTGTTAATATAAACAAAATTTTGTTTATATATATTAGTCTTAAAGGAACTGAGAGCAGAGACATAAATTTTGAACAAAGTTTTTAAAACCTGTAACAAGAACAGAAGAACAAACTGCCATGCACAACAACTCCACACACAAATACACAGGCAAATTCTATTTAAACAATCAAACAAACACATATCATATTCCATTTTAAGTAATACTACATGCATCTAGATTATACAGGTTTAAATCTATAAATAAAACTGTTTACTCACTTTATATTCAGTTTGAACAGAGGAAATTTTTTCCTTTTTAAGGTTTAAAATGTTTTCAGGCTTTAAAGGGTTTTTTTTTTCGATTTTAAATCTTGATTTCCTCTTCTTTTTGTTTTGACTGCTTCAGGTTGCTTGAATTTGTTTTAAACCAGAAGGTATAGATTTTTCCTTAAAACTTTCTAAATTGTAAACCAAGAACAGTATATCAATTCCTAGACAAATACATGCAGATTTGTAAATATTAACCACAAGCACAACAAGGCAGATCACAAATTCATAGACATCAAATTCAAAAGAAAACGAACCAAACAAACAAATTCAGAGTTGGGGGTTTGCTCACATGGTTATTTGTAACAGAGAAGAAACAGTGGAGAAGCAAGCCTGATTTTTCTTTGATCTCTTTTGAAGATTAGATAGTTTTGAATTCGTTTTAATGCTTCAACTTTGCTTTATTTTCCAGCTTGCAAACTTCAGGGTCTTTTTTTTTTCACTTACATTGAATCTCCTGAAACTTAGATTGATAAATAAAGTTGTTTTTAAATTCTTTGTTTTTATTACTGAATACTAGCATCAAGTTCAAATTTTAAAGAAAAGAAATTTCTTGCCTTCATTTTTTTTTTTTCCTTTTTCCATAGAAACCATTTTCTCCCAGGTTTGCAGATTTAAATTTTCCCTCTTTACTTTGATTTGAACTTTTAAACTTTTAAAACTGAAGCTTGTTGAAGCTTTGAACTTGCATACTTTCAGACTTGTTTGTGATTTGCCATAATACTGAAGCTTTGCATTGCTCTTCATTTTTTTCTCTTTCTGGGTTTCATTCTTTTTCCAGGTTGCTTTTCTTTTTTTTTTCTTTTTTTTTCATTGAACTTTGATTCCCTTTTTTTTTTCCTTTGTTTTGAAACTGGTTTTCAATCTGAAGCTCTCACTTATCCCAGGTTGAACTTCTTTGAAAACAAGGATTTCGTTTCAGATTTTTAGCAGAAATGACAGACCTTCTTTTCTAATTTTTTTTTCTTTGGGGCTTGAGATTTGAGATACCCAAATCTTTGTTTACTGTATATACAGATTTGGTTGAGATATTTAATAATGATTTCATATGGAAAACTGAAAAGTTTTCATAATTTTAAATTCCATTTTTTTATTCAATTAAATAATTTGAATGCCATTTGTAAAGAGGAATTGGTTATGGAATATATGCATGTTGATTTGCTTTCTTGCCTACTTTTATGTATGTTTACATTTGAAATTTTCAATGATAAAAGAATTTTAAATTAAATTTTTTTTTTTCATCATATTTATTTTATAAATAAACATAACTTTTATTCATTGGTATATACATGTAAACATATGCCTTCATTCCAAAATTGCTTACATTTTCCTTCATGTTTACATTTATATTTACACAAGAAATTTTTATTCCAATTATATTCATACATTTAATTTTTGTTCAACATATTTATATACTTATATATTTTTACAATTTCCATTCATACATTTTTTATTCTTGTACAACTTTTAAAAGAAAAGAAGGGTTTAAAAATTTAAATTTCATACTAATAATAGTAATATTTATCTACATAAGAGAATTAAATATTTAAAAATAATCTTTTGAAATCTTATTACATCTCCCACATATATTTAATATTTTAGAAACAAACTATCATTAGCCTTTTTATAAATCACAAGCTTTTAATTTCTATTTTATTTTTAATACATTTTATTATGAAATTCAATATTTATTTACTATATAAAATATTTATTCTTACTTTTTAAATCAAATTTCTATTTATAATCAAAAATTATTCATTTATTCTAGAAATCTCTAACTAATTCACAATTTATTCTCAAAAATAAATAAATTTAATTGCCAAACTAAACTTGATAAATTCCAGGAATGTTACAGATTTCCCCCCTTAAAAAAAATTTCGTCCTCGAAATTGCAAAGAAGACGAGAAAGAAAAGATGATAGATACAGGAATAATTGATCAATTCAGATTGAAATATTTATTCTGCATTCAGTTTACCAAACCAGAATATCAAATAATATGAGAATAAACTCATACAATTATTACACAACATATTTGGGTCCACCGATCTATGAATGTGCAAGGGCCTTTATTAGTTCGAAGGGTTAACTAACCGTTCATAGAATATATCGGATCCCAGAGAATAGATAGACGGATTTAATTTTCAATAATTCCTCAAATACTAGATAGGGATTCCAATTCAGGTCGGAATATCCCAAAGGATATACCAATTTGTACCTCTTCGGACTTTGATATACACAAGAAATTACAGTAGAATTTCGAATTTAGTTTTAATCGATATCGTTCTATTGATACAATTCAATTTTAGCTTTATATTATATTAACCAATTTTCACTTAATTTAAATTTCCAATTTATTTAAAACTCTCAATTTCCAAATTCATTAGAGCTTAAAACGAAAAGCTGATAAGAAATCGATGAAGATACGAAGTAAGGATTTTCTACAATGATTCGTAAGGCTACCATCGCACGAAACTTCTTTCTGGAGCTGTCACGAAGCAATCAAAAGAATTCTGAAATCGAATCAAAGGAGATTGATAGAGAAAAGATATTCCCACTGTTGCAGGGTATTGACCATTGGTAGTGGTACTTCCCTGTCCCCTATCTCGTCCACTTCTCGCACTCATACTCACTATCAGTGAATAGTAAGAGAATTTACTGAGGCATTCGAACGGATATCTTAGGGATTGCTCATTCTAGGGTATACTTCACCCTATCTCTAATGAGTTACTTAATGTGTTATACTCCTGAGCTAAGGTTTTAACCATCAGCTCTGATACCAAATGTAACGATTCGAATTTTTCGCGTTCGAAAATCGACATCCATACTTTACATTGTACTCGAATGCCGCAGATTTGACCGTTCAAATTCGAGTCGCCGGAGCTTATAACACATTAAGTACAACACAGCGGAAGAAAAAGAATAGCATATATCAATATACAACATTTGATACAATATCTGATACAACAGAATGATACAATAGATATCAACATACATCAGAGATATGATACAAGATAATAGCAGCGGAAAGAAAAGATAACACTAGCAGCGGAACAAAGCTCCAATATGGTCTTCAAGAAAGAACTCCAGTATCAGTAATCTCCATCTCCAAAGCACTAATCCAGAAATGGCTCGAACTCCCAAATCAAGATGAAGAGAAGCAACTCGATCCAAATGCGATTGCCAAATCCTAAAGCTGAAAGCTATCGAATCTACACCTACTATTGATTATCTGAAAACCCCAACTCTAGACTGCCCGTGTGGGAAAATAGTGGGCACCCAGAGTTTAGGAAAGGAACAATAAACTCCAGGTCAGTCATGGGACTGGTATGAGCAAACAAAATATTTGGTCTTTAAACAGACAACCAGATAATTTAAAATAAATCCGCAATGCTTTTTGAAAAATGAAACTACCATAAGGCCTCCCGGCACACACACAATGCAAACGCACACATGGGGGAGATTTCTCCTTATGATAGTCAAATATGCTTAATACGAGAAAATTCTTTGATATTATTACTAGTGCATAGTGGAAAATCTTTTGAAAGTATAATATAAATCCTAGCCAGCATAGGTACCATGATGCTATGCCTACTATAGCTGCCATGTTAAATGGCAGGTTCTACAACAAAAACCGTACAAGGCACGTATTGGATGAATGGATTTCCAACAAATGGTCAGGCTAAGGAACTTCCTACTGCCACATGGGATCGCCTCTGGCGGGACGTCCCGAGAAACTAACGTTACGGTTAGATCTCTGCCAACACAAGGCCGGGTTACCTCTGTAACTAGGTAACTACTACACGAATATGTCATCCCCCGGTCCTTTGGGACCTTTATCCGAGGTACCTCTAATCCAACAACCACAAAGCAATCACAAAGTAATAGATCTGCAGTATCCACATGAGTAAGTATCTGGGCTCCATACCATGATACCACCCTTTACCAGAAGGGAATGACACACCCTAAAGGGCGCGACCCTCATAACCTTGCCGCATCTTCCTGTTTCGACCATTTCCGGGGTGTGAGGTCCTGATGCAGTCTCGTCCACAAAGCTACGCTTTGTGCAACAAAGCCATGCTTTGGGTCAACAGATGACCAAAGCAATGATCACAAAGATAAATGATCAAACGAATGATCATATCACAAATGATCAACCAATGATCATCACACAGCAGCACTCAGCACGCCACATTACCAAATTGGGAATATCACTGATAAATATCAACTACATAACCTCTGAGCTCGTACGTCTCAGAGAAGGGTGTTAAGCTAAGAGAATAAATTCTCCGCCACCAAGCAGAAATGTATTTGATAGAGATCAGATAACATCTCAAAGTGTAATGTCGGACATACAACCATACAAGTCTGTTCCGGGTTCGAACAGAACCGAAGGCACTTCCGAAGAAGCCCTTGCAAATCCGGGTATCCACAATCCCGATCGGACTTCCCATCACTAAGGAGAACTCTATACCGGAGCAACTCAGTGCAGAGTCAATCGATAGGTTATCCTATCGTTCTCACAAATACCCGGTCTTCACCACCGGTCTTCAAATGCTATCCATAACGTCGTATCACTATTCGGAATGGGCTATATGACACAAGGTCCTCTCCCGGCAAAACCGAATAGTGAGCGTCATATTTTAAAACACATGGATATGGGATTTTAGTTAAGTCACAACTTATAAAATCCAAAGTTTCTATTTTAAATGGTCAAACAAATTACCATTTTAAATCTTTAAATAAAAAGATTTATTTCACAAAGTTTCACCCAGTTTCACAAAGATCTATCCATAGATTTCAAAACAATTCCCATTTCAATTGGATTAACCCAATTAAATCTTTGAATTAAAGATTTATAGCTTTCAAAACACGTTTCCAAAAATTTATCTAAAACTTGGAATACTATTTTCATTTTTTGACTTGAAGCCCTTTAACACAAATTGAAAGTTCATTTCTTATGTGAAAGCTTCAATCGTTTGAAAACAAATAGTTTTATTTTAGAAAAATCCAATTTATACAAGTTGAAATCTTGGCTTGAATTTAAATTCCAAAACATCACCTTTTAAATGGTTTAAAACCATATAACCCATTTGTAAGTTGAATAACTTTTTAAACCCTAGTTCTCGAATTTTAGGATTCAATTTCAAATATTGAATTCAAATTTATATGAATTCATTTAAATTCCAAGATTCAATCAAGTTATTTAAAATAACTTTAATTTTTGACAATCATTTTCAAAAGCTTCAATTCCAATTCCAAAACTAATTTGGATTAAAAAATCAAATTTTAAAACAATTTCAAATCTGTGACTTAACCCATTTCCACGTGCAATCCATATTTGTGTGTGTATAAGTGTGGTCCAGGGGTTCAACACAATGGTGCACAACATCATCATCACAGATTCAATCATATCGATAAGCGATATAACCCATAACGCTTATCTTTATTCACAGATTCATAGATAAGATGAATTTATCAATCACAAAGATTCACTAATATGATTCGATGTGGGTTTCGGATAACCAATTGGAATCCGACTCCCTGTCGCATCGAAATTCAAATGTCGTTCTACGGGTCAAGGGTTTGCATATTCATATAACAATATATACATCACAGATCTAACAGCTTAGCATAAAACATTACATAACATCACATCACATAACAAATATAATAATCCATCACAAAGCATTCAATCGCAATTAAACATCTACAATTAAGATGAATAAATGGGGTGGTTTTAAATTCATTACCTACATAATTACTTTCATTAGTAATCTTTAATCAATGATTAACTATCATGAACTTCAGTTGATTAAGTTTTTATCACCTTCATAATTTATCATTTCTTTAATTAATTATCTTAATTAATTGACCCTTCATTGAAATTAATTTGAATCTTAATCACCTTTATTAATTAATTATTCCTTAATTGATTACAAAATTAATTACTTCTTAATTTATAATGATTTCTCAATCATTTTAAGTTAATTAACCTTAATTAATTATTCTTGATTTAAGTACCTTAATTAGTTAACCACATTAATGAATTACTCTTGAAGTAATTAACCTTTAATATTTGATTATCAAATCTTAAATCTTAAATCTTTAATCTAAATTACTTTCACTAAGTAATTATTATTTTTTATTTAACCATTCATTAATTACCTGATTTATTAACTTAATGAATACAAATCATTCAATTCTATTTATCTTTAAGATAAAACATCCCTCACTAAATTAAAGCTTTTGAAAACAATTAGCTTTCAAATCTATTTTTAACTGATTAATTATTTTCAAATTAATTACCTCTATTAATTTATCACATTAATTATTTTATTTAATTCATTAGCCTTTAAATACTTGATTATAAATCTTTAAAACATTAATTATTCATTCTTAATCACCTTTATTAAGTTTATTATCTTAAAGTAAACTTATTTTAAAACCATTAGTTAATCCCAAGGTTAAACAAGAATTGTTATTTTGAAAGGAAGTGGTTTTATTTAAGAAAATTATTAAGTAAAAATTTGATTTATTCTAAAAGTTCAAAACTGTTTTATTGTGAAACCAATAGACCCGAGCCAGCATCGATACTTCCCCGAGCAATATCATCATCTGCTTCGAGTTTCCCACCAAAACAACCCGAGCCATTCACTTTCGTCCCCACCTATTCTTCTTCCTCCTCCTAAATTTCCTGATACTCGAACACACGCGTGCACGGTGCACACGAACCCAGCCATCACCGATCAAAGCGCCACCCACCAACAAGTCAACGTTGCCTCCCCTGAGCTTCCCAAACACCCAGAATTTCGAACTTGCCCACAAGTCGAAAACGAGCCTTCACGTGCTATCTGAAACTAACCTACCCATCGGAAAAATTCATCGCCACGGCGAACGTGCTCACTGGGATCCACGCCGAACCACCTACCGCTGCCTCACACCACCCCCTTTCGATCCCCCCATGTGCGATTGGCTGAATCGCAACATCAATGACGCGAGTAACTCGTGACTACCACCTACAATCGCACAGCTTAAACCCTAAATCAATACCATTCCAAAGCCCTGATCACTAATAAATTCGATTGGTATTTTTTTTATCGATCCTTGATGCTCCAGCTAACCTTGCCAATAATCACGACCGTTACTTCATCGTGAATCATCGGGAATTGACAGAAAAAGGTTTTCTGATCATCACACAATTGCTTGAGATTTACTTACTAAAAAAAAGATTTAGTTATCAAAATTCATCACTTCGTAACCCCTATCAGTTTCCAAAGTCCATTTATAAAATTAAAAACATTGATTTTTCTGAAATTTATGGATTTTTACTGTAAACTATTTCCTTTGTTAAAAACTACTTTTAAATCTTCTCTAGAATCATTTTAACTCAATTATCTTGTTAATATAAACAAAATTTTGTTTATATATATTAGTCTTAAAGGAACTGAGAGCAGAGACATAAATTTTGAACAAAGTTTTTAAAACCTGTAACAAGAACAGAAGAACAAACTGCCATGCACAACAACTCCACACACAAATACACAGGCAAATTCTATTTAAACAATCAAACAAACACATATCATATTCCATTTTAAGTAATACTACATGCATCTAGATTATACAGGTTTAAATCTATAAATAAAACTGTTTACTCACTTTATATTCAGTTTGAACAGAGGAAATTTTTTCCTTTTTAAGGTTTAAAATGTTTTCAGGCTTTAAAGGGTTTTTTTTTTCGATTTTAAATCTTGATTTCCTCTTCTTTTTGTTTTGACTGCTTCAGGTTGCTTGAATTTGTTTTAAACCAGAAGGTATAGATTTTTCCTTAAAACTTTCTAAATTGTAAACCAAGAACAGTATATCAATTCCTAGACAAATACATGCAGATTTGTAAATATTAACCACAAGCACAACAAGGCAGATCACAAATTCATAGACATCAAATTCAAAAGAAAACGAACCAAACAAACAAATTCAGAGTTGGGGGTTTGCTCACATGGTTATTTGTAACAGAGAAGAAACAGTGGAGAAGCAAGCCTGATTTTTCTTTGATCTCTTTTGAAGATTAGATAGTTTTGAATTCGTTTTAATGCTTCAACTTTGCTTTATTTTCCAGCTTGCAAACTTCAGGGTCTTTTTTTTTTCACTTACATTGAATCTCCTGAAACTTAGATTGATAAATAAAGTTGTTTTTAAATTCTTTGTTTTTATTACTGAATACTAGCATCAAGTTCAAATTTTAAAGAAAAGAAATTTCTTGCCTTCATTTTTTTTTTTTCCTTTTTCCATAGAAACCATTTTCTCCCAGGTTTGCAGATTTAAATTTTCCCTCTTTACTTTGATTTGAACTTTTAAACTTTTAAAACTGAAGCTTGTTGAAGCTTTGAACTTGCATACTTTCAGACTTGTTTGTGATTTGCCATAATACTGAAGCTTTGCATTGCTCTTCATTTTTTTCTCTTTCTGGGTTTCATTCTTTTTCCAGGTTGCTTTTCTTTTTTTTTTCTTTTTTTTTCATTGAACTTTGATTCCCTTTTTTTTTTCCTTTGTTTTGAAACTGGTTTTCAATCTGAAGCTCTCACTTATCCCAGGTTGAACTTCTTTGAAAACAAGGATTTCGTTTCAGATTTTTAGCAGAAATGACAGACCTTCTTTTCTAATTTTTTTTTCTTTGGGGCTTGAGATTTGAGATACCCAAATCTTTGTTTACTGTATATACAGATTTGGTTGAGATATTTAATAATGATTTCATATGGAAAACTGAAAAGTTTTCATAATTTTAAATTCCATTTTTTTATTCAATTAAATAATTTGAATGCCATTTGTAAAGAGGAATTGGTTATGGAATATATGCATGTTGATTTGCTTTCTTGCCTACTTTTATGTATGTTTACATTTGAAATTTTCAATGATAAAAGAATTTTAAATTAAATTTTTTTTTTTCATCATATTTATTTTATAAATAAACATAACTTTTATTCATTGGTATATACATGTAAACATATGCCTTCATTCCAAAATTGCTTACATTTTCCTTCATGTTTACATTTATATTTACACAAGAAATTTTTATTCCAATTATATTCATACATTTAATTTTTGTTCAACATATTTATATACTTATATATTTTTACAATTTCCATTCATACATTTTTTATTCTTGTACAACTTTTAAAAGAAAAGAAGGGTTTAAAAATTTAAATTTCATACTAATAATAGTAATATTTATCTACATAAGAGAATTAAATATTTAAAAATAATCTTTTGAAATCTTATTACATCTCCCACATATATTTAATATTTTAGAAACAAACTATCATTAGCCTTTTTATAAATCACAAGCTTTTAATTTCTATTTTATTTTTAATACATTTTATTATGAAATTCAATATTTATTTACTATATAAAATATTTATTCTTACTTTTTAAATCAAATTTCTATTTATAATCAAAAATTATTCATTTATTCTAGAAATCTCTAACTAATTCACAATTTATTCTCAAAAATAAATAAATTTAATTGCCAAACTAAACTTGATAAATTCCAGGAATGTTACATAATGAAACTGTGTTAACAAAAGCAACTTGTTGAGTCGACGGGGTTAAATCAACTCAAAACCATCCAATCGGTGCTTGAGATAGTGGAACCATGCTCAAGTACACCTCATTTACCTACCGAGTCAATGAATGCAAATCGACTCAAACTGTGGGATTGACGAACTCGATCCCTACCTTCTAAGAACTGGTGTTGCTCCAACAACATTTGGAAGGCTCAAATCAAAGCCGCGCACCGCTTCTTGGGTTGTGGAATCACATCCAAGCAAATATAATTATTTAAGTCGTGCACTCCCATAAGCTGCACATCACTTCTTGATCCGTGGAACCACGCTCTAGAAGCATGAACCCCTCACGTTACTCGAAGAATAGCAACGTCAAGAAGTACCAAACCATTCTAGATCCACAGGTTGTATCAATCCCACAAGGCATGCATTTCATAAGTCGCGCGCTCTTAAAAGACGCACACTCCCATAAGCCGCACGTCACTTCTTGAGCCGTAAAACCACGCTCTCAAAGCACCATCATCAAATCATTAAGATTATAAGTACCGGTATTATCCTAACAGCACCGAGAAACTCGCCTATTACAGGACTAACAAGAATCTACTATCAAAAGTAATTGACATGAATCCAGCAATGTCGTACAACTAGAAATTGGCGAAGAATTCCATTCGTTGATCTACAAAATCTCTAGAGTCGAGACGCTCGAGCCATAAGTTCTCGAAGATAGGAACCGCAAGGTAGATTGGCTGCATACATCTAAGGAATCACTCGAATCAACTGGTTATTTGACAAGTTTTTCGGAGAAAACAACCCTATGAAGTAGGGGGCACACACATACCAACATTTAGTTGAAAGGAAAACTACTCCATGCGCCTATTTCTCCAAACATTTAGTTATAAATTTAGTTATAAATTGCAGAAACACAACACTTCAATATGGAGAATAGAAATTATAGAAAAATAAATCATGTTATATGCACAGATAAGTAGTATAAAAGCAAGTTAAGTACATGACAAATAAGGAAGAACATAGAAGAGATAATAGTTGAAACATTAATCTTTTCATTCCTTATAACATTTTCTATATAAAGTCAAAATGTAGGGGCCGTACCTATACAATATCAGGCAATAAAAAGAAAATTATAGATGCTACAACAAAAAAATAAGTGTAGATTCTACACTTGTACAATATACATGACAAACAAATCAAAATGTCCCAATATCCAGCTCCATTATCACTCGAGCCTGTCAATGTTTCTTTCCACCACTTCATTTCTTTCCATTGGTCGGAAGTTTCTTCTTCTCAAAATCCCCACCAGGAGTTGTGTCGCTGCCAAAAATATCAATTATCGCCTCCTCGTCAATGTCTCCTCCTTGTTCTTCGACCTCCTTGGAGGACTTCCCCTTGGTATTGTGCTTCAAGGACTTGCAGGAGCTCCTCAAAGACTTTTTCTCCTCATTCTTTTCCCTCTTAGCTGCCACTATTTGCTGTTTAGTTTTACTTAGATGGCCGGCTTTGTCTACCTGCTCTCGAGTGTCAACTACTGTTAAATCGCCCTCCAAAAATACAAAAGGTCGTCCAGGCCATGCAACGCAACAATCTTCTCCGGCCCTGATTGTGAGCTATACACGGGCATGGTGATCAAAGCAGCTACAAACATAAGCATTGAGGCAGTCCAAATAGAAGCAACCACCAGGACCGAGGAAATTGGTAGTTCAATAAGCAAAGAAAATGGACCTATAAGATCAAAAACGAAAGCATTCAGTTCATCTTGTTCTTGCAGCGTGAGATAAAGATTCTCAAAATCGAAAGAAACAAGAAGGTTACCTGCATCAAAGGTGTGACCGAGAATTTCTATCTCATACTTCCCACCGTCTCCTTCTTTAGATGGCTGCACGATCTTTGGTGAAGTTCCAGGACTACCCAAGGCTTTTTGAACAGCTACTGAAGGGGTGGACAACAAAGCAATACTGGATGAAACTGGAATAGTTCCCGACTGATCACGAGGCTGTTTGATTATTCGCTACGACCATAACTGAAGGGCTTTGACAACACCTTAGCAGTTGTAGTTGTAATTGCAGTAGCGTAGGCAGTCTTCTGCTCCCTTTCAATCCGAATGATCTCTTGACCCTCTACCAAACCTTCTTCGCCTCTTCGTTGGGATAGGCGTCCTCTAGCTCTTGCTAGGCATACACATCCCCGTTTTCTCAAAAATTGGCCATTAACTTCTTTCCAAACAACATCAAGATTACATGGGAATATAGTTCCCAGATAGCCAATGGCTACCCTAATGCAGCAAGAAGTTAACATAGAAATTCAAGATGGTGTCATCCATTTTCTCCATCTTCCTTTCAAAGGTATCCTGCGACTCCAAGTAGTTCGCCATCACGGTGGCTTTCTCAACTTCAACTTGGGTCTTTTTAGCATTAAGCTATGCGACTCTTTCATGAAGTGAAGCAATCATTTGAGCCTAGTCGGAAATGGAGTTGTCACGGGATTCCATAATTCCCGCATAATCAACAATTTCTTTTTGTAAGCTTCGACTGCTTTGTCATGACCAGCACTAATTCGCTTCTGAGCTTCAATGATCTCATCTCGAATTTCAAGCTCCTTTTTCAGCTTAACCTCATTAGCATAGGCCTTCTTGATTTCGTCTTCAAACATGACCTCGATTGTTATGTGAGGCTCTTTTAATTCCTTCAACAAACTAGCATTGCCCTTACACTCTCAAAGTGCAGGCTCCCTCTTCTTTGTCAATTGCTCAATTCTTGTGTCACGTTCCTCCAACATCATGCCATAATCATCCCTTTCCGACACAAAGGGAAGGATTTCTTGGTAGTTTTTATGGTTTGTTTCCACCAGTTGCTTACATAACTTCTCCCATCCTTCAGCTTGATCCAAATTGCTTTAAATTGCCTGGAGATGGGGTATATAAGAATCTTTATGGATCGGGTGCATGTCACGATCAAATTAAGATCCCTTCAGAAACCATCCAGGGAGCACGACTTCAAGCTTAAGTGGACTAGACGGGAGAATATAAGCAGGTCTCCTACGGGGGCGTGAATAACCAGAAACAGGCACTACATGAGTCGAAAGAGTCTGGGTTGATGGGGAGACTCGAATAGTAGAAGTCGGAACTTCAATTCCAATCGAGACTGGAGCTGGGGCAAATGCTTGGTGCTTGGAAGGATGAGAACCATGGTCCAACTTCAATTTCTTGGGTGCTCTTCCCCGTTGTCCGAGTTTTCATCTTACCATAACCACTCCTATAAACTCTACCTCGGTCCTTGTCTTCCCAACGATGAACTTCAGCTTTCAAATCTTTCCTCCATCTCTACTCTTTCTCAGTTTCTTAGGGTTGATGATAGCTTGAAGTCCGTCATGACCAGCACTGTGTGTAAGTAAATTGTTTAAGGTCCTTATAACCCCACGACATCCCATAGTAGCTGATAAAAGAAACGAATAAAGAGGTTTAGCGATCGAAAATGAACCTAGATAATGTGTATGTAAGCGTATGCGACCCTAATGAAATGTGTAACGTGTTGTAGGTGGCCTAAAAGGACTTTACAATCTGAATCAGGAAGCGACTATAGTGGGACCAAGGCTAACTCTAGACACAGCATGACCGGGGAGAGAAGACAATCCTTTAAACTTGAAATCATCTCCTATGAGTTCATTGATGTCAACATAAGCATTGCTCAAGTTCCCGTAGTTAATATCAGTTTCCTTAGGCGGAGAACCATGAAGTCGTTCGGCTGCTGGGGGAGCATCTTTGGCAATAATCTCCTGTGGAGGCGAATCCAGGAGAATATGACTCATTCCTGAAGTTTTGTCACATTATTTGAAGTCTCCTTCACTAGAATTTGCATTAAATTCCTCATTATTAGAGGAGAAATCATAGCTACTTCCGTTCTCAATTTTTTTTGCAGTCGATCGGTTTAAATGCTTGGAATATCACAAAAACTGAGTACACTGAACCCGAGATTAATTTTGCATAGTGGACTACTGACCAAAAAGTAGTCGCATAAAGTAACTCTATGGCTATGAATACATTGTTTTTTTCGCTGGATAGTAATGAGTTTAATAGAGTATCTATATATAAGTTTGCATTTGAAATTTGGAGAACTTTGCAAGTTACACATGAAGGAACAAGTAAGGTTAAACAGACCAAAACTTCCATGTTAACAAATAGTTTCAATTATTCAAAATGAGTCCATATCTAATATATATATAGTAGATTCCAAGATAAAGTGTACCCACTTATTGCACTAGGTAATAAAATTTCTGAGGAGGATTAAATTTGAAAAATCCTCAATTCTCCTACTCCTGAATGTGATCAAAAGACTCTTGCAATCAAAGAGGTTAATGACATTAGCGTTCTAAAAATTGAAGAATTAATTGACAATTTAATGTCTTTTAAATGTAGGTCAGGAGCGAATGCAAAGCAATAAAGAAGAAATCTATAACTTTTAATGGAATGACAGATAATCTGGATTCAAACAGCGATGATGATGAAGAAGTTGCTTTCTTGACAAGGAATTTTAGAAAATTTATAAAATATAGGAGATGAACAATTTCAAAAGCAATGACAACAAAAATCCCAAAACTGAAGTGGAAGCAGAAATGGCATTAATTATTATAACTACTATGAACTTGGCCATATATAATAAGACTGTCCATATCCCAATAAACTGAAAACTACACCAAACACTGATTCACCTAGAAAACAGAGAAGAGCCTATGCTGCAACATTAGACAATTCAGACACATCCTTAAGTGTAATGAATCAGATATAGAAATTGATAACATATGCTTCATAGCAGTACATAATTTAAAACAGAATGGTGAAATGGATCAGAAAAATGTATGCTTTTAATAAATCGAAAGTTTTAATTTCTTGAATGAATTTTTTTATTGCTTTATTGGTTGTTAGGAATATCCTATAGATTAATAATAATATTGGTTGAATATTTGTGATTATATTTTAAATTTAAATATTTTATATTTTAAAAATATAATAGTAATATAATATATTTTTAAAATTATTTTTCTAAAAGTATAATTATAAATATATATATAATAAAAAACGATATAGTTAAAGAAAAAACTTTTTTGAAAAATTCGACATGTATGTCGGAATACATCTCTAGCATATGTTGACATACTTAGGCAGATTTTCAATTTAAAATTCAAATTTGAATTTTCCTCCACCTTTTCGCCAAATCCTATGTTCTAAAAAGATGTCTTTACCAGAGAACATGTCATTTGATTCTCTATTTACTTACTCTATCTCCATCCATTCATATTTTACTTTCATTTTCAAATTCACAGATCATAAACTCTCTTATCTCTTCAAACTTCTCTTCAATGGCATCCTCAAGTAATACTAATGTAACTATGAGGCCTTCTAAGAAAATAAAAGAATATATTTTTAATGATTAAGAAACCATGCAAGCCTATAATGAGTATATATCTTTTGGAAAAGTCTTTCTCGGAAGATTTGCTATTTTTGAAGATTTTCCTGCTTACAATCTTTTTAATCTTTGTTTGCAAAATTAAATTTTTGGTTTAATCGATGCTTCTCAAAATAATTCAGTTTTTTATACAAAATTGGTGAAGATGTTTTATGAAAATTTAAAAGGGAAGTTTCATAATGGAAGGGAAGGAAAAGTTTGGAGTAGTATCAAGGGGACACATATTGTTTTAAATTGTGAACATTTGGGTCACATTCTTGGTGCAACTAGTGGAATGGACCTTTCAACTTTCCAAATTGATTTTCAAAATTGTGAAATAATCCATGACATTTTCAAAAGTGATGATGATTTTGAATTTAAAAACAAAAATTTGCATCCAAAAGCAAGAATTTTAAGCCTTCTTTTGCAACAAAGTATTACTCCTAGAACATGTAATTATAATAAGCGAACACAAAAAGTTTTCAAAGCTCTTTTCGCCAATTATCGTCACTCTGACATAAATTGGTCCCAAGTCATTTTGCATGAACTTTTTGTTGAGTCACAAGTTTTATGAAGGTTTTGATTTCTGACAAATAACTAAAGGCGATCGACAAAACAAGGTCATAGCTACATATGGTACTCTAGATTGTAGGTTGATTATTTGATATTATAATAGTGATAAACTTGTTAAAATCTATCCTCAAATAATCATGCATTTCAAGAAAATCAATATATATACGAATAAATTGTAGTTGCACATTCAGTGTGCAACTTTACAGGGACCGGTCGACCGGTCACAATATATGCGGTCGACCGTTCCTGCATAATTTGCACACTGAACGTGCACACATGCACATAACGTATATATATTTGAATTCCTGTCTACTGGTCACTTTTTAACCTGTCGACCGTTTTTAAACAGAAAGCAATTTTTCCAAAAGACACTTCTTTTCTCCAAAGGTTTCATCTCTTACCTTTCACCAAAGATCATATCTCTTAATGGCAACTGCTCACAAAGAGTTACAACCATTCTTATCTATATAAACTCATCTAATTCGTTGATTAAAAGAACATGATTTTATATGCTTTTTACTCTAATCTCTGATCTTACTTTATATATACTCCTGCATTCTAAAAAGCTCTCGATTATTTATTGAATCATTGAAACTATTTCATATCTTTTGATTCAATAAGTAATATACTTTCCTTAATCTTTTCAAAACATCATTCGCATACTTTGAGGATAAGATTATAGGAAGGGTGTACTACTAGTGACAAATCCGTGTTTTCAAGAGCACAAGTTGTCAACAACAATTGTATTTGTTCTTTTGTTGAAGTCCTCTGTGTTGTAAGAGGCAAGTGTTGAAGTCCTCAGTGTATTAGAGGCGTGAAATCCCGTTCAGTTGCTCGGGTGTTGTAAACCTGTTCCTCCGGGTTAAGCGAGGTAGTTAATAGTGAAAATCCAAATAGAAGTCTGGGACTGGACGTAGGACGGTGCTCCGAACCAGTATAAAAATCTCTGGTGTGATTTTTCTATTTTTATTTACTATGCTATTATCATCTATTTCCGCATTTATATTGTAGACCATATTACACGATCCGTGTGTACTATATTAGCACATATAATTGTATACACACAGCACTTTCACTTTTTTTGAAAAATCATTCTAAACATGTAAACACTATTTCATGTTATGTATCTTACTAATATTTTTCATTATTTTGGTGTTGACCTTAAAAGAGAGGAAATAATTACTCGAAAACATTTGACAAGGCCAACATTTCACTTAACATATTTCACCCTTTTCGAGCATTATGAAATACTTACGGAAAAGGAATAATGGTTGGATTGGGAAGAGGAGCAAGAAATTAGAGAAGAGGAGGAAGAGAAATAGGAAGGAGAGGAAATGGAAGTCGAGGAGAAAGAACAAGAAGTGGAGGATACTACCTTGGAATGTATCGATATGCCACCTAATCCATCCAACAAAGATCTTCTTAAAAATCATTGGAAGATCATTCACAACTAAAGAAAGCTTAATAAATCATTCTCTAAGAGATTTACCTCAATTTTCAATAAAATAGATAAATTCTTTGGAAAGATCATCCGCAAGCTTGGTGGTTCTTCTTCATCTTTGTTCACGTATCTCTAGTTGCTTGTTTAAGCTATCTTTGTATTTGAATTTTCTAACTTTAAAGCTTATGTTAAATCTCATGCATGTTAAATATCATGTATTTTTCTTTTATCCTTGTACTCATCCTTATTATCAATGAACATTTTATTTCTTATTTTATACATTGTCAATTGTTTCTGGAAAGTCCTACTAATATAATAATATAGGCTAAAATAATATAAATGTAATATAAAGTTGAAAAATGTATTGCATATGTCGACATATGCAAATCATGTATGTCGACATACAACGACTAGTTTTCAAAGAAAATTTAAATTAAAAAATAATAACTACCGAATACCAATTCATTTCAAACGACTTCTTACCCCTATATATACATATTGACTGTAGAAATCATTATTTTCAGTCTCTATCTTCATTATTTTTCATATATAACTTATCTCTTTAATAATGACTTCCCAACATTAAGAAACTGTGCGAAAACTTTGAATAAACTCTTAAATCATTCAAGAACATTCTTTCATTCTAAGAAACCAGAGGCACTTAGAATTAACTCAAATGCAGATGATCAAGGAGCAAGAAAGGCATTTCGACGCGATTCAATGGATGATTTCTGCCTTGAAGAAGAACCAATCACTAATTCAGAGTGTGCCTCAACAATGATGATGAAGATTAGGATGCTATCAAAGTGAATCCAATCTTTGGCACTGATGGATGGGTTAAAGTTCCTCGAAATGTCTAGTTTAAATAGGTTTGATTGTATATAAATGATAGTACTTGGTTTGGTTTGGAGTTGATTGGTTTGATTTATGTAGATTTATTTGAACGTAGTGTGATATTAATCTTGTTGGATTGGGTGAATTTTTAGATTGATTATGATTATTTCGTGATTATCTAATTTTACATATCACTTATTGTTTTTATACAATCATTCTCATCATCATTATGTATAATTCTTATACATATCAATTAGTACTTTATTTAGAGGGAGCTAGGGTTAGAATTAGAGTAAGAATTAATGCTAGAGTTATAGTTTTAGGTGGTTATTTTTGTTGATGACAAAGAAGGAGAAAGAAATAAAATCTAGGGATAGATTATGGGGGATTTTGGTAACCCAGGAGGAGTAATATTATATTTTATATACAGATTTGTCATCATCAAAAGAGGGAAGATAGTTAGTACACTTTAGTTTTTGGTTTTGATGATAACAACCATAAGACATTATATAAAATATCGATACTTGTGTTTTATCAAGATATATATACTGAAGGATATTAGTTAGGTGTTGATTAGGAAGATTGTACCGTATCAAAAGTAGATTAAAAGTGCTAATGTCAAGTGTAGATTCAAGATGATGGTAATTGAAAACTCAAGAGTATCGAAGAGTTCAAGATTTCAAGATATTCCAGATAAATTGCAGAGTCATAGAATTTTTATTAAACCCTGATAACAATTTCTTGATCTCTTTCTCTATTTCAAATAAGTTTTAAATATTTTTGAAATATTTGAATTTTAATATAATACTTTCAAACATCTATCCAAAATATTTCTCAAAATAATTTCTTAACCTTCTATATCTACAAAGATACTATTTTAAGTTTTTAATTGTTTTCTAATCTATTATATATTTTTGGTATTTTAGTTTATATCTTCCTTTTTTTATTTTGATATTTATATTTTGACTTTAGATATTTAATTATAATTTATAACTCTATTGATTTTATATATATTATTTACATTATATTGAATAATTTTATTAAATCTTTCAAAATTATTTTATAAAGTTTTATAAGTTATATTTTGATTACAATGTGTATAAAATATATTTAAACGATTCTACAAAGTATCAGCTTATTTTACAAAGCAACAAATTTTCAAAAATAATATTTTTAGAGTGTTTTTCAATTTTGTGAAGAGTGTGTCGACATACTCTATGTCGACATAGTGGCCATAATTCTCAAAATTCAAATTTAAATAGAAGTGCATTTTCATCATATCACTTCATGAATGGACATGACAGTTGTTTCCTTGTATATACCAGACTTCCAAACGTATTTTAAACATCTACTTTCTTATTCATCTCTCCTCCTTACACTCTCTCATTTTTTACATCAAAATATAACCAAACTCTACCGAAATTTTACCAAAATCAAATTCAATCATCACTAGTTTGAATCTTCTTCGTCTACTTTTTGATTTCTTTCATTTCTCTCACTCTGATAAAGATCAAAGTGCTATTAAAGGGTTATAGGATCAATTGTATTCAAGATCATAGATCCGAGTCTATAAAATTCTATCAAATCATACTGCTATACTTGTGGGTGTGATTGTAGCCCACAAAATCAATTGAAATTGCTTAGTAGCCTATAAATCTAGTGAGTGTGCTTTTAGCCAGGAAATTAAGTGACTCTTCTCGGAGGTTGGGATTCTGGAGGGTGTGTCCCGTAGCATTGGAATCGAGATTATATTTGTATTTACTAATTGAAAAGAAATTCGTATAAGGAATTGTGCGAGGCTGGATGTAGGGTAACTTTGAACCATTATAAAATCCTAATTGTTCCTTCCTTTTTACTTTTACTTATATCTGCACTTTGAATCAATTATTTCTGTGATTGTTAATTACATCATTCCAACTAGAATCTTAAAGAATTTGAAAATTATTCATATAATCAATTAAACACCATTCACCCCTCTCTGGTGTTAATTTAGCCTTAAGATCTCTATTCCGCTGACCCACATGGGTCATGATTATTTTGGTAAACTTGGTCTGATTGGTACTTAATGTTGAGTAGGGGCTAATTGGTACTTAATCAAGTAGCTGTAAAGATGTCCATTGTTACAATCGCATCGTATGTAGTAGGACCAAACTAACAAATTATACAACCATCAATCTATCATTCATTTCATTGTATTATTTCTTTTAGATAGTGAACTGTTAAAAATAATCCCATCACCATTTTAGTAAATCTTATATATTGCCTATATTATGATGTATTTCATTTATATATATATATATATATATATATATATAAAGCAAAACCCTGGTCAAACCGGTCAAAGTGAAGCCTTTTTTTCAATTCCCATAGCACCCTTATTGCAAACACCAGTTAACCAAAGCTATTAGGGCACTTTTATCTTTGTACAACCGATTGATCCATGTTCCAACAGCTACATCTTCCCACGTTTCAAATTCAATACCTGCCTTCCTCCTCTTCTTCTCTTTTTTCTCCGTATTCCTTTTTTCTCTTCTTCCTTTTTCTTCTACGTCAAAAAGATTAGTCCTTCACCTTCTCCCATTTTCAACACTATTGAACTGAATTTACCAACTTTTCTTCTTCCCTCCTGCCGCGACGACGCTGTCCTTTTCAATGTTGCACGGAAATCTATGGCAACCAATTTTGGACAAACTGCAACAAACGTCGATTCTATTACTCAACGTAAGATCTCAAACTTATTCTGCAGTATAATCATCTCTCTTATCGCTTACATAAATCAATCGTAGCCCTAATTCCTCTTTCTCCTCCACAAATTCTTGGAAAAGCCCAAATGATTACCCACATCGCTTTTGTCCTAGATTAACAAATTCTCTCTCAAGTACTTAAAGCACTTAAATATTAATTATTTTTGTTGTTTTTATCTTTTTTATTTCAAATTTGATGATTTTGATGTTAAAACTAAAATTTTCAGACTTGCTGTATGAAAACCTGATATGCTAAATTTCATTATTTATTTTGGTTAATTTAAGAAATTACATTAGGCTTGGATTTAATTTTAGTTGATCTAATAGTTTGAGTTCTGTTTACACTAATTTTGAATTTTGATTTAAGAGTTTGAGTTGATTTGATTGTAGCATTGTCCCTCAACTGTTGTATGCTCGTGAATTTTCATTTGCATCAGTAGATAGTTTGTGTCGGGTTTTATTTGGATTGTCATAATCGATCTCTGTGATAAAGACGGTAAGTTTACAAAAATAACATAGTACAATGCAAGTATGAATTGGGATGATATATTGACTACAAAATTTAATGGCTTATTGTATCTTAGCATCGGAATAAAACCAAAAAGAAACAAACTTGGAAAGCAAGAGGGCTTCATGCTGATACGTGAACAAGTACAAAAGGAATGGAGGTACTATTTTGTTTTCATCTTTCGCTTATTTGATTCTAGACTGTTCATTTCATGTTTACATACATTTGTATCCAAAACTAAAATGAAAAAGAATGATCTTTTAGCTACTATTATCCAATTTGCTACTTAGACTCATGTATGACGGGATGCTAGCTGATGTAGTGATAAATTATCACTCTTCCATGTACCAAGTTAATGTTAGTTACTTTGTTTTCTACTGCCAAACTGAAGTATTTTACCTACATGTAGATAGAAAATTAATACAGTTTATCAACCTTTTCAACTACGGAGACTTCACAGATGCTATCAACTTCTGTCCTTGCATTTTCTTCAAGTAAAAATATGAAGTAGAAATAGGTCCCACATCTAATCCTGCTTATGTTTGGTCATGTAAAAATAATTATAATGAGATATGCTAACAGATCATATGTCCTTTTGCTGATAATTTAGTATAGGACTGTATTTCAGTCTCTGTTTTATATTTTTTTTTTAAAAGAGATATTATTATCATTTTGTTAGAACTCTTTAATATTTCTATTCCATGATTACATTTGTTTATGATTGCAGTTGCACTCAACAAAAGTGAATAGTATTTAATTAAGATGAATTGATTCATTTCAATATAACGTACCCTTTGACATTTTAGTCATATAACACGTCAATAAGATGAAAATTAGTTGATAAGGCATGAATACTTATGAGTAGCATGTTTGATTAATTTATATTATAGGAAAGTTCTGTTAAACCATCTTGGACATGCATTGTTCAAAATACTTTGAGTTTGTTTTTCCTATGTTTCCATGGTTTTGGTTGATTACATTAGGATAGCAATTGCACAACTTGTTCTATGTCTTACACTGTTCTTAATTAATCCTCCTTCCAATATTGATTGTTATCATGATTAAAAAGTGATAGCTTTTTTAAAGTTTATTCAGTTTATATGATTGGTTTTCAGTGATATTTGTATTCTCCCAATTTGCGAATTGATTTCGATTCAAATCCTATTTGCAATCATAGCTTCAGCTTTCATTATATCTTGGGTCTTCAGTGTTTCTTCAGGTAGCTCTGTTCTCCACTTAAAGCATTCATTGCTTTCAATCATGGTCGCGGCAAACAATCTTTAGTGAAGAAGCTTTGAAGGTAATAACCATCTTACTGTTTATTCACAGTAAAAAAAAATAAGATTTTAGTCGTATTTTACTATTATTTATCTCCTGTAATTAATGCATTTGCAAAGAAGCTGCAGTATTTTGAACTTTCAATTTAATTATGTATTATTTGGTTGAATACCGGCAACGTTTTCCATAACTTCATCACAATGAATGCATTAAATTACAGATGTCGCTATGTTTACTTCGTTACTGTAATAGTTAAAATATTATTATACAATCGTATTTCCATGGTTTCATATTTAGATAGGACTGTAGTCTGTAAAAGCTATTTAAATTTTATACATGAGAAGCTGGACAGTAATGCAATCACTAGAGTTTTTTATATTAAAGAAAAATATAATACTTTTGTTTTAATAGAGAAAAGGTTAGACAATAAATAAAGTAGTTTACCTTATAATTATATTACTAAATGATATAAGACTACAAGGGTTTGCTAGCATCAATTTTATGCATTTCAATGTTGGTTTATTCAACCTTGAATATTACTTCCTGTATATCAAAAATTTGGCAAAAATACGTACTAGAGTATTACTTACGTCCATCGTTCAGTTATGGCAATGCCCACTAATTTGAATCATTGACATGGCTGATAATTTAGTATACGACTGTATTTTAGTCTCTGTTTTATTTTTATTTTTAAAAAGAGAGATTATTATCAGTTTGTTAGAACTCTTTAAAATTTCTATTTCTTGATTTCATTTGTTTAGATTGCAGTTGCACTCAACGAATGTGAATAATATTTAATTAAGATGAATTGATTCATTTCAATATAACGTACCCTTTGACATTTCAGTCATACAACACGTCAATATGATGAAAATCAGTTGATAAGGCATGAATGCTTATGAGTAGCGTGTTTGATTAATTTATATTCTAGGAAAGTTCTATTAAACCATCTTGGACATGCATTGTTCAAAATGCTTTGAGTTTGTTTTTTCTATGTTTCCCTGGTTTTGGTTGATTACATTAGGATAGCAATTGCACTATTTGTTCTGTGCCTTACACTGTTCTATAATTAATCCTCCTTCCAATATTGATTGTTATCTTGATTAAAAAGTGATAGCTTTTTTAAAGTTTATTCAGGTTATATGATTGGTTTTAAATGATATTTGTATTCTCCCAATTTGTGAATTGATTTCGAGTCAAATCCTATTTGCAATCATAGCTTCAGGTTTCATTATATCTTGGGTCTCCAGTGTTTCTTCAGGTAGCTCTATTCTCCACTTAAGGCATTCATTGCTTTCAATTATGGTCGCGGCAAACAATCTTTAATGAAGAAGCTTTAAAGGTAATAACCATCTTACTGTTTATTCACAGTAAAAAAAACAAGATTTTAGTCGTATTACGAAAGCTACAGGGCACGCTAATTTTTTTCTTCTAAGTATTAACATGTGCATATATTTATAACATGCGAAAACAAAGGCAAAATGATTATTGGATGCTTTTGTGTGGTGGCAACAATTTTGTTTGTGAGAGAGTATGATGTTGTTCCCATATATTGAACTACTCTTATATATGGAGTTTCCTTAAGAACTCTCTACTTTCCCATGCATAGGGTTCACCGATTCAGCCTCGGCATGTTTTAAAGGCTCAGGGCTTCAAATTATTTAGAAATATCAGTAAAAAAAACGATATTAACTAAGTGTTATATTCAAATGTGCAATTGAATAATAACAATATGCTACTACTATTGCTGTAGCAAGAAACTTTGAAGGATAAATTAATACATATTTGTAAACATAATACTACATACATCTCAAATATCAAGCAAATTCTATATCTTTGATTTGTGAATGCAATTTTTTTTATCCATAAAATCCCACGTCTTCCTTTCATGGAATTTTTGGTAACTTATATAACTTTTGAGCTGCTGCAGGCTATTGGAGGGTATTGGTTTCATTATTTGAATACTGATGGGACAAAAGAAGTTGAAGATGTGTCACTCTATAGAAGAACGAATCAAGAAACTAAAAGCCGCAGAAGGAGATATGTGCAAATCATGGATGCAATTTTAAATGTTGTCAATTTGACTATTATTGTTGATATGCTCTACAAGTTGGTGTATTAATATTATTTTTGATTGAAGTTTAATTTTATGTTTATTAACACTTCAGTTAAGGTGTAAAAGAGTGATGTGGCATGACTTTTACCCTAAATTGCATACGGAAGTGGTTGTTCTTATATGTAGAATTTATTCTCTTACAATAAATGAGTATTATACAAGATTTACCAATTCAATGTTATTCAACCATATTTACTTTTCATTGTTTCAATACAAAAAA
Organism: Allium cepa; assembly: GCA_030765085.1. NCBI lineage: Eukaryota > Viridiplantae > Streptophyta > Magnoliopsida > Asparagales > Amaryllidaceae > Allium > Allium cepa. The sequence continues at coordinate 621,072,763 of CM060942.1, forward strand.
TAGGTGTGCCCTTTCCAGTTTATGTATACTACTTATTATAATCTTGATTTTTATTTTATTCTCTCTGAAAGTTTTATTTTTATTATCTACAAATTTCTTTGGTTTCAAGATTGAAGAACTTGGCTACAGAGAACGGTGATATTACATGTTTAATGGATTTGAATTTGAATAGATATATAAGAAACCACAATGTGTATGTGTCTCTGTGTGTGTATATTTCACTACCATAACTGTAGCACACACAAAATTTTCACCCTTCCTTCTTGGCACACGTCTAACGGACTTGCCACCATACTCGTATATATATGTATATATATATATATATATATATATATATATATATGTATGTATGTATGTATATGTATACATATATATATATGTGTATATATGTATACATATATATATGTATATGTATACACATATATATATGTGTGTGTATATGTATATGTATATATATATATATATATATATATATATATGTGTGTGTGTGTGTGTATACATATACATATATATATATGTGTGTATATATATGTATATGTATATATATGTATATATACATATACATACATAGATATATGTATGTATGTATGTATGTATGTATGTATGTATGTATCTATATGTATGTGTGTGTGTGTATGGAACTTGTTTCAAGTGCTTAACTATAATACATTTCATAGTCCAAATCTTATTGTTTAATTATGCTTTCATATCTGATATAGGTTTAACAAGAATACCATGCACAACTCTTCATTTAACTTTCATGTATGCTGCTACAATTCATGAACCATAAAGATCTTACTTCGCATATGAAGGTAAATATATACATAAATACATATAAAATTAAAAGGACATTGAGAAGGTAATAATAAATAATTTTTATAATAATTTTTAATATAGCTTTGTTTTGTTTCAGATTCCAGATGTTGAACAGGAAACAAGGAGGTAGATGCAGTGGTTGTGGATGAAGAGGCGACTAACGTTGAGCTAAAATACTCAGTGGGGATGACAACTGATGATGAACTTACCCCATGAAACTTCGGTGAAGAAGAGATGAGACCTCAATCTGGTTTATTAGACTGCTTGGTTCAGGTTCTTAACTCAGCTAGATTATACCGCCCTTCTCAAAAGCTTGCATCACTTGTTTATTTGTACACAGCATAGTCATAATGCTTTGATTCCATGTCATTTCGAGAGGGGTGTACACCATTTAAACTTTGATGTGAATAAATGAGCTTGTTATCTTCTAACGTGAGCTATCAAGTTATTGAAAGGAAAATCTTATGCTTTTCGTGGATTCAATTTTACAAGTTTGTACTCAATGAATTCATAAGCTTTATAATTCCAATATATCGTGTTGCTTATAGAACTCAATTTGTTTTTCTCGAAATTTTATTCCAGTCATGACATACTGATACGTAGCTTTAGACTGAAAGCCCACTTTGCATAAATGCAATTTCATAGGAATTAACCTAAAATTATGGTCATAGTAACATTGTTTTGACAACCTAGCTCTTTCACGTGACGTGATCACTACCTCTTTGAAAATAAATCTATATAGCTCATGGGGTAAGTTCATGTAATATTCTTTATATTCATCCAGTACTAATTCATGGTATTGGTGATATAAGTCCACTTGCATAATGTGGTATTGATGAATGAGGCTATAAATGTTAACGAATATATCAATTGACATGGGATCATCACATGGATGATTAGCATAAATAATGAGCAAAACATACATAAGAACAGTTATACATGAAATAGATGATAAATGAGCGAATCTATGTAGGGTTGTTTGCATGTAGGAATTTTGGAGTGCTGTATAAATTGTGCTACAGGGAGTAGCAGCAAAAAAGAGAAACTGCTGAATGTTGAAGTGATGCAGACGAACATAGTATAGAGGCGGGAGCAGTGTGCTCAGATCAATGCATATATATAGTGTCGGGAGTAGTATCAGAACTGCAGCCAAAATGAGGTTGTTGGAGCTATAATAGAGATTTATCTGTGGCTAGGAAAGTGAACTTCAGGTGTATTGCAGGCATTGACATGCTATAGTTCTATTAACCGGGTTGTGATACTGAAATTGAAGTGTACTAAAGATGATAATAATGAACTAACGGTTAAAAATGGGTGTGGTGCCTCAACCTTCAGAACATGAACGGCATCAGGGCAGTACAAAATAGCTCAGCGGTGAGGCAGAAAAAGATGGAAATGAAGCAGCTTGTAATGTGTGTTGCGGTAGGATAGCATTGGGTGGAGATGTGATCCATCTAGCTTCAGAACATGAACTGCTCATCACGTCTGACTACAGCCGAAATGAAAACCAAGCATGGTGAAACTTCATGTACCAGACTATGAACTGGATTAGTTTGACGTTGTAAACAACGCCTTTTATTTAAGTTATTGTTAGCATGGTGAGATGTAGTTCTAGTTATACCATTCGTACATGTATTTTTGCTTACTAAGTATATCTTTTTTTTGTTGACATTGCATGCGTGACATTATGAATTCCTTAGAAGCATGGGAATTGGCTGCAACGTAGATGCCATTGCAAGAACTGGTGGAATGACGACATTAACTAATATGACTCAGGTTTTCGGTAATATATATGAATAAGATCTCGATACAAGCATTTACATATGAAGCAAAGGCAGATCACATATCACCGAGCAGATCAGATATTACTAATATCATTGTTTTCATTTATGTGCACCGCAACAAAAATACCCTATTACAACGCCTTTTTACAACGGGCATTGGTTGTCCGTTATAATAGAAGGCTGTTACAACGGTCAATTCAGGCCCGTTGTAAAATATGTCATATACAACTTTCTTTTTACAACGGGCAATAGTTGCCCGTTGTAATATAAGTTTATTACAACGGTCCTTTCAGGTCCGTTGTAATAGATGCACTACAACAAAAATACTCTATTACAACGTTATTTTTACAACGGTCCAATTTTGCCCGTTGTAATAGATATTTATTACAACGGTCCATTTTCGAACGTTGTAGTAGTTATTTTATATTGGGTATTTTACAACGGTCACATTTCTGACCGTTGTAATAGGTATATTTTACAACGGCCATTCTTTGCCCCTTGTAAAAGGTTTCATTTTTACAACGGGTTTAAATTGCCCGTTGTATAATGTCAAAGGGTTTTTCCACACCTTCTCATCTAAACACGTAAACATACTTCAGCCTTTCCCTTTCACTGTCCGCCTTTCCCCAAATTTGAACGTCAAACCCCAAATCGACTAACCATATCCCTGTAATCATTCGCTTCGCTTGTTCTCAAAATCGAAGACTATCCAAATTCGAAAGGTCTGGACATTCCAAAAATCGAAGACTATCATTCGCTTCTCTGCAATCGTTCGCTTTGATGTTGAGGTATTAGATTCGCTTCGGATTCTCTTTGGATTTTTATTATAAAGTTTCATCAATCATAGCATAATAATGCGAGAAACAGTAGCGTAGAGTAGTTGAAATCAAGGGTTTTAGTTATTTATATTTGACACTAGAGAGTTACGAGAAACTGTAACTGAGTTAATATTGCAGTATATGATTCAATGGTTTAGCTTTAAGGAATCGTAGTAATCTGGCAAACATCAACGGTCCAAACAACTGGCAACCGCATGTTTCAGAGTAAAAAAGGGCTGATTTTTAATCATTTTGATCTCTTCCCATTTTTTGATTCTAGAGCATTTGTTTGGTAGTTTTTTACATGTTGTTTGAACCGTTGATGTTTGTGAAGTTTTCTAATTTATTGCTTGTCAATAAAATGTGTTTGCTTGATGAAATTCAGCATGTTATGTAATTTTGATGATTCCTTTTTCTAGTGGTGCAATGCTTAATTTTATTAATTATTTGTAAAATTAGTGAGGTTACGTATTCAGTGCCTGTTTTGGGGGTGCAGCATGTTATATATTTTTTGTTTTTTAATCTATATTATTTCCATTTATGCAGGCACATCTAAGTTTTGTTCTATTCAAGCTCTATCATTCCATAGGATTGACATATCCGCCACTACTGGATCCTAAACTTGAAGCTTTGGCAGCTGGTAAGTGCTATAAATAAAATAAAAAATCAAACCATAATTATTGTTCTTTTTCTATTGGATATCAGAGTTGTATGCTAATATTATTTATGGAAACCACTTGAATCCAAGTAGTTAACATTAGATATATAATAGTAGTATCGCATCTTGGACTTGACATGATAATTTCCAAAATGTAGCGTGCCAATGCCTGTGTATAAATTGCAAGTGTATTATACATTCTGTTATGATATGAGCAGAATTTAAATTTCATATCCTACTTTTTTGTAATCAACTATGGGGTTGGAAATATGTAATTTCTTTGCAGCTATAAAAATATCAATATACTATAATTATATCATCCATAATAAATACTAAAAATCCAGGTGCAAAAGAGCTAATATGCATATTGATGTGTATTTGAACATTGCTGCAAAAATCTAGTATGCAGTGGACACGTGTGTAAAATGAGATGCATTTACTTTATTTCTGTGATCATGACATTTTTAAAGTTTGATATTAAGAGTAAATGGATTGAAAGGTATAAATGCTTGAGTATAATTTGGTCATTAAGTGACGTACTAATTATTAACTGATACTAAATTATTATTCATGAGTTCTGTATGCTTTTCTTTCTAATATGTAATTAGAAAATTATGTTCGGATAAAAACTGACCAAGGGGCATTTTAGGCTATCCCAAAGATAATTATATAATTGTTGTGTTAATGTTATTTTATTTCAAGTTATATGTCTTGTTTAATTTAGATTGGTGAAAAAGGAGTAAAAAATATCAATACTTGATTATTATAATTATTTTATTTCTTTTTGGGTAGAAACATTTTGATATTTTGCTATGATATTCAAGGTGAATTTATGGAATGATTGATATTTACTCTTATGAAATTGTCAGGCTCAAATGAACCCATCCCCATCCTTAGCATTATAATACTATATTTGACATTTTAATCATGGAAGATCCTTACAAACTCTCTTTGTTACAGTGATTATTTGTTCAAGCTTTTGCTTATTGGGGACTCTGGTGTTAGTAAATCTTGTCTTCTTTTAAGATTTGCGGTGAGTACCAAAGAATTTTATTATGGTTATTCTTGTTTTGTAAGTCTGCATATTAAATGATGCACACATACATACATGGGTTTCTGGTCTTGCATTTCTTCAGGGCTTAATTTATTAATTCAAACAGTTGAAAATGCATGCGATGAAGATATTGAGCATAAAATGTATTAAATTAATGGATGTTATGTTATATATGTTATTAATTGAAAATGTATACCGTGCCAAATCTTCTAGTAATTATGTCAAAAGCATTATGAAGATCTACTTTGACACATAATGTAGAATTTCTTAATCCCTGTAGCTGTTGCAGATGACTTTTGAGATGATTTTATGTAGCATATTGCAGACGACTGTGGAGTTGGGGGTAAATGTAGGGTTAATTATTTGGTGCTCTGAAATTCGCAAGGGGTTTTGATGGAGTGCTAAAATTGAATTTGTTGATGGATTGGATGTTGGCGTTTTATCAACAGCAGTTGCAAAAAGGGATCGTGTGCTTTGCTGGTATGTTAAAAAAGAAAGAGAGAGAGATGCAGAAATCGAGTATTTTGAAATATAGAGCACCAACGTGGACACGTAAGCAAGAAGTAGATCCCGCTTTAAGATATAAGTAATAGATACTGATTAACGACTGCATAATCAGATCAAAAGCCCATCAAAACGAATGCTTCAGTGGATCAGAATTGAAAATCAAAATTTGGCTTTTATTTTCTGAAATGGTATGCACATGCATATGTGCACAACTGTGGTGCATATGTATAAGAAAACTCACGCCAACTAAGCTGAACTAACTTCGTCTGCTTCATCAATCCAGTGTCTTTGGTTTTCTCTCACAGCCTTTGATCCATCGGACCTAGTGGTGTAACTATTTGCAATAACTAATGGCGACAATCTGTTTCTGTAAATGCTGCCAAGGTTAACATTCCCCACACCTTCATCTTGTCTCAAGGTTAGAGATTAGAAATCTCTTCGCTAAGCCACAGTAGTCTTCCCATATAGTTTTGTCAGCTGGTATCTGTTTCCATTTGACAAAAGCTTGAATTACTACCTTGTTGTTCTTAGAGGAAATTCTTCTCTCCAGAATACTTTCAGAGTTTCAGGTTCATCTCTACTGGTTCTTCAGTGAATGATGGGACATATTGCTAAATAACCGCCCCAGTACCAACCCATTTCTTGAAATGAAAAACATGAAATACTGGGTGGATTCTTGCCTTAGAAGGCTGCTCCAACTTATATGCAACTTCACCAATTTTTTTGAACAACTTTTCATGGCCAAAAAAAGCAGGTCATAGTTTTGTTGTCTTAGGATTTTTTGTCGTTATTTTTCTCCAAGAATGTAATTTAAGGTTATACATCGAAATACTCAATTCTAACTGTCTTTCTGTCTTCTTGTATCGGCAATTTTTTTCATTCTTTCCTGAAAGAGTTGAAGATTGACTTTCAGTAATTGCAGCACCGTATCTCTTGAACATAATTCATTTCCGACTTGAGGAACTTAGCTGTGTTAGGCAGATAAGAGAGTGAGTTGGGCGGTGGTATTCCATAAACTGCAGGTTTAAAGTGTTGTGTGAATGGAACCTTCCAGTTTGGGTTATACCAATATTCAACCACTGTGAGCCATCTTGACCATTCTTGTGTTTTGTGGTACACAAAGCATTCTATCTTCCAGTTTGTGTTATACCAATATTCAACCACTGTGAGCCATCTTGACTATTCTTGTGCCAATATTCAACCACTGTGAGCCATCTTAACCATTCTTGTGGTTTGTGTTACACAAAGCATTCTCGAAAATAACATTCTAGAATTTTGTTAATAGCCTCATTTGCCCATCTGTTTCGAGAGTGATATATGCTTAGCTGACTTTGAATGAACAACCTACGATTTGAAATATTCTTGACCAGAAGATACTAGAACATAATGCATCTCAATCACTAACAATGCTTTTGGGCATGCTATTAAATTTAAAAAGGACAATTTCGATATAGGCATTCAATAAAACGTATTCTAGCTTTAGGCATCACTTAAAACCAATTGCAAATATATACCTACTTTTGCATAAGTTGCACAATTTTAAATTAGACAAACTTTAAACTGGTATTATAGTTTGCAAAATTTAGAATCGTGCATGCTACAATTTACTTTTAAAAATAAAAAAAATTTGTACTTACGCTTTTTGAAATTGCGCAAGTTATAAAATGTTTTATATGTACTTGGGCAATTTTGAATTGCTCAAATACATTTTCAAAGATAAGAAAAACAACTGTATATTAACTTCTCCCATATTATTTTGTCTTCTCTTTCATTTCATCTTTACCAATTTTCAACCCATTTTACCTCCATTTTCAACCCATTTTACCTTCATTTTCAACCTTCTCTTCCTCAATTCCATATTCAAATTAATCTCAAATCTGAATTGACTTCAATTAATTTGTTATTTGTTCTAAAAATGAAAGGTCCTACTTCATCTTCACAAATTAAAGGTACAAAAATTTAATTTGAACTAATTGATTTTTCTTGCACCAAAAAACATATATCTTGCACCATTTGCATATTTCATGACTTTTAAGATAGGTGCTCAGTTTGCATAATTGAGCATGTGCTCAGCTTACAATAACCGAGCATAGCTCAGTTTACATAAACTGAGCTGTGCATGTACCCAGTTTACACAAGTGAGCTATGTCTGTGTCTGTGCTTATTTGCTAAACAGAGCATGCGCCCAGTTTTCTAAACTGAGCATGTGCCCAGTATGCATAAAACTGGGTTGTGCGCAGTTTGCATAACTGAGCTGTGCCCGGTTTCCTAAGCTGAGCCGTGCCCGGTTCCTTAAACTGAGTCATGTGCCCAGTTTCCTAAACTGCGATGTGCCCAATTTGCACAAAACTAAGTTGTGCCCAATTTGCAAAGAACTAAGCTGTGCTTGGTTTATATAATTGAGCATATGCTCAGTTTAGATAAACATATTTGTTCATGCAACAAGTTTAGTTATAAGAATATAACCCATAACATATTGTTTGTGCACCAAGTTATCCTAATCACTTATTGGTTTAATTGTAATTTTTTCGACATCTCTTAGCTAAACTTTTAGCTTCACCACTGTCTATATGGTTTGGGTTCTTCCTATGCAAAAATACTTGTACATTGTCACTTTTTCTTATGCAACTAAATAAAGGGTGACTCTACATCCTATTTGTTTTATCACCGTCCCTCTTGTAAACATATGACTTTATTCTCTTATGGCCATGTTCACTACAACAAAAATACCATTTTTACAATGGATATACATCTTTTCATTAGATTCTAACATCAAAGGATTATCAAGATGGACAAAGCATGGATTCATCTACCAAGGTTTTGTCAATTTTATTTTATCAGTTTTATACTTGCAATTATTATGGTTGATTATTGATCCCTTTGTGTTATAGAATGACCGAAGAATACATGCAAGCTGTTCAAAAATTTGTGTATGGGCATGCAGAAAGGAAGGGAAATCCAGAAAAGATTATTTGCCCTTGTTCAAAATGTAGGAATCTTATCCGCCATCCGTCAAGGGAAGTTGTATCACACTTGGTTTGTTTTGGAATTGTCCCAACATATGATGTATGGATTTTCACGGGGAAGCACGCCCTTTAGAAAATGAAGGCGATGAAGTGACAAATTCATATAGAATGTACTTAGACACACAAATATGTAATGACGAGATGGAAGATCATTCTAATGTAAGACAAGGGGTAGGGAATAAGGAGATGATAGAAAATTCTGAAATTCCTTTGTATCCTAGTTGTACAAGCCACACAAAGTTATCAGCTACAATACTTCTTTACAAGCACAAGGCTCAAAATGGTGTCTCTGACACTACATTTACGGAACTTCTTAAACTTCTTAAAGATATGCTGCCTGTGGAGAACACGCTTCCTGATTCGACGTATGCAACAAAGAAGCTGCTTAAATCATTTGGTTTAGGCTATAGACAAATACATGCATGTGTAAATGATTGTTGTCTTTTTAGGAAAGAGCTTGCACATAGTGATATTTGTCCAAAATGTGGAAATTCTCGTTGGAAAAAGAACAAGACAAATGAAGATGGAAAGCAAACCAAAGTACCTGCAAAGGTTTTGAGATACTTTCCAATAATACCAAGACTAAAAAGAATGTTTATGTCCGCAGAAACATCAGAGCAATTAAGGTGGCATAACAATCATAAGAGTGAAGATGGTAAATTACGTCATCCAGTAGATTCTTCTCAGTGGGCTACAATTGATAGGATGTACCCTTCCTTTGCATCAGATCCACGAAACTTAAGGCTTGGTCTTGCAAGTGATGGCTTTAATCCCTTTGGGGATTGGAACTGTGCGTATAGTTGTTGGCTAGTATTTCTTGTTGCGTACAATTTCGCTCCGTGGCTTTGTATGCACAAAGATAATATGATGTTATCATTATTAATTCCTGGACCACGACAACCAGGGAATGATATTGATGTGTATCTACAACCACTTATTGAAGATTTGAAAAAATTATGGGATAAAGGGGTGAAGGCGTATGATGCATACACTCGTAACGAATTTAGACTAAATGCAATTTTAATGTGGACGATGAATGATTTTCCAGCTTATGGAAATTTAGCAGGTTGCACCGTAAAGGGTAAAAGGGCATGTCCTGTTTGTGGCGTTAATACACGCTCAATATGGTTACCATTTAGTAAGAAGTGTGCATATTTAGGCCATAGGCGATTCCTTGATCCTAATCATGAATATCACCAACGAAAAAACTTGTTTGATGGAACTATAGAGAATAGGCAAAGCCCTCCAATACAAACCGGTGCTCAAGTCTTTGATATTGTTAAAGATATTTGCAATAATGGGGGAAAAAAACCAAAGGAGGAAGAGAAAGAGAAAGAAAAAAGGAAAAGAAAAAGGGGAGATAAGAAGAAAAAAGGAAGTCAAATGTGGAAGAAGAAGTCTATTTCTTTGATTTCCCTTATTGGCAGGTAAAGTTTAATCAGAAAAAAAATTGCTTCTTCTTTTCTATCTATGCAATCAATATTTTATTATTAATTATTTATAGTCTATTTTTTGTTTTCGTAGGTACTTCCTTTGCGTCACAATCTAGATGTAATGCATGTTGAAAAAAATATTGGTGAAAGTATTCTTGGTACGTTACTTGATATTAAAGGAAAATCAAAAGATGGCATTAATTCACGTAAAGATCTAGAAGTACTTGGTATTAGGAAAAAGTTACATCCTATAGACTTGGGAAGCAAAGCATTACTTCCAGCCGCCCCATGCACCTTAACTGATTCGGAAAAAGAGATCTTTTACAATAGAATGAGGAATTTGAAAGTACCCGATGGCTATAGCTCAAATATTGGAAAATGTTTTGCAAAACAAAACAAAATTTCAAGTCTAAAGTCCCATGATTATCATGTTTTGATGCAACAACTATTGTCTGTATCACTGAGAGGACTTCTACCTAAAGGGACAAGGAATGCATTACTACGACTATGTTCTTTTTACAACGACATTTGCCAAAGAGTGCTTGATAAAGATAAATTAGAATCCATCGAGAATCAGGTCGTATTAACACCATGCGACCTTGAGAGATTTTTTCCTCCTTCTTTTTTTGACATCATGATTCATTTGACAATACATTTAGCGAAGGAAGCAAGAATTTGCGGACCAGTACAATATCGGTGGATGTATCCATTTGAGAGGTAAAATTTGGCATTAATACCTTTAGTAGTTAATAATATATGTGCTTATGAAGATATTTTACTTATGCATCTTGATTATAGATACATGAGAACACTGAAGGGGTATGTTAGAAATCAAGCACGGCCTGAAGGATGCATAGTTGAGCGTTATTCTGCTGATGAATGCATGAAATATTGTGCTGGATATATTAATGGTGCATTAGAAATTGGACAAAGGAAAAATAGAAATGGAGTGGAACAAAGTGATTCCATACTAGAGGGGCGTCCTATTTCCAAAGGAAAATCTATGGTAGTCACTAAGGAGGTGATTGATGCTGCTCATCCGTATGTGTTGTTTAATACCGAGGAAGTGGAGCCTTATATAAAGTAAGCATAAGTTCAATTCAATTAATGTGTGAAATAAATCAGATTTTGACATGAATGTCTACGTATATAGGATGCACAATGAGGAACTAAAACTTTTGCATCCCCGGCTTTCACGAGATGATTTGAAACTTTCAAAGCTGCATTCAGAGACTTTTATTCATTGGTTTAAAAAAAAGGTTGACATTGTTATATATTTTAAGATGGATAAGTTCGACATAGAAATATATGTTATTGTGATTAGTCTTTATATATAACATTATGCATTTTCAGGTTCAAGATGATAGAAACACATCTGATGTTAGTGAACTAATAAATTGGCTTTCATATGGACCTCGCCATCAAGTAATTTCTTATACCGGCTATATAATTAATGGTCGCCGTTTTCATACTAAAGACAATGATAAATCTACACAAAATAGTGGTGTTTCCATTGAGGCAAATACTGTTCGTATGGATGGATCCATTGAGAAGGTAATATATTATGGTGTTTTGCGTGAGATTTTGTTGCTCGACTATCGGCAGTTTCAAATTGCCTTGTTTAAGTGTGATTGGGCAAATATTGATCGTGGAGTTAAGGTCGAAGATGGATTTACGTTAGTCAATTTACATCAATTCCAAAATCAATTCGCAAGCGACCCTTTCATCTTGGCAACGCAAGCCATACAAGTGTTTTTTTGTAGAGAAAGTAGTTTTTCAAATTGGTATATTGTGCTAAGAGCACCCCCTAGAGGTTTTCATGAGTTGGAAAGCTATGATGAGGAGGATGAGTCAAGTAGCAAACCGGTAGATGAGTCACTACTTGATGATAGAGATGTCGATGGTGGTGATGAAAGTTATATAAGGAAGGATTGTGATGGTACTTTGGTATGATATAAGCATCCTTTATTGATATTTGTGTTACATGTAGTTATATTTGTAAAGAGTGTAATTATACAGTTTTATGCATAGCCATATTAATTATTCATGAATTATTAACCATGAATTGTTAATCATGAATTATATATGTTATGTTTTTTTTCTAGGTTCCTCCCTTAACAGAAGATATTTGAACTTGAAGCATCAAGAGTAAAATGGAGCAGCATCAAAGAGAGGTAAAATATTAAAATTTTAATATGCACTTCAATTTTTTTAAACTGACATTTCTTCAATTTTTTTAAACTGACACTTCAATTAAAATGGAGCAACATCAAAGAGAGGTAAAATATTAAAATTTTGTCTTCTTCTTCACAGTAAAAAAAAGACAGAGAAACTAAAAAAAAACATTTTGTGTTTACGTTTGTATGCCACATAGTTTACATTTCATCTCTTGTTACAAATACACTACATTTTGCTTCCAGGCTCTCTTAGAATCAATGGATTTACTTATGTACATATCCAGAAACATCAAATAAAAAGGAACATTTGTTTTGCTGGGTTTTATTCATATCCGTTAGCAGACAAATTTCAGTCCACATATCCGATAATACTAGCTGCCTTCTCTTTATTCTGTTGCGTTCTACCATTGTATTTGTCTTCACTTGCCCTTCTTTTGAGGTTTTATTCATCTCTGATTTTTGAAATGCAGTTTTGTTGTGGCAGAGGCGAATGTTGAGTTGGTGATATGTGAGGAGGGTGGATACGCTTCATCATTTTACTGTACACGTAGCATAAAAACTCAGAGTTTATAAGTACAGAGCTTTGTTTACAATTTTATAGAAAGTATGAACAAAATTGGATTCTAAACAGGCAAGCGATAGAATAATGCATTTTAACCTTCACGAATAGAAATAATAAAGATAATTTCACTCAAGGGATGGATATACATCATATTGAATCGTCTCCTTATAATTTTAAAAATAATAATGTCTGGTAAGAATTTATGTACAGAAAAAGACAACTACTTTTAACTATATTTTTATAATATATCAAAATTATACATAAATACTTTACGTTTTTTGTACTTTTATCGCAATTTCTTGTGGATCTTTCTATCCAGATCAAGCGACAAAATGTAAAATGTAACCACTACCATACATTCATAAGGGCAGGACAAAGATAGTTTGAACAAGTGAATGCACAAAACAGAATCAGCAAATTATATTTGACTGAAAAATTGCCAAGTGAATGTACATACTTACACTATCTCACACCCACTCTTCTATTCGTGCCCCTAAAACATCATATGTATAGAGGAAAAGAAAGAGGTATAAGAAAAGAAAGTGTGTTTATTTGCATGTAGTAAGTAAAAAATGGAAATGTGAATGTGCCCCCTGCCCTTTTCATGCATGAGTATTCCGGTGTTTTCATGCATCTCCCCTCTTCTTCTTCTTTTTTTGTTTTAGACGTGAATGTGTGTCCTCTTCCAAAAGGAAGATGAATTTTGAAATATAAATGTGTGCATGTCTAGCTTGGAGCGAGAGAAAAGAAAATAAATGAACTCTCTGTTCATTTCAATGTGCACAGAACTAAAAAAGAAAAGTAAATGTTTTTTTTTGTTTTTTGTTTTTGTTTACATGCGCGTGTCTTCTTTCATGCATGCCTCCCTTATTTCTTATGAACAATAGCATCAAATCTAACTCCCAATCTACTACATGCTTGCACATATGACTTCGCGGCATGCACACACGCGAGAATATTGCACCCACAATAAACATACACATGAATGCAATTGTTTAATAATCCGTCTGAGCATGAAACAGAGCAATTTCCAGAAACTGTGATAAAACAAAAACTGGATCATCAATTTGGAAATGTACATTAGAGCAATTTCCTGAAACTTTATTCTCGTTTTTCCTAAAAGTACATAATGTTCTGCCTTTTTTTTATAACAGAAGCATAACCTTCTTTATCAAACTTTGCCGGTATGCTAATTTCAGATATCAAAGGTAACAGCGAGATATGCAAAGAGGCAATCCTTAGCTGCAGTTGCAACTTTAAATGCAAAAGATACGCCTGCTGGTGTGAAAATCAATGAAACAAGACATGTTGATGCAACTCATTCTCTTCAAAGTTTAAACAACAATATTAGAAGATCCCCTCGGAAGCGTACTGAAATGCAGCCTCCACCCGATAAAATCAAGTCTCCAAAGCTCAATCCTGTCCGTACTGCAATGCAGCCTCCACCCGATAAAATCCAGCCTTCAAATCTCAATCCTGGCCCTAATTCAACTGGATCTCCAAATATCACTCCCGACGCCATGGATGCCTCGAACAACCTAGATTCTAACGATGATATTCAACAAAAGACGGCAAGGAAAAAAAGAGGGAAGACGATGATGACTTGTATGCGGAATGAAAAGGCTGAAATTGAATTCAACGAGCGAGGTCAACCTATAGGCTCCAACTCTAGGCACTTATCATCCTATCTTGGTACCTTAGCAAGAGAGATGATACCTTTGACGATTTCAGAGTGGAAAAAAGTCGATGCAAACTTAAAGAAAGATTTATGGACTTGTATTCAGGTTTGAAAAATGTGCTGAGAACTTTTTTATGAATAACTGGCCAGATGGAATTCACTGGAGTTGAATTCTTGTCTTTCAGCAAAATATTACCTCCATAAACTACTTCCAATGCTTACAAACAACCATCATCGCATTTTCTTGCCCACTTCTGCCTATATCACCACATATTACTGCCTTTAATTCATTCATGCATCACCACATTCATCTCCAAACTGCTCTGCCATTCATATCCACCCCATACTCCAGTGCACAGTGCCAACTGAACACATTCACTGACCCCAAATTCACTCATCAACTTCCCTTACAACTCTTCCATCACTACCCAACACTTTCTAATGCTACCACAAATCCTCACATTCCATCTCAAACAATCACCATTCCTCTGACCAACTGTTACCTTACACCCTCAACCACCCTCAACCTCTACAAATACTTCACTATCTCTTCTCCCATACTTCTGCAAATAAACTGTTACACTCCATCCTTCACCCGCAATCACTATCCCACACCATACATACATCTCATTACCCCTACCATTCATCTAACTGCATACACTGCCTATACCATATACACTGCCACCACATACACTACTGTCTCATCCCACAGCATACATACACTACTGTCTCATCTCATTACCTATTTACCTCGAAGCATGTACACTGCCACCACCAGCATCATCCACAACAAACTCAACAACTCCTCTGTCAATACAAAACAGTGCCACAAACTTTAAATACAACCATCCCCATCGCCCTTCCCTGTCAACCTGTCACACATACAAACCAAAACTCCTACCAATAGGATCATCTGTTGGTTGAAACTTCTCAGTTTGTCCACTGTCCAATAAAACAGATTCAGTAGCTTCAAAAAACTACTCTGATTTTAAAGTGTGTGTGAATATACAGTACAATTGTGGCTTATAGACTAAGAAGTGTGTGAATACAATGCTTTTGTCCACAATAGTGTGTTCTATTTTTTACTTATATCCTTGAAATATCTCATGTAATTTAGTCAAGCATTAAGAAATTTCAGTGCATCCCAATAATTTTACCAAGTACAAAATACATGACATTAACATTAGTTTCTTTTAAACTTGACACACCCTGTCAACAGCTTCCTTAGATTGCTTGCATGACGTATATAGGTTTTGCTTATATTGTTAGCAATCTGTTCCAAACAAATGCTTAGCTAATAAGATTTCAAATTGTATTGTTTGATCTAGTTGAAAATCAAAGCAAGACTTATCACCTTTACATTGTTAAAATGCAGTCCTCAAACTATTTATAGATCTACAGAATATATATACAACATGCGAGTAGTATGTTGACACACGAGTCAGTAATAACTATGAAATGTAACAATATATGTTTATCTGGTCCATCAATTTTCTACACTCTCTGTTAGACTCTCTGTTTTTGGGTTTAATGTGTATGGAGCAGTACAAGTAGAAATTTGTGCATTGACATTGTAGACATCCATATCCAACAAATGCATGACTAATGAATATCAATGCTAATTACAAAATTGTATGAAATTTGAACATTAACATAAACATGTACCTTATTTGTTACCTTATTTTTGTTGTGCAGTCAAGATTCATGGTGGACGAAGCATAAAAGGGTTTAATGTTTAAGATGTTGGGATTACGATGGAGAGAGGCAAAGTCGAGGTTAGTTTCCGCTATTAAAGTAGCTTCTACTTGTCCCGACGCGTCCTCTAGGCTAGCGATGCTAAAACCGGATACTACAGAAAATGTTCAAGAGTGGAACGACTTTGTTAAAGAAAAAATGTCGGAGAAATTTGGGGTAACAAGTTATATTTTATTCATTATAATTTTTTTAACTATACAGATTTAAATATAAATATGTTATCCCTGCATATTTTGTTCCTCTAGGATGAACATGCATAATTTATTAATGAATTTCTCCTACGTAGGAAACTAGCAAAAAATTCAAAGCAATGAGAGATAAAAATAAAATTCCACATACAATGAGTAGAAAGGGATATGCGAGATTAGCGGAAGATATGGTAAGAAATGCATGTACGTTTACATCAATAATTTTTTTTCTTTGGTTCGTCTTCTTACTATTATTATTTGCAGAAAAAAGAAACTGGAATATCAAACATTAGCAGAGATGAGCTATGGTGCAAAGCCCATACAAAGAAAAATGGAGACCCACCAAATTCCGTTGTTGCCGATTGCATCGTAAGTTTTTTTATTCTTTTGAGATAGGACTGGAGATATTTATTCAATAGTTTATTCATATTTCTTTTTTCTTGAAATGGTCTATTTTAATTTGTAGGCTGAGATAAAAGAGTAGTGCTCAGAATTTTCATGGAACAGCATCAGTAAGTGGAGATGGAGTGTCACATGTTTTTGGAAATGAACATAGGGGAAGGGTGAGGGGATTGGGTTTTGGTGTAGCACCATCTCAAATAGGTGTTTATGCACATAATTCAAAAAAGGTGGATGCATTGGAAAATCAAGTAATAGTTCAAAGGGATATGTTAACTAATTTGGAGGCAAGAGTAGACTATTTTGACTAATTTGACCATGACAGTAAGTTTATAGTTAATTAGCTATTGTTAATAAATATGTGATATGTGCTTATGAATTACTAAGTATTCTCTTGTACTTTTACAGAGAAGAAATGATAATGTGGCAGATATGGAGATGCCTCAGACTCATACACCTCAGGTTAGAATATATAAATAATCATGATTGCTTGCTTGACATGCTTGTCGTTTCCTTGAAACTGAATTACCAGAACATGATTGCTTGCAAGTTTTACGTACTTTATAATGTGTGTGTAATTATTAAAGTAAAATCTATAACTGCATGCTGTTATAGATTTTATATCCATCATTTACTTGTTGACAATTAGTTATACAATCTTTATCCTATGTTTTGTGAGGGGTAGAGGAATTTATATAGATAGAGAAGAAGACGAGGCTTGGCCTTTGGTAGATAGATTAGTTAGGACGGCTTGCTTTTGTAAGTGAGAGACGCAGACTGAGATGAGAAGGCTCAACAGCCACTTTTTTTGAATGCTGGTGGCCTACTATTTCTTTTTCTGCTGGCTTCTTGAATTCGAACTCAATGGGAACTTGTACATCTTTTTATATTGATACTTGAAAAATGGAGATTTTTGTAAGTGAGAACGTAAGGGAGAAGATCCAAGGAAGGAATTGATAGACTAAAAAAGGATAACCGCAGATACGAAAGAAGCGTTCAACTTGAGGTATTGTTTAAGTATGCCAGTTGTTATAAATGTAGAGGGTTAAAGGTAAGAATTGATGGTTACGAGTAATCCATGGTTGCGATTACATGATTACGTGGTAGTCGGTTACGACAACTTGAGTGCACATCATATATGTATGATGCAACTAACTTTCATTGCCAACCTATTTGAAATTTTCATTTTACTGTGACTGAGTTTGCCAAACGTATTTTTGAAATGCTTTCAATGTTAGAAGTCTGCGTATGTTCAACTAATAAATTTTGAAATATGGTAGACTGTTGACTATGAAATTTCGTTGCCACAAAGTACAGTCGACAATTCAAGCTATTTCAACTGCTTCAAAGTCCCAAGAACTGAATAAATCTGGAGCTGGATTGAGATACATTAAATATGAATGCTCTGACTTCATCTTGTCTGATATTTTTATTTTATGGCTATGCTTTTTTTTTTTGCCCCCTTCCGATTTGAAAGGAGGAATTTAGGCCAAATATTTTGACAGTAACAATTAAATTTTCCAAGAGGGAAGAAAACTGGAAGGAAAGAACCAGTGGACGTGGCTAATAGATCTTACGCACGTTCAAATGCATGCTACAATTTCGTTTACATCGGTATTAAAAGTAACATCAACGGACCTCCTAACATCCACCAATTAAATTGGATGACCTAAACAATAAAACATGTGAAGTGAATGAAACCCGTCAATAAAATTTATAGTTATGTTGGCAACCTCAAAACAAGATATTCAAAAAATTGAATTGTAAAGGCATACTAGTATAACTATTTTTCTTGTTATGATTTCACTAAAACAATTTACTCCATGCTGTTTTATGAGTTTTGCCAGCCTAGAAAATGTCCACACATATTTTACGCTGTTTTATTGAAGTTATTTGGTAACATATCCAGTCAATTTAGAATGATAGAACATGCTGTAGCACCACCAATGTGCTAGTTTTGTCTTGCAATTATGAAATTTGAAGAACAACACATGTCAAAATTGCATGCTGGTTTTGTTCGTACATTTCTCGTTGAGATTGAATCAAGCTGGGTAAGTCCATTGAAAACTAAATCTTGCTTCAATTAACATTCTATTTTCATCATTTCACCAGCATCAAGCACAATACTTAGTATACTTCCCTTATTTTCACTCTAGTGAGTATATATCATAGAACTATGTTATTTCAGGAGGCTTAATTTATACCATCGAAACCACTTCTAGAGTTCTACAGTGAGACTGGCACCAAAATATATAGACATCCACTTTGAGGCTTACTTGTGTGCATGTATTTCATACCAAGTTTTTTCTGTAAGTAAGAAGGTTTTCTTGTACTCACATGTGGACGGAATAAAGTAGAAACTTATTATTGATAAAAGGTATTAGTACATATATCAATAGAAATAGCATAATCGATTAGAACATACCTCTTTAGAGACTTTACAGTTATTAACCATTATTCTGGAAAATTATATGTCTCTTAACCAAAAATATTTGTTACACTGCAAATTTTGGTAGGATCAAAACATTCTTCTTATGTTATCTTATAAGTGACTATATGCAAGACTTTCACTGCCGGTGTCTATGCCTTCAGTATCCATAAACGGATAAACCTAACCCCAAATAACCTACTGTAGTAGCATGTTATTAGTTTATAATCTAAAGTATTTGATGGCTTATAACTCTTGGAATTAATGTGATAAACGTATGATCATGATTATCATATTCACTAAAGTCAATTTTTTTCCCTTGCAGTCACACCGCGATAGCAACAATACGCAGCAGGTTCAAGATCAGTAAGAACGAGTTATTGTGGATGGTTTGATGAAAAAAAAGTGCAGTCTATTAAGTTGGGAGAAGAACGTAGTTGCAGAGGGGACAATCGCAAGCACTGATCCTGATGCGTCGGTACATTTTGTAAAGCTTGGAGCAGAAGCTTGGAAAGTATGGGTGGATGTAGCGGTGGAACCAGAAGCTTTTTTATTTAGGCCAAATTCAGAGATGTCCACTATTAAAGAGGCCGTTGGATCAACCGTCACGTGGCACAAAGACTTTATATCCTTAGTCTAGTATGATTGTACTTAGAACTTGATATTTGTGACTGTTATGTATTAATGCTTTATGAATTTGGGAGGTAAACTTATCTGACTTTTTGGAGTGTTGGAATTTTATGACTATCTTTTAGTCTTTTCGCATGTGATTCTGTTTGTTTGTGCGTAATATTTATTACTGTTAAATTATTCATTATTTGTATGGATGTGCTACCTATACGCTGCTGTATTTTTTTTAATTTGCATTTTCTGCAACGGTCAAAGCGCGTTGTATTACAATCTATTACAACGGTCAATGAACGTTGTAAAAATAAGTCTACAACAACGGTCGACAGCCGTTGTCAAAAGCTTTTTTACAACGGTCAGGGAATGTTGTGAAACATGCTATCCATCTTGTATGATAGTATTTTGCAACGGGCAAAGATGCTTGTATTAAAGTCTATTACAACGGCTGAAAACCGTTGTAAAAAGCTTGCTACAACGGTCTACGCCCGTTGTAAAATATTGTTGAACCGTTGTCAAAAGCTTTTTTACAACGGTCGGGGAATGTTGTGAAACATGATATCCATCTTGTATGATAGTATATTGCAACGGTCAAAGAAGCTTGTATTAAAGTCTATTACAACGGCCATTGACCGTTGTAAAAAAGTTTACTACAACGGTCATTGCCCGTTGTAAAATATGGGTGACCTATTACAACATCGCATATTACAACGGTCGGCCGCCCGTTGTTGGACCCATATTACAACGGACTTTGCCCGTTGTAAAAAGCCTATTTTGTAACGACCCAGAATTTTTTATAATTTAAATTTGTATATTTAATTAATTTTAAATATAAATAAGTGAAATTTATAAGTCGAATAATTTTATTTCGAATAATAGGGTTTAATTGGATAATTAAATGAATAATTTAATATGTGAAAATACAGAAATAATTGAAAATAGGGTTAAATATGATTGAAAATGATTTGTAAAATTTTATTATATCATATTGGAGTTAGAATGATATTTTAGAACTTTTAAAATCGAATTAAAAGTTTATTTGTGAAAATTGAATATTTTAATATTTAATTATCGACTGAAAAATAGCCAATTTTTGAACAGTCTCAGAATTTGACGAAACTAGTTCCATTGGATCCGTAATATTTTGTTATTATCGGATTTCAATTTTGGTAGCAATCGGAGTTACCGTTTGACCGTGGCAGCTCGAAACGCATCGAATTGTTTTTTTTATTTTAAATCGGCGAGTTAAAATAGCCATTTTTCAAAAAGTCTCGGATTTCGACGAAACCAGTTTCATCGGATCTGTAATGTGATATTATTGTAAGATTCCAAATTTCAAGTCGATTGGATTTACCGTTTGTCCGGTACGAATTAAAACGCATCAAAATCGGTTTAATTTAAATTGATCGTTTATTGCCATATCTCACACATACGATCGAATTAGCTTCCGAAACATGTTCCATTGTGTCCGGAACACGCGGTAAACCATAGAAACACCGGTCACCCCGCGTAAATCGGAGTTTGGAAAATCCGGATGAATAGTGATTTTTTGGTGAAATTTCTATAAAAGCACCTCATATTCACCATTTGCAAAAAAACTAAAAACCTAACCCTAGAAACTAACCTAGCCGCTAGTTTATCAGTTTCAATGGCCGAGGTTTTCCCTCGTTTCTACTCGATTTCCTCATGATCTATCGACTTTTAGGAAGATCTTCCAACTGGGAAGTCGTGGAGCATCTCGAGCTCAACAGATCTGTGCGGTTGTGATCGACTATCGAGTGTCGTGGTGGCCAGAAATTGATGCCAATGGACCTGCGTTTGATCACGTTTTCCCAAGCGACGACGTGACCGAGCTCGACCATACTTTGGCCGATGGAGGCGTTCGAGTTGCGCTACGATATGCTGGGCTCTGATCGACTTCAAAGTGAACATAGAGGTGCGTCGATCTAGGGTTTTAAGGCGGCTTCTATGTGTTTAAGCATGTGATTGAATGAAGGGGAGAAGACAGAGGCAAACGCGGCCGGGATCTGGTTATAGGAAATGTGCGGCCACGATGGAATTAGGGTATAAAATAAAAAAATAGATTTGTAAATTAATTTTATTTAAATTTGTATAATTTTAAACTGTCATAACTTTGTCGTACGAGGTCGAAAAATTTCAAAACGAAGTGCGTTGGAACCGTATGGACGAATACTACACAATGAAACTGGATTGGAGTCGTTTGGAGTTAGCAAAAATTTCGGGTAAAATTAAACGTCCGTTTAATTTTATTCGAAATAAAACGCTGCAAATTGCTATCGGAAAATCAAGGTGAGAACTTCTCACTCAATCGAACAGTTTCGATTTAAATTTTAAATAGTTAGATTTAAAATTGTTGATTGTCTGTTGAATGATGATTACAGTTATTGATTGCTGTTTGATTGTGATATTAGATATAATAGGATATATCTATATATAGCAATATATATATATTGGCATATGTATATATTGGAATTGATTTCCCGCATTGTATAGCGGATGAGACCCTATTGCACCGCCTATTAAGCAGATAATATTTTAAATCCCATACACCGCGATAATTCCGTACTGGAGCGGAATTGGTATTGTGCTAATGTTTTTGGATGCAGGGAAACATGTTGGAGGGATCCAACTGGATTCCTCAACTGTATTGATTTATTTACAGATATTTTGGTATTTGTTGATTATCATATCGATATATGATATTTGGATGTCGTGATTGACTATTTGGTGCTTCTGCATCATCGGATCCATTTCTGAAGTTTTAAAATAATGATTTTTGGTTTTAAAAGGATTTTTAAAGTGATTTTTCAAAGTATATGTTTTTATTAAATTTTGAATTGGTTCATTTTAAATAATTAAAACGTTATAAATTTTATGTTATAAAAATTACTGTTGGTGTAAAATATAACCAAATTAAGATTTTTGAAATAAATAGTGATTAGTTTATAAAATGGTTTAATTGGGGATTTTGAATTATTATAAACGGTTTATATAAAAGATTTATAAAATTGATATTTATAAATTAAAAATACCGGAATTATAAAATGAGTTTTATAAGTAATAAAGTGAAATAAAAATGGATTTCATTAGTGAATTGAGATTTATAAATTTATGAAGTATGAATATATAAAATGGATAGATTTTGTAAAATATAAGATTTATAAGTAATCAACTTATAAATCGGATGTTGGCATTTAAAATGAGATATAAAAAGGATTTTATAAATAGAAGTTTATAAAAATATAAATGGAGTTTATAAACGTTGTTTATAAATCCGAAATCAATTGAATTTGATAAGTTGGATATAGGAATGTATGAAAGGAATTATATTCATGATTTTGGACAGTGAATATATTATTAAATGAAATGGATATGTTTTAGGGAAGGAATATTATGAAAGGAAGTTAATGATTTTAAAGACGTTTTAAATTGCATTAGGTATCGAATACATAGATTTGAACATTCATTGTTGAAATAGACGTTTTCGATAAATAGAAGGAAATGGTGGACTATAACACTGTTGTTATAGTAAATGGTTTCCGAAAGGAAATGTTTTGTATAGTATTGGGATTTATATATCTATTTAAACTTTGAATCCCTATACTGGTGATTTTGGGTCGTCGTAACGATGTTTTACGTAACATTCGTTTTGGCCCAAACAAATGTGTTTAACAGAATGATTTCTTAAAGAATGAAATATATACTTAATTTTCGATTTAAGTATATTGAATATTTTCTAAGTATTGAATATCAATTGATTTGTGATGCACTTATTATTAAATAAGTATGGAAATATTTTTCCAATGTGAAATGAACCTTTAGAATTTATCCTTGTAAAGATAAATTGAAGGTGAATATTTGAAATCGATTGAAAATCGTATATCATAAATATTTTGGGATTATAAATTCACTAAGGAATTTATAAAAGAAAGGGGAAATTGTTAAAAAATAAACGTTGATTTATTTTTGAAGTGTGGGAATTGATTTACGGATTTGGAACGTAAATATAAAGTAAATCGGTAAGGATTTATTTAATTGGTTTAAATGAACCATGTTGAAATGAAAGTATTTCCGAGTAAGGAAAATGAGAAATTTGTTTTCAAAAGTTGATAAAGTATTGAAAAGTGATTTGAAAATTGGTTTTCAAATGTTGAAGTGTGGGAAATTTTATATCTAGTAAAGATATTTTGGAAAGTAAATAATTTGGGAAATTATTTGGAATTTGGTGATGTTGAGCATGGCTATTGATAGTTAAATAATCCGACTATCAATATTTACCTTTAAATAGGTATTTGTTGTGAATTGCTTGAATTTGAATGCCACACTTATTTTTGAATAAGCGCTCACTATTCGGGTTAGCCGGGAAAGGACCTTAGGGTCGTCTAACCCATTCTGAGTATGTGATAAGTCGTAATGGATTGCATTTGATGACCGGTGTTGAAGACCGGATATTTGTGAAAACGGAAGGATTACCGTCGAGTTACTCTACATCGGCTGATCTCCGATATAGAGGTTTTATCACCCTTAGTGACGGGAAGTCCGGTCGTGATTAGTGAATATCCGGATTGCAAGGACTTCTTTGTAAGTGCCTTCGGTTCTGTTCGATCCCGGAACAGACTTGTATAGATTGTATGTCTAACATTACAAATTGAGATATAAAGCTGATTTCTTTCAAATATATTTCTGTTGGTGGCGGAGAATTTATTCTCTTAGCTTAACACCCTTCTCTGAGACGTACGAGCTCAGAGGTTATATAGTTGAAGGTTATTAGTGATATACTCCCAATTTGGTAGTGTGGCATGTTGAGTGTTGCTGTGAAATGATCATTGTGTTGATCATTTGTGATAGGATCATTTATTTGATATTTTATCTTGGTGATCATTTCTATGATCATTTGTTGACCCAAAGCACGGCTTTTGTATAAAGTGTGGCTTTGTGGACGAGACTTCGTCGGACCTCACACCCCGGAAATGGTCAAAACAGGAAGGATGCAACAAGGTTATTAGGGGTAGCGCCCTTTAGTGTATGTCATTCCTTCTGGATAGAGGTGGTATCATGGTTTGGAGCCCAGATATTTGACCTATGTTGTTGCTGCATATTTTGTGGTTGTTGGAAATCGAGGATCCTCGGATAGATCGGTTACGATCGGGGGATGACATATTCGTGTCAGTAGTTACCCAGTTAGGGGTAACCCGGCCTTGTGTTGGCAGAGATCCGGTTTGGTTCTCGGGGACGTCCTTCCAGAGGCGTTCTCATGTGGCAATGGGAAGTTCCTTGGCCTGACCATTTGTTGGAAATCCAATTCCCAATACGAAACCCTGTACGTTTTTAGTTGTAGAACCTATCATTCACTTATGGTGGCGCCCCACTGTTTGGATGGTAGCTATAGTAGACATAGTTCGAAATGTCTATGTTGGCTAAGATTTATATTCTATTTTCGAAATGAATTTTGCCTACACTATGCACTAGTAATAATATCAAATGTTCTTTTTAGTGCGTATCAAGCATCTTTGACTATCATAAGGAGAAATCTCCTCCGATTCTGCGTTTGCATTGTGTGTGTGCGGGAGGCCTTATGGTAGTCTCATTTTTAAAAGCATTGCGAATTGACTTTAAAAGTATTCCTCTATTTTGTTTTCAAAGATAAATAAACTGTTTTGAGTTCTCACACCAGTCACATGACTGACTCGGAGTTTATTGTTTTCCTTCCTAAACTCTGGGTGCCCACCAATTTCCACACGGGCAGTCAAGAGTTAAGGTTTATTCAGGATATTCAGGAGTTGCTGGAGGCAAGATGGATGGCATGGCATATTACTAGTATATAGTATTTCTTTTCCGCTGTTGATGTTGTTTGTTGTTGTACACTCTAATGTAATGAAATGTAATGTAGTGTAATAACTGATATAGTTCTTTGTTTAAAGATTATTCATTTATTTATTATATGTTGTTCCGCTGCGAATTGTGAGATTCTGATGTTGTTCTGTTATTTCTTTCTGTTCCGTTCTTTTCTCTTTAGTTTCTATCTTTTTCTCTCTTCTTCTACTTTTTCTTTTTCTAAGACCCTAACGGTACGGTTTTTCGGCTTTCGATTTCTCGGCAGTTGATACAGTGGACGTATTGATGTCGGTTTTCGTCAACGAAAAATCGCAAACGTTACATTTGGTATCAGAGCTTATGGTTAAGCGACAACTATGGCTCTGTTGGGTATTACTCATTAGAGATAGAGTCAGTAGTACTCTAGAATGAGTGTGAGTGTAATAATAGATACGAGTGCGTATTTGTTAGTGAATATAAATTGTTTTATATTGTGTTTGCTTATCCGTTGAGCTGTTTGTGAATTCTGGTTGGTGTGTGGGACGCCATATTATCGATAGGGATTTCTAAACACTTAAACGAGACATGTCGACATAGTATTATTTTAAATTGGGTAAATGAAATAATTTTACCTCGATTATATTTTATATATATAAAGGAATAATTTTTCAGGATTATAAAGTGTATATATAATTGATTGCTTGGTTGTTGAAATATAAATATAAGCAAGTCAATCAAAGTTGTTTGAATAAAATAAATAAAAAACAACATTTGTGAAAGAATAATTGTATAAGCTAAAGAATTATAAGTATGAAGTTATAATTAAAATAATTTACAAGTGTGAAATAATGTTATATGTAAGAAGTGAAATTATATAAGTAAAAGATTAGTAAATGTGATTTATAATCTGAAATAAAATTCCAGAGAAGTGTTTTGAAAAGATTTAATATTTTGGAAAATTGTTTTGGAGAGATGAAAGCTCTAAACTCTTTTCGGTCGATGGAAAATAATTCCGATGATGATCATGACATCATCGGTGTTCATTTTCGGGTTTCCAAAAGAGGTATTGCTTCCAGATTATTTTAAATGAAGTTGTTTGGAAAATTTTAAGTTTGGTTTTAGGAATTAAAAAGATAATTTGAATTTATTTCAAAAATGGTTTTGAAAGTTTGAAAGGACTCTGGAATCGTATTTAAAATATTATGGGAATGATAAATGAATTGATAACTTATACAGATTGAATTTTGATAGGATAAATTTAACTTAAAGGATGGAGTTAAAATAAAGGAAGTGTAAGTAAATCAATAAAATCCAAGTTGAGAAAAATTTGAGTTGTCATCAAAGACATGTAATTTGAAATTTAACAAAAGGAAAGTTAAATAAATTGATTTGGATTTGATAAGATGTTTGAAATGGAATATAACTTAAGTGAAGTTGAATGAAGTTGATTTTTGGTGTCAAAATAAATTAATAAGTGAATTAATGAAATGAAATCATTAAGAATTTGAACTTGAGTTATATAAATGAAATTCAACTTTACATTGTTAAAGGAATTAGCAATTGAATTGATAATTGGATTGAATCTTAATCCATTAAATGTAAAGTGAATAAATTTGGTTGTATTGAATAAACATTGGTTGTTATTTGATTGTTGATTGATTGTATATAATTCATTAAGTGTTAATGAAATTGAATTGGCAAAATTGAAAGCTATGAAATTGAATTCAAATTGGAAGTAAATAAATTTGAATAGAATTGAATGTGAATTGGATTTAATTGGTGAATGTAAACTAACTGAAAATTGGACATGAATGAATGTTAGTAAATCCAATGTTAATGAATCAAATGTGATTTAAATTGAAAACCAGTTCATTGAATATTAATGAGAATATGAAAGAATATTGATTTTGGTTATGGATGATAGTTGGTTGATGTTTGCATTTGTTGCTTTAGTTGCATTTGTTATATTATGCAGTTGTTATGTTGCTATATGTTGTATATTGATACTATTTTCATATATGCATGATTCTCATGTTGTTGTTGAGTGTTTAGTAGGTGCGGATCGCGTTTGCTTCGCATTTGGAGCTCGCTTTCGCGCTATATTAGCCGTATATGCTCACTAATAATATAATAAGGTACATATCTCGGATTACATACCGTACTTTTACACTTTTTCCCTGCGAGATGCCTCATCACTTGATGAGATGTATATTTGTGATATATATACTATCATTCTTTTTTCGGATCGAGCCGCGCAAAGGAGACTATGGCGAATTTTTTCGAAAATTTAAGGCGTTAGAAAAATTTTGGAAATTTTGGGGATATTTGTGAAAACTATAACTTTGATTTTGGAATTGGAAGTTAAACAATAGTAGTTTTTTTTGAAAAGATAACTAAGTATAGATTTGAAAACTTAGTAAATATTATGGTAAGAAGTTTAAACTTGTTTTGGAAAGTTAATGGATTCTATAACTTTTTCTTACCTGGAAATTTCGAGGACGAAATTCTTTTAAGGGGGGAAGTATGTAACGACCCAGAATTTTTGATAATTTAAATTTGTATATTTAATTAATTTTAAATATAAATAAGTGAAATTTATAAGTCGAATAATTTTATTTCGAATAATTGGGTTTAATTGGATAATTAAATGAATAATTTAATATGTGAAAATACAGAAATAATTGAAAATAGGGTTAAATATGTTTGAAAATGATTTGTAAAATTTTATTATATCATATTGGAGTTAGGATGATATTTTAGAACTTTTAAAATCGAATTAAAAGTTTATTTGTGAAAATTGAATATTTTAATATTTAATTATCGACTGAAAAATAGCCAATTTTTGAACAGTCTCAGAATTTGACAAAACTAGTTCCATTGGATCCGTAATAGTTTGTTATTATCGGATTTCAATTTTCGTAGCAATCGGAGTTACCGTTTGACCGTGGCAGCTCGAAACGCATCGAATTGTTTTTTTATTTTAAATCGGCGAGTTAAAATAGCCATTTTTCAAAAAGTCTCGGATTTCGACGAAACCAGTTTCATCGGATCCGTAATGTGATTTTATTGTAAGATTTCAAATTTCAAGTTGATTGGATTTACCGTTTGTCCGGTACGAATTAAAACGCATCAAAATCGGTTTAAATCGGTTTAATTTAAATTGATCGTTTATTGCCATATCTCACACATACGATCGAATTAGCTTCCGAAACCTGTTCCATTGTGTTCGGAACGTGGGGTAAACCCTAGAAACGCCGGTCACCGCGCGTAAATCGGAGTTTGGAAAATCCGGATGAATAGTGATTTTTTGGTGAAATTTCTATAAAAGCACCTCATATTCACCATTTGCAAAAAAACTAAAAACCTAACCCTAGAAACTAACCTAGCCGCCAGTTTATCAATTTCAATGGCCGAGGTTTTCCCTCGTTTCTACTCGATTTCCTCATGATCTATCGACTTTTAGGAGGATCTTCCAACTGGGAAGTCGTGGAGCATCTCCAGCTCAACAGATCTGTGCGGCGGTGATCGACTATCGAGTGTCGTGGTGGCCAGAAATTGATTGCAAAGGACCTGCGTTTGAGCACGTTTTCCCAAGCGACGACGTGACCGAGCTCGACCATATTTTGGCCGATGGAGGCGTTCGAGTTGCGCTACGATATGCTGGGCTCTGATCGACTTCAAAGTGAACATAGAGGTGCGTCGATCTAGGGTTTTAAGGCGGCTTCTATGTGTTTAAGCATGTGATTGAACGAAGGGGAGAAGACAGAGGCAAACGCGGCCGAGATCTGGTTATAGGAAATGTGCGGCCACGATGGAATTAGGGTATAAAATAAAAAAATAGATTAGTATATTAATTTTATTTAAATATTTATAATTTTAAACTGTCATAACTTTGTCGTACGAGGTCGAAAAATTTCAAAACAAAGTGCGTTGGAACCGTATGGACGAATACTACACAATGAAACTGGATTGGAGTCGTTTGGAGTTAGCAAAAATTTTGGGTAAAATTAAACGTCCGTTTAATTTTATTCGAAATAAAACGCTGCAAATTGCTATCGGAAAATCAAGGTGAGAACTTCTCACTCAATCGAACAGTTTCAAGTTAAATTTTAAATAGTTAGATTTAAAATTGTTGATTGTATGTTGAATGATGATTACAGTTATTGATTGCTGTTTGATTGTGATATTAGATATAATAGGATATATCTATATATAGCAATATATATAAATATTGGCATATGTATATATTGGAATTAATTTCCCGCGTTGTATAGCGGATGAGACCCTATTGCGCCGCCTATTAAGCAGATAATATTTTAAATCCCATATACCGCGATAATTCCGTACTGGAGCGGAATTGGTATTGTGCTAATGTTTTTGGATGCAGGGAAACAGGTTGGAGGGATCCAACTGGATTCCTCAACTGTATTGATTTATTTACAGATATTTTGATATTTGTTGAATATCATATCGATATATGATATTTGGATGTCGTGATTGACTATTTGGTGCTGCTGCATCATCGGATCCATTTCTGAAGTTTTAAAATAATGATTTTTGGTTTTAAAAGGATTTTTAAAGTGATTTTTCAAAGTATATGTTTTTATTAAATTTTGAATTGGTTCATTTTAAATAATTAAAACGTTATAAATTTTTATGTTATAAAAATTATTGTTTGTGTAAAATATAACCAAATTAAGATTTTTGAAATAAATAGTGATTAATTTATAAATTGGAACTGGGAATTTTGAATTATTATAAACGGTTTATATAAAAGGTTTATAAAATTGATATTTATAAATTAAAAATACTGGAATTATAAAACGAGTTTTATAAGTAATAAAGTGAAATAAAAATGGATTTCATAAGTGAATTGAGATTTATAAATTTATGAAGTATGAATATATAAAATGGATAGATTGTGTAAAATATAAGATTTATAAGTAATCAACTTATAAATCGGATTTTGGCATTTAAAATGAGATATAAAAAGGATTTTTATAAATAGAAGTTTATAAAAATATAAATGGAGTTTATAAACGTTGTTTATAAATCCGAAATCAATTGAATTTGATAAGTTGGATATAGGAATGTATGAAAGGAATTATATTCACGATTTTGGACAGTGAATATATTATTAAATGAAATGGATATGTTTTGGGGAAGGAATATTATGAAATGAAGTTAATGATTTTAAATACGTTTTAAATTGCATTAAGTATCGAATACATAGATTTCAACATTCATTGTTGAAATAGACGTTTTCGAGAAATAGAAGGAAATGGTGGACTATAACACTGTTGTTATAGTAAATGGTTTCCGAAAGGAAATGTTTTTTATAGTATTGGGATTTATGTATCTATTTAAACTTTGAATCCCTATACTGGTGATTTTGGGTCGTCGTAACGATGTTTTACGTAACATTCGCTTTGACCCAAACAAATGTGTTTAAGAGAATGATTTCTTAAAGAATGAAATATATACTTAATTTTCGATTTAAGTATATTGAATATTTTCTAAGTATTGAAAATAAATGGATTTGTGATGTACTTATTATTAAATAAGTATGGAAATATTTTTCCAATGTGAAATGAACGTTTTAGAATTTGTCCTTGTAAAGTTAAATTGAAAGTGAATATTTGAAATCGATTGAAAATCGTATATCATAAATATTTTGGGATTATAAATTCACTAAGGAATTTATAAAAGAAAGGGGAAATTGTTAAAAAATAAATGTTGATTTATTTTTGAAGTGTGGGAATTGATTTACGGATTTGGAACGTAAATATAAAGTAAATCGGTAAGGATTTATTTAATTGGTTTAAATGAACCATGTTGAAATGAAAGTATTTCCGAGTAAGGAAAATGAGAAATTTGTTTTCAAAAGTTGATAAAGTATTGAAAAGTGATTTGAAAATTGGTTTTCAAATGTTGAAGTGTGGGAAATTTTATATCTAGTAAAGATATTTTGGAAAGTAAATAATTTGGTAAATTATTTGGAATTTGTTGATGTTGAGCATGCCTATTGATAGTTAAATAATCCGGCTATCAATATTTACCTTTAAATAGGTATTTGTGGTGAATTGCTTGAATTTGAATGCCACACTTATTTTTGAATAAGCTCTCACTATTCGGGTTAGCCGGGAAAGGACCTTGGGGTCGTATAACCCATTCCGAGTATGTGATACGTCGTAATGGATTGCATTTGATGACCGGTGTTGAAGACCGGATATTTGTGAAAACGGAAGGATTACCGTCGAGTTACTCTACATCTGCTGATCTCCGATATAGAGGTTTTATCACCCTTAGTGACGGGAAGTCCAGTCGTGATTAGTGAATATCCGGATTGCAAGGACTTCTTTGTAAGTGCCTTCGGTTCTGTTCGATCCCGGAATAGACTTTTATAGATTGTATATCTGACATTACAAATTGAGATATAAAGCTGATTTCTTTCAAATATATTTCTGTTGGTGGCGGAGAATTTATTCTCTTAGCTTAACACCCTTCTCTGAGACGTACGAGCTCAGAGGTTATATAGTTGAAGGTTATTAGTGATATACTCCCAATTTGGTAGTGTGGCATGCTGAGTGTTGCTGTGAAATGATCATTGTGTTGATCATTTGTGATAGGATCATTTATTTGATCATTTATCTTGGTGATCATTTCTATGATCATTTGTTGACCCAAAGCACGGCTTTTGTATAAAGTGTGGCTTTGTGGACGAGACTTCGTCGGACCTCACACCCCGGAAATGGTCAAAACAGGAAGGATGCGGCAAGGTTATTAGGGGTAGCGCCCTTTAGTGTATGTCATTCCTTCTGGATAGAGGTGGTATCATGGTATGGAGCCCAGATATTTAACCTATGTTGTTGCTGCATATTTTGTGGTTGTTGGAAATCGAGGATCCTCGGATAGATCGGTTACGATCGGGGGATGACATATTCGTGTCAGTAGTTACCCAGTTAGGGGTAACCCGGCCTTGTGTTGGCAGAGATCCGGTTTGGTTCTCGGGGACGTCCTTCCAGAGGCGTTCTCATGTGGCAATGCGAAGTTCCTTGGCCTAACCATTTGTTGGAAATCCAATTCCCAATACGAAACCCTGTACGGTTTTAGTTGTAGAACCTATCATTCACTTATGGTGGCGCCCCACTGTTTGGATGGTAGCTATAGAAGACATAGTTCGAAATATCTATGTTGGCTAAGATTTATATTCTATTTTCGAAATGAATTTTGCCTACACTATGCACTAGTAATAATATCAAATGTTCTTATTAATGCGTATCAAGCATCTTTGACTATCATAAGGAGAAATCTCCTCCGATTCTGTGTTTGCATTGTGTGTGTGTGCGGGAGTCCATATGGTAGTCTCATTTTTAAAAGCATTGCGAATTGACTTTAAAAGTATTCCTCTATTTTGTTTTCAAAGATAAATAAACTGTTTTGAGTTCTCAGACCAGTCACATGACTGACTCGGAGTTTATTGTTTTCCTTCCTAAACTCTGGGTGCCCACCAATTTCCACACGGGCAGTCAAGAGTTAAGGTTTATTCAGCATATTCAGGAGTTGCTGGAGGCAAGATGGATGGCATGGCGTATTACTAGTATATAGTATTTCTTTTCCGCTGTTGATGTTTTTTGTTGTTGTACACTTTGAGGTAATGAAATGTAATGTAATGTAATAACTGATATAGTTCTTTGTTTAAAGATTATTCATTTATTTATTATATGTTGTTCCGCTGCGAATTGTGAGATTCTGATGTTGTTCTGTTATTTCTTTCTGTTCCGATCTTTTCTCTTTAGTTTCTATCTTTTTCTCTCTTCTTCTACTTTTTCTTTTTCTAAGACCCTAACGGTACGGTTTTTGGGCTTTCGATTTCTCGGCAGTTGATACAGTAGACGTATTGATGTCGGTTTTCGTCAACGAAAAATCGCAAACGTTACATATTTTGTTGTAGTGATGTCAACTTTACAACGGTCCTAAAATGTTCGTTGTAAAAGGTACCCTAATTTTTAATTATACTAGAGTCTTTGTTAAACCAGGCCGGCCCTTTTATTTCGTTCATCGCTCTGTAAAAATGTTGGTCTTCGTTCCTCTTTGCTCGAAATTAGGGTTTTGGGAAAATTGAAGCTGCCGTCTTCAATTGCTCGATCTAATTACTCTCTTCTTTTAGCACACGGCTAAAGGGGATCTTCGTTAGATCTACTCACGATGCTAAAGGGGAAGTTCGACAGCGGCGTGCCACTGGAAGTGATCACTGATCGCGACGTTCTTGTGCTCTCAACGACGTCGTTCGCTATTCTCGTTGGTTGTGCTATAAATTTTATTTTGCATCGATCCAGCAACAAAGCTAATAAGGCAGCGGAGATGCCTAGACAGGCTGTGATCAATAAGGAGAAGGAGGTTGAAGATGGGAAGAAGAAGGTTACTATTTTTTTCGGTACTCAGACTGGCACTGCTGAAGGATTTTCCAAGGTTCGATTTGCTCACTCTTTTTTTTTTACAGAAAAAAGTCTTGGTCGGAAATTAATTTATTTTATTTTATTTAGACCTTGGCAGCAGAGGCGAATGCAAGATACGAGAAAGCGACGTTCAAAATTGTAGACATTGTAAGGAATCTTTATTCTTTCATTTCAATTTTTGATTATACGAAAATGTTGTAATATTTTGGTCCTTTTGGTGCATTGTCATTAGGATGATTATGTAGCTGATGATGATGAACAGAGCGAATAAATTGCTTCGTCTCCAATTCAGATAATTGTTTGCGCATCTCCTCATTTTCCTTATTAGACACGCGATAAGGAGGACGAGTAATAGGTTGAGCCCTAGGAATAAGGTTAATTTTGAACTCAATTGCTCGCTTAGGTGGTAGACCTACAACGGGCTCAAATATGTCGGAAAATTCACGAACAACGTGAATAATAGAAATAATATCTTCCTCATCATCATTATCGTCATCGCGAGGATTTAAAGAATATAAAGATGCAACCAAGCTGGAATCCGAATCTTTAAGATTAATAGAAATCTGCTTAACAGATTGAGGATGTCGAAGATGAATAGTCCGCTCAGGACATAGGATATGAGCTTTATAACGGTTAAGCCAATCCATTCCCAAAATCATTCCAAAGCCTAAATAACGTATGACATGCAAATCGGGTAGGAAAGAAAAATCACACAAAATAATCTCGACATCTTTACAAAGCAAACTAAGAGTTGCAGATCCGCCAACTGAATTCGAAATTCTCAAAGAAGTCATTAAAGCAACAACACTTAAAGAAAAAGTATCAACAAGTTCTTTTGATATAAAAGAATGGGATGCACCCGTATCAAAAAGAACTCGAACGGGTTGATCACGAAATATAATGGTGCCATCAAGGATAGAATGACACATACCTTGACCACGAGATGTGTTGCCAGGGGCTTGAGCAACATTAAGCTTTCCCTCCTTCCTATTTTGAAGTTTGGGACAAGAAGATAAATAATGATCCGGACTTTTGCAATAGCGACAAGTACGAGGCTTTGAACACTTGTTCGCAAAATGGTCTTTGGAACCACAGTTAAAGCATTTCCCTTCAGTAGAGGAAAAAGTCTTCGCAGCAGGAGTTGCCTGTTTACCCTTTTTACTGGGATAAGGACCTTTGAATTTGTTTGGCCTCTTCTTGTTGTTAAAGTTTGGTTTGGAACCCACCACTACAACATCACTTTCCCTATCCGCCTCTTCAAGTCGAAGAGCAATATCAATGAGTTGGTCGAAAGAAATTTCTAATTTTAGAAGTAATGGCTTCCCACCCAGGTTGTTGTAATCATTGCACAAACGTGCAAACCCAGATTTAGGGTGAGTAGGTTCCGAATTAGAACCAGCTGCTTGAGCATTTGCGACAAGGTCAAAAAGTTGCTGGACAGTCATAAAAACTCCATCTTGGGGAGTAGCACTAGATTGACCGGCGCTGGGACGGCCAGGTCTATCCATTTCTCTTCCTTTAGAAAGAAATAAAGAAGAAGAAAAAGGTTATTCACAAAAGGAATATCAAGCAATCTTGATAGATAAAACAAGGAATCATAAAGAAAATAGGATGAATCGGTACGAAGACTCGAATTAAATCCTAAGGCACGACTCCTAAGAAGGACTTAGGACGATGATCCTTGTTAAATTATTCTACATTGTTCCGAAGTTTGGCTTTGATACCAAGCTGTGACGCCCCACCTCTATACCCACGCTAGCCAAGGACACTACGGTGTAATGCCGTCAACAAGCAAGGAGAATAAGGCGGTTGAGGAGCGATCATCTATATAATTGCTTTGTGCGAGTACCGATATGCCAGATAAGATGTAACTTGCATTTCTAGGACATCCGACATACCGACACAAACTCAAAGCTACTATACAGTGGCTATAATGTCTTCGGAAACCAATATAGAAATAAACATAACACAAATCAGTCACAGATAATTCATATCACAAAGGCGGAAATAGATATGAATATATATATAACACATAAAAGTGTTCATTAGAGTAGTAGTCATGAAGATCCACAATAATACAAAAGAATAGCAACACGTGCTATACAAAAGAATACAACTATGAGTCCATATCTCAAGTGTATACAACAAAATAAACTACTAATCTAAATAGTTAGCCAAAAGTCAGAGAAATCAATCCCAAGTGAGAAGTCAAGCTAAAGCACCTGTAACATCTCGGTCTGACCCGAGTATTATTATTAAGAAAATAATAAACAGATCAGTCTAGCTATAAATATCAGACGAAATGATATAGAATAAGAGATATTGCATAAACATATGATAACCATACGGGCATACTACAATAAGTATGTAATTGAAACTCAACATGAGATTAATCAATATCACAAAAATCTTCACAAAGATTCAAAAAGGGTATCATACCCAAAACTTGTATTCACAACAAGTCAATGACACACGAATTCACCAATGCACAAAAATTGATAAATCATATCAATGAAAATCACTAAAATTGGTGAATCATAAATTCCAGAATTCAACACACGAAATCCATAAATCATAAAAAGGGGGGAGGCCTATCACACGAACGGGAGCATGAAAACTCACCTACATATGTATCACACAAGCGAGACGCTATCTCATGGTAGCTAGCCATTAATTTTTGACACACGAATGGCCCGAAGACCATGGGGCGCTACCCCACATGAGTGAGTCGAAATCACACAGAAACAGTGTCTGGTCTAAATCGCAGACAAAGAGACATCGCACAATTGCTAGTCTAAATCACAAAAATGATCGTCACGATCATCAATAAGTGTCAATTACAGTACGCTAGTAAATATACGAGCTTAGCTTCTTGTCCCATAACCACTAGCTTAACTTAAATATTTACGAACCAATTGTAGATCTCCACTAGAAAATTGTCACAAGATTTTCAATCGAACAAGTCCAAGAATTAACCGACGAAGTAAACGCAAGCATTTCATACCACTTGTTTTACTAAGCCGTTTAATTAGATTTCTCATACGAGTGAGGTAAAGGTTTGTATATACTGGTAGATTGGAAAACGGTTTAAGAGAAGAGCTTTGTTATTGAAAATAGAGTTGAAATCGTTTTGATGAAAGAGTTTTGATATTTACTACTAGTATTGAAACCTTTATATTTTTAAAGTGACAAATCATAGAAATGATTGTAGAAACAATCAATCATCAAAATTCACATTCGAAGACGTGAGTAAAATCCAAAGAAATCGATACTGAATCCACCAAAATGGATATTCCCAGAAATCACGAAGAAAATGTCATCAAAGTCGATAATAAGTGATAATAACAAAAGGGAATCAACACGAATCGATTAAAGTTGGAATTCTCAAGCAAATAGGCAAAAAGGCAAAAAGAGTGCAGATTCAGACGTCTGAAATCAAGGATTCAAACGTCTGAATCTGGAAAATAAACTATTTTCCAAAACAGAATTCAGCCGTCTGAATCGTTGATTTCAGATGTCTGAAATAGGCACTTTTTAGCCTATTTCTTTTCTAGTTCCAAATGAACCAATTCAGACGTCTGAAATATAGATTCAGACGTTTGAATACTGGGGAATAAAAATTCCCAGTATAATATTCAGACGTCTGAATACTACGTTTCAGACGTCTGAAACCTGGGTTCAGGGCATTCCCTGAACCTAGACCAAAAATGGCCAAACGAATATCGAAAGCGATTCGGACGAGCAAACGACGACTAAGGATTTACGTCGAGCGACAACCCAGCCTTAACGGCTCTCCGATACGCCTCAAATATCAATGTCCAAATATCCATAAAAGGATATTCATAGATTTTGATTTCAAAATACTAAAAATTGGAATATACAACAAATCAATCCAAACCAAAATCAATTGCACAAGAATAAGTGTTAGGAATCCATACCTAACAAACGAAGATAATTATAGACTAAGATGAGATAAAAATCTCACCTTTGAACCCAAACAAATGAAGATGAAGCTTGAAAGCAAAGGAGAATCAACCACTCTTCAAATCCAACTCAAGAAGCTTGATTCTAAGCTTTAAAAGAAGAACATTCCCAAAGTTAGGTTTAGGAATTTCTGAAATTGATAAGAGAATGAGTTGGAGAAGAAGAAGAGAAGGCTTACCAATGGGTTCTCTTGAATTTGGAGCTAGAAGTTGGATTTGCTAATGAAGACCAGGACTTGGAGTTTTAATTTCCTCTTCTACTCTCCATGGTTATAAAAGCTTGAGTATTAGGAAATGAGGAATGAAGTAATGAAGAGGAGAAGGGGTTGGGACTAAATACATAATTGGGGTTAATGGGCTCAGCCCTAACCAAAGCCCTAAGTGAAAAAGTAGCAAAATTCCACTAACTCCAAACATATCAAAGTTTACACTTAAAAAGATCGCAAACGGCATTTTGAACTCAATGGAAGTGGTCTCGAGTCCAAATTCGACTGTTTGCAAAAAGTGGCTTTTCGGACTAAATTCCAAGTATCGATAAAATATTTAAATAATATATTTAAATATAAAACCGATAAATATGCGGGTTGTTACAGACTCCCTTCCTTAAAAAAATTGCGTACTCACAATAATTAAGAAGAAGATATAGAGTAACAACCATAAAAGCATATTAACACAAAAGAATTTTGAAGTAAGAAGTTCACCTTAAAGAGCATGAGAAAGTAAGCCAGGATGCGTTCGCTCGATGAACTCTCTAGATTCCCAAGAACAATCCTTAGGATTTGAAGACCATTGAACTTTAACAAGCGGAACATCTTTATTTCGAAGTCATTTGACCTCCGAAGCAATAATTCGAATAGGATGTTGCTCATAAGTTAAATTAGGCGAAACTTCAATCTCTTCCACAACACCGGGCTCAAGAATAGAATCGAAATCTCGAAGGCACTTCCGCAATTGAGAAACATGAAACACGTCATGCATAGCAGAAAACTGAGCCGGCAATGATAGGCGATAAGCCATGGAATCAATGCATTCAGTGATAGGAAATGGCCCAATATATCGAGGCGCTAACTTTCCCGATCGATTGAAACGTGCAACACCTTTCATAGGTGAAACACGAATGAACATAAGATCTCTCGCAGAAAATTCTAACTTCCTTCTTCGATTATTGGCATAGGATTTTTGTCTACTCTGGGCTTCTTTCATCCTATGTCGAATAAGTTCAATCTTTTCTGTGGAATCACGAATAAAGTTTGGACCTAAAACCAGCTTCTCACTGGCCTCAAGCCAACAAGAAGGAGATCGGCATGGCCTTCCATAGAGTGCCTCGAAAGGTGTCATACCAATACTATATTGGAAGCTATTATTATAGGAAAACTCAACAAAAGAAATATGATCTTCCCAACTTCCACCAAAATCAAGAACACATGCACGAAGAAGATCTTCAAGAGTTTGATTCACACGCTCAGTTTGTCCATCGTACTGGGGGTGATAAGCGGTGCTAAAATTAAGCTTCGTCCCTAAAGCTTTTTGAAGACTCTTCCAAAATCCACTAGTAAACAATGGTCACGATCACTAACAATAGAAGTAGGAACTCCATGCAATTTAAAAATTTCTTTAATAAAAAGTTTGGCCAAAAGAGGAACGGTTCGGTTAGACCGAACGGGAATAAAATGGGCGGATTTAGTAAGTCTATCAATTATCACCCATAAGCTATCATGACCAGTACGAGAACGAGGAAGGCCGTCAATCAAAATCCATGGAAATTTGATCCCATTTCCAAATTGGAATTTCTAAAGGTTGCAATAACCCACCGGGCCTTTGATGTTCGGCCTTAATGAGTTGGCAAGTCATGCAACACTTAACAAAGTTAGTAATATCAGATTTCATTCCCTCCCAATAATAAAGCCGCTTCATATCCGCGTACATTTTACTACTACCGGGATGAATGGTAAATTTAGAACGATGTGAATCTTCTAAAATATCTTTACGAAGATCACTAATATTTGGCACGATAAGTCTACCAAATTTCCGAATGCCGCCACGAGAATCGATATCAAAGTCTTTCAAACCTTCAATATCAATTTTATCCTTAATATTTTGGCCAAGAAGAGCCAATTCAGGATCTAGCCTTTGAGCTTCAAGAATGTGGTCTAAAAGAGGAGGATGAGCCTCAAGGCTACATAAAACAAGAGATGAACATAAATCGGAAACATGGTCTCGAATTTCGCAAGTGGATAAAATCTCGAGATCGTTCCATTCGGATATCATCATAGAAGCAACAGCTTGTTGTTTACGGCTAAGAGCATCGGCGACACGATTACCCTTACCGGGTGTATAAAGGATATCATGATCGTATGGTGCAAGAAATTCGAGCCAACGCTGTTGACGCAAATTAAGTTCCTTTTGAGAAAATAAATATTTCAAAGACTTATGGTCCGTGTAAAGAATAAATTTTTCTCCTAAGAGATAATGACGCCAAATTCGAAGGGCGAAAACAATAGCCGCGAGCTCTAAATCATGAGTGGCATATCTAGTCTCAGCAGGCTTCAATTGCCTAGAAGCATAAGCAATAACACGTTCTCTTTGCATAAGAACGGCACCCAAACCAACGCGACTAGCATCAGTATAAACAACGTGATCTTGATTCCCCTCGGGAATAACAAGAATAGGAGCATCAGAAAGAAGTTCCATTAGTTTCTGAAAAGAAGTTTCACATTTGTCCGACCAAATGTATTTAACACCTTTCTTCGTTAAGCTAGTGAGAGGCACGGCAATTTTAGAAAAGTCTTTGATAAAATGGCGGTAATAACCCGCCAATCCAAGAAAACTTCGAATCTCCGTCACACTCTCCGGTCTCTTCCAATCTTGAATCGCTTCAATCTTTGAAGGATCCACGGAAATTCTGGATTCGGAAATAATATGACCGAGAAACTTCACACGAGATTGCCAAAAGTGGCATTTAGAAAATTTCGCCTTTAATTGATTACTCCTAAGAGTTTCCAATACAATCCGAAGATGCTTTTCGTGTTCCTCCTCGGTTTTTGAATACACAAGAATATCATCAATAAAGATGAGAACAAATCGATCGAGAAAATCTTTGAAAACTCGATTCATAAGGTCAACGAAATAAGGCAGAGCATTCGTTAAACCAAATGGCATAACAAGCCATTCATAAGATCCATATCGAGTACGGAACGATATCAAAGGAATGCTATCCTCTACAATACGAAGCTGATGAAAACTTGTTGCCAAGTCCAATTGTGAAAAGACTCTAGCACCACTAAGTTGATCGAATAGGTCATCAATCCGAGGTAAAGGATATTTATTTTTGATAGT
The DNA here is from genome assembly GCA_030765085.1 of Allium cepa. Taxonomy (NCBI): domain Eukaryota; kingdom Viridiplantae; phylum Streptophyta; class Magnoliopsida; order Asparagales; family Amaryllidaceae; genus Allium; species Allium cepa. The sequence goes on from CM060942.1 coordinate 621,114,283, forward strand.
AAGATCATTAAGCTTGCGGTAGTCAACTCAAAGCCTAGGTGTACCGTCGGATTTCTTCACGAAAACAGCCGAAGCTCCCCAAGGCGAGGAGCTAGAGCAAATAAATTGCTTCGTCTCCAATTTAGATAATTGTTTACGCATCTCCTCATTTTCCTTATTAGACATTCGATAAGGAGGACGAGTAATAGGTTGAGCTCCAGGAATAAGGTTAATTTTGAACTCAATTGCTCGCTTAGGTGGTAGACCTACAACGGGCTCAAATATGTCAGAAAATTCACGAACAACGTGAATAAGAGAAATAATATCTTCCTCATCATCACTATCGTCATCACGAGGATTTAAAGAATATAAAGATGCAACCAAGCTGGAAACTGAATCTTTAAGATTAATAGAAACCTGCTTAACAGATTGAGGATGTCGAAGATGAATAGTCCGCTCAGGACATAGGATATGAGCTTCATAACGGTTAAGCCAATCCATTCCCAAAATCATTCCAAAGCCTAAATAACGTATGACATGCAAATCGTCTAGGTAAGAAAAATCACACAAAATAATCTCGACATCTTTACAAAGCAAACTAAGAGTTGCAGATCCGCCAACTGGATTCGAAATTCTCAAAGAAGTCATTAAAGCAACAACACTTAAAGAAAAAGTATCAACAAGTTCTTTTGATATAAAAGAACGGGATGCACCCGTATCAAAAAGAACTCGAACGGGTTGATCACGAAATATAATGGTGCCATCAAGGATAGAATGAGACATACCTTGACCACGAGATGTGTTGCCAAGGGCTTGAGCAACATTAAGTTTTTCCTCCTTCCTATTTTGAAGTTTGGGACAAGAAGATAAATAATGATCCGGACTTTTTCAATAGCGACAAGTACGAGGCTTTGAACACATGTTCGCAAATGGTCTCTGGAACCACAGTTAAAGCATTTTCCTTCAGTAGAGGAAAAAGTCTTCGCATCAGGAGTTGCCTGTTTACCCTTTTTACTGGGATAAGGACCTTTGAATTTGTTTGGCCTCTTCTTGTTGTTGAAGTTTGGTTTGGAACCCACCACTTCAACATCACTTTCCCTATCCACCTCTTCAAGTCGAAGAGCGATATCAATGAGTTGGTCGAAAGAAACTTCTAATTTTAGAAGTAATGGCTTCCTACCCAGGTTGGTGTAATCATTGCACAAACGTGCAAACCCAGATTTAGGGTGAGTAGGTTCCGGATTAGAACCAGCTGCTTGAGCATTTGTCTCAAGGTCAAGAAGTTGCTGGGCAGTCATAAAAACTCCATCTTGGGGAGTAGCACTAGATTGACCGGCGCTGGGACGGCCAGGTCTAACCATTTCTCTTCCTTTAGAAAGAAATAAAGAAGAAGAAAAAGGTTATTCACAAAAGGAATATCAAGCAATCTTGATAGATAAAACAAGGAATCATAAAGAAAATAGGATGAATCGGTACGAAGACTCGAATTAAATCCTAAGGCACGACTCCTAAGAAGGACTTAGGACGATGATCCTTGTTAAATTATTCTACATTGTTCCGAAGTTTGGCTTTGATACCAAGCTGTGACGCCCCACCTCTATACCCACGCTAGCCAAGGACACTACGGTGTAATGCCGTCAACTAGCAAGGAGAATAAGGCGGTTGAGGAGCGACCATCTGTATAATTGCTTTGTGCGAGTACCGATATGCCAGATAAGATGTAACTTGCATTTCTAGGACATCCGACATACCGACACAAACTCAAAGCTACTACACAGTGGCTATAATGTCTTCGGAAACCAATATAGAAATAAACATAACACAAATCAGTCACAGATAATTCATATCACAAAGGCGGAAATAGGTATGAATATATATATAACACATAAAAGTGTTCATCAGAGTAGTAGTCATGAAGATCCACAGTAATACAAAAGAATAGCAACACGTGCTATACAAAAGAATACAACAATGAGTCCATATCTCGAGTGTATACAACAAAATAAACTACTAATCTAAAGAGTTAGCCAAAAGCCAGAGAAATCAATCCCAAGTGAGAAGTCAAGCTGAAGCACCTGTAACATCTCGGTCTGACCCGAGTATTATTAATAAGAAAATAATAAACGGATCAGTCAAGCTATAAATATCAGACGACATGATATAGAATAAGAAATATGGCATAAACATATGATAACCATACGGGCATACTACAATAAGTATGTAATTGAAACTCAACATGAGATTAATCAATATCACAAAAATCTTCACAAAGATTCAAAAAGGGTATCATACCCAAAACTTGCATTCATAACAAGTCAATGACAAACGAATTCACCAATGCACAAAAATCGATAAATTATATCAATGAAAATCACTAAAATTGGTGAAGCATAAATTCCATAATTCAACACACGAAATCCAGAAATCATAAAAAGGGGGGAGGCCTATCACACGAACGGGAGCATGAAAACTCACCTACATATGTATCACACAGACGAGACGCTATCTCATGGTAGCTAGCCATTAACTTTTGACACATGAATGGCCCGAAGACCATGGGGCGCTACCCCACATGAGTGAGTCGAAATCACACAGAAGCGGGGTCTGGTCTAAATCGCAGACAAAGAGACATCGCACAATTGCTAGTCTAAATCACAAAAATGATCGTCAGGATCATCAATAAGTGTCAATTACAGTAAGCTAGTAAATATATGAGCTTAGCTTCATGTCCTATAACCACTAACTTAACTTAAATATTTACGAACCAATTGTTGATCTCCACTAGAAAATTGTCACAAGAGTTTCAATCGAACAAGTCCAGGAATTAACCGATGAAGTAAACGCAAGCGTTTCATACCATTTGTTTTACTAAGCCGTTTAATTAGATTTCTCATACGAGTGAGGTGAAGGTTTGTATATACTAGTAGATTGGAAAACGGTTTAAGAGAAGAGCTTTGTTATTGAAAATAGAGTTGAAATCGTTTTGATGAAAGAGTTTTGATATTTACTACTAGTATTGAAACCTTTATATTTTTAAAGTGACAAATCATAGAAATGATCGTAGAAACAATCAATCATCAAAATTCATATTCGAAGACGTGAATAAAATCCAAAGAAATCGATACCGAATCCATCAAAATGGATATTCCCAGAAATCACGAAGAAAATGTCATCAAAGCCGATAATAAGTGATAATAACAAAAGGGAAGCAACACAAATTGATTAAAGTTGGAATTCTCAAGAAAATAGGCAAATAGGCAAAAAGAGTGCAGATTCAGACGTCTGAAATCAAGGATTCAGACGTCTGAATCTGGAAAATAAACTATTTTCCTAAACAGAATTCAGACGTTTGAATCGTTGATTTCGGACGTCTGAAATAGGCACTTTTTAGCCTATTTCTTTTCTGGTTCCAAATGAACCAATTCAGACGTCTGAAATATAGATTCAGATGTCTGAATACCGGGGAATAAAAATTCCCAGTATAATATTCAGACGTCCGAATACTATGTTTCAGACGTCTGAAACCTGGGTTCAGGGCATTCCCTGAACCTAGGCCAAAAATGGCCAAACGAATATCGGAAGCGATTCGGACGAGCAAACGACGACTAAGGATTTATGTCGAGCGACAACCCAGCCTTAACGGCTTTCCGGTACGCCTCAAATATCAATGTCCAAATATCCATAAAAGGATTTTCATAGATTTTGATTTCAAAACATTAAAAATTGGAATATACACCAAATCAATCCAAACCAAAATCAATTGCACAAGAATAAGTGTTAGGAATCCATACCAAACAAACGAAGATAATTATAGACTAAGATGTGAGATAAAAATCTCACCTTTGAACCCAAACAAATGAAGATGAAGCTTGAAAGCAAAGGAGAATCAACCACTCTTCAAATCCAACTCAAGAAGCTTGATTCTAAGCTTTAAAAGAAGAACATTCCCAAAGTTAGGTTTAGGAATTTCTGAAATTGATAAGAGAATGAGTTGGAGAAGAAGAAGAGAAGGCTTACCAATGGGTTCTTTTGAATTTGGAGCTAGAAGTTGGATTTGCTAATGAAGACCAGGGCTTGGAGTTTTAATTTCCTCTTCCACTCTCCATGGTTATAAAAGCTTGAGTATTAGGAAATGAGGAATAAAGTAATGAAGAGGAGAAGGGGTTGGGACTGAATACATAAGTGGGGTTAATGGGCTCAGCCCTAACCAAAGCCCTAAGTGAAAAGGTAGCAAAATTCCACTAACTCCAAACATATTAAAGTTTACACTTAAAAAGATCGCAAACGGCGTTTTGAACTCAATGGAAGTGGTCTCGAGTCCAAATTCGACTGTTTGCAAAAAGTGGCTTTTCGGACTAAATTCCGAGTATCGATAAAATATTTAAATATAAAACCGATAAATATGCGGGTTGTTACATCTTTCCTCCTATCGAAATGCTTTCAAGAGTTATTGAGTAGATTAATGGGTCGATTAATGGAGTGGACATTGCATTTGGGCCATTGATTATGGCTGCGTCGCCAAAATGCATGGTGCTGGAGGATGATTTTTGGTGGAAGGGGACTAGGAAGTAGGAGAATCTTCCTTTGATAAGGGGGTTTAGTTGAGAAATAATGGAGATGGGCTGCGAACTGAAGCCAGCTATGCCCACTTGGTTTCCGTCTATGCTTTCGCTATTGTTGTGGCCACATCCGAATACTATGTTTGGTATTAAGACTGAGTGGCCATCTGTTGTTTCAAATGTTATTGTTTCACTTGAGAGAGTACCTAAAATCCATTATTGTAAAGAAATATATATTCCAATAGTCTGACCGCAGAAGCAATAAAAGTAATGAACTTGAAAATAGAATTTTTGATGGGAGGAAAATGTTGTATAAGTTATGTAAACTTTACATTACTGACCATGCATCCTTGAAACATTTCACCTTAAAATTATTTATCAAAAAAAATTCGTGAAGTATTAAATATTCAAAGAATATTTTAAGTTTCCAAACTTTTAAAATTTAAGGTTTTGAAAAATTTTTAAATTATTAATGTTGAAGTCACAAATATGCAATATTTTGAAAAGGACACATTAAATTTATTTAATTTCCATTTTTTAAAAAGACTTGTATATATTTTGAAATTTTTCAATATTTCCAAAATAAAAATTAAAAATGAATTTCACTTTTTTATAAAACGCTACTTTATATAAATTTTTAATGGAACTTCTACTATCAAAGTAGAGTTCACATTTACATCTGACCGACTTGGTTACAATATCCAACTTCTCAAATCAAATTAAAGTACACATACAGATAATATTCTAAATTTTGTAAGGGTTGAAAAAATAGTACTTTGATTGAGACCATTGAATTTTGCAATACAATAACAAGAATGAAAGGATGGAATCATTCTCCCTACTTCTAAAACAGAGAAGGATGTCCAAACCAAACCGGTATAATTAACAAATTGTAATGCTTTAGATAAGATATATAACTAAAATCAAAAAGAAAAATATATACCAGTGGTAAAAGAACCATCGGCGTAACCGGCAGCGTACTGGCAAGTAGGATGTTGAGAGCAAGCATCAGGATTAACAATATTACAAAAACTGGAATCGCATGGAAGCTCAGTGTAGGTGGAAGAGCCTTCAGGGTCAAAAACAGGGAATGGATTACCATTGCATTCGATGCACGAATTGCATCTGGACCATAGAAGATCACTCCTTGTATCGAGAATCATACGCACTTTCACAAGCGGCGTGCCAATGGAGAATTCCATTAAGTGGTTCGCAACGTTTGGAATCAGCCCTGACTTTAGAGATCGCAATGCTAGTGAGGAGAAGCTGTTGTTATGATCATGACTGAGTTTGATGCTGAAGCTCATTGAATTCGCAAGGAATGGAAGCAAGAGAAGAATTAAAAAGATGATTTTCATGTTGAGATTTCTTTTTTTGGTTGATTAGAATGATGAAGGATTGAACTTTATATAGGTATGAGAATTTGAAGATAATTATGCAAGGTTGGAAGTTTGATGTTAATTGGATCATATATGTTAATATGTATTATCCTGATCATAGTCCTTCTTTCCCTATTCCTTTCAAACCATGACATGACGGTATATTGAAAATAAAAATAGTCGAGTTTTCTTCTGATCTAGATGTTAAGTGAAGAAGATGAGCTACTTTACATTTGCATGCGTTCAATATAATATATTGAAGATAAAGGGAGTAAATATTGGAATAGTTTATCAAAACAAATCCTAAGGAAGTTTCTTTCTTATTTTGATGAAGTAACAAAATGAATTAAGTTAATAAAAACTTCCAACAGCTAAAGTTGTTTCTTTTTCTTAATGTTTTTCCGGATTTCTTTTCTCACCTAAATATTCAATTTTCAGAATGTCCCTTTTGTTTGCGCCCTACACTCATGTTAATTTATATTTTACAACAAAATATAATAAAGGCTTATGACGAGATATATGTATTTTGATTTTCTATATAAGATATATTTTATAACAAAATTCCATCTGCTATATTTTGCCACTGAATCATTCTTTCTTACCAATAAATCACACAAAGTAGATCTTTTTAATAGATAATGTAGTTTTAAAACTCAATATCGCAGAAGTCAACGACTGAAATTGATATCATTTTGGAGAGAGGTCAAAAGAATGATTCATCTTCATAATAGGCCTACCGTAGTCGTATCGCATTTTCTAATGTTTTCCATTTTGGAATATTAGTCTTACCACGCATAATGTACTTATTCGGTAGAACCTTATCAAATCGGTCATTAGAGAAGTTTGTCTACTAAAGGCTTACAAAACAAATTGTGTTAATAATAATAAAAAAATTAAATCTCTCTTAAGGCTATAAATTTTGTACAATTGTCCAATGTCTGGCTCAGTCCGATGTTATAAGACGTTCGGTTTGTGTCCACACAATTCCGATTTAGGACATGAATTTTGACAAGCAAAAATGTACGAAAAAATATTCTTCTGAAAATGTGATGTTTTTCTATTGTCTAAAAACCGTCCATCCGTTATCCGACTTGTACAAATAATGTCCGAGCTTAATGCTTGTCCGAACGTATCCGTCCGAATCTCTTATAGGACAAGACTGAGATACACATTCGTCGGGTCTGGTCCGACCCATTTGCACCCCTAATCTCTCTCCAATGATATATATACTTTGCTCTCTCCATGATTGTCTCCTACAATCTCTTCGCTTCTATTTTTTTCAATGTATTATTATTTAATATGTAACTAAAACTAATGAAAAATTACATATATTTTTAAAAAAATATACAGTTGTGTTTGCCATAAATCTCACTCCATAATGTAAGAGTAAAAGAAAGCCAGCAAAAACATTGAAGAATTTTACAAGAATTAAAGGGAATGGTTCCACATGATCCAAAAGCGGGGTTTCAAGGCATCGAAGTAGCTTTCGAAGAGATTGAGTTGGTATTACAAGCATTGAATGCTCTTGCAAATATTGAGGAGAGAATGGGCTTCCGAAGGAGTCGAAAGAGAGCAAGGCTATCCTTCCGATTTAGTTGATCCTTTCAAGACAATCAGTTCGGTATGCATAAAGGAGTTTCAAATTTGTTAGAAGCACATTTTGAAGGCAACAGGTAGCAAGCTTCGCATATGCGCCAAACCTTTCGAAAACAGTTAGTTTCGCCACCTTTTGCCTTCCGAAGAAGAATATTTTGTCAACGTAACCCTTTCGGAAGCATAGATTAGCATTTCGAATCAGTCGAATCCTTCCGCAAGAGTAAAGATTCACATGTGACCAGAAGATGGATCTTCATCGTTAATCAACATGAATACTTTCGAAGGCCAGTTTCCGTAAATTAGCCTCCCTAAGTAACCTTTCGTAATGATCCTTTCACCACTAAAAGAAGGTTCCCTTTCTCAAGCGTCGAAAGGCACCAGAAGTATTCGAAAACAGTTCTAGTGAGTGTTGGAACAATATCCATTATTGGAGTACTTCCAATGGAAGCGGAAGGACGAAGGAAAAAGGATAGGTGCGAAAGGTGAGGAGAGAGACTTTTCGATGGCTTCGAAAGGATGGAGGCAGAAGGGCCCAACCTACATCTATAAACACGAACCTTGGGGTCCAATTTGAGGCAGGGATCTTTGAATTCTTGAATTTTCTTTTTGCTTCTTGGCTAAATCAAATTCTTGTAGCCCAAAACCAAATTAGGGAAAACTCTACTATGCGTAACCCATTCTCGAGAAATGAAAATGAGAGGATGCATGGATCTAATATTGATTTCGAATATGAGGATAATCATTTCGGCCGTTAGTTTGTCTAATGACCAATTGCACATGATATACACTTATCTTCTAAACCCTTATTTGACATATGCAATGTTATGGGGTTTACTTGGACATTTTGATTTTGACGCGTGTTATTATCATGTCCAAAGCCCATGCGGTACTAAAGTGACTTGATGATGATGATTCAATATTATCAAGCAATTTGGACTTGAATCGTTTATCCAAGATAAGATATCATAGCATATTGAATCCACTTTTATTCAATATATATGTTGTGACCCAGGTCCCTTCAAAGGCATAGAGACCCTCTCGACTCATTCGAAAGGGGTTTCGAAGGGATTCACTATATAATCATTAAATTCATACCATTTGGGAGAAATCATTCAAATGGTGTTTGAATACTTCGAAACATATCATTGCTTTCGAACGAGCTCTCTTCATGACAGCAGAATCAACACCTTCGATAAGGTTCCCCTTTGAAGGCATAAAAACCCTTTCGACTCACTCAAAAGGGGTTTTGAAGGAATTGTTTACTTCTTGAACTTTTCTTTAAGGTGTTGAAAAGATTTCTTGTTAACATTTTTAGCACTAAAAGGAGGGTTCGAACTTCTGACCTTGTTATTTCCTTATAGACTAATTTTAGAATGTTTGACTTATTGTATGAAAATGAAATCAAAAGGACTTAGTCGAATAGATGAGGAGGCAGGACACACAATAATTTTGGAAGAAAATATTACTCCAACCTTCAACTTAGAAGGAGTTGTGCCTGGACAACTATCAACTCTAGTACAACCAGATTATAATCCTACTATGATAAGGCATTTAGAGCAATGATTCTTAAAATGCAAGAGCTACTGGAAGCAGCCCTTGCCTAGAAATCTTCTAAAACTACTAAACCAACAATGGAAGATGAGGTGGTCTCCCCAAGGAAAACCTTAAAAGCTCATATGTTTGAAGGCAAGAGCAAGGTCGACTTAACATCATCAAAGAAGAAAGAACGTCATGCAACTAAAGTCGACCAATAAGGTATAATACAAGATAAATCTTTGGAGTAAAAAGGAAGCTCAACTTCAAAGGAATACCACCCAAATTGGAAAAGTTATCATGATACTGAAGCTTATTTGAAAGATGTGGCAGAGAAGGCTATCAAAGACACGATAAATGCTAATGGGGAAAATAACTCTAGACAAGCGAGTGAATGACAATGAACTAGTAGCTCCATTTACTGATGAAATCATGAATATCATCTCATATTAAGATTCTAACTATTAAATACCACGGTACTACCGATTCCGATGACCATCTGATGGCTTTCGACAGCCAAATAGATCTATATAATGCTTTTGAGGCAGTGCGGTACAGGTTATTCTTGGTAATACCTCAAGGGGCTACCACAAAATTATACCGCCAATATCGAGAGAAGACTATTTACTCGTGAAAACAATTTTCCGATGTTCTCTGCTCAATTTTGCATATGAAAAGATCCCACAGTTGATTATATTGTTTTAGCAATCATCAAACAAAGGCAAGGAGAAGATTTGGGTGACTACCTTAGAAGGTTCAATACAGAGGCACTAAAGGCCAAAGACATGAAAGATACTAATAAACTAATTGCAGTGCATTCAGGGTCGATAGAAAACAACCGTTTTGGAAAGAAATTTTTGTCCATGGACAAGACTTCCACTTTCAAGATGATAAATTTATTTGAATGGATGAATTATATTATGCTAAAAAAAAGTTAATCTTAAAAAGGAGAGTGGAAGAATTGGATTTGATCGATGACACAAGAGATCAAGGTGGGAAGAACTCAACACTAATTCAATTGCTTTGAACAAGCCACTATCTTATATCTATGCTACAACTAAAGAGATGGTTAATTTTACAGCTTCACTCAAAGCCAGAAACTACTTTAAACAAATAAAGGGGGATGATTATTATGAATATCATAAGGCGAATGGCCATAAAACTGACGAATGTCAAGTGCTGGCTGGAATTATTCAAAATTTGATCCGTGAAGGACACCTGAAAGAATTCGTCCAAGATAAACAGAAAGCACCCTAGACTAGTGATGAACTATAAAAATTCTCCCGTAATGCTGTCAATATCTTAGAAGATGAAGATCCATTAAACATTTTGAATAAGATTGATGTGAGTCATGGGGACCGTATCCAGTGGGAACTAGTAAAGAAACCAAAAACATATACATCAAGGAAGCTAAGAAAGGAGTGTTCTCTATTCAAGAAGAGCACCCGTTCAAAAATCCATGGCTTAATATACAAATGCCAAATCTTTTCATTACTTCACAAGAGCTAAAGAAAGGAACTCATCATCCTTATAATGACCCCTTGTGATCACGGCTTAAATTGAGCTTTCCATATAATCCAGGATTCTAGTAGACACTAAAAGTGCAGTTAACATTTTTTCAAGCACGCCTTTGATCAAATGGGCATTCCCGAAGACAAGTTGGAATCTAGCCTTGAACCAATCTTTAGGTTCAATAATAAGGTGTCAACTTCGGTCGAACAAGTGAAGTTGCTAGTACATATGGGAATGCCTCCATGTTGTAAAACTTTTGAGGCTCTCTTTGTGAAATCAACCGGCTATCATATTATAATGCATTGTTTCGTCATCCTACGCTTAATGAGGTGGATGCTTTTGTCTCATCAAAATATTTTAATGGTAAAATTCTTGACTAAAAGAGGTTAGGGTACCATTTAGGGAGAACAATTTAGCTCCCACAAAATGTATTTTGCAATTGTTGACTAATACAAAAGGGAGTACTCTTCTTATTATAATTCTTCTACTATTTTTCATCCTTTGGATGAAGGATTTTTGCATTCAACTTTCGAAGCAAAAATAAAACCTAATAAAATGAATAAACGTTTGTTTGAATGGTACACCTCGCCTAGCAAGAGGAAGAGGACCGATGCTAACTCTGTTGAAGGAGGCGAGATCATCATAGAATTGGATTGCGGAGGGGAAATGGAGAGGATAAAACTATAGAGGATCTTGTGGAAATGTTCATAGATTCGACTGATTCATCCAAAATAGGTAAGAGTGGGAAAGGAGTTAGAAAGCAACTTGAAAGCAAACTTAATTCAATTTATTAAAGCTAACAAGGATATTTTTGCATGGTCCCATTCAGATATGGTTGTGATTGACCCATTAATTATGTGCCATGCGTTGAATATTGATCCAAGCGCGGCCCCCGTCCGACAAAAGAAGAGACAATTTGATAAAGTTCGATCTGATGCCCTAAAAGAAGAGGTTAAAAGGCTACTGGAAAGCGGATTCATTCGGGAAGTTTTTTTTATTCAGAATGGCTAGCAAACCCAGTATTAGTAAGGATGTCAAATGGCAAGTGGAGAACCTATGTTGACTACGCTGATCTAAACAGAACATGCTCGAAAGAATATTATCTATTACCCTAGATAGATCAACTAGTTGATGCGACTAGTGGACACAAGCTATTATCTCTCATGGATGCTTATTCGACATATAATTAAATAACCATGTTTAAACCAAGCGAAGAACAAACAAGTTTCATCGCCCATTGGGGAACTTTCTATTTTAAAGCACTGCCATTCAGGCTAAAGAATGTAGGAGCTACTTATCAAAGATTGTTCAACAGAATGTTTAAGAAACAGATTGAACAAAATATGAAGGTTTATGTGGATGATATGCTAGTAAAATCTTATGAAGCTGGGAATCACCTTAAAGATTTGAAAGAGATATTTGAAGTATTATGAAGATATAGGATGAAATTGAATCCTCAGAAGTGTTCTTATGGAGTTCATTCCAAAAATTATTAGGTTATATTGTTAGCACACAAGGGATTGAAGCCAGTCATGACCAAATCCAAGCTATCAAAGACATGGTCGACCCCAAAACCAGCAAAGAGGTAATGAGTTTGAATGGTAGAATTGTAGCCCTAAGCAGATTCATCTCCAAGGCAACGGATAAATACATCCCCTTCTTCAATGTAATTAAGAAGAGAAAGAACTTTGAGTTGGGAGAATATTGCAAGAAAGCCTTCCAAGAATTAAGAAATCATTTAGAAAGGCCACAAATATTATCCAGCCCCGAGAATGGTGAAAGCTTGTACTTATATATGGCGGTCTTAGTACATGCATTTAGTTCGGTCCTGATTATAGAAGAAAATGAAACTTAACTTCCTGTTTATTATATGAGCAAAAGGTTGAAGAATGCCGAGGTTCGATATCCAGTCATAGAAAGTTAGTTTACTATTTGATACTGACAACATAGAAAATCAGAGCGTACTTTCAAGCACATCGAATCAGAATATTGACTAACTTTCCACTCAAATAGGTTTTCAGTGAACCTGAGACTTCAAGGAGGCTAGTAAAATGGGTAATTGAACTTAGCCAATATGACATTGAATTTCAGCCATAGGTAGCAATTAAAGGGAAGGCATTAGCAAGCGTTATCAATGAATGTACAAACTTTGTTAAGGAACGGTTAGAGAAAGAGAGAGATGAAATGCCCATATGGCAACTATTTTGGATGGGGCATCAAACGAGCAGAGAGCCGAAGCAAGGTATGTCATAATCACACCAAATGGACACCGCCTGCACTATGCAATAAAGCTAGGATTACCTGCAATAAACAACATAGCCGAATATGAATCGATGGTGACAGGATTAACTCTGGCCTTATGACTCAAGATCACGTGAATTCAAATTTTCAACGATTCTCAGCTAATGGTAAACCAGTTAAAGCAAATATATCAAACTACGGACGCCAAACTATCCTTTTATGTTAAAAAGGTTCTAAAAATGCTTACCATATTTGAAGATTTTTCCATACACCAAGTCCCAAGGAGAGATAACTTCCAAGCAGATTCGCTAGCTAAATTGGCTAGTTCAAGGGGAGATATAGAAATTTGTATCGTACCAGTAGGATATCGAGAAAATCCAAGTATTGAAGAGAAAATGCTTGAACTGGAGAAAGAACTATTGGTTTTATCTAGATTCCAAGCCATGGCACAAGAAAGAGAGGGGAGAGAAATTAATAAAGAAATTCCATATGAAGAGCCTAATCATCCAAAGCAGATAACTGTTACGTTAACACTTAGATGACATCTATTTTAGAATATCTTACCAATGCGATATTACCATCTGACAAAATGAAAGTAAGGAGAATCAAACGACAAGATTCGACCTTCACCACGATAGATTGAATTATATATAAGAAAAGATATGCCCTTCCATACTTAAGATGTGTGAGTCCGGAAGATGGGAAGAAATTATTAGAGGAATTGCATAAAGGATTTTGCAGAGACCATTCCAATGGGATAAAGTTGGCTAAGAAAATAATGAGACAAGGTTTCTATTAGCCTCAAATGATAGGTTAAGGTATAGAGTACGTAAAGAAATTTGAAATGTCCCAGAAATACCCAAAGATTCTCCGTTTACCACCAAGCCAATTAAACCTGACCTCCAATCTAGAGTCCTTTGATGTTTGGGGAATTGATTTAATCAGACCATTGTCGATTTTCTAAGGAGGAGCAAAGTATGCAGTAGTTGCTATTGATTACTTTACTAAGTAGGTGGAAGCAGAGCCACTTACCAAAATCACTTCTGGGAAAGTACTTAGATTTGTTATTAAAAACATCATTACTAGATTCGAGATCCCTTACAAGATTATACCTGACAATGGAATGCAATTCGAAAGTGAAGAATTTTCTCAATTTTTCCATAAGAACGGAATTATAAAATGCTTTTCTTTCATGGCACGTCCAAAGGCTAACAGAGCCATTGAAGCAATAACAAGGCTATTAAGAATATCCTAAAAAACAATTGAATAAAGCCAAAGGAAATTGGGTAGAAAAATTGTCACTTGTACTCTGGGCCTATCATACATCCACCAAAACTACAATGGATCATACCCTTTACTCTCTAACATATGGGAGCAAAGCAATGTTACCAGTCAAAATTGAGTTACCTTCACATCGAAGAATCACATATGCATTCTGTGACGACCCGGAAATTTTGACATTTTAAAATTTAATATTTGAATGAATTTTAATATTTAGAGATTGATTTAACTTGGATTTCAAATATCAGAATGAATTTGGCAATTTAATTTTTTAATTTAATTATAGAAATTTGGGTATAACATTGTATCTTCAGTTTTGTGCTTATTAAAAATATTTTAAAGGCTTAGAAATTTTATATTGATAATGTTGAAGATAATGGAAGCTTCGGGATTGAATTTTCAAATGATTTGTTCAGTTTTGAAAATTTATCGGTTAAATCGAGATTTAAAAATAGCCTTCCGGGTGTAGTCTCGGAATTCGACGAAACTAGTTCCGTTGGATCCGTAATATTATATTATCATCGGATTTCAATTTTCGTAATATTTGGAGTGATCGTTTGGCCGTACGATAAGTAAACGCGCTGAAATTTTATCGAAAATTTAATTTAATAACTAGGTTCAAAAAGCTATCTTCTCCATGCGATCGAATTTGGGCTCGGAACCTTTTCCATTGCGTTCAGAATAGGGGTTCAACATTATAAACGCCTAGCGGCATGCCTCGATTGGAGATCGAGATTTTGAGTTGAGAAATATATACAATTTAAATTTGAATTTAAAACATAATATATATATGTGTGTGTGTGTTTATTACAACATAATTTCATAATGCAATTACACGTATTGAATTTTCAAACACGTGTTCCCTTTATTCTGTTCAAATCAACATGCGTTATTTTTTTTCTTTTCTATTTCCTTCAAAAGAAAAATCAAAACAAACGAAAAGAAATTTTTGTTTCAAAATCGAAATAAAATGGCCGATCCCCTTTTCGTTATTTTTTTTCTTTCTCCTCAACTAATAATGAACGAAGCCCAACCAAATTCAAATCAGAAGAAAATGGCCGCTTCCTCATATCAACGAAATCAGCTCGATTTCGAATCCAAACCGCGAGCGTTCTTGCGACGCTGGAAGGCGAGTCGACACTCGAACTCATGACGAAGAGGGAGCTCGAACTTGAGGGAACCAGCGATTTTATGGAGTCGTTCTCAAGGGTGAGCGGGGTGTCGCGATGCAGCATCGAGAGACGAAGGCGGCCGCGTGTGCGCGTCAATGGCGTGGAAGAGGGCAGCGTCATTGGAAAGTAGATGAGGAAAATTCATGAAAGACATGCGATGCTTTAGGATCGTGGCGTGCGCTCTGTCAGAGGATATCGGGGAAGAGCTACTCGTGGGTGGCATGTCATCGCGATGATGTCAGGTAGGTCACGGTGAAGGCTCAATGTAGATATCAAGCGGGAGGTTGATGTTTGGGTTCTCATGTCGAACAGGTAACGCGATTTTGTTTCTCTTTTAAAATCTCAGTTAAAATCTATTAAGGTTTAAAATTGGCGAGTAAAATCTGTTGATTCATTTGGAAATTAGGAATTTACTTAATTGATTTTGGTCTGAATCGATAAACAGGAAAAAAAGAAACGGTATTTCATAGTAAAATAATTTTATTTAAAATTTAATACTCCTACATATTAAATATAGTGGAAATTAGCCACAAGGGCCTCTTTAGCAAGTGGAATTAGTTTCTAGGACATATATTTGAAATAATTACTTTCAAGGACAAAAAACAAAATAATTGGTTTCTAGGGCTTAAAAATCTATGAAATTATGTCCTTGAAAGTAATTGGACTGCTGACTTTGTCCTTGAAAATAATTATTCTACTGACTTTGGCCTTGAAAGTAATTTCTTTGAATGTGTGTCCTAAAATCTAATCGGACTGTAAAGTTTGTCCTTTGGGTGAAATGCCCCTTATATATATACATATATATATATATATATATATATATGGATAAAAAAACAATAAACATACACATATAAGGTTTTGGAAAAGAAAATATTTTATTTAAAGGGAAATTTATCAGTTAAATTTAATAGTTAGTTTTTAAACAATAAAATTTTAGTGGTTAAATTATTTGGTTAACCTATTTATTTATTTTTAGCTACTAAAAGATATTTTTTCAAAAAATTGTTTAAGCTAGATTTTTAGTTGATTAATTTATTTAAAAGGAAATATAATTTTAATTTTAATTTTTGTTAAATAAATTATTAAAAGGAATTGATTTAAAATAAAGATATTAGTCTAAAAGAAAATCTTGGTTGAATAAATTTATTTAAAGGAAATCAGTTTAAATTTTAAATTATTAGTTTAAAATAAAATCATTGGTAATTAAATTTATAAATGGGAATTTAATGGTTTAATTTATTTGAATATTAATATAATTTTATAATTGTTTATACAAGGTCTAATACAATGAAGAAAACAACCTGGAATGAAAATGGATTGCATGCAAAGCAAAGGTGAGATCTTCTCACTCAATCAAATATTTTTCTGGTTTAAATTTAAAGTAGTTAAATTTAAAATTGTTGATTGTGTGCTTGGATGATTAATTTATTATTAGCTATATTATTTTAGACCCTATGCGCCGCATAATAGCGGATAATATTATATTAAACCCATATATTGCGATATTCCACCTTGAAGTGGAATTGGTATTATATATGTATTTAGAGTTATTGATTTCCCGCATTATATAGCGGATGAGACCTTATGCGGCGCATAATAGCAGATGATATTTTATAAATCCCATATACAAGCGATATCCCACCTCGAAAAGGGTATTTAATTGTTGTGCTAACGTATGTGGATGTAGGGAAGCAGGTTGAAGGGATCTAACTGGATTCCTCAAAAACGTTTGAATTTGTTTCTTATGTTATGTGTTTATTATTTATTATCTCTATGTGATTATATTGGTGATTAAAACCGTTGAAGGCTATAATTTAGCCGAATATATTTTTCGTATTGTAGGATACCGGAAATAAATAAAATTGGATTTTGAAATTTGGGTAGAAAATTTGTAATAAATTCATTTAAAGAATTAAGTGAATTTAAAAAAGAAATTTAAATAGATAAAGTTTTATTTTGAAAATTTATTGAATAAATTCCAAAAATATAGGAAAATATTTTAATAAAGGAATTTCGAGTAATATTGTTTAATAGTTGAAGAAATTATTTAAGACACGGATTTTAAATATTTGAAAGAGATAAAAGAATTTATTTCAAAAGGAAACAAATTTAGAAATTAAATTTGGGATTTAATTTAGGGTCGAAATTAATTTTAGAAATCGATTCGGGATTTAATTTGGAGTTAAAATAAATATTAGAAATCGATTTGAAAAAAAAATTAATTTGGGGTTTAAAAATAAATATCGGTTTATTTTTAAAAATGTGGAAAGAAATTTACAAATTTGGAATGTAAATTAAAATAATCGAGTAGATTTATTAATTTATTTGAATGGACCATTTTGTAATGGAAAAAGAATTCTTCCTTGGAAAGCCGAGTATATTTTTAAAATAGCTTTTGAAATAAAATTAAAAGTTCTAGGTTTGGTTTTAAAATTATATTATTGGATAAATTAGTTTTGGAAATTGTTTTTAAGTAAAATTTTATTTAATTAATTATATAAGGGATTATTTTAAAGATTAAATTGATATTAGATTTAGAAAATTGTTATTTAAATATTTATACTCTATCTACTAATTTTATTTTAAAATTAGTTTGGACTTGAAGTCTTATATGTGATAATTAGTATAATGTTTTCATAACCAATATTTCAATAAGTATTTAAGATGGTTTTATTTTAAATGTTCTAAGAATATTTTGGATAAGTGGTTTGAATTTTTCAACTCGGTAGATTTTCAGTGGAAATGAATTAATATTTGGAAATATATTCCGCGTAAGGAAAACGATTTGAAATTTGTTTCCAAAGGATTGAAATGTGAGTAGTGATTTGAAATTTGTTTCCAAATAGTAAAGTGTTATATTTTGGAAATAAATGATTTGGGAAAATTATTTGAAATCCAGTGACTGCTGTCAACGATGGTTGGTAGCACTACTACAAAACAGGCTATTTGCATCGGTTGTTTACCTCCCTTTTGCATCAGTTCAACAACCGATGCATATGCAACCGATGCAACAGGCTTAACACTTTAGCATCAGTTCCGAAACCAATGAAAAAAGGTCCTTTTTGCATCGGTTGTTACTAAAAACTGATGCAAAATATCATGGTTGGTTGCTTGGACATAGCCCCCATGTTGCATCGGTTTTTTATAACAACCGATGCAAACTAATCCCTCTGTTGCATCGGCTATTTATACCTGATGCAAAAAATCCATTCTCAGAAATCATTATTACAGTACTCAAATAGACTATATATATATATATATATATATTTGATTACAACAAACAATAATTGCATTCAATATTACAATCATTCAAAATTAAATTTGATGGAAAATACAAACTGAATAACATAATACCAAAATAAGAATATATCAATTACAGTGTTAATAATATATATAAAATAAGTGTGGATACATCAAACTGTGTAACCATCTAGTTACATCAAATAATAATCACCACTACCACAGCTCCTTACTTCCTCATCAAAATATCAAGTTCAACCATAACTCCTCCATACAACATCAGAAAATATATCCATCAGAGACCACTGTCAACCACACTGCTCCCTGTCTACCACCACTGTCAATCAAAACAACCCCAACCGTCTCCCCTCTGCGTCATCACCTACACTTCAAACAGCAACGATTCTCACCTCAAAAATGCCACCATCTTCATAACACTGCTGTGCACACAACAGTGCCCAAATATCCAACCATCTACCATTCATTCCACCACAGCAACACCATCTCAACCTTACTGCTGCAAGTCCACCCAACTGCCAGTTTTAACTTCATTCACCACAAATTCAAGTCCTACATGCATCTCAAATCACCATAAAACCGCTACACATACCACCAAACTCCAGCTCTACTACATGCAGTTCATTGTTACATCACCTCCCCTATCCTTACACCTTGTTGCATCAGCTCTACTACAAGTAGTTTTACTACAAATAGTTCAGTGCAACTATTACATAACCTTACCGCAGCAACACTTCGACCACCCCCATCTGTTTACTACCTCTATCCATCTACCACCACCTTACTGCCACCATAAATCAGTCATCATTCCTCCTTTCCTTCCAGTTCACCTACTTCTACCTACTAACCAACCCACTGTCACCATAAACTTCACTACATTCATCCCTCCCTTACATCACCATACCAAATACACATTTCACACTTCTACTAACTGTCAACACAATCCACCACATTCCTCCATACTCCTCCTCCCCTACATCACCATTGTAATTGAAGTCTTCCCACTCCACTGTCTGCTTCCTCCTAAAACGTACTTAAGAAGTCTCTTTATTGTATTCAGTCGATCTTGATCGTCGATCATTGTGTTGGTTGATTTGTCTGTTATGTATACTACGGAAGCCATTCTAGAGTCGTGTGTCCATACTTCACAGGCTACTATGTTGCAGTTGAGGTCAGATAGAACTGCAAATATTTCGGAGAGGAGCCCAGGTCTGTCTTAACCGATTAGTTCTACTGAAGTATGATTTGAAGTAGATTGAACTCCTACTGATCTCTTCAGTGATCTGAAGCCCTTGAATGTTCTTGTGATGATAGTGACTGTAATGTAATTTTCATGTTTAGTAGCATTTTCAAATCATTATTCCTATTCTCTAATGCTGGTTTCACATGATTGATCTATATAAAGTATTTGCTTAATGTATAGACAATGATTTTGCCATAACATAGTTCGACATTCATGTTTTAGAAAAACCACTTCTCATCATAAAACCAACAAACAATGTGAATTGTGTGCCTTAACACTAAAAGGGTATCATTACATCATTCTCCTGATGCGGAACAATTCTTAATAGCCTCTTTCAATCAGTCTTAAACATTAAATTTAAATTGAATACAAGGTAATGGTAAATAGAAAAAATTGGACGACTTAGATGGGACGTCAAAACTTAGGAACAGACAATCTTGTGCTCTTTAACACAATACTTTTTGTTGTCCAGCAGGTGGTCATGCACAGACCAATTGCTTGAATGGGTGCTTAATTTTAGCTGAATTAACAGTTAAACTAAATGAATACAATTTGCATTTATTTTTGGAAAGGAATTGTAGTCGGGTAAGTAATCGCACAGATTTACTGCAACACCCACATAAATGGAAAAAAATGTACTGTCTTTTTCATCTCTTTTTCTTGCAAACAACTATTACATCTTTGCATGCATTCCAATAAGATTTCTAGATAAGATAAATATGAACTAAACTAAATAACAATGTAATTATCAAGATTTTTACCTGTTGAATTAGTTCAGTCACTTCTTCATCATAAAGCTTATTTCCATTTTTGATCCACAACATGAAAAACTACAAATCAAGCACGAAATAAAGTCAGTAAATTAAGTAATTCGCCTCACACACAAGTCGGTCAGAAAATAAATGGAACTGAATTACAGTACCGTCCATAAACCAGCTACCATCTGAAGAATTATAAGCTCTTTCAATAGTAAGATTTAGATCAGACAAAACTTTCACAACCTCTAGCAAACTTCCATACTTATTAGCACTATCCACCTACATACAAAAACAAAAAAGAATAAATTACTAATTAGAAAAGAAATCCATGACAGTGTTCAAAATTAATCAGAATCGGTTGACCTTTACTAAAGTAGAATTGCTGCATGTATCGTTATCCACAGTAACCCTGTAACCGATAAAACAAAACAAAATCGTTCAAACTTCTCATCAGAATTCAATTTTTATCACATGATTGAAGATAATAAACGAGGCTAATAAAAATCCAAACTAAGACTTATCAAAATCAAACCTTGGTGGATTCATTTTGATTATGAACTTCTCATACTCATCGTCGATATCAACCGGAGAGAAGTCACAGTTCATCATGGCTGACTATATGAAAAGTAATGAAAAAAATTGAGCGTGCTTCCAAACCCAATTCGAATCGTTTAAATGAGAATTTGCAATTGGTTTGAATTTCAAACGAGAATTTGCAATTGATTTGGATTTGAGAATTTTGTTTGTGAATTAGAGAGTTCAGAGGTATTTGTGTGGATGTGTTGATTAACGGGTTACGGCGGAAGTGGAGGGATAAATGAAATCTAAGCGGGAAATGAAAAGTTAAGGGGAGGGAAAATGAAAGTTGGAGTAGCAAACCGATGGAAAATGAATGCAAACTAATGTAGTTGCATCAGTTGAATTTAAAACCGATGCGACTACAACTATTTGCACGTACCAATTGCATCGGTTGTTGGTGACAACTGATGCAAATTTGATTTTTTATTATCTATTGCTTTTCATTTACCAATTGCATCAGTTATTAAGATGGAACTGATGCAAATAATTCTATTTGCATCAGTTTTTACTTCAACTGATGCAAATGAGGCGACGCAATATGCACTTTTTGTACTAGTGTAGTCAAATAACTGACTATCAATATTGGCCTTTTTAAATGACATTTGAATTTCGATGCGACCGCGAGTCGAATTCCAAATGGATATTCGAAAACCACATCGAACCTTTTTGATTGTGATTGATCTTTTGTTTAAAAGATCAAAGTGGAAATTGTTGTGATTTGTTGATTTTTTATTACCTATTGCTTTTCACGTACCAATTGCATCAGTTGTTAAGATGGAACTGATGCATATAGTTCTATTTGCATTAGTTTTTACTTCAACTGATGCAAATGAGGCGAAGCAATATGCACTTTTTGTACTAGTGTAGTTAAATAACTGACTATCAATATTGGCCTTTTAAAATGACATTTGAATTT
Source organism: Allium cepa (assembly GCA_030765085.1). Lineage (NCBI taxonomy): Eukaryota > Viridiplantae > Streptophyta > Magnoliopsida > Asparagales > Amaryllidaceae > Allium > Allium cepa. The sequence continues at coordinate 621,136,289 of CM060942.1, forward strand.
CGATGCGACCGCGAGTCGAATTCCAAATGGATATTCGAAAACCACATCGAACCTTTTTGATTGTGATGGATCTTTTGTTTAAAAGATCAAAGTGGAAATTGTTGTGATTTGTTGAAATCTGAATGAACACTTATTTTTAAAAATAAGTGCTCATTATTCGGATTAGCCGGAAGAGGACCTTGTGTCATAAAACCCATTCCGAATAATGATACGACGAAATGGGATTGCATTTGAAGATGGTGTTGAAGACCGGTTATTTTTTGAAAACGAAAGGATCATATGTCGAATGTCTCTGCACTGGGTTGCTTCGGTATAGAGATTTTATCACCCTTTGTGATGGGGATTCAAGACGTGATTAGTAAATATTTGGATTTGCAAGGGCTTGAAGTGCCTTCGGTTCCATTCGATCTCGGAACGGACTTGTATGGATGTGTGTCTGACGTTACACTTTGAGATGTAAAGCTGGTTTCTATCAAATACATTTCTGTTGGTGGCGGAGAATTTATTCTCTTAGCTTAACACCCTTCTCTGAGACGTGCGAGCTCAGAGGTTATGTAGTTGATGGTTACTAGTGATATATTCCCAATTTGGTAATGTGGAATATGAAGTGCTACTGATCATTTGTTGATCGAAGCATGGCTTTTGTGAAAAGCGCAGCTTTATGGACGAGACTTCGTCGAGCCTCATAACCCAGAATGGTCGAAACAGTAAAGATGCAGCAAGGTTATTTGGGGGTAGCGCCCCCTGAGGGTATGTCATTTCCTTCTGAAAAAGGGTAGTATCATGGTATGGAGCCCTGATATTTTACCTATGTTGATGCTGCAAATGTATTATACTTTGTGGTTTGTTGCTTTGTGGTTGAGGATCCTCGGATAAAGGTCACAAACAATGGGGGATGGCTTATTCGTGTCAGTAGTTACCTGGTTACAGAGGTAATCCGCCCTTGTGTTGGCAGAGATCCGATTAGGTTCTCGGGGCATCCCTCTAGAGGCGTACCCATGTGGCCTAGGAAGTTCCTTAGCCTAACCATTTGTTGGAAGTCCAACCACCAATACGCGCCTTGTACGGTTTTTTTTGTAAAACCTGCCATCTAATATTGTAGCTATAGTAGGCATACTATAATGGTACATATGCTGGCTAAGATTAATATTATATTTTCGAAAGGTTTTCTGCACTATGCACTAATAATAATAATATCAAAAAGAATTTTTGCATAGTAAGCATGTTTGACTATCATAAGGAGAAATCTCCCCCAAGCGTGCGATTGCATTGTGCGTGTGCCGGGAGGCCTTAGGGTAGTTTCATTTTTCAAAAAGCATTGTAGATTTCTTTTAAAATTTTCTATTAAAGTGTAACTGTTTAAGATCTCACACGAGTCCCATGACTGGCCTGGTTTTCTCTGTTAGGTACGGCGTGATGGGGGGTTCTCGCTTTTTATTTGGCGAGCAGGAGACTCTTGCCCCTACACGTCCCCTACGAGGGGTTGGTAGCCGATTGGGCGTGACAGTCGAAAGGCTGGCCGTAAAAGCAAGTCCAGGGGTACCGGTGTCATGCCACGGTGGGGGGTTACCCACTGTTGGACAGCCGAAGGCCTAGACTGTTACATTTTGGTATCAAAGCATTTGGTTAAGCGACAGCCTTGACTCTGTTGGGGATTACTCATTAGAGAGAGAGTCAGTAGTACTCTAGAATGTGTTTTAGTGTAATAATATATATGAGCGCGTATTTGTTAGTGAATATAAAATTTATTTTATATTGTGTTGATTGGTTTGTTGAGTGGTATATGGATTTTGGTCGGTATAGTCTCTACAACTCTATCGATAGGGATCTCTAAACACTCTTATAGAACAATTCAACATGATATTGTTTTAAAGTCGGGTAAATGAGATAATTTTACCTAAATTATTTTCGTATATAAAATGAATAATTTTCCATACATTATTATAGTATATATATGGTTGCTTGGTTGTTAGGAAGTGATAATATTAAATTATTATCGTTAAAGTTGAATAAGAAATTGAAATCATAATCAAAAGTTGAGAAATAAAATCCATATACAAATGGGATTTGTAAATGTAAATGTAATTTATGATTTGAAATAGATTTTAGAGAAATATTTGAAAGAGGATTGAAAAGATTTGAAATTGGAAATTTTGGTGAAAATTTTAAATCTCTTTTGATTTGAAAATGATTTTTGAAAGAAATGAAAGGATTTGAAAATTTTGAAATTTGGAAAAGTTTAAAATCCTTTCTGAGTTTGAAAATGATTTTCAAAGCTTTTTGGAAAAATGTTTTGAAGGGATGAAAAGCTCTAAACTCTTTTCGGTCGCTGGAAAATAACTTCGGTGATGACTGCAACATCATCGATGTTCATTTTCGAATCTCCAGGAGAGGAATTGCTGCTAAATTATTCAAAATGGAATTTGTTTGAAAAACTGAGTTTGGTTTTGGAAATTCAAAAGATAATTTGAAATGAAAAAGGTTTTGAAAGATGGAAAGACTCTGGAATCCTATATAAAATAAAAGGTAAATTAAATTCATATGGAATTTGAAATCCCATTTAAATTTAAGTGGTTGTAAACCAAGATGGTGAATTGAAATTGAATTGTGTTTGGGAATGAACAAAAGAATAAAACTAGGATTGAAACTGAATATTGAATTGTGTGAAATAAAATGAAGTTGCAAAATTGGTTCAAAGTGAACTAAAGGTAATAAAGGTGGAAATAGAAAAATTGGTTTGAGAAAAAATGAATTGGAATTTGTAATAAATTAGCAAATGAAACTGATTTAAAATAGTGATATGAATCAGTTGGGAATGAAAGATAGTTGATAAACTTCAATATTCTTGAGGTAAACTGAATTCAAATAAATCAAAATTGTAAATTGAATTCAAATGAAATTGAAAATGCAAGATAGAATGAAAATGGAAATATAACTTCAATAGTAAAGTTAAGATGGTATAAGAAGTATATATTGAAAATTTTGTAAAGGAATGTGCAAAAATGATAGGCAGGATATACAGGTGTGCTAAAGGAAATGGAATTGGGATTTTGATTTCGAAGATAAAATTAAATTGTTTGACAAAAAGGTAGTATTTGAATTTCGGTATGAAATTTGGTGATTACCTTATCCAGTCGCTTGGTTTTTTGTTTTCATTTTGAACCCAAGGGCCCGTAGTGCCATTCTGTAGTCGTACCAAGCTAGCCGCGCAAAGGAGACGCTGGTGAAATTTTTCGAAAATTTAGGGAGTTAGAAAAATTTTGAGAAAATTTTGAAAATTTAAAATTTGCATTTAAATTTGAATTTGAATTATTGAGAAAACAATGTTGTTTGGAATTTATGATAATTTTGGAAAGTTAGTTGAAGCGGTAATGGGTTGTTAATAAAAAGGAGTTTGGTAAGTTAATAAAATTGTTTAGTTTTGGAAAGATAGCAAATGGGTTAAGGATCATTCTTCTTAACCTGTAATTTCGGGACGAAACTCTTTTAGGAGGGAAAGACGTGACGACCCGGAAATTTTAACATTTTAAAATTTAATATTTGAATGAATTTTAATATTTAGATATTGATTTAACTTGGATTTCAAATATCAGAATGAATTTCGAAATTTAATTTTTAAATTTACTTATAGAAATTTGGGTCAAATATTGTATCTTAAGTTTTGTGCTTATTAAAAATATTTTAAAGGATTAGAAATTTTATATTGATAATGTTGAAAATAATGGAAGCTTCAGAATTGAATTTTGAAATGAATTGTTCAGTTTTGAAAATTTACCGTTTATATTGATATTTAAAAATAGCCTTTCGGGGGCGCAGTCTCGGAATTCGACGAAACTAGTTCCGTTGGATCCGTAATATTGTATTATTATCGAATTTCAATTTTCATAGTGTTTGGAGTGATCGTTTGGTCGTACGATAAGTAAACTTGCTGAAATTTTATCAAAAAATTTAATTTAATAACTAGGTTCAAAAAGCTATCTTCTCCATACGATTGAATTTGAACTCGGAACATTTTCCATTGCGTTCAGAATAGGGGTTCAACATTATAAACGCCTAGCGGCATGCCTCGATTGGAGATCGAGATTTTGAGTTGAGAAATTTATACAATTTAAATTTGAATTTAAAACATAATATATATATATATATATATATATATATATGTTTATTATAATATGATTTCATAAGGCAATTACACGTAATGAATTTTCAAACACGTGTTCCTCTTATTCTATTCAAATCAACATGCGTTAATTTTTTTTCTTTTCTATCTCGTTCTAAAGAAAAAGAAAAAAAACGAAAAGAATTTTCCGTTTCAAAATGAAAATAAAATGGCCGATCCACTTTTCGTTATTTTTTTTCTTTCTCCTCAACTAATAACGAACGAAACCCAACCAAATTCAAATCAAAAGAAAATTGCCGCTTCCTCATATCAACGAAATCAAATCGATTTCGAATCCAAACCGTAAGCGTTCGTGCGACGCTGGAAGGCGAGTCGGCACTCGAAGTCGTGGCGAAGAGGGAGCTCGAACTTGAGGGAAGCAGCGATTTTATGGAGTCATTCTCAAGGGTGAGCGGGGTATCGCGGCACAGCATCAAGAGACGAAGGCGGCAGCGTGTGCGCGTCAGTGGCGTGGAAGAGGGCAGCATCATTGGAAGGTAGATGAGGAAAATTCGTGAAAGACATGCGATGCTTTGGGATCGTGGCGTACGCTCTATCAAAGGATGTCGAGGAAGAGCTACTCGTGGGTGGCGTGTCATCGCGATGATGTCAGGTAGGTCACGGCAAAGGCTCAATGCAGATATCGAGTAGGAGCTTGATGTTTGGGTTCTCTTGTCGAACAGGTAATGCGATTTTGTTTCGTTTTTAACATCTCAATTAAAAACTATTAAGGTTTAAAACTGGCGAGTAAAATCTGTTGATTCATTTGGAAATTAGGAATTTATTTAAATAATTTAATCTGAATCGATAAACAGGAAAAAAAAAGAAAGGGTATTTTACAATAAAATAATTCTGGTTTATAATTTAATACTCCTACATATTAAATATAGTGGAAATTATCCACAAGGGCCTCTTTAGTAAGTGGAATTAGTTTCTAGGACATACAGTTGAAATAATTTCTTTCAAGGACAAAAAACAAAATAATTGGTTTGTAGGGCCTAAAAACCTATGAAATTATGTCCTTGGAAATAATTGGACTGCTGACTTTGTCCTTGAAAGTAATTATTCTGCTGGCTTTGGCCTTGAAAGTAATTTCTTTGAATGTGTGTCCTAGAAACTAATTGGACGTCAAAGTTTGTCCTTCGGGCGAAATGCCCCATATATATATATATATATATATATATATATATATATATATATATATATATATATATATATATATATATGGATAAAAAAACAGTAAACATACACGAAGGTTTTGGAAAAGAAAATATTTTATTTAAAGGGAAATTTATCATTTAAATTTAACATTTGGTTTTTAAACAATAAATTTTTAGTGGTTAAATTATTTGGTTAACCTATTTAATTATTTTTAGCTACTAAAAGATTTTTTTTAAATTGTTTAAGCTAGATTTTTAGTTGATTAATTTATTTAGAAGGAAATTTAGTTTTAATTTTAATTTTGTTAAATAAATTATTAAAAGGAATTGATTTAAAATAAAGATATTAGTCTAAAATAAAATCTTGGTTGAATAAATTTATTTAAAGGAAATCAGTTCAAATTTTAAATTATTAGTTTAAAATAAAATCATTGGTAATTAAATTTATAAATGGGAATTTAATGGTTTAATTTATTTGAATATTAATAAAAATTTATAATTGTTTATACAAGGTCTAATACAATGAAGAAAACAACCTGGAATGAAAATGGATTGCATGCAAAGCAAAGGTGAGATCTTCTCACACAATCAAATATTTTTCTGGTTTAAATTTTAAATAGTTAAATTTAAAATTGTTGATTGTGTGCTTGGATGATTAATTTATTATTAGTTATATTATTTTAGACCCTATGCGCCGCATAATAGCAGATGATATTATATTAAACACATATGCCGCGATATTCCACCTCGAAGTGGAATTGGTATTATATAATGGAAATTGGCCACAAGGGCCTCTTTAGCAAGTGGAATTAATTTCTAGGACACACAACTGAAATAATTACTTTCAAGGACAAAACATAAAATAATTAGTTTTTTGGGCCTACAAACCTATGAAATTATGTCCTTGAAAGTAATTGGACTGCTGACTTTGTCCTTAGAAGTAATTATTCTGCTGATTTTGGCCTTGAAAGTAATTTCTTTGAATGTGTGTCCTAGAAACTAATTGGACTGCAAAGTTTGTCCTTCTGGTGAAATGCTCCTTATTATATATGTATTTGGAGTGATTGATTTCCCGCATTATATAGCGGATGAGACCCTATGCGCTGCATAATAGCGGATGATATTTTATAAATCCCATATACCGTGATATTCCACCTCGAAGTGGAATGGGTATTTAATTGCTGTGCTAACGTCTGTGGATGCAGGGAAACAGGTTGGAGGGATCCAACTGGATTCCTCAAAAACATTTGGATTTGTTTCATATGTTATGTGTTGATTATTTGTAATCTCTATGTGATTATATTGGTGATTAAAATCGTTGAAGTCTATAATTCAGCCGAATATATTTTCGGTATCATAGGATACCAGAAATAAATAAATAAAATTGGATTTTGAAATTTGGGTAGAAAATTTATAATAAATTCATTTAAAGAATTGGGCGAATTTAAAAGAAGAAATTTCAATAGATGAAGTTTTATTTTGAAAACTTGTTGAATAAATTCCAAAAATACAGGAAAATATTTTAATAAAGGAATTTCGAGTAATATTATTTAATAGTTGAAGAAATTATTTAAGATTCGGATTTTAAATATTTGAAAGAGATAAAAGAATTTATGTCAAAAGAAAATAAATTTGGAAATTAAATTTGGGATTTAATTTGGGGTTGAAATTAATTTTAAAAATCGATTTGGGATTTAATTTGGAGTTAAAATAAATTTTAGAAATCGATTTGAAAAAAAATTGATTTGGGGTTTTAAAATAAATCTTTGGAAAATCGATATGAAAATTGATTTGTTAATTGAAATAAATTTAGAAATCAATTTGGAATTTGGATTGGTGTTGAAGGTGAATATTTGGAAAAATATTTGAAAATCATATATTAGTGGATATCTGAAAGTTTAAAATTCACAATGGAAATATTTATAAAGGAAAGGGAATTTTGTTTTAAAAATAAATATCGGTTTATTTTTAAAAATGTGGAAAGAAATTTACAAATTTGAAATGTAAATTAAAAAAATTGAGAAGATTTGTTAATTTATTTGAATGGACCATTTTGTAATGGAAAAAGAATTCTTCCCTGGAAATCCGAGTAAAATTTTAAAATAGCTTTTTAAATAAAATTAAAAGTTCTAGATTTGGTTTTAAAATAATATTGTTCGAGAAATTGGTTTTGGAAATTGTTTTAAAGTAAAAATTTATTTAATTAACTATATAAGGGTTTATTTTAAATATTAAATTGATATTTGATTTAGAAAATATTTATTTAAATATTTATACTCTATCTGCTAATTTTATTTTAAAATTATTTTGGACTTGCACTCTTATATGTGATAATTAGTATAATGTTTTCATAACCAATATTTAAGTAAGTATTTAAGATGGTTTTATTTTAAATGTTCCATGAATATTGGATAAGTGATTTGAATTATTTTAACTCGGTAGATTTTCAGTGGAAATAAATAAATATTTGGAACTATTTTCCGCGTCTGGAAAACGATTTGAAAATTTATTTCCAAAGGATTGAAATGTGAATAGTGATTTGAAATTTGTTTCCAAAATATTAAAGTGTTAAAAGTATATCTTGCGAAGATATTTTGGAAATAAATGATTTGGGGAAATTATTTGAAATCGAGTGACTGTTGCAAATGATGGTTGATAGTTAAATAACGATTATCAATATTGGCCTTTTAAACGGCATTTTAATTTCGATGCGACCGAGAGTCGAATTCCAAATGGATATTCGAAAACCACATTGAACCTTTGTGATTGTGATGGATCTTTTGTTTAAAAGATCAAAGTGGAATTTGTTGTGATTTGTTGAAATCTGAATGAACATGTATTTTTAAAAAATAGCGCTCATTATTCGGATTAGCTTGGAGAGGACCTTGTGTCATACAACCCATTCCGAATAATGATATGACGAAATGGGATTGCATTTGAAGATGGTGTTGAAGACCGGGTATTTTTTTAAAATGAAAGAATTACATGTCGAATGTCTCTGCACAGGGTTGCTACGGTATAGAGATTTTATCATCCTTTGTGTTGGGGATTCTGGACATGATTAGTGAATAACCGGATTTGCAAGGGCTTGTTTGAAGTGCCTTCGGTTCCGTTCGTTACAGGAACGGACTTGTATGGATGTGCGTCTGACGTTACACTTTGAGATGTAAAGCTGGTTTCTATCAAATACAATTCTATTGGTGGCGAAGAATATATTCTCTTAGCTTAACACCCTTCTCTGAGACGTATGAGCTCAGAGGTTATGTAGTTGATGGTTACTAGTGATATATTCCCAATTTGGTAATGTGGCATACGAAGTGTTGCTGATCATTTGTTGATCGAAGCATGGATTTTGTGAAAAGCGTAGCTTTGTGGACGAGACTTCGTCGAGCCTCACAACCCGGAGTGGTCGAAACAGGAAAGATGCAGCAAGGTTATTTGGGGGTAGTGCCCCCTGAGGGTATGTCATTTCCTTTTGGAAAAGGGTAGTATCATGGTATGGAGCCCAGATAGTTAACCTATGATGAGGCAGTAAATGTATTATACTTTGTGGTTTGTTGCTTTGTGGTTGAGGATCCTCAGATAAAGGTCGCGAACGACCTGGGATGGCATACTCGTGTCAGTAGTTACCTAATTACAGAGGTAACCCGGCCTTGTGTTGGCAGAGATCCGGTTAGGTTCTTGTGGCGTCCCTTCAGAGGCGTACCCATGCGGCCCAGGAAATTCCTTAGCCTGACCATTTGTTGGAAATCAAATCACCAATACACACCTTGTATGGTTTTAGTTGTATAACCTACCATCTAATATGGTAGCTATAGTAGGCATGCTATAATGGTACGCATGCTGGCTAAGATTAATATTATATTTTTGAAAGGTTTTCTGCACTATGCACTAATAATAATAATATCAAAAAGGATTTTTTTTCATAGTAAGCATGTTTGACTATCATAAGGAGAAATCTTCCCCAACTGTGCGATTGCATTGTTTGTGTGTCGCGAGGCCTTATGGTAGTTTCATTTCCCAAAAAGTATTGCAGATTTCTTTTAAACTCTTCTGTTAAAATATAACCGTTTTTAAGATCTCACACCAGTCTCATGACTGACCTGGAGATTATTGTTTCCTTTCTAAACTCTAGGTGCCTAAAATTTTCCACACGGGCAGCTTAGAGTCAGGTTATCAGTTATTCGAAAGCGAAATCAGAAAAGATGCTGTGGAGATTTGGAGTTCAAGCTGGTTGGAGAGGCGTATCACTAGTATATGTAATATTTCTTTTCCGCTGTTGTGTTGTTGTACACTCTGACAATGTATGTAAAACTGATATTTTTCTTTGTTTTAAAGATATTCATTTATCTATTATATGTTGTTCCTCTATGAAATGTAAGAATCTGATTATTGTTTCTATTCTTCTTCTATTTTCTTCTTCTTAAACCCTAATGGTTCGGTTTTCTGGCATTCGATTGTACAGCATTCGATACAGTGGACGTATTGATGTCGTTTTTCAGTTGTTGAAAAATTGGTTCGTTACATCTTCGATCCAAACCAATAATTGAAGAAAGAGTTGTTGGATTTAATACATGAATTAAGAGATGAAGTAGCTATTCGGACTACCAAATATTAAAGAAGAATCTCAAAATACTACAACTTGAAAGTAAAGCAAGATCATTTCAAGAGGGAGATTTAGTGCTTCGAAGAATGATGGAAAACACAAGAACTCCTGCAGATGGACCTCTAGGATCAAACTGGGAGGTCCTCTAATCGTGTCAAAGTACTTCCTCCTAGAGCATATAAATTATGTCAACTAGATGGCAATATGGTTCCTAGAACATGGAATGCAGAACATTTGTGACCAAAATTGGAACGAATACAGCGCCTCTTTCAAAGAAAAGTCTACATGGTTAGGAGTAGAATTCTCCTTAAACTTGAAAATTACTTTAAATGGTCATAAGCCTTTGTCCACGCTGAGATGGCCAGGTCAAAGTACCTCCTGGAGGGAGGACAGAGTAATACTTAATCTGCACATGCTATGGCTAGGGTAAAGTATCTACAAACCCTTGATCACATCATATTATGGCCAGATCAAGGTGCCATTGGAGGGTGATAGAGTAAGCCCTTAAACGTGCCACGTTATGGCCAAGTCAAGGCAGCGATCGCCTTTTGCACCTCTTAGAGGGAGGACGGAGCAAGCCCTTGATCTCGCCACACTATGGCCTGGTCATGGCACCGAACAAACCTTCGGTCTCACCTATAAGGCTTGATTGGAGTGCCTCCTAGAGGGAGGTTGGGTAAGTCATTGGGTTCTGCTTGTAGATAAGCTAACCAAGCACATCAGATAAACAATGGACTAAGATGTCCAAGCCCGAGAAGTGGCACACCAAACAATGACCACATACAAAGCCAAAAAGGTGGTACCTGTCATAAAGAATTAAGAATCAGAAGAGGAACCACGAAGCAAAAAAACATGAGCAATTAAAGCCCAAAAGATGACACAGAGCAAAGGGCTCAAGCAAGAATTTACAGCCTTTGGCAAATTTCAAAAGGATGATTTTTGGACTTCACTTATTAATACCCGAATCTGGATTTCGGGTCCTTGAATCTGGATTTCGGGTTTTTACTATTTTTGAGCTCCACTTATTAATGCCCGAACCTAGGTTTCAGGATTGATGTTATTGAGACCTCTATTATGTACTTCTGGTCTTCTCCTGAGTTCTGGATCTATATGTCTAATACTCAAACCTAGGTCTTAGGCCTTCTACTATTAACTCTTGGACTACACTTATCAATACCCGAATTTGGGTTTCTTCTATTATTCCCGGATAAGGGTTTCAGGACTACTACCGTTTCTTCCCAAAAGAGGATTCCTAGTCCTCTATGACTTATTTAGAGATGACGAACCTTATACTTTGATTATTAACAATTATTCTTGGTCTCCTGTCACTTACTTCTAGAAAGGGATTTCTAAACTTCTATTAATTCCAGATTTGAATTTCTAGTCCTCTATTAATTAATTCCATAATTAGATTTTTCATCTTCTATAACTAGAGTTGGATTTTTGGTCTTCACTTGTCATTAACAAAGTTAGATCTCAGGACTTATGCTATTATCAGATAAGAATTTCCTGTTTTTAATCGTTTCCAAACTATGAATTTCTCATCACTTGTAATCTTTAGATGAGGGTCTATTAGTTTCCATTATTTAGATTTCGAAAATTCTATTATCAAGAATCTTACACTATCTCCAATAATATAAAGAAACTACTGAACATATTCTTATATGAATTTCAAATTAATGATACAAAAAATGTTGCCTACTTTGTACTTTGTAGGAAAAGTGATAAGGAAGACCATTGAAAATAAAATAATGCAAAGGAGAATTCTTAGATTTTCATCCTAAAGAACGAAAGCTTCTTTCATACAAGGAGGGGAAAATGTTAACCATAAAGCTCACTCTAGAATGTAAGAATAAAGGAAAGCCAACGAAAGCATTAAAGAAATTTTACAAGAATTAAAGGGAAGGGTTCGACCATGATCCAAACTCGGGGTTTCGAAGAGAAATTTCGAAGAGATTGAGTTCCTCTTACAAGCATTGAATGCTCTTGCAAATATTAAGGAGAGAATGAGTTTCCAAAGGAGTCGAAAGGGGTCAAGGCTATCTTTCCGCTTCAGTTGATACTTTCAAGACAATTATTTTCACATGCGTAAAGGAATTTCGAATGTGTTAGAAGTTTTGGAACTGCACCAGCCCGTAGTGGAAGTTATGGGTGAATTTCAAAATTTACCCTATTGGATCTTTATTGGGCCTTGAGGTCTAACTGATATTAGAACATTTCTAAATTTCATTTAAATAAAATAATTTATTTATTTAAATTCAAGTATATTAAGATATGAAATTAATTTTATTTTATTTAGTTTAAATGTATCATATATATATATATGTGTGTGTGTGTGTGTGTGTGTGTGTACGAGTGCATGTGTGACATAATAATCTGTGAAAGGTATAATATGCCCATATATAGATGTTGGGATTTACATCGCAACAGACATATTAGCTCATTTTGTATATCATGCATGTTTTCCAAATATGTGCATATACATGTGTTACAACACACACACACATACATGTATGTATAAATGTATTATATATAATATATGAACATAAAAAATTTATATATAGACAAATACATACATATATATAGAAATAGAGAGAACAATTATTAAAATTATTTAACTTGGTTTTGCAAACATAATAATTTTAGTATTTTAATTTGTATATATTATGAATAAAATAATGATTTCATCCATAAGTAATTAACATAAAATAATCTATAGATGAAAATTCAAATTTTACAATTCTTGAAAATCTAGGATCATAAATTAGAGCTTAGAAAAAATACGAAGATTTTTCAAAGTTGAAATATCATTTTTAAAAGTGAATACATTGATTTCGGTAATAATTATTTAATATAAAATAATATATTGTTGAAAATTCAAAATTTAAAATTTCAAAAATTCTAGGATGATGAATGAAAGGTTACGAAAAATTTTAAAGAATTTTTCAATTAAATTATTACTTTTAGTAAATCATAAAATGTTTTTTCGAAATAATATTAATTATTAAATAATAAACTTTATTGAAAAATTTCTAAAATTTTCTTTATATTTCTGAAATGATATAATATTTTTATAAATACGAAATTTAATTTTTAATGTAATAATTATTTTATATATAATAAACAATTCAAATATTCAATAAATATTAATTTAAAAATATGAATATATGTATGATAATTAATTTTCGAATTTGCAAATTCATATTATATATAAAAAAGCATACTAAATTTTTTAAATCATATTATATATGTGTATATGCTATTATGAGAGAGAAATATACACTAATATATATATATATGTGTGTGTGCGTGTGTGTGTGTATATATATGAATTTATTAATAAATATATATAAAACAATTATTAATGACAAAAATTGATTTTATACAGTAAAGAACATTTGTCTATTCATAAGTCAAATAGTATAACAAACAAAGTACGTACATAGCCAAACTAATTTTTGACAACTATATCTGCTTGCAAAATTTCACCTAACTAATCATATAGTAGCAATATATTTAAACAGATATGAAATTGCTCATTATAGGATCATACAATATTATTTAATTAATGTAATATGAATTAAAATTACCAAATTAATGATGCCTTTTAATCCACGTTGAAGCAATAGCTTCCTTTTACTGTTCTTGATTCGTCGGATTGCAAGTCCGAAATCACCGACCTCTAACTATCGATATTTTAATTTGAAAAATATTTGAGAATTTTGGAGTGGATTGAGAGCTATGTTTTAACCAGCAATGTTGATGGTAATGGCGGCCAAATAAGGTTAGTCATTATTTTAGAGATACACGCACGGGTGCGCACACACAAACACATATATGGGCTTTTAAGCTCAAGGAAAAAGTTGAAGAAAATTTTGGTTTTAAGGACAAGACGTTTGCTTTTTAGGCTGAAGGACGCTTTCCTGTGTAAATCACAGAATGGTAGTTGTAACTATCATTTTATGCTTACACTGAAAAGTGTCCTTCGGATTAAAAAGCAAACTTGTTGTTCCTGAGACTAATTTTTTTTACAGCATCTTCCCTATGCCTATTTTCCCAATATATATATATATATATATATATATATATATATATATATATATATATAGGGTTGTATAAGAGAGAAACGAGGATAACCTTTTTACCCATTCTCACTTAATCTCAATCCATTATCTCTAAGCCAATTCTCTATGTTTTAGCCACCCTAGACCTTTCCAAAACCAAAATTTTGCAACCCCAATAATGGGCTTAAACCTATCTAAGGACAAGCCAAAATACTATGCAATTAAATCTAATTTAATCGCTTGTCGATATTGTATATCGATCGATACAGCTATTATAAATATGTATAACATTATTTATTTCTCAAATCATATTCAAAGTTTATAATTAAAATTTCATAAATATTAATTAATTTATAACAAAATAAACTAATTAAATCGTTCGGTCTTAAGGGAATTCCTCATTTCGGCTGTGTAACTCTTGGGTGTAAATTTAGTCAACAATTAACATCAAACTATTTTAATGTTAACGTTCACATGTCACTTAGCAAGTGGTGTTAAATTATGGCCAAATTTATCGCTTACTTATTTTCTGTAAAATCCAATTTTATTTTAACAAGCGTTACCCACGGTAGTGACATTTGTTTACACCAATTCTCTACGTCAAAATTATATCACTTTGGACATATGGAATTTGGTAATGGTCAAAAATCCAACCTCATCCACATTCAACTTTATAGTTCAAATACAAAGTCCTTGGTTCGATAATAAAAACTATTATTAACCAAAATGCTCTGGCCAGAGAATTTGGCTTTGAGTTATCTTGAGTTGACTGTGATACTAACCGCATAAAATTGAGGAGGCGAATCCTCTCTTGAATAGTGCTTCACTTCCAATACTTCCACTCGACCCAACTATGATCACTTGATGGACACTATTCCATGATTTGGCTATAATCAAAGCGGAGCTTTCATATTGAAGATCCGCATTATTCTCAAGTCGAGAGAACTGTGTAAATCAGTCACATCGATATTTTCTGTTTGACCTTAGTTATATTAACCAGTAGAAAACTATCGACTGAGTCCTTTCATAGTTGTCCACTAACTATTAGTACGTAACCTCTAGGTGCCCCTAGAAGTCATGAGCAAAACACTGTCCAACATTTAGAGAGCGTTACCAGTCCCAACAGATACATCGATATCCAGTCTCGATACATCTTGAATAGGAATATTTAAAATGTTATATTTGTTTCGTTGTGATAAATTACTCACGGCTACACCACTTTATAACTATTATCACAAAATATACCATTTGTGGATTTTTCTATTAAATATACATATGCTTTTAATTAAGTTAATTAATTAATATAATCAAGTTATATCAACTATATAATAGGAAGAAAATACCTTTTATTTCGAACAAGATTGGTCAATGAGTTAGATATATGTAACAAATTACATAATTGCCCCTAGCGCATACCCCTAACTCTATTAATCTCCCATTTGCACTTGGGGTCAATTATAGGATCTAATTCCAACTTCTCCAATCAGTTTTCTCAAAACGAATTAGTTCAGTCCCTTAGTGAATGGGTATGCTATTATGCCTTAATTATCTACTTTCTCGATTAACTCTCTCTGACACTGATAAACTGCATTTATCATGTGGAATAATTAGAAGTATGTCTTTCGACTTCTAGTGAGCTTTAAGTTCTATCATGACCAATTTCATGACATCGTTATCTTATAACAATATTTTGGGATTGTCAACATTTGTAATTGCCTTTGGCTCAATTATAAATTTGTGCATTTATATCTATGTACATTAGTTTATTGTAGCGCTGTTCAAGTTAACTTTCTCAACATTTCATTGAATCGACCAAAATCGCCTTTATTTCGAAACATTTTCAAATTAAAGATTTTAACTTGAATTTTATCATTGATATGTTATACTCAATGTCACTTATAAAAGTTTGTGTCCAAACGTTCCATCATAACGAGTTCGTTGTTTCTATAAACAATCCTCTAGTATTTCATAAATAAGCGAGAACGCCTTGAACTACCATTTAGTGATATCAATTTGGATTTTATATTTTCTCCACGTATCAAATACATAAACAAAACATAATATCATACACAACGTAACCTGTATGATAATTCATATTGCTAATGCATAAGGAATCCAACTTACATGTTCCCCTTTTAATAGGGTGCTCTTGTATATCGTTTGGGATGATCCCTTTATCTTTTATACTCACCGTAAAAGATATCATTTACAATCCAAAATTGAGTATTAAAAAAACTACAGTTGATTTTAATACAAGCATATAGTTAAAATCAACAACGTTTTGTTTGCTTATAGTTTAGAAATATCAATGTACCTTTTAACGTTCTTTCTTACGAACACACGCTTCCTCTGCACTTTATTGAAAATCAAACTATTTGGTATTTCTTTCAAAATACTTATTCAATTTTGATGCTTATAAAATGATACGCTAGTATCATTTCTTAGATCATATCCAAAGACTCACCAAACCCAATATCGCTCCCACTGACTTTGAGTCATTTATGGTTAATATGTGTAAACGGCTTAGTCTAAATTTTATTTAGAATTTTCTATTTCAATACATAAGTACCAAACACTAAGTCTTATTGAGTGATAATTTTGTGAATAAATTTGAATTAACTTGAGCATGTTGAATACTGAATCTGTTATGTTAATTTCAACCATTGAAATTTGTTATATTATACTTATCAACATTGCTCATTTGATTCCAACCACATTAGTCTTTCCAATAAAGACACAGTCCCAGCCGATGAATCACATCTCTTTGGTTACGACCACAAAAATCATATTTTGATAGTGTACTTAGAATTCTTTCATATCCGTGCATCATACCATATAGAGTCAATAATCGTAATGGTTTAATTGAACAACCGAGTGTAACGTATATTTTCGACATTAATAAGAAACTCATAGTTTCTCTTCGATGTACAAGAATGCTTATTAATGCTATGTGCTCATTTAGGTTACTTAATTTCCCTTTATATTATATAATTAGTTCTATCTATGGATCAGATCCAATTCCATTTAGCTATCAAAAATTTCTCAAAGAAATTCCTTTACAATGAAGTTGATATATCTTGAAACAACAATTATTTCTTAGTGTAAATAGAATAGGGTTTCATAAATGCTTTATGAAATTTTTTATTTATAGTTTACAAAAACTATGTTCAAAACATAAATATGCCATTTGATGACAGACCTTTCTAAAAATCTTTTGGAGATTCATGCAAGATCCCCCATTAATAATTATTACGCGCAATTTTTCAATTCGCATAACTTGCCTACCACTTAGCCTAGGATATGTTGGGATTTCTTACAAACCATTATCTTGTATGATTTTGTAAACTGTTGTTTAAATGAAATAATATCAACCGTGTGTACTACTCTTAAGTATATGGCAGTGTAGAAAGAAACTAACTCAACTTCACTCGCAACTAATAGTAAATTGTCCAACAATATCTGATTATTCCTTATAGGTGTGTCACTATGTATCACATGAAGGAGTGACTATTGAGATTGAATCTATATTCATTTTTAGGTACATTTAAAACTCTTTCCAATATACCCACTTGTTCGTGTTGAATATGCGAGTATATGATTTTTTTGTTTGATGATAATAAACATATATATATATTCATTTAAATGTATTTGTTAATGTACTATTTTATTTTTCGCATGATTAAATAAATTTTGGATGAATAAAATAAATAATATAGAGTTTAAATTCAAACAGATATTTTTATTCAAACAAATATCTATTACAGTTTTGAATGGTACAAATTCAAGCTCTCACTATACATATACAATTTTGATTACAATACAAACTCAATTACATCACAATCTTTCATTTACAAATGTCCTCACTACATATCGCTCATTCACTCGTAATTTATGTACAACTTTATTCCAGATTGAATCCATCACCTGAGCAATCTGCAAAAATAAATACCGACGCAGTAAAATTGAAAATAAAATATTTTTGCAGTATAAAATAAAATGTAATTTTGAAAATATTATTTTCCTCAGTTATTTGGGTTGTTCGCCGTCATTTAATTTTGAATTCATCATACACAAACAGCTTGTGACATGCACAGTGTATCACTGTACATGCCATAAGGTCGTGCACACCAATATATACACTTGATAAAATTACAAGGACAGGTAAGCACAAGGTTAAACCCAAATCGTAAGCCGGGTTCAACTCAAGTGAAATAAATATACAGTCACGATTTTAGCACAAGGTCAAACCCGAGCTTTAAAGCTAGATTCAACACGGGTGCAGTCCAAAAATACAAGCACAATATGTACAAAGTCATGCAATAGCTTGTAGACATCAAGTAGATGAACAAGGCTGCAAACATACAACATGAAAGAAGAGTACACAGCAACCACCAAAAATGTTATCCAAATCAGCACTAACCATATAGCAAGGCCAAATACACACAAAACAGCAAAGACAAAAGAAAGCAAGTACAACTCTAACTGGAGACACAGAGAGGCAGTATCAAAGACAAACGAAAGTCTTGCCATACAACATCAACCACCATGAAACCAAGTTCAACAACATCAAATGAACAGTGCAGAGCTTCAAACAGTACACCATAAATTAACAGCAGAATTCATCATATGACAATAATGAAGCATCGCAAACTGACTCAAAGGAACAAAGCCTCATCACCAACATAACTCAATGTATACACCATAATTATCGACCAGACTACACAATGAACTAGCATTAAACAAAAAGGCAGTGCAGCAGGACACTAGGTTAGCATGAACAAAATAACAGCTATAATACATGGAAACGGTCAGGCAATATGCATCAAAATTCAATCCAGAGAAGAATGCACAAACTAGAATGAAACTGTGATACCAGACACATGTACAAGTGTAGTCTCAGGAAAAAAATGCAGCGCACAAATATCTTGAACCGGACTACCAATCAAGCAATGCAGACAACAGGGACTTGAACACACATGTACGAAGTCAGTGACAATGTCAAATGTTATCACCATAGCCGAAGTCATCAGAATTTCATGGAACGGCAAAGAAAAATTGAACAGGTCAAGTATTCTATAGGGATGAACAAAATCAAGGTACAAATCAAGATCATCCGGGAAGGAACTAAATGCCGGAAGCAAATAGTCTCACAAATCAAAGTGGCCAAAGTCAACCATGACAATAGTAAAAAATTCAACTGGTCAAAGCAAATGTCCAAGCCATGATGAATAAGGTGTCGAACAAATGAACAAATCAAACAGGCCGTGGTGGCCAAGAAATTAATCAACACCGTGTTAATCAAGTAAACAAAATTATTCGATATGAACAAGTTAGAAATCATCACTAGCATCGAAACAAAATCGAACGGATGGAACAAAGAAATTGATCAACTCAAACAAATCCGTACGAACAAAATTATAGGGGATTAAACCCTATATAAACCCTATCATCATCGACCGTAAATGCATCAAGATCAAGCAAGCTAAAACAGTAAAGCAAAAGTAACAAATCACATACCAGATTGTTGAATCGAATTCGATCATTGAAGTAGCCAAAATTGAGCAACGAAGAAACGATCGATCAACAAAGATACACACAAAATATCCACTTGATTGATCAACAAAGTCGGTACACGAAGCCCTAAATCGGAATGAACGAGAACGAGCAACAGGAAGCCGCCATTTTTCACAAGGAAGCGGGCCGATAAAAATATAGGGGATAATATTTCACTTAAATTTGGGCCGACTTCTATAAGTTATATTTGGGCTTAATATTTAATTAGGGTTTTGTTTTTAGTTTGTTTTTTAATTTGTATTTTCCTTTTAAACTTCCGTGTAATTTCTAGTCGTGTGACTAGGGGACAAATTACGTGGCGTAGTTTGAGAATTCGCAACTAAATGGTTGAGTTGTGGTAGGGTTTTGAGCGTAGAGTTAAGGCTAGTAGATAGCGGGAGTCATGAGTTTACGTGTGTAAGCGTCTGACTGCTTAATTTCTAGTAGAAACCTTGGGAGTAGCACATAGGCAGGGTTTTGCCGAAGCTAGGTAAATTCTGTGTCATTCTATTTCTGTGTTTATTATTCTGCTACTATCTGTGCTATTATTATTCTGATATATCTCTATTGAAATAATTTTACAAACTTCCGCAATAATTTTTATAATTGATAGTATCACCCTACTCACCCCCCCTCTCTAGGGAGAAATCAATCCTATAGTTCGACCAAATCAAATCATTTTGTTCTATTGCATGTTATTTTATTTACTTTTCTTATATATTCTATGATTTTATCATAAACTTACTACATGTGTATCCAATACATATGTACATGTTGGTAATAAATCATCAATGAATATAACAAAATATGTGGAATCCTTTTGGTATTAATAGACTTGTGACTACATACATCAATATGTATTAATTCAAAGAGTTCATCAATTATTATGATGCTCCCACTATATGGGTGCATAGCCATTAATTGTTTGAGATATAATTAACCTGTATCATATGATTCATAATAATATAGTAAAATTATTTTTCAAAACTATGACTTAGTCTATATTTCCAAAACAACTGTAAATAATATTAGACACATATGTATTTTTGTTACATCACTTTTTCTATGAAAACAAATTCGATAATATAGTTCTATTTCGTAACGAATATTCATAATAATCACATTGAAATATAGCTATATCTATTTTTCAGTCTATACCAAAAATAAACATTATTTCACAAAAAATGTTCGGTACATTTTACGAAAACAATTTTCATAATTTGATGCAATCATTAGGTGCTATATGGCATGCTCCCACTATTTCCGCCATTACTATAATAGGGTACTAAATTTAGAGGTCCACCATTCAGTTAATATTATTGATATTGTTTATTTATATCGCATGCTACAACTAGTTTATAGTAGAGAGTTCTTTGATCAAATATCTTAAACTCAAAGAAATAAATGTGGTAGAAAACAATTTTCTATAAGAAAATACATTTTGAAATAAAAATCTTATTTCATATTCCAATATTAAGTAGCAATTGGTATTAAAATTCTTGTTTCCAATGTTTCTCTATGAAGCAAAAGTGACTGTTCGTTCTCTTCATTCCAACATCACCTTAAATTACATCTATTCTTATACATTCATTTTCTTTCAAATGGTTAAACTATTCAAAAGAAAAACTTACTGCAGTATCATAACAAACCATTTACAAAAGCGCATTCGACTATTCTTAACATTTAGGACATCTAATATGTTGCACTTTATGTAAACCGATCAAGACAACATTTCAACGATCGTGTATCTCATAGTTTATGGTCTTGTGTTACATTAGCATAATATGATCCTTTTGAAATCATTCAAGATGAATACATGATTTTTAAATATTGTTTATTGGCTTATTTTGAATGAACTAACTTCATCGAAATATTGTACCCCACTAACTATGACTGTTCACCATATAACATTTATATGTGAAAGTACATGGATCAAATATTCATAGTCTTGAATAGCATTTAGAGTTCAAAAACTCATGAAATACAATACACGGTCTAAACCAAATAAACATATGAGCAGCCAACTTACGAATATATTAAGTAGTTGAGATTAGGCACTTGCATGGGTATAGAAACATTATATAACATGCAATTAGAATTGTTAGTAAGTATATATTATATTTCTGTTTGTCAACTTTCAATTCAGTTTTTGTGTGTATATGTGTGTGTGTGTGTGTATATATATAAATTGACAAAAGTTTTATCGTTCATATTAAATGCATAAATTTATCATTGTAGATAACTATAACATTATACAACATATGTTCTTACAATATTAGAAAGGTTAAATGTTACCATTTCATTTTTCTAATAAGGCTCTCACCAGTCTTTTATGTTTTTTCAAACCCTAAGATGAAACATAGAACTCTTACAACTTCACTAGTGGGTGTTAGGAGTCGTTTATTTTGGTATTCTGACCTTCAGTTTTCTCAACAAATCATAGCCCTACAAACGATGGATAACTCCTTATCGGTTGTATCACATACAACTCCTAACCCATTTTTCCTTGTTCTAATATCATTTCAAACTTGAGTTTGCTCAACATTGAATAAGATTATTCACTCACACCTATCATATCGTGATGGCCTAAATATAGTACATGTACCTTAAGTTTGCTCAACAAATACATATAGTCATCTTACCACATCTGTTCAATATATTAATAATACTACGCATAACATCCCTAGCTTAAGTTTGCTCAACTACTAAGGAGTATGTATGTATATGTATATTGTATAGGACAATATTATATTGAAGATTCATAATCTTCAATGTATATATTGAGTGATATCGACTTATAAAATAATATATTACTTATGAAATACCCCAGGGATTCAAGTGTCAAACACATCAGAAATTACAGTATATGTACATGTAAAAACCCGCATATTTATTGATTTTATATTTAAATATTTTATTTAAATATTTTATCGTTAGTCGGATTTTTAGTCCGAAAAGCTACTTTTTGCAAACAGCCGAATTAGGACTCGAGACCACCTCCATTGAGTTCAAAATGCCGTTTGCGACCTTTTTGAGTATAAACTTTGATATATTTGGAGTTAGTCAAAAATTTGACCTTTTTCACTTTGGGTTTGAGTTTGGGTTCAGCCCACTAGCCAACTTATACTCAAAACTGAACCACTCTTCCCCATTCACCCTCACTTCTTCCTCTTTTCAGTTCTAAGGCAATAATGGTGTGAGAGATTGGAAATTAAAACTCCAAAACCCTAGTTCCTCTTGCAACCTCAAATTCCTAGCTTAAAATTCAAGAGAACCCATTGGAAAGCATTCTCTTCTTCTTCTCCAACTTATTCTCTTACCAATTTCAGAAATTCCTAAACCTAATTTTGGGAATGTTCTTGTTTTGAGCATAGATTCAAGCTCATTTGGGTTGTGTTGAAGAGAGGTTGATTCTTCATTTGCTTTCAAGCTTCTTCTTGTTTAATTTTGTAAAAAAGGTGAGATTTTTATCTCACATCTTAGTTTATAATTATCTTCGATTGTTAGGTATGAATTCCTAACACTTACTCTTGTGCAATTGATTTTGGTTTGGATTGATTTGGTGTATATTCCAATTTTGGTATTTTGAAATCAAAATCTATGAAAATCCTTTTATGGATATTTGGACATGGATATTTGAGGCGTATCGACGAGTCGTTTAAGGCTGGGTTGTCACTTGGCGCAAATCCTTAGTCGTCACTTGCTCGTTCGATCGTTTTCGATATTCGTTTGGCCATTTTTGGTCGAGGTTCAGAAAATGCTCTGAATTCCAGTTTCAGACTTCTGAATCTGGAATTTCAGACGTCTGAATTGGTTCTATTTCAAACAGAAAGAAAATAGGCTAAAATATGCCTATTTCAGACGTCTGAAACACTTGATTCAGACGTCTGAATTGTGTTCTGGAAATTTTTATATTTCCAGATTCAGCCGTCTGAACCACTTGTTTCAGACGTCTGAAACTGCAGTGTTTTGCGTGCTTGCCTATTTTGTTTACGAATTCCAATTTTATCGACTTGTGTTGGTTCCCTTCTATTGTTATCATTTAATTATCGACTTTGATGACATTTTCTTGGGAATTTTTGGAAATATCCACTTTGATGGATTTAATATCGATTTCTTTGGATTTGATTCACGTCTTCGTGTGTGAATTTTGATGATTGATTGTTCCTACAATCCTTTCGATGATTTGTCACTTTAAAAATATAAAGGTTTCAATACTAGTAGTAAATATCAAAACCCTTTTCATCAAAACGATTTCAACTCTATTTTCAGTTACAAAGCTCGTTTCCTAAACCGTTTTCCAATCTACTAGTATATACAAACCTTTACCTCACTCGTATGAGAAATCTAATTAAAGGACTTAGTAAAACAAGTGGTATGAAACTCTTGCGTTTACTTCGTTGGTTAATTCTTGGACTTGTTCGATTGAATCTTTTGTGACAATTTTCTAGTCGAGATCTACAATTTGTTCGCAGATATTTAAGTTAAGCTAGTGGTTATGGGACATGATGCTAAACTCATATATTTACTAGCTTATTGTAATTGACACTTCTTGATGATCAATGATGATCATTTTATGGTTTAGACTAGCAATTGTGCGATGTCGCTTTGTCTGCGAGGGAGACTAAGCCCCGCTTTGTGGAGTTTCGACTCAAATTGGTGGGGTAGCAACCCACGGTCTTTGGACCTTTCGTGTGTCAGGTCTTCGGACCATTCGTGTGTCAAATTAATGGCTAGCTACCATGAGATAGCTTCTCGTTCGTGTGTTACAGCTGTTGGTGAGTTTTCATGCTCCCGTTCGTGTGATAGGCCTCCCCCTTTTATTTTATGATTTCTGGATTTCGTGTGTTGAATTCTAGAATTTATGCTTCACCAATTTTAGTGATTTTCATTGATATGATTTATCAATTTTTGTGCATTGGTGAATTCGTGTGTCATTAACTTGTTGTGAATACAAGTTTTGGGTATGATACCCTTTTTGGATCTTTGAGAAGATTCTTTGATATTGATTAATCGTTTGTTGATTATCATTTACATACTTATAGTAGTATGCCATTATGGATATTATACGTCTATGCCATATCTTTCGTTCTATATCATGTTATCTGATATTTATAGCTAGACTGATCCATTTATTATTTTCTTATAAATAATACTCGGGTCAGACTGAGATGTTGCAGGTGCTTCGAATTGACTTCTCTCCAAGGGTCCATTACTCTGACCTTTTGCTTACTACTTAGATTAGTAGTTTTTTGTTGTACTCTTGAGATATTGACTCATTGATGTATTCTTTTGGATAGCACATGTTGCTATTATTTTGTGTTATTGTGGATGTTTCTGAGCACTACTCTGATGTACACTTTTATGTGTAATATTCATATCTTATTCCGCCTTTGTGATATGAATTATCTGTGACTGATTTATGTTATGTTTAGTTCTATATTTGTTTCTGAAGATACTGCAGCCACTGTGTAGTAGCTTTGAGTTTGTGTCGGAATGTCGGATTTCCCGATAAACAAATGCATGTTATACTATCTGACATATCGATGCTCGCGCAAAGCAATTACACGGATGGTCGCTCCTCAACAGCCTTATTCTCCATGCTAGTCGACAGCATTCACCGTAATGTTCTTGTCTAGCGTGGGTATAGAGATGGGGCGTCATAGCTTGGTATCAAAGCCAAACTTCGGAACAATGCAGAATAACTTAACAAGGATCATCGTCCTAAGTCCATCTTAGGAGTTATACCTTAGGATTAATTCGAGTCTTCGTACCTTTCTATCCTATTTTCTTTTATGATTCCTTGTTTTATTTATCAAGATTTCTTGATAATTGTTTGGTGAATAACCATTTTCTTCTTCTTCTTTCTTTCTTTCTTTCTCAAGGAAGAGAAATGTCTAGACCAGGCCGCCCAAGAACCGTGCCATCTAGTACTCCACCCCAGGATGGAGTTTTTATGACTGCTCAACAGCTTCTTGATTTGGTAACTAATGCTCAAGCGGCTGGAGCTAACTCGGAACCTACTCACCCAAAGTCGGGATTTGCACGCTTGTGCAGCGATTACACTAATTTGGGTAGGAAGCCCTTTAAAGGTTCCGAAACTATTATTGAAGTCCAAGCTTGGCTTAGAACATGCGATCGCATCTTTTCGCGCATGAATCTTATCGATCTTCACCGAGTTCAGGTGGCCTCCAGTATGCTCCAAGAGAGAGCATTAGACTGGTACGAACTTCTTATTTCTGAAATTAATGAAGCGGTTCTCACCTGGGAGCAATTCCGAGAATGCTTCGAATTAAAATTCGTTCCAGAAGCTGAGAAAGTGACATTGGCTCGACGATTTATGGACCTTGTTCAAGGTGAGTCCTCCGTGACTGATTACGTCGCCTCCTTCGAGTCGCTTTCCAAATATGGGGTAGAATACATCAACACCCCTTTAAAGAAGAACCAGAGGTTCGTCTATGGCTTAAACAAAAATCTCAAGAAGCCATTACTTCTAAAGTTAGAAGTTTCTTTCGACCAACTCATTGATATCGCTCTTCGTCTTGAAGAGGCGGATAGGGAGAATGATGTTGAAGTGGTGGGTTCCAAACCAAACTTAACAACAAGAAGAGGCCAAACATATTCAAAGGCCATTATCCCAATAAGAAAGGGAGGCAAGCAATTCCTACTGAAAAGACCTTTTCCTCTACTCAAGGGAAATGCTATAATTGTGGTTCGAAAGACCATTTTGCGAACAAGTGTTCAAAGCCTCGTACTTGTCGCTATTGCAAAAGCCCGGACCATTTTATGCATGTATGTCCCAAACTTCAAAATAGGAGGGAGGGAAAGCTTAATGTTGCTCAAGCCCCTGGCAACACATATCATGGCCAAGGTATTTCTCATTCTATTCTGAATGGAATTATTTTATTTCGTGATCATCCTATTCGAGTTCTTTTTGATACGGGTGCGTCCCATTCTTTTATATCAAAAGAACTTGTTGATACTTTTTCTTTGGATGTTTTGTGTTTAATGACTTCTTTGAGAATTGCGAATCCGGTTGGTGGATCCGCGACAATCAGTTTATTGTGTAAAGATGTCGAGATTATTTTGTGTGATTTTTCTTTCCGAGCCGATTTGCATGTCATGCGTTATTTAGGCTTTGGAATGATTTTGGGAATGGATTGGCTTAACCGTTATGAAGCTCATATCCTATGTCCTGAGCGGACTATTCATCTTCGACATCCTCAATCTGTTAAGCAGATTTCTATTAATCTTAAAGATTCAGATTCCAGCTTGGTCGCATCTTAATATTCTTTAAATCCTCGTGATGACGACGATGATGATGAAGGTGATATTATTTCTCTTATTCACGTCGTTCGTGAATTTTCCAACATATTCGAGCCCGTTTTAGGATTACCACCTAAGCGAGCAATTGAGTTCAGAATTAATCTTATTCCTGGAGCTCAACCTATCACTCGTCCTCCGTATCGTATGTCCAATAAAGAAAACGAGGAGATGCGTAAACAATTATCTGAATTGGAGATGAAGTAATTTATTCTCTCTAGTTCTTCGCCTTGGGGAGCTTCAGCTATTTTTGTGAAGAAATCCGATGGAACACTTAGGCTTTGCGTTGACTACCGCAAGCTTAATGATCTTACTATCAAAAATAAATATCCTTTACCTCGGATTGATGATCTATTCGATCGGCTTTGTGGTGCTAAAGTCTTTTCACAATTAGACTTAGCTACTGGATTTCATCAGCTTCGTATTGCAGAGGATAGCATTCCTTTGACATCGTTCCGTACTTGTTATGGATCTTATGAATGGCTTGTTATGCCATTTGGGTTAACAAATGCCCCGGCTTATTTCGTTGACCTTATGAATAGAGTTTTCAAGGACTTCCTCGACCGGTTTGTTCTCATCTTTATTGATGATATTCTTGTGTATTCAAAAACCAAAGAGGAACATGAGAAGCATCTTCGGATTGTGTTGGAAACTCTTAGGAGTAATCAACTGAAAGCAAAATTTTCTAAATGCCACTTTTGGCAATCTCGTGTGAAGTTTCTCGGTTACATTATTTCCCAATCTGGAATTTCCGTAGATCCTTCAAAGATTGAAGCGATTCAAGATTGGAAGAGACCGGAGAGTGTGACAGAGATTCGTAGTTTTCTCGGATTGGCGGGCTATTACCGTCGTTTTATCAAAGACTTTTCTAAGATTGTCGTGCCTCTCACTAGCTTGACGAAGAAAGGTGTTAAACACATTTGGTCGGACAAATGTGAAGCTTCTTTTCAGAAATTAAAAGAACTCCTTTCTGATGCTCCTATTCTTGTGATTCCCGAGGGAAACCAAGATTTTATTGTTTATACCGATGCTAGTCGCGTTGGTTTGGGTGCCGTTCTTGTGCAAAAAGAACGTGTTATTGCTTATGCTTCTAGGCAATTGAAGCCAGCCGAGACTAGATATGCCACTCATGATTTAGAGCTCGCGGCTATTGTTTTCACTCTTCGGATTTGGCGTCATTATCTCCTAGGAGAGAAATTTGTTCTTTATACCGATCATAAGTCTTTGAAGTATTTATTCTCTCAAAAGGAACTTAATTTGCGTCAACAGCGTTGGCTCGAATTTCTTGCACCATATGATCTTGATATCCTTTATACTCCCGGAAAGGGGAATCGCGTTGCAGATGCACTTAGTCGCAAGCAACAAACGGTTGTTTCTATGATGATATCCGAATGGAATGATCTCGAGATGTTATCCTATTGTGAGATTCGAGACCGTGTCTCCGATTTATGTTCATCACTTGTGTTATGTAGCCTTCAGGCTCATCCTCCTCTTTTAGACCGCATTCTTGAAGCTCAAAGGCTAGGTCCCGAAATGGCTCTTCTTGGCCAAAATATTAGGGATAAAATTGATATTGAAGGATTGAAAGAATTTGATATCGATTCTCGTGGCGGCATTCGAAAATTTGGTAGACTTATCGTACCAAATATTATTGATCTTCGTAAGGATATTTTAGAAGATTCTCATCGTTCTAAATTCACCATTCATCCCGGTAGTAGTAAAATGTACGCGGATATGAAGCGACTATATTATTGGGAGGGAATGAAATTTGATATTGCTAACTTTGTTAAGTGTTGCATGACTTGCCAGCTTGTTAAAGCCGAACATCAAAGGCCCGGTGGGTTATTGCAACCCTTAGAAATTCCAATTTGGAAGTGGGACCAAATTTTCATGGATTTTATAGATGGCCTTCCCCGTTCTCGTTCGGGTCATGATAGCTTATGGGTGATCGTTGATAGACTTACTAAATCCGCCCATTTTATTCCCGTTCGGTCTAACCGAACCGTTTCTCTTTTGGCCAAGCTCTTTATCAAAGAGATTGTTAAATTGCATGGAATTCCTACTTCTATTGTTAGTGATCGTGATCCATTGTTTACTAGTGGGTTTTGGAAGAGTCTTCAAAAAGCTTTGGGAACGAGCTCAATTTTAGCACCGCCTATCATTCTCAGTCCGATGGACAAACCGAGCGTGTGAATCAAACACTTGAAGATCTTCTTCATGCTTGTGTGCTTGATTTTGGGGGAAGTTGGGAAGATCATATTTCCCTTGTTGAATTCTCCTATAATAATAGCTTCCAATCTAGTATTGGTATGGCACCTTTTGAGGCACTCTACGGAAGGCCATGCCGATCTCCTTCTTGTTGGCTTGAGACCGGTGAGAAGCTGGTTTTAGGTCCAGATTTTATTCGTGATTCCTCTGAAAAGATTGATCTTATTCGTCATAGGATGAAAGAAGCCCAGAGTAGACAAAGATACTATGCCGATAACCGGAGAAGGAAATTAGAATTTTCTGTTGGAGACTCTGTTTTTATTCGTGTTTCACCAATGAAAGGTGTTGTACGTTTCATTCGATCGGGAAAATTGGCGCCTCGATATATTGGGCCATTTCCTATCACTGAACGTATTGGTTCCATGACTTATCGCCTTTTATTACCAGCTCAATTCTCTGCTATCCATGACGTGTTTCATGTTTCTCAACATCGGAAATGTCTTCGAGATTCCGAATCTATTCTTGAGCCCGGTGTTGTGGAAGAGATTGAAGTTTCGCCTAATTTAACTTATGAGCAACATCATATTCGTATCATTGCTTCGGAGGTCAAACGACTTCGAAATAAAGATGTTCCGCTTGTTAAAGTTCAATGGTCTTCAAATCCTAAGGATTGTTCTTGGGAATCTAGAGAGTACATCGAGCGAACACATCCGGACTTACTTTCTCGTGCTCTTTGAGGTGAACTTCTTATTGCAAATTTCTTTTGTGTTGAATATGCTTTTATGGTTGTTACTACATATCTTCTTCTTAAATATTGCGAGGACGCAATTTCTTTAAGGAGGGGAGTCTGTAACAACCCGCATATTTATCGATTTTATATTTAAATATTTTATTTAAATATTTTATCGTTAGTCGGATTTTTAGTCCGAAAAGCTACTTTTTGCAAATTGCCGAATTAGGACTCGGGACCACCTCCATTGAGTTCAAAATCCCGTTTGCGACCTTTTTGAGTATAAACTTTGATATATTTGGAGTTAGTCCAAAATTTGACCTTTTTCACTTTGGGTTTGAGTTTGGGTTCAGCCCACTAGCCAACTTATACTCAAAACTGAACCACTCTTCCCCATTCACCCTCACTTCTTCCTCTTTTCAGTTCTAAGGCAATAATGGTGGGAGAGATTGGAAATTAAAACTCCAAAACCCTAGTTCCTCTTGCAACCTCAAATTCCTAGCTTCAAATTCAAGAGAACCCATTGGTAAGCATTCTCTTCTTCTTCTCCAACTTATTCTCTTACCAATTTCAGAAATTCCTAAACCTAATTTTGGGAATGTTCTTGTTTTGAGCATAGATTCAAGCTCATTTGGGTTGTGTTGAAGAGAGGTTGATTCTCCATTTTCTTTCAAGCTTCTTCTTGTTTGATTTTGTAAAAAAGGTGAGATTTTTATCTCACATCTTAGTTTATAATTATCTTCGATTGTTAGGTATGAATTCCTAACACTTACTCTTGTGCAATTGATTTTGGTTTGGATTGATTTGGTGTATATTCCAATTTTGGTATTTTGAAATCAAAATCTATGAAAATCCTTTTATGGATATTTGGACATGGATATTTGAGGCGTATCGACGAGTCGTTTAAGGCTGGGTTGTCACTTGGCGCAAATCCTTAGTCGTCACTTGCTCGTTCGATCGTTTTCGATATTCGTTTGGCCATTTTTGGTCGAGGTTCAAAAAATGCTCTGAATTCCAGTTTCAGACGTCTGAATCTGGAATTTCAGACGTCTGAATTGGTTCTATTTCAAACAGAAAGAAAATAGGCTAAAATATGCCTATTTCAGACGTCTGAAACACTTGATTCAGACGTCTGAATTGTGTTCTGGAAATTTTTATATTTCCAGATTCAGACGTCTGAACCACTTGTTTCAGACGTCTGAAACTGCAGTGTTTTACCTGCTTGCCTATTTTGTTTACGAATTCCAATTTTATCGACTTGTGTTGGTTCCCTTCTATTGTTATCATTTAATTATCGACTTTGATGACATTTTCTTGGGAATTTTTGGAAATATCCACTTTGATGGATTTAATATCGATTTCTTTGGATTTGATTCACGTCTTCGTATGTGAATTTTGATGATTGATTATTCCTACAATCCTTTCGATGATTTGTCACTTTAAAAATATAAAGGTTTCAATACTAGTAGTAAATATCAAAACCCTTTTCATCAAAACGATTTCAACTCTATTTTCAATTACAAAGCTCGTTTCCTAAACCGTTTTCCAATCTACTAGTATATACAAACCTTTACCTCACTTGTATGAGAAATCTAATTAAACGACTTAGTAAAACAAGTGGTGTGAAACTATTGTGTTTACTTCGTTGGTTAATTCTTGGACTTGTTCGATTGAATCTCTTGTGACGATTTTCTAGTGGAGATCTACAATTTGTTCGCAAATATTTAAGTTAAGCTAGTGGTTATGGGACATGATGCTAAACTCATATATTTACTAGCTTATTGTAATTGACACTTCTTGATGATCAATGATGATTATTTTATGGTTTAGACTAGCAATTGTGTGATGTCTCTTTGTCTGCGAGGGAGACTAAGCCCCGCTTTGTGGAGTTTCGACTCAAATTGGTGGGGTAGCAACCCACGGTCTTCGGACCATTCGTGTGTCAGGTCTTCGGACCATTCGTGTGTCAAATTAATGGCTAGCTACCATGAGATAGCTTCTCGTTCGTGTGTTACAGCTGTTGGTGAGTTTTCATGCTCTCGTTCGTGTGATAGGCCTCCCCCTTTTTATTTTATGATTTCTGGATTTCGTGTGTTGAATTCTAGAATTTATGCTTCACCAATTTTAGTGATTTATCAATTTTTGTGCATTGGTGAATTCGTGTGTCATTAACTTGTTGTGAATACAAGTTTTGGGTATGATACCCTTTTTGGATCTTTGAGAAGATTCTTTGATATTGATTAATCGTTTGTTGATTATCATTTACATACTTATAATAGTATGCCATTATCGATATTATACGTCTATGCCATATCTTTCGTTCTATATCATGTTATCTGATATTTATAGCTAGACTGATCCGTTTATTATTTTCTTATAAATAATACTCGGGTCAGACCGAGATGTTGCAGGTGCTTCGACTTGACTTCTCTCCAGGGATCCATTACTCTGACCTTTTGCTTACTACTTAGATTAGTAGTTTTTTGTTGTATACTCCTGAGATATTGACTCATTGATGTATTCTTTTGTATAGCACATGTTGCTATTATTTTGTGTTATTATGGATCTTTCTGACCACTACTCTGATGTACACTTTTATGTGTAATATTCATATCTTATTCCGCCTTTGTGATATGAATTATCTGTGACTGATTTATGTTATGTTTAGTTCTATATTTGTTTCTGAAGATATTACAGCCACTGTGTAGTAGCTTTGAGTTTGTGTCGGAATGTCGGATTTCCCGATAAACAAATGCATGTTATACTATCTGACATATCGATGCTCGCGCAAAGCAATTACACGGATGGTCGCTCCTCAACAGCCTTATTCTCCGTGCTAGTCGACAGCATTCACCGTAATGTTCTTGTCTAGCGTGGGTATAGAGGTCGGGCGTCACAGTACATTTACATATGTATTTATTTCTCAAGTCTATTTTGGTTTCTTTAACGTTCCACATTTAGTTTATACACATATCATACATGTTTTATTGTTATATAACTTTTATATTTCATGATACTTATATGATAGTCTTAAGTATAATATATCATTAATTAAATCTTATTTAACTAATTTTAATCGATTAAATGTTTAATTATTTTTAAATTAGTATTCCAATATAACTTTTATGTTGGACATATCTGCTATAGCATTTATAGTGCATACTATAACCTTTATAGTGTAACACACATATATAATATATGTGTGTATTTTATTTAATTAATTAACCCTAATTAATTTATTCAATTAAATAATTTATATTGAAATTTATTACTATCAAAATTTATCTTGTATACATACATGTATACTTATGTTATCTTAAACATTTTAAAATAACATAACATATATCAACATATATAATACATGCATATATGCATTAATTAATTAATTAATACATTTAATTAATTTATTTTATTAATCTTATTAACAAATTTAAAATTTAAAATTATTATATAAATATTTTCAAAAATTTTGGGAATATCATTATCCTTTCAAACATTTTAAAAACTTATATATTATTATAAATTTTATAATAAAAATGTTTTGTTTTAAATTTAACTATTAAATTTAAAATCTTTAACATTAATTTTCAAAACGATTTTGAAAATTAGCCAAAGGCCCAAGTTACATTGATCCTTTTCCATTAGAGGCAACCTTTGGACTCACTTCACCTTTCGGGCCAGGCCAGTAAACACGTAGGATAGGGTACTTAATTATCCAATTCCAATCCTAGATATTACCTTTCTAGACACCGTACTAATTGGGAATGCTTTATTAGTTAGCCCTAATATGACTAATTTAGACTATGTAGGCTTTGGGCTTTGATACCATTGTTCGAACTGGACCAGCTCGCAGACGAAGTTATGGGTGAATTTCAAAAAAATTATCCGATTTGATCTTTATTGCGCCTATGAAGTCCAAATGAATTAGAAAATTTCTAAATTTCATTTAAATAAAATCATTTATTTTATTTTAATTCAAATATATTAAGATATGAAATTAATTTTATTTGATTTAGTTTATACATAAATGTATCATATACATATATGTGCAAGTGCATCTGTAACATAATAATCCATGAAAGGTATAATATGCCCATATGTAAATGCTGGGACGTACATCACAGCAGACATATTAGCTCATTTTGTATGTCATCTTTGTTGTCCAAATATGTGCATGCATAAGTGTTACAAAATATACACACACACACACATATGTATGTATAAATATATTATATATGATATATGAATGCAAAACATTTATATATAGTTAAACATATATAGAAGCAGAGAGAAAATTTATTAAAAATTATTTATAATTCAAAATCAACTTAGTTTTGCAAACATAATAATTTTAGTATTTTAATTTGTATATAATATGAATAAAATAATGTTTTCATCCCTAAATAATTAACATAAAATAATATATTCATGAAAATTCAAATTTTATAATTTTTAAAAATCTAAGATCATAAAATGGAGCTTATAAAATATCTACAGATTTTCAAAATTGAAATATTATTTTTAAAAACAAATATTGGTTTCAGCAATAATTATTTAATGTAAAATAATATATTATTAAAATTTCAAATTTTAAAATTTCAAAAATTATAGGATCATAAATGAAAGGTTACAAAAAATTTCGAAGATTTTTTGATTAAATTATTATTTTTAATAAATCATAAATGGTTTTTTCGAAATAGTATTAATTATTAAAAATAATAAACTTCATTGAAAAATTCCTAAATATTTTCTGTATGTTTCTAAAATTATATAATATTTTTTTAAATACAAAATTTAATTTTTAATGTTATAGTTATTTTATATATAATAAACAATTCAAAATTTCAATAAATACTAATTTAAAAATATGAATATATGTATGTTAATTAATTTTTGAATTTTTAAATTCGTATTATATATAAATAAGTGTACTAAATTTTTTTAAATCATATATATATATCTTATATATGCATATATGCTATTATGAGAGAGAAATATACACTAATATATATATATATATATATATTTATTAATAAGTATATATAAAAAAATTATTAATGAAAAAATTGATTTTGTACAGTAAACAACATTTTTATATACATAAATCAAATAGTATAACAAACAAATTGTGCGCATAACCAAACTAATTTATGACAACTACATCTACTTTCAAAATCTCACCTAACTAAGCATATAGTAGCAATATATTTAAAAAGTTATGAAATTGCTCATTATAGAATCATATAATATAATTTAATTACTGTAATATGAATTAAAATTACCAATTTAATGATGCCTTTGAATCCACATTGAAGCAATGACTTTCCTTCCTTTTACTATTCTTGATTCAATAGACTGAAAGTCCGGAATCACCGACCTCTAACTATCGAATAGTATTATTTTAATTTGAAATATATTTTGACAATTTTGGAGTGGATTGAGAGCTATGTTTTAACCAGAAATATTGAAGGTAATGGAAGCCAAAAAAAGGTTGTCGTTATTTTCAAGATGCGTACATACATACATACATATATAAGGTTGGATTAGAGAGAAATGAGGAAAACCATTTTACTCATTCTCACTAGATCTCAACCCATTATCTACAAGCCAATTCCCTATGCTTTAGTCACCGCTAGACCTTCCCAAAAATAAAATTTTACGCCCTAATGATGGGCATTAAACCTATCTAGGCCCAAGCCAAAATACTGTGCAATTAAATCTAATTTAATCGCTTGTCGATATTATATATCAATCGATATATTTATAACTGTTATAAATATATATATATATATAACATTATTTATTTCTCAAATAACATTCAAATTTTATAATTAATATTTCATAAATGTTAATTAATTTAATTAATTTACAATAATTATAAACTAATTAAATCGTTCGGTCTCAAGGGAATTCATCATTTCGGCTATGTAACTTTTGGGCGTAAATTTGGTTAGCGATTAACATCAAACAATTATAATGTTAATGTTCACACATCACTTAGCAGGTGGTGTGACATTATTTCCAAATTTACTGCTTACTCATTTTCGGTAAAATCCAATTTTAGTTTACTAAACTTTACCCAGTTGTGATATTTGCTTACACCAATTCTCTACGTCAAAACTATATCACTTTGGACTTATGGAATTTGGTAATGGTCAAAATACCAACCTCATCCAAATTCAAGTTTATAGTCCAAATACAAAGTCCTTTGTTCAATAATAAAAATTATTATTAACTGAAATGCTTTTGTCAGAGACTTTGACTTTGAGTTGACTTAAATTTTAAAATTTTAACTAATATGAATTTAAAATTTTAAAAATTTCATCCATGAATATTTAACTAATATAAACTTAAATTTTAAAAATTTTACTTATTCAAAAAAATTTATAAAATACTTCAACCGCAAAGAGCAAAATCATTTTTTTAAATTGTTTACGGCCGACAATTTAACCTTGAATAATCCAAAATTTTCAAGTTTAAACAATTTTGGGTTGGTAAAATAATTATAAAATATACATATACTAAAATATCAGATGTAAATATTTGTAAATGTATTTTATTATGTAATTATATTTGTGTATGTGTATTTGTAATTCAAAATTTTAGTTATGATAAATAGTTTTAATTATACATTTATATATCTAACTTTGAAAATTTGTTTTTTTTGTTGTCAAAAATAAATATGACAATAACATATACATATATAAATTTTTAGATTAAATATATAAATGTTTAGATATATATATATATATATATATATATATGTTTATTTATGTTTTAAAATAATTAAATAATTTTAATTTTTTTAAACAACGGATGAATATGTTTATTGCATTATGATGATGATAACATGTTCGTGTAAGTATATTAATGTAAATCAGAATACATACCTTGCTTCCAAGTGACAATCGAGAATCGATATGTTGTTTGAAAGTTCTACCTTTCGGAGCATCATGGTCTCCTCCTTCCTAGTTGATTTGCAAAATCTAGAGAAGGCAACACCAATGGGAGTTCAACAATGAGAAGAGATGGAGAGCATAAAAGTATGTCTAAATCTATATGGAGGCTGCACTAGTCATAGCTATTAACCTGCACCTATTTCTCCCATTTTATCTCTGAAGACTCAACTTGAACTAGTATGAAAAAGTGTGTTTGAATCAATGTGAAACGAGTCGGTCTATACTTAGTGAAATTGGTAGATTTTTAGTAAAATTCTCTATTTTGATCATCATGGGCGTATGGAGCCTAATAGGTTGTATTGGATACAAAAACTAATTAGTTTAAATAAAACCCAATTTTATTTAATTTTCTGATTTAATCAATTAGTTAGTTTAATAAATAAATTTATTTATAGTTTATGAGTATATCACTATATTCTCTTATGCGTATAATGTACATGTACAAAATTATATTATGTACATAGATAATGTATTGAATATAGATGTTGGGATTTACATCTATAACGTATACATTGATCATTTATATATGCATTGGCTATATTAAACTCTATTTGATAAGTATGATATAAAAGGTAAATAAATTTTTATACCTTAAGGATGCAACCTTTAAACACATATCGATTGATGAGATCTCCTACATTACCTTGAATTGATCTTCTAACGTTGCAATGGTCTGAAGTGCCACTGGATCTACTGTATTTGATGTGTTTTGGCTATGGAAATCAACAAGGTGGGGAATGGAGTTGCTTATGGCTAAGAAAGAAGGGGTGAATCAAGAGTGAAAAGTGAGGGGGTAGACTTGTTAAATTAGAGAAAGGGTAGGAGATAAATTCTCCTCCTTTTACTACTTCTTCATTTACCAGTTCTAGATCCAAATATAGAATTTAAACAACCACTTCCTCTCTTTTTTATTCCTTAGGCCGGTTATGAAATTGGACGAAGTAGGCCGATATAAAATCTAACCCATTTAGTAAATAACGTCATCTAAAGAAATTTTAAGTGCTTATCAATATTGTATATCAATACCTACATGTATAACCTTTATGCACATACCCAATTAATTGGGAGAGTTATAGATATGCATTAGAGGAAATTATGTAATTTTTTACATATATCAACTTTTTAGTTAATCTTGTTCGTAATAATAGTGTTTGTTTTCTTTTATATACATTGTTATATAATGATATAATAAATTAAATAATGAATTTAAGTATATTCAATAGGAAAAATCCATAAACGATATGTTATGTGATAATTATTACAAAAAGTTGTAATCATAAGAAAATGATCACAATATTAAATAAATTATTTTAATTATTCATGGTCAAAATGTTTGGAGAAAGGATATCGATACATTAGTTGAGACCATAGAGCACTCTCCAAATATTGGACAGTATATTAGTCATGGCTGTTGGGGGCACAAAGGAATTACGTACTGATAGTTATTGTGTAACTATGGAATGAATCGTTCGAGAGTGTTTTATTGGATAACAAAAATTAGGTCAAACAGGTTATATGAGGTGAGCGTATTATACGGCTCATTAGATTTGAGAATATTATTGAACTTCAATGTAGACACTCCATTTTGATTATAGTTAAATCATGGCACATAATCATCGACTGACTATAGTTGGGTCTAGCTAAAGTATTGGAAGTGAAGCACTATCTGATAGAGAATTCATCTCCCCAATTGTATGACATAGTAACACTACAAAAAAAAGTGTGATTTTGGACGCTCGAAAGCATCGGTATTTCTTTGGGAAAATGAACAGCCGATGAAAATAAAACGTCTATGAATAGAGCACCATAAAATTCTGTAATGTTTTTTCAAACATTTTAGCTAAGAAAATGCCAAGTACATATTGATAATATTGCAACAATTTTTTTACATAATAAATTTGGTTTCAAAAAAACTTCGACATATTTGTCGGAATATAGTGGCAAATT
This sequence comes from Allium cepa, assembly GCA_030765085.1. Classification (NCBI taxonomy): domain Eukaryota; kingdom Viridiplantae; phylum Streptophyta; class Magnoliopsida; order Asparagales; family Amaryllidaceae; genus Allium; species Allium cepa. The sequence continues at coordinate 621,174,998 of CM060942.1, forward strand.
ACCAACAAATTGATTATGAAATCATCATCCATTCTCCTTATGGATCTACCACGTTTTTTAATCTTTGAAAACTCTAAAGAGAAAAGAGACACATTCCTAAAACAATTACTTCTTTTTTATGCAAAGTTGATGGAGTTAGCGGTATGCCCTAGGGGTTATTATGTAATTTGTTATATATCTAACTCGTTGAGCAATCTTGTTCACAATAAAGGTGTTTCTTTATGTCGTATGCTTGATATAATATGGTCATATTAATTAATTAGTTTAATTAAAAGTATATTTAATAGAAAGTCCATAAATGGTATATTTTGTGATAGTAGTTACAAAGTGTTGTAACTGTGAGTAATTTATCACAATAAAACAAATTTACCATTTTATTTGTTCCTAGTTAAGATGTATCGAGGCCGGATATTGGTGTATCTGTTAAGACTAAAGTATGTAACGCTCTCCAATTGTTAGGCAGTGTGTAAAGACCCGATTTTTCGACGTCCGAAATCGACATCAATACGTCCACTGCATCAAATGCCGAACAATCGAATGCCGAAAAACCAAACCGTTAGGGTCAAAGTAGAAGAAGGTAGAAGAAGAAAACAGAAACAATATCAGAATCTCACAATCGCGGCGGAACAATGTATAATAGATAAATGAATAATCTTTAACCAAAATAACTATATCAGTTTATACACTACATCATCAGAGTATAACATCAACACAACACAACACTAGCAGTCATTATAACTTGCTCACATGAAACTGAACTTGCACCAATCCATACGTAATGGATACTACATAATATAAGTGATACGTCTCGCCATACAGCTTGTCTTCTGATCTCCGCAGCATACTTCCCTGAGTTCGCTCTAGAACAACTGATAACCTGACTCTAGGCTGCCCATGTGGAAAATTATGGGCACGCAGAGTTTAGAAGGAAACAATAAACTCCAGGTCAGTCATGAGACTGGTGTGAGTTCTTAAAACAGTTATTTGCACAAAAAAAAAGAAATCCACCATGCTTTTTGGAAAATGAAATTGCCATAAGGCCTCCCGATACACACACAACGCAATCACACACTTGTGGGAGATTTCTCCTTATGATAGTCAAACATGCTTGATACGCAAAAATCCTTTTGATATAATTATTAGCGCATAGTATGGGAAACAGTTCGAAAGTATAATATAAATCTTAGCCAGCATACGTACCATTATAGTATGCCTACTATAGCTACCATGTCAAATGGCACGTTCTACAACTAAAACTGTACAAGGCTCGTATTTGGTGATTGGATTTCCAATAAATGGTCAAGGCTAAGGAAATTCCTTTTCGAAATAGTACGCCTCTGGAGGGACGCCCCAAGAACTTAACCAGCTCTCTGTCAACACAAGGTCGGGTCACCTCTGTAACAAGGTAATTAGCTATCGCGAGTATGCCATCCCCCGGTCTAGACCGACCTTTACCGAGGCGCCTCAACAACCAACAATCACATAAGTAAATAATCTGGGCTCCAAACCAGAATACCACTTTTTTCCATACAAGTTAAATATCTGGACTCCACACCAGATACTACTTTTTATCAAGAAGGAAATGCACATACCCTGAGGGGCGCAACCGCCATAACCTTGCTGAATCTTTTTCTGTTTCAACCATTCCCGGGATGTGAGGTTCGACGAAGTCTCGTCCACAAAGCTACGCTTTTCACAAAAGCTATGCTTCGATCAACAAATGATCAACATTTTGCATGTCACATTACAAAATTGAGAATATATCACTAGTAACCATCAACTACATAACCTCTGAGCTCGTACGTCTTAGAGAAGGGTGTTAAGCTAAGAGAATAAATTCTCCGCCACCAACAGAAATGTATTTGATAGAAACCAACTTTATATCTCAAAGTGTAATGTCATACATACATCCATACAAGTCCGTTTCGGATTCGAGCAGAACCGAAGGCACTTCCTCCAATTAAGGAAAGAAGCCCTTGCAAATCCGGATATCATCTAATCACATCCGGACTCTCCATCATATAGGATGAAATAAATCTCTATACCAGCAACTCAGTGTAGCGACATTCGACAGGTAATCCTTTCATTTTTGAAAATACCCGGTCTTTAACACCATCTTCAAATGCAATCCCATTTCGTCATATCGTTATTCGGAATGGGTTTTATGACACAATCTCCACTCCCAGTTAATCCGAATAATGACAGCTTATTTTAAAAATAAGTGTACATTCAGATTTCAAGTAAGTGACAACAAATTTTTCACTTTGATCTTTTAAACAAAAGATCCATCACTAAAATTCGATGTGGTTTTAGGATAACCATTTCGGAATCCGACCCCCGGTCGCATCGAAATTCAAATACCATTTAAAGGCCAATATTAGTAGTCGGTTATTTAACTATCAAACAACATTCACAACAACCATCAAATTTAAATAATTTCCCTAAATTATTTATTTCAAAATATCTTCGCAAGATATATTTTTCACACTTCAACCCTTTGAAAACAAATTTCAAATCACTTTCCTCACACGGAATAAATTTTCAAATATTGCTTATTTTCACTGAAAAATTGCAGAGTTCGAATACCTCAAAAATATTTAAATCACTTATCCAAAAATATACTTAGAAACACTTAAAACGGAAACTATTTTTAAACACTTTATTTAAAATATTAGTTATGAATTTTTTATACTAATATCTCATATAAAACTTAAGCCCAAACAAATTTAAAAAATAAAATTATTATATAGAGTGTGATTATTTAAATAACCATTTTCTAAATCAAATATCAATTAAATCTTTAAAATAATCGCTTTTATAATTAACTTAATAAACATTTACTTTAAAGATTTAAAAACAATTTAAGGAAATAATTTCTCTAAACATTTTAAAAAAACCAACTCTAGAACTTTTAATTTATATTTGAAAGCTACTTTGAAAACGTGCTTGGCTTTCCAAAGAAAATACACCCTCCATTCCAAAATAGTTTATTTAAATCAATTAATAAATCCTTCTTGATTTATTTCAAATTTACATCCCAAATTCGTAAATTTCTTTCCACACTTTTTAAAAATAAACCAATATTTATTTTTTAAAGCGAATTCCCTTCCTTTATAAATTCCCCTCATGAATTTATATTTTCCAAACACCCCCGATATACAGTTTTCAAATCGATTTCCAAAATTTACTTTCAAACACTAAATCAAATTCCAAATTGATTTCCAAATCTATTTCAAACACCAAATCAAATTCCAAATTGATTTTCAAAATTTATTTCAAACACCAAATTAAATTCCAAATTGATTTCCAAAATTTACTGCCTTTTAAAATAAATTACTTTATTTCTCCCAAACTATTTAGAATCCAAATTTTAAATAAATTATTCAACTTTTAAACAATATTACTCAAAATCCATTTATTAAAATCTTTTCCCCATATTTTGGAATTAATCCGATAGGATTTCAAAAATAAACCTTTACCATTTTCAAAATTCTTTCTTTTAGATTTATCCAATTCTCTAAAATTAATTATAATTTTCTACTTTAATTTTCAAAAATTCAATTTTATATTTCTGGTATTTCAAAATACCAGAATATATTCGGCCAAACATAGCCTTCAATAATTTCAATCACCAATATAAACATCCACTGATTATAAATTAATCACATCACAACATATGAAATAAATTCAAACATTTGAGGAATCCTGTTGGATCCCTCCAAACTGTTTCTCTGCATTGACAGATGTTTGCACAATATAAAATACCAATTCCACTTCAAGGTGGAACATCGCGGTATATGGGGTTATATTATCTCATCTGCTATTATGAGGCGCATAGGGTCTCATCCGCTATATAATGTGGAAAATCAATCACTCTAATATATATACACACACGTTATCATATATACTATCACATCCAAACAATCAATCAATAATTTAAATTCTAATTATTTTGATTGAGTGAGAAGATCTCACCTTTTACCGCGCATGCAACCCATTTCCAATCCGGCTTGTTTTCTTTGCGATTTTGACCTTGTATAAACAATTATATGATTTTTATCAGTATTTGAAATAATCGAAAAATCAATTGCCGTTTAATAATTTAACTAACTAATAATTTAATTTAAACCAATAATTTTCCTCTTAAAAATCTTCTAGTAGCTAAAATAAATCAAGTAAGTTAATTGAATCAATTCATCACCAAATTCATTATGTTAAAATAACTAGTAAATTAAGATATGTAGAGTTATATTTTTTTCATTTTGAAATCGTATATATTAAAAAAAAATTATACAATTTTTTTTAAAAATTAAATTTTTAATTTAGCTTTCAAACACTTCAGAATTCCTAAATTTTCCCAAACTTTATCCATGTATATAATAATTTCTGTAAAGAATAACAGCAATTCTACCCTTTTTTATAAATGCATAAATAAATTTAAAAATTAAAAAGAATAATTTGCTTTATAACCTAATGTATTATTATATTATTTTTTCTTCACTGTAAAATATTTTTAATTCATATATTCGATTCTAAATTTCGAAAATAAATTAATAATTTATTACATCACTGATGAGTCGATCAAGCCCTTAGCAAAAATCGTGACAGACATCGAAGAAATCCTAATCGCAATCGCTGACGAATCCAGACTCCAGCCCGAACATCATTGTTGTGATCGTCGTCCATCTGGGTTTGAATGAATTCGCGGCCCCACTGCTTCGATTTTGAACGAATCGCGAAATCCAAATCCTACAACATGCCTTCGCGACTGAACTACATTGAGTTGTCGTCGATAACAACGTCCTAAAACATGAACCCTAGCTGCTCTTCACGACGTTTAACCATCTATGAGCTCAAATGAATCGATTCTCCCATCGCACGCCTGTGATTGACGAATGATTGTCGATTCCAGTCTTTTGCGAGCTCGAAGGGTTGAACGGCGAACAAATTTGCATCTTTATCGATTTTTTCTCTCTTCGATTTCGAATCTAAAAAGAAACGCGGCCATTTTTTTTTGGGTTTTCGAATTGGGTTTTTTTTATAGAACGAAATGGATTTGATTTCTTTTGAGAAGAAAAGAGGAATGACTTCGGTATGAAAGAACGAAGAAGAATAAAAATCTCGAACGAGAAGAATCGTTCTTTTTTGCCATTTTTAGATTTGAAACGAAGAAGAGGGATTTTGTTTTTTCCCCTTCTTTACTGTTTTTGTTTTATCATATATTTATTTTTTCCTTTTTTAAAACTGTTACGTGTCTTAAATTCTTTTGCATGCTTGACAGGTGTTAGAAAGGGCAACTACGTGTTGAATCAAAATGTTTTGTTTTGACTGGTCATAATTATAGAATTTAAATTTAAATTTGAATTCAAACGTCCCGAAATAGAGTTAAAAATCATGATTTCTTATCAAGGCATGCCGCCAGACGTTTATAAGCTTATACCCTTATTCCAAACACAATGGAAAAGGTTTCTAGTCTAAATTCGATTGTATGGAGAAGATAACTTTTTGGACCAGTAATTACATTGAATTTTCCATATAGATTTTAGCGCGTTTACTTATCGTACAATCACATGACAACTCCAAACACTATGAAAATTGAAATCTGATAATAATACACTATTACAGATTCAATGGAACTGGTTTTGTTGAATTCCGAGACTGTACCCCAGAAGACTATTTTTAAATATCGATTTAAACGATATAAATTCAAAACTAAACAAATCACTTTCAAACTTGATTTTAAAGTTCTATTACCTTCAGTGTTATCAATATAAATTTTCTAAGCCTTATAAAATAATTTTAACTGGCTTAAAAATCAAGATTCAATATTTTTACCCAATTTTCAATAATTTTTTCAGAAATTTAATTTCACAATAAACAATGATATTTGAAATTCGAGTTAAATTAACTTCCAAATATTTAAAATCCATTAAATATTTCAATTTCAAATGTTAAAAATTTTCGGGTCGTCACATTTTTCCCCTTAAAAGAATTTCGTCTCAAAATTACTAGTTAAGAAAAATGATCCATAACTCGTTCATTATTTTCTCAATCCAAATAGTTTTTAACAACTTGCCAAAACAAATCTTTTTATTAAAGACCCATTATCACTTCAACTAACTTTCTAACCTCAACCATAAGTTTCAAACAATATTGTTTTCTTAACAATTTAAATTTAAATTCAAAATTTTATATTATTCAAATTTCACAAATTTTTTCCAACTCCCTAAATTTTCGAAAAATTTCACCTCATTTGCACGGCTAGCTCGGTACAACTCAAAATGCCACAACGGGCCCCCGGATTTCAAAAGAAAACAAAAGGCCAAGTGGCCAGACCAGAAAATCATCAAATTTCATATAGAATTTAACTATATACCTTTTTGTCGAGCAATTCAAATTTATCTTCTGAAATCAAAAGTTCAATTTTATTTTTATTTATAAAACTTGTATATCCTACTAGTAATAATGTCCAATTACAATATTCAAAATCATTTTATACATTCCTTTACAAAAGTTTCAATATTCATTCAAGCCCATACAATGTCCGTATATCATTCATACGCAATACCAAATTCGATTTCTCACTCAATCACATAATATACTTTCAAACTAGTATCGTCCACCAGACTTCCTAGTTTGGACTCGGATCTGGTTTCTTGATCAGAAGCCGTCATTCTCCTTGCATAGCCGTACTATGATAGAGAATTTTCAGAATCAACCAAAAATCCATATCCATGGTTCGCTGTCGAAAATCGAGTGAAAAATCCCAACCCAGATCGATATAATTATCTCGAAATTCTGTGCTCGAATTCCAGATCAAATCACTATACGTATAAAATAAGATATGTACATCCCATATATTTATTTCTAATTGATTATCAGCTATATCAATACCCTTTTCTTTTATTCACATTTGAGTTCCAATTCCATATAAATTCAATTTTCATTTAAACTTAAATATTGAATTCTATTCATCTCATACCATATCTAATTAATCCACTATTAATTTATTCATATCTCCAACAAAGGTCCATTTCCAAACTTTTACTTACTTTTAGTTTCTTCGGACAAGTTACACAATTTCACTTTATTAAACTCCATTTTTAAATTGATTCCAATATTCAATTCCAATTTATTTGCTTACCCATTTAAATCAATTAGTTTACTTACTAATTTTGATTTCAGTACTTTGTTTTTATTTAGTCCACTTGACTAATTTACATTTACTTACAAATTCAAAATGAATTTCTACATCTAGTTTTCAAGTTCATTTATTCATTCATAAATTTATTTTCCACCTTAATAAATTTTATTCCCTACCATTTAGTCTACTAGACATACTTCTCAAATTTACTTTTATTCAAATTAGTCCAAGTTAATTCAGTTTCAATTCGATTTTTTCTATGTTTTCAAACTTATTCATATTTCACACTTATTTCAATTTAACATTTCTTCAAGTTAGATTTTATTCTAACAATTTCAAATTTTATAAGTTACCGACCCGATTATATTCCATAAATATTTTAACTAGGACTCCAGACTCTTTCCAACATTTCGAAAGTGAATTTTGAAATCAGTTCAAATTATCTTTTGAATTTTCAAAACCAAACCCAGTTTTGCGAACAACTTCCATTTAAAACAATTTGGCAGCAATTCCTATCCTGGAAACTTGAAAATGAACATCGATGATGCTGCATTCATCACCGAAATTATTTTCTAACGACCAGAAAGGGTTTAGTGCTTTTATCCCTTCAAAATATTTTTCAATTTTATTTTTTTAAATTCCAAATTCCACCAGATTCCAAATCCAATTGAATAATATTTCCCAAATAATATCTTTCTTATTCCTCCAAAATATTTGAAAACCATTTTCAAATTTAAAGGAATTTAAATTTCCCAAATTTCAAATCCTTTCAAAAACATTCTCAAATATTTCTCTGGAATTCTATTTCAAATTATAAATTACATTTACAGATTACATTTACAAAACCTATTTATATACGAATTTATTTTTTAGCTTTTAGTTATGATTTCAATTTCTTATTCAATAATCAATGATAATGATTTAATATTATCACTTCCCAACAACCAAGCAACTATATACTATAATAATTTATAGAACATTATTTCTTCTATATACAAAAATAATTTGGGTAAAATTATTTCATTTACCTTATTTTAAAACAATACTGTGTCGGTTTATCTTGTTTATTAGTTTAGAAACCCCTATCGATACAGTAGGCCAGACTGCACCGACCAAAATCTGTAAACACTCAACCAATAAGTCAACACAATATAATTTTTTTTCATTATATTCACTAACAAATACACGCTCATATCTATTAATACACTCAAACTTGTTCTAGAGTACTACTGACTCTATCTCAAATGAATCCCCACCAGAGCCAAGGTTCTCGTTTAACCAATTGCTCATGTTTTTCCATACAAGTTAAATATCTAGACTCCATACCAGATACCACTTTTTATCCAGAAGGAAATGCACATATCCTGAGGGGCGCCACCTCCATAATCTTGCTGCATCTTCTTGTTTCAACCATTTCCAGGGTGTGAGGTTCGACGCAGTCTCGTCCACAAAGCTACGCTTTTCACAAAAGCCATGCTTTGATCAACAAATGATCAACACTTAGCATGTCACATTACCAAATTGGGAATATATCACAACCATCAACTACATAACCTCTGAGCTCATACGTCTCAGAGAAGGGTGTTAAGCAAAGAGAATAAATTCTCCACCACAAACAGAAATGTATTTGATGGAAACCAGCTTTATATCTCAAAGTGTAATGTCAGACATAAATCCATACAAGTCCGTTCTGGGTTCAAACCGAACCGAAGGCACTTCCTCCAATTAAGGAAAGAAGCCCTTACAAATCCGGATATCCTCTAATCACGTCCGGACTTCCCATCATGAAGGGTGATATAAATCTCTATACCGGAGCAGCTCAGTGCAGAGACATTCGATAGGTAATTCTTTCGTTTTCGAAAATACTTGGTCTTTAACACCATCTTCAAATGCAATCCCATTTTATCGTATCATTATTCGGAATGGGTTTTATGACTCAATATCCTCTCACGGCTAATCCGAATAATGAGCGCTTATTTTAAAAATAAATGGTTACGTTCAGATTTCAATTAAGTCACAACAAATTTCCATTATGACCTTTTAAACAAAAGATCCATCATTAAGATTCGATGTGGTTTTCGTATAACCATTTTGGAATCCGACCTCTGGTCGCATCGAAATTCAAATGCCGTTTAAAGGCCAATAATGATAATCGGTTATTTAACTATCAAACAACATTCACAGCAACCATTAAATATAAATAATTTCCCCAAATCATTTATTTCAAAATATCTTCGCAAGATATATTTTTCACACTTCAACCCTTTGAAAACAAATTTCAAATCACTTTCCTCACGCGGAATAAATTTTCAAGTATTGTTTATTTTCACTGAAAAGTTGCCGAGTCCGAATATTTCAAAAATATTTAAATCACTTATCCAAAAATGTACTTGGAAACACTTAAAATGGAAACTATTTTTGAACACTTAATTTAAAATATTAGTTATGAATTTTTTATACTAATATCTCATATAAAACTTAAGCCCAAACAAATTTCAAAAATAAAATTATTAAATAGAGTGTAATTATTTAAATAACCATTTTCTAAATCAAATGTAAATTAAATCTTTAAAATAATCACTTCTATAATTAACTTAATAAGCATTTACTTTAAAGATTTAACAACAATTTAAGAAAATAATTCCTCCATAACATTTTTTTTAAAACCAACTCTAGAACTTTTAATTTATTTTTGAAAGCTACTTTGAAAACATACTCGGCTTTCCAGAGAAAATACACCCTCCATTCCAAAATAGTTCATTTAAATCAATTAATAAATACTTGTTGATTTGTTTCAATTTTACATCCAAAGTTCATAAATTTCTTTCCACACTTTTTAAAAATAAACCAATATTTATTTTTAAAACAAATTACTCTTCCTTTATAAATTCCTCTCGTGAATTTATATTTTCCAAATAACCCCTGATATACAATTTTCAAATCGATTTCCAAATTTTAGTTTCAGACAATAAATCAAATTCCAAATTTATTTCAAACACCAAATAAAATTCCAAATTGATTTCTAAAATTTATTTCAAACACCAAATCAAATTCCAAATTGATTTTCAAAATTTACTACCTTCTAAAATAAATTCCTTTTTTTTCGCCCAAACTATTTAAAATTCGAATTTTAAATAAATTCTTCAACTTTTAAACAATATTACTCAAAATCCATTTATTAAAATCTTTTCCCCATATTTTTGAATTAATTCGATAGGATTTCATAAATCAACCTTTACCCTTTTCAAAATTCCTTATTTTAAATTTATCTAATTCTCTAAAATTAAGTTACTTAAAATTTTCTACTTTAACTTCCAAAAATCCAATTTTATATTTGTGGTATTTTAAAATACAATAATACATTTGGCCTAACATAGCCTTCAATAATTTCAATCATCAATATAATCACCCATAGATTATAAATAAATCACATCACAACATATGAAATAAATTCAAAAATTTGAGGAATCCAGTTGGATCCCTCCAACCTATTTCCCTACATCCACTGATGTTAGCACAATATAAAATACCAATTCCACTTCGAGGTTTAATATCACGGTATATGGGGTTATATTATCTTATCCGCTATTATGCGGCACATAGGGTCTCATCCGCTATATAATGCGGGAAATCAATCACTACAATATATATATGTATACACACACACACACACACTATCATATATACTGTCACATCCAAACAATCAATTCATAATTCAAATTCTAATTATTTTGATTGAGTAAGAAGATCTCACCTTTTACTACGCATGCAACCCATTTCCAATTTGGCTTGTTTTCTTTGCGATTTTGACCTTGTATGAATAATTATATGATTTTTATCTGTATTTGAAATAATAGAAAAATCAATTACCGTTTAGTAATTTAATTAACTAATAATTTATTTTAAACCAATAATTTTCCTCTTAAAAATCTTTTAGTAGCTAAAATAAATCACGTAAGTTAATTGAATCAATTCGTCACCAAGTTCATTATGTTAAAATAAGTAGTAAATTAAGATATGTAGAGGTATATTTTTTTCACTTTGAAATCATATATTAAAAAAAAGTCTATACAGATTTAAAAAAAAATCAAAATTTTAATTAAGCTTTCAAACACTTCAACATTCCTAAATTTTCCCAAACTTTATCCATATATATAATAATTTCTATAATGAACAATAGCGATTCTACCCTTTTTTATAAATGCATAAATAAATTTATAAATTAAAAAGAATAATTTGTTTAATAAGCTATTATATGATTATATTAACTTTTTTCTTCACCGTAAAATATTTTTAATGCACATTTGATTCTAAATTTTGAAAATAAATTAATAATCTATTACCTCAGTGATGGGTCGATCAAGCCCTTAGCAAAAATCGCGACGGCCATCGAAGAAATCCCAATCGCAGTCGCTGACGAATCCAGACTCCTCCCGAACATCATTGTTGCGATCGCTATCCACCTAAGTTCGAATGAACTCACAGCCCCGTTGCTTCGATTTTGAACGAATCATGACATCCAAATCCTACAACATGACTTCGCGACTGAACTATTGAGTTGCCGTCAATCACAACGTCCCAAAACACGAACCCTAGCTGCTCTTCACGACGTTCGACCATCCAGGAGATCGAATGAATCAACATCGATTCTCCCATCGCACGCCTGTGACTGACGAATGAGTGTCGATTCTAGTCTTTTACGAGCTTGAAGGGTTGAACGGCGAACAAATTTGGGTTGCCATTGATTTCTTTTTTCTCTTCGATTTCGAATCTAAAAAGAAACGCGGCCTTTTTTTTAGTTTTCGAATTTGGTTTTTTTATAGAATGAAATGGATTCGATTTCATTTGAGAAGAAAAAAGAATGACTTCGGTTTGAAAGAATGAAGAAGAAAAAAATCTCGAACGAGAAGAATCGTTCTTGTCTGTCATTTTTAAATTTGAAACGAAGAAGAGGGGTTTCGTTTTTTCTTCTTTACTGCTTGCGTTTTATCATATATTTATTTTTTCCTTTTTTCTTTTTAAAACTGTTACGTGCCTTAAATTCTTTTGCATGCTTGACAGGTGTTAGAAAGGGCAACTACGTGTTGAATCAAAATGTTTTGTTTTTGACTGGTCATAATTATATAATTTAAATTTAAATTTGAATCAAACGTCTCAAAATCGAGTTAAAAATCTCGATTTCCTATAGAGGCATGTCGCCAAGCATTCATAAGGTTATACCCCTATTCCAAACGCAATGGAAAAGCTTTTGAGCCTAAATTCGATCATACAGGGAAGATAGCTTTTTGGACCAGTATTTATATCGAATTTTCGATATAGATTTTAGTGTATTTACTAATCGTATGATCACATGACAACTCCAAAAGCTACGAAAATTGAAATTCGATAATAATACACTATTACGGATCCAATAGAACTAGTTTTGTTGAATTTCAGGATTGTGCCCGTAAGACTACTTTTAAATATCGATTTAAACGATATAAATTCAAAACTGAAAAAATACTTCAAAATTTATTTTAAAAGTTCTATTATCTTCAGTATTATCAATATAAATTTTCTAAGCCATTAAAATATTTTTAATCAGCTTAAAAATAAAGATTCAATATTTTTACCCAATTTTCAATAATTAATTTTAGAAATTTAATTGCCAAATAAACAATGGTATATGATATTCAAGTTAAATTAACTTTAAAAATATTTAAAATCAACCAAATATTTCAATTTCAAATGTTAAAAATTTCCGGGTCGTCACACACTGTATTGCTCATGACTGCTGGAGGCATTTAGGGGTTACATACTGATAGTTATTGGATAACTATGGAACGACTCATTTGATAATTTTATGTTTGTTAATAAAACTAGGGTCAAACAGAAAATTTTGATGTGACTGATTTACGCAGTTCTCTCAACTTGAGAATACCGTGGATCTTTAATATGAAAGCTCCGTTTTGATTATAGTCAAATCATGGCATGTCATTCCATTGAGTGGCTATAGTTGGGTCGAGTGGAAGTAGTGGAAGTGAAGCACTATTCAAGAGGGGATTCCTCTCCTCATTTATATGGGGTTAGTATCATGGTCAATTCAAGTCAACTCAAAGTCAAAGTCTTTGGCCAGAGCATTGGTTAATAATAATTATTGTTATTGAACCAAGAACTTTGTGTTTGGACTAAAAGTTGAATATGGATGATAACAGAATTTTGACCATACCAAATTCCATAAATCCAAAGTGATACAGTTTTGACGAAGAGAATTAGTATAAATAATTGTCATTGTTAGGTAGCTCTTATAATAAGTAAAATTGGATTGTACCAAAAGTTGTGTAAGCAATGAATTCAGCCAAAATGTGAACCCACTTGCTAAGTGACTTGTGAACGTTAATATTTGAATTTTTCAATATTAGTCGCTGACTGAATTTACAGCCTTGAGTCGCACAACTATAATGATGAATTCTTCGAAAAACCATATGATTTAATTAATTTATAAAATGTTGTAAATCAATTAAATTAATTAGTATTTGAGAAATGTTAATTATTATTTTATTTTGTTGTTTGGGAGTTATTTATAATTATTTGAATGCATTTATAAAAGTCATATTTGAGTGCACTGATATATGGTATCATTATAATTAAGTAAATGATAATTACATTCGTTAATTAATGGAATTTTATGTCATTTGTTGGCATGTAATTTTCAGCCATACCATGTAAAGAAATAGGAGAGAAAAGAGAAAGTTAATCAAGAGAATTAATTAGAGAAGTTTTAATTAAAGAATAGGAAAGCTTTCCTTCTTTCAAATAAAACATATTCTCTAATTCATTTTGTACGTACAATTGAGTTTCTCATTTTTTATTCTTCTTTTTGTAGCTTTTCTGGTTCTCTCCATCTCTAATAGCTAAAAATATGAGATTTTCCATGGGTTTAATTATTCCAAAAATCAAATATAAATAAAATCCATTATGAAAAGTGGTTTATTCCTCTTTATCCTTGCAACATCTGCAGGCTAATTTCTAAATCAAGGAGGTTTGATTCATCATTCAAGATATGATTCATTGGCAACATCTAGAGGAAAAATTCAATGTTTCAAGGTGTACTTCAAGGCTTTGGAATTATGATATGATCTTTTTATTCTAATAATTTTGATATAATGTTTTAATGAACCAAATTGAATATCTTAATTTATATGTGCATAATATTGTCTCGTTTGATTTGAAAATGATTTATGTAATTTAAATCATTTATTATGTGAATTGATTTGTTTTTTTTATTTAGAAAAATCAAAACTGAAACTTATATATGATTAGATAATATTTTAATTTTAGATCTATGTTTAAACATTCAAATCAAAACATAATTGTTTTCTTTGAATGTTTACATGTTCTTATTGTTTGCATTTCAGTTCTCTCCTTCTCTAATAGCTGAAAATATGAGATCTTTCATGGCTTTGATTATTCCTAAAATCAATACAAATAAAAATCCATTATGAAAAGTAGTTTATTCCTCTTTATCCTTGCAAGATCTGGAGGCTAATTTTTGAATCTAGGAGTTTTGGTTCATTATTCAAGGTGCGATTCATTGGCTACATCTAGTGGAAATAGTCAATATTTCAAGACGTACTTCAAGGCTTTGGAACTAAAGTATGATCTTTTTATTCTAGTAATTTTGATATAATGTTTTAATGAACAAAATTGGATATCTTAATTTATATGTGTATAATATTGTCTCATTTGATTTGAAAATGATTTATGTATTTCAAATTGTTTATTATATGAATTGACTGTTTTTTTATTTAGGTAAATCAAAACTGAAACTTGTATATGATTAGATAATATTTTAATTTTAGATTTATGTTTAAACATTCAAATCAAAACGTAATTGTTTTTATTTAAATGTTTACATGTTCTTATTGTTTGCATTTCTACTCTAGTAGAAACTTCCATATGATTGAATGATGTTTTGATAATAAATGGATTACATTACTTTCTAAATGTGTTATCCATTTGACATCACAATTATCCTTCTTTAATTATTCAAAGGAATTTGACGTATTGCTTAGTTCAGTATGCATCACCATTTGTTTTATAATTTTTTATTCATATAGGTTGAATCTCCTTAGATTTATAAGTTTATTTATTCTTATTGTCTGCATCCTATTGTAATTGAAACCCACACATGATTAAAGGTGTTTGGATAATAAATTTATAAATTTGTTACCCTATTTGACATGACTAATATATTTCTTTAAGTGTTTGAAGGATTGTTAATATATTGCTCAGTTTAGTGTGTCTCAATTTTGTTTTTAAAAAAATATTCAGATAGGTTGAATCTCTTTAGATTTTAAAGTTTATATGTTCTTATCATCTGCATTTTATTGTAATTGAAACCCATACCTGATTAAAGGATGTTCTCATAATAAATTGATTATAATAAACTAATAAATTTGTTACCCTATTTGACATGACTAATACTCTTTAAGTATTCAAAGCATTGTTAATATATTACTCAGTTTAGTATGTTTTACTTTTGTAAGAAAGATCATATAAGTTGAATATCTTGATTTAATTGTATACATATATATTTTGTTAACTAATTTATGTTTATATAAGTTCATAAGTACATCAGAAGATTTAAATGTTATATGGTTTATTTTGAATTAATTAAGAAATTTTGGGTTAATCTTTATATAGAAATAATTATATAATTATATACATATGTGTGTGTGTACATGTAAAACTTAATGTTTATATTTTGAATTGTATAGTCTAAATGCTTTATTAATATCAAACAATTTTAAACGAGGCAGTAGCTTATGCATATGAATTATTTTTGGTTATTCCTAATCTTATGTCGTAATGATTTATTGATTGCTAATTGAATGCTGCATAATTCAAGCTTGTCAAAAAAGAAAGATGAATCATTCATCTTTGTCATCATTTATTTCTTTCCTTTTTGTCCCTTTTGTGATTGCCTTTAAACTTATTCTTATTATTCATATACCTCATGTTATCAATTGATCATACTTGCCTTCTGTCACACAACTAAGAATTGAATATATTTGATATATTCAAACCTTATTTTAATATTCCATTCTTATTATTTTAGAATCAAATTAATAAAACAAAATATGGTATTAAATAAAATACTAATTTTATTTAAAAGAAATTTAGATAAGATCTAAGATATTCGGACTTCATAGGCTCGTTAATAATACAAAATGGTAAATTTTTTGAAATTCATCCATTTCTTCTGCTGTGGGCTGGGCCAGTTCCTTTCAATGGTATCAAAGCCCAATAGCATATGCGGTCTAAATTAGACATTCTAGGGCTAACTAACTAAACTTGTGCACTTAGTACGATGTCTAGAAAGGTGATGTCTAGATTTTAAATTAGGTAATCAAGTCTCTGTCTTACCCGGTTAACTGCCTGGCCTGAAAGGTGATGTGAGTTCAAAGGTTGCCCCTAATATAAAAGACCCAATTTGAATTGGACCTTGGACTAATTTTCAAATGGTTTTGAGAATTAAGACATGATTTTAAATTTAAAATAAAAACATATTTATTATAAAAGTTTATAATATAATATAAACTTTCAAAATGTTTGAAAATGTAATGAAAATCAAAATGTTTGAAACTGTTAGTTTCAAAATTTAAAATTTATCAATAAGATTAATAAAATAAATTAATTAAATGAGTTAATTAATTAATGCTTATATGCATGTATTATATATGTTGATATACGTTATGTTATTAAGATAACATAAGTACACATGTATGTAAGATAAATTTTGAAATTGATATAATTTAATTAAATAAATTAAAGGTTAATTAATTGCATAAAAAATATTCATATATAAGATATATGCGTTATACTATAAAGGTTGTAGTATACGCTATTAAGGTTATAATAGATACATCCAATATAAAAGTTGTGTTGAAATACTGATTTAAAATTAATTAAAGAGTTAACTAATTAAATAAGATTTAATTAATAAAATATCATACATAAGACTATTATATAAGCAATATGAAATATAAAAGTTATATAACAATAAATCTTATATGATATGAATGTATAAACTAAAGATGGAACATTAAAGAAACACAAATAGACTTAAGGAATAAATACATATGTAAATGTATGTATACCGTGATTTCTGATATGTCAGACACTTGAATCGCAAGGGTATTTCATAAGAAATACATTATTCCATAAGTCGATATCACTTAATACGATATATTGAAGATTATGAATCTTCAATATAATGTTGCCCCTACCATGTGTGTGTGTGTATTAGTAAATTACTTGCATACTCCTTAGTTGTTAAGCAAACTCAAACCGGGGATGTTATTTGTAGTATTATTAATATATTGAACAGATGAGATAAGATAAATGTATGTATTTATTGAGCAAACTCAAGGTACATATACTAAACTTCAGCTATCACAACATGGTAGGTACGAGTGAATAATCTCTTTAGATTTGCTGAGCAAAATCAAGGTCGAAATGAGATTAGGAAAAGGAAAAATGGGTCATGAGTTGCATATGACACAACCAATAAGGAGTTATCCATCATTTGTGGGGCTATGATTTGTTGAGAAAACTCAAGGTCAGAATACCAAGACAGACGAGTCCTAACACCCACTAATGAAGTCGAAAGACTTCTATGTTTCATCCTAAGGTTTGGAGAAACATAAAAGACTAATGGGAGCCTTATTAGAAAAATGAAATGGTAACATTTAACCTTTCTAATATTGTAAGAACGTATGTTAAATAATGTTATAATTATCTACAATGATAAATTTTTGCATTTAATACGATTGATAAAATGTTTACCAATTAACATATACAAACAAACTGAATTGAAAGTTAACAAATGGAAATATAATGCCCACTATTAAATTCCTATTGCATGTTAACGTTTAAATACCCATGCAAGTGCCTGATTTTACAACTACTGAATACATTCTGGTTTGGTCACTTATGCATTTATTTGGTCAAGACGTGTATTTCGTTCTACGAGTTTTGAACTCTAAAAGTAATACAAGACTATGGATATTTGATCCATATATAGTTGCATATAAATGTTATATAGTGAATGGTTAAAGTTTGTAACGTACAATATTTCGATGAAATTAGTCATCTGAAAAACCAAATAAACCTTAGTGTGAGATCTAGTATTCATGATTGATTACAAAGGGATCATATTATGTTAATGTAACGTAAGACCAAAAACTACAAGATATAAGAACTCGATCGCTGAAATGCCATTTTGATCGGTTTACGTAAAGTGCAACATAGTTGATGTCCTTAAATGTTAAGGACAATCAAATGTGCTTTTGTAAAGAGTTTGTTATTATATTATTTTGTATTTTCTTTTGAATAGTTTGAACATTTGAAAGGAAAACAAATGTATAAGAGTAGATATAATTTAAGGTACGGTTGAGATGAATAGAATGAATAGTCACTTCTTGATGCAGCTCAGGCCAGAAAAGGAGGGATAAGACGTACACGACTTAAGGATGAGGAGTTAAGTCGTGCACAACTTAAGATAGAAGGCTTAGATCGTTTCCGGGTTAAGGAAGGTCGACCATGACCTAACAAGTCACAGGGGAAGGCAACACGATCTAACCAAGCATCGGTTATAGGTCGTTCACAGGTTCTAGGTCGGCAACGACCTAATGGAAGGCAGTAGAGGGAAGAGGCAACATTTAGGTGATTCTTTAAGCCGCAAACGAGTTACGACCTTAACTAAGTCATTATGTCATTGAGACTTTGAGTCGTTGAATGTTAAGTCGGTCATATGGTGTGTGACCTGAGTTGAGTCGTGTTGTATTTTAGGTCGTCACCGACCTATGTGTTGTGTTGTAATATGGGTAAGGAACTATTGTTAAGTCGTAACCTGATGTTTTAATTTGCTTTCTTTGAGTCGGAAGTCATTAAGTCGTATATGACCTAAGTGAGTAAAGGTGTTTTGTATTTTAAGTCGTTGCCTAGGCCGTAAGTCGGCATGTAGTTGAGTCGGTTGAGGCGCTGTTGTGAAGTAGTTACTGTTAAGTCGTTGTGTCTCATGTCTTGAGTCAGTTAGGTTGGCTAACGACCTTAGTGAGTCATTTGTGTGTGCAGTGTTGTAAAGGGAGTTAGGTCGCTATGGTGTTAAGTCGTTACCGACTTAAATTGGGTCGTAAGTCGAATACGACTTAAGGTCTGGGTCGAAAACACTATAAATAGGGAGTGTGTTGTACATTTGTTGTTTTTGGTTGATTTTTGTTGAATAAAATTCTTGTTTGATTGTTGTGTGCTTTCATCCTAAATTGGTAGTTGAGTGTAATCTCCTATCTCCACTTTCGGTTATTCGAGTGCGCTCGAATCAACGATTGTTGAAGCCGATTCGCGGAATCAAGTGTGCTTGATCAACGCTTGAAGAATTGAAGATCTTCTTTCACGGTATCGTGCGCGATCAACGTGACGAGGATAGCTAGAATTCGGTATCTTCGGATCAACGAATTTGGGCATTTTGGTATTCATCAATCCATCGATTGCTACTTTCATCGATCTATATCATTTGTTAATTATCCGCTACGCCAGTTTTTGGTATCAAAGCTTGACTTAGCCAATCATAGCTAAGACGAGTCTTGGAGCCGAGGAGTTTGAAGTTGGTGTTCATCATGTTCATCTTGAAGTTGCAACAAGTAGAAGTTTTCGATTCATTTCATTTTGGATCAAAGTCTGGGAAGTGTTTGAATTTTTGGAAGTGAATTGAGCCGTGTTGAGTGAAGGCCGTGACTTTTTGTACAAGTTAGTGTTGAAGAGTTGAAGTTTGCATTTGCATTTGTTGAAGGTAGGCCGTGTATACTTGTGAAAAGTAGCCGAGCCTTGGTGAAGTTTGTTTGAAGTGTTGAGGCCGAGCCAAGTTAGTGGTTGAGCCGTGACTTGCTTGTGTTGAAGAATTGTTGAAGTGTTTGTGATTGTGTAATCATGCCGCCGAGAAGAGCTAATCGACATCAGAATGTTGAAGCGTTGTATAGAAGAGAAGAAGCCGAGCAAATGGAACAACGCATTAATGAGAAATTTGATGAAGGCATTGGAAAGTTAGAGAAGTTGATGAATGATTTAAATCAAAATCAAAGGAGGAGATCACCAATCTCGAACCATGGAGGAAACAGAGTTTCACCATTGGTTACGGAAGAGAGAAGGGTATCACCGCAATCTTTTAGAGAAAGAAGAGAAACATCAATTTCGTCAAGAAGAGATCACCATGACTATGGACACGAAGAGAGGAGAACTCCACGAGAGTTTGAAAATGAGCCATCTAGAGACGAAGAGAGACATAGTAGAAGAGACATGCGTGATCGAAAGGATGTTGATGGTCGAGATCGATATAGACGTACATTTGATTTTGATGAAGAGGGTGATAGAGCTAGCATTCATTATCGAGATCGAGACCAAGTTCGAAATTCATATCGAGCTGTGGATGATGATCGTCGTTGGGAGTCAGGCATGAAGATGGAAATTCCTAAATTTAAAGGTGGAATGGTAGCTGAAGAATTTCTTAATTGGTTGTCTAATGTTGAAGAGATCTTTGATTTCAAGGAGGTTCCGGAGAATCGTCGAGTGAAGTTGGTTGCTACTAGGTTGAGGGGGAGAGCTTTGGCGTGGTGGCAGCAAACTAAACTTACGAGAGAGAGAATGGGGAAGCCAAAGACTGAGTCTTGGGATAAGATGAAGAAGTTGATGAGAGCTACATTTTTACCTTACAACTATCAATCACTTATGTACCAGAGGTTGCAGAATCTGAGGCAAGGGACGAAGTCAGTTAATGATTATGCAGATGAATTTTACCAACTCATTGCCAGGAATGATATTATGGAGACGGAAGAATAGCTAACTGCTAGATTTGTTGGAGGACTGAGAATGCAGATCCAGGATATGGTTAATATGTTTGATCCGAGATCTGTTGCAGAAGCACATCAGAAAGCGTTGGCATGGGAGAAGCAGGGAAGGCGTGGAGGTGGTGTGTTTACTATTTCCAATAATCCAGTAAAGGGTGCCAGTGGAAGTTCTAATGTTTCTAAATCTACCAGTAAACCAGTTGTGAAGGAGGCTGAGAAGGAGAAGGTTAACAGTGGTTTCAAGTGTTATAATTGCCAGGAGTTGGGTCACAAAAGCAATGAATGTCCGAAGCCGAAGAAGAGAGCAATGGTTTATGAGATTGAAGAAGAGGATGAAGATGCAGAATGTTCTAATTCACCTTATGTTGAGAAGGAAGAATAGTTGTCCGGAGATGAAGGGTGTAATTTAATGATGAGGAGAAGTTATTTGGCACCAAAAAAGAAGAGGAAAACGGTTGGTTGAGGAATAACATATTTCAGTCCACATGCACTATTCTGGGAAAGGTTTGCAAGTTCGTCATTGATGCTAGGAGTTGTGACAATATTATCTCTACAGAAGCAGTAAAGAAGTTGAACTTGAAAACTGAGAAGCATCCTAAACCGTACAAGCTGGCATGGTTAAGGAAGGGTGGTGAAGTGAAAGTTGGACGAAGAGCTTGTGTGAATTTTTCAATTGGGAAGAAATACAAAGACGAAATTTGGTGTGATGTTGTAGACATGGATGTGTGTCATCTATTGTTGGGCAGACCATGGCAGTTTGATAGAGCAGTACAACATGATGGACGGGCTAATAGCTACAGTTTCATGCTTGAAGGTACTAAGATCACTTTAATTCCCAAGAAGCAACAACAGAAAGAAAGCAAGTTGGAGGAGATTGAAGAGCTGAAAACTTTGCTATCTTTGAAGGAGTTTGTTAAGGAAGTCGAAGAGGAACCTGAAGTGTACTTGTTGATAGGACGTGAGAGCAGTGAAGAGGTTGAAATTCCAGAAGAAGCGAAGCCAGTTTTGAAAGAATTTGAAGACGTATTTCCAGAGGAGTTGCCTAAGGAGTTACCGCCACTGAGAGACATTCAACGTCAAATCGATCTTGTTCCGGGGACAGTATTACCGCATAGACCACATTATCGAATGAGTCCGAAGGAACATGAAGAGTTGAGAAGGCAGGTGGAAGAGTTGCTTGAACAAGGGCGAGTGCAGGAGAGTTTGAGTCCATGTGCTGTACCAGCCTTATTGGTACCCAAAAAGGATGGTTCGTGGAGGATGTGCACTGACAGTCGAGCATTGAATAAGATTACTGTGAGATATAGATTCCCAATGTCGAGGTTGGATGACTTACTAGATCAGTTGAGTGGGGCAACTATCTTTTCGAAGATTGATTTGAAGAGCGGATATCATCAAATTTGTATTAGACCGGGTGATGAGTGGAAGACTGCTTTTAAAACTAGGGAGGGTCTATACGAATGGTTGGTTATGCCATTTGGTTTATCAAATGCACCTAGTACGTTCATGCGGGTGATGAATCAAATCTTTAGGCCATTTATTGGGAAATTCGTGGTGGTATATTTTGATGATATTCTTATATATAGTGGAAGTACAGAGGAGCATGTAGAGCATTTGCGGAAGGTGTTAATTATTCTTCGTGAGGAACAGTTCTATGCCGCAACAAAGAAATGTGTGTTTATGACACATAGTGTTTTATTTCTGGGTTATGTTGTTTCGGAGGAAGGTATACAGGTGGACCCGAATAAAGTTGAAGCAGTCAGAAATTGGCCACAGCCGAGGACAGTTACAGAAATGAGAAGTTTTCATGGGCTAGCGTCATTCTACCGAAGATTCATTCCACACTTCAGTAGCGTGATGGCTCCAGTTACTGATTGTATGAAAGGGAAACAGTTTTCTTGGTCGGAGGAGGCAGGGTTTGCTTTTGAACGAATCAAAGGACTTTTGACAACAGCACCAATTCTTGTATTACCAGACTTTCAGTTGCTATTTGAGTTAGACACTGATGCTTCTAAGGTTGGGATTGGAGGGGTGTTGAGTCAGAAGGGACATCCTATTGCATACTTTAGTGAGAAGTTATCAGGGGCAAAAATGAGATATAGTACGTATGATGTGGAGTTTTATGCTGTGGTGCAAGCAGTGAAACATTGGAGACACTATATGTTCCATAAGGAGTTTGTTCTTTACACAGACCATGAAGCTTTGAAGCATTTGCAAGGGCAGGATAAGATTTCAGCAAGGCATGCATCATGGATTGCTTATCTGCAGCAGTTTACTTTTGTCGTGAAGCACAAATCAGGAATAACAAATCGTGTAGCTGATGTTTTGAGTATGAGGAGCCATTTATTGACAAAAATGAAAGTTGAAGTGACAGGTTTTGAATTATTTCCAGGGCTTATTGAAGAAGATCCTTACTTTAAGAAATTTGTTGAGAAAGTCAAGGAGGGAAGTTCTGATGAATTTGTGTTGATTGATGGTTTCTTATTTAAGGGGAATCAATTGTGTGTACCGGATTGTAGTTTGAGAATGAAGATTATAAAGGAGCTTCATGAGGAAGGACATGTGGGTAGAGACCGAACATTACAGTTAATCTCTCAATCCTACTATTAGCCATCGATGAGGAAGGAAGTTGAAAGGTTTGTTCAGAGATGTCATATCTGTCAGGTTTCGAAGGGAACAGCGACAAATGCAGGATTATATATGCCGTTACTAGTACCTAACAAACCATGGGTTGATATCAGCATGGATTTTGTTTTGGGTTTGCCTAGAACTCAAAGGGGGAATGATTCTATATTTGTTGTGGTGGACCGGTTTTCGAAAATGGCACATTTTATTGCTTGTAAGAAGACGACGGATGCTGTTCGTGTTTCTCAGTTGTTCTTTAAGGAAATCTATCGTTTACATGGGTTGCCAGAGTCTATTGTTTCAGACAAAGATACCAGATTTTTGAGTCATTTTTGGCTAAGTTTGTGGAAAATGGTGGGAACGAAGCTGAAATTTAGTAGCGCTTATCATCCGCAGACAGATGGACAGACAGAAGTTGTTAACAGATCGTTGGGATATTTGTTGCGATGTCTTGTACAGGAGAATCTGAAGAGTTGGGACATGAAGTTATGCCAAGCAGAGTTTGCTCATAATCGTGCAGTGAATCGTAGTACGGGATTCAATCCATTTCAGATCGTACATTCAAGTTTGCCAAGGGGACCGTTGGATTTGGCAGTAGTACCACAACCGAAGGGGACGGTTAAACGAGTTGTAGATTTTGTTGATGGATTGACCGAATGTCATAAAATCGTTCAGAAACGATTGGAGAAAGCAAATGAGAAGTATAAGCAGACTGCAGACTTGAAGCGACGAAGTGTTGAATTTAACGAAGGTGATTTGGTTTATGTTGTGCTAACGAAGGAACGTTTTCCAGTAGGCACTTATAACAAGTTGAAAGCCAGAAAAATTGGTCCTATAGAAGTTGTGAAACGGATTAATGAAAATGCTTATAAGTTGAAGCTGCCGAAGGATGTGTACACTTCTGACGTGTTCAATGTTAAGCATCTTGTACCATATTATGGAGATGAACAATCTGATGCGGAAGAATTTACAAATTCGAGGACGAATTTTTCTCAACCAGGGGAGGATGATGCAGCTCAGGCCAGAAAAGGAGGGATAAGACGTACACGACTTAAGGATGAGGAGTTAAGTCGTGCACAACTTAAGATAGAAGGCTTAGATCGTTTCCGGATTAAGGAAGGTCGACCACGACCTAACAAGTCACAAGGGAAGGCAACACGATCTAACCAAGCATCGGTTATAGGTCGTTCACAGGTTCTAGGTCGGCAACGACCTAATGGAAGGCAGCAGAGGGAAAAGGCAACATTTGGGTGATTCTTTAAGCCGCAAACGAGTTACGACCTTAACTAAGTCGTTATGTCATTGATTCTTTGAGTCGTTGAATGTTAAGTCGGTCATATGGTGTGTGACCTGAGTTGAGTCGTGTTGAATTTTAGGTCGTCACCGACCTATGTGTTGTGTTGTAATATGGGTAAGGAACTATTGTTAAGTCGTAACCTGATGTTGTAATTTTTTTTCTTTGAGTCGGAAGTCATTAAGTCGTATACGTCCTAAGTGAGTAAAGGTGTTTTGTATTTTAAGTCGTTGCCTAGGCCGTAAGTCGGCATGTAGTTGAGTCGGTTGAGGCGCTGTTGTGAAGTAGTTACTGTTAAGTCGTTGTGTCTCGTGTCTTGAGTCAGTTAAGTCGGCTAACGACCTTAGTGAGTCATTTGCGTGTGCAGTGTTGTAAAGGGGGTTAGGTCGCTATGGTGTTAAGTCGTTACCGACTTAAATTGGGTCGTAAGTCGAATACGACTTAAGGTCTGGGTCGAAAACACTATAAATAGGGAGTGTGTTGTACATTTGTTGTTTTTGGTTGATTTTTGTTGAATAAAATTCTTGTTTGATTACTGTGTGCTTTCATCCTAAATTGGTAGTTGAGTGTAATCTCCTATCTCCACTTTCGGTTATTCGAGTGCGCTCGAATCAACGATTGTTGAAGCCGATTCGCGGAATCAAGTGCGTTTGATCAACGCTTGAAGAATTGAAGATCTTCTTTCACGGTATCGTGCGCGATCAACGTGACGAGGATAGCTAGAATTCGGTATCTTCGGATCAACGAATTTGGGCATTTTGGTATTCATCAATCCATCGATTGCTACTTTCATCGATCTATATCATTTGTTAATTATCCGCTGCACCACTTCGGCTTCATAAACATTGGAAATGATAAATTTAATAATAATAATTGATATTTACTATTGGAACAAAAAATATGATTTCTATTTAGAAATTTATTTTAGAAAATTATTTTCTATGAGATTTATTTCTTTGAGCTCAAGATTTTTGGTTAACGAGGTCTCCAATGTAAGTAGTTGCAATGCATGAAATAAAAAATCGTATTAAGTGAATGATGGACCTTCAAATTTAGTAGATATTATTGTAATGGTGGAAATAGTGGGAGCATGCCAAATAGCACTTATTAATTGCATCATAATGTGAAAATTATTTCCGTAAAACTTACCATACATTATTTATGTAATATTGATTAATTTTTTGGTATCGATTGAAAAAAAAATAGACGGTTATATTTCAGTATGAATATTATGAGTATTCTTTATGAAATAAAACTATAATGAGCAAAAAAATTATAATAAATGTGATGCATTAGAAAATACAAAAGTATCTAATATATTTACAGTTGTTTTGGAATTATAGACCGAGCCGTAGTTTTGAGAAATAATTTTATTGTATGATTTTGAATCATATGATACTTGTTAATTATATCTCAAATAATAGCTATGCACCAATTTAATGGAAGTATCATAAGAGATGGTGAACTCTTTGGATTGATACATATAGAGTATGCAATCGTAATTCTATGAAAACCAAACAGTTCCATGTACTTCGTCATACTCACCAATGAGTTATCGTCGACATGAAATGTGTATTTGATACGCATGTAGTATGTCTATGGTAAACTTATAGAATATAAAAAAGAAGTAGCTAAAATAACATGCGATAAAAATGATTTGATTTGATCGAATGAGTGAGTATATTGGAAAATATTCCGAACGTACCTAAAATTAATAAAGATCCAATCTCAAAATTACTCCTCCATGTGATATATAATGATGCATCGATATATAGTAAGCAAACTTTGTTGGACAATGTATGATTAATTGTGAGTGAAGTCGAGTTAGTTTCTTTTTATAAGATAATGTACTTAAGGTAGTACACAAGATTAATATTATCTCATCTGAATAACAATTTATAAAATTTTACAAGATAAGGGTTTATAAGAAACTTCAACAAATCCTAGGCCAAGAAATTGGCTGGTTGTGCGAGTCGAAAGATTGCACGTAATAATTGTTCATAAGGGATCTTGTATAAATCTCCTCAAAAAGGTTTTGGAAAGACTGTCATTGGATGGCATATTTATGTTTCAAACAGAATTTTTGTAAACTAAAAGCAAATCAGTTTTATAAATAAAGAAATTCATAAAATGTTTGTGAATATCTGTTCTATTACACTGAGAAACAATTGTTGTTTTAAGATATACCAACTTCAATGTGAAGAAATTTCTTTGAGGAATTATTGGTAGTAAAATGGAAATGAATATGATCCATGAATAAAAATGATTATATGAGATGAAAATAAATTAACTAACCCAAATGAACACATAGCATTAGAATATCTAATGAGTATTCTCGCACTTCGAAGAGAAACTATGAGTTTCTTATTAGTGTCGAAAATATATAATCCTAGATTGTTTAATTAAACCATTAAGAGCGTTGACTCTATATGGTATGATGCGCAAATCCGAAAGAATTACTAGTACGCTATCAAAATATAGATTTTGGTGGTTGTAGTTGAAGGGATATGATCCATCGACCTCAACTGTGTCTTTATGAGTAAGATTAATGCAGTTGGAATTAAATAAGCAATGTTGATAAGAATTACATCGCAAATTTCAAATGTTGGAATTAGCGTAATAGATTCGATATTCAACATATTCAAGTCAATTCGGCTTTACTAGCAAAATTATCGCTTCATAAGTCCTAGTGTTTTGGTACATATGTATTGAAATGGAAAATTCTAAATAACGTTTTAGAGTAAGCTGTTTACACCCATTAACCAAAATGTCTCAAAGTCAATAGGAGCGATATTGAGTTTGTGAGTCTTTGGATATGATCCAAGAAATGATACGAAAATATCATTTTATAAGCATCAAATTGAGCTTATATTTTGATAGAAATATCAAATAGTTTGATTTTCAATCAAAGTGCAGAGGAAGCGTGTGTTCATAAGAACGAACGTTAAAGTTACATTGATATTTCTGAACTATAAGTAAACAACACATTCCTGATTTTGACAATATACTTATGTTAAAATCAACCTTAGTTGTTTTAATATTCAACATTGGATTAATAAATGATGACTTTTTATAGTAAGTATAAAAGATGTCTGGAATGTCCCGAATGATATGCAAGGATACCTTATTAAAATGTTTAATACGAAACATGTAAGATTAATTCCTTTGCATTGGAAAAAGGAATTACCATACATGCTGTGTTATCTACGATATCATGATTTGCTTGTGTATTTGATACATGGAGCAAATATCAAATTCAAATAGATATCACTAAATGGTTGTTTGAAGTGTTCTCGTGTATTTCATAAATACTAGAGAATTGTGTGCAGAAACAAAATCTCCTTTTGAAAGAGTGTTCGAACTCAAACTTCATAAGTCATATTGAGTGTAGTATGTCAATGATAAATCAAGTTAAGAATCTTTAAATTGGAAATGTTCCAAATAAAAGACCATGACCGATTCAATGAAAAGGCTAAATACATCGCCTTGAATATTGCCGTAATAAAAATAACGTATATAAAAATATATGTGCACAAATTTATAACGAAGCTGATTCAAAATGTTGAGATTCTTATAACATTGTTATATGATAACAATGTCGTGGTATGGTCGTACATGTGGTAAAGTAGTTTATCACCATTGGAGAGAGTTGATTGACATAGTATAAAATTGAAACATAATAGCATACCCGTTCACGAAGGAACTGACCCAATTGGTTTTGGGAAACCGATTGGAGAAGTTAGAATAAGATTCCATAATTGACCCCTAGTGCAAGTGGGTGACTAATAGAGTTAAGGGTATGCCCTAGGGGCAATTATGTAATTTGTTACATATATCTAACTCATTGAACAATCTTGTTCACAATAAATATTTTGTTTCTATTATATACTAGATATAATGAGATTATATTTATTAATTAGTTCAATTAAAAGTAATTTTTTATAGAAAATCCATAAATGGTTTATTTTATGATAATAGTTACAAAGTGTTGTAACCATGAGTAATTTATCACAAAAAAACAAATATACCATTTTATATGTTCCTAGTTAAGATCCATCGAGACTGCATATTGGTGTATCCATTGAGACTAGAGTATGTAACACTCTCCAAATGTTGGGCAGTGTATTACTCATGACCGTTGGAGGCATCTAGGGGTTACGTACTGATAGTTATTGGATAAACTATGGAACGACACACTCGATAGTTTTCTGTTGGCTAATATACCTAGTGTTAAATAGAAAGTATCGATGTGATTGATTTATACAGTTTTCTCGACTAGAGAATACCGTGGATCTTCAATATGAAAGCTCCGCTTTGATTATAATCAAACCATGGCATGTCATTCCATCGAGTGACTATAGTTGGGTCCAGTGGAGTACTGGAACAAGAGAGGATCCGTCTCCTCGATTATATAAGGTTAGTATCATGGTCAGCTCAAGTCAACTCAAAGTCAAAGTCTCCAGCCGGGTTAATAATAATTATTGTTATTGAACCAAGGGCTTTGTGTTTGGACTATAAAGTTGAATATGGATGATATTGGAATTTTGACCATTACCGAATTCCATAAATCCAAAGGGATATAGTTTTGACGAAGAGAATTGGTGTAAATAGTTGTCACTATTAGGTACCGCTTATAATAAGTAAAATTGGATTTACCAAAAGATGTGTAAATGATGAATTCATCCAAAATGTCAACCCACCTGCTAAGTGACGTGTGAATGTTAATATTTGAGTTGTTCAATATTAATCACTGACTGAATTTACACCTTTGAGTCGCACAATCGTAATGATGAATTCTTCGAAAAACCACATGATTTAATTAATTTATAAAAAGTTGAAAATTAATTAAATTAATTAGTATTTGAGAAATATTAATTATTATTTATTTTATTTAATGTTTGGGAGTTATTTGTAATTATTTGAATGCATTTATAAAAGTTATATTTACTCGCATTGATATATGATATCATTGTAATTAAGTAAAAGATAATTACATGCGTTAATCTATGGAATCCTTTGTCCTTTTTTGGCATGTAATTTTTAGCCATACCATGTAAAGAAATAGGATAGAAAAGAGAAAGTTAATCAAGAGAATTAATTAGAGACGTTTCAATTAAAGAATGGAAAAGGTTTTCTTCTTTTAAATAAAACATATTCTCTAATTCATTATGTATGTAATTGAGTTTCTTATTTTACATTCTTCTTTTTGTAACTTTTCTGGCTCTCTACTTCTTTAATGGATGAAAATATGAGATCTTCCATGACTTTAATTATTCCTAAAATCAAGTACTAAAAAAATCCATTATGAAAAGTGGTTTATTCCTCTTGATCCTTGCAACATCTAGGGGTTGATATCTGAATCTAAAAGATTTAATTCATTATTCAAGGTATGATTGCCAATGTTTCAAGGTGTACTTCAAGGCTTTCGAATTAAGGTATGATCTTTTTATTCTAATAATTCTGATATAATGTTTTAATGAACAAAATTGAATATCTTAATTTATATGTGTATAGTATTGTCTCCTTTGATTTGAAAATGTTTTATGTATTTCAAATTGTTTATTATATGAATTAGTTGTTTTTTTTATTTAGGTAAATCAAAACTGAAACTTGTATATGATTAGACAATATTTTAATTTTAGATCTATGTTTAAACATTCAAATCAAAACATAATTGTTTTTTATTTGAATATTTGCATTTTCTTATTGTTTTCATTTCTGCTCTACTAGAAACTTACATATGATCAAATGATGTTTTGATAATAAATTAATTACAATTACTTTCCAAATTTATTATCCAATTTGACATCACAATTATCCTTCTTTTATTATTCAAAGGATTTTGACGTATTGCTTAGTTTAGTATGTATCACCATTTGTTTTATAATTATTTATTCATATTGGTTGAATCTCCTTAGATTTGCAAGTTTGTTTGTTCTTATTATGTGCATCTTATTGTAATTGAAATCCACACACGATTAAAGGAAGTTTGGATAATAAATTAATTAAAATAAATTTATAAATTTGTTACCCTATTTGACATGACTAATAGTTTCTTTAAGTATTCAAAGGATCATTAATATATTGCTCAGTTTAGTCTATTTCACTTTTGTTTTTAAAAAAATTATTCAGATAGGTTGAATTTCTTTAGACTTGAAAGTCTATTCGTTCTTATTATCTGCCTTTTATTGTAATTGAAACCCACATATTATTAAAGGATGCTCTAATAATAAATTGATTATAATAAACTTATAAATTTGTTACCCTATATGACATGACTAATACTTTTTAAGTATTCAAAGGATTGTTAATACATTGCTTAGTTCAGTATGTTTCACTTTTGTAGAAAAAAATCATATAGGTTAAATCTCTTGATTTAATTATATATCCATATATTTTGTTACCTAATTTAAGTTTATACAAGTTCATAAATACAACAAAAAATTTAAATGTTGTATGGTTTATTTTGAATTAATTAATAGGTTTTGCGTTAATCTTTATATAGAAATAGTTTTTTTATATATATATATACAAATAATACTTAATGTTTTATTTTGAACTATATAGTTTAATTGCTTTATTAATGTCAAACAATTTTAAATGAGGCGGTAGCTTAAGCATATGGATTATTTTTGGCTATTCCTAATCTTATGTCATAATGACTCATTGATTGCAAATTAAATGCTGCATAAATCAAGTTATCAAAAATGGAAGATGAATCAATATCTTTGTTATCTTTTATTTCTTTCCTTTTTGTCCCTTATGTGATTGCCTTCAAACTTATCTATTTATTCATTATTATTCCGTCTTTTGGCAAAGCCGTGATACCAGCTACTTGATTGAAAACCAAAGGCAGTCATTCCCGAAGATCGGTTATACGCAGGCTTGCTATGGATATCGGTAAATTTTGTCCAAGTCTGGATCAAGCCAACAAGACATGAAAGCAAAGTTATAAAAGCCAACGTTCTAAATTTCAAGCCAATCAGAGTTCGTATGCTCGAGATATCATCGATGCAACTCAAGTAAAAAAGCCGTTCATATCCATCAAAAAGCCATGATTGAGTCAATCTGTTCGAATCCATCCACGACCGCGCTATTCGCATCCATCATGTTCGTATCGATCAGAGTGACTTTGCCTCGTATCCATCATGTTCATATCGATCCAGCGAGGCCTCATTCATATCCATCAAATAATCGGTTGTTCTTATCCATCAACCCACGCGTGTCCATCTATTCGTATCCATCACATTATCTGTTGTCTGTATCCATCAAGTTGGAGCAACTTCAATCGATACGAACAAGGCTACATAATCGATAAGAATAGTTTAACTTAGATCGATACGAATAAAGCCATGGCACTCGATACGAACAGGTAGCTTCGAATCGATTCGAACAAGAACAAGTAACATCGACTCAAACAAGGCACGTGCATAAGGGAGACTCGGTAGATTCGACATGATCTTCGGATCGATCATAAATCAAGCGCCATGACAACTTGCAGGCAAATGCTCAATACCGACTCGAACTGATTGATACGAAGGGACCGATTCGAATGAGACAGCCGACATAAAATCCAAACTTGCATCGGTCATAACTCATAATCTACAAGTACAAATGCTATGAAATTTTCACAGGAGCTTAAGTATAACAAAGGAATGTTCGTGCCAAATTTCAACTCGATGGGATCAAATCTTGATCGATATGAAATTCATTCGTATCGATCACGGATCAAGTCGAAATCGCATGGTATCGATCGGGTGGACCCACACACGTACCAGAAGAAGTCTTTCGAGATATGAGCGAGATATTTGCATCCTACGCCTATAATTAATATCCCAAAGCTTACAGAAAAGGGATCTTTTGGTTCTTTAACATCCAGACTCTACCGAAACCATTTTTGCACATCAAGACTGCTGTTTTACTCGAAATTCATCACTATAATCCTCTGTAATCAGTTGTAACCATAAAGTAAATATCAATAAAATCATTAGCTTCATAGTGGACGTAGGCCATACGTCGAACCACTCTAAAATCCTATGTTTCTGCGTGTTTTGTTCATTTTTTTGAAGTGTTAGTTAGATAATCTTCTTTTTACATTTCTATTCTTCATTTTTATTTCTTCAAATACTTTCGAAGAGAGTTGTGCCCAATTTTGATATAAAAACTTTGGTGCTTTCACTGAGAACAACATAGTTTTTCTCCTACACTTTGGATTTACTATCGATACCGGATTGCACAAATCTAAGAAGAAAATCCAGATCTCAGGTCCAGAGTTCTTCCATCCTATTCAAATTTGCATTACATTTGGGAAAGAACTTCATCATCCTTCATTGTCAGTACAAGGACCGCATCTACAGCCGCGATCAAGAAGGACGGGACAGACAGAATCCCATACAAAGGCCTCTACCTAATCAGAATGATGTCGGACCATCAGATCCATCAGTCCCAGTTACTAGAGAAGAATTCCAAATGCTTATGCAAGAGCTGACTCAGAGCCGTCGGCAACCCACTCAACAGTAGCGTGCAAACACCGAATTGACTAATCATCTAAATCACCAAAGATGTAGGAGATCTAGGAGGGACTAGGCCTCCTATTCATCCAAGGAGAGTTCAGCATCTTTCGATTACCATCATAGATCTACGCACCCGCAGCTAGATGAAAGTTACACCCAAGTTATCGGACATCAACCTACACTGAACATTGAGCAACCCAGAGTTGGCCCACCAACCAGCTACCAGAGTGGACCCTCCTCCCATGGAAGCACTGTTCCTCATTACACCATACATAACCATACTACCACGAACGCTATTGAACCAAGAGTTGATGCCCAGAATCAGTCAGATACGAACCATCGTCAACATTGACATACTCCCGAACCCTATGTTCCAGAGAACTTCGAGCCAAGGAGGCGAGATACAGACCGTCGATCGCGACTGGTCCAACCTCGCATTGTGGAACCCGACCACACCTTGGTCTAACATGCATAGAATGTATAGATACCAGACATCCCCAGAATAATCCATCAAATGATTCGAGAAAGTCAAGGCAAATGACGACTGGGGTATCTTTCGGAGTCATACTCCCTTTACTAATGAAATACTTTGTGCTGAACCGCCGCGACGATTCAGGATGCCGACTTTACCGGTCTATGAAGGAAGTTCTGATCCCAACCAGCACATCTTGAAGTATGAGTGGTCGATGAGTGCTGTACGGGCTGACGATGCAGTCAAATGTCGAAGCTCCCCGATCTCTCTAGAGGGCATAGCTACTAAGTGGTTCATTCATTTGCCACCCTGATCTATTTCTTGTTTTGACCAATTGGAAACCAAATTTGTTAAGCAATTTCGAATGCATGTCGCAAGGCCAAAGGATATTAACACTCTCTGGTGTCACTCAAGCTCCTGGAGAGACATTTCGACGTTATTTATAAAGATTCCATGCCGTGTGTGATGAAATCAGCAATCTTGTAACGACCCAGTATTTTCAACCCTTCGCATCCGCACATTGTCGGACTTGAATTGTTCAAAATACTGCGTTGTAGAATAAATTTGGCAAAACTCAGAATATACAATAAATAGATCACAGAATCACATACACAGATATCAGAATCTCGCAGCGGAAATTAAAAATTTAGTGGTTCATGAAGCCACTGATATAACTTCAACAAAACAGAACTTACATTGTCTATAATCCTCAATACAAATTTTAAGACATAAATAGAGATAGAGTCTTCAAAGTCTTGAATTCCAGAAAAGATAAAGGCTGAAACAACTTCCAGCAGCGCGAATGATCTACTGAGTGTCCTAGCTACGGAGAAGAAATTGAAGCTGCAACTCAGGCTGACCCGAGCGAAAAATAAAACATAACACTCGAGTCAGGACATACATACTTATATAATGTAAGCTAATTCAAGTGTACTGTAATATAGAGCAAGTAACTTAAAGGATGCTTGGGACCGCCCATCCTCTAAGGATCCGTCAAACTATTTACTATGTAGTATATTGCGCTATTATAATAGTGTCTATTTATAAAATAAACATACTTTTAAATAGCATTAAGGCTTTACATTTTCCACCTTAACACGTAATAGTCCCAGTAGTCCATCCAATATCATAGCTCCTCCTGATCGGGAAGCAACTAGAGGATACCACACGGGCTACGGGAGAAATCTAAACTCGTACAAGGCTCGGTATGGTAGATGACACGGCACAACTAGGCAATGCCAGGGTAGATATACCAATTGCTATCCAGGCTGGTGGAAACGCGTAGCCGCAGTTACCGCCCACCTCGGACTAACTCCCCAAAATCAAAATATAGAGGTGGCCACCGAATCAATCCAAAATCATAGTATAATATCGAAGAGGAGCGTCCGATCAGAGGAATGACCTCATTGGCCTGGAATTGCTCCTGTTTTAGCCACCTTATGCCAACTCACGGGAGTCGGGTCCACGTATTTACCTTACAGGAAACGCCACCACCGACCTACTTCATTCTGGAATCTCCACCGCGTACACGGTTGGTCAAAGTGGTTTTCGGTATCGACAGAGAGTATGTCCATATCCGATCCCGGTCTCTTTGCCAACCCATCGTTATTATAACCCGTGGTCATTTAAAAACAATTTATACTTTAAAACCAGTATAAACATTTCCATTTCAAAACTATAAATACGATATCATTTAAAACCCAAAACAACATGATATCGTTATATTCAAATATAATTCTTTTCCAAAACCATACTGCTTAAAATTTATAATATCTGGAAACCAAATATTTGAATTATACCTTTAAACCATAATATATTGGAAATTTTTCTTTAAAAAAAACATAACTCCCAAAACACAAATGGTTTGGATATAAATGGTTTAACTTTGTGGTTACTTTGTAAAGAAGATAATTTACATAGCTTTACAAATATATTTCTTTATTTTAAACCATAATTTAAATATCACTTCATGTTCCCAAGACCATTTCAATTCCTATATATATATCCAATTGGAGTATTAATATTCAAAACTAAGGTTGGATATTTTTTTCTTTCAACAAATTAGTGTTTATTATTTCGTCTTGAATATTCCCATAAATTCCATAGATAAAACTCCAAAATTATGCCATTAAATAATTTCAAAATTTACTTAACACTAGAATGTTCATCTTAAATTTATTAAGAAAAATCCAGTTATAATCTCATATCTTAAAGGTCTCCAAAACTTAAACATAAATATAATTTATCAAATTCCTTAAATTTCAAAACAATCAAATTCCAGATTCTATAGCACTTAGGAAATGCTACGTAAAGTTACGGGTAAAACTAGTCCAATTTCAAAAGACAGCATTTAAATGCTTTAGTAGATTGTTTAACTTAATAAATATTTCCAAATATAACTTATATATATATTTCTTAACTGAAATCTTATCCTTTCAAAAATCCAGAATTTCCAAAATAAGTTATATTCCAAAATTTTATTCAAATATTTATTTATTTATTTATTAACATTTATAACTCATTCAAAATCAATATAAAATCCTTTAAAGATATTAAATCAAATATTTAACTTCCAAAATAATTTTAAATATTTCAGAAAATATTATAAGGACCACGGGCCTGTATATAGTTTTCTAGCCTAGGTCAAGTGATACGGATTTATATCATTTCAATCCGTAATTTACAAACCCCGGGTTCTATCATTTCAAACCCGCAATCCCAAGTTAACAGTTAAACAGTTAACATAATAATAGCACAGTAATCTTCATTTAGGCCTATCATTTCAGCCCACAACAATCTAAATTTAACAGGGAATTTGCAGTGGTGATTTAAGCAGTAAATAAACAATAATATAATATAACTGCAGAAATAATACAACAGATAATAACTGATGAGGTGTCAATTTAAATGGGATTCATCATTCTACGTTATACTACAGACAGATAATATTTAAATAAAATTTTTACACATACACTTGCGATAATTCACAAAATATATGTACATATGTCTGGTGAGAAATACTCACCTTAAACGCTGCAGTGGATCTAAATCAAACACGGTATCTACTTCGGAAAAAAAAACGGAAAGCACGATCAAACTTCGGCGGATGCAAAGCCTTGACTTAAATCTATAAGATCCAAATACCAAGTATGCGAATTTAAAAATTACGGTCAAAGCAAAATTTCAGAACAACTGGAACGAATAGAATAAAAGAAATTTAGTTCAACTTGCTCGACTACTACAACCCGCTAACCGTCTCAACATATCCTAGGCCCATACTTCAACCGTACGCATGCATAAAATAAATTGAATAAATTGCAAAATAAATTGCAAATTTAATACAATTGATTGAATAAAAAGATGTTATGCACCCAAACAAAACAAATACATGTTTAGACATTATTAAATTATTTCTCACATTTTTAATCATATTTATCATGATCAATTATTTTCATTCTCATATATATTTATTTAAATAAAATGACAATATTGGCAACAAACACAATACTGTTCAAATTATTCGATTTAATCAAATGTAGCCACCAACTACATTCGAATTCATTAAATAATACTTTATTTCACATACATGTTCATCATGTTTAGGCAAATTATTTCTTCTTTTACTTTTATTATTAAACATTAAAAGGTGATTATTGGTATACATCACCAATATCCTTTTATTAACCATAATAAATACAATCCATTGATATTTATCCACCCAAATTCTCAAATAAGTAGTTAAATTTATTTTTAACCATCTTAAATTTATTTCAACCATTAAAAATTGAAATAAATGTCATTTTATTATATTCACCCAAGATTTATTCATACAATATTGTTTATTTGAATTAAACAACATTTCATATCATTTTCTCCTTATCAATTTATCTTCTCCATTATTAAATTGTAATTCTTTTTTTTTTTCTATGCCTTCCTCTTCAAACTGCACTTATCCAAATCCACAATACCACTAACTACATCATAACTATACTAATTCCATAGTCTAGCTTCCTACAATCAATTTATATCATTTCTTCCAGCCTACTACTAACAAAGTTCTATATGTATTTATAAATGGCACGGCATGATAGGGAAGTAGCCGAGCAAGGAAATCAGAGAACACAAGAAGGAGGAAGGAAAATTGGAAGAAGCAAAGAAATAAACAATGCAAATTATTTACCTGATAGAAGCTTGTACCAGAGAGGGATAAACAAGGAGATATGAAAACTTATGTGAATGAGGCAAAGTATTTATAGATAAACTTGCGAAATAAAAAGGGGAGATAAATAGGCAGGTTTGAAAACGTAAGAAATAAATGCAAGCGTTGATTTTTGAGTGCATGCGTTTAGGCAAGAGATTTATTTCCAGTTCTTCTTGTTTGAACGCTACACGAAAATTGTGATAAATGCATGCGTTGATTTCTCTTTCCAGTTTTATGTTTGAACGATATCACTCTTTTGGATTTTTTTTTTTTAGATAGCTTGCGTGATTTATACCAGTTATAATCTAAATTTAAAGCATGCGTTACTGCAAATTTGAACAGATTTGATTGAGGAAGCAAAACTTGAGCTCTTGCGTGATTTATGGTAAGCAATGAAAAAGCTTTTAACTGAAAAGGCAAAAGTAATAAATGCTTACATAAATATTTACTTGATCAATGGTTCGAAAAATTTATTTATTGCAAAACAAACGCAGTGGAAACAGAGAGATATAATGGGTATGCGAAAATTTGCAAAGATAGGCAAGATTAAATTTTGAATGCATTTAATTTAGGTGAGAGGAAAAATGGCAATTGGAAGAGTTGATATTTTTGTGGATAAGGCTGCGTGAATAAATGAATACAGTGACATGCTCAAGAAACAAATGGTAAGAGGCAAATGTCAAAATGTTAAAAGAATAAAATTTTGTGTCACGCGCAAAGGAAGGCAAATTTGGTTTCCAAATTCTTCTAATCAATTAATTCCCCTTTAATTGCCTTTAATTGATTTCAATTGATTACCTTATCCCTTTTAATTACCCTCCTTAATTGATTTCAATTAATTACCATATTACCAATTAATTATCCTCCTTTAATTACATACTCAAATTTGGTTACTAACTTAATTAGTTAATTAACCCTTTTTGTTAATTATCAATCCTGCGACGTCTCACATTAATCCATCCGCTTTGTAGGCACTGGTAGCCGGACTGGTTACACGGGCAGATTTCTCCTACAAAATGGGGATTAACCTCGTGTCCTCATGCCATTAACCAAAAGAATTAACTTATTTATCTTTCATCAATTTTATTAATTTGCATTAATTATTCAATAAATTAATTCTGGTCAACTACTGAAATTTTACAATTAATTTCTCTATTAATTGTCATAAATTTCTTTTTGAAATATCTATTAATTGTCATTAACTCCATTTTAAAATATCCGTATGTGCCTTTATTCAAGTTTTGAATTGCTAACTAGGAATAAGGTAGATTTATCAAATAAATTGATTGTAAGTTTCATTGTTTTAAATTGCTTAACAATGTTCACTGCTAACATAATTAATATGTCAAAATTGAGAATATTCCACCAACATGATTTGCATGTCATAACCTACCAAATTAACATAATTAATTAACTACTTTAATATGTTACAAATTTTCTCCTTTTCGTTATTTTTAGGGAATGGGTATAACAACAGATATTATGATAATATCCAAAACATTTAGTTACCACTCACTTCATTATACATTATAAAAATTTCCTTTTTTTTTTCTTCTTAAATTTAGTTACAAAAATCATATTAAATTAACGAGTTTAATTCTCTAAATTAAATATTTAAACAATATTGGTAAACACAATTTATATAAATTATATTCCTAAAAACAAAAAAATTAAAAGAAATAAATAGCTAAAAACTAGGGCTGTTACACTCTCCCCCACTTAAGAACTTTTC
The DNA here is from genome assembly GCA_030765085.1 of Allium cepa. Lineage (NCBI taxonomy): Eukaryota > Viridiplantae > Streptophyta > Magnoliopsida > Asparagales > Amaryllidaceae > Allium > Allium cepa. The sequence goes on from CM060942.1 coordinate 621,214,865, forward strand.
GTCCTCGAAAAGGAACAAAAGAAAAGAAACAAAGGAAGATAAGCTAGATAAACAAGAACTTTAAGCGAATAGTTCCGGATTTGAAGCACGAAGAAGATCTTCTAGAATCGGTTTTACTCTTTTCAGTTCGACCGTCGGTCTATGGGTGGTAAGCGGTGCTCAGGCCCCGATGAGTAACAAAGATTTTTAAAGATTATAGAAAAGATTTCTAAATAGACTGGTATAAGCAATAGCCTCCTCATTCTGTAGCAGATAGGGAAACCAAGGACACTTAAAGATAGTTTGAAAACAAATAAGATAATAAATTTGCAATCATAATGCTTTGAAATCATTAAATTTATAAATTTGGAAATCATGCTACTAAAATCATAATACCTTTAAAATAATCTTCATTTATACCTTTTAAATTCAATGCCAAACAATATTCATTTCAAGGTTGAAATATTCCTAAGTTCATTTATAAAAAAAAATTTCCAAAACATTTTATTTTTAGAAACAGCAGCACTCATAATATGCTATAGTAGATATAATAGTATTCCTAATCAGTTTATTATGTACTTAACTCTGAATTTTAACAAATAACCTAACACTTTATTAAAAATACTTATCTTATAAATAAGATATTCCTTCAATAAGTTACCCTTGAATTTCCATTTGAAAACCAATTCTCAATTATCAAAATTTAGTGATATTAGAATACGTCTTAACTATTTATTTAGACATCAATTAAACTATGATTTGAAGATATATAATCCTTACTCCAAAAATATCCCTTTCAAATATATTTTCCTTATTCAAAGATACCTTGTTTATTACACAAACATATTCATTTCAGGAAATAACCTTTTATTAAAATCTCTTGGTTAGATTTACGGCTCCATATTAAATTAATTTGATTATTAAGACATTTGAATAAAATTCCTTAAATTCCTTTTCCTTATTTATCCCCATTAATCTTTTATAACTAAAATTTAAGTGTATAATATTTATTATAACCACTCAAATTTTATTCATAAAATCCTTTTATATTGTATATTATCCAATTACATGTTAACTTTTGAAAATCAAGGTAAGTTATATTAAATGAAATTGGGTGTTATACAAATAAAACTTTCAATTTAATTATCTCCAATTGGAACCTTTTTATTCAAATTTTTGTTATTATATTTATTTTCCTTCCTCAAGATAAACTTTAAGAATTAAATTCCTGATTCCCTTCAAACCATTTAGAGATAACTAAATATATATACCTAATATGTCAAATCAAATTTAAATTATATATCTATATATATTAAGTCATACTTTAGAAATTCAAATCAATTAAAATCTCAAGGAAACACTGTATCCAGACTACAGAATGGTCTTTTCACTTCGAAACTCGAAAATGAATGTCGATGATGCTGCAGTCATCACCGAAATTATTTTCCAGCGACAAAGAGAAAAGCACTAATTTTAAAATTTCTTTGGAAACAAATTTCTATACAAAAATACTTATTACATCCTTTTAAAATTTAAACACAAGGTTTGAAATCATCAGAAATTTAATTCTCAAGTTTTAGTTTTAAATTCATTTCTGTTTCCAAATTAATTTATAACCATTGTTTTATATTCACTTATTTATTAGACAAACACATGGCTTACAACACCATAAATAAAATCAAAACTATTATCTCTTGACAACTAGTTAAATTAATTATAAAATTTTGAAAATTATACTCATATATATAATATTAGATTTTAATTTCAAATATAGGAATAAACTTCTCAAACCAGGATAGAGACTCAAATTTGATGAACTCAAATCAAATAGAATTCAAGATAAATTGAAATCAGAAGATCAGAATAAGGAAACTGGGTAAGTCTATATAAGTCGCGAACAACCTTGACCTAGTCATCCGTGACTTAAAGAGCCATATCGATGTGGTTGGGGTAAATCTACATTTGATCCGAAGAGATAGAATTTGGAATAACCAAAGATACTAGCATATAAACCGAGGATAAATATAAATCTCCGGTGAATCAATGCTAATGGTAAAGGAGTTTCACCCCTTTATTAGAATAATGGCGAGACCGCCAATTTACAATAAAGATCATCCGAAGTGGAGTTATGAGATACTCCAGAATCTAAAGCAGATGAAAAAGTGAGGGATACGAATGAGCTTTGGAACCGTAGGGAATGTTCCAAAATTCGAAAAGAGAGTGGTTCAATCTCGAATGAACGTGATTCTGTAAATCAAATTTACCATACATTCTAAGTTTTGCCTAGAACCAAAGCTCTGATACCAAATGTAACGACCCAGTATTTTCAACCCTTCGCATCCGCACATTGTCGGACTTGAATTGTTCAAAATACTGCGTTGTAGAATAAATTTGGCAAAACTCAGAATATACAATAAATAGATCACAGAATCACATACACAGATATCAGAATCTCGCAGCGGAAATTAAAAATTTAGTGGTTCATGAAGCCACTGATATAACTTCAACAAAACAGAACTTACATTGTCTATAATCCTCAATACAAATTTTAAGACATAAATAGAGATAGAGTCTTCAAAGTCTTGAATTCCAGAAAAGATAAAGGCTGAAACAACTTCCAGCAGCGCGAATGATCTACTGAGTGTCCTAGCTACGGAGAAGAAATTGAAGCTACAACTCAGGCTGACCCGAGCGAAAAATAAAACATAACACTCGAGTCAGGACATACATACTTATATAATGTAAGCTAATTCAAGTGTACTGTAATATAGAGCAAGTAACTTAAAGGATGCTTGGGACCGCCCATTCTCTAAGGATCCGTCAAACTATTTACTATGTAGTATATTGCGCTATTATAATAGTGTCTATTTATAAAATAAACATACTTTTAAATAGCATTAAGGCTTTACATTTTCCACCTTAACACGTAATAGTCCCAGTAGTCCATCCAATATCATAGCTCCTCCTGATCGGGAAGCAACTAGAGGATACCACACGGGCTACGGGAGAAATCTAAACTCGTACAAGGCTCGGTATGGTAGATGACACGGCACAACTAGGCAATGCCAGGGTAGATATACCAATTGCTATCCAGGCTGGTGGAAACGCGTAGCCGCAGTTACCGCCCACCTCGGACTAACTCCCCAAAATCAAAATATAGAGGTGGCCACCGAATCAATCCAAAATCATAGTATAATATCGAAGAGGAGCGTCCGATCAGAGGAATGACCTCATTGGCCTGGAATTGCTCCTGTTTTAGCCACCTTATGCCAACTCACGGGAGTCGGGTCCACGTATTTACCTTACAGGAAACGCCACCACCGACCTACTTCATTCTGGAATCTCCACCGCGTACACGGTTGGTCAAAGTGGTTTTCGGTATCGACAGAGAGTATGTCCATATCCGATCCCGGTCTCTTTGCCAACCCATCGTTACTATAACCCGTGGTCATTTAAAAACAATTTATACTTTAAAACCAGTATAAACATTTCCATTTCAAAACTATAAATACGATATCATTTAAAACCCAAAACAACATGATATCGTTATATTCAAATATAATTCTTTTCCAAAACCATACTGCTTAAAATTTATAATATCTGGAAACCAAATATTTGAATTATACCTTTAAACCATAATATATTGGAAATTTTTCTTTAAAAAAAACATAACTCCCAAAACACAAATGGTTTGGATATAAATGGTTTAACTTTATGGTTACTTTGTAAAGAAGATAATTTACATAGCTTTACAAATATATTTCTTTATTTTAAACCATAATTTAAATATCACTTCATGTTCCCAAGACCATTTCAATTCCTATATATATATCCAATTGGAGTATTAATATTCAAAACTAAGGTTGGATATTTTTTTCTTTCAACAAATTAGTGTTTATTATTTCGTCTTGAATATTCCCATAAATTCCATAGATAAAACTCCAAAATTATGCCATTAAATAATTTCAAAATTTACTTAACACTAGAATGTTCATCTTAAATTTATTAAGAAAAATCCAGTTATAATCTCATATCTTAAAGGTCTCCAAAACTTAAACATAAATATAATTTATCAAATTCCTTAAATTTCAAAACAATCAAATTCCAGATTCTATAGCACTTAGGAAATGCTACGTAAAGTTACGGGTAAAACTAGTCCAATTTCAAAAGACAGCATTTAAATGCTTTAGTAGATTGTTTAACTTAATAAATATTTCCAAATATAACTTATATATATATTTCTTAACTGAAATCTTATCCTTTCAAAAATCCAGAATTTCCAAAATAAGTTATATTCCAAAATTTTATTCAAATATTTATTTATTTATTTATTAACATTTATAACTCATTCAAAATCAATATAAAATCCTTTAAAGATATTAAATCAAATATTTAACTTCCAAAATAATTTTAAATATTTCAGAAAATATTATAAGGACCACGGGCCTGTATATAGTTTTCTAGCCTAGGTCAAGTGATACGGATTTATATCATTTCAATCCGTAATTTACAAACCCCGGGTTCTATCATTTCAAACCCGCAATCCCAAGTTAACAGTTAAACAGTTAACATAATAATAGCACAGTAATCATCATTTAGGCCTATCATTTCAGCCCACAACAATCTAAATTTAACAGGGAACTTGCAGTGGTGATTTAAGCAGTAAATAAACAATAATATAATATAACTGCAGAAATAATACAACAGATAATAACTGATGAGGTGTCAATTTAAATGGGATTCATCATTCTACGTTATACTACAGACAAATAATATTTAAATAAAATTTTTACACATACACTTGCGATAATTCACAAAATATATGTACATATGTCTGGTGAGAAATACTCACCTTAAACGCTGCAGTGGATCTAAATCAAACACGGTATCTACTTCGGAAAAAAAAACGGAAAGCACGATCAAACTTCGGCGGATGCAAAGCCTTGACTTAAATCTATAAGATCCAAATACCAAGTATGCGAATTTAAAAATTACGGTCAAAGCAAAATTTCAGAACAACTGGAACGAATAGAATAAAAGAAATTTAGTTCAACTTGCTCGACTACTACAACCCGCTAACCGTCTCAACATATCCTAGGCCCATACTTCAACCGTACGCATGCATAAAATAAATTGAATAAATTGCAAAATAAATTGCAAATTTAATACAATTGATTGAATAAAAAGATGTTATGCACCCAAACAAAACAAATACATGTTTAGACATTATTAAATTATTTCTCACATTTTTAATCATATTTATCATGATCAATTATTTTCATTCTCATATATATTTATTTAAATAAAATGACAATATTGGCAACAAACACAATACTGTTCAAATTATTCGATTTAATCAAATGTAGCCACCAACTACATTCGAATTCATTAAATAATACTTTATTTCACATACATGTTCATCATGTTTAGGCAAATTATTTCTTCTTTTACTTTTATTATTAAACATTAAAAGGTGATTATTGGTATACATCACCAATATCCTTTTATTAACCATAATAAATACAATCCATTGATATTTATCCACCCAAATTCTCAAATAAGTAGTTAAATTTATTTTTAACCATCTTAAATTTATTTCAACCATTAAAAATTGAAATAAATGTCATTTTATTATATTCACCCAAGATTTATTCATACAATATTGTTTATTTGAATTAAACAACATTTCATATCATTTTCTCCTTATCAATTTATCTTCTCCATTATTAAATTGTAATTCTTTTTTTTTTTTTTTTCTATGCCTTCCTCTTCAAACTGCACTTATCCAAATCCACAATACCACTAACTACATCATAACTACACTAATTCCATAGTCTAGCTTCCTACAATCAATTTATATCATTTCTTCCAGCCTACTACTAACAAAGTTCTATATGTATTTATAAATGGCACGGCATGATGGGGAAGTAGCCGAGCAAGGAAATCAGAGAACACAAGAAGGAGGAAGGAAAATTGGAAGAAGCAAAGAAATAAACAATGCAAATTATTTACCTGATAGAAGCTTGTACCAGAGAGGGATAAACAAGGAGATATGAAAACTTATGTGAATGAGGCAAAGTATTTATAGATAAACTTGCGAAATAAAAAGGGGAGATAAATAGGCAGGTTTGAAAACGTAAGAAATAAATGCAAGCGTTGATTTTTGAGTGCATGCGTTTAGGCAAGAGATTTATTTCCAGTTCTTCTTGTTTGAACGCTACACGAAAATTGTGATAAATGCATGCGTTGATTTCTCTTTCCAGTTTTATGTTTGAACGATATCACTCTTTTGGATTTTTTTTTTTTAGATAGCTTGCGTGATTTATACCAGTTATAATCTAAATTTAAAGCATGCGTTACTGCAAATTTGAACAGATTTGATTGAGGAAGCAAAACTTGAGCTCTTGCGTGATTTATGGTAAGCAATGAAAAAGCTTTTAACTGAAAAGGCAAAAGTAATAAATGCTTACATAAATATTTACTTGATCAATGGTTCGAAAAATTTATTTATTGCAAAACAAACGCAGTGGAAACAGAGAGATATAATGGGTATGCGAAAATTTGCAAAGATAGGCAAGATTAAATTTTGAATGCATTTAATTTAGGTGAGAGGAAAAATGGCAATTGGAAGAGTTGATATTTTTGTGGATAAGGCTGCGTGAATAAATGAATACAGTGACATGCTCAAGAAACAAATGGTAAGAGGCAAATGTCAAAATGTTAAAAGAATAAAATTTTGTGTCACGCGCAAAGGAAGGCAAATTTGATTTCCAAATTCTTCTAATCAATTAATTCCCCTTTAATTGCCTTTAATTGATTTCAATTGATTACCTTATCCCTTTTAATTACCCTCCTTAATTGATTTCAATTAATTACCATATTACCAATTAATTATCCTCCTTTAATTACATACTCAAATTTGGTTACTAACTTAATTAGTTAATTAACCCTTTTTGTTAATTATCAATCCTGCGACGTCTCACATTAATCCGTCCGCTTTGTAGGCACTGGTAGCCGGACTGGTTACACGGGCAGATTTCTCCTACAAAATGGGGATTAACCTCGTGTCCTCATGCCATTAACCAAAAGAATTAACTTATTTATCTTTCATCAATTTTATTAATTTGCACTAATTATTCAATAAATTAATTCTGGTCAACTACTGAAATTTTACAATTAATTTCTCTATTAATTGTCATAAATTTCTTTTTGAAATATCTATTAATTGTCATTAACTCCATTTTAAAATATCCGTATGTGCCTTTATTCAAGTTTTGAATTTCTAACTAGGAATAAGGTAGATTTATCAAATAAATTGATTGTAAGTTTCATTGTTTTAAATTGCTTAACAATGTTCACTGCTAGCATAATTAATATGTCAAAATTGAGAATATTCCACCAACATGATTTGCATGTCATAACCTACCAAATTAACATAATTAATTAACTACTTTAATATGTTACAAATTTTCTCCTTTTCATTATTTTTAGGGAATGGGTATAACAACAGATATTATGATAATATCCAAAACATTTAGTTACCACTCACTTCATTATACATTATAAAAATTTCCTTTTTTTTTTCTTCTTAAATTTAGTTACAAAAATCATATTAAATTAACGAGTTTAATTCTCTAAATTAAATATTTAAACAATATTGGTAAACACAATTTATATAAATTATATTCCTAAAAACAAAAAAATTAAAAGAAATAAATAGCTAAAAACTAGGGCTGTTACAAATCTTAACGATAACTCCATTCTTATGGCATTGACTAAGTGGATTGACCCCGATTCTGAATTCGACAATTGGTTGGCTAAAAAACCACCTGCGTCATTGGACCATTTCTATTTCAAAGCATTCCAATTCTTGAGAAGGGAGGATGCGAAACAGTCCAGGAAGCAGGATGACGTAGGGCCAAGCTAGGAAGGAATCCAAAGTAATGTCGTAGTTAAACAGTCCGAGGAGAGCTCTGGGAAAGTGCAATTGAATATTCAAAATAAACAGACTCGGCAAAAAGGCAATGGGAATTAGAGTAGAAAGCGAGATCAGAACCATGGTCCATGACGTAGAGCTCCTATGTTCGATAATTACACTCCTCTAAATACGTTGCTGGAGAATGTATATCTACAAACCCGTAATACTATCCAATACAAGAAGGTTGCTCCGAAGCCATCATCGAAGAGGAAGATCCAAACAGGGAAATTTTGTATGTTTCACGAGAGTTATGGCCACAATAAAAATGAGTGTCTTCATTACAAGATCTCAATGAGAAGTTGATTAGAGAAAGAAAGTTGGAACAGTTTGTGCGGGCACCGCAGTTTGGAGGTGTGGGCCCATCGAATCAAAATAATGTACCTAATCAGGAAAGACAGGAGGAACCTGCTTGTACGGATGGGAGGTTAGTGCAAAATACTATAAGTGGTGGTCCTCATCCAGCAGACCGAAGCTGGAGGGAAATGGAGTCCTATGCCAGCTCTATTTGGTATGCAGACTTCGAGTGTTGTAGTAGTTATGACAATGGGGCTCCGGCCAAACAATAGAAGACGATGACCGATGACATCGTGTTACGAAATAGAGATGCTGACAGGGTCGAAGCCCCATTATTGATCCACTTTCTATATCAGGCCAAGTAGGTCCTGTTTGGATGAAGAGGATCCTGGTCGACAGTGGAAGTTCCGTTAATATACTGTTCAAGCGAGCCTATGACCAAATGAAGATGGAGGCTAAAGATTTGAAACCTTGCCAGTCCCGAATTCATGGTTACAACGGGAGCGCTCCAATACCCATTAGAGTAGTGGAACTACCAGTGGAGTTGAGAGTTAGAGAGCGTCGGAGAGTTCGAATACTGCTGTTTATTATTTTGGATATAGACTCGCCATATAATGCTTTCTTGGTCCAACCGTCTATGGCTGAATTCAGGGCATCCATTGCCCCATGGTGCTTGACTCTAAAATTCCCCACCGATCATGGGGTTGGAGTCGTTCAAGGAGATCAAGATACTAGATGAGCCTGTTATGTTGCTGAGTTATGCGGGGTGCAAAAAAAGGAGAAAGGAAAGGGCGTAGAGGAATCTCTCCGTGTCCGTTTTGCTGATAATTGACAATTAGTGCCTGGACCTAGGTCTGGGCATCCCAACCAATTCTAAAGAGATCTTGACCTAAGAGATAACGAAAATGAAGAAGAAAGTAAAGAAGTCAAGCTTCTCCGGCTGAACTGACAATTGATGTCCCAATTGACGATAGCGACAATTCTAGAATGTAAAAGATTAGGTCTCAGTTAAGCCAACAAATGCAAGGTGAGTTGGTTGAATTTCTCCGGCCAAACCTCAACGTGTTTTCCTGGATGCATTATGACATATGTGATATCTCGCCAGACATCATGAGCCACATGTTAAATATTGACCCGTGGCACGTTCCGGTCAAGCAAAAAAGGTGTGGTATGGATCCAAAGAGATTTGCCGCTCTTAAAGAAGAGGTCAATAAGTTAAAATTGAATGGGTTTATTCGAAATGCCTTATACCCAGAGTGGTTATCCAATCTCGTACTTGTTCGAAAGCCAAATGGGAAATGGAGAACGTGTGTTGACTACTTAGACTTGAACAACGCTTCCCCGAAAGACGGTTTTCCACCTCTTCGAATTGATCAGCTCATAGATTCAATGGCTGGGTATGAATTATTATCCTTTATGGATGCATATTCCGGTTACAACCAGATACCCATGCACTTACCCGACCAAGAAGATAGTAGCTTCATAACCGATCTGGGACTCTACTGCTACAAAGTCATGCCTTTCGGACTCAAGAAGGCCGAGGAAACAAACCAAATACTAGTCAATCGAATGTTCGCTAACTAGATCGAAAAGACCATGGAAGTATACATAGATGACATGCTGGTGAAGTCTCCGCTGATTATATTAAAGACTTGGAATCGATGTTTAGTATCCTACGAGAATACAGGATGAAGCATAACCCATTGAAATGTCACTTTATGGTCGCATCCGAAAAATTCCTTGGGTTTATCATCAACGCTCAGGGAATCAAAGCAAATCGCGAAAAGATCTAGGAGACTGAAAATCTTGAGATTCCAAGAACCATAAGGAAAGTCCAGCGCCATAATGGAGCGGCACTGAGCAAGGTCATTTCAAAGTCCACTGACAAATGCATTCCTTTCTTTGATTTGATTCGAAAAGGAAAATGGAATTTTGAATTGACCATGGAATGTGAGGGCGCATTCCAAGAACTAATTTAGCACCTCTCCACGCCACCTATTTTGTCAAAGTCTATCGATCACGAGAAATTTTAGTTTTACTTGGTTGTATCAGAAAACACAATCAGTGCTTCCTTAGTTCGGGAGGAAGACCGAGTGCAAAAACCGGTCTACTACATTAGTAAACGACTAGCCGGAGCTGAGAGAAATTACCCAAAGCTAGAGAAGTTAGCTTATTGCCTCGTTATTGCCTCTAGGAAGCTCCGTCTGTATTTCCAAGCTCACCCTATTACTGTTTACACCGATTAGCCGTTACGTCCGGTCCTTACACGGGTTGAGAAGTCTGCTAGGTTGGTCAAGTGGAATATCGAACTGAACCAGTTTAATATCACTTACACTCCATGGCGAGCAATTAAAGGACATGTCCTAGTAGATTTTATAGCTGAATTTACTATCCCGAAGGACTTTACCAAAATTAGTGAATCTCCCGAATATATCTGGAAGCTACATACTGATGGTGAGTCAAACGATTGGTGCTCGATTGCTGGAGTTATACTTGAAACCCCCGAAAGTCGATCCATATGTTATGCTCTAAAGTTTGATTTTCGTGCGACCAATAATGAAGCTGAATATGAAGCCTTGCTTTCCATATTGAACTCGCCCGAGATTTAAGGATCTTTGCTGTGAAGATTTATTGTGATTCACAATTACTTGTGTGTCAAGTTCGGGGTGAATATAAGGTGAAAGATCGAAGATTGGCTGCTTACCTACCTATGTTCCAAGAGATATTAAATCAATTCGATTATTATGCCATCTTCTACGTACCCCATGAGCGCAATCAAAAAGCTGATTCATTGGCAAAGTTAGCAAGTAATGGCGAAGCACAACAAATGGGACTCGTTCCTATGGAAACATTATCTTCGCTAAGCATTAACCAGATGGAGGTAGATTGGATATTTGAAACATTATCTTCGCTAAGCATTAACCCTGAACCTTCGACTTCCGCAATCTCGTCCTCAAAAGAATATACTCAGTTCCTTCACACATGAAGCCAACATGGGAAGGGCCGTATGTGATTGAACGAAAGCTTGGAGACGGCACACTTAAATTATCGACCGTTGACAGCGAAAGTCTTTGTCGCTACTACACATGACAGGCTCTATTTATTTAGTCTATTTTCATATGCAATTTGTTTCTGCATTTCGAAATTTGAAGTTGTAACAAGGTAACTGATTTTGCCTTATTTTCTCATTTCAGCAATAAAATGCCATCTCTTCGAGCCAGAGCTGTGATTTATTGAATCTCTCATACAACCATCACGATGCACGAAGAGCTAATTCCCATCATACGGTGGGATTTATTCAAACAGAGAGTGACCGTGACACAACCAGCCACTCACTAAGTGAAACCCGATCTCGGGGACAAGCCATTATAGTAGAGCCAAAGGAGGATTGACACACGACAATCCTTTAACTAACTCCAGTCTTCCAGAGTGCGAGCTGGGGTATAAACTTATGAATGCGGTTTCGAAGAGGGTGCCTCCGTCCACCTAAGGACTTTGACCATATCCAAACCAAGTTCGAGGAGGATGGATCCATCCATCTAACGACCTCACTTGTTAACTCGAGGTGGATGTGAATCGACCATCTGCGATCCTGATAAATCCATCGTTCTCGGAGTGCGAACGCAATCCTAAAAGCCTAAATAGATGTGACTGACTATCTATCGGCCAACTCCAAATTCCCAAAGTGCGAATTGGAGTATAAATATCAACTCTAAATTCCCAAAGTAAACTGGAGTATAAACACAAACTCCGAATTCCCAGAGTGCGAGTCGGAGTATAAATGTCGGCTCCAAATTCCCAAAGTGTTAGTTGGAGTATAAACATCAACCAACTTCAAGTTCTCACAGTGCGGACCAGAGTACAAACGTCGACTATCTCCAGATTTCCAGAGTGCAAACCTGATTATCGACCATAAGTGACTCTAAGTCCCCAGAGTGTGGTCAGAGTATAAACATAACTCGGGTGTGAATGACCACTCGTAAACTAACTTAAGTGCCCAGAGCATGGACACATACTTAAAACTTAAACAGACATGATCGACCGTAAATGTACAAATGCAAAATCCCCATAGCGTGGATGTGATCATTAATAAGTGAGCGAGAGTGATTCGACCACTCGACTCTCACTTTTTTTTGCATTTTTTCAACGAGGTTAAGCTCGACGAAATGAAGGCGAAATCCAATCGCTGGCCGATCTTTACAACTCATCCTCGAAACTAGGGGTAGAACTTAAGTGTCAACCATTGACTGAAGCAGTGCAACATCAAAATTCAACTTAATCTCCGGTTATGACTCATGTCTGTCATTTCAGGACTTGAAGAATAAATACAAACTTGACCCAGAAACTTCACAAGTGCACTGAACTAGAATTCAGATACTGGAACACTTAAGCCAACAAATAATAATTAAGTTGAAGTCAAATCAAAATTTCATTTCAACTATTTGTGGAAGGAATTTATGTACAAGTTATTTCCAAAATTCCTACTAGCGGGGGCCGAACCTGCATCTATACACGGCCTAAAATGGCTAAAGGAAAATTCCTATCTACTCAAAAATGAGCCGAGGAGGAGAAGAATCTATTCTCTTTTCTTCTTTGGTTTCCTATTCGGCGTGGACCCGCTGGAGCCACCAGTAATTTTCCTCTTTGAGCCTTTACCTTTCGGTGGCTGGTCTCCAGTAGGTGGAATTATACCTACCTCCTCCTTCGAGCTCAAATGAATAGGAATACTTCCTACAGGTGGATTCAGAGGGTTTAGATCCACTACAGGAGGCGGGATAGACGCGCTGGTATCAATAACTATACCACCAGGTGATATCATTTTTAGCAGAGCCGGGCCAGATGCTACCATTCCAACTCCACAACTACTGCCACGAGCCGCTGCCTCCGTTTTGGCATCGATTTCGGCCAATATCTCTTCTTCACAAAATACTTGAGCCTCACTGGGGGCATCGGTGGTTGGCATTGAAGAGCCAGTAGTAGGTGCGCTTCCACCTATAACAAATGGTAGGTCCGCAAAAGGGTCACTGTGATGACGAGAAGTTTCTCCATCATCTATTCATCGAAAGAGAGTGTGCAACCCAGTGTTCCATCAATCGATGTAGTCATTGTTATGGTAGTCATCTCAGTAATGATGGCCTCCTACGCTTGATGTGATTCTTGAGCTGCAAGAGGCGCAATCGACGTAACTCCAGTCACTGGATAGAGAAAAAGAAAGACTGTTAGTGAACGCTTCAAATCAAGCTTCTTATTTTGAACATGTATGAGAAATATTCAGAATACCTTCCTCAGTTTGGCTCATGGACGACAGAACGACTTCAGAAGTGTGCTCTCTAGCCGGAGATAACCGCACCTGATCCAGATTGTAAGCAGGGACGGATTGGGAATCAACCATGGGTGTAGATCCAGGTTGGGTTGGCGCAGGAATCTCAATACATGCATCGTGATGCTCACCACCTGAACCTTCTCCAACCTTCGAGTGTTGGGTGCCAAGCCTCTCCTTTTCATGTGAAATCATCGACTCGTGGAGAATCTTTCTTTCATCTTAATTCAGCATACGACTCTCAAGCTCAAACTCGTCAATTGACTCACCCAGATGCACCGCCTTCTCCTCCTTAACCAATTGGCCTAAGCGGTGTGAAGATGTATCGGATAATTTTTGAGCCACGCTAGGTTCCTGCGCTTCAGTACATTAGCAATATAAGCGATGAGGATATCTTCGATATCATCCTCTAGCCTGGACTCCACCGTTCGGACCCTCTCCTCGACCTCGGTCTCCACCACACGGACTTTAGCCGTTGTCGCATCCTGTTCACCTCAGAGCACTATGGCCTACTCACATGCCTCTGGGTTGCGCAATTCGCGTCATCTCTTTCCTTGGTAATCTTAGAGAATTTGGCTTTAAGCTCGTTAAGTTCTTGGAGAGCCGCATCCTGTTTGGCAGTGACAGTGGTGTTCCGATGGCCAATCTCCTCCACCAGGGCAAAGTGTGTTTGCCTGATCCTCTCCATGGCCAAGTTCACCTTTTCGGCCTTTTGAGTGGCCTCTATTTCCAACTTTCGGGAGGATTTAGATTCATTGTTAAGCATTTGGATGATTCGATCCTTTTGAGTGAGCTCGTTTTCTAACTTCTCTATGGTGGTCGCCCGCTCAAAGGCTAGCTTCGACGCTTTCTCTACGGCTTTCGTCCACTCCTTATACTGAGTATAGATGTCATGAATATAATCGTGCATCGTGTTCTCTAACTCTGCTGAAATTATCTTTAAGTACTTTAAGTACGGAGGGAAGATGTAGCCATCAAAGCATATATTCGAAAAATCCTTCTTTAGTTGTGCGATCCTAATAGCTCCTTCCTCGGTAGGCTCAGTGATAGCATGTTCAGTGACAACGGGAGTTTCGGCCTCGTGCCTGCGATGGTGTGATTCAGGCCTAGAGGTTTGGGAAGATGGTTTATGGTAGGGAGGATCTATAGTTTGTTTTCCATAACTCGAGGGGTGTGTAGGAATTCTAGGAAGTGGAGAATGTGATCGGGATCTATGTCATAGTCCCTGTCCTTATCCCTGTCATATCTTTCTTAGCTAGAATATCCACGATCATAATCCCTCTCTGCCTCTCTCCTACGTGATTCATAATATGAAGAGGATCGACAAGCTGAGCGAAGACTCCTCAATATCGACCCATGTCCCGGCATTATACCTACAAAGTAAGAGAGACAAAGTCAGTGATCTCTTAAAGTAAACAGTTTGTGATCGAAAATCGTGCAGTGCCGTGAAGTGTGTATTTATGTACATCCCTACGACCAATCGGAAATGTCAGCCACACTTGTGGGAAGAGACTTGCTTAAGTCTAAGGCACATAAAGCTCCTCTAATCCGACGTTGTGTTGGAGTGACACATAATCCGAAATTGGGATATCGGTAAGCCCTTTGAAAAGGTTCTCCATTTGCGAGGGGAGGAGCCTCTGAAATTTCAATACCAAAAATAGGGAGAGACATGATCACATATTTCCATCTCCCAGACTTAGAACGCTTATGGGCTACGACCTTGCTTTTTCTCCTTCCCTCGGAATCTTGAAAGGCATTGGAAGGCCAGGCAACAGTTTCATCATCACTAGGTGTATCTTCATCATCACCCTCTTCAGCTATTACAACCCTGGGCTTCTTACGCTTCACCCATCTCGTCGGGACTACCTATAATGTTCCTTCGAGCCTTATACTATGATTTTGCTCGATCAGTCCGACGATCAACATGTTTCGGTTTGTTAACACCGACTCTATTTCCCTCATCTCATTCGGCACTTCTTGAAGGACACGGACTATCTATTTAAAGTGTGCGCCCATGGGTCATGGAATTATGGATGTAAAGAAAAGAGATATTAGTTTTTGTATCAGCTATGATTATCTCTTTAACTACTAGAAAAGGCTGCAACACCTACATCTGACTAAACAACGAGTAGCAAACCTTGGAGGGCACCGGACGTAGAACCACTATGTCTTGAAATAACTCAGCCTGGTCTAGGATCCCATTACCACTTGACAATTGCTGATCGATTCCACGAACGTAAAAGAAGGGCTATCTCACCGACTCTTGATGTTAAATAAGTATCTAGTCTCGATCGGGATCGGTGGTCGAAAAAGATGCTCCATAAACACGATGAACAGGCTGTTCAGTAGAGCATATTCATTGGGGTGCAACTGAGAGGGGGCGATTCCGAAGAAATACGACACTTCTTTAAGGTATTGGTTAAACGGAGGAAATGTTATAGCTATACATGCATGGTGATTGAAGGCAATAAACCCCTTCGGTGGAGCATGCAGTCTGTCATTCGGCCCCGGCAATAACACGTCATCCAACGACAAACCATGCCTCAGGCATATCCGCTCCAACATATCTTCAGACATGATGGAACAGAATCTTGTGGGTTGCCGATAAAAGTAGCACCTGGTAGCTCATCTAGAGCTGGATCTATAACTTTGACCGCAATGACTGGTATTTCTATTAATAAAGGAAGCGAACTCTGAATTTCCAGCTGTTGTGAGCTTGTAGACTCCATAACTAACTAACTCATGAAAAACCATCATTAGACGATAATAAGCTTATGTATCCCCCAATGTGAAGTTTGTGAATGTGCAAGTACAGTGCTACATGTTACTTGAAAAATTCTACAAAGTATGAGGAAATATGCAAACTACATGACTTAGAAATTCAACTAGAGTGACCGTCATCGCTGATCGTCACAACCATGCCATCCAGACTTTAGAGATCGATCCAAGTTAAAATTTGTTTAAAGTTTGTTAAGTTAAAGTTCCATCGACGAGCTTCAAAGGATAGTCAAATATGCTATTCAACGGTCAAGTCCAATTATGCCAGATTGAAGCTCGTCGTAGTTAAATGTTCGATCGATCAAAATATTGCATCCATCAAGGTCAAGACTTGGATGAGCACCAGAGGCTCAATTTGTATCAATTGTGGCGCAAGAGATTTCGTATCGATCACCCGAGGTTCTAGTTCATATGTATCAGCAAGCCTTTCATCTTCGTATTGATCACGCGGCTAGCTTATCGTATCGATCGATCCAGATCGATAGGAATTTTCACAGTCTCCTATCAATACAAAGTCGCATCCTCAACACCTCTTCTTCTCCAATTGATACAAATTTCGATCATCTTGCGATCGATGTAAATCACTCCTCTTCATCTGGTATGAGCCATCCCTTCGTGTCCGTCTATCCTTCTTCTCCAAACAGCATGATTGCCACTCTGACTTTCCTCAACCTCGCTTCGACAATCTATCGTCTCCGTTTCACTAGAATCGGTCACGGAAATAAGTGGATTGGCACGCAAACATCAAGTCTCATCGTTTTTAACACGGATTCATTAATTAGTTACCTAATTTCAACGATTGGTTTTAGGGGTTGAGAGCTGGGTGTAGTTTGAAATTAAAGGTAAGATTCTATTTTCGAGTTTTCCAGTCGATACAAAAGCAAAGGAAAAGTGAGCAAATAAGAACTAATGCTAAGTACAAAGCACTTATATATGGAGCCACGAAATGAAGAAAAATGATTCGTCTCCTAGTCGCTATGACCGATCCTAACCGGTTCTTCATCAAGTCGATACAAAATGTGGTATTCGCGTCCATCAAATCGCATCTTATCGATACGAACTGCATTGTTCGTATCCAATGTTCTCAACTCCATCCAAGGTGCATCGATACGAAGTGCATTGTTCATATCCATCAAGTTGCAGCCTCTAAAGATTTGTATCCATCGATATGAATAATACACGGGGGGCCAGTTGCTCTGATCATATCCCTTATTGGTTTATCGATACGAAATCAGTCATTTGTATCCATTATTTTGAAAGATTGCAAGGATTCATAACCATCGATATGAAAGACACTACAAAGGCTTGTTGAAGCTACTAAAATCTATCGAGATGAAATGACAATTTCGCATCCTTAGAAGCTTATATCCATCGATACGAAGTGTTTAATTCGTATCCATCAATGCGAATTACATCGATGGGAGAACAACCTTTTGACCTTTTACATCGATCCAGGAGAGGATCGATACGAAGGGACATTCCAGAACAGCCATTAAGTGTTGTTACAACTCGAGTTTCACATCGATTAAGAAGAGGATTGATACGGAATTAAAACTGACAACGACTTGTGAACTTGCGAACGTTAAAGAGAGTCAGGTTAATATATATGCATATTTGTCGGACTAATTTCAATTTTTGAAATTCATAGGTCGAATGCCCACCAGATGAACAATTACAACAATGAAAAGATGATCACTATTATACAACAGTTAGTTACAACAGTTGGCGGTCAACTGTTCATATTACTGAAGAGTCAGTCAAAGATTGCAGCTTTCGACGAAAAGACAACAACCGTTTAACATGTCAGATGGAACTATTCAAAATGAAGATTGCGTCTTTTCAAAGCACGTCATGTTCTCATAAGAAGTACTTTGGAGGAAAAATGTTATCCCGCCTTTTGGCAAGGCCGTGATACTAGGAACTTGACTAGAAACCAAGGGCAGTCTGTCCCGAAGATCGATCATACGCAGGCTCGCGATGGATATCGATAAATTTTGTTCGAGTCTGGATCAAGCTACAATTGAAAAGACATGACAAGAAAAGCTATGGAAGCCAACTTTCCAAATTTCATGCCAATTGGAGTTCGTATGCTCGAGATATGATCGATGCAACTCAAGCAAACAAGCCGTTCGTATCCATCAAAAAGCCATGATTGAGTCGATCCGTTTGAATTCATCCATGACCGCACTATTTGCATCGATCATGTTCGTATCGATCAGAGTGACTTCGCCTTGTATCCATCATGATCGTATCGATCCACTGAGGACTTATTCGTATCCATCAAATTATGTGTTGTTCGTATCCATCAACCCACGCACGTCCATCTATTCGTATTCATCACATTATCCGTTGTTCGTATCCATCAAGTTGGAACGACTTTGATCAATACGAACAAGGCTACTTAATCGATCCGAACAGTTCAACTTAGATTGATAGAACAAAGCCACGACACTCGATACGAACAGAGTAACTTTGATCGCTTCGAACAAGAGCAAATAAGATCGATTCGAACAAGGCACGTGCATAGGGAAGACTCAGTCGATTCGACATGATCTTTGAATCGATCCTAAAATCAAGTGCCATGACAACTTGCAGGCACATGCTTAATACCGACTTGAACTGATCGGTACGAAGGAATCAATTCGAACGAGATAGTTGACATAAAACCCAACCTTGCATCGGTCATAACTCACAATCTACAAGTCAAAATGCTATGAAATTTTCACAGAAGCTTACGTGCAACCTAAGGAATGTTCATGCCAAATTTTGACTCAATTGGATCAAATCTTGATCGATAGGAAATTCGTTCGTATCGATCACAAATCGATTCGAAATCACGTGGGATCGATCGCATGGGCCCACACAAGTGCCAGAAGAAGTCTTCCGAGATCTAAGTGAGGCATTTGCATCGTATGCCTATAAATAGCTTCCCAGAGCTTACAGAAAAGGGATCTTTTGGTTCTTTGACGTCCACACTCTGCCGAAACCATTTTTGCACTTTAATACTGTTGTTGTACTCAAAATTCATCACTGTAATATGCTTTAATCAGTTGTAATTAGCAAGTAATTATCAATAAAATCATCAACTTTGTAGTGGACGTAGGCCATACGCCGAACCACTCAAAATCCTGTGTTTCTGCGTGTTTTGCTCATTTGTTTCGAAATGTTTGTTAAATAATCCTCTTTTTACATTTCTATTCTTCATTTTCATCTCTTCAAATACTTCTAAAGAGTGTTGTGCCCAATTTTGGTACAAACATTCATATACATCATGTTATCAATTTATCATACTTTCCTTATGCTTAACTATTCGGTCACACAATTAAGAAATGAATATATTTGATATATTCAGACCGTATTTTTATATCCCATTCTTTATTGTTTTAGAATCAAATTAATAAAAAGATAAGGTATTAAATAAAATAATTATTTTTTTTAAAAGAAATTTAAATAAGATCTAAATACATTTAGACTTCATAGGCCTGTTAATGATCCAAAATGGTAAAATTTTGAAATTTATATGTTTCTTCTACTGCGGGCTAGCCCAGTTTCTTTCAAAAGTTTCACTACTCCAAGACATATTCTAGTAGTTTTCTTCACTTTTATATAATGTTTCGGTGTCGCCCACATATGGGACTGTGAAATCTCAATTTATTACAAACCTTAAAATTTTAATTGCTAGTGTATTCAACAAATGTCAAATAAACTGAATTCCATTTTCTTAGAAATTACATCAAATCTTGAAATGTAAAAACATAACCTATATATGATTTAACTCATTCTTATTCTATGCTTTCTTCACATAATTTGAATTTGGAAAATTCAAATAGGATAATGATATTTGAAACGGTATATAGTGAAGTAAAGTATGATATAATGTGAATATGATGCTACAAAACATGATAGTGTATAATGTATTACTGAACATGAAACATACACATGCAATAAAAAAGTTGCAACGGAAAAATATAGAATTACTGGAATAAAACTGTATCCAAATTGATTTAAAATGATAGAAAGACACTTGATAAATATATAATCATCAAATGCAAATAACAGGGCAATCTTTAATGGGAATAAGAAACTTCATTAAATACAAATAAGAGCAGCAAACCATAAATCCAGGGATTATGAGAACTCAAATTCAATTCACTCTTATCTAGACTAAATGATGGGAAGTGTGCGCGTCGGGTTCTATATGTACCATAAATGAGCCATTATACGCTAAATTCAAGATGTATAAAGTGTACAAAGTTATGCAATTTAGGTGACGTTCGCAGTCATTTTTAGCCATGCTCACATTTTTTATGCCAAACGTGTCGAATGCAATGGTTCATAGATAGGATGTATGTAGAGAGTAATTATATGAAGGACAATCAAAATTAAAATAAAAGCAGTAAAGAACAACAGATTTATAGTGGTTCGGCTAACTCCGGCCTAAGTCCACTCCAGAAGTTTTCTTTTTATTGACGTAAGAATCGGTAACCGTTACAAAGTGGGAGACTAGCCATAGTCTTAGGAAAAAATTTAGAGAACAGAAGAGAAGAAGAAGTGGATCCCTTTTCTGGAGTCCTACATGCTCTATTTATAGACACGTCCAGGTAGTTGTTGGGCTTTCTGAATAACCTGAGCCCATCAGGGCTGAACGGCCCATGCCGAACCAATATGCCTTGCCAAACACACTCGTATGCCGAACGAGGTAGCCGTGTTGAACACTCATATGCCGAGCAAGGTAGCCATGCCGAACGTACTCGTATACCGAGCGAGGTTGCCATGCTGAATGTCCACTGATGCCGAACTGTCCTTTCAATGCCGAACGATACCTGGTGTCGAACGATCCATCCAATGCCGAACGCTCCCTGATGCCAAACGATCCATCCAATGTCGAACGCTCCCTGATGCCGAACCATGTTTGATGCCGGACAGTTTCTAATGCCGAGCGCCCATCATGTCGAACGATCTTATAATGCCGAGCACTTCTAAATGCCGAGCGCTCTTGGATGCCGAGCGCTACTGAATGCCAAGTGCTCCTGGAATGCCAAACCACTAATGAGTGCCGAACGACCCGAATGCCGAACCACCAATGTGTGTCGGATGACCTTAGTCCACTGCCGTGTGAACCTCTTCTCACTCCAATGCCGAACAGCTTCTAACTTCCAGACCGAACCACATTTCCTTGAACCAAATCATAGTCGATCCATCTCTGTCCAATACAATTTCCATCTTTCAAGTGCTTTCCGTCATCCATCCATACAGTGGATTGAATCCATTGTATACCAGTCTTGACGAACGTGCGGTCGATTAAGTTAAACCCGTCTGCCCATAGCCTTGTAAAAAGGCGGGTTAACACTTGCCCCCCAAAACATGCCTTGCTGTTGGAAGGTTTGTTTTGAATGATTCTGAATCTAGTATCCAAAGTCCATAGTCAATTCCATATCCATCCAGACTCGATAACCGAGTCTTAATCCAACCTTATCCAATAACCAGTAACCGAATCCGTGACCTCTCCGGGTCAGTATTCGAATCCATAACCTCTCCGGGTTCTTGCCAAGCGCAATTTCCACATGACGACCGTGGTCCAACGTCCCTGGACGTTGAGTAATGCCATGGCTTAAGTCCTAAGACGAATCCTTGTCACTCTAGACCCTTGTCGAGTATATTCCATACTCGACGACCTGAAATAATAACTAATAATGCAGGGCCTAAGTCTTAGGCCGAATCCTGGTCTCTCTGGACCCTTGCCGAGCATAGTCCATACTCGACGACCTGAAATAGTAACCGAAAATTTGGGGCCTAAGTCCTAGGCCGAATCTTGGTCTCTCTGGACCCTTGTCAAGCATAGTCCATACTCGACGACCCGAGTAAGTTGATTCGCCGCATTTGGGTGAAGAAACTTACCCCTTGCCGGGCACAATCCATACCCGACGAACGTTTACCAAAAACCAGACAAAAATCCAATCAAAAGCAAATCCAAAATCCAAATCAAACCAGAAAACAAAAAATCCATATCAAAAATCCAAACCGATATCCGAACCAGAAAGCAATCATCCAAATAAAAGTTCGAACCAAGAAACAAACAAAACCAGAAGTTCAAACCAAACCAGGAAAAAGCAAATGTCCAAGCCAAAAATGAGAAAACAGATTTCGCCAACTAGAGTGTTGCGGTTTGTCATCATCCCAGAGCATGCCTAGGGGCTATCTCCATCCCCGTGCATGAGTAAGTGACTTGGCCGTTCGCCCGTAGTTTTGCTACTTATTTCATAATATTCCGGTCAATTGATAACCAATCGACCATCATTTCTGTGCCTTGTACCATCACTGCGTGAGGTAGACGGTGGTTACTCCTGCCCCACCGCTGCATTCCGAGTTTCGACGTATTGTTGCAACTGTCCATTCCTTACATGCTCCTCAATTATGTCCTTTAAGTGCCGTAGCTGTTGGTATCATGCCCGTCCAAATCGTGGAAGAGGCAGTGTTTTCCTGATGCCCTCTCACGTTCGGAGGGTTCTCTCCTAGCCGGCCTTCGGTAGGGAAGGCGATTCCGAGTCTCCCAATAAATCTGTTCCAGCGTCTCGTTCAATCCTGTATAGGTGGAGAATTTTGGCTCTCTCCACCATTTCCTAGCTTTTCCTAATTCGTCATCCAGCTTCCTTTTTCCTTTGCCTTTATCTCATTCCAAGCCTCCACTAGATGGCCCTTCATCCTCAGCCGCGTTCACCTCCTTCAACTTCATATCTGAGCACGCATCTTCCTACTGAAGAACCTCTCAGCTTCGTGAAAGAATTCCCCGAGATCCATTGGAGGGTCCCATATCAGTGACACTTTGAAATCTGAATTCTCTCTAACTCCTGACACTGCCGCCAATAAAACCATCGATGGATCCGGTCGATCCACCGAAGCAACCTCTGTACTGAATCGAGTTAAGAAAGCTCTAAGTGATTCGTCTGTCCTCTGTTTTACCGATGTCAGCGTCATTACATTCTTTGGACTTTTGGTATGTACCCGAAACTGCTTCAGAAACCTGTCCACCAACTCTGTCCATGTCCTGATAGATCCTTCTTCCAGCTGCCTGAACCTAGCAGTTATGTCCGTTAAGAATAAAGGGAAACATCGAGCCATAACTTCTTCCGACATCCTCAGCACCTCCATATGTCTTGTATATCTCATCAAGTGATCTATTGGATCGGCCTTGCCATTGTACATTTCCTTAGGTAGCTTGAAATCTTGCGAATTTCGAGCTATCCTGATTTCACGAGTGAACGGACTCTTGTTTACTCCTTCCAGATCTCTATTGGTCAAACCTCCATGTATGGTTCGCCTGATAATCTCGGCTAATCTAGCATTATACGTCAAGGGTTGCCCCCCGAGTTCCCAAGGGAATTCTAGTACATACTCTTTATCTCTTGCTCTTACATTCCTGCCAGCATCCTGTTGCGTGGTGTTAGCTGGAACCCCTTCATGAACTGGTTCGGCATTATCTGGTGGTTTACCCCCGAGTCCATGTCCATCCGAATTGTTAGTTGTTTGCTGGTTAGGGGTTGCCCCCTGCTGAACTGTTCCCTCTGCTTGCTGGTTGAGCGCTTCTGATCTGGCTCCATGGATCTGAGCTCCTGCATTTCCTGCATGCGTAAATTGTTCGAGAAAAGCCCGCATCATCTCCTCTTGTCTTTTCATCATGGCTTCCATTTCCTCTCTGGTGATGTAGATGGTGCTCCTCCTGCTCCATTTCCAGAGGAAGCCTCTTGACTTCTCTCCTGATTGCTCCTCTCTATCACATGCTTCCTTGTTGATGGTCTAGACATTGCTCCTTAGAATCCAAGTTTCTAACTCCAAAATTCCTGAGTGCTTCAGTTCTTAGTGAAAGCACCAAAGTGTTAGCGTCAAAAGTGGTCACTAACATCCAAATCCAGATGAAAGCACCGAATCACTGTCACAACTCACTGATAGGATGTATGTAGAGAGTAATTGTATGGAGGACAATCAAAATCAGAATAAAAGAAGTAAAAAACAATAGATTTATAGTGGTTCGGCTAACTCCGGCCTACGTCCACTTCAGAAGTTTTCTTTTTATTGATGTAAGAATCGGTTACCGTTACAAAGTGGGAGACTAGCCTTAGTCTTAGGAAAAAAGTCAGAGAACAGTAGAGAAGAAGAAGAGGATCCCTTTTCTGGAGTCCTAATGCTCTATTTATAGACACGTCCAGGTAGTTGTTGGGCTTTCTGAGTAACCTGAGACCATCATGGCCGAACGGCCCATGCCAAACCAAAATGCCTTGCCAAGCACACTCGTATGCCGAACGAGGTAGCAGTGCCGAACACATACATATGCCGAACGAGGTAGCCATGCCGAACGTACTCGTATACCGAGCGAGGTTGCCATGCCGAACGTACACTGATGCCGAACGGTCCTTTCAATGCCGAACGATACCTGATGCCGAACGATCCATCCAATGTCGAACGCTTCCTGATGCCGAACGATCCATCCAATGCCGAACGCTCCCTGATTCCGAACAATGTTTGATGCCAGACAGTTTCTAATGTTGAGCGCCCATCATGCCGGACGATCTTCTAATGCCGAGGGCTTCTAAATGCCGAGCGTTCCTGGATGCCGAGCGCTACTGAATGCCGAGTGCTCCTGGAATGCCGAACCACCAATGAGTGCCGAACGACCCGAA
Source organism: Allium cepa (assembly GCA_030765085.1). NCBI lineage: Eukaryota > Viridiplantae > Streptophyta > Magnoliopsida > Asparagales > Amaryllidaceae > Allium > Allium cepa. Next base: position 621,239,889 of record CM060942.1, read on the forward strand.
TGCCGAACCACCAATGTGTGCAGAACAAGCTTAGTCAACTGTCGAGTGAACCTCTTCTCACTCCAATGCCGAACGCTTCTAACTTCCAGACCGAACCATATTTCCTTGACCCAAATCATAGTCGATCCATCTCTGTCCAATCCAATTTCCGTCTTTCAAGTACGTTGCGTCATCCATCCATCCAGTGGACTGAATCCATCGTACACCAGTCTTGACGAACGCTGTCGATTAAGTTAAACCCGCCTGCCCGTAGCCTTGTAAAAAGGCGGGTTAACAGCGCCCAAAAAATTGCACTCTTGGAGAGAAAATATGGCATATTCAATATTTAGAATGGTGATACAGAAAAAAGATGTTAGAGGGAAGAATCTCAAGACAAAGCCAACATATGCCAGAATAGTGGCATGGCCTAAAAAAGTGGTGTAAGTTCCAAAATTCACCAAGGAGAACCGTCCCCTGACCCTTTACAGTTTACCACCAATGTTTGCTAGCCATGTGAAATACATGGTTAGCAGACATGAACGACGGTCTTAGCATTGAGGATAGTGAAACTGAATGCAAATGCTTGGAACTACATAAACACGATCCTTCTCTTTAGCCAAATTATTATGCTTGTTGTACGGATAGGACTATGTATACATAGTCCTACATTTCAACCACATTATTACGCTAGATGTAGGGATATTAGATTGATTGAATCAGCTATGAAAAACCATGCACGTGAATTAAAAAAGGTTTTACATGTGCGACCTAACTTCACAGTCAAAAAATAATCTATCCCCAAATAGAGGGGCAGACCATGCCAAGCGCATGACAAATCATAATTGCTAAAAATCAAGTTCAAAAGCATGAACTATGAAGAAAGTTTGATCCAAAAAATTGCAAGGAAAGATGACGCATGGAATGCTCCATAACATACAGATCATGTATTGTTCCAAAAACTACTCAAACTTATAGGTAAACATCAAAAACTAAGATCTACTCATATTTACTTAGTTCAACATATACCCGCTAAAATCCATGCATGATTATATGTTCCACACATCTGCACATATCCATAAGTAAAAATAAAAATACTCATAGCATAGAATACATCAAAAGTCAGGTTCCAAAACTATAACTTCTAAGAAAACAAAACTACATTAAGAGTCTATATGAAAGTCAAGTTCTCCTATGGCAATTAAGTCCTTGGGCATCTAACATTGAGCCCTGAATAGGACCTCCCCTAAGATGGAAAGCGGTAAGGGCCATGAATAGGACGTCCCCCAAGATGGGAACCAGGGAACAGATCATCTAACTCAGTAATAACAACCGATGAACAATTAGGAGAAATGCTAATAGAAATAACTCGAGGGCTATAGTTGATATCGGTCCAAGCATCACCATAGTCCTATGGATAAAAAAACATAGTCTTCACAATTATATAAAAAGGTTAAATTGAGAACGGACCAGAGGTTGAGTGTAAACATCAATTGTACACTTTATGGCAATATCTGTCGTGACCCTTCTGACTCCTCTTTATAAAGCAGCTCCACCAAGGAAGCCACATACAAATTACCTAGAAAGGAAGCGGAAATACCATACGGTGCAGTAATGTGAGCTTAAGTATGTATCTTTTAATTGGATCAAGACTCTAAGGAATAGATTTCGATTTCAAGAGCATTCACACACTACATAGCTACCATCCTAATCCATTCAATCTCGCCTAAAAGCTGCTCTTTCGTCTTCTTAGTAGCATGAGAAGAAGAGCCAAAAAATTCATGTGCAGTAGATAAAGCATGCAAGATACTACCCCCGACAAGCTTCGATTCTATTTTGTAATAATTTTTTAACTCGATAAACTTGGGCTCATAGTAGTTTTTCAAATCTTGCTTCCATTTAAGAACCATATTAGGGCTGCCCTAGGTAGAGGTGTAGGAGTGGCACCAGGCTTCGATGCCACACTTGGAGCCTAGTCCACAGTAGAGTCATCTTCAACACTAATTTTCTTTACATTCTACTCAGACAAGTTCTCAACTCTGCGTTCTAGAGCCCTGATCTCGTCTACATATACAATCCTGGCGGCATCTCTCAACAAGCCTTCCAAACCAACAATATGATTTTGAGAGACTTTAGTTTTTTCTTCAACTCTTCTATTTCTGAATGCAGTTTAATAATGCAACAAGCCATACATTAGCTTGCTTAGACTCTTTTAAATCCTGTTGTTGTTCATCAAACCACACACCGAGCTCCTAACCAATTTTTATCAACAACTGATTCTTTCAGATCAATAAGACATGTTTGCAGCCTCAAGCTCTTTGATCCAAATTTCATAATTTTCAACACTGGTGGAAAAAGCAGGATCTTGTCTACAAGGAGTATGATGAATGGGGCTGATGGAGTAAATAGGTGCAATATTCGAAGAAGTAATAGCCAGAAAAGGGCCAATAAGTATACAATTAAAAATATATTATAATAATAATAGAACGATTACATGGGAGTATGTTTAGAATATACAAAAATGTTTCATTCAAGTAGTAACTAAAAAATATACATCAAAAGAAGAACCTTATTTTTCTCTATGCCTAAGTCTATTCTTGAACAATAGTAAGGGGATGTCCTAAGAGACGAGATTCATTTACTAATGTGAAGCCCCACTTGCACAGTACTAGATCATACGGTGCATTCCTTTCATGAATAACTTGTGTAAGTTTGGATTAAAGTCCTTGAGTGTCTTTTCCTAATTGAGTGGTAATCTTCTCCAATTCATTTTCCATCCTATGTGCTAAGGTCGTTCTCATCAATAGGCCCTCCATAGCTTATTGTTTAAAACTTTAAATTATTGGGCTAAACTACTTTCTTCATACGACTTTGATAAAATGGGATTACAATACTTAAAGTTTTTACCCAAAAGAAAGGTGCATAAATTAAAACACAGAGTAATAAATAAACATGATGATGGTTTCATTAATAAACCTCAATGTTTACAAAATGTCATGCAAGTCAAAACATTTTACAGATTGTTAAGCGTTAGCTCGATTCACTTGATGATTTCGTTTTCTATAATGATGTTTTATTGTATGGATGATTCATCCATTAGATATAATTTTCTTGATTTCTAATAGGGATGATGACATCTTTATTCATATTTTCGGTGATCTTTTAAGTCGTTGTAATCATAAACCATGCTAATATTTCCGTTATTATACACACACATACACTATATTACATTGTAATCACTGAATTGAATGTTAAATTGTGTGTCACATTATTATCTTTCAAATATATTATTTACTTACATTTATCAACCCTATAATTTAGACATAGTTTGACCCGTGTGTTACTTATAATAATCGGGTTAGCGAATGACAATTCAGGTACATGGATGACATAACCAGCTTGAATTTTATTCAGCTTAGAGGAGTCTTACATTACGATGGTTCGGATAGTTATACGATATTCGTATGACATTGATTCATTGTGTGTATACAAATTTTTTCATTGGTTCGTATATTATTTATTCACTATATTATAATGAGATAGCGACATTTGAGATTACGTATAAATGAGTTATTTATTTGATGTTTTAATATGTACCAGTGTTAGTCAAAGGGAATATTCTTGTGTGTACCTCATATAATCACATTCACTTATTATCCGATAGTATTACTTTAGAAAAATCTTAGTACGGATATAGAGGTGGGTTGTCATAGATTCAAACATGTCGATCCCCTTTCAAAATGGCGGCACAACATCCTTTACCAAGCCATGCAAACCTCAACAATGTACTTTACTAGTAAAGGGCAGTCGATACAATCCATCCTCCAATAAAGGGTCGTTCAGTAGCATAGTATTATTTAAACATCTATGCAATTCACAAAACTACTGCTTTGCAGGATCAAAGAAGGCATGCTGCATTCGAATTTGGGTTTTTCTCATCTCAATTTCGTGAATTCCCGCTTCAAAATATAATCTCCTGGCCAACGGTAGATTTATTCTCCTAAAGCCATGCCATTGATCCATGTATACTGGGAACTGACAACAAACCAGTGACATATGTAAAGATCTAATGGGGGAAGAGAAGCACGAAAGGATAACTCCATCAATTCGCTAAAAAGCTCAACTATAAATAAAGAGGCACTATAGTAATGTCGACGGTCCTTTTTTCCACTCTAAAAACTATAACATGGAATATATGCTTTTGATGATATAAACAATGTAAATTCAAATGAGGAATAAAAAGGGAGAAGAAGTTCGTCTGTGGATGTAAGATTCATCGAAATCCGAACCACATAAATCTCTATCGTCTTATTTTACTTGTACACTCTGTCCCATACTTTGCGTTACACTTTGCTGGAGCCATATCAAAAATTAACTTCAAATTAGAACTGGCATTTTAGCAAATAGTTAAAATGCATCCATAAGATTGTGTAAGCTAAAGCAACACAGTTACTTCCTCTAAGACTAATTTGTTAATTCTCAATTACAAAAGTGTTATTATCATAATTGCTTTACAAGATTCAGTTGGCATTGTAAGACGAAAAATATCACCAATAGTAAGTATTTATATTTCTATGTCAATAATAATTTTATCATCTGTATGTTTTAACTGACAAAATTTTTATCAATCACATTAGTTGCACAAATTTATCAAAGTAGATCATTTTAAATTTATTTAGCATACATTCATATATTATTAAATAGTCTAAATGTATTCATTTTATTTTTCAAATAAGGCTCACAGTAGACTTTTATGTTTCTCAATACCTTACTAGGAAACAAAGAAATCTTTTGATTTCTCGAGTAGGTGTTAGGACTCGCTTACCTCGGAAATATGACCTTGAGGAATATCAATAAATCACAAGCCCACAAGCGATGGATAAGATTTTTGTCAAGTGTATCATATACAACTCCTAACTCATGGTCTTTATCTTAATCTCATCTCAACCTTAAGAAATATCAATAAATCGAAAGAGATTATTCACTCGAACCTACCGCTTCGCAACATACTAAGTATAAATGCTCGTACCATGACAAATATCAATAAATAAGTGTATATAATCACATCGCCTATTCAGTATGTTAATAGTATTACAAATAACATCTCTAGTTTAAGGAATATCAACAACTAGAGAGCATGCAAGTAATCTATTAATATATAAAAGATAAATGAAAATTTATATTAAGGATTTATAGACTTATATATATATATATATATATATATATATATATATATTGACATGTTTAGAAGAAGCAAAATATTGAATAATATCGATTCATTGGATAATGTATTTCTTGAAAAACACCCACGTGATCCAATAGTCAAACACCTTTGAAATTACAATATACGTACTATACATATATTTATTCCTTAAACTAAATTTGGTTTATTACAATTAAATCATATTTAAATTAATTTTGTTCATTAAATCATATTTAATTAATTATTTAAAGAAAAATTTAGTTAATTAAATTTTATTCATTTCAAACATTATAAACTTGAATTTATCTATTTACTATAGTTATATACATATATCACTATACAGGTATATCATTTATTACTTATTATTTAATTAGTTTAAATTTTTTAATTAAATATAATTAATTTATAATTTATATTGCTGGAAATTATGAACACATTCCACTTCTTTAAACGTACTTGTTTGCATCTTATTTTAGAAACTATTTTCTACATCCCTTATTTTTTGAATTTCTTTCTTTTTCACTTCTATCATTTCCAAATTGAAAAACGGCCACTCTGATGTATAGGCAGCAATTATGAGTTATGAATGTGTACCCTAAAAGTGCATGTAAGGTTATTAAAATTATCCAAATACCTTCGTGAATTTTATCCTTTTTTGAAAATGGGAATGTAATTTATGAAAGAAAAATGAAAGGAACCAAAGACTAATTTTTTGTAGTCATAAAAATGTAAGTCAAAATTTCCCCATTATTATTTACGTTTGACATTTTAAGATAAATATACATATATCGATATACGTTTTAATTTAGTTAATTAACTTTAAAAAAATTAATTATTTAATTAATTATAATAAAATTTCTAACTTAATTAATTTTAAAAAAATTGAAAAATATTTTTTTTGGTACTTAGGTGGTAGTATATATTAGTACAACAGGTCTTCGGTAGTATATTTATATAATTTCTTTCATATTTTAAAATTTAACTTTTTAAATTTAAAGTATTATTTAAATTTTCAAAACATATTTTGACTACTAGCCTATGACCCAAAATCAGTTCGAGTCTTTATATTTACGATAATATTTGGGCTTACTTTATTATTTGGGCTAGGCCAATAGCCAGGTAGAGCGGAGTACTTGATTACGCGAACCAAACCTTAGATGATATCTTTATAGACACCCTAGCAAATTAGTTGGCTCTGATAAATTAGCCCCGATATTGCTAGTTTAGATGCATAGGCTATTTAGTTATGAAACCACTGAAATGATCTAGGTTAGGTCATAACGGGTTATGAATTTCATTTTTTTTACCATTTTGGATCTTGTGTTGGTCATACAAAGTGTATTTGATTTTAGATCCAATCTAATATATTTTAAACGAAATCTAATATAATTTAACTTGTTTATAAAAGGTTTAATTTTATTTAATTTTATTATAAGTGTATCAAATACACTTATATTCGTAAAGTGAACGTGCACAACATAACATAAAAAGTGTACATGGTTAATGCGTATGTTTATAGGTGTTCACATTTACACCGCAAAAGATGCATTTTTCCTTTGTATACATATCAGTTGTCTAAATTAATTTTAAATTATCCAAAAATGAATCGATGATTCCAAAATAATAATTTTTAAATAAAATTAAATGATTTTATCTAAGTCATTAATTTTAAAATTTAGGACCTTTTGGTGTCTAATAGTTAAATTAGTAAAACAATTTAAAAAATGGATATGGATCTACAGTTTAAAATAATATACATACATACAAACATACGTACATACTTATATGTGTTTATATATATATGTGTGTGTGTGTGTGTATTATATAACTAAATTCAAAATCAAATTTCATAATACTACAAATAATGTATAGTTAATTAAAAATAATTTTTTAACATATATATATATATATATATATATATATGATTTTACTAAATCGTTGATCAGTTAAATATATTTAAAGAATGTAAATATATTAATGTACCTTTTAGCCATAATAAAAATATCCCTTTTTATAATAAACCGAAACATTACTTTATAAAATAAAATATTAATTTATAAATGTGTGTGTATATATATTATTTTAAAATAATAAATAAAACTATTTATTTATAAAAGCCTGTATATATATTTTAAAACAATATATACAAATTTGTCTTTGTAAATAGTAAAATATCTATATATATTTTTTGAAAGTAATATAGGTTAGATTTAACTTAATTTTTCTTAAATATATACACACATGTACATATTTATAAAATAACATATATATAAGTGCATTAGGGTAATTGTCGCCTACATTCTCCCTTTATACCAATTTCTTTAGGCCATACATGTTCATTTTATCTAAAACAAAAATTATAACCATAAGAAAGCAAGGCTGGCCATTAGGAAGAAAGAAGAGAAGAGAAAATCAATCTAAAGCTTAGGATCAAGCTAGAAGAAATCAACCTCAATCAAACATCAATTTCCTTATCCAATCTAAGGTGAATAATAATTTCTACATCTCTATTTTGGTTTTATAATCATGCGGTTTCGAATTTAAGTATAAATCTATTTTTATGATATACTGAATGATGAGATGCATGATTTATGATTTATATGGTTTAAACAAGGTTGTTTAAAGGAGATATACAAGGTTTAAGGGTAAAACCGAGGTTAAATGATTTTTAAATGCCACGTAAAATTATATGTTACGGAAAACATGATTTGTAGTTGTGTTTCAATTTTTATAATAGTCTATGCCATGGAATTTGTTATGAATTTTCAAAGGAAAATATGGTTATTTGGGTTTATAAATTTATTTTGGAAAATATATTAAGAATTTGGATCTGGAATTTTGATGTGTTAGACAACATGATTAAAGTGAATTTCTGGAATTTTTGGGAATTTTTACTAAGTGATTTAGTATGGAAATTAAATTGTTCGAAAGGAGGACCCAAATGATTTAATTGTTTTGATAATAGGAAGGGATTATTTGTTAAAAGTTAACTTGATTTTAGATCTGAGAAAATGAAATAAATATTATCCAAATTATTTAAAAGTTTGTGAAAGATAATCAAATGTTTACAAGTAGGCAAGTTTTTTACAAAAACTTTACTTAATTTGGTAAAAACAACTTTTGATCAGAAAAAGGGGTTCTCCCTCTCTGGAAGGACCTTCCGACCAAGACCTTTCGACTTCATCAAAGCCAAGTAGGTCGAAACTAATGCACATGATATCATTCAGGTGGTATGTAATCAATTGGACCAAGGAGGAAGGTAAGATGTCGAAAGGTTGCTTTCAAAGGAGTTAGTTCCTTAGTTTATTTATGGTTTGAAAAGAAAATTACTTGCCTGTTTTTAAAGAGATTTCAATAAAGTCGAAAGCTAGGCTTTCAACATGGTTGAAAGCTATGCTTTCGACAGGATAGTTTTTAAAGAGCTTTCGACAATGTCGAAAGCTATAGTTTCGGAAGGATAGTTTACAAACGGCTTTCGACACAATCGAAAGCTATTTTTTCGAAAGGATATGTCAAAGAGGCTTTCGAAAGTGAGCTACGGCCTTCATTTTAAAGAAGTAGTTTCCAAATGAGTTACTTATATTTTGGTTTAAAGCTTTCGAAGGAGTAGTCTCGACCAGGTCGAAACCCTTTTGAGAATTCATGACTGGCATCGATGTTGTCGAAAGGTTCATTGTTTTTGTAAATTTAAGCAGCTTCCTAAAGTTTTTGAAGGGGTCGAAAGCTATGCTTTCGAAGGGGTCGAAGGCAATGGTTTCGGAAGGGGTTTCAATGCCAACCTTCAATTGTTTTCCTAAATGTTTCAATGCTTTCGAAAGGATGGTTTCGAAACCTTCAAATGCCCAATATTTATAAAATAAAGGGTAGTTTTGAAATAGATGTTTTCACCTTTATTCACTTTCACCTAAAGTAATATTGTCACGACCCGAAATTCAGTGTTCCAAAATCGACATCAAATACCTCACTTGTATTCGACTGCCAGAGATTCAAACGTTGAACTCCAGTTCGGATGGAGCTTATAACAAAATTAGATGAATATAAACAGCGGAAAAAAATGAATTATCGTTGATCACAACAGTGATACAACATCATCACAATATCTATTACAACATTGAACAATAACATCAGGGTTATATACATGATACAACAACAAATGATAACACCAAAGCGGAAAAGATAACAGAGTAATCACAACTTCAAGAGAGTCTTCAAAAGAAAGAGAGCGAGAATCCCAACTAAACACCTTCAGAACCAAAAAATTCAAAGGGTTTCCAAGGCCAAAAGCTTCCAAAATCTGATAGCTTCCAAAAAGACTTCAAAAAGAATTCTAAGCTAGCTCCAAAACTCGGATAACCTGCTTCTAGGCTGCCCGTGTGGAAATTATAGGCACCCAGAGTTTAGAAAGGGAACAATAAACTCTGGGTCAGTCATGAGACTGGTATGAGTAAACAAAAAAAGTTGTTTGAACAAAAACAGTTTATAAAAGAAATCTATTATGCTTTTGAAAAATGAAACTACCATAAGGCCTCCCGCCACACACATAATGCAATCGCACAATTGGAGGAGATTTCTCCTTATGATAATCAAACATGCTTGATATGAGAAAACTCTTTTGATATTATTATTATTACATAGTGTGAAAACATTTCGAAAGTATAGTATTAATCTTAGCTATCATAGGTACCATAAAACTATGTCTACCATAGCTACCACCTAAGATGGCAGGTTATATAATTGCAATCGTAATGGGCTCGTATTGTTTGATTAGATTTCCAACAAATGGTCAGGCTAAGGAACTTCCTTACTAAATGGAACACCTTTGGAGGGACACCCCCAAGAACCAAACTGGATCTCTGCCGACACAAGGCCGGGTTACCTCTGTAAATAGGTAATACCTACATGTATGCCATCCCCGGTCGTTACCGACCTTTATCCAAGGATTCACCAACAAATAGCAACAATCACACAGTTAAACATCTGGGCTTCATACCATGATACCACCTCTTATCCAGAAGAAAATGGACATACCCTAATTATTTTCACTAATTAGTCTTAATTACTTTCATTAATTAAATATTTCTTAATTAATTACGTTAATTAATTAATCCTTAATTATAAATTAATTAACCTTAAATAATTAATTAACCTTTTATTAATTATTCTTTAATTATTTAAGTAATTAGAAATCATTTATCTTAATTTATCATTTATTCATTATCAAAATCTTTAATTAATAAACCTTGTAATTAATCATTATTAACAAATTAATTTATTCAAGAAATTAAGGTAAATCAAAACGTCATTTTATCTTAATTAATTACATTATTTATTTAAAATAATTAATAAATAATTTCACAAATTAAATAAATTAAAACTTAATCACTTTTAACATAATTTTCTTAGATCCTTTATCAATCCAAATATTTAAACCAAAATAATTATTTAAAACATGGTTGTTAAAATGTTTTGCAATTTAAATTTGGTTTCAAAGTTAAAACTGATTTTATATGTCAACCCGAGACCTATTTCGAGCATCAACCGGTCTAACATGCTACCTGCTTCGAGTTTTTCTCAAAATCCACTAGTATTCCTTTTCAAAACCTCAATTTTTTGTTTAAGATTTATAAAACCCGATACACACCCCAAACTACCCGAGCCAGGTCTCGACCGAGTAAAGCAATTACCCGAAGATAACTTCGAGTTAAAACCCTTTGTTCCCAACCCATTTCCTACTGATACCAAATTGGCACTGTGCACATGCCCATAAATTCCGGTCACCTACGAACCAAGCTCCAACCTTCACACATCGACGACGACCCATACTAGTCTAAGGAACACCCAAAAATCAAAGTCGACGTCGAACTCTCAAACGAACTATCTGGCCAAACTAGAACCAAAATCGATCGTCACAAAATCGCCTCGTTCTTCCACTTCTGGCCCTCAGAGGTCATGTGATCGCCCTCGAAGCTTCGCCCAGACCTCACGCTACTATCCCCACCGGAGCGATCAACTCCGGTCACTTGAGGACAGCGCAACAATAGGAATTCCGACCAGTATAAAAACACTAGCTTAAACCCTAGATGAACGTCGTTCGGCCACCACGATCAAATTAAATTTTTCCGAGCATTTTCTCCGAACCCATATCACCTAGGCAATCTCCAGCCATGACCCCGACCATCCTCATCACGTCGATGACCAGAATTTGACAATAACCCCAATTTCGATCATCCTCAAATTAATCAGTGTGTATGTACTTCAAAATATGATTTCACTTTTAAAATTCTTTATTTTATAAGCATTTCAGATAATATGTTTGAAAACATGAAACATGATACTTGAAAATTCAACATATGGCAAGTTTCCCTGTATTTTTCAATTTCCAGAAGAATGCTTTGATTTGTTTTACTTAGATTCATTTTTAAGATTTGAATCATGTTTAAACAAACAACTTTTGTTTAAATTCTAAAGTCTAACAATGATCAGGGAAAGAGAAATCAAGTTTTGAATAGGCTTGATGCCTGTAAACCTGGAACAAAATTTATATGTCTGTTTTCCAGACATGCATAGATAATTCATACTTATATCCATACATACTTGCATGCATACAATACTTCATCACTTTTATTTACTTCAACATGATTATCGAACAACAAGCCAGAAATCCAAATTCAAAAGTTTATTCACCTGTGAATTTTGAACGGAGAAGAAGTCTGGGCTTTGAAATTTGAAAAGTATGGAATTTGCAAACTCTGATTTGTTTAAAGTTGATGTTAGATCTTAAACTGGAATTGTTTGAATTGATCACTTTCTTGATTGTTGAGTCTAAATATCTACCTATTTGAAATTTGAAACTGTTTCTTGATTTACTAGATAGAGATGATTTCCTGGCTTTAGATTTTGAAGTATTTTAATTTCCAGGTTTTGCTTTGTCTTGTTTTGATGATTTTATATTTTGATTTGTTCTTAATTCTCTGGCTTCTGATGTTAGAGTTTGTATAGGCTTAGTTTTAAAAATGAAGATAAAGGAATGAGAAGAAGGGTATTAGAAATGTTATATAGCTTTATTTTCTTTTTATGAATTTCTCAAAAATAAAAAACTCTGATGGCACTTGTTAACTTTAATTACAAGATCACCACACTTGTAAATTTTCACACCATCTTTCTTACAATTGTAATTTGCATGTTAATAATGCATTCATAATTTAACACTTGTCTTTTGTATTTTATTTTGATTTTTAAATTGCATTTTCTATTTTCATAAACACATTCTTCTTTATATATACACATAATTTTAAAGAAAATGTTTTGAAACTAATTATTCATTAAATAAATTACCTATATATATATAATTTAAAATCCAAAATATTTCATTAAAATATTTGCTTAAATTTTAAGTTCAAGTTCAAATTCAAATTCAAAGTTGAATTATAATCCATTTATATATGTATAAATCAATACTAATTCTATTTGTCTTGAAAATTTTTGAATTAATTCCAAATTAAATTGTAGAAATTCAAATTAATTACTAATTTTAGATTGATAAAATTTGGGGATGTTACAGATTCTCCCCTTAAGAAATTTTCGTCCTCGAAATTTGAAAGAGAGAGAGATACAAACAAAGAATATACGAATACAGAAAAAGATTAAAAAAAATGGCTGACCAGACTAAGCCAAAATATGCACTCTGCAATTGGGATAGGACTTCTGCATGCTCTCCTCTATTTCCCAAGTACAGTCAATTGGATCACCACTCCATTGCACTTTAACCAATTTTACAACTTTATTCCTCAGCTGCTTTTCATCACAATCAATGATCTTTAACGGATCTCTTTTAACTGCTAGATTTGGTGTAATCTCCAAATCTTGCTGAGCAACTTCTTCAATAATACTATCTGGACCGTGCACGTATTTTCGAAGGTAAGAAATGTGAAATACATTGTGTACGCCAGATAACCAACTGGGTAGCTACACTCGGCAAGCTAAAGGACCGATCCTTTCCAATATAGGAAAAGAACCAATATAACGCGGTGCTAGCTTACCAGTCTTCCCAAATCACAACACACCACACATTGGAGAAACTTTTAGGAATACAGAAACTCCCACTTGAAATTCTAAAGATCTTCTTCTGCGGTCGTAATAACTCTTCTGATGACTTTAAGTAGTTATCAATTTATTTCGAATAAAATGAACTTTTTCAGTGGCTTCCTTAATCATATCTGGTCCAAGGACGAGTCTATCACCTTACTCGATCCAAACATGCTGGTGATCGACATGGACGGCCATATAAAGCTTCGAAAGTAGCCATTTCGATACTGGCTTGATAGCTATTATTATATGAGAATTCAACCAGATGCAAATGGTCCTCCCAAGAACCACCAAAGTCGAGAATACAAGCGCGCAAAAGGTCTTCTATGTTTCGATTAATCCTTTCATTCTGCCCATCAAACTGCAGATGGTAAGCAGTACCAAGTTCAGTTTGGTTTCCAATGCGGCTTGACATACCTCCCAAAATTTGCTAGTGAAGATCAGTCACGATCACTCACTATACTGCTTGGTATACCATGGAGATGGACAATTTCCTTTATATATATATATATATATATATATATATATATATATATATATATATATATATATATATATCTTTCCCAAACTTGCAGCTGTTTGGGTAGATTTTACTGGGATAAAGTGTGCAGGCTTGGTCAAACGGTCCATAATAACCCAAATTGCCTCATTACCTTTCTGAGTTCTTGGAAAACCGTCTATGAAACCCATAGACACTTGATACTACTTCCACTTCGACACCTCCAAGGGCTGAAGTAAACCTGCCACTTTCTTTTGATAGCTTTTGATTTTCCAACAAGTAGCACAACCAATCACATAAATAGATATGTCCCTTTTCATTGTTTTTCACCAGAAAGTTCTTTTGATATTCCGATACATCTTATTAACTCCTGGATGGATACTAAGTTTAGACTTGTGACACTCGTCCAATACTTCCCGCTTTAGATTCGGGATATCTAGAACACACAACCTGCCTTTCAGTCTTACAACTTTACTATCATCGACTTCAAAACTAGTATCTTTACCACAATGTATTCTTTCATAAATTTCATGAAGAAATTTGTCTTCTTTTTGCTTGTTGGTGATTATCTCAAGAAGAGTAGGAGTGACAACAAGATGAGCAAGAATAGCGTGTTTCCTACTCAAAGCATCGGCAACTACATTGGCTTTTCCAGGCGTATACAAAATATCCAGGTCATAAGATGCTAGAAATTCCAACCAATGTTGTTGTCTTAGATTTAAATCTTCACAATGTTGTTGTCTTAGATTTAAATCCTTCGGAGTGAAGAGATACTTCAGAGATTTATGATTGGTGAATAATTCTAATTTTTCCCCTAAAAACAAGGAGGATTTATTTAAGTACAAATCTTAAGTTAAGTAAAACTTTTTAAATTTTTAGGAAAGCTGAAAGAAATTTTACCCAAAAGATAGTGAAGCCATATTTTCGAAGCGAAAATAACAGCTAAGAGTTCCAGATCGTGGATTGGGTAGTTTTTCTCATGTGGACGTAATTGTCTACTTGCGTAGGCAATCACTTTCCCATTTTGCATTAGCGCCGCACCTACACCATCTCCATAGGTATCCGTATAAACAGATAGATCTTGATTCCCGTTAACAATAGCAAGAATAGGAGCGGTGATTAATCTCCTCTTCAACTCCTGGAAAGCTTCATCACACTTCGGAGTCCAATCGAACTTAGCTTTCTTCATTGTTAGCTTAGTCAACGGACTAGCTATTTTAGAAAAATCATGAACAAACTTCCGGTAATATCCTGCTAACCCCAGAAAACTTCGAACTTCTTTCGGAGTTGTGGGTCGCTTCCAGTCTAGAATAGCATAAATCTTGCCCGGGTCTATAGAAATTCCCTCTTCGTTTACAATGTGACTAAGAAATCTAACCTCCTTGACCCAAAAATGGCATTTGAAAAATTTGGCGAACGGAATGTTTCTCCTTAATATTTCTAAAACAATTCTCAAATGCTCGGCGTGCTCCTCTTCGGTCTTGGAATAGATCAGAATATCGTCAATAAACACAAGAACAAATTTGTTCAATACTTATTGGAATACACGGGTTATTAAGTCTACGAAGTATGCAGGAGCATTGGTTAGTCCGAAAGGCATGAATAACCATTCGTAGAATGTGTCTGGACCCCTAAAATCAGGTCGGTGAATACAGTCTTTGGTAATTCGTAGCTGATGGAATCCACGATATAGATCCATCTTTGAAAAGAATCGAGCGCCATGCAGTTGATCGAACAGATCATCGATTCTAGGTAAAGGAAATTTGTTTTTGAACGTTAGTTTATTGAGATCGCGGTAGTCCGCACACAATCTCAAAGATCCGTCAGATTTAGCCACAAACACCACAGCTGAACCCCATTCGAAAACACTAGGACGTATTAATCCTTTCTCTAGCAAATCTCACGTTTGATTGAATAGTTCTATCCTTTCCCTGGGTGCCATCCTGGGACTTGCATGAATGACAGGATGAGCATTTGGAACTAAATCAATTCTTAATTCAATTTCTCTGTGCGGGGGTAAAGATTTAACTTCTTCGAATACATCTGGAAATTCCCGGACAATAAGTATAGATTCCAGACAAGGTTCAGGATATCCCAAAGTATACATTGGCTTATCTCTCTTAGGACTCGGATCCTCACAGGAGATTTCAATAAAATTCCCAGATTTGGTTCTGATCAAAATTGTTCGATTGTTACAATCTAATTTGGCTTCGTATTTCGTTAGCTAGTCCATTCCGAGTAAGATTTCAAATTCACTAAAATCGAGAATGAAATGGCTGATAGGAAATCTATAACAAGAATACGAGATATGAATGTCTTTACGTCGGAGGCAAAGATTTGCAAGACCACCTACTGGATTCTTTACGCAAATAGGTTCGTCAACAAATTTGGGTTTAAGTTTTAATTGATTTATGGTTTGTAAGGAGATGAAGCTATGTGTAGCGCCTGTGTCGAACAATACTCTAACAACTCTATCATAAATGATAAGGTTACCTTCTAAGATTCCTTTTTCTTTGTCTGCCTTTGAAGTTGAGGGGTTATCTTTGATCGCGTACATTTTCGCCACTTGTGCTTGCTTCTTTTTCGGGAAATGTTTAGCTTCGTGGCCTGGCTTGTGACAATGAAAACATTCCTTGGTTCTTTGACTTATCTTTACAGGTTGATCTTCCTTTACTTGTTTCTTTGGCTTCTTACAATCGTTTGAATAATGGCCCTTCTCTTGACAGTTTTAACAAGTAATATCTCTTGTCGAGTTCTTCTGATTACTCTTCTTCTCCTTACCTTGATTCGGTTTCTTCCCTCCGAACTTCCTTTTCTTCCAATTCGGATTGCTTGAACTTCCCTTCACTTTCGAAACTTCCTGCATATCTAGGGTAGCATATCGATAACCCATATCGATCAAATCAGAAAAGGATTCTTTCACGTGAGCTGTTATTCTTTCACGGTACTTCTTATTCATCCCTCGTATAAACCTTTCATTTTTTCAAGGGTGTATTCACCAGCTCCAAACCAAATCGAGATGACTCGTTAAATTTGTTCAAATACTGTTCAAATGATAAACTTCCCTGCTTCAAGTTCATAAATTCCTGGTGCATTCTGGAGATATCAGCAGATGGCATATATCGCTACTCAAACACCTCTTTGAATCGAATCCAAGTGAGCTCATCTTCTAGCTCATCTACTGTAACTGTCTCCTACAAAGCTAGAGCTTCCTCTTAGAGTTGACAAGAAGTTATTAATCGCATTTCATCGTCTTCTAATTTCAATCCTTTGAAAATCCTTTCGCACGATCGAATCCAGGCTTGTGATTCGATAATAGACTCCTTGCCACTGAATGGCTTACCACCAAGTCTGGAAAAACTTCAATACAGATCAGCCAGATTCGGTTGAGGTTGAGTAGGTATAGCTGCTTTTGTAGGGACTTGACCAATTGTAGCGGTATTTTCCCGTCCCCTACCTCGTCCTCTTCGCCCGCTCATTCTCACTATCTGTAAATAGTAAGTGTAATGACCTGCAAATCCGTACCCCTTAAGTCAACCCTATTCTACATCAGTCAACTCAAGATGAACGGTAATACGTACCATTTGGGTTAAAGAAGAAGAAGATAGAAAACAACATCAAAATCTAACCATCGCGGTGGAATAAATTATAATAGATAATCACAGATCTTTACACCAAAAACAAATACTATATCTATTTATACATACATCATCAGAGTATACATAATCACACAACTAGACAGTAATCATAATTTGTCCTCACAATCTGAATACACAACGGAATATGTAATCACAAACATGGAAGTACGTATTGACATCCAGCTCGTGTCATGAGCTCCACAACATCCTTTCCTGTATCCTATAATACTCGGTCTGACCCGAGCATTATAGTTAAATAACACCCGAGTCAGTCTGGAATGCCAGCGTGAGAAATCACACTCAAATTGATTATTAAAGTTTCAAAAATCCTTTGAAAATCAAAAGTATGTCGTAAGACCACGCCACAAATAAACATGTCGGGTTTTTACCTTACGATAGCAAAAACACTTCTTATTAAAATTCTCTGATAATATAATAGTGTGTATAGAAAGTAAAATAGAATATAGCTGAAATGCTTGCATTTCACGTTTCAGCAATAGTTGGGCACAATCAAAACCATACAGGCGCGTAGGGAAAATGGATTTCCAACAAATGACTAGGCACTGGGGTACCACCTGTCACGGTATCTGGTCTAGATCAGCATACCGAGGATCACTTCCGACCCCCTGCAACACAAGATCGGGACTACCCCTTACTGGATAATTCCGAGTAAGATCACCCCACAATTAGGATCAGCAACCGCACCACTAAGCCAAATAAAGGGACATCTAGACAGAGATGACCTCACCCTGAAATGGGTGCTACCCACCTAGCCTTGCCGCATAACCCCTGATTTTCAGTCATTCCTAGTTGATGAGGTTTGAGGCTAAGCGCTATCTTTTTAGATAATTTCACTTAGAATGCCCATTGTCCACCTGACGATGTTCTAAAAGCATTCATCCATACAAGTCCGTCCCGGGTTCGAATGGAACCGAAGGCACTATTCCTACTACATCCATTTTGAAAATATCCTCAGGATTAGTAGTGACTAGCCCTTGCACTTCACTGCTCCATCTTCGACTCTGAACTCGTCTTCCTCACGAAAACATACGAATCGGATCGAAGAGGTTTTCAAGAAATTAATCCCGATCCCAGTCTCTTTGAAACGATCAGCGCATTTGGCCAATATTGATAGTCGATTGTTTAACTATCAATTAACATTCATAACAACCATCAACCATAAATAATTTCTCCTGAATTATTTATTATTCTCAAAATATTTTCGCAAGATGTATTTCCATTTTCAACCTTTTGAACACAGTTTCAAACCATCTTCTTTTTACGGAATAAATTTCTCAAATATTTTCTATTTCCACTGAAATCACCAAGTACAAACACTTTAGATTTTAAAATAATTTAAAACTCTTTATTATAAAATATCCTTTAAAACATTTAAATTTAGAACTACTTCAATGCTGTATTAAAAATATATAATTTAGGAATATTTAAAATAAGATTACTTTATAAAATATAAAACTAGATTTTCTCTTTTTTTAAAACGAAATACCAAGACACCTTTAATTAATTACTACGATAATAGATTTGAAAAATATTTACTTACAATTTAAATATATATTTTTCTAAAAAATATAATAAATTTTCCAAAAATGCTTTTTAAAACAAGATTAAAACTTTTAACTTATATTTAAAAATTTACTTTGAAACCATACTTGGCTATCCAGGGAAATATACTTCTCTTCACATCCTTTAAAAATAAATCTCAATTTATTTTTAAACAAAATTTCTCATTCCTTCAATAACTTTCCATCGTGAATTTATTCCTCCAAATATCCATTGATATATTACTTTACTTTTATAAATCCAGTTTATAAATTTCAAAGTCCCACTTCTCCTTTAATGTTCCAACTTCAACCACTTAAATAAATTTTCAAATTGATTTTCAATTTACACCATTCTGAAATAAATTTCTTTACTTACTCAGTTCATTTCAAAATCCATTAATTGTAGACTTTATTATTATTTTTGTTTTAGTTTTAAATCTTTGAACTGAAACATACCAATTTCAGATTTTTCAAATTTCTTCTTTATTCTTAATAATTTAAATCTTAAATTTAAAATAAATGCTTTATTCTTTTAAATAACAACACTGAAGTTTAAAATTTATTATTCCTACTTATTCAAAATTTCCTTTTCATATACGGAGAATTTATTTATTAGAATTTTAAAACCACTGATATCCTTATCCAGTTCATTCTTAATTTATTTAAATTATCTATAATTATTTCACTTACAAATTCTCTTTTTTTTTCTTTTCAGAAATCTAATTCTATATATTTTGGTAACTCAGTGTATCGAAATATTTTCAAGTAAACCATAACATCCGATATTCCAATTATCAATAATATTCATCACAAAATATCAAATATTCATAACAGAGAATATTAAACAATATAGATAATTTTGAGGGATCCAGTTGGATCCCTCCAATCTGTTTCCCTACATCCACAGATGTTAGCACAATATAAAATACCAATTCCACTTCGAGGTGGAATATCACGGTATATGGGTTCTATATAATATCATCCGCTATTATGCAGCACATAGGGTCTCATCCGCTATAATGAGGGAAATCAACCATTCCGTGATATACTATATACCACTATATATAATATTGCACATTAAAACAATTCAGCCATTCAACCAAATATTTAAATTTAAGTATTTAAATTTAAATATCAACCAGATGAGTGAGATTAACTCACCTTTGATCTTTATTTGCAAATTCAATCCATCTTGACTTGTTCCTCCATAATTTTAGACCTTGAATTAATATTTATACAGTTTATCAATATCCAAAATTATTGAACAAATTAAATTCTCATTTGATAAATTTAATTAACCTTTGATTTTTTTAACTAATAGTTTTAGTTTAAACTAATTCCCTCTTTTTTTAAAAAGATGTTTTTGGCAACTAAGATAATTAAACAAGTTTATAAAACAAATTTATCTCTACAATGCTTTATTTTTGGTGATTAAAATAATTAAATGAACCAGTTAAACAAATTAATTTCCTTAATATTTGTTTTAAAATAAATTAGCAAAATTAAAAGTGGAGGTGTGTGTATATATATATATATATATATATATATATATTTCACCTTTGAAACTACATGTACCAAAAAAAATTATTTATCTAGATTCAAAGTTTATTTTATATAATTTCCTATATAGACTTTTTTTTCTACATATATATATTTTATTAAATCAAGCTAAATCGAAAAAAAATGAATACAAATAACTTACAGCCTCCACTGCCTTACGAACCCCACGTCGAACTCCCACGCGAATCCATACCCATCCTGTAACAGCCCTAGTTTTAGATATTTATTTTATTATTAATTATTTAGTTTCAAAGTATATTTTATATAAATTGTGTCTAAAGATATAGTTTAATTATTTAATTTGAAGATATATTTTATAAAATTGCATATGTCAATAAAATCTAGTAATAACTGTGAAATTTTAAGCTAAGTTGAACAGTTGAATTTCGCGTTCAAAAGACGCGTCAATTATAGGGTATAAGTGACGTAATAAAACGTGTGTTTTTAAAATGTTATTTTTATGAATTTTTTTTTTTTTTTTTTTTTTTTTTTTTTGATGTTTTGGACTGCGTCTGTTTAGCGTAGTGTAAAAATCATGTTTTCGTAAAATTTTGGAGAAAAATATCAGTCAGAGATTTTATAACAAACGTTACGTTGCATTAACTGACAGTCTGATTTTAAATAAATTGGTATACGTTTTTCTAAGCTTTGCATAAATTCTTGCCATTCCATTTATTGTTTTCAAACTAAAATCAAATAAATAAAATGAAGTAAAAACTTAACATGGAAGTAACGTGTGAGACAAAAATCCAAGGAGAAATTTGTGCATGCCTAAATTGATACGATACATATCAACTCTTTCGTTCATCCTCTGATGTATACTTACCTTTATTTCTCCCCATATCAACGTATGCCTTAATTAAACCTTTTGTAAATCAAAACTGAATTGAATATGAGTTTGCCTTTCCTTTTCTCAGAAATAAAATCATGCATTGATAACTTCCCTTGTTTATTTCTTCAATCACGTATAAGCATTTATTCAAAGAGAAAACTGAAGCAAATCTCTCGGCCTTCCAGTAAATTCAAAAACTTATAATTTTTGCAAACTGAAAATAAAAAAAAGAACATAAAGTTACGTACAAACTTTATATCCAGGCTTATATCACGCAACTTTTCATTTTGTACGTTTCTTTTTAAAAAGTTTTGCATTAAGTCTGGCCAGTTTGTTTATTAAATCAAACATAGGAGAATCAAAGCATGCTGAAATCACGCATGCATATTTACATATTTTCAAACTTTATATGTTGTGTAACTGCCTAAATCTTATATCACGTAAACATATTTATAACTTTTGTAACTGAAAGCTTTAAATCTCTACAGCTTCCTCTTTTTCCCCTGTGTTTTTGCCTATGATCTAGTATGGTATCTGCGAACGTCCAAATACATTTGTAAACATATTTAATACAAATCAAAATTTATGTAAATATAAATGAATCATCACACACGTATTCATATTTACATATTTATATATATAAAACTGATACTTTAAACCATTTAAGCTGCTTGCCCTTTTCTCCCCATTTGTCCATTTGATTCCGCCTCAAACAAATCCTTTTATCTGCAAATCATCAATCTAAAATCACGCCTACATTAAATAGTATAAGATTTTGAAATCAAAGCTTCTCATAAAAATTGCAGTTATCGCATGCATTAAATCTAGATTTCAATTGGCAGTTTTAAATCACGCATTCATACTTAACCTTGCCTATCTTTTCAACTTCTCAATTCCCATGTATATCTCTCTATTTCACCTTTATTGTGCAATAAATAAATAAATAAATAAATAAAATTTTCCGTTCCTAATCACACATATAATTCAAGCAAAGTATCCTGGAAGGAAATTACACAGTCCATATTCATCAAATCTGGAAATTTATAAGGCACGCATGCTTTTGAAAAAAAAAATTCTTATAACGTGCAAACATTTATATTTGGAAGATATATCACGCATGCATTAAAACTGGAAATGAATCACGCAACCTACAGTTAAAACAAATCTATATGTATTTGCTTGAATCACTAGTTGTATCAGCACCTCTGCCGTTTCTTAAGACCAAGGGAATATTGCATTGTATCACTATTTGCCGTTTGTTTGCCTATAAATCAATGTATAAACTAAATCACGTATAAGCATTTATCATATAGAAACTGATGTTTTCATTCCCATTTATCTCTCCTTTAATTCATACGAAGATTTAAAGCAAATATTTACCAAATCAATGCTTGAAATTTGAACGTATTCCCTGACATCTTGTATAATTGATAACTATTGATTTATCTCCTCTGATTTAGCTCGTCAGTTATATTCAAAGCCCTATATATTTATCCCATTGCTTTAATCACGTGAGTAAACAATTAACATAAGAAACTGATGCATTCAATCAATTGTGTATAACTGGCAGCAGATTTGATTTCTCTTCCTCTTAATATTGAAACCTTTATTTCTTTGAAACTGAAAGGAGAAATCACGCATATATGCAAAACGTTCAGACTTCAAAGCATGTTTGCTTTAACCATGCAACTGTTTAATTGGAACATATTGTGAAATCAAAATATATTCATAATGAGCAGTTTAAAATCACACATATCATCTGGAAAGAAAAAAATATAAATCAAGCACCCTTCAAATGCGCATCAGTTCAAATTTATGTGCCTTGCCGTTTTATCATTTAATCACACATCACATAAATTTGAAGTTATAACAATGTATACCTGCCAAGATACCAGTTCTCTGGTATGAGCTCAAATCACGCAGGAAATTAATCTGGCATTAAATTATCATCAAGCTTTATACGTTGTGAAACTCTTGGCTTCCCCTGTATATTTCGAAGATTTATCCTTTTGCAAACTGATCAGTAAATCACGCTCATAACGTTCTAACAGAGGAGTGGTAGGAGAGATCAACGCTTACATTAATACTCGTACGTTTCATATCTGACTATTTCGCAAAATCCATCTATATATACTTTGCTTTATCTTCTTTAGTTTCATTCTCTCTTGTCTGTTCTTCTCGGGCTCGAACTCTTATCAGGTAAATGGTCTATGTCATTTTCTTTTCTTTGTTCAGATATTTCCTCTTCCTCGAAAATTTTGTTTTATCTCTGCCTTGCTCGGCCACACTACCATTTATCCACTTTGTTTTCTCTAAGAATCTTATCATATGCCTTGAACAACATATGGATCTGGGTTTATAGAGTTTTCTTTTTTTTTCTTTTTTTTTTTTAGTATACATAATTAAGTCAGAGGTACTAACTTTATAGAACTGAGAGGTTACTTTGAAAAAAAATTTTACATATGTAAAACCAAGTTCTATCAAACATCTCATTAACCTGAGTTTTCTTTTGATTTCAAAATCATGGGTTCGACTAGGGGTATAATAAGGAATTTGCTCATTTTTCTCCTTTCAGACAAACTGTATTTGTAAACTTAGACCAGGTTTGGGTTCTAGTTTGGGTAAGTCATTGCAAAAGAGGATAGAAGAAGAAAAGAGCATAGAGGCATATATGAGTGAATTAAGAAAAACGTAGTTGAGTGGTAGTCTGCATTTATAAAATTCATAGGCTGTGCATATCTGTGTATCACACGGTGCACGAATGGATCAGTAAAAACTTGCTTTGGATATGATGACCAAGCCTTGTGAGTGAATTCATCTAACCTGAGTGTTTAGTAAAAGGCTGGAGTTTGGGGATGCTAGTAATAGTTGAAGATAGGATGAGGTGTGTCTGTACAGTTTTTAAGCCTGGAAAGTTTAGATTGAAGATGGATGAAGTCATAAAGCAATGATGCAAATTAAGTTTAAAATGTAAGATAGTAGCTGGATTTGAAAAAGTGACTCTAAGTTTGAGGAAAATTTAAGCAACAACATTTTCATAATACATAGGAATGCAAGTGTGCACGTGTAAAATGTATATATCACGGCCATAAAGCAAAAGAAGTGTGCACGTGTATGCGTATTCAACATTTTGCCGTTTTTGTTTTAGGAAATTTTGTCGTAATTTTTGTGTTAGCATGGTTCACGTTTGGGGTATATTTTGGTCTATTTACACGGTGGAGTGGTCGAGCAAATCAAACCAATTCTCTTCCTATTTTAATTTTTCCTTGACCGTAAATTCTAAAGTCGCGTATTCAATATTTTGAATCCTGTTATAGATTTGAATCTAGGCGACATCCGAAGAATTTTGATCGTTACTCTCTGTCGTTCTTTTTCCGGTGAAATTGTCGTTTTGAAATTCAAATTTTCTGCAGCTTTCAGGTGAGTATTTCTCACCAGACATACGTATTTATATTTTAGTAAATTATTGCAAGTGTATGTGTAAAATTGTATTTCACTATTATCTGTCTGTAGTGTAATATAGAATGACGGACCCCAATTAAATTGACACCTCATCAGTTATTATCTGTTGTATTATATTCTGCAGTTATATTATATTATTGTTTATTTACTGCTTAAATCCCCACTGCAAGTTCCCTGTTATATATATATTGTTATAGGCTGAAATGATAGGCCTAAATAATTATTACTGTTCACTTGTTTGTTAACTGCTGTAAATTTACTTGGGATTGCGGGTTTGAAATGATAGAACCCGGGGTTTTATAAATTACGGGTTGAAATGATATAAATCCGTATCACTTGACCTAGGCTAGAAAACTATATACAGGCCCGTGATTCTTATAATATTTTCTGAAATATTTAAAATTATTTTGGAAGTTAAATATTTGATTTATATCTTTAAAGGAATTTATATTGATTTTTAATAAGTTATAAATAAAGAAATAAATAAATATTTGAATAAATTTATGGAATATAACTTATTTGGTAAATCGGGATTTTGAAAGAATAAGATTTCAGTTAATAAATGAATAAATAAATAGGTTATATTTGGAAATATTTATCAAGTTAAACAATCTATTACAGCATTTAAATGCTGTCTTTTGAAATTTGACTAGTTTTACCCATAACTTTAGGTAGCATTTCCTAAGTGCTATGGAATCTAGAATTTGATTGCTCTAAAATTTATGGAATTTGATAAATTTTATTTTACCTTAAGTTTTGGAAAAACTTAAGACATAATATTTATAACTGTATTTTCCTAAATAAATTAAAGATAAATATTCTGGTATTAAGTAAATTTTGGGAAAAATTTAATGGTTAAAATTTGGAGTTTTATTTATGGAAATTATGGGAATATTCAAGACTAAAAATATAAAACATTGATTTGTGAAAGAATAAAACCCAAACTAAGTTTTGAATAGTAAATACTCGAATTGGATATATATAAAAATTGAAATGGTTTTGGGAACATAAAGGGATATTTAAATTATGGTTAAACTTTAAATAAAGAAATATATTTGTGAAGCTATGTAAATTATCTTCTTTACAAAGTAACCATAAAGTTAACCCATTTATATATATACCGTTGAATGTCCAAACCATTGTGTTTGGGAGTTATGGATTTAAGTAAAGTTTCCAAAACATTATCCTTTGAAGATATAATTCAAATATTTGGTCTCCAGATATTATAAACAGTATGGTTTTGGAAAGAATTATATTTGAATATAACGATATCCTATTGTTTTGGGTTTTAAAATGATATCGTATCTATAGTTTTGAAATGGAAATGTTTATTCTGATTTAAAGTATAAACTGTTTTTAAATAACCACGGGTTATAATAACGAAGGGTTGGCAAAGAGACCGGGATCGGATATGGACATACTCTCTGTCGATACCGAAAACCACTTTGACTAACCGTGTACGCGGTGGAGATTCCAGAATGAAGTAGGTTGGTGGTGACGGTTTCTTGAAAGGTATATACGTGGACCCGACTCCCGTGAGTTGGCATAAGGTGGCTAAAACAGGAGCGATTCTCGGATTAATGAGGTAGCTCCTCTGATCGAACGCACTTCTTCGTATACCATTCTATTGCTTATGTGATTGTTTGGGTGCACCCTTTGATTTGGGAGTGTTGTTCGAGGTGGGCGGTTGCTGCGGCTTCGCGTTACCACCGGTCCGGATAGCAATTGGTATATCTACCCTGGCATTGCCTAGTTGTGCCGTGTCACCTACCATATCGAGCCTTGTACGAGTTTGGTTTTCTCCCGTAGCCCGTGTGGTATCCTCTAGTTGCTTCCCGAGTAGGAGGAGCTATGATATTGGATGGACTACTGGGACTATTACGTGTTAAGGGCTATATGGGTAACCCCTTAATGCTAAGAAATAAGTATGTTTACTTTATAAATAGACACTATTATAATAGCGCAATATACTACATAGTAAATAGTTTAACGGATCCTTAGAGGATGGGCGGTCCCAGGCATCCTTTGAGTTACTTGCTATATATTACAGTACACTTGATTTAGCTTACATTATATAAGTATGTATGTCCTGACTCGAGTGTTTTGTTTTATTGTACGCTCGGGTCAGCCTGAGTTGCAGCTTCAGTTTCTTCTCCGTAGCTAGGACACTCAATAGATCATTCGTGCTATTGGAAGTTGTTTCAGCCTTTATCCTTTCTGGAATTCAAGACTTTGAAGACTCTCTATCTGTGTATGTTAAAATTTGTATTGAGGATTATAGACAATGTAAGTTCTGTTTTGTAAAGATGTATCAGTGGCTTCATGAACCACTAAATTTTTAATTTCCGCTGCGAGATTCTGATATCTGTGTATGTGATTCTGCGATTTATTTACTGTATATTCCGAGTTTTGCCAAATTTATTCTACAATCTATTATTTTGAACTATTCCAGCTCGACATGTTCTATTATTGTCGAATTCGAATGGTACAAAATAGTGGGTCGTTACAGCTGGTATCAGAGCTTTGGCTCTAGGCAAACTCAGAATATATGGTAAATTTGATTTACAGAATCACCTTCGTTTGAGATTGAATCTCTTCCTTTTCGAATTTGGAACATTCCCTGTGGTTCCAAAGTTCACTCGTGTCCCTCACTTTTCATCTACTCAAGATTCTGGAGTATCCCATAACTCCACTTCGGATGATCTTTATAGTGAATTGGCGGTCTCGCCATCGTTCTAATAAAGGGGTGAAACTCCTTTACCATTAGCATTAATTCACCGGAGATTTATATTTATCATCGGTTTATATGCTAGTATCTTTGATTATTCTGAACTCTATCTCTTCGGATCAAATATAGATTTACCCAATCATATCGATCCGACTCTTCAAGTCACGGTTGACCCGGTCAAGGTTGCCCGCGACTTATATATCTTACCCAGTTCCTTATTTTGTTAGTTAATCATCAGATTTTCTGATCCCAACATATCTTGGATTCTATTCGATTTGAGTTCATCAAAATTTGAGTCTCTATCCATGTTTTGGAAATTTACTCCTATATTTGAAAGGAAATCTAAAATATATATAAGTATAAATTTTCAGAAATTTTAATATTTAATTTAACTAGTGTCAGGAGATAATAGTTTGATTTTATTTATGGTTTTGTAAACTATGTGTTTGTCTAAATAATTGAATATAAACAATGGTTATAAATTAATTTAGAAACAGAAATGAATATAAAACAAGAACTTGAGAATTCAATTTCTGATGGTTTCAAACTTTGGGATTAAAATTTTAAAAGTATATATTATTTAAAGTATTTTCAAAATAGAAGTTTGTTTCCCAAAGAATTTTAAAAATTTAGTGCTCTTCTCTTTGTCGCTGGAAAATAATTTCGGTGATGACTACAACATCATCGACATTCATTTTCGAGTTTCGAAGTGAAAGACCATTCTGTAGTCTGGCTACAGTATTACCTTGAGATTTTATTTGATTTGAAATTTCTAAAGTATGACTTAATATATATATATATATAGATATATAATTTAAATTTGATTGACATATTATGAATATATACTTATTTATCTGTAAATGGTTTGAGGGGAATCAGAAATTTAATTCTTAAAATTTTATCTTAAGAAATTTCAATAAATGGAAAATAAAATTCTGAATAAGAAATTCCAACTGGAAATAATTAAATTTGGAAGTTTTAGTTGTATAATACTCAATTTCATTTCAATATAACTTACCTTGATTTTCAAAAGTTAAAAAAATGAATTTGGAAAATATACAATATAAAAAGGATTTTATAACTAAAATTCGAGTGTATAACATTTATTATAACCACTCAAATTTTATTTATAAAATAGGTATTCCAAATAAAGTGTTAGGTTATTTGTTAAATTAAGAATTAAGAAAAATGTTGAACTAATTAGAAATATTATTATATCTGCTGTAGCATATTTTAAGTGCTGCTGTTCTAAAAATAAAATATTATGGAAATTTATAACTGAATAAATGAAGATTATTTTAAAAAGGTGTTATGATTTTAGTAGTATTTCCAAATAATAATCTATAAATTTTAATGACTTTCAAAGTATTATGATTTCAAATTTATTATCTTATCTTGTTTTCCAGACTATCTTAAATGTCCTTGGTTTCCCTATCTTCTACGGATTGGGATGCTATCGCTTATACCAGTCTATTTAGAAATCTCTCTATAGTCTTTAGAAATCTTTGTTACTCCTCAGGATCGGGACATTGTCCCATAGACTGACAGTCGAACTGGAAGGGTAAAACCGACTCTAGAAGATCTTCTTCGTGCTTTAAAATCCGGAACCATCCGTTTAAAATACTTGTTATCTAGCTTATCTTCTTTGTTTCTCTTCTTTCGTTCCTTTTCGAGGACGAAAAGTTCTTAAGTGGGGGAGAGTGTAACAGCCCTAGTTTTAGATATTTATTTTATTATTAATTATTTAGTTTCAAAGTATATTTTATATAAATTGTGTCTAAAGATATAGTTTAATTATTTAATTTGAAGATATATTTTATAAAATTGCATATGTCAATAAAATCTAGTAATAACTGTGAAATTTTAAGCTAAGTTGAACAGTTGAATTTCGCGTTCAAAAGACGCGTCAATTATAGGGTATAAGTGACGTAATAAAACGTGTGTTTTTAAAATGTTATTTTTATGAAATTTTTTTTTTTTTTTTTTTTTTTTTTGATGTTTTGGACTGCGTCTGTTTAGCGTAGTGTAAAAATCATGTTTTCGTAAAATTTTGGAGAAAAATATCAGTCAGAGATTTTATAACAAACGTTACGTTGCATTAACTGACAGTCTGATTTTAAATAAATTGGTATACGTTTTTCTAAGCTTTGCATAAATTCTTGCCATTCCATTTATTGTTTTCAAACTAAAATCAAATAAATAAAATGAAGTAAAAACTTAACATGGAAGTAACGTGTGAGACAAAAATCCAAGGAGAAATTTGTGCATGCCTAAATTGATACGATACATATCAACTCTTTCGTTCATCCTCTGATGTATACTTACCTTTATTTCTCCCCATATCAACGTATGCCTTAATTAAACCTTTTGTAAATCAAAACTGAATTGAATATGAGTTTGCCTTTCCTTTTCTCAGAAATAAAATCATGCATTGATAACTTCCCTTGTTTATTTCTTCAATCACGTATAAGCATTTATTCAAAGAGAAAACTGAAGCAAATCTCTCGGCCTTCCAGTAAATTCAAAAACTTATAATTTTTGCAAACTGAAAATAAAAAAAAGAACATAAAGTTACGTACAAACTTTATATCCAGGCTTATATCACGCAACTTTTCATTTTGTACGTTTCTTTTTAAAAAGTTTTGCATTAAGTCTGGCCAGTTTGTTTATTAAATCAAACATAGGAGAATCAAAGCATGCTGAAATCACGCATGCATATTTACATATTTTCAAACTTTATATGTTGTGTAACTGCCTAAATCTTATATCACGTAAACATATTTATAACTTTTGTAACTGAAAGCTTTAAATCTCTACAGCTTCCTCTTTTTCCCCTGTGTTTTTGCCTATGATCTAGTATGGTATCTGCGAACGTCCAAATACATTTGTAAACATATTTAATACAAATCAAAATTTATGTAAATATAAATGAATCATCACACACGTATTCATATTTACATATTTATATATATAAAACTGATACTTTAAACCATTTAAGCTGCTTGCCCTTTTCTCCCCATTTGTCCATTTGATTCCGCCTCAAACAAATCCTTTTATCTGCAAATCATCAATCTAAAATCACGCCTACATTAAATAGTATAAGATTTTGAAATCAAAGCTTCTCATAAAAATTGCAGTTATCGCATGCATTAAATCTAGATTTCAATTGGCAGTTTTAAATCACGCATTCATACTTAACCTTGCCTATCTTTTCAACTTCTCAATTCCCATGTATATCTCTCTATTTCACCTTTATTGTGCAATAAATAAATAAATAAATAAATAAAATTTTCCGTTCCTAATCACACATATAATTCAAGCAAAGTATCCTGGAAGGAAATTACACAGTCCATATTCATCAAATCTGGAAATTTATAAGGCACGCATGCTTTTGAAAAAAAAAATTCTTATAACGTGCAAACATTTATATTTGGAAGATATATCACGCATGCATTAAAACTGGAAATGAATCACGCAACCTACAGTTAAAACAAATCTATATGTATTTGCTTGAATCACTAGTTGTATCAGCACCTCTGCCGTTTCTTAAGACCAAGGGAATATTGCATTGTATCACTATTTGCCGTTTGTTTGCCTATAAATCAATGTATAAACTAAATCACGTATAAGCATTTATCATATAGAAACTGATGTTTTCATTCCCATTTATCTCTCCTTTAATTCATACGAAGATTTAAAGCAAATATTTACCAAATCAATGCTTGAAATTTGAACGTATTCCCTGACATCTTGTATAATTGATAACTATTGATTTATCTCCTCTGATTTAGCTCGTCAGTTATATTCAAAGCCCTATATATTTATCCCATTGCTTTAATCACGTGAGTAAACAATTAACATAAGAAACTGATGCATTCAATCAATTGTGTATAACTGGCAGCAGATTTGATTTCTCTTCCTCTTAATATTGAAACCTTTATTTCTTTGAAACTGAAAGGAGAAATCACGCATATATGCAAAACGTTCAGACTTCAAAGCATGTTTGCTTTAACCATGCAACTGTTTAATTGGAACATATTGTGAAATCAAAATATATTCATAATGAGCAGTTTAAAATCACACATATCATCTGGAAAGAAAAAAATATAAATCAAGCACCCTTCAAATGCGCATCAGTTCAAATTTATGTGCCTTGCCGTTTTATCATTTAATCACACATCACATAAATTTGAAGTTATAACAATGTATACCTGCCAAGATACCAGTTCTCTGGTATGAGCTCAAATCACGCAGGAAATTAATCTGGCATTAAATTATCATCAAGCTTTATACGTTGTGAAACTCTTGGCTTCCCCTGTATATTTCGAAGATTTATCCTTTTGCAAACTGATCAGTAAATCACGCTCATAACGTTCTAACAGAGGAGTGGTAGGAGAGATCAACGCTTACATTAATACTCGTACGTTTCATATCTGACTATTTCGCAAAATCCATCTATATATACTTTGCTTTATCTTCTTTAGTTTCATTCTCTCTTGTCTGTTCTTCTCGGGCTCGAACTCTTATCAGGTAAATGGTCTATGTCATTTTCTTTTCTTTGTTCAGATATTTCCTCTTCCTCGAAAATTTTGTTTTATCTCTGCCTTGCTCGGCCACACTACCATTTATCCACTTTGTTTTCTCTAAGAATCTTATCATATGCCTTGAACAACATATGGATCTGGGTTTATAGAGTTTTCTTTTTTTTTCTTTTTTTTTTTTAGTATACATAATTAAGTCAGAGGTACTAACTTTATAGAACTGAGAGGTTACTTTGAAAAAAATTTTTACATATGTAAAACCAAGTTCTATCAAACATCTCATTAACCTGAGTTTTCTTTTGATTTCAAAATCATGGGTTCGACTAGGGGTATAATAAGGAATTTGCTCATTTTTCTCCTTTCAGACAAACTGTATTTGTAAACTTAGACCAGGTTTGGGTTCTAGTTTGGGTAAGTCATTGCAAAAGAGGATAGAAGAAGAAAAGAGCATAGAGGCATATATGAGTGAATTAAGAAAAACGTAGTTGAGTGGTAGTCTGCATTTATAAAATTCATAGGCTGTGCATATCTGTGTATCACACGGTGCACGAATGGATCAGTAAAAACTTGCTTTGGATATGATGACCAAGCCTTGTGAGTGAATTCATCTAACCTGAGTGTTTAGTAAAAGGCTGGAGTTTGGGGATGCTAGTAATAGTTGAAGATAGGATGAGGTGTGTCTGTACAGTTTTTAAGCCTGGAAAGTTTAGATTGAAGATGGATGAAGTCATAAAGCAATGATGCAAATTAAGTTTAAAATGTAAGATAGTAGCTGGATTTGAAAAAGTGACTCTAAGTTTGAGGAAAATTTAAGCAACAACATTTTCATAATACATAGGAATGCAAGTGTGCACGTGTAAAATGTATATATCACGGCCATAAAGCAAAAGAAGTGTGCACGTGTATGCGTATTCAACATTTTGCCGTTTTTGTTTTAGGAAATTTTGTCGTAATTTTTGTGTTAGCATGGTTCACGTTTAGGGTATATTTTGGTCTATTTACACGGTGGAGTGGTCGAGCAAATCAAACCAATTCTCTTCCTATTTTAATTTTTCCTTGACCGTAAATTCTAAAGTCGCGTATTCAATATTTTGAATCCTGTTATAGATTTGAATCTAGGCGACATCCGAAGAATTTTGATCGTTACTCTCTGTCGTTCTTTTTCCGGTGAAATTGTCGTTTTGAAATTCAAATTTTCTGCAGCTTTCAGGTGAGTATTTCTCACCAGACATACGTATTTATATTTTAGTAAATTATTGCAAGTGTATGTGTAAAATTGTATTTCACTATTATCTGTCTGTAGTGTAATATAGAATGACGGACCCCAATTAAATTGACACCTCATCAGTTATTATCTGTTGTATTATATTCTGCAGTTATATTATATTATTGTTTATTTACTGCTTAAATCCCCACTGCAAGTTCCCTGTTATATATATATTGTTATAGGCTGAAATGATAGGCCTAAATAATTATTACTGTTCACTTGTTTGTTAACTGCTGTAAATTTACTTGGGATTGCGGGTTTGAAATGATAGAACCCGGGGTTTTATAAATTACGGGTTGAAATGATATAAATCCGTATCACTTGACCTAGGCTAGAAAACTATATACAGGCCCGTGATTCTTATAATATTTTCTGAAATATTTAAAATTATTTTGGAAGTTAAATATTTGATTTATATCTTTAAAGGAATTTATATTGATTTTTAATAAGTTATAAATAAAGAAATAAATAAATATTTGAATAAATTTATGGAATATAACTTATTTGGTAAATCGGGATTTTGAAAGAATAAGATTTCAGTTAATAAATGAATAAATAAATAGGTTATATTTGGAAATATTTATCAAGTTAAACAATCTATTACAGCATTTAAATGCTGTCTTTTGAAATTTGACTAGTTTTACCCATAACTTTAGGTAGCATTTCCTAAGTGCTATGGAATCTAGAATTTGATTGCTCTAAAATTTATGGAATTTGATAAATTTTATTTTACCTTAAGTTTTGGAAAAACTTAAGACATAATATTTATAACTGTATTTTCCTAAATAAATTAAAGATAAATATTCTGGTATTAAGTAAATTTTGGGAAAAATTTAATGGTTAAAATTTGGAGTTTTATTTATGGAAATTATGGGAATATTCAAGACTAAAAATATAAAACATTGATTTGTGAAAGAATAAAACCCAAACTAAGTTTTGAATAGTAAATACTCGAATTGGATATATATAAAAATTGAAATGGTTTTGGGAACATAAAGGGATATTTAAATTATGGTTAAACTTTAAATAAAGAAATATATTTGTGAAGCTATGTAAATTATCTTCTTTACAAAGTAACCATAAAGTTAACCCATTTATATATATACCGTTGAATGTCCAAACCATTGTGTTTGGGAGTTATGGATTTAAGTAAAGTTTCCAAAACATTATCCTTTGAAGATATAATTCAAATATTTGGTCTCCAGATATTATAAACAGTATGGTTTTGGAAAGAATTATATTTGAATATAACGATATCCTATTGTTTTGGGTTTTAAAATGATATCGTATCTATAGTTTTGAAATGGAAATGTTTATTCTGATTTAAAGTATAAACTGTTTTTAAATAACCACGAGTTATAATAACGAAGGGTTGGCAAAGAGACCGGGATCGGATATGGACATACTCTCTGTCGATACCGAAAACCACTTTGACTAACCGTGTACGCGGTGGAGATTCCAGAATGAAGTAGGTTGGTGGTGACGGTTTCTTGAAAGGTATATACGTGGACCCGACTCCCGTGAGTTGGCATAAGGTGGCTAAAACAGGAGCGATTCTCGGATTAATGAGGTAGCTCCTCTGATCGAACGCACTTCTTCGTATACCATTCTATTGCTTATGTGATTGTTTGGGTGCACCCTTTGATTTGGGAGTGTTGTTCGAGGTGGGCGGTTGCTGCGGCTTCGCGTTACCACCGGTCCGGATAGCAATTGGTATATCTACCCTGGCATTGCCTAGTTGTGCCGTGTCACCTACCATATCGAGCCTTGTACGAGTTTGGTTTTCTCCCGTAGCCCGTGTGGTATCCTCTAGTTGCTTCCCGAGTAGGAGGAGCTATGATATTGGATGGACTACTGGGACTATTACGTGTTAAGGGCTATATGGGTAACCCCTTAATGCTAAGAAATAAGTATGTTTACTTTATAAATAGACACTATTATAATAGCGCAATATACTACATAGTAAATAGTTTAACGGATCCTTAGAGGATGGGCGGTCCCAGGCATCCTTTGAGTTACTTGCTATATATTACAGTACACTTGATTTAGCTTACATTATATAAGTATGTATGTCCTGACTCGAGTGTTTTGTTTTATTGTACGCTCGGGTCAGCCTGAGTTGCAGCTTCAGTTTCTTCTCCGTAGCTAGGACACTCAATAGATCATTCGTGCTATTGGAAGTTGTTTCAGCCTTTATCCTTTCTGGAATTCAAGACTTTGAAGACTCTCTATCTGTGTATGTTAAAATTTGTATTGAGGATTATAGACAATGTAAGTTCTGTTTTGTAAAGATGTATCAGTGGCTTCATGAACCACTAAATTTTTAATTTCCGCTGCGAGATTCTGATATCTGTGTATGTGATTCTGCGATTTATTTACTGTATATTCCGAGTTTTGCCAAATTTATTCTACAATCTATTATTTTGAACTATTCCAGCTCGACATGTTCTATTATTGTCGAATTCGAATGGTACAAAATAGTGGGTCGTTACACATCCTCCATCACATCACGTCACCAATCGAACGCGACTCTCTCTCCAACCCTAACCGCAACGTGAAGCCACCAACCTCCTTGCTCGTGCGCCTTGTCCCCACATCACCCCTCCCCAACTGCCTACGCTCGCGCATCCACCCTTTCCATTGCGCGACCAAACCCAATCATGATTAACCCTATCTGCCCTCTACGTCTCGTTTCCCTCCAACGCCGCGTTGCTTTTGTCGAGCGAAGGCGTTGCGCGTGACTTCAGGAAATCGTGATCGATTCGACTGCGTGATAGTTTTTTTTATTAATTGGGTTCAATTTCGAAATGTAAGAAGGAAGGGGAATCGAGCTGAAGGTCGAATGAGAGAGGGGAGAAGGGGAAATGAAGGGCTCGGGTTCGATTTGAAAATGGATGAGAGCGGGCATTTTTTTCCGTTAGTGTATGATGTGAATTACTGGGGAAGATACAGGAAGAAAGGTATAAGATATTGGCGTTTAACGAAATCAGATGGCTTCGATTATACGCTAGGCTAAGGTTGACTTGACCCGTTATAATATTATATAGTTTCAAATATCACATATCCCATGTTTAACAATAAAAATTCCGACCTCCAACCGAGGCATGCCGCTAGGCGTTTATAATGTTAAACCCTATTCCAAACGCAATGGAAAATGTTACGAGTCCTAACTTGATCGTATGGAGAAGATAGCTTTTTGGGACCCAGTTATTATATTTAATTTTCGATATAGATTTAAGCGCGTTTATATGTCGTATGCTTACACAGCAACTCCAAACACTACGAAAATTGAAATCCGATAATAGTATAATATTACGGATCCAATGGAATTGGTTTTGTCGAAATCTGAGACTGTGCCTCGGAAGGCTATTATAAAACGTCGATTTAAACAATATGTTTTAAAACTTAACAAAACATTTCCAAATTCAATTTCAACATTTTTACTATCTTTAGTGCTATCGATATAATTTTTACAAACCCTTAAATTATTTTTAGCAAGCTTAAAACTCTTCCAGTAATTAAATCCAATAATTACATTTCCAAAAAATGGTGATATTTGAAATTTAAGTTACAAACTAACTTTTAAATATTAAAATCAATTAAATATCCCAATTTAAATTGTCCAAAATTCTGGGTCGTCATAGTAAGAAAAACTTGATTTATGCATACGGACAAGATATCTTAGGGATATCAACAGTTTAAAGAAATAGACCAAGAATTTTAGGGTTTCGATCTCTCGGGTTATACTATTCCAGGGTATACTTCTCCTTATCTCTAATGAGCCACCTAATATGTTATATTCCGTTGCTAAAGTTCTGATTCAACCTTTAGCTCTGATACCACTTGTCACGACCCAAAATTCAGTGTTCAGAAATAGACATCAAATACCTCATTTGTATTCGATTGTCGGAGATTCAAACGTTGAACTCCAGCTCGGATGGAGCTTATAGCAACTTTAGATGAATATAAACAGCGGAAACAAAACGAATTATCATTGATCACAACACCGATACAACATCATCACAATATCCATTACAACATTGAACACTAACATCAGAGTTATACATGATACAATAACAAATGATAACACCACAGCAGAAAAGATAACAGAGTTATCACAACTTCAAGAGAGTCTTCAAAAGAAAGAGAGCGAGAATCCCAACTACGCACCTTCAGAACCAAAAACTTCAAACGGTTTCCAAGGACAAAAGCTTTCAAAATTTAATAGCTTCTAAAAAGACTTCAAAAAAACTCCAAGCTAGCTCCAAACATGGATAACCTGCTTCTAGGCTACCCTTATGGAAATTATGGGCACCCAGAGTTTAGGAAGGGAACAATAAACTCCGGGTCAGTCATAGGACTGGTATGAGTAAACAAAAATAGTTGTTTGAACAAAACATTTTATAAAAGAACTCTGTTATGCTATTTAAAAATGAAACTACCATAAGGCCTCCCTGTGCATACACAATGCAATTGCACAATTGGAGGAGATTTCTCCTTATGATAGCCAAACATGCTTGATACGAGAAAACTCTTTTGATATTATTATTAGTGCATAGTGTGAAAACATTCTGAAAGTATAATATTAATCTTAGCCAGCATAGGTACCATTATACTATGCCTACTATAGCTACCACCTGAGGTGGCAGGTTATACAATTGCAATCGTAAAGGGCTCGTATTGTTTGATTGGATTTCGAACGAATGGTCAGGCTAAGGAACTCTTACTAAATGGAACGCCTCTGGAGGGACGCCCCCAAGAACCAAACTGGATCTCTACCAACACAAGGCCGGGTTACCTCTATAACTAGGTAACACCAACAAGTAAGCCATCGCCGGTCGTTGCCTACCTTTATCCCGGGATTTACCAACAAATAGCAACAACCACATAGTTAAATATCTGGGCTCCATACCATGATACCACCTCTTATCTAGAAGCAAATGAACATACCCTAGGGGGCGACCCCTAATAACCTTGCCACAACATTCCCGTTTCAACCATTACTGGGTTATGAGTTTCGACGAAGTCTC
The DNA here is from genome assembly GCA_030765085.1 of Allium cepa. Taxonomy (NCBI): domain Eukaryota; kingdom Viridiplantae; phylum Streptophyta; class Magnoliopsida; order Asparagales; family Amaryllidaceae; genus Allium; species Allium cepa. Next base: position 621,278,272 of record CM060942.1, read on the forward strand.
GTTCACAAAGCTACGCTTTTTACAAAAGTCATGCTTCGATCAACAAATGATCAGCAGCACTCAGCATGCCACACTACCAAGTTGGGAGTATATCATAAATAACCATCAACTACATAACCTTAGAGCTCTTACGTCTCAGAGAAGGGTGTTAAGATAAGAGAATAAATTCTCCTCCACCAAGAGAAATGTATTTGAAAGAAATCAGCTTTATATCTCAAAGTGTAAAGTTAGATTACAACCATACAAGTCCGTTGCGGGTTCGAACGGAACCGAAGGCACTTCTAGAGAAGCCCTTGCAATCCGGGCATCCACAATCCCGATCGGACTTTCCATCACATATGGAGATCTCTATACCGGAGCAACTTAGTGCAGAGTCATTCGACAGGTTATCCTATCGTTCTCATAGACACCTGGTCTTCATCACCGTCTTCAAATGCTTTCCATTTGGTCGTATCACTATTCGGAATGGGTTATATGACACAAAAGTCCTCTCCCAGCTAAACCGAATAGTGAACGCTTAATTTAAAAACACGTGGATATATCATTCACAAAGATTCACCATTAAGGTTCGATGTGGGTTTCGAATAACCAACTGAAATCTGACTCCCTGTCGCATCGAAATTCGAATGCCATTTTACAGGCCAATGGGTTTTCACATTCACATAGAAACAAATCACAGATATCACAGCTTAGCACAAATCAATTCATATTAAATGGTACCACAATCACATATCAGAGGTATCAATCAATATAAAGCATTCAATAATAATCAATCATCTACAATAAAGATGAATAAATCATGTGATTATAATTAATTAATCACATAATTATTTTCATTAATTATCCTTAATTAATGATTAATTATTCTTAATTATAAATTAATTAATCCTTAATTACTAATTAATTAATCTTAATTATTTCATTAATTAAATATTTATTAGTTAATTACCTTAATGAATTAATCCTTAATTATAAATTAATTAAACTTAAATAATTAATTAACCTTTAATTAATTATTCTTTAATTATTTAAGTAATTATAAATCATTTGTCTTGATTTATCATTTAATCATTATCAAAATCTTTAATTAATAAACCTTATAATTAATCATTATTAACACACTAATTTATTCAAGAAATTAAGGTAAATCAAAACATCATTTTATCTTAATTAATTACATCATTTATTTAAAATAGTTAATTAATAAATAATGTCACAAATTAAATAAATTAAAACTTAATCACTTTTAACATAATTTTCTTTAATCCTTTATAAATTTAAATTTTAAACCAAAACAATTATACAAAACATGGTTATTAGAATGTTTTAAAATTTAAATTTGGTTTCAAAGTTAAAACTGTTTTTATATGTCAACCTGAGACTTACTTCGAGCATCACCTGGGCTAACACGCTACCTTCTTCGAGTTTTTCTCAAAATCCACCCGTATTCCTTTTCATAACCTTAATTTTTTGGTTAAATTTTATAAAACCCGATACACACCCCAAACTACCCGAGCCAGGTCTCGAGCCAGTGATGCAAGTACTCGAAGATAACTTCGAGTTAAAATCCTTCGTTCCTAACCCATTGCCTACTGATACCAAACTGGCACCATGCACATACACATGAACTCCGGCCACCTACAAACCAAGCTCCGACCTCCCACACATCGACGACGACCCATACTTGTCCCACGAACACCCAGAAATCAGAGTCGATGTCGAACTTGCAAACGAACTTTCTGACCAAACTGGAACCAAAAACGATCATCACGAAATTGCCTCATTCTTCCACCTCTGGCCATTAGAGGTCACATGATCGCCCCCGTAGCTTCATCCAGACCTCACGCTACTATCCCCATCGGAGCAATCAACTCCGGTCACCTGAGGATGACGCAGAAATAGAAATTCCGACCAATATAAAAACACTAGCTTAAACCCTAGATAAACGTCGTTCGGCCACCACGATTAAATTATAATTTTCCGAGCATTTTTCCCCGAACCCACATCACCTACGCCATCTCTAGCCATGTCCCCAACCATGCTCATTGTTGAACATGCGAGTATATGATTTTTGTTTGATGATAATAAACATATATATATGTATATATATATTCATTTAAATGTATTTGTTAATGTACTATTTTATTTTTCACATAATTAAATAAATATTTGATGAATAAAATAAATAACACGAAATTTAAATTCAAACAGATATTTTATTCAAACAAATATTTATTACAATTTTGAATAGTACAAATTCAAGCTCTCACTATACATACACAATTTCAATTACAATACAAATTTGATTACATCACAATTTCTAATTTACAAATGTACCTCACTACAATTCACTTATTCACTTGTATTTTATCTTCAACTTGAATCCAGCATCTGAGCAATCTGTAAAAATAAATACTAACACAGTAAAATTGAAAAGAAATATTTTTGCAGCGTAAAAGAAAATGTAATTTTGAAAATATTATTTGCCAAAGTTATTTGGGTTGTTCGTCATCATTTAATTCGAATTCATCAAAAACGAATAGCTTATGACATGCACAGTGTATCACTATACATGCCATAATGCTGTGCACGCCGATATATACACTTGATAAAGTTACAGGGATAGATGAGCACAAGGCCAAACCCAAATCAAAAGCTGGGTTCAACTCAAGTGCAATAAAAATAATGTCACGATATCAGCACAAGGTCAAACCCGAGCTAATAGCTGGATTCAACACATGTGCAAATTCAAATGAAATGGTCAAGACACAAAAACTCAAGTCTCGTCCAAAGTTCAAGTCAATCACCAGAAAACAGGGACTGCAATAGTTCTGACCAAACAATAGAGTTCAATATCCACTCAAGCTAAATGAAGACTAGCTAAACAATCATGTAACATGAAGAAGTCAACACATATGATCAGAAACAATGCAACAGTCAATATCAAGGCATGAACCAGACAAGAAGCACAGGGATGCAAGCATTAAGTAGCAGTTTTGAACAAGACATAAATGTCGAAGTCATGCAACATCATGTAGACATCAAGTAGATGAGCAAGGCTGCAAACATACATCATGAAACCAGAGTACACAACAACCACCAAAAATGTTATCCAAATCAGCACTGAGCATACAGCAAGGCCAAATACACACAAAACAACAAAGACAAAAGAAAGTCAAGTACAACTCTAACTGGAGACACACAGAGGCAATATCAAAGACAAATGAAAGTCTTGCCATACGGAATCAACCACCATGGAACCAAGTTCAACAACATCAAATGAACAGTGTAGAGCTTCAAACAGTACACCATAAATTGACAACAAAATTCATCATATGACAAGAATGAAGCAACACAAACTGACTCAAGGGAACAAAGCCTCATCACCAACATGACTCAATGCATACACCATAATTATCGACTAGACTACACAATGAACTAGCAGTAAACAAAAAGGCAGTGCAACATGACATTAGGCTAGCATGAACAAGAAAACAGCTACAATACATGGAAATGGTTATGCAATATGCATACAACCAAAATTCAAGCCAGAGAAGAATGCACATACTAGAATGAAACTGTGATACCAAAGACATGTACAAGTGTAGTCTCAGCAAAAAAATATGCAGCGCACAAATATCATGGACCAGACTTCGAATCAAGCAATGCAGACAACGGTGGCTTGAACACACATGTACAAAGTCAGTGACAATGTCAAATGTTATCACCATAGCCGAAGTCATCAGAATTTCATGGAACGACAAAGAAAAATTGAACAGGTCAAGTATGCTACAGAGATGAACAAAATCAAGGTACAAATCAAGATCATCAGGGAAGGAACTAAATGTCGGAAGCAAATAGTCTCACAAATCAAAGTGGCCAAAGTCAACCATGACAACAGTCAAAAATTCTACTGGTCAAAGCAAATGTCAGAGCCGTGAAGAACAAGGTGTCAAACAAATGAACAAATCAAACAAGCCATGGTGGCCACATAAGAAATCAACACCCTATTAATCAAGAAAACTAATTATACGAATTGAAAATGTAAGAATTCATCACAATCATCAATGCAAAATCGAACGACAAGTAAAAAATTGAATTAGTATGAAATATATGAACGAAAAATAAGGAATTTGATTACTATATAAGCCCTAAAACATCATCGGCAAAAGATATTCGAGTTCGAGCTAAACAGAGAAGAACAAACCATAAAACTCGAATCAAAGTCGAGAGCTGTATAAATCAAAAAGGAACAAACGTACCAATTCTTTCAATAATCAAACTCGACTAATTGGAAGCTATCGTAAACAAAGATTGAAGCTACCGTGAACATATATTCAACTGAAGAAAGGATTCAAAGCATCATTGCATTCAATTTGACAAAGCGGCGACTTCTAATTTAACATTGCCCTATAAAATGAAAGTGGAACGAACGAACAAAAGAAAGCTGCCTTTTTTCTTTCCCAAAGGATGGGGCCGATAATATAAAAAGCAAAAGGAGCCTACTTTTATTTAGGCCGGCTTGTTTAATTTGGGCTTTATATTTTGATTAGGGTTTTGTGTGTTTTAAAATTGTTTTTAAATTTGTATTTTTCTTTTAAACCTGTGTATTGTCTACTAATCATGTTACTAGGGGATAAACTACGTGGCGTAGTTTGAGAATTCGCAACTCAATGGCTGAGTTGTGGCAAGGTTTTGAGCATAGAGCAAAGACTAGTCGATAGCGGGTTTCACGAGTTTATGTGTGTAAGCGTCCGACTGTTTAATTTCTAGTAGAAACCTTGGGGGCAGCACGTATGCAGGGTTTTGCCGAAATTGGGTAAATTCTGTGTCGTTCTATTTCTGCATTTATTATTCTACTATTATCCATGCTGCTATTATTCAGATATATCTGTGTTGACAATATTTTATAAACTTCGGTAATAAATTTTTATAATTAATTGCATCACCCTATTCACCCCTCTCTAGGGTGAAATCGATCCTACAAGTGGTATCAGAGCTAGGTACAAATGCCATTTTTGTTTTTAATAAATTAATTTTTCAAAACCAATTTTTGTTTTAAAATTTTGAATTTTTAAAATGGCTTCTTTTAATACTACTTTTGTTGAGGGTCGGTCTAATATTATCCCTCCTATTTTTGACGGAACAGATTTTTTAAATTGGAAATTGGAAATTAAAAATGGAATTTTATTTAAAATCTGTTAATATTAAATGTTGGGATATTATCGAAATGGGTGTAATATAACAGATGAGAAAATTACCTTGATTAATGCTCTTGTTATGTATATATAATATTCTTATATTAATCAAGATAATTTTAACTTTATCTCTCATTGTGAAAATGCACAGGAAATCTAGAATGCTTTTGATGCAATATATGGTGCAAAAGTCAACAACAATGAGAAATCATCCTCAATCGACTTAGTTAAAGAAACGAGCTTAATAGGATTGGTAAAAAGCAGTAGTGATGAGGATGATGATTATGAAGCAGCTGAGCTGGCGCTACTAATAAAGATATTCAAAAGGTGGAACCACAAATACGGAAATCCAGCTTCAAATCAACATTTGAAAAGCAGAATAATCAAAGCACAAGCAACTCAGAAGAATACGAGATCATTTGTCACAAGTGCAACAAACCCAGTCATATCAAGCCCAATTATCCTCGAATTCAACACGGCAAAGAAAAGAATTCAAAAAGGAGAAATTTGGCAGCCACGTGGAATACAGGTGATGAAGATAATAAAAGTACTGGCAGTGAGAGTGAGAAAGCAGATATGTGCCTTCAAGGTAATATAACTGATAGCGACGATGATGAGCCAAGCGAGGTATCAAAACTCACTCACTCAGAATTACTTATATATTTCCACGAAGTAAATGGCTGTTTTGAACGACTTAAGGAGAAGTACGCCAAACTTGAATCTCAAAGAGATACTTTGATAGAAGTAAATGAACAGCTTGAACAATCAGTTAAAAACTATCAAAACAAGTGTCCTAAGTGTGACAAGTTCCACTATTTGAAAAAGAGATTAAAAAAATCAGAAATCAAAATTAAATCGCTTGAAAATGAAATTCTGATTTTGAAAGAGAGTGAAAATACAAGAAGAGAAAATTATATTAAAAGGTGCATATAATTGTTAAACGAAAATGAATCTACCAAAACATAAGTCCAACAACTGTCAACGACTTTAGATAAATTTTCAAAAAGTGAGAAATCGTTGAATATGCTATTAGGAAAAAAAATATTAATACAGTTAGACAAGGACTTGGGTATAATCAATTGAAAATGTTAAAAATGATATTAATCAAGTCAATTCAATGTGCACAATTTGCAGAAAATTTTGACACGATCAAAACAATTGTTGGTATAGACCCAAACACATGAAAACTATACCAATTTGGGTTCCAAAAGGCACAAATATAAAATCTCTCAAAGTTAAACAAATTTGGTGCCGAAAGGAACATATATAAATAGTTTTGGGTCTTCACAAAATTATTTTCCAAAATATTCTGCCACTAACAATCATGGACCTATAAAAACAAATAGGTCACAAAAATCTTTCATTGTGTAGGTGTGGTGGCAGGCTAAGGAACTATAATAGTGTTACCTGGATTCTAGCTGTTCTAAGGACACAACGAGCGACAAATCAAACTTCCTTAGCCTAATACAAAGGTGAAAGAATCACAATTAGACAACAACGAAAAAATATCGTAAAGGTGAATGAGGTAACGGTATATTCATCTTGAACAATATATTAATGTGATAATCTGCACCATATCAGATTTGAATTAATTTAGCCAGTAATGTAATGATGAAATAAATGATGATCTTGATTCTGGCTTTTTCAAAATTGTTGGCCAATTATACTTTTCATACCTAGAACACTACATGCATCTCTAGAGTCTTTGAATTATTTCGTATAAACTTGTTTCTACTAATGATGGTATCTTATTGACTGCTTATTAATCTCAGCGCACGTAAATATATTTATTTATCCTACGTTCTAAATTTGACACTGTATTCACTGGTTTGTTGATTGGCACATCTTCAAATTCAAATTCAAGAGAATTTCATTTAAAAGATGTTAAAATTGATTTTAAGATATTTTGATGCACATTTCATGGTCCGGTCTATCAAATTCAATTAATGATAATTTTGAGTGAAAGAATAATTCAGATGCAGATTACACTGGTAATCTAGTTGATAGAAAAATTACTAGTGGAACATGACTTATGTTGAGACATTTAGTAACTGCATCGTTTTTCAAAGAAAATATCCGCATATTTTTCATTTTAAATAATTCTCAAATAGCAGAAGTTTTCTTATAAAACCCCTTTTAGAAAATCATTTTTGACTTTGTTTTTCAGATTAGTCATTTTTAGAAAAAATTGATTTTATAATTATTTTTGAATTTAATTTTAAATTATTGCATTGACTAATCTGACTCCCTACTAATTATCGAAAGGATAAATAGTGTTTGAAAAAATGATGAGTGTTGATATTAATCATATATTATAACTTGAGACGATATAATTAGTAAATTTCTTTAGAAATTTAAACAACAATTATAAACACTTTTTGTTAGTAAAAATTCCATGATTATTTCTATTTCTATCATTTTCTATCGGCCATCACTCATCATAATCCATTATAGTATGTCAATATGTGGTGATTTAAACAGGAATCATTCGTTTTTCATTTTATATTCAAAAAATTAATAATAATAATCCAATGTATTCACTCTCATTTAAAAGTCCTCACGGTTATGCATGAGTGAACTACTTGGAATTTTTGACTATGTGCTTCTATGCTCATTTAAAAGTCCTCACAGTTATGCGTGTATGGAAAGCATATCAAAATTGATTTATTAAATAAACAAGTTGATTCTAGTCCCATTTAAAAGTCCACATGGTTATGCGTGGTTAGAAGATACTCAAATTCATTTTTAAAAATAAAATAAAATTGGAATACTACTAATCTCATTTAAAAGTCCTAATGGTTATGCATGGTTGGTAAATATTCAAATTCCTAATATAAATATACCACAATTAGACACAAATGTATGGCTATATATGATGACATCATTCACATCATTCTAAAAGTGGAATATGCGCGTAACAGAGTATTTATGATTTTTGTTTGATTTTTATTGAAATTTAATATTTTTATTCGATTAAGTTTTAATGTTGTATTAATATCTATCACTTTATCTCTATTTTTCTAACACTATTACTCTTTTGCTGATAACAAAAGAGGGAGAGAAAAGTTAAGATTTTGTCAAATAAAATCAAGTAAAGGTCAAATATTTTCTATTTGCATCTAGGCTCATTTGCATATTTTTAATGACATGCATATATGAAGGGGGAGCTTTTTGTAGAGAGGGAGCATTCAAATAGGGGGAGAAAATTGAATGATCAAATACATTTAACAAATTCAAAATCTAAAATATATGTTTGTTATTATCAAAAAGGGAAGATTGTTGAATATGTGAGTACATGATTTTTGTTTGATCATAATAAACATATATATATATTCATTTAAATGTATTTGTTAATTTACTATTTTATTTTTCACATAATTAAATAAATATTTGGTGAATAAAATAAATAACACGGAATTTAAATTCAAGCAGATATTTTATTCAAACAAATATTTATTACAATTTTGAATAGTACAAATTCATGCTCTCACTATACATATACAATTTCAATTACAATACAAATTTGATTACATCACGATTTCTAATTTACAAATGCACCTCAATACAATTCACTCATTCACTCGTATTTTATCTTCAACTTGAATCCAGCATCTGAGCAATCTGCAAAAATAAATACTAACGCGGTAAAATTGAAAAGAAAATATTTTTACAGCGTAAAAGAAAATGTAATTTTGAAAATATTATTTGCCTGAGTTATTTGGGTTGTCCGTCATTATTTAATTCGAATTCATCATACACGAACAGCTAGTGACATGCACAGTGTATCACTGTACATGCCATAAGGCCACGCACACCGATATATACACCTGATAAAGTTACAGGGACAGGTGAGCACAAGGTCAAATCCAAATCAATAGCCGGGTTTAACTCAAGTGAAATAAAAATAATGTCACAATATCAGCACAAAGTCAAACCCGAGCTATTAGCTGGATTCAACACATGTGCAAATTCAAATGAAATGGTCAAGACTCAAAAATTCAAGTCTCGCCCAAAGTTTAAGTCAATCACCAGAAAACAGGGACTCCAAAAGTTCTGACCAAACAATAGAGTTCAATATCCACTCAAGCTAAATGAAGACTAGCTAAACAATCATGTAACATGAAGAAGTCAACACATATGATCAGAAGCAATGCAACAGTCAATATCAAGGCATGAACCAGACATGAAGCACGAGGATGCAAGCATCAAGTAGCAGTTTTGAACAAGACACAAATGTCGAAGTCATGCAACATCATGTAGACATCAAGTAGATGAGCAAGGCTGCAAACATACATCATGAAACCAGAGTACACAGCAACCACCAAAAATGTTATCCAAATTAGCACTGGCCATACAGCAGGGCCAAATACACACAAACCAGCAAAGACAAAAGAAAAGCAAGTACAACTCTAACTGGAGACACACAGAGGCAATATCAAAGAAAAATGAAAATCTTGCCATACAACATCAACCACCATGGAACCAAGTTCAACAACATCAAATGAACAGTGCAGAGCTTCAAACAGTACACCATAGATTGACAACAGAATTCATCATATGACAAGAATGAAGCAACGCAAACTGACTCAAAGGAACAAAGCCTCATCACCAACATGACTCAATGCATACACCATAATTATCGACCAGACTACACAATGAACTAGCAGTTAACAAAAAGGCAGTGCAACAGGACATTAGGCTAGCATGAACAAGATAACAGCTATAATACATGGAAATGGTCAGGCAATATGCATACAACCAAAATTCAAGCCATAGAAGAATGCACAGACTAGAATGAATCTATGATACCAAAGACATGTACAAGTGTAGTCTCAGCAAAAAAATATGCAGCACACAAATATCATGAGCCAGACTTTGAATCAAGCAATGCAGACAATAGGGAGTTGAACGCACATGTAGAAAGTCAGTGACAATGTCAAATGTTATCACCATACCTGAAGTCATCAGAATTTCATAGAATGGAAAAGAAAAATTGAACAGGTCAAGTTTGCTACAGGGATGAACAAAATCAAGGTACAAATCAAGATCATCAGGGAAGGAACTAAATGTCGGAAGCAAATAGTCTCACAAATCAAAGTGGCCAAAGTCAATCACCACAATAGTCAAAAATTCAACTGGTCAAAGCAAATGTCAGAGCCGTGATGAACAAGGTGTCGAACAAATGAGAAAATCAATCAGCCCGTGGTGGCCACGTAAGAAATCAACACCGTGTTAATCAAGTAAACAAATTATACGAATTGAAAATGTCAGAATTCATCACAATCATCAATGCAAAATTGAACGGCAAGCCAAAAATTATCAAACAAATTCATATGAAATATAAGAATGAAAAATAAGGAGTTAAATTCCTATATAAGCCCTAAAACATCATCGGCAAAAGGTATTCGAGTTCGAGCTAAACAGAGAAGAACAAACTATAAAACTCGAATCAAAGTCGAGAGCTGTATAAATCAAAGGGGAACAAACTTACAAATTCTTTCAACGATCAAACACGACAAATTGGAAGCGATCGCAAACCAAGATTAAAGCTGTCGTGAACATATAATCAACCAAAGAAAGGATTCGAAGCATCATTGCATTCAATTTGACAAAGCGGGGGCTTCTAATTTAACAAACCCTAAAAACTGAAAGAGGAATGAACGAACAAAAGAAAGCTGCCATTGTTTCTTTCGCAAAGGATCGGGCCAATAATATAAAAAGCAAAAGGAGCCTACATTTATTTAGGCCGGCTTGTTTAATAGCGGGTGTCGCGAGTTTACGTGTGTTAGCGTCTGACTGCTTAATTTCTAGTAGAAACTTTGGGGCAGCACGTAGGCATGGTTTTGCCGAAGCTGGGTAAATTCTGTGTCGTTCTATTTCTGCATTTACTATTCTGCTATTATCTGTGTTGCTATAAATCAAATATATCTGTGTTGAAAATATTTTATAAACTTCTGCAATAAGTTTTTATAATTAATAGCATCACCCTATTCACCCCCTCTAAGGTTAAATAGATCCTACACTCATCACGCCGATAACCAGAATTTGATAATAACCCCAATTTTGATGATCCTCGAATTAATCAGTGAATACGTACTTAAAAAATATGATTTCACTTTTAAAATCTTTGTTTTTGAAAGCATTTCGGACAATATATTTGAAAACATAAATCATGATACTTTAAAATTCAACATACAGTATGTTTCCCTGTATTTTTCGATTTCCAAAAGAATGCTTTGATTTATTTTACTTAGATTTATTTTTAAGATTTGAATCATGTTTAAACAAACAGCTTTTGTTTAAATTCTGAAGTCTAACAATGATCAGGGAAAGAGAAATCTAATTTTGAACAGGCCTGATGCCTGTAAACCTGGAACAAAATTCATATGTCTGTTTTCCAGACATGCATAGCTAATTCATACTTATATCCATACATACGTGCATGCATACAATACTTCATCACTTTTATTTACTTCAACATGATTATCATACAACAAGCCAGAAATCCAAATTCAAAAGTTTACTCACCTGTGAATTTTGAACAGAGAAGAAGTCCGGGCTTAGAAATTTAAAACGTCTGGTATTTGCAAAATCTGATTTTTTTTAATGTTGATGTTAGATCTTAAACTGGAATTGTTTGAATTGATGGCTTACTTGATTGTTGAGTCAAAATCTCCACCTGTTTGAAATTTGAAACTGTTTCTTGATTTACTTGGTAGAGATGATTTCCAGGCTTTAGATTTTGAAGTGTTTTAATTTTCAGGTTTTGCTTTGTCTTTTTTTTGATGAATTCAAATTTTGATTTGTTCTTAATTCTCTGGCTTTTGATGTTAGAGTTTATATAGGCTTAGTTTTAAAAATGAAGATAAAGGAATGAGAAGAAGAATATTAGAAATGTTATATAGCTTTATTTTCTTTTTAGGAATTTCTCAAAAATAAAAACAATGTGATGACACTTGTTAATTTTAATTACAAGATCATCACACTTGTAAATTTTCACACCATCTTTCTTACAATTGTAATTCGCATGTTAATAATGCATTCATAATTTGAAACTTGTCTTTTGTATTTTATTTTTATTTTTAAATTGCATTTTCTATTTTTATAAACACATTATTCTATATATATATATATATATATATATATATATATACACACACAATTTTAAAAAAAAGGTATTGGTACTAATTATTCAATAAATAAATTACCAATATGTATATAATTTGAAATTCAAATTATTTTATTAAGACATTTATTTAAATTTTAAATTGAAGTTCAAATTCAAATTCAAATTTGAATTACAATCCATTTATATATGTATAAATCAATACTAATTCTATTTGTGTTGAAAGATTTTAAATTAGTTCCAAATTAAATTCTATAAATTCAAAGTAATTACTAATTTTAGATTGATAAAATTCGGGGATGTTACAAATATTTTAAGTATAAACCAAATTCTTTTGAAAGGGTGGATTTTCGATGGTTTTGAAGGGTAACCTTCATTGATTTCGGAAGGGTACTTTCAAGTGGTTTCGAAGCTATGCTTCTACTTTTATAATAATACTTTAACATGGTAGAAAGGTTTCGGAAGAGGTATTTTAAAGTATTATAAAGGTTGGAGCCTATTGTTTTAAAATATATGTTTTATGCCTTCGAATGTGTCGAAGCAAAGATTTCGAAAGGGTCGGAAGCAAAACTTTCGAAGGGGTCGAAAGCAAAGCTTTCGAAGGGGATACTCTTGAAGGGGTTATAAAATTATTTAAGATTTATACTTTTGAAGGGGATAATTTCAAAAGGAGTATGTTTATATGACACTTGATTTTGGATTTGTAGGGTGGATTACCTTATATAATAAATGTTGTTTAACCTTAGGGATACTGGGGTGGGTTTAATGGATTTGACACAATAGTTGGGGATACCAACACTTATATATTTTGACACAATCATTGAGGGATACCAATGTAAATTATAAATGAATATAACCTAAATTAGGGATACTAATGGAAATAGGATAATCATGTGGATAACATGAGATAATTAGAATCATGTGGGTAACATGAGTAAAATGGCCAAGTTAAGGGTTCGTAGTCATCCTACGAAAACTATCGGATTTTTGATGGATAGCCAACATCATATGGGGAATGGATAGTGTAACGACCCTGGATTTTTGGCCCCGTTTATTTTAATAAATGTTTAATCTAATATATATAAAATGTAATTTGATCATGTTAAAATGATTATGATTTGGGAATACTGCCAATTTATTTATTTAAATTGTATTTTTAAAGGGAATCGGACTTTGGGAATACAAAATAAATCTTTTGATAATATTTTAATAATATTTATTTTATATAATTGAATTAAAACACTTTACTTTGTTTACCTCTGATAAATATACATATGAATAATAATGTTTGAATTTTAAAATAAATCTCCTTATAATATTTATCTTACATTGTTAAATTAAAATACTTTCTTTTGTTAACATTTGATAGAAATATCCATAGATGATAATGTTTGAAATTTAAAATCAAATTCTAGTAATATAAAATATAAATGTAAAATATGAGTCAAACTCATGTATATAATTTGAATAAATTATAATTGGAAATGAATATAAAAATAAGCATTAAATATGAGTAAAACTTAAGAATATAATGTAAATATTGATAATCAAAATATAAAATATAAATATACATAAGTAAGCAATTGAATATCATTTAAATATTGATAGTTAAATATGAAGAATAAATATAAATATAAGTAAATAAACCATATAATTATTGACTGTTAAAATATAAAATATAAATGTAAGTACAAACAAGAATTAGTACAACACCAAACGAAATAAGAGCAAGGTAGAAAGGAAAATGGAAGTTAGTCAAATATGAAAGTAAACCTGACAAAAACATCTCTAAAACAAATATTTAAATAGTTATCCTTATACATAGTAAACCATAATTACAACATGTATATTATTCAACTGTTACTAAATAACAAAACCAAATGAATATGGATGAAACAAGGTCAGTCATGGCGTAACAATACATCAGACACATATGTACATGAATATTTATTTTAGCTAGAAGATTATAAAACAAACTTTTATATAAAGCAAATATTTATTAATAAGCAACTTCTTATTCAAGCCTTTGACCTTTTATGTCAGCAAACAAATAATAAGACAAACGTTTGTATACAATCTTCACATGTAAGATAAATATCTAATTGCATAAGTACATATCTGCATATAATATATTCACACAGCAAAACATAATAATAATTATGTAAACATGTTATGAGGCCAGGGCATTCATTGCCATCAGCTCAGCATGCATTTTTTCATTTCAAATATGTATAAAATCTGAACATGTTATAAACCAAATGAAGAAACAACTGTCCAGTTGAAGCCTTCCCTTATACACACCTATTTTCTTTTATATATGAGTGTACATATTCTTGTTTAGTTCGTTCAGGAAGAAAATAGATTAGCAAACCTGAAAAAAAAAAAGGAGAACTAAGAACAGTTTCTAACTGCATTCAAACAGAGGAATATGCAAGCAGTTTCAAGGGCTACAAGTATTCAAAACTTTAGGTGCTTCTTTCTGTTCTTTGTTCAGGAAGTTAGGTGAGTAAACTTACTATTTTCAAATTTAAACCTGTGTATTTAACTTAAAATGGTATGTGTTGTGATGTTTATGTTTAACAAGTTGTACAAAGAACTTATGTTGCTCGGGAAAATATGATATGGCTGTTCTTCAGTGTTCTTCCCAAGTTTCTGAACACAGTAAAGCAAAGAAAATGTAAATACTTCTTCATATAAATATTTTGAACTTGGATATTCATGCTAATTTAAGTTGTTTACCCAAATCACGGTCTGCGACTTTATTTGAGTTTTACAGTATTTTATGCATACAGTATTTCAAGTTACAGGTAAAAAAATTAAATGGATCAAATTTCAAATGTTTAAATTTGTTAATTCAATAGTATATCTAGATTTCATACACATAATTATGATTTTTAGCATAAAAATTATGATTTTTAAGCAAGGGTATGAAGAGCAGATTTATAATGAAACTAAAATGGGTTTTTGCAAATTTTGGAAGATTGAGTTAATTTTAATTTCTGTAAATTGATAGGAAGCAAGCTTGTAATCCATTTGATTCCAGAAAAATGTCAAATTAATTTTCGAATGCATAGATTTTGAGATTGTGAGTAACATAGGGTTTTGGTCACGAGTTTTACTGAGCTCTGTAAATTTTCGACTACGACTCACCTAGATGACCGAGCTTCACGAAATTTTAGGGAACGGTAGTGTGGAGGCTAATGGTGGTGTAGCCGCAGTTTCGAAGCTTCCAGAGGTTTGTATCGATTGAACGAGGAGAAAGTTAATCGAAGCATTATGTTGTTCTGCACCTCAAACTGTCGTTTCTTGTTCTCGAGTTCCATCAGAATTTTGGGGTGCTGGGATTAAGAGAGTGAACGATAGTCGACCTGTTGGCGATCGACTAAGGTGATGGAGGTTCGCCGCGGCACTGTGCCTGTGTACGGCGCTATTGTGTGTGTCTGTGTTTTGATAGAGATCGACTCGAGTGGGTACTCGAGTAAGAGGGTCGGTTGGCTCGAGTTAGGACCTGTGTTCATGCGAGTTGTCGTCACAGCAGTTTGTTTAACTTAAAGATAATGAGAATAAGAAAAGTTACAGAACAAAATAGAAAGAAGAAAGTTACAGGGAAATGAAGAGAGAAGGAGATGGGAGAGAGACACGGGAATGGCATGAGGGAAACTCGAGTTTTCTCGAGTAAGGGTAGTGCGATCCCAGGGTATCTTTCTGAATGAACGTGTACAATAATTTTGTTTTTAGTATGTGATATAACTAAGTTAATTTAGCAATTAATTAGTTAATTAGGCTAATATTTGTTTTAAAAGCTTAATAAGGTAAGTATGTAAAGATAGATGATTAATAATAAGTAATTAGAATGTTAATTAATTTATATTTGAAATTTTAAATTGATAACTTTAAATTGATTTTGTACTTAAAAATAAATCATATGTTAAATCGATTTAAAACTTAATAACGTTAGCTAATTACTTGAAGTTAATTAATGGAAATTAACTTAAATGATTAATTAGGAATTATACTTTAATTAAATTGATAATAATTGATTTATTAAAGTAATTTTTGATAATTAAATAAGTATTAAATTTTTAATAAGTAAGTTATTAATTAACAATTGAAAATAAATTAATTAACTGAGTAATTAAGTAACTGTTAATGAATAAAAGTTTAATAATTAGATAATTAATTAAAGATTAGATAGCTAATAAATTGATAATTAATTATAACTAGTTAATTAATTGATCATTAATAAGTTAATTAATCAGTAATTAATTAAACAGAATAAAATAGTTTATTCTTAAGCAATTAATTAAGTTAAGTAAAACCAACTGTTTGGTATGCATTGATAGTTCTGTTTGATTGACTTTGATATCTGTTGATAATATTTCTGTGATATGTTGTGATATATTATAGATACCTGTGATAACTATGTATGATTTATCTGTTATATCTGTTACGTGAATTCTGATATTAAACTGTTTAAGTTAATTAGACAACTTGGCCCTTAAAATGGCGTTTGGATTCGATGAGACCGGGATCGGAAGAATCAAATTTGATTCTCCGAAAACCACATCGATCCAATTTAAACGTTAGGTCGTGAATCCTGAAATGAAGATCGAGATGGTGTTTTCAGAATGCAACGGTTGTCGTCGTTAACTCTGAGGGTAATTCCAAAATGAGTGTGACGGGATAATGCCTTCGGTTTCGTTCGAACCCGGAACGAACTTGTATGGATTGAATGCTTTCAGCACATCGTCAGGCGGACGATGAGCATTCTAAGTGATATGTTCTATAAAGGTAATCGCAGCCTCAAACCTCATCAACCGGGAATGGCTAAAACAGGGGAGATGCAGCAAGGTTAGGTGGGTCATGCCCAAGCAGGACAAGATATTTCCCCTGTCTAGATATCCTTTTTTATTTCGGCTATGTGGGCGGTTGCTAGCTACACCCGCGGTGTTTATCTTGTTTGGGACTGTTCAGTAAGGAATGGTTCCGGCCTTGTGATGTAGGGGGTCGGGAGTGATCCTCGGTACGGTGATCTAGGCCCCGTACTGTGACGGGCGGTACCCCGGTAGCCCTGCCATTGTTGGAAATCCATTTTCCCTACGAGACCCTACGGTTTTGATTTGTATTACCCAATTTTGTGGCTAGTAGCTGGAATTTAATAGATGTAACAATTTCGGCTATTTTCTATTTACTTGAAAACCCTAGACACTATTATAATATCACTGGGTTTCCTGTATATTGTTTTGGTTAGCGTAAGGTAAAAACTTACCCGTATTTAGTTGTGGGGAGTCTTACGTGATATCTTTATTTTCAAATGTTTTCAAAGTAAAACAATTTAAACCGTTTACTCATACCAGACCCATGTCTGACCCGGAGTTTATATTTTGTTTTTCATAAACTCTTGGGTACTCAAATTTTTTATGAGTAGCCAAGTGATAGGTTTTGGACCTTTGATTTCTGGAGGAGCACGGAGCAGGAGATTCCATACGTATATAGCTATTCATGTAGTTCCGCTATGTTAGTTGATATGTATTGTACCTCTGATGTATGTAGTGATAGATGTAGGTATGATTGTCATGTGTATTGATATTGTATATCTCTGATATATGTAAAACTATGTAATATTTATGTGATATATTATATTTTGTTCCGTCCCGCTGTGAGATTCTAACGTTGTTGTTCTTTCTTTCTCTTTCTTTTCTATTTTCTATCCCTTTCTTTCTTAATGATGATATGTCTTGCTGGTAGTAGAAGGGCGGGTCGTCACAGTTGGTATCAGAGCATAGGTTGGTGATAACCTTGGCGTTGGTAAGAATTACTCATAGAATAGAGTTTGTAAAACTCTAAAATGAGTTTGAGTGTATTAATGGATATGAGAGCGTACTTGTTAGTGAATATAAAATTGTTTTTATATTGTGTTGACTTATCTGTTGAGTGTTTATGGATTCTGGTCGATGTGTGGGACGCCATTTCATCGATAGGGATTTCTAAACTCTTAAACAAGGTAGACCGACACAGTATTGTTTTTAAAGTAGGGTAAATGAAATAATTTTACCCAACATTATATTTTGATATAAAAGAAATATTTTTTTTAAATTATTATATGTGTTTGGATGATTGGTTTTTAATACTATAATTGAATGAAAATTTAAAATTTGAGTGGTTTATAACCAAATAAAATTATCTAATAAAAGGAATATAACTAAAACTTGACTAAACTAGAATTTAAGTCCCGAAAATTTGAAGGTGTTTAAATGAATTTAAACAAAAAGGATTTGGGAATTTGAAATCTTGAGAATGTTTGACATGTTTTTCCAAAGATTTGAAGGCAATAATGGAATATTGTTTTGGAAAAATATTGTTGAATGGAAATTGTTTTAGGAGGAAATTGTGGAAATGAGAAAGCACTGAACTCACTTCAGTCGTTGGAAAATAATCCTGATGATGATGGCCACATCATCAGTATTCATTTTCGAGTTTCTAAAGTGATGGATTGCTACCAGGATAGTTGGACATGATATTGTTTGGAGTTTTTGGGTGTACAAGTTGTTTTAAAAATTTCAAGGGGAAATTTGTTTTGGTAAATACAAGTGTTTGGAATTTGGAAATTTGATTTGATATACCAAGTGGGTATGTGTAGTTATCATTTCAAAATGGTTTTGGAAATGAAAACCGGGCAATTGAATTCTAAGAAATTCTATTTAAATAATGTGAAAGGTTTGAATAAATCAACCATCGAACTTATAAAGTAAAGTTGATATTTATAAGATGAAATTGGGAATTTTAATCCCGGAATTAAAATTTAACTTAAGTAAATGAAAATAAGAAAACATATTGGAGCTTAACCTGAGATAAGTTAAAGGGAATTGAGGTTCAAAACGAACATAATTGGATATAAAATTTGAAGGAAAAAAATGATTGTAATTGTGAGGTGGAAGCTTATACCTTAAGACAATAAGTGCTATATGTATAATCTGAAATTGTGGTTATAAGATGAAATGACTCAAATGAGCAATATAAGCTTTTCAGTAGATAAATAAGTTTTGGGCTCAGCTTTTGAGAAATAAATATAAAGATTGGTAAGTGGCTAAATTTAAATAAAGTTGAGTTGGAATAAAATTGAAATCAAATGAATTCAATCGAGTTACGGATAATTTTGAATGGAATAAATTCTTATGTAAATAAGTAATAACGAATTGGGTTAAAATAGAATTGGAGTAAGTTGTAAACAAATCTAATTCAAGCATGAATTGAATAACCTTATTATAAACTCAATAATAAATTGTTCATGTAAAGTTAAGAATGGATAAGAGAATAAACTAATCAATAAATAGTTGGGATTTGATTAAAGGAAAATCGAATCAAAAATTTGAATGGAAATTGGTGAAATAGTATAAACTTAAGTCGTTAGGTGGAACAGTTTGAAGAAAATAAATGACTTAAGTAAATTATGAGATGATTATTTAAAATATTGATTGTTGAATTTAATAGAACGGTTTGGAATCAAACCTGTTGAAATGAAGGAAAATTCAATGAAAAGATTGTGAATAAATTAATTGTGGTGAAGTCAAGTGTAAATTGAGTTGAAATCAATTTGAGATTTGTCATAAAGCATAAGTAATTATTTATTCACAATGGTATTGTTGAATTGCATAAGAAAATGGGTTGTCAGAAGTAAATGAAATTAGATAAATTTTATGAATTATTAGAAGCAGAATAGGATGATTTTAAATATGAGTTTATTTTGCTTAAATGGATTATATATATAAGCAAGTAAGTTGTAAATCACTTAAACTGAAGAGAATGAATTGAGAATTGATTGGAAGTAATTGTATTAAGTGTTGAAACCTTACGTATGGGCTTATGGAAATATGTAATGCTAAACAAAGAAGACTCTGCCAATTAAAACTAGTGGATGAAACCAATTTAAAAATAATAATAGGAATCAGTTTAAATGAAAGATAGTCAATAAAATTAAATATTCAGAGTTAAAGAAAATTTGAATTCGCATGGAATTAGAAATTTGAGTTGGAAATAAGTAGATATAAGAGGATATAAAGGGTATAGTGGTAGAGTAATAATATAAGAGTATATATAATGCTTATAATAAACTTAAGAAATGAGTGGTGAAACTCTTAAGTAAAATTGGATATTGAGAAAATTATTCCAAGTGAATAGAAATCAGAATAATGTGAATAAAAGAAATTGATATGATTGATAATCAATGAATATAAATACGTAGGATGTACGTATATTATTTTATTCGCATAACAATTTGATCCAGATTCGAGCACAGAATTTCGAGATAGTTATATCGATCCGAGTTAGGATGTTTTCACTCGATTTTCGACGACGAACCATGGATATGGATTTTGATTAATTTTGGAAATTCTCTATCGTAGTTGTGACTATGCAAGGAGAATGACAGTCTTTGATCTAGAAACCAGTTCTGAGTCCGTACTAGGAAGTCGGGTGGACGATACTAGTTCGGAAGTGAAATTGTGTGATCGAGCGAGCGATCAGATTTGATATTGCGTACGAATGATATATGTACATCGTACGTACTTGATTAAATAGAAATTGAAATTCTGTAAAGAGGTTAATAAAATTTGGAAAGAGTTAATACTGTAGATTTCAGAATTGAATTGCTAGAGTGGATATCTAAAATTTGTTGTGTATTCCATATATCTCAGGAAATTTGTTCAAGATTCATCATTGGCTGTTAAACTAGTAATTCAGGAATTCGGAAGTTGAATCCAATTTAACTGTGGTCAGGAATCCAGTTTGGATTGTTGATCATCGAGAAATAAACTCTCGATAATGTTAGGTAAGTTTATCCGGGTTTGTGTTCGGATAACTAGTGTTGTTAGTTATGATAGACTGTTTGATTGTTTGCAAATATATAATGATATGTATATTTGAATAGTTGATATAACAGCTTAAAGAATATCTTTGTTTTAAATTTCGGGGACGAAATTCTTTTAAGGGGGGAGGAATGTAACGACCCTGGATTTTTGGCCCCGTTTATTTTAATAAATGTTTAATCTAATATATATAAAATGTAATTTGATCATGTTAAAATGATTATGATTTGGGAATACTGCCAATTTATTTATTTAAATTGTATTTTTAAAGGGAATTGGACTTTGGGAATACAAAATAAATCTTTTGATAATATTTTAATAATATTTATTTTATATAATTGAATTAAAACACTTTACTTTGTTTACCTCTGATAAATATACATATGAATAATAATGTTTGAAATTTAAAATAAATCACCTTATAATATTTATCTTACATTGTTAAATTAAAATACTTTCTTTTGTTAACATTTGATAGAAATATCCATAGATGATAATGTTTGAAATTTAAAATCAAATTCTAGTAATATAAAATATAAATGTAAAATATGAGTCAAACTCATGTATATAATTTAAATAAATTATAATTGGAAATAAATATAAAAATAAGCATTAAATATGAGTAAAACTTAAGAATATAATGTAAATATTGATAATCAAAATATAAAATATAAATATACGTAAGTAAGCAATTGAATGTCATTTAAATATTGATAGTTAAATATGAAGAATAAATATAAATATAAGTAAATAAACCATATAATTATTGACTGTCAAAATATAAAATATAAATGTAAGTACAAACAAGAATTAGTACAACACCAAGCGAAATAAGAGCAAGGTAGAAAGGAAAATGTAAGTTAGTCAAATATGAAAGTAAACCTGACAAAAACATCTCTAAAACAAATATTTAAGTAGTTATCCTTATACATAGTAAACCATAATTACAACATGTATATTATTTAACTGGAACTAAATAACAAAACCAAATGAATATGGATGAAACAAGGTCAGTCATGGCATAACAATAATTCAGACATATATGTACATGAATATTTGTTTTAGTTAGAAGATTATAAAACAAACTTTTATATAAAGCTAATATTTATTAATAAGTAACTTCTTATTCAAGCCTTTGACCTTTTATGTCAGCAAACAAATAATAACAAACATTTGTATACAATCTTCACATGTAAGATAAATATCTAATTGCATAAGTATATATCTGCATATAATATATTCACACGGCAAAACATAATAATAATTATGTAAACATGTTATGAGGCCAAGGCATTTGTTGCCATCATCTCAGCATGCATTTTGTCATTTCAAATATGTATAAAATCTGAACATGTTATAAACCAAATGAAGAAACAACTGTCCAGTTGAAGCCTTCCCTTATACACACCTATTTTCTTTTATATATGAGTGCACATATTCTTGTTTAGTTCGTTCAGGAAGAAAATAGATTAGCAAACCTGAAAAAAAAAGAACTAAGAACAGTTTCTAACTGCATTCAAACAGAGGAATATGCAAGCAGTTTCAAGGGCTACAAGTATTCAAAACTTTAGGTGCTTCTTTATGTTCTTTGTTCAGGAAGGTTAGGTGAGTAAACTTACTATTTTCAAATTTAAACCTGTGTATTTAACTTAAAATGGTGTGTGTTGTGATGTTTGTGTATAACAATTTGTATAAAGAACTTTTGTTGCTCGGGAAAATATGATATGGCTGTTCTTCAGTGTTCTTCCCAAGTTTCTGAACATAGTAAAGCAAAGAAAATTTAAATACTTCTTCATATAAATATTTTGAACTTGGATATTCATGCTAATTTAAGTTGTTTACCCAAATCAAGGTCTGCGACTTTATTTGAATTTTACAGTATTTTATGCATACTGTATTTCAAGTTACAGGTAAAATAATTAAATGGATCAAATTTCAAATGTTTAAATTTGTTAATTCAATAGTATATTTAGATTTCATACACATAATTATGATTTTTAGCATAAAAATTATGATTTTTAAGCAAGGGTATGAAGAGCAGTTTTATAATGAAACTAAATTGGGTTTTTGCAAATTTTGGAAGATTGAGTTAATTTTAATTTCTGTAAATTGATAGGAAGCAAGCTTGTAATCCATTTGATTCCAGAAAAATGTCAAATTAATTTTCGAATGCATAGATTTTGAGATTGTGAGTAACATAGGGTTTTGGTCATGTGTTTTACTGAGCTCTGTAAATTTTCGACTACGACTCACCTAGATGACTGAGCTTTACGAAATTTTAGGGAACGGTAGTGTGGAGGCTAATGGTGGTGTAGCCAGAGTTTTGAAGCTTCTAGAGGTTTGTATCGATTGAACGAGGAGAAAGTTAATCGGAGCATTATGTTGTTCTGCACCTCAAACTGTCGTTTCTTGTTCTCGAGTTCCATCAGAATTTTGGGGTGCTGGGATTAAGAGAGTGAACGATAGTCGACCTGTTGGCGATCGACTAAGGTGATGGAGGTTCGCCGCGGCACTATGCACGTGTACGGCGCTATTGTGTGTGTCTGTGTTTTGATAGAGATCGACTCGAGTGGGTACTCGATTAAGGGGGTCGGTTGGCTCGAGTTAGGACCCGTGTTCACGCGAGTTGTCGTCACAGCAGTTTGTTTAACTTAAAGATAATGAGAATAAGAAAAGTTACAGAAAAAACATAGAAAGAAGAAAGTTACAGGGAAATGAAGAGAGAAGGAGATGGGAGAGAGACACGGGAAAGGCACGAGGGAAACTCGAGTTTTCTCGAGTAAGGGTAGTGCGATCCCAAGGTATCTTTCGAAATGAACGTGTACAATAATTTTGTTTTTAATATGTGATATAACTAAGTTAATTTAGTAATTAATTAGTTAATTAGGCTAATATTTGTTTTAAAAGCTTAATAGGGTAAGTATGAAAGATAGATGATTAATGATAAGTAATTAGAATGTTAATTAATTTATATTTGAAATTTTAAATTGATAACTTTAAATTGATTTTGTACTTAAAAACAAATCATATGTTAAATCGATTTAAAACTTAATAACGTTAGCTAATTACTTGAAGTTAATTAATGGAAATTAACTTAAATGATTAATTAGGAATTATACTTTAATTAAATTGATAATAATTGATTTATTAAAGTAATTTGTGATAATTAAATAAGTAATAAATTTTTAATAAGTAAGTTATTAATTAGCAATTGAAAATAAATTAATTAACTGAGTAATTAAGTAATAGTTAATGAATAAAAGTTTAATAATTAGATAATTAATTAAAGATTAGATAACTAATAAATTGATAATTAATGATAACTAATTAATTAATTGATCATTAATAAGTTAATTAATCAGTAATCAATTAAACAGAATAAAATAGTTTATTCTTAAGCAATTAATTAAGTTAAGTAAAACCAACTGTTTGGTATGCTCTGATAGTTCTGTTTGATTGACTTTGATATCTGTTGATGATATTTCTGTGATATGTTGTGATATATTATAGATACCTGTGATAACTATGTATGATTTATCTGTTATATCTGTTATGTGAATTCTGATA
The DNA here is from genome assembly GCA_030765085.1 of Allium cepa. NCBI lineage: Eukaryota > Viridiplantae > Streptophyta > Magnoliopsida > Asparagales > Amaryllidaceae > Allium > Allium cepa. Next base: position 621,303,027 of record CM060942.1, read on the forward strand.
TTAAACTGTTTAAGTTAATTAGACAACTTACCCTTAAAATGGCATTTGGATTCGATGAGACCGGGATCGGAAGAATCAAATTTGATTCTCCGAAAACCACATCGATCCAATTTAAACGTTAGGTCGTGAATCCTGAAATTAAGATCGAGATGGTGTTTTCGGAATGCAAGGGTTATCGTCGTTAACTCTGAGGGTAATTCCAAAATGAGTGTGACGGGATAATGCCTTCGGTTTCGTTCGAACCCGGAACGAACTTGTATGGATTGAATGCTTTCAGCACATCGTTAGGCGGACGATGAGCATTCTAAGTGATATGTTTTATAAAGGTAATCGCAGCCTCAAACCTGATCAACCGGGAATGGCTAAAACAGGGGATATGCAGCAAGGTTAGGTGGGTCATGCCCAAGCAGGACAAGATATTTCCCCTGTTTAGATGTCCTTTTTTATTTCGGCTGTGTGGGCGGTTGCTAGCTACGACCGTGGGGTTTATTTTGTTCGAGACTGTTCAGTAAGGAATGGTTCCGGCCTTGTGTTGTAGGGGGTCGGGAGTGATCCTCGGTACGGTGATCTAGGCCATATACTATGACGGGCGGTACCTTGGTAGCCCTGCCATTGTTGGAAATCCATTTTCCCTACGAGACCCTACGGTTTTGATTTGTATTACACACTTTTGTGGCTAGTAGCTGGAATTTAATAGATGTAACAATTTCGGCTATTTTCTATTTACTTGAAAACCCTAGACACTATTATAATATCACTGGATTTCCTATAAAATATTTTGGCTAGCGTAAGGTAAAAACTTACCCGTATTTATTTGTGGGGAGTCTTACGTGATACCTTTATTTTCAAATGTTTTCAAAGTTAAACAATTTAAACCGTTTACTCATACCAGACCCATGTCTGACCCGGAGTTTATATTTTGTTTTTCATAAACTCTTGGGTACTCAAATTTTTTATGAGTAGCCAAGTGATAGGTTTTGGACCTTTAATTTCTGGAGGAGATCGGAGCAGGAGATTCCATACGTATATAGCTATTCATGTAGTTCCACTGAGTTAGTTGATATGTATTGTACCTCTGATGTATGTAGTGATAGATGTAGGTATGATTGTCATGTGTATTGATATTGTATAACTCTGATATATGTAAAACTATGTAATATTTATGTGATATATTATATTTTGTTCCGTCTCGCTATGAGATTCTGATGTTGTTGTTCTTTCTTTCTCTTTCTTTTCTATTTTCTATCCCTTTCTTTCTTAATGATGATACGTCTTTCTAGTAGTAGAAGGGCGGGTCGTCACAGATAGTCTCCATATGATTAAAGAAGGGTTCATAGTCATCCTAGGAAAACTATGGATGTTTGATGGATAATCAACATAATGTTGAGGATGGATAGTCTCCATATGATTAAAGAAGGGTTCATAGTCATCCTAGGAAAACTATGGGATGTTTGATGGATAGTCAACATCATATCGGGGATGGATAGTCTCCATATGATTAAAGAAGGGTTCATAGTGTAACGACCCACCTTTCATAACACAGAAAGACGTATCATTAAGAAGAAAAAAGGGATAGAAAAGAGAAAAGATAGAAAAGAAAGAACCAAACAACAATAGAATCTCACAGCGGAACGAATAAATTATATTGACCAAATAAAATATTACATAGTATCATAGACATCAGAGTTATACATCTCAAACTACACAAAACTAGACAGTTATAACACCTGTCTAGATATTACAACACAAGTACGCCATAGATAACAGATATGATACTAACACAGCGGAAATTCTATATATATATCTACACGCTGAAGCCACCTGCTCCACATCTCCTCCAAAACTCGTCAAAGCAAACCTGAATCACTTGACTACTCATACGTAATATGAGTACCCAAGAGTTTAATAAAACAGAAAATAAACACTCGGGTCAGACAGGGGTCTGGTGTGAGTAAACGGTTAAAAGTTGCTTAACTTTGAAAATCCTTAGAAAACAAAGGTATCACGTAAGACTCCCCACAAATAAACATGGGTAAGTTTTTACCTTACGCTACCCAAAACATTTGATAGGAAATTCAGTGATATTATAATAGGGTCTAGGGTTTTCAAAATAAAATACAGAAATAGCTGGAATGCTTACATCTCACGTTCCAACATAGTTGGGCACAACCAAAACCGTACAAGCACTTATTGGATTTTGGATTCCATACAATGGCAGGGCTACTGGGGTACCGCCCGTCACAGTACGTGGCCGAGATCACCGTACCGAGGAGTACGCCCGCTCCTCTACAATCACAAAGCCGGAACCATCCCTTACTGGACAGTCCCGAACAAGACCACCCCGGCAGTTGTCATGATCAACCGCCCCACACAGCCTGAATAAAAAGGGATCTCTAGACAGGGGTAAATCTCATCTACTTGGGCATGACCCACTTAGCCTTGCTGCACCTCCCCTGTTTTAGCCATTCCCGGTTGATGAGGCTTGAGGCTACGATTACCTTTATAGAACACATCTATCTTAGAATGCTCATCGTCCACCTGACAATGTTCTAAAAGCATTCAATCCATACAAGTTTTTTCCGGGTTCGAACGAAGCCGAAGGCACTATCTCGTTACACTCGTTTTGGAATCACCCTCGGAGTTAACGACCATAGCCCTTGCACTCTGAATCACCATCTCGAAACTGTAAGTACTATTTCCGTCAAACTCATCTCGGAATCACCCCTAGAGTTATACTGACGAATAGTTCTTACACCTCGAGTCTTCACTTGCACTCCCCTTGGATTCATGACCTAACGTTTAACTTGGATCGATGTGGTATTCGGAATTACAAATTTGGAAACCCGATCCCGGTCTCATCGAAACCAAACGCCATCTTAATGTCCAAGTGATTTAAGTTTAACAAATTAATTCAATTTAAACATATTGAATTCACACAGCATCACTTATAGATAAATATCACACCTTTATTATTGATATATCAAATATCATACCACAGAATATCACAACATATCATCCAGTAGATATCAACCAATTCTGATATTCCACAAACAATCATACATAAACAGATAAATTCCTTTATAATTAATTTAATCATCTTAAATTAAATTAATTACTTGAGAATTAAACAACTAATCCTGCTTAACCAATCATTAATTAATTACAATTAATTAATTAATCACTCTTTAATCATCTTTATAATCCAATTAATTAATCTCCAATTACAGATTAATTATCCTTTAATCATATTTTTTATAAATCACCAAGATTAATTATTCTTTAATTACACTATGTAATTAGCCTTTAAATTAATTACACAGATTAATTTGTCTTTAATCATTAATTAATCTTAATTAATTCCTAATTAATTAATTAACAGTAATTAATTACAAAAATCCATAATTAATTTCATTAATTAATTATTTCTTTATTTCTTACTTCATTGATTAATTATCTTATAATTAATCACATTTATAAATCAAATTAAACAATTAATTATTCATTAATTCATAAATTAATAACCCTCTAATTACTTTATAAATCAATTGTTCTCACAATTACATTTAATTATTAATTATAAACTTAATTACAATTATTAATCAAACCTGATTAATCACAATCAGTAACTAACTTCCTTAATTACTTCACCAATTAAACAACCACCTTGATTAATTTCATTAATCAATCCTTTAATTACAGTGGGTAATTATTCCTTAATTACTTCCCTTAACTAATTCTACCTCTTTAATTACTATCCATCCAATAATTTCCTCAATTAATTACATTCAGTAATTATTCATAAATTACTTCACTAAGTAATTACACATCTTTAATTACATTAAATAATTATAGTTAATCCCTTCATTAAGTAATTCTTTTTAATTAATTAAACTAAATTAATTAACTAAAAAGTATCCACCATAACTTAATTAATTACTCTGAGTAATTAATTACTTTAATTACTTCATTAATTAATTATGTTTAAATAATTCTTCTTAATCATTAAGTAATTAACTTCTTAATTACTTATTAACTAATTATTTCTTAATTAATTAACTTTGATTAAATTAATTTCTAATTAAGTAATTAATTATACTTAATTAATTACACAACTAATTTACCTTAATTTATTAATTATATTAACCAATTTAAGATAATTAAGTAATTTACTTTAACTACCCTTATAAATAAAACTTAATTAAGATAAACCAAACATTTTATTAACTTAAATCAATTAAATATATAATTCGCAAACTTGTATTTGGTTACAAAAATATCATCTTTTAATTTATCATTATTAAATAACTTCAATCACATTTTAAATTACTTCAAATATATTTTTATTTGAAAACATTATTATATCATTAACAAAATAAAATTGAAAAACAAACTATTTTAAACAAAAGTTAAAATATAAAAATCCAAACTTTAACACTAAAATTCTTTTAAAGCCAAACATTCATTCTTAATAAACTAGTTTAAATCACTTTGTTTAAAACATCAATATGCTTTCAAACTTAAGTCTTTGTTTTTATAAAGTATAAACCCGGTTAATATTTAACTTTAAAACAAACAAACTATTTTTAAAAACAAGATTAGCTTAAACTTGTTTATCACCAGGTTTTAAATTAAAGCATCTCAACATTTTTAAAACTATTTTGAACTTCATTTAAAAACTTAGTTTGCTTTAACTTTCAGAAATTCAATCTACAGCTAAAAATTTGAACAGGAACGAAATCCTGAACCAAGCTACACACCCAAAACTCACGCAAAAGACCACCTCCCAACTTCGGTTCACACACGACATCAACACGAGTCAACACTCGAGAAAAACAACAAAAAAGAACCCAGCCAAACTCTGCTTCCCTGACCAGATTCCAGATGCACACTTCGACCTTATGCACGTGCATGCCGGCCATGGTCGGCGGCGATCAACGTCGCAGCCCTCCCCAAGTCGCCTTTGACCTATTCAACCATCTCGTCCCTCGAAATCGAAGGAAACGCCTTCGAATCGAAAAAAACTACAGCGTCGCAACCTCGAAGGAAACTCGCACACAAAAATTCGCTGTCAACAGCGAACCCCAACGCCGGAGATCCTACCACGTTACCCACTCACGCGTCTCGATCACGCGATCCCATTCCCCCTCACGCGATTCGCCAGAAATCAATGACAACGACGCATCTCACTCAAATCCGATCAAGTCAAAAACGAACACCAAAACCCTACTACGCCATCTCCTGATCACCACGACCACCATAAAAATCCTCCACTATTTTTCCCAAATCACTCGTCACCGTGACCACCTCCATGCCGAAGCTCACCATCCAACTCAACTCCCATCAACAGGAATCGACCAAAATCCCAAATACTTAAAACCCCCAATTTCTCTCTGAATACTATATTATAAATTACAAGTTTTACATTAAAATTCATATTTCGATAGTATGATTCAGATTAACTAAGTGAATTTGAAATTCATCAAACTTGAATTTTCTCATTTTTGAATGTCAATTGTATATTCATAATTTACAGAGTATTTTTCAAATACATTCACTTGAAATAAATTTTAAAAACAAGAATAACATGTTATTAGCACCTTTCCATCAATAATCAATGTTTAATTGTGATTATACGGGGAACTTTGAGCTACTGTAGTTGATCTTGCAATAGTTTTTACAGAGAACTCCAAAATATTCATATACAGATATGTATTCTAGATTGTACAGCATAAATCAGATTTAAGATGGTAATTCTAAGCAACAACATGATTTAACATCATCATATCCAACATGCAAGCATATATCCAATTTTAAACATTTCACAGATCAACAAATAAAAGATTAAAACTGTTTTTAAAAAGGATTTACTCACCTAGTTTATAAACAGAGAACGTTGCATAACTGCATTTAGATTTCCAGGAATTTGAATTTGCATTTGCATTTTAACTTGCTGTTGATTGAATTTTTCTTGTTGAAGTTTGCTGTTGATTGCCTGTTCTTCAGATTTGGTTACTTGGATCTGAGTTGAATCATAGCTTCTGATTTTACAGATTTGGATTCTGTTTTTGTAGGTTCCAGCCGAATCTTGCATTTGATTTTTTTATTTTTCTTTTTATTTTGGTTGAAGAAAAATTACAGAATGATCTTAGCTGAAAAAAATAAACACAGATCTTTCTTTAAACCTAATTAAAAACAAAACTTTCCTTTTTAAAATAAAGGCTTGCCACTTGTTACAAGAATGAAACATTGTATTAACAAATGTCAAGCTCTTTTATTATTTTGTAAAAAAGTGTATTTTCTAATTTCTCATGATGCCATGTGTTTAAAGAGGTGATTTATTACATTAATTACTTGTTTAAAAATGAATTAAACCTTAATTACAATATTAATTTAATACTCATGTTATATATATATATATATATAACTTAGGAAATGTATTTATACCTTTGTGTTATATTTATAGTTATTTAAAACTTACTTCCTAAAGATAAGTTTAAAAGAAAGTAACATTTATTTAAATTTTATTTTAAAAGTTTAAAATAAAGTTATTATAACTAACATTGATATTATATTTAAAATCTAAATTTGTTTCCAAAAACCAATTTAAAAGAAAACAAATTTTAAACTTTTAAAATAAGGTCCTATTTCAAGCTATTATTCCTCTAATAAAAATAAATCTTCCTTTAAATGTTTTATAAATAAACATAAATTTTAAATAGCTTTTGGAAAAACATTTTTATTAAATTAAATCAAATCAAAAACTTCCAAAGCACTATAAAAACTTATATTCATTATAAATTTGAAAACATATTTTCCTGTTTAAGTTTTATTCATTATTTCTATTTACAATAAATACATACAAACATAAATATTCATTATAAATAGAATATCTTAAATATTAACTTCAGAAATTATTTGAATTTTAAAACAAAACTCCAAATCAAAATATATAAACATATATATTATAATTTGAAAATATTTTTATTAAATTTAAATTGAAACAATTTCCTTATTACAATGTATACATATATATATTACAAATAGAATATTTTTATTAACTTAAAAAGATCAATTATTACTAATTACACATATATATTATTATTATTATTTGAAAAGAATAAACATTCAAATTAAATTATCATTATTATTGAGTTTTTGAAAAGGTAACATTTGCTAAATTAGATTAATTATTAGTTTTGAATATATAATATTCGGTTAAATTAGATTTTTAAATCAATATAACTTATTTTAAAATAAATTATAAATGGAAATTATTAAATAAGTATTGCCCAAAATTCCGGGACATCACACACAGTCCCCCTAGGAAAACTATAGGATGTGAGATGGACAATCCACATCAGTTTAAGTAAAATGAATGTGGGATGGATAGTACCTCTTTGATGCAAATAAAGTCTGGGATGGGTAATGTTTGAAAATATAAGACAGATAGTCAGGTGAAACTTAGATGGTTAGTCTAACTAATATGGGATGGGAAATCCTAATTGTTTTCAAGTATTCATATCATCATAATATTTTGAAAAATGTATGTTTTAACCATTGTGGATGTACGAGCACAACATATGGTTTTATAAAGGATTTAGGATACTAGTGAGAGGGAAACTGGTTCTGCTAAGTGGCGTGGTCTTATTAGATACCTAAAAAGATTGGCACGTTAGATTATTGTTCAAAACAGACTTCATATTTGACTTGGAGTTTTTGTTTTCCCCGTAAATTCTCGGTTTGATTTTGAGTAGTTTGAGATTTAAGGTTTTTAGGTTTTCTTCTTTGATAAGTAAAGCTTCCGGAGGCATGCAGGAGGCAGATAGTTGTTTAGAGTTTTCTTTTCCGCTGTGTATTTGTTTGTAAAGGCGGATTTATTAGCCTTACACATACTCTGATCAACCTAGGAGGAATGTTTACACATTGCTCTCGACGTATTTGTAATAATTATATTTTGCTGAACGTGGTCAACGTTTTTGCGATTGTGTAATGGACATCAAATTTTTTGATTTGAATGTGGAAATATGTTTTTAAATTTTTAAATTTTTTCCATACTTCTATAGTGTGTGTATCAATGTATCTCGCACCGCCGTATTTGGTCGCTGAGAATTTATCATTATGGATGACTACAGCATCCGTAACTGTTAGTTTTGGGCTTCCAAGTAAGTTGATGTTTACATTTGATTTATATAGAAAGAGAATGTTTTAAACCTCTATATATAAAAAACAAAAGTAGAGAAGTAAAATTAAGCTGGACAAAATTTACGCACATAAATTCATTCAAATATAAATAGAACTATATTAATAGGATGATATAGTAGTCATAGATAATAGAATGATATTTATATAGGCATTGCTTTGGATTGCATATTGATATGTAGACTTTCCTAGATAGTCCCGATCCGAGCTTCTAGGTATGCAACTGCAAGGATAGCCTCTTATATTCTAATTTGATGTTGTGTTTGGGACAATAATTTTCATTCAATGGAACGGATTGAAAGTGGTGGCTATGGAAGAGGTAAGGTGGTAGATTAGTCTCCAAACAATAATGGGTTGGGATGTATTATTGAGAAACTAAGGAGATCTTTTCTATTTAATTTTCTAGTCTCACTTTTGCTTATTTTTAAAATTTTAAAACTTTAAAAACCCCACCATTGCTCTACTAATATTCGACCATTTATAAGATTATCATAGGCCCTTAATCACTTCAGACTTATTAAGTAATTAATTAAAAATTGAATCCAATTTAGATATGTATCGATATCATATTCCAAATCATACATATATAAGTTTTATATATGCACCTAATTAATTACTAATGACACCCAAAAAAGACAAATAGCACTTTATACCCAGCCAAATAAATGACTAATATTTAAACTATAGTAATCAGAGATTTCTCTCCCGAACAATTTATTGTTATTTATACAAGATCATGAGACGAATTGATTCGTAAGATATTTGATACCAATAGTAGACTCTCAACCATAAAGTGTTGACTACTTTTCAAACTCTCTGATTGATTAGATTCCCTGTCATGTGTTTCACATCTAGCTTACTGATTTTGATTCCACTCAAAAACCTCTCCGAGCTGTTCACATTGCACAGACAACTCGAAGGAGGTAAGTGATTTGATTAATTTGTAACAATTATAAATCAATTAAAGCATGAGGTATTTTAGAGAATCTATCTATGCAGTTGTGTGACTCATCGGTATACATTCAATCAGCAATTAATATCAAACAATTTGAATATTAATGGTTATACGTCATCTTAGCTAGGGGTATGGCTGTATGGCTAAATTTATTGTTTATACATCTTTTCGGTAAAATATAATTTTACTATCTAAAGCGATATATAGTAGTAATGATTATTTACACAAATTCTCTTCATCAAAATATATCACTTTAGGACTTACATAATTTGATTTTGATCCAAATTCCAATTTTGTCCACGCTCGACATGGTTAGTCCAAACACAATGCAACAACTTGCACCTTAATGGGCCCGAATTTCGACTAAATCAAAACATAATTCCATTTGGACATGGATTTTTTGGTTTTGGTAACCTGTAATAAACATAAGTATACCAAAGAGCATAAATAACGAATAAGGCTATTATATTCCAATCAACAACATTTCTTGGATATCTAAATGCCTTGTTAGCACCGAGCATTAATGAGAAGACTTCACCATCTACCATTTCCATCTTGCATCAGTAGCTGTCCCTCTAATCTATCCCGTAGGTTGCAATGAAGAGGGGTCAGAACATTCTGGTGACTGGAAATTTGCGTATTTTATAAATGACACTAATTTATGCGGACCGATTCTTATTTAAATGTTACGTCCATTATTTGTGGCTAATCCGTTCAACCGTATGTGCACGTATGATATGGCTAATGACTAGGAATAGTGTTGTTATGGTAACGGCTACCGTTACCATTTCACAAATACTATTACCGTATCATTTTTATTGGTAAGCTACAATTACTTACCGTTACCTTTACCGATAGGCTGCTATACCAAAGACTAGTGTGCTGATAATCTGGTAATTGTTACACTGATAATAGTAAATTACCGTTTGTTTAAAAAAGTCAGAAACTTGACATGTATTTAAAACATAAGCTGCTTCATTGTACAATTTATAGCATTACTTAATAAAAGACATAAGTAAGAAAGAAGTGAAGTGTATTTAACATTATATCACATGATTACTGAATTAATTTAATCATTTGCTTGGTTATAATTGCCTGTAATAGAGAATATTACATGAATATACATGTGTTATAGATTGGCTAGTAAAATTACTACTACCGCTGATTTTGAAGAAATTTTACCAATGATTTATCGTAGAAAATGGTAAATTTACCATTACCATGTCGATTAAATCAGTAAACTGATTTCACTCAAGAATGGTAACCCATTGACTGGTATTTGCACAAAAAATGGCATAAACACACAATGAAGTCATAAATATGAAGAATATCAAGAAAATAAGGAATAGAAAAGAAGAACATACAACTTTTAATAGTGCTTCGACAAATGCTCTGGCCTACATCCACTTAAACTTTGTTATTCGATTTTTATAAATTTTACAAATTATGATTTTATGGATCGATATTCTATGGATCAATAGAGATCCAACAAGGTTGCATGATAAAATAAGAAATTTAGAAAAGAAGAAGAGAAAAATATCCCTTTTCAAGTGCACTCCACCTCGATTGATAGGCAAAAATCACTGAGATAATCTTTGAAAATTGTTCCACATGTTCACTATGTCGTGCACGTTCTTCGACAAAATTGGGTTTAACCAATCCAAGGCATCAAAGATCGGCACCGATCCATTTCTCATGGATCGGTACCGAACTGACTTGGGATCAGACCCAAGAGTTTTGTGTGTTTGCTTGGAGTCATGATTTGGATTTTCTTGAGGTTGCTGAGTTTCAAGTTTCCCTTTACATGCTTGGAGTTTAACACGAGATTTGTGTGTGTTTAACCCAAGTTTCATGGATTGGTACCAATCCTTGGCCATGGTTCGGTACCAAACAATCGCGCTTGTGGTTTTCGCATGGGTTTCTTCAGGTCTTGCTTGGAGTATCCCCAAGGCTATTGTTCTTTGAGATTTTTCTCATCTCCTCTGAGTCCAAACCAAGGATTTTGTGGGTTTTTCTCCGAGTTTATTTGAATTTTCAACTTTTTGTTCGTTTTTTGATATTTCCTGTTCCTTGCCTTTTTATGATGTTTTGCAAGTCGTTGGGACATTTCTTCATGGTTTGTTCGTCTCATTCAATCATTTAAGTCTGTTCAAAGACTGTGGTAAATTCGACCGTAAACACTTAACCTTCAAAGCATGCCTTGGGAAAGGAAGATGTGTTTTTCTCAAGAATGAAATTGAAGGTTATAAATCACTAGTAATTGAATCTTAGCTATTAACTGATCAAACCATGGCGAATCGTCCATTTACTTCAACTTCACCTCTAATCAAAGGTAATTCCAAACTGCTATAGCTAAGGACTTAAGTCCTTGCTTGAGTGTTAGTTACAAATCATCATCATTCTATGTTCTCTCGAAATTATCATATCGTAAATCATAAACAAAAATCGACCCATGTTTGTCCAGGACTTAGCAATCATATATCAAAATCAATATTATCCCTTTTTCGCCTAGGATACCATTTTCATGAATTGAGCATATATCGGGTAACCAAAGGCCAAGGACTTATCGGTTGAAATGCTATTTATAAATTTATCCAGTTTCACATAGTATCCAATTATAAGAACGCTCAACCGTATCGAAGGAATGACTTTCGTCAATCATTTGATTATCATGAGTTATTAATCTAGGCAGTGCGTTGCCACCGATTGGAGCAACGTTTATAAATCGTCCAAAATCGCTCGACATCCTATCATAAATGAGCCCGACCAAACTGAGGCAATGACGCAATCTTATGATTACTATCAAATTGTCTCAAACTCACGTCGCGTTCAACTTTAAAGTCTTGATTTTCGATTTCTTTTGGATCACATTATAAATATCCAAGTTAGATTTCGTTCTCATTTGATCATGTTATCAATAGCTAATTCAATTCATGATCTCTATGAATCATTAGTTGATCCTCGATCTCTCTGGATCATTAATTCAATCATCAATCACTCTGGATCGTTCATTCAGCCCATGACATCTTGGGATCATTAGTTAAATCCTCGACATGATCATTAGTTAAATCCTCGATCTCTCTAGATTATTAGATCGATCTTTATGGATTGTTAGTCTAATCATCAATCACTTTGGATTGTTAGTTCACGTTGAGTCCAACCCGCTCACTCTCCGACGAGAGGACTCAATGACCAACAAGTCCAACTACTCACTCTTAGTAAAGGGACTCACTATGCCGTACAAGTTCAATCTAATCTCACTCCAATAAGGGGACTTGAACCTTACGGTTCATCGTGTCGTCCCTTTGGTCTAAAGAACCGCATATAATCAGATCGCAGATCAGTCTCAACAGGTAACCAATCTCCATTGCTATCTCATAATCAATACCAGTCATCACATTTGTGTAATTTTTGGTTTCAAATATTTATCAAGAAATTATCAAGTAATCATGAGGCTTAAATCAAGTGCAACAATCAAACATCTATAACATCTAATTCTATCGAGGATCGCTTTTAGATTTCCAACTTAGAACGTGCCTAGGGAGCAATCGAGATCTCATATACGTGTAAATGGTATGATTGCAATATTGCATTATTCATTCGAAATAAAAAATAAAGTGAGGGAATCAAACCTAACACTAGTATATCCCGATCATGGGATGATCATTCTCGGCCAAGATCCATGGTTGCATCCAGATATCATAGTCATAGATGGTTGTTGCTCTTGCAGCACTACTACAGGTTATGTTGTGGTAATTTAATTTTTGACACATCATTGTGAGTGGTTACTCCGACTTGCTCTTTGAGTTAGTTCTCCATTGTGCCGCTTGTACCCACGGGGCTTTCCAAATTTAATTCCTGTTGTTATGCATTTTCACTCTGATCCGCGTTTCGCAGCTTAACATCATTCTTAGGAAACACTCCATCTTGTTTGGATTCTAAGTCTAGGTCAATCATGCCCTCATGATTTATTCGATCGGTATCGATTTATTCTTGGGGATCGGTACCGAGCTGTAGCAATCCCTCCACTTCGTTTCATTATATTCTTAGGCACATTCTAGCTTCAAGTTCAAGTGTGCCCCAACTTTAGCCATTCTCAATTGTCCCATCCTTCTAAAGAACCCCTCCATTATTTCTTCTCATCGAGCTGTCAATCTTTTTTGCATTTTTTATCATCATTCTCTTCATCTAATCTCTGGATATGTAAATGGATGTGAGGTTTAATTTTAAGGACACCTCCTGACTTCCCTCATATTCTTGCTAACCTCCTCCAATCACGGATCTTCGTGTTAGGCCTTTTCATCTTCTTCAAATTTGCATTTCAAGCCATTAAATCCGAGTCCTCTTAGTGAAAGAACCAAAATGTTTGTGCCAAAAATGGCATAAACACCTAGTGGAGCAATAAATACGAAAATTATTAAGAAAAAGCTAGAAAATAGAAAAGATGAACACATAGTTATTATAGTTGTTCATAAAATGCACTTGCCTGCGTCCACTTAAACTTTGTTATTTTATTTTTGTTGCTTTTACAAACTTGATTTTGTGGATGGGTATTCTGTCGGTCGGTATTTTATGGATTAACGGAGATCCAACAAGGTTCCATGGTAAAATTTAAAATTCAAAAAAGAAAAAAAAAAGGAAAATTTCCCTTTTCAAGTGCACTTTACTCTATTTAGGCGAAAATCACTGAGATAACCATTAGAAATTGCTCCAAACGTCCACCATGTCGTGCTCATTCTTCCATAAAATCTCAGGGTCAACCGATCCAAGACTTTATCGATCAGTATCGATCCATGACTTATGGATCAGTACCGAACTGACTTGAGGTTATACCTGAGAGTTTTGTGTATTCATTGCAAACCATGACTTGGATTTTCTTAAGGTTGCTGAGCTCTGAGTTTCCCTTTGCTTGCTTCAAGTCTAACCTAAGATTTTTTATGTGTCCAGCCTGAGTTTCTTGGATTAGTACTGATCCATGGTCTGGTCATGCTTAGGGTTTTTGCATGTGTTCCTTTGGGTCTTATTTGAATTTTTTTAAGGCTCATGTTTTTATCTTTTGTCGAGTCCAAACCGAGGATTTTGCTCCAAGTTAACTTGAATTTCTAAATTTTCAACATTTTTGCTAATTTTTGGTATTTCCTTTTTCTTTCCTTTTTATGATGTTTCCTAAGTCCATGGTTCGCTTATTCATCGTTTATTTTAAATCAGTCATTTATGTCTGTTCGAAGACTTCGGCAAACTCTACCATAACAACTGGTAATGGCATGGTAATGGAAAAGTTACCATTACCATAACATCTCTAAGTAGAAAATGATGGGTATTATAACCTCTATAGGTCAGATAGTCTCTTACTTTACAAGCTAAATGAACGGTCACACTAAAATACTATGGAAAACCTGCCTGTACTACACCGCTGTCTTACTAAGACTGGATCTCTAGCAAAGCATGCTTTGAATCCAACAAAATTTTATAAGGGGCGGAGTGTTAGGAAAAATTCAGCAAAGCCATGGAATGGACACAAATTAGTTAGAAACTACGCTTAAGGTAGGATATGTGCCTATTTGAAAATAGCTATTTCTAGAAGAATATTGATAAGATTTAGATCTTAAATCTTATGAAAGGGTCATTATAGAAGTTATGTTTCATAAATTTATTAAAAAGGAATAATGATAACCACAACTTTAGGTTCCAACTTCGTAACACAAAACGATCAATTTTTATTTCTATTTTTTCCTTGTTCGTATAAATACAAAATTTTCTCACATGTAATATTCACAAAATACCTAATTCCTGAACAAATGTTCTATTATTTATAAAACATACGGAATGATTTATCTATAAACATGAATAAATATGGATAGTTCAAGTCAAATAGCATGATGATCCGTGTATGTTATATACATTGACGTGCATTGATGCAGCCAAAAGCTTGTTAGGACATTATTGAAGATGTAATTTGAAAATTTGAACTACATAATGAAAAATGGAACGTTAGCTTCCAAACTATTGTTATTATATATATAGTTTAGCAACTACGTCCTCACAGTAAATTTAAACTTAATTATGTTAATTCATTTGATATACATACTTACATACATACATACATATATATATATATATATATATATATTCAAAAAACATACAAACACAAACGTACGTACATACATACATATATACACGTGCGTGTGATAAACATTCAAATACATAACATGCAAAATATTTAATTAGCCAATATAGCATACATTTTATTTATACAAAATTCAAACAATATTCATAGGAATTTCGATTCAAAATAGATTTTCAAAGCACCAATTTAAAAAAGTGCAATAAAAATCAACAAAAAATTAGATAGAGGAGCAAGAAATTTAACTAAACTATTGGCATAAGCAGCAAAAAGAAACTAAAAAGTATAGTATGTTCAAAAGGTATTGAATGCCTGATCATAATAAGGTGATGTAAAACTATATATTCATAAATTCACACCAATAGCCACCAATAGTATACACATAAGATGTTCACCGTCTTAATTGAAATGGCGACGATTAAAGATGGATTAAGGAAAACTAAGGAGGCATCAGTTTCATTCGGTGCCTAAGATTTTTGGATCTATCTTGAGGGAACTAAAGCAAGGGAGAAAAACTATTATAAAAAGAAAGAAATTAACATATTCAAACCTGCTGTAATGTTAGAAAATGGGTGAATAAACGTGGAATTAATTAAAGGAAACAAAAGGAATTGATATGTATTGGAAAAATTAAAGCAAGAGAAAATGAGAAAAGTAGTTTAAAAGAGGAAAGACTCTATCAAATTCGTAACATATGTGCTATGAGCAAATGTGAGATAAACGTGGAACTAATCATCGATAATAAAAGGAATTAATCTTCTTGAGAAAACTAAAGCAACAAAAAATGAGAGATCATTTTAAAATGAAATAACATAAAAGATTATAGCCACTGTAATGTAAGAAAATGAGAGCCTAACTATGGGATTAATTGGATGTAATAAAAGATCAACGTTTTGTATGTTGCAGCCTTAATTTGATGCTCTAATATCCAGGTTAAATCATTAGAAAATGGTAGATTTAATCTAGAATTAATTAGAGGTAATAAAAGATTGACTTTTTGTATGCTACAACCTTAATTTGATTCTTTAATCTCTGGGTTGAATTCAAAAATGTGAAACATGGAATGTCTAAATTGTAAATTAAAACCCCAAATTGTGGACAAGGCAATATTTGGACCGAGATAATTGTCAGCAATGAAGGGAAATGGTTGCAATTATGGTTTATATATAATGGAATAGATGTTTAACTTGAATGTTCATTTAACAAATATCAATTATATCTAACAAATTTGTGAATGTCAATATACTAATTTTATAAATATTTCAAAAATTTTGATTTTACATAATTTGTAAAGTAATCAAAATATTTTAATATATATAACTAAATGCAACGGGTTAGAGTACGCAATTGGTTGTTGGAGCAGACAAGAGGGACACATGGAGGCAATAGGGAATGCATGTAGTAGGAAGATATCATAGTTCTCTTGCGCATGTAGATGAAGTGGCAGCGAAAGACTGCAGATGAATGACGATGTAGCTTTGGCTAGGAGAGCGCTTGGTTAGTGGGATAACTTGGGCGAGCGGAGGATGGCATGCGGTGGAAAAGGTTTAGTGATTGCAGTTAATTTTTATTTAGGAAAAAAGAAAACTAAAATGAGGCGAAGAGTGGGTCGAGTCTGTTTCAATCGTTATATATATATATATATATACATATATATATATATATATATATGTATCCATTGCCAAGCTGGATTTCAATTTCTCATGTCCACCCAAAGAAGTTAGACTGGTGCCGAAAACATAAGATGTGAAATTTAAGGCGCTAAAAAGAATTCTAAATCAATGCATATTATGAACATGAATTTTCACTTCTGCTTTTCTAGATATATTTCACACTTAAAATATTGAATTCTATGGGATTGAGTTTGACATATATACAATGCATACCATAAGATGATTAAGCTCATGTGATTTAGAGTTAAAAACGAATGATTGATGTTTCAGTATAGCAGGATATAACGTTTGGGAATACAGAAAAATTTACTTTATTATATTCTAGATTTGTCGTCATAAGTGCGGAGAAAAAATATAAGTTGTACTGTCTGATTATTGAATTGAATTTTAGAAGAACTTCTACTTTTTTTTGGAAGAAAAGAATTAGGAAAAATATCTATATGGAAAAAAAATCTAAGAAAAGAAAGCAACGTTTTATTAATTTAATTATGTTCCTTACTTTTTTTATTTAGTACCCCATTTACCCCGCCTTATGGTTGTCCTTTCATAACAATGGATTTTATAAATAATCTCCAACCACCTAGGATTTTGCAGTTAAAGTTACAATAGAAGACCAAACCTTTTTCTGATGATCAGTCGTCTTACTTCCCATTATAAACACAACAATATTTTTTTTGAAATGGTACTTAGATACAACATGTCACTGAGACAACAAACCACAAATCATATGCCAATAAATGTTCGAATCACGCTACGTGAGTTTCGAACTTGTGACCTCTCGCACCAAAGTCGAATCAGTTAACCACTTGAATAATGGTGCTTTTCAATACAGCAATATTTACATCTCACAAATCAAAAGAGATAGGATGTTAATTCTTATTGTCTGCCACTTACACAAAAAAGACTACATGGAAAACAAAAAGGAAGTACTTTTGAAATATTACGACTGTTCGAGTATGAATTTTTCACAAAACGTAAATATTATCGTGCTTATAACCTATCCAAAACTGGGACTAATCCGATAAATATTGTATCAGATGAACATTGATTTTTTTTTTGCATAAAAAAATTGAATGTTAGTGTAACGATGTATATAATACTTGATAGATGGGGTCAAAATATCTAAGGGGTTCGACAAGAAGTCACATTTTTCGTTTGATTTTGTAGTAATATCAAATAAAATGGTTAACGTGAAGGTCATTTTCATAAATATCAAATACATTTAATAATTCAGTAAATACAAAATATAACAATTTAGAAGATGTTTTAAAGTGTCAATTTTGCATAATCTATAGAATAATCAAAATATTTATAATCAAGGTTGTAAAAATCACTAGGCAGATGCTGGCCTGTAATCATGGACTAAGGATTAATCGCTTGGGCGAGAATTAATTGAAGATTAATCGAAGCTAAACGTTTTTGATAAAATCATGTATTTTGGATGAAATTTTAGTATTTAGTATTGACTGATCCATAATGGGATACATGGATTTGGATGAGTTTGAAAGCAACTACAGAAATAAAATCGTTTGAAACAAATATTTTGATTGTTATAAGAGGCATCAAGCCTAAATTGGTGCATATAAACCGGTTTACATACTTCGATAATGCAGTAGGTCTCATCTAGACGGCCTAGGAAAAAGCCTAGGTTGTAAGACTAGCGTAGCGCCTAGGTGGAAGCTTAGAAGGATTTTTACAATAGAGTTTACAAACGAATTCTAAAGCAATGCATATGAAATGAATGAATTAGGAAGTTGAATTTTCACTCCTAATTTCAAAGAAATATATTTCACGGTTAAAATTATGACTTTTATGAAATTGAGTTTTACATACATACATACCAGGAAACAAATACCTTCATGCAATTTGGTGATAAAAAGAATGATTGATATTTCAACATAGAAAGATATAACGTTTGAGAAATAAAAAAATTACTATTATTAATTTATCTTTAATAATAATTGTAATAGCTTTGCTGTCACATTTTTTGGTATCAACGCGAACTAACATAAACGCCATCTATATATTGTCAAATCTTAGCCATTTAAAAATAGGATCTAATATTAAACTTATTTTACAAATTCAAATGTCTCTAGATGAAGGATCTAACGATTAAAAATGCTTTATGAATTCGAAACACTTTTAAAAATAGGATCTAAAATTAAACTTTCTTTATAAATTTAGAATACTTCTTTACAAATACACAAATCTTAATACCACTTGAAAATATTAAAAAAAATCATTTTTTATCGATTTAAACATATAAAATTTATAAGGAAAATAATTCACGCGCGAAGCACTCGTTATTCTATATTTGTTGTCAATGAGTGGTATTGTTTTGATTATTAGAATGAATTTTTGAACTTTCAACCTTTCCTTCTTAGTGGAAGAAAAGAACAAGGGAAAATATCTATATGGAGAAAACAGGATTTTGTTAGTTTAATTCTTTTCATTGGTTCACTAAAAAGTTTCTTATTTGGTGCCTCATTTTCCCCTCTTATCTTCAGCATTTCAAATTGAATGCATTGAAAATAATGCTATTCACACTTTCATTTTGATAAAAAATAAAAATAAAAATAAAGGGGACGCAAAGTGTGATCATGTTCAGGAAAAATTTGAAGTTCAACCTCTGTACTGAACATCTAGAAGATACGATTATATTTATTATCTTCGGCCAATACTGTCATGTTATAAATTCAAATGAATAGAGTAACAAATGAACTATGATGAAAACAAAATCTTTAAGAATAAATGGAAAAGGGTGCATGTACCATACATGACCCAATCAATGCAGAAAATATTCATGATCATTTCAATTATTACTGGTCATCTTCAAATTTTAGTATCTATATAAAGACCAATTCCTTCTCATACACAACCACTGTAGAAAAAACCTCAAAATGGAAGTCGCATTTCTAGTTCTTCCATTTACTTTCATTCTTTTTCTGCATCCAATGCTTACAAGCTCCATAAGCTTCAGCATCAAACTGACTCACGATCACTATAGCAACTTTTCCATACTAGCAGCCAAATCTCCAAAATCGGGACTCTTCCCCAACAACGCAAACCACTTAATGGAATTCTCCATTGGCACACTTCCTGTAAAAGTGCGTGCAATCCTCGACACAGGAAGTGATCTTTTGTGGTCGAGATGCAAGCCATGTACTGAATGCAGCGGTAGGTTGTTTCCTGTGTTCAACCCTCAAGCCTCTTCCACGTACAAAAAGCTTCCTTGTGGTTCAACTTTTTGCAAGATTGTTGATCCAGCTGCTTGCTCTAAAGGTTCCACTTGCCAGTATTTTGCTGGCTATGGTGATGGATCTTTTACCGCTGGTATACATAATTTTCTCTATTCTTCATATAGCTTTCTTTGATCAATTTTGTCCCCATGTTGATGCAGATTTATATTTATATCTCTAAAACTTTACGGTGATATATAGGTGCAGTAATTTTGATGATTGTCAAATGAAGAAAACAAATCAAATATCAAAAAATATAATAAATGATACGACAAAACATTAACCTGGCAGATTTCGTTTACATTTTTTTACATTATACAATAAAAACATTAAAGAAGTCGGATTTCACAAAAAGGAAAAAAGGGAAAAAACAGTATGTAATATTTTTAAGATATATAAATTTGATGTCTACATTATTATTATTATTATTGAAGCTATAATATCGATGAACTTCAAGTTTCTAAAATGCAGTATGTCAAAATAAAATATTCAAATAAAATTTAAATTATTTACAAAAAATAAAAAATTTAAGATTTCATATCTTTTGACAACTTCTGAAAGAGAAAAATATATTGATTGTAGGCAAATTAATAATCATGTTAAAACATTGATTAATTTACCATTTTCTTTATTTCTTTCCTCTTTTTCCCCCCTATTTACATGATTTTTCCATTTTTATTCAATAGGGTCTAGATTGTTTACCAAAACACTTGGGATTGTTAATCAGAACACTTTGGATCAATATATTTTTGCTCGTGTTTAATAAAATGTACATATCAGTTTTTTTCCACTATATTTGCATGTTTAATAAAATGTACATATCAGTTTTTTTTCCACTAAATGACAGGCACTCTCTCAAGCGAAACAATCACATTCGCCACAACAGACGGTCACTCCGTATCAATACCAAACATTGTATTCGGGTGTGGCCACAACAACAGCGGCAGCATAGACGGAAATCAAGTGGGCATAGCCGGCTTCAGGCCCGAGCCCATCTCCATTCTTTCCCAATTAAACCCCCTCATCAAAGGAAGATTCTCCCACTGTCTAGTCCCCTTCCACCAAAAATCATCCTTCAGCACCATGCACTTTGGTGACGCGGCCGTAATCTCCGGCAAAAACGTAGTATCCACTCCATTAGTCGACCCTAAAATTTACTCCGTCACTCTCGAAAGCATCTCCATTGGAGGGAAGAACATAAAGGTAAAGGCATCCTCAAATGAAAAGGGGAACATGTTCATCGATTCAGGCACAACTGTCACGCTATTAAAGGCTAATGTATTGAAACAACTTGCTGATGAAGTTTCTGCTCTTGTTAAGATTCCAATAACCATGGACCCTGGCAACACGTTCTACTGTTTTAGGGCAGGGTCGAGGGATAAGTTTCCAGCTATGACGTTTAACTTTGTGACGCAGCGGATTAATCAAAACAAACTTCAATTGATGAAATGTAGCAATCGGTGATTTGAAAATACTGCAATGCCCAAATCCGTTGATCCAAAGATGCCGGATTCTAGCTATCTTCGTCTCGTTGATCGCGCACGATACCGAGAAACAAAGATCTACGATTCTCCGACGTTGATCAAGCGCACTTGATTCCGTGAATCGGCTTCACAAACGAAGATTCGAGCGCACTCGAATGACGTAGGTGGAGATAGGAGATTTCACTCGACTACCAATTAGAGAAGGAAGCACAAAGCAGTCAACAAGAAATTTTTATTCAATATTCAACCCCCATTACAATGACATTACATCCCTATTTATAGGGTTTATGACTCAACACAAGTGACTTAAGAAATTACAACACAAATAGTACACGACTTAAGAAAACAAAAATGCAGCGACTTAAGCAATACGACTTATGAAACACGGCTTCGATTCAATTACGACGATTCAACTCCTTTACGCGACTCATCAATGTCTCGGTAACGACTCAACAAAAGCAAAAACATGGCCGCGACTTATACTTGAGTCGTTCGCGACTCAGAAGAATGGATCGCACAAACTCTCGACCTACTGGAATTGGGGAAACGACCCAATGTCGTTCGCGATTTAGGTTTTAGGTCGGCCGCTTCCTGGGTAACTTGCGCGCGGCATATGGATGTGGGGGAAGAAGTAAGTCGTTCGCGACTTAGGGTTTTGGCCGGGGATGTAATTGAGTCGTGGGTTGGGAATGTAATTGAGTCGTGGGTCGTGGATCGCGGAGATGGCGATGAGTCGTGAGTCGGTGGAGCAGTGGGATGAGTCGTAGGTCGTGGAGCAGTGGGATGAGTCGTAGGTCGTGGAGCAGTTGAGTCGTGGGTCGCGGCTGAAGGGGTGAGGTGATTTGCTAAGTCGCGGCAATTGGGCTTGAGGTCGGAGGTGGAGCTAAGCGAGGTAAGTGCTTCATCATCCTCCCCTTATTGGAAAGAATTCGTCCTCGAATTCACACTCTCGTCAACTTCGATGAAATCCTCCCCCCCATATGGAATTAAATGTTTGACATTGAAAACATCAGAAGTATGAACATTTTCCGGCAACTTTAATCGATATGCATTATCATTGATCCTCCTCAAAATTTCTACTGGACCAATCTTTCGTGCTTTCAACTTATTGTAAGTTCCAACCGAAAAACGATCTTTTGTCAAAACCGCGTAAACCAAATCACCTTCTTTGAAGACTACACTTCTTCGTTTCTTATCCGCCATTTGTTTATACTTCTCATTTGCCTTTTCCAATCGTTCCTGAACGATTCTATGGCATTCCGTCAACCCATCAACAAAATCAGCAGCCCGCTTAACTGTTCCTTTCGGTCGTGGCACTATCGTTAAATCCAACGGCCCCTTTGGTAAGCTTGAATATACAATCTGAAATGGACTGAATCTTGTACTTCGGTTATTTGCATGATTGTGAGCAAATTCAGCTTGACTCAACTTTAAATCCCAACTCTTCAAATTATCTTTCACAAGGCATCGTAACAAGTTTCCCAACGATCTATTCATCACCTTTGTTTGCCCATCTGTTTGCGGATGATAAGCACTACTAAAATTCAGCTTCGTTCCCACCATCTTCCACAAACTAAGCCAAAAATGACTTAAAAATCTGGTATCCCTGTCGGGAACAATAGACTCTGGCAACCCATGCAAACGATAGATTTCTTTAAAGAACAACTGAGACACTCGAACTACATCCGCCGTTTTCTTACAGGCTATAAAATGTGCCATCTTCGAAAACCTGTCCACCACAACAAATATAGAATCATTCCCCCTCTGAGTTCTAGGCAAACCCAAAACGAAATCCATGCTGATATCAACCCATGGCTTAGACGGTACAGGTAGCGGCATATACAACCCTGCATTCGTTGCTGTTCCCTTCGAAACCTGGCAAATATGGCATCTCTCCACAAATCTTTCAACCTCTTTTCTCATCGACGGCCAAAAGTAAGATTGAGAAATCAACTGCAGTGTACGATCTCTACCCACATGGCCTTCTTCATGCAACTCCTTGATAATTTTCATTCTCAAACTGTTCTCCGGAATACACAATCGATTTCCCTTAAACAGAAAACCATCCACCAACACAAATTCATCAGTACTTCCTTCCTTGACCTTTTCAACAAATTTCTTAAAGTAAGAATCTTCTTCAATCTGTTCTGGCAACAATTCAAACCCCGTCACTTCAACCTTCAATGTTGTTAATAAATGACTCCTCCTACTCAAAGCATCAGCTACTCGATTTGTTACCCCAGATTTGTGCTTAACAACAAAGGTAAATTTCTGCAAATAAGCAATCCATGATGCATGTCTTGCTGAAATTTTATCCTGCCCCTGTAAATGTTTCAAAGCTTCATGATCAGTGTAAAGAACAAATTCCTTCTGAAACAGGTAGTGTCTCCAATGCTTAACAGCTTGCACAACAGCGTAAAATTCAACGTCATATGTACTGTATCTCATCTTTGCCCCTGATAACTTTTCACTGAAATATGCAATAGGTCTCCCCTGCTGACTCAACACTCCCCCAATCCCAACCTTTGATGCATCAGTGTGTAGCTCAAACAACAACTGAAAATTAGGTAAAACAAGAATTGGCGCTGTCGTCAACAGTTCTTTGATTCGTTTAAAAGCAATCCCGGCTTCTTCTGTCCACGAAAACTGTTTACCCTTCATGCAATCAGTAATTGAAGCCATCACGCTACCGAAGTGTGGAATGAATCTTCGGTAGAATGACGCTAGCCCATGAAAACTTCTCACTTCCGTAATTGTCTTTGGCTGTGGCCAATTCCTGACTGTCTCAACTTTACTCTGATCAACTTGAATACCTTCTCCTGAAACAACATAACCCAAAAATAAAACACTGTGCGTCATAAACACACATTTCTTCGTAACAGCATAAAATTGTTCTTCTCGAAGAATAATCAATACTTCCCTCAAATGTTGAACATGCTCCTCCGTACTCCTGCTGTAAATCAGAATATCATCGAAATAAACCACGACGAACTTCCCAATGAATGGTCTAAAGATTTGATTCATCACCCGCATGAATGTACTAGGTGCATTTGACAAACCAAATGGCACAACCAACCATTCGTATAACCCCTCTCTCGTTTTGAAGGCTGTCTTCCATTCGTCTCCAGGTCTAATCCGAATTTGATGATATCCGCTTTTCAAATCAATCTTTGAAAAGATAATAGCCCCACTCAACTGATCTAGCAAGTCATCCAACCTCGGCATTGGAAATCTATATCTCACAGTAATCTTATTCAAGGCTCGACTGTCAGTGCACATCCTCCACGTCCCGTCCTTCTTCGGTACTAACAAAGCCGGCACAGCACACGGACTCAAACTTTCCTGAACACGTCCCTGTTCCAACAACTCTTCCACTTGCCTTTGTAACTCCTCGTGTTCCTTCGGACTCATTCGGTAATGTGGTCGATGTGGTAACACTACTCCCGGAACAAGATCAATTTGATGTTGAATGTCTCTAAGTGGCGGTAACTCCTTAGGCAACTCCTCTGGAAATATGTCTTCAAATTCTTTCAAAACTGGCTTTGCTTCTTCTGGAATCTCAACTTCTTCACTACTCTCTCTCCCAATCAACAAAAACATCTCAGGTTCTTTCTCAACTTCTTTAACAAACTCCTTCAAAGTCAACAGAGTTTTCAATTCTTCAATTTCCTCCAGCTTGCTTTCTTTCTGTTGCTGCTTCTTGGGAACTAAAGTAATTTTAGTGCCTTCAAACATGAAACTATAGCTATTAGCACGACCATCATGTTGAACTGCTCTATCAAACTGCCATGGTCTGCCCAACAACAGATGACACACGTCCATGTCTACAACATCGCACCAAATTTCATCCTTGTATTTCTTCCCAATTGAAAATTTAACACAAGCTCTCCTTCCAACTTTCACTTCACCACCTTTCCTCAACCAAGCTAACTTGTACGGTTTAGGATGCTTCTCGGTTTTCAATTCCAACTTCTTTACTGCCTCTGTAGAGATAATGTTATCACAACTCCCAGCATCAATAACGAATTTACAAACTCTTCCAAGAATAGTGCAAGTAGACTGAAATATATTATTCCTCAACCAACTGTCTTCCTCCTCTTGCTTTGGTGTCAAACAACTCCTTCTCATCATTAGTGAATACCCTTCGTCTCCTGACAACAAGTCTTCCTCTTCAACCGGTAATGAATTAGAACACTCAGCCTCTTCATCCTCATCCTCAGCTTCAACTATCATAGTTCTCTTCTTCGGCTTCGGACACTCATTGCTTTTATGACCCATTTCCTGGCAATTATAACATTTGAACCCACTGTTAACCTTCGCCTTCTCAGTCTCCTTCACAACTGGCTTACTGACAGGTTTAGGAACATTAGAACTTCCACTGACTCCCTTCACTTGATTATTAGAATTAGTAAACACACCACCTCCACGCCTTCCCTGCTTCTCCCAAACCAACGCCTTTTGGTGTGCTTCCGCCACAGATCTTGGATCAAACATATTAACCATATCCTGGATCTGCATTCTCAATCCCCCAATGAATCTAGCAGTTAACTGTTCTTCAGTCTCCATAATATCGTTCCTGGCAATAAGTTGGTAAAATTCATCAGCATAATCACTAACAGACTTTGTCCCTTGCCTCGGATTCTGCAACCTCTGGTACATCAGTGATTGATAGTTGTAAGGTAAGAAAGTAGATCTCATCAACTTCTTCATCTTATCCCACGATTCTATCTTTGACTTCCCCATTCTCTCCCTGGTAAGTTTAGTTTGTTGCCACCATGCCAAAGCTCTCCCCCTCAGCCTTGTAGCAACTAACTTCACCCTTCGATTCTCCGGAACCTCCTTGAAATCAAATATCTCCTCCACATTAGACAACCAATCTAAAAATTCCTCAGCTACCATCCCACCTTTAAACTCCGGAATCTCCATCTTCATTCCCGATTCCCATCGACGATCATCATCTACATCTCGATACTGACGTCGTGTTTGTTCTCTATCTCGATGCATACTCCCTCTGTCACCAACAAATTCCTCATCAAAATCTGAAGTATATCGTTGTCGATCACGACCTCCAACATCTCTACCACCACTCCTACTACCAACATCCCTTCGATCCCGATCATCCACATTCCTCCTACTTCGATTATCAACACTTCTATGCTCTTGACTTTCTCTCCTCTCTCGTTCTGAATGTGATGAAATTCTACTACCCCCACGGTTTGATTCAGGTGAAATTCTTCTTCTACTTTGATTCATTTCAAGCATCATTCTCTCTAATCGACCAATCCCTTCATTCAACTTTTCAGTAAAACTCTCGTGGATTCGTTGCTCCATTTCATCGGCCTCTTCTCTTCCATACAAGGCATTAATGTTGCGATGACGTTGAGCTCGTCTCGGAGGCATGATTGAACTTCTTCCAAATTTCAACAAATCAAACTTCAACAAATTTGACTTCAAAAATCTTCAAACAAAACAACTCCAAAATTACAATGCAAATCAACTAGTACGGCTTCAAGCTTGCTTCGAACTTCAAACACCTTTCCCACACTTTGATCCAAGAGACTATGGATCACAAACCCCAAACTTGTTGCAACTTCAATATGAACACGACGAACACAAACTTCAAACTTCTCGACAATTTGCAAATCCGATCCCTAAACTTCAACTTTTCGAAACCCAATTCTCCAAATGATGCAAACTCCTTGCAATCTCGCTCTGATACCAAACTGACGCAGCGGATTAATCAAAACAAATTCAATTGATGAAATGTAGCAATAGGTGATTTGAAAATACTGCAATGCCCAAATCCGTTGATCCAAAGATGCCGGATTCTAGCTATCTTCGTCTCGTTGATCGCGCACGATACCGAGAAACAAAGATCTACGATTCTCCGACGTTGATCAAGCGCACTTGATTCCGTGAATCGGCTTCACAAACGAAGATTCGAGCGCACTCGAATGACGTAGGTGGAGATAGGAGATTTCACTCGACTACCAATTAGAGAAGAAAGCACAAAGCAGTCAACAAGAAATTTTTATTCAATATTCAACCCCCATTACAATGACATTACATCCCTATTTATAGGGTTTATGACTCAACACAAGTGACTTAAGAAATTACAACACAAATAGTACACGACTTAAGAAAACAAAAATGCAGCGACTTAAGCAATACGACTTATGAAACACGGCATCGATTCAATTACGACGATTCAACTCCTTTACGCGACTCATCAATGTCTCGGTAACGACTCAACAAAAACAAAAACATGGCCGCGACTTATACTTGAGTCGTTCGCGACTCAGAAGAATGGATCGCACAAACTCTCGACCTACTGGAATTGGGGAAATGACCCAATGTCGTTCGCGATTTAGGTTTTAGGTCGGCCGCTTCCTGGGTAACTTGCGCGCGGCATATGGATGTGGGGGAAGAAGTAAGTCGTTCGCGACTTAGGGTTTTGGCCGGGGATGTAATTGAGTCGTGGGTTGGGAATGTAATTGAGTCGTGGGTCGTGGATCGCGGAGATGGCGATGAGTCGTGAGTCGGTGGAGCAGTGGGATGAGTCGTAGGTCGTGGAGCAGTGGGATGAGTCGTAGGTCGTGGAGCAGTTGAGTCGTGGGTTGCGGCTGAAGGGGTGAGGTGATTTGCTAAGTCGCGGCAATTGGGCTTGAGGTCGGAGGTGGAGCTAAGCGAGGTAAGTGCTTCATCACTTTGAGGCAGGTGCAAGGTTGGTGATGAAGCCATATAACACGTACACGCCGCCTAGTCCGGATGGATTGGTTTGTCTAGTAATGCAGGCCACTGGTGGGATGCCTGTATTCGGAAATACTGTACAGCAGAATTTCCATATTGGTTATGATCTGGTGAGGAAGAGGGTTTCTTTTGCGCCTACGGACTGTTCTAAAATGTCAAGATGAACAAGATACTTGTTTATGTGAATGATTTTGTTGGTGTTATATATTGAGCGATTAGTGACCTGAAATAAATTTTCTGGAAAGAAATTGACAGATAAATGACTTCATGATTTCTTCCTAATGTACTTCATCACTTTCCATTTCATATAAATTCTCGTTTTATTACGAATGTGTATTAAACTTATTAGAAATGAATAAAGCTAAAACTATTGAATGAAGAAGAGAGTACATAAAGAAATGCTAGAAATTTTATAAAAAGATGGAGAATTGAATTTGACACCAAGCAAGAGAAATGCGTATTTTACAAATGAGAAAAAGATTTTCATTACAAACTTCGGTTATAACTTTTTCGTTGATTCCTAATATGACTAACCCTATTTTTTGCTAGGGTTTGACGTTCTGAAGAAACTGAGTAAATGAAGTAATGAAGTGCAGCTAGGGTTAGTAGAATAAGATGCATAAGCTGGTCTGGTGTATTAACGGGTATTGTACCAGGTCTATTTGGGCTTTGGGCCTAGGTAATTGCTTTTTCAAAAAAAAAAACGTTTTTGTTGATTGATTACTATTTAGAGAAAGCACTCATGTTTACAGCAGCACATCTCATAAATGGATGGTTGAGATATTTTTAATACATGTCCAAATTTTAGAATCTTCAATATAACTTAATTATCTTCATAAATATCAAAATTAGTATTGCTCAAAATAATTAATGTTTCCAAAATAATCAATGTAGATCAAAATCAAATTTATTTTCAATGGATGAGTTAATAAGTGAAGACATTAATTTCAATGACGAATTTAGAATCTCAGGCAAAGGAAGAGGGAAAAAATTTAATTTGTTTAAAAAACGGAAAACGGAATTTTATATCTAATGAATATTATGTTCTTTAAATACACAAATAAATATCTTCAAGTATCGGGCAACTTCTAGAAAAAGGGCTATGATATTCACATGAGAAACCATACTCGCTTTATGAGCGATGGTCGGGGGGTTAACAGCCAAAGCAGCAATGTCAAATAATAGAACGTTTCCATTGAATATTCCATATAATGATCCTAAATGTTTAGAAGCATGTTATAATCATGGATTTGACATTTAAGATTTGAACATCTTACTTTTCAAGGCTTAAACTAGTTAAAAGAAAATACGGTAAAAGGTTACCATCCATTAATCACATTAATCAATCGTGTGACGAATGCTTATTCGAAAAGCAATCAACAAAAAGGTTTTCAAAAGAATCCACAACAAGAGCTAAAAAGCCATTAGAACTAATTCATACAGATAGATCTGGTCCAATAAAAATGTATGTACTTGGAAAAAGTAATTATTTTGCAATTTATTAATTATTTTAGTAGAAGAACATGAGCATGTTTCCTTAAACAAAAACCGGATGTGTTTGAGACCCCCTTCACCAAACTTGATTTTGTAACTCCAAGAAAATCTCGCAATCTTTCAAAATCTTCATGCTTCAAACGTCTTTATGAAAATATCCGGTACCTGATCTTTTGAATTAATACACTTTGTGTGGACTCCTTTTCTTTGTAATGCATTCTCAAATAAAATGACAAGATCTATCGATATGCGAACATCAATCGTGGAAGACGGGTTCTTCGCAAGGGCTATGCCTGACTTGTTGTATGTACAACGTTTGCTGCATTATTAACTCCTTCAAATAGTTCTTAAAACCAAATTATATGATGAACACAAGTTGAAGCAGCAACATATTCATCTTCACAGGCGGAAAACGTCACAATTGGTTGTTTTTTGAACTGCAAGTGAAAGTTGTGCCTCTCGTGAAGAAAACAAATCCACTTCTACTTTTGTGACCATTAACATCTCCAATCCAATCAGTATCACTATTGTTACACTCATTTTCCGAAACGTTGTCTAAGACAAATTGATGCAAGCACTGGACCGAATGAACCACTCTCATAATAGAAGTTGAACTACGAAAAGGAATCAAGAAGAAAAGGAAAAGTCCAAATAGTACTACGCCCAAGCATTAAGTCAGTGGCAAAACATAAGAACTGCGTCTTCCCATCGAGCATACGTTTGGCTTATAGTACGGTGCCGGTAACCTGAGATAGCCACAAAGTATAGAGACTGCTCTACAATCCTAACACTTACTTCTCTTGGAACTGGACCAACTCACAGCGAAAGTTATGCTCGAATTTCAAGAAACTTTCTCTTATTGGATTTATATTGGACCAATGAGGTCTAATTTATTTAGAACATTTCTAAATTTTATTTAAATAATAGCTCTTATTTTATTTAAATTTATAAATTATATACCATTTTATTTAATTTATATTTTGTACATATAAATATACACATATGTATCATATACATATATGCATGTATGTGCGTGTGTAACATGATAACCCATGCAAAGAATAACATACCTGTATATAGATGCTGAAATTTATATCGCAACAGACATATTAGCCTATCCAGTATGTATTGTATGTTGTGCAAATGTATGTATGTAAGTTTGTTATTTATATAAATATCGAATGTATGTATGTATGTAAATGTATAAACAAATTTTATTCAAATAATTTTACAAGGATGAAAATATTTAAACACTTGTGTGTGTATACACCAGTACGAGGCAAATGTAAAGTAACATGGTAAAACAACATTATTAACTTGTGTACATGTCTTAAAATTTGTGTACATGCTCTAAAATTTACGCTGGGGAAAAAGAAGATATTTTAACTACAGAGAGCATGGTCCAAGCAACAAATTTTTAAAAACATGCAATGTTTGTTCTCCTAACAGCTTAAAATCTGGTACATTAACATTCAAACTGCATAACTGCAAAATGCGTAGTTGCAAGTGGAATACAATAAGGCCATTTCAGTATATGAAAAAGATGACAAAATATCGAAACAATTATTGTACAAACGGAAAAAACAAACAAAGTCACAATATTCTTCATTTTCGGCCATTGAAAAATGTGTTCCACGGTTGAAGTATTGTAGCAAGAAGAAGAATAATGCCTAGAAAAGTGAAAAGGATTTTTATTACAAACTTCGGTTATAACTTTTTTTTTGATTCCAAAAATGACAAACCCTAATTTTTGCTAGGGTTTGATGTTCTGAAGAAACTGAGTAAATGAAGTAATGAAGTCCGGCTAGGGTTAGTAGAATAAGATGCATAAGCTGGTCTGGTGCATTAACGGGTATTGTACCAGGTCTATTTGGGCTTTGGGCCTAGGTAATTGCTTTTTCAATAAATAAATAAATAATAATATGCTTTTTGTTGATTTATTACTATTTAGAGAAAGCACTCATATTTATAGCAGCACATCTCATAAATGGATGGTTGAGGTATTTTTAATACATGTCCAAACTTTAGAATCTTCAATATAACTTAATTATCTTCATAAATATCAAAATTAGTATTGCTCAAAATAATTAATGTTTCCAAAATAATCAATGTAGATCAAAATCAAATTTATTTTCAATGGATGAGTTAATAAGTGAAGACATTAAATTCAATGACGAATTTAGAATCTCAGGCAAAGGAAGAGGGAAAAAAATTTAATTCGTTTAAAATACGAAAAACGGAATTTTATATCTAATGAATATTATGTTCTTTAAATACGAAAACAAATATTTTTAAGTATTGGGCAACTTCTAGAAAAAGGGCTATGATATTCACATGAGAAACCATGCTCGCTTTATGAGCGATGGTCGAGGGGATTAATAGCCAAAGCAGCAATGTCAAATAATATAATGTTTCCATTGAATGTTCCATATAATGACCCTAAATGTTTAAAAGCATGTTATAATTATGGATTTGACATTTAAGATTTGGACATCTTACTTTTCAAGGCTTAAACTAGTTAAAAAAATACGGTAAAAGGTTACCATCCATTAATCACATTAATCAATCGTGTGACGAATGCTTATTCGAAAAGCAATCAACAAAAAGGTTTTCAAAAGAATCCACAACAAGAGCTAAAAGCCATTAGAACTAATTCATACAGATACATCTGGTCCAATAAAACTATATGCACTTGGAAAACGTAATTATTTTGCAATTTATTAATTTTTTTAGTAGAAGAACATGAGGTTGTTTCCTTAATCAAAAACCGGATGTGTTTGGGACTCCCTCCACAAACTTGATTTTGTAACTCCAAGAAAATCTCGTAATCTTTCAAAATCTTCATGCTTCAAACGTCTTTATGAAAATATCGGGTACCTGATCTTTTGAATTAACACACTTTTTTTGGACTCCTTTTCTTTGTAATGCATTCTCAAATATAATGACAAGGTGTATCGATATGCGAACTTCAATCGTGGAAGACGGGTTCTTCGCAAGGGCTACGGCTGACTTGTTGTATGTACAACATTTGTTGCATTATTAACTCCTTCAGTAGTTCTTAAAACCAAATTATATGATGAACACAAGTTGAAGCAGCAACATACTCATCTTCACAGGCGGAAAACGTCACAATTAGTTGTTTTTGAACTCCAAGTGAAAGTTGTGCCTCCCGTGAAAAACAAATCCATACTTTTGTGACCATCAACATCTCCAATCCAATCAGTATCACTATTGTTACACTCATTTTTCCAAAACGTTGTCTAAGACAAATTGATGCAAGCACTGGACCGAATGAACCACTCTCACAATAGAAGTTGAACTACGAAAAGGAATCGAGAAGAAAAGGCAAAGTCCAGATAGTACTACGCCCAGGCTTTAAGTCAGTGGCAAAACATAAGAACTGCGTCTTCCTATCGAGCATAGGTTTGGCTTATAATACGGTGCCGGTAACCTGAGATAGCCACAAAGTATAGAGACTGTTTTGCAATCCTAACACTTACTTCTGTTGGAACTGGACCAACTCACAGCGGAAGTTATGGGCGAATTTCAAAAAACTTTCTCTTATTGGATTTATATTGGACCAATGAGGTCTAATTTATTTAGAACATTTCTAAATTTTATTTAAATAATAGCTCTTATTTTATCTAAATTTATAAATTATATACCATTTTATTTAATTTATATTTTATATGTATAAATATACACATATGTATCATATACATATATGCATGTGCGTGCATGTGTAACATGATAACCCATGCAAAGAATAACATACCTGTATATAGATGCTGAGATTTATATCGCGAAGGACATATTAGCCTATCCAGTATGTATTGTATGTATGTACGTTTGTTATTTATATAAATATCGAATGTTTGTATATATGTAAATGAATAAACAAATGTTATTCAAATAATTTTACAAGGATGAAAATATTTAAACACTTGTGTGTCTGTGTGTGTATATAACCTTTATATATATACACCAGTACGAGGCAGATGGAAAGTAATATAGTAAAACAACATTATTAACTTGTGTACGTGTCTTAAAATTTGTGTACATGCTTTAAAATTTACGCTGGGAAAAAAGAAGATATTTTAACCACAGAGAGCACGGTCCAAGCAACAAATTTTTGAAAACATACAATGTTTGTTCTACTAACAGCTTAAAATCTGGTACATTAACATTCAAATTGCATAACTGCAAAATGCGTTGTTTTTATTGGAATACAATAAGGTCATTTCACTGAAAACGATGACATAATATCGAAACAATTATTGTACAAACGGAAAAAACAAACAAAGTCACAATATTCTTCATTTTCGGCCATTGAAAAATGTGTTCCACGGTTGAAGTATTGAAGCAAGAAAAAGAATAATGCCCAGAAAAGTGAATAATGTGAATGCAGTTGTCTTCAATGCACCTGTGCATTTACGCATCATTGCCAATTCTGTTATTATTGTTATATGTTAGTATGTTGGGTTTCTATCCAAAGCCAGCACCATAAGCCACCATTCAACAGTTCTAAAAATACTTTGCTAACAATATAAATTTAAATCAGTATGATTATGAATTGATATCTACTATGAATGCTCCTGCGCAGTGGTATTAGTTAAATTTCCCATTATCAAACTAACACTTGAATACGAAAGATCATTAGTTTAAAAATTATAATTAGTGCAAAATCGCTTTGTTTCATTAAAATTTTATGGGATATTTTTTCCACATGATAATATACAAAAGATGATGGGCTTGTTTTCTAATCATCATATTCATACCATTTTTTACTATTCTTTGGGGTGTCATTGTTTATCTTTTATAAACTTTTTGTAAAAGTAGTGTGTGCAGCATATTAATTTGAACAATGAAGTGAAAATGTGAATATAGATGAAAGTGATACTGGCTGTAGGTTGTGTTTGCATTTTAGATGTTTGCATTTGTTACGCACGTCCTCGTCTATGGTTGGCCAACTCGACTTCTCTTGCATCGCTTTCCATCCTTCTTGTCAAGCTCTTTATGCTAACCGACATTGTTCTCGCTGTTGAACATTCATCCGCTTATCATGGAAAATTTGAAATAAATTATGTCAAAATGGTAATGGATAAAATATCATCAACTACGTGCTGGTAATACACATTTTTATGCTAGAACACGCAGACATAATTTATGCAAATTTCAGCTTATTCCATGTTAGAATGCTACAATGATGCATCATTCAATAACACTGCGATAGTCATTTATAATCAATAAATATTTATATGGTGTGTGACAACTGTCATTCTATAGAACCTTATTACATAGCAGTTGAGCAATGCAAAGTGAAATATAAGTATAAGAATAGTAGTGAATAAACATTGATAGCCTGTAAGAAGTAAGTATGTATAACTTGTTCCAATAATAGTGAGAGAGAAAAAATAGAATGGAGATATTCAAAGATGAATGGTAGTTTAAGTAGTGTTGTAATCGTTGTTGTTATGGATTAAATAGTAAAAAAACAATTTGGATTCTATAATAAAAGTATGAATTATTCAAGTGAGGCAAAGTCAACAATTACGACTGTTAGCTTTTAGAAAGCATGTTGTCTAAATTGCTTGCAGTCGGTAAAAGAAAACAACTAAATGGTGTTACCCTAAATTCTTGGATCTTTGCCTTTGAATTACTTCTCCTCCACTAAATCCTGGAGCTAAATGGTTTTCTGAAGGAAAAGAGAAAGAAGGATAAAAATATCTAAGTTTAGATAAGCATGACATAAGCTATTAATTGATAAACGGTAATAAATTGCACAACCAATCTTAGATATGCAGTAAATATGGAAACTAAAAATTTGTAGCTGAAGGATATAAATGCCACAATTGAAAATTCAAGTGATAAAAGTTTATTGGGTGTATCATACAAAAAATTAAATATGAAAACAATGGTTAAAGATGGAAAAAGCTATTAACATACCATTAAAAGCTTGGAAATACCATTGAGTAATAAATCTATCTGATAATCAATTCATGTGGATAATGGTATTAGTAAATATTACAGGCGTTTTGAATCATGGAAACAATATAAATATTTGTTAATAAACGTTATCATAGATTTAATTTTAATTCCTTAAAAAAAAGATGTTTGCACTAAATTTTGAAACTTAATTTGTCGGTTGGGTAAGTATCATTAAGATAAATAAAACTTTAATTAGGCAATATAATTAAGTGTATCGTAAAGAAATTTCATAGACCAAATCAATGGGTATGAAAGTAGAAACATCCTTTACATACGATTAAAGCCTAAGCAAATAATATGGCGGTTGTTTGTATAATATACTAGAATATTCTCACTATCGAATCTCCTATTCTTTGAGTTAAATAGTTTGTTTTGTTCGCATTTTGTATAGTAAATATTCAGTGCAATATAGAGTGATATACGGTCAATTCTTTATTGTGATTTAAGACCAAAAATTACTTAATACATGAAAGAGGAATGTTTGAAAAAATAAACAAACATGTTTTCTAATGTCAGTTGTTGATTTAGCATAGAAAAGCCAAAAAATAATTAATACGTGCCATGGTATGTAGAAATTCACAAAAGGAAATTTATTCAGCCATATGTATTAAATATGGACACTAGAAATTAGTGTTGAAGAATATAAATGCCATAAAAAATTGAAGTGATAAAAGTAGTATGTGTGTTTCATACAAAAAATTAGATATAAAAGAAAGGAAAGGTTCTATTAACATATCGTTAAAAACTTGAACATAGTATTAACTAATAAATCTATCTAATAATCAATTCACATAGGTAATCAAATTAGTAATTTGGAGAGGCGTTTTTTTGGTCTTGTTTATTAAAGATTTTTTTGCGGGAACTATATAAACATTTGTTAAGTAATAAGTTATCAAAAATTAAATTTCTATTCGGTAAAAATAATTTGGACATATGTATAAATTGAGGAAAAATAATGTGGCAGTTTAGTAAGTATCCATTATTAGAAGTAACATTTAATCAGGTAAAATAATTAAGTCTATCATACATAAATTTTGGAGATAAGTATAATGGCATTAATAGTATAAACGGTTACTACATACGATTAAAAGCCAAAGCATATAATGTGGCAGTTAATGATATGGACAAAAGGAATGTTAGTCAATGAGCATGCTGTTAAGTTTGAAAACAATGATAATATCTGAACAGTAGCAGTATGTGACATCTATCTTAAAAGGAATGAGTTATGTAAGTGCAACTGGAAATAGTATGTATTAGACAAGAGCCGAGCAGGTAATTATAAAGGATACAAATGTTCAGAAGCTCTTTATATAAGCATCCATTATCATAAGATAAAATTTCAATAAGGAAATATAATTAAGTATAACACAAAGCTATCAATCTTTTTGATATTTGGTAATTGTCATAAGCAAAATATTGGCTCATGCAATATAATTAAGTGTATGTAAAACTGTTTAGAGATCAAAGCAATGGCAATAAAAGTATAAACATCTATAAATATACCATTTAAAGCTTAAGCACATATCAGACATTTTGGTTATGTAATCATGTTGTCCAGTTATATATATTTTTTGCAAAATTTTGAGATTATTTGTCAAAGAGATTTTCAATGAGAGCTGCTTAAATAGTTGGTGTATCAATTCTCATATAACAGAACTTTATCTCATGCGGAATTAACTTTTCCATTTAAAAATTTTAGTGATAAAAAGAATGGCAACAAAAGTACATCATTGAAAAGTTCATTAAAAAGGTAAGAATAACATTTATCTATCAATCCTTTTGCTTTTCTTTGTGCAATTATATATTGATTCCTGCAAAAGTTTGTGATTGTTTGGTAAAGAGTTTTTAAGTGGAAACTATGGAAAAGAGTGATCAACATCAGTTGTTAATTAGTTAGTTAAATTTCACCCGATAAAAGAAGTAGGTCTAACAATGGGAAAAAAGTACGACGAAATAATAAGACATACTTATCTCTTTTTAACCTCTTAAATATAACTGATTAGCTACACAGGTACAATGGTTAATATGACCTTAAATATTCATGACCTCTAATAAATAATATAGCAAATAGGGTTTCGTGCATAGTTATAGTATGGATGAATTATTGGAATATAAAATGAAACAGAAGTAAAATTAAGCATATAAGAGTAGTATGAAGTTTACCCCACTGATAGTTTGTTGGTGTCTCCTTAATTTTTATATTGAACCCCAAATTTGCAAATCAAACCAACAAATCACCAACTTTTCAGGAGAAGTATCTATCTGGTTTTAGTATAGAATTCATTGAGTTGGAGGAAGATGAGAGCACATTCCAGATGTCGAAGCCAGTCAATCCAGATGTCGAAGCCGGTCAATCCTTTTCTTTTACCACCTACTGTCATATTCGCATTCTTAGATCTAAGCAGCATACTGATTGTATTTTTAAGGAAAGAGTGAAATATCTAAAAATCATACTGATTGTAGATTAAGGAAAGAGTGAAATAGCAAAAAATTGCAAGAGGCGGTTGACTTAATCGTGGGGGTTTTACTAGGGAAGAAGACAATGGTAAACAAAACGTGAAGAATAGTTGAGGATAGTGTGAAGATTGATTGACTCCATCGTGTACTTTCAGTGGTTTGAGAAAATAGGAAGGAGAAATGACATGTATGCCCTCTGACTTTTTTGTCAGTTTAAGTTTTTTTAGCTCCAAGAATTGGTTTATTGGGAAGTTCAAAAAAGCTTCACCAGGTTAAAGTATTTGCATTATTAGTGGATTAATGGATATATATATATATATATATATATATATATATGTTTGTGTGTGTGTGTTAAATATTAGTAATTTATACACACATACATAATTATGTATTATCTAATGAATATTAAAATAATATTTGTATGTACATAATATGTATAAAGTATTTTTTAATATATATACATATAAACATATTTATAATATATATTGTATATATGCATGTATAACTAATAAAATTTAAAAAATTTATTTTTTTACTTCCAAATCATAAACACAGCATTAAAAAAATTAATTATAAATTTAGTTATATTAATCTATATATATATATATATATATATATATATATAGTAATTAATTAGTCGAAATATAACAAAAAATTAATAATAATATTTTCGAAAAGTATTTTTTAAATTTAATTTTTTAGAAAATCTTGCAGATATTTTAAGTTTTGAAGAAATTTTCCATAATTTTTTTAATCAAAATCTATTTTTAAATAATTAATTAATTTCGATCGTATATTATAACAATTTTTAAAAATATTAATGTTCATTATTAAATATTGAATTTTGGATGAACTAATTTTTAAAAAATTTAAACTTAATTTTTGAAACATATTTATTTTATATAAATTATTTAAATAATATATTGATTTAAATAATAGTAAATAATTATTTAAAAATACGTTAGTGTTACCTAAAATTACAATTATAGTAAACGAGCATAACGGCACGCGCTTCGCACGTGAATTGTTGTTGTTTGAATATTGTGTATTTTACATACGCAAGGAAAAATGATGTGCATAAATGTTGCTTGGTTTATAAAACTATCACTCCATGAAAAAGAAGTAGAAAGGCTAAACTATATAAACATATTCGAAAGTAATGCTTATAAAATTTATTCGACTATTTTATCTTTTAGTCGATATAAGTACATCTATATAAACAACATTTTTAGTATAAGTTCCCAATTTTCCATGAACTTTTCCATCTTTTATCAAAACTTTCGTGTTACTCATTGAAACACCTCTTGATAACGCGACATAAAGCTGACCATGGCCAAACACGTGTTGAGGCAAGTAAATTCCTATGTGGAATTGTCCGTCCTTGTGCTTTATTGAAAGTGAGGGCAAAACTCAACCTTATAGGAAATTGTTTGCGCAATAACGTGAATGGAAAACGGATATCTTCGGAAGGCTTCATAGGTATTCTTGGTAAGAAAACTAGATCTCCTACAAATTGTCCTGCGGCAATCTCTGCATCTATATGGTTTCTATAAAATTCACGACATATTAATCTGGTACCATTGCATGATCCATTCATTGGATCAAGATTCCGGAGTAGCATGACCGGTCCTCCTTTCTTTAAGACCAACTTATGTGGAGGCAAACCACCTGGAGCTATTGAATTAAGGTATTCGAATTGGTATAGATTTCTTGTATCGTCTTCGACAAAATCAAATGAGTAGTACGTATGTAATTCTCCAGGAAATAGATTAATAACTTGGTTATTCAACTTATCGACACATTCATTGAGAGGGATAATTAAAGCTCTTGCCACAATATATTCCTTTTGGAATGCATTTTCTTGTAATGTGGGAAAAATTGTATTTATAAGAGTAGTTATTGAACATTCATCTTCCTATGGTGCTACCATTTCATCCGGAATTCGAATCAAGTCATCGCCTGTGTGTGGTTCATTCCCATCACCAACACGTAATAGAAAATTCGAATAGAAAGAATCTTTTTTGCTTTCATATTTTGAGTAAGTTGGATGACTTCTAAATGATTCCATAGTGGTGATTTAACAATGCATGCATCGATTGTTTCTGCTATTGTATCACGTTGTACAACGGGTAAGACTTGTCGAAAATCCCCTCCAATAATAAGAATTTTACCTCAAAATGGCAAGTTATTCCCTATAATATCCTTAAGGGTTCATCCAATGCTTCGAAAGCATATCTATGAGTCATAGTTGCTTCATCCCAAATAAGAATGGATGCTTGACGTAAAAGATCTGCTAATTCTGATTGTTTAGATATCATACACATTGATTCAGATGTTTTATTAATTGGAATTTTGAATCTCGAATGCGCCGTTTGACCGCCTGGTAGAATAGTCGCAGCAACCCCGGATGTGGCTGTTGCAAGTGCAATCAAACCTTCTTGTCGAAGTGTTTTAAGTATTGCTCGATAGAGAAACGTCTTTCCTATTCCACTAGGACCATCAATAAAATAAATCATGCTCTCTTTATTATTAACAACATTCATAATTGCAGTATATGCATGCAATTGGGATTCATTCGACTTGCTAGCAAAAGTTAAATCCTCTTTTGGTGTTATAATAGAATACTGCTCATTTATTAATCTCGAGGTTAATGAACGATGATCTATGTCATCTCTAACTGTTGGAAGGTCGTAATCAGAAACTTTTTTATAATGGTTCATTAATAAAACATTAAGATCTTTTAAAAGATGATTTTCAAGTACAACTCGGCATGTTACACTTGAACTCGAATAATCTTCTATCATATAGTACAAAAATTCGTCCCATAATTTTCTAATACCGGTTGGTGTACAATAAATCAAGATTCTAGCAAATAATCTTCTCAAAGATGATGGCATTCATGTGGCTGATGCTTCCTGCAAACATGCTCTAATGCTTTGATCTTCCTCCAACAGTCCTATCTTCTCCGCTATTTTCTAAAAAGTTGGATATTTAATACCATCAACTATGAGAAGATAATCAAATGAGGTTGGTCCTTTTACATGATTTAAAAGGATTCTCAAGTAGTAACGTTCTCCTTCTGATGGTGAAACGCTATAAATCCGCCCTATGACTTCTTTTGATGATGTCCTACGTCTCCATTTTTTTATAACTGTTACCCACCTGTATTTCTCTGGAATTCACGATATAAAAATTGTCTTGCTTAGGGATCTTGCGAGTTTGTGTTGAAGAACTCAATTAGCATCGATGTAGAGAGGCTTTCATCCAACAAAATATCAGACACTGTTTGATTAGAATGATACGTGAATTGTTGCCTACTTGGTAAGTGTATTTGTAATAGTTGAATGGAAGGATAAATTGTATGCAGTGAAAATTCAAAAATTCTCTAAAAGGCCTCTTGAGGGCATATCCATCTTGCATCAACAAACTTTTGAATTTCATCGTACTCACTTCCTGGACGAACTTCAACTGCCACACGATCTGGACCTTTGTAGACATACTTGTATAGGTATTTGATAAATTTGATACTTCTACAAACTTCGACATTAATATGACAATCATATTTATTTAACAACCATGGATTATATGGGACAACCCAACGACTATCGACAACAAAATCATTGTCATTGTCTAATGCAATGCTTCTACCATTATCTCGCCTCCAATAGATTGGATATGAATCATTGTCTTGAAGAGTAGTTGGAGAAAATTGTTTTGGACAATTCTTTTTGCATTTTCCATCTTACATACATGGTGAACTTGGTCGATGTCTTCCGCATGGTCCATGAAGCATCCATTTAATAACAGTAGTATATAATTCTGCTTCTTCGTCACGGTCTAGGAATTATGCTCTTACAATAGCATCATAATCATCCGGGCTATGAAGTTTATCTTGCTCATTTAATATGACAAGAATATGAGCATGAGGAAGTCCTCTTTTCTGAAATTCTATAACATGCACATGTGCTGCA
This sequence comes from Allium cepa, assembly GCA_030765085.1. Lineage (NCBI taxonomy): Eukaryota > Viridiplantae > Streptophyta > Magnoliopsida > Asparagales > Amaryllidaceae > Allium > Allium cepa. Next base: position 621,345,361 of record CM060942.1, read on the forward strand.
ACTAAACCGAGAACTTTTTTGCTATAAATATCGTCTTTTAGCTGCTCATGTTTTGCACGAAATATTCTTTTCGTAAGATCTGGACGATCTTGAGCTGATTGTCCATATAGTAGTTTAGAAGTGATTTCATTCCATGAAGGACTACATGTCATTGTAATGAAAAGGTCAGGCTTTCCAAACTTCTGCACCAAAGCCATAGCATCTTGGTAATGTTGGTACATGTTGCGTGGGCTTGCATTAAATGAAGCGGGTAATGCTGTTCTTCTTCCGATGTTTCCTATATTTAATTTTCAAATCCTTTTTAGCATGCTGATGATATTATATATGTATGTATATAACATATTGTGCACATTAATTTTATTAAGTAATATAAGTAAATTCATATACCTACATTGTTTTTCTCCAGCATTCAATCATCTTGTAGATCCACATACAGTTCTAATCTTATGTGATGTTGTTTTTCGCGAAACCATCTCATTCTACTACTTTCAATTTTTACGTAATTATCCACAATATATTGTTGGAACAAACTCCACCGAGCAGTAAAAGAGATGTGCTTTCTTGTTGAATCTATAATTATAAGATTCATTAATTATATAAGTATTTTACTAAGATAAATAAAAGTTGAGTAATATATTTGGTTAATACTAAGATTATAAAGATATATAAAGTAATCAATGATCTATGTTTGTACTTGTAAGAGATATGCATAATACACTCGGCATGTAACAGGGTTACCATTCTCGTTACGACAATTTAGGTCCCAACCATTATTTCCATAAGGTAGTAGAAGAGGATATTGTAAAGGATCATAACAACCATGTGTCTCCGGTACTCTCATGAGTTGTCCTGATACAGTTTGTACAACGTAATCCCTACCATTTATGATACTTTTCTCATCACCTACCACTATTCCTGCAACTTGTGAAGCTGTCAGAAGTGCATATTTTCGTTGTAATGGTTGTTCTTTGATTATAAATGTACAGTCATTAATGTTAGGAAGCTGTGAAACTCGACGAAAATTTTATGCAAAATTATTATTTTCATTTAATATATGTTGTATCTTTTCTAGTATTCTTCTATCCAACTCTTCACTTTCCACCATACGATTTTCAATTTCATGGTCAGTGTCATATATATACAATTGCAAAAACCTTGATCTATATCCTTTTTGGGGTAGTAAGCCGCCAATATTGTGATATATACATCCTTGAGCATGAAAAGTGTAAACCCCAACTTTTCCGTTTGCCAAATTTTCATCAATATGAACTCCTATTGAAGTAAAAGAAAATGCATGATTATATGATCGAATATTTCTTCTAAAGTGCACACCATCATTACTTGTGTTAATGTAAAGGTTGTAGAGCTCAGTTGGTGACTGTAATGGGGGGTAGTATAGTTCGTCCTTTCTTACAACATAGAGAATATGTTTCATGTTCCATAATTTTGCTGAGCAACGCGGACAAAATTTTGGTCGTTGTAATGAATGTCTTCGAAAGTCAATGTGGTCTTTGAAATTTTTTACAACGTTATGAGTTCGTATATGTATGCGTACTCCTTGATGTCTTTGCATTTCATTATCATTTTCCATAATTTGTCGTCTTTGATGGTAAGAATTTCAATGGTGAGCTAGATAGTGTTCTCTTTGTTCTGTAGACATGGTTTCTCTTTGTTCTCTTTGTCTTTGACGATTTCTTTCTTGGCGGTAATGATGATACTCTTCATTGATATGCTCATTTGTCGCATTTGAGTTAAGTGTCTCTATAACCATCATTTCAGTTTCTTTAGATTGATTTAAATTTGTTTGGTGGTTGTTTACTTGCGATATTGTAAATAATTCTTCATTTGATTGATGCATGTCATCCAAATTTTCATTGGTTATCCCATCTAAATTTCTACTTAAAGACGTATTTTGAAGCCTTTCTCGGCATAATCTACAAGCTTGATGACGTCGAGCAAGATATGCTTCTCTTTCCTCTGGAGTCATGGCTTGTCTTCATTCTCTTGCTCTTACTCGGTTAATTTCTCTTTGTTCATCGGTTGAAACATTTATTCTTCTATTTCGCCTTCTTTGATTATTCATTTTTGGTATGCAACTGTATAAAATATAAATATTCATGTATGATTAATAAGGCTTTAAATTTGTTAATTATGCACAGTAATTTCTATAGTATTAAAAAAATGGCAAGATCATATAACTTACAAACATAAATGTTAAACAAAAATCTAACAATGAAGCATTTAATACGATAATACTAAACAATATACATTTGTCCTAATTGACTATTATTAAAGATACGATGATAAATAATTTCATTTTAGTTGTCTTAATTGTCACCATCCATTTTTCTCCAAATAATTTATCTGCAAAAATAAACGAAGAAAAATAAGATTAGACAATGAATACTTGTTATTATATATGTTTATGTGTATGTATGTGTGTGTGTGTATAGTAATATATTAGTATATAACTTACCAACTCAGAAGTAAAATTTGGATCCCAGCCATAGTCGTCTATCAAGAGGGTGTGTTGATCGTTGCGTGGTTGTTCTTGTACTTCTTTTTTATTTTTTCCTGTTGTAGCTTTGGCAGGTGATGCCTTATCATGTGCGCATTTTTGTTTATCGGATTGTTTGACGTCCATTGTTTGTTTTATGATTTTAATGTGCTAAAAATGCTGGATTATAAAGAGATGATAATGGTTTCATTTACGAGATATAAATGAATGAGCACTAATTTTAAAATATTATGCATATCAAATTTAAGAGCGAAAAAAATGAATGCATATAGTAGTTTTTTGTTGTTTTATTCAGTGGTATCTAGCCTTAGAAAGCGCAATGACTGATTTTGTTCTTATCATATTTACTAAAGTTTTGAAATTATGTGTGATATTCGCATGCAATGTATCGAAGCTTTAATGAGCAAATTTGCCAATATAAGCACGGGCTGCATGCATCCGTGCAAGCAAGAAGGTCAGTTACCAATATAAGTTAGTGTCACTAATACAGGTATGACCCACGGTTGTTAGTAACTTAGTATCCGTGCAAGCAGGAAGGTCTAGTTACTAAATCCATGACTTTTTGCTCTCTCTCTATATATATATAACATAATCCAGCTAGGTATATGGTGACTCGATACTAAATAAAGGTATGACTCACGCATGTAACTGGACTTATCACTCCATGCATGTAACTGGACTTATCACTATAACATAATCCAGCTAGGTATATGATGACTTGATACCAAATAAAGGTATGACTCATGCGTAACTGGACTTATCACTCCATGCATGTAACTGGACTTATCACTCCATACAAGCAAGAAGCTTTAACTGGATTTGGAGTTACTTAAACACCAATAACTAAACTTATACTAAATAAAGGTCATACCCATGCATGTAACTGCGTTTAACTGGAGTTGTACGTCAATAATTCGTTTTGCATTATTATCATGTTACTTGTATAAGTCTGAGAAGTTACACCATACGTATATTTAGGCTAATTATTATTTAGAGAAAGCTATAATTTTGCAGCGATTTATACTGTAAAATAGGATGGAAATCAGGTCGCTATCGTATATTGTAATTAAATTAAAAGCAAAGAGTGAATGCAATTCCAACTTTTCCAGTCCACAATAAACTGAATAAAATAGTACGTTAAAATAAACTAGTTTTTTTATTCATGGGCATATGGAAAATTTTTGAGAAAAAGATTTTGATGCTCCGATTAAAGCATCAAAAACTATTAGAATGATACCTTCCCACTGCCACTTGGAGATGTTGAGTTCTTTCCCACTGCCACCTCGGGATGTTGAGCTGAAATGTAAAAGAAGTAATTGATGTTTGCCCGGTGGAAAGCGAATTAATATTGAATCTTATTTATAGAGTGGGAAGAATTACTCACGTCATTGTCTTACCATAGTAATAGGCATATGACGACAAGCACCTTTGTCCAAGTGGTTAATTGATTCGGCTTTGGTGCAGGATGTCACAAGTTCGAAACTTGCTTTCGAACGTTTATTTGACATGGGATATGTTGTCCCAATGATTTGTTGTATATAAAGTACCCGTTCAAAAAAAAAAAAAAAGGCATATGACTTGCTCAATCAGCTTGTAGCTGTATAAATATTATTGGGTGATGGGTGATGAGTACGTATGACTTGCTCAATTTATAATTCATTTACTTAGTAAACTTATGCTTCGGTGGGAAGCACTTTATTTATTATTGGATAATGAGTACGTATGACTTGCTCAATTTATAATTCATTTACTCAGAACGTATGCTTCGGTGGGCCGCACTTTATTTTTTCACCGAGTTGTGCTATGATGCTATTTTTTTCCGGATGCTATTTTGTTGGATTGAAGGAGATATTTTTGAATTGTTTAAAGGGTGTTTTTGGTAGTTCAAGTTTACACCAAAAAAGTATGACACCAAAGGTATTTCAACTATTATTAAAGATATATATGTATAAAATATATGTTCAATTGTTAGCATGATATGATGATATAAATAATTACGAATTGTACAATTATATCTAAATGACATATTAATATATGTGTGTGTGTGTGTATATTAATAAAATAATAATTTTGTATATAAAATATTTGGCCGTGCATATCTGATTTATATGTAAAAAAATTGTTTTTCTTATTATATATATATATATATGTGTGTGTGTATGTGTATAACCACTCTAGTATGTGACAACATCAATACATGTAAGAATCGTCACATAACTAACAATTAATAATAATATATACGTAGAACAAAATAATATTTTAAGATTATAAACAATATAATATAGTAAAAACATACCTAATATTAATGTCTTAATGCAAACCTAATAATGATGAATTCTCGCTCCTTTGAAAGCTTTTCGATTCAACATTCTGTTAATCATTAAACCGTAGACCTTTGACTATCAGATAATACTTGTTTTGAATTGATTTAAGTTGGATTTGCTTAAGCTCCTAGGGATGATCAGCTAGCAATAGTAGAAATTGAGGCAGCTAAACAATTCATTAAACAATTAAGGTTAGATCACTACAAGGGGAGGGGGGATTTCCGACGGCTGAAAACCGTCGGCGGCCGTCGGAAGCCGTCGGCGGCCGTCGGAAAAAGCCGTCGGAAATGAAGGCGTCGGGGAGCAGTATTTCCGACGGCTACCGACGGGTGATGCCGTATACATTATCGACGGTTTCCGGCGGTTTCCGGCGGTTTCCGACGGCTTCCGACGGCCGTCGGAAACCGTCGGAAACCGTCGGAAATCAGGCCAATAAGCCGTCGGAACCCGTCGGAAACCGCCGGAAAATTTCGACCAATAAGCCGTCGAGAGCCGTCGGAAGCCGTCGGAAACCTGCTGTTTTTTTTTAAAATCTGCTGCAAATAGAGCCTTCCAACCACATTTCTCTTCCAAACACTACAATATCAATACTGCACAATCAAATAAACAATAATCCAACCAAACATGCAAACCAATACTCCAAAATATTCAATAGACACAGAAATAAACTAAATTAGAATAAAAATAAAATACAAAATATACATAACATTCCAACATTAACAATAATACTAACAATAACTGTTCTAATCATGCATATCCTGATACAGCTACAGAACCAAGTGTATTATACATAATTATACATATCAACAATTAATTGTTCCTTCTACCAAATCATTGTAAACTAAAACTAAACATACCTGCACGAACGAATTAGAAAGCAATGAATCAATCTGCCCCAGATCCAGAGCCAGCCGATGAAGGGAAGCGGCCACCAAACTGCTGCATGTACTCAAATAACTGTGCCGTCTGCATGGCCTGTTGGCGGTTCTTTCGCATCTTCCTCATCCAGTATGCTCGTGCCAGCTGCATATCATCTGTCTGGATGTCTATCTCAGCCTGTGTTAAAAAAAGATTACACTTTAAACGATAAACGGTAGAAAAACGACAAAAACGAATTAAAAATGGAAAACATAAAAATTACACATACTAGGACATCCTGCCATATGCACTCTATGATGTGCGGAGGGATGGTATCCCACTTTGGCCAGCACGCACTCATCCTACTACGATATGCTGCTCTGGAGACGTCCAACACTACCTTAGTGGGTAGTAGCTCGAACCCCCTGTTTTTAAGTACGATACAGATAAGTACATACGTATAGTATAGAAAAAATAAGATGATGAATAAGATTTAATTTTTACCCATCTGCTTTGGGGGCTAACGTAACAACTGGACGGTGTGGCGCTTGCGATGGGCCACTGCCATCGCCTCCTGAAGAACGGGAAGAGCTCCTCCCTCTATGTGACATAATGATAAACCTGTGACGTTTACACATCATTATATAAGAGAATAAAAACATGATAATGAAATATATTTCATATGAACATGACATCAATGGTATAAATTGCTTAATTATAATGACTGAAATGTAAATAGACATGTAAGTTTGTTATACCTGATTCATGATGGGTGTACTCTTCCTACGATAAGCAGAGTTCATTGCATTTTTAATAAAAATTGCTAAATAAATGACAAATTGAAATAACATAAAACAATAGTAAACGGATTTAGTTTCATAGTTACATCAATTTCATAATACATCAAGAATTCAACATAGTTACATCAATTGCAAAAAAACAGATTCAAATTTATATCAGTCATCATCGTCTTCTGATTCAGATTCGGTCTCGTTTTCGACGATATTTTCCTCTGCACTGTCAAACGCTTCTACCAAAACATTTGATTCATCGATCAAAGGACCAAAATCTGTATGATCGTCTGTAATTATTATTTCGTTATTTTGCTCAAGATCTGCCTGATAAGCTTGTTCGTCCGGAATATTCTTCCCATCGAATGTGAATCGGGCGGCATATGTCTTTTTGCAGCTTGTACAACAGCCGTAAACCCAGCTTCAGTGATGTTGTATTTTGACTTCATCGCAATGTATTCTGCGATTACTGACAGCTGCGTGCCGCTTTTACAACCATCCCAAATAGGTTTTTTAGCTGCATCTAGTAAATCATAAATTTTCTTAGCTTCAATATTTGGTTCTTCAACATTTACATCATCGTCGTCAACTTCAACCATAGGAAACATTGATCGTGCTGCATCTTCGACCATATTTTCTATACGGGTCGTTGAAACTATTTCGTTAACGACACTTTCAGACTCTACAGAAGTATTTGCTACAACTTCTCCATGCCGATCCCAAACATAATATTCGGGTGTGAAACCGTGTTGGCACAAATGAACTTTCACAATATCTGGTAACAAAAACTTCAAATGTCTACACCTACTACACGGACAACGAATTTCTGGATCGTTTCCGTTATTACTTAAGGCGAATTCAACAAACACGTTTATACCGTTATAAAAATCTTCTTTTATTGAGCCCCTCATTCCTTTTCTTTGGTACATCCATCTCCTTCGATCAACAAAATAATCAATCATTTTTCCTATTTGACAAAATGAGAAGTTCAAAATTTAATATTTATTTTGAAGAATACACATTCGAAAAAGATTATTTTCATGTTCGTATAATATTTTGAATTTAAAGAACAACTTCACAAATTTAAAAATATTTTCAAATAGGGCACATTTCATTTTTTAACGTACGTAACGATTAAAAATATATAATTTTTTTTCATTGGTCAGACATCCTACCTCCCATTACAAACACAGTAAGCATTTACATTTCGTATATTACTTCGTCCCAAACGATTCAATAAAATTTCGGCAGCATTTCCCTTTTGTTCCCTGCATTGTACACAAATGCGTGTACGCAGGAAACAAAAAAGAAAAGTTAGGGCGAAATTTTATGAACCGTTTGAGACGAAGTAGTATACAAAATGTAAATTCTTACTGTGTTCATAACTTGTCCAATACAGGGACAAATCCGACAAACATTGTACCAGATGAATATAAATGGTCGTTTTTCGAAAAAAACGACTATTTATACAACGATCATGTACAACACTCGTCAGACGGGGCCAAAAACTCTCTAAGGGACATTTGTCGGTTAACATGCGCGCATTTTACTCAAAAATACAGTTTTACTCACTGTTCACATTTATATATTAATTTCACACATTTATTCGACGTATTACGCATCAACTTAGGGCTGGTTTAACATTTTGTCATTTTTCAATACACACAATTATAATTTAGAGTAATGCATTTTTTTTGTGTCATAAGTAAAAACGTGCACAATATAATACTCCTAGTTCATTCAATCATTTTATCTTATTCCAAATAACGTATACAATCGTCGAATCAAGGCATACACAACAAAATACATATACATGAACATGCACAAATTATACGTGTTTATCACAATTTCACGATAAAAGATGAAATTGGTATACCATGTGATGCTATAAACCGTTATTACGCTAGTGGAAACAATTGCAATCATTAATTCGCCCTAATTTATCAATTTATGCAAATCTATAATTAGGGTAAAAACTGAATTTTTCATAAAAATAAGAGATTATACCTGAGATTAAGAGTACTGAAGCTTGATTAGAGTGCGTTGGAAGATCCGGAAGCTAAAAATTAGGGATTGGAAGCTTAGGGGTTGAATTTGGGGGGTTTTTTGGGTTTTTTTCGTATGAAATGGAGGAGGAAGAAAGGGCTCGGCTGGCTGGTATAATCGCAAATTTGCGACGGCTTCCGACGGCCGCCGACGGCCCGTCGAAAGCCGTCGGAAAATGGCCGTCGGAAGCCGTCGGTCTTGGCTGTCGGTATTCTGCCTTTTTCTTGTAGTGGATGTCTTTGTATAATGTATGAAAGAGAGAAAGATATGGATCATATCTTATACCAAATTCACTAAATTCGAGCCATCCATTTACAACCCATCAAGCCTATTTTAGCTGCACCTATAGCCTTCATAATAGCTGAATTATTACCATGTCATCATGAGCTAACATCCCATTTAAGCCTAAATAAATATTATTAATTAAATATAATTTAATTGTTTATTGATATATATACACACACTTATAATTATTATAAATATTTTAATAATATTTATTTTTCAAATCATGTACAAAATTTTATAATTAATATTTCATATATATTAATTAATTTATAACAATTATAAACTAATTAAATCGTTTGGTCTAAAGAGAATTCATCATTGTGCTTGTGTGACTTGTCAGGTGTAAATTTGGTAAGTGATTAACATTGAAGTATTTGAATGTTAATTAGTGTTCACACGTCACTTACCAGGTAGTGTGACATTTTGGCCAAATTTTTTTGCTTACTTAGTTCCGGTGAAATCTAATTTTACTTTATTAAGCGTTAACCGGTTGTGACATTTATTTACACCAATTCTCTTCGTTAAAACTATATCGTTTTGGACTTATGGAATTTGGTAATGGTTAAAATTCCAACATCATCCATATTCATCTCTACAATATAAATACAAAGTCCTTGGTTCAATAATAATAATTATTAATAGAATGCTATGGCCAAAGACTTTGACTTTAAGTTGACTTGAGTTGACCGCAATACTAACCCTATATAACCGAGGAGACGAATCCTCTCTTAAATAGTGCTTCTCTTTCAATACTTCCACTCGACCTAACTATAGTCACTCAATGGACATCATGTCATGGTTTGACTATAATAAAAAAGGAGCTTTTATATTGAAGATCCATAGTATTATCAAGTCAAGAGAATTGTGTAAATTAATCACATCGATGTTTTTTATTTAACCATAGTTATATTAACCAACATAAAACTATCAAGTGAGTTGTTCCATAATTATCTAATAGCTATCAATACATAACCCCTAGGTGTCTCCAGTAGTCATGAGTAATACACTACTCAACATTTAGAGAGCGTGACGTACTCTAATCTTAATGGATACATCGATATCTAATCTTGATGCAACTTGACTAGGAACATTTAAAATAGTATTTTTTTTCATTGTGATGTGAATTACTCACGTTACAACAATTTGTAACTAATATCACAAAATGTATCATTTATGGATTTTATATTAAATACACTTTTAATTAAATTAATTATTTAATACAACACATTATATTTAAGTATATAATAGAAGAAAAACACCTTTATTTCGAGCATGATTGCTTAATGAGTTAAATATATGTAAAAAGTTATTTAATTACCCCGAAAGCATACTCCTAACTCTATCAACCTCCCACTTGGACTTGGGATTAATTATGGAAACTTATTCCAACTTTTCCAATCGATTTTCTCAAACCAATTGGGTCAGTTTCTCGGTGAACAGTATGCTATTATGCTTTAATCATTTACTTTGTCAATTAACTACCTTCGACGCTGATAAATTACCTTTATCATGTGAAACAATTTGAAGTATGTTTCTGGACTTCCAATAAGCACTAAGTTCTATTAGAACTATATCGTGACACTGTTATCATACAACATTATTACAAGATTCTTAATATTTGGAGTCATCCTCAGCTCAGCGATAAACTTGTGCATTATATTTATATCTATTGCTTTTTATTACGACGCTATTAAAGGCAATGTACTTATCCTTTTTCATTGAATCAGCCACAGTAGGAACATTTCTAACTTAAAAATCTTAACTCGAATTTATTATCGATATATTATTATCAATATCACTTATGGAGTTTGAGTTCGAACACTCCTTCATAAGAAGTTTTTTGTTTCTATAAACAATTATCTAGTATTTCATAAATACACAAGAATACTCCAAACAACCATTTAGTGATATTAATTTGGTTGATATTTGCTTCATGTATCAAATACATAAACAAATGACGATATCATAGATAACAAAAAATGTATCATAATTCCTATTGCCAATGCATTAGGAACCAATCTTTCATTTCCGTATTAAACATTTTAATAAGGTGTCCTTGCATATTGTTTGAGACAATCCCAATATCTTTTATATCTGCTATGAAAGACATCATTTACAAATCCTAGGTCGAGTTCTAAAACAATTAAAGTTGATTTTAATATAAATGTATTGTTAACAATCAGTAGTGTGTTGTTTACTTATGTTTTAGAAATATCTATGTACCTTTTAATGTTCTTTCTTATGAACATACGCTTTCTCTATATCTTGACCGACAATCAAACTATTTGATACGTATATCAAAACATTTTCTTAATTTTAATGCTTTTTAGAACAATTCTTTTGTATCCATTCTTAGGTCCTACTCAAAAAACCACAAACTCAATACCACTTTCACTGACTTCGAGACACTTTGGTTGTTATGTGCAAACAAACTAGTCTAAATCTGTATTCGGAACTTTCTATTTGAACATATATATAACAAAACATAAGGTCATACTCGACAATAATTTTGTGAGAAAATAAAAGCCAACTTGACTACATAGAATAGTGAATGTATTACTTTAATTTCAATAATTGAAATTATCGGTAATATTCTTGTCATTATGATTCACTAAGTTCTAATTACAATTGTCTTTCTCATAAAGACGGGTTTGAGGCCAATGGATCATATTCATTCGGGTTCAACTATCCAAATCATATTTTGACAATGTACTTGGAATTTTCGAATTAGTGCATCGTACCATATCACAGAGTCAACATTCTTAATGGTTTAATTAAACAACCGAGGAATATATATTTTTGGACATTGATAAGAAACTCATTGTTTGTCTACAATGTGCGAGAATACTTATTAGACACTCTAACGTGATATGTTCGTTTAGGTTGGTTAATTTCATTTCATCTCATGTAATCAGTTTATCTTTGAATCATATCAAATTCCACTTTACTATCAATAATTTCTTAAAGAAATCCCTTCACGATAAAGTTGTTATTTCTTGAAGCAACAATTGTTTCTCAATACAATGTAATACGTATTCATAAACATTTTATTAATTGCCTTAGATATATATAACTGATTTAGTTTTTAGTTTACAAAACTTATGTTCAAACATAAATATGTCATCCAATGACAGTCTTTCTCAAACTTCTTTTTGGGAGATTCACACAAGACCTCTCATGAACAAATATTACGTGTAGACTTCTGACTCGCATAACCAGACCAACTCCTTGGCCTGGGATATGTTGGGGTTACTTATAAACCCTTATTTTATATGATTTTGTAAACTATTATTTAGATGAAATAATATTAAAATTGCGTACTATTCTTCAGTACATGGCTTTATAGAAAGAGATTAACTCAACTTCGCTCATAATTAGTCGTACTTTGTCCTATAAAGTTGGATTACTCCTTATCGGTGTATCATCGTGTTTCATAGAAATGAGTGACTTTTAAGACAGAATCTTTATTCATGTTAGGTACATATGAAATTCCTTCCAATATACTCATCCATTCGATCATATCGAACCAGTTCTACCGCATGTTACATTATTTGCTTTCGTTTTATATTATATAAGGTTATCCTACAATTATACATCCGTATCAAATACACAGTCATATCTATGATGACTTATCAGTGAATATGACGAAATACGTGGCAATGATTTGGTATTCATAGATTTATGATTGCATACATCTATATGTATCAATCCGAAGTTTGTAAACTCCTATGGTGCTCCCACTAAATGGGTGCAGTGCCCTTAAATGTTTGAGACATAATTAACTAGTACAATATGATTCATAATCATATAATAAAAATTATTTGTGAAAAAGATGACTTGGTATATAAATCCAAAATAATTATAAATAATTTTAGATGCTTCAGTATTTTCAATGCATCAGTTTTGTTGTGAAAACAATTACAGTTTTATTTCATAATAAATATTCATAATATTCACATTGAAATATAATAATGTCTATTTTTTAGTCGATGCTGAAAAATAGTCATTATTTCATAAATAATGTTCGGTATTCTTTATGAAAATGATTTTCATGATTTGATGCAATCAATAAGTGCTACATGACATGCTTCCACAATTATTGCAATTATTATAATGCGTACTAAATTCAGTGGTCCATCATTCACCTAATATAGATTATTTATTTCATATACTGCAACTAGTTTGTAGCGGAGAGTTCTTTGATCAAATATTATAAACTCTGAGAAATAAATATCATAGAAAACAATTTTTTATATAAAAATACATTTTGGAATAGAAACCGTATTCCTCATTTCAATGTTAAGTATTAATTATTATTATTATTACAATTCTTGTTTTTGATGTTTCTTTATGAAGCGTAAGTGATAATTTACTCTCTTTATCCCAACCATATCTTAAAGCACATATACTTTTGTATGTTCATTTTTCTTTCTAAATTGTTGAATCATTCAAAAGAAAACCTTACTCTAACATTATAACGAACTCTTCACAAAGATGCATTTGATCATCCTTAACATTTAAGGACATCAAATATGATGCATCTTACATAAACTGATCAAAATGACATTTCAATAATAAAATTCTTATATGTTTCTTATAGTTTTGGTCTAGTATTATATTTAACACAATAAGATCCTTTTTTTTAACTGGTACTTTATATACAACAAATCATTGGGACAACATATCCCATGTCAAATAAACGTTCGAAAGCAAGTTTTGAACTTGTGACATCCTGCACCAAAGTCGAATCATTTAACCACTTGGACAAAGGTGCTTGTCATAAGATCCTTTTGTAATCAAAAAAATTAAATACTCAATCTATTGGTATTGTTTATTGGTTTATTTCGAATGAACTAACTTCATCAAAGTATCATTCAATACAAACTGTGTCTTTTTTCCGTATAACACTTATATGAGATGGTATGTGGATCATATATCCATAGTCTTATATTTCTTTAAAGTTTGAAACTCATAGAATGCAATATGTTGTCTCGACCAAATAAACATGTAAGCGCCAAATTACCAATGTATTTTGTAGTTGTAAAATCAGATACTTGCATGGGTATTGAAATATTAATATGCAAGAAACATTTATTAGTAAGTATATGCTATATTTATATTTATCAATCTTTGATTCAAATCATTTATATACCTTCATTGATAAACGTTTTATCAACCGTATTAAATGCACAATTTTATAGTTATGGATTATTATAGCATTATATAGTATACGTTCTTACAATATTAGAAAGTTAAACGTTTTCAATTCATTTTTTAATAAGCTCCCACTAGTCTTTTATGTTTCACCAAATCCTAAGCGAAACATAGAAGTCTTTTGACTTCACTAGTGGGTGTTTGGACTCATATGCCTTAGGATTCCGACCTTGAGGAAAGTTCAACAAATCCTAAACCCACATACGATGGATAACTCCTTATTAGTTGTATCAGATACAACACCAAACTTGTGGTACCTTATCCTAATTTTATCTTTACCTTAAGGAAAGCTCAATGAGTAAAGTAGAACTATTCATTTGGACCTATCATTTCGCTACGCCAAAATATAATGCACATACCTTGAGGAAAGCTCAACAAATATATGTTGTTATCTTACCTCGTCTATTCAATATTTTAATAGTACTACACATAATCTCTAGCTTGAGGAAAGCACAACAACTAAAGAGTATGCAAGTAATTTATTAATATATAAATGATAAAGGACAACTTTATATTAAAGATTCATAATCTTCAATATATTATATCGGAGTGATTTCGACTTATGGAACAATGTATTTTTTATGAAATACCATCGTGATTCAACCGTCGGATATATTGGAAATCACGGTATACGTACATTTACATATACATTTATTTCTTAAGGTTTAGGGTTTCTTTAATGTTCCACCTTTATTTAATTTTATTGGCATAGCCGACGGGGTTAAGTGGACCCCTACCACTTTATTGATACATCGAATATAAAGTACAAAAGAACTAAAACAATAGCAGGCCAAAACAGGACCTGAGAACAAGAGAAGATAAAAGATAAAAAAGAAGACGGCGGAGAACTAAGTGCACCAATACATGGGGAAAAACAACAAATAAAAGAAAAGACACGGTAAAACCGCAACTAAAAGACACGAAAAGACAACAGAGAACTAGGTCCACCTTTAGTTTACATATTCATATTATATAAGTTTTATTATTGTATAACTTTAATATTTCATACTACTTGTATAATAGTATTATGTATAATATTATATTAATTGAATCATACTTAATTAGTTTTTAATTAATTAACATTTTAATTAGTTTTATATTATTTAATATAACATTTATATTAAGTATTACACATATATATTATACATGTGTATATTCAATTAACTAATTAATCTTTAATTAATTAATTTAATTATTTAACCTTTAATCAATTTATTTAACTAGAAAATTTTAATTAAATTATATTAGTTTCAAATATACATACATGTAAACTTATGTTATTTTAAACATTTTAAAACAGCAAAACCTATATCATAATATATAATATATGTATACATTTATCAATTGATTAACTTATATAATTAATTTGTTTTCTTAATATTATTAATAAATTTTAAATTTTTGAAATTAATATTTATTTTCAAACATTTTAATTTTTTATTATATTATAACTTTTATAATGAATATTTGTATATCTTATTTTAAATTTAACTTTTAAATTTAAAATATCATATTTTAATTTTAAAACAATTTTGGAAATTATCCCAAAGCCCAATTCAAATTTGGGCCTTTTTTATTAGGGACAACTTTAGGCTGTGGGCTTAATAGTTAAACCCATCATGACTAATTTAAAACGCATGGGCTATTAGGCTCTGATACCATTCTTGGAACTGGTCAGCTTACAAAGAAAGTTATGGGTGAATTTCAGAAAAATTCTCGGATTTATACTGGGCCTATGGAGTCTAATTTATTTAGAGCATTTCTAAATTTTATTTAAATAAAATATCTTACTTTATTTAAAATTATATATAATTTTATTTAATTTATATTTTATACATATAAGTGTACACATATGTATCATATACCTATATGTATATGTGCATGTGTAACACAATAAACCGTGCAAGGAACAATATGCATGTATATAGATGTTGGGATCTTTGTAGTTAATGCGCTCGGTAAATTCGAAGTGGTGGAGGTGCAAAAAGTCATAGCGGGGATACAGCGAGGATATAGCGGATGACTCTAAAATAGCATATAAAACTCGTACTTAATGTTTTTACAAATATATAAATGGTAATTAAATGAAAAATTATCATTCAATTGAATTATAAATAATACATAAATAATTTTAAATAAAAACATGTGCGAATATACTATAAATAAACGAAAAACTATTATATAACATAATTGAATTTGGTAGAATATTAGAGTATTTTCATTTTTGAAAATATATTAAAAATTAAATCAAATAAATTAGTTTCATGATTTTATAATGTATATACGCAATTTTTCAATTCATTTTATTAAAAAAGATATAGAGGGAATAGCGGCATAGCGGAAATAACGGGATATTGCGGAAATAGCGGGATTAAAGCGGAAAGGCTATATTCCGAGGCTATATGGAAAAATCGTAGCGGTAGAAATCCGCTATGGGATATAGCGGGGTAATAGCGGGGCATTAACTACACAGGTTGGGATTTATATCGTAATCGACATGTTAGCTTATTCAATATGTATTGTTTGTTGTCCAAATATATATATATATAAGTTTGTCATTTATATATTATACATATATAAATGTATAAGTAAATTTTATTTAAATAATTTTACGAGGATGAAAATGTTTAAACACTTATATATATATATATGTGTGTGTGTGTGTGTAAAATATTAGTAATTTATATATATAGAATTATGTTTAATTTAACAAATATTAAAATATTATTTATATATACAAAATATGTATATATATATATGAACCAATTAATAAAATTAATAAAATTATTTTTTAACTTCCAAATCGTATACACAGCATAAAAAAAATTATTATAAATTTTATTACATTAAAAAATATATATGTATATATACATATATTAATTAATTAGTCGAAATAAAATAAAATATTAATAAAAATATTTTTCAAACTTATTTGTAAAATTATAATTTTTAGGAAATCTAGCATGTTATTTTAGGTTTGAAAATAATTTCCATAATTTTTCTCAGCCAAAATTTATTTTTTAATAGTTAATTAATTTAAGCCATATATTATAATGATTTTAAAAAGTATACATATATTTTGATTACTAAATTATCTATTTCAGAGAGAGTTTATTTCATGATAAAATAATTTCAAAAGTTAAAAATTAATTTTCAAGACATATTTTATTTTATGTAAATTATTTAAATAATATATTGATTTAAATAATGTTAAATAGTAGTAAATAATTATTTAAAATTAATTTACTATTACCAGAAATTATATTTACAGTAAATATATATGTATAATATATAAGTTCAATTATTAGCATGATGATATGATGATACAAATAAATACAAATCATATAATTATACTTAAATGACGTATTAATATATATATATATATATATATATATATATTAATAAATTAATAATTATATATATATAATATTTGGCTGTGCATATTTGATTTATATGTATATCCTTTTATTTTATTATATACATATAACCAATCTAGTATGTGACTACATCTATACATATAAGTATCGTCACCTATACTAACAGTATAATATGCATATACATATACATGTGTATGTATATATATATATATATATATACACGATAAAATAATATTCTGAGATTATAAGAAATATAATATACTAAAGATGAACTCCTTCCCTATTAAAGCTTTTCGATCCAGCAGACTGTTAATTCTTGAACCATGGACCTTTGATTATCATATAGTACTTGTTTTTAATTGATTTGAGTTATATTTGCTTAAGCACCTAGGGGATGTGATTGACCAACAATAGAAGAAATAATGGAAAAAAAATTCTTTAAAAAATTAGGGTTAGAGGTCCTTTTGTAGTGGATAAAAGAGAGAAAGATATGGATTATATCTCATAACAATTCTCACCAAATCTGAGTCATCCATTTACAACCCCTCTAAACTATTTTTAGTTGCCTCGTATAGCATTCACAATAGGCAAATTATTACCATATCATCATGGGCTAACATCACATTTAAGCCCACTAACTATTATTGTTAATTAAATCTAATTTAATTTCTTATCGGTATCATATATTGGTCGATATATACACACACACACACACACACACACACACACACACACACACACACACACACACACACATATATATTTGCAGGCAAAACATAGTTATTATTTTGCACGAGCAAGCTGGTTTTATAGTTGCCATACCACTTGCTGAATTCCACTACATACAAAGCAGGAGTAAGGCAGAATAGCCCTAGCAACTAAAAGGAATTAAAAATACAATTAAAACAGGTGTTTGGTACAAGAGACAAAGCAACTAGGAACCTAGCTAGACTTCTTCAAAAGAAGAAGAACCACCATCGGAATCTGCAGATTCTGGCCCACTGACATGGAGGAAATCCAAGAACTGAGCAGCAAGAGAAGCATCAAAATCAAGAGAACCTGGCCCGTATAAGAATTTCCTATCCCAAGTAGTCACATCAAGCAAAAGGGAGTTCCTATCCCAAGTAGTCACATCAAGCAAAAGGGAGTTCCTTGTGCCGTAATCACCAGATGTGAAGAGAGAGATATTTCCATCAACAATTTGGTGAATAAGACGATGATCACCTATGCCAATATATTTATAATAAACCTGATAGGTCGGACTGTACCTCATATCAGAAGCTAAGTGATGCCAAGATCGATCAGGGGGATCCCATACAACCAACCGAATATCAGATGGCACAGTAGACGCTACATCATTAGAAACAATAGTGGCAGAAGTATCTGATAAAGGATCAGGAGTAATAGGGGCAGAAGGAACAACTAAAGGCGAAGGAACTGAAATAACAGTTTTCGGAACCGACTGCCGAGGGGACGGGCGAGGAAGGGGAATCTTCACCGGGATAGGATCCCCACAAGCAAACGAGCATGTATCCAAACAGTGACCAAAGAAGTGACAGGTGGTACAAATGTTAGGCTTCCAATTATATTTAACAGTAACAAAAATATCGAGGTCATCAATGCAAGCTTTGATCTGATGAGGAAGCAGTTTGTCAGGAGTAATTTCAATCAAGGCTTTAGCAAAAGAGAAGCAGTCTCTTTCCACCGTAGTAGAATCAAAGCATTTGAGGATACCAATACGCGATGCTAGCCAGTTGATACCAATTAATGTCTGCAGAACAGTAGGAATATGCGAAAAAGTAACCCAAACCGGAATAGACAAGACTTGCTCTCTAGCACTCTCCACAGAGGGAGACCAAGTGGCGACAATGAAAGGCTTACCATCAATAATGATAGGATCTAATTCTATCACACGCCTTCTTTCTTTCGCAATAGAGAATTTAAAGTAAAACATACCCTCAAGGAAAAACACAGGAAGCCCACCTCTAATTTTCCATCTACTACGGCATTGATTTCGAACTAAATTATAGTCCACAACCGAGTCAAGAAAGAATCCCACCAAGAATTCCTTCCATCGAGTTATCCCTTCATGAATGACTTCAACCAGAGGGGAATCACCATCAGAATGAGAGAGGGCTATAGGAATGTAATTGCCAGCAGACCGAGGGAGGCCAGAGAAGAGCGACGACCAATGCTTCTCATTATGACTCTTAGCGGCATTTGAACAAACAGGAACCGAGCTAGTTGAGTTAGGCTGGAGGTTGTCGGACATTGATCGATATATTTATAACTATCGTAAATATATTTAAAAATATTTATTCCTCAAATCATATTCAAAATTTTATAATTAATATTTCATGTATACTGGTTAATTTATAATAATCATAAAGTAATTAAAAAGTTTGGTCTAAAGAGAATCCATTATTCTAGTTGTGTGACTCGTTAGGTGTAAATTTAGTTAGCGATTAACATCGAACTATTTGAATGTTAATGTTCACATGTCATTAGTAGGTAATGTGACATTTTTGGCTAATTTATCGCTTACTTAATTTTAGTAAAGTCCAATTTTAATTTGTTAAGAGTTACCCGGTTGTGACATTTATTTACACCAATTTTTTTCGTCAAAACTATATCGCTTTAGACTTATGGAATTTGGTAACGGTCAAAATTCCAATATCATCCATATTCAGCTCTATAGTCCAAACTCAAAGTCCTTAGTTCAATAATAAAAATTATTGTTGACCGAAATGCTCTGGCCAGAGACTTTGACTTTGAGCTGAATTGGGTTGACCGTGATACTAAACCCATATAACCAAGAAGATGAATCCTCTCTTGAATAGTGCTTCGCTTTCAATACAACCACTCGACCCAACTATAGTCACTCGATAGACACCGTGCCAGATTTGACTATAATCAAAATGAATCTTTCTACAGTATTCTCAAGTCGAGAGAACTGTGTAAATATGTCACATCGATAGTTTCTATTTGACCTTTGTTATATTAACCAACTGAAAACTATCGAGTAAGTCATTCCATAGTTATCCAAAACTACTAGTATGTAACCCCTAGGTGCCCTTGGCATTCATGAGTAACACACTGCCCAACGTTTGGAGAGTGCTACGAACTTTAGTCTCAATGGATACATCGATATCCAGTCTCGATGCATCTTGACTAGTAACATTTAAAATGGTATATCTATTTTCGTTGTGATAGATTACTCACGGTCACAACACTTTGTAACTACTAACACAAAATGTATAATTTATGGGTTTTCTATTAAATATATTTTTAATTAAATTAATTATTTAATACAACACATTGTATCAAGTATACAATAAAAGTAAACATCTTCATTTTGAACAAGATTGCTCAATGGGTTGATATATGTAACAAATTACATATTGCCCATAGGGCATACCCTTAACTCTATCAACTTCAAAGGGTAGAACTATGACACATCCTTCAAGTACCAAATATAAAGGCTATGCTGCCGTTCCAAATGTAAGTTTTAATAAGTTGGAATTGCTACGCAATATTTAAATAACAGCATGATATAGAGATTATGTTGTGACCCAAAATTAATACTAGTGATATAGAACTGTGGCACGACCGCTAAAAAAATTATTAGCGATTGGGATGCATTGTGATCATAAACTAACATTAAAGTGGTGGGAATGCACCGCCATCCTGATTTGACATTGACAGAACGGCGCTGCAATTCCAAAGAAGTGTGACCTAACAAATACAAGCACTTGAAGGAAACGTACAACAAATTACCCACATACATAGGCAAAGCTATAATAAGAAACTGCCCTAAACATAGTACGACTATGTGGTTGTAAGCACTCCATAACTTTACTCTCAAAATGGATCATTGGGAACTACGCCTCTATAATTATACAAGATAGCAATATTACACTGCATTCAAACTGATTGACACTTCCAAAGCCATACTGCACTGTTCCCTCCAAAACAAAAACAAAACACCAAGAGTAAACAAAGACAAACTGTACAACCCAGTAAATAAGACCGCGCCACCATTTTAAAGCTTAGCCACATCACCAGAACAAAACTTTAGAAATTCTAGCAATAATCTGGATTGTTTCTCCACCTCTATAGGAACAAAGCTTAATGAGGAAAGGACAATACTACTCAAACCTTACATTCTCAAACGGATAAAAATCCATATCAAGTCATGGCTTATTCAATTTTTGGTTTTCCCACTTGAATCTCAAGCTTCCCACCCAAGTTCAAAATTGATCAACCCAAATCGCATTTTCCTGTCGAAAACCATGTTAGCAATCCGTGCATAGTAAATAAGCAAGGCAAACGGTTGACACATGGCATAATATAGAGGTAGGAGTCAAAAGAGCGGAAGATGGATGTAAGTAATCCATGCACAATAAATAAGCAAGATGGATGATTAACATGTGGCATAATTCAAAGGAAGGAATCAAAAGAACGAAAGGTGGGCGATAGCGATGTGAGTAAATCCTTGGTAACTATAAATGAATAGGGAACTGTAACAGAAATGGGAGTAATTTGACTTTAGTCTTTTTTGGCACTGAAATCAAAATTATACTCTCTGTCACTTTCACTTATACGAAGAATAAAAGAAGAAGATAAGGACATTTACCCACGGACGTAGGATTCATTAACTTCTAGACCACGCAAATTCTTTGTGTCATTTATTACTGTCGGTACTTTACTTTATTCTTTCTATCTTCGATGTTACAATTGAAATGTATTGTTTAATGAATTGAAGATACCTTTCTTAGAATTTTGAATATCTTTCAATTGTTATAGCATTACTTCTTTTAAAGATAATTTTAATATTACTTAATCTAGCCTATTCTTAATCACGAAAGCATTCAGCATCATGGTTACTTCAAAAATACTTAAGTGTTTCTAAGATGAAAATTCTCACTAACAACTACAGTCTAAAACTTGTAGTTGTTTGTATATGAATATAATAGTCCAAAATTCAATGGAACATTTGATATGTTGAAGGATCCTTTTTTCAACCTTCAAATGTGACATAGTAAAAGCTTCCATGTAGCGACTAACGATACCAACTATATAAAGTAAATAAGGTCTTGTACCTGTTAATTATCTAAAGTCACCAACTAAATGCTTGAATAGAGTAGGATCCACATTTTCTTCTCCAGCATATTTAAAGAGTTTTGTTCCACATTCTATTGGGTAGTTACTGGTTTACAACCATCTATTTTAAATTTCTACATTTCATTTGCATATGATTCTTGAGAAATAAATATGTCATGCTCACTTTGAATCATCTGGATTTCAACATAGTATGGCATAAATCTAATATCTGTCATCTCAAACTCTAAACCATCTCCATCTTAAAATCATCACATGTTTTTGGATTATTTCCAATAAATATAAGTCATGCACGTCTAAACATATAATTAAAACATCTCTAGTTCATTTTATCTCTATGTAAAGAGCATGTTCATGGCGGCATTTTACAAAGTAATTTTCTAAGAAATACTTATCAATTCAAATATTCCATGCTCCAACGGCTTGTTTCAAACCATTAATTGCCCTTTTTTAGAACTTTATCTTTACATCCTCTGATTTTATAACCTGGTAATTACTCCAACTAAACTTCTTATTCAAAGTTTCCATTTAGAAAAGCAGGTTTTACATCCATTTGAATTTTTTTCACTTATTTTGAGCTGGTGAGGCAACTAATAGTCTTATAGTTTCTAAACACGCAACAAGAGCAAATACCTCTTTAATCTATACCTTCTCCCTACTTGTGTCCTTTAGTAACCAACTTTCCTTTATGCTTTTCAATTTCTCCTTTAGCATTATTCTTCACTATGTATACCCACTTTGCACTACATCTTTGTGTCCTTTAGGTGAAGACATCAACTCTCACGTATTAATTTTTATGACAACTTTCAGTTCTTGATCCATAGCTTTCTTCCATCTTTTGCCGTGTATTTCTTCTTGGAAACCTATTGGTTCATAATTTACAAAAAGTCAAAATAAATTAATATCGTCAAAAATCGATTCTCTTGTAAAGAGGTGGCCTTTCACTTGACCTTACTTCCAATGGAGATTCTACATGAAAAGTTGATGCAGAAGATGGTGTTGGGTTAGTAGGCTCTTCTCCTGCACCATTACTTTCTTCTTTATAAAGGGAAAGAAGGTATAACTATCTTCTTGTTGTTCCAATTCCAAGTGCTTTCTCCATTGAACTCCACATCTCGACTAAAAATAGTTTTCCATTAATATGGTTATGTAACTTATATCCCTTTGACCTTGAGTCATAGCCAACGAAAATATTATTTTTACATTTATCGTCCAATTTTAAGCATGTTTTTATTCAAAAAATGGACATGTATTAAGCTTCCAAATACTCTCAAATGTGACACACATGGCTTTCTACAGCTTCATGCCTCTTTATGTTTTTATTCCATAAACTTCAAGGGTGACGATGATTAGATAAATATACTGCACATTCAACGACTTTGAGTTGATGAGAAAAGAATATGCGTACAAATCGTTATTGCTAGGTGAGGTTACATAGATATGAAATACGATTTCTCCTTATTGATATGTATGTATTGAACTTGACTTTATACTATGTTTCAGCAAAGTTTGTACATGTAATAACCCGAAATTTAACCCATAATAATTTATTTATTAATTAATTATATAATTAAATAACTTTGTGAAACTATCAGAACTAAGCTACAAAAGTTGCACCATTGTGTCTGTGGTAATTTTCTAGTCAATTTCCATATATAGAACAGCAGAAACCGAGCTAATATGACCAGGTTATAAAATAAACCGAATAAGCAGAAATATAACAAGAAATATATATATATATATATACACACACACACACATACACACATACATACATACATACATACATACATATATAAACCGAGCTAATATGACCATTTTCACCCTTTTGTTTAATCCAATCCCTCCGTTTCTGCATCCGATGGCTTCTATTTAGCATAAGACGTGGTTGCATCCTATTCAATCTCCAAAACGAATGGTCCGAGTTCCATTTCTATGCATATAAATAGACCAGTAGACCTTACATTTTTTCTCATTCTAGATTTTTTCTGCTTGGGTTCACCTTTTCAGGAAAGACCCTAAAAGTAATAATTTTCCAAGGAGAGAATCTTTTTAATAAAAGTTATTTTACAACTCCAGCTGGATCCGGGAAGACCAAAGAAAGTGCTTAGGAACGGAGATGAGTGATTGAAATTATTTTAAGATTTCTTTAAGTAATTTAAAATAATAAGGTTTCCAATAGTTGTAGTATTACTATGATTTTTGGAATAGCCTTTTTCAGTAATTATTTACAGTTTTAATTATTTCCAGTCTATTCAGCTATTCTTCCAGTAATTTTAGTATTATTTTTGTTAATTATAAATTATTACCGTTAAGCATAGCTTTTTATTAATTTACAGTCTGTTTAAAGTATTTAAGTTTATTTATTGTTGTTTATTTCTTATTTACATCTTTTCGATGTTTTGGATTTAATGTAAGCTTCTATTCTCTTTATTCCCCTTTTCTACACGTATGGATTAGAATAAATTGAACGCGAATATGGATTTTATAAGTAAGAATAGTAAATGAAGAAAATAAGATGTAAATTATAAAGACTATAATAAATAATGGAATTAGACTGAAATTACTCCTAATTATAATTGGACTAATTAAAGATAATTGGCATAATTATAACTCGAAATTATGACAAAATGAAGAAAAAGTTGAAAGGAGCTTATTTTCACACTTAGACCTTGGGTTAAGTAATAAGTATGATTATAACATAGGTTAAAATAAGAAAAAGAACATAATGAGGCTTATTTTAAGGCTTGGGAATAAGCATAGAAAGTAAAAATGGTAATAAAAGCTTATTTAATTAATTTATCAATGTTAATAAGCAAAGATGAAAGTATGACTTGTACCAAATAGCATTCCCTAGGGCATGCTTATGCTATGAATGGTTCTAATTGGTCAAATAAAAATCCAAATCTCGGGGATTTGGATAAGGGTCGCAACTAGATATTTGGATGAAGGGCCAGTACCAACAACATTTCCCCTATTTTTCTATGGACACACGGTGATCTCGCTTTAGCCTGAAGTGAGATGAGGGGCATGTTATGTTGTACTTCAAGGTAATAAGAAGACCCAATAGATGGAGGAAAAGGTAGCAAGGGCATGGTGGCAGTTACACATGCGACTTCCATTTGGGTGCTCAGTAATAGCTATGAGTTCCAAGCGCTTAGTATATTGTCTTAGTAGATACCATTGCCTTCTGTGTAGGGAGATATATATGTCATCTACATCCATAGTAGTTTCTCTAAGAATCTTCCATAGACAACATTGGCTGCTGTGTAGGGAGTTATATAGTGGCTAGTCCATTGAAAGTTCTATGGAGTAGCAAGTCGATCAAAAAAGGGTAGAATGAGGGTTACATCCTAATTACATGATTCAGAATTCAACCTAATTAAATCAGAACAAGTGCAAACAATCAAAGTTAACCTATTATACGCAATATTTAATCGTATTTATTTCTACTTTATCTCTTTCCCATTTCCTTTGTTATCCTATTTATGATAGAACTGTCGTAGAGTCCATTACCTTTATCTTGCTTAAAGATTCTAGTAAGTACTATCATTTACCAGAATTTTAGTCTGACCCACTCCTCCATTCCCCCTTAGGCAATTAAGGAAGAAGCTAGTAGATTGTCGCAGCTTGGAGTTCTTCTTGGAGGATACTTCTCCTATGTACTTTATTTTCAGCTGTTATTCTTATATGTACTGGTTTATTTATGAGGGATATAACATACTCTGATTTTGAGACAATGAATTTTCATAAGACATGATGGGTTTTTGAATGTTGTATTTGGCATATGACTTATTTATGAATTAATTATGAAGCTTTGTTTTAATTAAATATACTCACTTAGTTTCCACTGTTTTTACCTATTTTTGTCTTTTGAATCTTAGTCTCTGTTAGTTTTTTGTACCTACAATGCACCACGCCTTTTAATTAGTCTTTTTGGGTATATTAAGGGCCATGGGGTGTTTCACTTGGTATTGGAGCCTAAAGTTACAAGATTCTAAAAAATTAGTTTGAAAGTAAAGTATTAAAAGTATTTTTCAAAAAAGAACTTTTGTAAATGATTTTAAGTATAAAAGAATTTTTGTAAAAAATCCCACATAAATCTAGTTCAATCTCTCTTTGACTCTTCCTTAAACTATATTTTTCTTTTCGTAGAATGGCTGATGCCATGAATCCTTCCTAAGGGCATTTCTGTCCCAGCCTGGTTTCGTAGGTACTTACAAGCCATGACTCCAGAGGTGCACGATCTGTGCCCAATCCTACACCAACAGGTGGGAATCCCATTAACGCACCTGCCGCCATCAATTTCTCTAAGCTTTGTAATGATTTTGTGAGTTTAAACAGGAAGACTTTTTCTGGCAAGGCGACTTTTTGTGGAGGTGAGAGCATGACTTAGGGACATAGAGAAGATTTTCGATCTTTTGGGATTGGATGGTCAGCAGCAAGTATAGCTAGCCGCTTGGTAGCTGAACGAGGAGGCATCTTATTGGTGGGGGTGATCGAGTTGGAGGGAAGGAATATTACTTGGGATGGATTCCGGGAGCGATTCGATAGGAATTTTCTATCTCAGGCAGAAGAAAGTGTTTA
Source organism: Allium cepa (assembly GCA_030765085.1). Classification (NCBI taxonomy): domain Eukaryota; kingdom Viridiplantae; phylum Streptophyta; class Magnoliopsida; order Asparagales; family Amaryllidaceae; genus Allium; species Allium cepa. Next base: position 621,372,482 of record CM060942.1, read on the forward strand.
ACTGGAGAAGTTTATCAATTTAAAGTAAGGGAGTTTTTCGGTCAAGGAGTACATCAATCAATTCAATGAGCTATCTCGGTTCAGAATGGATTTGGAGAACACAACGCACAAGAAAGTTTTGAAGTTTGTGTAGGGATTGAATCAACCTTTCAGGGATTATTGCCAACTCATGTACGAATGGGATCTACTTATGAGTTTTTAATTGAGATGGCGCTTATGTTGGATATGGTCAAGGAAGGAGAGTCTAAAGAGGAAGTTAAGTCGGAAGGTCCGAAGAAGAAGTGGTGGGAAAAGAATAAGAAGAAGAAGAAAGGTGATGGTCCTCAGAAGCATATTAAGAAAGGAATACAATGCCATGTTTATGGGAAGGTTGGACATGTGGCTAAGGATTTGTAACGATCCTCAAATTTGAACAATTTAATTTGTGAATATTTAATTTATTTTAAATATTTAAATGATGATTTGACGTGAATTTCAAATTTTCAGAATAAATTGGTGATTAAATTTTAGAATTTAATCTATTTAAAGTTGAATAAAATTTAAATTTAACTTTGAAGTTTGAAATTGAATATTGAATTGGTATTTGAAATTCGAACTAATGACTTAGAAAAATAATTTGAATTTACGAATTATTATTTATGTAAATTTATAAATCGATGTTTAGTTATAAATAACATTTTTCTTTAACTAAAATAAAATAGAATAAAATTTTTGTAAATAACGAAATAAATAAATATACATAGTAAAAATTCAAAGAACATATTTATAAACTTTAAAAATAATATATAATGTAATTACACTTAGTTAAAGTTTTAACAACAAAAATTAAACAAAACAAAAACAAAGTAAAGAAAACAATTAACAAAACTAATTGAATTTAAATTGAAAAAAAAGAGGAGAAAAAAAAAAGAAGGTAAAAATAATATAACATAAAATAAAGGAGAAAAAAAAAATAAAGATAAATAAGTATACTGCCTTATACTTGGTTCAGCTACAAACACGCCTCAATCTACGCCTTTGTTTACGCCCTAAATTGTGCCCAAATTCACGTTCTCCTCTGCATAATACACGAACCCCTTTCCTCCATCACTCAGAAATCAAACGAAAAAAAAAGAAACGAAAGAAATAAAAATGGCGGCCTCCTCTTCGTCGTTTATCAATTAGGGCTTCACCTCTTCAATTCCAATTGGGGCTTGGATTCAATCCGATTGATGTTGCTCTTTGCTCGCGCTTGTTTCTGATAATTGATTTGCGTTGTTCCAATTCGCTTCGGTGAAAGGTGAGTTCTTTGCTCACGATTGATTTTAATTCAAGTGTTTGAATTTGTTTGAATTGGGTTTTGGTTGCATGCTATGATTTGGGGGTTATTTGCTATCATTTGCTCGATTGCTTGAATTTAAACTGATGAGAACAGAATGCTATCACTGAAAACTGTTAAAAACAGATGCTACTTGAATGTTAATTTAAATTGTTAAGAACAGATGCTATCGATTTTGTTTTTTTAACTGTTAAGAACAGATGCTATCTGAATTTGTTTTTTTAACTGATAAGAACAATTGCTATTTGTAAATTTGATTTTTAACTGTTAAGAACAGATGCTATCTGAATTTGTTTTTTTTAACTGATAAGAAAAATTGCTATTTGTAAATTTGATTTTAAATTGATAAGAACAAATGCTATTTGAATTTGTTTTTAAACTGTTGAAAAGGATGCTTGTTAGTGATTTCTTCTTGGAACTTTGTCCATGCTTTGCTGTGTGCTCGTATGTCCTACTTGATGCTGCACACTTGTGCTTTGCTTTGATCACTTCTGCTGTTGTCATTTTGTGTTGGCTTTGAATAGCTTTGGGTTTCACTAAATTTGTTGTGCACTTGGTCATTTCTGTTGACTGTATACTTGAGTAGCTGGACTTAGCATGCATTTTGTGGCCTGCACTGAGCACTGAACTTGTATTTGGTTTCCATTGTCTCAGCCTTAAACCATTGTAGTTGTTCCAGTCTTCATGTCCACATATGCCTGTCCTTTGTAGTTGATTCATGCCTGAGTATTCTCAAACAAATTAAGTTTGTTTAAGTTGAACTAGAATCTAAAATTTAGTTAAACATGTTTTAGGTATGTAGTAACTGGGAAGATATAGTAGTTACAGTACAAACTTTATAAAATATGTTAGAAATCAATTAACACAATTCTCTGATTCATCTATATAGATTGAATTGATGTTGGATGTTATGATTTTTTTTTTAAAATAAAAAATCAGTTTTTTTTAAATGAAGTAAAATTTGTGAATTTGGGGTTTCTCTGCAAATTTGATTTCTGCCCATTTCTGTGACATGTTGTTGCATTTTTGAATCCACTGATACATGTTTGTATTCCATTTGAACTGTGTAGTTGTTTCCCTGTACACACAGTTCCCAGTTCCCTCTGTTTCACCTGTTTGATCATCATGTAGCTTACTGTGTTCATTTGAATACTTTGTATTTCCAAAATTTTGATATATTGTCCACCTGAGTATGGGGTCTGCCTTGTTGCTATGTCATTTCTGTTGACATGTTGTTGCATTCTCTTGAGTCTGTTGGACTTGGGTCTAGTTGTGCACTTGCAATTGAGTACTGTTTGCTCCTCTCTGTTTTAAATTGCAGACTCAAACTAAATAGGAAAATTTGTATCTTCCCATTTAAATGAATTTAAGTTATAAATTCTAAAAAGAATATGCCTGTAACAATATAAACAGAAAAAAAAATTGAAGGGAAAGATTAAGTAATCAAGCAAGATTTGTAGTCTGCACCACCATATGCTCCTGTTGCCTGATTTTTTTTTTGTTGCCTCTAATTCACTGAGTTGCACATGTTGCACTGACCATATGGTCTTTGCTTATCTGTAGCTTGTATCACTTGTTCACTGTTGCATTGTTGGATGTTGGTTGTACATATGAAATTGATTCATATGTATGATGGACAATGTTCACATTACATTGCATAATTTTTGTGCTTTCACCTCTTTTTGCTGGCATTATGTAGTAACAGTGCCTGTGTGCATTTGTGTGTTTGGTCAGTAGCTTGACCTTTGCCATTTTGTTAAAAATTTGACTTTGCAACCTCATTTATTGCTGTCTCATCTTGTTCCTATGGTGTTGGGTTCAGTTTGGTGCCAAATTGATTCTGCACTTGCATTTGTGATCTTCATTTGCATATACTCTGCCTTGGCTGCCTGTGTTGACAGTGCTGTTTGCACTGTGTCACTTGAGACTGCTGCCTGTACTTGTGTTTCTTGTTCATTTCACTGTGCTGCTGTGTATTATTTGTAGCTTGTGTTACCTGTTTCACTGAAATTTTTCAGGGTTCACTGCCCTTGTACATGATCTGTTTTGCATGTTTGATGTGGCATGTTTGCTGCTGCATGTTTGTTGCTGCATGTTTTTGTTCAAGTTGGCACTAGTTTTGCCTTGAGCATTTCTTTGTGGTCTTTGTGATTTGCACTTGCACACTTGCTCTTGTTGGCATGTGCACACGTGTTGGCGAGGCAGTGCACATGTGTATAAATATATGTGTGCACTGCAGCCACACAGGATTGATAGATTTCGGAAAAAAATAATGATAATTAAATTGAAGTTGTTAATGTGAAAATCCATAATAGATCTAAATTGATTCATGTGATTCGTCATCTCTGTTACCATTTATTTCAGTTCATTGCAAATTTAATTACTTGAATTAAGATTAATCCTGACTCGAGTGTTTTTGTGTTTTGCAATAAACGCTCGGGTCAGACCGAGTATTTTTACAGCTTGAAGATTTTCAGGCCGTGAAGTTAGAGAGAGAGGGGAAAGCACTCCACTAAAGTTTTTTCTAGAAAATTTTCTTGTACTTAATGAAAATAAATTGTTCCGCTGTATAAAAATTTAATGCATTGTACAAACTCTGATATATGTATGTAAGAAAAATTCATTTATGAATAATATTATGATTATTCTATGATTCTGTGGCTGATTTTGTTTAAACTTTATAAACTGAACAACAATCCGTCATTTTGAACGTTTCGAGTTGGTTTAATTACCGACTAGAGGCGGTCAGAGCGGTGGGTCGTTACAAAAGTGGTATCAGAGCTTTGGTTTACTCAAAGCTCAGTTTATGATGTTTAATATGAATAGTTACTAGAAACACTTTAAAGAAAAATGTTTTTCAAATTTAAATAAGTTTGAAATTGTTTTCTTTGGAAAATAAAAAGGTATTTTGAAAATTAGAATTATTTTGAAAATTCCCCTCTCTAAATTTAGGATTGCGATAGTTTCTCATTCGAAATCCATTATCGAATTATTGAGACTTGTGAAAAATAAAATATAAGTGAAGTGAATTAATGAAATTGGTTTGAATCAAATGTTGTGAATATCTACAAAATAATAATTGTGAAATAAAATGATATTTCAATTTAGTTATAGCCAAGAGGATAATTAAACTATAACTTGAGAATTTTATTCTGAATTCTTTTGAAAATTAATTTCAAATGTTTTGAAGAACGATTTAGTGAATGAATGGATTATAAGTATTTAACTTATAAATGGACTTTTGGTATATAACTGAGTTATATAAATTGAATTGAATTGAATTAATAAAAAAAAAGATTTATAAATTGAAGTTTTATAAATAGAAATGGAATTTGTGAAGATTGTTTATAAGTTCGAAATCAATTGAATTTGATAAGTAAATTGTTGTAGCTATTAAAGGAGATATATTCGTGATTTTGGACAGCGAATTAACCTTTAAGTTAAATATTGTGATAGTAAATGTTGTTTGGGAATTTTATCCACGATTTTGGACAGTGGATAATCCTTTAAATAAAAAGTGTAGAAACACTGAATTGAATAGATAAGTATATTCACGATTTTGGACAGTGAATATATTATTGAATAAAACAGATATGTTTTAGGTAAAATGATTGAATAATCCAACCTCTGCTAATAATAATTGCAAATATTGATAGGAAACTTCGAAAACACCTTGTTTATTATAATGGCGAAAACCGAAGCACAAAAAGCAGCACGCCGTGAACGAAGAGCAATTGCTCGTAGAGAAGCAGAAGCAAGACGTGCGGAAATTGAAAGGAGATTCAGTGAAAGGCAAGCACCTGGTCCATATGATGAGGTTATTTGCTATCGATGTCATAAAAAGGGACATTATGCCATTAAGTGCCGAGTAAGGAGAAAGAAAAGGAATGTGGATGACCGGTTCGCTCGTCCTGAGATTGTGTGTTTTAAATGTCGGGAGAAAGGGCATTTTCTTAGTCATTGCCCTAAAGTGAAAAGGAAAAAGTGCGTACTCAATTTACCCGTCGATAGATTGACAATCTGCTACCATTGTCGTCAGTCTGGACATATAGCCAGAAACTGCACCGTCAGTCTGGACATATAGCCCGACCAGCTAGAGCGAAAAGTGCTAAGGTGATAGATAAGGATGGAAACATCTCATATTTTTGCAATAACTGTAAGGAGTGGGGACATGTGGATTTTGAATGTGTTAATTCTCCTTTAACACAACATGAAATAGTGTCATCCGAAGATGAAAGTTTGGCAAAGATGCATACTATCGGACAAGAAGTCGTTAGTCCTTAATTATTCTGAATCTTAAACCAATCGATATATTTTGTAATACTATCCTTTATAATCCACAATCTTTTGTGTACGTCTTTTAAAAGTATTAAGCTATGTAAAATTTTGTACGGAGGAAATATTTTAATGAAATAGCATCTTGGGAAGTGATATTATGGAAGGAAGTTTAATTGTTGATTTAACTGTATGAATCAAACTAGTTTGATGTGAAGTTTATATTTCAAGTTTAAAACTATTGCCTAAAATAGTTAATATGGAAATATAGATCTAAAGGAACCAATTCGATGAATAATTTACTAAAGAACTAGTTGATTATTTTTGAAATAGAAAGCAAATGTAAAGTTCAAATGAAATTTAGATTTAAAATTTGAAGTTGTCAACAGGATAATCCATTATAGGTTTAATAAATTCAGTGATGAATTTGAATTTAAACGTGCGGAAAATTAAACTAAGTGAAAAACTTAATATTGAAAAGTTTGAAATCGGTTTAAAACTAATACTATGAAAAGTATGAAGAATTCAAACTATGAATTAAGTTGAAATTGAAAAAGTTAATAGTTTTAAAGATGTTTTAAAATGCATTAAGTATCGAATACATAGATTTCAACCTTCAATTGTTGAAATAGACGTTTTCGAGAAAAATTAAGGAAATGGTGGACTATAACACTGTTGTTATAGTAAATGGTTTCCGGAAGGAAATGTTGTTTATAGTATTGGGATTTATATATCTATTTTAAATCTGAATCCCTATACTAGTGATTTTGAGTTGTCGTAACGATGTTTTACGCAACATTCGTTTTAACTCAAATAAATGTGTTTAAAAGAATGATTTTCTTAAAGAGTGAAATATATACTTAATTTTGATTCAAGTATATCGAATATTTTCAAAGTGTTGAAAATAAATGAATTTGTGAATTACTTATTATTTAATAAGTATGGAAATGTTTTCCAATATGAAATGAAAGGTTTGAAATTTTATCTTTTAAAGATAAATTGAAAGAAGGAGTATTTGAAATTGGTTTCAAATGGCTAAGTGTGAAAATTATATATCTTGTAAAGATATTATTTGGAGAAATGTGAACAATTAGTTCAACTTGGGAATTTTTCAAAAAGACTGAATCTTGAGTTAAAATTGAGTTTAACTTTGACACCAAAAACAATATAAGTTGAACTTTGAATTTTGGATAGTCGATTGGGATTGTATGTCTAACATTGTGAATTGATGACATAGCATTTGATCTCTATTAAATATATATCTGTGGTGGCGGAGAATTTATTCTTTTAGCTTAACACCCTTCTCTGAGACGTACGAGCTTAGAGGTTATATATCGATAGACATCAATTATGTGTTGAGAATTGACGATGTAACGTGAAATCCAAATCGAATGTGAAGTCAATAATGAATTGGATTGTGAATGTGAATTAGGTTTGAAATAACCTTAAATTTTCAAATCGATTTAGAGGAAAATTTTAAACGTGATGGAAAATTTGGAATCCTCTATTTGTTGTGAATGTGAATTGAGTTTTCGTAACTTATATATGTGAATATAATCGAAAACCATCAGTTTAGAAAGTCATTATTATGAAAATCCTGTGTAAGTTTACATAGGTATGATAAGTACGAAATGTGAAATGAAGTACTATATGTATATGACATATGTTTTCTAAAAACTGAGGATACGGAAATGTACCTTCCATTTATTATTTGTGAAGGTGATTGGAACTCGGTGGAGTGTCCATTGAAAATCGTAGCTACGTAGAATTCCATTAGTGGAATGTCCATTGGGACTGATATGATATCCCCCACGATGGATCATCGTGTTTGGGATTATGTGAATTGATGCTGGCGTAATTCGTGGGGCGTGATGCCTACAGTTACAAGCGATTCCACTGAGATAGTGGCGCAACCGCCGAGTAAACTGCAATCTGGAAACCGAAGCGAAATTCGAGGGGCGTGATGCCTAAGGCTACAAGTGATTCTACTGAGATAGTAGCGTAACCGCCGTGTGGACCGCGATCTAAGGCGATAACCATGGCGAAATTCGAGAGTGATGAGAAATCTAAGATTACAAGTGATTCTACTGAGATAGTAGCGTAACCGCCGGGTAAACTATGATCCATGGGGGAACGTGCTTTCCATATCCATTTTTTAAAATAATTTTTAAAAAGTATTTTCACTGGGAGTTGAAGCAAGTATGTTTAGTACTTGGAGATTTTTAGTCTTGCGCCTGGTCAGCGTATGCCTAATGTCTGTAAGAACGACGATGGACTTGTTAAACTTCGAGTTATCAAGTATTTTCAAACTTTAAATAGAAAATCAATAATCTGAAATTAGAATTACATAATTCTAACTTAACGAATTAAGGAAGAAGATCTTTAAAATATCTTGAAAGCACACAGCTTTGGATAAGATATATTATGCAATTATTTAGCATGAAAGATTTCAAGTTTAAAAATCTGAGTTTTTGTAAGTCAAAAATTTAGTGAAAGACTTTTGTGTCTTGATTATTGAAATCGATGAACAAAAACTGCTGAGATAAAATAAATGGAATGAATCCTATATTTATTGGCGAGTTTGAAACTTAGTAAAAAATTGTGTAGGGTATAAATATCGGTGAGATTTTAGCAATCATTTTTCCTAACTTATAATCTCGGGACGAAATTCTTTTAAGTAGGGGAGATTGTAACGATCCTCAAATTTGAACAATTTAATTTGTGAATATTTAATTTATTTTAAATATTTAAATGATGATTTGACGTGAATTTCAAATTTTCAGAATAAATTGGCGATTAAATTTTAGAATTTAATCTGTTTAAAGTTGAATAAAATTTAAATTTAACTTTGAAGTTTGAAATTGAATATTGAATTGGTATTTGAAATTCGAACTAATGACTTAGGAAAATAATTTGAATTTACGAATTATTATTTATGTAAATTTATAAATCGATGTTTAGTTATAAATAACATTTTTCTTTAACTAAAATAAAATAGAATAAAATTTTTGTAAATAACGAAATAAATAAATATACATAGTAAAAATTCAAAGAACATATTTATAAACTTTAAAAAAAAAATATAATGTAATTACACTTAGTTAAAGTTTTAACAACAAAAATTAAACAAAACAAAAACAAAGTAAAGAAAACAATTAACAAAAGTAATTGAATTTAAATTGAAAAAAAAGAGGAGAAAAAAAAGGTAAAAATAATATAACATAAAATAAAGGAGAAAAAATAAAATAAAAATAAAGATAAATAAGTATACTGCCTTATACTTGGTTCAGCTACAACACGCCTCAATCTACGCCTTTGTTTACGCCCTAAATTGTGCCCAAATTCACGTTCTCCTATGCATAATACACGAACCCCTTTCCTCCATCACTCAGAAATCAAACGAAAAAAAAAGAAACGAAAGAAATAAAAATGGCGGCCTCCTCTTCGTCGTTTATCAATTAGGGCTTCACCTCTTCAATTCCAATTGGGGCTTGGATTCAATCCGATTGATGTTGCTCTTTGCTCGCGCTTGTTTCTGATAATTGATTTGCGTTGTTCCAATTCGCTTCGGTGAAAGGTGAGTTCTTTGCTCACGATTGATTTTAATTCAAGTGTTTGAATTTGTTTGAATTGGGTTTTGGTTGCATGCTATGATTTGGGGGTTATTTGCTATCATTTGCTCGATTGCTTGAATTTAAACTGATGAGAACAGAATGCTATCACTGAAAACTGTTAAAAACAGATGCTACTTGAATGTTAATTTAAATTGTTAAGAACAGATGCTATCGATTTTGTTTTTTTTTAACTGTTAAGAACATATGCTATCTGAATTTGTTTTTTTAACTGATAAGAACAATTGCTATTTGTAAAATTGATTTTTAACTGTTAAGAACAGATGCTATCTGAATTTGTTTTTTTTAACAGATAAGAAAAATTGCTATTTGTAAATTTGATTTCAAATTGATAAGAACAAATGCTATTTGAATTTGTTTTTAAACTGTTGAAAAGGATGCTTGTTAGTGATTTCTTACTTGGAACTTTGTCCATGCTTTGCTGTGTGCTCGTATGTCCTACTTGATGCTGCACACTTGTGCTTTGCTTTGATCACTTCTGCTGTTGTCATTTTGTGTTGGCTCTGATTAGCTTTGGGTTTCACTAAATTTGTTGTGCACTTGGTCATTTCTGTTGACTGTATACTTGAGTAGCGGGACTTAGCATGCATTTTGTGGCCTGCACTGAGCACTTGAACTTGTATTTGGTTTCCATTGTCTCAGCCTTAAACCATTGTAGTTGTTCCAGTCTTCATGTCCACATATGCCTGTCCTTTGTAGTTGATTCATGCCTGAGTATTCTCAAACAAATTAAGTTTGTTTAAGTTGAACTAGAATCTAAAATTTAGTTAAACTTGTTTTAGGTATGTAGTAACTGGGAAGATATAGTAGTTACAGTACAAACTTTATAAAATATGTTAGAAATCAATTAACACAATTCTCTGATTCATCTATATAGATTGAATTGATGTTGGATGTTATGATTTTTTTTTAAAATAAAAAATCAGTTTTTTTTAAATGAAGTAAAATGTGTGAATTTGGGGTTTCTCTGCAAATTTGATTTCTGCCCATTTCTGTGACATGTTGTTGCATTTTTGAATCCACTGATACATGTTTGTATTCCATTTGAACTGTGTAGTTGTTTCCCTGTACACACAGTTCCCAGTTCCCTCTGTTTCACCTGTTTGATCATCATGTAGCTTACTGTGTTCATTTGAATACTTTGTATTTCCAAAATTTTGATATATTGTCCACCTGAGTATGGGGTCTGCCTTGTTGCTATGTCATTTCTGTTGACATGTTGTTGCATTCTCTTGAGTCTGTTGGACTTGGGTCTAGTTGTGCACTTGCAATTGAGTACTGTTTGCTCCTCTTTGTTTTAAATTGCAGACTCAAACTAAATAGGAAAATTTGTATCTTCCCATTTAAATGAATTTAAGTTATAAATTCTAAAAAGAATATGCCTGTAACAATATAAACAGAAAAAAAAAATTGAAGGGAAAGATTAAGTAATCAAGCAAGATTTGTAGTCTGCACCACCATATGCTCCTGTTGCCTGATTTTTTTTTGTTGCCTCTAATTCACCAAGTTGCACATGTTGCACTGACCATATGGTCTTTGCTTATCTGTAGCTTGTATCACTTGTTCACTGTTGCATTGTTGGATGTTGGTTGTACATATGAAATTGATTCATATGTATGATGGACAATGTTCACATTACATTGCATAATTTTTGTGCTTTCACCTCTTTTTGCTGGCATTATGTAGTAACAGTGCCTGTGTGCATTTGTGTGTTTGGTCAGTAGCTTGACCTTTGCCATTTTGTTAAAAATTTGACTTTGCAACCTCATTTATTGCTGTCTCATCTTGTTCCTATGGTGTTGGGTTCAGTTTGGTGCCAAATTGATTCTGCACTTGCATTTGTGATCTTCATTTGCATATACTCTGCCTTGGCTGCCTGTGTTGACAATGCTGTTTGCACTGTGTCACTTGAGACTGCTGCCTGTACTTGTGTTTCTTGGTCATTTCACTGTGCTGCTGTGTATTATTTGTAGCTTGTGTTACCTGTTTCATTGAAATTTTTCAGGGTTCACTGCCCTTGTACATGATCTGTTTTGCATGTTTGATGTGGCATGTTTGCTGCTGCATGTTTGTTGCTGCATGTTTTTGTTCAAGTTGGCACTAGTTTTGCCTTGAGCATTTCTTTGTGGTCTTTGTGATTTGCACTTGCACACTTGCTCTTGTTGGCATGTGCACACGTGTTGGCGAGGCAGTGCACATGTGTACAAATATATGTGTGCACTGCAGCCACACAGGATTGATAGATTTCGAAAAAAAAATAATGATAATTAAATTGAAGTTGTTAATGTGAAAATCCATAATAGATCTAAATTGATTCATGTGATTCGTCATCTCTGTTACCATTTATTTCAGTTCATTGCAAATTTAATTACTTGAATTAAGATTAATCCTGACTCGAGTGTTTTTGTGTTTTGCAATAAACGCTCGGGTCAGACCGAGTATTTTTACAGCTTGAAGATTTTCAGGCCGTGAAGTTAGAGAGAGGGGAAAGCACTCCACTAAAGTTTTTTCTAGAAAATTTTCTTGTACTTAATGAAAATAAATTGTTCCGCTGTATAAAAATTTAATGCATTGTACAAACTCTGATATATGTATGTAAGAAAAATTCATTTATGAATAATATTATGATTATTCTGTGATTCTGTGGCTGATTTTGTTTAAACTTTATAAACTGAACAACAATCCGTCATTTTGAACGTTTCGAGTTGGTTTAATTACCGACTAGAGGCGGTCAGAGCGGCGGGTCGTTACAGGATTTCTAGAAGGAGTAGATGAAGGGTAAGTGCTATAATTATGGGCATGCCGATCACATGAGTAGGAGTTGTCCCCAAGGAGCGAGTGCACTAGTAGCACAGATTCAGGCGTTGGACACAGCACCTTCCAGTAGCATTCCAGGTAGAGGTAGGAAAGTCACATTTGAAGGTTTGATTTTTATATCTGATTTTTCTATTTAGACTTTATTTGATTCTGGAGTATCACACTCTTTTATTCTAGTTCTCTAGTAGATTGTTTGCACTTGGACATATCCTTAGTAGTATACCCTATTATTGTTTCAAACCCCATAGGAGGATCGACACACTTATCTATTATTTGTAGGGTTTTGAAAATCTTTATCCCTGACATAGAGTTTTACTATGATGCCTATGTTTTGAGATTCTCGGGTATGGGATGATCTTAGGGATGGATTGGCTATCCCCATACGTAGCTGTTTTAGACTGCGAGAGGAGAGTCGTTGGACTTAAGACTTGAAGTGGTAGGACTCTAGAGGTATCTTGTGACCCACAAAGATCAGTCATGTTGAGTTTTCTCTATTTCCTCGATTCATCTTCATCAGAGTTAGATTTGGGTCCCGTTAGAGATTTTGCAGACGTCTTTGAGGAGGTTAAGGGACTACCCCCTAGGAGAGAGATTGACTTTAGGATTTATTTGGACGAGAATGCCAAGCCAGCAGCATTACTTGTGAGACACATGGCACCTAAGGAGAGGAAAGAATTAAGCAAGCAGATTCGTGAGCTCTTGGAGAAGGTATTCATAATAAGGAGCATATCAGAGAGAGGAGCGCTAGTCGTCTTTGCCACTATGGCAGATGATTCTCTCTGACTTTGCATGGACTATAGGGAATTGAGTAAGCTCATCAAGAAGAACCGATATCCACTTCCTAGGATTGATGCTCTTTTTGACTAGTTAGTAGGTTCTTCGGTTTTATCTCAACTTTATTTTGCCACGGGATTCCATTGGCTTATAGTCGCAGATGACAACATAGATAAGACTTCCTTTAGGATACCAGATGGATTCTTTGGGTGGTTGGTTATGCCTTTTGGGGCCAACCAATGCTCCGGCCGTTTTCATTGACTTAGTGAGCCGCGTCTTTAGGGATGCTCTAAATAAGTTTGTAGTGGTATTCGTGGATGATATCTTGGTATTTTCCAAGAATATGGTAGAGCATGCTGTTCATTTGGAAGAAGTTCTTCGCATACTTCGTAGTCATCACTTGAAAGCTAATTTTTCGAAGTGTCAATTTTGTAACGGAAACGATTTTTCGTCGCCAAAAAACCGAACCATTAGGGTTTTAAGAAAAAGAAAGAAGAGAGAAAAAGATAGAAGATAGAAAATAGAGGGAGAAAAGAAATTTGAAAACAGAAAATTTTAAAATAGAAAAAGAGAATTTGAAAATAGAAGGGACAGAAAGGAAACAAAAAGAACAATATCAGAATCTCACAATTCGCAGCGGAACAACATATAGTAGATAAATGAATAATCTTTAAATAAGGAACTATATCAGTTATTACATCACATTATATTACATTACATCAAATAATCAGAGTGTACAACAGCATACAACAACAACAGTGCAGCGGAAAAGAAATACTATATAAATAATACGCCTTGCCATCCAGCTTGCCTCCAGCAACTCCAGAATATCCAGAATATCCTGATAAACCTAACTCTTAACTGCCCGTGTGGAAAATTGGTGGGCACCCAGAGTTTAGGAAGGAAAACAATAAACTCCGAGTCAGTCATGTGACTGGTGTGAGAACTCAAAATAGTTTATTTATCTTTAAAATCAAAATAGAGGAATATTTTTAAATCAATTCGCAATGCTTTTAAAAATGAGACTACCATAAGGCCTCCCGCACACACACACATGCAAACGCAGAATCGGAGGAGATTTCTCCTTATGATAGCCAAAGATGCTTGATACGCATTTAAGATAACATTTGATATTATTATTAGTGCATAGTGTAGGAAAATCATTTCAAAAATAAAGATATAAATCTTAGCCAACATACGACCATTATCGTATGCCTACTATAGCTACTATCCAAACAGTGGTGACCACCATAAGTGAATAGCAGGTTCTACAACTAATACCGTACAAGTTTCGTATTGTTTCTTTGGATTTCCAACAAATGGTCAGGCCAAGGAACTTCCCATTGCCACATGAGAATGCCTCTGGATGGACATCCCCGAGAACCAAACCGGATCTCTACCAACACAAGGCCGGGTTACCCCTAACTGGATAACAACTGACCGAATATGCCATCCCCCGGTCCTTTGGGACCTTTATCCGAGAGCTCTCTAATCAATTCACACAATCATAAAAACAAAGTGTTTCAACATGAGTAAGTATCTGGGCTCCATACCATGATACCACCCTTTTCCAGAAGGAAATGCACATATCCTAAAGGGCGCTACCCCTCATAACCTTGCTGCATCTTTCCTGTTTTGACCATTTCCGGGATGTGAGGCTCGACGAAGTCACGTCCACAAAAACATACTTTATACAAAAGCCATGCTTTGGGTCAACAAATGATCAACACAATGATCACTAAGATAGACGATCAAATAAATGATCCTATCACAAATAATCAACACAATGATCATTTCAGCATCACTCAGCATGTCACATTACCAAACTGGGAATATATCGCTGATAACTTCAACTATATAACCTTTGAGCTCGTACGTCTCAAAGAAGGGTGTTAAGCTAAAAGAATAAATTCTCCGCCACCACAGAAATATATTTGAAAGAAATCGGCTTTATATCTCAACTTGTAATGTCAGACACACAATCCATACAAGTCTGTTCCGGGCTCGAACAGAACCGAAGGCACTTACAAAGAAGTCCTTGCAATCCGAATAATTTCTAATCACGTTCGGATTTCCCATCACTTATGGAGATCTCTATACCGGGGATCAGCCAGTGCAGAGACAATCAACAAGAAACCCTCTCGTTTTCGAAAATATCCGGTCTTCAACACCGGTCTTCGAATGCAATTCATATCGACGTATCACATATTCGGAATGGGTTATACGACCCCATGGTCCTTTCCCGGTTAACCCGAATAGTGAGCGCTTATTTTAAAAATAAGTGTGGCATCCTATTCAAGCAATCACAGCAATTACTCATTCAAGGGTAAATATTGATAGTCGGTTATTTAACTATCAATAAAGATGCGCCACATCACCAGATTCCAAATAATTTTCCAAATTATTTATTTTCCAAAATATCTATACTAGATATAAAATTTCAATACTTCAAAAATAAACCAATGTTTATTTCTAAACAAATTTCCCTTTTTGTTTATAAATTCCAATAGTGAATTTATTTCTCAGATTATCTATAAATATACGATCTCAAATCGATTCCTAATATTCATTTTCAATTTATCTTTTAGAAAGATAAATTCTCAAAAACGTTTCGTTTTCATATCGGAAAAGCATTCCCATACTTATTCTAATAATAAGTATTTCATAAATCTATTTATTTTCAATAACTTGAAAATATTCAATATACTTAACCATAACTAAGTATATATTTCATTCTTTAAGGAAATCATTCTTTTATTATAATTTATTTGGGTCAAAAAGAATGTTGCGTAAAACATCGTTACGACAACCCAAAATCACTAGTATAGGGATTCGAAATTAAAATAGATATATAAATCCCAATACTATATAAAACATTTCCTTTCGGAAATCATTTACTATAACAACAGTGTTATAGTCCACCATTTCCTTCTATTTCTCGAAAACGTCTATTTCAACAATAAATGTTGAAATCTATGTTCTCATTCCCTTCTATTTCTTGAAAACGTCTATTTCAACAATAAATGTTGAAATCTATGTTCTCAATACTCAATGCATTTTAAAATATCTTTAAACCGTTTTAATTTCTTTTTAACACATTCTTTCCTCAAAAGATATCCATTTTATTCAATAATATATTTACCGTTCAAAACGTGAATATAACTTCTTTATAAACTTCTATATTCAATTCATCAAATTCAATTGGTTTCGGATTTTATAAACGGTGTTTATAAATTCCATTTCTATTTAAAAGCTTCGATTTTGTAAATCTCGTTTATTAACCCAATTCAATTGATACAACTCAATTTTTAATACCAAAGGTTTATATTATAAGTCAAGTACTTATAATTTATTTATTTACAAATCATTCCTTTGAACTTCACCAATTATAAATCTTATTACTTATAAGATTTCTTTTATATATCTCCTATTTCCAACTTATCAAATTCGATTTGATTTCGGATTTATAAAACAACGTTTATAAATCCCATTTATAATTTCATAAACTTCTATTTACCAAAAGTCAATTTATTAGCAAATTCCATTTATCTTCCACATAAATGACAAGGTCCAATTCATAAGAAATTTACTTATAGACTTTTGTTTTACAAATCTATACATTTTCTAACTTCACACTTTATAAATTTATAAATTTTCATTTACTTATAAAAACAATTTATACTTCATTTATAACTTTTATAAAAACTCAATTTATAATTCCAATCATTTTAAATTTATAAAAATCAATTTAAAAATCTTTTATATACATTGTTTTTAATAATTCAAAAATTCCAATTTAAACCAATTTCAATTTACTTAACTATTTATTTCCAAAAATCTCAATTTGATTTTATTTTATAAAAGTCTTAAATTCTATAACTTCAAAAATTAAATTTTTATTTTGGTTTAAAATGAATCAATTCAAAATTTTACTAAAAACATATATTTGGAAAATCGATTTAAAAATCCCTTTAAAATCAAAAATCATTATTTTTAACTTTAAAAACGAATCCGATGATGCCACAGCATCAATTGGTCAATCACTACACAAATATCATATATCGATATGATATTCACAATCATCAAAAATATTTATAAACAAATAAATATTTGTGAGGGGTCCAGTTGGATCCCTCCAACCTGTTTCCCTGCATCCAAAGAGTTAGCACAATACCAATTCCACTTCGAGGTGGAATATCGTGGTATATGGGATTTTATAAAATATATATATCCGCTTACTAACGGCGCAATAGGGTCTCATCCGCTATACGAGGCGGGAAATCAATCAACTGCAATATATACATATGCCAATATATATATATTGCTATATATAGATATATCCTAAAATATCTACTATCAAAATCAAGCAAACAATCAATCAATCCATCAACAAATTTTAAATATAACTATTTAAAATTTAATAAACCCTTTTTGAGTGAGAAGTTCTCACCTTTGCATTTATTAGCGATCCAATTTCCCTCCTGACTCGATTTTCTTGATTTATACCTAGTATAAATATTTTATACAATTCAATTAATATTCGAATCAATTGAATAAATTAAATTTTCATTTGACAAATTTTAAATTCATCAGTTTTCTCCTTTAAATAGTTTAAATTAACTGATAGTTTTATTTTTAAACCAATTTCTTGTTTTAAACAAGTTTATTTACAAATTATTAAATTTCCTTTCTTTTAATAAATTTAATCAACCAGTGGCCTTTATTTTAAATCAATTCCTTTTAGTAAATTATCCTAACATTTAAATTTTATACTAATTTTCTTTTTATATATTTTAAATCAACTAATCTTTCCTTAAATAAATTATTTTCTTTGTTTAATAAATTTATTTTAACTAAAGGTTACAATTTTTAAAATTAAATCCCTTCTTAATAAATTGTTTCAAACAATTCTTTTTAATACTTTGTTTTAACAAAAAACTTAAATTCAAACTATTTTTATAAATTTATTAAACAAATTTTCTTTAATAAATTTTCTCATTTGGTACTAAATTTATAATTAACTGATATATTTTGTTTTAACAAATAAATTAAGTTTTACACATATCCCCTTTTATAAATTCCTTTAAATTTCAAATTCCTTTTCAAATATTCATTTTTTTTTTCAATTATAATTTAAAATCTAAAACTAAATTTCCTTTTTAAAAATATCTTTAATAACTAGATAATTTCAAATAAGCTTATTAACCACTTTAATTACCTTAATAAATTATTTATAATATAACTTAGTAAATTAAAACTCATGCTAAAAAAAATTCTTTCTGTTTAAACCTAACTATTTATATTTTGTTTATTTATTATTATTTTTTTTCTCTCTGTATATATATATATTTATTAACTAATTTAAAACAAAGATAAATTTTAATACCTTACTGTCAATCATCGAAACCCCTGCCGTCGCCCTTGCTTGCCGCGCCTCGTCTCCCTATCGCGCGCCGCGCCGCCGCTTGTCGCGCGCCTACGCGCGTATGCCATCAACGCCCCTCGTGCGCCGCCTCGAATCGTGAGCCCTGTAGCCGCCGCATCACTTCGCTTCCAAGCCCCTGCCCACGACCCATCAATCGAGCACGACGCCGCCACACGCACTCCCCCCTTACGCGCGCCGCCACTATCGCAACCCAATGCTCGCGCGTCGCTCCTCAAATCGCGCCTCAACTGCCGCGCGCCTCGCGAACACCCCAGCTTCACGCGCCCCCCTTTCTTTTTTTTTTTTTTTTTATCTATTGCGGCCATAAATTCGAACGAGAGGGAGAGGGTAAGGTTTCGTTCGTATAAAATGGGAAAGAGGGGGAAATTGAAGAGCAGCCATTAATTATATTCAGAAGCCTTTGTTTTAATTTTGAACGAAATGATTTTGAACTGAAGAGAGGAATGAGGGAGATGATATTTTAAAACAACAGAGGAATGGTTTACACGATTTCTCAGCGTGATTTTAGGCAAAGATTTAGGCGTGGTTAAAGGAAGATAACGTGCGTTTGTTAATAAATTAAATTTAAATTCAAGTTGAAATCGAATTAAATTTCAACGCGTTTGATCGCCGTGTGCTCACATATCATCTCCGAAAAATGCGAAATTTGAAATCCCGCAATAATTCAATATTACGGACCCAATGGAACTGGTTTCGTCGAGATCCGAGACTGTGCCTCGGACGGCTATTTTTGAATATTGATTTAAACGTATTAATTTCAAAACTGAATAAATAACTGTATAATTAAATTCTGAAGCTTCTAAAATCTTCAGTACTATCAATATGGATTTTACAAGCCTTTGAAATATTTTTATTCAGCTTAAAAATTGAAGATTCAAATTTTATTCAACTCCCAATAGATTTAAATTCTAAAATTTAATCGCCTATTTCATAGTTATATTGAAAATTCAATCCAAACCATCATTTAAATATTTAAAATTAATTAAATATTCTCTAATTGAATTATTCAAAATTCTGGGTCGTTACAATCTTTCCCCCTTAAAAGAATTTCGTCCCGAAATTACAAGTTAAGAAGAATGCCCTTATCCCGTCTATTATTTTTCACAATCCAAATAGTTTTATCAACTTACTAGCCTAAATCTTTTTACTATAGATTTACTATCATTTCTACTTAGCTTTCCAACTCCAATTATAGGTTTCAAACAACATTGTTTTACTAACCATTCAAATTTAAATTCAAATTCAAATTTCAAACTTTCAAATTTTTTCTCAAAAATTTTTTCTAACACCCTAAATTTTCGAAAAATTTCGCCAGCGTTTCCTTTGCGCGGCTCGATCGGTACAACTACAAAATGGCACCACGGCCCCTCAGAATCAAAAAGAAAAGAGAAAAGCCAAGCGGCTAGAGAAGAAAGTCACCAAATCTCATACTGAAATTGAAATACGTACCTTTTTGTCGAGCAATTCAATTTTATCTTTGAAATTAAAATCTCAATTCCTTTATACACCTGTATAACCTGCTAGTAGTAGCATCCAAATCCAATATTCAAACCATTTTGCAAATTTTATTACAAAATTTCCAACATATACTTCTTATACGTTTTTACTTCACTATTGAAGTTACATATTTAATTTTCATTCAATTTCACGTTTCAATTCAATTCACACTTCAAATTCATTCGAATTCAATTCTCAATTTAAATTCTATTTGAATTAAATTCTAAATTCTAAATATTGAATTCTATTGATTAACTAATTTAATTCAATTTGTACATTCACATTACTATATTGAATTAGTTTTATTCATTAATTCATTTCAATATTTCAATTCATCTCGTTTTCTTGCTTACTACTAATTCATATACCATCTTTATTCAATCTTTATTCACATTCCATATTCATTCCATTTGAAATTATTTCACAAATGAATAAATTATCAAGTTAATTTACTTGAATTCAATTCATTTTATTTATTCAATTCCATATACTAATGATAATAATCCAATATTATTATTTCCTAGCAATCATGCAACCATATACTATAATAATTCATAGAAAATCATTTCTTTTCTATACCAAAAATAGTTTTGGGCAAATTTATTTTATTTACCCTATTCAAAAACAATTTTATATTCACTAACAAATACGCGCTCATATCTATTATTACACTCAAACTCATTCTAGAGTACTGCTGACTCTATCTCTAACGAGAAATACCCTACAGAACCATGGTTGTCGCTTAACCAACAGCTCTGATACCAAATGTAACGGAAACGATTTTTCGTCGCCAAAAAACCGAACCATTAGGGTTTTAAGAAAAAGAAAGAAGAGAGAAAAAGGTAGAAGATAGAAAATAGAGGGAGAAAAGAAATTTGAAAACAGAAAATTTTAAAATAGAAAAAGAGAATTTGAAAATAGAAGGGACAGAAAGGAAACAAAAAGAACAATATCAGAATCTCACAATTCGCAGCGGAACAACATATAGTAGATAAATGAATAATCTTTAAATAAGGAACTATATCAGTTATTACATCACATTATATTACATTACATCAAATAATCAGAGTGTACAACAGCATACAACAACAACAGTGCAGCGGAAAAGAAATACTATATAAATAATACGCCTTGCCATCCAGCTTGCCTCCAGCAACTCCAGAATATCCAGAATATCCTGATAAACCTAACTCTTAACTGCCCGTGTGGAAAATTGGTGGGCACCCAGAGTTTAGGAAGGAAAACAATAAACTCCGAGTCAGTCATGTGACTGGTGTGAGAACTCAAAATAGTTTATTTATCTTTAAAATCAAAATAGAGGAATATTTTTAAATCAATTCGCAATGCTTTTAAAAATGAGACTACCATAAGGCCTCCCGCACACACACACACATGCAAACGCAGAATCGGAGGAGATTTCTCCTTATGATAGCCAAAGATGCTTGATACGCATTTAAGATAACATTTGATATTATTATTAGTGCATAGTGTAGGAAAATCATTTCAAAAATAAAGATATAAATCTTAGCCAACATACGACCATTATCGTATGCCTACTATAGCTACTATCCAAACAGTGGTGACCACCATAAGTGAATAGCAGGTTCTACAACTAATACCGTACAAGTTTCGTATTGTTTCTTTGGATTTCCAACAAATGGTCAGGCCAAGGAACTTCCCATTGCCACATGAGAATGCCTCTGGATGGACATCCCCGAGAACCAAACCGGATCTCTACCAACACAAGGCCGGGTTACCCCTAACTGGATAACAACTGACCGAATATGCCATCCCCCGGTCCTTTGGGACCTTTATCCGAGAGCTCTCTAATCAATTCACACAATCATAAAAACAAAGTGTTTCAACATGAGTAAGTATCTGGGCTCCATACCATGATACCACCCTTTTCCAGAAGGAAATGCACATATCCTAAAGGGCGCTACCCCTCATAACCTTGCTGCATCTTTCCTGTTTTGACCATTTCCGGGATGTGAGGCTCGACGAAGTCACGTCCACAAAAACATACTTTATACAAAAGCCATGCTTTGGGTCAACAAATGATCAACACAATGATCACTAAGATAGACGATCAAATAAATGATCCTATCACAAATAATCAACACAATGATCATTTCAGCATCACTCAGCATGTCACATTACCAAACTGGGAATATATCGCTGATAACTTCAACTATATAACCTTTGAGCTCGTACGTCTCAAAGAAGGGTGTTAAGCTAAAAGAATAAATTCTCCGCCACCACAGAAATATATTTGAAAGAAATCGGCTTTATATCTCAACTTGTAATGTCAGACACACAATCCATACAAGTCTGTTCCGGGCTCGAACAGAACCGAAGGCACTTACAAAGAAGTCCTTGCAATCCGAATAATTTCTAATCACGTTCGGATTTCCCATCACTTATGGAGATCTCTATACCGGGGATCAGCCAGTGCAGAGACAATCAACAAGAAACCCTCTCGTTTTCGAAAATATCCGGTCTTCAACACCGGTCTTCGAATGCAATTCATATCGACGTATCACATATTCGGAATGGGTTATACGACCCCATGGTCCTTTCCCGGTTAACCCGAATAGTGAGCGCTTATTTTAAAAATAAGTGTGGCATCCTATTCAAGCAATCACAGCAATTACTCATTCAAGGGTAAATATTGATAGTCGGTTATTTAACTATCAATAAAGATGCGCCACATCACCAGATTCCAAATAATTTTCCAAATTATTTATTTTCCAAAATATCTATACTAGATATAAAATTTCAATACTTCAAAAATAAACCAATGTTTATTTCTAAACAAATTTCCCTTTTTGTTTATAAATTCCAATAGTGAATTTATTTCTCAGATTATCTATAAATATACGATCTCAAATCGATTCCTAATATTCATTTTCAATTTATCTTTTAGAAAGATAAATTCTCAAAAACGTTTCGTTTTCATATCGGAAAAGCATTCCCATACTTATTCTAATAATAAGTATTTCATAAATCTATTTATTTTCAATAACTTGAAAATATTCAATATACTTAACCATAACTAAGTATATATTTCATTCTTTAAGGAAATCATTCTTTTATTATAATTTATTTGGGTCAAAAAGAATGTTGCGTAAAACATCGTTACGACAACCCAAAATCACTAGTATAGGGATTCGAAATTAAAATAGATATATAAATCCCAATACTATATAAAACATTTCCTTTCGGAAATCATTTACTATAACAACAGTGTTATAGTCCACCATTTCCTTCTATTTCTCGAAAACGTCTATTTCAACAATAAATGTTGAAATCTATGTTCTCATTCCCTTCTATTTCTTGAAAACGTCTATTTCAACAATAAATGTTGAAATCTATGTTCTCAATACTCAATGCATTTTAAAATATCTTTAAACCGTTTTAATTTCTTTTTAACACATTCTTTCCTCAAAAGATATCCATTTTATTCAATAATATATTTACCGTTCAAAACGTGAATATAACTTCTTTATAAACTTCTATATTCAATTCATCAAATTCAATTGGTTTCGTATTTTATAAACGGTGTTTATAAATTCCATTTCTATTTAAAAGCTTCGATTTTGTAAATCTCGTTTATTAACCCAATTCAATTGATACAACTCAATTTTTAATACCAAAGGTTTATATTATAAGTCAAGTACTTATAATTTATTTATTTACAAATCATTCCTTTGAACTTCACCAATTATAAATCTTATTACTTATAAGATTTCTTTTATATATCTCCTATTTCCAACTTATCAAATTCGATTTGATTTCGGATTTATAAAACAACGTTTATAAATCCCATTTATAATTTCATAAACTTCTATTTACCAAAAGTCAATTTATTAGCAAATTCCATTTATCTTCCACATAAATGACAAGGTCCAATTCATAAGAAATTTACTTATAGACTTTTGTTTTACAAATCTATACATTTTCTAACTTCACACTTTATAAATTTATAAATTTTCATTTACTTATAAAAACAATTTATACTTCATTTATAACTTTTATAAAAACTCAATTTATAATTCCAATCATTTTAAATTTATAAAAATCAATTTAAAAATCTTTTATATACATTGTTTTTAATAATTCAAAAATTCCAATTTAAACCAATTTCAATTTACTTAACTATTTATTTCCAAAAATCTCAATTTGATTTTATTTTATAAAAGTCTTAAATTCTATAACTTCAAAAATTAAATTTTTAATTTGGTTTAAAATGAATCAATTCAAAATTTTACTAAAAACATATATTTGGAAAATCGATTTAAAAATCCCTTTAAAATCAAAAATCATTATTTTTAACTTTAAAAACGAATCCGATGATGCCACAGCATCAATTGGTCAATCACTACACAAATATCATATATCGATATGATATTCACAATCATCAAAAATATTTATAAACAAATAAATATTTGTGAGGGGTCCAGTTGGATCCCTCCAACCTGTTTCCCTGCATCCAAAGAGTTAGCACAATACCAATTCCACTTCGAGGTGGAATATCGTGGTATATGGGATTTTATAAAATATATATATCCGCTTACTAACGGCGCAATAGGGTCTCATCCGCTATACGAGGCGGGAAATCAATCAACTGCAATATATACATATGCCAATATATATATATTGCTATATATAGATATATCCTAAAATATCTACTATCAAAATCAAGCAAACAATCAATCAATCCATCAACAAATTTTAAATATAACTATTTAAAATTTAATAAACCCTTTTTGAGTGAGAAGTTCTCACCTTTGCATTTATTAGCGATCCAATTTCCCTCCTGACTCGATTTTCTTGATTTATACCTAGTATAAATATTTTATACAATTCAATTAATATTCGAATCAATTGAATAAATTAAATTTTCATTTGACAAATTTTAAATTCATCAGTTTTCTCCTTTAAATAGTTTAAATTAACTGATAGTTTTATTTTTAAACCAATTTCTTGTTTTAAACAAGTTTATTTACAAATTATTAAATTTCCTTTCTTTTAATAAATTTAATCAACCAATGGCCTTTATTTTAAATCAATTCCTTTTAGTAAATTATCCTAACATTTAAATTTTATACTAATTTTCTTTTTATATATTTTAAATCAACTAATCTTTCCTTAAATAAATTATTTTCTTTGTTTAATAAATTTATTTTAACTAAAGGTTACAATTTTTAAAATTAAATCCCTTCTTAATAAATTGTTTCAAACAATTCTTTTTAATACTTTGTTTTAACAAAAAACTTAAATTCAAACTATTTTTATAAATTTATTAAACAAATTTTCTTTAATAAATTTTCTCATTTGGTACTAAATTTATAATTAACTGATATATTTTGTTTTAACAAATAAATTAAGTTTTACACATATCCCCTTTTATAAATTCCTTTAAATTTCAAATTCCTTTTCAAATATGCATTTTTTTTTTCAATTATAATTTAAAATCTAAAACTAAATTTCCTTTTTAAAAATATCTTTAATAACTAGATAATTTCAAATAAGCTTATTAACCACTTTAATTACCTTAATAAATTATTTATAATATAACTTAGTAAATTAAAACTCATGCTAAAAAAAATTCTTTCTGTTTAAACCTAACTATTTATATTTTGTTTATTTATTATTTTTTTTTTCTCTCTGTATATATATATATTTATTAACTAATTTAAAACAAAGATAAATTTTAATACCTTACTGTCAATCATCGAAACCCCTGCCGTCGCCCTTGCTTGCCGCGCCTCGTCTCCCTATCGCGCGCCGCGCCGCTGCTTGTCGCGCGCCTACGCGCGTATGCCATCAACGCCCCTCGTGCGCCGCCTCGAATCGTGAGCCCTGTAGCCGCCGCATCACTTCGCTTCCAAGCCCCTGCCCACGACCCATCAATCGAGCACGACGCCGCCACACGCACTCCCCCCTTACGCGCACCGCCACTATCGCAACCCAATGCTCGCGCGTCGCTCCTCAAATCGCGCCTCAACTGCCGCGCGCCTCGCGAAAACCCCAGCTTCACGCGCGCCCCTTTCTTTTTTTTTTTTTATCTATTGCGGCCATAAATTCGAACGAGAGGGAGAGGGTAAGGTTTCGTTCGTATAAAATGGGAAAGAGGGGGAAATTGAAGAGCAGCCATTAATTATATTCAGAAGCCTTTGTTTTAATTTTGAACGAAATGATTTTGAACTGAAGAGAGGAATGAGGGAGATGATATTTTAAAACAACAGAGGAATGGTTTACACGATTTCTCAGCGTGATTTTAGGCAAAGATTTAGGCGTGGTTAAAGGAAGATAACGTGCGTTTGTTAATAAATTAAATTTAAATTCAAGTTGAAATCGAATTAAATTTCAACGCGTTTGATCGCCGTGTGCTCACATATCATCTCCGAAAAATGCAAAATTTGAAATCCCGCAATAATTCAATATTACGGACCCAATGGAACTGGTTTCGTCGAGATCCGAGACTGTGCCTCGGACGGCTATTTTTGAATATTGATTTAAACGTATTAATTTCAAAACTGAATAAATAACTGTATAATTAAATTCTGAAGCTTCTAAAATCTTCAGTACTATCAATATGGATTTTACAAGCCTTTGAAATATTTTTATTCAGCTTAAAAATTGAAGATTCAAATTTTATTCAACTCCCAATAGATTTAAATTCTAAAATTTAATCGCCTATTTCATAGTTATATTGAAAATTCAATCCAAACCATCATTTAAATATTTAAAATTAATTAAATATTCTCTAATTGAATTATTCAAAATTCTGGGTCGTTACAAATTTCGGAGAGAGAAAGCTCGATTCTTGGATCGTAGTCTTAAAGGAAGTTTTGGCTGTTGACCCCGCCAAGGTTGTTGCAGTACAAGATTGGCAGGCCCTCAAGAACATTACCGAGATTAAGAGCTTCCTAGCATTGGCAGGCTATTATAGAAAGTTCATTAGATACTTTGCCAAGATTTCAGTACCACACACACGCCTTACTAAGAAGAATAAAGCTTTCATATGGGACGTGGATTGTGAGGATTCCTTCACAAAGCTTAAGAGAGCCCTTACTAGTGCACCAATGTTAGTTTTACTCGATGGAGTAAATCCTTTCATTGCATACACTGATGCATGTGGAACGAGTCTAGGAGCGGTGTTGATGCAAGAAGGGAGGGTAGTGCGTTATAGTAGTAGGCAGTTGAGGACGCATGAGAAGTACTATCCTACCCACGATTTGGAGTTGGCTGCCATAGTTTTTACACTTAAGACTTGGAGGCACTATTTTCTTGGAGCGAGGTTTGAGCTTTTTACCGACCATAAGCCTTTGAAGTACCTATTCTCATAGAAGGACTTGAACTTGAGGCAACAAAGGTGGATGGAGTTTTTAACCTCATATGATTTCGAGATAGCTTATACCCCTGGCAAGGGTAATGTGGTTGCAGATGAAATTGTGCTATAGATCGTGTAATATGGATATATGATAATGCAGAGTATAGTGATGGTAATAATACTATAAATAGTGCGGAATATAAAAGCAGTATAGTAAAATGACACCATAGATTTTTATACTGGTTCGGAGCACCATCCTATGTCCAGTCCCAGACTCCTTCTGAAATTTCATTAAAACAACAACCCTCACTTAACCCGAAGGAACGGGTCTATACACCCTTGAGCAGCCGAACAGGCACCTGAGTAGCATAACAGGATTTCGCCTCAGCAGCCGAAGAGGACTTCACTTGCCTGAGCAGCAGAACAGGACTTCAACTAATACATAAAATAGTTTTGACTTATGTGTTCTGATACCACGGATTTGTCACTTGTAGTCCACCCTTCCTACAGTCTTCTCCTGGAGTATAAATATTTATATTTGAAGTATATGAAGAATAGAAAGGTATAGTATTGTTTTAATGCAGAATATTCGAAAGTATGATAGCAAATAGATTTCAGAAAGTTAGATCATAGAATAAGAGAAATCGATTGTGATTAAGTGATTTGAAATGAAGTTGGAGTTTATATTTATAAGAGTTAGAAAGCTACGACTGTTGGTGAATAGTTTCGATCGAAGTGTTGCATTCGAATCTTTTCGTTAAAGGTTCGCAACTCTTCACAAAAGTCGTATCCTTTCAAAAATATGGCTATTATAGAAATTCAGTCAACTGAACCTCTGGGTTAGTCGACTGAATATTCAAACGAATTTTAATTAATTTAAATATTTGTGCACCCATGCATGTTGCACAAAAATTGTCAGGTCAGTCGACTGACCTGGTAATTTCTGTGCAATTTGCACAGTTTTACACAGGTTTAGTAAATTGTTTATAGATATACAGTCGACTGAATGACTTGTTCAGTCGACTGAATTCTGTTGATAATCAATATTCACCATAGCTCATTTGGTTAGAGCATTTGCCTTCTAAACTATTGACCAGGGTTCGAGCCCCACTCCATGCATTTTTTGAAAACTTGATTTTAATTAAAATATGCATGCAAGTTTATTTGAATGTGAATGACGATTTTTGAGGAAAGATTTTAATAAAGCACTAAACTAGACACTATATACATATTTGATGACTCTTGTCAAAAAATATATGACTATATGAGCCATATTTTGAGTATTGAGTCCGGATGTTGTCGTAGTCGTAGATTCGTGAATTATTGTTTCATGTCAGCAATCAAAACCTTTGATCCAACATTCTTCCCCGTTTTGATGATGACAGCTCCATTTGCTACGGACGAATCTTCGACAAGCTTTGCTGACTTAGTTCTCCCCTGAATCTATGCTATATATTTCTGTAAATAATTAATCTTTTCTCCCCCGTAATCCAAGCTTGCATCGTTTATTCCTGCAAATAGCGTTAGAGCAATATCTTTCTCCCCCTTTGTCATCGATAAAAAGGAGAGTTTATATGATGATATAAATTATATTTCACATAAGTGTTAACAATATAAAACAAAATAACTACTATTTATATTATAAGGTAGAAGAAAAAAAAATTAACATTTAAAGCATGTGATACTGAAGGTTCGTACAATTTCCTAATTTTTAGGAAACTATACCCATTTGGGTGTGGTTGAACCTTTATAAAAATAATTTTCATTATTAACTACCATATCATAATAATCATCAATGTATTTTTCTCTATTTTTCCAATTAACAGGAACCCAAATACTTAGATAATTTTTATTCATATTTCCCGTTAATGATTTTGTCCTATTAAAGAAATTATAAACATTATTGGTCATAGCAGTATTTGAATTTCTATAAAAATTAGATGTAGACTTTTCTCGTAATCTAGTACTAGCATTGACATATTTACTATACATGAAAGCATGTCTAATGCTATTTCTACGATCTGTTTTATTATATCCTAAACCACTTTTATCATTTAAATGCTAGAACTAGATAAAATCATGTTTAAATCGTTTTGACCTTTATTAAATTCTGTGACTTCAGTGTTAAGTTTATCAAATTTAATCTTAAAGTCACAATTATTATTTTCAAAAGAAATATTACTATTATTCAAAATATCAATTTTCTTATTTAATTCAAAATTCTCATTTTTTAATGTACGGTTCTCATTTTTGAGATGAGAATTTTGAGATTCTGAATTATCTAAAGAGGATTGTAATAAATCATTTTGTCTTTTCAAATCAAAAATTTCTTTTGAAAGTTTCCCTCTCTCTTTTTCAAATATAGTGTTTCGTTCATCTAGAGAATCTTTAATATTTATAAAATTATTCTTTAAAACACCAAGTTGATTTTCTAAATCTAGCTTCTCATTTTTCAATTTCTCATTTTCACGTTCTACAGATTTCATCTTTTCTAAAATAATAAAATTAAGCTTTGAAATCTTATCGCTAATACTAACTAATTTATTATTATCTTTTACTGAAATTTGTATATCAGAAAGTACCTTTTTATAGTCCTCACTGGTGGCTTTGACAGAGATTTTTCCTATTGTATTTCGATTAGATCGTTTTCTGGCCATTATTCTATGATGTTGTGATGATCGATAGAATTCCAGGGTTTTAGATTATCAAATAACCGTGTTACGGTTATATGATGACCTTGCTCTGATACCAAATGAAAGTGTGTTATAGGTCGTGTAATATGGATATACGATAATGCAGAGTATAGTGATGATAATAATACTGTAAATAGTGTGGAATATAAAAGAAGTATGGTAAAATAACACCAGAGATTTTAGACTCCTTCTGGAATTTCATTAAAACAACATCCCTCACTTAAACCGGAGGAATAGGTCTATACACCCCTGAGCAGCCGAACAGGGACCTGAGCAGCAGAACATGATTTCGCCTCAATAGCCGAAGATGACTTCACTTGCCTGAGCAGCAGAACATGAACTCAACTAATACAGAAAATAGTTTTGACTTATGTGTTCTGATAACACGGATTTGTCATTTGTAGTACACCCTTCCTATAATCTTCTCCTCGAGTATAAATTTATATTTGAAGTATATGAAGTATAGAAAAGTATAGTATTGTTTTAATGCAGAATATTTGAAAGTATGATATTAAATAGATTTCAGAAAGTTAGATAAGAGAATAAGAGAAATCGATTGCGACTAAGTGATTTGAAATGAAGTTGGAGTTTGTATTTACAAGAGTTAGAAAGTTACGACTGTTGGTGAAGAGTTTCGATCGAAGTATTGCATTCGAATCTTTTCGTTAAAGGTTCGCAGCTCTTCACAAAAGTCATATCCTTTCAAAAATATGGCTATTATAGAAATTCAGTCAACCGAACCTCTGGGTTAGTCGACTGAATATTTAAACGAATTTTAAATAATTTGAATATTTGTGCACCTGTGCATGTTGCACAAAAAATGTTAGGTCAGTCGACTGACCTAGTAATTTCTATGCAATTTGCACAGTTTTACATAGGTTTAGTAGGTTGTTTATATATATATTCAGTCGACTGAATGACTTGTTCAGTCCACTGAATTCTATTGATAATCAAAAATCACCATAGCTCATTTGGTTAGAGCACTTGCTTTTTAAACTAGTGACCCGGGTTCGAGCCCTGCTATATGCATTTTTTGAAAAATTGATTTTGATTAAAATATGCGTGCAAGTTTATTTGAATGTGAATTATAATTCTTGAGGAAAGATTTTAACAAAGCACTAAACTAGACTTTATATACATATTTGATGACTCTTGTTAAAAAATATATGACTATATGAACCATATTTTGAGTCTTGAGTCCGGATGTTGTCGTAGTCGTAGGTCCGTGCATTGTTGTTTCATGTCAGCAACCAAAACCTATGATCCAACTGCAGATGCATTGAGTAGAAAGAAAGCAACCCTTATGGATGTTGGCAATCTTAGCGGTAGGGCCTACCCTTATGGATCAGATTGGCTCGAGGCAGTGGGAGGATTCGGTACTCATGGATATTATGGATAGAGTTAGCCGAAGAGAGGTATCAAGACATCTCCAACGCTATTCCATTGATAGCAGAGGGTGGCTTAGGAGAGATAGAAGGCTTTGTGCTCCATACCCCGGTGACTTGTTGAGAGCAGTTTTGAAGGAGGCGCACCATTCCTAGATGACTATTCATATAGGTGGTGACAAAATGCATCAAGATATGAAGAGGATGTTCTATTGGGGTGGTATGAAGAAGGA
Organism: Allium cepa; assembly: GCA_030765085.1. Classification (NCBI taxonomy): domain Eukaryota; kingdom Viridiplantae; phylum Streptophyta; class Magnoliopsida; order Asparagales; family Amaryllidaceae; genus Allium; species Allium cepa. Next base: position 621,403,891 of record CM060942.1, read on the forward strand.
CGTAGTAGAATTCGTAGTTAAGTGTCTCATATGCCAAAGGGTAGAAGTAGAGCAGTAGAAGCCCGGTGGATTATTTCAAGCCTTAAATGTACAGGACTGGAAGTGGGACAGTATTTCTATGGATTTCATTGATGGCTTACCCCGTTCTAGGAAAGGGAACACTAGCATTTGGGTGATTGTTGATGGATTGACAAGGAATGCTCACTTTATCCCAGCTAAGTGTAAGCATATGGCTTCATATTTGGCATCCTTGTATACATGAGAGATAGTCCGTCTATATGAAGTTCCTTCTAGTGTTGTTAGTGATAGAGATACAGTTTTCACTAGCGAGTTTTGGAGAAACTTACAAGAGGCACTAGGGACGCAACCTAGGTTGAGTACGACCTCCCAGACGGAAGGCCAAACAGAGAGGGAAAATAGAGTGCTTGAGGATTTATTATGGATGTGCATTTTGGTCTTTGGAAGAAATTGGGAGGAGCATCTTCCGTTTGTTGAGTTTGCGTACAATAATAGTTACCAAATAAGTATAAGAATGGCACCATTTGAAGCTTTATATGGGAGATCTTGCAAGTTGCCATCATGTTGGGTAGAGTATATGGAGAAGTTATTACTTGGACCCAATATGATTAGGGAGACTGCTGAGAGGGTGGAGTTTATTCGGTGAAGGATGAAGACGGCTCAAGACAGACAGAAGTTGTAACGACCCGGATTTTTCAGCGTTGAATTTGGAATGTGGTTTTAAATATAGGAATTGAATTATAAATTGGTTTTGAATATGGAAAACTTGGATTTATCAATTCAGAAAGTAGATATAGCAATTTGTTGAATAATATAATTATTCAATTCAATAAATGAAGATTGAGTAAAATATTTAATCTTAAGTTTCGAGCTTGTTAAAAATATTTTAAAGGCTTGTAGAATTTATATTGATAGTATTGAAGATAGTAAAAGTGTTAAAATTGAATTTGGTAGTGATTTGTTCAGTTTTGAAATTATATCGTTTAAATTTATATTGATAATATTTAAAGATAGTAATAGTGTTAAAACTGAATTTGGTATTATTATCGGATTTCAATTTTCTTAGCGTTTGGAGTGATCGTTTGGCCGTACGATAAGTAAACGCGCTGAAAATTAAATCGAGATTTAATATAATAACTGGGTTCAAAAAGCTATCTTCTCCATACGATCGAATTAGGATTCAAAACCTTTTAAATTTCGTTCGGAATAGGGGTATAACATTATAAACGCCTAGCGGCATGCCTCAATAGGAGTTCACGATTTTAAGTTACGAAAATTGAGACGTTTTGAATTTGAGTTTAAATTATATATATATTCCCATTCAACCCAACATTCAGCTGCCTTTCTTTCAAATCAAAATTTTTTGCCTTCAAATCCCTGCAACTTCCTCCAATCACTGTCCTCCACTCGTACAAGCAACCACTCCATCGTGTCTTCCATTCTCCTTCCTTTGTAATTCACGCATCAGATCGAGAAAATAAATAAAAATGCAAGTCTCCTTTTATAAACCCGAAGCCCTTTTATCCCTTCCGAATCGAACAGAAACAAAAAATGGCCGCCGGTCTCTCTCTCGTCCCTCTCGTCCTCAAATTAAAAAAAACCATCTTCAAATCGATTCGAATGAAATCGAGTTCCTTATTCTCGAACGAGCCGAGTATTGAGGATCAATTGCATCTCGATGGTAAGTCTTGGAGCAGCTAGGGTTTAGTCTTGAGGAGTTTGGGTATGTACCCGGCAGCGTGGGTGAGGGGATCGCAATCGCTTGAAAGAAAGGTCACGACGAATGACTCGCGATGGCGGCTTGACTGCTGGGTCACGGTGGACGGAGCAGACTTGAACTCGAGACCGAGGACAAGTTCAACCGGCATGGTCGCGATGGCATGTTGTCGAGTCAAGGCTGATGGGAGTCGTGACGTTGAGGTAGGGCAGGGTGATGGTTGGCGATGCCGATATGCTGGTCGCATTCATTTTGGGTAAGGTATATATATTTATACGATTCTTTTTTTATAATTTTATAATATATAGATATTATAAAGAAAAAATATTACAGGAAGTATAAAAATCATTTCTGTTTATATATATGTACAAGGTGAGGTATATGTATACATACATATAAAAAAATTTAAACCTAGATTTCTGCAAATATATATATGTTAAAAAAAATTATAGTAAGAAGGAATTACTGTTGTTTATATATAGTAAAAAGGCTGCTAAGTAGTTTTTAATTATAAGTTAATATAGATAAAATAGTAAATGTTTTTGTGTGTGTCTATATACATAAGACTTTGGAAAATATAAGAATTTATATAACTTGGATTTTTATGAAATCTATAAAGAATATTTTCATAAGTATATAACAAAAGGAAAATGGAAATAATTTATAAAATGAGATAAATGGTCCAATTATTTTGAATATTAATAACTGCATATGTTTATAAAAGGTCAATCTTCAGGAAACCGAGGCGAAATTGAAGTGGATGGGCAGACAAAAATCAAAAGTGAGTTAATCTCACTCTTCTGGATTTTCTTTTGAATTTAAATGGTTGAATTTAAATAATTGGTTAAATGATAGGATTGATTTGATGTGCTATATTATATATAGTAGTATATAGTATATATTGGAGTGATTGATTTCCCACATTATATAGCGGATGAGACCCTATGCGCCACATAATAGCGGATGATATTATATAAACCCATATGCCGCGATGTTCCACCTCGAAGTGGAATTGGTATTTTATATTGTGCTAACGTCTGTGAATGCAGGAATACATGTTGGAGGGATCCAACTGGATTCCTCAAAAAAATTTAGATTTGTTAAAATATTCTATGATATAATTATTTGCTATCCTGCGATGAATTATATTGATAATTGAAAATGTCGGATACTATGGTTGATTTAAAATATTTCGGTGACCTGAGTTATCAAAATCTATAGAAATGGGATTTCTGAAAAGAAAATAAAAGAGTGAATTTTGAGTAAAATAATCATAGAAATTTGAATAAATTAAAAATGAATTGGAAAAGAATAAAAAGTGATTTTTGAATTCTGATAAATAAAATTCCAAGTGCGGGAAATGATTTTGAATAAATGGGAATAAGTGATTTTATTTTTAAACTCAAGTAATATCATTTCAAGAAATAAAGAATTTATTTTGAAATTCAAGGTTTGAATTTATTTAAAAGGATAAAGAAGAAATTTGGGAAATATGAAATTGGTATTTTCAGTTAAAAGATTTTAAATCATAACGAAGAAATAAAATATGAAGTTAATGGATTTTGGAATAAATGGAGTAAGTAAGGAAATTTATTTAAAAGTGAAGTAAATTGGAAATCAATTTGGGAATTGATTTAAGCGTGTAAAACCGGGATTTTTAAAAGAGAAGTGAGACTTGAAATTTATAAACTGGGTTTGTAAAAGCGAAGTGATATATTAGTGGATATTTGGAAGAATAAATTTACGGTGGGACTTTATTAAGGGAATGAGTAAATTTGTTTAAAAATAAATAGTGATTTTTTTTAAAAAGATGTGGAAGAGAAGCGTATTTCCCTAGATAGCCAAGTACATTTTTGAAGCAAATTTTTAAATATAAGTTAAAAGTTTTAATGTTGTTTTAAAAAGCATGTTTTAGAAAATTTAGTATTTCTAAATGTTTAAATTCCAAAGTAAGTATATTTAAAATCTATTATCATAGTAATTATTTAAAGGTGACTTGGTATTTTGTTTTAAGAGAGAAAATCTAGTTTCATATTTTATGAAGTAACCTCATTTTAAATATTCCTAAAGTATATATTTTTAATAAAGTACTGAAGTAGTTTTAAATTTAAATGTTAAAGTATATTTTATAATAAAGTGTTTTAAATTATTTTTAAAAATCTAAATATTTGTACTTGATGCTTTCAGTGGAAATAAATAGTTGAGAATTTATCCCATGAGAAGAGTAGGATTTGAAAGCTGTTTTCAAAAGGGTTGAAAATGGAAATATATCTTGCGAAGATATTTTGAGATTAATAAATAATTTGGAATGGTTGTTTGTGATTGTTAATTGATAGTTAAATAACTGACTATCAATATCTGGCCAATGCGCGGATCGTTTCGAAGAGACCGGGATCGGGATTTAATTCCTGGAAACCACTTCGATCCCGTTTGCAAGTTTTCGTGGAAAAAAAAGTTCGGAGTCGTAGATGGAGCAGTGAAGTGCAAAGGCTAGTTGCTACTAATCCTGAGGATGATTCCAAAATGGATGTAGTAGGAGTAGTGCCTTCGGTTCCGTTCGAACCCGGGACAGACTTGTATGGATGAATGCTTTCAGAACATCGTCATGTGGGCGATGAGCATTCTAAGTGATATGTTATAAAAGGTAACGCTTAGCCTCGAACATCATCAACCGGGAATGACTGAAAATCAGGGGATATGCAGCAAGGCTAAGTGGGTAGCACCCATTAGGGTGAGGTCATCCCTGTCTAGATGTCCCTTTTTATTCAGCTTAGTGGCGCGGTTGCTGATCCCAACCGTGGGGTGATCTTACTTGGGATTATCCAGTAAGGGGTAGTCCCGGTCTTGTGTTGCAGGGGATTGAGAGTATCCTAGGTACGGTGATCTAGGCCACGTACTGTGACAGGTGGTACCCTAGTGCCTAGTCATTAGTTGGAAATCCATTCTCCCTACGCGCCTTTACGATTTTGATTGTGCCCAACTATTGCTGAAACGTGAGATGCAAGCATTTCAGCTACATTCTATTTTACTTTTTATAGACACTATTATAATATCAAAGGATTTTGATAAAAAGTGTTTTGGCTATCGTAAGGTAAAAATCCGACATGTTTATTTGTGGCGTGGTCTTACGAGATACTTTTGTTTTCAAAAGAATTTTGAAACTTTAATAATCCAATTGAGTGTGGTTTTCTCACGCTGGTTTTCCAGATTGACTCGGGTGTTATTTAACTATAATGCTCGGGTCAGACCGAGTATTATAGATAACAAGAGATGATGCTGTAGAGCTGGATGGCGATACGTACTTCCGTACTTGTATGAAATATTCCGCTGTGTATTCAGGTTTGGGAAGGACGGGATGTTATAATCATCCTGAGTTATGTTGTTGTTTGTATTGAACTCTGATGCTGTAATGTATAAACATATGTATTTTGCGTGTGTGTAAAGATCATGTATTATCTATTATATCTTATTCCACTGCGATGGTTAGATTCTGATGTTGTTTTCTATTTTCTTCTTCTACTACCTATTCTTCTTTAACCCAGATGGTTCGTATTTCCGTACATCTCGAGTTGATTGAGGGAGAATAGAGTTGACTCTAGGGGTACGGATTTGCGGGTCGTTTCACTTGGTATCAGAGCTGAAAGTTTAAGCAAAAACATTGGCTCTGGTGGGGATTACTCATTGAAAATAGAGTCCGTAGTACTCTAGAATGAGTTTGCGCGTATTAATAGATATGAGCGCGTATTTATTAGTGAATATAAATTGTTTTAATATTGTGTTGACTTATTGGTGGAATGGAATATGAATTTTGATCGAGTAAGTTGGCCGCTATTCGAGAAGAGTTTATAAACACCTGATACGATAAATTGACACAGTATTGTTTTAAAGATGGGTGAATGAAATAATTTTACCCAAAATATATTTTGATATAAAAGAAATATTTTCTTAAATTGTTATGTAACTTGGATGTTTGGATGAAATATCTTAAACAAATAAGATTATAACTTTTTTTGGAATGACTTGTATAATCAAATGGGAATTTGTATGAGCATTAATTATACAAATAAATTATAGTTAAAATTTGATTCAAATCAAATCTGTAAATTTAAAATCCCGGAGATTTGGGAATTGTTTTTCGAAGTGTTTTGAAGACAAATAAAAGCATTATTGTTTAAAAGTATTTCTAAAAGGAAATTGTTTCAAATAAATTTTGGAAAGGGATATAGCATTGAGCCCACTTCAGTTGTTGGAAAATAACTTCGGTGATGACTGCAGCATCATCGATGTTCATTTTTGAGTTTCTAATGACGGATTGGTGCCAAATTGATTAATTCAGAAGAAGTAGTTTGTTTTTGAAATTTCAAAGGAAATTTGTTGGGAATAAAAACCAGGATTGGTTTAAAATTTTGAGAAATGTGATTTTGGGATAATGGTGGTTGTAAAATGATTTGAACCAAAAATCGGGTATTTGAAATCCTGAATCCTTATTTGAATTGAAAACCCCGATGAGGTAAGTTACAAACTTGTAAAGTTGAGATGATTTTTAAATAAGGGAGGAAATACGAGTGCTGAATGTTGGAATTAAAATTTAAAGTGAAAAAGTTAAATAAATTTAATTTGGAAAAATTAAATTATGGAAAATTTAATGGATGATTGGAAGAAATAATTAGTAAATCTTGAATGTGATTGGAATGGGAAAATGAAAATTAAATTTGGATTGAGAAATAAAATTAATTAGAACTAAATTAACTTAAGAAAAGTTAATAATAATGAATTGGATTTGAAATAAGTTGAAAGGAATTGGAATGAAATTAAGGTGAATTGTGTGGGATGGTATTAAATGAAATTAAGTCCTTTCTTAACAAAATTCAAAAGAATAGTATGTAGCTAGATTTAACTGGAGTTAGGTTGGAATAAAATTGAATTTAAATAAATTCAGTTGAGATATAGATAATATTGAATGGAATAAAATTCTTACGTAAATAATAAGTGTAAACTAAGTAAGTATTTAATTGGGATAAATAAGCTATGGAAGCTTATAAAAGAATTGAAAAGCATTGAAATAAAAATATAATCCCTAGTTAAAAGTAAAGTGAAAATGTGATTAACTGTAAATGGATGGAGAAGTATAAATATTAATAAGTTAATAGCTTATAAAAATGTAAAAAAGGGAATGAATAAGCTGAAATAAAGGTGTTGGAATTTTTGAAAAATGAAAGAAAATCCAAACTGGAATTATGAAAAAAATTTGAACTCAGGAAAATTTAATGAAGTGATTCTTGTAATAAAATTGAGTATTGATTTAAAAGTTGGAAGTAAGCTAATTAGATAAATAAATTATTTGATAGAATTAAACTCGGTTAAATAAAATGGATTGTAAGTTAATAATGAAGTTTGGGAATAAACTCGAAATTATAAATAGAATTCGACTTGGATTGATAAAGAATTAAAATAAGTGGAGATGTTGTATGGAATTGGATTATAATAGGAATGATTTGAGTTACAAATAAAATCCAATTCGAGTATAATTGAGTTAAGTATGTGCTTGGATATTATTTTGATAAATTAAGAAGGTGAATTAAAATAAAATGGATGGGCTAACTGAATTAAATGGAACTTGATTAGGTGAGAATCAAATTAAAAGTTTGAAGTTGGAATAAACTGAAGTAAATTAACTTAATTTAGGAACAATGAGAAGCTCGACTTCGAGTAGGAATGGAAGACCATTAAATAAAAGCTTGGGTTGAATTAATTTGGGAATGGTTAGTAGTATACAAGCATGAAATGTGTCGAGCTAAATAAAATGGTTATAAGCTTAAGTAATAATTTATTCACATGAATATCGTCGAATTGCATAGAATAAATTAGTCATTCGACTTAAACGGAAGTAAAAAAAATTCTATGAATTAATAGAAGTAAATAAAATTGATTTTTGAATCAATTGAAATGAATATAAGTTTTTTTGGTTCAAAAATGAATCGTATTCAAGCAAGTGAGTTGTAAATCACTTAAATTGAATAGTATGGGTTGAGAGTTGATTGAAAGCAATTGAAATAAGTATCGAAACCTTACATATGTGCTTATGAAAGTATATAACATGCATTGTTATGGAATCCATGTTTTAGCTATTTAAATATAAGTGAAATGCTATAAACTTCTTATATATAGTGCTTATATGTTAAGATTGAGTAAGTACACGTACCTGAAGGCCGTTCGGTAGGATTTTTGTCACGCTAATTGCTAAATAATAAGCCGCTTGCTTAAAAATGCTAAATAAAGGTACGCCTACGCAATAAAAATAGGAAATATGAAATTTTTTTCCGACCATGTGGGTCGATGTATATATATTTATATCTCTTGTCAAATTGCAAAAGCTCCTTCGTACAAAGGAGACTCTGCCAAAAAATTTCGAAAATTTCGGGAGTTAGAAATTTTTTGGAAAATTTTAGTTAGCGACAAAATGATTTCAAATTGGAACTGAAATAAGGGATTTTAGAAATGGAAATTGAAACTAATTGTTTAGTTGAAACTAAAGGGTTAGGAAAGTGAGTATGTGATTTTCAATAAATGAGTTTCAGCAAGTTAATGGGTTGAGGCATTCGTCTGCCTTAGCAATTTCGGGGACGAAATTCTTTTAAGGGGGGAGGAATGTAGCGACCGGGATTTTTTAGCATTGAATCTAGAATAGCTAAATGGTTTTAAATATAGGAATTGAATTATAAATTAGTTTTGAATATGGAAAACTTGGATTTATCTTTTCAGAAAGTCGATACAACAATTTGTTGAATAATACAATTAATCAATTCAATAAATGAAGATTGAGTAAAATATTTATCTTAAGTTTTGAGCTTGTTAAAAATATTTTAAAGGCTTGTATAATTTATATTAATAGTATTGAAGATAGTAAAAGTGTTAAAATTGAATTTGGTAGTATTTTGTTCAGTTTTGAAATTATATCATTTAAATTAATATTTAAAAATAGCCTTCCGAGGCACAGTCTCGGATTTCAATGAAACTAGTTTCATTGGATCCGTAATATTGTATTATTATCGGATTTCAATTTTCGTAGTGTTTGGAGTGATTGTTTGGCCGTATGATAAGTAAACGTGCTGAAAATTAAATTGAGATTTAATATAATAATTGGGCTCGAAAAGCTATCTTCTCCATACGATGATTCAAAACCTTTTCCATTTCGTTCAGAATAGGGGTATAAAATTATAAACGCCTAGCGGCATGCCTCAATAGGAGTTTATGATTTTAAGCTACGTAAATCCAGACATTTTGAATTTGAATTTAAATTATATGTATATATTCCCATTCAACCCAAGGTTCAGTTGCCTTTCTTTCAAATCAAAACTTTTTGCCTTCAAATCCCTGCAACTTCCCTCGAATCACTGTCCCCCACTCGTACAAGCAACCACTCCATTGTGTCTTCTGTTCTCCTTCCTTTGTAATTCACACATCAGATCGAGAAAAATAAATAAATACGCAAGTCTCCTTTTATAAATCCTAAAGCCCTTTTCTCCCTTCCAAATCGAACAGAAACGAAAAAAGAAATGTCCGTTGGTCTCTCTCTCGTCCCTGTCGTCCTCAAATTTAAAAAAACCATCTTCAAATCGATTCGAACGAAATCAAGTTCCTTATTCTCGTACGATCTGAGTACTGAGGATCAATTGCATCTCGATGGCAAGTCTTGGAGCAGTTAGGGTTTAGTCTTGAGGAGTTTGGGTATGTACCCGGTAGCGTGGGTGCGGGGATCGCAATCGCTTGAAAGAAAGGTCGCGACTCGCGATGGCGGCTTGACTGCTGGGTCACGGTGGAAGGAGCATACTTGAACTTGAGACCGAGGACAAGTTCAACCGGCATGGTCGCGATGGCATGTTGTCGAGTCAAGGCTGATGGGAGTCGCAATGTTGAGGCAGGGCAGGGTGATGGTCGGCGATGCCGATATGCTGGTCGCATTCGTTTTGGGTAAGGTATATATATTTGTATGATTCTTTTATTATATATAATTTTATAATATATATATATATATATTATAAAGAAAAAATATTACAGGAAGTATAAAAATCATTTCTGTATATATATATATATGTATATCTATATATATACAAGGTGAGGTATATGTATACATACATATAAAAAAATTTAAACCCAGATTTTTGCAAATATATATATGTAAATTTTTTTTACAGCAATAAGGAATTACTGTTGTTTATATATAGTAAAAAGGCCGCTAAGCAATTTTTAATTTTAAGTTAATATAGATAGGTAAAATAGTAAATGTTTGTTTGTGTGTATATATATACATAAGACTTTGGAAAATATAAGAATTTATATAACTTAGATTTCTATGAAATCTATAAAGAATATTTTCATAAGTATATAACAAAATTAAAATGGAAATACTTCACTAGTTTATTTTAAAATAATTTATTAAGGTGATTAAATTGTTTAATTTACTTATATTAATTATTTTTAGTTACTAAAAGATTTTTAAAAGGGAAGTAGTTAAAATTTATCGTTAGTTAAGTAATTTATAAAATGAGATAAATGGTCCAATTATTTTGAATATTAATAACCGTAAATGTTTATAAAAGGTCCAACATCAGGAAACCGAGGCGAAATTGAAGTGGATGGGCAGACAAAAATCAAAGGTGAGTTAATCTCACTCTTCTGGATTTTTATTTGAATTTAAATGGTTGAATTAAATAATTGGTTGAATGATTGGTTTGATTTGATGTGCTATATTATATATAGTAGTATATAGTATATATTGGAATGATTGATTTCCCGCATTATATAGCAGACGAGACCCTATGCGCCGCATAATAGTGGATGATATTATATAAACCATATACCGCGATATTCCACCTCGAAGTGGAATTGGTATTTTATATTGTGCTAACGTTTGTGAATGTAGAGAAACAGGTCGGAGGGATCCAACTGGATTCCTCAAATCTATTTAGATTTGTTAAAATATTCTGTGATATAATTATTTGCTATCCTGTGATGAATTATATTGATAGTTGGAAATGTTGGATACTATGGTTGATTTAAAATATTTCGGTGAACTGAGTTATCAAAATCTATAGAAATAAATTTGTAAGAATAAATTTATGGTGGGAATTTATTAAGGGAATGAGTTAATTTGTTTAAAAATAAATAGTGATTTTTTAAAAAAAAAGATGCGAAAGAGAAGCGTATTTCCCTAGATAGCCAAGTACGTTTTCAAAGCAAATTTTTAAATATAATTTAGAAGTTTTAATGTTGTTTTAAGAAGCATGTTTTAGAAAATTTAGTATTTCTAAATTTTTAAATTCTAAAGTAAGTATTTTTCAAATCTATTATCGTAGTAATTATTTAAAGGTGACTTGGTATTTTGTTTTAAGGGAGAAAATCTAGTTTTATATTTTATAAAGTAACCTCATTTTAAATATTCCTAAAGTATATATTTTTAATAAAGTATTGAAGTAGTTTTAAATTTAAATGTTAAAGTATATTTTATAATAAATGTTTTTAAATTATTTTTAAAAATATAAAGCTTTGTACTTGATGCTTTCAATGGAAATAAATAGTTGGGAATTTATCCCATCAGAAGAGTAGGGTTTGAAAACTATTTTCAAAAGGGTTGAAAATGGAAATATATCTTGCGAAGATATTTTGAGATTAAAAAATAATTTGGAAAATTATTTATGTTGATGGTTGTTTGTGAATGTTAATTTATAGTTAAATAACCGGCTATCAATATTTGGCCAATGCGTTGATTGTTTCAAAGAGACTGGGATTAGGATTTAATTCATGAAAACTACTTCGATCCGGTTTGATTGTTTTCATGGAAAAACAAATTCGAAGTCGAAGATGGAGCAGTGAAATGCAAGGGCTAGTTGCTACTAATTCTGAGGATGATTCCAAAATGGATGTAGTAGGAGTAGTGCCTTCGGTTCCATTCGAACCCGGGATAGACTTGTATTGATGAATGCTTTCAGAACATCGTCAGATGGGCAATGAGCATTCTAAGTGATATGTTCTAAAAGGTAACGCTTAGCCTCGAACCTCATCAACCTAGAATGACTAAAAATCAGGGGATATGCAGCAAGGCTAAGTGGGTAGCACCCATTAGGGTGGGGTTCATCCCTATCTAGATGTCCCTTTTTATTCGGCTTAGTAGTGCAGTTGCTGATCCCAACCGTGGGGTGATCTTACTTGGGATTATCTAGTAAGGGGTAGTCCCGGTCTTGTGTTGCAAAGGATTGGGAGTAATCCTTGGTACGGTGATCTAGGCCACGTACCGTGACAGGTGGCACCCCAGTGCCTAGTCATTAGTTGGAAATCCATTCTCCCTACGCGCCTTTACGGTTTTAATTGTGCCCAACTATTGCTGAAACGTGAGATGCAAGCATTTCAGCTAGATTCTATTTTACTTTCTATAGACACTATTATAATATCAGAGGATTATGATAAAAAGTGTTTTGGCTATCGTAAGGTAAATACCCGACATGTTTATTTGTGGCATGGTCTTACGAGATGCTTTTGTTTTCAAAAGAATTTTGAAACTTTAATAATCCAATTGAGTGTGGTTTTCTCACACTGGTTTTCCAGACTGACTTGGGTGCTATTTAACTATAATGCTCAGGTCAGACCGAGTTTTATAGATTACAGGAAATGATGCTGTGGAGCTGGGTGGCGATACTTACTTCCTTACTTGTATGAAATATTTCGCTGTGTATTCAGTTTTGGGAAAGACGAGATATTATAACCGTCCTGAGTTGTGTTGTTGTTTGTATTGAACTCTGATGCTGTACTCTGATGCTGTAATGTATAAGCATATGTATTTGTTTTTGTGTAAAGATCATTTATTATCTATTATATCTTATTCTGCTGCGATGGTTACATTCTGATGTTGTTTTCTATTTTCTTCTTCTACCTACCTCTTCTTCTTTAACCAAAATGGTTCGTATTTCCGTACATCTCGAGTTGATTGAGGGAGAATAGAGTCGACTCTAGGGGTATGGATTTGCGGGTCGTTTCAGAAGTTGTATGCGGATCGGCAGTGGAGAGACATAGAGTTTGAGGCTGGAGACTTAGTTTTTATCAAAGTGTCCCCGCTTAGGAAGGTGGTAAGATTTGGATCTAATGGAAAGTTAGCCCCTAGATTTGTTGGACCATTTCCTATCATAGAGAGAGTTGGGAAGATGGCTTACCGAGTGAAGCTACATGATAGGCTCGCAGGAGTGCATGACGTTTTTCATGTTTCACACTTGCGAAAGTGCTTACATGACTCGGAGGAAGTTGCAGAGACTAGTCAATTAAAGGAGGTGGAGGTAGAAAGAGAAGCTTCTATTCGGTGTATCCCCACAAAGATTGTTGGAAGAGATATTAAGCGACTAAGAAATTAGGAGATTCCATTGGTAAAGGTGCAGTGGGGACAAGATGTTGCAGACGCCCCTTGGGAAGCAGAAGAGAAGATTCGTACTTACTATCCTTATCTTTTTGATGGTAAGTTTTAGAATTCCTTGTCCCATCTTTAGATTTGAATATGTTCTTTCCTTTATTATCTTTTGGGAGAGTAGAACTTAGGATTCAACCTATGGATGGTAGGATTTGACATAAGCATGTTAATAGAACATGTTATGAATGATGTATGCTAGAGGTTGCAAGTGTTTTCTTGTGGATGCTATGGATACATATGGGTACACTAGGCACTATTATTCCTTAGGAATTGGCCTAACTAGGACACTAGAGCATATGCATATGGATGTGTGCACATTTTATTTTATTTCCATGGTTTCTAAAAATGGATGAGTATCACATGATTGCTGCATTTGGATGATGTTTGTAGCACGCATATAGAACTATCAGTAATCATTAGGAAATTTCTGCATTCGTTGGGATACATGGCACATACATGATTGCATATTAAGGAGTTCAACTGAATCAGTGGACCACCTAATCTTTTGCATTAGTTAGGAATATTTACACTACACTAATTGCATAAGTATCATAAAATGCATTAGAAAAACTAAAGGACAATGGATGAATGGTTGATGATTAAGTAGTTGGTTGTAGAATTAAATGAAAACATTTAGTACACTCTTCTATCATTATAGATTTCAAGGACGAAATCCCTTAAGGAGGGGAGAATGTAACAACCCAAAATTTAACCCATAATAATTAATTTGTTACTTAATTAAATAATAAAATAACTTTGTGAAATTATCATAATTAAGCTACGGAAGTTGCACCATTGTGTCAGTGGTTATTTTCTAGTCAATTTCCATATGTAGAAGGTCAGAAACTGAGCTAATATGACCATGTTATAAAATAGACAAAATAAGCAGAAATATAACGAATATATATATATATATATATATATATATATATAGGTCAGATCGACCGACCGGTCGATCTGGGCAAGGGGCGGTCGACCGCTCGGTCAACCTGCCCGGTAATTTGGCAGGCGTACGAACGTAAATTCATTCAAACCAATTAGAGATGTCGAAACACGTCGTTTGCACCCTTTTGTTTAATCTAGTCCCTCCATTTCTGCATCCGATGGCTCCTATTCAGCCTATGACGTGGTTCATCCTGTTCAATCTCTAAATCCAATGGTCCGAGATCCACTTCTACACATATAAATAGACCCCTAGACCTAACACTTTTTCTCATTCTCGATTTTCTCCGCTTGTGTTCACCTTTTTAGGAAGGTCCTAAAAGGAATAATTTTTCAAGGAGAGAATCTTTTTAATAAAAATTATTTTACAACTCTAAGTGGATCCGGGAAGACCAAAGGAAGAGCTTAGGATCGGAGATGGGCGATTGTAATTATTTTAAGATTTCTTTAAGTAATTTAAAATAGGAGGAATTAATTTAAAGAACATAAATTTGTATATTTTAGCCTCAAGGACACGACCTCAATATTTTAAGCACAAGGACAAACATTCTCCTAAAAATCATTCATAAGGACAAACATTCTTCCAAAATTATTCATGAGGACAAATATTCTTTCGAAACTGCTACCAAACTAAAAACTGACACCTAAAAAATGCTACCAATAACTACAACTGATACCTAAAGAAAGTTGTCCTTTAGGCTAAAATACTAAAGGTCTGTCCTTGAGGCAAAAATGCTCATAAATTTTTCCTTGACAATAATTTACTATTAAAATAATAGGGTTTCCAATAGTTGTAGTTTTATTATAAGTTTTGGAATAGCCTTTTTTAGTAATTATATACAGTTTTTAATTATTTTCAGTTTATTCAGCTATTCCTTTCAGTAATTTTAGTATTATTTCTGTTAATTATAAATTATTACTATTGAGCATAGCTTTTTGTTAATTTACAGTCTATTTACAGTATTTAAGCTTATTTACTTTTATTTATTTTCTACTTACATTTTCTGAAGTTTTGGATTTTATGTAAGCGTTTATTCCCTTCATTCCCTTTTTGTGCGCGTACGGATTATAATAAATTGAATGCGAGTATGGATTTTCTAAGTAAGAATAACAAATGAAGAAAATAAGATGTAAATTATAAAGACTGTAAAAATAATAGAATTGGACTGAAATTACGCCTAATTATAATTGGACTACCTAAAAATAATTGGCATAGTTATAACTTGGAATTATAACAAAATGAAGCAAAAGATGAAAGGAGCTTATTTTCACACTTAACCTTAGGTTAAGTAATAAATATGATTATAACGTCGGTTATAAAAAGAAAAAGAATAGAATGGGTCTTATTTTAAGGCTTGAGATAAATTAATAAGCGTAAAAAGTAAAAAATGGTAATAAAGGCTTATTTAAATAATTTGTCTAGGTTAATAAGCAAAGATGAAAGTAGGACCTGTACCAAATAGCATTCCCTGGGGCATGCTTATCCTAAGAGTGGTAGTAATTAGTCAAATAGAAGTCCAAATCGCGGGGATTTGTATAAGGAGTGCAACTAGATATTGTTTGGATGAAGGGCCAGTACCAATAGCTTTTCCCTTATTTTTCTATGGACATACGGTGATCTCGCATTAGCTTGAAGTGAGATAAGGGGAACACCATGATGTACGTTAGAGGTAATAAGAAGACCCAATATGTGGTGCAAAAGATAGCATGGGCATGGTGGCAGTTACGCGTGCGACTTCCATTCGGGTGCTTAGTAGTGGCTATGAGTTCCATGCGCTTAGCATGGTGTCTTAGTAGACACCATTTCCTTCAATGTAGGTAGCTATATATGTCATTTGGGCCCACAGTAGTTTCTCTGAGCATCTTCCGTAGAAACCATTGGCCGTTGTGTAGGGAGTAATATAGCGGCTAGTCCATGGAAAGGTATACGGAATAGCAGGCCGATCAAAAAAAGGGTAGAATTAGGGTTACATCCTAATTACAGGATTATGAATTCGGCCTAATTAAATCAGAACAAGTGCAAGCAATCAAAATTGACCTATCTTGAACAATATTTAATCACATTTATTTCCAGTTTATTTTTTTCCATTTCCTATGTTATCCTTATTTATGCTAGAACTATTGTAGAGTCTGTTACTTTTATCCTGCTTAAAGACTCTAGTAATTACTATCATTCACCATACTTTTAGTCTGACCCACCTCTATTTTCCCTCTTTCCCTTTTAGGCAATCAAGGAAGAAGCTAGTAGATTGTCGCAGCTTGGAGATCTTCTTGGAGGAGACTTCTTCTATGTAATTCTTCTATTTTCAGTTGTTATCCTTGTATGCACTAGTTTATTTATGAGGGACATTACATACTCTAATTTAAGACATTGAACATTCATAAGACGTGATGGGTTTTTGAATGTTGTATTTGGCATGTGACTTATTTATGAATTAATTCTGAAGCTTTGTTTTAATTAAAAATATTCATTTAGTTTTTGATGTCTTTACCTATTTTTGCCTTCTGAATCTTAGTCTTTTTTAGTTTTGTTTAGACTTACAACGCACCACGCCTTTTACTGTGTCCTTTTGGGTATATTAAGTGGTGTGGAGTGTTTCAGTATGGACATTGATATTTAAATTGTTTAAATATTGGCTATGGATTGAGTTCACATCATAGATTCAATACGACCGTATTGTCAATTATTTGTGAATTCGACTAAGGATAAAATTAATATATAAATATTATAAATTTTTAATAAATCGATACGAATGTTATGTTAATGTTTGTACCTAATATTTAATATTTATTTGAGACTTGAAATTGGATAGAACGATGTATAAAAGACATATGATAATTCGATCAATTTGAAGTCAGGAAATAATTAAGTCTACTCAAACTGAAGTCAATAAGAGGCTTGGCAATACATGATCATAGGAAGTGCAGGCTATAATTAGGGGTAAAGGAAAGACCAAACTAGGCCATCAGATCTAAAGATAAAGGGGAAAAATAGGTGTAGGTTGATGGCTATAAGTAGCCTAGCCTCCATACGTATTCAAACACACTTTTCTGCTTTCCCTCCTCTCATATCACAGCTGAACAGAAAGAGTTAGGTTTATAGCCTAGGGATAATTATGTGATTTGTTACATATTTCTAACTCTATAAAAAATCTTTTTCGTAATAAAGTTATTTGTTTTATAATATTACTTGTTATATTATGATATATTAATTAAGCAGTAAATTTGAGTATATTAAATAAAAAATCCTTAAATGATATGTTATGTGATAATAATTACAATAGGTTGTAATCAGGGGAAAATTATCACAATATGAAATGACATTGTATTTTAAATAATCAGGTCAAGATGTTTTGAGAAAGGATATCGATACACTCGTTAGGACCAGTGTATGTAATGATCTCCAAATGTAGGGCAATGTATTACTCATGGTCAATGGAGGCACCAAGGGGTTACGTATTGATAATTATGAAAAAAATATGGAATGACTCACCCGAGAGTTTTCAGTTGGTTAACAACAACTAGGTAAAACAAGAAATCTTGACGTGGTGATGTTATGCAACTCTCTTAGGATGGGAATACTGTAAAGCTTCAATATGGATACTCCACTTTGATTATAGTCAAATCACAGTACAACGCTTATTGAGCGATTATATTTGGGTTTGAGTTGAAGCATTGGAAGTAAAACACTATTCAATAGAGAATTCGTTTCCTCAGTTGTATAAGGTTAGTATCACTGTCAACTATAGTCATCCCAGAGTTAAAATAGCTGATTAGAGTAGTACGTTCAATAATAAATGTTATTAATTAACTAAGTACCTTATTTATAGACAAGTTAAATGTGGATCCTATTGGAATTTTGGTTAAAATTGAATTTCATAAGTCCTAAACGATTAGTATTTGTAGACTAAACAAGGTCATAGTCTAAGCACGTAAACCATAATGGAAATCTTCCAGTCTTTGCCTCCTTTAGCGATTGTTTCTTCTTTATGAGTGCAACTCAAAGGTCTTTAACATTGGTTGGATCAATGAAGTGCAATTTCATTTTAGGATTTCTTCTTGAGGTCATGCCTATGCTACTTCACTCTAAGTCACTTTATTAGTCATAGCAAAATTGATGTGATACTTTTTTTTTCAATTTTCGATCTAGGGTTTCCTATGTTTGTTCACCCACACTATATAATATATTCGCTTTCGACCTACCCACTCTGGCCCTCTCATTAGATTACGATCTTCCGACATAAAATCCCTTTTCCAGCTATTACGGCCTTAACCTCTTGCTTAAGGACTTTAGCTTGCATTACCACAAATTTCAGCTCAAGCTTTTACCCATACAGAACGTAATCCAATTGTTAGTTAGGAGCATACCCTAAGGGGCAGTAGGCAATTTTTTACATATATCTTACTCGATTGCCAATATTGTTCGATAAAGGCGTTTTCTTTCCATTATATACTTGATTAAATGTGTTATATTAATTGCTTAATTTAATTTAAATTATATTTAATGGAAAATAGAAAAATGGTATGTTTTGTTATAGTAGTTACAAAGGGTTGTAACCGTGAGTAATTTATCATAATAAAATTAAATATACCATTTTAGATCTTCCTAGTCAAGATGTATCAAGGATGGATATCGGTATATCCATTGAGACTAGGGTACATAACACTGTCCAAATCTTGGATGGTGTATTACTCATGGTTGGTAGTGGCACCAAGGGATCACGTACTGATAGTTATTAGATAACTATGGAATGACTCACTCGATAGTTTTCTGTTGATTAGTATAACTAAAGTCAAGCAGAAAATTTCAATGTGACTAATTTACACAATCCTCTCGACTTGAGAATAGCGTCAATCTTCAACATGAAAGCTCTGCTATGATTATAGCAAATCACAGCATGAAACCATGGAGTGACTATAGTCGGGTCGAGTGGAAATATTAAAAATGAAGCACTATTCAAGAGAGAATTCGTCTCCTTGGTTATATAGGATCAATATCACGGTCAACTTAAGTCAACTCAAAGTCAAAGTCTCTAGCCAAAGCATTTCAATTAATAATAATTATTATTATTGAACCAAGGACTTTGTGTTTGGACTAAAGAGTTGTATATGAAAGATATTGGAAACCATCACCAAATTCCATAAGTTTAAAGTGATATAGTTTTGACAAAGAGAATTGGTGTAAATAAAAGTCACAACCAGGTAACACTTAACAAAGAAAAATTTAATTTTACCAAAATTAAATAGCAATAAATTTGGCGAAAATGACACACCACCTACTTAGTGATGTGTGAATTTTAATATTAGAATAGTTCGATATTAATCGCTGACTAGATTTACACCTAACGAATCACACAACCGAAATAATGAATTCTTCTTTGGCCAAATGATTTAATTTATATAAAGAAAATTGATAAAATGTGTGATACTTTATTCAAGTAGAACACTTTTTTTAACATCACGGGGGATTGAACTCATGACCTTTAGAACTCCTGTCTAAAACGCCACATCCCTAACCAGTTGAGTTAGAGATCCTGGACTTGTAATTGTTATAAATTAATTGGATAAATTAATGTTTGTGAAATATTAATTATAAAATTGATTTTGATTTAACGAATAAATATTGTCAAATGTATTTATAATTGTTATATATATTATAATTGATATACGATGCCGAAACACATTTAAATTGGATTTGAATATAAAATATTCATTCGAGCTCTATATAGGTATAAGGCCCATGATGGGATATGGTCATTTTGGCTGAATCAAGAGGTTAGAGGCAACTACGATATGGGCTATTAGAGGAGTGAAAACGGATGGCTAAGATTGAAGGAGATTGAGTAAAAGATATGATCCTAATTTCTCTCCTTTCCTACCACAATTTAAACATCTCTTCCACTATTTGATAATGATCTTTTAGATCCTTCACAGCTATGGATTGCTGGCGGAACTTTCTCTCTCTCCTCTCTAGCTTTCTTAAGTTCAAATTAAATCAATTAAATTGTTATTCGATATCTAGTGGTCTACGGATCAAGGACTAACACTCTATTGGATAAAAAATCGTTTCTAGGAGTTTACATCGTCGTTTTATGGTGTGGTAAATGGCTTTGGTTGCTGTGTATATTTCCAATTCAAACATAACATATATTTATAATGTTTATTATATATACACACACATATATAAAATATTGTTGGTTGGGTAATGTTTCTAATATGAAGATATATTATAATAATTTTAATTGGTTGTATGTGTATATATATGTTTATAATTTTTAAGTAGTATAGAAGGGCTTAGAAAAAATTGAAAAAAAAAAACAATTTCGATGTTTTACTTAATTTAGAATATAATATATACATATATTTACATAGTTATTAATTTTGATACTATATTCTACTTATGTAAAATATGAAAATATAATTTTATATATTATATTTATTAAATAAATAATTTTTTACAGAAAGGAAATAATTTTTATTATTTACGTATTATTTTTAAATAATTTTAAATTAATTTATCGTATAAATAATCATATAAACTCATACATGTGTCCTAAAATATATTTTACATTTTATAAAATTATATTGATATATAGTAAACTCATGGTAGAAAATAAAAAACATTTTTTGTAGTTCTAAATATTTAAACTAAAATTGAAAACTGGATTTTTAATTATAAATTTTCAAATTACAAACCATTCATCTAAAATTTGCCGGAAGTTTAAATTTTAAATTTAGTTTCGAATAAAATATTTTTGTTAATATCTAAATAATTTTAAACGGTTTTATTATATATATATATATATACATACATGTATATATACATGTATTTAAATTTAATTCTTTAAAAAATATCCCGAGCCATGCGCAAGGCCAAATAAGCAATATGTTTAAATAAAAAATTATTTATAATTTTAATTACATAATATACACACACATGTTATACACATACACTTTTAACATATTCATTTATATATATACATATTATATTATATTAAAATATTTAAAAAAATTATTTATTATATTTTAAATGATATAAACATATTTATATATTAATCAGTATATACATATGGTTAATGTTAAATATTTATACGTTTATCCAAATTATATATAAGAAATTTTTTAATTTATATATTGTAATATTTATTATAACACAAAAGTATATATATTACAATATTTATTATAAGACAAAAATATGTGTATACATACATTTGGACAATATATTTGTATATCGGATGAGCTAACATGTTCGCTGTGATGTAAATCTCAACATCTATACACAAGAATATTATATCCTACATCGATTGTTGTGTTAGTTACACACACATTATGTGTGTGTGTGTGTGTGTATAACATAACATAAATTAAATAATACTCTATCATTTTATAACTTTAAATAAAATAAAAGATTTTGTTTGAATAAAATTTCAAAATACTCTAAATTAACTAGACCTTATAGGCCCTATAAAGATACAAAAGGGTAAAACTTTCAAATTCATGTATAACTTTCATTGTGGGTTAGCCACATTCCAACAGTGATATCAGAGCTCAATGGCCTATGCGGTCTAAATTAGTTATGGTAGGGTTAACTACTAAGCTCACAACAAAAAGGTTGTCCCTAATAGAAAATGTCCAAATTTAAATTGGATCTTAGACTAATTTTCAAAATTTTTTGAAAATAAAAAATATAAGATTTTGAATTTAAAAGTTAATTTAAAGTAAGATATAAATATATTATAAAGTTATAATGTAACAAAAGATTTTAAAAATTTTGCAAATAGAAATTAAATAAAATTTTAAACTTATTAATACGATTAATAAAATAAATAAGTTAATTAATGAAAGAAATATAAAAATGTATTGTATATGTTTGTTATATGTTATGATATTTTAAAATTTTTAAGATATCATATGTATACATGTATTTATATCATATAATTTTTGAAATTAATATAATATAATTGAACTTGTTCAATTAGATAAATTAAATAAATAAATAAATTAAAGATTGAGTAATTAATAAAAATACATATATATGAGATATATGTGATATACTATAAAGGTTATAATATATAATAAATATTTAATATAAAAGTTATATTAAGAGAAAAAATTAAGTAAAATGTTTATTGAATTAAACTAATGAAATAAGATTTAATTAATATAATGTTATACATAAGACTATTATATAAGTAATATAAAATATAAAAATTATGTAATAATAAAACTTATATAATATGAATGTATGAATTAAAGGTGGAACATTAAGAAACCTTATATAGACTTAAGGAATAAATACATATGTAAATATAAGCATGCTATGTTTCCAATGTGTCAAACACTTGAATCATGGTGGTATTTCATAAAAAATACATTATTTCGTAAGTTGATGTCACTCAATATAATATATTGAATATTATGAATTTTTAACATAAAGTTGTCCTCTATTGTTTATATATTAATGGATTACTTGCATACTCTTTAGTTGTTGAGCTTTCCACAAGCAAAGAATGTTATGTGTAGTACTAGTAATATATTGGATAGACGAAGTAAGGTAACTGAACGTATTTGTTGAGCTTTCCTTAAGGCATGTACAGTATACTTCGATCATCGCAAAATGATAGGTTCTAGTGAATAGTCCTACTTTACCTATTGAGCATTCATCATGGTAAAGGTGAGATTAGAATAAGGTACCCCAATAACGAATTATCCATCGTATGCAGGCCTATGATTGGTTGAGCTTTCCACAAGTTAGAATATTAAGGAATATAAGTCCTAACACCCACTATTGAAGTCGAAAGACTTCTCTATTTCGCTTAGGGTTTGGTAAAATATAATAGGTTGTTGGGAGCCTTATTAGAAAATTGAAATAATAACATTTAACCTTTCTAATATTTTAGGAACTTATGATATATAATGTTATAATAATGAATATTGATAAATTTATGCACTTAATATATGATTGATAAAATGTTTATCAATTAAGACATATAACTAAACCGAGTTAAAGATTAACAAATAGAAATATAACATATGCTTACTAGTAAATGCATATTGCATGTTAACATTTCCATACCCATGCAAGTGCCTAATTTTACAACTACTTAACACACTCATAAATTTAGCACTGATGTGTTTATTTTGTCGAGACCATATATTGCATTCGATGAGTTTTGAACTCAAAAAAATATAAGACTATGGATATTTGATCCATATAAAATAGCATATAAATGTCATATGATTGATGGTCACAATTCGTAATGTATGATATTTCGATGAAATTAGTTCATCTTAAATAAGTAAATAAACCGTATTGTGAGATCGATATTCAATTTGGTTGATTACAATAAAGATCATGTAACGGACCGCCTTTTTGTACGCTTTAAATCGACGATAAACCACACACGTTAGAGTCAAACCATACAGAAGGGCGGATTATTATTGGAGTGAATAAGAAAAAGCAAAGAAGAAAAAACAAAACACAACAAAATCTTGCAGCGGAATGACAAAATATAATAATCAAATAACAGATCATGAAGCTGTTTTACAAAAACACTTGATTATACTTATACAACACCGAATCAGAGTTGCACACACTAAAGAATAATAAGTAACAATGCAGCGGAACAACGTGATGAAGTGGAATAATATAATAAATAATAGTAATACAATCTATGTCTTCATCCTTTAGAAATAAGGTCTTCAAATCCTGAAGTGCTCAGGCTGACCCGAGCGAATTGAAAAGACAAAATACTCGAGTCAGGACTAAAAGATCTTATGTAAGTTAAATCAATGTAAATAATATGAGTGGAACAGCGTCATATACGTTTATGGGATTTGACATCTCCCATCCAGTGTCAAATGTGAGTGTAGTAACTTAAGAGATGCTCGGGATTCACATCTCCTAAGGATCAATTAAACTATCTACTATGTAGTACATATGCTATTATAATAATGTCTAGAAGTAAAATAAACTTACTTTAAAATAGCGTTAAGGAGTGACCTAATGTTCCCCTTAACACGTAATAGTGCCAATAGTCTATACAGCACCTGCGTACCTCCTGATCGGGATGCTATGAGAAGATACTCCATAGGTACGACACAAATCAAACTCGTACAAGGCTAGCTAGGGTAGGTGACACGGCACAACTAGGAAATGCTAGGGTAGATATACCAATTACTATCCGGACTGGTGGTGACACGTAGCGTGCAGCTACCGCCTACCTCGAGCCACACCCCCAAAAATATCAAAGGGCCCCAATCAATCACAAAGTAATAGAATGGTATCGAAGGAGTGCTCCGATAAGAGGAGCTACCTCACTAGCCCGGAATCGCTAGTGTTTTAGCCACTTATGCCAACTCACGGGAGTCGGGTCCACGTATATACCTCAAAGGAACGCCGCCACCATCCTACTTCATTTTGGAATCTCCACCACATACATGGTTGCTAAAGTGGTTTTTGAAGTTGGCAGAGAGTATGACAACTTCCGATCCGGTCTCTTTAACAACCAAACGTTATTATAACACCGCGGTCATTGCAAAATGATTTATACTTTAAACCGAAATACCATTGCCATTTCAAAATATATACATATGATATCATTTCTATTTCAAAACTAAATCAATACGATATCATTTTTATTTCAAATATATCCTTTTCCAAAAGTCATACCACTTTCAAAGTTATACACTTGGAAACCGAAACACTTGAAATTATAACACTTTCAAATCGTAATGCCTTGAAACTTGAAACTTTGAAACATAACTTCCTCCACTTAAATGGTTTTAGATATTAAAATACTTGATATAATAAATAACTTCTTCAATTCCACAAATCAATTCCAAAACAACCCGTATTTCTAAATTTTATATTTAACCAAATCCCAAATCGTAAATTTCAATACAATTCAGTTTCCAAATGAACTATTCCAAATTATATCGATTTCGAAACAGATTTGATCCATAGATTAAACCATTTCAAATTCAATATATTTCAAACTTTAAGTATTCACAATTTCAAAACTAAGTTTGGTAATTAAGATTCAACAATTCACTTTTCTATTATTTAGTTTAAAGTATTTTACATAATAAATCCATTATCATCTTAATAAAACTCAAATTACAAATAACTAAATTTCCTTCAATTTATTTATACTTGAAATATTCATTTAATTCACCCTAAACCAAAATCAAGTTATAAAATCATACCTTTTAAAATTTCAAATTTAATAAATTTTACATCAACTTATTTGAGTTTATTTTTTAAATAAATTCAATTTCGAATAAAGTTCCAATTTATCTTCCAACATTAATTTATTTAAATCATTACAAACTCTATATTAAAATAAAATTTAAATACTTAACCATATTATCCCCAATAAAAATCAAACTTATTATAACGCTTATTCTATGTTAAAACAAATTTATACATAGCTTAAAGATCAAGAATAAAATAAAATTATATAATATCGGAAATCAATATTTATATAAAACCATATATTTCTGTACAAAACCATAGAAATCAGTTCAAAATATTTTATATATATAGAGCATGGTGTCTGTACATAATTTTCTATCCTATGCTCAAGTGATACAGATATTTATCATTTCAATCCGCAATTAATATTTACGGTTGTATATCATTTCAAACTGTAATCCCAATGAAATAAAAATCCATAACAACTTGCAGTTTTAGCAGTATAAAATACAACATCCATTCACCCAATATCAATCATCATCCAATTCAATCAATAACATCAATATCGAACAGATAATAAATAACAGGTATTTACTGGCAGTTTATATACAATAATAAATTAAATAACAATTTAATTCAAATAAATTCAATTTAACTGAGACGGTGATTAGAAATATACCAAACAACATAAATAAATTCCTAATCACATCATGAATTATATTTAATAAACAATTTTAGAAGTTGTGAGTGGGTTAAAACACTCATCTTTCGAATTTAAATTGAATTTAAATCCAATTTAAACCCAAAAATTAAACAGTCTTAGAATCCATCCAAACCCATGCCAAAATCTTCGGAATTTCGATACAATCCTAGTGGAAGAAACCGCGCGTGAAACGGACTTCGTATGCGAAAGTCATACAAATTAGAACGATTTGAAGTTTAAATTAAAAATAGGGAAAGAGGAAAAAGAAAAACATCACCGTATTTCGTTCGTCCACGTAAACAACATGCACAGAAATGTGTGAACCCACGCTGGAGCATCTCGCCGCCACACCATGTTCGAGCACGCCTGAAGCCACCAATCATCGCCGATAATGCGCCGAACACCCTCAGGCCACACGACATCTACCCACGATCGCAGGGCCTCACCGTTCGAGCCAAAACAAGCCTAGCCGCCACCACTTTGTTAAAACCTTAGGTGAATTTTAACACCAAATCCAACCATCGATTTGCCAAATAAACTATGCCGATGGGCTGCGTACGCTGCTCTCCACACCGTGGTACCATCGGTTTGTCGATCAGTCGCAGTCAATCGCGACGAAAATAAACGGCTGAGAATAGTTCTGCAATTTCTGGAAAAATAGAGGTTTCAATCGAAAAACGAATTACAGATCTGTGATGCGCTCATCGAGAGCTTCAAATCGATATATAATTCGATATGATTTGAGGATATTAAATTTATGATTTGATTTTGAATTGCAACTTGATTTGGAATTGCAACTTGATTTGGAATTGAGAATTTGTCTGCCATTGAGGAAGAGGAGCAACAGAAATTTCTGTACGTACAGAAATGAGAAATAGAAAGGCTGCTAGAGTTTATAAGTGGATATATATAGGTAGAGCTAAAAGTAGAGGAACGGATACGATTGGTTT
Organism: Allium cepa; assembly: GCA_030765085.1. NCBI lineage: Eukaryota > Viridiplantae > Streptophyta > Magnoliopsida > Asparagales > Amaryllidaceae > Allium > Allium cepa. Next base: position 621,430,870 of record CM060942.1, read on the forward strand.
GGATAGTTGAACGATACTGGCCCGAAATCCCGTTTCGACTCCCGAACGAAAATGTGTCAACCCATATATCAAAATAAATGTTTTAAAATATTTTAAAATCAATGGAACAGGTTTCAGGTCCGAATTCCTTCGTATGAAGAATTTATGCTAAAATTAAATTGTTTCAAATTGATTTCAATTTAATTGATTTTCTACACATTTCGAGTCCGTCCGATCAAACGACAGGTCCGATCATTACGAAACTTGAAATTCTACTATAATTCACCATTACAGAACTAGTTTCGTAGAAATTCGAGTCAGTGGCCAAAATGGCTATTTTTACATTAATTAGATAAATTAATAATCAATTAGTTAAATCAAATTTTCAATTTCAATTCTATAATTGACAATTTTTATCATTTTTAAATTTCTTAATCATATATACTGATTTAAACAAATTTAGATGTCAATCTAGAGTTGATTAATTTATCAATTTCGGTGTTAACTCCAATTTCATTAAATTCAGAATTTATAAAATTAATTTCCAATAATTCCATTTAATTTACTTTTCATTCTATTATTTAATCCATTGTTGTCAAAATAGATGAAATTAACACTTGATTCATGATCTATCACATTAATATTCTCAAATTCCATCTTAATTTCAATTAACGTAATATTTAGATATTTGATTTCATTTAGTTGCAATTAATCCAATTATTATGGTTCAAATCCTAATAAATTGACAAATCTTTATTTCTATTCTTTCAATTCAACAAATTGTCCTATTATGAGTAACATTAACATTATTTCCAAGTATTGCCTTAATTAACATTAATGTAATATTTTATTTAGATTTATTGCAATTGATTCCAATTCAATTTAATGGATAAAAAATTATATCGGTAACTTATAATAATTGTTGCCACTATCTCTCAATCATACTTTTATAAGTTATTAGAAATTAATTCAATATTTACGTTTGTTTTCTTATATTTTACCAAGTATACGTTTACCTTATTTCAATAAATTGGAATTCCATTAAAGTTGTAAATAATTAACTATAAATAAAATTATTGCATTTCACTTTTGTTATTATTTCATTATTACCTTAAAACATTTTATTTCTTCCAATATTAAATAACAAGATTCATTAAATTAATAAATTGAATTATCGAAAATTTACGGGTTGTTGCGCTCTCCCCCACTCAAAACTTTTTGTCCTCGAAAAGAAAAAAAAAGATAAGAAGGAATTAAGAAAACAATACATCTAATTCAAAAATATTAACTTTATTATCAACTAAATTTACAAAATTAATTAATTTAAATAAAATATACCAATTTGTAACCATTAAATCTTTTTATACTCAAATTAATAAAGTTTGAAAAACATTTTTCAAAAAAATTTCTAAGTCCAAAATTTACAGAAAATTTCGGCAGAGTCTCCTTTGTACGGAGAGGCTCGGGAGAAAATATAATATCAAACATAACAATTTATATCATAATATCTCAAAATAATATATCCCAACAACGGGGAAAAACAATATAATAACGCTATAAAACCATAATCCGAGAACGTACCTATTTGTCGAGCAATTTATGCTTATTTTATGAAACCAAAAGCAGTAGCAATTGCTTCCATAACCTGCATTTCACTTATATAATCTAATAGAGTTTATAATTATATAGAATGAAATATTAATTTTGTCTCATCCACTAGCAAACAAATCAATGTCAAACAACGTCAATCACTTGCAACCACATCATACAATCATCATACAGAATCAACACAGTTCAATTATCCATCCATATCAAACAAAACAAATAGTTATTCGGGTTCAAAAACTTTAAATTGTACATAATGGAAAATAAACTATTAAGTGCATCATTTACTCAACAGTCTTAGATGAAACTAAATAGATTATTCGTACATCCAAACAATTTTAAAGTATCCTTGCCCAAACAACCATAGACCAAACAAAACACAATTCCAAACGGTAGGTCAAGTTCATTCTTATTAATTTCATTTCATAACATTTGTTGTTTGATTTCCTTTTTATTCAATTAATACATATCTTCATTTATTTCATTTATTGCTTGCTAACTCATTTCATTTATTCACATCATGACAATTCTCTTTTTATTCTATTATATTTATTCATTCACTACTTGATTTCATTTATTTACATTCATTTATTAATAATATTCATGTTCAATTCAGTTACTAGGCATAATAATTTCATTAACTTAAGTTTATAATCTTTTACTCACAATGATCCCTTTTCTATCACATTTAATTACAATAACCTTCCAAATTACAATTTAAGTATATAACAATTATAATATCAATTCTTATTAATAAAAGCATTTTATTGAACACTTTCAAAACATAAATTTACTCGTACAATGTAACATCCTGCATTTTTATACGTTTTAAATCGAAGATAAATCACACATGTCAGACTTAAACCATATAGAAGAGCGGATTGTTATGGGGTAAATAAGAAAAAACAGAGAGAAAAAAACAGAATCTTGCAGTGGAATGATAAAATATAATAATTAAATATACAGTTCATGAAGCTGTTTTATAAAATATTCGATTATACTTATACAATACATATCAGAGTTACACATACCAGCGAACAATAAATAATGCAGTGGCAGTATGAATGTAGCGGAAGACTATAATAAACAATAATAATAAATCTTAGTCTTCGTGCTTCAGAATACGATCGTCCAAATCCTGAAATGCTCAGTCTGACCCGAGCAAATTGAAAAGACAAAACACTCGAGTCAGAAATAAAAGATCTTATGTAAGTTAAATCAACGGTAAAAAAATATGAGTGTAAACAGCGTCGGAGATATTTATGGGATTTGACATCTCCTATCCAGCGTCTAACGTGAGTGCAGTAACTTAAGAGATGCTCGGGATTCACATCTCCTAAGGATCCGTTAAACTATTTACTATGTAGCAATATATCGCTATTATAATAATGTCTACAGTAAAATAAACTTACTTTTAAATAGCATTAAGGATTTACCTTTTCCACCTTAACACGTAATAGTCCCAGTAGTCCATCCAGTATAATGGTCCCTCCTGATCGGAAAGCCACCAAAGGATACCACACGGGCTACGGGAGAAAACCAAACTCGTACAAGGCGCGATAGGGTAAGTGAGACGGCACAACTAGGCAATGCCAGGGTAGATATACCAATTACACTTCCGGGCCGGTGGTAACACGTAGCAGCTACTACCGTCCAGCTTGGACCACACCCCCAAATCAAAAGAATCAAAAATGGCCACCGAATCAATCTCAAAGTCAGAATATAATATCGAAGGAGCGTGTCCGAACAGAGGAATGACCTCATTAGCCCGTCAATTGCTCATGTTTTAGCCACCTTATGCCAACTCACGGGAGTCGGGCCCACGTATATACCTCAAAGGAAACGCCGCCACCATCCTACTTCATTCTGGAATCTCCACCGCATACATGGTTGTTAAAGTGGTTTTCAAAGTTGGCAGAGAGTATGAAAACTTCCGATCCCAATCTCTTTGACAACCAAACGTTATTATAACACTGCGGTCATTTCAAAATAATTTATACTTCAAAACCAGAATATAATATCCATTTCGAAACCATATAAATACGATGTCATTTCCATTTCAAAAACCAAACCATTATGATATCATTTTTATAAAAACCCAAATCAATATAATATCATTTTTATTCCAAATATATCCTTTTTTCAAAATCATAGCACTTCAAAGTTATAACACTTCAAAAACAAAACATTTGAAGTATAACACTTTCAAATCATTATACTTTGAAAACTCATACTTTGAAACATAATTACACCACTTAATTGGCATAAATATTAAATTAATTTATATAATGAAGTAGCTTCTGCAATTTCACAAATCAATTCCAAATACATTTTGAAACCCCAAATAACCCATTTCAGTTTCCCTATATTTCAAAGCTTTAATTATTCCACCGTTTCAAAATCAATTCTATGATAATTCCAAATATATCAAATTCAGATACTATTATTTAGATTTGAAATGTTTACTTAATAATCCAAAATCATTTAAGTAAAACTTTTAACTTCACATAACTAGATCTTCTTTCTATTTATTTAACTTGATAAATTCATTTATATCAACTCGATATTCATTTAAATCACTCTAAACCAAAATCAAGTTATAAAAATCATACCCTTTAAAATCTCAATCTTATTTAAATTTCAAATCAAATTTATTCGAGTATAATTCTTAAATAATTTAATCCAGATCAATTTCATATTTATCTTCCAACGTCAATGTTATTTAAGTCATTATACACTCTAATACCATATAATTTAACAGATACTTAAATCATATTATATAAAAATATTCAAACTTTGTTATTCAACTTATTTTACATTTCAAACAAGTTTATACATAGCTAAAAATCAGTAATAAAATAACATTTATATAACATCTAAAATCAATATTTATATAACCCACATATTTCTTTTCAAACCATAGAAATCATTTCAAAATATTTTTATATATAGATCGCGGTATCTGTATATAACTTTCTCCCCTATAGTCAAGTGATATGGATATTTATCATTTCAATCCATAATTTACAATGAAAAAAATACCGTTATATATCATTTCAAACCGCAATCTCGAATGAAATAAAAATGCATAACAACTTGCAGTTTATAACAACATAAAATACAACATCCATTCACCCAATATCAATCATCAACCATCTATCACAATCATCATCCAATTCAAACAATAACATCCATATAGAATAAATAATAAATAACAGGTAATTACTGGCAGTTTATATTCAAAAATAAATTAATTTGACTGGCAGTTTATATGCAATAATAAATTGAATAACAATTTAATTCAATAAATTAAATTTAACCGGAATGATGATAAAAATATACCAAACAGCCATAAATAAATTTCTAATCATAAAATTAATTTAACACACATAAGAAATTTTAGAAGTTGTGAGTGGGTTAAAACACTCACCTTTCGAATTTAAATTGAATTTAATCCAATTTAAACCCAAAATTTGAACAGACTTAGAATTCATCCAAACCTATGCCAAAATGTCCAGAATTCCAATACGAACCTAACGGAGCAAACTACACCCAAATCCGAACTCGTATGTGAAAATTATTCAAGTTAGAAGATTGAAAACAAAATTAATATAAAAGTAGATTAAATAAAATAAAATAAATCAACGAACCAGACCCGACACGTCACTACTTAATATATTAGCAGATACGAAACCCTAGTATGCGCAGCTCCATTCGAACGAGTGAAAACCCGACCCACCACCATACTTTGACCGTCGAATCCAAGCACCACCGACCTCCTACGCCTCACCGACCACCTCCTACCGCTGTGCCTCCCTCCGCCGCACCGAGGCCCCCCCTCCGACGCCTCATATCAATGCTGCCGCCGAGCCACGTTTTGGGCTACAAACCCTAAAACGTGAATCCCGATCACCATACGTCATTCGAGACCAAGCGAAAACCACCGATAACCGCCCGACGATGAGCTCTACAAAACCCGTCTCCTAATTTCATCGATCGAAGCTCCAATTAAAACCCCAAAATTTAATTTTGACCGTGGTTTTCCATTGAATCGAGCATTAATTCTGAAAATGAACACTTGACGCAGATTCGTATCGTTGAGATCTTCGATATATATTTTTCTGGAATTTTTTGGAGGAGGTTAAATTTTTGGAATTGAATTTGATTTTGAAATTGCAATTAGAATTAGGGTTTGTCTGCCATTGAAATGAGGAGGTGAAAAGTAATTATACATGCAGACAGATGATAATGAGGAACAATTAGGGTTTATAACAGGGTATATATATGCAGGGTTGAAAATAAAAGAACTGATCAGATTGGTTTGGACCGTTGAACGATAAATGGCTCGAAAAGCCCATTCTGCCTCCGGAACGAAAGTGGTCCAACCCATTTATCAAAATAGATCTTTTAAAATATTTAAAATCAATGGAATAGGTTTCAGGTCCAAATTTCATCGTATGAAGAAGTTATGCTGAAATCAAGTTATTTCAAATTGATTTCAAATCGATTTCCGGACGTTTCGCGTTCCTACGATCAAACGACAAGTCCAATTGCTACGAAACTTGAAATCCTACAATAATTCACGATTTAATTTTCAATTTCAGTTCGATAATTGAAAATTTTCATCACTTTTTATTTCTTAATCACTTATAATGATCTAAACAAATGTAAAATGTAAATTTATAGTTGATTAATTTATCAATTTCAGTGTTAGCCTTAACTCATTAAATTCAGAAGTTATAAATATAATTCCCAATAATCCCATTTAATTAAATAAATTAATGATTATTCCATTCATTATTGTCAAATAGATGGATTTAACATGGATTCAAAACATTACATTAATATTCTCACACTCCATCTTAATTTCAAATAACGTAATATTTAGATACTTTAATTTCATTTAATTGCAATTAATCCAATTATTATAGTTCAAATCCAATAGATTAATTAAACATGAATTTCAATTGTTTCATTCAATCAATTGCCATATTATGGATAGAGTTTACATTGGTTACTTCTTGTTGAATTAACAATCTTCAATGACAAATCAAACCTACCTAACTGCACAAATTAAGAAATTAACTGCAATTGATTTCACATTAAATTTTAAATTCAATTTATTTGCAATTAATTCAATTATTAAATTTAAATTCCAATAAATTAATAATCTTGAATTTCCATTCCTTTTATTCAACCAATTTTCATATTATGAACAAAGTAAATGTTATTTCCCATTATTTACTAAATTCACATTAACAAAATATTTAATTTAGATTTATTGCAATTTTTACCATATTTAAATTAACAGGCTAAATAAATAGGTAACCTAAAATATTTGTTACTATTTACTTTCAATCACACTTATGAGTTATTATTCCCAAACAATTGTTACAATTGTTTACATCACACAAATTTCATTTAATCATCATTAACATACTATTTAATTATATTTATTGAAATTTATTTCCAATTTTCTAAATGCAATAAATTATAACCTTACCATTGTTTCAATTAAATTGGGAATGCACTAAATTTGTTATTTATCATTTGCATTAACATTACTACCTTAATTTACATTCAGTTACTATTAATCAATATATTGTTACACTGGTTGATTAAATGCTTACTTTTATTTGCTTATTTAAAATTTTATACCTATTTGCACAAAAAGTGGGCAAACACCTCCAAGTCGTATGAGTTAGTTGATTTTATGTTATTTCTAGTGATTTGGGTAATTTACACAAATATATGAAAAGCAAGGACTAAATTGTAAAAGACACACAGATTTATAGTGGTTCGGCCAGAACGTGCCTACGTCCACTTTATATGTTATTCTCCTTTTTCTTTCAGATTACAAACACAAAGCTTTGTATATCAGTATATGAAAGTTGTTTGAAAGTTCCTTCCGTGCTTGAGCTCTCAAACTTGTCCGCCATTGTTATACCCCTGCCCCTCTATTTATAGAGTGAGGCTGGGGGCAGGGGTCTTGGATGTATATAGCTGCTGGTGGGCCTGGGCTGAAGCAATCTGGCCTGGCACATCTGGTTCGGCGGAGCTTGGTTCGGTCGTGGTTGGAGTGGCTTTGGTCCAGTAGGACGTTGGTCCGGTGGTGAGATGAAGGGGAGTTGGTCCAGCATTATTGGACTTGGGGGTTTGGTCCGGCAATTGGTTGATCCGGTGGTGAGATGGAGGTGAGGTAATGGATGGTCCGGTCCGGTGTGGATTTGGTCCGGTGAAGGCGAGGTAATGGAGTTTGGCTCGGCAGGGAAGTTGGTCCGGTACCTAATGCTTCGGTACCGAATGGTCTGGTTCGGCTTTGAGGTGGGGAGGCTTGGCTTCTCCTTTTCCTTTTGGACCAGTGGCGGCAGAAATGCACCCAACACTTGCCCCCCAAAGTGGGGTATATGCCAGCGTATGCCACGCTTTGTTTTTCTTCAGATATAATAGCTACATCCGGTCTTAGGTACCGTACCGTTCGCTCCGGTTATCTTGCGCTCGCCTATAAGTAGGTGCGTTAGGCCTTCGTAATTCTCTACCGAGTGTGATAGCCGAATCAACTGAGTGCCGAATCAAACTTGACTATTCCGTATAGCCGAATCAGCCGAGTACCGAATCATAGTTAATTGCCGAACCAGGTGAGCTTGCTCTTGCCGAATGTACTTTGAGTTTGGGCTACCGATTGCCATTGAGAACGGAAGTGCCGAATGGCCCTTAGCCTAGATCTGCCGAACGACTCTGGTGATGATTACCGAATGAACCTTATGTTGTAGATGCCGAATGGGCTTGAGTGTTGGAGTGCCGAATGGACTCTCGCATTGTTTTACCGAATGAACTTTTATATTTGAACCTTGAGTGAAACCCTAGACTTATATATGCTGGCTCGCTTTATACACTTGTTTGCTTATATTTCCATACTTCTTATTCTAACACTATGTCTCTCGCCTTTGCGTATGCAGATAAATGTCTCAACGAGTGGAAACTCGATCAGATAAAAGGAATTCCAAGGACAGAGAAGAGTCCTCTACAGTGCCCCCAGTTCGGGCCGAACGTCCTGGGCCTGCTCCGAGATCGCTAGTAGATGGGTATGGCCCCCAGGAGCTCTTGAATTCTCCGCCCGACTGTTTTCCTAGCTCCCTCAGGGAGGAGCAGCTTGATGTCATCTCTCGTTCCTTCGGGATTGACAGGGCTCACATGCTGTTGCCGGGAGAGGGAGTTATGCCATATGACCCTCCCGAAGGATATTTCGCTTATAGCAGATACCACTGTATGTGTGGGGCCATTCCTCCGATCAATGCATGGATAGTCAGCTTCATTACCTATCTGAAGGTGGCCTCTCTCCAGCTCCAGCCCAATTCCTACGCTATTCTGGTGTGCTTATTCGTTATCATCCAGAGGAGGTATGGGCTCCCTCCTTCTAACCGGGAAATTCGATACTTGTATAATCTGAGAGGCTACAAGAAGGGGTCTCCGTATGTTAGTTTAGAAGCGGCCATGCCCTTCAAACCGGTCTTGGACTTATATTCAAAGTTCACCATGTTTAAGAAAGAATGGTTTTTTATCAAGGACAATTCTATCTCCTTCCGCCTCTTCATTTCTGACTGTAAGTTGAACTTTATTTACAATTTCCTTGTTCCGACTGCAGTGCTTCTTCTGATATGCTTTTATTTTTTGCTAGCAGCAGGTGGCTTTTCAGTCGTAGAGAGTGATTCCCTGGTCCAGATGGCTGCGGAAATAAAGGCCATTTCGAGACGGGACAGGTCGGCTTCTTTCCTGATCAGGAATGCTACTCTCCTGGAGCACAACTTGATCCTGCCACACCAATCCGTGGTTAAGCAGAGAGATATGGCTGAGGAGAAGGCTGCCAAAGCCAAGGAAGGGGCCACGGTGAAAAGTGGCACGAGGGAACCTTTTACAAAGCCTCCCGTCGTCGGAGGTAAGAAGCTTAAGAAGTCCGATGGTCCCGTAGCACTTGCCCAATTGCTCCGAGAGAGGAAGATGTGGAGGAAGATAGAGGTGGGGGTGAAGGAGGAGATGGACAGAGCGGTAGTGGCGTTGGTGCCTTAACCTCCGGGCAAGCGGGAGAGATTCATGATTGGACGGATGATGCTTTCCGTCAAGCTTTTCGGGAGTCGGAGGAAGGATCGGCTTTAGTTGAGAAGGCTAAGGGGGTTGACAAGACTGGGGCTGGCGCCGATCCATTCTCTGAGAGTTCTTCAGCTAAGGCGACTCCAGCGATTCAAGGTGAACTTTTGACTTCTGCAGACTCCATTTACGATAGGGACTTAGGAATATTTTATGGTTCGCTTCTGTCTTGGAATGAGATTCAGGATTTATTGCAATATCCTACTCCTCCGCAGGGTTTGTATAATAGATGTGCCTTCTCACTCTTTTAACCGTAACATATTTCTTGAATTATGGATTACTGTATGTTCGTAACACTTGGTTTCTATCCCAGGAGCAGGTAAGGCGGCCAAGACATCAGATATTCGGCACCGCCTTGAACAGTGTAAGCTACTCAAAGCTTCTGCCAAACCAAAGCCGCCAACTAGCCGTCCTGGGGATGTAGTTAGATATCGCCCTCTTCTTGGAGTTATTGAAGAAGATATGCAAAAGAGGAAGAGGGGCTGATCTTCATTTGAACTTTCACCTGGCCCTCAACCTCCAGTCCAGCCCGCCCATGATATTACTGAGGAGGATACTGAGTTCATGCCTTCCCCCCATCTGTCTGAAAATCCAACCGTCACTCCGATAGACCGTCCTGGTTTGGGTCGCAACCCATTTGCCGGCCACCCAGATCTGGACCCGAGTTTACAGGATATCTCTTTTGACGAGGCCACGGGTGAGCATCTTCTTTCCCGCAATCCCATGGTACGGGTGCTTGATGAGGCTAAGTCCTTAGACCTCGATTTGCTTACTACTCGGATAGTTACCATGGGGGACGAAGCTAAGGCTAATATTGATTGGGTCGCGGAGGAGACCAGGAAGTTGATGGGGCATCATGCCCGTCTGGTCAAGGCTGGAGAGGAGATTGGGAGTGCTAATATTCGGTTGCGGCTAAAGGTTGCTGATCAGGCCAAACAGCTTGCCGATCAAGTCATTCAGATTTCTCAACACGAGGCAGCCTCCAGGCGGTTGAAGGAGACTATGGAAGAGGCGAGGGCAGAACTACGAAAGATGGAGGTCGCCTGCAAGGAGAGGATTGACATAGCCATTGCTACAGTGGATGAGGTTTGAAGGGCGGATCTCGAGCAAGTAGAGGAGTTATCTGGGAGGTTTGAGGCCGCAGAGCTTGCTCAGGCCAGGCTAAAGGAAGAGATGGAGGAAATGAGGAGGTCTCTCCAGGCTGACCGCTTGAGATATCGATCGGAGAGGGATGTTGCCGTCGCTAAGTTGCTTTCTTCCGAGGCCCGGGTGAGGGAGTTTGAGGAGTATGAGGGGATGATGGATGAGATGTTGCAGGACATGTACTTCCGTACCTAGAAGCAGGGTAATCTATCCTGGATGGATGACTATCCCCGGATCATGGCTAGGATATATCTCCGGGCTTTGGAGGAGGCCAAGGCCGATGCGGATAAGGAAGGTGGAGCGGCATTCAGGATGGATATGGTCACCGCCCAGTTTTCAAAGGAGGAGAAGGTAGCGGTGAAGGAGGGGATGCAGCTACTCGCTACGGAGGAAGCCGGTGTGCAGTTGGGGGATGAGGACCAAGAAGCAGGTGTTGGTGAGTTTTCTCTTTTTAGCTTTTCATAACTTGATCGTTCGCTGTTTATCTGATGGATTCTTCTCCTGAATTGGACAGGTGGGACCTCTGGTCAACATGCTGGGAGTTCCGATCCAGCAACCAAGTTGATTCGGAGAGCTGGTTCTGAGGTGTAGTGGTTAGCACTAATGCAGCTAGTTATTTTAATTGGTCTGCTTGACGTTCCTGTATATGCTAGTTCAAAACATTAATGTACTTTCGAGATGTAATTATGTCATTGAATGACTTTATGTAAGTTTATAACACAAGCTGATTCTGTTATATTTTGAATGCTGTTATTATTTTGATGTGCTGCATAAGAAGTATAACTATGCATATGCATGTGATTTAGTTGTGTTTGATGTTAAGTTCTTCTTGAAATATAACTTCATGCTTTGCAATGTTAGTGTGATGTATGAATAAGTTGTAGTTACATGTTTATGTACAAGAGAAGAGAGTACCGCCCTTCATGTTTTAGTTGCAGGGGGTAGCTTTGAGCGTCTTGTGTAACTGGTCATGGATACGGCTGAGTGCCTTGTTATCCAGTTTGAGGGCTCTGATCCTTATGAGCGAATGTCTCCTAATCGATGTCCTGTACTTTAGGGACCGTTACACAGGATAGGAGAAAAGTATTTAAATGGAATGGAAATATAGGAAAAGTAAAACTTCCAGTCACGGAAGGCCGTCGATGTTCTTAAGTTCGTGGCAAACGGGTTTTGTAGTCACTTTCCCTAGCTGTGGGTCTTGGAGACATTTGTCACCCATCTTACGCCTCTGCGGGGAGTTTTCTTTTTTACCACAGCCGTACTTAAGGCATATCGGAGCAGAGATCGCGCACAGTAACTACCCGAGCCATTATGGCCCGTAATCGTGGGTATTATTCGATTTACTGTGGCCGGCTAGCGTGGGTGCCGATCGTCAACCGTGAACTACCCCTGGCTGGCCACACCTTATGTTGGGGCTTAAAATAGGTCCACAGTTGCCGGCGAGCCGAACGCCGTAATGAGCTGCCATCGGCTATAGTCGGCCTTCGTGATGGCTTATAATCGGCTCATTACAGTTGGCTTTAAGGGCAGTCGCGAGCAATGAGTTAACCCGCAGCAGAGGGATGCTGGAGCAAAAGTGTCTCATTGGCGAGTGCATAGAATCGCATAGTACCTGTTAGGCCTTGTCCAGATGAGGCCGTGCCCTGATGTGGCTTGAATGGAGGTGCCATTACACAGAATTTTGTTCAAAAGAAAAGGATACAGTTAACAAGTAGCCAAGATATAAAGGAACAAGTTAAAAAGAGACAAGATTTTTAAAGTGGTTCGGCACGAAAATGCCTACGTCCACTGATCCTCTTTGTTAATTCACTTCATATGGGCAGTACAAGTTAAGAAAAGTATCGACGGAGGTGTTGGATGTTCCATGCCCTCTGGAACACCACTCCGTCCACTTATGACAAAATATAGGCTCCGTTGCGGAGATCTTTATGAATTACGTAGGGTCCGTCCCAGATTGGGTCTAGTGCTCCGGGGCGTGGGAAAATCCGCTTGAGGGCAAGATCTCCTTCTTGTAAGCTGCGATGCTTGACTTTGGAGTTGTATTGTGCTGCAACTTTCTGCTTATGAGCTGTTGCTTTGAGTGCTGCATCGTTTCTTCTCTCCTCAATTAGATCCAAAGACATGAGGAGGAGTTCTTCGTTCTCTTCCGGGTTGTAGTGGATCCTACGGTGAGAGGGCACTATAGTTTCAACTGGGAGCATGGCCTCCGATCCGTATGCCAAAGAGAAGGGAGTATGCCCTGTTGAAGTTCTGTAAGATGTGCGATATCCCAAAGTGCCGTAGGAAGTTCGTCCACCCAAGCGCCTTTCGACTTTTCAAGTTTCTTCTTGATTAAGGTTTTGAGAATCTTGTTGACAACTTCGACTTGTCCGTTTGCTTGAGGATAAGCTACAGATGAGAAGCTTTTGTGAATTTCGTGCTCTTGGCACCAATCGGCGAATTCTTCGCTGTCAAATTGAAGTCCGTTGTCTGATATGATCTTGAGTGGGACTCCGTACCTGCACCGAATATTTTTGATCAAGAAGTTGATAACTTTTGCCGAGGATATTTTATTTAGAGGTTCCGCCTCCACCCATTTGGTGAAATAGTCAACTGCCACTATAGCATATTTGGCTCCGCCTCGGCCCTTTGGTGTAACGATTCGAATTTTTCGCGTTCGAAAATCGACATCCATACTTCACATTGTACTCGAATGCCGCAGATTCGACCGTTCAAATTCGAGTCGCCGGAGCTTATAACACATTAAGTAAATAACACAGCGGAAGAAATGAATAATATATATCAATGTACAACAATTGATACAATATCTGATACAACAGAATGATACAATAAACATCAATATACATCAGAGATACAAAGAAATAGCAGCGGAAAGAAAAGATAACACAGCAGCGGAACAAATCTCCAAAATGGCCTTCAAGAAAGAACTCCAGTATTAGTAATCTCCATCTTCAAAGCACCAATCCAGAAATAGCTCGAACTCCCAAATCAAGATGAAGAGAAGCAACTCGATCCAAAATGCGATTGCCAAATCCTAAGGCTGAAAGCTATCGGATCTACACCTACTAGAGATTATCTGAAAACCCCAACTCTAGACTGCCCGTGTGGGAAAATAGTGGGCACCCAGAGTTTAGGAAAGGAACAATAAACTCCAGGTCAGTCATGGGACTGGTATGAGCAAACAAAAACATTTGGTCTTTTAAAACAAACAACAGAATTTAAATTTAAAATCCGCAATGCTTTTTTGAAAAATGAAACTACCATAAGGCCTCCCGGCACACACACAATGCAAACGCACACATGGGGGAGATTTCTCCTTATGATAGTCAAACATGCTTACTACGAGAAAAATCCTTTGATATTATTACTAGTGCATAGTGGAAAATCTTTCGAAAGTATAATATAAATCCTAGCCAGCATAGGTACCATGATACTATGCCTACTATAGCTGCCATGTTAAATGGCAGGTTCTACAACTAAAACCGTACAAGGCACGTATTGGATGAATGGATTTCCAACAAATGGTCAGGCTAAGGAACTTCCTACTGCCACATGGGATCGCCTCTGGCGGGACGTCCCGAGAAACTAACGTTACGGTTAGATCTCTGCCAACACAAGGCCGGGTTACCTCTGTAACTAGGTAACTACTACACGAATATGCCATCCCCCGGTCCTTTGGGACCTTTATCCGAGGCGCCTCAAAGCAACAACCACACAGTAAATGAGATTGGAGCAACCACATAGGTTAAATACCAGGGCTCCATACCTGATACCACCCTTTACCAGAAGGGAATGACACACCCTAAAGGGAGCGACCCTCATAACCTTGCCGCATCTTTCCTGTTTCGACCATTTCCGGGGAGTGAGGTCCTGATGCAGTCTCGTCCACAAAGCTACGCTTTGTGCAACAAAGCCATGCTTTGGGTCAACAGATGACCAAAGCAATGATCACAAAGATAAATGATCAAACAAATGATCATATCACAAATGATCAACCAATGATCATCACACAGCAGCACTCAGCATGCCACATTACCAAATTGGGAATATCACTGATAAATATCAACTACATAACCTCTGAGCTCGTACGTCTCAGAGAAGGGTGTTAAGCTGAGAGAATAAATTCTCCGCCACCAGGCAGAAATGTATTTGATAGGAATCAGTTAACATCTCAAAGTGTAATGTCGGACATACAACCATACAAGTCTGTCCCGGGTTCGAACAGAACCGAAGGCACTTCCGAAGAAGCCCTTGCAAATCCGGATAATCCCTAATCACGTCCGGACTTCCCATCACATATGAAGATCTCTATACCGGGGATCAGCCAGTGCAGAGACAATCGATGAGTTACCCTTTTGTTTTCGGAAATATCCGGTCTTCACCACCGGTCTTCAATTGCTATCCATAACGTCGTATCACTATTCGGAATGGCTATATGACACTAGGTCCTCTCCCGGCTAAACCGAATAATGAGCGCCATATTTTAAAACATATGGATATGGGATTTTAGTTAAGTCACAACTTATAAAATCCAAAACTTTTCTTTCAAATGGTTAAACAAATTACCATTTTAAATCTTTAAACAAAAAGATTTATTTCACAAAGTTTCACCTAGTTTCACAAAGATCTATTCATAGATTTCAAAACAACTTCCATTTCAATTGGATTAACTCAATAAATCTTTAAATTAAAGATTTAATTTATAGCTTTCAAAAACCCGTTCCAAAGATTTATTTATAACTTGGAATACCATTTTCATTTCAAAACTTGAATTCCTTTTATCACACATTGAAAATCCATTTCTTATATGAAAGCTTCTATTATTGGAAAACAACAGTTTTCGTTTCAGAAAAGTCCGATTTATACAAGTTGGAATCTTGGGTTAATTTTAAATTTCAAAACATCACTTTTAAATTGGTTTAAAAACCCCATATAAACCCATTTATAAGTTGAATAACTTTTTAAAACCCTAGTTTCCAAATCATAGAATTCAATTCAATTATTGAATTCAAATTTAACTCAAATTATTTAAAATTTCAAAACTCAATCGAGTTATTCAAAATAACTTGTATTTTTGAAATTCATTTTTTTCAAAAACTTCAATTCTAATTCCAAAACTATTTTGGATTCAAAAATTCAAATTTTAAAACAATTTCAAAATCTGTGACTTAACCCATTTCCACGTGCAATCCATATTTGTGTGTGTATAAGTGTGGTCCAGGGGTTTTACACAATAGTGCACAACATCATCATCACAGATTCAATCATAAAGATAAGCGGTATAACCCATAGCGCTTATCTATATTCACAGATTCATAGATAAAGTAAATTATCAATCACAAAAATTCACTAATATGATTCGATGTGGGTTTCGGATAACCAGCTGGAATCCGACTCCCTGTCGCATCGAAATTCGAATGTCGTTTTACGGGTCAAAGGGTTTCATATTCATACAACAGTATATTCATCACAAATATAGCAGATCAGCACAAAGTATCACATAGCATCACATCACATATCAAATATATCAATCCATCACACAACATTCAATAACAATCAGCATCTACAATTAAGATGAATAAACTGCGTGGTTTAAATTTATTACCTACATGATTACTTTCATTTATTATTCCTAATTAATTAACTATCCATATTTATTCAATTAATAAATCTTCAATCATTAATTTAAAATCTAATATCATTCAATTAATGATTTCTTAATTACAAATTAATTATTCCAAGAAAAATTAATCTTAAACTTTAATTAATCAAATTAAAACCCTTAATTACTTTAATTAATTATCCATTTCTTAATTAATTAATTATATTAATTATTTATTTGTACTACCTTAATAAATAAATGAA
Organism: Allium cepa; assembly: GCA_030765085.1. Taxonomy (NCBI): domain Eukaryota; kingdom Viridiplantae; phylum Streptophyta; class Magnoliopsida; order Asparagales; family Amaryllidaceae; genus Allium; species Allium cepa. The sequence continues at coordinate 621,447,607 of CM060942.1, forward strand.
TTACAAATCATTATACTTTTCTTTATCTTTAAATAAACCTTCCTTATTTAAATTATGCATTTAAAAACAAAATGTTTTTAAATTTACATTAAATTCCATTTAACATTTTCTTTAAACTCAAGACTCAAATTTGTCTTAAATAAGAGTTTAAAACAATACACAACTTAATCTTATATGTTTAAAAGAAACATATACCTTATAAATGAGTTTTAAAAAGAATTTAAATTTCAATTCAAATTAATTTAAAAATTACTTAAAAATTTCCAAATTGAAATACAACTTCCATCTCATTTTAGTTTTAAATTCTTTAAAACTCTTTCTATAATTTACACCTACAATTAAAATGCAAATCATTTGATCATTAAAAACAATTCAATTTAAACCTTTATTTAAAACTGAAGTTTAAATTTTAAATCCAGATTTTAAAAACTCAGATTGAATTCATTTTGAATTTTTTAAATTAAATACTTAACCTTCCATACTAAATGCAAATCACATATGCATTTCCATAAGGAGTTTGAAAATCAAATTTAAATTTTAAAAACCATCAATGATTTCAAATTCCAGATAAATCAAATTTGAATTCATATTCAAATTCAACTTAAATTCAGTTTTAAACCTATACCTGCAAAATTTAATTTTACCTTAATATTTAAAACAGAAAACAGTTTTCTGTTTATTTTAAAAAAAAACAAACTTTGAATTTTCCTGAAATTATTTCAACAGAATTCATACTTATTTGAATTCATATTCAAATTCAGGTTCTTAAAGCCTAAGTCCAAATTAAGTTTACATTTTAAACTTTCACTTTCAATTTTAAAAACTGCAAACAGTTTTCCTGTTTCTTTATTATTTTTTTAAGAAAAACCAATTTAAAATTTCTGCATTTAAATTATTACAAAATAAGAATCCAAACAATTTGAATTCATCCTTATATTCAAGCTAAATCCTAAGTTTAATTTCCAGACTTAAACTAAAACTTTATTTTTAAAATTCTAAAAACAGAACAGAACAGTTTCTGTTGAATTTTGAACCTCTTACATTCTTTAATTTAAAATGTTTTCAAATTTCAGATTTTGAATTATTTAAATCTATAACTAAATTCAGGTTCCAACTGATTTCAAATTTTAAGTTTATATTCCTATTATTACTTCAACTTAATTCTTTTAAAAACCTGGAAACAATTCTGTTTCCAATATTCAAACCTGTAACAAAAGGTATACTCGAGTCACCATAAAATTTACTTTGAGACAAAATCTACCCCGCTTCGAGTTTCTTCTCAAAAATCCCGAGGCCATCCCGAGCAAAAATCCCTGCAACCCAAACACCAACCTCCTGCATAACAGACCAAACCCCCACCCTTCAAACCTGTCATCACCAATCTCTCCACCTCTCGACCACCATCAACATCCAAACTCCGGTGGTAGCTTCATCACTACACCATCTATCAATACCCACCACAGCTTTGAACTCGATGCACCCTTGAAGCCACAGCACCCAAAACATTATAAACACAGTAACTAGGGTTCTTGACAGAAATTCCCAAATTTCATTCTCAAATTTGAATTGCAAACAAATTCAATAATTTTCCTATAATCTATGCTAGACGACTACTTCCAGCAAACCAATTCAACTAGTTCAAATGCAAGGATCACTGATCTTGATCAAAAGTAAAATACAGTAAATTTTCAAAAGAAACTGCATTTTATTTTAACACTGTAAATTTTAACTTTAGTTTTAAAATCCTGGAATTCTCTTAATGATTCTATTAGTAACCTTATGCTATTCTAAAACATCATGATTTATTCAAAGCTAAGTAATAACAACAATAAAAAAAAAAGTCAAAGAAAAAAAATCCAAAAATCAAACATCAGTTGAAATTTTAGAAAATCACACATGCACAATCATAATCCTGTTCACAAACACATACTTGCAGATCATTTCATAAATATTTATCTGAAATTCATAAGCATGAATAACTACCTATTAAACAGTTTGTAAAAGTTTGAGTTACTCACCATTTTGTAAAATTGCAGAGCACAATCAATTTCAGGGCATTGATTCAATTTGCAGAGCAAAATAAATTGCAGGGCCCAGAGTTTTGAAATGCAGGCTTGTATGCTTGTTTCAGATCCAAATTATCTTGAAAACATGAATGCAGACCTCTGCCTTTAAAAATGATGCTAGCTTGATAATTTCAGATGCAGTTTTCCCAAGGTTCTACATGCAGGCTCTACTTGATGCATGCAGGCCTCTTGCTTGTAAATGAAATGCAGAGCTTCAACTTGTTTTTACCAGATTTTGAAGATTTCATAAATGCATGATTAAGTCTGTTGCATGCAGGCCTCTGAAATGCAGGTTCTATGATTGAATTTGCAGATGCAAAGAAATGCAGGGTCCCCTTGCATTTCCAGATTATGAAAATATGAAATGCAGCCCCTTTGTTTCCAGAGTTTGATATTTGATTGCCTCTTCAATTTTCCAGATTTTTTTTTAGTTTAATCTGAGAATTGTAAAACTGAGTTGCCAATTTTTTTTTTTTGATATCTATGCTTTAGACAGCTTTATGTATTAGAATAGGTGAGGCCACATCTCTTTTTACTGTTTGTTTCAGATTTTGTGAGATATGGTTTGATTGCATTATGGGAAAATGAAGAGTTCTTGTAATTTTTAATCTTATTATTTTATTTAAACAATTAAATTGAATGCCATTTGTATATATGTATAGATATGTAAGATCTTTAAGGTATGTTATGTTGGTTTGTATGTACACATACACAGTATCCTTATGTTTTCTTATGTATAGATACCTAAAGCTTCATTCATTCTTGTTTTAATATAGAAGTAATTTGTATTATTTATATTTTCATATGTTAACATTCATTTTAAATTTGAAATCAATTCCAATATGTATTCAATCCTTATGCCAATATTATTTTAAACTTTTATTACTCATTTTATACACATTTTGTTTTATTAATTTTAAAGAAAGAAATGATTTTAACTAATTATGTTTTTAATAAATAACCCATATAAAATAGTATTTAGTTTTAAACAATTGTTTTTGAAAATCATTTATATCTAATTCAAAATAAAATTTTCAAAAGAAATATTACCAAATTTCTACTAGTATAAAATTATGTGGTTTTCAAATCCAATTTTATAAATATATACATTTTGAATTTTCAAAATCAAAATCTTATTTAAAATTTTAACTTTCAATATATACATATTTATTCAAATTATAGTGCATATTCATCTCAAATAAAATTATCCTTAAATTCCCACCAAATTTCTATTTATAATCTAAAATTTTAAGTTAATTTTGGAAATCTCAAATTAATTCACAATTAAATTCACAGTTTAAATTCAAAATCAATTTAATTATTGAATTATTTCGGCTAATATTTCAGGAATGTTACATTTGGCATTTCGCCAATTAATTCAATTCCCTATACTGCAAAGGGCCAAGGGCTGGTCATTTGAGTAATCTCATTTGTGGGTAGTCGAGGAATCTTGGAAAATTTCTAACATCTGTCGCATTTCTTGACAAAGTCCAAGGCATCTTTGTTTAAAGTGGGCCAGTAATATCCATATCGGAGTATCTTCTTTGCCATAGTCTGCCCTCCAGTGTGATCTCCGCAACTTCCTTGATGGATGTTGGATAAGACTTCCCTGGCTTCCCTTCCAGCGATACATCTTAATAAGGGATTAGAGAAGCCACGCCGATAGAGGATGCCTTCTTGTAATGTATAGCGGGAAGGTTTCCTTAAGAGTTTCTTGATTTCGTTACGCCTGTCGGGCAGTGTGCCATCTTGTAAATATTTCCGGATAGGAGTCATCCAAGTTTCTTCGTCGATTGCAGCTATCAGATTCACTTGCTCGAAACTTGGTGCCAACTGTTTTGAGATGGTTAATGCTCCTAAAATAGTGATGTTCTCCATACTAGCTTGCTTTGCTAGTTCGTCGGCCTCTTGGTTCTCTTCTCGAGGAATGTGTTTGATTAGATAGTGATCCAATTGATTGAGCAGCAGCTTGGTTTTTTTAGATATGTTGTGAGTCGTTCTCCTCGAGTCTGGAAGTCTCCCAGTATTTGATTTACAACGAGTTGAGAATCACTATGGAGACATAAAGAACCGACTCCAATCTCCAAGGCCAGTTCTAATCCAGCTATCACCGCTTCGTATTCTGCGTCATTGTTGGTGGCAACGAATTCCAACCTTAGGGCGTAGTGCAGCTTCTTTCCCCTGGGGGTGATTATCACAACACCTGCCCCCGAGCCTTGTTCGTTCGACGCTCCATCTACGAAGAGACTCCACTTGATATCTTCCGCTATTTCAGATTGCTCCTTACCTTCGTTAGTAGTGAATTCGGCAATGAAATCAGCTATGGCTTGCCCCTTGATAGCGGTGCGAGGATGGTAAGTGATATCATATTGACTTAGTTCGATGCACCACTCAAGTAATCGCCCAGAAGTGTCGGGGCGATGGAGCACTTGCCTTAGCGGTTGATTGGTTAAAACTCTGACGGAATGAGACTGGAAATAGTGTCGCAGTTTCCGTGACGTGATAAGCAAACAGTATGCTAGCTTTTCAAGTTTAGGGTATCTGGCTTCTGCCCCTGTGAATCTCTTGCTTACAAAGTATACTGGTCGCTGTGCGTGGTTGTCTTCTCTCACCAAAGCGGCGCTCAAAGCGTGGGACGATACAGCAAGGTATAGGTATAGTTCATCGCCTTCATTTGGAGTTGAGAGTACTGGTGGTCTCTGGAGGTGTCCGATTAAGTTAAGGAAGGCTGTCGAGCATTCGTCAGTCCATTCGAACTTTCCTTTGTCTTTCTTTAGAGCTTCGAAGAATGGGATGCATTTGTCGGTTGCTTTAGAGATGAACCTACTTAGGGCGGCCACTTTCCCATTTAGGCTTTGCATCTCTCTTCGAGTGGATGGTATCTTGATATCTTGCAAAGCTCGAACTTGTTCGGGGTTTGCTTCAATCCCCCTCGCATGAACGATGAATCCCAAGAACTTTCCCGATGATACTCCGAAGGAGAACTTTAGAGGGTTCAATTTCATTCCATATTGGCGAAGTACTTGAAACATCTCGTCCAAGTGGTTTATATGATCGTTGGCTTTCCTCGATTTTACCAGCATGTCATCCACATAAACTTCCATAGTTTGTCCTATTAGTTCCGCAAACATTTTGTTGACAAGGCGCTGATAAGTAGCTCCGGCGTTTTTAAGTCCAAAAGGCATTACTTTGTAGCAGTATAATCCCCGGTCAGTGATGAAACTAGTGTGGTCTTGATCGGGGGCGTGCATAGGGATCTGGTTATATCTCGAGTATGCGTCCATAAAGGATAAGAGTTCGTGCCCGGTAGTGCTGTCCACGAGTTGGTCGATTCAGGGGAGCGGGAAGCAGTCTTTCGGGCAAGCGTCATTTAAGTTGGAGAAATCGATGCATGTTCGCCACTTCACATTAGCTTTCTTTACCAGTACCGGGTTGGCGATCCATTCCGGGTAGATGGCTTCACGTATGAAATCATTGGCAAGTAAGTTCTTTACTTCTTCCTCGAGGGCTGCTGATCGTTCTGCCCCCATGCTCCTCTTTTTCTGCTTCATTGGCACCTTGGTGGGATCTATGTTCAGCATGTGGCATGCTACGTCTAGGGAGATTCCCGTCATGTCAGCGTGCGTCCATGCAAATACATCCATGTTGTGGCTAAGAAAATCAATGAGTTGATTCTTTAGTTCTCTTTTTAACTGAGACCCGACTCTCAGCAGTCTACTTGGGTCGTGTTTGTCTACAGATACGAATTCCATAGCTTCTGCAGGCTCGGCGGTGGCCTCCTCCGCTTTGTCCCTGGGGTCTAATTCGTTGAAAGGATCACTAGTATATCAAAGAGGAGGGGCTTTCTTTAGTTGCTATGCTTCCAATCTTTTCATGCAGAGAGTAGACTCTGCATTTTTCCCTTTATCTTTTCTGCGATTATTGCGAAGTTCAGTCACATAGCAGTCTCGAGCAGCGTCTTGATCTCCCTCCACTTCTCCTATTCCGTTATCTATTGGAAATTTCATCTTCAGGCACCATGGGGCTAGGACAATTTGGAAGTCGGACAAGGCTGGTCTTCCCAAGAAGGCGTTGTAGGCCGAATGGTTCTCTATTAGTACGAACGTTTGTTTTCGCACAGCGGAGCGGGGATGACTACCTATTTCGACAAAGAGATCCAGTTGCCCGAGGGGTACCTTTGCATCTCCAGTGAAACCATGTAGTGGTTTGTTGCAGGGAGATACATCCTTCATTGACAGCTTCATTTTGTCGAAAGCATGCTTGAATAGGATATTTACTGAACTTCCAGTATCTATTAAAATTCGAAAAAATTTGGCTGGACCGAACAAGGCAGAGATGACCATAGGGTCCATGTGTGGGTACTGTCTTCCCTCTAGATCACGCCTACTGAATGTGATGTCGTCACTCTCTTTCCGTTTTGGGTGGCGTTCTTCTGTAATAGAATTAACGTAGCCTTCATTGTTTCTAAGTGACTTGCCGTATCTTTCCTTCTCTGCCCAGCTTCTGTCTGCGATGTGTGGTCCTCCCGAGATGGTATGGACCACTATCTTCTCTTGACTAGAGCCGTTGGTGTTGCGATTTCCTCCACTTACTTCCGGGAGGGGTAGCCTAAGATTCTCATTGGTAGGAGTCGAAATCCTGTTCTGGCTCTTCACATAGCGTTCCAGCCTCTTCCTTCTGATGTGTTCTTCAATTAAATCCCGGAGATGGTGGCATTCGTTGGTGTCATGTCCATGGGATTCGTGGAAGCAGCAGAACTTTCCTGACTTGAGTGTGTTATCTGGCTCCTTCTTGTGCGGGGGGCGCTTGTATCTAACTTCGTCTTGAGTGGCCAGGAAGATGTTTTCGATCGTTTCATTCAAAGGAGTGTAAGAGTCAAATCTTGGTCCTGGTCGATATAAGCGCTTTTCTCCCTTTTTGCCCCCAGCATTGTCTCTAGAGTCATTTCTTCGAACATCCTTTGCTGCAGCGAGGAACCTGTCTGGAGCCGTCTTGGCCTGTTGCTCTGATTGCCTCTCAGTGGCGGCGTCCTCAAGTCTCATATACTTTCCAGCTTCATGAAAGAAATCTGGTAACGTAGCTGGTTTTTCTTTGGTTAGTCTTCTAGCAAATTTAGTATCTAGATGTACACCACTGCAGAGGGCCATTAGGATGAGTTTCTCGTCGGCGTCTTGGACTACGGCTGCCGCGGCGTTGAATCGGGTTAGATATTGTTGCAATGTCTCTCTGCGCTTCTGTTTGATATTGGATAAGGAATAAGCATCCTTGGGTTGCTCCACATGAATGCGGAACTGACTGATGAAATTTTCTTTCAACATTTCCCATGAGCTGATGGACCCTTGGGGTAAGTGGCAGAACCAGGAGGTAGCTAGATCTGCCAAGAAGAGTGGGAAGCATTTACATAACACTCCCTCTGTTGCTCTGCTCACTAGCATATGCTGGGTGTATCTCTGTAAGTGTATGATGGGGTCAGAGGTTCCCTTGTAAGGTTCCATCGTTTGCATTTTCCATTCCCGGGGGGTGATGGCAGTTTCGATATTGCGGGTGAAGGGGTTGGTTACCCTAGCGCCTATTCCCCGATCCCTCTGCTCCCGTTGGACGCACTCTTTGAACAATCGCGCCATCCTTTCATCAGAACTTGGGGCGGATAGAAAGGAGTTCGGTTCTTCTCTGCGAGATTGAGTCCGTCCATACGGCTTGTAGGGATGGTATCGTCTGTCACTCCTAACATTCTCCAAAGGCTGCCTCTGCTCTTCCGGGGGCATGCTGGGGTCAGCCATAGTTGGCCCTTGCCTTGATCTTCCCCTGCTGTGTTCTGTTCTCAGCGCTTCCTCGGGTCCAACTTCGGGCTGGACTCCAGCTCGGCCCCGTCTACTGGTGTTTTCATGGTTAGGTAGCATGACAGGCTCAGCTACATCCGACCCCTGCCTGACACCTCCCCTGTTGGGTTCGGTTCCAAGTGTTTCCTCGGGTCGGAATTCGGGCTGAGTCCGGGCTCGACTCCTACCATGGCTATTTCTGTTGTTAACTTCTTCGAAGAAGAAAGGTCTTTGTTGCCTCCCAGATCCTCCAGATTAGGACTCACCCCATGATTCAGTGTTGCGGTTGGATTCCTCAGCATCCCTTAGACATGACATGAGTTGGTCCACCAGGGCTTCTTGCTGAGATGCGAAGCGGTTAGTTACTTCAGTCACAACCCTGTCTAGATCTTCTCTAGTAATTGGTTGTTCCGTGGCAGGGGCTGTTGGAATTGCCTGATTTTCATCTGGCATTGTTGTTAAAACGGGATGATTCTCCTGATTCGGGGCTACCGGATCTGGGATACTGCTAGTTGCGACGTTCTTTCCTTTGTTAACATCTCTCCTCTGCCTGGAAGTCATGTTGTCAGAGCAAGGAACGATGTTGGGAGAAAGATGGTTGAGTAGGAGGAGCTGTAGCTTCTTGAGTTCAACTCTCAGTGAAAGCACCAAAAATGTTTGCACAAAAAATGGGCAAACACCTCCAAGTCGTATGAGTTAGTTGATTTTATGTTGTTTCTAGTGATTTGGATAATTTACACAAATATATGAAAAGCAAGGACTAAATTGTAAAAGACACACAGATTTATAGTGGTTCGGCCAGAACGTTCCTACGTCCACTTTATATGTTATTCTCCTTTTTCTTTTAGATTACAAATACAAAGCTTTGTATATCAGTATATGAAAGTTGTTTGAAAGTTCCTTCCGTGCTTGAGCTCTCAAACTTGTCTGCCATTGTTGTACCCCTGCCCCTCTATTTATAGAGTGAGGCTGGGGGCAAGGGTCTTGGATGTATATAGTTGATGGTGGGCCTGGGCTGTAGCAATCTGGCCTGGCACATCTGGTTCGGCGGAGCTTGGTTCGGTCGTGGTTGGAGTGGCTTTGGTCCGGTAGGACGTTGGTCCGGTGGTGAGATGAAGGGGAGTTGGTCCGGCATTATTGGACTTGGGGGTTTGGTCCGGCAATTGGTTGATCCGGTGGTGAGATGGAGGTGAGGTAATGGATGGTCCGGTCCGGTGTGGATTTGGTCCGGTGAAGGCGAGGTAATGGAGTTTGGCTCGGCAGGGAAGTTGGTCCGGTACCTAATGCTTCGGTACCGAATGGTCTGGTTCGGCTTTGAGGTGGGGAGGCTTGGCTTCTCCTTTTCCTTTTGGACCGGTGGCGGCCGAAATGCACCCAACAATACCCAAGTGCAATAATTCACACTATTTCTTTATTGGGATATCACTCCAATTGTCAAAAATTAATTTTAATTACCATTGCTACATTTCATTTTTAACATTTGTTTCATTATAAATTGTAATTTTTTTATTTCTTTCTAAATTTAATTACAAAGATCTAATTAAATTAAACAATTTGTTTATCAAAATTTACGGGTCGTTACACTCTCTCCCACGCAAAACTTTTCGTCCCCGAAAAGGAAAAAGAAGGGAAAAGAAGAATTAAGAAATCAACATATCTTACTTAAAATATTTAATTTATAAACAAATAAATTTACAAAATTAATCAATTTAAATAAAATATACCAATTTATAACTATTAAATCTTTTTATACTCAAATTAGTAAAGTTTGGAAAACGTTTTCTAAGTCCAAAATTTACGGAAATTTCGGCAGAGTCTCCTTTGTACGGAGAGGCTCGGGAGAAATATAGTATCAAATATAACAATATACAGCATGTATTTTCCAAAAAATATATATCCCAACCCGAGAAAAATAATATAATAACGCTATAAACCGTAATCCGAAAACGTACCTGTTTGTCAGGCAATTTACACTTATATTATGAAACCAAATGTGGTAGCAATTGCTTCCATAACCCGCATTTCACTTATATAATCCAAAAGAGTTAACAATTATAAAAATGAAATGTTTAAAGTTGTTTCAACCACTAACAACAATCAATATAAACATCAATCATTAGCACCCAACATCATACACATCATATACAATCAACGCCAATCAATCATTCATTCATATCAAACAAAACAAATAGTTGTTCGGGTTCAACTTTAAATTGCACAGAATGGAAAATAAACTACTTAATGCACCATTTACTTAATAGTCTTAGATGAAACTAAATAGATTATTCATTCATCCAAACGATTTTAAAGTATCATTGCCCAAACAACCATAAACCAAACACACAACAATTTCCAACAATAGATTAAGTTCATTCTTTTAATTTCGTTTCATAATATTCGTTGTTTGGTTTCTTTTTCATTCATATAATGATATATCTTTTTAATTTACATCTATTTCTTACAATTTTATTTAGAAATAACTTCAACTTATTTACTTAAGTTTAAAATTTCTTACTTACAGTACCTGCCTTCTGTTATATTTAATTAGTAGTATTTCAGTTATACTTAAGTTTATAACAATTACAACATCAAATTCTTATTTAAAGGAATTTCATTACATACTTTCATTACCTCAAATTTATTACTTGTATAATATCAATTACATTTTCTTATTAAACATTAAAACTTTTAATACTGGGTAAGTTACATGTATGCTTTTAAGGATGCAATTGAAAATCATACAAGTTTTCCTCATTTCTTTTAAATTTCAACAATCATAACTTTTGTCTTAGAGGATACACATTCCAAATTTTCTTGTAATTTCATTTTCGACCTAGCATTTTATCTCTTATTTTAAATTAAAGGTTGCAATCATTAATTAGTTACATTCCATTTCACTACAATAATTGAAACTATTAATTAATCAGTTAACAAAAACTTAAGAACTAAATACCAGGTTAAATTTAAATACAATAGATAAATGTATATACTTACAATTTATATATCCAATTATATTTAAAACAATTTAAAATTTATATTTATTTATCAAAATAAATTTGCAGTAAAACTACTACAGTGGCCTTCCCACTTTGAAACTCGAAAATGAATGTCAATGATGCGTGCACTCATCACCGAAATTATTTTGCAGCGAAAGAGAGGGGAGTACAGAACTTATTTCCTCCAAAATTTCTTTAAAACAATTCTTTCAAATTATTTTGAAATATTTATATTAGAAAATACTTCTAAAGAATATTATTATTATTATATTCGAAAATCATTCGAAAGAAAGTTTCAAAACCCCAGAACTTAAATTCTAAATTACCAATTTTTATTTATTTTATTTTCAATCTCATCTCAACTATTATTTATAAATTCCGTTACATAACAACCAATATATTGCAACCAAATGTGTGTGTGCATATATATCATTTATAAGAATTTTTTTATATAGAAACTATAATAGGCAAAATTATTTTGTTCACCTATATTCAAAACAAATATTATGTCGGTCTGTCCTATTCAGTGTTTAGAAATAACTTTTGATGTCATAGTGTCCTATGCACCAACCAGAACCTATAAATACAAGACGGAACAAATTAACACAATATCAAAACCTTTTTATAACACTAAAAAATACGCTCTCTCTCATATATATATATATATATATATATATATATATATATATAGGGTATTACTACCCTATTAATAAAGAGTCCGACCCCACAAAGCTAAGGTTTATCGCTAAACCAAAACTCTGATATCAGATGTAACATCCCACCTTTTTATACGCTTTAAATCGAAGACAAACCACACATGTCAGACTTAAACCATACAGAAGGGCGGATTGTTATGGGGTAAATAAGAAAAAGCAGAGAAAGAAAAAAAATAGAATCTTGCAGTGGAACGATAAAATATAATAATTAAATATACAGTTCATGAAGCTGTTTTATAAAATATTCGATTATACTTATACAATACATATTAGAGTTACACATACCGGAGAAAAATAAATAATGTAGCAGAACAGTATGAATGTAGTGGAAGATTATAATAAATAATAATAATAAATCTTTGTCTTCGTCCCCCAGAATACGGTCTTCCAAATCCTGAAATGCTCAGTCTGACCCGAGCGAATTGAAAAGATAAAACACTCGAGTCAGAACTAAAAGATCTTATGTAAGTTAAATCAACGGTAAAAAATTATGAGTGTAAACGGCGTCGGAGATGTTTACGGGATTTGACATCTCCTACCCAGTGTCTAATGTAAGTGCGGCAACTTAAGAGATGCTTGGGATTCACATCTCCTAAGGATCTGTTAAACTATTTACTATGTAGTAATATTTCGCTAGTATAATAATGTCTACAATAAAATAAACTTACTTTTATATAGCATTAAGGCTTTAAATTTTCCACCTTAACACGTAATAGTCCCAATAGTCCATCTAGTATCATGGTCCCTCCTGATCGGGAAGCCACTAGAGGATACAAGGCTACGGGAGAAAACCAAACCCGTACAAGGCGCGGTAGGGTAAGTGACACGGCACAACTAGGCATGCCAGGGTAGATATACCAATTACACTTCCGTGCCAGTGGTAACGTGTAGCAGCTACTACCGCCCACCTTGAGCCATACCCTAAATCAAAACAATCAAAAGTGGCCACCGAATCAATCTCAAAGTCAGAATATAATATCGCAGGAGTGTGTCCGATCAGAGGAATGACCTCATTATCCCGTCAATTGCTCATGTTTTAGCCACCTTATGCCAACTCACGGGAGTCGGGTCCACGTATATACCTCAAAGAAAACGCCGCCACCATCCTACTTCATTCTGAAATATCCACCGCATACACGGTTTAAAGTGGTTTTCATAGTTGGCAGAGAGTATGACAACTTCCGATCCCGATGTCTTTAACAACCAAACGCTATTATAACACCGCGGTCATTTCAAAATAATTTATACATCAAAACCAGAATATAATATCCATTTCGAAACCATATAAATATGATGTCATGTCCATTTCAAAAACCAAAACCATTATGATATCATTTTTATAAAAACCCAAATCAATATAATATCATTTTTATTCCAAATATATCCTTTTTCCAAAATCATAGCACTTCAAAGTTATAACACTTCGAAAACAAAACACTTGAAGTATAACACTTTCAAATCATAATACTTTGAAAAATCATACTTTGAAACATAATTACATCACTTCAATGGCTTAAATATTAAATTAATTTATATAATGAAGTAGCTTCTTCAATTTCACAAATCAATTCCAAATACAGATTTGAAACCCCAAATAAACCATTTCGATTTCCCTATATTTCAAAGCTTTAATTATTCCACCGTTTCAAAAACATTTCTTTGATAATTCTAAATATATCAAATTCAGATACTATTATTTAGATTTGAAATGTTTACTCAAATATCCAATATCATTTAAGTAAAACTTCTAACTTCAAATAATTGGATCTTCTTTTAATTTATTTTACTTGATAAATTCATTTATATCAACTCGATATTCATTTAAATCACTCTAAACCAAAATCAAGTTATAAAAATCATATCCTTTGAAATCTTAATCTTATTTAAATTTCAAATCAATTTATTCGAGTATAATTCTTAAATAATTTAGTCCAGATCAATTTCATATTTATCTTCCAACCTCAATGTTATTTAAGTCATTATACACTCTATATACAATATAAATTAACAGATACTTAAATCAAATTATATGAAAACAATTTATTATTTAACTTACTATACATTTCAAACAAGTTTATACATAGCTAAAAATCAATAATAAAATAACATTTATGTAACATCTAAAATCAATATTTATATAACCCATATATTTCTTTACAAACCATAGAAATCATTTCAAAATATTTTTATATATAGACCGCGGTGTCTATATATAATTTTCTACCCTATGGTCAAGTGATACAGAAATTTATCATTTCAATCCGTAATTTAAAATGCAAAAAAATACGGTTATATATCATTTCAAACCGCAATCGCGAATGAAATAAAAATGCATAACAACTTGCAGTTTATAACAATATAAAATACAGCATCCATTCAGCAAATATCAATCATCATCCAATTCGAACAATAACATCCACGTGGAACAGATAATAAATAACAGGTAATTACTGGCAATTTATATTTAAAAATAAATTAATTTGACTGGCAGTTTATATGCAATAATAAACTAAATAACAATTTAATTCAATAAATTCAATTTAAATGGAATAATGATAAAAATATACCAAATAGCCATGAATAAATTTCTAATCACATCAGAAATTAATTTGACACACAGATGAAATTTTAGAAGTTGTGAGTGGGTTAAAACACCCACCTTTTGAATTTAAATTGAATTTAAATCCAATTTAAACCCAAAATTTGAACAGTCTCATAATTTGTCCAAACCAGTGCCATAATATCCGGAATTCCAATACGAACCTAGTAAAGAAAACTGCGTCTAAATCCGAACTCGTATGTGAAAATTATTCGAGTTAGAAGATTGAAAACTAAATTAATATAAAAGTAGATAAAATAAAATAAAATAAATCAACGAACCAGATCCGACACGTCACTACTTCATCTATTAGCAGATACAAAACCCTAGTACGCATAACTCCATTCGATAGAGTGAAAACCCGACCCACCACCACACTTTGATTGCCAAAACCAAGCACCACCGGCCACCTACGCCTCACCGACCACCTCCTGTCGTTGTGCCTCCCTCCGCCGTACCGAGCCCCCCTCTGACGCCTCAGATCAACGCCATCACCGAGCCATGTTTTGGGTTACAAACCCTAGAACATGAATCTCGATCACCACATGTCATTCGAGACCGAGCGAAAACCACCGATAACCTCTCAACGACGAGCTCTACAAAACCCATCTCCTAATTTCATCGATAGAAGCTTCGATTAAAACCCAAAATTTAATTTTGACTGCAATTTGTTGTTGAATCGAGCATCAATTCTGAAAATGAACACTTGATGCAGATTCGTATCGTTGAGATCTTCGATATATATTTTTCTCGAATTTTTTTGAGGTGGTTAAATTTTTGGAATTGAATTTGATTTTGAAATTGCAACTAGAGTTAGGGTTTGCCTGCCATTGAAATGAGGAGGTGAAAAGCAATTGTACGTACATACTAAAGATAATGAGAAACAATTAGGGTTTATAACAGGGTATATATAGGCTGGGTTGAAAATAAAGAACGGATCAGATTGGTTTGGACCGTTGAACGATTAATTGCCCGAAAAGTCCATTCTGCCTCCGGAATGAAATTGGGCCAACCCATATATCAAAATAGATGTTTTAAAATATTTTAAAATCAATGGAACAGGTTTTAGATACAAATTCCATCATATGAAGAAGTTATGCTGAAATCAAGTTATTTCAAATCGATTTCAATTAAATCGATTTCTAGGCGTTTCGCGTTCGTACGATCGAACGACAAATTTGATAGCTACGAAACTTGAAATCCTACAAGAATTCACCTTACGGATCCAATGAAACTGGTTTCGTCGAAATCTGAGTCAATGGCCAAAATGTCTATTTTTACGTTAATTAAATAACTTAATAATTAATTAATTAAATCAAAATTTCAATTTCAATTCGATAATTGACAAATTTCATCATTTTTGATTTCTTAATCACTTATAATGATCTAAACAAATTTAAAATGTAAATTTATAGTTGATTAATTTATCAATTTCAGTGTTAGCCTCAATTCATTAAATTCAGAAGTTGAATATAATTCCCAATATTCCCATTTAATTAAATAAATTAATGATTATTCCATTCATTATTGTCAAATAGATGGATTTAACATTGGATTCAAAACTATTACATTAATATTCTCACATTCCATCTTAATTTCAAATAACGTAATATTTAGATATTTTAATTTCATTTAATTGCAATTAATCCAATTATTATAGTTCAAATCCAATAAATTTATCAAACATGATTTTCAATTGTTTCATTCAATCAATTGCCATATTATGGATAGAGTTTACATTGGTTACTTCTTGTTGAATTAACAATCTTCAATGACAAATCAAACCTACCTTAATTGCACAAATTAAGACAATTAACTGCAATTGATTTCACATTAAATTTTAAATTCCATTTATTTGCAATTAATTCAATTATTAAATTTAAATTCCAATAAATTAATAATCTTGAATTTCTATTCCTTTTATTCAACCAATTATCATATTATGAATAAAGTAAATGTTATTTCCTATTATTTACTAAATTCACATTAACAAAATATTTAATTTAGACTTATTGTAATTTTTACCATATTTAAATTAACAGGCTAAATAATTAGGTAACCTAAAATATTTGTTACCATTTACTTTCAATTACACTTATGAGTTATTATTCCCAAACAATTGTTACAATTGTTTACACCACACAAATTTCATTCAATCATCATTAACATACTATTTAATTATATTTATTTAAATTTATTTCCAATTTTCTAAATGCAATCAATTATAACCTTACCATTGTTTCAATTAGATTAGGATTGCACTAAATTAGTTATTTATCACTTGCATTAACATTACTAACTTAATTTACATTTAGTTACTATTAATCAATATACTGTTACATTGGTTAATTAAATGCTTACTTTTATTTTCTTATTTTAAATTTTATACCCAAGTGCAACAATTTACACTATTTCTTTATTGGGATTTTACTCCAATTGTCAAAAACTAATTTTAATTACCATTACTACATTTCATTTTTAACATTTGTTTCATTATAAATTGCAATTTTTTTATTTCTTTTTAAATTTAATTACAAAGATCTAATTAAATTAACCAATTTACTTATCAAAATTTACAGGTCATTATATAAAATTTCCATTACATTTTCTTATTAAACATTACAACTTTTGATATTTGGTAACTTATATATATGCTTTTGAGAATGCAAATTATACAAGTTTATTTCCTTTCTTTTAAATTAATTTAATGTTCAAAAATCATATCTTTGTTTTTTGTAGGTTACAAATTTCAACTTTCTTGAAATTTCATTTATAATCTAGCATTTAATCTCTTATTTTAATTGGAGATTCAAATTATTAATTAGTTATATTCCATTCCACTACAATAATTAAAACTATTAATTAACGGAAACTTAAGAACTAAAGTCGGGTTAAATTTCAAATCATTTTAAAATAATAGATAAATGTATATACTTACAACTTATATATCCAATTATATTTAAAACAATCTAAATTTTACATTTGTTTATCAAAATAATTCTATAGTAGAACTACCATAGTGGCCTTCCCACTTAGAAACTCGAAAATGAATGTCGATGATGCGTGCACTCATCATCGAAATTATTTTCCAGCAACAGAGAGGGGAGTACATAACTTATTTCTTTCCAAAATTTCTTTAAAACATTACTTTCAACTTATATTGAAATATTTATATTAGAAAATACTTCTAATAATATTATTACTATATTCCAAAATCATTCGAAAGAAATTTTCAAAAACCCTAGGACTTAGGTTCTAAATTTCCAATTTTCATTTATCTTATTTTAAATATCATTCCAACCAATATTTATAAATTTCACTACGTAACAACCAATATATTACAACAAAATATGATCTTTATAAAATATATTACTTTATATAAAGAAAATATAATAGGAAAATTATTTCATTTACCTATATATCAATACAAATATTGTGTCGGTCTGTCCTATTAAGTGTTTAGAAATCCTTATTGATGTCATAACGTCCTACGCACCAACCTAAATTTATAAATACAAAACAGAACAAATTAACACAATATCAAAACCTTTTATTACACTAACAAATACACTCTCTCATATATATGCGCTCAACGACTCATCATAAGGTATTACTATCCTATTAATAAAGAGCCAGACCCCACAAAGCTAAGGTTTATCGCTAAACCAAAGCTTTGATACCAAATGTAACGGACCGCCTTTTTGTGCACTTTAAATCGACGATAAACCACACATGTCAGACTCAAACCATACAGAAGGGCGGATTGTTATTGGGGTAAATAAGAAAAAGCAGAGAACAAAAAAAAAACAGAATCTTGTAGCGGAATGACAAAATATAATAATCAAATAGCAGTTCATGAAGCTGTTTTACAAAAACATTTGATTTACTTATACAACACTGAATCAGAGTTACACGTACCAAAGAATAATAAGTAACAATGCAGCGGAATAATATAATAAATAATAATAATACAACCTTTGCCTTCATCCTTCAGAAATAAAGTTTTCAAATCCTGAAATGCTCAGGCTGCCCCGAGCGAATTGAAAAGGCAAAACACTCGAGTCAGAACTAAAAGATCTTATGTAAGTTAAATCAATGTAAATAATATGAGTGGAACGAATCAGAGATGTTTATGGGATTTGACATCTCCTATCCAGTGTCAAATGTGAGTGCAGTAACTTATAAGATGCTCGGGATTCACATCTCCCAAAGATCCATTAAACTATTTACTATGTAATAATATATGCTATTATAATAATGTCTAGAGGTAAAATAAACTTACTTTAAAATAGCGTCAATGAGTGACCCAATATTACCCTTAACACAAAATAGTGCCAATAGTCTATACAACACCCGCGTACCTCCTAATCGGGAGGCTACGAGAAGATACTCCATAGGTACGACACAAATCAAATTCATACAAGGCTCGCTAGGGTAGGTGACATGGCACAACTAGGAAATGCCAGGGTAGATATACCAATTACTATCCGGAATGGTGGTGATGCGTAGCGCGCAGCTACCGCCCACCTCGAGCCACACCCCTAAAAAAATCAAAGGGCCCCAATCAATGACAAAGTAATAGAATGGATAAGAGGAGCTACCTCACTGGCCCGGAATCGCTCCTATTTTAGCCACCTTATGCGAAATCATGGGAGTCGGGTCCACGTATATACCTCAAAGGAATGCCGTCACCATCCTACTTCATTCTGGAATCTCCACCGTGTACACGGGTGTTAAAATTGTTTTCGGAGTTGGCAGAGAGTATGACAACTTTCGATTCCGGTCTCTTTAACAACCAAACGTTATTATAACACCGCGATCATTGCAAAATAATTTATACTTTAAACCAAAATATCATTGCCATTTCAAAACATATAAATATGATATCATTTCCATTTCAAAACAAAATCAATACGATATCATTTTTATTTCAAATATATCCTTTTCCAAAAGTCATAACATTTCAAAGTTATACACTTCAAAACCGAAACACTTGAAATTATAACACTTTCAAATCATAATACTTTAAAATTTGTAACTTTAAAGCATAACTCCCACCACTTAAATGGTTTAAAAACTAAAATACTTGATATAACAAATAGCTTCTTCAATTCCACATATCAATTCCAAAACAACCCGAATTTCTACATTTTATATTTAACCAAATCCCAAATCATAAATTTCAATACAATTCAGTTAGCAAATGAACTATTCCAAAATATATCAATTTCAAAACAGATTTGATCCATAGAATAAACCATTTTAAATTCATTATATTTCAAACTTTAAGTATTCAAACTTTCAAAATTAAGTTTGGTAATTACGAGTCAACAATTCACTTTTCTATTATTTAGTTTGAAGTATTTTACATAATAAATCCATTATCATCTAAATAAAACTCAAATTACAAATAACTAAATATTTCCTCCAATTTATTTATACTTGAAATATTCATTTAATTCACACTAAACCAAAATCAAGTTGCAAAATCATACCTTCTAAATTTTCAAATTTAATAAATTTTACATCAACTTATTTGAGTTTAGTTCTTAAATAAATTCAATTTCAAATAAATTTCCAATTTATCTTCCAACCTTAATTTATTTATATCATTATAAACTCCATATTAAAATAAAATTTAAATACTTAACCATATTATCTCCAATAAAAATCAAACTTATTATTACGCTTATTCTATATTAAAATAAATTTATACATAGCTTAAAGATCAAGAATAAAATAACATTATATAATATCAGAAATCAATATTTATATAAAACTATATATTTCTTTACAAAACCATAGAAATCGGTTCAAAATATTTTATATATATATATATATATATATATATATATATATATATCACGATGCATGTATATAATTTCCTATCCTATGGTCAAGTGATACGGATATTTATCATTTCAATCCGCAATTAATATATTACGGCTATATATCATTCCAAACTGCAATCTCGAATGAAATAAAAATCCATAACAACTTGTAGTTTTAGCAGTATAAAATACAACATCCATTCATCCAATATCAATCATCAAACATTTATCACAATCGTCATCCAATTCAATCAATAACATCAATATAGAACAGATAATAAATAACAGATATTTACTGGCAGTTTATATGCAATAATAAATTAAATAACAATTTAATTCAAATAAATTCAATTTAACCGAGATGGTGATTAAAAATATACCAAACAACATAAACAAATTCCTAATCAAGTCATGAATTAAATTTAACAAACATTATAAATTTTAGAAGTTGTCAGTGGGATAAAACACTCATCTTTTGAATTTAAATTGAATTTAAATTGAATTTAAATCCAACTTAAGCCCAAAAATGGAACAGTCTCAGAATTCATCCAAACCTGCGCCAAAATCTCCGGATTTTCAATAAAATCCTAGTGGAAGAAACCGCGCATGAAACGGACCTCGTATACGGAAGTTCTACAAATCAGAATGATTTGAGATTTAAATTAAAAATAAGGAAAGAGGAAAAAGAAAAACATCACCATATCTCGTTCATCCACGTCATCAACACGCACAGAAACACATGAACGCATGCTGAAGCATCTCGCCACCACTCCACGTTCGAGCACCACCTGAAGCCACCAGTCGCCGCCGACGACGCGCCAAACACCCTCAGGCCATACGACATCTA
This sequence comes from Allium cepa, assembly GCA_030765085.1. NCBI lineage: Eukaryota > Viridiplantae > Streptophyta > Magnoliopsida > Asparagales > Amaryllidaceae > Allium > Allium cepa. The sequence goes on from CM060942.1 coordinate 621,468,481, forward strand.
CCCGCGATCACACGACCTCTCCATTCGAGCCGACACAAGCCCAGCCGCAGCTACTTTGTTAAAACACTAGGCGAATTTTAACACCAAATCCAACCGTCGATTCATCAAATAAACTATGCCGATGGGCTGTGTACGCTGCTCTCCGCATCGTGGTACCATCGGTTTATCGATCAGTCGTAGTCAATCGCGACGAAAATAAATGGTCGAGAATAGTTCTACAATTTCTGGCAAAACAGCGGTTCCAATCGAAAAACGAATTACAGATCTGAGATGCGCTCGTCGAGAGCTTCGAATTGATATATAATTCGATATATTTTGAGGATATTAAATTCTTGAATTGATTTTGAATTGCAACTGGATTTGGAATTGAGAATTTGTCGCAACAGAAATTTCTATATGTACAGAAATGAGAAATACAAAGACTGCTAGGGTTTATAAGCGGATATATATAGATAGAGCTGAAAATAGAGGAACGAATACGATTATTTTGGATAGTTGAACGATACTGGCCAGAAAGCCCGTTTCGACTCCGGAACGAAAATGGGTCAACCCGTATATAAGAATAGATGTTATTTTAAAATAAATGGAACATGTTTCAGGTCCAAGTTCCATCGTATAAATAAGTTATGCTAAAATCAAGTTACTTCAAATTGATTTCAATTTAATTGATTTTCTAGGCATTTCGAGTCCGTACGATCAAACGACAAGTTCGATTATTACAAAACTTCAAATCCTACTATAATTCACTGTTATGGATCCAATGAAATTAGTTTCGTCGAAATCTAAGTCAGTGGTCAAAATGGCTATTTTTACATTAATTAAATAAATTAACAATTAATTAACTAAATCAAAATTTCAATTTCAACTCTATAATTGACAATTTTTATCATTTTTAAATTTCTTAATCATATATACTAACTTAAACAAATTTAGATTTCAATTTAGAGTTGATTAATTTATCAATTTTAGTATTAACCTCAATTTCATTAAATTCAGAAATTATAATTTTAATTTCCAATAATTCCATTTAATTTACTTTTCATTCTATTATTCAATCCATTGTTGTCAAAATGGATGAAATTAACACTGGATTCATGATCTATCACATTAATATTCTCAAATTCCATCTTAATTTAAATTAACATAATATTTAGATATTTGATTTCATTTAATTGCAAATAATCAAATTATTATAGTTCAAATCCTAATAAATTGATAAATCCTTATTTCCATTCTTTCAATTCAACAAATTCTCCTATTATGAATAACATTAATGTTATTTTCAAATATTACCTTAATTAACATTAACGTAATATTTTATTTAGATTTATTGCAATTGATTCCAATTCAATTTAATGGATAAAAAATATATCGGCAACTTATAATAATTGTTGCAACTAACTCTCAATCATACTTTTATATGTTATCATAAATTAATTCAATATTTACGTTCGTTTTCTTATATTAAATTTATTACCAAGTATACATTTACCTTATTTCAGCAAATTGGAATTCCATTCAAGTTGTAAATAATTAACTATAAATAACATTGTTGCATTTCACTTTAGTTATTATTTCATTATTATCTCACAACATTTTATTTCTTCCAATATTAAATAACAAGATTCATTAAATTAACAAATTAAATTATCAAAAATTTACGGGTTGTTACAGATCTTATTGTGTTAAATGAAACGCTAAACCAAAACTACAAGAAAGATCTAAGAATTCGATCGCTGAACTGTCAATTTGACCAGTTTTACGTAAAGTGCAATACATTTGACGTCGTTAAATATTAAAGATAATCAAATGCGCTTTGTAAAGAGTTTGATATGATGTTGTAGTAGGGTATTCTTTTGAATGGTTCGACCATTTAGGAAGAAAAATGAATGTATAAGAATAGATGTGATAAAAGGTAAAGTTATGATGAAGTGAATGAATATTCACTTTTGCTTCATAAAGAAACATTGAAAACAAGAACTGTAATAATAATAATTGATACTTAAAATGACAATGATAATCATGATTTCTATTTCGAAATGTATTTTCATATAGAAAATTATTTTCCATAAAATTATTTCTCTAAGTTCAAGGTATTTGATCAAAGAACTCTCTGCTATAAACTAGTTGTAGTATATGAAATAAATAATCTATATTAAGTAAATGACGGACCTTCAAACTCGGTACGCTATTATAATAATGGCATATATGGTAGGAGCGTGTCATATTGCCTTATTAACTGCATCGAATTACGAATTTTTTTTTTCGTAAAACATATCGAACATTACTTATGAAATAATGACTATTTTTCGGCATCATTTGAAAAATAGACATGGTTATATTTCAATGTGAATATTATGAATATTCGTAATGAAATAAAACTATAATATGGTGTTTATTTCACAACAAAAGTGATGTATTGGAAAATATTAAAGTATCTAAAATTAGTTACAACTGTTTTGGAATTATATATTAAGTCGTAGTTTCAAGAAATAATTTTTATTGTATGATTATGAATCATACGATACCGATTAATTATATCGCAAACAATTAAGGGAAATGCACCCGTTTACTAGGAACGTCGCAGGAGTTGATGAACCCTTTGGATTAATATAAAGATATATGCAATCTTAAATCTACCAATATCAAAATGGTTCAATATGCTTTGTCATATTCACCGATGCATCATCACAAACATGGACTGTGTATTTGGTACACATGTATAAATGTATGATAAGCTCATAGAATATAAAACAAAATTAAATAATATAACATACAATAGAAATAATTCTATTTGAACGAATGGGTAAGTACATTAGAAGGAGTTCTGTACGTACCTAATATGAATAGAGATTCAATTTCAAAGATAACCCCTTCCTATAATGCATAATGATGTATTGATGAGGAGTAATCGAACTTTGTTAGACAAATCATGATTAATGATGAATGAAGTTGGGCTAAACTCTTTCTATAAGGTGTGCACTTAATAGTAGCACACAAGTTTAAAATTAACGTCATCTAAAGAATAGTTTACAAAATCATACAACATATGGATTTATAAGAAATCTTGCCATGCCCAAAGAGCTAGCGGATATGTAAGTCGAAAGACTGCACGTGTGACGATACGAATTTTTCGCGTTCGAAAATCGACATCCATACTTTACATCGTACTCAAATGCCGCAGATTCGACCGTTCAAAATCCGAGTCGCCGGAGCTTATAATACAATTAAGTACAACACAACGGAAGAAATAAATAATACATTGATATACAGCATTGATACAATTACAGATACAACATCAGATATAATATGATACACAGAATGATACAATGGATATTAATACTATCAGAGATACAAGACACAGCGGAAAGAAAATAGATGACACCAGTAGCGGAAATAATAACTCCAAAAGAATGCATCCCCAAATCCAATGCTTCAATCTAAAGCTAGCTTGAACCAACATCACGCGCACCTAGATAAGCAGGTCTCGTCCACAACCAAAGATTGAACTAGCTCCAGAAAAACTACTAAACCTGACTATCTGAAAAACCCAACTCTAGACTGCTCGTGTGGAAAATTGTGAGCACTCAGAGTTTAGGAAAGGAACAATAAACTCCGGATCAGTCATGGGACTGGTGTGAGTAACAAAAAAAGTTTATCTTTAAAAACAAACAGCAAAATAATTTTAAAGTCAATTCGTAATGCTTTTCAAAAATGAAACTACCATAAGACCTCCCGCCACACACACAATGCAAATGCAGAATTGGAGGAGATTTCTTCTTATGATAGTCAAACATGCTTGATACGAGAAAATTTCTGATATTATTATAATAAGTGCACAATGGAAAACATTTCGAAAGTAGAATATAAATCTTAGCCAGCATAGGTACCATTATATTATGCCCGCTATAGCTACCATTTTAAATGGCAGGTTTTACAACTAAACCCGTACAAGGCTCGTATTGTTTTGTTTGGATTTTCCAACAAATGGTCAGGCTAAGGAACTTCCTACTGCCACATGGGATCGCCTCTGGCGGGACGTCCCGAGAACTTAACCAGCTCTACCAACACAAGGCTGGGTTACCTCTGTAACTAGGTAACTACTACACGAGCATGCCACTCCGCGGTCCTTTGGGACCTTTATCCGAGGCGCCTCTAAAGAAACAACCACACAGTAAATGAGATTGGAGCCACCACATAGGTAAATATCCGGGCTCCATACCATGATACCACCCTTTACCAGAAGGGAATGACACACCCTAAAGGGCGCGACCCTCATAACCTTGCCGCATCTTTCCTATTTCGACCATTTCCGGGGTGTGAGGTCCTGATGCAGTCTCGTCCATAAAGCTACGCTTTATACAAAAGCCATGCTCTGATCACAAATGATCAACAAATGATCATCAACACACAGCAGCACTCAGCATGCCACACTACCAAATTGGGAATATATCATTGATATCCTTCAACTACATAACCTCTGAGCTTGTACGTCTCAGAGAAGGGTGTTAAGCTAAGAGAATAATTCTCCGCCACCAACAGAAATGTATTTGAATGAAATCTTCTTTATATCTCAAAGTGTAGTGTCAGACATATAACCATACAAGTCTGTTTCGGGTTCGAACAGAACCGAAGGCACTTCCGAAGAAGCCCTTGCAATCCGGGTATTCACAATCCCGATCGGACTTCCCAGCACTTAGGGAATCTCTATACCGTATCGACTCGATGCAGAGACAATCGATAGGTCACCCTATCATTCTCGCAAATGCCTGGTCTTCACCACCGGTCTTCAAATGTTATCCATAACGTCTAATCACATATTCGGAATAGGTTATACGGCACAAAGGTCCTCCCCCGGCTAAACCGAATAGTGAGCGCAACATTTAAAACATATGGATATGGGATTTCAATTAAGTCACAACTTAATAATTCAAAACTTTCTTTCAAATGGTTTAAACAAATTACCATCTTCAAATCTTTAAAAAAAAGATTTATTTCACTAAGTTCACCCATTTTCACAAAGATCCATTTATAGATTTCAAAACAATTTCCATTTCAATTGGATTAACTCGTTTAAAATCTTTAAATTAGTTTTCAAACCATTTCTATAACCTGGAAAATCATTTTCATTTTTTACTTAAAATCCCTTTTAACACGATTTGGAAGTTCACTTCTTATATGAAAGCTTTTATTATTTGAAAACAATAGTTTCATTTCAGAAAGATCCAATTTTATTTAGACGAGTTAAAGCCTTTGAATTTAAATTCAAATTCCCAAATCAATACCTTTAAAATAGTTTAAACCATATAAACTGGTATAACATCTTTAATCCCTAGTTTCCAGATCATAGAATTCAATTCCAAATATTGAATTCAAATTTAAATCAAAATATTTAAATTTCAAAACTCAATCAAGTTATTCAAAATAAATTTCATCTTTGAAATTTCATTTCAAAAGCTTTTTCACTTTAAACCTAGTCCCTTACCAAACCATTTGAATTCAAATATTCATCTTTTAAAATTATTTCAAAATCTGTGACTTAATCGATTTCCTCGTGAAATCCAAATTTATGTGTGTATAAGTGTGGTCCAGGGGTTTAACACAATAGTGCAACATCATTCATTCATCACAGATTAAAACATAAAAATATAGTTGATAAGCGATATAAACTATACGCTTATCGTCCATTCACAGATTCACAGATAATATACAAATGTATCACAAATAAATGAATACATTATACACAGCTCAAATCACAGAACAAAATATCACAGATCAGGTAGGACAATCAATTCAAGGCATCTCATATAATACAATCATTCATAAGTAAGGTCAAGTATTTAATAATCATTTATAAGCAGAATTAAATAAATTGATTAATCATAATTGATTAAGTTTATTTCCAAGTAAATTAATTACTTAGGAATTAATCACCCAAACCTGATTAATTAATTACAAATCATTTGATATAAATTAACTTATCAACACTTTAATTAATTAAATTATTCTTAATTAATCATATTAATTAAATTAACCTTTTAAACCAATTTCATAATTAATTGACTCCTTAGTTAATTATTTTAAGAAATTAAACCTTTAATTACTTACCATAAGGTAATTACACTTACACAATTTCATAATGGTTATCATAAATTTATTAATTTAAATTATTCATTAAAAATTTATCACATTTATTAATTATTTAAACAATCTTAGTTAATGACCTTCATTTACTAATAACAATTCTTTAATTACTGTTCTACAAAAATTACTTACACTAATCATTAAAATTGATTTACCATTAATAATCCATTGTTGAACTAATTAAGTGTTGCTTGTAACTTAATGAATTCTCAATTACAATTAAATTATTCCTAAATTAAATTAGCTTAACTTTAATTAATAAATTCATAAGCTTACAACTATTAATTAAATCCATATAAACAATATTTACTCATTCTTAATGGAATTATAAATCATTGAATCTTCATTGTTTAAAGTAAAACTCATTCATATTTGTGATTTAATTATTATTCACAATATGTTTGAAAACATTAATTTCAAATTCTCTTTTACTTTCAATTTAAATTTAAGATTTGAAGTGAATTCTTATTTACCTTGAGTAAAGTCTAAAACAAATTTCCCTAACGTTTTTAAATTTACATGTTAAAGAATATTTTGTCATAAAGGAAATATAAAAGAATTCAACATCATTTCCTTTTTGAATTCACATATCAATGAATTCTTTACGTTTAAACTTATTTAAATATTCAAATATTTAAATTTATACAACTTTATTTAACTTCAAAATCTGGAATTCAAAGTTAGATTTAAACTCAGGTTTCAAATTATTTATTTATTTATTTATTTAAAACCTTATTTATACCCAAATTAAGTTTAAACTAAACTTGAATTTTATATTTAAACCTTTGATTTTAAACTAAATTTAAACTTTGCTTTTAAAATTTAAAATTCAGTTTTGAATTTCCCAAACAAAACAGGTTTCTGTTTTTCTTTTCGAAACCCAATCCATTTAAATATTCAACTTTTACATTTTCTTATAGAAATCTGAAACAGTTACAGGTTTCAATTAAATTCAATTCAAAAAACACTTAATTTACTTATATACTTATCACTTCTGAGTTATTTAAAACAAATTCAATTTAAAACATGTTTATCCCAAAACAAGGTTTTTCAAAGCTAACTTGAATTCACTTTTAATCTTTGGTTGAACTTAGGTGAAACGACCCGACTTCCTACCTCCAGGAAATCGCATCATTTTGAAGAAAGAAAGGGATAGAAGAAGAAAAGAAAGAGAAAGAAGAACACAACAACATCAGGGAACTCACAGCGGAACGAATAAAATATAATATATCACATAAGATATTACATAGTATCAGATTACATCAGAGTTACACAACTATACATCTCATATTAGACAGTTATAAACATCTGTCTAATTCATACAACTCAAGTACAACAGAAGAAACAGATACCAAACACAGCGGAACCAATATATCTACACGTCGAAGCCTCCTGCTCCATTACTCCTCCAGAATTCGTCAAGCTAACCTGAATCACTTGACTACTCATACATAATATGAGTACCCAAGAGTTTAATAAAACAGAAAATAAACACTCGGGTCAGACAGGGGTCTGGTGTGAGTAAACGGTTTAAAATTGCTTAACTTTAGAAACCTTTGAAAAGAAAGGGTATCACGTAAGACTTCCCACACATAAACATGGAAAAGTTTTTACCTTACGCTAACCAAAACATTTGATAGGAAATCCAGTGATATTATAATAGTGTCTAGGGTTTTCAAAATAAAATACAGAAATAGCTGGAATGCTTACATCTCACGTTCCAACATAGTTGGGCACAATCAAAACCGTACAGGCACTTATTGGATTATGGATTCCATCAATGGCAGGGCTACTGGGGTACCGCCCGTCACAGTACGTGGCCTAGATCACCGTACCGAGGAGCCACCCTAACTCCCCTGCAACACAAGGCCGGGACCATTCCTTACTGAACAGTCCCAAACAAGACAACCCCGGCGGTTGTCCGGATCAACCGCCCCACACAGCCGAATAAAAAGGGACTTCTAGACAGGGGTAAATCTTGCTCTCCAGTGGGAGCTACCCACGAAGCCTTGCTGCACCTCCCCTGTTTTAGCCATTCCCGGTTGATGAGGCTTGAGGCTGCGATTACCTTTATAGAACACATCTCTTAGAATGATCATCGTCCGCCTGACGATGTGCTGAAAGCATTCAATCCATACAAGTTCGTTCCGGGTTCGAACGAAACCGAAGGCACTATCTCGTTGCACTCATTTTGGAATCACCCTCAGAGTCAACGACCATAGCCCTTGCACTCTGATTCGCCATCTCGAATCTATAAGCACTATTCCGTCAAACTCATTACGGAATCACCCACAGAGTTATACTGACGTATAGCCCTTACACCTCGAGTCTTCACTTGCTCCACTTGGATTAACGACCTAACGTTTAATTGGAATCGATGTGGTTTTCGGATTCCAAATATGGAAACCCGATCCCGGTCTCACCGAATCCAAACGCCATTTTAATGTCCAAGTTGTACTTAAGGGATTTAAATAGTTTAAAACTTATATACAGGATGATATATAACAGGTAGATGAATAACATTATCACAATAGATAATTCATAACAACATTCATCTCATAAAGCAACATATCACATATATCATAAACATCCAAATCATCCATTATCAACCAAACACCCTATATCAATCATCCAATATCATTCAACATCCAATATCAATCATTCAATATCGACAAATCATCCAAAGCAGAATTGATTAACTCTTAATCAATTTAATTAATCTTTAATTAAATTAATTACAATTCTTTAACCATTTGGATTATCTTAATCCTGCTTCATTGATTTATTACAAATCAAATTCATTTATCATCTTCTAATGATCTTCCTAATTAATCTTCCTTGATTAATTATCTTCTAATTACATTCAAGTAATTATCCATAACCATATTCAGTAATTAACCTTTAATTACTATCATTAATTACAATAATTAATGATCCTTCATTAATTAATTAACTATAATTAATTACATTAAATCTTAATTAATTACAATTAATTAATCATATTTAAATTAATTACATAAATTAATACTTCATTAATTATATTAATTAATAATCTTTATTAATTAATAATCCTTTAATTAATTAAATAATTAACTTGTAATTAATTTTCTCATTAACCATAAACAGTAATTAACAATTTGTAATTACTTATTTTAATTAATTAACTTCTTAATTAATTATTTACAAATTAATTATATTAATCCTTGATTAATTAATCAAATTAATTAATTTTTAATTACTTCATAAAGTAATTATTAAACAATAAAATTTATAAATAAATCCTTAATTAATTACAATCTTAATTAATTACACTTATTAACCTTAATTTAATCTCATTTATTAATTAATCAATCACATTAATTAATTATCTAAAATAATTAAGTAATTAACTCTTAATTACTCAACAAGTAATTATAACTAATTTCTTCCTTAAATAAACCTTAATTACTCTCTTAACAATAATTGATTCCCTTATTAAATAAATCTTAATTCATTAACTAATTAATTACTTCATAATTAATTAACTTAAAAACAATTAAGTTAATCAGTTCCTAATTAATAACTTTAAGTGATCATCCATTAATCACTTCCAATTAATTACTCACATGAGTAACTTCCATTAATTTCTTCCATATTAATTACATCCATTCTTAATCATCCAAACATTATCCATTAACAACTTTATTAAATACTTAATTAATCCATAATTAAGTGATTATTTAAAATTAATAAATAATTAACTAATTATTTAAAATTAATTAAACAATTAATTAATTAATTTCTTATATTTCAAAATCCTTAATTAATTAAGAAAACATTTATCTTAATTAATTCTTTATTTAATTACAAATCATATTTAAATCAAGTATTCTAAGGTTAATAAAAAAGATAACTTAACCCTATTTATCCTTAAAATTAAATTATTTGATTAAATCAAATTTTAATAACTTAAACAACTTATTATATTGATTTCCCAAAAATTTTAACAATATCTTTATTTGGATATAAGACATTTAGAAATCTAATTTAAATTTAAACTCTTTAAACATCTAATTCAAACTTATATAATTTCAATATAAATTGAAAACTTAGTTTCAAATCATTATTTTTAAATTGAATTTAAATATTGTTTAAATTTTAAAACTTCCATCCTTAAAACCTGAGATTAAAAGTTATTAAACTTCAAATTTTGAATCCCTGATTTAGATCTCAGCTTAAAATTCAAATTTCATTTAAATTTCAAAACAGAACTGTCAGATTTTTTTTTTTAAAATCTGGAATTATCACATACCCGAGACAATCTCACAACTACTTCGAGTTTTATACTCAGTTGCTTCGAGTCAAAACTCCATCCACTTCGAGTAAAATTCCCAAAGCTTCGAGAAAACATCTGCATTTAACCCACAAGTTCATCAGAACTTGTATGTGCACTGTGCACATGCACCAGCACCCTGGCCATCACCAGCCACCGTCACTAACTTCACCAAGCCACTGACCATCACCCCACTCGATCACGGCCACCCACATCTTCACAGCAGTTTGAAAATCAAAAGCCCAGTCAACCAAGCAAACCTGGAACTCCACTGCAAACCCAAGCGAAAAACCTGGCAACGTCGATCTCTCCCAAACCCGACCATCAGAACCGCTACAACTCCGGTAATCACCTCATCTACGAACCCTCTGCAACTTCCCAATGCCTTATGACACTCGATGCATCATAGAGGAGTCGAGGGGACATCAAACCCGACCTCTCCAAACTAGGGTTAAAACCTGTCATCAATCACCACTGTCGCCACCAGCCTTTGACCATCGATCTAATATTTTTCCCCCACTCACCTATCATCCTTCCACCTCCAGGCAGAACTACAACTTCCCATATCCACTAGATCACCAGAAAATCCCAAAAATCCCAATATTGTTCATCCCAGTCAAACTCATTTCATAGTTGATTAAAAAATGTGATTCTTGTTTTAAAAATCTTGATTTCCTACATGCTTTCAAATTGTGATACTGTTTCAATGTTTTAATAAGATTGATATTTGCTCATTTCAAATAGGACTGTTGTTTACAGAGGCAACAGACTTTTTTTTTTTTTTTTTCAATTATAGTTATAAGCCTAAATCTAGACTAAACAAACAAGATCTGTACAACAACAATTTCTAACTGGAACCAAATCAAGTGATAAAGAATTTCTATTGAAAATCAAAGTTTACAGACAGAGGCTGATACACAGATATCATATATATATTCATATGAATATTCACTATAATGCAACCATTCCAAACATTCTTATTTCTATCAAACCATATGCATTAGATAACTACACATCTCAACAGCAGTTTGTATATATATTTTTATTTTTATGGCAGAGCAACAGTTTAAATTTTTGGCAGTTTTGGTTTTCTAAAAGCATATGCATTTGAACACTTGTGCATTTGAACTTTTCTTAAGTTTGATCTTTTAAAAGTCTGTTTTTAAAAAGTAGTTTACTCACCAATTATGAAGATGCAGAGAAACATCTCAGATGCACTTGAATCTGCTTGCATTTCCTGGAGCTGCAGATTTCATTTGCTTCTGCCTGGCACTGATGTGCATTTGCTTCCAGTTGAAGATGTTTTCAGTTGTAGTTGATGCATGCAGGCCCATACTCATATTTCAGATTTGAAGTTGATCTTGAACTTGATGAATAGATGCATTTGTTTGAAGCTGAACTTTGAATTGTTGAAACTTTGAACATGCATTTTGAAACTGAATGTATGCAGTTGTATCACTTGATGATGCATGCTAATCTTAGCTTCATATGTTCAGATTTGAAGAGGATGAGTGCATGCAGACTTTTGTTTCATTTGCTCAGATTTACATTGATGTTGAAACTGATTTCTTGAATATGCATGCAGATTTAAAGATTGAACTCATGTTGATGTTGAGGCTTTGTTTGAACATACATGCAGATTTTCAGATTTTGATTTTAAGTTTTCAGATTTGCCATTAAACATGAAAGAATGAAGAAGGAAAGTTTTTGAGAAAACTGATTTTCTCCTTAAAATTTTTATTGAAAATAAAAATAAGTAATTTGCCACTTGTAGCTTAAAGATGTTGATTATTTTACAAGTGTACTCTTATGTTTTTAAAAGCTTAACATATATGCACTATGCATATAAAAATAGTTTCTTTATTTATGCATGTATTTAAATGTATTTAAATCCATTTCTAATTTATATTTAGTATTTTAAATGTATATTTACATATAAACTTCTTTATAAAATTATACATACTAATATCTATTTTAAAATAACATTTTAAAGCTAACTTCAAAAGAGAAATTTTTAAAAGAATAAGAAATGTTGAATTCAATTTATTTCATAGTTTTCAAATCAAATTATCATACTCTAATATAATAAACTTAGTCTTATTTCAAAAGAAAACAAATTTTTAAATAAAATAAAATAAACTCTTATTATAAAATACAATTTAAACTATTACATACTTTATCAACAAAATAAATACTTACTTATATTTCTTATGAAAATATAAGATAGACTTTTAAAATAAATTTTTGAAAAGCTTCAATACCAATTTTAAAATTAAATTTCCCAATTCACAATTTATTCAATACCAATTAAAAATCAATTCTTTATTTACAATGTATACACAAATATACATTATAAATAAAATATCTTTAATAAGTTTAGAAAGAAAATCTTATTATTTAAATATTTTTAACTTTGAAAACAATAAGATTCTCAAATTAAATTATCACTCATAAATTTTGAAAAGATAATATTTGCCTAACTAAATAATTATTAATCTTCAAAAGATAATTTCCATTTGAATAAGATTATTAAATCAATATTTCACATTTTAAAACAATTATTAATGGAAATTATTAAATAATTATTGCCCAAATTTCCGGGTCGTTACAATCCTCCCCCCTTAAAATAATTTCGTCCCCGAAATTTAAAAGCAAAGGTAATTTAATAATCCAATGAAGATTTTTAATTTCAAATAGCAAAGCTTATCTATCAACCAGTTACTAACAACCATAGCAATCAATCATACAAACAAACATAACTAATTATCCTGACACGAATCAGAATAAACCTTACTAACACTATCTCGAGTTTCCCAAGTAAAAATCACCGGGAGACTCGCTCTACAAAAATAAATACACCACCAAAATCCAGAGCTCCTCTCTTCTCTAGATCCTGCAATCAGAACAAAACTTCAGACTATACCCAAATCTAGCTCAACTTCCAAAATCCAACTGAACTGCAGATTCAACAACCAATCGATGAATCATACACGTACTCCCTCGGAGATACGTGAAATACAATGAATTCCAGCTATCCAAACTGGCAATTCAATCTCCTAGACAACAAATCTTATCTTATCAGAACACAGATAAGAAATCTCAAGCCAAGGCACTAACCAACCAATCTTACTCAATTTCTGCTCTCTTAACCAGAGAAATCTTAACAACAAATGAAGTCCCCAACTTCAAACTCCAAAACTCATCTCATATCTGTATAACTCAACAGACAATCCTGAGCTGGCAATCTCTTTTGATCAGCTCAACCTATGCTGATACTTCCAGAAACAACTAGACCAAAACAAACAAGCTTCAGGATCCTATCCAACGGAAAACTTTTCCAAAATCCGTCGAAATCCAGAACACAAACTCTACTACTCAAGCGAAGGCAAACAGAACTTGCTTCCTTCCTTGCACAGCTGCTACCTTGCTTCCGCTGCGCAACTCTGATTCTGAAATAGATGAACACGAATACAAACTTATCCAATATATGAGAAACATTGTTCATCAAATCCATATAACCTGAGCGACTCATCCGACTTGGTCACACAACCTTACTACAGAATCCAATTCAAAATTGGATCTGACCAATCCAAATTCCAAAAATAAATTCTTGAGCTGCTACACCAACTCTACTTCTCCAAGAACCATCCTACAACCGGGCTAACTAACAAATCACTTCTTGATCCAAAACAATATGGAACTCAATTCCAGATGCAAACAACTTACTGATTATATCAGTAGCTCCTACTTCCTCATGAGAATCCTCAGTCTCAACAAAGAATGCTCAAGAAAATCCCAACTAATCGCAAGTCACTTTTGCGATCCAAACTAATTTGAATTCCAAAGAAACTGTCCTCTCTTTACCAATTAGAACAGCTTCGAGCTTTTCCAAACAAGGTTAACTCTTCAATAAAACTTCACCATCTGCTCGAACTGCTAAAAGAAGAACCACAAGGATTTTTTGAACCATCCGAGAAACAATCAACTCTGCTGCTTCCAAACTCTACTTTGATGATATTGCAAAGCTAAAAGATCCACTCGTCAGCACACCAACACTTCGAGCTGAAACTACTACCACAGCTATCCAAAGACTCCAAATCCAAATGCTTCTCGAAGACCAAAACCATCTACAAACCATACAATGGACCTCCGAGTTGGCAGACAATCCAAAAGAACTCGGGCTCTAAACCAAACATCTAACACCTTACTCTCTTAAAGAATAACAAATGAGACTATGTCCAGCAAAGCAACTTATAGACCTTAGTCTCATATTCCAGAACAGCCAACTTCCATACTGAAGATCCAAACTCAAGAATAATTTGCTCGTCCGAGCGAAATCCAAACTTACACTTCAAAGATAAACTCCGAATCTTTTTAAAAGATTTTCTTCGGATATCAGAGAATTCCTTACTCCAAATAACAAATCTCAATCGAGACGGTATTAGATCTACAGTCTCGACAAATACTTCCAACCTCTACATATGGACCTTTTCCATCAGTGGTAGTCGTGTTACACACATATACCACTTACTCCATCTACCTCTATAACTTATGTTGGAAAATCCGAACAGATAACCCAACATATCAAGTAGATATAAATATATATATATAGTTATATATAAAAATTACAAATACGCTCTCTCAAGAAAGACACCACTACAGAGCCTAGGTATTCACTCAACCTAATGCTCTGATACCAAGTGAAACGACCCGACTTCCTACCTCCAGGAAATCGCATCATTTTGAAGAAAGAAAGGGATAGAAGAAGAAAAGAAAGAGAAAGAAGAACACAACAACATCAGGGAACTCACAGCGGAACGAATAAAATATAATATATCACATAAGATATTACATAGTATCAGATTACATCAGAGTTACACAACTATACATCTCATATTAGACAGTTATAAACATCTGTCTAATTCATACAACTCAAGTACAACAGAAGAAACAGATACCAAACACAGCGGAACCAATATATCTACACGTCGAAGCCTCCTGCTCCATTACTCCTCCAGAATTCGTCAAGCTAACCTGAATCACTTGACTACTCATACATAATATGAGTACCCAAGAGTTTAATAAAACAGAAAATAAACACTCGGGTCAGACAGGGGTCTGGTGTGAGTAAACGGTTTAAAATTGCTTAACTTTAGAAACCTTTGAAAAGAAAGGGTATCACGTAAGACTTCCCACACATAAACATGGAAAAGTTTTTACCTTACGCTAACCAAAACATTTGATAGGAAATCCAGTGATATTATAATAGTGTCTAGGGTTTTCAAAATAAAATACAGAAATAGCTGGAATGCTTACATCTCACGTTCCAACATAGTTGGGCACAATCAAAACCGTACAGGCACTTATTGGATTATGGATTCCATCAATGGCAGGGCTACTGGGGTACCGCCCGTCACAGTACGTGGCCTAGATCACCGTACCGAGGAGCCACCCTAACTCCCCTGCAACACAAGGCCGGGACCATTCCTTACTGAACAGTCCCAAACAAGACAACCCCGGCGGTTGTCCGGATCAACCGCCCCACACAGCCGAATAAAAAGGGACTTCTAGACAGGGGTAAATCTTGCTCTCCAGTGGGAGCTACCCACGAAGCCTTGCTGCACCTCCCCTGTTTTAGCCATTCCCGGTTGATGAGGCTTGAGGCTGCGATTACCTTTATAGAACACATCTCTTAGAATGATCATCGTCCGCCTGACGATGTGCTGAAAGCATTCAATCCATACAAGTTCGTTCCGGGTTCGAACGAAACCGAAGGCACTATCTCGTTGCACTCATTTTGGAATCACCCTCAGAGTCAACGACCATAGCCCTTGCACTCTGATTCGCCATCTCGAATCTATAAGCACTATTCCGTCAAACTCATTACGGAATCACCCACAGAGTTATACTGACGTATAGCCCTTACACCTCGAGTCTTCACTTGCTCCACTTGGATTAACGACCTAACGTTTAATTGGAATCGATGTGGTTTTCGGATTCCAAATATGGAAACCCGATCCCGGTCTCACCGAATCCAAACGCCATTTTAATGTCCAAGTTGTACTTAAGGGATTTAAATAGTTTAAAACTTATATACAGGATGATATATAACAGGTAGATGAATAACATTATCACAATAGATAATTCATAACAACATTCATCTCATAAAGCAACATATCACATATATCATAAACATCCAAATCATCCATTATCAACCAAACACCCTATATCAATCATCCAATATCATTCAACATCCAATATCAATCATTCAATATCAACAAATCATCCAAAGCAGAATTGATTAACTCTTAATCAATTTAATTAATCTTTAATTAAATTAATTACAATTCTTTAACCATTTGGATTATCTTAATCCTGCTTCATTGATTTATTACAAATCAAATTCATTTATCATCTTCTAATGATCTTCCTAATTAATCTTCCTTGATTAATTATCTTCTAATTACATTCAAGTAATTATCCATAACCATATTCAGTAATTAACCTTTAATTACTATCATTAATTACAATAATTAATGATCCTTCATTAATTAATTAACTATAATTAATTACATTAAATCTTAATTAATTACAATTAATTAATCATATTTAAATTAATTACATAAATTAATACTTCATTAATTATATTAATTAATAATCTTTATTAATTAATAATCCTTTAATTAATTAAATAATTAACTTGTAATTAATTTTCTCATTAACCATAAACAGTAATTAACAATTTGTAATTACTTATTTTAATTAATTAACTTCTTAATTAATTATTTACAAATTAATTATATTAATCCTTGATTAATTAATCAAATTAATTAATTTTTAATTACTTCATAAAGTAATTATTAAACAATAAAATTTATAAATAAATCCTTAATTAATTACAATCTTAATTAATTACACTTATTAACCTTAATTTAATCTCATTTATTAATTAATCAATCACATTAATTAATTATCTAAAATAATTAAGTAATTAACTCTTAATTACTCAACAAGTAATTATAACTAATTTCTTCCTTAAATAAACCTTAATTACTCTCTTAACAATAATTGATTCCCTTATTAAATAAATCTTAATTCATTAACTAATTAATTACTTCATAATTAATTAACTTAAAAACAATTAAGTTAATCAGTTCCTAATTAATAACTTTAAGTGATCATCCATTAATCACTTCCAATTAATTACTCACATGAGTAACTTCCATTAATTTCTTCCATATTAATTACATCCATTCTTAATCATCCAAACATTATCCATTAACAACTTTATTAAATACTTAATTAATCCATAATTAAGTGATTATTTAAAATTAATAAATAATTAACTAATTATTTAAAATTAATTAAACAATTAATTAATTAATTTCTTATATTTCAAAATCCTTAATTAATTAAGAAAACATTTATCTTAATTAATTCTTTATTTAATTACAAATCATATTTAAATCAAGTATTCTAAGGTTAATAAAAAAGATAACTTAACCCTATTTATCCTTAAAATTAAATTATTTGATTAAATCAAATTTTAATAACTTAAACAACTTATTATATTGATTTCCCAAAAATTTTAACAATATCTTTATTTGGATATAAGACATTTAGAAATCTAATTTAAATTTAAACTCTTTAAACATCTAATTCAAACTTATATAATTTCAATATAAATTGAAAACTTAGTTTCAAATCATTATTTTTAAATTGAATTTAAATATTGTTTAAATTTTAAAACTTCCATCCTTAAAACCTGAGATTAAAAGTTATTAAACTTCAAATTTTGAATCCCTGATTTAGATCTCAGCTTAAAATTCAAATTTCATTTAAATTTCAAAACAGAACTGTCAGATTTTTTTTTTAAAATCTGGAATTATCACATACCCGAGACAATCTCACAACTACTTCGAGTTTTATACTCAGTTGCTTCGAGTCAAAACTCCATCCACTTCGAGTAAAATTCCCAAAGCTTCGAGAAAACATCTGCATTTAACCCACAAGTTCATCAGAACTTGTATGTGCACTGTGCACATGCACCAGCACCCTGGCCATCACCAGCCACCGTCACTAACTTCACCAAGCCACTGACCATCACCCCACTCGATCACGGCCACCCACATCTTCACAGCAGTTTGAAAATCAAAAGCCCAGTCAACCAAGCAAACCTGGAACTCCACTGCAAACCCAAGCGAAAAACCTGGCAACGTCGATCTCTCCCAAACCCGACCATCAGAACCGCTACAACTCCGGTAATCACCTCATCTACGAACCCTCTGCAACTTCCCAATGCCTTATGACACTCGATGCATCATAGAGGAGTCGAGGGGACATCAAACCCGACCTCTCCAAACTAGGGTTAAAACCTGTCATCAATCACCACTGTCGCCACCAGCCTTTGACCATCGATCTAATATTTTTCCCCCACTCACCTATCATCCTTCCACCTCCAGGCAGAACTACAACTTCCCATATCCACTAGATCACCAGAAAATCCCAAAAATCCCAATATTGTTCATCCCAGTCAAACTCATTTCATAGTTGATTAAAAAATGTGATTCTTGTTTTAAAAATCTTGATTTCCTACATGCTTTCAAATTGTGATACTGTTTCAATGTTTTAATAAGATTGATATTTGCTCATTTCAAATAGGACTGTTGTTTACAGAGGCAACAGACTTTTTTTTTTTTTTTTTTTTTCAATTATAGTTATAAGCCTAAATCTAGACTAAACAAACAAGATCTGTACAACAACAATTTCTAACTGGAACCAAATCAAGTGATAAAGAATTTCTATTGAAAATCAAAGTTTACAGACAGAGGCTGATACACAGATATCATATATATATTCATATGAATATTCACTATAATGCAACCATTCCAAACATTCTTATTTCTATCAAACCATATGCATTAGATAACTACACATCTCAACAGCAGTTTGTATATATATTTTTATTTTTATGGCAGAGCAACAGTTTAAATTTTTGGCAGTTTTGGTTTTCTAAAAGCATATGCATTTGAACACTTGTGCATTTGAACTTTTCTTAAGTTTGATCTTTTAAAAGTCTGTTTTTAAAAAGTAGTTTACTCACCAATTATGAAGATGCAGAGAAACATCTCAGATGCACTTGAATCTGCTTGCATTTCCTGGAGCTGCAGATTTCATTTGCTTCTGCCTGGCACTGATGTGCATTTGCTTCCAGTTGAAGATGTTTTCAGTTGTAGTTGATGCATGCAGGCCCATACTCATATTTCAGATTTGAAGTTGATCTTGAACTTGATGAATAGATGCATTTGTTTGAAGCTGAACTTTGAATTGTTGAAACTTTGAACATGCATTTTGAAACTGAATGTATGCAGTTGTATCACTTGATGATGCATGCTAATCTTAGCTTCATATGTTCAGATTTGAAGAGGATGAGTGCATGCAGACTTTTGTTTCATTTGCTCAGATTTACATTGATGTTGAAACTGATTTCTTGAATATGCATGCAGATTTAAAGATTGAACTCATGTTGATGTTGAGGCTTTGTTTGAACATACATGCAGATTTTCAGATTTTGATTTTAAGTTTTCAGATTTGCCATTAAACATGAAAGAATGAAGAAGGAAAGTTTTTGAGAAAACTGATTTTCTCCTTAAAATTTTTATTGAAAATAAAAATAAGTAATTTGCCACTTGTAGCTTAAAGATGTTGATTATTTTACAAGTGTACTCTTATGTTTTTAAAAGCTTAACATATATGCACTATGCATATAAAAATAGTTTCTTTATTTATGCATGTATTTAAATGTATTTAAATCCATTTCTAATTTATATTTAGTATTTTAAATGTATATTTACATATAAACTTCTTTATAAAATTATACATACTAATATCTATTTTAAAATAACATTTTAAAGCTAACTTCAAAAGAGAAATTTTTAAAAGAATAAGAAATGTTGAATTCAATTTATTTCATAGTTTTCAAATCAAATTATCATACTCTAATATAATAAACTTAGTCTTATTTCAAAAGAAAACAAATTTTTAAATAAAATAAAATAAACTCTTATTATAAAATACAATTTAAACTATTACATACTTTATCAACAAAATAAATACTTACTTATATTTCTTATGAAAATATAAGATAGACTTTTAAAATAAATTTTTGAAAAGCTTCAATACCAATTTTAAAATTAAATTTCCCAATTCACAATTTATTCAATACCAATTAAAAATCAATTCTTTATTTACAATGTATACACAAATATACATTATAAATAAAATATCTTTAATAAGTTTAGAAAGAAAATCTTATTATTTAAATATTTTTAACTTTGAAAACAATAAGATTCTCAAATTAAATTATCACTCATAAATTTTGAAAAGATAATATTTGCCTAACTAAATAATTATTAATCTTCAAAAGATAATTTCCATTTGAATAAGATTATTAAATCAATATTTCACATTTTAAAACAATTATTAATGGAAATTATTAAATAATTATTGCCCAAATTTCCGGGTCGTTACATTAGGTAACATTGACTTGAGATTTACATTTTTGCTTTCAGTTTCTAAAAAGAAACAACAGTTCAAGTTTTGAACTACACAACATTTCCCCAGCTAGCAACAAAATTACTTCGGGCCAAACCCTTCAAAACTTCGAGTAGATTCTCGAGTTACCCGAGGCTATATGCCGACATCTTCTTCTTCTCCTCCTTTTTTTTCTCTCGTTTCCAGTAATCAATTTTTTTTAAGTTATAAATCAAAGCATCATTAACTCGCTCAAACGAACTCGAATGCAAACCCGAAGCATCAACTCCATTTACTCATGCATCCATTCAAGGACCAAACCCAGACCATCCCATTGTGCACGCGACCACCGTACACATGCACGCGAACCCCAAGCTCCAACGGCCACCGTTTCGATCATCAACAAGTCAACGTCGTCGCCTTGAAGTCCCGCGACCAACAAAACGCATGAGAAGATCATCGAATCAAAATTGAGCATAAAACCCCAAACCTGGAACAACAAAATCTACCGCAACCCAAACCTGGAACGGCGTCGTTCGCCACAAACCGACCACCAGACAACCTAAAATTCCGGCCACTACTCGCCATCATCTCCCTCTACCACCTCCCCAAGTCTCGTAGCATTCGACGCATCATGGAGGGAGAACGAATAAAAAAATTGCGACCCCTCGTTATACTAGGGTTAAAAACTTTAAACGTACGCCGCCGCTTCCACGATCAACTACCCATCATCGCATTATTTTTCCAAGGACACTCGTTCGTCCATAAATCACCAGGAAAGGTCCCGGCCATCACGAACTCATAGATCATCAGTAATCACCCAATCGAAGAAAAACAGATATACCCAATCTTTTCTTTTAATCCCAACCTAAAAATTATGATGTTTGGTTTAAAAATCATGTTATAGGCTAAAGATTCAACTTGTGATCCTGAATTAATAAATTAAAATATTTGAGTTTACTTCGTATATCAATTTACCCTGTTGTTTTGATTTCCCAGAACAGTATACAAATTTTTTTCCAACTTAAATAAAGTTTAAACTCTAAACTAGGATGTGACAACAATTTTTTTTCTGTTTGTATCCTAAATTTTTAAAAGTTATCAGATTAAAAAAATAAGAAAAATAATAAGCTTTGAATCAAAATTCAAACTTGAAAACTGAAACAGTTTGTTACAGAGATTACAACAAGTATATAAACATCCATCCATATATACATAGAAACATACATATATACCACAAAAATATTTATCATAGAAAAATGTAACCATATTCATTTTTAGATTTGAAAGGTGATGTTACTCACCTTTGTTTTGAGAATGAACAGAGCACTTTTTTTTTGAAACAGCTTTGAACTTTAAAAAAACTGAGAATTCTTTTGCTTTGATCTCCTAATCTTCTTGCCTTTGTTGTTGCAAATAGTACTTAAGTTTGTATAAATGGAAGTATTTGCTGGTTTGCTAAGTTTTGAAAAACGAATGAAATAAGGGGATGATATATAGAAAGAAAAGTTAGCATAGGGGAAGGTGTTTACTGGGTTAGTAAATGCAGGTACAAATATTTTCATTTTTTTGATCAGAGATTTTTTTCCATTTGGAGACTGAAATGATTTGTATATTTCGGTTGATATGTTTTATAATATTTCGAATTGACTATTGTTCATGCTAGCATTAAATGCCTTGTACAAATCCATTATTTTACTTTTATGTTGATAGATATAAAGTTGTTATTGTTATTTGTTAATATTTGAATGTATTTGCACTGTCTTGTTTTGCAAGTTTGTAAATATATTTTCTTTTGTTTTCTTGTTCTTTATATGTACATAAGTACATAACACTTTGCCTTATTTATTTCTTGCTTTTACTTTATGTACAAACATATATTTTTGTTTTCTTTTATAAGTGTTCATACTTATTCTTTGTTTTTTTCTTTAGTTATTGGTTATAGTTTTTAACTTATATGCAAATATATTCTATTTTGTTTGTTTGTACCTATATGTTTATAATTGTGGTCCGGTTTATTGTTTATCTGTGAATGTATTTTATTTGCTATGCTTTGTTTATTAATTTTATTTATTTCTAACTTCAGTAGTTAATTTAACTTACATATTAATTTTCAACTTAAATTATCAAATATTTAATTACTTATTTTATAAGTTTAGCTCGGTTGTATTTTATTTTACTTTACAATATTTGTAAATCCCAATTCAAAATAAATTTAAATACATTTTTCCAGTAATTCATAGTTTAACTGATATTAAATATCAATTACCAAATTAATTTCATAAATTTTTATTCAAAATTAAAACAAATTATCAATTTAAAATTAATTAAAATTCGGGATCGTTACAGCACGAAATAATTATACATAAATGATCTTGTTGAGTCACCCAAAAGATGTTTGGGTATGATAGTCATTAAATGACCAATTTAAGTTATGAATATAAACATACTGTGTGATAATGCAAACTCAATTTTGTATAAGGTAATTCATAAAATGCTTATGAATGCCCATTCTATTGCACTAAGAAACAACTGTTGTTTTTAGAAATACCAACTTTGTAATGAAGGAATTTCTTTGACAAATTATCTGTTGTAAAACAGTTTTGGATATGATCCGAGGATAAAAGTAATTATAAGAGATGAAACAAAATTAACCAAACCAAAATAAACGCAACACATTAGAATGTCTATTAAGTATTCTTTAAAAAGAAAATATAAGTTTCTTATCAATATAAAGAATAAAAAGCCCTCGGCTATTTAATAAGACCATTAAAAGTATGTACCTATAACATGGTATGATGCATAGATCCGAAATAGATACCAAACACCTTATCAAAATATGATATGACAATTGTACGTGAAGTGACATGATCGGTTGGCCAAAATGTGTCTTTAGGGGAAAGATAAATGCAGTTGGAATATAATGTGCCACATTTATAAGAATAATAAAATGAATTTTAATTGTTGAAATTAGCATGACAAATTCACCATTTTATGTGCTCTTGTGGGTTTGGATTTTACTAATAAAATGACCGCATAATATGACTTTATATTTTGGTACGTATGTGTTAGAAACAGAAATTTCTAAATAATGATTTATAGTAAATTGTTTACACATAATAACCAAATTGCCAACTTTAGTGGGAGCGATATTGAGTTTGTGAGTTTTGAATATTATCCAAGAAATGATAGAAAGTATCATTTTATAAGCATTGAAATTGAATAAATATTTTGATAGAAATATCATAGATTTTGATCATCAATCAAAATGCACAGGAAGCATGTGTTCATAAGAAAGAACGTTAAAAGGTACATAAATATTTTTGAACCATAAGTAAACAATAGGCTGTTGATTGTTAACGATGTGCTCATGCTAAAATCAGCTTTAGTTGTTTTAATATTTAGTCTTGTATTTGTAAATGATGTCTTTTATAGTAAGTATAAAAGGTATTGAGAATGTCCCAAATGATATGCAAGGACACCTTATCAAAATGTTTAATGCGGAACATGTAAGATGGTTTCCTTATGTGTTGGCAATAGGAATTATCATACATGTTATGTTATTTACGATATCATGATTTCTTTATGTATTTAATACATTAAGTAAATAACAAATCCAAATTAATATCACTAAATGGTAACTTGGAGTGTTCTCGCGTATTTACAAAATACTAGAGAGTTGTTTATAGGAATAACAAACTCCTTATGAAGGAGCTCTCGGATTTTGAACTTTCATAAGTGACATTGAGTACAAAACATCAATAATAAATCTAAGTTAAGAATCTTTAAGTTGACAATGTTCCAAATGAAAGATCATGGCTGCTTTAATAAAAAGGGCAAAATACATCATCTTGAGTAGCGCCGCAATAAAAGCAACGTGTATAAATATAAATGCATAAATTTATAACTAAGCATGGGTGTATTCAAATGTTGAGAATCCCATAACATTATTATATGGTAATAGTGTCATGATATAGTTCGTAATAGAACTTAGAGCTCACTGGAAGTTGAGAGACATACTCCGAATTGTTCTACATGATAAATGTAGATTATCAACGTTGGAGACAGTTGATTGATAACGTAGATAATTGAAAAATAATAGCATACCCGTTCATCGAGGGACTAATCTAGTGGGTTTGAGGAAACCGATTGGAGAAATTGGAATAAGATTCCATAATTGACTTCAAGTACAAGTGAGAGATTGATAGAGTTAGGGGTATGCTCTAGGGGCAATTATGTAATTTGTTACATGTACATGTAATACCCTAAAATTTTAAATAGGACTTAAATGATAATAATAAATATATTTTAAAGTGAACTATAGGGCATTTTGGAAAATTCCATTAGAGGGGCAAAACGACCATTTTAGAAATATTGGAATTTGATGACAAAACAAGTGCCATTACGACTGCATCATTTCTTTAAGTTGCATGGAATATTTGTTTGTCTCAATTGAAGGTCGTAGAAAGATGATTCGAGCGAAATAGACTTTGGAGTTAAGTGTCTTTAGGCATTTGAGTTTGAATTTGAATTATTTAAAATAAACGGTCAGTAAGCTTCCCTCCAAATACTTAAGAAATATGTGCTATCGTTATCTAAATAACTACATTGATGTTTCACTTCTTCTTCCTCTTCTCCTTTCCTAACACACCCAAGATCAAAATTCAATATAACTCTCACATTTTAATGCAATTCTATGAAACTAGCAGTGTTGCAAAGCTATCGAAGAGCGCTATGGATCTGGAGTGATTAGGAGGGGAAATTCTACAGCGTGGAGGTGCACTATCACCGGATAGTGAGGGACAATGATGAAAATCGTGCATGCTAATTCTTCTTTCTATATCGATCTTCAAGAAGGCATATCTCCTTCGTTTCTCAACGTATTTACATGAAATTAGTAGATGATAAAAACATGCAAAGAGTAATACACAAAAATTTGAGTCTGGTGATATAAATCATAGTCCTGGAGGTGCAACAAGGCTAAACCATAAGGAAATCCTGTAACTCATTCCTTGCCGGTAATGTAAACATTTGAATTGATATATCTTCTTTGTTTCTTCACAGAATTTGATGATCCACCCTTCAAAGCGATCGTATGGACGAGCATTATGATTTGGAAAATGAGTTTATATGAAAAATGGAAGTTCCTCGATGAAGGCAGGAAGCAGTCTTACAGTTTTGGTGAGTGCGGTATTTCCGATCTCGATATAATGCTTTGATTTGATATAAAATGGTTTAGGACAAATATAGGATGTGAAATTAACATGTATAACCTGATAGTAGTATTAGAAATAGAAGCATATGAAATAAACGTAGTTTTATATTTAGTAAATAGAATTAACAACTTTTGCACCAAATTCATATTATAACTTGATCAAAGCCTATATTAATGTACATATGTGTTTAGGAATTAAGAACTTGAAGTATAATGTGTGTGTGTATGAAGTATAACCCCCGGTTTAATAGAAACAAGATCAAAATGAAAATCTATATAGTAAAATATAAACTCCAAAAACAAAATCCATTTTTGGATGTTTCACCGGTGCACTGGTGGATGCATCACCGGTCGACCGGTGAACACCTGGATTTGTGATTTCAGGCAAATTAATTGCCAAAGTTAACGTGTTTTACTTTGATTACTTCGTTTGATGATTTCCAAGGGTTGTATCGAAACTTTTATGGTATGATTTGTTGCCATTTAGATGCATACATCGATGTATGGATGTGGCACATGTGCTTTGGAATAGTAGTTGATTACTCTAGGAAAGCATGGTGAGTAATTTGATGATGTCGAGGCTCAACATTCGGATATGTAGTTTGGCAGTTGGGTGAGTAAGTAAGACCCTTACGGAAATGATGTAATATGAATATGGTGTATGGCTTGGATATTGTAGTTTCGATGAAGTATAAAAGTATAGTTGGTAATATGTATACCTGAATCTTGTAGCGTACATGACAGGTCTTTGATTTATGGTATTAACGTAACTTCTCGAGCATCGAGCCTAGTCCAGGAGTGTTAGTGTGGGTAATAATCAGTATGTAGTGCACGTAGCGGGAGCAGGCGCGAGTCCAATGTGTGACTATCCTTACAGCATGCGGCGAGACCGAATAGCTGTAGACGTATAATCCTTTAAGCACAAAAGGCGGGACTGTACTACATTTAAGATTATTTAGAAGGTATAATATCGTTCTGTCGTATGGCGTAGGTGGGACCAAATGATATTTTACTTAGGCTTTAAATCATGTTATCATTGTTGCAGTAGTATAATTGTATTAGATTTTCTTCACTTACGCAGACATATATTTGACCCACTCCTGTATTTTTCTATCTCTATTCTTAGGTTAATGGAGTCTGGAGGCCTGACAGATCTAGGCATGAAACTTGTATATACCGTACATATTGTAAATAAAGTATGTATATTATAGACTTGATGTGATAGTATGTGGCATCGTTTGGGTTCGGATTGTACAGATTTATGTAGTGGCATTAAATATTTCATCAGACATATACATATTTGTGTAATATGATATTTTGTGAGATCGCCCGTTGTGAAACTCTAAAAGTCATTAGTTAGTTTAGTTTTATTTTATGCTTTCTCTATGTATATAAATATGTATTATCACCCAAAGAATCACCTTTCGGGACTTCGTTGTGTAGTTACGAAGTTTAGAAATGGTTGGTTGTTAAATTTGGTATTAGAGCATAGATTATATGATTAGGAACGTATTGAGAGAGCATACTTCTATATTTTATGAAATATGAAATAATATACATATAAGTTGAATATAGTTATAGTTGCTCCAGTTGAGCTATTTTTCTATTAGTGAGTTGCTAATGAATCCCAACCGTGAATTGCTAAGAATGGAAATAGGCACAACACATTGTTGGTGGACTAAGACCAAGACTGGAATGATACTAGAGTCAATACTAAGGATATTGTGGTGTAAACGCCCACATTCGGTTCCAACAATATCTATAAACGATGAGTCAAACCAGTGTAAACCCCACAGTACCTACATTTTCCATATGAGGAATAATTCTTAGTATTATGTTGGAAGTGAACCCTAATTGATATTGGAAATGTGGTTAAGCACTTATGCGAGTACATATGATGATTTGTGTTTTATTTGATAGATGTACTATATAGGTAGTTACTTAGGACGGTAAAAGGATTGAGTTTCGAAAGTAAATATTCTAAGAGAGTAAATTTAAACAAAATGTTTAAAAGGAAAAGTAGTTTCAAAGTTGAATTTATAAATTTTGTTTATAAGAAAATTCATGAAATGATATTGTGTTTATATAAGACAACGGGTATTTGGATAATTTTTGAAAAGGTGATTTAACATTTAATCCAAAGAAAGTAGAATTTATGTTCTTTTTAAATAAGAAATTGAGAGATTTGTGAAATTTTTGAACACATTTATAACCAATATTAATGGCTGTGGCAACATTTTTCTAAATTTGAATATGGAGAGTAGCTAAAGTGAGTTCTAATGTATATTTTTCATATATATAAGTTATGTCATTAAAGGGGTTGGAAATCCTCTATTTACAAAATCATTACAATATACATATATATACATATATACATACATATATACATATATACATATATATATATATACACTAAAATGATTATAAATTATTTGAAATGACATTTTGAAATAAAACAAGAGTGTTTTAGAAAATAACTATAGTTAATTTAAAATTCTAATGTGTTTAAAAGCAGTTAATATTAAGTTATTAAAGTTTCGGAAAATAATTCATGTTGAAATTAAAATATAAAGAGAAAGTAAATTTTCAATAAAAAGATTTTATCTTGTGACCTTTATGTAAGTGACATGTTTTGGTAAAGCAATATTTTAAAAGTGATAATGTGTTACAAAAGCGAATGGAAGTTCTAAAATTTTGATGTCGCGAAGAATTTTCAATCAAAAGATATTTTATTGTAATTATAAAAGTATAAAAAGGAGCATTGAACAGTCAAATTCAAAAAAAAATGATGGACTAGAAATGGGTAAGGAAGAAAAGGGTTAGGCATTGCAAGTGGCTCCAAGTACAATATAATACTATCAGCTGTAAAGAAGGGAAAAATAAATCATAAAAGGAGGTAAGTTAATATTTTGTATAAGGAAATATAATGGTAACTAGTTCAAGTGTAAGTCCCATATATTGCTTAGATCGATTGAATTTGGAGTAGATTGAAAGACTAGTTATGGGAAGATGTTGGATACAGATGGGAAGATGGCTTGGATAAGGATTAGTGGACTGGGATCGATATTATCATGAGTCGTGATCCTAGTAGTCATATGAATTTGGATACAAGAATTTTTCGAATAATGAAAGTAAGATTGTGATTATAGTTAGAAAGAGTAAAGGTAAACCAAATTATTTTGTTGAAGTATTATAGAGAAGAGAGATTTACCTGATAACAAGGCTAAATGGGTTAAAGATCATATGAATAATATTTGGACCAAAGTTATACTTATTTGATATTTGGAAATTTATGAAGATATATTTGAAGTATAACTAACGTAGAAAATTTTGATAGTAAAAAAGAAATGAGCGATATTGGAGTTTCAACTGATTGGATCCTCACAACTTATTGATGGAAATATTTTGGAAATATGGATGAAGATTTTTAGTTGAAGAATTTAGAGTTTATATGTAATGATCAGTAATTTTAAAACTTTGAAAATGGGATATTTAATTATTTTAAATATTCAAATGTAGGAATTTCAAACTTAAACAATCATGTTTTATATGATAAATAAGAATGGTAAACTTATTCTAGATATTGAATAATGATTTTGGATTCTCATTGTAAAATTGACAAATTTCGTCGCATATAGGTAAATCGATGTCGTATTTTTATAAGAACATTTGGATATTGTTTTATATTATTTTATAAGTCAAATATGATTGTTTTATTTAAAGATAATAAGAAATTTATTTTGAAGTTTGGTTTACATGAATAAATAGTTTAATCAAAACATCAAAATGTGACCAGAAAACGTTTTGTCCAAAATCAATGTTTTGTTCAAAATAAGTTGTCGCAACGTTGTCGCACATTGTTAACATATTTTAACATATATATTACAAATTTTAATAACTAAACACGTTTACGATTAGAAAACTTCTAGAAGTCATTAGTAAAAGTAAGTAAGAATTAACCAAAGTAAGAAAAGTAAACACCAAATCACATCAAATTGAAATCCAATAAAATAACTATTTTTCTTTGCTTAATCTTTAAGTGAGTAAGACATAAAAAAAGAAGTGAAAGGATGATGTTAAGTATTGAAAAAGTGGATGTTCCTTTAGGTTGAAGTAAGGATAGTTTGGTAATTTGGTAAAAGGTTATTTTGGTAAATTTACCACTTCTTTCTTTTTCTATAAATACTCACCTCCTTCTTCACTTTTGTTCACATTTATTCTTCTTATTTTATCAAGCTTCTTCACCTTCTTACTCTTATATTTAATGGCTTCTAAGCCATAGGAAAAAAATTAGAAAGAAACAATGTCAAATTTTTTATAAAATATTCAAAAGAAATCAATGTTCATCATCTTTAAACAAATTCCTTTTTTCTCCATATTTTACCTCTTCTTCCCTCGGCAATAACTTCTTCAGAATAGAACCAAAATGCAAAATTATTTTTTTCAAATCATGTATTTTTCTAGTAGATACAACTTTCTTTTTGACCACTTTTCTCATTCTAAAAATAATCATGTCAAAAATCCACTTCTTTCCGGTGCAATATGTGGCCCAGTTTTTAAGCCAAAGAATAGACCATTTTGTTTTGATCATAACATGATCATAGCATATCAAAGTTAAGAAATAATTTTTTCCAATATATATGTAATTCTTGTAGCTACAATTTTTATCTTGATAAATTTTTTCTGTTTGGAGGTTTGCTATACCTGAAACTCAAATATTTGAAGTATATTTTTGGGCTTTATATTTGTGTATCCTAGAATAGCTCCTTTTCTTTTGACCATATCTTCCTCAAATCTAATTAAAATCAAGAGATGCTTTTTTTAAAATCAATAGAAAATAATTTGCAACAAATTTTTAGTTAACAAGTTTTTAAAAATTTTAGACTAAGAGAGTCAAAAATAAGAGAAAAGATGACCCATTTTTGGGGCCTAATTTTGAGAATTCAAGGTCAAAACTCCACCACTTCTTCTCTATACTTTGGCCCGCCTCCATCTCAAGCCTTAGTCGAGCACTTTGAAGGAAGATAAGGTTGTTTACTAATGTCTAAGTGGAGTAGGAAGTAGTTAATGAAGCGGGATTAGTTTAAATGTTGGTAGGAAGTTAATCGCTTTGGATTATAGTGAGAAACTATATTTATATATATACATCTTTGATGATATGATATGATTGTTATGGAAGCTTATATACGCTTAGATCATCAAATATTGATTGTTTGATATGATTGTTAAATTGTTTACCACGTCACGTTAATACACGTCAATAAGCATAAAGGAAAACATTTTCCTTTTGAAAATGAAATGGTGTATATGGAACGCATAAACCTTTTGGAAATAGTTTTAAAAAGAGTTAAAAATGTTTTATAAACATTTAATATGTTTAAAGAAATAAGGAAAGAAAATATGTATTTCATCTTGTATATTTGAAATATGTCCAAAACAATTTTTTAAAAACATCGAGGTTTTGCAGTTCGGAATCCAAAACGGGATTTCTTTATAAATGATATCTTTAAATGATTAAAAATATGAATTTTTTTTATAAATCTATTGAAATGGTTTAAAAGAGACTTGAAATGGAAAATATGAATTTTCGAATATTAAAAAGTTGTTTAAATCAAATAAGCTTATATAGCACTTTTCGTATCACTTTTATGTTGCGAATTCTATAAACTTTTGAATATAGTTTTAAACTCAACAATTCCTTCCTATATATTTTGTGAATAATTTTAAAACAATAATTAAGTATTTTAAAGATGATTTGAAATTTTTAATAAAAGTTTGAACAAATGGTTAAGAGGAATTGTTTATACCACTTAAACAAAATGTAAAGAATATAGAATGTATTAACAATCCGAGTATGCGAAAATGACTAGTATGTTTGTCGCGCCTGTGAGATCTGGGAAGATAAAACAAGGTGTTTAACTAAGGTTAGGAATGGAGAAACCAGTGCCGTGAACTTACCTGGCCTATGTTTTCTCTTTTAAGCAAGGGGTGGAATAGATCGAAAGGAAAGCCCGGATGCTCTAAAAGATCATATTTAAGTTTTTCCAAGACAAAATATAAGAAACAAATTTCATTGTAACTGGTATTAGTATATTTAAGCTCTTTACTCCTCAGCAGATCTTACAATCTGGTATTAGTAGTTTTGCTATTGCAACTGATTTCATTGTTGATGGCAGGCTGCTTCTGCCATATACCAGTAACTAAGACATTAGAGCTGTCTGGAATAAGTATCAACATATCTCTTTCAATCCCACTCTCAATGATGTTATTCTTTGGAGTGGAAAGCCTCACTCAATCTCCTCTGTGTATAAAATGCTTGTGAACTCTCCTGGTAGAACTGACATAAGATGGCATAAAGTCCTTTGGTCCAGAAATTCGATACGCAGAGACAACCCGATGTTATGGAAAGTCATCAATAGTGCTCTGCTGACCAAGGACAGATTGTTGAACTTCGGGATGTCTGTTGATCCTCTTTGCATTTTCTGCAAGTTGCTACCTGAAACTGTGGATCACTTATTCTTTGAATGCAGTGAGTTATTGGGCTTGTGGTGTAACCTCATGACAGCGATGAATGTTAATCATATCCATGGCATATCAAGTGTTGAATGGGCTATGATAGGAAAAGCAGCTAAGTGGAAGAAAAAAGAAAGATTTGTGTATTTTTTTTCTTATCAAAAGATACCTGAACTTCATATCGGAAGAAAGAAATTTAAGAAACTTTGAAAACAAGAAAAGGAGTAGTGGTCAGCTTATGGTTGCACTACAGGCCAGTATTAAGATGGGAATGAGGGATTGTATTTTCGATTTCAGATCCTTTGTCTCGGCTGATTGGCTCTAGTGTTTTTCTCCTCTTTGTTTTCTTCTTTGTGTTTATCCCTGTTCCCTTTGTGTTGTAGCTTTCTTTTTTTCTTTTTTTCTGTTCTCTTTTTGTGACTGTGAGCTTGTTCATAGTCGCTTTTTCTTTTTTAATTTTCATTTAATAAACAGGTAGGAGACCAGTTAACCCCGCTTGCCTTGCCAAAAAAATATAAGAAAAAAATTCTTTAAATGTTATTTAACCACTTAACATCTTTTATTTAATGATTGGTATGAAGGAACCAAGATCGGATTTGGGTGATTCCTATTTGAAGAACTGGGATCGGATTTGGGTGATTCCTATCTGAAAGCCCCTTCAAACTAATTTCGAAATAAAACATATTAAAGACAAAGATATTCATGATGCAGGATTACTTTTCATTAGTCCCTGGAGGTGAAATTTACCATATCTAAAGTGGCAATAGTGCTCTGTTATGAAAATCTTCGATTTGCAAGAATATTATTTGAAGTTAAGAAGAAAATCTTTGATTAAGATTTAATAAATGATTTGGGAATATTTTCCCTAGGTTAAAAGTTATAACTTGAATGAAAGAAATATCTGATTTAGATTTAATGAATGATTTGAAAAGGTTTTCCTAAGTAAAAGAGAAAATGATTTGGAATTATTCTAGGATTTAAGAAAGTTTTAAATAAATCAAATGATTTAATAAATGAGGCTTAATGATTCCATATACACTTGAAAATAAAATGGAATAAATTGAAGAGAATATATCTAAGAAAGATATTTGATTTAAATAAAAGATGAAGTAATTGATTATGATTGATATCCACATACGAACTTAACATCTTTTAAAGCGATGATTGGCTTCGAAGGAACCAAGGTCAGATTTAGGTGATTCCTACCCGAAAACCACTTCGAACCAATTTGTGTGTTCGAAAAATGAAGATGTTTGAAGATCGAGAAATTGAGATGAATAATAATGAAGGACTACATGTTGATTAATTGGGGAAAACCTCCCGATTCACTATATTGTAGCAGTGGTCTCTTTGTTATGAAAAACCTCAAAACCACAAGGGCTTCTCGCCTAGAATGGCTGAGGAAAGTTCATTCAGTCCCAGAATGAACCTGTATGGATGAATTTCTGACCTGGCATTCCAAATCGTAGTGAGTGATCTCTATAAAAGTATATCAGTTGTTGGCGGAGAAGACACATTCTCTTAGCTTAACACCCTTTCCCAATCCATATGAGCTCATGAAGTTATACGTTTGTAGAAATCAGTCGTGTGAATGTGGAATGGCAATGTGGCATTAAAAGTGAAAGAAGATGTGTTATGTAGAAAGGTAATCGTTTCCTCAAGCCTCATCAACCAGAAATGACCGAAACAGGGTTAGATGCAGCAAGGCAACGTGGGCCATTCCTAATTAGGGTGTGATCATCCCCTTCTAGATATATTTATTTCCGTTATGACGTTTGGGATGTAAATTAATGTGGTTTGTATACTAGAGCGCACTCGATTAAAGGTCGGTAACGACCATGTGATGACATATTCGGTACTATCTAGTTATAGAGGTAGGGCAGTCTTATGTTGGTAAAGGAGCCTTGTGATGGTTCCTTGGGACATCCACCTAGAGGTGTACCCATCGGAAGGTAGTTCATTCACCTGGTCATTTGTATGGAAATTCATTCTCCATTAAGAACTTTCAATTTTTTTTGTATTGACGTAATGGATAGCCTCGAAATACAATATGGGTAACCATTTCGGCTAAGATAAATAAGTATATTTGCAAATGTTTTCAATGAGATGTCATTAGAAATAATATCAAATGTTTTGATATATAAAAGTGTTTTAAGTTATCATAAGGTAAAAAACCGTCCGTGTTTATGTGTGGGCGTTGTCTTATAAGATACTCTTTCTTTTCAAAGGATTTTATTTATTTGAAGGCCGATATATGACACTGTCATATATTATTGAGTACTTCTCACGCTGGTTTATCAAGCCTGATCCGGATATTTTCAATACTTGGGTTAGATCCGAGTAGTTTCAGGTTTAGTTGAAGTCAGCTGAAATTTCCAGAGGGGAGCTAGAGATATTCATCTATATGGACATATTCTATTATCCGCTGTGGTAGTTTTAGTTTGATGTTGTCAGCAATTGTAAGGACAGATGTTTATAACTGTCCAAAGCTGAATTTAAGTTAGACTCTGATATATGTAATGCAAAAGTTTTCCGCTGTAAAGATATTTGTTCAATATTATATATTATCCCATTCGTGTTAGATTCTGTTATATCTTATTTTCTTTATTACCCTTCGTGTTCTGTCTTTCCATGCAATTTGAGTTGGACATGTGTGGTTTATTATCAATTCAGATGTTGCGGAAAAAGGGGCCACGATATCTGGTATCAAAGCTGAAGGTTAAGCAAGAACCTTGACTTCAGTGGGGCAAAGACTCATCAGAGATAGGGTTAGTAATACCCTAGGATAAGTAACTCATTATAGATAGGGCTAGTAGCACGCTAGAGTGAGTTGGGAGTATTATATATGAGCGCGTATTTGTTAATGTTTCATATAAAGGTTTTGTTTTGAAAAATTTGTAAATGAAATAATTTGTCCGAGGATTATAATTTGATTACAATATATATATATATATATATTGAAAAATTATATAGTTAGAAATCAAGATTAGTGAAATTTAAATATGAACATCTTGTGACTAGAATTTCACAGTTTGAGTATAAGGTGTTTGATAATAAGATCAGTTTAAATGAAAATATAAGATAAAAATGTATTTATCAAATAGAAAATGATTATGTAAAAGGTAAATGCAAAAGGAATGAGAACTTAAATTTGAGTAATTTAAAAGAATTATGGTAATTTAAGTGAACTTAATTAATATGAGATAAAATTATAAAAAGAACTTATAAGATAGGTTTTATAAACAAAAGTAATCTCTAAAGAATTTTGAAAATGGTATTATTTCCAATAAAAAGAGATATTTTATGATAACTAGTTCAATGGCTCGAAATAAACTAAAAACGGACAGGAGATGTGTTTGGATGATAAGCACTTCTTTAAGTATCACTCTTCTTGTTAAAAGGATATATGATACTATTGGTAGTACCCAGTTTCTTGGTATTATTTTGGAGTTACTCGATCTATATAATTTTCTTAAGTTAAAGAGATAATGTGAATCATTAACTGATAACTTGTTTAGTAATATTCATAAAAGTGTTTGAACCAAAGATAAATTTGGAATCACTAATTGATAAGATAAAGAGGGATTCTCGACGATTTTGGACAGTCAAAATTTCTAATTGCACCAAACTCAAAGCTAAGATATTTATGGAATATTCTGGTAAAAGATAAACCACCGCGAAATGTTTTAAGTAAATGTAGTTGGATATGAATATTTTATAAATGTTATTATAAATAAAAAGGATTTAAAAGTGGAGAAATTCATAGTAGCATTGAATTGGAAATAAATTTTGTAATTATGAATTTGAAAGGATAAAAATCTACAACAAACTATAATTCACCAGGATATAAAATCGATCAGGAATTTGGGATGTGTATATATATACTATTAGGATATAAAAAGGTATTATATAAAACTAGATTTAATTCATGAGCTATTTGTACACTTAAGTAAAATCATGACACTTTAAAATGTAATTAAAACCTGGAAAAAGTATTACTAATGAATTCTACCATTAATTAAAGATTTGGACTTAAGTTTTTTTAAAAGTGATGGATACACATAGTTGTGTTCATAAGATATAATAAGCTTAAGTAATAGTTTTACGAAAAGATTCACAAACAATATTAGTATTAAAGAAAATACGCTAAAAATAAAAGAATATGAAAAAAAATAAAAGGATGTGAATAAAGAGAATTTGGTATAACTGAGGAAAACCAATAGGAATAAATACGTAATTTATACATAAATCATTTCATCATACAAATTTTGATCTAATATCTGAATACGGAACTTTGAGATGTTTACACTGATTCGGAAAAGAATTTATCACTTGATTTCTTGACGGCGAGCATTGATGATGTTTTGTGGGTAGTTACTCGAGTTTTCTATCATAGTTTAGAGATATGCAAGGAAAGCAAGTGTATCTGATCTATAAGCTTGATCAGAGTCCGCACTAGAGGATCGTGGGATCGATACTAATTCGAATATAAATTCATGGATTTAAATAGAAGATCAAATCAAATATTTTATACGGATGATTTTGGTACATCTTATGGGTTTAAGTTTGTGAAATAATGATTTAGGTAAAAGATTGTGGGTTTAGGTTCAGGGTAATTTCGAGGACGAAATTCTTTTAAGTAGAGGAGAATGTAACGACCCGTAATTTTAGCACTTTGACAATGAGATATTTAATTATTTTAAATGTTCAAATGTAGAATTTTTAAACTAAACAATCGTGTTTTATATGATAAATAAGAATGGTAAACTTATTTTTGATATTGAATAAAGATTTTGGATTCCCATTGTAAAATTGACAAATTTCATCGTGCATCGATAAATCGATGCCATATTTTTATGAGAAGATTTGGATATTGTTTTATATTATTTTATAAGTCAAATATGCTTGTTTTAATTATTTAAAGACAATAAGAAATTTATTTTGAAGTTTGGTTTACATGAATAAATAGTTTAACAAAAACTTCAAAATGTGACCAGAAAACATTTCGTCGAAAATCAACGTTTTGTTCAAAATAAGTTGACGCAATGTTATCGCATCTTTGTTAATATGTATTAACATATATATTACACATTTAATAACTAAACATATTTACTTTTACTAAATAGGATTAGAAAACTTCTAGAAGTCATTGGTAAAAGTAAGAAAGAATTAATAAAAGCAAGAAAAGTAAACATCAAATCACATCAAATTAAAATCCAACAAAATAATTACTTTTCTTTACTTAATCTTTAAGTGACTAAGACATAAAGTAAGAAGTGAAAGATGATGTTAAGTATTGAAAAAGTGGACGTTGCTTTAGGTTGAAGTACGGATAGTTTGGTAATTTGGTAAGAGGTTATTTTGATAAATTTATCACTTCTTTCTTTTTCTTTAAATACTCACCTCCTTCTTCACTTTCATTCAAATTTATTCTTCTTCTTTTCTCAAGATTCTTCACTTTATTCATCTTCTCTTTAACGGCTTCTTATCTATAGGAAAAAATTAGGAAGAAATAATGTGAAAATATTTACAAAATATTCAAAATAAATCAATGTTCATGCTCTTCAAATCATACTCTTTTTCTCTCCATATTTTATCTCTTCTTCTCTTCGTCATAACTTCTTCAAAATTGAACCAAGATACAAAATTATTTTTTCCAAATAATGTGTTTTTCTAGTGGCTATAACTTTAATGCTGACCACTTTGCGTTGTTCTAAAACTAACCATGTCAAAAATCCACTTCCTTCCGGTGCATTCTCTGGCACGGTTTTTAAGCCAGAGAATAGGCCATTTTGTTTTGATCATAACTTAATACATATTCAAATTAAGAAACTATTTTTCATAAACCATACGAAATCCCAGTGGCTAAAACATTTATGTTCATCACTTTTTTCATTCTTGAGATTTTCTTTACCTGAAACTCAATTATTTGTAGTACATTTTCGGGCTTTATATTTGTGAATCTGAGAATAGCTCTTTTTCTTTTGACCATATCTTCTTCAAAACTAATTAAAATCATGTGAATTTTTTTAAATTCAAGAGAAAAGAATTTTCAACAACTTTTTAGTTAACAAGTTTTTAAATTTTGAGAGTAAGTGAGTCAAATACAAGAGAGAAAATAATCTATTTTTCGGGTCTAATTTTGAGAATTCAGGGTCAAAGCTCTACCACTTCTTCTCTATACTTTCGGCCCACCTCCATCTTAAGACTTAGCCGAGCACTTCGAAGGAAGGCAAGGTTGTTTACTAATGTTTAAGTGGAGTAGGAAATAGTTAGTGAAGCGTGGATTAGTTTGAATGTTGTTCGGAAGTTATTCGCTTTGTATTATGGTGAGAAACTCTATTTAATATTTATATTTATATATATACATGTTTGATTATGTGTTATGAATGATATGGATGCTTATATATTCTTTGATCATCAAGTATTGATTGTTTGATATGATAGTTAAATTGTTTCACCAAGTCACGTTAATACACGTCGATAAGCACAAAGGAAATCACCTTCCCTTTGAAAATGAAATGGTGTATATGGAATGCGTAAACTTTTTGGAAATAGTTTTAAAATGAGTTAGATATGTTTTTTAAATATTTAGATATGTTTAAAGAAATAAAGAAAGAAAATCAGAATTTCATCTTGTGTATTTGAAATATGTCCAAAACAATTTTCTAAAAACATCACGGTTTTGCAGTTCGGAAGCAAAAAAGGGATTTTTTTTAATAAATGATATCTCCAAATGATTAAAAATATGAAATAAATTTGATAAATCTATTAAAATGGTCTAGAAGATATTTGAAATGGAAAATATGCATTTTCGAGTATTAAAAAGTTGTTTAACTCAAATAAGCTTATATAGCACTTTCCGTGGCACTTTTATGCTACGAATTCTATAACCTTTTGAGTATAGTTTTATAACAATTCCTTCCTATATATTTTGGGAATAATTTGAATAGAAAAATTAAGTAATTTAAAGATAATTTGGAAATTTTAATAAGAGTTTGAATAAATGGTTAAGAGCAATTGTTTATACCACCTAAACAAAATGCAAAGAAATTGAATGTATTAACAAACTGAGTATGCGAAAATGACTAGTACATTTGCCCTGCTTGTGAGATCTGGGAAGAGAAAACAAGGTGTTTAACTAAGGTTAATAATGGAGCAACCAGTGCCCTGAACTTACCTGGCCTATGTTTTCTCGTTTTAAGCGAGGAATGGGAATAGATCAAAAGCAAAGCCCGGATGCTAA
Source organism: Allium cepa (assembly GCA_030765085.1). Taxonomy (NCBI): domain Eukaryota; kingdom Viridiplantae; phylum Streptophyta; class Magnoliopsida; order Asparagales; family Amaryllidaceae; genus Allium; species Allium cepa. The sequence goes on from CM060942.1 coordinate 621,508,444, forward strand.
AAAAGATCATATTTAAGTTTTTTTCAAGATAAAAGAAAAAAATAATTCTTTGAATGTTATTTAACCACTTAAACTCTTTTATTTGATGATTGGTACAAAGGAACCGAGATTAGATTTGGGTGATTCCTATCTGAAGAACCGTGATTGAATTTGGGTGATTTCTTTCTGAAAACCCCTTCAAACTAATTTTCAAAATAAAACATATTGAAGACAAAGATCGTTAAAGATAAAGATCATTGAAGACAAAGATATTCATGATGTAGGATTACTTGTCATTAGTTCCTGAAGGTGAAATTTACCATATCCAAAGTGGTAGTAGTGCTCTGTTATGAAAGTCTTCGATTTGCAAGAATATGATTTGAAGTTAAGAAGAAAATATTTGATTAAGATCTAATAAATCATTTGGGAATATTTTCCCTAAGTTAAAAGTTATAACTTGTATGAAAGAAAACTTTGATTTATATTTAATGAATGAGTTGGAAAGGTTTTCCTAAGTAAAATAGAAAATGATTAGGAATTATTCCAAGATTTAAGAAAGGTTTAAATAAATCAAATCATTTAATAAATGAGGCTTAATGATTCCATATACTCTTGAAAAGAAAATGGAATAAATTGAAGAGAATATATCTAAGAAAGATATTTGATTTAAACAAAAGATGAAGTAATTGATTATGATTGATATCCACATATGAATTTAACATCTTTCAAAGCAATGATTGGCTTCGAAGGAACTAGGGTTGGATTTGGGTGATTCTTATCCGAAAACCACTTCGAACCAATTTACGTGTTTGAAAAATGAAGGTGTTTGAACATGGAGATATTGAGATGAATAATAATGAAGGAATACTTATTGGTTAATTAGGGATACTCTAGATTCACTATATTATAGCAGTGGTCTCCTTATTGTGAAAAACCTCAAAACCACAAGTGCTTCACGTCTAGTAATGGCCGAGGAAAGTTCCTTCGGTTTCATTTTTTGATAACCCAGGTTTTGGACATGTGAAAATGGGTAATTAACTATTTTAATCAATTGAACAGATAAAATGCTGATAATAAAAGACCTGGATGTGTAAGTGAGTTTGGAAATGTAATAAAAATTTAAGTATAAATATTTGGATAAATATTTATTTGACAATCTCTTAATTTAATTAATTTTAAATTGGCAAGATTGTTATTTCAAACAATAATAATTATGTGTTTATATATATATATAGGTATAAATAAAATTTAAAATAATTATTTATAGGCTGAATTTGATTAATAAATTAATCTTGTTTTCAAATTCTATTGTACATCTTGGTAATCTGGAAATTTTGATCTGAATTCAATATAAAGCTTTTCAAGGATATAAATAAATAACTATATATAGTTTTAAAATACTTAAGATAAATGTTTATAAAGTTTGTTTTATTTTCATTTTAAATATTTCTTGATAAATATGATTTGGAAAATATAATGATAAGATAATCTCTTTTATAAGTTGTTATTTTAACCAATATTAATAATGTATTGTTCATATATATATAAATAGATATATATGGATTTTAATATAAATGAAACTTGTTATTTTCGAAATTTAATATGCATATGTAACTTGATTTTAAAGATAGATTTTTGAATATGATTTGAATTTGAATTTAATTTTGAAATTCAAAAAGGGTAGATATTTAAAATGTTTGGGTTTTAAAATATGTATAAGCTTTTATCTTAAAGGAAATTGTTATGCACTTAAATAAGTATTTGTAAATTTGTAAATTTGTAAATTAAGCTAAAAAGCTTTCACTAACATTTGAAATAAAAGGAAATAGTTAAGGGACAAGTGGAATTACCTTAAGTAACTTAATAACAAGTGGTGAGTAATGAATAAAACAAGATGACAAATGTTAATGTATTAAGACAAGTGTACTATTTAATTTTCATCTTTCTTTTATTTTAATAAAATCAAATGTTCACTTATATAAACCCATTTTCTTCTCATCCTCATTTTTTTTCCTGGTTCTGTTTCAAAGTTTGAAAAGAAAAAAAAAATACAAAATTCAGCTGCAAAAATCTTTCAACCAAAAGCAAATCAGTAATCAAAACATATAAAGGCTGAAACCAGAGGAATTCAAATCTTAAGCACGGCAATCTTTCTTTACAAATGCAACAAAAAGAAAAAAAGAATTCAGATTCAACCCAGATAATGCAAGCAGATCGAAATGAATTTAATTTGCAGTTTTCAAGTGAAGTTGCAGATTTCAAAACTCTGTCTCTCCGATCAAAAATTCACTATGAGTAGCCTCATTCTTTGAAAAGTTTAAGTATAACGAACATGTGTATGCTCATATCTGGAAACACATATGCTTGTGAGTATATGAATTGACTGTGAATATGTGAATGATGAATACTTGATTCCTGTGACATTCTGTTCCTTGTTATCAAGCCTCAGTTTGATTTAAAATCATTTACTCTTGATCTAGGCTTGGTTTAGATTTAAAACTTAAATGAAAATTTGTTAGTTACATCATAAATTCTAGTTTAAGATTTTTTTATTAAGTCAAAATGTATGTGATATAGCTCTGACTTTATAACAATAGAGGAAATTTTAAATAAGGCGAAATTTAAAACCTCTTGATTTATTAATTCAGGCTTATAACCAGATTGGTATTAGATAATCATGAATTTAGAAGTAAAAATCCTGATTTTAAATATGTAATCAATGACGAAAGCTGTGGAGTTCAATTTTTGGTTATTTGGTCATTAGTTGGCGATCGATGACGATCTGAAGCTCGAATTTGGTGTCGAGGAAGGTTTAGAGGATTACGATTTGGGAAAAATGGCCGCATTATTAATCAGTAACCGTGGTGGCCAGAGTGCGATGGACTAGGGCTTGCAGTGTTGTTTGGGTCGTCGACATTCCCAGGGTTCGAACGTCATCATAACGTGATCGGAGAGGGTCGCAATGGGGGGAACGGCTGCTGGAAGACGTGATGTAGCTTGGGTGAAGTGGATCAGGGGTATCGTGGTCGGAGGCATTGGGAAGACGTGAGTTTTTGGCCATGGCGATTTTACTGGTTAGTCGAGATTCCTCATTTTCGTTTTGCTTGATTTTAGTTCGATCTGGTTTCGATTATGGGTCTGCATGAGTTCATGTGACAATAGCGTGACGTCGCGATGACCACCGGAGGTTGAAGTCATTGGTGAACGTGCACCGTGTGCACGTAGTGAAGGGATCGTTTGGCCTTAGGGTTAGCTCGGGTAGAAGCTCGTGCGCGTAAGGAGATAACTCGAAGTATTGGGTTGAGTGGGATGTCTCGAGCCAAGCATGGAGTTGCTGAAGAATTTACTCGGGTTCTTGTTCAGTTGAGTATCTGGGTTAAGCAAACTAAGGTTTCGAATATAGGAAATCAAGATTAAGTTAAGTTGTTAAGTAATCAAGACCTAAATTGAGACAAATACCCAAACTGAGATGTAGTGACTATTTGGTATTTTGATAAAATCGATATTCCTTTGAATTTTTTTTTATTACTATCAAGTTAGTTATTTAAATAAATCCCTAAATACTTTCAAATGAATTAAGTAAGTACTTAAGATAACGGCATTGAACTAAATTTAAAAAAAAAAGAGAAGAACTTAAGTGATTTCGTATAAAATAATTTCAGGTATATCATCTAATAAGATTTAAATATAATCAAGAAATAAATTGAGATAAATGAATTATCTACAATTGAATGAGATCTTAAGTAATTAAAAAAACTAATTACTTAATTAAAGATTTTTTTTAATTAACTTAAGTGATTTGAGGAAAATTAATGTAAGTAATTAAAAAATTAAATTGTTAAAGGATAATAAATTCACTGATAATGGAGGGTTAAATTAATTAATAAAATGGCAATTACTTAATAGAGTAATTGACGATTAATTACTTAGTACAAGCAAATAAATGATTAATTAATTAAGGAAATTATTAAGGATTAATTATATTGTATTAAAGGAAATAATAATTATGGATTATTAATTGATAAATAAAGGATGATTAATGTGGGATTAAGGATTGATAAATCGATTGATTGAGTTAATCAATGATGTGATTAATTAATTATGGTTAGTAATTAACTAATGATTATATAAGAAAGATTAAGTGATTAATCCTTAAGGAGTTAATTTAATTTAAGTAATTAAATTAATTATGATATGAATTGATAATGTTTGTTTATGGATGATTGGTTGTTGAATGTCTGGATTGGATGATATCTATTGAATTGATATCTAATGATAAATAATCAAGATTGATTAATGAACGTAATTAAGATAAAGGTAATTCTTATATGAAATTTAAGAATAATTTACTAATGGAAGTAATTTAAGAAACATTAATTAATATAATTAATGAAGTGATCAGTCTTGCCTATTAATGATTGAATGATGATGATGCTTTGGACTGGTTGATACCTCTGACACAAATTGCTTTATGACATGATATGTTGTATGGGTGATGATACTGTGATTATCTATCAATTATAAGTTGATGTGAATAAAATGTTATCTGGTAATTAAGGTTGTATTGTATTTAATTGGGAAATTTTGGTTAAGCTGGCATTGGACTCGAAGAGACCGGAGTCGGGTATTAATAAATTCTCGAACCCACTTCGATTCTTTATAAACTGATTTGTGAAGTAAATAAACTGGCGAGGAATGATTTAAGTGAATTAGACCATAAATCTAAGTTCTGACACTTAGAAATTGATGAGTATAATAAGTGTTGTCCATATCAAACCTGTGAAATTGTAAAATGGTTATGAGTTACCCGGGTTAAAAATTGGTTATTGTTTTGGTGTATTTCTTATTGGATGGGTTTACTCACGCTGGTTTCCAGCCTGACCCGGGTGTTACTTTGATGTAATGCTCGGGTCAGACCGAGTATTACAAATTTTCAGGTAAGGATGTTCTGGAGCTCAAGAGGCGTGCTGGATGGCAGGGTCGTATGGAGAGTTACACTATGTTATTATATATATCTCCGAGACATGTTAAATTGTATCTATCCGATGTTGTATAAAATTATTGTAACTCTGATATATCGATGTAAATTGATAGATATAGATTTCTTTGGTATGAGTATTATTGATATTATATTTTATCCACTGCGAATGTGAGTTTGTGTGTTTCTTTTCTATTCTTCTTCAATCTCTTTCTTCTTTTCTCTAACTATCTGGAATTTTCGGGATCGAAAATTCGGGGTCGTTACATTTGGTATCAGAGCTGAAGGTTAAGCGAGAACCTTGGCTCTGGTGGGATTACTCATTAAGAATAGGGTAAGTGGTACCCTAGAATGAGTTGAGTGTATATATATTTGAGAGAGCGTACTTGTTATTTTCTTATATAAAGATTTTAAATGATTTTATAGAAGAATATATTATGATATATAAAGCAATATTTTCTTTCTAATACATATTAAGGGAATTGGTTGTTAAATTATTGAATTAAATTAAGAAGTAATAGAAATACAACCAAACTGAAATTAAATCCTTAATTTGGAAAGGTTTCAGGATAAAGATAATCAACTAATTTATGTAATTAATTAAATTTTAATGAGATTAATTAATGGGTAATAATTGAATATGATAAATAAGAGGGAGTTACTTAGCGAAGTAACTAGAGGTAAGTAATTCAAGGGACAATTACTTAATGAAGGTAATTCAGAAATAAGTTAATTACCGAATGTGATTAATTAGAATTAATTAATGACATAATTAATTTAAAGAAATAAGAAATAATATTATTTAATGCATTTGAATGAAATGATCCTATTTCGAACAAAGAGTTGTTTGAAATTTAAAGGAATTTGTTTTAAATTAAAAACCAAAGGTGGTTTAAAATTTTAAAGTATAACTTGGTATGTAGAAGAAATTAATATGTATATAGGTGGATATACATAGTATCAAAGGTATTTTGAAATAAACTCTAAATATTGAATTTTCAATTTGGAATGAGATATGATACCCAAAGTGAAAGTTTTTGAACTTAATAAGTGGGAACATTATTTATGTGAAGTTTAAAATTTGAAAAGGAAGTTCAAATTGGGTAAGGTTAACTGGATTAAGTTAATTGAGTTTAACTTGGGAAAAAGTTAAATATGCTGGAATGATCAACATGATTTGGGATGGAATTGGAATTTAATTTGGGGAGTTAAATGGTTAATCTAAATTGGGAGTTTGTGTGATCTCAAAATGGGTTTAAAATCTGGAAATTGTAAATTGATGGATGTTTTAAGATGAATTAGATGATATCATCCTATTGTTGTAAAAAAAAAATTAAGTTGTGAATTGGATTTGTTTAAATGAATGAGAAATGGAGTATGGTAATCCATTGTAGGGATAAAAAGGTAAATTGATTTAAAGGAATTAAATCAACATTTGAAGTATTAACTCGAATATTATATAATTCGAGATGGTTTAAATTTGAAATTTGAAATTAGTTCAAATTGAATTTGATTTGAATTGATTGAAATTGAGATTGAAGATGTATGAGTATAAGATTCAAATGGAAAATTTGAATTGGATTGATTTGAATAATTGGGAATTGTAATTAAAATTGAATAATTTTAAATTCAAATGGAATTTGAATTGAATTTGGGAAGAAATCAAGAATAATTCAACTTGATTTGGAAATGGAGTTTGAAATTGGGATTAATTCAACCTAGGGTTGAAATTGATTGAAATTGGAACTATTTCAATTGAATTTATTTGAATTAGTAGAATTTGAGATCAAGGTTGAATAAAGTTAAATTTGGAAAGAAACCGAGGTTAATTCAACTTGAATTGGGGTTGAATCAATTTTAAAGGAAATTGAATTTATTTAAATTGGAATTAGGTCAATTTAAATGGAAGAAGAAATTTAAATTGAATTGATGGAAATGGAGATTGGGAAGTGAACAGTTTTGACTCTGGACTATTTTTAATATAAATTATTTTAATATAAACCTATTTTTTCAAGCTATTTATTATATATACAACCTTTCTTTTAAAAGCCAAACTATCTTATACTTGTTTTACAATTATTTTTGAAATTGTTTAGCAATTTTCCAACTGTTTTATAAACAAATTACTATCTTACTATTATTTTGCAATTATCTAAACTTTCTATAATTATTTTAACTATTTTCTACCTATTTTACACCTATTTTACAAACTAGTAATTATTTTTTAACTACTTATCTATTTTAAAAAATTTCAAGCTATTTTCTAAATAAACTAGTCGGAGTTCAAACTGTTATTGGTTAAATACCCAATCGAGATAAGAATAGAGGTGATAATCCAAATGGGTTAAAGCAATTATGAGTAGGTGAATGAAAATTAAAGTGAATGTGAATAGAAAGAGAAATTGGTTTGGCTAATAACCAATAAAGATAAATACGTAGGGTGTACATATGTTATTCTATTCGTATAGTGATTTGATCCAGATTCGAGCACAGAATTTCGAGATAGTTATATCGATCCGAGTGGGATTTTTCACTCGATTTTTGATGGCGAAGCTGGATATGGGTTGTTGATTGGTTCTGGATGTTCTCTATCATAGTTATGACTATACAAGGAGAATGATGGTTTCTGATCAAGAAACCAGATCTGTGTCCGCATTAGGAAGTCGGGTGGACAATACTAGCTCGAAAGTGAAATTGTGTGATCGAGTGAGCGATCAGATTGGTATAGCGTATGGATGATATGTGTACATCGTACAGATTGGAGTGAAATTGATATTGAAGTTTGTGGATAAGAAATTTGAAATGGTTTTTGAAGTGAAAATATATTTTGTGAAATATATGAGGAAATAAAATAGAAATTGGATATTTCTATGGTTGAAATTTTGTTTATGGAAATAGGTGATATGGTAAGTGGTTTTGTACGGAGTAATCAAATTTGAATATCTGATTTTGAGTAAACAAAGTAAATATCTTTGTTTTATAAGATAAAACTCCCCTTGATGAATCTTTTGCCAAAAGAAAAAGGATTTGTTTTGAAAGTGTTTGAAGTATAAAAGGATTTTTATACAAGTTTATAATGATCCAAAGATTTTTATCAAGGATTTTATATATATCTCTATATATAAAGGATCATATGAGGACATTGGAAAAAGGTTTTGGGAACCTTTGGATTTGGAAAGGCTTTAGATTTTTGGGTAAAATCAATATTGATTTTTGAAAAGCCTAGTTTAAGAATTATCGATTTTGGAATAATCGATTTTGAGTAAAGGAGATTTGTATGATATCATACTAGGTGTATGATTTGAAAGATACTATATATGTATAATATAAAATGTTTTGATGATGGCTCTGGGGAAAAAGGCGCTCCCTTGAAATGAACTTCTCAGGAGTACCACCGGGTGGTGCTGCCTTGAGCCCTAAGGGGGGGTTCTAAAGTTGATCCTGTGAGGAGTCCGGACAATACTAGTTCCTGAGGATTATGAGTAGAGTATACCATAGCGAAAGTCGTGTGTGCCGCTGAGAGCCAACAGTTACATGGACTTTTGCTGCGACGGCAACGTAACCCAGGATGTAACTGCGATCTATGGTATAACATAGCGAAAGTCGTGTGTGCCGCTGAGAGCCAACAGTCTGCGTTTGATTTTATATCGTTAAACTGCGACCTATGTAGGAGAGAAGAAGTTTCATTTTGACAGCGAAAATCAGAGGCCGCGGAGAGCCTGCAGTTACATGGACTTTTGCTGCAACGACAACGTAACCCTGGAATGTAACTGTGACCATGGATATGGGTGATGATTTCCAGAGCATTCTCACCAAAGATATATCCTCTATTTTCAAAAACTGTTTTCTATATTTTCAATAAAATTATTTTCCAAGTATTTTCACTGGGTGTTGAAAACGGGTCGTTACACGTTTGGTCCTAGAATGAAATTGTATGGATGAATGTCTGACCTTGCATTCCAAATCATAATGAGTGATCCCTATAAAAGTATATTGGTTGGTGGCGGAGAAGACACCTTCTCTTAGCTTAACATCCTTTCTCGGGACATACGAGCTCAGGAAATTATACATTTGTATAAATTAGTCGTGTGAATGTGGAATGACAATGTGGCATTCAAAGTAAAAGAAGATGTGTTATATGAAAAGGTAATCGTTGCCTCAAGCCTCATCAACTGAAAATGACTGAAATAGGTTTAGATGCAGCAAGGCTAAGTGGCTCATTCCCAATTACGATATGATCATCCCCTTCTAAATATATTTCTTCCCGCTATGATGTTCGAAATGTAAATTAATGTGGTTTTATGCTAGAGCGCGCTCGGTTAAAGTTCAGTAACGACCAGGGGATGACATATTTGGTACTATCTAGTTACAGAGGTCGGCCAGTCTTGTGTTGGTAGAGGTGCTTTATGATGTTTCCTCGAGACATCCATCAGAGGTGTACCCATCGGAAGGTTGTCCCTTTAACTGGTCATTTGTATGGAAATCCATTCTGCAATAAGAACTTGCAATTTTGTTTGTATTGGCGTAATGAATAGCCTCGAAATTCTATGTGGGTAACTATTTCGACTAAGGTTAATAAGTTTATGTGCAAATGTTTTCAAAGAGATGTCATTAGAAATAATATCAAATGTTTTGATATATAAAAGTGTTTTAAGTTATCATAAGGTAAAAACTCGTCCGTGTTTATGTGTGGACGTGGTTTTATGAGATACTCTTTCTTTTCAAAGGGTTTTATTTAAAGGCTTATATATGGCACTGTCATCTATTATTGAGTTTTTCTCATGCTGGTTTATCAAGCATGATCCGGGTATTTTCAATACTCGGGTTAGAACCGGGTATTTTCAATACTCGATTTAGGTCCAAGTAGTTTCAGATTTAGTTGAAGACGGTTGAAGTTCCCAGAGGAGAGCTGGAGATATTCATCTATGAATGGATATGTTCTATGTGGTTTGTTAGTTTTAGTTTGATGTTGTCAGCAATTGTAAGGACAGATGTTTATAACTGTCCAAAGCTAAATTTAAGTTAGACTCTGATATATGTAATGTAAAAGTTTTCAGCTGTAAAGATTTTTGTTCAATATTATATATTATTCCATTCGTGTGAGATTCTGTTATATCTTATTTTCTTTATTACCATCCATATTCTGTCTTTTCATGCAATTTGAGTTGGACATATGTGCTTTATTATCAATTCAGAGGGTACGGAAAAAGGGGCCTCGACATTATAGGGTCCCGATGACCCAGTGTTGCTATGATGTGGTCTGACTCAATGATGAGCCCATGGTGCAAAAATTAAATGATTGACATTTGCATCCTTTTGTTCTGTATCATTGTGGTAATGATTAGAGATTGAAGCAAATGATATTTAGAATAATTTGCTGTTTAATATCATGTAAAGGTAAATTGATTGAGTTGATATGTGGAAGGTTGTCATTGACCTGATGCGGTAGGTAACTTTACACCAGTTTTGTATATGGTTTGGAGAGATATTGTTTTCCAAGCAAGTGATTGTTGTCATTTTATATATGTTTTGGGACGACAATTGTTATAATAGCCCTGTTTTTGAACCCGCAATATCATATGAATTTAATTAAAATAGAAGTTTTTGAATTTTATTTTTTGATACTTATTATTTCTTGGTTCAAATTAGTATTCGGTTAAAACATATTTAATGAAGAATTTTTTTTAATAAAATTTAGTTAGTTAATAAATTCCATTTTATATAATATATTAAAATTCGAATAAAATGTCTTAATAAATATAAATTATTTTAAGCGTAAATAATGTGGTATAATGGAAATAAAATTTGAGGTTTCATGTATAAAGTGAAAATAATTTAATTCAATTTAAATGGCCTAAAACAATAAGTTTAAGCCCACATATACACTTGTTAATCTAACCCTTTCCCAATATATCCTAGATTTTATTTCTCCCTTGTATGAAATAAAGGTCGCTCCTCTTTATGCCCTAATCCTTATTTGAACATGTAGAAGAAATAAAGGGGTGCGGCATATTGTTACTGGACGACGCCACGGAGGGAATTAGGCATGATTTGAACGTGCCACAATGAAGTGCTTCAACGTTGGTGAGCATTGTGGTGCTGGGTTAGGCTGGCGTTCACATGTGAATTTGGGAAGAGATGGTGCGTTCTCCCAAGTCAAGGTAGAATGGGATGATGATCTGCTGGTTAGAAGCGGTGATGTTGAACGAGCTCAAACAATGAATATTAGCATGAAGCTTCTCATTAGTGCAAATCCAAGGCAACAGCAACAATAGATGCAGCTAGGGTTTGGGGTATGAATGGCTGCAAATGGAATTTTCAAGCAAGTTATTGGGTTAAGGTGAGTTAATTAATTAACATTTCTATATCGAAGTAATGCACATTTTTGATAGATTATGATTTTGCGATAAAAAAGGGTAATGATTGATTGAAATGCTTGAAATGAAACTTTATGCTATAGTTTCGATTAATTTGGTGTTTGAGTCGGTCGATTTGTGGGTTTGAAATATTGGATTTGTGTCAATGATTAGTTATGAAATAGCATGTATGTTGAAAACCATCAAAATGCATTTGATTTTTGTAGTTAGATTATATGATGGTTGTGTATTGTTTATATGAATGTTTGTCTGACCAGAGTTGTCGGAAAGCAACTCAGATCAGTAAATAATTTCATATCGTGGAATGATATTTTATAGAGCGATGATGGCTATAGAAGTCCAACTTTGATGGGTTTATTTTTTGAATTGTTTAATGTTTTAAAAGATTTTCAAAATGAGATTTTATCTATTTTGATCCTTTTTGGAGTTTAGTTAACAGAATATAGTTAAACTTTATAATGTTATTAACTTATTTCTTATTTCAAAATTTATATTTAAGGCTTTTGAAGATGAATAATACTTGTTTATTAAATCTTTTTAGATTTACAACTAAAAACATAATTTTGGGAATGTTTTAAGGTAAAAGAAAATATACCATATTATTTTACAAAAGCAGTTATGAAAGTAATAGTTTTAATTTCAAATGAATTTTGTTATAAAAGAGATTTATAGGATTTGGAAAGAGTTCAAAAGCCTTTGTATATAAGAAAATCTTCTTTAAAATGAATTTATGGATTTAAAAGTGATTTTGGAGAATTATATCCTGGTATTTATAAAATTACTTTAAAACTCTTCTATTTTCTTTATTATGAAATTTTAGATTTAATGAGATTTCGTACTATTCTATGAAATAAGGAATTTTAAATAAACGATTGAATTGTCAGATTGGTATGAGACTTTCTGTATTGATCTTCCTTCTTAACACCTAAAGAGGACACTTAATACATCCTTGGTATTCGTGTGTCGATCATTTAGTTGTTCGTAAGATAGGTCGTTTGGGGGTGAAGAAGGAAGAAGACAGAACATAATCTCACAAAAACATGATGAGTAACATATAATATATAAATCAAGTCTTTACAAAAGAAAGAACTCTATTATAAACAATCATTAAAGTACACTATCATATTATCAGCCTGGATAGTTATAACAGCTTGTCCTTACAAACGCTAATAAATTCAACAATCAATACAACAGAAAAGTAAAGAAATATGTATATACGTCTTGTGCATCCAGCTTGTCTCATAAATTCCAAAGCATTTAAAGCTAATCTGAAAAATATGATTGGTCTAACCCGAGCATTAAAATAAAATAATACCCGGATCAGTCCGATAATACCAGCATGAGAAAACTCAAAAAATAAGGGGACATGTAGAGTAAGATTCTCTGCTCGCCATCAAACACAAAGTGAGAACCCCTATCATGCTACACTGCATGCCAAAGAAAATCTGACTCCGACCTAGAGAGGATGTGAAAATATCATTAGGATAAACTCACATAGCTTGGCTTCCACTTGCTCTTTGGGTTTACTCGTTTCCAACAAAGGATAACGAACCTCAAAAGAGCAACAAATCGTTTTTATGGTGACAACACACCCTGAAGAAAGCTGAACCGATAGTTAATAAATCAACTACGAGGATAATTAAAAATGATCAAATATGAAAATTAAATTTCATATACTTATTGTAACAACCGTGATTTTTGACTACCGTCGAAATAAGAATTTAAAATAGAAATTTTAAATTAAAATTTGAAAAAAAATGCAAATCATGTTTCTAAGTCAGTACTCATATTAGTAGTAGCATGTTGAAAATAAGATGCATTTTTTGCCTTCACGTGCATTAAAGAAATAGGCCATTTTAAAAGTAGTGAACACTTTTTGTTTACAGCCACTAAGATTTGTAAAGAAAAGTGAACACTTTGCTGTTGTTATCCCATTTTTTGGACAAAACTGGAATATCAATGTTGAGCGCATCTCCACCACGATCGAGCTAAGAAGAAGCAACCAGCAAGCGTATCTAAGTCCAGAGTTCCCAAATACCAGGTTCATTCGGCCTTATACCCTCAAGTTCATTCGGCTATGCAAGCATACAGTCTCATTCGGCATTCACATGCACAAGTTCATTCGGCATATGCTACCGAACCAACTCCCTGCTGCCTCATGCCGAACCGACCACGAGAACTCACCATCAACTGAACCAAGTAACCACCGAATCAAGTAACCACCGAATCAAATCCAAGGTGGCACCGAACCATACTCGCACCGAACCGCACTCCTCTCCTCCATTGCCGGACCAAAGCCCACACCAACTAACGCCGAGCCAACTGCCTTACAACCTACAACCGGACCACCGTCACCGGACCATTCATGGCCGGACCAACTCCACCGAGCCAACCTCCTTTCCATCCACTACCAAGTAAACCACCGGTCCAACCATCCCAGCTACGACCGAACCGAGCTTCGCCGAACCAGAATTGCCAGTCCAGATTGCATCAGCCCAGGCCCACCAACAGTTATAAACATCCAAGACCCCTGCCCCCAGCCTCACTCTATAAATAGAGGGGCAGGGGTACAACAATGGGGACAAGTTTGAGAGCTCAAGCCTGGAAGGAACTCTCAAACAACTTTAGATACTTGTAATCAAAGCTTTGTACTTGTAATCTGAAGAAAAAAGGGGAATAACATATAAAGTGGATGTAGGCACGTTCTGGCCGAACCACTATAAATCCGTGTGTCTTTTACAGTTTAGTCCCTGCTTTTTATATATTTGCATAAATCACCCAAATCACTAAAAACAACATAAAATCAACCAACTCATACGACTTTGGGTGTTTGCGGCCATTTTTTACGCAAACATTTTGGTGCTTTCACTGAGAGGAACCAGCTCCCGCTACAACGGATAGAAGTTGAATTTGAAAGTCTAAGAGTTCAGATCTAAGAGTTATGACGAGACAAACAAGTAGAAGGCAAAGGCCAGAGAGAAGTGAACACCAAGGAAGTCAAGAGGCTTCCTCAGGAGGGAATCAAGCGTCGATCTTCATCACTAGGGATGAGATGGAGGCCATGATGAGAAGACAAGAAGAGATGATCCAGAACTTACTTCAACAAATTGGGCAAATTGGAGCACAAATCCAAGGAGCAACCGGAGTTCAGAACGGAGCAGGACCATCTGGCACAGCACCAGAGCTAGGGGGCACTCACGCAGAGCATGTTGATCCGACCCCAGGAAGAGAGATGGGGGCATCCGAGCCACTTGATAGCAATAGAGGAATGAACGTTCAGCCAGAGAGGCATACACATGAAAACTCCCGCGGACTTGGGGGGCAGGTCGAAGGCAGTGAACGAGAACTACAGCTTGGAGACAATGACAGATTAGCAGAGATGGTTAGAAGAGCTATGAGAGGCGGTTTAGTAAACAGAGACTTGGAAGATGTAAACAGGAGTCCTTTTTCTTCTGCGATTAGGATGGCTAGGAACCCACCGGAATTCAAGTTACCATCATTGGACATGTACAACGGGAAAACGGACCCCACGGTCCATCTAACGAAGTATATGAGACATATGGAAGTGCTGGGGGCATCAGAGGAGGTTATGGCCCGGTGCTTTCCACTGTATTTGACGGACATTGCAGCGTTATGGTTTAGGCAACTGGAGAGCGGCTCCATAGGAATGTGGGCAGATTTAACTGAGAGATTCATGAGGCAATTCAGGGTTCATATTGCGAGACCCAAGAATGTGATGACTTTGGCAACCTTGAAACAAAAAACTGGAGAGACTTTGAGAAGCTTTCTAACGCGATTTAATGCGGCGGCAGCATCAGTGGATCGACCAGATCCATCTATGGTCATGATGGCGGCTGTATCTGGAATAGCTGGTAATACAGAGTTCAAGAATTCATTAACGAAGGACCCGCCTATGAATCTGGGAGAGTTCTATCATGAGGCTGAAAAGTTTCTGCGTTTGGAAGATGCTAGTGCAGAAAGAGAGGAAGAAGATGACGTTTACACAATCAAGAACGGAAACCTACCTGGAAAGGGTGCGGAGACTAGCAAAGGAAAAAGAAAGGCTGAGGATAATGATGACAGGACAAAGTGGCTACGAAGAGAGCCACGATTCACCACCTATTCAGAGCTGAATGAGAGTTTGGAACGGATTTATCAGGATACCAAGGGGCAGATTCCGTATCGTAGACCAATGCGAAGGGATCCAACCTCTGACGAAAGAAAATCAGATAAGTTTTGTGTATTTCATGAATTGAATGGTCATAACACTAATAATTGTAGGCATTTGAAGGACGAGGTGGAAGGGCTCATCAGGAACGGTATGCTCCTTCAGTATGTGAGGAGGCGAACTCCAACGGTGGAGCCAGAGCGACCACCCTCTACATCAGCTAGAGGTGACCCTGGATCAGGGCACCATTTGATTATCCATTGATTGCTTGATTAAAATAACGATGAACAAGTCGTAAGCTCCCACTAACGCAATTACATCATTTACACATGTACGAGATCGCGAACGATCTCCAGGCATGCTCTGAATGATCATTGACTGCTTCGGAGTGGGAACTTACACTTTGACATCCTTACTTTGCTTTTGTTTCGATTTGAACATTTGAATTCTTCCTGTTTGGACATTTCTGCTGTAAGGTACTATTGCTTTAACATTTACAATTCTATGAAAAAATTATTTACTTGTATGCCCGTTGGATCGCGAACGGTCCACGAGTCCACGAGCACCTATTGCATGGCAACGAACTGCCGAAGTCTTTGATTCGAAAACTCCCCCAAACAATAACTCCAACACTGATAATATTAAGTCCCCCCCGGGCACACTCATTTGCCTCGAACGGCACCCGACTTCGAACAGTCACAATTCGCCTCGAACGGCACCCGACTTCGAACAGTCACAATTCGCCACGAACGGCACCCGATCGCGAACGATCACAACTCGCCTCGAACGGCACAATTCGCCTCGAACGGCACAACTCGCCTCGAACGGCACAACTCACCTTACCTCAAATGGCTTGATCGCGAACGGTCGTCATTTGAGGTCCGCCACCTGATCACTGACTGTTACACCTTACCTCAAATGGCTTGATCGCGAACGGTCGTCATTTGAGGACCGCCACTTGACCGCACACTGTCGCACCTTACCTCGAATGAATTGATCACGAACGATCGTCATTTGAAGTTAGGCGCTTGACCTTGAACGGTCACATCTTATCACAAATGACTCGATCCCGAACGATCGACGCACGGATTTATGCGCTTGACCGCGCACGGTCGCACTTTACCTCGAATGACTCGATCCCGAACGGTCGTCATTTGAAGTTGAGCGCTTGACCTTGAACGGCCGCATTTCACCACAGATTACTCGATCCCGAACGATCGACACATGGATTTATGCATCTGACCGGACACTGTCGCACCTTACCTCGAATGACTCGATCGCGAACGGTCGTCATTTGAAGTTGGGCGCTTGACCTTGAACGGTCGTATTTCACCACAGATGACTCGATCCCGAACGATCGACGCACGGATTTACGCGCTTGACCGCGCAGGGTCGCACTTTCCCTCGAATGACTCGATCGCGAACGGTCGTCATTTGAAGTTAGGCGCTTGACCATGAACGGCCGCGCTCCATCCCAAATAGCTCGATCTCGAACGATCGTCATTTGGGGCCATATAAAATATCAAGCTCTTTTCAGGTTGTCAACAGGATACGAACATCCAGCTCATGGCATTGCAAAACACGCCTTCCTACCGCAAGGACATCAACAGGATACGAACATCCAGCTCATGGCATTACAAAACACGCCTTCCTACCGCAAGGCATGTTTTGGGGGGCAAAGTGTTATCCCATTTTTTGGACAAAACTGGAATATCAATGTTGAGCGCATCTCCACCACGATCGAGCTAAGAAGAAGCAACCAGCAAGCGTATCTAAGTCCAGAGTTCCCAAATACCAGGTTCATTCGGCCTTATACCCTCAAGTTCATTCGGCTATGCAAGCATACAGTCTCATTCGGCATTCACATGCACAAGTTCATTCGGCATATGCTACCGAACCAACTCCCTGCTGCCTCATGCCGAACCGACCACGAGAACTCACCATCAACTGAACCAAGTAACCACCGAATCAAGTAACCACCGAATCAAATCCAAGGTGGCACCGAACCATACTCGCACCGAACCGCACTCCTCTCCTCCATTGCCGGACCAAAGCCCACACCAACTAACGCCGAGCCAACTGCCTTACAACCTACAACCGGACCACCGTCACCAGACCATTCATGGCCGGACCAACTCCACCGAGCCAACCTCCTTTCCATCCACTACCAAGTAAACCACCGGTCCAACCATCCCAGCTACGACCGAACCGAGCTTCGCCGAACCAGAATTGCCAGTCCAGATTGCATCAGCCCAGGCCCACCAACAGTTATAAACATCCAAGACCCCTGCCCCCAGCCTCACTCTATAAATAGAGGGGCAGGGGTACAACAATGGGGACAAGTTTGAGAGCTCAAGCCTGGAAGGAACTCTCAAACAACTTTAGATACTTGTAATCAAAGCTTTGTACTTGTAATCTGAAGAAAAAAGGGGAATAACATATAAAGTGGATGTAGGCACGTTCTGGCCGAACCACTATAAATCCGTGTGTCTTTTACAGTTTAGTCCCTGCTTTTTATATATTTGCATAAATCACCCAAATCACTAAAAACAACATAAAATCAACCAACTCATACGACTTTGGGTGTTTGCGGCCATTTTTTACGCAAACAGCTGTCACTATTGCATTTAAAGAAAATATTTGAACCCACTTTTTGCCATCATCATTTTATATGCAGCATGTCCTTTCTTTCCAATTGTGCACGTCTTCACATAAATGCATTTGTACAATGTTGCCAGCACATCTTCATACATTGACTTGTACAAATTTGGTGAAAGAAAAAGTAAGCTGCATCTTTCAATTGTTTTCATTTTTTTTTTCAAGTAGCTCAGTGAAAACATTAATGGCAGATCAAAATCTAGCTTTATGTGGTTCCTAGTTGCTAACTAATTTTGAAGCAAATTTTTGGTGAGTTCAAAACTCACATTTCTAATTTATTTATGACTTTATTTTGCGTGAAAACTTTGTTGCCAGTTTTTACTTGCGTGCATGTTTGTATGGTGAAATATTCTGTCCAGGCTACATACTTTGTTTGTGCGTACTTGTAGTTGTGTTTAGGCATTTTTATGCAGGCTTCAACATGTGTTCGAGTTGTAAATAATGCACGCACTAAGTGCCTAGTTGCAGGTCATTCAATGCAAACGAAATTGTAGCTTTACAAATAATGCACAAACACGGAAAAAATAGTGTCCAGGTCTTCTTGTTTTTTTTTTTTTGAAACGTGCGTGCTCATATTTGCCCAGACTATTCATTTATGCGTGCATTAAAACTGTGCCCAGATCATCATTGTTGCCAAGTTAGTTGTTGGGTGCATTTCCACCAGCGTACCGAGAATGAGGACGACAATGCCGGTCCAAGCTCCTTCTCCTCGCACCATGGAACCAACTCCTTTACCGTCCACTGCCTCTGCCGAACCAAGTCCTACCGGACCACGTGCTACCGAACCAAACTACACGAGACACACTTCCTCTACCGGACCAACTCCACACCGAACCGACCATGCCGAACCAACAACTACCGAACCAACCAACCCACTGAGCCACCTCCTAGCCGAACCAACATGGCTCCCAACTACTACTGGTCCAAGCCTCTTCCATCTCACCACCGGACCAGCACTCTCCTGACCATCTCCATCTTCCACTACCGAACCAACCTAAAGAAGGCATTCCGGATCAACTTTACCAGGAAGATTGCAGCAGTGCAGGCCCGTCAGCGGCTATATACATCCAAGACCCCTGCCCCCAGCCTCACTCTATAAATAGAGGGGCAGGGGTACAACAATGGCAAACAAGTTTGAGAGCTCAAGCACGAAAGGAACTTTCAAACAACTTTCATATACTTGTATACAAAGCTTTGTACTTGTAATCTGAAAGAAAAAGGAGAATAACATATAAAGTGGACGTAGGCACGTTCTGGCCGAACCACTATAAATCTGTGTGTCTTTTACAGTTTAGTCCCTGCTTTTCATATATTTGCGTAAATCACCCAAATCACTAGAAACAACATAAAATCAATTAATTCATACGACTTGGAGGTGTTTGCCCATTTTTCGTGCAAACATTTTTGGTGCTTTCACTGAGAACCGAGCTAGAAGCTACAGCTTCTCCTACTCAACCTTCTTCCTCACAGCATCGTTCCTTACTCCGACAACATGACTTCCAGGCAGAGGAGAGATATTAACAAAGGAAAGAACGTCGCAACTAGCTGTATCACAGATCTAGTGTCCCCGAATCAAGAGAATCATCCCGTTTTAACAGCAATACCAGATGAAAATCAGGCAAATCCAACAGCCCCCGCCGCGGAACAACCAATTACTAGGGCAGATCTAGATAGGGTTGTGGCTGAAGTAACTAACCGCTTCGCATCTCAACAAGAAACCCTGGTGGACCAACTCATGTCACGCCTAAGGGATGCTGAAGAATCCAACCGCAACACCGAATCATGGGGTGAGTCCCAATCTGGAGGATCTGGGAGGCAACAAAGACCTTTCTTCTTCGAAGAAGTTAACAACAGAAATAGCCATGGTAGGAGCCGAGCCCGGACTCAACCCGAATTTCGACCCGAGGAAACACTTGGAACCGAACCTGACGGGGGATGTGCCAGGCAGGGGTCGGATGTAGCTGAGCATGTCATGCTACCTAACCATGAAAACACCAGTAGACGGGGCCGAGCTGGAGTCCAGCCCGAAGTTGGACCCGAGGAAGCGCTGAGAACAGAACCCAGCAGGGGAAGATCAAGGCAAGGGCCAACTATGGCTGACCCCAGCATGCCCCCAGAAGAGCAGAGGCAGCCTTTGGAGAATGTTAGGAGTGACAGGCGATACCATCCCTACAAGTCATCTGGACGGAATCAATCCCGCAGGGAAGAACCAAACTCATTTTTGTCCGCTCCAAGTTCTGATGAAAGGATGGCGCGATTGTTCAGAGAGTGCGTCCAACGGGAGCAAAGGGATCGGGGGATAGGTGCTAGGGTAACCATCCCCTTCACCCGCAATATCGAAACTGCCATCACCCCCCGAGAATGGAAGATGCCAACGATGGAACCTTACAAGGGAGCCTCTGACCCCATCGTACACTTACAGAGGTACACCCAGCATATGCTCATGAGCGGAGCAACAGAGGGAGTGTTGTGTAAATGCTTCCCACTATTCTTGGTAGATCTAGCTAACTCCTGGTTCTGCCACCTACCCCAAGGGTCCATCAGCTCATGGGAAATGTTGAAAGAAAAGTTCATCAGTCAGTTCCGCATTCATGTGGAGCAACCCAAGGACGCTTATTCCTTATCTAATATCAAACAGAAACCCGGAGAGACAATGCAACAATATCTAACCCGATTCAACGCCACGGCAACCGCAGTCCAAGATGCCGACGAGAAACTTATCCTAATGGCCCTCTGCAGTGGTGTACATCCCGATACTAAATTTGCTAGAAGACTAACCAAGGAAAAACCAGCTAATTCACCTGATTTCTTCCATGAAGCTGGAAAGTATATGAGACTTGAGGACGCTGCCACTGAGAGGCAATCAGGGCAACATGCTAAAACGGCTACAGACAGGGTCCCCGCTGCAGCAAAGGATGTTCAAAGAAATGACTGTAGAGACAATGCTGGGGCAAAAAGGGAGAAAAGCGCTTATATCGACCAGGACCAAGATTTGACTCTTACACTCCTTTGAATGAAACGATCGAAAACATCTTCCTAGCCACTCAAGACGAAGTTAGATACAAGCGCCCCCCATACAAGAAGGAGTCAGATAACGCACTCAAATCTGGAAAGTTCTGCCGCTTCCACGAATCCCACGGACATGACACCAATGAATGCCACCATCTCCGGGACTTGATTGAAGAACACATCAGAAGGAGGAGACTGGAGCGCTATGTAAAAGGCCAGAACAGGACTTCAACTCCTGCCAATGAGAATCCTAGACTACCCCCCTAGAAGCAGGCGGGGGAAATCGCAACACCAGCCGCTCTAGTCAAGAGAAGATAGTGGTCCACACCATATCAGGAGGACCGCACATCGCCGACAGAAGCTGGGCAGAGATGGAAAGATACAGTGAGTCACTGAGGGACGCTGAAGGCTGCGTTAATTCTGTTATGGAAGAACGCCACCCGAAATGGAAAGAGAATGACGACATCACATTCAGTAGGCGTGATCTAGAGGGAAGACAGTACCCACACATGGACCCTATGGTCATCTCTGCCTGGTTCGGACTAGCCAAAGTTTTCCGAATTTTAATAGACACTGGAAGCTCGGTGAATATCCTATTCAAGCATGCTTTCGACAAAATGAAGCTATCAATGAAGGATGTGTCTCCCTGCCACAAACCACTACATGGTTTCACTGGAGATGCGAAGATGCCCCTCAGGCAACTGGACCTTTTTGTTGAAATAGGAAGTCATCCCCGCTCCGCTGTGCGGAAACAAACATTTGTACTAATAGAGAACCACTCGGCCTACAACGCCTTTTTGGGAAGACCAGCCTTGTCTGACTTCCAAATTGTCCTAGCCCCGTGGTGCCTGAAGATGAAATTTCCAACCGATAACGGAATAGGAGAAATAGAGGGAAATCAAGACGCTGCTCGAGACTGCTATCTAACTGAACTTCGCAATAACCACAGAAAAGATAAAAGGAAAAATGCAGAGACTACTCTCTGCATGAAAAGATTGGAATCATAGCAACTAAAGAAAGCCCCTCCTCTTCGATATACCAGTGATCCTTTCAATGAATTAGACCCCAGGGACAAAGAGGAGAAGGCCACCGACAAGCCTGCAGAGGCTATGGAATTCGTATCTGTAGAAAAACACGACCCAAGTAGACTGCTGAGAGTCGGGTCTCAGTTAAAAAAAGAATTAAAGAATCAACTTATTGATTTTCTTCGCCACAACGTGGATGTATTTGCATGGACGCACGCTGACATGACAGGAATCTCCCCAGACGTAGCATGCCACATGCTGAACATCGATCCCACCAAGGTGCCAGTGAAGTAGAAAAAGAGGAGCATGGGGGCAGAACGATCAGCAGCCCTCGAGGAAGAAGTAAAGAACTTACTTGCCAATGACTTCATACGGGAAGCCATCTACCCAGAATGGATCGCCAACCCGGTACTAGTAATGAAAGCTAATGGGAAGTGGCGAACATGCATCGATTTCTCCAACTTAAATGACGCCTGCCCAAAGGACTACTTCCCACTCCCCCGAATCGACCAACTCGTGGACAGCACAGCCGGACACGAACTCTTATCCTTTATGGATGCATACTCAGGATATAACCAGATCCCTATGCACGCCCCCGATCAAGACCACACTAGCTTCATCACTGAGCGAGGATTGTACTGCTACAGGGCAATGCCATTTGGACTTAAAAACGCCGGAGCTACTTATCAGCGCCTCGTCAACAAGATGTTTGCAGAACTAATAGGACGAACTATGAAAGTTTATGTGGATGACATGCTGGTAAAATCGAGGAAAGCCAACGACCATATAAACCACCTGGACGAGATGTTTCAAGTACTTCGCCGATATGGAATGAAGCTGAACCCTCTAAAGTGCTCCTTCGGAGTATCATCGGGAAAGTTCTTGGGATTCGTCGTTCATGCCAGGGGGATTGAAGCAAACCCCGAACAAGTTCGAGCTTTGCAAGATATGAAGATACCATCCACTCGAAGAGAGATGCAAAGCCTAAACGGGAAAGTGGCCGCCCTAAGTAGGTTCATCTCTAAAGCAACCGACAAATGCAACCCTTTCTTCGAAGCTCTAAAGAAAGACAAAGGAAAGTTCGAATGGACTGACGAATGCTCGACAGCCTTCCTTAACTTAATCGGACACCTCCAGAGACCACTGGTACTCTCAACTCCAGATGAAGGCGAGGAACTGTACTTATACCTTGCTGTATCGTCCCACGCTTTGAGCGCCGCTTTGGTGAGAGAAGACAACCGCGCACAGCGGCCCGTATACTTTGTAAGCAAGAGATTTATAGGGGCAGAAGCCAGGTACCCTAAACTTGAGAAGCTAGCATACTGTCTGCTAATCACGTCACGGAAACTACGACACTATTTCCAGTCTCATTCCATCAGAGTTTTAACCGTCAACCGCTAAGGCAAGTGCTCCATCGCCCCGACACTTCTGGGCGATTACTTAAGTGGTGCATTGAACTAAGTCAATATGATATCACTTACCATCCTCGCACCGCTATCAAGGGGCAAGCCATAGCTGATTTCATTGCCGAATTCACTACTAACGAAGGTAAGGAGCAATCTGAAATAGCAGAAGATATCAAGTGGAATCTCTTCGTAGATGGAGCGTCAAACGAACAAGGCTTGGGGGCAGGTGTTGTGATAATAACCCCCAGGGGAAGGAAGCTGCACTACGCCCTAAGGTTGTAATTCGCTGCCACCAACAATGACGCGGAATACTAAGCGGTGATAGCTGGATTAGAACTGGCCTTGGAGATTGGAGTCGGCTCTTTATGTCTCCATAGTGATTCTCAACTCATTGTAAATCAAATACCGGGAGACTTCCAGACTCGAGGAGAACGACTCACAGCATATCTAAAAAAGACCAAGCTGCTGCTCAATCAATTGGATCACTATCTAATCAAACACATTCCTCGAGAAGAGAACCAAGAGGCCGACGAACTAGTAAAGCAAGCTAGTATGAAGAACATGACTAACTTCGGAGCATTAACCATCTCAAAATAGCCGGCACCAAGTTTCGAGCAAGTGAATCTGATAGCTGCAATCGACGAAGAAACTTGGATGACTCCTATCCGGAAATATTTACAAGATGGCACACTGCCCAACAGGCGTAACGAAATCAAGAAAATCTTAAGGAAAGCTTCCCGCTATACATTACAAGAAGGCATCCTCTATCGGCGCGGCTTCTCTAATCCCTTATTAAGGTGTATCGTTGGAAGGGAAGCCAGGGAAGTCTTATCCAACATCCATCAAGGAAGTTGCGGAGATCACACTGGAGGGCAGACTCTGGCAAAGAAGATACTCCGATATGGATATTACTGGCCCACTTTAAACAAAGATGCCTTGGACTTCGTCAAGAGATGCGACAGATGTCAGAAATTTTCCATGATTCCTCGACTACCCACAAATGAGATTACTCAAATGACCAGCCCTTGGCCCTTTGCAGTATGGGGAATTGACTTGATTGGCGAACTGCCAACGGGCCGAGGCGGAGCCAAATATTCTATAGTGGCCGTTGACTATTTCACCAAACGGGTGGAGGCGGAACCTCTAAATAAATATCTTCGGCAAAAGTTATCAACTTCTTGATCAAAAATATTCTTTGCAGATACGGAGTCCCACTCAAGATCATATCGGACAATGGACTTCAATTTGACAGCGAGGAATTCGCCAACTGGTGCCAAGAGCATGGAATTCACAAAAGCTTCTCATCTGTGGCTTACCCCCAGGCAAACGGACAAGTCGAAGCAGTCAACAAACTCCTCAAAACCCTAATCAAGAAGAAACTTGAAAAGTCAAAAGGCGCTTGGGTGGATGAACTTCCTACGGCACTTTGGGCCTACCGCACATTTTACAGAACATCGACAGGGCATACTCCTTTCTCTTTGGCATACGGATCGGAGGCCATGCTCCCAGTTGAAACTATAGTGCCATCCCACCGTAGGATCCACTACAACCCAGGAGAGAATGAAGAACTCCAACACATGTCTTTGGATCTAATTGAAGAAAGAAGAAATGATGCAGCACTTAAAGCGGCTGCTCACAAGCAAAAAGTAGCAGCACAATACAACTCTAAAGTCAAGCACCGCAGCTTACAGGAAGGAGATCTTGTCCTCAAGCGGATCTTCCCGCGCCCCGGAACGCTAGATCCAATCTGGGACGGACCCTATGTAATTCATAAAGATCTCCACAACGGAGCTTATATTTTGTCAACAGTGGACGGAGAGGTGTTCCAGAGGGCATGGAACATCCAACACCTCCGTCGATACTTTTCTTAACTTGTACTGCCCATATGAAGTGAATTAACAAAGAGAATCAGTGGATGTAGGCATTTTCGTGCCGAACCACTTTAAAAATCTTGTCTCTTTTTAACTTGTTCCTTTTTATCTTGGCTGCTTGTTAAGCTTTATCCTTTTCTGTTGAACAAAATCGTGTATAACGACATTCCTATACTGGAACTTCATGGCGCAACTTCACCTGGACAAGACTCAACTGGTACTATGCGATTCTATTCACTCGCCAATGAGACACTTTTGCTCCAGCATCCCTCTGCTGCGGGTTAACTCATTGCTCGCGACTGCCCTCAAAGCCAACTGTAATGAGCCAATTATAAGCCATCACGAAGGTCGACTATAGCCGATGGCAGCTCATTACGGCGTTCGGCTCGCCGACAACTGTGAACCTACTTTAAGCCCCAACATAAGGTGTGGCCAGCCAGGGGTAGTTCACGGTTGACGATCGACACCCACGCTAGCCGGCCACAGTAAATCGAATAATACCCACGATTACGGGCCATAATGGCTTGGGTAGTTACTGTGCTCGATCTCGGCTCCGATATGTCTTAAGTGCGGCTGTGGTAAAAAAGATAAACTCCCCGCGGAGGCGTAAGATGGGTGACAAATGTCTCCAAGACCCACAGCTAGGGAAAGTGACTACAAAACCCGTTTGCCACAAACTTAAGCATATCGACGGCCTTCCGTGATTGGAAGTTTTACTTTTCCTATATTTCCATTCCATTTAAATACTTTTCTTGTATCCTGCATAACGGTCCCCAAAGTACAGGACACTAAATAGGAGGCATTCGCTCACGAGAATCTGAGCCCGCAGACTGGGTGACAAGGCACTCGGCCGCATCCATGGTCAATTACACAAGATGTCCAAAGCTACCCCCTACAACCAGAACATGAAGGGCGGTACACTTTTTTTCTTGTACATAATCATGTAGCTATGACTTATTCGTAACATTGCCAAACATGAGATTATATTTCAAGCAAAAGCTTAACACCGAACACAATTAAATCACAGGCCTAGCATAACTATGTTTTTTTTATACAGCACTTCAAAATAATAACAGCATTCAAAATATAACAGAATCATCTTACGTTATAAGCTTACATAGAGACGCTCAATAGCATAATTACAACTTGAGAGTACATTAATGTTTTGAACTAGCATGTACAGGAATGTCAAGCAGGCTAAATGAAATAACCAACTGCACCAGTGCTCCACCCTGTCCTACCAGCTCTTCGAATCTACTTGACTGCAGGATCGGAGCTCCCAGCATGATGACCAGAGGCCCCACCTGTCCAATTCAGGAAAAGAGTCCATTAAACCAACAACAAACGATCAAGTTATGAAAAGCTAAAAAGGGAAAACTCACCAACACCCGCTTCTTGGTCCTCATCCCCCAACTGCACACCGGCTTCCTCCGCAGCAAGTAGCTGCATCCCCTCCTTCACCGCTACCTTCTCCTCCTTTGAGAACTGGGCGGTAACCACGTCCATCCTGAATGCCGCTCCACCTTCCTTATCCGCATCGGCCTTGGCCTCCTCCAAAGCCCAGAGATATATCCTAGCCATGATCCGGGGATAGTCATCCATCCAGGATAGATTACCCTGCTTCCAAGTACGGAAGTACATATCCTGCAACATCTCATCCATCATCCCCTCATTCTCCTCAAACTCCCTCACCCGGGCCTCGGAGGACAGCAACTTAGCGATGGCAACGTCCCTCTCCGATCGATATCTCAAGCGGTCAGCCTGGAGAGACCTCCTCATTTCCTCCATCTCTTCCTTTAGCTTGGCCTGAGCAAGCTCTGCGGCCTCAAGC
The DNA here is from genome assembly GCA_030765085.1 of Allium cepa. Classification (NCBI taxonomy): domain Eukaryota; kingdom Viridiplantae; phylum Streptophyta; class Magnoliopsida; order Asparagales; family Amaryllidaceae; genus Allium; species Allium cepa. The sequence continues at coordinate 621,535,746 of CM060942.1, forward strand.
CTCCCAGATAACTCCTCTACCTACTCGAGATCCGTCCTCCGAACCTCGTCCACCGTAGCAATGGCTATGTCAATCCGCTCCTTGCAGGCGGCCTCCATCTTTCGCAACTCAGCCTTGCTAGCCTCCTCCATGGTTTTCTTTAATCGTCGGGAGGCCGCCTCATGCTGAGATATCTGAAGAGCCTAATCGGCAAGCTGTTTGGCCTGATCAGAAACCTATAGTCGCAACCGGTGATAGCACTTCCGATTTCCTTCCCAGCCTTGGCCAGTCGAGCGTGATGCTCCATTAGCCTCTTGGTTTCTTCAGCCACCCGATCGATGCTTGCCTTGGCCTCGTTCCCCATGGTCACAATCCGAGTAGTAAGCAAATCGAGGTCTAACGACTTAGCCTCATCAAGCACCCGTACCATGGGATTGCGGGAAAGAAGATGCTCACTCGTGACCTCGTCAAAAGAGATGTCCTGAAAACTCGGGTCCAGATCCGGGTGGCCGGCAAATGGGTTGCGATCCAAACCAGGACGGTCTATCGGGGTAACGGTTGGATTTTCGAATGGATGGGGGAAGGCATAAACTCAGTATCCTCCTTAGTAATATCATGGATGGGCTGGACTAGAGGCTGAAGGCCAAGTGAAGGTTCAAAGGAAGATCGGCCCCTCTTCCTCTTTTGCATATCTTCTTCAATAACTCCGAGAAGAGGGCGATATCTAACTACATCCCCAGGACGGCTAGTTGACGGCTTTGGTTTGGCAGAGGCTCTGAGTAACTTGTATTGTTCAAGGCGGTGTCGAACGTCTGAAGTCTTGGCCACCTCGCCTGCCCCTGGAATAAAGAACAAGTGTTACGAACATACAATGATCCATAACTCAAGAAATATGTTAAGTTAGAAAGAGTGAGAAGGCACATCTATTATACAAACCCTGCGTAGGAGTAGGATACTGCAATAAGTCCTGAATCTCATTCCAGGACGGGAGCGAACCATAAGATATTCCTATGTCCCTATCGTAAATGGAGTCTGCAGAAGTCAAAAGTTCACCTTGAATCGCCGGGGTCGCCTTAGCTGAAGAGCTCTTAGAGGATGGATCGGCACCAGACCCAGCCTTGTCAGCCTCCTTTGCCTTCTCAACCAAAGCCGATCCTCCCTCCGACTCCCCGAAAGCTTGACGGAAAGCATCATCCGTCCACTCATGAATGCCCGAAGGTTAAGGCACCAACACCGCTACCGCTCTGTCCATCGCCTCCTTCACCCTCACCTATATCCTCCTCCACATCTACCTCCCCCTTAGAAATTGGGCAAGTGCTAGGAGAGGGGCCGTCGGACTTCTTGAGCTTCTTTCCTCCGACAGCTGGAGGCTTTGTGAAAGGTTCCCTCTTGCCGCTTTTCACCATGGCCCCTTCCTTGGCTTTGGCGGCCTTCTCCTCAGCCGTATCTCTCTGCTTAACCACGGACTGGTGTGGCAGGATCAAGCTGTGCTCCAGGAATGTAGCATTCCTGATCAGGTGAGAAGCCGACCGATGCCGTCCTGGAATAGCCCTTATTTCCGCAGCCACCCGAACCAAGGAATCATTCTCCACGACTGCAAAACCACCTGTCGCTAGCAAGAAATAAAAGCATATAAGAAGGAGCATTGCAGCCGAGACAAAGAAACTACAAATGGAGTTCAAATTACAGCCAGAAGTGAAAAGGCGGAAGGAAACGGAGTCATCCTTGATAAAAAACCATTCTTTCTTAAACATACTGAGCTTCGAATACAGGTCTAGGACCGGTTTAAAGGGAACGGCCGCTTCGAAGCTAATGTACGGAGACCCCTTCTTATAACCTCTTAAGTTATATAAATATCGAATATCCCGGTTGGAAGGGGGCGCCCGTACTTTCTCTGGAAAATAACGAATAAGCACACCAGGATAGCGTAGGAATTGGGCTGGAGCTGGAAAGGGGCCACCTTCAGATAGGTAATGAAGCTGACTATCCATGCATTGATCGGAGGAATGGCCCCACACATGCAATGGTACCTACTGTATGCAAAATATCCTTCAAGGGGATTGTACGGCATCTCTCCGTCCCCCGGCAACAGCATGCGCGCTCTGTCAATCCCGAAGGAATGGGAAATGACATCAAGCTGCTCCTCTCTGAGGGAGCTAGGAAAACAGTCGGGCGGAGAGTTCAGAAGCTCCTGGGGGCCATACCCATCTACTAGCAACCTCGGCGCAGGTCCATGACATTTCGGTCTTGGCTGGGCTGGGGGCACGGAGGAGGACTCTCCTTCGCCCCTAGACTTCCGTTTATCTGATCGAGTTTCTGCTTTGCAAGACATTATCTGCAAACACCGAAAGAACAAATTAGAACAAGGAATATGGAAATACAAGCAAACAAGTTCAAAACACAAAGGTTGAGACTAAAGTCCATTCGGCATTGAAAGCCTTTAAGTTCATTCGGTAAAGCAAGGCGAGAGTTCGTTCGGCACTACTCTCCCCAAGCTCATCCGGTGATAATCTCATTCGGCATTCCAACCCTCAGGCTCATTCGGTTCATCCGGTAAAGTAAATAATAAGTCTTCATTCGGTACACAAGGCCCCGTGCTCATTCGGTAGTACAATATAGAAGTTCATTCGGCGGCAAAGGGTCTCACCTGGCTCGGCTAACGCTTTGATTCGGCAAAAATGAGAGTTTGATTCAGCAAAAGGTTTGGCTCGTTCGGTAAGGAATAACGAAGGCACGTGGCCCCTATTTATAAGCAAACATCAACGACCGGACCAATTGATTCGGCGTTAATGACTGAATGAAAACACCAAAGTTAAAACAAAGCATGCCATGAGCATGCACATGCCCTGCTTTGGGTGGCAAGTGTTGGGTGCATTTCCACCACCGTACTGAGAATGAGGACGACAATGCCGGTCCAAGCTCCTTCTCCTCGCACCATGGAACCAACTCCTTTACCGTCCACTGCCTCTGCCGAACCAAGTCCTACCGGACCACGTGCTGCCGAACCAAACTACACGAGACACACTGCCTCTACCGGACCAACTCCACACCGAACTGACCATGCCGAACCAACAACTGCCGGACCAACCAACCCACCGAGCCACCTCCTAGCCGAGCCAACATGGCTCCCAACTACTACCAGTCCAAGCCTCTTCCATCTCACCACCGGACCAGCACTCTCCTGACCATCTCCATCTTCCACAACCGAACCAACCTAAAGAAGGCATTCCGGATCAACTTTACCAGACCAGATTGCAGCAGTCCAGGCCCGTCAGCGGCTATATACATCCAAGACCCCTGCCCCCAGCCTCGCTCTATAAATAGAGGGGCAGGGGTACAACAATGGCAGAAAGTTTGAGAGATCAAGCACGGAAGGAACTTTCAAACAACTTTCATATACTTGTATACAAAGCTTTGTACTTGTAATCTGAAAGAAAAAGGAGAATAACATATAAAGTGGACGTAGGCACGTTCTGGCCGAACCACTATAAATCTGTGTGTCTTTTACAGTTTAGTCCCTGCTTTTCATATATTTGCGTAAATCACCCAAATCACTAGAAACAACATAAAATCAATTAATTCGTATGACTTGGAGGTGTTTGCCCATTTTTCGTGCAAACATTAGTATATTTAGTACTTCATTTATGCGTGCATTAAAAATATAGTTCAGATCATCAAATATTTCATGCGTGCAATATAATGAGCTCAGGCCTAGTATTTGGGTAACATCATTTGCGTGAAAAAGATTTATAGTGTTCAAGTTGTATTTAGTAATTCATTATAAGTGGGCACGTATATAATGCCAAACCCTTAGTTTATTTTCATACTTGCATGCAAAAATTTATAGTGTCCAGACAGTTTTGAATTCCATTTGCGTGCGTGTGTCAATTACGTGCGTGTGTTGTTGTTTTTAACAAAATGTTACCCAGGTTATATTTTGTCTATTTTTTTGTGCAAAACGAGTTCCAAGATTTTTATTTTGCTTAGTTCATTTCTACATGCCAAGTAGAAGTGCATGAAATAAATCCCAGAACAGTGTATACACGCGTGTGTGTTGAATAAATTTTTTCCCAGGCCAATTGCTATTTTTGGACTTTACTACATGTTAAAATGAGTATCACGAAAGTTTCATTACACTAAAATAGTGTATGCGCCCGAATTGCATGGTCTAGACCGGGGCGTGAAAACCAAGTTCGCATAAATAGTGCATTTTGTTACGTGAGCATAAATAGTTACGTGAGCCAGGTCAATTTATATTTACGTAAGCATAAATAGTTACGTGAGCATAAATGGACCATTACCAGGTCACTTCATCTTTATAATTTCATTTTTGTGTATGCATGCATTTCGTGAATATGAGTAATAATAATATGTGGCCAATTCATTTTTGATTTTGTTCAAAGGCCAGCAATTGCATTCACTAATATGTGTACAGGTCACCTAAATTTACACTATTTTCGTGCACGCATGTTGTGGTAACAACGTTTGTAATGTTATTGCCGAGGCTATCCAATATTATAAATATTTTATATCAGTAGTGTATTCTGATGTAAAATTTATTTTGAACCGGTGTTGCGTTTTTGAAACGTATTGTGTTGCCGTTATTTTTATAACAGATTTTTACTCCGGTAAAATATTTTCGAAGCGTGTTGTTTTGATGAGATTTTTGACGAATAAAAATTACTGTGGTTTTGACTTCAGTAACTGTCAATTTAAAGTGAATTTTCAAGCGGCTATCCCGCAACGCTGAATTGATGTCTGTTTTTATGGTGTTTCGAGAAGCACAATTTCTTTGTCGAAATTATTATAGATGTTGCTATTTTAATCATGTGTTTTTAAATCGTTTTAAAATATAACTGTTTCTAAAAATTTCAGAGTTTGCGCTTTCAAAAGAATGAGGAAGCGATTTAAACGCTTCAGCAAAATTAAGGACTATGAACCCTTACTTTTATCGATTAGCTTAATTCCGGACTTGTCCATTTGAGAACGTAAATTTTATTTATATAAAATACATAATTTTTCACTTTCAAGGAAACGATGAAGAGATTTAAACGATTTAGCAAAGTGCATAATATGGAACCACGCTTTTACTAATTCGGTTAATTCCGGACTCGTTAATTGAAATAATTGTTGTGGATTTGTTGTTTGATTATTTTTATGATTTTGTTGGGCTTTCGAGCCACTATGCTGGGCTTTCGGGTCATATGTTGGACCCTCGGGTCAATTACTAGTACTAGACCTTCGGGTCATTTGTTGGGCGCCAAATATTACGATGACAGCACTCGGTAGGCTTCGGCCATATGAGATGCACGTGCGGCGTAGCTTAGACTCGCCATATGCTGGGATCGATCCACTTTTATGCCGATTTTCTAGTTATCTATTTTGATTTCTAGATTTTTGTGTATTGCTGTTTTGAATTCAATTTTGAATTTGAAAGTTGATTTTGATGGAGTTTAATGAGATTTCTTCATTTAACCTATGTTGATTATTTATGTTGAATAGTCTCATTCGAGGTTATGATTGATTTGCTTTGATGTTGTTAATGATGCATTCACTTCTAAATTTAAATTAGACTGCTCCGTTTGTTATTTTCTTCTAAATAATACTCGGGTCAGACCGAGTTATTCAGGATAATCGCTATCTCTGCTTCTGTTGCCACTTCAGCTTTTGGGACTTCACTTCATCTTTTGTTTAGACTTCGAGGTGTTACTTTTGGTGTATTGACTCTCATCTCATGTATGTATGATGGTTATGTATATGTACATTTGTTTCATGTGAACCATCGATTGTTGTAGCATGTATCCAGACTTGTCTTCCGCTATATATCTGATATTTCTGTTTTGATGTGATTATACTTATCTGTGTTGTTATTATTATGAGTTGTTTTGAATTTTCCTTGAGCCACCGTAGTTTCGTTTTAGATTTGGATTGAATATATATCGTTGGGAGTAAGTTACACAACTCCAATCGATGTAATCAATACTCGTCTAAGGCATAACCTACGGATGGTCGCTTCTAACAAGCCTTATTCTTCGCAATAGCAGACGTTATTCCTTATAATAACCTTTGTTATTGTGAGCATAGAGGTGGGGCGTCACACTTATTATTACTCATTGATTCCAAACAAATGCTATCCCTTAGTTGAAAACGAAGTGGGCAGGTTAAGGTAATGTTACCTCTAGGCATTGCCTTGATGACATTTTTAATCTTTGAGACAGAAACAAGTCCATGGCTCGAAGTTTAATGCTAAAGTATGACTAAATCCTTTCCATATAAGCAAATCCTTTCCATATAAGCAGCATTATTTACGGAACTACTTGTCCATAACCAAATCGAACTTTACTTTTAAAACTAAACTATTGCCAACGTTTCATATTAAAAGTATTAAATTCAAACAACTTTATCAAAATGATCGATTATTACTTTAAACCCAAATTTATTACTTAAATATCATTATTTATAATGATCAATTAACTTTTAAAACAATGGTTAATCATTTCATAAGCTTTATTTAAAATAATTAGTTAGCTTTAATCCCAATTCATTGCTTCAATACAACACTGTTTAAAAAGATTAATTAACTTTAAGCATCATTGTTTAAATGATTAATTAACTTTAAACTTTTATTATTAAAATAATTTATTAATCTTTAAAAGCTCGTTATTAAAATGGTTAATTAAGATAAATCTCATCATTATTTAAATAATTAATTATCCTTAAAACATCGTTATTAAAATGATTGATCAATTTTAAAACATCATTATTAAAATAATTAATTGATTTTAAATCATCAAATAATCATTTACTTTTAAAACATTATTACTGAATTAATTAATTTATTTTAAACCATCTTTATTTAAATAATTAATTATCTTTCTAAAACCCATGCATAAGATTTAACAAAATACTTCATAGGGGATACCATTTCCATTTAAACATCACATGACTTAAGTATGTGGATATGTGTATAAAAGCACATAACAACTATGCACATATAGAAAACATCACTTATCAAATATTAATCTACTAGCATGCAATTAAATTCCCAAACAATAAAATAGTAGAATGCAGATTTATTCTACTAAATGGATATAATTTATATTTTATCTAACCAAATGATAACAGAAAAGGGTTTTATTCTGCTAAACGGATATCCAAAATAACTCATTCAACTAAGTTATAGCAAAACGGGGTTTTATTCTGCTAAACAGATGTCAATTACAATTTAATTAGCAGAATGGTGTTTTATTCTTCTAAACAGATGTCATTAGGTTTCATATTCAGTTAGGATTACTTAAGTGTAATCGGCAAAGAAAATCCCTTGGATAAAATATTTTACACAACAAAGTTTGCTTTCAAAACAAAACCGATCTTTTGGAAATAAAGTAGGTTTAAAGTTTAAAGCTTTTATTTAATAATCAAATAACATTTAAACTCTTTATTTAATAATAATTAAACCTTTAATTATTAATTAAATAATAATTAAATAATAAAATATTATTTAAAATAGTTCTTCTTTAAATAAATCATTATCTATTGATCAATCTTAATTAATAATTAAATATTAATGATTTAAAACTTAAATAGTAATTAAACCATTATTAAAAATAATTAATTCTTAATTAAGTTTTAATTAAATCTTAACCTAACTAGTAATTAATTAAACTCTTTATTTAATAAATAAATTATTCATCATTGATTGATAATTAAACACAAATTAATCCTTAAGTAAATTATAAATTAATAAACAATCTTTAATCAATTAACTAATAATAATTAACTTACTTTACTAATAATTAAGCACTAATTACCCTTATTAACAAATGATTAGGTGCTAATTACCTTAATTAATTAATCATTAATTAATTAATTAATTAATCGGTAATAATTACTTCTAAAAGCTTATATTAATTTTTATAAAAACCTTTCAAAAATATACTTAAACTAAAATAATTTAAATTCAAAAAGAGTTCTTTTTTCATGAATTGTATTTATAGCGACTATCATTATAGGACCTGTAATTTTCAAAACTTTATTTATAATTCAAATCACTTTCCAAAACCTTTACCAATCATTTTGACTTACACTTATAAACTTACATAAAAAAATTTAAAAACATTAATCCAAGTTTAAAACTTTATAAATTTTCTCGAACAATCCATAAGTAAACAAGTCAGTAAACCAAGAGATTTTGATGTTGCGACTGACCACTTTACCACTAATTTTCTCAGCATAGAACATCCTGAGCAAAATTACAAACCTAGATTCATGAGTACAACATATGAATATATCACTATCACATATAACAAGTCAAAAAATTCTAACTACAAACCTTACTAACGTTCGCTTACTAACTTTTGCTTACTTACTTTACTTCAAACTTCAAGTTATACAATATCTAAACAATATGTGTATATACATCAACATCCAAAAAATCAAGCAATATATTTCATAACCAAGATCAACAATAGTTTAAAGTTTAGAAGTTCGCATAAAAGAAAGATTTTTATCACAATTGTGCTTCCAACTTTTATTCAAAGCGACCCGAGATGCATCCGACTAACAACAACACTAGATACTCTCATTCTCCTCCTTTCCTTGCTAAATGGGCTTGGCCTAAGTAATGGTGCACACAGCCAAGGGTGGTGGAGCTCAGCGTTGAAAGGTAGAGGAACTTTGGATTATCATCAAATTCACAAAAATCAAACCTGAAAAATGGGTCATTTAACTGATTTTTGGACAAGTTACCCATGGAATTTGGAATAGTTGTCAAGGGAAAATTCCTCTAAATTCTCTTCTCCATAATAAAAAAAGAAACACTCAAACCGGATCATTTTTGAGGGAGATATGGTCAAAAGAAGAAGAAGTACTTTCGACTTGAAAATATGGATCCAAAAATGAGTCTGAAAGAAATGAGATTTGGACATAGCTAAGTGTAGGTTTAAAGAAGTGGTATATATGAAATTGTAGCCATTGAATTTTCTACGGTCTGAAAAAATAAAACCTCTATTTGGATAAGATAAAAGAAAGATATGATAGAAGAAAGAGGAAGAAAAATTGAAGAAATGAAAGGGGTATTTGTGAGCAAGAAACAAAGTAAATTACCGTAATGCCCTTGGTCCTTTACCCTCCACCTCCTCTTGCCAAATCACCATGCCACCTCACCTTCATGTACCTCAACCATAAGATTTTCCCCTTCCATTTTCTTAGCTAACCTATTTTAAATGCTATACATACTTGTGTGTGCTAATGTCATTTCCATGTTTAAACACATTTCATTTCACTATTTACATTTTGTCTTACATCCCTATGTATATATACTTATGTATATAATAATATATATACATACTAATTCATTTATAAACTTATGTAAATATGTTTACACTGAGTTTACAGCAATTCCAACCTTTATTCAGCGAAAAGTCGAAAGCTCGAAAAACGAATTCCGGTCCCATTTTCGATTGAACTAAATATTTTTGTAAGGTAAGTTGAAAAACTATTTCACCATCATTATTTATTATTTAATAGAGTTTTTTTTTAATTATAAAACCTATTATTTGAATATTTAAAGTTAATTAAATATTCTCAAATTAAAGTTGAAATTCTGGGTCATTACACTATCCTTGCAATTCTTTCATTTGTTATTATAATTTGTTAAATAGTGTTCGAGTGAAATTTACTAGTTTTTAGTAAATATTAGAATTTCACTATCTGATATGGGTACAGCGGTTAAATCTTAGCAGTTACAAAAGCGAAAATAATTTATACTTTAGAGTTGTATTATCTTAGGGTGTTCGAATTTCAGGCTGATAGATTTCCGAGAGAAGACCACTCATTTTCCATTGACCTGAGAGTCGATACCATTCTTAAATTTGGGTAGGTAGACCAATTTTGGAGGGATAGGTTTGTCATGGTGTAACAAGGCCGCCATTTTGTTTCTTGGACAAGTATTTACATGCATGATTAGTTTATAGATCGGATGACTGATACCTATCAGTTTATTTCTTTGTATACAGTTTAGATGATGTTTGCCTATATTTGTTTTCGATGGGTAAATTCACAAAGTAGTCTATTTAGACATGTTAGATTTATACACTATGTGGTGGGGTCTATTTTGATACGTTATAATCTGTGTCGCTGTATTAAACTGATAGTTGACTACCACTATTATTTAATTAGTGATGATTATTTCTTTAGAGATTTTGAGATGGACATTTAATATTTTTCGACTCTAAAGAATTTTGAAATTTTATCACCCTATTTTTAGATGATAATCGATTGAGACTTGATATGGATTTATGAAATGGTAATTTTTAATTAATATGCCTTATTATGATTATTTGGTTTCATGCATAGTTTGGCTTATTTTTTTGGTTAACTCATATATTTATGATATTAGTGTCTCAATATTTTATTAGATATATCTGACCCGTTTATATTAAAACACTCGGGTCGGGTCGGGCCGAGACTCTACAGGTATTGGACTCGTTGATTTTTGGATTTTTGGGCTAGCATTAGAGCAGACTATTTTGGCTGTTTCACTTTACTTCATCATTGTATATATTGAAATTTAGTAGGATATGTAATGTATATCATTTAGTAATCACCGTGTACCTGATTCAGTATTTTTGATGCGATGTATATATTATGTGGGTCCAATATCAATATTTTATAGACTCTTAAATAGCCGTATTCTCCATATTATTAGACTACATTACTTGTAATGTTCTTTAATAATATGGGTATAATGCTCGGGTTGTTATAGCTTGGTATCAGAGCTGTGTTCAGAACATTATAAAATATAATTGACACAGAGTCGAGATCTAACCCTAAACAGACTTAGAATCCCATCCCTTGGGTATGTAGTGTAGAATTAGAATTTATATTCCTATTAGGATATAAATATAAACGATTACTAGGAATAATCATCAAGACATATTTGTAAAAAATTTGAATCTATATACAAATTATTGTTATGAAAATGATTTTAAAGTTAGAATTCATTTCTGTAAAGAGTGATATTTAATAGATAGTATAAGTGAGACCTTAGATGGCTTAGATTTGAATATTGCTATGCCCTGACCTGTAAGTGATAAGAGTTGTGCAGCGGAAGTTGGAAGATAGTTTTCCGCCGAAGGTGATTGTTTGTTGTTTGATTAAAATATATGTTATTTGCATCAACATTTGTTTTGGTTTATGCTTAGTTTAAAATGTGGAATTGAATAAAAAGCTATAATTCAAAGAATTTATAAACCCATTTGAATTTGGATGGATATAATTATTAATAAAAGCCAGTTGTTTCTGCAAAACAGAACCACTTGTGAATAATAAAAACATTTAAGCTGTTAATAGTTAAAATATATAGAATGGTAAATATTAACAATCTACCTCTACCTTTTTTACACATAAAGATGACGCTCAATACATCCTTGATATTCGTGTGCCGATCATTTAAGGATTTGAAACACAGATTATTTCAGGTGAAGATAGAAGAAGACAAAATAGAATCTCACTTTATGACGAGCAATATATAATATACATAAAATATTTACAAAACAGAAATCATCTTTATTTATACATAACATCAGAGCGCACTATCCTATTATCTGTTAAAACTTTGGTTTTAGCATTTTAATGATGACAACTATATCGTAATATATAACTAGTACATTTCTACTATGCAGAAATGACTAGAAAATCAAGATAGATAATCTATACTCAAGCGCTTCAACAAATCAAAAGATCGTCAAACTACGACTATGTATGCGGTCTTGTACTTACTTGTAAACATCTTCTTTGTAATTCATATACACATATATACACATCTGCATACAGAAAATTTAAATTATCAAAGAGCTTGGAAAGGCTTTGAAAAAGAAAAGTGCACAAACACAAAATTCTCTATAGTTCAGTCAAATGAACACTTTTCGCAGTTGACTGAGGGTAGTCAATTGAGAAAAGTATACAGTCGACTATAAAATTTTACTATAGCTTATTTGTTTTCAAATTTCGCACGTACTTTCAAGTTCTTATTCAATAGGTTGGCTTTTATAACTAGCTGATTGGTTACCACATAACAACTATTTTCATAAAAGACATTTTAAAGAGTTGCAATCTTTTAAACTTATCTCTTTGAACATAAATGCTATATATGAATTATTACAACTATTTATCACAACTCTTTGATTTATATGAATATACATTAAGATGAGCAATCATTATTAGCTTTTGAACTCTCTAGCTTACAACTTTTCGATCTCTTACTCTCTCAAGTGCTCTTTACTATTCTCTACATTCTACATTCAGGAATCATTCAATTCACTTCCATAATCATGAATTACACATTTCCAATCACCAAGGAGTGTAGGAAGAATTGTACTAGCAGTCGGTATCCATGTTCAGAACACACATTTGTCAAAGAAACACTTTGTGTAAGCCTATTCCTCCAGGTGAAGCGAGAGTTATTGATTAGTGAAAAACCGAAGGAGAGCTTTGGGACTAGATGTAGGATGGAAGGTCTGAATCAGTATGAAAATTCTGGTGTGATTTCCCTTATTTACTCTATATTGTCATACTTAGTTATATAGTTCTTCTTAGACTAGTATATACACATTTATTACACTCATAAGTCATATTATATATGATCCACTACACTTGCATTTGGTATCGAGTAAGGTCATTCAATTTACTGTAGCACATGATTAAAAATTGTTTAATATGGAAATTACATTTCAAGAAGGTTAATCAAATGCTCGTCTCACTATTTAACGTGTCTAATTATGCTTAACGAGTAACACGTATGCCAACCTTTATAGAAGCTAATGGTTTAGAAATTTGGCAAGCTACTCAAACTAAATATGAAGCACCTACTACTGACATAATTACTTCAACTGATGCTCAAAAGAAAGTGGCAACTAATAATGCCAAAGCCATGAATGTACTATTTTATTTACTTGATAAAAATCAATTTTCATGTGTTATGCTTTACACAATGGCATATGATATATGACGCACTTTACAAGTTACTCACGAAGGCACAGCCAAAGTCAAGCAAACAAAATTTCTATTTTCCAAAACCAATTCTCTTCCTTTAAAATGAAAGCAAATGATCCATTATTAACATTTATGCTAGATTTCAAGCTATTTAACATGATCTCATGGCACTTGGTGTCAAATTCATCAATTTGATTTAGTCACACGAATTTTAAATTCTTTGATTATTGAATGGGAAAGAAAAGTTTTAGCCATTGAAGAGGATAATGATCTCTCTCAACTCAAAATCGAAGAATGAGTAAGAAATTTGGTGTCGTATGAAGCTAGGCAAGAAAGGACAAAATTAAGAAAAGAAGAATGTTGCCTTTCAAGCAAATAACGACAAATCCAATTTGGAAGAGGAAGAAATTTTTTTATTGCCAAGAACTACAACAAATTTAAGAAATTCAAGAAAATGACAAAATTTTAGAATGGTGGCAATTCGAATTCATCAAATTAAACATCAGTCAAATGTTATGGCTGTGAAAATTTTGGCCACATGAAGAAAGATTGTCCACAAATTAACATTGACAAAAAGTAAAAGAAAATTCGAGAAATTGAAGAAAAAGCGCAGAGCCTTTCTAGTAACTTGGGATGATTCCAATTTGTCTTCTTCTTTTGATGGTGAAAGAAACTCCAAACAAGCGAATGTTTGTTTTATGGCTAGCACTGATGAGGTACGTCTTGAAATAAAATATGATGAAATTTTAGAAATTAGCATAGACTTAGACGATAAATATAGAGAATCTAAAAAACTAAATAAGGAATATGTAGGAAAACTGAATAGAGCGGAGTTAGAAATGGGTTTATTAAAGTATAAGAAAACAATTTTGAAAGAGGAATTAGAAATAGCATAAAATGAATGTAAAAGATTATCTTCTCAAAATAATGCTTTATTACGTGATTTACAAAATAGCATACTAGTAAATATTAATCTTCAAAAACAAAAGCTTGAACTAAAAACAAGTGTAGATTCTACCAATGTTGAAATATTTGATCTGAAGACTAAGCTAGATCAAATTACCAATAACATATCAAAATCTAATAAATGAAAACAAAACTTAGAAAATTTGATCAAGCTATCAAGACGATCAGGAAATCAAAATGGATTAGGATTTAAAGCTAAGGAAAAGCATAGGAACTCTAGTACACCTTATACTAAGTTCAAGAAGCCTATATCTAAAATTAAGATTAATACTTCTAATGCAAATACTGTCAAAATACGGATTCCTAAATCAAATAACCAGTTGATTAGGCAAAAAAAACATAGATGAATACTTGAAAAATATTGTTTATAATGACAATTACATTTTTAAAGGTCCAAGACCCTCTTGAATATGGCTACCTTCCCCCACTAACACATAGAACCCTAATAGGGGAAACTGGTACCAATTAAACTCTTATTATTTTGAAGGTACCAAAAAACAAAATTAAAAGACAGAAGAAATGGATAATCGATAGCGGATGCTCCAAGCATATGACAATTCATGCACAAATGTTATCAAATATAACATATATCGATGGCGGCACTATGACATTTGACGATAATTCAATAGGATATGTCATCGACATTAGGGACATCATTAACGTCAGTATATCTACTTCTCCCCTTATTACTAGTGTTTTGTTAGTAGAAAAATAAAAACACAACTTATTAAGTATAAGTCAATTATGTGATAAAGGATTTAGAATCGATTTCTAAAAAGATAAATGTAGTATATTCGATCAAATTAATATTTTAATAGTTGAAGGATTAAGAAATCGAAATATTTATGTTTTAAATATGAATATTAAAATAACAGTGATTTATGTTTGATCGCAAATCATAACGACCCAAGGCTATCAAAAAAATGCTTTTGTCATATAAATTTTAAATATATAAATAAATTAGCCAAAAATGATTTAGCAAGAGGATTACCCAAAATAATTATAAAGTTAAAAATTTTAAAAAAGGAAATTTCTACAAAACAATTACTCAAACTACTCCATCTAGATTGGTCAACTCAAGTACGATCAATAAATCTTAATAAATATGTTTTTGTGATTGTCGATGATTTTTCAAGATACACTTGGACATTATATTTGAAACATAAAAATGACACGTTTGAAATGGTCAAAATTTTCGCTAAAAGAATTAAGAATTTAATGAAGTTAAAAATCAAAAGTATAAGAAGTGATCATAGCAAAGAATTTGAACATGATATTTTCGAAAAATTTTGAAATAAAAAAAATTAGTCATAATTTTTTATTTCCACGAACACCACAACAAAATGAGGTATTCGAAAGAAAAAATCAAACATTACAAGAATGTGCACGAACATTGCTAAGTAGCAGTAGTTTTTAAAGAATTTTTGGGTCAAAGCTGTTGCTACTGCATGTTATATATTAAATCGTGTACTTAGACCAATGACTAAGAATACATGTTATAAAAAAAAATTCGATAAGAAACCTAAAGTATCATATTTTCGTGTTTTTGGTTCTAATTGCTTTATTTTAAATTCTAAGATAATCTTGGAAAATTCAATCTAAAAGCCAGTGAAGGAATTTTTGCTGGTCATTCTGATCGTAATAAAGCTTATAGAATTTTTAATAAATGAACTAACACTATAAAATACAGTCTTCATGTTTACTTTAAAGAAGATTTTAGGAATAACAAAAATAATGATGATAAAGAAATTTAATATAATAATAATGATGATAATAGTGATAATAATACTCTTGTACCTGAAAATAACTTCACAAACAATAACAATAATGATAATGATAATCTTTTAAGATCTCCATCTCGAATCTTAAAAGATCGTTCGATTAATAATATAATTGGTGACTTAATCACAAAAGTTTCAACTAGAAACCAACTAAATCAAATGAGTCATATAGCTTTCATATCCAACTTCAAATCTAAAAATTATAAAAAAAGCATCAAAAGGTGATTTCTGGATTTTTGCAATGCAAAGGGACTAAGTCAATTTGATTAAAATGATGTGTGCGAACATGTACCAAGACCAACTAATCAATCTGTAATAGGAAAAAAATGAGTTTTCAAAAATAAATCAGATGAACATGGATACATCTTTCATAATAAAGCAAGGTTAGTTGCTTAAGGATATAATTAAGTAGAAGGAATTGATTATGAAGAAACATTTTCCCTTATAGTACGTCCTGAAGCTATTAGAACATTACCAGCCTTTGCGTGTCATCATAATATCAAATTATTTCAAATGGATGTTAAAATGCATTTTTAAATGGTTTTATAAAAGAAAATGTTTACATTGAGCAACCATCTTTGTTTGTTCACGAAAATATCCAGATCATGTTTTCAAACTTAAAAAGGCATTATACGAGTTAAAACAAGCAATCCGTGCTTGGTATGAGAGCCTAAAAGCACATTTGATAAATTCTGGTTTTCAAATTGGTAATGTTGAAACAACTTTATTTATAAAAAGAGAAAATAACGATATACTAATTGTACAAGTCTATGTAGATGATATCATATTTGGATCAACCAACTAAAAACTATGTACCAATTTTTCAAACAAAATGAAAAATGAGTTCGAGATGTCTCATATGGGAGAATTAATTTTTTTCTTAGGACTACAAATAAAACAATTAGAAAATGAAACTTTTATAAATCGAGAAAAATATTGTAGGGATTTGATAAAACATTTTGGAATGGATAATACATCTAGTAAACCAACTTCAATGAGAACTAGTTTACAGTTGGATAAAGATGAAAAGGGAATAGATTTTGATCAAAAATTATACTGAAGTATGATAGGATCTCTACTATACTTAACTGCAAGTAGACCTGATATAATAATGAGTGTGTTTATGTGCATGATTTCAAGCATAACCTAAGGATTCACATCATCGAGCGGTTAATAGAAATATTTAACCAATACTAAAGATTACGGTCTTTTCTACCTGAAAGATAGCTCCTTCGAACTCGTATCATATAGTGATGTAGATTTTGGTAGTTGCAAAATGGATAGAAAACATACAAGTGGCACATGTCATTTTATCGATCAATCTCTGTTTTTTTCATTTGGTAAAAAGCAAAATTATGTTTTCATTTCAACATATGAAGCCGAGTATATCTCTGCTGCCTTAATATGTGCTCAAGTAATTTATGTGCAACAAAAATAAATGGATCACGAGTAACATTTGAATCATTGCTCATTAATACTAAAGTTGATGAAATTTATCGCTGTCAATAAGAAATGACGGGTGTTCAAAAATAAATGTATTACGAGCAATGAAGTCAAGGATCTTCTCTTAACTTTCTTGAATGGTGTATTCTAGCAATCTGTGGCCATTCTACAATGAAAGATTGTTTACATAAATATTCCTCGTTTAGTAGAGACCTTGTATAAACTTACAACATTACTCCAAGAAACTGATGGGAGGAAGGGCCATCAAACCAAAACATGAATCACACCACAGTTCGTCCAAATTGGTCTCCACTTTATCCCTCAACTGAACAAACTAAAAATAAAACAAACTCTTAGGATTGAACTGCGCACAAGAAATCAGATGCATCAAGGAAGAAATAATGTCTACAATACATAATTATGAATATATATATATATATATATATATATATAAATTAAAAATTTGTATTTATATTTGCTAGATAATAATAAATAAAATTTATATCATCATATAAAACACCTTCAAAATAACTTAAGTGAACATATAAAATTGGAAATAAAAAATTTAAACTACATGAAAAAGAACAAAAATACACAGTATATAAGTATTCCTTCAGTTCGGTAGATTGAGATCATTAAACTCAGTCAGGTAAAACCAGTAACAGATTCTGGATCAAAAATTGCACATTTCAGTCGACCATGACATGATTTCAATCGCTTGAACCCAGTGCATAGCTAACTAAAATTCTTCCAACGGTCTATTAAACTAAACTTTAGTTTCTACCTTGAAAAATACCACTTCTAGTTGACTAAATCCTAGTTTCAATCGACTGAACGTCACAGTTCCAGTTTTTAAAAACTAGCTTGAATGACATACCCTTTGATAATTTCATCACTTTTCTCTTTTTCAATCAAAAACCCAAGAAAGTTTTTCTCCCAAAATTCAACGGCACCTCGCCTAAAATAGACGGTTTCTAAGAAAAGGCCTCTCAAAGGAAAGGAACTGGCTAGACCATCCCATCTAGAGTTTGCTTCCGATGAACAATTGCTCTAATGGCTTAATGGCAACAATAAATCACCGCTTCAACGATCTCAATGATAAGAGAATCTTTCAAGAAACTTCCCACAAGGTGTTCGAATTCAATGAATTTGGGATTGAACAACTTGCTCAAGAACATGGATTTCTTTCATTAATTGATGCCAAAGAAAATAAGGTAAAAGTTTACCCTTTCCTTGTTAGGATGTTTTATGCTAACCTTCAAGGGGATTTCTACATACCCTTGAATAATGAAGGCAATGGAATTTTATGGAGTAGAGTCTTAGGAGTTGATATTGTTTTGAATGTTCACGATTTAGGCGTTATATTAGATTGTGATAAAATCATTCTTGAATTAGATGATATAAATCACAACAGGTTTGCTTATGATTCCGTTATAGTTAGCTTTTTCGAACCAAGAAGAAAAAAATATTTCTGCCAATCTAAGACCCCAAGCTCGAATTATTAATAGAATGACCCTTCACATTTTTTTCCATGAACTGAGAGCTATGAGAAAATGTACGATAATAATTAAAAAAAATTTATATGCTCTTTATTCTAATCAAAATTTGAATTGGGCTTGAATTATTCATAATGAAATAAGAGCTATCATGCCCATACCCATCATACTATATTTTTCGGTTCCTACTTAACAAAGATTTTTGTTCACTATGGGTTGATGTTGACAATTCGTAAGATCTTCTTATCCCGAAAATAATGGATCAAAAATAAATCTCGCTTATGAAGTTTCCTTCTAAGGTGGAGACTCTTCCTTCTTTTAATGATTATGTATCTCATCTAGTCCTTGACACCATTGCTCAATCATCATCTCAACAAGTTGAATAAGAGAATATTCAACAATAAAATCCTGTAGAGGTCAATTGGAGCTCAGACAATGATCAAGGAATTTCGTTGTTTAAGCATGCTTAAAAATCAAGAGATTATATTTAATCAATAGAAGAAATTGATTAAACGTCAAAGGACATTTGAGAAAACAACTCTTGGATTTCTATTGGAACAAAATTGCTTTATGCTCTCGTCCATCTTCACCGTAGAAATCGGACCTGAAATCTTAGATTATCTTGGGTTGGTAAGCCCGTCTACTTGCTGGTATTTTAATTTGTTAAAATTTTTGTCTTGTTTATTTTTCTTATTTGGTGTCCATTTGTGTTGGACCTATTATGTGGTCAAAGTTGTTTAATTAACTAATTTGTTATTGTGTTTTGTTATTGCATTGAACCTATTATTTGTTGAACCTGTTCTGTTATTATGTTTTGTTTTCTATGTTTATAAACATATCGCTATGTTCAACTGTGATTATCTTTGTTTTTTCTGACAACTATCATATTCAAACTCTATTGTATTATCTTTAGTTTGTTGATGACAACGGGGGAGAAAATCATGAAGGGGGTACATTAAGGAGGAGATAACATGTTATATATTTATATTCATACATACGGTTGTCATCGTCAGAAAAGGGAAGATTGTTATAACACTGATTCTAATATTTTAATGGTACAACTATATCATCATATATATCTAGTACATATCTACTATGTAGGAACGACGACAAAACCAAGACATGTCATCTATACTAAAGTGTTACAACAAATTAAAAGATCGTGAAACTACGATTATGTATGTGATCTTAGAATTACTTGTAAAATTTTCTTGGTAGTTCATATGCACACATATACACACCAACATATAGAAAGTATTTAAATTATCAAAGAGTTTGAAAGGGACTAGAAAACGAAAAATGCAAAAACATAGAATTCTCTACAGTTTAGTCGACTGAATATTTTCTCAGTCGATTGAGGGCAATCAACTGAGAAAAGTATATTGTCGATTGAGCCATACAATTTTATTACAGCTCATTTGTTTTCAAATTTCAAGCGTGCTTTCATGTTCTTATTCAATATGCTGGCATAAGCTGGCTTTTATACCCGCTGATTGATCCCTACATAAGAGCTATTTTCTTAAAACACATTTCGAAGAGTAGAATCTTTTGTAGTTATCTCTTTGAACATAAATGACTATATGTGAATGATTGCAACTGTTTATCACGACTCTTTGATTTATTTAAATATACATCAAGATTAGAAATCATTTTCAATTTTTGAACTCTCTATCTTACTAGTTTCTGATCTTATACTCTGTCAAGTGCCCAATACTATTGTATAACATTCTACATTCAAGAATTATTCAATTCACTTCCATAATCATGAATTACACATTTCCAATCACCAAGGAGATTATCATAAGAATTGTACTAGCAATCAATATCCATGTTATTTAGAACACAAGCTTGGCAAAGAAATTCCTATATATAAGGGTATTCCTCTAGATGAAGCGTGGGTTACTGGTTAGTGAAATACCCAAGGGGAGTTTCTGGACTTGGCATAGGACGGGAGTTCCGAACCAGTATAAAAATTCTAGTGTGATTACTCTTATTTACTTCATATTAGCATGCTCAGTTATATTGTTCTAATTAGATTAGTATACATGTAGTTATTATACATATAAGCCATATTATATATGACCCACTACATTTACATTATCAGGCTATTCATACAAATGCTAGTGAATACAAAAAGAAAAGAAAGCAGTGGAACTATAAAAGATACTACGTCTTGGAGGCATTTAGCTCGTCTCCTGAAAGTTCCAAAAAATCTAGCTAAATCTAGAAAATATGCTCGGGCTAACCTGATAATTATAAAGAAATAACACCAAGATCAGTCTGGTAAATAGCGAGAGAAAGCTCAATCAAGTCATATTGGTTTCAAAATTTGTCATCACCATGGTTATTCCCAACCTTAATAGGGAGCTCTTATGCACAACCGAATCCATAATATGATAATCTAGAAAGGCGGTGACACACCTTTATGGGAGCGACCAACATAGCTCTACTGCATCTATCATATTTTAGTCATTTCTGAGGTATGAGGCTCATGAGGTAACGATTTACCTTCCTTTAGTATTTCATACTTAGAATGCTAACACTACCCTCTAAACAGAAATGCAATGACAGCATTTCTCCATAAAAGTTCATTCTTGGTCTGAAAGAAACCGAAGGCACTACCTCCACTACATCCATTTTGGAATCACCCTTAGGACTAGTAGCAAATGACCCTTGCACTTTAAAGAACTCCATTTTCAAAACATCATCAAAATGTCTACCATTCGAAAGCCCATGTTGGTTCGAAGTGGTTTTCATATCATATAGCTGGTCTCGGTCTCTCCGAACCAACAACCGAGTTTTCGATTGACTCATTCTCCGTTCTATCAGTAGTAAGAAGAATACATTAGAGTCCTAAAGGGATCTCTAATATATCGCTCAAAGTTATAGACGTTTCATTAGAATGAGTTATCCCAAGGGTCCTCAACTGTATAAATATGTGATGCTCTTATTTACTTCCTAAGTCGAAACTGATTAAGATTTGATACTTGGTTATTTAACTATCAAATACACAATCAAACAACAAATAAGAGATTTAATTTCACGTAGCAACCACTAAATCTCAAACTAAATCTTCCATCTATTTAAATTTCTTTCCAAATTATTTATTAAAATATTTATATACTTCAATTACTGGCGCAAGTATATTCATAAAACATTATGAAAGATTTCTTACTTCAAAATCATATTAAAAGGATCACAACAAAAGTTATTTAAATTGAAGATAAGGATAATCTCAAAAACTATTCCTTTGGTGTTAAGGGTGGAACGAATGTCCATACCACCGAAAATTAAGAAGGTCAGTTAAAGGAATCCAATCTCATATTCTTTCATAAATTTCTTCCATGAATCCTTTTAATAAATTTCTTTCATTTATGAAAATCTCTTTTTCTAAAATTCCAAATCCAAGTACAAAAACTCTGTATAAATCTCCAAGTTTATTTACAACTCTTTTATAAATATTAAAACCATTTATAAAGCCCTTTTTTAAATACCCAAAATCATTTATAAATATCCAAATCATTTGTAAAACTCTTTCCCAAATTTCACGATCTCTTTTCAATTTATAAAACTCCTTTTATAAACTTTTCTTATTTAAAAAAAACTCTACTAAACGTTAATCAATAATTTCCTTTGATAAAAATCAATTATTTAAACAACTTTAAATAAACAAGTTACTATTCAAACCACCTTCATTTAATTACCTTTATATCTCATTAACAAAATAATGATTTTAAACAACCATTTAAATAGTACTAAATTAACTTCAAACATTTTAATAAAATAATTTCTTAATTATCCTTTAAATATCATATTTAAAAATGATAATAAACTTTAAACCATTTTCTAAAAGGATGAAAATTTAAATATTTGACTTCATAAGTTTGAAAAAGGCTTAGCAACCACAATTGTTCATATTTAATTAAGTTTAACTTTCCAGTTATAACATGGGTGTTTACATATCAAGCACATATATAAAGGAAATCGACCAGTAAGAATCAACTAGCATATGTAAATGTCCAAGTTACCATAATAGCAGAACTGGGTTTTTATTCTGCTTAAATAAATGTCAAACAAAATCTATTTTGTGAACAATGGCAGAATCGTATATTCTATCAAACAGATGTCTAACATAACTTAATTAGCAGAATGGTGTTTTATTTTGCTAAATGTATGTCATTAGATTTCATATTCAATGAGGTTACATAAAGCTAATCAACAAAGAAATCCATTGGATTTAAAATATTCTTTTAAAAGAGAGTAGTTTTAAAAACAAAACAGGTCTTTAGAAATAAAGCGATTTAGAATCAAACTTTTGTTCAATAATTAAATATATTTAAACTCTTTATTTAATAGTAATTAAACTTTAATTATTATTTAAACCACGATTAGATTTTAAATACATGATTAAATAATAATTATCCTTTAAATAAATAATTAAATAATAATTAATCTCTAAAATAAATAATTAACTCATAATTAATCTTTAATTAATAATTAATAATAATTTAAACCTTCATTTATTAATAATTTAAATCTTAATTGAGTCCTAATTAAATCATACTTCAATTTAACTTAATTAATAATTAATAAATAATTAAACCCATTTTAAAATAAATTAAAAATTAAAAATTAATCTTAATTAAATATTGATTATTCCTTTAATAATCAATTAAACAATGACTAATCTTTTATTAATTAACTAATTAATTAACTTTCTTGATTAACACTTAAGTACTAATTACCCTTGTTGACTAATGATTAAGCACTATTACCTTAATTAATTATTTAATAATTAAATAACTATATAATAATAATTACTTTTCCATACTTCAAATAAGTTTGAAAATGCTTTTCAAAAGATATTTAAGTGAAAAACACTTTAGATTTCACAAAGAGTTCGATTTTTACGAATTGCATCCATAGCGACTATCGCTATATGATTTGTAATTTCAAAACGTATTTTATGTTCCATACCACTTTCAAAGCTCTATCTTTTAATTTTTAACCTACTTTTTACAAACTTTGGATAAATTTTTGAAACTAAATATAAAGTTTTAAAACTTTTATAAAACTTTTCTAAAAATAAAGTAAGTATAGAAACCAAATTTAATAAGGGATCTCGATGTCGATACGACTAAAAATCAAGTGCTACTTTCTTTTTTAGCTTACTACACTTATATATAAACTCATACATTCAAACACTTGCCATAAGCCAAAAGCAACATTCACAAGAAACAAATCATAACTTGCAAAATCAAACCAAATTTTATGTTTTTATTTTCAAATTTGACCAACACTACATCCAAGCTTACACATGCATAACCAAATCAACATTAACTTACCCAACAATAAACACATTTTTACAACCAAAATAAGTAATAATTAAAGTTTAAAACTTTAGATAAAAAGGCAAGCTTTTCTCAACTAAAAGCTATCTAAAACAACACGAACTTCACTAGAACTTGTATGCGATCTTGATCCATGCTTTCTCCTTAGAAAAATAGGATTTGGAGGACTAAGGGTTACGAAATGGTTCAATCATCAGGTGTTTGAATTCATCCATTCTTGGTTTGAGGGAAAATGGCCTTTCTTTGGTTAGTTAGGAGGTGTAGATGAGAAATGAATGAACTGTATTGTTTTTGTTTTAAGGAGGAAGTGAAAATGAAAGAATATTTTTACATTTGGACTTAGGAAGCCATTAGAGAGTTCTTAAGAGCTTAAGAAAGAAGGAAGGCTTTTGAAATGGAAACATAATGAAATTAAAAATTAAAATTTTTTTATATACAAAATGCATAAAGTAAATGACCAAAACCCCCTTAAGTACACTACCCTTCACAGTTTTATGCTACACCATCACCATGTGGTCCCCCCTCCCATGTAACCCATTAAATCATATCACCCCTTTCCTACCTTGAGCCAACATGCATTTACTCCATTTGTAAATAATTTTTTATTATGTTTCTTATGGTATCTTATGTTAAACACCTTTTTAAATTTTGTTTTATTTTTTCCTAACAAATCACATCATCATTATATACTTAAGTGTATGTGTGTGTCTATGTATATTTAGATAATCCTAATCATACTTATGTTATTTATAAATGTGTATATCCACACTAAAGAGTTCAAACGTTTCCACTAACTTTTAGCCGATGAAAATTCAAAATTTCGAAAAATAAACTCCGGTCACATTTTCGATTTCTCTTCGAACTAATTACTTTTCTAAACTAAATTTGAAAAACTAGTTCATCATCACTAGTTATTGTTTAAAGGAGTTTTATTTTAATTATAAAATCTATTATTTTAATATTTAAAATTAACTAAATATTTGCAAAAAAGCCATGAAATTCCAGGTTGTTACATAAATTATATATACTTAATTAAATTTGGAATTGGAAAACATACTTAACAAATACAATAAAATAAGATAAAATTTGAAAGGTTGCTTGCTATTGTGAATAATTGAATATGGTGTGATGTATTATTTTGAATGCAAATGGTTGATAATGGATGTGTATAAAAATGTAACATCATATGTTAATATCTTTATATAAGTAACCAAATGATTTGAGAAAGTATGAATATTATTTTCTAAAGTGGTTGAAAAATATCGAGGGTTTATTCAGCTTTAATTGGTCCTTGAGTGGTGTTATCCAGACTTTGGCTATATTTGGATTGATCAAACGAGATCGACTCAACGGTCATCTAGACCGATGCATCAGATTAATGATCATGAAGCCCAAAAATCAGAAAAGATGATAATATGAAGCAGTGGCAAAGTGGAAGCTAAAGGAGAACTCAATAGAACATTCAGAGTATGAACACTCACCACACCATGAAGATGGATCAGGGACAATCCATATTCATTCATTACTATGGATCATATCGTATCGATTCCATAGCTTAACTCAACGATGATTGATCGATATCCCAGAATCTACAAATCCATTACATATGAAACTTTGGGAACAATAATATATTGAAGGAAGGAGCCACTAAAATCGATCGCATGCCTAGATGAGCAAAAATGAATGATCAGCATACATCGTTCATGATCGATCAGATCATTTCGGCCAAAAGGATTCAACTTAATGAAGATCGGTCAATATCTGACTAATACAATGTCGGAATGACACCAAAATTTAGGAGCATGGATAAAGCCATGGGGGATTTTACAGAAGTAATCATAGGTGCATTGGATCACAAATGAACGATCGGTACCGATTGTTTCAACGATTGAGATGGGACCCACAATCGTTCATATGGGCTCCTATAGATCTAGAGATTCTTTTGGCAAATTTTAGCCTAATCCATACACATCTTTCCCTATAAATACAATGACCATCCTCCATAAAGAGGATCCTTCTTTCTACTGCCTAGGCTCCGCTATTATTATTCTTCATTCTTTTACTAATGGATTCCTACCAATCCAAACTTTCTTGAAATTATAATAAGTGCAAGATTAATAAAAATACAAAGTAAACGTAGGCCAAGATTGCCGAACCACTATAAAAATATGTGTGTTCATTTACTTTCTCTACTATGTTTTAATTTCGTTCATCATTTTAATCTCTACGACATTCTATTGAATATTGATACACATTTTTGGAATCAACGAGCGGTTTATGAATTTTGGTCGATATGAGTAGCTAACGTATCAATAGAAATTTCTAAATGCTTAAACAAGGCAGAATCGACACAGTATTTTGGAAATGTAATAAGAAATGTTTTACAGGGAGTTTATAATATTTTATAAAATAATGTGTTAATTTGGAAAATTGAAAACATTATTTTATAAATCTAATTATTTTCAAGCAACGTATGCAGTCATGAGATTAGTGTGAAGTTGAGTAATGGTGAGGCATTGTTGATGTAAAATTCTAGACGATCTACATTGCAGCTAATTGGAAAGAAAAATAGCTAAAAATCTTATTGCATGGCGATGTTGTATATTTTATTATGAATTGAGTTTGAAAACTATAAATAGTGATATCTGTTAAAGTTGAATTCAATAGCATTTTATTGATAAGTCTATAGATAAAATAGATTGTTTTGAATAAGGAAAAGAAATAAAAAGTAAAGAGTTAAATTTATATGAAAAGAGAAAAAAATTTACTTTATAAATTACATTTTCTAAATAAAGTTCGATTTTGATAGCTATTTGTTTTTTGAAAATAAGATATAAAAAATATATAACTTGGTTTATTATTTTAATTGATATTATACTCATATGCAATTTTATGAAATGTCCTGAATTATGTATAAGCTATAAAGGATTTAAATTTTTTAATTTAATGGTTTGAAGTGGAAAAGATAAATGATATATGAAATTGATAGTTTAAATAAAAGATTTTTTAAATTTGCATTAGCAAACTCCTTTGATTCATCGATACAAATAATTAATTGATTCATTGATGCAAATATTAATGGTTGATTTATTGATATTACTAAGTTGTTTTTTTTCTTCACCCGGTCTTTACAAAATCAAAAATACAGTAAGCACGTAGTGACCGATGCTTTTCCAATTGTATTATTCCCACCTAAATGATTAATGTAGTTCTTCTTTATTTCATTATATACTTAATCTGATACTACTGCACGACCCCATGCATAGCCGACCATCCCAATTTGATCTATAGCATCGTCCGTAAGATCATTTCCACTAATAAAACCCTATTATTCGTTTTGATTTGGCTTTTGTTTGATATTTTCAGAGGATTATTTTTACATCGATTTTTGATTGATCGTTTCATGAAAAATTTGACTTGTCCATCTTTGAATTTCAAGATATATTCTCGAATATATTTTGACACTATTGATTATGTTAATCTTAATCTTTGATCGAATTGCCTTGACTTGTTGAAATTGTGATTCGGCCTAAAATTAAATGTTTTATCTTCCTCTAAAATATATACATATATATATGATATTAAGTTATCCTTTGTTCCTTGCTCTGCCTCAACTTGTACTTCTTCGTTTGAAATTATGTAAATTTCTAAAATGCTTGAATTTCATTCCGTTGTACTTATTTTCAATTATTGATGCTAGCACCTAGTTGCTGTTTTCATTTTGTAATTAGGCGGCCTTTACATTTGATTTAGTTGACGTGGTTGACAGTTTGTTGCAAAGTTTAGTTGCTGAGATATATATTTGCATGCCTTTATTTTTGATTTTCTACTTTATGGCCTTGACTCATTCAACTCATTGCTTTGGTTGAAATTTCATTTTTGTCTTGACTTCTGTCGACCCATTCTTATTCGATAATTCCAATGATGCTTGTATTGAGATATTTGTTAACATATGATGTAGAGTTATTTGTTATGGCCGTTGTTATGAACTTGCTGGTTATAATCAAAAGATAATTACATTTCCTATTTATCGCCATTCCTTGATTCACTTCTAGTTGTTTTGTTAGTAGAGTGTGATGCTTGTGGTTTAATTACTATGCTGCCTGTGTACTTCTCATCATCAATGTTTACTGCATTTACATGTTGGCTTGTCTATGTTAATTTCTGTGCATGTATGTTATATCTGCCTAAACTTAATGTTCCAGTCTTCATTGTGCACTGTATTTCCCTGCATCATTTTCCCCATTTCTTGAAACTATATGTTTTATCACTGTTTGATTCGTGCTTGCATATTGCCTTATTGAGATGGTTTGGGTCTTTGATGGTCTATTTATTCGAAGCTTGCACATGCCTAAACTTGTTTATGTGGCTATCTTGAATTCTAGTTTTAGCTTGTCTTTGTAGTGCATTGTTGTATCTCTAGCCTGAATTATCTCATCCTGCCATTATGCATGCTTAAACTCTTAGTGCTAACCTGACACTCTTTTGTGCATTTCGGACTATGTTCATGATTATTGCTAATCCTTGAATATCATGTCCCTTGTGTCTGTGTGCATTTGCCTTAAATCTGCACATATATTGTTTCCTGTATGTTTGTGTACTTACTTTAACCTGGTCTGCAATGATTTCTTCTTTATCTTTAGTTCTTGAACTCAAATTCATGTACATATGATTACTGCCTTGTATAGTTTGTTAATAATTTTTTTGAACTACAATGCTCCAATATTTTGGCTAAACTTTCAAATACTTCGTCTATTTTCAATGATCTTGTACTTTTCTAAAAGCTAAGACAATAAGTAATGACTTTAGTTAAAAAAATTAGGTTTACTAAGTGAAAATTGAGGTTTTATACAAGTGGGCGTATTAAATTTCGTTTGGAAGTTTGTAATTTTGAGTAAAACCACCATAACATGAATGCATAACAATTTTCACAACCAAAGAATGTTTTGGGAAGCTAACTAAATAAAACTCAACTTTATTCTTGAAAACACTAAATAATTTTCCATTTTGGAAGTAAAAATGCTAATGTGAAATTTGCTCGTATGTGTATATTTAGTTGAATGACCGCCACGTTATAAATCTTTATTCATATGAGCTTATGTGTTTGATTTGAGTTAATATAGGTACACAAAGGTCATATGGATTAGAATATGGCGCAGACTTGCTTTTACTCCTGTATAAGTTAAATAAGTTGCTTTAAATGTTAAAATAACGGTACATTTTCATATTAAAATACTGAAGTGTTAGAAATATTCATATATACCGTGTTTTCGACCATATGATCGATGTATATCATATATATTATATTTGTGAAATTGCAAATGGCCTCTAAACAAATGAGATTTGCCGAAGTTTTTCGAAAATTCTAACACCTAGAAAATTTTAATAAAATTATCGTATGTGAAGAAATAAAGATAAGTAATTAATCTATCAATTTATGGTGGATGATAAGCATGATTCTTATATTAATTACTTAGAGAGTTACATAAGCATCAATTTGATTGTAGATGTCTAATTCTGTTAACATTTGAGTGTGTGTAACGACTTCCTAAAATAAATTGCGATGACGTAATTTTATAAGGGAGGAAATCTATAACAACTCTTTTTTTAAACCATAATATCATATGAATTGAATTAAAATAGAAGTGTTTGAATTTAATTTTTTGATAATTATTATTTTGGAATTGTACTAGTATTCAAATAAATATATTTAATGAAGAATTTTGTTATAATAAAATTTAGTTGGTTAATAAACTTCATTTTAGATAATATATTAAAATTTAAATAATATGTTTTAATAGATATAAAATATTTTAAATATGAATAGTTATGTATAATGGAAACAGAATATGGAGTTTCATAAAAAGATAAAACAATTTAATTCAATTCAAACGGCCTAAAACAATAAGCCAAGCCCACCTATACACTTGTTAATCTCCCTTCCCATATATATATCCCAGATTTTTTTTCTCTTCTGTATAAAATCAAGGCGGCTCCTCTTCATGCCCTGGTCCCTTTTTAAACATGCAAAAGAAGAAATAAAGGGCGTGACATGGTTACTCGATGATGCCAGGGAGGGAACCACGCACTACTTGGGCAGGCCGTGATGAAGTGCTTCGCCGATGGCGGGCATTCTTGTGCTGGGCGAGGCTGGCATTCACACGTGAATTTGGAAAGAGGTGGCACGTTCTCCCAAGCTGATACGGAAGGGGATGTTGATCTGCTAGCCAGAGGCAATGATGTTGAAGGAGCTCGGGCAATCGACATTTGCATGAAACTGCTGATGTGCGAAAATCCAAGGTAGTAGTAGTAGATGCAACTAGGGTTTAGGATTAAGGTGATTTAACTAACTCACATTTCTAAATCAAAATAATTTGCATGTTTTATTGATTACGATTTTGTAATAAAATTGCGTAATGATTGATTGAAATGCTTAGAATGAAATTGCATTCTATAGTTTCAAGTATTTTAGAGTTTGAATTGGTGGATTTATATGTTTGAAATACTAGACTTGAAACGATGATTAATTATGAAATAACATGTATGTTGAAGACCATCAAAATGCATTTGGTTTTTGTAGTTAGATTATATGATGATTATCTATTATTTGTGTGACCAAAGTTATAGAAAGCAAATCAGATCAATAAATAATTTCATATTATGGAATGATATATTATAGAGCGATGATGGCTCTAGAAGTGCAACTTTTATGGGTTTGTTGTTTGAATTGTTTAAATGTTTTAAAAGGTTTTCAAAATGAAATTTTACCTATTTTGATCCTTATTGGAATTTAGTTAGTAGAATATAGCTAAATTATATTATATTATTAACTTATTTCTTATTTCAACTAATTAAAGCTTTTAAAGATGAGTAATATTTGTTTATAAACTTTTTCAAATTTACTAATATAAGCATACAATTTTGGGAATGTTTTAGAGGTAAAAGATAAGATATGATATTATTTTACAAAAGCGGTTATGAAAGTAATAATTTTAAAAGAGTTCAGAAGCCTTTGTAAATGAGAAACTCTTCTGTAAAATAAATTTATAAGTGATTTTGAAAAATTATATCTTGGTATATGTAAAATTAATTAAAAAATCTTTTATTTTATTTATTATGGATTTGAGATTTTAATAATATTCCTAGCTTTTCTGTGAAATAAGGAATTTTAAATAAATGATTGAATTGTCGGATTGGTATGGGACTTTACTTACAATTCTTTTGCTTATCATTACAATTTGTTAAATAAAGTTTTAGTGTAATTTACTAGCTTTTAGTAGATACTAGAATTTCACTATTTGGTATGGGATGGTAGTTAAATTTTAGTAGTTACTAAAGCGAACATAATTTACACTCTAGAGTTGTATTATCTTAGGATGTCCGGATCTTAGCCCAATAGAAACCAGAGAGTAGATGACCCATTTTACATTGATCTAAGAATCGATACAATTTTTAGATTTGAGTAGGCAGGCCTATTTCGAAGGTTAGGTTTATTATTATGTAATATGGATGCCCTTTTGTTTGTCGGATATGTGTTTGCATGCATGATTAGTTTATAGACTGGATGACTAATATCTTTCAATTTATTTCTTTGTATACAGTTTGGACGATGTTTGCCTATATTTTTTTCGGATAGGTAAATCCATAGTAGTTTATTTTGATAGTTAGACTTACACATTATGTGGTGGGGTCTATTTTGATACGTTGGACTCTATGTCGCTTTACTAAACTGATAGTTAACTACCATTATTATATCAATAGTGAGGATTATTTTTTCAGAGATTTTGGGATGGATATATAATATCTTTTGGCGCTGAATAATTTTAAATTGATACCATCATATTTTTAGATAAGTCCATTGTGACTTGATACGGATTTATGAAATGATAATTTTTTATTAATATGACTTGTTATGATTATTTGGTTTTAGGCGTATTTTCTCTTATTTTATTGGTTAACTCATATATTCATGATATCTGTATCTCTCCTCTTTCCTTTTTATTTGATATTGTCTGTAATGACCCGAAAATTTCGATCGGGAAAATTCCTGATATTTAGGAAAGGAAGGAAAGAGATAGAAGAAAAAAGAAACAGCTAACAAAACTCAGAATCTCACATTCACAATGAATAAAATATAATATCAAATAAAATTCTTTACAAAAAGAAAGTTGTATGAGTCAGTTACATTTTAATACATCAGAGTTACAACATTACACAACACTGGACAGTTTAAAACAATATATCCTTGATATACAACAATGTATCACCGTGGATACACTCCATATGTTCCTACCGTCCAGCTCGCCTCCTAAGATCCAAAACGTCCTTACCTGAAAATCTGTAATACTCGGTCTGACCTGAGCTTTACATCAAAGTAACACCCGGGTTTGGCTGGAAACCAGCATGAGTAAACTCATCCATCAAGGAATACCAAAGCATACAATTTATATAAACCCGGAGTAATTTGTATCAACTTACAACTTCACAAGTTGTTATAGACAACACTAATTTTCACACATCAATTTATAAGTACCAAAACTTAGATTAAATAGTCCAATTAATTTAAATCATTCCATTCCAGCTTATTGATTTCGCATGTCAATCTATAAAGAATGGAAGTGGTTTCGGGTATTTACTAATACCCGACTCCGGTCTCTTCGGATCCAATGTCATCTAAACCCAAGTTATTCAATTAAAAACAATTCAACTTTGATTATCGGATAACACTTTTATACAGCAATCCATAATTAATAGATAATCACATTATCATTGTCCGTCCAACATATCATACCACAAAGCAATTCATATCAGAGATATCAACCAATCCAAAACACTTATCATCGTTCAATTATTCATAGGCAAGATTGATCACTTACATTAATTATATTAA
Source organism: Allium cepa (assembly GCA_030765085.1). Taxonomy (NCBI): domain Eukaryota; kingdom Viridiplantae; phylum Streptophyta; class Magnoliopsida; order Asparagales; family Amaryllidaceae; genus Allium; species Allium cepa. Next base: position 621,568,645 of record CM060942.1, read on the forward strand.
TTAATGATCCTCTAATTACTTTCATTAGTTAATTATTCTTAAATTTCATTTAATAATTAACCTTTAACTTAATTACATTCATTATCAACCTTGATTAATCACAATTAGAAATTAACTTTTCTTAGTTACTCCATCAATTTAAACCAACTCCTTGATTTATTTATATTGATTAATCCTTTAATTACACTGAGTAATTATCACTTAATTTCTTTCACCAAGTTATTATCCTTTAGTTACTTCTCGTCTAGTAATTTCCTTTTAATTAATTACATCCAGTAATTATTCATTAATTACTTCACTAAGTAATTACACCTCATTAATTACCTTAAGTATTTATACTTAACTCAACATCAAACGATTACCTTTAATTAATTAAACTTAATTAATTAACTAAAATTATCCATATCAACTTAATTAATTAAACAGAGTAATTAATTTCTTTAATGACTTCATTAAGTAATTATTCATAATAATTCTTTTACGTTAAGTAATTAACATCTTAATTACTTATCACTTAATTATTTCTTAATTGATTAACCTTGATTAATCAATCCTTAATTATCACTTTTAAGTACATTAAGTAATTAGCCTTTAATTAATTACACTAAGTAATTAATCCTTAATTACTTTTCTCAAATAATTTACCTTTAATTACTTTCATCAAGTAATTATCCCATTGGTTAATTATTCTCAATTAATTAATCAACCTCTAATAATTAACCCTAACAAATTAATCCTTAATTTCTTAAATTAATAAATTTATCGTTTGGTTAATTGATCTCTAATTGTTATTTAACTAAATTAAATGCTGGAGTACAAAATCTCTTAAGTTCCTAGTAAATAAAAATCCAATACACTTGACTCTTCATATATTTTCAATTCAAATCCATTTAATCACATTTGACTTTATAAATTAGGCTTTGAACTTGTTTACAAATTTGATCAATATCTTATTTCAAACTTGTAAAAACAAAATTTAATTTGAAACCCTTTGTTTAAAAAATTTCTTTGCCTTACTTTAAAACTTGGTCCATCTTCCTACTTTGAGTTACCTTTGCTCTTAACCTGATAATACCTTTACTACCCATATTAAAATCTGATGTATATACAAACATCCCGAGACCATTCCAAATTAACTCGAGCCACAAATGAAAATACCCGAGTCAAAAATTTGATCCAAAACAACTCTTCTCCCTGATGAACCTGTGAACAATCCAAATTTCTTCCTTCCAAACTCGAGTACACATACGAGAAAACCCACATATTTCCCGACGCTACCATACTTACAGCAGAATCCTAATACCAAGCGAACTTGTGCACCGGTGCACATGCACTAACCCACGGCGGCACTCCTGCCTACTCGACCATCGTCAACAAGACGGCGTTGCCCAACTCTACCGATCATGACCACCTATCTCCTAAAATGAACACGAAATCGAGAATCAACATGGTCGAACCCACTGGAACACATCACCCTGACCAAAGACCGCCTCGACCAGACTTCTATGACCACCAGAGGTCACGAGACTTCACCCAAAGCTTTTCCGACGTCACACACTTCTCTTCCCCATGACCGGCCTCCTCCGATGCACCGACGATGGCGCAACAGCCCGATATTCTTCCTTCACCAAAAACTGATACAAACCCTAGTTCGACAAACTGTCATTGCCACGGTGCTCGAGAAGTTCACCAGATATTTTTCCATCGACCCCCTTACTATCAACTTCCTTCAGCCTCGACTACAGCCATCATCTCCTCCTAGATCGCCAGTAATGGACAGTTGTCCCAAATCAGATCAACTTGCAAAAGCTCGCGATTTTCAAGTTTTTAAATCATGGTATAAAAATAAAGTTTTGTTAATACACCATGTCCCAAAGATGATCAAAAATGGAAGACATGATTTTCTTTCAAATCTTAAATCTTGAATAATAAGAATAGAACAAATGTTCTGTAAAAAAGACGTGCACACCCATTTTATCCATATATATATAATTCATATTAAACAATCATATGATCATTTAACACACTTTATTGTAAATTTAATGCATGCAACAAGATTTAAAAAAAAGGATATTGTTTACTCATGATTTTTGAAGAGGCAGAGGAACATGTTTCCTTGATATGAAAACAGAATGCCTGAAACCTGAAATCTTGTTATGCCCCTTTGAGATTTACACTGTTGTTTGAATTCAATATGGCCTTAATTTAATGGTGTTAAACTTAAGAAAACTGCACTATTACATATTTTTTAAATTGCACGTTTGATCCACCTTGTTAAAGTCGAACATGAACTTAAATTTGAGCTGCAGTTTAGTCAATTGAAAACTTGAAGTTTGAATCTTTGCATTTGTTCCAGTTCTGAAAGGATTTGTTCGATTTTTCATTTAGTTTTGCTTCAGGCTTCCTTTTTCTTTTAATTTTTGAGAATCAAAGTTGTTGAACCGAGGAATAGTTTGGTTCTCAACATTTTATTATAATTTAATTTAAAGAAAACTAAGGCCATTTGTAATTGCATGATATCTTTTAGCTTACACATGTCAATTTGAATGCATACAAAGTTTACAAATGTTTTTACATTATATTTCCCATTTGCTTTAAATTTTTATATTTTAAATTTTTCCCTCTTATTTATCTCTATAACTTTTATAGAAAAAGATATAAAATCAATTAATAATCATATATATATATATATATTAGTTGTAAATTTATTTTTAAGATATTATTTAGTAGAACTAATTTAAAACCATATATTAATTTTGATTCTTATAGGCTTAAGTTATTAACACTTAAATTAATAACCACATATATATGTACACACACTTATACTTGTATATGTAAACACTTTTAATTTTAATATCATAAAATTTTGCATTTATCTATTTATATATTTTACTAACTTACTACAAGAGTTGTAAATTTTCTGATATTTATAACCCAATATTTATTATAACTCAAATCCAGTAATATACATCTAAATATTATTAATTACCAGAATTTATTTAGCACTTTACAAACTAGTATTTTAATAAATCAAATCCTGTTAAATTCCAATTAATAGATGCCTAAAAATCCAGTTATCATATTGTCCGACCCGTTAATTTTAAATACTCATGTCAGCCCGAGACTATACAAGTATAGGGATTCATTGACTTTTGAAATTTTGAGCTAGCACTGGAGCAAACTATTTTGACTACTTCAATTTACTTCATTATTGTATACATGGCATGTAGGAGGATATATCATGCATATTATTTAGTAGCCAGTGTGTACCTGATGCAATATTTTGGATGCGATGTTTATATTATGTAGGTCTAGTACTGTTATTTTATAGACTTGTATTTTATTATGTGTATGATGTATATTATTCTGCTGTGATCTGTGGCTCCGATTCTGATTTATTTGTATTAAATAATATTCTGGATATTTTAAACCAATGTTTCTATTACTTGTATTGATACTATACACGTTACAAATTTTAGTTCAGATCCACAAAAAGGTAATAAAAACATGTCAGTCTTAGTCTGAAGATATAGTCACATTAAATCGCCCTTAAACAGCCATATTCTCCATGTTATTAGACAAATTACTTGTAATATTCTTTAATAATATGGGTATAAAGGTGAGGACGTTACAGTTGCAAATGCTCGACAATTGAGTAATGGATGTGATTTCGAGTATATGATTTGGATTGGATTGGATGTGACATGAGTTTGATGGCATGTTCATTATGTTAGGATATCATTCCATTTTCTATTGTTACTAGATAACTTATGGTGTAAGAAGTTACTGTATTAGTATTTTGTTGATTTGATTTATATGCCGAGACACCTATCCTTATTGAGTTGTCTCATCCATAATAAGGAAGAATAATAAGTCGGTGAGGTAATATATAAGAAAAGATACTATTGATTGGTAGTTATTAGAAAATGGATTGAGCTTGGGTTTTGGTTGTGAAGGGTATTGAGTGTGAATTCTCGATTTTAAAGGAAAATTCTAGATTATATTTGGTAGAAAACTATATAAGGATAAATATTTTGGTATGTTGCATGAGTACAAAGAAATATTTAAATATGGATAATATAATGATTATAAGAGTTAGTGTTAATTATGGACGGATGAAGTATTCATAATTTTGTAGATTAATATCATTTGAAGAATAAAGAAATGATGTAGTGTTGTAACTCCTTTTTATGAAAGATATTCCAATTTGGATTGATGATAAGGATTGTAGGAGAAGTATTTCTAATTGTTGTAGATAATGGATTTTAATAATGGATTTGAGCTATTGAGGAGAAATTGATTTTAAAAATTTAAGAAAAGATGCACTAGATTGAACAGATAAAGTATAATAAAGAAGGACCAAAGAGTGATGTGAATTCAGGTGTTAAGTGATAATCGAAGAAAATTTTATTAAAAAGGCTGAAGAGAAGGTGTATGGTTTGCACGCATAGAAGATGCGAATGCGATTTTATGTAAAATGGAATCTGGAAGTTCGAATATGATTTTGATTAAGGAGTAGATAGATTCTTTTCGATCATCCATCATATTGAGGTGAAACTATATATTTAGAAAAACTCTTTTGGAAAATTGACTTAAAGGTGCAGAGTTTACATTATATATAAGGTGCATGTAAATAATGTATTACGTAGTCGATTCTTTTAATTTTAGCACTATCTTAGATTAGAACTTTACTTAGGTTAGAATTTCACTTAGATTCAGTTTTTTTTGTTGCTATGGTTGTGTTGGCTGAATAGAATAGGATTACCCTTGTTTGGAAGTTTGCTTAGTTGTAGGCTGTGGAATTTAATATGGAATATTTAGATAATTGAGGAGGCGATACTTTGAGTAATAAGTTATTTGGATATTGGGAGAAGTGATATCATAAGTATAATGGTGCCACTCAAGTTAGATCAAAGATTTGGATGAGATATATGTTATGTTCATTAGGTTAAGATATTGATTATTTTGGATGTTCCTTAGATGAAGAAGGAATAATATGGTAAGTCAAGCTGTTTTGATCTATTTGGGTAAGACAACATCCACTTTAAGTTGTCTTGCCTTAACAATCCAAAAACAAAATGAAAAACTACTACTATATGATTTATGTGTTAAATATGTGTTTTTAGGAATGGTTTGAGACGTTATAAATTGGTTTGGGCACGTTGATGCTAAGGCTATTTGTTGTTATGCATTGTGGCATTAGTTATTTGAGATAGCTACAAGGATTCCAAAGGTTGGAGATATGCATGTTGGTTATGATTAGTATCTTTGGATGAGTCATGCCGTAGTGAAGTTTGCTAGATTGATCATGGGAAATGATTTGGACAGGGACAATTGGAAAGTGGAGTAAATCCGAACTTTTCAATTCAATTTCTTTCCAAAGCATTTTTCTATTTAATTGATTATTATTTTAGTTAATATCTTGGTGTGGCTAAATAATTGTCTGGATTCATTGTTGTTTTATCTGTGTTATGGATTTGCTTGTTTTCTTGATATATCTGTATATTGCAATTTCATTGACTTATTGCTATATATATTATGTATGTATACATGTGTGTGTGTGTTCACCATGTGATATGCTAGTGTTATTGATTATGAACATAATAGAATTTATATGATCACCTTAGGATTCTTGTATCATGTTTTAAATGTCATATCATCTCATTCATATAGGTAGGCCCAAAAGTTAGATATTTGCATATATAATGTCATTTTCATACATATCATGATGTGATGTTGTGTTGATGATTGCATTTTATGAAAGTACACAAACATCATAATGTACATTAATGAAGCACTTACACATATTTTATGAATTTGATTCAAATTTTAGATGAATGGTTAATTGATTTATTTTGTATGATTATATATTTGTGTGATATGAGAGGGTACGATACATTATTTTCCCTTGGGAATTTCGAAGATGAAATTCTTTTAATGGGGAAGAATGTGGTACGCCAAAATTTTAAATAAGACTTAAATGATAATAATAAATAGTAATAAATAAATTTGAAAGTGAATTGAAGGGTATTTTGGCAAATTTCCAATAGAAGGGCAAAATGGTCATTTTACAAACATTGAAATTTGACGACAAAAGCAACACCATTGCATCTGTCTCTTTTTTCTTAGTTAAGTAGTATATTTGTTTGTCTCAATTGAAGGTCGCATGAAGGAGATGCGAGTGAAGCAAGTTTTGGTGTTAAGTGGCCTTTAGGAATTGGGCTTTTGAGTTTTGAATTTGACATATATGGTTAATGGTCCTCCTCCAAATACTTAAGACATTACATATAGCTGTTCTCTAAAAAGCAACTATGACGTTTCTCTTCTTCTTCCTCTTCTCCTCTTTTAATACACCTAAGATCAAACATCAATGTCTCCCTCATATTTTGACGACAATCCATGTAACTTGTTGCTTTCCGAAGCTATCTAAGAAGACTACATATCTAGAATGATGGGATGGAAAATTCTAGAGTAGGGGGTGCATCAGCTCTAGAGAGCGAGGGACGGTGATGAAAATCGCGCATGCCAATTTTTCTTTCTATATCAATCTTCGAAAGTGGATATCTCCTTCATTTACCAACGAATTTACACGAAACAAGTCGAAAAGTGAAGCATACAAAGAGTACTACGCATGAATATGAGTTATATGAGTTTGGTAGCTAAATAAAAAAAAATCTCGTAACATATTCCCTACCGATAACGTCAAAATTCAAATTAATACATCTTCTTCATTTCTTGACAGATTCAATAATCCACCCATCCAAACAATGTTATTGAAGAGAACTATGATTTGGAAAAATTATTTGGTGTGAAAAATAGAAGTATCAAGCCGAAAATGGACAGAACAGTGAAGGTAGAAAGAAATCTTGGAGTTATGGTGAGTGATGTATCTCTGATCTCGATATAATGCTTTGATATTGATATAAAATGGTTTAGGGATAATTTGGATGTGAAATTAACATATATAAACCTGATTGTAGGATTAGAAATAAAATTATATGAAATAAACTTAGTTTTATATTCAATAAACAAATAATTAACAAATTTGACAACAAATTTATATTATAACTTGATCTAAACTTATATATTAATGTGTGTGCGGATGTATGTGTGTGTTAGCGATTTAAGAACTTGAAACATAGTGTACATATATAAAGCATAATCCTAGGAATAATAAAAAACAAGATTAAAATGAAAATCTATAACATAAAATATAAACTCCAGAAACAAAATTTGTTTCCAGATATTTCAATGATGCACAGGTGAATGCACCACCAGTCTACCTATGAACACCTAGATTTGGAATTTCAAGCGATTTAATTATCTGAGTTAACATGTCTCACTTAAATTACTTCATGTGGTGATTTACGAGGTTGTCTCGACACTTTTATGGTATGGTTGGTTGTTGTTTGGATGCACAGATCGATGTATGGATATGATATGTGTGCTTGGAACGGTAGTTATTAATCTAGGCAAGTATGATGTGTAGTTTGATGATGGTTAGGCTCAACATTTGGGTATGTAGTTTGGCAATTGGGCGAGTATGTAAGACCCACGTGAAAATGATTAAATACAATATGGTGTATGGCTTTGGATATTGTAGTTTTGATGAAGTATAAATGTATAGTTGGAGATGCGAATACCTGAATCTTGTTGCGCCCATGGTAGGACTATGAATCATGGTATTGGCGTGATGTTCTCCTGTAGAGCAACAAGGCTGGTCCAAAAGGGTTGATGTTGACAACAGTCCACCTATAGCATGCGTGGCGGGACAGGTGGGAGTCTAATGCGTGACTATCCTTTATCGCACGTGGGGAGACCAGATTGTCATGGACATGTAATCCTTTGTCGCAAGGGGCGAGACCGAATTACGTTTGATGTTATTTAGATAGTATAATATCATTTTATAGTGCTATGAAGGCGGGTCTAAAAGGTATTATTCTTAGCCTTAAATCATGTTATATCAGTGTCGTGGTCGTATACTTGTATTAGATTTTCTTCACTTACGCGGACGTATGTCTAACCCACTCCTATTTTTCCTATCTATATTCTTCAAGTTGATGCAGTCAGAGGCATGATGGATCTAGAGACGAAACTTTTATGTTCTATAGGTATTCTAAATAAAGTATGTATACTAAAGACTTGATGTGACAGTGTGTGATGTTATTTGCATTTGGATTGTACAGACTTATGTATTGATATTAGATATGTAATCATATATATATATATATATATATATATATATATATATATATATATATATATATATTTGTGTGTGTGTCATATGATATTTTATGTGACCATCTTCTGTGAGATTCTGAAAGTGATTCGTTTGTTTCGTTTTTATTTTACGCTCTCTTTGCGTATATCAGTATGTATCATCACCCAACGACTCACCGTTCTGGACTTCATTGTGTAGTTATGGAGTCTAGAAATGGTATGTTGTTATAATATATAACTCGATAACCAATCTTATTCAAAGTAAAAATGTATTTTCTTGCTATTATATACTTGATATACCATGTTATATTAATTAATTCATTCATTCAATTAATTGAATATTTAATGGAAACTCCATAAATAATATGTTTTATGATAATAGTTGTACCCGTGAGTAATTTATCACAATAAATATAAATATACCATTTTACATATTTCTATTCAAGATGTATCGAGGCTAGATATCGATACATCTGTTGAGACTGGAGTATGTAACACTCTCTAAATGTTGGGCAGTGTACTAATCGTGGCCATTGGGGGTTCTAAGGGATTACTTACTGATAGTTATTGCATAACTGACTCACTTAATAGTTTTCGTTGCTTGATATAACTAAGGTGAAACAGAAAATACGATGTGGCTAATTTACACAGTTATCTCGACTTAAGAATACTGTCTATCTTAAATTTGAAAGATATGCTTTGATTATAGTCAAATCATGGCACAACGTCGAGTGACTATAGTCGGGTAGAGTGGAAATATTGGAAGTGAAGCACTATTCAAGAGAGGATTTGTCCTCTCATTTATATGAGGTTAGTATTAGGGCTAACTCAAAGTCAAAATCTTTGGCCAAAGCATTTCGGTTAACAATAATTGTTATTATTGAACAAAGGACTTTGTATTTAGATTATAGAGTTGAATATGAACGGTATTGGAATTTTGACCATTACCAAACGTTGTAATTTCAAGGTGTTATAGTTTTGACAAAGAGATTGGTGTAAATAAAAGTCACAACTGGGTAACTCTTAACAAAGTAAAATTAGATTTTATTGAAACTAAGCATGCGATAAACTTTTCCAAATTGTTACGTCACCTACAAATAATGTATGAATGTTAATATTCGAATAGTTGAATATTAATTGTCGAACGAACTTATACCTAACGAGTCATACAACCGAAATAGTGAATTCTCCTTTGACCAAATGTTTTAATTAATTTATAATTATTATAAATTAATTAATTAAATTAATTTTTATGAAATATTAATTATAATATTTTATTTTGACTTAACGAATATATATTGTTAGATATATTTATAATAGTCATATGTATTTTAATCGATATACGATATCGATACATGTGTAAATTGGATTTAAATGCAAAATAATCATTCGGGCTTTAAATGAGTTCAAGGCTCATGATAAGGGTTGGTGATTTTGGTTGAGAAAAAGGGTTAGAGGCGGCTATAGTATGGGCTACAAAGGAGTGAAAATGGATGGTTGAGATGGAAAGAATTGAGTAAAAGATATGATCTTAAATTTTCTCCTTTCCTTTCTCTATTTAAACATCTCTTCCTCCATTTGATAACGATCTTTTAGATCCTCCATACATATGGACTGCTGGATGAAATTTTTGTCTCTCCTCTCCATCTTTCTTAAGCTCAAATCAAATCAATTCATTTGTTATTCAATTGCGAGTGGTCAATGGTTCAAGGACAAGCACTTTATCAGATTAGAAATCATTTCCAAGAACTTAGATCATCATTCCAAGATGTGCTTAAAGGCTTTGGCTACAAGGTATATTTCTAATTTGATTACAAACATAACTTATATTTATAATGTCATACACACGTACACACACATACACATATATATAGTTAGTTAGTTAATTAGGTGATAATTCCAATATGAAGATATATTATCACAATTTTGATTGGTTGTATGTTTATGTATACATGTTTATAAAAAAAATTATGAAAATCCATCTCTGTATAGCACAGCTTGGAGTTAATTTTTTTATTTATTTAAATAATTTAATACATAATATATACATGTATGTGTGTAGTTTATAATATAAATACTGTAATATAGTTATGTAAAATATGAAAATATAATTTTATATATGATGTTTAATAAATATATTATTCTTAGAAAAAATAAAATATTTTTAATTTATATATTATTTTTAAATACGTTTTAAATCAATTCATCATATAAAGAATTATATAAATTCATGTATGTGTCATAACATATATTGTATATTTTCTAAAATTGTGTACAAACTAAACTCACATCAGAAAATAAAAAAACAATTTTGTACAAAATTTAAAATTATATCATAAATTATCAAATTACAAAACTTTCTTCTAAAATTTGCTGGAAAATTAAATTTTAAATTTGTTTCGAATATAATATTTTTATTAAATTTTAAATAATTTTAAACAGTTTTATCAATATACACATATAAGCATTTAACATATTCACATATATACATACATATATATTAAAAAAATTACGTATTTGTATAAGTACTATTTTTGACGGTATAAAAAATTATTTATTATATTTTAAATGATACAAACATATTTATATATTAATCAATGTATACATTTTTATAATAATATATATTTATGTTCATATATAAATATTTATATGTTTCTATAAAATTATACATAAATAAAACTTTAATATATATATATATACACTGTAATATTTATTATTAAACAAAAGTATATATATTCATTTGAATAATATATTTGCGTATCAAATGAGCTAATGTATCCATTGCGATGTAAATCTCAACATTTATCCACGAGCATGTTATACCCTACATGGATTGATATGTTACACATGAGCACACACATATATATGTGTATATGATATACACACCTACACACACACATATATATAACATAACATAAATTCAATAATACTATATCATTTTATAAAGTTAAATAACATAAAAAAATTATTTAAATAAAGTTATAATTGTTCTAAATAAACTAGACGTCATAGGCCCAATAATAATCTAATAAGGTAAAAATAATTTGAAATCCACCCATAACTTCCACTGTGGGCTGGCCCAGTTCCAACACTTATGTCTCTTATCTACCTATGGATTCGCCTTAGTGACCCTTCTTCTATTGTACTTCATTAACTTTTTTCTTTCCTTTCCACCTCTTTACCTCCTCCCATCCCTCAACATCTTCCACCTCTATTGCACCATTTGGAGCGATCTTCAATATTTTGTTCTTTGGAAAAGTTTAGATGTTTAAAATTAGGGTTAGGGTTTGGATTATTAATAGTCGCTATTGTTTAATATACTGCAAACTGAAATTTGGGCTTCAGGCAAGTAACAGTTACATGCTGCATAACGAGATTGAATTTTTCATTCAAAGCTTCAACCATAAGGACACACTATGAAACATGCCTAGACTAGCTACATCGGTTGCAACATGGATAATTTCAAAAGAATGAATGCAAGAATTTTCACTATCAAACTGAAAGACAAATTCACTATGTAAGGAAATCGAGTTGTACCTAAGAATTCTTAGCACAAATTGAATAAAAAAGCTAGTGCATCTCAAATTTTGTTGATTAAAATAAGTGATTCTCTCAAGGAGGAGAGCACCCATATAACTTTATTCTACACTTAAAATAGTTGCTACCAATAAGCCTGGCATGCAGTAATAACCCTCCCAACATAAAATAGAAAAAAAAACTAGACCTATAACTAGTGGACAATCGAGATACTAAGAAGTAAAGAAGTTTGCTCTAAGTGAAGCCTTGATAAGTCAAAATATGGTGATGGTTAGGCTGTTGAGTGTGGATGTGATTATCTTCGAACATAGAAGCATCAATCAGTCAGCAACTGCATCAAATCAGGGAAGGTAGATATGGCATAATCTGTCTAAATCATAAAAGCCTACCAAACTTGAAGATCTCAACAAACAAATATGAGTCTTGCACGTATATTTGTATATACAAAATGAATAAATGTCTTTGTGTGTGGCAGGGTGAAGGCATACAAATAAAAGATTATATAGTAATCAAGCAAATATGAGGTGCTTGGGTGGCTAAGTTGATTATTAGGATACATTAGATCTGTGCTTACAGCCATGTAATGTCTCCTACTATTGTGAATGATTTTTTCCTTTAAAATGTCAATCTTACTTTTTACCTTTCTAAGGATTCCTTAAATAATTTATGCTTGGCTAATTTGTAGCTAGGTTTTGCAATACAATTGTAAGTGAACAGTGCAATAGCATGGGTCAAGTTATTAGAAGGGGTACTAGTATTGTTGAACATCCTCTGGTTTCTTTCGTACCAAAGATACCAACAGGTAATAATAATCTCTACTTCTAATAATAAGAATTCCCTAAACTAATTTCAACAGTGTCTTTCTGAATTTTCAAAAATACCCTTTATCTAATCATGCATCCCACATGCCACATCCAACATCTCGCATTCTTCAATGTTTCATTTCATTACCCTACGTCACTAGAAAACCCTAACCACCCACCTTAACCATCACTGCTATCATTATCGATAATCCATTGTCGATACCAATCACCCAACATCTCTTACTAATCATTGAAACATCTACTCCATTCGGCGGCTGCTGTTAATTTGAGATCGACCTTCGAACACGATTTAGGTATTTATTTCTTCTCTATTTTGACATCAATTTGTCTTCGACTTTTCTAAATTGCAAGTTATGTACGAACTCTTTACTTAATTTTTTGTGTTTGGATGTTAATTCACATATTGATGAGAATGTGGGGTTTTATTGCTTCTATAGTGATGAATTGGTTAGTGATAGATACATCTTTATAAACATTAGATATTCTGTATATTTTTGTTGTAGAGTCTATAAATGGTAAACTGACATAGAAGCTTAAACTTAAATTCATAAAAGCTAACAAAATAATTTGAGATGCTTATTGCTTATATTCAGCCAGCAAACAAAAAATCAAGATCAACCAATATCAATAACAAAGTAAACAAAAGAGATATCCATTCAACTTATAAAGGTACATATGAGTTCCAAAAACATTCAAAATTGTCTCGTGTTATTTTCTTTGTCTTTACATTAACATGAAAACGTGGATTTTTGTTGCCTGTGTGGTGATCAATTGGTTAGGAGTTAATACATGTTTATAAACATCAGATATTCTGTATATTTTGGTTGCAGAGTCTGTAAATGGTGAACTGACATAGAAGCTTGAACATAAATACAGAACTTGAAATAAATTTCCTATAATAAAGAAAATTAAAAATTGTCTCATGTTATCAGCTAGAAAATTTAAAATTGTCTTATGTTATCAGTTACAAATTTCAAATTTTCCTATAATATAGAAGCTTGATCTTCGTTGCTATAAAGTAAATTAGATAATTGTGTTAAATGACACAATACCGTCCTTCCTAAATTGGCATACACATAGTTATCAATACGATTTTTTCCCATTTTAAAGTATTGATTTTTTATCAACTAGATAATAAAAAGGAAAAAAATAAAAAAAGGTGTTCTGACTGTGTTAGGCCCGTAAACGGTTGTATATGGATTCGAATAGTGTCATATTCATATCTGTATTTGAAATCATTTTCGGATATCGGATATTCATGCCCGTGGATGAGGATGGACAGATATTTATCGGATATTTTTCAACCGATTTACAATCAATAAATATAAAAAAATAAATAGGAATTTTTGATTTATTATAAATCCATTTCAGTGGTAAAAGTATAAAAAATATAAAGATGCTACGGATAATACTTTTAAGCAATAATTTTTGATTTTGTACACATATTATATATTTTTATCTAGATAAAATAGTAAACGACAATCATTTTATGAACTAAAATACATAAAAGTAAACTGTAATCTTGATAATAATCGGACGGATAATTATCAGATCTATATCTTTATCCCTTTTTTGGATATCAGACAATTTACATATTTTTTTTGAAATGGTACATAGATACAACATGTCACTGGGACAACATATCATAAATCACTTGTAGTAATAATATCGTCTAATAAAATTCTGTAACAATGGGCATATTGGTTTCTGAGAACATTCTAGTAGCAGTCACATTTGAGATCCACAGTAGTTGAAGTATATCAAAAACGTGAAGAGTGTTTACAAGTATAGAATTAGTTAGGGGCAGTTATAGTATATATGAGTTGTGTTTTCTAAGTTGAGTTATAAAATACACATGTTTTATTCAAAATTAGGTTCATTTTCTTTAAAAGTTCAATTGTGTTTAATTTGTTGTGAAGTGTTAGCCACATGTGTAACTCTATTTTAGGAGGCGCATTGGCTTTCCAAATTAGTCCGAAGGTCATTTCCTTTGTCCTAGAAAATTTTAAGAATATGTAGACCGAGTTTAAGGATTATAAATTATTATTTTCCTAACACCATGTTTTAATATCACTTTCACTATAGAATTCAAGCGTTATGCTAAGTGCTACAAAACTGAGTCAATGTACCACTTTCTAGGGCACGGTTGAAGTTAAAGTTCTATAAAATTTCAGCATGAGGCACGTAAACCTCAAAAATTAGGGCATTTTTAAAATTGCAAATATCATAAAGATCTTCGAATTCCACTCTCAAAGGTATAGCTGAAATCCAGGTATCATGCCAAAAGGATGTATTATTACCAAAATAGACTATGTGAGTAATACCGAGATTAAAAATTTTAGATGTTTTAACATGGATTTCCAAACGTTAGATATATTGCTAGGTATGTGGCGATATGATGAATGTTATAAAGTATATTATAGAATTGTTTAGAAATCATTTATTTTCAAATTAGGTTTTCGCTATTGTTATTAAATTTCCATAGCCATTTTTCTAGTAAAGACATGTAAATATTATGAAGGTCAATGATTCCTAGGCCTCCTTCTTGTTGGATTTGCAAACTATTTCCTAGTTGACAAGACAATTGATGTTATAAGAACTGCCACCTCTCCACAGGAAATCTCTTGTAGTTTTATCTGTTTCATCAATTACCCATTTAGGAAAGATATAATAAGACATCCAATACATGGGAAGTGTCGATAAGGCCAAGTTAATTAAGATGATTCTACCTATTCTAGGTAAAGGCTGATGTTCCAATTTGGTAATATTTGCTTAATTTTGTTGAAACCTCGTCTACTAAGTTTCATACTTATGATATTTTGACTACGACAACTATATATGTTGATTTTCTATGCTAACTTGTTTTTGCAGGAATATCTACGAGATCGGATTCAAATAATCTTCTTGCTGCATATATGTTGTTTTGAGTCATTATTTAGAATTAAAATAATGTTCAAATCTCTCCTTTGGATATATATGTTGACACGCGCACATACACACATGCATAAGAGCATATTTGAATTCTCAGGTCAAATTCAGACGTCTAAATTGACCATTCAGACGTCTGAATCTGTAATCAAATTTGAATTTTCTGATAATATTTAGACGTCTGAATTGGAAATTTTAGATGTCTGAATCAGGTCAAAAATGGCCTATTTCCTTCCTGATTTGCACGTTAACAATTTCAGAAGTCTGAATTCTAATTTTCAGATGTCTGAATTCTTACAACGACTATATTTTTGAATAGACGTTTCTTTTCCATGAAGAGATACAACTTTTTATCAATAGATATGTCCATATACTTTCCTGATAACTATTCACGAGCAATTTCATCTTTTTGTACTATATATAAACATGTTAGATTCATTAGTTTTATTCACCTAATCGATCTAACTCTTTCTATTCTTATACTACTTTGATTCTAACACTTTTGTGCATTTAAGTTCATACAAAATCATTCATTTACTTCCATATTCTTTACATACATACATACATACATACATATATATATCAAAAGGAGAAGATTATAGGAAGGTTGTACTTTCAAGAGACAAATCCATGTTATCAAGAACACACTGTATCAAATACTCTTTGTTTAAGTTGAAGTCATGTTCTGTTGTTCAGGCAAGTGAAGTCCTCTTCGGCTGTTGAGGCATCGAAATCCTGTTCTATCGTTCAAGTGTTGTAAACCTATTCCTCTGGGATAAGTGAGGATTATTGTTAGTGAAATTTCAGAAGGAGTCTGGGAATGGACGTAGAACGGGAAGTTCGAACCAGTATAAAAAAATTTGGTGTGCTCATTTTCATTTACTTTGCTATTATCATCTGTTTCCGCATTTATATTTAGTTATATTCCATATTGCACGATCCTAAGTGATAGCTAGCCACACAGTAGTCACTTTCAAATTTTGTCGATGATTACCTGCCAGTCCACTTTTTTTAATTTTGCTGGTTTAATCCAAAAACCTAGGTAGTCTATGGGGAACTTCATTATTTTTTAGTTGAGGGTATCGGCCACTAGATTTTAGATGTTGTTTCGATCATTTAGATTTAAAACCAAGCTCTTGTTGAAGTTTATTTTAAGCCCTGAATGCATTTCAAAGCTACTGAGGCAGATGAGAGGTAAAAAGCATGGAATCATCGGCAAATTGGAGGATTGACAGTCTGTCACAAGTGATATCATTGCCTATGCTATCTAGAACCGCGTTTGTAATAGATAGCTTGATGATCCTAGTGAAGACATCCACCACTATGTTGAAAAGCAAGGGCAACTACGAATCAACTTGCACAAGACTGCATTTAGATTGAATTTTATTTTCTAGGATTCGTTAACCATTATACTAAAGTTTCCAGTTTTTAGGAAGGTCATGATTCAATTAACCCATTTTGTACCGAATTCCCTAGCCAAAAGTATATCTTTAAATAAGAACCAGTCTACTAAATCAAAAGTTTTATCAAAGTCGAGTTTTAAGAGGGCACATGTGGCATTATTTTTTCAGCAGTAATTGATAAATTCTTGGATTACCGCTACCCCATCCCTGATGTTTCTGCCCTTAATTAAAGTATATTGGGTAATTAATTAAACTGCTCATTTTAGCTCTTAGCATATTTGCTAACACATTAGAAATAATTTTATAAAGCAATTTATTGGCCAAATAAGTCTAAAATCTTTAAGCTCTATGGCTGCCACTTTATTATGGAGCAGAATTACGTCTGCAAAGTTAAATCTTCCTACTTGAACATCATCGGTGTAAAACTCATCTAACATTTTAATCAAGCCGAATGTTAATACGTGCCAAAAAAAATTATAATATAATATGGGGAATCCATTCAGTCCTGCCGATTTATCACTGGGCATATCATTGATGGCTCCAAAAAACTCATCTTTCGATAATGGACTTTCCGGATCACCTAACGAAATCCAAGAACTATTGGGGTATAACACGTTCTACCATCTTTAATTCAATGTCAGCTAGAAGATTTAAAGATGCCTTTGTAGTAGTTAGTAAGGCATCATTAAGTTTGTTCTGATTGGTAATTTCTTGATTATTAATACGCAGAGAGTTTACTGTATTTCAACGCTTATGGCCAGTAATTATACTATGAAAGAATTTGGTATTTTTATCTCCCGTCCATCTGTTGGACCCTGGACCTCTGTTGCCACATTATTTCCTCTTGCTTAATAATCTTGTCAAGCTCTTCCTTAAGGTTTGAGAGCATGTTCTGTTTTGAAGTATTAAGAGTTCTTACTTCCTTTACCTTGTTTAATTTTAGAATTTCAGAAAGTAAGTTTTCCTTTTTATTTTTAATGTTGCCAAATACGTTCTTGTTCCATTTTTTAAGAAAGATTCTTTGGTTTCTAAGCTTACTAACAAAAACTTTAGCGATATTTCTAGTATTTAATGTTATTGTGGCTTAAAGTAATCCATTTATTGGTAATTAAATTACTGAAATTACTTTTTAAAAACAACATCTTTTCAAATTCAAATGCGTTTTGAAAACTACGATGATACTCACAGGGAAGAATAATAGAATAGTGATCAGAATACACAGTTGGAAGATCTTTAACATGCCATGTTGGGTACCTATCCTCCATTTTCTCACTTATGAAAAAATGATCGAGAAGCTCCTACAAGGGGAACTCCCTAAGCGGTGATTCGATTAAATTACTACTCGTAATAAACTGGTCAAATTTTCCATCGTAGAATAGTCACCCGCTCTAAGCGATCGTTCGCCTAAAAGCCTGGTGACATTAAAGTCTCCCCCAATTACCCAAGGACCTATGGTGGGGGATTGAAATTCTAAGCATTCGTTCCAAAGGACCCTTATATCGATCTTATTGTGTGGCACATAAACATCGGAGACGTTTAAAAGGGGGTCTTTCTTAAGTCCATAAAAGTAAGGTGTATCGAGTGATTGTTATTGATAAATTGCAGAAGCTTAAGGCAGTTATGTTTCCAGTCTACCATTAAGCCTTCCAAGCTACCTTTAGAGGGAGGCATACCCAATCGCCAAGGAATAAACCCCCTGGACTTTTATAGAAACGGTGATCAGGTGATTCTATTTTAGTTTCTTTTAAAAGTTCTATATTAATGTAATTATCTTTTAAAAAAGATTTAATTTTGTTATGTTTATCTAGGCCGTGTAGATCCCTATCTTTCCAACTAATGAATCTTATGTTCTAACCCTCTCTAATTCCTTAATTTTAATAAAATCTATATCAAATCGGCCTAGGTTAAAGATAAAACCCATCCTCTTAGCTAGGTCTAACGTAGAAGAGGTAGATAGTTCGTTCAACACAATTGAATTGTAAATACCATCTAAAGTATCATTAGAACCTGAGCTAGTGCCTGGATCTCTAGTAGCCGAAGTTGAAGGAGTCCTCTGAAGTTGCGCACTCCTTCTCACCGAGCCATGATGAATCGTTCTTTTCATTGGAAATTTATTTGCATCCATTGAAGTGTCCCTTAGTGATACCGAGGTCAACGCATCCTGCATTACAATCTCCGCATAGAGCTTCGATGCGAGTTCCCCAGACAAGGCTAGCTCATCCATACCATCTGTTTGAAAGTCTTTATCTTTCTCTGAATCCAAGGCATCGTATTCCTTGCACACGCACCAAAATATGCAATTCCTCCCTGAATATCCATTTCCTTTTCAAAACCCAATTGATATGTTGCTACCTAAATACTCACCTATAATTGAATTTCGAAATTCCTAAACATCACGTGAAAGACAAGCAACATCTGCAGCTTGAACTAGATTTGCATATTAAATCTCCTTTAATTTTTCGGTACCCATACTTTCCTTGTTCCCACTATAAGATTTCTCCCGACCATCTCCATTCTTGCCCATATCAAGACCTAATGAAATGTTACCACCAATATTTCCATCCACATATGTATTTCTAGAATCATGAGCATCAAGCGATATAAAGACACCCTCAGCTGCTTGAGTATGCTGTGCAATTTGCATTTCTGTTAAATTTTTCATACCCGCGCTTTCCTTACCTCCACTGCCAGCAATCTCACCACCATGTTCCTACTTACCAAATCTGCATGTGCGCACCCGTATCAGTTGCATCAGGAGATACACCCAAGCTTTTGGCAGCATGTACATCTAATTCTTTTTGCATCTCCTTCATTTTAGCAAAACTAGAGCACCTCTTTTTTCATTTGCCTATTCTAGCTTTCTAGCACTTGGGATCTTACCTCCACTGCTTATATCTCACCAATATCTCCCTGCTTAGTAGCCAGACCACTAAATGTGGTTATAACTACCTCACCCGCTACCAAGCAACCGCAATCTTCTATATCTAAAGGTTTTGATTCAAAAAGCTTTGGTTGGAATCATTAACTTCACCACCCATCCCCATCAAACTTTCCTCACCTGCTTTGTCGCATATAGCTTCGAATCTATTGCGTATTTGAGCTTTAAAACTTATCATCTTCTTTGCTTTAGCATAGTGCTTTGGAGCATTTTCAAACTCTGAGATGGAGCACACATTTTCTGCATGCTTCATCTACTGAATGTTGAACAGCCCAAGGCTTGACGAAAGCTATATTCAAAAGCACAGTGCATCTCGATTATATTCGAAAGCACTTGAATTTTGGGGAGTTCCATTCGATTACAAAGAAAAACCTCTAGATCCACCCTAACCCCTTTTAAAATTGGATGCATGAGTCAAGTTGATAAATAAGATGAAGCTTCACGTCCAAAAGATTGTTGTGATCTAAGTATAGCGTCTGCGGTACTTATTTGACTCATATTATCATTATTTTTAGTGCTAGTTTGCTCAATTTTAAGGCCACAAACATTTATGGAAAACCTATTTTGAAGAATGAGCTAAGGAATTTTCTTTTTCTGATGTATAGATTATTTGTTTACACATTGCCCTAAAGTGTAGAAAAATTTATGGGCCGAACTTGCTTGTATATTGTTTTTTCACCTACTGAAATAAAGTACCCTTCCTCTTCAAAAAAAAGATTACAAATTAATATTTAGTAATTAGGAAGGAAACTTTATTATTTAGCATTTTATATTTAATAATTACAATTAATAATAATATTTAATATTTCAAAAAAAATTAAAATTATAAAATTGTTTAAATTAAATTTTAGAAAATTTAGAAAATTTAGAAACAAAACTTTAAAACTTTAAAATCAAAAGTTAAAATTTGTAACAGTGATTTGCATTACTCTTAAATAATTAAACCGAAGAACTAAGAATTAATTAATAGTAGTTAGTTTTTAATAATTACTATTAAATATTTAATAATTACAAATGGGTAACATATAAATAATAATTAACATTTAATAATTAATATTCAATTATAACTAAGAAGTAATAAGTAATAATTAATAATAAGTAGGAAGTAATATTTTAATAAAAATTAATTTTCAAGAAATTCATATCATATTTAATATGAATGTTCATTTAATAATTTCTAAATTATAATATTTACTTTTACAACTTTTGGTCAAAATTTTCCTATGATTCAGGAAAAATTGACGGCAACCTGAAATGTTGGCAGAAAAGGTACGAAATTTAGGCGGAAATAACAAAAAATTAGCTCTAAAATTTTATACTACTTCCCGATCTTATCTTCTTCTATCTATCCCAAGCCCTAACATTCTCAAAGTCATCCCAATCTCGATTTTAAATTCAAATCAAATCAAAGTAATGGTATGAAACCCTAAAGTTTTCTTCGACATGGAAGTCGGTGGTGCTCTAGCACAACACTCCAAATTTCGATGAGCAAAGAAGATTCATATGGAGTTGCTAGGATGCCAAGATTCAGACGGAGTTGCTAAGATTCGAACGGATTATCTATCTTGTTTTTTGTTTCTGCAGCTCTTAAGTTATCTTCTTCGCCCCTTGTCTGTTTGTACATTAAAATTTGTATTATGCATTTTGTCCCATGTTATATAACTGTATCAATCGTATCATTTTTATTTGAAACATTCCTTCTTTGTAAAACAAAAAGGAAGATATATAAATGCAACACGTGCTTCGTAATAATCAAATATAAGTGTTAACTGAGTACAGAATTCAACGAAACTTGAATATCCACATCAAGTCAGAACAATTCAAGAATCAACCAAAAGGACCAGAAGAAGAAGCTAAGAAGAACCCAAAAGAAAAGATGCAAAGATGGACTAAAGGGATGGATCGCTAGAGATCCATCAACCATGGATCGCTAGCGATCCATAAGGACTAACGTGGATCGTCCAAACTTCTTGCATCATGAGCCAATATATTTTCTAGGGATGTCTACTGAGTTTCATGATATTCCAAGCCAGCTAGTTCGAGAAGTGAACATTTAGCTAATTCCAGTTATAGTTCAATGCAACCGCATACGAATCACCATCAAAACAAGGCAATAGTTACCAAATTACATGGAGAGCATCTACATAAGCAAGGAATGTGACCCAAAGGGTACGATCCAATAAACGGCCAAGTACATGGATCGCTAGCTATCCACCACATTAAGTTAGATCGCAATGAAATTTTTAGAGCATCCTCGTATCATTGAGTGTACGACTCTAGCAAAGCTTCCTAGCCCAATAGATCTCCAACCTTATAAATACATTCCTACTTGCAACATGAAGAGGATCTTCTAGACTGGCTGCTAGAACTCTGTAGAAATTATTCTTCACTCTTCTCCTTCCACATAATAGTTAACTAAGGGTTCACTATGATTCTTCAGTGAACTCTTGCACTTGTGACTTGATCTAACTGAGGAGATTCAATCATATTGTAATCTGATTTCGCTTGTAATAGCAATCAGTTAATAGAAAATTATAAAATGGATGTAATCTTCGATAACAACCGAACCACTATAAAAATCTTCTTTTTCCTTTACTTTTTTGGCGATCTACAATTGTTTTTTTAATTTTATTTGCCTTGATAAACAGGATTGGTTCTCTCACATTCAATACAGGGTGTTGATCCATTTTTTAGGTTAACATTTCGGTGCATCCACTGAGAACCCAAATAAGGCTCAGATCTAGCTATCTACTTTAGATCAGACAGGTTTAGAAGTTAGATCCTCAATCTTTGCTTAGAAGTTTTGCTATTGAGAATCAGTGGCGCTAGGAAGAAAGGGAAAGGCTTTTGGAAGATCTATAGGAGCTATAATAGCTGGATAAGAAACCAATCCTTGGCAAGCTGAAGTTAACGGCGCTAACGACCTATTAGTCAGAGCAAATTCTAGCACCAACAAAGGAGATCATGTGTCGGGATCTTCTACCCAGCATGAAGTTGTCAATAGAGGCGAGTGAAACAAGATAGTTGATGAAATCAACCAAAAGATGGGGAACAGCTAAAAAGCTCTTATGGAAAAATTAAATGCCCTCCTAACCTTGCAATCGTTTGCTGCTCCGAGAACCATGCTAGAGCCCGCGGCTGCCATAGAGCAGAAAAATTCTTCTATTTCAGGCCTAAACAGGAGAAATGAATGACAGTGGTAAAAAGAAATAGTGAGCATAGCTATAGAAATCACTATAGAAGGAAATACAAGCACTCTACCAATTGCAAAGTACCCCGCCACGAACTTGAATATGGGAATGAAAACCCCATGGGAAAACATAATAGCGGATCTCTCTGACTATGAACATGATGAACAACTTGACGACGGCGAGTTGAAAAAAAACACTAACGCACTCAATACTGGTAAAGATGTCGAAACTGCCCCCACCCGACCAACTACAAGCTAACGGAACTCCAAGTTAATGGCTCCCTGAAGATAGGAGAGCCTAGGATTTGGTCCACCTACCAAGATCGTTTGCAAGATCAAACACTTAGTATAGTCAATGACAGCCGAACCACAGACTACCGGACATCAGAGGCATATATTACGGACATGATCAAGCACCTAATAGATGTAAGTATGAATATGAGATATGATGAATAGGAATCCGCTCCAATCCAGACTCCCTTTACTGATGACATTATGAACGCATGATATCCTAAAAATTCACTATGCCGATTATTCCGTCCTACGATGGAACTAGGAACCCAAAACCTCACTTGTACAAGTATAATTAGTACATGGATGGAGCGAATGATGTTGATGTTTTTTTCCAATCTTTCTAGAGGGAATTGCTTCCATTTGGTTCACCAGGCTCCCACCTAAATCCGTCTCAACTTTCGGAGAATCGGCAACAATGTTCCTTGATCAGTTTAGGCTTCACAGGGCACAACCAAAGACATGATGCCTATATCGGGCCTATTTCAAGGATGAAATGAATCTTTGAAATCCTTCATAAGCCTGTTTAACACAGCGGTCACCGAAGTAACCCAAATGAAGATATGGTCTTCATGGCCCTGATCCGTACCATCCATCCCGACATTGAGTTCGGAAAATGGATCAAGATGAAACAACCTAACACCAAAAAGGACTTTAATCGAAAGGCAATCCGGTACCTGAGATTGGAAGAGGAAAAGGAGCTAGAAGAAAAACCTACTAACCTACAACCGATCAATGTAGGAAAGAATGGTATAATGGAAAAACAAGGCGCAAATACCTTCGGGGCCACTGCAGGAAACACGGAGAAGGATGGGAATTAGAAAAGGAAGAACCAGAATTCCAACAAGCAAAGTGGAAGTAACAAGCAAGTTAAAGGATCGTGGCTCGAAGACCACACCCCACTTAATGACAATCTAGAGAATATCTACCTTATGACACAATGATTGAAGGAGTACAAGAAGCCACCTAAAAAGGAAGCAACTAAATAGAAAAAGCATTATGGAAGGTACTAATGCTTCCATGAAATAAATGGCCAAAACATAAATGAGTGTCCCCACTTGAGAAATCTAATTGAAGAGCTGATTTGAGAAAATACGCCTCTGTAGTATGTGGGAAAACCACAAAATCCCGACTAGCCTATAGCTCCCTAAGCTCCTAAGACAAAGGAAACCAAGCTAGAACCAGCAAAGAGGGATTCAAACAGACGGACCAGAGACTCATTATCAGAACAATATCTAGAGAACCTCATCCTGTGCAGAAGAGTTGGGTAGAAATAGAGCGATATGCAAGCTTAGTAAGACACATTCCAAAAGATCCGTGCTTCACGATTGAAGATGGAACTCCTACCAAGCAGCAGAAAACCTTAAATGATGACATAGTATTTTGGAATCAAGACACTGAAGGAATAGAAGCTTCAACCCTCAAACCCATGGTCGTGAAGGTGGGAACCGGACCAGCTGTGGTCCGGCAAGTACTGGTGGACAATGGCAGTTCTATGAATATCCTTTTTAAACACACATTCGATCAAATGAAGATTAGTAAGAAGGACGTATCCGCTTGTCGAACAAAGATCCAGGGATCTACCGGTGAACCTATACAACTACTCGAAACGTTGGTTTACACATAGAACTCAAAGAAAGTGATCGAAGAGTTGTCCTTATCCAAACTTTGTGATTATAGATGAAATATCCACTTACAATTCTTTCTTGGTCCAGTCCGCTTAGACAAGATTCAGCATTATTTTAGCTCAAAGGTGTCTAACCATAAAATTTCCAATAGAGAATGGAGTTAGGGTGATCAAAGGAGTCTAAAGTTCCACTAGAGAATGCTACATCGTAGAACTACACATTCGTGAACCTACCAAATAGCAACTAAAGAGCCTCCCCTGGCTTGAGGACAGTAGCTGATTCAACAAGGCTTTGGAACCTAGACATAAGAGTTTAGGGAAGGAACGGGCAGCACCGGTGGAATTGATGGTGTCTATCCCAGTTGATATGAATGACCCAACACAAGTCCTAAAAATTGAATCACATCTTGGAAACAAGATGCAACTAGAACTCATCAAATTTCTTCATGCCAACCGGGACATATTCACTTGGACACATTCCAATATGTGTGGGGTTTCATCGGAGATTACATGCCACACATTTAATATTGATCCCATGTATACACCAGTGAAGCAAAAGAGACGCAGCCTGGGACCCAAACGACCCAAAGTGCTGAGAGAAGAAGTGGATAAGCTGATGGAGAATTGTTTTATCCATGATGCAACTACCTCAAATGGGTATCCAACACGGTCTTAATCAAGAAGTCCAATGGAAAATGACCTAAACAAAGCTTTTCCAAAAGACAGCTTTCCTCTGCCTAGAATTGACCAATTTGTTGATGGGACAGTTGGACATGAACTACTATCATTTATGGATGCTTACTTAAGGTACCACTAGATCATGATGTATGAACCTGACCGGAAAAATACCAGTTTGCTTACTAATCTGGGATTGTACTGCTACAAGTGATGCCATCGTCCTAAAGAATGTTGGGGCAACCTACCAACGACAAGTGAATGCCATGTTCAAACATCAGATCAGGAAGACTATGGAAGTTTATGTAGATAATATGTTGGTTTAGTCACGCATAGCTGTAAATCACTTGGATAACCTGGCCGAAATGTTTGAAATATTCCACAAATATGGAATGAAACTCATTCAACTTATATTTCACTTCGGGTAGCCTCTGGAAAGTTCTTAGGATTCATTGTAAGCGCCAGTGGCATCGATGCAAATCTCGAACAAATTGATGTTTTAAGGGAGTTGACGCACCGAGGAATAAGGAGTTATAAAGCATGAACAGAAAAGTTGCAGCACTAAGCCAATTCATCTCAAAAGCTACCGATGGATGTATACCGTTCTTTGACGCTTTAAAGAAGGGAAAGAAGAATTTCAAATGGAATCAAGCTTGTCATACTATGTTCGAAGAGCTGTTGTGACATATGAAAACCCTGCCAATCCTGTCAAAGCGGTAGACGGGGAAGACTTGTTTGTCTACCCAGTAGTCTCGCCCCATGCATTAAGTTCCACACTCAATACGAGAAGAAGCCAATGTCCAGTGACCCATATATTACATCAGTAAATGATTCACTTGAGCCGAGAGGAACTATCCGAAATTGAAAAAACTAGCATATTGCCTCTTGATCGCATCCAAAAAGTTATGACTGTACTTCCAGGCACATCCGATCAAAGAGCAAACAGATCAATCCTTGGAGCTACTATTTTACCGCCTCGAGACGTCCGAACGACTTATCAAACAGAACATCGAACTAAGTTAATATGAAATTACTTACCATCCTGGAATGGAGAACGATGGGCAGGCGCAGGTAGATTTCAATATCGAATTCACGATTTGAGATGATGAAGAAGGAATTGCTCCATAAGTGGAGACACGTTGGAAGTTGTTCATCAATGGTGCATCTAACAACTTCTGCTCGGAGGCAGGAGTAGCGATCGAAACTCTCGAAAGACGATCTATTTACTATGCCTTACGCTTGGAATTCCCTGTAATAAATATAAAGCGAAATATAAAGCACTGATAGCCGGCCAAAATGTTATGAAGGAACTTGGGATAAAGTCTGCACACATCTATAGCAACTCTATGCTAGTTGTCTTCCAGGTGCAAGGCGAATACTAGGCTTGGGGAGAGAATCTCTCCCATGTTTATCTAAAGTGCAAGAACTACTGAATGACATCGAACATTACACCATAAATCATATTTCGAGGGAATAAAACACGAAGGCCAAATTGGCTAGTTTTAAAGAAGCTCTGTCCTTAGGGCTAGACTCAGTTGAAACTCCGAACCCTCCGAGCATAAGAGAGATGGATATCGATTGTATTTTTTAAGCAACTTAAGAACTAGAAATGTGGATGACACCGATCAAGGACTACCTACACCGAGGAACACTCCCTGTAGACAAGAATCAATTGAAAATTTTCCATCAGAAGGCACCACGGTTTGTAGTACAAGATGGAATGCTTTATTGAAGGAGATTCTCTACTCCCTTGCTCAGGTGTATGACCGATGACGAAGCCCGAAGAATCCATAGGGAAGTTCATGAAGGCGACTGGAGAGATCACACTGGGGGAAAACCCTTGCAAAGAAAGTTCTATGATATAGGTAATTTTGTCCAATAGTAAACTGTGATGCAGTGGATTATGCCAGAGGATGAGATCAATGCCAAAGATCCGGCAAGATGAAAAGAACTCCTTCAACAGAGCTAACACTGATGGTCTGCTCATGGCTATTCACAATCTAGGGTTGTGAATCGATCTGATTGGTGTGTTACCGATAGCAAAAAGAGGAGCCAAATATGCTACAGTTTCTGTTGACTATTTCATCAAATGGGCCGAAGAAAAACTGCTGGCCACTATTATCACAAAGAAAGTTATTAATCTTGTCACTAAAAATATTATTTTTAGGTTTGGAGTGCCAAAAATAATCACCATGAATAACGGGACTTAATTCCAAAGCGCTGTGTTTAAAGACTTTTACAAATACTTGTGAATCAAGAAAAGCTTTTCCACTGCTGCACATCCATAGGAAAATGGGCAAGTGGAAGCAGTGAACAAGATCATTTAGTCCACCATCAAAAAGAGGCTAACTAAAGCTAAAGGAAATTGGATTGACGAACTTCCACTCACGCTATTGGCTTACAGGACAAGGCACAAATCTACAACCGGGCCCTCACCGTTTGCATTGGCATATGGTTCAGAAGCAATGATCCTAGTCGGACTAGAATACCCCTCTCATTGAAAGCAAAACTTTAATCAAAGCCAAAACGAGCAGCTCCTACTCGAGTCGCTCGGTATGGTCAATGAGAAAAGGGACGACGACAAGTTAAGGGCCGTTGCTTACTAGAAAAGGGTCGCATGATATTTCAATTCCAAAATCTGTAACAGTACTTTCAAAGTGGAAGACCTTGTCCTCAAATGGGTTTACCCTGTACCATAAACATTCGGACAAAACTAGAAAGGACCCTATGCGATCGGCCATAAGCTAGGGATGGCACATTCAAGCTAACAATTGTTGATGGAACCCATATTCCTCGAGCTTGGAATAGCAAATCACTACACTGTTACTTTGTCTAAGACCATTTTATGTATTTCCTATTTCTCATAAATAAACTGTCTCGAACAACGAGAGGCATTGTAAATAGGCAGAACCTGCCCAAGTTTTATTAATAAAATTTCTTTGCTTTCTGGACTATTGAAACTGTGTTAACAAAAGCAACTTGTTGAGTCGACGGGATTAAATCAACTCAAAACCATCCAATCGGTGCTTGAGATAGTGGAACCATGCTCAAGTACGCCTCATTTACCTACCGAGTCAATGAATGCAAATCGACTCAAACTGTGGGATTGACGAACTCGATCCCTACCTTCTAAGAACTGGTGTTGCTCCAACAACATTTGGAAGGCTCAAATCAAAGCCGCGCACCGCTTCTTGGGTTGTGGAATCACGTCCAAGCAAATATAATTATTTAAGTCGTGCATTCCCATAAGCTGCACATCACTTCTTGATCCGTGGAACCACGCTCTAGAAGCATGAACCCCTCACGTTACTCGAAGAATAGCAACGTCAAGAAGTACCAAACCATTCTAGATCCACAGGTTGTATCAATCCCACAAGGCATGCATTTCATAAGTCGCGCGCTCTTAAAAGACGCACACTCCCATAAGCCGCACGTCACTTCTTGAGCTGTAAAACCACGCTCTCAAAGCACCATCATCAAATCATTAAGATTATAAGTACCGGTATTATCCTAACAGCACCGAGAAACTCGCCTATTACAGGACTAACAAGAATCTACTATCAAAAGTAATTGACATGAATCCAGCAATGTCGTACAACTAGAAATTGGCGAAGAATTCCATTCGTTGATCTACAAAATCTCTAGAGTCGAGACGCTCGAGCCATAAGTTCTCGAAGATAGGAACCGCAAGGTAGATTGGCTGCATACATCTAAGGAATCACTCGAATCAACTGGTTATTTGACAAGTTTTTCGGAGAAAACAACCCTATGAAGTAGGGGGTACACACATACCAACATTTAGTTGAAAGGAAAACTACTCCATGGGCCTATTTCTCCAAACATTTAGTTATAAATTTAGTTATAAATTGCAGAAACACAACACTTCAATATGGAGAATAGAAATTATAGAAAAATAAATCATGTTATATGCACAGATAAGTAGTATAAAAGCAAGCTAAGTACATGACAAATAAGGAAGAACATAGAAGAGATAATAGTTAAAACATTAATCTTTTCATTCCTTATAACATTTTCTATATAAAGTCAAAATGTAGGGGCCGTACCTATACAATATCAGCCAATAAAAAGAAAATTATAGATGCTACAACAAAAAAATAAGTGTAGATTCTACACTTGTACAATATACATGTAAAACAAATCAAAATGTCCTAATATCCAGCTCCATTATCACTCGAGCCTGTCAATGTTTCTTTCCACCACTTCATTTCTTTCCATTGGTCGGAAGTTTCTTCTTCTCAAAATCCCCACAAGGAGTTGTGTCGCTGCCAAAAATATCAATTATCGCCTCCTCGTCAATGTCTCCTCCTTGTTCTTCGACCTCCTCGGAGGACTTCCCCTTGTATTGTGCTTCAAGGACTTGCAGGAGCTCCTCAAAGACTTTTTCTCCTCATTCTTTTCCCTCTTAGCTGCCACTATTTGCTGTTTAGTTTTACTTAGATGGCCAGCTTTGTCTACCTGCTCTCGAGTGTCAACTACTGTTAAATCGCCCTCCAAAAATACAAAAGGTCGTCCAGGCCATGCAACGCAACAATCTTCTCCGGCCCTGATTGTGAGCTATACACGGGCATGGTGATCAAAGCAGCTACAAACATAAGCATTGAGGCAGTCGAAATAGAAGCAACCACCAGGACCGAGGAAATTGGTAGTTCAATAAGCAAAGAAAATGGACCTAAAAGATCAAAAATGAAAGCATTCAGTTCATCTTGTTCTTGCAGCGTGAGATAAAGATTCTCAAAATCGGAAGAAACAAGAAGGTTACCTGCATCAAAGGTGTGACCGAGAATTTCTATCTCATACTTCCCGCCGTCTCCTTCTTTAGATGGCTGCACGATCTTTGGTGAAGTTCCAGGACTACCCAAGGCTTTTTGAACAGCTACTGAAGGGGTGGACAACAAAGCAATACTGGATGAAACTGGAATAGTTCCCGACTGATCACGAGGCTGTTTGATTATTCGCTACGTCCATAACTGAAGGGCTTTGACAACACTTTAGCAGTTGTAGTTGTAATTGCAGTAGCGTAGGCAGTCTTCTGCTCCCTTTCAATCCGAATGATCTCTTGACCCTCTACCAAACCTTCTTCGCCTCTTCGTTGGGATAGGCGCCCTCTAGCTCTTGCTAGGCATACACATCCCCGTTTTCTCGAAAATTGGCTAGAACTTCTTTCCAAACAACATCAAGATTACATGGGAATATAGTGCCCAGATAGCCAATGGCTACCCTAATGCAGCAAGAAGTTAACATAGAAATTCAAGATGGTGTCATCCATTTTCTCCATCTTCCTTTCAAAGGTATCCTGCGACTCCAAGTAGTTCGCCATTACGGTGGCTTTCTTAACTTCAACTTGGGTCTTTTTAGCATTAAGCTATGCGACTCTTTCATGAAGTGAAGCAATCATTTGAGCCTAGTCGGAAATGGACTTGTCACGGGATTCCATAATTCCCGCATAATCAACAATTTCTTTTTGTAGGCTTCGACTGCTTTGTCATGACCAGCACTAATTCGCTTCTGAGCTTCAATGATCTCATCTCGAATTTCAAGCTCCTTTTTCAGCTTAACCTCATTAGCATAGGCCTTCTTGATTTCGTCTTCAAACATGACCTCGATTGTTATGTGAGGCTCTTTTAATTCCTTCAACAAACTAGCATTGCCCATACTCTCTCAAAGTGCAGGCTCCCTCTTCTTTGTCAATTGCTCAATTCTTGTGTCATGTTCCTCTAACATCATGCCATAATCATCCCTTTCCGACACAAAGGGAAGGATTTCTTGGTAGTTTTTATGGTTTGTTTCCACCAGTTGCTTACATAACTTCTTCCATCCTTCAGCTTGATCCAAATTGCTTTAAATTGCCTGGAGATGGGGTATATAAGAATCTTTATGGATCGGGTGCATGTCACGATCAAATTAAGATCCCTTCAGAAACCATCCAGGGAGCACGACTTCAAGCTTAAGTGGACTAGACGGGAGAATATAAGCAGGTCTCCTACGGGGGCGTGAATAACCAGAAACAGGCACTACATGAGTCGAAAGAGTCTGGGTTGATGGAGAGACTCGAGTAGTAGAAGTCGGAACTTCAATTCCAATAGAGACTGGAGCTGGGGCAAATGCTTGGTGCTTGGAAGGATGAGAACCATGGTCCACCTTCAATTTCTTGGGGGCTCTTCCCCGTTATTCGAGTTTTCATCTTCCCATAACCACTCCTATAAACTCTACCTTGGTCCTTGTCTTCCCAACGATGAACTTCAGCTTTCAAATCTTTCCTCCATCTCTACTCTTTCTCAGTTTCTTAGGGTTGATGATAGCTTGAAGTCCGTCATGACCAGCACTGTGTGTAAGTAAATTATTTAAGGTCCTTATAACCCCACGACATCCCATAGTAGCTGATAAAAGAAACGAATAAAGAGGTTTAGCGATCGAAAATGAACCTAGATTATGTGTATGTAAGCGTATGTGACCCTAATGAAATGTGTAACGTGTTGTAGGTGGCCTAAAAGGACTTTACAATCTGAATCAGGAAGCGACTACAGTGGGACCAAGGCTAACTCTAGACACAGCATGACCGGGGAGAGAAGACAATCCTTTAAACTTGAAATCATCTCCTATGAGTTCATTGATGTCAACATAAGCATTGCTCAAGTTCTCGTAGTTAATATCGGTTTCCATAGGCGGAGAACCATGAAGTCGTTCGGCTGCTGGGGGAGCATCTTTAGCAATAATCTCCTGTGGAGGCGAATCCAGGAGAATATGACTCATTCCTGAAGTTTTGTCACATTATTTGAAGTCTCCTTCACTAGAATTTGCATTAAATTCCTCATTATTAGAGGAGAAATCATAGCTACTTCCGTTCTCAATTTTTTTTGCAGTCGTTCGGTTTAAATGCTTGGAATATCACAAAAACTGAGTACACTGAACCCGAGATTAATTTTGCATAGTGGACTACTGACCAAAAAGTAGTCGCATAAAGTAACTCTATGGCTATGAATACATTGTTTTTTTCGCTGGATAGTAATGAGTTTAATAGAGTATCTATATATAAGTTTGCATTTGAAATTTGGAGAACTTTGCAAGTTACACATGAAGGAACAAGTAAGGTTAAACAGACCAAAACTTCCATGTTAACAAATAGTTTCAATTATTCAAAATGAGTCCATATCTAATATATATATAGTAGATTCCAAGATAAAGTGTACCCACTTATTGCACTAGGTAATAAAATTTCCGAGGAGGATTAAATTTGAAAAATCCTCAATTCACTTACTCCTGAATGTGATCAAATGACTCTTGCAATCAAAGAGGTTAATGACATTAGCATTCTAAAAATTGAAGAATTAATTGACAATTTAATGTCTTTTAAATGTAGGTCAGGAGCGAATGCAAAGCAATAAAGAAGAAATCTATAACTTTTAATGGAATGACAGATAATCTGGATTCAAACAGCGATGATGATGAAGAAGTTGCTTTCTTGACAAGGAATTTTAGAAAATTTATAAAATATAGGAGATGAACAATTTCAAAAGCAATGACAACAAAAATCCCAAAACTGAAGTGGAAGCAGAAATGGCATTAATTATTATAACTACTATGAACTTGGCCATATATAATAAGACTGTCCATATCCCAATAAACTGAAAACTACACCAAACACTGATTCACCCAGAAAACAGAGAAGAGCCTATGCTGCAACATTAGACAATTCAGACACATCCTTAAGTGTAATGAATCAGATATAGAAATGGATAACATATGCTTCATAGCAGTACATAATTTAAAACAGAATGGTGAAATGGATCAGAAAAATGTATGCTTTTAATAAATCGAAAGTTTTAATTTCTTGAATGAATTTTTTTATTGCTTTATTGGTTGTTAGGAATATCCTATAGATTAATAATAATATTGGTTGAATATTTGTGATTATATTTTAAATTTAAATATTTTATATTTTTAAAATATAATAGTAATATAATATATTTTTAAAATTATTTTTTTAAAAGTATAATTATAAATATATATATAATAAAAAACGATATAGTTAAAGAAAAAACTTTTTTGAAAAATTCGACATGTATGTCGGAATACATCTCTAGCATATGTTGACATACTTAGGCAGATTTTCAATTTCAAATTCAAAATTTGAATTTTCCTCCACCTTTTCGCCAAATCCTATGTTCTAAAAAGATGTCTTTACCAGAGAACATGTCATTTGATTCTCTATTTAGTTACTCTATCTCCATCCATTCATATTTTACTTTCATTTTCAAATTCACAGATCATAAACTCTCTTATCTGTTCAAACTTCTCTTCAATGGCATCCTCAAGTAATACTAATGTAACTATGAGGCCTTCTAAGAAAATAAAAGAATATATTTTTAATGATTAAGAAACCATGCAAGCCTATAATGAGTATATATCTTTTGGAAAAGTCTTTCTCGGAAGATTTGCTATTTTTGAAGATTTTCCTGCTTACAATCTTTTTAATCTTTGTTTGCAAAATTAAATTTTTGGTTTAATCGATGCTTCTCAAAATAATTCAGTTTTTTATACAAAATTGGTGAAGATGTTTTATGAAAATTTAAAAGGGAAGTTTCATAATGGAAGGGAAGGAAAAGTTTGGAGTAGTATCAAGGGGACACATATTGTTTTAAATTGTGAACATTTGGGTCACATTCTTGGTGCAACTAGTGGAATGGACCTTTCAACTTTCCAAATTGATTTTCAAAATTGTGAAATAATCCATGACATTTTCAAAAGTGATGATGATTTTGAATTTAAAAACAAAAATTTGCATCCAAAAGCAAGAATTTTAAGCCTTCTTTTGCAACAAAGTATTACTCCTAGAACATGTAATTATAATAAGCGAACACAAAAAGTTTTCAAAGCTCTTTTCGCCAATTATCGTCACTCTGACATAAATTGGTCCCAAGTCATTTTGCATGAACATTTTTTGAAAAATCTTTCAAAACATGTAAACACTATTTCATGTTATGTATCTTACTAATATTTTTCATTATTTTGGTGTTGACCTTAAAAGAGAGGAAATAATTACTCGAAAACATTTGACAAGGCCAACATTTCACTTAACATATTTCACCCTTTTCGAGCATTATGAAATACTTACGGAAAAGGAATAATGGTTGGATTGGGAAGAGGAGCAAGAAATTTGAGAAGAGGAGGAAGAGAAATAGGAAGGAGAGGAAATGGAAGTCGAGGAGAAAGAACAAGAAGTGGAGGATACTACCTTGGAATGTATCGATATGCCACCTAATCCATCCTACAAAGATCTTCTTAAAAATCATTGGAAGATCATTCACAACTAAAGAAAGCTTAATAAATCATTCTCTAAGAGATTTACCTCAATTTTCAATAAAATAGATAAATTCTTTGGAAAGATCATCCGCAAGCTTGGTGGTTCTTCTTCATCTTTGTTCACGTATCTCTAGTTGCTTGTTTAAGCTATCTTTGTATTTGAATTTTCTAACTTTAAAGCTTATGTTAAATCTCATGCATGTTAAATCTCATGTATTTTTCTTTTATCCTTGTACTCATCCTTATTATCAATGAACATTTTATTTCTTATTTTATACATTGTCAATTGTTTCTGGAAAGTCCTACTAATATAATAATATAGGCTAAAACAATATAAATGTAATATAAAGTTGAAAAATGTATTGCATATGTCGACATATGCAAATCATGTATGTTGACATATAACGACTAGTTTTCAAAGAAAATTTAAATTAAAAAATAATAACTACCGAATACCAATTCATTTCAAACGACTTCTTACCCCTATATATACATATTGACTGTAGAAATCATTATTTTCAGTCTTTATCTTCATTATTTTTCATATATAACTTATCTCTTTAATAATGACTTCCCAACATTAAGAAACTGTGCGAAAACTTTGAATAAACTCTTAAATCATTCAAGAACATTCTTTCATTCTAAGAAACCAGAGGCACTTAGAATTAACTCAAATGCAGATGATCAAGGAGCAAGAAAGGTATTTCGACGCGATTCAATGGATGATTTCTGCCTTGAAGAAGAACCAATCACTAATTCAGAGTGTGCCTCAACAATGATGATGAAGATTAGGATGCTATCAAAGTGAATCCAATCTTTGGCACTGATGGATGGGTTAAAGTTCCTCGAAATGTCTAGTTTAAATAGGTTTGATTGTATATAAATGATAGTACTTGGTTTGGTTTGGATTTGATTGGTTTGATTTATGTAGATTTATTTGAACGTAGTGTGATATTAATCTTGTTGGATTGGGTGAATTTTTAGATTGATTATGATTATTTCGTGATTATCTAATTTTACATATCACTTATTGTTTTTATACAATCATTCTCATCATCATTATGTATAATTCTTATACATATCAATTAGTACTTTATTTAGAGGGAGCTAGAGTTAGAATTAGAGTAAGAATTATTGCTAGAGTTATAGTTTTAGGTGGTTATTTTTGTTGATGACAAAGAAGGAGAAAGAAATAAAATCTAGGGATAGATTATGAGGGATTTTGGTAACCCAGGAGGAGTAATATTATATTTTATATACAGATTTGTCATCATCAAAAGGGGGAAGATAGTTAGTACACTTTAGTTTTTGGTTTTGATGACAACAACCATAAGAAATTATATAAAATATCGATACTTGTGTTTTATCAAGATATATATACTGAAGGATATTAGTTAGGTGTTGATTAGGAAGATTGTATAGTATCAAAAGTAGATTAAAAGTGCTAATGTCAAGTGTAGATTCAAGATGATGGTAATTGAAAACTCAAGAGTATCGAAGAGTTCAAGATTTCAAGATATTCCAGATAGATTGCAGAGTCATAGAATTTTTATTAAACCCTGATAACAATTTCTTGATCTCTTTCTCTATTTCAAATAAGTTTTAAATATTTTTGAAATATTTGAATTTTAATATAATACTTTCAAACATCTATCCAAAATATTTCTCAAAATAATTTCTTAACCTTCTATATCTACAAAGATACTATTTTAATTTTTTAATTGTTTTCTAATCTATTATATATTTTTGGTATTTTAGTTTATATCTTCCTTTTTTTTATTTTGATATTTATATTTTGACTTTAGATATTTAATTATAATTTATAACTCTATTGATTTTATATATATTATTTACATTATATTGAATACTTTTATTAAATCTTTCAAAATTATTTTATAAAGTTTTATAAGTTATATTTTGATTACAATGTGTATAAAATATATTTAAATGATTCTACAAAGTATCAGCTTATTTTACAAAGCAACAAATTTTCAAAAATTATATTTTTAGAGTGTTTTTCAATTTTGTGAAGAGTGTGTCGACATACTCTATGTCGACATAGTGGCCATAATTCTCAAAATTCAAATTTAAATAGAAGTGCATTTTCATCATATCTCTTCATGAATGGACATGACAGTTGTTTCCTTGTATATACCAGACTTCCAAACGTATTTTAAACATCTACTTTCTTATTCATCTCTCTTCCTTACACTCTCTCATTTTTTACATCAAAATATAACCAAACTCTACCGAAATTTTACCAAAATCAAATTCAATCATCACTAGTTTGATTCTTCTTCGTCTACTTTTTGATTTCTTTCATTTCTCTCACTCTGATAAAGATCAAAGTGCTATTAAAGGGTTATAGGATCAATTGTATTCAAGATCAAAGATCCGAGTCTATAAAATTCTATCAAATCATACTGCTATACTTGTGGGTGTGATTGTAGCCCACAAAATCAATTGAAATTGCTTAGTAGCCTGTAAATCTAGTGGGTGTGCTTTTAGCCAGAAAATTAAGTGACTCTTCTCGGAGGTTGGGATTCTGGAGGGTGTGTCCCGTAGCATTGGAATCGAGATTATATTTGTATTTACTAATTGAAAAGAAATTCGTACAAGGAATTGTTCGAGGCTGGATGTAGGGTAACTTCGAACCATTATAAAATCCGAATTGTTCCTTCCTTTTTACTTTTACTTATATCTGCACTTTGAATCAATTATTTATGTGATTGTTAATTACATCATTCCAACTAGAATCTTAAAGAATTTGAAAATTATTCATATAATCAATTAAACACCATTCACCCCTCTCTGGTGTTAATTTAGCCTTAAGATCTCTATTCCGCTGACCCACATGGGTCATGATCATTTTGGTAAACTTGGTCTGATTGGTACTTAATGTTGAGTAGGGGCTAATTGGTACTTAATCAAGTAGCTGTAAAGATGTCCATTGTTACAATCGCATCGTATGTAGTAGGACCAAACTAACAAATTATACAACCATCAATCTATCATTCATTTCATTGTATTATTTCTTTTAGATAGTGAACTGCTAAAAATAATTCCATCACCATTTTAGTAAATCTTATATATTGCCTATATTATGATGTATTTCATTTATATATATATATATATATATATATATATATATATATAAAGCAAAACCCTGGTCAAACCGGTCAAAGTGAAGCCTTTTTTTCAATTCCCATAGCACCCTTATTGCAAACACCAGTTAACCAAAGCTATTAGGGCACTTTTGTCTTTGTACAACCGACCGATCCACGTTCCAACAGCTACATCTTCCCACGTTTCAAATTCAATACCTGCCTTCCTCCTCTTCTTCTCTTTTTTCTCCGTATTCCTTTTTCCTCTTCTTCCTTTTTCTTCTACGTCAAAAAGATTAGTCCTTCACCTTCTCCCATTTTCAACACTATTGAACTGAATTTACCAACTTTTCTTCTTCCCTCCTGCCGCGACGACGCTGTCCTTTTCAATGTTGCACGGAAATCTATGGCAACCAATTTTTGACAAACTGCAACAAACGTCGATTCTATTACTCAACGTAAGATCTCAAACTTATTCTACAGTATAATCATCTCTCTTATCGCTTACATAAATCAACCGTAGCCCTAATTCGTCTTTCTCCTCCACAAATTCTTGGAAAAGCCCAAATGATTACCCACATCGCTTTTGTCCTGGATTAACAAATTCTCTCTCAGGTACTTAAAGCACTTAAATATTAATTATTTTTGTTGTTTTTATCTTTTTTATTTCAAATTTGATGATTTTGATGTTAAAACTAAAATGTTCAGACTTGCTGTATGAAAACCTGATATGCTAAATTTCATTATTTATTTTGGTTAATTTAAGAAATTACATTAGGCTTGGATTTAATTTTAGTTGATCTAATAGTTTGAGTTCTGTTTACACTAATTTTGAATTTTGATTTAAGAGTTTGAGTTGATTTGATTGTACCATTGTCCCTCAACTGTTGTATGCTCGTGAATTTTCATTTGCATCAGTAGATAGTTTGTGTCGGGTTTTATTTGGATTGTCATAATCGATCTCTGTGATAAAGACAGTAAGTTTACAAAAATAACATAGTACAATGCAAGTATGAATTGGGATGATATATTGACTACAAAATTTAATGGCTTATTGTATCTTAGCATCAGAATAAAACCAAAAAGAAACAAACTTGGAAAGCAAGAGGGCTTCATGCTGATACGTGAACAAGTACAAAAGGAACGGAGGTACTATTTTGTTTTCATCTTTCGCTTATTTGATTCTAGACTGTTCATTTCATGTTTACATACATTTGTATCCAAAACTAAAATGAAAAAGAATGATCTTTTAGCTACTATTATCCAATTTGCTACTTAGACTCATGTATGACATGATGCTAGCTGATGTAGTGATAAATTATCACTCTTCCATGTACCAAGTTAATGTTAGTTACTTTGTTTTCTACTGCTAAACTGAAGTATTTTACCTACATGTAGATAGAAAATTAATACAGTTTATCAACCTTTTCAACTACGGAGACTTCACAGATGCTATCAACGTCTGTCCTTGCATTTTCTTCAAGTAAAAATATGAAGTAGAAATAGGTCCCACATCTAATCCTGCTTATGTTTGGTCATGTAAAAATAATTATAATGAGATATGCTAACAGATCATATGTCCTTTTGCTGATAATTTAGTATAGGACTGTATTTCAGTCTCTGTTTTATTTTTATTTTTTTTAAAAGAGATATTATTATCATTTTGTTAGAACTCTTTAATATTTCTATTCCATGATTACATTTGTTTATGATTGCAGTTGCACTCAACAAAAGTGAATAGTATTTAATTAAGATGAATTGATTCATTTCAATATAACGTACCCTTTGACATTTTAGTCATATAACACGTCAATAAGATGAAAATTAGTTGATAAGGCATGAATACTTATGAGTAGCATGTTTGATTAATTTATATTATAGGAAAGTTCTATTAAACCATCTTGGACATGCATTGTTCAAAATACTTTGAGTTTGTTTTTCCTATGTTTCCATGGTTTTGGTTGATTACATTAGGATAGCAATTGCACAATTTGTTCTGTGTCTTACACTGTTCTTAATTAATCCTCCTTCCAATATTGATTGTTATCATGATTAAAAAGTGATAGCTTTTTTAAAGTTTATTCAGTTTATATGATTGGTTTTCAGTGATATTTGTATTCTCCCAATTTGCGAATTGATTTCGATTCAAATCCTATTTGCAATCATAGCTTCAGCTTTCATTATATCTTGGGTCTTCAGTGTTTCTTCAGGTAGCTCTGTTCTCCACTTAAAGCATTCATTGCTTTCAATTATGGTCGCGGCAAACAATCTTTAATGAAGAAGCTTTGAAGGTAATAACCATCTTACTGTTTATTCACAGTAAAAAAAATAAGATTTTAGTCGTATTTTACTATTATTTATCTCCTGTAATTAATGCATTTGCAAAGAAGCTGCAGTATTTTGAACTTTCAATTTAATTATGTATTATTTGGTTGAATACCGGCAACGTTTTCCATAACTTCATCACAATGAATGCATTAAATTACAGATGTCGCTATGTTTACTTCGTTACTGTAATAGTTAAAATATTATTATACAATCGTATTTCCATGGTTTCATATTTAGATAGGACTGTAGTCTGTAAAAGCTATTTAAATTTTATACATGAGAAGCTGGACAGTAATGCAATCACTAGAGTTTTTTATATTAAAGAAAAATATAATACTTTTGTTTTAATAGAGAAAAGGTTAGACAATAAATAAAGTAGTTTACCTTATAATTATATTACTAAATGATATAAGACTACAAGGGTTTGCTAGCTTCAATTTTATGCATTTCAATGTTGGTTTATTCGACCTTGAATATTACTTCCTGTATATCAAAAATTTGGCAAAAATACGTACTAGAGGATTACTTACGTCCATCGTTCAGTTATGGCAATGCCCACTAATTTGAATCATTGACATGGCTGATAATTTAGTATACGACTGTATTTCAGTCTCTGTTTTATTTTTATTTTTAAAAAGAGAGATTATTATCAGTTTGTTAGAACTCTTTAAAATTTCTATTTCTTGATTTCATTTGTTTATGATTGCAGTTGCACTCAACGAATGTGAATAATATTTAATTAAGATGAATTGATTCATTTCAATATAACGTACCCTTTGGCATTTCAGTTATACAACACGTCAATATGATGAAAATCAGTTGATAAGGCATGAATGCTTATGAGTAGCGTGTTTGATTAATTTATATTCTAGGAAAGTTCTATTAAACCATCTTGGACATGCATTGTTCAAAATGCTTTGAGTTTGTTTTTTCTATGTTTCCCTGGTTTTGGTTGATTACATTAAGATAGCAATTGCACTATTTGTTCTGTGCCTTACACTGTTCTATAATTAATCCTCCTTCCAATATTGATTGTTATCTTGATTAAAAAGTGATAGCTTTTTTAAAGTTTATTCAGGTTATATGATTGGTTTTAAATGATATTTGTATTCTCCCAATTTGTGAATTGATTTCGAGTCAAATCCTATTTGCAATCATAGCTTCAGGTTTCATTATATCTTGGGTCTCCAGTGTTTCTTCAGGTAGCTCTATTCTCCACTTAGGGCATTCATTGCTTTCAAATATGGTCGCGGCAAACAATCTTTAATGAAGAATCTTTAAAGGTAATAACCATCTTACTGTTTATTTACAGTAAAAAAAAACAAGATTTTAGTCGTATTACGAAAGCTACAGGGCACGCTAATTTTTTTCTTCTAAGTATTAACATGTGCATATATTTATAACATGCGAAAACAAAGGCAAAATGATTATTGGATGCTTTTGTGTGGTGGCAACAATTTTGTTTGTGAGAGAGTATGATGTTGTTCCCATATATTGAACTACTCTTATATATGGAGTTTCCTTAAGAACTCTCTACTTTCCCATGCATAGGGTTCACCGATTCAGCCTCGGCATGTTTTAAAGGCTCAGGGCTTCAAATTATTTAGAAATATCAGTAAAAAAAACATATTAACTAAGTATATTCAAATGTGCAATTGAATAATAACAATATGCTACTACTATTGCTATAGCAAGAAACTTTGAAGGATAAATTAATACATATTTGTAAACATAATACTACATACATCTCAAATATCAAGCAAATTCTATATCTTTGATTTGTGAATGCAATTTTTTTTATCCATAAAATCCCACGTCTTCCTTTCATGGAATTTTTGGTAACTTATATTACTTTTGAGCTGCTGCAGGCTATTGGAGGGTATTGGTTTCATTATTTGAATACTGATGGGACAAAAGAAGTTGAAGATGTGCCACTCTACAGAAGAACAAATCAAGAAACTAAAAGCCGCAGAAGGAGATATGTGCAAATCATGGATGCAATTTTAAAGGTTGTCAATTTGACTATTATTGTTGATATGCTCTACAAGTTGGTGTATTATTATTATGTTTGATTGAAGTTTAATTTTATGTTTATTAACACTTCAGTTAAGGTGTAAAAGAGTGATGTGGCATGACTTTTACCCTAAATTGCATACGGAAGTGGTTGTTCTTATATGTAGAATTTATTCTCTTACAATAAATGAGTATTATACAAGATTTACTGTAACGAACCAGAATTTTTGATAATTAAAATTTGAATATTTAATTAATTTTAAATATTAATAAGTGAATTTATAAGTCAAATAAATTTTAATTTGAATTATTGGATTTAATTGGATAATTAAATCGATAATTTAATATGTTAAATTATGGAAATAATTAAAAATTGAGTTAAATATGATTGTAAATGATTTGTAAAATTTTATTTTATCATATGGAAGTTAGAATGATATTTTAGAACTTTTAAAATCGAATTAAAAGTTAATTTGTGAAAATTGAATATTTTAATATTTAATAATCGACTGTAAAATAGTCAATTTTTGAACAGTCTCAGAATTGAACGAAACTAGTTTCATTGGATCCGTAATAGTTAGTTATTACCGGATTTCAATTTTCGTGTCAATCGGAGTTATCGTTTGATCGTGGCAGCTCGAAACGCATCGAATTATTTTTAATTTAAATTTGGCGAGTCAAAATAGCCATTTTTCAAAAAGTCTCGGATTTCGACGAAACCAGTTTCATCGGATCCGTAATGTGATATTATTGTAAGGTTTCAAATTTCAAGTCGATTGGATTTACCATTTGTCCTGTACGAATTAAAACGCCTGGAAATCGATTTAAATCGGTTTAATTTAAATTGAACGTTTATAGCCATAACTCGCACAGATGTCCGAATTAGCTTTCGAAACCTGTTCCATTGTGTCCGGAACGCGGGATAAACCCTAGGTACGTCAGTTTCGGCGCGTAAATCGAAGTTTGTAATTCCGGGATGAATAGTGATTGAAAAATTTCCTATATAAAGGCCATGAAATTCACAAAAATAGGAAATAAAAATAACTAGGGTTCTTTTCAGGCCGCCGCCCCCTCTACGTTCAATGGCTGAGAAGCTCCCCTACTTTTCTTCATTTTTCTCCCAATCCACAAAGCAATTCGAAAATCTTTCAACTAACAAAATGAAGAGCTCGATGAGAGCTTCAAGTTGAACGGCTGTGATTGAATATGGGCGAGTGGATCGTGAGATAATGGCTCGCGTTCTTCCTTCATTGCGCACGACTTTCTATGCCCAGTTCGTGACCGAGCTCGCCGTGCTCAGGGGTGGTGGTGCGCGAGGATGGGGGCTTCGAAATGGTGGTTGTGGATCGTCTTAAAAATACTCGTGGTGGTCGCGTTAATTGGATGGGGGGGGGGGGGGGCGGCCGATGGGTTGGGTCATCTGTAGAATTGCGTGAAGAGGAAGATGGAAGAGAAGCATGCGGCTGTGATTCATCAAGGGTGGAATGAACGGTGGATGGTAGTTAGGTTATAAATTTAATTAAAAGTTGTAATATATATATAGTTTAAATACGTGTAAACTTCAATAATTCATAACTTTTTCATACGAGGTCGAAAAAATGCAAACTCAGTTGCGTTGGAATCGTATGGACGAGCACTACGCGATGGAGTTGGTTTGGAGTCGTTTGGAGTTAGTGAGAATTTTGGGTAAAATTAAACGTCCGTTTAATTTTATTCGAAATAAATCGCTAAAACGGAATTTAAAATCAAGGTGAGAATTTCTCACTCAATCGAATCAGTTTCGATTTTATTTTAAATAGTTAGATTTAAAATTATTGAATGCATGAT
This sequence comes from Allium cepa, assembly GCA_030765085.1. Classification (NCBI taxonomy): domain Eukaryota; kingdom Viridiplantae; phylum Streptophyta; class Magnoliopsida; order Asparagales; family Amaryllidaceae; genus Allium; species Allium cepa. The sequence goes on from CM060942.1 coordinate 621,612,871, forward strand.
TGAATGATGATTGATATCTATTGATTGTTAAAATAGACATTATACGCCGTTAGTAAACGGATGTTATTTAATAAAAACATATACCGCGAATATTTCATAAACAGTGAAATTGGTATTATATATAATATCAATATATATATATTGGCATATGTATATATTGCAGTTGATTGATTTCCCGTATTTTTTAGCGGATGAGACCCTATTACGCCGTTATTAAGCGGATAATATTTAATAAGAACATATACCGCGATAATTTCGTACTGGAGCGAAATTGGTATTGTGCTAATGTTTTTGGATGCAGGAAAACAGGTTGGAGGGATCCAACTGGATTCCTCAACAGTTTTTATTTGATTTCAGATATTTTGATATTTGATTGATTTTCATATTGATATATGATATCGTTGTAGTCGTGATTGACTATTTGGTGTGTAGCATCATTGGACCCAGATTTTGGGATTTTAAAATAATTTTAAAGTGATTTTTGAGAATATACTATATTTTGGAATTAATCCATTATGAATAAATAAACGTTATAATTTTTAAAGTTATAAAAATTATGATTTTGGAGAAATATAGTTAAAAACTGATTTTTGAGAATATGATGCTATTGAGTTTATAAAATAGTTAAATCGAGATATTTTAGAATTATTGTGAAAAGTTTAAATATAGAATTCATGAAATTTAATTATTTTATGAATCAAAATGGTGAAATAATAAAGGAGATTAAAGACGTTTTAAAGAATAATATAAATTGATTTATATCAAGAGATTTATAAATGGATATTTATAAATTGAAATGTTGACATTATAAAACGAGTTTTTATAAGTGTTTGAATGAAGTGGAAATGAATTTCATAAATGAAGGAAATTTATAGAATTATAAACGGTGAAGTTATAAATGAAATTTATAAATAGTAAGATTTATAAATTTGTGAAGTTATTTGAAGAATAGATTTGGGTAAATAAATGAATCTTATAGGTTATAAGATTTATAATTATGAAGTTTAAAAGAACGATTTTATAAAATAATCGTTTTATAAGCATTTGACTTATAATATGAACTTTTAGTTTATAATTGAGTTATAAACTGGAATAGGTTAATAAAGGAATTTATAAAAAGGAAGTTTTTATAAATAAATAGAAATGGAATTTATAAACGTTGTTTTATAAATTCGAAATGACTTATTTTGATAAGTAAATTATCATAACTTATGTATGGAGTTATATTCACGTTTTTAGACCGTGAATAATCCTTTGAAATAAAATGCATAGAATTGATGAAATTTGTTAACGTAGTATATTCACGTTTTTGAATAGTGAATAACACGTTAAAGAAAATGGTTTGAATGTGAATGTTTTAAATAGAATTAAAACGATCTAACGATGTTTTAAAATGTGTTGAGATTCGAAACCATAGATTTCAACATTGATTGTTGAAATAGATGTTTCGAGAAATGAAAGGAAATAGTGGACTATAACACTGTTGTTATAGTAAATGATTTCCGAAGGGAAATGTTTTGTATAGTATTGGGATTTATATATCTATTTTAATTTCGAATCCCTATACTAGTGATTTTGGGACGTCGTAACGATGTTTTACGCAACATTCGTTTTGGCCCAAATAAATATGTTAAAGAGAATGATTTCCTTAAAGAATGAAATATATACTTAATTCGATTTAAGTATATGGAATATTTTCCAAGGTTGAAAATAAATAAAATTTGTGAATTACTTATGAACAAATAAGTATGGAAATGTTTTTCCAATGTGAAATGAAACGTTTTGAGAATTTATCTTTTTGAAGATAAATCGAAAATGGATAATTGAAATCGTATATGCATGGATATTTTGGAATATAAATTCATTATAGAATTTATAAATGAAAAGTGGAATTTGTTTAAAAATAAATATTGATTTATTTTTGAAGTGTTGAAATTATATATCTTGTAGAGATATTTTGGAAAATAAATAATTTGGAAAATTATTTGGAATGTGGTGATGTGTGCATATCAATTGATAGTTCAATAACCGACTATCAATATTTCCCTTTGAATGGGTATTGATGTGATTTGATTGAATTTGAATGCCACACTTATTTTTGAATAAGCGCTCACTATTCGGGTTAACCGGGAAAGGACCATGGGGTCGTATAACCCATTCCGAATATGTGATACGTCGTTGTGAATAGCATTGAAGATCGGTGTTGAAGACCCGGTATTTGCGAAAACGATAGGATGACCTGTCGATTGACTCTGCACCGAGTTGCTCTGGTATAGAGTTCTCCATATGTGATGGTGAATCCGATCAGGATTGTGGATATCCGGATTGCAAGGACTTCTTTGTAAGTGCCTTCGGTTTTGTTCGAGCCCGGAACAGACTTGTATGGATTGTATGTCTGACATTACAAGTTGAGATATAAAGCCGATTTCTTTCAAATATATTTCTGTTGGTGGCGGAGAATTTATTCTTTTAGCTTAACACCCTTCTCTGAGACGTACGAGCTCAGAGGTTATGTAGTTGAATGTTATCAGCGATATATTTCCAATTTGGTAATGTGATATGCTGAGTGATGCTGAAATGATCATTGTGTTGATTATTGTGATAGGATCGTTTATTTGATCGCCTATCTTAGTGATCATTGTGTTGATCATTTGTTGACCCAAAGCATGGCTTTTGTATAAAGTATGTTTTTGTGGACGTGACTTCGTCGAGCCTCACATCCCGGAATGGTCAAAACAGGAAAGATGCGGCAAGGTTATGAGGGGTAGCTCCCTTTAGGGTATGTGCATTTCCTATCATGGTATGGAACCCAGATACTTACTCATGTTGAAACACTATATTTTATTACTGTGTGGTGTTGTTGGTGACGAGCGCTCGATTAAAGGTCCAATGGGACCGGGGGATGCCATATTCGTGTAGTAGTTACCTAGTGATAAAGGTAACCCGGCCTTGTGTTGGCAGAGAGCTGGTTAAGTTCTCGGGAACGTCCCGCCAGAGGCGTTTCCATGTGGCAATTGGAAGTTCCTTGGCCTGATCATTCGTTGGAAATCCAAAGAAACAATACGTGACTTGTACGGTTTTAGTTGTATAACCTGCTATGGAATGTGGCGGTAACCTGCTATTGAACATAGTTAGCTATAGTAGGCATACGATAATGGTCGTATGTTGGCTAAGATTTATATTCTACTTTCGAAATGAATTTTTTCCTACACTATGCACTAGTAATAATATCAAATGTTATTTTAAATGCGTATCAAGCATCTTTGACTATCATAAGGGGAAATCTCCTCCGATTCTGCGTTTGCATGTGTGTGTGTGCGGGAGGCCTTATGGTAGTCTCATTTTTAAAAAACCATGGCGAATTGATTTTTTTTTAAATATCTCTCTATTTTGATTTTAAAGTAAATAAACTGTTTTGAGTTCTCACACCAGTCACATGACTGACTTGGAGTTTATTGTTTTCCTTCCTAAACTCTAGGTGCCCACCAATTTTCCACACGGGCAGTTAAGAGTTAAGGTTTATCAGGATATTCTGGATATTCTAGAGTTGCTGGAGACAAGCTGGATGGCATGGCGTATTACTTATATAGTATTTCTTTTCCGCTGCACTGTTTGTTGTATATTGTTGTACACTCTGATGATGTTATGATGTAATGAAATGAAGTGTATAAAATGTAATAACTGATATAGTTCTTTGTTTAAAGATTATTCATTTATTATTATATGTTGTTCCGCTGCGAATTGTGAGATTCTGTTATTGTTCTGTTGTTTTCTGTTCCGTTCTATTTCTCTTCCGTTCTATTTTCTTTTCTCTCTATTTTCTATTTTCTCTCTTCTTCACTTTTCTTTTCTTAAATTCTTTTTAAAAACCCATAACTATTCGGTTTTTCGGCAACGAAAATCCGCAACTGTTACATTTGGTATCAGAGCATATGGTTAAGCGACAACCATGGTTCTGTTGGGTATAATTCATTAGAGATAGAGTCAGTAGTACTCTAGAATGAGTTTGAGTGTAATAATAGCTATGAGAGAGTATTTGTTAGTGAATATATAAAATTGTTTTATATTGTGATGATTGGTTTATTGAGTGGCATATGAACCTTCGTCAGCACGGTCTGTCAAACTATGCCGAAGGGGTTTCTAAACACTTGAATAGAACAATTCGGCACAATATTGATTTTAAATTGGGTAAATGAAATAATTTTACCTTGATTATATATTATAAAGGAATAATTTTTCAGAATTATTAAAGTGTATGTAAGTTGATTGTTAGGTTGTTTGAATAATCTAAATAAGAGAATAATTGTATAAGTAAAATGAATTATAAGAATTGAATTATAATTAAAGTGATTTACAATTGTGAAATAAACTTATGTAAATAAAAGTGAATTTAAAGTTAAATGGAATATAACTTAGAAGATGTTGAATAAAGTTGATATTGGTATCGAAGTAAATTAATAAAGTTAAGTAATAGATATGAACTTAAGTTATTTAAATGAAATTCAACTTTAGAAATTGAATTGGATTGAATGTAAATCAATTAAATGTAAATTTAAGTTGACATGGAATAATGAATGTAAGTGTTAATTCATTGGAATCTAATGTTATTGGGAGTTGAATAAATTGGAATGGAAATCAATTTAATGTTAAACCAAATGGAATTAAATGTGTTGAACCAAATTTAATGTAAAGTGAATAAATTTGGTTGTATTGATTAAACATTGGTTGTTAGTTGATTGTATATAATTCATTAAGAGTTAATGAAATTGGAAGCTATGAAATTGAAATTCAAATTAGAAGTAAATAAATTTGAATAGAATTGAATGTGAATTGGATTTAATTAGTAAATGATAACTAATTGAATTGAGAATGAATGTTGATAAAATCCAATGTAAATAAATCAAATATGATTTAGAGTGAAAACCCATTTCATTGAATATAAATGAGAATATGAATGAATATCGATTTGGTTATGGATGTTAGTTGGTTGATGTTTGCATTTGTTGTTTTACATACATTTGCTATGTTGGCATATATAGTTATTATGTTGCTATATGTTGTATATTGAGATTATTTGCATATGTGCATGTTCTCATGTTGTTTGTTAAGTGTTTAGTAGGTGCGGATCGCGTTTGCTTCGCATTTGGAGCTCGCTTTAGCGCTATATTAGCCGTATATGCTTGCTAATAAAAATATAAGGTACATATCTCGGATTAAATATCGTACTTTTATACTTTTTTCCCTTCGGGATGCCTCATTACTTGATGAGATGTATATTTGTGATATATATACTGTCATTTTTTTTTTCGGATCGAGCCGCGCAAAGGAGAATATGGCGAATTTTTCCAAAAATTTAAGGCGTTAGAAAAAATTTGAGAAAATTGGAAAATTTTGAAAACTTTAACTTTGATTTTGGAATTGAAAGTTAAACAATAGTAGTTGTTTTTGAAAAGATAACTAAGTATGATTTGAAAACTTAGTAAAGATTTGTAAGAAGTTTGACTATGAATTTTGGAAAATTAATAAATTCTGTAACTTTTCTTACTTGTTAATTTCGAGGACGAAATTCTTTTAAGGGGGGAAGATTGTAACGACCCAGAATTTTTGATAATTAAAATTTGAATATTTAATTAATTTTAAATATTAATAAGTGAATTTATAAGTCAAATAAATTTTAATTTGAATTATTGGATTTAATTGGATAATTAAATCGATAATTTAATATGTTAAATTATGGAAATAATTAAAAATTGAGTTAAATATGATTGTAAATGATTTGTAAAATTTTATTTTATCATATGGAAGTTAGAATGATATTTTAGAATTTTTAAAATCGAATTAAAAGTTAATTTGTGAAAATTGAATATTTTAATATTTAATAATCGACTGTAAAATAGTCAATTTTTGAACAGTCTCAGAATTGAACGAAACCAGTTTCATTGGATCCGTAATAGTTAGTTATTACCGGATTTCAATTTTCGTGTCAATCGGAGTTATCGTTTGATCGTGGCAGCTCGAAACGCATCGAATTATTTTTAATTTAAATTTGGCGAGTCAAAATAGCCATTTTTCAAAAAGTCTCGGATTTCGACGAAACCAGTTTCATCGGATCCGTAATGTGATATTATTGTAAGGTTTCAAATTTCAAGTCGATTGGATTTACCGTTTGTCCTGTACGAATTAAAACGCCTGGAAATCGATTTAAATCGGTTTAATTTAAATTGAACGTTTATAGCCATAACTCGCACAGATGTCCGAATTAGCTTTCGAAACCTGTTCCATTGTGTCCGGAACGCGGGATAAACCCTAGGTACGTCAGTTTCGGCGCGTAAATCGGAGTTTGTAATTCCGGGATGAATAGTGATTGAAAAATTTCCTATATAAAGGCCATGAAATTCACAAAAATAGGAAATAAAAATAACTAGGGTTCTTTTCAGGCCGCCGCCCCCTCTACGTTCAATGGCTGAGAAGCTCCCCTACTTTTCTTCATTTTTCTCCCAATCCACAAAGCAATTCGAAAATCTTTCAACTAACAAAATGAAGAGCTCGATGAGAGCTTCAAGTTGAACGGCTGTGATTGAATATGGGCGAGTGGATCGTGAGATAATGGCTCGCGTTCTTCCTTCATTGCGCATGACTTTCTATGCCCAGTTCGTGACCGAGCTCGCCGTGCTCAGGGGTGGTGGTGCGCGAGGATGGGGGCTTCGAAATGGTGGTTGTGGATCGTCTTAAAAATACTCGTGGTGGTCGCGTTAATTGGATGGGGGGGGGGGGGCGGCCGATGGGTTGGGTCATCTGTAGAATTGCGTGAAGAGGAAGATGGAAGAGAAGCATGCGGCTGTGATTCATCAGGGGTGGAATGAACGGTGGATGGTAGTTAGGTTATAAATTTAATTAAAAGTTGTAATATATATATAGTTTAAATACGTGTAAACTTCAATAATTCATAACTTTTTCATACGAGGTCGAAAAAATGCAAACTCAGTTGCGTTGGAATCGTATGGACGAGCACTACGCGATGGAGTTGGTTTGGAGTCGTTTGGAGTTAGTGAGAATTTTGGGTAAAATTAAACGTCCGTTTAATTTTATTCGAAATAAATCGCTAAAACGGAATTTAAAATCAAGGTGAGAATTTCTCACTCAATCGAATCAGTTTCGATTTTATTTTAAATAGTTAGATTTAAAATTATTGAATGCATGATTGAATGATGATTGATATCTATTGATTGTTAAAATAGACATTATACGCCGTTAGTAAGCGGATGTTATTTAATAAAAACATATACCGCGAATATTTCATAAACAGTGAAATTGGTATTATATATAATATCAATATATATATATTGGCATATGTATATATTGCAGTTGATTGATTTCCCATATTTTTTAGCGGATGAGACCCTATTACGCCGTTATTAAGCGGATAATATTTAATAAGAACATATACCGCGATAATTTCGTACTGGAGCGAAATTGGTATTGTGCTAATGTTTTTGGATGCAGGAAAACAGGTTGGAGGGATCCAACTGGATTCCTCAACAGTTTTTATTTGATTTCAGATATTTTGATATTTGATTGATTTTCATATTGATATATGATATCGTTGTAGTCGTGATTGACTATTTGGTGTGTAGCATCATTGGACCCAGATTTTGGGATTTTAAAATAATTTTAAAGTGATTTTTGAGAATATACTATATTTTGGAATTAATCCATTATGAATAAATAAACGTTATAATTTTTAAAGTTATAAAAATTATGATTTTGGAGAAATATAGTTAAAAACTGATTTTTGAGAATATGATGCTATTGAGTTTATAAAATAGTTAAATCGAGATATTTTAGAATTATTGTGAAAAGTTTAAATATAGAATTCATGAAATTTAATTATTTTATGAATCAAAATGGTGAAATAATAAAGGAGATTAAAGACGTTTTAAAGAATAATATAAATTGATTTATATCAAGAGATTTATAAATGGATATTTATAAATTGAAATGTTGACATTATAAAACGAGTTTTTATAAGTGTTTGAATGAAGTGGAAATGAATTTCATAAATGAAGGAAATTTATAGAATTATAAACGGTGAAGTTATAAATGAAATTTATAAACAGTAAGATTTATAAATTTGTGAAGTTATTTGAAGAATAGATTTGGGTAAATAAATGAATCTTATAGGTTATAGGATTTATAATTATGAAGTTTAAAAGAACGATTTTATAAAATAATCGTTTTATAAGCATTTGACTTATAATATGAACTTTTAGTTTATAATTGAGTTATAAACTGGAATAGGTTAATAAAGGAATTTATAAAAAGGAAGTTTTTATAAATAAATAGAAATGGAATTTATAAACGTTGTTTTATAAATTCGAAATGACTTATTTTGATAAGTAAATTATTATAACTTATGTATGGAGTTATATTCACGTTTTTAGACCGTGAATAATCCTTTGAAATAAAATGCATAGAATTGATGAAATTTGTTAACGTAGTATATTCACGTTTTTGAATAGTGAATAACACGTTAAAGAAAATGGTTTGAATGTGAATGTTTTAAATAGAATTAAAACGATCTAACGATGTTTTAAAATGTGTTGAGATTCGAAACCATAGATTTCAACATTGATTGTTGAAATAGATGTTTCGAGAAATGAAAGGAAATAGTGGACTATAACACTGTTGTTATAGTAAATGATTTCCGAAGGGAAATGTTTTGTATAGTATTGGGATTTATATATCTATTTTAATTTCGAATCACTATACTAGTGATTTTGGGACGTCGTAACGATGTTTTACGCAACATTCGTTTTGGCCCAAATAAATATGTTAAAGAGAATGATTTCCTTAAAGAATGAAATATATACTTAATTCGATTTAAGTATATGGAATATTTTCCAAGGTTGAAAATAAATAAAATTTGTGAATTACTTATGAATAAATAAGTATGGAAATGTTTTTCCAATGTGAAATGAAACGTTTTGAGAATTTATCTTTTTGAAGATAAATTGAAAATGGATAATTGAAATCGTATATGCATGGATATTTTGGAATATAAATTCATTATAGAATTTATAAATGAAAAGTGGAATTTGTTTAAAAATAAATATTGATTTATTTTTGAAGTGTTGAAATTATATATCTTGTAGAGATATTTTGGAAAATAAATAATTTGGAAAATTATTTGGAATGTGGTGATGTGTGCATATCAATTGATAGTTCAATAACCGACTATCAATATTTCCCTTTGAATGGGTATATGATGTGATTTGATTGAATTTGAATGCATCACTTATTTTTGAATAAGCGCTCACTATTCGGGTCAACCGGGACCATGGGGTCGTATAACCCATTCCGAATATGTGATACGTCGTTGTGAATAGCATTGAAGATCGGTGTTGAAGACCCGGTATTTGCGAAAACGATAGGATGACCTGTCGATTGACTCTGCACCGAGTTGCTCCGGTATAGAGTTCTCCATATGTGATGGTGAATCCGATCAGGATTGTGTATATCCGGATTGCAAGGACTTCTTTGTAAGTGCCTTCGGTTTTGTTCGAGCCCGGAACAGACTTGTATGGATTGTATGTCTGACATTACAAGTTGAGATATAAAGCCGATTTCTTTCAAATATATTTCTGTTGGTGGCGGAGAATTTATTCTTTTAGCTTAACACCCTTCTCTGAGACGTACGAGCTCAGAGGTTATGTAGTTGAATGTTATCAGCGATATATTCCCAATTTGGTAACGTGATATGCTGAGTGATGCTGAAATGATCATTGTGTTGATTATTGTGATAGGATCGTTTATTTGATCGCCTATCTTAGTGATCATTGTGTTGATCATTTGTTGACCCAAAGCATGGCTTTTGTATAAAGTATGTTTTTGTGGACGTGACTTCGTCGAGCCTCACATCCCGGAATGGTCAAAACAGGAAAGATGCGGCAAGGTTATGAGGGGTAGCTCCCTTTAGGGTATGTGCATTTCCTTCTGGAAAGGGTGGTATCATGGTATGGAGCCCAGATACTTACTCATGTTGAAACACTATATTTTATTACTGTGTGGTGTTGTTGGTGACGAGCGCTCGGTTAAAGGTCCAATGGGACCGGGGGATGCCATATTCGTGTAGTAGTTACCTAGTGATAAAGGTAACCCGGCCTTGTGTTGGCAGAGAGCTGGTTAAGTTCTCGGGAACGTCCCGCCAGAGGCGTTTCCATGTGGCAATGGGAAGTTCCTTGGCCTGATCATTCGTTGGAAATCCAAAGAAACAATACGTGACTTGTACGGTTTTAGTTGTATAACCTGCTATGGAATGTGGCGGTAACCTGCTATTGAACATAGTTAGCTATAGTAGGCATACGATAATGGTCGTATGTTGGCTAAGATTTATATTCTACTTTCGAAATGAATTTTTTCCTACACTATGCACTAGTAATAATATCAAATGTTATTTTAAATGCGCATCAAGCATCTTTGATTATCATAAGGGGAAATCTCCTCCGATTCTGCGTTTGCATGTGTGTGTGTGCGCGGGAGGCTTTATGGTAGTCTCATTTTTAAAAAAACATGGCGAATTGATTTTTTTTAAAATATCTCTCTATTTTGATTTTAAAGTAAATAAACTGTTTTGTGTTCTCACACCAGTCACATGACTGACTTGGAGTTTATTGTTTTCCTTCCTAAACTCTGGGTGCTCACTAATTTTCCACACGGGCAGTTAAGAGTTAAGGTTTATCAGGATATTCTGGATATTCTGGAGTTGCTGGAGACAAGCTGGATGGCATGGCGTATTACTTATATAGTATTTCTTTTCCGCTGCACTGTTTGTTGTATATTGTTGTACACTCTGATGATGTTATGATGTAATGAAATGAAGTGTATAAAATGTAATAACTGATATAGTTCTTTGTTTAAAGATTATTCATTTATTATTATATGTTGTTCCGCTGCGAATTGTGAGATTCTGTTATTGTTCTGTTGTTTTCTGTTCCGTTCTATTTCTCTTCCGTTCTATTTTCTTTTCTCTCTATTTTCTATCTTCTCTCTTCTTCTCTTTTCTTTTCTTAAATTCTTTTTAAAAACCCATAACTATTCGGTTTTTCGGCAACGAAAATCCGCAACTGTTACATTTACCAATTCAATGTTATTCAACAATATTTACTTTTCATTGTTTCAATACAAAAAATAGGTGTGCCCTTTCCAGTTTATGTATACTACTTATTATAATCTTGATTTTTATTTTATTCTCTCTGAAAGTTTTATTTTTATTATCTACAAATTTCTTTGGTTTCAAGATTGAAGAACTTGGCTATAGAGAACGGTGATATTACATGTTTAATGGATTTGAATTTGAATAGATATATAAGAAACCATAATGTGTATGTGTCTCTGTGTGTGTATATTTCACTACCATAATTGTAGCACACACAAAATTTTCACCCTTCCTTCTTGGCACACGTCCAACGGACTTGCCACCATACTCGTACATATATATATATATGTATGTATATGTATACATATATATATATGTGTGTGTGTGTGTATGTATACATATATATATATGTGTGTATATATATGTATATGTATATATATGTGTGTGTATACATATACATATATATGTGTGTGTATATATATGTATATGTATGTATATGTATACATACATACATAGATATATATATATATATGTATGTATGTATGTATATGTATATGTATATGTATGTGTGTGTATGGAACTTGTTTCAAGTGCTTAACTATAATACATTTCATAGTCCAAATCTTATTGTTTAATTATGCTTTCATATCTGATATAGGTTTAACAAGAATACCATGCACAACTCTTCATTTAACTTTCATGTATGCTGCTACAATTCATGAACCATAAAGATCTTACTTCGCATATGAAGGTAAATATATACATAAATACATATAAAATTAAAAGGACATTGAGAAGGTAATAATAAATAATTTTTATAATAATTTTTAATATAGCTTTGTTTTGTTTCAGATTCCAGATGTTGAACAGGAAACAAGGAGGTAGATGCAGTGGTTGTGGATGAAGAGGCGACTAAGGTTGAGCTAAAATACTCAGTGGGGATGACAACTGATGATGAACTTACCCCATGAAACTTCGGTGAAGAAGAGATGAGACCTCAATCTGGTTTATTAGACTGCTTGGTTCAGGTTCTTAACTCAGCTAGATTATACCGCCCTTCTCAAAAGCTTGCATCACTTGTTTATTTGTATAGAGCATAGTCATAATGCTTTGATTCCATGTCATTTCGAGAGGGGTGTACACCATTTAAACTTTGATGTGAATAAATGAGCTTGTTAGCTTCTAACGTGAGCTATCAAGTTATTGAAAGGAAAATCTTATGCTTTTCGTGGATTCAATTTTACAAGTTTGTACTCAATGAATTCATAAGCTTTATAATTCCAATATATCATGTTGCTTATAGAACTCAATTTGTTTTTCTCGAAATTTTATTCCAGTCATGACATACTGATACGTAGCTTTAGACTGAAAGCCCACTTTGCATAAATGCAATTTCATAGGAATTAACCTAAAATTATGGTCATAGTAACATTGTTTTGACAACCTAGCTCTTTCACGTGACGTGATCACTACCTCTTTGAAAATAAATCTATAGCTCATGGGGTAAGTTCATGTAATATTCTTTATATTCATCCAGTACTAATTCATGGTATTGGTGATATAAGTCCACTTGCATAATGTGGTATTGATGAATGACGCTATAAATGTTAACGAATATATCAATTAACATGGGATCATCACATGGATGATTAGCATAAATAATGAGCAAAACATACATAAGAACAGTTATACATGAAATAGATGATAAATGAGTGAATCTATGTAGGGTTGTTTGCACGTAGGAATTTTGGAGTGCTGTATAAATTGTGCTACAGGGAGTAGCAGCAAAAAAGAGACTGCTGAATGTTGAAGTGACGCAGACGAACATAGTATAGAGGCGGGAGCAGTGTGCTGAGATCAATGCATATAGTGTCGGGAGTAGTATCAGAACTGCAGCCAAAATGAGGTTGTTGGAGCTATAATAGAGATTTATCTGTGGCTAGGAAAGTGAACTTCAGGTGTATTGCAGGCATCGACATGCTATAGTTCTATTAACCGGGTTGTGATATCGAAATTGAAGTGTACTAATGATGATAATAATGAACTAACGGTTAAAAATGGGTGTGGTGCCTCATCCTTCAGAACATGAACGGCATCAGGGCAGTACAAAATAGCTCAGCGGCGAGGCAGAAAAAGATGGAAATGAAGCAGCTTGTAATGTGTGTTGCGGTAGGATAGCGTTGGGTGGAGATGTGACCCATCCAGCTTCAGAACATGAACTGCTCATCACGTCTGACTACAGCCGAAATGAAAACCAAGCATGGTGAAACTTCAGGTACGAGACTATGAACTGGATTAGTTTGACGTTGTAAACAACGCCTTTTATTTAAGTTATTGTTAGCATGGTGAGATGTAGTTCTAGTTATACCATTCGTACATGTATTTTTGCTTACTAAGTATATCTTTTTTTGTTGACATTGCATGCGTGACATTATGAATTCCTTAGAAGCATGGGAATTGGCTGCAACGTAGATGCCATTGCAAGAACTGGTGGAATGACGACATTAACTAATATGACTCAGGTTTTCGGTAATATATATGAATTAGATCTCGATACAAGCATTTACATATGAAGCAAAGGCAGATCACATATCACCGAGCAGATCAGATATTACTAATATCATTGTTTTCATTTATGTGCACCGCAACAAAAATACCCTATTACAACGCCTTTTTACAACGGGCACTGGTTGCCCGTTATAATAGAAGGCTATTACAACGGTCAATTCAGGCCCGTTGTAAAATATGTCATATACAACTTTCTTTTTACAACGGGCAATAGTTGCCCGTTGTAATAGAAGGTTATTACAACGGTCCTTTCAGGTCCGTTGTAATAGATGCACTACAACAAAAATACTCTATCACAACGTTATTTTTACAACGGTCCAATTTTGCCCGTTGTAATAGATATTTATTACAACGGTCCATTTTCGAACGTTGTAGTAGTTATTTTATATTGGGTATTTTACAACGGTCACCTTTCTGACCGTTGTAATAGGTATATTTTACAACAGCCATTCTTTGTCCCTTGTAAAAGGTTTCATTTTTACAACGGGTCTAAATTGCCCGTTGTATAATGTCAAAGGGTTTTTCCACACCTTCTCATCTAAACACGTAAACATCCTTCAGCCTTTCCCTTTCACTGTCCGCCTTTCCCCAAATTTGAACGCCAAACCCCAAATCGACTAACCATATCCCTATAATCATTTGCTTCGCTTGTTCTCAAAATCGAAGACTATCCAAATTCGAAAGGTCTGGACATTCCAAAAATCGAAGACTATCATTCGCTTCTCTGCAATCGTTCGCTTTGATGTTGAGGTATTAGATTCGCTTCGGATTCTCCTTGGATTTTTATTATAAAGTTTCATCAATCATAGCATAATAATGCGAGAAACAGTAGCGTAGAGTAGTTGAAATCAAGGGTTTTAGTTATTTATATTTGATACTAGAGAGTTACGAGAAACTGTAACTGAGTTAATATTGCAGTATATGATTCAATGGTTTAGCTTTAAGGAATCGTAGTAATCTGGCAAACATCAACGGTCCAAACAACTGGCAACCGCATGTTTCAGAGTAAAAAAGGGCTGATTTTTAATCATTTTGATCTCTTCCCATTTTTTGATTCTAGAGCATTTGTTTGGTAGTTTTTTACATGTTGTTTGAACCGTTGATGTTTGTGAAGTTTTCTAATTTATTGCTTGTCAATAAAATGTGTTTGCTTGATGAAATTCAGCATGTTATGTAATTTTGATGATTCCTTTTTCTAGTGGTGCAATGCTTAATTTTATTAATTATTTGTAAAATTAGTGAGGTTACGTATTCAGTGCCTGTTTTGGGGGTGCAGCATGTTATATATTTTTTGTTTTTTAATCTATATTATTTCCATTTATGCAGGCACATCTAAGTTTTGTTCTATTCAAGCTCTATCATTCCATAGGATTGACATATCCGCCACTACTGGATCCTAAACTTGAAGCTTTGGCAGCTGGTAAGTGCTATAAATAAAATAAAAAATCAAACCATAATTATCGTTCTTTTTTTATTGGATATCAGAGTTGTATGCTAATATTATTTATAGAAACCACTTGAATCCAAGTAGTTAACATTAGATATATAATAGTAGTATCGCATCTTGGACTTGACATGATAATTTCCAAAATGTAGCGTGCCAATGCATGTGTATAAATTGCAAGTGTATTATACATTCTGTTATGATATGAGCAGAATTTAAATTTCATATCCTACTTTTTTGTAATCAACTATGGAGTTGGAAATATGTAATTTCTTTGCAGCTATAAAAATATCAATATACTATAATTATATCATCCATAATAAATACTAAAAATCCAGGTGCAAAAGAGCTAATATGCATATTGATGTGTATTTGAACATTGCTGCAAAAATCTAGTATGCAGTGGACACGTGTGTAAAATGAGATGCATTTACTTTATTTCTGTGATCATGACATTTTTAAAGTTTGATATTAAGAGTAAATGGATTGAAAGGTATAAATGCTTGAGTATAATTTGGTCATTAAGTGACGTACTAATTGTTAACTGATACTAAATTATTATTCATGAGTTCTGTATGCTTTTCTTTCTAATCTGTAATTAGAAAATTATGTTCGGATAAAAACTGACCAAGGGGCATTTTAGGCTATCCCAAAGATAATTATATAATTGTTGTGTTAATGTTATTTTATTTCAAGTTATATGTCTTGTTTAATTTAGATTGGTGAAAAAGGAGTAAAAAATATCAATACTTGATTATTATAATTATTTTATTTCTTTTTGGGTAGAAACATTTTGATATTTTGCTATGATATTCAAGGTGAATTTATGGAATGATTGATATTTACTCTTATGAAATTGTCAGGCTCAAATGAACCCATCCCCATCCTTAGCATTATAATACTATATTTGACATTTTAATCATGGAAGATCCTTACAAACTCTCTTTGTTACAGTGATTATTTGTTCAAGCTTTTGTTTATTGGGGACTCTGGTGTTAGTAAATCTTGTCTTCTTTTAAGATTTGCGGTGAGTACCAAAGAATTTTATTATGGTTATTCTTGTTTTGTAAGTCTGCATATTAAATGATGCACACATACATACATGGGTTTCTGGTCTTGCATTTCTTCAGGGCTTAATTTATTAATTCAAACAATTGAAAATGCATGCAATGAAGATATTGAGCATAAAATGTATTAAATTAATGGATGTTATGTTATATATGTTATTAATTGAAAATGTATACCGTGCCAAATCTTCTAGTAATTATGTCAAAAGCATTATGAAGATCTACTTTGACACATAATGTAGAATTTCTTAATCCCTGTAGCTGTTGTAGATGACTTTTGAGATGATTTTATATAGCATATTGCAGACGACTGTGGAGTTGGGGGTAAATGTAGGGTTAATTATTTGGTGCTCTGAAATTCGCAAGGGGTTTTGATGGAGTGCTAAAATTGAATTTGTTGATGGATTGGATGTTGGCGTTTTATCAACAGCAGTTGCAAAAAGGGATCGTGTGCTTTGCTGGTATGTTAAAAAAGAAACAGAGAGAGATGCAGAAACCGAGTATTTTGAAATATGGAGCACCAACGTGGACACGTAAGCAAGAAGTAGATCCCGCTTTAAGATATAAGTAATAGATACTGATTAACGACTGCATAATCAGATCAAAAGCCCATCAAAACGAATGCTTCAGTGGATCAGAATTGAAAATCAAAATTTGGCTTTTATTTTCTGAAATGGTATGCACATGCATATGTGCACAACTGTGGTGCATATGTATAAGAAAAATCACGCCAACTAAGCTGAACTAACTTCGTCTGCTTCATCAATCCAGTGTCTTTGGTTTGCTCTCACAGCCTTTGATCCATCGGACCTAGTGGTGCAACTATTTGCAATAACTAATGGCGACAATCTGTTTCTGTAAATGCTGCCAAGGTTAACATTCCCCACACATTCATCTTGTCTCAAGGTTAGAGATTAGAAATCTCTTCGCTAAGCCACAGTAGTTTTCCCATATAGTTTTGTCAGTTGGTATCTGTTTCCATTTGACAAAAGCTTGAATTACTACCTTGTTGTTCTTAGGGGAAATTCTTCTCTCCAGAATACTTTCAGAGTTTCAGGTTCATCTCTACTGGTTCTTCAGTGAATGATGGGACATATTGCTAAATAACCACCCCAGTACCAACCCATTTCTTGAAATGAAAAACATGAAATACTGGGTGGATTCTTGCCTTAGAAGGCTGCTCCAACTTATATGCAACTTCACCAATTTTTTTGAACAACTTTTCATGGCCAAAAAAAGCAGGTCATAGTTTTGTTGTCTTAGGATTTTTTGTCGTTATTTTTCTCCAAGAATGTAATTTAAGGTTATACATCGAAATACTCAATTCTAACTGTCTTTCTGTCTTCTTGTATCGGCAATTTTTTTCATTCTTTCCTGAAAGAGTTGAAGATTGACTTTCAGTAATTGCAGCACCGTATCTCTTGAACATTATTCATTTCCGACTTGAGGAACTTAGCTGTGTTAGGCAGATAAGAGAGTGAGTTGGGCGGTGGTATTCCATAAACTGCAGGTTTAAAGTGTTGTGTGAATGGAACCTTCCAGTTTGGGTTATACCAATATTCAACCACTGTGAGCCATCTTGACCATTCTTGTGTTTTGTGGTACACAAAGCATTCTATCTTCCAGTTTGTGTTATACCAATATTCAACCACTGTGAGCCATCTTGACTATTCTTGTGCCAATATTCAACCACTGTGAGCCATCTTAACTATTCTTGTGGTTTGTGTTACACAAAGCATTCTCGAAAATAACATTCTAGAATTTTGTTAATAGCCTCATTTGCCCATCTGTTTCGAGAGTGATATATGCTTAGCTGACTTTGAATGAACAACCTACGATTTGAAATATTCTTGACCAGAAGATACTAGAACATAATGCATCTCAATCACTAACAATGCTTTTGGGCATGCTATTAAATTTAAAAAGGACAATTTCGATATATGCATTCAATAAAACGTATTATAGCTTTAGGCATCACTTAAAACCAATTGCAAATATATACCTACTTTTGCATAAGTTGCACAATTTTAAATTAGACAAACTTTAAACTGGTATTATAGTTTGCAAAATTTAGAATCGTGCATGCTACAATTTACTTTTTAAAATAAAAAAAAATTGTACTTACGCTTTTTGAAATTGCGCAAGTTATAAAATGTTTTATATGTACTTGGGCAATTTTGAATTGCTCAAATACATTTTCAAAGATAAGAAAAACAACTGTATATTAACTTCTCCCATATTATTTTGTCTTCTCTTTCATTTCATCTTTCCCAATTTTCAACCCATTTTACCTCCATTTTCAACCCATTTTACCTTCATTTTCAACCTTCTCTTCCTCAATTCCATATTCAAATTAATCTCAAATCTGAATAGACTTCAATTAATTTGTTATTTGTTCTAAAAATGAAAGGTCCTACTTCATCTTCACAAATTAAAGGTACAAAAATTTAATTTGAACTAATTGATTTTTCTTGCACCAAAAAACATATATCTTGCACCATTTTCATATTTCATGACTTTTAAGATAGGTGCTCAGTTTGCATAATTGAGCATGTGCTCAGCTTACAATAACCGAGCATAGCTCAGTTTACATAAACTGAGCTGTGCATGTACCCAGTTTACACAAGTGAGCTATGTCTGTGTCTGTGGTTATTTGCTAAACAGAGCATGCGCCCAGTTTTCTAAACTGAGCATGTGCCCAGTATGCATAAAACTGGGTTGTGCGCAGTTTGCATAACTGAGCTGTGCCCGGTTTCCTAAACTGAGCCGTGCCCGGTTCCTTAAACTGAGTCGTGTGCCCAGTTTCCTAAACTGCGATGTGCCCAATTTGCACAAAACTAAGTTGTGCCCAATTTGCAAAGAACTAAGCTGTGCTTGGTTTATATAACTGAGCATATGCTCAGTTTAGATAAACATATTTGTTCATGCAACAAGTTTAGTTATAAGAATATAACCCATAACATATTGTTTGTGCACCAAGTTATCCTAATCACTTATTGGTTTAATTGTAATTTTTTCGACATCTCTTAGCTAAACTTTTAGCTTCACCACTGTCTATATGGTTTGGGTTCTTCCTATGCAAAAATACTTGTACATTGTCACTTTTTCTTATGCAACTAAATAAAGGATGACTCTACATCCTATTTGTTTTATCACCGTCCCTCTTGTAAACATATGACTTTATTCTCTTATGGCCATGTTCACTACAACAAAAATACCATTTTTACAATGGATATACATCTTTTCATTAGATTCTAACATCAAAGGATTATCAAGATGGACAAAGCATGGATTCATCTACCAAGGTTTTGTCAATTTTATTTTATCAGTTTTATACTTGCAATTATTATGGTTGATTATTGATCCCTTTGTGTTATAGAATGACCGAAGAATACATGCAAGCTGTTCGCAAATTTGTGTATGGGCATGCAGAAAGGAAGGGAAATCCAGAAAAGATTATTTGCCCTTGTTCAAAATGTAGGAATCTTATCCGCCATCCGTCAAGGGAAGTTGTATCATACTTGGTTTGTTTTGGAATTGTCCCAACATATGATGTATGGATTTTTCACGGGGAAGCACGCCCTTTAGAAAATGAAGGCGATGAAGTGACAAATTCATATAGAATGTACTTAGACACACAAATATGTAATGACGAGATGGAAGATCATTCTAATGTAAGACAAGGGGTAGGGAATAAGGAGATGATAGAAAATTATGAAATTCCTTTGTA
Organism: Allium cepa; assembly: GCA_030765085.1. Lineage (NCBI taxonomy): Eukaryota > Viridiplantae > Streptophyta > Magnoliopsida > Asparagales > Amaryllidaceae > Allium > Allium cepa. Next base: position 621,632,835 of record CM060942.1, read on the forward strand.
TCCTGGTTGTACAAGCCACACAAAGTTATCAGCTACAATACTTCTTTACAAGCACAAGGCTCAAAATGGTGTCTCTGACACTGCATTTACGGAACTTCTTAAACTTCTTAAAGATATGCTGCCTGTGGAGAACACGCTTCCTGATTCGACGTATGCAACAAAGAAGCTGCTTAAATCATTTGGTTTAGGCTGTAGACAAATACATGCATGTGTAAATGATTGTTGTCTTTTTAGGAAAGAGCTTGCACATAGTGATATTTGTCCAAAATGTGGAAATTCTCGTTGGAAAAAGAACAAGACAAATGAAGATGGAAAGCAAACCAAAGTACCTGCAAAGGTTTTGAGATACTTTCCAATAATACCAAGACTAAAAAGAATGTTTATGTCCGCAGAAACATCAGAGCAATTAAGGTGGCATAACAATCATAAGAGTGAAAATGGTAAATTACGTCATCCAGTAGATTCTTCTCAGTGGGCTACAATTGATAGGATGTACCCTTCCTTTGCATCAGATCCACGAAACTTAAGGCTTGGTCTTGCAAGTGATGGCTTTACTCCCTTTGGGGATTGGAACTGTGCGTATAGTTGTTGGCTAGTATTTCTTGTTGCGTACAATTTCGCTCCGTGGCTTTGTATGCACAAAGATAATATGATGTTATCATTATTAATTCCTGGACCACGACAACCAGGGAATGATATTGATGTGTATCTACAACCACTTATTGAAGATTTGAAAAAATTATGGGATAAAGGGGTGAAGGCGTATGATGCATACACTCGTAACGAATTTAGACTAAATGCAATTTTAATGTGGACGATAAATGATTTTCCAGCTTATGGAAATTTAGCGGGTTGCACCGTAAAGGGTAAAAGGGCATGTCCTGTTTGTGACATTAATACACGCTCAATATGGTTACCATTTAGTAAGAAGTGTGCGTATTTAGGCCATAGGCAATTCCTTGATCCTAATCATGAATATCGCCAACGAAAAAACTTGTTTGATGGAACTATAGAGAATAGGCAAAGCCCTCCAATACAAACCGGTGCTCAAGTCTTTGATATTGTTAAAGATATTTGCAATGATGGGGGAAAAACACCAAAGGAGGAAGAGAAAGAGAAAGAAAAAAGGAAAAGAAAAAGGGGAGATAAGAAGAAAAAAGGAAGTCAAATGTGGAAGAAGAAGTCTATTTTCTTTGATTTGCCTTATTGGCAGGTAAAGTTTAATCAGAAACAAAATTGCTTCTTCTTTTCAATCTATGCAATCAATATTTTATTATTAATTAGTTATAGTCTATTTTTTATTTTCGTAGGTACTTCCTTTGCGTCACAATCTAGATGTAATGCATGTTGAAAAAAATGTTGGTGAAAGTATTCTTGGTACGTTACTTGATATTAAAGGAAAATCAAAAGATGGCATTAATTCACGTAAAGATCTAGAAGTACTTGGTATTAGGAAAAAGTTACATCCTATAGACTTGGGAAGCAAAGCATTACTTCCAGCCGCCCCATGCACCTTAATTGATTCGGAAAAAGAGATCTTTTACAATAGAATGAGGAATTTGAAAGTACCCGATGGCTATAGCTCAAATATTGGAAAATGTTTTGCAAAACAAAACAAAATTTCAAGTCTAAAGTCCCATGATTATCATGTTTCGATGCAACAACTATTGTCTGTATCACTGAGAGGACTTCCACCTAAAGGGACAAGGAATGCATTACTACGACTATGTTCTTTTTACAACGACATTTTCCAAAGAGTGCTTGATAAAGATAAATTAGAATCCATCGAGAATCAGGTCGTATTAACACTATGCGACCTTGAGAGATTTTTTCCTCCTTCTTTTTTTGACATCATGATTCATTTGACAATACATTTAGCGAAGGAAGCAAGAATTTGCGGACCAGTACAATATCGGTGGATGTATCCATTTGAGAGGTAAAATTTGGCATTAATACCTTTAGTAGTTAATAATATATGTGCTTATGAAGATATTTTACTTATGCATCTTGATTATAGATACATGAGAACACTGAAGGGGTATGTTAGAAATCAAGCACGGCCTGAAGGATGCATAGTTGAGCGTTATTCTGCTGATGAATGCATGAAGTATTGTGCTGGATATATTAATGGTGCATTAGAAATTGGACAAAGGAAAAATAGAAATGGAGTGGAACAAAGTGATTCCATACTCGAGGGGCGTCCTATTTCCAAAGGAAAATCTATGGTAGTCACTAAGGAGGTGATTGATGTTGTTCATCCGTATGTGTTGTTTAATACCGAGGAAGTGGAGCCTTATATAAAGTAAGCATAAGTTCAATTCAATTAATGTGTGAAATAAATTAGATTTTGACATGAATGTCTACGTATATAGGATGCACAATGAGGAACTAAAACTTTTGCATCCCCGGCTTTCACGAGATGATTTGAAACTTTCAAAGCTGCATTCAGAGACTTTTATTCATTGGTTTAAAAAAAAGGTTGACATTGTTATATATTTTAAGATGGATAAGTTCGACATAGAAATATATGTTATTGTGATTAGTCTTTATATATAACATTATGCATTTTCAGGTTCAAGATGATAGAAACACATCTGATGTTAGTGAACTAATAAATTGGCTTTCATATGGACCTCGCCATCAAGTAATTTCTTATACCGGCTATATAATTAATGGTCGCTGTTTTCATACTAAAGACAATGATAAATCTACACAAAATAGTGGTGTTTCCATTGAGGCAAATACTGTTCGTATGGATGGATCCATTGAGAAAGTAATATATTATGGTGTTTTGCGTGAGATTTTGTTGCTCGACTATCGGCAGTTTCAAATTGCCTTGTTTAAGTGTGATTGGGCAAATATTGATCGTGGAGTTAAGGTCGAAGATGGATTTACGTTAGTCAATTTACATCAATTCCAAAATCAATTCGCAAGCGACCCTTTCATCTTGGCAACGCAAGCCGTACAAGTGTTTTTTTTGTAGAGAAAGTAGTTTTTCAAATTGGTATATTGTGCTAAGAGCACCCCCTAGAGGTTTTCATGAGTTGGAAAGCTATGATGAGGAGGATGAGTCAAGTAGCAAACCGGTAGATGAGTCACTACTTGATGATAGAGATGTCGATGATGGTGATGAAAGTTATATAAGGAAGGATTGTGATGGTACTTTGGTATGATATAAGCATCCTTTATTGATATTTGTGTTACATGTAGTTATATTCGTAAAGAGTGTAATTATACAGTTTTATGCATAGCCATATTAATTATTCATGAATTATTAACCATGAATTGTTAATCATGAATTATATATGTTATGTTTTTTTTCTAGGTTCCTCCCTTAACAGAAGATATTTGAACTTGAAGCATCAAGACTAAAATGGAGCAGCATCAAAGAGAGGTAAAATATTAAAATTTTAATATGCACTTCAATTTTTTTAAACTGACATTTCTTTAATTTTTTTAAACTGACACTTCAATTAAAATGGAGCAACATCAAAGAGAGGTAAAATATTAAAATTTTGTCTTCTTCTTCACAGTAAAAAAAAAAGACAGAGAAACTAAAAAAAAAACATTTTGTGTTTACGTTTGTATGCCACATAGTTTACATTTCATCTCTTGTTACAAATACACTGCATTTTGCTTCCAGGCTCTCTTAGAATCAATGGATTTACTTATGTACATATCCAGAAACATCAAATAAAAAGGAACATTTGTTTTGCTGGGTTTTATTCATATCCGTTAGCAGACAAATTTCAGTCCACATATCCGATAATACTAGCTGCCTTCTCTTTATTCTGTTGCGTTCTACCATTGTATTTGTCTTCACTTGCCCTTCTTTTGAGGTTTTATTCATCTCTGATTTTTGAAATGCAGTTTTGTTGTGGTAGAGGCGAGGAATGTTGAGTTGGTGATATGTGAGGAGGGTGGATACGCTTCATCATTTTACTGTACACGTAGCATAAAAACTCAGAGTTTATAAGTACAGAGCTTTGTTTACAATTTTATAGAAAGTATGAACAAAATTGGATTCTAAACAGGCAAGCGATAGAATAATGCATTTTAACCTTCACGAATAGAAATAATAAAGATAATTTCACTCAAGGGATGGATATACATCGTATTGAATCGTCTCCTTATAATTTTAAAAATAATAATGTCTGGTAAGAATTTATGTACAGAAAAAGACAACTACTTTTAACTATATTTTTATAATATATCAAAATTATACATAAATACTTTACGTTTTTTGTACTTTTATCGCAATTTCTTGTGGATCTTTCTATCCAGATCAAGCGACAAAATGTAAAATGTAACCACTACCATACATTCATAAGGGCAGGACAAAGATATTTTGAACAAGTGAATGCACAAAACAGAATCAGCAAATTATATTTGACTGAAAAATTGCCAAGTGAATGTACATACTTACACTATCTCACACCCACTCTTCTATTCGTGCCCCTAAAACATCATATGTATAGAGGAAAAGAAAGAGGTATAAGAAAAGAAAGTGTGTTTATTTGCATGTAGTAAGTAAAAAATGGAAATGTGAATGTGCCCCCTGCCCTTTTCATGCATGAGTATTCCGGTGTTTTCATGCATCTCCCCTCTTCTTCTTCTTTTTTTGTTTCAGACGTGAATGTGTGTCCTCTTCCAAAAGGAAGATGAATTTTGAAATATAAATGTGTGCATGTCTAGCTTGGAGCGAGAGAAAAGAAAATAAATGAACTCTCTGTTCATTTCAATGTGCACAGAACTAAAAAAGAAAAGTAAATGTTTTTTTTTGTTTTTTGTTTTTGTTTACATGCGCGTGTCTTCTTTCATGCATGCCTCCCTTATTTCTTATGAACAATAGCATCAAATCTGACTCCCAATCTACTACATGCTTGCACATATGACTTCGCGGCATGCACACACGCGAGAATATTGCACCCACAATAAACATACACATGAATGCAATTGTTTAATAATCCGTCTGAGCATGAAACAGAGCAATTTCCAGAAACTGTGATAAAACAAAAATTGGATCATCAATTTGGAAATGTACATTAGAGCAATTTCCTGAAACTTTATTCTCGTTTTTCCTAAAAGTACATAATGTTCTGCCTTTTTTTTATAACAGAAGCATAACCTTCTTTATCAAACTTTGCCTGTATGCTAATTTCAGATATCAAAGGTAACAGCGAGATATGCAAAGAGGCAATCCTTAGCTGCAGTTGCAACTTTAAATGCAAAAGATACGCCTGCTGGTGTGAAAATCAATGAAACAAGACATGTTGATGCAACTCATTCTCTTCAAAGTTTAAACAACAATATTAGAAGATCCCCTCGGAAGCGTACTGAAATGCTGCCTCCACCCGATAAAATCAAGTCTCCAAAGCTCAATCCTGTCTGTAACATCCCGAAATTTTTGAAAACTAAAAATAGATAAATTGTTTGAACTTCGGGATTTAACTAGTAAAATTTAATCTAAAGGTTTTATTGTTGATATTAATATTACACATTAATATAGAATTTAAATAAAAAGAGATATTGATAGATGATCTTTTAATAGAATTTAGAATTTGTTAAAGTTATGATGAAATTATAAGATTTAAATCACATAACAAATAAGTAAACATCTAAACAAATAAATAAATAAAAGATATAGACAAAGGATCAAACAAATGAACAAATAAATAAACAAATAGTTGAACCAAAGAACAAACAATTAACAAAAGAATAAACAAACAAATAAATGAACAAATAAACAAGCAAGATAGCAAAACAGTAAGAAAAAAAAAAAACATAACATGCTTAAATTAACAAAGTAACTAAACAACTTGCAAAAAGAAAATGTACAGGCCAGTAAACTAAAAGGGGTAAGCAAAAGAAATAAAATAAAGTAAAACAAACTCATACATTATTAAAATATAAAACAAATCAAATAGCATGCTGAAAATATACAAGCATGAAACACTACATACTTTCATTAAATGCAAGCATCTACAAAGAACATACCTGCATTAAATGTTTTACTTCCAGCATGTTTAAACCTGTACTTGTTTTAATAAAATTCAGTAAAAAAAATCTGTTATAAAGGAACATCAATTGCCTTAGTTAATTCATTCCACAAACTTTTGCAAACCTGAAAAAGATAAAACATCATATTTCATAACTTCCAAAGGCATTCAGGTGATTAAAACAGAAAGTAAAAAGAAAAAAAAGAAGAAAACAAACCAGGGAAGAAGGAGATTCAAACTGCAGTTCAAAACCCATATAGCCTCTGTTTCGAAACATTTGCCAAGTGAGTAAACTTGTTTTGTTTTAAATTGAAACTGAGTATTCAGTCAACCAAACTTTATTGTTGTTGCATGTGGAAGAAGATTGAAAGTGGAATGCCTGTCATGTTTGAAACCATCCCTGTCTTTGTTTTCAGAGAACCTCACTTATTCAAAACCTCATCTTTAATTATGTGATCATTACTAGACTTTGATCTCAAAATTTAACCTACCTATTTAAAGTTGAACTATGATTTTAAAATAAATTTCAGAAGAAAAATGATACATAGTTGAAAAATTGGATTTTACAGCAAACATGTCATCTTTTGGTTAAACTCGAATGTCATGAAATGGTAATTCAGGTTCATATCTTGAATCCTCACTAAAAGATGAGATTTTTAAGACAAGAATGGAAACTTTTAATTGCCTATACGTTGGGCAGTTCGAAGTTGAACGAAAATTTCATTTTGATCGATTCTCAATCATCAAGCAAAGTTTGGATGTTAAGATTCTTAGTGAAGCTTGTGTGGCCATAGACGATTTCATGAAAATTGTCGAAATATTTTTCTATTGTGTAGATTTACGAACCAAGGCCATTTTAGGGTTTTTGGGGTAGGATGGGTTCGCTGTTGTTCACGGGGGTGTTTCGTTGTCGTCGTGGCAATCTGGACGATCGCACGGGGGGGGGAAAGGGCCGTGGTGTGGTGTTGGAGCTAAGGCCGAAGATCCATGGCCACCGGTGGCTCCACGTGGCGGCGGCGAGACGATTCTCTGAAGGGGGTTAAGAACTGTTTTTTCGAACGAACGATGAAATTTTTTTTCTTGAGTTTTTGCTTCAAACCGATCGTTGCCATCGAATGTAAAATCGATATGTGGCGTGCTGGAGGTCGCGATAGCCACCAGAACGACGGCGAGGTGGCGTGCACATGCACGGTGGTGGTGATGTGCCAGTGAATGAAAAAAAAAAAAAAAAAAGAAATATAACAGGAAGAAGAAGAGAGTTACTCGAGTGAAACAGAGAGAGACTCAGGGAAGAAATAAGAGTCTTTAAAAATGTAAGCTATCAGGTTTTAAAACTTGAAAGTTAGAAAAAAAAAAGAAAAAAAAAACAGGGAAGATGATGCGCGAGCGAACAGAGAGAGACTCGGAGAAGAAAATGAAAAGGGTCGAGAGTTACTCGAGTGAACTGAAGTTGCTCGGTTTGATTTCCAAAACCTGCAAACTAAAAATGCTGTGTAAATTGCTTAAACAAGTTTAAGTGATAATTGATGTATGACAATTAAATCAGGTTTCATTACAAGTTAATAAAATAAGTAAAAACTTAACAAAGTTCTCTGGATCTAATTTATATTTTAATCAAGTAATTTATATAAAACTAGTGTTGGAATTTAAATTAACATTTAAGTTCTCAAATTTGTAATAAATTGATTTCAAAAGTTTAAGAGAGATTTCTTTGTAAATATAAATTAGTGAATAATTTATATTTATTGATTATGAAAAATTTAACTATGAACTAATAGTTAATTAATTAAGTAATTTCGTTAAGAATTAAGGGTTAATCAGTGATTAACTAAGAAATTAAGAAATCAATGAATGAATAATTAAGTTTTATTAGGGTATTAATTAAGGGTTATGAAAAGTAATTAAGAATGATTTGTAATTAAATTGATAAATAAACAATTAAGTATTTAATTAAATTTGTAATTAAGAATTTGTTAATTTTGAAACAATTAATCGAGTAAATCAAAGATTTAATTTATTTATCCAAATTTTTATCATTGATTTAAAAATAATTAATTGGTAAAATCCCATTCACTTTGATTGGTAAATAATTAACTATTGCTATGCACTAGATTGATATTTCTGTTTATGATTATGTATAATGTAATTGCCATGTTATTGCACTGTGATTATGATTTGTTCTGTATTGATGTGAAAACCCTGTTGTCCGTGAAACGGCATTTAAACTTCGATGCGACAGGGAATCGGATTTCAGTTTGTTATCCGAAACCCACATCGAACCTGTGAATTATTATGAATGACCTCCACATTGTTTTTAAATTAACGCTCACTATTCGGTTTAACCGGGAGATGACCTTTGTGTCGTATAACCCATTCCGAATAGTGATACGTCGAATTGGATAGCATTTGAAGACCGGTGTTGAAGACCGGATATTTGCGAGAGCGATAGGATGACCTGTCGATTGACTCTGCACCGAGTTGCTCCGGTATAGAGTTCTCCATATGTGATGGTGAATCCGATCAGGATTGTGAATATCCGGATTTGCAAGGACTTCTTTGGAAGTGCCTTCGGTTCTGTTCGAACCCAGAACAGACTTGTATGGATTGTGTGTCTGACATTACAAGTTGAGATATAAAGCAGATTTCTTTCAAATATATTTCTGTTGGTGGCGGAGAATTTATTCTTTTAGCTTAACACCCTTCTCTGAGACGTACGAGCTCAGAGGTTATATAGTTGAAGTTATCAGCGATATATTCCCAATTTGGTAATGTGACATGCTGAGTGTTGCTGAAATGATCATTGTGTTGATTATTTGTGATAGGATCATTTATTTGATCGTCTATCTTAGTGATCATTGTGTTGATCATTTGTTGACCCAAAACATGGCTTTTGTATAAAGTATGTTTTTGTGGACGTGACTTCGTCGGACCTCACACCCCGAAATGGTCGAAACAGGAAAGATGCAGCAAGGTTATTGGGGGTAGCACCCCTTAGGGTATGTACATTTCCTTCTGGATAGAAGTGGTATCATGGTATGGAGCCCAGATACTTAACTTATGTGGATATCGCAGATATATATATATGATTTTGTGATTTGTTGCTGGGGCCCCGGTTAAAGGTTGGTTACGACCGGGAGATGGCATACTCGTGTCAGTAGTTACCCAGTTAGGGGTAACCCGGCCTTGTGTTGGCAGAGATCCGGTTTGGTTCTCGGGGATGTCCATCCAGAGGCATTCTCAGTGGCAATGGGAAGTTCCTTGGCCTGACCATTTGTTGGAAATCCAATTCCCAATACGAAACCCTGTACGGTTTTAGTTGTAGAACCTGCCATTTACTTATGGTGGTCACCACTGTTTAGATGGTAGCTATAGTAGGCATAGTTCGAAATGTCTATGCTGGCTAAGATTTATATTCTACTTTCGAAATGATTTACTTCACTATGCACTAGTAATAATATCAAAGAATTCTTTCCTCGTATCAAGCATATTTAACTGTCATAAGAAGAAATCTCCTCCAATTCTGCGTTTGCATTGTGTGTGTGGCGGGAGGTCTTATGGTAGTTCCATTTTTAAAAGCATTCCGAAAATTCTTTTATAAATCTTGTTTTATTTAAATGTAACTGTTTTTGTTTACTCATACCAGTCCCATGACTGATCCGGAGTTTATTGTTTTCTTTCCTAAACTCTGGGTGCCCATTATTTCCACACGGGCAGCCTAGTAGCAGGTTTCTATATTTTGGAGTAGCGGTATTTTGGAGCTCTTATCTTGGATATATCTTAGGAGCTATTGGAGACTTCAGGTGTTTAGCTCTTGGGAGTTCGTTATCACCTCTTTCATTTTGAGGACTTTTGGATACATTTTCACTATTATATTATCATGATGTTGTATTTAGAGATTATGGTATATGTACTATGTACTCTGTTGAAGTATGAATATTATGTTGATGTTGTAACAGTGATGTTATTTATGATATTGATTCTGTTCCGCTGTTTTTTTTTTCATCTAATTGTTGTTATAAGCTCCGGCGATGCGAATTTGATGTCGTTTATTGGACATCGAGTTTGGGTCGTCACAAAGTGGTATCGGAGCTGTTGGTTGAGTAAGAACTTTAGCTACGGAGTATAACACATTAGACGGCTCATTAGAGATAGGGTGAAGTATACCCTAGAATGAGTATAATCAAAATTGAAACTTTGAAATTTCTTAGTATGTTATTTTTACTGCTGATATTCCTTAAAATATTTCGTCTGCATATCTAAATCAATTTTCTTACTAATCTCAGATAGTGAAAATGAGTGGACGCAGAGGAAGAGTGAGGGGTCAAGGCAATGCTGCAGTACCAAATCAAATTCCCGCAGCCGCAGAAGCAGTAATAGAAATTCAGCAGCAGCCGGACTTGGCTGAATTATATAAGAAGTTTGAGAAGCTTGGTGGAAAACCATTTATTGGCAAAGAGTCAATTATTGACGCTCAAGCTTGGGTAAGATCTTGTGAAAAGATTTTTAAAGGACTAAAATTGCAGAATGAGCAGAAAAGACTTATAGCTTCTTGGCAACTCCAAGGAGAAGCTTCAGCTTGGTGGGAAACCATCATTGTAGATGAACCCGAGGAAGAATTCACTTGGGATCGTTTTAAAGAAGTGTTTGAGAAACGTTACATGCCATCAGCGGGTGTTTCTAGAATGTATCAGGAATTTCTGGATTTGAAACAAGGAAGTTTGTCGTTTGAAGAATATTTGAATAAATTCAGTGAACTATCTCGGTTTGGTCCGGAATTGCTAAATACACCTCTGAAGAAAAACGAAAGGTTTATCCGAGGAATGAACCAGAAATATCATGGAAGAATGACGGGTCATGTTAAAGAATCTTTCTCAGATTTAGTAGATATGGGTTACAGGTACGCTACTCTTGATATACAGGAAGCGACTGTGGAGAAAGGTAATTCAGGTAGTCAGAATTATAAAAAGCGTAAATTCGGAGGCAAGAAACCTTGGCAAGGCAATGAGAAGAAGAGGAACATTCAGGGAAGCGCAGCAGAAAATGTCACTTGTTACAACTGCAAAGAGAAAGGCCACTATTCAAGTCACTGTCCAAAACCGAAGAGACCAGCTAGAGAATGTTACAATTGTCATAAACTAGGACATTTAGTTAAAGATTGCCCAGTGATGAGGCCAGCGCAGGTAGCAAAAGTCTATGCAATAAAGGAGGACCCCTCATCTTCAAAAGCTGACAAAGGGAAAAGTGTTTTGGAAGGTAACCTTACTATTAATAATAGAACTGTTAGAGCTTTATTTGATACGGGAGCTTCACATAGCTTTATTTCCCAACAAACCGTAAATGAACTAGGACTTGAAACTAAATTTGCCGACGATCTTATTTGCGTGAAAAATCCGGTCGGAGGTCCCGCAAATCTTAGTTCATATTGTAAGAGAGTTCCTATTTCATATGCTAGCTATAAATTTCCTATCAACCTGTATGTCCTCGAATTTGATGAATTTGAAATCTTACTCGGTATGAACTGGTTAACGAGGTACGATGCTAGATTGGAGTGTAGTAATCGGACAGTTTTGATCAAAACAAGTCTTGGAAATTTTATTGAAATCTCTTGTGAGAATCCAAGTCCAAGGAGCGACAGATTGATATATACTTTGGGAAATCTTGAACCCACTTTACAGTCTATACCTGTTGTTCGGGATTTTTCCGACGTATTTGAAGAAGTGAAATCTTTACCTCCTCATCGAGAAATAGAATTCCGAATTGATCTTGTACCTAATACTCGTCCTGTAGTTCACGCAAGTCGCAGGATGGCACCTAGGGAAAAGATTGAATTGGTTCATCAAACTAATGAGCTACTAGCAAAAGGATTAATTCGACCCAGTGTTTCTGAATGGGGTTCAGCCGTCGTATTTGTTGCCAAATCAGACGGATCTTTGAGATTGTGTGTAGATTACCGCGATCTAAATAAACAAACTCTCAAGAATAAATTTCCACTTCCCAGGATTGATGATTTATTTGATCAGTTGCACGGCGCTCGTTTCTTTTCAAAAATGGATCTAGCCCAAGGATTCCATCAATTACGAATCGCCGAAGATTGTGTACATCTGACTGCTTTCAGAGGTCCTAATATGTTCTATGAATGGTTAGTTATGCCTTTCGGGCTAACTAATGCTCCATCATACTTCGTAGATCTCATGACTCGTGTGTTTCGGGAAGTTTTGAATAAATTTGTGCTTGTATTCATTGATGACATCTTAATTTTCTCCAAAACTAAAGATGAGCATGCCGAGCATCTTAGAATTGTCTTAGAAATTTTGAGGAGAAATGTTCTATATGCGAAATTTTCCAAATGCCATTTCTGGGTCAATGAAGTCAAATTCCTTGGCCATATTGTTAATGAAGAAGGAATTTCAGTAGATCCTAGCAAAATTTCCGCTATTCTTGATTGGAAACAACCCACTACTCCAAAAGAAGTTCGAAGCTTTTTGGGTTTAGCAGGCTATTACCGGAAATTCGTTCAAGATTTTTCTAAGTTGGCTAGCCCATTGACTAAGCTAACAATGAAAGGTGTAGAATTTGATTGGACTTCAAAATGTGAGGAAGCTTTTCAAGAGTTGAAAAAGAGATTAACCACTGCTCCTGTTCTCACTATTGTTAACGGGAACCAAGGCTTATCTGTCTATACTGATGCAAGTGGTGAAGGGGTAGGTGCAGTATTAATGCAAAATGGAAAGGTAGTTGCCTACGCAGGTAGACAATTACGTCCGCATGAGAAGAACTACCCAACGCATGATTTGGAACTTTTGGCTGTTGTTTTCGCTTTGAAAATATGGCGACATTATCTTCTGGGTAAGAATCTTTTCAGCTTTCTAAATAATTTGCGAAATTAGCTAAAGAAATATACTTAATAAACTCTCTTTGTTATAGGTGAAAAATTCGAATTATTCACCGATCATAAAAACTTGAAATATCTTTTCTCCCAGAAGGATCTGAATCTGCGACAACAACGTTGGTTGGAATTTCTGGCATCTTATGACTTGGATATTCTATATACACCCGGAAAGGCCAATGTAGTTGCAGACGCTTTGAGCAGAAGTTATGCTGTTCTTGCTTATCTTGTTATCACTCCTACTCTTCTCAAAAGGATTGCAAGACGGCAGAAAGAAGATGAGTTTCTTCGAGGAATCCATAAAAGAATATGCCAGGGTGAAGATACTAGTTTCGAGATGGATAATAGAGGAGTAATAAGATTAAAAGGCAGGATTTGTGTTCCAGACTTTCCGGAACTAAAACGTGAAGTATTGAACGAATGCCACAAGTCAAAATTCAATATCCATCCAGGAGTCAACAAAATGTATCGTGATGTTAAAAGGACATTCTGGTGGAAAACGATGAAGAGAGACATATCTATTTATGTAAGTCGTTGTGCTACTTGTCAGCAAATAAAGAGTGACCAAAAGAAAGTGGCCGGTTTACTTCAACCTTTAGAAGTACCGAAATGGAAGTGGGATCAAGTATCGATGGATTTCATCGATGGATTGCCTCGTACCAAGAAAGGCAATGAAGCGATTTGGGTTATTGTAGATCGTCTAACCAAAAATGCTCATTTCATCCCAGTTAAATCCACTCGTACTGCGGCAAGCTTGGCAGGTATTTATATAAAGGAAATTGTTCGCCTCCATGGTATTCCCAGTAGTATAGTGAGTGATCGTGACCCGATCTTCACTTGTAGATTTTGGGAAGCATTTCAAGACGCTTTAGGAACGAAATTAAATTTCAGTACTGCTTACCATCCGCAATCTGATGGACAGACTGAGAGGGTTAACCGAGTTTTAGAAGACCTACTGCGTGCTTGTGTTCATGATTTTGGTGGTTCTTGGGAGGACCATTTGCATCTGGTTGAATTCTCATATAATAACAGCTATCAAGCCAGTTTAGAAATGGCTCCTTTCGAAGCTTTATATGGTCGTCCGTGTCGATCACCTACATGTTGGATCGAATCAGGTGATAGACTTGTTCTTGGACCAGATATGATAAAAGAAGCCACTGAGAAGGTAGAATTTATACGAAAGAAGTTATTAACTGCCCAAAGTCGTCAGAAGAGCTATTATGACCGTCGAAGGAGAAATTTGGAATTTCAAGTTGGAGATTCTGTATTTCTAAAAGTATCTCCGATGCGGGGAGTGTTGAGATTTGGGAAAACTGGAAAGTTAGCACCGCGTTATATTGGTCCTTTTCCTATTCTGGAAAGGATTGGTTCTCTAGCATATAGAGTGCAGTTACCCAACTGGTTATCTGGCGTACATGATGTGTTCCATATTTCTAATCTTCGGAAATATGTGCACGATCCAGATGATATTATTGAAGAAGCTGCTCAGCAGGATCTTGAAATCACTCCCAACTTGGCAGTTAGAAGGGAACCGATAAAAATTGTTGATCATGATGAGAAGCGATTGAGGAACAAAATTGTGAAATTGGTCAAAGTTAAATGGAGTGGCGATCCAAAGGACTGTACTTGGGAGACCGAAGATAATATGAAGAAATCGTATCCCAAATGCAGAATTGACATCTCGACTTAAATTTGTAAGTCATTTCCTTATTTCTGAATTCGTATATTATTTGTTTACGTTTCTCTCTCTTTCAATTTCGAGGACGAAATTTTCTTAAGGAGGGGATATTGTAACATCCCGAAATTTTTGAAAACTAAAAATAGATAAATTGTTTGAACTTCGGGATTTAACTAGTAAAATTTAATCTAAAGGTTTTATTGTTGATATTAATATTACACATTAATATAGAATTTAAATAAAAAGAGATATTGATAGATGATCTTTTAATAGAATTTAGAATTTGTTAAAGTTATGATGAAATTATAAGATTTAAATCACATAACAAATAAGTAAACATCTAAACAAATAAATAAATAAAAGATATAGACAAAGGATCAAACAAATGAACAAATAAATAAACAAATAGTTGAACCAAAGAACAAACAATTAACAAAAGAATAAACAAACAAATAAATGAACAAATAAACAAGCAAGATAGCAAAACAGTAAGAAAAAAAAAAACATAACATGCTTAAATTAACAAAGTAACTAAACAACTTGCAAAAAGAAAATGTACAGGCCAGTAAACTAAAAGGGGTAAGCAAAAGAAATAAAATAAAGTAAAACAAACTCATACATTATTAAAATATAAAACAAATCAAATAGCATGCTGAAAATATACAAGCATGAAACACTACATACTTTCATTAAATGCAAGCATCTACAAAGAACATACCTGCATTAAATGTTTTACTTCCAGCATGTTTAAACCTGTACTTGTTTTAATAAAATTCAGTAAAAAAAATCTGTTATAAAGGAACATCAATTGCCTTAGTTAATTCATTCCACAAACTTTTGCAAACCTGAAAAAGATAAAACATCATATTTCATAACTTCCAAAGGCATTCAGGTGATTAAAACAGAAAGTAAAAAGAAAAAAAAAGAAGAAAACAAACCAGGGAAGAAGGAGATTCAAACTGCAGTTCAAAACCCATATAGCCTCTGTTTCGAAACATTTGCCAAGTGAGTAAACTTGTTTTGTTTTAAATTGAAACTGAGTATTCAGTCAACCAAACTTTATTGTTGTTGCATGTGGAAGAAGATTGAAAGTGGAATGCCTGTCATGTTTGAAACCATCCCTGTCTTTGTTTTCAGAGAACCTCACTTATTCAAAACCTCATCTTTAATTATGTGATCATTACTAGACTTTGATCTCAAAATTTAACCTACCTATTTAAAGTTGAACTATGATTTTAAAATAAATTTCAGAAGAAAAATGATACATAGTTGAAAAATTGGATTTTACAGCAAACATGTCATCTTTTGGTTAAACTCGAATGTCATGAAATGGTAATTCAGGTTCATATCTTGAATCCTCACTAAAAGATGAGATTTTTAAGACAAGAATGGAAACTTTTAATTGCCTATACGTTGGGCAGTTCGAAGTTGAACGAAAATTTCATTTTGATCGATTCTCAATCATCAAGCAAAGTTTGGATGTTAAGATTCTTAGTGAAGCTTGTGTGGCCATAGACGATTTCATGAAAATTGTCGAAATATTTTTCTATTGTGTAGATTTACGAACCAAGGCCATTTTAGGGTTTTTGGGGTAGGATGGGTTCGCTGTTGTTCACGGGGGTGTTTCGTTGTCGTCGTGGCAATCTGGACGATCGCACGGGGGGGGGGGGGGGGGGGAAAGGGCCGTGGTGTGGTGTTGGAGCTAAGGCCGAAGATCCATGGCCACCGGTGGCTCCACGTGGCGGCGGCGAGACGATTCTCTGAAGGGGGTTAAGAACTGTTTTTTCGAACGAACGATGAAATTTTTTTTCTTGAGTTTTTGCTTCAAACCGATCGTTGCCATCGAATGTAAAATCGATATGTGGCGTGCTGGAGGTCGCGATAGCCACCAGAACGACGGCGAGGTGGCGTGCACGTGCACGGTGGTGGTGATGTGCCAGTGAATGAAAAAAAAAAAAAAAAAGAAATATAACAGGAAGAAGAAGAGAGTTACTCGAGTGAAACAGAGAGAGACTCAGGGAAGAAATAAGAGTCTTTAAAAATGTAAGCTATCAGGTTTTAAAACTTGAAAGTTAGAAAAAAAAAAGAAAAAAAAAACAGGGAAGATGATGCGCGAGCGAACAGAGAGAGACTCGGAGAAGAAAATGAAAAGGGTCGAGAGTTACTCGAGTGAACTGAAGTTGCTCGGTTTGATTTCCAAAACCTGCAAACTAAAAATGCTGTGTAAATTGCTTAAACAAGTTTAAGTGATAATTGATGTATGACAATTAAATCAGGTTTCATTACAAGTTAATAAAATAAGTAAAAACTTAACAAAGTTCTCTGGATCTAATTTATATTTTAATCAAGTAATTTATATAAAACTAGTGTTGGAATTTAAATTAACATTTAAGTTCTCAAATTTGTAATAAATTGATTTCAAAAGTTTAAGAGAGATTTCTTTGTAAATATAAATTAGTGAATAATTTATATTTATTGATTATGAAAAATTTAACTATGAACTAATAGTTAATTAATTAAGTAATTTCGTTAAGAATTAAGGGTTAATCAGTGATTAACTAAGAAATTAAGAAATCAATGAATGAATAATTAAGTTTTATTAGGGTATTAATTAAGGGTTATGAAAAGTAATTAAGAATGATTTGTAATTAAATTGATAAATAAACAATTAAGTATTTAATTAAATTTGTAATTAAGAATTTGTTAATTTTGAAACAATTAATCGAGTAAATCAAAGATTTAATTTATTTATCCAAATTTTTATCATTGATTTAAAAATAATTAATTGGTAAAATCCCATTCACTTTGATTGGTAAATAATTAACTATTGCTATGCACTAGATTGATATTTCTGTTTATGATTATGTATAATGTAATTGCCATGTTATTGCACTGTGATTATGATTTGTTCTGTATTGATGTGAAAACCCTGTTGTCCGTGAAACGGCATTTAAACTTCGATGCGACAGGGAATCGGATTTCAGTTTGTTATCCGAAACCCACATCGAACCTGTGAATTATTATGAATGACCTCCACATTGTTTTTAAATTAACGCTCACTATTCGGTTTAACCGGGAGATGACCTTTGTGTCGTATAACCCATTCCGAATAGTGATACGTCGAATTGGATAGCATTTGAAGACCGGTGTTGAAGACCGGATATTTGCGAGAGCGATAGGATGACCTGTCGATTGACTCTGCACCGAGTTGCTCCGGTATAGAGTTCTCCATATGTGATGGTGAATCCGATCAGGATTGTGAATATCCGGATTTGCAAGGACTTCTTTGGAAGTGCCTTCGGTTCTGTTCGAACCCAGAACAGACTTGTATGGATTGTGTGTCTGACATTACAAGTTGAGATATAAAGCAGATTTCTTTCAAATATATTTCTGTTGGTGGCGGAGAATTTATTCTTTTAGCTTAACACCCTTCTTTGAGACGTACGAGCTCAGAGGTTATATAGTTGAAGTTATCAGCGATATATTCCCAATTTGGTAATGTGACATGCTGAGTGTTGCTGAAATGATCATTGTGTTGATTATTTGTGATAGGATCATTTATTTGATCGTCTATCTTAGTGATCATTGTGTTGATCATTTGTTGACCCAAAACATGGCTTTTGTATAAAGTATGTTTTTGTGGACGTGACTTCGTCGGACCTCACACCCCGAAATGGTCGAAACAGGAAAGATGCAGCAAGGTTATTGGGGGTAGCACCCCTTAGGGTATGTACATTTCCTTCTGGATAGAAGTGGTATCATGGTATGGAGCCCAGATACTTAACTTATGTGGATATCGCAGATATATATATATATGATTTTGTGATTTGTTGCTGGGGCCCCGGTTAAAGGTTGGTTACGACCGGGAGATGGCATACTCGTGTCAGTAGTTACCCAGTTAGGGGTAACCCGGCCTTGTGTTGGCAGAGATCCGGTTTGGTTCTCGGGGATGTCCATCCAGAGGCATTCTCAGTGGCAATGGGAAGTTCCTTGGCCTGACCATTTGTTGGAAATCCAATTCCCAATACGAAACCCTGTACGGTTTTAGTTGTAGAACCTGCCATTTACTTATGGTGGTCACCACTGTTTAGATGGTAGCTATAGTAGGCATAGTTCGAAATGTCTATGCTGGCTAAGATTTATATTCTACTTTCGAAATGATTTACTTCACTATGCACTAGTAATAATATCAAAGAATTCTTTCCTCGTATCAAGCATATTTAACTGTCATAAGAAGAAATCTCCTCCAATTCTGCGTTTGCATTGTGTGTGTGGCGGGAGGTCTTATGGTAGTTCCATTTTTAAAAGCATTCCGAAAATTCTTTTATAAATCTTGTTTTATTTAAATGTAACTGTTTTTGTTTACTCATACCAGTCCCATGACTGATCCGGAGTTTATTGTTTTCTTTCCTAAACTCTGGGTGCCCATTATTTCCACACGGGCAGCCTAGTAGCAGGTTTCTATATTTTGGAGTAGCGGTATTTTGGAGCTCTTATCTTGGATATATCTTAGGAGCTATTGGAGACTTCAGGTGTTTAGCTCTTGGGAGTTCGTTATCACCTCTTTCATTTTGAGGACTTTTGGATACATGTTCACTATTATATTATCATGATGTTGTATTTAGAGATTATGGTATATGTACTATGTACTCTGTTGAAGTATGAATATTATGTTGATGTTGTAACAGTGATGTTATTTATGATATTGATTCTGTTCCGCTGTTTTTTTTTTCATCTAATTGTTGTTATAAGCTCCGGCGATGCGAATTTGATGTCGTTTATTGGACATCGAGTTTGGGTCGTCACACTGTCCGTACTGCAATGCAGCCTCCACCCGATAAAATCCAGCCTTCAAATCTCAATCCTGGCCCTAATTCAACTGGATCTCCAAATATCACTCCCGACGCCATGGATGCCTCGAACAACCTAGATTCTAATGATGATATTCAACAAAAGACGGCAAGGAAAAAAAGAGGGAAGACGATGATGACTTGTATGCGGAATGAAAAGGCTGAAATTGAATTCAACGAGCGAGGTCAACCAATAGGCTCCAACTCCAGGCACTTATCATCCTATCTTGGTACCTTAGCAAGAGAGATGATACCTTTGACGATTTTAGAGCGGAAAAAAGTCGATGCAAACTTAAAGAAAGATTTATGGACTTGTATTCAGGTATGAAAAATGTGCCGAGAACTTTTTTATGAATAACTGGCCAAATGGAATTCACTGGAGTTGAATTCTTGTCTTTCAGAAAAATATTACCTCCATAAACTACTTCCAATGCTTACAAACAACCATCATCGCATTTTCTTGCCCACTTCTGCCTATATCACCACATATTACTGCCTTTAATTCATTCATGCATCACCACATTCATCTCCAAACTGCTCTGCCATTCATATCCACCCCATACTCCAGTGCACAGTGCCAACTGAACACATTCACTGACCCCAAACTTCACTCATCAACTTCCCCTACAACTCTTCCATCACTACCCAACACTTTCTAATGCTACCACAAATCCTCACATTCCATCTCAAACAGTCACCATTCCTCTGACCAACTGTTACCTTACACCCTCAACCACCCTCAACCTCTACAAATACTTCACTATCTCTTCTCCCATACTTCTGCAAATAAACTGTTATACTCCATCCTTCACCCGCAATCACCATCCCACAGCATACATACATCTCATTACCCCTACCATTCATCTAAATGCATACACTGCCTATACCATATACACTGCCACCACATACACTACTGTCTCATCCCACAGCATACATACACTACTGTCTCATCTCATTACCTATTTACCTCGAAGCATGTACACTGCCACCACCAGCATCATCCACAACAAACTCAACAACTCCTCTTTCAATACAAAACAGTGCCACAAACTTTAAATACAACCATCCCCATCACCCTTCCCTGTCAACCTGTCACACATACAAACCAAAACTCCTACCAATAGGATCATCTGTTGGCTGAAACTTCTCAGTTTGTCCACTGTCCAATAAAACAGATTCAGTAGCTTCAAAAAACTACTCTGATTTTAAAGTGTGTGTGAATATACAGTACAATTGCGGCTTATAGACTAAGAAGTGTGTGAATACAATGCTTTTGTCCACAATAGTGTGTTCTATTTTTTACTTATATCCTTGAAATATCTCATGTAATTTAGTCAAGCATTAAGAAATTTCAGTGCATCCCAATAATTTTACCAAGTACAAAATACATGACATTAACATTAGTTTCTTTTAAACTTGACACACCCTGTCAACAGCTTCCTTAGATTGCTTGCATGACGTATATAGGTTTTGCTTATACTGTTAGCAATCTGTTCCAAACAAATGCTTAGCTAATAAGATTTCAAATTGTATTGTTTGATCTAGTCGAAACTCAAAGCAAGACTTATCACCTTTACATTGTTAAAATGCAGTCCTCAAACTATTTATAGATCTACAGAATATATATACAACATACGAGTAGTATGTTGACACACGAGTCAGTAATAACTATGAAATGTAACAATATATGTTTATCTGGTCCATCAATTTTCTACACTCTCTGTTAGACTCTCTGTTTTTGGGTTTAATGTGTATGGAGCAGTACAAGTAGAAATTTGTGCATTGACATTGTAGACATCCATATCCAACAAATGCATGACTAATGAATATCAATGCTAATTACAAAATTGTATGAAATTTGAACATTAACATAAACATGTACCTTATTTGTTACCTTATTTTTGTTGTGCAGTCAAGATTCATGGTGGATGAAGCATAAAAGGGTTTAATGTTTAAGATGTTGGGATTACGATGGAGAGAGGCAAAGTCGAGGTTAGTTTCCGCTATTAAAGTAGCTTCTACTTGTCCCGACGCGTCCTCTAGGCTAGCGATGCTAAAACCGGATACTACAGAAAATGTTCAAGAGTGGAACGACTTTGTTAAAGAAAAATTGTCGGAGAAATTTGGGGTAACAAGTTATATTTTATTCATTATAATTTTTTTAACTATACAGATTTAAATATAAATATGTTATCCCTGCATATTTTGTTCCTCTAGGATGAACATGCATAATTTATTAATGAATTTCTCCTACGTAGGAAACTAGCAAAAAATTCAAAGCAATGAGAGATAAAAATAAAATTCCACATACAATGAGTAGAAAGGGATATGCGAGATTAGCGGAAGATATGGTAAGAAATGCATGTACGTTTACATCAATAATTTTTTTTCTTTGGTTCGTCTTCTTACTATTATTATTTGCAGAAAAAAGAAACTGGAATATCAAACATTAGCAGAGATGAGCTATGGTGCAAAGCCCATACAAAGAAAAATGGAGACCCACCAAATTCCGTTGTTGCCGATTGCATCGTAAGTTTTTTTATTCTTTTGAGATAGGACTGGAGATATTTATTCAATAGTTTATTCATATTTCTTTTTTCTTGAAATGGTCTATTTTAATTTGTAGGCTAAGATAAAAGAGTAGTGCTCAGAATTTTCATGGAACAACATCAGTAAGTGGAGATGGAGTGTCACATGTTTTTGGAAATGAACATAGGGGAAGGGTGAGGGGATTGGGTTTTGGTGTAGCACCATCTCAAATAGGTGTTTATGCACATAATTCAAAAAAGGTGGATGCATTGGAAAATCAAGTAATAGTTCAAAGGGATATGTTAACTAATTTGGAGGCAAGAGTAGACTATTTGACTAATTTGGTCATGACAGTAAGTTTATAGTTAATTAGCTATTGTTAATAAATATGTGATATGTGCTTATGAATTACTAAGTATTCTCTTGTACTTTTACATAGAAGAAATGATAATGTGGCAGATATGGAGATGCCTCAGACTCATACACCTCAGGTTAGAATATATAAATAATCATGATTGCTTGCTTGACATGCTTGTCGTTTCCTTGAAACTGAATTACCAGAACATGATTGCTTGCAAGTTTTACGTACTTGATAATGTGTGTGTAATTATTAAAGTAAAATCTATAACTGCATGCTGTTATAGATTTTATATCCATCATTTACTTGTTGACAATTAGTTATACAATCTTTATCCTATGTTTTGTGAGGGGTAGAGGAATTTATATAGATAGAGAAGAAGACGAGGCTTGGCCTTTGGTAGATAGATTAGTTAGGACGGCTTGCTTTTGTAAGTGAGAGACGCAGACTGAGATGAGAAGGCTCAACAGCCACTTTTTTTGAATGCTGGTGGACCTACTATTTCTTTTTCTGCTGGCTTCTTGAATTCGAACTCAATGGGAACTTGTACATCTTTTTATATTGATACTTGAAAAATGGAGATTTTTGTAAGTGAGAATGTAAGGGATAAGATCCAAGGAAGGAATTGATAGACTAAAAAAGGATAACCGCAGATACGAAAGAAGCGTTCAACTTGAGGTATTGTTTAAGTATGCCAGATGTTATAAATGTAGAGGGTTAAAGGTAAGAATTGATGGTTACGAGTAATCCATGGTTGCGATTACATGATTACGTGGTAGTCGGTTACGACAACTTGAGTGCACATCATATATGTATGATGCAACTAACTTTCATTGCCAACCTATTTGAAATTTTCATTTTACTGTGACTGAGTTTGCCAAACGTATTTTTGAAATGCTTTCAATGTTAGAAGTCTGCCTATGTTCAACTAATAAATTTTGAAATATGGTAGACTGCTGACTATGAAATTTCGTTTCCTCAAAGTACAGTCGACAATTCAAGCTATTTCAACTGCTTCAAAGTCCCAAGAACTGAATAAATCTGGAGCTGGATTGAGATACATTAAATATGAATGCTCTGACTTCATCTTGTCTGATATTTTTATTTTATGGCTATGCTTTTTTTTTTGCCCCCTTCCGATTTGAAAGGAGGAATTTAGGCCAAATATTTTGACAGTAACAATTAAATTTTCCAAGAGGGAAGAAAACTGGAAGGAAAGAACCAGTGGACGTGGCTAATAGATCTTACGCACGTTCAAATGCATGCTACAATTTCGTTTACATCGGTATTAAAAGTAACATCAATGGACCTCCTAACATCCACCAATTAAATTGGATGACCTAAACAATAAAACATGTGAAGTGAATGAAACCCGTCAATAAAATTTATAGTTATGTTGGCAACCTCAAAACAAGATATTCAAAAAATTGAATTATAAAGGCATACTAGTATAACTATTTTTCTTGTTATGATTTCACTAAAACAATTTACTCCATGCTGTTTTATGAGTTTTGCCAGCCTAGAAAATGTCCACACATATTTTACGCTGTTTTATTGAAGTTATTTGGTAACATATCCAGTCAATTTAGAATGATAGAACATGCTGCAGCACCACCAATGTGCTAGTTTTGTCTTGCAATTATGAAATTTGAAGAACAACACATGTCAGAATTGCATGCTGGTTTTGTTCGTACATTTCTCGCTGAGATTGAATCAAGCTGGGTAAGTCCATTGAAAACTAAATCTTGCTTCAATTAACATTCTATTTTCATCATTTCACCAGCATCAAGCACAATACTTAGTATACTTCCCTTATTTTCACTCTAGTGAGTATATATCATAGAACTATGTTATTTCAGGAGGCTTAATTTATACCATCGAAACCACTTCTAGAGTTCTACAGTGAGACTGGCACCAAAATATATAGACATCCACTTTGAGGCTTACTTGTGTGCATGTATTTCACACCAAGTTTTTTCTGTAAGTAAGAATGTTTTCTTGTACTCACATGTGGACGGAATAAAGTAGAAACTTATTATTGATAAAAGGTATTAGTACATATATCAATAGAAATAGCATAATCGGTTAGAACATACCTCTTTAGAGACTTTACAGTTATTAACCATTATTCTGGAAAATTATATGTCTCTTAACCAAAAATATTTGTTACACTGCAAATTTTGGTAGGATCAAAACATTCTTCTTATGTTATCTTATAAGTGACTATATGCAAGACTTTCACTGCCGGTGTCTATGCCTTCAGTATCCATAAACGGATAAACCTAACCCCAAATAACCTACTGTAGTAGCATGTTATTAGTTTATAATCTAAAGTATTTGATGGCTTATAACTCTTGGAATTAATGTGATAAACGTATGATCATGATTATCATATTCACTAAAGTCAATTTTTTTTCCTTGCAGTCACACCGCGATAGCAACAATACGCAGCAGGTTCAAGATCAGCAAGAACAAGTTATTGTGGATGGTTTGATGAAAAAAAAGTGCAGTCTATTAAGTTGGGAGAAGAACGTAGTTGCAGAGGGGACAATAGCAAGCACTGATCCTGATGCGTCGGTACATTTTGTAAAGCTTGGAGCAGAAGCTTGGAAAGTATGGGTGGATGTAGCGTGGAACCAGAAGCTTTTTTATTTAGGCCAAATTCAGAGATGTCCACTATTAAAGAGGCCGTTGGATCAACCGTCACGTGGCACAAAGACTTTATATCCTTAGTCTAGTATGATTGTACTTAGAACTTGATATTTGTGACTGTTATGTATTAATGCTTTATGAATTTGGGAGGTAAACTTATCTGACTTTTTGGAGTGTTGGAATTTTATGACTATCTTTTAGTCTTTTCGCATGTGATTCTGTTTGTTTGTGCGTAATATTTATTACTGTTAAATTATTCATTATTTGTATGGATGTGCTACCTATATGCTGCTGTGTTTTTTTTAATTTGCATTTTCTGCAACGGTCAAAGCACGTTGTATTACAATCTATTACAACGGTCAATGAACGTTGTAAAAATAAGTCTACAACAACGGTCGACAGCCGTTGTCAAAAGCTTTTTTACAACGGTCAGGGAATGTTGTGAAACATGCTATCCATCTTGTATGATAGTATTTTGCAACGGGCAAAGATGCTTGTATTAAAGTCTATTACAACGGCTGAAAACCGTTGTAAAAAGCTTGCTACAACGGTCTACGCCCGTTGTAAAATATTGTTGAACCGTTGTCAAAAGCTTTTTTACAACGGTCGGGGAATGTTGTGAAACATGATATCCATCTTGTATGATAGTATATTGCAACGGTCAAAGAAGCTTGTATTAAAGTCTATTACAATGGCCATTGACCGTTGTAAAAAAGTTTACTACAACGGTCATTGCCCGTTGTAAAATATGGGTGACCTATTACAACATCGCATATTACAACGGTCGGCCGCCCGTTGTTGGACCCATATTACAACGGACTTTGCCCGTTGTAAAAAGCCTATTTTGTAACGACCTAGAATTTTTTATAATTTAAATTTGTATATTTAATTAATTTAAATATAAATAAGTGAAATTTATAAGTCGAATAATTTTATTTCGAATAATTGGGTTTAATTGGATAATTAAATGAATAATTTAATATGTGAAAATACAGAAATAATTGAAAATAGGGTTAAATATGATTGAAAATGATTTGTAAAATTTTATTATATCATATTGGAGTTAGAATGATATTTTAGAACTTTTAAAATCGAATTAAAAGTTTATTTGTGAAAATTGAATATTATAATATTTAATTATCGACTGAAAATTAGCCAATTTTTGAACAGTCTCAGAATTTGATGAAACTAGTTCCATTAGATCCGTAATAGTTTGTTATTATCGGATTTCAATTTTCGTAGCAATCGGAGATACCGTTTGACCGTGGCAGCTCGAAACGCATCGAATTGTTTTTTTATTTTAAATCGGCGAGTTAAAATAGCCATTTTTCAAAAAGTCTCAGATTTCGACGAATCTAGTTTCATCGGATCTGTAATATGATATTATTGTAAGATTTCAAATTTCAAGTCGATTGGATTTACCGTTTGTCCGGTACGAATTAAAACGCATCAAAATCGGTTTAAATCGGTTTAATTTAAATTGATCGTTTATTGCCATATCTCACACATACGATCGAATTAGCTTCCGAAACCTGTTCCATTGTGTCCGGAACACGGGGTAAACCCTAGAAACACCGGTTACCCCACGTAAATCGGAGTTTGGAAAATCCGGATGAATAGTGATTTTTTGGTGAAATTTCTATAAAAGCACCTCATATTCACCATTTGCAAAAAAACTAAAAACCTAACCCTAGAAACTAACCTAGCCGCCAGTTTATCAGTTTCAATGGCCGAGGTTTTCCCTCGTTTCTACTCGATTTCCTCATGATCTATCGACTTTTAGGAGGATCTTCCAACTGGGAAGTCGTGGAGCATCTCGAGCTCAACAGATCTGTGCGGTGGTGATCGACTATCGAGTGTCGTGGTGGCCAGAAATTGATGCCAAAGGACCTGCGTTTGAGCACGTTTTCCCAAGCGACGACGTGACCGAGCTCGACCATATTTTGGCCGATGGAGGCGTTCGAGTTGCGCTACGATATGCTGGGCTCTGATCGACTTCAAAGTGAACATAGAGGTGCGTCGATCTAGGGTTTTAAGGCGGCTTCTATGTGTTTAAGCATGTGATTGAACGAAGGGGAGAAGACAGAGGCAAACGCGGCCGGGATCTGGTTATAGGAAATGTGCGGCCACGATGGAATTAGGGTATAAAATAAAAAATAGATTTGTAAATTAATTTTATTTAAATTTATATAATTTTAAACTGTCATAACTTTGTCGTACGAGGTCGAAAAATTTCAAAACGAAGTGCGTTGGAACCGTATGGACGAATACTACACAATGAAACTGGATTGGAGTCGTTTGGAGTTAGCAAAAATTTCGGGTAAAATTAAACGTCCGTTTAATTTTATTCGAAATAAAACGCTGCAAATTGCTATCGGAAAATCAAGGTGAGAACTTCTCACTCAATCGAACAGTTTCGATTTAAATTTTAAATAGTTAGATTTAAAATTGTTGATTGTCTGTTGAATGATGATTACAGTTATTGATTGCTGTTTGATTGTGATATTAGATATAATAGGATATATCTATATATAGCAATATATATATATATATATATATATATATATATTGGCATATGTATATATTGGAATTGATTTCCCTCATTGTATAGCGGATGAGACCCTATTGCACCGCCTATTAAGCGGATAATATTTTAAATCCCATATACCGCGATAATTCCATACTGGAGCGGAATTGGTATTGTGCTAATGTTTTTGGATGCAGGGAAACAGGTTGGAGGGATCCAACTGGATTCCTCAACTGTATTGATTTATTTTCAGATATTTTGATATTTATTGATTATCATATCGATATATGATATTTGGATGTCGTGATTGACTATTTGGTGTTGCTGCATCATCGGATCCATTTCTGAAGTTTTAAAATAATGATTTTTGGTTTTAAAAGGATTTTTAAAGTGATTTTTCAAAGTATATGTTTTTATTAAATTTTGAATTGGTTCATTTTAAATAATTAAAACGTTATAAATTTTATGTTATAAAAATTACTGTTTGTGTAAAATATAACCAAATTAAGATTTTTGAAATAAATAGTGATTAATTTATAAAATGGTTTAATTGGGAATTTTGAATTATTATAAACGGTTTATATAAAAGATTTATAAAATTGATATTTATAAATTAAAAATACCGGAATTATAAAACGAGTTTTATAAGTAATAAAGTGAAATAAAAATGGATTTCATTAGTGAATTGAGATTTATAAATTTATGAAGTATGAATATATAAAATGGATAGATTTTGTAAAATATAAGATTTATAAGTAATCAACTTATAAATCGGATTTTGGCATTTAAAATGAGATATAAAAAGGATTTTTATAAATAGAAGTTTATAAAAATATAAATGGAGTTTATAAACGTTGTTTATAAATCCGAAATCAATTGAATTTGATAAGTTGGATATAGGAATGTATGAAAGGAATTATATTCACGATTTTGGACAGTGAATATATTATTAAATGAAATGGATATGTTTTGGGGAAGGAATATTATGAAATGAAGTTAATGATTTAAAGACGTTTTAAATTGCATTAGGTATCGAATACATAGATTTGAACATTCATTGTTGAAATAGACGTTTTCGATAAATAGAAAGAAATGGTGGACTATAACACTGTTGTTATAGTAAATGGTTTCCGAAAGGAAATGTTTTGTATAGTATTGGGATTTATAAATCTATTTAAACTTTGAATCCCTATACTGGTGATTTTGGGTCGTCGTAACGATGTTTTACGTAGCATTCGTTTTGGCCCAAACAAATGTGTTTAACAGAATGATTTCTTAAAGAATGAAATATATACTTAATTTTCGATTTAAGTATATTGAATATTTTCTAAGTATTGAATATCAATTGATTTGTGATGCACTTATTATTAAATAAGTATGGAAATATTTTTCCAATGTGAAATGAACCTTTAGAATTTATCCTTGTAAAGATAAATTGAAAGTGAATATTTGAAATCGATTGAAAATCGTATATCATAAATATTTTGGGATTATAAATTCACTAAGGAATTTATAAAAGAAAGGGGAAATTGTTAAAAAATAAACGTTGATTTATTTTTGAAGTGTGGGAATTGATTTACGGATTTGGAACGTAAATATAAAGTAAATCGGTAAGGATTTATTTAATTGGTTTAAATGAACCATGTTGAAATGAAAGTATTTCCGAGTAAGGAAAATGAGAAATTTGTTTTCAAAAGTTGATAAAGTATTGAAAAGTGATTTGAAAATTGGTTTTCAAATGTTGAAGTGTGGGAAATTTTATATCTAGTAAAGATATATTGGAAAGTAAATAATTTGGGAAATTATTTGGAATTTGGTGATGTTGAGCATGCCTATTGATAGTTAAATAATCCGACTATCAATATTTACCTTTAAATAGGTATTTGTTGTGAATTGCTTGAATTTGAATGCCACACATATTTTTGAATAAGCGCTCACTATTCGGGTTAGCCGGGAAAGGACCTTAGGGTCGTATAACCCATTCCGAGTATGTGATACGTTGTAATGGATTGCATTTGATGACCGGTGTTGAAGACCGGATATTTGTGAAAACGGAAGGATTACCGTCGAGTTACTCTACATCGGCTGATCTCCGATATAGAGGTTTTATCACCCTTAGTGACGGGAAGTCCGGTCGTGATTAGTGAGTATCCGGATTGCAAGGACTTCTTTGTAAGTGCCTTCGGTTCTGTTCGATCCCGGAACAGACTTGTATAGATTGTATGTCTGACATTACAAATTGAGATATAAAGCTGATTTCTTTCAAATATATTTCTGTTGGTGTCGGAGAATTTATTCTCTTAGCTTAACACCCTTCTTTGAGACGTACGAGCTCAGAGGTTATATAGTTGAAGGTTATTAGTGATATACTCCCAATTTGGTAGTGTGGCATGCTGAGTGTTGCTGTGAAATGATCATTGTGTTGATCATTTGTGATAGGATCATTTATTTGATCATTTATCTTGGTGATCATTTCTATGATCATTTGTTGACCCAAAGCACGGCTTTTGTATAAAGTGTGGCTTTGTGGACGAGACTTCGTCGGACCTCACACCCCGGAAATGGTCAAAACAGGAAGGATGCGGCAAGGTTATTAGGGGTAGCGCCCTTTAGTGTATGTCATTCCTTCTGGATAGAGGTGGTATCATGGTATGGAGCCCAGATATTTAACCTATGTTGTTGCTGTATATTTTGTGGTTGTTGGAAATCGAGGATCCTCGGATAGATCGGTTACGATCGGGGGATGACATATTCGTGTCAGTAGCTACCCAGTTAGGGGTAACCCGGCCTTGTGTTGGCAGAGATCCGGTTTGGTTCTCGGGGACGTCCTTCCAGAGGCGTTCTCATGTGGCAATGGGAAGTTCCTTGGCCTAACCATTTGTTGGAAATCCAATTCCCAATACGAAACCCTGTACGGTTTTAGTTGTAGAACCTATCATTCACTTATGGTGGCGCCCCACTATTTGGATGGTAGCTATAGTAGACATAGTTCGAAATGTCTATGTTGGCTAAGATTTATATTCTATTTTCGAAATGAATTTTGCCTACACTATGCACTAGTAATAATATCAAATGTTCTTATTAATGCGTATCAAGCATCTTTGACTATCATAAGGAGAAATCTCCTCCGATTCTGTGTTTGCATTGTGTGTGTGTGCGGGAGGCCTTATGGTAGTCTCATTTTTAAAAGCATTGCGAATTGACTTTAAAAGTATTCCTCTATTTTGTTTTCAAAGATAAATAAACTGTTTTGAGTTCTCACACCAGTCACATGACTGACTCGGAGTTTGTTGTTTTCCTTCCTAAACTCTGGGTGCCCACCAATTTCCACACGGGCAGTCAAGAGTTAAGGTTTATTCAGGATATTCAGGAGTTGCTGGAGGCAAGATGGATGACATGGCGTATTACTAGTATATAGTATTTCTTTTCCGCTGTTGATGTTGTTTGTTGTTGTACACTCTGATGTAACGAAATGTAATGTAATGTAATAACTGATATAGTTCTTTGTTTAAAGATTATTCATTTATTTATTATATGTTGTTCCGCTGCGAATTGTGAGATTCTGATGTTGTTCTGTTATTTCTTTCTGTTCCGTTCTTTTCTCTTTTGTTTCTATCTTTTTCTCTCTTCTTCTACTTTTTCTTTTTCTAAGACCCTAACGGTACGGTTTTTCGGCTTTCGATTTCTCGGCAGTTGATACAGTGGACGTATTGATGTCGGTTTTCGTCAACGAAAAATCGCAAACGTTACATTTGGTATCAGAGCTTATGGTTAAGCGACAACTATGGCTCTGTTGGGTATTACTCGTTAGAGATAGAGTCAGTAGTACTCTAGAATGAGTGTGAGTGTAATAATAGATACGAGTGCGTATTTGTTAGTGAATATAAATTGTTTTATATTGTGTTTGCTTATCCGTTGAGCTGTTTGTGAATTCTGGTCGGTGTGTGGGACGCCATATTATCGATAGGGATTTCTAAACACTTAAACGAGACATGTCGACATAGTATTATTTTAAATTGGGTAAATGAAATAATTTTACCTCGATTATATTTTATATATATAAAGGAATAATTTTTCAGGATTATAAAGTGTATATATAATTGATTGCTTGGTTGTTGAAATATAAATATAAGCAAGTCAATCAAAGTTGTTTGAATAAAATAAATAAAAAACAACACTTATGAAAGAATAATTGTATAAGCTAAAGAATTATAAGTATGAAGTTATAATTAAAATAATTTACAAGTGTGAAATAATGTTATATGTAAGAAGTGAAATTATATAAGTAAAAGATTAGTAAATGTGATTTATAATCTGAAATAAAATTCCAGAGAAGTGTTTTGAAAAGATTTAATATTTTGGAAAATTGTTTTGGAGAGATGAAAGCTCTAAACTCTTTTCGGTCGTTGGAAAATAATTCTGATCATGATCATGACATCATCGGTGTTCATTTTCGGGTTTTCAAAAGAGGTATTGCTTCCAGATTATTTTAAATGAAGTTGTTTGGAAAATTTTAAGTTTGGTTTTGGGAATTAAAAAGATAATTTGAATTGATTTCAAAAATGGTTTTGAAAGTTTGAAAGGACTCTGGAATCCTATTTAAAATATTATGGGAATGATAAATGAATTGATAACTTATACAGATTGAATTTTGATAGGATAAATTTAACTTAAAGGATGGAGTTAAAATAAAGGAAGTGTAAGTAAATCAATAAAATCCAAGTTGAGAAAAATTTGAGTTGTCATCAAAGACATGTAATTTGAAATTTAACAAAAGGAAAGTTAAATAAATTGATTTGGATTTGATAAGATGTTTGAAATGGAATATAACTTAAGTGAAGTTGAATGAAGTTGATTTTTGGTGTCAAAATAAATTAATAAGTGAATTAATGAAATGAAATCATTAAGAATTTGAACTTGAGTTATATAAATGAAATTCAACTTTATATTGTTAAAGGAATTAGCAATTGAATTGATAATTGGATTGAATCTTAATCCATTAAATGTAAAGTGAATAAATTTGGTTGTATTGAATAAACATTGGTTGTTATTTGATTGTTGATTGATTGTATATAATTCATTAAGTGTTAATGAAATTGAATTGGCAAAATTGAAAGCTATGAAATTGAATTCAAATTGGAAGTAAATAAATTTGAATAGAATTGAATGTGAATTGGATTTATGTGACGACCCTGACTCGACCTTCGAAAATCGGCACCGAATACGACACTCGTATTCAAATGCCGCAGATCCAAACGTCGAACCTGGTTCGCTGGAGATTATAACACATTAAGTAAATAACACAGCGGAAGAAATGAATAACATATATCAATATACAACATGAATGATACAACAGAATGATACAATACATATCAACATACATCAGAGATATGATACAAGATAATAGCAGCGGAAAGAAAAGATAACACTAGCAGCGGAACAAAGCTCCAATATGGTCTTCAAGAAAGAACTCCAGTATCAGTAATCTCCATCTCCAAAGCACCAATCCAGAAATAGCTCGAACTCCAAATCAAGATGAAGAGAAGCAACTCAATCCAAATGCGATTGCCAAATCCTAAGGCTGAAAGCTGTCGAATCTACACCTACCATTGATTTCTGAAAACCCCAACTCTAGACTGCCCGTGTGGGAAATAGTGGGCACCCAGAGTTTAGGAAAGGAACAATAAACTCCAGGTCAGTCATGGGACTGGTATGAGCAAACAAAAACATTTGGTCTTTTAAAACAACAAAAGAATTTAAATTTGAAATCCGCAATGCTTTTTGGAAAATGAAACTACCATAAGGCCTCCCGCCACACACACAATGCAAACGCAGAATTGGAGGAGATTTCTCCTTATGATAGTCAAATATGCTTAATACGAGAAAATTCTTTGATATTATTACTATAAGTGCAAAGTGTGGAAAACCATTTCGAAAGTATAATATAAATCCTAGCCAACATACGACCAGTATCGTATGCCTACTATAGCTACCATCTAAACAGTGGGGCGCCACCATAAGTAGATGGCAGGTAATACAACTAAAACCGTACACGGCACGTATTGGATGAATGGATTTCCAACAAATGGTCAGGCTAAGGAACTTCCTACTGTCTATGGGATCGCCTCTGGCGGGACGTCCCGAGAACTAACGTTACGGTTAGATCTCTGCCAACACAAGGCCGGGTTACCTCTGTAACTAGGTAACTACTACACGAATATGTCATCCCCCGGTCCTTTGGGACCTTTATCCGAGCGCTCGCAACAACCACAAAGTATCACAAAGTAATAGATCTGCAGTATCCACATGAGTAAGTATCTGGGCTCCATACCATGATACCACCCTTTACCAGAAGGAAATGACATACCCTAAAGGGCGCGACCCTCATAACCTTGCCGCATCTTTCCTGTTTCGACCATTTCCGGGGTGTGAGGTCCCGATGCAGTCTCGTCCACAAAGCTACGCTTTGTGCAACAAAGCTATGCTTTGGGTCAACAGATGACCAAAGCAATGATCACAAAGATAAATGATCAAACAAATGATCATATCACAAATGATCAACCAATGATCATCACACAGCAGCACTCAGCATGCCACATTACCAAATTGGGAATATCATTGATAAATATCAACTACATAACCTCTGAGCTCGTACGTCTCAGAGAAGGGTGTTAAGCTAAGAGAATAAATTCTCCGCCACCAAGCAGAAATGTATTTGATAGAAATCAGTTAACATCTCAAAGTGTAATGTCGGACATACAACCATACAAGTCTGTTCCGGGTTCGAACAGAACCGAGGGCACTTTCGAAGAAGCCCTTGCAAATCCGGGTATCCACAATCCCGATCGGACTTCCCATCACTTAGGGAGAACTCTATACCGGAGCAACTCAGTGCAGAGTCAATCGACAGGTTATCCTATCGTTCTCACAAATACCCGGTCTTCACCACCGGTCTTCAAATGCTATCCATAACGTCGTATCACTATTCGGAATGGGCTATATGACACAAGGTCCTCTCCCGGCTAAACCGAATAATGAGCACAATATTTTAAAAACATATGGATATGGGATTTTAGCTAAGTCACAACTTATAAAATCCAAAACTTTCTTTTCAAATGGTTAAACAAATTACCATCTTTAAATCTTTAAACAAAAAGATTTATTTCACAAAGTTTCACCCGGTTCCACGAAGATCTATCCATAGATTTCAAAACAATTCCCACTTCAATTGGATTAACCCAATTAAATCTTTAAAATTAAAGATTTATAGCTTTCAAAACACGTTTCCAAGGATTTATCTAACGTTTGAAAAACTATTTTCATTTTAGACTTGAAGCCCTTTTACACACATTGGAAGTCCATTTCTTATAGGGAAGCAAATCTAATTTATACAAGTTGAAATCTAGAGTTGAATTTAAATTCCAAAACGTCACCTTTAAAATGGTTTTAAAAACCCATATAAACCCATTTATAAGCTGAATACCCTTTTTAACCCTAGTTCCCAAATTATAGAATTCAATTTCAAATATTGAATTCAAATTTAAATTAAATTATTTAAATTTCAAACCTCAATCAAGTTATTAAAAAATCACTTTTATTTTTGAAACTCTTTTTCAATAGCTTTAATTCTAATCCCAAAACTATTTGGATTTAAAAATACAATTTTTAAAAATATTTCAAAAATCTGTGACTTAACCCATTTCCACGTGAAATCCATATTTGTGTGTGTATAGTGTGGTCCAGGGGTTTTACACAATAGTGCGCAACATCATCAATCATCACAGATTCAATTATTACAATTCGATGTGGGTTTCGGATAACCAAATGGAATCCGACTCCCTGTCGCATCGAAATTCAAATGTCATTCTACGGGTCAAAGGGTTTGCATAACAATATATATATATATATATCACAGATATGACAGCTTAGCACAAACATCACATAGCATCACATCACGTATCAAATATATCAATCCATCACAGAACATCCAATAACAATCAAACATCTTTAATTAAGATGAATAAACCGTGTCGTTATAAATTTATTACCCTCATAATCACTTTTATTTGAAATCTTTAAACCAATGATCAATTATCATTAACTAAAATAAATTAAGTCTTAACCATCTTCATTTATTAATCATTTATTAATTATCTTAATTAATTATCCTTTAATTGTAATTAGTTAATCTTACTTACTTATTTCTCAATTAACTACAATACTTAATTAATCCTTAATTGATAATGATTTCTTAATCATTTTAAGTTAATTAATCCTTATTTATTATCCTTGATTTCATTACCTTAATTAACCATATTAGTAAATTATACTTTGAAGTAATTAAGCCTCAATATTTGATTAAATCATCTTTAATTATCTACTATAATTGCTTTCACTAAGTAATTGTTATTTTATTTAATCATTTATTTATTACTTGATTTATTAACTTAATAATTTAATGAATCCAAATCATTAAATTCCATTTATTTATTTTTAAGATAAAACATCTCTTACTTAAATAAAGCCTTTTTTTAAAAAAACAAATTCAAACTCAAAATTTTCCTTAATTTCAAAACTGAAATACATATTGAATCTTTATTTCCAAATTTAAACTTGATTCATTAAAGCTTTACTTACATTTTCATATTCATTTTAAAACCTGCAAACAACTTTCAGGTCTAAACCCTGAAAACAGTTTTTTTTAAATTTGATTTAAAACCAATCTTTAAACTTGTTCAAGATATTTCATTTTTGAAAACTTTGAATTCCAAACTCTATTTGAATTCAGATTTAACTTGCATTTAAATCAAATTACAACTTAAAATATGAGTTTCATTAAAAACATTAAAAACTACAAAACATCTTTCAGGTTTAAAACCTGAAACAGTTTAAATTTTGATTTAAACAGAAATTAAAACTTTGTTTAAATTTAAAAATTTCATCTTTAAAACTTTGAACTCAGAACTCCATTTGAATTTAGTTCAATTCATAGTTAAATCAACCCTACGCTAGAATTGAATTCAATTCAAATTTCTTTAAATAAAAACTGCAACTCTCTCTGGATTAAAACCTGCAACTGTTTTGAACTTTTGATTTAAAACAGAAATTTAAATCTTGATTAAATTTAAGATTTTACTTCTAAAAAACCTTTGAATTCAAAGCTACATTTGAATTCTGTTTCTACTTCCACCTAATATCAAATTTCCACTCTAAAATTTAAATTTCATTCAACTTGCAAACTCTCAGTTATAAAACCTGAAACAATTTTGATTTTGATTTAAACAGAAATTAAAACTTTGTTTAAATTTAAAAATTTCATTTTTTTTTTTAAAAAAAAACCTTAACTCAAAACTTCACTTAAATTCAGTATCAATTCATACTTGAATTAAGTTTCCAACCTAAAATATGAATTCCATTTAAAACTGCAACTACAGGATTTAAGACCAGAAACTGTTTGTTTTAAATTTTGATTTAAAACAGAATTTAAACTTGTTTAAATTTAAAAGTTCCATTTTTTAAAAACTTTGAACTTCAAACCTTATTTGAACTCAGTTTTAACATCCTAAGTTAAACTTTAGTTTGCATTTTATTTCAAACTTTAAAAATCTGGAAAACAGTTTCCTGTTTCCTGAATTCTGCATTTACATTATTTCAAAATAAGAATTCAAACTATTTGAATTCATCCTTAGATTCAAGTTAAATCTTAAGTTCAAATTGCCAGATTTAATTTTAGCTTTAATTTTTTAAAGTTTTTAAAGTAAACAGAACAGGTTCTGTTGTAAAAACCTGAACACATACACCCTGCACTCCCCTATTTTACTTCGAGTTAATATCCCTTCTGCTTCGAGTTTCCACCACTTTTCCCCGAGACCAACCCGAGGCACAAACTCTGCAACCCAGAACGTCAACCCACCACCATCACAAACATGCACAGTCTAATTAACTAACCCCACAGAAGCTTTTAAACCTGATGCATGTTTCAAATATCCATGTTTTTAAACATGCATTAAAGTTTTTAAACTTGTTTTGAATAATTTAAAGATGTTTACAATCTTACTTTTTTTTTTTGAACTATTGCCTGTTGTGATTTTATTTCAGCAGTAACAGGTTTTTATTTTTACTTTTCTAATTTAGAATATTTCAAACCTAAACTATATTGTACAAACACAATTTGTTCACACCATACTTCCTAACTAAGATTCAGACAAAATAAGTGGATTTGTGTTTAAATCCAAGAAATAACAGAAACATGTCTGCAGAAATTCACATCTCACTCCTTTGCATACTCAAGCATAATCACATCCAAACATTCAATGCTAATTACATGCAACAACAAAAATGAAAATAAGAAATGGGTTTGAGAGTTTGCTCACTGTTTTGTTGCTCAGAGAAGAACAGAGACATAGGAGTGTTGACAGTTTCAAATGCCCGAACCCTCTTTTTTTTTCTGTGATTGCTTGGCATTTCCCTTTTGATTTGTTTAAGTGCTTTGAACTGCTCCCTGATTAATTTCCAGATTTACTTTGTTTTGGTTATCCTCCCCTCAGATTGAAGATGATAAAGTTAGTTAAATCTTTTGTTTTGTTACTGATTACAACATTAACTCAAATTTTAAAAAGAAATTTTTCACTTGCCTTTATAATTTATTTCCAGAAAAATCTTGCATTATCTCTGGCCCAAACTGAAGCTCTTCTTTTCTTCTTTTTATAAAACAAATCTGCAGTTTAAATTGGTTTATTACAACTTGATTTTCTTAATTTATTCAAGACAAAAGAAAAATAAATAAATTACTTACTTACAGGTTACTGTTTTTTTTAGCTTCAGATTTAAGGTTGTCTGATCTTCAAGTTTGCATTGTCTCCCAAATCTTCTTTTTGTCTTAAGTTCTCAGTTTTGAATTTCTTTAGCTCAGTCGAATCTGTGCTTGCTTCCTGGCTTTGTTTACTTAAATTATAATGAGCTGCAGCTTTGAGATGATCTTGGAATTTGCTTCTGTTTTCATTTGAAATTTGTTTTCTTTTCTGATTTTGAACAGCCCAGGATTTTGAAATGTGTGAGGCAAATCTCATTCTCAGATTTGCTAAGATATGGTATGATTCCAACATGGAAAGATGTAAAGTTTCCTTGTTATTTTAAATTTGATTATTTTATTAAGTAATTGTGCCATTTGTAGTATATAGATATGTAAGATCTTAAAGTATGTTTGCATTTGTTTGTACATGTTTATTTTTAAATTTTTTTTATAAGACAAAAGGAAATTTTTTTAATATATTTTATGTCATATTTGCTTTGTAAATGAATACACCTCTTATTTCATTTGTATGTGTACATATACAATGTTGAAAATTCTTTTTTTTTTTAAAAAAAAAAATATTTATTATTTCAAGGTTTCTAAACTCAAAAGAAATTGGAGTTTATTTCATGTATAGCTTGTTGTTTATTTTTATTTGTTTGAGATTTTCTTTCAATTTTTTCCCAAATTTCTAATATAAATTTCTATATAAAATCAAAATTATTTATTTATTCTAGAAATTTTCTAATTAATTCATAATTTATTTCAAAAAATTAATTTAATTGCCAAATTAAACTTGATGAATTTTCAGTAATGTTACAGATTTCCCCCCTTAAAAGAATTTCGTCCTCGAAATTGCAAAGAAGACGAGAAAGAAAAGAAAATAGATAAAGAAATGATTGATCAGATCAGAATCGAGATATTTATTCTGCATTTGGTCTACCCAAATCAGAATATCAATAATATGAGAACGAACTCATACAATTATTACACAGATATTTGGGTCCACCGGTCTACGAATGTGCAAGGGTATTGATTAGTTCGAAGGAATAACTAATCGTTCGTAGAATATATCGGATCCCAAAAAAATAAATATATAGATTAAATCTTCATATTAGTTAACCAGTTTACTTAATTTAAAATTTCCAATTTATTTAATTTTTCAATTTCAAATTCATTAGAGTTTAGATCGAAAAGCTGATAAGAAATCGATGAAGATACAAAGTAAGAATTTTCTACAACGATACGTATAGCCATCATCACACCGAAACTTCTTTCTGGAGCTGCTACGAAGCAATCAAAAAGAATTCGAAATCGAATCAAAGGAGATTGATAGAGAAAAGATATTTCCACTGTTGCAGGGTATTGACCATTTGTAGTGGTACTCCCCTGTCCCCTATCTCGTCCTCTTCTCGCACTCATACTCACTATCAGTGGATAGTAAGAGAATTTGCTGAGGCGTTCGAACAGATATCTTAGGGATATACTCATTCTAGGTTTTACTTCACCCTATCTCTAATGAGTTACTTAATGTGTTATACTCCTGAGCTAAGGTTTTAACCATCAGCTCTGATACCACTTGTGACGACCCTGACTCGACCTTCGAAAATCGGCACCGAATACGACACTCGTATTCAAATGCCGCAGATCCAAACGTCGAACCTGGTTCGCCGGAGCTTATAACACATTAAGTAAATAACACAGCGAAAGAAATGAATAACATATATCAATATACAACATGAATGATACAACAGAATGATACAATAGATATCAACATACATCAGAGATATGATACAAGATAATAGCAGCGGAAAGAAAAGATAACACTAGCAGCGGAACAAAGCTCCAATATGGTCTTCAAGAAAGAACTCCAGTATCAGTAATCTCCATCTCCAAAGCACCAATCCAGAAATAGCTCGAACTCCAAATCAAGATGAAGAGAAGCAACTCAATCCAAATGCGATTGCCAAATCCTAAGGCTGAAAGCTGTCGAATCTACACCTACCATTGATTTCTGAAAAACCCAACTCTAGACTGCCCGTGTGGGAAATAGTGGGCACCCAGAGTTTAGGAAAGGAACAATAAACTCCAGGTCAGTCATGGGACTGGTATGAGCAAACAAAAACATTTGGTCTTTTAAAACAACAAAAGAATTTAAATTTGAAATCCGCAATGCTTTTTGGAAAATGAAACTACCATAAGGCCTCCCGCCACACACACAATGCAAACGCAGAATTGGAGGAGATTTCTCCTTATGATAGTCAAATATGCTTAATACGAGAAAATTCTTTGATATTATTACTATAAGTGCAAAGTGTGGAAAACCATTTCGAAAGTATAATATAAATCCTAGCCAACATACGACCAGTATCGTATGCCTACTATAGCTACCATCTAAACAGTGGGGCACCACCATAAGTAGATGGCAAGTAATACAACTAAAACCGTACACGGCACGTATTGGATGAATGGATTTCCAACAAATGGTCAGGCTAAGGAACTTCCTACTGTCTATGGGATCGCCTCTGGCGGGACGTCCCGAGAACTAACGTTACGGTTAGATCTCTGCCAACACAAGGCCGGGTTACCCCTGTAACTAGGTAACTACTACACGAATATGTCATCCCCCGGTCCTTTGGGACCTTTATCTGAGCGCTCGCAACAACCACAAAGTATCACAAAGTAATAGATCTGCTGTATCCACATGAGTAAGTATCTGGGCTCCATACCATGATACCACCCTTTACCAGAAGGAAATGACATACCCTAAAGGGCGCGACCCTCATAACCTTGCCGCATCTTTCCTGTTTCGACCATTTCCGGGGTGTGAGGTCCTGATGCAGTCTCGTCCACAAAGCTACGCTTTGTGCAACAAAGCCATGCTTTGGGTCAACAGATGACCAAAGCAATGATCACAAAGATAAATGATCAAACAAATGATCATATCACAAATGATCAACCAATGATCATCACACAGCAGCACTCAGCATGCCACATTACCAAATTGGGAATATCATTGATAAATATCAACTACATAACCTCTGAGCTCGTACGTCTCAGAGAAGGGTGTTAAGCTAAGAGAATAAATTCTCCGCCACCAAGCAGAAATGTATTTGATAGAAATCAGTTAACATCTCAAAGTGTAATGTCGGACATACAACCATACAAGTCTGTTCCGGGTTCGAACAGAACCGAGGGCACTTTCGAAGAAGCCCTTGCAAATCCGGGTATCCACAATCCCGATCGGACTTCCCATCACTTAGGGAGAACTCTATACCGGAGCAACTCAGTGCAGAGTCAATCGACAGGTTATCCTATCGTTCTCACAAATACCCGGTCTTCACCACCGGTCTTCAAATGCTATCCATAACGTCGTATCACTATTCGGAATGGGCTATATGACACAAGGTCCTCTCCCGGCTAAACCGAATAATGAGCGCAATATTTTAAAAACATATGGATATGGGATTTTAGCTAAGTCACAACTTATGAAATCCAAAACTTTCTTTTCAAATGGTTAAACAAATTACCATCTTTAAATCTTTAAACAAAAAGATTTATTTCACAAAGTTTCACCCGGTTCCACGAAGATCTATCCATAGATTTCAAAACAATTCCCACTTCAATTGGATTAACCCAATTAAATCTTTAAAATTAAAGATTTATAGCTTTCAAAACACGTTTCCAAGGATTTATCTAACGTTTGAAAAACTATTTTCATTTTAGACTTGAAGCCCTTTTACACACATTGGAAGTCCATTTCTTATAGGGAAGCAAATCTAATTTATACAAGTTGAAATCTAGAGTTGAATTTAAATTCCAAAACGTCACCTTTAAAATGGTTTTAAAAACCCATATAAACCCATTTATAAGCTGAATACCCTTTTTAACCCTAGTTCCCAAATTATAGAATTCAATTTCAAATATTGAATTCAAATTTAAATTAAATTATTTAAATTTCAAACCTCAATCAAGTTATTAAAAAATCACTTTTATTTTTGAAACTCTTTTTCAATAGCTTTAATTCTAATCCCAAAACTATTTGGATTTAAAAATACAATTTTTAAAAATATTTCAAAAATCTGTGACTTAACCCATTTCCACGTGAAATCCATATTTGTGTGTGTATAGTGTGGTCCAGGGGTTTTACACAATAGTGCGCAACATCATCAATCATCACAGATTCAATTATTACAATTCGATGTGGGTTTCGGATAACCAAATGGAATCCGACTCCCTGTCGCATCGAAATTCAAATGTCATTCTACGGGTCAAAGGGTTTGCATAACAATATATATATATATATATATCACAGATATGACAGCTTAGCACAAACATCACATAGCATCACATCACGTATCAAATATATCAATCCATCACAGAACATCCAATAACAATCAAACATCTTTAATTAAGATGAATAAACCGTGTCGTTATAAATTTATTACCCTCATAATCACTTTTATTTGAAATCTTTAAACCAATGATCAATTATCATTAACTAAAATAAATTAAGTCTTAACCATCTTCATTTATTAATCATTTATTAATTATCTTAATTAATTATCCTTTAATTGTAATTAGTTAATCTTACTTACTTATTTCTCAATTAACTACAATACTTAATTAATCCTTAATTGATAATGATTTCTTAATCATTTTAAGTTAATTAATCCTTATTTATTATCCTTGATTTCATTACCTTAATTAACCATATTAGTAAATTATACTTTGAAGTAATTAAGCCTCAATATTTGATTAAATCATCTTTAATTATCTACTATAATTGCTTTCACTAAGTAATTGTTATTTTATTTAATCATTTATTTATTACTTGATTTATTAACTTAATAATTTAATGAATCCAAATCATTAAATTCCATTTATTTATTTTTAAGATAAAACATCTCTTACTTAAATAAAGCCTTTTTTTAAAAAAACAAATTCAAACTCAAAATTTTCCTTAATTTCAAAACTGAAATACATATTGAATCTTTATTTCCAAATTTAAACTTGATTCATTAAAGCTTTACTTACATTTTCATATTCATTTTAAAACCTGCAAACAACTTTCAGGTCTAAACCCTGAAAACAGTTTTTTTTTAAATTTGATTTAAAACCAATCTTTAAACTTGTTCAAGATATTTCATTTTTGAAAACTTTGAATTCCAAACTCTATTTGAATTCAGATTTAACTTGCATTTAAATCAAATTACAACTTAAAATATGAGTTTCATTAAAAACATTAAAAACTACAAAACATCTTTCAGGTTTAAAACCTGAAACAGTTTAAATTTTGATTTAAACAGAAATTAAAACTTTGTTTAAATTTAAAAATTTCATCTTTAAAACTTTGAACTCATAACTCCATTTGAATTTAGTTCAATTCATAGTTAAATCAACCCTACGCTAGAATTGAATTCAATTCAAATTTCTTTAAATAAAAACTGCAACTCTCTCTGGATTAAAACCTGCAACTGTTTTGAACTTTTGATTTAAAACAGAAATTTAAATCTTGATTAAATTTAAGATTTTACTTCTAAAAAACCTTTGAATTCAAAGCTACATTTGAATTCTGTTTCTACTTCCACCTAATATCAAATTTCCACTCTAAAATTTAAATTTCATTCAACTTGCAAACTCTCAGTTATAAAACCTGAAACAATTTTGATTTTGATTTAAACAGAAATTAAAACTTTGTTTAAATTTAAAAATTTCATTTTTTTTTAAAAAAAAAAAACCTTAACTCAAAACTTCACTTAAATTCAGTATCAATTCATACTTGAATTAAGTTTCCAACCTAAAATATGAATTCCATTTAAAACTGCAACTACAGGATTTAAGACCAGAAACTGTTTGTTTTAAATTTTGATTTAAAACAGAATTTAAACTTGTTTAAATTTAAAAGTTCCATTTTTTAAAAACTTTGAACTTCAAACCTTATTTGAACTCAGTTTTAACATCCTAAGTTAAACTTTAGTTTGCATTTTATTTCAAACTTTAAAAATCTGGAAAACAGTTTCCTGTTTCCTGAATTCTGCATTTACATTATTTCAAAATAAGAATTCAAACTATTTGAATTCATCCTTAGATTCAAGTTAAATCTTAAGTTCAAATTGCCAGATTTAATTTTAGCTTTATTTTTTTAAAGTTTTTAAAGTAAACAGAACAGGTTCTGTTGTAAAAACCTGAACACATACACCCTGCACTCCCCTATTTTACTTCGAGTTAATATCCCTTCTGCTTCGAGTTTCCACCACTTTTCCCCAAGACCAACCCGAGGCACAAACTCTGCAACCCAGAACGTCAACCCACCACCATCACAAACATGCACAGTCTAATTAACTAACCCCACAGAAGCTTTTAAACCTGATGCATGTTTCAAATATCCATGTTTTTAAACATGCATTAAAGTTTTTAAACTTGTTTTGAATAATTTAAAGATGTTTACAATCTTACTTTTTTTTTTTGAACTATTGCCTGTTGTGATTTTATTTCAGCAGTAACAGGTTTTTATTTTTACTTTTCTAATTTAGAATATTTCAAACCTAAACTATATTGTACAAACACAATTTGTTCACACCATACTTCCTAACTAAGATTCAGACAAAATAAGTGGATTTGTGTTTAAATCCAAGAAATAACAGAAACATGTCTGCAGAAATTCACATCTCACTCCTTTGCATACTCAAGCATAATCACAT
Organism: Allium cepa; assembly: GCA_030765085.1. Classification (NCBI taxonomy): domain Eukaryota; kingdom Viridiplantae; phylum Streptophyta; class Magnoliopsida; order Asparagales; family Amaryllidaceae; genus Allium; species Allium cepa. The sequence goes on from CM060942.1 coordinate 621,677,810, forward strand.
CCAAACATTCAATGCTAATTACATGCAACAACAAAAATGAAAATAAGAAATGGGTTTGAGAGTTTGCTCACTGTTTTGTTGCTCAGAGAAGAACAGAGACATAGGAGTGTTGACAGTTTCAAATGCCCGAACCCTCTTTTTTTTTTCTATGATTGCTTGGCATTTCCCTTTTGATTTGTTTAAGTGCTTTGAACTGCTCCCTGATTAATTTCCAGATTTACTTTGTTTTGGTTATCCTCCCCTCAGATTGAAGATGATAAAGTTAGTTAAATCTTTTGTTTTGTTACCGATTACAACATTAACTCAAATTTTAAAAAGAAATTTTTCACTTGCCTTTATAATTTATTTCCAGAAAAATCTTGCATTATCTCTGGCCCAAACTGAAGCTCTTCTTTTCTTCTTTTTATAAAACAAATCTGCAGTTTAAATTGGTTTATTACAACTTGATTTTCTTAATTTATTGAAGACAAAAGAAAAATAAATAAATTACTTACTTACAGGTTACTGTTTTTTTTTAGCTTCAGATTTAAGGTTGTCTGATCTTCAAGTTTGCATTGTCTCCCAAATCTTCTTTTTGTCTTAAGTTCTCAGTTTTGAATTTCTTTAGCTCAGTCGAATCTGTGCTTGCTTCCTGGCTTTGTTTACTTAAATTATAATGAGCTGCAGCTTTGAGATGATCTTGGAATTTGCTTCTGTTTTCATTTGAAATTTGTTTTCTTTTCTGATTTTGAACAGCCCAGGATTTTGAAATGTGTGAGGCAAATCTCATTCTCAGATTTGCTAAGATATGGTATGATTCCAACATGGAAAGATGTAAAGTTTCCTTGTTATTTTAAATTTGATTATTTTATTAAGTAATTGTGCCATTTGTAGTATATAGATATGTAAGATCTTAAAGTATGTTTGCATTTGTTTGTACATGTTTATTTTAAAAAAAAATTATAAGACAAAAGGAATTTTTTTAATATATTTTATGTCATATTTGCTTTGTAAATGAATACACCTCTTATTTCATTTGTATGTGTACATATACAATGTTGAAAATTCTTTTTTTTTTTTAAAAAAAAAAAATATTTATTATTTCAAGGTTTCTAAACTCAAAAGAAATTGGAGTTTATTTCATGTATAGCTTGTTATTTATTTTTATTTGTTTGAGATTTTCTTTCAATTTTTTCCCAAATTTCTAATATAAATTTCTATATAAAATCAAAATTATTTATTTATTCTAGAAATTTTCTAATTAATTCATAATTTATTTCAAAAAATTAATTTAATTGCCAAATTAAACTTGATGAATTTTCAGTAATGTTACAATTTAATTGGTGAATGTAAACTAACTGAAAATTGGACATGAATGAATGTTAGTAAATCCAATGTTAATGAATCAAATGTGATTTAAATTGAAAACCAGTTCATTGAATATTAATGAGAATATGAAAGAATATTGATTTTGGTTATGGATGATAGTTGGTTGATGTTTGCATTTGTTGCTTTAGTTGCATTTGTTATATTATGCAGTTGTTATGTTGCTATATGTTGTATATTGATACTATTTTCATATATGCATGATTCTCATGTTGTTGTTGAGTGTTTAGTAGGTGTGGATCGCGTTTGCTTCGCATTTGGAGCTCGCTTTCGCGCTATATTAGCCGTATATGCTCGCTAATAATATAATAAGGTACATATCTCGGATTACATACCGTACTTTTACACTTTTTCCCTACGAGATGCCTCATCACTTGATGAGATGTATATTTGTGATATATATACTGTCATTTTTTTTCGGATCGAGCCGCGCAAAGGAGACTATGACGAATTTTTCGGAAAATTTAAGGCGTTAGAAAATTTTTGGAAATTTTGGGGATATTTGTGAAAACTATAACTTTGATTTTGGAATTGGAAGTTAAACAATAGTAGTTGTTTTTGAAAAGATGACTAAGTATAGATTTGAAAACTTAGTAAATATTATGGTAAGAAGTTTAAACTTGTTTTGGAAAGTTAATGGATTCTATAACTTTTTCTTACCTGGAAATTTCGAGGACGAAATTCTTTTAGGGGGGGAAGTATGTAACGACCCAGAATTTTTGATAATTTAAATTTGTATATTTAATTAATTTTAAATATAAATAAGTGAAATTTATAAGTCGAATAATTTTATTTCGAATAATTGGGTTTAATTGGATAATTAAATGAATAATTTAATATGTGAAAATACAGAAATAATTGAAAATAGGGTTAAATATGATTGAAAATGATTTGTAAAATTTTATTATATCATATTGGAGTTAGAATGATATTTTAGAACTTTTAAAATCGAATTAAAAGTTTATTTGTGAAAATTGAATATTTTAATATTTAATTATCGACTGAAAAATAGCCAATTTTTGAACAGTCTCAGAATTTGACGAAACTAGTTCCATTGGATCCGTAATAGTTTGTTATTATCGGATTTCAATTTTCGTAGCAATCGGAGTTACCGTTTGACCGTGGCAGCTCGAAACGCATCGAATTGTTTTTTTTATTTTAAATCGGCGAGTTAAAATAGCCATTTTTCAAAATGTCTCGGATTTCGACGAAACCAGTTTCATCGGATCCGTAATGTGATTTTATTGTAAGATTTCAAATTTCAAGTCGATTGGATTTACCGTTTGTCCGGTACGAATTAAAACGCATCAAAATCGGTTTAAATCGGTTTAATTTAAATTGATCGTTTATTGCCATATCTCACACATACGATCGAATTAGCTTCCGAAACCTGTTCCATTGTGTCCGGAACGCAGGGTAAACCCTAGAAACGCCGGTCACCGCGCGTAAATCGGAGTTTGGAAAATCCGGATGAATAGTGATTTTTTGGTGAAATTTCTATAAAAGCACCTCATATTCACCATTTGCAAAAAAATTAAAAACCTAACCCTAGAAACTAACCTAGCCGCCAGTTTATCAGTTTCAATGGCCGAGGTTTTCCCTCGTTTCTACTCGATTTCCTCATGATCTATCGACTTTTAGGAGGATCTTCCAACTGGGAAGTCGTGGAGCATCTCCAGCTCAACAGATCTGTGCGGCGGTGATCGACTATCGAGTGTCGTGGTGGCCAGAAATTGATGGCAAAGGACCTGCGTTTGAGCGCGTTTTCCCAAGCGATGACGTGACCGAGCTCGACCATATTTTGGCCAATGGAGGCGTTCGAGTTGCGCTACGATATGCTGGGCTCTGATCGACTTCAAAGTGAACATAGAGGTGCGTCGATCTAGGGTTTTAAGGCGGCTTCTATGTGTTTAAGCATGTGATTGAACGAAGGGGAGAAGACAGAGGCAAACGCGGCCGAGATCTGGTTATAGGAAATGTGCGGCCACGATGGAATTAGGGTATAAAATAAAAAAATAGATTAGTATATTAATTTTATTTAAATATTTATAATTTTAAACTGTCATAACTTTGTCGTACGAGGTCGAAAAATTTCAAAATGAAGTGCGTTGGAACCGTATGGACGAATACTACACAATGAAACTAGATTGGAGTCGTTTGGAGTTAGCAAAAAATTTGGGTAAAATTAAACGTCCGTTTAATTTTATTCGAAATAAAACGCTGCAAATTGCTATCGGAAAATCAAGGTGAGAACTTCTCACTCAATCGAACAGTTTCGATTTAAATTTTAAATAGTTAGATTTAAAATTGTTGATTGTATGTTGAATGATGATTACAGTTATTGATTGCTGTTTGATTGTGATATTAGATATAATAGGATATATCTATATATAGCAATATATATATATATATATATATATATATATATATATATATTTTGGCATATGTATATATTGGAATTGATTTCCCGCGTTGTATAGCGGATGAGACCCTATTGCGCCGCCTATTAAGCGGATAATATTTTAAATCCCATATACCGCGATAATTCCGTACTGGAGCGGAATTGGTATTGTGCTAATATTTTTGGATGCAGGGAAACAGGTTGGAGGGATCCAACTGGATTCCTCAACTGTATTGATTTATTTACAGATATTTTGATATTTGTTGAATATCATATCGATATATGATATTTGGATGTCGTGATTGACTATTTGGTGCTGCTGCATCATCGGATCCATTTCTGAAGTTTTAAAATAATGATTTTTGGTTTTAAAAGGATTTTTAAAGTGATTTTTCGAAGTATATGCTTTTATTAAATTTTGAATTGGTTCATTTTAAATAATTAAAACGTTATAAATTTTTATGTTATAAAAATTACTGTTTGTGTAAAATATAACCAAATTAAGATTTTTGAAATAAATAGTGATTAATTTATAAAATGGTTTAACTGGGAATTTTGAATTATTATAAACGGTTTATATAAAAGGTTTATAAAATTGATATTTATAAATTAAAAATACTGGAATTATAAAACGAGTTTTATAAGTAATAAAGTGAAATAAAAATGGATTTCATAAGTGAATTGAGATTTATAAATTTATGAAGTATGAATATATAAAATGGATAGATTGTGTAAAATATAAGATTTATAAGTAATCAACTTATAAATCGGATTTTGGCATTTAAAATGAGATATAAAAAGGATTTTTATAAATAGAAGTTTATAAAAATATAAATGGAGTTTATAAACGTTGTTTATAAATCCGAAATCAATTGAATTTGATAAGTTGGATATAAGAATGTATGAAAGGAATTATATTCACGATTTTGGACAGTGAATATATTATTAAATGAAATGGATATGTTTTGGGGAAGGAATATTATGAAATGAAGTTAATGATTTTAAAGACGTTTTAAATTGCATTAAGTATCGAATACATAGATTTCAACATTCATTGTTGAAATAGACGTTTTCGAGAAATAGAAGGAAATGGTGGACTATAACACTGTTGTTATAGTAAATGGTTTCCGAAAGGAAATGTTTTTTATAGTATTGGGATTTATATATCTATTTAAACTTTGAATCCCTATACTGGTGATTTTGGGTCGTCGTAACGATGTTTTACGTAACATTCGCTTTGACCCAAACAAATGTGTTTAAGAGAATGATTTCTTAAAGAATGAAATATATACTTAATTTTCGATTTAAGTATATTGAATATTTTCTAAGTATTGAAAATAAATGGATTTGTGATGTACTTATTATTAAATAAGTATGGAAATATTTTTCCAATGTGAAATAAACGTTTTAGAATTTATCCTTGTAAAGATAAATTGAAAGTGAATATTTGAAATCGATTGAAAATCGTATATCATAAATATTTTGGGATTATAAATTCACTAAGGACTTTGTAAAAGAAAAGGGAAATTGTTAAAAAATAAACGTTGATTTATTTTTGAAGTGTGGGAATTGATTTACGGATTTGGAACGTAAATATAAAGTAAATCGGTAAGGATTTATTTAATTGGTTTAAATGAACCATGTTGAAATGAAAGTATTTCCGAGTAAGGAAAATGAGAAATTTGTTTTCAAAAGTTGATAAAGTATTGAAAAGTGATTTGAAAATTGGTTTTCAAATGTTGAAGCGTGGGAAATTTTATATCTAGTAAAGATATTTTGGAAAGTAAATAATTTGGGAAATTATAAGGAATTTGTTGATGTTGAGCATGCCTATTGATAGTTAAATAATCCGACTATCAATATTTACCTTTAAATATGTATTTGTTGTGAATTGCTTGAATTTGAATGCCACACTTATTTTTGAATAAGCTCTCACTATTCGGGTTAGCCGGGAAAGGACCTTGGGGTCGTATAACCCATTCCGAGTATGTGATACGTCGTAATGGATTGCATTTGATGACCGGTGTTGAAGACCGGATATTTGTGAAAACGGAAGGATTACCGTCGAGTTACTCTACATCTGCTGATCTCCGATATAGAGGTTTTATCACCCTTAGTGACGGGAAGTCCAGTCGTGATTAGTGAATATTCGGATTGCAAGGACTTCTTTGTAAGTGCCTTCGGTTCTGTTCGATCCCGGAACAGACTTGTATAGATTGTATGTCTGACATTACAAATTGAGATATAAAGCTGATTTCTTTCAAATATATTTCTGTTGGTGGCGGAGAATTTATTCTCTTAGCTTAACACCCTTCTCTGAGACGTACGAGCTCAGAGGTTATATAGTTGAAGGTTATTAGTGATATACTCTCAATTTGGTAGTGTGGCATGCTGAGTGTTGCTGTGAAATGATCATTGTGTTGATCATTTGTGATAGGATCATTTATTTGATCATTTATCTTGGTGATCATTTCTATGATCATTTGTTGACCCAAAGCACGGCTTTTGTATAAAGTGTGGCTTTGTGGACGAGACTTCGTCGGACCTCACACCCCGGAAATGGTCAAAACAGGAAGGATGCGGCAAGGTTATTAGGGGTAGCGCCCTTTAGTGTATGTCATTCCTTCTGGATAGAGGTGGTATCATGGTATGGAGCCCAGATATTTAACCTATGTTGTTGCTGTATATTTTGTGGTTGTTGGAAATCGAGGATCCTCGGATAGATCGGTTACGATCGGGGAATGACATATTCGTGTCAGTAGTTACCCAGTTAGGGGTAACCCGGCCTTGTGTTGGCAGAGATCCGGTTTGGTTCTCGAGGACGTCCTTCCAGAGGCGTTCTCATGTGGCAATGGGAAGTTCCTTGGCCTAACCATTTGTTGGAAATCCAATTCCCAATACGAAACCCTGTACGGTTTTAGTTGTAGAACCTATCATTCACTTATGGTGGCGCCCCACTGTTTGGATGGTAGCTATAGTAGACATAGTTCGAAATGTCTATGTTGGCTAAGATTTATATTCTATTTTCGAAATGAATTTTGCCTACACTATGCACTAGTAATAATATCAAATGTTCTTATTAATGCGTATCAAGCATCTTTGACTATCATAAGGAGAAATCTCCTCCGATTCTGTGTTTGCATTGTGTGTGTGTGCGGGAGGCCTTATGGTAGTCTCATTTTTAAAAGCATTGCGAATTGACTTTAAAAGTATTCCTCTATTTTGTTTTCAAAGATAAATAAACTGTTTTGAGTTCTCACACCAGTCACATGACTGACTCGGAGTTTGTTGTTTTCCTTCCTAAACTCCGGGTGCCCACCAATTTCCACACGGGCAGTCAAGAGTTAAGGTTTATTCAGGATATTCAGGAGTTGCTGGAGGTAAGATGGATGGCATGGCGTATTACTAGTATATAGTATTTCTTTTCCGCTGTTGATGTTGTTTGTTGTTGTACACTCTGATGTAATGAAATGTAATGTAATGTAATAACTGATATAGTTCTTTGTTTAAAGATTATTCATTTATTTATTATATGTTGTTCCGCTGCGAATTGTGAGATTCAGATGTTGTTCTGTTATTTCTTTCTGTTTCGATCTTTTCTCTTTAGTTTCTATCTTTTTTTCTCTTCTTCTACTTTTTCTTTTTCTAAGACCATAACGGTACGGTTTTTGGGCTTTCGATTTCTCGGCAGTTGATACAGTAGACGTATTGATGTCGGTTTTCGTCAACGAAAAATCGCAAACGTTACATATTTTGTTGTAGTGATGTCAACTTTACAACGGTCCTAAAATGTCCGTTGTAAAAGGTACCCTAATTTTTAATTATACTAGAGTCTTTGTTAAACCAGGCCGGCCCTTTTATTTCGTTCATCGCTCTGTAAAAATGTTGGTCTTCGTTCCTCTTTGCTCGAAATTAGGGTTTTGGGAAAATTGAAGCTGCCGTCTTCAATTGCTCGATCTAATTACTCTCTTCTTTTAGCACACGGCTAAAGGGGATCTTCGTTAGATCTACTCACGATGCTAAAGGGGAAGTTCGACAGCGGCGTGCCACTGGAAGTGATCACTGATCGCGACGTCCTTATGCTCTCAACGACGTCGTTCGCTATTCTCGTTGGTTGTGCTATAAATTTTCTTTTGCATCGATCCAGCAACAAAGCTAATAAGGCAGCGGAGATGCCTAGACAGGCTGTGATCAATAAGGAGAAGGAGGTTGAAGATGGGAAGAAGAAGGTTACTATTTTTTTCGGTACTCAGACTGGCACTGCTGAAGGATTTTCCAAGGTTCGATTTGCTCACTCTTTTTTTTTTACAGAAAAAAGTCTTGGTCGGAAATTAATTTATTTTATTTTATTTAGACCTTGGCAGCAGAGGCGAATGCAAGATACGAGAAAGCGACGTTCAAAATTGTAGACATTGTAAGGAATCTTTATTCTTTCATTTCGATTTTTGATTATACGAAAATGTTGTAATATTTTGGTCCTTTTGGTGCATTGTCATTAGGATGATTATGCAGTTGATGATGATGAACAGAGCGAATAAATTGCTTCGTCTCCAATTCAGATAATTGTTTGCGCATCTCCTCATTTTCCTTATTAGACACGCGATAAGGAGGACGAGTAATAGGTTGAGCCCTAGGAATAAGCTTAATTTTGAACTCAATTGCTCGCTTAGGTGGTAGACCTACAACGGGCTCAAATATGTCGGAAAATTCACGAACAACGTGAATAAGAGAAATAATATCTTCCTCATCATCATTATCGTCATCGCGAGGATTTAAAGAATATAAAGATGCAACCAAGCTGGAATCCGAATCTTTAAGATTAATAGAAATCTGCTTAACAGATTGAGGATGTCGAAGATGAATAGTCCGCCCAGGACATAGGATATGAGCTTTATAACGGTTAAGCCAATCCATTCCCAAAATCATTCCAAAGCCTAAATAACGTATGACATGCAAATCGGGTAGGAAAGAAAAATCACACAAAATAATCTCGACATCTTTACAAAGCAAACTAAGAGTTGCAGATCCGCCAACTGAATTCGAAATTCTCAAAGAAGTCATTAAAGCAACAACACTTAAAGAAAAAGTATCAACAAGTTCTTTTGATATAAAAGAATGGGATGCACCCGTATCAAAAAGAACTCGAACGGGTTGATCACGAAATATAATGGTGCCATCAAGGATAGAATGACACATACCTTGACCACGAGATGTGTTGCCAGGGGCTTGAGCAACATTAAGCTTTCCCTCCTTCCTATTTTGAAGTTTGGGACAAGAAGATAAATAATGATCCGGACTTTTGCAATAGCGACAAGTACGAGGCTTTGAACACTTGTTCGCAAAATGGTCTTTGGAACCACAGTTAAAGCATTTCCCTTCAGTAGAGGAAAAAGTCTTCGCAGCAGGAGTTGCCTGTTTACCCTTTTTACTGGGATAAGGACCTTTGAATTTGTTTGGCCTCTTCTTGTTGTAAAAGTTTGGTTTGGAACTCACCACTACAACATCACTTTCCCTATCCGCCTCTTCAAGTCGAAGAGCAATATCAATGAGTTGGTCGAAAGAAACTTCTAATTTTAGAAGTAATGGCTTCCCACCCAGGTTGTTGTAATCATTGCACAAACGTGCAAACCCAGATTTAGGGTGAGTAGGTTCCGAATTAGAACCAGCTGCTTGAGCATTTGCGACAAGGTCAAAAAGTTGCTGGACAGTCATAAAAACTCCATCTTGGGGATTAGCACTAGATTGACCGGCGCTGGGCCGGCCAGGTCTAACCATTTCTCTTCCTTTAGAAAGAAATAAAGAAGAAGAAAAAGGTTATTCACAAAAGGAATATCAAGCAATCTTGATAGATAAAACAAGGAATCATAAAGAAAATAGGATGAATCGGTACGAAGACTCGAATTAAATCCTAAGGCACGACTCCTAAGAAGGACTTAGGACGATGATCCTTGTTAAATTATTCTACATTGTTCCGAAGTTTGGCTTTGATACCAAGCTGTGACGCCCCACCTCTATACCCACGCTAGCCAAGGACACTACGGTGTAATGCCGTCAACTAGCAAGGAGAATAAGGCGGTTGAGGAGCGATCATCTGTATAATTGCTTTGTGCGAGTACCGATATGCCAGATAAGATGTAACTTGCATTTTTAGGACATCCGACATACTGACACAAACTCAAAGCTACTATACAGTGGCTATAATGTCTTCGGAAACCAATATAGAAATAAACATAACACAAATCAGTCACAGATATTTCATATCACAAAGGCGGAAATAGATATGAATATATATATAACACATAAAAGTGTTCATTAGAGTAGTAGTCATGAAGATCCACAATAATAGAAAAGAATAGCAACACGTGCTATACAAAAGAATACAACTATGAGTCCATATCTCAAGTGTATACAACAAAATAAACTACTAATCTAAATAGTTAGCCAAAAGTCAGAGAAATCAATCCCAAGTGAGAAGTCAAGCTGAAGCACCTGTAACATCTCGGTCTGACCCGAGTATTATTATTAAGAAAATAATAAACAGATCAGTCTAGCTATAAATATCAGACGAAATGATATAGAATAAGAGATATGACATAAACATATGATAACCATACGGGCATACTACAATAAGTATGTAATTGAAACTCAACATGAGATTAATCAATATCACAAAAATCTTCACAAAGATTCAAAAAGGGTATCATACCCAAAACTTGTATTCACAAAAAGTCAATGACACACGAATTCACCAATGCACAAAAATTGATAAATCATATCAATGAAAATCACTAAAATTGGTGAATCATAAATTCTAGAATTCAACACACGAAATCCATAAATCATAAAAAGGGGAGAGGCCTATCACACGAACGGGAGCATGAAAACTCACCTACATATGTATCACACAAGCGAGACACTATCTCATGGTAGCTAGCCATTAATTTTTGACCACGAATGGCCCGAAGACCATGGGGCGCTACCCCACATGAGTGAGTCGAAATCACACAGAAACGGTGTCTGGTCTAAATCGCAGACAAAGAGACATCGCACAATTGCTAGTCTAAATCACAAAAATGATCGTCACGATCATCAATAAGTGTCAATTACAATAAGCTAGTAAATATACGAGCTTAGCTTCTTGTCCCATAACCACTAGCTTAACTTAAATATTTACGAACCAATTGTAGATTTCCACTAGAAAATTGTCACAAGATTTTCAATCGAACAAGTCCAAGAATTAACCGACGAAGTAAACGCAAGCATTTCATACCACTTGTTTTACTAAGCCGTTTAATTAGATTTCTCATACGAGTGAGGTAAAGGTTTGTATATACTGGTAGATTGGAAAACGATTTAAGAGAAGAGCTTTGTTATTGAAAATAGAGTTGAAATCATTTTGATGAAAGAGTTTTGATATTTACTACTAGTATTGAAACCTTTATATTTTTAAAGTGACAAATCATAGAAACGATTGTAGAAACAATCAATCATCAAAATTCACATTCGAAGACGTGAGTAAAATCCAAAGAAATCGATACTGAATCCATCAAAATGGATATTCTCAGAAATCACGAAGAAAATGTCATCAAAGTCGATAATAAGTGATAATAACAAAAGGGAATCAACACGAATCGATTAAAGTTGGAATTCTCAAGCAAATAGGCAAATAGGCAAAAAGAGTGCAGATTCAGACGTCTGAAATCAAGGATTCAGACGTCTGAATCTGGAAATAAACTATTTTCCAAAATAGAATTCAGGCGTCTGAATTGTTGATTTCAGATGTCTGAAATAGGCACTTTTTAGCCTATTTCTTTTCTGGTTCCAAATGAACCAATTCAGACGTATGAAATATAGATTCAGACGTCTGAATACTGGAGAATAAAAATTCCCAGTATAATATTCAGACGTCTGAATACTACGTTTCAGACGTCTGAAACCTGGGTTCAGGGCATTCCCTGAACCTAGGCCAAAAATGGCCAAACGAATATCGAAAGCGATTCGAACGAGCAAACGACGACTAAGGATTTACGTCGAGCGACAACCCAGCCTTAACGGCTCTCCGATACGCTTCAAATATCAATGTCCAAATATCCATAAAAGGATTTTCATAGATTTTGATTTCAAAACACTAAAAATTGGAATATACAACAAATCAATCCAAACCAAAATCAATTGCACAAGAATAAGTGTTAGGAATCCATACCTAACAAACGAAGATAATTATAGACTAAGATGAGATAAAAATCTCACCTTTGAACCCAAACAAATGAAGATGAAGCTTGAAAGCAAAGGAGAATCAACCACTCTTCAAATCCAACTCAAGAAGCTTGATTCTAAGCTTTAAAAGAAGAACATTCCTAAAGTTAGGTTTAGGAATTTCTGAAATTGATAAGAGAATGAGTTGGAGAAGAAGAAGAGAAGGCTTACCAATGGGTTCTCTTGAATTTGGAGCTAGAAGTTGGATTTGCTAATGAAGACCAGGGCTTGGAGTTTTAATTTCCTCTTCTACTCTCCATGGTTATAAAAGCTTGAGTATTAGGAAATGAGGAATGAAGTAATGAAGAGGAGAAGGGGTTGGGACTAAATACATAATTGGGGTTAATGGGCTCAGCCCTAACCAAAGCCCTAAGTGAAAAAGTAGCAAAATTCCACTAACTCCAAACATATCAAAGTTTACACTTAAAAAGATCGCAAACGGCATTTTGAACTCAATGGAAGTGGTCTCGAGTCCAAATTCGACTGTTTGCAAAAAGTGGCTTTTCGGACTAAATTCCGAGTATCGATAAAATATTTAAATATAAAACCGATAAATATGCGGGTTGTTACAGACTCCCTTCCTTAAAAAAATTACGTCCTCGCAATAATTAAGAAGAAGATATAGAGTAACAACCATAAAAACATATTAACACAAAAGAATTTTGAAGTAAGAAGTTCACCTTAAAGAGCAAGAGAAAGTAAGCCAGGATGCGTTCGCTCGATGAACTCTCTAGATTCCCAAGAACAATCCTTAGGATTTGAAGATCATTGAACTTTAACAAGCGGAACATCTTTATTTCGAAGTCATTTGACCTCCGAAGCAATAATTCGAATAGGATGTTGCTCATAAGTTAAATTAGGCGAAACTTCAATCTCTTCCACAACACCGGGCTCAAGAATAGAATCGGAATCTCGAAGGCACTTCCGCAATTGAGAAACATGAAACACGTCATGCATAGCAGAAAACTGAGCCGGCAATGATAGGCGATAAGCCATGGAATCAATGCGTTCAGTGATAGGAAATGGCCCAATATATCGAGGCGCTAACTTTCCCGATCGATTGAAACGTACAACACCTTTCATAGGTGAAACACGAATGAACATAAAATCTCTCGCAGAAAATTCTAACTTCCTTCTTCGATTATTGGCATAGGATTTTTGTCTACTCTGGGCTTCTTTCATCCTATGTCGAATAAGTTCAATCTTTTCTGTGGAATCACGAATAAAGTTTGGACCTAAAACCAGCTTCTCACCGGCCTCAAGCCAACAAGAAGGAGATCGGCATGGCCTTCCATAGAGTGCCTCGAAAGGTGTCATACCAATACTATATTGGAAGCTATTATTATAGGAAAACTCAACAAAAGAAATATGATCTTCCCAACTTCCACCAAAATCAAGAACACGTGCACGAAGAAGATCTTCAAGAGTTTGATTCACACGCTCAGTTTGTCCATCGGACTGGGGGTGATAAGCGGTGCTAAAATTAAGCTTCGTCCCTAAAGCTTTTTGAAGACTCTTCCAAAATCCACTAGTAAACAATGGTCACGATCACTAACAATAGAAGTAGGAACTCCATGCAATTTAAAAATTTCTTTAATAAAAAGTTTGGCCAAAAGAGGAACGGTTCGGTTAGACCGAACGGGAATAAAATGGGCGGATTTAGTAAGTCTATCAATTATCACCCATAAGCTATCATGACCAGTACGAGAACGAGGAAGGCCGTCAATAAAATCCATGGAAATTTGATCCCATTTCCAAATTGGAATTTCTAAAGGTTGCAATAACCCACCGGGCCTTTGATGTTCGGCCTTAATGAGTTGGCAAGTCATGCAACACTTAACAAAGTTAGTAATATCAGATTTCATTCCCTCCCAATAATAAAGCCGCTTCATATCCGCGTACATTTTACTACTACCGGGATGAATGGTAAATTTAGAACGATGTGAATCTTCTAAAATATCTTTACGAAGATCACTAATATTTGGCACGATAAGTCTACCAAATTTCCGAATGCCGCCACGAGAATCGATATCAAAGTCTTTCAAACCTTCAATATCAATTTTATCCTTAATATTTTGGCCAAGAAGAGCCAATTCAGGATCTAGCCTTTGAGCTTCAAGAATGCGGTCTAAAAGAGAAGGATGAGCCTCAAGGCTACATAAAACAAGAGATGAACATAAATCGGAAACATGGTCTCGAATTTCGCAAGTGGATAAAATCTCGAGATCGTTCCATTCGGATATCATCATAGAAGCAACAGCTTGTTGTTTACGGCTAAGAGCATCGGCGACACGATTACCCTTACCGGGTGTATAAAGGATATCATGATCGTATGGTGCAAGAAATTCGAGCCAACGCTGTTGATGCAAATTAAGTTCCTTTTGAGAAAATAAATATTTCAAAGACTTATGGTCCGTGTAAAGAATAAATTTTTCTCCTAAGAGATAATGACGCCAAATTCGAAGGGCGAAAACAATAGCCGCGAGCTCTAAATCATGAGTGGCATATCTAGTCTCAGCAGGCTTCAATTGCCTAGAAGCATAAGCAATAACACGTTCTCTTTGCATAAGAACGGCACCCAAACCAACGCGACTAGCATCGGTATAAACAACGAGATCTTGATTCCCCTCGGGAATAACAAGAATAGGAGCATCAGAAAGAAGTTCCTTTAGTTTCTGAAAAGAAGTTTCACATGTGTCCAACCAAATGTATTTAACACCTTTCTTCGTTAAGCTAGTGAGAGGCACGGCAATCTTAGAAAAGTCTTTGATAAAATGGCGGTAATAACCCGCCAATCCAAGAAAACTTCGAATCTCCGCCACACTCTCCAGTCTCTTCCAATCTTGAATCGCTTCAATCTTTGAAGGATCCACGGAAATTCTGGATTTAGAAATAATATGACCGAGAAACTTCACACGAGATTGCCAAAAGTGGCATTTAGAAAATTTCGCCTTTAATTGATTACTCCTAAGAGTTTCCAATACAATCCGAAGATGCTTTTCATGTTCCTCCTCGGTTTTTGAATACACAAGAATATCATCAATAAAGATGAGAACAAATCGATCGAGAAAATCTTTGAAAACTCGATTCATAAGGTCAACGAAATAAGGCGGAGAATTCGTTAAACCAAATGGCATAACAAGCCATTCATAAGATCCATATCGAGTACGGAACGATATCAAAGGAATGCTATCCTCTGCAATACGAAGCTGATGAAAACTTGTTGCCAAGTCCAATTGTGAAAAGACTCTAGCACCACTAAGTTGATCGAATAGGTCATCAATCCGAGGTAAAGGATATTTATTTTTGATAGTAAGATCATTAAGCTTGCGGTAGTCAATGCAAAGCCTAAGTGTACCGTCGGATTTCTTCACCAAAATAGCCGAAGCTCCCCAAGGCGAGGAGCTAGAGCAAATAAATTGCTTCGTCTCCAATTCAGATAATTGTTTGCGCATCTCCTCATTTTCCTTATTAGACATTCGATAAGGAGGACGAGTAATAGGTTGAGCTCTAGGAATAAGGTTAATTTTGAACTCAATTGCTCGCTTAGGTGGTAGACCTACAACGGGCTCAAATATGTCAGAAAATTCACGAACAACGTGAATAAGAGAAATAATATCTTCCTCATCATCATTATCGTCATCACGAGGATTTAAAGAATATAAAGATGCAACCAAGCTGGAAACTGAATCTTTAAGATTAATAGAAACTTGCTTAACAGATTGAGGATGTCGAAGATGAATAGTCCGCTCAGGACATAGGATATGAGCTTCATAACGGTTAAGCCAATCCATTCCCAAAATCATTCCAAAGCCTAAATAACGTATGACATGCAAATCGGCTAGGAAAGAAAAATCACACAAAATAATCTCGACATCTTTACAAAGCAAACTAAGAGTTGCAGATCCGCCAACTGGATTCGAAATTCTCAAAGAAGTCATTAAAGAAACAACACTTAAAGAAAAAGTATCAACAAGTTCTTTTGATATAAAAGAACGGGATGCACCCGTATCAAAAAGAACTCGAACGGGTTGATCACGAAATATAATGGTGCCATCAAGGATAGAATGAGACATACCTTGACCACGAGATGTGTTGCCAGGGGCTTGAGCAACATTAAGTTTTCCCTCCTTCCTATTTTGAAGTTTGGGACAAGAAGATAAATAATGATCCGGACTTTTTCAATAGCGACAAGTACGAGGCTTTGAACACTTGTTCGCAAAATGGTCTCTGGAACCACAGTTAAAGCATTTTCCTTCAGTAGAGGAAAAAGTCTTCGCAGCAGGAGTTGCCTGTTTACCCTTTTTACTGGGATAAGGACCTTTGAATTTGTTTGGCCTCTTCTTGTTGTTGAAGTTTGGTTTTGAACCCACCACTTCAACATCACTTTCCCTATCCGCCTCTTCAAGTCGAAGAGCGATATCAATGAGTTGGTCGAAAGAAACTTCTAATTTTAGAAGTAATGGCTTCCCACCCAGGTTGGTGTAATCATTGCACAAACGTGCAAACCCAGATTTAGGGTGAGTAGGTTCCGGATTAGAACCAGCTGCTTGAGCATTTGTCACAAGGTCAAGAAGTTGCTGGGCAGTCATAAAAACTCCATCTTGGGGAGTAGCACTAGATTGACCGGCGCTGGGACGGCCAGGTCTAACCATTTCTTTTCCTTTAGAAAGAAATAAAGAAGAAGAAAAAGGTTATTCACAAAAGGAATATCAAGCAATCTTGATAGATAAAACAAGGAATCATAAAGAAAATAGGATGAATCGGTACGAAGACTCGAATTAAATCCTAAGGCACGACTCCTAAGAAGGACTTAGGACGATGATCCTTGTTAAATTATTCTGCATTGTTCCGAAGTTTGGCTTTGATACCAAGCTGTGATGCCCCACCTCTATACCCACGCTAGCCAAGGACACTACGGTGTAATGCCGTCAACTAGCAAGGAGAATAAGGCGGTTGAGGAGCGACCATCTGCATAATTGCTTTGTGCGAGTACCGATATGCCAGATAAGAAGTAACTTGCATTTCTAGGACATCCGACATACCGACACAAACTCAAAGCTACTACACAGTGGCTATAGTGTCTTCAAAAACCAATATAGAAATAAACATAACACAAATCAGTCACAGATAATTCATATCACAAAGGCGGAAATAGGTATGAATATATATATAACACATAAAAGTGTTCATCAGAGTAGTAGTCATGAAGATCCACAATAATACAAAAGAATAGCAACACGTGCTATACAAAAGAATACAACTATGAGTCCATATCTCGAGTGTATACAACAAAATAAACTACTAATCTAAATAGTTAGCCAAAAGTCAGAGAAATCAATCCCAAGTGAGAAGTCAACCTGAAGCACCTGTAACATCTCAGTCTGACCCGAGTATTATTAATAAGAAAATAATAAATGGATCAGTCAAGCTATAAATATCAGACGACATGATATAGAATAAGAAATATGGCATAAACATATGATAACCATACGGGCATACTACAATAAGTATGTAATTGAAACTCAACATGAGATTAATCAATATCACAAAATCTTCACAAAGATTCAAAAAGGGTATCATACCCAAAACTTGCATTCATAACAAGTCAATGACAAACGAATTCACCAATGCACAAAAGTCGATAAATTATATCAATGAAAATCACTAAAATTGGTGAAGCATAAATTCCAGAATTCAACACACGAAATCCAGAAATCATAAAAAGGGGGGAGGCCTATCACACGAACGGGAGCATGAAAACTCACCTACATATGTATCACACAGACGAGACGCTATCTCATGGTAGCTAGCCATTAATTTTTGACACATGAATGGCCCGAAGACCATGGGGCGCTACCCCACATGAGTGAGTCGAAATCACACAGAAGCGGGGTCTGGTCTAAATCGCAGACAAAGAGACATCGCACAATTGCTAGTCTAAATCACAAAAATGATCGTCAGGATCATCAATAAGTGTCAATTACAGTAAGCTAGTAAATATATGAGCTTAGCTTCATGTCCTATAACCACTAGCTTAACTTAAATATTTACGAACCAATTGTAGATCTCCACTAGAAAATTGTCACAAGAGTTTCAATCGAACAAGTCCAGGAATTAACCGATGAAGTAAACGCAAGCGCTTCATACCATTTGTTTTACTAAGCCGTTTAATTAGATTTCTCATACGAGTGAGGTGAAGGTTTGTATATACTAGTAGATTGGAAAACGGTTTAAGAGAAGAGCTTTGTTATTGAAAATAGAGTTGAAATCGTTTTGATGAAAGAGTTTTGATATTTACTACTAGTATTGAAACCTTTATATTTTTAAAGTGACAAATCATAGAAATGATCGTAAAAACAATCAATCATCAAAATTCATATTCGAAGACGTGAATAAAATCCAAAGAAATCGATACCGAATCCATCAAAATGGATATTCCCAGAAATCACGAAGAAAATGTCATCAAAGTCGATAATAAGTGATAATAACAAAAGGGAAGCAACACGAATCGATTAAAGTTGGAATTCTCAAGAAAATAGGCAAATAGGCAAAAAGAGTGCAGATTCAGACGTCTGAAATCAAGGATTCAGACGTCTGAATCTGGAAAATAAACTATTTTCCAAAACAGAATTCAGACGTTTGAATCGTTGATTTCGGACGTCTAAAATAGGCACTTTTTAGCCTATTTCTTTTCTGGTTCCAAATGAACCAATTCAGACGTCTGAAATATAGATTCAGACGTCTGAATACTGGGGAATAAAAATTCCCAGTATAATATTCAGACGCCCGAATACTATGTTTCAGACGTCTGAAACCTGGGTTCAGGGCATTCCCTGAACCTAGGCCAAAAATGGCCAAACGAATATCGGAAGCGATTCGGACGAGCAAACGACGACTAAGGATTTATGTCGAGCGACAACCCAGCCTTAACGGCTTTCCGATACGCCTCAGATATCAATGTCCAAATATCCATAAAAGGATTTTAATAGATTTTGATTTCAAAACACTAAAAATTGGAATATACACCAAATCAATCCAAACCAAAATCAATTGCACAAGAATAAGTGTTAGGAATCCATACCTAACAAACGAAGATAATTATAGACTAAGATGTGAGATAAAAATCTCACCTTTGAACCCAAACAAATGAAGATGAAGCTTGAAAGCAAAGGAGAATCAACCACTCTTCAAATCCAACTCAAGAAGCTTGATTCTAAGCTTTAAAAGAAGAACATTCCCAAAGTTAGGTTTAAGAATTTCTGAAATTGATAAGAGAATGAGTTGGAGAAGAAGAAGAGAAGGCTTACCAATGGGTTCTCTTGAATTTGGAGCTAGAAGTTGGATTTGCTAATGAAGACCAGGGCTTGGAGTTTTAATTTCCTCTTCCACTCTCCATGGTTATAAAAGCTTGAGTATTAGGAAATGAGGAATGAAGTAATGAAGAGGAGAAGGGGTTGGGACTGAATACATAAGTGGGGTTAATGGGCTCAGCCCTAACCAAAGCCCTAAGTGAAAAAGTAGCAAAATTCCACTAACTCCAAACATATCAAAGTTTACACTTAAAAAGATCGCAAACGGCGTTTTGAACTCAATGGAAGTGGTCTCGAGTCCAAATTCGACTGTTTGCAAAAAGTGGCTTTTCGGACTAAATTCCGAGTATCGATAAAATATTTAAATATAAAACCGATAAATATGCGGGTTGTTACGTCTTTCCTCCTATCGAAATGCTTTCAAGAGTTATTGAGTAGATTAATGGGTCGATTAATGGAGTGGACATTGCATTTGGGCCATTGATTATGGCTGCGTCGCCAAAATGCATGGTGCTGGAGGATGATTTTTGGTGGAAGGGGACTAGGAAGTAGGAGAATCTTCCTTTGATAAGGGGGTTTAGTTGAGAAATAATGGAGATGGGCTGCGAACTGAAGCCAGTTATGCCCACTTGGTTTCCGTCTATGCTTTCGCTATTATTGTGGCCACATCCGAATACTATGTTTGGTATTAAGACTGAGTGGCCATCTGTTGTTTCAAATGTTATTGTTTCACTTGAGAGAGTACCTAAAATCCATTATTGTAAAGAAATATATATTCCAATAGTCTGACCGTAGAAGCAATAAAAGTAATGAACTTGAAAATAGAATTTTTGATGGGAGGAAAATGTTGTATAAGTTATGTAAACTTTACATTACTGACCATGCACCTTGAAACATTTCACCTTAAAATTATTTATCAAAAAAAATTCGTGAAGTATTAAATATTCAAAGAATATTTTAAGTTTCCAAACTTTTAAAATTTAAGGTTTTGAAAATTTTTAAATTATTAATGTTGAAGTCACAAAAATGCAATATTTTGAAAAGGACATATTAAATTTATTTAATTTCCATTTTTTAAAAAGACTTGTATATATTTTGAAATTTTTCAATATTTCCAAAATAAAAATTAAAAATGAATTTCACTTTTTTATAAAACGCTACTTTATATAAATTTTTAATGGAACTTCTACTATCAAAGTAGAGTTCACATTTACATCTGACCGACTTGGTTACAATATCCAACTTCTCAAATCAAATTAAAGTACACATACAGATAATATTCTAAATTTTGTAAGGGTTGAAAAAATAGTACTTTGATTGAGACCATTGAATTTTGCAATACAATAACAAGAATGAAAGGATGGACTCATTCTCCCTACTTCTAAAACAGAGAAGGATGTCCAAACCAAACCGGTATAATTAACAAATTGTAATGCTTTAGATAAGATATATAACTAAAATCAAAAAGAAAAATATATACCAGTGGTAAAAGAACCATCGGCGTAACCGGCAGCGTACTGGCAAGTAGGATGTTGAGAGCAAGCATCAGGATTAACAATATTACAAAAACTGGAATCGCATGGAAGCTCAGTGTAGGTGGAAGAGCCTTCAGGGTCAAAAACAGGGAATGGATTACCATTGCATTCGATGCACGACTTGCATCTGGACCATAGAAGATCACTCCTTGTATCGACAATCATACGCACTTTCACAAGCGGCGTGCCAATGGAGAATTCCATTAAGTGGTTCGCAACGTTTGGAATCAGCCCTGACTTTAGAGATCGCAATGCTAGTGAGGAGAAGCTGTTGTTATGGTCATGACTGAGTTTGATGCTGAAGCTCATTGAATTCGCAAGGAATGGAAGCAAGAGAAGAATTAAAAAGATGATTTTCATGTTGATATTTCTTTTTTTGGTTGATTAGAATGATGAAGGATTGAACTTTATATAGGTATGAGAATTTGAAGATAATTATGCAAGGTTGGAAGTTTGATGTTAATTGGATCATATATGTTAATATGTATTATCCTGATCATAGTCCTTCTTTCCCTATTCCTTTCAAACCATGACATGACGGTATATTGAAAATAAAAATAGTCGAGTTTTCTTCTGATCTAGATGTTAAGTGAAGAAGATGAGCTACTTTACATTTGCATGCGTTCAATATAATATATTGAAGATAAAGGGAGTAAATATTGGAATAGTTTATCAAAACAAATCCTAAGGAAGTTTCTTTCTTATTTTGATGAAGTAACAAAATGAATTAAATTAATAAAAACTTCCAACAGCTAAAGTTGTTTCTTTTTCTTAATGTTTTTCCGGATTTCTTTTCTCACCTAAATATTCAATTTTCAGAATGTCCCTTTTGTTTGCGCCCTACACTCATGTTAATTTAAATTTTACAACAAAATATAATAAAGGCTTATGACGAGATATATGTATTTTGATTTTCTATATAAGATATATTTTATAACAAAATTCCATCTGCTATATTTTGCCACTGAATCATTCTTTCTTACCAATAAATCACACAAAGTAGATCTTTTTAATAGATAATGTAGTTTTAAAACTCAATATCGCAGAAGTCAACGACTGAAATTGATATCATTTTGGAGAGAGGTCAAAAGAATGAGTCATCTTCATAATAGGCCTACTGTAGTCGTATCGCATTTTCTAATGTTTTCCATTTTGGAATATTAGTCTTACCACGCATAATGTACTTATTCGGTAGAACCTTATCAAATCGGTCATTAGAGAAGTTTGTCTACTAAAGGCTTACAAAACAAATTGTGTTAATAATAATAAAAAAAAAAATCTCTCTTAAGGCTATAAATTTTGTACAATTTTCCAATGTCTGGCTCAGTCCGATGTTATAAGACGTTCGGTTTGTGTCCACACAATTCTGATTTAGGACATGAATTTTGACAAGCAAAAATGTATGAAAAAATATTCGTCTGAAAATGTGATGTTTTTCTATTGTATAAAAACCGTCCATCCGTTATCCGAGTTGTACAAATAATGTCCGAGCTTAATGCTTGTCCGAACGTATCCGTCTGAATCTCTTATAGGACAAGACTGAGATACACATTCGTCGGGTCTGGTCCGACCCATTTGCACCCCTAATCTCTCTCCAATGATATATATACTTTGCTCTCTCCATGGTTGTCTCCTACAATCTCTTCGCTTCTATTTTTTTCAATGTATTATTATTTAATATGTAACTAAAACTAATGAAAAATTACATATATTTTTAAAAAAATATACAGTTGTGTTAGCCATAAATCTCACTCCATAATGTAAGAGTAAAAGAAAGCCAGCGAAAACAATGAAGAATTTTACAAGAATTAAAGGGAATGGTTCCACATGATCCAAAAGCGTGGTTTCAAGGCATCGAAGTAGCTTTCGAAGAGATTGAGTTGGTATTACAAGGATTGAATGCTCTTGCAAATATTGAGGAGAGAATGGGCTTCCGAAGGAGTCGAAAGAGAGCAAGGCTATCCTTCCGATTTAGTTGATCCTTTCGAGACAGTCAGTTCGGTATGCATAAAGGAGTTTCAAATGTGTTAGAAGCACATTTTGAAGGCAACAGGTAGCAAGCTTCGCATATGCGCCAAACCTTTCGAAAACAGTTAGTTTCGCCACCTTTTGCCTTCCGAAGAAGAATATTTTGTCAACGTAACCCTTTCGAAAGCATAGATTAGCATTTCGAATCAGTTGAATCCTTCCGCAAGAGTAAAGATTCACATGTGACCAGAAGATGGATCTTCATCATTAATCAACATGAATACTTTCGAAGGCCAGTTTCCGTAAATTAGCCTCCCTAAGTAACCTTTCGTAATGATCCTTTCACCACTAAAAGAAGGTTCCCTTTCTCAAGCGTCGAAAGGCACCAGAAGTATTCGAAAACAGTTCTAGTGAGTGTTGGAACAATATCCATTATTGGAGTACTTCCAATGGAAGCGGAAGGACGAAGGAAAAAGGATAGGTGCGAATGGTGAGGAGAGAGACTTTTCGATGGCTTCGAAAGGATGGAGGCAGAAGGGCCCAACCTACATCTATAAACACGAACCTTGGGGTCCAATTTGAGGCAGGGATCTTTGAATTCTTGAATTTTCTTTTTGCTTCTTGGCTAAATCAAATTCTTGTAGCCCAAAACCAAATTAGGGAAAACTCTACTATGCGTAACCCATTCTCGAGAAATGAAAATGAGAGGATGCATGGATCTAATATTGATTACGAATATGAGGATAATCATTTCGGCCGTTAGTTTGTCTAATGACCAATTGCACATGATATACACTTATCTTCTAAACCCTTATTTGACATATGCAATGTTATGGGGTTTACTTGGACATTTTGATTTTGAAGCGTGTTATTATCATGTCCAAACCCCATGCGGTACTAAAGTGACTTGATGATGATGATTCAATATTATCAAGCAATTTGGACTTGAATCGTTTATCCAAGATAAGATATCATAGCATATTGAATCCACTTTTATTCAATATATATGTTGTGACCCAGGTCCCTTCAAAGGCATAGAGACCCTCTCGACTCATTCGAAAGGGGTTTCGAAGGGATTCACTATATAATCATTAAATTCATACCATTTGGGAGAAATCATTCAAATGGTGTTTGAATACTTCGAAACATATCATTGCTTTCGAACGAGCTCTCTTCATGACAGCAGAATCAACACCTTCGATAAGGTTCCCCTTTGAAGGCATGAAAACCCTTTCGACTCACTCAAAAGGGGTTTTGAAGGAATTGTTTACTTCTTGAACTTTTCTTTAAGGTGTTGAAAAGATTTCTTGTTAACATTTTTAGCACTAAAAGGAGGGTTCGAACTTCTGACCTTGTTATTTCCTTATAGACTAATTTTAGAATGTTTGACTTATTGTATGAAAATGAAATCAAAAGGACTTAGTCGAATAGATGTGGAGGCAGGACACACAATAATTTTGGAAGAAAATATTACTCCAACCTTCAACTTAGAAGGAGTTGTGCCTGGACAACTATCAACTCCAGTACAACCAGATTATAATCCTACTATGATAAGGCATTTAGAGCAATGATTCTTAAAATGCAAGAGCTACTGGAAGCAGCCCTTGCCTAGAAATCTTCTAAAACTACTAAACCAACAATGGAAGATGAGGTGGTCTCCCCAAGGAAAACCGTAAAAGATCATATGTTTGAAGGCAAGAGCAAGGTCGACTTAACATCATCAAAGAAGAAAGAACGTCATGCAACTAAAGTCGACCAATAAGGTATAATACAAGATAAATCTTTGGAGTAAAAAGGAAGCTCAACTTCAAAGGAATACCACCCAAATTGGAAAAGCTATCATGATACTGAAGCTTATTTGAAAGATGTGGCAGAGAAGGCTATCAAAGACACGATCAATGCTAATGGGGAAAATAACTCTAGACAAGCGAGTGAATGACAATGAACTAGTAGCTCCATTTACTGATGAAATCATGAATATCATCTCATATTAAGATTCTAACTATTAAATACCACGGTACTACCGATTCCGATGACCATCTGATGGCTTTCGACAGCCAAATAGATCTATATAATGCTTTTGAGGCAGTGCGGTATAGGTTATTCTTGGTAATACCTCAAGGGGCTACCACAAAATTATACCGCCAATATCGAGAGAAGACTATTTACTCGTGAAAACAATTTTCCGATGAATTCTCTGCTCAATTTTGCATATGAAAAGATCCCACAGTTGATTATATTGTTTTAGCAATCATCAAACAAAGGCAAGGAGAATCTTTGGGTGACTACCTTAGAAGGTTCAATACAGAGGCACTAAAGGCCAAAGACATGAAAGATACTAATAAACTAATTGCAGTGCATTCAGGGTCGATAGAAAACAACCGTTTTGGAAAGAAATTTTTGTCCATGGACAAGACTTCCACTTTCAAGATGATAAATTTATTTGAATGGATGAATTATATTATGCTAAAAAAAAGTTAATCTTAAAAAGGAGAGTGGAAGAATTGGATTTGATCGATGACACAAGAGATCAAGGTGGGAAGAACTCAACACTAATTCAATTGCTTTGAACAAGCCACTATCTTATATCTATGCTACAACTAAAGAGATGGTTAATTTTACAGCTTCACTCAAAGCCAGAAACTACTTTAAACAAATAAAGGGGGATGATTATTATGAATATCATAAGGCGAATGGCCATAAAACTGACGAATGTCAAGTGCTGGCTGGAATTATTCAAAATTTGATCCGTGAAGGACACCTGAAAGAATTCGTCCAAGATAAACAGAAAGCACCCTAGACTAGTGATGAACTATAAAAATTCTCCAGTAATGCTGTCAATATCTTAGAAGATGAAGATCCATTAAACATTTTGAATAAGATTGATGTGAGTCATGGGGACCGTATCCAGTGGGAACTAGTAAAGAAACCAAAAACATATACATCAAGGAAGCTAAGAAAGGAGTGTTCTCTATTCAAGAAGAGCACCCGTTCAAAAATCCATGGCATAATATACAAATGCCAAATCTTGTCATTACTTCACAAGAGCTAAAGAAAGGAACTCATCATCCTTATAATGACCCCTTGTGATCACGGCTTAAATTGAGCTTTCCATATAATCCAGGATTCTAGTAGACACTAGAAGTGCAGTTAACATTTTTTCAAGCACGCCTTTGATCAAATGGGCATTCCCGAAGACAAGTTGGAATCTAGCCTTGAACCAATCTTTAGGTTCAAAAACAAGGTGTCAACTTCGGTCGAACAAGTGAAGTTGCTAGTACATATGGGAATGCCTCCATGTTGTAAAACTTTTGAGGCTCTCTTTGTGAAATCAACCGGCTATCATATTATAATGCATTGTTTCGTCATCCTACGCTTAATGAGGTGGATGCTTTTGTCTCATCAAAATATTTTAATGGTAAAATTCTTGACTAAAAGAGGTTAGGGTACCATTTAGGGAGAACAATTTAGCTCCCACAAAATGTATTTTGCAATTCTTGACTAATACAAAAGGGAGTACTCTTCTTATTATAATTCTTCTACTATTTTTCATCCTTTGGATGAAGGATTTTTGCATTCAACATTCGAAGCAAATATAAAACCTAATAAAATGAATAAACGTTTGTTTGAATGGTACACCTCGCCTAGCAAGAGGAAGAGGACCGATGCTAACTCTGTTGAAGGAGGCGAGATCATCATAGAATTGGATTGCGGAGGGGAAATGGAGAGGATAAAACTATAGAGAATCTTGTGGAAATGTTCATAGATCCGACTGATTCATCCAAAATAGGTAAGAGTGGGAAAGGAGTTAGAAAGCAACTTGAAAGCAAACTTAATTCAATTTATTAAAGCTAACAAGGATATTTTTGCATGGTCCCATTCAGATATGGTTGTGATTGACCCATTAATTATGTGCCATGCGTTGAATATTGATCCAAGCGCGGCCCCCGTCCGACAAAAGAAGAGACAATTTGATAAAGTTCGATCTGATGCCCTAAAAGAAGTGGTTAAAAGGCTACTGGAAAGCGGATTCATTCGGGAAGTTTTTTTTATTCAGAATGGCTAGCAAACCCAGTATTAGTAAGGATGTCAAATGGCAAGTGGAGAACCTATGTTGACTACGCCGATCTAAACAGAACATGCTCGAAAGAATATTATCTATTACCCTAGATAGATCAACTAGTTGATGCGACTAGTGGACACAAGCTATTATTTCTCATGGATGCTTATTCGACATATAATTAAATAACCATGTTTAAACCAGGCGAAGAACAAACAAGTTTCATCGCCCATTGGGGAACTTTCTATTTTAAAGCACTGCCATTCAGGCTAAAGAATGTAGGAGCTACTTATCAAAGATTGTTCAACAGAATGTTTAAGAAACAGATTGAACAAAATATGAAGGTTTATGTGGATGATATGCTAGTAAAATCTTATGAAGCTGGGAATCACCTTAAAGATTTGAAAGAGATATTTGAAGTATTATGAAGATATAGGATGAAATTGAATCCTCAGAAGTGTTCTTATGGAGTTCATTCCAAAAATTATTAGGTTACATTGTTAGCACACAAGGGATTGAAGCCAGTCATGACCAGATCCAAGCTATCAAAGACATGGCCGACCCCAAAACCAGCAAAGAGGTAATGAGTTTGAATGGTAGAATTGTAGCCCTAAGCAGATTCATCTCCAAGGCAACGGATAAATACATCCCCTTCTTCAGTGTAATTAAGAAGAGAAAGAACTTTGAGTTGGGAGAATATTGCAAGAAAGCCTTCCAAGAATTAAGAAATCATTTAGAAAGGCCACAAATATTATCCAGCCCCGAGAATGGTGAAAGCTTGTACTTATATATGGCAGTCTTAGTACATGCATTTAGTTCGGTCCTGATTATAGAAGAAAATGAAACTTAACTTCCTGTTTATTATATGAGCAAAAGGTTGAAGAATGCCGAGGTTCGATATCCAGTCATAGAAAGTTAGTTTACTATTTGATACTGACAACATAGAAAATCAGAGCGTACTTTCAAGCACATCGAATCAGAATATTGACTAACTTTCCACTCAAATAGGTTTTCAGTGAACCTGAGACTTCATGGAGGCTAGTAAAATGGGTAATTGAACTTAGCCAATATGACATTGAATTTCAGCCATAGGTAGCAATTAAAGGGAAGGCATTAGCAAGCGTTATCAATGAATGTACAAACTTTGTTAAGGAACGGTTAGAGAAAGAGAGAGATGAAATGCCCATATGGCAACTATTTGTGGATGGGGCATCAAAGGAGCAGAGAGCCGAAGCAGGGTATGTCATAATCACACCAAATGGACACCGCCTGTACTATGCAATAAAGCTAGGATTCCCTGCAATAAACAACATAGCCGAATATGAATCGATGGTGACAGGATTAACTCTGGCCTTATGACTCAAGATCATGTGAATTCAAATTTTCAACGATTCTCAGCTAATGGTAAACCAGTTAAAGCAAATATATCAAACTACGGACGCCAAACTATCCTTTTATGTTAAAAAGGTTCTAAAAATGCTTACCTTATTTGAAGATTTTTCCATACACCAAGTCCCAAGGAGAGATAACTTCCAAGCAGATTCGCTAGCTAAATTGGCTAGTTCAAGGGGAGATATAGAAATTTGTATCGTACCAGTAGGATATCGAGAAAATCCAAGTATTGAAGAGAAAATGCTTGAACTGGAGAATGAACTATTGGTTTTATCTAGATTCCAAACCATGGCACAAGAAAGAGAGGGGAGAGAAATTAATAAAGAAATTCCATATGAAGAGCCTAATCATCCAAAGCAGATAACTGTTACGTTAACACTTAGATGAAATCTATTTTAGAATATCTTACCAATGCGATATTACCATCTGACAAAATGAAAGTAAGGAGAATCAGACGACAGGATTCGACCTTCACCACGATAGATTGAATTATATATAAGAAAAGATATGCCCTTCCTTACTTAAGATGTGTGAGTCCGGAAGATGGGAAGAAATTATTAGAGGAATTGCATAAAGGATTTTGCAGAGACCATTCCAATGGGATAAAGTTGGCTAAGAAAATAATGAGACAAGGTTTCTATTAGCCTCAAATGATAGGTTAAGGTATAGAGTACGTAAAGAAATTTGAAATGTCCCAGAAATACCCAAAGATTCTCCGTTTACCACCAAGCCAATTAAACCTGACCTCCAGTCTAAAGTCCTTTGATGTTCGGGGAATTGATTTAATCAGACCATTGTCGATTTTCTAAGGAGGAGCAAAGTATGTAGTAGTTGCTATTGATTACTTTACTAAGTAGGTGGAAGCAGAGCCACTTACCAAAATCACTTCTGGGAAAGTACTTAGATTTGTTATTAAAAACATCATTACTAGATTCGAGATCCCTTACAAGATTATACCTGACAATGGAATGCAATTCGAAAGTGAAGAATTTTCTCAATTTTTCCATAAGAACGGAATTATAAAATGCTTTTCTTTCATGGCACATCCAAAGGCTAACAGAGCCATTGAAGCAATAACAAGGCTATTAAGAATATCCTAAAAAACAATTGAATAAAGCCAAAGGAAATTGGGTAGAAAAATTGTCACTTGTACTCTGGGCCTATCATACATCCACCAAAACTACAATGGATCATACCCTTTACTCTCTAACATATGGGTGCAAAGCAATGTTACCAGTCAAAATTGAGTTACCTTCACATCGAAGAATCACATATGCATTCTGTGACGACCCGGAAATTTTGACATTTTAAAATTTAATATTTGAATGAATTTTAATATTTAGAGATTGATTTAACTTGGATTTCAAATATCAGAATGAATTTGGCAATTTAATTTTTTAATTTAATTATAGAAATTTGGGTATAACATTGTATCTTCAGTTTTGTGCTTATTAAAAATATTTTAAAGGCTTAGAAATTTTATATTGATAATGTTGAAGATAATGGAAGCTTCGGGATTGAATTTTCAAATGATTTGTTCAGTTTTGAAAATTTATCGGTTAAATCGAGATTTAAAAATAGTCTTCCGGGTGTAGTCTCGTAATTCGACGAAACTAGTTCCGTTGGATCCATAATATTATATTATCATCGGATTTCAATTTTCGTAATATTTGGAGTGATCGTTTGGTCGTACGATAAGTAAACGCGCTGAAATTTTATCGAAAATTTAATTTAATAACTAGGTTCAAAAAGCTATCTTCTCCATGCGATCGAATTTGGACTCGGAACCTTTTCCATTGCGTTCAGAATAGGGGTTCAACATTATAAACGCCTAGCGGCACGCCTCGATTGGAGATCGAGATTTTGAGTTGAGAATATATACAATTTAAATATGAATTTAAAACATAATATATATATATGTGTGTGTGTTTATTACAACATAATTTCATAATGCAATTACACGTATTGAATTTTCAAACACGTGTTCCCTTTATTCTGTTCAAATCAACATGCGTTATTTTTTTTCTTTTCTATTTCCTTCAAAAGAAAAATTAAAACAAACGAAAAGAAATTTTTGTTTCAAAATCGAAATAAAATGGCCGATCCCCTTTTCGTTATTTTTTTTCTTTCTCCTCAACTACTACTGAACGAAGCCCAACCAAATTCAAATCAGAAGAAAATGGCCGCTTCCTCATATCAACCAAATCAGCTCGATTTCGAATCCAAACCGCGAGCGTTCTTGCGACGCTGGAAGGCGAGTCGACACTCGAACTCATGACGAAGAGGGAGCTCGAACTTGAGGGAAGCAGCGATTTTATGGAGTCATTCTCAAGGGTGAGCGGGGTATCGCGATGCAGCATTGAGAGACGAAGGCGGCCGCGTGTGCGCGTCAATGGCGTGGAAGAGGGCAGCGTCATTGGAAAGTAGATGAGGAAAATTCATGAAAGACATGCGATGCTTTAGGATCGTGGCGTGCGCTCTGTTAGAGGATATCGGGGAAGAGCTACTCGTGGGTGGCATGTCATCGCGATGATGTCAGGTAGGTCACGGTGAAGGCTCAATGCAGATATCAAGCGGGAGGTTGATGTTTGGGTTCTCATGTCGAACAGGTAACGCGATTTTGTTTCGCTTTTGAAATCTCAGTTAAAACCTATTAAGGTTTAAAACTGGCGAGTAAAATCTGTTGATTCATTTGGAAATTAGGAATTTACTTAATTGATTTTGGTCTGAATCGATAAACAAAAAAAAAGAAACGGTATTTCATCGTAAAATAATTTTATTTAAAATTTAATACTCCTACATATTAAATATAGTGGAAATTAGCCACAAGGGC
This sequence comes from Allium cepa, assembly GCA_030765085.1. Lineage (NCBI taxonomy): Eukaryota > Viridiplantae > Streptophyta > Magnoliopsida > Asparagales > Amaryllidaceae > Allium > Allium cepa. Next base: position 621,708,933 of record CM060942.1, read on the forward strand.
CTCTTTAGCAAGTGGAATTAGTTTCTAGGACATATAGTTGAAATAATTACTTTCAAGGACAAAAAACAAAATAATTGGTTTCTAGGGCTTAAAAATCTATGAAATTATGTCCTTGAAAGTAATTGGACTGCTGACTTTGTCCTTGAAAATAATTATTCTACTGACTTTGGCCTTGAAAGTAATTTCTTTGAATGTGCTTCCTAAAATCTAATCGGACTGTAAAGTTTGTCCTTTGGGTGAAATGCCCCTTATATATATACATATATATATATATGGATAAAAAAACAATAAACATACACATATAAGGTTTTGGAAAAGAAAATATTTTATTTAAAGGGAAATTTATCAGTTAAATTTAATAGTTAGTTTTTAAACAATAAAATTATAGTGGTTAAATTATTTGGTTAACCTATTTATTTATTTTTAGCTACTAAAAGATATTTTTTCAAAAAATTGTTTAAGCTAGATTTTTAGTTGATTAATTTATTTAAAAGGAAATTTAGTTTTAATTTTAATTTTTGTTAAATAAATTATTAAAAGGAATTGATTTAAAATAAAGATATTAGTCTAAAAGAAAATCTTGGTTGAATAAATTTATTTAAAGGAAATCAGTTTAAATTTTAAATTATTAGTTTAAAATAAAATCATTGGTAATTAAATTTATAAATGGGAATTTAATGGTTTAATTTATTTGAATATTAATATAATTTTATAATTGTTTATACAAGGTCTAATACAATGAAGAAAACAACCTGGAATGAAAATGGATTGCATGCAAAGCAAAGGTGAGATCTTCTCACTCAATCAAATATTTTTCTGGTTTAAATTTAAAGTAGTTAAATTTAAAATTGTTGATTGTGTGCTTGGATGATTAATTTATTATTAGCTATATTATTTTAGACCCTATGCGCCGCATAATAGCGGATAATATTATATTAAACCCATATATTGCGATATTCCACCTCGTAGTGGAATTGGTATTATATATGTATTTAGAGTTATTGATTTCCCGCATTATATAGCGGATGAGACCTTATGCGGCGCATAATAGCAGATGATATTTTATAAATCCCATATACAAGCGATATCCCACCTCGAAAAGGGTATTTAATTGTTGTGCTAACGTATGTGGATGTAGGATACCGGAAATAAATAAATAAATTTTGAAATTTGGGTAGAAAATTTATAATAAATTCATTTAAAGAATTAGGTGAATTTAAAAAAGAAATTTAAATAGATAAAGTTTTATTTTGAAAATTTATTGAATAAATTCCAAAAATATAGGAAAATATTTTAATAAAGGAATTTCGAGTAATATTGTTTAATAGTTGAAGAAATTATTCAAGATACGGATTTTAAATATTTGAAAGAGATAAAAGAATTTATTTCAAAAGGAAACAAATTTAGAAATTAAATTTGGGATTTAATTTAGGGTCGAAATTAGTTTTAGAAATCGATTCGGGATTTAATTTGGAGTTAAAATAAATATTAGAAATCGATTTGAAAAAAAATTAATTTGGGGTTTAAAAATAAATATCGGTTTATTTTTAAAAATGTGGAAAGAAATTTACAAATTTGGAATGTAAATTAAAATAATCGAGTAGATTTATTAATTTATTTGAATGGACCATTTTGTAATGGAAAAAGAATTCTTCCTTGGAAAGCCGAGTATATTTTTAAAATAGCTTTTGAAATAAAATTAAAAGTTCTAGGTTTGGTTTTAAAATTATATTGTTGGATAAATTAGTTTTGGAAATTGTTTTAAAGTAAAAATTTATTTAATTAATTATATAAGGGATTATTTTAAAGATTAAATTGATATTTGATTTAGAAAATTGTTATTTAAATATTTATACTCTACCTACTAATTTTATTTTAAAATTAGTTTGGACTTGAAGTCTTATATGTGATAATTAGTATAATGTTTTCATAACCAATATTTCAATAAGTATTTAAAATGGTTTTATTTTAAATGTTCTATGAATATTTTGGATAAGTGGTTTGAATTTTTTAACTCGGTAGATTTTCAGTGGAAATGAATTAATATTTGGAAATATATTCCGCGTAAGGAAAACGATTTGAAATTTGTTTCCAAAGGATTGAAATGTGAGTAGTGATTTGAAATTTGTTTTCAAAATATTAAAGTGTTATATTTTGGAAATAAATGATTTGGGAAAATTATTTGAAATCCAGTGACTGCTGTCAATGATGGTTGGTAGCACTACTACAAAACAGGCTATTTGCATCGGTTGTTTACCTCCCTTTTGCATCAGTTCAACAACCGATGCATATGCAACCGATGCAACAGGCTTAACACTTTAGCATCAGTTCCGAAACCAATGAAAAAAGGTCCTTTTTGCATCGGTTGTTACTAAAAACTGATGCAAAATATCATGGTTGGTTGCTTGGACACAGCCCCCATGTTGCATCGGTTTTTTATAACAACCGATGCAAACTAATCCCTCTGTTGCATCGGCTATTTATACCTGATGCAAAAAATCCATTCTCAGAAATCATTATTACAGTACTCAAATAGACTATATATATATATATATATATATATATATATTTGATTACAACAAACAATAATTGCATTCAATATTACAATCATTCAAAATTAAATTTGATGGAAAATACAAACTGAATAACATAATACCAAAATAAGAATATATCAATTACAGTGTTAATAATATATACAAAATAAGTGTGGATACATCAAACTGTGTAACCATCTAGTTACATCAAATAATAATCACCACTACCACAGCTCCTTACTTCCTCATCAAAATATCAAGTTCAACCATAACTCCTCCATACAACATCAGAAAATATATCCATCAGAGGCCACTGTCAACCACACTGCTCCCTGTCTACCACCACTGTCAATCAAAACAACCCCTACCGTCTCCCCTCTGCTTCATCACCTACACTTCAAACAGCAACGATTCTCACCTCAAAAATGCCACCATCTTCATAACACTGCTGTGCACACAACAATGCCCAAATATCCAACCATCTACCATTCATTCCACCACAGCAACACCATCTCAACCTTACTGCTGCAAGTCCACCCAACTGCCAGTTTTAACTTCATTCACCACCAATTCAAGTCCTACATGCATCTCAAATCACCATAAAACCGCTACACATACCACCAAACTCCAGCTCTACTACATGCAGTTCATTTTTACATCACCTCCCCTATCCTTACACCTTGTTTCATCAGCTCTACTACAAGCAGTTTTACTACAAATAGTTCAGTGCAACTATTACATAACCTTACCGCAGCAACACTTCGACCACCCCCATCTGTTTACTGCCTCTATCCATCTACCACCACCTTACTGCCACCATAAATCAGTCATCATTCCTCCCTTCCTTCCAGTTCACCTACTTCTACCTACTAACCAACCCACTGTCACCATAAACTTCACTACATTCATCCCTCCCTTACATCACCATACCAAATGCACATTTCACACTTCTACTAACTGTCAACACAATCCACCCACATTCCTCCCTACTCCTCCTCCCCTACATCACCATTGTAATTGAAGTCTTCCCACTCCACTGTCTGCTTCCTCTTAAAACGTACTTAAGAAGTCTCTTTATTGTATTCAGTCGATCTTGATCGTCGCTCATTGTGTTGGTTGATTTGTCTGTTATGTATACTACGGAAGCCATTCTAGAGTCGTGTGTCCATACTTCACAGGCTACTATGTTGCAGTTGAGGTCGGATAGAACTGCAAATATTTCGGAGAGGAGCCCAGGTCTGTCTTAACCGATTAGTTCTACTGAAGTATGATTTGAAGTAGATTTAACTCCTACTGATCTCTTCAGTGATCTGAAGCCGTTGAATGTTCTTGATGATAGTGACTGTAATGTAATTTTCATGTTTAGTAGCATTTTCAAATCATTATTCCTATTCTCTAATGCTGGTTTCACATGATTGATCTATATAAAGTATTTGCTTAATGTATAGACAATGATTTTGCCATAACATAGTTCGACATTCATGTTTTAGAAAAACCACTTCTCATCATAAAACCAACAAACAATGTGAATTGTGTGCCTTAACACTAAAAGGGTATCATTACATCATTCTCCTGATGCGGAACAATTCTTAATAGCCTCTTTCAATCAGTCTTAAACATTAAATTTAAATTGAATACAAGGTAATGGTAAATAGAAAAAATTGGACGACTTAGATGGGACGTCAAAACTTAGGAACAGACAATCTTGTGCTCTTTAACACAATACTTTTTGTTGTCCAGCAGGTGGTCATGCACAGACCAATTGCTTGAATGGGTGCTTAATTTTAGCTGAATTAACAGTTAAACTAAATGAATACAATTTGCATTTATTTTTGGAAAGGAATTGTAGTCGGGTAAGTAATCGCACAGATTTACTGCAACACCCACATAAATGGAAAAAAATGTACTGTCTTTTTCATCTCTTTTTCTTGCAAACAACTATTACATCTTTGCATGCATTCCAATAAGATTTCTAGATAAGATAAATATGAACTAAACTAAATAACAATGTAATTATCAAGATTTTTACCTGTTGAATTAGTTCAGTCACTTCTTCATCATAAAGCTTATTTCCATTTTTGATCCACAACATGAAAAACTACAAATCAAGCACGAAATAAAGTCAGTAAATTAAGTAATTCGCCTCACACACAAGTCGGTCAGAAAATAAATGGAACTGAATTACAGTACCGTCCATAAACCAGCTACCATCTGAAGAATTATAAGCTCTTTCAATAGTAAGATTTAGATCAGACAAAACTTGCACAACCTCTAGCAAACTTCCATACTTATTAGCACTATCCACCTACATACAAAAACAAAAAATAATAAATTACTAATTAGAAAAGAAATCCATGACAGTGCTCAAAATTAATCAGAATCGGTTGACCTTTACTAAAGTAGAATTGCTGCATGTATCGTTATCCACAGTAACCCTGTAACCGATAAAACAAAACAAAATCGTTCAAACTTCTCATCAGAATTCAATTTTTATCACATGATTGAAGATAATAAACGAGGCTAATAAAAATCCAAACTAAGACTTATCAAAATCAAACCTTGGTGGATTCATTTTGATTATGAACTTCTCATACTCATCGTCGATATCAACCGGAGAGAAGTCACAGTTCATCATGGCTGACTATATGAAAAGTAATGAAAAAAATTGAGCGTGCTTCCAAACCCAATTCGAATCGTTTAAATGAGAATTTGCAATTGGTTTGAATTTCAAACGAGAATTTGCAATTGATTTGGATTTGAGAATTTTGTTTGTGAATTAGAGAGTTCAGAGGTATTTGTGTGGCTGTGTTGATTAACGGGTTGCGGCGGAAGTGGAGGGATAAATGAAATCTAAGCGGGAAATGAAAAGTTAAGGGGAGGGAAAATGAAAGTTGGAGTAGCAAACCGATGGAAAATGAATGCAAACTAATGTAGTTGCATCAGTTGAATTTAAAACCGATGCGACTACAACTATTTGCACGTACCAATTGCATCGGTTGTTGGTGACAACTGATGCAAATTTGATTTTTTATTATCTATTGCTTTTCATTTACCAATTGCATCAGTTATTAAGATGGAACTGATGCAAATAGTTCTATTTGCATCAGTTTTTACTTCAACTGATGCAAATGAGGCGACGCAATATGCACTTTTTGTACTAGTGTAGTCAAATAACTGACTATCAATATTGGCCTTTTTAAATGACATTGAATTTCGATGCGACCGCGAGTCGAATTCCAAATGGATATTCGAAAACCACATCGAACCTTTTTGATTGTGATTGATCTTTTGTTTAAAAGATCAAAGTGGAAATTGTTGTGATTTGTTGATTTTTTATTACCTATTGCTTTTCACGTACCAATTGCATCAGTTGTTAAGATGGAACTGATGCATATAGTTCTATTTGCATTAGTTTTTACTTCAACTGATGCAAATGAGGCGATGCAATATGCACTTTTTGTACTAGTGTAGTTAAATAACTGACTATCAATATTAGCCTTTTAAAATGATATTTGAATTTCGATGCGACCGCGAGTCGAATTCCAAATGGATATTCGAAAACCACATCGAATCTTTTTGATTGTGATGGATCTTTTGTTTAAAAGATCAAAGTGGAAATTGTTGTGATTTGTTGAAATCTGAATGAACACTTATTTTTAAAAATAAGTGCTCATTATTCGGATTAGCCGGAAGAGGACCTTGTGTCATAAAACCCATTCCGGATAATGATACGACGAAATGGGATTGCATTTGAAGATGGTGTTGAAGATCGGTTATTTTTTGAAAACGAAAGGATCACATGTCGAATGTCTCTGCACTGGGTTGCTTCGGTATAGAGATTTTATCACCCTTTGTGATGGGGATTCCAGACGTGATTAGTAAATATTTGGATTTGCAAGGGCTTGAAGTGCCTTCGGTTCCATTCGATCTCGGAACGGACTTGTATGGATGTGTGTCTGACGTTACACTTTGAGATGTAAAGCTGGTTTCTATCAAATACATTTCTGTTGGTGGCGGAGAATTTATTCTCTTAGCTTAACACCCTTCTCTGAGACGTGCGAGCTCAGAGGTTATGTAGTTGATGGTTACTAGTGATATATTCCCAATTTGGTAATGTGGAATATGAAGTGCTGCTGATCATTTGTTGATCGAAGCATGGCTTTTGTGAAAAGCGCAGCTTTATGGACGAGACTTCGTCGAGCCTCACAACCCAGAATGGTCGAAACAGTAAAGATGCAGCAAGGTTATTTGGGGATAGCGCCCCCTGAGGGTATGTCATTTCCTTCTGAAAAAGGGTAGTATCATGGTATGGAGCCCAGATATTTTACCTATGTTGATGCTGCAAATGTATTATACTTTGTGGTTTGTTGCTTTGTGGTTGAGGATCCTCGGATAAAGGTCACAAACAATGGGGGATGGCTTATTCGTGTCAGTAGTTACCTGGTTACAGAGGTAACCCGCCCTTGTGTTGGCAGAGATCCGATTAGGTTCTCGGGGCATCCCTCTAGAGGCGTACCCATGTGGCCTAGGAAGTTCCTTAGCCTAACCATTTGTTGGAAGTCCAACCACCAATACGTGCCTTGTACGGTTTTTTTTGTAAAACCTGCCATCTAATATTGTAGCTATAGTAGGCATACTATAATGGTACATATGCTGGCTAAGATTAATATTATATTTTCGAAAGGTTTTCTGCACTATGCACTAATAATAATAATATCAAAAAGAATTTTTGCATAGTAAGCATGTTTGACTATCATAAGGAGAAATCTCCCCCCAAGCGTGCGATTGCATTGTGTGTGTGCCGGGAGGCCTTAGGGTAGTTTCATTTTTCAAAAAGCATTGCAGATTTCTTTTAAAATTTTCTATTAAAGTGTAACTGTTTTTAAGATCTCACACCAGTCCCATGACTGGCCTGGTTTTCTCTGTTAGGTACGGCGTGATGGGTGGTTCTCGCTTTTTATTTGGCGAGCAGGAGACTCTTGCCCCTACACGTCCCCTACGAGGGGTTGGTAGCCGGTTAGGCGTGACAGTCGAAAGGCTGGCCGTAAAAGCAAGTCCAGGGGTACCGGCGTAATGCCACGGTGGGGGGTTACCCACTGTTGGACAGCCGAAGGCCTAGACTGTTACATTTTGGTATCAAAGCATTTGGTTAAGCGACAGCCTTGACTCTGTTGGGGATTACTCATTAGAGAGAGAGTCAGTAGTACTCTAGAATGTGTTTTAGTGTAATAATAGATATGAGCGCGTATTTGTTAGTGAATATAAAATTTATTTCATATTCTGTTGATTGGTTTGTTGAGTGGTATATGGATTTTGGTCGGTATAGTCTCTACAACTCTATCGATAGGGATCTCTAAACACTCTTATAGAACAATTCAACACGATATTGTTTTAAAGTCGGGTAAATGAGATAATTTTACCTAAATTATTTTCGTATATAAAAGGAATAATTTTCCATACATTATTATAGGATATATATGGTTGCTTGGTTGTTAGGAAGTGATAATATTAAATTATTATCGTTAAAGTTGAATAAGAAATTGAAATCATAATCAAAAGTTGAGAAATAAAATCCATATACAAATGGGATTTGTAAATGTAAATGTAATTTATGATTTGAAATAGATTTTAGAGAAATATTTGAAAGAGGATTGAAAAGATTTGAAATTGGAAATTTTGGTGAAAATTTTAAATCTCTTTTGATTTGAAAATGATTTTTGAAAGAAATGAAAGGATTTGAAAATTTTGAAATTTGGAAAAGTTTAAAATCCTTTCTGAGTTTGAAAATGATTTTCAAAGCTTTTTGGAAAAATGTTTTGAAGGGATGAAAAGCTCTAAACTCTTTTCGGTCGCTGGAAAATAACTTCGGTGATGACTGCAGCATCATCGATGTTCATTTTCAAATCTCCAGGAGAGGAATTGCTGCTAAATTATTCAAAATGGAATTTGTTTGAAAAACTGGGTTTGGTTTTGGAAATTCAAAAGATAATTTGAAATGAAAAAGGTTTTGAAAGATGGAAAGACTCTGGAATCCTATATAAAATAAAAGGTAAATTAAATTCATATGGAATTTGAAATCCCATTTAAATTTAAGTGGTTGTAAACCAAAATGGTGAATTGAAATTGAATTGTGTTTGGGAATGAACAAAAGAATAAAACTAGGATTGAAACTGAATATTGAATTGTGTGAAATAAAATGAAGTTGCAAAATTGGTTCAAAGTGAACTAAAGGTAATAAAGGTGGAAATAGAAAAATTGGTTTGAGAAAAAATGAATTGGAATTTGTAATAAATTAGCAAATGAAACTGATTTAAAATAGTGATATGAATCAGTTGGGAATGAAAGATAATTGATAAACTTCAATATTCTTGAGGTAAACTGAATTCAAATAAATCAAAATTGTAAATTGAATTCAAATGAAATTGAAAATGCAAGATAGAATGAAAATGGAAATATAACTTCAATAGTAAAGTTAAGATGGTATAAGAAGTATATATTGAAAATTTTGTAAAGGAATGTGCAAAAATGATAGGCAGGATATACAGGTGTGCTAAAGGAAATGGAATTGGGATTTTGATTTCGAAGATAAAATTAAATTGTTTGACAAAAAGGTAGTATTTGAATTTCGGTATGAAATTTGGTGATTACCTTATCCAGTCGCTTGGTTTTTTGTTTTCGTTTTGAACCCAAGGGCCCGTAGTGCCATTCTGTAGTCGTACCGAGCTAGCCGCGCAAAGGAGACGCTGGTGAAATTTTTCGAAAATTTAGGGAGTTAGAAAAATTTTGAGAAAATTTTGAAAATTTAAAATTTGCATTTAAATTTGAATTTGAATTATTGAGAAAACAATGTTGTTTGGAATTTATGATAATTTTGGAAAGTTAGTTGAAGCGGTAATGGGTTGTTAATAAAAAGGAGTTTGGTAAGTTGATAAAATTGTTTAGTTTTGGAAAGATAGCAAATGGGTTAAGGATCATTCTTCTTAACCTGTAATTTCGAGACGAAACTCTTTTAGGAGGGAAAGACGTGACGACCCGGAAATTTTAACATTTTAAAATTTAATATTTGAATGAATTTTAATATTTAGATATTGATTTAACTTGGATTTCAAATATCAGAATGAATTTCGAAATTTAATTTTTAAATTTACTTATAGAAATTTGGGTCAAATATTGTATCTTAAGTTTTGTGCTTATTAAAAATATTTTAAAGGATTAGAAATTTTATATTGATAATGTTGAAAATAATGGAAGCTTCAGAACTGAATTTTGAAATGAATTGTTCAGTTTTGAAAATTTACCGTTTATATCGATATTTGAAAATAGCCTTTCGGTGGCGCAGTCTCGGAATTCGACGAAACTAGTTCCGTTGGATCCGTAATATTGTATTATTATCGAATTTCAATTTTCATAGTGTTTGGAGTGATCGTTTGGTCGTACGATAAGTAAACTTGCTGAAATTTTATCAAAAAATTTAATTTAATAACTAGGTTCAAAAAGCTATCTTCTCCATATGATTGAATTTGAACTCGGAACATTTTCCATTGCGTTCAGAATAGGGGTTCAACATTATAAACGCCTAGCGGCATGCCTCGATTGGAGATCGAGATTTTGAGTTGAGAAATTTATACAATTTAAATTTGAATTTAAAACATAATATATATATATATATATATATATATGTTTATTATAATATGATTTCATAAGGCAATTACACGTAATGAATTTTCAAACACGTGTTCCTCTTATTCAATTCAAATCAACATGCGTTAATTTTTTTTCTTTTCTATCTCGTTCTAAAGAAAAAGAAAAAAAACGAAAAGAATTTTCCGCTTCAAAATCAAAATAAAATGGCCGATCCACTTTTCGTTATTTTTTTTCTTTCTCCTCAACTAATAACGAACGAAACCCAACCAAATTCAAATCAAAAGAAAATTGCCGCTTCCTCATATCAACGAAATCAAATCGATTTCGAATCCAAACCGTAAGCGTTCGTGCGACGCTGGAAGGCGAGTCGGCACTCGAAGTCGTGACGAAGAGGGAGCTCGAACTTGAGGGAAGCAGCGATTTTATGGAGTCATTCTCAAGGGTGAGCGGGGTATCGCGACACAGCATCAAGAGACGAAGGCGGCAGCGTGTGCGCGTCAGTGGCGTGGAAGAGGGCAGCATCATTGGAAGGTAGATGAGGAAAATTCGTGAAAGACATGCGATGCTTTGGGATCGTGGCGTACGCTCTATCAAAGGATGTCGAGGAAGAGCTACTCGTGGGTGGCGTGTCATCGCGATGATGTCAGGTAGATCACGGTAAAGGCTCAATGCACATATCGAGTAGGAGCTTGATGTTTGGGTTCTCTTGTCGAACAGGTAATGCGATTTTGTTTCGTTTTTAACATCTCAATTAAAATCTATTAAGGTTTAAAACTGGCGAGTAAAATCTGTTGATTCATTTGGAAATTAGGAATTTATTTAAATAATTTAATCTGAATCGATAAACAGGAAAAAAAGAAAGGGTATTTTACAATAAAATAATTCTGGTTTATAATTTAATACTCCTACATATTAAATATAGTGGAAATTATCCACAAGGGCCTCTTTAGTAAGTGGAATTAGTTTCTAGGACATACAGTTGAAATAATTTCTTTCAAGGACAAAAAACAAAATAATTGGTTTCTAGGGCCTAAAAACCTATGAAATTATGTCCTTGGAAATAATTAGACTGCTGACTTTGTCCTTGAAAGTAATTATTCTGCTGGCTTTGGCCTTGAAAGTAATTTCTTTGAATGTGTGTCCTAGAAACTAATTGGACGTCAAAGTTTGTCCTTCGGGCGAAATTCCCCATATATATATATATATATATATATATATATATATATATATGGATAAAAAAACAGTAAACATACACGAAGGTTTTGGAAAAGAAAATATTTTATTTAAAGGGAAATTTATCATTTAAATTTAACATTTAGTTTTTAAACAATAAATTTTTAGTGGTTAAATTATTTGGTTAACCTATTTATTTATTTTTAGCTACTAAAAGATTTTTTTAAAATTGTTTAAGCTAGATTTTTAGTTGATTAATTTATTTAGAAGGAAATTTAGTTTTAGTTTTAATTTTGTTAAATAAATTATTAAAAGGAATTGATTTAAAATAAAGATATTAGTCTAAAATAAAATCTTGGTTGAATAAATTTATTTAAAGGAAATCAGTTCAAATTTTAAATTATTAGTTTAAAATAAAATCATTGGTAATTAAATTTATAAATGGGAATTTAATGGTTTAATTTATTTGAATATTAATAAAAATTTATAATTGTTTATACAAGGTCTAATACAATGAAGAAAACAACCTGGAATGAAAATGGATTGCATGCAAAGCAAAGGTGAGATCTTCTCACACAATCAAATATTTTTCTGGTTTAAATTTTAAATAGTTAAATTTAAAATTGTTGATTGTGTGCTTGGATGATTAATTTATTATTAGTTATATTATTTTAGACTCTATGCGCCGCATAATAGCAGATGATATTATATTAAACACATATGCCGCGATATTCCACCTCGAAGTGGAATTGGTATTATATAATGGAAATTGGCCACAAGGGCCTCTTTAGCAAGTGGAATTAATTTCTAGGACACACAACTGAAATAAATACTTTCAAGGACAAAACATAAAATAATTAGTTTTTTGGGCCTACAAACCTATGAAATTATGTCCTTGAAAGTAATTGGACTGCTGACTTTGTCCTTAGAAGTAATTATTCTGCTGATTTTGGCCTTGAAAGTAATTTCTTTGAATGTGTGTCCTAGAAACTAATTGGACTGCAAAGTTTGTCCTTCTGGTGAAATGCTCCTTATTATATATGTATTTGGAGTGATTGATTTCCCGCATTATATAGCGGATGAGACCCTATGCGCTGCATAATAGCGGATGATATTTTATAAATCCCATATACCGTGATATTCCACCTCGAAGTGGAATGGGTATTTAATTGCTGTGCTAATGTCTGTGGATGCAGGGAAACAGGTTGGAGGGATCCAACTGGATTCCTCAAAAACATTTGGATTTGTTTCATATGTTATGTGTTGATTATTTGTAATCTCTATGTGATTATATTGGTGATTAAAATCGTTGAAGTCTATAATTCAGCCGAATATATTTTCGGTATCGTAGGATACCAGAAATAAATAAATAAAATTGGATTTTGAAATTTGGGTAGAAAATTTATAATAAATTCATTTAAAGAATTGGGCGAATTTAAAAGAAGAAATTTCAATAGATGAAGTTTTATTTTGAAAACTTGTTGAATAAATTCCAAAAATACAGGAAAATATTTTAATAAAGGAATTTCGAGTAATATTATTTAATAGTTGAAGAAATTATTTAAGATTCGGATTTTAAATATTTGAAAGAGATAAAAGAATTTATTTCAAAAGAAAATAAATTTGGAAATTAAATTTGGGATTTAATTTGGGGTTGAAATTAATTTTAAAAATCGATTTGGGATTTAATTTGGAGTTAAAATAAATTTTAGAAATCGATTTGAAAAAAAATTGATTTAGGGTTTTAAAATAAATCTTTGGAAAATCGATATGAAAATTGATTTGTTAATTGAAATAAATTTAGAAATCAATTTGGAATTTGGATTTGTGTTGAAGGTGAATATTTGGAAAAATATTTGAAAATCATATATTAGTGGATATCTGAAAGTTTAAAATTCACAATGGAAATATTTATAAAGGAAAGGGAATTTTGTTTTAAAAATAAATATCGGTTTATTTTTAAAAATGTGGAAAGAAATTTACAAATTTGGAATGTAAATTAAAAAAATTGAGAAGATTTGTTAATTTATTTGAATGGACCATTTTGTAATGGAAAAAGAATTCTTCCCTGGAAATCCGAGTAAAATTTTAAAATAGCTTTTTAAATAAAATTAAAAGTTCAAGATTTGGTTTTAAAATAATATTGTTGGAGAAATTGGTTTTGGAAATTGTTTTAAAGTAAAAATTTATTTAATTAACTATATAAGGGTTTATTTTAAATATTAAATTGATATTTGATTTAGAAAATATTTATTTAAATATTTATACTCTATCTGCTAATTTTATTTTAAAATTATTTTGGACTTGAAGTCTTATATGTGATAATTAGTATAATGTTTTCATAACCAATATTTATGTAAGTATTTAAGATGGTTTTATTTTAAATGTTCCAAGAATATTGGATAAGTGATTTGAATTATTTTAACTCGGTAGATTTTCAGTGGAAATAAATAAATATTTGAAACTATTTTCCGCGTGAGGAAAACGATTTGAAAATTTATTTCCAAAGGATTGAAATGTGAATAGTGATTTGAAATTTGTTTCCAAAATATTAAAGTGTTAAAAGTATATCTTGCGAAGATATTTTGGAAATAAATGATTTGGGGAAATTATTTGAAATCGAGTGACTGTTGCAAATGATGGTTGATAGTTAAATAACGATTATCAATATTGGCCTTTTAAACGGCATTTTAATTTCGATGCGACCGAGAGTCGAATTCCAAATGGATATTCGAAAACCACATTGAACCTTTGTGATTGTGATGGATCTTTTGTTTAAAAGATCAAAGTGGAATTTGTTGTGATTTGTTGAAATCTGAATGAACATGTATTTTTAAAAAATAGTGCTCATTATTCGGATTAGCTTGGAGAGGACCTTGTGTCATACAACCCATTCCGAATAATGATATGACGAAATGGGATTGCATTTGAAGATGGTGTTGAAGACCGGGTATTTTTTTAAAACGAAAGAATTACATGTCGAATGTCTCTGCACAGGGTTGCTACGGTATAGAGATTTTATCACCCTTTGTGTTGGGGATTCTGGACATGATTAGTGAATAACCGGATTTGCAAGGGCTTGTTTGAAGTGCCTTCGGTTCCGTTCGTTACCGGAACGGACTTGTATGGATGTGCGTCTGACGTTACACTTTGAGATGTAAAGCTGGTTTCTATCAAATACGTTTCTATTGGTGGCGAAGAATTTATTCTCTTAGCTTAACACCCTTCTCTGAGACGTATGAGCTCAGAGGTTATGTAGTTGATGGTTACTAGTGATATATTCCCAATTTGGTAATGTGGCATACGAAGTGCTGCTGATCATTTGTTGATCGAAGCATGGATTTTGTGAAAAGCGTAGCTTTGTGGACGAGACTTCGTCGAGCCTCACAACCCGGAGTGGTCGAAACAGGAAAGATGCAGCAAGGTTATTTGGGGGTAGTGCCCCCTGAGGGTATGTCATTTCCTTTTGGAAAAGGGTAGTATCATGGTATGGAGCCCAGATAGTTAACCTATGATGAGGCAGTAAATGTATTATACTTTGTGGTTTGTTGCTTTATGGTTGAGGATCCTCAGATAAAGGTCGCGAACGACCTAGGATGGCATACTCGTGTCAGTAGTTACCTAATTACAGAGGTAACCCGGCCTTGTGTTGGCAGAGATCCGGTTAGGTTCTTGGGGCGTCCCTTCAGAGGCGTACCCATGCGGCCCAGGAAATTCCTTAGCCTGACCATTTGTTGGAAATCAAATCACCAATACACACCTTGTATGGTTTTAGTTGTATAACCTACCATCTAATATGGTAGCTATAGTAGGCATGCTATAATGGTACGCGTGCTGGCTACGATTAATATTATATTTTTGAAAGGTTTTCTGCACTATGCACTAATAATAATAATATCAAAAAGGATTTTTTTTCATAGTAAGCATGTTTGACTATCATAAGGAGAAATCTTCCCCAACTGTGCGATTGCATTGTTTGTGTGTCGCGAGGCCTTATGGTAGTTTCATTTCCCAAAAAGTATTGCAGATTTCTTTTAAACTCTTCTGTTAAAATATAACCGTTTTTAAGATCTCACACCAGTCTCATGACTGACCTGGAGTTTATTGTTTCCTTTCTAAACTCTAGGTGCCTAAAATTTTCCACACGGGCAGCTTAGAGTTAGGTTATCAGTTATTCGAAAGCGAAATCAGAAAAGATGCTGTGGAGATTTGGAGTTCAAGCTGGTTGGAGAGGCGTATCACTAGTATATGTAATATTTCTTTTCCGCTGTTGTGTTGTTGTACACTCTGACAATGTATGTAAAACTGATATTTTTCTTTGTTTTAAAGATATTCATTTATCTATTATATGTTGTTCCGCTATGAAATGTAAGAATCTGATTATTGTTTCTATTCTTCTTCTATTTTCTTCTTCTTAAACCCTAATGGTTCGGTTTTCTGGCATTCGATTGTACAGCATTCGATACAGTGGACGTATTGATGTCGTTTTTCAGTTGTCGAAAAATTGGTTCGTTAAATATTCGATCCAAACCAATAATTGAAGAAAGAGTTGTTGGATTTAATACATGAATTAAGAGATGAAGTAGCTATTCGGACTACCAAATATTAAAGAAGAATCTCAAAATACTACAACTCGAAAGTAAAGCAAGATCATTTCAAGAGGGAGATTTAGTGCTTCGAAGAATGATGGAAAACACAAGAACTCCTGCAGATGGACCTCTAGGATCAAACTGGGAGGTCCTCTAATCGTGTCAAAGTACTTCCTCCTAGAGCATATAAATTATGTCAACTAGATGGCAATATGGTTCCTAGAACATGGAATGCAGAACATTTGTGACCAAAATTGGAACGAATACAGCGCCTCTTTCAAAAGAAAAGTCTACATGGTTAGGAGTAGAATTCTCCTTAAACTTGAAAATTACTTTAAACGGTCATAAGCCTTTGTCCACGCTGAGATGCCCAGGTCAAAGTACCTCCTGGAGGGAGGACAGAGTAATACTTAATCTGCACATGCTATGGCTAGGGTAAAGTATCTACAAACCCTTGATCACATCATATTATGGCCAGATCAAGGTGCCATTGGAGGGTGATAGAGTAAGCCCTTAAACGTGCCACGTTATGGCCAAGTCAAGGCAGCGATCGCCTTTTGCACCTCTTAGAGGGAGGACGGAGCAAGCCCTTGATCTCGCCACACTATGGCCTGGTCATGGCACCGAACAAACCTTCGGTCTCACCTATAAGGCCTGATTGGAGTGCCTCCTAGAGGGAGGTTGGGTAAGTCATTGGGTTCTGCTTGTAGATAAGCTAACCAAGCACATCGGATAAACAATGGACTAAGATGTCCAAGCCCGAGAAGTGGCACACCAAACAATGACCACATACAAAGCCAAAAAGGTGGTACCTGTCATAAAGAATTAAGAATCAGAAGAGGCAACACGAAGCAAAAAAACATGAGCAATTAAAGCCCAAAAGATGACACAGAGCAAAGGGCTCAAGCAAGAATTTACAGCCTTTGGCAAATTTCAAAAGGATGATTTTTGGACTTCACTTATTAATACCCGAATCTGGATTTCGGGTCCTTGAATCTGGATTTCGGGTTTTTACTATTTTTGAGCTCCACTTATTAATGCCCGAACCTAGGTTTCAGGATTGATGTTATTGAGACCTCTATTATGTACTTCTGGTCTTCTACTGAGTTCTGGATCTATATGTCTAATACTCAAACCTAGGTCTTAGGCCTTCTACTATTAACTCTTGGACTACACTTATCAATACCCGAATTTGGGTTTCTTCTATTATTCCCGGATAAGGGTTTCTGGACTACTACCGTTTCTTCCCAAAAGAGGATACCTAGTCCTCTATGACTTATTTAGAGATGACGAACCTTATACTTTGATTATTAACAATTATTCTTGGTCTCCTGTCACTTACTTCTAGAAAGGGATTTCTAAACTTCTATTAATTCCAGATTTGAATTTCTAGTCCTCTATTAATTAATTCCATAATTAGATTTTTCATCTTCTATAACTAGAGTTGGATTTTTGGTCTTCACTTGTCATTAACAAAGTTAGATCTCAGGACTTATGCTATTATCAGATAAGAATTTCCTGTCTTTAATCGTTTCCAAACTATGAATTTCTCATCACTTGTAATCTTTAGATGAGGGTCTATTAGTTTCCATTATTTAGATTTCGAAAATTCTATTATCAAGAATCTTACACTATCTCCAATAATATAAAGAAACTACTGAACATATTCTTATATGAATTTCAAATTAATGATACAAAAAATGTTGCCTACTTTGTACTTTGTAGGAAAAGTGATAAGGAAGACCATTGAAAATAAAATAATGCAAAGGAGAATTCTTAGATTTTCATCCTAAAGAACGAAAGCTTCTTTCATACAAGGAGGGGAAAATGTTAACCATAAAGCTCACTCTAGAATGTAAGAATAAAGGAAAGCCAACGAAAGCATTAAAGAAATTTTACAAGAATTAAGGGGAAGGGTTCGACCATGATCCAAACGCGGGGTTTCAAAGAGAAATTTCGAAGAGATTGAGTTCCTCTTACAAGCATTGAATGCTCTTGCAAATATTAAGGAGAGAATGAGTTTCCAAAGGAGTCGAAAGGGGTCAAGGCTATCTTTCCGCTTCAGTTGATACTTTCAAGACAATTATTTTCACATGCGTAAAGGAATTTCGAATGTGTTAGAAGTTTTGGAACTGCACCAGCCCGTAGTGGAAGTTATGGGTGAATTTCAAAAATTTACCCTATTGGATCTTTATTGGGCCTTGAGGTCTAACTGATATTAGAACATTTCTAAATTTCATTTAAATAAAATAATTTATTTATTTAAATTCAAGTATATTAAGATATGAAATTAATTTTATTTTATTTAGTTTAAATGTATCATATATATGTGTGTGTGTGTGTGTGTGTGTGTGTGTACGAGTGCATGTGTGACATAATAATCTGTGAAAGGTATAATATGCCCATATATAGATGTTGGGATTTACATCGCAACAGACATATTAGCTCATTTTGTATATCATGCATGTTTTCCAAATATGTGCATATACATGTGTTACAACACACACACACATACATGTATGTATAAATGTATTATATATAATATATGAACATAAAAAATTTATATATAGACAAATACATATATATATATATATAGAAATAGAGAGAACAATTATTAAAATTATTTAACTTGGTTTTGCAAACATAATAATTTTAGTCTTTTAATTTGTATATATTATGAATAAAATAATGATTTCATCCATAAGTAATTAACATAAAATAATCTATAGATGAAAATTCAAATTTTACAATTCTTGAAAATCTAGGATCATAAATTAGAGCTTAGAAAAAATATGAAGATTTTTCAAAGTTGAAATATCATTTTTAAAAGTGAATACATTGATTTCGGTAATAATTATTTAATATAAAATAATATATTATTGAAAATTCAAAATTTAAAATTTCAAAAATTCTAGGATGATGAATGAAAGGTTACGAAAATTTTTAAAGAATTTTTCAATTAAATTATTACTTTTAGTAAATCATAAAATGTTTTTTCGAAATAATATTAATTATTAAATAATAAACTTTATTGAAAAATTTCTAAAATTTTCTTTATATTTCTGAAATGATATAATATTTTTATAAATACGAAATTTAATTTTTAATGTAATAATTATTTTATATATAATAAACAATTCAAATATTCAATAAATATTAATTTAAAAATATGAATATATGTATGATAATTAATTTTCGAATTTGCAAATTCATATTATATATAAAAAAGCATACTAAATTTTTTAAATCATATTATATATGTGTATATGCTATTATGAGAGAGAAATATACACTAATATATATATATATGTGCGTGTGTGTGTATATATATATGAATTTATTAATAAATATATATAAAACAATTATTAATGACAAAAATTGATTTTATACAGGAAAAAACATTTGTCTATTCATAAGTCAAATAGTATAACAAACAAAGTACGTACATAGCCAAACTAATTTTTGACAACTATATATGCTTGCAAAATTTCACCTAACTAATCATATAGTAGCAATATATTTAAACAGATATGAAATTGCTCATTATAGGATCATACAATATTATTTAATTAATGTAATATGAATTAAAATTACCAAATTAATGATGCCTTTTAATCCACGTTGAAGCAATAGCTTCCTTTTACTGTTCTTGATTCGTCGGATTGCAAGTCCGAAATCACCGACCTCTAACTATCGATATTTTAATTTGAAAAATATTTGAGAATTTTGGAGTGGATTGAGAGCTATGTTTTAACCAGCAATGTTGATGGTAATGGCGGCCAAAAAAGGTTTGTCATTATTTTAGAGATACACGCACGGGTGCGCACACACAAACACATATATGGGCTTTTAAGCTCAAGGAAAAAGTTGAAGAAAATTTTTGTTTTAAGGACAAGACGTTTGCTTTTTAGGCTGAAGGACGCTTTCCTGTGTAAATCACAGAATGGTAGTTGTAACTATCATTTTATGCTTACACTGAAAAGTGTCCTTCGGATTAAAAAGCAAACTTGTTGTTCCTGAGACTAATTTTTTTTTACAGCATCTTCCCTATGCCTATTTTCCCAATATATACATATATATATATATATATATATATAGGGTTGTATAAGAGAGAAACGAGGATAACCTTTTTACCCATTCTCACTTAATCTCAATCCATTATCTCTAAGCCAATTCTCTATGTTTTCGCCACCCTAGACCTTTCCAAAACCAAAATTTTGCAACCCCAATAATGGGCTTAAACCTATCTAAGCACAAGCCAAAATACTATGCAATTAAATCTAATTTAATCGCTTGTCGATATTGTATATCGATCGATATATTTACAGCTATTATAAATATGTATAACATTATTTATTTCTCAAATCATATTCAAAGTTTATAATTAAAATTTCATAAATATTAGTTAATTTATAACAATTATAAACTAATTAAATCGTTCGGTCTTAAGGGAATTCGTCATTTCGGCTGTGTAACTCTTGGGTGTAAATTTAGTCAACAATTAACATCGAACTATTTTAATGTTAACGTTCACACGTCACTTAGCAAGTGGTGTTAAATTATGGCCAAATTTATCGCTTACTTATTTTCTGTAAAATCCAATTTTATTTTAACAAGCGTTACCCACGGTAGTGACATTTGTTTACACCAATTCTCTACGTCAAAATTATATCACTTTGGACATATGGAATTTGGTAATGGTCAAAAATCCAACCTCATCCACATTCAACTTTATAGTTCAAATACAAAGTCCTTGGTTCGATAATAAAAACTATTATTAACCAAAATGCTCTGGCCAGAGAATTTGGCTTTGAGTTATCTTGAGTTGACTGTGATACTAACCGCATAAAATTGAGGAGGCGAACCCTCTCTTGAATAGTGCTTCACTTCCAATACTTCCACTCGACCCAACTATGATCACTTGATGGACACTATTCCATGATTTGGCTATAATCAAAGCGGAGCTTTCATATTGAAGATCCGCATTATTCTCAAGTCGAGAGAACTGTGTAAATCAGTCACATCGATATTTTCTGTTTGACCTTAGTTATATTAACCAGTAGAAAACTATCGACTGAGTCCTTTCATAGTTGTCCACTAACTATTAGTACGTAACCTCTAGGTGCCCCCAGAAGTCATGAGCAAAACACTGTCCAACATTTAGAGAGCGTTACCAGTCTCAACAGATACATCGATATCCAGTCTCGATACATCTTGAATAGGAATATTTAAAATGTTATATTTGTTTCGTTGTGATAAATTACTCACGGCTACACCACTTTATAACTATTATCACAAAATATACCATTTGTGGATTTTTCTATTAAATATACATATGCTTTTAATTAAGTTAATTAATTAATATAATCAAGTTATATCAACTATATAATAGGAAGAAAATACCTTTTATTTCGAACAAGATTGCTCAATGAGTTAGATATATGTAACAAATTACATAATTGCCCCTAGCGCATACCCCTAACTCTATCAATCTCCCATTTGCACTTGGGGTCAATTATAGGATCTAATTCCAACTTCTCCAATTAGTTTTCTCAAAACGAATTAGTTCAGTCCCTTAGTGAATGGGTATGCTATTATGCTTTAATTATCTACTTTCTCGATTAACTCTCTCTGACACTGATAAACTGCATTTATCATGTGGAATAATTAGAAGTATGTCTTTCGACTTCTAGTGAGCTTTAAGTTCTATCATGACCAATTTCATGACATCGTTATCTTATAACAATATTTTGGGATTGTCAACATTTGTAATTGCCTTTGGCTCAATTATAAATTTGTGCATTTATATCTATGTACGTTAGTTTATTGTAGCGCTGTTCAAGTTAACTTTCTCAACATTTCATTGAATCGACCAAAATCGCCTTTATTTTGAAACATTTTCAAATTAAAGATTTTAACTTGAATTTTATCATTGATATGTTATGCTCAATGTCACTTATAAAAGTTTGTGTCCAAACGTTCCATCACAACGAGTTCGTTGTTTCTATAAACAATCCTCTAGTATTTCATAAATAAGCGAGAAGGCCTTGAACTACCATTTAGTGATATCAATTTGGATTTTATATTTTTTTCCACGTATCAAATACATAAACAAAACATAATATCATACACAACGTAACCTGTATGATAATTCATATTGCTAATGCATAAGGAATCCAACTTACATGTTCCCCTTTTAATAGGGTGCTCTTGTATATCGTTTGGGATAATCCCTTTATCTTTTATACTCACCGTAAAAGATATCATTTACAATCCAAAATTGAGTATTAAAAAAACTACAGTTGATTTTAATACGAGCATATAGTTAAAATCAACAACGTTTTGTTTGCTTATAGTTTAGAAATATCAATGTACCTTTTAACGTTCTTTCTTACGAACACACGCTTCCTCTGCACTTTATTGAAAATCAAACTATTTGGTATTTCTTTCAAAATACTTATTCAATTTTGATGCTTATAAAATGATACGCTAGCATCATTTCTTAGATCATATCCAAAGACTCACCAAACCCAATATCGCTCCCACTGACTTTGAGTCATTTATGGTTAATATGTGTAAACGGCTTAGTCTAAATTTTATTTAGAATTTTCTATTTCAATACATAAGTACCAAACACTAAGTCTTATCGAGTGATAATTTTGTGAATAAATTTGAATTAACTTGAGCATGTTGAATACTGAATCTGTTATGTTAATTTCAACCATTGAAATTTGTTATATTATTCTTATCAACATTGCTCATTTGATTCCAACCACATTAGTCTTTCCAATAAAGACACAGTCCCGGCCGATGAATCACATCTCTTTGGTTACGACCACAAAAATCATATTTTGATAGTGTACTTAGAATTCTTTCATATCCGTGCATCATACCATATAGAGTCAATAATCGTAATGGTTTAATTGAACAACCGAGTGTAACGTATATTTTCGACATTAATAAGAAACTCATAGTTTCTCTTCGATGTACAAGAATGCTTATTAATGCTATGTGCTCATTTAGGTTACTTAATTTCCCTTCATATTATATAATCAGTTCTATCTATGGATCGGATCCAATTCCATTTAGCTATCAAAAATTTCTCAAAGAAATTCCTTTACAATGAAGTTGATATATCTTGAAACAACAATTATTTCTTAGTGTAAATAGAATAGGGTTTCATAAATGCTTTATGAAATTTTTTATTTATAGTTTACAAAAACTATGTTCAAAACATAAATATGCCATTTGATGACAGACCTTTCTAAAAAACTTTTGGAGATTCATGCAAGATCCCCCATTAATAATTATTACGTGCAATTTTTCAATTCGCATAACTTGCCTACCACTTAGCCTAGGATATGTTGGGATTTCTTACAAACCATTATCTTGTATGATTTTGTAAACTGTTGTTTAAATGAAATAATATCAACCTTGTGTACTACTCTTAAGTATATGGCAGTGTAGAAAGAAACTAACTCAACTTCACTCGCAACTAATAGTAAATTGTCCAACAATATCTGATTATTCCTTATAGGTGTGTCACTATGTATCACATGAAGGAGTGACTATTGAGATTGAATCTATATTCATTTTTAGGTACATTTAAAACTCTTTCCAATATACCCACTTGTTCGTGTTGAATATGCGAGTATATGATTTTTTGTTTGATGATAATAAACATATATATATATATATATTCATTTAAATGTATTTGTTAATGTACTATTTTATTTTTCGCATGATTAAATAAATTTTGGATGAATAAAATAAATAATATAGAGTTTAAATTCAAACAGATATTTTTATTCAAACAAATATCTATTACAGTTTTGAATGGTACAAATTCAAGCTCTCACTATACATATATAATTTTGATTACAATACAAACTCAATTACATCACAATCTTTCATTTACAAATGTCCTCACCACATATCGCTCATTCACTCGTAATTTATGTACAACTTTATTCCAGATTGAATCCATCATCTGAGCAATCTGCAAAAATAAATACCGACGCAGTAAAATTGAAAATAAAATATTTTTGCAGTATAAAATAAAATGTAATTTTGAAAATATTATTTTCCTCAGTTATTTGGGTTGTTCGCCGTCATTTAATTTTGAATTCATCATACACAAACAGCTTGTGACATGCACAGTGTATCACTGTACATGCCATAAGGCCGTGCACACCAATATATACACTTGATAAAATTACAAGGACAGGTAAGCACAAGGTCAAACCCAAATCGAAAGCCGGGTTCAACTCAAGTGAAATAAATATACAGTCACGATTTTAGCACAAGGTCAAACCCGAGCTTTAAAGCTAGATTCAACACGGGTGCAGTCCAAAAATACAAGCACAATATGTACAAAGTCATGCAATAGCATGTAGACATCAAGTAGATGAACAAGGCTGCAAACATACAACATGAAAGAAGAGTACACAGCAACCACCAAAAATGTTATCCAAATCAGCACTAACCATATAGCAAGGCCAAATACACACAAAACAGCAAAGACAAAAGAAAGGCAAGTACAACTCTAACTGGAGACACAGAGAGGCAGTATCAAAGACAAACGAAAGTCTTGCCATACAACATCATCCACCATGAAACCAAGTTCAACAACATCAAATGAACAGTGCAGAGCTTCAAACAGTACACCATAAATTAACAGCAGAATTCATCATGTGACAATAATGAAGCATCGCAAACTGACTCAAAGGAACAAAGCCTCATCACCAACATAACTCAATGTATACACCATAATTATCGACCAGACTACACAATGAACTAGCATTAAACAAAAAGGCAGTGCAGCAGGACACTAGGTTAGCATGAACAAAATAACAGCTATAATACATGGAAACGGTCAGGCAATATGCATCAAAATTCAATCCAGAGAAGAATGCACAAACTAGAATGAAACTGTGATACCAGACACATGTACAAGTGTAGTCTCAGGAAAAAAATGTAGCGCACAAATATCTTGAACCGGACTACCAATCAAGCAATGCAGACAACATGGACTTGAACACACATGTACGAAGTCAGTGACAATGTCAAATGTTATCACCATAGCCGAAGTCATCAGAATTTCATGGAACGGCAAAGAAAAATTGAACAGGTCAAGTATTCTATAGGGATGAACAAAATCAAGGTACAAATCAAGATCATCCGGGAAGGAACTAAATGCCGGAAGCAAATAGTCTCACAAATCAAAGTGGCCAAAGTCAACCATGACAATAGTAAAAAATTCAACTGGTCAAAGCAAATGTCCAAGCCATGATGAATAAGGTGTCGAACAAATGAACAAATCAAACAGGCCGTGGTGGCCAAGAAATTAATCAACACCGTGTTAATCAAGTAAACAAAATTATTCGATATGAACAAGTTAGAAATCATCACTAGCATCAAAACAAAATCGAACGGACGGAACAAAGAAATTGATCAACTCAAACAAATCCGTACGAACGAAATTATAGGGGATTAAACCCTATATAAACCCTATCATCATCGACCGTAAATGCATCGAGTTCAAGCAAGCTAAAACAGTAAAGCAAAAGTAACAAATCACATACCAGATTGTTGAATCGAATTCGATCATTGAAGTAGCCAAAATTGAGCAATGAAGAAACGATCGATCAACAAAGATACACACAAAATATCCACTTGATTGATCAACAAAGTCGGTACACGAAGCCCTAAATCAGAATGAACGAGAACGAGCAACAGGAAGCCGCCATTTTTCACAAGGAAGCGGGCCGATAAAAATATAGGGGATAATATTTCACTTAAATTTGGGCCGACTTCTATAAGTTATATTTGGGCTTAATATTTAATTAGGGTTTTGTTTTTAGTTTGTTTTTTAATTTGTATTTTCCTTTTAAACTTCCGTGTAATTTCTAGTCGTGTGACTAGGGGACAAATTACGTGGCGTAGTTTGAGAATTCGCAACTCAATGGTTGAGTTGTGGTAGGGTTTTGAGCGTAGAGTTAAGGCTAGTCGATAGCGGGAGTCGTGAGTTTACGTGTGTAAGCGTCTGACTGCTTAATTTCTAGTAGAAACCTTGGGAGTAGCACATAGGCAGGGTTTTGCCGAAGCTAGGTAAATTCTATGTCATTCTGTTTCTGCGTTTATTATTCTGCTACTATCTGTGCTATTATTATTCTGATATATCTGTATTGAAATAATTTTATAAACTTCCACAATAAATTTTATAATTGGTAGTATCACCCTACTCACCCCCCCCTCTCTAGAGAGAAATCAATCCTATAGTTCGACCAAATCAAATCATTTTGTTCTATTGCATGTTATTTTATTTACTTTTCTTATATATTCTATGATTTTATCATAAACTTACTACATGTGTATCCAATACATATGTACATGTTGGTAATAAATCATCAATGAATATAACAAAATATGTGGAATCCTTTTGGTATTAATAGACTTGTGACTACATACATCAATATGTATTAATTCAAAGAGTTCATCAATTATTATGATGCTCCCACTATATGGGTGCAAAGCCATTAATTGTTTGAGATATAATTAACCTATATCATATGATTCATAGTAATATAGTAAAATTATTTTTCAAAACTATGACTTAGTCTATATTTCCAAAACAACTGTAAATAATATTAGACACATATGTATTTTTGTTACATCACTTTTTCTATGAAAACAAATTCGATAATATAGTTCTATTTCGTAACGAATATTCATAATAATCACATTGAAATATAGCTATATCTATTTTTCAGTCTATACCAAAAATAAACATTATTTCACAAAAAATGTTCGGTACATTTTACGAAAACAATTTTCATAATTTGATGCAATCATTAGGTGCTATATGGCATGCTCCCACTATTTCCGCCATTACTATAATAGGGTACTAAATTTAGAGGTCCACCATTCAGTTAATATTATTGATATTGTTTATTTATATCGCATGCTACAACTAGTTTATAGTAGAGAGTTCTTTGATCAAATATCTTAAACTCAAAGAAATAAATGTGGTAGAAAACAATTTTCTATAAGAAAATACATTTTGAAATAAAAATCTTATTTCATATTCCAATATTAAGTAGCAATTGGTATTAAAATTCTTGTTTCCAATGTTTCTCTATGAAGCAAAAGTGACTGTTCGTTCTCTTCATTCCAACATCACCTTAAATTACATCTATTCTTATACATTCATTTTCTTTCAAATGGTTAAACTATTCAAAAGAAAAACTTACTGCAGTATCATAACAAACCATTTACAAAAGCGCATTCGACTATTCTTAACATTTAGGACATCTAATATGTTGCACTTTATGTAAACCGATCAAAACAACATTTCAACGATCGTGTATCTCATAGTTTATGGTCTTGTGTTACATTAGCATAATATGATCCTTTTGAAATCATTCAAGATGAATACATGATTTTTAAATATTGTTTATTGGCTTATTTTGAATGAACTAACTTCATCGAAATATTGTACCCCACTAACTATGACTGTTCACCATATAACATTTATATGTGAAAGTACATGGATCAAATATTCATAGTCTTGAATAGCATTTAGAGTTCAAAAACTCATGAAATGCAATACACGGTCTAAACCAAATAAACATATGAGCAGCCAACTTACGAATATATTAAGTAGTTGAGATTAGGCACTTGCATGGGTATAGAAACATTATATAACATGCAATTAGAATTGTTAGTAAGTATATATTATATTTCTGTTTGTCAACTTTCAATTCAGTTTTTGTGTGTATATGTGTGTGTGTGTGTGTGTGTATATAAATTGACAAAAGTTTTATCGTTCATATTAAATGCATAAATTTATCATTGTAGATAACTATAACATTATACAACATATGTTCTTACAATATTAGAAAGGTTAAATGTTATCATTTCATTTTTCTAATAAGGCTCTCACTAGTCTTTTATGTTTTTTCAAACCCTAAGATGAAACATAGAACTCACTAGTGGGTGTTAGGAGTCGTTTATTTTGGTATTCTGACCTTCAGTTTTCTCAACAAATCATAGCCCTACAAACGATGTATAACTCCTTATCGGTTGTATCACATACAACTCCTAACCCATTTTTCCTTGTTCTAATATCATTTCAAACTTGAGTTTGCTCAACATTGAATAAGATTATTCACTCACACCTATCATATCGTGATGGCCTAAATATAGTACATGTACCTTAAGTTTGCTCAACAAATACATATAGTCATCTTACCACATCTGTTCAATATATTAATAATACTACGCATAACATCCCTAGCTTAAGTTTGCTCAACTACTAAGGAGTATGTATGTATATGTATATGGTATAGGACAACATTATATTCAAGATTCATAATCTTCAATGTATATATTGAGTGATATCGACTTATAAAATAATATATTACTTATGAAATACCCCAGGGATTCAAGTGTCAAACACATCAGAAATTACAGTATATGTACATGTAAAAACCCGCATATTTATTGATTTTATATTTAAATATTTTATTTAAATATTTTATCGTTAGTCGGATTTTTAGTCCGAAAAGCTACTTTTTGCAAACAGCCGAATTAGGACTCGAGACCACCTCCATTGAGTTCAAAATGCCGTTTTCGACCTTTTTGAGTATAAACTTTGATATATTTGGAGTTAGTCAAAAATTTGACCTTTTTCACTTTGGGTTTGAGTTTGGGTTCAGCCCACTATCCAACTTATACTCAAAACTGAACCACTCTTCCCCATTCACCCTCACTTCTTCCTCTTTTCAGTTCTAAGGCAATAATGGTGGGAGAGATTGGAAATTAAAACTCCAAAACCCTAGTTCCTCTTGCAACCTCAAATTCCTAGCTTAAAATTCAAGAGAACCCATTGGTAAGCATTCTCTTCTTCTTCTCCAACTTATTCTCTTACCAATTTCAGAAATTCCTAAACCTAATTTTAGGAATGTTCTTGTTTTGAGCATAGATTCAAGCTCATTTGGGTTGTGTTGAAGAGAGGTTGATTCTCCATTTGCTTTCAAGCTTCTTCTTGTTTGATTTTGTAAAAAAGGTGAGATTTTTATCTCACATCTTAGTTTATAATTATCTTCGATTGTTAGGTATGAATTCCTAACACTTACTCTTGTGCAATTGATTTTGGTTTGGATTGATTTGGTGTATATTCCAATTTTGGTATTTTGAAATCAAAATCTATGAAAATCCTTTTATGGATATTTGGACATGGATATTTGAGGCGTATCGACGAGTCGTTTAAGGCTGGGTTGTCACTTGGCGCAAATCCTTAGTCGTCACTTGCTCGTTCGATCGTTTCCGATATTCGTTTGGCCATTTTTGGTCGAGGTTCAGAAAATGCTCTGAATTTCAGTTTCAGACGTCTGAATCTGGAATTTCAGACGTCTGAATCTGGAATTTCAGACGTCTGAATTGGTTCTATTTCAAACAGAAAGAAAATAGGCTAAAATATGCCTATTTCAGACGTCTGAAACACTTGATTCAGACGTCTGAATTGTGTTCTGGAAATTTTTATATTTCCAGATTCAGCCGTCTGAACCACTTGTTTCAGACGTCTGAAACTGCAGTGTTTTGCCTGCTTGCCTATTTTGTTTACGAATTCCAATTTTATCGACTTGTGTTGGTTCCCTTCTATTGTTATCATTTAATTATCGACTTTGATGGCATTTTCTTGGGAATTTTTGGAAATATCCAGTTTGATGGATTTAATATCGATTTCTTTGGATTTGATTCACTCGTATGTGAATTTTGATGATTGATTGTTCCTACAATCCTTTCGATGATTTGTCACTTTAAAAATATAAAGGTTTCAATACTAGTAGTAAATATCAAAACCCTTTTCATCAAAACGATTTCAACTCTATTTTCAATTACAAAGCTCGTTTCCTAAACCGTTTTCCAATCTACTAGTATATACAAACCTTTACCTCACTCGTATGAGAAATCTAATTAAACGACTTAGTAAAACAAGTGGTATGAAACTCTTGCATTTACTTCGTTGGTTAATTCTTGGACTTGTTCGATTGAATCTCTTGTGACAATTTTCTAGTGGAGATCTACAATTTGTTCGCAAATATTTAAGTTAAGCTAGTGGTTAGGGACATGATGCTAAACTCATATATTTACTAGCTTATTGTAATTGACACTTCTTGATGATCAATGATGATCATTTTATGGTTTAGACTAGCAATTGTGCGATGTCTCTTTGTCTGCGAGGGAGACTAAGCCCTGCTTTGTGGAGTTTCGACTCAAATTGGTGGGGTAGCAACCCACGGTCTTTGGACCTTTCGTGTGTCAGGTCTTCGGACCATTCGTGTGTCAAATTAATGGCTAGCTACCATGAGATAGCTTCTCGTTCGTGTGTTACAGCTGTTGGTGAGTTTTCATGCTCCCGTTCGTGTGATAGGCCTCCCCCTTTTATTTTATGATTTCTGGATTTCGTGTGTTGAATTCTAGAATTTATGCTTCACCAATTTTAGTGATTTTCATTGATATGATTTATCAATTTTTGTGCATTGGTGAATTCGTGTGTCATTAACTTGTTGTGAATACAAGTTTTGGGTATGATACCCTTTTTGGATCTTCGAGAAGATTCTTTGATATTGATTAATCGTTTGTTGATTATCATTTACATATTTATAGTAGTATGCCATTATGGATATTATACGTCTATGCCATATCTTTCGTTCTATATCATGTTATCTGATATTTATAGCTAGACTGATCCGTTTATTATTTTCTTATAAATAATACTCGGGTCAGACTGAGATGTTGCAGGTGCTTCGACTTGACTTCTCTCCAGGGGTCCATTACTCTGACCTTTTGCTTACTACTTAGATTAGTAGTTTTTTGTTGTACTCTTGAGATATTGACTCATTGATGTATTCTTTTGTATAGCACATGTTGCTATTATTTTGTGTTATTGTGGATCTTTCTGACCACTACTCTGATGTGCACTTTTATGTGTAATATTCATATCTTATTCCGCCTTTGTGATATGAATTATCTGTGACTGATTTATGTTATGTTTAGTTCTATATTTGTTTCTGAAGATACTGCAGCCACTGTGTAGTAGCTTTGAGTTTGTGTCGGAATGTCGGATTTCCCAATAAACAAATGCATGTTATACTATCTGACATATCGATGCTCGCGCAAAGCAATTACACGGATGGTCGCTCCTCAACAGCCTTATTCTCCGTGCTAGTCGACAGCATTCACCGTAATGTTCTTGTCTAGCGTGGGTATAGAGGTGGGGCGTCATAGCTTGGTATCAAAGCCAAACTTCGGAACAATGCAGAATAACTTAACAAGGATCATTGTCCTAAGTACATCTTAGGAGTTATACCTTAGGATTAATTCGAGTCTTCGTACCTTTCTATCCTATTTTCTTTTATGATTCCTTGTTTTATTTATCAAGATTTCATGATAATTGTTTGGTGAATAACCTTTTTCTTCTTCTTCTTTCTTTCTTTCTTTCTAAAGGAAGAGAAATGTCTAGACCAGGCCGCCCCAGAGCCGTGCCATCTAGTACTCCACCCCAGGATGGAGTTTTTATGACTGCTCAACAGCTTCTTGATTTGGTAACTAATGCTCAAGCGGCTGGAGCTAACCCGGAACCTACTCACCCAAAGTCGGGATTTGCACGCTTGTGCAGCGATTACAATAATTTGGGTGGAAAGCCCTTTAAAGGTTCCGAAACTATTATTGAAGTCCAAGCTTGGCTTAGAACATGCGATCGCATCTTTTCGCGCATGAATCTTATCGATCTTCACCGAGTTCAGGTGGCCTCCAGTATGCTCCAAGAGAGAGCATTAGACTGGTACGAACTTCTTATTTCTGAGATTAATGAAGCGGTTCTCACCTGGGAGCAATTCTGAGAATGCTTCGAATTAAAATTCGTTCCAGAAGCTGAGAAAGTGACATTGGCTCGACGATTTATGGACCTTGTTCAAGGTGAGTCCTCCGTGACTGATTACGTCGCCTCCTTTGAGTCGCTTTCCAAATATGGGGTAGAATACATCAACACCCCTTTAAAGAAGAACCAGAGGTTCGTCTATGGCTTAAACAAAAATCTCAAGAAGCCATTACTTCTAAAGTTAGAAGTTTCTTTCGACCAACTCATTGATATCGCTCTTCATCTTGAAGAGGCGGATAGGGAGAATGATGTTGAAGTGGTGGGTTCCAAACCAAACTTCAACAACAAGAAGAGGCCAAACATATTCAAAGGCCGTTATCCTAATAAGAAAGGGAGGCAAGCAATTCCTACTGAAAAGACCTTTTCCTCTACTCAAGAGAAATGCTATAATTGTGGTTCGAAAGACCATTTTGCGAACAAGTGTTCAAAGCCTCGTACTTGTCGCTATTGCAAAAGCCCGGACCATTTTATGCATGTATGTCCCAAACTTCAAAATAGGAGGGAGGGAAAGCTTAATGTTGCTCAAGCCCCTGGCAACACATCTCGTGGCCAAGGTATTTCTCATTCTATTCTGGATGGAATTATTTTATTTCGTGATCATCCTATTCGAGTTCTTTTTGATACGGGTGCGTCCCATTCTTTTATATCAAAAGAACTTGTTGATACTTTTTCTTTGGATGTTTTGTGTTTAATGACTTCTTTGAGAATTGCGAATCCGGTTGGTGGATCCGCGACAATCAGTTTATTGTGTAAAGATGTCGAGATTATTTTGTGTGATTTTTCTTTCCGAGCCGATTTGCATGTCATGCATTATTTAGGCTTTGGAATGATTTTGGGAATGGATTGGCTCAACCGTTATGAAGCTCATATCCTATGTCCTGAGCGGACTATTCATCTTCGACATCCTCAATCTGTTAAGTAGATTTCTATTAATCTTAAAGATTCAGATTCCAGCTTGGTCGCATCTTAATATTCTTTAAATCCTCGTGATGACGACGATGATGATGAAGGTGATATTATTTCTCTTATTCACGTCGTTCGTGAATTTTCCAACATATTCGAGCCCGTTTTAGGATTACCACCTAAGCGAGCAATTGAGTTCAGAATTAATCTTATTCCTGGAGCTCAACCTATCACTCGTCCTCCGTATCGTATGTCCAATAAAGAAAACGAGGAGATGCGTAAACAATTATCTGAATTGGAGACGAAGCAATTTATTCTCTCTAGTTCTTCGCCTTGGGGAGCTTCAGCTATTTTTGTGAAGAAATCTGATGGAACACTTAGGCTTTGCGTTGACTACCGCAAGCTTAATGATCTTACTATCAAAAATAAATATCCTTTACCTCGGATTGATGATCTATTCGATCGGCTTAGTGGTGCTAAAGTCTTTTCACAATTAGACTTAGCTACTGGATTTCATCAGCTTCGTATTGCAGAGGATAGCATTCCTTTGACATCGTTCCGTACTCGTTATGGATCTTATGAATGGCTTGTTATGCCATTTGGGTTAACAAATGCCCCGGCTTATTTCGTTGACATTATGAATAGAGTTTTCAAGGACTTCCTCGACCGGTTTGTTCTCATCTTTATTGATGATATTCTTGTGTATTCAAAAACCAAAGAGGAACATGGGAAGCATCTTCGGATTGTGTTGGAAACTCTTAGGAGTAATCAACTGAAAGCAAAATTTTCTAAATGCCACTTTTGGCAATCTCGTGTGAAGTTTCTCGGTTACATTATTTCCCAATCTGGAATTTCCGTAGATCCTTCAAAGATTGAAGCGATTCAAGATTGGAAGAGACTGGAGAGTGTGACAGAGATTCGTAGTTTTCTCGGATTGGCGGGCTATTACCGTCGTTTTATCAAAGACTTTTCTAAGATTGTCGTGCCTCTCACTAGCTTGACGAAGAAAGGTGTTAAATACATTTGGTCGGACAAATGTGAAGCTTCTTTTCAGAAATTAAAAGAACTCCTTTCTGATGCTCCTATTCTTGTGATTCCCGAGGGAAACCAAGATTTTATTGTTTATACCGATGCTAGTCGCGTTGGTTTGGGTGCCGTTCTTGTGCAAAAAGAACGTGTTATTGCTTATGCTTCTAGGCAATTGAAGCCAGCCGAGGCTAGATATGCCACTCATGATTTAGAGCTCGCGGCTATTGTTTTCACTCTTCGGATTTGGCATCATTATCTCCTAGGAGAGAAATTTGTTCTTTATACCGATCATAAGTCTTTGAAGTATTTATTCTCTCAAAAGGAACTTAATTTGCGTCAACAGCGTTGGCTCGAATTTCTTGCACCATATGATCTTGATATCCTTTATACTCCCGGAAAGGGGAATCGCGTTGCGGATGCACTTAGTTGCAAGCAACAAACGGTTGTTTCTATGATGATATCCGAATGGAATGATCTCAAGATGTTATCCTCTTGTGAGATTCGAGACCGTGTCTCCGATTTATGTTCATCACTTGTGT
Organism: Allium cepa; assembly: GCA_030765085.1. Classification (NCBI taxonomy): domain Eukaryota; kingdom Viridiplantae; phylum Streptophyta; class Magnoliopsida; order Asparagales; family Amaryllidaceae; genus Allium; species Allium cepa. The sequence continues at coordinate 621,743,290 of CM060942.1, forward strand.
TATGTAGCCTTCAGGCTCATCCTCCTCTTTTAGACCGCATTCTTGAAGCTCAAAGGCTAGATCCCGAAATGGCTCTTCTTGGCCAAAATATTAGGGATAAAATTGATATTGAAGGATTGAAAGAATTTGATATCGATTCTCGTGGCGGCATTCGAAAATTTGGTAGACTTATCGTACCAAATATTATTGATCTTCGTAAGGATATTTTAGAAGATTCTCATCGTTCTAAATTCACCATTCATCCCGGTAGTAGTAAAATGTACGCGGATATGAAGCGACTATATTATTGGGAGGGAATGAAATTTGATATTGCTAACTTTGTTAAGTGTTGCATGACTTGCCAGCTTGTTAAAGCCGAACATCAAAGGCCCGGTGGGTTATTGCAACCTTTAGAAATTCCAATTTGGAAGTGGGACCAAATTTCCATGGATTTTATAGATGGCCTTCCCCGTTCTCGTTCGGGTCATGATAGCTTATGGGTGATCGTTGATAGACTTACTAAATCCGTCCATTTTATTCCCGTTCGGTCTAACCGAACCGTTCCTCTTTTGGCCAAGCTCTTTATCAAAGAGATTGTTAAATTGCATGGAATTCCTACTTCTATTGTTAGTGATCGTGATCCATTGTTTACTAGTGGGTTTTGGAAGAGTCTTCAAAAAGCTTTGGGAACGAGCTCAATTTTAGCACCGCCTATCATTCTCAGTCCGATGGACAAACCGAGCGTGTGAATCAAACACTTGAAGATCTTCTTCATGCTTATGTGCTTGATTTTGGGGGAAGTTGGGAAGATCATATTTCCCTTGTTGAATTCTCCTATAATAATAGCTTCCAATCTAGTATTGGTATGGCACCTTTTGAGGCACTCTACGGAAGGCCATGCCGATCTCCTTCTTGTTGGCTTGAGACCGGTGAGAAGCTGGTTTTAGGTCCAGATTTTATTCGTGATTCCTCTGAAAAGATTGATCTTATTCGTCATAGGATGAAAGAAGCCAAGAGTAGACAAAGATACTATGCCGATAACCGGAGAAGGAAATTAGAATTTTCTGTTGGAGACTCTGTTTTTATTCGTGTTTCACCAATGAAAGGTGTTGTACGTTTCATTCGATCGGGAAAATTGGCGCCTCGATATATTGAGCCATTTCCTATCACTGAACGTATTGGTTCCATGGCTTATCGCCTTTTATTACCAGCTCAATTCTCTGCTATCCATGACGTGTTTCATGTTTCTCAACATCGGAAATGTCTTCGAGATTCCGATTCTATTCTTGAGCCCGGTGTTGTGGAAGAGATTGAAGTTTCGCCTAATTTAACTTATGGGCAACATCATATTCGTATCATTGCTTCGGAGGTCAAACGACTTCGAAATAAAGATGTTCCGCTTGTTAAAGTTCAATGGTCTTCAAATCCTAAGGATTGTTCTTGGGAATCTAGAGAGTACATCGAGCGAACACATCCGGACTTACTTTCTCGTGCTCTTTGAGGTGAACTTCTTATTTCAAATTTCTTTTGTATTGAATATGCTTTTATGGTTGTTACTACATATCTTCTTCTTAAATATTGCGAGGACGCAATTTCTTTAAGGAGGGGAGTCTGTAACAACCCGCATATTTATCGATTTTATATTTAAATATTTTATTTAAATATTTTATCGTTAGTCGGATTTTTAGTCCGAAAAGCTACTTTTTGCAAACAGCCGAATTAGGACTCGGGACCACCTCCATTGAGTTCAAAATCCCGTTTGCGACCTTTTTGAGTATAAACTTTGATATATTTGGAGTTAGTCAAAAATTTGACCTTTTTCACTTTGGGTTTGAGTTTGGGTTCAGCCCACTAGCCAACTTATACTCAAAACTGAACCACTCTTCCCCATTCACCCTCACTTCTTCCTCTTTTCAGTTCTAAGGCAATAATGGTGGGAGAGATTGGAAATTAAAACTCCAAAACCCTAGTTCCTCTTGCAACCTCAAATTCCTAGCTTAAAATTCAAGAGAACCCATTGGTAAGCATTCTCTTCTTCTTCTCCAACTTATTCTCTTACCAATTTCAGAAATTCCTAAACCTAATTTTGGGAATGTTCTTGTTTTGAGCATAGATTCAAGCTCATTTGGGTTGTGTTGAAGAGAGGTTGATTCTCCATTTGCTTTCAAGCTTCTTCTTGTTTGATTTTGTAAAAAAGGTGAGATTTTTATCTCACATCTTAGTTTATAATTATCTTCGATTGTTAGGTATGAATTCCTAACACTTACTCTTGTGCAATTGATTTTGGTTTGGATTGATTTGGTGTATATTCCAATTTTGGTATTTTGAAATCAAAATCTATGAAAATCCTTTTATGGATATTTGGACATGGATATTTGAGGCGTATCGACGAGTCGTTTAAGGCTGGGTTGTCACTTGGCGCAAATCCTTAGTCGTCACTTGCTCGTTCGATCATTTTCGATATTCGTTTGGCCATTTTTGGTCGAGGTTCAGAAAATGCTCTGAATTCCAGTTTCAGACGTCTGAATCTGGAATTTCAGACGTCTGAATTGGTTCTATTTCAAACAGAAAGAAAATAGGCTAAAATATGCCTATTTCAGACGTCTGAAACACTTGATTCAGACGTCTGAATTGTGTTCTGGAAATTTTTATATTTCCAGATTCAGACGTCTGAACCACTTGTTTCAGACGTCTGAAACTGCAGTGTTTTGCCTGCTTGCCTATTTTGTTTACGATTTCCAATTTTATCGACTTGTGTTGGTTCCCTTCTATTGTTATCATTTAATTATCGACTTTGATGACATTTTCTTGGGAATTTTTGGAAATATCCACTTTGATGGATTTAATATCGATTTCTTTGGATTTGATTCACGTCTTCGTATGTGAATTTTGATGATTGATTGTTCCTACAATTCTTTCGATGATTTGTCACTTTAAAAAAATAAAGGTTTCAATACTAGTAGTAAATATCAAAACCCTTTTCATCAAAACGATTTCAACTCTATTGTCAATTACAAAGCTCGTTTCCTAAACCGTTTTCCAATCTACTAGTATATACAAACCTTTACCTCACTTGTATGAGAAATCTAATTAAACGACTTAGTAAAACAAGTGGTATGAAACTCTTGCGTTTACTTCGTTGGTTAATACTTGGACTTGTTCGATTGAATCTCTTGTGACGATTTTCTAGTGGAGATCTACAATTTGTTCGCAAATATTTAAGTTAAGCTAGTGGTTATGGGACATGATGCTAAACTCATATATTTACTAGCTTATTGTAATTGACACTTCTTGATGATCAATGATGATCATTTTATGGTTTAGACTAGCAATTGTGTGATGTCTCTTTGTCTGCGAGGGAGACTAAGCCCCGCTTTGTGGAGTTTCGACTCAAATTGGTGGGGTAGCAACCCACGGTCTTCGGACCATTCGTGTGTCAAGTCTTCGGACCATTCGTGTGTCAAATTAATGGCTAGCTACCATGAGATAGCTTCTCGTTCGTGTGTTACAGCTGTTGGTGAGTTTTCATGCTCTCGTTCGTGTGATAGGCCTCCCCCTTTTTATTTTATGATTTCTGGATTTCGTGTGTTGAATTCTAGAATTTATGCTTCACCAATTTTAGTGATTTATCAATTTTTGTGCATTGGTGAATTCGTGTGTTATTAACTTGTTGTGAATACAAGTTTTGGGTATGATATCCTTTTTGGATCTTTGAGAAGATTCTTTGATATTGATTAATCGTTTGTTGATTATCATTTACATACTTATAATAGTATGCCATTATGGATATTATACGTCTATGCCATATCTTTCGTTCTATATCATGTTATCTGATATTTATAGCTAGACTGATCCGTTTATTATTTTCTTATAAATAATACTCGGGTCAGACCGAGATGTTGCAGGTGCTTCGACTTGACTTCTCTCCAGGGATCCATTACTCTGACCTTTTGCTTACTACTTAGATTAGTAGTTTTTTGTTGTATACTCCTGAGATATTGACTCATTGATGTATTCTTTTGTATAGCACATGTTGCTATTATTTTGTGTTATTGTGGATCTTTCTGACCACTACTCTGATGTACACTTTTATGTGTAATATTCATATCTTATTCCGCCTTTGTGATATGAATTATCTGTGACTGATTTATGTTATGTTTAGTTCTATATTTGTTTCTGAAGATATTACAGCCACTGTGTAGTAGCTTTGAGTTTGTGTCGGAATGTCGGATTTCCCGATAAACAAATGCATGTTATACTATCTGACATATCGATGCTCGCGCAAAGCAATTACACAGATGGTCGCTCCTCAACAGCCTTATTCTCCGTGCTAGTCGACAGCATTCACCGTAATGTTCTTGTCTAGCGTGGGTATAGAGGTGGGGCGTCACAGTACATTTACATATGTATTTATTTCTCAAGTCTATTTTGGTTTCTTTAATGTTCCACATTTAGTTTATACACATATCATACATGTTTTATTGTTATATAAATTTTATATTTCATATTACTTATATGATAGTCTTAAGTATAATATATCATTAATTAAATCTTATTTAATTAATTTTAATCGATTAAATGATTAATTATTTTTAAATTAGTATTCCAATATAACTTTTATGTTGGACATATCTGCTATAGCATTTATAGTGCATACTATAACCTTTATAGTGTAACACACATATATAATATATGTGTGTATTTTATTTAATTAATTAACCCTAATTAATTTATTCAATTAAATAATTTATATTGAAATTTATTAATATCAAAATTTATCTTGTATACATACATGTATACTTATGTTATCTTAAACATTTTAAAATAACATAACATATATCAACATAAATAATACATGCATATATGCATTAATTAATTAATTAACACATTTAATTAATTTATTTTATTAATCTTATTAACAAATTTAAAATTTGAAATTATTATATAAATATTTTCAAAATTTTTGGGAATATCATTATCCTTTCAAACATTTTAAAAACTTATATATTATTATAAATTTTATAATAAAAATGTTTTGTTTTAAATTTAACTATTAAATTTAAAATCTTTAACATTAATTTTCAAAACGATTTTGAAAATTAGCCAAAGGCCTAAGTTACATTGATCCTTTTCCATTAGAGGCAACCTTTGGACTCACTTCACCTTTCGGGCCAGGCCAGTAAACAGGTAGGATATGGTACTTAATTATCCAATTCCAATCCTAGATATTACCTTTCTAGACACCGTACTAATTGGGAATGCTTTATTAGTTAGCCGACTATATAGGCTTTGGGCTTTGATACCATTGTTCGAACTGGACCAGCTCGCAGACGAAGTTATGGGTGAATTTCAAAAAAATTATCCGATTTGATCTTTATTGCGCCTATGAAGTCCAAATGAATTAGAAAATTTCTAAATTTCATTTAAATAAAATCATTTATTTTATTTTAATTCAAATATATTAAGATATGAAATTAATTTTATTTGATTTAGTTTATACATAAATGTATCATATACATATATGTGCAAGTGCATCTGTAACATAATAATCCATGAAAGGTATAATATGCCCATATGTAAATGCTGGGACGTACATCACAACAGACATATTAGCTCATTTTGTATGTCATCTATGTTGTCCAAATATGTGCATGCATAAGTGTTACAAAATATACACACACACACATATGTATGTATAAATATATTATATATGATATATGAATGCAAAACATTTATATATAGTTAAACATATATAGAAGCAGAGAGAAAATTTATTAAAAATTATTTATAATTCAAAATCAACTTAGTTTTGCAAACATAATAATTTTAGTATTTTAATTTGTATATAATATGAATAAAATAATGTTTTCATCCCTAAATAATTAACATAAAATAATATATTCATGAAAATTCAAATTTTATAATTTTTAAAAATCTAAGATCATAAAATGGAGCTTATAAAAGATCTACAGATTTTCAAAATTGAAATATTATTTTTAAAAACAAATATTGGTTTCAGCAATAATTATTTAATGTAAAATAATATATTATTAAAATTTCAAATTTTAAAATTTCAAAAATTATAGGATCATAAATGAAAGGTTACAAAAATTTTCGAAGATTTTTTGATTAAATTATTATTTTTAATAAATCATAAATGGTTTTTTCGAAATAGTATTAATTATTAAAAATAATAAACTTTATTGAAAAATTCCTAAATATTTTCTGTATGTTTCTAAAATTATATAATATTTTTTTAAATACAAAATTTAATTTTTAATGTTACAGTTATTTTATATATAATAAACAATTCAAAATTTCAATAAATACTAATTTAAAAATATGAATATATGTATGTTAATTAATTTTTGAATTTTTAAATTCGTATTATATATAAATAAGTGTACTAAATTTTTTTAAATCATATATATATATATATATCTTATATATGCATATATGCTATTATGAGAGAGAAATATACACTAATATATATATATATATATATATATATATATATATTAATAAGTATATATAAAAAAATTATTAATGAAAAACTTGATTTTGTACAGTAAACAACATTTTTATATACATAAATCAAATAGTATAACAAACAAATTGTGCGCATAGCCAAACTAATTTATGACAACTACATCTACTTTCAAAATCTCACCTAACTAAGCATATAGTAGCAATATATTTAAAAAGTTATGAAATTGCTCATTATAGAATCATATAATATAATTTAATTATTGTAATATGAATTAAAATTACCAATTTAATGATGCCTTTGAATCCACATTGAAGCAATGACTTTCCTTCCTTTTACTATTCTTGATTCAATAGACTGCTAGTCCGGAATCACCGACCTCTAACTATCGAATAGTATTATTTTAATTTGAAATATATTTTGACAATTTTGGAGTGGATTGAGAGCTATGTTTTAACCAGAAATATTGAAGGTAATGGAAGCCAAAAAAAGGTTGTCGTTATTTTCAGGATACGTACATACATACATACATATATAAGGTTGGATTAGAGAGAAATGAGGAAAACCATTTTACTCATTCTCACTAGATCTCAACCCATTATCTACAAGCCAATTCCCTATGCTTTAGTCACCGCTAGACCTTCCCAAAAATAAAATTTTACGCCCTAATGATGGGCATTAAACCTATCTAGGCCCAAGCCAAAATACTGTGCAATTAAATCTAATTTAATCGCTTGTCGATATTATATATCAATCGATATATTTATAACTGTTATAAATATATATATATATATATAACATTATTTATTTCTCAAATAACATTCAAATTTTATAATTAATATTTCATAAATATTAATTAATTTAATTAATTTACAATAATTATAAACTAATTAAATCGTTCGGTCTCAAGGGAATTCATCATTTCGGCTGTGTAACTTTTGGGCGTAAATTTGGTTAGCGATTAACATCAAACAATTATAATGTTAATGTTCACACATCACTTAGCAGGTGGTGTGACATTATTTCCAAATTTACTGCTTACTCATTTTCGGTAAAATCCAATTTTAGTTTACTAAACTTTACCCAGTTGTGACATTTGCTTACACCAATTCTCTACGTCAAAACTATATCACTTTGGACTTATGGAATTTGGTAATGGTCAAAATACCAACCTCATCCAAATTCAAGTTTATAGTCCAAATACAAAGTCCTTTGTTCAATAATAAAAATTATTATTAACTGAAATGCTTTTGTCAGAGACTTTGACTTTGAGTTGACTTAAATTTTAAAATTTTAACTAATATGAATTTAAAATTTTAAAAATTTCATCCATGAATATTTAACTAATATAAACTTAAATTTTAAAAATTTTATTTATTCAAAAAAATTTATAAAATACTTCAACCGCAAAGAGAAAAATCATTTTTTTAAATTGTTTACGGCCGACAATTTAACCTTGAATAATCCAAAATTTTCAAGTTTAAACAATTTTGGGTTGGTAAAATAATTATAAAATATACATATACTAAAATATCAGATGTAAATATTTGTAAATGTATTTAATTATGTAATTATATTTGTGTATGTGTATTTGTAATTCAAAATTTTAGTTATGATAAATAGTTTTAATTATACATTTATATATCTAACTTTGAAATTTTGTTTTTTTTGTTGTCAAAAATAAATATGACCATAACATATACATATATAAATTTTTATATTAAATATATAAATGTTTATATATATATATATATATATATATATGTTTATTTATGTTTTAAAATAATTAAATAATTTTAATTTTTTTAAACAACGGATGAATATGTTTATTGCATTATGATGATGATAACATGTTCGTGTAAGTATATTAATGTAAATCAGAATACATACCTTGCTTCCAAGTGACAATCGAGAATCGATATGTTGTTTGAAAGTTCTACCTTTCGGAGCATCATGGTCTCCTCCTTCCTAGTTGATTTGCAAAATCTAGAGAAGGCAACACCAATGGGAGTTCAACAATGAGAAGAGATGGAGAGCATAAAAGTATGTCTAAATCTATATGGAGGCTGCACTAGTCATAGCTATTAACCTGCACCTATTTCTCCCATTTTATCTCTGAAGACTCAACTTGAACTAGTATGAAAAAGTGTGTTTGAATCAATGTGAAACGAGTCGGTCTATACTTAGTGAAATTGGTAGATTTTTAGTAAAATTCTCTATTTTGATCATCATGGGCGTATGGAGCCTGATAGGTTGTATTGGATACAAAAACTAATTAGTTTAAATAAAATCCAATTTTATTTAATTTTCTGATTTAATCAATTAGTTAGTTTAATAAATAAATTTATTTATAGTTTATGAGTATATCACTATATTCTCTTATGCGTATAATGTACATGTACAAAATTATATTATGTACATAGATAATGTATTGAATATAGATGTTGGGATTTACATCTATAACGTATACATTGATCATTTATATATGCATTGGCTATATTAAACTCTATTTGATAAGTATGATATAAAAGGTAAATAAATTTTTATACCTTAAGGATGCAACCTTTAAACACGTATCGATTGATGAGATCTCCTGCATTACCTTGAATTGATCTTCTAACGTTGCAATGGTCTGAAGTGCCACAGGATCTACTGTATTTGATGTGTTTTGGCTATGGAAATCAGCAAGGTGGGGAACGGAGTTGCTTATGGCTAAGAAAGAAGGGGTGAATCAAGAGTGAAAAGTGAGGGGGTAGACTTGTTAAATTAGAGAAAGGGCAGGAGATAAATTCTCCTCCTTTTACTACTTCTTCATTTACCAGTTCTAGATCCAAATATAGAATTTAAACAACCACTTCCTCTCTTTTTTATTCCTTAGGCCGGTTATGAAATTGGACGAAGTAGGCCGATATAAAATCTAACCCATTTAGTAAATAACGTCATCTAAAGAAATTTTAAGTGCTTATCAATATTGTATATCAATACCTACATGTATAACCTTTATGCACATACCCAATTAATTGGGAGAGTTATAGATATGCATTAGAGGAAATTATGTAATTTTTTACATATATCAACTTTTTAGTCAATCTTGTTCGTAATAATAGTGTTTGTTTTCTTTTATATACATTGTTATATAATGATATAATAAATTAAATAATGAATTTAAGTATATTCAATAGGAAAAATCCATAAACGATATGTTATGTGATAATTATTACAAAAAGTTGTAATCATAAGAAAATGATCACAATATTAAATAAATTATTTTAATTATTCATGGTCAAAATGTTTGGAGAAAGGATATCGATACATCAGTTGAGACCATAGAGCACTCTCCAAATATTGGACAGTATATTAGTCATGGCTGTTGGGGGCACAAAGGAATTACGTACTGATAGTTATTGTGTAACTATGGAATGAATTGTTCGAGAGTGTTTTATTGGATAACAAAAATTAGGTCAAAACAGGTTATATGAGGTGAGCGTATTATACGGCTCATTAGATTTGAGAATATTATTGAACTTCAATGTAGACACTCCATTTTGATTATAGTTAAATCATGGCACATAATCATCGATTGACTATAGTTGGGTCTAGCTAAAGTATTGGAAGTGAAGCACTATTTGATAGAGAATTCATCTCCCCAATTGTATGACATAGTAACACTACAAGAAAAAGTGTGTTTTTGGACGCTCGAAAGCATCGGTATTTCTTTGGGAAAATGAATAGCCGATGAAAATAAAACGTCTATGAATAGAGCACCATAAAATTCTGTAATGTTTTTTCAAACATTTTAGCTAAGAAAATGCCAAGTACATATTGATAATATTGCAACAATTTTTTTATATAATAAAGTTGGTTTCAAAAAAACTTCGACATATTTGTCGGGATATAGTGGCAAATTACCAACAAATTGATTATGAAATCATCATCCATTCTCCCTATGGATCTACCACGTTTTTTAATCTTTGAAAACTCTAAAGAGAAAAGAGACACATTCCTAAAACAATTACTTCTTTTTTATGCAAAGTTGATGGAGTTAGGGGTATGCCCTAGGGGTTATTATGTAATTTGTTATATATCTAACTCGTTGAGCAATCTTGTTCACAATAAAGGTGTTTCTTTCTGTCGCATGCTTGATATAATATGGTCATATTAATTAATTAGTTTAATTAAAAGTATATTTAATAGAAAGTCCATAAATGGTATATTTTGTGATAGTAGTTACAAAGTGTTATAGCTGTGAGTAATTTATCACAATAAAACAAATTTACCATTTTATTTGTTCCTAGTTAAGATGTATCGAGACCGGATATTGGTGTATCTGTTAAGACTAAAGTATGTAACGCTCTCCAATTGTTAGGCAGTGTGTAAAGACCCGATTTTTCGACGTCCGAAATCGACATCAATACGTCCACTGCATCAAATGTCGAACAATCGAATGCCGAAAAACCGAACCGTTAGGGTCAAAGTAGAAGAAGGTAGAAGAAGAAAATAGAAACAATATCAGAATCTCACAATCGCGGCGGAACAATGTATAATAGATAAATGAATAATCTTTAACCAAAATAACTATATCAGTTTATACACTACATCATCAGAGTATGACATCAACACAACACAACACTGGCAGTCATTATAACTTGCTCACATGAAACTGAACTTGCACCAATCCATACGTAATGGATACTACATAATATAAGTGATACGTCTCGCCATACAGCTTGTCTTCTGATCTCCGCAGCATACTTCCCTGAGTTCGCTCTAGAACAACTGATAACCTGACTCTAGGCTGCCCATGTGGAAAATTATGGGCACCCAGAGTTTAGAAGGAAACAATAAACTCCAGGTCAGTCATGAGACTGGTGTGAGTTCTTAAAATAGTTATTTGCACAAAAAAAAAAGAAATCCACCATGCTTTTTGGAAAATGAAATTGCCATAAGGCCTCCCGATACACACACAACGCAATCACACACTTGGGGGAGATTTCTCCTTATGATAGTCAAACATGCTTGATACGCAAAAATCCTTTTGATATAATTATTAGCGCATAGTATGGAAAACAGTTCGAAAGTATAATATAAATCTTAGCCAGCATACGTACCATTATAGTATGCCTACTATAGCTACCATGTCAAATGGCACGTTCTACAACTAAAATTGTACAGGGCTCGTATTTGGTGATTGGATTTCCAATAAATGGTCAAGGCTAAGGAACTTCCTTTTCGAAAATAGTACGCCTCTGGAGGGACGCCCCGAGAACTTAACCAGCTCTCTGTCAACACAAGGTCGGGTCACCTCTGTAACAAGGTAATTAGCTATCGCGAGTATGCCATCCCCCGGTCTAGACCGACCTTTACCGAGGCGCCTCAACAACCAACAATCACATAAGTAAATAATCAGGGCTCCAAACTAGAATACCACTTTTTTCCATACAAGTTAAATATCTGGACTCCACACCAGATACTACTTTTTATCAAGAAGGAAATGCACATACCCTGAGGGGCACAACCTCCATAACCTTGCTGAATCTTTTTCTGTTTCAACCATTCCCGGGATGTGAGGTTCGACGAAGTCTCGTCCACAAAGCTACACTTTTCACAAAAGCTATGCTTCGATCAACAAATGATCAACATTTTGCATGTCACATTACAAAATTGAGAATATATCACTAGTAACCATCAACTACATAACCTCTGAGCTCGTACGTCTTAGAGAAGGGTGTTAAGCTAAGAGAATAAATTCTCCGCCACCAACAGAAATGTATTTGATAGAAACCAACTTTATATCTCAAAGTGTAATGTCATACATACATCCATACAAGTCCGTTTCGGGTTCGTGCAGAACCGAAGGCACTTCCTCCAATTAAAGAAAGAAGCCCTTGCAAATCCGGATATCATCTAATCACATCCGGACTCTCCATCATATAGGATGAAATATATCTCTATACCAGAGCAACTCAATGTAGCGACATTCGACAGGTAATCCTTTCATTTTTGAAAATACCCGGTCTTTAACACCATCTTCAAATGCAATCCCATTTCGTCATATCGTTATTCGGAATGGGTTTTATGACTCAATCTCCACTCCCAGCTAATCCGAATAATGACAGCTTATTTTAAAAATAAGTGTACATTCAGATTTCAAGTAAGTGACAACAAATTTTTCACTTTGATCTTTTAAACAAAAGATCCATCACTAAAATTCGATGTGGTTTTAGGATAACCATTTCGGAATCCGACCCCCGGTCGCATCGAAATTCAAATACCATTTAAAGGCCAATATTAGTTGTCGGTTATTTAACTATCAATCAACATTCACAACAACCATCAAATTTAAATAATTTCCCTAAATTATTTATTTCAAAATATCTTCGCAAGATATATTTTTCACACTTCAACCCTTTGAAAACAAATTTCAAATCACTTTCCTCACACGGAATAAATTTTCAAATATTTCTTATTTTCACTGAAAAATTGCAGAGTTCGAATACCTCAAAAATATTTAAATCACTTATCCAAAAATATACTTAGAAACACTTAAAACGGAAACTATTTTTAAACACTTTATTTAAAATATTAGTTATGAATTTTTTATACTAATATCTCATATAAAACTTAAGCCCAAACAAATTTTAAAAATAAAATTATTATATAGAGTGTGATTATTTAAATAACCATTTTCTAAATCAAATATCAATTAAATCTTTAAAATAATCGCTTTTATAATTAACTTAATAAACATTTACTTTAAAGATTTAAAAACAATTTAAGGAAATAATTTCTCTAAACATTTTAAAAAAACCAACTCTAGAACTTTTAATTTATATTTGAAAGCTACTTCGAAAACATGCTTGGCTTTCCAAAGAAAATACACCCTCCATTCCAAAATAGTTTATTTAAATCAATTAATAAATCCTTCTTGATTTATTTCAAATTTACATCCTAAATTCGTAAATTTCTTTCCACACTTTTTAAAAATAAACCAATATTTATTTTTTAAAGCGAATTCCCTTCCTTTATAAATTCCCCTCATGAATTTATATTTTCCAAACACCCCCGATATACAGTTTTCAAATCGATTTCCAAAATTTACTTTCAAACACTAAATCAAATTCCAAATTGATTTCCAAATCTATTTCAAACACCAAATCAAATTCCAAATTGATTTTCAAAATTTATTTCAAACACCAAATTAAATTCCAAATTGATTTCCAAAATTTACTGCCTTTTAAAATAAATTACTTTATTTCTCCCAAACTATTTAGAATCCAAATTTTAAATAAATTATTCAACTTTTAAACAATATTACTCAAAATCCATTTATTAAAATCTTTTCCCCATATTTTGGAATTAATTCGATAGGATTTCAAAAATCAACCTTTACCATTTTCAAAATTCTTTCTTTTAGATTTATCCAATTCTCTAAAATTAATTATAATTTTCTACTTTAATTTTCAAAAATCCAATTTTATATTTCTGGTATTTCAAAATACCAGAATATATTCGGCCAAACATAGCCTTCAATAATTTCAATCACCAATATAAACATCCACTGATTATAAATTAATCACATCATAACATATGAAATAAATTCAAACATTTGAGGAATACTGTTGGATCCCTCCAAACTGTTTCTCTGCATTGACAGATGTTTGCACAATATAAAATACCAATTCCACTTCAAGGTGGAACATCGCGGTATATGGGGTTATATTATCTCATCTGCTATTATGAGGCGCATAGGGTCTCATCCGCTATATAATGTGGAAAATCAATCACTCTAATATATATACACACACATTATCATATATACTATCACATCCAAACAATCAATCAATAATTTAAATTCTAATTATTTTGATTGAGTGAGAAGATCTCACCTTTTAACGCGCATGCAACCCATTTCCAATCCGGCTTGTTTTCTTTGCGATTTTGACCTTGTATAATCAATTATATGATTTTTATCAGTATTTGAAATAATCGAAAAATCAATTGCCGTTTAATAATTTAACTAACTAATAATTTAATTTAAACCAATAATTTTCCTCTTAAAATTCTTCTAGTAGCTAAAATAAATCAAGTAAGTTAACTGAATCAGTTCATCACCAAATTCATTATGTTAAAATAACTAGTAAATTAAGATATGTAGAGGTGTATATTTTTTCATTTTGAAATCGTATATATTAAAAAAAAAATTATACAATTTTTTTTAAAAATTAAATTTTTAATTTAGCTTTCAAACACTTCAGAATTCCTAAATTTTCCCAAACTTAATCCATGTATATAATAATTTCTGTAAAGAATAACAGCAATTCTACCCTTTTTTATAAATGCATAAATAAATTTAAAAATTAAAAAGAATAATTTGCTTTATAACCTAATGTATGATTATATTATTTTTTCGTCACTGTAAAATATTTTTAATTCATATATTCGATTCTAAATTTCAAAAATAAATTAATAATTTATTACATCACTAATGAGTCGATCAAGCCCTTAGCAAAAATCGTGACAGACATCGAAGAAATCCTAATCGCAATCGCTGACGAATCCAGACTCCAGCCCAAACATCATTGTTGTGATCGTCGTCCATCTGGGTTTGAATGAATTCGCGGCCCCACTGCTTCGATTTTGAACGAATCGAGAAATCCAAATCCTACAACATGCCTTCGCGACTGAACTACATTGAGTTGTCGTCGATAACAATGTCCTAAAACATGAACCCTAGCTGCTCTTCACGACGTTTAACCATCTATGAGCTCGAATGAATCGATTCTCCCATCGCACGCCTGTGATTGACGAATGATTGTCGATTCCAGTCTTTTGCGAGCTCGAAGGGTTGAACGGCGAACAAATTTGCATCTTTATCGATTTTTTCTCTCTTCGATTTCGAATCTAAAAAGAAACGCGGCCATTTTTTTTTGGGTTTTCGAATTGGGTTTTTTTTATAGAACGAAATGGATTTGATTTCTTTTGAGAAGAAAAGAGGAATGACTTCGGTATGAAAGAACGAAGAAGAATAAAAATCTCGAACGAGAAGAATCGTTCTTTTTTGCCATTTTTAGATTTGAAACGAAGAAGAGGGATTTTGTTTTTTCCCCTTCTTTACTGTTTTTGTTTTATCATATATTTATTTTTTCCTCTTTTAAAACTGTTACGTGTCTTAAATTCTTTTGCATGCTTGACAGGTGTTAGAAAGGGCAACTACATGAATCAAAATGTTTTGTTTTGACTGGTCATAATTATAGAATTTAAATTTAAATTTGAATTCAAACGTCTCGAAATAGAGTTAAAAATCACGATTTCTTATCGAGGCATGCCGCCAGACGTTTATAAGCTTATACCCTTATTCCAAACACAATGGAAAAGGTTTCTAGTCTAAATTCGATCGTATGGAGAAGATAACTTTTTGGACCAGTAATTACATTGAATTTTCCATATAGATTTTAGCGCGTTTACTTATCGTACAATCACATGACAACTCCAAACACTATGAAAATTGAAATCTGATAATAATACACTATTACGGATTCAATGGAACTGGTTTTGTTGAATTCCGAGACTGTACCCCAGAAGACTATTTTTAAATATCGATTTAAACGATATAAATTCAAAACTAAACAAATCACTTTCAAACTTGATTTTAAAGTTCTATTACCTTCAGTGTTATCAATATAAATTTTCTAAGCCTTATAAAATAATTTTAACTGGCTTAAAAATCAAGATTCAATATTTTTACCCAATTTTCAATAATTTTTTCAGAAATTTAATTGCACAATAAACAATGATATTTGAAATTCAAGTTAAATTAACTTCCAAATATTTAAAATCAATTAAATATTTCAATTTCAAACGTTAAAAATTTTTGGGTCGTCACATTTTTCCCCTTAAAAGAATTTCGTCCCAAAATTACTAGTTAAGAAAAATTATCCATAACTCGTTCATTATTTTCTCAATCCAAATAGTTTTTAACAACTTGCCAAAACAAATCTTTTTATTAAAGACCCATTATCACTTCAACTAACTTTCTAACCTCAACCATAAGTTTCAAACAGTATTGTTTTCTTAACAATTTAAATTTAAATTCAAAATTTTATATTATTCAAATTTCATAAATTTTTTCTAACTCCCTAAAGTTTTGAAAAATTTCACCTCATTTGCACGGCTAGCTCGGTACAACTCAAAATGCCACAACGGGCCCCCGGATTTCAAAAGAAAACAAAGGCCAAGTGGCCAGACCAGAAAATCATCAAATTTCATATAGAATTTAACTATATACCTTTTTGTCGAGCAATTCAAATTTATCTTCTGAAATCAAAAGTTCAATTTTATTTTTCTTTATAAAACTTGTATATCCTACTAGTAATAATGTCCAATTACAATATTCAAAATCATTTTATACATTCCTTTACAAAAGTTTCAATATTCATTCAAGCCCGTACAATGTCCGTATATCATTCATACGCAATACCAAATTCGATTTCTCACTCAGTCACATAATATACTTTCAAACTAGTATCGTCCACCCGACTTCCTAGTTTGGACTCGGATCTGGTTTCTTGACCAGAAGCCGTCATTCTCCTTGCATAGCTGTACTATGATAGAGAATTTTCAGAATCAACCAAAAATCCATATCCATGGTTCGCTGTCGAAAATCGAGTGAAAAATCCCAACCCAGATCGATATAATTATCTCGAAATTCTGTGCTCGAATTCCAGATCAAATCACTATACGTATAAAATAAGATATGTACATCCCATATATTTATTTCTAATTGATTATCAGCTATATCAATACCCTTTTCTTTTATTCACATTTGAGTTCCAATTCCATATAAATTCAATTTTCATTTAAACTTAAATATTGAATTCTATTCATCTCATACCATATCTAATTAATCCACTATTAATTTATTCATATCTCCAACAAAGGTCCATTTCCAAACTTTTACTTACTTTTAGTTTCTTCGGACAAGTTACACAATTTCACTTTATTAAACTCCATTTTTAAATTGATTCCAATATTCAATTCCAATTTATTTGCTTACCCATTTAAATCAATTGGTTTACTTACTAATTTTGATTTCAGTACCTTGTTTTTATTTAGTCCACTTGACTAATTTACATTTACTTACAAATTCAAAATGAATTTCTACATCTAGTTTTCAAGTTCATTTATTCATTCATAAATTTATTTTCCACCTTAATAAATTTTATTCCCTACCATTTAGTCTACTAGGCATACTTCTCAAATTTACTTTTATTCAAATTAATCCAAGTTAATTCAATTTCAATTCGATTTTTTCTATGTTTTCAAACTTATTCATATTTCACACTTATTTCAATTTAACATTTCTTCAAGTTAGATTTTATTCTAACAATTTCAAATTTTATAAGTTACCGACCTGATTATATTCCATAAATATTTTAACTAGGACTCCAGACTCTTTCCAACATTTCGAAAGTGAATTTTGAAATCAGTTCAAATTATCTTTTGAATTTTCAAAACCAAACCCAGTTTTGCGAACAACTTCCATTTAAAACAATTTGGCAGCAATTCCTATCCTGGAAACTTGAAAATGAACATCGATGATGCTGCATTCTTCACAGAAATTATTTTCTAACGACCAGAAAGAGTTTAGTGCTTTTATCCCTTCAAAATATTTTTCAATTTTATTTTTTTAAATTCCAAATTCCACCAGATTCCAAATCCAATTGAATAATATTTCCCAAATAATATCTTTCTTATTCCTCCAAAATATTTGAAAACCATTTTCAAATTTAAAGGAATTTAAATTTCCCAAATTTCAAATCCTTTCAAAAACATTCTCAAATATTTCTCTGGAATTCTATTTCAAATTATAAATTACATTTACAATTTACATTTACAAAACCTATTTATATACGAATTTATATTTTAGCTTTTAGTTATGATTTCAATTTCTTATTCAATAATCAATGATAATGATTTAATATTATCACTTCCCAACAACCAAGCAACTATATACTATAATAATTTATAGAACATTATTTCTTCTATATACAAAAATAATTTGGGTAAAATTATTTCATTTACCTTATTTTAAAACAATACTGTGTCGGTTTATCTTGTTTATTAGTTTAGAAACCCCTATCGATACAGTTGGCCAGACTGCACCGACCAAAATCTGTAAACACTCAACCAATAAGTCAACACAATATAATTTTTTTTTCTTTATATTCACTAACAAATACGCGCTCATATCTACTAATACACTCAAACTTGTTCTAGAGTACTACTGACTCTATCTCAAATGAATCCCCACCAGAGCCAAGGTTCTCGTTTAACCAATTGCTCATGTTTTTCCATACAAGTTAAATATCTAGACTCCATACCAGATACCACTTTTTATCCAGAAGGAAATGCACATATCCTGAGGGGCGCCACCTCCATAAGCTTGTTGCATCTTCTTGTTTCAACCATTTCCAGGGTGTGAGGTTCGACGCAGTCTCGTCCACAAAGCTACGCTTTTCACAAAAGCCATGCTTTGATCAACAAATGATCAACACTTAGCATGTCACATTACCAAATTGGGAATATATCACAACCATCAACTACATAACCTCTGAGCTCATACGTCTCAGAGAAGGGTGTTAAGCAAAGAGAATAAATTCTCCACCACAAACATAAATGTATTTGATGGAAACCAGCTTTATATCTCAAAGTGTAATGTCAGACATAAATCCATAGAAGTCCGTTCTGGGTTCAAACGGAACCGAAGGCACTTCCTCCAATTAAGGAAAGAAGCCCTTACAAATCCGGATATCCTCTAATCACGTCCGGACTTCCCATCATGAAGGGTGATATAAATCTCTATACCGGAGCAGCTCAATGCAGAGACATTCGATAGGTAATTCTTTCGTTTTCGAAAATACTTGGTCTTTAACACCATCTTCAAATGCAATCCCATTTTATCGTATCATTATTCGGAATGGGTTTTATGACTCAATATCCTCTCACGGCTAATCCGAATAATGAGCGCTTATTTTAAAAATAAATGGTTACGTTCAGATTTCAATTAAGTCACAACAAATTTCCACTATGACCTTTTAAACAAAAGATCCATCATTAAGATTCGATGTGGTTTTCGTATAACCATTTTGGAATCCGACCTCTGGTCGCATCGAAATTCAAATGTCGTTTAAAGGCCAATAATGATAATCGGTTATTTAACTATCAAACAACATTCACAACAACCATTAAATATAAATAATTTCCCCAAATCATTTATTTCAAAATATCTTCGCAAGATATATTTTTCACACTTCAACCCTTTGAAAACAAATTTCAAATCACTTTCCTCACGCGGAATAAATTTTCAAGTATTGTTTATTTTCACTGAAAAGTTGCCGAGTCCGAATATTTCAAAAATATTTAAATCACTTATCCAAAAATGTACTTGGAAACACTTAAAATGGAAACTATTTTTGAACACTTAATTTAAAATATTAGTTATGAATTTTTTATACTAATATCTCATATAAAACTTAAGCCCAAACAAATTTCAAAAATAAAATTATTAAATAGAGTGTAATTATTTAAATAACCATTTTCTAAATCAAATGTAAATTAAATCTTTAAAATAATCACTGCTATAATTAACTTAATAAGCATTTACTTTAAAGATTTAACAACAATTTAAGAAAATAATTCCTCCATAACATTTTTTTTAAAACCAACTCTAGAACTTTTAATTTATTTTTGAAAGCTACTTTGAAAACATACTCGGCTTTCCAGAGAAAATACACCCTCCATTCCAAAATAGTTCATTTAAATCAATTAATAAATACATGTTGATTTGTTTCAACTTTACATCCAAAATTCATAAATTTCTTTCCACACTTTTTAAAAATAAACCAATATTTATTTTTAAAACAAATTACTCTTCCTTTATAAATTCCTCTCGTGAATTTATATTTTCCAAATAACCCCTGATATACAATTTTCAAATCGATTTCCAAATTTTAGTTTCAGACAATAAATCAAATTCCAAATTTATTTCAAACACCAAATAAAATTCCAAATTGATTTCTAAAATTTATTTCAAACACCAAATCAAATTCCAAATTGATTTTCAAAATTTACTACCTTCTAAAATAAATTCCTTTTTTTCGCCCAAACTATTTAAAATTCGAATTTTAAATAAATTCTTCAACTTTTAAACAATATTACTCAAAATCCAATTATTAAAATCTTTTCCCCATATTTTTGAATTAATTCGATAGGATTTCATAAATCAACCTTTACCCTTTTCAAAATTCCTTATTTTAAATTTATCTAATTCTCTAAAATTAAGTTACTTAAAATTTTCTACTTTAACTTCCAAAAATCCAATTTTATATTTGTGGTATTTTAAAATACAATAATACATTTGGCCTAACATAGCCTTCAATAATTTCAATCATCAATATAATCACCCATAGATTATAAATAAATCACATCACAACATATGAAATAAATTCAAAAATTTGAGGAATCCAGTTGGATCCCTCCAACCTATTTCCCTGCATCCACTGATGTTAGCACAATATAAAATACCAATTCCACTTCGAGGTTTAATATCACGGTATATGGGGTTATATTATCTTATCCGCTATTATGCGGCACATAGGGTCTCATCCGCTATATAATGCGGGAAATCAATCACTACAATATATATATGTATACACACACACACACTATCATATATACTGTCACATCCAAACAATCAATTCATAATTCAAATTCTAATTATTTTGATTGAGTAAGAAGATCTCACCTTTTACTACGCATGCAACCCATTTCCAATTTGGCTTGTTTTCTTTGCGATTTTGACCTTGTATGAATAATTATATGATTTTTATCTGTATTTGAAATAATCGAAAAATCAATTACCGTTTAGTAATTTAATTAACTAATAATTTATTTTAAACCAATAATTTTCCTCTTAAAAATCTTTTAGTAGCTAAAATAAATCACGTAAGTTAATTGAATCAATTCGTCACCAAGTTCATTATGTTAAAATAAGTAGTAAATTAAGATATGTAGAGGTATATTTTTTTCACTTTGAAATCATATATTAAAAAAAAGTCTATACAGATTTAAAAAAAATCAAAATTTTAATTAAGCTTTCAAACACTTCAAAATTCCTAAATTTTCCCAAACTTTATCCATATATATAATAATTTCTATAATGAACAATAGCGATTCTACCCTTTTTTATAAATGCATAAATAAATTTATAAATTAAAAAGAATAATTTGTTTAATAAGCTATTATATGATTATATTAACTTTTTTCTTCACCGTAAAATATTTTTAATGCACATTTGATTCTAAATTTCGAAAATAAATTAATAATCTATTACCTCAGTGATGGGTCGATCAAGCCCTTAGCAAAAATCGCGACGGCCATCGAAGAAATCCCAATCGCAATCGCTGACGAATCCAGACTCCTCCCGAACATCATTGTTGCGATCGCTATCCACCTAAGTTCGAATGAACTCACAGCCCCGTTGCTTCGATTTTGAACGAATCATGACATCCAAATCCTACAACATGACTTCACGACTGAACTATTGAGTTGCCGTCAATCACAACGTCCCAAAACACGAACCCTAGCTGCTCTTCACGACGTTCGACCATCCAGGAGATCGAATGAATCGACATCGATTCTCCCATCGCACGCCTGTAACTGACGAATGAGTGTCGATTCTAGTCTTTTACGAGCTTGAAGGGTTGAACGGCAAACAAATTTGGGTTGCCATTGATTTCTTTTTTCTCTTCGATTTCGAATCTAAAAAGAAACGCGGCCTTTTTTTTAGTTTTCGAATTTGGTTTTTTTATAGAATGAAATGGATTCGATTTCATTTGAGAAGAAAAAAGAATGACTTCGGTTTGAAAGAATGAAGAAGAAAAAAATCTCGAACGAGAGGAATCGTTCTTGTCTGTCATTTTTAAATTTGAAACGAAGAAGAGGGGTTTCGTTTTTTCTTCTTTACTGCTTGCGTTTTATCATATATTTATTTTTTCCTTTTTTCTTTTTAAAACTGTTACGTGCCTTAAATTCTTTTGCATGCTTGACAGGTGTTAGAAAGGGCAACTACGTGTTGAATCAAAATGTTTTTTTTTTTTGACTGGTCATAATTATATAATTTAAATTTAAATTTGAATCAAACGTCTAAAAATCGAGTTAAAAATCTCGATTTCCTATAAAGGCATGTCGCCAAGCATTCATAAGGTTATACCCCTATTCCAAACGCAATGGAAAAGCTTTTGAGTCTAAATTCGATCATACAGGGAAAATAGCTTTTTGGACCAGTATTTATATCGAATTTTCGATATAGATTTTAGTGTATTTACTATTCGTATGATCACATGACAACTCCAAAAGCTACGAAAATTGAAATCCGATAATAATACACTATTACAGATCCAATAGAACTAGTTTTGTTGAATTTCAGGATTGTGCCCGTAAGACTACTTTTAAATATCGATTTAAACGATATAAATTCAAAACTGAACAAATCACTTCAAAATTTATTTTAAAAGTTCTATTATCTTCAGTATTATCAATATAAATTTTCTAAGCCTTTAAAATATTTTTAATCAGCTTAAAAATAAAGATTCAATATTTTTACCCAATTTTCAATAATTAATTTTAGAAATTTAATTGCCAAATAAACAATGGTATATGAAATTCAAGTTAAATTAACTTTAAAAATATTTAAAATCAACCAAATATTTCAATTTCAAATGTTAAAAATTTCCGGGTCGTCACACAGTGTATTGCTCATGACTGCTGGAGGCATTTAGGGGTTACATACTGATAGTTATTGGATAACTATGGAACGACTCATTTGATAATTTTATGTTTGTTAATAAAACTAGGGTCAAACAGAAAATTTTGATGTGACTGATTTACGCAGTTCTCTCAACTTGAGTGTAATATCCCGGAAATTTGGACAATTTAAATTTAATAATCTGAGTTTAAATTTAAATTGAATTGATAAATTTTTGTTAATAAATTGATATTGATTTAATAATCTTCTTTATTTAAATATATAATTTGTGAAATTATTTTTAATAAACTAATAAATTGTTTTCTATTTAGAAATGTATATGTATTTATATATTTTTAAATAGACAAGTTGATTTTAATTAAATTAGTATAGCATCTTTTTAATGTTTTGAAAATAGGAATTGAGATTTATTTTTAATATTAAGCTTTTCAAAAATGTTTAATAAAATACTATATGATTTTAAACATGTAAGATAAATGTTTTAATTTGTTTAAAATTCATTTTAACTTAAGTTGTATATTAAAATAAGTTATAAAATGTTTGTGTCATTCTTTTTAAAATATTGATTGATAAATTTGATTTGTTAATTTAATTTGTAAATTTGAAATACAATTTTAAAATGTGAACATGCTTTCATTTAGTTTAATTTTTCTTTAACACTTAATTAAATAACAAAACCATTCAAAAGACATGTGTATGTAAATTAGGAGATAAGTTAAATATGTGTTAAGTATTTAAGATAGGTAGTTAACATGTGTCCATTTCTTTTACATGTGTCATTGTTTTAAATTTTATTTTCTTTGATTTCTAATTTATCAAAATATTGTTATTTAACTTGCATATATTCATTCTTTAGCTCTTTCTCATTTTTTCTAAAGGAAATCTGAAATTTTATTCATCTCTTCAAATGCATTTCTCAAATCTGAACAATCAAGAATAGAAACATGCATTCCTCAAATTTGCAAGTTCATCTCCTCATAATACAAAATCAAAAGAATTGCATTCAACTCCTCAACATACAAACCTGCATTTCCCATAATACAAATATGCATTTCCAAAAATAGATCTGCATGCAACAAATTCAAGTTGCATCTGCAATTTCAAGTTGAAGCCTGCATTCACTTTCTTTAAAACCTGAGGGGGGATTTGCATCTGCATTCATGAATCTTCAAACTGGAAATTGGCATCTGCATCAACATTTTAAAAGAAAGAGGTCTGCATTTAACTCTTTAAATCTGGAAACATGCAAGTTGAAGACATCAGTAGCTTAAGGTTCAAAGATCAAACATGCATGAAATTTTAAGTCAAAGTACTAAGGTTAAAAAGCATTCAAGTTAAAGCTTTCTGCATTGATAAATTCTCAATCTGGACTCTGCAACTTCAGGTGAGTAACACCTAATTTAAATAAGTTTAGTAGGATTTCATTGCTTGTTTATCTGATGGATTGAATTGTGTATATGTTTTAAAAATTGCAAATAGATTCATATGAGATTTCTTTGAATATCTGCCTGTGTTCAAATTGATGGCTGTGCATGTGGGTTTCTGCAACTTTCAAACTCATATTGATCCCTGAGTTTTCTGTAGCTTGTTGCTACTATGATTTAAAACAATTGGACATAGCTTGTTCATGTTAGAATAGGATAAGCTTTAAAAATATCATATAAACTAAACAAATTTGTCTGTAACCTGGGGAATCAGGTTACACAGAGCAATAATTAATATAGAGAAAAATTCAGATGTTGTAATTTATTGTTCATGTTTACTAATTAAAACAATATGTGAATTCAAGAATTTTAACTCAAAAATTACAAATTTTAATGCTTTGTACAAAATGCAGTTTTGAAACTCCTGTATTTTTCATTTTTGTTAAGTACTGATGATGCATGCTATTAAATTGATTGAATTTGGTTATGGAGATAGTATAGCTATCATAGGTTATGGGGAAATTATGGGATCAAGTTGAAAATGAGTTTTGATGTTGTAATTTGAGTTTCCAGGTTTAGAACCCTAGTTTATTTGGGTCACTAAGATTGTTCGACTGTGGTTCCCTCAGTGATTCGAGTTCAATACTTTTTTGGGTATAGATAGATTATGTGTTGATGTTGTTGCTGCCGGAGTTTGGTGGGTATTAGTGGCCGGAGTTGGATGAATCCACCGTTGACAGGTTGGTCACTGAAAGGGGGAGATGTTTTCCAGTTTGGTTTATAAACTTGAATTCAAATTCAAGTTGGATTTTGGGGATTTGAAGGTTGAATGTTGGTAGAGGGGATTTTGGTAGTTGGAGGATGTCCTGAGTTGATGGCCAGAGATGGCCGGAGTTGGGATGGGGGTGCACAGAAGTGTTGTGCAGGTTGGTGATGATGGTGGTTCAGTTTTAGTTGCAGGGTTTTGTGAACTCGAGATTGTCTCGGGGAATTTGGAAATAACTCGAAGCAGGGAGTCATGTGACTCGAAGTAATGAAGAGGGTGGCTCGGGTTTGTTAAATGTTTCAGGGTTTTAGTTTTTTTGAGCAGAATCATGTTTCCAGGTATTCTAAGATTTGAAGTAAAATAAATTGCAAGCAAATCTGAAACTAAAGTGAATCTGAATTTAAGTATAAATTCAATTAATTAAATTTTGGGTTTTTGAAATAATTTAAATTTTGAAATTTATAATTAGTTTTAGAGATTGATCAGGAAACTGTTTCAGGTTTTACAAATTGAAGAAAAGAATATTGCAATCAAATCTGAAACTGTGTTGAATCTAGAATTAAATTTGAATTCTAAATTTGGGCCTCTGGAATTAATTTTAAAATTCTTTTAAATTTTAATCTGATTTCCAAACAGAACAGAAAACTGTTTTCTGTTTTTATTTAAATTTAAGAGCAAGTTTAGATTTGTAAAATTAAATTCAAACAGGGAATTTGCAAACCTGGAATGTAATTATGTATTCAATAATTTAAATCATGGATTTTGGAACAGTTTGAATTCAAATTTAAGATGTTTTAAAATTTAAAACAGAAAACTGTTTTTCTGATCTTAATTTAAAGGCAGATTTTTAAAAAAAAAAATGCAACTGAAATTTTAAATAAAGTTTAAATCTGGAAACTGAACTTTTGAGTTAATGAACCTGAGTTTGAATTTAAAACTGGAAATATAAATTTAAATTTTAAACTTTACAGTATTAAGAAACCTTGGTTTTGAGTTTGAACTATAAGTTTTGAGTTTATGAAATAAGAGTTTAAAATAAGTTTAAATTCAATTTTGAAATCTGGAATTTGACTTTAAAGTCAGTTTTAAAATAAATAAGTTTTAAATTTAAATTTGTTTAACTATGTTAGGAAAGGTTAAATAAATTGAATTTGAAAATGAAGATAGGAATGTAAGTAGAGTTTAAAATTTTTAAACTTGAATTTTTGTTTGAAACAATTTGTTTAAAATACTTTGTATAAAGAAGAATGTTTTTAAATTTTGAACTTAAGAAATTGGTTTCATTTAAATTATTTAATTAATTTAAATGGAATATTAATTATTTAATTAATTAATAATGTGGATGATTAATTAAGTAATTAATAATTTTTAAGTTAATTAATTAAGATTTGAGATTAATTAATTAATGTTAATTAATCTATAATTAAGGATGGTTAATTAAGTTTTAATTAATGATTAAGATTTACTTAATCAAGTGATTAATGATAATTAAGATTTTAATTAACACTTAATTAATTAATAATTAGAGATTAATTAAATTATAATTAAATATTAATTAGTTGTTAATTAATAATGATTAATTATAAGTTAATTTCTTAATTAGGTAATTAAGAGGTGTTAATGAAGATAATTAACTTAAGATTATTTAACAATTAATTAATGTGATTAATTTTAATAGTTAATTAGATTAATTAATTAATAATAATCAATTGTTTAATTACTTAATAAAAGTAATTAATGAATTAATTACTTGGTGTAATTAATTTGATTAAGGTGATTAGTTTTGATTAATTAAGTTTAATTAATTTAAACCATTGTTGATTGTTTGATAATTACTTTATGTAATTAATGAATTTATAATTACTTAGAGAAGTAATTAATTAATAATTACAGGATGTAATTAAAGATATTAATTATAGAAGTAATTTTGATTTAAATTACTTTGAAAATTAATCAAGTGATTAATGAAGATAATTAATTAAGGGTAATTAAGTTATGGGAGGAGTAATTAAAATAGTTAATTACTAATTGGATATTAATCATGGGTGATTAATATATATGGTTTAAGTTGAAGATTAATTACTTATGTAATTAATTTATATTTAGAGATTGATTAAATGTGGTTAGAAATCATTAATTAATTAATTAATGATGTAATTTGGAATTGATTAATTAAGGTATAATTAATATTAAATGCTAATTACTTATTGTAATTAGGGAATTATTAATCAATAAGGATTAATTGAAATGAATATTGAGATGATTTATAAATTGATTTATAATCAATTGATGATTAAGATAAGCAGGATTTGATGATGAAATGATTAATTTAATTTATTTTAAATTAATTAGAGAGTAAGTAATTAATTTAATTCATTTTAAATTAATTATAGAATGGAATGATCATTAGATAGTTGCTTATGTTTGATGATTGGTATTGATTGGTATGGTTTGTAATCTCAGTTATGAGATTAGTAGTGTATGTGATATGTATGCATTGGTTGCTTTTGGATGATAGTATGGATATCTGATTATGATATGAATTATCTGTTGGTAATGATAATGTTGAATTATCTATTGTGTTGTGGATTATCTATCTGTGTATATTTAGATAATGAATTGAATTGTTTTAAACTTAAAACAACTTGGACCTTAAAAGACACGCTTTGGATTTCGATGAGACCGGGATCGGGTTTCCATATTTGGGGTCCGAAAACCACATCGATTCCAAATAACGTTAGGTCGTGAATCCAAATGGTGCGAGTGAAGACTCGAGGTGTAAGGGCTATACGTCAGTATAACTCTGTGGGTGATTCCGTAATGAGTTTGACGGAATAGCACTTATAGATTCGAGATGGAGATTCAGAATGCAAGGGTTATTGTCGTTAACTCTGAGGGTGATTCCAAAACGAGTGTAACGAGATAATGCCTTCGGTTTCGTTCAAACCCGGAACGAACTTGTATGGATTGAATGCTTTCAGAACATCGTCAGGTGGACGATGAGCATTCTAAGTGATATGTCCTATAAAGGTAATCGTAGCCTCAAGCCTCATCAACCGGGAATGGCTAAAACAGGGGAGGTGCAGCAAAGCTTCGTGGGTAGCCCCCACTTGAGAGCAAGATTTATCCCTGTCTAGAGGTCCCTTTATTTTCGGCTTAGTGGTGCGGTTGCTGATCACAACTGCGGGGTAGTCTTGTTTGGAACTGTTCAGTAAGGAACGGGTCCGGCTTTGTGTTGCAGGGGAGTTAGGGTGGCTCCTCGGTACGGTGATCTAGGCCACGTACTGTGACGGGCGGTACCCCAGTAGCCCTGCCATTGATGGAATCCAAAATCCAATAAGTGCCGTACGTATTAGTTGTGCCCAACTATGTTGAAATGTGAGATGTAAGCATTTCAGCTATTTCTGTATTTTATTTGAAAACCCTAGACACTATTATAATATCATCGGATTTCCTATCAAATGTTTTGGTTAGCGTAAGGTAAAAACTTTTCCATGTTTATGTGTGGGAAGTCTTACGTGATACCTTTTCTTTTCAAAGTTTTTTTCAAAGTTAAGCAACTTTAACCTGTTACTCACACCAGACCCATGTCTGACCCGGAGTTATTTCTGTTTTTCTATAACTCTTGGGTACTCAAATTTTTATGAGTAGCCAAGGGAATTCAGGTTAGGATTCAGGATAGCTTTGACGAATTGTGGAGGAGCATATGGAGCAGGAGGCTTCTGCGTATAGTTATATTGTTTTCCGCTGTGTTGGTATCTCTGAGTTGTTATGTATTGTGATTGAGTTGTAATAACTAGACAGGTGTTTATAACTGTCTAGTATGTGTTGTATATGTCTGTGTACTCTGATATTTGATGTATACTATGTAATACTTATGTTATTAATATAATTTATTCGTTCCGCTGTTGAGATTCTTGTGTTGTTTCTTCTTTCTCTTCTTTCTTTTCTTCTTCTATCCCTTTCTTTCTTAATTCACGGTGCGGCTTCCTGGTATTTGGAAGCCGGGTCGTGACATTTTGGTATCAGAGCTGTAGGTTGAGTGAATACCTAGGCTCTGAAGTGTGTCTTTCTTTAGGGAGCGTTAGGTTGAGTGAATACCTAGGCTCTGTAGTGGCGTCTATCTTGAGAGAGCGTACTTGTATTTTTATTATATATATATGTATATATATTTTTATGGTTCTACCTATTTGTTGGTTTACCTGTTCGGGTTTTTCCAATGTAAGTTATAAAGGTAGATGAGGTAGAAGTGTGTGTAACACGACTACCATTGGTTGGAGTTTGATGAATGAGGTTGGAAGTGTATTTGTCGAGACTGTAGACCTAATACCGTCTCGAGTGAGTTTTGTTTGGTTTAAGGACTTCATCGATCTCTGAAGGTAACTTGTAAAGGTTCGGAGTTCCTCTTTGAAGTGCAGAATTGTGTTTGTATCTGTCGGTAGGGCAGAAGCCGGTGAGTGATGATATCTTGATATCTCAGGAAGTAGTAGCTACGTGAGGAGATGCAGTGACTATGGATATTTCCGAAGATGTTTCTTTGGAATAAGAATAAGAAGTGAGTCTGCTCGGTGATGTAGCTGAGTTTAGCAGAGTGTTCTGTGTTGGTAAGGAGTCTTCTGGCTGGGTAGTTTTCTGAAGTGGAGTTCAGAAGCAGCAGAGTGAATCCGTTTCTCTGGTAAGTTGGCTAGGCCAGCATAAGCTGTTCTGTTTGGTTGAGAGAGAGCAGTTTTCTTAGGATTTAGGCTGAGTTGATCGCAAAAGTGACTTGCGATAGTTAAGTGTTCTTTTGGAACTGGTGGTTCAGTTTGTAGATGGATGGTTCCTTGAGATAGAAGTTGGTGAAGCAACTCAGGTTTGGAAGGAACATCTGAGTTTTCTTTATGGATATGTGGAACCATATTTCTGTGCTGGGTTGTCTGGTCTGTGCTTGTGCTCTTCGTCAGCATTTTCTTCTGTTTCGGATCAGAGTTGTGCAGCGGAAGCAGTTTGGGAATGCTTCTGTTTTGTTTTTCTCAGATAAGGAGAGTTTGTTTTGTCTTCTGTTGTTGAGAAGTTGAGTGTGTGTTCTTGGTTTTTGGAGTGATCTTGAGGAGATCATTAGATTGTTTTAATTCAGTCTGTTTCTGATGGAATCAGCAAGAGTTGAGCTGATCTGGAAGGATGTTGGTAGCCCAGGATCGTCCGAAGAGTTTTTATGGATAAGAGGCAGAGAATTTGGATTCTGGAATCGGAGATTTAATTTGGGATAAGTTTTTCTCTGATTGGAGGAGCTATAAGTTTGGGAAGCTAGCTCCGGAGTGTTTTGGTTTCTTCTGTGTTTTGGTTAGATGAGTGTTTGGTTTTCTAGAGTTGAATTGCCAGTTTGGATAACTGGGATGTAGTATGTTACACGTACCTCTGAGGGAGTTCGTGTTTGATATTTCTGGTTGTAGAACTAGCAGTTTAGGATGGTTTGTTTGTTGAGTCAGACTCGTTTGCAGTCTGATATTATGAATAGAATTGTTGTTAGGAGCTCTATAGTTTAGTAGTATTGATTGATTGGATTCTATAGAGCGAGTATCCCGATATATATATACCGGGGAAACTCGTGAAGAATTTATCCAAAATTCTTTTGGATAATTAGATTTGTTTTGATTGTGTGAATTGGTTGCTTTGGTTGTTGGCATATGATTAACATATGCTGTGTTTTAAAATAAAATATGTAAATAGATTATTAAATTAACTTTGTTTTAAATTTCGGGGACGAAATTCTTTTAAGGGGGAAGGATTGTAATATCCCGGAAATTTGGACAATTTAAATTTAATAATCTGAGTTTAAATTTAAATTGAATTGATAAATTTTTGTTAATAAATTGATATTGATTTAATAATCTTCTTTATTTAAATATATAATTTGTGAAATTATTTTTAATAAACTAATAAATTGTTTTCTATTTAGAAATGTATATGTATTTATATATTTTTAAATAGACAAGTTGATTTTAATTAAATTAGTATAGCATCTTTTTAATGTTTTGAAAATAGGAATTGAGATTTATTTTTAATATTAAGCTTTTCAAAAATGTTTAATAAAATACTATATGATTTTAAACATGTAAGATAAATGTTTTAATTTGTTTAAAATTCATTTTAACTTAAGTTGTATATTAAAATAAGTTATAAAATGTTTGTGTCATTCTTTTTAAAATATTGATTGATAAATTTGATTTGTTAATTTAATTTGTAAATTTGAAATACAATTTTAAAATGTGAACATGCTTTCATTTAGTTTAATTTTTCTTTAACACTTAATTAAATAACAAAACCATTCAAAAGACATGTGTATGTAAATTAGGAGATAAGTTAAATATGTGTTAAGTATTTAAGATAGGTAGTTAACATGTGTCCATTTCTTTTACATGTGTCATTGTTTTAAATTTTATTTTCTTTGATTTCTAATTTATCAAAATATTGTTATTTAACTTGCATATATTCATTCTTTAGCTCTTTCTCATTTTTTCTAAAGGAAATCTGAAATTTTATTCATCTCTTCAAATGCATTTCTCAAATCTGAACAATCAAGAATAGAAACATGCATTCCTCAAATTTGCAAGTTCATCTCCTCATAATACAAAATCAAAAGAATTGCATTCAACTCCTCAACATACAAACCTGCATTTCCCATAATACAAATATGCATTTCCAAAAATAGATCTGCATGCAACAAATTCAAGTTGCATCTGCAATTTCAAGTTGAAGCCTGCATTCACTTTCTTTAAAACCTGAGGGGGGATTTGCATCTGCATTCATGAATCTTCAAACTGGAAATTGGCATCTGCATCAACATTTTAAAAGAAAGAGGTCTGCATTTAACTCTTTAAATCTGGAAACATGCAAGTTGAAGACATCAGTAGCTTAAGGTTCAAAGATCAAACATGCATGAAATTTTAAGTCAAAGTACTAAGGTTAAAAAGCATTCAAGTTAAAGCTTTCTGCATTGATAAATTCTCAATCTGGACTCTGCAACTTCAGGTGAGTAACACCTAATTTAAATAAGTTTAGTAGGATTTCATTGCTTGTTTATCTGATGGATTGAATTGTGTATATGTTTTAAAAATTGCAAATAGATTCATATGAGATTTCTTTGAATATCTGCCTGTGTTCAAATTGATGGCTGTGCATGTGGGTTTCTGCAACTTTCAAACTCATATTGATCCCTGAGTTTTCTGTAGCTTGTTGCTACTATGATTTAAAACAATTGGACATAGCTTGTTCATGTTAGAATAGGATAAGCTTTAAAAATATCATATAAACTAAACAAATTTGTCTGTAACCTGGGGAATCAGGTTACACAGAGCAATAATTAATATAGAGAAAAATTCAGATGTTGTAATTTATTGTTCATGTTTACTAATTAAAACAATATGTGAATTCAAGAATTTTAACTCAAAAATTACAAATTTTAATGCTTTGTACAAAATGCAGTTTTGAAACTCCTGTATTTTTCATTTTTGTTAAGTACTGATGATGCATGCTATTAAATTGATTGAATTTGGTTATGGAGATAGTATAGCTATCATAGGTTATGGGGAAATTATGGGATCAAGTTGAAAATGAGTTTTGATGTTGTAATTTGAGTTTCCAGGTTTAGAACCCTAGTTTATTTGGGTCACTAAGATTGTTCGACTGTGGTTCCCTCAGTGATTCGAGTTCAATACTTTTTTGGGTATAGATAGATTATGTGTTGATGTTGTTGCTGCCGGAGTTTGGTGGGTATTAGTGGCCGGAGTTGGATGAATCCACCGTTGACAGGTTGGTCACTGAAAGGGGGAGATGTTTTCCAGTTTGGTTTATAAACTTGAATTCAAATTCAAGTTGGATTTTGGGGATTTGAAGGTTGAATGTTGGTAGAGGGGATTTTGGTAGTTGGAGGATGTCCTGAGTTGATGGCCAGAGATGGCCGGAGTTGGGATGGGGGTGCACAGAAGTGTTGTGCAGGTTGGTGATGATGGTGGTTCAGTTTTAGTTGCAGGGTTTTGTGAACTCGAGATTGTCTCGGGGAATTTGGAAATAACTCGAAGCAGGGAGTCATGTGACTCGAAGTAATGAAGAGGGTGGCTCGGGTTTGTTAAATGTTTCAGGGTTTTAGTTTTTTTGAGCAGAATCATGTTTCCAGGTATTCTAAGATTTGAAGTAAAATAAATTGCAAGCAAATCTGAAACTAAAGTGAATCTGAATTTAAGTATAAATTCAATTAATTAAATTTTGGGTTTTTGAAATAATTTAAATTTTGAAATTTATAATTAGTTTTAGAGATTGATCAGGAAACTGTTTCAGGTTTTACAAATTGAAGAAAAGAATATTGCAATCAAATCTGAAACTGTGTTGAATCTAGAATTAAATTTGAATTCTAAATTTGGGCCTCTGGAATTAATTTTAAAATTCTTTTAAATTTTAATCTGATTTCCAAACAGAACAGAAAACTGTTTTCTGTTTTTATTTAAATTTAAGAGCAAGTTTAGATTTGTAAAATTAAATTCAAACAGGGAATTTGCAAACCTGGAATGTAATTATGTATTCAATAATTTAAATCATGGATTTTGGAACAGTTTGAATTCAAATTTAAGATGTTTTAAAATTTAAAACAGAAAACTGTTTTTCTGATCTTAATTTAAAGGCAGATTTTTAAAAAAAAAAATGCAACTGAAATTTTAAATAAAGTTTAAATCTGGAAACTGAACTTTTGAGTTAATGAACCTGAGTTTGAATTTAAAACTGGAAATATAAATTTAAATTTTAAACTTTACAGTATTAAGAAACCTTGGTTTTGAGTTTGAACTATAAGTTTTGAGTTTATGAAATAAGAGTTTAAAATAAGTTTAAATTCAATTTTGAAATCTGGAATTTGACTTTAAAGTCAGTTTTAAAATAAATAAGTTTTAAATTTAAATTTGTTTAACTATGTTAGGAAAGGTTAAATAAATTGAATTTGAAAATGAAGATAGGAATGTAAGTAGAGTTTAAAATTTTTAAACTTGAATTTTTGTTTGAAACAATTTGTTTAAAATACTTTGTATAAAGAAGAATGTTTTTAAATTTTGAACTTAAGAAATTGGTTTCATTTAAATTATTTAATTAATTTAAATGGAATATTAATTATTTAATTAATTAATAATGTGGATGATTAATTAAGTAATTAATAATTTTTAAGTTAATTAATTAAGATTTGAGATTAATTAATTAATGTTAATTAATCTATAATTAAGGATGGTTAATTAAGTTTTAATTAATGATTAAGATTTACTTAATCAAGTGATTAATGATAATTAAGATTTTAATTAACACTTAATTAATTAATAATTAGATATTAATTAAATTATAATTAAATATTAATTAGTTGTTAATTAATAATGATTAATTATAAGTTAATTTCTTAATTAGGTAATTAAGAGGTGTTAATGAAGATAATTAACTTAAGATTATTTAACAATTAATTAATGTGATTAATTTTAATAGTTAATTAGATTAATTAATTAATAATAATCAATTGTTTAATTACTTAATAAAAGTAATTAATGAATTAATTACTTGGTGTAATTAATTTGATTAAGGTGATTAGTTTTGATTAATTAAGTTTAATTAATTTAAACCATTGTTGATTGTTTGATAATTACTTTATGTAATTAATGAATTTATAATTACTTAGAGAAGTAATTAATTAATAATTACAGGATGTAATTAAAGATATTAATTATAGAAGTAATTTTGATTTAAATTACTTTGAAAATTAATCAAGTGATTAATGAAGATAATTAATTAAGGGTAATTAAGTTATGGGAGGAGTAATTAAAATAGTTAATTACTAATTGGATATTAATCATGGGTGATTAATATATATGGTTTAAGTTGAAGATTAATTACTTATGTAATTAATTTATATTTAGAGATTGATTAAATGTGGTTAGAAATCATTAATTAATTAATTAATGATGTAATTTGGAATTGATTAATTAAGGTATAATTAATATTAAATGCTAATTACTTATTGTAATTAGGGAATTATTAATCAATAAGGATTAATTGAAATGAATATTGAGATGATTTATAAATTGATTTATAATCAATTGATGATTAAGATAAGCAGGATTTGATGATGAAATGATTAATTTAATTTATTTTAAATTAATTAGAGAGTAAGTAATTAATTTAATTCATTTTAAATTAATTATAGAATGGAATGATCATTAGATAGTTGCTTATGTTTGATGATTGGTATTGATTGGTATGGTTTGTAATCTCAGTTATGAGATTAGTAGTGTATGTGATATGTATGCATTGGTTGCTTTTGGATGATAGTATGGATATCTGATTATGATATGAATTATCTGTTGGTAATGATAATGTTGAATTATCTATTGTGTTGTGGATTATCTATCTGTGTATATTTAGATAATGAATTGAATTGTTTTAAACTTAAAACAACTTGGACCTTAAAAGACACGCTTTGGATTTCGATGAGACCGGGATCGGGTTTCCATATTTGGGGTCCGAAAACCACATCGATTCCAAATAACGTTAGGTCGTGAATCCAAATGGTGCGAGTGAAGACTCGAGGTGTAAGGGCTATACGTCAGTATAACTCTGTGGGTGATTCCGTAATGAGTTTGACGGAATAGCACTTATAGATTCGAGATGGAGATTCAGAATGCAAGGGTTATTGTCGTTAACTCTGAGGGTGATTCCAAAACGAGTGTAACGAGATAATGCCTTCGGTTTCGTTCAAACCCGGAACGAACTTGTATGGATTGAATGCTTTCAGAACATCGTCAGGTGGACGATGAGCATTCTAAGTGATATGTCCTATAAAGGTAATCGTAGCCTCAAGCCTCATCAACCGGGAATGGCTAAAACAGGGGAGGTGCAGCAAAGCTTCGTGGGTAGCCCCCACTTGAGAGCAAGATTTATCCCTGTCTAGAGGTCCCTTTATTTTCGGCTTAGTGGTGCGGTTGCTGATCACAACTGCGGGGTAGTCTTGTTTGGAACTGTTCAGTAAGGAACGGGTCCGGCTTTGTGTTGCAGGGGAGTTAGGGTGGCTCCTCGGTACGGTGATCTAGGCCACGTACTGTGACGGGCGGTACCCCAGTAGCCTTGCCATTGATGGAATCCAAAATCCAATAAGTGCCGTACGTATTAGTTGTGCCCAACTATGTTGAAATGTGAGATGTAAGCATTTCAGCTATTTCTGTATTTTATTTGAAAACCCTAGACACTATTATAATATCATCGGATTTCCTATCAAATGTTTTGGTTAGCGTAAGGTAAAAACTTTTCCATGTTTATGTGTGGGAAGTCTTACGTGATACCTTTTCTTTTCAAAGTTTTTTTCAAAGTTAAGCAACTTTAACCTGTTACTCACACCAGACCCATGTCTGACCCGGAGTTATTTCTGTTTTTCTATAACTCTTGGGTACTCAAATTTTTATGAGTAGCCAAGGGAATTCAGGTTAGGATTCAGGATAGCTTTGACGAATTGTGGAGGAGCATATGGAGCAGGAGGCTTCTGCGTATAGTTATATTGTTTTCCGCTGTGTTGGTATCTCTGAGTTGTTATGTATTGTGATTGAGTTGTAATAACTAGACAGGTGTTTATAACTGTCTAGTATGTGTTGTATATGTCTGTGTACTCTGATATTTGATGTATACTATGTAATACTTATGTTATTAATATAATTTATTCGTTCCGCTGTTGAGATTCTTGTGTTGTTTCTTCTTTCTCTTCTTTCTTTTCTTCTTCTATCCCTTTCTTTCTTAATTCACGGTGCGGCTTCCTGGTATTTGGAAGCCGGGTCGTGACATTGAGAATACTGTGGATCTTTAATATGAAAGCTCCGCTTTGATTATAGTCAAATCATGGCATGTCATTCCATTGAGTGGCTATAGTTGAGTCGAGTGGAAGTAGTGGAAGTGAAGCACTATTAAGGAGGGGATTCCTCTCCTCATTTATATGGGGTTAGTATCATGGTCAATTCAAGTCAACTCAAAGTCAAAGTCTTTGGCCAGAGCATTGGTTAATAATAATTATTGTTATTGAACCAAGAACTTTGTGTTTGGACTAAAAGTTGAATATGGATGATAACAGAATTTTGACCATACCAAATTCCATAAATCCAAAGTGATACAGTTTTGACGAAGAGAATTAGTATAAATAATTGTCATTGTTAGGTAGCTCTTATAATAAGTAAAATTGGATTGTACCAAAAGATGTGTAAGCAATGAATTCAGCCAAAATGTGAACCCACTTGCTAAGTGACTTGTGGACGTTAATATTTGAATTTTTCAATATTAGTCTTTGACTGAATTTACAGCCTTGAGTCGCACAACTATAATGATGAATTCTTCGAAAAACCATATGATTTAATTAATTTATAAAATGTTGTAAATCAATTAAATTAATTAGTATTTGAGAAATGTTAATTATTATTTTATTTTGTTGTTTGGGAGTTATTTATAATTATTTGAATGCATTTATAAAAGTCATATTTGAGTGCACTGATATATGGTATCATTATAATTAAGTAAATGATAATTACATTCGTTAATTAATGGAATTTTATGTCATTTGTTGGCATGTAATTTTCAGCCATACCATGTAAAGAAATAGGAGAGAAAAGAGAAAGTTAATCAAGAGAATTAATTAGAGAAGTTTTAACTAAAGAATAGGAAAGCTTTCCTTCTTTCAAATAAAACATATTCTCTAATTCATTTTGTACGTACAATTGAGTTTCTCATTTTTTATTCTTCTTTTTGTAGCTTTTCCGGTTCTCTCCTTCTCTAATAGCTAAAAATATGAGATTTTCCATGGGTTTAATTATTCCAAAAATCAAATACAAATAAAATCCATTGTGAAAAGTGGTTTATTCCTCTTTATCCTTGCAACATCTGCAGGCTAATTTCTAAATCAAGGAGGTTTGATTCATCATTCAAGATATGATTCATTGGCAACATCTAGAGGAAAAATTCAATGTTTCAAGGTGTACTTCAAGGCTTTGGAATTAAGGTATGATCTTTTTATTCTAATAATTTTGATATAATGTTTTAATGAACCAAATTGAATATCTTAATTTATATGTGCATAATATTGTCTCGTTTGATTTGAAAATGATTTATGTAATTTAAATCAATTATTATGTGAATTGATTTGTTTTTTTTTTATCTAGAAAAATCAAAACTGAAACTTATATATGATTAGATAATATTTTAATTTTAGATCTATGTTTAAACATTCAAATCAAAACATAATTGTTTTCTTTGAATGTTTACATGTTCTTATTGTTTGCATTTCAGTTCTCTCCTTCTCTAATAGCTGAAAATATGAGATCTTTCATGGCTTTGATTATTCCTAAAATCAATACAAATAAAAATCCATTATGAAAAGTAGTTTATTCCTCTTTATCCTT
This sequence comes from Allium cepa, assembly GCA_030765085.1. NCBI lineage: Eukaryota > Viridiplantae > Streptophyta > Magnoliopsida > Asparagales > Amaryllidaceae > Allium > Allium cepa. Next base: position 621,782,207 of record CM060942.1, read on the forward strand.
GCAACATCTGGAGGCTAATTTTTGAATCTAGGAGTTTTGGTTCATTATTCAAGGTGCGATTCATTGGCTACATCTAGTGGAAATAGTCAATATTTCAAGATGTACTTCAAGGCTTTGGAACTAAGGTATGATCTTTTTATTCTAATAATTTTGATATAATGTTTTAATGAACAAAATTAGATATCTTAATTTATATGTGTATAATATTGTCTCATTTGATTTGAAAATGGTTTATGTATTTCAAATTGTTTATTATATGAATTGACTGTTTTTTTATTTAGGTAAATCAAAACTGAAACTTGTATATGATTAGATAATATTTTAATTTTAGATTTATGTTTAAACATTCAAATCAAAACGTAATTGTTTTTATTTAAATATTTACATGTTCTTATTGTTTGCATTTCTACTCTAGTAGAAACTTCCATATGATTAAATGATGTTTTGATAATAAATGGATTACATTACTTTCTAAATGTGTTATCCATTTGACATCACAATTATCCTTCTTTAATTATTCAAAGGAATTTGACGTATTGCTTAGTTCAGTATGCATCACCATTTGTTTTATAATTTTTTATTCATATAGGTTGAATCTCCTTAGATTTATAAGTTTATTTATTCTTATTGTCTGCATCCTATTGTAATTGAAACCCACACATGATTAAAGGTGTTTGGATAATAAATTTATAAATCTGTTACCCTATTTGACATGACTAATATATTTCTTTAAGTATTTGAAGGATTGTTAATATATTGCTCAGTTTAGTGTGTCTCAATTTTGTTTTTAAAAAAATATTCAGATAGGTTGAATCTCTTTAGATTTTAAAGTTTATATGTTCTTATCATCTGCGTTTTATTGTAATTGAAACCCATACCTGATTAAAGGATGTTCTCATAATAAATTGATTATAATAAACTAATAAATTTGTTACCCTATTTGACATGACTAATACTCTTTAAGTATTCAAAGCATTGTTAATATATTACTCAATTTAGTATGTTTTACTTTTGTAAAAAAGATCATATAAGTTGAATATCTTGATTTAATTGTATACATATATATTTTGTTAACTAATTTATGTTTATATAAGTTCATAAGTACATCAGAAGATTTAAATGTTATATGGTTTATTTTGAATTAATTAAGAAATTTTGGGTTAATCTTTATATAGAAATAATTATATAATTATATACATATGTGTGTGTGTACATGTAAAACTTAATGTTTATATTTTGAATTGTATAGTCTAAATGCTTTATTAATATCAAACAATTTTAAACGAGGCAGTAGCTTATGCATATGAATTATTTTTGGTTATTCCTAATCTTATGTCGTAATGATTTATTGATTGCTAATTGAATGCTGCATAATTCAAGCTTGTCAAAAAAGAAAGATGAATTATTCATCTTTGTCATCATTTATTTCTTTCCTTTTTGTCCCTTTTGTGATTGCCTTTAAACTTATTCTTATTATTCATATACCTCATGTTATCAATTGATCATACTTGCCTTCTGTCACACAACTAAGAATTGAATATATTTGATATATTCAAACCTTATTTTAATATTCCATTCTTATTATTTTAGAATCAAATTAATAAAACAAAATATGGTATTAAATAAAATACTAATTTTATTTAAAAGAAATTTAGATAAGATCTAAGATATTCGGACTTCATAGGCTCGTTAATAATACAAAATGGTAAATTTTTTGAAATTCATCCATTTCTTCTGCTGTGGGCTGGGCCAGTTCCTTTCAATGGTATCAAAGCCCAATAGCATATGCGGTCTAAATTAGACATTCTAGGGCTAACTAACTAAACTTGTGCACTTAGTACGATGTCTAGAAAGGTGATGTCTAGATTTTAAATTAGGTAATCAAGTCTCTGTCTTACCCGGTTAACTGCCTGGCCTGAAAGGTGATGTGAGTTCAAAGGTTGCCCCTAATATAAAAGACCCAATTTGAATTGGACCTTGGACTAATTTCAAATGGTTTTGAGAATTAAGACATGATTTTAAATTTAAAATAAAAACATATTTATTATAAAAGTTTATAATATAATATAAACTTTCAGAATGTTTGAAAATGTAATGAAAATCAGAATGTTTGAAACTGTTAGTTTCAAAATTTAAAATTTATCAATAAGATTAATAAAATAAATTAATTAAATGAGTTAATTAATTAATGCTTATATGCATGTATTATATATGTTGATATACGTTATGTTATTAAGATAACATAAGTACACATGTATGTAAGATAAATTTTGAAATTGATATAATTTAATTAAATAAATTAAAGGTTAATTAATTGCATAAAAAATATTCATATATAAGATATATGCGTTATACTATAAAGGTTGTAGTATACGCTATTAAGGTTATAATAGATACATCCAATATAAAAGTTGTGTTGAAATACTGATTTAAAATTAATTAAAGAGTTAACTAATTAAATAAGATTTAATTAATAAAATATCATACATAAGACTATTATATAAGCAATATGAAATATAAAAGTTATATAACAATAAATCTTATATAATACGAATGTATAAACTAAAGATGGAACATTAAAGAAACACAAATAGACTTAAGGAATAAATACATATGTAAATGTATGTATACCATGATTTCTGATATGTCAGACACTTGAATCGCAAGGGTATTTCATAAAAAATACATTATTCCATAAGTCGATATCACTTAATACGATATATTGAAGATTATGAATCTTCAATATAATGTTGCCCCCACCATGTGTGTGTGTGTATTAGTAAATTACTTGCATACTCCTTAGTTGTTAAGCAAACTCAAACCGGGGATGTTATTTGTAGTATTATTAATATATTGAACAGATGAGATAAGATAAATGTATGTATTTATTGAGCAAACTCAAGGTACATATACTAAACTTCAGCTATCACAACATGGTAGGTACGAGTGAATAATCTCTTTAGATTTGCTGAGCAAAATCAAGGTCGAAATGAGATTAGGAAAAGGAAAAATGGGTCATGAGTTGCATATGACACAACCAATAAGGAGTTATCCATCATTTGTTGGGCTATGATTTGTTGAGAAAACTCAAGGTCAGAATACCAAGACAGACGAGTCCTAACACCCACTAATGAAATCGAAAGACTTCTATGTTTCGTCCTAAGGTTTGGAGAAACATAAAAGACTAATGGGAGCCTTATTAGAAAAATTAAATGGTAACATTTAACCTTTCTAATATTGTAAGAACGTATGTTAAATAATGTTATAATTATCTACAATGATAAATTTTTGCATTTAATACGATTGATAAAATGTTTACCAATTAACATATACAAACAAACTGAATTGAAAGTTAACAAATGGAAATATAATGCCCACTATTAAATTCCTATTGCATGTTAACGTTTAAATACCCATGCAAGTGCCTGATTTTACAACTACTGAATACATTCTGGTTTGGTCACTTATGCATTTATTTGGTCAAGACGTGTATTTCGTTCTACGAGTTTTGAACTCTAAAAGTAATACAAGACTATGGATATTTGATCCATATATAGTTGCATATAAATGTTATATAGTGAATGGTTAAAGTTTGTAACGTACAATATTTCGATGAAATTAGTCATCTGAAAAACCAAATAAACCTTAGTGTGAGATCTAGTATTCATGATTGATTACAAAGGGATCATATTATGTTAATGTAACGTAAGACCAAAAACTACAAGATATAAGAACTAGATCGCTGAAATGCCATTTTGATCGGTTTACGTAAAGTGCAACATAGTTGATGTCCTTAAATGTTAAGGACAATCAAATGTGCTTTTGTAAAGAGTTTGTTATTATATTATTTTGTATTTTCTTTTGAATAGTTTGAACATTTGAAAGGAAAACAAATGTATAAGAGTAGATATAATTTAAGGTACGGTTGAGATGAATAGAATGAATAGTCACTTCTTGATGCAGCTCAGGCCAGAAAAGGAGGGATAAGACGTACACGACTTAAGGATGAGGAGTTAAGTCGTGCACAACTTAAGATAGAAGGCTTAGATCGTTTTCGGGTTAAGGAAGGTCGACCACGACCTAACAAGTCACGGGGGAAGGCAACACGATCTAACCAAGCATCGGTTATAGGTCGTTCACAGGTTCTAGGTCGGCAACGACCTAATGGAAGGCAGCAGAGGGAAGAGGCAACATTTGGGTGATTTTTTAAGCCGCAAACGAGTTACGACCTTAACTAAGTCGTTATGTCATTGAGTCTTTGAGTCGTTGAATGTTAAGTCGGTCATATGGTGTGTGACCTGAGTTGAGTCGTGTTGTATTTTAGGTCGTCACCGACCTATGTGTTGTGTTGTAATATGGGTAAGGAACTATTGTTAAGTCGTAACCTGATGTTGTAATTTGCTTTCTTTGAGTCGAAAGTCATTAAGTCGTATACGACCTAAGTGAGTAAAGGTGTTTTGTATTTTAAGTCGTTGCCTAGGCCGTAAGTCGGCATGTAGTTGAGTCGGTTGAGGCGCTGTTGTGAAGTAGTTACTGTTAAGTCGTTGTGTCTCGTGTCTTGAGTCAGTTAGGTTGGCTAACGACCTTAGTGAGTCATTTTTGTGTGCAGTGTTGTAAAGGGGGTTAGGTCGCTATGGTGTTAAGTCGTTACCGACTTAAATTGGGTCATAAGTCGAATACGACTTAAGGTCTGGGTCGAAAACACTATAAATAGGGAGTTTGTTGTACATTTGTTGTTTTTGGTTGATTTTTGTTGAATAAAATTCTTGTTTGATTGTTGTGTGCTTTCATCCTAAATTGGTAGTTGAGTGTAATCTCCTATCTCCACTTTCGGTTATTCGAGTGCGCTCGAATCAACGATTGTTGAAGCCGATTCGCGGAATCAAGTGCGCTTGATCAACGCTTGAAGAATTGAAGATCTTCTTTCACGGTATCGTGCGCGATCAACGTGACGAGGATAGCTAGAATTCGGTATCTTCGGATCAACGAATTTGGGCATTTTGGTATTCATCAATCCATCGATTGCTACTTTCATCGATCTATATCATTTGTTAATTATCCGCTAAGCCAGTTTTTGGTATCAAAGCTTGACTTAGCCAATCATAGCTAAGACGAGTCTTGGAGCCGAGGAGTTTGAAGTTGGTGTTCATCATGTTCACCTTGAAGTTGCAACAAGTAGAAGTTTTCGATTCATTTCATTTTGGATCAAAGTCCGGGAAGTGTTTGAATTTTTGGAAGTGAATTGAGCCGAGTTGAGTGAAGGCCGTGACTTTTTGTACAAGTTAGTGTTGAAGAGTTGAAGTTTGCATTTGCATTTGTTGAAGGTAGGCCGTGTATACTTGTGAAAAGTAGCCGAGCCTTGGTGAAGTTTGTTTGAAGTGTTGAGGCCGAGCCAAGTTAGTGGTTGAGCCGTGACTTGCTTATGTTGAAGAATTGTTGAAGTGTTTGTGATTGTGTAACCATGCCGCCGAGAAGAGCTAATCGACATCAGAATGTTGAAGCGTTGTATAGAAGAGAAGAAGCCGAGCAAATGGAACAACGCATTAATGAGAAATTTGATGAAGGCATTGGAAAGTTAGAGAAGTTGATGAATGATTTAAATCAAAATCAAAGGAGGAGATCACCAATCTCGAACCATGGAGGAAACAGAGTTTCACCATTGGTTACGGAAGCGAGAAGGCTATCACCGCAATCTTTTAGAGAAAGAAGAGAAACATCAATTTCGTCAAGAAGAGATCACCATGACTATGGACACGAAGAGAGGAGAACTCCACGAGAGTTTGAAAATGAGCCATCTAGAGACGAAGAGAGACATAATAGAAGAGACATGCGTGATCGAAAGGATGTTGATGGTCGAGATCGATATAGACGTACATTTGATTTTGATGAAGAGGGTGATAGAGCTAGCATTCATTATCGAGATCGAGACTAAGTTCGAAATTCATATCGAGCTGTGGATGATGATCGTCGTTGGGAGTCAGGCATGAAGATGGAAATTCCTGAATTTAAAGGTGGAACGGTAGCTGAAGAATTTCTTGATTGGTTGTCTAATGTTGAAGAGATCTTTGATTTCAAGGAGGTTCCGGAGAATCGTCGAGTGAAGTTGGTTGCTACTAGATTGAGGGGGAGAGCTTTGGCGTGGTGGAAGCAAACTAAACTTACGAGAGAGAGAATGGGGAAGTCAAAGACTGAGTCTTGGGATAAGATGAAGAAGTTGATGAGAGCTACATTTTTACCTTACAACTATCAATCACTTATGTACCAGAGGTTGCAGAATCTGAGGCAAGGGACGAAGTCAGTTAATGATTATGCAGATGAATTTTACCAACTCATTGCCAGGAATGATATTATGGAGACGGAAGAACAGCTAACTGCTAGATTTGTTGGAGGACTGAGAATGCAGATCCAGGATATGGTTAATATGTTTGATCCGAGATCTGTTGCAGAAGCACATCAGAAAGCGTTGGCTTGGGAGAAGCAGGGAAGGCGTGGAGGTGGTGTGTTTACTAATTCCAATAATCCAGTAAAGGGTGCCAGTGGAAGTTCTAATGTTTCTAAATCTACCAGTAAACCAGTTGTGAAGGAGGCTGAGAAGGAGAAGGTTAACAGTGGTTTCAAGTGTTATAATTGCCAGGAGTTGGGTCACAAAAGCAATGAATGTCCGAAGCCGAAGAAGAGAGCAATGGTTTATGAGATTGAAGAAGAGGATGAAGATGCAGAATGTTCTAATTCACCTTATGTTGAGAAGGAAGAATAGTTGTCCGGAGATGAAGGGTGTAATTTAATGATGTGGAGAAGTTATTTGGCACCAAAACAAGAAGAGGAAAACGGTTGGTTGAGGAATAACATATTTCAGTCCACATGCACTATTCTGGGAAAGGTTTGCAAATTCGTCATTGATGCTAGGAGTTGTGACAATATTATCTCTACAGAAGCAGTAAAGAAGTTGAACTTGAAAACTGAGAAGCATCCTAAACCGTACAAGCTGGCATGGTTAAGGAAGGGTGGTGAAGTGAAAGTTGGACGAAGAGCTTGTGTGAATTTTTCAATTGGGAAGAAATACAAAGACGAAATTTGGTGTGATGTTGTAGACATGGATGTGTGTCATCTGTTATTGGGCAGACCATGGCAGTTTGATAGAGCAGTACAACATGATGGACGTGCTAATAGCTACAGTTTCATGTTTGAAGGTACTAAGATCACTTTAATTCCCAAGAAGCAACAACAGAAAGAAAGCAAGTTGGAGGAGATTGAAGAGCTGAAAACTTTGCTATCTTTGAAGGAGTTTGTTAAGGAAGTCGAAGAGGAACCTGAAGTGTACTTGTTGATAGGACGTGAGAGCAGTGAAGAGGTTGAAATTCCAGAAGAAGCGAAGCCAGTTTTGAAAGAATTTGAAGACGTATTTCCAGAGGAGTTGCCTAAGGAGTTACCGCCACTGAGAGACATTCAACGTCAAATCGATCTTGTTCCGGGGACAGTATTACCGCATAGACCACATTATCGAATGAGTCCGAAGGAACATGAAGAGTTGAGAATGCAGGTGGAAGAGTTGCTTGAACAAGGGCGAGTGCAGGAGAGTTTGAGTCCATGTGCTGTACCAGCCTTATTGGTACCCAAAAAGGATGGTTCGTGGAGGATGTGCACTGACAGTCGAGCATTGAATAAGATTACTGTGAGATATAGATTCCCAATGTCGAGGTTGGATGACTTACTAGATCAGTTGAGTGGGGCAACTATCTTTTCGAAGATTGATTTGAAGAGCGGATATCATCAAATTCGTATTAGACCGGGTGATGAGTGGAAGACTGCTTTTAAAACCAGGGAGGGTCTATACGAATGGTTGGTTATGCCATTTGGTTTATCAAATGCACCTAGTACGTTCATGCGGGTGATGAATCAAATCTTTAGGCCATTTATTGGGAAATTCGTGGTGGTATATTTTGATGATATTCTTATATATAGTGGAAGTACAGAGGAGCATGTAGAGCATTTGCGGAAGGTGTTAATTATTCTTCGTGAGGAACAGTTCTATGCCGCAACAAAGAAATGTGTGTTTATGACACAGTGTTTTATTTCTGGGTTATGTTGTTTCGGAGGAAGGTATACAGGTGGACCCGAATAAAGTTGAAGCAGTCAGAAATTGGCCACAGCCGAGGACAGTTACAGAAATGAGAAGTTTTCATGGGCTAGCGTCATTCTACCGAAGATTCATTCCACACTTCAGTAGCGTGATGGCTCCAGTTACTGATTGTATGAAAGGGAAACAGTTTTCTTGGTCGGAGGAGGCAGGGTTTGCTTTTGAACGAATCAAAGGACTTTTGACAACAACACCAATTCTTGTATTACCAGACTTTCAGTTGCTATTTGAGTTAGACACTGATGCTTCTAAGGTTGGGATTGGAGGGGTGTTGAGTCAGAAGGGACGTCCTATTGCATACTTTAGTGAGAAGTTATCAGGGGCAAAAATGAGATATAGTACGTATGATGTGGAGTTTTATGCTGTGGTGCAAGCAGTGAAACATTGGAGACACTATCTGTTCCATAAGGAGTTTGTTCTTTACACAGACCATGAAGCTTTGAAGCATTTGCAAGGGCAGGATAAGATTTCAGCAAGGCATGCATCATGGATTGCTTATCTGCAGCAGTTTACTTTTGTCGTGAAGCACAAATCAGGAATAACAAATCATGTAGCTGATGCTTTGAGTATGAGGAGCCATTTATTGACAACAATGAAAGTTGAAGTGACAGGTTTTGAATTATTTCCAGGGCTTATTGAAGAAGATCCTTACTTTAAGAAATTTGTTGAGAAAGTCAAGGAGGGAAGTACTGATGAATTTGTGTTGATTGATGGTTTCTTATTTAAGGGGAATCAATTGTGTGTACCAGATTGTAGTTTGAGAATGAAGATTATAAAGGAGCTTCATGAGGAAGGACATGTGGGTAGAGACCGAACATTACAGTTAATCTCTCAATCCTACTATTAGCCATCGATGAGGAAGGAAGTTGAAAGGTTTGTTCAGAGAGGTCATATCTGTCAGGTTTCGAAGGGAACAGCGACAAATGCAGGATTATATATTCCGTTACTAGTACCTAACAAACCATGGGTTGATATCAGCATGGATTTTGTTTTGGGTTTGCCTAGAACTCAAAGGGGGAATGATTCTATATTTGTTGTGGTGGACAGGTTTTCGAAAATGGCACATTTTATTGCTTGTAAGAAGACGACGGATGCTGTTCGTGTTGCTCAGTTGTTCTTTAAGGAAATCTATCGTTTACATGGGTTGCCGGAGTCTATTGTTTCAAACAAAGATACCAGATTTTTGAGTCATTTTTGGCTAAGTTTGTGGAAAATGGTGGGAACGAAGTTGAAATTTAGTAGCGCTTATCATCCGCAGACAGATGGACAGACAGAAGTTGTTAACAGATCGTTGGGATATTTGTTGCGATGTCTTGTACAGGAGAATCTGAAGAGTTGGGACATGAAGTTATGCCAAGCAGAGTTTGCTCATAATCGTGCAGTGAATCGTAGTACGGGATTCAGTCCATTTCAGATCATACATTCAAGTTTGCCAAGGGGACCGTTGGATTTGGCAGTAGTACCACAACCGAAGGGGACGGTTAAACGAGTTGTAGATTTTGTTGATGGATTGACTGAATGTCATAAAATCGTTCAGAAACGATTGGAGAAAGCAAATGAGAAGTATAAGAAGACTGCAGACTTGAAGCGACGAAGTGTTGAATTTAACGAAGGTGATTTGGTTTATGTTGTGCTAACGAAGGAACGTTTTCCAGTAGGCACTTATAACAAGTTGAAAGCCAGAAAAATTGGTCCTATAGAAGTTGTGAAACGGATTAATGAAAATGCTTATAAGTTGAAGCTGTCGGAGGATGTGTACACTTCTGACGTGTTCAATGTTAAGCATCTTGTACCATATTATGGAGATGAACAATCTGATGCGGAAGAATTTACAAATTCGAGGACGAATTTTTCTCAACCAGGGGAGGATGATGCAGCTCAGGCCAGAAAAGGAGGGATAAGACGTACACGACTTAAGGATGAGGAGTTAAGTCGTGCACAACTTAAGATAGAAGGCTTAGATCGTTTCCGGGTTAAGGAAGGTCGACCACGACCTAACAAGTCACAAGGGAAGGCAACACGATCTAACCAAGCATCAGTTATAGGTCGTTCACAGGTTCTAGGTCGGCAACGACCTAATGGAAGGCAGCAGAGGGAAGAGGCAACATTTGGGTGATTCTTTAAGCCGCAAACGAGTTACGACCTTAACTAAGTCGTTATGTCATTGATTCTTTGAGTCGTTGAATGTTAAGTCGGTCATATGGTGTGTGACCTGAGTTGAGTCGTGTTGAATTTTAGGTCGTCACCGACTTATGTGTTGTGTTGTAATATGGGTAAGGAACTATTGTTAAGTCGTAACCTGATGTTGTAATTTGCTTTCTTTGAGTCGGAAGTCATTAAGTCGTATACGACCTAAGTGAGTAAAGGTATTTTGTATTTTAAGTCGTTGCCTAGGCCGTAAGTCGGCATGTAGTTGAGTCGGTTGAGGCGCTGTTGTGAAGTAGTTACTGTTAAGTCGTTGTGTCTCGTGTCTTGAGTCAGTTAAGTCGGCTAACGACCTTAGTGAGTCATTTGCGTGTGCAGTGTTGTAAAGGGGGTTAGGTCGCTATGGTGTTAAGTCGTTACCGACTTAAATTGGGTCGTAAGTCGAATACGACTTAAGGTCTGGGTCGAAAACACTATAAATAGGGAGTGTGTTGTACATTTGTTGTTTTTGGTTGATTTTTGTTGAATAAAATTCTTGTTTGATTACTGTGTGCTTTCATCCTAAATTGGTAGTTGAGTGTAATCTCCTATCTCCACTTTCGGTTATTCGAGTGCGCTCGAATCAACGATTGTTGAAGCCGATTCGCGGAATCAAGTGCGCTTGATCAACGCTTGAAGAATTGAAGATCTTCTTTCACGGTATCGTGCGCGATCAACGTGACAAGGATAGCTAGAATTCGGTATCTTCGGATCAACGAATTTGGGCATTTTGGTATTCATCAATCCATCGATTGCTACTTTCATCGATCTATATCATTTGTTAATTATCCGCTGCGCCACTTCGGCTTCATAAACATTGGAAATGATAAATTTAATAATAATTGATATTTACTATTGGAACAAAAAATATGATTTCTATTTAGAAATTTATTTTAGAAAATTGTTTTCTATGAGATTTATTTCTTTGAGCTCAAGATTTTTGGTTAACGAGGTCTCCAATGTAAGCAGTTGCAATGCATGAAATAAAAAATCGTATTAAGTGAATGATGGACCTTCGAATTTAGTAGATATTATTATAATGGTGGAAATAGTGGGAGCGTGCCAAATAGCACTTATTAATTGCATCATAATATGAAAATTATTTCCGTAAAACTTACCATACATTATTTATGTAATAATGATTAATTTTTTGGTATCGATTGAAAAAAAAATAGACGGTTATATTTCAGTATGAATATTATGAGTATTCTTTATGAAATAAAACTATAATGAGCAAAAAAATTATAATAAATGTGATGCATTAGAAAATACAAAAGTATCTAATATATTTACAGTTGTTTTGGAATTATAGACCGAGCCGTAGTTTTGAGAAATAATTTTATTGTATGATTTTGAATCATATGATACTTGTTAATTATATCTCAAACAATAGCTATGCACCAATTTAATGGAAATATCATAAGAGTTGGTGAACTCTTTGGATTGATACATATAGAGTATGCAATTGTAATTCTATGAAAACCAAACAGTTCCATGTACTTCGTCATATTCACCAATGAGTTATCGTCGACATGACATGTGTATTTGATACGCATGTTGTATGTCTATGGTAAACTTATAGAATATAAAAAATAAGTAGCTAAAATAACATGCGATAAAAATGATTTGATTTGATCGAATAAGTGAGTATATTGGAAAATATTCCGAACGTACCTAAAATTAATAAAGATCCAATCTCAAAATTACTCCTCCATGTGATATATAATGATGCATCGATATATAGTAAGCAAACTTTGTTGGACAATGTATGATTAATTGTGAGTGAAGTCGAGTTAGTTTCTTTTTATAAGATAATGTACTTAAGGTAGTACACAAGATTAATATTATCTCATCTGAATAACAATTTATAAAATTTTACAAGATAAGGGTTTATAAGAAACTTCAACAAATCCTAGGCCAAGAAATTGGCTGGTTGTGCGAGTCGAAAGATTGCACGTAATAATTGTTCATAAGGGATCTTGTATAAATCTCCTCAAAAAGGTTTTGGAAAGACTGTCATTGGATGGCATATTTATGTTTCAAACAGAATTTTTGTAAACTAAAAGCAAATCAGTTTTATAAATAAAGAAATTCATAAAATGTTTGTGAATATCTATTCTATTACACTGAGAAACAATTGTTGTTTTAAGATATACCAACTTCAATGTGAAGAAATTTCTTTGAGGAATTATTGGTAGTAAAATGGAAATGAATATGATCCATGAATAAAACTGATTATATGAGATGAAAATATATTAACTAACCCAAATGAACACATAGCATTAGAATATCTAATGAGTATTCTCGCACTTCGAAGAGAAACTATGAGTTTCTTATTAGTGTCGAAAATATATAATCCTAGATTGTTTAATTAAACCATTAAGAGCATTGACTCTATATGGTATGATGCGTAAATCCGAAAGAATTACTAGTACGCTATCAAAATATAGATTTTGGTGGTTGTAGTTGAAGGGATATGATCCATCGACCTCAACTGTGTCTTTATAAGTAAGATTAATGCAGTTGGAATTAAATAAGCAATGTTGATAAGAATTACATCGCAAATTTCAAATGTTGGAATTAGCGTAATAGATTCGATATTCAACATATTCAAGTCAATTCGGCTTTACTAGCAAAATTATCGCTTCATAAGTCCTAGTGTTTTGGTACATATGTATTGAAATGGAAAATTCTAAATAACATTTTAGAGTAAGCTGTTTACACCCATTAACCAAAAATGTCTCAAAGTCAATGGGAGCGATATTGAGTTTGTGAGTCTTTGGATATGATCCAAGAAATGATACGAAAATATCATTTTATAAGCATCAAATTGAGCTTATATTTTGATAGAAATATCAAATAGTTTGATTTTCAATCAAAGTGCAGAGGAAGCGTGTGCTCATAAGAACGAACGTTAAAGTTACATTGATATTTCTGAACTATAAGTAAACAACACATTCTTGATTTTGACAATATACTTATGTTAAAATCAACCTTAGTTGTTTTAATATTCAACATTGGATTAATAAATGATGACTTTTTATAGTAAGTATAAAAGATGTCTGGAATGTCCCGAATGATATGCAAGGATACCTTATTAAAATGTTTAATACGAAACATGTAAGATTGATTCCTTTGCATTGGAAAAAGGAATTACCATACATGCTGTGTTATCTACGATATCATGATTTGCTTGTGTATTTGATACATGGAGCAAATATCAAATTCAAATAGATATCACTAAATGGTTGTTTGAAGTGTTCTCGTGTATTTCATAAATACTAGAGAATTGTGTGCAGAAACAAAATCTCCTTTTGAAAGAGTGTTCGAACTCAAACATCATAAGTCATATTGAGTGTAGTATGTCAATGATAAATCAAGTTAAGAATCTTTAAATTGGAAATGTTCCAAATAAAAGACCATGACCGACTCAATGAAAAGGCTAAATACATCGCCTTGAATATTGCCGTAATAAAAATAACGTATATAAAAATATATGTGCACAAATTTATAACGAAGCTGATTCAAAATGTTGAGATTCTTATAACATTGTTATATGATAACAATGTCGTGGTATGGTCGTACATGTGGTAAAGTAGTTTATCACCATTGGAGAGAGTTGATTGACATAGTATAAAATTGAAACATAATAGCATACCCGTTCACGAAGGAACTGACCCAATTGGTTTTGGGAAACCGATTGGAGAAGTTAGAATAAGATTCCATAATTGACCCCTAGTGCAAGTGGGTGACTAATAGAGTTAAGGGTATGCCCTAGGGGCAATTATGTAATTTGTTACATATATCTAACTCATTGAACAATCTTGTTCACAATAAAGATTTTGTTTCTATTATATACTAGATATAATGAGATTATATTTATTAATTAGTTCAATTAAAAGTAATTTTTTATAGAAAATCCATAAATGGTTTATTTTATGATAATAGTTACAAAGTGTTGTAACCATGAGTAATTTATCACAAAAAAACAAATATACCATTTTATATGTTCCTAGTTAAGATCCATCGAGACTGCATATCGGTGTATCCATTGAGACTAGAGTATGTAGCACTCTCCAAATGTTGGGCAGTGTATTACTCATGATCGTTGGAGGCATCTAGGGGTTACGTACTGATAGTTATTGGATAAACTATGGAACGACACACTCGATAGTTTTCTGTTGGCTAATATACCTAGTGTTAAATAGAAAGTATCGATGTGATTAATTTATACAGTTTTCTCGACTAGAGAATACCGTGGATCTTCAATATGAAAGCTCCGCTTTGATTATAATCAAACCATGGCATGTCATTCCATCAAGTGACTATAGTTGGGTCCAGTGGAGTACTGGAAATGAAATACTATTCAAGAGAGGATCCGTCTCCTCGATTATATAAGGTTAGTATCATGGTCAGCTCAAGTCAACTCAAAGTCAAAGTCTCCAGCCGGGTTAATAATAATTATTGTTATTGAACCAAGGGCTTTGTGTTTGGACTATAAAGTTGAATATGGATGATATTGGAATTTTGACCATTACCGAATTCCATAAATCCAAAGGGATATAGTTTTGACGAAGAGAATTGGTGTAAATAGTTGTCACTATTAGGTACCGCTTATAATAAGTAAAATTGGATTTACCAAAAGATGTGTAAATGATGAATTCATCCAAAATGTCAACCCACCTGCTAAGTGACGTGTGAATGTTAATATTTGAGTTGTTCAATATTAATCACTGACTGAATTTACACCTTTGAGTCGCACAATCGTAATGATGAATTCTTCGAAAAACCACATGATTTAATTAATTTATAAAAAGTTGTAAATTAATTAAATTAATTAGTATTTGAGAAATATTAATTATTATTTATTTTATTTAATGTTTGGGAGTTATTTGTAATTATTTGAATGCATTTATAAAAGTTATATTTACTCGCATTGATATATGATATCATTGTAATTAAGTAAAAGATAATTACATGCGTTAATCTATGGAATCCTATGTCCTTTTTTGGCATGTAATTTTTAGCCATACCATGTAAAGAAATAGGATAGAAAAGAGAAAGTTAATAAAGAGAATTAATTAGAGATGTTTCAATTAAAGAATGGAAAAGGTTTTCTTCTTTTAAATAAAACATATTCTCTAATTCATTCTGTATGTAATTGAGTTTCTTATTTTACATTCTTCTTTTTGTAACTTTTCTGGCTCTCTACTTCTTTAATGGCTGAAAATATGAGATCTTCCATGACTTTAATTATTCCTAAAATCAAGTACTAAAAAAATCCATTATGAAAAGTGGTTTATTCCACTTGATCCTTGCAACATCTAGGGGTTGATATCTGAATCTAAAAGATTTAATTCATTATTCAAGGTACGATTGCCAATGTTTCAAGGTGTACTTCAAGGCTTTCGAATTAAGGTATGATCTTTTTATTCTAATAATTCTGATATAATGTTTTAATGAACAAAATTGAATATCTTAATTTATATGTGTATAGTATTGTCTCCTTTGATTTGAAAATGTTTTATGTATTTCAAATTGTTTATTATATGAATTAGTTGTTTTTTTTATTTAGGTAAATCAAAACTGAAACTTGTATATGATTAGACAATATTTTAATTTTAGATCTATGTTTAAACATTCAAATCAAAACATAATTGTTTTTTATTTGAATATTTGCATTTTCTTATTGTTTTCATTTCTACTCTACTAGAAACTTACATATGATCAAATGATGTTTTGATAATAAATTAATTACAATTACTTTCCAAATTTATTATCCAATTTGACATCACAATTATCCTTCTTTTATTATTCAAAGGATTTTGACGTATTGCTTAGTTCAGTATGTATCACCATTTGTTTTATAATTATTTATTCATATTGGTTGAATCTCCTTAGATTTGCAAGTTTATTTGTTCTTATTATGTGCATCTTATTGTAATTGAAACCCACACATGATTAAAGGAAGTTTGGATAATAAATTAATTAAAATAAATTTATAAATTTGTTACCCTATTTGACATGACTAATATTTTCTTTAAGTATTCAATGGATCATTAATATATTGCTCAGTTTAGTCTATTTCACTTTTGTTTTTAAAAAAATTATTCAGATAGGTTGAATTTCTTTAGACTTGAAAGTCTATTCGTTCTTATTATCTGCCTTTTATTGTAATTGAAACCCACACATTATTAAAGGATGCTCTAATAATAAATTGATTACAATAAACTTATAAATTTGTTACCCTATATGATATGACTAATACTTTTTAAGTATTCAAAGGATTGTTAATACATTGCTTAGTTCAGTATGTTTCACTTTTGTAGAAAAAAATCATATAGGTTAAATCTCTTGATTTAATTATATATCCATATATTTTGTTACCTAATTTAAGTTTATAAAAGTTCATAAATACAACAAAAAATTTAAATGTTGTATGGTTTATTTTGAATTAATTAATAGGTTTTGCGTTAATCTTTATATAGAAATAGTTTTTTTATATGTATATACAAATAATACTTAATGTTTTATTTTGAACTATATAGTTTAATTGCTTTATTAATGTCAAACAATTTTAAATGAGGCGGTAGCTTAAGCATATGGATTATTTTTGGCTATTCCTAATCTTATGTCATAATGACTCATTGATTGCAAATTAAATGCTGCATAAATCAAGTTATCAAAAATGGAAGATGAATCAATATCTTTGTTATCTTTTATTTCTTTCCTTTTTGTCCCTTATGTGATTGCCTTCAAACTTATCTATTTATTCATTATTATTCCGTCTTTTGGCAAAGCCGTGATACCAGCTACTTGATTGAAAACCAAAGGCAGTCATTCCCGAAGATCGGTTATAAGCAGGCTTGCTATGGATATCGGTAAATTTTGTCCAAGTCTGGATCAAGCCGACAAGACATGAAAGCAAAGTTATAAAAGCCAACGTTCTAAATTTCAAGCCAATCAGAGTTCGTATGCTCGAGATATCATCGATGCAACTCAAGTAAAAAAGCCGTTCATATCCATCAAAAAGCCGTGATTGAGTCAATCTGTTCGAATCCATCCACGACCGCGCTATTCGCATCCATCATGTTCGTATCGATCAGAGTGACTTTGCCTCGTATCCATCGTGTTCATATCGATCCAGCGAGGCCTCATTCATATCCATCAAATAATCGGTTGTTCTTATCCATCAACCCACGCGTGTCCATCTATTCGTATCCATCACATTATCTGTTGTCTGTATCCATCAAGTTGGAGCGACTTCAATCGATACGAACAAGGCTACATAATCGATAAGAATAGTTTAACTTAGATCGATACGAATAAAGCCATGGCACTCGATACGAACAGGTAGCTTCGAATCGATTCGAGCAAGAACAAGTAACATCGACTCAAACAAGGCACGTGCATATGGGAGACTCGGTAGATTCGACATGATCTTCGGATCGATCATAAATCAAGCGCCATGACAACTTGCAGGCAAATGCTCAATACCGACTCGAACTGATTGATACGAAGGGACCGATTCAAATGAGACAGCCGACATAAAATCCAAACTTGCATCGGTCATAACTCATAATCTACAAGTACAAATGCTATGAAATTTTCACAGGAGCTTACGTATAACAAAGGAATGTTCGTGCCAAATTTCAACTCGATGGGATCAAATCTTGATCGATACGAAATTCATTCGTATCGATCACGGATCAAGTCGAAATCGCATGGTATCGATCGGGTGGACCCACACACGTACCAGAAGAAGTCTTTCGAGATATGAGCGAGATATTTGCATCCTACGCCTATAATTAATATCCCAAAGCTTACAGAAAAGGGATCTTTTGGTTCTTTAAGATCCAGACTCTACAGAAACCATTTTTGCACATCAAGACTGCTGTTTTACTCGAAATTCATCACTATAATCCTCTGTAATCAGTTGTAACCAGAAAGTAAATATCAATAAAATCATTAGCTTCATAGTGGACGTAGGCCATACGTCGAACCACTCTAAAATCCTATGTTTCTGCGTGTTTTGTTCATTTTTTTGAAGTGTTAGTTAGATAATCTTCTTTTTACATTTCTATTCTTCATTTTTATTTCTTCAAATACTTTCGAAGAGTGTTGTGCCCAATTTTGATATAAAAACTTTGGTGCTTTCACTGAGAACAACATAGTTTTTCTCCTACACTTTGGATCTACTACCGATACCGGATTGCACAAATCTAAGAAGAAAATCCAGATCTCAGGTCCAGAGTTCTTCCATCCTATTCAAATTTGCGTTACATTTGGGAAAGAACTTCATCATCCTTCATGGTCAGTACAAGGACCGCATCTACAGCCGCGATCAAGAAGGACGGGACAGACAGAATCCCATACAAAGGCCTCTACCTAATCAGAATGATGTCGGACCATCAGATCCATCAGTCCCAGTTACTAGAGAAGAAATCCAAATGCTTAAGCAAGAGCTGACTCAGAGCCGTCGGCAACCCACTCAACAGTAGCGTGCAAACACCGAATTGACTAATCAGCTAAATCACCAAAGATGTAGGAGATCTAGGAGGGACTAGGCCTCCTATTCATCCAAGGAGAGTTCAGCATCTTTCGATTACCATCATAGATCTACGCACCCGCGGCTAGATGAAAGTTGCACCCAAGTTATCGGACATCAACCTACACTGAACATTGAGCAACCCAGAGTTGGCCCGCCAACCAGCTACCAGACTGGACCCTCCTCCCGTGGAAGCACTGTTCCCCATTACACCATAGATAACCATACTACCACGAACGCTATTGAACCAAGAGTTGATGCCCAGAATCAGTCAGATACGAACCATCGTCAACATTGACATACTCCCGAACCTTATGTTCCAGAGAACTTCGAGCCAAGGAGGCGAGATACAGACCGTCGATCGCGACTGGTCCAACCTCGCATTGTGGAACCCGACCACACCTTGGTCTAACATGCATAGAATGTATAGATGCCAGACATCCCCATAATAATCCATCAAATGATTCGAGAGAGTCAAGGCAAATGACGACTGGGGTATCTTTCGGAGTCATACTCCCTTTACTAATGAAATACTTTGTGCTGAACCGCCGCGACGATTCAGGATGCCGACTTTACCGGTCTATGAAGGAAGTTCTGATCCCAACCAGCACATCTTGAAGTATGAGTGGTCGATGAGTGCTGTACGGGCTGATGATGCAGTCAAATGTCGAAGCTCCCCGATCTCTCTAGAGGGCATAGCTACTAAGTGGTTCATTCATTTGCCACCCTGATCTATTTCTTGTTTTGACCAATTGGAAACCAAATTTGTTGAGCAATTTCGAATGCATGTCGCAAGGCCAAAGGATATTAACACTCTCTGGTGTCACTCAAGCTCCTGGAGAGACATTTCGACGTTATTTATAAAGATTCCATGCCGTGTGTGATGAAATCAGCAATCTTAACGATAACTCCATTCTTATGGCATTGACTAAGTGGATTGACCCCGATTCTGAATTCGACAATTGGTTGGCTAAAAAACCACCTGCGTCATTGGACCATTTCTATTTCAAAGCATTCCAATTCTTGAGAAGGGAGGATGCGAAACAGTCCAGGAAGCAGGATGACGCAGGGCCAAGCTAGGAAGGAATCCAAAGTAATGTCGTAGTTAAACAGTCCGAGGAGAGCTCTGGGAAAGTGCAATTGAATATTCAAAATAAACAGACTCGGCAAAAAGGTAATGGGAATCAGAGTAGAAAGCGAGATCAGAACCATGATCCATGACATAGAGCTCCTATGTTCGATAATTACACTCCTCTAAATACGTTGCTGGAGAATGTATATCTACAAACCCGTAATACTATCCAATACAAGAAGGTTGCTCCGAAGCCATCATCGAAGAGGAAGATCCAAACAGGGAAATTTTGTAGGTTTCATGAGAGTTATGGCCACAATAAAAATGAGTGTCTTCATTACAAGATCTCAATGAGAAGTTGATTAGAGAAACAAAGTTGGAACAGTTTGTGCGGGCACCGCAGTTTGGAGGTGTGGGCCCATCGAATCAAAATAATGTACCTAATCAGGAAAGACAGGAGGAACCTGCTTGTACGGATGGGAGGTTAGTGCAAAATACTATAAGTGGTGGTCCTCATCTAGCAGACCGAAGCTGGAGGGAAATGGAGTCGTATGCCAGCTCTATTAGGTATGCAGACTTCGAGTGTTGTAGTAGTTATGACAATGGGGCTCCGGCCAAACAATAGAAGACGATGACCGATGACATCGTGTTTCGAAATAGAGATGCTGACAGGGTCGAAGCCCCATTATTGATCCACTTTCTATATCAGGCCAAGTAGGTCCTGTTTGGATGAAGAGGATCCTGGTCGACAGTGGAAGTTCCGTTAATATACTGTTCAAGCGAGCCTATGACCAAATGAAGATGGAGGCTAAAGATTTGAAACCTTGCCAGTCCCGAATTCATGGTTACAACGGGAGCGCTCCAATACCCACTAGAGTAGTGGAACTACCAGTGGAGTTGAGAGTTAGAGAGCGTCGGAGAGTTCGAATACTGCTGTTTATTATTTTGGATATAGACTCGCCATATAATGCTTTCTTGGTCCAACCGTCTATGGCTGAATTCAGGGCATCCATTGCCCCATGGTGCTTGACTCTAAAATTCCCCACCGATCATGGGGTTGGAGTCGTTCAAGGAGATCAAGCTACTAGATGAGCCTGTTATGTTGCTGAGTTATGCGGGGTGCAAAAAAAGGAGAAAGGAAAGGGCGTAGAGGAATCTCTCCGTGTCCGTTTTGCTGATAATTGACAATTAGTGCCTGGACCTAGGTCTGGGCATCCCAACCAATTCTAAAGAGATCTTGACCTAAGAGATAACGAAAATGAAGAAGAAAGTAAAGAAGTCAAGCTTCTCCGGCTGAACTGACAATTGATGTCCCAATTGACGATAGCGACAATTCTAGAATGTAAAAGATTAGGTCTCAGTTAAGCCAACAAATGCAAGGTGAGTTGGTTGAATTTCTCCGGCCAAACCTCAACGTGTTTTCCTGGATGCATTATGACATATGTGATATCTCGCCAGACATCATGAGCCACATGTTAAATATTGACCCGTGGCACGTCCCGGTCAAGCAAAAAAGGTGTGGTATGGATCCATAGAGATTTGCCGCTCTTAAAGAAGAGGTCAATAAGTTAAAATTGAATGGGTTTATTCGAAATGCCTTATACCCAGAGTGGGTATCCAATCTCGTACTTGTTCGAAAGCCAAATGGGAAATGGAGAACGTGTGTTGACTACTTAGACTTGAACAACGCTTCCCCGAAAGACGGTTTTCCACCTCTTCGAATTGATCAGCTCATAGATTCAATGGCTGGGTACGAATTATTATGCTTTATGGATGCATATTCCAGTTACAACCAGATACCCATGCACTTACCCGACCAAGAACATAGTAGCTTCATAACCGATCTGGGACTCTACTGCTACAAAGTCATGCCTTTCGGACTCAAGAAGGCCGAGGAAACAAACCAAATACTAGTCAATCGAATGTTCGCTAACTAGATCGAAAAGACCATGGAAGTATACATAGATGACATGCTGGTGAAGTCTCTGCTGATTATATTAAAGACTTGGAATCGATGTTTAGTATCCTACGAGAATACAGGATGAAGCACAACCCATTGAAATGTCACTTTATGGTCGCATCCGGAAAATTCCTTGGGTTTATCATCAACGCTCAGGGAATCGAAGCAAATCGCGAAAAGATCTAGGAGACCGAAAATCTTGAGATTCCAAGAACCATAAGGAAAGTCCAGCGCCATAACGGAGTGGCACTGAGCAAGGTCATTTCAAAGTCCACTGACAAATGCATTCCTTTCTTTGATTTGATTCGAAAAGGAAAACAGAATTTTGAATTGACCATGGAATGTGAGGGCGCATTCCAAGAACTAATTTAGTACCTCTCCACGCCACCTATTTTGTCAAAGTCTATCGATCACGAGAAATTTTAGTTTTACTTGGTTGTATCAGAAAACACAATCAGTGCTTCCTTAGTTCGGGAGGAAGACCGAGTGCAAAAACCGGTCTACTATATTAGTAAACGACTAGCCGGAGCTGAGAGAAATTACCCAAAGCTAGAGAAGTTGGCTTATTGCCTCGTTATTGCCTCTAGGAAGCTCCGTCCGTATTTCCAAGCTCACCCTATTACTGTTTACACCGATTAGCCGTTACGTCCGGTCCTTACACGGGCTGAGAAGTCTGCTAGGTTAGTCAAGTGGAATATCGAACTGAACCAGTTTGATATCACTTACACTCCATGGCGAGCAATTAAAGGACATGTCCTAGTAGATTTTATAGCTGAATTTACTATCCCGAAGGACTTTACCAAAATTAGTGAATCTCCCGAATATATCTGGAAGCTACATACTGATGGCGAGTCAAACGATTGGTGCTCGATTACTGGAGTTATACTTGAAACCCCCGAAAGTCGATCCATATGTTATGCTCTAAAGTTTGATTTTCGTGCGACCAATAATGAAGCTGAATATGAAGCCTTGCTTTCCATATTGAACTCGCCCGAGATTTAAGGATCTTTGCTGTGAAGATTTATTGTGATTCACAATTACTTGTGTGTCAAGTTCGGGGTGAATATAAGGTGAAAGATCGAAGATTGGCTGCTTACCTACCTATGTTCCAAGAGATATTAAATCAATTCGATTATTATGCCATCTTCTACGTACCCCATGAGCGCAATCAAAAAGCTGATTCATTGGCAAAGTTAGCAAGTAATGGCGAAGCACAACAAATGGGACTCATTCCTATGGAAACATTATCTTCGCTAAGCATTAACCAGATGGAGGTAGATTGGATATTTTAAATCACTTCCCATAAGGAGTCGTGGATGACTCCGCTCCGAAATTATATCGAGCGTGGAACGCTACCTGAGCGTAGGAGTAGATGAGACAGATTCTTTGAAAAGCTGCACGGTTCACTACTTAGAATGGAGTCATGTATAGAAGAGGGTACTCTGTTCCTTTACTCCGGTGTATTGCTCACGATGAAATTAAGCCAGTATTACAAGATTTTCACGAAGGAGAATGTGGCGATCACACCAGAAAGAAAGCTCTCGCTAAGAATGTACTCCGATACAGATATTATTGGCCGACTGTAAACCGCGATGCAGCAGATTATGCCAGCAAATGTGATAAATGTCAAAAGCATGCTCAAATTCCTAGAGCCCCACCTACTGAAATAACCTAAATGGTCAGTCCATGGCTGTTTGCAGTATGGGGAATCGATATCATTGGATCTTTACCTTTGGCCAAAGGTCGTGCCAAGTACGCCATCATCGCAGTTGACTACTTTACCACATGGGCCGAAGCTGAGCCTCTTACTACAATCACGATAAAGAAGGTGATCAACTTTGTAGTCCGCAACATTATCTTTCGATTTGGTCTCCCACATACCATCATCACTGATAACGGGACCCAATTCGACAGTGCTAAATTCAAAGATTTCTGCCAACGGTTTCACATAAAGAAGAAATTCTCCGTAGTCGCACGCCCTCAAGCCAATGACCAGGTTGAAGCTGTTTATAAGGCTATCAAGTTTATTCTAAAGAAACGAATGAAAAAGGCCAGGGGCAAGTGGGTTGATGAACTTCCTATGGCTTTATGGGCTTACCGAACAACCCATAAGTCCGTGACCGGGCACACTCCATTCTCTCTTTCATGTGGTTCAGAAGTTGTTATTCCAGTCGAGATGGAAGTACCTTCTCGTCATGTGACATACTATGACCTGAAAACGAATGCAATACTTCTTGTTGACTCCCTTGATTTGTTGGATGAGAAGCGTGAAGAGGCTGATTTGAGGGCAGCCGCATACCGAAGCCGAGTCGTCTGAATATACAATATCAAGGTCCGACCCCGAACCTTCGACTTCCGCAATCTCGTCCTCAAAAGAATATACTCAGTTCCTTCACACATGAAGCCAACATGGGAAGGGCCGTATGTGATTGAACGAAAGCTTGGAGACGGCACACTTAAATTATCGACCGTTGACAGCGAAAGTCTTCGTCGCTACTACACATGACAGGCTCTATTTATTTAGTCTATTTTCATATGCAATTTGTTTCTGCATTTCGAAATTTGAAGTTGTAACAAGGCAACTGATTTTGCCTTATTTTCTCATTTCAGCAATAAAATGCCATCTCTTCGAGCCAGAGCTGTGATTTATTGAATCTCTCATACAACCATCACGATGCACGAAGAGCTAATTCCCATCATACGGTGGGATTTATTCAAACAGAGAGTGACCATGACACAACCAGCCACTCACTAAGTGAAACCCGATCTCGGGGACAAGCCATTATAGTAGAGCCAAAGGAGGATTGACACACGACAATCCTTTAACTAACTCCAGTCTTCCAGAGTGCGAGCTGGGGTATAAACTTATGAATGTGGTTTCGAAGAGGATGCCTCCGTCCACCTAAGGACTTCGACCATATCCAAACCAAGTTCGAGGAAGATGGATCCATCCATCTAACGACCTCACTTGTTAACTCGAGGTGGATGTGAATCGACCATCTGTGATCCTGATAAATCTATCGTTCTCGGAGTGCGAACGCAATCCTAAAAGCCTAAATAGATGTGACTGACTATCTATCGGCCAACTCCAAATTCCCAAAGTGCGAATTGGAGTATAAATATCAACTCTAAATTCCCAAAGTAAACTGGAGTATAAACACAAACTCCGAATTCCCAGAGTGCGAGTCGGAGTATAAATGTCGGCTCCAAATTCCCAAAGTGTTAGTTGGAGTATGAACATCAACCAACTTCAAGTTCTCACAGTGCGGACTAGAGTACAAACGTCGACTATCTCCAGATTTCCAGAGTGCAAACCTGATTATCGACCATAAGTGACTCTAAGTCCCCAGAGTGTGGTCAGAGTATAAACATAACTCGGGTGTGAATGACCACTCGTAAACTAACTTAAGTGCCCAGAGCATGGACACATACTTAAAACTTAAACAGACATGATCGACCGTAAATGTACAAATGCAAAATCCCCATAGCGTGGATGTGGTCATTAATAAGTGAGCGAGAGTGATTCGACCACTCGACTCTCACTTTTTTTTGCATTTTTTCAACGAGGTTAAGATCGACGAAATGAAGGCGAAATCCAATCGCTGGCCGATCTTTACAACTCATCCTCGAAACTAGGGGTAGAACTTGTGTCAACCATTGACTGAAGCAGTGCAACATCAAAATTCAACTTAATCTCTGGTTATGACTCATGTCTGTCATTTCAGGACTTGAAGAATAAATACAAACTTGACCCAGAAGCTGAAACTTCACAAGTGCACTGAACTAGAATTCAGATACTGGAACACTTAAGCCAACAAATAATAATTAAGTTGAAGTCAAATCAAAATTTCATTTCAACTATTTGTGGAAGGAATTTATGTACAAGTTATTTCCAAAATTCCTACTAGCAGGGGCCGAACCTGCATCTATACACGGCCTAAAATGGCTAAAGGAAAATTCCTATCTACTCAAAAATGAGCCGAGGAGGAGAAGAATCTATTCTCTTTTCTTCTTTGGTTTCCTATTCGGCGTGGACCCGCTGGAGCCACCAGTAATTTTCCTCTTTGAGCCTTTACCTTTCGGTGGCTGGTCTCCAGTAGGTGGAATTATACCTACCTCCTCCTTCGAGCTCAAATGAATAGGAATACTTCCTACAGGTGGATTCAGAGGGTTTAGATCCACTACAGGAGGCGGGATAGACGCGCTGGTATCAATAACTATACCACCAGGTGATATCATTTTTAGCAGAGCCGGGCCAGATGCTACCATTCCAACTCCACAACTACTGCCACGAGTCGCTGCCTCCGTTTTGGCATCGATTTCGGCCAATATCTCTTCTTCACAAAATACTTGAGCCTCGCTGGGGGCATCGGTGGTTGGCATTGAAGAGCCAGTAGTAGGTGCGCTTCCACCTATAACAAATGGTAGGTCCGCAAAAGGGTCACTGTGATGACGAGAAGTTTCTCCATCATCTATTCATCGAAAGAGAGTGTGCAACCCAGTGTTCCATCAATCGATGTAGTCATTGTTATGGTAGTCATCTCAGTAATGATGGCCTCCTACGCTTGATGTGATTCTTGAGCTGCAAGAGGCGCAATCGACGTAACTCCAGTCACTGGATAGAGAAAAAGAAAGACTGTTAGTGAACGCTTCAAATCAAGCTTCTTATTTTGAACATGTATGAGAAATATTCAGAATACCTTCCTCAGTTTGGCTCATGGACTACAGAACGACTTCAGAAGTGTGCTCTCTAGCCGGAGATAACCGCACCTGATCCAGATTGTAAGCAGGGACGGATTGGGAATCAACCATGGGTGTAGATCCAGGTTGGGTTGGCGCAGGAATCTCAATACATGCATCGTGATGCTCACCACCTGAACCTTCTCCAACCTTCGAGTGTTGGGTGCCAAGCCTCTCCTTTTCATGTGAAATCATCGACTCATGGAGAATCTTTCTTTCATCTTAATTCAGCATACGACTCTCAAGCTCAAACTCGTCAATTGACTC
Source organism: Allium cepa (assembly GCA_030765085.1). Classification (NCBI taxonomy): domain Eukaryota; kingdom Viridiplantae; phylum Streptophyta; class Magnoliopsida; order Asparagales; family Amaryllidaceae; genus Allium; species Allium cepa. The sequence continues at coordinate 621,809,115 of CM060942.1, forward strand.
ACCCAGATGCACCGCCTTCTCCTCCTTAACCAATTTGCCTAAGCGGTGTGAAGATGTATCGGATAATTTTTGAGCCACGCTAGGTTCCTGCGCTTCAGTACATTAGCAATATAAGCGATGAGGATATCTTCGATATCATCCTCTAGCCTGGACTCCACCGTTCGGACCCTCTCCTCGACCTCGGTCTCCACCACACGGACTTTAGCCGTTGTCGCATCCTGTTCACCTCAGAGCACTACGGCCTACTCACATGCCTCTGGGTTGTGCAATTCGCGTCATCTCTTTCCTTGGTAATCTTAGAGAATTTGGCTTTAAGCTCGTTAAGTTCTTGGAGAGCCGCATCCTGTTTGGCAGTGACAGTGGTGTTCCGATGGCCAATCTCCTCCACCAGGGCAAAGTGTGTTTGCCTGATCCTCTCCATGGCCAAGTTCACCTTTTCGGCCTTTTGAGTGGCCTCTATTTCCAACTTTCGGGAGGATTTAGATTCATTGTTAAGCATCTGGATGATTCGATCCTTTTGAGTGAGCTCGTTTTCTAACTTCTCTATGGTGGTCGCACGCTCAAAGGCTAGCTTCGACGCTTTCTCTACGGCTTTCGTCCACTCCTTATACTGAGTATAGATGTCATGAATATAATCGTGCATCGTGTTCTCTAACTCTGCTGAAATTACCTTTAAGTACTTTAAGTACGGAGGGAAGATGTAGCCATCAAAGCATATATTCGAAAAATCCTTCTTTAGTTGTGCGATCCTAATAGCTCCTTCCTCGGTAGGCTCAGTGATAGCATGTTCAGTGACAACGGGAGTTTCGGCCTCGTGCCTGCGATGGTGTGATTCAGGCCTAGAGGTTTGGGAAGATGGTTTATGGTAAGGAGGATCTACAGTTTGTTTTCCATAACTCGAGGGGTGTGTAGGAATTCTAGGAAGTGGAGAATGTGATCGGGATCTATGTCATAGTCCCTGTCCTTATCCCTGTCATATCTTTCTTAGCTAGAATATCCACGATCATAATCCCTCTCTGCCTCTCTCCTACGTGATTCATAATATGAAGAGGATCGACAAGCTGAGCGAAGACTCCTCAATATCGACCCATGTCCCGGCATTATACCTACAAAGTAAGAGAAACAAAGTCAGTGATCTCCTAAAGTAAACAGTTTGTGATCGAAAATCGTGCAGTGCCGTGAAGTGTGTATTTATGTACATCCCTACGACCAATCGGAAATGTCAGCCACACTTGTGGGAAGAGACTTGCTTAAGTCTAAGGCACATAAAGCTCCTCTAATCCGACGTTGTGTTGGAGTGACACATAATCCGAAATTGGGATATCGGTAAGCCCTTTGAAAAGGTTCTCCATTTGCGAGGGGAGGAGCCTCTGAAATTTCAATACCAAAAATAGGGAGAGACATGATCACATATTTCCATCTCCCAGACTTAGAACGCTTATGGGCTACGACCTTGCTTTTTCTCCTTCCCTCGGAATCTTGAAAGGCGTTGGAAGGCCAGGCAACGGTTTCATCATCACTAGGTGTATCTTCATCATCACCCTCTTCAGCTATTACAACCCTGGGCTTCTTATGCTTCACCCGTCTCGTCGGGACAACCTATAATGTTCCTTCCAGCCTTATACTATGATTTTGCTCGATCAGTCCGACGATCAACATGTTTCGGTTTGTTAACACCGACTCTATTTCCCTCATCTCATTCGGCACTTCTTGAAGGACACGGACTATCTATTTAAAGTGTGCGCCCATGGGTCATGGAATTATGGATGTAAAGAAAAGAGATATTAGTTTTTGTATCAGCTATGATTATCTCTTTAACTACTAGAAAAGGCTGCAACACCTACATCTGACTAAACAACGAGTAGCAAACCTTGGAGGGCACCGGACGTAGAGCCACTATGTCTTGAAATAACTCAGCCTGGTCTAGGATCCCATTACCACTTGACAATTGCTGATCGATTCCACGAACGTAAAAGAAGGGCTATCTCACCGACTCTTGACGTTAAATAAGTATCTAGTCTCGATCGGGATCGGTGGTCGAAAAAGATGCTCACGATGAACAGGCTGTTCAGTAGAGCATATTCATTGGGGTGCAACTGAGAGGGGGCGATTCCGAAGAAATATGACACTTCTTTAAGGTATTGGTTAAATGGAGGAAATGTTATAGCTATACATGCATGGTGATTGAAGGCAATAAACCCCTTCGGTGGAGCATGCAGTCTGTCATTCGGCCCCGGCAATAACACGTCATCCAACGACAAACCATGCCTCAGGCATATCCGCTCCAACATATCTTCAGACATGATGGAACAGAATCTTGTGGGTTGCCGATAAAAGTAGCACCTGGTAGCTCATCTAGAGCTGGATCTATAACTTCGACCGCAATGACTGGTATTTCTATTAATAAAGGAAGCGAACTCTGAATTTCCAGCTGTTGTGAGCTTGTAGACTCCATAACTAACTAACTCATGAAAAACCATCATTAGACGATAATAAGCTTATGTATCCCCCAATGTGAAGTTTGTGAATGTGCAAGTACAGTGCTACATGTTACTTGAAAAATTCTACAAAGTATGAGGAAATATGCAAACTACATGACTTAGAAATTCAACTAGAGTGACCGTCATCGCTGATCGTCACAACCATGCCATCCAGACTTTAGAGATCGATCCTAGTTAAAATTTGTTTAAAGTTTGTTAAGTTACAGTTCCATCGACGAGCTTCAAAGGATAGTCAAATATGCTATTGAACGGTCAAGTCCAATTATGCCAGATTGAAGCTCGTCGTAGTTAAATATTCGATCGATCAAAATATTGCATCCATCAAGGTCAAGACTTGGATGATCACCAGAGGCTCAATTTGTATCAATCGTGGCGCAAGAGATTTCGTATCGATCACCCGAGGTTCTAGTTCATATGTATCAGCAAGCCTTTCATCTTCGTATTGATCACGCGGCTAGCTTTTCGTATCGATCGATCCAGATCGATAGGAATTTTCACAGTCTCCTATCAATACAAAGTCGCATCCTCAACACCTCTTCTTCTCCAATTGATACGAATTTCGATCATCTTGCGATCGATGTAAATCACTCCTCTTCATCTGGTATGAGCCATCCCTTCGTGTCCGTCTATCCTTCTTCTCCAAACAGCATGACTGCCACTCTGACTTTCCTCAACCTCGCTTCGACCATCTATCGTCTCCGTTTCACTAGAATCGGTCACGGAAATAAGTGGATTGGCACGCAAACATCAAGTCTCGTCGTTTTTAACACGGATTCATTAATTAGTTACCTAATTTCAACGATTGGTTTTAGGGGTTGAGAGCTGGGTGTAGTTTGAAATTAAAGGTAAGATTCTATTTTCGAGTTTTCCAGTCGATACAAAAGCAAAGGAAAAGTGAGCAAGTAAGAACTAATGCTAAGTACAAAGCACTTATATATGGAGCCACGAAATGAAGAAAAATGATTCGTCTCCTAGTCGCTATGACCGATCCTAACCGGTTCTTCATCAAGTCGATACGAAATGTGGTATTCGCGTCCATCAAATCGCATCTTATCGATACGAACTGCATTGTTCGTATCCAATGTTCTCAACTCCATCCAAGGTGCATCGATACGAAGTGCATTGTTCATATCCATCAAGTTGCAGCCTCTAAAGATTTGTATCCATCGATATGAATAATACACGGGGGGCCAGTTGCTCTGATCATATCCCTTATTGGTTTATCGATACGAAATCAGTCATTTGTATCCATTATTTTGAAAGATTGCAAGGATTCATAACCATCGATATGAAAGACACTACAAAGGCTTGTTGGCGCTACTAAAATCTATCGAGATGAAATGACAATTTCGTATCCATAGAAGCTTATATCCATCGATACGAAGTGTTTAATTCGTATCCATCAATGCGAATTACATCGATGGGAGAACAACCTTTTGACCTTTTACATTGATCGAGGGGAGGATCGATACGAAGGGACATTCTAGAACAGCCATTAAGTGTTGTTACAACTCGAGTTTCACATCGATTAAGAAGAGGATTGATACGGAATTAAAACTGACAATGACTTGTGAACTTGCGAACGTTAAAGAGAGTCAGGTTAATATATATGCATATTTGTCGGACTAATTTCAATTTTTGAAATTCATAGGTCGAATGCCCACCAGATGAACAATTACAACAATGAAAAGATGATCACTATTATACAACAGTTAGTTACAACAGTTGGCGGTCAACTGTTCATATTACTGAAGAGTCAGTCAAAGATTGCAGCTTTCGACGAAAAGACAACAACCGTTTAACATGTCAGATGGAACTATTCAAAATGAAGATTGCGTCTTTTCAAAGCACGTCATGTTCTCATAAGACGTAATTTGGAGGAAAAATGTTATCCCGCCTTTTGGCAAGGCCGTGATACCAGGAACTTGACTAGAAACCAAGGGCAGTCTGTCCCGAAGATCGGTCATACGCAGGCTCGCGATGGATATCGATAAATTTTGTTCGAGTCTGGATCAAGCTACAATTGAAAAGACATGACAAGCAAAGCTATGGAAGCCAACTTTCCAAATTTCATGCCAATTGGAGTTCGTATGCTCGAGATATGATCGATGCAACTCAAGCAAACAAGCCGTTCGTATCCATCAAAAAGCCATGATTGAGTCGATCCGTTCGAATTCATCCATAACCGCACTATTTGCATCGATCATGTTCGTATCGATCAGAGTGACTTCGCCTTGTATCCATCATGACCGTATCGATCCACTGAGGACTTATTCGTATCCATCAAATTATGTGTTGTTCGTATCCATCAACCCACGCACGTCCATCTATTCGTATTCATCACATTATCCGTTGTTCGTATCCATCAAGTTGGAACGACTTCGATCAATACGAACAAGGCTACTTAATCGATCCGAACAGTTCAACTTAGATTGATAGAACAAAGCCACGACACTCGATACGAACAGAGTAACTTTGATCGCTTCGAACAAGAGCAAATAAGATCGATTCGAACAAGGCACGTGCATAGGGAAGACTCAGTCGATTTGACATGATCTTCGAATCGATCCTAAAATCAAGTGCTATGACAACTTGCGGGCACATGCTTAATACCGACTTGAACTGATCGGTACGAAGGAATCAATTCGAACGAGATAGTTGGCATAAAACCCAACCTTGCATCGGTCATAACTCACAATCTACAAGTCAAAATGCTATGACATTTTCACAGAAGCTTACGTGCAACCTAAGGAATGTTCATGCCAAATTTTGACTCAATTGGATCAAATCTTGATCGATATGAAATTCGTTCGTATCGATCACAAATCGATTCGAAATCACGTGGGATCGATCGCATGGGCCCACACAAGTGCCAGAAGAAGTCTTCCGAGATCTAAGTGAGGCATTTGCATCGTATGCCTATAAATAGCTTCCCAGAGCTTAAAGAAAAGGGATCTTTTGGTTCTTTGACGTCCACACTCTGCCGAAACCATTTTTGCACTTTAATACTGCTGTTGTACTCAAAATTCATCACTGTAATATGCTTTAATCAGTTGTAATTAGCAAGTAATTATCAATAAAATCATCAACTTTGTAGTGGACGTAGGCCATACGCCGAACCACTCAAAATCCTGTGTTTCTGCGTGTTTTGCTCATTTGTTTCGAAATGTTTGTTAAATAATCCTCTTTTTACATTTTTATTCTTCATTTTTATCTCTTCAAATACTTCTAAAGAGTGTTGTGCCCAATTTTGGTACAAACATTCATATACATCATGTTATTAATTTATCATACTTTCCTTATGCTTAACTATTCGGTCACACAATTAAGAAATGAATATATTTGATATATTCAGACCGTATTTTTATATCCCATTCTTTATTGTTTTAGAATCAAATTAATAAAAAGATAAGGTATTAAATAAAATAATTATTTTTTTTAAAAGAAATTTAGATAAGATCTAAATACATTTAGACTTCATAGGCCTGTTAATGATCCAAAATGGTAAAATTATGAAATTTATATGTTTCTTCTACTGTGGGCTAGCCCAGTTTCTTTCAAAAGTTTCACTACTCCAAGACATATTCTAGTAGTTTTCTTCACTTTTATATAATGTTTCGGTGTCGCCCACATATGGGACTGTGAAATCTCAATTTATTACAAACCTTAAAATTTTAATTGCTAGTGTATTCAACAAATGTCAAATAAACTAAATTCCACATTCTTAGAAATTACATCAAATCTTGAAATGTAAAAACATAACCTATATATGATTTAACTCATTCTTATTCTATGCTTTCTTCACATAATTTGAATTTGGAAAATTCAAATAGGATAATTATATTTGAAACAGTATATAGTGAAGTAAAGTATGATATAATGTGAATATGATGCTACAAAACATGATAGTGTATAATGTATTACTGAACATGAAACATACACATGCAACAAAAAAGTTGCAACGGAAAAATATAGAATTACTGGAATAAAACTGTATCCAAATTGATTTAAAATGATAGAAAGACACTTGACAAATATATAATCATCAAATGCAAATAACAGGGCAATCTTTAATGGGAATAAGAAACTTCATTAAATACAAATAAGAGTAGCAAACCATAAATCTAGGGATTATGAGAACTCAAATTCAATTCACTCTTATCTAGACTAAATGATGGGAAGTGTGCGCGTCGGGTTCTATATGTACCATAAATGAGCCATTATACGCTAAATTCAAGATGTATAAAGTGTACAAAGTTATGCAATTTAGGTGACGTTCGCAGTCATTTTTAGCCATGCTCACATTTTTTATGCGAAACGTGTCGAATGCAATGGTTCATAGATAGGATGTATGTAGAGAGTAATTATATGAAGGACAATCAAAATTAAAATAAAAGTAGTAAAGAACAACAGATTTATAGTGGTTCGGCTAACTCCGGCCTAAGTCCACTCCAGAAGTTTTCTTTTTATTGACGTAAGAATCGGTAGCCGTTACAAAGTGGGAGACTAGCCATAGTCTTAGGAAAAAATTTAGAGAACAGAAGAGAAGAAGAAGTGGATCCCTTTTCTGGAGTCCTACATGCTCTATTTATAGACACGTCCAGGTAGTTGTTGGGCTTTCTGAATAACCTGAGCCCATCAGAGCCGAACGGCCCATGCCGAACCAATATGCCTTGCCAAACACACTCGTATGCCGAACGAGGTAGCCGTGTCGAACACTCATATGCCGAGCAAGGTAGCCATGCCGAACGTACTCGTATACCGAGCGAGGTTGCCATGCTGAATGTCCACTGATGCTGAACTGTCCTTTCAATGCCGAACGATACCTGGTGTCGAACGATCCATCCAATGCCGAACGCTCCCTGATGCCAAACGATCCATCCAATGTCGAACGCTCCCTGATGCCGAACCATGTTTGATGCCGGACAGTTTATAATGCCGAGCGCCCATCATGTCGAACGATCTTATAATGCCGAGCGCTTCTAAATGCCGAGCGCTCTTGGATGCCGAGCGCTACTGAATGCCAAGTGCTCCTGGAATGCCAAACCACTAATGAGTGCCGAACGACCCGAATGCCGAACCACCAATGTGTGTCGGATGACCTTAGTCCACTGCCGTGTGAACCTCTTCTCACTCCAATGCCGAACAGCTTCTAACTTCCAGACCGAACCACATTTCCTTGAACCAAATCATAGTCGATCCATCTCTGTCCAATACAATTTCCATCTTTCAAGTGCTTTCCGTCATCCATCCATACAGTGGATTGAATCCATCGTATACCAGTCTTGACGAACGTGCGGTCGATTAAGTTAAACCCGTCTGCCCATAGCCTTGTAAAAAGGCGGGTTAACACTTGCCCCCCAAAACATGCCTTGCTGTTGGAAGGTGTGTTTTGAATGATTCTGAATCTAGTATCCAAAGTCCATAGTCAATTCCATATCCATCCAGACTCGATAACCGAGTCTTAATCCAACCTTATCCAATAACCAGTAACCGAATCCGTGACCTCTCCGGGTCAGTATTCGAATCCATAACCTCTCCGGGTTCTTGCCAAGCGCAATTTCCACATGACGACCGTGGTCCAGTGTCCCTGGACGTTGAGTAATGCCATGGCTTAAGTCCTAAGACGAATCCTTGTCACTCCAGACCCTTGTCGAGTATATTCCATACTCGACGACTTGAAATAATAACTAATAATGCAGGGCCTAAGTCTTAGGCCGAATCCTGGTCTCTCTGGACCCTTGCCGAGCATAGTCCATACTCGACGACCTGAAATAGTAACCGAAAATTTGGGGCCTAAGTCCTAGGCCGAATCTTGGTCTCTCTGGACCCTTGTCAAGCATAGTCCATACTCGACGACCCGAGTAAGTTGATTCGCCGCATTTGGGTGAAGAAACTTACCCCTTGCCGGGCACAATCCATACCCGACGAACGTTTACCAAAAACAAGACAAAAATCCAATCAAAAGCAAATCCAAAATCCAAATCAAACCAGAAAACAAAAAATCCATATCAAAAATCCAAACCGATATCCGAACCAGAAAGCAATCATCCAAATAAAAGTTCGAACCAAGAAACAAACAAAACCAGAAGTTCAAACCAAACCAGGAAAAAGCAAATGTCCAAACCAAAAATGAGAAAGCAGATTTCACCAACTAGAGTGTTGCGGTTTGTCATCATCCCAGAGCATGCCTAGGGGCTATCTCCATCCCCGTGCATGAGTAAGTGACTTGGCCGTTCGCCCGTAGTTTTGCTACTTATTTCATAATATTCCGGTCAATTGATAACCAATCGACCATCATTCCTGTGCCTTGTACCATCACTGCGTGAGGTAGACGGTGGTTGCTCCTGCCCCACCGCTGCATTCCGAGTTTCGACGTATTGTTGCAACTGTCCATTCCTTACATGCTCCTCAATTATGTCCTTTAAGTGCCGTAGCTATTGGTATCATGCCCGTCCAAATCGTGGAAGAGGCAGTGTTTTCCTGATGCCCTCTCACATTCGGAGGGTTCTCTCCTAGCCGGCCTTCGGTAGGGAAGGCGATTCCGAGTCTCCAAATAAATCTGTTCCAACGTCTCATTCAATCCTGTATAGGTGGAGAATTTTGGCTCTCTCCACCATTTCCTAGCTTTTCCTAATTCGTCATCCAGCTTCCTTTTTCATTTGCCTTTATCTCTTTCCAAGCCTCCGCTAGATGGCCCTTCATCCTCAGCTGCGTTCACCTCCTTCAACTTCATATCTGAGCACGCATCTTCCTACTGAAGAACCTCTCAGCTTCGTGAAAGAATTCCCCGAGATCCATTGGAGGGTCCCATATCAGTGACACTTTGAAATCTGAATTCTCTCTAACTCCTGACACTGCCGCCATTAAAACCATCGATGGATCCGGTCGATCCACCGAAGCAACCTCTGTACTGAATCGAGTTAAGAAAGCTCTAAGTGATTCGTCTGTCCTCTGTTTTACCGATGTCAGCGTCATTACATTCTTTGGACTTTTGGTATGTACCCGAAACTGCTTCAGAAACCTGTCCACCAACTCTGTCCATGTCCTGATAGATCCTTCTTCCAGCTGCCTGAACCTAGCAGTTATGTCCGTTAAGAATAAAGGGAAACATCGAGCCATAACTTCTTCCGACATCCTCAGCACCTCCATATGTCTTGTATATCTCATCAAGTGATCTATTGGATCGGCCTTGCCATTGTACATTTCCTTAGGTAGCTTGAAATCTTGCGAATTTCGAGCTATCCTGATTTCACGAGTGAACGGACTCTTGTTTACTCCTTCCAGATCTCTATTGGTCAAACCTCCATGTATGGTTCGCCTGATAATCTCGGCTAATCTAGCATTATACGTCAAGGGTTGCCCCCCGAGTTCCCAAGGTAATTCTAGTACATACTCTTTATCTCTTGCTCTTACATTCCTGCCAGCATCCTGTTGCGTGGTGTTAGCTGGAACCCCTTCATGAACTGGTTCGGCATTATCTGGTGGTTTACCCCCGAGTCCATGTCCATCCGAATTGTTAGTTGTTTGCTGGTTATGGGTTGCCCCCTGCTGAACTGTTCCCTCTGCTTGCTGGTTGAGCGCTTCTGATCTGGCTCCATGGATCTGAGCTCCTGCATTTCCTGCATGCGTAAATTGTCCGAGAAGAGCCTGCATCATCTCCTCTTGTCTTTTCATCATGGCTTCCATTTCCTCTCTGGTGATGTAGATGGATGCTCCTCCTGCTCCATTTCCAGAGGAAGCCTCTTGACTTCTCTCCTGATTGCTCCTCTCTATCACATGCTTCCTTGTTGATGGTCTAGACGTTGCTCCTTAGAATCCAAGTTTCTAACTCCAAAATTCCTGAGTGCTGCAGTTCTTAGTGAAAGCACCAAAGTGTTAGCGTCAAAAGTGGTCACTAACATCCAAATCAAGATGAAAGCACCGAATCACTGTCACAGCTCACTGATAGGATGTATGTAGAGAGTAATTGTATGGAGGACAATCAAAATCAGAATAAAAGAAGTAAAAAACAATAGATTTATAGTGGTTCGGCTAACTCCGGCCTACGTCCACTTCAGAAGTTTTCTTTTTATTGATGTAAGAATCGGTTACCGTTACAAAGTGGGAGACTAGCCTTAGTCTTAGGACAAAAGTCAGAGAACAGTAGAGAAGAAGAAGAGGATCCCTTTTCTGGAGTCCTAATGCTCTATTTATTGACACGTCCAGGTAGTTGTTGGGCTTTCTGAGTAACCTGAGACCATCATGGCCGAACGGCCTATGCCAAACCAAAATGCCTTGCCAAGCACACTCGTATGACGAACGAGGTAGCAGTGCCGAACACACACATATGCCGAACGAGGTAGCCATGCCGAACGTACTCGTATACCGAGCGAGGTTGCCATGCCGAACGTACACTGATGCCGAACGGTCCTTTCAATGCCGAACGATACCTGATGCCGAACGGTCCATCCAATGTCGAATGCTTCCTGATGCCGAACGATCCATCCAATGCCGAACGCTCCCTGATTCCGAACAATGTTTGATGCCAGACAGTTTCTAATGTTGAGCGCCCATCATGCCGGACGATCTTCTAATGCCGAGGGCTTCTAAATGCCGAGCGCTCCTGGATGCCGAGCGCTACTGAATGCCGAGTGCTCCTGGAATGCCGAACCACCAATGAGTGCCGAACGACCCGAATGCCGAACCACCAATGTGTGCATAACGAGCTTAGTCAACTGTCGAGTGAACCTCTTCTCACTCCAATGCCGAACGCTTCTAACTTCCAGACCGAACCATATTTCCTTGACCCAAATCATAGTCGATCCATCTCTGTCCAATCCAATTTCCATCTTTCAAGTGCGTTGCGTCATCCATCCATCCAGTGGACTGAATCCATCGTACACCAGTCTTGACGAACGCTGTCGATTAAGTTAAACCCGCCTGCCCATAGCCTTGTAAAAAGGCGGGTTAACAGCGCCCAAAAAATTGCACTCTTGGAGAGAAAATATGGCACATTCAATATTTAGAATGGTGATACAGAAAAAAGATGTTAGAGGGAAGAATCTCAAGACAAAGCCAACATATGCCAGAATAGTGGCATGGCCTAAAAAAGTGGTGTAAGTTCCAAAATTCACCAAGGAGAACCGTCCCCTGACCCTTTACAGTTTACCACCAATGTTTGCTAGCCATGTGAAATACATGGTTAGCAGACATGAACGACGGTCTTAGCATTGAGGATAGTGAAACTGAATGCAAATGCTTGGAACTACATAAACACGATCCTTCTCTTTAGCCAAATTATTATGCTTGTTGTACGGATAGGACTATGTATACATAGTCCTACATTTCAACCACATTATTACGCTAGATGTAGGGATATTAGATTGATTGAATCAGCTATGAAAAACCATGCACGTGAATTAAAAAAGGTTTTACATGTGCGACCTAACTTCACAGTCAAAAAATAATCTATCCCCAAATAGAGGGGCAGACCATGCCAAGCGCATGACAAATCATAATTGCTAAAAATCAAGTTCAAAAGCATGAACTATGAAGAAAGTTTGATCCAAAAAATTGCAAGGAAAGATGGCGCATGGAATGCTCCATAACATACAGATCATGTATTGTTCCAAAAACTACTCAAACTTATAGGTAAACATCAAAAACTAAGATCTACTCATATTTACTTAGTTCAACATATACCCGCTAAAATCCGTGCATGATTATATGTTCCACACATCTGCACATATCCATAAGTAAAAATAAAAATACTCATAGCATAGAATACATCAAAAGTCAGGTTCCAAAACTATAACTTCTAAGAAAACAAAACTACATTAAGAGTCTATATGAAAGTCAAGTTCTCCTATGGCAATTAAGTCCTTGGGCATCCAACATTGAGCCCTGAATAGGACCTCCCCTAAGATGGAAAGCGGTAAGGGCCATGAATAGGACGTCCCCCAAGATGGGAACCAGGGAACAGATCATCTAACTCAGTAATAACAACCGATGAACAATTAGGAGAAATGCTAATAGAAATAACTTGAGGGCTATAGTTGATATCGGTCCAAGCATCACCATAGTCCTATGGATAAAAAAACATAGTCTGCACAATTATATAAAAAGGTTAAATTGAGAACGGACCAGAGGTTGAGTGAAAACATCAATTGTACACTTTATGGCAATATTTGTCGTGACCCTTCTGACTCCTCTTTATAAAGCAGCTCCACCAAGGAAGCCACATACAAATTACCTAGAAAGGAAGCGGAAATACCATACGGTGCAGTAATGTGAGCTTAAGTATGTATCTTCTAATTGGATCAAGACTCTAAGGAATAGATTTGGATCTCAAGAGCATTCACACACTACATAGCTACCATCCTAATCCATTCAATCTCGCCTAAAAGCTGCTCTTTCGTCTTCTTAGTAGCATGAGAAGAAGAGCCAAAAAATTCATGTGCAGTAGATAAAGCATGCAAGATACTACCCCCGACAAGCTTCGATTCTATTTTGTAATAATTTTTTAACTCGATAAACTTGGGCTCATAGTAGTTTTTCAAATCTTGCTTCCATTTAAGAACCATATTAGGGCTGCCCTAGGTAGAGGTGTAGGAGTGGCACCAGGCTTCGATGCCACACTTGGAGCCTAGTCCACAGTAGAGTCATCTTCAACACTAATTTTCTTTACGTTCTACTCAGACAAGTTCTCAACTCTGCGTTCTAGAGCCCTGATCTCGTCTACATATACAATCCTGGCGGCATCTCTCAACAAGCCTTCCAAACCAACAATATGATTTTGAGAGACTTTAGTTTTTTCTTCAACTCTTCTATTTCTGAATGCAGTTTAATAATGCAACAAGCCATACATTAGCTTGCTTAGACTCTTTTAAATCCCGTTGTTTTTCATCAAACCACACACCGAGCTCCTAACCAATTTTTATCAACAACTGATTCTTTCAGATCAATAAGACATGTTTGCAGCCTCAAGCTCTTTGATCCAAATTTCATAATTTTCAACACTGGTGGAAAAAGCAGGATCTTGTCTACAAGGAGTATGATGAATGGGGTTGATGGAGTAAATAGGTGCAATATTCGAAGAAGTAATAGCCAGAAAAGGGCCAATAAGTATACAATTAAAAAATATATTATAATAATAATAGAACGATTACATGGGAGTATGTTTAGAATATACAAAAATGTTTCATTCAAGTAGTAACTAAAAAATATACATCAAAAGAAGAACCTTATTTTTCTCTATGCCTAAGTCTATTCTTGAACAATAGTAAGGGGATGTCCTAAGAGACGAGATTCATTTACTAATGTGAAGCCCCACTTGCACAGTACTAGATCATACGGTGCATTCCTTTCATGAATAACTTGTGTAAGTTTGGATTAAAGTCCTTGAGTGTCTTTTCCTAATTGAGTGGTAATCTTCTCCAATTCATTTTCCATCCTATGTGCTAAGGTCGTTCTCATCAATAGACCCTCCATAGCTTATTGGTTAAAACTTTAAATTATTGGGCTAAACTACTTTCTTCATACGACTTTGATAAAATGGGATTACAATACTTAAAGTTTTTACCCAAAAGAAAGGTGCATAAATTAAAACACAGAGTAATAAATAAACATGATGATGGTTTCATTAATAAACCTCAATGTTTACAAAATGTCATGCAAGTCAAAACATTTTACAGATTGTTAAGCGTTAGCTCGATTCACTTGATGATTTCGTTTTCTATAATGATGTTTTATTGTATGGATGATTCATCCATTAGATATAATTTTCTTGATTTCTAATAGGGATGATGACATCTTTATTCATATTTTCGGTGATCTTTTAAGTCGTTGTAATCATAAACCATGCTTATATTTTCGTTATTATACACACACATACACTATATTACATTGTAATCACTGAATTGAATGTTATATTGTGTGTCACATTATTATCTTTCAAATATATTATTTACTTAAATTTATCAACCCTATAACTTAGACATAGTTTGACCTGTGTGTTACTTATAATAATCGGGTTAGCGAATGACAATTCAGGTACATGGATGACATAACCAGCTTGAATTTTATTCAGCTTAGAGGAGTCTTACATTACGATGGTTCGGATAGTTATACGATATTCGTATGACATTGATTCATTGTGTGTATACAAAATTTTTCATTGGTTTGTATATTATTTATTCACTATATTATAATGAGATAGCGACATTTGAGATTACGTATAAATGAGTTATTTATTTGATGTTTTAATATGTACCAGTGTTAGTCAAAGGGAATATTCTTGTGTGTACCTCATATAATCACATTCACTTATTATCCGATAGTATTACTTTAGAAAAATCTTAGTACGGATATAGAGGTGGGTTGTCATAGATTCAGACATGTCGATCCCCTTTCAAAATGGCGGCACAACATCCTTTACCAAGCCATGCAAACCTCAACAATGTACTTTACTAGTAAAGGGCAGTTGATACAATCCATCCTCCAATAAAGGGTCGTTCAGTAGCGTAGTATTATTTAAACATCTATGCAATTCACAAAACTACTGCTTTGCAGGATCAAAGAAGGCATGCTGCATTTGAATTTGGGTTTTTCTCATCTCAATTTCGTGAATTCCCGCTTCAAAATCTAATCTCCTGGCCAACGGTAGATTTATTCTGCTAAAGCCATGCCATTGATCCATGTATACTGGGAACTGACAACAAACCAGTGACATATGTAAAGATCTAATGGGGGAAGAGAAGCACGAAAGGATAACTCCATCAATTCGCTAAAAAGCTCAACTATAAATAAAGAGGCACTATAGTAATGTCGACGATCCTTTTTTCCACTCTAAAAACTATAACATGGAATATATGCTTTTGATGATATAAACAATGTAAATTCAAATGAGGAATAAAAAGGGAGAAGAAGTTGGTCTGTGGATGTAAGATTCATCGAAATCCGAACCACATAAATCTCTATCGTCTTATTTTACTTGTACACTCTGTCCCGTACTTTGCGTTACACTTTGCTGGAGCCATATCAAAAATTAACTTCAAATTAGAACTGGCATTTTAGCAAATAGTTAAAATGCATCCACAAGATTGTGTAAGCTAAAGCAACACAGTTACTTCCTCTAAGACTAATTTGTTAATTCTCAATTACAAAAGCGTTATTATCATAATTGCTTTACAAGATTCAGTTGGCATTGTAAGACGAAAAATATCACCAATAGTAAGTATTTATATTTCTATGTCAATAATAATTTTATCATCTGTATGTTTTAACTGACAAAATTTTTATCAATCACATTAGTTGCACAAATTTATCAAAGTAGATCATTTTAAATTTATTTAGCATACATTCATATAGTATTAAATAGTCTAAATGTATTCATTTTATTTTTCTAATAAGGCTCACACTAGACTTTTATGTTTCTCAATACCTTACTAGGAAACAAAGAAATCTTTTGATTTCTCGAGTAGGTGTTAGGACTCGCTTACCTCAGAAATATGACCTTGAGGAATATCAATAAATCATAAGCCCACAAGCGATGGATAAGATTTTTGTCAAGTGTATCATATACAACTCCTAACTCATGGTCTTTACCTTAATCTCATCTCAACCTTAAGGAATATCAATAAATCGAAAGAGATTATTCACTCGAACCTACCGCTTCGCAACATACTAAGTATAAATGCTCGTACCATGACAAATATCAATAAATAAGTGTATATAATCACATCGTCTATTCAATATGTTAATAGTATTACAAATAACATCTCTAGTTTAAGGAATATCAACAACTAGAGAGCATGCAAGTAATCTATTAATATATAAAAGATAAATGAAAATTTATATTAAGGATCTATAGACTTTTATATATATATATATATATATATATATATATTGACATGTTTAGAAGAAGCAAAATATTGAATAATATCGATTCATTGGATAATATATTTCTTGAAAAACACCCACGTGATCCAATAGTCAAACACCTTTGAAATTACAATATACGTACTATACATATATTTATTCCTTAAACTAAATTTGGTTTATTACAGTTAAATCATATTTAAATTAATTTTGTTCATTAAATCATATTTAATTAATTATTTAAAGAAAAATTTAGTTAATTAAATTTTATTCATTTCAAACATTATAAACTTGAATTTATCTATTTACTATAGTTATATACATATATCACTATACAGGTATATCATTTATTACTTATTATTTAATTAGTTTAAATTTTTTAATTAAATATAATTAATTTATAATTTATATTGCTGGAAATTATGAACACATTCCACTTCTTTAAACGTACTTGTTTGCATCTTATTTTAGAAACTATTTTCTACATCCCTTATTTTTTGAATTTCTTTCTTTTTCACTTCTATCATTTCCAAATTGAAAAACGGCCACTCTGATGTATACGCAGCAATTATGAGTTATGAATGTGTACCCTAGAAGTGCATGTAAGGTTATTAAAATTATCCAAATACCTTCGTGAATTTTATCCTTTTTTGAAAATGGGAATGTAATTTATGAAAGAAAACTGAAAGGAACCAAAGACTAATTTTTTGTAATCATAAAAATGTAAGTCAAAATTTCCCCATTATTATTTACGTTTGACATTTTAAGATAAATATACAAATATCGATATACGTTTTAATTTAGTTAATTAACTTTAAAAAAATTAATTATTTAATTAATTATAATAAAATTTCTAACTTAATTAATTTAAAAAAAATTGAAAAATATTTTTTTTTGGTACTTAGGTGGTAGTATATATTAGTACAACAGGTCTTCGGTAGTATATTTATATAATTTCTTTCATATTTTAAAATTTAACTTTTTAAATTTAAAGTATTATTTAAATTTTCAAAACATATTTTGACTACTACCCTATGACCCAAAATCAGTTCGAGTCTTTATATTTACGATAATATTTGGGCTTACTTTATTATTTGGGCTAGGCCAATAGCCAGGTAGAGCGGAGTACTTGATTACGCGAACCAAACCTTAGATAACACCTTTATAGACACCCTAGAAAATTAGTTGGCTCTGATAAATTAGCCCCGATATTGCTAGTTTAGATGCATAGGCTATTTAGTTATGAAACCACTGAAATGATCTAGGTTAGGTCATAACGGGTTATGAATTTCATTTTTTTTACCATTTTGGATCTTTTGTTGGTCATACAAAGTCTATTTGATTTTAGATCCAATCTAATATATTTTAAATGAAATCTAATATAATTTAACTTGTTTATAAAAGGTTTAATTTTATTTAATTTTATTATAAGTGTATCAAATACACTTATATTCGTAAAGTGAACGTGCACAACATAACATAAAAAGTGTACATGGTTAATGTGTATGTTTATAGGTGTTCACATTTACACCGCAAAAGATGCATTTTTCCTTTGTATACATATCAGTTGTCTAAATTAATTTTAAATTATCCAAAAATGAATCGATGATTCCAAAATAATAATTTTTAAATAAAATTAAATGATTTTATCTAAGTCATTAATTTTAAAATTTAGGACCTTTTGGTGTCTAATAGTTAAATTAGTAAAACAATTTAAAAAATGGATATGGATCTACAGTTTAAAATAATATACATACATACAAACATACGTACATACTTATATGTGTTTATATATATATGTGTGTGTGTGTGTGTGTATTATATAACTAAATTCAAAATCAAATTTCATAATACTACAAATAATGTATAGTTAATTAAAAATAATTTTTTAACATATATATATATGATTTTACTAAATCGTTGATTAGTTAAATATATTTAAAGAATGTAAATATATTAATGTACCTTTTAGCCATAATAAAAATATCCCTTTTTATAATAAACCGAAACATTACTTTATAAAATAAAATATTAATTTATAAATGTGTGTGTATATATATTATTTTAAAATAATAAATAAAACTATTTATTTATAAAAGCATGTATATATATTTTAAAACAATATATACAAATTTGTATTTGTAAATAATAAAATATCTATATTTTTTTTGAAAGTAATATAGTTTAGATTTAACTTAATTTTTCTTAAATATATACACACACGTACATATTTATAAAATAACATATATATAAGTGCATTAGGGTAATTGTCGCCTACATTCTCCCTTTATACCAATTTCTTTAGGCCATACATGTTCATTTTATCTAAAACAAAAATTATAACCGTAAGAAAGCAAGGCTGGCCATTAGGAAGAAAGAAGAGAAGAGAAAATCAATCTAAAGCTTAGGATCAAGCTAGAAGAAATCAACCTCAATCAAACATCAATTTCCTTATCCAATCTAAGGTGAATAATAATTTCTACATCTCTATTTTGGTTTTATAATCATGTGGTTTCGAATTTAAGTATAAATCTATTTTTATGATATACTGAATGATGAGATGCATGATTTATGATTTATACGGTTTAAACAAGGTTGTTTAAAGGAGATATACAAGGTTTAAGGGTAAAACCGAGGTTAAATGATTTTTAAATGCCACGTAAAATTATATGTTATGGAAAACATGATTTGTAGTTGTGTTTCAATTTTTATAATAGTCTATGCCATGGAATTTGTTATGAATTTTCAAAGGAAAATATGGTTATTTGGGTTTATAAATTTATTTTGGAAAATATATTAAGAATTTGGGTCTGGAATTTTGATGTTTAGACAACATGATTAAAGTGAATTTCTGGAATTTTTGGGAATTTTTACTAAGTGATTTAGTATGGAAATTAAATTGTTCGAAAGGAGGACCCAAATGATTTAATTGTTTTGATAATAGGAAGGGATTATTTGTTAAAAGTTAACTTGATTTTAGATCTGAGAAAATGAAATAAATATTATCCAAATTATTTAAAAGTTTGTGAAAGCTAATCAAATGTTTACAAGTAGGCAAGTTTTTTACAAAAACTTTACTTAATTTGGTAAAAACAACTTTTGATCAGAAAAAGGGGTTCTCCCTCTCTGGAAGGACCTTCCGACCAAGACCTTTCGACTTCATCAAAGCCAAGTAGGTCGAAACTAATGCACATGATATCATTCAGGTGGTATGTAGTCGATTGGACCAAGGAGGAAGGTAAGATGTCGAAAGGTTGCTTTCAAAGGAGTTAGTTCCTTAGTTTATTTATTGTTTGAAAAGAAAATTACTTGCCTGTTTTTAAAGAGATTTCAATAAAGTCGAAAGCTAGGCTTTCAACATGGTTGAAAGCTATGCTTTCGACAGGATAGTTTTTAAAGAGCTTTCGACAATGTCGAAAGCTATAGTTTCGGAAGGATAGTTTACAAACGGCTTTTGACACAATCGAAAGCTATTTTTTCGAAAGGGTATGTCAAAGAGGCTTTCGAAAGTGAGCTACGGCCTTCATTTTAAAGAAGTAGTTTCCAAATGAGTTACTTATATTTTGGTTTAAAGCTTTCGAAGGAGTAGTCTCGACCAGGTCGAAACCCTTTTGAGAATTCATGACTGGCATCGATGTTGTCGAAAGGTTCATTGTTTTTGTAAATTTAAGCTGCTTCCTAAAGTTTTTGAAGGGGTCGAAAGATATGCTTTCGAAGGGGTCGAAGGCAATGGTTTCGAAAGGGGTTTCAATGCCAACCTTCAATTGTTTTCCTAAATGTTTCAATGCTTTCGAAAGGATGGTTTCGAAACCTTCAAATCCCCAATATTTATAAAATAAAGGGTAGTTTTGAAATAGATGTTTTCACCTTTATTCACTTTCACCTAAAGTAATATTGTCACGACCCGAAATTCAGTGTTCCAAAATCGACATCAAATACCTCGCTTGTATTCGACTGCCAGAGATTCAAACGTTGAACTCCAGTTCGGATGGAGCTTATAACAAAATTAGATGAATATAAACAGTGGAAAAAAATGAATTATCGTTGATCACAACAGTGATACAACATCATCACAATATCCATTACAACATTGAACAATAACATCAGGGTTATATACATGATACAACAACAAATGATAACACCAAAGCGGAACAGATAACAGAGTAATCACAACTTCAAGAGAGTCTTCAAAAGAAAGAGAGCGAGAATCCCAACTAAACACCTTCAGAACCAAAAAATTCAAAGGGTTTCCAAGGCTAAAAGCTTCCAAAATCTGATAGCTTCCAAAAAGACTTCAAAAAGAATTCTAAGCTAGCTCCAAAACTCGGATAACCTGCTTCTAGGCTGCCCGTGTGGAAATTATAGGCACCCAGAGTTTAGAAAGGGAACAATAAACTCTGGGTCAGTCATGAGACTGGTATGAGTAAACAAAAAAAGTTGTTTGAACAAAAACAGTTTATAAAAGAAATCTGTTATGCTTTTGAAAAATGAAACTACCATAAGGCCTCCCGCCACACACACAATGCAATCGCACAATTGGAGGAGATTTCTCCTTATGATAGTCAAACATGCTTGATACGAGAAAACTCTTTTGATATTATTATTATTACATAGTGTGAAAACATTTCGAAAGTATAGTATTAATCTTAGCTATCATAGGTACCATAAAACTATGTCTACCATAGCTACCACCTAAGATGGCAGGTTATATAATTGCAATCGTAATGGGCTCGTATTGTTTGATTAGATTTCCAACAAATGGTCAGGCTAAGGAACTTCCTTACTAAATGGAACGCCTTTGGAGGGACACCCCCAAGAACCAAACCGGATCTCTGCCGACACAAGGCCGGGTTACCTCTGTAAATAGGTAATACCTACATGTATGCCATCCCCGGTCGTTACCGACCTTTATCCAAGGATTCACCAACAAATAGCAACAATCACACAGTTAAACATCTGGGCTTCATACCATGATACCACCTCTTATCCAGAAGAAAATGGACATACCCTAATTATTTTCACTAATTAGTCTTAATTACTTTCATTAATTAAATATTTCTTAATTAATTACGTTAATTAATTAATCCTTAATTATAAATTAATTAACCTTAAATAATTAATTAACCTTTTATTAATTATTCTTTAATTATTTAAGTAATTAGAAATCATTTATCTTAATTTATCATTTATTCATTATCAAAATCTTTAATTAATAAACCTTGTAATTAATCATTATTAACAAATTAATTTATTCAAGAAATTAAGGTAAATCAAAATGTCATTTTATCTTAATTAATTACATTATTTATTTAAAATAATTAATAAATAATTTCACAAATTAAATAAATTAAAACTTAATCACTTTTAACATAATTTTCTTAGATCCTTTATCAATCCAAATATTTAAACAAAAATAATTATTTAAAACATGGTTGTTAAAATGTTTTGCAATTTAAATTTGGTTTTAAAGTTAAAACTGATTTTATATGTCAACCCGAGACCTATTTCGAGCATCAACCGGTCTAACATGCTACCTTCTTCGAGTTTTTCTCAAAATCCACTAGTATTCCTTTTCAAAACCTCAATTTTTTGTTTAAGATTTATAAAACCCGATACACACCCCAAACTACCCGAGCCAGGTCTCGACCGAGTAAAGCAATTACCCGAAGATAACTTCGAGTTAAAACCCTTTGTTCCCAACCCATTTCCTACTGATACCAAACTGGCACTGTGCACATGCCCATAAATTCCGGTCACCTACGAACCAAGCTCCAACCTTCACACATCGACGACGACCCATACTAGTCTAAGGAACACCCAAAAATCAAAGTCGACGTCGAACTCTCAAACGAACTATCTGGCCAAACTAGAACCAAAATCGATCGTCACAAAATCGCCTCATTCTTCCACCTCTGGCCCTCAGAGGTCATGTGATCGCCCTCGAAGCTTCGCCCAGACCTCACGCTACTATCACCACCGGAGCGATCAACTCCGGTCACTTGAGGACAACGCAACAATAGGAATTCCGACCAGTATAAAAACACTAGCTTAAACCCTAGATGAACGTCGTTCGGCCACCACGATCAAATTAAATTTTTCCGAGCATTTTCTCCGAACCCATATCACCTAGGCAATCTCCAGCCATGACCCCGACCATCCTCATCACGTCGATGACCAGAATTTGACAATAACCCCAATTTCGATCATCCTCAAATTAATCAGTGTGTATGTACTTCAAAATATGATTTCACTTTTAAAATTCTTTATTTTATAAGCATTTCAGATAATATGTTTGAAAACATGAAACATGATACTTGAAAATTCAACATATGGCAAGTTTCCCTGTATTTTTCAATTTCCAGAAGAATGCTTTGATTTGTTTTACTTAGATTCATTTTTAGGATTTGAATCATGTTTAAACAAACAACTTTTGTTTAAATTCTAAAGTCTAACAATGATCAGGGAAAGAGAAATCAAGTTTTGAATAGGCTTGATGCCTGTAAACCTGGAACAAAATTCATATGTCTGTTTTCCAGACGTGCATAGCTAATTCATACTTATATCCATACATACTTGCATGCATACAATACTTCATCACTTTTATTTACTTCAACATGATTATCGAACAACAAGCCAGAAATCCAAATTCAAAAGTTTATTCACCGGTGAATTTTGAACGGAGAAGAAGTCTGGGCTTTGAAATTTGAAAAGTATGGAATTTGCAAACTCTGATTTGTTTAAAGTTGATGTTAGATCTTAAACTGGAATAGTTTGAATTGATCACTTTCTTGATTGTTGAGTCTAAATATCTACCTATTTGAAATTTGAAACTGTTTCTTGATTTACTAGATAGAGATGATTTCCTGGCTTTAGATTTTGAAGTATTTTAATTTCCAGGTTTTGCTTTGTCTTGTTTTGATGATTTTATATTTTGATTTGTTCTTAATTCTCTGGCTTCTGATGTTAGAGTTTGTATAGGATTAGTTTTAAAAATGAAGATAAAGGAATGAGAAGAAGGGTATTAGAAATGTTATATAGCTTTATTTTCTTTTTATGAATTTCTCAAAAATAAAAAACTCTGATGGCACTTGTTAACTTTAATTACAAGATCACCACACTTGTAAATTTTCACACCATCTTTCTTACAATTGTAATTTGCATGTTAATAATGCATTCATAATTTAACACTTGTCTTTTGTATTTTATTTTGATTTTTAAATTGCATTTTCTATTTTCATAAACACATTCTTCTTTATATATACACACAATTTTAAAGAAAATGATTTTGAAACTAATTATTCATTAAATAAATTACCTATATATATAATTTAAAATCCAAAATATTTCATTAAAATATTTGCTTAAATTTTAAGTTCAAGTTCAAATTCAAATTCAAAGTTGAATTATAATCCATTTATATATGTATAAATCAATACTAATTCTATTTGTCTTGAAAAATTTTGAATTAATTCCAAATTAAATTGTAGAAATTCAAATTAATTACTAATTTTAGATTGATAAAATTTGGGGATGTTACAGATTCTCCCTTTAAGAAAATTTCGTCCTCGAAATTTGAAAGAGAGAGAGAGAGACAAACAAAGAATATACGAATACAGAAAAAGATTAAAAAAATGGCTGACCAGACTAAGCCAAAATATGCACTCTGCAATTGGGATAGGACTTCTGCATGCTCTCCTCTATTTCCCAAGTACAGTCAATTGGATCACCACTCCATTGCACTTTAACCAGTTTCACAACTTTATTCCTCAGCTGCTTTTCATCACAATCAATGATCTTTAACGGATCTCTTTTAACTGCTAGATTTGGTGTAATCTCCAAATCTTGCTGAGCAACTTCTTCAATAATACTATCTAGACCGTGCACGTATTTTCGAAGGTAAGAAATGTGAAATACATTGTGTACGCCAGATAACCAACTGGGTAGCTACACTCGGTAAGCTAAAGGACCGATCCTTTCCAATATAGGAAAAGAACCAATATAACGCGGTGCTAGCTTACCAGTCTTCCCAAATCACAACACACCACACATTGGAGAAACTTTTAGGAATACAGAAACTCCCACTTGAAATTCTAAAGATCTTCTTCTGCGGTCGTAATAACTCTTCTGATGACTTTAAGTAGTTATCAATTTATTTCGAATAAAATGAACTTTTTCAGTGGCTTCCTTAATCATATCTGGTCCAAGGACGAGTCTATCACCTTACTCGATCCAAACATGCTGGTGATCGACATGGACGGCCATATAAAGCTTCGAAAGTAGCCATTTCGATACTGGCTTGATAGCTATTATTATATGAGAATTCAACCAGATGCAAATGGTCCTCCCAAGAACCACCAAAGTCGAGAATACAAGCGCGCAAAAGGTCTTCTATGTTTCGATTAATCCTTTCATTCTGCCCATCAAACTGCAGATGGTAAGCAGTACCAAGTTCAGTTTGGTTTCCAATGCGGCTTGACATACCTCCCAAAATTTGCTAGTGAAGATCAGTCACGATCACTCACTATACTGCTTGGTATACCATGGAGACGGACAATTTCCTTTATATATATATATATATATATATATATATATATATATATATATCTTTCCCAAACTTGCAGCTGTTTGGGTAGATTTTACTGGGATAAAGTGTGCAGGCTTGGTCAAACGGTCCATAATAACCCAAATTGCCTCATTACCTTTCTGAGTTCTTGGAAAACCGTCTATGAAATCCATAGACACTTGATACTCCACTTCGGCACCTCCAAGGGCTGAAGTAAACCTGGCACTTTCTTTTGATAGCTTTTGATTTTCCAACAAGTAGCACAACCAATCACATAAATAGATATGTCCCTTTTCATTGTTTTTCACCAGAAAGTTCTTTTTATATTCCGATACATCTTATTAACTCCTAGATGGATACTAAGTTTAGACTTGTGACACTCGTCCAATACTTCCCGCTTTAGATTCGGGATATCTAGAACACACAACCTGCCTTTCAGTCTTACAACTTTACTATCATCGACTTCAAAACTAGTATCTTTACCACAATGTATTCTTTCATAAATTTCATGAAGAAATTTGTCTTCTTTTTGCTTGTTGGTGATTATCTCAAGAAGAGTAGGAGTGACAACAAGATGAGCAAGAATAGCGTGTTTCCTACTCAAAGCATCGGCAACTACATTGGCTTTTCCAGGCGTATACAGAATATCCAGGTCATAAGATGCTAGAAATTCCAACCAATGTTGTTGTCTTAGATTTAAATCCTTCTGAGTGAAGAGATACTTCAGAGATTTATGATTGGTGAATAATTCTAATTTTTCCCCTAAAAACAAGGAGGATTTATTTAAGTACAAATCTTAAGTTAAGTAAAACTTTTTAAATTTTTAGGAAAGCTGAAAGAAATTTTACCCAAAAGATAGTGAAGCCATATTTTCGAAGCGAAAATAACAGCTAAGAGTTCCAGATCGTGGATTGGGTAGTTTTTCTCATGTGGACGTAATTGTCTACTTGCGTAGGCAATCACTTTTCCATTTTGCATTAGCACCGCAACTACACCATCTCCATAGGTATCTGTATAAACAGAAAGATCTTGATTCCCGTTAACAATAGCAAGAATAGGAGCGGTGATTAATCTCCTCTTCAACTCCTGGAAAGCTTCATCACACTTCGGAGTCCAATCGAACTTTGCTTTCTTCATTGTTAGCTTAGTCAACGGACTAGCTATTTTAGAAAAATCATGAACAAACTTCCGGTAATATCCTGCTAACCCCAGAAAACTTCAAACTTCTTTCGGAGTTGTGGGTCGCTTCCAGTCTAGAATAGCATAAATCTTGCCCGGGTCTATAGAAATTCCCTCTTCGTTTACAATGTGACTAAGAAATCTAACCTCCTTGACCCAAAAATGGCATTTGAAAAATTTGGCGAACGGAATGTTTCTCCTTAATATTTCTAAAACAATTCTCAAATGCTCGGCGTGCTCCTCTTCGGTCTTGGAATAGATCAGAATATCGTCAATAAACACAAGAACAAATTTGTTCAATACTTATTGGAATACACGGGTTATTAAGTCTACGAAGTATGCGGGAGCATTGGTTAGTCCGAAAGGCATGAATAACCATTCGTAGAATGTGTCTGGACCCCTAAAATCAGGTCGGTGAATACAGTCTTTGGTAATTCGTAGCTGATGGAATCCATGATATAGATCCATCTTTGAAAAGAATCGAGCGCCATGCAGTTGATCGAACAGATCATCGATTCTAGGTAAAGGAAATTTGTTTTTGAGCGTTAGTTTATTGAGATCGCGGTAGTCCGCACACAATCTCAAAGATCCGTCAGATTTAGCCACAAACACCACAGCTGAACCCCATTCGAAAACACTAGGATGTATTAATCCTTTCTCTAGCAAATCTCAGGTTTGATTGACTAGTTCTATCCTTTCCCTGGGTGCCATCCTGGGACTTGCATGAATGACAGGATGAGCATTTGGAACTAAATCAATTCTTAATTCAATTTCTCTGTGCGGGGGTAAAGATTTAACTTCTTCGAATACATCTGGAAATTCCCGGACAATAAGTATAGATTCCAGACAAGGTTCAGGATATCCCAAAGTATACATTGGCTTATCTCTCTTAGGACTCGGATCCTCACAGGAGATTTCAATAAAATTCCCAGATTTGGTTCTGATCAAAATTGTTCGATTGTTACAATCTAATTTGGCTTCGTATTTCGTTAGCTAGTCAATTCCGAGTAAGATTTCAAATTCACTAAAATCGAGAATGAAATGGCTGGTAGGAAATCTATAACAAGAATACGAGATATGAATGTCTTTACGTCGGAGGCAAAGATTTGCAAGACCACCTACTGGATTCTTTACGCAAATAGGTTCGTCAACAAATTTGGGTTTAAATTTTAATTGATTTATGGTTTGTAAGGAGATGAAGCTATGTGTAGCACCTGTGTCGAACAATACTCTAACAACTCTATCATAAATGATAAGGTTACCTTCTAAGATTCCTTTTTCTTTGTCTGCCTTTGAAGTTGAGGGGTTATCTTTGATCGCGTACATTTTCGCCACTTGTGCTTGCTTCTTTTTCGGGAAATGTTTAGCTTCATGGCCTGGCTTGTGACAATGAAAACATTCCTGGGTTCTTTGACTTATCTTTACAGGTTGATCTTCCTTTACTTGTTTCTTTGGCTTCTTACAATCATTTGAATAATGGCCCTTCTCTTGACAGTTTTAACAAGTAATATCTCTTGCCGAGTTCTTCTGATTACTCTTCTTCTCCTTACCTT
This sequence comes from Allium cepa, assembly GCA_030765085.1. Lineage (NCBI taxonomy): Eukaryota > Viridiplantae > Streptophyta > Magnoliopsida > Asparagales > Amaryllidaceae > Allium > Allium cepa. The sequence continues at coordinate 621,836,771 of CM060942.1, forward strand.
GATTCAGTTTCTTCCCTCCGAACTTCCTTTTCTTCCAATTCGGATTGCTTGAACTTCCCTTCACTTTCAAAACTTCCTGCATATCCAGGGTAGCATATCGATAACCCATATCGATCAAATCAGAAAAGGATTCTTTCACGTGAGCTGTTATTCTTTCATGGTACTTCTTATTCATCCCTCGTATAAAGCTTTCATTTTTTCAAGGGTGTATTCACCAGCTCCAAACCAAATCGAGATGACTCGTTAAATTTGTTCAAATACTGTTCAAATGATAAACTTCCCTGCTTCAAGTTCATAAATTCCTGGTGCATTCTGGAGATATCAGCAGATGGCATATATCGCTACTCAAACACCTCTTTGAATCGAATCCAAGTGAGCTCATCTTCTAGCTCATCTACTGTAACTGTCTCCTACAAAGCTAGAGCTTCCTCTTAGAGTTGACAAGAAGTTATTAATCGCATTTCATCGTCTTCTAATTTCAATCCTTTGAAAATCCTTTCGGACGATCGAATCCAGGCTTGTGATTCGATAATAGACTCCTTGCCACTGAATGGCTTACCACCAAGTCTGGAAAAACTTCAATACAGATCAGCCAGATTCGGTTGAGGTTGAGTAGGTATAGCTGCTTTTGTAGGGACTTGACCAATTGTAGCGGTATTTTCCCGTCCCCTACCTCGTCCTCTTCGCCCGCTCATTCTCACTATCTGTAAATAGTAAGTGTAATGACCTGCAAATCCGTACCCCTTATGTTAACCCTATTCTACATCAATCAACTCAAGATGAACGGTAATACGTACCATTTGGGTTAAAGAAGAAGAAGATAGAAAACAACATCAAAATCTAACCATCGCGGTGGAATAAATTATAATAGATAATCACAGATCTTTACACCAAAAACAAATACTATATCTATTTATACATACATCATCAGAGTATACATAATCACACAACTAGACAGTAATCATAATCTGTCCTCACAATCTGAATACACAGCGGAATATGTAATCACAAACATGGAAGTACGTATCGACATCCAGCTCGTCTCATGAGCTCCACAACATCCTTTCCTGTATCCTATAATACTCGGTCTGACCCGAGCATTATAGTTAAATAACACCCGAGTCAGTCTGGAATGCCAGCGTGAGAAATCACACTCAAATTGATTATTAAAGTTTCAAAAATCCTTTGAAAATCAAAAGTATGTCGTCAGACCACGCCACAAATAAACATGTCGGGTTTTTATCTTACGATAGCAAAAACACTTCTTATTAAAATTCTCTGATAATATAATAGTGTGTATAGAAAGTAAAATAGAATATAGCTGAAATGCTTGCATTTCACGTTTCAGCAATAGTTGGGCACAATCAAAACCATACAGGCGCGTAGGGAAAATGGATTTCCAACAAATGACTAGGCACTGGGGTACCACCTGTCACGGTATCTGGTCTAGATCAGCATACCGAGGATCACTTCCGACCCCCTGCAACACAAGACCGGGACTACCCCTTACTGGATAATTCCGAGTAAGATCACCCCACAATTAGGATCAGCAACCGCACCACTAAGCCAAATAAAGGGACATCTAGACAGAGATGACCTCACCCTGAAATGGGTGCTACCCACCTAGCCTTGCCGCATAACCCCTGATTTTCAGTCATTCCTAGTTGATGAGGCTTGAGGCTAAGCGCTATCTTTTTAGATAATTTCACTTAGAATGCCCATTGTCCACCTGACGATGTTCTAAAATCATTCATCCATACAAGTCCGTCCCGGGTTCGAATGGAACCGAAGGCACTATTCCTACTACATCCATTTTGAAAATATCCTCAGGATTAGTAGTGACTAGCCCTTGCACTTCACTGCTCCATCTTCGACTCTGAACTCGTCTTCCTCACGAAAACATACGAACCGGATCGAAGAGGTTTTCAAGAAATTAATCCCGATCCCAGTCTCTTTGAAACGATCAGCGCATTTGGCCAATATTGATAGTCGATTGTTTAACTATCAATTAACATTCATAACAACCATCAACCATAAATAATTTCTCCTGAATTATTTATTATTCTCAAAATATTTTCGCAAGATGTATTTCCATTTTTAACCTTTTGAACACAGTTTCAAACCATCTTCTTTTTACGGAATAAATTTCTCAAATATTTTCTATTTCCACTGAAATCACCAAGTACAAACACTTTAGATTTTAAAATAATTTAAAACTCTTTATTATAAAATATCCTTTAAAACGTTTAAATTTAGAACTACTTCAATGCTGTATTAAAAATATATAATATAGGAATATTTAAAATAAGATTACTTTATAAAATATAAAACTAGATTTTCTCTTTTTTTAAAACGAAATACCAAGACACCTTTAATTAATTACTACGATAATAGATTTGAAAAATATTTACTTACAATTTAAATATATATTTTTCTAAAAAATATAATAAATTTTCCAAAAATGCTTTTTAAAACAAGATTAAAACTTTTAACTTATATTTAAAAATTTACTTTGAAACCGTACTTGGCTATCCAGGGAAATATACTTCTCTTCACATCCTTTAAAAATAAATCTCAATTTATTTTTAAACAAAATTTCTCATTCCTTTAATAACTTTCCATCGTGAATTTATTCCTCCAAATATCCATTGTTATATTACTTTACTTTTATAAATCCAGTTTATAAATTTCAAAGTCCCACTTCTCCTTTAATGTTCCAACTTCAACCACTTAAATAAATTTTCAAATTGATTTTCAATTTACACCATTTTGAAATAAATTTCTTTACTTACTCAGTTCATTTCAAAATCCATTAATTGTAGACTTTATTATTATTTTTGTTTTAGTTTTAAATCTTTGAACTGAAACATACCAATTTCAGATTTTTCAAATTTCTTCTTTATTCTTAATAATTTAAATCTTAAATTTAAAATAAATGCTTTATTCTTTTAAATAACAACACTGAAGTTTAAAATTTATTATTCCTACTTATTCAAAATTTCCTTTTCATATACGGAGAATTTATTTATTAGAATTTTAAAACCACTGATATCCTTATCCAGTTCATTCTTAATTTATTTAAATTATCTATATTTATTTCACTTACAAATTCTCTTTTTTTTTCTTTTCAGAAATCTAATTCTATATATTTTGGTAACTTAGTGTATCGAAATATTTTCAAGTAAACCATAACATCCGATATTCCAATTATCAATAATATTCATCACAAAATATCAAATATTCATAACAGAGAATATTAAACAATATAGATAATTTTGAGGGATCCAGTTGGATCCCTCCAATCTGTTTCCCTACATCCACAGACGTTAGCACAATATAAAATACCAATTCCACTTCGAGGTGGAATATCACGGTATATGGGTTCTATATAATATCATCCGCTATTATGCAGCACATAGGGTCGCATCCGCTATAATGAGGGAAATCAACCATTCCGTGATATACTATATACCACTATATATAATATTGCACATTAAAACAATTCACCCATTCAACCAAATATTTAAATTTAAGTATTTAAATTTAAATATCAACCAGATGAGTGAGATTAACTCACCTTTGATCTTTATTTGCAAATTCAATCCATCTTGACTTGTTCCTCCATAATTTTAGACCTTGAATTAATATTTATACAGTTTATCAATATCCAAAATTATTGAACAAATTAAATTATCATTTGATAAATTTAATTAACCTTTGATTTTTTTTAACTAATAGTTTTAGTTTAAACTAATTCCCCCTTTTTTTAAAAAGATGTTTTTGGCAACTAAGATAATTAAACAAGTTTATAAAACAAATTTATCTCTACAATGCTTTATTTTTGGTGATTAAAATAATTAAATGAACCAGTTAAACAAATTAATTTCCTTAATATTTGTTTTAAAATAAATTAGCAAAATTAAAAGTGGAGGTATATATATATATATATATATATATATATATATATATTTCACCTTTGAAACTACATGTACCAAAAAAAAATTATTTATCTAGATTCAAAGTTTATTTTATATAATTTCCTATATAGACTTTTTTTTCTACATATATATATTTTATTAAATCAAGCTAAATCGAAAAAAACGAATACAAATAACTTACAGCCTCCACTGCCTTACGAACCCCACGTCGAACTCCCACGCGAATCCATACCCATCCTCCATCACATCACGTCACCAATCGAACGCGACTCTCTCTCCAACCCTAACCGCAACGTGAAGCCACCAACCTCCTTGCTCGTGCGCCTTGTCCCCACATCACCCCTCCCCAACTGCCTACGCTCGCGCATCCACCCTTTCCATTGCGCGACCAAACCCAATCATGATTAACCCTATCTGCCCTCTACGTCTCGTTTCCCTCCAACGCCGCCTTGCTTTTGTCGAGCGAAGGCGTTGCGCGTGACTTCATGAAATCGTGATCGATTCGACTGCGTGATAGTTTTTTTATTAATTGGGTTCAATTTCGAAATTGAAGAAGGAAGGGGAATCGAGCTGAAGGTCGAATGAGAGAGGGGAGAAGGGGAAATGAAGGGCTCGGGTTCGATTTGAAAATGGATGAGAGCGGGCATTTTTTTCCGTTAGTGTATGATGTGAATTACTGGGGAAGATACAGGAAGAAAGGTATAAGATATTGGCGTTTAACGAAATCAGATGGCTTCGATTATACGCTAGGCTAAGGTTGACTTGACCCGTTATAATATTATTTAGTTTCAAATATCACATATCCCATGTTTAACAACAAAAATTCCGACCTCCAACGGAGGCATGCCGCTAGGCGTTTATAATGTTAAACCCTATTCCAAACGCAATGGAAAATGTTACGAGTCCTAACTTGATCGTATGGAGAAGATAGCTTTTTGGGACCCAGTTATTATATTTAATTTTTGATATAGATTTAAGCGCGTTTATATGTCGTATGCTTACACAACAACTCCAAACACTACGAAAATTGAAATCCGATAATAGTATAATATTACGGATCCAATGGAATTGGTTTTGTCGAAATCTGAGACTGTGCCTCGGAAGGCTATTTTAAAACGTCGATTTAAACGATATGTTTTAAAACTTAACAAAACATTTCCAAATTCAATTTCAACATTTTTACTATCTTTAGTGCTATCGATATAATTTTTACAAACCCTTAAATTATTTTTAGCAAGCTTAAAACTCTTCCAGTAATTAAATCCAATAATTACATTTCCAAAAAATGGTGATATTTGAAATTTAAGTTACAAACTAACTTTTAAATATTAAAATCAATTAAATATCCCAATTTAAATTGTCCAAAATTCTGGGTCGTCATAGTAAGAAAAACTTGATTTATGCATACGGACAAGATATCTTAGGGATATCAACAGTTTAAAGAAATAGACCAAGAATTTTAGGGTTTCGATCTCTCGGGTTATACTATTCTAGGGTATACTTCTCCTTATCTCTAATGAGCCACCTAATATGTTATATTCCGTAGCTAAAGTTCTGATTCAACCTTTAGCTCTGATACCACTTGTCACGACCCAAAATTCAGTGTTCAGAAATAGACATCAAATACCTCATTTGTATTCGATTGTCGGAGATTCAAACGTTGAACTCCAGCTCGGATGGAGCTTATAGCAACTTTAGATGAATATAAACAGCGGAAACAAAACGAATTATCATTGATCACAACACCGATACAACATCATCACGATATCCATTACAACATTGAACACTAACATCAGAGTTATACATGATACAATAACAAATGATAACACCACAGCAGAAAAGATAACAGAGTTATCACAACTTCAAGAGAGTCTTCAAAAGAAAGAGAGCGAGAATCCCAACTACGCACCTTCAGAACCAAAAACTTCAAACGGTTTCCAAGGACAAAAGCTTTCAAAATTTGATAGCTTCTAAAAAGACTTCAAAAAAACTCCAAGCTAGCTCCAAACATGGATAACTTGCTTCTAGGCTACCCTTATGGAAATTATGGGCACCCAGAGTTTAGGAAGGGAACAATAAACTCCGGGTCAGTCATAGGACTGGTATGAGTAAACAAAAATAGTTATTTGAACAAAACATTTTATAAAAGAACTCTGTTATGCTATTTAAAAATGAAACTACCATAAGGCCTCCCTGTGCATACACAATGCAATCGCACAATTGAAGGAGATTTCTCCTTATGATAGCCAAACATGCTTGATACGAGAAAACTCTTTTGATATTATTATTAGTGCATAGTGTGAAAACATTCTGAAAGTATAATATTAATCTTATCCAGCATAGGTACCATTATACTATGCCTACTATAGCTACCACCTGAGGTGGCAGGTTATACAATTGCAATCGTAAAGGGCTCGTATTGTTTGATTGGATTTCGAACGAATGGTCAGGCTAAGGAACTCTTACTAAATGGAACGCCTCTGGAGGGACGCCCCCAAGAACCAAACTGGATCTCTACCAACACAAGGCCGGGTTACCTCTATAACTAGGTAACGCCAACAAGTAAGCCATCCCCGGTCGTTGCCTACCTTTATCCCGGGATTTACCAACAAATAGCAACAACCACATAGTTAAATATCTGGGCTCCATACCATGATACCACCTCTTATCTAGAAGAAAATGAACATACCCTAGGGGGACGACCCCTAATAACCTTGCCACAACATGCCCGTTTCAACCATTACTGGGTTATGAGTTTCGACGAAGTCTCGTTCACAAAGCTACGCTTTTTACAAAAGTCATGCTTCGATCAACAAATGATCAGCAGCACTCAGCATGCCACACTACCAAGTTGGGAGTATATCATAAATAACCATCAACTACATAACCTTAGAGCTCTTATGTCTCAGAGAAGGGTGTTAAGATAAGAGAATAAATTCTCCTCCACCAACAGAAATGTATTTGAAAGAAATCAGCTTTATATCTCAAAGTGTAAAGTTAGATTACAACCATACAAGTCCGTTCCGGGTTCGAACGGAACCGAAGGCACTTCTAGAGAAGCCCTTGCAATCCGGGCATCCACAATCCCGATCGGACTTTCCATCACATATGGAGATCTCTATACCGGAGCAACTTAGTGCAGAGTCATTCGACAGGTTATCCTATCGTTCTCATAGACACCTGGTCTTCATCACCGTCTTCAAATGCTTTCCATTTAGTCGTATCACTATTCGGAATGGGTTATATGACACAAAAGTCCTCTCCCAGCTAAACCGAATAGTGAACGCTTAATTTAAAAACACGTGGATATATCATTCACAAAGATTCACCATTAAGGTTCGATGTGGGTTTCGAATAACCAACTGAAATCTGACTCCCTGTCGCATCGAAATTCGAATGCCATTTTACAGGCCAATGGGTTTTCACATTCACATGGAAACAAATCACAGATATCATAGCTTAGCACAAATCAATTCATATTAAATGGTGCCACAATCACATATCAGAGGTATCAATCAATATAAAGCATTCAATAATAATCAATCATCTACAATAAAGATGAATAAATCATGTGATTATAATTAATTAATCACATAATTATTTTCATTAATTATCCTTAATTAATGATTAATTATTCTTAATTATAAATTAATTAATCCTTAATTACTAATTAATTAATCTTAATTATTTCATTAATTAAATATTTATTAGTTAATTACCTTAATGAATTAATCCTTAATTATAAATTAATTAAACTTAAATAATTAATTAACCTTTAATTAATTATTCTTTAATTATTTAAGTAATTATAAATCATTTGTCTTGATTTATCATTTAATCATTATCAAAATCTTTAATTAATAAACCATATAATTAATCATTATTAACACATTAATTTATTCAAGAAATTAAGGTAAATCAAAACATCATTTTATCTTAATTAATTACATTATTTATTTAAAATAGTTAATTAATAAATAATGTCACAAATTAAATAAATTAAAACTTAATCACTTTTAACAAAATTTTCTTTAATCCTTTATAAATTTAAATTTTAAACCAAAACAATTATACAAAACATGGTTATTAGAATGTTTTAAAATTTAAATTTGGTTTCAAAGTTAAAACTGTTTTTATATGTCAACCTGAGACTTACTTCGAGCATCACCTGGGCTAACACACTGCCTGCTTCGAGTTTTTCTCAAAATCCACCCGTATTCCTTTTCATAACCTTAATTTTTTGTTTAAATTTTATAAAACCCGATACACACCCCAAACTACCCGAGCCAGGTCTCGAGCCAGTGATGCAAGTACTAGAAGATAACTTCGAGTTAAAATCCTTCGTTCCTAACCCATTGCCTACTGATACCAAACTGGCACCATGCATATGCACATGAACTCCGGCCACCTACAAACCAAGCTCCGACCTCCCACACATCGACGACGACCCATACTTGTCCCACGAACACCTAGAAATCAGAGTCGATGTCGAACTTGCAAACGAACTTTCTGACCAAACTGGAACCAAAAACGATCATCACGAAATTGCCTCATTCTTCCACCTCTGGCCATTAGAGGTCACATGATCGCCCCCGTAGCTTCATCCAGACCTCACGCTACTATCCCCATCGGAGCGATCAACTCCGGTCACCTGAGGATGACGCAGAAATAGAAATTCCGACCAATATAAAAACACTAGCTTAAACCCTAGATAAACGTCGTTCGGCCACCACGATTAAATTATAATTTTCCGAGCATTTTTCCCCGAACCCACATCACCTACGCCATCTCTAGCCATGTCCCCAACCATGCTCATTGTTGAACATGCGAGTATATGATTTTTGTTTGATGATAATAAACATATATATATATATATTCATTTAAATGTATTTGTTAATGTACTATTTTATTTTTCACATAATTAAATAAATATTTGATGAATAAAATAAATAACACGAAATTTAAATTCAAACAGATATTTTATTCAAACAAATATTTATTACAATTTTGAATAGTACAAATTCAAGCTCTCACTATACATACACAATTTCAATTACAATACAAATTTGATTACATCACAATTTCTAATTTACAAATGTACCTCACTACAATTCACTTATTCACTCGTATTTTATCTTCAACTTGAATCCAGCATCTGAGCAATCTGCAAAAATAAATACTAACACAGTAAAATTGAAAAGAAATATTTTTGCAGCGTAAAAGAAAATGTAATTTTGAAAATATTATTTGCCAAAGTTATTTGGGTTGTTCGTCATCATTTAATTCAAATTCATCAAAAACGAATAGCTTATGACATGCACAGTGTATCACTATACATGCCATAATGCCGTGCACGCCGATATATACACTTGATAAAGTTACAGGGATAGATGAGCACAAGGCCAAACCCAAATCAAAAGCTGGGTTCAACTCAAGTGCAATAAAAATAATGTCACGATATCAGCACAAGGTCAAACCCGAGCTATTAGCTGGATTCAACACAGGTGCAAATTCAAATGAAATGGTCAAGACACAAAAACTCAAGTCTCGTCCAAAGTTCAAGTCAATCACCAGAAAACAGGGACTGCAATAGTTCTGACCAAACAATAGAGTTCAATATCCACTCAAGCTAAATGAAGACTAGCTAAACAATCATGTAACATGAAGAAGTCAACACATATGATCAGAAACAATGCAACAGTCAATATCAAGGCATGAACCAGACAAGAAGCACGGGGATGCAAGCATTAAGTAGCAGTTTTGAACAAGACATAAATGTCGAAGTCATGCAACATCATGTAGACATCAAGTAGATGAGCAAGGCTGCAAACATACATCATGAAACCAGAGTACACAACAACCACCAAAAATGTTATCCAAATCAGCACTGAGCATACAGCAAGGCCAAATACACACAAAACAACAAAGACAAAAGAAAGTCAAGTACAACTCTAACTGGAGACACACAGAGGCAATATCAAAGACAAATGAAAGTCTTGCCATACGGAATCAACCACCATGGAACCAAGTTCAACAACATCAAATGAACAGTGTAGAGCTTCAAACAGTACACCATAAATTGACAACAAAATTCATCATATGACAAGAATGAAGCAACGCAAACTGACTCAAGGGAACAAAGCCTCATAACCAACATGACTCAATGCGTACACCATAATTATCGACTAGACTACACAATGAACTAGCAGTAAACAAAAAGGCAGTGCAACATGACATTAGGCTAGCATGAACAAGAAAACAGCTACAATACATGGAAATGGTTATGCAATATGCATACAACCAAAATTCAAGCCAGAGAAGAATGCACATACTAGAATGAAACTGTGATACCAAAGACATGTACAAGTGTAGTCTCAGCAAAAAAATATGCAGCGCACAAATATCATGGACCAGACTTCGAATCAAGCAATGCAGACAACAGTGGCTTGAACACACATGTACAAAGTCAGTGACAATGTCAAATGTTATCACCATAGCCGAAGTCATCAGAATTTCATGGAACGACAAAGAAAAATTGAACAGGTCAAGTATGCTACAGGGATGAACAAAATCAAGGTACAAATCAAGATCATCAGGGAAGGAACTAAATGTCGGAAGCAAATAGTCTCACAAATCAAAGTGGCCAAAGTCAACCATGACAACAGTCAAAAATTCTACTGGTCAAAGCAAATGTCAGAGCCGTGAAGAACAAGGTGTCAAACAAATGAACAAATCAAACAAGCCATGGTGGCCACATAAGAAATCAACACCCTATTAATAAAGAAAACTAATTATACGAATTGAAAATGTAAGAATTCATCACAATCATCAATGCAAAATCGAACGACAAGTAAAAAATTGAATTAGTATGAAATATATGAACGAAAAATAAGGAATTTGATTACTATATAAGCCCTAAAACATCATCGGCAAAAGATATTCGAGTTCGAGCTAAACAGAGAAGAACAAACCATAAAACTCGAATCAAAGTCGAGAGCTGTATAAATCAAAAAGGAACAAACGTACCAATTCTTTCAATAATCAAACTCGACTAATTGGAAGCTATCGTAAACAAAGATTGAAGCTACCGTGAACATATATTCAACCGAAGAAAGGATTCAAAGCATCAATGCATTCAATTTGACAAAGCGGCGACTTCTAATTTAACATTGCCCTATAAAATGAAAGTGGAACGAACGAACAAAAGAAAGCTGCCTTTTTTCTTTCTCAAAGGATCGGGTCGATAATATAAAAAGCAAAAGGAGCCTACTTTTATTTAGGCCGGCTTGTTTAATTTGGGCTTTATATTTTGATTAGGGTTTTGTGTGTTTTAAAATTGTTTTTAAATTTGTATTTTTCTTTTAAACCTGTGTATTGTCTACTAATCATGTTACTTGGGGATAAACTACGTGGCGTAGTTTGAGAATTCGCAACTCAATGGCTGAGTTGTGGCAAGGTTTTGAGCATAGAGCAAAGACTAGTCGATAGCGGGTTTCACGAGTTTATGTGTGTAAGCGTCCGACTGTTTAATTTCTAGTAGAAACCTTGGGGGCAGCACGTATGCAGGGTTTTGCCGAAATTGGGTAAATTCTGTGTCGTTCTATTTCTGCATTTATTATTCTACTATTATCCATGCTGCTATTATTCAGATATATCTGTGTTGACAATATTTTATAAACTTCGGTAATAAATTTTTATAATTAATAGCATCACCCTATTCACCCCTCTCTAGGGTGAAATCGATCCTACAAGTGGTATCAGAGCTAGGTACAAATGCCATTTTTGTTTTTAATAAATTAATTTTTAAAAACCAATTTTTTTTAAAAAAAATTTGAATTTTTAAAATGGCTTATTTTAATACTACTTTTGTTGAGGATCGGTCTAATATTATCCCTCCTATTTTTGACGGAACAGATTTTTTAAATTGGAAATTAAAAATGGAATTTTATTTAAAATCTGTTAATATTAAATGATGGGATATTATTGAAAATGGGTGTAATATAACAGATGAGAAAATTACCTTGATTAATGCTCTTGTTATGTATATATAATATTCTTATATTAATCAAGATAATTTTAACTTTATCTCTCATTGTGAAAATGCACAGGAAATCTAGAATGCTTTTGATGCAATATATGGTGCAAAAGTCAACAACAATGAGAAATCATCCTCAATCGACTTAGTTAAAGAAACGAGCTTAATAGGATTGGTAAAAAGCAGTAGTGATGAGGATGATGATTATGAAGTAGCTGAGCTGGCGCTACTAATAAAGATATTCAAAAGGTGGAACCACAAATACGGAAATCCAGCTTCAAATCAACATTTGAAAAGCAGAATAATCAAAGCACAAGCAACTCAGAAGAATACGAGATCATTTGTCACAAGTGCAACAAACCCAGTCATATCAAGCCCAATTATCCTCAAATTCAACACGGCAAAGAAAAGAATTCAAAAAGGAGAAATTTGGCAGCCACGTGGAATACAGGTGATGAAGATAATAAAAGTACTGGCAGTGAGAGTGAGAAAGCAGATATGTGCCTTCAAGGTAATATAACTGATAGCGACGATGATGAGCCAAGTGAGGTATCAAAACTCACTCACTCAGAATTACTTATATATTTCCACGAAGTAAATGGCTGTTTTGAACGACTTAAGGAGAAGTACGCCAAACTTGAATCTCAAAGAGATACTTTGATAGAAGTAAATGAACAGCTTGAACAATCAGTTAAAAACTATCAAAACAAGTGTCCTAAGTGTGACAAGTTCCACTATTTGAAAAAGAGATTAAAAAAATCAGAAATCAAAATTAAATCGCTTGAAAATGAAATTCTGATTTTGAAAGAGAGTGAAAATACAAGAAGAGAAAATTATATTAAAAGGTGCATATAATTGTTAAATGAAAATGAATCTCCCAAAACATAAGTCCAACAACTGTCAACGACTTTAGATAAATTTTCAAAAAGTGAGAAATCGTTGAATATGCTATTAGGAAAAAAAATATTAATACAGTTAGACAAGGACTTGGGTATAATCAATTTGAAAATGTTAAAAATGATATTAATCAAGTCAATTCAATGTGCACAATTTGCAGAAAATTTTGACACGATCAAAACAATTGTTGGTATAGACCCAAACACATGAAAACTATACCAATTTGGGTTCCAAAAGGCACAAATATAAAATCTCTCAAAGTTAAACAAATTTGGTGCCGAAAGAAACATATATAAATAGTTTTGGGTCTTCAAAAAATTATTTTCCAAAATATTCTGCCACTAACAATCATGGACCTATAAAAACAAATAGGTCACAAAAATCTTTCATTGTGTAGGTGTGGTGGCAGGCTAAGGAACTATAATAGTGTTATCTGGATTCTAGCTGTTCTAAGGACACAACGAGCGACAAATCAAACTTCCTTAGCCTAATACAAAGGTGAAAGAATCACAATTAGACAACAACGAAAAAATATCGTAAAGGTGAATGAGGTAACGGTATATTCATCTTGAACAATATATTAATGTGATAATCTGCACCATATCATATTTGAATTAATTCAGCCAGTAATGTAATGATGAAATAAATGATGATCTTGATTCTGGCTTTTTCAAAATTGTTGGCCAATTATACTTTTCATACCTAGAACACTACATGCATCTCTTGAGTCTTTGAATTATTTCGTATAAACTTGTTTCTACTAATGATGGTATCTTATTGACTGCTTATTAATCTCAGCGCACGTAAATATATTTATTTATCCTACGTTCTAAATTTGACACTATATTCACTGGTTTGTTGATTGGCACATCTTCAAATTCGAATTCAAGAGAATTTCATTTAAAAGATGTTAAAATTGATTTTAAGATATTTTGATGCACATTTCATGGTCCGGTCTATCAAATTCAATTAATGATAATTTTGAGTGAAAGAATAATTCAGATGCAGATTACACTGGTAATCTAGTTGATAGAAAAATTACTAGTGGAACATGACTTATGTTGAGACATTTAGTAACTGCATCGTTTTTCAAAGAAAATATCCGCATATTTTTCATTTTAAATAATTCTCAAATAGCAGAAGTTTTCTTATAAAACCCCTTTTAGAAAATCATTTTTGACTTTGTTTTTCAGATTAGTCATTTTTAGAAAAAATTGATTTTATAATTATTTTTGAATTTAATTTTAAATTATTGCATAGACTAATCTGACTCCCTACTAATTATCGAAAGGATAAATAGTGTTTGAAAAAATGATGAGTGTTGATATTAATCATATATTATAACTTGAGACGATATAATTAGTAAATTTCTTTAGAAATTTAAACAAGAATTATAAACACTTTTTGTTAGTAAAAATTCCATGATTATTTCTATTTCTATCATTTTCTATCGACCATCACTCATCATAATCCATTATAGTATGTCAATATGTGGTGATTTAAACAGGAATCATTCGTTTTTCATTTTATATTCAAAAAATTAATAATAATAATCCCATGTATTCACTCTCATTTAAAAGTCCTCACGGTTATGCATGGGTGAACTACTTGGAATTTTTGACTATGTGCTTCTATACTCATTTAAAAGTCCTCACAGTTATGCGTGTATGGAATGCATATCAAAATTGATTTATTAAATAAACAAGTTGATTCTAGTCCCATTTAAAAGTCCACACGGTTATGCGTGGTTAGAAGATACTTGAATTCATTTTTAAAAATAAAATAAAATTGGAATACTACTAATCTCATTTAAAAGTCCTAATGGTTATGCATGGTTGGTAAATATTCAAATTCCTAATATAAATATACCACAATTAGACACAAATGTATGGCTATATATGATGACATCATTCACATCATTCTAAAAGTGGAATATGCGCGTAACAGAGTATTTATGATTTTTGTTTGATTTTTATTGAAATTTAATATTTTTATTCGATTAAGTTTTAATGTTGTATTAATATCTATCACTTTATCTCTATTTTTCTAATACTATTACTCTTTTGCTGATAACAAAAGAGGGAGAGAAAAGTTAAGATTTTGTCAAATAAAATCAAGTAAAGGTCAAATATTTTCTATTTGCATCTAGGCTCATTTGCATATTTTTAATGACATGCATATATGAAGGGGGAGCTTTTTGTAGAGAGGGAGCATTCAAATAGGGGGAGGAAATTGAATGATCAAATACATTTAACAAATTCAAAATCTAAAATATATGTTTGTTATTATCAAAAAGGGAAGATTGTTGAATATGCGAGTATATGATTTTTGTTTGATCATAACAAACATATATATATTCATTTAAATGTATTTGTTAATTTACTATTTTATTTTTCACATAATTAAATAAATATTTGGTGAATAAAATAAATAACACGGAATTTAAATTCAAGCAGATATTTTATTCAAACAAATATTTATTACAATTTTGAATAGTACAAATTCATGCTCTCACTATACATATACAATTTCAATTACAATACAAATTTGATTACATCACGATTTCTAATTTACAAATGCACCTCACTACAATTCACTCATTCACTCGTATTTTATCTTCAACTTGAATCCAGCATCTGAGCAATCTGAAAAAATAAATACTAACGCGGTAAAATTGAAAAGAAAATATTTTTACAGCATAAAAGAAAATGTAATTTTGAAAATATTATTTGCCTGAGTTATTTGGGTTGTCCGTCATTATTTAATTCGAATTCATCATACACGAACAGCTAGTGACATGCACAGTGTATCACTGTACATGCCATAAGGCCACGCACACCGATATATACACCTGATAAAGTTACAGGGACAGGTGAGCACAAGGTCAAATCCAAATCAATAGCCGGGTTTAACTCAAGTGAAATAAAAATAATGTCACAATATCAACACAAAGTCAAACCCGAGCTATTAGCTGGATTCAACACATGTGCAAATTCAAATGAAATGGTCAAGACTCAAAAATTCAAGTCTCGCCCAAAGTTTAAGTCAATCACCAGAAAACAGGGACTCCAAAAGTTCTGACCAAACAATAGAGTTCAATATCCACTCAAGCTAAATGAAGACTAGCTAAACAATCATGTAACATGAAGAAGTCAACACATATGATCAGAAGCAATGCAACAGTCAATATCAAGGCATGAACCAGACATGAAGCACGAGGATGCAAGCATCAAGTAGCAGTTTTGAACAAGACATAAATGTCGAAGTCATGCAACATCATGTAGACATCAAGTAGATGAGTAAGGCTGCAAACATACATCATGAAACCAGAGTACACAGCAACCACCAAAAATGTTATCCAAATTAGCACTGGCCATACAGCAGGGCCAAATACACACAAACCAGCAAAGACAAAAGAAAAGCAAGTACAACTCTAACTGGAGACACACAGAGGCAATATCAAAGACAAATGAAAATCTTGCCATACAACATCAACCACCATGGAACCAAGTTCAACAACATCAAATGAACAGTGCAGAGCTTCAAACAGTACACCATAGATTGACAATAGAATTCATCATATGACAAGAATGAAGCAACGCAAACTGACTCAAAGGAACAAAGCCTCATCACCAACATGACTCAATGCATACACCATAATTATCGACCAGACTACACAATGAACTAGCAGTTAACAAAAAGGCAGTGCAACAGGACATTAGGCTAGCATGAACAAGATAACAGCTATAATACATGGAAATGGTCAGGCAATATGCATACAACCAAAATTCAAGCCATAGAAGAATGCACAGACTAGAATGAATCTATGATACCAAAGACATGTACAAGTGTAGTCTCAGCAAAAAAATATGCAGCACACAAATATCATGAGCCAGACTTTGAATCAAGCAATGCAGACAATAGGGAGTTGAACGCACATGTAGAAAGTCAGTGACAATGTCAAATGTTATCACCATACCTGAAGTCATCAGAAATTCATAGAATGGCAAAGAAAAATTGAACAGGTCAAGTTTGCTACAGGGATGAACAAAATCAAGGTACAAATCAAGATCATCAGGGAAGGAACTAAATGTCGGAAGCAAATAGTCTCACAAATCAAAGTGGCCAAAGTCAATCACCACAATAGTCAAAAATTCAACTGGTCAAAGCAAATGTCAGAGCCGTGATGAACAAGGTGTCGAACAAATGAGAAAATCAATCAGCCCGTGGTGGCCACGTAAGAAATCAACACCGTGTTAATCAAGTAAACAAATTATACGAATTGAAAATGTCAGAATTCATCACAATCATCAATGCAAAATTGAACGGCAAGCCAAAAATTATCAAACAAATTCATATGAAATATAAGAATGAAAAATAAGGAGTTAAATTCCTATATAAGCCCTAAAACATCATCGGCAAAAGGTATTCGAGTTCGAGCTAAACAGAGAAGAACAAACTATAAAACTCGAATCAAAGTCGAGAGCTGTATAAATCAAAGGGGAACATACTTACAAATTCTTTCAACAATCAAACACGACTAATTGGAAGCGATCGCAAACCAAGATTGAAGCTGTCGTGAACATATAATCAACCAAAGAAAGGATTCGAAGCATCATTGCATTCAATTTGACAAAGCGGGGGCTTCTAATTTAACAAACCCTAAAAACTGAAAGAGGAATGAACGAACAAAAGAAAGCTGCCATTTTTTCTTTCGCAAAGGATCGGGCCAATAATATAAAAAGCAAAAGGAGCGTACATTTATTTAGGCCGGCTACTTTAATAGCGGGTGTCGCGAGTTTACGTGTGTTAGCGTCTGACTGCTTAATTTCTAGTAGAAACTTTGGGGCAGCACGTAGGCAGGGTTTTGCCGAAGCTGGGTAAATTCTGTGTCGTTCTATTTCTGCATTTACTATTCTGCTATTATCTGTGTTGCTATAAATCAAATATATCTGTGTTGAAAATATTTTATAAACTTCTGCAATAATTTTTTATAATTAATAGCATCACCCTATTCACCCCCTCTAAGGTTAAATAGATCCTACACTCATCACGCCGATAACCAGAATTTGATAATAACCCCAATTTTGATGATCCTCGAATTAATCAGTGAATACGTACTTAAAAAATACGATTTCACTTTTAAAATCTTTGTTTTTGAAAGCATTTCGGACAATATATTTGAAAACATAAATCATGATACTTTAAAATTCAACATACAGTATGTTTCCCTGTATTTTTCGATTTCCAAAAGAATGCTTTGATTTATTTTACTTAGATTTATTTTTAAGATTTGAATCATGTTTAAACAAACAGCTTTTGTTTAAATTCTGAAGTCTAACAATGATCAGGGAAAGAGAAATCTAATTTTGAACAGGCCTGATGCCTGTAAACCTGGAACAAAATTCATATGTCTGTTTTCCAGACATGCATAGCTAATTCATACTTATATCCATACATACGTGCATGCATACAATAATTCATCACTTTTATTTACTTCAACATGATTATCATACAACAAGCCAGAAATCCAAATTCAAAAGTTTACTCACCTGTGAATTTTGAACAGAGAAGAAGTCCGGGCTTAGAAATTTAAAACGTCTGGCATTTGCAAACTCCGATTTTTTTTTAATGTTGATGTTAGATCTTAAACTGGAATTGTTTGAATTGATGGCTTACTTGATTGTTGAGTCAAAATCTCCACCTGTTTGAAATTTGAAACTGTTTCTTGATTTACTTGGTAGAGATGATTTCCAGGCTTTAGATTTTGAAGTGTTTTAATTTTCAGGTTTTGCTTTGTCTTTGTTTTGATGAATTCAAATTTTGATTTGTTCTTAATTCTCTGGCTTTTGATGTTAGAGTTTATATAGGCTTAGTTTTAAAAATGAAGATAAAGGAATGAGAAGAAGAATATTAGAAATGTTATATGGCTTTATTTTCTTTTTAGGAATTTCTCAAAAATAAAAACAATGTGATGACACTTGTTAATTTTAATTACAAGATCATCACACTTGTAAATTTTCACACCATCTTTCTTACAATTGTAATTCGCATGTTAATAATGCATTCATAATTTGAAACTTGTCTTTTGTATTTTATTTTTATTTTTAAATTGCATTTTCTATTTTTATAAACACATTCTTCTATATATATATATATATACACACACAATTTTAAAAAAAGGGTATTGGTACTAATTATTCAATAAATAAATTACCAATATGTATATAATTTGAAATTCAAATTATTTTATTAAGACATTTATTTAAATTTTAAATTGAAGTTCAAATTCAAATTCAAATTTGAATTACAATCCATTTATATATGTATAAATCAATACTAATTCTATTTGTGTTGAAAGATTTTAAATTAGTTCCAAATTAAATTCTAGAAATTCAAAGTAATTACTAATTTTAGATTGATAAAATTCGGGGATGTTACAAATATTTTAAGTATAAACCAAATTCTTTTGAAAGGGTGGATTTTCGATGGTTTTGAAGGGTAACCTTCATTGATTTCAAAAGGGTACTTTCAAGTGGTTTCGAAGCTATGCTTCTACTTTTATAATAATACTTTAACATGGTAGAAAGGTTTCGGAAGAGGTATTTTAAAGTATTATAAAGGTTGGAGCCTATTGTTTTAAAATATATGTTTTATGCCTTCGAAGGTGTCGAAGCAAAGATTTCGAAGGGGTCGGAAGCAAAACTTTCGAAGGGGTCGAAAGCAAAGCTTTCGAAGGGGATACTTTTGAAGGGGTTATAAAATTATTTAAGATTTATACTTTTGAAGGGGATAATTTCAAAAGGAGTATGTTTATATGACACTTGATTTTGGATTTGTTGGGTGGATTACCTTATATAATAAATGTTGTTTAACCTTAGGGATACTGGGGTGGGTTTAATGGATTTGACACAATAGTTGGGGATACCAACACTTATATATTTTGGCACAATCATTGAGGGATACCAATGTAAATTATAAATGAATATAACCTAAATTAGGGATACTAATGGAAATAGGATAATCATGTGGATAACATGAGATAATTAGAATCATGTGGGTAACATGAGTAAAATGGCCAAGTTAAGGGTTCGTAGTCATCCTACGAAAACTATCGGATTTTTGATGGATAGCCAACATCATATGGGGAATGGATAGTGTAACGACCCTGGATTTTTGGCCCCGTTTATTTTAATAAATGTTTAATCTAATATATATAAAATGTAATTTGATCATGTTAAAATGATTATGATTTGGGAATACTGCCAATTTATTTATTTAAATTGTATTTTTAAAGGGAATCGGACTTTGGGAATACAAAATAAATCTTTTGATAATATTTTAATAATATTTATTTTATATAATTGAATTAAAACACTTTACTTTGTTTACCTCTGATAAATATACATATGAATAATAATGTTTGAATTTTAAAATAAATCTCCTTATAATATTTATCTTACATTGTTAAATTAAAATACTTTCTTTTGTTAACATTTGATAGAAATATCCATAGATGATAATGTTTGAAATTTAAAATCAAATCTAGTAATATAAAATATAAATGTAAAATATGAGTCAAACTCATGTATATAATTTGAATAAATTATAATTGGAAATGAATATAAAAATAAGCATTAAATATGAGTAAAACTTAAGAATATAATGTAAATATTGATAATCAAAATATAAAATATAAATATACATATGTAAGCAATTGAATATCATTTAAATATTGATAGTTAAATATGAAGAATAAATATAAATATAAGTAAATAAACCGTATAATTATTGACTGTTAAAATATAAAATATAAATGTAAGTACAAACAAGAATTAGTACAACACCAAGCGAAATAAGAGCAAGGTAGAAAGGAAAATGGAAGTTAGTCAAATATGAAAGTAAACCTGACAAAAACATCTCTAAAACAAATATTTAAATAGTTATCCTTATACATAGTAAACCATAATTACAACATGTATATTATTCAACTGGAACTAAATAACAAAACCAAATGAATATGGATGAAACAAGGTCAGTCATGGCGTAACAATACATCAGACACATATGTACATGAATATTTATTTTAGCTAGAAGATTATAAAACAAACTTTTATATAAAGCAAATATTTATTAATAAGCAACTTCTTATTCAAGCCTTTGACCTTTTATGTCAGCAAACAAATAATAAGACAAACATTTGTATACAATCTTCACATGTAAGATAAATATCTAATTGCATAAGTACATATTTGCATATAATATATTCACACAGCAAAACATAATAATAATTATGTAAACATGTTATGAGGCCAAGGCATTTATTGCCATCAGCTCAGCATGCATTTTTTCATTTCAAATATGTATAAAATCTGAACATGTTATAAACCAAATGAAGAAACAACTGTCCAGTTGAAGCCTTTCCTTATACACACCTATTTTCTTTTATATATGAGTGTACATATTCTTGTTTAGTTCTTTCAGGAAGAAAATAGATTAGCAAACCTGAAAAAAAAAAGGAGAACTAAGAATAGTTTCTAACTGCATTCAAACAGAGGAATATGCAAGCAGTTTCAAGGGCTACAAGTATTCAAAACTTTAGGTGCTTCTTTCTGTTCTTTGTTCAGGAAGGTTAGGTGAGTAAACTTACTATTTTCAAATTTAAACCTGTGTATTTAACTTAAAATGGTATGTGTTGTGATGTTTATGTTTAACAAGTCGTACAAAGAACTTCTGTTGCTCGGGAAAATATGATATGGCTGTTCTTCAGTGTTCTTCCCAAGTTTCTGAACACAGTAAAGCAAAGAAAATGTAAATACTTCTTCATATAAATATTTTGAACTTGGATATTCATGCTAATTTAAGTTGTTTACCCAAATCACGGTCTGCGACTTTATTTGAGTTTTACAGTATTTTATGCATACTGTATTTCAAGTTACAGGTAAAATAATTAAATGGATCAAATTTCAAATGTTTAAATTTGTTAATTCAATAGTATATTTAGATTTCATACACATAATTATGATTTTTAGCATAAAAATTATGATTTTTAAGCAAGTGTATGAAGAGCAGTTTTATAATGAAACTAAATTGGGTTTTTGCAAATTTTGGAAGATTGAGTTAATTTTAATTTCTGTAAATTGATAGGAAGCAAGCTTGTAATCCATTTGATTCCAGAAAAATGTCAAATTAATTTTCGAATGCATAGATTTTGAGATTGTGAGTAACATAGGGTTTTGGTCACGTGTTTTACTGAGCTCTGTAAATTTTCGACTACGACTCACCTAGATGACCGAGCTTCACGAAATTTTAGGGAACGGTAGTGTGGAGGCTAATGGTGGTGTAGCCGGAGTTTCGAAGCTTCCGGAGGTTTGTATCGATTGAACGAGGAGAAAGTTAATCGGAGCATTATGTTGTTCTGCACCTCAAACTGTCGTTTCTTGTTCTCGAATTCCATCAGAATTTTGGGGTGTTGGGATTAAGAGAGTGAACGATAGTCGACCTGTTGGCGATCGACTAAGGTGATGGAGGTTCGCCGCGGCACTATGCACGTGTACGGCGCTATTGTGTGTGTCTGTGTTTTGATAGAGATCGACTCGAGTGGGTACTCGAGTAAGGGGGTCGGTTGGCTCGAGTTAGGACCTGTGTTCATGCGAGTTGTCGTCACAGCAGTTTGTTTAACTTAAAGATAATGAGAATAAGAAAAGTTACAGAAAAAAATAGAAAGAAGAAAGTTACAGGGAAATGAAGAGAGAAGGAGATGGGAGAGAGACACGGGAAAGGCATGAGGGAAACTCGAGTTTTCTCGAGTAAGGGTAGTGCGATCCCAGGGTATCTTTCTGAATGAACGTGTACAATAATTTTGTTTTTAGTATGTGATATAACTAAGTTAATTTAGCAATTAATTAGTTAATTAGGCTAATATTTGTTTTAAAAGCTTAATAAGGTAAGTATGTAAAGATAGATGATTAATAATAAGTAATTAGAATGTTAATTAATTTATATTTCAAATTTTAAATTGATAACTTTAAATTGATTTTGTACTTAAAAATAAATCATATGTTAAATGATTAAAACTTAATAACGTTAGCTAATTACTTGAAGTTAATTAATGGAAATTAACTTAAATGATTAATTAGGAATTATACTTTAATTAAATTGATAATAATTGATTTATTAAAGTAATTTTTGATAATTAAATAAGTATTAAATTTTTAATAAGTAAGTTATTAATTAACAATTGAAAATAAATTAATTAACTGAGTAATTAAGTAACTGTTAATGAATAAAAGTTTAATAATTAGATAATTAATTAAAGATTAGATAGCTAATAAATTGATAATTAATTATAACTAGTTAATTAATTGATCATTAATAAGTTAATTAATCGGTAATTAATTAAACAGAATAAAATAGTTTATTCTTAAGCAATTAATTAAGTTAAGTAAAACCAACTGTTTGGTATGCATTGATAGTTCTGTTTGATTGACTTTGATATCTGTTGATAATATTTCTGTGATATGTTGTGATATATTATAGATACCTGTGATAACTATGTATGATTTATCTGTTATATCTGTTACGTGAATTCTGATATTAAACTGTTTAAGTTAATTAGACAACTTGGCCCTTAAAATGGCGTTTGGATTCGATGAGACCGGGATCGGAAGAATCA
Organism: Allium cepa; assembly: GCA_030765085.1. NCBI lineage: Eukaryota > Viridiplantae > Streptophyta > Magnoliopsida > Asparagales > Amaryllidaceae > Allium > Allium cepa. Next base: position 621,860,316 of record CM060942.1, read on the forward strand.
AATTTGATTCTCCGAAAACCACATCGATCCAATTTAAACGTTAGGTCGTGAATCCTGAAATGAAGATCGAGATGGTGTTTTCAGAATGCAACGGTTATCGTCGTTAACTCTGAAGGTAATTCCAAAATGAGTGTGACGGGATAATGCCTTCGGTTTCGTTCAAACCCGGAACGAACTTGTATGGATTGAATGCTTTCAGCACATCGTCAGGCGGACGATGAGCATTCTAAGTGATATGTTCTATAAAGGTAATCGCAGCCTCAAACCTCATCAACCGGGAATGGCTAAAACCGGGGAGATGCAGCAAGGTTAGGTGGGTCATGCCCAAGCAGGACAAGATATTTCCCCTGTCTAGATGTCCTTTTTTATTTCGGCTATGTGGGCGGTTGCTAGCTACACCCGCGGTGTTTATCTTGTTTGGGACTGTTCAGTAAGGAATGGTTCCGGCCTTGTGTTGTAGGGGGTCGGGAGTGATCCTCGGTACAGTGATCTAGGCCCCGTACTGTGACGGGCGGTACCCCGGTAGCCCTGCCATTGTTGGAAATCCATTTTCCCTACGAGACCCTACGGTTTTGATTTGTATTACCCAATTTTGTGGCTAGTAGCTGGAATTTAATAGATGTAACAATTTCGGCTATTTTCTATTTACTTGAAAACCCTAGACACTATTATAATATCACTGGGTTTCCTATATAATGTTTTGGTTAGCGTAAGGTAAAAACTTACCCGTATTTAGTTGTGGGGAGTCTTACGTGATATCTTTATTTTCAAATGTTTTCAAAGTAAAACAATTTAACCGTTTACTCATACCAGACCCATGTCTGACCCAGAGTTTATATTTTGTTTTTCATAAACTCTTGGGTACTCAAATTTTTTATGAGTAGCCAAGTGATAGGTTTTGGACCTTTGATTTCTGGAGGAGCACGGAGCAGGAGATTCCATACGTATATAGCTATTCATGTAGTTCCGCTGTGTTAGTTGATATGTATTGTACCTCTGATGTATGTAGTGATAGATGTAGGTATGATTGTCATGTGTATTGATATTGTATATCTCTGATATATGTAAAACTATGTAATATTTATGTGATATATTATATTTTGTTCCGTCCCGCTGTGAGATTCTGATGTTGTTGTTCTTTCTTTCTCTTTCTTTTCTATTTTCTATCCCTTTCTTTCTTAATGATGATATGTCTTTCTGGTAGTAGAAGGGCGGGTCGTCACAGTTGGTATCAGAGCATAGGTTGGTGATAACCTTGGCTCTGGTAAGAATTACTCATAGAATAGAGTTTGTAAAACTCTAAAATGAGTTTGAGTGTATTAATAGATATGAGAGCGTACTTGTTAGTGAATATAAAATTGTTTTTATATTGTGTTGACTTATCTGTTGAGTGTTTATGGATTCTGGTCGATGTGTGGGACGCCATTTCATCGATAGGGATTTCTAAACTCTTAAGCAAGGTAGACCGACACAGTATTGTTTTTAAAGTAGGGTAAATGAAATAATTTTACCCAACATTATATTTTGATATAAAAGAAATATTTTTCTTAAATTATTATATATGTTTGGATGATTGGTTTTTAATACTATAATTGAATGAAAATTTAAAATTTGAGTGGTTTATAACCAAATAAAATTATTAATAAAAGGAATATAACTAAAACTTGACTAAACTAGAATTTAAGTCCCGAAAATTTGAAGGTGTTTAAATGAATTTAAACAAAAAGGATTTGGGAATTTGAAATCTTGAGAATGTTTGAAATGTTTTTCCAAAGATTTGAAGGCAATAATGGAATATTGTTTTGGAAAAATATTGTTGAATGGAAATTGTTTTAGGAGGAAATTGTGGAAATAAGAAAGCACTGAACTCACTTCAGTCGCTGGAAAATAATCCTGATGATGATGGCCACATCATCAGTATTCATTTTCGAGTTTCTAAAGTGATGGATTGCTACCAGGATAGTTGGACATGATATTGTTTGGAGTTGTTGGGTGTACAAGTTGTTTTAAAAATTTCAAGGGTAAATTTGTTTTGGTAAATACAAGTGTTTGGAATTTGGAAATTTGATTTGATATACCAAGTGGGTATGTGTAGTTATCATTTCAAAATGGTTTTGGAAATGAAAACCGGGCAATTGAATTCTAAGAAATTCTATTTAAATAATGTGAAAGGTTTGAATAAATCAACCATCGAACTTATAAAGTAAAGTTGATATTTATAAGATGAAATTGGGAATTTTAATCCCGGAATTAAAATTTAACTTAAGTAAATGAAAATAAGAAAACATATTGGAGCTTAACCTGAGATAAGTTAAATGGAATTGAGGTTCAAAACGAACATAATTGGATATAAAATTTGAAGGAAAAAAATGATTGTAATTGTGAGGTGGAAGCTTATACCTTAAGACAATAAGTGCTATATGTATAATCTGAAATTGTGGTTATAAGATGAAATGACTCAAATGAGCAATATAAGCTTTTCAGTAGATAAATAAGTTTTGGGCTCAGCTTTTGAGAAATAAATATAAAGATTGGTAAGTGGCTAAATTTAACTAAAGTTGAGTTGGAATAAAATTGAAATCAAATGAATTCAATCGAGTTACAGATAATTTTGAATGGAATAAATTCTTATGTAAATAAGTAATAATGAATTGGGTTAAAATAGAATTGGAGTAAGTTGTCAACAAATCTAATTCAAGCATGAATTGAATAACCTTATTATAAACTCAATAATAAATTGTTCATGTAAAGTTAAGAATGGATAAGAGAATAAACTAATCAATAAATAGTTGGGATTTGATTAAAGGAAAATCGAATCAAAAATTTGAATGGAAATTGGTGAAATAGAATAAACTTAAGTCGTTAGGTGGAACAGTTTGAAGAAAACAAATGACTTAAGTAAATTATGAGATGATTATTTAAAATATTGATTGTTGAATTTAATAGAATGGTTTGGAATCAAACCTGTTGAAATGAAGGAAAATTCAATGAAAAGATTGTGAATAAATTAATTGTGGTGAAGTCAAGTGTAAATTGAGTTGAAATCAATTTGAGATTTGTCATAAAGCATAAGTAATTATTTATTCACAATGGTATTGTTGAATTGCATAAGAAAATGGGTTGTCTGAAGTAAATGAAATTAGATAAATTTTATGAATTATTAGAAGCAGGATAGGATGATTTTAAATATGAGTTTATTTTGCTTAAATGGATTATATATATAAGCAAGTAAGTTGTAAATCACTTAAACTGAAGAGAATGAATTGAGAATTGATTGGAAGTAATTGTATTAAGTGTTGAAACCTTACGTATGGGCTTATGGAAATATGTAATGCTAAACAAAGAAGACTCTGCCAATGAAAACTAGTGGATGAAACCAATTTAAAAATAATAATAGGAATCAGTTTAAATGAAAGATAGTCAATAAAATTAAATATTCAGATTTAAAGCAAATTTGAATTCGCATGGAATTAGAAATTTGAGTTGGAAATAAGTAGATATAAGAGGATATAAAGGCTATAGTGGTAGAGTAATAATATAAGAGTATATATAATGCTTATAATAAACTTAAGAAATGAGTGGTGAAATTCTTAAGTAAAATTGGATATTGAGAAAATTATTCCAAGTGAATAGAAATCAGAATAATGTGAATAAAAGAAATTGATATGATTGATAATCAATGAATATAAATACGTAGGATGTACGTATATTATTTTATTCGCATAACAATTTGATCCAGATTCGAGCACAGAATTTCGAGATAGTTATATCGATCCGAGTTAGGATTTTTTTCACTCGATTTTCGACGACGAACCATGGATATGGATTTTGATTAATTTTGGAAATTCTCTATCATAGTTGTGACTATGCAAGGAGAATGACAGTCTCTGATCTAGAAACCAGTTCCGAGTCCGTACTAGGAAGTCGGGTGGACGATACTAGTTCGGAAGTGAAATTGTGTGATCGAGCGAGCGATCAGATTTGATATTGCGTACGAATGATATATGTACATCGTACGTACTTGATTAAATAGAAATTGAAATTCTGTAAAGAGGTTAATAAAATTTGGAAAGAGTTAATACTGTAGATTTCAGAATTGAATTGCTAGAGTGGATATCTAAAATTTGTTGTGTATTCCATATATCTCAGGAAATTTGTTCAAGATTCATCATTGGCTGTTAAACTAGTAATTCAGGAATTCGGAAGTTGAATCCAATTTAACTGTGGTCAGGAATCCAGTTTGGATTGTTGATCATCGAGAAATAAACTCTCGATAATGTTAGGGAAGTTTATCCGGGTTTGTGTTCGGATAACTAGTGTTGTTAGTTATGATAGACTGTTTGATTGTTTCCAAATATATAATGATATGTATATTTGAATAGTTGATATAACAGCTTAAAGAATATCTTTGTTTTAAATTTCGGGGACGAAATTCTTTTAAGGGGGGAGGAATGTAGCGACCCTGGATTTTTGGCCCTGTTTATTTTAATAATTGTTTAATCTAATATATATAAAATGTAATTTGATCATGTTAAAATGATTATGATTTGGGAATACTGCCAATTTATTTATTTAAATTGTATTTTTAAAGGGAATTGGACTTTGGGAATACAAAATAAATCTTTTGATAATATTTTAATAATATTTATTTTATATAATTGAATTAAAACACTTTACTTTGTTTACCTCTGATAAATATACATATGAATAATAATGTTTGAAATTTAAAATAAATCACCTTATAATATTTATCTTACATTGTTAAATTAAAATACTTTCTTTTGTTAATATTTGATAGAAATATCCATAGATGATAATGTTTGAAATTTAAAATCAAATTCTAGTAATATAAAATATAAATGTAAAATATGAGTCAAACTCATGTATATAATTTAAATAAATTATAATTGGAAATAAATATAAAAATAAGCATTAAATATGAGTAAAACTTAAGAATATAATGTAAATATTGATAATCAAAATATAAAATATAAATATACGTAAGTAAGCAATTGAATATCATTTAAATATTGATAGTTAAATATGAAGAATAAATATAAATATAAGTAAATAAACCATATAATTATTGACTGTCAAAATATAAAATATAAATGTAAGTACAAACAAGAATTAGTACAACACCAAGCGAAATAAGAGCAAGGTAGAAAGGAAAATGTAAGTTAGTCAAATATGAAAGTAAACCTGACAAAAACATCTCTAAAACAAATATTTAAGTAGTTATCCTTATACATAGTAAACCATAATTACAACATGTATATTATTTAACTGGAACTAAATAACAAAACCAAATGAATATGGATGAAACAAGGTCAGTCATGGCATAACAATAATTCAGACATATATGTACATGAATATTTGTTTTAGCTAGAAGATTATAAAACAAACTTTTATATAAAGCTAATATTTATTAATAAGTAACTTCTTATTCAAGCCTTTGACCTTTTATGTCAGCAAACAAATAATAACAAACATTTGTATACAATCTTCACATGTAAGATAAATATCTAATTGCATAAGTACATATCTGCATATAATATATTCACACAGCAAAACATAATAATAATTATGTAAACATGTTATGAGGCCAAGGCATTTGTTGCCATCATCTCAGCATGCATTTTGTCATTTCAAAATATGTATAAAATCTGAACATGTTATAAACCAAATGAAGAAACAACTGTCCAGTTGAAGCCTTCCCTTATACACACCTATTTTCTTTTATATATGAGTGCACATATTCTTGTTTAGTTCGTTCAGGAAGAAAATAGATTAGCAAACCTGAAAAAAAAAAGAACTAAGAACAGTTTCTAACTGCATTCAAACAGAGGAATATGCAAGCAGTTTCAAGGGCTACAAGTATTCAAAACTTTAGGTGCTTCTTTCTGTTCTTTGTTCAGGAAGGTTAGGTGAGTAAACTTACTATTTTCAAATTTAAACCTGTGTATTTAACTTAAAATGGTGTGTGTTGTCATGTTTGTGTATAAAAATTTGTACAAAGAACTTTTGTTGCTCGGGAAAATATGATATGGCTGTTCTTCAATGTTCTTCCCAAGTTTCTGAACATAGTAAAGCAAAGAAAATGTAAATACTTCTTCATATAAATATTTTGAACTTGGATATTCATGCTAATTTAAGTTGTTTACCCAAATCAAGGTCTGCGACTTTATTTAAGTTTTACAGTATTTTATGCATACTGTATTTCAAGTTACAGGTAAAATAATTAAATGGATCAAATTTCAAATGTTTAAATTTGTTAATTCAATAGTATATTTAGATTTCATACACATAATTATGATTTTTAGCATAAAAATTATGATTTTTAAGCAAGTGTATGAAGAGCAGTTTTATAATGAAACTAAATTGGGTTTTTGCAAATTTTGGAAGATTGAGTTAATTTTAATTTCTGTAAATTGATAGGAAGCAAGCTTGTAATCCATTTGATTCCAGAAAAATGTCAAATTAATTTTCGAATGCATAGATTTTGAGATTGTGAGTAACATAGGGTTTTGTTCACGTGTTTTACTGAGCTCTGTAAATTTTCGACTACGACTCACCTAGATGACCGAGCTTCACGAAATTTTAGGGAACGGTAGTGTGGAGGCTAATGGTGGTGTAGCCGGAGTTTCGAAGCTTCCGGAGGTTTGTATCGATTGAACGAGGAGAAAGTTAATCGGAGCATTATGTTGTTCTGCACCTCAAACTGTCGTTTCTTGTTCTCGAATTCCATCAGAATTTTGGGGTGTTGGGATTAAGAGAGTGAACGATAGTCGACCTGTTGGCGATCGACTAAGGTGATGGAGGTTCGCCGCGGCACTATGCACGTGTACGGCGCTATTGTGTGTGTCTGTGTTTTGATAGAGATCGACTCGAGTGGGTACTCGAGTAAGGGGGTCGGTTGGCTCGAGTTAGGACCCGTGTTCACGCGAGTTGTCGTCACAGCAGTTTGTTTAACTTAAAGATAATGAGAATAAGAAAAGTTACAGAAAAAAAATAGAAAGAAAAAGTTACAGGGAAATGAAGAGAGAAGGAGATGGGAGAGAGACATGGGAAAGGCACGAGGGAAACTCGAGTTTTCTCGAGTAAGGGTAGTGCGATCCCAAGGTATCTTTCGAAATGAACGTGTACAATAATTTTGTTTTTAATATGTGATATAACTAAGTTAATTTAGTAATTAATTAGTTAATTAGGCTAATATTTGTTTTAAAAGCTTAATAGGGTAAGTATGAAAGATAGATGATTAATAATAAGTAATTAGAATGTTAATTAATTTATATTTGAAATTTTAAATTGATAACTTTAAATTGATTTTGTACTTAAAAACAAATCATATGTTAAATCGATTTAAAACTTAATAACGTTAGCTAATTACTTGAAGTTAATTAATGGAAATTAACTTAAATGATTAATTAGGAATTATACTTTGATTAAATTGATAATAATTGATTTATTAAAGTAATTTGTGATAATTAAATAAGTAATAAATTTTTAATAAGTAAGTTATTAATTAGCAATTGAAAATAAATTAATTAACTGAGTAATTAAGTAATAGTTAATGAATAAAAGTTTAATAATTAGATAATTAATTAAAGATTAGATAACTAATAAATTGATAATTAATGATAACTAATTAATTAATTGATCACTAATAAGTTAATTAATCAGTAATTAATTAAACAGAATAAAATAGTTTATTCTTAAGTAATTAATTAAGTTAAGTAAAACCAACTGTTTGGTATGCTCTGATAGTTCTGTTTGATTGACTTTGATATCTGTTGATGATATTTCTGTGATATGTTGTGATATATTATAGATACCTGTGATAACTATGTATGATTTATCTGTTATATCTGTTATGTGAATTCTGATATTAAACTGTTTAAGTTAATTAGACAACTTGCCCTTAAAATGGCATTTGGATTCGATGAGACCGGGATCGGAAGAATCAAATTTGATTCTCCGAAAACCACATCGATCCAATTTAAACGTTAGGTCGTGAATCCTGAAATTAAGATCGAGATGGTGTTTTCGGAATGCAAGGGTTATCGTCGTTAACTCTGAGGGTAATTCCAAAATGAGTGTGACGGGATAATGCCTTCGGTTTCGTTCGAACCCGGAACGAACTTGTATGGATTGAATGCTTTCAGCACATCGTCAGGCGGACGATGAGCATTCTAAGTGATATGTTTTATAAAGGTAATCGCAGCCTCAAACCTGATCAACCGGGAATGGCTAAAACAGGGGATATGCAGCAAGGTTAGGTGGGTCATGCCCAAGCAGGACAAGATATTTCCCCTGTCTAGATGTCCTTTTTTATTTCGGCTGTGTGGGCGGTTGCTAGCTACGACTGTGGGGTTTATTTTGTTCGAGACTGTTCAGTAAGGAATGGTTCCGGCCTTGTGTTGTAGGGGGTTGGGAGTGATCCTCGGTACGGTGATCTAGGCCCTATACTGTGACGGGCGGTACCCTGGTAGCCCTGCCATTGTTGGAAATCCATTTTCCCTACGAGACCCTACGGTTTTGATTTGTATTACACACTTTTGTGGCTAGTAGCTGGAATTTAATAGATGTAACAATTTCGGCTATTTTCTATTTACTTGAAAACCCTAGACACTATTATAATATCACTGGATATTCTATAAAATATTTTGGCTAGCGTAAGGTAAAAACTTACCCGTATTTATTTGTGGGGAGTCTTACGTGATACCTTTATTTTCAAATGTTTTCAAAGTTAAACAATTTAAACCGTTTACTCATACCAGACCCATGTCTGACCCGGAGTTTATATTTTGTTTTTCATAAACTCTTGGGTACTCAAATTTTTTATGAGTAGCCAAGTGATAGGTTTTGGACCTTTAATTTCTGGAGGAGATCGGAGCAGGAGATTCCATACGTATATAGCTATTCATGTAGTTCCGCTGAGTTAGTTGATATGTATTGTATCTCTGATGTATGTAGTGATAGATGTAGGTATGATTGTCATGTGTATTGATATTGTATAACTCTGATATATGTAAAACTATGTAATATTTATGTGATATATTATATTTTGTTCCGTCTCGCTATGAGATTCTGATGTTGTTGTTCTTTCTTTCTCTTTCTTTTCTATTTTCTATCCCTTTCTTTCTTAATGATGATACGTCTTTCTGGTAGTAGAAGGGCGGGTCGTCACAGATAGTCTCCATATGATTAAAGAAGGGTTCATAGTCATCCTAGGAAAACTATGGATGTTTGATGGATAATCAACATAATGTCGAGGATGGATAGTCTCCATATGATTAAAGAAGGGTTCATAGTCATCCTAGGAAAACTATGGGATGTTTGATGGATAGTCAACATCATATCGGGGATGGATAGTCTCCATATGATTAAAGAAGGGTTCATAGTGCAACGACCCACCTTTCATAACACAGAAAGACGTATCATTAAGAAGAAAAAAGGGATAGAAAAGAGAAAAGATAGAAAAGAAAGAACCAAACAACATTAGAATCTCACAGCGGAACGAATAAATTATATTAACCAAATAAAATATTACATAGTATCATAGACATCAGAGTTATACATCTCAAACTACACAAAACTAGACAGTTATAACACCTGTCTAGATATTACAACACAAGTACGCCATAGATAACAGATATGATACTAACACAGCGGAAATTCTATATATATATCTACACGCTGAAGCCACCTGCTCCACATCTCCTCCAAAACTCGTCAAAGCAAACCTGAATCACTTGACTACTCATACGTAATATGAGTACCCAAGAGTTTAATAAAACAGAAAATAAACACTCGGGTCAGACAGGGGTCTGGTGTGAGTAAACGGTTAAAAGTTGCTTAACTTTGAAAATCCTTAGAAAACAAAGGTATCACGTAAGACTCCCCACAAATAAACATGGGTAAGTTTTTACCTTACGCTACCCAAAACATTTGATAGGAAATTCAGTGATATTATAATAGGGTCTAGGGTTTTCAAAATAAAATATAGAAATAGCTGGAATGCTTACATCTCACGTTCCAACATAGTTGGGCACAACCAAAACCGTACAGGCACTTATTGGATTTTGGATTCCATACAATGGCAGGGCTACTGGGGTACCGCCCGTCACAGTACGTGGCCGAGATCACCGTACCGAGGAGTATGCCCGCTCCTCTACAATCACAAAGCCGGAACCATCCCTTACTGGACAGTCCCGAACAAGTCCACCCCGGCAGTTGTCATGATCAACCGCCCCACACAGCCTGAATAAAAAGGGATCTCTAGACAAGGGTAAATCTCATCTACTTGGGCATGACCCACTTAGCCTTGCTGCACCTCCCCTGTTTTAGCCATTCCCGGTTGATGAGGCTTGAGGCTACGATTACCTTTATAGAACACATCTATCTTAGAATTCTCATCGTCCACCTGACAATGTTCTAAAAGCATTCAATCCATACAAGTTTTTTCCGGGTTCGAACGAAGCCGAAGGCACTATCTCGTTACACTCGTTTTGGAATCACCCTCGGAGTTAACGACCATAGCCCTTGCACTCTGAATCACCATCTCGAAACTGTAAGTACTATTTCCGTCAAACTCATCTCGGAATCACCCCTAGAGTTATACTGACGAATAGTTCTTACACCTCGAGTCTTCACTTGCACTCCCCTTGGATTCATGACCTAACGTTTAACTTGGATTGATGTGGTATTCGGAATTACAAATTTGGAAGCCCGATCCCGGTCTCATCGAAACCAAACGCCATCTTAATGTCCAAGTGATTTAAGTTTAACAAATTAATTCAATTTAAACATATTGAATTCACACAGCATCACTTATATATAAAAATCACACCTTTATTATTGATATATCAAATATCATACCACAGAATATCACAACATATCATCCAGTAGATATCAACCAATTCTGATATTCCACAAACAATCATACATAAACAGGCATCATAAATTCCTTTATAATTAATTTAATCATCTTAAATTAAATTAATTACTTGAGAATTAAACAACTAATCCTGCTTAACCAATCATTAATTAATTACAATTAATTAATTAATCACTCTTTAATCATCTTTATAATCCAATTAGTTAATCTCCAATTACAGATTAATTATCCTTTAATCATATTTTTTATAAATCACCAAGATTAATTATTCTTTAATTACACTATGTAATTAGCCTTTAAATTAATTACACAGATTAATTTGTCTTTAATCATTAATTAATCTTAATTAATTCCTAATTAATTAATTAACAGTAACTAATTACAAAAATCCATAATTAATTTCATTAATTAATTATTTCTTTATTTCTTACTTCATTGATTAATTATCTTATAATTAATCACATTTATAAATCAAATTAAACAATTAATTATTCAGTAATTCATAAATTAATAACCCTCTAATTACTTTATAAATCAATTGTTCTCACAATTACATTTAATTATTAATTATAAACTTAATTACAATTATTAATCAAACCTGATTAATCACAATCAGTAACTAACTTCCTTAATTACTTCACCAATTAAACAACCACCTTGATTAATTTCATTAATCAATCCTTTAATTACAGTGGGTAATTATTCCTTAATTACTTCCCTTAAGTAATTCTACCTCTTTAATTACTATCCATCCAATAATTTCCTCAATTAATTACATTCAGTAATTATTCATAAATTACTTCACTAAGTAATTACACATCTTTAATTACATTAAATAATTATAGTTAATCCCATCATTAAGTAATTCTTTTTAATTAATTAAACTAAATTAATTAACTAAAAAGTATCCACCATAACTTAATTAATTACTCTGAGTAATTAATTACTTTAATTACTTCATTAATTAATTATGTTTAAATAATTCTTCTTAATCATTAAGTAATTAACGTCTTAATTACTTATTAACTAATTATTTCTTAATTAATTAACTTTGATTAAATTAATTTCTAATTAAGTAATTAATTATACTTAATTAATTACACAACTAATTTACCTTAATTTAATTAATTATATTAACCAATTTAAGATAATTAAATAATTTACTTTAACTACCCTTATAAATAAAACTTAATTAAGATAAACCAAACATTTTATTAACTTAAATCAATTAAATATAAATTCGCAAACTTGTATTTGGTTACAAAAACATCATCTTTTAATTTATCATTATTAAATAACTTCAATCACATTTTAAATTACTTCAAATATATTTTTATTTGAAAACATTATTATATCATTAACAAAATAAAATTGAAAAACAAACTATCTTAAACAAAAGTTAAAATATAAAAATCCAAACTTTAACACTAAAATTCTTTTAAAGCCAAACATTCATTCTTAATAAACTAGTTTAAATCACTTTGTTTAAAACATCAATATGCTTTCAAACTTGAGTCTTTATTTTTATAAAGTATAAACCCGGTTAATATTTAACTTTAAAACAAACAAACTATTTTTAAAAACAAGATTAGCTTAAACTTGTTTATCACCAGGTTTTAAATTAAAGCATCTCAACATTTTTAAAACTATTTTGAACTTCATTTAAAAACTTAGTTTGCTTTAACTTTCAGAAATTCAATCTACAGCTAAAAATTTGAACAGGAACGAAATCCTGAACCAAGCTACACACCCAAAACTCACGCAAAAGACCACCTCCCAACTTCGGTTCACACACGACATCAACACGAGTCAACACTCGAGAAAAACAACAAAAAAGAACCCAGCCAAACTCTGCTTCCCTGACCAGATTCCAGATGCACACTTCGACCTTATGCACGTGCATGCCGGCCATGGTCGGCGGCGATCAACGTCGCAGCCCTCCCCAAGTCGCCTTTGACCTATTCAACCATCTCGTCCCTCGAAATCGAAGGAAACGCCTTCGAATCGAAAAAAACTACAGCGTCGCAACCTGGAAGGAAACTCGGACACAAAAATTCGCTGTCAACAGCGAACCCCAACGCCCTACCACGTTACCCACTCACGCGTCTCGATCACGCGATCCCATTCCCCCTCACGCGATTCGCCAGAAATCAATGACAACGACACATCTCACTCAAATCCGATCAAGTCAAAAACGAACACCAAAACCCTACTACGCCATCTCCTGATCACCACGACCACCATAAAAATCCTCCACTATTTTTCCCAAATCACTCGTCACTGTGACCACCTCCATGCCGAAGCTCACCATCCAACTCAACTCCCATCAACAGGAATCGACCAAAATCCCAAATACTTAAAACCCCCAATTTCTCTCTGAATACTATATTATAAATTACAAGTTTTACATTAAAATTCATATTTCGATAGTATGATTCAGATTAACTAAGTGAATTTGAAATTCATCAAACTTGAATTTTCTCATTTTTGAATGTCAATTGTATATTCATAATTTACAGAGTATTTTTCAAATACATTCACTTGAAATAAATTTTAAAAACAAGAATAACATGTTATTAGCACCTTTCCATCAATAATCAATGTTTAATTGTGATTATACGGGGAACTTTGAGCTACTGTAGTTGATCTTGCAATAGTTTTTACAGAGAACTCCAAAATATTCATATACAGATATGTATTCTAGATTGTACAGCATAAATCAGATTTAAGATGGTAATTCTAAGCAACAACATGATTTAACATCATCATATCCAACATGCAAGCATAGATCCAATTTTAAACATTTCACAGATCAACAAATAAAAGATTAAAACTGTTTTTAAAAAGGGTTTACTCACCTAGTTTATAAACAGAGAACGTTGCATAATTGCATTTAGATTTCCAGGAATTTGAATTTCCATTTGCATTTTAACTTGCTGTTGATTGAATTTTTCTTGTTGAAGTTTGCTGTTGATTGCTTGTTCTTCAGATTTGGTTACTTGGATCTGAGTTGAATCATAGCTTCTGATTTTACAGATTTGGATTCTGTTTTTGTAGGTTCCAACCGAATCTTGCATTTGATTTTTTTATTTTTCTTTTTATTTTGGTTGAAGAAAAATTACAGAATGATCTTAGCTGAAAAAAATAAACACAGATCTTTCTTTAAACCTAATTAAAAACAAAACTTTCCTTTTTAAAATAAAGGCTTGCCACTTGTTACAAGAATGAAACATTGTATTAACAAATGTCAAGCTCTTTTATTATTTTGTAAACAAGTGTATTTTCTAATTTCTCATGATGCCATGTGTTTAAAGAGGTGATTTATTACATTAATTACTTGTTTAAAAATGAATTAAACCTTAATTACAATATTAATTTAATACTCATGTTATATATATATATATATAACTTAGGAAATGTATTTATACCTTTGTGTTAAATTTATAATTATTTATTAAATTTTATTTTAAAAGTTTAAAATAAAGTTATTATAACTAACATTGATATTATATTTAAAATCTAAATTTGTTTCCAAAAACCAATTTAAAAGAAAACAAATTTTAAACTTTTAAAATAAGGTCCTATTTCAAGCTATTATTCCTTTAATAAAAATAAATCTTCCTTTAAATGTTTTATAAATAAACATAAATTTTAAATAGCTTTTGGAAAAACATTTTTATTAAATTAAATCAAATCAAAAACTTCCAAAGCACTATAAAAACTTATATTCATTATAAATTTGAAAACATATTTTCCTGTTTAAGTTTTATTCATTATTTCTATTTACAATAAATACATACAAACATAAATATTCATTATAAATAGAATATCTTAAATATTAACTTCAGAAATTATTTGAATTTTAAAACAAAACTCCAAATCACAATATATAAACATATATATTATAATTTGAAAATATTTTTATTAAATTTAAATTGAAACAATTTCCTTATTACAATGTATACATATATATATTACAAATAGAATATTTTTATTAACTTAAAAAGATCAATTATTACTAATTACACATATATATTATTATTATTATTTGAAAAGAATAAACATTCAAATTAAATTATCATTATTATTGAGTTTTTGAAAAGGTAACATTTGCTAAATTAGATTAATTATTAGTTTTGAATATATAATATTCGGTTAAATTAGATTTTTAAATCAATATAACTTATTTTAAAATAAATTATAAATGGAAATTATTAAATAAGTATTGCCCAAAATTCCGAGACATCACACACAGTCCCCCTAGGAAAACTATAGGATGTGAGATGGACAATCCACATCAGTTTAAGTAAAATGAATGTGGGATGGATAGTACCTCTTTGATGCAAATAAAGTCTAAAATGGGATGGGTAGTGTTTGAAAATATAAGACAGATAGTCAGGTGAAACTTAGATGGTTAGTCTAACTAATATGGGATGGGAAATCCTAATTGTTTTCAAGTATTCATATCATCATAATATTTTGAAAAATGTATGTTTTAACCATTGTGGATGTACGAGCACAACATATGGTTTTATAAAGGATTTAGGATACTAGTGAGAGGGAAACTGGTTCTGCTAAGTGGCGTGGTCTTATTAGATACCTAAAAAGATTGGCACGTTAGATTATTGTTCAAAACAGACTTCATATTTGACTTGGAGTTTTTGTTTTCCCCGTAAATTCTCGGTTTGATTTTGAGTAGTTTGAGATTTAAGGTTTTTAGGTTTTCTTCTTTGATAAGTAAAGCTTCCGGAGGCATGCAGGAGGCAGATAGTTGTTTAGAGTTTTCTTTTCCGCTGTGTATTTGTTTGTAAAGGCGGATTTATTAGCCTTACACATACTCTGATCAACCAAGGAGGAATGTTTAC
This sequence comes from Allium cepa, assembly GCA_030765085.1. Classification (NCBI taxonomy): domain Eukaryota; kingdom Viridiplantae; phylum Streptophyta; class Magnoliopsida; order Asparagales; family Amaryllidaceae; genus Allium; species Allium cepa. The sequence continues at coordinate 621,876,081 of CM060942.1, forward strand.
ACATTGCTCTCGACGTATTTGTAATAATTATATTTTGCTGAATGTGGTCAACGTTTTTGCGATTGTGTAATGGACATCAAATTTTTTGATTTGAATGTGGAAATATGTTTTTAAATTTTTAAATTTTTTCCATACTTCTATAGTGTGTGTATCAATGTATCTCGCACCGCCGTATTTGGTCGCTGAGAATTTATCATTATGGATGACTACAGCATCCGTAACTGTTAGTTTTGGGCTTCCAAGTAAGTTGATGTTTACATTTGATTTATATAGAAAGAGAATGTTTTAAACCTCTATATATAAAAAACAAAAGTAGAGAAGTAAAATTAAGCTGGACAAAATTTACGCACATAAATTCATTCAAATATAAATAGAACTATATTAATAGGATGATATAGTAGTCATAGATAATAGAATGATATTTATATAGGCATTGCTTTGGATTGCATATTGATAGGTAGACTTTCCTAGATAGTCCCGATCCGAGCTTCTAGGTATGCAACTGCAAGGATAGCCTCTTATATTCTAATTTGATGTTGTGTTTGGGACAATAATTTTCATTCAAAGGAACGGATTGAAAGTGGTGGCTATGGAAGAGGTAAGGTGGTAGATTAGTCTCCAAACAATAATGGGTTGGGATGTATTATTGAGAAATTAAAGAGAACTTTTCTATTTAATTTTCTAGTCTCACTTTTGCTTATTTTTAAAATTTTAAAACTTTAAAAACCCCACCATTGCTCTACTAATATTCGACCATTTATAAGATTATCATAGGCCCTTAATCACTTCAGACTTATTAAGTAATTAACTAAAAATTGAATCCAATTTAGATATGTATCGATGTCATATTCCAAATCATACATATATAAGTTTTATATATGCACCTAATTAATTACTAATGACACCCAAAAAAGACAAATAGCACTTTATACACCAGCCAAATAAATGACTAATATTTAAACTATAGTAATCAGAGATTTCTCTCCCGAACAATTTATTGTTATTTATACAAGATCATGAGACGAATTGATTCGTAAGATATTTGATACCAATAGTAGACTCTCAACCATAAAGTGTTGACTACTTTTCAAACTCTCTGATTGATTAGATTCCCTGTCATGTGTTTCACATCTAGCTTACTGATTTTGATTCCACTCAAAAACCTCTCCGAGCTGTTCACATTGCACAGACAACTCAAAGGAGGTAAGTGATTTGATTAATTTGTAACAATTATAAATCAATTAAAGCATGAGGTATTTTAGAGAATCTATCTATGCAGTTGTGTGACTTATCGGTATACATTCAATCAGCAATTAATATCAAACAATTTGAATATTAATGGTTATACGTCATCTTAGCTAGGGGTATGGCTGTATGGCTAAATTTATTGTTTATACATCTTTTCGGCAAAATATAATTTTACTATCTAAAGCGATATCTAGTAGTAATGATTATTTACACAAATTCTCTTCATCAAAATATATCACTTTAGGACTTACATAATTTGATTTTGATCCAAATTCCAATTTTGTCCACGCTCGACATGGTTAGTCCAAACACAATGCAACAACTTGCACCTTAATGGGCCCGAATTTCGACTAAATCAAAACATAATTCCATTTGGACATGGATTTTTTAGTTTTGGTAACCTGTAATAAACATAAGTATACCAAAGAGCATAAATAACGAATAAGGCTATTATATTCCAATCAACAACATTTCTTGGATATCTAAATGCCTTGTTAGCACCGAGCATAAATGAGAAGACTTCACCATCTACCATTTCCATCTTGCATCAGTAGCTGTCCCTCTAATCTATCCCGTAGGTTGCAATGAAGAGGGGTCAGAACATTCTGGTGACTGGAAATTTGCGTATTTTATAAATGACACTAATTTATGCGGACTGATTCTTATTTAAATGTTACGTCCATTATTTGTGGCTAATCCGTTCAACCGTATGTGCACGTATGATATGGCTAATGACTAGGAATAGTGTTGTTATGGTAACGGCTACCGTTACCATTTCACAAATACTATTACCGTATCATTTTTATTGGTAAGCTACAATTACTTACCGTTACCTTTACCGATAGGCTGCTATACCAAAGACTAGTGTGCTGATAATCTGGTAATTGTTACACTGATAATAGTAAATTACCGTTTGTTTAAAAAAGTCAGAAACTTGACATGTATTTAAAACATAAGCTGCTTCATTGTACAATTTATAGCATTACTTAATAAAAGACATAAGTAAGAAAGAAGTGAAGTGTATTTAACATTATATCACATGATTACTGAATTAATTTAATCATTTGCTTGGTTATAATTGCCTGTAATAGAGAATATTACATGAATATACATGTGTTATAGATTGGCTAGTAAAATTACTACTACCGCTGATTTTGAAGAAATTTTACTAATGATTTATCGTAGAAAATGGTAAATTTACCATTACCATGTCGATTAAATCAGTAAACTGATTTCACTCAAGAATGGTAACCCATTGACTGGTATTTGCACAAAAAATGGCATAAACACACAATGAAGTCATAAATATGAAGAATATCAAGAAAATAAGGAATAGAAAAGAAGAACATACAACTTTTAATAGTGCTTCGACAAATGCTCTGGCCTACATCCACTTAAACTTTGTTATTCAATTTTTATAAATTTTACAAATTATGATTTTATGGATCGATATTCTATGGATCAATAGAGATCCAACAAGGTTCCATGATAAAATAAGAAATTTAGAAAAGAAGAAGAGAAAAATATCCTTTTTCAAGTGCACTCCACCCGATTTATAGGCAAAAATCACTGAGATAATCTTTGAAAATTGTTCCACATGTTCACTATGTCGTGCACGTTCTTCGACAAAATTGGGTTTAACCAATCCAAGGCATCAAAGATCGGCACCGATCCATTTCTCATGGATCGGTACCGAACTGACTTGGGATCAGACCCAAGAGTTTTGTGTGTTTGCTTGGAGTCATGATTTGGATTTTCTTGAGGTTGCTGAGTTTCAAGTTTCCCTTTACATGCTTGGAGTTTAACACGAGATTTGTGTGTGTTTAACCCAAGTTTCATGGATTGGTACCAATCCTTGGCCATGGTTCGGTACCAAACAATCCGCTTGTGGTTTTCGCATGGGTTTCTTCGGGTCTTGCTTGGAGTATCCCCAAGGCTATTGTTCTTTGAGATTTTTCTCATCTCCTCTGAGTCCAAACCAAGGATTTTGTGGGTTTTTCTCCGAGTTTATTTGAATTTTCAACTTTTTGTTCGTTTTTTGATATTTCCTATTCCTTGCCTTTTTATGATGTTTTGCAAGTCGTTGGGACATTTCTTCATGGTTTGTTCGTCTCATTCAATCATTTAAGTCTGTTCAAAGACTGTGGTAAATTCGACCGTAAACACTTAACCTTCAAAGCATGCCTTGGGAAAGGAAGATGTGTTTTTCTCAAGAATAAAATTGAAGGTTATGAATCACTAGTAATTGAATCTTAGCTATTAACTGATCAAACCATGGCGAATCGTCCATTTACTTCAACTTCACCTCTAAGCAAAGGTAATTCCAAACTGCTATAGCTAAGGACTTAAGTCCTTGCTTGAGTGTTAGTTACAAATCATCATCATTCTATGTTCTCTCGAAATTATCATATCGTATATCATAAACAAAAATCGACCCATGTTTGTCCAGGACTTAGCAATCATATATCAAAATCAATATTATCCCTTTTTCGCCTAGGATACCATTTTCATGAATTGAGCATATATCGGGTAACCAAAGGCCAATGACTTATCGGTTGAAATGCTATTTATAAATTTATCCAGTTTCACATAGTATCCAATTATAAGAACGCTCAACCGTATCGAAGGAATGACTTTCGTCAATCATTTGATTATCATGAGTTATTAATCTAGGCAGTGCGTTGCCACCGATTGGAGCAACGTTTATAAATCGTCCAAAATCGCTCGACATCCTATCATAAATGAGCCCGACCAAACTGAGGCAATGACGCAATCTTATGATTACTATCAAATTGTCTCAAACTCACGCCGCGTTCAACTTTAAAGTCTTGATTTTCGATTTCTTTTGGATCACATTATAAATATCCAAGTTAGATTTCGTTATCATTTGATCATGTTATCAATAGCTAATTCAATTCATGATCTCTATGAATCATTAGTTGATCCTCGATCTCTCTGGATCATTAATTCAATCATCAATCACTCTGGATCGTTCATTCAGCCCATGACATCTTGGGATCATTAGTTAAATCCTCGACATGATCATTAGTTAAATCCTCGATCTCTCTAGATTATTAGATCGATCTTTATGGATTGTTAGTCTAATCATCAATCACTTTGGATTGTTAGTTCACGTTGAGTCCAACCCGCTCACTCTCCGACGAGAGGACTCAATGACCAACAAGTCCAACTACTCACTCTTAGTAAAGGGACTCACTATGCCGTACAAGTTCAATCTAATCTCACTCCAATAAGGGGACTTGAACCTTACGGTTCATCGTGTCGTCCCTTTGGTCTAAAGAACCGCATATAATCAGATCGCAGATCAGTCTCAACAGGTAACCAATCTCCGTTGCTATCTCATAATCAATACCAGTCATCACATTTGTGTAATTTTTGGTTTCAAATATTTATCAAGAAATTATCAAGTAATCATGAGGCTTAAATCAAGTGCAACAATCAAACATCTATAACATCTAATTCTATCGAGGATCGCTTTTAGATTTCCAACTTAGAACGTGCCTAGGGAGCAATCGAGATCTCATATACGTGTAAATGGTATGATTGCAATATTGCATTATTCATTCGAAATAAAAAATAAAGTGAGGGAATCAAACCTAACACTAGTATATCCCGATCATGGGATGATCATTCTCGGCCAAGATCCATGGTTGCATCCAGATATCATAGTCATAGATGGTTGTTGCTCTTGCAGCACTACTACAGGTTATGTTGTGGTAATTTAATTTTTGACACATCATTGTGAGTGGTTACTCCGACTTGCTCTTTGAGTTAGTTCTCCATTGTGACGCTTGTACCAACGGGGCTTTCCAAATTTAATTCCTGTTGTTATGCATTTTCACTCTGATCCGCGTTTCGCAGCTTAACATCATTCTTAGGAAACACTCCATCTTGTTTGGATTCTAAGTCTAGGTCAATCATGCCCTCATGATTTATTCGATCGGTATCGATTTATTCTTGGGGATCGGTACCGAGCTGTAGCAATCCCTCCACTTCGTTTCATTATATTCTTAGGCACATTCTAGCTTCAAGTTCAAGTGTGCCCCAACTTTAGCCATTCTCAATTGTCCCATCCTTCTAAAGAACCCCTCCATTATTTCTTCTCATCGAGCTGTCAATCTTTTTTGCATTTTTTATCATCATTCTCTTCATCTAATCTTTGGATATGTAAATGGATGCGAGGTTTAATTTTAAGGACACCTCCTGACTTCCCTCATATTCTTGCTAACCTCCTCCAATCACGGATCTTCGTGTTAGGCCTTTTCATCTTCTTCAAATTTGCATTTCAAGCCATTAAATCCGAGTCCTCTTAGTGAAAGAACCAAAATGTTTGTGCCAAAAATGGCATAAACAGCTAGTGGAGCAATAAATACGAAAATTATTAAGAAAAAGCTAGAAAATAGAAAAGATGAACACATAATTATTATAGTTGTTCATAAAATGCACTTGCCAGCGTCCACTTAAACTTTGTTATTTTATTTTTGTTGCTTTTACAAACTTGATTTTGTGGATGGGTATTCTGCCGGTCGGTATTTTATGGATTAACGGAGATCCAACAAGGTTCCATGGTAAAATTTAAAATTCAAAAAAGAAAAAAAAAAGGAAAATTTCCCTTTTCAAGTGCACTTTACTCTATTTAGGCGAAAATCACTGAGATAACCATTAGAAATTGCTCCAAACGTCCACCATGTCGTGCTCATTCTTCCATAAAATCTCAGGGTCAACCGATCCAAGACTTTATCGATCAGTATCGATCCATGACTTATGGATCAGTACCGAACTGACTTGAGGTTATACCTGAGAGTTTTGTGTATTCATTGCAAACCATGACTTGGATTTTCTTAAGGTTGCTGAGCTCTGAGTTTCCCTTTGCTTGCTTCAAGTCTAACCTAAGATTTTTTATGTGTCCGGCCTGAGTTTCTTGGATTAGTACTGATCCATGGCCTGGTCATGCTTAGGGTTTTTGCATGTGTTCCTTTGGGTCTTATTTGAATTTTTTTAAGGCTCATGTTTTTATCTTTTGTCGAGTCCAAACCGAGGATTTTTCTCCAAGTTAACTTGAATTTCTAAATTTTCAACATTTTTGCTAATTTTTGGTATTTCCTTTTTCTTTCCTTTTTATGATGTTTCCTAAGTCCATGGTTCGCTTATTCATCGTTTATTTTAAATCAGTCATTTATGTCTGTTCGAAGACTTCGGCAAACTCTACCATAACAACTGGTAATGGCATGGTAATGGAAAAGTCACCATTACCATAACATCTCTAAGTAGAAAATGATGGGTATTATAACCTCTATAGGTCAGATAGTCTCTTACCTTACAAGCTAAATGAACGGTCACACTAAAATACTATGGAAAACCTGCCTGTACTACACCGCTGTCTTACTAAGACTGGATCTCTAGCAAAGCATGCTTTGAATCCAACAAAATTTTATAAGGGGCGGAGTGTTAGGAAAAATTCAGCAAAGCCATGGAATGGACACAAATTAGTTAGAAACTACGCTTAAGGTAGGATATGTGCCTATTTGAAAATAGCTATTTCTAGAAGAATATTGATAAGATTTAGATCTTGAATCTTATGAAAGGGTCATTATAGAAGTTATGTTTCATAAATTTATTAAAAAGGAATAATGATAACCACAACTTTAGGTTCCAACTTCGTAACACAAAACGATCAATTTTTATTTCTATTTTTTCCTTGTTCGTATAAATACAAAATTTTCTCACATGTAATATTCACAAAATACCTAATTCCTGAACAAATGTTCTATTATTTATAAAACATACGGAATGATTTATGTATAAACATGAATAAATATGGATAGTTCAAGTCAAATAGCATGATGATCCGTGTATGTTATATACATTGACGTGCATTGATGCAGCCAAAAGCTTGTTAGGACATTATTGAAGATGTAATTTGAAAATTTGAACTACATAATGAAAAATGGAACGTTAGCTTCCAAACTATTGTTATTATATATATAGTTTAGCAACTACGTCCTCACAGTAAATTTAAACTTAATTATGTTAATTCATTTGATATACATACATACATACATACATACATACATATATATATATATATATATATATATATATATTCAAAAAACATACAAACACAAACGTACGTACATACATACATATATACATGTGCGTGTGATAAGCATTCAAATACATAACATGCAAAATATTTAATTAGCCAATATAGCATACATTTTATTTATACAAAATTCAAACAATATTCATAGGAATTTCGATTCAAAATAGATTTTCAAAGCACCAATTTAAAAAAGTGCAATAAAAATCAACAAAAAATTAGATAGAGGAGCAAGAAATTTAACTAAACTATTGGCATAAGCAGCAAAAAGAAACTAAAAAGTATAGTATGTTCAAAAGGTATTGAATGCCTGATCATAATAAGGTGATGTAAAACTATATATTCATAAATTCACACCAATAGCCACCAACAGTATACACATAAGATGTTCACCGTCTTAATTGAAATGGCAACGATTAAAGATGGATTAAGGAAAACTAAGGAGGCATCAGTTTCATTCGGTGCCTAAGATTTTTGGATCTATCTTGAGGGAACTAAAGCAAGGGAGAAAAACTATTATAAAAAGAAAGAAATTAACATATTCAAACCTGCTGTAATGTTAGAAAATGGGTGAATAAACGTGGAATTAATTAAAGGAAACAAAAGGAATTGATATGTATTGGAAAAATTAAAGCAAGAGAAAATGAGAAAAGTAGTTTAAAAGGAAAGACTCTATCAAATTCGTAACATATGTGCTATGAGCAAATGTGAGATAAACGTGGAACTAATCATCGATAATAAAAGGAATTAATCTTCTTGAGAAAACTAAAGCAACAAAAAATGAGAGATCATTATAAAATGAAATAACATAAAAGATTATAGCCACTGTAATGTAAGAAAATGAGAGGCTAACTATGGGATTAATTGGATGTAATAAAAGATCAACGTTTTGTATGTTGCAGCCTTAATTTGATGCTCTAATATCCAGGTTAAATCATTAGAAAATGGTAGATTTAATCTAGAATTAATTAGAGGTAATAAAAGATTGACTTTTTGTATGCTACAACCTTAATTTGATTCTTTAATCTCTGGGTTGAATTCAAAAATGTGAAACATGGAATGTCTAAATTGTAAATTAAAACCCCAAATTGTGGACAAGGCAATATTTGGACCGAGATAATTGTCAGCAATGAAGGGAAATGGTTGCAATTATGGTTTATATATAATGGAATAGATGTTTAACTTGAATGTTCATTTAACAAATATCAATTATATCTAACAAATTTGTGAATGTCAATATACTAATTTTATAAATATTTCAAAAATTTTGATTTTACATAATTTGTAAAGTAATCAAAATATTTTAATATATATAACTAAATGCAACGGGTTAGAGTACGCAATTGGTTGTTGGAGCAGACAAGAGGGACACATGGAGGCAATAGGGAATGCATGTAGTGGGAAGATATCATAGTTCTCTTGCGCATGCAGATGAAGTGGCAGCGAAAGACTGCAGATGAATGACGATGTAGCTTTGGCTAGGAGAGCGCTTGGTTAGTGGGATAACTTGGGCGAGCGGAGGATGGCATGCGGTGGAAAAGGTTTAGTGATTGCAGTTAATTTTTATTTAGGAAAAAAGAAAACTAAAATGAGGCGGAGAGTGGGTCGAGTCTGTTTCAATCGTTATATAAATATATATATGTATGTATGTATGTATGTATGTATGTATGTATCCATTGCCAAGCTGGATTTCAATTTCTCATGTCCACCCAAAGAAGTTAGACTGGTGCCGAAAACATAAGATGTGAAATTTAAGGCGCTAAAAAGAATTCTAAATCAATGCATATTATGAACATGAATTTTCACTTCTACTTTTCTAGATATATTTCACACTTAAAATATTGAATTCTATGGGATTGAGTTTGACATATATACAATGCATACCATAAGATGATTAAGCTCATGTGATTTAGAGTTAAAAACGAATGATTGATGTTTCAGTATAGCAGGATATAACGTTTGGGAATACAGAAAAATTTACTTTATTATATTCTAGATTTGTCGTCATAAGTGCGGAGAAAAAATATAAGTTGTACTGTCTGATTATTGAATTGAATTTTAGAAGAACTTCTACTTTTTTTTGGAAGAAAAGAATTAGGAAAAATATCTATATGGAAAAAAAAAATCTAAGAAAAGAAAGCAACGTTTTATTAATTTAATTATGTTCCTTACTTTTTTTATTTAGTACCCCATTTACCCCGCCTTATGGTTGTCCTTTCATAACAATGGATTTTATAAATAATCTCCAACCACCTAGGATTTTGCAGTTAAAGTTACAATAGAAGACCAAACCTTTTTCTGATGATCAGTCGTCTTACTTCCCATTATAAACACAACAATATTTTTTTTGAAATGGTACTTAGATACAACATGTCACTGAGACAACAAACCACAAATCATATGCCAATAAATGTTCGAATCACGCTACGTGAGTTTCGAACTTGTGACCTCTCGCACCAAAGTCGAATCAGTTAACCACTTGAATAATGGTGCTTTTCAATACAGCAATATTTACATCTCACAAATCAAAAGAGATAGGATGTTAATTCTTATTGTCTGCCACTTACACAAAAAAGACTACATGGAAAACAAAAAGGAAGTACTTTTGAAATATTACGACTGTTCGAGTATGAATTTTTCACAAAACGTAAATATTATCGTGCTTATAACCTATCCAAAACTGGGACTAATCCGATAAATATTGTATCAGATGAACATTGATTTTTTTTGCATAAAAAAATTGAATGTTAGTGTAACGATGTATATAATACTTGATAGATGGGGTCAAAATATCTAAGGGGTTCGACAAGAAGTCACATTTTTCGTTTGATTTTGTAGTAATATCAAATAAAATGGTTAACGTGAAGGTCATTTTCATAAATATCAAATACATTTAATAAATCAGTAAATACAAAATATAACAATTTAGAAGATGTTTTAAAGTGTCAATTTTGCATAATCTATAGAATAATCAAAATATTTATAATCAAGGTTGTAAAAATCACTAGGCAGATGCTGGCCTGTAATCATGGACTAAGGATTAATCGCTTGGGCGAGAATTAATTGAAGATTAATCGAAGCTAAACGTTTTTGATAAAATCATGTATTTTGGATGAAATTTTAGTATTTAGTATTGACTGATCCATAATGGGATACATGGATTTGGATGAGTTTGAAAGCAACTACAGAAATAAAATCGTTTGAAACAAATATTTTGATTGTTATAAGAGGCATCAAGCCTAAATTGGTGCATATAAACCGGTTTACATACTTCGATAATGCAGTAGGTCTCATCTAGACGGGCTAGGAAAAAGCCTAGGTTGTAAGACTAGAGTAGCGCCTAGGTGGAAGCTTAGAAGGATTTTTACAATAGAGTTTACAAACGAATTCTAAAGCAATGCATATGAAATGAATGAATTAGGAAGTTGAATTTTCACTCCTAATTTCAAAGAAATATATTTCACGGTTAAAATTATGACTTTTATGAAATTGAGTTTTACATACATACATACCAGGAAACAAATACCTTCATGCAATTCGGTGATAAAAAGAATGATTGATATTTCAACATAGAAAGATATAACGTTTGAGAAATAAAAAAATTACTATTATTAATTTATCTTTAATAATAATTGTAATAGCTTTGCTGTCACATTTTTTGGTATCAACGCGAACTAACAAAAACGCCATCTATATATTGTCAAATATTAGCCATTTAAAAATAGGATCTAATATTAAACTTATTTTACAAATTCAAATGTCTCTAGATGAAGGATCTAACGATTAAAAATGCTTTATGAATTCGAAACACTTTTAAAAATAGAATCTAAAATTAAACTTTCTTTATAAATTTAGAATACTTCTTTACAAATACACAAATCTTAATACCACTTGAAAATATTAAAAAAAATCATTTTTTATCGATTTAAACATATAAAATTTATAAGGAAAATAATTCACGCGCGAAGCACTCGTTATTCTATATTTGTTGTCAATGAGTGGTATTGTTTTGATTATTAGAATGAATTTTTGAACTTTCAACCTTTCCTTCTTAGTGGAAGAAAAGAACAAGGGAAAATATCTATATGGAGAAAACAGGATTTTGTTAGTTTAATTCTTTTCATTGGTTCACTAAAAAGTTTCTTATTTGGTGCCTCATTTGCCCCTCTTATCTTCAGCATTTCAAATTGAATGCATTGAAAATAATGCTATTCACACTTTCATTTTGATAAAAAATAAAAATAAAAATAAAGGGGACGCAAAGTGTGATCATGTTCAGGAAAAATTTGAAGTTCAACCTCTGTACTGAACATCTAGAAGATACGATTATATTTATTATCTAAATTCAAATGAATAGAGAGACAAATGAACTATGATCAAAATAAAATCTTTAAGAATAAATGGAAAAGGGTGCATGTACCATACATGACCCAATCAATGCAGAAAATATTCATGATCATTTCAATTATTCCTGATCATCTTCAAATTTTAGTATCTATATAAAGACCAATTCCTTCTCATACACAACCACTGAAGAAAAATCCTCAAAATGGAAGTCGCATTTCTAGTTCTTCCATTTACTTTCATTCTTTTTCTGCATCCAATGCTTACAAGCTCCATAAGCTTCAAAATCGGGACTCTTCCCCAACAACGCAAACCACTTAATGGAATTCTCCATTGGCACACCTCCTGTAAAAGTGCGTGCAATCCTCGACACAGGAAGTGATCTTTTGTGGTCGAGATGCAAGCCATGTACTGAATGCAGCGGTAGGTCGTTTCCTGTGTTCAACCCTCAAGCCTCTTCCACGTACAAAAAGCTTCCTTGTGGTTCAACTTTTTGCAAGATTGTTGATCCAGCTGCTTGCTCTAAAGGTTCCACTTGCCAGTATTTTGCTGGCTATGGTGATGGATCTTTTACCGCTGGTATACATAATTTTCTCTATTCTTCATATAGCTTTCTTTGATCAATTTTGTCCCCATGTTGATGCAGATTTATAGTTATATCTCTAAAACTTTACGGTGATATATAGGTGCAGTAATTTTGATGATTGTCAAATGAAGAAAACAAATCAAATATCAAAAAATATAATAAATGATACGACAAAACATTAACCTGGCAGATTTCGTTTACATTTTTTTACATTATACAATAAAAACATTAAAGAAGTCGGATTTCACAAAAAGGAAAAAAGGGAAAAAACAGTATGTAATATTTTTAAGATATATAAATTTGATGTCTACATTATTATTATTATTATTGAAGCTATAATATCGATGAACTTCAAGTTTCTAAAATGCAGTATGTCAAAATAAAATATTCAAATAAAATTTAAATTATTTACAAAAAATAAAAAATTTAAGATTTCATATCTTTTGACAACTTCTGAAAGAGAAAAATATATTGATTGTAGGCAAATTAATAATCATGTTAAAAAATTGATTAATTTACCATTTTCTTTACTTCTTTCCTCTTTTTCCCCCCTATTTACATGATTTTTCCATTTTTATTCAATAGGGTCTAGATTGTTTACCAAAACACTTGGGATTGTTAATCAGAACACTTTGGATCAATATATTTTTGCTCGTGTTTAATAAAATGTACATATCAGTTTTTTTCCACTATATTTGCATGTTTAATAAAATGTACATATCAGTTTTTTTTTCCACTAAATGACAGGCACTCTCTCAAGCGAAACAATCACATTCGCCACAACAGACGGTCGCTCCGTATCAATACCAAACATTGTATTCGGGTGTGGCCACAACAACAGCGGCAGCATAGACGGAAATCAAGTGGGCATAGCCGGCTTCAGGCCCGAGCCCATCTCCATTCTTTCCCAATTAAACCCCCTCATCAAAGGAAGATTCTCCCACTGTCTAGTCCCCTTCCACCAAAAATCATCCTTCAGCACCATGCACTTTGGTGACGCGGCCGTAATCTCCGGCAAAAACGTAGTATCCACTCCATTAGTCGACCCTAAAATTTACTCCGTCACTCTCGAAAGCATCTCCATTGGAGGGAAGAACATAAAGGTAAAGGCATCCTCAAATGAAAAGGGGAACATGTTCATCGATTCAGGCACAACTGTCACGCTATTAAAGGCTAATGTGTTGAAACAACTTGCTGATGAAGTTTCTGCTCTTGTTAAGATTCCAATAACCATGGACCCTGGCAACACGTTCTACTGTTTTAGGGCAGGGTCGAGGGATAAGTTTCCAGCTATGACGTTTAACTTTGAGGGAGGTGCAAGGTTGGTGATGAAGCCATATAACACGTACACGCCGCCTAGTCCGGATGGATTGGTTTGTCTAGTAATGCAGGCAACTGGTGGGATGCCTGTATTCGGAAATACTGTACAGCAGAATTTCCATATTGGTTATGATCTGGTGAGGAAGAGGGTTTCTTTTGCGCCTACGGACTGTTCTAAAATGTCAAGATGAACAAGATACTTGTTTATGTGAATGATTTTGTTGGTGTTATATATTGAGCGATTAGTGACCTGAAATAAATTTTCTGGAAAGAAATTGACAGATAATTGACTTCATGATTTCTTCCTAATGTACTTCATCACTTTCCATTTCATATAAATTCTCGTTTTATTACGAATGTGTATTAAACTTATTAGAAATGAATAAAGCTAAAACTATTGAATGAAGAAGAGAGTACATAAAGAAATGCTAGAAATTTTATAAAAAGATGGAGAATTGAATTTGACACCAAGCAAGAGAAATGCGTATTTTACAAATGAGAAAAAGATTTTTATTACAAACTTCGGTTATAACTTTTTCGTTGATTCCTAATATGACTAACCCTAATTTTTGCTAGGGTTTGATGTTCTGAAGAAACTGAGTAAATGAAGTAATGAAGTGCAGCTAGGGTTAGTAGAATAAGACGCATAAGCTGGTCTGGTGTATTAACGGGTATTGTACCAGGTCTATTTGGGCTTTGGGCCTAGGTAATTGCTTTTTCAAAAAAAAAAAACGTTTTTGTTGATTGATTACTATTTAGAGAAAGCACTGATGTTTACAGCAGCACATCTCATAAATGGATGGTTGAGATATTTTTAATACATGTCCAAATTTTAGAATCTTCAATATAACTTAATTATCTTCATAAATATCAAAATTAGTATTGCTCAAAATAATTAATGTTTCCAAAATAATCAATGTAGATCAAAATCAAATTTATTTTCAATGGATGAGTTAATAAGTGAAGACATTAATTTCAATGACGAATTTAGAATCTCAGGCAAAGGAAGAGGGAAAAAATTTAATTCGTTTAAAAAACGGAAAACGGAATTTTACATCTAATGAATATTATGTTCTTTAAATACACAAATAAATATCTTCAAGTATCGGGCAACTTCTAGAAAAAGGGCTATGATATTCACATGAGAAACCATACTCGCTTTATGAGCGATGGTCGGGGGGTTAACAGCCAAAGCAGCAATGTCAAATAATAGAACGTTTCCATTGAATATTCCAATCCTAAATGTTTAAAAGCATGTTATAATCATGGATTTGACATTTAAGATTTGGACATCTTACTTTTCAAGGCTTAAACTAGTTAAAAGAAAATACGGTAAAAGGTTACCATCCATTAATCACATTAATCAATCGTGTGACGAATGCTTATTCGAAAAGCAATCAACAAAAAGGTTTTCAAAAGAATCCACAACAAGAGCTAAAAAGCCATTAGAACTAATTCATACAGATAGATCTGGTCCAATAAAAATGTATGTACTTGGAAAAGGTAATTATTTTGCAATTTATTAATTATTTTAGTAGAAGAACATGAGCATGTTTCCTTAAACAAAAACCGGATGTGTTTGAGACCCCCTTCACCAAACTTGATTTTGTAACTCCAAGAAAATCTCGCAATCTTTCAAAATCTTCATGCTTCAAACGTCTTTATGAAAATATCCGGTACCTGATCTTTTGAATTAATACACTTTGTGTGGACTCCTTTTCTTTGTAATGCGTTCTCAAATAAAATGACAAGGTCTATCGATATGCGAACATCAATCGTGGAAGACGGGTTCTTCGCAAGGGCTATGCCTGACTTGTTGTATGTACAACGTTTGCTGCATTATTAACTCCTTCAAATAGTTCTTAAAACCAAATTATATGATGAACACAAGTTGAAGCAGCAACATATTCATCTTCACAGGCGGAAAACGTCACAATTGGTTGTTTTTTGAACTGCAAGTGAAAGTTGTGCCTCTCGTGAAGAAAACAAATCCACTTCTACTTTTGTGACCATTAACATCTCCAATCCAATCAGTATCACTATTGTTACACTCATTTTCCGAAACGTTGTCTAAGACAAATTGATGCAAGCACTGGACCGAATGAACCACTCTCATAATAGAAGTTGAACTACGAAAAGGAATCAAGAAGAAAAGGAAAAGTCCAGATAGTACTACGCCCAAGCATTAAGTCAGTGGCAAAACATAAGAACTGCGTCTTCCCATCGAGCATACGTTTGGCTTATAGTACGGTGCCGGTAACCTGAGATAGCCACAAAGTATGGAGACTGCTCTACAATCCTAACACTTACTTCTCTTGGAACTGGACCAACTCACAGCGAAAGTTATGCTCGAATTTCAAGAAACTTTCTCTTATTGGATTTATATTGGACCAATGAGGTCTAATTTATTTAGAACATTTCTAAATTTTATTTAAATAATAGCTCTTATTTTATTTAAATTTATAAATTATATACCATTTTATTTAATTTATATTTTGTACATATAAATATACACATATGTATCATATACATATATGCATGTATGTGCGTGTGTAACATGATAACCCATGCAAAGAATAACATACATGTATATAGATGCTGAAATTTATATCGCAACAGACATATTAGCCTATCCAGTATGTATTGTATGTTGTGCAAATGTATGTATGTAAGTTTGTTATTTATATAAATATCGAATGTATGTATGTATGTATGTAAATGTATAAACAAATTTTATTCAAATAATTTTACAAGGATGAAAATATTTAAACACTTGTGTGTGTATACACCAGTACGAGGCAAATGTAAAGTAACATGGTAAAACAACATTATTAACTTGTGTACATGTCTTAAAATTTGTGTACATGCTCTAAAATTTACGCTGGGGAAAAAGAAGATATTTTAACCACAGAGAGCATGGTCCAAGCAACAAATTTTTAAAAACATACAATGTTTGTTCTCCTAACAGCTTAAAATCTGGTACATTAACATTCAAACTGCATAACTGCAAAATGCGTAGTTGCAGGTGGAATACAATAAGGCCATTTCAGTATATGAAAACGATGACAAAATATCGAAACAATTATTGTACAAACGGAAAAAACAAACAAAGTCACAATATTCTTCATTTTCGGCCATTGAAAAATGTGTTCCACGGTTGAAGTATTGAAGCAAGAAGAAGAATAATGCCTAGAAAAGTGAAAAGGATTTTTATTACAAACTTCGGTTATAACTTTTTTGTTGATTCCAAAAATGACAAACCCTAATTTTTGCTAGGGTTTGATGTTTTGAAGAAACTGAGTAAATGAAGTAATGAAGTCCGGCTAGGGTTAGTAGAATAAGATGCATAAGCTGGTCTGGTGCATTAACGGGTATTGTACCAGGTCTATTTGGGCTTTGGGCCTAGGTAATTGCTTTTTCAATAAATAAATAAATAATAATATGCTTTTTGTTGATTTATTACTATTTAGAGAAAGCACTCATATTTATAGTAGCACATCTCATAAATGGATGGTTGAGGTATTTTTAATACATGTCCAAACTTTAGAATCTTCAATATAACTTAATTATCTTCGTAAATATCAAAATTAGTATTGCTCAAAATAATTAATGTTTCCAAAATAATCAATGTAGATCAAAATCAAATTTATTTTCAATGGATGAGTTAATAAGTGAAGACATTAAATTCAATGACGAATTTAGAATCTCAGGCAAAGGAAGAGGGAAAAAAATTTAATTCGTTTAAAATACGAAAAACAGAATTTTATATCTAATGAATATTATGTTCTTTAAATACGAAAACAAATATTTTTAAGTATTGGGCAACTTCTAGAAAAAGGGCTATGATATTCACATGAGAAACCATGCTCGCTTTATGAGCGATGGTCGAGGGGATTAATAGCCAAAGCAGCAATGTCAAATAATATAATGTTTCCATTGAATGTTCCATATAATGACCCTAAATGTTTAAAAGCATGTTATAATCATGGATTTGACATTTAAGATTTGGACATCTTACTTTTCAAGGCTTAAACTAGTTAAAAAAATACGGTAAAAGGTTACCATCCATTAATCACATTAATCAATCGTGTGACGAATGCTTATTCGAAAAGCAATCAACAAAAAGGTTTTCAAAAGAATCCACAACAAGAGCTAAAAGCCATTAGAACTAATTCATACAGATACATCTGGTCCAATAAAACTATATGCACTTGGAAAACGTAATTATTTTGCAATTTATTAATTTTTTTAGTAGAAGAACATGAGGTTGTTTCCTTAATCAAAAACCGGATGTGTTTGGGACCCCCTCCACAAACTTGATTTTGTAACTCCAAGAAAATCTCGTAATCTTTCAAAATCTTCATGCTTCAAACGTCTTTATGAAAATATCGGGTACCTGATCTTTTGAATTAACACACTTTTTTTGGACTCCTTTTCTTTGTAATGCATTCTCAAATATAATGACAAGGTGTATCGATATGCGAACTTCAATCGTGGAAGACGGGTTCTTCGCAAGGGCTACGGCTGACTTGTTGTATGTACAACATTTGTTGCATTATTAACTCCTTCAGTAGTTCTTAAAACCAAATTATATGATGAACACAAGTTGAAGCAGCAACATACTCATCTTCACAGGCGGAAAACGTCACAATTAGTTGTTTTTGAACTCCAAGTGAAAGTTGTGCCTCCCGTGAAGAAAACAAATCCATACTTTTGTGACCATCAACATCTCCAATCCAATCAGTATCACTATTGTTACACTCATTTTTCCAAAACGTTGTCTAAGACAAATTGATGCAAGCACTGGACCGAATGAACCACTCTCACAATAGAAGTTGAACTACGAAAAGGAATCGAGAAGAAAAGGCAAAGTCCAGATAGTACTACGCCCAGGCTTTAAGTCAGTGGCAAAACATAAGAACTGCGTCTTCCTATCGAGCATAGGTTTGGCTTATAATACGGTGCCGGTAACCTGAGATAGCCACAAAGTATAGAGACTGCTTTGCAATCCTAACACTTACTTCTGTTGGAACTGGACCAACTCACAGCGGAAGTTATGGGCGAATTTCAAAAAACTTTCTCTTATTGGATTTATATTGGACCAATGAGGTCTAATTTATTTAGAACATTTCTAAATTTTATTTAAATAATAGCTCTTATTTTATCTAAATTTATAAATTATATACCATTTTATTTAATTTATATTTTATACGTATAAATATACACATATGTATCATATACATATATGCATGTGCGTGCATGTGTAACATGATAACCCATGCAAAGAATAACATACCTGTATATAGATGCTGAGATTTATATCGCGAAGGACATATTAGCCTATCCAGTATGTATTGTATGTATGTAGGTTTGTTATTTATATAAATATCGAATGTTTGTATATATGTAAATGAATAAACAAATGTTATTCAAATAATTTTACAAGGATGAAAATATTTAAACACTTGTGTGTCTGTGTGTGTATATAACCTTTATATATATACACCAGTACGAGGCAGATGGAAAGTAATATAGTAAAACAACATTATTAACTTGTGTACGTGTCTTAAAATTTGTGTACATGCTTTAAAATTTACGCTGGGAAAAAAGAAGATATTTTAACCACAGAGAGCACGGTCCAAGCAACAAATTTTTGAAAACATACAATGTTTGTTCTACTAACAGCTTAAAATCTGGTACATTAACATTCAAATTGCATAACTGCAAAATGCGTTGTTTTTATTGGAATACAATAAGGCCATTTCACTGAAAACGATGACATAATAACGAAACAATTATTGTACAAACGGAAAAAACAAACAAAGTCACAATATTCTTCATTTTCGGCCATTGAAAAATGTGTTCCACGGTTGAAGTACTGAAGCAAGAAAAAGAATAATGCCCAGAAAAGTGAATAATGTGAATGCAGTTGTCTTCAATGCACCTGTGCATTTACGCATCATTGCCAATTCTGTTATTATTGTTATATGTTAGTATGTTGGGTTTCTATCCAAAGCCAGCACCATAAGCCACCATTCAACAGTTCTAAAAATACTTTGCTAACAATATAAATTTAAATCAGTATGAGTATGAATTGATATCTACTATGAATGCTCCTGCGCAGTGGTATTAGTTAAATTTCCCATTATCAAACTAACACTTGAATATGAAAGATCATTAGTTTAAAAATTATAATTAGTGCAAAATCGCTTTGTTTCATTAAAATTTTATGGGATATTTTTTCCACATGATAATATACAAAAGATGATGGGCTTGTTTTCTAATCATCATATTCATACCATTTTATACTATTCTTTGGGGTGTCATTGTTTATCTTTTATAAACTTTTTGTAAAAGTAGTGTGTGCAGCATATTAATTTGAACAATGAAGTGAAAATGTGAATATAGATGAAAGTGATACTGGCTGTAGGTTGTGTTTGCATTTTAGATGTTTGCATTTGTTACGCACGTCCTCGTCTATGGTTGGCCAACTCGACTTCTCTTGCATCGCTTTCCATCCTTCTTGTCAAGCTCTTTATGCTAACCGACATTGTTCTCGCTGTTGAACATTCATCCGCTTATCATGGAAAATTTGAAATAAATTATGTCAAAATGGTAATGGATAAAATATCATCAACTACGTGCTGGTAATACACATTTTTATGCTAGAACACGCAGACATAATTTATGCAAATTTCAGCTTATTCCATGTTAGAATGCTACAATGATGCATCATTCAATAACACTGTGATAGTCATTTATAATCAATAAATATTTATATGGTGTGTGACAACTGTCATTCTATAGAACCTTATTACATAGCAGTTGAGCAATGCAAAGTGAAATATAAGTATAAGAATAGTAGTGAATAAACATTGATAGCCTGTAAGAAGTAAGTATGTATAACTTGTTCCAATAATAGTGAGAGAGAAAAAATAGAATGGAGATATTCAAAGATGAATGGTAGTTTAAGTAGTGTTGTAATCGTTGTTGTTATGGATTAAATAATAAAAAAAAAATTTGGATTCTATAATAAAAGTATGAATTATTCAAGTGAGGCAAAGTCAACAATTATGACTGTTAGCTTTTTGAAAGCATGTTGTCTAAATTGCTTGCAGTCGGTAAAAGAAAACAACTAAATGGTGTTACCCTAAATTCTTGGATCTCTGCCTTTGAATTACTTCTCCTCCACTAAATCCTGGAGCTAAATGGTTTTCTGAAGGAAAAGAGAAAGAAGGATAAAAATATCTAAGTTTAGATAAGCATGACATAAGCTATTAATTGATAAACGGTAATAAATTGCACAACCAATCTTAGATATGCAGTAAATATGGAAACTAAAAATTTGTAGCTGAAGGATATAAATGCCACAAATTGAAAATTCAAGTGATAAAAGTTTATTGGGTGTATCATACAAAAAATTAAATATGAAAACAATGGTTAAAGATGGAAAAAGCTATTAACATACCATTAAAAGCTTGGAAATAACATTGAGTAATAAATCTATCTGATAATCAATTCATGTGGATAATGGTATTAGTAAATATTACAGGCGTTTTGAATCATGGAAACAATATAAATATTTGTTAATAAACGTTATCATAGATTTAATTTTAATTCCTTAAAAAAAAGATGTTTGCACTAAATTTTGAAACTTAATTTGTCGGTTGGGTAAGTATCATTAAGATAAATAAAACTTTAATTAGGCAATATAATTAAGTGTATCGTAAAGAAATTTCATAGACCAAATCAATGGGTATGAAAGTAGAAACATCCTTTACATACGATTAAAGCCTAAGCAAATAATATGGCGGTTGTTTGTATAATATACTACAATATTCTCACTATCGAATCTCCTATTCTTTGAGTTAAATAGTTTGTTTTGTTCGCATTTTGTATAGTAAATATTCAGTGCAATATAGAGTGATATACGGTCAATTCTTTATTGTGATTTAAGACCAAAAATTACTTAATACATGAAAGAGGAATGTTTGAAAAAATAAACAAACATGTTTTCTAATGTCAGTTGTTGATTTAGCATAGAAAAGCCAAAAAATAATTAATACGTGCCATGGTATGTAGAAATTCACAAAAGGAAATTTATTCAGCCATATGTATTAAATATGGACACTAGAAATTAGTATTGAAGAATATAAATGCCAAAAAAAATTGAAGTGATAAAAGTAGTATGTGTGTTTCATACAAAAAATTAGATATAAAAGAAAGGAAAGGTTCTATTAACATATCGTTAAAAACTTGAACATAGTATTAACTAATAAATCTATCTAATAATCAATTCACATAGGTAATCAAATTAGTAATTTGGAGAGGCGTTTTTTTGGTCTTGTTTATTAAAGATTTTTTTGCGGGAACTATATAAACATTTGTTAAGTAATAAGTTATCAAAAATTAAATTTCTATTCGGTAAAAATAATTTGGACATATGTATAAATTGAGGAAAAATAATGTGGCAGTTTAGTAAGTATCCATTATTAGAAGTAACATTTAATCAGGTAAAATAATTAAGTCTATCATACATAAATTTTGGAGATAAGTATAATGGCATTAATAGTATAAACGGTTACTACATACGATTAAAAGCCAAAGCATATAATGTGGCAGTTAATGATATGGACAAAAGGAATGTTAGTCAATGAGCATGCTGTTAAGTTTGAAAACAATGATACTATCTGAACAGTAGCAGTATGTGACATCTATCTTAAAAGGAATGAGTTATGTAAGTGCAACTGGAAATAGTATGTATTAGACAAGAGCCGAACAGGTAATTATAAAGGATACAAATGTTCAGAAGCTCTTTATATAAGCATCCATTATCATAAGATAAAATTTCAATAAGGAAATATAATTAAGTATAACACAAAGCTATCAATCTTTTTGATATTTGGTAATTGTCATAAGCCAAATATTGGCTCATGCAATATAATTAAGTGTATGTAAAACTGTTTAGAGATCAAAGCAATGGCAATAAAAGTATAAACATCTATAAATATACCATTTAAAGCTTAAGCACATATCAGACATTTTGGTTATGTAATCATGTTGTCCAGTTATATATTTTTTTTGCAAAATTTTGAGATTATTTGTCAAAGAGATTTTCAATGAGAGCTGCTTAAATAGTTGGTGTATCAATTCTCATATAACAGAACTTTATCTCATGCGGAATTAACTTTTCCATTTAAAAAATTTAGTGATAAAAAGAATGGCAACAAAAGTACATCATTGAAAAGTTCATTAAAAAGGTAAGAATAACATTTATCTATCAATCCTTTTGCTTTTCTTTGTGCAATTATATATTGATTCCTGCAAAAGTTTGTGATTGTTTGGTAAAGAGTTTTTAAGTGGAAACTATGGAAAAGAGTGATCAACATCAGTTGTTAATTAGTTGGTTAAATTTCACCCGATAAAAGAAGTAGGTCTAACAATAGGAAAAAAGTACGACGAAATAATAAGACATACTTATCTCTTTTTAACCTTTTAAATATAACTGATTAGCTACACAGGTACAATGGTTAATATGACCTTAAATATTCATGACCTCTAATAAATAATATAGCAAATAGGGTTTCGTCCATAGTCATAGTATGGATGAATTATTGGAATATAAAATGAAACAGAAGTAAAATTAAGCATATAAGAGTAGTATGAAGTTTACCCCACTGATAGTTTGTTGGTGTCTCCTTAATTTTTATATCGAACCCCAAATTTGCAAATCAAACCAACAAATCACCAACTTTTCAGGAGAAGTATCTATCTGGTTTTAGTATAGAATTCATTGAGTTGGAGGAAGATGAGAGCACATTCCAGATGTCGAAGCCAGTCAATCCAGATGTCGAAGCCGGTCAATCCTTTTCTTTTACCACCTACTGTCATATTCGCATTCTTAGATCTAAGCAGCATACTGATTGTATTTTTAAGGAAAGAGTGAAATATCTAAAAATCATACTGATTGTAGATTAAGGAAAGAGTGAAATAGCAAAAAATTGCAAGAGGCGGTTGACTTAATCGTGGGGGTTTTACTAGGGAAGAAGACAATGGTAAACAAAACGTGAAGAATAGTTGAGGATAGCGTGAAGATTGATTGACTCCATCGTGTACTTTCAGTGGTTTGAGAAAATGGGAAGGAGAAATGACATGTATGCCCTCTGACTTTTTTGTCAGTTTAAGTTTTTTTAGCTCCAAGAATTGGTTTATTGGGAAGTTCAAAAAAGCTTCACCAGGTTAAAGTATTTGCATTATTAGTGGATTAATGGATATATATATATATATATATATGTTTGTGTGTGTGTGTTAAATATTAGTAATTTATACACACACACATAATTATGTATTATCTAATGAATATTAAAATAATATTTGTATGTACATAATATGTATAAAGTATTTTTTAATATATATACATATAAACATATTTATAATATATATTGTATATATGCATGTATAACTAATAAAATTTAAAAAATTTATTTTTTTTACTTCCAAATCATAAACACAGCATTAAAAAAATTAATTATAAATTTAGTTATATTAATCTATATATATATATATATAGTAATTAATTAGTCGAAATATAACAAAAAATTAATAATAATATTTTCGAAAAGTATTTTTTAAATTTAATTTTTTAGAAAATCTTGCAGATATTTTAAGTTTTGAAGAAATTTTCCATAATTTTTTTAATCAAAATCTATTTTTAAATAATTAATTAATTTTGATCGTATATTATAACAATTTTTAAAAATATTAATGTTCATTATTAAATATTGAATTTTGGATGAACTAATTTTTAAAAAATTTAAACTTAATTTTTGAAACATATTTATTTTATATAAATTATTTAAATAATATATTGATTTAAATAATAGTAAATAATTATTTAAAAATACGTTAGTGTTACCTAAAATTACAATTATAGTAAACGAGCATAACGGCACGCGCTTCGCACGTGAATTGTTGTTGTATGAATATTGTGTATTTTACATACGCAAGGAAAAATGATGTGCATAAATATTGCTTGGTTTATAAAACTATCACTCCATGAAAAAGAAGTAGAAAGGCTAAACTATATACACATATTCGAAAGTAATGCTTATAAAATTTATTCGACTATTTTATCTTTTAGTCGATATAAGTACATCTATATAAACAACATTTTTAGTATAAGTTCCCAATTTTCCATGAACTTTTCCATCTTTTATCAAAACTTTCGTGTTACTCATTGAAACACCTCTTGATAACGCAACATAAAGCTGACCATGGCCAAACACGTGTTGAGACAAGTAAATTCCTATGTGGAATTGTCCGTCCTTGTGCTTTATTGAAAGTGAGGGCAAAACTCAACCTTATAGGAAATTGTTTGCGCAATAATGTGAATGGAAAACGGATATCTTCGGAAGGCTTCATAGGTATTCTTGGTAAGAAAACTAGATCTCCTACAAATTGTCCTGCGGCAATCTCTGCATCTATATGGTTTCTATAAAATTCACGACATATTAATCTGGTACCATTGCATGATCCATTCATTGGATCAAGATTCCCGAATAGCATGACCGGTCCTCCTTTCTTTAAGACCAACTTATGTGGAGGCAAACCACCTGGAGCTATTGAATTAAGGTATTCGAATTGGTATAGATTTCTTGTATCGTCTTCGACAAAATCAAATGAGCAGTACGTATGTAATTCTCCAGGAAATAGATTAATAACTTGGTTATTCAACTTATCGACGCATTCATTGAGAGGGATAATTAAAGCTCTTGCCACAATATATTCCTTTTGGAATGCATTTTCTTGTAATGTGGGAAAAATTGTATTTATAAGAGTAGTTATTGAACATTCATCTTCCTATGGTGCTACCATTTCATCCGGAATTCGAATCAAGTCATCGCCTGTGTGTGGTTCAT
Source organism: Allium cepa (assembly GCA_030765085.1). NCBI lineage: Eukaryota > Viridiplantae > Streptophyta > Magnoliopsida > Asparagales > Amaryllidaceae > Allium > Allium cepa. The sequence goes on from CM060942.1 coordinate 621,901,618, forward strand.
TCCCATCACCAACACGTAATAGAAAATTCGAATAGAAAGAATCTTTTTTGCTTTCATATTTTGAGTAAGTTGGATGACTTCTAAATGATTCCATAGTGGTGATTTAACAATGCATGCATCGATTGTTTCTGCTATTGTATCACGTTGTACAACGGGTAAGACTTGTCGAAAATCCCCTCCAATAATAAGAATTTTACCTCCAAATGGCAAGTTATTCCCTATAATATTCTTAAGGGTTCATCCAATGCTTCGAAAGCATATCTATGAGTCATAGTTGCTTCATCCCAAATAAGAATGGATGCTTGACGTAAAAGATCTGCTAATTCTGATTGTTTAGATATCATACACATTGATTCAGATGTTTTATTAATTGGAATTTTGAATCTCGAATGCATCGTTCGACCGCCTGGTAGAATAGTCGCAGCAATCCCGGATGTGGATGTTGCAAGTGCAATCAAACCTTCTTGTCGAAGTGTTTTAAGTATTGCTCGATAGAGAAACGTCTTTCCTATTCCACCAGGACCATCAATAAAATAAATCATGCTCTCTTTATTATTAACAACATTCATAATTGCAGTATATGCATGCAATTGGGATTCATTCGACTTGCTAGCAAAAGTTAAATCCTCTTTTGGTGTTATAATAGAATACTGCTCATTTATTAATCTCGAGGTTAATGAACGATGATCTATGTCATCTCTAACTGTTGGAAGGTCGTAATCAGAAACTTTTTTATAATGGTTCATTAATAAAACATTAAGATCTTTTAAAAGATGATTTTCAAGTACAACTCGGCATGTTACACTTGAACTCGAATAATCTTCTATCATATAGTACAAAAATTCGTCCCATAATTTTCTAATACCGGTTGGTGTACAATAAATCAAGATTCTAGCAAATAATCTTCTCAAAGATGATGGCATTCATGTGGCTGATGCTTCCTGCAAACATGCTCTAATGCTTTGATCTTCCTCCAACAGTCCTATCTTCTCCGCTATTTTCTAAAAAGTTGGATATTTAATACCATCAACCATGAGAAGATAATCAAATGAGGTTGGTCCTTTTACATGATTTAAAAGGATTCTCAAGTAGTAACGTTCTCCTTCTGATGGTGAAACGCTATAAATCCGCCCTATGACTTCTTTTGATGATGTCCTACGTCTCCATTTTTTTATAACTGTTACCCACCTGTATTTCTCTAGAATTCACGATATAAAAATTGTCTTGCTTAGGGATCTTGCGAGTTTGTGTTGAAGAACTCAATTAGCATCGATGTAGAGAGGCTTTCATCCAACAAAATATCAGACACTGTTTGATTAGAATGATACGTGAATTGTTGCCTACTTGGTAAGTGTATTTGTAATCGTTGAATGGAAGGATAAATTGTATGCAGTGAAAATTCAAAAATTCTCTAAAAGGCCTCTTGAGGGCATATCCATCTTGCATCAACAAACTTTTGAATTTCATCGTACTCACTTCCTGGACGAACTTCAACTGCCACACGATCTGGACCTTTGTAGACATACTTGTATAGGTATTTTATAGATTTGATACTTCTACAAACTTCGACATTAATATGACAATCATATTTATTTAACAACCATGGATTATATGGGACAACCCAACGACTATCGACAACAAAATCATTGTCATTGTCTAATGCAATGCTTCTACCATTATCTCGCCTCCAATAGATTGGATATGAATCATTGTCTTGAAGAGTAGTTGGAGAAAATTGTTTTGGACAATTCTTTTTGCATTTCCATCTTTCATACATGGTGAACTTGGTCGATGTCTTCCGCATGGTCCATGAAGCATCCATTTAATAACAGTAGTATATAATTCTGCTTCTTCGTCACGGTCTAGGAATTATGCTCTTACAATAGCATCATAATCATCCGGGCTATGAAGTTTATCTTGCTCATTTAATATGACAAGAATATGAGCATGAGGAAGTCCTCTTTTCTGAAATTCTATAACATGCACATGTGCTGCAACTAAACCGAGAACATGTTTGCTATAAATATCGTCTTTTAGCTGCTCATGTTTTGCACGAAATATTCTTTTCGTAAGATCTGGACGATCTTGAGCTGATTGTCCATATAGTAGTTTAGAAGTGATTTCATTCCATGAAGGACTACATGTCATTGTAATGAAAAGGTCAGGCTTTCCAAACTTCTGCACCAAAGCCATAGCATCTTGGTAATGTTGGTACATGTTGCGTGGGCTTGCATTAAATGAAGCGGGTAATGCTGTTCTTCTTCCGATGTTTCCTATATTTAATTTTCAAATCCTTTTTAGCATGCTGATGATATTATATATGTATGTATGTATATAACATATTGTGCACATTAATTTTATTAAGTAATATAAGTAAATTCATATACCTACATTGTTTTTCTCCAGCATTCAATCATCTTGTAGATCCACATACAGTTCTGATCTTATGTGATGTTGTTTTTCGCGAAACCATCTCATTCTACTACTTTCAATTTTTACGTAATTATCCACAATATATTGTTGTAACAAACTCCACCGAGCAGTAAAAGAGATGTGCTTTCTTGTTGAATCTATAATTATAAGATTCATTAATTATATAAGTATTTTACTAAGATAAATAAAAGTTGAGTAATATATTTGGTTAATACTAAGATTATAAAGATATATAAAGCAATCAATGATCTATGTTTGTACTTGTAAGAGATATGCATAATACTCTCGGCATGTAACAGTATTACCATTCTCGTTACGACAATTTAGGTCCCAACCATTATTTCCATAAGGTAGTAGAAGAGGATATTGTAAAGGATCATAACAACCATGTGTCTCCGGTACTCTCATGAGTTGTCCTGATACAGTTTGTACAACGATATCCCTACCATTTATGATACTTTTCTCATCACCTACCACTATTCCTGCAACTTGTGAAGCTGTTAGAAGTGCATATTGTCGTTGTAATGGTTGTTCCTTGATTATAAATCTACAGTCATTAATGTTAGGAAGCTGTGAAATTCGACGAAAATTTTGTGCAAAATTATTATTTTCATTTAATATATGTTGTATCTTTTCTAGTATTCTTCTATCCAACTCTTCACTTTCCACCATACGATTTTCAATTTCATGATCAGTGTCATATATATACAATTGCAAAAACCTTGATCTATATCCTTTTTGGGGTAGTAAGCCGCCAATATTGTGATATATACATCCTTGAGCATGAAAAGTGTAAACCTCAACTTTTCCGTTTGCCAAATTTTCATCAATATGAACTCCTATTGAAGTAAAAGAAAATGCATGATTATATGATCGAATATTTCTTCTAAAGTGCACACCATCATTACTTGTGTTAATGTAAAGGTTGTAGAGCTCAGTTGGTGACTGCAATGGGGGGTAGTATAGTTCGTCCTTTCTTACAACATAGAGAATATGTTTCATGTTCCATAATTTTGCTGAGCAATGCGGACAAAATTTTGGTCGTTGTAATGAATGTCTTCGAAAGTCAATGTGGTCTTTGAAATTTTTTACAACGCTATGAGTTCGTATATGTATGCGTACTCCTTGATGTCTTTGCATTTCATTATCATTTTCCATAATTTGTCGTCTTTGATGGTAAGAATTTCGACGGTGAGCTAGATAGTGTTCTCTTTGTTCTGTAGACATGGTTTCTCTTTGTTCTCTTTGTCTTTGACGATTTCTTTCTTGGCGGTAATGATGATACTCTTCATTGATATGCTCATTTGTCGCATTTGAGTTAATTGTCTCTATAACCATCATTTCAGTTTCTTTAGATTGATTTAAATTTGTTTGGTGGTTGTTTACTTGCGATATTGTAAATAATTCTTCATTTGATTGATGCATGTCATCCAAATTTTCATTGGTTATCCCATCTAAATTTCTACTTAAAGACGTATTTTGAAGCCTTTCTCGGCATAATCTACAAGCTTGATGACGTCGAGCAAGATATGCTTCTCTTTCCTCTGGAGTCATGGCTTGTCTTCATTCTCTTGCTCTTACTCGGTTAATTTCTCTTTGTTCATCGGTTGAAACATTTATTCTTCTATTTCGCCTTCTTTGATTATTCATTTTTGGTATGCAACTGTATAAAATATAAATATTCATGTATGATTAATAAGGCTTTAAATTTGTTAATTATGCACAGTAATTTCTATAGTATTAAAAAAATGGCAAGATCATATAACTTACAAACATAATTGTTAAACAAAAATCTAACAATGAAGCATTTAATACAATAATACTAAACAATATACATTTGTCTTAATTGACTATTATTAAAGATACGATGATAAATAATTTCATTTTAGTTGTCTTAATTGTCACCATCCATTTTTCTCCAAATAATTTATCTGCAAAAATAAACGAAGAAAAATAAGATTAGACAATGAATACTTGTTATTATATATGTTTATGTGTATGTATGTGTGTGTGTGTATAGTAATATATTAGTATATAACTTACCAACTCGGAAGTAAAATTTGGATCCCAGCCATAGTCGTCTATCAAGAGGGTGTGTTGATCGTTGCGTGGTTGTTCTTGTACTTCTTTTTTATTTTTTCCTGTTGTAGCTTTGGTAGGTGATGCCTTATCATGTGCGCATTTTTGTTTATCGGATTGTTTGACGTCCATTGTTTGTTTTATGATTTTAATGTGCTAAAAATGCTGGATTATAAAGAGATGATAATGGTTTCATTTACGAGATATAAATGAATGAGCACTAATTTTAAAATATTATGCATATCAAATTTAAGAGCGAAAAAAATGAATGCATATAGTAGTTTTTTGTTGTTTTATTCAGTGGTATCTAGCCTTAGAAAGCGCAATGACTGATTTTGTTCTTATCATATTTACTAAAGTTTTGAAATTATGTGTGATATTCGCATGCAATGTATCGAAGCTTTAATGAGCAAATTTGCCAATATAAGCACGGGCTGCATGCATCCGTGCAAGCAAGAAGGTCAGTTACCAATATAAGTTAGTGTCACTAATACAGGTATGACCCACGGTTGTTAGTAACTTAGTATCCGTGCAAGCAGGAAGGTCTAGTTACTAAATCCATGACTTTTTGCTCTCTCTCTATATATATATAACATAATCCAGCTAGGTATATGGTGACTCGATACTAAATAAAGGTATGACTCACGCATGTAACTGGACTTATCACTCCATGCATGTAACTGGACTTATCACTCCATGCATGTAACTGGACTTATCACTATAACATAATCCAGCTAGGTATATGATGACTTGATACCAAATAAAGGTATGACTCATGCGTAACTGGACTTATCACTCCATGCATGTAACTGGACTTATCACTCCATACAAGCAAGAAGCTTTAACTGGATTTGGAGTTACTTAAACACCAATAACTAAACTTATACTAAATAAAGGTCATACCCATGCATGTAACTGCGTTTAACTGGAGTTGTACGTCAATAATTCGTTTTGCATTATTATCATGTTACTTGTATAAGTCTGAGAAGTTACACCATACGTATATTTAGGCTAATTATTATTTAGAGAAAGCTATAATTTTGCAGCGATTTATACTGTAAAATAGGATGGAAATCAGGTCGCTATCGTATATTGTAATTAAATTAAAAGCAAAGAGTGAATGCAATTCCAACTTTTCCAGTCCACAATAAACTGAATAAAATAGTACGTTAAAATAAACTAGTTTTTTTATTCATGGGCATATGGAAAATTTTTGAGAAAAAGATTTTGATGCTCCGATTAAAGCATCAAAAACTATTAGAATGATACCTTCCCACTGCCACTTGGAGATGTTGAGTTCTTTCCCACTGCCACCTCGGGATGTTGAGCTGAAATGTAAAAGAAGTAATTGATGTTTGCCCGGTGGAAAGCGAATTAATATGGAATCTTATTTATAGAGTGGGAAGAATTACTCACGTCATTGTCTTACCATAGTAATAGGCATATGACGACAAGCACCTTTGTCCAAGTGGTTAATTGATTCGGCTTTGGTGCAGGATGTCACAAGTTCGAAACTTGCTTTCGAACGTTTATTTGACATGGGATATGTTGTCCCAATGATTTGTTGTATATAAAGTACCCGTTCAAAAAAAAAAAAAAAAGGCATATGACTTGCTCAATCAGCTTGTAGCTGTATAAATATTATTGGGTGATGGGTGATGAGTACGTATGACTTGCTCAATTTATAATTCATTTACTTAGTAAACTTATGCTTCGGTGGGAAGCACTTTATTTATTATTGGATAATGAGTACGTATGACTTGCTCAATTTATAATTCATTTACTCAGAACGTATGCTTCGGTGGGCCGCACTTTATTTTTTCGCCGAGTTGTGCTATGATGCTATTTTTTTCCGGATGCTATTTTGTTGGATTGAAGGAGATATTTTTGAATTGTTTAAAGGGTGTTTTTGGTAGTTCAAGTTTACACCAAAAAAGTATGACACCAAAGGTATTTCAACTATTATTAAAGATATATATGTATAAAATATATGTTCAATTGTTAGCATGATATGATGATATAAATAATTACGAATTGTACAATTATATCTAAATGACATATTAATATATGTGTGTGTGTGTGTATACTAATAAAATAATAATTTTGTATATAAAATATTTGGCCGTGCATATCTGATTTATATGTAAAAAAATTGTTTTTCTTATTATATATATATGTGTGTGTGTGTGTGTGTGTGTGTGTATAACCACTCTAGTATGTGACAACATCAATACATATAAGAATCGTCACATAACTAACAATTAATAATAATATATACGTATAACAAAATAATATTTTAAGATTATAAACAATATAATATAGTAAAAACATACCTAATATTAATGTCTTAATGCAAACCTAATAATGATGAATTCTCGCTCCTTTGAAAGCTTTTCGATTCAACATTCTGCTAATCATTAAACCGTAGACCTTTGACTATCAGATGATACTTGTTTTGAATTGATTTAAGTTGGATTTGCTTAAGCTCCTAGGGATGATCAGCTAGCAATAGTAGAAATTGAGGCAGCTAAACAATTCATTAAACAATTAAGGTTAGATGTCTTTGTATAATGTATGAAAGAGAGAAAGATATGGATCATATCTTATACCAAATTCACTAAATTCGAGCCATCCATTTACAACCCACCAAGCCTATTTTAGATGCACCTATAGCCTTCATAATAGCTGAATTATTACCATGTCATCATGAGCTAACATCCCATTTAAGCCTAAATAAATATTATTAATTAAATATAATTTAATTGTTTATTGATATATATACACACTTATAATTATTATAAATATATTTAATAATATTTATTTTTCACATCATGTACAAAATTTTATAATTAATATTTCATAGATATTAATTAATTTATAACAATTATAAACTAATTAAATCGTTTGGTATAAAGAGAATTCATCATTGTGCTTGTGTGACTTGTCAGGTGTAAATTTGGTAAGTGGTTAACATCGAAGTATTTGAATGTTAATTAGTGTTCACACGTCACTTACCAGGTAGTGTGACATTTAGGCCAAATTTTTTTGCTTACTTAGTTCCGGTGAAATCTAATTTTACTTTATTAAGCGTTAACCGGTTGTGACATTTATTTACACCAATTCTCTTCGTTAAAACTATATCGTTTTGGACTTATGGAATTTGGTAACGGTTAAAATTCCAACATCATCCATATTCATCTCTACAATCTAAATACAAAGTCCTTGGTTCAATAATAATAATTATTAATAGAATGCTATGGCCAAAGACTTTGACTTTAAGATGACTTGAGTTGACCGCAATACTAACCCTATATAACCGAGGAGACGAATCCTCTCTTAAATAGTGCTTCTCTTTCAATACTTCCACTCGACCTAACTATAGTCACTCAATGGACATCATGTCATGGTTTGACTATAATAAAAAAGGAGCTTTTATATTGAAGATCCATAGTATTATCAAGTCAAGAGAATTGTGTAAATTAATCACATCGATGTTTTTTATTTAACCACAGTTATATTAACCAACATAAAACTATCAAGTGAGTTGTTCCATAATTATCTAATAGCTATCAATACATAACCCCTAGGTGTCTCCAGTAGTCATGAGTAATACACTACTCAACATTTCGAGAGCGTGACGTACTCTAATCTTAATGGATACATCGATATCTAATCTTGATGCAACTTGACTAGGAACATTTAAAATAGTATATATTTTTTTCATTGTGATGTGAATTACTCACGTTACAACAATTTGTAACTAATATCACAAAACGTATCATTTATGGATTTTATATTAAATACACTTTTAATTAAATTAATTATTTAATACAACACATTATATTTAAGTATATAATAGAAGAAAAACACCTTTATTTCGAGCATGATTGCTTAATGAGTTAAATATATGTAAAAAGTTATTTAATTACCCCGAAAGCATACTCCTAACTCTATCAACCTCCCACTTGGACTTGGGATTAATTATGGAATCTTATTCCAACTTTTCCAATCGATTTTCTCAAACCAATTGGATCAGTTTCTCGGTGAACAGTATGCTATTATGCTTTAATCATTTACTTTGTCAATTAACTACCTTCGACGCTGATAAATTACCTTTATCATGTGAAACAATTTGAAGTATGTTTCTGGACTTCCAATAAGCACTAAGTTCTATTAGAACTATATCGTGACACTGTTATCATACAACATTATTACAAGATTCTTAATATTTGGAGTCATCCTCAGCTCAGTGATAAACTTGTGCATTATATTTATATCTATTGCTTTTTATTATGACACTATTAAAGGCAATGTACTTATCCTTTTTCATTGAATCAGCCACAGTAGGAACATTTCTAACTTAAAAATCTTAACTCGAATTTATTATCGATATATTATACTCAATATCACTTATGGAGTTTGAGTTCGAACACTCCTTCATAAGAAGTTTTTTGTTTCTATAAACAATTATCTAGTATTTCATAAATACACAAGAATACTCCAAACAACCATTTAGTGATATTAATTTGGTTGATATTTGCTTCATGTATCAAATACATAAACAAATGATGATATCATAGATAACAAAAAATGTATCATAATTCCTATTGCCAATGCATTAGGAACCAATCTTTCATTTCCGTATTAAACATTTTAATAAGGTGTCCTTGCATATTGTTTGAGACAATCCCAATATCTTTTATATCTGCTATGAAAGACATCATTTACAAATCCTAGGTCGAGTTCTAAAACAATTAAAGTTGATTTTAATATAAATGTATTGTTAACAATCAGTAGTGTGTTGTTTACCTATGTTTTAGAAATATCTATGTACCTTTTAACGTTCTTTCTTATGAACATACGCTTTCTCTATATCTTGACTGATAATCAAACTATTTGATACGTATATCAAAACATTTTCTTAATTTTAATGCTTTTTAGGACAATTCTTTTGTATCCATTCTTAGGTCCTACTCAAAAAACCACAAACTCAATACCACTTTCACTGACTTCGAGACACTTTGGTTGTTATGTGCAAACAAACTAGTCTAAATCTGTATTCGGAACTTTCTATTTGAACATATATAACAAAACATAAGGTCATACTCGGCAATAATTTTATGAGAAAATAAAAGCCAACTTGACTACATCGAATAGTGAATGTATTACTTTAATTTCAATAATTGAAATTATCGGTAATATTCTTGTCATTATGATTCACTAAGTTCTAATTACAATTGTCTTTCTCATAAAGACGGGTTTGAGGCCAATGGATCATATTCATTCGGGTTCAACTATCCAAATCATATTTTGACAATGTACTTGGAATTTTCGAATTAGTGCATCGTACCATATCACAGAGTCAACATTCTTAATGGTTTAATTAAACAACCGAGGAATATATATTTTTGGACAATGATAATAAACTCATTGTTTGTCTACAATGTGCGAGAATACTTATTAGACACTCTAACGTGATATGATCGTTTAGGTTGGTTAATTTTATTTCATCTCATGTAATCAGTTTATCTTTGAATCGTATCAAATTCCACTTTACTATCAATAATTTCTTAAAAAATCCCTTCACTATAAAGTTGTTATTTCTTGAAGCAACAATTGTTTCTCAGTACAATGTAATACGTATTCATAAACATTTTATTAATTGCCTTAGATATATATAACTGATTTAGTTTTTAGTTTACAAAACTTATGTTCAAACATAAATATGTCATCCAATGACAGTCTTTCTCAAACTTCTTTTTGGGAGATTTACACAAGACCTCTCATGAACAAATATTACGTGTAGACTTCTGACTCGCATAACCAGACCAACTCCTTGGCCTGGGATATGTTAGGGTTACTTATAAACCCTTATTTTATATGATTTTGTAAACTATTATTTAGATGAAATAATATTAAAATTGCGTACTATTCTTCAGTACATGGTTTTATAGAAAGAGATTAACTCAACTTCGCTCATAATTAGTCGTACTTTGTCCTATAAAGTTGGATTACTCCTTATCGGTGTATCATCATGTTTCATAGAAATGAGTGACTTTTAAGACAGAATCTTTATTCATGTTAGGTACATATGAAATTCCTTCCAATATACTCATCCATTCGATCATATCGAATCAGTTCTACTGCATGTTACATTATTTGCTTCCGTTTTATATTATATAAGGTTATCCTACAATTATACATCCGTATCAAATACACAGTCATATCTATGATGACTTATCAGTGAATACGACGAAATACGTGGCAATGATTTGGTATTCATAGATTTATGATTGCATACATCTATATGTATCAATCCGAAGTTTGTAAGCTCCTATGGTGCTCCCACTAAATGGGTGCAGTGCCCTTAAATGTTTGAGACATAATTAACTAGTACAACATGATTCATAATCATATAATAAAAATTATTTGTGAAAAAGATGACTTGGTATATAAATCCAAAATAATTATAAATAATTTTAGATGCTTCAGTATTTTCAATGCATCAGTTTTGTTGTGAAAACAATTACAGTTTTATTTCATAATAAATATTCATAATATTCACATTGAAATATAATAATGTCTATTTTTTAGTCGATGCTGAAAAATAGTCATTATTTCATAAATAATGTTCGGTATTCTTTATGAAAATGATTTTCATGATTTGATGCAATCAATAAGTGCTACATGACATGCTTCCACAATTATTGCAATTATTATAATGCGTACTAAATTCAGTGGTCCATCATTCACCTAATATAGATTATTTATTTCATATACTGCAACTAGTTTGTAGCGGAGAGATCTTTGATCAAATATCATAAACTCTGAGAAATAAATATCATAGAAAACAATTTTTTATATAAAAATACATTTTGGAATAGAAACCGTATTCCTCATTTCAATGTTAAGTATTAATTATTATTATTATTACAATTCTTGTTTTTGATGTTTCTTTATGAAGCGGAAGTGATAATTTACTCTCTTTATCCCAACCATATCTTAAAGCACATATACTTTTATATGTTCATTTTTCTTTCTAAATTGTTGAATCATTCAAAAGAAAACCTTACTTTAACATCATAACGAACTCTTCACAAAGATGCATTTGATCATCCTTAACATTTAAGGACATCAAATATGATGCATCTTACATAAACTGATCAAAATGACATTTCAATAATAAAATTCTTATATGTTTCTTATAGTTTTGGTCTAGTATTATATTTAACACAATAAGATCCGTTTTTTTAACTGGTACTTTATATACAACAAATCATTGGGACAACATATCCCATGTCAAATAAACGTTCGAAAGCAAGTTTTGAACTTGTGACATCCTGCACCAAAGTCGAATCATTTAACCACTTGGACAAAGGTGCTTGTCATAAGATCCTTTTGTAATCAAACAAATTAAATACTCAATCTATTGGTATTGTTTATTGGTTTATTTCGAATGAACTAACTTCATCAAAGTATCATTCAATACAAACTGTGTCTTTTTTCCGTATAACACTTATATGAGATGGTATGTGGATCATATATCCATAGTCTTATATTTCTTTAAAGTTTGAAACTCATAGAATGCAATATGTTGTCTCGACCAAATAAACGTGTAAGCGCCAAATTACCAATGTATTTTGTAGTTGTAAAATCAGATACTTGCATGGGTATTGAAATATTAATATGCAAGAAACATTTATTAGTAAGTATATGCTATATTTATATTTATCAATCTTTGATTCAAATCATTTATATACCTTCATTGATAAACGTTTTATCAACCGTATTAAATGCATAAATTTATAGTTATGGATTATTATAGCATTATATAGTATACGTTCTTACAATATTAGAAAGTTAAACGTTTTCAATTCATTTTTTAATAAGCTCCCACTAGTCTTTTATATTTCACCAAATCCTAAGCGAAACATAGAAGTCTTTTGACTTCACTAGTGGGTGTTTGGACTCATATGCCTTAGGATTCCGACCTTGAGGAAAGTTCAACAAATCCTAAACCCACATACGATGGATAACTCCTTATTAGTTGTATCAGATACAACACCAAACTTGTGGTACCTTGTCCTAATTTTATCTTTACCTTAAGGAAAGCTCAATGAGTAAAGTAGAACTATTCATTTGGACCTATCATTTCGCTACGCCAAAATATAATGCACATACCTTGAGGAAAGCTCAACAAATATATGTTACTATCTTACCTCGTCTATTCAATATTTTAATAGTACTATACATATATTAATTAATTAGTCGAAATAAAATAAAATATTAATAAAAATATTTTTCAAACTTATTTGTAAAATTATAATTTTTAGGAAATCTAGCATGTTATTTTAGGTTTGAAAATAATTTCCATAATTTTTCTCAGCCAAAATTTATTTTTTAATAGTTAATTAATTTAAGCCATATATTATAATGATTTTAAAAAATATACATATATTTTGATTACTAAATTATCTATTTCAGAGAGAGTTTATTTCATGATAAAATAATTTCAAAAGTTAAAAATTAATTTTCAAGACATATTTTATTTTATGTAAATTATTTAAATAATATATTGATTTAAATAATGTTAAATAGTAGTAAATAATTATTTAAAATTAATTTATTATTACCAGAAATTATATTTACAGTAAATATATATGTATAATATATAAGTTCAATTATTAGCATGATGATATGATGATACAAATAAATACAAATCACATAATTATACTTAAATGACGTATTAATATATATATATATTAATAAATTAATAATTATATATATATATAATATTTGGCTGTGCATATTTGATTTATATGTATATCCTTTTATTTTATTATATACATATAACCAATCTAGTATGTGACTACATCTATACATATAAGTATCGTCACCTATACTAACAGTATAATATGCATATACATATACATGTGTATGTATATATATACACGATAAAATAATATTCTGAGATTATAAGAAATATAATATACTAAAGATGAACTCTCTCCCCTATTAAATCTTTTCGATCCAGCAGACTGTTAATTCTTGAACCATGGACCTCTGATTATCGTATAGTACTTGTTTTTAATTGATTTGAGTTATATTTGCTTAAGCACCTAGGGGATGTGATTGACCAACAATAGAAGAAATAATGGAAAAAAAATTCTTTAAAAAATTAGGGTTAGAGATCCTTTTGTAGTGGATAAAAGAGAGAAAGATATGGATTATATCTCATAACAATTCTCACCAAATCTGAGTCATCCATTTACAACCCCTCTAAACTATTTTTAGTTGCCTCGTATAGCATTCACAATAGGCAAATTATTACCATATCATCATGGGCTAACATCACATTTAAGCCCACTAACTATTATTGTTAATTAAATCTAATTTAATTTCTTATCGATATCATATATTGATCGATATATATACACACACACACACACACACACACATATATATATATATATATTTGCAGGCAAAACATAGTTATTATTTTGCACGAGCAAGCTGGTTTTATAGCTGCCATACCACTTGCTGAATTCCACTACATACAAAGCAGGAGTAAGGCAAAATAGCCCTAGCAACTAAAAAGAATTAAAAATACAATTAAAACAGGTGTTTGGTACAAGAGACAAAGCAACTAGGAACCTAGCTAGACTTCTTCAAAAGAAGAAGAACCACCATCGGAATCCGCAGATTCTGGCCCACTGACATGGAGGAAATCCAAGAACTGAGCAGCAAGAGAAGCATCAAAATCAAGAGAACCTGGCCCGTATAAGAATTTCCTATCCCAAGTAGTCACATCAAGCAAAAGGGAGTTCCTATCCCAAGTAGTCACATCAAGCAAAAGGGAGTTCCTTGTGCCGTAGTCACCAGATGTGAAGAGAGAGATATTTCCATCAACAATTTGGTGAATAAGACGATGATCACCTATGCCAATATATTTATAATAAACCTGATAGGTCGGACTGTACCTCATATCAGAAGCTAAGTGATGCCAAGATCGATCAGGGGATCCCATACAACCAACCGAATATCAAATGGCACAGTAGACGCTACATCATCAGAAACAATAGTGGCAGAAGTATCTGATAAAGGATCAGGAGTAATAGGGGCAGAAGGAACAACTAAAGGCGAAGGAACTGAAATAACAGTTTTCGGAACCGACTGCCGAGGGGACGGGCGAGGAAGGGGAATCTTCACCGGGATAGGATCCCCACAAGCAAACGAGCATGTATCCAAACAGTGACCAAAGAAGTGACAGATGGTACAAATGTTAGGCTTCCAATTATATTTAACAGTAACAAAAATATCGAGGTCATCAATGCAAGCTTTGATCTGATGAGGAAGCAGTTTGTCAGGAGTAATTTCAATCAAGGCTTTAGCAAAAGAGAAGCAGTCTCTTTCCACCGTAGTAGAATCAAAGCATTTGAGGATACCAATACGCGATGCAAGCCAGTTGATACCAATTAATGTCTGCAGAACAGTAGGAATATGCGAAAAAGTAACCCAAACCGGAATAGACAAGACTTGCTCTCTAGCACTCTCCACAGAGGGAGACCAAGTGGCGACAATGAAAGGCTTACCATCAATAATGATAGGATCTAATTCTATCACACGCCTTCTTTCTTTCGCAATAGAGAATTTAAAGTAAAACATACCCTCAAGGAGAAACACACGAGCCCACCTCTAATTTTCCATCTACTACGGCATTGATTTCGAACTAAATTATAGTCCACAACCGAGTCAAGAAAGAGTCCCATCAAGAATTCCTTCCATCGAGTTATCCCTTCATGAATGACTTCAACCAGAGGGGAATCACCATCAGAATGAGAGAGGGCTATTGGAATGTAATTGCCAGCAGACCGAGGGAGGCCAGAGAAGAGCGACGACCGATGCTTCTCATTACGACTCTTAGCGGCATTTGAACAAACAGGAACCGAGCTAGTTGAGTTAGGCTGGAGGTTGTCGGACATTGATCGATATATTTATAACTATGGTAAATATATTTAAAAATATTTATTCCTCAAATCATATTCAAAATTTTATAATTAATATTTCATGTATACTGGTTAATTTATAATAATCATAAAGTAATTAAAAAGTTTGGTCTAAAGAGAATCCATTATTCTAGTTGTGTGACTCGTTAGGTGTAAATTTAGTTAGCGACTAACATCGAACTATTTGAATGTTAATGTTCACATGTCATTAGTAGGTAATGTGACATTTTTGGCTAATTTATCGCTTACTTAATTTTGGTAAAGTCCAATTTTAATTTGTTAAGAGTTACCCGGTTGTGACATTTATTTACACCAATTTTTTTCGTCAAAACTATATCACTTTAGACTTATGGAATTTGGTAACGGTCAAAATTCCAATATCATCCATATTCAGCTCTATAGTCCAAACTCAAAGTCCTTAGTTCAATAATAAAAATTATTATTGACCGAAATGCTCTGGCCAGAGACTTTGACTTTGAGCTGAATTGGGTTGACCGTGATACTAAACCCATATAACCAAGAAGATGAATCCTCTCTTGAATAGTGTTTCGCTTTCAATACATCCACTCGACCCAACTATAGTCACTCGATGGACACCGTGCCTGATTTGACTATAATCAAAATGAATCTTTCTACAGTATTCTCAAGTCGAGAGAACTGTGTAAATATGTCACATCGATAGTTTCTATTTGACCTTTGTTATATTAACCAACTGAAAACTATCAAGTAAGTCATTCCATAGTTATCCAAAACTACTAGTATGTAACCCCTAGGTGCCCTTGGCATTCATGAGTAACACACTACCCAACGTTTGGAGAGTGCTACGAACTTTAGTCTCAATGGATACATCGATATCCAGTCTCGATGCATCTTGACTAGTAACATTTAAAATGGTATATCTATTTTCGTTGTGATAGATTACTCACGGTCACAACACTTCTTAACAACTAACACAAAATGTATAATTTATGGGTTTTCTATTAAATATATTTTTAATTAAATTAATTATTTAATACAACACATTGTATCAAGTATACAATAAAAGTAAACATCTTCATTTTGAACAAGATTGCTCAATGGGTTGATATATGTAACAAATTACATATTGCCCATAGGGCATACCCTTAACTCTATCAACTTCAAAGGGTAGAACTACGACACAGCCTTCAAGTACCAAATATAAAGGCTATGCTGCAGTTCCAAATGTAAGTTTTAATAAGTTGGAATTGCTACGCAATATTTAAATAACAGCATGATATAGAGATTATGTTGTGCCCCAAAAGTAATACTAGTGATATAGAACTGTGGAACGACCGCTAAAAAAATTATTAGCGATTGGGATGCATTGTGATCTTAAACTAACATTAAAGTGGTGGGAATGCACCGCCATCCTGATTTGACATTGACAGAACGGCGCTGCAATTCCAAAGAAGTGTGACCTAACAAATACAAGCACTTGAAGGAAACGTACAACAAATTACCCACATACATAGGCAAAGCTATAATAAGAAACTGCCCTAAACATATTACGACTATGTGGTTGTAAGCACTCCATAACTTTACTCTCAAAATGGATCATTGGGAACTACGCCTCTATAATTATACAAGATAGCAATATTACACTGCATTCAAACTGATTGACACTTCCAAAGCCGTACTGCACTGTTCCCTCCAAAACAAAAACAAAACAAAACACCAAGAGTAAACAAAGCCAAACTGTACAACCCAGTAAATAAGATCGCGCCACCATTTTAAAGCTTAGCCACATCACCAGAACAAAACTTTAGCAATTCTAGCAATAATCTGGATTGTTTCTCCACCTCTATAGGAACAAAGCTTAATGAGGAAAGGACAATACTGCTCAAACCTTACATTCTCAAACGGATAAAAATCCATATCAAGTCATGGCTTATTCAATTTTTGGTTTTCCCACTTCAATCTCAAGCTTCCCACCCAAGTTCAAAATTGATCAACCCAAATCACATTTTCCTGTCGAAAACCATGTTAGCAATCCGTGCATAGTAAATAAGCAAGGCAAACGATTGACACATGGCATAATATAGAGGTAGGAATCAAAAGAGCGGAAGATGGACGTAAGTAATCCATGCACAATAAATAAGCAAGATGGATGATTAACATGTGGCATAATTCAAAGGAAGGAATCAAAAGAACGAAAGGTGGGCGATAGCGATGTGAGTAAATCCTTGGTAACTATAAATGAATAGGGAACTGTAACAGAAATGGGAGTAATTTGACTTTAGTCTTTTTTGGCACTGAAATCAAAATTATACTCTCTGTCACTTTCACTTATACGAAGAATAAAAGAAGAAGATAAGGACATTTACCCACGGATGTAGGATTCATTAACTTCTAGACCACGCAAATTCTTTGTGTCATTTATTACTGTCGGTACTTTAC
This sequence comes from Allium cepa, assembly GCA_030765085.1. NCBI lineage: Eukaryota > Viridiplantae > Streptophyta > Magnoliopsida > Asparagales > Amaryllidaceae > Allium > Allium cepa. Next base: position 621,919,554 of record CM060942.1, read on the forward strand.
TTTATTCTTTCTATCTTCGATGTTACAATTGAAATGTATTGTTTAATGAATTGAAGATACCTTTCTTAGAATTTTGAATATCTTTCAATTGTTATAGCATTACTTCTTTTAAAGATAATTTTAATATTACTTAATCTAGCCTATTCTTAATCACGAAAGCATTCAGCATCATGGTTACTTCAAAAATACTTAAGTGTTTCTAAGATGAAAATTCTCACTAACAACTACAGTCTACAAACTTGTAGTTGTTTGTATATGAATATAATAGTCCAAAATTCAATGGAACATTTGATATGTTGAAGGATCCTTTTTTCAACCTTCAAATGTGACGTAGTAAAAGCTTCCATGTAGCGACTAACGAGACTAACTATATAAAGTAAATAAGGTCTTGTACCTGTTAATTATCTAAAGTCACCAACTAAATGCTTGAATAGAGTAGGATCCACATTTTCTTCTCCAGCATATTTAAAGAGTTTTGTTCCACATTCTATTGGGTAGTTACTGGTTTACAACCATCTATTTTAAATTTCTACATTTCATTTGCATATGATTCTTGAGAAATAAATATGTCATGCTCACTTTGAATCATCTGGATTTCAACATAGTATGGCATAAATCTAATATCTGTCACTCAAACTCTAAACCATCTCCATCTTAAAATCATCACATGTTTTTTGATTATTTCCAATAAATATTAAGTCATGCACGTCTAAACATATAATTAAAACATCTCTAGTTCGTTTTATCTCTATGTAAAGAGCATGTTCATGGCGGCATTTTACAAAGTAATTTTCTAAGAAATACTTATCAATTCAAATATTCCATGCTCCAGCGGCTTGTTTCAAACCATTAATTGCCCTTTTTTAGAACTTTATCTTTACATCCTTCGATTTTATAACCTGGTAATTACTCCAACTAAACTTCTTATTCAAAGTTTCCATTTAGAAAAGCAGGTTTTACATCCATTTGAATTTTTTTCACTTATTTTGAGCTGGTGAGGCAACTAATAGTCTTATAGTTTCTAAACACGCAACAAGAGCAAATACCTCTTTAATCTATACCTTCTCCCTACTTGTGTCCTTTAGTAACCAACTTTCCTTTATACTTTTCAACTTCTCCTTTAGCATTATTCTTCACTATGTATACCCACTTTTCACTACATCTTTGTGTCCTTTAGGTGAAGACATCAACTCTCACGTATTAATTTTTATGACAACTTTCAGTTCTTGATCCATAGCTTTCCTCCATCTTTTGCCGTGTATTTCTTCTTGGAAACCTATTGGTTCATAATTTACAAAAAGTCAAAATAAATTAATATCGTCAACGATTCTCTTGTAAAGAGGTGGCCTTTCACTTGACCTTACTTCCAATGGAGATTCTACATGAAAAGTTGATGCAGAAGATGGTGTTGGGTTAGTAGGCTCTTCTCCTGCACCATTACTTTCTTCTTTATAAAGGGAAAGAAGGTATAACTATCTTCTTGTTGTTCCAATTCCAAGTGCTTTCTCCATTGAACTCCACATCTCGACTAAAAATAGTTTTCCATTAATATGGTTATGTAACTTATATCCCTTTGACCTTGAGTCATAGCCAACGAAAATATTATTTTTACATTTATCGTCCAATTTTAAGCATGTTTTTATTCAAAAAATGGACATGTATTAAGCTTCCAAATACTCTCAAATGTGACACACATGGCTTTCTACAGCTTCATGCCTCTTCATGTTTTTATTCCATAAACTTCAAGGGTGACGATGATTAGATAAATATACTGCACATTCAACAACTTTGAGTTGATGAGAAAAGAATATGCGTACAAATCGTTATTGCTAGGTGAGGTTACATAGATATGAAATACGATTTCTCCTTATTGATATGTATGTATTGAACTTGACTTTATACTATGTTTCAGCAAAGTTTGTACATGTAATAACCCGAAATTTAACCCATAATAATTTATTTATTAATTAATTATACAATTAAATAACTTTGTGAAACTATCATAACTAAGCTACAAAAGTTGCACCATTGTGTCTGTGGTAATTTTCTAGTCAATTTCCATATATAGAACAGCAGAAACCGAGCTAATATGACCAAGTTATAAAATAAACCGAATAAGCAGAAATATAACGAGAAATATATATATATATACACACACACACACATATACATACATACATACATACATACATATATATAAACCGAGCTAATATGACCATTTTCACCCTTTTGTTTAATCCAATCCCTTTGTTTCTGCATCCGATGGCTTCTATTTAGCCTATGACGTGGTTGCATCCTATTCAATCTCCAAAACGAATGGTCCGAGTTCCAGTTCTATGCATATAAATAGACCAGTAGACCTTACATTTTTTTTCATTCTAGATTTTCTCCGCTTGGGTTCACCTTTTCAGGAAAGACCCTAAAAGTAATAATTTTCCAAGGAGAGAATCTTTTTAATAAAAGTTATTTTACAACTCCAGCTGGATCCGGGAAGACCAAAGAAAGTGCTTAGGAACGGAGATGAGTGATTGAAATTGTTTTAAGATTTCTTTAAGTAATTTAAAATAATAAGGTTTCCAATAGTTGTAGTTTTACTATGATTTTTTGGAATAGCCTTTTTCAGTAATTATTTACAGTTTTAATTATTTCCAGTCTATTCAGCTATTCTTTCAGTAATTTTAGTATTATTTTTGTTAATTATAAATTATTACCGTTAAGCATAGCTTTTTATTAATTTACAGTCTGTTTAAAGTATTTAAGTTTATTTATTGTTGTTTATTTCTTATTTACATCTTTTCGATGTTTTGGATTTTATGTAAGCTTCTATTCTCTTTATTCCCCTTTTCTACGCGTATGGATTAGAATAAATTGAACGTGAATATGGATTTTATAAGTAAGAATAGTAAATGAAGAACATAAGATGTAAATTATAAAGACTATAATAAATAATGGAATTAGACTGAAATTACTCCTAATTATAATTGGACTAATTAAAGATAATTGGCATAGTTATAACTCGAAATTATGACAAAATGAAGAAAAAGTTAAAAGGAGCTTATTTTCACACTTAGACCTTGGGTTAAGTAATAAGTATGATTATAACATAGGTTAAAATAAGAAAAAGAACATAATGAGGCTTATTTTAAGGCTTGGGAATAAGCATAGAAAGTAAAAATGGTAATAAAAGCTTATTTAATTAATTTATCAATGTTAATAAGCAAAGATGAAAGTATGACTTGTACCAAATAGCATTCCCTAGGGCATGCTTATGCTATGAATGGTTCTAATTGGTCAAATAAAAATCCAAATCTCGGGGATTTGGATAAGGGTCGCAACTAGATTTTTGGATGAAGGACCAGTACCAACAGCATTTCCCCTATTTTTCTATGGACACACGGTGATCTCGCTTTAGCCTGAAGTGAGATGAGGGGCATGTTATGTTGTACTTCAAGGTAATAAGAAGACCCAATAGATGGAGGAAAAGGTAGCAAGGGCATGGTGGCAGTTACACATGCGACTTCCATTTGGGTGCTCAGTAATAGCTATGAGTTCCAAGCGCTTAGTATATTGTCTTAGTAGATACCATTGCCTTCTGTGTAGGGAGATATATATGTCATCCAGATCCATAGTAGTTTCTCTAAGAATCTTCCATAGACAACATTGGCTGCTGTGTAGGGAGTTATATAGTGGCTAGTCCATAGAAAGTTCTATGGAGTAGCAGGTCGATCAAAAAAGGGTAGAATGAGGGTTACATCCTAATTACATGATTAGGAATTCAACCTAATTAAATCAGAACAAGTGCAAACAATCAAAGTTAACCTATTATACGCAATATTTAATCGTATTTATTTCTACTTTATCTCTTTCCCATTTCCTTTGTTATCATATTTATGATAGAACTGTCGTAGAGTCCATTACCTTTATCTTGCTTAAAGATTCTAGTAAGTACTATCATTTACCAGAATTTTAGTCTGCCCCACTCCTCCATTCCCCCTTAGGCAATTAAGGAAGAAGCTAGTAGATTGTCGCAGCTTGGAGTTCTTCTTGGAGGATACTTCACCTATGTACTTTTATTTTCAGCTGTTGTTCTTATATGTACTGGTTTATTTATGAGGGATATTACATACTCTGATTTTGTGACAATGAATTTTCATAAGACATGATGGGTTTTTGAATGTTGTATTTGGCATATGACTTATTTATGAATTAATTATGAAGCTTTGTTTTAATTAAATATATTCACTTAGTTTCCACTATTTTTACCTATTTTTGTCTTTTGAATCTTAGTCTCTGTTAGTTTTTTCTACCTATAATGCACCACGCCTTTTAATTAGTCTTTTTGGGTATACTAAGGGCCATGGGGTGTTTCACTTGGTATTGGAGCCTAAAGTTACAAGATTCTAAAAAATTAGTTTGAAAGTAAAGTATTAAAAGTATTTTTCAGAAAAGAACTTTTGTAAATGATTTTAAGTATAAAAGAATTTTTGTAAAAAATCCCTCATAAATCCAGTTCAATCTCTCTTTGACTCTTCCTTAAACTATATTTTTCTTTTCGTAGAATGGCTGATGCCACGAATCCTTCCTAAGGGCATTCCTGTCCCAGCCTGGTTTCGTAGGTACTTACAAGCCATGACTCCAGAGGTGCACGATCTGTGCCCAATCCTACACCAACAGGTGGGAATCCCATTAACGCACCTGCCGCCATCAATTTCTCTAAGCTTTGTAATGATTTTGTGAGTTTAGACAGGAAGACTTTTTCTGGCAAGGCGACTTTTTGTGGAGGTGAGAGCATGACTTAGGGACATAGAGAAGATTTTGGTCTTTTGGGATTGGATGGTCAGCAGCGAGTATAGCTAGCCGCTTGGTAGCTGAACGAGGAGGCATCTTATTGGTGAGGTGATCGAGTTGGAGGGAAGGAATATTACTTGGGATGGATTCCGGGAGTGATTCGATAGGAATTTTCTATCTCAGGCAGAAGAAAGTGTTTAACTGGAGAAGTTTATCAATTTAAAGTAAGGGAGTTTTTCGGTCAAGGAGTACATCAATCAATTCAATGAGCTATCTCGGTTCGGAATGGATTTGGAGAACACAACGCACAAGAAAGTTTTGAAGTTTGTGTAGGGAATGAATCAACCTTTCAGGGATTATTGCCAACTCATGTACGAATGGGATCTACTTATGAGTTTTAGTTGAGATGGCGCTTATGTTGGATATGGTCAAGGAAGGAGAGTCTAAAGAGGAAGTTAAGTCGGAAGGTCCGAAGAAGAAGTGGTGGGAAAAGAATAAGAAGAAGAAGAAAGGTGATGGTCCTCAAAAGCATATTAAGAAAGGAATGCAATGCCATGTTTGTGGGAAGGTTGGACATGTGGCTAAGGATTTCTAGAAGGAGTAGATGAAGGGTAAGTGCTATAATTATGGGCATGCCGATCACATGAGTAGGAGTTGTCCCCAAGGAGCGAGTGCACCAGTAGCGCAGATTCAGGCGTTGGACACAGCACCTTCCAGTAGCATTCCAGGTAGAGGTAGGAAAGTCACATTTGAAGGTTTGATTTCTATATCTGATTTTTCTATTTAGACTTTATTTGATTCTGGAGTATTACACTCTTTTATTCTAGTTCTCTAGTAGATTGTTTGCACTTGGACATATCCTCAGTAGTATACCCTATTATTGTTTCAAACCCCATAGGAGGATCGACACACTTATCTATTATTTGTAGGGTTTTGAAAATCTTTATCCCTGACATAGAGTTTTACTATGATGCCTATGTTTTGAGATTCTCGGGTATGGGATGATCTTAGGGATGGATTGGCTATCCCCATACGGAGCTGTTTTAGACTGCGAGAGGAGAGTCGTTGGACTTAAGACTTGCAGTGGTAGGACTCTAGAGGTATCTTGTGACCCACAAAGATCAGTCATGTTGAGTTTTCTCTATTTCCTCGATTCATCTTCATCAGAGTTAGATTTAGGTCCCGTTAGAGATTTTGTAGACGTCTTTGAGGAGGTTAAGGGACTACCCCCTAGGAGAGAGATTGACTTTAGGATTTATTTGGACGAAAATGCCAAGCCAGTAGCATTACTTGTGAGACACATGGCACCTAGGGAGAGGAAAGAATTAAGCAAGCAGATTCGTGAGCTCTTGGAGAAGGTATTCATAATAAGGAGCATATCAGAGAGAGGAGCGCTAGTCGTCTTTGCCACTATGGCGGATGATTCTCTCTGACTTTGCATGGACTATAGGGAATTGAATAAGCTCATCAAGAAGAACCGATATCCACTTCCTAGGATTGATGCTCTTTTTGACTAGTTAGTAGGTTCTTCGGTTTTATCTCAACTTTATTTTGCCACGGGATTCCATTGGCTTAGAGTCGCAGATGACAACATAGATAAGACTTCCTTTAGGATACCAGATGGATTCTTTGGGTGGTTGGTTATGCCTTTTGGGGCCAACCAATGCTCCAGCCGTTTTCATTGACTTAGTGAGCCGCGTCTTTAGGGATGCTCTAAATAAGTTTGTAGTGGTATTCGTGGATGATATCTTGGTATTTTCCAAGAATATGGTAGAGCATATTGTTCATTTGGAAGAAGTTCTTCGCATACTTCGTAGTCATCACTTGAAAGCTAATTTTTCGAAGTGTCAATTTCAAAGAGAGAAAGCTCGATTCTTGGATCGTAGTCTTAAAGGAAGTTTTGGCTGTTGACCCCGCCAAGGTTGTTACAGTACAAGATTGGAAGGCCCTCAAGAACATTACCGAGATTAAGAGCTTCCTAGCATTGGCAGGCTATTATAGAAAGTTCATTAGATACTTTGCCAAGATTTCAGTACCACACACACGCCTTACTAAGAAGAATAAAGCTTTCATATGGGATGTGGATTATGAGGATTCCTTCACAAAGCTTAAGAGAGCCCTTACTAGTGCACCAATGTTAGTTTTACCCGATGGAGTAAATCCTTTCATTGCATACACTGATGCATGTGGAACGAGTCTAGGAGCGGTGTTGATGCAAGAAGGGAGGGTAGTGCGTTATAGTAGTAGGCAGTTGAGGACGCATGAGAAGTACTATCCTACCCACGATTTGGAGTTGGCTGCCATAGTTTTTACACTTAAGACTTGGAGGCACTATTTTCTTGGAGCGAGGTTTGAGCTTTTTACCGACCATAAGCCTTTGAAGTACCTATTCTCATAGAAGGACTTGAACTTGAGGCAACAAAGGTGGATGGAGTTTTTAACCTCATATGATTTCGAGATAGCTTATAGCCCTGGCAAGGGTAATGTGGTTGCAGATGAAATTGTGCTATAGATCGTGTAATATGGATATATGATAATGCAGAGTATAGTGATGATAATAATACTATAAATAGTGCGGAATATAAAAGCAGTATAGTAAAATGACACCATAGATTTTTATACTGGTTCGGAGCACCATCCTATGTCCAGTCCCAGACTCCTTCTGAAATTTCACTAAAACAACAACCCTCACTTAACTCGAAGGAACGGATCTATACACCCTTGAGCAGCCGAACAGGCACCTGAGTAGCAGAACAGGATTTCGCCTCAACAGCCGAAGAGGACTTCACTTGCCTGAGCAGCAGAACAGGACTTCAACTAATACATAAAATAGTTTTGACTTATGTGTTCTGATAACACGGATTTGTCACTTGTAGTCCACCCTTCCTACAGTCTTCTCCTGGAGTATAAATATTTATATTTGAAGTATATGAAGAATAGAAAGGTATAGTATTGTTTTAATGCAGAATATTCGAAAGTATGATAGCAAATAGATTTCAGAAAGTTAGATCATAGAATAAGAGAAATCGATTGTGATTAAGTGATTTGAAATGAAGTTGGAGTTTATATTTATAAGAGTTAGAAAGCTACGACTGTTGGTGAAGAGTTTCGATCGAAGTGTTGCATTCGAATCTTTTCGTTAAAGGTTCGCAACTCTTCACAAAAGTCGTATCCTTTCAAAAATATGGCTATTATAGAAATTCAGTCAACTGAACCTCTGGGTTAGTCGATTGAATATTCAAACGAATTTTAATTAATTTAAATATTTGTGCACCTATGCATGTTGCACAAAAATTGTCAGGTCAGTCGACTGACCTGGTAATTTCTGTGCAATTTGCACAGTTTCACACAGGTTTAGTAAATTGTTTATAGATATACAGTCGACTGAATGACTTGTTCAGTCGACTGAATTCTTTTGATAATCAATATTCACCATAGCTCGTTTGGTTAGAGAATTTGCCTTCTAAACTATTGACCAGGGTTCGAGCCCCACTCCATGCATTTTTTGAAAACTTGATTTTAATTAAAATATGCATGCAAGTTTATTTGAATGTGAATAACGATTTTTGAGGAAAGATTTTAATAAAGCACTAAACTAGACACTATATACATATTTGATGACTCTTGTCAAAAAATATATGACTATATGAACCCTATTTTGAGTATTGAGTCCGGATGTTGTCGTAGTCGTAGATTCGTGAATTATTGTTTCATGTCAGCAATCAAAACCTATGATCCAACATTCTTCCCCGTTTTGATGATGACAGCTCCATTTGCTACGGACGAATCTTCGACAAGCTTTGCTGACTTAGTTCTCCCCTGAATCTATGCTATATATTTCTGTAAATAATTAATCTTTTCTCCCCCGTAATCCAAGCTTGCATCGTTTATTCCTGCAAATAGCGTTAGAGCAATATCTTTCTCCCCCTTTGTCATCGACAAAAAGGAGAGTTTATATGATGATATAAATTATATTTGACATAAGTGTTAACAATATAAAACAAAATAACTACTATTTATATTATAAGGTAGAAGAAAAAAAATTAACATTTAAAGCATGTGATACTGAAGGTTCGTACAATTTCCTAATTTTTAGGAAACTATACCCATTTGGGTGTGGTTGAACCTTTATAAAAATAATTTTCAGTATTAACTACCGTATCAAAATAATCATCAATGTATTTTTCTCTATTTTTCCAATTAACAGGAACCCAAATACTTAGATAATTTTTATTCATATTTTCCGTCAATGATTTTGTCCTATTAAAGAAATTATAAACATTATTGGTCATAGCAGTATTTGAATTTCTATAAAAATTGGATGTAGACTTCTCTCGTAATCTAGTACTAGCATTGACATATTTACTATACATGAAAGCATGTCTAATGCTATTTCTACGATCTGTTTTATTATATCCTAAACCACTTTTATCATTTAAATGCTAGAACTAGATAAAATCATGTTTAAATCGTTTTGACCTTTATTAAATTCTGTGACTTCAGTGTTAAGTTTATCAAATTTAATCTTAAAGTCACAATTATTATTTTCAAAAGAAATATTACTATTATTCAAAATATCAATTTTCTTATTTAATTCAGAATTCTCATTTTTTAAAGTACGGTTCTCATTTTTGAGATGAGAATTTTGAGATTCTAAATTATCTAAAGAGGATTGTAATAAATCATTTTGTCTTTTCAAATCAAAAATTTCTTTTGAAAGTTTCCCTCTCTCTTTTTCAAATATGGTGTTTCGTTCATCTAGAGAATCTTTAATATTTATAAAATTATTCTTTAAAACACCAAGTTGATTTTCTAAATCTAACTTCTCATTTTTCAATTTCTCATTTTCATGTTCTACAGATTTCATCTTTTCTAAAATAATAAAATTAAGCTTTGAAATCTTATCGCTAATACTAACTAATTTATTATTATCTTTTACTGAAATTTGTAAATCAGAAAGTACCTTTTTATAGTCCTCACTGGTGGCTTTGACAGAGATTTTTCCTATTGTATTTCGATTAGATCGTTTTCTGGCCATTATTCTATGATGTTGTGATGATCGATAGAATTCCAGGGTTTTAGATTATCAAATAACCATGTTATGGTTATATGATGACCTTGCTCTGATACCAAATGAAAGTGTGTTATAGGTCGTGTAATATGGATATACGATAATGCAGAGTATAGTGATGATAATAATACTGTAAATAGTGTGGAATATAAAAGAAGTATAGTAAAATAACACCAGAGATTTTAGACTCCTTCTGGAATTTCATTAAAACAACATCCCTCACTTAAACCGGAGGAATAGGTCTATACACCCCTAAGCAGCCGAACAGGGACCTAAGCAGCAGAACATGATTTCGCCTCAATAGCCGAAGATGACTTCACTTGCCTGAGCAGCAGAACATGAACTCAACTAATACAGAAAATAGTTTTGACTTATGTGTTCTGATAACACGGATTTGTCATTTGTAGTACACCCTTCCTATAATCTTCTCCTCGAGTATAAATATTTATATTTGAAGTACATGTAGTATAGAAAAGTATAGTATTGTTTTAATGCAGAATATTTGAAAGTATGATATTAAATAGATTTCAGAAAGTTAGATAAGAGAATAAGAGAAATCGATTGCGATTAAGTGATTTGAAATGAAGTTGGAGTTTGTATTTACAAGAGTTAGAAAGTTACGACTGTTGCTGAAGAGTTTCGATCGAAGTATTGCATTCGAATCTTTTCATTAAAGGTTCGCAGCTCTTCACAAAAGTCATATCCTTTCAAAAATATGGCTATTATAGAAATTCAGTCAACCGAACCTCTGGGTTAGTCGACTGAATATTTAAACGAATTTTAAATAATTTGAATATTTGTGCACCTGTGCATGTTGCACAAAAAATGTTAGGTCAGTCGACTGACCTAGTAATTTCTATGCAATTTGCACAGCTTTACACAGGTTTAGTAGGTTGTTTATATATATTCAGTCGATTGAATGACTTGTTCAGTCCACTGAATTCTATTGATAATCAAAAATCATTATAGCTCATTTGTTAGAGCACTTGCCTTTTAAACTAGTGACCCGGGTTCGAGCCCTGCTATATGCATTTTTTGAAAAATTGATTTTGATTAAAATATGCGTGCAAGTTTATTTGAATGTGAATTATGATTCTTGAGGAAAGATTTTAACAAAGCACCAAACTAGACTTTATGTACATATTTGATGACTCTTGTTAAAAAATATATGACTATATGAACCATATTTTGAGTCTTGAGTCCGGATGTTGTCGTAGTCGTAGGTCCGTGCATTGTTGTTTAATGTCAGCAACCAAAACCTATGATCCAACTGCAGATGCATTGAGTAGAAAGAAAGCAACCCTTATGGATGTTGGCAATCTTAGGGTAGGGCCTACCCTTATGGATCAGATTGGCTCGAGGCAGTGGGAGGATTCGGTACTCATGGATATTATGGATAGAGTTAGCCGAAGAGAGGTATCAAGACATCTCCAACGCTATTCCATTGATAGCAGAGGGTGGCTTAGGAGAGATAGAAGGCTTTGTGCTCCTTACCCCGGTGACTTGTTGAGAGCAGTTTTGAAGGAGGCGCACCATTCCCAGATGACTATTCATATAGGTGGTGACAAAATGTATCAAGATATGAAGAGGATGTTCTATTGGGGTGGTATGAAGAAGGATGTAGTAGAATTCGTAGTTAAGTGTCTCATATGCCAAAGGGTAGAAGTAGAGCAGTAGAAGCCCGGTGGATTATTTCAGGCCTTAAATGTACCGGACTGGAAGTGGGACAGTATTTCTATGGATTTCATTGATGGCTTACCCCGTTCTAGGAAAGGGAACACTAGCATTTGGGTGATTGTTGATGGATTGACAAGGAATGCTCACTTTATCCCAGCTAGGTGTAAGCGTATGGCTTCATATTTGGCATCCTTGTATACATGAGAGATAGTCCGTCTATACGAAGTTCCTTCTAGTGTTGTTAGTGATAGAGATACAGTTTTCACTAGCGAGTTTTGGAGAAACTTACAAGAGGCACTAGGGACGCAACCTAGGTTGAGTACGACCTCCCAGACGGAAGGCCAAACGGAGAGGGAAAATAGAGTGCTTGAGGATTTATTATGGATGTGCATTTTGGTCTTTGGAAGAAACTGGGAGGAGCATCTTCCGTTTGTTGAGTTTGCGTACAATAATAGTTACCAAATAAGTATAAGAATGGTACCATTTGAAGCTTTATATGGGAGATCTTGCAAGTTGCCATCATGTTGGGTAGAGTATATGGAGAAGTTATTACTTGGACCCAATATGATTAGGGAGACTGCTGAGAGGGTGGAGTTTATTCGGTGAAGGATGAAGACGGCTCAAGACAGACAGAAGTTGTAACGACCCGGATTTTTCAGCGTTGAATTTGGAATATTTAAATGGTTTTAAATATAGGAATTGAATTATAAATTGGTTTTGAATATGGAAAACTTGGATTTATCAATTCAGAAAGTAGATATAGCAATTTGTTGAATAATATAATTATTCAATTCAATAAATGAAGATTGAGTAAAATATTTAATCTTAAGTTTCGAGCTTGTTAAAAATATTTTAAAGGCTTGTAGAATTTATATTGATAGTATTGAAGATAGTAAAAGTGTTAAAATTGAATTTGGTAGTGATTTGTTCAGTTTTGAAATTATATCGTTTAAATTTATATTGATAATATTTAAAGATAGTAATAGTGTTAAAATTGAATTTGGTATTATTATCGGATTTCAATTTTCTTAGTGTTTGGAGTGATCGTTTGGCCGTACGATAAGTAAACGCGCTGAAAATTAAATCAAGATTTAATATAATAACTGGGTTCAAAAAGCTATCTTCTCCATACGATCGAATTAGGATTCAAAACCTTTTAAATTTCGTTCGGAATAGGGGTATAACATTATAAACGCCTAGCGGCATGCCTCAATAGGAGTTCACGATTTTAAGCTACATAAATTGAGACGTTTTGAATTTGAGTTTAAATTATATATATTCCCATTCAACCCAACATTCAGCTGCCTTTCTTTCAAATCAAAAATTTTTGCCTTCAAATCCCTGCAACTTCCTCCAATCACTGTCCTCCACTCGTACAAGCAACCACTCCATCGTGTCTTCCATTCTCCTTCCTTTGTAATTCGCGCATCAGATCGAGAAAATAAATAAAAATGCAAGTCTCCTTTTATAAATCCCGAAGCCCTTTTATCCCTTCCGAATCGAACAGAAAGAAAAAATGGCCATCGGTCTCTCTCTCGTCCCTCTCGTCCTCAAATTAAAAAAAAACCATCTTCAAATCGATTCGAATGAAATCGAGTTCCTTATTCTCGAATGATCCGAGTATTGAGGATCAATTGCATCTCGATGGCAAGTCTTGGAGCAGCTAGGGTTTAGTCTTGAGGAGTTTGGGTATGTACCCGGCAGCGTGGGTGAGGGGATCGCAATCGCTTGAAAGAAAGGTCGCGACTAATGACTCGCGATGGCGGCTTGACTGTTGGGTCACGGTGGACGGAGCAGACTTGAACTAGAGACTGAGGACAAGTTCAACCGGCATGGTCGCGATGGCATGTTGTCGAGTCAAGGCTGATGGGAGTCGCGATGTTGAGGTAGGACAGGGTGATGGTTGGCGATGCCGATATGCTGGTCGCATTCATTTTGGGTAAGGTATATATATTTATACGATTCTTTTTTTATAATTTTATAATATATATAGATATTATAAAGAAAAAATATTACAGGAAGTATAAAAATCATTTCTGTTTATATATATGTACAAGGTGAGGTATATGTATACATACATATAAAAAAATTTAAACCTAGATTTCTGCAAATATGTATATGTTAAAAAAAATTACAGTAAGAAGGAATTACTGTTGTTTATATATAGTAAAAAGGCTGCTAAGCAGTTTTTAATTATAATTTAATATAGATAAAATAGTAAATGTTTTTGTGTGTGTCTATATACATAAGACTTTGGAAAATATAAGAATTTATATAACTTGGATTTTTATGAAATCTATAAAGAATATTTTCGTAAGTATATAACAAAAGGAAAATGGAAATAATTTATAAAATGAGATAAATGGTCCAATTATTTTGAATATTAATAACTGCATATGTTTATAAAAGGTCAAACATCAGGAAACCGAAGCAAAATTGAAGTGGATGGGCAGACAAAAATCAAAAGTGAGTTAATCTCACTCTTCTGGATTTTCTTTTGAATTTAAATGGTTGAATTTAAATAATTGGTTAAATGATAGGATTGATTTGATGTGTTATATTATATATAGTAGTATATAGTATATATTGGAGTGATTGATTTCCCACATTATATAGCGGATGAGACCCTATGCGCCATATAATAGCGGATGATATTATATAAACCCATATACCGCGATGTTCCACCTCGAAGTGGAATTGGTATTTTATATTGTGCTAACGTCTGTGAATGCAGGAATACATGTTGGAGGGATCCAACTAGATTCCTCAAAAAAATTTAGATTTGTTAAAATATTCTGGGATATAATTATTTGCTATCCTGCGATGAATTATATTGATAATTGAAAATGTCGGATACTATGGTTGATTTAAAATATTTCGGTGACCTGAGTTACCAAAATCTATAGAAATGGGATTTCTGAAAAGAAAATAAAAGAGTGAATTTTGAGTAAAATAATCATAGAAATTTGAATAAATTAAAAATGAATTGGAAAAGAATAAAAAGTGATTTTTGAATTCTGATAAATAAAATTCCAAGTGCGGGAAATGATTTTGAATAAATGGGAATAAGTGATTTTATTTTTAAACTCAAGTAATATTATTTCAAGAAATAAAGAATTTATTTTGAAATTCAAGGTTTGAATTTATTTAAAAGGATAAAGAAGAAATTTGGGAAATATGAAATTGGTATTTTCAATTAAAAGATTTTAAATCATAACGAAGAAATAAAATCTGAAGTTAATGGATTTTGGAATAAATGGAGTAAGTAAGGAAATTTATTTAAAAGTGAAGTAAATTGGAAATCAATTTGGGAATTGATTTAAGCGTGTAAAACCGGGATTTTTAAAAGAGAAGTGAGACTTGAAATTTATAAACTGGGTTTGTAAAAGCGAAGTGATATATTAGTGGATATTTGGAAGAATAAATTTACGGTGGGACTTTATTAAGGGAATGAGTAAATTTGTTTAAAAATAAATAGTGATTTTTTTTAAAAAGATGTGGAAGAGAAGCGTATTTCCCTAGATAGCCAAGTACGTTTTTGAAGCAAATTTTAAATATAAGTTAAAAGTTTTAATGTTGTTTTAAAAAGCATGTTTTAGAAAATTTAGTATTTCTAAATGTTTAAATTCCAAAGTAAGTATATTTCAAATCTATTATCATAGTAATTATTTAAAGGTGACTTGATATTTTGTTTTAAGGGAGAAAATCTAGTTTTATATTTTATGAAGTAACCTCATTTTAAATATTCCTAAAGTATATATTTTTAATAAAGTACTGAAGTAGTTTTAAATTTAAATGTTAAAGTATATTTTATAATAAAGTGTTTAAATTATTTTTAAAAATCTAAATATTTGTACTTGATGCTTTCAGTGGAAATAAATAGTTGAGAATTTATCCCATGAGAAGAGTAGGATTTGAAAGCTGTTTTCAAAAGGGTTGAAAATGGAAATATATCTTGCGAAGATATTTTGAGATTAATAAATAATTTGGAATGGTTGTTTGTGATTGTTAATTGATAGTTAAATAACTGACTATCAATATCTGGCCAATGCGCGGATCGTTTCGAAGAGACCGGGATCGGGATTTAATTCCTGGAAACCACTTCGATCCCGTTTGCAAGTTTTCGTGGAAAAAAAAGTTCGGAGTCGTAGATGGAGCAGTGAAGTGCAAAGGCTAGTTGCTACTAATCCTGAGGATGATTCCAAAATGGATGTAGTAGGAGTAGTGCCTTCGGTTCCGTTCGAACCCGGGACAGACTTGTATGGATGAATGCTTTCAGAACATCGTCATGTGGGCGATGAGCATTCTAAGTGATATGTTATAAAAGGTAACGCTTAGCCTCGAACATCATCAACCGGGAATGACTGAAAATCAGGGGATATGCAGCAAGGCTAAGTGGGTAGCACCCATTAGGGTGAGGTCATCCCTGTCTAGATGTCCCTTTTTATTCAGCTTAGTGGCGCGGTTGCTGATCCCAACCGTGGGGTGATCTTACTTGGGATTATCCAGTAAGGGGTAGTCCCGGTCTTGTGTTGCAGGGGATTGAGAGTATCCTAGGTACGGTGATCTAGGCCACGTACTGTGACAGGTGGTACCCTAGTGCCTAGTCATTAGTTGGAAATCCATTCTCCCTACGCGCCTTTACGATTTTGATTGTGCCCAACTATTGCTGAAACGTGAGATGCAAGCATTTCAGCTACATTCTATTTTACTTTTTATAGATACTATTATAATATCAAAGGATTTTGATAAAAAGTGTTTTGGCTATCGTAAGGTAAAAACCCGACATGTTTATTTGTGGCGTGGTCTTACGAGATACTTTTGTTTTCAAAAGAATTTTGAAACTTTAATAATCCAATTGAGTGTGGTTTTCTCACGCTGGTTTTTCAGATTGACTCGGGTGTTATTTAACTATAATGCTCGGGTCAGACCGAGTATTATAGATAACAAGAGATGATGCTGTAGAGCTGGGTGGCGATACGTACTTCCGTACTTGTATGAAATATTCCGCTGTGTATTCAGGTTTGGGAAGGAAGGGATGTTATAATCATCCTGAGTTATGTTGTTGTTTGTATTGAACTTTGATGCTGTAATGTATAAACATATGTATTTTGTGTGCGTAAAGATCATGTATTATGTATTATATCTTATTCCACTATGATGGTTAGATTCTGATGTTGTTTTCTATTTTCTTCTTCTACTACCTCTTCTTCTTTAACCCAGATGGTTTGTATTTCCGTACATCTCGAGTTGATTGAGGGAGAATAGAGTTGACTCTAGGGGTACGGATTTGCGGGTCGTTTCACTTGGTATCAGAGCTGAAAGTTTAAGCAAAAACATTGGCTCTGGTGGGGATTACTCATTGAAAATAGAGTCCGTAGTACTCTAGAATGAGTTTGTGCGTATTAATAGATATGAGCGCGTATTTATTAGTGAATATAAATTGTTTTGATATTGTGTTGACTTGTTGGTGGAATGGAATATGAATTTTGATCGAGTAAGTTGGCCGCTATTCGAGAAGAGTTTATAAACACCTGATACGATAAATTGACACAGTATTGTTTTAAAGATGGGTGAATGAAATAATTTTACCCAAAATATATTTTGATATAAAAGAAATATTTTCTTAAATTGTTATGTAACTTGGATGTTTGGATGAAATATCTTAAACAAATAAGATTATAATTTTTTTTGGAATGACTTGTATAATCAAATGGGAATTTGTATGAGCATTAATTATACAAATAAATTATAGTTAAAATTTGATTCAAATCAAATCTGTAAATTTAAAATCCCGGAGATTTTGGAATTGTTTTTCGAAGTGTTTTGAAGACAAATAAAAGCATTATTGTTTAAAAGTATTTCTAAAAGGAAATTGTTTCAAATAAATTTTGGAAAGGGATATAGCATTGAGCTCACTTCAGTTGTTGGAAAATAACTTCGGTGATGACTGCAGCATCATCGATGTTCATTTTTGAGTTTCTAATGGTGCCAAATTGATTTATTCAGAAGAACTAGTTTGTTTTTGAAATTTCAAAGGAAATTTGTTGGGAATAAAAACCAGGATTGGTTTAAAATTTTGAGAAATGTGATTTTGGGATGATGGTGGTTGTAAAATGATTTGAACCAAAAGCCGGGTATTTGAAATCCTGAATCCTTATTTGAATTGAAAACCCTGATGAGGTAAGTTACAAACTTGTAAAGTTGAGATGATTTTTAAATAAGGGAGGAAATACGAGTTTTGAATATTGGAATTAAAATTTAAAGTGAAAAAGTTAAATAAATTTAATTTGGAAAAAATTAAATTATGGAAAATTTAATGGATGATTGGAAGAAATAATTAGTAAATCTTGAATGTGATTGGAATGGGAAAATGAAAATTAAATTTGGATTGAGAAATAAAATTAATTAGAACTAAATTAACTTAGGAAAAGTTAATAATAATGAATTGGATTTGAAATAAGTTAAAAGGAATTGGAATGAAATTAAGGTGAATTGTGTGGGATGGTATTAAATGAAATTAAGTCCTTTCTTAACAAAATTCAAAAGAATAGTATGTAGCTAGATTTAACTGGAGTTAGGTTGGAATAAAATTGAATTTAAATAAATTCGGTTGAGATATAGATAATATTGAATGGAATAAAAATCTTACTTAAATAATAAGTGTAAACTAAGTAAGTATTTAATTGGGATAAATAAGCTATGGAAGCTTATAAAAGAATTGAAAAGCATTGAAATAAAAATATAATCCCTAGTTAAAAGTAAAGTGAAAATGTGATTAACTGTAAATGGATGGAGAAGTATGAATATTAATAAGTGAATAGCTTATAAAAATGTAAAAAAGGGAATGAAGAAGCTGAAATAAAGGTGTTGGAATTTTTGAAAAATGAAAGAAAATCCAAACTGGAATTATGAAAAAAATTTGAACTCAGGAAAATTTAATGAAGTGATTTTTGTAATAAAATCGAGTATTGATTTAAAAGTTGGAAGTAAGCTAATTAGCTAAATAAATTATTTGATAGAATTAAACTCGGTTAAATAAAATGGATTGTAAGTTAATAATGAAGTTTGGGAATAAACTCGAAATTATAAATAGAATTCGACTTGGATTGATAATGAATTAAAATAAGTGGAGATGTTGTATGGAATTAGATTATAATAGGAATGATTTGAGTTACAAATAAAATCCAATTCGAGTATAATTGAGTTAAGTATGTGCTTGGATATTATTTTGATAAATTAAGAAGGTGAATTAAAATAAAATGGATGGGCTCACTGAATTAAATGGAACTTGATTAGGTGAGAATCAAATTAAAAGTTTGAAGTTGGAATAAATTGAAGTAAATTAACTTAATTTAAGAATAATGAGAAGCTCGACTTCGAGTAGGAATGGAAGACCATTAAATAAAAGCTCGGGTTGAATTAATTTGGGAATGGTTAGTAGTATACAAGCATGGAATGTGTCGAGCTAAAAAAAATGGTTATAAGCTTAAGTAATAATTTATTCACATGAATATCGTCGAATTGCATAGAATAAATTAGTCATTCAACTTAAACGGAAGTAAAAAAAATTCTATGAATTAATAGAAGTAAATAAAATTGATTTTTGAATCAATTAAAATGAATATAAGTTCTTTTGGTTCAAAAATGAATCGTATTCAAGCAAGTGAGTTGTAAATCACTTAAATTGAATAGTATGGGTTGAGAGTTGATTGAAAGCAATTGAAATAAGTATCGAAACCTTAAATATGTGCTTATGAAAGTATATAACATGCATTGTTATGGAATCCATGTTTTAGCTATTTAAATATAAGTGAAATGCTATAAACTTCTTATATATAGTGCTTATATGTTAAGATTGAGTAAGTACACGTACCTGAAGGCCGTTCGGTAGGATTTTGGTCGCGCTAATTGCTAAATAATAAGCCGCTTGCTTAAAAATGCTAAATAAAGGTACGCCTACGCAATAAAAATAGGAAATATGAAATTTTTTTCCGACCATGTGGGTCGATGTATATATATTTATATCTCTTGTCAAATTGCAAAAGCTCCTTCGTAAAAAGGAGACTCTGCCGAAAAATTTCGAAAATTTCGGGAGTTAGAAATTTTTTGGAAAATTTTAGTTAGCGACAAAATGATTTCAAATTGGAATTGAAATAAGGGATTTTATAAATGGAAATTGAAACTAATTGTTTAGTTGAAACTAAAGGGTTAGGAAAGTGAGTATGTGATTTTCACTAAATGAGTTTTAGCAAGTTAATGGGTTGAGGCATTCGTCTGCCTTAGGTTATGCGAGTCAAAAGTCTACACGTAATATTTGTTCATGAGAGATCTTGTGTGAATCTCCCAAAAAGAAATTTGAGAAAGACTGTCATTGGATGACATATTTATGTTTGAACATAAGTTTTGTAAACTAAAAACTAAATCAGTTTTATATATCTAAGGCAATTAATAAAATGTTTATGAATACGTACTACATTGCACTGAGAAACAGTTGTTGTTTCAAGAAATAACAACTTCATAGTGAAGGAATTTCTTTAAGAAATTATTGATAGTAAAGTGGAATTTGATACAATCCAAAGATAAAACTGATTACATAAGATGAAATGAAATTAACCAACCTAAATGAACATATCACATTAGAGTGTCTAATAAGTATTCATGCACATTGTAGACAAACTATAGTTTCTTATCAATGTCGAAAATATATATTCCTCGGTTGTTTAATTAAACCATTAAGAATGTTGACTCTGTGATATGGTATGATGCACTAATCCGAAAATTCCAAGTACATTATCAAAATATGATTTTGATAGTTGAACCAGAATGAATATGATCCACTGGCCTTAAACCCGTCTTTATGAGAAAGACAAATGTAATTAGAACTTAGTGAATCACAATGACAAGAATATTACCGATAATTTCAATTATTGAAATTAAAGTAATACATTACTATTCGATGTACTCAAGTTGGCTTTTATTTATCACAAAATTATTGCCAAGTATGGCCTTATGTTTTGTTATATATATGTTCAAGTAGAAAATTACGAATATAGATTTAGACTAGTTTGTTTGCACATAACAACCAAAGTGTCTCGAAATCAACGAAAGTGGTATTGAGTTTGTGGTTTTTCGAGTAGGACCTAAGAATGGATACAAAAGAATTGTTCTAAAAATCATTAAAAAAAAATTTGAACTGGTACTTTATATACAACAAATCAATGGGACAACATATCCCATGTCAAATAAACGTTCGAAAGCAAGTTTCGAACTTATGACATCCTGCACCAAGCCGAATCAATTAACCACTTGAACAATGGTGCTTGTCAAAAATCATTAAAATTAAGCAAATGTTTTGATATACGTATCAAATAGTTTGATTTTTAGTCAAGATATAGAGAAAGCGTATGTTCATAAGAAAGAACATTAAAAGGTACATAGATATTTCTAAAACATAAGTAAACAACACACTACTGATTGTTGACAATACATTTATATTAAAATCAACTTTAATTGTTTTTGTACTCGACCTAGGATTTGTAAATGATGTCTTTTATAGCAGATATAAAAAATATTGGGATTGTCCCAAACAATATGCAGGGACACCTTATTAAAATGTTTAATACGGAAATGAAAGATTGTTTCCTAATGCATTGGCAATAGGAATTATTATACATTTTGTGTTATCTATGATATCGTCATTTGTTTATGTATTTGATACATGAAGCAAATATCAAAGCCAAATTAATATCACTAAATGGTTGTTTGGAGTGTTCTTGTATATTTATGAAATACTAGATAATTTTTTATAGAAACAACAAACTTCTTATGAAGGAGTGTTCGAACTCAAACTCCATAAGTGATATTGAGTATAATATATCAATAATAAATTCCAGTTAAGATTTTTAAGTTAGAAATGTTCCCACTATGGCTGATTCAATGAAAAAGGATAAGTACATTGCCTTTAATAACGTCGTGATAAAAAGCAATAGATATAAATATAATGCACAAATTTATAGCTGAGCTGAGGATGGCTCCAAATATTGAGAATCTCGTAACAATGTTATATGAT
Organism: Allium cepa; assembly: GCA_030765085.1. Classification (NCBI taxonomy): domain Eukaryota; kingdom Viridiplantae; phylum Streptophyta; class Magnoliopsida; order Asparagales; family Amaryllidaceae; genus Allium; species Allium cepa. The sequence goes on from CM060942.1 coordinate 621,941,162, forward strand.
AACAGTGTCATGATATAGTTCTAATAGAACTTAGTGCTTATTGGAAGTCGAGAAACATACTTCGAATTGTTTCACATGATAAAGGTAATTTATCAGCATCGAAGGTAGTTAATTGACAAAGTAAATGATTAAAGCATAATAGCATACTGTTCACCGAGAGACTGACCCAATTGGTTTGAGAAAATCGATTGGAGAAGTTGGAATAAGATTCCATAATTAATCCCAAGTCCAAGTGGGAGGTTGATAGAGTTAGGAGTATGCTTTCGGGGTAACTACATAATTTTTTACATATATTTAACTCATTGAGCAATCATGCTCAAAATAAAGGTGTTTTTCTTCTATTATATACTTAAGTATAATATGTTGTATTAAATAATTAATTTAATTAAAAGTGTATTTAATAAATCCATAAATGACATATTTTGTGATATTAGTTACAAATTGTTGTAACGTGAGTAATTCATATGACAATGAGAACAAATATACTGTTTTAAATGTTCCTAGTCAAGTTGCATCAAGATTAGATATCGATGTATCCATTGAGATTAGAGTATGTAATGCTTTCGATATGTTGAGTAGTGTATTACTCATGACTACTGGAGACATCTAGGGGTTACGTATTGATAGCTATTAGATAATTATGGAACAACTCACTTGATAGTTTTATGTTGGTTAATATAACTATGGTTAAATAGAAAACATCGATGTGATTAATTTACACAACTCTCTTGACTTGATAATACTATGGATCTTCAATATAAAAGCTCCTTTTTGATTATAGTCAAACCATGACATGATGTCCATTGAGTGACTATAGTTGGGTTGAGCGGAAGTATTGGAAGCGAAGCACTATTCAAGAGAGGATTCGTCTCCTCGGTTATAGACGGTTAGTATTGCGGTCAACTCAAGTCAACTTAAAGTCAAAGTCTTTGGTCATAGCATTTCTATTAATAATAATTATTATTGAACCAAGGACTTTGTATTTAGATTGTAGAGGTGAATATGGATGATGTTGGAATTTTAACCATTATCAAATTTCATAAGTCCAAAGCGATACAGTTTTAACGAAGAGAATTGGTGTAAATAAATGTTACTACCGACAAACGCTTAATAAAGTAAAATTAGATTTCACCGGAACTAAGTAAGCAAAAAATTTGGCCAAAATGTCACACTACCTAGTAAGTGACGTGTGAACACTAGTTAACATTCGAATACTTCGATGTTAATCACTTACCAAATTTACACCTGACAAGCCACACAAGCGCAATGATGAATTGTCTTTAGACCAAACGATTTAATTAGTTTATGATTGTTATAAATTAATTATTATCTATGAAATATTAATTATAAAATTTTGTACATGGTTTGAGAAATAAATATTATTAAATATATTTATAATAATTATAAATATTATTTAATACATTTATGATAATTATAAATATATATATATATATCGATAAACAATTAAATTATATTTAATTAATAATATTTATTTAAGCTTAAATGGGATGTCAGCTCATGATGATATGGTAATAATTCAGCTATTATGAAGGCTATAGAGGCGGCTAAAATAGGCTTGATGGGTTGTAAATGGATGGCTCGAATTTAGTGAATTTGGTATGAGATATGATCCATATCTTTCTCTCTTTCATACACTATACAAAGACATCTAACCCTAATTGTTTAATGACTTTTTTAGCTGCCTCAATTTCTACTATTGCTAGCTGATCATCCCTAGGAGCTTAAGCAAATCCAAGTTAAATCAATTCAAAACAAGTACTATCTGATAGTCAAAGGTCTATGGTTTAATGATTAGTAGTATGTTGAATCGAAAAGCTTTCAAAGGAGCGAGAATTTGTCATTATTAGGTTTGCATTAAGACATTAATATTAGGTATGTTTTTACTATATTATATTGTTTATAATCTTAAAATATTATTTTGTTATACGTATATATTATTATTAATTGTTAGTTATGTGACGATTCTTATATGTATTGATGTTGTCATAAACTAGAGTGGTTATACACACACAAATATACATACATACATATATATATATAAAATAAGGAAAATAATTTTTTTACATATAAATCAGATATGCACAGCCAAATATTTTATATACAAAATTATTATTTTATTAATATATATATATATATATATATATGTACACATATTAATATGTCATTTAGATATAATTGTACAATTCGTAATTATTTATGCCATCATATCATGCTAATAATTGAACATATATTTTATACATATATATATCTTTAATAATAGTTGAAATACCTTTGGTGTCACACTTTTTTTGGTGTAAACGTGAACTACCAAAAATACCCATTAAACAATTCGAAAATATCTCCTTCAATCGAACAAATAGCATCCGGAAAAAAAAATGGCATCATAGAACAACTCAGTGAAAAAATATAGTGCGGCCCACCGAAGCATAGTTTACTGAGTAAATGAATTATAAATTGAGCAAGTCATACGTACTCATTATCCAATAATAAATAAAGTGCTGCCCACCGAAGCATAAGTTTACTAAGTAAATGAATTATAAATTGAGCAAGTCATACGTACTCATCACCCAATAATACTTATACAGCTGCAAGCTGATTGAGCAAGTCATATGCTATTGCTATGGTAAGATAATGACGTGAGTGATTCTTCCCACTCTATAAATAGGATGCCATATTAATTCGCTTTCCACCAGGCAAACATCAATTACTTCTTCTACATTACAGCTCAACATCCCCTGGTGGCAGTGGGAAAGAACTCAACATCTCCAAGTGGCAGTGGGAAAGGTATCATTTTAATAGTTTTTGATGGTTTAATCGGAGCATCAAAATCTTTTTCTCAAAAGTTTTTCGTATGCCCATGAATAAAAAAACTACTTTATTTTAACATACTATTTTATTCAGTTTATTGTGGACTGGAGAAGTTGGAATTGCATTCACTCTTTGCTTTTAATTTAATTACATTATACGATGGCGACCTGATTTCCATCCTATTTTACAGTATATATCACTGCCAAATTGTAGCTTTCTCTAAATAATAATTAGCCTAAATATACGTATGGTGTATCTTCTCAGACTTATACAAGTAACATGATAATAGTGCAAAATGAATTATTGACATACAACTCCAGATAAACGCAGTTACATGCACGCGTATGACCTTTATTTAGTATAAGTCTAGTTATTGGTGTTTAAGTAACTCCAAATCCAGTTAAATCTTCTTACTTGCATGGAGTGATAAGTCCAGTTACATGCATGGAGTGATAAGTCCAGTTACGCATGAGTCATACCTTTATTTAGTATCAAGTCATCATATACCTAGCTGGATTATGTTATAGTGATAAGTCCAGTTACATGCATGGAGTGATAAGTCCAGTTACATGCATGATTCATACCTTTATTTAGTATCAAGTCATCATATACCTAGCTGGATTATGTTATATATATATATATATATATATATATATATATATATATATATATATATATAGCAAAAAGTCATGGATTTAGTAACTGGACCTTCTTGCTTGCACGGATACTAAGTTACTAACAACCGTGGGTCATACCTTTATTGGTGACACTAACTTATATTGGTAATTGGACCTTCTTGCTTGCATGGATGCATGCAGCTCGTGCTTATATTGGCAAATTTGCTCATTAAAGCTTCGATACATTGCATGCGAATATCAGACATAATTTCAAAACTTTAGTAAATATGATAAGAACAAAATTAGTCATTACGCTTTCTATGGCTAGATGCCACTGAATAAAACAACAAAAAATTACTATTTGCATTCATTTTTTTTTGCTCTTAAATTTGATATGCATAATATTTTAAAATTAGTGCTCATTCAATTATATCCCATAAATGAAACCATTATCATCTCTTTATAATCCAGCATTTTTAGCGCATTAAAATCATAAAATAAACAATGGACGTCATACAATCCGATAAACAAAAATGCGCACACGATAAGGCGTCACCTACCAAAGCTACAACAGGGGAAAATAAAAAAGAAGTTCAAGAACAACCACGCAACGATCAACACACCCTCTTGATAGACGACTATTGTGATATCCCGGAAATTTTGACAATAACAATTTAATAATTTATGTCAAAATTTAATTGATTTGATCATATTGTTAATAATAAATTTGAATTAAATGTAATAATCTTCTTTAAAATAAATATTTAAACTTATAATCTGCTTTTAAAGGTTAATAAATTATTTTATATTTGTAATGTATACATATCTGTATATATTATAAATAGATAATCTTTGTTTTAAATTTAATATATATAGGCCTGTTTTCTTATTCTAACATTTTTGATAAACTAAAAATTGGATTTAATTTGATATTAAGCTACTAATAAATAACCTGAAGAATAAATATATACAAGTCAAAAGTGAATATGCAAGCAAGAAAAAGAGCAAAGAGATAAAAAAAAATATAAAACATGTATATAACCTGTAAAATAAATAAGCAAAAAGGGAAAATCTACCAACATCAAATAAACAGCTAGTATTTGAATGCAGGTACAAATAAACATATGCAGGTACAAGTAAAAGATATAAACCAGACATTGTAATATTGTTGCCTGCAAAATAACATACAAGGCATGTACATGTAAGAAAGAAGACAAACCAGGTTAGTGAAGCTTGTTTGGAAAGTTAGATATGTTGCTTGTAAGAAATATGTAGAACAAAGTTTAAAAGAAATATTATGTAACCTGTAGATTAGATTCAAGGCAGAAATAGACAAAGTAAGGAAAACATACAAACCAGGCAAGCTAGACATGTGACAAATAATAATGTATAACCTGTAAGTGATTATGCAAAGCAAGTAAAAGAGAATATTAAGTACTTAAGATATGAAAATACAGATGCAGGCAAGAACAAAAGGTGAAAAGGAATAAAACAAAGTGCAGAAGATCTATTTACATACAAAATTAGGATAAGTATGAAACATAAAGTACCATTTCATTTAATACTAGCACACCATTTGGTCTACTCGAAATATATAAAACTCATTTCAGCCTCTTAAATAAATATCTTACCTGATAAAACAAAAGAAAAATCTGACCAAATAGAAAGCTTAAACCCAGAAAACACCTACCCCTTGTACAAATCTTTTCTTTCTATTTATACATCTTCTTATTTCAGTTTGTTCAACATAGCAAACCTGAACATAAGTAAGTTTTTTCTTCTTTTTTTTTACAACTTAAAATCATTTTTCTTCAACCTGGAAATTGTTACTGCATACAACTACAACTACAACTAAACAAAAGCAAGAAGATTAGAGGAAGATCAAAGCAAACATTGCATAGTTTTAAAAGTTCAAGCAGAAGTACTCTGTTATTTTCTCAGGAACAATGTGAGTAACAATTTTTTTAAAACTCAAGTACAAATATGGTTGCTTGATCAATGCCTAATATAAGTTTGTATTTGTGTATATATATTGGAAAATTCCTGTGTAATTGTGGATGTGAGCATGCTGTTAAAAAAATATGTGCTCTGTTATGTTTAATTTACCCAGGTTCTAAATTTAGTCCTGAATAAATCTTTGTAGAACTTGAGTCTTAAACCAAAAATGTTTGTTATAACACTTATTTTAGTTTAAAAATTTATGTAAGTTATAATAGTGTGAATAGACTCTGGAACAAATTAACAACAGTAAGAATTTTAAGTAAGTCAAAATTTAATTTTCATGAATCATGGATTCAAGCATATGAATCAAATGCTAAAACAAAAACTTGATTTTAAAACCAAAATCACTATTTATAATTAAGTGTTGAAGGGGTAATTCTGGATTGCACATAATAGGAGAAATTGTGATTTTGGGGTGATCTATGTGAATTTGGGGATCGGGTTTCTTTCTGAAGGAAGAAGTACGAGTGGAGATTGGTGGAAAAATCTTTGATGGTGATGAATTTCACCAGGGAAGTTGCGGCAGTGATTTTCATTTTAGAACCCTAATTTTTGCTGCGCGTAAAGAATCGATCACCACAGCCTCTATAGTGGATCGAGTGTTGCATGCTCTTGAGGGGAGGTAGAGGAGATATAGACGTGGTGATGGCCGGAATTGTAGCGTCTCTGGTGAACGAGGTGGGGTTGACGGCGAACTTCCAGGTTTGGATTTGGGTTGTCTGTGTTTTCAAGTGGGAGTACGAACCTCTTTTTTTTATTTCGAGTTGGATTGGTCATGTTGGTGGTTGCGAGGGGGTGTTGGGGTGATGGATGGTGTGTACAGATCGTCAACGATGGTCTGCGTCGACCATCGGCACCGTGCATATGCACGGTGCACTGTGGTGCCTGGAATGGTTGTTGAAGCAAAGGGGGTACTCGGGTTTTTAGGATTTGACTCGGGAAATACTTCATGCGAACTCGAAGCACGTTCGTATTTTGACTCGAAGCAAAGGGTATATAGCCTCGAGTTAATTTCTGGGTTTCAGGTTTTACAGGAAGCAGGTGTGCTGTTTTTTTTAAAAAAAAATATAAAGTTTAAAGCAAAGTTTAAATGACAAAGAAAGATTAAGGATGAGGTTAAATCCAAGTATTTTCTGATTCAAGTTAGTTTTGAACTCTAATTTAAAATAAATAAAGTTTTTATTTAAATTGTTGTAACTACTTATAAAAGAAAGGTTGAGTAGTTGGATTTTAAAGTAAAGCTTTAAATTGGAGGTTGAGTTTAAAATTAAAGATTTAAATCTAAGATTCAATATTAATTTGAATCTTAAGTTTGAAATAAAAAGGAGATTTTAAATTGTTTTGATAAATTGATTTTTTTTTAAATTTGATTTGAATTCAAAATGAAATCATGTTTTAAATTCTTTCAATTTTCTATTTTAAGATAAATATTCTTTAAATAAAAGGAGTTTGAAATTGATAAGATTCATTTGATTTCATTTTAAATCTTAAATTTAAAATGAATTTAAAAGTAAATTTAAATTAAATTGATTAAATACCTTATTCATGAAAAATTGATCATTAAATAGAAAAAGGATTTAAAAACTTAAGGCTTGTAATTATCAAGTTAACTAAATGGATAATTAACGACTAGAATTAATTAACTTAGAGATCAAGAGTTTAAATTTAGTTAAAAGAGACATAAGTTAATTAATTCAAGGTAAATCAAATTGTAATTAAGAATCATTGATTAAATATGGATTGATTTACAATTAATGATTAGTAATCAATTAATGAATTAATAAAGGATTAATTAATGAGTTATTAAGACAAATATAAAATGTAATTGATAATAAATTTTAGCAAATTACTTTAGGAAAAGTAATTAAAGAGTTATAATTAGTCAATGAAGGACATTAACTAAAAATTATGAAATAATCAAATTAATGGGATTATTTTTCATAATTAATTAAATTATTTATTTAAGATAGAAATTGTGAATTGATAGGTATAATTGCTTAACGGAAGTATTTAAGAAATTAATTACTCATTGTAATTAATTCTATGAATTGTTTAAGTTAATTAATTAAGTTTAATTAATTTAAATAATTGTACGATGATTAGATAAGTATAATTACTTAAGGAAGTAATTAATGATAATTACTGGATGTAATTAACTGAGGGTGATTTAATAATGAAAGTAACTGGAATATAATTACTTGTATAATTAATCAGGGGATTAATTAGAGAAAATTAATTAAGGAGTAATTAATTAATTTGATAGTTAATTACTGGATGGTATTAATCAGAGGTGATTAATAAATATGGTTTAATTGAAGATTAATTACTCAAGGTAATTAATTTAAAATGGAATTAGTTAAAATGTAATTAGAAATCATTAATTGATATAATGAATGATGAGATGATAAATTTAGATTAATTAATCAATAATAAGTAATTAAAGAGTAATTAATTAGTGTAATTAAGAAGTAATGTAATGTTTGTAATCTAAGGTTAATTTCTATATGTGGATAAGATAATTAATTTGTGAAAATAATTTAAGAATGATTATTTGAATATAATTAAATGTTAATTAATCAAGTGTGATTAATTGAAACGAATAATTAGTGAATGATTTATTAACTGATTGATAATTGATTAATAGTTATATAAGCAAGGCTTAAAATGATGAAGTAATTAATTTAATTTACTTTAAATGAATTAGAGATGATATAATTAATTTAATTCATTTTAAATTGATTATAGCTTATATGATTGTTTATATATGGATGGATAAAATTGTTTACCTTGAATGATTTAAGATCTCAGATATGAGAAATTGATGCTATATGATATGCATGCTTTTTTTTAAATATGATGATAATATGAATTATCTGTTATGATGATATGCATTATCTATTTGTAGTGATAATATTGATTATCTGTTTATGTTGATGTTGACTATCTATTATGATATTGTGAATTATCTATCTGTGTGTGTATTGAATTATTTGAATTAAACTGTTAGGACTAAATAGACAACTTAGCCCTAAAAGACACGTTTTGGATTTCGATGAGACCGGGATCGGGTTTTCCATTTTTGGAAGTCCGAAAACCACATCGATTCCAAATTAACGTTAGGTCGTGAATCTGAAGTGGAGACGAAGATTCAGAGTGCAAGGATTATCGTCGTTAACTCTGAGGATGATTCCAAAATGAGTGTAACGAGATAATGCCTTCGGTTTCGTTCGAACCCGGAACGAACTTGTATGGATTGAATGCTTTCAACACATCGTCAAGTGGACGATGAGCATTCTAAGAAATATGTTCTCTAAAGGTAATCGTAGCCTCAAGCCTCATCAACCGGGAATGGCTAAAACAGGGGAGGTGCAGCAAGGTTAGGTGGGTCATGCCCAAGCAGGACAAGATTTTCCCCTGTCTAGATGTCCCTTTTTATTCGGCTGTGTGGACAGTTGTGAGCTCCAACTGTCGGGGTTGTCTTGTTCGGGACTGTTCGGTAAGGAATGGTTCCGGCCTTGTGTTGCAGGGGATGAAGGGAGTAATCCTCGGTACGTTGATCTAGGCCACGTACTGTGACGGGCGGTACCCCAGTAGCCCTGCCATTGTATGGAATCCAAAATCCAATAAGTGCCAACGGTTTTGATTGTATTACCCACTTTTGTGGCTAGTAGCTGGAATTTAATAGATGTAACAATTTCGGCTATTTTCTATTTACTTGAAAACCCTAGACCTATTATAATATCACAGAATTTCCTATCAAATGTTTTGTTTAGCGTAAGGTATAACCTTACCCATATTTATTCGTGGGAAGTCTTACGTGATACCTTTGTTTTCAAATGTTTTTCAAGTTAAGCAACTTTAACCTGTTACTCATACCAGACCCATGTCTGACCCGGAGTTTATTTTTGTTTTTCATAAACTCTCGGGTACCCAAATTTTTTACGGGTAGTCAAGGGATTCAGGTTAGCTTTGACGAATTCTGAGGAGCAATGGAGCAGGAGGCTTCTACGTTGTAGATATATTTATCCGCTGTGTTGATATCTCTGACTTGTTTATCTGTATTGTATATCGACGTGTATAACTAGACAGGTGTTTATAACTGTCTAGTATATGTTGTATGATCTGTATAACTCTGATTTATGTATAATCATGTAAAAATTATGTGATCTATTATATTTTGTTCCATTCCGCTGTGAGATTCTGATGTTGTTGTTTTGTCTTCTCTATCTTTTCTATTTTCTCATCCCTTTCTTTCTTCAAGACGAAGCGGTTTTCTGGGCATAGAAAGTCGGGTCGTCACAGTTGGTATCAGAGCGCTAGGTTGAGTGAATACCTAGGCTCTTGAGTGATTTCTATCTTGAGAGAGCGTATTTGTAATTTTAATATATAAATATATATATATTTATTTCTACCTATTTGTTTGGTTACCTGTCCGGGTTATCCCATATAAGTTATAAAGGTAGATAGGGTAGTGGTGTGTGTAACACGACTACCGATAGTTGGAGTTTGAATATTTGAGGTTGGAAGTGTATCTGTCGACGAGTGAGCTTTGGATGGAGTAAAGATTTCATTGATCTCTGAAAGGAAACCTGTTAAGGTTCGGAGTTCATTTTTGAAGCATAAGTTTGGATGAGCTAAAGTTTGGATCTGTTGGTTGGACAAAAGTGAGTCATGATATCTTACCTCAGGATGTAGTAGCTGTGTGATGAGACACAATGACTATAGAAGTCTCCGAAGATGTTTCTTTGGAGAGAGTTAAGAAAGTATAGCTGTTTCGGTGTTGGGGCTGAGTTCAGTAAAATGTTTCTGTTGGTTTGAGGTCCGAGTCTCTCGAAGAGCACTGGATTAGGAATTTCTTGGCATTGGTATTGGCAAGGAAGTTTTTAACTTCTGCATCAACAGTGGAGTTCAGAAATTGCAGTGTGGTTCCATTTCTTTGATAAATTGGCTAATTAAGCGTAGGCTGTTCTGTTTGGTAAAGAGAGAACAGTTTTTCTTTGGTAGTGGGTTAGATTGATCGCAAAAGTGACTTGCGATTGTTTGAGTTTCTCTTGGATTATCTGATTTTTCTGGATGTCTTCGGGAAGTCAGAATTTTGTCCGTGTTTAGAGATTGAATTTGGTATCGACTGGATTCCAGAAGTGGTACCGATGGTTCAGTAAGGTGATTTTTGGAAAATGAGTTTGGTGAAGCAGCTAGAGTTTTGGAGGAACTTCTGAGTTTCTTTAAAAGATCTGTTGAACCATAGTTCTAAGATACGTTGTCCAGTTTGTCCTCGAGATCATCATCAACATTTTCATCTGCTCAGTCAGAGTTGCGCAGTGGAAGCATGGTGGCAGCTGTTTGGTGTGGGAACAACTAGAATTTGCAGTATTTTGGATTAGAGAGTTTCTACTGGATATTTTTCAGGATCTTAAGACCATATTGAAGTGCATCTGTACTATCTTTCCATATGAGAAGAAGTAAGATCAGTCTGCTGATTTTGGAATTGAGTTTGTGTTCTGAGTTTTAGTCAATCCTAGAAAGATCATTTTGGATTGTTTTTGGATCAATTTGTTTCTGGGGGTATCAGCAAGAGTTGAGCTGATCATGAAGGATGTAAGCAGCCCAAGATCGTCCGAAGAATTTTGTGGATAAGAGACGGAGGAATTTGGATCCAAAGTCGGAAATCCGATTTTGGATAAGTGTTTAGTTTCGGGATTGAATTGTCAGTTTAGATAACTGGAATTCGGAGTGTTTCACGTATCTCTGAGGGAGTACGTGTACGATCTATCTTTGATTGTAGAGTCAGCAGTTCAGAGAGTTTTGGTTGTTGAGTCAGACTTATCTGTAGTCTGATATCCTTTTTTTTTGTAGATCCAGATGAGTAGAACTCAGTAGCTAGAAATATTGATTGTTTGGATTCTGTAGAGAGAGTATGCCAATATTTATACTCGGGGAAACTCGAGACAATTCTATTTAGAATTATATCTGGACAATTAGATTAGTAGATTGGATGAATTGGTTGCTATGATTGCTAGCATATGATTGATATCTGTCTGTGTTTTAAAATTAAATCTTTAATTAAATTATTAAATTACCTTTGTTTTAATTTTCGGGGACGAAATTCTTTTAAGGAGGAAGGAATGTGATATCCCGGAAATTTTGACAATAACAAATTAATAATTTATGTCAAAATTTAATTGATTTGATCATATTGTTAATGATAAATTTGAATTAAATGTAATAATCTTCTTTAAAATAAATGTTTAAACTTATAATCTGCTTTTAAAGGTTAATAATTTATTTTATATTTGTAATGTATACATATCTGTATATATTATAAATAGATAATCTTTGTTTTAAATTTAATATATATAGGCCTGTTTTCTTATTCTAACATTTTTGATAAACTAAAAATTGGATTTAATTTGATATTAAGCTACTAATAAATAACTTGAAGAATAAATATATACAAGTCAAAAGTGAATATGCAAGCAAGAAAAAGAGCAAAGAGATAAAAATATATAAAACATGTATATAACCTGTAAAATAAATAAGCAAAAAGGGAAAATCTACCAACATCAAATAAACAGCTAGTATTTGAATGCAGGTACAAATAAACATATGCAGGTACAAGTAAAAGATATAAACCAAACATTGTAATATTGTTGCCTGCAAAATAACATACAACGCATGTACATGTAAGAAAGAAGACAAACCAGGTTAGAGAAGCTTGTTTGGAAAGTTAGATATGTTGCTTGTAAGAAATATGTAGAACAAAGTTTAAAAGAAATATTATGTAACCTGTAGATTAGATTCAAGGCAGAAATAGACAAAGTAAGGAAAACATACAAACCAGGCAAGCTAGACATGTGACAAATAATAATGTATAACCTGTAAGTGATTATGCAAAGCAAGTAAAAGAGAATATTAAGTACTTAAGGTATGAAAATACAGATGCAGGCAAGAACAAAAGGTGAAAAGGAATAAAACAAAGTGCAGAAGATCTATTTACATACAAAATTAGGAAAAGTATGAAACATAAAGTACCATTTCATTTAATACTAGCACACCATTTGGTCTACTCGAAATATATAAAACTCATTTCAGCCTCCAAAATAAATATCTTGCCTGATAAAACAAAAGAAAAATCTGACCAAATAGAAAGCTTAAACCCAGAAAACACCTACCCCTTGTACAAATCTTTTCTTTCTATTTATACATCTTCTTATTTCAGTTTGTTCAACTTAGAAAACCTGAACATAAGTAAGTTTTTTCTTTTTTTTTACAACTTAAACATCATTTTTCTTCAACCTGGAAATTGTTACTGCATACAACTACAACTACAACTAAACAAAAGCAAGAAGATTAGAGGAAGATCAAAGCAAACATTGCATAGTTTTAAAAGTTCTAGCAGAAGTGCTCTGTTATTTTCTCAGGAACAATGTGAGTAACAATTTTTTTAAAAAACTCAAGTACAAATATGATTGCTTGATCAATGCCTAATATAAGTTTGTATTTGTGTATATATATTGGAAAATTCCTGTGTAATTGTGGATGTGAGCATGCTGTTAAAAAAATATGTGCTCTGTTATGTTTAATTTACCCAGGTTCTAAATTTAGTCCTGAATAAATCTTTCATGATCAAATCTTTGTAGAACTTGAGTCTTAAACCAAAAATGTTTGTTATAGCACTTATTTTAGTTTAAAAATTTATGTAAGTTATAATAGTGTGAACAGACTCTGGAACAAATTAACAACAGTAAGAATTTTAAGTAAGTCAAAGTTTAATTTTCATGAATCATGGATTCAAGCATATGTATCAAATGCTAAAACAAAAAATTGATTTTTAAAACCAAAATCACTATTTATAATTAAGTGTTGAAGGGGTAATTCTGGATTGCACATAATAGGAGAAATTGTGATTTTGGGGTGATCTATGTGAATTTGGAGATCGGGTTTCTTTCTGAAGGAAGAAGTATGAGTGGAGATTGGTGGAAAAATCTTTGATGGTGATGAATTTCACCAGGGAAGTTGCAGCAGTGATTTTCATTTTAGAACCCTAATTTTTGCTGCGCGTAAAGAATCGATCACCACAGCCTCTATAGTGGATCGAGTGTTGCGTGCTCTTGAGGGGAGGCAGAGGAGACATAGACGTGGTGATGGCTGGAATTGTAGCGTCTCTGGTGAACGAGGTGGGGTTGACGGCGAACTTCCAGGTTTGGATTTGGGTTGTCTGTGTTTTCAGGTGGGAGTACGAACCTCTTTTTTTTTATTTCGAGTTGGATTGATCATGTTGGTGGTTGCGAGGGGGTGTTGGGGTGATGGATGGTGTGGACAGATCGTCAACGATGGTCTGTGTCGACCATCGGCACCGTGCATATGCACGGTGCACTGTGGTGCCTGGAATGGTTGTTGACGCAAAGGGGGTACTCGGGTTTTTAGGATTTGACTCGGGAAATACTTCATGCGAACTCGAAGCACGTTCGTATTTTGACTCGAAGCAAAGGGTATATAGCCTCGGGTTAATTTCTGGGTTTCAGGTTTTACAGGAAGCAGGTGTGCTGTTTTTTTTTAAAAATATATATATATAAAGTTTAAAGCAAAGTTTAAATGACAAAGAAAGATTAAGGATGAGGTTAAATCCAAGTATTTTCTGATGCAAGTTAGTTTTGAACTCTAATTTAAAATAAATAAAGTTTTTATTTAAATTCTTGTAACTACTTATAAAAGAAAGGTTGAGTAGTTAGATTTTAAAGTAAAGCTTTAAATTGGAGGTTGAATTTAAAATTAAAGATTAAATCTAAGATTCAATATTAATTTGAATCTTAAGTTTGAAATAAAAAGGAGATTTTAACTTGTTTTGATAAATTGATTTTTTTAAAATTTGATTTGAATTCAAAATGAAATCGTGTTTTAAATTCTTTTAATTTTCTATTTTAAGATAAATATTCTTTAAATAAAAGGAGTTTGAAATTGATAAGATTCATTTGATTTCATTTTAAATCTTAAATTTAAAATGAATTTAAAAGTAAATTTAAATTAAATTGATTAAATACCTTATTCATGAAAAATTGATCATTAAATAGAAAAAGGATTTAAAAACTTAAGGCTTGTAATTATCAAGTTAACTAAATGGATAATTAACGACTAGAATTAATTAACTTAGAGATCAAGAGTTTAAATTTAGTTAAAAGAGACATAAGTTAATTAATTCAAGGTAAATCAAATTGTAATTAAGAATCATTGATTAAATATGGATTGATTTACAATTAATGATTAGTAATCAATTAATGAATTAATAAAGGATTAATTAATGAGTTATTAAGACAAATATAAAATGTAATTGATAATAAATTTTAGCAAATTACTTTAGGAAAAGTAATTAAAGAGTTATAAGTAGTCAATGAAGGACATTAACTAAAAATTATGAAATAATCAAATTAATGGGATTATTTTTCATAATTAATTAAATTATTTATTTAAGATAGAAATTGTGAATTGATAGGTATAATTACTTAACGGAAGTAATTAAGAAATTAATTACTCATTGTAATTAATTCTATGAATTGTTTTAGTTAATTAATTAAGTTTAATTAATTTAAATAACCGTATGATGATTAGATAAGTACAATTACTTAGGGAAGTAATTAATGATAATTACTGGATGTAATTAACTGAGGGTGATTTAATAATGAAAGTAATTGGAATATAATTACTTGTATAATTAATCAGGGGATTAATTAGAGAAAATTAATTAAGGAGTAATTAATTAATTTGATAATTAATTACTGGATGGTATTAATCAGAGGTGATTAATAAATATGGTTTAATTGAAGATTAATTACTCAAGGTAATTAATTTAAACAGGGAATTAGTTAAAATGTAATTAGAAATCATTAATTGATATAATGAATGATGAGATGATAAATTTAGATTAATTAATCAATAATAAGTAATTAAAGAGTAATTAATTAGTGTAATTAAGAAGTAATGTAATGTTTGTAATCTAAGGTTAATTTCTATATGTGGATAAGATAGTTAATTTGTGAAAATAATTTAAGAATGATTATTTGAATATAATTAAATGTTAATTAATCAAGTGTGATTAATTGAAACGAATAATTAGTGAATGATTTATTAACTGATTGATAATTGATTAATAGTTATATAAGCAAGGCTTAAAATGATGAAGTAATTAATTTAATTTACTTTAAATTAATTAGAGATGATATAATTAATTTAATTCATTTTAAATTAATTATAGCTTATATGATTGTTTATATATGGATGGATAAAATTGTTTACCTTGAATGATTTAAGATCTCAGATATGAGAAATTGATGCTATATGATATGGATGCTTTGTTTTAAATATGATGATAATATGAATTATCTGTTATGATGATATGCATTATCTATTTGTAGTGATAATATTGATTATCTGTTTATGTTGATGTTGACTATCTATTATGATATTGTGAATTATCTATCTGTGTGTGTATTGAATTATTTGAATTAAACTGTTAGGACTAAATAGACAACTTGGCCCTAAAAGACACGTTTTGGATTTCGATGAGACCGGGATCAGGTTTTCCATTTTTGGAAGTCCGAAAACCACATCGATTCCAAATTAACGTTAGGTCGTGAATCTGAAGTGAAGACGAAGATTCAGAGTGCAAGGGTTATCGTCGTTAACTCTGAGGGTGATTCCAAAATGAGTGTAACGAGATAATGCCTTCGGTTTCGTTCGAACCCGGAACGAACTTGTATGGATTGAATGCTTTCAACACATCGTCAGGTGGGCGATGAGCATTCTAAGAAATATGTTCTCTAAAGGTAATCGTAGCCTCAAGCCTCATCAACCGGGAATGGCTAAAACAGGGGAGGTGCGGCAAGGTTAGGTGGGTCATGCCCAAGCAGGACAAGATTTTCCCCTGTCTAGATGTCCCTTTTTATTCGGCTGTGTGGACAGTTGTGAGCTCCAACTGTCGGGGTTGTCTTGTTCGGGACTGTTCAGTAAGGAATGGTTCCGGCCTTGTGTTGCAGGGGATGAAGGGAGTAATCCTCGGTACGTTGATCTAGGCCACGTACTGTGACGGGCGGTACCCCAGTAGCCCTGCCATTGTATGGAATCCAAAATCCAATAAGTGCCAACGGTTTTGATTGTATTACCCACTTTTGTGGCTAGTAGCTGGAATTTAATAGATGTAACAATTTCGGCTATTTTCTATTTACTTGAAAATCCTAGACCTATTATAATATCACAGAATTTCCTATCAAATGTTTTGTTTAGCGTAAGGTATAACCTTACCCATATTTATTCGTGGGAAGTCTTACGTGATACCTTTGTTTTCAAATGTTTTTCAAGTTAAGCAACTTTAACCTGTTACTCATACCAGACCCATGTCTGACCCGGAGTTTATTTTTGTTTTTCATAAACTCTCGGGTACCCAAATTTTTTACGGGTAGTCAAGGGATTCAGGTTAGCTTTGACGAATTCTGAGGAGCAATGGAGCAGGGGGCTTCTACGTTGTAGATATATTTATCCGTTGTGTTAATATCTCTGACTTGTTTATCTGTATTGTATATCGACGTGTATAACTAGACAGGTGTTTATAATTGTCTAGTATATGTTGTATGATCTGTATAACTTTGATTTATGTATAATCATGTAAAAATTATATGATCTATTATATTTTGTTCCATTCCGCTGCGAGATTCTGATCTTGTTTTTTTGTCTTCTCTATCTTTTCTATTTTCTCATCCCTTTCTTTCTTCAAGACGAAGCGGTTTTCTGGGCATAGAAAGTCGGGTCGTCACAACTATGGTTGGGATCCAAATTTTACTTCTGAGTTGGTAAGTTATATACTAATATATTACTATACACACACACACATACATACACAGACACATATATAATAACAAGTACTCATTATCTAATCTTATTTTTCTTCGTTTATTTTTGCAGATATTTATTTGGAGAAAAATGGATGGTGACAATGAAGACAACTAAAATGAAATTATTTATCATCGTATCTTTAATAATAGTTAATTAGGACAAATGTATATTGTTTAGTATTATCGTATTAAATGCTTCATTATTAGATTTTTGTTTAACATTATGTTTGTTAGTTATATGATCTTGCTATTTTTTAATACTACAGAAATTGTTGTGCATGATTAACAAATTTAAAGCCTTATTAATCATACAATAATATTTATATTTTATACAGTTGCGTAACCAAAATGAATAATCAAAGAAGGCAAAGTAGAAGAACAAATGTTTCAACCGGTGAACAAAGAGAAATTAACCGAGTAAGAGCAAGAGAACGAAGACAAGCCATGACTCCGAAGGAAAGAGAAGCATATCTTGCTCGACGTCGTCGGGCTTATAGACTACGCCGAGAAAGGCTTCAAAATACGTCTTTAAGTAGAAATTTAGATGGGATAACCAATGAAAATTTGGATGACATGCATCAATCAAATGAAGAATTATTTACAATATCGCAAGTAAACAACCACCAAACAAATTTAAATCAATCTGAAGAAACTGAAATGATGGTTATAGAGACAATTAACTCAAATGCGACAAATGAGCATATCAATGAAGAGTATCATCATTACCGCCAAGAAAGAAATCGTCAAAGACAAAGAGAACAAATAGAAACTATGTCTACAGAACAAAGAGAACACTATCTTGCTCGCCGTCGAAATTCTTACCATCAAAGACGTCAAATTATGGAAAATGATAATGAAATGCAAAGACATAAAGGAGTACGCATACATATACGAATTCATAACATTGCAAAAAATTTCAACCACATTGACTTTCGAAGACATTCATTACAATGACCAAAATTTTGTATGCATTGCTCAGCAAAATTATTTGAACATGAAACATATTCTATATGTTGTAAGAAGGGACGAACTATACTACCCCCATTACAGTCACCAACTGAGCTCTTCAACCTTTACATTAACACGAGTAATGATGGTGTACACTTTAGAAGAAATATTCGATCATATAATCATGCATTTCTTTCACTTTAATAGGAGTTCATATTGATGAAAATTTGGCAAACGGAAAAGCTGGGGTCTACACTTTTCGTGCTCAAGGATGTATATATCACAATATTGGCTGCTTACTACCCCAAAATGGATATAGACCAAGGTTTTTGCAATTGTATACATATGACACTGACCATGAAACTGAAAATCGTATGGTGGAAAATGAAGAGTTGGATAGAAGAATACTAGAAAAGATACAACATATATTAAATGAAAATAATAATTTTGCACAAAATTTTCGTCGAATTTCACAGCTTCCTAACATTAATGACTGTAGATTTATAATCAAGGAACAACCATTATAACGACAATATGCACTTCTAACAGCTTCACAAGTTGCAGGAATAGTGGTAGGTGATGAGAAAAGTATCATGAATGGTAGGGATATCGTTGTACAAACTGTATCAGGACAACTCATGAGAGTACCGGAGATGCATGGTTGCTATGATCCTTTACAATATCCTCTTCTACTACCTTATGGAAATAATGGTTGGGACCTAAATTGTCGTAACGAGAGTGGTACCCATGTTACATGCCGAGAGTATTATGCATCTCTCTTACAAGTACAAACATAGATCATTGATTGCTTTATATATCTTTATAATCCTTATATTAACCATATATATTACTCAACTTTTATTTATCTTAGTAAAATACTTATATTATTAATGAATCTTATAATTATAGTTTCGACAAGAAAGCACATCTCTTTTACTACTCGGTGGACATTTGTCACAACAATATATTGTGGATAATTACGTAAAAATTGAAAGTAGTAGAATGAGATGGTTTCGTGAAAAATAACATCACATAAGATCAGAACTGTATGTGAATCTACAAGATGCGTTGAATGCTAGAGAGAACAATGCAGGTATATGAATTTACTTATATTGCTCAATAAAATTAATATGCACAATATGTTATATACATACATATATATATATAATATCTTCAACATGCTAAAAAGGATTTGAAAATTAAATATAGGAAACATCGGAAGAAGAACAGTATTACCCTCTTCATTTAATGGAAGCCCACGCAACATGTACCAACGTTACCAAGATGCTATGGCTTTGGTGCAGAAGTTTGGAAAGCCTGACCTTTTCATTACAATGACATGTAATCCTTCATGGAATGAAATCACTTCCGAACTACTATATGGACAATCAGCTTAAGATCATCCAGATCTTACGACAAGAATATTTCATGCAAAATATGAGCAGCTGAAAGACGATATTTATAGAAAACAAGTTCTCGGTTTAGCTGCAGCACATGTGCACGTTATAGAATTTCAGAAAAGAGGACTTCCTCATGCTCATATTCTTATCATATTAGATGAGCAAGATAAACTTCATAGCTCGGATGATTATGATGCTATTGTAAGAGAAGAATTCCGAGACAATGACGAAGAACCAGAATTATATACTACTGTTATTAAATGGATGCATCATGGACCATGCGGAAGACATCGACCAAGTTCACCATGTATGAAAGATGGAAAATGCAAAAAGAATTATCCAAAACAATTTTCTCCAACTACTCTTCAAGATAATGATTCATATCCAATCTATCGGAGGCGAGATAATGGTAGAAGCATTGCATTAGACAATGACAAAGATTTTGTTGTCGATAATCGTTGGGTTGTCCCATACAATCCATGGTTGTTAAAAATATATGGTTGTCATATTAATGTCGAAGTTTGTAGTAGTATCAAATCTGTCAAATACCTATACAAGTATGTCTACAAAGGTCCAGATCGTGTGGCAGTTGAAGTTCGTCCAGGAAGTGAGTGTGATGAAATTCAAAAGTTTATTGATGCAAGATGGATATGCCCTCAAGAGGCCTTTTGGAGAAATTTTGAATTTTCACTGCATACAATTTATCCTTCCCTTCAACGATTACAAATACACTTACCAATTAGGCAACAAGTCACGTATCATTTTAATCAAACAGTGTCTGATATTTTGTTGGATTAAAGCCTCTCTACATCGATGCTAATTGAGTTCTTCAACACAAACTCGCAAGATCCCAAGCAAGACAATTTTTATATCGTGAATTTCCACGGAAATACAGGTGGGTAATAGATATAAAAAAATGGAGACGTAGGACATCATCAAAAAAAGTCATAGGGTGGATTTATAGCTTTTCACCATCAGAAGGAGAACGTTACTACTTTAGAATCCTTTTAAATCATGTAAAAGGACAAACCTCATTTGATTATCTTCTCACAGTTGATCGTATTAAATATCCAACCTTTCAGAAAACAGCGGAGAAGATAGGACTGTTGGAGGAAGATCAAAGCATTAGAGCATGGTTGCAGGAAGCATCGGCCACACGAATGTCATCATCTTTGAGAAGATTATTCGCTACAATCTTGATTTATTGTACACCAACCGGTATTAGAAAATTATGGGATGAATTTTTCTACTATATGATAGAAGATTATTTGAGTTCAAGTGTAACATGTCGAGTTGCACTTGAAAATCATCTTTTAAAAGATCTTAATGTTTTATTAATGAACCATTATAGAAAAGTTTCTGATTACGACCTTCCAACAATTAGAGATGACATAGATGGTCGTTCATTAACCTCGAGATTAATAAATGAGCAGTATTCTATTATAACACCAAAAGAGGATTTAACTTTTGCCAGCAAGTTGAATGAATCCCAATTGCATGCATATACTGCAATTATGAATGCTGTTAATAATAAAGAGGGCAGGATTTATTTTATTGATGGTCCTGGTGGAACAGGAAAGACGTTTCTCTATCGAGTAATACTTGCAACTCTTAGACAAGAAGGTTTGATTGCACTTGCAACTGCCACATCAGGGATTACTGCGACTATTCTACCAGGCGGTCGAACGGCGCATTTGAGATTCAAAATTCCAATTAATACAACATATGAATCAATGTGTATGATATCTAAACAATCAGAATTAGCAGATCTTTTACGTCAAGCACCCATTCTTATTTGGGATGAAGCAACTATGACTCATAGATATGCTTTCGAAGCATTGGATAGATCCCTTAAGGATATTATAGGGAATAACTTGCCATTTAGAGGTAAAATTCTTATTATTGAAGTGGATTTTCGACAAGTCTTACCCGTTGTACAACATGGTACAATAGCAGAAACAATAGACGCATGCATTGTTAAATCATCACTATGGAATCATATAGAAGTCATCCAACTTACTCAAAATATAAGAGCAAAAAAAGATTCTTTCTATTCAAATTTTCTATTACGTGTTGGTGATGGGAATGAACCGCATATAGGCGACGACTTGATTCGAATTTCAGATGAAATGGTAGTACCATGGGAAGATGAATGATCAATAACTACTCTTATAAATACAATTTTTCCCATATTACAAGAAAATGCATTCCAAAAGGAATATATTATGGCAAGAGATTTAATTACCCCTCTCAATGAATGCGTTAATAAGTTGAATAACCAAGTTATTAATCTATTTCCTGGAGAATTACATACGTACTACTCATTTGATTTCGTCGAAGATGATACAAGAAACAACTCGAATACCTTAATTCAATAGCTCCAGGTGGTTTGCCTCCACATAAGTTGGTCTTAAAGAAAGGAGGACCGATCATGCTACTCCGAAATCTTTATCCAATGAATGGATCATGCAATGGTACTAGATTAATATGTCATGAATTTTATAGAAACCTTATAGATGCAGAGAATGTCACTGGACAATTTGCAGGAGATTGAGTTTTCTTACCAAGAATACCTATGAAGCCTTCCGAAAGATATCTGTTCGCCATTCACATTATTGCGCAAACAATTTCCTATAAGGTCGAGTTTTGCCCTCACTACCAACAAAGCACAAGGACAGACAATTCTACATATAGGAACTTACTTGCCTTAACACGTGTTCGGTCATGGTCAGCTTTATGTCGCGTTATCAAGAGGAGTTTCAATGAGTAACACGAAAGTTTTGATAAAAGATGACAAAGTTCATGGAAAATCGGGAACTTATACTAAAAATGTTGTTTATAGAGATGTACTTATACCTACTAAAAGATAAAATAGTTGAACAAATTTTATAAGCATTACTTTTGAATATGTTTATACAGTTTAGTCTTTCTACTTCTTTTTCATGGAGTGATAGTTTTATAAACCAAGCAACATTTGTGCACATCATTTTTCCTTGCGTATGTAAAATACATATTCGTACAACAACAATTCACGTGCGAAGCGCGTGCCGTTATCACGCGCGAACGCGTGCCTTTACGCTCATTTACTATAATTATAATTTTAGGTAACACTAAAGTATTTTTAAATAATTATTTACTATTATTTAAATTAATATATTATTTATATAATTTATATAAAATAAATATCATTTACTATAATTATAATTTTAGGTAACACTAAAGTATTTTTAAATAATTATTTACTATTATTTAAATTAATATATTATTTATATAATTTATATAAAATAAATATGTTTCAAAAATTAAGTTTAAATTTTTTAAAAATTAGTTCATCCAAAATTCAATATTTAATAATGAACATTTATATTTTTAAAAATATAAGATCGAAATTAATTAATTACTAAAAAACAAATTTTGATCGAAAAAATTATGGAAAATTTCTTCAAACCTTAAAATATCTGCAAGATTTTCTAAAAATTTAAAATTTAATAATACTTTTCGAAAATATTATTATTAATTTTTTGTTATATTTCGACTAATTAATTACTATATATATATATATATTTATATATATATGTATGTATGTATGTATGTATGTATGTATGTATAGATTAATATAACTAAATTTATAATTAATTTTTTTTTAATGCTATGTTTATGATTTGGAAGTAAAAAAATTAAATTTTTTAAATTTTATTAATTATACATGCATATATACAATATATATATTATAAATATGTTTATATGTATATATATTAAAAATACTTTTTATATATTATGTACATATAAATATTATTTTAATATTCATTAAATAATACATAATTATGTGTGTGTGTATATAAATTACTAATATTTGATACACACACACACATATCCACTAATCCACTAATAATGCAAATACTTTAACCTGGTGAAGCTTTTTTGAACTTCCCAATAAACCAATTCTTGGAGGTAAAAAATACTAAATTGACAAAAAAGACAGAGGGAATACATGTCATTTCTCCTTCCCATTTTCTCAAACCATTGGAAGTACATGATGTAGTCAATCAATCTTCACACTATCCTTCTTTTCAACTGTTCTTCACCTTTTTTTTACCATTGTCTTCTTCCCTAGTAAAACCCCCACGATTAAATCAACTGCCTCCTACAATTTTTTGCTATTTCACTCTTTCTTTAATCTACAATCAGTATGATTTTTAGATACTGCTATTTCACTCTTTCCTTAAAAATACAATCAGTATGCTGCTTAGATCTAAGAATGCGAATATTTGACAGTAGGTGGTAAAAGAAAAGGATTGACCGGCTTCGACATCTGGAATGTGCTCTCTTCTTCCTCCAACTCGATGAATTCTATACTAAAAACAGATAGATACTTCTCCTAAAAAGTTGGTGATTTGTTGGTTTGATTTGTAAATTTGGGGTTCGATATATAAATTAAGGAGCCACCAACAAACCATCAGTGAGGTAAACTTCATACTACTCTTATATGCTTAATTTTACTTCTGTTTCATTTCATATTCCAATAATTCATCCATACTATGACTATGGACGAAACCCTATTTGCTATATTATTTATTAGAGGTCGATGAATGTTTAAGGTAATATTAACCATTGTACCTGTGTAGGTAATCAGTTATATTTAAGAGGTTAAAAAGAGATAAGTATGTCTTATTATTTCGTCGTACTTTTTTTCCATTGCTACACCTACTTCTTTTACTGGGTGAAATTTAACCAACTAATTAACAACTGATGCTAATCACTCTTTTCCATAGTTTCCACTTAAAAACTCTTTACCAAACAATCACAAACTTTTGTAGGAATCAATATATAATTGCACAATGAAAAGCAAAAAGATTGATAGATAAATGTTATTCTTACCTTTTTAATGAACTTTTCAATGATGTACTTTTGTTGCCATTCTTTTTATCACCAAAATTTTTAAATGGAAAAGTTAATTACGCATGAGATAAAGTTCTGTTATATGAGAATTGATACTTACCAACTATTTAAGCAGCTCCCGTTGAAAATCTCTTTGACAAATAATCACAAAATTTTGCAGAAAAATATATATAATTGGACAACATGATTACATAACCAAAAAGTTGGATATGTGCTTAAGCTTTAAATGGTATGTTTATAGACGTTTATACTTTTATTACCATTGTTTTGATCTCTAAATAGTTTTATATACACTTAATTATATTGCATGAGCCAATATTTGGCTTCTGACAATTACCAAATATCAAAAAGATTGATAGCTTTGTGTTATACTTAATTATATTTCCTTATTGAAATTTTATCTTATGACAATGGATGCTTATTTAAAGAGCTTCTGAGCATTTGTATCCTTTATAATTACCTGTTCGGCTTTTATCTAATATATACTATTTCCAGTTGCACTTACATAACTCATACCTTTTAAGATAGGTGTCACATACTACTACTGTTCAGATAATATCATTGTTTTCAAACTTAACAGCATGCTCATCTACTAACATTCCTTTTGTGCATATCATTAACTGCCACATTATACGCTTTGGCTTTTAATCGTATGTAGTAACCGTTTATATTATTAATGCCATTGTACGTATCTCCAAAATTTATGTATGATAGACTTAATTATTTTACCTGATTAAATGTTACTTCTAATAATGGATACTTACTAAACTGCCACATTATTTTGCCCCAATTTATACATATGTCCAAATTATTTTTATCGAATAGAAATTTAATTTTTGATAACTTATTACTTAACAAATGTTTATATAGCTTCTGCAAAAAAATCTTTAATAAATAAGAGCAAAAAAAGCCTCTCCAAATTACTAATTCGGTTACCTATGTGAATTGATTATTAGATAGATTTATTAGTTAATACTATGTTCAAGTTTTTAACGATATGTTAATAGAACCTTTCCTTTCTTTTATATCTATTTTTTTGTATGAAACACACATGCTACTTTTATCACTTCAATTTTTTATGGCATTTATATTCTTCAACACTAATTTCTAGTGTCCATATTTAATACATATGGCTGAGTAAATTTCCTTTTGTGAATTTCTACATACCATGGCACGTATTAACTATTTTTTGGTTTTCTATGCTAAATCAACAACTAACATTAGAAAACATGTTTAATTTTTTTTTTTCAAACATTCCTCTTTCATGTATCAAGTAATTTTTGGTCTTAAATCACTATAAAGAATTGACCGTATATCACTCTATATTGCACTGAACATTTACTATACAAAATGCAAACAAAACAAACTATTTAACCCAATGAATAGGAGATTCGATAGTGAGAATATTGTAGTATATTATACAAACAACCGCCCTATTATTTTCTTAGGCTTTAATCGTATGTAAAGGATGTTTCTACTTTCGTACCCATTGATTTGGTCTATGAAATTTCTTTACAATACACTTAATTATATTGTCTAATTAAAGTTTTATTTATCTTAATGATACTTACCAAATCGACAAATTAAGTTTCAAAATTTAGTGCATACATCTTTTTTTTAACAAATTAAAATTAAATCTATGATAACGTTTATCAACAAATATTTATATTGTTTCCACGATTCAAAACGCCTGTAATACTTACTAATACCATTATCCACATGAATTGATTATTAGATAGATTTATTACTTAATGTTATTTCCAGGCTTTTAATGGTATGTTAATAGTTGTTTCCATCTTTAACCATTGTTTTCATATTTAATTTTCTGTATGATACACCCAAGGAACTTTTATCACTTGAATTTTTAATTTGTGGCATTTATATCCTTCAGATATAAATTTTTAGTTTCCATATTTACTGCATACCTAAGATTGGTTGTGCAATTTATTACCGTTTATCAATTAATAGCTTATGTCATCCTTATCTAAACTTAGATATTTTTATCCTTCTTTCTCTTTTCCTTAAGAAAACCATTTTAGCTCCAGGATTTAGTGGAGGAGAAGTAATGCAAAAGGCAGAGACCCAAGAATTTAGGGGTAACACCATTTAGTTGTTTTTTTTACCGACTGCAAGCAATTTAGACCACATGCTTTCAGAAAGCTAACAGTCAAAATTGTTGACTTTGCCTCACTTGAATAATTCATACTTTTATTATAGAACAAAATTTTCTTATTTTTTCTACTATTTCATCCATAACAACAATGATTACAACACTACTTAAACTACCATTCATCTTTGAATATCCCCATTCTATTTTTTCTCTCACTATTATTAGAACAAGTTATACATACTTACTTCTTACAGGCTATCATTGTTTACTCACTACTATTCTTATACTTATATTTCGCTTTGCATTGCTCAACTGCTATGTAATAAGGTTCCGTAGAATGACAATTGTCACACACCATATAAATATTTACTCTTTCCTTTATCCATAAATATGGATATTTATTGATTATAAATGACTATCGCAGTGTTATTGAATGATGCATCATTGTAGCATTCTAACATGGAATAAGTTGAAATTTGCATAAATTATGTCTGCGTGTTCTAGCATAAAAATTTGCATTACCAGCACGTAGTTGATGATATTTTATCCATTACCATTTTGACATAATTTTATTTCAAATTTTCCGTGATAAGCGGATGAATGTTCAACAGCGAGAACAATGTCGGTTAGCACAAAGAGTTTGACAAGAAGGATGGAAAGCAATGCAAGAGAAGTCGAGTTGGCCAACCATAGACGACGACATGCGTAACTAATGCAAACACAACCTACAGTAAACAATGACACCCCAAAGAATGGTAAAAAATGGTATGAATATGATGATTAGAAAACAAGCCCATCATCTTTTGTATATTATCATGTGGAAAAAATATCCCATAAAATTGTAATGAAACAAAGCGCTTTGGCACTAATTATAATTTTTAAATTAATGATCTTTCATATTCAAGTGTTAGTTTGATAATGGGAAATTTAACTAATACCACTGCATAGGAGCATTCACAGTAGATATCAATTCATACTCATACTGATTTAAATTTATACTGTTAGCAAAGTATTTTTAGAACTGCTGAATGGTGGCTTATGGTGCTTGCTTTGGATACAAACCCAACATACTAATATCTAACAATAATAACAGAATTGGCAATGATGCGTAAATGCACAGGTGCATTGAAGACAATTGCATTCACATTATTCACTTTTCTGTGCATTATTCTTCTTCTTGCTTCAATACTTCAACCGTGGAACACATATTTCAATGGCCGAAAACGAAAAATATTGTGACTTTGTTTGTTTTTTCCGTTTGTACAATAATTGTTTCGATATAATGTCATCGTTTTCAGTGAAATGGCCTTATTGTATTCCAATTACAACAACGCATTTTGCAGTTATGCAGTTTGAATGTTAATGTACCAGATTTTAAGCTGTTAGTAGAACAAACATTGTATGTTTTTAAAAATTTGTTGCTTGGACCGTGCTCTCTATGGTTAAAATATCTTCTTTTTTCCCAACGTAAATTTTAAAGCATGTACACAAATTTTAAGACATGTACACAAGTTACTAATGTTGTTTTACTATATTACTTTCCATCTGCCTCGTACCGGTGTATATATATAAAGGTTATACACACACACATACAAGTGTAAATATTTTCATCCTTGTAAAATTATTTGAATAACATTTGTTTATACATTTCCATATATACATACATTCGATATTTATATAAATAACAAACTTACATACATACATACATTTGCACAACATACAATGCATACTGGATAGGCTAATATGTCCGTTGCGATATAAATCTCAGCATCTATATACAGGTATGTTATTCTTTGCATGGGTTATCATGTTACACATGGATACACATGTATATATGTATATGATACATATGTGTATATTTATATATATAAAATATAAATTAAATAAAATGGTATATAATTTATAAATTTAAATAAAATAAGAGCTATTATTTAAATAAAATTTAGAAATGTTTTAAATAAATTAGACTTCGTTGGTCCAATATAAATCCAATAAGAGAAAGTTTTTTGAAATTCGCCCATAACTTCCGCTGTGAGTTGGTCCAGTTCCAACAGAAGTAAGTGTTAGGATTGCAGAGCAGTTTCTATACTTTGTGGCTATCTCAGGTTACCAGCACCGTATTATAAGCCAAATCTATGCTCGATGGGAAGACACGGTTCTTATGTTTTGTCACTGACTTAAAGCTTGGGCATAGTACTATCTGGACTTTGCCTTTTCTTCTCGATTCCTTTTCGTAGTTCAACTTCTATTGTGAGAGTTGTTCCTTCGGTCCAGTGCTTGCATCAATTTGTCTTAGACAACGTTTCGGAAAAATGAGTGTAACAATAGTGATACTAATTGGATTGGAGATGTTGATGGTCACAAAAGTAGAAGTGGATTTGTTTTCTTCACGGGAGGCACAACTTTCACTTGGAGTTCAAAAAACAACCAATTGTGACGTTTTCCGCCTGTGAAGATGTTGCTGCTTCAACTTGTGTTCATCATATAATTTGGTTTTAAGAACTACTAAAGGAGTTAATAATGCAACAAACGTTGTACATACAACAAGTCAGCCATAGCCCTTGCGAAGAACCCGTCTTCCACGATTGAAGTTCACATATCGATACACCTTGTCATTTTATTTGAGAATGCATTACAAAGAAAAGGAGTTCAAACAAAGTGTGTTAATTCAAAAGATCAGATACCAGATATTTTCATAAAGACGTTTGAAGCATGAAGATTTTGAAAGATTACGAGATTTTCTTGGAGTTATAAAATCAAGTTTGGTGGAGGGGGTCTCAAACACATCCGGTTTTTGTTTAAGGAAACACGCTCATGTTCTTCTACTAAAATAATTAATAAATTGCCAAATGGTTACTTTTTCCAAGTGCATATAGTTTTATTGGACCAGATGTATCTGTATGAATTAGTTCTAATGGCTTTTTAGCTCTTGTTGTGGATTCTTTTGAAAACCTTTTTGTTGATTGCTTTTCGTATAAGCATTCGTCACACGGTTTATTAATGTGATTAATGGATCGTAACCCTTTTACCGTATTTTTTTAACTAGTTTAAGCCTTGAAAAGTAAGATGTCCAAATCTTAAATGTCAAATCCATGATTATAACAAGCTTTTAAACATTTAGGATCATTATATGGAACATTCAATGGAAGCATTCTATTATTTGACATTGCTGCTTTGGCTATTAATCCCCCCGACCATTGCTCATAAAGCGAGTATGGTTTCTCATGTGAATATCATAGCCCTTTTTCTAGAAGTTGCCCAATACTTAAAGATATTTGTTTTCGTATTTAAAGAACATAATATTCATTAGATATAAAATTCCGTTTTCCGTATTTTAAACGAATTAAATTTTTTCCCTCTTCCTTTGCCTGGGGTTCTAAATTCGTCATTGAAATTAATGTCTTCACTTATTAACTCGTCCGTTGAAAATAAATTTGATTTTGATCTACATTAATTATTTTGGGAACATTAATTATTTTGAGCAATACTAATTTTGATATTTATGAAGATGATTAAGTTATATTGAAGATTCTAAAGTTTGGACATGTATTAAAAATATCTCAACCATCCATTTATGAGATGTGCTGCTATAAATATGAGTGCTTTCTCTAAATAGTAATCAATCAACAAAAAGCGTAATTTTTTTTATTTTATTTTTTTGAAAAAGCAATTACCTAGAACCAAAGCCCAAATAGACCTGGTACAATACCCGTTAATACACCAGACCAGCTTATGCATCTTATTGTACTAACCCTAGACGGACTTCATTACTTCATTTACTCAGTTTCTTCAGAACATCAAACCCTAGCAAAAACTAGGGTTAGTCATATTAGGAATCAACGAAAAAGTTATAACCGAAGTTTGTAATAAAAATCTTTTTTCTCATTTGTAAAATACGCATTTCTCTTGCTTGGTGTCAAATTCAATTCTCCATCTTTTTATAAAATTTCTAGCATTTCTTTATGTACTCTCTTCTTCATTCAATAGTTTTAGCTTTATTCATTTCTAATAAGTTTAATACACATTCGTAATAAAACGAGAATTTATATGAAATGGAAAGTGATGAAGTACATTAGGAAGAAATCATGAAGTCAATTATCTGTCAATTTCTTTCCAGAAAATTTATTTCAGGTCACTAATCGCTCAATATATAACACCAACAAAATCATTCACATAAACAAGTATCTTGTTCATCTTGACATTTTAGAACAGTCCGTAGGCGCAAAAGAAACCCTCTTCCTCACCAGATCATAACCAATATGGAAATTCTGCTGCACAGTATTTCCGAATACAGACATCCCACCAGTTGCCTGCATTACTAGACAAACCAATCCATCCGGACTAGGCGGCGTGTACGTGTTATATGGCTTCATCACCAACCTTGCACCTCCCTCAAAGTTAAACGTCATAGCTGGAAACTTATCCCTCGACCCTGCCCTAAAACAGTAGAACGTGTTGCCAGGGTCCATGGTTATTGGAATCTTAACAAGAGCAGAAACTTCATCAGCAAGTTGTTTCAACACATTAGCCTTTAATAGCGTGACAGTTGTGCCTGAATCGATGAACATGTTCCCCTTTTCATTTGAGGATGCCTTTACCTTTATGTTCTTCCCTCCAATGGAGATGCTTTCGAGAGTGACGGAGTAAATTTTAGGGTCGACTAATGGAGTGGATACTACGTTTTTGCCGGAGATTACGGCCGCGTCACCAAAGTGCATGGTGCTGAAGGATGATTTTTGGTGGAAGGGGACTAGACAGTGGGAGAATCTTCCTTTGATGAGGGGGTTTAATTGGGAAAGAATGGAGATGGGCTGGGGCCTGAAGCCAGCTATGCCCACTTGATATCCGTCTATGCTGTCGCTGTTGTTGTGGCCACACCCGAATACAATGTTTGGTATTGATACGGAGCGACCGTCTGTTGTGGCGAATGTGATTGTTTCGCTTGAGAGAGTGCCTGTCATTTAGTATTGTATGAAAAAAAAACATGCAAATATAGTGGAAAAAAAACTGATATGTACATTTTATTAAACACGAGCAAAAATATATTGATCCAAAGTGTTCTGATTAACAATCCCAAGTGTTCTGGTTATAACAATCTAGACCCTATTGAATAAAAATGTTAAAATCATGTAAATCGGGGGGGGGGGGGGTGGGGGGGGGGTGGGGGGGGGGGGGGGGAGGGAGGAAAGAAATAAAGAAAATGGTAAATTAATCAATTTTTTAACATGATTATTAATTTGCCTACAATCAATATATTTTTTCTTTCAGAAGTTATTAAAAGATATGAAATCTTAAAAATTTTATTTTTTAGTTTTTGTAAACAATTTAAATTTTATTTGAATATTTTATTTTGAAATACTGCATTTTAGAAACTTGAAGTTCATCGATATTATAGCTTCAATAATAATAATAATAATAATAATAATAATAATAATAATAATAATAATAATAATAATAATAATAATAATGTAGACATCAAATTTATATATCTTAAAAATATTACATACTTCTTTTTTCTTTTTTCCTTTTTGAGAAATCCTACTTCTTTAATGTTTTTATTGTATAATGTAAAAAAATGAAAATGAAATCTGTCAGGTTAATGTTTTGTCGTATCCTTTGTTATATGTTTTGAATTTCTTATCTGATTTTTTTCTTCATTTGACAATCATCAAAATAACTGCACCTATATATCACTGTAAAGTTTTAGAGATACAACTATAAATCTGCATCAACATGGGGACAAAATTGATCAAAGAAAGCTATATGAAGAATAGAGAAAATTATGTATACCAGTGGTAAAAGATCCATCATCATAGCCAGCAAAATACTGGCAAGTGGAACCTTTAGAGCAAGCAGCTGGATCAACAAACTTGCAAAAAGTTGAACCACAAGGAAGCTTTTTGTACGTGGAAGAGGCTTGAGGGTTGAACACAGGAAACGACCTACCGCTGCATTCAGTACATGGCTTGCATCTCGACCACAAAAGATCACTTCCTGTGTCGAGGATTGCACGCACTTTTACAGGAGGTGTGCCAATGGAGAATTCCATTAAATGGTCTGCACTGTTGGGGAAGAGTCTCGATTTTGGAGATTTGGCTGCTAGTATGGAAAAGTTGCTATGGTGACCGTGGGTCAGTTTGATGCTGAAGCTTATGGAGCTTGTAAGCATTGGATGCAGAAAAAGAATGAAAGTAAATGGAAGAACTAGAAATGCGACTTCCATTTTGAGGATTTTTCTACAGTGGTTGTGTATGAGAAGGAATTGGTCTTTATATAGATACTAAAATTTGAAGATGATCAAGAATAATTGAAATGATCATGAATATTTTCTGCATTGATTGGGTCATGTATGGTACATGCACCCTTTTCCATTTATTCTTAAAGATTTTATTTTGATCATAGTTCATTTGTCTCTCTATTCATTTGAATTTAGATAATAAATATAATCGTATCTTCTAGATGTTCAGTACAGAGGTTGAACTTCAAATTTTTCCTGAACATGATCACACTTTGCGTCCCCATTATTTTTATTTTTATTTTATTTTTATCAAAATGAAAGTGTGAATAGCATTATTTTCAATGCATTCAATTTGAAATGCTGAAGATAAGAGGGGCAAATGAGGCACCAAATAAGAAACTTTTTAGTGAACCAATGAAAAGAATTAAACTAACAAAATCCTATTTTCTCCCTATGGATATTTTCCCTTGTTCTTTTCTTCCACTAAGAAGGAAAAGTTGAAAGTTCAAAAATTCGTCTTAATAATCAAAACAATACCACTCATTGACAACAAATATCGAATAACGAGTGTCACGGCACGCTTCGCGCGTGAATTATTTTCCTTATAAATTGTATATGTTTAAATCGATAAAAAATGATTTTTTTTATTTCAAATGATATTAAGATTTGTGTGTTTGTAAAGAAGTATTCTAAATTTATAAAGAAAGTTTAATTTTAGATCCTATTTTTAGAAGTGTTTCGAACTCATAAAGCATTTTCAATCGTTGGATCCTTTTTCTAGGGACATTTGAATTTGTAAAAGAAGTTTAATATTAGATCTTATTTTTAAGTGGTTAAGATTTGATAATATATAGATGGCGTTTTTGGTAGTTCGCGTTGATACCAAAAAAGTGTGACAGCAAAGCTATTACAATTATTATTAAAGATAAATTAATAATAGTAATTTTTTATTTCCCAAACGTTATATCTTTCTATGTTGAAATATCAATCATTCTTTTTACCACCGAATTGCATGAAGGTATTTGTTTCATGGTATGTATGTATTGTATATATGTAAAACTCAATTTCATAAAAGTCATAATTTTAACTGTGAAATATATTTCTTTGAAATTAGGGGTGAAAATTCAACTTCCTAATTCATTCATTTCATATGCATTGCTTTAGAATTCGTTTGTAAACTCTATTGTAAAAATCCTTCTAAGCTTCCACCTAGTCCCCGTTTAGGCGCTACGCTAGTCTTACAACCTAGGTTTTTTCCTAACCCGTCTAGATGAGGCCTACTGCATTATCGAAGTATATAAACCGGTTTATATGCACCAATTTAGGCTTGATGCCTCTTATAACAATCAAAATATTTGTTTCAAGCGATTTTATCTCCATAGTTGCTTTCAAACTCATCCAAATCCATGTATCCCATTATAGATCAGTCAATACTAAATACTAAAATTTCATCCAAAATACATGATTTTATCAAAAACGTTTAGTTTCGATTAATCTTCAATTAATTCTCGCCCAAGCGATTAATCCTTAGTTCATGATTACCGGCCAGCATCTGCCTAGCGATTTTTACAACCTTGATTATAAATATTTTGATTATTCTATAGATTATGCAAAATTGATACTTTAAAACGTCTTCTAAATTATTATATTTTGTATTCACCGATTTATTAAATGTATTTGATATTTGTGAAATTGACATTCACGTTAACCATTTTATTTGATATTACTACAAAATCAAACGAAAAAAGTGACATTTTGTCGAACCCTTAGATATTTTGACCCCATCTATCAAGTATTATATAGATCGTTACACTAACATTCATTTTTTATGCAAATAAAAATCAGTGATCATCTGATACAATATTTATCGGATTAGTCCCAGTTTTGGATAGGTTATAAGCACGATAATATTTATGTTTTATGAAAAAATCATACTCGAACAGTCGTAATATTTCAAAAGTACTTCCTTTTTGTTTTCCATGTTGTCTTTTTTGTGTAAGTGGCAGGGAATAAGAATTAACGTCTTATCTCTTTTGATTTGTGAGATATTGAAAAGCACCATTGTTTTAGTGGTTAAGTGGTTCGACTTTGATGCGAGAGGTCACAAGTTCGAAACTCACGTAGCGTGATTCGAACATTTGTTGACATATGATTTGTGGTTTGTTGTCCCAGTGACATGTTGTATCCAAGTATCATTTCAAAAAAAAATTGTTGTGTTTATAATGGGAAGTAAGATGACGATCGTCATAAAAAGGTTTGTTTTCTATTGTAACTTTAATTGCAAAATCCTAGGTGGCTGGAGATTATTTATAAAACCGATTGTTATGAAAGGATAGCCATAAGGCGGGGTAAATGGAGTACTGAATAAGGAAGTAAGGAACATAATTAAATTAATAAAACGTTGCTTTCTTTTCTTGGATTTTTTTTCCATATAGATATTTTTCCTAATTCTTTTCTTCCAAAAAACTAGAAGTTCTTCTAAAATTCGACAATAATCAAACAGTACAACTTATATTTTTTCTCCGCACTTAAGACGACAAATCTAGAATATAATAAAGTAAATTTTTCTGTATTTCCCAAACGTTATATCCTGCTACATTGAAACATCAATCATTCGTTTTTAACTCTAAATCACATGAGCTTAATTATCTTATGGTATGCATTGTATATATGTCAAACTCAATTCCATAGAATTCAATATTTTAAGTGTGAAATATATCTAGAAAAGTAGAAGTGAAAATTCATGTTCATAATATGCATTGATTTAGAATTCTTTTTAGCGCCTTAAATTTCACATCTTATGTTTTCGGCACCAGTCTAACTTCTTTAGGTGGACATGAGAAATTGAAATCGAGCTTGGCAATGAATACATATATATATAACGATCGAAACAGACTCGACCCACTCTCCGCCTCATTTTAGTTTTCTTTTTTCCTAAATAAAAATTAACTGCAATCACTAAATCTTTTCCACCGCATGCCATCCTCCACTCGCCCAAGTTATCCCACTAACCAAGCGCTCTCCTAGCCAAAGCTACATCGTCATTCATCTGCTGTCTTTCGCTGCCACTTCATTTGCATGCGCAAGAGAACTATGATATCTGGATGCAACCATGGATCTTGGCCGAGAATGATCATCCCATGATTGGGATAGACTAGTGTCAGGTTTGATTCCCTCGCTTTACTTTTTATTTCGAATGAATAATGCAATATTGCAATCAGGCCATTCACATGTGTATGAGATCTCGATTGCTCCCTAGGCACGTTCTAAGTTGGAAATCTAAAAGTGATCCTTGATAGAATTGGATGTTATAAATGTTTGATTATTGTACTTGATTTAAGCCTCATGATTGCTTGATAATTGCTTGATAAATATTTGAAACCAAAAATTACTCAAACGCGATGACTCGTATTGATTATGAGACAGCAACGGAGATTGGTTACCCGTTGAGACTGATCTGCAATCTGATTATATGTGGTTCTTTGGACCAAAGAGATGGCACGGTGAACCGTAAGGTTCAAGTCCCCTTGCCGGAGTGCGATTAGATTGAACTTGTATGAGATAGTGAGTCCCTTTACGAAGAGTGAGTGGTTGGACTTGTTGGTCATTGAGTCCTCTCGTTGGAGAGTGAGCGGGTTGGACTCAACGTGAACTGACGATCCAAAGTGATTGATGATTAAACTAACGATCCATAAAGATCGATCTAATAATCTAGAGAGATCGAGGATTTAACTAATGATCGGGTCGAGGATTTAACTAATGATCCAAAGATATCGTGGACTGAATGAATGATCCAGAGTAATTGATGATTGAATTAATGATCCAGAGAGATCAAGGATCAACTAATTATTCAAAGAGATCATGAATTGAATTAGCTATTGATAACATGATCCAATGAGAACGAAATCTAACTTGGATATTTATAATGTGATCTAAAGAAATCGAAAATCAAGACTTTAAAGGTGAACGCGACGTGGGTTTGAGACAATTTGATAGTAATTATAAGATTGCGTCATTGCCTCGATTTGGTCGGGCTCATTTATGATAGGATGTCGAGCGATTTCGGACAATTTGTAAACGTTGCTCTAATCGGTGGCAATGCACTGCCTTGATTAATAACTCATGATAATCAAATGATTGACGAAAGTCATTCCTTTGATTCGGTTGAGCGTTCTTATAATTGGATACTAGGTGAAACTAGATAAATTTATAAATAGCATTTCAACCGATAAGTCATTGGCCTTTGATTACCCGATATATGCTCAATTCATGAAAATGATATCCTAGGTGAAAAAGGGATAACATTGATTTTGATATACGATTGCTAAGTCCTGGACAAACATCGACCGATTTTTGTTTATGATATACGATATGATAATTTCGAGAGAACATAGAATGATGATGATTTATAACTAACACTCAAGCAATGACTTAAGTCCTTAGCTATAGCGGTTTGGAATTACCTTTGATTAGAGGTGAAGTCGAAGTAAATGGACGATTCGCCATGGTTTGATCAGTTAATAGCTAAGATTCAATTACTATTGATTCATAACCTTCAATTTTATTCTTGAGAAAAACACATCTTCCTTTCACAAGACATGCTTTGAAGGGTAAGTGTTTACGGTCGAATTTACCACAGTCTTCGAACAGATTTAAATGATTGAATGAGACGAACAAACCATGAAGAAATGTCCCAAGGACTTGCAAAACATCATAAAAAGGCAAGGAACAGGAAATGTCAAAAAACGAACAAAATGTTGAAAATTCAAATAAACTCGGAGAAAAACCCACAAAATCCTTGGGTTGGACTCAGAGGAGATAAGACAAATCTCAAAGAAAAATAGCCTTGGGGATACTCCAAGCAAGACCTGAAGAAACCCATGCAGAAACCACAAGCGCGACTGTTTGGTACCGAACCATGGCTAAGGATTGGTACCAATCCATGAAACTTGGGTTAAACACACACAAATCTCATGTTAAACACCAAGCATGTAAGGGGAAACTCGAAACTCAGCAACCTCAAGCAAATCCAAATCATGACTCCAAGCAAACACATAAAACTCTTGGGTCAGATCCCAAGTCAGTTCGGTACCGATCCATGAGAAATGGATCGGTGCCGATCTTTGAAGTCTTGGATTGGTTAAACCCAAGATTTTTGTAGAAGAACGTGCACAACATGGTGAACATGTGGAACAATTTTCAAAGATTACCTTAGTGATTTTTGCCTATAAATAGAGGTGGAGTGCACTTGGAAAGGTATATTTTTTCTCTTCTTCTTTTCTAAATTTCTTACTTTATCATGGAACCTTGTTGGATCTTTATTGATCCATAGAATATCGATCCATAAAATCATAATTTGTAAAATTTATAAAAATCGAATAACAAAGTTTAAGTGGATGTAGGCCAGAGCATTTGTCGAACCACTTTTAAAAGTTGTATGTTCTTCTTTTCTATTCCTTATTTTCTTGATATTCTTCATATTTATGACTTCACTATGTGTTTATGCCATTTTTTGTGCAAATACCAGTCATTAGGTTACCATTTTTGAGTGAAATGAGTTTACTGGTTTAATCGATATGATAATGGTAAATTTACCATTTTCTACGATAAATCATTGATAAAATTTCTACAAAATCAGCAGTAGCGGTAATTTTACTAGCCAATTTATAACACATGTATATTCATGTAATATGCTCTATTACAAACAATTATAACCAAGCAAATGATTAACTTAATTTAGTAATCATGTGATATAATGTTAAATACACTTCACTTCTTTCTCACTTATTTCTTTTATTAAGTAACACTATAAATTGTACAATGAAGCAGCATTATGTTGTAAATACATGTCAAGTTACTAACTTTTGTAAACAAACGGTAATTTACTATTATCAATGTAACAATTACCAGATTATCAACACACTAGTCTTTGGTATACCAACCTATCGGTAAAGGTAACGGTAAGTAATTGTAGCTTACTAATAAAAATGATACAGCAATAGTATTTTTCAAATAGTAACGGTAGCCATTACCATAACAACACAATTCCTAGTCATTAGCCATATCGTACGTGCACATACGGTTGAACGGATTAGCCACAAATAATGGACATAACATTTAAACAAGAATCAATCAGCATAAATTAGTGTTATTTATAAAATATGCAAATTTCCAGTCACCAGAATGATCTGACCCCTCTTCATTGCAACCTACAGGATAGATTTGAGGGACAGCTACTGATGCAAGATGGAAATGGTAGATGGTGAAGTCTTCTCATTTATGCTCGGTGCTAACAAGGCATTTAGATATCCAAGAAATGTTATTGATTGGAAAATAATAGCCTTAGTCGGTATTTATGCTCTTTGGTGTACTAATGTTTATTACAGGTTACCAAAACCAAAAAATCCATATTCAAATGGAATTATGTTTAATTTAGTCAAAATTCAGGCCCATTAAGGTGCAAGTTGTTGCATTGTGTTTGGATTAACCATGTCGAGCGTGGACAAATTTGGAATTTGGATCAAAATCAAACTATATAAGTCCTAAAGTGATATATTTTGATGAAGAGAATTTGTGTAAATAATCAATACTGCTAGATATCACTTTAGATAGTAAAATTAAATTTTGCTGAAAAGATTTATAAATAATAAATTTAGCCATACTGCCATACCCCTAGCTAAGATGACATGTAACCATTAATAATCAAATTGTTCGATATTAATTGCTGATTGAATGTATACCGATGAGTCACAAAATCGCATAGATAGATTCTCTAAAATACCTCATGCTTTAATTGATTTATAATTGTTACAAATTAATCAAATCACTTACCTCCTTCAAGTTGTCTGTGCAATGTGAACGGCTCGGAGAGGTTTCTGAGTGGAATCAGAAACCGTAAGCTAGATGTGAAACACATGACATAGAATCTAATCAATCGGAGAGTTTGAAAAGTAGTCAACACTTTATGGTTGAGAGTCAACTATTGGTATCAAATATCTTACGAATCAATTCGTCTCACGATCTTGTATAAATAACAATAAATTGTTCGGGAGAGAAATCTCCGATTACTATAGTTTAAATATTAGTCATTTGTTTGGCTGGTGTATAAAGTGCTATTTGTCTTTTTTGGGTGTCATTAGTAATTAATTAGGTGCATATATAGAACTTATATTTGTATGATTTGGAATATGATATCGATACATATCTAAATTGGATTCAATTTTTAATTAATTACTTAATGAGTCTGAAGTGATTAAGGGCCTATGATAATCTTATAAATGGTCAGATATTAGTAGAGCAATGTTGGGATTTTTAAAGTTTTAAAATGTTAAAAATAAGTAAAGATGAGACTAGAAAATTAAATAGAAAAGTTCTCTTTAGTTTCTCAATAATACATCCCAACCCATTATTGTTTAGTGCTAATCTACCACCTTACCTCTTCCATAGCCACCACTTTCAATCCCTTCCATTGAATGAAAATTATTGTCCCAAACACAACATCAAATTAGAATATAAGAGGCTATCCTTACAGTTGCATAGCTAGAAGCTCGGATCGGGACTATCTAGGAAAGTCTACCTATCAAGATGCAATCCAAAGTAACGCCTATATAAATATCATTCTGTTATCTATGACTACTATATCATCCTGTTAATATAATTCTATTTATATTTGAATGAATTTATGTGCGTAAATTTTGTCTAGCTTAATTTTACTGCTCTACTTTTGTTTTATATATATAGAGGTCTAAAACTTTCTCTTTCTATATAAATTAAATGTAAAACATCCACCTACTTGGAGGCCCAAAACTAACAGTTAAGGATGTTGTAGTCATCCATAGTGATAAATTCTCAACGACCAAATACGATGGTGCTAGATACATTGATACACAGACCATAGAAGTACGGAAAAGATTTAACAATTCGAAAACATATTTCCACATTCAAATCAAAACATTTGATGTCCATTACATAATCGCAGAAACGTTAACAACGTTCAGCAAAATATAATTATTACAAATACGCCGAGAGCAACGTGTAAACATTCCCCCTTGGTTGATCAGAGTATGTATAAGGCTAATAAATCCGCCTTTACAAACAAATACACAGCGGAAAAGAAAACTCTAAACAACTATCTACCTCCTGCACGCCTCGGAAGTTTTACTTGTCAAAGAAGAAAACCTAAAAACCTTAAATCTCAAACTACTCAAAATCAAACCGAGAGTTTAAGGGGAAAACAAAAACTCCGAGTCAAACATAAAGTCTGTTCTGAATAATAATCTAACGTCCCAATCTTTTTAGGTATCTAATGAGACCACGCCACTTAGGAGAACCAGTTTTTCCCTCACTAGCATCCTAAAACTTTTAAAAAACCATATGATGTGCTCCTGCATCCACAATGGTTAAAACATACATTTTTCAAAATATTACGATGGTATGCATACTTGAAAACAATTAGGATTTCCCATCCCATATTAGTTAGACTAACCATCTAAGTTTCACCTGACTATCTGTCTTATATTTTCAAAGACTACCCATCCCATTTTAGACTTTATTTGCGTCAAAGAGGTACTATCCATCCCACATCCATTTTACTTAAACTGATGCAGATTGTCCATCTCACATCCTATAGTTTTCCTAGGGGGACTGTGAACCCTTCTTTAACCATATGGAGACTATCCATCCCCGACATGATGTTGACCATCCGTCAAACATCCTATAGTTTTCCTAAGATGACTATGAACTCTTTTTTAATCATATAGAGGCTATCCATCCTCGACGTTATGTTGATTATCCATCAAACATCCATAGTTTTCATAGAATTACTATGGACCCTTCTTTAATCATATGGAGACTATCCATCCCCACATGATGTTGGCTATCCATCAAAAATCCGATAGTTTTCCTAGGATGACTACGAACCCTTAACTTGGCCATTTAACTCATGTTACCCACATGATTCTAATTATCTCATGTTATCCACATGATTATCCTATTTCCATTAGTATCCCTAATTTAGGTTATATTCATTTATAATTTACATTGGTATCCCTCAATGATTGTGTCAAAACATATAAGTGTTGGTATCCCCAACTATTGTGTCAAATCTATTAAACCTACCCCGGTATCCCTAAGGTTAAACAACATTTATTATATAAGGTAACCACCCTACAAATCCAAAATCAAGTGTCATATAAACATACTCCTTTTAAAAGTATCCCTTCAAAAGTATAAAGCTTAAATAATTTTATAACCCCTTCGAAAGTATCCCCTTCGAAAGCTTTGCTTTCGACCCCTTCGAAATCTTTGCTTCTGACCCCTTCGAAAGAATAAAACATATATTTTAAAACAATAGGCTCCAACCTTTATAATACTTTAAAATACCTCTTTCGAAACCTTTCTACCATGTTAAAGTATTATTATAAGAGTAGAAGCATAGCTTCGAAACAACTTGAAAGTACCCTTTCGAAATCAATGAAGGTTACCCTTCAAAACCATCAAAAATCCACCCTTTCAAAAGCATTGGGTTTATACTTAAAATATTTGTAACATCCCCAAATTTTATCAATCTAAAATTAGTAATTACTTTGAATTTTTAGAATTTAGTTTGGAACTAATTTAAATCTTTCAAGACAAATAGAATTAGTATTGACTTATACATATATAAATGGATTATAGTTCAAATTTGAAATTTGAATTTGAACTTGAATTTAAAATTTAAATAAATGTCTTAATAAAATAATTTGGACTTCAAATTATATACATATTGGTAATTTTTTTAATGAATAATTAGTTTCAATACCATTTTCTTAAAATCATATATATATACATATATATAAAGAAGAATGTGTTTATGAAAATAGAAAATGCAATTTAAAAATCAAAATAAAATACAAAAGACAAGTGTTAAATTTATGAATGCATTATTAACATGCAAATTACAATTGTAAGAAAGATGGTGTGAAAATTTACAAGTGTAATGATCTTGTAATTAAAATTAACAAGTGTCATCACATTGTTTTTATTTTTGAGAAATTCCTAAAAAGAAAATAAAGCTATATAACATTTCTATTATTCTTCTTCTCATTCCTTTATCTTCATTTTTAAAACTAAGCCAATACAAACTCTAACATCAAAAGCCAGAGAATTAAGAACAAATCAAAATTTGAAATCATCAAAACAAAGACAAAGCAAAACCTGGAAATTAAAACACTTCAAAATCTAAAGCCTAGAAATCATCTCTATCCAGTAAATCAAGAAACAGTTTCAAATTTCATACAGCTGGAGATTTCGACTCAACAATCAAGCAAGCCATCAATTCAAACAATTCCAGTTTAAGATCTAACATCAACATTAAACAAACCAGAGTTTGCAAATTCCAGACGTTTCAAATTTCAAAGCCCGGACTTCTTCTTTGTTCAAAATTCACAGGTGAGTAAACTTTTGAATTTGGATTTCTGGCTTGTTGTATGATAATCATGTTGAAGTAAATAAAAGTGATGAAGTATTGTATGCATGCACGTATGTATGGATATAAGTATGAATTAGCTATGCATGTTTGGAAAACAGACATATGAATTTTGTTCCAGGTTTACAGGCAGCAGGCCTGTTCAAAATTTGATTTCTCTTTCCCTGATCATTGGTAGACTTCAAAATTTAAACAAAAGTTGTTTGTTTAAACATGATTCAAATCTTAAAAATAAATCTAAGTAAAATAAATCAAAGCATTCTTCTGGAAATTGAAAAATACAGGGAAACCTACTATATGTTGAATTTTTAAGTATCATGATTTATGTTTTCAAATATATTATCTAAAATGCTTTAGAAAATAAAGATTTTTAAAAGTGAAATCATATTTTTTTAAGTACAAATTCACTAATTAATTCGAGGATGATCAAAATTGGGGTTATTGTCAAATTCTGGTCATCGGCGTGCTGAGTGTAGGATCGATTTCCCCTA
Organism: Allium cepa; assembly: GCA_030765085.1. Classification (NCBI taxonomy): domain Eukaryota; kingdom Viridiplantae; phylum Streptophyta; class Magnoliopsida; order Asparagales; family Amaryllidaceae; genus Allium; species Allium cepa. The sequence goes on from CM060942.1 coordinate 621,985,042, forward strand.
GAGGGGGGTGAATAGGGTGATGCTATTAATTATAAAAATTTATTGCATGCGTTTATAAAATATTTTCAACACAGATATATCTGAATAATAGCAGCACAAATAATAGCTAAACAATAAATGCAGAAATAGAACGATATAGAATTTACCCAGCTTCGGCAAAACTCTGCCTATGTGCTGCCCCCAAGGTTTCTACTGGAAATTAAGCAGTCAGACGCTTACACATATAAAATTGCGACACCGCTATCGACTAACCTTAGCTCTACGCTCAAAACCCTTCCACAACTCAGCCATTGAGTTGCAAATTCTTAAACTACGCCACGTAGTTTGTCCTCTAGTCACATGACTAGACAATACACAGGTTTAAAAGGAAAATACAAATTTAATGACAATTTTAAAATACACATAACCTTAATCAAAATACAAAACCCAAATTAAACAAGCCAGCCTAAATAAAAGTAGGCTCCTTTTGCTTTTTATATTATCGACCCGATCCTTTGAGAAAGAAAAAATGGCAGCTTTCTTTTGTTCATTCGTTCCTCTTTCAGTTTTTAGGGCTTTGTTAAATTAGAAGCCACCGCTTTGTCAAATTGAATGCAATGATGCTTCGAATCCTTTCTTCGGTTGATTATATGTTCATGGAAGCATCAATCTTGGTTTGCGATCGCTTCCAATTAGTCAAGTTTGATTGTTGAAAGAATTGGTACGTTTGTTCCTTTTTTATTTATACAGCTCTCGACTTTGATTTGAGTTTTATGGTTTGTTCTTCTTTGTTTAGCTCGAACTCGAATACCTTTTACCGATGATGTTTTAGGGCTTATATTGGAATCAAATTCCTTATTTTTCGTTCGTATATTTCATATGAATTTGTCTGATAATTTTTGGCTTGCCGTTCGATTTTGCATTGATGATTGTGATGATTTCTGACATTTTCAATTCGTATAATTTGTTTACTTGATTAACACGGTGTGATTTCTTACGTGGCCACCACGGCTTGTTTGATTTGTTCATTTGTTTGACATCGTGTTCATCACGGCTCTGACATTTGCTTTGACCAGTTGATTTTTGACTGTTGTCGTGGTTGACTTTGGCCACTTTGATTTGTGATACTATTTGCTTCCGGCAATTAGTTCCTTCCCTGATGATCTTGATTTGTACCTTGGTTTTGTTCATCCCTGTAGCATACTTGACCTGTTCAATTTTTATTTTCCATTCCATGAAATTATGATGACTTCGGCTATGGTGATAACATTTGACATTGTCACCGACTTTATACATGTGTGTTCAAGCCCATGTTGTCTGCATTGCTTGATTCGAAGTCTGGTTCATGATATTTGTGCGCCGCATATTTGTTTGCTGAAACTACACTTGTACATGTCTCTGGTATCACAGTTTCATTCTAGTCTGTGCATTCTTCTCCGGCTTGAATTTTGGTTGTATGCATATTGCTTGACCATTTCCATGTATTGTAGCTGTTATCTTGTTCATGCTAGCCTAGTGTCCTGTTGCACTGCCTTTTTGTTTACTGCTAGTTCATTGTGTAGTTTGGTCGATAATTATGGTGTATGTATTGAGTCATGTTGGTGATGTGGGTTTGTTCCTTTGAGTCAGTTTGCGTTGCTTCATTCTTGTCATATGATGAATTCTATTGTCAATTTATGATGTGCTGTTTGAAGCTCTGCAATGTTCATTTGATGTTGTTGAACTTGGTTCCATGGTGGTTGATGTTGTATGGAAAGACTTTCATTTGTCTTTGATATTGCCTCTGTGTGTCTCCAGTTAGAGTTGTACTTGCTTTTCTTTTGTCTTTGCTGGTTTGTGTGTATTTGGCCTTGCTGTATGGTCAGTGCTGATTTGGATAACATTTTTGGTGGTTGTTGTGTACTCTGGTTTCATGATGTATGTTTGCAGCCTTGCTCATCTACTTGATGTCAACATGCTGTTGCATGACTTCGGCATTTATGTCTTGTTCAAAACTGCTACTTTATGCTTGCATCCTTGTGCTTCATGTCTGGTTCATGCCTTGATATTGACTATTGCATTGCTTCTGATCATATGTGTTGACTTCTTCATGTTACATGATTGTTGAGCTAGTCTTCATTTAGCTTGGGTGGATATTGAACTCTATTGTTTGGTCAGAACTGTTGCAGTCCCTGTTTTCTGGTGATTGACTTGAACTTTAGACGAGACTTGAATTTTTGTGTCTTGACCATTTCATTTGAATTTGCACCTATGTTGAATCCAGCTAATAGCTCGGGTTTGACCTTGTGCTGATATTGTGACATTATTTTTATTGCACTTGAGTTGCACCCGGCTTTTGATTTGGGTTTGACCTTGTGCTCACCTGTCCCTATAACTTTATCAAGTGTATATATCGATGTGCACGGCCTTATGGCATGTATACACCGTGCATGTCACAAGCTGTTCGTGTATGATGAATTTGAATTAAATGATGACGAACAACCCAAATAATTGAGGAAAATAATATTTTCAAAATTACATTTTCTTTTACGTTGCAAAAATATTTTCTTTTCAATTTTACTGCGTTAGTATTTATTTTTGCAGATTGCTCAGATGTTGGATTCAAGTTGAAGATAAAAAACGAGTAAATGAGTGAATTATAGTGAGGTGCATTTGTAAATTAGAAATTGGGTTGTAATCAAATTTGTATTGTAATTGAAATTGTATATGTATAGTGAGAGCATGAATTTGTACTATTCAAAATTGTAATAAATATTTGTTTGAATAAAATTTCTGTTTGAATTTAAATTCCGTGTTATTTATTTTATTCACCAAATATTTATTTAATTATGTGAAAAATAAAATAGTATATTAACAAATACATTTAAATGAGAATATATATATATATATATGTTTATTATCATCAAACAAAAATCATATACTTGCATATTCAGCAATCTCCCCCTTTTGATGATAACAAACATATATTTAAGATTTTGAATTTGTTAAATGTATTTGATCATTCAATTTGCTCCTCCTATTTGAATGCTCCCTCTTTACACAAAGCTCCCCTTCATATATGCATGTAATTAAAAATATGCAAATGAGCCTAGATGCAATTAGAAAATATTTGACCTTTACCTGATTTTATTTGACAAAATTTTGACTTTTCTCTCCCCCTATGATTATCAGCAAAAGAGTAATAGTATTAGAAAAATAGAGATAAAGTGATAGATATTAATACATTATTAAAACTTAATCGAATATAAATATTAAATTTCAATAAAAATCAAACAAAAATCACAAATACTCTGTTAGGCGCATATTCCACTTTTAGAATGATGTCATCATATAAAACCATATAGTTGTGTCTAATTGTGGTATATTTATATCAGGAATTTGAATATCTACCAAACATGCATAACCATTAGGACTTTTAAATGAGATTAGTAGTATTCCAATTTTATTTTATTTTTAAAAATGAATTCAAGTATCTTCTAACCACGCATAACCGTGCGGACTTTTAAATGGGATTAGAATCAACTTGTTTATTTAATAACAATTTTGATATGCGTTCCATACATGCATAACCGTGAGGACTTTTAAATGAGCATGGAAGCACATAGTTAAAAATTCCAAGTATTTCACCCATGCATAACCGTGAGGATTTTTAAATGTGAGTGAATAATTTAGATTATTATTATTCTTAATTAATTAATTTTTTTAGTATAAAATGAAAAACGAATGATTCCTGTTTAAATCACCACATGTTGACATACTATAATGGATTATGGTGAGTGATGGTAAATAGAAAATGATAGAAATAGAAATGATCGTGGAATTTTTACCAGGTTATAATATATGATTAATATCAACACTCATCACTTTTCAAATACTATTTATCTTTTCAATAATTAGTAAGGAGTAAGATCAGTCAGTGTAATAATTTAAAATTAAATTCAAAAATAATTATAAAATCAATTTTTTCTAAAAATGACTAATCTGAAAATCAAAATCAAAAATGATTTTCTAGAAGGGGTTTTATAAGAAAACTTCTGCTATTTGAAAATTATTTGAAATGAAAAATATGCAGATATTTTCTTTGAAAAACGATCCAGTTACTAAATGTCTCAACATAAATCGCGTTCCACTAGTAATTTTTCTATCAACTAGATTACCAGTGTAATCTGCATCTGAATTTTTCTTTCACTCAAAATTATCATTAATTGAATTTGAAAGACCGGACCATGAAATGTGCATCAAAATATCTTAAAATCAATTTTAACAGGTCTTAAATGAAATTCTCTTGAATATGAATTTGAAGAAGTGCCAATCAACAAATCAGTGAATATAGTGTCAAATTTAGAATGTAGGATAAATAAATATATTTACATGCACCGAGATTAATAATCAGTCAATAAGATACCATCATTAGTCTAAACAAATTTATATGAAATAATTTAAAGACTCTAGAGATGCATGTAGTGTTCTCGGTATGAAAAGTATAATTGGCCAACAATTTTGAAAAAGTCAGAATCAAGATCATCATTTTTTTCATCATTACATTACTGGTTGAATTAATTCAAATCTGATATTGTGCACATTATCACATTAATATATTGTTCAAGATGAATATACCATTACCTCTTTCACCTTTACGATATTTTTTCGTTGTTGTCCAATTGTGATTCTGTCACCTTTGTACTAGGCTAAAGAACTTTGATTTGTCGCTCGTTGTGTCCTTGGAACAGCCAGAATCCAAGTATCACTATTGTAGTTCCTTAGCCTGCCACCACACCTACACAATGAAAGATTTTTGTGACCTATTTGTTTTTATAGGTCCATGATTGTTAGTGGCAGAATATTTTGGAAAATAATTTTGTGAAGACCCAAAACTATTTATATATGTTCCTTTCGACACCCAAATTTGTTAACTTTGAGAGATTTATATTTGTGCCTTTTGGAACCCAAATTGGTATAGTTTTCATGTGTTTGGGTCTATACCAACAATTGTTTTGATTGTGTCCAAATTTTCTACAAATTGTGCACATTGAATTGACTTGATTAATCTCATTTTTAACATTTTTAGATTGATTATACCCAAGTCCTTGTCTAACTGTATTAACAGTTTGTTTTCCTAATAGCATATTCAACGATTTCTCATTTTTTAAACATTTATCTAAAGTCGTTGACAGTTGTTGGACTTGTGTTTTGCGAGATTCATTTTTGTTTAATAATTGTGTGCACCTTTTAATAGAATTTTCTCTTCTTGTATTTTCACTCTCTTTCAAAATCAGAATTTCATTTTCAAGCGATTTAATTTTGATTTCTGATTTTTTTTAATCTCTTCTTCAAACAATGGACACTTGTCACACTTAGGACACTTGTTTTGATAGTTTTTAACTAATTGTTCAAGCTGTTCATGTACTTCTATCAAAGTATATCTTTGTGATTCAAGTTTGGCGTACTTCTCGCTAAGTCATTCAAAACAACCATTTACTTCATGGAAATATATAAGTAATTCTAAGTGAGTGAGTTTTGATACCTTGCTTGGCTTGTCATCATCGCTGTCAGTTATATTACCTTGAAGGCACATATCTGCTTTCTCACTCTCACTCCTAGTACTTTTATTATCTTCATCACTTGTATTCCACGTGGCTGCAAAATTTCTCCTTTTTGAATTCTTTTCTTGGCCATGATGAATTCGAGGATAATTGGGCTTGATATGACCGAGTTTGTTGCACTTTGTGACAAATGATCTCGTATTCTTCTGATTTGTCTAGTGCTTTGATTATTCTGCTTTTCAATTGTTGATTTGAAGCTAGATTTCCGTATATGTGGTTCCACTTTTTAAATCTCTTTATTAGTAGCGCCAGCTCAGCTGCTTCATCATCATCATCCTCATCGCTACTGCTTTTTACCAATCCTATTAAACTCGTTTCTTTAACTGAGTCGATTGAGGATGATTTCTCATTGTTGTTGACTTTTGCACCATATATTGCATCAAAAGCATTCCAGATTTCCTGTGCATTTTCACAATGAGAAATAAAATTAAAATTATCTTGATTAATATGAGAATATAATATATGCATAGCAAGAGCATTAATCGAGATAATTTTCTCATCTGTTATATTACACAAATATCCCAACATTTAATATTAACAGATTTTAAATAAAATTCCATTTTTAGTTTCCAATTTAAAATTTTGTTCTGTCAAAAATAGGAGGGATAATATTAGACCGACCCTCAGCAAAAGTAGTATTAAAAGAAGCCATTTTAAAAATTCAAATTTTAAAAAAAAATTGGTTTTTGAAAAATTATTTTTTTTAAAAACAAAATTGGCTTTTGTACCTAGCACTGATACCACTTGTAGGATCGATTTCACCCAAGAGGGGGGTGAATATGGTGATGCTATTAATTATAAAAATTTATTGCGGAAGTTTATAAAATATTTTCAAACGGATATATCTGAATAGTAGTAGCACAGATAATAGCAGAATAATAAATGCAGAAATAGAACGACACGGAATTTACCCAGCTTCGGCAAAACCCTGCCTACGTGCTGCCTCCAAGGTTTCTACTAGAAATTAAGCAGTCAGACGCTAACACACATAAACTCGCGACACCCGCTATCGATAGCCTTAACTCTACGCTCAAAATCCTGCCACAACTCAGCCATTGAGTTGCGAATTCTCAAACTACACCACGTAGTTTGTCCCATAGTCACACGACTAGTAGACAATACACAGGTTTAAAAGGAAAATAAAAATTTAAACAATTTTAAAACACACAAAACCCTAATCAAAATATAAAGCCCAAATTAAACAAGCCGGCCTAAATAAAAGTAGGCTCCTTTTGCTTTTTATATTATCGGCCCGATCCTTTGAGAAAGAAAAAATGGCAGCTTTCTTTTGTTCATCTGTTCCTCTTTCATTTTTTTGGGCTTTGTTAAATTAGAAGCCTTCGCTTTGTCAAATTGAATGCAATGATGCTTCGAATCCTTTCTTCGGTTGATTATATGTTCACGACAGCTTCAATCTTGGTTCGCGATCGCTTCCAATTAGTCGAGTTTGATTATTGAAAGAATTGGTACGTTTGTTCCTTTTTTACTTATACAGCTCTCGACTTTGATTCGAGTTTTATGGTTTGTTCTTCTCTGTTTAGCTCGAACTCGAATACCTTTTGCCGATGATGATTTAGGGCTTATATAGGAATCGAATTCCTTATTTTTCGTTCGTATATTTCATACGAATTCGTCTGATAATTTTTGGCCTGCCGTTCGATTTTGCATTGATGATTGTGATGATTTCTGACATTTTCAATTCGTATAATTTGTTTACTTGATTAACACAGTGTTGATTTCTTATGTGGCCACCATGGCTTGTTTGATTTGTTCATTTGTTCGATACCTTGTTCATCACGGCTCTGACATTTGCTTTAACCAGTTGAATTTTTTATTGTTGTCGTGGTTGACTTTGGCCACTTTGATTTATGAGACTATTTGCTTCCGGCATTTAGTTCCTTTCCTGATGATCTTAACTTTTACGTTGATTTTGTTCATCCCCGTAGCATACTTGACCTGTTCAATTTTTCTTATCCGTTCCATGAAATTCTGATGACTTCGGCTATGGTGATAACAATTGACATTGTCATTGACTTTGTACATGTGTGTTCAAGCCCCTGTTGTCTGGATTGCTTGATTCGAAGTCTGGTTCATGATATTTATGCACTGCATATTTTTTCGCTGAGACTATACTTGTACATGTCTATGATATCACAGTTTCATTCTAGTCTGTGCATTCTTCTTTGGCTTGAATTTTGGTTGTATGCATATTGCCTAGACATTTCCTTGTATTGTAGTTGTTATCTTGTTCATTCTAGCCTAGTGTCATGTTGCACTGCCTTTTTGTTTACTACTAATTCATTGTATAGTCTGGTCAATAATTATGGTGTATGCATTGAGTCATGTTGGTGATGAGGCTTTGTTCCTTTGAGTCAGTTTGCTTCGCTTCATTCTTGTCATATGATGAATTCTGTTGTCAATTTATGGTGTACTGTTTGAAGCTCTGCACTGTTCATTTGATGTTGTTGAACTTGGTTCCATGGTGGTTGATGTCGTATGGCAAGACTTTCATTTGTCTTTGATATTGCCACTGTGTGTCTCCAGTTAGAGTTGTACTTGCCTTTCTTTTGTTTTTGCTGGTTTGTGTGTATTTGGCCTTGCTGTATGGTCAGTACTGATTTAGATAACATTTTTGGTGGTTGCTGTGTACTCTGGTTTCATGATGTATGTTTGCAGCCTTGCTTATCTACTTCATGTCAACATGCTGTTGCATGACTTCGGCATTTATGTCTTGTTCAAAACTTCTACTTGATGCTTGCATCCCTGTGCTTCTTGTCTGGTTCATGCCTTGATATTAACTGTTGCATTGCTTCTGAACATATGTGTTGACTTCTTCATGTTACATGATTGTTGAGCTAGTCTTCATTTAGCTTGAGTAGATATTGAACTCTATTGTTTGGTCAGAACTGTTGCAGTCCCTATTTTCTAGGGACTTGAACTTTGGTCGAGACTTGAATTTTTGTGTCTTGGCCATTTCATTTGAATTTGCACCTGTGTTGAATCCATCTAATAGCTCGGGTTTGACCTTGTGCTGATATTGTGACATTATTTTTATTGCACTTGAGTTGAACCCGGCTTTTGATTTGGGTTTGACCTTGTGCTCACCTGTCCCTGTAACTTTCTTAAGTGTATATATCAGTGTGCACTGCCTTATGGCATGTATAGTGATACACTGTGCATGTCACAAGCTGTTCGTGTATGATGAATTCGAATTAAATGATGATGAACAACCCAAATAACTGAGGCAAATAATATTTTAAAAAATACATTTTCTTTTACGCTGCAAAAGTATTTTCTTTTCAATTTTACTGTGTTAGTATTTATTTTTGCAGATGTTTGCGCAAAAAATGGGCAAACACCTCCAATCCGTATGATTTAGTTGATTATATGTTATTTTCAAGGTTTTAGGTTACTTGTGCAAATATGATAAAAGCAGGGACTAAACTGTAAATGACACACAGATTTATAGTGGTTCGGCCAGAACGTGCTTACGTCCACTTTATATGTTATTCTCCTTTTTCTTTCAGATTACAAGTACAAATCTTTGCATACAAGTATATGAAAGTTGTTTGAAAGTTCCTTCCTTCCTTGAGCTCTCAAACTTGTCTGCCATTGTTGTACCCCCGCCGCTCTATTTATAGAGTGAGGCTGGGGGCAGGGGTCTTGGATGTATACAGCTGCTGGCGGGCCTGGGCTGAAGCAATCTGGTCTGGCACATCTGGTTCGGCGGAGCTTGGTTCGGTCGTGGTTGGAGTGGCTTTGGTCCGGTGGTGAGATGAAGGTGAGGTTGGTTCGGCCATGCTTTGACTCGGTGGGGGGTCGTTCGGTGATGGGTGGCTCGGCAGTGAGTTGGTTCGATATTGGAAGGGGATGGCCTGGTTCGGTATTGAGTTGGTCCGGTGGGAGGAAGTAGGTTGTTTGGATCGGTAGTTGTTGGTTCGGTGAGCATGGAGTTATGTTGGTTCGGCAGGCACTTGGTTCTCTTTGACTCGGCAGGCGCGTGGTTCGGTGGGACATGGTGGAGTCGGTTCGATGAGTGGTGATTCGGTGGTAGGGAAGGGGCCGGACGAAACTCACCCAACACTTGCCCCCCAAAGCAGGGCATATGCTAGTATATGTCGTGCTTTGTTTTAGCTAGGTGGTCTTCATTCGGTACCTGAGTGCCGAACCAATTGGTCCGGTGTCCTACATTTGTCTATAAATAGGGGCTATACGCCTTCGTATGAACCATCTCCTTGTCTTTGCCGAATCAAAGAGTTATCTCTGCCGAATCAAAGTCTCTGCCGAATCAGGTGAGGAGCTACTAGGCCGAACGAACTTTATTTTCAATTACCGAATGAAACTTGGACCTTCAATACCGAATGAAACTTGGACCTTCAATACCGAATGGAACTTGGACCTTCAATACCGAATGAAACTTGGACCTTCAATACCGAATGAAACTTGGACCTATTTGTTTATATTTCCACACTCCTTGTTCTAACAACATGTCTTTCACTTTTGTGTATGCAGATAAATGTCTCGCAAGGCGGAAACTCGATCAGATAGAAAGAAGTCCAAGGATAGAGAAGAGTCTTCTTCCGTACCCCCAGCCCAACCAGGACCGGCGCGACATGGACCTGCCCCGAGGTCGTTAGTGGATGGGTATGGTCCCCAGGAACTTCTGGTCTCCCCTCCCGATTGCTTTCCTAGCTCCCTAAAGGAGGAGCAACTTGATGTTATATCTCGTTCCTTCGGGATAGATAGAGCGCTTATGCGGTTGCCGGGGAACGGAGTGATGTCGTACAATCCCCCTAAAGGATATTTTGCGTATAGTAGGTACCACTGCATGTGTGGGGCCATTCCTCCCATTAATACCTGGATAGTCATCTTCATTACTTATCTGAAGGTGGCTCCTTTCCAGCTTCAGCCCAATTCCTACGCCATCTTGGTATGCTTATACATTATTTTCCAGAGAAGGTACGGGCGCCCCCTTCCAACCGGGAGATCCGGTATCTATATAACTTGAGGAGTTACAAGAAGGGATCTCCGTACGTTAGCTTGGAAGCGGCTGTTCCTTTCAAACCAGTCCTGGACCTATATTCGAAGCTCAGTATGTTTAAGAAAGAATGGTTTTTCATCAGGGATGACTCCGTTTCCTTCCGCCTTTTCACCTCTGGCTGTGAGTTGAACTTTATTTATAGTTTCCTTGTTTCGGCCGCAACGCTTCTTCTTATATGCTTTTATTTCTTGCTAGCGACAGGTGGCTTTGCGGTCGTGGAGAATGATTCCTTGGTTCAGATGGCTGCGGAAATAAGAGCCATTCCGCCACGGGATCGGTCGGCTTCTTACTTGATCTGGAACGCTACTCTCCTGGAGCACAACTTGATCCTCCCACGCCAGTCCATGGTTAAGCAGAGAGATACAGCTGAGGAGAAGGCTTTCAAAGCCAAGGAAGGGGCCACGGAGAAGAGTGGCAAGAGGAAGACTTTTACCAAGCCTCCGGTTGTCGGGGGTAAGAAACTTAAGGAGTCTGACGGCCCCTCTCCTAGCACTTGCCCGATTATCCCGGAGGAGGAAGATGTGGAAGAGGATAGAGGCGAGGGCGAAGGACGCGATGTAGGAGGAGAGTCAGAGGGTGGAGGAGATGGCGATGGAGATGGAGAGTCAGAGGGTGGAGGAGATGGCGATGGAGATGGAGAGGGCAATGGTGATGGCGACGGACTGGGCGGTAGTGGCACTGGTGCCTTAACCTCCGAGCAAGTGGGGGAGCTTCAGGAGTGGACGGATGAGGCTCTCCGTCAAGCTTTCGGGGAATCGGAGGGAGAATCGGATTTGGTGGAGAAGGCGAAGAAGACTGGCAAGGCCTGGGCTGACGCCGATCCATCCCCTAAGAGCTCCTCAGCTAGGGTGACTCCGGCAGTGCAAGGTGAACTTTTGACTTCTGCAGACTCCATTTATGACAGGGACTTAGGAATATTTTATGGCTCGCTCCCGTCCTGGGATGAAATCCAGGACTTATTGCAGGATCCTACTCCTCCGCATGGTTTGTATAATAGATGTGTCTTCTCATTCTTTTTAACTTAACATATTTCTCGAATTATGGACCATTGTATGTTCGTAACACTTGTTCTTTATTATAGGGGCAGGCGAGGTGGCCAAAACTTCAGACGTTCGACACCGCCTTGAACAATTCAAGTTGATGAGAGCTTCTACTAAGCCGAAGCCGCCAACTGGCCGTTCCGAGGATGTAGTTAAATATAGCCCTCTTCTTGGAGTCATTGAGGAAGGTATCCAGCAGAGGAAGAGGAGGCGTTCCTTGTTTGATTCACCACCTGGTCCTCAGTCTCCTACTCAGCCTTCCCGAGATACCACAGAGAAGACCACGGAGTTTGTCCCCTCTCCGGCCCCTTCCGAGAATCCTACTGTGATCCGCATAAAACGTCCCGACGTGCCCGCAATCCCTTTGCCGGCCACCCAGATTTGGACCCAAGCTCTCAGGATATTTTATTTAATGAGGCCACGGGCGAGCATCTTCTTTCCCGCAATCCCATGGTTCGGGTTCTTGATGAGGCTAAGTCCCTAGATCTGGACCTGCTCACTACTCGGATAGCTGCTATGGGGGACGAAGCCAAGGCCAACATCGACCGGGTCGCGGAGGAGGTCAAGAAGTTAATGGAACATCACGCCCTATTGGCCAAGGCCGGGGAGGAGATAGGGAGTGCTAATATAAGGTTGCGGTTAGTGGTTGCTGATCAGGCCAAACAACTTGATGACCAGGCTATTCAGATATCCCAGCATGAGGCGGCCACCCGACGACTAAAGAAAATCGTGGAGGAGACTAGCAAGGCTGAGTTACGAAAGGTGGAGGCCGCCTGCAAGGAGCGGATTGACATAGCCATTGCTACGGTGGACGAGGTTCGGAGGGCGGATCTCGAGCAAGTAGAGGAGTTATCTGGGAGGCTTGAGGCCGCGGAGCTTGCTCAGGCCAGGCTAAAGGAAGAGATGGAGGAAATGAGGAGGTCTCTCCAGGCTGACCGCTCGAGATATCGATCGGAGAGGGATGTCGTCGTCGCTAAGTTGTTGTCTTCCGAGGCCCGGGTGAGGGAGTTTGAGGAGAATGAGGGGATGATGGATGAGATGTTGCAGGATATGTACTTCCGTACCTGGAAGCAGGGTAATTTATCCTGGATGGATGACTATCCCCGAATCATGGCTAGGATATATCTCCGGGCTTTGGAGGAGGCCAAGGCCGATACGGATAAGTAAGGTGGAGCGGCATTCAGGATGGACATGGTAACCGCCCAGTTCTCAAAGGAGGAGAAGGTAGCGGTGAAGGAGGGGATGCGGCTACTTGCTGCGGAGGAAGCCGGTGTGCAGTTGGGGGATGAGGACCGAGAAGCGGGTGCTGGTGAGTCTCTCTTCTCTTTTCTTTTTAGATTTTCATAACTTGATCATTCGCTGTTTATCTGATGGATTCTTCTTTTGAATTGGACAGGTGGGACCTCTGGTCAATATGCTGGGAGTTCCGATCCAGCAACCAAGTAGATTCGGAGAGCTGGTTCTGAAGTGTAGTGGTTAGCACTAATGCAGCTGGTTATTTTATTTGGTCTGCTTGACATTCCTGTATATGCTAGTTCAAAACATTAATGTACTGTAATAATGACTTTATGTAATTTCATAACATAAGCTGATTCCTTTATGTTGGAATGTTATCGCTATTCTGTTGTGCTGTGTAAGTGATGTAACTATGCATGTTATTAGTGACTTGACTGTGCCTGATGCCAAGTTTTTTGCTTAAAGTATAATTTTCTCATTTTCCAACGTAAATGAGATGTGTGAATATGAACTGAAGCTATGCATTAATGTATAAAAGTAGAAGGTACCGCCCTTCATGTTTCGGCTGTGGACGGCAACTTCGTGCGCCCTGTAAGACTAAACACTGAATGCCGTTGAGTGTCTCGCCACCCGATCGTAAGGTTCTGTTCCCATTAGCGAGCGTTCCCTATTTCATGTCCTATACTTTCAAGCACCGTTACGGAGAATAGGAGAAAAGTTTTAAACGAAATGGAAATATAGGAAAAGTAAAACTTCCAGTCACGGAAGGCCGTCGATGTGCTTAAGTTCGTGGCAAACGGGTTTTGTAGTCACCTTCCCTAGCTGTGGGTCTTGGAGACATTTGTCACCCATCTTACGCCTCTGCGGGGAGTTTTCTTTTTTACCACAGCCACACTTAAGACACATTGGAGCCGATCGCGCACAGTAACTACCCGGGCCATTATGGCCCGTAATCGTGGGTATTATTCGATTTACTGTGGCCGGCTAGCGTGGGGGCCGATCGTCAACTGTGAACTGCCCCTGGCTGGCCACACCTTATGTTAGGGCTTATGATCGGTTCACAGTTGTCGGCGAGCCGAATCGCTGTAATGAGCTGCCATCGGCTATAGTCGGCCTTTTTTTGATGACTTATACTCGGCTTATTACAGTCGGCTTTAAGGGCCGAGGCAAACAATGAGTTAACTCGCGGTAGAGGGATACCGGAGCAAAGTGTCTCATTGGCGAGGGCATAGGAGCATAGCGTACCTGTTAGATTTTGTCCAGGTGGAGTTGTGTTGTGAAGCTCTGGATTGAAATGTCATCTGCAAAGGATTTTGTTCAACAGCAAAGGATAAAGCTTAACAAGTAGCCAAGATATAAAGGAACAAGTTAACAAGAGCTAAGTTTTTTAAAGTGGTTCGGCACGAAAATGCCTACGTCCACTGATTCTCTTTGTTAATTCACTTCATATGGGCAGTACAAGTTAAGAAAAGTATCGACGGAGGTGTCGGATGTTCCATGCCCTTTGGAACACCTCTCCGTCCACTGTTGACAAAATATAAGCTCCGTTGTGGAGATCTTTATGAATTACATATGGTCCGTCCCAGATCGGATCCAGCGCTCCTGGGCGTGGAAAGATTCGCTTGAGGACAAGATCTCCTTCTTGTAAGCTGCGATGTTTGACTTTGGAGTTGTATAGTGCTGCCACTTTTTGTTTGTGAGCTGCTACTTTGAGTGCTGCATCATTTCTTCTCTCCTCAATTAGATCCAAAGACATGAGGAGGAGTTCTTCGTTTTCTTCTGGGTTGTAGTGGATCCTACGGTGGGAAGGCACAATAGTCTCAACTGGTAGCATTGCCTCCAATCCGTATGCCAAAGAGAAAGGAGTATGTCCTGTTGATGTCCTAAAAGATGTGCGATAGGCCCAAAGTGCCGTATGAAGTTCGTCCACCCAAGCGCCTTTCGACTTTTCAAGTTTCTTCTTGATTAAGGTTTTGAGGATCTTGTTGACAGCTTCGACTTGGCCGTTTGCCTGGGGATAAGCCATGGATGAGAAGCTTTTGTGAATCCCATGCTCTTGGCACCAGTTGGCGAATTCTTCGCTGTCAAACTGAAGTCCGTTGTCTGATATGATCTTGAGTGGGACTCCGTACCTGCACAGAATATTTTTGATCAAGAAGTTGATAACTTTTGCCGAAGATATTTTATTTAGAGGTTCCGCCTCCACCCATTTGGTGAAGTAGTCAACTGCCACTATAGCATATTTGGCTCCGCCTCGGCCCGTTGGCAGTTCGCCAATTAAGTCAATTCCCCATATTGTGAAGGGCCAAGGGCTGGTCATCTGAGTAATTTCATTGGTTGGTAGTCGAGGAATCTTCGCAAATTTCTGACACCTGTCGCATCTTCTGACGAAGTCTAAGGCATCTTTGTTTAAAGTGGGCCAGAAATACCCATATCGGATATCTTTTTTGCTAGGGTCTGCCCTTTGGTGTGGTCTCCACAACTTCCCTGATGGATATTGGATAGAATTTCCTTGGCTTCTCTTCCAGCAACGCACCTCAATAAGGGGTTAGAGAAGCCGCGCCGATAGAGGATGCCTTCTTGCATTGTGTAGCGGGAAGCTTTTCTTAGACTTTTCTTAATTTCATTTCGCCCGTCGGGTAGGGTGCCGTTTTGTAAGTATCCTCGGATAGGGGTCATCCATGTTTCTTCTTCGGTTGCAGCTATCAGATTTACTTGCTCGAAACTTGGTGCCAGCTGTTTTGAGATGGTTAATGCTCCGAAAATAGCGATGTTCTTCATGCTAGCTTGTTTTGCTAGTTCGTCGGCCTCTTGATTCTCTTCTCGGGGAATGTGTCTGATTAAATAATGATCTAATTGATTAAGCAGTAGCCTGGTCTTCTTTAGATACGCTGTGAGTCGTTCTCCTCGAGTCTGGAATTCTCCCAGTATTTGATTTACAATAAGTTGAGAATCACTATGGAGACATAAGGAACTGACTCCAATTTCCAGTGCAAGTTCTAATCCGGCTATCACTGCTTCGTATTCTGCGTCATTGTTGGTGGCAGTGAATTCCAATCTTAGGGCGTAGTGCAGCTTCTTTCCCCTGGGGGTGATTATCACAACACCTGCCCCCGAGCCTTGTTCGTTCGACGCTCCATCTACGAAGAGATTCCACTTGATATCTTCTGCTATTTCAGATTGGTCCTTACCTTCGCTAGTAGTGAATTCGGCAATGAAATCAGCTATGGCTTGCCCCTTGATAGCGGTGCGAGGATGGTAAGTGATATCATATTGACTTAGTTCGATGCACCACTTAAGTAACCGTCCAGAAGTGTCGGGGCGATGGAGCACTTGCCTTAGCGGTTGATCGGTTAAAACTCTTATGGAATGAGATTGGAAATAGTGTCGGAGTTTTCGTGACGTGATTAGTAAGTAGTACGCTAGCTTCTCAAGTTTAGGATATCTGGCTTCTTCTCCCGTGAACCTTTTGCTTATAAAGTACACTGGCCGTTGTGTGCGGTTTTCTTCTCTTACCAGAGCGGCGCTTAGAGCATGGGATGACACAGCAAGATATAGGTATAGTTCTTCGCCTTCATTCGGAGTCGAGAGTACTGGTGGCCGTTGGAGGTGCTCGATTAGGTTAAGGAAAGCCGCTGAACATTCGTCGGTCCACTCGAATTTTCCTTTGTCTCTCTTTAGGGCTTCGAAGAAAGGGACACACTTGTCAGTTGCTTTGGAGATGAATCTGCTTAGGGCAGCCACCTTCCCGTTTAGGCTTTGCATTTCTTTCCGAGTGGATGGTATTTTGATATCTTGCAAGGCTCGGACTTGTTCGGGGTTTGCTTCGATCCCTCTGGCATGGACGATGAATCTCAAGAACTTTCCTGATGACACTCCGAAGGAGCACTTTAGAGGATTCAGCTTCATTCCATATTGGCGGAGTACTTGGAACATCTCGTCCAGGTGGCTTACATGATCGTCGGCTTTTCTTGATTTAACCAGCATGTCATCCACATAGACCTCCATAGTTCGTCCTATCAGTTCTGCAAACATCTTGTTGACGAGGCGCTGATAAGTAGCTCCGGCGTTTTTAAGTCCAAATGGCATTACCTTGTAGCAGTACAATCCTCGGTCAGTGATGAAGCTAGTGTGGTCTTGATCGGGGGCGTGCATAGGGATGTGGTTATATCCGGAGTATGCGTCCATAAAGGACAAGAGTTCGTGTCCGGCAATGCTGTCCACGAGTTGGTCGATTCGGGGGAGTGGGAAGCAGTCTTTCGGGCAAGCGTCATTTAAGTTGGAGAAATCGATACATGTTCGCCACTTCCCATTAGCTTTCTTTACCAGTACCGGGTTGGCAATCCATTCCGGGTAGATGGCTTCACGTATGAAGTCATTGGCCAGTAAGTTCTTTACTTCTTCCTCGAGGGCCGCTGATCGTTCTGCCCCCATGCTTCTCTTCTTTTGCTTTACCGGTACCTTGGTAGGATCGATGTTTAGTGCGTGGCATGCTATGTTCGGGGAGACTCCAGTCATATCAGCATGCGTCCATGCAAATACATCCATGTTGTGGCGAAGAAAATCAATGAGTTGATTCTTTAATTCTCTTTTTAACTGAGATCCGATTCTCAGCAGTTTGCTTGGGTTGCGTTTGTCTACAGATACGAATTCCATAGCCTCTGCAGGCTCGGCGGTGGCCTCCTCCTCTTTGTCCCTAGGGTCTAATTCATTGAAAGGATCACTGGTATACCGAAGAGGAGGGGCTTTCTTTAGTTGCTATGCTTCCAAGCTTTTCATGCAGAGAACAGTCTCTGCATTCTTCCCTTTATCTTTCCTGCGGTTATTGCGAAGTTCAGTTACATAGCAGTCTCGAGTAGCGTCTTGATCTCCCTCCACTTCTCCTATTCCGTTATCTGTTGGAAATTTCATCTTCAGACACCATGGGGCTAGGACAATTTGGAAGTCGGACAGAGCTGGCCTTCCCAAAAAGGCGTTGTAGGCTGAATGATTGTCTATCAACACGAATGTCTGTTTCCGAACGGTGGAGCGGGGATGACTTCCCAATTCAACAAAGAGATCCATATGTCCAAGGGGCATCTTTGCTTCTCCAGTGAAACCGTGTAGCGGTTTGTTGCAGGGAGAAACGTCCTTCATTGACAGCTTCATTTTTTCGAAAGCATGCTTGAACGGAATATTCACTGAGCTTCCAGTGTCTATTAA
The DNA here is from genome assembly GCA_030765085.1 of Allium cepa. Classification (NCBI taxonomy): domain Eukaryota; kingdom Viridiplantae; phylum Streptophyta; class Magnoliopsida; order Asparagales; family Amaryllidaceae; genus Allium; species Allium cepa. The sequence goes on from CM060942.1 coordinate 622,003,143, forward strand.
AATTCGGAAAACTTTGGCTGGACCGAACCAGGCAGAGATGACCAATGGGTCCATGTGTGGGTACTGCCTTCCTTCTAGGTCGCGCCCACTGAATGTGATGTCATTATTTTCCTTCCGCTTAGGGTGGCGTTCTTCCATAACAGAATTGACGCAGTCTCCCTCGCTTCTGAGTGAGTTTCCATATCTTTCCATTTCTGCCCAGCTCTTGTCGGCGATGTGTGGCCCCCCAGATATGGTATGAACTACTATCTTCTCTTGGCTGGAACCGCTGGTGTTGCGGTTTCCTCCGCCTGTTTCTGGGTGGAGCTGCCCTGGGTTTTCCTTGGCGGGAGCTGGAGTCCTGTCCTGGCCCTTTACATAGCGTTCCAGCTTCTTTCTCCTGATGTGTTCTTCAATTAGATCTCGGAGATGGAGGCATTCATTGGTATCGTGCCCATGAGATTCGTGGAAACGGCAGAATTTTCCGGACTGGATTGCGCGATCTGACTCTTTCTTGTATGGGAGGCGCTTGTATGTAAGTTCGTCCTGGGTGGCCAGGAAGATGTTCTCGATTGTTTCATTCAAGGGAGTGTAAGCGTCGAATCTCGGTCCTGGTCGGTACAAGCGCTTTTCTCCCTTCTTGCCCCCTGCATTGTCTCTGGAGTCGTTTCTCCGAATGTCCTTCGCTGCGGCGGGGGCGTTTCTATGGGTCGTCTTAGCCTGTGGTCCTGTCTGCCTTTCAGTGGCAGCCTCTTCGAGTCTCATGTACTTTCCAGCTTCATGGAAGAAATCGGGCAAGGTAGCTGGTTTTTCTTTAGTTAGTCTTCTAGCAAACTTGGTATCTGGGTGCACACCACTACAGAGGGCCATTAGGGTGAGTTTCTCATCGGCATCTTGGACTGCGGCCGCTGCGGCGTTGAACCGGGTTAGATATTGTTGCAGTGTCTCTCTGGATTTCTGTTTGACATTGGATAGAGAATAAGCATCCTTGGGTTGTTCCACATGAATGCGGAACTGGCTAATGAACTTTTCCTTCAACATTTTCCATGAACTGATGGATCCTTGGGGTAGGTGGCAGAACCAGGAGGTAGCTAGACTGCTAAAAATAGTGTCCATTTGCATAATACTCCTTCTGTTGCCCCGCTCATGAGCATATGTTGTGTGTATCTTTGAAGGTGTACAACGGGGTCGGAAGTTCCCTTGTACGGTTCCATCGTCGGCATTTTCCATTCTCGAGGGGTGATGGCGGTTCGATGTCGCGGGTGAAAGGGCTGGTTACCCTAGCGCCTATCCCTCGATCCCTCTGCTCCCGTCGGACGCATTCCCTGAATAATCGTGCCATTCTTTCATCAAAATTTGGAGCGGACAAAAATGAGCTTGGTTCTTCCCTGCGGGATCGATCTCGTCCAGATGACCTGTAGGGATGGTACAGCCTATCACTTCTGACATTATCCAGTGGCTGTCTTTGGCTGCTCGGATGCATGCTAGGACCAGCTACAGTTGCCCCCCGCCTTGATCTTCCCCTGTGGGGTTCTGTTTCGAGCATTTCCATGGGGTCAACTTCGGGCTGGGTTCCAGCTCGGCTCCGTTCAGCGGGGATTCTATGATTAGGCGGCATGACTGGCTCAGCTACATCCGACCTTCGCCTGGTGCCTCCCCCATTGGGTTCGGCTCCAAGCGCTTCCTCGAGTCGGAGTTCGGGCTGAGTCCGGGCGCGGCCCCTATCATTATTGTTCCTGTTGATAGCTTCTTCGAAGAGGGAAGACCTTTGTTGTCTCCGAGATCCTCCAGATTGAGATTCACCCCAAGATTCAGTGTTGCGGTTGGATTCCTCGGCATCCCTCAAGCGTGACATGAGTTGGTTCACCAAAGCTTCTTGTCGGGATGCGAAGCGGTTAGTCACTTCAACCACAACTCTGTCTAGGTCCGCCCTAGTGATTGCTGCCGGTTGTTCAGCGGCAGGGGCTGTCGGAATTGCCTGATCTACATTTGGCACTGCTGTCGTAGTAGGATGGTTCTCTTGATCTGGATCCACTGGATTTGGAGCGCTGCTGGTTGCAATATTTTTTCCCTTGTTGGCGTCTTTTCTCGGCCTGGAAGTCATGTTTCCTAGGCAATGAAGGGTGCTATTGGGAAAGAAGGTTGAATGAGGGAAGCTGAAGCTTCGAATTCCAAGTTCTCAGTGAAAGCACCAAAAATGTTTGCGCAAAAAATGGGCAAACACCTCCAATCCGTATGATTTAGTTGATTATATGTTATTTTCAAGGTTTTAGGTTACTTGTGCAAATATGAAAAAAGCAGGGACTAAACTGTAAATGACACACAGATTTATAGTGGTTCGGCCAGAACGTGCCTACGTCCACTTTATATGTTATTCTCCTTTTTCTTTCAGATTACAAGTACAAAGCTTTGCATACAAGTATATGAAAGTTGTTTGAAAGTTCCTTCCTTCCTTGAGCTCTCAAACTTGTCTTCCATTGTTGTACCCCTGCCCCTCTATTTATAGAGTGAGGCTGGGGGCAGGGGTCTTGGATGTATACAGCTGCTGGCGGTCCTGGGCTGAAGCAATCTGGTCTGGCACATATGGTTCGGCGGAGCTTGGTTCGGTCGTGGTTGGAGTGGCTTTGGTCCGGTAGGACGTTGGTCCGGTGGTGAGATGAAGGTGAGGTTGGTTCGGCCATGCTTTGACTCGGTGGGGGGTCGTTCGGTGATGGGTGGCTCGGCAGTGAGTTGGTTCGGTATTGGAAGGGGATGGCCTGGTTCGGTATTGAGTTGGTCCGGTGGGAGGAAGTAGGTTGTTTGGATCGGTAGTTGTTGGTTCGGTGAGCATGGAGTTATGTTGGTTTGGCAGACACTTGGTTCTCTTTGGCTCGGCAGGCGCGTGGTTCGGTGGGACATGGTGGAGTCGGTTCGGTGAGTGGTGGTTCGGTGGTAGGGAAGGGGCCGGACGAAACTCACCCAATAGCAGATTGCTCAGATGCTGGATTCAAGTTGAAGATAAAATACGAGTGAATATTTGAATTGTAGTGAGGTACATTTGTAAATTAGAAATTGTGTGTAATCAAATTTGTATTGTAATTGAAATTGTATATGTATAGTGAGAGCTTGAATTTGTACAATTCAAAATTGTAAGAAATATTTTTTTGAATAAAATGCCTGTTTGAATTTAAATTCCGTGTTATTTATTTTAGTCACAAAATATTTATTTAATTATGTGAAAAATAAAATAGTACATTAACAAATACATTTAAATGAATATATATATATATATATATGTTTATTATCATCAAACAAAAATCATATACTCACATATTCAACAATGAGGATGGTCAGGGACATGGCTGGAGATGGCATAGGTGATGTGGGTCGGGGAAAAATGCTTGGAAAATTGTAATTTGATCGTGGTGATCGAACGACGTTCATCTAGGGTTTAAGCTAGTGTTTTTATATTGGTCGGAATTCCTATTGCTGCGTCGTCCTCAGGTGACCGGAGTTGATCGCTCCGGTGGGGATAGTAGCATGAGGTTTGGAAGAAGCTCTGGGGGCGTTCACGTGACCTTTGATGGCCAGAGGTGGAAGAATGAGGCAATTTCATGATGATCGTTTTGGTTCCAGTTTGGTCAGAGAGTTCGTTTGCGAGTTCGACGTCGACTCTAATTTCTGGGTGTTCGTGAGACTAGTATAGGCCGTCGTCGATGTATGGAAGGTCCGAGCTTGGTTCTTAGGTGGTTGGAGTTCATGTGCATGTGCACGGTGCTAGTTTGGTATCAGTAGGCAATGGGTTGGGAATGAAGGGTTTTAATTTGAAGTTATCTTCGGGTACTTGCATCACGGGCTCGAGACCTGGCTCTGGTAGTTTGGGGTGTGTATCGGGTTTTATAAAATTTAAACAAAAAATTAAGGTTTTGAAAAGGAATACAGGTGGATTTTGAGAAAAACTCGAAGCAGGTAGCGTGTTTGCCTGGGTGATGCTCGAAGTAGGTCTCCAGTTGACATATAAAAACAGTTTTAACTTTGAAACCAAATTTAAATTTTAAAACATTTTAACAACCATGTTTTAAATAATTGTTTTGGTTTAAAAATTTGGATTAATAAAGGATTAAAGAAAATTATGTTAAAAGTGATTAAGTTTTAATTTATTTAATTTGTGACATTATTTATTAATTAATTATTTTAAATAAATAGTGTACTTAATTAAGATAAAATGACGTTTTGATTTACCTTAATTTCTTGAATAAATTAATGTGTTAATAATGATTAATTATAAGGTTTATTAATTAAAGATTTTGATAATGATTAAATGATAAATCAAGATAAATGATTTATACTTACTTAAATAATTAAAGAATAATTAATTAAAGGTTAATTGATTATTTAAGGTTAATTAATTTATAATTAAGGATTAATTAATTAACGTAATTAATTAAGAAATGTTTAATTAATGAAATAATTAAGATTAATTAATTAGTAATTAAGGACAAATTAATTTATAATTAAGAATAATTAATCATTAATTAAGGATAATTAATGAAAATAATTATGTGATTAATTAATTATAATCACATGATTTATTCATCTTAATTGTAGATGATTGATTATTATTAAATGCTTTGTGTTGATTGATACCTCTGATATGTGATTGTGATACCATTTAATATGAATTGCTTTATGCTGAGCTGTGATATCTGTGATTTGTTTCTATGTGAATGTGAAAACACATTGGCCCATAAAACGGCATTCGAATTTCGATGCAACAGGGAGTCAGATTTCAGTTGCTTATATGAAACCCACATCGAACCTTAATGGTGAATCTTTGTGAATGATATATCCACGTGTTTTTAAACTAAACGCTCACTATTTGGTTTAGCCGGAAGAGGACCTTTGTGTTATATAACCCATTCCAAATAGTGATACGACCAAATTAAAAGCATTTGAAGATGGTGATGAAGACCAGGTGTCTTCGAGAACGATAGGATAACCTATCGAATGAATCTGCACTGAGTTGCTCCGGTATAGAGATCTCCATATGTGATGGGGAGTCTGATCGGGATTGTGAATGCCCGGATTGCGATGGCTTCTCTGTAAGTGCCTTCCATTCCGTTCGAACCTGGAACGGACTTGTATGGTTGTATGTCTGACATTACACTTTGAGACATAAAGATGATTACTTTCAAATACATTTCTGTTGGTGGAGGAGAATTTATTCTCTTAGCTTAACACCCTTCTCTGAGACGTACGAGCTCAAAGGTAATGTAGTTGATGGTTATTTGTGATATACTCCCAACTTGGTAGTGTGGCATGCTGAGTGCTGCTGATCATTTGTTGATCGAAGCATGGCTTTTGTAAAAAGCATAGCTTTGTGGACGAGACTTCATCGAAACTCATAACCCAGTAATGGTCGAAACAGGAATGTTGCGGCAAGGTTATTAGGGGTCGTGCCCCTAGGGTATGTTCATTTTCTTCTAGATAAGAGGTGGTATCATGGTACGGATCCCAGATATTTAGCTGTGTGGTTGTTGCTATTTGTTGGTGAATCCCGGGATAAAGGTAGGTAACGATCAGGGATGGCATACTTGTAGGTGTTACCTAGTTATAGAGGTATCCCGGCCTTGTGTTGGTTCTTGGGGAAGTCCCCCCAGAGGCGTTCCATTTAGTAAGTAAGTTCCATAGCCTGACCATTTGTTGGAAATCCAATCAAACAATACGAGCCCTTTACGATTGCAATTGTATAACTTACCACCTCAGGTGGTAGCTATAGTAGGCATAGTATAATGGTACCTATGTTGGCTAAGATTAATATTATACTTTCGGAATGTTTTCACACTATGCACTAATAATAATATCAAAAGAGTTTTCTCGTATCAAGCATGTTTAGCTATCATAAGGAGAAATCTCCTCCAATTGTGCGATTGCATTGTGTGTGCACGGGGAGGCCTTATGGTATTTTCATTTTTCAAAATCATAACAGATTTCATTTGTAAAATGTTTTTGTTCAAACAATTGTTTTTGTTCAAACAATTGTTTTTGTTTACTCATACCAGTCCTATGACCGACCTGGAGTTTATTGTTCCCTTCCTAAACTCTGGGTGTCCATAATTTCCACACGGGTAGCCTAGAAGCAGGTTATCCGTGTTTTGGAGCTAGCTTGGATTTTTTTTTTGAAGTCTTTTTAGAAGCTATCGAATTTTGGAAGCTTTTGGCCTTGGAAACCCTTTGAAATTTTTGGTTCTGAAGGTGCTTATTGGGATTCTCGCTCTCTTTCTTTTGAAGAATCTCTTGAAGTTGTGATAACTCTGCTATCTTTTCCGCTTTGGTGTTATCATTTGTTGTTGTGTCATGTATATAACTCTGATGTTAGTGTTCAATGTTGTAATGGATATTGTGATGATGTTGTATCGGTGTTGTGATCGATGATAATTCGTTTTTTTCCGTTGTTTATATTCATCTAATGTTGTTATAAGCTCCATCCGAGCTGGAGTTCAACGTTTGAATCTTCGGCAGTCGAATACAAATGAGGTATTTGATGTCGATTTCTGAACGCTGAATTTTGGATCGTGACAAGTGGTATCAGAGCTAAAGGTTGAGTAAGAACTTCAGCTACGGAGTATAACATATTAGGTGGCTCAATAGAGATAGTGTGAAGTATACCCTAGAATAGTATAACCCGAGAGACCGAAACCCCAAAATTCTTGGTCTATTTCTTTAAACTGTTGATATCCCTAAGATATCTTGTCCATATGCCTAAATCAAGTTTTTTTTACTATTTACAGATAGTAAGAATGAGCGGGCGAAGAGGACGAGGTAGGGGATGGGAAAACACCACTACAATTGGTCAGGTCCCTACAACAACAGCTATACCTACTCAACCTCAACCGAATCTGGCTGATCTGTATCGAATTTTTTTCCAGACTTGGTGGTAAGCCATTCACTGGCAAGGAGTCTATTATCGAATCACAAGCCTGGATTCGATCGTGCGAAAGTATTTTCAAAGGATTGAAATTAGAAGACGATCAAATGCGATTAATGGCTTCTTGGCAACCCTAAGAGGAAGCTCTAGCTTGGTGGGAGACAGTTACAGTAGATGAGCCAAAAGATGAGTTCACTTAGAGTCGATTCAAAGAGGTGTTTGAGCAGCGATATATGCCATCCGCTGATATCTCTAGAATGTACCAGGAATTTATGGACTTGAAGCAGGGAAGTTCATTATTTGAAGAGTATTTGAACAAATTTAACGAGTTATCTCGATTTGGTCCGGAGCTAGTGAATACAACCTTGAAAAAATAAAAGGTTTATACGAGGGATGAATAAGAAGTACCATGAAAGAATGATAGTTCACGTGAAAGAATCCTTTTCTGATTTGATCGATATGGGTTATCGATATGCTACCCTGGATATGCAGGAAGTTTCGAAAGTGAAGGGAAGTTCAAGCAATCCGAATTGGAAGAAAAGGAAGTTCGGAGGGAAGAAACCGAATCAAGGCAAGGAGAAGAAGAGTAATCAGGAGAACTCGGCAAGAGATAGTACTTGTCACAACTGTCAAGAGAAGGGCCATTATTCAAACGATTGTAAGAAGCCAAAGAAACAAGTAAAGGAAGATCAACCTGTAAAGATGAGTCAAAGAACCAAGGAATGTTCCGTTGTCACAAGCCAGGTCACGAAGCTAAACATTTCCCGAAAAAGAAGCAAGCACAAGCGGCAAAAATGTACGCGATCAAACATAACCCCTCAACTTCAAAGACAGACAAAGAAAAAGGAATCTTAGAAGGTAACCTTATCATTTATGATAGAGTTGTTAGAGTATTGTTCGACACGGGCGCTACACATAACTTCATCTCCCAACAAACCGTAAATCAATTAAAACTTAAACCCAAATTTGTTGAGGAACCTATTTTCGTAAAGAATCCAGTGGGTGGTCTTGCAAATCTTTACCTACGACGTAAAGACATTCCTACTTCGTATTCTTGTTATAGATTTCCTATCAGCCTTTTCATTCTCGATTTTAATGAATTTGAAATCTTACTCGGAATGGACTGGCTAACGAAATACGAAGCCAAATTAGATTGTAACAATAGAACAATTTTGATTAGAACCAAATATGGGAATTTTTATTGAAATCTCCTGTGAGGATCCGAGTCCTAAGAGAGATAAGCTGATGTATACTTTGGGATATCCCGAACCTTGTCTAGATCTATACTTATTGTCCGGGAATTTCCAGATATATTCGAAGAAGTTAAATCTTTACCCCCGCACAGAGAAATTAAATTCAGAATTGATTTAGTTCTAAATGCTCATCGTGTCGTTCATGTAAGTCCCAGGATGGCACCCAGGGAAAGGATAGAATTAGTCAATCAAACCCGAGATTTGCTAGAGAAATGATTAATACGTCCTAGTGTTTTCAAATGGGGTTTAGCTGTGGTATTTGTGGCTAAATCTGACGGATCCTTGAGATTGTGTGTGGACTACCACGATCTTAATAAACTAACGCTCAAAAACAAATTTCCTTTACCTAGAATCGATGATCTGTTCGATCAACTGCATGGCGCTCGATTCTTTTCAAAGATGGATCTAGCTCAAGGATTCCATCAGCTATGAATTACCGAAGACTGTGTTCACTTAACTGCATTTAGGGGTCCAGACACATTCAACGAATGGTTAGTCATGCCTTTCGGACTATTCAATGCTCTCGCATATTTCGTAGACTTAATAACCCGTGTTTTCCGAGAAGTATTGAACAAATTTGTTCTTGTGTTTATTGACGATATTCTGATCTATTCCAAGAACGAAGAGGAGCACGCTGAGCATTTGAGAATTGTTTTGGAAATATTAAGGAGAAATGTTCCGTTCGCCAAATTTTCTAAATGCCATTTTTCGGTCAAGGAGGTTAGATTTCTCAGTCACATTGTAAACGAAGAGGGAATTTCTATAGACCCGGGAAAGATTTCTTCTATTCTAGACTGGAAGCGACCTACAACTCCGAAAGAAGTTCGAAGTTTTCTGGGTTTAGAAGGATAGTACGGGAAGTTTGTTCACGGTTTTTCTAAAATAGCTAGTCCGTTGACTAAGCTAACAATGAAGAAAGTTAAGTTCGATTGTACTCCGAAGTGTGATGAAGCTTTCATGGAGTTGAAGAGGAGATTAACCACCGCTCCTGTTCTTGCTATTATTAACGGAAATCAAGGTCTGTCTATTTATACAAATACCTGTGAGGATGGTGTGGGTGCGGTGCTAATGCAAAATAGGAAAGAGATTGCCTACGTAAGCAGACAATTATATCCACATGAGAAAAATTACCCAATCCACGATCTGGAACTCTTACCTATTATTTTTGCTTTGAAAATTTGGCTTCACTATCTTCTGGGTAAAATTTCTTTCATATTTCCTAAAAATTTAAAAAGTTTTACTTAACTTAAGATTTGTACTTAAATAAATCCTCCTTGTTTTAGGTGAAAAATTAGAATTATTCATCGATCATAAATCTCTGAAGTATCTCTTCACCCAGAAGGATTTAAATCTAAGACAACAACGTTGGTTGGAATTTCTAGCATCTTATGACCTGGATATTCTGTATACGCATGGAAAAGCCCATGTAGTTGTCGAATCTTTGAGTAGGAAACAAGCTATTCTTGCTCATCTTGTTGTCACTCCTACTCTTCTTGAGATAATCACCAGCAAGCAAAAAGAAGACAAATTTCTTCATGAAATTTATGAAAGAATACATTGTGATAAAGAAACCAGTTTTGAAGTAGATGATAGTAAAGTTGTAAGACTGAAAGGCGGGTTGTGTGTTCCAAATATCCCGAATCTAAAGTGGGAAGTATTGGACGAGTGTCACAAGTCCAAATTTAGTGTCCATCCATGAGTTAATAAGATGTATTGGGATATCAAAAGAACTTTCTGGTGGAAAACAATGAAAAGGGACATATCTATTTATATGAGTCGTTGTGCTACTTGTCAGTAAATCAAGAGCGATCAAAAGAAAATGGCAGGTTTACTTCAGCCGTTAGAGGTGTCAAAGTGGAAGTGAGATCAAATGTCTACGGATTTCATAGACGGTTTGCCAAGAATTCAGAATGGTAATGAGGCAATTTGGGTTATTATGGACCGTCTGACCAAGACTGCACACTTTATTCCAGTAAAATCTACCCGAACAGCTGCAAGTTTGGCAAAGATATATATATAAAGGTAATTTTCCATCTCCATGGTATACCAATCAGTATAGTGAGTGATCGTGACTGATCTTCACTGGCAAATTTTAGGAGGCATTTCAAGCCGCATTGGAAACCAAATTGAACTTCAGTACTGCTTACCATCCGCAGTCTGATGGGCAGACTAAAAGGATTAATCGAATCTTAGAAGACCTTTTATGCACTTGTATTCTCGACTTTGGTGGTTCTTAGGAGGACCATTTGCATCTGGTTGAATTCTCATATAATAATAGCTATCAAGCCAGTATCGAAATGGCTCCTTTCAAAGCTTTATATGGTCATCCGTGTCGATCACCAGCATGTTGGATCGAGTCAGGTGATAGACTCGTCCTTGGACCAGATATGATTAAGGAAGCCACTGAAAAGTTCATTTTATTCGAAAGAAATTGATAGCTGCTTAAAGTCATCAGAAGAGTTATTACGACCGTAGAAGATCTTCTTTATAATTTCAAGTGGGAGATTCTGTATTCTAAAAGTTTCTCCAATGCATAATGTGTTGAGATTTGGGAAGACTGGTAAGCTAGCACCGCGTTATATTGGTCCTTTTTCTATGTTGGAAAGGATCGGTCCTTTAGCTTACCGAGTGTAGCTACCAAGTTGGTTATTTGGCATACACAATGGATTTCACATTTCTCACCTTCAAAAATATATGCACGATCCAGATAGTATTATTGAAGAAGCCACTCAGCAAGATTTGGAGATCACACCAAATCTGGCAGTTAAAAGAGATCCGTTTAAAGATCATTGACCGTGATGAAAAGCAGCTGAGGAATAAAGTTGTGAAACTGGTTAAAGTGCAATGGAATGGTGATCCAATTGACTGCACTTGGAAAACAGAGGAGAGCATGCAGATGTCCTATCGCAATTGCAGAGTGGATATTTTGGCTTAATCTGATAAGCCATTTTCTATCTTTTTCTGTATTCGTATATTCTTTGTTTGTCTTTCTCTCTCTTTCAAATTTCGAAGACGAAATTTTCTTAAAGGGAGAATCTGTAACATCCCCTAATTTTATCAATCTAAAATTTGTAATTAATTTGAATTTCTAGATTTTAATTTGGAATTAATTTAAAATCTTTCAAGACAAATAGAATTAGTACTGATTTATACATATATAAATGGATTATAATTCAAATTTTAATTTGAATTTGACATTGAATTTAAAATTTAAATAAATGTATTAATAAAATAATTTGGATTTAAATTATATATATAGGTAATTTATTTAATGAATAATAAGTTTCAAAACCATTTTCTTTAAAATTGTGTGTATATATATAACGAAGAATGTGTTTATGAAAATAGAAAATGCAATTTAAAAATCAAAATAAAATACAAAAGACAAGTGTTAAATTATGAATGCATTATTAACATGCAAATTGCAATTGTAAGAAAGATGGTGTGAAAATTTACAAGTGTGATGATCTTGTAATTAAAGTTAACAAGTGTCATCACATTGTTTTTATTTTTGAGAAATTCATAAAAAATAAAATAAAGCTATATAATATTTCTAATATCCTTCTTCTCATTCCTTTATCTTCATTTTTAAAAGTAAGCCTATACAAACGCTAACATCAGATGCCAGAGAATTAAGAACAAATCAAAATATAAAATCTTCAAAACAAAGACAAAGCAAAACCTGGAAATTAAAACACTTCAAAATCTAAAGCCAGTAAATGATCTCTATCTAGTAAATCAAGAAACAGTTTCAAATTTCAAACAGGTAGAGATTTTGACTTAACAACCAAGCAAGTGATCAATTCAAACAATTCCAGTTTATGATCTAACATCAACATTAAACAAATCAGAGTTTGAAAATTCCAGACTTTTCAAATTTCAAAGCCCAGACTTCTTCTTTGTTCAAAATTCACAAGTGAATGAAGTATTGTATGGATGCAAGTATGTATGGACATAAGTATGAATTAGCTATGCATGTCTGGAAAACAGACGTATGAATTTTGTTCCAGGTTTACAGGCATCAAGCCTATTCAAAATTTGATTTCTCTTTCCCTGATCATTGTTAGACTTTATAATTTAAACAAAGTTGTTTGTTTAAACATGATTCAAATCTAAAAAATAAATCTAAGTAAAACAAATCAAAGCATTCTTCAGGAAATTGAAAAATACAGGGAAACTTACTACATGTTGAATTTTCAAGTATCATGATTCATGTTTTCAAATATATTATATGAAATGCTTTAGAAAATAAAGATTTTTAAAAGTGAAATCATATTTTTTAAGTACGTACAAACTGATTAATTCGAGGATGATCGAAATTGGGGTTATTGTCAAATTCTGGTCATCAGCGTGAGAAGGATGGTTGGGGTCATGGCTGGAGATGGCCTAGGTGATATGGGTTCGGGAAAAATGCTCGGAAAATTTTAACTTGATCATGGTGGCCGAACGACGTTCATCTAGGGTTTAAGTTAGTGTTTTTATATTGGTCGGAATTCCAATTACTGCATTGTCCTCAGGTGATCGGAGTTGATCGCTCTGGTGGGGATAGTAGCATGAGGTTTGGGCGAAGCTTCGAGGGCGATCACGTGACCATTGATGGCCAGAGGTGGAAGAACGAGGCGATTTTGTGATGATCGGTTTTGGTTCCAGTTTGGTCAGAAAATTCGTTTGCGAGTTCGACGTCGACTCTGATTTCTGGGTGTTCGTTAGACTAGTATGGGTCGTCGTCGATGTGTGGAAGGTCGGAGCTTGGTTCGTAGGTGACCGGAGTTCATGTACATGTGCACGGTGCCAGTTTGGTATCAGTAGGCAATAGGTTGGGAATGAAGGGTTTTAACTCGAAGTTATCTTCGGGTAATTGCTTCACTGGCTCGAGACCTGGCTCGGGTAATTTGGGGTGAGTATTGGGTTTTATAAACCTTAACCAAAAAATTAAGGTTTTGAAAAGGAATGCAGGTAGATTTTGAGAAAAACTCGAAGCAGGTAGCATGTTAGCCCGGTTGATGCTTGAAGTAGGTCTCGGGTTGACATATAAAAACTGTTTTAACGTTGAAACCAAATTTAAATTGTAAAACATTTTAACAACCATGTTTTAAATAATTGTTTTGGTTTAAATATTTGGATTAATAAGGATCTAAGAAAATTATGTTAAAAGTGATTAAGTTTTAATTTATTTAATTTGTGACATTATTTATTAATTAATTATTTTAAATAAATAATGTAATTAATTAAGATAAAATGACGTTTTGATTTACCTTAAATTCTTGAATAAATTAATGTGTTAATAATGACTAATTATAAGGTTTATTAATTAAATATTTTGGTAATGATTAAATGATAAATCAAGTTAAATGATTTATAATTACTTAAATAATTAAAGAATAATTAATTAAAGGTTAATTAATTATTTAATGTTAATTAATTTATAATTAAGGATTAATTAATTAACGTAATTAATTAAGAAATATTTAATTAATGAAAGTAATTAAGATTAATTAGTAATTAAGGACTAATTAATTTATAATTAAGAATAATTGATCATTAATTAAGGATAATTAATGAAAATAATTATGTGATTAATTAATTATAATCACACGATTAATTCATATTAATTGCAGATGATTGATTATTATTGAATGCTTTGTATTGATTGATACTTCTGATATGTGATTGTGATACCATGTGATATGAATTACTTTGTGCTAAGCTATGATATCTGTGATTTGTTTCTGTGTGAATGTGAAAACTCATTGGCCCATAAAATGGCATTTGAATTTCGATGCGACAGGGAGTCGGATTTCAGTTGGTTATCTGAAACCCACATCGAACTTTAATGGTGAATCTTTGTGAATGATATATCCACGTGTTTTTAAATTAAGCGCTCACTATACGGTTTAGCCGGGAGAGGACCTTTGTGTCATATAACCCATTCCGAATAATGATACGACGAAATGGAAAGCATTTGAAGATGGTAATGAAAACCTGGTGTCTTCGAGGACGATAGGATAACCTGTCAAATGACTCTGCACTGAGTTGCTCCGGTATATAGATCTCCGTATGTGATGAGGAGTCCGATCGGGATTGTGGATGCCCGGATTGCAAGGGCTTCCCTGGAAGTGCCTTCGGTTCCGTTCGAACCCGGAACAGACTTGTATGGTTGTATGTCTGACATTACACTTTGAGATATAAAGTTGATTTCTTTCAAATACGTTTCTGTTTGTGGCGGAGAATTTATTCTCTTAGCTTAACACCCTTCTTTGAGATGTACGAGCTCATATGTTATGTATTTGATGGTTATTAGTGATATATTCCCAACTTGGTAGTGTGACATGCTGAGTGATGTTGATCATTTGTTGATCGAAGCATGGCTTTTGTAAAAAGAGAAGCTTTATGGATGAGACTTTGTTGAACCTCACAACCCGGTAAAAACAGGAATGTTGCGGCAAGGTTATTTAGGGTCGAACCCCTAGGGTATGTCTGTTTTCTTCTGGATAAGAGGTGGTATCATGGTATGAAGCCTAGATATTTAACTATGTGTTTGTTGCTATTTGTTGGTGAATCCCAGGATAAAGGTCGGTAACGACCGAGGATGGCATACTTGTAGGTGTTACCTAGTTACAAAGGTAACCCGGCCTTGTGTCGGAAGAGATCCGGTTTGGTTCTTGGGGGCATCCCTCCAGAGGTGTTCCATTTAGTACGGAAGTTTCTTAGCCTGACCATTTGTTGGAAATCGAATCAAACAATACAAGCCCATTACGATTGCAATTGTATAACCTGCCACCTCAGGTGGTAGCTATAGTAGGCATAGTATAATGGTACCTATGCTGGCTAAGATTAATATTATACTTTCAAAATGTTTTCACACTATGTACTAATAATAACATCAAAAGATTTTTCTCGTATCAAGCATGTTTGACTATCATAAGGAGAAATCTCCTTCAATTGTGCGATTGCATTGTGCATGCGGGGAGGCCTTATGGTAGTTTCATTTTTCAAAAGCATAACGGATTTCTTTTATAAACTATTTTTGTTCAAACAACTTTTTCTGTTTACTCATACCAGTCTTATGACTGACCTGGAGTTTATTGTTCCCTTTCTGAACTCTGGGTGCCCATAATTTCCACATGGGCAGCCTAGAAGCAGGTTATCCGTGTTTTGGAGCTAGCTTGGAATTTTTTGAAGTCTTTTTGGAAGCTATCAGATTTTGGAAGCTTTTGGCCTTGGAAACCCTTTGAAGTTTTTGGTTCTGAACGTGTTTAGTTTGGATTCTCGCTCTCTTTCTTTTGAAGACTCTCTTGAAGTTGTGATAACTCTGTTATCTTTTCCGCTTTGGTGTTATCATTTATTGTTGTATCATGTATATAACTCTGATGTTATTGTTTAATGTTGTAATGGATATTGTGATGATGTTGTATCGGTGTTTTGATCAATGATCCGTTGTTTATATTCATCTAATGTTGTTATAAGCTCCATCCGAACTGGAGTTCAGCGTTTGAATCTCTGGCAGTCGAATACAAATGAGGTATTCGATGTTGATTTTTGAACGCTGAATTTCGGGTCATGACAATATTACTTTAGGTGAAAGTGAATAAAGGTGAAAACATCTCTTTTGAAACCACACTTTATTTTATAAATATTGGGGATTTGATGGTTTCAAAACCATCCTTTCGAAAGCATTGAAACATCTGGGAAAACAATTGAAGGTTGGCATTGAAACCCCTTTCGAAACCATTGCCTTCGACCCCTTCGAAAGCATTGCTTTCGACCCCTTCGAAAACTTTGGGAAACAACTTATATTTACAAAAACAATGAACCTTTTCGACAACATCGATTCCATCGGAAGGTCATGAATTCTCAAGGGTTTCGACCTGGTTGAGACTACTTCTTCGAAAGCTTTAAACGAAAATATAAGTAACTCCTTTGGAAACTACTTCTTTAAAACAAAGGCGATGGCTCACTTTCGAAAGCCTCTTTGACATACCCTTTCGAAAAAATAGCTTTCGGTTGTGTCGAAAGCCGTTTGTAAACTATCCTTCCAAATCTATAGCTTTCGACATTGTCGAAAGCTCTTTAAAAACTATCCTTTCGAAAGCATAGCTTTCGACCATGTCAAAAGCCTAGCTTTCGATTTTATCAAAATCTATTTAAAAACAGGCAAGTAATTTTCCTTTCAAACCAAAAATAAACTAAGGGACTAACTCCTTTGAAAGCAACCTTTCGACACCTTACCTTCCGCCTTGGTCCAATTGACTACATACCACCTGAATGTTATCATGTGCATTAGTTTCGACCTACTTGGTTTCGATGAAGTCGAAAGGTCTTGGTCGGAAGGTCCTTCCAGAGAAGGGAGAACCCCTTTTTCTGATCAAAAGTTGTTTTTACCAAATTAAGTAAACTTTTTGTAACAAACTTGCCTACTTGTAAACATTTGATTAGCTTTCACAAACTTTTAAATAATTTGGATAATATTTACTGCATTTTCTCAGATCTAAAATCAAGTTAACTTTTAACAAATAAGCCCTTCCTATTATCGAAATAATTAAATCATTTGGGTCCTCCTTTCGAACAATTTAATTTCCATAATGAATCACTTAGTAAAAATCCCCAAAATTCTAGAAATTCACTTTAATCGTGTTATCTAACATATCAAAATTCCAGATCTAAATTCTTAATATGTTTTTCAAAATAAATTTATAAACCCAAATAACCATATTTTCCTTTGAAAATTCAAAACAAATCCCATGGCTTAGACTATTATAAAAATTGAAACACAACTCCAAAATCATGTTTTCCGTAACATATAATTTTACGTGGCATTTAAAAATCATTTAAGCTCGGTTTTACCCTTAAACTATGTATATCTCCTTTAAATAACCTTGTTTAAACCATATAAATCATAAATCATGCATATCATCATTCAGTATATCATAAAAATATATTTGTACTTAAATTCGAAACCATATGATTATAAAACCAAAATAGAGATGTAGAAATTATTATTCGCTATAGATTGGATAAGGAAATTGAAGTTTGACTAAGGTTGATTCCTTCTAGCTTGATCCTAAGCTTTAGATTGATTTTCTCTTCTTTCTTCCTAATGGCCAGCCTTGCTTTCTAACGGTTATAATTTTTGTTTTAGATAAAATGAACGTGTATGGCCTAAAGAAAATGGTATAAAGGGAGAATGTAGGCGGCAATTACCCTAATGCCCTTATATATATGTTATTTTATAAATATGTACGTGTGTGTGTATTTAAAAAAAATTAAGTTTAAACTATATTACTTTCAAAAAAAATTATAGATATTTTTTATTTATAAATACAAATTCGTGTATATTGTTTTAAAATATATATACATACTTTTATAAATAAATAGTTTTATTTATTATTTCAAAATAATATATATACATACACACATTTATAAATTAATATTTTATTTTATAAAGTAATGTTTCAGTTTATTATAAAAGGGGATATTTTTATTATGGCTAAAAGGTACATTAACATATTTACATTCTTCAAATATATTTAACTGATCAATGATTTAGTAAAATCATATATATATATATATATGTATGTATGTATGTATGTATGTGTGTGTGTGTGTGTGTTAAAAAATTATTTTTAATTAACTATACATTATTTGTAGTATTATGGAATTTGATTTTGAATTTAGTTATAATATATATATAAACACATGTAAGTATGTACGTATGTTTGTATGTATGTATATTATTTTAAATTGCGGATCCAGATCCATTTTTTAAATTGTTTTACTAAGTTAACTATTAGATATCTCAAAAGGTCCTAAATTTTAAAATTGCTAACTTAGATAAAATCATTTAATTTTATTCAAAAATTATTATTTTGAAATCATCGATTCATTTTTATATAATTTAAAATTGATTTAGATAACCGATATGTATATAAAGGAAAAATACATCTTTTGTGGTGTAAATGCGAACACCTATAAACATACACATTAACCATGTACACTTTTTATGTTGTGCACGTTCACATTACGAATATAAGTGTATTTGATACACTTATAATAAAATTAAATAAAATTAAACCTTTATAAACAAGTTAAATTATATTAGATTTCATTTAAAATATATTAGATTGGATCTAAAATCAAATAGAATTTATATGTCCAACAAAAGATCCAAAATGGTAAAAAAAAAATGAAATTCATAACCCGTTATGACCTAACCTAGATCAATTCAGTGGTATCATAACTAAATAGCCTATGCATCTAAACTAGCAATATTGGGGCTAATTTATCAGAGCCAACTAATTTGCTAGGGTGTCTATAAAGGTATTATCTATGGTTTGGTTTGCGTAATCAAGTACTCCGCCCTACCTGACTATTGGCCTAGCCCAAATAATAAAGTAAGCAAAAATATTATCGCAAATATAAAGACTCGAACTGATTTTGGGTCATAGGCTAGTAGTCAGAATATGTTTTGAAAATTTAAATAATACTTTAAATTTGAAAAGTTAAATTTTAAAATATGAAAGAAATTATATAAATATACTACCGAAGACCTGTTGTACTAATATATACCACCACCTAAGTAACGAAAAAAACATTTTCCAAATTTTTTTTCAAAATTAATTAATTAATTTAGAAATTTTATTATAATTAATTAAATAATTAATTTTTTAAAAGTTAATTAACTAAATTAAAACATATATCGATATATGTGTATTTATCTTAAAATGTCAAATGTAAATAATAATGGGGAAATTTTGACATACATTTTTATGATTACAAAAATTAGTCTTAGGTTCCTTTCAATTTTCTTTCACAAATTACATTCCCATTTTCAAAAAAGGATAAAATTCACGACGGTGTTTGGATAATTTTAATAATCTTACATGCACTTTTAGGGTATACATTCATAACTCATAATTGCTGTTGTATACATCAGAGCGGCCATTTTTCAATTTGGAAACGATAGAAGTAAAAAAGAAAGAAATTCAAAAAATGAGGGATGTAGAAAATAGTTTCTAAAATGGAAGATGCAAACAAGTACGTTTAAAGAAGTGGGATGTGTTCTTGATTTCCACCAATATAAATTACTGAAATTAATTATATTTAATTAAAAAATTTAAATTAATTAAATAATAAGTAATAAATGATATATCTGTATAGTGATATATGTATATAATTATAGTAAATAAATAAATTTCAAGTTTATAATGTTTAAAATGAATAAATTTAATTAACTAAATTTTTATTTAAATAATTAATTAAATATGATTTATTGAACAAAATTAAATTAAACATGATTCAATTGTAATAAACGAAATTAAGTTTAAGGAATATATATATATACATAGTACGTATATTGTAATTTCAGAGGTGTTTGACTATTGGATCACGTGGGTGTTTTACAAGAAATACATTATCCAATGAATCGATATTATTCAATGTTTTTTCTTCTTCTAAACATGCAATATATATATAAGTCTATAAATCCTTAATATAAATTGTCATTTATCTTTTATATATTAATAGATACTTGCATGCTCTCTAGTTGTTGATATTCCTTAAACTAGAGATGTTACTTGTAGTACTATTAACATATCGTATAGACAATGTGATATATATACACTTATTTATTGATATTTGTCATGGTACGAGCATTTATACTTAGTATGTTGCGAAGCGGTGGGTTCGAGTGAATAATCTCTTTCGATTTATTGGTATTCCTCAAGGTTGAGATGAGATTAAGATAAAGACCATGAGTACACCTGAGAAAAATCTTATCCATCGCTTGTGGGCGTGTGATTTATTGATATTCCTCAAGGTCATAATTCCGAGGTAAGCAAGTCCTAACACCCACTCGAGAAATCAAAAGATTTCTTTGTTTCCTACTAAGGTTTTGAGAAATATAAAATTCTAGTGGGAGCCTTATTAGAAAAATAAAATGAATAAATTTAGACAATTTAATACTATAAGAATATATGCTAAATAAATTTAAAATGATCTACTTTGATAAGTTTGTGCAACTAATGTGATTGATAAAATGTTTGTCAGTTAAAACATACAGATGACAAAATTATTATTGACATAGAAATATAAATACTTACTATTGGTGGTATTTTTCGTCTTACAACGCCAACTGAATCTTGTAAAGCAATTATGATAATAACGCTTTTGTAATTGAGAATTAACAAATTAGCCTTAGAGGAAGTAACTGTGTTGCATTAGCTTACACAATCTTGTGGATGCATTTTAACTGTTTGTTAAAATGCCAGTTCTAATTTGAATTTAATTTTTGATATGGCTCCAGCAAAGTGTAACGCAAAGTATGGGACAAAGTATACAAGTAAAATAAGATGACAGAGATTTATGTGGTTCGGATTTCGTTGAATCTTACGTCCACAGGCCAACTTCTTCTCCCTTTTTATTCCTCATTTGAATTTACATAGTTTAGATTATCAAAAGAATGTATTCCTTTTTATAGTTTTTAGAGTGGAAAAAAGGGTCGTCGACATTACTATAGTGCCTCTTTATTTATAGTTGAGCTTTTTGGTGAATTGATGGAGTTATCCTATCATGCTTCTGTTCCCCCATTAGATCTTTACATATGTCACTGGTTTGTTGTCAGTTCCCAGTATACATGTATCAATGGCATGGCTTTAGGAGAATAAATCTACCTTTGGCTAGGAGATTAGATTTTGAAGCGGGAATTCACGAAATTGAGATGGGAAAACCCAAATTTGAATGCATCATGCCTTCTTTGATCCTGCAAAGCAGTAGTTTTGTGAATTGCATAGATGTTTAAATAATACTATGCTACTGAACGACCCTTTATTGGAGGATGGATTGTATCGACCGCCCTTTACTAGTAAAGTACATTGTTGAGGTTTGCATGGCTTGGTAAAGGATGTTGTGCTGCCATTTTGAAGGGGGTTGACATGTCTGAATCTATAACACCCCACCTCTATATCCATACTAAGATTATTATAGAGTAATATTGTCGGATAATAAAGTGAATGTGATTATATGGGGTACACACAAGAACATTCCCTTTGACTAACACTGGTATGTATTAAACTCATTTATACGTAATTTCAAATGTCACTATCTCATTATAATATGGTGAATAAATAATATACGAACCAATGAAAAAATGTATATACACATAATGAATCAATGTCATACGAATATCGTATAACCATCCGAACCATCCAAATGTAAGACTCCTCTAAGCTGAATAAAATTCAAGCTGGTCATGTCATCCATGTACCTGAATTGTCATTTGCTAACCCGATTATTATAACTAACACACGGGTCAAACTATTTCTAAATTATAGAGTTGATAAATTTAAGTAAATAATATATTTGAAAGATAATAACGTGATACACAATATAACATTCAATTCAGTGATTACAATGTAATATAGTGTATGCGTGTGTATAATAATGGAGATATAAGCATGGTTTATGATTACAACGACTTAAAAATCACCGAAAACATGCATGAAGATGTCATCATCCCTATTAGAAATCAAGAAAATTATATCTAATGGATGAATCATCCATACAATAAAACATCATTATAGAAAATGAAATCATCAAGTGAATCGAGCTAACGCTCAAAAATCTGTAAACATGTTTTAACTTGCATGACATCTTGTAAACATTGAGGTTTATTAATGAAACCATCATTATGTTTATTTCTTACTCTGTGTTTTAATTTATGCACCTTTCTTTTAGGTAAAAACTTTAAGTATTGTAATCCCCTTTTATCAAAGTCGTATGACGAAAGTAGTTTAGCCCAACAATTTAAGGTTTTAAACAATAAGCTATGGAGGGTTTATTGATGAGAACGACCTTAGCACGTGGGATGGAAAATGAATTGGAGAAGATTACCACTCAATTAGGAAAATACACACAAGGACTTTAATCCAAAATTACACAAGTTATTCATGAAAGGAATGCACCGTATGATCTAGTACTGTGCAAGTGGGGGCTTCAATTAGAAAATGAATCTCTTCTCTTAGGACATCCCCTTACTATTGTTTAAGAGTAGACTTAGGAATAAAGAAAAATAAGGTTCTTTCTTTTAATGTATATTTTTTTAGTTACTACTTGAATGAAACATTTTTGTATATTCTAAACATACTCCCATGTAATCGTTCTATTATTATTATAATATATTTTTTAATTGACTACTTATTGACCCTTATCTGGCTATTACTTCTTTGAATATTGCACCTATTTACTCCATCAGCCCCATTCATCATACTCCTTGTAGACAAGATCCTGCTTCTTCCACCAGTGTTGAAAATTATGAAATTCAGATCAAAGAGCTTGAGGCTGCAAACATATGTCTTATTGAGCTGAAAGAATCGGTTGTTGATAAAATTGGTTAGGAGCTCAGCGTGTGGTTTGATGAACAACAATGGGATTTAAAAGAGTCTAAGCAAGCTAGTGTATGGCTTGTTGCATTATTAAACTGCATTCAGAAATAGAAGAGTTGAAGAAAAAATTAAAGTCTCTCAAAATCATATTGTTGGTTTAGAAGGTTTGTTGAGAGATGCCGCCAATGCTTATAGGATCATATATGCAGATGAGATCAGGGCTCTAGAACGCAGAGTTGAGAAGTTGTCTTAGTAGATCGTAAAGGAAATTAGTGTTGAAGATGACTCTACTGTGGATTAGGCTCCAAGCGTGGCATCGAAGCCTGGTGCCACTCCTACACCTCCACCTAGGGCAGCCCTAATGTGGTTCTTAAATGGAAGCATGATTTGAAAAACTACTATGAGCCCAAGTTTATCGAGTTAAAAAATTATTACAGAATAGAACCGAAGCTTGTTGGGGGTAGTATCTTGCATGCTATATCTACTGCACATGAATTTTTCGGCTCTTGTTCTCATGCTACTAAGAAGACGAAAGAGCAGCTTTTAAGCGAGATTAAATGGATTAGGATGGCGGCTATATAGTGTGTGAATGCTCTTGAAATCCAAATCTATTCCTTAGAGTCTTGATCCAATCAGCAGATCCTTACTTAAGCTCCCATTACTGCACCGTATGGTATTTCGGCTTCCTTTCTAGGTAATTTGTATGTGGCTTCCTTGGTGGAGCTGCTTTATAAAGAGGAGTCAGAAGGGTCATGGCAGATATTGCCATAAAGTGTACAATTGATGTTTTTACTCAACCTTTGGTCCGTTCTCGATTTAACCTTTTTATATAATTGGGTAGACAACGTTTTTTATCCATAGGACAATAGTGATGCTTGGACCGATATCAACTATAGCCCTCGAGTTATTTGTATTGGCATTGCTCCTAATCGTTCATCGGTTGTTATTACTGACTTAGATGATCTGTTCCCTACTTCCCATCTTAGGGGACGTCCTATTCAGGGCCCCTACCGCTTTCCATCTTAGGGGAGGTCCTATTCAGGGCTCAATGTTAGATGCCCAAGGACTTAATTGTCATAGGAGAACCTGACTTTCATTTAGACTCTTGATGTAGTTTTGTTTTCTTACAAGTTATAGTTTTGGAACCTGAATTTTGATGTATTCTATGTTACGAGTATTTTTATTTATTTTTACTTATGGAGTATGTGTAGATGTGTGGAACTTATAATCATGCATGGATTTTAGTGGGTACATGTTGAAATAAGCAAATATGAGTAGATCTTAGTTTTTGATGTTTACCTGTAAGTTTGAGTAGTTTTTGGAACTGTACGTGATCTGTATGTTATAGGGCATTCCATGCATCATCTTTCCTTGCAATTTTTTGGATCAAACTTTCTTCATAGTTTATGCTTTTTGAACTTAATTTTTAGCAATTATGCTTTGTCATGCGCTTGGCATGGTCTGCCTCTCTATTTGGGGACAGATTATTTTTTGACTATGAAGTTAGGTCGCACATGTACAACCTTTTTTAATTCACATGCATGGTTTTTTATAGCTGATTCAATCAATCTAATATCCCTACATCTAGCGTAATAATGTGGTTGAATGCAGGACTATGTATACATAGTCCTGTCCCTACCTCCATCGTAATAATTTGGCTAAAGAGAAGGATCGTGTTTATGTAATTCCAAGCATTTGCTTCAGTTTCACTATCCTCAATGCTAAGACCGTCGTTCATGTCTGCTAACCATGTATTTTACATGGCTAGCAAGCATTGGCGGTAAACTGTAAAGGGTCGGGGGACGGTTCTCCTTGGTGAATTTTGGAACTTACAGCCCTTTTTTAGGTCATGCCACTATTCTGGCATATGTTGGCTGTGTCTTGAGATTCTTCCCCCTAACATCTTTTTTCTGTATCACCGTTCTCAATATTGAGTGTGCCATATTTTCTCTCCAAGAGTGCAATTTTTTGGGCGCTGGCAGTGACTAGTGGAGTGATGGGGGAAGATTTGCATTGATGAACAGTAGTTTACGTGTTATTTTGACAGCTAAAGGAATAGTACATCCTATAATTAATGCTAACTAAAAAAACACATTATCATATCCAAGAATAGGGTAGTTAGCTATGTTAGATAAATATTTTGCCCTACATTTGTTCGAAAGGTTCTATTCCAGATTACATGAAGCATTTATTTTAAATCAAAATTTGAGATAACTTAAGACCAAAAAATGAGAGAGAGTTAACCTGTGGGAATTTTAATTTTGGACATGAAGTTAACATGCATAAACAGCAATAAACATTGGTAAAAGGGTGAGCATTATGAAACTTCAGTCCACATTTTATGATATGACATATCAATGCAGTAAGAATTATAAGGTAAGATCATGTACGTTAATGATTAAAAAGTACTCTACTTTGCACCTTTTTATATGATGTCATAATGTACCAGGCAACGATGATCCAAGCACTTTAGTGGAGTGGATAGCGGATGAAGGTTTCTTCCAGATTTATGGTGATCGTGACTATTAATGAAGTGGTTAAAAGGAAACTGGGTGAGGGCAAGGGGCTCTCCTTCTAGCTCCAAAATGTTGGTGAAAATTTTGTCTTACAACGCCAACTGAATCTTGTGAAACAATTACGACACTGAACGATTTCATTATCGACAATTAACAAATTTTGGTGATATTATATTTGCCTTAGAGGAAGTAGCTGCATTGCTTTAGTTTTCACAATCTTGTGGACGCACTTTAAATTTTTATTAAAATTCCAATTTTGATTTGACGTTAATTTTTGATATGGCTCTGGCAAAGTTAAACGCAAAGTACGAGATAGAATGTACAAGAAAAATAAAATGACAGACAAATATACGTGGTTCAGATTTCAATGAATCCTACATCGATGGGCCAACATCTTCTCCCTTTTTATTCCTCATTTGTATTTTCATGGTTTAAATCAACAAAATATAGTTTCTTCTCTTTATTTTTAGAATAGAAAAAAGGACCCTTGACACTGCTACAGTGCCTCTTTATTTATATTTAAAAAATTTCGATGAATTTGATGAAGTTATCCTTTCGTGCTTCACTTCCCCTGTTATATCTTTACATGTGTCACCGATCCATTCTCGGTTCTCAATATAGATGGATTAATGGCATGGCTTTAAGGTTAAAATCTACCTTTGGTGGAGAGATTTGACTTTGAAGTGGGAATGCATGGTATTGAGACGAGAAACGACCAAATTGAAATGGATCATGCCTTCTTTGATCTTGCAAAGTAGCGGGCTTGTGGATTGTGCAAATGTATAAATAATACTACGCTGGTGAACTACCATTTAATCGAGGATGGATTGTATCGACTACAATTTGTTTGCATAGTGCACTGTTAGAGGGTGTCCACCATTTTGAATGTTGATTATAATGTCTGAAATTGTCCTAAGTCATCCTCATAGATGGTGGATTGCGATGTCGCTCTTATCTTTGAGCTGGGTTTAATGATTCCAGGAATGCAACTGGAATCTCTTGGTTTATATTCGAGGAGCGAGGCTCAGCCTTTGATTATAAGCATATTCGTTCCTTACATCATCCCTTAGGTCCTTATGCTTATTGGCAGTATCTTTTATGATTATTGCTGTAACGACCCGGAATTTTGGGCAATATCAATTTAATAATCTATATTAATAATTTAATTGGTTTGATAATTTTTCTTTATAATTTTAATTTAAATTGGTAAATTTAACCTTTTAAAGGTTAATAAATATTCAATATGGTAATTTTGATCAATATCTTTCTATCAGTTTAAAATTGATGAGAATTATATTTCAAAGCTAATAAAATTTTATTCTATTTATAATATATATTTGATATATATTGTGAATAGGAAAATCTTTTGTTTTAAATAAAAGATTTAATTTTCAAATTGTAATATATATGTATGTATTTGTTATAATTTGGAATTGTTTTGAAATTTAATTTAATCTATTGATAATTTATATATGCATGAATATTGTAATTTGAAGCTTTGTTTTAAAATTTATATTTTTCAAAAGTTAATTTAAGATTTATTCAATTGTTTCAAAATATAAGATAATTGTTTATTTTTAAATTAAAAAAGGATTTAATCAAAGTTTTTGTTTTCTTTAGAGTGTTTAAATTTAAAATGGTTATAAATGTATATGTATAAATGTTTTAGATTTTAAAAATACATGTATAAGATTTATTTGTATTACGATTAGTTTTATAGCGTTTTCTTTAAAGGGAAATTTATATTTACATAAGTAAGTATTTATTTATAAAGTAAATTAAATATGTAAGTTATATTTTTACATTTAAATTTAATGAAAATTAATTAAAAATACTTAAAGACATGTGTAACCATATTAGACATCTTAACAACACTTGTAAAGCAATTAAACAAATTGAATGACAAATGTAAATTCTTAATTAACAAGTGGCCTTCATTTTCATTTATTTGAAAATTTAAACATATGAAGAAAATTGTTTTTCCTCTTTCAATTTCCAAACCTTCAACTTCTTCTCAATTCTTTTTCCTTTCTTCATTTTTCAAATTAATGGAAAATCAGTGAACTACTTTCTAACCTGAAAATTAAAACTAAAAGCAAATGATTAACTGAAACTGGAAAATCAAAAGCAAAGAGCAAATCTAAAGTCAAAATTAAAATCTGCAAAACTGCAGCATCATATCACCTGCAATTCAAATGAAGGGCAACAGCAAGTTTTAATCAACAAATTGGAAGCATGGAAGGATTCACTTTTCTTCAGCAAAGGAAAATTTGGTCTGCAAGTTTTTCAAGCCTGGAAAATAACTAAAACTGCTCTGCTTATAAATATGGTGAGTAAATTTTAAAAAAAAAAAACAGTTTGATCTGGTTTTACTGCCATGCATGTGATGATCTATGATTTGATCTTGGTGTTGTATGAAATCTTCCAGTGTTTATATTACTGAATTTATATATATGTTTATATGTGGAATAAATCTGTGTATATAAACATTCTGTTCCCTGTTTTTTTTACAGACCAGGATGCACCTAAAAAAAAATCCAAACCTTCCAATAACATCATCATTTGATTTTCATGATAAAATGAAAGTTGTGTAATAATGTTTGATAGTAATTTTAAGAATGGTTTCTGTAAATTTAAATTTACAAATAATGTTTAAAATAGGAAATACAGTGAAATCTTAATCCATGTCAAAATTTGTTATCTTTAATTCTTGTTTTGGATTATATAGTTGGATTGTTTGTTAAAAATGATGAATTTTAGCATGCATTGCATAATTTTTAGATTGATATTCAATTGGGGATTTGGAGGTGAAGGGTTTCAGCAATTTGATCAATTGTCGATGATCAAACCTACGATTTGAGTTGAAAAATTGGGTGAAGCTTGCTTATGTATCGTGGATGATGGTAAAATTGTTCATGGATTTTTCCAATGGCCATGGAGTTCGAATTTGAATGAAATAGGGTTTAAGCTTGTTTTCGGCTAGGCTTGACTGTCGCGACTTTTGCGACGTGAAGGTTGGATCGGAGGTGTTCGCATTTGGGGGAAAATGAAGCTCGTGACGAGGCGTTTCGATGGAGAGGTCGGCGTAGTTCAATGGCGTTGGATGGTTGTTGGCGATGGATTTTGTGGTCTGATGTTCTGCAGTTTTTTTCAAGCTTAGGGGTCGATTCTGTTTTGCGTGTTATCTATTTGATCTGGGAGCTCGGTTGTAGTCGCGTGTGGTCGTGTGATCGTCAATGATGGCCGCGTTGACCAACGGTGGTCGGGATTGTTAGGGTACGTGCACCACGTGCACGTTATATCTGGGAGGTTGGTGCTTTTGGGGAAGACAAGTTTCTGCTCGAAGGAAGCTCGCGTTTTTCACCGTGTTGACTCGAAGTAGGATGGTGCTTGATTTGCTTCGGGACAGGATCGTTTGTTTTGGGTGTTTGTCTCGAGTAAATAGATTGTTGCCTTTTAGTTTAATACTGTATAATGATAAAGTACAGATTCAACCTGTAGTTTGAAATAAATATAGATCAAGTATTAAATTATAAAACAAGTTTATCAAGGAAACAAAATACAAAGTTAAAACTTGTTGTTTTAAAATAAATATAAATCAAACTTTTAAAAAGTGATAATTGAATTCAATTTCAAATTTAAAATGTTTTAAGATGATTTCCTTGAAAGTTAAGTATTAATTGAATTTATTTCAACTTAAATTGTTAAGATGTTAGTTTCTTTGAAAGTAATTATCTTAAATAAATTTTGAATTTTAATTTAAAAGAAGTGTTTTCAAATTAAAGAATTAATCAAAGTTTTAAGTGAATCTTAAAGTAATGTTTTAATAACAAAGTTCTTTTTTCAAATTATTTTGAAAATAAATAGGTTTGAAATTAGATAATTTAAAGTGTTTTAAATTTGGAAATTTGTTTCTAAATACTTTATTTCCAAATAAAGTTTAAGTTATAATTATGTAAACCAAATTGAATAAATTTGTCTTTAAGGTTGTTAAAATTTGATTAATTTCAAATGATTTATTTATGAAGATAAATAAGGTTAAATTATTTTGATATGAACTTAAGAATACTTAATTAATATGATTTGTTAATAAGTAAAAGTTTAATTAAGATTAATGTTTTTTTTAATTAATTAATGAATTAAGGATTTTTAAATATAATAAGTTAATTGATTAATTATTTAATTAATTTTAAATAATTATTTAATTGTTTATTTAATCTTAAATAATCACTTAATTATGGATTAATTAAGTATAATTACTTAATGAAGTAATTAATGGTTAATTATTGAATGTAATTAAGAATGGAAATTACTTATGGAAGTAATTAGAGAGAAGTGATTAAGGGTTAATCACTTGATGCTGTTAATCTAAGGATAAATTAAGTTAATTGTTTTTAAGTTAATTAATTATGGGGTAATTAATTAATTAAAGAATTAAAGATTATTTAATGATAGAATTAGTTACTTGTTAAGTAATTAATTAAGAGAGTAAGCATCTAATGGAAGTAATTAGAAGATAATTACTTATGTAAGTAAGAGTTAATTACTTAGTTAATTTTAGTTAATTAATTAATATGATTAATTAATTAATATGATTAATTAATTAATTAATGTGATTAATTTAATATTAATTACTAAGGGTAATTAAATAAAATGTAATTAATTAATAAAGTAATTAATTAAGGATTATTTATTAATTTAATTGAATAATTATTACTTAATGAAGTAATTAAAGATTAATTAATTAGATTAATTAATCAAGGGTTAATATAATTAATTAAGAATTTAATTATTTAAGATAAGTAATTACAAGTTTGTTAATTACTGTTTATAATTAATGAGATAGTTAATTATAAATTAATTATTTAATTAATTAAAGGGTTAATTAATTAATAAGGATCATTAGTTAATTAATGAAATTAATCAAGGTTGATTAATAAAAATAATTAATTAAAAGTGATTAATTAATTTTAATTAATTGAGGTTTAATGCAATTATCATAGTTAATTAATTAATGGAAGTAAATGAAGGATCATTAATTATTTTAATTAATGATAGTAATTAAAGGTTAATTACTGAATATGGTTAAGGATAATTACTTGAATGTAATCAAAAGATAATTAGTCAAGGGAGATTAATTAGGAAGATCATTAAGAGATGATTTATTTATTTATTTGGAATAAATAAACGAAGAAGGATTTAGGTGATCCAATTGATTAAGAGTTAATCAATTCTACTTTTGGATGATTGGTTAATATTGATTAATCGATATTGGATGATTGATTTATATTGATGATTGATATTGGGTGATTGGTTGATACTGGATGATTTTGATATCTCTAACATGTGATATGCTGCTTTGTGAGATGAATGTTTGATATGAATTATCTATTGTGATAATGTGATTCATCTATCTGTTTATATCATCCTGAATATAAGCTTAATTGTTTAAAACCCTTAAACAACTTGGACATTAAAATGGCGTTTGGATTCGGTGAGACCGGGATCGGGTTTCCATATTTGGATAATTCGAAAACCACATTGATCCAAATTAAACGTTAGGTCGTGAATCCAAGTGGAGCTTAGTGAAGACTCAAGGTGTAAGAACTATTCGTCGGTATAACTCTGGGGGTGATTCCGTGATGAGTTTGACGAAAATAGTACTTACAGATTCGAGATGGTGATTCAGAGTGCAAGGCTATGGTCGTTGACTCTGATGGTGATTCTAAAATGAGTGCAACGAGATAGTGCCTTCGGTTTCGTTCGAACCCGGAACGAACTTGTATGGACTGAATGCTTTCAGAACATCGTCAGGTGGACGATGAGCATTTTAAGATAGATGTGTTCTATAAAGGTAATCGCAGCCTCAAGCCTCATCAACCGGGAATGGCTAAAAGAGGGGAGGTGCAGCAAGGCTAGGTGGGTAGCACCCATTTCAGGGTGAGGTCATTCATGTCTAGATGTCCCTTTTATTTTGGCTTAGTGGGTGGTTGGTCACGCCAACCACGGGGTGATCTTACTCGGAACTGTTCAGTAAGGAATGGTCCCGGCTTTGTGATGCAGGGGATTGGGCGTAATCCTCAGTACTGTGATCTATGCCACGTACTGTGACGCCCCGGTAGCCCTGCCATTGATGGAAACTCATTCTTCCTACGAGACCCTACGGTTTTGTTTGTATTACCCACTTTTGTGGCTAGTAGCTGGAATTCAATCATGTAACAATTTCGGCTATCTCTTATTGACTTGAAAACCCTAGACACTATTATAATATCATTGGATTTCCTATCAAATGTTTTGGTCAGCGTAAGGTAAAAACTTTTCCATATTTATGTGTGGGAAGTCTTACGTGATACCTTTTCTTTTCAAAGGATTTTCTAAAGTTAAGCAATTTTAACCCGTTTACTCACACTAGACCCCTGTCTGACCCGAGTGTTTATTTTCTGTTTTATTAAACTCTTGGGTACTCATATTATGTATGAGTAGTCAAGTGATTCAGGTTAGCTTAACGGATTCTGGAGGAGATATGGAGCAGGAGGCTTCCACGTGTAAATATATTATGGTTCCGCTGTGTTTGTGTGATGTCTGTATCTTGTGTTCTTGAGTTATATAGTTAGGCAGATGTTTATAACTGTCTAATATGTGTTGTATTAGTTGTGTACTCTGATGTAATATGATACTATGTAATACTTTATGTGATATATTATATTTCATTCGTTCCGCTGTGAGTTATCTGATGTTGTTGTGTTTCTTCTTTCTTATCTTTTATTCTTTTATCCCTTTCTTTCTTAATTAGTGATGCGACTTTCTGGAGATAGAAAGTTGGGTCACTACAATTGCATTGTTCCATCTCCTCAAGATTGAAGTGTGTCCTTACTACTTTAGATGTTGATATAGATCGACAGTGTAGTTTTGTTACTCTGATATCATATTATGATGGCGGGGCATCTTTATAACTTTGTATGTTGACACAAGATTATGGTGCAGACCGTCCACAGTTGGATTTTGTTCTACTATGAAATTGTCATGCAGTCAGAGTTTGTAATGGTAGCGTAGTTCGAAGTTGTAGTGCCAATGAAGCTCGTTTTGAGTTTAGATGTTGTGATCTAATTTTCTTGCAGCGCAATTCCTCTGGCTAGCTTGCCCTTGTTCATTTGATTTGATATGGATGTTGTGCAGATTGTCATATTGAGTTGGCCCTCTTGTACACTTATTACTTGAAAGACCAAGTGGATTGTAAATATGATAATATAGTGCAATTCATCTCTATTCGATTGAGCTAGCTAACTGCTAAGCATATTGACCTTGTTTGATCTTGATATGGGTTTATAATGATTTGGTTGGTATAATGAAGCTGCTTAATCATTTGATCTGACGAATACCATTACATATATATAGTGTGTTTTTTTGTATGGTCGGAGTGATTTTACAGCTGATAGCATAGTGGGCTTGCAATGGTGTGCAATTTATATCATGGTAGTGCTGCTTAGGTTTAGTCCATTTGTGTTGAATTCTTAACTAGGCAGGTCGGTTATGTTAGACTTATTGCCTTTACATTTTATTGTGGTGTATTGGCTGAGTATTATGTTGAGGATATGTGATCTTCTCTTTGTCTTAGTTGTAGTGTGTTGATTATGCTATATGTTTTGATCCTGCATAGCTTACTTCATGGTTCGACCAGCCCATCTTTTTAAAGTGAGCTGCTGCATTTTCGGATTGGCCCTTTTAACTTTACTTCATAGTTCACTGTCTAACAAGTCTTTGCATTATACTACACAATTTGAAAAATGGGTGCGACACTTAATTTTAACTTTTGGACATGTTATCAATTCAAGAGCCATGCAAGAGCCAAATTATAGAACTACGCTCGTACCTTAGTCACATAGGTGTTTATTTGCATGAGACTATAAATTGTATTCTTTAAGTTTCGAACTCTACAACAATATAAGGATATGACATTTTGATCCATATTCAATCTCATATAAATACCATTTAGCAAATAATCGTGATTCGTGATGCATGAAGCTTTGATGAAATTAATTCAATCAAAATGAGGATGTGACGACCCAGAATTTCTAACAATTTAAATTGGAATAATTAATTGATTTCAAAATATTTTAAAGTTAATTTTTAACTTGAATTCAGATATTACTATTATTTAGCAATTGAGTTTTTAGATTTAATAATTGAAATTGGGTAAATTGTTGAATATGAAATTTCTAAGCCTGTTTAAAATAATTTGAAGGCTTATAAAATTTCTCACGATGATACTGAAGATAATAGAATGGTTGAAATTTAATTTAAAGGTGATTTGTTTAGTTTTGAAAATATATCGTTTAAATTAATATTTAGAAATAGCCTTCCGAGGCACAGTCTCGGAATTCGACGAAACCAGTTCCATTGGATCCGTAATAGTTAGTTATTATCGGATTTCTATTTTCGTAGTGTTTGGATTAACAGTTTGCTCGTACGGGTGAGAAACGCTTTAAAATTTTAAATCGATAATTTAATATTTTAAATCGATTTATAAAGCTAACTTCCATATACGATTAAATTAGCTTCCGAAACACGTTCCATTGTGTTCGGGACGCGGGTAAACCTTATAATCGCCTGGCGGCATGTCTAATTCGGGGTTCAAAATTTCGCGTTATGCGAAACGAGATATTTTGGAAATTTAATAATATTAAAAATTTAAAAGTCATATCAGCCACCCTATAGCTCATACTCGAGCCACCCTACATCTGAAACGCGCAGAGATATTTTTCCCTTTCTCGTTTAAATCACCCTCAACCTTCCTGAGAAAGAAATCAAAAATCATCAGAAAGCAAACACGAAGCTAAAATAATTTTAATGGCCAAGCTCGTTCCTTTATCCTTCATTTTCCCTATCCTTTTCTCGAGCTCAGAAAAAAAAGAGGACGAACGATTTTCGTTCGAAAAAAAGCAAATCAATGGCGGAGCTCAAATCAAATTCATCCAAAAAAAGGGGCGAAGCCGACCCTGCCTAATTTCCAGATCTGTTCGCCTTCGGTTTTAAAAAAAATAAAAAATAAATATGTGAATGAAATCAATGGCCGAAAGGGGGGAAAGAGAGGGAGTCGCGTGGATGTAGCGGTGGGTGGCGATTCGATGAGGGCTGCTCGTAGCCTCTGGCATGGGGTTCTCGAGCGAGTGAAGGAGACGATGGACGCACTAAAGCCGTTTGATGTCATCCGACCTGACGGCGCATCTGTCCAAGGTAGTGGAAGCGATGGATGGTGAGGGCAGCTCGCGGCATCGCGTGAAGTTTCGGGAAGGCGGTGACTGGTAGTGCAACAGCACATGGAGCAGAGGAGGAGGTGGTAACCTGGTCGATCGAGATTTGTGTTTGCAGTAAGGTATTTTCTTTAAATTCATTTATGTATCTCTAATTTAGTCAGAAGAAGAAAAAAAAAAGAAAAAAAATATAGAGAGAGAGTAATATTCTTTTACAGTAAGTTATTAGGAATTTTATTTATTTGAATTTAATGTGTAAGTTAAACTAGAAATTTATGTTTATTTACTGGAAACTATATAAGGTTGAAACAGGAATTTTAAAAACATCTCTATTTGAACATTTATATTAAATTTGGGCTTTCGGTTTATACAGATTATCTTATAAAAAATATATATATATAGTGTATTTGAGTGATTTATCTGATTAATTAGTTATTAAATTTTATTTAGTTAAATTAAATTGTTAGTTAACTAAGTGGTAATTAATTTAAATATTAATAAACTACCTAATTATTTTTACAAAGTTAAAAATCGAGGAAACCAAGGCAATTTTGAGGTGGATTGCAAATGAAAGCAAAGGTGAGTAAATCTCACTCTGTTGGGTTTGTATTTAGATTTAAATAGTTAAATTTAAATAATTGGTTGAATGATTAAGTTGATTGGATGTGCACTGATGATGACGTGACTTTGGTTTTGGATAATTCTCGAGTTAATTGTGGTTTGACTCGAAGTATTGGGGTTTTTAGTTGTTTTAAACTTAAATCATAAATAAGGAAATGTTTTATTTTAAAGATAATAAGGGCTTGATGTTTGTGATTCATTAATTTCTGGGGTAATTAAAATGGATAACTAATTAATTCAATTAATTAATGATTTGGGTTAATTAATTTAGTGGTGAAGGGTTTGAATTAATTAACTAAGTTTAAGTTAATTAATTAAGTGTAAGCAATTCAGAATAATCCTTGGATGATTTAATAAATAATTACTTAATGAAATTAATAAAATATAATTATTTTGTGTAATTAATCAAGAGATTAATTAAAATAGTTAATTAAGGATATGAACTAAATAAAAAGGTAGATAATTACAGGTTGAGCTAAATCAAGAATGATTGATATCCGCGGTTTAATTAATGATTAATTATTTAATGTAATTAATTTAGATTAGGATAAATTGAAATACAATTGGAAATCATAAATTTATATAATCAACGATGTAATTAAAGATTGATTAATTTAGATAAATTAATCAGAAGTAAGTGACTTAAGAGAAGTTAATCAATATAAGTAATTAAGGATTAGTGTAACTAAAATAG
Organism: Allium cepa; assembly: GCA_030765085.1. NCBI lineage: Eukaryota > Viridiplantae > Streptophyta > Magnoliopsida > Asparagales > Amaryllidaceae > Allium > Allium cepa. The sequence continues at coordinate 622,038,742 of CM060942.1, forward strand.
TTAATTAATTCATGAAGTGATTAAGATTACTTATTGATTTTGGGTTAAGAATAATTAATATCATGAAATTAATTAAAGATAATTACTTGAATGTAATTGAAAGATAATTAATCCAGGGTGATTAAATAAGATGAATGGATATGGAAGAGTTGATTAATTAATTAATTTGGAATTAAGTAATGAAGGAACCTAAGTGATTGAGGTTTGAAATTCAATTAGAACCAATTGAATTGATTTGTATGTGATTAAGTTTTGCTTTCGAATGATTGAATGGTATTGGATGATTTGAAGGAGTTGATAACTCGAATATGAAATGTTGTGTATTTCATTTGGATAACTTGGGATAGGATTCAAAGAGGCCGGGGTCGGGTATTAGGAAATACCCGAAACCACTTCGAATATTTTATAGATTGATATGTGAAATCCATATGCTGGAGTGAAATGATTTAAAGGAAATTGGACTATTTAAATATAAGCCTTGGTATTTAGGAAATGGATGTGTGGAATTAATGATATCTATAACTAATTATGGCTTTGTGAATTGAATCAAGTTACCTCGGGTTTTATATAAGTTGTTTGCTTTGGGTATTCCATGTTAGTTGAGTTTACTCACGCTGGTTTCTAGCCTGACCCAGGTGTTACTTTGGTGTAATGCTCGGGTTAGACCAAGTATTACAGGTTTTCAGGTAGGTGCGTTCTGGAGCTCAGGAGGCGAGCCGGATGGTAGGAACGTATAGAGTATTTTCGCTGTGTTATATTATTGTAAATCTGTGATATGATAATTGTGTATATTCAGTGACTATGTATATGTGAAACTCTGATGTATTAAAATGTAATCAACGGATATAATATTCTTTTGTAAACTGTTATTATTTATTATTATATTTTATCTGTTGCGAATGTGAGTTGTTGATGTTTCCGTTCTTCTTCTTCTATCTCTTTCTTCTTTTTCATAACTATCTGGAATTTTCGGCTTCGAAAATTTTGGGTCGTTGCATTTGCTATCGGAGCTGAAAGGTTAAGCGAGAACCTTGGCTCTGGTGGGGATTACTTATTGAATAGAGTCCGTAGTACTCTAGGATGAGTTGAATATATATGTGTGTGTGTGTGTATACGAGCGTGTACTTGTTATTTTCTTACGTAAAGGTTTTAAATGATTGTATATAAAAGTATATTTTGATATATAAAGCAATATTTCCTTCTAATAAATATTAAGGTGATTGGTTGTTAAATTATTGAGATTAAATTAAGAAGTAGTATAATACAATCAAATTGAAATCTCGAATTGGAATTAAATTAAGTGGTGACAGAAATACAATCAATTTATTAATTTAAAAGTTATACTCATCTTATAAATTTACTTCATTTGGCTTACTTAATAACAAATATATCATTATCAAACACAATAACTATTTATGATAATACCCAAGGTAATCATATCTAGATACCCATTTCCTTTTTAGATTATCCTTATTTCCATAAATTCAAGGTTAAATTTCAGTTTGAATCCATTTCAAACTTACCTTTATTTAAAGTTTTTAAATAATTTAATTTATGAGCTCAAATTCTAGAATTTCATTTCAATCAATTTAATTTTAATTGGTAGTTTGTGTGATCTCAAAATGGGTTTGGGATCTGGAAATTAGAAATGGATGGACGTTTTAAAATAAATTGGATAATATCATCCTATTGTTATGAAAAATCCTTAAATTGCGAAAATGGATTTGTTTAAATGAATGAGAAATGAAGTGTGGTAATATATTCATTATTGAGACAAAAGGGAAATCTAACTTTAATTTGAAATTAAGGATATAGAATTACTTTAAACTGAAAATTTGAATAATTGAATTTGTAAATTAAAAAAATTGTTTAAGAACTGGCTTCAAACTGGAAGGTAAAATTTAGTAATAAACTAAAATTTTAAAATAGAATTTTATCGAACTCTTATTTGAACCTTGAAATACATAAGTAAAGATAATTTAAAATGGAATTCGGTTTAAATTGGGAAAGGAATCAAGATTGATTCAACTTGAATTGGGTTTAAATAAATTTCAATAGAAATTGAAGTTATTCAAGTTAGAATTGAGCCAATTAAATGGAAGTGGAAATTTAAGTTGAATTGTTGGGGAAGTGAACAGTTGGCTCTTGACTATTTACAATATATATTGTTTTAATATAAACTCATTTTTCCAAGCTATTAAATATATACAACCTTTCTTTCTTAAAGCCAAATTATTTTATACTTGTTTTACAATTATTTAGAAGCTATTTAACCATTTTTCAACTGTTTCCTAAACTGATTACTATTTTTCAACTATGTTACAAATTATTTACTATTTTACAACTATTTTGCAATTATCTAAAATTCCTGAAACTATTCAACTATTTTCCGACTATTTTACAATTAGTTAACTATTTTATAGCTATTTTGCAAACTAATGATTATTTTTCAACTACTTATCTATTTTAAAAAATTTCAAGCTATTTTCTAAATATAAACTGGTCGGAGTACAAACTGTTATTGTTTTAAATACCCAACTGAGATAAGATTGAAGTGATAATTCAATGAGAATTAAGGCAATTGTAAATAAGTGAAAGGGAATTAAAGGAAATGTGAATAGATAGGGAATTGATTTGGCTGATAATCAATGAAGATAAATACGTAAGATGTACGTATATTATTATATTCGCATAGTGATTTGATCCAGATTCGAGCAACAGAATTTCGAGGTAGTTTATCGATCCGAGTTGGAATTTTTCACTCGATTTTGACGGCGAACCTGGACATGGATTGTTGATTGGTTCTGGATATTCTCTATCATAGTTATGGCTATGCAAGGAGAATGACAGTTTCTGATCAAGAAACCAGATCTGAGTCCACACTACGAAGTCGGGTGGACGATACGGGTTTGGAAGTGAAATTGTGTGATCGAGTGGGCGATCAGATTGGTATAGTGTACGGATGATATGTGTACATCGTACGGATTTGAATGAAATTGATATTAAAAAGAGTAATCAAATTGGAATATTTGATTTTGAATAAACAAAGTTATATAACTTTGTTATATGTAAGATGAAACTCCCTTGTTAAATCTATTGTTGGAAGAAAAGAATTTTTGAAGGTCTTTGAAGTATGAAAGGAGTTTTATACAAGTTTGAAAGGATCCAAAGTTTTTAAAAAATTATATATATCTGAATATATATATATAAAGGATCTTATATGGATTTTGGAAAAGGGTTTTGGGAACCTTTGGATTTGGAAAGGCTTTTGATTTTTGGGTAAAATCAATATTTACAATTTGGAAAGCCTAGTTTGAGAATTATCGATTTTGGGATAATCGATTTTGTCTAAAGAAGCTTTGTATGAGATCATACTAGGTGTATGATTTGAAAGATACTATATGTGTATAGTATAAAATGTTTTGATGATGGCTCTGGGAAAAAGGCGCTCCCTTGAAATGAACTTCTCAGGAGTGCCACCGGGTGGTGCTACCTTGAGCCCCAAGGGGGGGTTCTAAAGTTGATCCTGTGAGGAGTCCGGACAAAACTAGTTCCTGGGGATTATGAGTGGTGTATACATAGCGAAAGTCGTGTGTGCTGCTGAGAGCCAACAGTCTGCGTTTGATTTTATATCGGTAGACTGCGACCTATGTAGGAGTGGAGAAGTCTTATTTTGACATCGAAAATCAGAAGCTGCAAAGAGCCTGCAGTTACATGGACTTTTGCTGTGATGGCAACGTAACCCTGGAATGTAACTGCGATCTGTGGTGGGTTCCATGGCGTAATCGAGAGGCCGCGGAGAGCCTGTAGTTACATGGACTTTTGCTGCGATGGCAACGTAACCCTGGAATGTAACTGCGACCATGGATGAGGGTGATGATTTCCAGAGCATTCTCACCAAAGATATTTCCTCTATTTCAAAATGCTTTCAATATTTTCAATAAAATTATTTTCAAAAGTATTTTCACTGGGTGTTGAAAACGGGTTTACCAAGTACTTATAGATTTTCAGTCCTACGCCTGATCAACGTATGACTGAATTTCTAAGAGAACAAGGATGGACTGGTTGAGACATCGAGTTATAAGAAGTATTTTTGTAAAAAGCTATTTTAATAGTACTATGTGAATTTAAAAGCATTTTTAGAATTTTAAAATAAAAAGTTGGAATTTTGGAAAATAAAGGGGAATCCAAACTGGAATTGTAAAATAAAATTGAACTCAGGAAAATTTAATGAAGAGATTTTAGTAATAAAATCGAATATTGATGTAACATTTGGAGGTAAGCTAATTAGCTAAATAATCATTCGATAAAGTATGTTAATAAAATTTAACTCGATTGAATAAAATGGATTGTAAGTTAATAATGGATTTTGGAAATGAATTCGTATTGTAAATAGAATTCGTATTGTAAATAGAATTCGACTTGGATTTAATAGTGAATTAAATAAGAAGAGATGCGTTGTCGTATGAAATGAAAATGAATTATAATAAACAGAGTTTGAGTTGCAAACAAAACCCAGGTAAGTAGAAATAAATTGAAAATGGCCTTGTAATTAGTTAAATGAGTCGTGAATGAATTGAATTTGGGAATTTAATCTATAATGACTAATCAAATGAATTTGTAGATTAAAATGAGATTTGAATGAAATAAAATCAAGTTAAGGTGAAAAGAAAATTTATTTGCAAATGATGTGAGCTCAAGTTATGAAGTTGAAATAATTTAAAGAAAGTAAATTAACATAAGTTTAAAATTAATAAAAGTTTGGCTTCGAGCAAAAGTTAAAGATTATAAAAGTCTGGGTTAAATTAAACTGGAAATGGTTATTAATTTATTAGTTGAATGTGCCAAGCTTAATAAATTGTTTTGAATGAATCCAATGCGGAGATGAAATGAAATGCAATGTATGGTTGGTAAATAAATTAGAAATGAAATGGAATTAAATTCAGAATGAGCTGAAATTAATTTGAAGTGGTAATAAACTAAAATAGATATTTTATTAAGTGAACATCGTCGAAATTGCATAACAATAATTGTCGTTTGGCGTAAATAAAAGTAATTAAATTTGTGTGAGTTGATAAAGATTAAACAAATTGGTTTTAGAATTAATTGAAGTGAATATGTGCTTGTTGGATTAAAAATCAATTGAATGTAAGAAATTGAGGTGCAAACCATTAAAATTGAATAAAATGGCTTATGAATTAGTTGAAAGCAATTGAATTAGTTTGAAGACGTATAAATTGCTCGAGGAAGTTATTTTGAATGCATTTCTTTTAGAATTGAAGTGTTATAATTGCTTAAATAAGAGAAATGTTATAGTCTTCATATATATAGTGCTTATATGTGTAAATTGAGTAAGTACAGGTACCTGAAGGTCGTTTGGCTGGATTTAGATGCACTAAATGCTAAAATAAATAAGCCGCATGCTTAAAATGCTTAATAAAGTACGCCTACACAATAAAAATAGGAAATAGGAACTGTTTTTGCTTTTTCCGACCGTGTGGGTCGATGTATACATACTTATATCTCCTGTCAAATTGCAAAAGCTCCTCCGTACAAAGGAGACTTTGCCAAAAAAATTCGAAAATTTTGGGAGTTAGAAAATTTTTGAAAAAGAATTTTGTTAGCAACAAAACGATTTTAATATGAAACTGAAATAAATCAGCGAATGAAATTAATTTAAAATAATGATGCGAATTAAATTCAATATTCAAAATTGAAGACAAACTGAATCCATATGGAAATGGGAAAAGCTAATTTGAATAGAAATGGGTGTGAAACTTATGTAGGAAAATGTATACAGTGATTTGAAAGGTTACGATTGGATATTATTGCTAATCAGGATATGCATGTATTATAAGGGAAAAGGAAATTTGATTGTGATTCCAAAAGATAAATTTGAATTTCCCGACTAAAAGGTATGTATTTGAAATTTCTGTATGAAATTGGATTAGGTTTTTGATCTAGCCACTTGGCTTTCTGTTTTCTTTTTGGAATTTGGGAGCCCATAGAGGCCTTTTGTAGTTGTACCGAGCTATCCGCGCAAAGGAGACGCTGGCAAAAAATTTCGAAAATTTAGAGAGTTAGAAAAAAATTTAGAAAATTTTGGTAATTCAAAATTGATTTTAAATTGAAATTTAGATGATTGAGCAAAAGGATATTGTTTGAAACTATAGAAGGTTTTGGGAAGTTGGTTGATGTGATAATAGGTTTTTAATAAAAGGTGGTTGGTAGAATCTTGAATTGTGGGTTTTGGGAAAAGTAAACGGGTATTGGACCATTCTTCCTAACTAGTAATTTCGGGGACGAAATTCTTTTAAGGGGGGAGAAATGTGACGACCCAGGATTTCTAACAATTTAAATTGGAATAAATAATTGATTTTAAAATATTTAAAAGTTAATTTTTAACTTGAATTCAGATATTACTATTATTTAGCAATTGAGTTTATTAGATTTAATAATTGAAATTGGGTAAATTGTTGAATCTGAAATTTCTAAGCCTGATTAAAATAATTTGAAGGCTTATAAAATTTATAACGATGATACTGAAGATAGTAGAATGGTTGAAATTTAATTTAAAGGTGATTTGTTCAGTTTTGAAAATAAGTCGTTTAAATTAATATTTAGAAATAGCCTTCCGAGGCACAGTCTCAGAATTCGACGATACCAGTTCCATTGGATCCGTAATAGTCAGTTATTATCGGATTTCTATTTTGGTAGCGTTTGGATTTACCGTTTGCTCGTACTGGTGAGAAACACGTTGAAATTTTAAATCGATGATTTAATATTTTAAATCGATTTATAAAGCTAACTTCCACATACGATTAAATCAGCTTCCGAAACACGTTCCATTGTGTTCGGGACGTGGGTAAACTTTATAATCGCCCGGCAGCATGTCTGATTCAGGGTTCGAAATTTCGCGTTATGCGAAACGAGATATTTTGGAAATTTAATAATATTAAAAATTTAAAAGTCATATCAGCCACCCTATAGCTTATACTCGAGCCACCCTACATCTGAAACACATAGAGATATTTTTCCCTTTCCCGTTTAAATCACGCTCAACCTTCCTGAGAAAGAAATCAAAAACCTTCAGAAAGCAAACTCGAAGCTAAAATAATTTTAATGGCCGAGCTCGTTCCTTTATCCTTCATTTCCCTATCCTTTTCACGAGCTCAGAAAAAAAAGAGGATAAACGATTTTCGTTCGAAAAAAAGCAAATCAATGGCAGCTCAAATCAAATTCATCTAAAAAAAAAGGGGAGGCGAAGCCGACCCTGCCTAATTTCCAGATCTGTTCGCCTTCAGTTTTAAAAAAAATAAAAAAAATGTGAATGAAATCAATGGCCGAAAGGGGGGAAAGAGAGGGAGTTGCGTGGATGTGGCGGTGGGTGGCGATTCGATGAGGGGTGCTCGCAGTCTCTGGCATGGGGTTCTCGTGCTCGAACTCGCGCGAGTGAAGGAGACGATGGACACACTAAAGCCGTTGATGTCACCGGACCTGACGGCGCATCTGTCCAAGGTAGTGGAAGCAACGGATGGGAAGGCGGTGACTGGTAGTGCAACAGCACATGGAGCAGAAGAGGAGGTGGTAACCTGGTCGATCGAGATTTGTGTTTGCAGTAAGGTATTTTCTTTAAATTCATTTATGTAATCTCTAATTTAGTCCGAAGAAGAAAAAATATATATAGAGAGATTAATATTCTTTTACAGTAAGTTATTAGGAATTTTATTTATTTGAATTTAATGTGTAAGTTAAACTAGAAATTTATGTTTATTTACTGGAAACTATATAAGGTTGAAACAGGAATTTTAAAAACATCTCGATTTGAACATTTAAATTAAATTTGGACTTCCGGTTTATATAGATTATCTTATATATATATATATATATATATATATATATATATAGTGTATTTGAGTGATTTATCTGATTAATTAGTTATTAAATTTTATTTAGTTAAATTAAATTGTTGGTTAACTAAGTGGTAATTAATTAAATATTAATAAACTACCTAATATTTTTTACAAGGTTAAAAATCGAGGAAACCAAGGCAATTTTGAGGTGGATTGCAAATGAAAGCAAAGGTGAGTAAATCTCACTCTGTTGGGTTTGTATTTAAATTTAAATAGTTAAATTTAAATAATTGGTTGAATGATTAAGTTGATTGGATGTGCACTGATGATGATGTGGCTTTAGTTTTGGATAATTCTCGAGTTAATTGTGGTTTGACTCGAAGTATTGGGGTTTTTAGTTGTTTTAAACTTAAATCATAAATAAGGAAATGTTTTGTTTTAAAGATAATAAGGGCTTGATGTTTGTGATTCATTAATTTGTAGGGTAATTAAAATGGATAATTAATTAATTCAATTAATTAATGGTTTGGGTTAATTAATTTAGTGGTGAAGGGTTTGAATTAATTAACTAAGTTTAAGTTAATTAATTAAGTGTAAGCAATTCAGAATAATCCTTGATGATTTAATAAATAATTACTTAATGAAATTAATAAAATATAATTATTTTGTGTAATTAATCAAGAGATTAATTAAAATAGTTAATTAAGGATATGAAGTAAATAAAAAGGTAGATAATTACAGGTTGAGCTAAATCAAGAATGATTAATATCTGTGGTTTAATTAATGATTAATTATTTAATGTAATTAATTTAGATTTGGATAAATTGAAGTATAATTGGAAATCATAAATTTATATAATCAATGGTGTAATTAAAGATTGATTAATTTAGATAAATTAATCAGAAGTAAGTGACTTAAGAGAAGTTAATCAATATAAGTAATTAAGGATTAGTGTAACTAAAATAGTTAATTAATTCATGAAGTAATTAAGATTACTTATTGATTTTGGGTTAAGAATAATTAATATCGTGGAATTAATTAAAGATAATTACTTGAATGTAATTGAAAGATAATTAATCCAGGGTGATTAATTAAGATGAATGGACATGGAAGAGTTGATTAATTAATTAATTTGGAATTAATTAATAAAGGAACCTAAGTGATTGAGGTTTGAAATTCAATTAGAACCAATTGAATTGATTTGTATGTGATTAAGTTTTGCTTCCGAATGATTGAATGGTATTAGATGATTTGAAGGAGTTGATAACTCGAATATGAAATGTTGTGTATTTCATTTGGATAACTTGGGATAGGATTCGAAGAGGCTGAGGTTAGGTATTAGGAAATACCCGAAACCACTTCAAATATTTTATAGATTGATATGTGAAATCCATATGCTGGAGTGAAATGATTTAAAGGAAATTGGACTATTTAAATATAAGCCTTTGTATTTAGGAAATGGATGTGTGGAATTAATGATATCTATAACTAATTGTGGCTTTGTGAATTGAATCAAGTTACCCCGGGTTTTATATAAGTTGTTTGCTTTGGGTATTCCATGTTAGTTGAGTTTACTCACGCTGGTATCCAGCCTGACCCGGGTGTTACTTTGGTGTAATGCTCGGGTCAGACCGAGTATTACAGATTTTCAGATAGGTACGTTCTGGAGCTCAAGAGGCGAGCAGGATGGTAGGAACGTATAGAGTATTTCCATTGTGTTATATTATTGTAAATCTGTGATATGATAATTGTGTATATTCAATGACTGTGTATATGTGAAACTCTGATGTATTAAAATGTAATCGATAGATATAATATTCTTTTGCAAACTGTTATTATATATTATTATATTTTATCCGCTGCGAATGTGAGTTGTTGATGTTTCTATTCTTCTTCTTCTATCTCTTTCTTCTTTTTCATGACTACCTGGAATTTTCGGCTTCGAAAATTTCGGGTCGTTACAGAGGAATTAAACCGTGATGTAATGTAACGACCCAGAATTTTAAATAATTTAATTTGAGAATATTTAATTAATTTTAAATATTTGAATGATGGTTTGGATTGAATTTTCAATATAACTTTGAATTTGGCGATTAAATTTTAGAATTTAATCTATTGAAAGTTGAATAATAATTTGAATCTTCAATTTTAAGCCAATTAAAAATATTTCAAAGGCTTGTAAAATTCATATTGATAATACTAAAGATAATAGAAACTTCAGAATTGAATTTGGAAGTGAATTGTTCGGTTTTGAAATTTTATCGTTTGAATCGATATTTAAAAATAGCCGTCCGAGGCACAGTCTCGGAATTCGACGAAACCAGTTCCATTGGGTCCGTAATATTGAATTATTCTCGGATTTCAAATTTCGTATTTTTCGGAGTTGATATGTGAGCACACGACGTGTAAACGCATTGAAATTTAATCGAATTCAATTTGAAATTAATATTTTATTTAGTCAAACACAACACGTTATCTTCCCTAAACTCACGCCTAGTATCACGCCTAAAATCACGATACCATATCGTGTAAACCATGCTTCATTCAACCTTAAATATCTCGTTCCCCCTCCTTCTTCTGTTCGTTCAAATCAAATAAAACAATGGGGTTTGTTCCCAAATTATAAATTCGAAGCCCCTTCCTCTTCAAACAGTTCGCATAAAAAAAAATATAAAAATATAATAAAGGCCGAAGCCCCAAATCGAAATCGCAATTCAGTGGGTGACGCGATCGATTGGGGGGAGCTTGGGAATTTTTGGAGCACGCTGCAGTGGGCGCGACACTCGATGGCGAAGGCGACGAGGGGAGGCAGTGATAAGCTGGGTTCGTGGGCAGGGCGCTAGCATCAGAGAAGCAACGATGGCGCTCGCGTTTGGGTACACGCGACAGCGTGGCGGCTGCGACATAGAGGAGGCGACACTGGCGCGTGCGCGCGCGCGATGGAGGCGAGGCGGCGGCGTGGAGTTCGCGAGTGGATGAGCAGTGCATCGGAAGGGGGAGCTCGATCGATAGATGCAGGCGGTGCCGCAGAGGACGAAGCAGTGAGGTATTTTGTTTTTTTTATTATTACAAAATTTATCTTAATTAAATAAAATATATTCATAGATATTAAAGAAAAGTATTTACGTGTGAATAATTATATGCAGCAGAAAAAAGAGAGAAAAAAAAATATTTTGCAAAGAAAATCATTGGTTAATTTAAATTATAAAATAGAAATTTGCTCAAAATTAAAAGTGTTATTTTAAAATAAAATCACGGGTTAATTTAAAAGTATTCAAATATTTATAAATTGTATAATGTTTATATACAGTAAATGAAATTATCAAAGAAAATTTAGATTGAATAGAGATTATGTAAGGAAATTTAGTTTAATTGGAAATTTCTAGTTAGAATTATTTTAAAAGGAAAATCATTTAAATAAATTTATTTAAGAAGAAATTGATTTAAAATAGAGTAATTGATTTAAAATAAAGTCTTAGTTGGATAGATTTATTTAAAGGGAATCAGTTCAAATTTTTAATTTTTAGTTGAAAAGAAAATCATTGGTTAAAATTAAATGGTTAGTTAATTAAATTAATCAAGTGAAAAATATAATTGTTTAATTGGTTTGAATATTAATTTATTTGTATAACATTTATACAAGGTCTTAAATCAAGAAAATCGAGTCAAGATGGAAATGGATTGCAAAATAAAAGCTAAAGTGAGAACTTCTCACTCTAAAGGATTTATTTAAATTTTAAATAGTTAGATTTAAAATTGTTAGTTGTGTTGATTGAATGCTTGAATGATGATTGTTATATATATATATATATATATATATATATATATATATTAGATGTGAATAGACCCTATACGCCGTTAGTAAGCGGAGGTTATTTATTACACACATATACCGCGATATTCCACCTTGAAGTGGAATTGGTATTATATTATATATATAGCAATATATATATATATATATATATATATTGGCATATGTATATATTGCAGTTGATTGATTTCCCGCATTGTATAGCGGATGAGACCCTATGCGCCGTTAGTAAGCGGATAATATTTTATAAAATCCCATATACCGCGATATTCCGTCTTGAAACGGAATTGGTATTGTGCTAATGTCTGTGGATGCAGGGAAACAGGTTGGAGGGATCCAACTGGATTCCTCACAAATATTTATTTGATTTTAGATATTGTGATATTTGATTGTTTATCATATCGATATATGATATTGGAAAGTCGTGATTGACTATTAGATGTGTTGCATCATCGGATCCAATTTTTGAAGTTTAAAAATAACGATTTTGATTTTAAGAGATTTCTAAAGTGATTTTTGAAAGTATACGTTTATAAAATATTTTTGGAATTGATTTATCTTAAATAAATAAACGTTATAATTTTAATATTATAAAAATTATGGTTTTTGAGAAATACAGTTAAAAGTTGATTTTTGAAAATATGGGATTAATGATTTTATAAAATAGTTTAAACTGGGATTTCTGAATTTATTATAAAAGGTTTAAATATAGGATTTATGAAATTTGATTATTTTGTATATCTAAGAGAATGATGAAATTATAAATGAGTTTAAAGACGTTTTAAAATAGTAATATAAATTGTTTTATATTAAAAGATTTATAAATTGATATTTATAAATTAAAAATATTTGAAGTGTAAAACGAGCTTTTCTAAGTGTTAGAATGAATTGTGAATGAATTTCGTAAATGAATGAAATTTATAGAATTATAAACGGTGAAGTTATAAATGGAATTTTATAAACAGTAGGTTTATAAAATTTGTAAAGTTATTTAAAAGAATAGATTTGGATAAATAAATGAATCTTATAAGTTATAAGATTTATGGTTATGAAGTTTAAAAGAATGTTTTTGTAAACAAATAAATTATAAGCATTTGACTTATAATATGAATTTTTTAGTATATCATTGAGATATAAAATTGAACAGGATTAATAAAGGAAATTTGTAAAAGGAAGTATTATAAAATAAATAGAAATGGAATTTATAAACATTATTCTATAAATCCGCAACGACTTATTTTGATAAGTAAATTGTTGTAATTTATTAATGGAGTTATATTCACGTTTTAGGAAGTGAATAATCCTTCAAAATAAAGTGAATAGAAATGATAAAATTGGTTAACAAGTATATTCACGTTTTTGAATAGTGAATAATATGTTAAAGAAATGGTTTTGAATGTGATGTTTTAAATAGAACTAAACGATCTAAAGATGTTTTAAATGTATTAAGATTCGAAACCATAGATTTCAACATTCATTGTTGAAATAGACGTTTTCGAGAAATAGAAGGAAATGGTAGATTATAACACTGTTGTTATAATAGATGATTTCCGAAAGGAAATGTTTTGTATAGTATTGGGATTTATATATCTATTTTAATTTCGAATCCCTATACTAGTGATTTTGGGTTGTCGTAACGATGTTTTACGCAACATTCGTTTTGGCCCAAATAAATATGGTTAAGTGAATGATTTCCTTAAAGAATGAAATATATACTTAATTTCGATTAGAGTATATTAAATATTTTCTAAGCGTAGAAAATAAAAAGGCTTGTGAATTTCTTATAAATAAATAAGTATGGAAATGTTTTTCCAATATTAAGTGAATATTTTGAATTTATCTTTTTGAAGATAAATTGAAAATGAATATTTGAAAACGAATGGAAATCGTATATTCATAAATATTTTGGAATGTAAATTCAATATAGAATTTATAAATGAAATTTGGAAATTGGGTTTAAAAATAAATATTGATTTATTTTTGAAGAATGGAAAATATGTATATCTTGTAAAGATATTTTTGGAAAATAAATAATTTGGAAAATTATTTGGAATCTGGTGATGTTGGCATATCAATTGATAGTTCAATAACCGACTATCAATATTAACCTTTAAATAGGTATTTGTTGCGATTTGCTTGAATTTGAATGCCACAATTTTTTTTTTAAAATAAGCGCTCACTATTCGGGTTAACCGGGAAAGGACCTTGGGGTCGTATAACCCATTCCGAATATGTGATATGTCGTTATGAATTGCATTTGAAGATCGGTGTTGAAGACCGGATATTTTCGAAAACGTAAGGGTTTCTTGTTGATTGTCTCTACACTGGCTGATCCCCGGTATTGAGATCTCCATATGTGATGGGAAATTCGGACGTGATTAGAGATTATCCTGATTGCAAGGACTTCTTTGTAAGTGCCTTCGGTTCTGTTCGAGCCCGGAACAGACTTGTATGGATAGTATGTCTGACATTACAAATTGAGATATAAAGCCGATTTCTTTCAAATATATTTCTGTTGGTGGCGGAGAATTTATTCTTTTAGCTTAACACCCTTCTCTGAGACGTACGAGCTCAGAGGTTATATAGTTGAAGGTTATCAGCAATATACTCCCAATTTGGTAATGTGACATACTGAGTGTTGCTGTGAAATGATCATTGTGTTGATTATTTGTGATAGGATCATTTGTTTGATCGTCTATCTTGGTGATCATTTCTATGATCATTTGTTGACCCAAAGCATGACTTTTGTATAAAGTATGTTTTTGTGGACGAAACTTCGTCGAGCCTCACACCCCGGAATGGTCAAAACAGGAAAGATGCGGCAAGGTTATGAGGGGTAGCGCCCTTTAGGATATGTGCATTTCCTTCTGGAAAAGGGTAGTATCATGGTATGGAGCCCAGATACTTACTCATGTTGAAAACACTTTATGATTGTGTGAATTGATTGCGAGCGCTCGGTGAATGGTCCCAAAGGACCGGGGGATGGCATATTCGGTCAGTTGTTACTCAGTTAGGGGTAACCCGGCCTTGTGTTGGTAGAGATCCGGTTTGGTTCTCGGGGACGTCCATCCAGAGGCGTTCTCATGTGGCAATGGGAAGTTCCTTGGCCTGATCATTCGTTGGAAATCCAAAGAAACAATACGATCTTGTACGGTTTTAGTTGTAGAACCTGCTTCCTCAGGAAGTAGCTATAGTGGGCATAATATAATGGTACCTATGCTGGCTAAGATTTATATTCTACTTTCGAAATATCTTCTACACTATGCACTAATAATAATATCAAAATTGATTTGATTTTAATACGTATCAAGCATCTTTGACTAACATAAGAAGAAATCTCCTCCAAGACTGCGTTTGCATTGTGTGTGTGGCGGGAGGTCTTATGGTAGTCTCATTTTTAAAAGCATTGCGAATTGATTTTTAAAAATATTCCTCTATTTTGATTTTAAAGATAAATAAACTGTTTTTGAGTTCCCACACCAGTCACATGACTGACTCGGAGTTTATTGTTTTCCTTCCTAAACTCTGGGTGCCCACCAATTTCCACACGGGCAGTCAAGAGTTAAGGTTTATCAGGATATTCTGGAATTCAGGAGTTGCAGGAGGCAAGATGGATGGCATAGCGTATTACTAGTATATAGTACTTCTTTTTTTCCGCTGCATTGTTTGATGTTGTACACTCTGATAATGAAATGAATGTAATGTGATGTAATGTAATAACTGATATAGTTCTTTGTTTAAAGATTTTTCATTTATCTATTATATGTTGTTCCGCTGCGAATTGTGAGATTCTGATGTTGTTCTGTTATTTCTGTTCCGTTCTATTTTCTGTTTTCTTTCCTCTCTATTTTTCTTTCTTTCTTCTACCTCTTTCTTTTCCTTTTCTCTTTCTTAAAACCCCTAACTATTCGGTTTTTCGGCAACGAAAAATCGCAATCGTTACATGTAAGATCATGCAGTTGATTGCAGTGAGGGTCTCGTTAGAGTAGATGTAGCACTTAACCAAGAACTATAAAATGGACTTAGGAACTCAATCGCT
The DNA here is from genome assembly GCA_030765085.1 of Allium cepa. Lineage (NCBI taxonomy): Eukaryota > Viridiplantae > Streptophyta > Magnoliopsida > Asparagales > Amaryllidaceae > Allium > Allium cepa. Next base: position 622,054,445 of record CM060942.1, read on the forward strand.
GAAATGTCATTTTGATCAATTTATGTAAAGTGCAACCTATTTTATATCTTAAATAATAAGGATGTCCAAATAGAGTTTTGTAAAGAGTTCATTGTGATCTTGTAGTAAGGGCTTTTGTTAATCGACGGAATTTCTATCGAGATAGAAAACCGTCGAAAAATTTCAAAATTAAAATTAACCGCAAACGCACGGCGTACATTTGTAGCACGTGGCAAATGCGGGTCGATCCGCAGGGAATTGGTATTTTAAAAATTCTATTCAATCAAATTATATCAAAGTCGAGTGAAAGTTAAGCTAGAGAATTAGAAAATTAGCTAACTAACTAAAAGAAAATAGATGCAAATATAGGAGTTAAATGACAATTTAGAGAATAAATCCACTCTCTAGATCACATAGTTCAACATATATGAAATCATGATCTCTCTTTTATTGTTGTTAGCGCTTTAATTGATATGCTTATCATAAGTATGGCATATCTGTGCTATTGATTAGCCAATATAAGCCATCAAACTTAACACATCCCTTAAAGCACTTACTAACTTTCATGAAACTTGACAAAGAAAATGAGATCAATTTTAAGCATGGCTTATTAAATATTGATTAGAAATATAGATCATCAAATTTTAATTTCAAATCACTTTCTTTTGCCATAATCATATTTTGATGAAGAGGCATTTGTGTTAGTGATTGTTTAACCATAGCCTATTTGATGTCAACAATATAGGCTATCAGATTCAAAGCAAAAACAACAAATAAAACACTTCATTGATCATCATTAAGCACAAACACAGAGCATGAATTAACAAATAGTTGAAGCTATATAATCAGGGTGCTTCATTACCCCCTAAATTGAAGGGTTTTAGCCTCTCATATTTGTCATTTGATCAACAAATGTAGCTTGTAACATGAAAGAAAAAAAAGGAAAAGAGAGCGAAGTTAAATGAAAAATATTCTACTTACATAAAATAAAAGAGATCTACACTACCACATGAAAGGAAATAAACAAAAAAAGAAAATGAACATGTATTAAATTGCATATAAAAAAAGAATTACATAAGAGAAGAAATGGCTAAATAGTCATGGAAAGAAAGAAAGCTTTGATTTATTTTCTAAGCTAAAACTAACTAGTAAGAGGAAGAGGGTTACATAAAACATAAAGGGTATATATATACATGTGTTAAACCCTAATTCATATATTTGGAGAACGCCCAAAATACCCTTTAGAAAGTGTGGAGGCCAAGTAATCATTAGCTTCTATTAATCATCATTTAAGTGTACATGTGGCCATTAATTCCATAAGCATGTGCATTAGCTTCTAATTTTTACATTAAGGTGGGTGGATAAGTGTGGTCCTCCATGCTCTTCACTTTGAATTATTTCCATCTTCATTCCTTTGTATTCATTTTGTGCATGCATGTATCTTCATGAAACCACTCCTATTTGAGATCAAATTCCTATACAAATATATACAAAATTTTCAGTTAATTTTTCTCAAAGAAATATATGCACACAAATGATCGTTTTGCCCTATATGAAGATGGATATATGACAATTCGGAATTAATATGGATTTTGGTTAAAATAAGTTAAAATACCCAATATGATCATTTATTTAATTTAAATAGAATAAATACGGTGGTAAAAATATGGACATTTACATGCACATCAAATACCCCAACATTTATCTTTTTATTTGTCCTTGCATAAAGAAAAACTAAGATAAATCTGTTTTCGTAGGGAGCATGATTGCATTGAGCGTATGCAACAAACCGTTAAACCTCTGGGTGTTCCTAGTAGGACGAGTGTGGTCTCGCAGATACTACCCACAAAATCCAAATGGGGATGAAAATATTTACAAAATGCAAGATTTATTTACAAAGAGAAGAATGCGAATTTTTGAAAATATTTACAATGAAGGATTCACTTTTAAATCGACATAAATAAGTTAAATATAGGTTTCGGTCATTATCTTGAAAATTTAAGTCATTTACTCGTCATAATTTCCAACAAAAATTAAGTTATCATAAAAAATAGACTATAGTTTAACTTGTTGTTTCAGTTGATAACAAAGTGTAATTATAAAATGGATCCTTAGTTGATTATCAAAGTTTATTAAAGTGGTATATTCATTTCTTTTCAATAAGAAGTCAAATCAGATAAGTTAAAAATAGTGCAAGGATTTCAGTTGCTTACTCCCTCTTGTATTTTTGAAAATTTTATTGATATTTGCAATATTTATATACCTAACTCAGGTAAATTAAGGCCAGATATATTACTCATGCACCGCCTTGCGGACTTATGTGAGGGGAATACAAAGCGTGGCAAGTGAACGCACGAGTGTGAACGGCTATCGACTGTAGGCATTATTAATAAAAGAATTTATATACATACACCTAGCTCAGATAAACTGAGGTAAGATATATCGATCATGCACTCCTTTCGGGCTTACGTAAGAAAGGTATAGAGCATGATGAGTGTACACACAAATGTGTACACCTGTCGACCGTCGGTGTTACTAGAAAATATTTACATATATACAATTTTTTTTTAGAAGAGAGTTTTGCAAAATCATCTTAGCACCATTTAACTTAGAAGACAAAAAAATGTTATATCCCTTCCTTTTAATTTGTCACTTTTTTTAAAAAAGATTTTCAATTATGATATATTTCATAATTAACACGTATGAATCTTCCTATATACTAGTTAAACCATTGTTATTTGTAATCAAACTTTATTTTTATTTTTGATAAGACAAATAAACTTTTAAAATTTTCAATTTAACAAGCCAAAACCATATGTTTATCCTATAGTGTTTATTTAAAAATAAATCAAAAGAAAATTTGTTTTTGGTTTTTTTTTTTTTGAGATGTTAAAAGAAAAGGCAAAAATAAACTATGAAAAATAAAATAAAAATGAAGATGAGTCCCCCCATCCCCGCACTTGATTTTGACTGTGTCCCCACAGTCAACCCAAGTGGAAGGAGAAAAATAAAAACATGACCTTTATTTAAATGAAAATTAACGGTATTTACACGAGATCAGAAAGTATATCGTCAAAATGTAAATAAAACGGTCTTCCAAAGACCGATTCATTTGTCTTGTCAAGTATGCGGGACACAGCTTAAGCTCGGAAAACCAAACAGTAAAAGATTTCAAAGTTGAATGTGGATTTGGAAAAATGAAAGTTGTTTTGTTGAAAATCGTACAAGTTGTTTTATTTTCAATGATTTTTGGGGTAGATAGAAAAATTGGTTGAAGTTTAACTTCTTCCAAATTATCGATTTCAAAATCAAAATGGTGATCGAAATTTTCCCTTTTAGAATTCAACAACTCGTTTTCAAAACGTCCATAAAACTCATGTTCTTTAAATTCGACTTCCTTTGTTGGATTATCAACAACTTCATCTTGTAAATCGAGTTTAAAATTCAAATTTGTCGTATTCAAATTTTCAGAAAAAGCAAGATCGAAGTTTAAATTGAGTTTCGCACCCTCAAAAGAATTGAAATCCAACTTAATTACCATATTTTTCAACAACTTGATTAAGATCGTCATTATCAATTTCAAAAGTTGCTATTTGAAAATCATCGATTTGGATAAAAGATGGATTATTATTTGACTCGTCACACATTGAAATTTGATTTTGTTTCTCATGAAAATTTTCCAATGTTTTAATCAACAAATTCATATGATCATCGTAAATTTCATTCATTTGCTCAACAAAGTCAAATTTGTAATTATTAACTTGAAAATTTTTTATTTGGACTTGTTGAGAACAAGAATTGTCAGTTTCGATAAATGGTAGATTATTATTTGATTCTTCACAAGTTGAGATTTGATTATGATTTTCACCAAAAGTTTTGTATTTTTCAAGTAATAAATCCCCGTTATCTTTTTCCATTTGGGCAACAAAATCAAATTCATGATTATTAATTTGAAAATTTTCATTTTGAATTTGTTGATAACCAAAGTTTTCAATCGTATAGTTCTTGAAACTATTCCCATTGCCAAAATTATTTGAAATTTGGTTCACATTTCGTCTTGATTTTGAAATTCATTTTGAAGCTTGAAATTGAATTGGCATGGGTTACACTCGAAATCATTTGAATTTTGATGTGAATTCAAATTTTGATTATTTTGACTTGAACTATTGCACAAATATGAGTTACACAAATCATTTATACTTTGATTTTGTTATGTAGAGAGTTCAAGTAAAGATGAAATGCTATTTTCGAGATTTCAGGGTTGGTCATCGTTTTGAAAAGTTTGTTATCCAAAATTCGAATCGTTTAAAGAATGTTGTCGTTAAAATATCCATACGAATTTGAAGTGAAATCATAATGATTATATTGATTTTCACAACTATTGTAAAATTCAAGTGAATATGAAAATTCGGACATTTTCAAGGATTTGTTTGGTTTTTATAATATATAAAGGAAAATTATTTACAAATAAAATTTATTTTTCAAAAGGGAAATTGATTTTTGTTTTTTTTTCAAATTTTTTCTTTGTTTTTGGAAATGTTTTGTAAAAAAAATTTGGATTTTTGAAATTTCAAAGGAAAAGGAATATTTACAATTTTATTTAGTTTTGGATTTTGAAATTTTTGTTGTTGTTGTTTTATTTGTTTTTTTTAAATATGTATGAACTAATGCAACTAAATGAATGCAAGGGTTAATTACAAATGATTATCCTAAATTAACTCAAATTTGTATACTCACACATTGTCTTAGATCAACAAAAATATTTCTCAGCCACGTAACGGGCAGGGGTTGTCGGTGCACCATGAATCACCGTAGCAATGCAGTCGAAGGTTTAAGTATCTTCAGATGAACAACCACTATAATATTTACGAATCACCGTAATATTTATAAATGGTTATTACTCTGTCGTAGCCTAGACACCAAGAAATAAATTTGTTCAAAGAAAACAATAGTGAATATACAATTAAAAGTTATCGATGTCTAGTCATTATTATTAATCAAAATCTAAGATGAAATGCAAAGCAGAAATTAAATGTTTACAATGCAACTGTGAATGGATTTTTGTTTCGGTTTTTTATTTTTGAAATTTTTTATTTTTTTATTTTTTTTAAATGCAGGCGAACAACATTGCAATTCAAATAAAACTAGATAGGGGCTAAAAGCAGCAGAATTTTTTTATAAGCAAACAAGCAATTATTCTTTTTTGGCAAGCAGTGCAGAGCGGTTTATTTAGCAAGCAATTCCTTGTCCTTGCGAACTTCTGCTTAGGCAACCTGAAATAAAAACAATATATACAGAGCTTTTTTATATCAAAGAAGAAACTAAAACAAAGCAAAATCGAAACAGATGAAATCAAAAGAAATAAACCAGCAATTTTTTTTTATATATAAAACAAAATCAAAAGAAATAAACCAGCAAATTTTTTTTTATAAAACAAAATCAAAAGAAATAAAACAAATGAAATCTAAAGGAGTTAGAAACTTGTTTTTTTTTTATATATATATCAAAGAGCAGACCTTTTTTTTTTGAAAGAAGATAAAAAAATAACTTAACAAAGAAATACTTAAACACAAAAAAAAAAAAAAAAAAAAAAAATCTTTTCCCTGGCCCGGCCCACACTTAACCCAAACCCGCAAAATTCTCTTCATTTTTTTTACGAGAAATCGATCTTCTTCGCATTCAATTGCCAGTTCAATTGCTCAAACCAATTTCCCAAAGCCGAATCAATTTTCACAATTCACAAAACCAAAATCACTTTCCCAAAACCAAAATCCCAAATCAAATTCCGCAAGCGTGAATTGTTTAGTTCAGTTATGGTTGATTCGGCGATGAGGTTTGGTGTTGATGGAGTGCTAGGTTTGAAGTCGTGATGAAGGGAGGTGTAGTTCACGATGGCTCACGCGATTGGGTTTCTGCTATGGATATTCGTGGTTGGGGAAGATGTTGCGTTTGGTGACTTTCTGTTCGTGGTTCGTGGATGAAGGTATTGGGTGCGGCGAGTTGCTTCGATGACTGCAGGGCGGTAGTAAGCTTCTCGGGGGGTAGTTGATGATTTCGAAGTCGATTGTTTTGGTCTCTGGCGGTGGTTAGGCAGAATTCGAGGTAGCTGGTGATGTTCGCGACTCTGAAGCAGTGCTTTGGCAATTATAGCTTGCGATTTCGGTTGCGGTGGAAGATGGATTTGGGGAGTTTGGGCTCGGAGTGAGATCGCGGTGATGATTTCTGTGTCGGAGGGAGTTGTGAAAGGCAAAGGAAGGTGCTTCGATGTTTCGCAATGGTTTTGGAGATGTAGGCTGTATTGGAGTGATTGTATCAATTTGCAGACGAAAGTGGGTAGGCAGTATTGGATGGTGATATGAGTTGAATTGTGACAGAGCAGGTTGCCAGGATTTTATGGAGGAGTTGTAGCCGGGCAGTGGTATGTTGAAGTTGCTTGGTGGTCTGTCAGTGGCAGCTAAATGATGGAAGTTTGTGGTTTGAGGGAGGAGATGTGTGTGTCGATGGGTTTTGAAATATGCAGCAAAGTAAGATGTTGACAGTGGGGGAATTGGGAAAGATGCAGTGCTTTGTGTGTTTTGTAATGGAGTTGTTACAGAGCAGTGGGATGGGGTCTCTGTTTTTTTTGTATAAGTAAAGAAATTTGGTGGGGTGAGTTAAATGTATGTATGGAGTGGTGACTAGGTTTGGTCACTATTGTGGTTGATGAAGTCAGTGCAGTGGAGATTGTCAAGTAGTTTGATGGATGAAGTTCGATGAGGAGGTGGGTGAATGCAGTTTGGATGGGAAATGTTGATGAGGTTTTTTTTTTTTTTTTGAAGTATGATGGTAGTAAGGGACAGTTTTGACTGGTGGGTGAGATGATCAGAGGAAGCAAGTGGTGATGGTAAGTTGGTTGGAGAAGAATAGTTGAAGGTGGGTTGTATGCAGCTTTGTGATGATGGAGAACTTGACGGTGGTTTAAGGAAGAAGTAATGCTTTGACAGTGATGCACCTTGAAGTGTGAAGGATGGTTTGAATGGTAATGATATGTGAAGGCAGCACTGTTGTGATTTGTGTATGTAGTGGATGAAGTTGAATATGCAGGGGGAAGGTTGTTGATGTGAAGTGTGGATGACTGATATATGTTGATGGTTTGTGCAGTGGCAGTAGGTTGATGAAGGCAGTTTTGTGTTGTGGTTTCATTGTGGTTTGAGCAGTTGAAGTTGTAGAAATTGGCTGGAGATGGCACTGTAGCAGAGAAGGCAGTCAGAAGAAGCAGCAGATTGGTAATAGGCAGTGAACAGTAGAAAAGAAATGTAACAATGTAATTTTTTTTTAAAGTTGTAAAATAAGAACTCGTAAATGAAATGGAAAATCGAATGGAGTAAATTTCTCTTTCTTTTTTCCTTTTTGAAATTGTGTATGCCCTTTTTTTTCTGTTTTCTATATATAGAATAGAAATGCAAAAGCAAATTGAACTAGAAAACAAGCACACAAGCAAATGCACAAAAACAAACAAACGCACAATATACTTTTCTAAAAAAATTGCAAGCACACACAAAAATTAAAACACACAATAAAATCAAACAAAAATAATTCGAAGTATAGAAAATCAAAATCAAAACAAATTCCCTGGCAACGGCGCCAAAAACTTGTTAATCGGCGGAATTTCTATCGAGTTGGAAAACCGTCAAAAAATTTCAAAATTAAAATCAACCGCAATCGCACAGCGTACACTTGTAGTACGTGGCGAATACGGGTCGATCCGCGGGGAATTGATGATTTTAAAAATTCTATTCGATCAAATTATACCAAAGTCGAGTAAAAGTTAAGCTAGAGAATTAGAAAATTAGCTAACTAACTAAAAGAAAAGAGATGCAAATATAAGAGTTAAATGACAATATAGAAAACAAATTGTAACGACCCGTCTTTCTCTCCACAGAAAGACGCATCATCATTAAGAAAGAAATGATAGAAAATGAAAAAGATAGAGAAGAAAGAACTAAACAACATCAGAATTTCAACAGCGGAACGAATAAATTATATTAATCACATAAGTATTATATAATATACAACATCTATCAGAGTTACACAAGTTATACATCACATATTAGACAGTTATAAACATCTGTCTAGTCGTTACAACTCAAATACAACACAGAGATACCATCACAGCGGAAACACTATATATATATATATATATATATATATATATATATATATATATAACACCGAAGTCTTCTGTTCCCGATCTCCTTCAGAATTCGTCAAAGCTAACATGAATCTCTTGGCTACTCGTAAAAATTTGAGTACCCAAGAGTTTAAGGAAACAGAAAATAAACTCCGGGTCACACATAGGTCTGGTTGAGTAACAGGTTAAAGTTGCTTAACTTTGAAAACAAAAGGTATCTCGAAAGACTTCCCGCGCATAAACACGGAAGAGTTTTTTCCTTACGATAACCAAAACATTTGATAGGAAACCCCGTGACATTATAACAGGGTCTAGGGTTTTCAAATAAATAAGAAATAGCTGAAATTGTTACATCATTAAATTCCAACATACTAGCCACAAAGTGGGTTATACAATAAAAACCGTAAAGGGCACGTAGGAAAAATGGGTTTCCATCAATGGTAGGGCTACTGGAGTACCGTCCGTCACAGTACGTGGTCTAGATCATCGTACCGAGGATCCACCCTAAATTCCCTGCAACACAAAGCCGAAACCATCCCTTGCTGTATAGTCCCGAACAAGACAACCCCGCAGTTGTTTGCAACCAACTGCCCACACAGCCGAATAAAAAGGCACATCTAGACAGGGGAACATCTTGTCCTACTTGAGCGCGACTCACTTAGCCTTGTTGTACCTTCCCTGTTTTAGCCATTCCCGGTTAATGAGGTTTGAGGCTACGATTACCTTTATAGAACACATCTATCTTAGAATGCTCATCGTCCACTTGACGATGTTCTGAAAGCATTCAATCCATACAAGTTCATTCCGGGTTCGAATGAAACCAAAGGCATTATCTCGTTACACTTATTTTGGAATCACCTCAGAACTAACGACAATAACCCTTGCACTCGGAATCTTCATCTTCACTTGAGATTCACGACCTATCGTTAATTTGGATCGATGTGGTTTTCGGATATCCAAATTTGGAAACCCGGTCCGGGCCTCACCGAAATCCAAAACGCCATCTTTTAAGTCCAAGTTATTTTAAAGTTAAAACAATTCAATTTATTATCTATATTCACATAGATAGATAATTCACATTATCACAAATAGATAATACATATTATCACAATTCAACCAAAGCACCCAATATCACAGATCAATACATATCTCATATCAAAGATATCAAACCATTCAAGGCATTCAATAACAATGAGCCTTCCATAAGCAAGATTAATCAATCACACTATCACTAATTAATTTAAAATAAATTAAATTAATTACGTTCATTAATATAAATCTTGCTTACTTAACAATTAATTGATTACAAACCAATTAATTAATCATCCTCTAATTATCCATCTTTAATTAATTATCCTTGAGTAATTATTTTTTAATTACATTAAGTAATTAGCCTTTAATTAATTACACAAGTTAATTATCCTTAACCATTTTCAGTAATTAACCTTTAATTACCCTCGTTAATTAATTTACTATAAATAATTACTTTAATTCTTAATTAATTACATTAATTAATTATTCTATAATCACTTCATTGATTAATTACCCTTTAATTAATCAACCCTTAATTATTTTCATTAATTACATTAATTAATGATCCCTAATTACTTCTTAAATTATTATAATTAATCACATTTAATTAATTAATCTTTAATTAGTTACATTCATTAATCCACCTTGACTAATCACATTCAATAATTAATTACCCTTAGTTAATTACATTACTCAATTAACTTCTAAATAAATTTTATTAATTAATTACACAAAGTAATTATTCCTTAATTACTCCCACCAAGTAATTATCTTCCTTATTAATTATACAAAGTAATTAAACCAAAACTACTTCCATTCTTCAATTAATTACATCCAGTAATTACCCATTAATTACTTCACAAAGTAATTACACTTTATAAATTACATTAAGTAATTATACTTAACAAATCATCAAGTGATTATCTTAAATTAATTAAACTAATTAATTAACTTAAACTAATCACACTAATTTAATTAATTACACTGAGCAATTAATCCCTTTAATTATTTTCATTAAGTAATTATACTTTAATCAATTCCACAAATGATTATCCTTAATTAATTAATCTAATTAATTATCTTAAATTAATTACATTAATTAATCATTCATAATCCCTAGTTAACGATCTTAATTAACTATTAACAACTCTTTGATTACTTTCCTAAGTAATTAAATTTTAATTAACCATTATTAATTACAAATTAATTAATTTTTAATAACCAATTAATTCATCTTTAATTACTTAACTAATTAAATGCTTAACTATAACTTAATTTATCTTTAATTACTTTAATTACTTGATTAATTAATTCCAAATCATTAATTAATAATCTATACTTATCTAATTAATGGTCCTTAATTATAAATTAATTAACCCTTAATTAATTAATTTACAACTCTTAATTACTTAATTAATTAATCCTAATTAATTAACTTACAACCCTTCATCATAAATTAATTAAATTAATTTATTACTCTTTAATTACCTTATTAATTTAATGAATCATAAATCATTAAATCTTAATTAACTTTAAGATAAAAACATTATCCTTATTAGTGACTAAATTGTCGTTTACAAAAGCATTTGAAAATTTTACTTTTAATTTTACTTTTAAATTTTATTTCAAACTAAAGATTTAAAATAATTACAAATTTAATTTTAACAAAATTTAAAATAATTTTAAAACCTTTTAAATCAATGCTAAAGAACACTTATCTTATAAAAGAAAATTATAAGAGTTTTTAAAACCAAATTATTTAAATTCAAAATCTTGTTCTTATTAAAAAAAGCTTTAAAATCTGGTTTTCAATGCTGTTTCGAGTTCAACCCGAAGCCTACTCGAGCTCTTACCCGAGAAACTCCATATTCTTCCTTTTTCTCAATTTTTTTTTTAATTTTGAAGTTTTAAAAACTAAAACCAATTCCCTCACAAACCACCCGAGGACTCACTCGAGTAATCACTCCCCAAATACGAGACCTACTTCGAGAAAACCGCCAACCCAAAACCTCTGACACAAATCCACTGTTGTGCACATCCACCGGTACAGCAGTCACCTCCGACCATCCACGATGCCTCACTCAAGTCGGCAATCACCCAAACTTATGACCCCGGTCATCAAAACTCCCATAACAACTCGAAATCAAAATCGAGCCTCCAAGCACAAACCTGGAACAAGAACTCAACCTGGAAAACCCCTCGTCTTCACACCTCTGATCACCAGAGTGTCCGAGCCTCCGGCCACGACCTTGCCAACATCCCCGCTTCCAACTCCCATTATTTGGTGGAACTCAATCCACCAGAGGCGATGGGATGAACACTTTTCCGACCAAGCCTAAAAACTAGGGTTGCAGACATAAATCGACCACCAGCCGCCGCTATAGTGCCTTGATCACCATTGTGACACTTTTCCCAAACTCCTTGATCACCCTTCCACCTCCAGTGAGAACCACGACCTCGTCGAGCAACTAGATCGCTAGAGACAACCCAAAACACCCAATTGCGATCAACTCGAACTGTTCCCTCATCCCACTTCTAAAAATTGTGATTTTATTTTTAAAAATCAAGTTTTTGGTTGAGGATTCATATTAGATGCCCGAATCAATGAATTAAAGTGTTTGAAATTTACACAAAACCCAAGCTTTCCTATTCATGTTGATTTCCAGAGCAATTTCAAATTTATTTTAACTTAAATAAAATTTTAAACTTTAATCTATGATGAAACAAACAATTTTTGTTTAAGACTTAAATCCTAACAAAGTTTAGATCAAGAGATAATAATTTTGTTTAAATCTTTGGCTTTGAAACTAAGAATAGGACAGCTACTGATACAACAGTCATGCACACAACAATACACCCATATATATAGAAAATTCATACATACGCAAACCATATTTTGTTCCAGAAATTCACATGCATCCAGATTTCATACTTAAGCTTTGAAAAAAATGTTACTCATCCAAAAAGATGAAGAACAGAGCACTTTATTTTGCAAAAAAAAAAACTTGAAACTGTGAAAACTTGAATGCTGAAAAATGTGCTTCTTTGATTTTGAAACTGGATGTTAGGATCTTGAAAACTTGTTGAAGATGACTCGGATTTGGAACAGAGATGAACTGCTTGATTTTGAGCTTGCTTTAGTTTATATCTCGGGTTTGCTTGCTGACTTTGTTCCAGGTTGAAGAAAATGTACTGGCTTTGAGTGAAAATGAATTACAGGTGTCTGGTTTGAATCTTGAAAATGATTTACAAGCTTTGATTTTTGAAAATGAATTACAGGTTGTTGAATTGGATTAGTTTCTGGTTTAAGAAGTTTTTAAGTTGCAGATTTTGTTATGAGAAATTTGTACAGGGTTTTAATTTTCTTAGTTTTGAATTTGAAGAGGATAGAAAAGAAATTAAAAGGAAGAAACAATGTTTATATATGTGAATTTGTAATTTATTTAAAATAAAAGAAAAATCAAAAATAATAAATGAAACTTGTTTAAACATTCAACATTTGTCATTAGCATTATTAATTAGCCTATATTGGATGCTAATTTGAATGATTCAACCGTTTTGAAAGGAAAGCGAATATATTGGATGTGACATACGCACAGCTAGGATGAAGAGAGTGAATGGTCACCACTTCTTCATGAAGATAAACTGAAAACAAGAATTGTTTAAAATACTTCAATATGGAATGAGAAATTTGATTTCTATCCAAATCTATTTTCATAAATAAAATTGTTTTTTATGAAAGTTATTTATTCGAGTTCAAGATAATTGATCTAAAATTGTCGACTTATATAATGTATGAAATAAAATTCTGCATTAAGTGATAAAATGGGGCTTCTTATTTCATAAGCTGTTATATTAATGGTAGAATTAGTGGGAGTATACCACATAACTTTTCTTAGTTGATGAATTGAGCTACGAAATTATTTTCGTAAACTTACCAATATTATTTATGAAATAATAACTATTTTAGTATTGATTAAAAATAGACATAGCTTTGTTTCAATGTGAATATTATGAATATTCATTATAAGAGAAAACTATTATAAGGGTATTTTGTTATCATAACAAGAGTGATGTGTTGAAAAATATAGAAGTATCTAAAACTTTTACAATTATTTTGGAATTATGGACTAATCCATAGATTTGATAAATAATTTTTTAATAATTTGATTATTAACCATCTGGTAATAATGAATTATACCTTAAACAATTAAGGGCGAAGCATCCATTCGGTGGAGAAACATAACAGTTGATGAACTTTTCAGATAAACACATATAGACGTATTTAGTCAAGGTACAATAATACCAAAATATAACCAATGGCTTCATTAAATTCAAAGATGAATTATCATAGAAATGAGCATGCGTATTTGATACACAAGTATTGTATTTATAATGAGTTCACTGAATATAAAATGAAAGCAGAAAACACAGTATGTAAAGAAAATAAGAAAATTCGATTTGATTGAATAGAGTGTATTAGAAAAGCTTTCAAAAGTACCTTAAAAAAAAGATTTAATCTCAAAAGTAACTCCTTCATATAATAGATAATGATGTATCGATAAGGAGTAATTAGAATTTGTTGAATAAAGTATGATTCATAATGAGTGATGTTGAGCTAACTTCTTCTTGTAAGGTCATGTACTTAGGAGTATGAACATAAGGTCAAAATTAGTTTCACTTAAAGTATAGTATATGAGATCATATAAGATAAAATTTTATAAGAAATCCCCGCATATTCCTTGGTCATGGAGTTAGCAAGTTGTGCGAGTGGAAATGCTGCACAGAATAGTTGTCTGTAAAGGATCTTGTATGTACCATCCCAAAGGAGTTTGGGACAAATCAATATTGATTGACCAATTTATGTTATGAACACAAGTTTCATAAACTAAAAACCAAATATATATATATGTGTGTGTGTGTGTGTGTGTATATATATATATATATATATATATATAATATATGATAGTTCATAAAATGTTATGAATACTCATTCCAATTACACGGAAAAACAATTGTTGTTTCAGGAACCAAATTCATGATGAATGAATTTCTTTGAGAAATTGTTGATAGTAAAATGGTTTGGATACGATCCAAAGATAAACACTACAAGAAAATTTATTTTTTATAACCCCAATAAATAGCGTTTTATTGCGAAGTGTTATTGTTTGTTTAATTTTGCTTCATCTAAGGTTGGATTGGTTGCGTAGTGCTATGAGAAAGTGGGATCCCCACTTATTTTCACGGCCGCTCTTCATTTTTTTTGATTTTCCCTCTTCCCTCTGTACAAAGGCGATTAACAATGGTGGACGAATTCAGATAAGACGATTCTAGAGTATTTTGCTTCCATCTTTCTTGGCTCAATTCTCTTGCTTCAACTTCAGAGCTGTCAAGACTCTTCTAGTTCGTGTCCTCCATCCGTGTATCCCCAGAGAAATCCTCCATTTCTCCCTCAAATCCACGTCTCCCCAAATTGATTCTCCGTCTCCCTTCCAGTTTCAACCTCTCCCATTTTAGTTTCATAAATCACTTATTGTCATCGCCAATTTGTCAACAACCAGCAACATTCAATAGAGAACATATAATAAATGTCAATTGTTCACATCAGTTTTTGGATTTGGCTTACGATGTAATAATTTTTTTCCACCAATTACTTATACTTAACTTTATTCACTATTTCATTCATATGTTTCCAATTTTATTGATCTTACATTGCTTTCTCTCAAATCAAGTATCAAGCGTTATCCGTACCCCAAAATTGAGGAGAATCACAAGTTTTTGTAGTTATTACTGTCTGACTTTTTAAGTGGTCTGTCTTGAGATAATTGTTTACTCTTAGGATTTTCTTAAATAATAGTCGCTCTTCATTTGAGTTTGCAGCAGTGAATTATTGGATAAGTGTGAAAATTTATTTGGCTCTATAGCTACATACCTTTTCAAGTTTGTCTAAAAGGGTAAGTTATGCATTTCTTGGATATGTTTCAATGCATGCGTTAATTCTTTTCATTTCAATTTGATTCTGAATGACGATACAAATTTCAATTAGAGGGCCTGTATGCAGATATCAGAGGGGTATCCTTATAACCTACATGACATCTTTGTAGATTTCCTTGAAAAATGGGTTTATGTGAGCGGTAAACAAAATTTATTGTCAAACATAGAATCAAACTCTTTCTCGAGTTCATGTCTGCATGAAGTACCTGCTAAAAAGTACATGGAGATAGTACATGGAGATTGTTTTTGGTTTATTTACTAAGTCTTGTTTTACTATCTGGTGCTTGCCTAAGTCTCAAACAAAAAGTTTGGCTGGTGTACATGGGAAGATTTGTTATATGCAGCGAGTTAATGCGTGCCTATAAAAATCTCAAGAAAACAAAACTAATAAAAATTTCATAACAACTAACTAATTTTATAGTAACAACAACAACAATTAAATAGTTGCTATGCTGTTTTCTAATTGGAAAAATAAGTTTTGAATAAGTTGTCTAGAAACCTAGGTCTTGCAAATAATTATGTACAAAAGGTTAATTTTTCCCACTTACTGTATATGATTGATCATGTATGTTCTATAACTCATGGAGGATTTTGTGACAAAAGCTTAGTATTAGTTAATATTTGTCTCTTTTAACCTCTAACTCATAGAGGGTTAGGTGTACACTCAAAAAGTATGACTTTGCTTGCAAGTATGCCTTTCATTTCCTGAAAATTGGCCAAGGCTTGATGAAGTGTACATCATTGACTTCTAAAATATTGCATAATGAGAACCATACTACTGATAATGGCATAGGATGTTTGGTTCAATAAAATTTCTATTTGCATTACTTTTAAAAATGTGTTATTCTCACTCATCCAAAATGTAGCGTTGTCCCTTGCAATTTAGATATAGTGTGATAAATATGAATTACTGTCTATTTCTTTTCATTGTTTTATGCTACCTAAAATAATATACGGTCATTATTATGTGCATTGACGTATCTCTTTTCTGCTCTTCTTTGTTTGGTTTTTCAATTACGGTATCACTTTCCCAGCATTGCTAAGATTTTATTTTAGTTATTTGGTTAAATAGTTGTTTTTTTAAATAAAAAGATATTGTAGTCTTATTCCACCACTAACCGAGCGCATAACAGGTTGTCGATTATGTTTGCATGTAATTTTGGATATTCTTAATATGTGTAGATGGGAGAATAAATCAATAGCATAATTTTAGGATGAGGTACAATGATTTTTCAATAGTATGCTTATGACTTACTTTTTTGAGAAAAAAACTACAGTTAATGACATCATAATTTTGTATGTATCAATTCATTTTCAATGTCAAAGTAAAATATAAAAAGAATTTGTTACATTATTCCCTAAAGCTTCTAAGACCAGATATAGCCTTTCTTTCCAACACGTGTTAGATCCATTCAAAGATATAACCTTTAATGCGTTAGTTGCTTCAAAACCATTGGCTTCGTTATATATTTATTGAAGTTTTCCTACATCTCTTTCAATGTTAACCAGTTCTAAGGTGACTAGAACAAAAGACAAAGAAAGCAATTGTATATTACAAAGAAGGGGCTCATGAATTACAAGTTAGTGCTCAAACTTCAGCATGAGATTTGGTGTGATTTTGTTTTGCTTTGTTGGTTTCTTTAAGTTGTTCCAAAGCTTTATTAGGCCCAAGTTTGATTATGAAACATAATATCTTAATCTAAAACAGATCCATTGTGTTTAGTACTCATACTTGGTTTCATTAAGTAGTTTACATACTCAATGTAGTTAGTCATTTTCCAAGCTTCAATATCATAGAAATCTTAGACACAGGGGTAAACTCTATTGTTCACATACTGTGTGGGTATACATGACAGTGGATAAAGTTGTTACTAATCCATTACATTATAAACTAGGCTTTCAAGGGTGTTATATATTTGTATTACATAAGCTATATTTCTTTAGAAAGGGTGTATAGTTTCTTAAATCATGTCAAACTTACATTTCTCATAATTGCATGAACATTGATTCACAATCATTTCAAACCTAACTGAGTTGCATAATTTCTTATTTTTAATAATCAAGGAAAAATTATTATGTGTAAAAGAAGGTAGTCGGGCAAGTTTGGAGTACATGCCTTTTAATGAAGGATATGCAAGCATATTTACTTTACCAAGTTACTCTTTCGAATTTTTCGAAATGTGTTACCTATGGAATTAGGACAGCACACCAAAGTCAAAGTTCAAAAGAATATATATCTTCTGTGGCAGCAGAACAGGAAACAAGCCCGCATCGAGTCATTCTGCTCTGAGCATGGGAAGTTATTGGTATATGTATCAATTTAACTACTGGTTCTTCAACGAAGGCCTCTCGAGGCACCTGTGAGTGTTGGAATTATAGGACGCGTTGATTGCTCAAAGAGAGGTAGAGGTCGACCAAGATTAACATGAAAGGAAGTAGTAAAAAGGGATTTGAAAGATTGGGGTATATCCGAAGAGCTGGTGATGGATCGGAGCGAGTGGAAGTTAGCGATTTACGTACCAGAACCATGAGCATTGAGTTTTAGATTATAGGACTAGAGAACATGAGCCTAAGACGTAGGTTTAGTCTTTGACCAATATTACTGTTAGTATCATTATTGCTATTAGTATTATTATTATCATTCCTCTTATATACATATACATTTTTATTTTATTTTATTTTACTTAGTTATTATTATTAATTTACCTATTTGACTTTTTTTTAGGGTTCCATCTCTAGCCGACCCCAACTTGTTTGAGAATAATGGCTTTGTTGTTGTTGTTGTTGTGTACGTCTAAGCTTTGTTATATGAACACTAAGGTCATAATCTATGTTTCCATTGCATATCTTTTCTTCCTTGTAACATCTAGCATAGACAACAGAGGATGGATATAAAATAGTTAAAAACTTCTTAATCTCCAATAAAAAAGCATAGAGCAATTAATGTATTATCATTTTTTTAATTTTAGGTTGAGAAAAAAGAGTCTTGGTATATGGTGGTGGAAGTGTAGGTCTAACGGGCTTGATATCACAAACTGTTTTTGATGGTGGCTATCATGTTCTTGGTTATTTAATTTTAACTAATTAATATTTTACATAGATTAGCAGCAATTTTTCTTTTTCCTCTACTTGAATTAATTTGTATATGTATGACTTTTTTTTAAATACGATGTGACAGGATTATACCAAAGGCTCTAATAACACATGATGTAAAATAAAGGTTCCTCGCAAAAATAATCTATATTTGAAGTTCAGAAATTAACAATGCACCATGAATGTGAGCAGATTTCAGGAGATGGCACGGGGAAAGTGAAGATAGTTGCGAACATGCATGAAAGGAAAGGAAATCATTAATGGCCAAAAGCTCAGATGCTTTCATTGCTCTTCCTGGTTAGCTTTTACTTTTCTCGTCATTGAAGCATGATTTTTTTCACATTTTAGTACTAATTAAAGGGAACATAAAGATAAGATTCCCTACATTATAATATTTTGTTGCCGAGAATTGCTGCTGTTGGAGTGGTGAGTCCGAGGAAAATTGAGGAGACTGAAGAAGAGAGAAGGCATCTTAACCTTTAAGGATTCACCCAATGACAATCAGGTTTTCAATTTTTATATTATTTTTATATGTTTAATTAAAATTTATATCTAGACAATGACTGGTTATTATGGTTGCAAAGGCAATATTTGGGTTTGATTCTTCTAGATATGCATAATAGCCAAAGTTCAATAGAAAATAAGTAGCTATAAATTGTGATAAAAGTACATCTATTGATTTTAACATTATAACTTGTGTTAAACATGGCATTTATCGATAGCCATGGTATTTACCGTTTTGGAGAAAGCTTATGACAAATTACCGTGAAAGGTGATGTGGTAATAATAATAATAATAATAAATTATTAAGTTTATAGAAATGAACTAAGTTTAAATAATAATATCAACAACAACAAAAAGAGTCATAATAGTAATAATAAAAACAAACTAATTTTATAAATATTAAATCAGTTTCACAATAATTAACTAAGTTTAGAACAAAAACAACGAACAATAAAATTAACTATAAGTTTATAATAATAACAACAACAACAACAACAATAATAAATTATAAAATATTAACCAAGTTATATAAGTTTTATAAAATATAACTAAATTTGTATATAATAATAATAATAAATTAATTAAGTTTATGAAAATTTACTAAGTTTATAATCATTATAATAAAGTATCAAATTATAAGATATGAATTAAGTTTACTAAGTTTTATACAATATAACTAAGTTTATGTTATTGTAATAATAATAATAAATTAACTAAGTTTAAAATAATAAAAACTGAACTAAGTTTATAGAAATGAACTTAGTTACACAAAAATTGCGAAATGCTTTCTAACGATTAGCAATAACATGCATATAAACTGCAAGTTAAGAAAAATAAAAATCTATGGTTCTAAGATATATTGAAGTTTATTTATTTATTTAAAATCCGAACCAAGTCTTTGATTTGAGACAAACAACCATCAGCGCACAACATATACACTTCTTTGGTTTGATGGATTGAAGTGCATAGAATAGGATCTTCGTGTGCTACAGCATTTGCATGCGTTAGTTTTTGAAGCCTGAAGTGTTGTTGCTAATAGGAAAGTAAGACTTAAGGTGCATGATATTTGAAAATTGAAACTAATGGGTGAGCTTGCAGGTAACATAGTTGAGGCTGAACTGAATGAACTTGCTGAATGTGAGTAGCAAATTGCATCTAAATTAAACTAGATGAGTAGGTGCATGGGTGATCTGAGCTGTCAGTGTCCTAAATTGGGGCTGGTAGAAGCCTGCCTACATGCTTTGAACAAAACTATTGCAAATGAAGTGGACAGGGCCAGCACATAAGATCGGTAATCAAACGTAAATGTAGATTGGCAAAATAGTTCGGTGACTGCGCTAATGTGAGGTGAGGGCAATGGCAATAGGAAGAGCATGCAAAGTTATGCTAATGTGAGGTGAGGGCAATTACAAGATTGTTGGAATATGTAATGGCCCAGGTCGGTGAAACTGCATATGCACTAGGCTGATGAATGCACACATAATTCTATGACCAGGTAGGTGGATAATTTCCTGAATGTGTGCATTATTGTGTGGTGATATCAAGCAGAGTTGGTTGGTGATAAATTCATAAATATGTAGTGTGTTGAAATAATTGAAGGTGCCTTACTGTCGATAGGGATTTGAGGCTGAGTTGGATAAATGATGATTAAGCACCTAACGTGGACCCAAAGTGGATGAGTGTTAGATATCAACTTTAATCTATTGAATTCTACATGTTTCAGACTTCAGTATAAATACCAACTTTGAAGCATATGTTATTTAATTTTCTTCTAGTTTAATGCTTTGCCAAGTGGACACGAATATGTTAAGAGGTGACTATAACATGTATGTTTGCATACATATGTATGAAATGACTTAGGAATTTTACATGAAAGTTTAAGCTAAATGTAAAGGTTAACTAAAAAATGAGCTTTTCATTTTGTGCAACTAAACAACTAATCTTCTTACTGATATATTATGGATTTAAATAGAGGTAGAAGCAAGAGCATTAGGGAGTTTGAGGAATGAAAGATTAGTGAATTTGTTAAGATTATCTTGTCAATGAAATGAGAGGCTTCTTTCAGAACCGACAGTACAAACTTCTCACTCAGCCCCAGTTTGATATAAACCTTTCACTCCATCAACCTGATATTGTTGGAATGGACTCGACTTGGTTGATTACAGCACTTAGCCTCTCCTCGTTACTAATATCTGTTTTGCATATTTTGTGCTGCATGATTTTTGGACACATTATTTTAAGCTAAACGTACACTATGTTAAAATATAAAAGAGAAGAGAATTATAATTTTAGAGGAGAATAGACAATTTTTTTAACTTGCTTTTTGTCTTGCCTATAACTTGCATACAACCCAGCAAAATGACCACATATATATAGTGGTTTACAACCCTTACAAACGGACATAACCTTTTTGAATAGACACTATTTCACTTCAATAGACATGAGTTTTACTTAATAGACACGAATCTTCATTTTAATAGACACGACTTTTCAGTGAACGGACACGACTCTTCACTGAACAGATATGACTTTTCATTCGAATAGACATGACTCTTTATTCGAATAGACATGACTTTTCACATCAGCAGACACGACTCTTTAATTTTGGTTTACACCAACAATGCCTCCCCTAAACCAAAATTCCTTCGAACACCTAATGCAGCAACAATTCTTGAGAAAGCAGTCCCTCCAAGCGGCTTTGTGAAGATATCAGCAATTTGTTCTTCACTTCGACAATACTCAAGACTCACTTCTTCTTCACGAACGAGTTCTCGTAGGAAATGGAAACGTAGACGAATATGCTTTGTTTTTCCATGCAAAATAGGATCCTTTGAGACAGAGATAGTAGAACTATTGTCGCAATAAATGATCGTAGGATCTTTTTGCTTGAAGCTTAGACTTTCAAGAATTCCTCTTAGCCATAAAGTTTGACATCCTGCTAGAGATGCTGCGATGTACTCCGCTTCGGTGGTAGAAAGTGCCACAACTGGTTGTTTTTTTGAACACCAAGAAATAATTCCACTTCCAAGGTTAAATGCATAACCCGAAGTACTCCTTGAATCATCGATGCTTCCACCTAGGTCGCTGTCCGTATATCCAACAAGCTTCACAGGCACATGAGCTTCATAGAAAATTCCATAGTCAATAGTTCCTTTAACATATCGTAAAATTCTTTTTGCAGCTTCCCAATGGTTTGAGAAAGGCTTCTCCATGAATCTGCTAATCAAGCTTACTGCGTACATGATGTCGGGTCTTGTAGCAGTGAGATACATCAAATTTCCAACTAGGCTTCGAAAAATAGTTGGATCCACAAACTTTCCTTCACCATTTTTGCACAATTTCAAACCATTTTTCTCAATAGACTTGATTTCATCCTTCATTGCATTCACCCATTTTTCTTCCTTTGATGCTTCTTCATAAGCGATTGGATCTTCTTCCGCAAAAAATGCAAAATATACATGATCCGTAGTGTCAACTTCTTCGGTTGCATCATAGATTTCTCTCAAGGATCGCGTTCTTCTTTCCGCCGTTGGTGATGAATTTTGCTCCTGCTCAGCCCCATTATTTCTAGGCTATTGTTCTTCAATACCAACATCAGCATCAACACCTTGTTCCAAAGAAGTTTCCTCTTCAAGATTTAGAGTTTGCTATCCAGGTAATTCTGCAAAATCTGAAAAATTATAACAGCCATTTTCATCAAAGCGAACATCTCTGCTGATAATCATCTTCTTCGTCATCGGATTGTAAAGCTTGTAAGCTTTAGTCCTTTGGCTATAACCGATGAAAATGACTTTTTCAGATTTGTCGTCGAGCTTCGATCTTAAAGCATCAGGAATATGAGAGTATGCAAGACAACCAAAAGTTTTTAAATGAGCAACATTTGGTTTCTTGCCATACCAGACTTCATTTGGAGTGCAATCCTTTAAGCTCTTCGTTGGTGATCGGTTGATTAAGTAAACGACACAAGAGACCGCTTCAGCCCAAAAACATGCAGGCAAGTTCTTATTCTTCAACATGCATCTGACCATATTCATTATTGTTCGATTTTTACGCTCTGCGACTCCGTTTTGTTGAGGTGAGTACCTAGCAGTTAACTCATGGTGAATTCCATGATTTTGGCAGAATTCTTCAAACTGAGAGGACATATATTCTCCTCCACGGTCACTCCTTAGATTTTTTATTTGATGACCAGAATGTTTTTCAACTTGAAATTTGAACTCTTTGAAGCAGGACAAGGCATCTGATTTTTCTTTGACACAGTAAACCCAAATTTTTCTTGTGTAATCGTCAACAAATAACAAGAAATATCTGCTACCTCCAAGCGATGACACTTGCATTTGTCCACAGAGGTCGGTGTGAACAAGCTCCAGAGGTGATTGAGAAATCCACTTCGATTTGGATGGGAAAGATTCACGATGTTGTTTTCCCAATTGGCATTCATCACATGCTTCGTTTATCACTTCAAGTTTAGGCAGCCCTTGGACTATTTCTTTGGTAGACATCTCCTTCAAACTCCGAAAGTTTAAATGCCCAAACTCTCATGCCATAACTTGGAAACTTCATCATTAGAAGTAGCAATCATGCACGTACTGCTTACGATGTCAAGGTTGATCGGAAATAATTTGTTGGATCCCATCACAATATTTGCCACTTGTTGGTCGTTCTTCTTCATGCTACATTGATCTCCAACGAATCGAAAATCAAATCATTTCTTCAGCAAGTGACCGACGCTAAGAAGATTGCTACGTATGTCTGGTACATAAAGAACTTCTGACATTTTTTCAACTTTTCCAGCCTTGGTTTTGAAAGAAATTTCGCCAACACCTTGAATTTTGTATGATTTTGCATCTCCAATAGTAACCTGACCATCATCAGCTTCCACAAGACTTGAAAATAGATTTTTATTTCCAGTCATATGCCTACTTGCACCACTATCCAAGTACCATACGTTTTCAACATTTCCATCCGAAGCGATCAATAAAGATTCCGATTTTTCTGCTTCATTGTGCATAAAACCAGCAACTGACTTCTTTTCAGGATGTTTCTCCCAACAACCATTTGCTTTATGACCCGGCTTGTGACAGAAATTACATTCAAAATGTGGTTTTTTGCCTTGCCTTGCGCCTTGTTATTTTGGAATGATGGTTTCTCCTCTTTTGATTCTTCATGTTTTCCACTATTTCTGCTGTTACTTTTACCATGGGATGGGCCTTGACCTTTTGTGGATGTGAACTGAGATTTTAAGCCTTGATCTTGAAAAGAATTTGTTTGTTTACTTCTCATCAAGATCCTAGCCTCATGAGCTTCCAGCCTTCCTTGCAAGCCTTCAAGAGAAAGTGAAGTAATATCATTTGATTTCTCAATTGCAACCACAATATGATCGAACTTGATTGGTAGGCTCCGTAGAATTTTTTCAACGGCTCTTTGAGTCTCCACGACTTTTCCGTTTGAAGCCATCTGATTTATGATGGAAGTGAGACGAGCAAAATACTCTGAGATTTTCTCACTATCCTTCATTTCGAGCTTTTCGAATTCAGCTCGTAGTGACTGCAGGCGAACCTTTTTTACTTGATCTTGGCCAGAATACGTTGTATTCAATATTTTCCAAGCCTCCTGAGCATTTTGCAACTTTTGAAATTCTCTTATAAACTTGAATTTCAAGTGTCTGATAGATTTGGAAGGGAGCCTTCCGATCTTTCTGTTTTTTGCTTTTTAGAAGATCTCTTTGCGCGACTGTGAGTTGCATCTCATCTTCCGGCGCACCAACACCTTCTTCAACAACTGTCCACAAGTCTTGAGATTCAAGACAGAGCCTTATTAGATTGCTCCAATAATCAAACTTTTCACCGTTGAATCGAGGAACAAGGGAGACAAGTTTGTTTGACATTTTTCAACCAAGCTCTGATACCAATTTGTTAAAATATAAAAGAGAAGAGAATTATAATTTTAGAGGAGAATAGACAATTTTTTTTAACTTGCTTTTTGTCTTGCCTACAACTTGCATACAACCCAACAAAATGACCACATATATATAGTGGTTTACAACCCTTACAAACGGACATAACCTTTTTGAATAGACACCATTTCACTTCAATAGACATGACTTTTACTTAATAGACACGAATCTTCATTTCAATAGACACGACTTTTCAGTGAACGGACACGACTCTTCACTGAACAGATATGACTTTTCATTCGAATAGACATGACTCTTTATTCGAATAGACATGACTTTTCACATCAGCAGACACGACTCTTTAATTTTGGTTTACACCATCACACTAGCACCTGCTCTGTCTCGTTCATAACCATCGCCATGCCAGTCCGTACATGCTATTTAATTATTGCCATCATCTGTCACTCAAGTTGCAAGCTTTGGTTCAGTAGTTTGATAGATCTTCATCATATTCAGTTCATATTTCACATTTAGTTCAAACTTCGTTCACTTCAGACTATTGCTGCTCCAATTGTCATTGCTGTTGAATGATATTTTGTTGCTCCATTTTTAGTTCAGTTTCTTATGGAAGTCAGTTGCTTGCAGTTTCATTAGTCTTTCTTTCGGTCTATTGCATATGTTGATGCATAATGTCGTTACAACGGTCTAAGCCTTTGTTGCATCATATTCAACTGAATATGACACGACTGGTCACCATTGTTAATTGGTTGCTTCAGTGTCTCCTTTGTCTGGCCTAGTCCATTCTCCAACAACTGGACTTGTGTTTTCAAATAGCCTACGGTTCATCACTTGATTGGTGATTCTTCTTTCTATACATTCAGGAAATCCCGATGCATGTTGTGCATGCTTCATTCAATTCAGTGCATATTATTTGGTGCATGCTTGATGCATTATTGGAGCAAGTTTCATCCAGACTGCCATGACCCTTCTCTCTCCTAATGTATAGGAAAGAATAATAGACAACCTTCAAGGACAGGTAAATTTGAAAATGAGATATTTTATTTAGTTTTTCAGTGCTCATATAGGTTTGCATGAATGACTGAGAGGTTAGGCCTGAGTATCAACAACTTAAAAATAGAGTTCAGATCGTTTTGATCATTTCAGATCTATAAATTGGATTAGACATAATTGTTCTTATGACAGAATTTAGTTGCATCAAATTTTAAAATAGGACTCGTGTATTTTTATTGTAAGAAACTTTATACATTGTACCATAAAGTCAAATGTCTCGTTATTTTATGTGCTACCATTCTCTCGTCAAATGAGACAAAACCACAACCAAAATGTGTGCACAAATTGGTTATTAAGTATCACATGGTTCAATAAAAGAGCACATACTGTTCCTAGATATGAAAGGTTAAGACATCTTAAAATATCTTACTTTCTTGGTCACACAATGAAACATTATCAAATGCATTTATACCAATCCTAAAATCAATATTTGATTTGACACCAAATGACTGTTATGAAGATGTGCATAACAACTTCAGAGGTGGATTACCATTTCCTAGTATTCCACTTTTGGATTATATCAAACAAGCCATTCTTTTACCAATCAAAGCAACAATTAGCACTCAAAATGGGAAAAGCTTCCTCAAGTACCTGATTCCTTAACTTATTTAAGGTCTGTGCTAGCATAATTCAGGTTTTCTTATTAGATAAGCTCTAGGTGCATTTATTTTTAATCTAAAGAATGAAGGAATAATTGCATTTTACTATATTAGTTAAAGTACTGGTTTGCTAACAAGAGTAATTGATTGTAGACAACAATTGAAATATGAGTCTATACATTTTTGATCTGCATTTTTTCAATTACATATGTATATTTAGGCCAAATGGGTAATACCATAATTGTTGCAAAGAGTATTAAAGCTTCAGCTTGTCTATTGATCCATTTAAATTATTGAACATGTGTAGGTGCGATGTTGTGTGTGCTTGTGCAAGTTTGGTTGTGTGGGCAGTTTGGTGCATGTGTGTATCTGCACTTATATTATTAAGAAAAGGCAAACGCAGGCTGGTGTAATGCAACATGCAACAAGACATTATCTTCATCCATCTAAGAAAAATTCGATGTTTAAAAAAGTTATGTAAATCTTCATCCATTGAATAATAGAAGGTACTACCAATAACCTTTAATTTTCATCACAGTTTTATAAAATTATTTTCAAATTGTTTTGAATTTTCAGAAAGTACTACCAATGACCCAAGACATGCATGAAGAAAGGCTTTGAACAGTTCAAGCTCTTAGCGATGCATTTTGTACTTGTAGATGTTAACTTTGAACTATGTTGTCTTTTGTTATCATGAATATTTATTGAATTGGGTAATTCATGTATTGAACTTATTTTTTGTTAATTGATACTTTATTTTGTTATCATGAATATGCGTTACATTTGTTGATTATTATATTTTTCGTTCATATATTGTTCGAATTGTTGTCTATTTGAAGAAGATTCATTTTATTGTAATTGTTAAAATGTAATAGTGGGGTGCATCAACTATATAGTAAAATAAAGCATAGCTCTTTAAAATTATTATAACTATATGACATAAGTGTTATAAAAAGATAATGCAATGTATAAGGTTGCTGTCAAAGGATACAGCAAATATACGTTATTGTATCTACACATTTTATAACGGCATATATATGCTGTAAATGGATGTAGAATATACTATAAACATGTTGATATATAGCGACAAATAAGTGCTATAGTATAACTATTTTATAGTCGCTACTTTATGCTATGAAATCATACTCTTTTATAGCGGGGTTTTTTGTTATAAATGTGCAATTCTTTTTTCTAATGTGTCGATATACACCATTTATCAAATCGACGTAGTTATGTTTAATAGCGGCTATATGCCGCTGTAAAAGACTTTTTCTTGTAGTGAAAACTGATTACAAAGTATGAAGAAACTTAACCAAGCCTAAATAGAGAAAACTAATTAGAACGTCTAATATAATTCTCGCACATTGAAGAGAAATTATGAGTTTGTTATTAACATCAAGAAAAGAACACCTTAGTTATCAAAAAGGCCATTAAGGGCATTGACTCTGCCATATGGCATGGTGCAAAAATCCGTAATGAATTCCAAATACATTACTAGTTTAAAATTTCAAATTTTAATTTACAAGGTTTTAAAACTAATTTTAAATTCAAAAAATTATTATGATGTCGACGAAAGCTATTGTTCATATATATATATATATATATATATATATATATATATATATAACCGACAACAAATATATATAGAAATTTGTGATACTAACATAACTTATATAAGAACAATGGCATAACGATCGGACATATAAGCTGATACAAATGAATATTACTGTGATATCCCAGAATTTATGGCAATATAAATTTAATAATCTATGATTAAAATTAAATTAATTTGATAATTTTTGTTAATAAATTTGAATTGATTCAATAATCTTCTTTAATAAGTAATTAATTAGTGAATTTATTTTTAATAAGCTAATAAACTATTTTAAATAGATGAGTTTGGTTTTTAAATTTAATTAGTATAGCATATTTTCTAATTATAATATTTTGGTAATTGGGAAATTATAATTTATTTTTGATTTAAGCTTTTCAAAGCTATTTAATAAAATAACTATATGATTTTAAATATATAAGATAAATGTTTTATTTGTTTAAAATATATTTTGACTTATGTTTGAATATTAAAATAAAGTTATAAAAATATTTGTTTTATTTCTTTTTAAAATTTTGATTAATAATTATGATTTGTAAATTGAATATGAAGTTTAAAATACAATTAAAATATGAAACATTTATTCATATAAATAACAAGTAATTTATAATCTCTTTTATAAATTTATTTTAAATGATTAAAAATATTATTTTCAAATGATTGATTTGTATATTGTTTTTATTTATAATTATACTTGGTTTATTCTTTAATTATTATCTAAACATAACTAAGTATTTAATTAATTAAGTTTAAACTTTCATTAACACCTTAATAAAAAATACTAATTACTTAAAAAGGACATGTGTAAGTATGTAAAATCCTAATCTAACATGTGTTGAGTGAATAAATAAGTAAATTAACAAGTGTAAGATTTAAGCCAAGTGTCAAATTTTAATTTTAATTTTCTTTAATTTTCAATTTATCATAAATATTGTTATATAAACTTGCCTTCTTCCCTTTTCTATCTTTTTCTCGTTTTTCAATTCATTAAACTAAGAATTCTTTCAGCTGAAACAATCCTAAAAAAAATCAAACCATAGTCCATCTTCAATCAAAAAAATTCTATAATCATACTCATGCAAAATCAAATGCATAGCAAATATGCTCATCAAATATTTTCTGCATGCAAAAATCTGTTTCCAAAGAAAACCTGCATTCCCCTCTTCAAAGGGCAAACCTGTAAAAAAAATTCTGCATTCTTCAATTCCCTATAAAACAATTTGCATTCCTTAAATCTGTAACTCATTTTCAAAAAGACAAAAGCAAGCATGCATTCAATTCTTTTTCAAAAATTTGGATACTAGAAATCCTGCATTCCATTTTCAAGCACGCAACCTGTATTTCTCTCTTCAATCTGGAAATCAAGCTAGAAAAACTGCATCTCTTCAAAAATCTGGGAAGTGGCCTCTGCATATAACAATCTTTCAGCAAGCAAGCATTCAAGTTTAAAAGTTTTAAAGCAAATCTGCATGCATGTTAACAACATTCAAACAACTCAAGTCTTAAAGCTGTTTTCAAACAAGTTTGCAAAGGATTCAGAAGCTTTCCAAAAACTGTGCTCTGTCTGCATGTTTAAAACAAGTGAGTAACTAAAATTTTTAAAAATTAATTAAATAGGTAAAAGTTGTTTTCATGCTTTTAATAAGAAATGAAAATATAATATGAATTTTTGTGAATATATATATATATATGAATATATTTATGAATGCATGCTTGTTTTCTGATACATGTCTGTTTCTTCAAATTTTAAGCTTCTGCTTGATTTTAAATCTCTTTTATCTTGATTTAATCTTGGTTTAGATAAGGCTGAAACAAGATATGTTTATTACACCATAAACTATAGTTTAAATTTTTTATTTAAGATTAAACAAGCCTGTATCATCTCTAAAGTTATAAACAGATGAACAATCTTTAATCTGTGAAATTTTCAAGTACAACGAATTGAAGTTTCAGGATTATGAATCAAAACATCATGCAAAATTATGATTTTTAAAAGTAAAATTACAATTTTTAATGCTTAAACCAGAGAGCAGTTCAAACTTCACTGTATTTTAAGTTTTGGGTTTGCACTGATGATCTTTGTGTTCGACTGAGTTGAAATTGCTCCTGGAGATGGTGAAGTGATTAGGGATGTTGAGAAAATTATTTGTTTGGTTTGCATTTCATCTTTGAGGTTGTGATTTTGATTCGAATTTCAAAAACCTAGTTTTACTGTGGCTAGAAGAATCGATCAGTTCGGCATGTATAGTTGATCGAGTTCAACTATTTCTAGGGTATTGTTAGATGGTGAGTTGTCGAAGGCTTCGCCGAAGTTTGAGTGGCAACGGTGGCCGGAGACGTGAGAACGTGGCATTGACAGGTTGGATTGTTGGGTACTGTTTTGTTTTCAGGTTTGGGAATGTGATCTCGATCTTCAATTCGAGCAAGTGATGTTTGGGTTGTTGTTTGGTTGGCCTGAGTTGTTGATTGTCGACTGTGGGGAGGTCGCATGGGTGGCCAGCGGTGGCCGAAGGCAGTATACAGGTGCACGGAGCAAAGGGTGGACATGCTGGTGATGTTGGGTTACAGGATTTTGGTTGCTTTGCGTTAGTCTCGGGGATTTGAGTTTTCTGCTCGAAGCAGATAAGTTTTGACTCGAAGTTTTTTTTAGTGGGCTCGAGTATAACTTTGTTTCAGGTTTTACAATATAAACAGAAACCTGTTTCAGTTTTTAAAAATTAGAAGTAAGTTTCAAAATGTAAACTAAAATTTGAACTAAGATAAAAACCTAAATTTAAATATGAAGTCAAATAGTTTAAACCTTGGTTATTGAAATAATTTAAATTTTTAAATTTTAGTTTGGTTTTAAATAAAACAGAAAACCTGTTTCTGTTTTTAAACTTAAAAGAAAAGTATAAATGCAAATTGAAATTTAAACCGAGTTTTTGAAATCTGAAATTGAATATGAATTCAAATTAGTTTGAATCTGAGATTTGAAATAATTTAAGTTTTGAAAATTAATTTGGTTTTAAAACTTTTAAGTATAAAAGTATATTGATTTAGAATTTAAACCGTAAGTTTTAAATTGTAAAATAGAAATTGAAAATAGGTTTAATTTCTAGTTTTTGAAATCTGGAAATTTGGGTTGAGTTTCAGTTTTTAAAATAAAGTAAGGTTTTAAATTTAAAGTTGTTTAACTACTTTAAAAATATGGTTAAATGATTTGAATTTAAAATGGAGTTTAAAATGTAAGTAAGCTTTTAAAGATTTAAGTTAAATCTGGAATAAAAGATTTAAGCTGTATTTCAGATTTGAAATTAAAAGAAATTTTTAAATTGAATTTGTTTTAGAATAACTTGGAATGTTTTAAGAGTGTTTAAATTGATATGAACTTTATATTCTTTTAAACTTATTTTATAAAATGGTTATTCTTTTAAAATATGAGATAATAAGGTTTGAATTGTCTTAAAACTTTGTTTAAGTTAAAAAATTTATTCATTTTAAAATCTTAAAATTTTAAAATGAAATTTAAAGTGAAATTTAAAGTCGATTTGAAACAAAGTGTTTTTAAATACTTTAAATAAGTAAGAAATGTTTTCTTATATTAAGTTAGAACTTAAGAATTTGAATTCATTTAAATTATTAAGTTAATTTAAATGGGTAATTAATTATTTAATTAATTAATAATATGGATGATTAATTAAGTAATAAAGAATTTTTAAATTAATTAATTAAGACTTGAGATTAATTAATCGAGTGATTAAGGATTACTTAAGTTGCAGTTAACACTTAGTTAATTTAATAATTAGTAATTAATTAATTGGTAATTAAATATTAATTAATTTGTAATTAATGATGGTTAATCTGAGTTAATTTCTTAATAATGTAATTAAAGATTTGTTAATGAAGGTCATTAACTAATATTATTTAACAATTAATTAATGTGATTAATTTTGATAATTAATTAGATTAATTAATTAATAATAATCATTTATGAAATTGTTTAAGTTTAATTACTTAATGGAAGTAATTAATGAATTAATTACTTGATGTAATCAATTGGGTTAATGTGATTAGTTTAGATTAATTAATTAAGTTTAATTAATTTAAACACTTGATGATTTGATAATTACTTTATGTAATCAATGGAATTGTAATTACTTAGGGAAGTAATTAATTGATAATTACTGGATGTAATTAAGGATGTTTAATGATGGAAGTAATTTGGATTAAATTACTTTGTAATTATTCAAGGGGTTAGTTAAAGAATAAATTAAGGAGTAATTTATTAATGAAGTAATTAGGGGTAGTTAATTACTGGATGTTATTAATCAAGGGTGATTAATTTATTTGTGGTTCAAATTGAAGATTAATTACTTAATGTAATTAATTTTAATAGAGAGATTAATTAAATTGTAATAAGAAATCATAAATTAATAATATTAATGATGTAATTTAGAATTGATTTATTAAGGAATAACTAATAAATGAAGTAATTAATTAATAAAGGATTAATGTAATTAATTTTAGTTAATTAATTGATTAAGTAATTAAAAGTTAATTATTGTTAAGTATTAAGTATAATTAACTTGTATAATTAATTTTAAAGCTAATTACTTATTGTAATTAGAAAATTATTAATCAGTAATGATTAATTAAAATGGATAATGTGATGGTGATTTATTTAATTGATTTGCAATCAATTAATGGTTAAGATAAGCAGGATTATAATGATGAAGTAATTAATTTAATTCATTTTAAATTAATTTAGATAGTGTGATCATTGGATCATTGCTTATGTATGTATGAATGATATTGGTTGCCTTGTATGGTTTGTAATCTCAGCTATGAGATGAGTAATGTTATATGATATGGATGCATTGGTTGCATTGGGATGATAATATGGATTATCTGTTTATGATATGGATTATCTGTTGGTGATGATAATGTTGATTATCTATTATGAATCTGTGAATTATCTATCTGTGTGTATATAGATAATGAATTGTATTGTTTTAACTTTAAAACAACTTTGCCTTAAAAGACACGTTTTGGATTTCGATGAGACCGGGATCGGGTTTCCATATTTGGATATTCGAAAACCACATCGATCCAAATTAACGATAGGTCATGAATCTGAAGTGAAGATGAAGATTCAGAGTGCAAGGGTTATCGTCGTTAACTCTGAGGGTGATTCCAAAATGAGTGTAACGAGATAATGCCTTCGGTTTCGTTCGAATCCAGAACGAACTTGTATGGATTGAATGCTTTCAGAACATCGTCAGGTGGACGATGAGCATTCTAAGTGATATGTCCTATAAAGGTAATCGTAGCCTCAGGCCTCATCAACTGGGAATGGACAAAACAGGAGAGGTGTAGCAAGGCTAAGTGGGTCATGCCCAAGTAGGACGACATTTACCCCTGTCTAGATGTCCCTTTATTTCGGCTTTGTGGTGCGGTTGCTGATCACAACTGCGGGGTGGTCTTGTTTGAAACTGTTCAGTAAGGAATGGTTCCGGCTTTGTGTTGCAGGGGATTGTGAGTGATCCTTGGTACGGTGATCTAGGCCACGTACTATGACGGGCGTTACCCCGGTAGCCCTGCCATTGTATGGAATCCAAAATCCAATAAGTGCCCTCGGTTTTGATTGTATTACCCACTTTTGTGGCTAGTAGCTGGAATTTAATAGATGTAACAATTTCGGCTATTTCTTATTTACTTGAAAACCCTAGACACTATTATAATATCACTGGATTTTCTATCAAATGTTTTGATTAGCGTAAGGTAGAAACGTTTACATGTTTATGTATGAGAAGTCTTACGTGATACCTTTCTTTCAAAGGTTTTTCAAAGTTAAGCAACTTTAACCTGTTACTCACACCAGACCCATGTCTGACCAGGAGTTTATTTCTGTTTTTCTTAAACTCTTGGGTATTCAAATTTTTACGAGTAGCCAAGGGATTCAGGTTAGCTTTGACGAATTGTGGAGGAGCAATGGAGCAGGAGGCTTCTGCGTGTAGATATATAGTGTTCCGCTGTGTTGGTATCTCTGAGTGTCTTCTGTATTGTGTTTTGAGTTGTAATAACTAGACAGATGTTTATAACTGTCTAGTATGTGATGTATTGTCTGTGTAACTCTAATAATTGTTGTATACTATGTAATATTTATGTTATTAATATAATTTATTCGTTCCGCTATTTGAGATTCTAGTGTTGTTTCTTCTTTCTCTTCTTTCTTTTCTCTTTTCTATCCCTTTCTTTCTTAAAGATGATGCGACTTTCTGGGAGATGAAAGTCGGGTCGTCTCAGTTGGTATCAGAGCACTAGGTTGAGCAAATACCTAGTCTCTGGAGTGGTGTCTGTCTTGAGAGAGCGTATTTGTATTTTTAATATATATTTATCTGTTTCTACCTATCTGATTGGGTTACCTATTCAGGTTTTCCAATATAAGTTATAAAGGTAGATGAGGTAGTGGTGTGTGTAACACAACTACAAATGGTTGGAGTTTGAATGTTTGAGGTTGGAAGTGTATCTGCCGAGACTATAGACCTAATACTGTCTCAAGTGAGTTTTTCTTGGTGTAAGGACTTCATCGATCTCTGAAGGAAACCTGTTAAGGTTCAGAGTTCATTTTTGAAGTGCAGAGTTGGATGAGTTGAGTTTGGATCTATCGGTTGGGCAGAAGCAAACGAGTGATGGTATCTTGACATCTCAGGAAGTAGTAGCTGCGTGATGAGATGCAGTGGCTATGAATGTTTCCGAAGATGTTTCTTTGGAACAAGAGTAAGGAAGTGAGTCTGCTTGGTGATGTGGCTGAGTCCAGCAGGGTGTTTCTGTTTGCTTTGGAGTCCGAGTTTCTCAAAGAACTTGGGATTGGGAATTCTTTGGCTTTGGTGCAAGCAGTGCAGCTCGAAGTGTTCTGTGTTGGCAGGAAGTTTTCTAGCTGAATAGTTTTTCTGAAGTAGAGCTCAGAAGCAGCATAGTGGATCCTTTTCTTCGATGAATTGGCTAGGCCAGCATAAGCTGTTCTGATTGGTATAGAGAGAGCAGTTTTCTTTGGGATATTAGGCTGGGTTGATCGCAAAAGTGACTTGCGATAGTTGAGTGTTCTCTTGAGTTGTTGGAGTTTTTACGGATGTCTTCTAGGAAGTCAGAAGTTTGTCCGCATCTGGAGATCGAGTTTTCTTATCGATTTGTATTCCAGGATTGGTACCTGGTGGTTCAGTTTAGTAGAAGGATGGTTCCTAGAGATAGAGTTGGTGAAGCAACTCAGGTTTCAGAGGAACTTCTGAGTTTTCTTTGTGGATATGTGGAACCATATTTCTGGAATGTGTGGTCCAGTTTGTGCTCGTGCTCTTCATCAGCATTTTCTTCTACTTCGGATCAGAGTTGTGCAGCGGAAGCAGTTTTGGGGGTGCATCTGTTTTCTTTTTTGGATAAGGAGAAGTTTGTCCGGTCTTCTGTTGTTGAGGAGTAGAGTTTGTTCTTGGTTTTGGATTGATCTTGAGGAGATCATTGTGCTGGGTTGTTTTGACCCAGTCTGTTTCTAGAGGAATCAACAAGAGTTGAGCTGATCAGGGGGAATGTTGATAGTCCAGGATCGTCCAAAGAATTTTGTGGATAAGAGGCGGAGGAATTTGGATTCTGGAGTCGGAGATTTGTTTTGGGGTAAGTTTTTCTCCTATCCAAGGAGCTATAACTTTTGTTAAGTTTGGGAAGCTAGCTCCGAGGTGTTTTGGATTTCTTCTGTGTTTTGGTAAGATAAGTGTTTGGTTTTCTAGAGTTGAAGTGCCAGTTTGGATAACTGGGATTCAGTATGTTTCACGTATCTCTGAGGGAGTACGTGTATGAGCTATTTCTGGTTGTAGGACTAGTAGTTCAGGAGGTTTGGTTGTTGAGTCAGACTCGTCTGTAGTCTGATATCTTGTTTAGAGTTGTAGATATAGACGAATAAGAGCTCTGCAGGTAGTAGTATTGATTGTTTGGATTCTATAGGGCGAGTATCCCGATAGTTATACCGGGGAAACTCGTGGAAGTTCTATCCAGAATTTTTCTGGAAGTTAAATTTGTTTTGATTGTGTGAATTGATTGCTTTGGTAATTGGCATATGATTAACAAATGCCGTGTTTTAAAATAAAATCCTAAATGAGATTATTAAATTACCTTTGTTTTAAATTTCGGGGACGAAATTCTTTTAAGGGGGGAGGATTGTGATATCCCGGAATTTATAGCAATATAAATTTAATAATCTATGTTTAAAATTAAATTAATTTGATAATTTTTGTTAATAA
Source organism: Allium cepa (assembly GCA_030765085.1). Lineage (NCBI taxonomy): Eukaryota > Viridiplantae > Streptophyta > Magnoliopsida > Asparagales > Amaryllidaceae > Allium > Allium cepa. The sequence continues at coordinate 622,090,665 of CM060942.1, forward strand.
ATTTGAATTGATTCAATAATCTTCTTTAATAAATAATTAATTAGTGAATTTATTTTTAATAAGCTAATAAACTATTTTAAATAGATGAGTTTGGTTTTTAAATTTAATTAGTATAGCATATTTTATAATTATAATATTTTGGTAATTGGGAAATTATGATTTATTTTTGCTTTAAGCTTTTAAAAGCTATTTAATAAAATAACTATATGATTTTAAATATATAAGATAAAAGTTTTATTCGTTTAAAATATATTTTGACTTAAGTTTGAATATTAAAATAAAGTTATAAAAATGTTTGTTTTATTTCTTTTTAAAATATTGATTAATAATTATGATTTGTAAATTGAATATGAAGTTTAAAATACAATTAAAATATGAAACATTTATTCATATAAATAACAAGTAATTTATAATCTCTTTTATAAATTTATTTTAAATGCTTAAAAATATTATTTTCAAATGATTGATTTCTATATTGTTTTTATTTATAATTATACTTGGTTTATTCTTTAATTATTATCTAAACATAACTAAGTATTTAGTTAATTAAGTTTAAACTTTCATTAACACCTTAATTAAAAATACTAATTACTTAAAAAGGACATGTGTAAGTATATAAAAGCCTAATCTAACTTGTGTTGAGTGAATAAATAAGTAAATTAACAAGTGTAAGATTTAAGCCAAGTGTCAAATTTTAGTTTTAATTTTCTTTAGTTTTTAATTTATCATAAATATTGTTATAGAAACTTGCCTTCTTCCCTTTTCTATCTTTTTCTCATTTTTCAATTCATTAAACTAAGAATTCTTTCAGTTGAAACAATCCTAAAAAAAATCAAACCATAGTTCATCTTCAATCAAAAAAATTCTGTAATCATACCTATGCAAAATCAAATGCATAGCAAATACGTTCGTCAAATATTTTCTGCATGCAACAATCTGTTTCCAATGAAAACCTGCATTCCCCTCTTCAAAGGGAAAACCTGTAAAACATTTTCTGCATTCTTCATTTCCCTATAAAACAATTTGCATTCCTCAAATCTGTAACTCATTTTCAAAAATACAAAAGCAAGCATGCATTCAATTCTTTTTCAAAAATCTGGATACTAGAAATCCTGCATTCCATTTTCAAGCAAGCAACCTGCATTTCTCTCTTCAATCTGGAAATCAAGCTAGAAAAACTGCATCTCTTCAAAAATCTGCGAAGTGGCCTCTTCATACAACAATCTTTCAGCAAGCAAGCATTCAAGTTTAAAACTTTTAAAAGCAAATCTGCATGCATGTTAAAAACATTCAAACAACTCAAGTCTTAAAGCTGTTTTCAAACAAGTTTGCAAAGGATTCAGAAGCTTTTCAAAAACTGTGCTCTGTCTGCATGTTTAAAATAGGTGAGTAACTCAAATTTTTAAAAATTAATTAAATAGGTAAAAGTTGTTTTCATGCTTTTAATAAGAAATGAAAATATAATATCAATTTGCTGTGAATATATATATATATATATATATATATATATATATGAATATATTTATGAATGCATGCTTGTTTTCTGATACATGTCTGTTTCTTCAAATTTTAAGCTTCTGCTTGATTTTAAATCTCTTTTATCTTGATTTAATCTTGGTTTAGATAAGGCTGAAACAAGATATGTTTATTACACCATAAACTATAGTTTAAAATTTTTATTTAAGATTAAACAAGCTGTATCATCTCTAAAGTTATAAACAGATGAACAAACTTTAATCTGTGAAATTTTCAAGTACAATGAATTGAATTTTTAGGATTATGAATCAAAACATCTTGTAAAATTATGATTTTTAAAAGTAAAATTACAATTTTTAATGCTTAAACCAGAGAGCAGTTCAAACTTCACTGTATTTTACATTTTGGGTTTGCACTGATGATCTTTGTGTTCGAATGAGTTGAAATTGCTCCTGGAGATGGTGAAGTGATTAAGGATGTTGAGAAAATTATTTGTTTGGGTTGCATTTCATCTTTGAGGTTGTGATTTTGATTCGAATTTTAGAAACCTAGTTTTACTGTGGCTAGAAGAATCGATCAGTTCGGCATGTATAGTTGATCGAGTTCAACTATTTATAGGTTATTGGTAGATGGTGAGTTGTCGAAGGCTTCGCCGAAGTTTGAGTGGCAACTATGGCCGAAGACGTGAGAACGTGGCATTGACAGGTTGGATTGTTGGGTACTGTTTTTTTTTTCCAGGTTTGGGAATGTGATCTCGATCTTGAATTCGAGCAAGTGATGTTTGGGTTGTTGTTTGGTTGGCCTGAGTTGTTGATTGTCGACTGTGGGGAGGTCGTATGGGTGGCCAGCGGTGGCCGAAGGCAGTATACGGGTGCACGGAGCAAAGGGTGGACATGCTGGTGATGTTGGGTTACAGGATTTTGGTTGCTTTGCGTTGGTCTCGGGGATTTGAGTTTTCTGCTCGAAGCAGATAAGTTTTGACTCGAAGTTTTTTTTAGTGGGCTCGAGTATAACTTTGTTTCAGGTTTTACAATATAAACAGAAACCTGTTTCAGTTTTTAAAAATTAGATGTAAGTTTCAAAATGTAAACTAAAATTTGAACTAAGATAAAAACCTGAATTTAAATATGAAGTCAAATAGTTTAAACCTTGGTTATTGAAATAATTTAAATTTTTAAATTTTAGTTTGGTTTTAAATAAAACAGAAAACCTGTTTCTGTTTTTAAACTTAAAAGAAAAGTATAAATGCAAATTGAAATTTAAACCGAGCTTTTGAAATCTGAAATTGAATATGAATTCAAATTAGTTTGAATCTGAGATTTGAAATAATTTAAGTTTTGAAAATTAATTTGGTTTTAAAACTTTTAAGTATAAAAGTATATTGATTTAGAATTTAAACCGTAAGTTTTAAATTGTAAAATAGAAATTGAAAATAGGTTTAATTTCTAGTTTTTGAAATCTGGAAATTTGGGTTGAGTTTCAGTTTTTAAAATAAAGTAAGGTTTTAAATTTAAAGTTGTTTAACTAATTTAAAAATATGGTTAAATGATTTGAATTTAAAATGGAGTTTAAAATGTAAGTAAGCTTTTAAAGATTTAAGTTAAATCTAGAATAAAAGATTTAAGCTGTATTTCAGATTTGAAATTAAAAGAAAAATTTAAATTGAATTTGTTTTAGAATAACTTGGAATGTTTTAAGTGTATGTTTAAATTGATATGAACTTTATATTCTTTTAAACTTATTTTGTAAATGGTTATTCTTTTAACATATGAGATAATAAGGTTTGAATTGTTTTAAAACTTTGTTTAAGTTAAAAATTGTATTCATTTTAAAATCTTAAAATTTTAAAATGACATTTAAAGTGAAATTTAAAGTCGATTTGAAACAAAGTGTTTTTAAATACTTTAAATAAGTAAGAAATGTTTTCTTATATTAAGTTAGAACTTAAGAATTTGAATTCATTTAAATTATTAAGTTAATTTAAATGGGTAATTAATTATTTAATTAATTAATAATATGGATGATTAATTAAGTAGTTAAGAATTTTTAAATTAATTAATTTAGACTTGAGATTAATTAATCGAGTGATTAAGGATTAATTAAGTTGCAGTTAACACTTAATTAATTTAATAATTAGTAATTAATTAATTGGTAATTAAATATTAATTAATTTGTAATTAATGATGGTTAATCTGAGTTAATTTCTTAATAATGTAATTAGAGATTTGTTAATGAAGGTCATTAACTAAGATTATTTAATAATTAATTAATGTGATTAATTTTGATAATTAATTAGATTAATTAATTAATAATAATCATTTATGAAATTGTTTAAGTTGAATTACTTAATGGAAGTAATTAATGAATTAATTACTTGATGTAATCAATTGGGTTAATGTGATTAGTTTAGATTAATTAATTAAGTTTAATTAATTTAAACACTTGATGATTTGATAATTACTTCATGTAATCAATGGAATTGTAATTACTTAAGGAAGTAATTAATTGATAATTACTGGATGTAATTAAGGATGTTTAATGATGGAAGTAATTTGGATTAAATTACTTTGTAATTATTCAAGGGATTAATTAAAGAATAAATTAAGGAGTAATTTATTAATGAAGTAATTAAGGGTAGTTAATTACTGGATGTTATTAATCAAGGGTGATTAATATATGTGTGGTTTAAATTGAAGATTGATTATTACTTAATGTAATTAATTTTAATAGAGAGATTAATTAAATTGTAATAAGAAATCATTAATTAATAATATTAATGATGTAATTTAGAATTGATTTATTAAGGAATAACTAATAAATGAAGTAATTAATTAATAAAGGATTAATGTAATTAATTTTAGTTAATTAATTGATTAAGTAATTAAAATTTAATTATTGTTAAGTATTAAGTATAATTAACTTGTATAATTAATTTTAAAGCTAATTACTTATTGTAATTAGAAAATTATTAATCAGTAATGATTAATTAAAAAGGATAATGTGATGGTGATTTATTTAATTAATTTGTAATCAATTAATGGTTAAGATAAGCAGGATTATAATGATGAAGTGATTAATTTAATTCATTTTAAATTAATTATAGATAGTGTGATCATTAGATCATTGCTTATGTATGAATGAATGATACTGGTTGCCTTGTATGGTTTGTAATCTCAACTATGAGATGAGTAATGTTATATGATATGGATGCATTGGTTGCATTGGTTGCATTGGGATGATAATATGGATTATATGTTTATGATATGGATTATCTGTTGGTGATGATAATGTTGATTATCTATTATGAATCTGTGGATACTCTATCTGTGTGTATATAGATAATGAATTGTATTGTTTTAACTTTAAAACAACTTGGCCTTAAAAGACACATTTTGGATTTCGATGAGACCGGGATCCGGTTTCCATATTTGGATATCCGAAAACCACATCGATCCAAATTAACGATAGGTCGTGAATCTGAAGTGAAGATGAAGATTCAGAGTGCAAGGATTATCGTTGTTAACTCTGAGGGTGACTCCAAAATGAGTGTAACGAGATAATGCCTTCGGTTTCATTCGAACCCAGAACAAACTTTTATGGATTGAATGCTTTCAGAACATCGTCAGGTGGACGATAAGCATTCTAAGTGATATGTCCTATAAAGGTAATCGTAGCCTCAGGCCTCATCAACCGAGAATGGCCAAAACAGGGGAGGTCAGCAAGGCTAAGTGGGTCATATCCAAGTAGGACGAGATTTACCCCTGTCTAGATGTCCCTTTATTTCGGCTTTGTGGTGCGGTTGCTGATCACAACTGCGAGGTGATCTTGTTAGGAACTGTTCAGTAAGGAATTGTTCCGGCTTTGTGTTGCAGGGGATTGGGAGTGATCCTCGGTACGGTGATCTAGGCCACGCACTGTGATGGGCGGTACCCCGGTAGCCCTGCCATTGTATGGAATCCTTGTATTACCCACTTTTGTGGCTAGTAGTTGGAATTTAATAGATGTAACAATTTCGACTATTTCTTATTTACTTGAAAACCCTAGACACTATTATAATATCATTGGATTTCCTATCAAATGTTTTGGTTAGCGTAAGGTAAAAACTTTTCCATGTTTATGTGTGGGAAGTCTTACGTGATACCTTTCTTTCAAAGATTTTTCAAAGTTAAGAAACTTTAACCTGTTACTCACACCAGACCCATGTATGACCAGGAGTTTATTCTGTTTTTCTTAAACTCTTGGGTACTCAAATTTTTACGAGTAGCTAAGGGATTCAGGTTAGCTTTGACGAATTGCGGAGGAACAATGGAGCAGGAGGCTTTTGCGTGTAGATATATAGTGTTCCGTTGTATTGGTATCTCTGAGTGTCTTCTGTATTGTGTTTTGAGTTGTAATAACTAGACAGATGTTTATAACTGTCTAGTATGTGATGTATTGCCTGTGTAACTCTGATAATTGTTGTATACTATGTAATATTTATGTTATTAATATAATTTATTTGTTCTGCTGTTTAAGATTCTGGTGTTGTTTCTTCTTTCTCTTCTTTCTTTTCTCTTTTATATCCCTTTCTTTCTTAAAGATGATGCGACTTTCTAGGAGATGAAAGTCGGGTCGTCTCAATTACCTTAGCTGTAACAACCCAAAATTTGAGCTATAATAGTTAATTAACGAATTAATTAAACAATAAAATAAGTTTGTGAAATTGTCCGAACTATACCACGAAAGTTGCACCATTCGGTCCGTGGTAATTTTATGAGCAATTTCCATATATAGTTTGTTGAAAGCCAAGCTAGTATGAATAAGTTACGAGAGAAATAAGAAATCAAAATATATATAAAAAATACATATCCATAGGTCGACCTGCATTAGGATCAGGTTGACCTCTTGGTCGACCCCCAAAAAGGGTCCGGTCGACCCGTCTTTGTCACTGGACGAAGAATCGTCCAGTACGAGCCGAAAGTTCTGGAGTCCGTTTTTTGTGAAATCCTGTGCGTTCATGATTGCATCCGAGGGTCCCTAGCGAGCCTATGACATAGTTGCACCAGATTCAATCTTCAAATCCAATGGTCTGAGATCTCTAAGCCACGCTATAAATAAAACCCCAGGTCTAGCTATTTTTCTAATTCAGATTTTCCCCCAATTGGGTTCATTGCCTGAGGTTGAACCATAAATAGAAAAAATTTCTAGGGAGAAAATCTTTTTAATAAAAATATTTTATGCCCTAGAAGGGGATCCAGGAAGGCTAAGGATTAGAGCTAAGGACCACAGGTGGGTGTTTTGTAATTATTTTAGATTTGTAAGCAATTTAAAATAATAGGGTTCTCAATAATTGTAGTTTTTCTACCATTTTGAGACAGTTTTTATATAAGTTTATTACAGTCAGTTTTTAAGTAAATTTCAGAAGTTCTTTTCAGTCTATTTTTATTTAGCTATTTTATTCAGTTATTCACATCTATTTTAAGTTGGAATTTAGCCTGTAAATGTTAGTTTCTTTTTATAGAAATTTAATCCTTTTTATGCGGATAAAATTTTAAAAAGAGAAGAATTCACAAATATGGATTAAAATAGATAAACATTCAATTTACAGAAATCAGATAAAAAATGAGAAAAACTGAAATAAAATAGAGATGGACTAAAATAGGCAAATTTTAGATATTTGCAAGCATAATTATAACAGGTGGTTATAACTAAAAAGAGAAGAGTAACAGTTGCAAGAATATTTATAACACGTAGTTTATAATTAGAAAGAAATAAATATTTGAAGCGACTTATTTTAAAACTTAGATCTTGGATTAAGTTAATAAGCAAATATAGTAATAGCGGCCCGTACCGGCAGCATTCCCTTTCAGGTCTAGGACTGATGGCCTCACACGTCGGTGAGGCTGGGCACGCTTATGCTGATTAAGGTAACTAAGTGGCCTATAGATAAAGGCTCAAATTTGAGGATTTAGGCAATGGGCGCAAAGTTGGAATATTTGTTTGGTAGGACAAGTACCGGTAGCATTCCCTTTCAGGTCGAGGACTGATGGTCTTACACGTGGGTGAGGCCGGACACGCTTATATTGATTAGGGTAAATAAATGTTCTAATAGGGGTGACAGTTAGTGTGTACTGGCGATGACCGAGCACGCAACATCGATTAGGAAAGACCGAGCGTGGGACCAACAGGTTTGGCTCACGGTGACACAACAGAGATGGGAAATACCGATCAATAGGTAGGATTAGGATTTCATCCTAATCAAGATTAGCAGTTGAAATAGGATTAGGGTTTCAGCTAATCACAGTAGTTTAAGACAAGTGCAAACAATCAGAGCAAATAGTCAAACAGAATCAGAAAAAGTATTTTCTGCGAGTTTTATCTTTTCTGTATTTTCCATTCATGCTAGAACTATTGCTTAATCTATTATCTTTATCTTGCTTAGAAGTGTTATTAATTACTTTCACTCACCAGACTTATTATCTGACCTATTCCTCTATCTTTCCTTTTCCTCCCATATGCCAGTAGAGTTGAAGATGGTTGATTTAGGTTGCTTGGAGATTCATTTTCAGAATTTTCTCATTTCAGATGCATTCTTCTGCTTTTTATTTTTTTCATCTGTCTTATGGCACTTGTGTGAGGGATTATTATTGTTATTTTTGTACTCTGATTTTGTGAGACCGAGATGTATTTTCATGAGACATAAGAGGTTTTTGAAACATGTTATATTTTTATGACGTATTTTGAAATGAAGTTTAATTCTAAATGATAAGTTATTATTTAAATGTTTTCCACTGCTTTTACTTATTTGTCTTGTGAATTTTAGTCTCTGTGATGCTCTAGCTATACCTATAATGCACCATATTTTTTGGTGTGTCCTTTTTGGGGATAATAAGGTTGTGGGGTGTTTCATTTGGTATCAGAGCCTATGATTGCAGAATTCTTATAAACTTGTTTTAAAAGTTAAGTATTTTGCAAAGGCAACATATCTTCAAACTAATAGTATTTTTCAGAAAGAAACTCTTATTACAAAAATAGTTTTCAAGTATAAGAGAGTTTTTGTAAAAATCCCCTCAAAGTCTAGTTCAATCTTCTTTCGATTCTTTTGAGCCTAAATTTTCTTTTCTTTGTATAGAATGGCGGACGCCTCAAATCTTCCAGATGGTGTCCAAGTCCTTGGCTGGTTCCGTAGATAACTCCAAGCTACGGCACCCGAGGTGCAAAGGCAAGCGCCTAATGTAGTACCGATGGGTGGGGGTCCCGTTAATGCACCTCTAACAGCCAATTTTGCTAAGCTATGCAATGACTTCGCCAGTCTAAGAGGTAAGAAATTTTCTAGTACGGTGGATTTCATAGACGCATGAACTTGATTGAGGAATACGGAGTGGATATTTAGGCTGTTAGGATTAGAGAACCGATAGAGAATTCAGCTTGCATCTTGGCAGTTGAAGGGAGTGGCCTGTTACTGGTGGGAGATTGTAGCGAGGGAGGGTAGAGACATTGGATGGGTTGTATTTCGAGAAAAGTTTGAGAGAAAGTTCTTGTTGCAAGCCGAGGAAAGCATGCAATTGGAGAAGTTCATTAGTCTGAAGTAGAGGAGTCTTTCGGTGAAAGAGTATATAAATCAATTTAATGAGTTATCAAGGTTCGGGATGCAGCTTGTTAATACACCACATAAGAAGGCCATAAAGTTTGCTAATGCTTTGAAGCAGCCCCTCTAAGGGTCGGCATTGACACATTTACCTATAGGAGTGACGTATGAGTCACTTGTGAAAATGACCCTCATATCAGATGTTGCTAAGGAAGAAGGGGTTAAGGAAGTTCGTAAATCAGAAAATTCTAAGAAGCAGTGGTGGAAGAATAAGAAGGAAAAGAACAAGAAGAAAGGGGGAGGACCTCAAAAGGGATAGATCAAGAAGGGCGAGAAATGTCATAACTGTGGATTGGTTGGGCATTACTCAAAGGACTATAAGAAGGACACAATGAAGGGGAGATCTTACAGCTGTGGTCAGCCTGGATACCTTAGTAGAGCTTGTCCTCAAAGAACAGTGCAGAAAGCAAACAAACCTACGACACAAGTACATGCTTTGGATGCAGCACCTTCTAGTAGTGGACCGGACCAAGGTATGAAATTCTCTGTAGGAGGTTTGATCTCTATTTCGTATTTTCCTATTCGGACTCGTATTGACTCTGGAGCATCGCATTCGTTCATTTCTAGTTCCTTGCTTGATTGTTTGCACTTAGATATTTCTCTAGTTATAGATCCTATAGTTGTTTCAAACCCTATAGGAGGATCGACACATTTATCCATTATTTGTAGGGGTTTGAAATTTTTTATACTAGGCGTAGAGTTTGATTGTGACGCCTACGTACTGGGATATGGGATGATTTTGGTGATGGAGTGGTTTTATGGTGCAATATTGGACTGTGAGAGGAGAGTCGCTAGGTTAGGGACATGCAGCGGATGAACTCTCAAGGTTTCTTACGACCTACATGGGTCGGTCATGTTGTTCTTCCTTTATTCCCTTGATTTATCACTAGGAGATTTAGATTCAGTTTCAGTTGTTAGAGATTTTCCATACATTTTTGAGGAGGTTAGGGGGCTACCCCTTAAGAGAGAGATCGACTCTAGGATCTATCTAAATGACAATGCTAAGATAGTGGCATTTCCTGTGAGACATATGGCTTCTAGGGAGAGGAAGGAGTTAAGTAAGAAGACTGGTGTGCTATTAGAGAAAGGCTTCATCAGACGGAGTATATTTGAGTGGGGGGCACCAGTCGTCTTCACTACAAAGGCAGATGATTCCCTTCGACTTTGTGTAGAATATAGAGAGTTGAATAAGCTCAGAAAGAAGAACCGTTACCCGTTTCCTTGGATAGACGATCTTTTCGATCAGTTGATTGGCTCTTCAGTATTTTCTCAGCTTGACTAAGCCACTGGATTTCATCAGCTTAGGGTCGTCGACGATAGCATCGATAAGACTGATGGTCTAGGACTAGCAGCATTCCCTTTCAAGTCTAGGACTGATGGTAGAGGCTCAAATTTAGCGATTTGGGTAAGGGGTGCAAATTTAGAAGATTTGTTTGTTAGGACCAGTACCGGCCGCATTCCCTTTCAGGTTGAGGACTGATGGTCTCACAGCGGGTGAGGTTGGGCACGCTTATGTTGATTAGGGTAAATAAATGCTCTAATAGGGGCGACACTTAGTGTGTACCAAACGAGCGGCATCGATTAGGGTAAATAATTCACTACGGCGTCCTAAGTACTAAGAGGTGTCTTTTGCTGTGGGACCAACAAGATTGGCTCACAGTGGTACAATAGAGATAGAAAAGGCCGATCAATAGGTAGGATTAGGATTTTAGCCTAATCAAGATTAGCAGTTGAGATAGGATTAGAGTTTCAGCCTAATCACAACAATTTAAGACAAGTGCAAACAATCAAAGCAAACAGTCAAACAGAATCAGAAATAGTATTTTCTGTGAGTTTTATCTTTTCTGTATTTTCCATTCATGCTAGAACTATTTCTTAATCTATTATCTTTATCTTTCTTAGAAGTGCTAGTAATTACTTTCACTCACTAGACTTATTGTCTGACCCACTCCTATATCTTTCCTTTTTCCCCCAAAGGCCAGAGAGTTGAGGATGGTTGGTTGCTTGGAGATTCATTTTCGGAGTTTTCTCATTTCAAATGCATTCTTCTGTTTTTTATCCTTTTCATTTGGCTTATGGCACTTGAGAGGTATTATTATTGTTATTTTTGTACTCTGATTTTGTGAGACTAAGATGTATTTTCATGAGACATAAGAGATTTTGAGACATGTTATGTTTTTATGACTTATTTTGAAATGAAGTTTAATTCTGAATGATAAGTTATCATTTAATGTTTTCCGCTGCTTTTACTTATTTGTCTTGTGAATCTTAGTCTATGTGATGCTCCAACTATACCTATAATGCACCACATCCTTTGATGTGTCCTTTTTGGGGATACTAAGGGGTGTGGGGTGTTTCATTAGCTGTGGCCTAGTTATAACACCTTGAATGTTGAATTGGAAGATCTCCCAGAATCTAGTTCCAACTCTTCTAGAAAGTTCCACAAATGGAAGAGATCTATGCACCATTATTTAATTTGATTTAAAATCCATCTTTGTTTGAAAATTTTGAAGAAGGGGTGGTTTTCTATTTTTGGCCAGTAGTATAAAGGAGGGTGGAGGAAAAAGTAAACAAGTATGGAAGCGGCAGTGGGTGTAAACTGGAAAAGAACGAGAGAGGAAAATGAGGATCTAGATTGTTTCTGTTCTCCACTAATTCAGTCCCAAAATATCAAGCATATCACCCCTTCCTTCCCTCTTATTTGGCCGGCCACAACACATGCCTTACAGGCTTGCATGTTACTTCAAACTATATCGGTTAATTTAAATTTAAAAAAATTCAAATGCAACTCGATATCGTATATTGATACATGTGTGTCTAACTTTTATACATGTACAATTTCCAATATTGATTAAGATAAATCAAATAAAAATTCATAATGAATAGTTCAGTAACATTATTTAACTTATAAAAAAATATAATTTAATTATATTAGGCGGTATACAAAGTATTCGACATTGTGATTATATGACTCATAGGTGTAAGTTCAGTTGCCAATTAATATCGAACAATTTAAATATTAACGTTTACATGTCATCTTAGTTAGTGATGTGAAAGTTTGGGCGAATTTATTACTTATAAAGTTTTAGTAAAATCAAATTTTACTATTTCATGCGGTCCACAATAGTGACAATTATTTACATGAGTTCTTTTTTTCAAAACTATAACATATTAGGACTTATAGAATTTGATATTAATCAAAATTCCAGTATCGTCCACATTCAACTCGTATAGTCCAAACAAAAAGTCTTCGGTTCAATAACAACAATTACTATTAACCGAACTACTCTGGCCAAAGAAATGGACTTTGAGTTGACTACAATTGATCTGATACGAATCTTATATAACTGAGGATACAATTTTTTATTGAATAGTGTTTTACTTCCAATGCTTCAACTCAGCCCAGCTACAGTCATTTGATGGACGCCGCATCATGTTTTAACTATAAAGTGGAGTGTCCATATTGAATAATAGTTTTCACAAGTCGGAAGAACTATGTAATATTGTCACTTCGATATTCTCTGTTTGAGGTTAGCTATAGTAACCAACAAAAAACTATCGCACGAGTTATTTCATAGTTATCCAATAACTTTCAATGTGTAAATCCTTGATAACCTCAGCAGCCATGAGTACACTTCCCAAAATTTGGAGAGTGTAATATATTCTAGTCTCAACGAATGTGTCAATATCCAATCTATATACATTTATATATGTATATTTTCATTATGATAAATTTCTCAAGATTACAACACACTGTGCTTATTATCACAAAACATATCATTTATGGATTTTATATTAAATATACTTAAATTAAATAAATAAATAAATAATATAACACATCATATCAAGTATATAATAGAAAGAAAATACATTTATTTCGAACGAGATTTTATTACAGTATGAATAATTTATAGTAAATCATAGAATTGTCCTATGGTGTATCCCTAACTCAATCGATCTCTCACTTGCACTTGGAGCCATTCATGGAATCTCTATCATATCCATTCAATCAGTTTGAGAGATCTGATCAATTCATTCTCTTCGTAAATGGATCTGCTATGTTGTTTTAATTATTTATCCTGTTAATCAACTATCTCCGATGATGATAAACTGCTTTTATCATATGTAACTATTCAAAATATGTTTCTCAACTTATAACGAGCCATTATCATTACATTGTTATCACGTAACAACGATGTAGTATTCTTAGTACTTGAAATACGTGCACTTACAATTATACATTGCTTATATTATGACATTATTCAAGGCGACATACTTAGCCTCTTGCATTGAATCAACCACAAACTTTCATTCGGAAAATTTTCAACTTAAAGCTTTTAACTAAGGTTTGAATATGAATTTAATATTGAAAAACATTACTTATGAAGCTCGAGTCCAATTACTTCTTCATTAGATGCTCGTTGTTTTCTATATACAATTCTCTATTATTTTGCAAATACTTGAGAATACTCTTAGCTTTCATATATCAATCCTAATTTGGATTTGTTACTTGCTTTATGTATCAAATACATAAGCTAAATACGATATTGTTGACAATACATATCAGTCCTATTGTCAATACATGAAGCATCCATCTTACATGTTCCATATTAAATATTTTAATATGGCATTTGTGCCTATCATTTGGACATTCTCAAAATCCTTTTATTCCGATTTTAAAAGATATCGTTTATAAATCAAATATTAAGTATTAAGCAAGCAAACTGTAATGATTTTAACTTGAGTTGGATGAATGCCTAATATATCTTAGTTCAAGTGAAAACAAACGATATTTGAGTAGGATGATAGCCTATTCATTCACGCTAGTCAAGAATTCATGTGAAGTCAGTTATGCAAATTGTTCTATCACCAAGTCCTTTAAAGCAAATTCACAAGGTCATGCAAGTCCAAACGGACATTAAAGTTCTAGTTCAAGCTTTTTATTTATGCAAAGAGTAAAATGAAAATGAGAAAGAAGATCAACGTGGAATTCGCATCAAATTCAATTCTCCATCTTTTTGTAGAATTTCTAGCGTTTCTTTTTGTACTCCCTTCTTCGTTTCAATATAGTTTTAGCTTTATTAATTTCTAACAAGTTTAATACATATTCGCAATAAAACGAGAATTTATATGAAATAGAAAGTGATGAATTACAATACCAAGAAATCATGATGTCAATTATTTGTCAATCACTTTCCAGATAATTTATTTCAGGTCACTAATTGCTCAATATACAACACCAACAAAATCACTCGCATAAACCAGTATCTTGTTCATTTAGACATTTTAGAACAGTCCGTAGGCGCAAAAGAAACCGTCTTCCTCACCAGATCATAACCAACATGGAAATTCTGCTGTACAGTATTTCCAAATACAGACATCCCACTAGTCACCATCATTACTAGGCAAACCAATCCATCTGGACGAGGTGCCGTGTACGTGTTATATGGCTTCATCACCAACCTTGCACCTCCCTCAAAGTTAAACGTCATAGCAGGAAACTTATCCCTCGACCCTGCCCTAAAACAGTAGAACGAGTTGCCTGGGTCCATGGTTATTGGAATCTTAACAATAGCAGAAACTTCATCAGCAAGTTGTTTCACCACATTAGCCTTTAATAGCGTGACAGTTGTGCCTGAATCGATGAACATGTTCCCCTTTTCATTTGGGGATGCCTTTGCGTTTATCGTCTTACTTCCAATGGAGATACTTTCGAGAGTGATGATGTAATTTTTAGGGTCGACTAATGGAATGGATACTGCGTTTTTGCCGGAGATTACGGCCGCGTCACCAAAGTGCATGGTGCTGAAGGATGAATTTTGGTAGAAGGGGACTAGACAGTGGGAGAATCTTCCTTTGATGAGGGGGTTTAATTGGGAAACAATGGAGATGGGATTGGACCTAAAGCCGGCTATGCCCACTTGATTTCCGTCTATGCTGCCGCTGTTGTTGTGGCCACACCCGAATACAATGTTTGGTATTGATATGGAGCGACCGTCTGTTGTGGCGAATGTGATTGTTTCGCTTGAGAGAGTGCCTGTCATTTAGTATTGTATGAACTATGAAAGAAAAAAACATGTAAATATAGTGGAAAAAAATGATATGTACATTTTATTAAACACGAGTAAAAATATACTGATCCCAAGTGTCCTGATTAACAATACCAACTGTTCTGATTAACAATCTTGACCCCATTGAACAAAAATGGAAAAAATTTATGTAAATAGGGGAAAAAAGTGGAAAGAAATAAAGAAAATGGTAAAGTAATCAATTTTTTAACATGATTATTAATTTGCCTACAATCAATACGTTTTTTTTTATATTTCAGAACTTATCAACAGATATGAAATCTTAAAACTTTTATTTATTATTTTTTGTAATTTTTAAACAATGTAAATTTTATTTTTAAATTTTTTTTTGAAACAACAACAATAATGTAGACATCAAATTTGTATAACTTAAAAGTATTACATACCTTTTTTTTTTTTTTTTTTCCCTTTTTGTGAAATCCGACTTCTTTAATGTTTTTATTATATAATGTGAAAAAAGGTAAACAAAATCTTTCAAGTTAACGTTTTGTCGCATCATTTATCATATTTTTTTGAATATTTTATTTAATTTGTTTTCTTCATTTAACAATCATCAAAATAACTGCACCTATATATCACTATAAAGCGACCTAAACCATATTAGTGATACAACTATAAATCTGCATCAACATGGGGACAAAATTGATCAAAGAAAGCTACATGAAGATAAGTAGAGAAAATTATATATACCAGCGGTAAAAGATCCTTCAACATAGCCAGCAATATACTGGCAAGTGGAACCTTTAGAGCAAGCAGCTGGATCAACAATCTTGCAAAAACTTGAACCACAAGGAAGCTCTTTGTACGTGGAAGAGGCTTCAGGGTTGAACACAGGAAACGGCCTACCATTGCATTCAGTACATGGTTTGCATCTCGACCACAAAAGATCGCTTCCTGTGTCGAGGATCGCACGCACTTTTACAGGTGGTGTGCCAATGGAGAATTCAATTAAATGGTCTGCATTGTTGGGAAAGAGTCCCAGTTTTGGA
Source organism: Allium cepa (assembly GCA_030765085.1). Taxonomy (NCBI): domain Eukaryota; kingdom Viridiplantae; phylum Streptophyta; class Magnoliopsida; order Asparagales; family Amaryllidaceae; genus Allium; species Allium cepa. The sequence goes on from CM060942.1 coordinate 622,106,846, forward strand.
GATTCAGCTGCTAGTATGGAAAAGTTGCTATGGTGATCGTGAGTCAGCTTGATGCTGAAGCTTAAGGAGCTTGTAAGCATTGGATGCAGCAAAAGAATGAAAGTAAATGGAAGAACTAGACATGCGACTTCCATTTTGAGGATTTTTCTACTGTGTTTATGCATGAGAAGGAATTGGTCTTTATACAGATACTAAAATTTGAAGATGATTGAGAATAATTTAAATGATCATGAAGTATTTTACGTATTGATTAGGTCGTGTATGGTACATGCATCCCTTTCCATTTATTCGGAAAGATTTTATTTTGATCATAGTTCATTGTCTCTGTATTCATTTGAATTTATAACATGACAATATTGGGAAGATAGCAAAAATCGTGTCTTCTAGCTGTTACGTAGAGAGGTTGAACGTCAAATTTTGCTTGAACATGATCACGCACTTCGCAGTTTTGGTTCGTGAACAATATTATTTGCATGCATTCAATTGGAGATGCTGAAATAAGAGGGGCAAATGAGGTACCAAATAAGAAAGTTTGTACATTATAGTGAAGTAATTAAATGAATTAAACTAATAAAATCTTGCTTTCTCCATACAGATATTTTCCCTTGCTCTTTTCTTCCACCAAGAAGTAAAAGTAGAAAGTTCTACCAAAAATTCGTTTTAATAATCAAAACAATACCACGCATTGACAACAAATATAGAATATGATAAATTTATACCTTGAATTTCATAATCTTATATTTTGCCACCGTTCCGAAGCCACGAGAAGGACGTAGGAATACTGTAGAAATCAAGTTGGGCATTGAAAATTACCCATGTATTTCTTGATATCTTTGTGCATAACGTGAGTAAATTAAGATGTCAGAAATTTTCAATGTCTTTCCAAACCAAAGAAAAATGATCGGAATTTTCAAACGCTCTTCTGACAACTTTGAAAATTTACGATATAAGACTATTGGATTGAGAAATGGAAAGTTCCAACCATAATCAACCCGACCTGACCCACTGTCTTCCTCATTTCAGTTTTCTTTTTATCCAAATCAAAATTAATTCCAATCCTTAAATCTCCCGTCGCACGTCATCGTTCTTCTGCACGTCCTTCGTCGCTACTTCGTCTGCATGCATGAGAGAACTCCGACATCATCCCACCACATTCGTTCCCCACTAACTCTGCATGTCCCTTCTGTCTGCTCCAACAACCAACTGAATAAGCTAACATTTTACACTTAGGTGTGTGTGTATGTATATATAAACTCTACTGTAAAAATCATTCTAGGCTTCCGCTTAGGCCCGGCTTTGGCGCTAGGATAGTCTTACCCTTTTGGATATTCGCCTAGTTCACAAATTGCCTAGATGATACGTACTGCATTATCTAAGAATATAACCGGTTTATAGGCACCATATATGCACCAATTTAGTCTTGATGTCTCTTATAATCAATAAAATGTTTGTTTTAAGCGATTTTGTCTCCATATTTGCTTCTAAACTAGTCCAAACCCATGATATCTCATTGTAAATTAGTTAATACTAAACAAAATATTAAAATTTCATCCTAAATGCATGGGTTTATAAAAACACCTAGTTTCAATTAATCATCAATTAATTCTCATCTAAATGATTAATCTTTAGTCCATTATTACCGTCCAACATCCGTCTAGCAATTTTTACAACCTTGATTATGAATATTTTGATTATTTTATAGATTATGTAAAATTGATGTTTTTAATGCATCTACTAAATTGTTATATTTTATATTTATGTATTTGTTAAGCGTATTTGATATTTGTGAAATTGACATTTGCGTTAATCATTGTATATGATATAACTACAAAATCAAATGGAAAAATGTGACATTTTCTTGAACCCATAGATATTTTGACCCTGGCTGTCAAGTATTGTATATGATCGTTATATTAATATATTAAAAAAAATCAATATTCATCTGATACCATATTTATCGGATTTGTTCCAGTATTGAATAGGTTATAAGCACGATAATATCTATATTTGGTGAATCATTCATACTCGAACAGTCACAATATTTCAAAATACTTCCTTTTTGCTTTCCATGTAGTCTCTTTTATGTAAGTCGCAGAGAATAAGAAGTACCACCTTATCTTTTTTGAATCGTTTGGGTTGCAATGATTTGTGAGACGTAAGTATTGTTGTGTTTATAATGGTAAGTAAGACGACTGATCGTCAGAAAAAGGTTTAGTCTTGTCATTGTCACTTTAATTGCAAAATTCTAGATGGTTGGAAATTATTTGTAAAATCCATCGTTGTGAAAGGATAGCGATGTCCATTGTTATCAAATTATTCGTCGTGAAAGGATTGTGACGTCAACTAATAACTCAAGGTATTATTAATAAAAAATAATGAGCGATATTATTTAAAAATTATAATAATATAGTATTATTGATAAAAATACGGTATTATAAATACAAAATAATAATATATTGTATTATTAATAAAAAAAAGTAATAAAGAATGGTGTTGTATATAAAATATAATAGTATTTGGCATTATATTGATAGAAAATAACAATATAAGTTGTTATGAAAAAATATAAAATATAATAATATATGGTACGATTCGTGAAAAATAACAAATATGGTATTATGAGAAAACGTAAAATGTTATTAATAATATAAATTAATAATATATGGTATTATTAATAAAAATAATAATCAATGGTTGTACTTGTAAATGTAATAAAGTATTGTATTATTGTTAAAATTAATAATATAATAGGAGGGGTAAATGAGGTACATAATAAGGAAGCTTTTACAATACAGTGAAGTAGTGAAATGAATCAAACTAATAAAATATTGCTTTGTTTTCTTAGATTGTTTTTTCCCATATAGGTATTTTCCCTAATTCTTTTCTTCCACAAAAATAGAAGTTCTACTAAAATTTGTTTCAATAATCAAACGATACCACTCATATTTTTCTTCTGCGCCTATGACGACAAATATAGAACATAATAAAGTATAATTTTTATGTATTTCCCAAATGTTATATCTTTTTATATTGAAAAATTAATCATTCGTTTTCAATACTAAATCACATGAACTTAACTGTTTTATGGTATCTATTGGATAAATGTAAAACTCAATTTCATAGAAGTCAGTATTTTAAGAATGAAACATTTTTCTAAGAAAGTAGAAGTGAAAATCCATGTTCATAATATGCATTGATTTAGAATTCTTTTTAGTGCCTTGAATTTCACATCTTATGTTTTCGGCACCATTCTAACTTCTTCGGGTGGAGCATGCGAAATTGAACTCAAGCTAGGCAATGAATACCTATATATAATGATCAACAAATATTATGGCATCGGAAATTTCTGATGACTTTCCAACACCAAAGAATAGTGGCCAGAATTCTCGGATGTTTTTCCTACAGTTTTGTAAATTTTCGATGTAAAACAATAGTCTTGAAGAAGCATTGGAAAATTCCAACCAAAACAGACTCGACCCACTCTCTACCTCATTTTAGTTTTTATTTTTCCCTAAATCAAGATTAATTAACTCCAATCACTAAATCTCTCCCACCGCATGTCATCCTCCACTCGCCCAAGCTATCCACTAACCTAGCGCTCTCGCTGCCTAAGCTCCATCATCGTTCATCTACACATCTTTTGCCGCCAATTCGTCCGCTGTGAGAAAACTTTGATGTCGTCCCGTTACGTATGTTCCCTATTGCCTCTATGTGTCCCTCTTATCTTCTCCAACAACTGACGGTGTCCGCTAACCCTCTACATTTAAGAATATATATTATAAATATTTTGATTACTTTATATGTGACGACCCAGAATTTTGAACAATTTAAATTGGAATAATTAATTGATTTTAAATATTAAAAGATTAATTTTAACTTGAATTCCAGATATAAATATTTACTGGATAATTAATTCATTGAATTATATAATTCGAAATTGGGTAAGATGTAGAATATGAAGTTTTAAGTCTGTTAAAATATAATTTAAAGGCTTATAAATTTATAATGATGATACTGAAGATAATAGAATGGTTGAAATTTAATTTAAAGTAATTTGTTCAGTTTTAATAATATATCGTTTAAATTGACATTTAGAAATAGCCTTCCGGGGCACAGTCTCGGAATTTGACAAAACCAGTTCCATTGGATCCGTAATATTTAGTTATTACCGGATTTCAATTTTCATAGCGTTTGGATTTACAGTTTGCACGTACGGGTGAGAAACGTGTCGAAATTAAAATTGATAATTAAATATTTTAAATTGATTTAAAAAGCTAACTTCCACATACGATCAAATTAGCCTCCGAAACACATTCTGTTGTGTTCGAAATGCGGGTAAAACCTTATAAACGTCTGTCGGCATGTCTGATTCGGGGTTCGGGATTTCGCGTTATACGACTCGAGATATTTTCAATATTTTATAATATAATAAAATTTGAAGTACATTATTAGTCAGAGATATTTTTTTCCAACAATCGTACTCAAGAAGCCTCTAGCCTTCGTTATTTTAATCAAAACCCGCTTCCTTCTTTTACAATGCATTCTGAAATTTTCATCTCAAAAACAAAATTATGGTCGAAGCCCTTGTCATTGAAAATCAAATCCATTTCCCTCTTTAGTCTTCAATTCGCAAAATCTCAAGGGACGAAATCAATTTCGATTTCGTATTGAATCGCAAGTCTTCGATTTTTGTTTGTACTGGAGCTTGGCTAGGGCTTTGTTATAGCGACGAGACGCGCGCGGCGAGTGGGTCGACAGTCAACGTGAGGTTCTCTGTCTAGGGTTTTGAGCATGAAGTCGCGTTCGACTCGATGTAGGGGAGGGCGACTCATTTGGCAAGTGGTCGGAGCATCGAGGGAACCTCGATCTGGAAGTCGACGACTTCGACGCCGGCATTGATGGGGACGTAGTGACCTGCTGTAGGTCGTAGGGGATGTCTTCATTCGTTCGAATAAGCGAGGGAGGGGGTGGAAGCCTATGCTAGTGATGGAGTCGAACATTGGGTTGTGGTATCTCTGTAGATGGCAGGTCATGTTTGAGCAGAAGGTATTTTCACGATCCGTTTGTTTTTAATTTAAATTTAATAACCTATATAAATTACAGAAAAGGAAAAATATATGAATGTTGTGCAGTAAACTTTATAAAACAATCCTATTTTTAAACTAAAGTATAAACTTGAAAAGAGTTTTATTTTATTAGAAATAGTGTATTGAGGGAATTAAGTAGTTTAATTAACTTATGTTAATTATTTAAGTTGCTAAAGGATTTTTAGGGAATGTTGTTAGTTAAACTAAATTTTTGGTCAATTAAATTTATGGTAAAAATAAAATTTATTCAACAACTTGTTTAATTTATTTTAGTTACAAATTATTAGTTTAAATAAATAATTTGCTAATTAAAATTTACTAGATGGAAATTGATCATTCAATTAGTTCAAATATTAATAGAATCGTATAATTGTTTATACAAGGTTAGAATCTAAAAGGAAACAAGCCGGATGGGAATGGATTGCGAAAAACAAATCAAAGGTGAGTAAATCTCACGCTTTTGAATTTCTATTTAAATTTAAATGGTTAAATTTAAATGATTGGTTGAATGATTGGTTTGTTTGATGTTCTATATTATATATGGTAGTATAATATATATTGGGTGATTGATATTCGATGATGGATATTATTGGAAATTGGAAGTTGAATGATGTGGTTTGCTTGAATATTTTGGTATCCTGAGTTATCGAAATATATAAAAACTTGGATTTTTGAAAAGAAATATAAGAGTGAAATTTTGAAAGTGAAATAATTATAGAATAAAATAAGAATGATTTGGAAAGAAATAAAAGTGATATTTAAAAAAAATGGAGTTAAATTGTAAGTAGAGATTTAAAACAAGTTCTAAATCAAAGTTAAATATAACAAATAAAGTTTTTAAATATTAAGTGTTTAACAACTTGAATGTTAAGGTGTAATTATAAATTCCTTTAAGCTTCTATTATAAAACGAGTACTTAATTTATTCAATGGAGTAAATAACGATAGTTAATTGCATGTTGAGATTTATCGAGAATGATTAATATTGTGGTTTAATTAAAGTAATTAATTTAGATTAGGATAAATTGGAATATAATTGGAAATCATAAATTTATATAATCAACGATGTAATTAAAGATTGATTAATTAAGATAAATTAATCAGAAATAAGTGACTTAAGAGAAGTTAATTAATATAAGTAATTAAGGATTAATGTAATTGAAATAGTTAATTAATTCATGAAGTAATTAAGATTACTTATTGATTTTGGTTAAGAATAGTTAATATCGTGGTAATTAATTAAAGATAATTACTTGAATGCAATTGAAAGATAATTAATCCAGTGTGATTAATTAAGATGAATAATAAAGGGTTGATCAATTAATTGATTTGAAATTAATTAATATTGAATGAAGGAATCCAAGTGGATGAGGTTAATAATTCAATCAGGATTAATTTAATTAATTTGGTAGTGATTAGGCTTTACTTATGGATGATTGAATGGTATTGAATGCTTTGAATGAGTTGATATCTCTGATATGAAATGTTGTGTTTTTCATTTGGATAACTTGGAATAGGATGGTATGAGACTCGAAGAGACCGGGGTCGGGTATTAGGAAATACCGAAACCACTTCGAATTTTTATAAATTGATTTGTGAAATCAATAGGATGGAATGAAATGATTTAATTAAATTGGATTATTTTATCTAAGTTTGGTACTTAGAGATTGATGTGTGGAATAAGTGTTGTCTGTAGCAAATTGTGAATCGGTTAAACTGATATAAGTACCCCGGGTTTATATAAGTTGTTTGCTTTGGTATTCCATGTTAGTTGGGTTTACTCACGCTGGTTTCCAGCCTGACCCGGGTGTTACTTTGGTGTAATGCTCGGGTCAGGCCGAGTATTACAGATTTTCAGGTAGGTACGTTCTGGAGCTCAGGTGGCGAGCTGGATGGCAATAGCGTATAGAGTATTTCTGTTGTACTTATATTATTGTTAATCTGAGACATGATAATTGTATATATTTAGTGACTGTATATATATATGAAACTCTGATGTATATTAAATGTAACCGACAGATATAGTATTCTTTTGTAAACTGTTATTATTTATTATTATATTTTATCCGCTGCGACTGTGAGTTGTTGATGTGTCTGTTCTTCTTCTTCTATCTATTTCTTCTTTTTCATAACTATCTGGAATTTTCGGGTTCGAAAATTATAGGTCGTTGCATTATAAATTATATAAAATTGACATTTTTGAAATATCTACAAAATTGGTACATACTATATTCACAAATTTGTTATATGTATTTGATATTTGTGAAATTAACATTCGTGTTAAACATTTATTCCATTATATATAAACCATAATATGCAACCATTCCCTTCTTTGCTCATAGTCATTTCATTCCAAATATTGCCTTCTCCATAATATGGGGTTTCAATTTACAATTTAGACCTTCCATGTTTCACATTTATGACTTCAATCCTAAGATCAAAGAATCGAATTAAGGCTGTAGCATACAAAAGGTCAATTTTTTATTACCTCCAATTAATTCTAGATTCAATTTGCCATATCCTAACGATTCAACCCAGATATTAGAGAACTAAATTAAGACTACAACATACAAAACATCAATATTTTATTATCTTCAATTAATCACACTTTAGCCTCTCATTTTCTTACATTACAATAGCTATAATCGTTTATGTTCTTTCCTTATATAATGATCTCTCATTTTCTCTTGCTTTAGTTTTCTCAAGGAGATTAATTCCTTTTATTATCAATGATTAATTCCATGTTTATTCTCATAGTTTCTCACACATATGGTCTTAATCCGATACATTCTTTCCTTTTAAAGTACTTTTCTCCTTTTCTTTTGCATTAATTTTCTCAAGATAGACCAATTCCTTTTATTGCCTCCAATTAATTCTATGTTTAGTCCCTCATTTTCTCACATTACAGCAGGTTTGAACATGTTGATTTCTTTCCTTTTATAATAGTTTTTCTCTCTTGCTTTAATCCTCTCAAAATAGATCCAAAACTCTTAGGCACGAAACGACACTGATGCCTCCTTAGTTTTCATTAACCCATCTCTAATCGTCGCTATTTCAATTAAGACGGCGAGCGTCTAAGTGATCGAACATCTTAGGTGTATACTATCGGTGGCTATTGGTATGAATTTATAAATTTGTAGTTTTACATCGCCTTATTATGATCAGGTGTTCAATATATTTTAAATATACAATGCTTTTTAGTTTCTTTTTTCAGCTTTTCCGATAGTTTAGTTAAATTTCTTATTCCTCTATCAAATTTGTTGCGGATTTTTATTGCACTTTTTTTTGTAAATTGGTGCTTTGGAAAGCTATTTTGAATTGAAATTCCTACGAATGTTGTTTGAATTTTATAGAAATGAAACGTATCCTACATTGGCTAATTACGTATTTTGCATATTATGTATTTAAATGTTTTATCGCACATGCATGTATATATGTGTGTGTTATAACAATAGTTTGGAAGATAATGTTCCATTTTTCATTGTGTAGTTCAAATCAAAATTTCAAATTATATCTTCAATGATGTCCTTCTTATAAGCTTTAGGTTGTATCAATGCACTTCAATGTATATAACATATATGGATGATCATGTTATTTGACTTGAACTATCCATACTTATTCATTTTTATACATAAATCATTCTATTGTTATATAAGTTATAGAATATTTCTTCATAGGTATTTTGTGAATATCATGTTTGAGAAAATTTTGTTTTTATACGAAGTAACAAAAAATAGAAATAAAAATTGATCGTTTTGTGCTATGAAGTTGGAACCTTAAGGTTTGGTTTTCATTATTTAGTTTTAATCAATTTATAAATCATAACTTCTATAATGCCTATTTCATAAGATCCAAGACTACAAGTCTTATCGATATACTTTTAGAAATAGCTATTTTCAAATAGGTACATGTCCTACCTTAAGCATAGTTTCCAATTAGTTTGTGTCCATTCCGTGGCTATGCTGAATTTTCCCTAACACTTTGCCCTTAAAATATTATTTATGGATTAAAATCATGCTTTTCTAGAGATCCAGTCTTAGTGGGGCAATGGGGGCGGTTTAGGTAAATTTCCATAGTATTTCGGTGTGACCATTCATCTAGCCCATAAAATAAGAGATATATTCGACCCGTAGGTGTCAATAACATCCATCCTTTCCTAGTTTGGGATGTTATGGTAATGGTAAATTTTCCATTACAGTGTCATTACTAGTTATTATGGTCAAATTTTTCACATTCTTCGAATAGACTTAAACGATTGAATTGAATAAATAAACGATGAAGAAATGACCCATGGACTTAGAAAACATCATAAAAAGCCAAGAAAAATGAAATATCAAAAAATGAGTAAAATACTTGAAAATTTGGAAATTCAAATTGACTCAGAGAAAAACCCACAAAATTCCTCGGGTCGAACTCGAAGCAGATGAGAAAAACTCCAAGCACAATAGCCTTACGAAATCTCTAAGCAAGAACCGAAGTAACCCATGCAAAAACCCCAAGCGCGATCATCCAGTACTGAACCATGGCCATGGATCAGTACCGATCCATGAAACTCGGGTCAAATACACAAAAATCTCAAGTTAGACTTGAAGCAAGCAAAGGGAAACTCGTAGCTCAGCAACCTCAAGAAAATCCAAGACATGACTTGAAACAAACACACAAAACTCTAAGGTGACAGGACTAACCCCTAGTAAGTCCGGTATTGATCCATAAGCCATGAATTGGTACCGATCCATAAAGCTTGGATCATTTGACCTCGACATTTTTTGGAAGAACGTGGACGATGTGGTGGATATGTGAAGAAATTTTCGAAAATTATCTCGGTGATTTCGCCTATAAATAGAGGTTGTAGGATCGATTTCACCCTAGAGGGGGGTGAATATGGTGATACTATCAATTATAAAAATTTAATGCGGAAGTATATATAATAATTTCAACACGGATATAGCAGAATAGCAGCAGCACATATAATAGTAGAATAATAAGTACCGAAATAGAACAACACAGACTTACCCAGCTTCGGCAAAACCCTGCCTAAGTTTTTCCCTTAAGGTTTCTACTAGAAATTAAGTAGTCAGACGCTTATACACGTAAACTCGTAACACCCGCTATCGACTAACCTAACTCTACGCTCAAAACTCTGCCACAACTCAGCCATTGAGTTGCGAATTCTCGAACTACACCTTCGTAGTTCGTCCTTAGTCACACGACTAGACTTTACAACTGTTTAAAAGAAAAATAAAAATTTGAAAACAATTTAAAAATGAAAAACCTAATTTTAAAAGTAAAGCCCAATCACTATTTATAATAACCGGCCCATAATAAAAATAAGTGATAAAACAGTATTCCTTTTTTCTTTGTTTATTTCTTCGGCCTTTCTTCTTGCTTTCGTTTTGTACTTCATTCCTCTTTCAAAAAGTTTAGGGCTTTGCTAAATCGAAGCGCCGCTTAATATCATTCGATTGTAGTGATGATTTTTTGATTTGGCTTGTTGATCGTTGCTTGCGGCTGCTCCAATTTGTCAAGCGCATGTGCTTGGTTTAAAATTGGTATGTTTGTCCCTTTTTCGATTTATACTATACTCGACTTTGATTCAAGTTGAATGATTATTCCTCTCTGTTGTTGCTTGAACTCGAATGATTTAAACGCTGATGATGTTAACGGGTTAAATAGGGTTCAATTCCCCAAAATTTCATTCGATTGAAATCATCTGATATTGTAGCTTGGCCATTTGATTTTTCTTGAGTGTATACGATTTGTTTAGACTTCTTCAATTCGTATAATTTTTCGTTTACTTGATTAACATGGCTTTGATTTTGAACTGTTCGATTCATTGGTCATCACAGCTTTGAATTTTTTGACGATGTTGATTTATCTTGACTTCGGTTAGTGATAATATTTTGATTTAAAACTGTTGTTCCATGATTTTTGAACTCGTTTGCATTTTGGTTGATGGTCACTTCCACTTTGTTTCACTGTTGGTCTGTTGCATAGCTTCGGTTACTTTGATATGGTGATAATATTTTTGATAATGTGTTACTCACTGGCTTTGACTTTTACATTTAAATTGACTTGGTTATTTTTGAAATTCCCTGCTTGATTTTGTCTCGGCCTTAAGTATATGTACACTGCATCATTATATCCTGCATGCATGTATATATGTATGTTTACTCATGTATAAATTCATGTTATACCTGTACTTGTGCACTACATTTTCCACTGTCGTGTACTTCAATATGCATTGTGCTTGAAGTGTGTAGCTTGGTTCTTTTGTCTCTATAGCATATATATATTACTTGTTGTTTGTGTAGATATGTACTTGATTCATGTCCATATATATACATATTTGTACAGTCTGAATCAATCAAGTTCACCATTGTTACACTGATATTGCTTTGTTCCTCATGTATACTTGATGAAGCTTTGTTCGACTTCATGGGTGTTTCAGTGTTTTCTTTGCCTTTGTGTCATGCTATACTTTTAACTGGACTGAGTTGTGGCTTCTATTGCATATCACCATGTGTACAAATGCATAAGCGTGTGTGTGTGTTGTTGAGACTGGGTTTACTTGTTATCTTGTAATCTGGTTCACTCTAGAACAGTTTTTTCCATTGCATGTGTATATACATATGCCATTTTATTTTCTGTTTGGTCTTTCTCATTTGAAGGCATTTGACTTTGATTGAGCCTAGGCATATGTATGTATTGTTTCAGTTTGACCGTGCACTGCATCTTGAAGTCTGCATGCGTCTACTATGTCCTTGTTGACAAGTAAAGTCATGTTTTGGTCAAGACTGTGTTGTGTGCCTTTGATCATATCATACATGCTGCCAGGTCTTCACTTCAGTTGATTGCATTTGATTCATATGCATAGTATATATGAGGCCTGGCATACTTGATGTTGTTGTGCACTTGAAATTGTAGCTCTGGTTCCATATCTGATAGGCTACATTGTTTTCTTGTGCACGTCACTTTTCATTTTGTTTTCACTTGAACTTTATCTTGATTTTTGGAATTGCACCTGAGTTGAATCCTGCTTATAGCTTGGGTTTGACCTTGTGCTGATATCGTGACTTTATTTTTATTTCACTTGAGTTGAACCCGGCTTTTGATTGGGTTTGACCTTGTGCTCACCTGTCCCTGTAGTTTTGTCAAGTGTATACCAATGTGCATGGCCTTGTGGCATGTACAGTGATACACTGTGCATGTCACAAGTTGTTCGTGTTTGATGAATTTAAAATTAAACGATGACGAACAATCCAAATAACCGAGGCAAATAATATTTTCAAAATTCATTTTATTTTACTGTAAAAGTATTTCTTTTTCAATTTTATTGTGTTAGTGTTTTCTTTATAGATAATTCAGATGATGGATTCAATCTGGAATAGAGTCAAAGATAAATACGAGTGAATGAGCGATATGTAGTGAGGATGGTTGTGTAAATTGAAATGTATTATAATTGAAATTTGTATATGTAATAAGAGCATAAATTTGTACTATTCAAAATTGTAATAAAATATTTGTTTGAATAAGATATATGTTTGAATTTAAATTCTGTGTTATTTATTTTATTCAGCAAATATTTATTTAATTATGTGAAAAATAAAATAGTACATTAAAAAATACATTTAAATGAATATATATATATATATATATATATATGTTTATTTTCATCAAACAAAAATCATATACTTGCATATTCAACAGAGGTATAGTGCACTCGAAAAGGGAATTTTTTTTCTTTTATTCCTTTTCCAATTTCTAGACTTTACCACGAAATCTTGTTGGATCTCCAGTAATCCATAGAATACCGACCTATAGAATACCAACCCATAGAATACCGATCCATAAAACCAAAGTTTCTAAAAGTCATAGAAATCAAATAACAAAGTTTAAGTGGATGTTGGCCGGTGTATTTGCCAAACCATTATAAAATTTATGTGTTCTTCTTTTCTATTTCCTGCTTTTTCTTGATAATTTTCATATTTTTTACTTCATTGGGTGTTTATGACATTTTAACACAAATATTTTGGTTCTTTTACTAGGAAGACTCAAATTTAATGACTTGTAATGTGAATTTAAAGAATATAAAGAGGCCAAACAATAGATCTATGACTGGAGTAAGCTAGATTGAACATGGGGCAACTAGGAGATGTCCTCAAAATCAAACCCCACATGCATATACATACCCAAAGACTAGATGAAGAGAATGATGACAGAAATGCACAATAGATTTATAGCCTGACAAGAACAAATAATTGAGCGATTCTTCAGAAGGATGGGAAAATTGAGAATGGCTGGAGTCGTGGCAGACTAGAACTAGAAGCCAAAAGGCAGAATGCGCCTAGGAATCAAACGAAATGAAGTGGAGAAACCACCGTGGAGGGGCTATAACTCAGTATCGATCCCTAAATACAAATCAGTATCAGTCCAAGAAATCTTGAGGGCTTGATTGATCTAAAATTGGAATCTAAATGAGATGGAGCAATCCAAGGAATAATGCTAAGCTGCGAAGCGGAACTCAAAGTGCAAATGCAAAACAACAAATGTTAAAGTTGGAAAGCCCCGCAGGAAAAGAGGGCACCACGGAGAACTAAATCAAAGAGTAGGTTCATAGTAACCACTCATAATGATATGTCAAAAATCATATTACTACATACCTGTAGTAGTGTTGCAAGAGCAACTATCATCCATGATGATTATATCTGGATGCAGCCATGGATATTAGTCATGAATGATCACCCTGTGATCGAGATAGACAAGTGTCTGCTTTGATTCCCTCACTTTATTTTTATTTTAAACGAATAATGCAACATTGCAATCAGACCGCTTACACATGTATGAGAACTCGATCAGTCGATAGGCACGCTTTGAGTTGGAAACCTAAATGTGATCCTCGATAGAATTAGCTGTTAGGGATTTTTGATTGATGCGTTTGATTTGAACCTCATGATTGCTTGATAAATATTTGAAACTAGAAATCACTCGAAACATGATAACCAATATTGATTATGAGATACCAACGGAGATTGGTTATCCCTTGAGATTGATTTATGATCTTATTGAATGCGGTTCTCGAGACCAAAGAAACGAGGTGATAGACTGTAAGGTCCAAGCCCCTTACTGGAGTGCGAATGGTTTGGACTTGTACGGGATAGTGAATCCCTTCAAGGAGAGTGAGAGGTTGGACTTGCTCGGTTGTTGAGTTCCCTCATCCAAGAGCAAGCGGATTAGACTTAGCATGAATTAATGATCCAAATAGATCAATGATTAAACTAACGATCCAGAGAGATCGATGATTAAACTAACGATCTAAAGAGATCGAGGATGGAACTAACGATTTGGAAGATTGAGGATTGAACTAACCATCCGCAGAGATCATGGGTTGAAGTAATGATCTAGAGTGATCAATGATTAAACTGAAGATCCGAAGAGATCGATGCTAACAATTCAGAGATATCATGAATTGAATTAGCCATTGGTTACACGATTCAATGAGATCGAAAGCTAACCTGGATATTGATAGTGTGATCTAAAGAAATATAAAAACTAGACTTTGAAGTTGAACACTACTTAACTTTGAAATGATTTGATAGCAATTATCAGATTACTTTGTTGCCTTGATTCGGTTGGGCACGTTTATGATGGGATGTCGAGCGATTATGGATGATTTATAGATGATGCTCTGATCGGTGGTAGTTTACTGCCTTGATTAATAATTTATGATAACTGAATGATTGATGAAAGTCATTATTTCGATTCGGTTGAGCGTTCTTATAATGGGATACTGGACGGTACTATAATATTTATAAATAATGTTCCAACCAATAGCAACGAACTTACATAGTCATTGGCCTTTGATTATCCGATACATGCTCTAGTCATGAAACTAAAATACCAGGCAAACACGGGATAACATTGATTTTGATATATGATTGCTAAATCCTAGATGAACACGGAATGATTTTTTTTACTATATACGATATAATAATTCTAGGAGAACACAGAATGATGATGATTTATGACTAACACTTAAGCAAGGACTCGAGTCCTTGGCTATAACGTTTGGAATTACCCTTGAGTATAGGTGAATCTGAAGTAGCCGGATGATTCACCGTGGTTTGGTTAGCTAATAGCTAGAAAATTCAATAACTAATGATTCATAACATTTGATTTTTGTTCCTGAGCAAAGCCGATCTTCCATTCACAAGGCATGCTTTCATCGGCAAGTATTTACAACTGAATTTGCCACAGGCTTCAAACAGACATAAACGATCGAATCGGAAGAACAAACCATGAATAAACGATGCATGACTTGCAAAACATCATAAAAAGGTAAGAAACATGAAATATAAAAAAAACGAGGAAAAAGTTGAAAATGTGGAAAATCAAGCTGACTTGGAGCAAAACTCACAAAATCCTCATGTCAAACTCGAAGCTAATGTGAAAAACCTTGAAGCACAATAGATTTGTGAAAATTCCAAGAAAGACTCAAAGTAACCCATGAAAAAACCCTAAGCATGACCGTTTGGAACCAAACCATGGCCATGGATTGATACTGATCCATGAAACTCGGGTCGGACACACAAAAGTGTTGAACATGCTAGTATATGATTTTTGCATGATGATAATAAACATATATATATATATTCATTTAAATGTATTTGTTAATGTACTATTTTTCACATATTTGAATAAATATTTGTTGAATAAAATAAATAACTTAGAATTTAAATTCAAATAGATATTTTATTCAAACAAATATTTTATTACAATTTTGAATAGTACAAAGTTGAGCTCTCACTATATATACACAATTTCAATTACAATGTAAATTCGATTACATTACAATTTTCAATTTACATTTGAACCTCACTACATATCACTATATATCACTCGTATTTATCTTCAACTCTGTTCCACATTGAATCCAGCACCTAAGCGATCTGCAAAATAAATACTGAACCTGTAAAACTAAAAAGAAATAATTTTTGCGGTGTAAACAAAAAATAAATGTGTATTTTTGAAAATATTATTTGCCTCGGTTATTTGGGTTATTCGCCATCGTTTAATTTTGAATTCATCAAACACGAATAGCTTGTAACATGCACAGTGTATCACTTTACATGCCATAAGGCCGTGCACACCGATATACACTTGATAAAATTATAGGGACAAGTGAGCACAAGGTCAAACCCAATCAAAAGCCGGGTTCAATTCAAGTGAAATACAAATAAAGTCATGATATTAGCATAAGGTCAAACCCGAGCAATAATCTGGATTCAACTCAAGTGCAATACGAAAAACAAATCCAGATGAAAGTGCACACATGAAGCCAGCAAAAACAGAGGCTAGACCGTGCAGCTAGACTCGAGTACACACGAATACATCGTGAACCAGTGGACTATACTCAGACTCAAGGAAATATGAAACAACAAAATGATCAGACCATAAATGAATTCAAATATCAAGTGCATCAGTACACAAACACATTCAAACTCATTGAAGACCAAAGAATCAAGTGCAACTAGCAAGGTCCAATGCAGACTCAAGTAAACATACACCTGAACACAAATGCAATAGTAAAAGCTATAGTTTAAACCAAAGCACGCACCAGTTCAATATGCTATGCACAAGAACCAAGGTCAGAGGTGACATCAATGTACATGTCGACCAGGCAGCAAACAAGAATCGATCTAACAGTTAACATGGAGTCTCAACAAAATATAGACATGAAGGCAACTCAAACCACACCAGATCAACCAACAACAAACAGCAGCTTGAATGAGCAAATGAACTCAAATACACAAGACTCTAATGTACAACTTCAAGTTCACATATATGACAACATTGCATACAAGTTCATACATGAAACAGGGATAACAGTGGTGCACATGCATTTATAGTTCAGAACTACTCCACACAGAGATGTACAAAATGAAACCACATATATACATACATAAATGTATGTATACAAGTGGAAATGATACTGTAGCTAAAAATTGAACACATATGGTCAGACACAAGAACAATGAAGCAATCAGTACAACATGAGATTACAGAACAATTGACCAAAGTACAAATCGAACAAGCAACAGAGTATCAAGTTGAGCAAGACTTCATAAGTAAACCCAGTCCAACATCACATGAAACAAGCTACTGGACGTAGGATTTCAAATCAAAGTAGAAGTTTCAAATAAATTAAAGGCATGGTGAAAATGGCAAACTACAGACTTCAAATCATGGAACAGCAGTTAAAAAAATAGTGTAACAAATTTGAATGATATCAGAAGAAGCCGAGGGTCAATTAGCAGGTTTTTGTAAAAATCAAAAATAGTAGCAAGTTCAACCAAACCAAGTCAAAGACAACTGCAGTTCAGTATCGAACAAATACCAAAGGTCACATTGCACCAGGAATGACACAAATGTACAAAACCAAATGCAAACTACAACAGAGGCATACAACAACCATGTGAAGGCATGGAGGCTACACGGCAGTGGACAGAGCAGTGCAGAGCAACCTAGACTAATATCACACAACAACTATATACATATGCATAACCATTTAAACTCAACAAAGCCTCAAATTCACTCGAACCAGAATGGACTCAACCACAACACAGTTGTGGTTTATGAAAGTTCAATGTGAAGTGTAGACACAAATCAAAGTCGTGGTCACATATTAACAATCAGAGCAATTTGCATTTCTCAAATTGATCAAGCCGAAGAAGTCAAGTGTCGTAATGTACAAGTGATTGTTACAACAGTTTCAAATCAGCAAATTCAAAGCCGTGATGACCAAGAAAACATCGTCAAAGCAATTCAAAGTCGTGATAATCAAGTAAACACAGGATATACGAATTGAACAAGTTAGTACAAATCACAAGCATTCAAGTAATAATCAGTGGCCGAGAAAAATTATCAGATGATATTGTACGAACGAAAATCAAGGGGTTTGAACCTTATTTAACCCAATCACCATCAGTATTTTTAAAGCATTCAAGTTTAAGCAATAACATAGAACAAAGTTTCAAATCAATAACTCGAATCAAATCGAGTTCAAGCATATCTACGAGAATAGCAAACAATTCACATACCAAATTCAATTCGAACTCGATTCTTCGAAGCAGTCGCTAGTAAACTAGAGTGACAAATCAATTGACAAAGCAAGGAAAGCAAAATCACCTATTCGATCAATCAATTAAAGTCCGCAGCTTCAACAAAGTAAACCCTAAAAGAAACTAACGAAGAGAAGTAGACATTTTTCACAGAAAAGGATCCTGGCAGAAATAATAAAAGAAAAGGGGGACATTTATTTTATCTCTGTATTTTTATTTTGGGCCGGTTTATAATTTCCTCTTTGGGATTTTAATTGTTTAAATTAGAGTTTTATTATTTTTATTATTTTAATTTGCATTTTATTTTTAAACGTTTGTAATTTTCTAGTCATGTGACTAGGGGACAAACTACGGTGGTGTAGTTTGAGAATTCGTAACTCGGTGGCTGAGTCGTAGTAGGATTTTGAGCATAGAGTTAGGTTAGTCGATAGCGGGTGTCGCGAGTTTACGTGTGCAAGCATATGACTACTTAATTTCTAGTACAAACCTTGGGGACAGCATGTAGGCAGGGCTTTGCTGAAGCTGGGTAAACCTGTGTTGTTTTATTTCTGCATTTATTATTCTGCCATTATCTGTGCTGGTATAATTCTGCTATTTCTATGTTACAATTATTATATATACTTCCGCATTAAATTTTTATAGTACCACCCTATTCACCCCCCTCTAGGTTGAAACCGATCATACAAGTGGTATCAGAGCTAGGAACAGAAGTCAATTGTTGTTTTAAAATTTTGATTTTTCAAAAACCAATTTTTTTTAACAATTTGAATTTTTAAAATAGCTTCTTTTAATAATGCTTTTTCTGATGGTCAGTCCATAGTTAGACCACCAATGTTCAATGGTGAATATGCTTACTGGAAAGATAGAATGAAAGTTTTTCTGAAAACCGTTGATGCCTGGATTATTGTTGAGACAGATTATAGAGCACCAACTATAGTTGCAGATAATCAGGAAATAGATAAATCGATGGATCAATGGATAGATCTAGAAAATAGACTACAACATGCTAATGCTAAAACCATGAATTCTATTATTTGTTCATTAGATCAAATTGAATTTAATCGTGTCTTACATTGTCTAACTGCGCAGAAAATATGGCACACACTTGAAGTGACTCATGAAGGAACATCTCAAGTTAAGAAATCTCGCCTTGCCATGCTAAGTAGCGAATACGAGAACTTCACAACGGCCAAGGATGAAAATGTCAAAGAGATGTATGGAGGACTTTCCAATATTATATGCAAATCAAAAGATCTTGGAAAATCATACATAGAGTTGGAAATTGCCCGAAAAATCCTTAGAGTCCTTCCATGAAATTTTGAAGCCAAAGTCACAGCTATTCAAGAGTCAAAGGATTTGAAGTAGATCAAAGTTGAAGAACTCATCGAAAATCTCATGACTTATGAGCTAGAAATGAAATTCAAGAAAGAGCGTGAAGGAGGTGATACTCGAAAAAAACCGACAGCTCTTAATGGAAAACCGGAAAGTGATCATGATGATGATGCAGCAGCTGAGCTGGCGCTACTAATAAAAGGATTCAAAAAGTTGAACCGCAAATATGGAAATCCAGCTCTAAATCAAAAACTGAAAAGCAGAATGGTTAAAGTTCTATACAACCCAGAAGAGCGGAAGATCATCTGTCATAAGTCCGATAAACCTGGCCACATTAAGCCAAATTGTCCTCAAAATCGACTCGGCCAAGAGAAGAAATCGAAAAGGAGAAGTTCCGTAGCCACATGGAATAAAAGTGATGATGATAAAGGCACAAGCAGTGAGAGTGAAAATGCAGATTTTTGCCTTCGAAGAGACATAACTGATTGTGATGACGACGAGCCAAGCGAGGTATCAAAACTTACTCACTTGGAATTACTTATATATTTCCACCAAGTAAATGGCTGTTTTGAATGACTTAGGAAGAAATATGCTAAAATAGAATCACAAAGAGATACTTTGATAGATTTAAATAAACAGCTTGATCAACTAGTTAAAAACTATCAAACCAAGCGCCCTAAGTGTGAAAAGTGCCCAATATTTGAAGAAGAGATTAAAAATCCAGAAATTAAAATAATATCACTTGAAAATGAAATTCTGATTTTGAAAGAAAGTGAAAACACGAGTGGAGAAAATTCTATTAAAAAGTGCATACAATTATTAAATGAAAATAAATCTCTCAAAACACAAGTCCAGCAACTGTCTACAGCTTTAGGAAAAATTTGCAAAAGTGAAAGATAATTAAATATGCTATCAGGGAAACATATTGTTAATACAGATAGACAAGGACTTGGATATAATAAACCTGGACTTGTTAAAAGCAAAATTAATCACGTCAAATCTGAGTGCACAATTTGTAGAAAAACCGGGCACAATCAGAATATTTACTGGTACAGACCCAAACACGAGAAAACAATTCCAATTTGGGTTCCAAAAGCCACGAATATAAAATCCCTCAAAGTCAAACAAATCTGGGTGCCGAAAGGAACATATATAAATAGTTTTGGGCCTCCATAAATATATTTTTCAAAATGTTTTGCCACTAACAACCATGGACCTACAAAAACAAATAGGTCACAAAAATCTTTTCTCGTGTAGATGTGGTGGCAGGCTAAGGAACAACAACAGTGCTATCCGGATTCTGGCCATTCCAGACACATAAGGGATGACAAATCAAAGTTCTTTAGCCTAATACAAAGGTGGCAAAATCATAATGGGCAACAACAAAAAATTATCATAAAGGTAAAACAGGTAACAGTATATTTATCTTGAATGATTTATTAAATATGAAAATCTGCACCACAATCTGAATTAAATCAGCCAGTTATGTGATAATGAAATAAATGTCGATTTTAATTTTAAAATGATGATATTGATTCTGACTTTTTTCAAAATTAACTAAAAATTTTATGCCAAGAACACAATAAGTACATCTATAATCTCTGAATGACTTCATATAGATCAACTAATGATAAATTTGAGTCAATAAGAAATTCAGATGCAGATTACACTAGTAATCTAGTTGATAGAAAAATTACTAGTGGAATGTGTTTTATTTAAAGACATTCATTAGTTGCATCGCATTTTTCAAAGAAAAAGATCTGCATATTACATTTCAAATAATTTCCCATCAACAAACATTTTTATTTTATAAAACCTCTTCCAGAAAATCATTTTTGTTGACCTTGTTTCAGATTAGTCATTTTTTGAATATTTGATAATTATTTTTTGGATTTGATCTTAAATGACTACATTAACTAATCTGACTCCCTAATGATTATCGAAAAGATAAATAGTGATTGAAAAAGTGATGAGTGTTGATATTAATTATATATTATAACTTGAGATAGTATAATTAGTAAATTTCTTTAGAAATTTAAGCAAGAGTTATAGAAGCTTTTTGTCGGTAAAAATTCCATGACCATCTCCATTTCTATCATATTTCTATCGACCATCACTCATCAAAATCCAATATAGCATGTCAATATATAGTATTTTAAACGAGAAATCGTTCGTTTTTCATTTTATTATATTTTTAGCAATAAAAATCATCCAAAGTATTCACTCTCGTTTAAAAGTCCTCACGGTTATGCTTGGATGAATTACTTGGAATTTTTGATTATGTGCTTTTATGCTCATTTAAAATTCTTCACGGTTATGCATGTATGGAATGCATACCAAAATTGATTGATTAAATAGACAAATTGATTCTAATCCCATTTAAAAGTCTTTACGGTTATGCATGATTAGAAGATACTTGAATTCATTTATTTTTATTTTTAAAAAATAAAAGTAAAAATTGGGAATACTGCTAATCTCATTTAAAAGTCCTAACGGTTATGCATGGTTAGTAGATATTCAAATTCCTGATATAAATATACCACAAATAGACACAGCTATATGGTTTTGCATCATCCCTATCATTCTAAAGTGGAATATGCACCAAACAGAGAATTTATGATTTTTATTTGATTTTTTTTATTGAAATTTAATATTTATACTCGATTCGGTATTAATGTTGTATTAATGTCTATCACTTTATCTCTATTTTTCTTACACTATTACTCTTTTGCTGATAACAAAAGGGAGAGAAAAAAGTTAAGATTTTGATAAATAAAGGTCAAATATTTTATTTATTTACATCAAGATCCGTTTGCATATTTTTATTTATTTTCATGCATATATAAAGAGGGAGCTTCGTTGTAGAGAGGGAGCACTCAAATAGGGATAGCAAATTGAATAATCAAATAAATTTAATAAATTCAAAATCTTAAATATATGTTTGTTATCATCAAAAGGGAGGGATTGTTGAATATGCTAGTATATGATTTTTGTTTGATGATAGTAAACATATATATATATATATATATATTCATTTAAATGAATTTTTTAATGTACTATTTTCACATATTTAAATAAATATTTGCTAAATAAAATAAATAACTTAGAATTTAAATTCAAAAAAATATTTTATTCAAACAAATATTTTATTACAATTTTGAATAGTACAAAGTTGAGCTCTCACTATATATAAACAATTTCAATTACAACACAAATTCGATTACATTACAACTTCCAATTTACAGTTGCACCTTACTGCATATCACTACATATAACTCAAATTTATCTTTAACTCTATCCCAGATTGAATCCAGCATCCGAGAGATCTGCAAAATGAACACTAAAGCAGTAAAATTGAAAAAGAAATAATTTTTGCTGCGTAAACAAAAATTAAATGTGCATTCCTGAAAATATTATTTGCCTCAGTTATTTGGGTTGCTCGTCATCATTTAATTTTGAATTCATCAAACACGAACAGCTTGTGACATGCACAGTGTATCACTGTACATGCCACAAGGCCATGCACACCGATATACACTTGATAAAATTACAGGGACAAGTGAGCACAAGGTCGAGCCCAATCAAAAGCCGAGTTCAACTCAAGCGAAGTACAAATAAAGTCATGATATTAGCACAAGGTCAAACCCGAGCTATAACCTGGATTCAACTCAGGTGCAATACAAAAAACAAATACAGATGAAAGTGTACACATGAAGCCAGCAAAAATACAGGCTAGACAGTCCAACTAGACTCGAGTACACATGAATACATCGTGAACCAGTGGACTATACTCAAACTCAAGGAAATATGAAATAGCAAAATGATCATACCATAAACGAATTCAAATATCAAGTGCATCAGTACACAAACACATTCAGACTCATTGAAGACCAATCAATCAAGTGCAACTAGCAAGGTCCAATGCAGACTCAAGTAAACATACACCTGAACCCAAATGCAATAGTAAAAGCTGTAGTTTAAACCAAAGCATGCACCAGTTCAATATGCTATGCACAAGAACCAAGGTCAGAGGTGACATCAATGTACATGTCGGCCAGGCAACAAACAAGAATCGAGCTAACATGGTATCTCAACAAAATATACAGATGAAGGTAACTCAAACTATACAAGATCAGTCAATATGAAAACAACAGCTTGAATGAGCAAATGAACTCAAATACACAAGATTCTAATGTACAACTTCAAGTTCACATATATGACAACATTGCAGACAAGTTCGGATCTGAAACAGGGATAACAATGGTGCACATGTATTCATAGTTCAAAACTACTCCAGACAGAGATGTACAAAATGAAACCACATATATACATACATAAATGTATGTATACAAGTGGAAATGATACCGCAGCTACAAATTGGAAACATATGGTCAGACACAAGAACAATGAAGCAATCAATGCAACATGAGACTATAGATCAATTGACCAAGGTACAAGTCGAACAAGCAACAGAGTATAATGTCGAGGAAGACTTCATAAGTAAACCCAGTCCTACATCACATGAAACAAGCTACTCGACGTAGGATTTCAAATCAAAGTAGCATTTCAAATAAAGTGAAGGCATGGTGAAAATGGCAAACTACGGACTTCAAATAATGGAACAGCAATTACAAAAATAGTGTAACAAATTCGAATGACGTCAGAAGAAGCCGAGGGTCAGTTAGTAGGTTTTCATAAAAATAAAAAACAGTAGCAAGTTCAACCAAACCAAGTCAAAGACAACTGCAGTTCAATATCGAAAAAATACCAAAGGTCACACTGCACCAGGGATGACACAAATGTACAAAACCAAATGCAAACTACAACAAAGGCATACAACAACCAAGTGAAGGCATGAGGGCTACACGGAAGTGGACAGAGTAGTGTAGAGCAACCCAGACTAATATCACACAACAAATATATACATATGCATAAGCACATGAACTCAACAAAGTCTCAAATTCACTCGAATTAGAATGGACTCAACCACGACATAGTTGTGGTTCATGAAAGTTCAATGTGAAGTGTAGACACAAATCAAAGTCGTGGTCACTTATTAACAATCAGAGCAATTTGCATTTCTCAAATTGATCAAGCCGAATAAGTCAACACAAAGATGGTAACAGTGTCATAATGTACAACTGATTGTTACAGTATTTTCAAATCAGTAAATTCAAAGCCGTAATGACCAAAAAAACATCATCAAAGCAATTCAAAGCCGTGATAATCAAGCAAACAAATAATATATGAATTGAACAAGCCAGTACAAATCATAAGCATTCAAGTAATAATCAGTTGCCGAGAAAAATCATCAGATGATATTGTACGAATGAAAATCAAGGGGTTCGAACCCTATTTAACCCAATCATCATCGGCATTTTTTAAGCATTCGAGTTTAAGTAATAACACAGAACAAATTTTCAAATCAAAAATCAAATCAAGTTCAAGCATATCTACGAGAATAGAAAAGCAATTCACATACCAGATTCAATTCGAACTCGATTCGTCAAAGCAGCCGCTAGTAAACCAGAGTGACAAATCAATTGACAAAGCATGGAAAGCAAGATCACTTATTTGATCAAACAACTAAAGTCGGCAGCTTCAACAAAGTAAAACCCTAAAAGGAACTAACGAAGAGAAGCAGACATTTTTCAAAGAAGAGGATTTAGGCCAAAATAACAAAAGAAAAAGCGGAAACTTGTTTTATCTCTATATTTTTATTTTGGGCCGATGCATTAGGATTTTAATTGTTTAAATTAGGGTTTTATTATTTTTATTGTTTTAATTTGTATTTTATTTTTAAACGTTTGTAATTTTCTAGTCGTGTGACTAGGCGACGAACTATGATGGTGTAGTTCGAGAATTCATAACTCAGTGGCTGAGTTGTGATAGGGTTTTAAGTGTAGAGTTAGATTAGCCGATAGCGGGTGTCGTGAGTTACGTGTATAAGCGTCTGACTACTTAATTTGTAGTAGAAACCTTGGGGCATCACGTAGGCAAGGTTTTCCCGAAGCTGGGTAAATCTGTGTTGTTCGATTTCTTCATTTATTATTCTGCTATTATCTATGTTGGTATTATTCTGCTATTTCTGTGTTGCAATTATTTTATATACTTTCGCAATAAATTTTTATAAATAATAGTATCACCCTATTCACCCCCCTCTAGGGTGAAATCGATCCTACGAAAATCTCAGGTCGGACTCGAAGTAAGAAAAGGGAAATTTAAAGCTCAACAATCTCAAGTAAATCCAAGTAATGACTCGAAGCAAACACGCAAAACTCTCAGGTCTAATCCAAAGTCAGTTCGGTACTGATCTGTAAGTCATGGATTGGTGCCAATCTATGAAGTCTTGGATTGGTTAACTTCGAGATTTTTATGGAAGAATGTGCACGGCATGGTGGATACGTGGAGCGATTTTGGGTGATTATCCCAGTGATTTTCGCCTATAAATATAGGTGGAGTGCACTTGAAAAGGGATTTTTTTCCTCTTCTTGTTTTTTAAATTTCTTACTTTGCCATGGAACCTTGTAGGATCTACACTAATCTATAGAATACCAATCCATAAAATCACAGTTTGTAAAATTTATAAAAATCGAATAACAAAGCTTAAGTAGACGTAGGTCGAAGCATTTGTCAAACCATAATAAAAAATTGCGTGCTCTTCTTTTCTATTCCTTGGTTTTTCTTAACAATTTTCATATTTATACTTCATTGGATGTTTGTGCCATTTTTGATGCAAACCCAAGTTAATTAGTTGCCATTTTTAAGTGAAATTAGTATACCGGTTTAAATGATATGGTAATGATAAATTTACCATTTTCTACGATAATTCATCGGTAACATTTCTTCAAGACTAGCGGTAACAGTAATTTTACCAGCCAATTTATAACACAAATATATTAATGTAATATGATGTATTATAGGTAATTATGACTAAGCAAATGATTAAATTTGTTCAGTAATCATGTGAAATAATGTTAAATACATTTCACTTCTTTCTCACTTATGTTTTTTATTAAGTAACACTATAAATTATAAAATAAAGTAGTGTCATGGTGTAAATACATGTCAAATTACTGGCTCTTTTAGACAAACAGTAATTTATCGTTATCATTGTAATATTTACCAAGTTATCGGCATACTAGTCTTTCGTATACCACCCTATCAATAACAGTATGGTAAGCAATTGTAGCTTACCAGCAAAAACGGTACGGTAATGGTATTTGCGAAATGGTAACGGTAACTATTACCGTAACAATCTATTCCTACTCATTAGACATATTGTATGTGCACAATGGATTGAATGGATTAGTCGTATATAATAGACATAACACTTAAATAAGAGTCAATCAGCATAAATTATTGTTATTAATAAAGCATGTGAATTTCCAATCACCAGAATGTTGTTTTGACCCCCTCCTCATTACAACCCATGGGATAAATTTAGAGGGATGTGCTACTGGTGCAAGACAGGAACGGTGATGGTGAAGTTTCTCATTTATGCTTAGCGCTGATAAGACAATCAGATATCCAAGGAATACTATTGATTCCAATATAGTAGCCTTTGTTAGTATTTATGCTCTCTGGTATGCTTATGTTTATTATAGGTTACCAAAACTAACGATCCGTACCTTAATGGACTTGGGTTTTGATTTAGTCGAAATTTGGACCATTAAGGTGTAGGTTGTTACATTGTGTTTAGACTAACCAATTTGACGTAGACGATGTTAGAATTTTAACCAAAATCAAATTCCATAAGTCCTAAAGTGATATATTTTGATGAAGAAAATTAATGTAAATAACCGTTACTATCATATACCGCTTTAAATAGCAAAATTGAATTTTGCCGAAAAGATGTATAAATAATGAATTCCACCATACTGCCACATCTCTAGTTAAGATGAAGTTTGAACATTAATACTTGAATTGTTCGATATTAATTGCTGACTGAATTTACACCTATGAGTCGCACAACTGCATAGATAGATTCTTTGAAGTTCCTTGATGTAATTGATTTATAATTATTATAAATTAATTAATATTTATATATATTGGTCATTTATTTATTTGATATATTAGGTTCTATTGATCTTTTTTTGTCTCATTAGTGATTAATTGGGTGCACATATATATGTACGATTTGGAATACGATATAGACACTAAATTGGATTTAATTTTAATTATTTACTTAATGGATTTGAAGTGTTTAAAGGCCCATGATTGTCTTATGAATGGTAAGATATTGGTAGAGCAATGGTGAGGTTTTTAAAGTATTAAAATGTCAAAAATAAGTAAAAGCGAGACTAGAAAATTAAGGAGAAAAGTTCTCCTTGTTTCTCTATAATGCCTCCTTACTCCATCGTTGTTGGGTGACTGAATCTACCATCTCACCTCTGCCATAACTGCCAATTCCTATCCTTTCCCTTGATCCAAAATTATTTTCGTAAACACAACATCAAATCTAAGAGGTACCCAATCAGTTGTACAGTTAGGAACTCAATCGGGATTAAACCCAAGAAAGTCTATCAATCAAGGAGCAATCGAAGGAAACACCTATATCAATAACATTCTATTATCTATGATTAGTATATCATCATGTTATTAGTTCTAGTTATATTTGAATGAATTTATATGCGCAAATGCTATCCAGCTTATTTTACTATTCTACTTTTATTTTATATATATATATATATATATATATATATAGATCTAAAACATTCTCTTTCTATATAGATTAAATGTTTTATGGAAAAAATGATCACTATACATACATACATACATATATATATATATATGTATGTATGTATGTATATGTATGTATGTATGTACTAAAATTATAAATAATTTTATTATTTATTAAATATTACAAGTAAATTTAAATCGATAAAAACTTGTATATATGTATTATTTTATAAATACATATGTATATATACATGTTTAAAATCAGTTTAAATTAAATTTAAACTATTTTACTTTCAGCAAAAAATAAATAATTTTTATAGATATTACTATATTTATAAATAGAAATTGTATATATTATTTTAAAATAATATATATACTTTTATAAATTAATATTTTATTTTATAAAGTAATGTTTCAGTTTATTATAAAAGGGTATATTTTTATCATGATCAAAAGGCATATTAATATGTATACATTCTTTAAATATATTTAAGTAATAAATGATTTATTAAAATCACATATATATATATATATGTTTAAATAATTTATTTTAGTTAACTACACATAATTTAGAGTATTGTGAAATTTGATTTCCAAATTTAGTATATAATATGTATGTATGTATGCATGTATGTATGCACGTGTGTATGTGTGTTTCTATGTATATTATTTTAAATTATAGATCTAGGTCCATTTTTAATTATTTTACTAAGTTAACTATTAGATATTTTAAAATGTCCTAAATTTTAAAAGTATTGACTTAGACAAAATCATTTATTTTTATTTAAAAGAATTATTATCATTGAAATTATTAATTCATATTTACATAATTTGAAATTGTTTTGGAGATATGTATATAAAGGATAAATGCATGTCACAGTGTAAATCTAAACAATTACAAACGTACACATAACCATACACACTTTTTATGTTGTACTTGCATAAGTGTATTTGATACACTTATAATATTATAATTATATTAAAATTAAATTAAACCTTTTATAAATAAGTTAAAAAATATTAAATTTTATTTAAAATATATTATATTGGATCTGAAATCAACTAGACTTTATATGTCCAACAAAAGATTCAAAATGGTAAAAATAAAATAAAACTCGTACCCGTTGTAACCTGGCCCAGATCCTTTTAGCGGTATTAGAGCTCAACTGCCTATGCGGTCTAAACTAGCAACATTGGGGCTAACTTATTAGAGCCAACTCATTTAGTAGGGTATCTAGAAGGGTAATATCTAAGGTTTGGTTTGGATAATAAAGTACTCTACCTTACCCGACTATTGGCCTGGCCCAAATAACGAAGTAAGCCCAAATGTTATCCTGAATATAAAGGCTCGAACTAATTTTCATTCAAGGGCTAGTATTCAAAGTATGTTTCATATATTTTAAAATTTTAAACATTTTAAATTTGAAAAATTAAGTTTTAAAATATGAAAGAAATATTATAAATGTATACTATCTAAGACTTGTTGTACTAATATATACTACCAAGTACCCAAAAAAATATTTTTCTAATTTTTTTGAAAATTAATTAATTTAGAAATTTTATTATAATTAATTCAATTAAATGATTAATTAATTAAATTAAAACATATATAGATATATGTATATTTATCTGAAAATGTCTAAGGTAAATAATAATGGAGAAATTTGAACATACATTCTTATGATTATAAAAAAAATAGTCTTAGGTCCTTTTCTCTTTTATAAATTACATCCTTATTTTTAAAAGGGGGTAAAATTCACGGTGGTATTTGGGTAATTTTAAAAATCTTAACATGCGCTCTTAGGCTTAACGTCCATAACTCATAACCGCCATAATACACGTCAAAGGTGCAGTATTTAATTTTGGAAGTGATAGAAGTAAAAAAGGAAAGAAACTCAATAAAAGAAGGATGCAGAAAATAGTTTCTAAAATGGAAGAATGCAAAACAATAAGTTTAAAAAAGAGTGATATATCCTTAATTTCCTCCAATGATAAAATTCTGAAATTAATTATATTTAATTAATTAAATATTAATTCATAGATGATATACATGTATAGTGATATATGTATATTATATAAGTGTTATAGTAAATAAATAAATTCAATTTTAAAATGTTTAAAATGAATAAAATTAAATTAATTAAAGTTTTAATTAAACAATTAATTAAATATGATTTAATAAATAAAATTAAAATCAAAATTACATTAAATATGATTTATTAAATATAGTGGTACTGTAATAAACCAAATTAGGTTTAAGGAATAAATACATGTATAGTACGTACTATGTGATTTCAAAAGTGTTTGAAAATTGGATCATAAGGGTATTTCACAAGAAATATATTATTTAGTAATCAATGTCATTCAATATTTTTTCTTTTAAAAATGTCAACATATATTAAAGAATGTAAATCCTTAATATTATTTGTCATTTACCATTATTTACATATTAATAGACTACTTGCATACTTTTTAATTCTTGATATTCCTCAAGCTAGAGATGTTATGTGCAGTACTATTGATATATTGAATAGGAGAGGTGATATATATACACGTATTTGTTGATATTCGTCAAGGCATGAGCATTTATACTTAGTTCATTATGAAATGGTAGGTTCAAATGAATAATCTCTTTTGATTTGTTGATATTCCTCAAGGTCGAGATGAGATTAGGAAAAAGACCATAAGTTAGGAGTTATATATGATACAACCAATAAAAATATTATCTATTGCTTGAGGGCCTATGATTTGTTGATGTTCTCAAGGTCATAATCTCAAGGTAAGTGAGTCATTACACCCATTGGACAAATCAAAATATTTCTTTGTTTCCTTATAGGGTTTTTAGAATCATAAAAGTCTAGTAGGAGCCTTGTTAGAAAAATAAAATGAATACATTTAGCCTTTCTAATATCCTAAGAATATATCTACATAAAGTTTAAATGATCCGCTTTGATAAATTTGTGCAACTAATGTGATTAATAAAATGTTTATCAGTTAAAATATATAGATTACTAAATTACTATTGACATAGAAATATAAAATATATTTACTATTTGTGAGATTTTTCATCTCACAACACCGATTGAATCTTGTGAAGCAATTATAACGCTGAACGCTTTCGTAATAAAGAATTAACAAATTTTAGTGATATTATATTTGCCTTAAAGGAAGTAACCACTTGCTTTAGCTTGCACAATCTCGTGGATTCATTTTAACCGTTTGCTAAAATTTCGATTTTGATTTGACATTAATTTTTGATATGGCTCCAGCAAAATGAAATGCAAAGTACGAGATAGAATGTACAGGTAAAATAAGATGACATATAGGTTTACATGGTTCAGATTTTGATGAATCCTATATCCACGGGCCAATTTCTTCTCCCTTTTTATTCCTCATTTGAATTTACATAGTTTAAATCATGAAAAATGTAAATATATATATATATATATATATATATGTATGTATGTATGTATGTATATTCTTTTTTATAGTTTTTAGAATGGAAAAAAGGACCCTTGACACTGCTTTAGTGCCTCTTTATTTTTTGTTGAGCTTTTTGGTGAATTGATGGAGTTATCGTTTCATTCTTCTTTTCCGCATTAGATCTTTACATGTGTCACTGGTCCATTGTCAGCTATCAGTATACATAGATCAATGGCGTGGCTCTAGGCGAGAAAATCTACACTTAGCGAGGATGTTTGATTTTGAAGCGGGAATGCATGAAACTGAGATGGGAAACACCTAAATTTGAATGGATCATGCCTTCTTTGATCCTGCAAAGCAGCAAGTTTGTGGATTGCGCAGATGTGTAAATAATACTGCGCTGGTGAACTGCCCTTTATTTGAGAATGGATTATATCGACTGCCCATTATTATCTTAGTGCATTATTGGACGGTTGCATGGTTTAGTAGAGGACATTGCATACCATTTTGAATGGGATCATCATGTATGAATCTGTGGCACTCCGCCTCTATACCCATACTATCCCAAAGTATTATAGAGTAATACTGTCATATAATATTGAAAATGTGGCTATATATGGTACACACATTCCTTTGAGTTAACACTAGCATGTATTAAAACATCAAATAAATAACTCATATATATGTATACAGTATCAATACAAAGCAATACACATGTGTGTCTCCAGGACAGAACAATACATAATATTGACTAAATGATAGAGTGCATAGAATCGAAATCGGCACGATAATATGTAATACAATAATATTATAAAAACACAACATACCTAAAATGTTAACTATCTCAATATAATGTGATGAATATATAATATACGAATCATCGACAAAATACACACACACATAATGAATCGATGTCGGACAAATATTGTATAACCATCCTAATGTAAGTCTCCTTTAAGCCCAATAAAATACAAGCGGTCATGTCATCCATGTACCTGAATTATCTTTGATTGACCCGATTATTATATATAGTACATGAGTCAAATTATGTCTAAATCATAGGATTGATAAATGTATGTGAATAGTATATTCAAAAGATAATAATAATGTGATACACAATATAACATCTCAAGTAAATGGTTACAATGTAATATAGTATGTGTGTGTATAATATGGGAGATGTTGGCATGATTTATGATTACTTCAACATAAAAGATCACCAAAACCATGCCTAAAGATGCAATCACCTCTATAAAGCAATTCAATAGAAATCAAGAAAATTATATCCAATAGGCAAACCATTCGTATAATACAATATTATCATAGAAAATGAAATCATCAAGTGAATCGAGCTAATGCTCAACTGTAACGATCCACTATTTTGTTCCATTCAAATCGACAATATTCCACATATGCCATACTCGAATGATGCAAAATATCAGTTTTAAATAAATTTGGAGCAAATGAAATCAAATACACAGAATCACAGACACAGAAACAATCAGAATAACTCGCAGTGGAATATAAAATACCACAGTAGTTCATGAAGCTACTATAACAAAGTCTCAAAAAAAATACATAATATCAGTCTGAAAACAACATAATGGAAATCCCAAATACATAGAAGTAGTTCACTAATACATGAGATAAACTAGAACAGCTAAAACTGAAATAGATATATAAATAGATAGGCAGAATCTCCAACAAAGACCAGCTCCAGAAAGAGAATCCAAAGCTGTGAATACTTAGGCTGACCCGAGCGTAAAGAAAAATATAAAACACTCGAGTCAGGACATATATACTTATATAATGTAAACTAACTCAAGTGAACTGTAATAAGATACAAGTAACTTAAAGGATGCCTGAGACCGCCCATCCTCTAAGGATCCGTTAAACTATTTACTATGCAGTAATATTGCGCTATTATAATAATGTCTACAGTAAAATATACTTACTTTAAAATAGCGTCGAAGGTTACCCTTATAGCCCCCAACACATAATAATCCCAGTAGTCCATCCAGCATCAACATATCTCCAGATCGGGAGACTACCCTAAATATTCCATGGGCTACGGGAGAAAAACAAAATCGTAGTAAGGCTCGCTATGGTAGGTGACAAGGCACACGAGGCAATGCCAGGGTAGATATACCAATTACGCTTCTGGGCTGGTGGTAGCGCGTAGCAGGAACTACCGCCCACCTCGAGCCACACTCCCAAAATCAAAGGGGTGCACCCAATCAATCACAAAAGTAATAGAATGGTATCGAAGAAGTGTGTCCGATCGGAGGAGCGACCTCACTTGGCCCGTCGATCGCTCCTGTTTTAGCTACCTTAAGCCAACTCACGGGAGTCGGGTCCACGTTCATACCATAATAGGATCGTCGCCACCATCCTACTTCATTCTGAAATCTCCACCGCGTACACGGTTGTTAAAGTTGTTTTCGGTATCGACAGAGAGTATGTCCATATCCGATCCCGGTCTCTTTAACAACCAATCGTTATTATAACCCGTGGTTATAATTTAAAAATGGTATTTATATTTCAAAAATCAAATATCATTTCAACAATTCAATATCATTACAAATTCATTTCAAAATATCAAAATATCATATCTCTTCAAAACCCTCATTAATTTTATTTAAATTTAAATATCATTCCAACTCACATTTCTAAATAGTTTATATCTGAAATCAAATACTCCATTTAGACTATTTAAAAATAAAGTCATTATATTTAATAATTAAATATTAAATTCTCAAAATTTTAATCTTACAAAGTTTATTTATTCACTTAAATTTATCAAAACAGTGAAATTTCAACTTTCGCAACACTTAGAAAAATGCTACGGAAAGTTATGTTTTAAAACAACCCATTAGCAAAAGATAGCATTTAAAATGCTGTAATAGGTTTAATTTAGTTTCAAATAAAACTTTAGTTAAATTCAGCAACTACAGTACTTACAAAGTGTTGTAATAGCGCTTAGTTTATTTTAGCCATATATAGTTCATTTGTGTCAACTACAACACTTAGAAATGCTGTAATATCATTTACTTAAGAAATGATAGCATTTCAAAAATGCTGTTAATTAAATCCCAAATATTCAATATAATTTCATAAATAATTAAATTTTTATTTAAACAAATTTTAACTTATAAAGAAAAATCATATTTTCACACTTTAAAAATGATCATTAAAATACTCTTTAATTTACGATTTTATAAAATGAAATTTTCACAATAATTATCAAATTTTTAATAATTCACTTATAAAATAAGTGTAAAATTTTATAACATTTCATTTACTTTACATTTTAATTTACCATTTCATAAATTAAATTTAAAATCCATTTATTCTTTTTAACTTAACTTTAAATTTAAAAACACATTTCACATTTTCTAAGCTAAGTTATATCTCAAATTTCAATTTTAAACATTTATTTATTTAACCATTTTTAAATTTATAGAAAATCAATAACACTTTATAAAAATCATTTTAAATTCAAATTTAAATCAAAATATTATAATATTTACATTTTTTAAAATACTTTAAAATTTTCAAAAAATTATATATTAACCATGGGTCTGTATATAATTTTCTATCCTAGGTAAAGTGATATGGATATTTTTCATTTCAATCCGTAATTTACAAAGAAAACCTGGGTTCTATCATTTCAAACCCACAGTCCCAAGTAAAACGAATTAAGTAAAAATCACTTAGGCCTATCATTTCAGCCCATAATGATTTTTCCCTATTCTAAAGTCCGTTCGTGTATGTATCATTTCAACCCATGGTGATTCTAATCTACATGGAACTTGCACTGTGATAAATTGATATAAATAAACAGAATAGCATTATATAACAGTAACAGATGATATGACAGGTGTATAAACAGGGGTGAACATCATATGATCATAGCATAGGCAGTTATAACATGATAATGTGGTTTACAAATTCAAATGCTATCAGTTTACTAGTTATATAAGTATAAAATGTCTGGTGAGAAATACTCACCTCTACAAGCTGGAGATAACAAATTCAGATACACAACAGAGATCCAAAAGGCATGAAAGCACGACTACGATTCAAGTGAGGGGAGAGCCAAGCTATTATCTTGTTCATATCAAACAAAAATGAGACTGCAACATGAATATGCAACCCAAAATATGACATTAAACAAACTAGAAATAATACATAACATAAACTCAAACGACTTGCACTTGCTTTCACCAATGCCATGCTCAGCCATATGGTGATAAGGCATGGCCATGGTGGTGTGTATGAGTCAAGTATGAGTCATATAGGGTTGGCCTAGCTAGGGTATGAAGGTATGGAAGTTGTTATGCATGAAAATACAAACACAAGGCAACAAAGTGAATTTTTGTACAACAACAAGCTTCGACCATGGCCTTATGTAGCACGACCATGACTGCTGGAGGCTAGAGGATGGTGTGGCGGTGGCTTTGGGTCAGGTAGGGGCTGGTGGAAGGTGGTGTAAAGGTGGCCGAGAGGGTGTATGGGGTGATGATGGCATGTGGAGGTCGGCTATGCATGTTTCAAGTGGTGCTTTGCTAATTTTTGTGTGGATTTTGCATCATAGAGGCCATGGATAGGCGGGTCAGTGGAGATGGAGGGGGTTTTACAGCTGAAAAAAGTGGTGATGAAGGTGGTGGTGAAGGAGGAGGCTATGGCCGAACCATAGGGGTGAAAGCAAGGTATAAAAAATACATAAACAAAGAAGAAAAATGGGAAAAAAGTGAAAAATATTTACCAATTTTCTTTCAGAAATGGAGGTCGAAAGTTTTGGAGATGAGAAACTTTATTTTGTGCGTGAGAAATGATAAGTAATCAGTTGAAGAAAAATGATATGGTCGGCTCAAAATGAATGCATGTGTTGATTGAAATGAAAAGGCAAAGGAGGTGAAAAATCTATGGTAAATGAAAGGTTATAAAACTCTTCAAATTTCCCATTTTCTTTTTATATTTTTAAATACATGAAAAATGAATACAAAAAAAATAAAAACACAAAAAAATAAAGTATGAAAAGAAATAAATAAATAAATTTTCGATAAATATAAATAAATTAAGAAAATAGCTTAAAAATAGAAACTAGGTTATAAAAACTGTAAATAAATACAATAAGCTTTGGAAAAATTATAACATCACTTTAAAAATATTTAAAAATGAAATCTTGAAATAAAAATAAATTTAAAATAATTTCAAAATGAAATAAAGTCAAAATTTAAAATATTCAAAAATATAGGGTTGTTACACTCTCCCCCACTCAAACTTTTCGTCCTCGAAAAGAACGGATGAGGAAAATAAAGAAAACAAGATAGAAAAACAAAATAGTACCTGAAACAAACAATTCCGGATTTGAAGCATGAATGCTCTCCTCCGTCTCCCAGGTACAATCTTGATGATCAATACTCCACTGTACTTTGACCAGACTAATAGATTTCCTTCTTAGCTGCTTCATACCTCTGTCGACAATACGAAGTGGCTTCCTCTCGACAGTCGGGTCAGGCTCAATATCCAAACTATCAAGAGAAGAAGGCTGGACAATAAGAGATGGATCATGAAGATACCGGCGAAGATGCGAGACATGGAATACATCAAGCACTCCAGAAAACTTCTCGGGCAAATCCAGACGATAAGCCAAAGAACCAACTCTGTCCACAATGTGGAAAGGACTAATGAACCTAAGAGAAAGCTTCCCTCTACGACCAAAGCTAATGACATTCCTCAAGGGAGGGACCTTAAGGAAAACCTGGTCACCAACAGCAAACTCCAAACTCTGCTTATGCCTATCATCATACTTCTTCTGCCTATCCTGAGCAGCTCTCAACCTCCTCTTAATCTCCTCAACTCTCTCAGAAGCTTCCAAAATCACATCAGGACCAAGAACCAAAACGATAACCGAATTCAATCCAGCAAGACAGAGATCTACAAGGTCGTCCGTATAGAGCAGCAAACGGAGACATTTTGATACTGGCCTGAATGCAAAGATGGAATGAGATAGATAAAGAGAATAAAATAGGCTTAAAACAGAAGATAAGATTATACTTGATAGCTATTATTGTAGGTGAATTCGACATGATGGAGATGGTCTTCCCAAGATCCTCCATAATCAAGCACACAAGCACGAAGAAGATCCTCGAGAATCTAATTCACTCTTTCCGTTTGACCGTCGGTCTGTGGATGGTAAGCAGTGCTCAGATTTAGATGAGTAACCAGAGATTCCTGAAAAGCTTTCCAAAATTGACTGGTAAAGATAGGATCATGATCACAAACAATGCTGAGAGGAACACCAAGGAGACGAACGATCTCTCTCACGTAGATCTCAAACTAGCTAGAAGTAGAACGAGCAGACTTGACCGGAACGAAATGAGCGGACTTGGTCAGTCTATCCACAATAACTCAAATACTCTCATTACCCCTTCGAGTCCTTGGTAAATCATCGATGAAATCCATGGAAACCTGTTCCCACTTCCAATTGGGAATCTCAAGGGGCTGCAACAAACCAGGGGTCTTTTGGTGATCGGCTTTGATTTGCTGACAAGTCGCATACCGACTAACAAAGATAGAAATATCCCTCTTCATTCCCTTCCACCAATTAAGCCTCTTCATATCCTGATACATCTTCGACACACTAGGATGAATAGAAAGTCTGGATCGATGATTCTCTTGAAGCAACTCCTGCCTCAATCCAACAACATTCGGGACACAAATCCTGCCATTAATCCTCAAAATCCCTCTATCATCGATATGAACTCCACTACCACTACTACTACCACCAACTCTGCTACGAACACTCTCCTTCATCAATCTACGCATCTCATCCTCATCTTGCTTAGCCATGATACGATCCAAAAGAGGAGAAGAAGAAACAACCAGCTGACACAACAAAGCCTTTTTCTGACTCAGAGCATCGGCCACAACATTAGATTTACTGGGAGTATAGCTAATATCGAGGTTGTAAGAAGCCAAAAACTCAAGCCAACAAACTTGCCTCTGATTCAAATCCTTCTGGGAGAAGATATATCTCAGAGATCGATGATCGGTGGAAAGCTCAAACTTGGTTTCTAGAAGATGATGCCTCCAAAGCTTCAAAGCAAAGACAACAGCAAGAAACTCTAAATCATGAGCAACATAATTTGCCTCATGGGTTTTTAACTGACAGCTGGCATAGGCAATGACCATACCATCCTGCATGAGAACAACACCTAAACCCTCACGACTAGCATCAGTATATATCGTCAATCCCTCACTTCCATTCGGAACGGTAAGAACTGGTGCAGAAGTTAGCTTGCTCTTTAACTCATTGAATGCAGCTTCACACTTCTTATCCCAGATGAACCTAGCATTCTTACAAGTCAAAGCAGTGAGAGGTGTAGCAATCTGAGCAAAATTCTCGATGAATCTCCTGTAGTAACCGGCAAGGCTTAGAAAACTACGAATATCAGATGGAGTCTTTGGAGTATTCCAATCCTGTAACAGAATAAGGAGATAATAAGGACAACCGAAAAGATAGGATTATTAATTGATAAAAGAAAAGAGAGGAAAGAAAGCTTACATTGATCGCGGCGATCTTGACTGGATCAACAGAAACTCCATTACCAAAAACAATATGCCCGAGAAATCGGACTTCATCCTTCCAGAAATGACATTTAGAAAATTTAGCCTTCAACTGATGATTTCTAAGAGTCTCCAGAACAGATTTCAAATGCAACTCATGCTCTTCCTTGGTCTTAGAGAAGACAAGGATATCATCAACAAAGACTAGAACAAATTTATTAAGCACATCACGAAAAACACGATTCATCAAATCAACAAAGAAAGCAAAAGCATTAGTCAAACCAAAAGGCATGACTAACCATTCATAAAACCCATTCTCAGTGCGGAAAGTAGTCTTAGGAATGTTATCCTCAACAACCTTGAGCTGATGAAAACCTGTGGCAAGATCAAGCTGAGAGAAAACAGTGGCACCATGATCAAACATATCATTAATATGAGGCATTGGATATCTGTTTCATAGTGAGCTTGTTCAGCTCCCTATAATCAACACACATCCGCAGAGAACCATCAGACTTGGTGACAAAAAAAACCACCGCTTCTTCCCGTTCAGAAAAGCTAGGCCTAATCAGACCTTTGGAAGCTAAGTCCACAATTTGCTTCCTTAACTCAACCTTCTCGTGGGGTGCCATTCTTCTAGGAGGAAGAACAATAGGTCAAGCACCAGGAATAAGATCAATCTGAAAATCAATTTTCCGCTTAGGAGGCAAAGAAGTGACTTCACCAAATACATCGGGATAAAGTCTGACCACAGGGGTTGAATCAAGATCACTAGGGGAAGAATCCAGGGAATAAAAAACTGCCAGCAAAATCCTAAGGCATGTGGCACTGAATAATCAAAGAATCACCCCTATCTCCAATAAGAGTGACAATTCTGGATTTGCAAGAAATATGGGCATCATGATTCCTTAACCAATCTTGGCCACGCAATAAATCAAAAGCATCGAAGCCCAAAACATAGAAATCTCCAGAAAAACGATAACCATAATGGAAGAGTTTCACTCCTCTACAAATCCTATTAAGGTTCGCGGGACCTCTGATAGGATTAAAAACACATAAAGGAATAGAAGCATACCCAGGAGAAAGGAGATGCTCGAACTTATTACACAAATCAACAGAAATAAAACTGTGGGAAGCTCCAATATCAAACAACACACGGACAGGATGATGAAATAAAGTAAATGTGCCCTGAAGAGTACCTTGGTCATCACTAGGAGAAGGAGCAGGTGGAGGAACGGGAGATGATGCAGATGAGACAACAAATACACCAGAAGGCTTACCCTTCTGGTGGGTAGGGCAATCCTTCCTAAAATGACCAGGCTGGAGACAGATATGGCAGAGATCACGCCTAGCCAATTGAGCAGGTACAGGAGCAGA
The DNA here is from genome assembly GCA_030765085.1 of Allium cepa. NCBI lineage: Eukaryota > Viridiplantae > Streptophyta > Magnoliopsida > Asparagales > Amaryllidaceae > Allium > Allium cepa. The sequence goes on from CM060942.1 coordinate 622,147,436, forward strand.
AGCACCAGATAAAGTAGGACAACTATTGGCATAGTGTCCCTTCTGATCGCATCTAAAGCAGGTGATAAAGGAAAGATCAACTGGTTGCCTCTGAGAAGGAGCAGATGATGAAGATCCCAAATCAAGACGCTTGTGCAAATTCTTCTTCTACTGATGATAATTAGGCTTTCTCTTCCTAGAATTAGCAGAGGAAGACTGAGATGAAGGAGCACCAACGACAGCAGGGCCCTTAGAAGTAAGGTTCTCATAACAAATAGCCATATCCATAAGCTGTGTGAAAGTGCCATGAACATGAGCAACGAGACGACTATAGTACTCTGGACGAGCACCAGCAATGAACTTCTCATTCTTCTTGAGAGGAATGTCAATCAGGCTTGGACCAAACTTAGAAAGTTCATTGAACTTCCTCTCCTACTCAGCAAAAGACATGCTACCCAGCTTGAGATCCATAAATTCACGATAAAGCTGAGATTTCCTGGCTTCTGGCATCTATTTTGCCACAAAAGCCTCCCTGGAAAAGAGATATAGAACAAACTTAAGATAGATTCAAGGAAAGGAAAAATAGGAACAAAATTCAAGATAACACAAAGGATACCTAAACTGCTCCCAAGTAATATCAGCTTCGGCGGTGTTAGCTTTAACAGACTCCACCAGCCTAGAGCAGCCTCACGCAACTGCCAAGTTGCTAACTGATGCTTCTGGGCATCAGTAATCTCAAGACCAATAAATATCCTCTCCAGACTCCGCAACCACTGCTGAGCCTCAATGATGCTCTCTGAACCGGTGAATGAGGTTCCACTAAGTTGAGTGAACTCCTTACAAAGAACAGTAAATCTAACAGGAGCAACATGCTGAGGAACTGGGGCAATACCATGACCCCTACCTCTAGCATTTCCTCAATTCATCTTGAAAAAACAAGAATGAATTTAGGACAAGATATAGAGAAGCCAAAGATAAATTAAGATAAGACAAGATAAATTCACTTGGATGAATATCCTAATGAAAGAAAAAACTAATAAGGTAGATACGAAAGGAAGGAAATTTGAAAACATTTGAAAAATCCTTTTAAAATAAGAATTTTTTTATATCAAAATAATCCTTTGAAAATCCTTTTAAAAAAATCATTTTGAAAATCATTTTATACTTTGAAAATACGTTCTCTCACAAAGATATAATTCTGAGATTGATTTCACTCATCTAGGGTATTTCTACCCTATCTCTAATGAGTTTTTGCTCCGCAGGCTATGGTTTGCCCAAAACCAAAGCTCCGATACCAAATGTAACGGGCTGCGCCAGTGGGGCAACGCCCACCGTAGCATACATTGGTAACTGTGTTCTGCCTTTACGGCCAGCCTCTCGACTGCACCACCAACCCCCACGGGGACATGTAGGAGTAAGAGTCAACCGTTCGCTACCAAACCAGGAAGCGAGAACCCCCTATCATGTTGCACCCTCCAAGTGCAATGGCAGACACATATGTCAATGCAAAGACATATAGAACAGCTGAAACTAAAATAGATATATAAATAGATAGGCAGAATCTCCAGCAAAGACCAGCTCCAGAAAGAGAATCCAAAGCTGTGAATACTCAGGCTGACCCGAGCGTAAAGCAAAACACAAAACACTCGAGTCAGGACATATATACTTATATAATGTAAACTAACTCAAGTGAACTGTAATAAGATACAGGTAACTTAAAGGATGCCTGGGACCGTCCACCCTCTAAGGATCAGTTAAACTATTTACTATGTAGTAATATTGCGCTATTATAATAATGTCTACAGTAAACTAAACTTACTTTAAAATGGCGTCGAAGGGTTACCCATATAGCCCGCAACACATAATAGTCCTAGTAGTCCATCCAGCATCAGCATTTCTCCAGATCGAGAGACTACCCTAAATACTCCATGGGCTATGGGAGAAAAACAAACTTGTAGTAAGGCTCGCTATGGTAGGTGGCAAGGCACACAAGGCAATGTCAGGGTAGATATACCAATTACGCTTCCGGGCTTGTGGTAACGCATAGCAGCCACTACCGCCCACCTCGAACCACACTTCCAAAATCAAAGGGGTGCACCCAATCAAGCACAAAAGTAATAGAATGGTATCGAAGAAGTGTGTCCGATCGGAGGAGCTACCTCACTTGGCCCGTCGATCGCTCCTGTTTTAGCCACCTTAAGCCAACCCATGGGAGTCGGGTCCACGTTCATACCATAATAGGATCTTCGCCACCATCCTACTTCATTCTGGAATCTCTACCGCGTACATAGTTGTTAAAGTGGTTTTCGGTATCGACAGAGAGTATGTCCATATCTGATTCCGGTCTCTTTAACAACCAACCATTATTATAACCCGTGGTTATAATTTAAAAATGGTATTTATATTTCAAAAATCAAATATCATTTCAACAATTCAATATCATTACAAATCCATTTCAAAATATCGTATCTTTTCAAAAACCTCATTCATTTTATTTAAATTTAAATACCATTCCAACTCACATTTCAATATAATTTATATTTCGAATCAAATACTCCATTTAGACTATTTAAAAATAAAGTCATTATATTTAATAATTAAATATTAAATTCTCAAAATTTTAATCTTTCAAAGCTTATTTATTCACTTAAATTTATCAAAACAGTGAAATTTCAACTTTCGCAACACTTAGAAAAATGCTACGGAAAGTTATGTTTTAAAACAATTCATTAGCAAAAGACAGCATTTAAAATGCTGTAATAGGTTTAATTAGTTTCAAATAAAACTTTAGTTAAACTCAGCAACTGCGGCACTTACAAAGTGTTGTAATAGCCCTTAGTTCATTTAGCCATATATAGTTCATTTGTATCACGCTTAGAAATGTTGTAATATCCTTTACTTAAGAAATGATAGCATTTCAAAAATGCTGTTAATTAAATTCCAAATATTCATTATAATTTCATAAATAATTAAATTTTTATTTAAACAAATTTTAACTCATAAAAAAAATCATATATTCACACTTTAAAAATGATCATTAAAATACCCTTTAATTTATGATTTTATAAAGTGAAATTTTCACAATAATTATCAAATTTTTAATAATTCACTTATAAGATAGATGTAAAATTTTATAACATTTCATTTACTTTACTTTTAATTTAATTCACCATTTCATAAATTAAATTTAAAATCCATTTATTCTTCTTAACTTAACTTTAAATTTAAAAACACATTTCACATTTTCTAAGCAAAGTTATCTCAAATTTCAATTCTAAACATTTATTTATTTAACCATTTTTAAATTTGTAGAAAATCAATAACACTTTATAAAAATCATTTTAAATTCAAATTTAAATGAAAATATTATAATATTTAAATTTTTTAAAATACTTTAAAATTTTCAGAAAATTTTCCCTGTAGATTAACCACGAGTGAAATTTTCCCTGTAGATTAACTGTAGATTAACCACGAGTCTGTATATAATTTTCTATCCTAGGTAAAGTGATACGGATATTTATCATTTCAATCCGTAATTTACAAAGAAAAGTCGGGTTCTATCATTTCAAACCCGCAGTCCCAAGTAAAATGAATTAAATAAAAATCGCTCAGGCCTATCATTTTGGCCCATAACGATTTTTCCCTATTCTAAAGTCCGTTTGGGTATGTATCATTTCAACCCATAGTGACTCTAATCTACAGGGAACTTGCAGTGTGATATACTGATATAAATAAACAGAATAGCATTATATAACAGTAATAGATGGTATGACAGGTGTATAAATAGGGGTGAAAATCATATGATCATAGCATAGGCAGTTATAACATGATAATATGGTTTACAGATTCAAATGCTATCAGTTTACCAATTATATAAGTATAAAATGTCTGGTGAGAAATACTCACCTCTACAAGCTAGAGATAACAAATTCAGACACACAACAGAGATCCAAAAGGCATGAAAGCACAACTATGATTCAAGTGAGGGGAGAGCCAAAGCTATTATCTTGTTCATATCAAACAAAAACGAGATTGCAACATGAATATACAACCCAAAATATGACATTAAACAAACTAGAAATAATACACAACATAAAATCAAACGACTTGCACTTGCTTTCAACAATACCATGCTCGGCCATATGGTGATAAGGCACGGCCATGGTGGTGTGTATTAGTCAAGTATGGGTCATATAGGGTCAGCCTAGCTAGGTATGAAGGTATGGAAGTTGTTATGCATGAAAATACAAACACAAGGCAACAAAGTGAATTTTTGTACAATAACAAGCTTCGTCCATGGCCTTATATGGCACGGCCATGACTGCTGGAGGCTAGGGGATGGTGTGGCAGTGGCTTTGGGTCAGGTAGGGGCTGGTAGAAGGTGGTGCAAAGGTGGCCGAGAGGGTGTATGGGGTGATGATGGCATGTGGAGGTCGGCTATGCATGTTTCAAGTGGTGCTTTGCTAATTTTTGTGTGGATCTTGCATATAGGGGCCACGGCCAGGTGGGTCAGTGGAGATGGAGGGGTTTTTGCAGCTGCACAAGGTTGTGGTGAAGGAGGAGGCTATGGCCGAACCATATAGGTGAAAGCAAGGCATAAAAAAAACATAAACAAAGAAGAAAAATGGAAAAAAAGTGAAAAACATTTACCAATTTTCTTTCAGAAATGGAGGCCAAAATTTTTGGAGATGAGAAATTTTATTTTGTGCATGAGAAATGAAAAGTAATCAGCTGAACAAAAATGATATGGTCGGCTCAAAATGAATGCATGTGTTGATTGAAATGAAAATGCAAAAGGAGGTGAAAAGTGTAAGGTAAATGAAAGGTTATAAAACTCTTCAAATTTCCCATTTTCTTTTTACATTTTTAAACACATGAAAAATGATTATTAAAAAAATAAAAACACAACAAAATAGAATATGAAAAGAAATAAATAAATTTCAAATAAATATAAATAAATTAAGAAAATAGCTTAAAAATAGAAACTTGGTTATAAAAATTGTAAATAAATACAATAAGCTTTGGAAAAATTATAACATCACTTTAAAAATATTTAAAATGAAATCTTAAAATAAAAATAAATTTAAAATAATTTCAAAATGAAATAAAGTCAAAATTTAAAAATATTTAAAAATCTAGGGTTGCTACATCAACAATGCCCTAATATAGAATTATAATCATACAATCAATAGATAATATGAGATAGCCCATCAAATCATCCGAATGATTTCTAATATCATACAAATCAAAATGATAAACTATCACAATCCAAATCACAATAAATAACAAAGGTTATCTCTAGAATATCAAATCAGAAGAGTATGGATATATGGGGACTGATTACACTTTAAACTCATCCAATCTCTAGTATAGCCAACTCATTATAGAAATGAGACAAATGTGCCAATCCACCACACACACATATACCGAAACCAGATGGGAGACCGATAGCACGTCTGCCTACTCAAGGAGACATACATGGTTCATATGACATGACTCCTACAATCATCGGTTACCATTACCTCTCCCATCTCGGTATCGTAACAATAATCTACCATATGCTCAACAACACGTAGCCTCTTCGATCACGACTATCGACATGTGCCCCTATGGTAACTGATTGTCGGCCTATGCAACACAAGGGACTACTAACTACCAATCTCATGATGTGCATTGAATACGTTAAATAACAACGGTGTCGTGGATCTAGGGCACGATCAGGTCATCACGGTGGATACCAGCCTATCCGGTTCACTTTCGAAACATGATGGGATCTAGACACAAGTGGATGACATATAGTTCTCATGTCCATATCTATCCATAGCTCTATCTCTAAACCGTCACACTACTCCGCATAAGTCATCATATCTAACGACCTACCTTTTTGGATGGTTTGAATCGACAATAAACCATACATGTCTTACTCAAACCATTCAAATGGATAGATTATCAATGGGATAAGTAAGGAAATAAGAGAAAGAATAAAAAATAAAACACAAAATCTTACAGTGAAATGACAAAATATAATAATCAAATAAACAATTGATGAAGCTGTTTTACAATACATATTTGATTATACAATTTTTACAACATAATCAAAGTGCAATCAACAACATACCAAAATGACGCAGCGAAGTAATACTAATAATTTAATATACCAACTCCACCTTCGTGCTCTAGAAATAATGTCTTCAAACACTGGAAAGCTCAGGCTGACCTGAGAGTAATGAAAAGACAAAACATTCGAGTTAGAACTAAAAGATCTTATGTAAGTTAAATCAATAACACCAATAATAGGAGTGTAATAGCGTTAGAGATGTTTATGGGGTTTTACATCTCATTCTTGTGTATAATGTGCATGCAATAACTTAAGAAATGATACAGGATTTTCCATCACTTAAGGACCCGTTAAACTATCTTTGTGTAGTAAAATACGCTACATATGTAATGTCTATCAGTAAAGTATAGTATTGAAATAGCGTTTAGGCGTTACCATTATCCCCTTTAACACATTTTTATATAAGCATCGTAGTTTATGTAGTACTATAAACTCCACCATAAACTGGTGGGCTATCGGGGAGCAATCCATAGGTATAACACAAACCAAAGTCGTAGTGGGCTCGATCAAAATAAATATGACAAGGCACGCGAGGCAATACCCATGGTAGGATTCTACTATTTTGCCCTTCCGAATTAGTGGTAACGCATAGCCGCAGCTACCGCCCACCTCGAAACAACACTCCCATAATTAAGGGTGGCCACCAATCAATCACAAAGTTAAAGATATGGTTTCCAAGAAACGTGTTCGATACGGGAAGCAACCCCACTTGGCCTGGTATAGCTCCTGTTTTAGTCCTTTTGATTATGACTCGAAAGTCAAGGCTATCCATCATCGTTCTCTTTCTTTAAAACTAGCAAATGCCTCCAATTCAACAACTTCATTCTGGATAACATCCACCGCGTACACAGTTGTTAAAGTGGTTCCAATATTAATATAGAGTATGCCAATAAGAGGACCCGGTCTCTTTAACAACCAAATGTCATTTTTCACACTAGTTGGTTATTTTATATTTTCGAAACCGATTTATATTTGATATCAAAATATCATATTCGATTCAAAATATCCCTCGTTTCAAAATCATCATGTTTACTCAAAATAAGTCATTTTCAGTTGAAAATATCATTTCAAATTCCAACTTAGGTTATAACCTCATTTAACCGCAATCACATTTAAATCAATGATTTAAATATAAACATTCCAACTTTGCACAGTTTGAAATTTTAGAAAATATTTTAAATAGTTATAAATAGTTTAAAGATTTAAAATAGTTTAATATAACATGGGTCGAGCATTGAAATTGGTTTATATAGTAAAATAGTTTGAAAAATATAAATGATTTGAATATTAAAAAGGATAGATTTTTAATAGTTTATATTAAAATAATTTGTTTTGAAAATAGTATCAAATCAAACTGTTTCTTTCCATTTCAACAATCAAGATCCGTGTCCAACTTTCAATCAAATAAAACACAATTCCCAATCTTTCAATTCAATTGATTCAATTCCAATTTAGTTTCAAATCAACTTGATTTCGGTTTCAATTCAAAATAAATTCAATTTTTGAAAACATTCATTTTTAACTTCAAAATCGATTCAACAATTAAATTCAATAAATTAAAATTCCAATTTAATTCTTATTTTAAACCATTTCAAATATATCAATTTCAATTCCAATTCCAATTTACTGATTTAAATTGCTTAAATCAAATTAAACGTCGTTGTTCAATTTTAAGGTCCAACTCATAAAATAATTCAATTTCCAAAATTAAAGTTATAGATCAAATACAACTTCACATTTCCAATTCAATTCTTTAAAACAATTTCTTTTAACAAATTTCAATTTCAACAATTTAAAGCTTGAATTAGAAATAACTTAATTCGTATAAATTCATAGTTAATTTCCTTTAAAACAATATCAGTTAATCAAAATCTAAAATCAAGATTTTAAAACAATTTAATTTAACCAATCTGGTATCCGTATATAATTTTCTACCATATGGCCAAGTGATCGGTTATTCCAATTTTAATTATTGGTATGGATATATATCATTTCAATCCAAATCAAAATGTCATGGGTGTATATCATTTCAACTTATTTCTTAATTTATTCGACATAATTCAAATAACATTTTATATGCTTTTAATTAATATACAGAGTGATAACAGGGGTATATAAAATAAATAAACATCCTATCATTCAAAATGTTAATAAATAGACATCCATCACAAAACATCCAAATTAGCCAATAAATCACAACAAAGAACTGGTTATCAATATCAGGTATTTAACTAGCAATTCAATTTCAATATTAATTTAAATTTAATTCAATAAAAATTCAATTTCAATTAAAATGTCATATTTAACTACTGAACAACAACCAAAAAAATGCTTATCACTTCATAAATTTAATTTAACTAACATAGGAAAATTCAGTACCGTGTGAGTGAGTTAAATCACTCACCTTTGATTTATAGCCGATCTAAAATCCAATAGAAACCCAAAATTTTAATAGTCTCCAATTTTAACCAAACTAGTTCCATACTTTTCGGAATTTTGATATGATCCCAACGGAAGAAACCGCGTCCAAATCCAAGTTTGTATGCAAAAGTTATATGAGTTAGGTTTAAATTTAAATTTTAATTAAAAAAACTCAGGGGCAAACTTGTAATTACCAAACTTCCTCAAACCCTAAGAACCATCGATCAGCAACTCTCGTCAACAACCACCGCCTTCACCTTGATATCGCCATTGCCACGAGTGATGTCACAAAGCTCAGTAACCACCACTGTGCTTGCCTAGACGCGCCACTCCCACGCTGAAGTCGCGGTCCCAAGCGCTGCCGCCTGGAGCTTCGCAACGCTATTCGACTTTCGACCATAGATCATCGATTTGTGGTGATTTTTCTGATCATTTTGACAAACCAACAACATGGGTGAACTCGCCTTGGCCTCCTCTACGTGCTAGTGCCTCCCAATCGTCGATTGGTCGATGATACACCTTTGATCGTGAAACCCTAACGGCGAACGGTTGAAAGATAGCCAAATTCTGGACAAATGGAGCCTCTAATCGAAAAATAAATTGCAGATGCAGATTTCGTTCATTGAGAGCTTCGCGATGATATATAATTCAATAGGATTTGAGCAATTTGGATTTTGGATTGGATTTGGAATTGAAATTAGGGTTTGAGATGCCTAACTTTTGAGACGGAACAAATGAGAATAACTAGTACGTATAGAAATCAGAATAGAAGCTGCTAGGGTTTCAGGAAATATATACTTATATAGACAGAGATGGATAAGAATGGATGGAGCAAATCGAATGGATCAAAGTGATAACAAAGACCAGAAAAGCCCATTTCGTTTCCGAAACGAAAGTAGGTCATCCCATATATCAAAATATAGGTTTTCAATATTTTTAAATTCAATGAAAGTAGTTTCAAATCCTAATTTCATTGTATATATAAGTTAGCATTTATGGTGCCAACTACGATCCTCGAGTTATTTTTGTTGGTGTTGCTCCTAATCGTTCATTTGTTGTTATTACTGAGTTAGAAGATTTGTCCCCTGATTCCCATATTTGGGGCTGTTCGACTTAGGGCTCGACGTTAGATTCCTGAAGACCTAATCGTCATAGGAAAACTCGACTTCCATCTAGACTCTTCTATAGTTTTGTTTTGTTATAAGTTATAGTTTTTGAACCCGACTTTTGATGTAATCTGTGTTTTGATTATGTTTATTTATTTTTATGGGGTATGTAGATGCGTTGAATATATAATCATGCTCGGATTTCTGTGAGTACAAGTAGAACTAAGTAAATATGAGTAGATCTTAATTTATGATGTTTACCTAGCAAGTTTTGAGTAGTTTCTGGAATTGTACCTGATCTATAGCGGTAGTGCATTCCATTCTTCATCTTTCCTTGCAGTTTTTTGGATCAAACTTTCTTCATAGTTCATGCTTTCCGAACTTGGTTTTTAGCAATTATGCTTTGTCATGCGCTTGGCATGATTTGCCCCGCTGTTTGGGGACAGATTTTTTTTTGAATGTGAAGTCATGTCGTGTACGTACAATCTTTTTAATTCATGCGCATGGTTTCTATAGTTAGTTCAGACCATCTAATATCCTTACGTCCAGCGCAATAATGTGGTTGAAAAGCCACATCACGTCTATGTAATCCTATTTTCATAGCTGTTTCGGGTCGTCTAATATCCCTATGTCCAAAGAAGTAATTTGGCTGAAGGGTCAGATTGCATTTATGTAATTCCAAGCGTTTACATTCAGTTTCACCATTCACAGTGCTGAGATTGCTGTTCTTGTTTACTAACCGCACACTTTGCTCCGCTAGCAACCATTGGCAGCGAACTGTAAAGGGTCAGGGGAATGTTCTACTGGATGAATTTTGGAACTTACACCCCATTTTTTAGGCCATTACACTTTTCTAGCATATATTAGTTTTGTCTTGGGGTTTTTTTCCTATGCATCTTTGTTGAGCATTACAGTTCTCAATATTGAGAGTGACATTTTTGCTCTCCAACAGCGTAAGTAGCTGGACACTAATAGTGACCAGCGAAGTGATGGGGAAGGTTTGCATTGGTGGACATTGGTATTATGTGTTATTTTGACAGCTAAAGAAATAATGCATCCTATAGTTAACGCTAACTAAATCAAAACATATCAATATATCATCACACTACAAGAAAGCCCGCCTTTAGTTGCACTTATTGGTAGCCTTTGTAGTGTAAATGAAACCAATTTTATTTGTACCTTTATTTTTACCTGATTTGTATTACGTTAAGGTTGCCAAATTTTGCCACCTTCTCCCCTAATTGTTAAAAAGTCATCATGTTTTTCCCATCACTTTCCCTCCTCTATTATGTTTCTCTCTATTTCACCAAAATTCCCTCCGTTATTACATTTATACCATCCTCTTGCTTCTGCTCCCATCATGCCACTTCATTGATCTGCTCCCTCCACTTCATCGATCAAATATTCCTTCAATCTGTTGCCATTTTCTTCCTTGATCTTGAATCTACAAATCAAGGTGACACAAAACCCTAATTTGGCTAAGGGATTTTAATTTCTGTACCAGGTTTTTTCTGTACCTTGGGCTTGTTCTTATGAATTCTTTGTTTACATGATTAGCACCAAACACGTTAGAAACGCATGTTTTTAGTAGTTACCCTAAGAATTTGATATATAGAAAACTCTATATCTGAACAAGAGTTTGATTTTAGTTTTTCACTAAAATTCTGGATTATAGGTATGACGAGAATCATAATTTTCAACGTTTAGGAACCGATATTTATCACAATAGATTTTAAAAAGTAATCCAAAGAAGTAAAAAATAACTTCACAAAGTTTACATAAATCAAGTTTCCCTAGATAGACTAATTGATCGAGACATGAATACTTATTAGTGTAGTTGTAGTAACGAACCAAGTTTTTATCATTAAGTTGGTAATGATATTAAAACTAATAACCCCAAGTTTTGGACAAATTTGGAAAGTTAAACTATGCTAAAACTGCCAAACATTAAAAAAATGCAGTTTTGAGCAGTTCTAAAGTCTGAGGAAAACTGAACAATGAAAGAGTTTTTCTCCAGGTAACTGAACGACTCGTATTGATTCATGATATATCATTTTAAGCTTATAGTAAAAAAAAGTGATGTTATATGCTTTACTTGTACATGTGAATTGTTAGTTAATATATAGATCTCAGCAATCAAAAATAGATTGCTACTTGGAATGTGAAACGAATTGTAGAATCCTAAATGCACAAATATAAGCAAGATGTTTAGGTTTATCAGTTTATGTAGGCAACAACGTCCTAGGTAGATATTTAGACATTATTGTTGTTCTATTTATACTAAAAGCAATTGAAAATTGATCACTTTATTCTTTTTAAATTTGATAAAAACAGGCCTGAAAAAGAAATTATGTGGAAAATGAATATGTTTCTTCGCTTGTGTTAAGAGAAATACAACTCAACTTTTTCTTGACTTGGTGAGAAAAAAAAATAGAGAACTGATTTATTTATTTGTTAAAGAAATTGGCTTTGGTTGAAGTTCTAACAAAATTGAATTGGAACACAATAATCTTAGATATATTGATTAATGGGGTTAGTTATATTAACTACTGAAAACAAAATTTAGTTGATATTCTTTTATTAGTTTATACTTTTGTACCTAGTGACAGGGCTTTCTTTTCACTTATGTTGTAAATGTTATATGTTATCCAAACCATCCACTGCTAGATTAAGTAAAAGATAAGATGAAAATGACAGTAGTAGTGAAATGACATTGAGAAAAGCAACAATGTGGAGGATTTGTATATTCTATTAATGTTGAATAATGAGTTTTTGGGTAAAAAATTTACTCGGATGTTCAATTTTCAATTCTTTTACTGAATTTTAGAAACCAAGGACACTAAATTTGAGTGAAGTACATAAAAAATAGTATAATATTACATTTTTGCTGGATTTCCAAAGTATAATTTCACTTCTCTTTGAAGATTCATTTTGTGTCCTATGCAACTACTTTCATTTTTCTTTTTCATAGATATTGTCTTCTTATCCTTTTTTGTTTAAGTAATTAAATAAAAAGTAAATACATTTAGCTATTAGATGCGCATATGCTCGATTTATACTAGTTGTTTTTAGTGGGAAATGTGCAGGACATGAAAAAATAGTTTAAGCCAACAAATCATCTTGATATGGAGAAAATATTGGAGGATATTGTTAAATAGATTAACAATGTGGGAAGATGATGGATGAATCATTATTGTTGGATACCGTTGAATCCTAATCTAATATTTTAGTTTAGTCATTTAAGATTAAGGATTATTTGGCATAATCCAACTTACGATCTTATATGTTGTCATGAAATGCTTGTCCTCTTTTTTCTGAATTTGTTTAGCTGGTAGATGCAATAACAATTTGAGTATTGATAGTGATGTATGTTTATGTTCAGAATTGGATATTCATGTGGTTTCATCTTTTATCTTGTTGTAATGGTGACTGTTTTTAGTAAGAATAATAATCAGCATTTTATTTTGGAGAATTATAGTTTATTCTTTGTTCTTTCCTGGATGTCTCGTCAGACCTCCTATGCATTTGTTTCCTCTTCACTTTACTTTAAACTCAAACTTAAACTTTGGTAGGTATAGCCACAAATTTTATAAATGTATCCTGTAGTTTACTCATTTATCATTCCTTACTCGTAGAGGCAATGGTGGGAGTTCAAGTCAAAGCATATGGATATGGTTTTGTTTTTTAAGGTATATTTCATTTGCCTTTTGCTGATGATGCTTATGACTTAAGCATCTGAAGCTACTAATGTGCAAAATACCATTTTATTTTGATGAACAGATGCATAAGTTTTATGAAATGTTTGAAATGGATGCAAATGTTGGAGTAAAAGAACTCAATCTTCTGCACATGTAGATTCAGTGCATAGGTGCAACATGTGGTGCGGCCTTGGTCAACATCTTAAAGAGCTCAATGTATGGTTTGTACGGTGGTGGGGTCAATTTAGTGAGTGAAGGGTACAGTAGTAGCACGCTCTTGGTGCAGAGATCGTAGGAACATTCGTGCTTATTTATACAGTTTCTCTGCTACTGATGCTAAATGCAATGCCCGTGACTCTCATGTCCCCCTAATATATATGGGGATTTTAGGCTCAAAGAAAAAGTTGTAGAAAAAATTAGTTTTAAGGACAAGAAGTTTGTTTTTTAGGCTGAAGGACATTTTTAGTGTAAATCATATAATGATAGTTGTAGCTATCATTTTCTATTTACACTAACAAATGTCCTTCAGACTAAAAAGCAAACTTGCTGTCCTTGTGACTAAATTTTTTCGCAGCTTCTTCCCTGTGTCCATTTTCCTGTGTGGGGTGTGTGTGTGTGTGTGTGTGTGTGTGTATCATTGTTGCTAAACATCGATTTAAGCTAATGAATTAATGCATTGTAGCATTTAATTTAGAGCATTAAAATAGGTATTGGCACCGCTGCCTATTGGATTTGCTGTATTTTTGGTGCACTTGGCTACTATTCCGATTATAGGGGCAGGCATCAACCCTGCACGTAGTTTAGGAGCTGCCCTTGTTTATAATAAACAGTACGCAAGGGATGACAGGCAAGTTCTCCTTGTTGTAGTCTAAAAAATAGATAAGCTATGGATACAAGGACCATTTGGATCATGCCTACAGCACATATGGGAGCAATATTAAATGCTCGAGAAAGCATCACATAGCCACTTTGATTACGAAATAATTGGTTTATGTTAATTAGGAATGGATGAAAGTAAAATTTCCTAATTATGAATGAATGTAATCCTGACTTTTCATCTAACATCTTAATCTTCAACTTAACCAATATGATATAAGGCATTAGAACATCCATGTTTCCTGACTTTTACCATTGACAAAGCAGTCAAATGAGACTTAAAAGTTTAAAATATCAGCTACCTTCTATATGAAGCTCTTTGCTAATGGTTTATTCTTTCCAGTTGGGTTGTTTTAAACTAAAATTTTGATCCAATCATTTGAGAAATAATGCACTGATGCAAATTGTATGCCATGGTTTCTCTACAATCTAACATTTGACTGTCTAATTTGTTCTCATTAAGAGTTTTATACATATATTCATACACCTTTTGCATACATAATGCATGGTCTCTTTTCCTCCATCTACTAAATTCAAGTTATCTTCTTGTATCTACCTGTGCACACATTTGAAACATTTTTATTGTTTGTCACTTGCGTAAATTTAGTTAAGAATACCCCTTTTATTACAGTTTTATTCATATATTATGATCAACTTTTCTTCTTTAGGGAGATCAACCTCATTGCAAATTCACAAAAAAGAACCTTTCCATAAAATTTAGAGAAATTAGCCAGAAAGGTTTGACTATCACATCTAGTTATGATAATCAATGTACAATTATTACGAGCCACATGATTAATGTGTACTAGTTGCATTTTAAGTAATAACACTTCATCATTTGGGGTATCTTGTTCTTGTCGTGGAGAAGACAGAATCATCGAACTAGCTTGAAATCCACCACAAACAGAATGCACAAAAGATAAGGTCAGTTGACTTTCTCTTGATTTAAAAGTACTTGGGTTAAATCTTATCATATATGTATAAATGATAAATTAAATCCAATGGGTTAATTCATTTGACTGCAATTGATTCCTTTCTCTTGATTTTAGTTATTTAATCAAGGTAGGTCATGTTTTAACATTAATTTGGCTATAAGAATCTGTTGCAGAAAAATAAATCAATAATTTATGTGTTAATTTTCATGATTATGTCATGCAAAGTCGCAATTAAGCAAACATGATCTACAATTTTGAACACTTAAGGGTAGCTTTTAGGATTAACAGATGGATTTACATATTTAAACAACATTTAAGAATTTGTTTCAGGATAGGCAACATTCAAATTGGAGACTGCTTTCAAAGCTTCTAGGGGAGAAAAGTTGAGATAATATCGCATTCTATGGGCGGTTTAATTGTTCGACGTTTCCTTTCGCTGCATCCTAAGGTGAGTACTTTAGTTATTTTGTGTAACAATTGGTTTCTGATCCTTGTTTTATTACTATTAGCACATATGATGTGCATCTATTAGTGAAATGATAACTTTTCTTATTCGTTGTCACAGTTTCCTCTATATAATAATTGTCAACAAGTATGTTAATGTTATTATCATTTAATGTAACTTATCCTGTGTTAAATGAAGAGAGGTAGGTTTGGAGACTTGTAGTTGCAAACATCTTTGCCGAACAAATTTATTAGTTGCTTGTCTAAACCTGGGTCAATTTCTAAACTTGTGTTCAACTAAAATACCTTGTGCTGACTTAAACTATTTAAAAAATTGTGTTATATATTTCATCTACATGTGGTTTTGGTCACATCTATGTAGAATAACATAATGTTATAAAGTACAATGTGGTATGAACTAATCTATATTTTTGTCAGGTATTTGCAAAGTACGTTAACAAGTGGATATGCATAGCATGCCCCTTCCAAGGTGATTAAACATTACAAGGCGATAGCATATAGTTGCATACTTCCATACTTGCATTGGCAAATGCCTTGAGACCAAGGTTTGAGAACTCGGTTTCGGTCATTTTAAATTTTCATGGTTTCGATCAATTTTGGAAATTTTGAAGGTTTCGGTTTCAAATTTCTATACTATTTAATGGAAAAGCTAAAGGCATACCAACTAGAATTAGAATAAAAGTCTAAATATAATAATTCACTAGTTAACCATAAATTAAAATAAAATACTATAACCAGACTAACTTAACCAAGCAGATTCAAGTAAAATGTACAGTACATTTGCTGTAAACTAATACAAAAGCAGGCCTAAATAGTATCTCAGCCCAATATATAACCCTAAATTAGCAGTCTCTTTCAATTCCTCTCGTTTTACTCAGCTAGACTAAATAAATCAATATTGATGCCAACTAGAAGAAGAAGAAAAACTGCTTTCAACTCCCTCTCGTTTGACTCTTCGTCGCCTCTTTTCTTCATCTTCACTTTAGCTCGCCTCAAAGAAATGTAAGTCGATGTCGACTAGGGCAAGCAGAAGAAAAAAAACAGACGCCGAAGCTTAAAAAAAGACGGCAGATCGCTATTTGTTGATTTCGAGCTGCAATTCTAGCCCAGGTAAGTTGTTCGATTTTGATTTTTTTAAACCCTAACCGAAACCGAGTTTTATGCTCGATTCCGGTTCGGTCGGTGTCGGCACCGGTACGGTACCACTGAAATTTCGAGGTACCGACCGATACCTCATACCTTGCTTGAGACCTTACTGACTAAATAAAACCATTTAACCAAATTTATTTACATTAGCTATCATTGATGAAATGCCATCTCTTTCAATTGCCTGAAGTTCTATTATGTTTATAAACATTTATAGGTGTCGTTGGAACTGCCAACGATTCTCTATTGATAGGATTACAGTTTGCTTATGGTTTCAAAAGCTTCCCTTTTGCATCAAAATAGATAATACATCAACTGGTAAGTTCAAAGTTTCTCTTAAAGGACAAGCATCATTGTCCCAGTGGATAAGTGATTTGGCTGTGGTGCGAGAGGTCAAAATCACTGTTATTTTACCCTGCGTTATCTTTTTTATGTATGTGGTCAATGTAGTTGGTTGAATGCCTTTCTATTTATGAGGTTCTGCAAAGCAAAAATTTTAAGTGGAGCCAACAGCCAGTGGTTTAGATATGGCGCAAACAATCTGAAAAGAAAGACGGTGTTGAGCTTGAATTTTATGATTCTGACACGTCCTGCATTGTTTGAAGAAGCATTAAGAAATAATGAGGAATCATTTTCTCTTTTTTTTAATTCATTTATGTGGTTGATAAAATTGTTAGTTTATATTGGTAAAATTTGGTTTGTTCTTGTTAGTTTATATACGTCCGTTTACTAGATAGCTTAAACTGTGTGATCAATTTAACAATGGCGGGCAAGTGCACAGTTGTATTTGGTGTATCAAATATATACAGTACATCCTGGTTTAATACGTCTGAGTCTAACGTTTTCTATGGTGGGCGCCTATACTGTTAAACTCAAATTTTATTTAGCTGCCTTTCTGTGATAATAGCAAATATTTATAGATGCAGGATGCATGACAACCAGGCCTGGCCAAATAATTAGGTATTCACAAGTACATCCTATACTAAATTAAGAAAGTATATGGTAAAGCTGCTTTGAAACATCATCCAGCCAAGCTATTTAAAGTTCAGATGTAACTTTTGAAATGAAACACAACCTTTGAAATAACAAAATTGTTATCCTCTTTTAACTATAATGAAATGCTTGTACAATTGGATATTCAAAGTTTGAGCCCAAAGTCTTAATTTATATCTGTGAAATAAAAGTACGAAACAATATACTACACCCAACAGTTGTGACGTCAATTCATTACTCATAAACTGAAGTTTGTCGAAAAGACCACAACAATTAATCTCAGTCTAAAGGTTGTTGAGACAAACATGGTTTATTTTCCCCTTAGCCTGTCGGTTCATAAAGTTTGTTGCTTCAGGAAATATCAAAGTAATAGATGTATTAAATAAGAAAAAATGAAGTATATCAAAGTAATCCCTGAATGGAACTCAACAACGCATATTTTAAATCATCATCAACCATGACAGTAGCATCGTTAAAATTTCGTCTCTCTGCTAAGTGGTAGGTAAATGGTTTATATCTAGCTTTTGCTTTAGTACTTGTTCTCGAAAGAAGTATAGGTCTAACTCAACGTGTTTAGTCCTTAGATGTAATACTGGATTGACTGTTAGTGATACTGTGCTCAAATTATCACACCATATTGTAGATCTATTATTTGTGCTAGTTTTTAATTCACTCAGTAGAGTTTCAATCCACATAATCTCTGATGTTGCAGTAACCACTCTTATCAAATTACGTATATGTTTTCCCTTAAAAATTAGTTATTTACTCGATAGTCCACCAATTAATCCTTTGTGATTTACTCAATGGTGCATTTGGTCTTATATCATTTTTCACTTCAAGATTATTTTTACAATATAACCTCATCATCGGTTATATCTGATGCAGAAAGTATTATGTCTAAAATATAAATTCTAATATGCAAAAATAATTTATAATGCTCATTTAGTCTTAGAACATAATTGATTGTTAGTTTGCCAACAGTTTGTGACTAGTTTACATTCACTCTTTGACTCATATTCATCGACTTTAATTTCAGGTCTAGTACTTTCTTTAACATTGCCTTTTTTAGCTAAATTCAAAGTTTAGTTTGCCAACATATTAGTTAACCCACCCTTTTATTATTTGCTGCTGCCTAATGATGTAGATTTTGCATTGACTACAGTCACTTCCGTTATTGCAGTCTAACTGAAAATCTCTACAAATGGTCTACAACAGCCCGTTGATTATTAAAAATCTACACAAGCTATCATTCCTCAAGCATGACAGGTTCAACATGCACATCTCATATAGTTCTTTCAGTATAAGCCTAAATCAATTCGATTATATCTTCGGAACATGAATAGAAGGTAAGGGATACTGTAATTTAACACCATATAATACATAGACCTACATAAAATTAAAAAAAATCCAAAGTATTACAATGTTTGAATCAATCTTCTCTCTACATATTTGCTTCTAAGACAAATTGATTGGTTAACATGCATATCCATAATAATTACGATCATCAAGATATATTCATATGTACGCACAAATTTAATAGCATTAGCAGTAGCATCATATTTCAAGTAGGAAATCCAAAATAATGAAAAACTTTAATCTGCTCGTTGAAATATATTCACCGTGACCATTTTTTGCTTTACAGCCATAGATGTGGCCGGAGAAGTAATTGGTGTTGGTCTTGGAGTGACGAGTTTTTGGGAAGGCAATAAAGTGGTTTTCATTATTAATGTCATGGTAAGAGCTGATCATTGCATACCATCTCCCTTCTTCAGTAAGGCAATAAAATAGTTTCCATTATTAAACAATAGTTTGAAAAAATTAACTGAGTTTTATGAAAATTAGATACGTTTATGAAGTTAACTAAATATCACAAAAATTAACAAGTTCATCGTAATAATAATAGTAAACTAAGTTTATATATTATAATAATAATAGTAATAAAAAACTATAATTAGACAAAAAATAACTAAGTTTATAATAATAATAATAAATTAACTAAGTCAACTATATTTTATAATTAATAAAAATAACTAAGTTTATGAAAATTATCTAATTTTACTAAGTTTTATGAAAATTAAATAAGTTTATAAAAATTAACTAAGTCTATATTAGTAAAAATAAATTAACTAAGTCTGCAACAATAATCATAAATTAACTAAGTTTACGAAAAATTTATAAGATTGGGATAATTTATAAGAATTAACTAAGTTAATAAAGTTTAAGTTTGAGATAATTTATAAGTTTAAGTTACTTAAAATATAAGTTATAACATTTTAAGATTTAGCAATTGAGATAATTTGTAATTATAATAATAATAATAATAATAATAATAATAATAATAATAAACAATAGTTTGAATAAATTAACCATGTTTTACAAAAAATAAATATGTTTATAATAATTAACTAAGTATTATAGAAAATAAAAATTTATAATAATAGTAATAATAAAACTAAATTTGATAAAATTAATTTAGTTTGATAATAAGTTTACTGATTTTTATAACAATTAAACAAACTTTTATAAAAATTAACCAAAATTTTAAAAATTAACTGAGTTTAATATAATTTAACTAAGTTTTATAAAATTAAATAAATTTGTGCGAATTAATTAAGTTTTATTAAAATTTAACTTGGTTAATAAGTTTTAAAAAATTAAATAAGTTTATAATAAAAATTAAC
Organism: Allium cepa; assembly: GCA_030765085.1. Taxonomy (NCBI): domain Eukaryota; kingdom Viridiplantae; phylum Streptophyta; class Magnoliopsida; order Asparagales; family Amaryllidaceae; genus Allium; species Allium cepa. The sequence goes on from CM060942.1 coordinate 622,167,854, forward strand.
CAAGTTTATAAAAATATAATTAAATTAACTAAGTTTTATAAAAAATAATTTTTTTTAACAAAAGTTTAATCAAGGTTGTTTGGTATACTTTAAATATGCAAACAGTTTCATAATCATTTGCTGATTGTTAAACCTATCTACATGTAATTAGCTTTTTAGGAGTAAAGACCAGCTGCGGCAAAGAATTGTGGATAATCAAGTAATGAATATGGCTTTTATTGTTATATATATTATAGCATTTTGTTTGAACTTCTTGTGTAAACTTGTTTATGAATAGTTATATAGTTTATGTGAATTTGCTCATTTTGTTGAAAACTATTATCGAAATGGTTATGGATATCATATTTAATTAAGTGATTAGTTGTTTCAATTATTTGGCTATGATGATTGTGTGGTTGATTGATTGATTGTTGATTTTATTAAGACTATTATGCGAGTGGTGATTGGAAATGATACAAGTCACTAACAGGAAATGGTTGCATGGACAGTATGCTACAAAACAGTTAATAAACTTTAGTAGCATTTTAAAAACGCTGCGAAAATAAATGCAAAAGACTATTATATATTTCGTAGTGCCGAAAAAAGCTACTAGAACTTTTAGTAGCGTTTCGGTAGATGTTGCAATATGGCATGCTACTAAAAGTCTAAAAATTTTTATAGCATTTTTAAAGTCCTACAATGCCACGTTTTGTTTCATTTTCTACAACGCTACAAAAAGTTTCGGACTTATTTGCATGTTGTGTCGCAGCGTTTACCGAAACGCTACTACAAGTTTTGGTATCATATTTCCAATGCTACGAAATGCCTTTTTTAGTATATTGTCATATGCACGAATAGGGCGGTTGGCTTTGTTTAATAAATATGTTGCCTGCATTTTGTCAGAAAGGTTCTATTCCATATTACGTGAAGCATTTATTTTAGATCAGATTGTGAGATAGCTTATAACCAACAAATGAGATTTTGATCCATGAGAATTTTAGTCTTGGACATGAAGTTAACATGCATAAACAGCAGTACAAGCGGGTAAAATGGTGAGCATTGTGAAACTGCATTCCACACTTCATGATATGGCATATTAGTGCAGTAAGAATTGTAAGGTAAGATCATGCATGTTAACGATTAAAAAGGTACTCTACCATTTTATATGATGTCATGCCGTATCAAACACTGATGATCCGAGCACTTTAGTTGAGTTGATTATAGATGAAGGTTTCTTCCAGATCTATGGTGATCGTGACTATGAATGCAATTGTGATAACCTGGATTTTTGGACATAAGGTAATTTGAAATTTTCTGATTTAACTATTGAAATACACTGATTCAACAAATAAATGTGATAACCTCCTTTGTAAATTATTTAAAATTGGCAAGATTGTTCTTTTCAAACAATAATAATAATGTGTTGTTTATATATATATATATATATATATATATTATATAGATTTTAGATAGAATTATTATTTACAAATTGAATTTGTGTTTGTTTAAATATATATTTGTGTGAGTTGATTTTGAATTGGGTTTTAAAATTGTATTTGAAATTGGATTTAAATTTGGAATTCAAAAGATAGATATATATCTTAAATATATTTTGGATTTGAAATTATATTATTATATGATTTCATTTAGAATATAATTTGTTTTCTTTAAAAGGGGTTTTATTTATATAAATAAGAAATGTATTTATTAATTAGTAAAATTTAATATAAAAGCTTAATAACCGTTTAATTTTTTTTTATGAATTCATGCATAATTACATGTGTTAGCTTATAATTCTCTTTGATAACAAGTGGAAGGAATAAAGTATTGTAAAAGACAAGTGTCATTACTTTATTATTTTTCTTTTATTTTTAATAAATCTTAGTTAAACCTATATAAACTTATAGCTTTTCTCTTCATACCTTTTCATATCTTTATTTTTTTTCAAAAACTAAGAAACAAGGCCTGTTAACAACTTCAAAACCAGGCTTCATCTTCTTCTTACCTGGAAAAAATATATGAATTGAGGGCTTAGATCAAACAAAACTTCAAATGCAACCTGATCAAAGGCATGCCAGTTCAACTCAGTTTAAATCAGTACAAAGATCAACTTAAAAACAATCAAACCCTGGGAATTAAACTAGAATCAAACAAGCCTCTGTCTCAATAACCTTTCAGATCAAAATCAAATATGAGTTCCTGATCTAAGAATGAGGTCTGTAGCTTTGTACTGTGTTTCCTGGAAACATGTGAGTAAACAAATTTTGTTATAAAGTTTGAAATCTATAGAAATAGATGCATGCATAAATCACCTAAAGTAAAATCTGAGAAATGTTTGCAAGATTTTCTAGAACAAGGATGTATATATGTATGAATGTGGGGTGCATGTCTGGACTAATATCATGCTCTGTTTATTATTCTCAGATTCAAAAAAATCAATTGCTCATTCCTTGATCTGTTGTAGGACTTGGTGTTAAAACGTAAATTGTTAGAAATAACAAGATTTGAAATTTAAAAATATTATGAATATGAATTGATGTCAGTTTTACTAGGATGATGGATATACATAAAAGAAATTCAAAATTTGACTAAATTTGTTTTCTACAATTAAACAATTCAAGTATATAGTTCGAATCTACTATAGGAACTAGGATTTTTAAAATCAAAATCACGATTTTTAGTTGAGTTTTGGATGAGCAGTTTGAAGATGATCAGAAATTGGGTTTTCGACTATTTTTGGTGATCGGTGGAACATCGGCGGACGCGGTCGTAGTTGATGAAGGCTGGGTGGTCAGGGGTCATGACAAAAATGGTCTGTGGGTTTTTAGACTTCAATGGCGGTGGTGCATCGTCGATGTAGGGTTTTGGGTGTTGTTGGTTATGTCTGGTTTCGTTGAGATTGTGCGACATCGATAGGGCTCTAGACTCGATCTGTCCTGCGGGTAAAGTCGCGAGGGGTCGAGACGATACCTCGGTCGGAGTTTCACGGCCACCGGTGGACTGTGGTGGCGTTGCGGGGGTTTTTGGATGGTCAATTTGGTACCTGGGTTCACTCAGGTGACTTGATTTCGAGTTAAGGGGATTTAGTGTTTTCTAGGTGTACGGGTGGCTCGTTGATGTCATCGCCGACTTGATGAAGGTTGCGGCGTCGGCCAGGAGGATTGTACATGTGCCAAGGCGGTTTTTGTGTCTGATTTTGGATGCTGAGCATTTGGGCTTCGGGAGGAAGGAAGGTCGTGCTCGAAGGGGGACACGAGAAAATGAAGGGATGACTCGTGTTGATTCCGAAGTGTGGAGTTGAGGTCTGGTTATATCGAGTAATGACTCGGGTTTTGATCGAGTAATTGAATTTGGGGTTAGGTTCTGTGTCAAGTTTTTGCTTAGATGATAAATAAATCGAGTTAAAGAAGATTAACAAAGGGATAAGTTTTAAAACAAGTTTTTTTTCCAAAGGCAATAAAATTATTTTTTTTTGTTTAAAGTAAATTTTATAGTAGGATAATTCCTTTTTGTTTTTAAAAGGTGATTTAAATGATGTTATTAAATAAAGTATAATTTATTTAATGTATTAAGGATGGTTAATTGATTAATGGAATCAGTTAAGAAATTATTAATTAATTAAATTATTAAGGTAATTAGTTTATGAAATCAAATTTGAAAGATTAATTTATTTAGTGTTAATCACTTAAAGAAATTAATTAATGATAATTATTTAATGAAGTAATTATAGAATAATTATTTAATGTCATTAATTAAGGTGGGTCATTCATGGAAAATTACTAAACGTGATTTATTAATTTGATAATTACTTGATGTAAGTAACAAAAGGGAAATTACTTTAATGTTAGTAATTAAGGATTAATTACCTGGTGTAATTAATTAAAGGATTGATTAATTTAGGAAATTGATTGAGGATTAGTTAATTAATGGGTGTGATTAATTAAAGGATAATTAATCAATATAAGTGATTATAGAATAATTAATTCAAGTAATTAATTAAGAATCAACGTAATCAATATGGATGGGTAAAGGTTAATTAATTTGTTTGTGTAATTGATTAAGAGTTAATTACTTAAATGTAATTAAGGAATAATAAACCAAGGATGATTAATTAAGAATAATTAATTAAGAAGGTTGATTAAGATGGATAGTTAAGGAATGGTTAATTAATTGAGTTGTAATTAATTAATGTTAAGTAAGCAGAATTAAGGCAATCCAAGTGGTTAAAGTTGGTGATTAACTTGATTGGAGATTAATTAAATTAATTGAAAATTATATATCTTACAAATCTTGCTTATGGATGGTTAAATGATATTGAATGACTTGGATTAATGATATCTTGGATGGGCAATTAAGATGTGTTGTGATATGAATGGGTTGAACTGTGATATGTAGGTACTTATCTGAGTTGAATTGTTTTGTGATATGATATCCTGGATATGAATTGTATTGTTTAAAACTTATCAACTTGGATTAGAGATGACATTGAATTTGAAGAGACCGGGGTCGGGTGTTAGTAAATAGCCGAAACTACTTCGATTCGTAATCTATAATAATTCTATATAGATTTGATATGTGAAATCAATAGGCTGGAATGGAATGATTTAAGAAAATTAAACTATTTAATCTAAGTTTTGGTACTTAGAAATTGGTGTGTGACATAAGTGTTGTCTATAACAAATTGTAAATTTGTAAATTGATACGAGTTACCTCGGGTTTCAAATAAGTTCTTTGTATTGGAATTTCATGTTAGATGAGTTTACTCATGCTGGTTTCCAGTCTGACCCGGATGTTACTTTGATGTAATGCTCGGGTCAGACCGAGTATTACAGATTTTCAGGTAAGGATATTATGAAGCTCAGGAGGCGAGCTAGATGGCAGAAGCGTATGGAGTTTTCCGCTGTGTATTATTGATGTTTATCTGGGACAAGTTAATTTTAACTGTCCAGTGATTGTGAAATGTTATAACTCCGATGTATTAAATGTAATTGACTCATACAGCTTTCTTTATGTAAAGAATATTATTTGATATTATATTTTATCCACTACGAATGTGAGATTCTAAGTTTGGTTTTCTGTTCCTTCTTCTTCTATCTCTTTTTTTCTTTTCCTAAAAATATGGAATTTTCGGGATCAAAAATTTCGGGTCGCTACATTTGGTATCAGAGCAAAGGTTAAGTGAAAACCTTGGCTCTGGTGGGAAATACTCATTAAGGATAGGGTCAGGTACCCCTAAAATGAGATGAGTGTGTGTGTGTGTGTGTGTGTGTGTATGAGAGTGTACTTGTTCTTTTCTTATATAAAGGTTTTAAAAATGATTTTACTGAGTGATTCTTATACAAGCTTATGTTTTGATATAAAAGCAAATCATTTTCCAATTTTTGTATATAAAGAAAATTGGTTATTGAAATTGAATAAGAATTTAATTGACATATATATATATATATGTATATATATATATATCCAAATAAGGATTAAATAAGCTAAATTAGAATTTGTTTCAAACCAGAAATAGAATGGTTATTGTGTTTAATAATGGGATTATTGTTTTCCAATGATGAAGCAAAATGAAAAAAAAATTCAGGAAGTAAACTTTTTAGATAAGTGTAAGTTGTAAATTGAATTGGGTTTTAAATTGTGAATTTTGAATCCTAAGTCTAGGAACATTTGAAATTTTTAAAAGAAATGATATTATTTAAACTATTTTGAATGTGATCTTATTTTAAAATAAGAGATGTTTTGGAAGATTTTTTTAAGAATTTGTTTAGAATTAAAACCAAAGGTGTTTAAATTTTAAAATTTGGCTTGATGGGCCAAGAAGTAAAAATGTATATATGTGTGGATATACATAATATCAAAGATGATCTGAAATAAACACTAAGGTGTTGAGTTTTGATTTTTCCTGTAGTGTGATGTAAAACCCAAATGATATAAGATTTGAACTTATAAGTGGGAAAGAATTTTGAAATTTGAAGTGGGAATTCAAATTTAAGTAAGGTTAACGGGATTAAATTGAATTTAACTTAGAAGAAGTTAAATAAGTTTGGTTGAACAGCCTAATTTAGAAATTTCAAGAAGAAATTGGGATTTAACTTGGGACGTTAAATGGTTGATTTGCATGGGAAGTTTGCGTGATCTCAAAATGGGTTTGAGATCTGCAAACTGGATATGGATGGATGTCTTAAATAATTTGGATGATATCATCCTGTTGTTATTAATAAACTTTAAACTGTGAATTAGATTTGTTTAAATGAATGAAGAAATGGATTGTGGTAATATACCCGTTATAGAGAAAAATTGGGTAATAAGATTGAATTTCAAAGATTAAATGTTTAGAAAAAAAATTGAAATTATTATTTGAACCTAGAAATAGGTTATGAGAAGTAAAGGCAATTTAAAATAGAAATTTGAATTTTGGACTAAGAATTAAATTATTCAAAGACTTTGAAAATAAAGGATAATATGGTTTATGAGGTTAAACCAACATTTGAAAATTTAACTCGAATTTATATAATTCGAGATGATTTAAAGTGAAATGAAATTTAAACTTAGTTCAAATTGAAATTTGATTTGGATTTGGAAAGAAATTGAGGATTCAGCTTGATGGGGTTAATCAATTTCAATGGAAATTGAAGTTATTTAAATTGGAATTGAGTCAATATAAATGGAAGTGAAATTTAAATTGAATTGATGGGGATGGAGATTGGGAATTGAAAGTTTGGCTTTAGACTATTTTCAATACAAATTGTTTTAATATAAACATATTTTTCCAAGCTATTTATATATACAACCTTTCTTTTAAAACCCCAAACTATTTTACACTTATTTTATAATTATTTTTGAAATTATTTAACTGTTTTACAACTGCTTTATAAGCTAATTACTGTTTTCAACTGTTTTATAAATAATTACTATTTATAACTATTTTACAATTATTTATCTATTTTATAACTATTTTATCATTACTTAACTATTTTACAGCTATTTTACAAACTAATAATTATTTTTCAACTACTTATCCATTTTAAACTTTTCAAGCTATTTTCTAAATTTAAGATGGACAGAGTTCAAACTGTTTATGATTAAATATCCATTTGAGATAAGAATTAAGGTGATATTCCAAATGAGGATTTAAGCAATTATGAGCAAGTGAATGAAAATCAAAATGAAGGTGAGTAGAAAAAGAATTGATTTGGCTAATAACCAATAAAGATAAATACGTAGGATGTACGTATACTATTCTATTCGCATAGTGATTTGATCCAGATTCGAGCATAGAATTTCGAGATAGTTATATCGATCCGAGTCGGGATTTTTCACTCGATTTTCGACGGCGAACCTGTATATGGATTGTTGATTGGTTCTAGAAATTCTCTATCATAGTTGTGGCTATGCAAGGAGAATGATGGTTTCTGATCAAGAAACCAGATCTGAGTCTGCACTAGGAAGTCGTGTCGACGATACTAGTTTGCAAATGAAATTATGTGATCGAGTGAGCGATCAAATTGATATAGCATACGGATGATATGTGTACATCATACGGGTTCAAATGAAATTGATATTTGGAATTTGTGGATAAGAAATGTGAAATGGTTTTGAAATAAAAAGTATATTTTGTGAAATATATGATGAAATAAAGTGGAAACTGGATATTTCTATGGTAGAAATTTACTTTATAGAAGTAAGCAATATGGTAAGTAACTTTATAGAGTAATCAAGCTTGAATGTTGATTTGAAATTAATAAAGTTATATATATATTTGTTATCTATATATGTTAAAACTCCCCTTGTTGAATCTATTGCCAGAAGAAAAAGGTCTTTGGAAATATTTGAAGCATAAAAAGGGAATTTATACAAGTTGAAGCGATCCAAAGATTTTTAAAGTTATATATATATATATATATAAAGGATCTTATGAAAATTATTTTGAGGAAATATTTTTGGAACCTATGGATTTTGGAAAGGCTTTTGATTTTTAGGAAAAAATCAATTCTGAAAATTTGAAAAGCCTAGTTTGAGAATTATCGATTTTGGAATAATCGATTTTGAGAAAAAGAGATTTATATGGGATTCATACTAGGTGTATAATTTGAAAGATACTATATGTGTATAGTATAAAGCGCTTTGAAAATAGCTCTGAAGAAAAAGACGCTCCCTTAAAACGAACTTCATAGGAGTGCCACGGGGTGGTACTGCCTTGAACCCTAAGGGGGGGTTCTAAAGTTGATCATGTGAGGAAGTACGGACAAACTGAAGTTCTTGAGGATTATGTGTAGCGTGTAGCGAAAGTCGAGGGCGCTGATTCCTACTGAAACAATTGGGTTATGCTGTGATGACAGTGTAATTAGATGTCACTGCGATCTACCGCAGACCATAGCGAAAGTCGTGTGTGCTGCTGAGAGCCAACAGTCTACGTTTGATTTTACATCGGTAGACTGCGACCTATGGTGACATAGCGAAAGTCGAGTGGCCGTGAGTGCCTAACGCGACATTGGGACTTGACTGATGTAGACTGCGACCTATGTGGAGTGGTGAAGTTTCATTTGGCAGCGAAAATCGAGGGCGCTGATGCCTATAGTTACATGGATTTTTTCTATGATGGCAACGTAACCCTTGAATGTAACTGTGATCTGTGGCGGGTTCCATGGCGTAATCGAGGGGCACGGATTGCCTACAGTTACATGGACTTTTACTTTGATGACAACGTAACCCAGGATGTAACTGCGACCACGGATGGGGGTGATGATTTCCAGAGCATTCCCACCAAAGATATTTTCTCTATTTTCAAAAATGTTTTGTATATTTTCAACAAAATGCTTTTCTAAGCAATTTCACTGGGTGTTGAAAATGGGTCTGCTAAGTACTTATAGATTTTCAGTCGTACGCCTGATCAACATATGACCGAAAATCTGCAAGAACAAGGATGGACTGGTTGAAACATCGAGTTATAAAAAGTATTTTTATAAAAACTATTTTATAATATTATACAGATATTAAAAGTGTTTTAAAAATGATCAAAGAAAATTTATCTGATTTTAAGTATTGAATAAATTCTGGTTTCGTTCCTTTTCAAGGACGAAAAGATTCAAAAGGGGAAGGAATGTGATAACCCGGATATTTGGACATAAGATAATTTGAAATTTCCTGATTTAACTATTAAAATATACTGATTTAACAAATAAATGTGATAACCTCCTTTGTAAATTATTTTAAATTGGCAAGATTGTTATTTTCGAACAATAATAATAATGTGTTGTTTATATATATTATATATATATTTTAGATAGAATTATTATTTACAAATTGAATTTGTATTTGTTTAAATATATGTTATGTGAGTTGATTTCAAATCGGGTTTTAAAATTGTATTTGAACTTGGATTTTAATTTGGAATCCAAAAGATAGATATATACCTTAAATATATTTTGGATTTGAAATTATATTTTTATATGATTTTATTTAGAATATAATTTGTTTTCTTTAAAAGGGTTTTTATTTATATAAATAAGAAATGTATTTATTAATTAGTAAAATTTAATATAAAAGCTTTATAAACATTTAAAAAAATTATGAATTCATGCATAATTACATGTGTTAGCTTATAATTCTCTTTGATAACAAGTGGAAGGAATTAAGTATTGTAAAAGAGAAGCGTCATTACTTTATTTTTTTATTTTTCTTTTATTTTTAATAAATCTTAGTTAAACCTATATAAACTTATAGCTTTACTCTTCATATCTTTTTCCTATCTTCATTTTTTTTCAAAAACTAAGAAACAAGGCCTATTAACAACTTCAAAACCAGGCTTCATCTTCTTCTTACCTGGAAAAAATATATGAGTTGAGGGCTTAGATCAAACAAAACTTCAAATGCAACCTGATCAAAGGCATGCCAGTTCAGCTCAGTTTAAATCAGTACAAAGATCAACTTAACAATAATCAAACCCTGGGAATTAAACTAGAATCAAACAAGCCTCTGTCTTAACAACCTTTCAGATCAAAATCAAATATGAGTTCCTGATCTAAGAATTATGTCTGTAGCATCGTTCTCTGTTTCCTGGAAACATGTGAGTAAACAAATTTTGTTTTAAAGTTTTAAATCTATAGAAATAGATGCATGCATAAATCACCTAAAGTAAAATTTGAGAAATGTTTGCAAGATTTTCTAGAACAAGGATGTATATATGTATGAATGTGGGGTGCATGTCTGGACTAATATCATGCTCTGTTTATTATTCTCAGATTCAAAAAAATCAATTACTCATTCTTTGATCTGTTGTAGGACTTGATGTTAAAACGTAAATTGTTAGAAATAACAAGATTTGAAATTTAAAAATATTATGAATATGAATTGATGTCAGTTTTACTGGGATGATGGATATACAGAAAGGAAATTCAAAATTTGACTAAATTTGTTTTCTACAATTAACGATTCAAGTATATAGTTTGAATCTACTATAGGAACTAGGATTTTTAAAATTAAAATCACGATTTTTAGTTGATTTTTGGTTGGGCAAATCGAAAATGATCAGAGATTGGGTTTTCGACTTTTTTTGGTGATAGGTGGAACATCGACGGACGCGGTCGTAGCTGATGATGGCTGGGAGGTCAGGGGTCACGACAAAAATTGCTAGTGGGTTTTTAGACTTCCGTGGCAGCGGTGCATCATCGATGTAGGGTTTTGGGTGTTGCTGGTTATGTCTGGTTTCGTTGAGATTGTGCTACGTCGATAGGGCTCTAGACTCGATCGGTCCTGGGGGAAAAGTCGTGAGGGGTCGAGACGATACCTTGGTCGGAGTTTCGTGGCCACCGATGGACTATGGTGGCGTTGCGGGGGTTTTTGGATGGTCAATTTGGTACCTGGGTTCTCTCAGGTGACTCGATTTCGAGTTGAGGGGATTTAGTGTTTTCTAGGTGTACGGGTGGCACGTTGATGTCATCGCCGACTTGATGAAGGTTGCGGCATCGGTTGTAGGTGACCAGGAGGATTGTACACATGCACAGGCGCTTTTGTGTCTGATTTTGGATGCTGAGCATTTGGGCTTCGAGATGAAGGAAGGTCATGCTCGAATGGGGACACGAGAAAATGAAGGGATGACTCATGTTGATTCTAAAGTGTGGAGTTGAGGTCTGGTTATATCGAGTATTGACTCGGGCTTTGATCGAGTAATTGAATTTAGGGTTCGGGTCTGTGTCAAGCTTTTGCTTAAATGATAAATAAATTGAGTTTAAGAAGATTAACAAAGGGATAAGTTTTAAAACAAGTTTTTTCCTCCAAAGGTAATAAAATTTAAATTTTTTTGTTTAAAGTAAATTTTATAGTAGGATAATTCCTTTTTGTTTTTAAAAGGTGATTTAAATGATGTTATTAAATAAAGTATAATTTATTTAATGTATTAAGGATGGTTAATTGATTAATGGAATCAGTTGAGAAATTATTAATTAATTAAATTATTAAGGTAATTAGTTTGTGAAATCAAATTTGAAAGATTAATTTATTTAGAGTTAATCACTTAAAGGAATTAATTAATGATAATTATTTAATGAACTAATTACAGAATAATTATTTAATGTCATTAATTAAGGTGGGTCATTAATGGAAAATTACTAAACGTGATTTATTAATGGATAATTACTTGATGTAAGTAATAAAAGGGAAATTACTTAATGTTAGTAATTAAGGATTAATTACTTGGTGTAATTAATTAAAGGATTGATTAATTTAGGAAATTAATTGAGGATTAGTTAATTAATGGGTGGGATTAATTAAAGGATAATTAATCGATATAAGTGATTGTAGAATAATTAATTCAAGTAATTAATTAAGAATCAATGTAATCAATATGGATGGGTAAAGGTTAATTAATTTGTTTGTGTAATAAATTAAGAGTTAATTGCTTAAATGTAATTAAGGAATAATTAACCAAGGATGATTGATTTAGAATAATTAATTAAGAAGGTTGATTAAGATGGATAGTTAAGGAATGATTAATTAATTGAGTTGTAATCAATTAATGTTAAGTAAGCAGAATTAAGGTAATCCAAGTGATTAAAGTTGGTGATTGACTTTATTGGAGATTAATTAAATTAATTGAAAATTATATATCTTATAAATCTTGCTTATGGATGGTTAAATGATATTCAATGACTTGGATTAATGATATCTCGGATGGGCAATTGAGATGTGCTGTGATATGAATGGGTTGAACTATGATAATGTAGGTACTTATCTGAGTTGAATTGTTTTGTCATATGATATCCTAGATATGAATTGTATTGTTTAAAACTTATCAATTAGAGATGACATTGAATTCGAAGAGACCGAGGTCGAGTGTTAGCAAATACCCAAAACCACTTCGATTCATAATCTATAATAATTCTATATAGATTTGATATGTGAAATCAATAGGCTGAAATGGAATGATTTAAGAAAATTAAACTATTTAATCTAAGTTTTGGTACTTAGAAATTGGTGTGTGATATAAGTGTTGTCTATAAAAAATTGTGAATTTGTAAATTGATACGAGTTACCCCGGGTTTTAAATAAGTTCTTTGTATTGGAATTTCATGTTAGATGAGTTTACTCACGTTGGTTTCCAGCCTGATTTGGATGTTACTTTGATGTAATGCTCGGGTCAGACCGCGTATTACAGATTTTCAGGTAAGGACGTTCTGGAGCTCAGGAGGTGAGCTAGATGGCAGAAGCGTATGGAGTTTTCCGATGTGTATTATTGATGTTTATCCGAGACAAGTTAATTTTAACTGTCCAGTGATTGTGAAATGTTATAACTTTAATGTATTAAATGTCATTGACTGATACAACTTTTTTTGTGTAAAGAATATTATTTGATATTGTATTTTATCCACTACGAATGTGAGATTCTAAGTTTGATTTTCTGTTTCTTCTTCTTCTATCTCTTTTCTTCTTTTCCCAACAATTTGGAATTTTCGGGATCAAATTTTTTGGATCGTTACAGCAATGGTAAAAGGAGGGCAAGATGCCCTCATTTTAGCTTCAAAATGTTGGTGAGAATATTTGTATCACAACACCAACTGTATCTTATGAAGCAATTATGACGCCGAACGCTTTCGTAATCGAGAATTAACAAATTTTAGTGATATTATATTTGCCTTTGAGGAAGTAACTGTGTTGCTTTATCTTGCACAATCTAGTGGAAGCATTTTAACTGTTTGTTAAAATGTCAATTCTGATTTGACGTTAATTTTTGATATGGCTCTAGCAAAGTGAAACAAAAAGTACAAGTTAATAAACTGACAAGGAGATTTACATAGTTTGGATGTTGATGAATCCTACGTCCGTGGGCTAATTTCTTCTCCCTTTTTATTCCTCGTTTGAATTTGAATGGTTTAAATCATCAAAATATATATTCTTTTTTTATTTTTAGAATGGAAAAAAGGATCTTAACACTACTACAGTGCCTCTTTATTTATGGTTGACCTTTTTAGCGAATTGATAGTGTTGTACTTTCATGATTCTCTTTTCCTCGTAAATCTTTAGTGTCATCGATCCATAGTCAGTTCTTAGTATATATGGATCAATGGGATGGCTCTACGCGAGATAATTTACCTTCCGTGGGGAGATTTGACTTGAAGCGGGAATGCATGGAATTAAGATGGGAAACGACCAAATTTAAATAGGTCATCCAATCTCTAATCCTGCAAAGCAGTAGTTTATGGGTTGCGCAGATGTGTAAATAATACCGTGTTACACCCCTAATTTTAGTTTAACATTATTCAGGAAATTTAATTGGATATATTAAATAGAATGATATAGTGGGTCATGGGGATGATATTGGATAATTAATTGGGTTAAGGATTAACTAATTAACAAATAAGATTGTTTTAAAACTTAACATATAAGAGACTATATAAGATGGGCAAAATAGGAATAGATCTATTTTTTATCCCTTAAATCCTTATCCTCTCATTCATTCTCATTTTTGCATTTAAAATAATCAAAAAGGAAGATACAGGGTCAGCTATTAATCAAGGTAGAAGGAAGAGGAAATCAAAATGGAATTGGATGGTAAAGCTTAGGTGAACTGAACACCATCAAATCTCAACTCCAATATCTAAATTAAGGTGAGTAATAAGTGAACCACTTTATTGTTTGTTTTAAATTTGGCTATGGGCACAAATTATTAAATAATTTGTGTCATGTTTTTGTTATATGGTCGTTACTTGGATAGAATAACGAATTATGAAATTTTTATGAAATTATTTAGATAGGTTTTAAGGGTAAAACCTAAGTTTATAATCTTCAATTGATTTGATTTTCTGATAGGTTGAGTAAAACATTATTTTGGAAATGGTTTTTGATTTCATAATTATTCACAATTTTCCAAATTAGCGTGAATATTTTATGAATTTTCCAAGACAAATATTTGGTTTATTTTAGGTTTTAATTGTTAAATAATTAAATATAATTTTTGGCCTCGAAATTTTTATATGGTAAAGAATTTGATATTTTTGATTTTTTGTGATTTTGTGTATTTTTCTCAAGTGATTATGATTTATCTTGAATATATTATGTTAGATAAGCATTTAAATTAATAATTAATTAAGAATATTAATTAGTTAAAATTGATTTTTTTGGGAAAGTAAAATTAGTTATGGTAGTTTTCAAAAAAGAAAACGGGTAAAGTTGTTTTTATCTAATGAAAATTTGACGAGGAATTAGAGTTGGCGTAAAGAGATTTCTTTATATGGAAATAAAATAGTTTTTATGGTAATTACGACAATACCATATCGCATATATCAATGACGAAGTCAAAACAGTGTCGCAGCTATGAGTGTCGATGCTGATATGGAGGGAAGCCTATGGTAACTACTAAGTAGTTATGGAATGAATCCAATCGTGTCGACGTGGACCATATCGACATCCTATCAAAGGCGGCATTGCAATCTCGTAATTCATCAAGAACCTTCTTAACATCCATTGTCTTTGTTTTGAAATCTAAACCATATGGCATTGACATTCATTTCTTAGTGCCATATATCAAGGCCGTATGGCAATGCCGCAAGTTTTCACCATAATTATAGATGACGCTGTATACCATTATTTTGATACCATCTGTATTATGGTGATGCCGTATTTTTTATATATCGATGTCATAGCTTAAGGAAACGATGCTACAAGCATTATTTTTATGATCAACTATTTTGTGGCAAAGATGTCGCTAATGCTTGATTACGATGTAAAGGAAATTATATTATGGACTGTCGATGATGACACCCTATGTTTTATGGCATAGAACCAAAGTACTATGTTTTTTGATGTTATAGTATTAATGCCACAAGTGACTGATCTCGGCGATAATGCCAAGCGACATTGATGTCGTTACTCTTTATTTCAATATTATCGAAGCTTTGTTTTTGTGCCAACTAAAAGTATGTTTGAAAGTGGTGAGATAGCCTACGTTTAAGAAGGTCGATAACCTTATGACTTCGATAGTTAGCCATATGATTTATAAAAATCAAGTTTTTTTTCTAACCTTGGATAGAGGTTTGACATCCTATAAAAACTATAGGATGTAGGATGGATAGTCCACATCATTTCAAGTAAATGGAATACATGAGATTGATAGTCCACATTGACTTGAATACAGATACAATTCGTAAACTTCTAACTCGAATACAAGATTGAACCGATGGAAGCGAGTACCAAAAATGGCAGAGTATCTCTAGAGCTCTCGAAAAAATATCCCTTCAGCTGTTCCTATGCCCCTCTATTTATCGACAAAAATTATTGGTTTTGGTGGTAACAAACTTAATAACAATAATACATTCATATAAAATATGGATATTAACATTTTTATCAAGTTATGGAATATAGTGCAGGATATTATACAGGTCTTAATTTGAAGACTATATAGTATAATGACTCAAGAAATGGACATGAAGACTCATAGTATAAAGATCAAGACATAAAGATCTAAGGACTACAGTACAATACATAGTCATTGAATATTAATAAAGTCCCTAGCAGCAATCTTTGATCTCTATCTTCTCATATTCTTATTCTTTATTTTCAAAACAAAGCATATCTTTAAATTATATTTAAAAATATATTATAAAGTTTTTAAAGTTTAAAATGTTTATGAACTATTTTTAAATTATTTTACAAAGTAATATTTTACAAAGCATAAGTTTTAAATGCATTTTAAAATATATTTTTTTCAAAATACACTAGCCTATGTCGACATATAGGCATATGATATGTTGACATACATGCTGCTAATTTGAAGTACAAATTCTGAAATGAAGTGTCTATTCATCGTAACTCTTTGCAAATGGACACTTTGTTTATTCTATATATAAAGAGGGTTTGAAATGAATTTTTTAACATCTACTATCTTATTATATTCTCTTCTCCCACTCTACCAAAACTTCTAGTGAATATATATTCAAATCTTCTCAAATTCAAAGAAAAATCAATTCAGTCTTCATTTTATTGACTACTATTTACTCTTTGATTTCATTCATCTCTCTCTCTCTCTCTCTCAATTAAAGATCAAAGTATTGTCCAAGAGGTTGTAGAATTAATTATAACCGAAGAACAAGAAATTGTCTTTCGTAAAACCATCATTCTCTAGTTGTATTTGCATGGATGTGATTGTAACCCGTTCAAATCAAGTGGGTGTGCTTGGTGTTCTAGAAATCCAAGTGGATTGCTTATGTCCTGTCCAAATCAAGTGAGTGTACCCAAAGTTCAAAAAATCTAGAGAATGTGTCCCGTAGCCTTGAAATCAAGATTATATTGGGTTTGACTTCTTCCCATTTAAAGATAAGCATTTGAAAAGAAATATGTACAAGCAGTTGTACGGGACTGGATGTAGGGTAAATTCGAACCAGTATAAAAATCTCTAGTGTGATCTCTCAATTTCTCTACTTTTTACTTTATTGCATTTATACTTAATTGTGTTTGCATATGTGACTGTTCATTCTGTGTGATTAATAATAATATTGATTTTTTAAAAAAAAGATTCATAAAAATTAGAAAACTCTATTTAACTCCCCATTCTAGTGGTTAATAAGCCTTAAGATCCAAAATTTCACAACCCTTGCACATAACTTTGATAATGAAACCATATGCGATGGGTAGTCCATATGGGAGGGGATAGATAATCCATAAAGATATTTACATGTGAGATGGATAGTCCATGTAAATATAAGACAAATAGTCACTTGAAATTAAGACGGTTAATCAGATGAAACTAAGACGGATAGTCTAATAAATTAGGATGGGTAGTCCGGCATATGTTGCATGACTGGAAATGCTTATTTTCTATGTTCTAACCATTGTGGATGCAAGAGTATAGTATATGCTTAATATATTTTGGTTAACATACTAGTGAGGGGAAAACCCATTCCGCTCAATGGTGTGGTCTCACTAGGTATCTATTTTGGTTCGAGATGGGTTTATTATTCACACCAAGCTATTTATCTGACACGAAGCTTTTATTTTTCCCGTTAAACTCTGAGGTACTCATTTGAGTAGGTTGGGAGCAATGGTTTCCAGGTTTCCAATAAGATAAATAATTTTTCAAAGATGTGCAGAAGACATTTTATTTATTTATGATTTCTTATATAATCCAACTATTGTTTGACTTTTTTTGTATTGATGTAATGGCAAGCTGTATAATTGCTAAGTAGTAGACTTTGATTAACCAAAAATGCACCTTCACATGTCACTCTTTGAGTATTTTGTAATAATTATATTTTCTCTAAGTGTGGGATTGCGAATGGAATTATCTAATGAATATGAAATGTTTTTTATGAAATTAAATAAGAAAGTTTACTATTAAATTATGTTTAAATGTTTTCATATTGATGCGCTTTTGATATTTCTAGTATGATTAAAATAGTCGCATTTTGTTACCAGAAATTAATATTATGGATAATTGCAGCATCCATAATAGTTAGTTTCTGTAACAACCCGCATGTTTAACGATTATATATTTAAATGTTTTATTTAAATATAACGTCGCTAGTCGGATTTTTGGTCCGAAAAGCTACTTTCTGCAAATGGCCGAATTGGGACTCGAAACTACCTCCATTGGTTCCAAAATGGCGTTTGCGATCTTTTTGAGTATAATCTTTGATATGTTTGGAGTTTGTGAAATTTCGACCCTTTTTCTATTGGGTTTTGGGTTTGGGTTCAGCCCACTAACTATCTAATTAACCCTAACTCAGCCCTCTCCTCTCATTCACTTATTCATTTCATAAAAGCTTAAGCTTAAAACTGAAAATGGTGGAAGGGAAAGAGAAATAGAAATTGCAAGCCCTAAATCCATTTGCAAACTCCAAATTCTTGCTCCAAAATCAAAGAGAATCCATTGGTAAGTTCTTCTTCATCTTCTCCAACTCTTCTCCTCTTCAATTTCAGAAAATTTCCTAAACCTAAATTGGGAAATATGTGTTTTATTCTTAGATTGAAGCTTGTTGAGTTGAAGTAGTGTTTGGTTGGTCTTCTCCTTGTTATTGAGCTCCATCTTCTTGTTTTTGGGTTAAGGTGAGTTTTGAACTCACATCTACTTCTCTTGATTTCATTGATGTTGGGTATGAATTCCTAACACCTTGTTCATATGCATTTGCCTTTGGTTTGAATTGAATTGGTGAACATTTAACTTTTTGGTGTTTTGGAGTCAAATCCTTGAAAATCATAACTTTGATGTTTGATCATGGTTTTTGGTGGTGAATCGGAGTCAATGGTGTTGGGTTATCGATTGGCAAAATCCCCTTAAGTCCATTGCTCGATATGTTGCAAATGGGGTGAGTTGCTTCTCCATTTGCTAGGCTGGAAAACATTTCCAGCTACAGCCAGTCGACTGACCCCCTGTAGTCAGTCGACTGACTGCAGAGAGTAAAAACTCTCGGGTCATGGTTCAGTCGACTGACTGCAGTAGGCCAGTCGACTGACCTGCTTCATTTTGTCCAGTATGCCTATTTGTTTGTGATTTTCACTTTTTATCGATGTATATTGATTCTAACTAGTTGTTTATGCATATTTGACCTTAATGATTCTCTTTTGAATTCATTCACGGGTTTTATAAATGATTTCTTCAAATCGTATTAAAAGTTCGCTTCTCCGATTTATAAATTCTATTTAAAACACACGCATAATTTCGCACTTCGAGCGAAGTGGAAGGGCGATTAAATGGTTAGGCAAAACACGGACCATGAATCTGTGTGTTTATCTTTCCGATTAGTCCCCGACCCATTCGATTGATCGTTTTGACCTTCGGGTTTGGTTTATCGATGATATGAGGTAAACTTTGTACTGCTTTGAGTGTGAAAGTGGCTGATGGATAGTAAACCGTTTAGTGCGAACGAGTGGTTATTGGACATACGTTAACACTTTTCGGATTCCTTGTCGAGAGTCGTGACACATTCCGCCAGTTAGTGGTGTCTAGTACTGGGTCTCTGACCTTCCCCACTACGGTTTGTTGCCTTCGGGTATGTCCCTTCGGGTTTGTGCCTTCGGGTTTGTTGCCCTATAATATCGCTTTCTATGTTGGTCGTTATGAGCCGCATGGGTGATATTGGGGTGCCCTATAGTATCGCTTTCTATGTTGGTCGTTATGAGCCGCATGGGTGATATTGGGTTTGGAGTCTTCGGGCTCATGGATCCTTGTTTATACAGTACTGAGCTCGAGCAATTTTATGATGTTTCATTAATATGTATATTCCCTTGGTATCGCCCTTCGGTGTTGGTCATTATGAGCCGCATGATGCGTAGCGTTTACCTTGTGGAACTAGTATACCTTATGGGTATTTGTTATTGCCTTATGGCTTTCTTTGGGATATTCTTATCCTTTGTTTCTATATGTCGCCGATCATATGAGGCTTGTTCTATATGACTCATCTTTTGTTGATGATTGTGTTATCTCTTTTAGAGACATC
The DNA here is from genome assembly GCA_030765085.1 of Allium cepa. NCBI lineage: Eukaryota > Viridiplantae > Streptophyta > Magnoliopsida > Asparagales > Amaryllidaceae > Allium > Allium cepa. The sequence continues at coordinate 622,187,758 of CM060942.1, forward strand.
TATTATGCTTTGTAACCTTGCAGGTTTACTGTTGTTCAGTTTATCTAACTGATTTGTTTAGCTAGACTGACCCGTGCATTTTATAATCGGGTCAGGCCGAGATGTTTCAGGTTAGGTGCTTTTGGACTTAGCCTATTTGCTTCCGCATGGACTATTCAGCTTGTTCCTTTTTGTCATAGCTTTTGTGTAGTCCTATTATGTTGTAACTCTGATATTTATTCTTGTGAACTCGTCTGTATATTGTGGTCTACTTTACCACTTGACTTGTATTATTTTGTATACTCTGTTATGTATTTGTATATGTGTATATGATGATCTACTGTTCTGTGATGTATATTACATTTGAGTTGTTATATTCTGTTCTGATAGATCCTCCAACCACCTATGGTTTTGTTTTAAGTATTCATTGGGTATGTCGACCTGTTAGTATGATTATTGTCGATGTATTCAATAGATAGTTAGAGCAAGGCTATAGATGGTCGCTCCTAACCAGCCTTCTCCGTGTTAGTTAACGGCATTACCCTGTAGTGTCCTTGGCTAGCGTGGGTATAGAGGTGGGGCGTCACAGCGTGGTATCAGAGCTGAGTTCAGAACAAAGTATGATAAACACAGAATAGAGCACATATTACAGTACCTCAAAGTATACAAGTGATACAAACCTTTGAATCATCGTGTCTCTTTATTCCATCAAGGTTAGATAAAATTTAAGGAATACGTCTAGGAATGCATTTTGTTCCGTAGTATTCCGTAATGAAGTATCTACCTTGTGAATAGTCTTGTTCTTATCTTACTTTCAGCGTATGGCTGGAAGAGGCAGAGGACGACGTTCGGATGCTGGGCAATCCAGCGGCTCACATCCGGATGGCGTTTATACGTCTGCCGATCAGTTTTTGGAGTTGTTTAGGAGCACTCAGCCTCCAGTTCCTCCTCGAGTATCTCCACCTTGCAAGTCTGCCTTTGCACCTCAGTGCAGTGATTTTTCTCATCTTGGAGGAAAGCCGTTTAAGGGCTCCGAGTCTGTTCTTGAAGTCCAAGCTTGGCTTCGCACGTGCGAGCGTATCTTCTCTCGCATGGATCTTTCCGACCATGATAGATTTATTGTGAGTCCTAGTTTATTACAAGAGCGTGCTCTTGATTGGTATGAGCTTCTTGTAGCCGAGATTGATGAGTCTACTCTTTCTTGGACTCAGTTTCGGGGACGATTTGAACTCAAGTTCGTTCCTGAACCTTAAAAAGTTTTATTGACCCGTCGCTTCCTTGAGTTGAAGCAAGGGAAATCTTCTGTTTCTGAGTATGTTGCATCATTCGAGGCTTTGTCTCAGTATGGTCTTGAATTCATCAGCACTTCTTACAAGAAGAATTTGAAGTTTGTTTCTGGTCTTAAGAAATATCTTAAGAAGTCTTTGTTGCTCCAGCTTAAACTTTCTTTTGAGGAGTTGGTTGATTCGGCACTTCATCTCGAGACCGTCGAGAAGGAGTGTGGTAGTGATGTTGATGTTGAGGTTTCCAAGAACCCCAACAAGAGGCCGTTTCCAATTCAGAAGAAGCCTTTTCCTTCTAAGAAGAAGAAGACTGGTGGTTCTAGTTCTCAGCCTCAGTCTCTTGGAACACCTTTCGTTCGGAAGTGTTTCAATTGTGGTTCTCTTGATCATATTATTCGAGCTTGTCCTAAGCCTCTCTTCTGCCGTTATTGCAAGAAGGAAGGTCATCATGTTTCAGCTTGTCCTACTGTTCCGGCTGGTGCCAAGTCTAGCAGGCTTTATGCTACCAAGGCTTCTGAAGGTCCTTCTCAACCCAGAGGTATATCTTCATCTATTTTGGATGGTTCTATTTTATTTCATGATCATAGTATTTGAGTTCTTTTCGATACGGGTGCATCACATTCTTTCGTATCGAAAAAGCTCGTTGATGATTTATCTTTGGATGTTTCTTGTATGGTTACTTCTTTAAGGATTGCGAATCCTATTGGGGGATCCGCGACCCTTAGTTTGCTTTGTGATGATGTTGAGATTGTTTTATGTGGCTTTTCTTTCCGTGCGAATCTGCACGTTATTTCTTGTCTGGTATTTGATATGATTTTGGGTATGGACTGGCTAGTGAGATATGATGCCAGGATTATTTGTTCGGAGAGAACTATATATCTTCGACATCCGGATTCGCCTACTCAGCTATCTCTTGTTCTTCGGGATATGGATAATTCCGAGATGGCTTTATATTCTCTTGACTCGCGAGATGATGATGATATATCTCGTATTCCTGTTGCTTGTGACTTTTCTGATGTTTTTGAACCTGTATCGGGTTTGCCACCCAAGCGGGCAATTGAGTTCCGCATTGATCTCATTCCAGGCGCGCAGCCAGTTAGTCGTCCTCCCACAAGGATGTCTACAAAGGAAAATGAGTAACTCAAGAAGCATCTTTTGGAGCTTGAGTCCAAGCAGTTGATTCAGTCCAGTTTTTCTCCGTGGGGATCCGCGGTTGTCTTTGTGAAGAAGTCTGATGGAACTCTTAGGCTTTGCATTGATTATCGCATGCTTAACGAGTTGGCCATTAGGAATAGGTATCCATTGCCTAGGATCGATGATATGTTCGATCTATTGAGTGGTGCTAAGGTCTTTTCTCAGCTTGACCTTGCCACAGGTTTTCATCAGTTACGAGTCGCGGAGGATAGCATACCTCTTACAGCTTTCCGCACTCGTTATGGTTCTTTTAAGTGGCTCGTTATGCCGTTCGGTTTGACGAACGCTCCTGCTTTCTTTGTCGATCTCATGAATCGGGTATTCCGGGAATATCTCGATAAGTTCGTCCTTGTGTTCATTGATGATATCCTTATTTATTCTAAGTCTGAAGCCGAGCATGCTAATCACTTAAGGATTGTCTTGAGTACCCTCCGTCATCATCAGCTTAGAGCCAAATTCTCCAAATTCCACTTTTGGGAGAATAAGGTTAAGTTCTTAAGCCATGTTGTATCTTCCGATGGCATTTCTGTCGATCCCTCAAAGATCGAAGCCATTCAGAATTGGAAGAGGCCTGAAAATGTTCATGAGGTTCGTAGTTTCCTTGGATTGGCGGGTTATTACCGTCGGTTCATTAAGAACTTTTCCCGTGTTGTGCTTCCTCTCACTTGCCTTACTCGTAAAGGCATTCATTTTATTTGGTCCGACAAGTGCGAAGCTTCTTTTTGACATTGAAGGAACTTCTCACTAATGCTCCTATTCTTGTGGTTCCCGAGGGGAATCATGATCTTGTTGTCTACACCGATGCTTGTGGTAGTGGTCTCGGTGCTGTTCTTATGCAGAAGGATCAGGTAGTTGCTTATGCTTCTAGGCAACTGCGTCCGAATGAAGTTCGCTATGCCACTCATGATCTTGAGTTAGCCGCCATTGTCTTCACCTTGAAGATTTGGCGACACTACCTATTAGGCGAGTGCTTCATTCTCTATACCGATCATAAATCTTTGAAGTATTTGTTTACTCAGAGGGAACTCAATGTGAGGCAACAGCGTTGGCTCGAGTTTCTTGCTTCCTATAACTTTGATATCCAGTATACCCCTGGTAAGGGTAATCGTGTTGCAGATGCGCTTAGTCGCAAACATTCGGCTGTTATTTCTATGATGCTTGTCGAATGGGATGTTCTTGAGACTCTATCTTTTTGTGAAATTCGTGATCGAGGTTCATCTTCTGATTCTCCTATTCTATTATTTAGTTTGGGAGCTCGACCCATTTTGTTGGATCGTATTGCCGATGCTCAGCGGCGTGATCCTGATTTGTTGCATTTTATTCAGCTTTGTGAGTCTGGATCTTGTGATGAGGCGTTGCAAGATTTTAGCATTGATTCTTATGGGTGTCTTCGCAAGAAGAACCGTCTTTTTGTGCCTTCTGATCTTGCACTTAGGCACGACATTCTTGATGACTGTTACCGTTCTAAGTATACCATTCATTCCGGTAGTAGCAAGATGTATGCCGATATGCATCGTCTTTATTATTGGGAAGGCATGAAGCGCGATGTTGGGAGTTATGTGAGCAATTGCATAACTTGTCAGCGTTTTAAGGCCGAACATCAGCGTCCTTCAGGTCTTCTTCAGCCTTTAGAGATTCCATTGTGGAAATGGGATCAAATTTCTATGGATTTTATTGATGGCCTACCTCGTTCGAGATCGGGCCATTCTAGCATCTGGGTTATTGTTGATCGCCTCACTAAATCTGCTCATTTTATTCCTATTAAGTCTAATAGGACTGCGTCTCTTTTGGCTAAGTTATATGTCAAGGAAATCGTGAGACTTCACAGTGTTCCTAGTTCTATTGTGAGTGACCGTGATCCTTTATTCACGAGTCATTTTTGGAAGAGTCTTCAGCAAGCTTTGGGAACAAAGCTTAATTTTTCTACAGCCTATCATCCGCAATCTGATGGACAGACTGAACGGGTGAATCGTATCTTGGAAGATCTTCTCCGTATTTGTATTTTTGATTTTGGTGGTAGTTGGGAAGATCACCTACCTCTTGTAGAGTTCTCCTACAACAATAGTTTTCAGTCTAGTTTCGGTATGGCTCCTTTCGAAGACTTATATGGAAGGCCATGTCGATCACCTTCTTGTTGGTTGGAATCTGGGGAGAAGCTTATTCTTGGTCCAGACTTTGTTCGTCATTCTTTCGAGAAGATTAATCTTATTCGATTGAGAATGAAAGAGGCACAGAGTCGTCAGAAATCCTACGTGGACAACCGTAGGAAGCCTCTCGAGTTCTCGATTGGCGATCTTGTTTTTATTCGTGTTTCTCCTTTAAAGGGGATTATGCGTTTCAGTACGACTGGGAAATTGGCTCCTCGTTTTGTAGGACCATTTTCTATTACTGAACGTATTGGCCCTGTGGCTTATAGAGTTTCACTTCCAGCTTATTTATCTGGCATTCATGACGTGTTTCACGTCTCGCAACTTCGGAAGTGTCTTCGGGAGTCGGATTCTATTATTACGTCTCCTGATTTGTTAGAGCTTGAGATCTCACCAGACTTATCTATTGTACAACAACCTATTCGCGTGCTTGACACGGAGGTGCGACACCTTCGGAACAAGGACGTGCCGCTCGTTAAAGTTCAATGGTCCGCTAATCCCAATGATTGTACTTGGGAAACCAGAGAGTTTGTCGAGCGATCTTATCCGGGTTTTCTTTCTTTGCTTTGAAACGGTGAGTATGTCTTTTCATCTCGAGCTTATTTCCTTTTCTTTGGAATGTTGTATGTATGTAGTTGTTACAAATATCGTCTCTAGGAATGGCGTGGACGCAATTTTGTAAGGAGGGGAGATCTGTAACAACCCGCATGTTTAACGATTATATATTTAAATGTTTTATTTAAATATAACGTCGTTAGTCGGATTTTTGGTTCGAAAAGCTACTTTCTGCAAATGGCCGAATTGGGACTCGAAACTACCTCCATTGGTTCCAAAATGGCGTTTGCGATCTTTTTGAGTATAATCTTTGATATGTTTGGAGTTTGTGAAATTTCGACCCTTTTTCTATTGGGTTTTGGGTTTGGGTTCAGCCCACTAACTATCTAATTAACCCTAACTCAGCCCTCTCCTCTCATTCACTTATTCATTTCATAAAAGCTTAAGCTTAAAACTGAAAATGGTGGAAGGGAAAGAGAAATAGAAATTGCAAGCCCTAAATCCATTTGCAAACTCCAAATTCTTGCTCCAAAATCAAAGAGAATCCATTGGTAAGTTCTTCTTCATCTTCTCCAACTCTTCTCCTCTTCAATTTCAGAAAATTTCCTAAACCTAAATTGGGAAATATGTGTTTTATTCTTAGATTGAAGCTTGTTGAGTTGAAGTAGTGTTTGGTTGGTCTTCTCCTTGTTATTGAGCTCCATCTTCTTGTTTTTGGGTTAAGGTGAGTTTTGAACTCACATCTACTTCTCTTGATTTCATTGATGTTGGGTATGAATTCCTAACACCTTGTTCATATGCATTTGCCTTTGGTTTGAATTGAATTGGTGAACATTTAACTTTTTGGTGTTTTGGAGTCAAATCCTTGAAAATCATAACTTTGATGTTTGATCATGGTTTTTGGTGGTGAATCGGAGTCAATGGTGTTGGGTTATCGATTGGCAAAATCCCCTTAAGTCCATTGCTCGATATGTTGCAAATGGGGTGAGTTGCTCCTCCATTTGCTAGGCTGGAAAACATTTCCAGCTACAGCCAGTCGACTGACCCCTGCAGTCAGTCGACTGACTGCAGAGAGTAAAAACTCTCGGGTCATGGTTCAGTCGACTGACTGTAGTAGGCCAGTCGACTGACCTGCTTCATTTTGTCCAGTATGCCTATTTGTTTGTGATTTTCACTTTTTATCGATGTATATTGATTCTAACTAGTTGTTTATGCATATTTGACCTTAATGATTCCCTTTTGAATTCATTCACGGGTTTTATAAATGATTTCTTCAAATCGTATTAAAAGTTCGCTTCTCCGATTTATAAATTCTATTTAAAACACACGCACAATTTCGCACTTCGAGCGAAGTGGAAAGGCGATTAAATGGTTAGGCAAAACACGGACCATGAATCTGTGTGTTTATCTTTCCGATTAGTCCCCGACCTATTCGATTGATCGTTTTGACCTTCGTGTTTGGTTTATCCATGATATGAGGTAAACTTTGTACTGCTTTGAGTGTGAAAGTGGCTGACGGATAGTAAACCGTTTAGTGCGAACGAGTGGTTATGGGACATACGTTAACACTTTTCGGATTCCTTTTCGAGAGTTGTGACACATTCTGCCAGTTAGTGGTGTCCAGTACTGGGTCTCTAACCTTCCCCACTACGGTTTGTTGCCTTCGGGTATGTGCCTTCGGGTTTGTGCCTTCGGGTTTGTTGCCCTATAGTATCGCTTTCTATGTTGGTCGTTATGAGCCGCATGGGTGATATTGGGGTGCCCTATAGTATCGCTTTCTATGTTGGTCGTTATGAGCCGCATGGGTGATATTGGGTTTGGAGTCTTTGGGCTCATGGATCCTTGTTTATACAGTACTGAGCTCGAGCAATTTTATGATGTTTCATTAATATGTATATTCCCTTGGTATCGCCCTTCGGTGTTGGTCATTATGAGCCGCATGATGCGTAGCGTTTACCTTGTGGAACTAGTATACCTTATGGGTATTTGTTATTGCCTTATGGCTTGCTTTGGGATATTCTTATCCTTTGTTTCTATATGTCGCCGATCATATGAGGCTTGTTCTATATGACTCATCTTTTGTTGATGATTGTGTTATCTCTTTTAGAGACATCTATTATGCTTTGTAACCTTGCAGGTTTATTGTTGTTCAGTTTATCTAACTGATTTGTTTAGCTAGACTGATCCGTGTATTTTATACTCGGGTCAGGCCGAGATGTTTCAGGTTAGGTGCTTTTGGACTTAGCCTATTTTGCTTCCGCATTGACTATTCAGCTTGTTCCTTTTTGTCATAGCTTTTGTGTAGTCCTATTATGTTGTAACTCTGATATTTATTCTTGTGAACTCGTCTGTATATTGTGGTCTGCTTTACCACTTGACTTGTATTATTTTGTATACTCTGTTATGTATCTGTATATGTGTATATGATGATCTACTGTTCTGTGATGTATATTACATTTGAGTTGTTATATTCGGTTCTGATAGATCCTCCAACCACTTATGGTTTTGTTTTAAGTATTCATTGGGTATGTCGACCTGTTAGTATGATTATTGTCGATGTATTTAATAGATAGTTAGAGCAAGGCTATAGATGTTCGCTCCTAACCAGCCTTATTCTCCGTGTTAGTTGACGGCATTACCCTGTAGTGTCCTTGGCTAGCGTGGGTATAGAGGTGGGGCGTCACAGCGTGGTATCAGAGCTGAGTTCAGAACAAAGTATGATAAACACAGGATAGAGCACATATTACAGTACCTCAAAGTATACAAGTGATACAAACCTTTGAATCATCGTGTCTCTTTATTCCATCAAGGTTAGATAAAATTTAGGGAATACGTCTAGGAATGCATTTTGTTCCGTAGTATTCCGTAATGAAGTATCTACCTTGTGAATTATCTTGTTCTTATCTTACTTTCAGCGTATGGCTGGAAGAGGCAGAGGACGACGTTCGGATGCTGGGCAATCCAGCGGCTCACATCCGGATGGCGTTTATATGTCTGCCGATCAGTTTTTGTAGTTGTTTAGGAGCATTCAGCCTCCAGTTCCTCCTCGAGTATCTCCACCTCGCAAGTCTGCCTTTGCACGTCAGTGCAGTGTTTTTTCTCATCTTGGAGGAAAGCCGTTTAAGGGCTCCGAGTCTGTTCTTGAAGTCCAAGCTTGGCTTCGCACGTGCGAGCGTATCTTCTCTCGCATGGATCTTTCCGACCATGATAGAGTTCTTGTGACTTCTAGTTTATTACAAGAGCGTGCTCTTGATTGGTATGAGCTTCTGGTAGCCGAGATTGATGAGTCTACTCTTTCTTGGACTCAGTTTCGGGGACGATTTGAACTCAAGTTCGTTCCTGAACCTGAAAAAGTTTTATTGACCCGTCGCTTCCTTGAGTTGAAGCAAGGGAAATCTTCTATTTCTGAGTATGTTGCATCATTCGAGGCTTTGTCTCAGTATGGTCTTGAATTCATCAGCATTTCTTACAAGAAGAATTTGAAGTTTGTTTCTGGTCTTAAGAAATATCTTAAGAAGTCTTTGTTGCTCCAGCTTAAACTTTCTTTTGAGGAGTTGGTTGATTCGGCACTTCATCTCGAGACCGTCGAGAAGGAGTGTGATAGTGATGTTGATGTTGAGGTTTCCAAGAACCCCAACAAGAGGCCGTTTCCAATTCCGAAGAAGCCTTTTCCTTCTAAGAAGAAGAAGACTGGTGGTTCTAGTTCTCAGCCTCAGTCTCCTGGAACACCTTTCGTTCGAAAGTGTTTCAATTGTGGTTCTCTTGATCATATTATTCGAGCTTGTCCTAAGCCTCTCTTCTGCCGTTATTGCAAGAAGGAAGGTCGTCATGTTTCAGCTTGTCCTACTGTTCCGGCTGGTGCCAAGTCTAGCAGGCTTTATGCTGCCAAGGCTTCTGAAGGTCCTTCTCAGCCCAGAGGTATATCTTCATCTATTTTGGAAGGTTCTATTTTATTTCATGATCATAGTATTCAAGTTCTTTTCGATATGGGTGCATCACATTCTTTCGTATCGAAAAAGCTCGTTGGTATAGAGGTGGGGCGTCACAGTTTCAGGCCTTATAATGTGGGCTATTACTAACTGGTATCAGAGCATAGGTTTTGTAAAAATTAAAAGTTTTTGAAAACATACTCCTAATGAATCAGAGAATAAGATTGGGTTCGGGATGCCACTATAGTAATGTACTTGTATTTTTTGTATATAAGTACGTATTATCCACTCTATCTTAGATCGTTCTTCTATTTCTTATTAAGGCTCGTATGCTGATTACGAGAAAGCAAGATATGGAAGTAGGAAACGAAAATACGAATCTTGGTCGAAGAAGCACTGCAACCAATGGTAATGTTCGACCCAATACCAGAAGAAACCATGGCTGGTAGGAAAATGCTAGTATAGGTGTTGGAACTTACCAATAGATATGGGGACTATGTATCAGTTCTTTGTCAACATGATACAAGCTGGAGCGGTTGTAGGAGTAGTTGGAAGAAATGCTGCTAATGCAGGAGGAGTTAGTCCCGTAGCGTCAGTTTTTAATAACTATGCTAAGGTAATCCGAGATTATACTAGTCTTAGAGGAAAGCCTTTTTCTTAGAACTGAAAATGTAATTGAAGTGGACAATTTGCTATTGCACTACGAAAGAATCTTTGTTGACCTACAACTAAATGATGATGAAATGAGGAGATTGGCTTCGAGGCAGTTACAGGGAGCCGCATTGTACTGGTGGAATAGGGTGACTGTGGGTGTACCAGAGGAGGAATTAACTTGGGTAAAATTTCGAAGGAGATTCAAAGAAAGATTTTTATCTAAGGTAGCCAAGTCAGTGCTGTTTAGAAATTTTAGGGAATTGGAGCAAAATGAAATGTCTATATTGGAGTATGCTACCAATTTGATGACATGTCTAGGCACATATATGATACCATTAATATTGTGATTAAGAGGCATGAGAAGTTTATCCAAGGCTTGAGGTCGGAGATTGCTAAGGCAATTATGCCACATCTTCGAGATCCGAGTAATGTTATGGTGGAAATGGCTATAAGGAATGAGGAGATTCTTGCGACTTTTGGGAAAGGAATATCGGTGGAAAATAGGTTCTCAAAATAAGAAGAGGAAATTCTTCAAGAAGACGGGAGCTTAGAAGGGTGGAGCTATAAAGAATGGGAAAGCGAAAATTATTTTTTATAAATGTGACAAGAAGGGGCACTACGCTAATGATATTGATCTAGTGATCACAAAACGGGTGTAGGAAGCCATAATGTGAAGTGCTTAAGCTATGACCAAGTGGGGAATTACAAGAACAAATGTCCAAAAGTGATCAAGGCTTACAAAAGGAAAGGTATTTTCTTTGGAACCGTCTACATTGAGACTGACCACTATTGAGAAAGGAAAGTCTATGATGGAAGATACGCTTTTGATTCATAGCATACTAGTTAGAGTATTGTTTGATACTTGAGCATCGCATTTCATTTATATCCCATTGTTTAGTAGATAAGTTAAATTAGAACAATCATACGTTGTTACTTTCTTAAGGGTAGAAAATCCAATAGAGGGTATGTGACTCTTGGGATGAGATATGACCATCTAGAGTTTGAGTTGTTGGGTTATACTATGACCTGCAGTTTGTTTGTATTTGATTTTGTGGGCTTTGGGATTTTTTGGGTATGGATTAGTCGAGCAAATATAATGCTAGGATATTTTACCAGGATAGGAAAATATTATTTAGACACTTCGATGGTGGTGATTGAATTATATACTAATTTAAGAATTCGAGTGCAGTAATTTATGCTTATTGGGTGCCTCAGAAGTTGAAGATGAGTTAAATCAGGTTTATGTTATAAAAGAATTTGCAGATGTCTTTGAGCCACTAATAGGACCACCATCGAAACAAGTTACTGAGTTTTGAATAGATCTTGTACTGGGGCTGAACCCATAAGTAGATCCCTTAGCAGAATGACACCTACTGAGATGAAAGAGTTAAAGGTGTAGTTAGTGGACTTAGAAGGAAAGAATTTTGTTAGACCAAGCAGTTCGCCTTGGGAAGCGGCTGCGTGTTTGTGAAGAAATCGAATAAGTTGTTAAGATTGTATATTGATTATTTTAAGCTAAATGAGAAGATGTTAAATAATAGATACCTTTTTATAACATCCCCTATCTTGAGACCCGTAGCTAAGTGCTACAGATGCTGCAAACATCTATAATTTTATCCTCTGCTGAGAAAATTCAGTAATGTTAATGGTATCCATAATATCAGAAGCACTTGAATATGAAACAAATATCATAGATTCCAAAAACAACTTTACCGATTACATTTCAAAATCAGGTTTCATATTCCATTACACAGTTCCAAACGTATCCCTGGTTTTGGTCAAATATAATTATTACAAAATATGCCAAAAGTGACATAGGAAGATGCCCCCGTGGATGATCAGAGTACTCTATAGACAAACAATCTTAATACAACACAGCGGAAATAAAAATAAAAACTCCTAAATAACTAGCTTTAGCCTCCTGCTCATCTACGGAGGCTTTATTCGTCCACCTACTAAACATTTAAAACCCTGACTCTCAATCCGTTCAAATCAATTTTAAGCACCTGAGAGTTTAAGGAGAAAAACATAAACTTAGAGTCAGGCATAAAGCCTGGAGTGAATAACACTATTACACCTCAGATGACTAATATTAAGTGAGACCATGCCGCTTAGAGGAATGAGTTTCCCCTCACTAATATCCCTATAATACATATCTTTATGCAAATTAGAATTGTGTAGTCAAACCGATTAAAACAATAATAGCAATATCATATATGCTCATAATCAGGTAATAAATGGGCCATCTGTCCAAACGATATAGTTTTATTTAACTAACTACATGTCTTAGACACACTTTTGGACGGTCTGTCCTTAACTTACTTATCTCAAGGTCACCTGATCTTAATGGTTTTGCAGGCTCACCAATAAATTATCATCCTTCTCTATATATTCCTTTCTATGTGTAACATCAGTTAAGTCTTACCTGTGACTAAGCCTTACACACTGTAATTTTGGACTAAATTAGCTAGGGGCTATAGCTAATGTATAGGGAATGACCCTATACCAGTCCCATCCGGTATTCAAATATTCGAGCCGTTTACTTAGGGTTGACTACCCTTCGAATTTTCCTTGAAACATCCTTCAAATTTATTTAGCCCTTTAAGTCATACTTAAACAAGGAAAACATACTTTTTGCTTTACCCAAATCTCTTTGTCATGATATATCTTTACACAAAATGTTGTTGATGAAAACCTTCGAAACCCTTGTTTAAAAGCCTTAAACAATCTCTTTCGAAACCATTGAAAGTATCCCTTTCGAAACAAGTTAACTACTATGTTTTGAAACATTAGGTCGAAAGGCCAAAACATACCTTTCGAAACCATTTTTAATAGACCTTTCAAAACCATTGAAAGTGTCCTTCCGGAAGCTTTATAAAACATTAGACATCCTCTTTTCAGAACACTTCAATTTGCCTTTTGAAAATATTGAAAACCTTCCATTCAAACACTAAAGGTAAACCTTCCAAAAACATTATGGAATCACCCCTTCAAAACCTTTATCTTATACATTTTGAAAGCAATAAAGTCCTTTACATAACACAAACCTTTTGAAAGCATTGGGTTCAAGTAAAAGTTTGTGTAACATAGTTTCGAAACCATTTAAAACCATTCCTTTCGAAACCTTTAGGTTTAAATTTCAATATATCAGAAAGGTTCTTAAAAGAACTGGATGAAAGCCTCTCTTTTGAAAGCATTTTCCTAAATAAAAGAAAGTGGATGGTGTCGAATCCATTCCCCTTCGAAAGAATTAGAGAAGCGGATTTACATTTTAAAACAAAAAGTCCCTTTCAAAAGCACTGCTTCAAAATGCTGAAAGCAGTATAGGAAATGCGAATTACGGATCTTAAGGCTAGATTAACACTAGAGGGGGTGAATAGTGTTTAATGAATTTTATGAAATTTTTGAAACATATTCAAATTAAACACATACAGATTCAATTTCACAAACACAGAGATAATCGCAAAATCAGACACAGATGCAAATAGTAAATAAAAGCAATAAAGGATAGAGCACACCGGAATTTTATACTGGTTCAGAGTTATCCTACATCCAGTCCCACACAATTTCTTGTGCAGATTTCTTTTCAAATATAATGTCGATATTACAACCTTGATTTCAAGGCCACGCTACACCCTCTTGTCTTCGAGTCTAGGGCAAACTCTCTTGATTTAGCCAGACTACAAGATCACCTAATTGATTTACGGGCTACAATCACACCCAATTGATTCATGGGCCATAATCATACCATTTCCAATCACACTTTGACAGAGAGAGACTTGATACACTTCTTTGATTACAAATGTTCCTATAACTCTGAATAGCATTGAGATCTTTGAGAGAGAGTGGCAGAGAATCAAACTAGAGACGATCGAGTTTGATTCACTGAGGATTTCGGCAGAGGTTTGTTAAAGCATTTGAAATATAAGAGAATATTTGAATGGAGAAGAAATGAAGAAATGAAGAAAAACTAACTTTTCGTTGAAAACAACTGGTATTTATATGAGAATAATGGTCATATCCATTCGTGAAAGGTTATGATGAATAGACATTTCTTTTGAAAATTTGAATTTTAAATTCTACGGCTACCATGTCGACATAGGGTGATGATGGATTTCAACATGCTTATGTTATTTTTGAAATTAGATTTTGCATTAAAATGATTTCTATTCTAAAACTTGTCAAAACAATTTCTAAACTTTGTAAACCATTTTGAATATAGTTTAAACTTATAAAAGAATTTTAGAAAGAAATCTTAAAATATATAATATAAAAGTAATATTAAAAAATAAATATATACTTCTTTAAAGCTAAAATATTAAAATTAAGAGATAGTTTAAAAAACAAGGGATGATTTTGAAATTAATATGTTAAAAAATAATTTTTTGAATTAAGGCTAAAATATTTAAATTGATAGAGATGACTTTAAAAATATAGTTTTGAAAAAATAAATTATTCTAAAAATTTCATGGATTCCATTCCACTAGAAAAGGTCGTGGGTTCCATTCCACTAAAGAGGTCGTGGGTTACATCCTACTATTAAAGCGAGAAGGTAGATTCCATTCCACTATTAAAATCCGAATAAAGATTTTAGTGCTATTATGAAGTTCTAACATAAATCTGGACTCTATTACTTACCATGAACTCTTGAACTCTTGATAATCTTGATATCTTGAACTCTTGATTGTCTTGATATCTTGAACTCTTGATGCTCATGAATATTCAATCTTGATTTCTTCAGTCTTGAATTCGTCGTTCTTGAATCTCTATACTCAGTCTTGAATCTTCATACTGTACAGTCTTTGTTCTCAGTACCTGCGTATATTTATCCTGCATACACACACACACAGAGGCAAGAATATTAGTATTTGTATTTTATAACAAGTGCTACGGTTGTTTTCGTCAAAACCATCATCTCAGGAACCAACAATCTCTCCCTTTTTGATGATGATAACCAATGTTTATAAAATCTATGCCAACATACTTCGATTCTACTCCAACTCCTCCTTATTCCATCAACTCCCCCTTAATCTACTAAATCCCCCTTAATCTAAATCTATCTAACTTATTTTATAATTCTCCCTCTTTATCATCAACAGAAACTAATCCTAAACTACATAACTCCCCCTAAAGCTTATACTATAGCATCATATATGATAATAACATGGTATAGTAGAATGTAAATGAGATAGATAATAATATGAGTAAAATATAGTAAGGTAAATGTGAGAGATATGAAAATTTCAAACATAATCAATCAATATGTACATCATGTTCTTATCAAACCACACTATGTTCAATCATATATTACACACCATATTCAAATCAATCCAAACCATACTAATCTAAACCAAATCAGATCAAACCAAACAATTCAAATCAAATCAAAGTAAATCAAACCATATATGTTAAATCAAGCATTTCTTAGAACTTGAACCCATCCTTCTTCACCGAAGATAGGATATGCCTTTATAGCATCCCATTCTTCATTATCCTTGTTCACATTTCCTTCTGGATTCGCTTCAAGTTCTTCATTGTTGAGGGCTGAGATTATCCATCGAATGGCATCAAAATGCCTTTCTTGATCTTTTATTATCTGCATTTGGCCTAATTCTAAGTGACGTTGATTGCGACATTGAAGGATTTGAGAGTTTCTTCAAGATTCTCACTTGGATTATGAATAATAGAGGCCATTTTTTGATAAATTATGAAGAAATCCAATAGAAAATAAAGAGAACTGAAAGTACGCATTTTTATGGAAGAAACGGGTATTTAAAGAGTTATAAAGTCGTTTGAAATAAAAAGACACAAGGTAGTTATGTCAATTTCAATTTCAAAACAAAAACCATTTTTTGGCCGTTACATGTCGATATGGGGGGTAGGGGGATGTCGGCATTCCCCTGTTAATTTTGGCAATTTTCTTTTTTTCTTTATATTATATACAAGTATATATATATGTAAATTTATATAATATAATAACAAGCATTCTAGAGATATTTTAGAGCTAATAAGCAGAAATAAAAGATTTTCATTGATAAACTTAGTTAACATTACATAAACGATACATAACATTAATTAAAGAGAGATACAAACTAATACGACATGAAATGAAACTAGTATTAGTTTGAGGATGATGAGATGATGATAATCCAAGCTTGCGACTCAGTTTCCCAAAGAAATTGTTCATTTTGGTGGAAATCCTGTCCAACTTTTTGCTAACGGATCTTTTGAGAATCTGTTGGTTTTCCACGATAATCTTTTGATTCTTGAGAAGCGTTTTGTTGGATGGATTATTAGGAGTGATAGGGTATTCGATGCTTTCCAATGAAGTCTCTTCCTACTCCTTTCCTTCTTTTTCAATTTCGATCTCCTCCCTTTCTTCTTCTTCTTCTTCCATCTCTTCATGAGCCAATCTCTCATCCTTTTCGGCAAGCGTTTCACATAGTTGAAACATAAACGGAATTTTCATGAGAGAGATATTAGCATGGTTGAACACTTTTCAAGAAATGAACTCCACCTTCTTATAATGAACACCAAAGTAGTTAAAAATCCAAGTGAGATAAATTCCATGATATAAAGTGTTTTCACCTAAAGTAAAAAAAATTAGGATGAAGTTCATCCAAAATAACTTGCGCACATTGATGTCATAGTGCCCAAAAATAGCAAAACGAGCCTTACAAAATTTTAAAGTAGGGTGATTGAAATTCCCTGATCTTGGAGTTATGATATGTTGCAAAAGAAGGTTTACAATTCTAGCTTTAGGGTGGAAATTACGGTTTATAAACTCAAAGTTATCATCTCCTTGGAAAATATGATGAGATGCCTCACGATCATGTTCATCAGTTTGAAAGTCAAAAATATCCATTCCCGTATACTTACAACCAAGAATGTTACCCAAAATCTTAGTATTTAAAACAATACGCGTTCCTTTAACGCTACTCCACAATTTCCCTTCGTTTCCTTCATAAAAACCATGATTCAAAATTGCATAAAATATTTTGACAAGATTTGGATAACAAACAAAATCATTTTGAGAATTATCAATTAAGCTAAGAATTTGATTCTCTTCAAAAAAACATTGATTTCATTAGAAGAAAAATCATTAAAGATAGCAAATTTTCTCGTATGGACCTTTTCAAAGTTTACATAGCTTATGTAAACCTTGATAGCTTCCAGATCATTGTAGAGGAACTCTTTGGTGGCCTTGGACAGTCTAATGATGGATGGAGTGCTTGAGGAAGCCATTTTTGAAGGAAGTAGAAAGCTTGAGAGTTTGAAAGAGAGTTTGAATTTTGAAATAAAAGTGAAAAGATAAGGTAAAGTTAAGAAGATAAATAGATATCTAAGAGCCATGTTCTCAGGTCAAGAAACACCTTTTCAGAGCTTTGGAATTGGTGAAAAGGTGGAGGAAAATTCAAAGTTTTGAATTCAAATTTGAATTCCAAATTTCTGGAGGGATATCGATGTTGAATATGCGATTATATGATTTTTGTTTGATGATAATAAACATATATATATATATATATATATATATATTCATTTAAATGTATTTGTTACTGTACTATTTTATTTTTCAAAAGATTAAATAAATATTTGCTGAATAAAATAAATAACACAGAATTTGAATTCAAACAGAAATTTTATTCAAACAAATATTTATTAAATTTTTTGAATAGTACAAATTTCAACCTCTCACTATATACAATTTCAATTACAATACAAATTTGATTAAATCACAATTCACGTTGCACCTCACTACATATCACTCATTCACTCAACTCATACCGATCTTCAACTTTATTCCTATGTGAATCCAGCATCTGAGAAATCTGCAAAAATATACATTGACGCGGTAAAATTGAAAATAAAATATGTTTGCAGTATAAAATAAAATGTAGATTTTGAAAATAATATTTGCCTCAGTTATTTGGGTTATTCGTCGTCATTTAAATTTGAATTCATCATACACGAACAGCTTGTGACATGCACAGTGTATCACTATACATGCCACAAGGCCGTGCACACCAATATACACTTGATAAATCTACAGGGACTGGTGAACACAGGTCAAACCCAAATGAAAAGCCATGTTTAACTCAAGTGCAATACAAATAAAGTCACAACACGAGCACAAGGTCAAACCCGAGCTGCAAGCTGGATTCAACACAGGTGCAAGTTCATGAAAATGGTCAAGACAACTAAAACAAGCCTCGACCAAAAATCCAAATGTACAAAACCACGCAGCAAGCATACATGCAACTTGAACTTCTCACTGAATACATGAAACAAACACAGTCCAACTAAAAATGCAAAGTTCAAGTCACTGCTATCATGACTCAACTCAACTGCAAGATCAAACCAACATACCAGCAACAACAACAATCATATCAACATGTATATGAAGAAGTTTTGGGTTAAGCTTGCAGCAATTACAGATGAATTTGAGGTCTCTGAATGCAGTAATAAACATGGATCAAAATCATGAATAGAAGCATACCAAATGAAACAGCAATGAAGCATATATATGTATGTATATAAATGATGCTCGACAAATTACAAACTGCACATAAAACAGCAGCTCGAATAAACAATGCAAGCTCAAATCGAAGCATGTACAAGTTGCAGCAATATGCATATGGTCAAGCTATTATTCAACACAGTGTAGCATGTACACAATGACAACCAAGCAGTAGTTAACAAGCAAAATGAAAATTCAGTTTCAAGTCAAGTATAGCAACAATGCACAAAGGACACAGGTTGGCAATAGAATTGTGCACATCAAAACAGAGCAACATCAAGAACCAGTGGCACCAAGTTATACAAGCAAAACTCAAACTCGATGCAACAATGGAATTTCAGAGGAAATTATGAACAAATAATGTAACGGCTCTCGGTAGGATAATTTTGATGAAAGAATTGCAGGTAACATCAACTGACCGGAGTCAAAGGAAACAAAGATCGAAATCATAGTATAGAAAATGCCATGGAAAAGTGCAGATTGCAGCAATACAAAAATCACATTAGAGTCAAAGTCCAACATGCTATAGAGATGAAATAAATCAATATCGTCACAGCAAAGTCAAAGCCGTGATCAAAGAATATGATGAACAAGTCGAAATCGTGGTGGCCAAGAAAATTGACCGAGTTATAAATCAAAACCATGAGTGTCAAGTATCAATTTATATGAAATTGAAAAAGTCAGTGAAATCATCAACATCCAAACGAAATCGAATTGCCGAAGCCACAATATTGGAATTATCAGACGAACGAAATTTCAGGGATTCAAATCTTATATAAACCATAACATCATCGGCAACAAAATTTATTCGAGTTTGAGTACAACAGAGAAGAATAACTTATACAACTCGAATCATAGTCGGGTACAGTATAAATCGAAAAAGGAATTTCACGTACCAATCTTTCAATCAAGTGAAGGCACTCGACAATTTGAAGCAGCCGAGAAATCAACCGAAGAAAGAAAACGAAGTATCATTCAATCTACCAAAAGAGGCGCTTCAAATCAATAACCCTAATTTGGAACGAAAGCCCTAATTTTGATCGAACAAAGAAAAGAACAGAGCCGCCATTATCTCGATTAAGGAATGGGCCACAAAATTATAAAAAGAGAAAAGGGTCGGCCATTTTATTTTATAAGGGTTATAGTTTTTTATTTTAGGGTTTATTTTTTTTGTAAATTGTTTTAAATTTGTATTTCAATTTTAAACCATTGTAATTTCTAGTCATGCGACTAGGGGACAAACTACGTGGCGTAGTTTGAGAATTCGCAACTCATGGCTGAGTTGTGGCAGAGTTTTGAGCGTAGAGTTAGGTTAGTCAGTAGCGGGTGTTGCGAGTTTACGTGTGTAAGCATGTGACTACTTAATTTCTAGTAGAAACCTTAGGGGCAGCACGTCGGCAGGGGTTTGCCCAAGCTGAGTAAATTCTGTGTCGTTCTATTTCTGAATTTATTATTCTACTATTATCTATGCTGCTATTATTCTGTGATCTGTGTTGAAATTATTTTATAAGCTTCCGCAATTAATTTTTATAATTAATAGCATCACCCTATTCACCCCCCCTCTAGGGTGAAATCGATCCTACAAGTGGTATCAAAGCTAGGTGCAAAAGCCGTTTTTGTTTTAAAAATTCGATTTTACAAAAACCATTTTTTGTTTTAAAAAGTTGAATTTTTAAAATGGCTTCTTTTAATACTGCTTTTGCCGAGGGTCAACCTATAGTTGGACCACCAATGTTCAATGGTGATTACGCTTACTGGAAAAATATGATGGAAAATTTTCTGAACACCATTGACGCTTAGAATATTGTTGAGACAGGTTTTAGAGCCCCGACTATAACTGTAGATAATCAAGAAATAGATAAACCAAAGGAACAATGGACAGAACTAGAAAATAAATTACAAAATACTAATGCTAAAGCTATGAATTCTATTATCTGTTCATTGGATCAATTTGAATTTAATTGTGTCTCACATTGTCTAACTGCACAGGAAATATGGCACACACTAGAAGTGACTCACGAAGGAACATCTCAAGTCAAAGAATATCTCCTTGCCATGCTAAGCAGCGAATACGAGAACTTCACAATGGCGAAGGAAGAAAATGTCAAAGAGATGTATGGATGACTTTCTAATATCGTATATAAATCAAAAGCTTTCGAAAAATCATACACAGAGTTGGAGATAGTCTGAAAAATCCTCAGAGTCCTTCCACGAAAATTTGAAGCAAAAGTGACTGCCATTCAAGAATCGAAAGATTTAAAACAAATGAAAGTTGAAGAACTCATCGGAAATCTCACCACTTATGAGCTAGAAATGAAATTCAAGAAAGAGCTGAAGGAGGAGATACTCGAAAGAAATCAATAGCTCTAAATGGAACAACCGAAAGTGATGATGATAATGATGGAACAGCAGAGCTGGCACTACTAATGCAGAAATTCAAAAAGTGGAATTACAAATATGAAAATCCAGCTCGAAATCAAAAATTGCAAAGCAGAATAGCCAAAGCACTAGACTACTAAGAAAAAGAGAAGATCATCTGTCACAAGTGCAACCAACCTGGACACATCAAGACCAATTGTCCTCTAAATCGACGCGACTTTGAAAAGAAATCAAAACGGAGAAGTTTTGCAGTCACGTGGAATACAAGTGATGAAGATAATCAAAGTTCTAGCAGTGAGAATGAGAAAGAAGATACGCGCCTTCAGGGAAATATAACTGATAGCGACGATGACGAGCCAAGCGAGGTATCAAAACTCACTCACTCAGAATACTTATATATTTCCACGAAGTAAATGGCTGTTTTGAACGACTTAGGGAAAAATACGCCAAACTTGAGTCACAAAAAGATATTTTGATAGAATCAAATGAACAACTTGAACAATTAGTTAAAAACTATCAAAACAAGTGTCCTAAGTGTGATAAGTGTCCAACATTCGAAGAAGAGATTAAAAAATCAGAAAACATAATTAAAACGCTTGAAAATGAAATTCCGATTTTGAAAGAAAGTGAAAATACAAGAAGAGAAAATTCTATTAAAATATGCACACAATTGTTAAACGAAAATGAATCTCTCAAACACAAGTCCAACAACTATCAACGACTTTAGATAAATTTTCGAAAAGCGAAAAATCGTTGAATATGCTCTTAGGGAAACAAACTGTTAATATAGTTAGACAAGGAATTGGATATAATCAATCTGAACCTATTAAAAGAAAAATTAATCAAGTCAATTCAATATGCACAATTTGTAGAAAATTGGGACACAATCAAAATAATTGTTGGTATAGACCCAAACACGTAAAAACTATACCAATTTGGGTTCTAAAAGGCACAAATATAAAATCCCTCAAAGTTAAACAAATCTGGATGCCAAAAGGAACATATATAAATAGTTTTGGGCCTCCAAAAAATTAATTTTCAAAATATTCTGCCACTAACAACAATGGAACTATAAAAACAAATATGTCAAAAAAACCTTTCATCGTGTAGGTGTGGTGGCAGGCTAAGGAACAACAATAGTGTTACTTGGATTCTGGCTGTTCCAAGGACACAATGAGCATCAAAGCAAAGTTCCTTAGCCTAGTACAAAGGTGACTGAATCACAGTGGGCAACAACGAAAAAAAAATATCGTAAAGGTAAAAGAGGTAATGGTATATTCATCTTGAACGGTATATCAATGTGATAATCTGCACCATATCTGATTTGATTCAGCCAGTTATTGATAAAGAAATAATTGATGATAATGATTCTGACTTATTCAAAATTGTTGGCCAATCATATTCTTATGCCAAGAACACTATAAAAATCTCTAAAATATTTGAACTACTTCATATATATATATATTAGTTTGGATCAATGATAGTGTTTGATTGGTTGATAATACATTTGGTTATTTTACGGCTAACTCTATATTCACGTTTTTAGATTATTTACACGGCTTCAATTCAAATTCAAGAGAATGTCAATGATTTTGATAATTTTTTTGTTGCACACTTCGTTGTCTGGTCTGTCAAATTCAATTAGTTATAATTTGGAGTGAAAGAGAAATTCAGATGCAGATTACACTGGTAATCTAGTAGATAGAAAACTTACTAATTGAACGTGATTTTTGTAGAGACATTTAGTAATTGTATCGTTTTTTTTAAAGAAAATATCTGCATATTTTTTAATTCAAATAATTTTCAAATAGCAGAAATTTTTCTCATATAACCCCTTCGAGAAAATCATTTTGACCATATTTTCAGATCAGTCATTTTGAAAAATTGATTTTATAATTATTTTTAAAGTTGATTTTAAGTGACTATTTTGACTAATCTGACTCCCTAATAATTATGGAAAAAATAAAACAAAGAGTGATTGGAAAAAAGTGACGAGTGTTGATATTTATCATATATTATGACTCGAGACGGTATAATTAGTAAATTTCTTTAGAAATTTAAACAAGAGTTATAAAACTTTTTGTTGGTAAAAATTCCATGACCATCTCTATTTCTATCATATTTTTAACGAGCATCACTCATCAAAATTCAATATAGTTTGTCGATATGTGGTACTTTAAACAGGAATCATCCATTTTTCATTTTATATTTCTTTTTTTTAAAATAAAAATAAAAGAAAAATAGTAATAAAATAAAAAATAATAATAAAATAAAATAAATAAATACCAAAGTATTCACTCTCATTTAAAAGTCGTCACGGTTATGCATGGGTGAATTACTTGGTATTTGTTATGTGCTTCCATGCTCATTTAAAAGTCCTCACGGTTATGCATGTATGGAATGCATATCAAAAATTGAATTTTAAAATAAACACGTTGATTCTAATCGCATTTAAAAGTCCTCACGGTTATGAGTGGTTAGAAGATACTTGAATTCATTTTTTTTTTAAATAAAATTGGAATACTACTAATCTCATTTAAAAGTCCTAACGGTTATGCATGGTTAGTAGATATTCAAATTCCTGATATAAATATACCACAAATAGACACAACTGTATGGTTTTATATGATGACATCATTCCCATCATTCTAAAAGTGGAATATGCGCCTAACAAAATATTTATGATTTTTGTTTGATTTTTTTATTGAAATTTAATATTTATATTCAATTGAGTTTTAATGTTGGATTAATATCGATCACTCTTTCTCTATTTTCTCTAGCACTATTACTCTTTTGCTGATAACAAAAGGGGGAGAGAAAAGTTAAGATTTTGTCAAATAAAATCAAGCAAAGGTCAAATATTTTCCATTTGCATCTAGGCTCATTTGCATATTTTTAATTGTATGCATATATGTAGGGGAAGCTTTGTGTAGAGAGGAAGCATTTAAATATGGGGAGCAATTAGAGTATATCAATGATCAAATACATTTAACATATTCAAAATCTTAAATATATGTTTGTTATCAGCAAAAGGGGGAGATTGTTGAATATGCGATTATATGATTTTTGTTTGATGATAATAAACATATATATATATATATTCATTTAAATGTATTTTTTACTATACTATTTTATTTTTCATAAGATTAAATAAATATTTACTGAATAAAATAAATAATACAGAATTTGAATTCAAACAGAAATTTTATTCAAACAAATATTTATTACAATTTTTGAATAGTACAAATTTCAACCTCTCACTTATACAATTTCAATTACAATACAAATTTGATTAAATTACAATTCACATTGCACCTCACTACATATCACTCATTCACTCAACTCGTACTGATCTTCAACTTTATTCCTATGTGAATCCAGCATCTGAGAAATCTACAAAAATATACATTGACGCGGTAAAATTGAAAATAAAATATGTTTGCAGTATAAAATAAAATGTAGATTTTGAAAATAATATTTGCCTCAGTTATTTGGGTTGTTCGTCATCATTTAAATTTGAATTCATCATACACGAACAGCTTGTGACATGCACGGTGTATCACTGTATATGCCACAAGGCCGTGCACACCAATATACACTTGATAAATCTACAAGGACAGGTGAGCATAGGTCAAACCCAAATGAAAAGCCGGGTTCAACTCAAGTGCATTACAAATAAAGTTACAACACGAGCACAAGGTCAAACCCGAGCTACAAGATGGATTCAACACAGGTGCAAGTTCATGAAAATGGTCAAGACAACTAAAATAAGCCTCGACCAAAAATCCAAATGTACAAAACCAGGTAGCATGCATACATGCAATTTGAACTTCTCACTGAATACATGAAACCAACACAGTCCAACTAAAAATGCAAAGGTCAAGTCACTGCTATCATGACTCAACTCAACTGCAAGGTCAAACCAACATACCAGCAACAACAACAATCATATCAACAGGTATATGAAGAAGTTTTGGGTTAAGCTTGCAGCAATTACATATGAATTTGAGGTCTCTGAATGTAGTAATAAACATGGATCAAAATCATGAATAAAAGCATACCAAATGAAACAGCAATGAAGCATATATATGTATGTATATAAATGATGCTCGACAAATTACAAAATGCACATAAAACAGCAGCTCGAATAAAAAATACAAGCTCGAATCGAAGCATGTACAAGTTGCAGCAATATGCATATGGTCAAGCTATTATTCAACACAGTGTAGCATGTACACAATGACAACCAAGCAGTAGTTAACAAGCACAATGAAAATTCAGTTTCAAGTCAAGTATAGCAACAATGCATAAAGGACACAGGTTGGCAATAGAATTGTGCACATCAAAACAGAGCAACATCAAGAACCAGTGGCACCAAGTTATACAAGCAAAACTCAAAATCGAGGCAACAATGGCATATCAGAGGAAATTATGAACAAATAATGTAATGGCTCTCTGTAGGATAATTTTGATGAAAGAATTGCAGGTAACATCAACTGACCGTAGTCAAAGGAAACAAAGATCGAAATCATAGTATAAAAAATGTCGTGCAAAGTGCAGATTGCAGCAATACAAAAATCACAATAGAGTCAAAGTCCAACATGCTACAGAGATGAAATAAATCAATATCGTCACAACAAAGTCAAAGCCGTGATCAAAGAATATGATGATCAAGTCGAAATCGTGGTGGCCAAGAAAATTGACCGAGTTATAAATCAAAACCGTGAGTGTCAAGTATCAATTTATACGAAATTGAAAAATTCTGTGAAATCATCAACATCCAAACGAAATCAAATGGCCGAAGCCACAATATTGAAATTATTAGACGAACGAAATTTTAGGGATTCAAATCTTATATAAACCATAACATCATCGACAACAAAATTTATTCGAATTTGAGTACAACCGAGAAGAATAACTTTTACAAATCGAATCATAGTCGAGTACAGTATAAATCGAAAAAGGAATTTCACGTACCAATCTTTCAATCAAGTGAAGACACTCGACAATTTGAAGCAGCTGAGAAATCAAACAAAGAAAGCCAACGAAGTACCATTCAATCTACCACAAGCGGCACTTCAAATCAATAACCCTAATTTGGAACGAAAGCCCTAATTTTGATCGAACAAAGAAAAGAACAGAGCCGCCATTATCTCGATTAAGGAACGGGACACAAAATTATAAAAAGAGAAAAGGGCCGGCCATTTTATTTTATAAGGGTTATAGTTTTTTAATTTAGGGTTTATTTGTTTTTTAAATTGTTTTAAATTTGTATTTCAATTTTAAACCGTTGTAATTTTTAGTCGTGTGACTAGGGGACAAACTACGTAGCGTAGTTTGAGAATTCGCAACTCAGTGGCTGAGTTGTGGCAGGGTTTTGATCGTAAAGTTAGGTTAGTCGGTAGCGGGTGTCGCGAGTTTACGTGTGTAAGCGTGTGACTACTTAATTTCTAGTAGAAACCTTGGGGGCAACACGTAGGCAGGGTTTTGCCCAAGCTGGGTAAATTCTGTGTCGTTCTATTTCTGCATTTATTATTCTACAATTATCTGTGCTGCTATTATTCTGTGATTTGTGTTGAAATTATTTTATAAGCTTCCGCAATTAATTTTTATAATTAATAGCATCACCCTATTCACCCCCCTCTAGGGTGAAATCGATCCTACAGTGGACATAGGGGGTAGGGTCATGTCAACATAGGTCCCTTAAATCATGTGACTTATTTTCTTATTTTATTTAATATCTATATATATTTCCTATAAACTAATTTATATTTTATTTGAAATAATATTAAATATAATAACACTTTAATATTAATATTGTAATATTAAAATATTATTAAAATAATATTATTTTGAAAATCAAAATTTTAAATTCAAACAACAAGCAACTTCAAAACATATAAACAAGCAATTTTAGTCAATATAACTTAAATGCGTACCTATTTTTAGATCCATATTTTCGAGATCATCAAAATCGTAAATAGTTGTAAAGCACATGTTTGAATTTTCCATCTCTTGATCTTCATCACTAGAGGATGAGTCTGAATCGTCCAGTGTAGCAGTATTTTCTCTCTTTCTTTTCTTTGATGAATCGTTACTTAGGGAATTTTTTTGTTTATACGGATGCAGACAATCTCTTTTTAAGTGGCATGGCTCATCGCAATTGTAGCATCTGCCATTGTTTTGAGCCTCATTACTATTTCCATAATTCTTGTGATCATTTCTCTTATAATTTTTCATTTTTCTGTATTTCAGAAACTTTCTAAAATTCCTCATCATCAAGACTATTTCTTCATCATCGTCAATGTTTGAGTTTGAACCATCTGTTATTGCATTGAACGCTATTGGCTTCTTTTCTGAGGCCTTGCTTTCTCTTCTTTCTTGCATTTTTACTTCAAATGACATCAAATTCCCAATCAATTCTTCACTTTTCAGAGTATTAATATCATTTGCCTCTTCAATGCTAGAGTTTTCTGATACCATTCAAGAGTGACTGAATTCAGAATTTTTCTAACTTGATTCGCTTCAGAAAATTTCTTTCCTAATGCAATTAGTGAGTGCATAATGTCTTGAAACCTACTGTACATGTCTGAAATGGACTCATTTGGATTCATCTTGAATAATTGAAACCGATTGGTCAAGATAGATATATTGATCTATTTAACTTTTCATGTTCCTTCATGAGTAACTTGCAAAGTTTTCCAGATCTCATATGCAGACTTACAAATAGACACACTATTAAACTCATTCCTATCAAGTGAACAAAATAGAATATTCATGGCTTTGGAATTGTTTTGTGCAACAGTGTTTTTCTCAACAGTCCACTGTGCAAAATTATTTGTGGGTTCAATGTACTAGTTTGTGTGATATTTCAAGTATCTGATCCTATTGACTATAAACATATTTTCAACCTACATGCCCATAATTACTGCCATTAAAAAATGGTGGTCTGGTAGTAGGCTGACCCTCTACAAATGAACTAGTGATAGTGTTGACATTACAAGTGTTGACATCCATTTGAAAACTTTTCAAAAATCAAATTATGCAAACTTTGCAAACCAATGCTCCGATACCAAATGTAGGAAATGTGAATTACAGTTCTTAAGGATGGATTAACACTAGAGGGAGGGTGAATAGTGTTTAATGGATTTTATGGAAATTTTTAAATCTTTTCAAATTAAGCACATACAGATTCAATTTCACAAACACAGAGACTATCATAGAATCAAACAAAGATGCAAATAGTAAATAAAAGTAGTAAAGGAAAGAACACACGGAATTTTATATTGGTTCGGAGTTACTCTACATCCAGTCCCACATAGTTTCTTATGCAGATTTCTTTACAAATATAATGTCGATATTACAACCTCGATTTCAAGGCCATGAGATACACCCTCCTGTCTCTAAGTCCAGGGCAAACTCTCTTGATTTAACCAGGCTACAAGATCACCTAATTGATTTACGGGCTACAAGCACACCAATTAATTTATGGGCCACAATCACACCGTTTCCTATCACACTTTGATAGAGAGAGACTGATACACTTCTTTGATTACAAATGATCTTATAACTCTGAATAACATTGAGATCTTTGAGAGAGAGTGATAGAGAATCAAACTAGAGACGGTCGAGTTTGATTCACTTAGGATTTCGACAGAGTTTTGCTAAAGTATTTGAAATATAAGAGAATATTTAAGTGGAAAAGGAGAGAAGAAATGAAGAAAAACTAAATTAAAATTCGTTGAAACAACTGGTATTTATAAGAGAATAAAGGTTATGTCTAGTCGTGAAATGTTATGACAAATAGACACTTCTTTTGAAAATTTGAATTTTAAATTCTACGGCTACCATGTCAACATGGAGGGATGAGGGATGTCGACATGCTTATGTTATTTTTGAAAATAGATTTTGCTTTAAAATGATTTCTATTATAAAACTTATCAAAACAATTTCTAAACTTTGTAAACCATTTTGAATATAGTTTAAACTTATAAAAGAGTTTTAGAAAGTAATCTTAAAATATATAATATAAAAGTAATATTAAAAACTAAATATAGATTTCTTTAAAACTAAAATATTGAAATCAAGAGATAGTTTATAAAAACAAGAGATGATTTTGAAATTAATACGATTAAAAATAGTTTTTGAATTAAGGCTAAAATATTTAAATTGATAGAGATGACATTAATGAAAAATAAATTATTTTTAAAATTTTGTGGATTCTATTCCACTAGAGAAGGTCGTGGGTTCCATCCCACTAAAGAGGTCGTGGGTTCCATCCCACTATTAAAGCGAGAAGAGGGGTTCCATTCCATAATTAAAATTCAAATAAAGATTTTAGTGCTATTATGAAGTTTTAACATAAATCTACACTCTATTTCTTATCTTGATATCTTGAACTCTTGATAGTCTTCATATCTTGAACTCTTGATACTCATGAGTCTTCAATCTTGATTTCTTCAATCCTGAATTCATCAGTCTTGAATCTTTATAATGTACAGTCTTCATCTCACTACCTGCATATATATATATATATATATATATATATATATTCTACATATACATATATATATATAGGCAAGAATATTAGTATTTGTATTTTATAACAAGTTCTAAGGCTGTTGTCATCAAAACCACCATCTCAGAAACTAACGTTCAGGGGAAGGGGTTTCGACCCCTTCGAAATCTTATTTTAAAACAAAGGCAGCAACCTCATTCGAAAGCTCTTTTCTTTAAAACAATTGACTTAGTCGAAAGCTAGTTCCTTCGAAAGCCTCATTTATAACCAAAATGTTTCTCGGCCTACGAAAGCTACTTCAACTCCTTCGAAAGAATGTTTCGACTCCATACCTTTTGCCTTACTCCAATCCACTACATACTAAAGCTGACGCGATGTGTATTGGTTTTGACTTAGATGGAGGTGGCAGTATGAGGTCGAAAAGTGCTGCTATAAGTGGCGAAGTAGCGAACACTTAAAAAAATTGGTTTTTAACTTTATAAAGTAATTTTTTCCTACTAACTTTCCTTGTTTGTCAAGATATGATTGATTGCCAATTCCTTTTCAAAATCTTTCCTAAAAGTGCTGGCGAATTTCAGGATTTAACAAATTAAAACATTTACAAATGGCCCCCTCTCCTTTTATAAACATATAAAACATTTAAAGTCCTATACCTTAAATAATTTAACAAAATACTTAGGAAAATTCTCGAAAAATTCCCATAAATCACTTTTAATATGTTTTCAAACATATTTAAATTTCTGACCCTAAATTAACGTATAATAATCGAAATTAATTTAAACCCAATTTAACCATTTTCTTTATTTGAAAATTCATAATAAATCCATATTAATTCATAAAATTATGATACTTGAAACTCATCTCTAAAATATAATTTTTGACCTTATATCAAAATTACAAGGCAAGTGGATGTCATTTAATAGGTTTTCAAAATCAAATCTTATCATAAAATCTATATGAACAAACAAAATTCATCAACAAGCATATGTATTTTTTTTAATAATATAAATAGGGCATAATACTTTGCAATGCATACTCGGATCTGATCTAGAATCGAAAATAAGAAATATGAGATATGATCTATTATTCACCTTAGCTTTTTTAAGAGGTTGAGATTTTCTCTTGAATGAATTTGATTGAGCTTCCTTCTTTAGATTCTTGCTTATTTTCCTTTAGATTTCCACTAATAGTGGCCGGCTAAGCTTAGTTTTAGATTTTTTTGCGAACATATAAAATGAAAGTGGCATGAGGGTTTAGGGTATAGAAATATAACATATTCCTATTTTGTCCTTATTAATTACCTTTACTTATTTTAGTTTAATTCCCCTTATTATTATTTTCTTTGGCGCATCTACCTTTTATTATTCAAATCTTAATCTCTTAACCATTTACATTATTTCATTTAATTTATCTAATTAATTATTCTAAATTATGTTAAGAAGAATTACGGTTGTTACAGACTCCCCTCCTTAAAAAATTTCATCTCGAAATCACGATAAGGTACTCATCAAAAACAGTCATAAAGGTAAAACATGCCATGAATCGAGTCAGGATAAGTATCTCTAATCCTGCTCTCAGTTTCCCAAGTACAATCTCACTCCAATGGACTTTGACTAATCTAATTGTCCTATTTCTTAGTCTCTTCCCATATCTAGCAACTATATGAACTGGTTTTCTAACTATAGTTGAATGAGGTTCACTACTAAGTCATCTAACATGGTCGGTGCTATAGTAGTCTTTGGATCTCGAATACACTTCCTTAGATGAGAAATATAAAAACATTATGGACTCCTGCCAATCTACATGGTAACTTCACTCTATATGTGAGTTTCTCAATCTTTCTATAATAAGAAATGGTCTAATGAACCTCGCTGTCAATTTTCCTGATTTCAGAAACTTAATCACACCTTTCATCGGTGATATCTTGACGAAAACATGATCTCGAACTGAGAACTCTAAGTCTTTATGTATCCTATCAGCATAGCTCATCTACATAGACTGAGCATCCTTTATTCTGAATCGAATGAACTCAATCTTTTCTGCAGCTTCTCTAACCAAATCTGAACCAACAACTAACTTGTCCCTTGTCTTTAACCAACAAACGGGAGATTTACATGGCCATCCATAAAAAGCTTTAAACGTTGCCATTCCTATACTAGTCTAATAATTGTTGTTATACGTAAACTCGACTAAGTGTAAATGGTCTTACCATGATCCCTCAAAATCTAGCACACAAGCTCGTGAAATTTTTCTAAGACTTTGTTAACTCTTTCCATTTGCCATATACCTATGGATGGTAAGTGGTACTCTTCTTGAGCTTGGTACCCAAAGTCTCCTGTACACTCTTCTGGAACTCACTAGTAAATAAAGAATCTCTATCACTTACTATACTATTAGAAATTCCATGTGGTCTAACTATATTCTTCATAAATAACTTAGCTAAAACAGATGTCGTCCTGGTTGACTTCACTGGAATGAAATGAGCACTCTTGGTCAACCTATCCATTATGACCCATATACTTTCATTTCCTCTATTTGACCTTGGTATCCCAGATATAAAATCCATTGAGATCGAATCCCATTTCCATATTGGAATATCTAAAGGCTGAAGTAATCCATTTGGTTTCTGATGTTTGACTTTTACCGGTTGGCAGTTCAAATACTGTTTCACCCATGAGCCTACATCTCTCTTCCTACCTTCCCAAAAGAAACTTCATTTTATATCCTGATACATTTTAGTTCCTCTCGGATGAATAATAAACTTCGAACGACGACATTCTTTAAGAACTTCCTTCC
The DNA here is from genome assembly GCA_030765085.1 of Allium cepa. Lineage (NCBI taxonomy): Eukaryota > Viridiplantae > Streptophyta > Magnoliopsida > Asparagales > Amaryllidaceae > Allium > Allium cepa. Next base: position 622,219,710 of record CM060942.1, read on the forward strand.
TAATGTTTCCCACATTCGGAATACATAATCATCCTTTCTTCCTTAACTATCCCTTCTGGTCAAGGCTGAAATCTTTCAAGTTATTGCTCTATGTTCCATCCTTTAACTTTCTGATCCATTCAGCTAAAAATGTATCTGCCTTCTGCTTAGAAGTAATCTTTTTGATCATCACTGGTCTAACTTCTAAACATGACATCATAGCAGTTTCCTTAACCTAGCTTCAGATCTCCACTGTATCATGCATGTAGTCAATGCTTCTAAATCCTTCCACTTGGCTATCATTGCCAATACTACATTCTGATGTTTTCTATTAAGAGCATCCATAACTTTTTTTTCTTTTCTTGGTGTATACTCAATACCAAAGTCATAAGCGGCTAAAATCTCTAACTACCTCTGCTGTCTCATATTCAACTTCTTCTAGGAGAATATAAACCTTAGCGAATTATGATCCGTATACAGCTCAAACATCTCTCCCAAAAGGTAAGGCCTCTATACCTTCAACGCAAAAATTACCGCATCTAATTCTAAATCATGCATTGGATATCTAACCTCATGCGGTCTAAGCTATCAAGATGCATATGTAATCACTTTACCTCTTTGTAGTAACACAGCTACTAATCATGTTCCACGTGCATCTGTATACACTACTAAATCCTGGTTTCCTTCTGGAATTACTAGCACAGGTCTATTAGTTAATAAGTGTTTCAATCTATGGAATGCTGCCTCACACTTATCAGTCCAAAAAAATTCTATATCTTTTCGCATTAGCTTGGTCATCGGTGCCGCTATCTGCAAAAAATCCCTAAAGAATCTCTGATAATTCCCAGTAAATACAAGAAAACTCCTTATCTCAGTCACTGTCTCGAGTCTCTTCCAATTATTTACTTCCTTAATCTTAGTCAGATCTACAGAAAACCCTTTCTCTAAGATTACATGACCAAGAAACTTCACTTCCTTCTTCCAGAAATCGAAAATTTTACATTCAACTGATGCTGCTTCAATGTCTTAAGCACTACTCTAAGATGAACCTCATGCTCTCTTTCATCTTTACGGTGTATTTAAATATCATCTATGAATACCAATAAGAACCTATCCAAGTGATCTCGAAAAACTCAGTTCATCAAATCTACAAAGAATGCCGGTGCATTAACCATTTGTACGATCCATATCTGGTTCTAAACACTGTCAAAGTAATACTACCCGCTGCCACTCTAAGCTGATGGAACCCTGTTGTAAAATCGAACTGGGAAAAACTTTGGCTCCATTCAACTGGTCAAATAAATCGTCAATTCTATGCAATAGGTATCAATTCTTTATCGTCTTCTCATTCAATTTAAGATAATCGATACATAACCTTAATGATCCATTTGGCTTCTTGGCAAACACTACGGCTGCTCCCTAAGGTGAAGAGCTTGATCTGATAAAATTCTTGCCTTTCAAATCCGCCAACCGCACTTGAGCTCCCTCATGTCGGTAAGTGTCATCCTTCTTGGTGGTCTACTCACCAGTTCCGTTCCTGGTACTAAATCTATCTGAAACTCAATAGCTTGTTTCGGCGGCAATCCTACTACTTTAAAGACATCTGCAAATTCTCTAACAATGAAAACTCGATTCAACTCATCTTTTACTTCCACAACATCCAACAAGGCATTTACCCCAATAAAAGGGTTTTCTATGGTGTATACAACTCGATCACTATAGTTGTGGTGTCTAAGTGATATTTTCCTATTATGGAAAAATATCCTAGCATCGTATTAACTTAACCAATCCATATCCAAAATAATTCTGAACCCTAGTAAATCAAGAACATGCAAACTACAAACAAATGTATGATCTAACAATTCAATCTCTACAGGTCACACTTCATCCCAAGTGTCGTATAACCTCCTATTGGATTTGCAACCCTTAAGGAAGTAACTAGGTATGAGGTTTCAAGGTTAAGCTTATCTACCAAATAATTAGATATAAAAGAATGCGATGCACCTGTATCAGATAAAACTCTAACTGATACACCATAAATCAAAAGCGTACCTCCCAACACAACTTTTCCTATCGCCTATGCTGTTGGTCTCGAGGTAGTTGGTTCTAATGCAAACATCTTGCCTTTCCCATCCTTGGCTGGCTTCTTGCATTGGTTCTTATAATGTCCAATATGATCGCAGTTGAAACACCTTACTCCTTTCTTCTCAGCATCTTTCCTTCCTTTGCCTGTCCAACATTCATGAGCATAGTGTCCTTTCTTATCACACTTATAACAGACAACCTTTGCCTTTCCTTTCTTAGTAACTCCACCCTTCTGAGCTCCTTTCTTATCGAAAAACTTCCTTTTTTGGTTCTGCCCTCCCCGCTTCCTTAGCCTTATTTCCTTCAAGAAAAGTAAGCATCTCTTCCTGCCTCACGGCTATCTCAACAACAATATTGCATGGATCTCTAATATGCTATAAAGTGGCATTAACAAGCTCAGCTTCAACCCAAGAATGAACTACTCATTCCTCTTAATAATAGTATCAACCGGAGCGTATCCATATCTTGCTAACTCCTCAAATCTAGTTGCATACTCAAGTATTGTCATATCTCCTTGCTCCAACTTAGCAAAATTCCTAAGCAGTGTCGACTTAGCAATCTTTGACATAAATCTCTCCTTGAACCTTCTTCTGAACTCAGCCCAAGTCAGTAATCTCCTTATTAACTCCAACAGTAACGCTGTTCCACCAATACAGTGTTGCCCCTTGTAGCTGTCTAGAAGCGAGTCTTCTTTTTCTGCTTATTATTAATCCCCAAATCAGCAAAAATGCTCTGACAATGAAGTATCCAATTCTCCACTTCAATTGCGTCTTCAGTACCAATAAACGGCTTTCCACCCAACCGACCATAATCTCTACTCAAAACAGCATAGTTATTAATCACCGGAGCTCCTTGATTTCCTCCTTCGACGTTTCCTCCAACCAACCCCACAATAACTCTTTCTTGCACCATGTTAATGAAAAACTGGTACTTTGCTCCAATATTGACTTGCAGGACTCCAACACCCACCTTAGTAGCTTGTGTCTGACCTGGATTCCTTCTAGTCCTGGATTCGTTCTAGTATTTGGTCTGGCATTCCCTTTAGTTGTGATGCTTCCCCCACCGATGCTAACTCATCCACTTCTAGCATCCACATCTTACGTCCGTAATATCTAAATTCCAGCCTCTGTAAGATAAAGAAGAATAACCTAAGAGAAATGGAAGAATAAAGATAAAGGGTATACTTATACATAGCAAATACAAGTACATTTTTATAGCATTATCCCATACCCCGATCTTTTCTCTAATCCCTTAAGATTATGCTGTGAAAATCATTTTAAATTTGAAATTTCTTTTGAGTTTTTCATAAATCTATGCACTGATACAAAGTTGTAACATCCCCTATCCTGAGGTCTGAAGCTAAGCGCTACAAATGATGTAGACATCTATAGTATTAACTTCCAGTGACAAAATATGGTAATGTTAATGGTATCCATAATCAGAAGCACTTGAATATGAAACGAAAATCATAGATACCAAAAACAATTTTACTGATTAAATTTCATAATCATGTTTCATATTCCATTACACAATCCCAAACATTTCCCAGGTTTGATCAAATATAATTATTACAAAAATATTAAGAATGACATATGAAGATGCCTCCTTAGATGATCAGAGTACTCAATAGACAAACAGTCTTAATACAACATAGCCGAAATAAAAATAGCAGCTCCTAAATAGTTAGCTTTAGCCTCCTGCTCATCTTCTAAAGCTTTATTTGTCCACCTGCTAAACCTGTAAAACCTTGACTCTCAGTCTACTCAAATTAATTTCGAGCATCTTAGAGTTTAAGAGGAAAGAGTTTAAGAGGAAAACATAAACTTCAAGTCAGACATAAAGCCTGGTGTGAATAATACTATTACATCTCAGTTTACTGATATTAAGTAAGACCACACCGCTTAGCGAATTAGGTTTCCCTTCACTAATGCCCTTTAAAACTAATTTTTTGCAGGTTTCTACAATCAAACTGATTAAAATAATAATAGCAATACCATATAAGCTGATAAATTAAGTAATATATGGATCATCTGTCCGAACAATATAGTTTTGTTTGGCTAACTACTAACCATTTGTTGACTTGGGCCTGCCATATAAAATAGATAATCTAACATCAGTTAGACACACTTCTGAATGGTTTGTCCTTAACTTACTTCTCCTATGATCAACAAATCCTAATATTTTTCCGACCTTACCGGTAACATATCCTCCTTCTCTATATATTCCTTTTTTTGCGTGACATCATTTAGTTCTTACCTGTAACTAAGCCCTACACGCTGGAATTCTGGACTAAATTAGCCAGGGGCTATAGTTAATGTATAGGGCTTGACCCAATACCAGTCCCATGTGGTATTCAAATATCTGAGTCATTTAATTAGGGTTAACCACCTGTCAATTTTTCCTTGAAAACATCTTTCATATTTAAACAAGGAAAACATACTATTTTCTTTACTCAAATCTCTTTTCCGTGGTATACGCTTTACATAAAACATTGTTGACAAAAACCTTTGAAACCCTTGTTTAAGAGCCATAAACAATCTCTTTCGAAACCAATGAAAGTACCCCTTCGAAACAAGTTAACTACTTCACTTTGAAACATTAGGCAAAAAGGCCAAAACATACCTTTTGAAACCATTTGTAATAGAGCTTTCGAAACCACTGAAAGTTTCCTTTTGAAAGCTATATAAAACCTTAGACATCCTCTTTTCAAATCATTTCAGTTTTCCTTTCAAATATATTGGGAACCTTCCATTCAAACACTAAAGGTAAACCGTTTGAAAACATTGAGGAACCACCTCTTCGAAACCTTTATCTTATACCTTTCAAAAGCATTAAAGTCCTTTATATAAAATGAATCTTTCGAAGCATTAGGTTCAAGTAAAAGTTTATGGAACATAGTTTAGAAACCAATTAAAACCATTCCTTTTGAAACCTTTGGGTTTAACTTTCAATATATCAAAAAGGCTTCAAAAGAACTAGGATGAAAGCATCTCTTTTGAAAGCATATTCCTAAATAAAAAAGTGGATGGTGTGAAAAACAACACCTTTCGAAAGCATTGGAGAAGCGGCTTTAAAGTTTAAAACAAAAGAACCCTTTCAAAAGCATTGGTTTGAAAGGTTGAAGGCGGTAGCAGGGGTTTCGACCCCTTCGAAAGCTTATTTTAAAATAAAGGTAGTAACCTCTTTTGAAAGCTCTTTTATTTAAAACCATTGACAAAGTCGAAAGCTAGTTCCTTCGAAAGCATCATTTGTAATCAAAATGTTTCTAAGTCTACGAAAGCTGCTTCAACCCCTTCAAAGCATGTTTCAACTCCATACCTTTCGCCTAACTCCAATCCACTACGTACCAAAGCTGATACCATGTGTATTAGCTTCGAATTAGATAGAGGTGGCAATATGAGGTCGAAAGGTGCGGTTATAACTGGCAGAGCAGTAAAACCTTAATAGAACTGGTTTTTAACTTTATAAAGTAATTTCTTTCCAACTAACTTGCTTTGTTTTTAAACATATGATTGGTTGCCAATTCTTTTTCTAAATCTATTCTAAAAGTGGTGCCAAATTTCGGGATTTAACAAACTGAAACATTTATAAATTGCTCCTTCTCCTTTTATAAACATATAAAACATTTAAGTCCCATACCTTAAACAATTTTATATCATTTATAACACACTTAGGAAAATTCTTTAAAAATTCACATAAATCACTTTTAATATGTTTTCTAACATATTTAAATTTCTGACCCTAAAGTTAACATATATTAACCGAAATTAATTTAAACCCGATTTAACCATTTTCTTCATTAGAAAATTCATAATAAATCCATATTAATTTAGAAAATTATGAAACTTTAAATTCGTCTCTAAAATATTATTTATGACCTTATATTAAAATCCTAAGACATTTGGATGCGATTTGGTAGGTTTTTAAAATCATATCATAAAATCTATATGAAAAAAAATCATCAAAAAGCATACATATTTATTTAACAATCAAAACATGGCATAATACTTTGCAAAACATACTCCGATCTGATCTAGAACTAAAATAAGAAATATGAGATGTAATCTATTATTCGCCTTAGCTTGTTGTTAAGGGGTTGAGATTTGCTCTTGAATCAATTTGTTTTAGCTTCATTCTTTTGATTCTTGCTTATCTCCCTTTAGATTTTCTCTAATGTTGGCCGACCAAGCTTAGTTTTAGTGTTGTTTGTGAATGTGTAAAATGAAAGTGGCATGAGGGTTTAGGGTATAATAATATAACTATTCCTATTCTACTCTTATCTATTACCCTTACTTATTTCATTTTAGTTCCCTTTATGTTTATCAGTTTATTAGGCATGGCTACCCTCTATTATTAAAATCTTAATCCATAAACCATTTATAATATTTCATTTAATTTACCTAATTAAATGTCCTAAATAATGTTAATCAAAATTATGGTCGTTGCACTTTACCGGGAATTGATGTTTTATTTGATCAGTTGAGTGTAGCCAAAGTACTTTCCTAGTTGGATTTGGTAATAAGGTTCCATCAATTGCTGGTAGCAGAGGATAATATTCCATTGATGATATTTCAAACACGATATGATTCGCATGAGTGGTCAGTACTTCCATTCGATTGACTAATGCGGCTGCTTTTTTGGACTTGAGGAATAGACTTTTCCGAGAGCACTTGGGCAAGTTAATACTGGTGTTCACTGATGATATTTTGATATATTCTAAGGATGAAAGTAATCATGAGATTCATTTTAGAATAGTGCTTAAGATGTTAAGGTAGCATCAATTAAAAGTGAAGTTCGAAGCATCATTTTAGGAAAAGAGAGGTGAAGTTTCCTGGGTATGTAGTTTCGGAAAGGGTTGTCCATGGATCCAGCAAAGATTTAAGCTGTAAATAATTGGAAGAGACAAGTTCTTCAATTAGCTTGCTATGGATGGGGATTTATCAAGGATTTCTCATGTATAGCAGTACTACCGACTAAACTAACTAGGAAGGACATAAAATTTATTTGGTCCAACAAATGTGAGGAAGCATTCCTTAAGTTAAAGCATTTGTTGACCAGTGCTCTCGTGTTTTTGTTATGGGAATCAAGATTTAGTGGTGTATATAGATGCATGTGGAATAGGATTAGGAGCTATGCTGATGCAAAGGGATTAAGTGATTGTCTATCCTTCTCGACATCTTTGACCACATGAAGCCGGATATTTGACTCCAAATTTAGAGTTGGAAGTGGTGATTTTCACATTGAAAGTGTGGAGACACTACGCTCATGAGAAAGATTCGAGTTGTATATGAATCATAAGCCTTTGAGGTATTTATTCACTTGGAAATAGTTGAATATGAGACAGTGGAGATGACTGGAGTTTTTAGCAGGTTATTAGTTTGCTATTGAGCATACACCAAGTAAATGGAAATAAAGTGGTAGATGCACTTAGTAGGAAAGATTAGAACGTGCTGTTAATTATGCTAGCAAAATGGAAGGATCTAGAACCATTAACGACTTGTAATGTAGTTAAGATCGACTGCTAGTTCTAATCATAAATACCGCAATGTTATCTTATTTAGAAGTTTGAACCGTATTGATCGAAAGGATTACTTCTAAGAAGAGGGAGGATCTGTTACTAGCCGAAAGGATTAGAAGATTGGAAAGTGGAATTAAGATTGAAATCTAAAATAATTTAGTCTTGATCGGAGAGGATAGTTAAGAAAGAAGGGACGGTTATATGTTCCAGATGTTGGTATCTTAAGGAAGGAAGTTCTTAGGGAGTATTGTCGACCGAAGTTTACTATACAAGATGGAGGAACTAAGATCTATTAGGATATGGAAAGAAGTTTCTTCTAGAAAGGTATGAAAAAGGATGTCGGCTTATGGGTGAAGCAATTTTTGAATTGCCAGCAAGTGGAAGCCGAGCATCAGTAGCCAAGTGATTTGCTTCGACCTTTAAACACCAATTTAAAAGTGGGATCCAATATCCATGGATTTCATAATGGGTTTCCAGGGTCGAATAGGGGAATTGAAAGTATTTTTGTTTTAGTGGATAGACTGACCAAAAGTGCATATTTTATTCCCGTTAAGTCAATTGGGATGACATCTATATTGGCTAAGTTATTTATGAAGAATATTGTTAGACCGCATGGGATTCCTAGCAATATAGTAAGCAATAGAGATACTTTATTCACTAGTGAATTCTGAAAGAGTCTGTAGGAAGTGTTAGGTACCAAGCATAAGATAGTATCGCTTATCACCCATAGACAGATAGGTAGATAAAGAGAGAGTCAATAAGGTATTTGAGGATTTGCTGAGAGCTTATGTGTTGGATTTTGGTGGTTCACGGGAAGACCACTTGCACTTAGTTGAGTTTTCTATAATAATAGTTATCAGACTAGTGTACGAATAACGCCTTTCGAAGCTTTGTATGGAAGACCATGCAAATCACTAGCATGTTAGTTAGAGACCGAAGACAGCTTAGTCCTTGGTCAGATATGGTGAGAGAGGACACACAGAAGATTGATTTAATCCGAGTTAGGATAATGGAAGCTCATTCTAGGCAGAAAAGTTATGCAGATAAGAGGCATAAATATTTAGAGTTCTCAGTTGGAGATCGTGTTTCGTTAAAGTATCACTGATGAAGTGTGTGGTACGGTTTGGAAGGTCAGGGAAATCGACACCTAGATATGTTGGACCTTCTGATTATAGAGAGGATCAATAAACTCGCATATCGAGTAGAGTTAACGAGTAATTTGGTAGGGGTCCATAATTTTTTTCATGTTTTTCATCTTAAAAAGTGCGTGCATGATCCAAAGAATACTATTGCTCCGACTGCATTGGAAGATTTAGTCATAGAACCGATTCTGACTTTTGTGAGACAACCAGTTTGTGTTGTGGCTAGAGATGAGAAGAGGATTGAGAAAAAAAAGTCAAATTAGTGAAAGTCTAGTGGACTGACAATGAGAAAGGCTGTACTTGGGAGATAGAGGTCAGGATTGAGGGTACATATCCTAAGTTGTTACGATGGTACGTTCTATATTTGATATATGTATTTGTGTGTATCTCTGTATATATATAGACTTTATAGCTGGTGGGATATACTAGCATTGTTGCATGTTTGATATGCTTGTTATGTAGCCCTTACTAAATTTCATGGATGTAATTATTTAAGGAGGAAACCCTATAACACCTTTAATTTTAGTTTATCATTATTTAGGAAATTTAGTTAGATGGATTAAATTGAATAATGTAGCATGTCATGAGGATGAGATTTTATAATTAATTGGGTTAGGCCTTAATTAATTAACTAATAAGTTTTAAAAAAAAACTTAACAAATAAGAGAACATATGAGAGGGGAAAATAAGAGATCCATCTTGTATCCCTTAAACCATAACCCTCTCATTCATTCTCATTTTTGCGTCTAACAACAATCAAAAAGGAAGACATAGGGCCAACCATTAATCAAGGTAGAAGGAAGAAGAAATCAAAAGGGTATTGGATGATAAAGCTTAGGGAAAGTAAACACCATCAAATCCTAACTCCAACATCTAAATTAAGGTGAATAATAAGTGAACCATCTCTATTGTTTGCTTTCGAATTCGTCTATGGGTAATACTTGAATTATTTTGATAGTTTATGCCATGTTTTGGTTGTACGGTCATTATTGGACATAATAAGGAATTATGTTTTTATGAAATTACTTATATGGGTTTTAAGAGTAAAACCTAAGTTTTTAATCACTAATCGATTTGATTTTCTGATAGGTTGAGTAAAACATTATTTTGGAGATGATTTTTTAATTTCATAATTTTCCAAATTAAAATGAATATTTTATGAATTTCCTAATGTGGAAATTGGATTTATTTTGGGTTTTAATTATAAAAATAATTAAATATAGTTTTTGGCCTTAAAACTTTATGTAGTAAAGAATATGATATTTTTTAATTTTTGTGATTTTTGGGCATTTTCCTAAGTGATTATGATTTATATGAATTTATTATGCTAGATAAGAATTTAAATTAATAATTAATTAATGATATTAAATAATTAAAGTTGATATATGTTATGGAAAATTAAAATGGTTATAGTAGTTTTTTGAAAAGAAAATGGTAAAGTTGTTTTTAGCCAACAGAAATTTGATAAGGAACTAGAGTTGGTGTAAAGAGAATTCTTTATATAGAAATAAACAGTTTTTATAGTAACTATGATTATGCCATGTCACATGTATTAATGCCGAAGCCAAAACAGTGCCACAGCTATGAGTGTCAACATCGATATAGAGGAAAGCCTATGATAACCATGTTTGTACCAAAATTGGGCACAACACTCTTCGGATGTGGTTGAAGAGATAAAATGAAGAAAGTAAATGTAAAATAAGGCAGATCTAACAAACATACCAATTAACAGATAAGAAAAAATGCAGTAAAACACAAATTTAGGGCAGTTCGGCGTATTGCCTACGTCCACTATGGAATGATTGATGTTTATTGAATTTGACATGCTGATTACAGGAGATTACACAATACAATTGAAGTATAATAGTGATTTCGATAGAGTATCATCATAGTGAAGCGAAAAGGTCCCTTTTTTGGAGGCATTGGGTTGCTATTTATAGACGTAGGTCGGAAAATCCAGACCAAGAACTTGGAATACTCCTTCTCACACGTGGGTGGTCCCGCGTGATCGATTAGAGGTAGATTGGGATCGATCCCTGATCGATACGTGTACATTTCGTATTGATCAAAAACATTGATCAAAAACACCTCCATTTGGCCTGAGATTGATCAAGGACATTCTTGAGATGGTACGCAAGCTTCTATGAAAATTTGGTGGCATTTGGACTTGTAGATTTTGAGTTATGATCGATCCAAGTTTGTATTTGAAAAATGCTATTGGGTTAGTATCGATCCCATTCGTATCGATCACTTCGTATCGATACTATACGTATCGATTCGGGTGACGTGGCGCTATACTTCAGGATCGATCCACTTTTCATGCGAACGATTTTTTCCTTCATATAAACCATGCTTTGTTCGTATCGACCCAATGTAACTCCATTCATATCGTTCCCTTGAAGTTGCTTCGTATCGATAGCCTTTATTTTAGTTCATATCGATGCTTGCTAATGTTCTTCTTATCGACGATCAAAGCTGCTTCATATCGATGGCTTTCACTTTAGTTTTCATCGAAACATACTTATTCCTTTCGAGTCGATATTTTCTTATATGTATCGTATCGATCACTGGTCGATCGATATGAACTGTCTGGATGAGAGATCGGTACAAATAGCTTTAAAGCTAGAATTGAGGAAGTCTAATCGATGATAGCTACTGATGGATACGAAGGGATGTGATGGATATGAAGGAGAATGGTGGGTGATGGATACGAACTAAAGCTTCCTTGTGGGATGGATGCAAAACCATATGGATACAAATAGAGTTGGTTCTCTTGACCTTGATCGATCCATATCTCAAGCATACGAACTCAAATTGACCTGAAAATTGGAACGTCGGCTTCCATAGCTTTGCTTGTCGTGCCATATCAATTGTAGCTCAATCTGGACTTGGGCCAAATTTACCAGTATCCATAGTAGACCCGTGTATAACCGATCTTCGGGACGGACTGCCTTTAGTTTCCAGTCAATTCCTTCATATCACGGCCTTGCCAAAAGGCGAGATAACATTTGCCCCCCCAAGTACGTCTTGTGTGAACATGACATGCTTTGAAAAACCGCAATCTTCATTCCGAAAAGTCTTATTCGATTCATTGAATAGTTGTTTTCTTTTCATTAAATGTTGTAGCCGTTCGATTGATTTCCAGATATATAAATGTTGAATTGCTGACTGCCAATGATCATGCAGTGCATTGCTGTAACTGAGTGTCGGAGCGCTAGCAATTTTTTGTTCACTATTGTAATCATCATCATGTGAGCATTCAATTCCTATGAATTTTAAAAATTGAATATTAGTTCACCATACATGCACATACGTTAACCTGACTCCCGTTCACGTTTTCACGTTCACGAGTCGTTGTCAAGTATTTTTTGATCGAGTTTTGTATCGATCCTCTCCTGGTTCGATGAGAAATTCAAGTTGTAACAACGTTCGATGGTTGCTTTAGAGTGTCCCTTTATATCGATCCTCTCCTGGATCGATTTGAGAAGTTGGGATAGCCATTTCGTATTGATGGCTATCGACACGAGATAGTTGGTTCTCTGAAAATTCTTCGTATCGATAGATACAAACTCCTGTGGTCTCCAAAGTAATGGATACGAAACATTCACTCTGTATCGATGAATCATCAATGGATCTGAATAGTTCAAAAAAATCCTCTATGTACCTTTTGTATCGATGGGTCATCGATGGATACGAGTGGCCATGCTTTGGATGGATGGTTGCGAACAGTTGTTGCTTTAGATCGATCTGGGTGGATTTATACGAATTAGGCCCTTTGTATCGATGACATATGAGACCATTTCAACTGGATTTCAATACTAGGAGACGAATCGTTTCCTCTTGGTTTTCAACCTATATTAATACTTTCCATACATAGCCAAATTTTCATCTGCTTTCACTTTTGCTCTAGCTTTCGTATCGATAGAAAAACCAAGAGATAGAAATTGCCTTCACCCCTAAATCAATACAACTCTTTAATCCCTCGTATCTACACTTTAATTTAGGTAATTAATCTAACAATCTTGTATTAAAACGATGAGATTTGAGATTTAATGCCAATCCATTCATGGTCATGGCCAATTCTGGCGATGTTGTTTCCTAAATCAGGTCGGAGCGTGGTTGAAGGAGGATGTAATGGCATTCGTGTTGTTTAGAGAAGAAGAAGTGTTGAAGGATACAAAGGCAGTGTTCGTGTAGCTCGAGGAAAAGTGATCTGTGTCGATCTAAGAGTAATTGGAGTTCGTATCGATCAACAACAGTGGAGATTCATATCGAAAAAGGAGGGATTGACTTCGTATCGATAGAAGATGGTAGGAGTTCTTATCGATTGGTATGAAAAGCTAGCCGTGTGTTCGATATGAAGTAGTGGCCCTGTTGATCGATATGAAGATGAAAAGCTTGCTGATCGATACGAACTGGAATTTCGTGTGATTGGTACGAAATCCCATGATCAATACGAATGGAGCCTCTAGTCATCAATCTAAGTCTTGACCATAATGGATAATTTTTTTTGAATAATTGAATATATGACTCCGATGAGCTTTTGCCTTTCATAATTGGACTTAACCGTTTCACTACATATTTGACTGCTCTTCGAAGCTCGTCGACGGAACTGTAACTTGACAAATTCAACAAACTTTAACTTGGATTGTTCGCTAAAGTTTGATGGCACGGTTGTGATGGTCAGAGATGAAGGTCACTCTAATTGAATCTCGAAGTCTTGTCGTTTGAACATCTCACAAATTCCGTAGAATTTCTTAAGTAATGTGTAGCACTACATTGCATAATACATTCACGTACTTCACACCAGGGGAACATAGGTTTATTGTCATCTAATGGTGATTTTTACTGAGTTCAATAGCTATGGAACCCAGAAGTTCACAGCGTAGGATGTTAAGAGTTTGCCGCTCCCCGTAATTGAAATGTCAACTATCGTAGCCATGGTCATTAGCCCTGCTCCAAATGAGCTACCAGAAGCAGTCTTCGTTGCACACCCACAAGATTCTGTTCCTTCCAATATTTCTAAAGATACGCTGGGCAGGATTTTCCTAAGGCATATGCTGCGGATAAATGATGTCTTATTACCAGGGCCAGAGGATAGAGCTCACACTCCCTCGGAAGGGTACACAGCCTGTAATAGATTTATTTGTGTAGCCGGGACACTTCCTCCATTTAATTAATTCATCCAAGAAGCTCTACTTTTCTTAAGGATCGCTCCATCCCAGTTGCACCCGAATGGGTATGCCTTGCTCAACAGGCGTTTTGTCATCTTCATGGAACACCTTTTTCGACCCCCAACTCCAGAGGAAGTCAGATATTTGTTTAACATAAAGAGTCAAGGAGATAATGCTTCCTTCACTTTCTTAGAGGCAGTTAGGAACTGTCAGATCGTGGTCGGGACTTGGAGCAAGCTAAGCAATTTCAAGATCGACCGGTTCTACGTTCGGTGTCCACCGGGGTTCGCCAGACGATGGTTAGCAAGACGTAAGTGCCCTAGCCTCCTTTTTGACTAATTGGATAATAGCAATTGGTGTTGAGTCTAACTTTTTCTTTCTTTTACAGCTTTAATTCCACGACCTAAAGGTGCTCGATTTTAGGAGATGGTAAGAGTTCTTCAAGAAGTGCCCGTCGAATACAGAGAGATCGATGAAGTCCTTACGGACGTGAATCTGGTTGCCATTGGGTTAATTGACAAAAATCAAAGCATTGGATTCGTAGGAGTTCTTAGGAGGGCTCCGGTGAGGCAAGCTCGAAGGAAAGCTCTCGGGATAGTAACTACTAAACAAGGCGGTGATGGGAATATGATTGCTGGAGATGATCCCGCAGCTGGGCCTTCGCAAAGTCCTCGATCTTTAGAGCGGAAGAATAGAGGCAAATCTGCTCAAAAATCTATAAGGCACAAAACCGTTGTAATCTCTTTGCCCGCTACTAGTCAAGATATTCCTCTTTCATAGATGGAGAGCTCCTTTGCGGGACTGGCAGACATCCCCATTCCGGATGGCTTGCCCTTGCACCAAGATAGCGAATTAGAGGGGCTTCAAAGCGCCTTAGACATTGGAGAGCCAACTTCTCCGAGTAGGGCTATTACAACCTGTTGGTTAGGGGGTTTGCACATGCGCACACACACTCCAGGAACCACACAATTACTAGTCACAAGCTATTCATCTCTGAAGATTACCAACTCTGTTTCTCTTTTCATTTTTCAAATACACGTCAAGCCGGAGATCTATGCTTGGCAGTCTCCATTCTGCATGCCATTCATCTAGCATATATTCCGAGTCTCGCTGACGTGAGGCCGATAGAGAACGCGATCACGTCCACTCCAGTCAAGAGAGGGAAAGGGATAGGGAGAGGAAGTGGCAGTATAGGCGCTGTTCCCGGTCGTGCTCTCAGCCACCTAGAGGTCCAACACAACCTTTTGGTTTTGGCAAACAACCCTTAGAATTTTCATGTCAAGTACCACCTTCTCAAACTTCAAGACCCGATGAACAACGTCGGTGGATTGAAACAAAGATCCCCGTCACCACTGAACAAACCGTTACAGAACCCACTGGGAAAGGGGTGATTGAATCGCTAAGTTGAAAAAGGATTTCTCGAATGTCTGCTTCAGTGGCTTTATATTTCCTTCACACCTAAAGCGAATTCCCAATGAGGTAGAACAGATGATGCGTAAATACATATAAGATGTTTATGGCCAATATCGAGAATGGAAGAAGACCGTAGAAAAAGCATCAACGGTGGCCTTTGAGCAGGAGAAGACAATCGAGAAACTAGGAACCGATCTAGCTCAGAGGGACCGCATAGTGCAAGTTCTCACTACTGAGAACGACAATCTGAGGAACTCAGAAATAGAGGCTTGAAGAAAGTCGATGAGGCAAACAAGAAGATGGAGTAGATAAGGCAAGAGAACTTAACTTTGATCGATGATATGGGTCATAGAAATGCCACCGTCACAGCCGAGAGAGATAATGCGCCCATGGAGCTCAATTAGCTTAAGGCAAAGTATGTTAAGTTCGTCAAAGAAAAGGATGACGCTAATAAGACTGCCCAAGAGGCATGTGATCAAGCTGTGGAACTTAGGAATGAGCAGGATGCGGCAGTACTAAAGGTGCAGGAAGCCGATGCTAGGATTGAGATTGAGGCCAGAGCGGCAGAGGCCAGGCTGGAGGGCGACATTAAAGTTCTCCTCACTACATATAATCTCAATGTTCTGAAACATCAAAATCTAAGCTGGCTCGAAGATTACCCATCACATCTATATAATGCTTGGTGCTGCTTGGTTGAAGATGAAAAACCAGAGCATCATACTGAATCCATTTATGAGTTCGAATTGGAGAATCGGGTGCTGATTGAGGACGAGAGAAGGGTTCTCCATGATGCCACTATCATATTTGAAAAAGAGAAACTCACCACTCAGCATCCAGAAGCTAGAGAGGGTTCTGACGTTGAGCATCATGATATGAGGTCTGAAATTCCCATGCCAACCCAGCCCGAATCACTCCTGTAGTTGATCCACTATCTGTGCATGCTTACAACCCTGATTAACCACAATTGTCTCTAGCTCACGAGCAAGTCCCTGAAGCTGCTTCGGCTCCACCCACAGGCCAATCTGAGGAAGGTATTCTGAATACTTCTCGTATTTATTAAAAGTCAGGAGCGTTGTCTGAAGAAGTCACTAATACCTTTTCTCTTATCTTTATTCAGCGATAGGAGCTGCACCGGCTGTGCCCCCCGCAACCTAAATGCAGGATCATGAGCATGAGGCCCTTATAATGGAGGATACCACAACAATGGCCACTGCACCAACTGAGGGAGTGCAGGTGAGCGTTTTTATTTTGACAAACAGATGATGGAAGAACTCCTTATTCATTAAAGTGACCTACTTACCGATCCGCCGTTCGTCACGGGCGAAGATGCATTCACAGCCAGCTCTTTGGCCCAACTAGAAGTATTCCCATGGACACTTACGTAATTCATAAGGAAGATTTAATGGTGGAGATTAACACCGAGATGGAAGCAGCCGCACAGGCTAGTGGCATTGGAGGTAGTATGGTGGGTCCTAGCCTAGCTCCTCTGTGAATGATTTCTCCCGGTGGTATAGTCGTCGACATTGGCGTGCCTCCCTCATCTTCCAACATTGAGTGTTCCTATTCCTCCGACTCCATATTCCAAAGCTATTCCAATTCCCATGAGTTCGGAGGAAGAGATTACCATAATTCCTCTGGCTGGATACCAACCACCAAAAGGCAAAGGCTCGAAGAGCATCCGAGCGGTAGCTCCAGTGGGTCAATGCCGAGGAAGAAGAAGAAACCGAGGGAGTAGACGTGTCTTCTTCCTCCCTTTTTTGGTAAATAGATGTGAATTTATTTTTGCTTCCTATAGGCCATGTATAGATGCGGGTTTGGCCTCTGCTTCTAGGAATTCTAGGAATAATTTGTGTACTTATCCTTCTCTTTCAAAGAATAGTTGAAATGAAATTCCATTTTTTTCCAGCATAATTTTGTGTTTAGTTGCTTAAGTGTTTTAGTGCTCGAATTTTCATTAAATGTACTTGTGAGGCTTTAGTCTCTGAATCAGACCCGAGTTTGGTTGTTAAGTCCCGAAGTTATGGCTTGGGGTCATAGCCAAACGTTAAGTTGAGTCCCAATATTGCACTATCTCGATCAGCAGCTGGTACTTGAGTTTTCCCCCAATCCCTAGGATTAATAGAAGATGTCGGTCGATAGTCGCTTTCTGCCTTCGATAAATCGAGCTTAACTTAGTCGGAACAAAGTTGAAACGAGATAAGCTCGAGTGGTCGAATCACACTCGCTCATCCATTGGTAATCGCATCCATACTCTGGGGATTGGGTTGTGTGACGGTGGTCCGTCATGCCCGTTTGATGTTTAAAGATATGTCCATGCTCCGGGGACTTAAGTTATTTTATGGGTGGTCAGTCACACTCGTTTGATATTTAAAATTTCGTTCGCACTCTACTGACTCGGATTGATTTGTGGATTATCAATCACACCTAATTTGTGTTTATACTCCGATCCACCCTCTGGGGGACTCGGAGTTGTCTCACGGGCAGTCGGTTCACACTCCAGCCCATGCTCTGTGGACTTAGAGTTAGTTGATAGGTGATCGGTTACACCCATTTTGATGTTTATATTCTAGTTCGCACTCTGGGAATCTATAGTCGGTTAATAGATGGTCAATCGCATCTATTTTGATTTTTAGGATTTCGTTCGCGTGCTAGGAACGTTAGATTTATCAGGATCATGGACAGTCGGGTCACATCCACCCCGAGTTAACAAGTGAGGTCATCAGACGGATCCAACCTCCTCGGACTTGGATTAAAGATGGGCGAAGTCATTAGGTGGATGGGTCCACCCAATTTGACCCCTCATTTGTAATTTTATACTCCAGCTCACACTCTGGGAGCCGGAGTTAATTAGAGGATTGTCGTTTATCAACCCTTTTTGGCTTCAATGTGATGGCTTGCCCCCGAGCTCGAGTTTCACTTAGCGAGTGACTGGTCATATCACAGTCACTCCCTATTTGGATAAGTCCCATCATAGGATGGAACATAGCTCTCCGTGCATTATGCTGGTCGTAGGACGTATTTTAAGGATCACTACTCTGGCTCGAAGAGATGACATTTTGTTGCTGAAATAAGAAAGTATGGCAAAGTCAGTTGCCTTGTCACAAATTCAAACTTCAAAATGCATAAAAGATTTCAAATGAAAAGCAGACTAAATGAATAAATAAAGCCTGTTATGTGTAGTAGCGACGAAGACTTCGCTGTTCTAGGATCTCGGCAAAGTGAGACCATTAATGGTCGATAATTTAAATGTGTTGTCTCTGAGTCTTCGTTCAATAACACATGGTCCCTCCCAAGTTGGTTTCATATGCGAAGGGACCGGATAAATTATCTTGAGGACGAGATTGCCAAGTTCAAAGGTTCGGGGTCAGACCTTAGCATTGTACAATCGGGCGACTCGACTTCCATGCACGGCTTCCCTTAGATCAGCCTCTTTACGTTTTCCTTCTAGTAAGTCCAGAGATTCGGAAAGCAATATAGCATTTGTCTTCGGGTCATAATAAGTGACACGATGAGAAGGTACTTCTAATTCAACCGAAATGACAGCTTCTAAGCCATAGGAAAGTGAAAAGGGAGTGTGGCCAGTCGTAGACTTATGGTTTGTTCGATATGCCTATAGGGCCATAGGAAGTTTATCGACCCATTTGCCCTCGGCTTTTTCCAATCATTTCTTCAGAAT
This sequence comes from Allium cepa, assembly GCA_030765085.1. NCBI lineage: Eukaryota > Viridiplantae > Streptophyta > Magnoliopsida > Asparagales > Amaryllidaceae > Allium > Allium cepa. The sequence continues at coordinate 622,238,697 of CM060942.1, forward strand.
GGACTTTATAACTTTATTAACAACTTCGACCAGTCCATTTGCTTGAGGGTATGCAACCGCAGAGAACTTCTTTTGGATACGGAATCGTTGACATAAATTCTTAAACTCAACACTATCGAATTGGGCCCCATTATCAGTGACGATGGTACGCGAGAGACCAAATCGACAGATAATTTTGCGTACCACAAAATTGATCACTTTCTTCATTATGATAGTAGCAAGTGGCTCAACATCTGCCCATTTGGTAAAGTAATCAACTGCAATGATGGTGTACTTCGTGCCACTTTAGCTAGAGGTAGAGACCCAGTAATATCGATTCCCCATATTGCAAATGGCCATGGACCGACCATCTGAGTTATTTCTGTAGGCGTGGCTCTTGGAATCCGTGCATGTTTCTGACATATGTCACAATTCCTAGCATAATCTGATGCATCACGATTTACAGTCGGCCAATAATAACCATATCGGAGTACTTTCTTAACAAGAGCTTGCCCCCCGATGTGATCGGCACATTCTCCTTCATGCACATCATGTAATGCCCGTTTGATTCCATCGTGGGCGATACACCGGAGTAAAGGAACAGAGTGCCCTCTTCTATACATGCTCTATTCTGAATAGTGGACCGTAAACCTTTCGAAGAACTTGTCTTTTCTCACTTCTATGCTCTAGCAAGGTCCTATGCTCAAGATAGTTCCTGAACATAGTTATCCATGATTCCTTATCGGGTACGGCTTCAAGTACCCAATCAGCCTCATTTTTCAATACTCGGGGAAGATAGTGTCTCAACAAGAACAAGTCCCATTTGCTGTGCCTCACCAGTGTTGGCTAACTTAGCCAATGAATCGGTTGTGTTTTTAGTGTATGCAACAGTTGGCATAATAATCGAACTGAGTCAATATTTTCTGGATCCGAGCAAGATAAGCAGCCAGTCTCCAGTATTTGGCCTAGTATTCCCCTCGAAATTGGCATACGACCAATTGTGAATCACAGTATTCTCCACAGTAATAATTATTAAATCTCTGGCATGCCTTATTACAGCGAGCAGGGCTTCATATTTGGCCTCGTTGTTCGTCGCACGGAAATCGAACTTCAAAGCATAGCATATAGACCGGCCTTCAGAAGTTTCGAGCACAACCCTAGTGCCTTAGCAATAGTCATTTTATGCACCATCAATATTTAGCTTCCAAACATATTTGGGAGATTCACTGGTTGCGGGCAAGTCCTCCGTGATAGTGAATTCGATGATGAAGTTTGCTAGGACTTGTTCTTAAATAGCTTGCCTTGGTGTGTAAGTGATGTCGAACTGACTCAGCTCGATATTCCACTTAAGTAACCTACCAGACGTCTCAGGCTGCGTAAGGACCTCTCGTAACGACTGGTCGGTGTAGACAGTGATAGGATGAGCCTGAAAATACGGGCGAAGTTTCCTTGAGGCAATGACAAGACAGTAAGCTAACTTCTCCAACATCAGGTAATTTCTCTCCGCTCTGGTCAGTCGTTTGTTGATGTAATAGACTGGTCGCTGTATCCGATCCTCCTCTAGAATCAAAGCAACACTGATTGTGTTTTCTGACACCGCCAAGTAGATCTACAATCTATCGTGATCAATAGGCTTTGACACAATGGGTGGTGTGGATAGGTGTTGAACCAGTGCTCGGAATGCGCCCTTGCACTTTGTAGTCCATTCAAAGTTCCATTTCCCTTTTCTGATTAGATCGAAGAAGGAATGCATTTGTCGGTGGATTTTGAAATGAACCTGCTCAGCGTTGCTACCATCATATTGAGGCTTTGAAATTGCTTTATAGTCCTTGGAGTCTCAAGATTTCTAATTGCCCAAATTTTCTCGAGATTGGCTACGATTCCCCGAGCATCAACGATGAATCCAAGGAACTTTCCAGACGCGACCATAAAGTGACACTTCAATGGTTTGAGTTTCATTCTGTACTCTCGAAGGATGTTGAACATCGTTTACAGGTCTTTGATACGAATGGTGGAGAATCGTGACTTCACAAGCATGTCGTCCACATACACCTCCATGGTTTTTCCGATTTGTTTAGCGAACATTCGGTTGACGAGTCTCTGATAGGTTGCCCTGGCGTTCTTAAGTCTGAATGGCCTCACTTTATAATAATAGAGTCCCAGATCGGTGAAAAAGCTGGTATGCTCCTGATTAGGAAGGTGCATCGGTATCTGATTGTAGCCATAATATGCATCCATGAAGGATAAAGGGTCATGTCCGGCGTTGAGTCTGTGAGCTGATCAATTTGAGGAAATGAAAACTGTCACTAGGGTAGGCTTTATTCAAGTCTGAGTTGTCAACACACGTTCTCCATTTCCCGTTAGGTTTCCTGACAAGTACAGAGTTGGACACCCATTTTGGATATAACGCATCTCGAATAAACCTGTTTGATCTGAGTTTATCTACCTCTTCCTTTAGGGTGGCAGGATCCATACCATGCCTTTTTTGCTTGACCGGGACATGCTGCGGGTCAATATTCAAGGTGTGGCTCGCGATGTCGGCGAGATCCCACACATGTCAGAGTGCTTCCATGCAAACTCGTTGAGATTTGCCTAGAGAAATTCAACCAATTCCCCCTTCGTCTGTTGGCTTAGCTGAGATCCAATCTTTACCATTCCAGAATTGTCATCATTGTTGATCGGAACATCGATCGTCAGCTCTGTCGGAGAAGCCTGACTATCCTTGACTTCGTCCTTGCTTTCAGTATCTCTTGGCTTAAGATCTCTTGGGAATTGGTTATTGTGCCCGGCCTTGGCCTAGGCTTTAACTGTCAATTATCTGCAAAGCGGACATAGAGAGATTCCTCTACGCCCTTTCCCTTCTCTTTTCGTTGAGCCCCCGTAGCTCAGCAACATAACAGGCTCGTCCAGTAGCCTGGTCTCCCTGTACAACTCCGACTCCATTGTCAGTGGGGAATTTCAAAGTTAGACTCCAAGGGGCGACAGCAGCCCCGAACTTAGCTAGGGTCGGTAGGCCCAAGAAAGCGTTATACGGTGAGTCAATATCCAATACAATAAACTGCAATATCCGGTCTCTCCGGCATTCTCCAACTCCCAACTCCACTGGTAGCTCCACCATTCTAGTGGGTATAGTCTCACTTCCATTGAAGCCATGAATACGAGACTGAAAAGGCTTCAAATCTTTTTCTTGCATTTTCATTTGATCATAGGCTCGCTTAAATAGTATGTTCGTTGAACTTCCACTTTCCACTAAGACCCTCTTTATCCAAGCAGGTCCTATCTGAGCTGAAATGACTAGTGGATCAATGGTAGGGGCTTTGATCTGTCGGCATCCCTATCCTGGAATACGATGTCATCTGTCATCGATTCCTGTTGCTTGACCGAAGCCCCGTCTTCCAAGTTATTGCAACATTCGAAGCTCGCATGCCAAAGAGCTGGCATACGACTCCATTTCCCTCCAGCTTTGATCCATTGGATATGGACCACCACTAAAAGTGTTAATCACTAACCTCCTGCCTGTACGTGCGGGTTCCTCCGAGCAAACTTGACTTGGTATTTGATTTTGATTTGATGGGGCCGCACCTCTAGCCTGCGGCACCCGAACGAACTGCTCCAACTTTCTTTCTCGAATCAACTTCTCGATAATATCCTGTAGATGATGACACTCATTCGTATTGTGGCCATAACTATCATGAAATCTTCAAAACTTCCTCGTTTGAATCTGTTTCTCTCATGATTGCTTCGAAATAGGTTTCTTATATTGGACAGTATTAAAGTTTGCAAGTACACATTTTCCAAAGATGTATTTAAAGGAGTATAGGTGTCAAACATGGGAGCTCTACATCGTGGTCCGGGATTCTGATCCTGCTTTCTACCCTGATTTCCATCGCCTTTCTGCTGATTCTGCTTATTTTGTATGTTTCACTGCACTTTTCCGGAACTCTTCCCGGTTTGTTTCACAATGACATTGCTTTGGATTCCTTCCACATTGGGCCCTGCATCAACCTTTTTCCTAGACCATTTTGCAAATTCTCTTCTCAAGAACTGAGCCGCCTTGGAATAGAAATGGTCGAATGATGTAGGTGGTTTTTTGGCCAACCAGTTGCCAAATTCGGAATCGGGATTGATTCCCTTAGTCGGTGCTATCAGAATGGAATTGTCATTAGGGTTACTAATATCAACGCATGCAGCGTGGCACCTCTCCAGGTAACGTTTGATTGTCTCTCTAGGAGCTTGAGTGACATTTTGATAGGGTATTAACATCTTTGGGCCTTATAACATGCATGCAAAACTGCTCGAAAAACTTCGTTGCCAACTGGTCGCAACATGACATAGATCGTGGAGGTAGGCGAGTAAACCACATAGTTGTGATGTCCCCTAGGGAGATTAGGAAACTTCGGCATTTGACTGCATCATCAGCCCGTGCGGCATTCATCAACCATTCATCTTTAAAATATGCTGGTTAGGGTCAGAGCTCCCTTTATAAACAAGTAGAGTTGGCATTCTGAATCATCGAGGCGGTTAAGCATAGAGGATATCATCGGTGAAAAGGATATGACTCCGGGAGATTCCCAGTCATCATTGGTGAGGCCTTGGCTTTCACGGATCATTTGACGGATCATTGTCATGATGTATGACATCTGGACATTCTGGGCATGCTTGGCCAAGATATGGTCGGGTTCCACAATGTGAAGATGGGACGGGCGCAATCGATGGTCCATACCTCGCCTCCTTGACTCTAGGTCTTTAGGAACATAAGGCTCGGGAGTATAATCACATTGGCGATGGTTCGGATCCGTTCGGTTCCAAGTATCAACTTCCAACTCGATAGTGGCAGTAGCCGTGTGATTGTTAGCCATTCCTCCTTGGGAGGAGGGTCCAGTCTGGTGGCTGGTTGACGGACCAACTCTCGCTTGCCCAAGATTCAGAGTGCGCTGATGTATGATAGCCACTATATAGGTTCCATCTAGCCATTGGCACGTGGATCTGTGATTGTAATCAGAAGAAGCCAAACTTTCAGTAGATGAGTAGGAATCCCAATCCCTTCTGGATCTCCTTCATCTTTCACGGTTAAGCCGATTGGTTAACTCCGCATTGGCACGGAGCTGCTGGGTAAGCTATTGGCGGATTTGAGTCAGCTCTTGCATCAGTAGTTGGAACTCCTCCCAGGAGAGAGGGCTTGGTGGATCCGATGATCCAACAACATTCTGTTCTGCAGAGGGAAGTTGTGCAGGTTTCTGCCTATCCCGTCCTTCTAGATCTATAGCCATTGAGGTAGTCCTAGTAGCAACCATGGTGAATAGCGAAGTTCTTTCCTAGACTTGGTGCAAATCTAAATAGGATGGAAGAACTTTTAGGCTTGAGATCTGGATCTTCTTCTTAGATTCTTGCAATCCAATATTAGCAGTAGATCCAATAAGCAGGAGAAAAGCTGGGTTTTCTTAGTGAAAGTACCAAAGTATTTGTACCAAAATTGGACACAACACTCTTTGGATGTGTTTGATGAGATAAAATGAAGAAAGTAAATATAAAATGAGACAAATCTAACAAATACACCAATTAATAGATAAGAAAAAATGCAGAAACACACAAATTTAGAGTGGTTCGGCGTGTTGCCTACATCCACTATGGAATGATTGATGTTTAGAATTTGACTTGCTGATTACAGGAGATTACAATAGTAAAATTGAAGTATAATAGTGATTTCGGCAGAGTATCAGTGTAGAGAAGCCAAAAGATCCCTTTTCTAGAGGCTTTGGACTGCTATATATAGGCGTAGGTTGGAAAAATCTGACTTAGACCTCGGCATACTCCTTCTCACACGTGGACGGGCCCATGTGATTGATCAGAGGTAGATTGGGATCGATCCCTGATCGTTATGTGTACATTTCATATTGATCAAAAACACCCCATTTGGCTTGAGATTGATCAAGGACATTTTTGAGGTGGTATGCAAGCTTCTGTGAAAATTTGGTAGCATTTGAACCTGTACATTTTGATTTATGATCGATCCAAGTTTGTATTTGAAAAAGGCTGATGAGTTCGTATCGATCCCATTCGTATCGATAGCTTCATATCGATACTATACATATCCATCAAGGTGATGTGGCGCTATACTTCAGGATCGACCCACTTTTCATGTCGCACGATTATTTACTTCATTTGAATCGTGCTTTGTTCGTATCGACCTAATGTAACTCCATTCGTATCGTTCCCTTGAAGTTGCTTCATATTGACAGCCTTTATTTCAGTTCATATCGATGCTTGCTAATGTTCTTTGTATCGATGATCAAAGCCGCTTCGTATTGATGGCTTTCACTTTAGTTTTCATCGATACATACTTATTCCTTTCGTATCGATATTCGCTTATACATTTCGTATCAATCACTGATCGATCGTTACGAACTGTCTGGATGAGATGATCGGTACAAATATCTTTAAAGCTAGAATTGAGGAAGTCTGATCGATGCTGGCTACTGATGGATGCGAAGGGATGTGATAGATATAAAGAAGAATGGTGGGTGATGGATGCGAATTATAGCTTTCTTGAGGGATGGATACGAAATCATATGGATACAAATAGGGTTGGTTTTCTAGAACTTGATCAATCCATATCTCAAGCATACGAACTCCGATTGACCTGAAAATTGGAACGTCAGCTTCCATAGCTTTGCTTGTCGTGTTATATCAATTGTAGCTCGATCTGGACTTGGACCAAATTTTCCAGTGTCCATAGTAGACATGTGTATAACCGATCTTCGGGACAGACTATCTTTGATTTCCAGTCAATTCCTTGGTATCATGACCTTGCCAAAAGGCGGGATAACAAACTAGTCAAGTAGTTATGGAACGATTCTGACTACGTTGATGTGGGTCATTTCGGCATCCTATTAAAGACGGCATTACAATCTCGTAATTCATTCAGGACCATCTCAACATCCATTGTCTTTGTTTTGAAATATAAGCCATATGGCATTGACGCCGCTTGTCTTAATGTCGCATATCAATGCCATATAAAATGCCATAAGTTTCCAATATAGTTTTAAATGACGCTGCATACCACTATTTTGATACCAACTGTATTAAGGTGGAGATACCGCATTTTTTTATATTGACGTCATAGCTTAAGGCAGCAATGTCGCAAGCGTTATTTTCGATGATTAACTATTTTGTGGCAATAATGTCGCAATTACTAGATTTTGATGTAAGGGAGATTTATATCGTGAGTTGCCAATGTCGACACCCTATTTTTTATGGCATAGAGATGAATTACTATGTTTTTCGACTTTATAGTATTAATGTCGTAAGTGACTATTTTGACGATAAGGCCAAGTGGCATCGATGCCGCTACTCTTTATTTCAGTGCCGGCAAGACTTTGTTTTGTGCTAACTAAAAGTATGTTTTAAAGAGGGAATATTGCCTATATTTAAGAAGGTCGATAATCTTATGATTCAGTAATTAGCCACGTGATTCATAAAAATCAAAATTTTGTTTAATAACCTAGAATAGATGTTCGACATTGTATAATGCGACATGAATGCCGCATATTTTCTATATTAATGGTGGTGATCCATAAGTTTTGTTTGACATTGTTCATTAGGGAAACCCATGTAGATCAACTTCAGCATGTTATATGCTTTAGAAAGTTGACATTGTTCATTGGGATACCAATGTATATCATATTAACTGGAATACCAATGCATATCATATTGACATCTTTGTTTTTTGAATCAACATTAACCATTAGGGATACCGATATATTTCATTTTAAAATTTCGACATAGATTATTGAGGATACCAATGCATTCAATTTGAGATGTTATAAGTTTAAGAGGCTAATCTAATTAGGGACACCAATAGACATAGGTTGAACATTTAGTTTAAACATGAATTAAATTGAAACGTAATAGGTTCATAGTTAACCTAGGAAACCTATAGGATGTGTTACGGATAGTCCATACCATGCGGATATAGATAGTCTCTATATGGTTGATGAAGGGTTCATGGTCATCCTAGGAAAACTATGGATGTAATATGGATAGTCCATTTTAGTTTAAATAAATGGAATATGTAAGAGTGATAGTCCACATTACTTTGATAATGAAACCATGTGCGATGAGTAGTCGATATGGGAGGGGATAGTCCATAAAATTGTTTACATTTGAGATGGGTTGTCCATACAAATATAAGATAGATTGTCATTTGAAATTAAGATGGATAGTCAGATGAAACTAAGACGAATAGTCTAATAAATTAGGATGGATAGTCCAGTATATGTTGCATGATTGTAAATCCTTATTTTCTATGTTCTAACCATTGTGAATACAGGAGCATAGCATACGGTTGATGTGCTTTGGTTAAGATAATAGTGAGGGGAAAACCCATTCCACTCAGCTGCATGGCCTCACTAGGTATCTATTTTGGTTCGAGATGGTAGGTTATTATTAACACCAGACTATTTGCCTGATTCAAAGTTTTTGTTTTTCCCCTTAAACTCTCTGGTACTTACTTTAGTAGGCCGAGAGTAAGGGTTTTCGGTAAGACAAATAAGCTTCTGAAAACATGCAAGAGGGAATCTAGCTATTTAGGAGTTCCTATCTAATCCACTATGTTATTTGATTTTGTCTTTATGGATGTATTGGCGAGCTGTATAATTGATAAGTATTGAACTTTGAACAACCAAGAGGACATCTTCATATGTCTCTCTTAGAGCACTTTGTAATAATTATATTTTTTTGAATGTGGGATTGTGAAATGTAAGAAACATGAATTGTTATTCATTAAATGAAATGTGAAAGTTTGGTATTAAACCGTGTTTAAATTAATTTTTTCATATTCATGTGCTTTGATGTTACTAATAACATAGCCACATTTTATCATGAGAAACTATATTACAGATGACTACAACATTCGTAACGATTAGTTTTGGGCCTCAAAATAGGGAATGTTACATATTGTGTTGGTGAACCCTTTATTCAAGGATGGATTGTATCGACTCCCTTTGTTTGCATATTGAGAGTTAAAGGGTTGCATGGCTTGGAAGAGGATGTTGTGCTGCCATTTTGAAGGGTGATCATCATGTCTGAATCTTTTCCAAGTCATACTCATTGATGGTGGACTATGTTACAGCTTTTATCTTTGAGCTGGGTTTATGGTTTTAGGGATGCAGCTGGGATCTCTTGGTTTGTCTTTAAGGAGCGAGGCCTGACTTTTGATTGTAAGAAGTTTCATTCCTTCACATCATCCCTTCGATCCTTATTCTTGTAGGTAGTATCTTTTATGATTATTGCATGGTTCCATCTCATAAAGATTATGGTGCATCCATATAACCTTAGATGTTGATATAGATTGGCGGTGTAGTTTTGTCACTCTAGTATCATATATGATGGCAGACATCTTCATAGCTCTGTTATTTTGACATAAGATTGTAGAGCAAACCTGTTGCACTTGGATTTTACTCTATTATGAAATTGTGATGTAGCCTGAGGTTGTAGTGGTAGTGCAGTTTGAAGATGTAGTGCTAGTGCAGCTCATTTTAAGTTTGGATGTTGTGATCCAATATTCTTACATTGAAGTTCCTCTGGTTGGCTTGCCTTGGTTCATTTGATTTGATATGTACGTTGTGCAGATTTTCATATTAAGGTGGCATGCTTCTACACTTAGTACTTGGGTGATCAAGTGGATTGTGGATACGATAATACAGTGCAGTTCATCTCTATTCGATCGAGCTAGCTTACCACTGCGCATAGTGACCTTTTTTGGTCTTGATTTGGGCTTACAAAGATATTGCCGGTATAATTAAGCTGTTCAACTTGTTTGATGTGACGCAATACCTTTATATATTTATAGTGTTTTTTATTTTTATAGTCAGGGTTATTTTATGGCTGACAGCATAGTGGGCTTACAATAGTGCGCAATTTATGTCATAGTACTACTATTTTGGTTTATCCCAATTGAGTTGACTTTTTAACTAGGCAGGTTATTTTTGTTGGACTTATTGCCTTTGCATTTTATTGTGGCGTATTGGCTTAGCTGCATGTTAAGGATACGTGAGCTGCTCTTTGTTTTAGAGTTGTACTGTGTTGATTATGCTATTTGTTTTGATCCTGCACATCTTATTTCATTGTTCAGCTAGCCCGTATTTTATAAGTGGGCCGCTGTAGTTTTGGCTTAGCCCTTTTAACTTTACTTCATAGTCCACTGTTTAACCGGTCTCTGCATCATAGTGCACTACTTGAAAAATGGGTGTACTACTTATCGATAATTTTTTTTGAAATGGTATCAACTCAAGACATATGCAATAGCTAAATTGTACAACAACTAAATACACTCTTACCTTAGTCACATATGTGTTTATTTGCATGAGACTATGCATTGTATTCATTATGTTTCGAACTCTACAACAATATAAGGATATTGATGTTTTGGTCCCTACTCAAGGATATTGTATAGTGAATAGTCATGATTCGTATTGTATGAAACTTTGTTGAAATTAGTTTAATCAGAATGTGCAATTAAACCATGATGCATGATCATGTAGTTAATTACAGTAAGGATCTCATCGTGTTAGATGTAGTCCTAAACCAAGAACTATAAAATGGACCTAAGAACTCAATCACCGAAATATCAGTTTGATCAGTTTATGTATAGTGCAACCTACTTGATATCTTTAAATAATAACGACAATCGAATGCGGTTTTGTAAAGAGTCCATTGATCTTGTAGTAAGGGTTTTCTATTTGAATGATTCAACCATTTTAAAAGGAAAGCGAATAGAGTGGATGTGACATATGCATGGCTGGGATGAAGAGAATGAATAGTTATCACTGCTTCATGAAGATAAACTAGAAATGATAACTGTCTAAAATACTAAGAGATGCTTAATATGGAATGAGAAATTTAATTTCTATCCAAATCTATTTTCATAAAGAAAATTGTTTTCTATGAAAGTTATTTCTTTGAGTTCAAGATAACTGAACTAAAATTGTTGACTACTGTAGTGTATGAAGTAAAATTCCATAATAAGTGATTGAAGAGGGCTACATATTTCATAAGCTATTATGGTAATAGAGGATTTTGTGGAAGTATACCACATAACTCTTCCTAGTGTACGAATCAAGTTATGTATTTCATAAACATACCAATATTATTTATGAAATAATAACTATTTTCAGTATTGACTTAAAATAGACATAGCTTTATTTCAATATGAATATTATGAATATTCATTATAAGAGAAAACTATTATACTGGTATTTTGTTATCATAAACAAAGTGATGCATTAAAAATATAGTTGGCGTAAAGAGATTTCTATATATAGAAATCGAACTGTTTTTACAGTAACTATGATTATTCCATGTCGCATATATCAAAGCCGAAGCCAAAATAGTGCCACAGCTATGAGTGACAACGTTGGTATGGAGGAAAGCCTATGATAATTACTTAAGTAGTTATGGATTGATTCTGGCTATGACGATGTGGATCATGTCGGCATCCTATCAAATGTGGCATTTCAATCTCATAATTCATTTAGGACCATCTTGACATCCTTTGTCTTTGTTATGAAATATAAGCCATACGGCGTTGACACCGCATGTCTTAGTGTCGCATATTAATGCCATTAAAAAATACCACATGTTTTCAATATTGTTTTAAATGACGCTACATACAGCTATTTCGATACAAACTGTACTAAGGTGGCGATGCCACATGTTTTTAATATCGACGTCATAGCTTAAAGCAGCGATGTCGCAAGCATTATTTTTGATGATTAACTATTTTATGCGACGATGTCATTTTTACTGGATTTCATTGTAAAGGAAATTTATATCATGAGTTGTCAATGCCGACACCCTATTTTTTATGGCATAGAGCCAAACTACTATGTTTTTCGACGTTGTAGTATTAATGCCATAAGTGACTAATTTCAACGATAAGGCCAAGCAGCATTGCTGTCGCTGCTCTTTATTTCAATGTCGACGAGGCTTTGTTTAAGTAAAAATATGTTTTAAAAAGGCGAGATGGCTTATGTTTAAGAAGGTCGATACAAAAATCAAGTTTTTGTTTTCTAACATAGAATAGATGTTCGATATTGTATAGTGCGGCATGAATGCCGCATATTTTCTATAATAATGGTGGTGATCGATAAGTTCAATTAGACATTTTTCATTGGGGATACCAATGTAGATTAACTTCGGCATGCTATGTGCCTTAAAAGCTGACATTGTTCATTGGTGATACCATTGTATATCATATTGACATCATTGTTTTCTAAATCAACAATAACCATTGGGGATACTAATATATTTCATTTAAAATTTCGACATAGATTATTGGGGATACCAATGCATATTATTTTAAGATGTTAAAAGTTTAAGAGGTAAACAATCTAATTGGGGGCACCAATAGACAAAGGTTGAACATTTAGGTTAAGCATGAATTAAACTGAAACGTGATAGGTTCATATTTAACCTTGGAAAATTATGGGATGTGTGATGGATAGTCCACATCATACGGATATATATAGTCTCTTTATGGTTGATGAAGGATTCATAATTATCCTAGGAAAACTATGTGATATGAGATGGATTGTCCATATTATTTTAAATAAACAGGATATGTGAGATGGATAGTCCACATTACTTTGATAATGAAACCATGTGCGATGGGTGGTCGATATATGAGGGGATAGATAATCCATAAAAATGTTTACATTTGAGATGGGTTGTCCATGTAATTATAAGACAGATTGTTATTTGAAATTTAGATGGATAGTCAAATGAAACTAAGACGGATAATATAATAAATTAGGATGGATAGTCCAGTATATGTTGCATGACCGTAAATACTTATTTTCTACGTTCTAACCATTGTGGATGCTGGAGCATAGTATACGGTTGATGTGCTTTGGTTAAGATACTAGTGAGGAGAAACCCATTCCGCTCAACAGCGTGGTCTCCACTGGATATCTATTTGGTTCGAGATGGTAGGTTATTATCAATATGAGATTGTTCGTCTGACCTGAAGTTTTTGTTTTGCCCCTTAAACTCTCTGGTACTTACTTGACTAGGTCGGGAGTAAGGGATTCCAGGTTTCCAGTAAGACGAATAAGATTCTAAAGACATGGAGGAGGCAATCTTGCTATTTAGGAGTTCTTATCTAATCCACCACATAGTTTGATTTTGTCTTTATGGATGTAATGGCAGGCTATATAATTGCTAAGTAGTGGACTTTGATCAACCAAGAGAGCATCTTCACATGTCTCTCTTGTAGTACTTTGTAATAATTATATTTTCTTTGAATGTGGATTGCGAACGTGATTATGTAAGGAATATGAAATGCTATTTATGAAATGAAATGTGAAAGTTTGTTATTAAACCGTGCTTGAAAATTTTCACATTCATGTGATTTTGATGTTGATGATAACATAACCGCATTTTATCATGAGAAATTATATTATAGACGACTGTAGCATCCGTAGCAGTTAGTTTTGGGCCTCAAAATGAGGAATGTTACATATTGCGTTGGTGAACTGCCTTTTATTCAAGGATGGATTGTATCGACTTCCCTCTGTTTGCATAATGTAGGGTTAGAGGGTTGCATGGCTTGGAAGAGGATGTTGTGCTGCCATTTTGAACGGTGATCATCATGTTTGAATCTTTTCCTAATCATACTCATAGATTGTGGACTACACTATAGCTCTTACTTTGAGCTGGGTTTAATAGTTTTAGGGATATAGCTAGGTTCTCTTGGTTTGTCTTTGAGGAGCATGGACCGGCCTTTGATTGTAAGAAGTTTTATTCCTTCAAATCATCCCTTCAATGTTTATTCTTGTGGGCAGTATCTTTTTTGGTTATTGCATAGTTCCATCTCATCAAAATTGTGGAAAGTCCATACCACCTTAGATGTTGATATAAATTGGTGTTGCAATTTTGTCACTCTAATATCATATTATGATGGCAGGGCATCTTCATAGCTGTTATGTTAACATAAGATTGCAGTGCAAACCTACCGGACTTGAATTTTTTCTATCGTGAAATTGTATTACAGCCTAAGGTTGTAGTGGTGGCACACTTCGAAGTTGTAGTGCCAGTACAACTTGTTCTTGGTTTGGATGTTGTGATCCAATTTTCATGCAGCGCAGTTCCTTTGGCTAGCTTGCCTTGGTTCATTTGATTTGATATGGACGCTGTGTAGATTGTCATATTGAGGTGGCATACTTCTACACTTAGTACTTGGGTGATCAAGAGAATGGTAAATATGATAATATAATGAAGTTCATCTCTATTCGGTCGAGCTAGCTTACTACTACGCATAGTGACCTTGTTTGATCTGGACTTGGGTTTACAATGATATTGTTGGTATGATTTAGCCAGTTAACTTGTTTGGTGTAAAGAAATATTTATAGTGTGTTTTATTTTTATGGTCAGGGTGATTTTACAGTTGATAGCGTAGTGGGCTTGCAATGGTGCGCAAATTATGTCATGGTATTACTATTTAGGTTTAGTGCAATTGAGTTGACTTTTTGAATAGGCAGGTCAGTTTTGTTGGACTTATTGCCTTTGCGTTTTATTGCGGTGCATTGGCTCAGCTGCATGTTACGGATAGGTGATTTACTCTTTGTTTTAGTGTTATACTATGTTGATTATGCTATGTGTTTTGATCCTGCACAGCTTATTTCGTAGTTCAGCTAGCCCATCTTTTTTATGTGGACCGCTATGCTTTTGGCTTAGCCTTTTTAACTTACTTCATAGTCCACTATTTAACTAGTCTTTGCATCGTACTACACTATTTGAAAAATGGGTGCAGCACTTGCCGATAATTTTTTGACCTATTATCGATTCAAGACCCATGCAAGAGCTAAATTATACAACTACTAAATGCACTCGTACCTTGGTCACATAGGTGTTTATTTGCACGAGACTATGTATTTTATTCATTAAGTGTCGAACTCTACAACAATATAAGGATATCGATGTTTCGATCCATATTCAGTCACATATAAATATTGTACCGTGAATAGTTGTGATTCAACCATTTTGAAAGGAAAGAGAATAGAGTGGATGTGACATATGCACAGCTGGAATGAAGAGAGTGAATAGTCACCAATATTTCGTGAAGATAAACTGAAAACGAGAACTGTCTAAAATACTAAGAGATTCTTAATATGGAATGAGAAATTTGACTTCTAACTAAATGTATTTTCATAAAGAAAATTGTTTTCGATGAAAGTTATTTCTTCGAGTTCAAGATAATTGATCTAAAATTGCAGATTCCTATAGTGTATGAAATAAAATTCTATAATAAGTGACTGAATAGAGCTACATATTTCATAAGCTATTATATAATGGTGGAATTAGTAGGAGTATACCACATAACTCTTTCTAGTGGACGAATCAAGTTATGGTATTATTTTTACATACATAGCAATATTATTTTTTAATAATAAATATTTTTAGTATTGACTAAAAATAGACATAGCTTTATTTTAGCATGAATATTTTGAATATTCGTTATAAGAGAAAACTAGTACAATGGTATTTTGTTATCATGACCAAAGCGATGCATTAAAAATATAGAAGTATCTAAAACTTTTACAATTAATTTAGAATTATGGATTAAGCCACAGTTTTGAGAAATAGTTTTATAATAATTTTATTATGAATCATTTGGTACTATTGAATTATATCTCAAGCATTTCAGGGCAAAGCACTCATTCGATGGGAGCGACATAAGAGTTGATGAACTCTTCGGACAAATATATGTAAATGTATGTGTCAAGGTAAAATAATACCAAAATATAATCTTTGACTTCATTAAATTCAAAGATGAATTACGGTTAAAATTAAAATGTTTATTTGATACACAAATATTGTATTTATAACAAGTTCACTGAATATAAAACGAAAGTTGAAAACACCACGTGCAAATAAAATAAGAAAATTCGAGTTAATTGAGTAGAGTGTATTGGATCAGGTCTTAAAAGTACCTTAAATTAAATAAGATTCAATCCCAAAAGTAACTCTTTCATATGGTACATAATGATGTATCGATAAGGAGCGATTGGAATTTGCTGAATAAAGTAGATTGATAATGAATGACGTTGAGCTAACTTCTTGTAAGACATGTACTCAAGGGTAAGAACATAAAGTTAAAATTAAATTCACTTAAAGTATAGTTTATGAGATCATACAGGATAAGAGTTTATAAGAAAACTCCATATATCCTTGGTCAAGGAGTTGACAAGTTGTGCTAGTGGAAAGACTGCACATAATAATTTTTTATGAGGGATCTTATGTGGACCACCCCAAAAGAGTTTGAGACCGATCAATATTGATTGAGCAGTTTATGTTATGAACGCAAGCTTCATAACTCAAACCAAACTAGATTTATATATGTAAGGCAATACATAAAATGTTTATGAATACTTATTTTATTACACTGACAAACAATTGTTGTTTCAAGAAATGCCAACTTCATGACGAATGATTTTACTTTAGAAATTATTGATTAGCAAAATGGATTTGGATACAATCCAAAGATAAAAATGATTACAAAGTATGAAATGAAATTTAACCAAGCCTAGACGGACATAACTAATTGGAAAGTCTATTAATAACTCTCGCACATTGAAGAGAGACCGTGAGTTTGTTATTGACGTCGAGAAAAGAACTCCTTAATTTTCAAAAAGGCAGTTAAGAGTATTGACTTTGCCATATGGCATGGTGCACAAATCCATAATAGATTCCAAATACTTTACTAAAATACTAGTTTGATAGTTACACCCGAAGGGATATGGTCCATCCACTGCAAATATTTTTTCCAAAAGAAGACCAATATGGTTAGAATATAGTGAGAAATATTGAAAAGAATAATAAATTTCAATTGTTGAAATTAATGCAACAGATTCATCATTCAACGTACTTAAGTCAATTTGGATTTTATTCACAAAATTATCGCTTGGAATAATTTTAAATTTGTGTACACATATGTTGAAACAGAAATTCTAAATTATGATTTTAAATTTGTGTACACATATGTTGAAACAAAAATTCTAAATTATGATTTAGAATAAATTATATGCATATAACAACCAAAGTGTCTCGAATTTAGTAGGAGAGTTACAATATTTATGAGTTTCAGATATGATCCAAGAACTAGTACAAAAGTATCGTTCGACGAGCATTAGAATTGAGCGAATATATTAACAATGGAATTAAAAGATTGAATATTAGTCTAAATACAAAGGAAGCATGTGCCTATAAGAAAGGACATTAAAGGTACTAAAATCTAAAACTATAAATAAATGACAAACTTATCATCGTTAAAAATATACTTGCGTTAAAATCATTTTGTTTGGTTGTTTAATACTTAACATTCGTGTGTACAAGGCCCGGGAACAAATTCAGCGCCGTATGGCTGACCAGCGATTACTAGCGATTCCGGCTTTATGCAGGCGAGTTGCAGCCTGCAATCCGAACCGAGGATGGGTTTTTGGAGTTAGCTCACCCTCGTGGGATCACGACCCTTTGTCCCTCCCATTGTAGCTCGTGTGTCGCCCAGGGCATAAGGGGCATGATGTACTAAAAAACAAGTAAGCGTGATTCCTCCTAGACAATAAAATATGTTGACATGAGGAGAAACATATTTACTAGTTATATCATCTGCAATCGCTTGAATATCGAGATGTTGCGGGTCGAGGGCCCCTTCCCCTTCTTCAAACTCCGATTCGTATTTTTCATAGAAAAATCTCTGATCAAGGATAGAAAAAGATCTGTTTTGCATCATATCTAACGGATTCCTTGGCTCGGACCGAAGAAGTAATGTCACTCGATTATTATCAAACTGACTGCAATCCTTTTCTGTCCTGAAAATGACATCTTTTATAATTAGTAAAAAAAGAATGTTAGGATAGTCCCATACGATATAAAATTACACCATATTAAAACGTCTAATATAAAGCATATGAGATAAATTCCTTATGCATTAGCAATTAGAATTGTCATATATGCTATTATGCTATGATATCTTCTATATCACCGATTATTTATGTAAATGGTACAACGTGTTAGTATCAAATCTGAATTAAGATTGCTACATTGTGATGGTACCGGGCCATCACATAGTGGGTTAAATGGGTGAATTTCAATTATTCTTACTATTTTGGATCTTATTGGGCCTTTGAAGTTTAAATTAATTTATATCTAATATAAAGAAATTTTAAATAGAATCATTATTTCATTTGGTTGATTAATAAAATAGTTTTATTTGATTATGTTCATAGTATATAATGTTCCATGTGTATCATATAAATATGTACAAGTATGTGCACATGTAACATATGCAGTGTACATGGTTTGTACGTAACTAAATGCTAAGCTTAACACCACAACAAATATGTTAGCCCATTCATATACATATTTGTTGTTAGTAGTATAATATTAATACAATATAAACTATACCTACAATTGTGTATATAGATATACATTTACATATAACTATAAAAGCAATTACATACATACATACACACTTATTCATATGTAAATAATTATTCATAATTAAATGTAACACAAATTAAAACTCCAAATTTAAATCTTGAAATTCTAATTTGAAACTTGATCTAGATTTTAAATACCTTAAAAATTCAACTTCAAATTTAAAATTTTCAAATAAATCATTAAATCATATTTATATATAAATATATATGAACAATTTTTTTTACTATTTAAACAAATACACACACACACACAAAAATATATTTCTAATTACATACTTTAAAACACAGACACAAACACAGACACATACACATACACATATTACTGTATTATAAATAAACATAAATATATATGTATGTATGTATGTATGTATGTATGTATGTATGAATACTAGTTTTCCACTATATATTAATTTTCAGAATAATTTTTTTAATCTATAAATCCATGCCCACTTATTAACCTTTTTCTTTATTTTAAAAATAAAAATTTACATGAAAATAAATTAGTTTTGTTTCACTTCCATGCAAAAACATTTCTTTTATAAAATATATTTAGATATATTTATGTATTTATAGTTATATACATATAATATAAACTAATAAATTATAATCGAAAGTTTTGAACTAATAAATTAACAATAATGTATTTTGAATCAGATAATACATTTATATAAATAAATAAAAATTCGAAATCACACACACATACACATATAATAGAGACAATTTATAAATTCATAAATATTTGTAAATGTATATACTAGTTTAAAAGTTTTAATTTTAATTTAAAATGGTAAAGCTAATTATATAAAAACATTACTATGATGTGGTCGAAAGCTATTGTTCATATATATATATATATATATATATATATATATTTCATACATATATACACACATAATCGACAATAAACATGTATAGGACTCTGCGATACAAATATTACTTATACAAGAACAATTGCATAATGGTCGGATTATAAATCGGTATAAATGAATATTGCCTTGCTATAACCTAGTTGTAACACCTTGAATGTTGAATTGGAAGATCTCTTGGAATTTAATTCCAACTCTTTTAGAAAGCACCACAAATCGAAGTGATATACGCACCATTATTTAATTTGATTTGAATCTATGTTTGATTTGAAAATTTTGGAGAAGGGGTGGCTTTCTATTTTTGGCCAGAGGTATGAAGGAGGATGGAGCATAAAGTAAACTCAAAATGGAAGGGGCAATGGGTTTAGGTAGGAAAAGTAGGAGAGAGGAAAAAAGGATGTAGATCAATTTTTCTCCACCGATTCAAACCCAAAATGTCAAGCATATTACCCCGCCTTTCCCACTTGTTTAGACGACACAATATGGGCCTCATGGGCTTGCATGTTACTTCAAACCATATCGGTTAACTTACATTTAAATAAAATGCAAATGCACCTTGATATTGTATATTGATGCATGTGTGTCAAAATTTTATACACATACGATTTTCAACACTAATCAACATAAATCAATAAAATTTATAATTAATATTTAAATAATATTAATTAATTAATAACAATTATTATTTAATAAAATTAGGTACTATACATAGTATTCAACGTTGCGGTTGTATGACTAAGAGGTATAATTTCAGTCAACAATTAATATCGAACAGTTTGAATATTAACATCACATATCACCTTAGTTAGTGGTTTGGATGCTTGGCCGAATTCATCTCTTACATTGTTTCGAAGAGATCAAAATTTTCCATTTCATGCGGTCCCCAGTAGTGGCAATTATTTGTAGAAATTCTCTTCATCAAAACTATATCACATTAGGACTTATGGAATTTGGTATTAATCAGAATTCCAGTATCGTCCGCATTCAACTTGTACATTCCAAACAAAAAGACTTTGGTTCAATAAGAACAATTATTATTAACCGAATTGCTTTACCGGAGACTTTGATTTTGAGTTAACTACAATTGGCAGTGATACAAACCTTATACAACCGAGGATACAAATTTTCTATTGAATAGCTTTTTAGTTCCAATGCTTCAATTCAGACCCAACAAAAGTCATTTGATGGACACCATGCCATGATTTAACTATAACCAAAGTGGAGTGTCCACGTTGGAATTTAATAGTATTCTTAAGTCGGGAGAGTTGTGTAATATTGTCACTTCGATATTCTCTATTTAACCTTAGTTATATTAAGCAACAAAAAACTATCGAGCGATTCATTCCGCAATTATCCTATAACTATCAATATGTAACCCCTTAATCCCTCAGAAGCCATAAGTAATGCACTTTCCAAAATTTGGAGAGTGTAATGAACTCAAGTCTCAAATGATATATCGATATCTAGTCTCAGTACATTTTAACTAGGAATGTTTAAAATGATATGTTTATTTTCATTATGATAAATTTTTCATGATTACAACACATTGTGCTTACTATCGCAAAACATATCATTTATGGATTTTCTATTAAATAAACCGAAATAAATAAATTAACGCATTATATCAAGAATATAATAAAAAGAAAAAACATCTTTATTTTGAATGAGATTTTATTACAATGTTAATAATTATAGTAAATTACATAATTGCCCATAGGGCATACCCTGACTCTATCAATTATTCACTTGTACTTGGGGCCAATCATGGAATCTCTATCATGTCCCTTCGATTGGTTTGATTAGAGCTAATTGATCTAGTCTCTTAGTGAATGGATCTGTTATGTTGTTTTAATTATCTACCCCGTTAATCAACTTCCTCTGATGATGATAAACGACTTTTATCATGTGAAACTATACAGAATATGTTTCTCAACTTATCATTAGCCCTTATCATTACATTGTTGTCACATAACAATGATGTAGTATTCTCGTTAATTTGAATTTGTGCATTTAATTTTTTATACATTGCTTTTATCATGACGCTATTTAAGGCTATATTTGCGTTGAACCAGCAACAACCTTTCATTTGGATCATTTCCAACTTAAAGCTTTTATCTAAAGTTTGAACATAAATCTAATATTGACATATAATACTTGGCTCGCTTATGAAGTTCTATTCTGATTACTTATTCATAAGATGCTCATTGTTTTCTATAAATAATTCTCTAGTATTTTTCAAAAACTTGAGTATACTCTTAATTTCCATATAGAAACCTTAATTTGGATTTGTTACTTTCTTTATGTATCAAATACATAAGCTAAATACAATATTTTTGGCAACACATCACTTACGATAATTCTTATTCCTAATACATGAGGTATCCATCTTACAAGTTCCATATTAAACATTTTAATATGGTGTATGTCCATATTGTTTGGACATTTCCAACATCCTTTTATTCTGATTATATAAGATATCAAATGTTGAGTACTAAAGGGCCAAACTATAATGATTTTAACTTGAGTAGGATGATCACCTAATATATCTTAGTTTAAGTGAAGATAAATAATACTTGAGAAGGATGATTACCTATTCATGCACACTAGTCAAGAATTCAACTGAAGTCATTATGCAAATTGTTCTGTCACAAAGTCCTTTAAAGTAAATTCGTAAGGTGTAACATCCCCTATCTAGAGGCCCAAAGCTAAATGCTACAAATGTTGCGGTCATCTATGGCATTAACTTCCGGCAACAAAATACGACTATGTTAATGGTATGCACAATATCAAAAGCACATGAATATGAAACAAAATCACAGAATTTAAAAACAACATTTCTGATTACATTTCAAAACATATTTCATATCCAAATTACATAATCCTATATAGTTTCCTAGGTTTAGATCGTATACAATTATTACAAAAATATGACAAGAGCGACATCTGAAGATGCCCCCTTAGTTGACCAGAGTATTATATAGTCATCTGACTTAATACAATACAGCAGAATAAAACAAAATAAAACAGCAACTCCTAAATAGTTATCCGTCAGCCACCTACTCATCTCCGGAAGCTTTATTCACCATTCTACTAAAACCTAAAAAGCTCAAATTCTCAAACTACTCAAATCAATTTTGAGCACCCGAGAGTTTAAGGGGGAACATAAACTTTGAGTCAGACATAAAGCCTAGTGTGAATAAACTATTAAATCTCGGTTTATTGATATTAAGTGAGACCATGCCGCTTAGCGGAACGGGTTTCCCCTTACTAATATCTCTTTAAAACATATCTTTTGCAAATTATATTCCTGCAACCAAACTGGTTAATCAAACTAATTATATCAGAATAGCAAATATTATATATGCTCAAAATAGGCAATAAATGTACCAGCTATCCGAACAAAATATAGTGTTGTTTGGCTAACTACTAACCTTTGGCTGACTCGAGCCTACCAGAAAAACTAAATAAATTATCTACCAACTGTTAGACATGCTTCTGGACGATCCATCCTTAACTTACTTCTCCAAGGGTCACCTAATCCTAATGTTTTTGTGGGCTCATAAATAACCCATCTCTGTACATATATATTCCTTTCTGTATGTAACCATCATTTAAGTCTTACCTGTGACTAAGCCCTACATACTGGAATTTTAGACTAAATTAGCTAGGGGCTAATAGCTAATGTATAGGAGGCGACCCTATACCAGTGTCATCTAATATACAGATATCTTAGTCATTTTACTTTAGGTTAACTACCCTTTAAATCTTCCTTGAAAACCTTTTCAAGGAAAATTTAAAGGGTAGTTAACCCTAAGTAAAATAACTCAAGTATTTGTATACTAGATAGGACTGGTATAGGGTCCCAAGAATTCAACTAAAGTCATTGTGCAAATTTTTCTACCACAAAGTCCTTTAAAGCAAATTCACAAGGCCATACAAGTCCAAATGGTCGACAAAGTTCTAGTTCAAGCTTTTATTTATGTAAAGAGTAAAATGAAAATGAAAATGAGGAATAAGATCAATTTGGAAATTATCACCTTTCTAGTATGGGGGTACATGTCTATTTATAAGAAACTCTAGCGTTTGGATCCATGAAATGTGTCACCTGGAGGGAATAGATGATCGAATTTTTTGACCTGGCAAAAGCTTTGGTGGCAACATGCAATGGAAAAAATAATTCAAATGGCAACTAGAACTATCAATTTTGATTGTATTTTCTAGCACTCAATAGCTTTGTTTCTGGCTTTCGATAGCTACAATTCTCAGCATGCAATAGCTACCCATCTTTACTATGCGATAGCTTGCAAACCCACCATTCGATTACTTTATAATTTCGACATATGGAAGCTATCTACTTTCACTTTGCGATAGCCTTGTAAACTTAAAATGTGATAGCTTCTTATTTCCAATATGCTCTAGCTTGGTTATCTCAATCTTCGATAGTTTATGGGATCAACATGCAATGGCTTGAACATCTCGATAAACGGCTTATGGGATCAACATGCAATGGCTTGGATATCTCAATTTTCGATAGCCTATAGGATCAACATGAGACGGCTTGGACATATCAGTCTTTGATAAATTATGGGATCAACATGCGATGGCTTGGATATCTCAATCTTCGACATAATATTGGATCAACATGTGATGGTTTGTAAATCTCAATCTTTGGTCGCTCATGAGATCAAGATGTGAAGGCTTGGACATCTAAATATTCGATGGCCTCATTCGATCAATTTGCGATGGCATGGACATCCAGGTCTTTCGTAGCTTAAGAGAATTAGTCTTTGATGGCTTACTTGGGTTAGCGCTCAATGGCTTTAAAAACAACACTGTTCGATTGCTTGTTTTATCAACTTGCGACAGCTTTAGTTCCATAATTTTTTGTTGGCTTGTTTTTAGCTTCCTTCTCTCGAAAATTTCTTTTCCTTTTAATTTATAATGGTTCATCTTTAACCATCGATACTTTACTTTCGATATTTGATAGTATATATTTATCAATTTTCGATAGCTTTACTTTGTTGACATTCAATTGTCTATTTTATTAACAATAGCTTTACTATGCCAACATTTGATATTTATATTTATCAACTTTCAGTGGCTTATTTTCCATTCTTTAACAGCTTCATCATTATCCTTTGATGGTATCACACAAAATTTGAGTGTAACACTTTCCCTCTCCCATGAGAAGTTTTCTTATGCTTTAGCTTAAGTAAACTTCTATTCTTGTTTTTTGCTTCTTTTCTCCCTAAGTGACTATTCCTTGTTGTCGTGCTCTTCCATCATTGGTTGCCTATGCTACTTGGCCTTTATAAGTAACAAAATCCTCTTGAAACTTCTAAATTTTACCAAAACTAATCATTGCTATCGCAAGGTGGAAGTTTGTTTTACTCTTGGGGGAGCTTCCTCTATTCTTTCTTACCTGAGTTTAGTTGTTCATCGAATCAGGAGCTCGGCCGATCATCCTTCTTTGAGTAGTTTCTTTTGAGGACCTTATTTGATCATAAGAATTTCTATAGTTTTCTCTCTTTCGATAGGTGCATTAGCCAGGCCTAGTGGGGGAACCTAATGTTTGATTGATCACCACCCTTTGGATCATTGCTTTAGATAGGCCTTATGGAGGGACAAATGGCTTAGTTAACCACCACTTTTTAAACGGTTGCTTTTGCTAGGCTTTACGGCATGACCAAAGGTTTCACATCCATCTCCTTAGGATCAGTGTTATACCTAAGCCCAATGATGGGATAAAAGGCTTAATTGAATGCCACTCATTGTATGTATTCTTTGGCCAGGCCTTGCAATGATACTAAAGGCTTCTAGTCCATCTCCCTTAGATAGGTGCTTTGACTAGGCCTGGTGACGGGATTGGAGGCTTACCTGACCACTCCTCTTTGGATGGTTTCTTTGACCAGGCCTTACGGCGATACCAAAGGCTAGATCACCTCTTTCAAATATGAGGTGTGCTTCAGCTTAACGAATCTCGCTAACCTCGTCAAGTTAGGAGTCAAGTTCAACATATCGCATCTATGTCAGTGCGCAATTATTTAGGAAAAATGCATTTAGATAATCCATTTTATTCATCCAATGTTGTAAAGTATGGTCTTAAAGGCTCAACATTCGATTTTCCTGATATCACATTTCCATCTAGCATGCTTAATCGGTAAATCCCGTAGGGAATAACTTCGTGAATCACCAGTGGACCGTCCGCATGATTATCATTATTTTCCATTACTCTTCTTAGCCCTAGATCCCCTTTCTTAAATGCTCTTCCTTTTACTTTTAAATTATACTATTTGGAGATACTTCTTTGGTATTTGCCCATTCATATGGTGGCTTGATTTCTTAATTCATTTAGTAAATCAAGTGTATCCCTCTTCATCTCTTGATTTGTTTTGTAGGAGTTAGCAATCCTTCGACATGTGTAGACTTCAATCTATACTGGCAACATGTGTATGTTAAAGAATATGTGGTATGTCTAGTAGTCATTCCTGTTGAAGTTTTATATGACCATAAACAAGAGGAAGTTCTTCTACCCAGTTTCCTTTGGCATTCCCAATCGTTTCTTTAAGATAATCTTAAGTATTATTTGTTGCCTCCACTATCCCATTAGCTTTCAGGTGATCTACTAATGAAAAGCTATTTACTATTCCATTCTTTCACGTAACAGAGTGAGCTTCTAGCAAGCCTTTTTTTAGAGATAAAAATATTTTTAAATCCAATCTAGTGACTATATTCTCAATGAAAAACTTCAAAACTTTCTCAATAGTAATGTATGGTAAAGGTTCTGCCTCCACCAACTTGTAAAATAATGAATGGCCATTACCGCGAACTTCAATCATCCTTTTGAATCTAAAAGAGACACAATAAAAAATTTCCCCATACATCAAAAGGCTATAGACTAGCGATAGTGGTTAATTTATTTGTTGGCAACCATAGAATTCTGCAAAACTTTTGACATTTATCACATCTTTAATGTAGGCCAATGCATCCTCTTTCACGTAGTGCCAATAATATCCTTACCTCGTTGCTTTCTTTGCTAATTTCGCCCCATTGGAATGATCTCCACAAAACCCTTCATGGGCTTCCTTTAGTAGTTTGGTTCCCATTTACGGGGTGGTACATCTCAAGTAAGGTGTCAAGTACCATTTTCTATATAATATTCCATCAATTGTAGTATATGAAGGGGCTTGTTACATTAATTTTCATGATACATTTCTTTCATTAGGTAATATACCTTCCTACTAATATTTAATCAACAATGTCATCCATTTATTTTAATATTGGTCTTATGATCATTTGTTTTTATTCTTTTAGGAGGTTCTCCATAATTACCAGCCTCTTGGGTATTTTCCTTGTTAGATATCGACTGTTGGACTTAAGATCGAGTTAGAACAAAGGGTTTACTATTTAATTCCTTATTCCTTAATTCAATACTCGGATTTTGTTGACACCCTATGGGAACAATTTTTACTTCAGATGACCTCCGTAAACTTGTTAATTTTGCCAAAGAGTCTGCATGTATGTTCTTCTCCCTCGATACTTGGTGTATAAAATGGTCTTCAATCCTTATCAGCATTTCATGGATTTTCTTTACGTACTAGCTAATCGAGCATCCTTGGTTTGGAATGCCTTCTTTAATTGGTTCTAATTGCAAATCACTAAATGTCTTAGTTCTTGGAATCTTTAATTGCTGAGCCAAGGTTAATCTTGCTATCATAGACTCATATTCGACCATGTTATTAGTTGCATGAAATTCCAACTTTATTGCATAATGTAGTTTATGCCCATTGAGCATAATTATTACATAACTTGCCTCGGCTCCTTGCTCATTTGATGCTCATCTACATATAACTGCTACTTTGGTTCAAGCTTTCTCCCCTTTTTTAGTTGCTCCTCAATAAACACTGTAAATTCTGCTATAAAATCAACTAAGGCTTGTCCTTTGACCGATATTTGTAGTAGATGTTCATTATCATATTGACTTAGTTCCATTCTATATTTCATCAATACTCCTAATGTTTCAGGTTTACTAAGGACTTTTCATGTTTGGTAATTAGCCAAAAACTTAACTGGGTGTGTTTGAAAATATGATCTAAATACTTGTGCGACATCAAGAATTAGGACAGCTTCTCTATGACCGGATATCTTGTCTCGGCATATTTTAGTTTCTTACTTACGTAATATACGGGGAATTGAAATCCGCTTTCTTCTCTAATTAGGACTGAACTGATTGTATATTCTGATACTATCATATACAGGAACATATCTTCTCCTTCCATTAGACTAGAAAGTGTCGGTGGTTTGTCCTTTAACTCTTGGAAATCCTTCCAGCGTTCCTCCATCCATTCAAAGGTCATTTGTTTTTTAATCGCATCGAAGGAAGGAATATAATTATCAATGGCTCTAGATATGAATCGATTGAGTGTTGCAACTCTCCTATTTAATCGCATTACCTCTTTACTTGTTTTTGGTTGCTACATATCCTTGATTGCCTTGATTTGATTGAGGTTAGCTTCTATTCCTCATGAGCATACAATTACCTCAAGAACATTCCAGATCGAATTCCAAAAGGGCGGTTTGGTGGATTCGGCTTCATCTTATATTTCCTTAATATTCCAAACATTTCATCCAATTCCTACACATAGCGTATTTTTTAGATTTTACTAGCATATCATCCACATATACTTCCATGTTTTTTTTTGATTTGATCTCAGAATGCTATATTCACTAACCTTTGTATGTGGCTCCGTGTTTTCAACCCAAAGTCATTACCATATAGCAATACATTACCATGTCAATCACAAAATTGGTGTTTTTCTTCATCAGGCATATAAATTGGGATTTCGTTATATCATGAATATGCATCCATAAAGGACATTGATTTATATCTGCTTGTGGCATCCACTAACTGATCAATTCTTGAGAGAGGATAACATACATTGGGACATGCCTTATTCTAATCCGCATAATCAATGCATGTCCTCCACATGTCGATAGATTTCTTAACTAAACTGGATTTGCTAGCCATTTTATTTTAAAAATTTCTCTAGTGAACTCATTTTATAGCAACTTTTTTATTTCCTCTTGTAATGCTGTAGTGTGAACTTTTTTCAACTTGCTTCCACTTCTACCTTATTAGAGTAAACTTCGAATCAATATTAAGTGCATGGCACATTATTGTTGGGTCAATTCCTTCCATATCAACATGAGTCCATGCGAAGACGTCTTTGTTTGATTGTAGGAATGAAACAGGTCTTTCTTTCACATTTTATTAATTTTCTTTCCTACCTTTACAATTTTTGATGTATCCCGCGAATCTAAGCTTACTACTTCCAAGTCCTCCATAAATTGTGCATTTTCTTACCAGTTCTATAATCTATCTATAACACTATACCTTCCGAGGTCTCACTTTTAACTAGACAAACTTGATCTAACTCTACATGTTTTCTCTTCTTTTCCTTTAACTTGATTCTTCTGCTCCTTACTGAGGAAGTTTTGATGGAAAATTTTATCTGTTTGCTTTAAATATCAGTTTTTGGGGACCGATATGCAAAGGCTTAAAAATTTTAGTTTAGTTATATTTATTTAACACAGGTCCCTAACAAGATTCTCCTCTTTTATTATATTGTTTAAGTGTGGTGAAATACATCTCACGAGAATGAAATTATTCTCCATGAATAGTTCCCAATCCAGCTAAAAGTTTTGGAGAGACAAAAGCATCAATTTCATCAGGCATAGGTCACCTAAAAATTGCGTTATACTAGGATGGTTGATTTATCACCACGAATAAAGTTTTGAACATCCTTGAGTAGGGTGGTTGACAAATGGTTTTATTGGGCTGATTAGGGCAAAACCTTTATCGTTGAATCCAACGATTAGTTCTAAACTTGGCTCAAGTTTTTCTTCTAGAATACCCATCTGGTCAAATGCTCTTTTGATAAGAACATTCACCGTGCTGCCCACATCAACAAAGATTTTTGAGACAAGCGAGAGTCCAATTTCGGCAGTTCTTATGAGCGAGTCATTATGGGGGTGCGTCACCCCCTTTATTTCCTTAGGTGTTATTGCCAAATCTGGAATTTGAGCAGATCTTTTGAAATATTTTAGAGGTGCTTCGTCACTTATCAAGTAGATGCCTTCCTTGGCTTTCTTTATGTATCTATTCCTCGCTCCTTTACTTATTCATGCCATATGTCCATGGATTACATCGATATAATTAATTAGCTACAATAGGTCATGAGGGAGCTTGCTTTCCAAAATTTTGGTGTTATTAAAGGGTGGTTCCTCTATTAGTCTTAAAAACTCCTTGAGTACTCCTCTTCTAATCGTATTTTGAATAATCCTAGCTAAACCTCTACACTCATCGGTCTTGTTTCTGTTTACTTTATGAAAAGTATGGTAGTCTCCTTTCTTCTGTTTAGGATTTGTTCTTGACCTGAATGTGGTAGGGTAACCAAATTCATCTTCTGTAATAGAATATATCTGAGAAGGGTTGGTTTAGCTTAATGGAATTGGCCTGAGTGAATTCATCCCATCTTCCTTTTTTGTTTGGAGTTGCTAAGTTTCCTCCTTCCCTTTGGCTTCTTTTATTATGGAATATTGCATCTATCCGAACAAATTTATCTACTTGGAAACAAAAGTCTAGTAGATCCTTGCATCCATTAATATATAGCTCTTTCCAAGACGGAGTGTTCTCAATCAAGCCCAATTTTACCGCCATTAACTTTTCTCAATCAATCACTTTTTCAGCCTTATTCACTCCAGCATTAAATCATTTTAGATAATCCCTAAATAATTCTCCCGGCTTTTGTTTTATATTGGCCAATAAATTGGCATAAAGTCACTTTTGAAGTACATAATTGGGTTGAAAATTCATAAGAAAATTGCTCCTACAAGTAAATCATTTTCTCATGGTAGCATTGGTACCATTTTTCTCCTGCTCCAAAGAATGAGTTAGAAATAATCTGCATGTTACCGCCTTAGGGCCATCATATAAGTCCACTAGACTTTCGAATGCCATCAAATAATCATCTGGATTAGTTGTACCATTATACCTGATCGATGGAATCTTGATATAAGATGGTAGCGGTACAACCATGATTTCCTCTATGAATGGTGCTCACTTGAGGTTGTTGTTGACTTTTGGATCCATCGTCCTCTTACCCTTTAGTTCGGTTAGGTCTCTTTCCATCTTATTATCCATGTCTCTTAAATATGCGTCACTATTTTCATAGTTCTTCTATTTTAGCTTGTATTCCTTTTGCGAAGCATAGCTAGCAGAATGTAAGAGTGGTGATTTCAAATTCTTATTTAGCTTTTGTGTTAGACGATCCTCTGCCCTTCTCTGTGGCCTTAAAGTACTTTTCCTAATGGCTTTTCTTCTTAAATTGGATTTCCTAACTTTCATATGTTTGAATTCAACTTCTTCTTCTGCTCCTTCCATTCTTCATGATGTTTTTGAAGATTTCTAAGAGATAAACACTTGGATTAACTCGTACATTGTTTTTAGTTGCCTTCTCATGACCTGGACATCATTCACTTCCTTTGACGCTTCCTTTAGTGTTGAAGCTTGTCCAACCTAAGTATTCTTTATATTCTCTTCAAGATTTGTGCGGTAGGCTACGTCATCTTAGACTTGCATGTTCACTTTCTTATCAAATCTTCCAATTTCATTATAGTGGCTACTATAAGGTTCTTCCTCGAGTGTAGCTCCCAATGAAAGCACTATTAGTGTTAGGCCAAATTTTAGTTTGACCTAATATATCTTAGTTTGAGAAGACAAATTATACTTTAGTATAATGGCTTACCTATTCAAGCATGCTAATGAAGAATTCAGGTGAAATTATTATGCAAATTCTTCTATTACAAAGTCCTTTAAAGCAAATTCACAAGGTCAAATAAGTCCAAATGGCCACTAAAGTTCTAGTTCAAGCTTTTTATTTATGCAAATAATCAAATCAAAATAAGAAAGATGATCAATATGGAATTTGCCTCTTTTCTTGTAGGTATACATATCTATTTACTTATAAACATGTTTATCTATATTTTTTGAGAAAAACAATTGTGTAGCGTGAGACTACACAGCTGATTAGATATTGAAATAGATGTAACATAGATCTAGTTATCAAGAGTAATTGGTAGCTGATATATAAAGGAGAACTAGAAAATGTAAAGATATATGCAACACCATATCGAAAAACTTAAAACTAAAAAGAAGGGAAACATAGCAAAGTATCAACACCATGCATATAGAAAATCCAACCATAGAAACCAAAAGCACTGCTCAGCAAAAAAGACTGAAACTAAAATAAAGACATCACCATAGACGAATACTAACAGTGCCTACAAAGGGGCCAACCCTCCCACAATCAGGAACTGCCAAAAAACCTATTGTTTCAATGTCAAAATCCATAGGAGCAACGCTCATCCGCATAGAGGACATAGCTTTTTCACCTATCCATGAGTAGAAAAGATAAGTAATCTTAAAGCAACTACTTAGTTTGGAGCGCGAAACATTCTTGAAACATTGCCAATTACTCTATTGCCATACAACCTAGTTGAAAGCAGCGGTGAAGCAAGCAATGTCCGGGGTCAGAAGAAGAATATTGCTAGTGGTCAAAAATGGAGGAGATATCTAGGATAAAGCCAAGCAGGAATGCACTGGTTGACACCCAAACATAGTATGAGAAGTCACAATCGAAGAATAGGTGCTGGACGAACTCATTACTAGCGGAGCGTAGGACACACAAAGGATCAATCGAGATGCCTTTATGAATGAGCCTATCTTTAGTGTTAACTTTGTCAAGCGTAAGAATCCAGATAAAGAAATGAGCATGGGGGGGGGGGTGGTAGGTGGGTGAATTTTTCATTTTCAAAGTTTAGGGAAAGAGAACAATCTACTCGAATTGGCAAGGGCAAAGTAGCACGAAGAAACTGAGAAAGAATCGCTAGAGGTAGAGCCCAGAAGAAGAAGTTAGGGGATGACGATAGGTAGGTGGACTGAAGGATGTGCAAGATTTGGAGAAGTTGGGTGAGAGGGGAGCCAGAGATGGCGAGGTCAGAGGAAAATAAGTGGAACCGTAGAGTGATGGTTTCGAAAATAGATGCGAATTTGTTGTAGACTAGCAAGTAGAGATCATGAAATGAATTGGACAAGTGTAAAATATTGTCCTAGAGTCATGCCAGGGAGAGTAGGAATTCCCATTTCCAATATGGGCTTGAAAAAATTGGAAAATGTACGGGATTGAAAAGAGGACACCTTCCTAGAAAGGGGAGGGGGAATTGGTGGGAGAGGAGATGAGGATACGGAAGGGATAGGAGTCATAATTTTTAGAGAGGATTCAAGATTTCCAAGGGAGTATCAGAGGAGAGATAACACCAAATCCATCTGGAAAGTAGAGCAATGTTGAAAAAGAACAAGTCTGGAATACCTAGACCACCTTAACGGATATCTATGCAATAGTAGACCAACAAACTAAATATTCAGCTCGCGAGCCATGCCAAAGGAAAAATACATAGAGTTTGCCAATAGCTAAAATAACCCATCTAGGAATACGATGAAATGCAATCCAATAAGTAGGGATAGCCAAAAGAACATAGTTGATCAAAATTAATCATCCAACGATGGAAAGGGAAGAGGCTTTCTAGGTAGCTCAGTGCGAGGAAACTTTGGATATATATGCAGGATCTAGTTTGCGCGAATCAATTTCGAAGGAAGGATAGGTTTCCTAAGCTAAGATATTGGGAAATGCTCAATACCACAGTTTAGAGTATTGGCAACTCAGGACTCAAGATGGTCAGCTCCACCAACCATGGTGATTCTTCTCTTGGAGAAGTTAATGGAAAGGCTTGAAAAGATTTCAAAAACATAAAGCAGAACCTTGAGGTAATGGATATGACCAGAGGTTGGTATGGAGAATAGAATCGTATCATTGATGAATTGAAAATTAGATAAGGAAACACTCGAGTTTGGAAGACTGATCCTAGTAAGCAGATTGCAAGAGATAGCCAGTTTATTCACACGGTTAAAGACACCAGCGATAAGAATAAAGAGCAGAAGGGAGAGAGGGACTCCCTAATGCAAGCCACGGGCATATTTATTGAGACCACCACTTACTCCATTGACAAAGATAGTGACATACTAGAGGTAAGAATGTGGCGAATCTAATAAATCCATCAAACTGAAAGCCCATGGTGCAGCATCAGGTCAAATATTAAGTGCCAACTAACAGTGTCGAAAGCCTTAGAGAAATCTAGCTTCAAGAGCACACCAAGGGTAGAGGTCAAATGGAAGTGGGAGACTACCTCCTGGGAAGCGGCCAGATAGTCAAAGATGTTGCAACCAAGGAAAAAAAGCATATTTTCTAGTTCTCTTAGGAAGTAGAATTACATTAGCATAGTTAACTCTAGCAATAGAGGAAGACTTAGAGTAGAATTTAGAGAGAAGAGCTAGGATATCACCATGAATAATGGGCCAGAAGCACTTGAAGAAAAAGGAACCAAAACCATCAAGACGGGGGATTTGTCATCATCAATCTCATGGAGGGCAGCCATGGTTTCACTTTATTAAAGGGGGTATATAGGTGAACTGGGGAAGGGTTCAAGTAAAGCCCATCCCAAGCGACAGGTGACGGAGGAGGAGCAAAACCAAGGAGCTGCTAATAGTGCCAAGTAAAAAGCTTGATAAGGTCAAACTGATCCAAGAAGGACTGACCATCATGCTGGATTTCAAAAATGAGATTGGCTCTCTTTCTGCCATTGGAAAATCGATGAAAATAAGCCAAATTTCTATCACTATGGTCAACCACTTAGAGCTAGATCTTTGCTTCCATCCAATTTTGTAATGGCCCGTTTTTCCATACCATTTGAATCGACAATAAACCGCACATGTCCAACTCAAATTGCATGAATAAGCGGATCATTAAGGGTAGAAAGAAAATAAAGACAGGATAGAATCTCACATGAATGGAATAACATATATTATTTCAATAATAATCTTTACAGTGGAAAATTTTAAATACAATATCAGAGACTTACCTAGATTCAGCCTGGACAGTTATAACAAATACCCTTACAAATGCTGAAAAACAACAAACTAAAACTAACAAACCACAACGGATAATAGAATACGTCCATACGATGATGAAGATCTCCAGCTCTCCTCTGAAAACTCCAACCGTCTTCAACTAAACCTGAAACTACTCGGATCTGACCCGAGTATTGAAAATACCCGGATCAGGTTTGATAAACCAACGTGAGATACTCAAAATTTAAAATGACGTTGTCATCGAAATCTTGAAAAGAAGGGTATCTCATAAGACCACGCCCACACATAAACACGGATGGTTTTTTACCTTATGATAACCAAAACACTTTTATATCAAAACCTTTGATATTATTTCTAATGACATCTCTTTGAAAACATTTGCAAATAAATTTATTCAAATAAGGTATCAATATCTGGACTAAGTCTATGGTAATATATCCGGACTGGGTCAACGGAATATACCGAACGTAATATATGATACCAGAAAGGGGGTAGCTGAAATGTTTGCAAGTCATTACAGCTATTTTGGGAATACAATCAAAACCGTAAATCTCGTATTGGGATTGGATTTCCAACATGATAGGGAACTAGTGACCTTTTCTTCGATCCACGCATAAAAAACATAGTTCCCACGGTGCCCTAATCGCTTTTCTCAAACTATTCACTTTGAACTATACTTGCTATACTACCACTAATAACCGGTAGTTCCCTACTTTTCTCAAGCTAACCACTTTATCAAAATGGGGCAACAAATGCCTTGAGGGACGTATCCCCCAAAGGGCCAAACGTATTTGACACCACTATACAGACTCGCTTATTCCAAATTTGCGTCTGTTAGACCGCATAGTAACCCATCATAACTGAGGTGTGAGGCTCGCGAAGCTACGATCAATTTCTTCAAAGCCACGCTTTTCATACAAAACCACGCTTTGACCATAACAAGATCCACTTTGAATGCCACATTGTCATTCCATGTCACATGACTGATTTCTAAAAAAGTATAACCTCTTGAGCTCATATGTCTCGGGAAAGGGTGTTAAGCTAAAAGAAGTTGCCTTCTCCGCCACCAACTGATATACATTTATAGAAACCACTCAAATGTGATTTAGAGTACAATGTCAGAGAAACATCCATACAAGTTTGCTCTGGGACTGAACGCAACCGAAGGCACTCTCCTACTACCAGTAGTAGCGAGTAGTCCTTGCAATCCAAAAATCCCCACAACGAGGAAACCACTGCTATAAATAATCTATAATGGAAGTGACCCAGAGCATGTTCAACAAGCAGTCCTCACGCTATGAAGATCCAAGGTCTTCAATAATCATCATCTTCAACATGTCTTCACTTTCGAACATATACATTGGTTCGAAGTGGTTTTCGGATAGGAATTTCCCAAATCCGACTCCGGTTCCTTCGAAGCCAATCATTGCTTTAAAAGATGTTAAGTTCATATGTGGATATCAATTACTTCAACTTTTATCTAATCAAATATCTTTCTTAGATATATTCTTTTCAATTTATTCCATTTTCTTCTCAAATGTATATGGAATCATTAAGCCTCATTTATCAAATCATTTGGTTTATTTAAACTTTTCTTAAATCTGGGAATAATTCCAAATCATTTTCTCTTTTACTTAGGAAAACCTATCCAAATCATTCATTAAATCTTAATCAAAGATTTTTCTTCTTAACTTTTAAATTAGGGAAAATATTCCCCTTTTAAAATATCACTTTCCGAAACATCCATTTAATTTAAAGGATTATTCACTGTCCAAAATCGCGAATATAATTCCTTTAATAAACTTTCTCATTTAACTTATCAAATTAAAATGATTTCAGATTTACAAAACGGTGTTTATAAATTCCATTTATATTTTATAAACTTCCATATATAAAATGTCTTTACTAAAAAATTCCATTTATATCACACTTATAAGTCAAAATCCAATTATAATTTAATTACTTATAAAACTCTTATTTATAAATTCATTCCTTTCAAATATTATTATTATAAAATCCATTTTAAATTCTTTTCTAAATTTCAATTGCGAACCCATATATAAATTTGACTACAAATTCAATTAATATTTATAAAACACTTTTATAATTCCATAACTTTTGTTTATAAAATATCAATTTTATAAATCTTATATACAGGCTAGGTAAGTTCAGGGCTTTCCTTTCGATATGCTCCACCCCTCGTCTAAGAAAAGAAAATATAGGCCAGGTAAGTTCAGGGAACTGGTTGCTCTATTCCTAACCTTAGTTAAACATCTTATTTTATCTTACCAGATTTCACAGATGGGATAAATGTACTAGTCGTTTCTGCATACTCGGTTTGTTATTATATTCAATCTTCTTCACTTTTTTTTAAGTGGTATAAAAAATTTCTCTTAACCATTTATTCAAACTCTTATTAAACCTTCCAAATCATCTTTAAATAACTTAATTATTCTTTTAAAATCATTCACAAAATATATAGGAAAGAATTGTTAAGTTTAAAACTGTATTTCAAAAGTTATTTCAAACTACTGCGAAAAGTGTTGCAAATAGCGTTTTAAAAGCTATATTCTTCAAAACGACTTTTATATCATTTAAAAATCCATATTTTCAACTTAAATATCTTTTAATACATTTTAAAAGTTTTTAGGATATATTTCATATTTTTAAAATATTTAAAATATCAATTTTGAACTTTGGTCACTTTACTGCAAAAGCGCGATTTTTCTGGAAAATTATTTTAGACATATTCAAAATATGCAAGATAAAATCTTGATTTTATTCCTTTATTTCTTTAAACAAATTTAAATGTTTATCAAATATTTCTATCTCATTTTAAAGCTATTTCCAAAAGGTTTAGGCATTCCATATATACCATTTCATTTTCAAAAGGAAAGTAATTTCCTTTGCGCTTATCGACGTGTATTAACGTGAATTGGTAAAAAAATTAACAATCACATCAAACAATAAATACTTGAAGATATAAACATATATAAATATTCATAGAAATCATAACACATCATCAAACATGTATATATATAAATAGAGATGCTAAATAGAGTTTCTCACCATAAACCAAAGCAATTAACTTCTTACCAACATTCTAATCAACCAACACCTCACTAATTAATTCCTACTTCATTAAATACTAGAAAACAACATCCTCTTCCTTCCAATAGTTTGGCGGAGGCTCAAGATGGAGGTTGGCTGAAAATATAGAGAAGAAGCGATAGAGCATTGAACTTGAATTCCCAAGATTTAGATCCAAAAAATGGATCATCTTCTCTCTTGTTTTTGACTCTCTTATTCACAAAATTTGAAAAACTAGTTAACTGAAAAGTTTTGAAAATTCTTTTATATTGAATTTGAAAAAAGTAATCATTTAAATTCAAGTTTTTTTGAGAGAGATATGATAGAATGAAGAAGATGTATTGTCGGCTTGACAAAAATAAAGCCCGAAAGTACATTTCAAAGAATTGAGTTTCAGGTACAGCAAACTTTAAAAATGGAAAAAGTGATCAACACAAAAGTTGTAGCTATTGGAATTTTATATGGTGTAAAAAAAGATTTTCTTAATTTGGATCTGTTATGATTAAGTTATGATCAATAAAAATGACCCATTCTCTGGCTTAAAAAACTGGGCCAAAGAAAATGCACTAGAAAGAAATGTATTTTTGACATAGTTATCTTTATAATAGGATAAAGTGGTCAACATGAAAGTTGTAGCCACTGGAAAATAAATGATTTAAAAAAAAAAAGAATTTTGCATTTTAGTTCGGTTTTGAATAATTTATGGCTGAGAGAAGAAGAGGTAAAATATGGAGAAAAGAGGAGTTTGATTTGAAGAGGATGAACATTGATTTCTTTTGAATATTTTGGAAATATTTTGATATTATCTCTTTCTAATTTTTTTATGGCTTGAAATCCATTAAAGTGAAGAGGAAGAAGATGAAGAAGCTTGAGAAAAGAAGAAGAATAAATGTGAAAGAAAGTGAAGAAGGAGGTGGGTATTTATAGAAAAAGAAAGAAGTGGTAAATTTACCAAAATAACCTCTTACCAAATTACCAAGATAACCTTACTTTAACCTAAAGCAATCTCCACTTTTTCAATACTTAACATCATCTTTCACATCCTTACTTTATGTCTTAGTCAATAAAAGATTAAGTAAAGAATATCATAATTATGTTGGCTTTGATTTGATGTGATTTGATGTTTACTTTTTCTTACTTTTGTTAAATCTTACTTACTTTTACTAATGACTTCTAGAAGTTTTATAATCTTATTTAGTAAAAGTAAACATTTTTAGTGAATTAATTAATACTTATAATATTTGAATATATGTTTTTATATAAGAAAATAAAGGTGCGGCGACGTTGCGACAACTTTTAATCGACAAAACGTCGTTTTTTTCAACAAAATGTTTTATGGTCACATTTTGACGTTTTAGTTAAACTATTTATTTATGTAAAAAAAATTTAAATATTTTTTGTATAATTCTATTTAAAAATATAAACACTCATAAATTAATCAAGATAATTTATTTAACCATTGAAACATACTTTTCTGAAATCAGCATTTTGTCACTTTTGTCGTTATAGGCAAATGTTACTATTTTTGTGTATACTTCTCTTTCTAAATCCTATCTAATATTGTTTGAATAATAAAATCTTACCTATTTTACATTAAAATAACTTTATATATTATATTTTAAAGTGGTCAAATTCTGCGTCGTTACAAATTTCTTCTTGCTTGAGAAGTCTAACCAACTCAGATTCAAGAGAGCAGAGCAGAGTGGTATTAGAAGATGAGAGCAGGAAGGATTCCTCTTTGATGCTGAGGTCAAGAACAACGTCTTAGGTAGAGTCAATTTTGGATCTAAGGGGTCCCTAAATAGATCTGAACCAAGGACTAGAAGCTTACGAAGATATATGAGTTTAGTAACCACTGCGGCAAAGGCGGACGGTTGAGAGGGAGTGCTAAACCAAGTAGTTTGAATGAAGCTTTCAAAGGCAGGCTCCAAAAGCCAATATCTTTCAAATCCATAGGAAGATCTAGAGGGCTACTGA
This sequence comes from Allium cepa, assembly GCA_030765085.1. Classification (NCBI taxonomy): domain Eukaryota; kingdom Viridiplantae; phylum Streptophyta; class Magnoliopsida; order Asparagales; family Amaryllidaceae; genus Allium; species Allium cepa. Next base: position 622,278,152 of record CM060942.1, read on the forward strand.
TTCCAAAGTCTACAAGGATAGGGCAATGATCAGAAAGGATAGAAGGAAGGCTATAGGCAGACGATAGCGAATGAGCATCTTCCTAGGCTGAATTGAAAAGGAAGCGATCAAGTTTGACTAAGGTGGGAGAAGAACGAAGATTTCTCCAAGTGAAAAGATGGTTGGATATAGGAGGGACATAAAAATTTATGAAGTCATTAAAGGCTAAAGAATAAGGACCATGGGACCTAATTGAATTACGTTAAGAATTATCACGAATGATATTAAAGTCTCCTCCAAGGACCAAAGGACCAAAAGAGAATCTAGCAACTTCAGAGCAATTAGACTACAGGGCGAATCTATCCCGACTATTATGAGGGACGTGAATATTTGAAAAGAAATAGGTGACACCTGAAGTGATAACTTTCAAACCAAAATGAAGAGCTAATGGATGTTTAAAGATTTGGGAGGGAGACAACAAGATTCATTCCAAGCAGTCAAAATACCACCCCTGGAACCACATGCAATAATAAAGGCCCACCATCAGAGGTTAGGGCCTCCAAGGTGATGGAGAAAAGAAAGAAGGGGGTCAACAAATTTGGATTCTTGGATGAAAAGGATATTGAGGTGTAAAGGGACAAAATGTGATGGATAGAGCCATGTTTTATTGGTCCCTCAGGCCTCTCACATTCCAGTAAAGAATCTTCATGAGGAAAAGGACAAATTCTTCTTTTCCAATGCTTGCATGGTCGAATAATGATCGGGCAATAAATCAATTCTCATGCAACGTGAATGTTCTTGCTAAAAGCGGCATTAGCAAAAGTAAAAAATAGCAAGTTTAAAAACACTACCAAAGGCAGGGGCGTGGGTCCAGTAGTACAAGGGAGAAATTGAGCACTACGTCTGACTGAAGTGGTAGAGAAAGCGGAAAGTGGCTGCTGCTGGTGGGGACTCAAGGGCAATCAAAATTAGGGGAGAAGCCTCTGGTTTGAATCCGTTAGGGGGTAAAGTAGAGGGAAGCTAGGCAGAGGAGATATGGGACAATAAGGGAGGTAAGGGGTGGATAAATCAACATCATCCATCGGTCCTAACTAGGTTCAGGGGCAACGGGCAAATGGTCACAGCCTCTAGGGCCAATCACTTCAAAAGATGAATCATTTAAGGGAGGAGGGTTATGAGTCCCAAGAGGAGCTTTGATAGCGATGCCTGCCAATTCAGCTTCAACGAGCATAGCATCAAATTTGGGATCATAATGGGAGGAATCTAAAACTAAAGGACGACGATAGAGAGGCTCATAGAAGTTTTGCCAATTGCAATAAAAATCATCCTCGAGCATGAGGTTGGCAGGGTCTAGGACCGGATGCACATGAACTCAATGCTCCATAGAAATCTTGTAATCGAAAGTATTGATGTTGATAATAAACGAACATGGTAGAGCGATAGCTTTATCAAGTCTTATCTTGGCGAACACGAACCGGTGGTTTACAAGCGCCTACTCACCAGTGTCATAGTCCACGAAGAGGAACATGTTTATTTATGTGAAACTATATCCTTTGGATCCTCGATACACATCATCTAGAGGGAATGGATGACCCAAATTTGTCAACGTGGCAAAAGCTTTGGTGGCAACTTGCGATGGCAAGAATTTCATATGGCAACTGGAACTATTAATTTCGGGTGTATTTTCCAGCACTCGATAGCTTTGGTTCAAGCATTTAATGGCAACGGTTTTCAATAGGCGACAACTACCCATCTTCACTATGTGATAGCTTGCAAACTCACCATTCGATAGCTTTCTGTTTTCAACATGCGACATCTATTCATCAGCACACGATAAGCTTGTAAACTTAAACTATGATAGATTCCTATTTCCAACATGTAATGGCTTGGTTATCTCAACGTTTGATAACTTATGGGATTAACATGAAATGGCTTGGACATCTCAATCTTCGATAGCTTATGGGATCAACATGCGATGTCTTGGATACCTCAATCTTCGATAGCCTATGGGATCAACATGTGATGGCTTAGACATCTCAATCTTTGATAGCTTATGAGATAAATATGTGAAGGCTTTGACATCTCAAACTTTGATAGCCATTGGATTAACACACAATGGCTTAGACATCTGGATCTTCGTTTACTCAAGAGCATTAGTCTTTGATGGCATTTGTAGGTTAGCACTCGATGGTTTTGAAAACACCACTATTGGATAGCTTGTTTTGTGAACTTGCGACATCTTTAATTCCATCATCCTTCGTTAGCTTGTTTTTGGCTTCCTTCTCTCAATAGTTTAGTTTCCTTTTTCATTTGTGATGGCTCATTTTCAACCTCCAATAGCTTTACTTTGACGACATTCAATAGTCTATATTTATCAACTTCCAATATATTCACTCCACCGACATTCAATAATCTATATTTATCAACTTTCGGTAGCTATACTTTGTTGACATTCGATAGTCCATATTTATCAACTTTCGATAGCTTTATTTTCCATCCTTCAGTGGCTTCATCTGTCATCCTTCGATGGTATCACATTATATTTGTCCTTGAAAACTTAGGTGTAACACTTTCCCTCTTTCCATAAGAAGTTTTTATATGTTTTTGCATAAATAAATTTATGTTCTTGTTTTTTGGCTTCTTTTCTCCCTAGTGCCCATTCCTTGTTGTCATGCTCTTCCACCATTAGTTATTTGTGCTTCTTAGCCTTTATAACCAAGAAAATCCTCTTGATCCTCTAAAAATAGTTTATCAAAACTAATTGCTGCTATCACAAGATGGAATTTTCCAATAATCTCGAGGGAGTTCTCTCTGTTCTCACTTGTTCTGAGTTTCATTTCTCATCGAAGAGGAGCTCGGCTAATTATCCTTCTTGGAAAATTGGCCTTTAAGGACCTTATTTGACCATCAAATTTTCTATTTTTCTCTCTCTTCGAATGGGTGCTTTGGTCAGTCCTAGGGATGGAACTAATGACTTGACTGATCACCACCATTTGGATGGTTGCTTTGGCTAAGCCTTATGGTAGGACCAAAGGCTTAATTGAGCACCACTCTTTGGATGGATGCTTTAGCCAGCCCTTGTGGTAGGACCAAAAGCTTCTCGTCCATCTTCCTTGGGTGGGTGCTTTGATTAGGCCCAACAACTGAAACAAAGGCATAATTGACTGCCACTTTTTGGATGGTTGCTTTGGAAAAGCATTATGATGATACCAAAGACTTCTTGTCCATCTCCCTTGGATGGGTTCTTTGACCAGGTCCAACGGCGGGATCAAAGGGTTAATTTACCACATACTTTGGATGGTTGGTTTGGCCAGGCCTTGTAGATGGACCAAAGGCTTAGATCTCCTCTTATGGATATGAGGTGATTCTTAAGGAATCTAACTGACCTCATTAGGTTACGAGTCAAGCTAAACATGTTGCATATTAGTCTGTAGGTAATTATTTAGGATTAGTGTCCTTTGATAATCTATTTTATTCATCCAGTGTTGTAAAGTATGATCTAAGATGCTCAACATTCCATGTTCTTGATATCACATTTTCATTTGGTCAACTTAACTGGTAAGTCATGGTGGAAAATTTTCATGAATCACCAATGATCCCTCCTAGTTTGTTCCTAGAGGACCATTCATGGGATACTTAATATTTCCATTACTCTTCTTACCAGTAGACACCCTTTCTTAAATGCTCTTTCTTTGACTATTGAATTATAGTATTTGGAGATTCTTTGTTGGTACTCATATGTTTGTATGGCGACTTAATTTATTAATCAATAGAGTAAATCGAGTGACTCCCTCTTCGTCTCTTGGTTTTTTCCGTCGGTGTAAGCAATCCTTTGGCATGAGGGACCTCAATCTCGAATGGTAACATGAATTCAAATCCGTATGCTAAAGAATATAGGGTATGTCCATTAGTCTTTCTCGTTGAAGTTCTGTATAACCATAAAATAAGAGGAAGTTCTTTTAACCAATTTCCTTTAGCTATGCCCAATCGTTTCTTTATGATATTCTGAATGGTCATATTTGTTTCCTCTACTTCCCCAATAGCTTTCGGATGATCTACCGATGAAAATATCTTTACTATTTTGTCCTTCTCACATAATTGAGTGAATTCTTCACTCTTAAATTAAGTCCCACTGTCAGAGATAATCTTATTTTGGAGTCTAAATCTAGTGTCTATATTCTTAATGACAGACTTCAATACTTTCCTAACAGAAATGTTTTCTAATTATTTTTCCTCCACTAACTTGATAAAATAATCAATGGCCACTACTGCGAACTTCGCTCCTCCTTTGAGACCGTGAATGGCCCGATAAGTTAATCCCCTGTACATGAAAATGCAATGGACTAGTGTAGTGGTTAATCCATATGTTGGAAACTACGGAATTCTAGAATACTTTTGAAATTTGTCACATATTTTAACATAGGCTATGTAATGACCCATAAATTTTAGTGGTTTTTATAATGTAATTAACTGAAATATAGCTTGAAATTAAATAATTAAGTTTAGCATTGAAAATTTGGCATTTGGTATGCGTCTACTCAAAATTTGGCGTTGTAGGATCGATTTCACCCTAGAGGGGGGGTGAATAGGGTGATAGTATTAATTATAAAAATTAATTGCGGAAGCTTATAAAATAATTTCAACGCAATCACAGAATAAAAGCAGCACAGAAAATTAGCAGAATAATAAAATGCAGAAATAGAACGACATAGAATTTACCCAACTTCGGCAAAACCCTGCCTACGTGCTGCCCCCAAGGTTTCTACTAGAAATTAAATAGTCACACGCTTACACACGTAAACTCACGACACGCGCTACTGACTAACCTAACTCTACGCTCAAAATCCTGCCACAACTCAGCCACTGAGTTGTGAATTCTCAAACTACGCCAAGTAGTTTGTGCCCTAGTCACACGACTAGAAATTACAACGGTTTAAAAACAAAATTATAAATTAAAAACACTTTAAATTAAAAACAACCCTAATTCAAAAATAAAAAGCCCTTTACAATAAAAATAAAAACCCTAATAAAACAAAGCCGACCCTCTTTTTTAATTTGGCCCGTTCCTCTTTTATTTGCTCCATTCCTTTTGGTGAAAATGGTCGTCGTTCCTTGTTGTGAAAATGGCGGCTTCTTTGTTCGATCATAATTAGGGCTTTCGTCCTTTGATCCAAATTAGGGTTTTGTTGAAATCTGAAGTAGCTGGCTTCGAATGATCGATTGAATGGATGATTCAGCGATCCTTTTCTGTCAATCGACCGTCTCCGTTATTTTCTTCAATTGCTTCGAATTTTATCGAATTCGAGAAGGCCTTGGTGTGTAATTTCTGCTCCTTTTTCTTTTCTGTTTGTATGCTTGAATTCGATAATTAGAGAACCGCCGATGATGTTACTTATATATAATTCGATGCCCTTGGATTTTTGTTCGTATTTATTTGATTGAATTCGTCACTTGAGTATTCTCGGCCATTTAATTTTGTTTTAATGCTTTGGATATTTCTGAGTTGTTCATATCGTATCTTTCCCTTACTTCACTCTCACGGTTTTAGCTTGAAACCGTTCGATCCTTCCTTGATCATTACGGTAGCGACTTTCCTATTTTATTTGGATTTGATTTTTGAATTTTTCAATTTTTACACACACTTGATTTCTGACTTGTCAACTTCGATGTTGATTTGTGAATTCAACTTCTTTTTTCTGATGACTTCGGTCTTGACACTGTGTATGCGAATCCACAACTTCGGCCATTTTGATTTCTTCAAATAAAACCTAGTGATAATGTTTGAACTGTACCTTCTGTTCCAATATGATGAATTGTGTTTCTTTGTTCATTTTCAGCTTCATAATATTTTTGGCATGTCTGCATCGATATATGCATTCATCTTTGCACTTGCACTGGTTGCGGCTCTTTACTGCTTGAAATATGACTTTGTAATGTTGTCATATATATATGAATTAGTTGCTATGTTGCATGATTACTGGTCTTCAACTATGCCTTAGCCTTGCTTGTGCAACACCATACATCTGTTGCATCCATTTGTTTGTTTGCATATATCACTTGCTTGACCCTTGCATATGCTCTCTGTTTATTCGGGTCAATCATATATAGGTTTGGTCGAAGCATTTGCTGTTTGAACTTTTACTCTATCATTTGTTGATTTGTTGCTCTGTAGTATTGTGTCTTCATTTATAACATGTTCAATGGTCTAGTTTCTTCATGTTGTCACTTGAGCTTGTAGTTGAATGTAAGTTGTATCATTGGTGCTGTTGATTTGTAATCTCTAGTTCTTGGTTATTCATTATTTCAGCCTGCAGTTTGTAGTTGCCTTGCACTTTGGTGGCTGACCATCCTGTAGCATATCTCTGTCTCATTTTAGTTTGATTTGAGTTGTATTTGCACCACTTTCTGTTGCAAGTGCTTGTATCATTACTGTAGTATATTTTGATAAAACCATTTTTACCACTGTAGCTTGATTCATGTATACACAGTTGGTAGCTGGACTTGTTGCCTTGATCATATTGACTAACTTGATTTTGTGATGTCTGTTTGCTGTCATGTTGAATTGTGAACTTTTGTGTTGGTTCCATTGTTGCTGTGTATTGCATAGTCATTCATGCATGTTGGGTTTGACCACATCTTTTGGTATTGTTGCAGACCACATAATCATTCGTTCATGTAGCATTATATCTGGACTTGCTCGAGTTCATAAATCTGATTTTGTTGAGTTTGATTATCCATTGTAGCTTGTCTTTTGCATTTTTTTTGTGGTTTGGTGCCTTCTTGAATTTTTGCAGTCTTTCGTGAGCATGTTGACTTTTAGTTGGACTGTGCATTACACTTGAGTTGAATCCAGCTTGTAGCTCGGATTTGACCTTGTGCTGAAGTTTGTGACATTATTTTATCGCACATGAGTTGAATCCGGTATGTTGGGTTTGACCTGTGCTCACATGTCCATGTAAATTTATCAAGTGTATATATCGGTGTGCATGGCCTTGTGGCATATACAGTGATACACTGTGTATGTCACAAGCTGTTCGTGTATGATGAATTCAAAGTTAAATGATGATGAACAACCCAAATAACTGAGGCAAATATTATTTTCAAAATTCACATTTTATTTTATACTGCAAAAATATTTCCTTTTCAATTTTACTGTGTCAATATTTATTTTTGCAGATTGCTCAGATGCTGGATTCAATCTAGAATGAAGTTGAAGATAAATTACAAGTTGAGTGTATGAGTGATATGTAGTGAGGTCAGATGTAAAAGTAAAATTGTGATGTAATTGAATTTGTATTGTAATCAAAGTTGTATATGTATGGTGAGAGCTTGAATTTGTACTATTCAAAATTGTAATAAATATTTGTTTGAATAAAAATTCTGTTTGAATTCAAATTCTGTATTATTTATTTTTATTCAACAAATATTTATTTAATCTATAAAAATAAAATAGTACATTAACACATACATTTACACGAATATATATGTTTATTATCATCATACAAAAATCATATAATCGCATATTCAACAGGCATTTGGTATGCGTCTATTCAAACGTAGCAAATGGAAGATTTTTATTGATAAATATGGAAGAAGTTTTGTTGTGTAATTTCAATTTTAATTTAAATTGGTTAAAATTGATGCAAATAAAATATTACTGAAATCTGAATATGTTTATATAGTAAAAATGTAAACCATTTTCTGAGTTAGACATCATATTTCTTTTCTCCAAATTTGTACTGCTTTGGCTCTGTTTATCTTATTTTCGACGAATTAGCAGTAGCTTGGCAGCGAGTATCGAATTTTGATAGGATAGTCGTATCGTTGATGTCTGTATACCATTCGGTTTATCTCATCATGCTAATCTCCACAGCATATTCATTTCTGTATTCCATTGTCCGGTACGTGGCGAAATATGAAAAACGGTTAGCCATACCAGTGTCCGTTTTTGAGCCTTTTGTTTCCTGCGTCTATTCATTCCTTCCTTGTTTAAACGAATAGCCATCAGTCATTATTATTCCTACAAAACCTAACTTTCGACTTTTGTTATTCTTTAGCTGTTAGCATTCTAACCGATTCTATATATTATTTTGGTTCTTTTTTAGCTCTTTAATATTTGTTCTGTAAAATATAAAATAAAATATGAAAGCATTCATAAGTATTATTTTCTGTAACCCTCGTGCTCGTCCTTCACCCCAGACTACTAACTTCATGGCCGAACATTAACATCCCCTTCGTGCCAGTGAACTACTCGGCTTCCCCCAATGCCACGTTAGCCACCTTAGATAACCTCCGCCAACACCGAGTCCGTCTTCCCCACCATAGATCCACTTCCAACAGCCCTGCCACAACACACCAACTCCATCCACCTTCATAACCACGCGGACCCACATCACTTCGATACCTCCATCCTCCGAGAAAAGGAAGCCATCTTCCATCGTTCATCACAAATCTCCCCTTCCTTCTCTCCTCAAAACCATCCAGCCGAGAACTTCCCCGACAGCCGACAGCATCTCCAGCCCCTCTATCCTATTTACCACCATGTACAGCAGCCACAACAACAACCGAAGCCTACTTGGATCTCCATTCACATCAACGCCATCTCTATCCCGCTAAATCTTCCACCACCTTCAAGCGTAGGCAACCCATCTTCCATTCTTCCAGGCCCGTCCCTTCAGCCATCCTCCTTCGATCCAAACCTCATGTCGGAAACTCCACAACTCTCTCTCGCCTCCGCCTGACTGCGACCGTTCACAGCACCGCCTATCCCCAAGCCTTGTGACCGCCACCATAACTCAATTGCCTACAGCCTGACAATAGCTGATGCCTTCACCAACATCACCTCGCCACACAAAACGCAGCGACCCCGTCAACCAAAGCACTTCTTGGCCGTGTGGAGTGGTACGCCTTTCTTTTACCTACTAGACGCGTTCAAGATTTTGAATTTTTTTTTGCTTGTCCACTTTTATTTGAAACGTCAGCCTTGTTTCCTTTCCATGCAAGCAACACCAGTTGCCAAGCTCCACCTTGCACGCCTCTAAACTCGTGGATGTATATGTGGTATACTGATGCTCGATTTTTTTATATATTAGGTTTATATTTACATATACCTTACTTATATATATTATAGTTGATATTTGGTATCTGTTTGAATGGGTATCAATGTAGATAATATGTTATAGTATATATTTAAAATTATGTTAATATTTTGAAGTAGTTTTGTAATAGCTTTAAAACATATTACATTTAAATATCCATTGGGGAATCTTTTGAAAAGAGAAATAATATTTATAGTTTACGGCAAATCTGAGTTAGCCTACTCCTCTTTTGTTGTGTTGTGGAAAAATATATAAGGTTGAGATAATTCAGGTTTGTTTTTTTAGTTGTTTAAGATTGCTCGAACCTGACAGCTCTTGAAATATATTTATATTAAAAATGGTTATGTTAATATTTTAAAATATATGTTATAATAATAATAAAGTATGTTTATATACATATGTTTTCCCAAATTATTTTATATAGTGGCTGTTTGTATACATATATGTTTATAATAATATTTATTTTATGCTACCAAAATCTTAGGTCTAGATCATATGTTTATAATAATACCAAGATGGAGTTTTGGATTGCTTTGATTCTTATATTTATTTTAAAGTATATATGTATATACGCCTATGATATTATTGATTTTAAGTGTGTATGTGTATGTTTACGTATATATATTGATTCTATTTTTAAATATGTGTTTTAAATTGAATATTTGTTTTAAGAGAAAAATAATAATATAATATACATTTCGTTTCAGTTTATATCAAGCTGGTTTTTGATTTGTTTTCACCGATTCCTAATTATTAGCTTTGTTCGTCAAATCCGTGTTCAGCTTGCTTCGCTTGAGATTTATTGTTTGGATTGGATGATTTTCGAATTCATGATTTAATCCGTGTGCTTATCCTGTTTTCTTTAGCCTCAAAAGTTAAGCAATCACTCACGATTAACATATTGTATTTAGTAAATTTAATTCACATGAAATGATGATTGAAATATGCTGTAAAATTTGAATTGTTAAGTTATTCAATTGTTAAATATGATATGCCGTTATCTTCCATTGTTTATCTATGACATATGATACCATAACCTGTTGTATATATTATATTTAAATTTCTTACTAATGATGCATACCCGTTGTTGATATGTTATGTTATTATCACATTTGTTCTCACTCTGCAAGTTCCCTGTTAGTCTAGAATTCTATATGGGTTGAAATGATACATACATGAACGATATTATAGATTGTGGGAAAATCGTTATAGGTTGAAACGATAAACCCAAGCGATTTTCATTGATTTTGAAGTTTGGGATTCCGTGCTGAAATGATATACACATGTAAATATTAAATTATTGCGGATGAAGCGATAAATATCTGTATCACTTGACCATAGAATGGAAAATTATATATGGACACCGTTGGTCTATTCTGAAAAACAAATGATTACTAAAGTTTGGAAGGAAATATATGGATTTAATTAAATATTGATTTTTAAATTATAATATAAAGAATTTATTTTAATATATGTGTAAATTTTATATTTTTAACATTATATGTTTTGGAAATTTTAAATTTATAAGTTGGTTTTGAAAATATAAATTTTAAGATTTTTCTTATAATTTTATTATTTTAAAAATATACAAAATAAGATTTAATAAAAAATACATTTAATAATAAGATTTAATTTAATTAGTTTACAATATATTTAAGTATTTATTTAAATTTATATTAATATTTTAAAATATATTTTTATAACTTTAACAGTAAAGGTTGTGAAGATAAATTAATGTTGACTTGGAATTTAAATCGGTTAATAATTGAATCAAAATAAGAATTAATTTGAACGTATTGATTTGGGATTTTGAAAGATATGATTTGATAACTTGATTTGAAAAAGTGATTAAATGAATATTCTTAATGTTAAATAAAATTGAGATAGAATATTTAATATTGATTTAAATTTATAAATTGAGATTTTATTTAATTGTTATTAAAATGATTAAGTGAACATTTTCCAATTTGAATAAAATTAAAGTTAAATGTTGAAATCTAAATGAAATAAATATTGAAATGTTTGAATATTTAAACTTTGAATCTTATTGGAATTAAAGAGATAGTTTAAACTCGGATTTGAAATCGATAAAAATCGAAATGGTTTATTGAGAATTTGAGTTAAATCTTTAATCTTTTAAATTGAAAGTGTTAAAGTGGGATTGACTTAAATTGAATTTTGGAATTTAAGTTGATTTGAACCAATTTGTGGAATTGGATGAAGCAATTGTAATTTTGGAAACTATTTCAGTATAATCTCTTTAAATAAATATAAACTATTTTTTATTTATAACTATTTTTAAATATATACTAGTTTCAAAATCTAAACTGTTTAAGATGGAAGGGTTATGATTTCAAAAGTGTTATGATTTCGTAAGTGTTATGATTTCGAAAGTATTATAATTTTGAAAGTGTTACAATTCTGGAAATGAATATTATTTAAAGTGGATAATGATATTGAATTGATATCGTTTTGAAATGAATATGATATTTTGATACAAGTATGAACTATTTGAAATGAAATGACCATGGCGTGAAATAAGCATTTGGTTATTAAAGAGACCGGGATCGGATATTGTCGTACTCTCTGCCAATACCGAAAACCACTTTAACAACTATGTATGTGGTGGAGATGCCAGAACGAAGTAGGATTGTTTGGTGATGATTCTATGTGAGGTTTTTACGCTACCTGACTCCCGTGAGTGAGCTTGATGTGGCTAAAACAGGAGCTATACCGAGCTAAGTGAGGTCATTCCTCATATCGGGCATATTTCTTCGCTACCATTCTATTACTTTGTGATTTGATTGGGTGCACTTTGATTTGGGAGTGTGTCTCGAGGTGGGCGGTAGTGGCTGCTATGCGTTACCACCAGTCCGAGAGTGCAAATGGTATTTAGACCCTATCATTGCCTCACGTTCCTTGTCACATCCTTATCGCACCTTCTACAAGTTTGGTTTGTGTTGTACCCATGGAGTGCTCCCTGATAGCCCAGCTGCGGGTGAAATTTACAGTATCTGTATAGACTACGCAATTATATAAAATGTGTTAAGGGGGATATGGGTAACGCCTTAACGCTATTTTAATAGTTTACTTTACTGATAGACATATTATAATAGCGTATATTATTACATAGTAGATAGTTCCACGTCTCCTTAGCGGATGAAAATCCCAAACATCCTTTAAGTTACTTGTATTTCAGTTGGCATTCTACTTGAGTTGAATTTACTAGTATAAGAATGTTAATTCTTACTAGAGTGTTTTGTGTTTTGCTTTATGCTCGGGCTAGACTGAGTGTCTCAGCATTTGAGACTCATCTATAGAGTCTGGAGCTTCGCTTGACGATTGGTCTTGGTCTATTCAGCTTTCCGTTTACTTAAGTTGATTCTAGTTATTTTGTTCAGACTTGTCATCAGCATTTGTATTTGTAGCTTCTGTATATTCGAGATATCTGTTGTATTTTTTTAACTCTGATGTTTATATAGTAGTTTCATGAACTACTATTTATCTATTCCACTGCTTATTGTTTTATTACTCTATGTTTTTGATTCTATGATTGATTTTATTTACTGTATATGCCGAGTTTTGCCGAACATAAATTAACAATCTATTATTTTGAGCAATTTAAGTCTGACATGAGTGGATGATTGTCGATTTGAAAGGTTCGAAATTTCAGGTCGTTACAGTTGGTATCAGAGCTCTGGTTTAGGCAAACTTAGCATATGGAGTAAAAAATCATTAGAGATAGGGTACTGATACCCTAGAATGGGTAAAAATTAATTACAGAATAATCTTCATTTTTGCTTGAAATTCTTTGTTAGGATCCTTCTAGATTTGGATTTACTTTGAATTCAGAACTTATCCCTTTGTTCTGAAATTCATTCTTGTATTTTCTGTTCGTGTTCTTCTTGATAATGGAGCATCCCATAGCTCTATTTCTATTGACCTCTGTGTGACTAATCATGTTGGTGGTCCCTTCAATCTGAGTATAATTTGTAAAGGGGTAAAAATCTTTTACAACAGGGGTCGATTCACCGGAGATTTCTACATCCTTAGGTTAGATGTTGTGATTTCTTGCAAAGCCCAAACCATTTCTCGGTAGACGATCCGGGTAATCCTCATTTAATCGAATGTCAAATGCCTTTGGTTATGCAAGCAGTTCTATCTTTATTTTGACACTCACCTTAGTTATATAGAGTCTATCCAAATAGTCAGGGAATATCCTGATGTTTTGTTGAACTCACTCCCCTATCCCCCAAACGAAAATTGAATTCCGCATCGATCTTATTCCTGGAAATTGACCTGTTGCCTTACACCCGGACGTATGGCTTCTATGAAGTGGTTAGTCATATCCTTTGGATTAACCAATGCTCCTGTCTTTTTCGTCAATCAAATGAATTGTGTCTTCCCAAATTAATATTAGTCTATCCACCTTTCCTCTTTTGTAATTTAACTATATTATCATCCTTTCGAGCATATCATCTTGGTTAGAATTCTCTTTGATTAGGGTTCCCCATAATTTGAATCTCTGTCCTTATTCTAGAATCCATTTGTAACGACCCGCCTTTTTGGACAATTTAAATCGACGATCAAATACACATGTCGATTCCAAACCATTCAAAAGGGCAGATAGTTATTGGGGTAAATAAGAAAAGAAAAGAAGAGAAATAAAGGAAATGAAACAACACAGAATCTCGCAGCGGAACGATAAAATATAATAGTCAAATAAACAATTCATGAAGCTGTTTACTATACTTTGACAATTATTTATATAACATTTATCAGAGTTATACATATACAACAGAACAATAAAATAATGCAGCAGACAACATGATGCAAAGATAATACTAGTAATAGTATACCAAATCTTCGTCTTCGTCATCTAGAATAGATCTTCGATAAGCTGAAAAACTCAGGTCTGACCCGAGCGTAATGAAAAGACAAAACACTCGAGTCAGGACTAAAATATCCTCATGTAAGTTAAATCAATCGTAAATAAACATGAGTGTAATAGCGTCAGAGATGTTTACGGGGTTTGACATCTCCTATCCAGTGTCAACGTGCGTGCAATAACTTAAGAGATGTTACGGGATTTTCCATCTCTTAAGGATCCGTTAAACTATCTACTATGTAGTAATGTACGCTAAGTAGATAATGCCTATCAGTAATATAAAGTATCAAAATAGCGTTAAGGCGTTACCATAACCCCCCTTAACACATTTTTATAATGCCATAGTCTATACAACACCGTAAGCCCCACCGTAAACTGGTGGTTATCAGAGGGTACCCCATAGGTATAACACAAAACAAAACGTAGTGGTCGCGAATAGGATAATTAGTATGACAAGGTACATGAGGCGATACCAACTAGGATACTAGTAGTTGCGTGATCCGGACTGATGTTGGGCATAGCCAGCAGGTACCCCAACACTGCGAAACAACACTCCCAAATCAAGGGTGCACCCAAATCGCATCACAAATGTAATATATATGGTATCGAAGAAGCGTGTCCGCTAGAGATGGCGAACCTCAATGGCCCGGCGCGACTCCTGTTTTAGTCATGTCAGGGGTCATCCAATATCGTTCTCTTTCTTCAATCAACGCGTTCACCAAACCATCCACTTCATTCTGGATCAACACTCCGCGTATAATAGTTATTAAAGTGGTTTTCGGCATCGACAGAGAGTATGTCCATATCCGATCCCAGTCTATTTAATAACTACGTACTATTACACCGTTGGCTCTTTTATATTTCAAATCGATTCATAATTAATCAAAATATCATAATCGCTTCAAATTCAGATCCATTTCAAATATCATCGTATCTATTCAAACGAAAAATTCCGTTTCAAAAATCATTTTTCGCATCAATATCTCATTTCGATTTCAAAATCATTTCGAATTTCAATTTAGGTTGCAACTTCATTTAACCCAATTTGTATTTAAATTCAAGATTTAAATATAACATTTCACTTAATTGACCAGCTTAGAATTTTAGGAAATAGTTTTGAGTAGTTAAAAGTAGTTTTAGATAATTAAAATAGTTAGAAATACTTAAAATCTTAAAATGGATTTGAAATAGATAAATTAGTTTAAAATAATTTAAATCGGGTTAAGTAGATTTAAAATAGATTAAAATAGTTTAAGTATTCAAAATGGTTTATATAACTGAGTAATTTGGAAACAAAATAAAACAGCTTCAAAACCAAACCATTTCAATTATAACTTCCCAATTCAAAACAATTTCAATTTCCGTTCTACCGATTCAATTTCAATTTCAATTCAAATCAATGTCAATTTTTTTACTTCAAATTAATTAAATTTTACATTCACCTTTAATTTATTCAGTTCCAATGTATATCGATTTTTAGCTTGATTTTTCAAAATATCAATTTTTTTATACTTAACAAAATTATCTTTCAATATTCAAATTTAAAACCCAATTACAAATATGATTCAATTTCAAGCTCAATTTCAAATATCATTTTATATCGCTTTTACTTAGTAATATTCAAAGCTCGAATTAAGGTTCAATATTTTAAAACGAATAAATTTTCGAACTTCAATCATAACCCAATTTTAAATTTCAAAGTCTGAACTTAAATCATTTAACAATTTCTTTTAACCAAAATCTATTTCAACATTCCAAACTCAATTTTTTGATAAATTCGATTTCTATAAATTTGACTTCTATTCATAACTTTTAAATCAAAACATTTAAATAAATTTCAAATCGATGATTTTAATTTTTTTTTAATTTAGCCAATTCGGTGTCCGTATATAATTTTCTATCCTATGGCCAAGTAATTATTTATTTAAATTAAATGTCAGGGATGAGTATATATTACTTAAACCGATCGCAGTGTCATATGTATGCATAACAGTATATATAAGCAAATAGACATCCAAACATTTAAATATCAACCAATAACATTCATCAAATACATCATCCAATAGACAATACAATTCATGGCAGTTTCATAGTTATCAATGTCAAGTAATTTAATCGCAATTCAATTTTAATTTCAATTTAGCTGTCAATTTAATTTCAACGGTTAATTCAAATGACAATCTATATGACAATTAAATTTTATCAAACAACGACAAATAAAAATCATAACAGTTCATCATGTCAGTTTAACTAGCATAAAGATATTTCGTACGTTGTGAGCGTTATAAAACACTCACCTTGATTTTACGATGTAGTTCCAGCGTTTTATTTCGAATAAAATTAAACGAGCGTTTAATTTTACCCGAAATTTTCTCTAGCTCCAAACGACTCCAATCAAATCCCAAGCGTAGAGCTCGTCCATACGATTCCAACGCAAAAAGTTTCGTCCGAATCCGACCTCGTACGAAAGAGAAACATCATTTAAACTTTTACAAATCAATTTACATTTTAATTTTAATTTCAAAACCCTACAGGCCAATCTGGACCGTTCATCATACAACTGCAGATCGTGGCCGCCCCTCCCCTTTCTTCTCTTTCCCGCTTGCTCCAGGCAAGAAACCACGCACGCGATTTAAACCCAAAGGCCGCCTATTTCATCCAATTTTCGCGAGCTCTTCGAGCCACTTGAAGATGATCAGACACCTCCACTTCGAAGGCCTCACTCTCCTCTACCTTCGGCCAGGAGTAGAAGGAGCTCGGCTCCCCCCCTCTAACCTCGAAATGCGTGCGAACAGCCGGCACTTCGAGCCCAAATCGCCATTGCTCCAAAGCTCCAAATCCAATCTCCACCGTTGATCAGCTAGATCTCCTTGCCCTCTTCGAGTTTGCAGTTGATGACTTTTGCTAAATGTCCATGGATTGGAAGTAATCGAGGGAAGAATGAAACTAATTTCTGGCCATTGAATTTCTTAGGAGGCGGCTGCTGTAGAAACCCTAGGGTTTTGATTTTTGTGAAATAATGAAGTTAAGGGGTCCCTTTATAGAAATTTCAACGAACACTATTCACTTCCAATTTTTCAAACTCCGTCTACGCACAGTGACCGGCGTTTCTAGGGTTTATCCCGCGTTCCGGACACAATGGAATAGGTTTCGGGAGCCAATTCGATCATCTGTGCGAGTTACAACAACAAACGATCGATTTTAAATTAAACCGATTAAACGATTTTCTATGCGTTTTGGCCTGCCCCGGACAAACGGTAATTCCGATTGACACGAAAATTTGAAATCTTACAATAGTATCAAATTACGGATCCGATGAAACTGGTTTCGTCGAAATCCGAGACTGTTTGAAAAATGTCTATTTTAACTCGCCAAAATAATATTAAAACCAATTTGATGCGTTTCGAGCTGCCACGATCTAACGACAACTCTGATTGCTACGAAAATTGAAATATGATAATAACAAATTATTACGGATCCAATGGAACTAGTTTCGTCCAATTCTGAGACTGTTCAAAAATTGGCTATTTTTCATTCGATAATTAAATATTAAAATATTTAATTTTCACAAATAAATTTTAAATTCAGTTTTAAACATTCTATAACATCACTATAACTCCAATATGATAAAATAAAATTTTACAAATTATTTTTAATCATATTAAACCCGTTATTCAATTATCCAATAAATTCCAATTTTAAAATCTTATTAACTCCATTATAATCCCGATATAACTTACATTCACTTTGGAAACCAATTTGAATCATATTAAATCAAATTTCAATTATTCACTCTATTTTCATATATTAAATTTCAATATCAAATTAATCATATCAAATTCGGAATTTAATTATTCAAACATTTGTAATATTAAATTTAGTTAAATTTTGATTATTCTTAAATCACTATCTTTTGAAATATTCAAAACGAACTTATAAAATTTAACAAATTCAAATTATAGAACAACCATTTCCATTATACGGTTATCCAATTCCCATTATTAAATTATTCAATAAATTCCAAATATTAAATATAAACAGTTTCGCTTATCCAATAATTCATTATCTTTTGAAATATTGGAATTGAACTTATAAGATTCAACTTTTAAACCAATTCACAATTTAGAACACTATTTTCATTTTACAGTTATTCAATTATTCAATAAGCTTTAAATATTTAATTTAAACAGTTTACCTGTTCATATTCAATATTTGATTTTAAATAGATTTTACTTAACAATCAATTACTCTATTATACCCAATGAATTCAACATTAATTATCCTATTCAACTATTGATTGCAAAGGCATTCACTAAGTAGCATTTATTTTTCATTACTTGGATAATTATTGTTGCAATTCATTCCAGTTATTATTATTCCAACGAATTACAAAAATTTTCTAACATTAAATCGCGAAATCTTATTAAATTTGCTATTTTAATTATCGAAAATTTACGGGTCGTTACACTCTCCCCCACTCAAAACTTTTCGTCCCCGAAAAGGAAAAAGAAGGGAAAAGGAAGTAAGTATAGAATTCAACATTAGATATATTTTATTCAAAGTTACCTACTTATAAAACAATGAAATTCCATCTATAAAGTCATTACTACACTTTTACTAAGTTATTCCAAATGCCTTTCTAACTTTAAAAGTTAGTTATCAAAACAAGTTATAAAAATTTTAAAACTTGAAAATTTTTCTAACACCCGGATTTTACGGAAAATTTCGGCAGAGTCTCCTTTGCGCGGCTCGATCGGTACAGCTACAAAACGCCTCTACGGGCCCCAAACCAACAAAAGAAAATCAAAAGCCAAGTGGCTCATCAAAATCACCAAATCCAATGACAAAATAAACATGTACCTTATATTTTATTAGCGAGCATATACGACTAATATAGCGCGAAAGCGAGCTCCAATTGCGAAGCAAGCGCAATCCGCACCTACTAAACACTCAACAAACCATGAGAAACATGCATATATGAAAATAATATCAATATACATCATATAGAAACATAACAACTACATGTGCCAACATAGCAAATGCAACAACAACAAATGCATCCAACAAATCAATTATCATCCAACTATCATCCAACAGATCCATAATCAATCAATATAAATTCACTTCTCGTTAATATTTATTCACTTGGTTTTAAATTTTAATCATAGTTGATTCATTAACGTTGGATTTTACCAACATTCATTCTCAATTCAATTAGCTAACATTTACTAATTTATATTTACATTAGTTC
The DNA here is from genome assembly GCA_030765085.1 of Allium cepa. Lineage (NCBI taxonomy): Eukaryota > Viridiplantae > Streptophyta > Magnoliopsida > Asparagales > Amaryllidaceae > Allium > Allium cepa. Next base: position 622,297,368 of record CM060942.1, read on the forward strand.
ACTTCCACAATTCATTTAACTTCCAATTTGATTTCAATGACTTATAGCTTTCAATTTACACTTAATGAATTATATACAATCAACTAACAATCATATAACAACCAAATCATACCCAACATAACCAAATTATTAATTTTACACTCAATTTGGTTTATCTCTTTTATATATATATATATATATCATGTTATATAATTTTAAAAGAATCATTTTATCTTTGGCATCTTAAATTTCCAATATTAACTTTAATTAAGTCCGTAAGCCGTACATATATCATCTGTGAGCAATATCAAATCTAATCGCTTATTCGATCACACAATTTCACTTCCAAACTAGTATCGTTCACCCGACTCTCTAGTGCGGACTCAGATTTGGTTCCTTGATTGGAAACTGTTACTCTCCTTGCATAGCCATATGCTATGATAAAGAATTCCATAATCAAATTAAAAATCTATATCTAGGGTTCGCCATCGAAAATCGAGTGAAAAATCCTTACATGGATCGATATAAATCATCTCGAAATTTTGTGCTCGAATTTGGATCAAATCGTTATGCGAGTAAATAATATACGTACAATCTCACGTATTACCTTCCAATGGATTTCTATACAATTTATCTATATTAAATTATTTTATTGACTTTCATTTTATTTGCAATTAATTATTCACAATCTATTATTCAGTTAATATATCCATTTCTTTACATAGCATATTCTTTAACATTATCTTTTCTTAACATCATATCAAAGAATTTTCTTACTCAAGTTCATTTTAAACATTCTATGTAATTTAATTAAATTCAATTTCATTTTCCAATTGATTCTTAGCTATAAGAAATTTCTTTGTTTACATTTACTTCAACTTCATAATTTTAGTTAATAACAAATTTATTTATGGAACATTTTATTAACAGCACTTTAGTTTATTAATCATCCTATAAAAGTCTAATATCTCATAAATGAATTTTCTTAGTTACAGTTATCTTAAAGGTTACAATCCTTTTCAATTTTTATTTATTTTCTATAACCAATTTACAAAGATATATTATGATTCATTTATCTTCTTTCTTAAGTTCACTTACTTGTTCCATTTATCCATTCATCATTTCATGTTATATTTAAGTTTTTATGATTTTTATCACAACCAAATTTTCCATTTATATACATTTTAATTCCTTTTGAGTTTTCCTTACTTGTATACTTCAATTATTTTCAGGTTCTGTTTATTTGTACAATATCTCATTACATATCCAAAACATTATTTTAACTTTTAGCATTTGGTAAGTCTTGTTATATGTTATCATAATGTAATTTTGGTATTATACAAATTTATAAAATTTCATTTTACTTAATTAGAATGTTCACAAATTTAATTTATTTAAATCCTCTTTACCTTTCAACTTTAAAGTTTTCCCAAACTATAGCTTAGATATCTTAATCCTCTTATTTTATAAATTCTGGTTATTCATATTTCATTCAAATAATTTGAAAATTATTAATTAACAGAACTTAGAAATTTAAATGCCTGGTTCTTTTCAACTCACTTGAAATAAACATATACACTTATATCCTTTTAAATATATCAAATCATGCCTTTGGAGTTTAAACCGAAACCCATTTACCCAAAATAATTTCGATAAAAAGCAAAGCTTCTTAGAAGTCTCCCCCACTTTGAGACTCGAAAATGAACGTCGATGATGTTGCGCAGTCATCACCGAAATTATTTTCCAGCGACATAAGAGAGGAGTACTGAATTCATTCCTTCTTAAAAATCCTTTCAAAATATTTCTCATAAATATATTTTCCAACTAATATTACTATATATTTCTTTAAAGCTTTGAAAACCATTTTTCAAGATCTCCGGGTCTTAAATCCAATATTTTCCAATTTAAATCTATTTTAATTTATAAGTCACCTTTATAAAATGTTCTTATAGAGTTTTCTTTCTTAAAACATTCCACAAGTGTTTTATCATTGTTCATTTTGTAATTCACCTTATTTATTAAATTACCATATCCAATTAATGATAATAACCAATATTTTCATTCCTAACAACCAGGTAAGCTAGATAAGTCACAATAATTTATGAAATTTTTTTCTTTATATACAAAATATAATTAGAGCAAAATTAATTCATTTACCCAATTTCAAAACAATACCATGTCGGATTGTTCTGTTTAAGCGTTTAGAGATCCTTATCAATGACGTTAATTATTCGTATTGACCAGAATTCATAAGCCACTCAACAAATCAACCGACACAATATAAAACATTTTATAACACTAACAAATACGCTCTCTCATATATATATATACTCAGTGACTTATCATAGGGTATTACTACCCTATTTATAAAGAGTCAGACCCCACAAAGCTAAGGTTATTGCCAAACCAAAGCTCTGATACCAACTGTAACGACCCGCCTTTTTGGACAATTTAAATCGACGATCAAATATACATGTCGATTCCAAACCATTCAAAAGGGCAGATAGTTATTGGGGTAAATAAGAAAAGAAAAGAAGAGAAATAAAGGAAATGAAACCACACAGAATCTCGCAGCGGAACTATAAAATATAATAGTCAAATAAACAGTTCATGAAGCTGTTTACTATACTTTGACAATTATTTATACAACATTTATCAGAGTTATACATATACAACAGAACAATAAAATAATGCAGCAGACAACATGATGCAAAGATAATACTAATAATAGTATACCAAATCTTCGTCTTCGTCCTCCAGAATAGATCTTCAATAAGCAGAAAAACTCAGGTCTGACCCGAGCGTAATGAAAAGACAAAACACTCGAGTCAGGACTAAAATATCCTCATGTAAGTTAAATCAATCGTAAATAAACGTAAGTGTATCGGCGTCATAGATGTTTACGCGGTTTGACATCTCCTATCCAGTGTCAACGTGCGTGCAATAACTTAAGAGATGTTACGGGATTTTCCATCTCTTAAGGATCCGTTAAACTATCTACTATGTAGTAATGTACGCTAAGTAGATAATGCCTATCAACAATATAAAGTATCAAAATAGCGTTAAGGCGTAACCATAATCCCCCTTAACACATTTTTATAATGCCATAGTCTATACAGCACCGTAAGCCCCACCGTAAACTGGTGGTTATCGGAGGGTACCCCATAGGTATAACACAAAACAAAACGTAGTGGTCGCGAATAGGATAATCAGTATGACAAGGTACATGAGGCGATACCAACTAGGATACTAGAAGTTGCGTGATCCGGACTGATGTTGGGCATAGCCAGCAGCTACCCCAACACCGCGAAACAACACTTCCAAATCAAGGGTGCACCCAAATCGCATCACAAATGTAATAGATATGATATCGAAGAAGCGCGTCCGCTAGAGGTGGCGAACCTCAATGGCCCGACGCGGCTCCTGTTTTAGTTATGTCAGGGGTCGTCCAATATCGTTCTCTTTCTTCAGTCAACGCGTTCACCAAACCATCCACTTCATTCTGGATCAACACTCCGCGTATAATAGTTATTAAAGTGGTTTTCGGTATCGACAGAGAGTATGTCCATATCCGATCCCGGTCTCTTTAATAACTACGTATTATTACACCGTTGGCTCTTTTATATTTCAAATCGATTCATAATTGATATCAAAATATCATATTCGCTCCAAATTCAAATCCATTTCAAATATCATCGTATCTATTCAAACGAAAAATTCCATTTCAAAAATCATTTTTCGCATGAATATCTCATTTCGATTTCAAAATCATTTCGAATTTCAATTTAGATTGCAACTTCATTTAACCCAATTCGTATTTAAATTCAAGATTTAAATATAACATTTCACTTAATTGACCAGCTTAGAATTTTAGGAAATAGTTTTGAGTAGTTTAAAAGTAGTTTTAAATAATTAAAATAGTTAGAAATATATAAAATCTTAAAATGGATTTGAAATAGATAAATTAGTTTAAAATGATTTAAAATGGGTTAAGTAGATTTAAAATAGATTAAAATAGTTTAAGTATTCAAAATGGTTTATATAACTGAGTAATTTGGTAACAAAATAAAACAGCTTCAAAACCAAACCATTTCAATTATAACTTACCAATTCAAAACAATTTCAATTTCCGTTCTACCGATTCAATTTCGATTTCAATTCAAATCAATGTCAATTTTTTTACTTCAAATTAATTAAATTTTACATTCACCTTTAATTTATTCAATTCCAATGTATATCGATTTTTAGCTTGATTTTTCAAAATATCAATTTTTTTATACTTAACAAAATTATCCTTCAATATTCAAATTTAAAACCCAATTACAAATATGATTCAATTTCAAGCTCAATTTCAAATATCATTTTATATCGCTTTTACTTAGTAATATTCAAAGCTCGAATTAAGGTTTAATATTTTAAAACGAATAAATTTTCGAACTTCAATCATAACCCAATTTTAAATTTCAAAGTCTCAACTTAAATCATTTAACAATTTCTTTTAACCAAAATCTATTTCAACATTCCAAACTCAATTTTTCGATAAATTCGATTTCTATAAATTTGCCTTCTATTCATAACTTTTAAATCAAAACATTTAAATAAATTTCAAATCGATGATTTTAATTTTTTTTTAATTTAGCCAATTCGGTGTCCGTATATAATTTTCTATCCTATGGCCAAGTAATTATTTATTTAAATTAAATGTCAGGGATGAGTATATATTACTTAAACCGATCGCAGTGTCATATGTATGCATAACAGTATATATAAGCAAATAGACATCCAAACATTTAAATATCAACCAATAACATCCATCAAATACATCATCCAATAGACAATACAATTCATGGCAGTTTCATAGTTATCAATGTCAGGTAATTTAATTGCAATTCAATTTTAATTTCAATTTAACTGTCAATTTAATTTCAACGGTTAATTCAAATGACAGTCTATATGACAATTAAATTTTATCAAACAACGACAAATAAAAATCATAACAGTTCATAATGTCAATTTAACTAGCGTAAAGATATTTAGTACGTTGTGAGCGTTATAAAACACTCACCTTGATTTTACGATGTAGTTCCAGCGTTTTATTTCGAATAAAATTAAACGAGCGTTTAATTTTACCCATAATTTTCTCTAGCTCCAAATGACTCCAATCCAATCCCATAGCGTAGAGCTCGTCCATACGATTCCAACGCAAAAAGTTTCGTCCGAATCCGACCTCGTACGAAAGAGAAACATCATTTAAACATTTACAAATCAATTTACATTTTAATTTTAATTTCAAAACCCTACAGGCCAATCTGGACCGTTCATCATACAACTGCAAATCGTGGCCACCCCTCCCCCTTCTTCTCTTTCCCCGTTCACTCCAGGCAAGAAACCACGCACGCGATTTAAACCCAAAGGCCGCCTATTTCATCCAATTTTCGCGAGCTCTTCGAGCCACTTGAAGATGATCAGACACCTCCACTTCGAAGGCCTCACTCTCCTCTACCTTCGGCCAGGAGAAGGTGGAGCTCGGCCCCCCCTCCAACCTCGAAATGCGTGCGAACAGCCGGCACTTCGAGCCTAAATCGCCATTGCTCCAAAGCTCCAAATCCAATCTCCACCGTTGATCAGCTAGATCTCCTTTCCCTCTTCGAGTTTGCAGTTGATGACTTTTGCTAAATGTTCATGGATTGGAAGTAATCGAGGGAAGAATGAAACTAATTTCTGGCCATTGAATTTCTTAGGAGGCGGCTGCTGTAGAAACCCTAGGGTTTTGATTTTTGTGAAATAATGAAGTTAAGGGGTCCCTTTATAGAAATTTCAACGAACACTATTCACTTCCAATTTTTCAAACTTCGATTTATGCGCAGTGACCGGCGTTTCTAGGGTTTATCCCGCGTTCTGGACACAATGGAATAGGTTTAGGAAGCCAATTCAATCATCTGTGCGAGTTACAGCAACAAACGATCGATTTTAAATTAAACCGATTAAACGATTTTCTATGCGTTTTGGCCTGCCCCGGACAAACGGTAATTCCGATTGACACGAAAATTTGAAATCTTACAATAGTATCATATTATGGATCCGATGAAACTGGTTTCGTCGAAATCCGAGACTGTTTGAAAAATGACTATTTTACTCGCCAAAATAATATTAAAACCAATTTGATGCGTTTCGAGCTGTCACGATCTAACGACAACTCCGATTGCTACGAAAATTGAAATCCGATAATAATAAATTATTACGGATCCAATGGAACTAGTTTCGTCCAATTCTGAGACTGTTCAAAAATTGGCTATTTTTCATTCGATAATTAAATATTAAAATATTCAATTTTCACAAATAAATTTTAAATTCAGTTTAAACGTTCTATAACATCACTATAACTCCAATATGGTAAAATAAAATTTTACAAATCATTTTTAATCGTATTAAACCCGTTATTCAATTATCCAATAAATTCCAATTTTAAAATCTTATTAACTCCATTATAATCCCGATATAACTTACATTCACTTTGGAAACCAATTTGAATCATATTAAATCAAATTTCAATTATTCACTCTATTTTCATATATTAAATTTCAATATCAAATTAATCATATCAAATTCGGAATTTAATTATTCAAACATTTGTAATATTAAATTTAGTTAAATTTCGATTATTCTTAAATCACTATCTTTTGAAATATTCAAAACGAACTTATAAAATTTAACAAATTCAAATTATAGAACAACCATTTCCATTATACGGTTATCCAATTCCCATTATTAAATTATTCAAAAAATTCCAAATATTAAATATAAACAGTTTCACTTATCCAATAATTCATTATCTTTTGAAATATTGGAATTGAATTTATAAGATTCAACTTTTAAACCAATTCACAATTTAGAACACTATTTTCATTTTACAGTTATTCAATTATTCAATAAGTTTTAAATATTTAATTTAAACAATTTACCCGTTCAATATTCAATATTTGATTTTAAATAGATTTTACTTAACAATCAATTACTCTATTATACCCAATGAATTCAACATTTATTATCCTATTCAACTATTGATTGCAAAGGCATTCACTAAGTAGCATTTATTTTTCATTACTTGGATAATTATTATTGCAATTCATTCTAGTTATTATTATTCCAACGAATTACAAAATTTTTCTAACATTAAATCGCGAAATCTTATTAAATTTGCTATTTTAATTATCGAAAATTTACGGGTCGTTACACCATTCTTGGATCATCTTGTGAAGGTGTGTATTTGTAATTTATATAAAAATGTTTTATATTATGTTGTTGTGTTGTCAAGTTTTTTTGGGTTTTGATCGATTCGTCTAGCCAACGCTATCGATAAGAATTCCAAAACACTTGAACATAGCAAAGTGACACAATATTGTTTTCAAAATTTGTAATTTTTGTGTGATTATATTTTATCTATAAAAGTATAATTTTTTGAAATTAGATAGCTAAATGAATTGGTAGTTAGAAATGATAATACTAGATTATCATTTATTGTTTTGTTAACAATCCTAAACTATTAACTATTGGTATGTGTTATAAGGTGTTGAAATTTAAGGTTTATAAATTTTATTTGAAAATGAAATGAACTTAAATTATGAATTCGAGAATTAAATTTATGGTATTAGTCTGAAATTTGGGTTTCAAAGTTTTGGGAATAAATTATTTGAGGTATTTTTGAATGGAAATTGTTTTCTAAGAATTTTAAAAGATGTAAGCCAGTACTCTTCTCATTTGTCGCTGGAAAATAATTTCGGTGATGACTATAGGATCATCGACATTCATTTTTGAGTCTCAAAGTGGAGAGACTAGTTAGTAGCTTTGCTGCACTTTTGTTTTGGAAAATGGACTTGATTTGAGTTTCTTGAGTATGATTTGTTGTATAAAATATATATGTATGTATTTATTCCAAATGGTTTGAAGTGAAGCCGAAAATTTAACTCTTAAAATTCTGTGTTAAGTGATGATTTTCGATTATTGAAATGAAGTATTTTTTTTGAATAATTGGAGTTTTTAAAATGAAAATTGGAATTTAAACAACTTGGACAATTGAACTTGGATAAAAATTTATTGTATAATAACTTTCAATTACATTTTCATATTGACATTTTAACTTTTTGAATATTTCAGGTAAGTTATATATAATTGTTATAATAATTGAATTGTTATAATAATTGTTTATACTTTTAATCTATGTTGTTAGAAGTATTAAGTGAATAAATTAAATAATAAATAAGCTAAATAAAATATAATTTGATTTGAGAAAAATAATCTTAAGTTAAAAAGGAAGGTGAATTGGATGGAAATGTAAGTTAATTTAAAAGGTGAGTTACTTAGAACAATAATAATGAATGGATATTAAATAAATAACGAGATGTATAATGTTAACTCTTGAAATAGACATTTATACGATTTTAAATTAATTGTTGTATCTAATACCGCGTATTTCAAACCTAATTTTCCTTTCTGGTTGCTTTATTCCCCTATCTCATTCCTTTTTGGGGACGGAAAGTTTTGAGTGGGGGAGAGTGTAACGACCCATAAATTTTAGTGGTTTTTATAACGTAATTAACTGAAATTTTGCTTGAAATTAAATAATTAAGTTTAGCAATGAAAATTTGGCATTTGGTATGCATCTATTCGAACGTAGCAAATGGCAGATTTTCATTGACAAATATGGAAGTAGTTTTGTTATGTAATTTCAATTTTAATTTAAATCAGTTAAAATTGATGCAAATGAAATAGTACTAAAATCTGAATACGTTTATATAATAAAAATGTGAACTATTTTCCGAGTGAGACTCATATTTTGTTTCTTCAAATTTGGACTGCTTTGGCTCCGTTTATCTTATTTTCGACGAATTAGCAGCAGTTTGGCTGTGAATATTGAATTTTGATAGGGTGGTTGTGTCATTGGTATCTGCGTACCATTCTGTTCATCTCAAGGTGCTGATCTCCGTGGCATATTCATTTCCATATTTCAGTGTCCGGTACATGGCGAAATCTGCGAAATGGTTAGCTGTATCGGTGTCCATATTCGAGTCTTTTGTTTCTTGTGTCTATTCATTCCTTCCTTTTATTAAACGAATAGCCATCAGTCATTATTATTCCCAAAAAACCTAACTTCTGACTTTTGTCATTCTTTGGCCGCTAGCATTCCAACCGGTTCCATATATTATTTTGGTTCGTTTTTAGCTCTATCATTTTTGTTCTGAAAAGTATAAAATAAAATATGAAATCATTCGTATGTATTATTTCCAGTAACCCTCGCTCATCCTTCATCCCAGGCTGCTAACTCTATGGCCTAACATCAACATCCAATGTTTTCATAACCGGACCGTGAATCAAACCGTGAGGACTCAAGGTTCGAGGTTTGGAGGGTTCGACCGGTCGAACCGTCAAGAACCGCACATACTTTTTTCTGAAAATTAATACATGTAGATGCAACGTATCAACCATAAGTACACAATAAATCAACATCTTTAATAAATATATGCGATATTAATTTATAATCCACACATTAATTCAAATATGAAAAATTAAACAAAATTTATTACACTAGCTGCACTAATTACGAACATAAAAGGGACGGAGATTTGAAAATATGTCTTGAAACGAAGAAATTGCGCTTATGAGAGGGTTCAACCGCGTTCAAATGAAGGGTTAAACCGCCAATTCAAAGGTAGAACCAAGATTCTTGCATGAAGGAGGTTTGATTGAGTTTCCGGCCTTTGACCTCCAGGGCTTGGGGTTATTCGCGGATCAACCGCGGCAGGGTCGGGTTATGAAAACTATGTCAACCTCCCCTTCATGCCAGTGAACTGCTCGGCTTCTTCCAATGCCACGCCAACCACCTTAGATACCCTCCACCAACACCGAGTCCACCATCCCCATCATAGATCCACGTCCAACAGCCCTGCCACAACACGCCAACTCCATCCGTCTTCATAACCACCCAGACCCACATCACTCCGATACCTTCACCCTCCGAGAAAAAGCAGCCATCTTCCACCATTCATCACAAATCTCCCCTTCACTCTCTCTTCAAAACCCTCCAACCGAGACTTCCCCGACAACCGACAGCATCTCCAGCCACTCCGTCCTATTTCCCACCATGTATAGCAGCCACAACAACACCCGAAGCCTACGTGGATCTCCATTCACGTCAACGCCAACTCCATTCCCTCTAAATCTCCCACCACCTTCACGTGCAGGTAACCCAACTTCCATTCTTCCATGTCTGCCCCATCAACCCTCCTCCTTCGATCCAGACCCCATGCCGGAAACTCCACAACTCCCTCTCTCGCCTCCGCTTGACTGCGACAATTTGTAGCACCGCCTGTCCCCATGCCTTGTGACCGCCACCACAACTCAATTACCCACGGCCTAACAACAGCCGATGCCTCCACCAACATCGCCTCACTACACAAAACGCAGCGGCGCCCTCAACCAAAGCACTGCCTGGTTGTGTGCAGTAGTACACCTTTCTTTTGCCTACTCGACGCGTTCAAGCTTTTGAAAGAATTTTTTCTGCTCGTCCACTTTTATTTGAAACGTCGGGCTTGTTTCCTTTCCATGCAAGCAACATCAGTTTCCAAGCTCTAGCCTTGCTCGTCTCGAACCCGTGGATGTATATGTGGTATACTGATGCTTGATTTTTTAATATATATTAGGTTTATATTTACATATATGTTACTTATATATATTATAGCTGATATTTGATATCTGTTTGAATGGGTGTCAATGTAGATAATATGTTACACTATATATTGAAAATTATTTTAATATTTGGAAGTAATTTTTGTAATAGCTTTAAAACATATTACGTTTAAATATCCATTGGGAAATCTTTTGAAAAGTGAAATAATATTTATAGTTTGTGGAAAATCTGAGTTAGCCTACTCCTCTTTTGTTGTGTTGTGGAAAAATATATAAGGTTGAGATAATTCAGGTTTGTTTTTTTAATTGTTTAAGACTGTTCGAACCTGACAGCTCTTGAATATATATTTATATATAAAATGGTTATGTTAATATATATATATATATATTATAATAATAATAATGTATATTTATATATGTATGTTTTCCCAAATTATTTTATATAGTGGGTGTTTGTATACATATATGCTTATAATAATATTTATTTTATGCTATCAAAATCTCACGGTCTAGGTCATATGTTTATTATAATATCAAGATGAAGTTTTTGGATTGTTTTGATTCCTTTGTTTATTTTAAAGTATATATGTATTTATGTCTATGATATTATTGATTTTAAGTATGTGTGTGTGTGTGTATGTTTATGTATATGTATTGTTTCTATTTTTAAATATGTGTTCTAAATTTAAGAAAGAAAGAAAAATATAATATAATATACATTTCATTTCAATTTATATCAAGCTGATTTTTGATTTGTTTTCATCGATTCCTAATTATCAGTTTTGTTTTTCAAATTCGTATTCAGCTTACTTCGCTTGAGATTTGTTGCTTGGATTGTATTCGTGATTTAATCTGTTTGCTTGTCTTGTTTTCTCTAGGCTCGAAAGAGGAGAAATCACATACGGTTAACATTCTTATATTTAGTAAATTTAATTCATGAAATGACGATTCAAATATACTGTAAAATTTGAATTGTTAGGTTATTCGATTGTTAAATATGATATGCCATTATATGCCATTGTTTATCTATGACACATGATACCATAATATGTTGTATATATTATATTTAAATTTGTTACTGATGATATATGCCCATTGTTGATATGTTATGTTATTATAACATTTTTTCTCACTCTGCATGTTCCCAGTTAGTTTAGTATTCCCTATGGGTTGCAATGATACATACTCGGATGATATTATAGATTAAAGAAAAATTGTTATGGGTTGAAATGATAAACCCAAGCGATTTTCATTGATTTTGAAATTTTGGGATTGCGAGTTGAAATGATATACACCTATAAATATTAAATTATTGCGGATTAAAATGATAAATATCCGTTCACTTAACCACAGGACAGAAAATTATAGATGGGCATCATTGGTCTATCTTGGAAAAAATGATTGCCAAAGTTTGGAAGGAAATATATGGATTTTATTAAATATTGATTTTTAAATTATAATATAAAGAATTTATTTTAATATATGTGTAAAATTTAGATTTTTAAAATTATATGTTTTGAAAATTTTAAATTTATTAGTTGGTTTTGAAAATATAAATTTTAATACTTTTCTTACAATTTTATTATTTCAAAAATATATAAAATAAGATTTAATACAAAATACATTTAATAATAAGATTTAATTTAATAAAATTTGATTTAATTGGTTATAATATGTTTAAGTATTTATTTAAATTTATATTAATATTTAAAAAATAGATTTTTATTACTTTAACAATAAAAGTTGAGAAGATAAATTAATGCTGACTTGAAATTTAAATTGGTTAATAATTGAATTTTATAAGAATTGATTTGAACTTATAGATTTTGAGATTTTGAAAGATATGATTTGATAACTTGATTTGATAAAAAGTGATAAAATGAATATTCTCAATTTTAAATAAAATCAAGATTGAATATTTAATATTGATTTAAATTTATAAATTGAGATTTTATTTAATTGTTATTAAAATGATTAAGTGAATATTTTCTAATTTGAATAAATTAAAGTTAAATGTTGAAATCTAAATGAAACTTATATTGAAATGTTTGAATATTTAAACTTTGAATCTTATTGAAATTGAAGAGATAATTCAAACCCGGATTTGAAATTGAAGAGATAATTCAAACCCGGATTTGAAATCGATAAAAAATGAAATGATTTATTTAGAATTTAAATTGAATCTTTAACCTTTTAAATTGAAAGTATTGAACTGAGATTGATTTAAATTGAATTTTGGAATTTAAGTTGATTTGAATCGATTTGTGAAACTGGATGAAACAATTCTAATTTTGTAAACTATTTCAGTATAATCTCTTTAAATAAATGTAAACTATTTTTAATTTATAATTATTTTAATATATATACTAATTTCAATATCTAAACTGGTTAAGTTGGTAGGGTTATGATTTAAGAAGTGTTATGATTTCAAAAGTGTTATGATTTCATAAGTGTTATAGTTTCAAAAGTGTTATAACTTTGGAAGTGTTACGATTCTGGAAGTGATTATTATTTAAAGTGAATAATGATATCAAATTGACATCATTTTGAAATGAATATGATATTTTGATACGAAGTATGAACTATTTGAAACGAAATGAACAAGGTGTGAAATAAGCGTTTGGTTGTTAAAGAGACCGGGATCGGATATTGTCATACTCACTACCAATACCGAAAACTACTTTAACAACTGTGTACGTGGTGGAGATTCTAGAACGAAGTAGGATGGTTTGGCGATGATTCTATATAAGGTTTTAGTTCCTTGACTCCCGTTAGTCAACTTGATGTGGCTAAAACAGGAGATATACCGGGCTAAGTGAGTCATTCCTCCTATTGGGCACATTTCTTCGATACCATTCTATTACTTTATGATTTGATTGGGTGCACCTTTGATTTAGGAGCGTGTCTCTAGTGGGCGGTAGTAGCTGCTATGCGTTACTACTAGTCTGGGAGTGCAAACGGTAATTATACCCTAGCATTGCCTCGCGTGCCTTGTCACATGCCTTATCGCGCATTCTACGAGTTTGGTTTGTGTCGTATCTACTGAGTGCTCCTTGATAGCCCACCTACGGGTGGAGTTTACAGTATGTGTATAAACTACAGCATTATATAAAATGTGTTAAAGGGGATATGAGTAACACCTTAATGCTATTTTAATAGTTTACTTTACTGATAGACATATTATAATAGCGTATATTATTATATAGTAGATAATTCCACGGATCCTTAGAGGATGGAAATCCCAAACATCCTTTACGCTACTTGTATTTCAGTTGGCATTTCACTTGAGTTGAATTCACTAGTATAAGAATGTTAATCCTGACGCGAGTGTTTTGTGTTTTGCTTTATGCTCGGGACAGACTGAGCGTCTCAGCATTTGAGACCCACCTATGGAGTCTAAAGCTTCGCTTAAGACGATCGGTTTTGGTCTATTTGGCTTTCCAGTTACTTTAGTTGATTCTAGTATTTTGTTTAGAATTGTCATTAACATTTGTATTAGTTACTTCTGTGTATTTGAGATAATTGTTATATTTTGTTTTAACTTTGATATTTATATAGTAGCTTCATGAACTACTATTTATCTATTTCGTTTCTTGTTGTTTTATTACTCTGTTTCTATGATACTGTGATTGATTTTATTTACTGCATATGCCAAGTTTTGCCAAATATAAATTAACAATCCGTTGTTTTGAACAATTTAAATTTGACAAGAGTGGATGATTGTCAATTTGAACGGTTAAAAATTCTAGGTCATTATAGGCTAAGGCATCCTCTGTCATGTGAAGCCAATAACATCCTTGCATCATTACTTTCTTTACTAATTTTATCCCATTGGAAAGATCCCTGCAAAGCCCTTCATGGGCCATCCTTAGCAATTTGGCCTGCATTTCTTGGGTGGTACATCTCAAGTAAGGTGTAAATTCCCTTTTTCTATATAGTATTAAGTCAACTGTAATATGTGAAGTAGCTTGGTACCTTAATTTTCACGATACATGTCTTTCTTTAGGTAATATGCCTTCCTGTAGATATTTAATCAAAGGTTTCATCTAATTATTGGGATATTGGTCCTAATGGTCGTTTTTTATTCTTTGGAGGCTTCTCCACAACTGCCATTCTCTTGGGTGTTTGCCTTGTCAAATATCAATTGTTGGACTTGAGATCAAAATAGAAATAAGGCATCACTGTTTAATTCCTCCTTTCCTAATTCAATAATAGGATTTTGCTGAAACCCAACAAGGACAATTTTGACTTCAAGACCCCTACATGAACTTGCTAGTTTTTCCAAGGAATTGGCATGTGTGTTCTTCTCTCTTGGTGTTTGGTGTATAGTAAAGTCTTCCAACCTAATTAGCATTTCAAGGATTTTCTTTACGTACTGAGCTAACCAAGCATCCTTGGTTTTGAATACCTTCTTTAATTGGTTTACCAATTGCGAATATCTAAATATCTCAATTCTTGGAATCTTTAATTGCTACTTCAAGGTTAATCCTACTGTAATAGACTCATACTCGACCATGTTGTTAGTTGCAAAAAACCCAACTTCATTACTAATGTAGCCAATGCCCATTCGGTGTAATTATTACATAACCTACCCCGGCTCCTTGCTTATTTGATGCTCTAACAACATATAATAGCTACTTTGGTTCGAGCTTCCTCTCCTTTTCTAGTTTCTCCTCAATAAACACTGTATATTCTACTACAAAGTCAACTAAGGCTTGTCCTTTGATTGATACACATGGTGGATACTCATTATTGTATTGACTTAGTTCCATTCCCCATTTCATCAATCTTTATAATGTTCAGGTTTACTAAGGACTTGTCTCAGTGGGTAATTAGTCAAACCTTGGCTGGGTGCGCTTGAAATATGATCTTAATTTATGTGTCGATAGTAGCAGTTACTATGCTCGCTTCTCTATAATCAGATATCTAGTCTCAGCATCTTTTAGTTTCTTACTTACATAATATGTTGGGAACTGAAATATGCTTTCTTCCCTGATCAGGACTGAATAAATTGTGTATTCTGATACTTCCATATACACGAACATGTTTTCTCCTTCCACTAGCTAGAAAGTATTGGTGTTTTTTCCAAATGGTACTTTAACTCTTGGAAAGCCTTCTGACATTCCTCCGTCCATTCAAAGGCCTTTCATATTTTTTATCACATTGAAGAAAGGAACACACATATATGTAGCTAAAGATATAAATCGATTGCGTGTTGCAATCTCTCATGTAATCCCATTACATCTTTACATTTTTTTGGTTATGCCATATCCTTGATTACCTTGATCTGATCAGGGTTAGCTTACATTCCTCATGCACTTATGATGTACTCAAGAACATTAGTAACTGAATTCTAAAAGAGTAGTTTGTGGATTTGGCTATTCTTATATTTTCTCAATATTCCGAACATTTTGTTCAAGTCCTCCACTTGATCATCCTCTTTTTCATATTTTACAAGCATCCTGTCCACATATACTTTCATGTATCTTTTGATTTGACCTTGAAATATTTAATTCACTAACCTTTCGTATGTTGCCCCATGTTTATCAACCAAATTGCCATTACTATATTACAATGCATCCCTCGTTGATTACAAAACTAGACTTTTCTTCATAAATCTTGAACATAGGAATCTGGTTATATCCTGAATAAATATCAATGAAGGACAGCAATTTATAACCGCTTGAGGCATACACTAACTGGTCAATTTTTGGGAAAGGGTAACAGTCTTTTGGGCATGCCTTATTCAAATCCATATAATCAACACATATCCACCATATCCCATTAGTTTTCTTAACTAAAACTGGATTTGCTAGCCATTTTAATGTAAGAATTTCTCTAATGAACCCATTTTCTAGCGGCTGTTTTATTTCTTCTTGTAATGCCATAGTGCGAACTTTGTCGATTTTCCTCCTCTTCTACTTTATTGGAGTGAACTTGTGATTAATATTAAGTGCATAGAACATTATCGTTGGGTCGGCTCCTTCTATATCAGCATGAGTCCATGCGAAGATGACTTTGTTCGACTGTGGAAATGAGATCTATCTTTCTTTTACATTTTTGTCCTTTTTCTTTCCTACCTTTATGATTTTTGTTGTATCTCGAGAATCGAAGCTTACTTCTTCCAACTCCTCCATAATTATGCATTTTCCAACCTATCTCTATAATCTATAAACCACGCTATCTCTTTTGAAGTATCACTTTTATCTTGATCAACTTAATCTAACTCTACAGTTTTTCTCTTCCTTACCATTAACTTTATTCTTATACTCATTACTTAAGGCATTTTTGATGGACGATTTGCCTGTCAGCCTTAGATATCAATTCTTGGGGACTAATATGCATGGGCTTGAAGGTTTTAGTTTGGTTGTACTTATTTAACATGGGTCCATAATAGGATTCTCCTTCTTTTTTATATTGTTTAAGTGTAGTGAAATACATCTCACGAGAAATAAATTGTTCTCCATGAATAGTTCCCTATCCAGCTTTTGTAACAACCCATCTCGAAGCGGACTTGATTTTTTATCTAATAAAAGACCATCAAACCTTAGGCTCATTTCAAAGATGGTTGTTAATTGGTAAAATTGATCCAATGAGCAATATGCAAAGCTATCAGAAATAACATTTCATAAAAATTCAAATCTCAAAAGTACAACATACCGTATTAAAATTTTGATATCTATGCTATCATAATCTCATGGATGAAAGGATCAAAAATAAGTACCCATTTTATAAAGATTCAAATCTCAAAAGTACAACATATCCAAAAAAAAAATATCCTAAAAACAATAAAAACATGTCTAAAACTAGGTACATCAAAATATATCAAAACATAAAGAGATAAATAAACTGCCATAAGATTTTGCCTCCTCCTTTGTCTTTTAGATCAACATCATTCCCTTAACCTACGTGTTGTTGAGATGACCAGCCATTTTGGATAATTCAAATCGATAATAAATCACACATGTATAATTCAAATTGTCCAAAAAAACATATTATTATTAGAGTTTGCAATTAATTGAAGAAGAGAAGAGAACAACACATAGAATCTCGCAACAGAATGACAAAATATAATAATAACATAAACAGTTCATGAAGCTGTTTTACAATATATATTTGGTTTCCTTTTACAATAAAATCAGAGTTTACATTCAAGAAACAAAACAAAACAATGCAGCAGAATAATTCTATTAAATTTGGTTTACAAGCTCTGTCTTCATCCTCAAGAAACAAACGTCTTTGAAATACCAAAATGACTCAGGATGACCCGAGCATATAGAAAACAATACACTCGAGTCAAGACTACACATTCTTGTGTAAGTAAATTCAAATCTAACAATAAGAGTACAATAACTTAAGAGATGTTCAGGGTGATGACATTCGTTAAACTATCTATATATAGTAAGATACCCTATATATGTAATGTCTATTAGTAACATAAATATTAAAATAGCATTAAGGCTTTACATTAATCCTCCTTAACACAAGCATGTAGTCTATGCAGATACTCTAACACAACCATTAAAGTCAACTGCCAGTGAGTCCTCTATATGCACAACACTAAAACAATATGGTAGTGGTTTTGCATAAGGATAATCATATAACAAGGTATGCGAGCCTTTGCCCAATATAGCATACTACAGTTTACTTACATGACTAGTCGTAACCCCTAACAGCGGACCGCATCCACCAATCTGAAATCAAGGTGCACCAATCAAGTCCTAAATCAAGGTAGTAATATAAAGGAAAGATGTCACTAAAGGTAGCCAACCTATTGGTAAGTTCAAAGAGCTCATGTTTTGGTCATTTCAAATTGACACAATGGTCGAGGTCATTCATTATCGTTCTCTTACTTCATTCCATTTAATGTTCGCTAAATCAACCTCTACTTTTGGAAACATCCTCCTCCTACACAATTATTTAAGTGGTGTTGGTAAAATGGAAGAGAGTACGTTATTTATTCAACCCCGGTCTATTTAATGACCAATCATTCATTTTATAAAGGGTGTAGTTTTATCGACTTAATTTTTATAGCAAAATAAGTTAGGAATTTCAAAAGGTCTTGAACATGAAAAGTTCTCCAATTTACTTTAGAAATATAGAAAAAAAATTCAGAATTTTCCACAAATATTTAATATTTTTAAAAGTCAAATTATGCCATTTTTTACACTAAATAAATTATTAAAGACCAGAATACTTGCACAAAAATTCCAATTTAGATTTCAAAGTTAGTAAAACATTTTTATAGATTTTATACTAAAATCTCATATTTTTCCAAATCAATTTATTGATTTCTGTAATTTCTATACCGTTAATTTCAATGATTAAATCACTAAAATTATTAGATAGCCGAATCAATATATATCCCTTTATTTAATATTCTTTAAATGATATGCATATGTATAGAAAAAGTTTCAATTGAAGATTATGTTTTTACAAAATTTCAATATTTTCAATGAATAAAATATAGAAATTATTTAATGATAATGATGTAGCTTTCTTTACAAAATATTTTTATTTTTTTGCAGTTGAGTTACAAAAAAATTCAATTTAAAATATCTCTTGTTTACAAAACGCCTATTTATTCATATTTAACCAAACAATTTATTCTTATAAATCTACGCCAAAAAATCCTACCCAATTCTGGACTATTTTATTCAGAAAATCATGTATTATAACATATCAAAATTTCGGAATGAAACACATTCATTAAAGAAAAAATTTCAATTAAGGACTAAGCATCGTTTTATTTAGATTTCATATTCAAAGGCCAAAACAATAAAATTTCAGTTTCAAATATTTTATTTCAATAATAAGGTCAAAAGTGTTTGTATTGCACTACTTAATAATATAGTTAATCAACATAACACTTATAACAGTCCATGATGATAGGATGTAATACAGTGTCAACAAAGGGCCATAATACCCAATAAATAGGAATGATGTAGGGTAATGAATTTAAATTAGTGGAAATTAACCACAAGGTCCTCTTTAGAAAGTGCAATTAGTTTTTGTTGGATCATAGGTTTTGATAGCTGACAAGAAACAATAATTCACGAATCTACAAAACTACATCCGGACTCAACGACTCAAAGTATGGTTCGTATAGTTATATATTTTAACAAGATTCGTTAAATGTGTATATAAAGTCTAGTTTAGTGCTTTGTTAAATCTTTCCTCAAGAATCATCATTCACATTCAAATAAACTTGCATGCATATTTTAATCAAAATCAAGTTTTCACAAAATGCATGGAGCGCGGCTTGAACCCGAGTCACTAGTTTAGAAGGAAACCCGGGTCAGTCGACTGAATCTGTGCACTTTCAAATGCACATGCATGATTTAAATTCAGTCAACTGAATATTCTAAGATAGTTGACTGACCATTGTATAACTGCCATATTTTCTGAGTATACACTTCCTTTCGTGAACAGCCTTCTCTTACGTAAAGAGTTGAAGCCATTGCAGTTCGTAGAGATCTCTTCACCAGCAGTTGCAACTTCTTAACTACTATATATGCATGAATTTCAAGATCAAATTACTTCACTGGCTTGCTTATACTTGAATCATATTTACTGAATTAATTACTCTCTGGAATTCATACATTCATTGCTTACAATCACAATTCTATATTTCTAAAAGAATTTTAAAACTTCCTAATCTTCATACATACACAGCTACACACATCATACTTGAGGAAAATATTATAGGAAGGGTGTACTACAAGTGAAAAATTCATGTTATTAGAACACATAAGTCAAGACAATCTACTTTATAATCAAAGTCCTGTTCTGTTACTCATGCGATCAAGTCCTGTTCGGTTGCTCGGACGGTCAAGTCCTATTCGGTTGCTTAGACGGTAGAAGTTTAGTTCGGTTGCTCAGGCAGTGTAAACCTATTCCTCCGGGTTAAGTGAGGGTTGCTAGTTTTAATTCTAGAAGGAGTCTGGGATTAGACGTAGCATGAGAGTTCGAACCAGTACAAAAATTCCTGGTGTCATTTTACTTTACTTCTATTATTATTTTCCACATTAGTTATTTTTATACTCATATTCGGCATCAGTAGATAACATAGTTTATATCGCATTGCCACTACATTTACATTATTTACAACTGGTGAACATTTCGATCCTATAGCATAGCAGTCACTTTCATTTGGTATTAGAGCCAGGAATTCTATCGATCGTCGCAACATCATAGAATATTGGCCAGAAAAAGATCCGATCGAATACAACAAGCAAAAAGCCTGAAACTATCAGAGCAACGACCGATGAGGACCGTAAAAAGGTACTTTCTAATTTAGAGATTTCAGTAAATGAGAATAATGAGTTAGTTATTATAAGCGATAAGATCTCAAAGCTTAATTTTCTTATTTTAGAAAATATGAAATCAATCAAATTTGAAAATGAGAAATCGAAAAATGAGAAATTAGATTTAGAAAATCAACAGGTGTTTTGAAAAAATAATTTAAGGCTCTTAAAGATTTTCTAGACAAATAAAATATTATGTTTGAAAAAGAAAAAGAAAATTTTTCAAAAGAAATTATGGATTTGAGAAGACAAAATGATTTATTACAATCATCTTTAGATAATTCAGAATCTCAAAATTTTCTTCTTCAAAATGAGAACTGTACGTTAAAAAAAGGAGAATTCTGAATTAAACAAGCAAATTGATATTTTGAAAAACAATAATATTTCTTTTGAAAATAATAATTGCGACTTTAAAACTAAATTTGATAAACTTAACATTGAAGTCGCAAAATTTAATAAAAGTCAAAACGATTTAAACATGATTTTATCTAGTTCTAGACCTTTACATGATAAAAGTGGTTTAGGATATAATAAAAATGATCGTAGAAATAGCATAAGATGCGCTTTCATGTATAGTAAATATGCTAGTGCTAGTACTAGATTACGAATAAAGTCCAAATCCATTTTTTATAGAAATTCATATATTGCTATGACCAATAATTTCTTTAGAAGTACAAAATCCTTGACGGGAAATATGAACAAAACTTATCTAAGTATTTGGGTTCCTGTTAATTGGAAAAATAGAGAAACATACATTGATGGTTATTTTGATATGGTAGTTAATAATGAAAATTATATTTATAAAGGTTCAACCACACCCAATTGGGTATGCTATCCTAAAAATTGGAAAATTATAAGAACCTTGCGTATCGCATGCTTTAAATGTTAATTTTTTACTAATACCTTACATTATAAGTAGTAGTTATTTTGTTCTATATTGTTCTATGTTAACACTTATGACGAATACAATTTTTGTCATCATATAAACTCTCTTTTTTGTTGATGACAAAGGAGGTGAAAGATATTGCTCTAACACTATTTGCAGGAATAAACTATGTAAGCACAAATTAAGAGGGAGAAAAGATTAATTATTTACAGGAATATATAGCATAGATCCAGCGAGAGAAATCTATAGCATAATTACAGGAATATATTCAGGGGGAGAGATAAATCAACAAAGCTTGTCGAAGATTCATCCGCAGCAAATGGAGTTATCATCATCAAAAAGGGGGAGAATGTTGGCTCATAGGTTTTGATTACTGACATGAAACAACAATTCACGAATCTACGACTACGAAAACATCCGAACTCAACGACTCAAAGTATGGTTTGTATAGTTATACTGTTATTGCTCACATCGCCTTTGCCGACGATATAGCCTTAGGAATTGTCTCCAAAAGTGATAGAACCTCCATTTAAGTAGGTAATGTTTGTTAGCATCTCTTTGTTTTCTGTCATGTGTTTCGAGCAACCACTGTCCAACATCCATTTTTCTCTCTTTTAAAGTGGTTCTTGCAGAAGATAGAATTAAAATTGGTACCCACTTTTTTATTTGGGTCCTAAAAAGTTAGGTCTTAGGAAACCAAACCCAAGAGGGTTCAAAATTCCTTTTAAAAATAAAAATTTTATACTTGTGAACAGTGTCCATTAACGATTTCATATATTTATTTCTTAGCAAAGAATTTTTTTTTTTAAGAACCCAAATCTTAATTAATTTAGAATAATTTGTAACTTTTGAGATTGGTTTTTCAATAGTAAGAAAGTAAGTTAAGTAAGTGATTTAATCTTTGAAATTCAAGCACATATATAGTAGATAGAGAGTTGCCACTTCTGGTAAAAAGGTTTCAACGAATAGCAATGGCTGCAACTCTCCGGGAGGAAGATAACCTTTCAGAAAGGCAAGCGTCTTTTCAAAAATTTGGCAGTTATACAGAGTTCAGTCGAATTCCTTAGTAGCTTCAGTCGACTGAATTCAAAGTCGTGCTTGTGCAATTGAAAGTGCACAGATTCAGTCGACTAACTTTTGCACTCGGCCGACTGGTCTGTGTTAATTATAAAAAAATTATATTCACAAGCTCAGTCAATTGAGTGCATGAGCTCAGTCGACTTAACTGAGTGTTTTCTGAAGTCTAGTTTTGAAAGCATGTTTTAGAATTTAATTTAAAAAGCCATGAAAACTATAGTATATATGCGAGGACTGAACAACTTGAGGAAAGATTTTAACATAGCTAAAGCTAGACTTAGACTCTAAACAACATATGTATATATGAACCATACCATGAATTGTTGAATCCGGTCTTCGTAGTTTTGTCGTAGATTCATGCATCTTCATGTCGATTGAATTTCTTGTCATTAATCAAAACATAAGATCCAAAATAAATATCTTACCGCATTTCGTATTAAGTCCATATTAGGAAAACTCCTTATACAACCATTAATTGTGGATTAATTTCCAAAATTATCCTTAATTTCCTTCCTATGAATTTTAATGCTAATTACTAACATTTTTATACTATGTGATTAATACACTTTTAATTATATGTTAATAATATATTTATATATTCGTATATATTTATATGTGTGTAAATTAGGCTAATTAAGTATTCTCGAGCGTTTGAAGATTTTGTCATCTTATACTAATCGTTTTAAATATCAAAACTTCCAATTCATACAGATGTACCTCTATACAATGACTTACAAGTTATGTAATATCCTTAGCCAAACAATAGACTCGCATAAAAAATAGAATAAAATATCAAATTTATTTTATACTAATATAGCAAAATCAGCAGTATAAAACTTACAATTTAATCCATTTATATTATATTCAACTTTTACACGTACAATGAAAGATAAGTTCATGTTTAAATCATGAAAATAGAAAGTGCAAACTACAAATCGAAGAACTCGCACATTTCACACCATTTCCTTGCTATTTTCTTTTTAGAATCCCCGTAACGAAAGAGAAAAGTTGAAAGTGGAATAAGATATAAAACATTCAAACTGCAATAACAAAACAAATTCTACTATTTTAATATAACACAACTGAGATAATAAATATAAAAATTGACATTTCGTTTGAAGGTGTTTTGTGGTTTTATTTTTTGGATTTTCATGAACAGAATTCCCTAAGACATAAAACAATTCCAAACTTCTACTTTATAAATACTAAAATGTGAAATACTAGGATTTCCACTTACATACTGTTTCCAGCTTCCATTTAGACTTGATTTCGTCTTTTCTAATTTCTCCTTCTGACCTCTTCTCTTTGAAATATACAACAACTGAATTGTATATAAATTAAATTTACAATTAAAGAATTAGGGAAGAATGAAATAAAAGAATGAACATATATAAACCAATTACCTTATTCCCTTGGATTTTAATTCTTGAATTTAATTAAGGAAAAAGATCGATAGAGTTTGGCTAGCGTTTCCAAATAATTTATGAATAAAAGTCATGGGGCGAGACTCTTATTTATAGTGGTCAGAAGCGCTAAAACCGTTAGATTTAAGTCGATTTAAATAGTAAAATTCATGTCGTTTGTGCTTTTTAAAACCCAACCCGCCCTCTAAATAACGGTTGACCACTCACTATCAAACGGTCGACCACTAATGGTCGACCGGCCATGGTCAGGGGGTCGACCGGTCCTTATTTGGGAAAGTGAATTTATTTTGTTGTCATTTCTTTTTATTTAATTCCTTTTTAAAACTAATGATATTTTTTTAAACGTTAAGTATGCTTTAACATTAAAAATATTTGTTTATTACCCGACTTAATTCTTTTTTACTTTAACATTATTTAGATTTAAATATTGAATTCACTTGATTTATTTAAAATTTAAAAACTTCAAATCTTAATAAATTTTCTATCTAAGCTCCAATATTTATAACGCTACAAATGCAATGATGTAACTTTTAAGGCTAAATTCCTATATTTATAAAATTTTCATTTTTAGTCTTATTATTAATTAATTGATTTCTTATAAATTTTCATGGGGAGTTACATTCTGCCCCAAAAAAAGGATTCATCCTTAAAATTCCTAAGGGGCATATAGTATAACACACACTCTATAACGTAACCATCTACTCACCAAAGTGCATTGCGATTATGTATGCAACATACTATAGATGAACTCGGTGCTAGCATGAATGCAAGATCGTGACAAATAGGCATGTATTCAAGTATCCTAAATATGTATGAAATTTAACATAAATGCATAAATAACAGTAAAAAGTGTGGCAACCATCCCCTACCATCAAATCTAGCAACCATGTTGCAACAAAAATACTAACTTTTGGAGAGAGAAAGTTTACCAGAGAAAAGCTCGAGATGAGACACCTTCATCTTCTCTTCAATTTTCCATCTACTTTCAATCGTATTATCTCCCTATTATACTCAGACCAGCAAAATTTCATTATTATAGAGCTTCCTAGTTCCATGCTCCACTATAAGTGTGGTGGCATGGGGTGCTATCGGCTTCATATCAATATCGACTTACTAATCGGGCTCTATGATGGTGGTGGTGCTATGCAAGAATTTCCTCAATTGTGAAAATGGAAAAAATTTAAGAATTCCAGCTCACTTATTTGGCAGCTCCACTTGAAATGCAAATTTCGCTATTCTTTCCAAGATCGGGAAAGGCCCAACAAACCTTGGTGCTAATTTCCCCGACGTACCAAATCTCATAACATTCCTAAGAGTGGAAACTTTAACAAATATCATGTCTCCTACCTCAAAGTCCAATTCCTTCACCTATTAACATAGGACTTCTGATGGTCCTATGCAGGCTTCATCGCCATCAAGTCGTCTCTATCTTTTCTAAGGTCTTGCAAATCAAATCTGGCCCACGTAGAATTTAGTTAGTGGTTATCTAGCAACAATTAAGCGATTTGCATAGCCTCCTGTATAACGCTTCAAAGATTGTCTTGCCAATAGTTGCTTGGTAACTATTATTGTATGTGAACTCTACTAAGTTTAAGTCGTGTTCCCAATATCCTATAAAATCCATGATGCAAGCTCTTAGAAAATCTTCCAAAATCGTTCACCAATACAGCTTGAACTTCGGTATGTGGATGGTAGGCGGTGATAAGATTCAACATCGTTCCAAAATCTGATTGCAAACTCCTCCAAAATTCGTTAGTGAATAAGATGTCCCTATCACTTACAATGCTAATTGAAACTCCATGTAGTCATACTACTTCCTTGCTATAAATTTACATATAGAATTTGCAGTCCTATTACTCCTAACTAGAACAAAGTTGGTGCTTTCTGTGAGTCTATCCGCTATAACCCATATAGCTTCATTTCCTCTTTGCCTTATAGGAAATCTATCTATAAAATCCATCGATACATGCCCCCACTTCTAAGTGGGTACTTCTAGCATTAATAATAGTCCATTGGGCTTCAATTGTTCCACCGTTATCTTTCGGCACTTCAACCATCTAGAGACAAATTTGGCTCCATTTTCTTTATCCTCGGCCAATAGAAAATTCGCTTCATGTCCTTATATATTTTATCTCTATAAGGGTGAATAGTCATCTGAGAATGGTGACATTCAATCAAAATATCCTCCAACACATCTTCCACCATTGGAACACAGAAGTGTCAATGCCTTCTTAAACATCCTCTATCGTCAATTGCATATCTACCTCTGTGAGGGAAATGCTCTCATGTACTTATCTTGTCCAAAATGCCGATTATCGTTGCATCTTCCTTCTGCTCATGCTCGATGTGGTCCAATAATGCTAGTCTAACTTCCATGGCTCCCAAATAGCCTAGAGTGTGTTCTGTTGGAGGTTAGAATTGTATTTTGAGAGGAACTCTAACTAACTCCACTGAAAATAGCACCTAGAGTAGCATGCCTCCGCTTTAGGGCATTAGCGACGAAATTTCCTTTTTAGGGGCGTACTTTATCTCAAAGTCATATGATGCTATGAACTCCATCCACCTCTGTTGCCTAAGATTTAAATCTTTTTAGGAAAATAGGTATTTAAGAGATTTGTGGTTAGTGAATAACTTAAACATTCTCCCAAAAGATAGTGCCTCCACATCTTCAAAGCAAATACGATAATCGCTTATTCCAAGTCACGAGTTGGGTATCTCGTATAATGGTCCTTTAACTGCCTACTTGTATGGGCTATCACCCTTTCTTCTTGCATAAGAACAACTACTAGCCCCGTACCATAAGAGTCATTATAAATAGTGAAAAGTTTTGTCCCGCCCATAATAGTAAGTATTGGCGCATTAGTCAATAGTTCCATGAACTTCTCGAATTCCATGCATTTCTCATCCCATGCAAAAAAAAAAGATTTTTCTTAGTTAAGCGAGTTAGTGGGACTGCTATCTTTGCAAAGTCCTTGATGAACTTTCTATAATAACCCGCTAGCCTAAGGAAACATCTAGCTTTCGTGGCATTCGTTAGAATCTTTCAGTTTTGAATAGCTTCCACCTTTGTGGAATACACAGACAATCCCCTCTCAAAAACAATATGACTGAAATTTTACCTCCTTCTTCCAAAAGAGATACTTTGAGTCTTTGGCTTTTAGTTGGTGCCTTGTCAAGGCCTCTAGTACCCCCTAATGATGTTAATCTCAACCTCACTTTTGAAGAACACTAGAATGTCATCCATAAACACTGCGATGAACTTATTAAGCTACCCCCTAAAGATTCTACTCATCAAATCTACAAAGTATGCAGGGCATTTGTCAACCCAAAAGGCTTTACTTTCCATTCATATAGTATGTTCAAAGACCAAAAAAGTGGTCTTCTACTTATTGTACTGAGCTATTCTCAATTGGTCAAATCTCATGGCTAAGTCCAATTGGGAAAAGACTTTGGCTCTAACAAGGTAATTAAAAAAATCATCTATATCTCCTCCTTGTAACTCCTCAACCACACAATCCTCCTATCATAATTTAAGATGGCCCTGTAGTAAGATAACTAATTCATCCCTAAAATAAGTCCATATCCCTCGAAACCAAGAACATACGCATTACATATAAGATTAACATTGCATATATCCATATCTAGGTCTTTACAAGTTAAAGAAAGGTATGTCTACCTATAAATAGGATTTGACATGACTATTGGGTTGGTGACGACTTGGGATTTTAGACTCAAGGAGTTAACTACATTTCTAGCTATGAATGAATGTAATGCTCCTGAGTTAAATAAGGTACGAATAACATTTCTAGAAATAACATTTGTACCAACCATTGCAGCTTTTCCTAATCCTTAGGCGAAGGTCTACTTAAGATAGGTACAGCCTCAATGGCATAAGTTTGTCCACTTTATCCCTCCTTAGCTAGCTTCGGACACTGATTCTTATAATGTCCTTTCATATGGTGCAGTGGTAGCATCTTCCTTCAAACTTCTCCCTCATTAAGCTCGCCCTACACTCCTTAGCAACATGTCCCTTCTTCTGACACCTATGGCAGGTTATACTTTCCTTCTTAATCTTCCCCTTGGTCTTCTTGTGTGCCCAAAATCCTCACTTTTTAGCTCCACCTTGATTTTGAGCCGTCCCACCTTCTCCTTTTCTTCATTACCAGTAGTCTTCAACAGGGCCAATTCAACTATCATCTCATAAGTGGCACCCATAGATACGTTGGTCGGAAGTAGCTCCTTACATAGGAAATTCAGGTCTTTAACAAATGTTATAGCCTTCTTCATGGGGGTAATGGTCTAACTCAATCCAAACTTTGCTGGATCCATTAACTTACTGATATACTCCTTCAATGCGGAGTCTTCCTGCCTAAGTTGTATAAACTTCTCCAATTGCAAACTTGCTTCAGCTTTGGACATGAATCGTGACTCAAAGCGAGTTCTAAATTCAGCCCTAGTGGTTTCTTCCTCTGCATTCTCCTTAGCCACTATAGTCCAACAGTTTAGAGCCTACCTTTTTAAATGCCATGCAGCCATCCTCCTCTTAATTTGGTCTCCCCATCCAAGCTCTCGAAATATACATTCATGTCTTCATGAAACTTTCAGCTACCGTATACACTCTTTCTTTCATATTCTAGAAGCTTTACATAATTTTGGAAAATCTAGCATGCAATGTGCTCTTTAGCAGGTAGGGCAGTGGGTGTTGTGGGTGCTGTGGGTGTAGTTTGTTGAGGAATGGGAACTTGCCCTACATGGCTTAGGTATTGCTTGAACCACTCAGGCATCCCCTAATGGTGGGTAATTCTTAGGAAAAGGGGTTCCCAGTCTTAGAGGAATGGTTTTTAGCCATTATCAACTATCTATAGATTTAAACTTGTAGTAACAACTTCTTACGATAATATTATTTATTAAAAATAAAGATTTTTTTAGTGTGTTGCGCATGTTTAGAAAAGTGTGCTTATATATAGTAGCATTTTGTAAAATACTTTCAAAAATACAAAATATATTCTCTTACGTATGCTAACCCTCATTGATCGAAGTGAACTAAGCATTGATACCAAATGCAACAATCCACCTCGAAACGACCTTATCTTCGATCTAGTAAAAACCCATTGAACCTTAGGCTTGTTCCAAAGCTTACTATTGATTGGTAAAATTAATACAATGAAAAATATATGAAAATTTTTATCCATGCTATCAAAATCTCACATTGGAATGAATAAAATATAACATCAAAAATAAGTACCCATTTCATAAAAATTCAAATCTCAAAAGTACTACGTATCATCTTAAATATCCAAAAAATACAATATCCTAAAAAGAATAACATATCAAAAACACAAATAGATATATAAACTACCACAAGATATTGCCTCCGCCTTCATCTTTTAAATCAGCATTATTCCTTTAACCTATGTGTTGTATTGATGAGAAGGTTAGAACAATAATGTCTGATTAATGAAATCTCAGTTCTTACCATAATAGTATTTGAACAATATCATTTAAATAAGAAATATATCTTACGCATCGTATACTATATCCTACATAGAATACCTCCAACTGTAGACCCAAAGGTCTTTCCAGTCTAACTCTATAATGTACCTTTAATTGTAGGCAAAAAGCCCTTTCAATTCCCACGCAACTACCATCAGGCGTGTCCTAGCAATGTAAGAGAAAGTACCCAAGCCACTTAATACCTTCTTAATAGGAATTAGGCACCCTTCGACCATTTAATGCCAATATCCTTGGTAAGTCCCTTTCATTTAATACCTAACTCAAGGCGGTCCCCTCTTCAGTACACCCTAATCGAAACTGCTTGAAAACTCATCATGCCAGTTAATGCTTCTTTATGGGATGAGGGGAACCCCACAATAACCACTTCATATCTCAACCTCAAAGCTACCCCATCCCGAGATTCCCTACTACCGCACATAAACGATAACCTCGACCATTTAATACCTCTCAAGTGGGAACAAGGCAGACCCTATAACATCACTTAATACCCCCCAATCCGGAAGCAAGTCCTACGCATTATGCCCCATAAATCAAACTTTGATATCTTACATTAGTTCGACTATACGTAAGCACTAGGCAGCCAGATTAACAAGGCGGCCTTACCCTAAAGATTTCGGACTAACCTCGCGACCATCATAGTACTTATTATAAGCGACGTCTCACATCAATCTCAAAGTCACACCGATGGTAGCCATATTAGCTGGGAAGGCTTCTGTGTGCTTTTGACTGACCTCGCATCCCACAACTTAGTCATAATTCCACTTTTCTAATGTATACCATATACACCTCATCGCATTTCATATTAAATGCATATAAGGAAAACTTCTTATTCTGCCTTTAATTATGGATTAATTTCCATAATTAACTTAAGCTTATTTTCTATGGGTTTTAATGCTAATTAATAACCTATTTATACTACGCACTTAATATGTTATTAATTATATGTTAATAATATATTTATATGCTAATATATATTTGTACATATGTAACTTAGGCTAGCTAAATATTACCGAGCATGTGAAGATTTTACATCCGATGCTAGTCATTTCAAATGTCAAAACTTCTAATTCATTAAAGTCTACCTCCATATAATAACTTGCAAACTATCTAATATCCTTAGCCAAATAATAGATTTGCATAAAAAAATAGCATCAAATACCAAACTTATTTTATACTAATATAGTAGATTCAGCACCTATAGAACTTACAATTTAAACCCTATATACTATATTTAACTTTTACATGTACAATGAAAAAGGAGTTCATGTTTAAATTACAGACATAGGCATTATAAACTACTAATAGGAGAATTCATACTTTGCACACCATTTCCTAGCTATTTTTCTTTTAGAACCCTTTATAGCAACAAAAGAGAAAAGTTGAGAGTGGAATAGAAAATAAAACATTCAAATTGCAATAATAAAACAAATTCTACTATTTTAATATAAAATAATTGAGATTCCAATAAACATAGGAACTGACATTTCGTTTTGGGAGTATTTTAGGGTTTTAGTTTTAGGTTTTTGTGAACAAAATCCCTTAAGGCATAAAACAATTCCGAACTTCTACTGTACAAATACAAAAAATGTGAAAAACTAGGATTTCTACTTATAGATTGTTTTCAGTTTCCTTTTGGATTTGATTACACATTTTCCTAATTGCTCCTTCTGACTTCATTTCTTTGAAATATACAACGATTGGATGGTATATAAATTAAATTATAATTCTGGGATTAGGGAAGAAAAAAAAGAACGAATATACATAAACTGACTATCTTGTTCCTTTGGATTTGAATTCTTGAATTTAATCAAGGAAGAAGATTGACAGAGTTTCGCTGGCATTCCCAAATAATATATGAATAAAAGTGAGGGGGCTAGCCTCTTATTTATAATGGTTACAAAGCGCCAGAACCATCAGATTTAAGTTAATCTAAAATAAAAAATCTGAGTCGTTCATGCCTAAAAAACTGTAGCTGCTGTCACAACACCGGTAAACTACTCACCATCAAGCGATTGACTGCCAGCGGTCGACCGGCCATGATGAAAGGTCTACTGGTCCCTATTTCGGAAAGTGAATTTATTTTGTTGTAATTTCTTTTTATTTAATTCCTTTTTAAAACTAATGCGAACATTTTCTAAACATTAAGGAACCCTTAATGTAATAAAATATTACCTATTTAATTCTTTTAATGGTAACATTGTTCAAACTTAAATTTTGAATTCGTTTATATTATATTAAATTTAAAAACTTCAAACATCAGTAACTTTTCCATTTAAGCACCGACTACAAAGCTTTATATATGAAAGTCGATAGGAAAATTGCCATAAACACAATGGTGCAACTTTCAAGGCCAAATTATTAAATTTATAAAATTCCCATGTTTAGTCTTATTATTAGTTAATTAATTTCTTGTAATTTTCATGTATTGTTACAGTATTGCATAAGACCTTCACCATAAAATGTTTTGGGTAGATGAAAGCATTAATTACATCAAGTATATATCGTCCAAAGAATGCATTGTAGTAAGATGGTTGATTCCTAACCAAGAATAAAGTTTCAAACATCCTTTAGTAAGGTGGGTCCCAATTCAGACAAGTAGTTTTATTGGACCGGTTGGAATAGAAACATTGTTGTTGAATCCAAAGATTGGTTCCAAACTCGGCTCAAATTTTTCATCCAAAATTCCCATTTAGTCTAAAGGACTTTTGAAAATGTCATTCACCACGCTTCCTATATCAGGTAAAATTTTTGAGACAAGTGAGAGTCCAATGTGGGTAGTTCTTATAAGCGGTCATTATGATGGTGCCTCACTCCCCTTAATTCCCTTGGTATTATTACCAAATATGAAATTTGAGTAGGACTTTCGAAATATTTTAGAGGTGATTCCTCACTTATCAAGTAGATGCCTTCCTTGGGTTCCTTTACGTATATGTTCCTCACTTATTTACCCATTCCAGTTATGTGCTACCATCTATGGGTTACATTGATACAATCAATTGGCTGCAACTGGTCTTCGTGGAGCTTACCTTTCCAAGATGCTGTGTTGTTAACAGGTATTTTCTCATTATGAGATGATTTTTGATCAGTCGTAACAAACTCCTTGAGTGCTCCTCTTTTAATCCTATTTTGAATAATCTCGGTTAGAACTGTACACTCATCGGTCTTGTGCCCGTTTACTTTATGAAAAGCGCGATAGTCTCCTCCTCCGTTTGGTTCATGATCTATTCTTAACCTGATTGAGGTAGGTAACCATGTTCATCTTTAGTAAAAACATATATTAGAAGATGGGTTGGTTCAGTTCAACAGAATTGGCCTTAGTGAATTCATCCCCATCTTCCTTTTTGTCTGGAGATGAAAAGTTCGCTCTTTCTTTTCTTTTGTTGTGGAAAATCTCGTCCATCCATACAAATTTAATGGCTTGGAAATGAAATTCTTGAAGATCCTTACGTCCATGAATATATAGCATTTCCAAAATGGAATGTTTTCAATCAAGCCTGATTTTACTTCCATAAACTTTTCGCAGTCACCTAGTCTTTCTGCCTTATTCACTTATAAATTGAATCGTTTAAGATAATCCCTCGCAATTCACTTGGCCTTTATTTTATATTGGCTAATACAATGTCGTGATGGTTAGCTCTTTTGAGGTATATAATTAGGCTGAAAACTCATAAAAAAATTACTCCCACTACAAGAAATCTGACATTTACCTACTAATATATATGGGTAGGTAAAGGTAGGTAAAGGTAACCTTTATCTACTAAAATTTAATGGTAAGATTTATTGGTAGGTACATATTGCCAATATTATAACATTTTGGAAGGGTGATTATCTATTAATAAATATAAGTAGGTAAAAAGTGTTACCTATGCATATATTGGAGGAAAGTTTTTGCAATTGGCACTATATTTTCCTCATATCATTTTAATTTATGATTAAAAACAACATTGAGTTGTGTGATGATGTTTCAAAAAAACCTTACCTTAGCAATTTCGTTTTTGGAATGAAGATTTCATTTGCATATCCTACCAATGTTCCATGTACAACCAATTATTTATTATTTATTATTTATTAATAATTATTTTGAAATATGAAATAATTAGCAGTTAATAATTGATAAATAGTAATTAAATTTTAAATAATTAATACTCAATATTCAATAGTCAATATTAATAACTTTACATATATTGCCATATTTTTTTAAACAATTGACTATTAAAATGTAAGTGTCGCAATTTTTATAAGAAGTTTCACAATTTCATACCAATATGTCATCATCCAAAATGGCTAAAACATATTCTCCCCGGTTTATTAGAGAAACAAAATCCATACCATCCCCTCGAACTACAAATCTAACCGTTTATTTTAAACCAAATCTAACGGTACAAATCACAATCCGCATATTTCCTTTTTATTGGCTACACTATAAACCGACAGGAACCACTATCCCCCATTGAATCCCTCACATCTCCATTCTCCAAAGTACTATTCAGATCCTCAATCGTCTCGTCTTCCCAAACCTTAATTCCTAAATTAATTGAACAAATTTGTTAATTTCACTATGGCAGGAAGAGACGCTATAAGAAAAATTATGTTTATACAAGAAAAAATGTATCATGCTAGGTAATTTAGTTTGATGCTTCTCGATTTCAAAGGATTATAGATTGGATTTATTATTGTAGCCTTCTATCTCTACGTCATATTTTGCAAAAAATATTCTTTTCAAATCGAAGTTTTCCTCAAATTTAGGCGATTTCTTTCTAGATCTCAATACTTGGTCCCTTTTTAATTAGGATCACGTCAGGTAATTTACTTTTAGTACTTATTCCAAAGACAACATCCTGATGAGGTTGTAGGGTATCTAACTATAGATGGTTGCATTATAATATGTGTATGCTTCTAATGTGAAAAAAAATTCCTCTTTCCCACCAATTTGTTAATTTCATATTTTCAGAATAGGATTAGTGAATGAATCATATGGTAAAATTGAATTAACGAGTGAATGAATCACAAAAGTCAATAAAAGGTAAGTTCTTTAATTATGAATTTCGTTTAGTTGTATAGGCTTGAATCACAAAGTTATTATCAGGCTTGCATTTATTATTTCTCATAATTTTGATCAGTAATTATGGTCATTGGTTAATAGATCCAATATTTCATACCTCTAATCTATTGTTATAGCTTTTCTTTATAAATTCCTTTCGGATGTCACATTTAGGTTTAGTTATCAAATTTACTAGCTCCATGAAGGCTTTAAGATTATGCACATAAATGATATATTGGTATTTGTACAGCCAATAAATATAACTTTTATACCAATATCTTTTTTCTCCCTAGAGATACGCAATTTTTGCCACTATATTTTTCTAAAATTATCTATAGTTTCCACAGATTTATCCCAATGCAGTTTTAGATTCTTTCCATTTCTAAAATATGAGATTTTTGAAGAAATTTCTATGTCCATATGAGATTATTTGGGATTAGCTTATGGTTTTTGTCTCATTTTGTTCCTAAATTAGAAATAACTGATTATGGCAGGACATGTAGTAGATTGATTTTGAAATATTTTTATTTACTGCAAAATTAGAGAATAAAAGCAATTAGATTTTGTACATCTCTTACTTCTATAATCAGAAGTAATTGATTGTTTGTTTTACTAAATTAATTATTTATAATTCACGGGCTTTTTAGCTTATATTTAACTACAAAAAGCTCGTACACTAAATTAAAGAATTAATGTTGTAATTTTGGTAAATAATGTAACTTTAAACGCAACTTAGAATTCCTTTTTCTTTGTCATAGTTTATTGAATAGATTGATCTAAAGTTATTGTATTGATTTGTGCATGGACGGATCTAATATATGCTTAGCTATGGCAATTTTCATGTTTGTATGTCTCAAATATGTACAATTACCATTTTTGATTAAATGTCTTTGAAATTAAGAATAGTGCAACATTGATATTTATGATATTTTGCTAAATAGACTCAATTTTATGTTATTTCCAAGTCCATGTTATTTTCCTAATAGGTCTGTGCTTTAAATGATATCGTTTTTCCTTAAATTTTACCAACCTATTTTTATAAGTGTTATAAATACTATATATGGTCTTTTATTCCTAGGAATGTTTGGGAATATTATATGTCTTTTTAAGATTCGATATGTTATGCATTTCCGATCAATTTTCTATGTCCATCCCATTTAACCTTTAAATTATTCCCTGGTGGGACCCACGTCATAGTTGAGTTTCAAAATGTTTTCATTACTATTAAAACCCACTATTGTAGAAGTAAATTAAAAGATTTTCTTACTACTTTATAATTATATCATTTAGTTTGTCTTACATTTTAATTTTTTTATAGTTATCTCATTGATTATTCATTCTACTAAATTAATTATTTCTAATTTATAGGCTGTTTAGCTCACGTTTGGCACAAAAAGGTCCTCACGTGGAAATTTGTTTATCCAACAATAATGATGTAGTTTGCATTAAAATGGTAAATTTAACCGTCCTTGCATTATTATTACCACTAATATTTAGTTGTGATAGTGTTTTGATCCAATTAATTTAGTAATGTTGTAATATAATGGTAGATTCAATATATGCCTAGCTATAATAGTTTCCATCCACCATAAATACCTATAGAAGAATAATTTTTAACTGATTATCATACCTATAATAAATTATAGGCATAACTTAATCAATAAAGTTATGTAATTTATTTGGTTTTCATTTATTTCTAAATATATATATCAGTATCCAAATAAATAAGTATTCTAAATGAGATCTTATTACAAAAATTTCACCAAACCTATTATTATTGATTTTATTAGGTGCTTTCGATTCTAAACTTTTACTCAACTACTAATTGGTGATTCAAAGCATTAAAATGGTTTTTTTTAGTTAGACATACTTTTTACTCAAATATGTGATGTTGCTTCTTAAGTCACTTTCATTTAGGTTAGTCTCTTTCTATCCTAGTCTCAATATAAATTTATACAAAAGTATACATATACTTATATCTACTGTTTGACAACATTTTAATATCATCTAATTAGGGTAAAAATCTTTCACATGTCTCATAATTTTTCCTAAATAAGGAAAAGGTATTTTTATTTTTACTAGTACAGTGCATATTGCATATTGCTTCTTGTGTGTACCAAAATTGGGCACAACACTCTTTGAATGTGTCTAAAGAGATCAAATGAAAAATATAAATGGAAAATGAGGAAGATCTAATAAACAAACCAATGATAAACAAGGAAAACACATAGAAACACATAGATTTAGAGTGGTTCGGCGTGTAGCATACGTCCACTATGAAATGGCTTACTTTTATTAATTTTTACTTGCTGGTTACAATGAGTTACAATAGTAAAATTCAAGTACAATGGTGATTTCGGCAGAGTCTGGACGTCCAAAAGCCAAAAGTTCTTTTTCAGCAGGTCTTGGGCTGCTATTTATAGGCGTAGGCAGCAAATATCTCGCTCAGATCTCGGAAGACCTCTTCTCTAACGTAGGTGGGCCCATGTGATCAACCCTCGGTCGTTTGAACTCGATCCGTGATCGATAAAAATGAAATTCATATCGATCAAGATTTCATCCAATCGAGTCGAGATCGATTATGAACATTCCCGAGGTTGTACGCAAGCTCCTATGAAAATTTGGTGGCATTTCCACTTGTAGATTTTGAGTTATGATCGATGCAAGTTTGGATTTTTCAAAGGCTGTTGAATTCGCATTGCTTCCTGTTCGCAATGATCTTTTCGCATCGCTTTAGGAAACATGATGTCTGATGATGTGGCGCTAACTTTTCGGATTGATCCACTTTTTATGTTGAGTGACCAAGTGCTCCACTTGAATGTGTTTTGTTCGTATCGACCCGAGACATTCCCTTCGTATCGCTTTATTGCACTTAACTTCGCATTGATCCCTCGCACCCAACTTTGTATCGATCCTTTACAATTATTTCGTATCTATACGAACTTATGTTCTTCAAATCGATAGTTTAGAGGCAATTTCATATCGCTTATTGATTGTTGATTTCATATCGATCTGTGGCTGATCAATACGAAGCATGTTAGACAGTGGATCGATATAAAGTGGACTCACGCGTTACTGCAGATGGATGCGAAGTGGGTGAGTTTGGATTGATATGAAGCGACGTGCACTTGATGGATACAAAATAGTGCTCATCTGATCGATACAAAGCCATGCGCATTTGATGGATTCGAACAGGATCGATGTGAAGGAGGTTTCTCTGTGATTTCTTCATGGATACGAACAAGGTTATTGCTTGATTTGCATCGATCATATCTTGAGCATACGAACTCCGATTGACTTGAAATTCGACACGCAGGATTTCATGGCTTTGCTAATCATGTCATATCAATTGTAGCCCGATCCGGACTTGGGCAAAATTTACCAGCATCCATAGCGAACCTGTGTATAACCGCTTTTCGGGATGAGCTGTCTTTGATCTCCGGTCGATTCCTTTGTATTGCGGCCAAGCCAAAATGCGGGATAACATTTTCCCCCCAAAGTACATCTTATGATGACATGACGTGCTTTGAAAAGATGCAACCTTCATTCTGAAAAGTTCAATCTGACTTGTTGAATGGTTGTTGTCTTTTCATCAAAAGATGTAACGTTTGATTGATCTTCAGTAATATAAATGACGAACTGTTGGCTGCTAATTGTTGTATAGCGCACTGTTGTAAATGAGGGTTGAATGATAGCAAACTATTGTTTGTTGTTGTAATTATCATCATGTGAGCATTCAATTCTTGTGAATTTTTTAAAAATTGGATGTTAGTCCGCCATACATGTTCTTATGTTAACCGGACTCCCATTAACATTCGCATGTTCACGAGTCATTGTTAGTTTTTTCGTATCGAATTCTGTATCGATACTCTCCTGAATCAATGTGAAATTCGAGTTGTAACGACGCTTGACGGTTTTTTGGTGTATTTCTTTGTACCGATAGGGATCGATACGAATTGGTTGATTTTTTTACATGCCTTGTATCGATGGATACGATTACTAGTGGACCTCAGAGCAATGCATACAAAGTTGCCATTTCGCATCGATGGATTGATGATGGGTCGGAATGGTCCAAACAAGTATCCGTTGTCTTGTTCGTATCGATGAGAGCGGAGGGACACAAATGGCTGTGGTCTGAATCAATGGTAAATGGATATGAACAGGTTACTTGTATTGGTGAAGTCGTACGAATCTCTACGGGCTTCAAAGTGACAGATTCGAAATGATCATTTTGTATCGATAAATTGCTTAGGGATACAAATTGGTTTCTTCTTATCAATTATGGTGTAGACCTCTTCAACCGGTCAGTTTGTACTGGGATACAAATCGTCATTCGCCTTTCACACACACACACACACACAAATATATATATATATATATATATATGCGATTTTGTACTTAGAAAAATTTACTTGCTCATTCGTTTCCAACTCTTTGTATTGATTTCCCGACCAGGAGAAAGAAACTGTCTTCGTTCCCAAATTACTCGACTCCTTAATTCTCCGATTTAGCTACCTTAATTTGGCATTTAACCAACAATCTCTTGCTAGGAACGACAAGACTTGAACTTTAACGTCATTTCATTCGTATTCGCGGCCAAATCTGGTGAAATGGAGGCCAGAGATGGTCGAAGTAAGGTCGAGGAAGTAGGAGATGTTTCCTGTGCTGCTTGAGTCAATCGAAGAAGATGAAGTGTAGATGGATACGAAATGAAGCCTCTTATATCGATCTTGGATGAGGGGATATAATTTGGATTGATCTGATTGCACTACAATTCATATCGAACGATGGAAACATTTTGTGTCAATAGATGGTGGGCTTTCGTATCGATCAACTAGTGGTGGTCTTCATATCGATCTAGGGTGATCAATACGAAATCCAGGGTCCAACGATCGATACGAAGCAGAGGGAGTTTTGTATCGATATGAAGCGACTTTCATGTGGTCGATACACAACATTATTCCACGATGGATACGAACCCTTGTTTCCTCCGATGGATACGAACTATGCTGCTAGCGAGCGATACGAACTAACTTCATGGGTGATCGATACGAATTATCCATTTGGGGATCGATTCAAGCTTTAACTTGACAAAGATGAAATCTTTTACACACTTGAAAATTTAACTCCGACAAGCTTTTGCCTTACACAATTGGACTTAATCGTTTCACTGCACGTTTGACTGCCTTTTGAAGCTTGTCGATGGAACTGTAACTTGACAAAATTCTAACGAACTATAACTTGGATCGATTTTTGATGTCCGGATGACACGGGTATAACGGTCGACGATGATGGTCACTCCAGTTGAATTTCGAAGTCTTGTCGTTTAAACATTTTCCCAAATTCTGTAGAATTATTATATAGCACCGCACTATACAATGCATTCATGCACTTCACACTGGGGAACACACGGGCTTATTATCATCAAATGATGGTTTTTACTAAGTTGATTAGTTATGGAAGTTGGAAGTTCGCAACAACGGAGGGCTCAAAGTCCACTTCCCCCATAATAGAGATGCCGGCCATTGCAGCCGAAGTCATAAGTCCAACTTCGGCCGAGTTGCTAAAAGCAACTTTTATCGTGAATCCACAAGATTATGTTCCATCCAATATGTCCAAAGATTTGTTGGTCCGAATATGCTTAAAACATGGTCTACCATTAGACGACGGTCTGCTACCCGGACCGAATGACAGGCCACACGCTCCCCCAGAAGTATTCACCACTTTTAACAAACACTCGTGCACAGCTGGAACGCTTCCTTCATTCAACCAGTATATTTGAGAAGTCTTAGCTTTCTTTAGAATTGCTCTATCGTAGTTACATCCACATAGATATGCACTGCTGAACAGTCTATTCATTGTTTTTATGGAACATCTCTTTCGTCCCCCGACTTCGGAAGAAGTCACATTCTTGTTCAATGTCAAGAGTCGGGAAGACAACCCTTCAATATTCCTAGAGGCAGTTAGGAATTTCCAAGTGGTGACTGGATCCTGGACCAAGCTTAGATACTTCAAGATGGAGTGGTTCTATATTCGGTGCCCTCCAGGGTTCGCCAGTCGGTGGTTAATCAGATGTAAGTACCGCAATTTTTCTAGTAGCTAACGAAATAGTTGTAACCGATGCTGAATCCAACATTTTCCTTCCTTTACAGCCATAATTCCATGACCTGAAAGCGCCCACTTTAAAGAAATTGTACGGATTCTTCAATAGGTTTCGGGCGAGATGAGAGAAATTGACTCGGTGCTGACAGATAAAAATTTGTGGATTGTTGGGCTAATCGATCAAAAACAGAGCATAAGACTTGAGGGAGTGCTTAAGGAAGCCCCGGAGAGACGGGCTAAGAGTAGAGAGCACGGGATCGTAACTACTGAGGAGGGTGATGAAGAAAATATGCCCAGCAAAGACGAACCCATAACCGGGCCTCTAGACAACTCTCAAGATTTAGAGGCAAGGACGAAAGGCAAGGCAGTAGCACATAAGCGTCATAAGTCTTCGAGATGTAAATCCGTAGTCATGTCCTTACCAGCCTCCAGTGTCAGAATTTTGGAGGCTCCTCCCTCGCAAGTGGAGAATCCTTTTGAAGGACTCACCGACATTCCAATTTCGGGCAATGTGTCGCTCCAACACGACACCAGATTGGAAGGGCTTCAAAGCATTTTAGATTTAAGCGAGTCACTTCCTATAAGTGTGGCAGACATAACCAGTTGGTCTGGAGGTTTAGCATATGCATACATACACTTCACAGCACTACACGATTTCCATTCATAAGTTGTTCATTTCTGGAGATTACTGATTATGCTTTTCTTCTACTATTTTATCAATACGATGACTAAAGAGAATCTATGCTAGGAAGCCTTCACTTGGCACGCCAAACATCCAATTAATATTACGAGTCTCGTAGGAGGGAAGCTGATAAGACCGCGATCGCTGTTATTCAAGCCAGGAGCATTATAAAAGGGAGAGGGATAGAGAATATTGACATCAATCCCGATCACGCTCTCCACCTCCTCGAGCTCCAACACTAGCCTTCGGTCACGGGAAACAACTCTTAGAGCCTCCACGCCAAAATCCATCTTCTCAAGTTCCTAGGTCAGATACACAACGTCGTAAAACCGTAGCTGAAACTCCCACTATCACTGAACAAGCTGTCACCGAGCCCACTGGGGAAGGAGCAATCAGAATCGCTAAGTTGAAAAAAGACTTGCCAAACATTTGTTTCGATGGCTTCATCTTCCCTCTGCATTTAAAGAGAATTCAAGTTGAGGCGGAACAAACTATGCATGATTACATCCATGATGTTTACAACTAATATAGGGAGTGAATGAAGATTGCGGATAAAGCATTAGCAGTGGCCTTTGAGCAGGCAAAAACAATTGAAAAATTAGAAGTTGGTCTCACTCAAAAGGACCGCATAATACAAGTGCTTAACAATGAGACACATTCTTCCATGAAATCCAAAATAGAGGCCTATAAGAAAGCCGACGAGATAAATTAGTCTACGGAAAGGATGCGACATATGCATTTTGTTTGGTTGAGGAGATGGGCCATCGAAATACCACTATTATGGCCAAAAGGGATACTGCGCTGAAGGAGTTTGAGGAGCTTAAGGCCAAATTTTTTGAAATCGTCAAGGAGAAAGGCGATGCTAATAAAGTAGCTCAGGAGGCATGTGAACAAGGTGTGGTGCTCCGAGATGAGAGGGACGCGGCAGCACTTAAAATTCAGGAAGCCAAGGCCAGGGTCGAGAATGAAGTGAGGATGGCGGAGACCAGTTGGAGGCCGATATCGAAGATCTTCTTGTCACATACAACACCCACGTTTTGAAGCACCGAAATCTGACCTAGCTCGATAACTGTCCATCACACTTATATAGTGCGTATGGGGCCATTTGGTGGAAGATGATAAGGCTGAGATTAAGCCAAACCAGTCAATGAATTTGAATTATAGAACCGAGTGCTGAGTGAAGATGAAAGAAAAGTTCTCCATGACATCGCGATCACATATGAAAAGGAGAAACTTCGTACCCAGCATTCAGAAGCTGGAGAGGGTTTAGTTATTGTGCATCATGACGCAGGTTATGAAACTCTTATGCCAACCCTGCATGAATCTGCATCTGCGGTTGATCCTCAGTCTATTCCTACATATAATCCTAATTAACCGCGGTTATCTCTAGTTCATGAGCACGTCAGTGAGGCTGCTTCAGTTCTTCCTACAAGTCATTCTAAGGAAGGTATTCTGAACATCTCTTGTGCTCATTCAAAGTGGGAAGCACTACTTGAAGCAATCACTAACAACTTTTCTTTGTCTCT
Source organism: Allium cepa (assembly GCA_030765085.1). Classification (NCBI taxonomy): domain Eukaryota; kingdom Viridiplantae; phylum Streptophyta; class Magnoliopsida; order Asparagales; family Amaryllidaceae; genus Allium; species Allium cepa. The sequence continues at coordinate 622,340,589 of CM060942.1, forward strand.
ATTCAGTGATAGGAGCTACATCTTCCGTGCCTCCTGCAACTCAAGATCTGTATCACGAGTAGGACGCCATCATAATAGAAGTGACCACTACAATGGCTACTGCGCCAACCAATGGAGCACAGGGGGCACACTTAGTTTTGATGAACAGTTGAGGTCATCACAGTGACCCTTTCGCCAATCTGCCATTTGTTATGGGTGGAGGCGCAACTGTGACTAGCTCCTCGGGCCCAACTGCTAGCATTCCCAGCGATACTCAAAAAATTCACGAAGAGGAGATAATAGCCGAAATTAATGCCGAGATGGAAGCAGCTGCGTGGGCCTGTAGCTTTGGAAGGGGATGGCGGGCCCTAATCTAGCTCCTTTACGAATGATTTCCCCTGGTGGCACGGTCGTTGACACAAGTGTGCCTCCTCCGCCTGCTAACATTGATCCTATCACTCAGACTCCGCCTTTAGGAAGCATTCCAATCTATGTAAGTTCAGAGGAGGAAGTTAACATAATGCCCCCGACTGGAGGTGAGCCGCCAAAAGGCAAGGACTCAAAGAGGCAACCAAGTGGCAGTTCCAGCGGGTTGACTGCGAGGAAGAAGAAGAAAATCAGAGAATAAACATCTCTTCTTGGTTTATTTTTGGGTGGATAGATATGAATCTACCTTTTCTTTTTGTAGGCTGTGTATAGATGCGGGTTCATCCCCTGCTAGTAGGATTTTTCATATAATTTTGTACTTATCTTTTTCTTCCAAAGAATAGTTGAAATAAAATTCCATTTTGTCTCTAGCTCAGTTTGTGTTCATTTGTTAAAGTATTTCAGCGCTCGAACATCCATTCAATACACTTGTGAAGTTTTAGTCTTTGAATCGGACCCAAGTTTAGTCGGTAAGTTCCGAAGCTACGACTTTGGTTCACGATCAAGCGTTAAGGCAAATTCCGATACTGTCTCAATCAGTGGCTGGCACTTGAGTTTTGCCCTCAGTTCCGGGGATAAGTTGAAAAGATTGGTTAACAATTGTTGTTTTCCTTTAATACATCGAGCTTAACTTCGCTGAAGTAAGACTGAAACAAAGCGAGTTCAAGTGGTTAAATCACACTTTCTCATCTATTGGTGATCACATCCACACTTTAGGGATTGCACTTGTAGATCGGAGCTCAGTCACACCCGCTTAAGGTTTGGAGATACATCCACGCTCCGGGGACTTAAGTTATTTTATGGGCAGTCAGTCATGCCCATTTAATATTCGAAACTTCGTCCGCACTCTGGGGACTTAGATTGATTCGTGGGTGGTCAGTCACACCCATTTTGCGCTCATACCGCGACCCGCTCTCTGGAGGGCTGGAGTTGTCCTACGGGCAGTCGCTTCACACTCGGCTTATGTTTATACTCCAACCCTCACTCTAGGGATTTAGAATTAGCCGATGTTTATATTCCAGTTCGCACTTTGGGAATCCTAATTATTTGATGTTTATACTTCGGTTCGCACTCTAGGAATCTGGAGTTAGTTGATGTTTATACTCCGATTTGCACTCTAGGAATCCGGAGTTAGTCAACAGATGGTCATTCACATCTGTTTAGGCTTTAGAATTTTGGTCGCACTCTGAGAACGACGGTTCTATCAGGATTGTGGATGGTCGACTCACATCCACCCTAAGTTAACAAGCGAGGTCATTAAATGGATGGGTTAATCCTTCTTGAACTTGGTATGAATATGGGCGAAGTCATTAGGTGGAAGGATCCACCCTCTTCGAAACCTCATATATAAGTTTATACTTCAGTTCGCACTTTGGGAATCTTGAGTTAGTTAAAGGATTTTCGTGTATCAATCCTTTTTTGGCTTCAATGTACTGGCTTCTCCCTGAGCTCGGGTTTCACTTAGTGAGTAACCAGTCATATCATACTCACTCCCTATTTAAATAAATCCCACCATATGGTGGAACTTAGCTCTCCATGCATAGTGATGGTCGTATGACGCATTTCAAAAAATCACAGCTCTGGCTCGAAGAGATTGCATTTTATTGCTGAAATAAGAAAATACGGCAAAGTTGGTTGCCTTATTACAAATTCAAATTTCTAAATGCATAAAAAAATTGCAAATGAAAAGTAGACGGAATAAACAAATAGAGCCTGTTATGTGTAGTAGCAACGAAGACTCTCGGCAGAGTAAGACCGTCAACGGTCGATAACTTAAATGTTCCATCTTCGAGCTTTTTTTCGATGACATACGGCCCTTCCCACATTGGCTTCATATGTGAAGGAACCGAGTAAATTCTCTTAAGGATGAGATCGCCGAGTTCGAAGGTTCGGGTAGGACCTTGGCATTGTATAACCGGGCGACTTGATTTCGATATGCGACTGCCCCCAAATCAGCCTCTTCATGCTTCTCATCCAATAAATCCAAGATTCGAAAAGTAGTATAGCATTCATTTTCGGATCATAATAAGTCACACGATGAGAATGTACTTTTCATCTTGACTGGAATAACGGCTTCTAAACCGTAGGAAAGAGAGAATGGAGCATGGCAGGTCGTGGATTTACGGGTTGTCCAATAAGCCCATAAACCATAGAAAGTTCATCGACCCATTTTCCTCCGGCCTTTTCCAGTCTTATTTTCAGAATGGACTTTATAACTTTATTAACAGCTTCAACCTGTCCATTCGCTTAAGGGTATGCAACTGCGGAGAATTTCTGGATGTGGAACCGTTGATAGAAATTCTTAAATTCAACACTGTCGAATTGGGATCCGTTGTCTGTGATGATGGTATGCAGGAGACCAAATCAGTAGATAATGTTGCGTACTACAAAGTTGATCACTTTCTTTGTCATGATTATAGCAAGGGGTTCAGCTTCCGCCCACGTGGTGAAGTAATCAACTACGACGATAACGTACTTCGAAACACCTTTGGCTAGAGGTAGAGAACCAATAATGTCAATGACCTTTACTGCAAACGGCCATGGACTGACCATTTGAGTTATTTCGGTAGGTGGGGCTCTAGGAATCCGAACGTGTTTTTGACATCTGTCACATTTTCTACCACAGTCTGATGCATCGTGATTTACAGTCGGCCAATAGTATCCATATCGGAACACTTTTTTGGAAAGAGCTTACCCCTCGGTGTGATCGCCACATTCTCCTTCGTGCACATCATGCAATACTCGTTTAATTTCATCGTGAGCGATAAACCGGCGTAAAGGAACAGAGTACCATCTTCTGTACATGACTCCATTCTGAATAGTAAACCACGAAACTTTTTGAAAAAATTGTCTCTTTTCACTCCTGCGCTCCGGAAAGGTCCCAAGCTCAAGATAGTTTTTGAACGGTGTCATCCTTGACTCCTTATCGGGAATGACCTCAAATACCAAATCTATTTCCATCTGATCGATGCTCGTGGAAGATAATGTTTCCATGCAAATGATTCCCATTTTTGTGCTTCATGTGTATCGGCTAACTTTACTAACGAATTGGTTTTCTGATTGTACTCTCGGGGTATGCAAAAGATGGGATAATAATCGAACTGATTCAATATCTCCTAATCCCGAGCAACGTAAGCAGCCAGCCTTCGGTCTTTGGCCTGGTACTCCCCTAGAACCTAACACACGACGAATTGTGAATCCCAATAAATCTCCATAGCAATTATTCTTAAATCTCTGGCAAGTCTCAGTCCAGCAAGTAGGGCTTCGTACTCGGCTTTGTTGTTAGTCGCACGAAAATAAAACTTTAAAGAATAGCATATAGATTCGCCTTCAGGAATTTCTAGTACAACTCCGACGCCTGAGAAACTGTCATTTGATGCACCATCAGTATGCAGCTTCAAAATATACTTGGAAGATTCACTGGTTTCGGGAAATTCCTTCGAGATAGTGAATTCAGCGATGAAGTCTGCTAGGACTTGTCCTTAGATAGCTCGCCTTTGGAGTGTAAGTAATGTCAAATTGACTTAGCTCGATATTTCACTTAAGTGGCCTACCAGACGTATCAGGCCGCGTAAGGACCTATCGTAACGGCCACTTAGTGTAGACGGTGATAAGATGAACCTGGAAATACAAACGGAACTTTCTCAAGGCAATAACAAGACAATAAGCCAATTTTTCCAACTTTAGGTTGTTTCTCTCTGCTCTGGTCAGTCGTATACTAATTTAATAGACCGACCATTGTATCCGGTCTTCCTCCCGAATTAGGGCAGCACTGATTGTGTTTTTTGACACAGCCAAGTAGATTTATAATCTCTCATGATCAATGGGCTTCGAAAGAATATGTGGTGTGGAGAGGTGTTGAATTAGTGCTCGAAATGCACCCACACATTCTGTATTCGATTCAAAGTTCTGTTTTCCTTTTCCGATTGGGTCGCAGAAGGGAATGCATTTGTCAGTGGATTTTGAAATGAACCTGCTCAGTGCTGCTAATTCCCGTTGAGGCTTTGGACTTTCTTTATAGTTCTTAGAGTCTCAAGATTCTTGATCGCCTAGATCTTCTCGGGATTGGCTTTAATTCCTCGAGCATTGACGATAAATCCAAGGAACTTTCCAGAAGCGACTCCGAAGTGACACTTCAATAGGTTGAGTTTCATTCTATATTCTCGGAGGATATTGAACATCGATTCCAAGTCTCTGATATGATCAGTGGATCGCGACTTCACAAGCATGTCGTTCACATATACCTCCATGGTTTTTCCAATCTGGTTAGCGATCATTCTATTAACTAACCGTTGGTAAGTTGCCTCGGCATTCTTGAGTTCTAATGGCATGACTTTATAGCAGTAAAGTCCCAGATCGATTACAAAGCTGGTATGCTCCTGGTCTGGTAAGTGCATAGGTATCTGGTTGTAGCCAGAATATGCATCCATGAAGGATAAGAGTTCATGTCCAGCTGTTGAGTCTACGAGCTGATCGATTCGGGGAAGCAGAAACTGACTTTAGGGCAAGCCTTATCCAAGTCTGAGTAATCGATGCATGTTCTCCATTTCCCGTTTGGCTTTTGGACAAGTACATGATTTGACACACATTCCGTATATAATCATCTCGAATAAACCCGTTCAATCTGAGTTTTTCTACCTCTTCTTTTAGGGCGACAGATCTCTGTAGATCCATACCATGCCTATTTTGCTTAACCGGGACATGCCTCGAGTCAATATTCAATGTGTGGCTCGCAATGTCCGGGAGATTTCATACATATCAGAATGTATCCAGGAAAACACGTCGAGGTTTTCCTCGAGAAATTCAACAAATTCCTCCTGCGTTTGTTGGCTTAGCTGACGTCCAATCTTTATCATTTTAGAATCGTCATCACCGTCGATCGGTACATCGATCGTCTGCTCGGCCGGGGAAGCTTGACTTTCTCTACTTTCATCTTCACCTTCGGTATCTCTCAGGTCAAGAACCCTTGGGAATTGGTTGGGGTGCCTAGGCCTAGACCTAGGCTTTAGCTGTAAATTCTAACAAAACGGACGTTGAGAGATTCCTCTACGTCCTTTCCTTTTCGCTGTGCTTGTCGTAGCTCAGTGACATAACAGGCTCGTCCAGCAGCCTGGTCTCCCTGAGTGACTCCAACTCTATTATCGGTAAGGAATTTTAAAGTTAGAGACCAAGGGGCAATGGCTACCCTGAACTCAGCTAGGGCCGGTCGGCACAAGAAAGCATTGTGTGGCGAGTCTATGTCTAATCCAACAAACTGTAATATCCGGACTCTTCGGCATCCTCCAATTCCCAACTCCACTGGTAGTTCCACCACTCCAGTGGGTATAGTTGCTCTCCCATTGAAGCCATGAACAAGAGAATGACAAGGCTTCAAGTCTTTTATTTCCATCCTCAACTGATCATAGGCTCGCTTGAATAGTATGTTCACTGAACTTCCACTGTCTAATAAGATCCTTTTCATCCAAGCAGGACCTACCTGAGCTGAAATGACAAGTGAATCAATAATTGGGGCTTCGACTCAGCCAACATCCTTGTCCAGACTACTACAATATTCGAAGCTCGCATGCCTAATAGAACTGGCATACGACTCCATTTTCTTCCAGCTTCGATCTGATGGATGAGGACCACCACTAATAGTATTTATCACCAATCCTGCCGATATGAGCAAGTTCCTCCTATCTTGCCTGATTTGGCATATGGTTCTGATTCGATGGGCCCGCACCTCCCGATTGCGCCGCCAACACAAATTTCTCCAACTTTCTCTCACGTATCAACTTCTCAATGATATCATGCAAATGATGGCACTCATTTGTATTATGGCCATAGCTATCGTGAAATCTACAAAACTTCCCAGTTTGAATCTGTTTTTTCGATGATTGCTTCGTAGTAGGTTTCTTATACTGAATAGTATTGCAGGTCTGTAAATACACATTTTCCAGCGTCGTATTTAAAGGAGTATAATTGTCAAACATAGGAGCCCTACGTCGCGGCCCACGATTCTGATCTCGTTTCCTATTTTGATTTTCATTGCCTTTCTGTTGATTCTGTTTATTCTGTATGTTCAATTGCACCTTTCTGGAACTCTCCTCGATTTGTTTAACAGCATCATTGCTTTGGATTCCTTCCATACTGGGTCCTGCGTCATCCTTTTTCCTAGACTGTTTCGCATCCTCCCTTCTCAAGAATTGGGCAGCCTTAGAATAGAAATGCTCCAATGATGCATGGGTTTTTTGGCTAACTAGCTGCCGAATTAGAAATCAGGATCAATCCCCTTAGTTAGTGCCATCAGAATTGAGTTGTCATTGGGATTACTAATCTCGGCGCATGCAGCGTGAAACCTCTCCGGATAGCATCTAAGTATCTCTCCAGGAGCTTGAGTGACACTAGACAAGGTATTAACATCTTTCATACTTGTGACATGCATGCAAAACTATTTAACATACTTTGTTGCCAACTGATCAAAACATGAGATATCGAGATGGTAGATGAGTAAACCATATAGTTTCTATGCCCTATAGGGAGATCGGGAAGCTTCGACACTTGACCGCATCATCGGCTCGTGCAGCGTTCATCAACCATTCGTACTTTAAGATATGCTGATCAGTATCAGAGCTCCCTTCATAAATGGGTGGAGTTAGCATCCTGAATCACCATGGTGGTTCAGTGTAGAGTATATTATAAGTGAAAGGGGTATGACTTTGGGAGATTCCCCAGTCATCGTTGGTGAGACCCTAACATTCACTGATCATCGTCGGGATGTCTGGCATTTGGACATTTTGAGCATGCTGGGCCAAGGTGTGATCGAGCTCCACAATGCGAGGATGGGCCGGTCGCGGTCGACGGTCCATGTCTCGCCTCCTTGGTTCTAGATTCTCAAGGACATATGGTTCTGGGGCATATTCATGCTGGGGATGGTTCAGATTTGTCCGGTTTCAGGCATCAACTCCTAAATAAATGGAAGTGGTGGCAGCGCGATCGTCAGTAGTATGATAAGGAATAGTACCTCCTCGGGAGGAGGGTCCAGTCTGATGGCTAGTTGATGGGCCAACCCTCGGTTGCCCAAGACTCAAGGTGCGTTGTTGTCCATTAGCTTGTGTATAGCTTCCGTCCAGCCGTGGGCGCGTGGATCTATAATGGTGGTCAGAAGAGGCTGAACTCTCGGTGGATGAATAGGAAGCCTGATCCCTTCTAGATTCCTTCGTCTTTGACGATTCAGGTTATTGGTCAATTCCATGTTGGCATGGAGTTGCTGAGTGAGCTGCTGGTGGCTTTGCGCCAGCTTTTGCATTAGCAATTGAAATTCTTCCCTGGTGATAGGGCCTTGCGGATCTGAAGGTCTAGCAGTATTCTGATTGGTAGGAGGAAGTTGTGTGGGCTTCTGCCTGTCCCGTCCTTCTGGATCTGCAGCTATTGAAGTAGTCCTAGTGTTGACCATGATGGGTGGCGAAGCTGTTTTCTAGACTTTGTGAAAATTTGAATAGGATAGAAGAACTTTAGACTCGAAATCTAGATCTTCTCCTTAGATTCTTGCAATCCGATATCGATAGTAGATCCAACGAGCAGAAGAAAAACTGAGTTTTCCCAATGATAAAATGAAGAATATAAATGGAAAAGGAGGAAGATCTAAAAAACACACCAATGATAAACAATAAAAACACACGGAAACACACAGATTTAGAGTGGTTCGACGTATGGCCTACGTCCATAATGAAATGGCTGACTTTTATTAATTTTTGCTCACCGGTTACAACAAGTTACAACAGTTAAATTTGAGTACAATGGTGATTTCGGCGGAGTCTGGTTCGAAGAGCCAAAAGTCCTTTTTCAATAGGTCATGGAATGTTATTTATAGGCGTAGGCAGCAAATATCTCGCTCAGATATCGGAAGACCTCTTCTCTCACGTGGTTGTTCCCACATGATCGATCCCTCGTCGTTTGAACTCGATTCATGATCGATACGAATGAAATTTGTATTGATCAGTATTTCATCCAATCGAGTCGAGATCGATCATGAACATTCCCGAGGTTGTACGCAAGCTCCTGTGAAAATTTGGTAGCATTTGGACTTGTAGATCTTGAGTTATGTCAATGATGTGGCGCAAACTTTTTGGATCGAATCGCTTTTTATCCCGGTGACCGATACTTCCACTTGAATATGTTTTGTTCGTATTGACCCAGGACATTCCCTTCATATCACTTTATTGCACTCAACTTCGCATCGATTCCTCGCACTCAACTTCGTATTGATCCTTTACAATTGTTTCGTATCGACACGAACTTATGTTCTTTGCATCGATAGCTCAGAGGCAATTTCGTATCGCTTATTGGTTGTTGACTTCGTATCGATCTGTTGCCGATCGATACAAAGCATGTTGGATAGTGGATCGATACGAAGTGGACTCATGCGTTACTGTAGATGGATGCGAAGTGGGTGAGTTTGGATGGATACGATGGAGCATGCACTTAATGGATATAAACTAGTACTCACCGATCGATATGAATCCATACACATTTGATGGATTCGATCGATGCGAAGGAGGTTTCTCTCTGATTGCTTCATGGATATAAACAAGGTTATTGCTTGATTTGCATCGATCATATCTTGAGCATACGAACTTCGATTGACTTTAAATTCAGAACGTTGGCTTTCATGGCTTTGCTTGTCATGTCATATCAATTGTACTCAATCTGAACTCGGGCAAACTTTACCTGCATCCATAGCAAACCTATGTATAACCTCTTTTCGGGATAAACTGTCTTTGATCTCCGGTCGATTCCTTTGTATCATGTCCTTCCCAAAAGGTGGGATAATACTTCTAATTAAACTTTTTTGTTGATATTACAGAAATATCCAACTGATGCATAGGATCCGAATTTTAGTGGAGACAAAATCGAAAATGGAAAAAATGCATAAAGAACTTATTAAAACAAGTTTTTTTGTTGTCATTTTAGGTAAATAAAAAATGAATCAAGTAAAAACAAGCTATACATTCAATTTTAAGACCTAACATTCTTACAATCATTGTACAATTGACCACCTATCAATATTCTTACTAGTCTTTTGAGCGGAAGACTCATTAGAGAGAAGATAGGACCTACAGTACAAAGTAGGTAACATACAGTCAAATCATAATATTATAGAATGATATTTCATAAAACTAAAATTGATATTTACATCACATACATGTTCTTTATAGACGAATGCAGTAGAGTCCCTAGTAATCAAGTTCCTTGATATATTCGATACAAAAGGCACAAAGGGCATGCCATAAGATACAGTTGATAAAATTGGAACAACTAAAATATCAATGGAGAATAGTTCTTATGCATCAGAGTCAATATGTTGCTCATTTGCCTTCAGGTATGACCTCTACTGTAAAATATTTTCTTGATATGTTAAGCCTAATTATTAAGTGACGATTTGACAAAGTATTCAAATTTTTTGCATGATTTTGAGATCGAAGAAAGCACGGGGAGTCTACCAATGAAAACATGTTTTTCACGTGCAGTGTATCGATAATTGGCTTATCATGCATGCTTCATGGCCATTGTGTAGGAGAGACATTTAACGTTTTCAAGTTATTTTATGTAAATTTTATATACATGGACATTAGTTATTTGTACATATATAAGTGTGAATTTTGTTTAAACTACATATACATTTGATTGAATATCACAATGACTACAACTGTATTGATTTGGTTATTTGGGTTGTTTAATATATTAGTTTGGTAGATTATAGTGTGTGCTATTTTCTAGTTTATTTCTAATATAGAACATTTATAAACAACTGTTATTGTCTTTTATCTACATATAACCATTAAATTTGACCAAAATATGAATTGTGAAATAGACCGATAAAATGATGTCACGTGAGCTAATAAAATAACGCCATGTGGTCCAATAATATTGTGCAACGTAGACCAATAAAATGATGCCACGTGGAAAATCAAATAATGCTACGTGGACTAATCAAATGATGCCACTTGGCTTAAGAAAAATGATGCCATAAGTACTAATCAAATGATGACACGTGGACAAATTATTGTTTGACACATGGACAAACTATAAGATGCCAAGTGGCGGTATTGCCACATGTATGATATTGTGGCAACCATGCTAGCAGCCACATAGGATGACACATCATCAAACACATCAGTCGATGGCTCATCATTTGATTCACAACTTTGTACGGTCCACAGATTTTTTTACCTACCAATATTAATAACTGTAGGTAAAAATTCTTTCTGGTAACTTTTACCTACCAGTGTCTACCAATTCTGTCTACCAATTCAATATTGGTAGCTAAAACAATTACTCACCATTAGGCTAGTTTTACCTACACTTACAATTGGTAGGTAAAGACCCCATTTTCTTATATTGTCCCACGAGCAAAAAAAATTCTCCTAGTAGCATCAATACCAATTTGTTGTTGCTCCAAAGAATGTGGTTAGAAATAGTCTGCATCTTACCACCCCGTAGGCATCATATATGTCTACCCGACTTTAAGATGCCGTCAAATGATCGATTATTTGGATCAGTCGTACCACCGTACCTAATCGATAGGATCTTGACATAATATGGTTGTGGTACTACCATGATTTCCTCTATTAATGGTGCTACCATGAAGTTTTTATTGACTCCCTTTAGTTTTCTTATGCCCTATTCCGTCTTATTTGCATTATCTACAATGGACATGTAGCACCGACTTATGCCTGATGAAGTGTACGGGTTCAGAACAACGGGACTCCTTAATATTCATGGATTCTGACATGATGTGATACCATGTTGTTGATGGATCCCGACACATGCAGTTAGAGGTGTATACTACAATTTGGGAGGTGGACACAGATGTAGATGATGAGATACTTCGACGAGTCAGAGCGGGCTCCCACTCAATGCGTAGTAGGGGTACGTGTAGTCATGGTTGTGGGAAATTTATTCCCATGTGGAAATTGTAGGGATAGCTATGCTTAGTCATAATATGAGATGTAGTCCCAAACGATAAAGTTGTAGGATGATCATATGTTGAGTAGCTCTAGTAGCGGTGGTCGACCATTGGTCACGGTGGTTCAATCCGTAGTTTGATCCTTGTAGGAGCCTACACAAGTGTTGTGTAGTTGTGTGTTAAATAAAAACCCTTAAGTGTAGGACCCTAGAAAATCACGAACACTTGGAGGATACCCTAAGTTACATAGAGTAGAACTAAAGTCAACTTCACACGATCACTCTATATTAAGTGCATAATCATTCACTAGACTTTTTCCTAACCCATCCTTTTCCTTTCTTTTCCCATCAATAGAAGGACAAGGCAGTAGGTGATTGGCCCAATTTCAATATATGGAGAGATGAGTTCATCACATAAGTTGCTTATCCTTTTATTTACTCTCCATGTAACTGTCTTATCTTATCAGTACTTAGTATTTCTATCAGACTATGAGTTGTATTTTGATGTACTTTATGTTTTACTATATATTGTTTTTCTAACACAGTGTTTTTAGATATTTTATGAGAAGGTTATTTTCTATATTTATATTTTGTTCCTTCGGTTGAGAGTTCTGAAAGTGTACTATATTGTAGATTACATCTGTTTATTCTTAGTCTTTGTAATGTTATAAAATCGACCCAACAACTCGTACTAATTTGCACCGATGCAAGATAGAAAGTCACTATTAGTTTTGGAATGGTGAGTCGAGAGGCGTAGATTGTTACATTTGGTATCAGAGCGAGGTTCAAAGTCCCTTAGAGATAAGGGTGTATTGAGAGAACATACTTGAAAAAGTTTTTGAAAAAAATTGGTTTTTAGAAAAAATTTCTAGAAATTTTTCAAAATGGGTTTTGAAAATAGTTATATATATCTATGTGTGTGTGTGTGTGTGTGCGTGTATGTAGGTATAGATAAAAAGTTTTCATACTTTTTATATAAGCCTATTCTCTCTATTATCCTTCCTAGGCCATATATGGGAAGTTGCTAATAAATTTTTGAAAATCACAAATAGAAGATAAGTAATCATGTAGATTTGGGCTCAGGCAATGCAGCCGAGATTCCAGGTATGAATATACGGATTTGGTTCCGTCGGTATTTAAAAGGCAAGAGAACAAGTCGAGTTCAATCCCACTAGAGGACCCATGGGTAGAGGGACAAGTGCAGTTCCTGCCCACCTACTTGCTATCGCTTTTCCCAAGTTATATAAGGATTTCTCGAGCCTTAGACGAAAGCCATATATTGGGACCAAGTCATATCCAGCTTCGAGGACATGGATTCGTACTTATGAGAGGATTTTTGGGTTGATGGCTCTTGCCGATGAGATGAGAAGGCAGCTAGGCTACTTGACAGTTACAGGTAGAGGGTCTTAGTTGGTAGGAGGTAGTTAAGGTAGAGATTGACAGAGGAGAGATCACTTACGGGAGTTACATAGACGTTTTGAGATGAAGTATCTTTCAAAGCAGAGGAAGGAGTGTAGTTAGAGAACTTTAATCAATTAAAGTAAGGAGAAATGCCAGTAAATGAGTATGTTAATCAATTCAATGAGCTAGCTAGATTTGGGATGTGACTCGTCGATACCCTCACATAAAAATGCTCTAACGTTTGCTAAAAGGATTAACCAACCCCTTTAAGGTTTAGCTTTAAGTCATATTCTCATGGGTGCCACATATGATGGTTTAGTGGGGATGGCCTTGTTGAATATCATCTCCAAGAACGAATTAAAGGAAGAACCCAAGAAGATTAAAGGAAAAGCGCAGCAACAGAATTAGCGCAAATGAGAATTTGAAGCAAAGGGAAGATAAAGAAGCAGGATATGCATTGAAGGAATTATGGCAAGAAGGGTCATTTTGCGAATGAGTGCAAGACGGAGGGTTCAAAATTAATGTGTTATAGTTGTAATCATGTTGGGCACATGAGGTGGGAGGGTCCAGCACCTCAAAAGAACTCTACTTAGGTGGTCCCAGCTTATGCACTGGATGTAGTACTTAGCTCGAGTATGCCACCAATTATTGATAAGGGAAAGAAGGTCATAATCAAAGGTATGTTGACTTTATCTGGTTTGTCTATTCGCACTTTATTTGACATGGGGGCATCAAACTCTTTCATTTCTTGTAGATTTGTGGATAAGTTACACTTAGACACTGCCATAGTTACATGCCCTATAGTTGTGCTAAACCCTGTAGGAGGATCAGTCTGGTTGTCTATGGTATGTAGGAATTTGAAATTATTCATTTTGGGCTTCGAGTTCGATTGTGATGATTTTGTCTTATGATTTTTTGGATTTGGGTTGATATTGGGCATAAACTAGATGATGATGTATGAGGCTATACTAGATTGTGAAAGGAAGGTTGTTAGCTTGAGTATGTGTGGTGGACATAGCTTGGAGGTTTATTGTGATCCCTAAGGATCAGTTATGTTGAGTTACTTATATTTATTAGACCTAACATATGCTGAGCTAGATTCAGTACTTGTAGTTAGATTACGCAGAAGTTTTTTTCAACTTTTCCAGTCTCCTACACCAGCGAGAGATCGGGTTAAAGATTTATCTTGTAGAGAATGCTAGATCTGTTGCTTTACCCTTGAGGTATATGGCTCCAAAAGAGAGACGTGAGTTGAACAAGCAAGTAAACGAGCTGTTGGAGAAAGGCATTATTTGGAGGAGCATTTCGAAGTGGGTAGGACCAATAATCTTTGCCACCAAGCACATGATTCTATAAGGCTTTGTATTTGTATTGAGGAATAAGCTGACAAAGAAGAATCAGTATCCACTGTTCCGTAGTGACGATCTCTTTGGTCAAATGGTTGGAGCAAATGTGTTCTCACAGTTTGATTTTGCTACAGGATTCCACCAGTTGTATATAGCTAAGGTTAGCATCTAGAAGAGTGCTTTTCTTACACCCAATGGACTGTATGAGTAGTTTGTCATGCCCTCCATACTGACCAATGCACCTGCGTACTTTGTTGATCTGATGAGCCGAGTTTTCAAAGGGTTGCTTAACAAGTTTGTCGTGGTATTTGTGGATGACATTTTAGTCAATTCAAAGAGCCATAAATAGCATTCGTTGTGTTTAGAAAAAGTTTTCAATACACTCCATGAGCATAAGTTAAAGGCAAAGTTTTTGAAGTCCTATTTTTGGCGAGAGGAGGTACACTTTTTGGATGTTATCTCGGAAGGTGGGCCGATGGTTAATCCCGGTAAAGTTGTTGTAGTTCAGGATTGGCATGTGTTAAAAATTGCCTAAGAAGTGAGGAGTTTTCTTCATTTGATAGTCTACTGTCGAAAGTACATTAAAGACTTCATGCGGATCTCTATCCCTTTGACCTACCTCACCAACAAGAATCTAGTTTTCTCATGGAACGCAAAGTATAAGGATGCTTTTATTAAGCCGAAGGAGGAATTGACTAGTGTAACAACCCAGCTTTCTATGCCGTAATTATACACAAATTTAATTAAAATAAAACTATTCGAATTCAATACTTGATAATTTACATTTTTAAAAATAAATTTTAGTTGATTAAATTATATTTAATATAATATTTTGATTTAATAAATAACATTCAATTAATAAAATTATTTTCGAATAATATTTTGAAATTAAATAAAATATTTCATTTAAAGGTTAAATAATTCTAAAATATAAATTAATCTAAACCAGGGCAAAATATATTTGTAAGAAATCAAATTTGAGTATGCAAGAAAATAGTTAAATTTAAATTAAATATAGATTCAAAGCCCATAACAAAAATCATTTAGCCCATTTCCTTTTCTTCCTTATTTTAGAATTTTCATTATATCATTTTTCAAAACCCAAATCCGAACTCCACCCTTCAGCCTTAAATTATTGCTTACCCTAAATCCCAAGGTCGTGATCGATCGGCGACACGGCGCGATATGAGCGATGATTGAGCAATGACTTGGTTCCTGGGCATGTATGACCCTTGAAAGATGTGAGGGGGAGGCCGTGTCGGCTATTGTTTGGAAACCGTGACAAAGTATTTATGCGCATGTGTTTAGTGATTGATACAACATGTAAGAGGCATATAGAGCGGACGCGCAAGTAGCGATCCTCAATGGAAAAGACAATAAAGGTGCAGGACTTGCTTTTCTTGGATGTTACTCCTTTGTCTTTTCGATTAGAGGCGGCTGGAGGCATATGGAGCAGCAAGGCAGTGAGATAGCTACTGGTGAAAGTTGGAGCAGTGAGGCAATGAGGTCGCTTAAATTTGAGCATAGTTTCAGTGAGTATAATACTCACAAATATATTTAAATTCTTTTGAAAGCTATCTATATATATTTTCCCCAATAATTGATTGCATAGCTTGTTTGAATTGTTTCTATTATCGATTGGATTGTTATTTTTGGGTGTAGGATTGTTTTCGTGATGTTAGATATGATATGGGATTAGATAATGGGATCTTAAATATGTCTGATTGTCAAAATGCAAAGGAGATGTTCTACATTTGCATTTTAATTTGTATAATTTATTGATGTTGTGTGTATATTTTATGGATAGCTGAAATTCAATGGAATTTGACTCGGCCATGTGATAAATATTTATAATGATGATTGTTGATGATTTTGGAGGATTTTGCTCCATAATTTATATTTTTGAGATATTTGATTGATTTTCTGGTTTTAAAATATTTTAGGATGCTTTGATAAATTATTTGTGGTGTTATAAAATTAAATTGAAGTATATATGTCAAAAAATAAAACCGTAAAATCTAATTTGGATATAAAAGTCATTTTGAAAATAATGTATTTCTAACTGTTGGAATATAAAGTGAATGCTTTAAATTATAAATTATAGTTTGTAATGAAAAGAATAATTTTTTAGACTTGTAAATTTATTTTAAAATATTATATAGTTGTAGAAAATTATGAAATAGTTTCTATAATTATTTTTAATGTATAAAGTGATTTTAGAAGTTTTGGAATATATATATAAATATATATATATATATATATGGACTTGAAGATGATGAATTTTGGGATTTGATTATATTAATTAAATTTTAGAGTATTTTTGTTTTTATTTATTTAGTGTTGATTGTAAAATATTTAAGGGTGGCTATGGAATGATATTTTCAAAAGTGATAGGTAAATTTTATTTTGGATTTAATAAATTGGAAGTATCATAAAATAATATTTTTGGAGTAAAAATAGAATTGATTGTGACTATTCATTAAATGGAAATTCCAATCAACCAAAAATCGATTTTGAATTAGATTCAGTATAATTTTAGAAGTGCTACCTTTAGTATTTGTTTCTAAGCATTTGTTTTTATTATATAAGATTATTTATTATAAATGATTCATTATTAAATATTGAGTTGTTGGTTGTAATGTTTATTTATTTTAATAATTTATTTTATATTACTTTTCTCATCATTCTTCGCTCGTATATTGAATTGGATTATATGAGTAATGCGCCGTTGATGTTGAGTTATTTAATGATTTGGTATGATATGGTAATAACATCCTTCTATGTGATTTTGTAATGATTTCTAATTCTACGTTACAAGAAATCATAATAAACGAGGTTATAATATTGTTTGGGTTAGGGCATTCTGTAATATTTCTCCAGATATTCTTTGGAATCGTTATATATAATATTTTAGGATAAAGTAGTATTATAAGCAATGAATAAACGTTTGAGTATCACTCGATAGGGAACTCTATTGTGAAATTTATCTGGTTGTTCATTGTTCGTAAATGACACTCACGTGATATGAATAGTGTTACGTGAGTGAGGTGATACACGTAAGGATGAATATGGCTTTGTGCCTACATTCAATGAGTATGCCTATGTGCCTAATGATGAGTAAGACATCGTGTCTTTAAACATTAGTTCTATATTCCACTATTACAATTACTTCTTTTATTTACGTTAGAGAGGACCATATGGCTAGAATCCACCCTAGCGGCTTAATCGTAGGATCACGCCCTAGATCTGTGACACTCCATATTTGTGTAGCTTTATGCTCTTTCTTCATGCATTTTCTCCTGTGTCACATAGGTTATTAATCTGTTACCTATAGGGGCTAGAATCAGATGTGACTATGGAGTCCTCATATTGATGAGCATACCAGTGGATACGTTTCACGATTCTATGATGGTAACCAAGACTGTAGAGATTGTGCCTCTAGTGCTTACTTTAAGCTATCAGTCTCCATTTTGGTACTGATGGAGCAGTAGCTTTGCGTAAACTATTGATGCACCTCACTTTTGTATAGAATGGGCTATTTAACCCACAGATTGTTATACTTCTATGGATCTACTTAGGACTTCTTGTCTGTCATATGGTCATACCCTGTCACGTTGTATTCGGATAGTTATATCTATGAAAAGATGAGGTTATACCTGAGATAGTTGTCCTAAGTACAATGGAAACTCATATTAAAATTCAAATTGATAGGCAGCCTATACTATCTTTCATATAGTGATGATGATGTTCTATTTATCATGATTGAGATATATATTTAGGCAAGGCTATGTGCTACCCTGATTATACTTGGTGATATCATACTTACTGATATTTTCTAGATTTAGATGATGATTTATAAATAAATATGATTCACCTATTTTTGTTGATTCTGTGATTTCTAATTCAATATGTTTTTCCATGGGTGATGACATTTTTATTCATAATTTTGAGTTATTCGAGTGATATGATATTTTGTTAATTATTTAGGGTATTATAAGTATATTCCACGCATATATTTCCACCTCTATATATACTGATGTGTTGAATGTTGACTTGAGTTTGTGTTACTTATATATTGCTCGCGCCAGTCCAAGATATTTCAAGTACAGGGATTATATGACATGCAAGTGTTTTATTGGACTTAAATGAGACTTATATTAGGATTGTTGTCGATATTTGCATGACATTGATTTATTGTATATATATTTGATGCAGAGTTGTATGTTGATTATTCATCACATTGCATTATATAGTTGACATTTGAGATATTTGTATCAATACAGTATCATATATTATGTATTATATTATAGGTTATTATTGTGATTGACTCCGTATTCTTTGTTATTCACTCTATATTATTTATTGTTCTATCTTGAAGGCACATATATGTACTTCTTTACACTGATACTGTGTACATATAGGTGAATTATTTATTCGATGTTTTAATACATACCAATGTTAGTCCAAAAGAATATTCGCATGTATACTCCATATAGCCTCATTCTCCATGTTATCTGATAGTATTATTTTGCAATACTCTTAGATAGTATGGGTATAGAGGTGGGTGTTTCAACTACTACACCTGTTTTGGTATTACTCGATGGTGTGAAGATAGTTGCAGTATATACCAATGCTTATGGTATGGGTTTGGCTGTGGTCTTGATGTAGGAAGGAAGAGTGATGAGCTATATTAGTCGATAGTTGAAGGTCCACGAACGAAACTGCCCTACCCATGATATTGAGTTAGGATCCATTATCTTTGCAGTCAAGTCATGGAGGCATTGTCTTTCAGGCGAGTGGTTTAAGCTATATTCAGACTATAAGTCTCTAAAATATTTGTTCTCCCAGAAGGACTTGAATTTAAGACAGCAGTGGTGGATGGAGTTTTTGGCATCGTACGATTTTGATATCTCATAAAATTTATGCAAGGGAAATATGATGACCGATACCTTGAGCAGACATCATGTAGTATTATGTCCTTTGTTCTTAGAGTGGAAGCATTTAGAGTTCATTTCTACATTTGATTTTCTACCATCGTTAGACATCACCCTAGGATTGTTAGTAGCTTTGGATGCGCAACCTACATTCATCGAACTCATTGGATCCAGTCAGAAGAAAAATAAGGATCCAGTGGACATCTTTGAGAAGCATGGTAGAGGAGAGAAGTCGATTCATTTGAGGCGTTATGTCATTGACTCAAAAGGATGGTTACAAAGAGATAGGACATTATATTTTCCTCTTATTATGGAGTTGACCAATACGGTACTAGTCGAGTCTCATCGTTCGAGGATGACCATTCATCCAAACAGAGACAAAATATAACATGACATAAAGAGAGTCTTTGATTGGCCGGGTATGAAGAAGCATATAGCAAAGTATGTAACTCAATGTATCACTTGTCAAAGGGTAAAGAAGAAGCAGAAGAAGCCAGAAGGTTTGTTGCAGCCATTAGATACTCCTCAGTGAAAGTGGGAGAGTATCTCTATGAACATCGTCGATGGTTTAACAAGGAGTAAGAGAGAGAATAAGAGTATTTGGGTCATAGTTGATCGGCTGACCAAATTCGCTTATTTTATACCGCTAGGAGTATAAGGACAACAACATCTTTGGCGACCTTATATGTGAGGATGGTCGTTAGGTCACATAGGGGTCGTACTAGCATTGTTAGTGACCAAGATCCACTTTTCAATAGTGATTTTTAGAGGAGTCAACATGAGGCTTTAGGCACCGAGTTGAGCTTGAATATCGCTTATCTCACACAGATGGACGAAGAGAGTGAATCTAGTTTTTGAGGACTGGCTTCCAATGTGTACCTTGGATTCTGTAGGCTCTTGGGAGGATCGCTTACCATTGGTGGAATTTACATATAATAATAGCTATCAAGCTAGCGTTAGGATGGCACAATTTGAGGTGCCATATGGTAGACCCCGTAGAACATCATCGTATGGGTGGGCATTAATGATAGATCAGACATGGTAAGGGAGACATTAAAGAAAGTAGACTTGATCCATAGAAGAATGAAAACCATGCATGACAGGTAGAAATCTTTTATTGTGGGGTCGTATGGAGTTAGAATTTGTAGTGGGCGATAAGTTGTTTGTGAAGGACTCACTACTTACGCACATTATGAGATTTGGTAGTTCGGGGAAGCTAGCACCAAGGTTTGTAGGACCTTTCTTGATTACTGGTAGAAAATGGAAGTTGGCATATAGACTAGAGCTTTTCAAGAAATTAGTGAGAGTACATGATGTTCTTCATGTGTCGCACTTGCAGAAATGCTTGCATGATTCAACTATTGTAGTCAGGTCAGGTCAGCTAGAGGAGGTGTAAGAAGAGAGGAGGTCACTTGTTCGTCATGGACCCACTTGTATTCTTCAACATGGTACAATGCGACTCTACAATAAAGAAATCAAACTTATTAAAGTCTAATGGGAAGACAATTCAGCAGAGAGTACATGAGAGCCTAAGGAGAAGGTCTGAGTTGCCCACCTGCAACTCTTTTCTTATACATTTACAATTTAAATTTAACAAGTATAGATTACTTATGCAATATGACATAGCATCGTTTACCCCTTTAGGTAGAGACCATTGGATGGTAGGAATGGTTCCAAATGTGTTAGTAGGACATATTAGGGATGGTGTATGCTAGTGGATGTATTATTTGGATTGCTTCTTTTACACACCTAGGACAGTAGATCCTCTATATAGTATACAGAAACACTCACGCCATCTCTTGTTTATTTATCCTACCTTGTTAAGAATTATGCGTATGGAATAAACTGTTCGCGTACATGTAGAATTGAAGTATATTTACTTAGGATGTTTTATACATCTTGGATACATGACATGAGCACTTGCATAAGAGAAGGTCGATTAGATCAGAAAACCACCTACTCTTTGCATTAGTATAGGGTATGTGCATATCACGCTTGCATATTCGTATACTGCATTAGAAATTTAATAAGGACAATGATTGTACATGAATGATGGATGAGTAGATGTTTGTAGCCATTGATTATTGCATGTACGAGCTAAATTTTTACATTTAGATTTCGAAGAAGAAATCCTTTTTATGGAGAGAGAATGTAACATCGGGAAAATTTAAGCAGAAAAAATTGAATGAAAGAATTAAATAAAACAAGGGAAAAAAAACAGTTTCATAAAAGTTTGAATTTGGTTATGGAACTTGTACCATTGCATTCATAATTATTTTCTTGATAATTTTCATTTACAACACTTTGAAATTGGAGTTAGTATAGAGAAGTTGCAGACATTTCAAAATTTGAAAATGAAATAAATTAGAATATAAAACATTCCTAACAAATAAAATAACTAGAGCAATCGAGCCCTAGGATCAGCCGATCGATGGGTAGCAGTCGATTGGTCCCTATAAGTGATCGATCGGTTGATGTTGAAAAGCGTGGATGTGGAGCGATGAACGGATGAATGAGATTGAACGGAATATTTTTCTTACTTACAAAATAATTGATATGCATCCAAAATGAAGTAAATATTCTCTAGGGCCAATCTAACTGTCTATATTAACCTCAAACCCCTAGAAATAAACTCCTAACCAAAACCAATTTATAAGTAAACTAACAGTATACCTAAACCCTAATAGGATTTAAAAAGGGAGTTTGAAATCACAAAAGTGGTTAATTGTGATCTGTTTAATATAAAGCTAAATAAAAAAAAAGTTAAACTATAACTAAAAATCATAATGATAGAAACAGCAAAACCCTAAAATTTACATAGTGACCAGTCGACGTTTGCCATGAGCAGTCGATTGATAGGATATAGCAGTCGACTGGTAAACAACCCAGACGCGTAATCAAAACCTTGACCTAAAGAATAGGTTGAAAATAAAAATATTAGCCATATGTATAGTTATTATATACATATGTGAATGTTAGAAAGAGTAGGGGAGCTAGTTCCCTATGAGATGACGCTAGGACGTTATGGGTTTGGGTAAATGCTCTTTACCATATGTGGGATCAATTATTCGACTGGAAGCAATTCTATTGCAAATGGCATCCAGGAGATGTTTTACGATGGATGTGCATGTCTAGTGAAGTGGGTAGGCCTAGGAACACGGGATTCCTTGGTATTCACGAATTCCAACACAACATGATAATGTGTTGTTGATGGATCATGGCGCATACAATAAGTGGCGTATACTACAAATTAGGAGGTAGACACAAATGCACTGATGAGACACTTCAGCAAGTTGGCGATGCGGGCTCTCCCTCGATGCATATTTAGGGTACAAGTGGTCGTACTTGTGGGAATATTCCTATGAGGAAATTGTAGGGAAACCTATGTGAGATAGTTAGACCTAGTTGTGGGATAATCCTCTATTGAGTATCTCTAGTAGTGGTGATCGATCGTTAATTACCAAGGTTCGATCCTTATAGGAGCCGACATAAGTTGTTGGTGTAGGTATGTGTTAAATTAAAACCCTTAAGTAAAGGACCTTAAGAAAACATAAACACTTGTAGGACACCCTAGGCCACATAAGCAGAATTAAATTCAACTACTCATGATCACCATATATTAAATATGTACTCATTCACCAAATTTTTGTCTGACCCATCCTTTTTCTTTCTTTTCCCCACAACAGGAGGATAGGGCGGCAGGTGATTGGCCCTATTTAAGTACGTGGAGAGGTGATCTCATTGCAGAAGTTGCTTATTCTTTTATTTATTCTCTATGTAACTGTTTATCTTATCGGTACATACTATTTCTATCAGACTATGAGTGGTATTTTTATGTACTATGTATCTGACTACATACTTTTTTCAAAGACCGTGTTTGAGATATTTTCTAAGATGGTTATTTTCTATGTTTATTTTTTTTACCTTCCACTGTGAGTTCTGAAAAGCAGTATGTTTTAGATTATATCTGTTTATTATTAGTCTCTGTAATGCTATAAAATAACTCAATTGCCCGTAATTCTTGGCACCGACGCGAGTCTAAAAGTCACACTATGCTTTTGTGCGGTATGTCAAAAGGTGTGGGTTGTCACATAATTATTCCCTTTTGGCTTATCTTCCTTTGGTGAAGTGGAACAAGCACATCGTACGAGTGATGATTTTAAATTCTTATTCAGCTTTTATGTTAGGTAATTCTCTTCCCTTCTCTATAACCTTAGAACACTTTTCACGACGTCTTTGCTTCTTAAATTGGAATCCCCAACTTTCCTACGTGGGGATTCAACTTCTTCGTTTTCCGCTCCTTTCATTCTTCTTGGCATTTTTCGAAGATTTCTACGAGACGAGCGCTCTAATTTACTTGTATATTGTTTGTAGCCTCCTTCTCATAACCTGGATATCATTCTCTTCATTTTATGCTTCATTTGATGCTGAAGCTTATCTAAACTCAGCATTCTTAATGTTAAATTAAGGAGTTATATTCTCTTCGGGATACTTCATCTTGGACTTCCACATTCACTTTCTTATTGGATCTTCCTATTTTGTTAGAGTGGTTACTATAAGTTCTTCCTTGAGTTCAGCTCTCAATGAAAGCACCACAGATGTTAAGCCAAGTTTTAGTTCGACCGTATATATCTTAGGTTGGGAAGACAAATGATACATGAGTAGGACGATAACCTATTCACCCATGCTAGTCAAGAATTTAAGTGAAGTCATTATGCAAATTGTTCTATCACAAAGTCCTTATACCAAATTCATAAGGTCATGCAAGTCCAAACGACCATTAAAGTTCGAAGCTTTTTATTTACGTAAAGAGTAAAATGAAAATGAGGAAGAAGATCAATATGGAATTCATCCCTTTCGTAGGTGGTAAATGTCTATTTATAGGAAACGCAAGCCTTTGGATCCTCGACACATGTTATCTTGAGGGAATCGACAGCCTTACTGATGTGGAAAAAGCTTTGATAGAAATATGCAATGATAAGAATTTCATATGGCAACTGGAATTACCAATTTTGGGTATATTTTCCAACACTTGATAGCTTTGATTTCATCATTTGATAGCTACAGTTCTCAGCATGCGACAGCTACCTATCTTTGCTATGTGATAGCTTGTAAACTCACCATTCGATAGCTTTATATTTTCAACGTGGGATAGTTATCTATCTTCACTACGTGATAGCCTTGTAAACTTAAACTGTGAAAGCTTCCTATTTCCAATATGGAATGGCTTGGTTATCTCAATCTTCGATCGCTTATGGGATCAACACGTGATGGCTTGGACATCTCAATCTTCGATAGCTTATGGGATTAACATGTGATGACTTGGACAACTCAATCTTCAATAGCCTATGGAATCAACATGTGATGGCTTGGGCATCTCAACCTTCGATAGCTTAAAGGATCAACATGAGATGGCTTTGACATCTCAAACTTCGATAGCTTATGGGATCAACATATGATGGATGAGATATCTCGATCTTTTATACTCAGGCCATTAGTCATGGATGGCTATTTTGGGTTAGCAATCGATGGCTTTGAAAACACCACCCTTCGATAGCTTTATCTGCCATCCTTTGATGGCCTCATCTGGCTTCCTTCGATGGTAACATAATATATTTGTCCTTGAAAATTTGGGTGTAACAAGTACTTCGTTATTAATCATAAGTTTGTTGTTAACGTTTTAGAAATATTATAGTACCTTTATAGTTATCTCTTGTACACGTGTGCCTTCTCAGCATTTTGACTAAAAATCAAACAATTTGATATTGCTATCAAAATACTTGCTCAACTTCGATGCTCGTCGAACGATACTTTCATCGTTCTTGGATCATATCCAGAATCCACAAACTCAATATCACTTCCACCAACTTCAAGACATTATGGTTCTTATGTGTAAATAGTCTATTCTAAATAATTATTCAAAATTTTCTGTTTCAACACAAATGTACCAAAATTTAAAAGTCATGCTTGGTAATAATTTTTGTGAGTGAAATTCGAATGAACTAAAGCACTTCTAATGAAGAATTTGTTACACCAATTTCAATAGTTGAAATTTACTATGTTATTCTTATCAATATTGCTCATTATATTCCAACTGCATTATCTTCTTCTTGAGGACACACTTGCAACCGATGGATCATATCCCTATGGGTACAACAACCAAAATTATATTTTGAAAACGTAATTAGAATCCATTTTGAATTTTCGCATCAAACCTTATGGTTGAGTCAATACTCTTAATGGCTTATTGACAACTTAAAAAGTTCTTTTCTCGACATTGATATGAAACTCATAGCTTCTTTTCAATGTACGAGAATATTTATTTAGACATTCTATATGTTATGTTTGATTAAGTTTGGTTAATTTCGTTTCATCTCTCGTAATCAGATTATCTTTGGATCATATCCAAATCCATTTTAGTACAAATAATTTCCAAAGGAAATTTATTTATAATAAAGTTGGTGTTTCATGAAACAAAAAATGTTTTTAAGTGCAATGAAATAGGTATTCATAAACATTTTATGGACTGCCTTATACATTTATAATTTGGTTTTAATTCAAGAAGCTTATATTTAAAACATAATTGGCCAGTTGATATTGATCGGTCCCAAATTCTTTTCGAGTGGTCCACACAAGATGCCTTATAGACAATTATTATGTGTAGTCTTCCGACTCGTCCAACCTGTCAACTCCTTGACCTTGGATATGTTGAGGTTTCTTATAAACCTTTATCTTGTATGATCCCGTAAACTATGCTCTAGGTTAAATTAATTTTAACCTTATTTACTACTCTTAAATACACGACCTTACGTAACTCAACTTCACTTATCATTAATCGTACTTTATCCAACCAAATTCGATTACTCCTTATCAATACATCATTACGTATCATAGGAAGAATTGCCTTTTAAGACTAAATCCTTATTCATTTTAGGTATATTTGGAACTTTTTCCAATACATTCACCTATTTGATCAAATCGAATGATTATATTTCCTTTTTGCATGTTACATTTCTTACCTAACTTTATATTTTATGAGCTTACCATAGACATAATCCATGAATATCAAATTACGTTCCATTTCTATGACAATTCATCGATGAATTTAATGGAGTACGAGGAACTGTTTTGCTATCATTGGACTAACGAGTGCATACATCTACATGTATCAATCCGAAGAGTTCACCAACTCTTATCTTGCTCCCACTCAATTGGTGTTTTACCCTTTATTGCTTGAGATATAATTCTCTAATATTTTATAATTCGTAATCATATAATCAAATAATTATTTCTCTGAATGTAGCTTAGTCCATAATTACAAAATAATTGCAAATTATTTCAAATACTTTTGTATTTTCTAATGCATCACTTATGTTATAAAAAATACCACTATTATAGTTTTATTTATAATGAATATTTATAGTATTAATATCGAAATAAAACTATATTTACCTTTTAGTAAACGCTAAAAAATAGTTAATATTTCATAAATAATGTTTGGTATATTTTACGAAAACAATTTTCGTAATTTGATGCGAGCAACAAGTGGTATATGGCATGCTCTCATCATTTCCGCCATTACTATAATTATGACGACCCACCTTTTTGGATGGTTTAAATTGACAATAAACCACACATGTCTATTGTTAGTCCCTGAGAAGTTGGTTTTGATGACAACAACCTAAGAATAAGATTATAAAATATAAATACTAACATCATTGTTTAGATATATATGTATATGCAGGATATATATACAGGTACCAAAGAATGAAGACAGTGCAATATAGAGATTCAAGAACTGATAAACTCAAGATCAAAGATATTAAAATTCAAGACTCATGAGTATCAAGATTAACAAAAGTTCAAGATCTCAATATAAGTAATTTAGTTAGGAATTTTGTTAAAACTCCTAGAAAAGCACTAACATCTTAAAATCCATTTTATTCGTGGAATGTAATCCATTTCGAGCCCATTAAAGGGATGGAACCCTAAGTAGGATGGAACCTATGAAAAATTTAGTGGAACATTGTTTTGTATCCACTAACTTTTATTCAAATGTTTTACAAAATTATATCTTGTTTTCAAAATCTTCTTTTTTTAAATCAAAAACATCCATCCTAGTTTTAAAATACTTTTAACCTCAAAATAATCTTTATTTTCAATATCAAATTATCCTTGGTTTTAAACTATCTTTTAATTATAATATATTCAACTTTTAATATTTATACATAGATTTAAATATAAAATTATAGCAAAATTTTATATATTCCAAAATGTTATTCTCTATACTTATTTACGTATTTTAACTATAGTTAGGTATATTTACAAAGTGTAAAATAGTTTTAATACAAGATAGAATTTATTTTCAAAGAAAACCAAATTACCAAAAATAACTTAAGCCTGTCGACAACCCCAAGGAACCCTTGCCGACAAGGTGACAGCTTATTTCAAAAGTTTAAATTTCAAAGGAAGTGTCTATTCGTCATATCCTTTCACGAATGGTCATAGTTGTTGTTCTACTATAAATAGGGGCAGTTTTAAACGAATTTACATTCATATATATTCTCTGATTTCACTCCTCTTCTTCTTCCAAATTTCTTTATATACATTTCTACCATTACTCTGCCGAAATCACCATTGAATCTAACTAAATCATCTCTGGTTTGATTCTCTATCACTATCTCAACAAGATCCCAGTGTAATTCGGAGTAATAGACTTCTTTGTAATCAATCGAGCGAGAAAAGGTGTGATTGTACCTGAAAACTCAATTGGGTGAATTGTAGCACGTAAAATCGAGTATCTCTACCCAGAGGATTGTGAATCTGGGGCAGTGTACCTCGTGGCCTTGAAATCGAGGGTGTAATTGTAAGAATTGATTTTGAAAGGAAACCCATACTTGTGTTGCGGGACTGGATGTAGGGTAATTCCAAAACAGTATAAAATTCGATGTGTTCTTTCATTTATTGCTTTTACTTTATATGTGAATCTGTGTTTGATTCTGTAATCATATCTGTGTCTGAATATTGCATATATTTGTGTTCAAATTAATATAAACTCAAAAAGAATTAGTAATTCCTTAAAACACTATTCACCCCCTCTCTCCTCTAGTGTTAATTCTAGCCTTAAGATCCATAATCTGTATTTCTCACATTTGGTATCAGGGCTAGGTTTTCAAAGTTTCATAGTTTGAATTTTGAAAAATTTCAAAATGGCTACCAACGCTGGTACTATTACTACTACCAACACTGGTTCTATTTGTAACAGCCCGCAAATCCGTACCCCTTGAGTTAACAGTATTCTACCTAAATTAACTCAAGTTGTACAGAAATACGAACCATTTGGGTTAAAGAAGAAGAGGTAGAAGAGGAAAATAGAAAACAACAACAGAATCTAACCATCGCGGCGGAATAAAATATAATAGATAATAAATGATCTTTACTGAAAAAATCAAATATATCTGTTTATATATTACATCATCAGAGTACATCAATCACAGCTCAACAACAACAACATACAAATGGATACACATCAACTCAACACAGCGGAATATATATATAAACAAGTACGGAAGTACGTATCGTCATCCAGCTCGTCTCTTGAGCTTCATAGCATCATTTCCTGTATCCTATAATACTCGGTCTGACCCGAGCATTACTGTTAAATAACACCCGAGTCAGTCTGGAATACCAGCGTGAGAAAATCACACTCAATTGATTATTAAAGTTTCAAAAATCCTTTGAAAACAAAAGCATCTCGTAAGACCACGCCACAAATAAACATGTCTGGTTTTTACCTTACGATAGCTAAAACGATTTTTATAGAAATCCTCTGATATTATAATAGGGTCTATAAACAAATACTTATAAAATAGCCAAAATTGTTACATCTATTAAATTCCAGCTACTAGCCACAGAGTGGGTAATACAAACAAAACTCGTACAAGGCTCGTAAGGAGAATGGATTTCCAACCAATGACTAGGCACTGGGGTACCACCTGTCACAGTACGTGGCCTAGATCACAGTACCGAGGAGTACGCCCGCTCCCTTGCAACACAAGACCAGGACTACCCCTTACTGGATAATCCCGAGTGAGATCACCCCGCGTTTGGGATCAGCAACCGCCCACTAAGCCGAAATAAAAAGGGACATCTAGGCAGGGATGACCTCACCTTGCTTGGGTGCTACCCACCTAGCCTTGTTGCATAACCCCTGATTTTCAGTCATTCCCATTTGATGAAGCTTGAGGCAAAGCGTTAACTTTTTAGAACATATCCCTTAGAATGCCCATCGTCCAGCTGACGATGTTACGCAAGCATTCATCCATACAAGTCCGTCCCGGGTTCGAACGGAACCGAAGGCACTATTCCGCTACATCCATTTTGGAAATATCCTTAGGATTAGTAGTGACTTGCCCTTGCACTTCACTGCTCCATCTTCGAATCCAAACTCGTTTCCCACGAAACGTACAAACCGGATCGAAGTGGTTTTCGAGAAATTAATCTCGATCCCGGTCTCTTCGAAACGATCAGCGTAGTTGGCCAATATTGATAGTCGGTGATTTAATTATCAATTAATATTCACAAACAACCATCCAACAATAAATAATTTCCCAAAATATTTATTAACCTCAAAAATATCTTCACAAGATATATTTCTATTTTCATCCCTTTGAATACAGTTTCCAAACTATCTTCCTTTTCCAGAATAAACTTTTCCATATATTTTCTATCTCCATTGAAATCACCAAGCACGCAACTAGATTTTTAAAATAATTTAAAACACTTTACTTTGAAATATAATTCAAAACATTTAAGTTAAAACTACTTCAATAATTTGTTAAAAATACATACTACATGAATATTTGAAAATAAGGTTACTTAATAAAATATAAAACTAGATTTTCTCTTTTAAAAACAAAATACTAAGTCACTTTTTAAGAAATTACTACTATAATAGATTGAGAAAATAGTTACTTTAGAATGTAAATATTAGAAATAAGAAATTTTCCAAAACTTGCTTTTTAAAACAACTTTAAAACTTTTAATTTTTATTTAAAAATTAACTTTGAAAAATGTACTTGGTTATCCAGGGAGAATTCCAACTTCAATCACTTAAATCAATTTTCCAAATTGATTTCCAATTTATTCCATTTGAAATAAATTTCTTCAATTACCCAATTCATTTCAAAATTCATTAATTATGGACTTAATTATTGTTGTTGTTATTATTTTCCATTTGATTTTAAATCTTTAACTGAAATATACAAATTTCAGCTTCTTCCCAATTTCTTCTTTATTCTTTTCAATAATTTAAATCTTAAAATTTTAATAAATATTTTGTTCTTTTAAAATAGTAATAGTGAAGTTTAAAATTCATTAATCTCCTGATTATTCAAAATTTCCCTTTCTATACTCAAGATTTATTTATTAGAATTTTAAAGTCACTCTATTTCTTTTCCAATTCATTCTTAAATTTATTCAAATTTCTATAATTATTTTACTTACAAATTCACTTCTTTTATTTTTTTTTCCAAAATCCAATTTATATATTTTTGGTAATTCATCATACCCAATTATATCCAATCGAACCATAGCATTCAATATTCCAATATAATTCATCATAGAATATCAAATAATCACAACAGAGGGTATTAAATAATTAAAATAAATGTTGAGGGGTCCAGTTGGATCCCTCCAACATGTTTTCCCTGCATCCACAGACGTTAGCACAATATAAAATACCAATTCCAAAATATACCATACTATAACACATCAATCAATTCAACCATTCAAACAATTATTTAAATTTAATCATTTAAATTTAAATTTAGCTAAGTGAGATTAACTCACCTTTGATTCGTTTCATTTGCAATCCACTTCAAATATGGCTTTGCTTTCCCTATTTGACCTCGAATAAACAATTTATATGATTTATAAATATTTGAAATAATTGAACCGTAAATTTCATTTTAATAAATTTAATTAACTAGTAATTTAAATCTAAACAAATTTCTTTTAATAAATTATCCTTAGTAACTAAAATAATTTAGATTTAATTAAACAAATAAAGTTTCACCATATGTAAATGAAATATGAATAGGTATATTTACTTTATTTTACGTTTTCAAATTGTTTACAAAAATAATCAATATCCTTCTAAATAAAAATATATTCTTGTTTATATTTTAAACGAAAATATATATATATATATCCATACTTACATTACCCTTTTCCTTTACTGTGTAAACATACTTTTACATATATACATCTTTAACCCTAAACATATTCACTGTAAACTAAACTGGGTGTGGATATATTTTCTGCAGTAACAATTTTTTTCTATTTCTTTCGAAGATGATTTAAATCTAAACCTAAACAGTAATCAAATTTAAACTTACAAAATTTCATACCTAAAAACAAGCTCTGCCCTGAAGGCTTCCTCCTCAGATTGTACGAACCCCTGCACCGGTCTCGAGTACCCTAGTATGCGTGTGGCCACGCGCTTCCTTCAACGTCGCGACTTATGCTCCTCAGACGAGCGCGTAACTCCTTCCACTATTGATTCCAGAGGTTGACGAGCCTCCAAGATCGCCAGTCGTTCACTCGCTCGATGCCAAACCTAGCCTTATCGTATCCCTCGCTCGAGTCGTACGTGTCCCCTCAAACGATGACCCAAATTTCCCTAAACCTCTGTCACGCGCAATCACCGCCGACGCGTCAATCGACCCTAGGTTTGATTTCATTCAAACCTATTCGAAGAATACAGGCTCCGGCCATTATCCTTTTTTTTGATTCGAAAGGGTTTTGAATAGAAGAGGGTCGCGATCATATGTTTGCATTCTTTTTTTTTAGAATTGATTTCGTTCGATAGAGATGGTGCTTTAAGAAGCTGAAGGAACGGAGGGTTCGAGATAATTACTAATGTAATAGTGTTGAGGAAGACAATGGTTTTAAGTAAAAAAATTAATTATTCACCTCAACTCAAAAAATCAAAATGTCCTGTTAGGAAAAAGGTGGTTGACGTGATTATTGCGTGTTCAACTATGCTAGGTCATAGGTAAAAATGCAGAAGAGAAGACATGCTTCTGGACTAGTTATAAAATTGAATTTCCGATTCAATTTTCAACGCGTTTATTTATCGTATGTTCACAAGTCAACTCCGAATGCTACGAAAATTGAAATCCAAAAATAATAAACTATTACGGATCCAATGGAACTGGTTTTGTCGAATTCCGAGACTATGCCTCGGAAGGTTATTTTTAAATTTAGTTTAAACTATAAATTTTAAAACTGAACAAACCACTGTTAAATTCAATTTTAACACTTTTATTATCTTCAGTATTATCAATACAAATTTTATAAGCCTTCAAATTATTTTTAACAGGCTTAAAACTCCAGATTCAACATTTTACCCAACTTCAAATTATTTATTCAATAATTTAATTATCAAATAAATAGTGAGATTTGAATTCAAGTTAAAAATTAACCTTTAAATATTAAAATCGATTAAATATTCCGATTTTAAATGCTCAAAAGTTCCGGGTCGTCACATTCCTCCCCCCTTAAAAGAATTTCGTCCCGAAATTTCTATTTAGGAAGAATAGTTTAATACCCGTTTATTATTTTTCCCTAAAACCAAACAGTTTAATCAACTTGCCATAGTACGTCTTTTATTACAGACCCACTATTACTTCAACCAACTTCCCAAAACCAAACAATTCAACATCAAACTAACTATCCTTTCATAAAAGACCCATTATCTTTCTTACTATCTTCCCAAACTTTTCCTTAATTCCCAAACAACTTTACCTATTCAACTATTCAAATTATAATCCAAAACCAAGTTTAAAATTTTCAAAATTTCTCAAAAATTTACTAACTCTCTAAATTTTCGAAAAAAAATTCCAGCGTCTCCTTTGCGCGACTTGCTCGGTACAACTACAAAAGGCCTCTACGGGCTCCAAATTCCAAAAGAAAACAAAACGCCAAGTGGCTCAATCCAAATCCCAATCAAATTTCACAGAAATTTAAACACATACCTTTTTGGTCGGGCAATTCAATATTTTTATCATCTGAAATCAAAACCAATTTTCCTTTCTCTTTATAATACCTACATATCCTGCTTAACACTAATATCCAATCACATTTTCAAAATATTTTATTGACTTTCATACCAATATCAATATCTATTCTTTCAAATATCAACTTAGAATATATTTTAATATTCAATTTCCAATTAAGAATTCACCATTCCTTTCTTAAGTTTAGCATAAGAATTTTATACGCTTTTTTATTTATTTTCACTTTACCACTTTAGTTTATATCTACTTCTATTCAAATTGATTCTTTCATTTCCATATGAATTCAACTTATCTATAACTCTGAATATTTGAATTTTATTTTCCATTTATAACCAATTTATGTCATTATTTTAAATTTGTCGTTATTTTAAATTTTTTGGCAGAGTCTCCATTGTATAGAGGAGCTTTTGCAATTTGACAAAAGATATAAATATATACACATCGACCCACCCAGTCGGAAAAACCAAAAACAATTCATATTTCCTATTTTTATTGCGTAGGCGTACCTTATTTAGCATTTTTAAGCAAGCAGCTTATTTATTAAGCAATTAGCACAACCAAATCTAGCCACATGGCTTCCAGGTACCTGTACTTACTCAATTTAAACATGTAAGTGCCATATATATGAAGTTTGTCAATATTTCTCTTATTTGCAATAGTTAAACACACGAATTCTAAAAGAAAAGCACGCCAAGCATTATTTATAAGCAATTTAAATATTCCAACATTAATTTTAATTGCTTACAATCAATCACACATCGTTCCACTTAATCTGAATGGTTAACAACTTACATGCTTATATTTAATTTATTTTTAAGCAAAACAAACTCATATTTAATTCAGTTGACCTCAAAATCAATTTATTTTACTCCTATCAATTCATAGAATTTTAATTACTTCCATTTACATCCAATAACGATTTATTCTATGCAATTTGACGAGATCTATGTGAATAAATAAGTATTTATGTTTTATAACCAATTTAAATGGATTTCAACTCAATTTGTACTTAATTCTATTCCATTTTTAATTTTATTCACAATCCATATATTCTCATTTTCATTGCATTTTAAATTTGAATACATTCACTTGCATTTCGTTCCATATTTGTTTATTCCAAACTATTTATTTAGCTCGAAAACAATCCAGGCTATTTCATTCAATAACTTTTTCTCAACTCATTTAAACCACACTTCATTTTGAGTTCGGCTTTTATTCAACACTTACTTAAGTCAATAACTTAAGTTCATTTCCATTTCTTTTTATAATAAGTTCTACTTCCATCTTTGATTTGATTCTTATTTATTCCATCCATTTATTTATTCAATATAATTAGTTTATCTACTCAATCCATTATGAATTTTCATTTCCTTAAAATATTATTTATAACCCACCAAATTCTATTTGGATTCAAATTTATTTTCACTTAATTTAAGTTCAATCCAATATCATTAAACTTAGTTTTAAGTTGAATTCGATTCAACTCTCTTCCATTTGTTTAGTTTTAAGTTAATTTACTTCAATTTATTCAAATTTTATCTTAAGCTCATTTTCATTTTGCAAATAAATTTCCCTTTTCAATTTAATTTGATTCTATCTCAATTAAATCTCATTTAAATCTACAATTTCTTTTGATTAGTTATTATAAAATTTAACCTTTCAGATTCAGCTCATTCAATTGATTACAAGGCCATTTCCAATTTATTTTCACTTATTTGGATTTTATTTGCAATTCAAACTATTACTATTTTAATCCAAATTCATTTTTATTTGATACATTTCCAGTTATGTTTAATTTGTTACGCCTCAAGTCAAATTTAATTAGTAACTCAAGTTCAGATTCTACCATTCACTTTTAATTTACCATCCAATTTATTAACTCATAATTCAATTACATTTACTTCGCTAACAATTCAGGTCGAATTTAATTTATAACTTGAGCTTTTATTTCCAAACTTCACCATTAACTAACAATTCAGCTTCCATTTAATTAGATTTCAATTACATATTTCATTAACTAATTTATTATCTAATTAGTTCTCCCTCGATTTATAATCCAAAACTTGATTTTTAATTCCAAATATCACTTCACTTAATTTTCTTAAGTTCAATTTATTTTATAATTCAAGTTTGGAATTTTCGTTTTATTTTCCAATTCACCAAAAATATTTATTTTGGGTTTTCTATTCCACTTTTCAAATTTTAGAAGTCACCACTTATTATTTTCACAATTCCATTCATTATAGGCTTGAATATATTCATCTTTTATTTTTAACTCGAGCCTTATGCTTATTTATAACCCAAGCATATTTTTAATCCATGGATTTTAATTCTTTTATAAGTTATTCTAATTTATTTATTTCAATTCAATCCTTATCTAACTTATTTTCCATTTATCCAGGCAAGAATCTAATTCCATTCGATAACTCAATTGAATTTTTATTCTAATTCAAATTTTTATTTTAACTTAGATTTATTTAACTCAATTCGATTTCAATTTAATTCGAATACAACTGGATATTATTTTCAGCCTATTTAATTAATTTCAATCCCGTTAAATTTTTATTCCCCAATCCAAGTTAATTTCATTTTTAACTTTTCACCTTAAATTTTAAATTCTAACATTCAAGCTTACATTTCTTCCTGATTTAAAAATCATCTCAATTTATAAGCTTATAACCTATCCCATCAGGATTTTAAACACCCGAACTTTGGTTTCAAATCATTCTGAAATCTCCAACATCTCAAATCACATTTCTCAAAAGTTAAACCAATCCTGGTTTTATTTCCAACAAATTTCCTTTGCAATTTTCAAAACAACTAGCTTTTCTGAACAAATCAATTTGGTAGCAATCCGTCACTTAGAAATTCGAAAATGAATACTAATGATGCGGCCGTCATCATCAGAATTATTTCCCAATAATCCAAGTGATTTCAATGCTATATCACTTTCAAAATCGATTTTAAACAAATTTCCTTTCAGGAATACCTCTAAAACAATAATGCTATTATTTATCTTCAAATACTCCCAAATCTCCGGGATTTTAAATTTCCAAATCCTGCTTAAATCAATTTTAACTATAATTCATTTGCACAGCTTATGCTCATACAAATTCTCATTTGATTATATTTAAATTTATAATTTACATTTATAATTCCTATTTATAAATTTCATTTTATAATGAATTTATTCCCTTAAACTTTGGTTATATTTTCAATTTCTAGTTAAATTTTCACTCAATAATGATAATAATTTAATATTATTTTTCCTAACATCCAAGCAACCATATATTAGGTAAATAGTTTACAAAAGCTTTTATTTATATCAAAATATATTTTTGGGTAAAATTATTTCATTCACCCACATTTAAAACAATACCGTGTCAATTGTTCTATTCAAGTGTTTAGAAACCCCTTCGATACAATTGTCCAGACTGTGCCGACGAAGGTTCATATGCCACTCAATAAACCAATCAACATAATAATAAAATAATTTATATTCACTAACAAATACGCGCTCATATCTATTAATACGCTCAAACTCATTCTAGAGTACTACGGACTCTAATTTAAATGAGTAATCCCCACTAGAGCCAAGGTTATCTCCAACCTAAGCTCTGATACCAACTGTAACAGCCCGCAGAATCCGTACCCCTTGAGTTAACACTATTCTATCTAAATCAACTCAAGTTGTACAGAAATACGAACCATTTGGGTTAAAGAAAAGAAGTAGAAGAGGAAAATAGAAAACAACAACAGAAGCTAACCATCGCAGCGGAATAAAATATAATAGATAATAAATGATCTTTACTCAAAAGATCAAATATATCTGTTTATATATTACATCATCAGAGTACATCAATCATAGCTCAACATCAACAACATACAAATGGATAAACATCAACTCAACACAGCGGAATATATATATATAAACAAGTACGGAAGTACGTATCATCATCCAGCTCGTCTCCTGAGCTTCACAGCATCATTTCCTGTATCCTATAATACTCGATCTGACCCGAGCATTACAGTTAAATAACACCCGAGTCAGTCTAGAATACCAGCGTGAAAAAATCACACTCAATTGATTATTAAAGTTTCAAAAATCCTTTGAAAACAAAAGCATCTCGTAAGACCACGCCACAAATAAACATGTCGGGTTTTTACCTTACGATGGCTAAAACGATTTTTATAGAAATCCTCTGATATTATAATAGGGTCTATATACAAATACTTATAAAATAGCCGAAATTGTTACATCTATTAAATTCCAACTACTAGCCACAGAGTGGATAATACAAACAAAACTCGTACAAGGCTCATAGGGAGAATGGATTTCCACCCAATGACTAGGCACTGGGGTACCACCTGTCATAGTACGTGGCCTAGATCACAGTACCGAGGAGTACGCGCCGCTCCCCTGCAACACAAGACCGGGACTACCCCTTACTGGATAATCCCGAGTGAGATCACCCCACGGTTGGGATCAGCAACCGCCCACTAAGCCGATATAAAAAGGGACATCTAGGCAGGGATGACCTCACCCTGCTTGGGTGCTACCCACCTAGCCTTGCTGCATAACCCCTGATTTTCAGTCATTCCCATTTGATGAGGCTTGAGGCTAAGCGTTACCTTTTTAGAACATATCCCATAGAATGCCCATCGTCCACCTGACGATATTTCGCAAGCATTCATCGATACAAGTCCGTCCCGGGTTCGAACGGAACCGAAGGCATTATTCCTATTACATCCATTTTGGAAATATCCTCAGGATTAGTAGCGACTACCCCTTGCACTTCACTGCTCCATCTTCGAATCCAAACTCGTCTCCCACGAAACGTACAAACCGGATCGAAGTGGTTTTCGAGAAATTAATCTCGATCTCGGTCTCTTCGAAACGATCAGCGTAGTGGGCCAATATGGATAGTCGGTGATTTAACTATCAAATAATATTCACAAACAACCATCCAACAATAAATAATTTCCCAAATTATTTATTAACCTAAAAAATATCTTCACAAGATATATTTCTATTTTCAACCCTTTGAAAACAGTTTCCAAACTATCTTTCTTTTCCAGAATAAGCTTTTCCATATATTTTCTATCTCCACTGAAATCACCAAGCACGCAACTAGATTTTTAAAATAATTTAAAAAACTTTACTTTGAAATATAATTCAAAACATTTAAGTTAAAACTACTTCAATAATTTGTTAAAAATACATACTATATGAATATTTGAAAATAAGGTTACTTAATAAAATATAAAACTAGATTTTCACTTTTAAAAACAAAATACTAAGTCACTTTTTAAGAAATTACTACTATAATAGATTTGAGAAAATACTTACTTTAGAATTTAAATATTAGAAATAAGAAATTTTTCAAAACTTGCTTTTTAAAACAACTTTAAAACTTTTAATTTATATTTAAAAATTAACTTTGAAAAATGTACTTGGTTATCCAGGGAGAATTCCAACTTCAATCACTTAAATCAATTTCCCAAATTGATTTCCAATTTATTCCATTTGAAATAAATTTCTTTAATTACTCAATTCATTTCAAAATTCATTAATTATAGACTTAATTATTGTTGTTATTATTATTTTCCATTTGATTTTAAATCTTTTAACTGAAATATACAAATTTCAGCTTCTTCCCAATTTCTTCTTTATTCTTTTCAATAATTTAAATCTTAAAATTTAAATAAATGTTTTGTTCTTTTAAAATAATAACCGAAGTTTAAAATTCATTATCTGATTATTCAAAATTTCCCTTTCTATACTCAAGATTTATTTATTAGAATTTTCAAGTCACTCTATTTCTTTTCCAATTCATTCTTAAATTTATTCAAATTTCTATAATTATTTTACTTACAAATTCACTTCTTTTATTTTCTTTCCAAATTCCAATTTATACATTTTTGGTAATTCACTGTACCCAATTGTATCCAATCGAACCATAGCATTCAATATTCCAATATAATTCATCATAGAATATCAAATAATCACAATAGAGGGTATTAAATAATTTAGATAAATGTTGAGGGGTCCAGTTGGATCCCTCCAACCTGTTTTCCCTGCATCCACAAACGTTAGCAAAATATAAAATACCAATTCCAAAATATACCATACTATAGCACATCAATCAATTCAACCATTCAAATAATTATTTAAATATAATCATTTAAATTTAAATTTAACTAAGTGAGATTAACTCACCTTTGATTCTTTTCATTTGCAATCCACTTCAAATATGGCTTTGCTTTCCCAATTTGACCTTGAATAAACAATTTATATGATTTATAAATATTTGAAATAATTGAACCGTAAATTTCATTTTAATAAATTTAATTAACTAGTAATTTAAATCTAAACAAATTTCTTTTAATAAATTATCCTTAGTAACTAAAATAATTTAGATTTAATTAAACAAACAAAGTTTCACCATATGTAAATGAAACATGAATAGGTATATTTACTTTATTTTACGTTTTCAAACTGTTTACAAAAATAATCAATATCCTTCTAAATAAAAATATATTCTTGTTTATATTTTAAACGAAAACATATATATATATATATATATATATCCATACTTACATTACCCTTTTCCTTTATTGTGTAAACATACTTTTACATATATACATCTTTAACCCTAAACATATTCACTGTAAACTAAACTAGGTGTGGATATATTTTCTGCATTAACAATTTTTTTTCTATTTCTTTCGAAGATGGTTTAAATCTAAACCTAAACAGTAATCAAATTTAAACTTATAAAATTTCATACCTAAAAACAAGCTCTGCCCCGAAGTCTTCCTCCTCAGATTGTACGAACCCCTGCACCGGTCCCGAGTACCCTAGTACGCGTGTAGCCACGCGCTTCCTCCAACGTCGCAACTTGTGCTCCTCAGACGAGCACTTGACTCCTTCCACTATTGATTCCAGAGGTTGACGAGCCTCCAAGATCGCCAGTCGTTCACTCGCTCGATGCCAAACCTAACCTTATCGTATCCCTCGCTCGAGTCGCACGCGTCCCCTCAAACGATGACCCAAATTTCCCCAAACCTCTGTCACGCGCAATCGCCGCCGACGCGTCAATCGACCCTAGGTTTGATTTCGATTCAAACCTATTCGAAGAATACAGGCTCCGTCCATTATCCTTTTTTTTTGATTCGAAAGGGTTTCGAATAGAAGAGGGTCGCGATCATGTGTCTGCCATTCTTTTTTTTTTCGAATTGATTTCGTTCGATAGAGATGGTGCTTTAAGAAGCTGAAGGAACGGAGGGTTCGAGATAATTACTAATGTAAGCGTGTTATGGAAGACAATGGTTTTAAGTAAAAAAAAAATTAATTATTCACCTCAAGTCAAAAAATCAAAATGTCGTGTTAGGAAAAAGGCGATGGACGTGATTATTGCATGTTCAACTATGCTAGGTCACAGGTAAAAATGCAGAAGAGAAGACAGGCTTCTGGACCATTTATAAAATTGAATTTCCGATTCAATTTTCAATGCGTTTATTTATCGTATACTCACACGTCAACTCCGAATGCTACGAAAATTGAAATCCGATAATAATAAACTATTACAGATCCAATGGAGCTGGTTTCGTCGAATTCTGAGACTGTGCCTCGGAAGGTTATTTTTAAATTTAATTTAAACTATAAATTTTAAAACTGAACAAACCACTGTTAAATTCAATTTTAACACTTTTATTATCTTCAGTATTATCAATATAAAATTTATAAGCCTTCAAATTATTTTTAACAGGCTTAAAATTCTAGATTCAACATTTTACCCAACTTCAAATTATTTAATTCAATAATTTAATTATCAAATAAATAGTGAGATTTGAATTCAAGTTAAAAATTAACCTTTAAATATTAAAATCAATTAAATATTCTAATTTTAATTGCTCAAAAATTCTGGGTCGTCACACTATTACCCCTGTCACTAGTTCTTTTGTAGAAGGTCAGTCTACTGTCAGACCACCACTTTTTAATGGCAGTAACTACACATACTGGGCATGTAGGATGAAAATATATTTACAAACTCTAGTGCTAGACACTTGGAATGTCACACAGACTGAATATTTTGAACCCACAACTAGTTTTGCACAGTGGACTGCTGAGCAAAAGACCGTCACACAAAACAAATTTAAAGCTATGAATATTCTGTTTTGTTCACTTGATAAGAATGAAGAGTGTCAATTTGTAAGTCTGCATATGAAATCTGGAAAATTATGCAAGTTACTCACGAAGGAACAAGCAAAGTTAAACAGACCAAAATTTCCATGCTTCCAAATCAGTTTCAATTATTTAAAATGAATTCTAATGAATATATTCCAGATACGTATAGTAGATTTCAGAATATTATGCATTCTCTAATATCCTTTGAAAAGGAATTTTCGAAAAAAGATCAAGTTAGAAAAATCTTAAATTCTCTTACTCCAGAATGGGATCAAAAGACACTTGCGATCGAAGAGGCAAATGACATCAGTACCTTAAAGATAGAAGAATTAATTGGAAATCTAATGTCGTTTGAAGTCCAAATGATTGGGAGAAGAGAAAGTAAAGCATCTGAAAAGAAATCAATTGCATTCAATGCATTGACCGATGGATCAGACTCAAACAGCGATAATGATGAAGAGATAGACTTTATGGCCAAGAACTTTCGAAAATTCTTGAAATACAGAAAGATGAATAATCTCAAGAGAAACAACTATAAGAACTCTGGTAATTAGAATGTAGTGCCAAACTGTATCAAATGTTTCAACTGTGATGAACCAGGCCATATCAAAAGTGACTGTCCGCATCCAGATAAGCAAAATCTTCCTATAAACAATGATTCCACAAAGAAAACGAAAACATGCATTTACTGCTACTCTAGATGACTCAGAATCGTCCTCAACCAATGATGATTAGAAGCCAGATAATTCAAATATCTGTTTCACGGCAGTTCACGACTCCGACAAATTCAGAGAAACAGACTCATAAAAAGGTACACGTTTACAATACATTGGTTGAAATTGCATGCTTAGGATTGGATGTTTGATTGGTTGATTTTGAATTGGTGTGTCGTTTGAATTTTAAAATTTTTATTATTACATTTATATTTTTTCTATTATTTTATTATTATTTTTATTTTTAAATACCATCATAATATTTTATGGAATATACTATAATTCTAGTAATATTCCAGACATATATAGACATTAAAAATAATAAATATATATATACACATATATTAGAATACTTAAGAGAAATAAATCATGAAAATTCAGAGACACCTGTCGACAAGGACCCCCCCCCCCCCCCCTCATTGTCGACAAGGGTGCAGAAATTTGAAATTCAAATGTTGAATTTCCCTCTATCTTTTCACTTCATTCAAGTCTCTGAAAAGCCACCTTTTGACCAGAGAACATGTCGCTTGAGAACCTACTTATTTACTATCCCTTATCAACACTTTTCACTTTCATTTTCAAATTCAAACTCTTATTTCAAAATATCAAACTCTCTACTCTCTACTCTAATGGCTTCTTCAAGCAACCCTTCCACAATGAGACTTTCCAGAAAAATAAAGGAGCAACTTTTCAATAATCTGGAGGCTATAAAAGTATATATCAACTATGTTAACTATGGAAAAGTCCATCCCGGAAAGTTTGCTTTATTTCAAGATTTCTCTACTTATGATATCGATTCTCTTTTTGCAAACAACCAAGTTCTTAGTCTTGTTGATGCTTCACAAAATGACTTTGTTTATTATCCAAATCTTCTTAAAATTTTCTATGCAAATCTCAACCGTGGATTTTATAATAGAAATGATGATGAAATTTAGAGTAGTGTTAAAGGCACTAGAATCATCTTAAATTGTGATGTTTTGGGTACCATTCTCAATTGCAAGAGAACGGGAATTGATCTTTCTAGTTTTAATATCGAGGAAAATGATCGTGAGACATTTCATCACATTTTCGAAGGAAATGATAACTTTGAATTCATAAATCGAAACTTTCGACCAAAAGCTAGAATTGTTAATCTTCTTTTACAACATACTTTGACCCCAAGATCGGGGAGTTTTAACAATCCAACTTCAAAAGTTTGCAAAGCACTTTTTGCTATTTTTGAAGTTATGATATTAATTGGGCACAAGTTAATTTGGATGAACTTCATCCCAAAATTTTTGAAATGGGTGAAAACAATTTGTATCATGGAATCTATCTCACTTGGATTTTTAATTATTTTGGAGTAGATTTCAAAGGAGAAGAATTTGTTTAAAGAAAAGTTTTTAATCACTTAAACATTTCTCTTATGAAAATTCCATATGTTTTTCAACCATATGAGACTCTTGTCGAAAAGGAAGAGCATTTGGCTCATGAGGAGATGGAAGAGGAGGAAGAAGAAGAAGAAGAAGGGGATGAAATGGAAATAGAAGAAGAAGGTGAAACATTCTTGGAAAGTATTGACTATCCCTCTAATCCAACCAACGAAACCTTACTCGAAAATCAAAAGACCATTGTTGAAAATCAACGGACTCTTAAACGGTTCGTTAGTAAGAAATTGGATAAAATGTCATCCAAGATGAACAAGTTTTTCTCCAAAGCCAGCAAGAAGCTTGGATTATCTTCATCTTCGTCATCCTCTAACTAGTTCTACCTTTCCATGTCATATTGTATTGGTTTTAGTTTGTTTTGATTTGAATGTTCGTGTAGTTCTTAATGTTTAATCATTGTATCGTTCTATTATGAAATGAAATTGAATTACTTTTCTGTTATCTAGCTTATCCTATCTCCAGAATAAATGTTAGCATATTATATGAATATATATATATACACACACAATTATTCACAAAATCAAAATGAGTCATCAAAATTAATTGTCCCCTGTCGACAACCCCCCAGAGACCCTGTCGACAAGTACTGGTCAGAAATGAATTTTCATTTTAAATTTGAAATATGAATAACTACCTTGTGTCTATTCATTACAAACGAATTTCTACACCTATAAATACATATTTC
Source organism: Allium cepa (assembly GCA_030765085.1). Classification (NCBI taxonomy): domain Eukaryota; kingdom Viridiplantae; phylum Streptophyta; class Magnoliopsida; order Asparagales; family Amaryllidaceae; genus Allium; species Allium cepa. Next base: position 622,384,719 of record CM060942.1, read on the forward strand.
TTCCAGAATTCATCACTCAAAATCATCTCTTATCTACTTTATATATATTTCTTCTCACAAACTCAAATATGGTCGATCCAATTCTTAGTTTGACCGAGAATCTTGAAGAAACCCTTATTTCTTTCAAAAATATTCTTTCTTTCATTCTTCGTAATCAGTGACACTTAGAGTTGAGTCAAATGCAGATGAACAAGGAGCAAGAAAAGCATTTCAATGCGATACGATGGATGATTTCCTCCCTGCACAAAAATGATAATGAAGCACATCCTCCAATCTCTCTCACCAATAAAAATGAAAATTGGGATGCCATTAAAGCAGACCCTATATTTGGAGAAGAAGGATGGGTGGAAGTTCCTCGTAATGTTTGATTTTATTTGATTGCTTTGTTTGATTTGAATTGATTGCTTGGATTGATTTGATTTGATTTGGTTTGGTGTGGATTGATAATTGCTGTGCGAAACATAATATGTATAAATACACATTGGTATGTATATGATCTTTGATTAGTTATCATGTCTATCAGTATAATTATCTCTTAATCTATCTATTACATACTCTGTTGTATATTTTATTTGTGATATCCTAGAATTTCGAGGAATTTAAAATATGATAATCTTCTTAATAAATTAATTAGAATGGATAAAATAGTTAATTTCAAAATTAAATAACCAAAATAATTAATAATATGATGATTTTAAATATAGTTATAAATAGATTTTTAAAATGGAATAATTATTTTCAAATTTAATTTATGTTTGTTTAAAATTAATGTATGTTTGAATTGATATTAAATTATATTTCAAATAAAATTTGAATTTGAATTTAGATTTAAATTTGAATTAAAATGAATATTTATGTCTTAAAAATATTTTGATTTAAAAAATATATATGAATAAGTTTTTATTTAGAAAAAAAAGAATTTGTTTTCCTTAAAAAGAATTTATTTTTATTAATTAAGATAGTGTTTATTAAATTGTGAAATAAATACAAAAGGCTTATTTTAACATTTTAAAATCAATTATATATTTTATATGATTTTATTTAAATTATAATTGGTTTAACTTTATTTTCTTTAAATATTTTATTTTTATAAAATTTAAAAAAACATTTATTGATTTACAAATGTATTTATCAATTAGGAAAATTAATTTAAAAAGCTTTTAAAAATCAAATAAAATAATAAAAATGTAATAACACAAGTGTAACTCTTTAAACCATGATAAGAACACATGTAAGTTAATGAATTATAGGAAATGACAAGTGTTGGCATTGTAAACAAGTGTCAAATTCATTTTTGTTTTCTTTAATTCTAAAATAAATTCTAATTTTCATTTTATAAACATACTTCTTCGACTTTCCATTATTTTTCTCAGCTTCTAAAAAATGGGAGAAACTCAACTTTGTTAAACTATTCTTTCAAGAAAACCAAAAAATGCTTGAACTTTAAACACTGAAATCCTCAAACAAATCAGTAATCTTCCTCAAACCCAAAATCAAACAAATGCAACTCTGTTTGATTTCCAGCCTGTAAACTATCCTATCCTCAAACCTGAAATCCTCTTGAATCAAAACTTTCTCAAAACTCAAACCAAAATAATTCAACCCTGCAATATTTTCTCAAATCTCAGATTAAATAAAACTAAACCCTATAGCCATTTTTCAATTCAGAGATTTGCAAGCAAACCTGTAATCCTCTCCTCAAAACAAATCGAATCCTGAAAGTATTAATCCTGTAGCAGGTTTTCAAAATACAAAACTTCAGATTTTCAAATGCAAACACCTCAAACTCAAGAATCAGAGCCAAACCTGAAACCATTTTTCAAATCTGGCCAAGCCTGTAACTTCGGATTTTCAAAATGCAAGCATGTATACACATTTTTCAAATCTGTTAGCAAGTCTGCAGTAAGCATGCAACCTGAAGTACAAGGTCAGGAAAACTTCTCAACAGCATTTAATTCAACTAGTATTTTAAAGAAATTAAAAGCCCCAGGAAATTCGGTTTTCAAAATTTCTAGCATTCAAGCCTCTGCATTTTTAAAAATCTGGTGAGTAAACTTATTAAAATTTAAATCTGTGTATATATATATATATATCTGTTTGCTTGTGAAGTCTGAGAGGAATGTTACTTGTTTATGCATAAATATGAATTATATCTGTGTTTATGAGTGATGCAAGTGTGCATGTTTGTTATATTTAATCACCTCTGTTCTTGGTTCTGTAAATTAAAATTTTAATCAAAAATCCAAACTTACTCACCTGGTCTTTAATAGGATTAGAGATTCAAACATTGTATGTTTGTTTATTCCTAAGTTAATGTTTAAAAGTAGTTTCAAGTAAAATAAGTTGGAAATACATCTGGAAACAAAATAGAACAGAAGAAAATTTAAAAGTATGATGAAATCCATCATCATGGATTTCTGATTCAGTTTAATAACTTGAATTCATATTTGAAATGAGGAATTTTAAAACAAAAATCAAAATCTTTAAGTAGGTATTAGGAGTTCATTTCAATGATATATGAAATGGGTTTTTTGAGCAATTGATGATGATAAAAAGGTCTAGGATGACTGGAATCTTTGTTGGGGGTAGAGGAAGGATAGGGGTATTCGACAAAAATGGTGGGAAGGGTGACCGATCATCGTGGCGTTGGCGGTGAGGCAATCTTGTTTCTAACCCTAGTTTTGGGTCGAGCTGGAAGATTGGTTTTAATCTTCCTCTTTGGGGCATCGAGTTTGATGGAACTTTGGGATTTGGTTCATGGAAATCTGGCGATGATGTGGCTGGAGTTACGGCAACTCAGGTAGTCAGGGGAAGGTGATCGAGGCATTTCTGTTGATTTTGTGGGTTCCAGTTTCAACTGCCTAGCTCGATTTTGAATCGAGACTTGTGAATTAGTTTAGGTGATTGGACATTGGTGCTATGGTAAGGTTCAATGTGTTGAAGTTATCGGTGGTGATCACGGACGTCGAAGTTCAATGTGCAGGTGCACAGGGAGGTGTGACATTCGATGTTTGGTGTACTCGATGCGTTGCTTGAGTATTTGGGCAGAAGTCTCCAGTTTGAACTCGAGTAAATTTAGGTGTTAAAAAGCTATAGGTTTATAAACTTTAAATTTTAATTTAAGTTTTTAAATCGGGTAGAAAAGGGGGTTTACTCAGGGTTAAACCCGAGCTGTCTTTGGGTCTGACCCGAAGCAGAGATGATAACAGTTTTTAAAATGTTCTAAATTCAAATTGGTTTTTGGAATTTAAATTTAAATCTATTTTAAATTTATTATTTAAACTTACTCTATTTATATTGTTTCTTTAACAATTGATGAAGAGATTTTGAAATTTTGTTTAAATTAAATTTTATAAAGTTTAAAGTGATTTTAGATATTAATTTAAAATGAAAGTTTAAGAATTTATAAAAGTAACTTTTAAAAATACAAAGTGTAATTAGTTTTGAAACCTCTACTTGATAATATTTTAAGTTATTTAAGGAAGTTAAATTTTGTTAATTTTAAATTATCAAGTTAAATGGTTATCTTATTTCAAATCTTAATTAAAGGATTTAATTAAGTTAATGTCAAAATGTTCTAAAGTGTTAATGTTAATAAAGGTATTAATAAGATAATGTTTTAATTTTAAGATAATTAAGGATCTAATGACTTAATATTAATTAAGACAATTAGGAAATTAAATATAATTAATCAATTTGATTAATTAATTATGAGGAATTAATCAAGTAAATAATCAAGAGTAATTAATTGGTTTAACTAATAATTAATTAAGGGTTATAATTTAATTAATTGAAGTTTAATTAATTGTAATTAAGGATTATTAATTAAAGGTTGTTAATTAATGATCATAGATTAATTAATTGAGTAATTAAGAATGAATTAATCAAGTAATTATGATTTGATTAATTTGGTAATTAAAGATTTGTTAATTAAGTAATTAGTGGTTACTTAATTAATAATTAAGAAGTACTTAATGTGTAATTAATTTTTATTAATTAATAATTAAGTTTTATTAATTAATACTTAAAGGTGGTTACTATAATTAAATATTAATTAACTAAGGATTAATCAAAGGTAATTAAGGATTAATCAAATGTAATTAAGTATTAATCAAAGGTTATTAAGGATTAATCAAAGGTGATTAAGGATTAATCAAAGGTAATTAAAGATTAATCAAATGTTAATAAGGGTTGATTAACTCTGTGATCAACTAAGTGAATAAGGATTAATTGATTCGTAATTAAGGATTGTTAATTAGTGACTAAGTTTTATTAATTAATAATTAAAAGAAATTAATTATTTAATTTATGATTAATTAATTAATAATTAATTTTAAGATTAATTATGGATTAATTAATTTGTATTAAGAGATATTGATTAATAATTAAGATTATTAATCAATAGTTAATGGATAATCAATCAGTTAATTAAAGGTTAATTAATTGAATATAAAAGTAATTAAGGATTGATTACTTTGTATTAAAGGAGATTGATTAATAATTAAGGTTTATTAATTGATAGTTAAAGGATAATTAATCGGTGGTTAGAGATTAACTGAATGATTTATAAGATAATCAAGAAGTGATTAATTAATTAAATGTTTGTAATTAATTAATGATTGTTTGAGCAGGATTAGGAGATTAATTCTTAAGTAATTAATTTAATTTTAGGTGATTAAATTAATTATGACATGGATTAATAATTCCTATTTATGGATGATTGTTTGTGTAGAATTTCTGTATTGGATGATATCTATTGGATTATATATATTTGATGATATGCTGTGATATTCTGTGATGTGATATTGGATATATCAATGATAAATGTGTGATATTTATCTATGTTAAATGCTGTGTAAATTCAAGTATTGAATTGAGTTGAGATGAATTGTTTTAAACTTTAAAACAACTTGGACCTAAAAGATGGCGTTTTGGATTTCGATAAGACCAGGATCAGGTTTCCAGATTCGGACATCCGAAAACCACATCGATCCAAATTAACGATAGGTCGTGAATATCAAGTGAAGATGAAGATTCAGAGTGCAAGGGTTATCGTCGTTAACTCCGAGGGTTATTCCAAAATGAGTGTAACGAGATAATGCCTTCGGTTTCGTTTGAACCCGGAACGAACTTGTATGGATTGAATGCTTTCAGAACATCGTCAGGTGGACGATGAGAATTTTAAGATAGATGTGTTCTATAAAGGTAATCGCAGTCTCAAGCCTTATCAATCGGGAATGGCTAAAACAGGGGAGGTGCGGCAAGGCTAAGTGAGTCGCGCTCAAGTAGGATGAGATTTACCCCTGTCTAGATGTACCTTTTTATTCGGCTGTGTGGGCAGTTGGATCTGCAGCCAACTGCGGGGTTGTCTTGTTAGGGACTGTTCAGTAAGGAATGGTTCCGGCCTTATGTTGCAGGGGATTTAGGGTGGATCCTCAGTACGTTGATCTAGGCCACGTACTGTGATGGGCGGTACCCCAGTAGCCCTGCCATTGATGGAAACCCATTCTTCCTACGTGCCCTTACGGTTTTGATTGTATTACCCACTTTTGTGGCTAGTATGCTGGAATTTATTCATGTAACAATTTCAACTATTTCTTATTTATTTGAAAACCCTAGACCCAATTATAATATCACTGAATTTCCTATCAAATGTTTTGGTTAACGTAGGGTAAAAACTTACCCATGTTTATGTGTGGGGATTCTTACATGATACCTTTTGTTTTCAAAAGTTAAGCAACTTTAAACCGTTTACTCACACCAGACCTATGTCTGACCCTGAGTTTATTTCTGTTTTCTTAAACTCTCGGGTACTTAAATCTTTATGAGTAGCCAAGAGATTAGATTTTGGCTTGAAGGATATTGGAAAGCATGGAGCAGGAGTCCAGATGTAGATATATCTATATTTCCGCTTTGTTGAGTTAAAGTCTTTGTCTGTTGTAATGGAATGTAATGTATTAGACAGAACTTTATAACTGTCTAATGTGAAATGTTGTTGTAATCTGTGTAAATCTGATGTAATGACTACGTAATATCTATTTTGATATATTATATTTATTCCATTCCGCTGTGAGATTCATATTTTGTTGAGTTCTTTCTTCTTTCTATTCTATTTCTACCTCTTCCTTTCTTATTGATGATGCGTCTTTCTGTGGGATGAAGGGCGGGTCATCACATTATTAATGCAGGTACTTTAATACAAGAATAAGGGGGAGTTATATAGTTAGGAGTTAGTTTTTTTGTTGATGGCAAAGGAGGATAAGTATAAAATAGGATAGTTAGGCATAGATTAAGGTGGAGTTATTAGTTTTAGGGGGAGTTATTAGGATAGAAGTAATATTTTATAAACAAAGGTTGTCATCACCAAAAAGGGGGAGATTGTTAGTCCCTAAGAAGTTGGTTTTGATGACAACAACCTTAGAATAAGATTACAAAATATAAATACTAACATTATTTTTTAGATATATAGATATATGCAGGATATATATACAGGTACCAGAGAATGAAGACTGTACAGTATTAAGATTCAAGAACTCATAAACTCAAGATCGAAGATATCAAGATTCAAGACTCATGAGTATCAAGATTATCAAGAGCTCAAGATTTCTATATAAGTAATTTAGTTAGGAATTTTGTTAAAACTCCTAGAAAAGCACTGACATCTTAAAATCCATTTTATTCATGGGATGGAATCCACTTCGAGGCCGTTAAATTGATGGAACCCTAAGTAGGATGGAACCTACGAAAAATCTAGTGGAGCATTGTTTTGTATCCACTAACTTTTATTAAAATGTTTTACAAAATTATATCTTGTTTTCAAAATGATTTCAAAATCTTCTTTTTTAAATCAAAAACATCATTCCTAGTTTTAAAATACTTTTAGCCTCAAAATAATCTTTATTTTCAATATCAAATTATCCTTGGTTTTAAACTATCTTTTAATTATAATATACTTAACTTTTAATAATTATACTTAGATTTAAATATAAAATTATAGTAAAATTTTATATATACCAAAATATTATTTCTATACTTATTTATGTATTTAACTATAGTTAAGTATATTTATAAAGTTTAAAATAGTTTTAATACAAGATAGAAGTTATTTTCAAAGAATTTTTTTTTACCAAAAGTAACTTAGGCCTATCGACAACCCCAAAGAACCCTTGTCGACAAGGTGACAGTTTATTTCAAAGGTTTGAATTTCAAAGGAAGTTTTTATTCGTTATATCCTTTCACGAATGGACATAGCTATTGTTCTACTATAAATAGGGGCTGTTTTAAACAAATTTATATTCATATATATTCTCTGATCACTCCTCTTCTTCTTCCACATTTCTTTATATACATTTTTACCATTACTCTGCCAAAATCACCATTGAATCTAACAAGTTCATCTCTGGTTTGATTCTCTATCACTATCTCAACAAGATCCCAATGCTATTCAGAGTTATAGACTTCTTTATAATCAATCGAGCGAGAAAAGGTGTGATTGTAGCCTGAAAAATCAACCGGGTGAACTTATTACCCGTAAAATCAAGTATCTCTACCCAAAGGATTGTGAATCTGGAGCAGTGTACCTCGTGGCCTTGAAATCGAGGGTGTAATTGTAAGAATTGATTTTGAAAGGAATCTACACTTATGTTGCGGGACTGGATGTAGGGTAACTCCGAACCAGTATAAAATTGGTGTGTTCTTTCCTTTATTGCTTTTACTTTATATCTGCATCTGTGTTTGATTCTGTAATCATATCTGTGTCTGAATATTGCATACATTTGTGTCCAAATTAATATAAACTCAAAAAGAATTAGTAATTCCTTAAAACACTATTCACCCCATTCTGCCTTAAGATCCATAATCCGCATTTCTCACATCTAACTCAAACCATTCAAAATGGAGGATCATCAATGGGGTAAATAAGAAAATAAGAGAAAAGAAGGAAAAACAAAACATAGAATCTCGTAGCATAATGACAAAATATAATAATCAAATAAAAATTTCATGAAACTGTTTTATAATATACATTTGATTACACAATTTTTACAACATAATCAGGGTACAATCATCAACATACCAATAATGATGTGGCAGAATACTAATAATATAATATACCAAACTCTTTCTGTGTCCTCCTGAAATGAAGTCTTCAACACTGAAATGCTCAGGCTGACCCAAGCGTAATGAAAAGACAAAACACTCGAGTCAAAATTAAAAGTTCTTATGTAAGTTACATCAACAATAAGTAAATATGAGTATAATAGCTTTAGAGATGTTTACAGGGTTTTACATCTTCTATCCAGTGTATGATATGCGTGCAACAACTTAAGAGATGTTATGGGATTTTCCATCTCCTAAAGATGCATTAAACTATTTATATGTAGTAATATACGCTATATATGTAGCATCTATCAGTAAAGTATAATCTTGAAAATAGTGTTAAGGCATTACCCATATATCCCTTAACACATTTTTATAGGCATCGTAGTCCATAAAATACTGTAAACTCCACCGTAAACTGGTGGGCTATCAAGGAGCACTCCATAGGTATGACACAAACCAAATTCTTATTGGGGTCAATAAGGAAAATATGAAAAGTCACGCGAGGCAATGCTCAGGGTAGGATTCTACCGTTTTGCACTCCCAGACTGGTGGTAACGCATAGCAGCCCCTACCATCCACCTCGAAACAACACTCCCATAATCATGGGTGGCCACCAATCAATCATAAAGAAACAGATATGTTTTCAAAGAAGCATGTTCGATCGGGAGAGTGACCCCACTTGGCCCGGTATAGCTCTTGTTTTAGTCATTTTAATTATGACTCGAAAGTCAAGGCTATCCATCATTGTTCTCTTTCTTCAAATCCAGCAAAGTCTCCAATTCAACCTCTACATTCTGGATAACGTCCAACACGTACGCAGTTGTTCCAATATTGACAAAGAGTATGCCAATAAGAGGCCTCAGTCTATTTAACAACCAAACGTCATTTTTCACATTGGTTGGTTCTTTTACATTTCAAAAATCGATTCATATTCGATATCAAACATCATATTCAATTCAAAATATCCTTCATTTAAAAATCATCATATTTACTCAAAATGTGCCATTTCACTAGTAAATATCATTTCAAATTCCAACGTAGGTTATAACTTCATTTAACGACATTGCATTTAAATCAACAATTTAAATATAAAAATTCCTACTTTGCACGGTTTAAAATTCTAGAATGTTTAAAATAATTTATATAGTTTAGAGATTTAAAACAGTTTAATATAAAATGGTTTGAGTATTGAAAATGTTTTATATAGTGAAATATTTTGAAAAATCTAAATAATCTGAATACTAAAAATAATAGATTTTAAACAGTTCATATCAAAAATAATTTATTTTGAAAATAATATCATATCAAACTGTTACTTTTCCATTTCAACAATTTAGACCCATGTCCAACTTCAAATCAACAATTAAATTTCCAAAATTAAAGTCATATATCAATTACAATTTCACATTTCCAATTTAATTCTTTAAAACATTCCCTTTGACCAATTTCAGTTTTAACATTTCAAAGCTTGAATTAGAAAATAATTCAATTCATATAAATCCAAAATTTTATTCCTTCAAAGCAATATCATTTAATCAAAATCCAAATTTCATGATTTTCATAACCATTTAATTTAACCAATCCAATATCCGTATATAATTTTCTACCTTATGGCCAAGTGATCAGTTATTTCAATTTTTAATTATAGGGATGGATATATATATATACAGGTAAATAGGCACAAGGAAGAAGTTTCAAAAAAAAAATAGTCTCAGGGACAGCAGGTTTGCTTTTTAGTCTGAAGGACATTTTTTAGTGTAAACTGAAAATGATAGTTACAACTATCATTCTGTGATTTACACTAAAAGAGTCCTTCAGCCTAAAAAACAAACTTCTTGTCCTTGAGACTAAATTTTTTTGCAACTTCTTCCTTGTGCCTAAAAACCCTATATATATATATCATTTCAGTCCAAATCAAAGTGTCATAGGTATATATCATTTCAACATATTTCTTAGTTTATTCGAAATAATTCAAAAAAATAGTTTATATGTTTTTAATTAATATGCAGAGTAATAACAGGGATATATATAAATAAATAAACACCCAATCATCAAAAATGTCAACAAATAGACATCTTCACACTTAACATCCAAATCAGCTAATTAATTACAACAACTAACTTGTTGTCAATATCAGGTATTTAACTAGAAATTCAATTAAATATTTATATAAATGTCAAGTTAATTCAATATACATTCAAATTAAATTTAAATGACAATTTTAGTTACTAAACAGCAATCAATAAAATTCTAAACACTTCATACATTTAGTTCAACAAACATAAGAAAATTTAGTATTGCGTGTGTGGGTTAAATCACTTACCTTTGATTTGTAGTCGATTTAAAATCCAATAAAAGCCCAAAATTTGCACCATCTCCAGATTCAACCAAATCAGTTTCATATTGTTTGACATTAAAATATGAATCCAACAGAAGAAATCATGCATGAATTGAAGTTTATATGCAAAAGATATTCATGTTATAAGAAATATTATTAAAATAATAATCGGTAAATGTTTAATAAAAAAATAAACAAATTTTGATACTTACAGTTTTCCCAAGATGAGGCTTCAAGCAAAGATTGAAGAACAAACTAAGATGTGGGCAGGATGTGTAGGAAAAATGAAAAAAAGTCATGTTTCATAAAAGAACGCGTTTGAATTTGCAAGAATAAGAGCTTTTGAATTTGCAAACTCACATTAAAATGATTTAGGGAAAGGAAGATTTGAAATGGAGATCTGAACATAGGAAATAGGGCGGTGACAAAAAAAGAAGTGACAAGTTTAAAACGTGAATGATTTTATGATAAGAATATACCTTCAGCAAATAACAATTTGAAGTAAATAATATAAGGTATAGGAGAAACAAAACACAAATGAAGAAATAAGCTGCAGGTTGTTTATAATTTGGAAATGAAGGTGGAGGGACAAAAATAAATGTCACGTTTTTATTTGAAGCTTCGGGCATTAATAATGTAGAAGGAAATGTACGTAGGAATGGAAAAGATTGCAAACCAAAGGAAAGTGAAATTTTGTATATGCGAAAATGAGGTGGTAACAATTAAATACAACCTAAAAGTCTAGGCTCAGGTATTAAATAGAAGGAGAAATGAACGGATTAAGTATTAATAATGAGGTAACTATTTTAAAACGTGCATGCTACAATTAATAACAAAAGAAATGAAGTGACCATGTACATCGCGCAACCTTTTGAAATTCAATTTTTTTGAAACATAACCAAATTAACATCATTAACTCAAATAATATTCAAATTTGCATGCATTTAGTTTTTTCTCTACGCATAATAAATAAAATCATACTTACCATAAAAATGAAAACGTTCAATTTGGTTTTCCAAAAACAACCTTTTATTTCCATTAAAATACCTTTTTGTTTTAGCCAAAATGTGCATTTCTTTTCTTCAATCTATTAATTGCAGCCAACGTTTTCTTTCCTTTCGATGAAATAATTCAATTACGTTAATTTTAATTACTTACAAGGTTAAATTTCAAAACAGACAACTAAAATGGATGAAAAATATAACAATTGTTTCCTTTAGTCATTTAAACACGTTTATAAATTTGTTTTTTACACACCAGAGTAATAAATAACTTATTGAAATAAATTATTTTCCTATTCTTGTAGTCAATCTGTATGTTAAAACGCAGTTCAAATAAATATATATTTCTTCCTTTAAATCAATCATTCTATTCTTTATCTTAATGAAATTAAACGTATATTCATAAATGAAACATTCATTTTGTTTGATAAAATGTCCTTTTCATTAAATCAAACTTTCCTTATATTTTCACAAAACATAAGCTACGTTTAATTACATCTATTAATTTACAATTTAGTATCCTCTCTACTATTAATTGAAATTATTCAGTTATATTTATTTCAATTGTTTACAAAGGTGAATTTCAAAATGGACTAAATAAATGTAATGACAAATGGAATAATTATTTCATATCTAATAGTAGTTTAAACATATTCATACATTATTGGATGCGAACAGGAGTTATACATTTCTTACTAAATAATAGTTTCTCATCCCTATGATTAATCAGTAAGCTAAAATACATTTCAAACAAATAAACATATGTTTACTCCTTTACTAAAATTACTCATTTTTATTCATTAATTTTTTATTTAAATTTTCTCATATTAAATCAACTATTACTTGATGAATTTATTCAACATAAGTTTTCATTTTATTTCACCCAACTCTATAATTAACATCTTTTCTTATATTAACTGCAATATTTAATTATATTTAATTTCATTGATTTGCAAATTGATTTCAACGGATTAAATAATAATCTGATAAGTAAAACAATATTTACATTTAAGTAATTTAACACGTTTAAAAACACATTTACAATTCTATTGCTTAAACCAAAGGTTGCCGAATGTACGTACTAAATAATTAGTTTCCTATTGCATGTTAAAACCAACCAAATTAACTGACATTGATTTCTCTTTTTAATATAACGTTCAATTTTATTCCTTATTAATTTTCATTATTACCATTAATTGAATTACATTAAACAGTTGTCAATTTCATTCAATCAACATAATTAACTTATATCCGAATAATTTCTTTCCATTTATAAATCATAAATTTTAATTTCCCACAATATTAAATTCCAAAAATCTTATTTAATTTAATATTTTTAATTATCAAAAAATATGGGTCGTTATAATAATAACACACAAAAGCATCATTCGCCCAGTTAATATAGGCTATTTATTCCAACTGTGATAACCGTTTTGCAGTCGAAAGTTTCAAAATAAATTATCTTAAACTCTAACAAATAAATCTCATAGAAAACAACTTTTAACATGACAGTACATTTATAATAGATATCATATTTATTTCTTGTTAAGTTTCTATTAATACTTCATACAATTATCGTTTCCAATATACTTTACGAAGCAGAGTGACAATTCACTCTCTTCATCCCAGTTGTGCCTTAAGTTAAATTCATTCTTACACATTCGCTTTCCTTTTAAAATTGTCAAACATTTTAATAGGAAAACCTTACTACACGATCACAATGAACTCTTTACAAAATGCACTCGGTCATCCTTAAAATTCAAGGATACCAAATAAGTTGCATTTTACATTAACTGATCAAATAGACTTTTCAGCGATCGAATAATTAGGTCCATTGTAACGACCCATAAATTTTTGACCATTTGAATTGTTAAATTAATGAATTTTGATAATTTAGTATGGAAAGAAATAAAAATTTTGTAATTTAATAATGAAATAAATGACCATTGAATGAAATTTGGGTTATATAAGAATTGTAACATTTGTTTGTGAATAATGAATTCATAAGTGTGATTAAAAGTTATAGTAACGATGGTTGTAAGCTACCTATTTACTTGGTCTGTTTGATTGAAATGGGAAGTAAATTAATATTAAATGAACTTTAATGTTATATTAATGATAATTAATGCACTAACTGAAAGTGTGAATGTAATAAAGTAACTAGAAATGTAAATTTATTCATAAAGTAATAATTGATGTAACAAAAGAATAGAACTAAGATAGAATAATTAGTTGGATTTAAATCTAAATTAATGTGTGCAATTGACAAAATTACAAATTTTTAAATATAGTCATTAATACAAATAAAAGAAGGGAATTGGAATATATTAAGGTAAATGGAATGTAAAACAAATGCAAACTTTGTTTATAGAATAATTAATTTAAATAAAAAGGAAATTGAATCAAATTAATTTATTGGAATTAATTATAATTAATTGAATTTATTGAAATTGAGATTTAACATTATAATTAGTGGGATATTCAATATCAAATTGATATAGGAATTTGTTATAAAGGATTTTAATCTACCTAGTAATCCAAACTGATAGAAATTTTAAATAACTAAAATTTGAATGAAAAAGTGATTAATTAATTATTAATTTATTTAATTAACTGAAAAATAGTCATTTTGTCCACTGACTCGGATTTCGACGAAACCGGTTTCACCGGATCCATAACAGTAATTATTATAGGATTTCAAGTTTCGTAACGATTGGACTTGTCGATTGATCGTACAGGATAGAAATGCCTAGAAATCAATTAAATTAAAATCAATTAAAATCAATTTGAAATAAGCTGATTTTATCATTACTTCTTCATACGATGGATTTAGGACTTGAAACCTATTCCATTGAGTTTAAAAATATTGAAAACACCTATGTTGATATATGGGTTGATCCATGTTCGTTTTGGAGTTGAAACGGGCTTTTCGGGTCATTTATCGTTCAAAACCCAAATCGATCGAGCCCAATTGTTTCTATTTTTTTCTGCCTGTACATATATCGTTATAAACCATAAGACATTTCTTATTTCTTATTTCTGTTATCTATACGTATATCTCCTCCTCAACTCCTCATTTCAATAGCAAACAAACAAATTCCAGTTCAATTTCAAATCAAATTCCAAATCAAAAATTTAAACTCCTCAAAAAAATTTGAAAAAAATTATAAATCGAAAATCTCAACGATGCGAATCTGCATTTATTGTTTTTTTCTACAATCGATGCTCGAATCAATGGAAAATCATGGTCAAAGTCGAATTGGGCGTTTTTGATTTCATCATCAATCGACGAAACTGATATATGGGTTTTGTAGAGGCGGCTGCCTAGAGTTGTATGGATGTGGTCGCGTGACCTAGAGCCACTCGTGGTGGGCGGAATTTATGAAATAGGGTTCAAAGCCCTAGATATCTTGGGTGGCGGCGCGGCAGCATAAGGTGACCGGAGGTCTTGGAACTGGACTTGGAGGTGCGGCCATGGAGCACGGTTGTGATGGGGTTGGTGGCGTCGACTGAGGTGGTCGGATTTGCGTGAATTTCATGGTCAAAGTACGATCACCGAAGCAATAGGTTCGATGGTCAGGTTGCGTGAGGAAAGTGGGCGCGTAAAGCATGCTGACGTGGTAAAAATTGTATATATTATTTTTATTTAATTTAATTCAACCTATATATGTTCGAATGCTAATAACTTTCGCGTACGATGTTCAATTCGCACGGGGTTTTCTCCCTCGAATCATATTTCAATTCCGAACATTTTGACTCTGGTTTGGACAAATTCAGAGGCTGTTTGAACTTGGGATCTAAATTGGATTTAAATTCAAAGGTGAGTGTTTCAACGCACTCACAAATTCCAAAATTTCTTATGTTCGTTAAATTAAATTTATGATGTAATTAGAAATTTATTTATGACTGTTTGGTACATTTTGAGTCATCATCTTAGTTAATTTCAATTTATTTGAATAAAATTGTTATTTAATTTATTATTGAATATAAATTGTCAGTTAAATACCTGTTATTGATTATTAGTTCTATATTGATATTTATTGATTAATTTGGAAGATAATTGTGATGGATGTTGATTGCTGATATTGGATGAATGGATGTTGTATTTTATATCGTTATAAACTGCAAGTTCACTATGAGTTGAAATGATACATACCCAAATGATCTATAGATTAAGGAAAAATCGTTATGGGTTGAAATGATAGACTCGAGCGATTTTATTGATGTTATTTATTTCGGGATTGTGGTTTGAAATGATATATAACCGTAAAATTTTAAATTGCGGATTGAAATGATAAATATCCGTATCACTTGACCCTAGGGTAAAAAATTATATACGGACACCGGATTGGTTAAATCAAATGATTTTAAAATCCTTAAATTTTGGAATTTAATCAATTGAAGTTTTGGAATAAAATTTGATTTATATAAATTGAAGTATTATTGGAAAATCAAGTTTTGTGTTGAAATGCGAATTGGTTTCGAAAAGGAATTTCTTTAAGAATTTAATCGAAAGTTTAAAGTTAAACTTTTATGTATAAATGAAATTCTATCGATATTGAGTTATTGAATTTGTTTGAAAATAACTTTTAAATATTTTGAAATTGGAGTTATCCGTAGAACATGGATTGAAACAATATGAAATTCGAAAGTTTATTGTAATTTGGATTGTAGATTTGGAAACTTGAAATGGTCCAAATATGTTGAAATGGATGAATAGTTTAATTTGATATTAATTTCAAACTCGTATTTTAATATAAACTGTTTTAAAAATATAATATTTTAAAATTTCTAATTTTTAAGATTTTCAAATCTATTAAACTATTTAACTAATATTAACTATATGAATTATTTTAATCTATTTTAAACAAATTTAATTTATTTTAAAGAAGTTAAACTATTTTAATTAATTTTAAACAAATTAAACTATTTTAATTTATTTTAAATCTAATTATTCTATTTTATAGATATTTAATGTATTTTAATTATATTTAATCTATTTTAATTATATTTAATCTATTTTAAATCTATATTAATTATTTACAACTATTTATATTATTTTCTTCCAAATTCCAAGCCAAGTAAAATGGATGGTTTTATATTCAAATTTCTCGATTTTTAAAGTGAATATGGTTAATGATGTCATAACTTAAATTAGGATTTAAAAGTTATAACTAATTGAATATGATGATTTAGGAGTAAGGATTTTACATATTTTGGAAGTATAATTTTTGAAAGAAATCATGATTTTGGAAACGATAATGGTTTGTAAGGGGTATAGTTTTTGAGAACACGATATTTTGATATAAATTGTGAATTGAATTTAAAAGGAAATATAATTATCAAACTATTTTCGAAGACGAATATGATTTCGAAAGTAAGTAATGATTTCGAAAGTGACATGGTTTGAATTGAATATGATATATTGATGTCAATTATGAAATGATTTTGGAAATTTAAAAGAACCATCCAGTGTGTAATAAGTGATTGGTTGTCAAAGAGACCGGGATCGGAATCGGATGTTATCATACTTTCCGCCAATATCTAAAACCACTTTGATAACTGTGTACGTGGTGGAGATTCCAGAATGAAGTAGGATGGTGGCGACGATCCTATATGAGGTATATACGTGGACCCGACTCCCGTGAGTTGGCTTAAGGTGGCTAAAATAGGAGCAATCGACAGGCCAAGTAAGGTCACTCCTTCGATCGGGCACACTCCATCGATACTATATTCTGACTTTTGATTTATTTGACGGCCACCCTTCGATTTTTACTCTGAAGTGTGTTCCGAGGTGGGCGGTAGTAGCTGCTATGCGTTACCACCAGTTCGGATGTGTAATTGGTATATCTACCCTGTCATTGCCTAGTTATGCCATGTCACCTACCTTAGCGCACCTTCTACGAGTTTGTTTTGTACCATACCTATGGAGTGCCCTTTGACAACACCCAGTGCGGGTGGGATTACGGTGCTGTATAGACTATGGGAATATATAAAATATGTTAAGGGTGATATGGGTAACGCCTTAACGTTATTTTAATAGTTTACTTTACTTTAGACATTATTATAATAGCGTATGTTACTACATAGTAGATAGTTTAACGAATCCTTAGGAGATGTGAATCCCAAGCATCTCTTAAGTTACTGCACTCACGTTAGACACTGGATAGGAGATGTCAAACCCCGTAAACATCTCTAACGCCGTTACACTCATATTTATTTACCATTGATTTAACTTACATAAGATCTTTTAGTTCTGACTCAAGTGTTTTGTCTTTTCAATTCGCTCGGTTCAACCTGAGCATTTCAATATTTGAAGATTTATTCCGAAGGACGAAGATGAAGATGTGTACTACAACTATTTACTATATTATTCCACTACATCATACTATTCCGCTGCATTATCATTTATTTACCTCTGATATGTGTAACTATGATACTATGTCGTATAAGTATAATTAAATGTTTTGTAAACAGCTTCATGAATTGTTATTTGATTATTATATTTTTTCATTCCGCTATGAGATTCTGTATTTGTTTTATTTCTTTCTCCTTTTCCTGTTCACCCCAATAACAATCCACTCTTTTGTATGGTTTGAGTTGGCATGTGTGTCTGCTTAAAACTGTCCAAAAGGCGGGATGTTATATCCATCTATAGTTCTTTATCCAGTGTTGCATCTAATACAACAAAATCCTTACTATAATAAATCATATTAAATATACGATCTGGCACTATGGTTTACTTGCTCACTTCGAATGAACTAAATTCATCAAAGTTTCATATATACGAATTATGATCTTTCACCATATAACATTTGTATATGATTGAATATGGATCAAATACCCATATATATGTATATGTATATGTATATGTATATGTATATGTATATGTATATGTATATGTATATGTATATGTATATGTATTGTTTTAGAGTTTGAAACTCATTGAAGAAAGTGCATACTTTAAGGCAAATAAACATGCAAGTGATCAAGTTACAAATGAATTTAGTAGTTAAATAATTAGGTGCTTGCATGTTTCTTGAATTGACAACTTTCAAAATTATCGATACGTATATATTGTATTTCTATTCATTAATATTAATTCAATTCATTTGTATATTATAATTGCACAAATTTATCAAAGTAGATTAGTTTAATTTACACATAAGAGATGTTCTTACAGTATTAGAGAGGCTAAATGT
Source organism: Allium cepa (assembly GCA_030765085.1). NCBI lineage: Eukaryota > Viridiplantae > Streptophyta > Magnoliopsida > Asparagales > Amaryllidaceae > Allium > Allium cepa. The sequence continues at coordinate 622,403,360 of CM060942.1, forward strand.
TACCACTTTCTAATAAGGCTCCCACTAGAATGTTATGTTTCTTAAAACCTTAAGAAGAAAGACAGAAACCTTTCAGTTTCTCTAGTGGATGTTAGGACTTGTTTGCCTTAGGATTTTGACCTTGAGTTTGCTTAACAAACCATAGGCCTACAAGCGATGGATAACTCTTTATCAGTTGTATCACATACAGCGCCTAACCTACGGTCTTTATCCATATCTTATTCCGACATTGAGTTTTCTTAAAATATCGAAAGAGATTATTCACTTATGCCTATCATTTTGCGACAGACTTAGTAGAATATATGTACCTCGAGTTTGCTCAACAAATACGTATACTCATTTATCTCGTCTAGTTTATGTATTAATAATACTATATATAACATCCCTAGCTTGAGTTTTCTTAGTAACCAGAGAGTAAGTGAGCAATTTATTAATAAATAAAGGTAGATGACAACACTTATATTAAAGATTCATAATTCCTAATATATTTATTAAATATGTTTAATTGAGTGATAAAAACTTATGGAATAATGTATTTGTTATGAATACCTTCATGATTTAAGTGTTAGATACATCTGGAATTACGGTATACATACTACATGTATATATTTATTCCTTAAATCTAGGGTTTATTAAAGTTCCACCTTTTATTATACATTCATGTTATATAAGTTTTATTCCTATATAACATTTGCAGTTTAATTAGCTTATATAATGGTCTTATGTATATTTTTCTATTATTTTTAATAATTACATCTTATTTAATTAATTTTATATTGATTAATTGACATTTTAATTAATTTTATTTTATTCATTTGAATGTGTATACTATAACATTTATAGTTCCACACATATATCTTATATAGAACGTTATTTATTAATTAACAATTAGTTAACTTATTTAATTGCAAAAAATTAATTAATTATAATTAATTTTGAAATATATATATATATATATATATATATATATTACCTTAACATGTAAATATAATGTACCATATATCAATATATATGTATGTATGTTATTTAATTTAATTAGTTAATTTTTAATTATTTATTTGTTTATTTAATATAATTAATTATTAAATTATTTTCAAAAATAATTATTTTATTTTCAAAGCAACTTTGAAAATTATTTTATAACAATTATGAAATATTACTTATTTAAATTTAACCTTTAAATTTAAAATTTTATTTTAATTTCAAAATAGATTTTTGAAACTAGACCAAGGTCCAAAATCAATTTGGACCTTTACATAGGAGATAATCTTTAGGCTAGCCTCATCGTTATGGGACAGACTAATGGTCAGGTAGAGCAGACTACTTGATTACCCAAACCTAATTGTAAACATTACTTTGTTAGACACCCCACTAAATTGATAGGCTTTAAAAAGTTAGCCCTAATACTGCTAATTTAGACTACATAGGCTGTTGGGCTTCAATATCATTATTGAAAATGAGCTAGTATGTAACATGTTAAATTTGTGAATTTCAAATTTTTTTGGTACCATTTTGAATCTTATCGGGCCTACGAAGTTTAAATTAATTTGGATCTATAAAGATAAATTTTAAATAAAATCTTTATTTTATTTAATTGATTAATAAAAGAGTTTTAATAGATTATATATTTGATATATAATGTGCGCATGTGTATCATATGCACATGCATGTATATGTACACGTGCTCATATATGGTGTACATGATTAAGCATGCCTATATTTAGGTGTGGGGATTTATACTGGAATAGACAAGTTGGCTCTTTCATATACATATTTGTTATCAATAGTATAATATTAATATCATATAAGATATACCTAAAATTATGTATATAGATATACATATACGTATAATTATAAAAGTAATTACATTTATATATACATGTTCATATGCAAAATAATTATTTACGATTAAATGTAACACAATTCAATATTTGAAATTTGAAATTCAAATTTAAGATCCAGATTTAAAATATCTTTAAAATTCAAATTCAAATTTAAATTTTTGAATAAACCATTAAATTGTATTAATATATAAATACATGTGAAATATTTTTTTAATGGATAAACAAATAGATATATATGTATATGTATATGTATACATATATATTTAATTATATAAACTAAATGTGTGTATACATATAGTTAAATATTATTAAATTATAAATATGAATAAATATATAAGTATATTTTAACATTGGTTTTTGACCATATATTAATTTTCAAAACAAATTTTTTCAATAATCCATATGGATTAATTAAAGTTTTTTAACTTAAATAATAGGATTTCCACATAAAAAAATTACATTTTTACTTTCATACAAAACTTTGGTTTTATAAAATATATTTACATATATTTATATTTATATATACATGCATACACACGCACTTATAGATTAATAAATTATAATTTAATGTTTTGAATCAATAAATTAATAATAATGTATTTTGAATTAGATTATACATACAAATAAATAAATTTCATTCAAAATCACACGTATATAAACGTCTCTACTATTAATAAAGAGAATTATATGAATAGATTTTCATGATGTCTTTTTGAACTTCCAAAAATACCCTACATCCATCAACGGAATTTCATTGCAACCTCCGTCGCCTACTTCTAACCATCCACCAACGGAATTTCACTACAAAATAAAAGTATGATGTCCACCAAAGCTTTTGCACTTATAGAACATATACATCCACAACTTTTTTTTTTAGTAAACAAAAAGGTAAAAGTTTCTAACTGTTAGATGCACGTACGTGTGATTTACACTAGTATAAATAATAGAAACAATTTATAAATTCATATATGTATATAAATATATATACTGGATTAAATTTTTGAATTGTAATTCAAAAGGATTTCAAATTAATTGTAAATTTGAATATATTTTTTATTATGATTAGATCGAAAGCTATTGCTCACATATATGTGAAATAATTTCATATATATATATATATATATATATATATATATATATATATATATATATATATATATATAACGATAAAAAATATATATAAGAATTCCTGATATAAATATAACCTATACTAGAACAATGACATAATGATCAGATATATAAATTGATATAAATGAATATTACCTTAGTCGTGGCCTAAATGTAACACCTTGAATGTTGAATTGAAAGATCTCCTAAAACCTGATTCCAACTCTTCCAAAAATTGCTACCAATTGAAAAGATCTAGGCACTTCTATTTAATTTGATTTGAATCTATGTTTGGTTTGAAAATTTTAGAGGGGTTGCTTTCCATTTTCGACCAGGGGTACAAAAGAGGTTGGAGCAAAAAGTAAACTCAAAAACGGAAGAGGAAACGGTTTTATTTAAGAAAAGTAGAAGGAAGGAAAAGGAGGATCTAGGTCCTTTCTTTCCTCCACTAATTGAAACCCAAAATATCAAGCATATCACCTCTCTCTTCCCTCTTGTTTGGTCGACCACAACTTGGGCTTCATGGGCTTACATGTTACCTTAAACTATATTGGTTAGTTTACATTTAAATCAAATTCAAATGCACATTGATAATATATATTGGTACGTGTGTGTGTATTTTTATACGTATTATTTTCAACGATGATCAATATAAATCAAATAAAATTTTATAACCAATATTTCTTAAATATTAATTAATTTATAATAATTATAATTTAATTTAACTAGGGGGTATACATAGTATTCAACATTATGAGTGTATGACTTATCGGTGCAAATTCGGTCAGCACTCAATATCGAACAATTCGAATATTAATGTTCTTACGTCACCTTAGCTAGAGGTATTATAGTTTGGCTGAATTTATCGCTTATACGATTTTGTTAATATCCAATTTTACTATTTTAAGAGGTCTCGGTAGTGACAATTATTTATACTAATTCCCTTCGTCAAATCTTATATCGCTTAGGACTTATGAAAGTTGGTATTGGTCAAAATTTCAATATCGTCAACATTCAACTTGTGTAGTCCAGACTAAAAGTCCCCAGTTCAATAATAACAATTAATATTAATCGAACTTCTCTTTTCAGAGATTTTTTGATTTGCTATGGTTGATTGTGATACTAACCTCATATAAGCGAAGAGACGAATTCTTTATTGAGTAATGTTTCATTTCCAATGCTTCAACTTAGACCCAACTATAGTCGTTTGATGGACGCTGTATAATGATTTAACTATAATCATAGTGTTGTGTGTACATTAAAGTTCAACGTTGTTCTCAAGTGGAGAGAACAGTGTAATATTGTCATTTTGATATTCTCTGTTTGACTTTAGCTATATTAACCCCTATCGGGCGAGTTATTTCATAGTTATCCAATAACTATCAGTATGTAACCCCTTGGTGCACCCAACAGTCATAAGTAATAGACTGTCCAACATTTGGAGCGTATTATGTACTCTAGTCTCAACCGATGTATCGATATATGCAGTCTCGATACAATTTGACTAGGAATGTTTAAAATGGTATGTTTATTTTTCATTGTGAAAATTTTCTCTTGATTTCAACGCATTGTAATTACTATCACAAAACAAATCATTTATGGATTTTCTATTAAATATACTTAAATTCAATAAATAACTAATATAACACATTATATCAAGTATATAATAGAAAGAAAAATACCTTTTATTTTGAACAAGATTTTACCTATAGAGTTAATAATTTATAATAAATTACAAAATTGCCCCTGGGCATACCCTTAACTCCATCACATTATAGGTAAGAGTATTCTCAGATATTTTCGAAGTACTAAAAAATGTTTATAGAAACAACGAACCCCTTGTGAAGGAGCATTGGGCTCGAATTTCATAAGTAATATCTAGTATAGTATGTCAATATTAAATTCATGATCAAATGTTAGTTGAGGAACTGAGTTGGAAATGTTCTAAATAAGAGATTGTCGCTGATTTAACTAAAAGACTAAGTACATCATATTGAATATCGCCCTAACAAAAGCAATATGTTTGTATGGGTGACTTTATAACTGAGGCCGGGGTGATTCCAAAATGTAGAGAATTCCCTTTCATTGTTAAATGATAACAATGTCGTGATACAAATTATGAAGAACCTAGAGCTCACTAGAATTCAAGAATCATATTCTAAAAAGTTTCACATGATATAAGCAATTTATTAGCATTAGAGAGAGTTGACTGATTGACTAGATAATAAAAACAACATAGCATATCTGGTCACTAATGGGCTATCTCATTTGTTTTGAGAAAGTTGGTCAAAGAAATAGAATAAGATTCCACAATTGGCTCAAGTGCAAGTTGGAGATTGGTAGAGTTAGGGGTATGCCCTAGAGGCGATTTTATAATTTATTATAAATTATTAACTTTGCAATAAAACCTAGTTCGAAGTAAAAGGTTTTTCTTTTCGTTATATACTTCTCATGTTTTGATATGTCAATTAATTTAAGTGCATCAAATATAAAATGCTTAGATGATACGTTATGTGATATTAATTATAATGTGTTGTAATCATAAAAAATTTGTCACATTAAAAATAACATATTATTTTAAATATTCCTAACCAAGATGTTTCGAGATAGGATATCGATACATCCATTGAGAATAGAGTACGTTGCACTCTCCAAATGTTGGGTATTGTATTACTCAAGACTACTGAGGGTACCAAGGTGTTACGTGCTGATAAATTATTGGATAATTATCGAACGGCTCGCTCGAGATATTTCTGTTGGATATATAACTAAAGTCAAATAGAGAATTTTGAAGTGATGATATTACACAGTTCTCTTGACTTAAGAATACTATTGAACTTCAATGTGGCTACTCACTTTTATTATACTTATTAGGGCATTGCGTTTATCAAATGACCATAGTTAAATCTAGGTTGAAGCATTGAAAGTGAAATGCTATTCAATAGAGAATTCATCTCCTTGGTTATATGAGATTAGTATCAGATCAACTGCAGTCAACTCAAAGTCAAAGTCTCTGCTAAGAGCTATACAGTTAATTATTATTATTATTATTGAACCAAGGACTTTGTATTTGGACTAACTAAGTTAAATGTAGATGATATTTGAATTTTGACCAAAACTGAATCTTATAAGTCCTAAAGTGGTATTGTTTTAACAAAAAGAACCGGGATAAATAAACATTACTGTCGGATACTGCTTCAAATGGTAAAAATTGGATTTTATCCAAAAAATAAAAGTGATAAATTTGGCCATACTGTCACACTGCTAGCTTACATAATTGTGAATGTTAATATTCAAAGTGTTCGATTATTGATTGTTGACTGAATTTACATCTAAGAGTCACGCAACCTTATTTGTAGATTATCTGAAATACCTCATGATTTAATTGATTTATAATTGTTACAAATTAATTAAATTAATTAATATTCATAAAATATTAATTATTTATTTGTTTGATGTATTGGGTGCTATTAGTATTTTATTGGTACCATTAGTTATTAATTGGGTACGTAAATAAAAGTTATATATATACAGATCATTATGTGATATTGATACACATTTAAATTTGATTTTATTGTAATTAATTACTTCACGGGTTTGAAGTGTTTTAGGGACAATTACAGTCCTACGAAGGGCTGGCTATAAGTAGAGCAAGGGTGTGGTTTTCGAAGTTTTAAATGTTAAAACAAAGTAAAAGTGAGACTAGAAAATTAAGGAGAAAAGTTCTCCCTGGTTTCTCTATAAATATCTCCTTACTCCTTTATTTTTTGATGACTGAATAAACCATCTTACCTTTTCCATAGCGACCATTTCCTATCCATCCTCTTGGCCGAAAATTATTATCCCAAATACAACCAAAAATCAAAATCTAAGAGGTTCTCCAAGCAGGTACATAGCTAAGAGCTTGGATCTGGATTGAATCTAGGAAAGTTTACCAATCAAGGTGCAAATCTAAAGCAACAAGGTAACATTCTACCATCAATGATTACTATATCATCATGTTAATATAGTTCTATGATAACAATTGAATGCATTTAAATGTGAAAATGTTGTCTAGTTTAATAGTATTATTCTATTTTTATGCACACACAAACAACACACACATACTTATATGATTCAGATCCGAAACATTATCTATATATATAAATTAAATGTTTAATGAAAAAAATAGATTTATTATGTGTATGTATAGAAATTATAAATAGCTTTATTATTTATTAAAAATAAATTTAAATTAATAAAACCTTGTTATATGTGCGTATGTATGTATCTAAGTATATTTTTTATAAATAAATTGCATTCATATTTAAAGTCATATTTTTAAGTAAATATTTATTACAGATATCATTTTATTTATAAATATAAATTTATATACATTATTTCAAAATATTATAAATGTGTGTAAATGTATATTAATATGTATCTTTACAAATTAATATTTTATTTTATAAATTAATGTTTCAATTTATTTAAAAAGGGGATTTTTTTATTATGGTTGAAAGGTGTATTAATATATATACATACACACATACACATATATATATATATATATTTAATTAATTAATGATTTAGTAAACTTAAATATTCATACATACATATATATAATTATATTCATTAATTACACGGTACTTAAAGTACTATAAAATTTGAATTTTAATATATATGTATGTATGTATGTATGTATGTATGTATGAATATATATATATATATAATTATTATTTTAAATTATAGCTCTAAATCTATTTGTTTTAGTAAGAAAACTGTTAAATTTCTAAAAGGACCTAATTTTAAATTAATGAATTAGTCAAAAGAGTTTGTTTTTGTTTAAAAAAATTAATTTTAAAATTATTAATTCATTTATATATAAATCAAAATTATTTTGGATAACTAATGTATATGTAAAGGAACAAATGTGTCTATTGTGGTGTAAATCTGAACACCTACAAATGTACATATTAACCATGTACACTAATTATATATTGCATGTGCAATTTACACATATAAGTGTATTTGATACACTTATAATATTATAATCAAATTTAAATTAAATTAAACCATTTATAAACAAATTAAATAAAATTAGATTTAAAATATTTTAGATTGGATCTAAAATCAGTTAGACTTCATAGGCCCAATGAATATCCTAAATGGTAAACAAAATTGAAATTCACTTATCTAACTCGTTGTGGCATGGCCCAGATCCTTTCAAAAGCTGAGATAAAATTATATATATATATATACAATTACCGTATGCAGTTGCTCACATATATATATATATATATTGTATGATAGTATATGTATGTGTATGTGTGTGTATAATTTTTTAAATAGAAACAAAAGATTCATAAATAATTATAATTACTACTATTTATCAACTCAGAAAACCTATAACGATCCACCTTTTTGACCCCTAAAAAGTCGACACTAATACATCCTCGATATTCACGTTCCGAGCTTCCAACTGCCGAAAAGACAGATTGTTGGAGAAAAGAAGAAAAGACATAACATAATCTCACATTATGATAAGTAACATAGAGTATACAATAGACCTTTGCAAAAGAAAAACTAAACATTATTATACATACATCAAATCGCAGTACACTAATCACTAATCATCATCCTGAACGGTTATAACAACGTATCCTCGGAATACTATGAAAACCAATTCTATGTCTCTAAGATTTAAGAACTCAAATTCTCAATTTTAAATTTTTATATATAAGGTATATTTAAAGATCAAACTTATATAATTTCACTTCTTATATAAGATCCTTTTCGCCATTGTTATCCTCGCTTGAATTATAATAAACAACTTTTATTAAAATCAAAATTTTATTTTTCCTCAACATCATTTTCGTACACCTTATAGTAAAATCGTGAAACTGAATTCATAAGGTGTTCATATTTAATTTAACCAAACAAAATGCTCATAAACTATCCGAGCATAACTAATCAACAATAAATGATAATAACAGAATATTATCATTCTAATAACCAGTCACACCATATACATAACTATATTAGAAAAATTATTCCTTGGTATATAAAATATAATTTAGGTAAACTTATTTCATTTACCCAATTTCAAAACAATAAGGTGTCCATTTGCCTTGTTCTAATATTTAGAGACTCCTGTCGATACATTTATGCATTCTGTATCAACTAGAATTCATAAGCCACTGTGACGACCGCCCATGACTCCCGCACGGAAACAAGGGAATGGTGCGCTGAAAGTGTGCCAGGCAACCATGAGTGACCGTCAAGGGTAAAATAAACATCGCAGACTCTATCGTAAAACTCACAGCGCATGGATAAAATACAATAGAGAAATATAATATAGTGAAGCTCCCATAGAACCGAATATCATCATCTAATCATAATAGCTTTATACATGGTCTGAATCATGAATACAAGAAGCCTCACTACAAAGCACTTAGAGTAATCAACAAACAGCAGAATATCCAGTACATAGAATATGAAAATAATATGTAAAGCCTCCTGCTCGTCTTCGTCATCATCAGCGTGAGCCACTAAGATCAGCACCTGCCACCTGTCACCTAGTCTGCCCATCCCAACATGGATGAACAGCCCAAGGTAATAAGAGGAGACATAAAACCTTGAGTCAGACAAAGTCTTAGTGAGCAGTAAATCAACTATCAAACATACCAAAAGAGCATAAGGGATAAAAGGAATAGGAACCAAACCATCCCACACCACCTCTTTCTACAGTGATAGCCCCTAGACACACTAAGGAGAAGCAAGCATAACATGGCAAACAATTAAAGTAAAGCAATAATCATTCGAGTCAAGGTCGATGTTTTCCAAATACAAACCCCCAAGGCCTAAACCAAGATCAGATAAGCACCCAGAAAACACCGCTCTTGAGACCGAATGATGGTACAGCCAAACATCCATGACTCTGGCTATCACTGTTATCATTGCCTTGATTTCACCGTTAATTGAATGACCAACTCATTCTTTTATCCATCTGTCAAGGGCTAATGGTAACCTCGGTTCTAGACATAACTCCGCACGTCATCGCAGCATGTGCCTAGGAATTTTCGCAACTACCCAGAGTACTAGCACGTCGTCGCAGCCCGTGCTTGGAACGTCGTCGCAGCCCGTTCCAACGTACTCTTGCTTTGAGCATGCTAGAACCTTCAACAACGATGAGATCTCAGCCTCCTAGTCATCCTCCTCGACGACTATATCCATACTAGCTCAAGCGCCTCTCAAGCTAACCATTATCAACCAACTCGCATCGCATCATCGAGTTATCAACATGCTTGGGATGATCCCGTCTGGACTAAACCAAGGCTTCCACATCATGCTTTGCTCCAACGCATCTTAGCAAAGTCCATCTCATCATCATACTTCGCCTCAACATATCATGGCAAAGTCCATTTCGTCATCATACTTTGCTTCCTCTAACTATAGCAAAGTTCTCGAACCCATCCATATGAGCTTCATTATCCGCTTCATATGCCACAGCAGCCTTTACCATTCAAGAGCCTTTCCACTTAGCTTTTGAATCATCTTCAACCATCTTGTCCCAAATCAACTACAAGCTAACTCAAGACAATCAAATCATTCATACATCCAAACAATCAAGCATTCAAACAAGATCTAATCAAGCAGTATCAACTATAATGGCAATTTTGTAAATAAATGAGCATAAGTCTAACATATATGAAATCATGGATTTTAGCATAGATCTATCAAATATAAAACATGGGTTTTGTCTCTATAACTTGTTAATTGAACTTGCATAGGTAAACATCTTCAAAAGTAATGAATCTAGTCTTGGAACTAAGAAAAATGCATGAAATCTCTAACTTTAACACTCAAACAAGCCACCAATCCAATATACTCCTTTGGGTCCGCGTGAGAGATAACTACCACTCACCGAATCACCCAAACACTTCAAAAACCAATCACATCAGATCTGGACAGCAAGGATTCAAGCTTGATTCGTCGAAATCTTGCTTGAAACGATGGAATCTAGCTTCGTTGGATGAAGATCTTCAACTTTGACTCTTGGATCTTCGATCTTGATCTTCGATCTTGGATGGATGTTAGAACTAGATTAGAGTGGAGAAAAGAAGATGAAGAAATGTTGTAGTCGAGCTCTCAAAATGGCAGCACTTCGTCGCTTCAAAAACTGGTGCCAAAAAGTGAGCCAAACCCCTCTATTTATAGGCTGAAATCGTTCTTAGGTCGTCCAGACTTAAGTCGTTACCGACCTAAAAACCCCGACCTAACATAGGTCGCTGCCGACCTATACCAACCTACGACCTAATACAAACCTGCCTCTACGACCCAGCGGTCTACCGACCTAGACCCCAACGACTCAACGACCTAACTGGGTACACGGCATACGACCTAACGACTCAACTAGGTCCAACCTAACAACTTAACCATACTAGGTTACGACCTACTACCACCACTAACCCGTAAACGAGTTACGAGTTACGACTCAGGGTCATCAACGGTTCACAAACACGCGCCCTAATTTCTTTGCGACCTATGTCTCTGCCGACCTAATCTACCCAGCGATCTATCACTTCCCTTAGGTCGCTCAACGATCTAACTTAGGTCGTTAAACCCTATAGATCGGTCACCTTCTAAGCCGCTCACCGACTAACTCGCTCACCCTCTTAGGTCAGTCGTATCTTAACTCGGCAGCTTTCTTAGGTCGCTACACCCGACCTATCACCCTCACGACCCAAGCTAACCACTAACTCCTAAGTCGGTCACTATCTTATCTCGGTGACCCTTAAGTCGCCTGCTCCTATAAGCCGTTAGCTCCACTAACTCGGTCAAACTCTTATGTCGGCCTAACTTACGCGACTCAACTCAAATCGACCCAGCACTCTTAGGTCGCTTACGACCTATCCTAACACGAAAATCACTAGGTCGCTCATTCCTACCATCATCCTAGCTGCTAGGTCGTCCACAACCTAACTTCCTTAGGTCGTTAGAACCTCTTACCACTAACTCTTAGGTCGTTAACCCCATGAGTCGATCAATCTCATAACCCGGTAACCCTAGGTCGCTAACTACCTTAGGTTGCTCTACCGACCTAACTCCATCACGACCTAAGCTAAGCCTTAACTCGCTATCGGCCTATCACTTAACTCGTGCAACCGAGTTAACTTACCATACGACTTAGGCTAGGGAGAACATAAACAACACTGGCGACCTAGAAATAATACGATATATTGACACGTAAAATACGGGTCGTTACATTCTCTCCCCCTTAGGAATTTCGCCCCCAAAATTCCAAGCAAACAACAGCAACCAAAACTATTCCGCATGCCTACCATCCATAGCAATCAACAAACCATGCATCCAATTCTAGCCTAGCATGCAGAATTCTAAGATTAGAACAAGTTACAAATTCATGAGATGTCACGACACCTTAGGGCCATACCTTGAAGAGTTCAGGATGAGCTGCCTTCATCCTCTCTTCCTCCTCCCACGTACAGTCATTAACATCATCACTCCATTGTATCTTGAGCAACGTAATCGTCTTCCCCCTAAGCTGTTTCGTGTCGGTTTCAACAACACGAAGCGGCTTACGAGGTCTTCTAACAACTGGATCAACCTCCAAATCTTCACAGCTATCAGCAGAAACCACCGTATTTGAGTCGTGCACATACTTCCGTAGATAAGATACATGAAAAACATTGTGCACACCCGCCATCTTTTCCGGTAACTCCAATCTATAAGCGAGCTTTCCAATTCGCTCGATAATCGGGAATGGTCCAACAAATCTCGGAGTCAACTTTCCTTTCTTTCCAAATCGAATAACATTCTTCAGTGGAGAAATCTTCACTAAAACCATATCACCTACGTCGAATTCCAAATCCTTACGACGCTTATCAGCATAACTTTTCTGGCGGTCTTGGGCTGCCTTCATTCGTTGCCGAATGATCTCTATACAATCCGTAGTCTGACGAATCATCTCTGGCCCAAGTATTAGCTTTTCTCCAGTTTCCAACCAACATGTCGGAGAGTTACACGGTCTTCCATACAGCGCTTCATACGGTGCCATACCAATGCTTGATTGGTAACTGTTATTGTACGCAAACTCCACCAAATGAAGATGATCTTCCCACGATCCTCCGAAATCCAAAACGCATGCCCTCAAGAGATCTTCCAAAACTCGGTTGACTCTCTCAGTCTGACCATCTGTTTGGGGACGATAAGCTGTACTCAAACACAACTCGGTTCCCAAAACTTCCTGGAAGCTCTTCCAAAATCCACTAGTGAACAATGGGTCTCGGTCGCTCACTATACTCTTCGGAACACCATGGAATCGAACTATCCACTTAACATAAAGCTCAGCCAACTTCGATGCAGTCCTAGTCGATCGAACAGGAATGAACCTTGCACTCTTGGTCAACCGATCTACGATGACCCAAATCCCTTCATTTCCCGCCTTGGTTCTAGGTAGGCCATCGATAAAATCCATCGACACTTGCTCCCACTTCCATGTAGGAACCTCTAATGGCTGAAGTAATCCACTGGGCTTCTTCTGCTCAGCTTTCACCAACTGGCAGTTCATACACTTGGAAATAAAATTTCCAACATCCTTCTTCATACCTTCCCGGTAATAGGTTCTCTTCATATCCCGATACATTTTATTTCCTCCTGGATGAATTGTCAACTTCGAGTGATGACTTTCCCTAAGAACTTCATCTCTCAATCCATCTACATCGGGAACAACTAGTCGTCCTTGCTTTCGAAGCCAACCCTCTCGATCGACTTCAAATCCTTTACCTTTTTCTGGATTCAATCCAGATTCCAAATCTCGTATAATCTTGACAAGCTTATCGTCTCGCTTTTGGCTCTCGCTAATTCTCTCCACAAGAGTAGGCCTTATCGATAAGTTTGCCAACATCTCAGGTTCCAATTCACATCTAGGCCTGAAGTCAAATCCAGCCAAATACTCGAGATTCTTCCATTCCGAAAACATGGCTCCCAATCCGACATGTCTTCGACTTAACGCATCAGCCACTGCGTTACCTTTTCCCGGAGTATAGGCTATACCAAAATCATACGATGCTAAGAACTCTAGCTACCGTTGCTGTCGAAGATTCAAATCCTTTTGAGAGAACAGATACTTCAACGACTTATGATCTGTAAACAACTCGAATCGAGCTCCCAAAAGATAATGTCTCCACATCTTCAAAGCAAATACAATCGCCGCTAACTCCAAATCATGTGTCGGATAATTCCTTTCATGCGGCTTCAGTTGTCGACTAGCATACGCAACAACTTTATCTTTCTGCATTAGCACTGCTCCAAGTCCAGTACCACATGCATCGGTGTAAACCACCATCTCATCATTCCCACTAGGGATGGTCAAAACAGGAGCACTTGTCAGTCGCTCTTTCAGGATTACGAAAGCTTGTTCACACTTAGCATCCCAACTGAACACTTGGTTCTTCTTCGTCAATCCGGTTAATGGTGCAGCTATCTTGGAAAAGTCTTTGATAAACCGACGATAATATCCTGCTAATCCAAGAAAACTTCTCACATCAGATGCATTCTTAGGTCTAACCCAATCCTGGATTGCTGCCACCTTAGTGGGATCAACCGCTATTCCATTACCAGAGATAACATGGCCTAAGAACCTCACTTCACTCTTCCAGAAGTGGCACTTCGAAAACTTAGCCTTCAGCTGATGTTTCCGCAAGATTTCCAAAACCAAACGCATGTGCGTCTTGTGCTCTTCTTCAGTTCTGGAATAAATCAGAATACCATCTACGAACACAAGTACGAACTTGTTCAACTGATCTCTGAATACTCTATTCATAAGATCCACAAAATATGCCGGTGCGTTAGTCAATCCAAACGGCATTACCAGCCACTCATAAAAAACGGATGGTGTCCTGAAAGCAGTTTTCGGCACACTATCGTTCGCCACTCTTAACTGGTGAAATCCCGTTGCCAATCCCATCTGAGAAAACACCTTAGCCTCGTGAAGCTGATCAAACAAGTCATCTATTCTCGGCAATGGATACTTGTTCTTCTTAGTCACCTTATTCAGCTCACGATAATCCACACACAACCTCAACGATCCATCCGCTTTGGTTGCGAACACAACTGGTGCACCCCATTCGGACACACTACGCCGAATGAATCCTTTCCACACAAGGTCATCAACTTGCACCTTCAACTCTTGTTGCTCCCTAGGCGCCATCCGCCTAAGAGGCATCACAACAGGTCTGGCTCCCTCAACTAGATCGATACGAAACTCGATCTCCCTATGCGGCGGTAATCCTTTGACTTCATCAAAGACATCCTCAAATCCATTCACAATAGGCACCGATGACAGTCCATCCCGTGGAACAACCAGCGAATACATGAAGCTCATGAAGACGCCTTCCTCATGCTTACATCGTACACAACCTTTCGCCCTTCCACATTCCCGACTGTCACCTCTAGCCTCTCACAATCAATCCTTGTCGCATACTTCCTAAGCCAGTCCATACCCAAAATAATTCCGAACCCCGCAAAGTTCAGAACAAAACAATCACAAACAAAAGAGCAATCATGACTCGTCACAACTAGACCACGGCATATCATACACAAACATGACGAACCCCCAACTGGATTAGTCACAACCAATGGCCTATCAACAATATCCGGTTCCAAACCTAACCGGCCTACAAGATCATCACAAACAAAAGAATGCGACGCTCCAGTATCAAACAACACTCTAACTGGAACACCACAAATGGAAAGAGTACCTTGAACCACCACACTCTTCCCTTCCTCTTCAGAAGTAAGAGATTTCGAAAACGACGGCACAGCTCCCAAAGCATAAGCTTGCACAATCTGCCTGTCCTTCCTCGGTTCTGGACAATCTTTCCTGAAATGCCCTGGCTTGTCACAGTTGTGGCATTTCGCCGGCGCCTTTGGATTCCTACAATCCTTGGAAGATGGCCCTTCTGCTGGCAATTATAGCAAGTCATTTCGCCCTTCGGCTTCTTCTGGCCATCCTTACCCTTCTGTTGTTGTTGCTTCCTCTTCTTGTTTCCACCCTTCTGTGGCTTAAACCCTTCCTTGGTTACACCAACAACAGAACTCTCCCTAGGAAACAAATTCTCATGCCTGAGAGCTTTCTCCATAAGCTTCTCAAACGGATCATCCAGATGATCCACCAACTGTCTTCCAAGATAAGCATCCAAACCGGTCACAAACTTCTCATTCTTCTGATAGGGAGAATCAATATACGATCTGGCATACTTGGACAAGGCTTCAAACTCAGAAACATACTCAAGAACGGGTCTTCCACCTTGCTTGAGCTCCACAAACTTTTTAAACAAGACAGATTTCTGAGCCGTAGAGATGAACTTAGCTTCAAATCTATCTTGGAATTGCTCCCAAGTAATCTCTTCCTCTGGAGTATCGATGGTGATAGAGTTCCACCAATCAGAAGCTCTCCCTTGAAGCTGTCTCGATGCAAGCTTCCTCTTAGTTGCATCCTCAATCCCCAAATCTCCAAAGATCCTTCTATAAGCATCTATCCATCTTTGGACTTCAATGGTCGATTCCGTTCCCAAGAAAACCTTCCCTCCAAGAGTAGTATAGTCCTTACAAAGCTTAGCAAAATCCACCGGTCTTGGAGCTTGAACTTGAACTCCAACATCCACTGATGGCCCTGAAGCTGGTATCCTTCTCATGATCGAAGTCATCATGGCCTCAAACATAGGAGCATAATCAACAGCTTCCCTAGCAGCACGGCCTTCCCTAGCAGCTGGTCTCCCCCTTCGACTCATCATTAATATCTACAAAAAGGAATGACTTAGAACACCTTGAGAAACAGCTGCATAAGGAGTTCAAATCCTTCTAAACTACTATATTATATATAGTAATCGTTCATCAAAATACAATTACGTCTCTCATACGTAGTTACGTCAGCGAGCGTTGGCCAAAATCGATTAACCAAAGCTCTGATACCAAATGTGACGACCGCCCATGACTCCCGCACGGAAACAAGGGAATGGTGCGCTGAAAGTGTGCCAGGCAACCATGAGTGACCGTCAAGGGTAAAATAAACATCGCAGACTCTATCATAAAACTCACAGCGCATGGATAAAATACAATAGAGAAATATAATATAGTGAAGCTCCCATAGAACAGAATATCATCATCTAATCATAATAGCTTTATACATGGTCTGAATCATGAATACAAGAAGCCTAATTACAAAGCACTCAGAGTAATCAACAAACAGCAGAATATCCAGTACATAGAATATGAAAATAATATGTAAAGCCTCCTGCTCGTCTTCGTCATCATCAGCGTGAGCCACTAAGATCAGCACCTGCCACCTGTCACCTAGTCTGCCCATCCCAACATGGATGAACAGCCCAAGGTAATAAGAGGAGACATAAAACCTTGAGTCAGACAAAGTCTTAGTGAGCAGTAAATCAACTATCAAACATACCAAAAGAGCATAAGGGATAAAAGGAATAGGAACCAAACCATCCCACCCCACCTCTTTCTACAGTGATAGCCCCTAGACACACTAAGGAGAAGCAAGCATAACATGGCAGACAATTAAAGTAAAGCAATAATCATTCGAGTCAAGGTCGATGTTTTCCAAATACAAACCCCCAAGGCCTAAACCAAGATCAAATAAGCACCCATAAAACACCGCTCTTGAGACCGAATGATGGTACAGCCAAACATCCATGACTCTGGCTATCACTGTTATCATTGCCTTGATTTCACCGTTAATTGGATGACCAACTCATTCTTTTATCCATCTGTCAAGGGCTAATGGTAACCCCGGTTCTAGACATAACTCTGCACGTCGTCGCAGCCCGTGCCTAGGAATTTTCGCAACTACCTAGAGTACTAGCACGTCGTCGCAGCCCGTGCTTGGAACGTCGTCGCAGCCCGTTCCAACGTACTCTTGCTTTGAGCATGCTAGAACCTTCAACAACGATGAGATCTCAGCCTCCTAGTCATCCTCCTCGACGACTATATCCATACTATCTCAAGCGCCTCTCAAGCTAACCATTATCAACCAACTCGCATCGCATCATCGAGTTATCAACATGCTTGGGATGATCCCGTCTGGACTAAACCAAGGCTTCCACATCATGCTTTGCTCCAACGCATCTTAGCAAAGTCCATCTCATCATCATACTTCGCCTCAACATATCATGGCAAAGTCCATTTCGTCATCATACTTTGCTTCCTCTAACTATAGCAAAGTTCTCGAACCCATCCATATGAGCTTCATTATCCGCTTCATATGCCACAGCAGCCTTTACCATTCAAGAGCCTTTCCACTTAGCTTTTGAATCATCTTCAACCATCTTGTCCCAAATCAACTACAAGCTAACTCAAGACAATCAAATCATTCATACATCCAAACAATCAAGCATTCAAACAAGATCTAATCAAGCAGTATCAACTATAATGGCAATTTTGTAAATAAATGAGCATAAGTCTAACATATATGAAATCATGGATTTTAGCATAGATCTATCAAATATAAAACATGGGTTTTGTCTCTATAACTTGTTAATTGAACTTGCATAGGTAAACATCTTCAAAAGTAATGAATCTAGTCTTGGAACTAAGAAAAATGCATGAAATCTCTAACTTTAACACTCAAACAAGCCACCAATCCAATATACTCCTTTGGGTCCGCGTGAGAGATAACTACCACTCACCGAATCACCCAAACACTTCAAAAACCAATCACTTCAGATCTGGACAGTAAGGATTCAAGCTTGATTCATCGAAATCTTGCTTGAAATGATGGAATCTAGCTTCGTTGGATGAAGATCTTCAACTTTGACTCTTGGATCTTCGATCTTGATTTTCGATCTTGGATGGATGTTAGAACTAGATTAGAGTGGAGAAAAGAAGATGAAGAAATGTTGTAGTCGAGCTCTCAAAATGGCAGCACTTCGTCGCTTTAAAAACTAGTGCCAAAAAGTGAGCCAAACCCCTCTATTTATAGGCTGAAATCGTTCTTAGGTCGTCTAGACTTAAGTCGTTACCGACCTAAAACCCCGACCTAACATAGGTCGCTGCCGACCTATACCAACCTACGACCTAATACAAACCTGCCTCTACGACCCAGCGGCCTACCGACCTAGACCCCAACGACTCAATGACCTAACTGGGTACACGGCATACGACCTAACGACTCAACTAGGTCCAACCTAACAACTTAACCATACTGGGTTACGACCTACTACCACCACTAACCCGTAAACGAGTTACGAGTTACGACTCAGGGTCATCAACGGTTCACAAACACGCGCCCTAATTTCTTTGCGACCTATGTCTCTGCCGACCTAATCTACCCAGCGATCTATCACTTCCCTTAGGTCGCTCAACGATCTAACTTAGGTCGTTAAACCCTATAGATCGGTCACCTTCTAAGCCGCTCACCGACTAACTCGCTCACCCTCTTAGGTCGGTCGTATCTTAACTCGGCAGCTTTCTTAGGTCGCTACACCCGACCTATCACCCTCACGACCCAAGCTAACCACTAACTCCTAAGTCGGTCACTATCTTATCTCGGTGACCCTTAAGTCGCCTGCTCCTATAAGCCGTTAGCTCCACTAACTCGGTCAAACTCTTATGTCGGCCTAACTTACACGACTCAACTCAAATCGACCCAGCACTCTTAGGTCGCTTACGACCTATCCTAACACGAAAATCACTAGGTCGCTCATTCCTACCATCATCCTAGCTGCTAGGTCGTCCACGACCTAACTTCCTTAGGTCGTTAGAACCTCTTAGCCACTAACTCTTAGGTCGTTAACCCCATGAGTCGGTCAATCTCATAACCCGGTAACCCTATGTCGCTAACTACCTTAGGTTGCTCTACCGACCTAACTCCATCACGTCCTAAGCTAAGCCTTAACTCGCTATCGGCCTATCACTTAACTCGTGCAACCGAGTTAACTTACCATACGACTTAGGCTAGGGAGAATATAAACAACACTGGCGACCTAGAAATAATACGATATATCGACACGTAAAATACGGGTCGTTACAGCCACTCACCGATAAATCAACACGGTATAAAACATTTTATAGCACTGTTAATTCTAGAATATATAGATACATATGGTTTAAAATAAAAAATATTATGTATATAGTACTTTTAAAATGTTGTAAGATTTAATCGAGTTCAACTGAAAAGAATTTGTTGAAGGAAACAATTTTGTTTATATATCTATATGCATGTAGATAATGAAATAAATTAGCAGTGAGATGAAATTTTTATCAGATTTTTATATATAAATAGGAAATTTATTTATATAGATAAAATTAAAAAGAAATTATTATACATATATCTATTTTAATCTACTAGTTATTTTAAATAATGAATTTGGAAAAAAAATGTTTAGATAGCTTATTAATTATCTTAGTGATTAAAAGATCTTTAAAAAGGAAATCCAGTTTTAAGTCTAATTGTTAGTTAAATAAAATTTATTAAAAGAAGTTGGGTTAAAATAAAATCAATGAAAAAAAAATTACCAAACGAAAATTTGTTACTTGATTGATCCAAATATTAATAAATCATATAAATTGTTTATACAAGGTAAATTGTGAAGGATTGTGACGAAACAAGCTGGCGGAAATGGGTTCCAAACAAAAATCAAAGGTGAGTTAATCTCACTCAGCTAAGTTATAATTTAACTTTAGTTGGTTAAATTTAAATAATTGATTAATTGATTGGATTTGGTGTGTTATATTATACATAGTAGTATATAGTATATCCTGGAATGTTGGATTTCCCGCATTATATAGCGGATGAGACCCTATGCGTTGCATAATAGCGGATAATATTATATTTAATCCCATATACCGCGGTATTGCACCTCGAAGTGGAATTGGTATTTATGTTGTGCTAACGTCTGTGGATGCAGGAAAACAGGTTGGAGGGATCCAACTGGATCCCTCAACATTTATTTAAACTATTTAATGTTCGTTGTTGTGATTATTGATATTCTATGATGAATTATATTCGAATATTGAATGCTATGGTTTGATTGAATATATTTGGGTATAATGAGTTACCAGAAATATATAAATTGGATTTTGGAAAGAAAATAAAAGAAGTGAATTTGTAAGCGAAATAATTATAGTAAATAAATTAAGAATGAATTGGAAAAGAAATGAAGTGATTTTTAAATTTTAGTAAATAAATTTCGAGTATGGGAAGGAAATTTTGAATAAACAGAAGATTAATGAATTTTAAACTTCAGTATTATTATTTTAGAAGAACAAATATTTATTTAAAATTTAAGATTTAAATTATTGAAAAAAATAAAGAAGAAATTGGGAAATCTGAAATTTGTATATTTCAGTTATAAGATTTAAAATCAAACGGAAATAATAATAATAATAATAATAATAATAATAATAATAAAGTCCATAATTAACGAATTTTGAAATGAACCGAGTAAGTAAAGAAATTTATTTCAAATGGAGTAAATTTGGAATCAATTTTGAAATTTGATTTAAGTGATTGAAATTGGAAATTCTCCCTGGATAACCAAGTACGTTTTCAAAGTAAATTTTTAAATATAAGTTAAAAGTTTTAAAGTTGTTTAAAAAGCAAGTTTGGAAAAAAAATTATTATTTCTAAATATTTAAATTCTAAAGTAAGTATTTTCTTTTAATATATTGTATCAGAAATTATTTAAAAGTGACTTAGTGTTTGTTTTAAAATAGAAAATCTAGGTTTATATTTTATAAAAGTAACCTCATTTTTAAATATTCCTAAAGTATATATTTTTAATGAAATATTGAAGTAATTTTTAATTTAAATATTTTAAAGTATGTTTTCTAATAAAGTGTTTTTAAAACTATTCTAAAATATAAGTGTTGTCCTTGGTGATTTCAGGAGAGATAGAAAATATTTGGGAAAGCTTATTCTGGAAAAAGGAAGATGGTTTGAAACTGTTTTCAAAGGGTTGAAAATAGAAATATATCTTGCAAAGATATTTTGAGATAAATGAATAAATTTGGGAAATTGTTATTGTTTGATGGATGTTTGTGAATGTTAATTGATACTTAAATAACCGACTATCAATATTCGACAAATGCGTTGATCGTTTCGAAGAGACCGGGATCGGGATTAATTTATCGAAAACCA
Organism: Allium cepa; assembly: GCA_030765085.1. NCBI lineage: Eukaryota > Viridiplantae > Streptophyta > Magnoliopsida > Asparagales > Amaryllidaceae > Allium > Allium cepa. Next base: position 622,425,467 of record CM060942.1, read on the forward strand.
CTTCGATCCGATTTGTATGTTTCATGGAAAACGAGTTTGGATGTGAAGGTGGAGCAGTGAAGTGCAAGGGCTAGTCGCTACTAATCCTGAGGATATTTCCAAAATGGATGTAGTAGGAATAGTGCCTTCGGTTCCGTTCGAACCCGGGACGGACTTGTATGGATGAATGCTTCGGAACATCGTCAGGTGGACGATGGGCATTCTAAGGGATATTGATCTAAAAGTTAACGTTTAGCCTCAAGCCTCATAAACCGGGAATGACTGAAAATCAGGGGTTATGCAGCAAGGCTAGGTGGGTAGCACCCATTCAGGGAGAGGTCATCCCTATCTAGATGTCCTTTTTATTCGGCTTAGTGTTGCGATTGTTGATCCCAACCGCTGGGTGATCTTGCTCGGGACTGTCCAGTAAGGGATGGTTCCGGTCTTGTGTTGCAGTGTGTCGAGAGTGATCCTCGGTACGTTGATCTAGACCAGGTGCCGTGACAGGTGGTACCCCAGTGCCTAGTCATTAGTTGGAAATCCATTCTCCCTACGAGCCTTTTACGAGTTTTGTTTGTATTACCCACTCTGTGGCTAGTAGCTGGAATTTAATAGATGTAACAATTTCGGCTATTTTATAAGTATTTGTATATAGACCCTATTATAATATCAGAGGATTTTAATAAAAAAGTGTTTTAGCTATCGTAAGGTAAAAACCCGACATGTTAATTTGTGGCGTGGTCTTACGAGATGCTTTTGTTTTCAAAAGGATTTTTGAAACTTTAATAATCAATTTGAGTGTGATTTCACACGTTGTTATTCTCAGACTGACTCGGGTGTTATTCAACTATAATGCTCCGGTCAGACCGAGTATTATAGGATATAGGATATGATGCTGTGGAGCTAAGGAAACGAGCTGGATGACGATACGTACTTTCGTACTTGTTTTATATATATTCCGCTGTGTTGATTAGATGTATATCCAGTGGTATGTTATTGATGTTGAATTGAGACTGATGTAATATATAAATAGATATATTTGTTTTGGTGTAAAGATCTGTTAATATCTATTATATTTTATTCCGCTGCGATGGTTAGATTCTGTTGTTTTTTTCTATTTTCTTCTTCTATCTCTTCTTCTTTAACTCAAATGGTTCGTATTTCTGTGCAACTTGAGTTGATTGATGTAGAATAGTGTTGACTCAAGGAGTACGGATTTGCGGGTCGTTACACTTGGTATCAGAGCTTAGGTTGGTGATAACCTTGGCTCTGGTGGGAATTACTCAAATAGAGTCCATAGTACTCTAGAATGAGTTTGAGCATATAAATAGATATGAATGCGTATTTGTTAGTGAATATAAATTGTTTTAATATCGTGTTGATTGGATTATTGAGTGGCATATGAACCTTCGTCGGCACAGTCTGGACAACTGTATCGAAGGGGTTTCTAAACACTTGAATAGAATAATTTGACACGACATTGTTTTAAATGTAGGTGAATGAAATAATTTTACCCAAAATATATTTCGATATAAAGAAAAGTTTTTGTAAACTATTTTAGCTAATATATGGTTGCTTGGATGTTAGAAATGATAATATTTAATAACTATTATTGTTGAGTGGAAATTTAACTAGAAATTGAAATGTAACCAAAGGTTAAGGAAAATAAATTCATTTATAAAAGGAAATTTATAAATATAAATTACCAACATGATTTATAAATTGAAATATGAACAAATGGAATTTATATTAATGAATTATAGTTAAATTTGATTTAAGCAAGATTTGGAAATTTAAATCCCGGAGATTTGGAAGTATTTTGAAGATAAATAATAGCATTGTTATTTTGGGGTATTTCTGAAAGCAAATTGTTCAAATAAATTTTGAGAAGGGATATAGCATTGAATTCACTTCAGTCGCTGGAAAATAACTTTGGTGATGATTGCAGCATCATCGATGTTCATTTTCGAGTTTCTAAGTGACAGATTGTAGCCAAATTGATTTGTTCAGGAAAACCTTTTTGTTTTTGAAATTTCAAAGGAAATTTATTGGAAATAAAAACCAGGATTGGTTTAAAATTTTTGAGAAGTGTGATTTTGAGATGTTGGGGATTTCAAAATGATTTGAAACCAAAGCCGGGTGTTTAAAAATCCTGATGAGATAGGTTGTAAATTTATAAATTGAGATGATTTTTAAATCAGGAAGGAAATATGAGCTTTGAATGATGGAATGTAAATTTAAAGTGAAAAGTTAAAAATGAAATTAACATGGATTGGAGAATAAAAATTTAACTGGATTGAAATTAATTGGATAAGCTGAAAATAATATCCAGTTGTATTCGAATTAAGTGAAATCGAATTGAGTTAAATAAATCCGAGTTAAAATAAAATTGAATTAGAATAAAAATTCAGTTGAGTTATTAAATGGAATTAGATGCTTACCTGGATAAATGGAAGTATGTTGGATAAGAAATAAGTTGGAATAAATAAATTAGAATAACTTGTAAAAGAATTAAAAATCCATGGAATAAGAATATGCTTGGGTTATAAATAAGCATAAGGCTTGAGTTAAAAATAAAGGAAGAATATATTCAAGCCTAGAATGAATAGAAATGTGTGGAATAATAAGTTGTGACTTATAAAATTGAAAAAAAAATGGAATATAAAGTCCCAAAATAAATATTTTTGATGAATTGAAAAATAAAATAAAAATCAAAACTTGACTTATAAAATAAATTGAACTTAAGAAAATTTAATGAAGAGATTTTGAGATTAAAATCAAGTTCTGAATTATAAATTGGGGAAAAACTAATTATATAATAAATTAGACAATGAAATATGTAATTGGAACCTAATGTAGTTAAATAAAAGATGGATTGTGAGTTAATGAGGAAGTTTGGAAATAAAACTCAAGTTATAAATCAAATTCGACGTGAATTGTTAGTGAAGTAAATGTAATTGAATTGTGAGTTAATAAAATTTGATGGTAAATTAAAAGTGAATGGTAGAATCAGGACTTGAGTTATTAATTAAAATTCGACTTGAAGTGTTAACAAATTAAATATAATTGAAACTGTTGCCAAATTAAAAGAAATTAGATTAAAATAGTAATGGCTTGAATTGCAAATAAAATCCAAATAAGTAGAAATACATTGGAAATGGCCTTGTTATTAATAAAATAATTTTGGATGAACTGAGTAAGGAAATGAAAATTCATGATGGATTGAGTGGATAAACTAATTATATTGAATAAATAAATGGATGGAATAAATAAGAATCAAATGAAAGATGGAAATAGAACTTGTTGTAAAAAGAAATGGAAATGAACTTAAGTTATTGACTTAAGTAAGTGTTGAATGAAAGCCGAACTCAAAATGAAGTGTGGTTTAAATAAGTTGAGAAATAGTTATTGAATGAAATAGCCTAGATTGTTTTCGAGCTAAATAAAATAGTTTGGAATAAACAAATATGGAATGAAATGTAAATGAATGGATCGTGAATAAAATTGGAAAGGGATAAAATTTAAATAGAATGTTTCGAGCCAGATCAAATAGTTGTGAATGAATTTTAAATAGAGAGAATTAAATAATAAATTGAGTTAGAATCAATTTAAAATGGTCATCGGCTTAAATGGTTATTTACTTGAATGAATATTACCAATTTGCATGAGAAAAATTGGTCGTTGGACGAAAATAGAAGAAAATAAAATTCTATGAATCATTGCAAGTAAATAAAATTGATTTTTTTAAATCAATTGGAATAATATGGGTTTTGTTGAAAATTAAAAATGAATTGAATGTAAACGATTGAGTTTTAAACCATTTAAATTGAATGAAGTTATATACGAATGGATTGAAAACCATTCAAATTTAATGAAATGGTTTATAAATTAATTGAAACAGTTGAATTAGTATGAAAACTATATAAATTGCTTACGGAAAGTGTTTGGTGTGCATTTCTTTTAGAATTCATGTGTTTAACTATTGCAAATAAGTGAAATGTTGTTAAATTTCATTTATATGACACTTACATGTTTAAATTGAGTAAATACAGGTACCGGAAAGCCGTTTGGATGGATTTTGGGCACGCTAACTGCTAAATAAATAAGTTGTTTGCTTAAAAATGCTAAATAAGGTACGACTACGCAATAAAAATAGGAAATATGAACTGTTTTTGGTTTTTTTCGACCGGGTGGGTCGATGTGTATATATTTATATCTCTTGTCAAATTGCAAAAGCTCCTCCGTACAAAGGAGACTGCCAAAAAATTTCGAAAATTTTGGGAGTTAGAAAATTTCTGAAAATTTTTGGTAACGACAAAATGATTTCAAACTGGAAATTTAAACAAATTAAGAAATGAAACTAATTTAAAATAATGATATGAATCAATATAAATGGAAGATAGAAATTTAATATTCAGAGTTGAAGAATAAATTAGATTCATATGGAAATGGGAAAACTAAATCGAATAGAAGTAGATATAAACTAAAGTGGTGAAGTGAAAATAAATAAAGAAACATATAAAATGCTTATACTAAACTTAAGAAAGGAATGATGAATTCTTAATTGGAAATTGAACGTTACAAAAATATTCTAAGATTAATATTTGGATGAATAGATATTGACATTTTGTAAGGAAGTCGATAAAATGTTTTTGAAATTTTGTGATTGGATAGTATTGCTATGTAGGATATGCAGGCATGAAAAAAAAAGAAAGGAAAATTGGTTTTGGTTTCAGATATTAAATTAGAATTGCCCAACTAAAAAGGTATGTGTTTAAATTTCTGTGAAAATTTGATTGGGTTTTGGATCTAACAACTTGGCTTTTTGTTTTCTTTTGGAATTTGGAATCCCGCAGAGGCCTTTTGTAGTTGTACCGAGCTAGCCGCGCAAAGGAGACGCTGGCAAAAAAATTCGGAAATTTAGAGAGTTAGAATATTTTTGAGAAAATTTTGATAATTTTTGGTTCAATAAGTAAAGTGATTTGAAAACTGTGGAAGGTTTTGGGAAGTTGGATGAAGTAATAATGGGTCTTTAATAAAAGAATATGTTCTGGCAAGTTAATTAAACTGTTTGATTTTGGAAAATAGTAATGGGTACTGGACCGTTCTTCCTAACTAGTAATTTCGGGGACGAAATTCTTTTAGGGGGGGAATGTGACGACCCAGAATTTTTGAGCATTTAAAATTAGAATAATCAATACATTTTAAATATTTAAAAGTTAATTTTTAACTTGAATTCAAATATCACCATTTATTTGATAATTAACTTATTGAATTAAATAATTTGACATTGAGTAAAATGTTGAATATGGAGTTTTAAGCCTGTTAAAAATAATTCGAAGGATTATAAAATTTATATTGATAATACTGAAGATAATAGAAGTGTTAAAATTGAATTTAACAGTGATTTGTTCAGTTTTGAAATTTTATCGTTTAAAATTGAATTTAAAAATAGCCTTCCGAGGTACAGTCTCGGATTTCGACGAAACCAGTTCCATTAGATCCGTAATAGTTTGTTATTATCGGATTTCAACTTTGGTAGCGTTTGGAGTCTTCATGTGATCTTACGAGAGGTAAACGCGCTGAATTAAATCGAAATTTAATATAATAAATGGATCCGAAAAAGCTATCTTCTCCATACGATCGAATTAGGACTCGAAATCTTTTCCATTGCATTCGAAATAGGGGTTTAACATTATAAACGCCTAGCGGCACGCCTCGATAGAAGTTTGAAATTTTAGGTTGCTTTTGAATTTGAATCTAAATTTAATTTAAAATATTTATATCCTGGTCATCCTTAGTTGAATTATTTCATATCAGCTGCCTTCTTTCATTTCGAATCACTGTAGCTGATTGGTTTGAGCAAGTGAACGCCTTCTCCTATTTTTCCCAATTTTTTCTTATCACGCAAGCCATCTTCTGCTTTAAAAATCATCCGAGCACCTTTTTTTCTAAGTCAAGAACCGAAATCAAATAAGAAAATAATGGTCGCCTTCTTCTTTTTCTTCAATTCAAACTCAAAGGAAAAAAAGGGGAAATCCCTGACGAATCGAGCATGAAGACGAGAATCGAATCGATCGAGAGGCGTAAGGGTCGGCGTCGAATCTACGTCAACCAGGAGATGCGAATCTTGATTTCACGCGCGAGAGGTTCGAATGGTCGATCAATTTGGAGCAGCGGTGGCTGTCATGGAGCAGCGCGTCGTCGGAGGCGCTTGAATTTGAGGCGAGGGGGGATAGCAATATTGCTTCGACGACGAGCCTGAGAAGGGGGCTGAGCTCCGTCGCGATCACATGGATGGCGATGATGTTTGGATGGCAGCTCGATTTTTGATGCGGCAGTCTCGAGTCGCGATGACGGTGGCTGGGAATTGGTCGGCGACGCCAGTGTTCCAGTTAGGGTTGCAGTTTCGTCGGCGAGGGGTGAAGGTGGATCTTGGTTTCGACCTGTGCTGGGATGTGAGACTTTGTTGTGTTCCTTATTTATTTAATTTATATATACATGTTCACAAATCTTAAAAGAATAAAATATATAGATACATATGGTTTCAAATAAAAATTATTATGTATATAGTACTTTTAAAATGTTGTAAGATTTAATCGAGTTCAACTGAAAAGAATATGTTGAAGGAAACAATTTTGTTTATATATCTATATGCGTGTAGATAATGAAATAAATTAGCAGTGAGATGAAATTTTTATCAGATTTTTATATATAAATAGGAAATTTATTTATATAGATAAAGCTAAAAAGAAATTATTATACATATATCTATTTTAATCTACTAGTTATTTTAAATAATGAATTTGGAAAAAATAATGCTTAGCTAGCTTATTAATTATCTTAGTGATTAAAAGATCTTTAAAAAGGAAATCCAGTTTTAAATCTAATTGTTAATTAAATAAAATTTATTAAAGGAAGTTGGTTAAAATAAAATCAATGAAAAAAATTACCAAATGAAAATTTGTTGCTTGATTGATCCAAATATTAGTAAATCATATAAATTGTTTATACAAGGTAAATTGTGAAGAATTGTGATGAAACAAGCTGGTGGAAATGGGTTCCAAACAAAAATCAAAGGTGAGTTAATCTCACACAGCTGAATTTTAATTTAACTTTAGTTGGTTAAATTTAAATAATTGATTGATTGATTGGATTTGGTGTGTTATATTATATATAGTAGTATATAGTATATCCTAGAATATTGGATTTCTCGCATTATATAGCGGATGAGACCCTATGCGCCACATAATAGCGGATAATATTATATTTAATCCCATATACCGCGATATTCCACCTCGAAGTGGAATTGGTATTTATGTTGTGCTAACATCTGTGGATGCAGGAAAACAGGTTGGAGGGATCCAACTGGATCCCTCAACATTTATTTAAACTATTTAATGCTCGATGTTGTGATTATTGATATTCTATTATGAATTATATTGGAATATTGAATATTATAGTTTGATTGAATATATTTGGGTATAATGAGTTACCAGAAATATATAAATTGGATTTTGGAAAGAAAATAAAAGAAGTGAATTTGTAAGCGAAATAATTATAGTAAATAAATTAAGAATGAATTGGAAAATAAATGAAGTGATTTTTAAATTTTAGTAAATAAATTTCGAGTATGGGAATGAAATTTTGAATAAACAGAAGATTAATGAATTTTAAACTTCAGTATTATTATTTTAAAAGAACAAAAATTTATTTAAAATTTAAGATTTAAACTATTGAAAAGAATAAAGAAGAAATTGGGAAATTTGTATATTTCAGTTATAAGATTTAAAATCAAACGGAAATAATAATAATAATAATAATAATAATAATAATAAAGTCCATAATTAATGAATTTTGAAATGAACCGAGTAAGTAAAGAAATTTATTTCAAGTGGAGTAAATTTGGAATCAATTTGGAAATTTGATTTAAGTGATTGAAATTGGAAATTTTCCCTGGATAACCAAGTACGTTTTCAAAGTAAATTTTTAAATATAAGTTAAAAGTTTTAAAGTTGTTTAAAAAGCAAGTTTGGAAAAAAAAATTATTATTTCTAAATATTTAAATTCTAAAGTAAGTATTTTCTTTTAATCTATTATATCAGAAATTATTTAAAAGTGACTTAGTGTTTGTTTTAAAATAGAAAATCTAGGTTTATATTTTATAAAAGTAACCTCATTTTTAAATATTCCTAAAGTATATATTTTTAATGAAATTTTGAAGTAATTTTTAATTTAAATATTTTAAAGTATGTTTTCTAATAAAATGTTTTTAAAACTATTCTAAAATCTAAGGGTTGTCCTTGGTGATTTCAGTGGAGATAGAAAATACTTGGGAAAGCTTATTCTGGAAAAAGGAAGATGGTTTGAAACTGTTTTCAAAGGGATGAAAATAGAAATATATCTTGCGAAGATATTTTGAGATAAATAAATAATTTGGGAAATTATTTATTGTTTGATAGATGTTTGTGAATGTTAATTGATAGTTAAATAACCGACTATCAATATTGGACAAATGTGTTGATCGTTTCGAAGAGACCGGGATCGGGATTAATTTCTCAAAAACCACTTCGATCTGGTTTGTATGTTTCGTGGAAAACGAGTTTGGATGTGAAGGTGGAGCAGTGAAGTGCAAGGGCTAGTTGCTACTAATCCTGAGGATATTTCCAAAATGAATGTAGTAGGAATAGTGCCTTCGGTTCCGTTCGAACCCGGGACGGACTTGTATGGATGAATGCTTCGGAACATCGTCAGGTAGACGATGGGCATTCTAAGGGATATTGATCTAAAGGTAACGTTTAGCCTCAAGCCTCATCAACCGGGAATGACTGAAAATAAGGGGTTATGCAGCAAGGCTAGGTGGGTAGCACCCATTCAGGGTGAGGTTATCCCTGTCTAGATGTCCATTTTATTTCGGCTTAGTGGTGCGGTTGCTGATCCCAACCGCGGGGTGATCTTGCTCCGGACTGTCCAGTAAGGGATGGTTCCGGTCTTGTGTTGCAGGGGGTTGGGAGTGATCCTCAGTATGCTGATCTAGACCAGGTACCGTGACAGGTGGTACCCCAGTGCCTAGTCATTAGTTGGAAATCCATTCTCCCTACGAGCCTTTTACGAGTTTTATTTGTATTACCCACTCTGTGGCTAGTAGCTGGAATTTAATAGATGTAACAATTTCGGCTATTTTATATACTTGTATATAGACCCTATTATAATATCAGAGGATTTTAATAAAAAGTGTTTTAGCTATCGTAAGGTAAAAACCCGACATGTTTATTCGTGGCGTGGTCTTACGAGATGCTTTTGTTTTCAAAAGGATTTTTGAAACTTTAATAATCAATTGAGTGTGATTTCTCACGTTGGTATTCCAGACTGACTCGGGTGTTATTTAACTATAATGCTCGGGTTAGACCGAGTATTATAGGATATAGGATATGATGTTGTGGAGCTAAGGAAACGAGCTGGATGACGATACGTACTTTTGTACTTGTTTTATATATATTCCGTTGTGTTGATTAGCTGTATATCCAGTGGTATGTTATTGATGTTGAACTGAGATTGATGTACTCTGATGATGTAATATATAAACAGATATACTTGTTTTGGTGTAAAGATCTGTTAATATCTATTATATTTTATGCCGCTGCGATGGTTAGATTCTGTTGTTGTTTTCTATTTTCTTCTTCTACCTCTTCTTCTTTAACCCAAATGGTTCGTATTTCTGTGCAACTTGAGTTGATTGATGTAGAATAGTGTTGACTCAAGGAGTACGAATTTGCAGGTTGTTACAATTCGGTACTATCTAGTAAACGGTAGATCGGTCCTGTGTTGGCAGAGAGTCCATGTGTGGCTCCTGGTACATTTTTGTAGAGGTGTGCCATGGCAGGTGGTACCCAGGTGCCTCATCATTGAATGGAAATCCACTGTCCAACAGGTGTTGTGAATTTAATTGTATACCTATTATATTTGGAATTTAATGATGTAAAAATTTCGGCTATGATTAATAAGTTTTTGTATCCTAAACATTATTATAATATCACTGGATTTTCTATAGAAAAGTTTTGGTTATCATAAGGTAAAAACTCGTTCATGTGTATATGCGGTGTGGTCTTACTATATACCATTATTTTCAAAAGATCTTTGAAACATTAAAATCCAAGTGAGGTGTGTTTCTCATTGGTTTACCAGACTGATCTAGGTGTTATTTTTCTTATAATGATCGGGTCAGACCGAGCATATTACAAGATTTAGTTTGGATACTTAGAGCTTAAGAGGACGAGGTGGATGCCTCTAAGTCGTATTCGTTTATTTCTGTTGCATTAGTTATTTTATTTAACAGCATTTGTAAGGATAGGTCGTTATAACTGTCCAGGCTGTTGACTTGTTGGTTAACTCGGATTGATATATGTACAATAAAGTTCAATTATTCTTTTGCAAAGACCTGTTGTATATTATATGTTACTCGTCACAATGTGAGATTATGTTCTGTCTTTTCTCCTTTTCTCCAACAATCTGCTTTTCGACAATTAAAAACTCAGCACGTGAATACAATGTATGTATCAGGGTCGACTTTTTCAGAGTCGAAAAGGCGGGTCGTTACAAAACTTGTTAGAAAATCAAAATGAATGAAAACATGAATTATATATACATGTGTGTGCACGCGCATGTGTGTGCGCGTGCATGTGTGTGCACACGCATATGTGTATTTCGAATCTGAAAAATTAAGAAATACATATAGGACCGTAAGCTCAAGTGGCAAGTAGTATAGCATTTTACACTGAGGTTATAGAGGGCATGGGTTCGAACTCTCAAGACATCAAAATTAGTGCTTTGCTAGAACGAAGCACCATTCTTACTATCAAAAAGAAATAAAATTTTATATTTTATGATTCTAAAATATTTGTTTTAAATCACTTAATATACACATTATACAATGTAATTATGTTATTCATTAACTAATTATTAAAATTAAAATTAAATAAGTTTCAAAATAACTTTTTCGTTAAATTGTTGTCAAATCTTTCGTCATGAAATAAAATTGCACACAAGATTATTAAATTATATATATATATACATGTATATATAAAGTTTAGATATTACCTTCTTCTAATCTTTTCAAATGTCAAACACTTTGGTTATTGGTTATCTCCTTAATCCCCTTGATATAGTTTGCAACACTGTCTCCTTGGCTACACCAATGCTCGTCAAAGGCTAGGGTTGGATATTTCCCTTGTGTTTAACGGTTGAAGAGAAAGAGATCTATTTATAGGCACTTTGGGCCATGTATAAAAAATAACTTTCCCTCTTTCTCTTTAATCAGAAATTGATTTACCACCAATCAATTCTTATCCCCCTTCATCTATAGGCAACCATTATATGGGCAAGTTAGGTTGCCACATGGTTCAAACAATGATTTAACATTCAAATAAATTCAATACCCAAATTCCTTTATTGATTAAATCAATGTATAATGTTTATGGGTCCATTTACATGATTTTTCAGCCTTTGAATAAATAATTAAATGCCATTAAAATTTCATACAACGTTTGTATTTGAATTTGTTATTATTTGGCAAAGCCAGCGGGGTTGACTGGACCCCTACCAGTTTTATTGCAACACAATAAAAGAGAGCAATACATAGAGAATATAAAAGAAAAGAAAAAAGAAAGAAAAATGAAGCAATTGAGGAAACAACAAAAAACATCAAACCCAAACATGTAACAAAATGTCAGGGAATTTGGTGTTGCAGTTCATCAATTGCCAGTGGGTGCTTCTCCTAACTTCTTGCCATAATAATTCAGTTTTCTTCCTGTGATTATCAAAAATAATTGCATTCCTTTCCTTCCATATTACAGTAAGATATTTTTTTAAACATACTGCCAAAATTCTGGACTCATACTTTCTCCATCTAGTAGCTTTGTATATTATACTCCAAATCATGATAGTACCCCCAGTAGTAAGGTTAACTCCGGAAATGGTACTGATTCTGGCCATAATTATTTGGAGAGCAGGGCAGTCAAAGAAAATGTGATCTATTGTTTCCTCATGCAACTCACAAAAGAGACAAAAAGAGGAGCAAGCCATACCAAAATTGTTCAACTTACTTCTAGTGAGTAGGGCCTGATTAATGACTTTCCACAACATCAAGTTATCAGAAGGAAGTGAATCATCAGACTAGATCACAGAGCACCATTTGGCCGCAGGGAGTGAATCATACACTGAAATAGAATTGTAAACACCCCTGACAGTGTGAGGCTTCAAGTCCTAAGCAACAGTCTCCAATTGATGGGTAGAGCAGCAATTGGATTGGATGTCAGTCCACAATTGCCTGATCAATTGGTTACTACTATTAGGCAATAGCAAATTCCCATCATGTAAATAATCATTGGCTTTAGCATCATAGTGTATACCAGACTGTTGAACTTGAAGGTAGTCACAAACTTTTGATAGGATAAGCCCTTTGCCTGGCCAAGGGTCATGCCAGAAGCTCACTTCAGACTTTGCAGATACATGATATTGTATCAATGGGAGATATACATCTCTTAACTTCAGAATGTTCCTCCAGATCCAACTGCTGTTTTGAGGGATTTCAATGCACCAAAAGTAATTTGTCTTTATGTAATATTGCCAGACCCATTTTGCCCAAATGGTGCTTCTCTTATTGATGAGATCATCAAAATGGGTACTTATGGCAGCAAAGTTCCACATCCTAGCATTAATAACACCAAGCCCACCAGGTTTCATGGGAGTTTCAAATTTAGTAAATGATCAAGGGATCAACTTCCTGTTGTGAATACTTCCAGACCAGAAATATCTATTCATTGCAGACCTAACAAGTTGCAACAGTTTGGTTGGGAGGATAATGGACCGTGCCCAGTAAACTAAGAAGGAAAAAACTACATATTTTATAAGGACAAGCCTTCCACTTTGTGATAGTTACCTATTAGACCAAACACCCATAACAGATGTAATTTTATTATATTAAGGTACACAATCAGCATTTGTAATTCTTTTAGTGAGTAAAGCAAGTCCAAGATACCTCATATCATTGTCCATGCTAGAGTAGCCAGTGCGCAGATATAGGGCAGCAGCTTGAACATCACTAACTCCAGCTAATAACATGGAAGATTTTGCTTGGTTAATAGATTGACCAGACATACAATAAAATGATTGGAGAGCTTCCATAATTCCAGTCAAGGAGGGAATATCAGGCTTAGTAAACAACATAACATCATCAGCAAACATTAAAGATTGTATTTGGAGAGTAGAGCACTTAGGGTGGTACTTAATTATCTTCTGAGAGTATCTGGAATTAAGCATAACTGTGAAAACTTCCATGACCAACAAGAATAAGTAGGAAGATATGGGATCACCCTGACGTATTCCTTTACTACTTTTGAAGTACCCAACTGGTCTACCATTCAAAACAACAGAGAAGGTTGGAGTGGAAATGCACACATATATCCATGACACAAATATTTTGGGAAACCCCATGACTGCCATGATCCTCACAATTGCAGCCCAGTGGATAGAATCATAAGCTTTAGAAATGTCGATTTTAGAGCAGGCAGCAGGTGACACATTACCTCTAGTATAACCTTTTAGCAATTCTTGGGCAAGTAGGACATTATCAAGAATGTTTCTTGAAGGTAAGAAGGCTGCTTGGTTCAAGGAGACAACAGTTGGCATTACACTAATCATTCGGGTGGCAAGAATTTTTGTGATACATTTATATAAAACATTACAACAGGATATAGGCCTGAACGAGGAGATACAAGTTGGTGGAGAAACTTTAGGTATCAGAGCAATATTAGTGCAATTCACTTCCCCAAGCAATTTGCATTTTGTAAAGAAGTTGTGGATTGCTTGACAGAATTCATGTCCAAGCACACCCCACGTAGCTGTGAAGAATGTCACGTTTAGGCCATCAGGACCTCCAGCAGATTGTTTATTCATTGAAAATAGAGTAGCTTTTATTTCATCATCAGTTACAGGCCTTATAAGAGCTAGAGCATCCTGGGGTGTTATACATGGCAAGGTAAGTGTTGAGATAAGATCAAGGTCAGGGGAGAACCCAGAATCATTTCCAAGAAATGAGGAGAAGTACTCAACAAAGGCCTGATCGACAGTATCAACAGTAGAAAAAAGGTTACCCTGATCATCAAGAATACTAAAAATATTATCCTGGCATGTTTGACCTTTATTGCATCATGGAAGAACTTGGTGTTCCTGTCTCCCTCAACAGTCCACTTGACATGCAGTTGTTGCTTCTTCATGTTTGCTTCCAAGCATAGGGCATTGTTAACATCACTGAATAATTTGCTTTCAACAGCGGCTGCTTGTTCATCAAAGGGATGCTCCATCATGTAATCTTGTTGCTTCTTCAACTGTTCCTTGAGTGTTGTAGAAAGTAGGCTGCCAGCTCCAAAGGTTATAATGGCCCACAATTTAATTTCCTACTTGATTCTTTTCAATTTCCTGCAAAACTTATACATGGGGTTACCGTAGCAAATAAATTCAGAGCTAACTTGAGAAACTAAATCAAGAAAGTGGTCATGCTTGAGCCAAGCATCAAAAAATTTGAAACTTCTCTTTTCCTTTCGCAATTGGGGACCCAGAGTTAAAATTAAGGGAGAATGGTCAGACAATATGGGTTGAGGAAGGAAGACAGATAAGGTGGGCATTTGGTTGAGTGCTTGGATGTTGCAGAAGGCATGATCAATAATCGTGAACGTACGAACTCCACTACGACTTCTATTATTCCATGAATATTTGGCTCCTGACTTATTAACCATGATTGAGTCAGACTGTTCAATAGCTAAGTTGAATGTAGCAATGTCTGCAGGAGTAAGGGGATTACCCCCACATTTGTCAGAGAATTCAAAACAGGAACTGAAATCGCCTATCACAACCCAGGGATGTGAAGACTGTCGTAATGGAGGCAAGGATTTGAAGAATGTGTTACGTGAAAGAACAGTGTTGTCAGCGTAAACAAAGGTGACATAAAAGGAGGTTTGAGATAGATTTTCAATGACATGAAGATGAATGTACTGTCTAGTAGATAGAATTGGGGATAGAGTAATTACTTTAGGATCAAACATAATTAAAATTCGTCCATATGATGCAGAATCAAGGTTGTGATGGAAATTCCAAGTAGGGTTAATGTAAGTTGCTGCTTTGATGGATAACAATTGGTTAAGTTTTGTTTCAAGCGATCCAAATATACAAATGTAATAAGTTGAAATATATAACTTTTGACTTGATCAAGTTTTATATTACTGTGCACACCTCTGAGATTCCATGCAGCGATTTTTTCAAACATAAAAATTATTGGAGGTTTTGGGTGAGGTAAAGAATGGTTTGAAGGCCAACCAGGCAGGTCAATGGAGAAATTGTAATGTGGAGGAACTTGTGGTTGAACAACAGCATCAGGCTTATGGCTTGAGATAATAAGTTGTGTTATGAATGTATCAATAGCAGTGCACCAGGCACTATCTTGTTCTGTTACATGTGTATCATCTTGTGCATGCTCTTCTGAAATACTATTACCATTTTCCTTGCTATTGCTATAGTTAGCAGATGCATTAATTTGTTTGTGCTGCTCATCAGTATGCAAAAAAGGAATTTTGTTATGAATCACAGTACTATCAGAAGAATTTGCAGTAATTAGAGAAGTTTCCATACTTAATTCAACACAACTGTCTGCAGGTATAATTTCACCTTCCTCTTCCTCATTAATTTCCACTATTTCTTGCTCAAACTCCTCATTCTGCAACACATTATATTTATTGTGTGCTTTTACAGTACATGCTTGGTCCACTTTATGAGATTCAGTAGTAACATTCATACCAGATCTGTTTTCTTTACTTCCAACAAGTTCAATTGTTTCCTTTGCTCTTGTGTTTATCTTTGTTTTGTTCTCCAACTCCTTACTTAATTCACTTTTTTTCCCTTATTCCTATTGACTTTTTGCCAGACTTGCTTCACTAAAACATGTTTGCCATAGATTTTTCCCTCATGCTCACTGTGTTGCTTCACTTCACCACACTCCTGTTGTTCAATAGCTTCACATAGCTTATCCTTCTCTTCAATTACTGACTTCTTGCAAGTACTAACCAAATGCTCAAACTCCTTACAAAAGGTACATATTTCAGGCTTCCACAGGTAATCAACTATAACATCCTGTTCAGACCCATCAAGCAATTGAACTGTAAATCTTTTAGGTAGTTCTTTCTGTGGAGTCACTTCAACTAAGCATTTGGAAAAAGTGATTCTTTCAAAATTTTCAGTTGAGGCATCCATGCAAAGAAGTTTACCAATTCTTGCAGCTAACCAGTTTACTCCCAATGGAGAACAGGCATACAAGGGGATGTTAGATAACTTAATCCAAACAAGGACTGCTTTGATACTGCTATAACTATTGCCAACATTCTCATCCCATGGTTTTACAATAAATAGTTTATTCCTCATAACAACAGGATCAGATTCTGAAATTCTAATCTTATCTTCTTCATTGGTGAATTTGAACAAAAACAGGAACCCATCTGACTTAACAGTAATGGTTCCACGCAGTTTCCATGCTTTCTTAAGATAGTACACCACGGTCGAGTATGGTAACGGGTTATCAAGAAAAAAACCCACCAGGTATTCCTTCCACATCGAGTTACCCGCCTTCACAACTTCAATGGTGGAACTAAAGCATCACCATTGAAATCAAGGAGTAAGTCACGTGGTTCATATTTCCCAGCATTAATGGGTTTAGCTTTGAACAGTGAATTCCAAGCTAGTTGGGGTTGTGGTAGGGGAAGCAATGGAGGGGAAGAAAGGTTCTGGGAAGCAGACTGGGAAGAAGATGAATTAGCGTTGGTGGCAGAGGCTGGCAGGGATGGGAGACTGACAAGAGGGATGGGGGATGGGAGAGAATCTGGCAGGGAAGCATGGGCAGCGGAAGAAGGTGGTACAAGTTTAGGGGAAGAAGGACATTGCGGCATGGGGGTGGGTGATAAGATGGTTCAGCGGGAAAGATGGAAGGAAAAGGAAGGGTCCCCATTTTTTGAAAAAAAAAACCAAAAAGGGAGTTGTTTTAATTTATAACATTTATAAATTAAGTTTACATTGGTCGAATTTAGGAATAACTAATAACTCGGTTGTGTTCAATCTCTGGTTTGGCATCGGTCCTCGGTCAATATTTAACAATCTAGATATTGAAGCATGTATAGACTTTTCTAAAGCACGGTATCGAGCGCAAGTTCAACACTTATAGATAATTTTGGTGAAATCCAATATCTAATCCACATTTAAACTTACGTAGTAACGATATTTGGTACATGTATTCTTTTCATCTCTATTATACCACTTAGATATCTAGAGTTCGATCTAAGGTCAAAATCCCTATTAATATCTGTATATATTGTATAAACAATATTAATTATTTGATTAACCAATGTACTCAACCAAAGATTTTCATTTTAAGTTGATTAACCATTAGGGTGATGCTAACCTTTTACAATGAAAGAGGAGAACCTTCTCTTAAGTAGTTTTTCACTTCAGGTAGTTCAATATATACCCAACTATAATCGTAACAAGGTCCATGCCAAGTATTTAACCATAATCAAAGTATAGTCTAGCTGTTTAAGATCGATAGTAACCTCAAGTCTGAAGACTATTGTACGTTGTTACCATGAGATCTTCTAGTTAGAATTAGTTGTATTAACCCATAGAAGATTCTCATCGACTCATTTTATGATTATTCCAAATAATCACAAGTACGTTATCCCTTGGTGCACCCAACGATCATGATTAATTCATCATCCATCATTTAAGAGCATTATGTATACAACTCTCAATGGATGTATCGATATTCTCTTCTCGATATATGTTGACTATGAATGTTTAAGGAGTAAGCATTTAGAATCGATTCAATACTCACTGTCATGATTACATTCGTAACTATAACCAATAAAATGTTTCTCCTAAGATTTTCAACTTATGTATATCTTGCATCAAAAAATGACACAACATCCTACATCAATCACAACCGAGAATATCTAGTATAAATATGAGAAGAAAAGGCTTGAACAGAATGAATTTTATAGTGATTTGGTCTATAATCACTTCTTATGTCCACTTTAATTCTATTTCAAAAGATTTTGCACAAGTACAATCAGATTATAAAGTATCAGATCTAGAAAGCTATGTAAACATGAGTACAACAGCATTTCGAGCAAAATAAAGCTAGAGAATAGAAAGATCATTTTTTATTGCTCCAGGATGGATATTTATAGGCGATATCATATATCAAAATTGCAAGCTTGCAGAGGACCGAGTAAGAGATTAGACTACATTATTAGGTAGGAAGAACGAGTTAAACTCGTAACTCGGATCATATCGGTATTAACATGATCATGTTGGTGCCAAGATGATTTTGTATCTTATAACTTCAATCTTCCTTCATACTTGTTCAAGTCTTCAAATTTCCAAGCATCGTTGACAAAATTTCTCCATCAAATCATGTCGGTATCGACATGATCCTACGTGAGTCTTGTTTTTTTTCAATGTACTTAGAAAGTTCACCTACTGCTCAGAAGTGGGTCCCCTATTCAAATAAGTCAGTGTAGACTCGTTCCATCATGTCGGTGTCGGCATGATAAATCATGTTGGTGCTAACATGATTTACTTGCACAATTCTTGCTTAAACTTCTTATTCTCTATAATTCCATCATTCTAAACAAATGCTTGGATTATTGATAGATTTCTTTATCGTCTCAAAATCCAAATCCATCAAGAAGTCGTCTGGTTTAATTGCTAAATAACATTTGCCCTCCAAAGTATGCATTCATGAAAACAGAGCATGCTTTGGATCAGGACAAGCGATTAGATGCTAACTATATGAGGTTCAAGAATCGATTAACAATTAAATTGAAGCATCATGTCTATTCTAAGATCGTATGTTTATTGCTTCAAAGTATGCATTCATGCCAACTGAGCATGCTTTGAATCAAGACAAGCAACTAGATGCTAACTATATGACGTTCAACAATCAATTAACAATTACATTGAAGCATCATGTCTATTCTAAGAGCGTATGTTTATTGCTTCAAATAGTTTTTGTGCCACTTCTTTCCTACAGCAAAGTTGGAGCCTTCAATTTTCTGCAACTGCATCGTACCTCAATCAAATAGACTTACTTTCCCATCTTTTCTTTATTTTTTTAATAGGGGAATAAAACACGTCAATACCGACATGATCATGTTGGTACTAACATGGTTGTTAAAAAGCATATAAAATTGGGACTTAGAAAATTTTTGAGTCCATACTTCCATTTTTTAGCATCTACTACTTTCTTGCTATTGCACTTTCCAACTACCATTTCTTCAGCACTTCCATCGTCCTCGTGGTAGCAAAATTTCAACGTTGACGCGTTCTTGGTGCAATCAGGTCATTATCGACATTTGCATTAATTCATTGCCAACTTTTCATCACATCCCACCAGATCTCCACTACAATTCTGGATGAGCTTCGGCCTTAACCTTGGAGCCACTAACATCAGCACTGTCCTCCTATCGCCTAGTTATTGTCAACGTCAACGCATCATCATCAACCCATATTTGATTGTCTCCCTTTTCGCCACAGCCGACCAAACATGAAGACTCAAGAGCTTGAACTCGACTCCAAGCCCCCTTGAGTCTGATCCTAAGTTTTTCCTTTTTGTGGTTACTAAGTGTCTATTTCGAGTCTTCAAGCTTTCCATTTTAAGCTTTTTTCAAGCACTGCTTCGAGTTCTTCATATGAGATAAGCTTTCACATGTAAAGGAGGAGAGATCATCTTTCATCAATTTTCGTTTGAATCAGGATTGTCATCTTATTCTTGATGAGACGGTTTCATGAAACGGCCACATCGAACGCACTCCGACATCTAACAAAAACATGCATTGACATGTTGATTCGAACATCACAAACATATGATCTTGAAAAGAAAACTCTGGGTCGTTCGAACAAAGGTTCCATTATTTTTAATTTTACAATAACAGTTCAGATTCGAAACACGGAACCATGGTGTGATGGAGCACTTTTGCCAGCATAAGTGAGATATATGCACCGAATGTTCTCGTACACCATGCCATGGACATGAGATTCATGATGCATATACTGACACCTCGCACTGCTTCATTTAATGTGAAGAATCAGAGTAGTCAATATGTTTGACATTCGTTGGACCCTACACATTGGCTATATGAGTTTCAATGAAAGTATAACATCAAAAGAAAACATAACTAGCCATGTTCATCATCATGTTTTTCAGTTTAAAATGACCGACCCTAAATGGTCTCCTTGTCTTAGAGCCGACATTATCTTTTACATCTCTGGAGGTAGGCTCATCTACTGCCCAAGATTTTACATCTACTCCATCTAGAGTGAGGCGTTCGATCACGTGTGAGCTTCAACTTCAAGTTGCTCCATTGGATCAACCTCATTGTCCTACAGGGGCGATTAACACATTCTTAAGATCTCAGACGGTCCTCCAAATCAAACACGTTTTAGGATGACTACTAAAGAGTTGAGACTGATCTTCCTTAAAGATCCCCAAGGAAGAAGTTCTCCTTCCTGAGCTTCCAGTAAAGACCTCATCTTCCTCCGGCCGGCTACACCACATGTAATAGATGTATGTGTCTCTTAGGAGTCATGTCCCCTTCAATGAATTTATACAATTCTTTCTTAAGAAGCTTGGGCTAGCTTCAACCTAAGTGAACCCAAATGACTATGCTTTGCTGAGTTCCCTCTATATCACATTCATGATGCACCCGGCTCGTCCGTCCACTTTCAAAGCGCTAACCTACTTATTAAGCTTTAAGAAGAGAAAATATACATCTTTTCCAATATTTGAAGATTTAAACCGTTGCAAGGTTGTAGAGGGGCTTCTTAATAAGTAAAGCTATATCAATAGAGAATACTTCTTCATTGGCCGTCCCGATGGCTTCAACCAAAGGAGCGAAGAAGGTCAACGAATAGAAACGAATCTCAGGGAGGGAAAGGAAATCGTGGAGGGGAGAAATCTACTGAAAAAGTGATAGGAGGAGAGGATAATACAATTAAAAGAGGATACGAAAAGATAGATGAAGGAGGCAATGAAGGAGAAGGCGAGGAATATGAAGACGATGATGATACATGTGGAGACGAATCAAGCAACGAGCCGGAATTTCAGACACTTTGTATTTAAATGGCTGAATTATTTAAATATTTGAACCTTCGATTAAATGTCAATAAAATAATTTAATATTTAACCTCCTTTTAAATCATAAGTAATGATGACAAAAAAATTTTGGAAAAATTATTACAAAATATATATTCTGGAAAAATATCGATAACATGATCGAAAATCGTTTTATCGATAAACAGCTATTTTCTCAATGGCAGTTGTTCAAACTTTTTACATATAACTATATATTTATTATAGAGATAATCAACAACTAAAAATATTTTTCATGTTTACCACTAACTAAATAAGAAAATGAGCAAAAATGGAAATAATTAACTCTTAAGTTAACATCTAACGATCATTAGCCAAAATTAAACACTCTCCTCTTCATACAAACTTGGAAGGAGTTAGAAGTTTCCTATAAGATAAGAGAGATTATGGTAAGGGTATAATAGTAATTATCCTAAGGAGAAGTGACATAAAGTAAAAGTAAGCATGAATGGAAATGCTTTAGTGTTAAGAAAATGATAAAGTAGATGTGATGGAAGGAAGCCTTCCTAAGGGGTGAGAGTAACCTTATGGTTCACCAATTGAAGCCTATAAATAGAGGGGATAGGGTCACTTAATAATCACAAATAAATTCGTAAGCTTGAGATGAAGTAGGAGGGTTGAAAATGGTGAAAGTGCTTAAGCACTAATCCACCAATTACTCTCTAACTTTTTAAAAAGTTAACCAAATTTTCTCCAATATCTTTTAAACTTTGGCTCTGGACCTAAAACACTATGGAAGGTATGATTAGCAAGTAAAAAGTGGGAGGAAGTGAGAGGAAGAGGGGGAGCTTGGATGGGCCGTGAGCATGGAGGGGGCGAGATGGCATTGGTTTGGAAGTGCTAAAGGTTGGACCTTTAGGCTTGTGTTGATGGAAGGAGGTAGTTCTTTGGTTTTTACGGATCTATATTTCGGTTAGGAGTGGATCTTAATGAGTTATCTCACTATCTCTTATGTATATATTGTGTAAATATATGTTGTGTGCAAATTATAAAGTTAAAGTGCCATTAACTAATTAAGTTATAAACTTTAGACCCTCTTGCTTATGATAGGAATGATAACTTTATATTATGTAAAATCACTTTTGTTACCCTTTTAAATATGTAGCGTGGCATTCACTTGATGTTTAAATAGTTATTTAACTTATATTTTAAATTGAAGTAAGCTTGAAAGTGTTTGGAACGAGAATAGTCGTTATAAGTGCACATCGAAATCCCATGTTTTTAGAAATTTTTATAAATAAACATAAAGATATTCTTGTGGATTTCTTTCCATGGTATTTAAGTACCCTAATGGTAGTGCTTAATATATAAATTTAAATTCTAAAATCATTTGTGTAAATGGTTAAAACTAGTAACAAAGATGGTGCTTTTCAATATTGTTTTAGCAAGGACTTTTAACAGCACTTATAAATTCTGTAGTAAGTCGTTTACAGTTTAAAGTGTTTAAAATGCGGTGTTCTGGCTAGTTTTTCATGGTTTAAATGGTCTCTAAATTATTTTCTATACAAAATATTTTTATGGAAGTTCTTATAAAATGTATATGAATATGAAAAAAAGAGTAAAAGTTTAAATATGGTCTTAATAATTGTTTATGAATTTTGAATGTTGCAAAATATAAAACATGTTTTTAATCAAAATTCTAAATTAGTTATTTTCAAGCAATATTTTACATAGATATTTAAAACCTATTTATAAGTATTTCTATTATATATATATAAGTTTTGACAAAGGTGATGGACTATGGTTAATACTAATAAGCCGACAAGTAAACTTGTATGTTCGTGAGATTCAAGAATGAGGTATCTAGGCAAGGCTTGTGGAAACTAGTGCCAAAACTTACTTGGCTTCACTCTTGAAGGAGGAATAGTGTAAGTTGAAATGTACAAAACATGTTAATCTTGTTGTTTGCTTACTTGTTTAAAAAAGGTAATTAACTTTGCTTAACTTTAAAAGTCGACGAAGTAGGTTTATCTATTTCTGAGAGTTAAAGACTGATGTCGAGTAGGAACGGAACGATACAGTTCTAACCTACTAGGCTTCTTTCTTGAACAAGGAATAGTTAAGAATGTCAAAGACGAGTTAATTATACAAATATTGATTTGTATAAGCAACTTTTTTAACTAGATAATCGATTAATCGACTATCGAACTTAAATTATTATTAAACTTAGGTTTTTAAAAGGATGTTTTAAAGACCATAACAAGTAGGAAAATGATTTGGGTTTGTTGGACAGTGTCTTAATCGCATTTGTCTTTAACCCTTTTCAATTATACTGAGGGATGTAAATAGATCTTTAAAAGAATGTTTTAAAGATAAGCATAAGCGAAATGGTTTTAGGTTTGTTGCGACATAGTGTTAATTACATTCGTATTTAACCCTTTCATATTATACTTATGAATGTAAATAGATCTTTAAAAGAATGTTTTAAAATAAGCATAAGAAATGGTTTTGGGTTTGTAATGGCAATGTTTAAATAACATAAGTCTTAAACCTTCTTGAATGGATTTGTGAAAGTACTTAGACTCTCAAAATTTCAAAATTGATATTTTAAAGATAGAAAAAGTAAAGGTTTACAGTAAGAAATATTGTTAATGATTTGTGAATATACTTATACCAATTGGAATAATTATATGAATATTTTTTGAAGTATAAAAAGAGTAAAGGTTTAAAGTAAGAAATATGGTTACCATTTGCAATAAGTATATGAATACTTTTTGAAGTATAAAGAGAGAAAAAGTTTTAAGTAAGAAATTGTGTTAACAATTTGTTAATATACTTAAACCATTTGATTTAAGTATATGATTGCTTTTTGAAGTATTGAAAGAGTACAAATGAATAGTAGTAATTCATAAACCGTGTATTATTAGATAAAATAAGTTTTACTAATAAAAGAGACTTTATTAATAAAAGATTAATTAAACAAAAAGGGTATTAGAAGTCATTTATATGACTTGATCGTGCTTGTTTGTTTCGATCGTGCTTTGGGTGTTGCTGCTTATGGACAGTATACGGGACTTGGTTTTCCCATATGCGGTTATTCTCATTGTATTGGATTGTTTGTTTATTTGATAGTTAAATAATCAACCATTAAATCTTGGCTAGAATATACTTTGAAAATACCTAGAAGAAACATGAAGATTATATGGTACATTTATCTTCGATGATGTCATACTATACATATACACTCATTTTTCTCTTGTAGAACAAATAATAAAGGAATCCGTCCGCTTAAACTTTTAGGAGGTAATTTTGATCTTATGTATTGTCTGTTTATTTCCCACAGAACCACGGTTGAGGTTCTCGAGAAATCGATCGATTGATTTTGGAGCACCCGGCAAGTGGGGAAGTGTACTTATATAAGATGACTTGAAACTGTAACCACTCCAAAATCATATACGTGTTCTATGGTTTAGAAGAGGTTAGTGATTGCTTCGTGATCCTGGAATCTATGTGGAGATTCGAGATCTATTTGAGATGCTCGAACACATGTAGTTATTCATGGTTTATTCAGGATGTAGGAATCCGTTTGTGATTCTGAGGCCTATTGAGGTATGGGAATCCATGTGTGATTTTGAGATCTGTTGAGGAATCCATGTGTGATTTTGGGATCTGTTTGGGATAAGAGAATCCATGTGTGCTTCCATGATTTTTTTTGAGTTGGAGCTCGTGTGGAAAATCTGTTTGGGTAGTGACTTATGGGCTGGAATGTCGTATGTAGCCTCATCATCGGTATGGCAAAAACCAGAGATATGAGACATAACCAGTAAGGTTGGAAAACCCATAGGATGCATGCAACTTCAATTCTAGATATACTTATTGAGATATGCATGCGGCAGCGATGCATTAGGTCTTAGTAAGACCAGCTATGTTTTTCCTATGGTACATTTACTAGAGATGTATGATGCTTTGGAAGGATATCTCTGATCCTTTTGCAGTAGTTTGGATTCGGCTTCCTTAAAAAGATCTGCATGGAAATTCTACACAATTAGCGAATGCGCCTTAGCGGTTATGATTGTATACCTATTGATGTTGTGATGTACACTCACTTGCATCGCAGTTATGTAATAATTTATATTTCACATCTTAGACATTATTATATTATCACTTGATTTTATAATAGAATGGTTTGGTTATCGCAAGGGAAAACTTGTTCCGTGTTTATTGACGTCGTAGTCTTATGATATAACCTTATTTTGAAAGGTTTTAAGATATAATAAATTCTATGTGATATAAATTTCTCACGCTGGTTCAAAAAGATCTTGGTGTTATTCTCTTATAATGCTTAGGTCAACTTGAGTATGTTTCCAAATTTAGCTGCTGTTCATTGGAGCTCTTGGAGTAGGGTTGGATAATTTCCTACCATACTTATTTTTCACTGAATTGCTTGATTGTATCTACTAGCATTTGTAAGGATAGGTTGTTGTAACTGTCCAGGTTGATGATGTGCTAGTTTTCTCTTATTAATGTATGTGTATAAGGTTTCCTTTTTGATAAAGACCTTTTGAGATATTATATATTATCTTTCCACATGTGAGATTCTGATATTTGTTCTAATCTTTTTTGTTTTATTTCTATTTCTTTTTATTTTACCCTAACAATTCGTCTTTCCGGCACTTGGGCGCTCGACATGTGAATACCGTGGATGTATTAGTGTCAATATTTGGGGATCGAAAAGGCAGATCATTTCATTTGGTATCAAAGCTGAAGATTAAGCTAACCTTGGCTTTGGTGAGTATAAATCATTAAGTGATAAAGTAATGGAATTGTTATTATGTGTTAAGTATATCTATATAGGAGTGTGCATATGTTATTGTTATAAAAATGTATTATGTTTATTGGTTTGTAGAGTGGCTTATGGATTCTTATCAGTTGCCATCGTTATTAAGGGGGACCTCTATACACTTGAATAGGACAAACCAATACAATATTGATTTTGAAATTGGTAAATGAAATAATTTTACTATATATTATGTTTTATATATAAAAGGATAATTTTCATAAATTGATATAGTAATCTATGGTGTGTTTTTTATTAGGGAATGGTAATTTTTACCATTTATTGTTTGATTTGTTGTGCTCAAACAGTTTATGAACAGTTTTACTTTTCACTACATGGGTTGGGTATATGGTAATTATGGGGACACTGAAACGAACATCTTTTGAATTAAGTTTCATAGTTTGACAATAAAGCGTTCGGCGATAATGTTGGATTAAAATTTTGATTTTAATGTAAGTTATTTGTAAAAATCTAAACAAGGCGATACTTTGGTGATAGTTTTATATAGGTAATGACTTGTATAAATATGGTTTATAAGTATAGTTATAGATGTGAAAAGGATTTAAACTGAGAATTTGAGAAATTAAAATCCTGATGTTTCAGAAACCGGTTTTTTAAGGTTTTGGAAAATAATACTAGTATTATTTGGAAGTAAATATTTAGGAACTGGTATTTGGAATTGATGTCATGGTGCTAAGTAATATTTACGAAGTATTTGATACTGTTTTGGGAATGATTTTAGTTAAGTCCGATAGGTATGATTTGAATGTAATAAACTCACTTCTGTCTCTAGAAAATGATTTTAGTAAGACTGTAGCATTATTGGCGTTTATTTTCAAGTTTCAAAATAAGGGATGCTAAAGTAGTAATTTGCTATAGAATTGTTTTGGTAAAACATATTTTGATTTAAATCCCGAAGGTATGATTTGGTACACAAAAGTTATAAGTATATATATTTCACAATGATTTGAAATAAGATCGGGTGTTTAGCCCTCTAGTTTTCGGTTAAGATATTTTATGGACACATATAGCTTATGCATTAAGGTTAGTTTGGTTGGGCATCTTGTTTGATTGTTGATCAGTAGTTTTCATTTGTTAAAATGAAATGGAATTTTCGTCGATTTTGGACAGTCGAAACTTCGAAATATGTATAAGAAATTGAAGCTAAGTGTTTTGCAAAAATATATAAATGAGTTTACATAACACTTAGATAATAGAATTTGGAGCTAAGTCTTTATAAAGATTTAAGTTTTATATAACGCTTGAACTTAGAAGGATAGTAGAATTTAATTTTTTTTGAAATCGATTGAACATTCATGTTAAGTAAAATGAATGGGATATTTTTGTATATACTCTAAGGATATAAAGGGATATTATACAGATATGAAATTAAGTTATAAAATGCTTAATAACTTGAAGTAAATTTTATGAAATGTTTCATAAATAATTTTAGTATTAAGTGAGGAAAACTAAGTGATAGTTGAATGTGAATTAGAATGGAAGGAAATTGGTGCAATTAAGAAACCAGTTGAACAGAGTACGTAAGTTGTATGTTTATCATTTTATTCGTTTGGCAGTTCTTGATCTATGATTCAGGATTTCAAGGTAATTACACTGATCCGAGTTAGGATTTTTCACTAGATTCTTGACTGCGGACACTTGATACAGATTTTTAGTGCAATATGAAGTTCTCTATCATAGTATATGGCTATGTAAGGAGAACAGATGTTTCTAATCAAGGAACCATATTGGAATTTGTACTAGAGAAGTCAAGTGATATATACTAGTTCGTAAGTGAAATCGAGTAAGTGATTGGATTTGTAATTGCGTACAGATGGTATATGTATATCGTATGGGTTTTGGTACCTTTTACACTATGTTTTGTTGGCTTATGGGGAGCTTAGGTGATGACTCTTCGATTGGTTCTAGGGTGGCATGAATAATTATCTAAGTAATAACCAAAGGCTGTTGAGCATAAATTACACTTAGTAGATTGATTGTCATCCATGTGCGATGAGAGAGTTTGGACTTAAGCGAATCATGAGCTTTGTTGGTTAATGATTAAGATACTGTTAAGTATCAATGTATGGTTGTTTCTATGGTTGCCCAAGTCGGAATTTCGAAGATGAAATATTCTAGGTGGAGGAGAATGTAACGACCTAGAATTTTGAACACTTCGATTTAAATATCTGAATTATTTAAGTATATGAATCTTGGATTAAATGTTATTAAAATGATTTAATAAACTTTTTAACCTCCTTTTGGAAAGTTTATGAAAAAATATATACTTTGGAAAAATATCCATAATATGATTAAAAATCGTTTTACCAATAAACAGCTATTTTGTCGGTGGAATTTGTTCAAACCTTTTACACATGTCTAAATAATCATTATGGAGATAATTAGCAATTAAAAATAATTTTATATTTATGACTAATTTAGGAAAATGAGCAAAAAGGAAAATAATTAACTCTTAAGCTAATATCTAACGAATGCATTAGCCACTAATTAAACACTCTCCTCTTTATACAAGCTTGGAAGATTCTAGAAGCTTCCTATAGGATAAAAGAGATTAGGGTAAGGGTATAATAGCAATTATCCTAAAGGAAAAGAGACATAAAGTAAAAGTAAGCATAAATGGAAATGCTTAAATGTTATGCAAATGATAAAGTAGATGTGATGGGAGGTAAGCCTTTCAAGAGGGGTGAGAGTAAGCTTATAATTCACCATTTGAAACCTATAAATAGAAAGGAGGGGTTCACTTAATAATCACAAATAGATTCCTAAGCTTGAGATGAAGTAGCAGGGTGATGGAAGTGCTTAAGCACTAATCCACTCATTACTCTCTAACTTTTTAAAAAGTTAACCAAATATTTTCTAATCACTTTTAAACTTTGTTTTAGATCTAAGACATCATGGAAGGCATGAA
This sequence comes from Allium cepa, assembly GCA_030765085.1. Classification (NCBI taxonomy): domain Eukaryota; kingdom Viridiplantae; phylum Streptophyta; class Magnoliopsida; order Asparagales; family Amaryllidaceae; genus Allium; species Allium cepa. The sequence continues at coordinate 622,454,396 of CM060942.1, forward strand.
TTGAAAGTAAGAAGTGGGAGGATGTGAGAGAAAGAGTGAGAGCTTGGATAGGCCATAAGCATGGAGGAGGAGGAAGATGGCATTGGTTTGAAAGTGCTGAAGGTTGGATCTTTAGGCTTGTGTTGATAGAAGGAGGTAGTTATTTGGTTCTTATGGCTTTGTGTTTGGGTTGGGCATGGATATAAGTGAGTTATCCCACTATCACTTTAAGTATGTATTGTGTATATATATGTTGTGTGCAAATTAAAAAGTTAAAGTGACACTAACTAAGTAAAATTAAAAACTTTGGACCCTCTTGCTTATGAAAGAAAATGATAACTTTATATTGTATAACACACTTCTTTTACCCTCTTAAAAATGTGGCGTGACCTTGAATTGATGTTTAAATGGTTGTTTAACTTGTACGTTAAATTGAAGTAAGCTTGAAAGTGTTTGGAACGAGAATAGCCGTTATAAGCGCACTTTGAAATCTTTTGTTTTCAGAAAAAAAAATTAAATAAACAAAAAGATATTCTTAAGGATTTCTTTGCATGGTTCTTAAATACTCTAATGGTGGTACTTACTATAAAAATTTCAAGTCTAAATCATTTGTTTAAGTGGTCAAAACTAGTCGCAAAGATGGTGCTTTTAATGTTGTTTTAGCAAGGCTTTTAACAGTACTTATAAATGTTGTAGTAAGTCGCTTATAGTTTTAGGTGTTTAAAATGAGACATTTTGGCTAGTTTTTCATGATTTAAGTGGTTTCTAAATTCTTTTCTTTATAAAATCTTTTTATGGAAGTTCTTATAAAATGTATTTGAGTATGAAGAAAAGAGTGGAAGTTTAAATATATTCTTAATGGTTATCTACGAATTTTGAAAGTAAAGTGCGGAAAAATGTAAAACATTTCTTAATCAAACTTCTAAATTAGTTATTTTCAAGTAATATTTTACATAGATATTTAAAACCCACTTACAAGTATTTCTAAAGAATTATTTTATACACATATAAGTTGTGACAAAGGTGATTGACTATGCTTAATATTAGTAAGCCGACAAGTAAACTTGTCTATTCGGGAGATTCAAAAATGAGGGGTCTAGGCAAGGCTTGGATTAACCAGTGCCCAAACTTACCTAGCTTCACTCTTGAACGAGGAACAATGTAAGTTGAAATTTTGAAAACGTGTTAATCTTCTTATTTACTTGTTTAAAAAAGATAATTAATTTTTCTTAACTCTAGAAGCTAACGAAGTAGGTTTGTTTATTTCTGAGAGTTAAAGATTGATGTCGAGTAGGGATGAAGAAATAGAGTTCTAACCTACCGAGCTTCCCTCTTGAATGAGGGATAGTTAAGTCGGGAATGTCAAAAATGAGTTATTTATAAAAGGTTTGTATAATCTACTATTTTAACTAGATAATAGATTGATCGACTATCGAATTCAACTTATTATAAACTTAGATCTTTAAAAGGATGTTTTAAAGATAGTAATAAGCAGGGAAATGATTTGTGTTTGTTGTGATAGTGTCCTAATCGCATTCGTTTTTAACCCTTTTCAATGATACTTAGGGATGTATATAGATCTTTAAAAAAAGGTTTAAAGATAAGCATAAGCGAAATGGTTTTAGGTTTGTTGTGACAATGTGTTGATTACATTCGTCTTTAATCCTTTTTTATTATACTATGACAATAAATAGATTTTTAAAAGAATGTTTTAAAGATAAGCATAAGTGAAATAGTTTTGTCTTTGTTTATAGATAAGCATAAGTGAAATGGTTTTTGCTTTGTAGTTGCAATGTTTAAGTAATATTAGTCTTAAACCTTATTGAATGGATTTGTGAAAATACTTAGATCTTAAAATTGATATGTTGAAGATAGAAAAAGTAAAGGTTTAAAGCAAGAAATATTGTTAATGATTTGTGAATATATTTATACCAATTGGGATAAGAAAATGGATATTTGAAGTATGAAAAGAGTAAAAATGAATAGTAGGAATTCATAAACAATTTTTTATTAAACAAAAGAAATTTTACTTATAAAAGAGATGTTGATTAATACAAGACTAACTAAACAAAAAAGGGATTAGAAATCGTTATATGACTTAATCGTGCTTGTTTTTTCGATCGTGCTTTGTGTGTTGCTGCTTATGGACAATATACGGGACTTGGTTATCCCATATGCGATTATTCTCATTGTATTAGACTGTTTGTTTCCCATAGAACCAGAGGTTCTCGAGAACTCGATCGATTAGTTTTAGATCACCCGGTAAGCGATGGAGAGTACTTATATAAGATGACTTGAAACTGTAAACACTCCAAAACCATGTACATGTTCTATGCTTTAGAAGAGGTTCGTGATTGCTTTGTTATTCTCGAATCTATGTGAAGATTCGAGATCTATTTGAGATGCTCAAACACATGTAGTTGTTCGTGGTCTATTCAGGATGTGGGAATCCATATGTGATTCCGAGGTCTCTTGAGGTATGGGAATCCATGTGTGATTTTGGGATCTATTGAGGAATCCATGTGTGGTTTTGTGATTTGTTTGAGATATGGGAATCCATGTGTGAGTCTGTGATCTGTTTGAGTTGGAGCTCGTGTGGAAGATCTGTTTGGGTAGTGACTCGTAGGCTGGAATATCATACGTAGCCTCATCATTGGTATGGAAGAAATCAGAGATATGAGATATAGCAAGTAAGGTTGGCAAACCCATAGGATACATGCGACCCCATTTCTAGATATACTATTTGGGATATGCATGCGGGAGTAATGCATTATCTCTTAGTAAGACCAGTTATAGTTTTCCTATGGTACATTCACTAGAGATGTACGACGCTTCGGAAGGATATCCTTGATCCTTATGCAGTAGTTCAGATTCGGCTTCATTGAAGAAATCTACGTGGAAATCCTACACAATTAGCGAACGTGCCTTACCAGTTATGATTGTATACCAATTGATGTTATGATGTACACTCACCTGCATCGCAGCTATGTGATTATTTATATTCCGCAATATTATCATTTGATTTTATAATAGAATGGTTTAGTTATCGTAAGGGAAACCCCTTTGTGTTTATTGGCGACATGGCCTTTAGATATACCTTTATTTTGAAAGGTTTAAAATACAATAAATTATATGCGATTTAAGTTTCTCATGTTGGTTTACCAGACTGATCCAGATGTTATTCTCTTTTAATGCTCGGGTCAGCTCGAGTGTGTTTCCAGATTTAGCTGATGTTCATTAGAGCTCTTGGAGAGGTGATGGGTGATTTCCTAACATACTTATTTTCCACTACATTACTGGATTGTATCTACCAGCATTTGTGAGGACATGTAGTTATAACTGTTTAGGCTGATGATATTTCAGTTTGCTCTTATTAATGTATGTATATAAAGGTTTCCTTTTTGGAAAAGTCCTTTTGAGATATTATATATTATCGTTCCACATGTAAGATTCTGATATTGTGTTCTTTTTTTCTTATTCTATTTCTTTTTTTCTTTTACCCTAACAATTCGTCTTTTCAGCACTTGGGTGCTCGACATATGAATACCGTGGATGTATTAGTGTCGGCATTTCGGGATTGAAAAGGAAAATCTTTACAAATCATGTAGGGAGACAACCCTGAAGGTACCATGATCACAACACCTCCCTAACCGAAATAATTAGTCATCAAGTCTTCCCAACTTACGCTCGAACCATGTCTCAAACCTATTGAAGAGTCGACTCTCTACTATGTGCTTCTAACAACATCTTCGGTTCCTTAAGAAACCGGGGGAACTTCTCGAATTTTCCCTCCAAAAGGCTGAATTTTGAAGATATTCTTAACTCCAAACCCCGCAACTTCAGCTTCCCTTAGGAAGACGTAGTCGGGACCACCGAGGGATAGATGAGACTCCATAAAAGCCCTCAAACATGATCCGTAGGCTACTTAGGGCATGTCAACACTTCACACGCTTCTAGGATCACTAGCACAAACACTTAACATTCGTTCTTAATCAAGTGCTTCATTTATGACACGACCCCTCTTCTTTTTAGGTACAAGGAAGAGAAATAAGAGAATGGGAAGGCTCCCTGCTGGCATTGACCAACACTGCTTGAAGACTCTGGTGGCTTCTTACCCACATTATAGCTCATATTATGAGACGGAGAAGGAGAGGTTGAGAAGGGAGGAACGAAAGTGGCATGATGCTAAGGATAGAGAGCGCCGCCACGACGAGCAAAGGGAATTGCTTGACGGCTCTAGCGCGACTTTGTTCCCCACCATCAACATCATTTGCAACAACTTGGAATTTTGGTCATTAGATTTTAAATATTTAATTAATTTTAAATATTGAAGTGTTTGTTTTAAAAGTTAATAAATGGAATTAAAATATAGAGATCCATTTAATATTTGAATTGTGAATTTAATGTTTGGACTGTGATTCAAATATCTGGGTTTTGAAATTGAACATTAATTAAATGGATTTGATGGACTTATTTAATTCCTTCTAAATTATAAATAATAGCGATAAAATTCATTTTGTAAATTCTTTTATAGTAATAAACAGTTAAAACAAATAATCAGGTACTTTATTTCTATTTTAATGACATAATTTTTATTTATGTAAATTTTTAATTTGGAAAATCTTTAAATTATCGTTTGATGATTTTTCGAAAAACGACAGTATTTTGTGATTTTTGATAAATCAATAACCAATGTATATTATTTTTATTTTGAGGTCATGTCACTGTCATGAGCGCAACTGTATTTTTGTTTTGTCATTTGCAGCCTATATGCGAACAAAAGTATGTGCAGCATGGTGTCGAAAAATTGAAAATAAATAAAAGGACATCCAACATAATTCTGCCATCCCTCTTTTCTTTGTCTGCGATTCGTCAAAACAACGAAAAAGAAAACGGTCGTAAGTTTAAAAATCAAAATCAAAATTTTTCATCAACTAAAAACTTGAAAATTGATTCAATGAATTTGGGAGCTCAGATCTTTAGGGGAGAGTGTTCTAGGTAGTGTGCAGCATTTGTTTTGGGATGGTTGAATAGTTTGAGCAGTGTTTTGGCCAGGCTAGGGTTTAGAAGTGATGGAGATGGAGGCAACGGTCGACATAACGGAGTGTGGCTTTGGATTCGGGGGACGAGCTAGCATGAACGTCGGCGAAATGAGAGCGTACGGTCATCAATAGGGGTGCCGACAATCTTCTAGTTTAATCAAAAGTACCCAGATCGCGATTTTTGGGTGCGTTGGGTGGGGGGGTCAAGTTCCACTTTGCGTGGTTGGACGCGGAGAGGATGCGTAGCACAGCACATTGGGGTTTTTGGTTCTTGGTTTGTTTAGGTATAGTGGAAGTTTGAGAGAAGAGAGCAGGTTAAGGCTGTGGGTTTTGCTTGCATGAGTATGTCTAGGAATTTGAGTAATTAAAACTGGAAGGGAAGATGTATTATTTGGTAATTAAATTATTAATTAAGTGTTCAAGTAATTAATTCAAATAACATATATGTTGAATAACTTGCTCATATTAGGTCCAAATCGAACGCGGTCAGTTCCTTGCATTCGTAGGAACGATGTCTACATTTTGACGTTGAATTGTTGGAGTTTGGAGCTTGTAGAATTTCAAGCTAAAATCGAATAGACCGAACTAGAAGCTTCGGTGATAACTAGAATTTCGATGAGTTAAACTCATATTTTTGATTAATCAGTATGATTTATAATAGATAAAAATTATCTATTGTCAGCTTGGATGTTGTATTTGTTGGTTGTTTAGTTTGGATAAATTATCATTTTTGAAAATGGATAATGTATAAAGTGATAAAATAATACTAATTTAATATAATTACGTTGTTTAAAATAATAACGTAGTTAATTCAAGCATACTACTCTGTTCTTACATATTTGGCCAATTAAACATCGTCTAAAAATAAATGGAAGAGTTTTATTTGAATGACATTCATTTGGTAAAACAAATTTCGGTTCTGCTGTTTTATTAATTTAAACACTCATTTAAGTGTCGGTTAATTAATACTGGATATGTGATATGTTAATAATTGATTGTTAATTATGGATTTGGTTTACATATATGCATGCTTATGTAAATAATTGTAATTTAACTTGAGAAGTTAAATTGAATTAGTGGTAGTTTGTTTAAGTATCATTGGGGTCGTTGAGCCGCTTTTTGGATTTGGAAAGTTATGAATTTAAATCAACTTTATTTTATAATTTGAATTAAAATATTTTATTAAGTTATTATTTTAGCAAAGCATTTGTTTAAGTTCTACTTTACAAAGTGTTTTGTAAAATTATATCTTTAGTAAAGTTAAATATCATATTCATAACGTTATGAAATTAATTAATTTATTAATGTTATTTAAAGACGATTAATTACTTATCATGGTTGATTAAAGAAAATAAATTATTTTATTATTGATTATTTAATACTAGTTAATTATTATAATAGAACTGTAGTTTAAAGTTAGTTAATTATATTTTTGACAGTCATTAAAATTATTTTATTATATTTATCAAAATGTTTTAAATTTAATTTTTATATTATTTAAAAAGTTTTGAATTTTAATTATTATATTATTTAAAATGTTTTAAATTTTATTATTATGTTATTTAAAAATGTTTTAATTTATCTTTATGACTTTAAAGTTTTAATTTATTATAATTAAATAGTAAATTGTTTATAAAAGGATTTATTTTATAAAAAAGAAATTATTTAAAGGAGTTTATAAATTAGATAGAGGTTTGGAATCTGGAAAGAAGTTGAGTTTTGAATGATTTTAGAAAAGAGGTTAAAAAGGTTTAGTGATTCAAAAAAAGAAAGTTTTATGAATGGGTTTTTGGAGATTTATAAAAGAGTTATTTAATAATTAAAACTTAGAGATTTATAAAAGAGTGTTTTATAAATAGGTTGAAGATTTATAAAGAAGCTTTATAAATAAATTTGAAGATGTATAAAGGAGATATTTAATTTGGAAAGAGATTTATCAAAAAGATTAGTGCTTTAAGTTATTAATATCTCCATTTTAATGACATTTGGGTTGGATTATTTTAATATGATTGTGAAATAGAAAATCTTTCTAAGTGTTTGTGAATACAATTATGCCATTTTATAAGTATATGGAAAAGTTTCCACGTTTTGAAAGTGAAATGGTTTGTGAATATACTTACATCGTTGAGATAAGTATATGATTATATTTTCTAAGCATCGAAAATATAATGTTTTGTGAATATACTTATCCTGTTGAGATAAGTATATGGAAGTGATTTCCAAGTATTTACAAAGTGATTTTAATTAATGAATGATTAATTTTGAGAGGCTTGGTGGTTTCCATGCAAAATGTATTCTCCGTTTGAAATGTTTGTTTATTGATAGGTCAATAACCGACTATCAAATTTTGGTCTAAATATGTAATCCTTCTTTATTTTGGTTGTACGAAAATATTCCCTACTTAACACCGAAGGGTTTAGCTTTGGAAATATTTAGGAGAAATATGGAAATTATATGATACCGTCAGCGGTGCTATACTATACATATAAACTCGTTTTGTTCTTCTAGGACAAATGATGAGAAAATCTTTCCACATAAACAGTTAGAGGGTGATCCTCGCTCTTATGTATTGTTTAATTATTTATAAAAACACTGGCATTGTGCATTCCAAAAATAGATCAATTGGGTTTGGAACATCCAATAAGCGGGGGAGTAAAAGATGACTCGAAACCATAACCACTTCAAAATCAAATACAGGTTCTATGCTTGAAGGAGATCCAAGATCTGTTTTGGATGTTGGAATCCATGTGTGATTCCAAGACCCGTTAGGGTAAAGAATCCATGTGTATTTCTGAGATCTTTATTGAGGTTTGGGAATCCATGTATGATTCCATGACCCGTTGGGGTAAAAGAATCGACATGGAATTTCGTGATCTGTTCAGGTAGCGACGCATGAACTGGAACGTCGAACGTAGCCTCGTCGGCGGTAATGACTAAAACTATAGATAGTACGCATGGCCAGGGGTTTAGCTAACTCATAAAGGAGCAATCGTATCGTTCCTAGAGCTACCTACAGTTGTTATGCATGCATGGAGGGAAGCACTCGGCTTGACAGTTTTTAGCACCAGCTATGTATTTTCTATTGCACATCGCTAGGGATGTATCGTTACTTCGAAAGAATAACTTTTATCCTTGTGCGAAAGGACCGTTCTCGAAGTACTAAGTATACCTCCATGGAATCCTACACAATTAACGAACGCGCCTTATCTTTTTTTGTTTATATACCTATTATTGTTGTGATGTACACTTATGGGCTTCACAGCTACTTGATTATTGGTATTTTCACCCTTAGACATTATTATAACATCACTGGATTTTCTAATATAAATGGTTTGGTTATCGTAAGGTAAAAATCCGTTTGTGTTTATCTGCGGTGTGGTCTTATGAGATACTTTTGTTTAGAAAGGTTTATATAACATTAAAAATCCATCTGAGGCGTGTTTCTCATGCTGGTTTGTCAGACCGATCCGGACGTTATTTTTCTTATAATGCTCGAGCCAGACCGAGAATATTAACAGATCTAGTTTGAATGCTTGGAAGCTTCAAGAGACGAGCTGGATGCCTCTATGTCGTATTCACGTATGCTTTATTTCCTCTTCGTTAGTTGCATTATTTAACAGCATTTTGCGAGGACAGATTGTTATAACTGTCCAGGTTGATCATTTGTTTACTGTGCTCTGCTTGATGTACGTATATTACAGCTTATCTTTGTGTAAAGGTCTGTTGTATATTGTATATTACTCGTCACGATGTGAGATTATGTTTTGAATTTTCTTTCTCCCCAACAATCTGTCTTTCCAGCACTTGGATGCTCGGCACATGAGTACTGTGGTTGCATTAATGTCGACTTTTGAAGGTTGAAAAGGAGGTTCGTTACAGCATTCACACTCTCAATCTTCCCAACATCGACAATCCTTTTACCATGAACTTCCCTCATCATCTTGACCTCTTACAGTTGCTACTTCTGCTCCTCATCAATCCAAAACGGTCAACCCTTCCAAATCTCATCAATCTCATAAGGTTGGCAAAAAAAACCTCGCGTCATGCTGCACCTTCTCCACACCTCGAAGACCAATTTACTATGTTGCTACTAAGTTTCAAGTGGCCCTTTTAAAGTGCTAGCTTAAGCGGTTAAGATTAGATTGCAATGTCAAGGGACTTCCCACATAGCTATGCGAATGAAGGCAACACCCAACATCAGGAGATCGTAGATCATCTCTATCAATATAAGATACTTGTTAAGAGTCCATCTGATGTCAACCATTCCAACCAGCTAATCATCTAAACTTTAGACATGAAGAGGGCTGACCATAACCGTATATGTGAGAACTAAAAATGAGAGTTGCGATCAAAAAGAGATGAAAAGGCCAAATATGCCAAGCATTCTCAAGAAAGGTTGACTGAGCTAGCCAAGGCTCATGTGATAGAGAGCATAGTTCTAAATTCACAGCTGAGGAATGCGCACGGCGCCAATGAAGACCTTGAAAAGAATATTTAGAAGGAAAAAGTTGAGAACATAGTAGCCTAGGCCGAGGTCGAAAAGCTCAAAGTCAACCTGAAAGTTGAACGAGAATCAAAGATGGAGGCTCAAGGTGAGTCTGCTAATTTAAAGATTAAACTAACTGACGTTGAAACAGAAAACAAGGATCTCAAGGTCAAAGAAATTCAAACCGAAGATGAAATGAAAGCCACTCTTCTCCAATTTTTTGCCAATGTCATCGAGATGAAGAACTTAAGTGATTGGGAGATGGCTATCCCAAAAAACCAACTGAGGTATGGAATGAGATCTTAAGAAGGGCCAGAAGAATGAAGAGACGCCAAAGAATTTTTTTGAATTAAGAATGCTTAGTGGCCCCGGAAAAGGACAGAAAAATCTTGACAATGAACGCTGCAATAAGAGAACAGGCACCTATTGAGGCTCCCGCTGGTCCCAGATCATGCAGACGACTTTACCTTAATGCATAAGGAGTACTAAGTAAACGTCATCACTTCTACTGTGACTACTTTTTTGGCCACCGTAATTGAAACATCTGTCTCCACTGCATTCGACACCGACACTTCTGGTAGCTACAATCCCGACACTTAAGCTCTCATTAATCTAGCAAGTCCTTCTACTCTGCTCACATCTACAGTAAATCTCGAGGATGGAGAAATTTTCAAGTCCCCTTTGAAAGAAACTAACATTTAAGGTATATCTTTAGTCCCCATAGTCTTCGAGAAACTTCAGTTCTCGCCTGAGGACACCACTAACCTCTACCTTTCTATTTATAAACTTACCAGTCAACCATCATTGCCTCCTCCACCACTAGCCATTCATGCTCACGTTATGATTTCTGTCACGACAGCATCAACAAATGTAAGTACAATGTCAACTCTCCCAGCTCTTCTCTCCAGCTCTGGCACCAGTATCGACTCTTAAAAAATACGGGCGCTGGAGGGCCTGGAGGACATTTACGCATCCCACGACGTGGAAGCGACGATAGTTGGCACGAAGGAATCTAAATGTAAACCCATGGCGGAGAGGCTAGCTCTTGGTATTTCCAATATCAAAATCAAAATGGAGTTGGGAACAGAGAAGCCCCCTACGGGTTCAAGCAATTCGTCTTCTAGCTCCATGATCACCCCTCTCGAGATCAAACCACCTTCGAGGAGCACTACTGAAGCTTCCAAGGTTTCTCCAAATTGTGACGACCCGGAATTTTCAAGCATTTAAAATCGAAATATTTAATTGATTTTAAATATTCAATAGAGTAAATTTAACTTGAATTACAAATATCGCTATTTATTTGATAATTAAATAATAGAATTTAATAATTAGAAGTTGAGTAAATTGTTGAATCTTGAATTTCAAGTCTGTTAAAAATAATTTGAAAGCTTATAAAATTTATATTGATGATAGTGAAGATAGTAAAAGTGATAAAAATTTAATTTGGAAGTGGTTTGTTCAGTTTTGAAATTTTATCGTTTAAATTGAATTTAAAAATAGCCTTCCGGGGCACAGCCTCGGAATTTAACGAAACTAGTTCCATTGGATCCGTAATAGTGTTTTATTATCGGATTTCAAATTTCGTAGTGTTTGGGGTTGTGGTGTGAGAGCACGATATGTAAACGCGTTGAAAATTTATATAGCGACAAATTGAATTTAAATAAAGCAATGTTGGTCTACTCTAATTTTCTTTCAGCCGTAATTACATCCCATCAATACTTTTCCGTTTCATCTCAAATTACTGTAGATAACTTTCTCTTACACGCCAACATCTTGTTTCCTTCCTTTGGAAGACAACCAGTTCGTTCCTAAAAAGAAGAAAAAAATCGAAACCTTTTTCTCGTTCGTTCGTAATTCATGGCGCGAGTTCTTATCAATCTCCTTTCTCTTCTTCACCTTTGCCACTCGAATCAAATTCCAATCGAGAGCTCAAAAAATAAAATAATAAGTACGGCCGAAGCCTCCTTCTTCAAAACCGAATAAGCAGTTTAAAAAAAAATTGGCCGAGCTCGATGTAATTAGACGCGAGCCTCCTCCTTCATCAATTTGTCTGTTCTTTCCACAAAAATTCCGAATGAACTCGGAATGGATTTCATAATGGGGGAGTTATAGTTTCGGGTCGTGGCGTTGATTTGGGGGACGCAAGTGATTTTGGGCGAGGAGTGGAGTGTCGCGGGGATCTGGGAGGGCGCGAGGAGGTTCGTGGTCGAATCTCGAGGAAGATGGTGGTCGCGTGAACACGACAGTGGCACGCGATGGTCTCTGTAGCACGGTGAGGCGTTGCGGTTGCTCAACTAGGGTTTGGGAAAAGGTCGCGAGGCTGTGGTTGTGATTTGGGCGAGCGTGGCGGTGCTTCCGAGCACACGCGAGTTTGGTGGGACTGTTCTGGGGCTTAATGTTCGACAGTAAGGTATAAGCAAGTTTTATTTTATTAAAATTTAATTTTTAACACAGATCTGTTAGTATAATAACAGTAAATAGGAAGTATATGAACAAATGTATATACATATATATAGATCAGAAGAATATGTATACAGGTAAGATTTTGAGAAAGAAATAAGGAGTTTTAAAGTGTTTGAAAATTTATATAAAATTTGATTTTTGAATCTCTACAAATTAATTTTTATAAGTGTATGGGTTCAAAGAAAATATATGTTTACAGAAAAGGGGATATTCGATATTTTTATATAAATATATATAATACACAAACACACTTTAAGTTTACTGGTCTAATTTTATAAAAGAAAAGTATATACTAGGAAGATTTATCTGTTAATAAAACTTATTTGTTTTTGGATGCTAAAGGATATTTTTGTTTAAGGAAAATTGATTTAAATAAATAAACTACCTAAGTAAATTTATCAAAAGGAAGTAATTTTACAATAAGTTCAAATATTAATAAATTATGTAATTATTTATTCAAGGTCAAAAGTATGGAAACGAATCGAGATTGGGAAGAATTGAACACAATTAAGGCAAAGGTGGATTAATCTCACTCAGTTAATTTAAATTTAAATTTAAATGATTAAATTTAAATAATTGTTTGAATGATTGAAATTGATTGATGTACTATAGTATGGTATATTTTGAAATTGGTGTATTATTGTACTAACATCTGTGGATGCAGGGAAAACAGGGTGGAGGGATCCAACTGGATCCCTCAACATTTATTTAAATTATTTAATACCCTCAGTTGTGATTATATTGCTATTCTATAATGAATTATAGTGGAATATTGAATGCTATGGTTTGATTGGATATAATTGGGTGTAATGAATCACCATAAAAATATATAAATTGAATTTTGGAAAGAAAATAAAAGAAGTGAATTGTAAGTTAAATAATTATAGAATAACTTTAAGGAATGAATTTGAAAAAAAAATAAAGTGACTTGAAAAATTCTAATAAACAAATCTTAGATATGTAAGGGGAAAATTTGAATTAACTGAGAGTTAATGAATTTTAATCTTCAGTGTTATTTTTTTAAAAAAAGAACAAATCATTTACTTAAAAGTTAAGATTTAAATTATTCGGAAAAATCTGGAATTTGAATATTTCAGTTAAAAGCTTAGAATCAAATGAAAAATAATAACAGCAACAATAATTAAGCCAAACTTAATGAATTTTTGAAATGAATTAAGTAATTAAAGAAATTTATTTCAAATGGGATAAGTTTGAAATCAATTTGGGGAAAAATTGATTTATGTGATTGAAGTTGGATCTTCTCCCTGGTTAACCAAGTACGTTTTCAAAGTAAGTTTTTAAATATAAGTTAAAAGTTTTTAAGTTGATTTTAAAAGAAAGTTTAGAAAAATCTATTATTTCTAAATATTTGAATTCTAAAGTAAATCTTACCTTTTTAACCTATTATAGTAATAATAATTTAAAGGATGACTTAGTAGTTTGTTTAGGATTAAAAGTTTAGTTATATTTTGTAAAGTAACCTTATTTTCAAATATTTATATAGTATGTATTTTTAACAGATTATTGAAATAGTTTTAATTTAAATGTTTTAAAAGTATATATTTCAAAGTAAAGTGTTTTAAAATTATTTTTAAAAATCTAGTTTTGTGCTTGGTAACTTCAGTGGAGATAGAAAATATTTGGGAAAGTTATTCTGGAAAGAAAGATGGTTTTGAAACTGTTTTCAAAGGATTGAAAATAGAAATATATCTTGTGAAGATATTTTGAGGTTAATAAATAATTTGGGAAATTATTTATTGTTTGATGGTTGTTTCTGAATAGCAATTGATCGTTAAATAATCGACTATCAATATTGGCAAAAATACGCTGATCGTTTCGAAGAGACCGGGATCGAGATTTATTTCTCGAAAACCACTTCGATCCGGTTTGTACGTTTCGTGTAGACGATTTTTGGATTTGAAGATGGAGCAGAGAAGTGCAAGGGCTAATTGCTACTAATCCTGAGGATATTTCCAAAATGGATGTAGTAGGAATAGTGCCTTCGGTTCCGTTCGAACCCGGAACGGACTTGTATGGACGAATGCGTGCGAAACATCGTTAGGTGGACGATGGGTATTCTAAGGGATATATTCTAAAAAGGTAACGCTTAGCCTCAAGCCTCATCAAATGGGAATGACTGAAAATCAGGGGTTATGCAGCAAGGCTAGGTGGGTAGCACCCAAGCAGGGTGAGGTCATTCCAGTCTAGATGTCCCTTTTTATTTCGGCTTAGTGGGCGGTTGCTGATCCCAACCGCGGGGTGATCTCACTCGGGATTATCTAGTAAGGGGTAGTCCCGGCCTTGTGTTGCAGGGGAGCGGGCGTACTCCTCGGTACGGTGATCTAGGCCCCGTACTGTGGCAGGTGGTACCCCAGTGCCTAGTCATTAGTTTCGAAATCCATTCTCCCTTCGAGCCTTGTACGAGTTTTGTTTGTATTACCCACTCTATGGCTAGTAGATGGAATTTAATCATGTAACAATTTCGGCTATTTTATAAGTATTTGTATATAGACCCTATTATAATATCAGAGGATTTCTATAGAAAATGTTTTAGCTATCGTAAGGTAAAAACCCGACATGTTTATTTGCGGCGTGGTCTTACGAGATGCTTTTGTTTTCAAAGGGATTTTGAAACTTTAATAATCAATTGAGTGTGATTTTCTCACGCTGGTATTCTAGACTGACTCGGGTGTTATTTAACTGTAATGCTCGGGTCATACCGAGTATTATAGAATACAGGATATGATGTTGTGGAGCTCAGGAGACGAGCAGGATGGCGATACGTACATTCGTACTTGTTTTATATATATATATTCCGCTGTTTGAGTTGTTGTGTATTTTGAGTGTTGTGTAGCCATTGTATGATATTGATGTTGAGCTGTGATTGATGTACTCTGATGATGTAATATATAAACAGAGATATTTGATTTTGAGTAAAGATCATTTAATATCTATTATATTTTATTTCGCTGCGATGGTTAGATTCTGATGACGTTTTTTTCTATTTTCTTCTTCTACCTCTTCTTCTTTAACCCAAATGGTTCGTATTTCTAATCAACTTGAGTTGATTGTTGTAGAATAGTGTTGACTCAAGGGGTACGGATTTGCGGGTCGTTTCACTTGGTATCAGAGCTTAGGTTGGTGATAACCTTGGCTCTGGTGGGAATTACTCAGTTATAATAGAGTCCATAGTACTTTATAATGAGTTTGAGCGTATTAATAAATATGAGTGCGTATTTGTTAGTGAATATAAATTGTTTTAACATTGTGTTGATTAGTTTATTGAGTGGCATATGAACCTTCATCGACACAGTCTACGCAACTGTATTGAAAGGGTTTCTAAACACTTGAATAGAACAATCGACACGATGTTGTTTTAAATGTGGGTAAATGAAATAATTTTACCCAAAAGCATATTTTGATATAAAGAATAGTTTTTGAAAACTATTTAGCTAATATATGGTTGCTTGGATGTTAGAAATGATAATATTAAAGTATTATCATTATTAAGTGAAAATTTAACTAGAAATTAAAAATATAACTAAAGTTAAGGGAATAAATTCATTATAAAATGAAATTTATAAATATAAATTATAAATGTAATTTGTGAATTGAATTATAATCAAATGGGAAGCTATTCAAATGAATTATAGTTAAATTTGATTTAAGCAGGATTTGGAAATTTAAAATCCCGGAGATTTGGAAGTATTTGAAGATAAATGATAGCATTATTGTTTTGGAGATATTTCTGAAAAGAAATTTGTTTTAAATGAATTTTGAAAGTGATATAGCATTGAAATCACTTGGATTATTGGAAAATAATTCTGATGATGACGGCCGCATCATCAGTATTCATCTTCGAATTTCTAAGTGACGGATTGCTGCAAAAAATTTGATTTGTTCAGGAAAAAAACTAGTTGTTTTTGAAATTTCAAAGGAAATTTGTTGGGAATAAAACCAGGATTGGTTTAAGATTTTTGAAAAGTGTGATTTGAGATATTGAAGATTTCAAATCATTTTGAAACCAAAGCCGGGAGTTTAAAAATCCTGATGAGATAGGTTGTAAGCTTATAAATTGAGATTACTTTTAAATCAGGAAGGAATTATAAGTTTTGAATGTTGGGAACTTAATTTTAAGTGAAAGGTTAAAAATGAAATAAGCTTGGATTGAGGAAATGAAAAAAATTTACTGGATTGAAATTATTTTAAATAGGCTGAAATAATATCCAGTTGTATTCGAATTAAGTTGAAATCGAATCGAATCAAATAAATCTGAGTTAAAGTAAAACTGGATTGGAATGAGATTCAATAGAATTAATGAATGGAATTAAATTCTTACCTGAATAAATGGAAAATAAATTGGATAAGGATTGGAATTGGAATAAATAAATTAGAATAACTTATAAAAGAATTAAAAATGCATGGAATAAAAATATGCTTGAGTTATAAATAAGTGTAAATAATAAGTTGTGACTTATAAAATTGAAAATGGAATACAAATCCAAAATAAATATTGTTGGATGAATAGAAAAATAAAATAAAAATCCAAACTTGAATTATAAAATAAATGTGAACTTAAGAAAATTTAAATGAAGAGATTTTGAGATTAAAATCAAGTTCTGGTTTATAAGTTGGGGAAAGACTATTTAGATAATAAATTAGATAATGAAATATGTAATGAGAACCCAATGCAGTTAAATAAAAGCTGAATTGTGAGTTAATAATGAAGATTGGAAATAAAACTCAAGTTATAAAATTAAATTCGATTCAAATTGTTGATGAGATTGAATTGTGAGTTCATAAAAGTAAATGGTAATTTGAAAATGGATAGTGGATCCAGAACTTGAGTTATCGATTATAATTTAACTTGAAGTGTTAACAAATTAAATAGATTGGGAATGTATCGAATAAAAATGTGATTGAAGTAGAATAGTAATGGTATGAATTGTAAATAAAATCCAACTAAGTGGAAATAAATTAGAGATGGCCTTGTAATCAATTAAAATGAGCTTAAGTATAAAATTTGATTTAAGCTAATGGATGGAGGAGAGTTGAATTGAAGCTAACTTAAAATTAAGTTTAATGATATTGGATTGAATTTAAATCAAATAAAAATAAATTGGAATCGAAATAGAATTTGGTGGGCCATAAATAATATTTAAAGAAATGAAAATTCCTAATGGATTGTGTGGATAAACTAATTATGTTGAATAAATTAATGGATGGAATAAATAAGAATCAAATGAAAGTAAACTTAAGTTTGACGTGAAATAAATTGAGTAAATTAACTTAAGTTGAGGGTAATTAGAAGCTCGACTAAGAGTAGAAATTGGAAGACCATAAAATGAAGCTTAGTTTGAATTAATTCGGGAATGGTTAGTAATGTGCAAACTTGGAATGGGTCGAGCTAGATAAATAATTGTGAATGAATTAAAATAAAAGGGAAATTAAATTGGTAACGAAGATGAACCTAAGGTGTTAATAGTTTTGTATGAACTAGTTTGGTTAATAGAAGGAAATGCAGGTGAAAGGATTCAAATCTGAAATACAATGAAAATGAGAATATATGAATTGTGAATAAATGTAAAAACAGAATAGAATTAAGCATAATTTAAGTTGAAATCCATGTAAAATGGTTATAAAACATAAATACTTATTTATTCATATATATCTCGTCAAATTCCATAGAATAAATTGTCATTGGATGTAAATGGAAGTAATTACGATGCTATGAATTGATAAAAGTGAAATAGAATTGATTTTAAATCAATTGAATTGAATATGAGTTTGTTTGGGGTTAAAATAAATTGAAGGTAAGAAATGGTATTGTAAACCATTAAAATTAAATGAGATGGTTATGGATTGGTTGAAACAAATGCGTAAGTGTTAAAAACCATATAAGTTGCTTATAAACATTGTTTAGTTACATTGCTTTTAATGTTCATGTGTTAAAATTGTTAAAAAAGAGTGAAATGTTAATAAACTTTATATATATGGCATTTACATGTTTAAATTGAGTAAGTACAGGTACCTGGAAACCGTGAGGCTGGATTGGGTTATGCTAATTGCTAAAATTTTAAGCCGCTTGCTTAAAATGCTAAATAAGGTACGCCTACGCAATAAAAATAGGAAATATGAACTGTTTTTGGTTTTTTCGACCGGGTGGGTCGATGTATATATATTTATCTCTTTTGTCAAATTGCAAAAGCTCCTCCGTACAAAGGGAACTCTGCCAAAAAAATTCAAAAATTTTGGGAGTTAGAAAATTTTTAAAAATTTTGAAAAAATTAGTTAACAGCAAAACGATTTCAAACTGGAAATTGAAATATAATTAGTAAATGAAACTAACTTAAATAACGACATGAATTGATTATAAATGAAAAATAAAATTTAAATATTCAGAGTTAAAGATAAATTGAATTCGTATGGAAATGAAAGAATCAATGTGAATAGAAATAGATATAAACTAAAGTGGTAAGGTGAAAATAAATATAAGAAACATATATAATGCTTATACTAACTTAAGTAAGGAATGGTGAATTCTTAAATGAAAGATTGATACTAGGAATATGATTTAAGATAATATTGGAATGAATATATATTGACATTGGTGAGGAAGTCAATAATATGTGTTGAAAGTTGTGATTGGATATTAGTGCTAAGCACGATATACAGGTATTTTAAAAAGGAAAAGGAAAATTGGTTTCGATTTCAGATGATAAATTGAATTGCCCGACAAAAAGGTATGTATTTAAATTTGGTATGAAATTTGATTGGGATTTGGATTGAGTCATTTGGCCTTTTGTTTTCTTTTTGGATTTGGGAGCCCGTAGAGGCCTTTTATAGTTGTACCGAGCTAGCCGTGCAAAGGAGACGCTGGCGAAATTTTTCGGGAATTTAAGGAGTTAGAAAATTTTGAAATTTTTTTTTTAAAATTCAATATTTAGTTTTGAATTATTATTTGAATAGTTGAACAAGTAAGTTATTTGAAAACTATAAAAGGTTTTGGAAAAATTTTGAAAGTTGATAAGAATAATAATGGGTCTTTTATAAGAAAATAGTTGGTTGGATGTCGAACTGTTTGGTTTTGGGAAAAAGTAAACGGGTAATGGAACATTCTTCCTAGCTAGTAATTTCGGGGACGAAATTCTTTTAAGGGGGAGGAATGTGACGACCCGAAATTTTCAAGCATTTAAAATCGGAATATTTAATTGATTTTAAATATTCAATAGAGTAATTTTAACTTGAATTACAAATATCGCTATTTATTTGATAATTAAATAATAGAATTTAATAATTAGAAGTTGAGTAAATTGTTGAATCTTGAATTTCAAGTCCGTTAAAAATAATTTGAAAGCTTATAAAATTTATATTGATGATAGTGAAGATAGTAAAAGTCTTAATAATTTAATTTGGAAATGGTTTGTTCAGTTTTGAAATTTTATCGTTTAAATTGAATTTAAAATTAGCCTTCCGGGGCACAGTCTCGGAATTTAACGAAACCAGTTCCATTGGATCAGTAATAGTGTTTTATTATCTGATTTCAAATTTCGTAGTGTTTGGGGTTGTGGTGTGAGAGCACGATATGTAAACGCGTTGAAAATTTATATAGCGACAAATTGAATTTAAATAAAGCAATGTTGGTCTACTCTAATTTTCTTTCAGCCGTAATTGCATCCCGTCAATACTTTTCCGTTTCATCTCAAATTACTGTAGCTAACTTTCTCTTACACGCCAACATCTTGTTTCCTTCCTCTGGAAGACAACCAGTTCGTTCCAAAAAAGAAGAAAAAAAATCGAAACCTTTTTCTCGTTCGTTCGTAATTCATGGCTGCGAGTTCTTATCAATCTCTTTTCTCTTCTTCACCTTTACCACTTGAATCAAATTCCAATCGAGAGCTTAGAAAATAAAACAATAAGTATGGCCGAAGCCTCCTTCTTCAAAACCGAATAAGCAGTTTAAAAAAAAAATGGCCGAGCTCGATGTAATTAGACGCGAGCCTCCTCCTTCATCAATTTGTCTGTTCTTTCCACAAAAATTCCGATTGAACTCGGAATCGATTTAATAATGGGGGAGTTATAGTTTCGGGTCGTGGCGTTGATTTGGGGGGCGCGAGTGATTTTGGGCGAGGAGTGGAGTGTCGCGGGACTCTGGGAGGGCGCGCGGAGGTTCGTGGTCGAATCTCGAGGAAGATTGTGGTCGCGTGAACACGACAGTGGCGCGCGATGGTCTTTGTAGCACGGTGAGGCGTTGCGGTTGCTCAACTAGGGTTTGGGAAAAGGTCGCGAGGTTGTGGTTGTGATTTGGGCGAGCGTGGCGGTGCTTCCGAGCACACGCGAGTTTGGTGGGACTGTTCTGGGGCATAATGTTCGACAGTAAGGTATAAGCAAGTTTTATTTTATTAAAATTTAATTTTTAACACAGATTTGTTAGTATAATAACAGTAAATAGGAAGTATATGAACAAATATATATATATAGATCAGAAGAATATGTATATATGTAAGATTTTGAGAAAGAAATAAGGAGTTTTAAAGTGTTTGAAAATTTATATAAAATTTGATTTTTGAATCTCTACAGATTAATTTTTATAAGTGTATGGGTTCAAAGAAAATATACGTTTACAGAAAAGGGGATATTCGATATTTTTATATAAATATATATAATACACAAACACACTTTAAGTTTACTGCTCTAATTTTATAAAAGAAAAGTATATACTAGGAAGATTTATCTGTTAATAAAACTTATTTGTTTTTGGATGCTAAAGGATATTTTTGTTTAAGGAAAATTGATTTAAATAAATAAACTACCTAAGTAAATTTATCAAAATGAAGTAATTTTACAATAAGTTCAAATATTAATAAATTATGTAATTATTTATTCAAGGTCAAAAGTATGGAAACGAATCGAGATTGGGAAGAATTGAACACAATTAAGGCAACGGTGAGTTAATCTCACTCAGTTAATTTAAATTTAAATTTAAATGTGTAAATTTAAATAATAGTTTTAATGATTGAAATTGATTGGTGTACTATAGTATGGTATATTTTGAAATTGGTGTATTATTGTGCTAACATCTGTGGATGCAGGGAAAACAGGTTGGAGGGATCCAACTGGATCCCTCAACATTTATTTAAATTATTTAATACCCACGGTTGTGATTATATTGATATTCTATGATGAATTATAGTGGAATATTGAATGTTATGGTTTGATTGGATATAATTGGTGTTTGAATATGCGCTTTGCGCTTATATGATTTTTTGTTTGATGATAATAAACATATATATTCATTTAAATGTATTTGTTAATGTACTATTTTATTTTTCATAGATTAAATAAATATTTGTTGAATAAAATAAATAACACAGAATTTGAATTCAAACAGAAATTTTATTCAAACAAATATTTATTACAATCTTGAATAGTACAAATTCATGCTCTCACTATACATATACAATTTTGAATATATCACGATTTCATATTTACATTAATAACCTCACTACATATCACTCACACTCGTATTTTGTCTTCAACTTCATTCCACTTTGAATCTAGCATCTGAGCAATCTGCAAAAATATTCACTAACGCAGTAAAATTGAAACGAAAATATTTTTGCAATATAAAATAAAATATGATTTTTGAAAATATGATTTGCCTCAGTATTTGGGTTGTTCGTCATAATTTACATTTGAATTCATCACACACGAACAATGTGACATGCACAGTGTATTACTGTACATGCCACAAGGCCGTGCACATCGATATACACTTGATGATGCTACAGGGACAGGTGAGCACAGGTCAAACCCAAATGAAAAGCCGGGTTCAACTCACGTGCAATATATCACGACACGAGCACAAGGTCAAACCCGAGTTTTGAAACTGGATTCAACTCAAGTGAAATTTCAAAAATCAACATGAATGAGAAGACCACAAAGATAACAGCTAGTGCCAACAAAGAATCAAGTCTTGACCAAAACCAGTTACTCAATGCATGCAACATGGTGTACAAGCTCAATGAAGACTGCAGCAGAATTCAGCACCAACATAACAACCACCATAATGATGAATATGTCATGCTCAATGCAAAACAGTGGCAACCACAAGATGCGGACATAAACAACATCAATAAACCAAATGCAAGACCAAACTGCAAAAGTGAATACAACTACAAATGGATACTGCAGTGGACATGTATACAACATAATGAAGCAATATCACAATATCCAGGTCAAATGCAATACCAAACTTCACAAGCAATGACCAGAGAACAAGTAAAGTGCATCAAGAATGCAACAACCAAATGAAGATGCTAGAACAAAGAACTGCACAAGTGTAGCCTCGAACTACAGTGATCTCAATATAGTAATGACAGCAAACATGAAGTGAATGCAATAACAAGCAAATACCATAATGACAAGTTCAAGTTGGAGCAACAGTTCATCAGCACAACAAGGCCCAAACCAAAGAATAGTGAAGCAACTCGACTACAAGTCAGCAACTTCAAACTGCTCATATACATAAGTGAGTGCACCAAAAGTATGAACTGATGAAGCAGTGCAAATGAACAAGTGCAACAGTGAGTGGCAATGCACCATCCAGAGACTCACTGAAGTCAAAGTGTGCTACTACAATGCAACTACATGACATGAATGCAACTACAGGAACTCAACAAGGCAGACTCAAGTGAATGAAAACTGTATGCAATATGGTGAACAACTCACATGTTTGAAACCACTCGAGTGCATCAGTGAATAATGCAACATGGTAAAGGAACAGTGATACAATGTCAATGTCAATGCCAGAGACGATGCTCGCAAGGA
Organism: Allium cepa; assembly: GCA_030765085.1. Classification (NCBI taxonomy): domain Eukaryota; kingdom Viridiplantae; phylum Streptophyta; class Magnoliopsida; order Asparagales; family Amaryllidaceae; genus Allium; species Allium cepa. The sequence continues at coordinate 622,477,196 of CM060942.1, forward strand.
TGAAAACAGTGATGATTGACTTAATGCAGAGTCGTGGAGTGGATATGATTCATGAAATCAACGCAGTATAAAAATACAAATCAAACCGAAGTCAAAATTCAGGTGCATATCTTTGAAAAAGTCAGGAAGTAAAAGGGGAAAGTTGTTGCCATATCAATCAAGTAAGTATCGAACGCATCAAAATCAAAGTCATGAGCATCAAGTCCAAAAACATATCAGGAAAGCCGTGCGCATCAGGAAAACAAAATTTAGGAAAGTACCAAATTGATACGAGAAAAATCAAGTGTTTCGAATTCATATTAATACCAAACCCAAATCATCATCATCGGCATCGAGTCAAGAAAACAATCAAACCAGCAACGAAAAGATTACATACCGCAACAGTGAACTCGATCGTCTCGAAGCAACCAAGTCCAAATTTCATAAAACAATCAAAGGAGCAGCTGCGAACAAGCAACGCAAACCATCAAACGAGCGCGAGCAAGAACAAAGCAAGTCAGAATCAATCATCAGAGAGCCGCAAAACCCTAATTTCAGAAAGAGGATCGGCTGAAATCATTCCACAGCAAAAAAGAACCGAAGCCCTAATTCGGCAAAGAGGAACGACTAAAAGAAGTGGATCGGGTTAAAAAATAAAAATAAAAGGGCCGACATTATCATAATAAAAGGGATTTAGTTTAGGGTTTATTTTAAAGGTTTTCTGTTTGTTTTTTAGTTTTATTTGAGCAAAAATTATGGAGTCAAGTTTGTATTTTAATTTTTTTCTCCTGCATTCAATTTTGAAGTCTGTTTTTCTTTTCGAGTCAAAGAATTGGTAAATCACCACCTAGGTTGTATGTAGTGTCAGATTGTCTAGTTAGAATTAGTTCAGTGAGCAGGGAGTGCGAGTTTGCAAAACTCTATAGGCGGGAGCAGAGTTTGCGAGTTTGCAAAACTCTATAGGCGGAGCAGGGTGTGCGAGTCTATGAGAGTGTTTGTGAGCGGGAGCAAGGGTTTGCGAGTCTAGTAGAGTGTTTGTAAGCGGGATACTATTTAATTCTAATAGAAATCTGGGAATGCAGTAGTAGGCAGGGGTTGCCGAAGCTGGGTAAATTTTGTGTGTGATTTACTTTACAGCATATTTATTTCTGCAGTTTGTTTTTTGTGTTTAAATCAAGAAAATTTGCTATAACCCTATTCACCCCCCCCACCTCTAGGGTTAATCTAGATCCTACAAGTGGTATCAGAGCCTGGTATTTTTATTTAACTCTAGAGTCATGAATTCATCAAATAATGCTTTTTCTGAGGGGCAATCTATTGTTAGGCCACCCATGTTTAACGGGAATGATTATGCTTATTGGAAGGTTAGGATGGGCATTTACCTTAGTTCTGTTGATTATGATGTTTGGGATATTATTGAAACTGGCTATAAATCTCCCACTATAACCGTTGGTTATACTGAGATTCCTAAACCTAAGGATAGGTGGGATGCTAACGATAAGAGATTAAAAACTACAAATGCTAAAGCCATGAATGATTTGATCTGTGCTCTTGATAAGAATGAATTTAATAGAATTTCTCATTATAAAACTGCACAGGAAATTTGGCATACCTTGGAGGTGACACATGAAGGAACTTCTCAAGTCAAGGAGTCTCGTCTATCCCTATTCAGCAATGAATACGAGAACTTTGTGATGGACAAAGGCGAGAGCATAAAGGACATGTTTGGGCGCTTTTCAACTTTGGTGTACAACGCTAGAGCGCTTGGGAAGGTATTCACCGAGGCAGAGCTTGTGAGGAAGGTTCTACGAGTCTTACCGATAAACTTTGAGGCAAAAGTCACGGCAATTCAAGAATCAAAAGATTTGAGTAAACTAAGCATGGAGGAGTTGATTGGTAACTTGATGACATATGAGCTTGAGCTAAAAGCAAAGGAGGAACGCAACAACTCCGAATCAAAGAAGAAGACGATTGCCTTAAAGAGCAAAGAAGAAAGCGATGAAGAAGAAGAAGATCCAATCGAAGAGCTTGCAATAGCTGTCAATAATCTTAGAAAATGGTCAAGATTCAAGCCATGCAAGAAGAAAACAAAGGGTAATAGGTCAAAAGATTCTGACAATTCCGATAACGAACTGACGTGCTATAACTGCAACAAGCCTGGCCACTTCAAACAAGAATACCCACTTCTCAAAAACAATCGAGGAAAGAAAAAGATGAAGAAGGTCTTTGCAGCGACTTGGGATGATGAAGAAGGAGAGGAAGTTTCGAATAGTAGCTCAAAGGAGGCTAACTTGTGTCTTGTGGCAAAATCGGATTCAGAAGCAAGCTCAGAAGAATCTAGTGAGGTAGGTGACTATTCTTATAAAGATCTTGTTTTTATGTGTCTTGATCTTACTAAAGTAGTTGATACTCTTGAATCTAAAATTGAAAAACTGAGATCTGATAGGAGAGAACTTGCTCGTGAAAATTTTAGGTTAGAAACTGAACTTGAAAATATTCAAAACCTAAAATGTAAAAGATGTAAAGTTTTAGATTCAGAATTACCAAGACTTAAGAAAAGCATTGAGAATCTTGAAAAAGAAAACTTGAGTCTTAAGGAAATCATTGACACTAGGAAAAAGGATTTTATAAATAGATGCACCTCGCTTGTAACTGAAAACACAACACTAAAAACCAAAGTCCAAAATCTTGAGAAATCTCTGAATAACTTTCAAGAGGCGAAAAATCTTTCAACATGCTATTGGGAAATCAAATTTTTGCTAACAACAGAAAAGGACTAGGTTTTGGGAAAACACAAGTTGAGGATAATGCAAAAGGGAAGAGTGTCTTTGATAGATGTGAAATAATTGAACATCGTGTTGAAAATTGTAGACATAGGAACAAGAACACAAAATTTATACAAGTTTGGGTTCCTAAGAATTCTACAAACAAATTTCATGTCTATTGGAACAAGAATGAAAGAACTAAACAAGTTTGGGTTCCAAAGGGTTTGTTTATTCACAATGCTTCAGCCACTAACAATCATGAACCTATAAAAACAAATAGGTCACAAAAATCTTTCATCGTGTAGGTATGGGGGCAGGCTAAGGAACAACAACAGTGTTCTCTGGATTTTGGCTGTTCCAGAAACACAACGGGCAACAAAGCAAAGTTCCTTAGCCTAGTACAAAGGTGACAGAATCACAATAGGCAACCACGAGAAATTATCGTAAAGGTAAAACAGGTGAAGGTATATTAAATGTGATAATCTGCACCATATTCTAAATGAAATCAGCCAATATTGAGATGTTGTAAAGAGATGATTTTTTGGTTCTAACTTGTTCGACATAGTTGGCCAATTACATTTATGCCAAAATCACTATTCTTCGAATTACTTCATGCATATTTGTTTGGATTAAACATTGTGTTTTGTTGGATACATCTGGTCATAATTCGGCTAACTCTATATTCTCAGTTTCTGATTATTTACATGGCTTCAATTCAAGTTCAAAGAATGTCATTTAAATTGTTGTTAAAATTGAGTTTGAAATTTTTGATGCACACTACATGGTCTGGTCTATCAAATTTAGTTAGTGATATTTTGGATTGAAAAGAGAAACTCATATGCAAATCATACTGGTAATCTAGTTGATAGAAAAACTACTAGTGGAACGTGATTAATTTTTTGAAACATTCATTTGCTACATCGTTTCTCAAAGAAAATATGCGCATATTTTTCACTTGAAATAATTTTTCAAATAGCAGAATTTTTCTCATATAACCCCTTCGAGAAAATCATTATTGTCCATATTTTCAGATTAGTCATTCTTATTTGATTTTAAATGACAAATTTTAACTAATCCGACTCCCTGCTGATTATCGAAAAGATAAATAGTGATTGAAAAGATGATAAGTGCTGATAATTAACATACATTACTCAAGAGAATATATTTGGAAAATTTCTTTAGGAATTTAAACAAAGGTTATAAAACTTTTTATTGGGTAAAGATTCCATGATCATTCATATTTCTATCGACCATTGTTTATCAAAACTTAAATATCGATATGTGTGGTACTATAATCAGGGATCATTTGTTTTTCATTTCACATTTTTTTGTAAAAATAAATAAATATCCAAAGTATTCACTCTCATTTAAAAGTCCTCACGGTTATGCATGGGTGAATTACTTGGATTTTTGATTATGTGCTTCCATGCTCATTTAAAAGTCCTCACGGTTATGCATGTATGGAACGCATATCAAAATTAATTGATTTAATAGACAAGTTGATTCTAATCCCATTTAAAAGTCCTCACGGTTATGCGTGGTTAGAAGATACTTGAATTCATTTTTAAATTAAATTGGAATACTACTAATCTCATATAAAAGTCCTAACGGTTATGCATGATTAGTAGATATTCAAATTCCTGATATAAATGTACCACAAGAAGATTCAACTGTATGATTTTATATGAACATCATATCCATCATTTCTAAAAGTGGAATATGCGCCTAACAAGGGTAGTTATGGTTTTTGTTTGATTCTTATTGAAGTTTAATATTTATATTCAATTTGAGTTTAATGTTGGATTAATATCGATTACTTTATCTCTATTTTTCTCTCACACTATTATTCTTTTGCTGATAACAAAAGGGGGAGAGAAAAGTTAAGATTTTGTCAAATAGAATCAAGCAAAGGTCAAATAATTTTCCATTTGCATCTAGGCTCATTTATATATTTCTATTTGTATGCATATATGTAGGGGGAGCATCATGTAGAGAGGAAGCATTTAAATAGGGGGAGCAATTAAAGTATATCATTGTTCAAATACATTTAGCTCAGTCAAAATCTTAAATATATGTTTGTTATCATCAAAAGGGGGAGATTGTTTGAATATGCGCTTTGCGCTTATATGATTTTTTGTTTGATGATAATAAACATATATATTCATTTAAATGTATTTGTTAGTGTACTATTTTATTTTTCATAGATTAAATAAATATTTGTTGAATAAAATAAATAACACAGAATTTGAATTCAAACAGAAATTTTATTCAAACAAATATTTATTACAATCTTGAATAGTACTAATTCATGCTCTCACTATACATATACAATTTTGAATACATCACGATTTCATATTTACAGTAATAACCTCACTACATATCACTCGCACTCGTATTTTGTCTTCAACTTCATTCCAGTTTGAATCCAGCATCTGAGAAATCTGCAAAAATATTCACTAACGCAGTAAAATTGAAAAAGAAATATTTTTGCAATATAAAATAAAATATGATTTTTGAAATTATGATTTGCCTCAGTTATTTGGGTTGTTCGTCATAATTTACATTTGAATTCATCACACACGAACAATGTGACATGCACAGTGTATCACTGTACACGCCGCAAGGCCGTGCACATCGATATACACTTGATGATGCTACAGGGACAGGTGAGCACAGGTCAAACCCAAATGAAAAGCCGGGTTCAACTCACGTGCAATATATCACGACACGAGCACAAGGTCAAACCCGAGTTTTGAAACTGAATTCAACTCAAGTGAAATTTCAAAAATCAACATGAATGAGAAGACCACAAAGATAACAGCCAGTGCCAACAAAGAATCAAGTCTCGACCAAAACCAGTTACTCAATGCATGCAACATGGTGTACAAGCTCAATGAAGACTGCAGTAAAATTCAGCACCAACATAACAGCCACCATAATGATGAATATGTCATGCTCAATGCAAAACAGTGGCAACCACAAGATGCAGACATAAACAACATCAATAAACCAAATGCAAGACCAAACTGCAAAAGTGAATACAACTACAAATGGATACTGCAGTGGACATGTATACAACATAATGAAGCAATATTACAATATCCAGATCAAATGCAATACCAAACTTCACAAACAATGACCAGACAACAAGTAAAGTGCATCAAGAATGCAACAACCAAATGAAGATGCAAGAACAAAGAACTGCACAAGTGTAGCCTCGAACTACAGTGATCTCAATATAGTAATGACAGCAAACATGAAGTGAATGCAATAACAAGCAAATACCACAATGACAAGTTCAAGTTGGAGCAACAGTTCATCAGTACAACAAGGCCCAAACCAAAGAATAGTGAAGCAACTCGACTACAAGTCAGCAACTTCAAACTGCTCATATACATAAGTGAGTGCACCAAAAATATGAACTGATGAAGCAGTGCAAATGAACAAGTGTAACAGTGAGTGGCAATGCACCATCCAGAGACTCACTGAAGTCAAAGTGTGCAACTACAATGCAACTACATGACATGAATGCAACTACAGGAACTCAACAAGGCAGACTCAAGTGAATGAAAACTGTATGCAACATGGTGAACAACTCACATGTTTGAAACCACTCGAGTGCATCAGTGAATAATGCAACATGGTAAAGGAACAGTGATACAATGTCAATGTCAATGCCAGAGACGAAGTTCGCAAGGATGAAAACAGTGATGATCGACTTAATGCAGAGTCGTGCAGTGGATATGATTCATGAAATCAACGCAGTATAAAAATACAAATCAAACCGAAGTCAAAATTCAGGTGCATATCTTTGAAAAAGTCAGGAAGTAAAAGGGGAAAGTTATTGCTGTATCAGTCAAGTAAGTATCGAACGCATCAAAATCAAAGTCGTGAGCATCAAGTCCAAAAACATATCAGGAAAGCCGTGCGCATCAGGAAAACAAAATTTAGGAAAGTACCAAATTGATACGAGCAAAATCAAGTGTTTCAAATTCATATAAATACCAAACCCAAATCATCATCATCGGCATCGAGTCAAGAAAACAATCAAACCAGCAACGAAAAGATTACATACCACAACAGTGAACTCGATCGTCTCGAAGCAACCAAGTCCAAATTTCGTAAAACAATCAAAGGAGCAGCTGCGAACAAGCAACGCAAACCATCGAACGAGCGCGAGCAAGAACAACGCAAGTCAGAATCAATCATCAGAGAGCCGCAAAACCCTAATTTCAGAAAGAGGATCGGCCGAAATCTTTCCACAGCAAAAAAGAACCGAAGCCCTAATTCGACAAAGAGGAACGGCTAAAAGAAGTGGATCGGGTTAAAAAAAAAAGGGCCGACATTATCATAATAAAAGGGAATTAGTTTAGGATTTATTTTAAAGGTTTTTTGTTTGTTTTTTAGTTTTATTTGAGCAAAAATTATGGTGTCAAGTTTGTATTTTAATTTTTGCTCCTACATTCAATTTTGAAGTCTGTTTTTCTTTTCGAGTCAAAGAATTGGTAAATCACCACCTAGGTTGTAGGTAGTGTCAGATTGTCTAGTTAGAATTAGTTCAGTGAGCAGGGTGTGCGAGTTTGCAAAACTCTATAGGCGAGAGCAGAGTTTGTGAGTTTGCGAAACTCTATAGGCGGAGCAGGGTGTGTGAGTCTATGAGAGTGTTTGTGAGCGGGAGCAAGGGTTTGCGAGTCTAGTAGAGTGTTTGTAAGCGGGATACTGTTTAATTCCAATAGAAATCTGGGAATGCAGAAGTAGGCAGGGGTTGCCGAAACTGGGTAAATTTTGTGTGTGATTTACTTTACAGCATATTTATTTCTGCAGTTTGTCTCCTGTGTTTAAATCGAGAAAATTTGCTATAACCCTATTCACCCCCCCCCCCTCTAGGGTTAATCTAGATCCTACAATTGGGTATAATGAATCACCATAAAAATATATAAATTGAATTTTGGAAAGAAAATAAAAGAAGTGAATTGTAAGTTAAATAATTATAGAATAACTTTAAGGAATGAATTTGAAAAAAAATAAAGTGACTTGAAAATTTTTAATAAACAAATCTTACATATGTAAGGGGAAAATTAGAATTAACTGAGAGTTAATGAATTTTAATCTTCAGTGTTATTTTTTAAAAAAAAAGAACAAATCATTTATTTAAAAGTTAAGATTTAAATTATTGGGAAAAATCTGGAATTTGAATATTTCAGTTAAAAGCTTAGAATCAAATGAAAAATAATAACAACAACAATAATTAAGCCCATACTTAATGAATTTTTGAAATGAATTAAGTAATTAAAGAAATTTATTTCAAATGGGATAAGTTTGAAATCAATTTGGGGAAAAATTGATTTATGTGATTGAAGTTGGATCTTCTCCCTGGTTAACCTAGTACGTTTTCAAAGTAAGTTTTTAAATATAAGTTAAAAGTTTTTAAGTTGATTTTAAAAGCAAGTTTGGAAAAATCTATTATTTCTAAATATGTGAATTCTAAAGTAAATCTTACCTTTTTAACCTATTATAGTAGTAATAATTTAAAGGATGACTTAGTAGTTTGTTTAGGATTAAAAATTTAGTTATATTTTATAAAGCAACCTTATTTTCAAATATTTATATAGTATGTATTTTTAACAGATTATTGAAATAGTTTTAATTTAAATTTTTTAAAAGTATATATTTCAAAGTAAAGTGTTTTAAAATTATTTTTAAAAATCTAGTTTTGTGCTTGGTAACTTCAGTGGAGATAGAAAATATTTGGGAAAGTTATTCTGGAAAGAAAGATGGTTTTGAAACTGTTTTCAAAGGATTGAAAATAGAAATATATCTTGCGAAGATATTTTGAGGTTAATAAATAATTTGGGAAATTATTTATTGTTTGATGGTTGTTTCTGAATATCAATTGATAGTTAAATAACCGATATCAATATTGGCAAAAATACGCTGATCGTTTCGAAGAGACCGAGATCGAGATTTATTTCTCGAAAACCACTTCGATCCGGTTTGTACGTTTCGTGTAGACAATTTTTGGATTCGAAGATGGAGCAGTGAAGTGCAAGGGCTAATCGCTACTAATCCTGAGGATATTTCCAACATGGATGTAGTAGGAATAGTGCCTTCTGTTCCCTTCGAACCCGGAACGGACTTGTATGGACGAATGCTTGCGAAACATCGTCAGGTGGACGATGGGCATTCTAAGGGATATATTCTAAAAAGGTAACGCTTAGCCTCAAGCCTCATCAAATGGGAATGACTGAAAATCAGGGGTTATGCAGCAAGGCTAGGTGGGTAGCACCCAAGCAGGGTGAGGTCATTCCAGTCTAGATATCCATTTTTATTTCGGCTTAGTGGGCGGTTGCTGATCCCAACCACGGGGTGATCTCACTCGGGATTATCCAGTAAGGGGTAGTCCCGCCCTTGTGTTGCAGGGGAGCGGGCGTACTCCTCGGTACGGTGATCTAGGCCCCGTACTGTGGCAGGTGGTACCCCAGTGCCTAGTCATTAGTTGGAAATCCATTCTCCCTATGATCCTTGTATGAGTTTTGTTTGTATTACCCACTCTGTGGCTAGTAGCTGGAATTTAATCATGTAATAATTTCGGCTATTTTATAAGTATTTGTATATAGACCCTATTATAATATCAGAGGATTTCTATAGAAATTGTTTTAGCTATCGTAAGGTAAAAACCCGACATGTTCATTTGTGGCGTGGTCTTACGAGATGCTTTTGTTTTCAAAGGGATTTTGAAACTTTAATAATCAATTGAGTGTGATTTTCTCACGCTGGTATTCCAGACTGACTCGGGTGTTATTTAACTGTAATGCTCGGGTCAGACCGAGTATTATAGAATACAGGATATGAGGTTGTGGAGCTCCAGAGACGAGCAGGATGGCGATACGTACATTCGTACTTGTTTTATATATATATATTCCGCTGTTTGAGTTGTTGTGTATTTTGAGTGTTGTGTAGCCATTGTATGATATTGATGTTGAGTTGTGATTGATGTACTCTGATGATGTAATATATAAACAGAGATATTTGATTTTGAGTAAAGATCATTTAATATCTATTATATTTTATTTCGCTGCGATGGTTAGATTCTGATGATGTTTTTTTCTATTTTCTTCTTCTACCTCTTCTTCTTTAACCCGAATGGTTCGTATTTCTGTGCAACTTGAGTTGATTGTTGTAGAATAGTGTTGACTCAAGGGGTACGGATTTGCGGGTCGTTTCACTTGGTATCAGAGCTTAGGTTGGTGATAACCTTGGCTCTGGTGGGAATTACTCAATTATAATAGAGTCCATAGTACTCTATAATGAGTTTGAGCGTATTAATAAATATGAGTGAGTATTTGTTAGTGAATATAAATTGTTTTAATATTGTGTTGATTAGTTTATTGAGTGGCATATGAACCTTCGTCGACACAGTCTGCGCAACTGTATTGAAAGGGTTTCTAAACACTTGAATAGAACAATCAACACCATATTGTTTTAAATGTGGGTAAATGAAATAATTTTATCCAAAAGCATATTTTGATATAAAGAATAGTTTTTGAAAACTATTTAGCTAATATATGGTTGTTGGATGTTAGAAATGATAATATTAAAGTATTATCATTCTTAAGTGAAAATTTAACTAGAAATTGAAAATATAACTAAAGTTAAGGGAATAAATTCATTATAAAATGAAATTTATAAATATAAATTATAAATGAAATTTATGAATTGAATTATAATCAAATGGGAAGCTATGAAAATGAATTATAGTTAAATTTGATTTAAGCAGGATTTGGAAATTTAAAATCCTGGAGATTTGGAAGTATTTGAAGATAAATGATAGCATTATTGTTTTGGAGATATTTCTGAAAAGAAATTTGTTTTAAATGTATTTTGAAAGTGATATAGCATTGAAATTACTTGGATTATTGGAAAATAATTCTGATGATGACAGCCGCATCATCAGTATTCATCTTCGAATTTCTAAGTGACGGATTGCTGCCAAAAATTTGATTTGTTCAGGAAAAAAACTAGTTGTTTTTTAAATTTCAAAGGAAATTTGTTGGGAATAAAACCAAGATTGGTTTAAGATTTTTGAAAAGTGTGATTTGAGATATTGAAGATTTCAAATCATTTTGAAACCAAAGCCGGGAGTTTAAAAATCCTGATGAGATAGGTTGTAAGCTTATAAATTGAGATGATTTTTAAATCAGGAAGGAATTATAAGTTTTGAATGTTGGGAACTTAATTTTAAGTGAAAAGTTAAAAATGAAATAAGCTTGGATTGAGGAAATAAAAAAAATTACTGGATTCAAATTATTTTAAATAGGCTGAAATAATATCCAGTTGTATTCGAATTAAGTTGAAATCGAATCGAATCAAATAAATCTGAGTTAAAGTAAAATTCGATTGGAACGAGAATTCAACAGAATTAATGAATGGAATTAAATTCTTACCTGAATAAATGGAAAATAAATTGGATAAGGATTGGAATTGGAATAAATAAATCAGAATAACTTATAAAAGAATTAAAAATGCATGGAATAAAAATATGCTTGAGTTATAAATAAGTGTAAATAATAAGTTGTGACTTATAAAATTGAAAATGGAATACAAATCCAAAATAAATATTGTTGGATGAATTGAAAAATAAAATAAAAATCCAAACTTGAATTATAAAATAAATGTGAACTTAAGAAAATTTAAATGAAGAGATTTTGAGATTAAAATCAAGTTCTGGTTTATAAGTTGGGGAAAGACTATTTAGATAATAAATTAGATAATGAAATATGTAATGAGAACCCAATGCAGTTAAATAAAAGCTGAATTGTGAGTTAATAATGAAGATTGGAAATAAAACTCAACTTATAAAATTAAACTCGATTCAAATTGTTGATGAGATTGAATTGTGAGTTCATAACAGTGAATGGTAATTTGAAAATGTATAGTGGATCCAGAACTTGAGTTATAGATTATAATTTAACTTGAAGTGTTAACAAATTAAATAGATTGGGAATGTATCGAATAAAAATGAGATTGAAGTAGAATAGTAATGGTATGAATTGTAAATAAAATCCAACTAAGTGGAAATAAATTAGAGATGGCCTTGTAATCAATTAAAATGAGCTTAAGTATAAAGTTTGATTTAAGCTAATGGATGGAGGAGAGTTGAATTGAAGTTAACTTAAAATTAAGTTTAATGATATTGGATTGAATTTAAATCAAACAAAAATAAATTGGAATCAAAATAGAATTTGGTGGGCCATAAATAATATTTAAAGAAATGAAAATTCCTAATGGATTGTGTGGATAAACTAATTATGTTGAATAAATTAATGGATGGAATAAATAAGAATCAAATGAAAGTAAACTTAAGTTTGACGTGAAATAAATTGAGTAAATTAACTTAAGTTGAGGGTAATTAGAAGCTCGACTAAGAGTAGAAATTGGAAGACCATCAAATGAAGCTTAGTTTGAATTAATTCGGGAATGGTTAGTAATGTGCAAACTTGGAATGGGTCGAGCTAGATAAATAATTGTGAATGAATTAAAATAAAAGGGAAATTAAATTGGTAAAGAAGATGAACCTAAGGTGTTAATAGTTTTGTATGAACTAGTTTGGTTAATAGAAGGAAATGCAGGTGAAAGAATTCAAATCTGAAATACAATGAAAATGAGAATATATGAATTGTGAATAAATGTAAAAACGGAATTGGATTAAGTATAATTTGAGTTGAAATCCATGTAAAATGGTTATAAAACATAAATACTTATTTATTCATATAGATCTCGTCAAATTTCATATAATAAATTGTCATTGGATGTAAATGGAAGTAATTACGATGCTATGAATTGATAAAAGTGAAATAGAATTGATTTTGAAATCAATTGAATTGAATATGAGTTTGTTTGGGGTTAAAATAAATTGAAGGTAAGAAATGGTATTGTAAACCATTAAAATTAAATGAGATGGGTATGGATTGGTTGAAACAAATGCGTAAGTGTTAAAAACCATATAAGTTGCTTATAAACATTGTTTAGTTACATTGCTTTTAATGTTCATGTGTTAAAATTATTTAAAAAGAGTGAAATGTTAATAAACTTTATATATATGGCATTTACATGTTTAAATTGAGTAAGTACAGGTACTTGGAAACCATGAGGCTGGATTGGGTTATGCTAATTGCTAAAATTTTAAGCCGCTTGCTTAAATGCTAAATAAGGTACGCCTACGCAATAAAAATAGGAAATATGAACTGTTTTTGGTTTTTTCGACCGGATGGGTCGATGTATATATATTTATCTCTTTTGTCCAATTGCAAAAGCTCCTCCGTACAAAGGGGACTCTGCCAAAAAAATTCAGAAATTTTGGGAGTTAGAAAATTTTTGAAAATTTTGAAAAAATTAGTTAACAGCAAAATGATTTCAAACTGGAAATTGAAATATAATTAGTAAATGAAACTAACTTAAATAATGACATGAATTGATTATAAATGAAAAATAAAATTTAAATATTCAGAGTTAAAGATAAATTGAATTCTATGGAAATGAAAGAATCAATGTGAATAGAAATAGATATAAACTAAAGTGATAAGGTGAAAATAAATATAAGAAACATATATAATGCTTATACTAACTTAAGTAAGGAATGGTGAATTCTTAAATGAAAGATTGATACTAGGAATATGATTTAAGATAATATTGGATGAATGGATATTGACATTGGTAAGGAAGTCAATAATATGTGTTGAAAGTTGTGATTGGATATTAGTGCTAAGCAGGATATGCAGGTATTATAAAAAGGAAAAGGAAAATTGGTTTTGATTTCAGATGATAAATTGAATTGCCCAACAAAAAGGTATGTATTTAAATTTGGTATGAAATTTGATTGGGATTTGGATTGAGCCATTTGGCTTTTTGTTTTCTTTTTGGATTTGGGAGCCCGTAGAGGCCTTTTGCAGTTGTACCGAGCTAGCCGCGCAAAGGGGACGCTGGCGAAATTTTTGGGGAATTTAAGGAGTTAGAAAATTTTGAATTTATTTTTTTTTAATTCAAAATTTAGTTTTGAATTATTATTTGAATAGTTGATTAAGTAAGTTATTTGAAAACTATAAAAGGTTTTGGAAAAATTTGGAAAGTTGATAAGAATAATAATGAGTCTTTTATAAGAAAATAGTTGGTTGGATGTCGAACTGTTTGGTTTTGGGAAAAAGTAAACGGGTAATGGATCATTCTTCCTAGTTAGTAATTTCTGGGACGAAATTCTTTTAAGGGGGAGGGAATGTGACGACCCGAAATTTTCAAGCATTTAAAATCGGAATATTTAATTGATTTTAAATATTCAATAGAGTAATTTTAACTTGAATTACAAATATCGCTTTTTATTTGATAATTAAATAATAGAATTTAATAATTAGAAGTTGAGTAAATTGTTGAATCTTGAATTTCAAGTCTGTTAAAAATAATTTGAAAGCTTATAAAATTTATATTGATGATAGTGAAGATAGTAAAAGTGTTAAAAATTTAATTTGGAAGTGGTTTGTTCAGTTTTGAAATTTTATCGTTTAAATTGAATTTAAAAATAGCCTTCCGGGGCACAGTCTCGGAATTTAACGAAACCAGTTCCATTGGATCCGTAATAGTGTTTTATTATCGGATTTCAAATTTCTTAGTGTTTGGGGTTGTGGTGTGAGAGCACGATATGTAAACGCGTTGAAAATTTATATAGCGACAAATTGAATTTAAATAAAGCAATGTTGGTCTACTCTAATTTTCTTTCAGCCGTCATTGCATCCCGTCAATACTTTTCCGTTTCATCTCAAATTACTGTAGCTAACTTTCTCTTACACGCCAACATCTTGTTTCCTTCCTCTGGAAGACAACCAGTTCATTCCTAAAAAGAAGAAAAAAAAATCGAAAGCTTTTTCTCGTTCGTTCGTAATTCATGGCCGCGAGTTCTTATCAATCTCCTTTCTCTTCTTCACCTTTACCACTCGAATCAAATTCCAATCGAGAGCTCAGAAAATAAAACAATAAGTATGGCCGAAGCCTCCTTCTTCAAAACCGAATAGGCAGTTTAAAAAAAAAATGGCCGAGCTCGATGTAATTAGACGCGAGCCTCCTCCTTCATCAATTTGTCTGTTCTTTCCAAAAAAATTCCAATTGAACTCGGAATCGATTTCATAATGGGGGAGTTATAGTTTCGGGTCGTGGCGTTGATTTGGGGGGCGCGAGTGATTTAGGCGAGGAGTGGAGTGTCGCGGGGCTCTGGGAGGGCGCGAGGAGGTTCGTGGTCGAATCTCGAGGAAGATGGTGGTCGCGTGAACACGACAGTGGCGCGCGATGGTCTCTGTAGCACGGTGAGGCGTTGTGGTTGCTCAACTAGGGTTTGGGAATAGGTCACGAGGCTGTGGTTGTGATTTGGGCGAGCGTGGCGGTGCTTCCGAGCACACGCGAGTTTGGTGGGACTTTTCTGGGGCATAATGTTCGACAGTAAGGTATAAGCAAGTTTTATTTTATTAAAATTTAATTTTTAACACAGATCTGTTAGTATAATAACAGTAAATAGGAAGTATATGAACAAATATATATATATATATATATATATATCAGAAGAATATGTATACAGGTAAGATTTTGAGAAAGAAATAAGGAGTTTTAAAGTGTTTGAAAATTTATATAAAATTTGATTTTTGAATCTCTACAAATTAATTTTTATAAGTGTATGGGTTCAAAGAAAATATATGTTTACAGAAAAGGGGATATTCGATATTTTTATACAAATATATATAATACACAAACACACTTTAAGTTCACTTTTCTAATTTTATAAAAGAAAAGTATATACTAGGAAGATTTATCTGTTAATAAAACTTATTTGTTTTTGGATGCTAAAGGATATTTTTGTTTAAGGAAAATTGATTTAAATAAATAAACTACCTAAGTAAATTTATCAAAAGGAAGTAATTTTACAATAAGTTCAAATATTAATAAATTATGTAATTATTTATTCAAGGTCAAAAGTATGGAAACGAATCGAGATTGGGAAGAATTGAACACAATTAAAGCAAAGGTGAGTTAATCTCACTCAGTTAATTTAAATTTAAATTTAAATGATTAAATTTAAATAATTGTTTGAATGATTGAAATTGATTGATGTACTATGGTATGGTATATTTTGAAATTGGTGTATTATTGTGCTAACACCTGTGGATGCAGGGAAAACAGGTTGGAGGGATCCAACTGGATCCCTCAACATTTATTTAAATTATTTAATACCCTCAGTTGTGATCATATTGATATTCTATGATGAATTATAGTGGAATATTGAATGCTATGGTTTGATTGGATATAATTGGGTATAATGAATCACCATAAAAATATATAAATTGAATTTTGGAAAGAAAATAAAAGAAGTGAATTGTAAGTTAAATAATTATAGAATAACTTTAAGGAATGAATTTGAAAAAAAAAATAAAGTGACTTGAAAAATTCTAATAAACAAATCTTAGATATGTAAGGGGAAAATTTGAATTAACTGAGAGTTAATGAATTTTAATCTTCAGTGTTATTTTTTTTAAAAAGAACAAATCATTTATTTAAAAGTTAAGATTTAAATTATTGGGGAAAATCTGGAATTTGAATATTTCAGTTAAAAGCTTAGAATCAAATGAAAAATAATAACAACAACAATAATTAAGGCCATACTTAATGAATTTTTGAAATGAATTAAGTAATTAAAGAAATTTATTTCAAATGGGATAAGTTTGAAATCAATTTTGGGAAAAATTGATTTATGTGATTGAAGTTGGATCTTCTCCCTGGTTAACCAAGTACGTTTTCAAAGTAAGTTTTTAAATATAAGTTAAAAGTTTTTAAGTTGATTTTGAAAGCAAGTTTGGAAAAATCTATTATTTCTAAATATTTGAATTCTAAAGTAAATCTTACCTTTTTAACCTATTATAGTAGTAATAATTTAAAGGATGACTTAGTAGTTTGTTTAGGATTAAAAATTTAGTTATATTTTATAAAGTAAACTTATTTTCAAATATTTATATAGTATGTATTTTTAACATATTATTGAAATAGTTTTAATTTAAATGTTTTAAAAGTATATATTTCAAAGTAAAGTGTTTTAAAATTATTTTTAAAAATCTAGTTTTGTGCTTGGTAACTTCAGTGGAGATAGAAAATATTTGGGAAAGTTATTCTGGAAAGAAAGATGGTTTTGAAACTGTTTCCAAAGGATTGAAAATAGAAATATATCTTGTGAAGATATTTTGAGATTAATAAATAATTTGGGAAATTATTTATTGTTTGATGGTTTTTTCTGAATATTAATTGATAGTTAAATAACCGACTATCAATATTGGCAAAAATACGCTGATCGTTTCGAAGAGACCGAGATCGAGATTTATTTCTCGAAAACCACTTCGATCCGGTTTGTACGTTTCGTGTGGACAATTTTTGGATTCAAAGATGGAGCAGTGAAGTGCAAGGGCTAATCGCTACTAATCCTGAGGATATTTCCAACATGGATGTAGTAGGAATAGTGTCTTCTGTTCCCTTCGAACCCGGAACGGACTTGTATGGACGAATGCTTGCGAAACATCGTCAGGTGGACGATGGGCATTCTAAGGGATATATTCTAAAAAGGTAACGCTTAGCCTCAAGCCTCATCAAATGGGAATGACTGAAAATCAGGGGTTATGCAGCAAGGCTAGGTGGGTAGCACCCAAGCAGGGTGAGGTCATTCCAGTCTAGATGTCCCTTTTTATTTCGGCTTAGTGGGCGGTTGCTGATCCCAACTGCGGGGTGATCTCACTCGGGATTATCCAGTAAGGGGTAGTCCCGGCCTTGTGTTGCAGGGGAGCGGGCGTACTCCTCGGTACGATGATTTCGGCCCCGTAATGTGGCAGGTGGTACCCCAGTGCCTAGTCATTAGTTGGAAATCCATTCTCCCTATGATTTTTGTACGAGTTTTGTTTGTATTACCCACTCTGTGGCTAGTAGCTGGAATTTAATCATGTAACAATTTCGGCTATTTTATAAGTATTTGTATATAGACCCTATTATAATATCAGAGGATTTCTATAGAAATTGTTTTAGCTATCGTAAGGTAAAAACCCGACATGTTTATTTGTGGCGTGGTCTTACGAGATGCTTTTGTTTTCAAAGGGATTTTGAAACTTTAATAATCAATTGAGTGTGATTTTCTCATGCTGGTATTCCAGACTGACTCGGGTGTTATTTAACTGTAATGCTCGGGTCAGACCGAGTATTATAGAATACAGGATATGATGTAGTGGAGCTTAGGAGACGAGCAGGATGGCGATACGTACATTCGTACTTGTTTTATATATATATTCCGCTGCTTGAGTTGTTGTGTATTTTGAGTGTTGTGTAGCCATTGTATGATATTGATGTTGAGCTGTGATTGATGTACTCTGATGATGTAATATATAAACAGAGATATTTGATTTTGAGTAAAGATCATTTAATATCTATTATATTTTATTTTGCTGCGATGGTTAGATTCTGATGATGTTTTTTTCTATTTTCTTCTTCTACCACTTCTTCTTTAACCCGAATGGTTCGTATTTCTGTGCAACTTGAGTTGATTGTTGTAGAATAGTGTTGACTCAAGGGGTACGGATTTGCGGGTCGCTTCATTTGGTATCAGAGCTTAGGTTGGTGATAACCTTGGCTCTGGTGGGAATAACTCAATTATAATAGAGTCCATAGTACTCTATAATGAGTTTGAGCGTATTAATAAATATGAGTGCGTATTTGTTAGTGAATATAAATTGTTTTAATATTGTGTTGATTAGTTTATTGAGTGGCATATGAACCTTCGTCGACACAGTCTGCGCAACTGTATTGAAAGGGTTTCTAAACACTTGAATAGAACAATCGACACAATATTGTTTTAAATGTGGGTAAATGAAATAATTTTACCCAAAAGCATATTTTGATATAAAGAATAGTTTTTTAAAACTATTTAGCTAATATATGGTTGCTTGGATGTTAGAAATGATAATATTAAAGTATTATCATTCTTAAGTGAAAATTTAACTAGAAATTGAAAATATAACTAAAGTTAAGGGAATAAATTCATTATAAAATGAAATTTATAAATATAAATTATAAATGTAATTTATGAATTGAATTATAATCAAATGGGAAGCTATGAAAATGAATTATAGTTAAATTTGATTTAAGCAGGATTTGGAAATTTAAAATCCTGGAGATTTGGAAGTATTTGAAGATAAATGATAGCATTATTGTTTTGGAGATATTTTTGAAAAGAAATTTGTTTTAAATGTATTTTGAAAGTGATATAGCATTGAAATCACTTGGATTATTGGAAAATAATTTTGATGATGACAACCGCATCATCAGTATTCATCTTCGAATTTCTAAGTGACGGATTGCTGCCAAAAATTTGATTTGTTCAGGAAAAAAACTAGTTGTTTTTTAAATTTCAAAGGAATTTTGTTGGGGATAAAACCAGGATTGGTTTACGATTTTTGAAAAGTGTGATTTGAGATATTGAAGATTTCAAATCATTTTGAAACCAAAGCCGGGAGTTTAGAAATCCTGATGAGATTGATTGTAAGCTTATAAATTGAGATGATTTTTAAATCAGGAAGGAATTATAAGTTTTAAATGTTGGGAACTTAATTTTAAGTAAAAAGTTAAAAATGAAATAAGCTTGGATTGAGGAAATAAAAAAATTTACAGGATTGAAATTATTTTAAATAGGCTGAAATAATATCCTGTTGTATTCGAATTAAGTTGAAATCGAATCGAATCAAATAAATCTGAGTTAAAGTAAAATTGGATTGGAATGAGAATTCAATAGAGTTAATGAATGGAATTAAATTCTTACCTGAATAAATGGAAAATAAATTGGATAAGGATTGGAATTGGAATAAATAAATTAGAATAACTTATAAAAGAATTAAAAATGCATGGAATAAAAATATGCTTGAGCTATAAATAAGTGTAAATAATAAGTTGTGACTTATAAAATTGAAAATGGAATACAAATCCAAAATAAATATTGTTGGATGAATTGAAAAATAAAATAAAAATCCAAACTTGAATTATAAAATAAATGTGAACTTAAGAAAATTTAAATGAAGAGATTTTGAGATTAAAATCAAGTTCTGGTTTATAAGTTGGGGAAAGACTATTTAGATAATAAATTAGATAATGAAATATGTAATGAGAACCCAATGCAGTTAAATAAAAGCTGAATTGTGAGTTAATAATGAAGATTGGAAATAAAACTCAAGTTATAAAATTAAATTCGATTCAAATTGTTGATGAGATTGAATTGTGAGTTCATAACAGTGAATGGTAATTTGAAAATGGATAGTGGATCTAGAACTTGAGTTATAGATTATAATTTAACTTGAAGTGTTAACAAATTAAATAGATTGGGAATGTATCGAATAAAAATGTGATTGAAGTAGAATAGTAATGGTATGAATTGAAAATAAAATCCAACTAAGTGAAAATAAATTAGAGGTGGCCTTGTAATCAATTAGAATGAGCTTAAGTAAAAAGTTTGATTTAAGCTAATGGATGGAGGAGAGTTGAATTGAAGCTAACTTAAAATTAAGTTTAATGATATTGGATTGAATTTAAATCAAACAAAAATAAATTGGAATCAAAATAGAATTTGGTGGGCCATAAATAATATTTAAAGAAATGAAAATTCCTAATGGATTGTGTGGATAAACTAATTATGTTGAATAAATTAATGGATGGAATAAATAAGAATCAAATGAAAGTAAACTTAAGTTTGACGTGAAATAAATTGAGTAAATTAACTTAAGTTGAGGGTAATTAGAAGCTCGACTAAGAGTAGAAATTGGAAGACCATCAAATGAAGCTTAGTTTGAATTAATTCGGGAATGGTTAGTAATGTGCAAACTTGGAATGGGTCGAGCTAGATAAATAATTGTGAATGAATTAAAATAAAAGGGAAATTAAATTGGTAAAGAAGATGAACCTAAGGTGTTAATAGTTTTGTATGAACTAGTTTGGTTAATAGAAGGAAATGCAGGTGAAAGAATTCAAATCTGAAATACAATGAAAATGAGAATATATGAATCGTGAATAAATGTAAAAACGGAATAGAATGAAGTATAATTTGAGTTGAAATCAATGTAAAATGGTTATAAAACATAAATACTTATTTATTCATATAGATCTCGTCAAATTTCATAGAATAAATTGTCATTGGATGTAAATGGAAGTAATTACGATGCTATGAATTGATAAAAGTGAAATAGAATTGATTTTGAAATCAATATAATTGAATATGAGTTTGTTTGGGGTTGAAATAAATTGAAGGTAAGAAATGGTATTGTAAACCATTAAAATTAAATGAGATGGGTATGGATTGGTTGAAACAAATGCGTAAGTGTTAAAAACCATATAAGTTGCTTATAAACATTGTTTAGTTACATTGCTTTTAATGTTCATGTGTTAAAATTGTTTAAAAAGAGTGAAATGTTAATAAACTTTATATATATATGGCATTTACATGTTTAAATGTAGTAAGTACAGGTACCTGAAAACCGTGAGGCTGGATTGGGTTATGCTAATTGCTAAAATTTTAAGCCGCTTGCTTAAAATGTTAAATAAGTTACGCCTACGCAATAAAAATAGGAAATATGAACTGTTTTTGGTTTTTTCGACCGGGTGGGTCGATGTATATATATTTATCTCTTTTGTCAAATTGCAAAAGCTCCTCCGTACAAAGGGAACTCTGCCAAAAAAATTCAAAAATTTTGGGAGTTAGAAAATTTTTAAAAATTTTGAAAAAATTAGTTAACAGCAAAACGATTTCAAACTGGAAATTGAAATATAATTAGTAAATGAAACTAACTTAAATAACGACATGAATTGATTATAAATGAAAAATAAAATTTAAATATTCAGAGTTAAAGATAAATTGAATTCGTATGGAAATGAAAGAATCAATGTGAATAGAAATAGATATAAACTAAAGTGGTAAGGTGAAAATAAATATAAGAAACATATATAATGCTTATACTAACTTAAGTAAGGAATGGTGAATTCTTAAATGAAAGATTGATACTAGGAATATGATTTAAGATAATATTGGAATGAATAGATATTGACATTGGTAAGGAAGTCAATAATATGTGTTGAAAGTTGTGATTGGATATTAGTGCTAAGCAGAATATGCAGGTATTATAAAAAGGAAAAGGAAAATTGGTTTTGATTTCAGATGATAAATTGAATTGCCCGACAAAAAGGTATGTATTTAAATTTGGTATGAAATTTGATTGGGATTTGGATTGAGCCATTTGGCCTTTTGTTTTCTTTTTGGATTTGGGAGCCCATAGAGGCCTTTTGTAGTTTTACCGAGCTAGCTGTGCAAAGGAGACGCTGGCGAAATTTTTCGGGAATTTAAGGAGTTAGAAAATTTTGAATTTTTTTTTAAATTCAAAATTTAGTTTTGAATTATTATTTGAATAGTTGAACAAGTAAGTTATTTGAAAACTATAAAAGGTTTTGGAAAAATTTGGAAAGTTGATAAGAATAATAATGGGTCTTTTATAAGAAAATAGTTGGTTGGATGTCGAACTGTTTGGTTTTGGGAAAAAGTAAACGGGTAATGGATCATTCTTCCTAGTTAGCAATTTCGGGGACGAAATTCTTTTAAGGGGGGAGGAATGTGACGACCCGAAATTTTCAAGCATTTAAAATCGGAATATTTAATTGATTTTAAATATTCAATAGAGTAATTTTAACTTGAATTACAAATATCGCTATTTATTTGATAATTAAACAATAGAATTTAATAATTAGAAGTTGAGTAAATTGTTGAATCTTGAATTTCAAGTCTGTTAAAAATAATTTGAAAGCTTATAAAATTTATATTGATGATAGTGAAGATAGTAAAAGTGTTAAAAAAAATAATTTGGAAGTGGTTTGTTCAGTTTTGAAATTTTATCGTTTAAATTGAATTTAAAAATAGCCTTCCGGGGCACAGTCTCGGAATTTAACGAAACTAGTTCCATTGGATCCGTAATAGTGTTTTATTATCGGATTTCAAATTTCGTAGTGTTTGGGGTTGTGGTGTGAGAGCACGATATGTAAACGCGTTGAAAATTTATATAGCTACAAATTGAATTTAAATAAAGCAATGTTGGTCTACTCTAATTTTCTTTCAGCCATAATTGCATCCCGTCAATACTTTTCCGTTTCATCTCAAATTACTGTAGCTAACTTTCTCTTACACGCCAACATCTTGTTTCCTTCCTCTCGAAGACAACCAGTTCGTTCCTAAAAAGAAGAAAAAAAAATCGAAACCTTTTTCTCGTTCGTTCGTAATTCATGGCCGCGAGTTCTTATCAATCTCCTTTCTCTTCTTCACCTTTACCACTCGAATCAAATTCCAATCGAGAGCTCAGAAAATAAAACAATAAGTATGGCCAAAGCCTCCTTCTTCAAAATCGAATAAGCAGTTTAAAAAAAATGGCCGAGCTCGATGTAATTATACACGAGCCTCCTCCTTCATCATTTGTCTGTTCTTTCCACAAAAATTCCGATTGAACTCGGAATCGATTTCATAATGGGGGAGTTATAGTTTTGGGTCGTGGCGTTGATTTGGGGGGCGCGAGTGATTTTGGCAAGGAGTGGAGTGTCGCGGGGCTCTTAGAGGGTGCGAGGAGGTTCGTGGTCGAATCTCGAGGAAGATAGTGGTCGCGTGAGCACGACAGTGGCGCGCGATGGTCTCTGTAGCACGGTGAGGCGTTGCGGTTGCTCAACTAGGGTTTGGGAATAGGTCGCGAGGCTGTGGTTGTGATTTGGGCGAGCGTGGCGGTGCTTCCGAGCACACGCGAGTTTGGTGGGACTGTTCTGGGGCATAATGTTCGACAGTAAGGTATAAGCAAGTTTTATTTTATTAAAATTTAATTTTTAACACAGATTTGTTAGTATAATAACAGTAAATATGAAGTATATGAACAAATATATATATAGATCAGAAGAATATGTATACAGGTATGATTTTGAGAAAGAAATAAGGAGTTTTCAAGTGTTTGAAAATTTATATAAAATTTGATTTTTGAATCTCTACAAATTAATTTTTATAAGTGTATGGGTTCAAAGAAAATATATGTTTACAGAAAAGGGGATATTCGATATTTTTATATAAATATATATAGTACACAAACACACTTTAAGTTTACTGGTCTAATTTTGTAAAAGAAAAGTATATACTAGGAAGATTTATCTGTTAATAAAACTTATTTGTTTTTGGATGCTAAAGGATATTTTTGTTTAAGGAAAATTGATTTAAATAAATAAACTACCTAAGTAAATTTATCAGAAGGAAGTAATTTTACAATAAGTTCAAATATTAATAAATTATGTAATTATTTATTCAAGGTCAAAAGTATGGAAACGAATCGAGATTGGGAAGAATTGAACACAACTAAAGCAAAGGTGAGTTAATCTCGAATCGAGATTGAGAAGAATTGAACACAACTAAAGCAAAGGTGAGTTAATCTCACTCAGTTAATTTAAATTTAAATTTAAATGATTAAATTTAAATAATTGTTTGAATGATTGAAATTGATTGATGTACTATAGTATGGTATATTTTGAAATTGGTGTATTATTGTGCTAACATCTGTGGATGCAGGGAAAACGGGTTGGAGGGATCCAACTGGATCCCTCAACATTTATTTAAATTATTTAATACCCTCAGTTGTGATCATATTGATATTCTATGATGAATTATAGTGGAATATTGAATGCTATAGTTTGATTGGATATAATTGGGTATAATGAATCACCATAAAAATACATAAATTGAATTTTGGAAAGAATATAAAAGAAGTGAATTGTAAGTTAAATAATTATAGAATAACTTTAAGGAATGAATTTGAAAAAAAAAATAAAGTGACTTGAAAAATTCTAATAAACAAATCTTAGATATGTAAGGGGAAAATTTGAATTAACTGAGAGTTAATGAATTTTAATCTTCAGTGTTATTTTTTTAAAAAGAACAAATCATTTATTTAAAAGTTAAGATTTAAATTATTGGGAAAAATCTGGAATTTGAATATTTCAGTTAAAAGCTTAGAATCAAATGAAAAATAATAACAACAACAATAATTAAGCCCATACTTAATTAATTTTTGAAATGAATTAAGTAATTAAAGAAATTTATTTCAAATGGGATAAGTTTGAAATCAATTTGGGGAAAAATTGATTTATGTGATTGAAGTTGGATCTTCTCCCTGGTTAACCAAGTACGTTTTCAAAGTAAGTTTTTAAATATAAGTTAAAAGTTTTTAAGTTGATTTTAAAAGCAAGTTTGGAAAAATCTATTATTTCTAAATATTTGAATTCTAAAGTAAATCTTACCTTTTTAACCTATTATAGTAGTAATAATTTAAAGGATGACTTAGTAGTTTGTTTAGGATTAAAAATTTAGTTATATTTTATAAAGTAACCTTATTTTCAAATATTTGTATAGTATGTATTTTTAACAGATTATTGAAATAGTTTTAATTTAAATGTTTTAAAAGTATATATTTCAAAGTAAAGTGTTTTAAAATTATTTTTAAAAATCTAGTTTTGTGCTCGGTAACTTCGGTGGAGATAGAAAATATTTGGGAAAGTTATTCTGGAAAGAAAGATGGTTTTGAAACTGTTTTCAAAGGATTGAAAATAGAAATATATCTTGTGAAGATATTTTGAGGTTAATAAATAATTTGGGAAATTATTTATTGTTTGATGGTTGTTTCTGAATATTAATTGATAGTTAAATAATCGACTATCAATATTGGCAAAAATACGCTGATCGTTTCGAAGAGACCGAGATCGAAATTTATTTCTCGAAAACCACTTCGATCCAGTTTGTATGTTTCGTGTAGACAATTTTTGGATTCGAAGATGGAGCAGTGAAGTGCAAGGGCTAATCGCTACTAATCCTGAGGATATTTCCAAAGTGGATGTAGTAGGAATAGTGCCTTCGGTTCCGTTCGAACCCGGAACGGACTTGTATGGACGAATGCTTGCAAAACATCGTCAGATGGACGATGGGCATTCTAAGGGATATATTCTAAAAAGGTAACGCTTAGCCTCAAGCCTCATCAAATGGGAATGACTGAAAATCATGGGTTATGCAGCAAGGCTAGGTGGGTAGCACCCAAGCAGGGTGAGGTCATTCCAGTCTAGATGTCCCTTTTTATTTCGGCTTAGTGGGCGGTTGCTGATCCCAACCGCGGGGTGATCTCACTCGGGATTATCCAATAAGGGGTAGTCCCGGCCTTGTGTTGCAGGGGAGCGGGTGTACTCCTCGGTACGGTGATCTAGGCCCCGTACTGTGGCAGGTGGTACCCCAGTGCCTAGTCATTAGTTGGAAATCCATTCTCCCTACGAGCCTTGTACGAGTTATGTTTGTATCACCCACTCGGTGGCTAGTAGCTGGAATTTAATCGTGTAACAATTTCGGCTATTTTATAAGTATTTGTATATAGACCCTATTATAATATCAGAGGATTTCTATAGAATTTGTTTTAGCTATCGTAAGGTAAAAACCCGACATGTTTATTTGTGGCATGGTCTTACGAGATGCTTTTGTTTTCAAAGGGATTTTGAAACTTTAATAATCAATTGAGTGTGATTTTCTCACGCTGGTATTCCAGACTGACTCGGGTGTTATTTAACTGTAATACTCAGGTCAGACCGAGTATTATAGAATACAGGATATGATGTTGTGGAGCTCAGGAGACGAGCAGGATGGCGATACGTACATTCGTACTTGTTTTATATATATATTCTGCTATTTGAGTTGTTGTGTATTTTGAGTGTTGTGTAGCCATTGTATGATATTGATGTTGAGCTGTGATTGATGTACTCTGATGATGTAATATATAAACAGAGATATTTGATTTTGAGTAAAGATCATTTAATATCTATTATATTTTATTTCGCTGTGATGGTTAGATTCTGATGATGTTTTTTTCTATTTTCTTCTTCTACCTCTTCTTCTTTAACCCAAATGGTTCGTATTTCTGTGCAACTTGAGTTGATTGTTGTAGAATAGTGTTGACTCAAGGGGTACGGATTTGCGGGTCGTTTCACAAATGCTCTCGAGAAGTCTGAGGATCCCCTCAACTGGACAACTGAGGAAGAACTTCCCCTTCAGAAGAATGCTCTGAGGAGAAAGAGGAAGATAACGAGGAACAGACCACGATCATTGAGAGAAAGCGTCCCGTTAAGTAATTGACAAGGGGTGGTAAACGAGGAAAGAAGAGGTAGATGAATGTCGAATCTCTTGAAGATGATTTCCTTCTATCATTTTTCATTTTTTTTTGGGCTTTTTATGTATATAATTAGTCGTTTTGTAGGAGCAACCTCCACAAATCTTTGACTAATAGACATGTAAATAAAAAGATTATTTTTTGTTCAACCTTCATCTTATTTACATTACTGCATTTTTTTCATTTGCCTATATACCTTCTTGCATATACAATATAATCATCAATAATTCAATTACTCACATATTATTCATGTTGCATATGTGATCTGTGTTATGCCATTATTTACTATAACTCTGTACATATAAATAATTTTATGTGATTGCACGGTATCATTTCATTACTTAGTTTTGTTTATCGTTGTAAATAAGTTTCTTATTTGACTAAACAAAACTATATTTATTCGTCCAACACCGTGGCCAACACTGTTTATCTTCGGTCGGATGTATTTCGTCCGGCCGTAAATGAAGTTTTGTTCGCAAAAGACTTAATTCTGCACTGATTCTCACCTTCGAGGATCGGTATCTCAGATGTTTGTTTTTAGACACCATATTTGACCTTGCCTATCTATGATTGTTGGTCAAAGACATTCATTCGACCATCTTTACTTATCATTGCCAGGCATGTCGTACTGGGCCCATAAGCGAGATCGCACCTACAAAAAGGTACAATTCTATCCTACTTCCTATCTCTGAGATCCAGTGTCTCAGATGCCCATCTCCAGACATCAATCTTTGACCTTACCTATCTCGGTCACTTATTCAAAGATTAGATGAGTAAGGGCTAATCGTTTAGTCGATCCCAGTAAGATTTTACTCTAACGAACTGATCATGAATCGAAGGAGTTCATCGAGACCTATCTCCAAGTACTTGGACATCCTGTCTTGACACATAATGTATGATTGACCCGCTGATCATATAGATCAAACTCAGACTTTTAAGAATGCGGTTCCAATGATTCTAAAACCAACTTTATTTAGAATTGAAAAAATATAAGATTACCTTATTACATCACATCCCATGAGTTAGGACGTCTTATTTGCAAAAATAAATATAGGAGAAATAGCGTCGTAAGTGCTCGTATTCCACGCCTATGGAATTGAGATCCAATCAGCAGTCCATGGCTTGAAATTTTCATATCCAAGCTTTTTTTCAATCATATGCTGCCTTCCTTATTTAGACCAAGTCCCCGAACTATGAAAGTCACATTTCCAAACAAGGTCACATATCTCGAAGGCATAACTTTTGACCGTGGTATTAAACTATTCTGCTACTCTTTTCTGATGAGCAGCTATCCTTAAATCGGCCTTTTTTCGCATTTATTCATCCAAGTCGAGGGACTCAAACAAGAGATTCTAGTTCATCTTGGGGTCATAGTACAATCTATAGTGAGAAGGGACTTCTACTTCGATCGAAATAATGGCCTCGGTTCCGTAAACCAAAGCGAATGGAGTATGGTCAAGTCTCAAACTTGGGGGTTATCCCGTAAGCCAGAATGCTAGTGGCAACTCACCAATCCAGTAGCCCATAGCTCTTGTTGATCTTTTGTTAATAATGGATTTGATGATCATGTTCACCGCCTCCACATGTCCACTCGTCTGCAAATGTGCTACTACCGAAAAGCTCTTTTCAATTTGGTACAGAGCACATAAGTCTTTGAACTCGACACTTTCAAAATGAATTTTCCATTATCAGTAATGACCTTTTGTGGAACTCCAAATCTGCACCAAATATTCTTCATCATAAAGTTGATGGCTTTCTTCAAAGCGATCGTTGCAAGCAGTTCCATTTTAGCCAACTTTGTGAAGTAGAGATGGTTATAATTACATAAGTATATATGTGAAGTTCATAAAAAGGATAGGAATTTTAAAATGTTTAAAAGTTTATAAAAAAAATTAGATTTTTAAAATATATATGGACTATTTTATAAGTATATATATGAAGTTTCAAAAATAAAAATAAATATATATACGCACATTTTAGATTTACTTGTTTATTTTAAAATAATGGACTTGGTAATTAAATTTGTTTGATTAACTTATATAATTTATTATAGTTACTTAAAGATTTTTTAAAAAGGGAAATTATCAGATTATTAGTTAATTCAATTTATTAAATGGTAATGGATTATTCGAGTTAGTTCAAATGTTGATAAACCATATAATGTTTATACAAGGTCTGAATCGTGAAGAGACAAGCCGGTTTGGATCGAATTGCAAATTATAAAGCAAAGATGAGTTAACCTCACTCATTTTGATTACTAGTAAAATTTAAATAATTAAATTTAAATTATTGGTTATTTGTTTGAATTGATAATTTATTATCGGCTTGGATGTGATAGGATATATATATATATATATATATATATATATTTGTGTGATTGATTTCCCGCATTATATAGCGGATGAGACCCTATGCTCCCCGTATAATAGCGGATGATCCTTTATACCGCGATATCCCGCCTTAAAGCGGGATTGGTATTTTAAATTGTTGTGCTAACATCTGTGGATGCAGGGAAACAGGTTGGAGGCATCCATCTGGATTCCTCAAAATGTTGAATTTATTTTATACTTAACGATGCTATTTATGTGATAACCTGTGATGATTATATTGATTTTATTGATATTTGAAATTATTGAATGCTATGGTTTGGTTGAATATAATTGGATAATTTGAAGATATGAAAAATAAAAAAGATTTGATTTTGAAAAGAGATATATGAGAGAAATATTAAGTAAAATAATTTTAGATAAACTAAAAAATGAATTCGGAAAAAAGTAAAGGTTCGATTTTAAATTCTGTTAAATAAATTCTGGGTATGGAAAAGAAAAATATGGAGATTTTAAATAAATGAAATTAAAGGAGTTTTGGAGACTTAAGTGACATTGCTTAAAAGTTAGAGGACTTTATTTTAAATTTTAAGATTTAAAACGATTGGGAAAAATTTAAAGGGAGGATTTTGAATAAAGAATGAAATAGATATTTTCAGTTTAAAATAAGATTTTGAATCATAAATAAAGAAGTGAGTTTTGGAATTAATAAATTTTGAAATAAATTTGGATAAGTAAAGGAGTAATTTTTAAATGGAGTAAATTTTGGAAATCGATTCGGGAAATTGATTTAGCGTTCGAAACTGTGTTTTAAAGGGAGAATGAGACTATGGAATTTATAAACGGGGTTTATTGAAATAAGATATCAGTGGATATTTAAAGTATAAATTCACGATGGGAATTTGTAAGGAATGGGTAATTTGTTTTAAAAATAAATTGTGATTTATTTTTAGAAGGTGTGAAAGAAAAGTGTATTTCCCTGAAAAGCCAAGTACGTTTTCAAAGTGGATTTTTAAATATAAGTTAAAAGTTTTAAAGTTGTTTAAAGGAATGTTTTTAAGAAATTATTATTTAAGTTGTTAAATTTTTAAAGGTAAATATTTATTAAATTAGTTATAGTGGTAATTGTTTTAAAAGGTTAATTGGTATTATGTTTTAAAAAGATAACTATTAATATTTATATTTTATGAAGTAGTTTTATTTAAAGGTAGTCTGGTTAAAGTTTTATTTAAAAACTTGTATAGAATTTCGTAACTCTTGTTTAAAAATTTAGTTTGGCTTAACTTGTATTTTAAAAATTAGTTTTATATTTTATAAAGTAGTTTTATTTTAAATATTTTTAAAGTATATTTTTGAATAAAGTGTTTAAGTAGTTTTAATTTAAATGTTTTAAAGTATATTTTAGAATAAAGTGATTTAAATTATTTTTAAAATCTAAAGTATTTGAACTTGGTGATTTTCAGTAGAAATAAACAATATTTGGAAAATTTATTCCGTGAGAGAAAGGTGGTTTGAAACTGTTTTCAAAGCTTTGAAGTAGGGAAAATAGCTTGCGAAGTTATTTTGAAATAAATATTTTGAAAAATTATTTAAGGTCTGATGGTTGTTTGTGAATGCTATTTGATAGTTAAATAACTGATTATCAATATTGGCCAATGCGCTGATCGTTTCGAAGAGATTGAGATCAAGATTAATTTCCCGAAAACCACTTCAATCCGGTTTGAAAGTTTCGTGAGGAAGACAAGAGCTGGGAATCGAAGATGGGGCAGTGAAGTGCAAGGGCTAATCGCTACTAATCCTAAGGGTGATTCCAAAATGGATGTAGTAGGAGTAGTGCTTTCGGTTCCGTTCGAACCCAGAACGGACTTGTATGGACGAATGCTTTCGGAACATTGTCAGGAGGACGATGAGCATTCTAAGCGAATGTGAGCTAAAAAGATAACGCATAGCCTCGAGCCTCATCAACCAGGAATGGCTAAAATAGGGGAGGTTCACACAAGGCTAAGTGGCTAGCAACCTATTAGGGTAAGGCCATCCCTGTCTAGATGTCTCTTTATTTCTGTTGTGTGGGCGGTTGCTGATCCCAACCGCGGGGTGAACTTATTCAGACTATCCAGTAAGGGGTAGCTCCGGTCTTGTGATACAGGGGATTAGGGTGGATCCTCGGTACGGTGATCTAGACCACGTACTGTGACGGGTGGTACCCCAGTAGCCCTGCCATTGATGGAAATTCATTCTCCCTACGTGCCTTTACGGTTTTGTTTGTATACCTATTAGCTGGAATTTAATAATGTAACAATTTCGGCTATTTGAATAAGTATTTGTATATAGACACTACTATAATATTAAAGGATTTTATAAGAAACGTTTTGGTTATCGTAAGGTAAAACCCCGGCATGTTTATTTGTGGCGTGGTCTTACGAGATACCTTTGATTTCAAAGGATTTTGAAAACTTTAATAATCCAACTGGGTATGTTTTCTCACGCTGGTATTCTAGACTGACTCGGGTGTTATTTAACTATAATGCTCGGGTCAGACCGAGTATTATAGAATACAGATTCAGAATGGACAGCTGTGGAGCTCAGGAGACGAGCTGGATGGCGAGACGTATCACACGTATTTGATAAATATCCTGCTGTGTATGATTAACTGTATGGTCAGATTTGTGAGGACATGATATGATAACTGTCCAGTTGTGTGCTATAGATGTTGTTATACTCTGATGTTGTAATGTATAAACAGATATAGTTCTTTGTTTAAAGATAAGTCATTTATCTATCATATATTGTTCCATTGTGAATGTGAGATTCCGATATTGTTTCTATTTCTTCTTCTACCTACATCTTCTTTAACCCTAACGGTTCGATTTTTCGACATTCGATTGTTTGGCATTTGATAGTGTCGTATTGATGACGATTTTCAGGCGTCGAAAAATCGGGTCGTTATAGATTTATATCAAAGCAGAAGGTTAAGCATGAAACTTGGCTCTGGTGGGGATTACTCACTAGGAATAGAGTCCATAAGTACTCTAGAATGGGTTTGAGTGTAATAATTGATATGAGCGCGTTTTTGTTATTTAATATAAAATTGTTTTTATATTGTGTTGACTTATCGGTTGAGTGTTTATGAATTCTGATCGATATGTGGGACGCCATGTCATCGATGGGGATTTCTAAACTCATAAACAAGATAAACCGATACAGTATTATTTTTAAAATAGGGTAAATGAAATAATGTTGCCCAAATTATTATTTTATATAAAAGAAATAATTTTGTAAATTATTATAATATATGGTCGCTTGGTTGTTAGGAAGTGATAATATTAAATTATTGTCATTGTTGTTATGGTAATTGAAACAAGGAAATAATGGTATAACCAAAGATTAGGAGATAAATTCATTTAACGAATGAAATTTATAAATGTGAATTGTATTGTGATTTATAATTAAAATGAGATAAAATTCCAGAGTAATGTTTGAATATGAGTTGAAAGGATTTGGAATTTGGAAATTTAGTTCCTTTTGAGTTTGAAAATGATTTTCAAAAGGTTTTGGAGAAATAATGGTGATATTATTTGGGAATATTTCTGATTTGGATTTGAAATCTGGTGAGATTTGGGATTCAAAAATATTTGAAATGTTTTTGAAGGAAGTAAAAGCACTAAACTCTTTTGGTCGCTGGAAAATAACTTCGGTGATGATTGCAGCATCATCGATGTTCATTTTCGAGTGTCCAAGAGAGAGATTGCTACCTGGATGTTTTGGATTTGGTGTTTGTTTGCGAAATTGAGTTTGACTTTGAAAATACAAAAGAATAGTTTGATATGGATTATATAAATAATTGATTTCAAAAATGATTTTGAAATACTTAAGTGATTGTTAAAGACTCTGGAGTTTAATTAAAATGTTTAAGTAATGAGTTTAAATTCTAGAAGTTTAACTAAAAATGTTTATGGATTATAAACAGGTTTGGAAACTTATAAGTTTGGAAATTGCCCGGGATGGAATTAACTTTTAAAAAGTAAATAAAAGTAAGTGTGAAAACAAAATAACCTGGAAGGTAAGCTAATTAATTGAAGTGAATTAAAAGAAGTTAACCAATATAAGGTAAATAAATTGGAGAACTTATAGGAGCTTGAAATCTGAATTAAATTAGAATGTAACTAAACCAAGTTAAATAAAAAGTGAATGTTGAGGAAATAAATCTAAGTAGGCTAAATAAAATAAGTTATTGAAAATAAAATTTATTAGTTGGAAATGAATTTGTGAATGAATAAATGGATTTAAATTTTGTAAGTGAATGGAATTGAAACTGAATGTTGAGATTAAGTTCGAATGGGAATTTAGTCAAGTAAGACTTAATAAAACAAGGTTTTGAGATTAAAATTAGTAAATAACTAATTGATTTAATTGGGTAAGTGAATGAATTGAAAATTTAATTTTGGAATCAAACTGAATTATATTAAGTAAAGAGGAATTGAAAATTTTGGTTTGAGTGGACTAAAAGAACAGAGTTCTAAGAATTAAGTTTATTGGAAATCTAAAATAAATTAGTAAGTGGAATTAATTAAAGAAATGACAAATTAAATATGGTTTGAAGTGAATTAAATTCAATATTTAAAAATGAAAGGTGAATTGAATTCAGAAAGGGAATTGGAAATTCAGTTAAATGAAATTAGATGGTGAAGTTCTTAAGTAAATTTGGTATTGAAAATACTAAGTTAATAATGGGATGAAAATTAAACTGAAAGTTGTGAAATGGGATGGTTGTGAATAAGTGAATAGAAATCAAAATAATGTGAATAAAAGAGAATTGTTACAGTTAATAATCAATGGATATAAATACGTAAGATGTATGTATATTATTTTATTCGCATGGCGATTTGATCCAGATTCGAGCACAGAATTTCGAGGTAGTTATACCGATCCGAGTTGGGATTTTTCACTCGATTTTCTACGGGGAACCCTGAATATGGATTTTTGATTGATTTTGAAAATTCTCTATCGTAGTTTGTGACTATGCAAGGAGAATGACGGTTTCTGATCAAGAAACCAGATCTGAGTCCGCACTTGATTTCGGTGGACAATACTAGTTCGGAAGTGAAATTGTATGATCGAGTGGGCGATCGGATTGGAAATTGCGTACGGATGATATATGTTCATCGTACGGACTTGAATGAAATAGATATTGAAACTTTTCTAAAGAAATGTGCAAAATGATTTTGATTTATGTGATTGGGCATTATTGCGAAGTAGGATATACAGGTGTTTTAAAAGCAAAAGGAAATTGGGATCTTTGGTTTTAGAAGATAAATTTGAATTGCTCGACAAAAGGTATGTATTTAAATTTCTATATGAAATTTGATGATTTTCTGATCTAGCCACTTGGCGTTTTTGTTTTATTTTGAAATTTGGAGGCCCATAGAGGCATATTGTAGTTGTACCGATCTAGCCGCGCAAAGGAGACGTGGGCAAAAAATTTAGGGAGTTAGAAAATTGTGAGAAAATTCTGATAATTTAAAATTTGGTTTTAAATTTAAATTTGAATTGTTAAGCGAATAATATTGTTTGAAACCTTGGATGAGATGGGAAAGTTAGTAGAGTGATAATGTATCTTAAATGAAAGATTGTTTTGAGTATTGTTAAAAACGGTTGGGTTTTGGGAAAGTGGACGGGTTACGAACCATTCTTCTTAACTAGTAATTTTGGGGACGAAATTCTTTTAAAATGGGAGAAATGTGACGACCCTAAATTTCTGGATATTTGAAATTAGAATATTTAATTGATTTTAAATATTTGAAAGTTAGTTTAACTTGAATTTCAAATATCACTATGAATTTGACAAATAAATTATTAAATTTAATTATTGAAGTTTGGTAAAATATTTAATCTTCGGTTTTATGCTTGCTAAAAATATTTCAAAAGGACTTTTAAAATTTATGTGGTTAATACTGAAAATAATAGAACATTTAAAATTAAATTTAAAAATGATTTGTTCAATTTTCAAAATATATCGTTTAAATTGATATTTAAAAATAGCCTTCCGAGGCACAGTCTTCGAATTTGACGAAACAAATTCTATTGGATCCGCAATAGTGTATTATTATCGGATTTCAATTTTCATAGCATTCGGAGTTGTCATGTGATCGTATGATAGATAAATGCACTGAATCTATAGCGAAAATTTAATATAATAGTTGGGTCCAAAAAGCTATCTTTTTCATACGATTGAATTAGGACTCGAAATTTTTTCCATTGTGTTCGGAATAGGGGTTAACATTATAAACGCCTAGCAGCACGCCTCGATAGGAGTTCGAGATTTTGAGTTGCATTTACCGAGATGATTTGAATTCGAAATTGAATTTAAAATATAAAAATTTTGAATCTAATACCGGCAGGCCTTTGAGACATGTAGCATGCCTCTTCTAACACGTCCTACTGCATTCAACACGCGTCTTCTATGTTTTTTTTTTAGGCCGAGCATTTTAAAATAAAATAACTAAATAAGCAGCCAAGCTTCTCTTGATAACAAAATCGAAAATGAATTTCGGTTTAAAAAAAATGGCAGACTCGCAATTCCTTTTAATTAACCTAAATCAAAATTCCCTCTTCAATCGAACCCCTTCTTCAAATAAAAATAAAAATGAAATCTTGATCAAAATTCAAAGGAAGTCAGCGGCTTCGATTTCGACTGGAGAGGAGATTGCGTGCTTGATTCGAGATGGGGGCGCGGCAGCGCCAAGACAAGGGGTGGAATCGCGAGGTGATGGCGCGATGTCGAGCGGAAGATCTGGAAGCATGAAGTCGCGTTCGAGGAGGGGGGTTCGCTATTTGGGGATGATGTGTGGCTGTGTGCGAACAAGGTTCGTGTGGGAGGCCGTGGCTCTGGCGAGGTAGGCGACTCAAGGTAGTCGAGCGGCAGCATTGGAGATGCGCTTGCGATCGGTGGTGGTGGCCGATCCTTATGCGGGTTTGGGTCAGTTCTCGTGGCAGAGGAGGGGGATGTCGGTCTAGCATATCTTGTTTTATCCTGTTATTCTACATATATAAATTGTTTAATAGTTTCCAGTTCACATATATAAGAATAACAATAATAATATAATTTTCACAATGAGGTATAACAGTTTTTATATGTATGTATATATATGTATAGGAATATACAGTAAAGGAAAAATTGACTGCAACTATATACATATTTACACAGCTATTTTTCATTTAAAAATATATAGAAACAGAAAATTTATATATATATATATATATATATATATATATATATAATTTGAAAAAAATAGGAATTTTAAAATGTTTATAAGTTTATAAAAAAATTAGATTTTTAAAATCTATGTGGACTATTTTATATATATATATATATATATATATATATGAAATTTAAAAAATAAAAATAAGTAAATATATATATACACACACATTTTAGATTTACTTGTTTATTTTAAAATAATGGACTTGGTAATTAAATTTGTTCGATTAACTTATATAATTTATTATAGTTACTAAAAGATTTTTTAAAAAGCGAAATTATTAGGTTATTAGTTAATTCAATTTATTAAATGGTAATGGATTATTCGAGTTAGTTCAAATGTTGATAAACCATATAATGTTTATACAAGGTCTGAATCGTGAAGAGACAAGCGGGTTTGGATCGAATTGCAAATTAAAAAGAAAAGGTGAGTTAGTCTCACTCATTTGGGTTACTGGTAAAATTTAAATAATTAAATTTAAATTATTGGTTGTTTATTTGAATTGATAATTTATTATCAGCTTGGATGTGTGTATTTGTGTGTATTAGAGTGATTGATTTCCTGCATTATATAGCGGATAAGACCCTATGCGCTCCGCATAATAGCGGATGACCCTTTATACCGCGATATCCCGCCTTGAGCGGGATTGGTATTTTAAATTGTTGTGCTAACATCTGTGGATGCAGGGAAACAGGTTGGAGGGATCCAATTGGATTCCTCAAAACGTTGAATTTATTTTATATTCAATGATGTGATTTATGTGATAATCTGTGATGGTTATATTGATTTTATTGGTATCTGAAATTATCGAATGCTATGGTTTGGCTGAATATATTTGGATTTTTTATTTTGAAAAGAGATATTTGAGAGAAATATTAAGTAAAATAATTTTAGATAAATTAAAGAATGAATTCGGAAAAAAATAAAGGTTTGATTTTAAATTCTGTTAAATAAATGCTAGGTATGGAAAAGAAAAATATGGAGATTTCAAATAAATGAAATTAAAGGAGTTTTGGAGACTTAAGTGATACTGCTTAAAAATTAAAGGATTTTATTTTAAATTTTAAGATTTAAAATGATTGGGAAAAATTTAAGGGGACGATTTTGAATAAAGAACGAAATGGATATTTTCAGTTTAAAATAAGATCTTGAATCATAAATAAAGAAGTGAGTTTTAGAATTAATAGATTTTGAAATAAATTTGGATAAGTAAAGGAGTAATTTTTAAATAGAGTAAATTTTGGAAATCGATTTGGGAAATTGATTTAGTGTTTCAAACTGTGTTTTTAAAGGGAGAATGAGACTATGGAATTTATAAATGGAGTTTATAAAGTGAAATAAGATATCTGTGGATATTTGGAAGTATAAATTCATGATGGGAATTTGTAAGGAATGAGTAATTTGTTTTAAAAATAAATAGTGGTTTATTTTCAAAAGGTGTGAAAGAAAAGTGTATTTTCCTGAAAAGCCAAGTACGTTTTCAAAACAGATTTTTAAATATAAGTTAAAAGTTTTAAAGTTGTTTAAAGGAATGTTTTTAAGAAATTATTATTTAAGTTATTAAATTTTTAAAGGTAAATATTTATTAAATTAGTTATAGTGGTAAATACTTTAAAAGGTTAATTGGTATTATGTTTTAAAAAGATAATTATTCATATTTATATTTTATAAAGTAGTTTTATTTTAAAGATAGTTTGGCTAAAAATTTATTTAAAAACTTGTATAGAATTTTGTAACTCTTATTTTAAAATTTAGTTTGGCTTAACTTTTATTTTAAAAATTAGTTTTATATTTTATAAAGTAGTTTTATTTCAAATATTTTTAAAGTATATTTTTGAATAAAGTGTTTAAGTAGTTTTAATTTATATGTTTAAAGTATATTTTAGAATAAAGTGATTTAAATTATTTTTAAAATCTAAAGTATTTGGACTTGGTGATTTTCAGTGGAAATAAACAATATTTGGGAAATTTATTCCGTGAAAGAAAGGTGGTTTGAAACTGTTTTCAAAGGGTTGAAGTAGGGAAAATAGCTTGCGAAGTTATTTTTAAATAAATTATTTGAAAAATTATTTAAAGTCTGATGGTTGTTTGTGAATGCTATTTGATAGTTAAATAACCGACTGTCAATATTGGCCAATGCGCTGATCGTTTCGAAGAGACCGGAATCGAGATTAATTTTTCGAAAACCACTTCGATCCGGTTTGAACGTTTCGTGAGGAAGACAAGAGTTGAGAGAATCGAAGATGGAACAGTGAAGTGCAAGGGCTAATCGCTACTAATCCTGAGGGTGATTTCAAAATGGATGTAGTAGGAGTAGTGCTTTCGGTTCTGTTCGAACACGGAACGGACTTGTATGGACGAATGCTTTCAGAACATCGTCAGGAGGACGATAAGCATTCTAAGCGAATGTGAGCTAAAAAGGTAACGCATAGCCTCGAGCCTCATCAACCGGGAATGGCTAAAACAAGGGAGGTGCACACAAGGCTAAGTGGCTAGCAACCAATTAGGGTATACCCATGTCTAGATGTCCCTTTATTTCGGCTGTGTGGGTGGTTGTTGATCCCAATCGCGAGGTGAACTTATTCGGACTATCCAGTAAGGGGCGGTCTTATGATGCAGGCGATCAAGGTGGATCCTCGGCACGGTGATCTAGACCACGTACTATGACGGACGGTACCCCAGTAGCCCTGCCATTAATGGAAATCTATTCTCCCGACGTGCCTTTGCGGTTTTGTTTGTATACCTATTAGCTGGAATTTAATAATGTAACAATTTCGGCTATTTGAATAATTATTTGTATATAGACACTACTATAATATCAGAGGATTTTATAAGAAATATTTTGGTTATTGTAAGGTAAAAACCCGGCATATTTATTTGTGCGTGGTCTTACGATATACCTTTGATTTCAAAGGATTTTGAAAACTTTAACAATCCAATTGGGTGTGTTTTCTCACGCTGGTTTTACAGAATGACTCGGATGTTATTTAACTATAATGCTCAGGTCAGACCGAGTATTATAGAATACAGATTCAGGATGGATTGCTATGGAGCACAGAAGACAAGCTGGATGGTGAGACGTATCACACGTATTTGATAAATATCCTACTGTGTATGCTTAAATGCATGGTCAGATTTGTGAGGACAGGATATGATAACTGTCCAGTTGTGTGCTATAGATGTTTTTGTACACTGATGTTGTAATTTATTAACAGATATAGTTCTTTGTTTAAGGATTAGTCATTTATCTATTATATATTGTTCCGTTGAGAATGTGAGATTCCGATATTGTTTCTATTTCTTCTTCTACCCTATCTTCTTTAACCCTAACGGTATGATTTTTCGGTATTCAATTGTTTGGCATTTGATACAGTGACGTATTATGATGATTTTCGGGCGTCAAAAAATCGGATCGTTACATCTTGACTCCAAGTTCTCTTACTATCTTGAGTCCCGCAATCAACGCTTCATATTTAGCGTCGTTATTTGTCAACAGGAATTTTAGCCTCAAAGTCTAACATATCCTCTGCTTTTTGGGGTTACAAGAATCACTCCTGCCCCATGATCATGTTCGTCGAAGGCTCCATTTACGTATAACTTCCATTAGGATAGTTGGACCAAATCTTTTTCCCCTTCTCTATCCCAAACGGTAAAATCGACAATGAAATCTTCCTATGCTTGTCCTTGGATTACCTTTTTAGGCTATTATGTTATACTCATCTTGGCTCAGGTCGGTATTACATTTTATCAATCTTTCCGAAATCTCGGTTCGACGTAGAACTTGCATCAACGGCTAATCATTCAGCACTTCATCAAACATCGCAGAGCAAGTGTAACTCTAAAACTGGCAAGACCGGCCCATGAAAACAATATAGGCCAAAAATCCATCGACCAAAACAAACGTCTATAACCTCACTATCCTATGGTCTCCTCCACCCAACTCTACAGGTAACTCAATGCAGCCAATAAGCTTCTTGGCATCTTCGGTAAATCCCTGAATAGGACATTTACAAGGCTTCAGATCATTCTCGCTGATCTGCATCTGATCAAAAGTCTTTTTGAAAAAAAAATATCAACCGAGCTTCCACGATCAATAAGGATGCGATGCACTGTTGCTAGCCTAACAATGGCCATAGTCACCACAAGGTCAAGCATCGGCGCCTACAACCCTTCAGCATCATTGTTTCTAAACGATATCATCATTCATCGTCCTATGTTGCTTCGTCGAAGTTCCATCCTCTATGCCGAAACATGTTTCTTAAAGC
This sequence comes from Allium cepa, assembly GCA_030765085.1. NCBI lineage: Eukaryota > Viridiplantae > Streptophyta > Magnoliopsida > Asparagales > Amaryllidaceae > Allium > Allium cepa. The sequence continues at coordinate 622,518,105 of CM060942.1, forward strand.
GCATGCCTCAACGAGCTGTCATATCTTCCCATCACAGTTCTCCTCTCAAGCTATCTTAGCTCCTCTCCACTAAACCCAAACCGATCCTTTGGGCAATTTGCCCTTGGGGTATGTCATTTGTCTGTCCGCCAGCCTGTGGGTTCATAACGTACTGCGGTTTTTTCTTTTTAATCAAATCCTCGATCACATTGAGACCCTCAAATGTTGGCATTCATTAGTATTATGCTCAAGCGTTTCATGAATGCGACAAAACTTCGCCGAAAGCCTTTTTTCTTCAGTTGTCTCCCTCCAAGGCGGTTTCTTATAGTTTTCAGTACCTTTCTTCAGCTTTTATATAAAATATGATTGTTATGCCAAACATGGATCATGCGTGTACTTTCTTTCCAAAATTGGCATATTTTTAGAAGCAAATGCAACTAGTAGTGATAGTAGAGAAGAAACATTTTCTCTTTGCTATGCTCTTCTTAATTATTTATTTTTTGGTTATTTGACTTTAAAATCCCTTATAATCTAAAATTATCTTTCAAATTCTTTTATATCGATATCAACCTCGATTGATTTTATTCCCGTATAAAGAATAATTGTATTTAATCAGAAGTCATAGAAATAGGATCGTCATACTTGTTTATATTTTGTTCCTTTTTATTTTTGAATTCATGTTAAATGCTTTAAAAATTAATTTTGTTGGCAACACAATAGGTTTAAGGGTGGTATCTCTTAGTTTGAAATAAGCATTTGATTACATTTTCGAAAGCAAACGACAATTCTTAATTATAAATAAAAGTTTGCTTCTAATAAATTTATAATAACATCATGATTTCTCTCGTTGCACTATTATTTTCAATTCTCTTATTTAATTTATAATTAAATGTTTTTTTAAAACTTGATAATATCATGTAGCTGTTTTAGAGGAGTATTTGGATATTTGTAGCCACTTTTAAATTCATAAAAATATATCAATTCATTGCTGTTACACTTTTAGTTTTATATACGCTAATCACTCTCCTAGAAAATATTTATTATTCCATCCATACATCGTTTGTTTAATTAGAAGTAGAAAGCATAAATTGTCAACTTCAAATTTTATTCGTATAAATAATACTTACCCAAATAAAAATAAGTAAATCTAAAATTTTGATTTAATCAAATAAATGTAATCAATTAATATCATTTAATTCAATTAAGAAATGTTAAATTTCAGAAGAAGAAAAAATAAGTAAATATCTCAATTATATTAACAAAAAGAAAAAAATTATCTTCGTTTTAAATATATCAATAAAAAAAATAGATAACAACTACAAGTTCGATTAATTTATTTATCAAAATAAATTTATACTACATTGCATAACAAATCCTATCTTTTTATCCATATAAACAAACAGAACATTTTGTTTTTACAAATAGCATCAAGTAATATTCAGGATGACTGCCGCTTAAGTGCAGAATGCCAAGAAATATTAAAAATGACCGCCATGCGATTGAAAAACATCATCTAATATCCAGCAGTATTCAAAATATAAAAACAGAAAGATATAATGAGTAAGATGTTACTTCTACAAAACTCAAGAATTTTTTTGTTCTAGGAAGACTAAAAATGCAAAAGGCTCATTTATGGTTAACTAGCGTTTATGCTGTCTGAAGTAGATTCAGTATACCAACTAATTTACACTTCAAAATATCACTATACGCTCAAATTTTGACAAATGTGGTTACACGGATATGGAATAGTTAATCAACCACTCAAGATACAATGGCTGCCTATATACCAACTGCAGAGTGTTGGTATTGGTAAGCTGAAGTAAATTTGACAGCATACAATATGACTCAAACAACAATGTTTCCACAATTAACAAAAGCATAAGATAATGGGACTACATTGACCCTGAAAATCCATAGATCAAAACAAGTTTAAAAATGATTCGAGGAACAACCATCTAAGTTGGATGAAACCTTTTACTTATTTGTTATCAGACCAAGTTGTAACGAAGAATAAATTTCAGCACCTGTCTCCAATTTCTGTATCCTCGTATGCCTCGTGAAATCTCATCAATCGATCATAATGATTTTGGTAAGTGAAACTCACTAGATCAAAAAAAAATCAAAGGTTGAATCAAAATGGTACATGGAGACAGAGGATTATAACTCACTTGTCATCTTCATCGTCGTCGTCGTCATATCCTTCTTCGTTGTCAACATCATAATCAACCTCATCATCAGCAGAAATATCCAGTAAGTTAGCCTGACTCTGTTTAAACTGGACAATAACCTCTTGAGCTTCAGATATAAGAGCACTCTTTGCAGCTTTAACTATTCCACTTTTATCATCAACCTCAGCCTCGCCTTTAACTACTCTACTGCTACAAGCATCATACTTCCTCCTTGCTTCTCTATTATGAAGCTGATCGATATACTTCTCATGCAGTGCCATGTTTTTTATCTTCTTGAGGACTACAGGACTAGGGTCGTTCGATTTAGCGAATCTCGATAACCTTTTGTTATGACTGCAAGATGAGATTCCTTGAGGACTAATAATGGTCGAATTAGCGTCGGGTGAAAGCATGACAAGTTGAACTGGAGAAGTTTCAAGAACTGAAAAGTAATCTGCTTCTTGATTTTGATCGTCTGCGGTGTGTTTCCTTAGCAAATGCCTTACGGTTTTCTGTGCAACGAGACTCTTCTTTTTGTTGCTCGATTTTCGAACAGTTGTGTTTGGAGGGATGATAGGTTTATTATCGGTTAGACTGAAACTTGCAATTGGAGACATGCAATGACTCTTTTTGGCCTTTGATCGAGGTTGCGGATGAGGTGGTGTACTGAGGCTGTTGTTGACTCGATCGAAGCATTCTTGAGCTGATTTTCCTGGTACCTATAAATGATTTTTATTTAACATGTCAACTACTGATATAATTGTGATTGAATACAGAAAATTGTATCAACTACTGTATCATTCATCAGTGAGACGGATATATTTGAACATAACAGTGATGAAATGTAAAATATTGGCTAACCATTTGCTCTAAGAAAAGATGAAATCTACCAGAAAAATATCTAATTTAGAGATAATGCGAAAATAAAGATTTTATGATAAGTCATTCATGAAAACAAGTTCTCATGGTTGACATTGATTACAAAAATTCTTTATCTTGCAGTCTTCACCTTAAACTACTGTGTCTTTCAATTTTCATGAAACCATCAAAACTATGCTTGCTGGTCCATGATAACTGATAATATAAGTTAACCCAAAACCTTCTTTGTCGCCATATAAGAAAAAAGAACGAACGAAAAGGATGCGGCGAAGCCAAGAATTTAAAGAGGCTAACCACCAATAATGTGTTGTATTCACAGTACACATCTGTAAAGTAAACTATATCTAATTTTTATTAGTCTATAATACAGAGCAGAGACATGCTAATTCAGCTACATAAGTTATCATGTGGAAACCTATATGTTTTTAAACGATACATAGCTATTCATGTGTTAGTAATAGCTCAAACTGCAGCTTAAGCAAAAAAGAATCCATGATGTTTTTCAAAAGTATCATGATTAGTAACAATAATATGACCTGGAAATAAAATTTTGAATGGATGTTGTTAGCGAGTGGACAAACTTAAAGCATATTAAGTCCCATTAAAGCTGCAGTTGGTTTTAAATTGTGTGAAAAGAATAAGAATTGGTGTCTATCTAGCATTGACTGGGCACAAGATAAGGAAGATGTCCAAAATACAACAATAATCACACCTAAAAAGTTCAACCCATCAACATTTTTTAGTACTTATTTGGACATTTGAATGAGGAAAAGATTGTGAGTTAATCATGAAAGACGTTAGAAACATACCATCCTAGCAACCTTTTTCCAGAAATGAGGGGAAGGATTAGCAACAAGATAAGCCTTCTGCAATGCAAAATCTTGCTCCTGAGACCATTCGGCTAAACCACTATAGTGTCCTTCCTTTGCAGGTACACTATCAATCTCTCTTTTGTGAATCATTTCTCTGTTTCTCTTCTTACTCACTTCAACACCTACACTTATCTTAGATTGATCACTCAAAATATCGGATATATTCCCATCTTCAGGGACATTCAAATCTGAATCAACATTGTCATTTTCGTCAGATAATTCATCAGATTTCACATTCTCATTATAGTCTACAGCTTTTTTTGAGTACATTAGCCACTTTTCTTTTTTGCATTCAAACTCATCATTCAGTTCGTTAGCATTCAAATTATGTTTTCCCCTTGGCTTCTTCTTTTTGCATCCTGTGCTTTTGCAACTATCTTCGCTTCTCGTATTCTCATTTCTATTAACTCTAGATGACCCTCTCTTCTCCTTCTTGCATTCATCTTTGTAAAATACCGACTTTTCATCCACGTTTTCTTTTCCAATAGACTGAAGTGGACGTCTTTTCTCACTTCTGCAGCCGGAACCTTCTTTTCCAACTTTTTTGCATTTCCCTCCATCCACATTTTCTTTCTCCGAAATCCTGCTTGATCTCCTCTTCTCTTTACCATCATGACTCAATTCAATTATACGACCATGTTTCGCGTTCTTCTTTGAAGACCCATCAAAATTCTCAATTGATCTCAATGGTGTTACAGTTGAGCATTTCGTCAAACGCCCCTTACGACTTTTCGCAAGAACCGAACTTTGAGTCAGATTCGTCGATATTGAGGGTTTATTTACTGTTTTAGGCGTGGTTAAAGTCAAATTTTCGGATTGAGGATGAAATCTAGGAGATTTTCGGAGAACGATTTGGGTTTGATAAGAGCGAAGACGAGTTTTGTATTGCTCGTTGCTTGCAATGGATCTGCTTGGAGTTGATTCCGACATTGGAATTTCGAGAGACAAGCTTCTGCGATATAAATTGGAAATTTTCAAACTTCAGTTTAAAAAAACTTGGTTCTTAGGTTTTTTGGATAATTTTGGGGATTTGACATTTTGCAGAAATGCACTCGCACTTAAGATCCGTTACGTTTCTAAACCCCGCCGATATTATTTTTGAATACAATATTTTATTGTACGTATTAAAAAGGCCTAGGGTGTTCGCCAATGGCCCAATATTTCATTTTTCATACTGTAGGGAGTGCAAACGAACGACAATCCGCATCAAGCTGTGAGGGATGTCATTTTTTTCCGTCGTAATTTTATATTGAAATGGACTAAAAATCCGTCCTTCGCACACCGACATGGTATACTATATAAGTTGCATATAAATGTAAATTCCAATAAAAGTTGATCTTTTTACTTATAGTTAATGCTATACGAAAGCTTCATTTTTTTCTGTAATATGTTATACATGAAAGACAGTATACCATGGTTGAATTGAAGTATAGTTGTACGGTTTGTTGATGGCAATGAATTTGAATGTTAAAAATTAGAGCTGTGTTGGGCTCACTCCGTCAAATAGCGATTATCATCTCAAGCTCGGATAAAATCCTTGCTTTCCTTTTTAAATTTAAATTAAATGAGGGTCCCACCAGCAAGAACTTGACCAATCATGAATAAGTACATTGCAACCTTGTAAAAACTATATAGTCTACTATGTGGAAGTTGGATCCAGTGTTTTGCTTGTATTGTTTATTACACAAAAACATCGTGTTAGAAAATCAAATCTACGGTTTCGATGACAACAACTATACAATAAAAATCAAATATGCATGTATATTTCTATTTACAGGTAATTGCTAAAGTAACATCACTAGAGAGACAAGAACGAAGTTCAAAGAACAATTACAAGAGACGACAATTCGATAGGATCAGTAGAGCAATAACAAAGATGCACAAAAAGCAACATGCACAGGATCAGACGTCTGGGTGCATTAGCCAGACATCTGAATAAATCCTTTGGATTACAAACCAAATAGAATCAGACATCTGATTGATGTACTCAGACATCTGAAAGGCTACTATATACAAAAAAATATATAGAGCCAGATGTCTGAGACATATTCCAGACGTCTGGAACTGAACTCGGTTTTTGAAAGTCAAATAACAACTCCCGCATTTGAAAAGACATCTTCGATTCTCTTTGCTGCAACTCTTCATCGCCATCAGAAGCGACCATAGAACACTTGTTAATGGATGCAACCACTCAATGAATCTCTCTACCACAATAAATAACATCAAGAATCCAAGAGAAGAAGTCACCTTACTTGTGCTCTTTACTCTTATCCTCTGACGCATTCTTGATCTATAGCAATTATATATTTGTATTTCACTCTTCCATATATTCAGAAATCTTCAATCAATATTCTCTATATATATATATTGGAAGCATTTGTACTTAATAGTCAATATTTGTGTTATAGAACACACACTTGACAAGAACAAGCTATTGTAACCAAGCCTAATCCTCCGGACGAAGTGAGGGTGTTTGATAGTCGAATTCCGAAGGGGAGCTTCGAGACTGGACGTAGGATGGGAGGTCCGAATCAGTATAAAATCCTAGTGTGCTTAGTCTATATTTTACTATATTAATTTTATATTAGTTACATCATATAGTTAGTCACATATACTTGCATATACACTACACGATCCATCCTATAGACTTTCAATTAGTATCAGAGCAAGGTTTGATCAAAGTACTGTAACAGTTTTGAATCATCTTAAAATGGCAAGTATTTTTCAAGAAGGACAATCCACAGCACGACCCCTACTTTTTAATGGCTCTAATTATACATATTTCTCAACACGTATGAGAATTTTTATGGAAGCTAATGGTCTAGAAATTTGGTCAGCCACTCAAGATAAATATGAAGCACCTACTACTGCTATGAACACATGGACCGATGCACAAAAAAACAGTGGCTTCTAATAATGCCAAAGCTATGAATGTTTTATTTTGCTCATTAGATAAAAATGAATTCTCACGTGTCATACTATGTAACACTGCATTTGATATTTGGCGCACTTTACAAGCCACACACAAAGGCACAAACAAAGTTAAACAAACCAAAATTTCAATTTTACAAAATCAATTCTCATCATTTAGAATGAAACAAAATGAACCTATAGTAGATATGTACTCTAGATTTCAAACCATTCAACGAGATTTAATGGCATTTGGAGTCAAATTTACAAATTTTAATTTAGTATCTTGAATACTCAATTCTTTAACTCTAAAGTGGGAAAGAAAAGTATTAGCTATCGAAAAAGCTAATGATCTTTCAGCACTCTTAGTTGAAGAATTAATAGGAAATTTAGTGTCTTATGATGCTAATTTGCAGGCACGAAAAGAACTAAATTCGGAAAAGAAGAACATAGCATTCCCAGCAACAAATCAAGACTCCGACTTAGACGAAGAAGAAATTGTATTTATTGCCAAAAATTACAACAAATTCAAGAAGTTAAGGAAAATGACTAAATTTCAAAAAGGAGGAAAATCAAGCTCAACGAATCAAACATCAATCAAATGTAATGAATGTGATCAATTTGGACATATGAAAAAGAACTGCCACAAGCTCAATAATGATAAAAAGAAGAACAAATTTGAAAAACTCAAGAAGAAGAAGGCCTTCAAAGTAACATGGGATGACTCGAATTCCTCATCATCTGAAAGTGATAGTGATAGCGATAGTGACAGAGAACAAGCTAATGTGTGTTTTATGACACAAACTGATGAAGTATGTCCCGAACTTAGCTATGACGAATTATTAGAACTTAGCATGGAATTAGATGATAAATTTAGATAAATTAAAAAATTGAACAAAGAGCATATAGTCAAAATAAATAGACTAGAACTTGATGTAGGAATGTTAAAAGATGAAAAAATTATCTTAGACGAAGAACTAGAATTATCTCAAGAAAAATTTAAAAATAATTTGGTAGAAAGTGAGGCTATTGCTATTGATTTTAATAAAACTAAAATAATAAAAGATAATTTGATAAAATAAAATGTCAACGTGAAGAGTAATATTGAAATTTTGAAAATTAAAAATTTAGAATTAAAAGAAAAATTAGATAAAATTACAAATAATGTTTCTAAATTTAATAATGGAAAAAAAGATTTGGAAAATCTTATCAAAACTTCAAAACCATCAGATAATAGAAATGGAATAGGATTTAAAAATACTCCTAAACAAAAAGAAAATGATGCTAAGAATTATAGTTATAAAAAGACTAAAAGTTTACCTAAGTCTAATACGAATATAAAAAATATGAAAATTTGGATTCCTAAGACAAATAATAATTTGATTAGAAAAAAACATATTAATATTTTTTTTAAAAATGTTGTCCACAATAAAAATTATATTTATAAAGGTACCAAATCATCTTGGGTATGGCTACTTTCTCCTAACATTTAGGACCCTAACAAAATATATGGGTACTAATTAAAATATCTTGTATTTTGCCGGCACCCAAAATAAAAAATAAGAAGAAATGGATACTAGACAGCGGATGCTGCAAACATATGACAGAAAATTCAAAAATGTTGTCAAATATAACATACATCGATGGTGGAACGGTAACGTTTGGAGATAATTCAAAAGGATGTGTCGTAGGCATTGGAGAAGTCATCGACTCTGGTATTTCTAACTCTCTTAGTATTACAAATGTTTTATTAGTAGAAAATTTAAAACACAACCTACTAAATATTAGTCAATTATGCGACAAAGGTTTTCATATAAATTTTGAAAAAGAAAGATGTAATATTTTCGATAATAACAAAGAATTTGTATTTGAAGGTTTCAGAAACAAGAATATTTATGTATTAAACATGAATATAAATACAAATTCAAATTTATGTTTAACAGTGAAACACGATGATCCATGGTTATGTCATAAACGATTTTGCCATATCAATTTGAAATTTATTAATAAATTAGCAAAATATGAGCTAGTTAGAGGTTTACTAAAATAAATTACAAAGCAGAAAATTTATGTGACGGTTGTCAAGTTGAAAAACTAAAGAAAAGTTCTTTTAAAAATAATATTTCTACAAAACAACTATTAGAATTATTACATTTAGATTTATTTGGTCCAACGCAAATACGATCTATAAATCACAACAAATATGTTTTCTTAATAGTTGATGATTTTTCAATAAAAACATGGACTTTATTTTTAAAACATAAAAGTGATACCTTTGGTATGTTTAAAATATTTGCTAAAAGAATTAAAACACAAATGGATTTGAAAATTAAAAATATTCGAAGTGATCATGGCGGAGAATTCGAAAATGATCTTTTTACTAATTTTTGCGATAAGAAATGAATAAATCATAATTTTTCTTTTCCTCGCACACCTCAACAAAATGGTGTAGTAGAAAGAAAAAATCGTACGTTACAAGAATGTGCATGAACACTACTAAATAGTAGCGGTCTACCAAAACGTTTTTGGACTGAAGCTATTGCCATAGCTTGTTATGTGTTGAATCGAGCAACCATACGTTCTATGACTAAACAAACTTGTTTTGAAATATTTTTTGGAAGAAAACCTAAATTATCATACTTTAAAACTTTCGGATCAAAATATTTTATATTAAATACAAAAGATAATTTAGGAAAATTTGACCCGAAGGCCGATGAAGGAATCTTTGTTGGATATTCAGATCGCAGCAAAGCATATAGGATTTTTAATAAACGAAATAATACTATTGAAGAAAGTTTACATGTCTCGTTCGACGAAAAATTTCTTAACCATCATACTAGTGATGATGAAGAAATAATTCCAATAACAAATGTAACAAACTATTTTGATAATAAGACAAATGTGCAAAATAATACTTTAATATCATCCCCTAGAATTCTTGAGGATCATCCAAAAGATAATATCATTGGAGATCTTAATTCTAGAGTAACTAGAAATCATCTTAATCAAATAAGCCATATAGCATTTGTGTCAAATTTTGAACCAAAAAATCATAAAGAAGCTTCAAATGATAATTTTTGGATAATAACTATGCAAGAGGAATTAAATCAAATTGAACGTAATAATGTTTGGGAATTAGTACCAAGACGATGCTTTGGCTCCTCGAGAGCCCACGAACATGGAAATATACGGTCTCTACTTAAACCATGGAAGGATAACAAGTCAGAAGATCGTAAAACTCCATCGCCATCTAAATAAATTATAATTGTATATGTATCTATGTTTATTTGTTATTTTGTTTAAAATAAATAATGATACATTTTGTTTTAAAAAAAATTAGAAAATCGAGAAATAAGCAAAACCATTAAATTTTAGACTATGTTTAGAAAAATTGCCTATTTCAGACGTCTGGATATGGACCTCAGACGTCTGACATTCTGATATACCTCTATTTTTATGCACTATGCATATGTCAGACGTCTGTTATACCCCTCAAACATCTGAAAATTTGCTCTGCCTCCTCGAAATTAAAATCAGACTATTTCAGACGTCTGAAATTCGATCCAGACATCTGAATTATGTCTTTGCCACTAAGTTTTAAAAACTCGACCTATTTCAGACGTCTGATATTTTACCCAAACGTCTGGAAAAACTCTCTGACTATCAATTTTTTAAAAATTTGATCAAACCAGACGTCTAGCAAATAAACCAGACGTCTTAAGTTATCTACTGTATTCAAATTAGGGCAAAGCAGACGTCTGATTTAGATTCCAGACGTCTGAAATTCAATCGACACTTTAAATTAACCCAGATAACATCATATATTTTTACTTTCATCTTTTTTTTCAACCTCGATTTCTCCATTAGCGATTTTTCTGTCAAAATCTTCTTTTTACGCGAGCTCAATTCACAATGCCTCCTCGAACTAAAAATCCCAAGATATCCAAACGAAAACAAGACCAACCAACATCATCTTCAAATCCTCAAGTTTGCTCGGATGATCAAATTGAAAGATGGATGAATAGAGCACCACACTCAATCAAGAGATATGAGGATATACAAAAGAAAAGGCTTCACACAGGCCCATTCTATAATCTGCTTAAATTTCCAATGTATAATTTGGATGAAATGTGTGAGAATGCTGGACTAGAAACATTAATTTCGTTCACTCCTAACGACATCCAAATCGATCAATTGGCAATAGTTCTTTTCTATGCAAATTTGGATAGCACTTCAGTCTGGAACACTGAAGATGAAGATAATTGGCTATGGTCTAGCTTGTATGGCAACACGATTAGACTCACTCTTGGCATAATTGGTAGAATACTAGGATGTTCTGACACATGCGAAGATTTATACAATATTCCCGATATGCGCTTCAAATCAAAAAATAGTATAACACATCAAATTTGGGAAGATGGTATGCCAAAATTTGTCTATAAATATCTACGTCCAAAAGCACGACTTCCTACTCGAATGATAATCAACACCATCGTTCCACGTATGGGAAGTCATAAGCAAATAACCGAGATAGAGCACAAAGCCTTATATGCTCTATTTAGCAGAACAAGGGTAAATTGGTCCAAATTTATCTTTGACGAGCTCAAACATTTTTGGACTCGATCACGACCATCAATTATCTACCCAACGTATATTATGAGACTTCTTCGGGCACACAACATCCCTTCCTACCTATCGACTTTTGAAGAAATCTCTCCAAAATATGTCTCCACCAAGTTTTTCTCACTTATGCAGTTACCCGATATTCCCCCAGAATTTATATCCTTTGAAGATTGAACGCACAATCGTCAAACCAGGCAAGTTGAGCCTCCACCTCAACCACACGTTGAACCATCTCAAGAGGAGGAACATCATCGTGAAGTAACCCCACCTCCTCCTGCATCATTTGATTATCCACGTCAGGAAGAGATTGTGGAGACTCGAACAGAAACATATCCAAATGAAAACATTCGAGATCTCACCCTTCGAAATCAACATATTTTATCTCAAAAACTTTTGGCTAAGCGAATTGACAACTTCGAAACATCATTTGCTACACGCCTAGCAACAGTTGAAGAATCACTTTCAATTGTCCTATTGGTTCTCAAAGAAGTACTCTAACGGGTTCGCGGTCCAACACCACCTTTTGAAGATTGGCCAACCCCAGTACCTTCTCCTCCCGCAAAACATTCCAAACTTTCTGAGGATGTACCTCTCAAATAAGCTTTGACATCTCCTACAAAGGCAAGCACTTCTCAAAAAGAAGAAACAGGGGATAATCAAGAAAAAGCTTCTCCGAAGGAATCATAGATTTTAGGACTTTAGGATTTCAAATCTTTTACATTTGCTAAAATCTATGAATGTAATCAATTTCGAACTGTTAATGAAATTTTCCTTTTGTGTGTTTATCTTTGACGATTGGCTAAAATTTTATAATTCTTTTTGATAATGCCAAAAGGGAAGAAATATAAGTATAATTATAAAACATTAAAAATAAGCACATATTCAAGGGGAGATTTATAAATTATATATAAGAACATTGTATAGTTGTCAACATCAAAAATGGAGAGATTGTTAGGAAATCAAATCTATGGTTTCGATGACAACAATTATACAATGAAAATCGAATATGCATGTATACTTCTATTTATAGGTAATTGCTAAAATAACATCACTAGAGAGACAAGAACGAAGTTCAAAGAATAATTACAAGAGACGACAAGTCAATAGGATCGGTAGAGCAATAACAAAGATGCATAAAAACAACATGCAGAGGATCAAACGTCTGAGTGAATTAGCCGGACGTCTGATTAAATCCTCTGGATTACAAACCAGACAGAATCAAACGTCTGGTTAACGTACTCAGACGTTTGAAAGGCTACTATATACAAAAAAATATATAGTGCCAAACGTCTGAGACATATTCTAGATGTCTGGAACTGAACTCGATTTTTGAAATTCAAATAATAACTGCCATATTTGAAAAGACATCTTCGTTTCTCTTTGTTGCAACTCTTCATCACCATCAGAAGTGACCATAGAACACTTGTTAATGGATGCAACCACTTAAGGAATCTCTCTACCACTATAAATAACATCAAGAATATAAGAGAAGAAGTCACCTTACTTACTTGTGTTCTTTACTCTTATACTCTGACATATTCTTGATCTATAGCAATTATATATTTGTATTTCATGCTTCCATATATTCAGAAATCGTCGATCAATATTATATATATATATATATATATATTGGAAGCATTTGCACTTAATAGTCAATATTCGTGTTATAGAACACACACTTGACAAGAACAAGCTATTGTAACCAAGTCTATTCCTCCGGACGAAGTGAGGATGTTTGATAGTCGAATTCTGAAGGGGAGCTTCGAGATTGGACGTAGGACGTGAGGTCCGAATCAATATAAAATCCTGGTGTGCTTAGTCTATATTTTACTAGATTAATTTTATATTAGTTACATCATATAGTTAGTCACATATACTTGCATATACACTACACGATCCACCCTATAGACTTTCACATTGATGAATAAGGTAGTGCATTAGTCATACCATTTCACATTGATCTGTTACATAAAAAGCAGATGTAGATGGTTGGTCAAAACAGTTTAAATAGGAAGGAAAAACGGTCCGAGACAATAATTATGCATTGGACTTACTGCAACTAAGGTCATATGTAAAAAAATTGGTATAAATGGCACAAATTATGAAGTAATATTGAGAATTAAAATAAAAATTAGATAAAATTACAAATAATGTTTCAAATTAATAATGGAAAAAAAGATTTGGAAAATCTTATCAAAACTTCAAAACCATTAGATAATAGAAATGAAATAGGATTTAAAAATACTCCTAAACAAAAAGAAAATGATGCTAAGAATTATAGTTATAAAAAGACTAAAAGTTTACCTAAGTCTAATACAAGTATCAAAAATATGAAAATTTGGATTCCTAAGACAAATAATAATTTGATTAGAAAAAATCATATTAATAAATTTTTAGAAAATGTAGTCCACAATAAAAATTATATTTAGAAAGGTACCAAATCATTTTGGGTATGGCTACCTTTTCCTAACATCTAGGACCCTAACAAAATATATGGGTACTAATTAAAATATCTTATATTTTGCAAGTACCCAAAATAAAAAATAAGGAGAAATGGATACTAGATAGCGGATGCTCCAAACATATGATAGGAAATTCAAAAATGTTGTCAAATATAACATACATCGATGGTGGAACGGTAACGTTTGGAGATAATTCAAAAGGATGTGTCGCGGGCATTGGAGAAGTCATCGACTTTGGTGTTTCTAACTCTTCTATTATTACAAATGTTTTATTAGTATAAAATTTAAAACACAACCTACTAAATATTAGTCAATTATACGATAAAGGTTTTCAAATAAATTTTGAAAAAGATAGATGTAATATTTTCGATAATAACAAACAATTTGTATTTGAAGGTTTCAGAAACAAGAATATTTATGTATTAAACATGAATATAAATACAAATTCAAATTTATGTTTAACAGTCAAACACGATGATCCATGGTTATGGCATAAACGATTTTGCCATATCAATTTTAAATTTATTAATAAATTAGCAAAATATGAGCTAGTTAGAGGTTTACTAAAATAAATTACAACGTAGAAATTTATGTGACGATTGTCAAATTGAAAAACTAAAGAAAAGTTCTTTTAAAAATGATATTTCAACAAAACAAATATTAGAATTATTACATTTAGATTTATTTGGTCCAACGCAAATACGATCAATAAATCACAACAAATATGTTTTCTTAATAGTTGATGATTTTTCAAGATATACATGGACTTTATTTTTAAAACATAAAAGTGATACCTTTGGTATGTTTAAAATATTTGCTAAAAGAATTAAAACACAAATGGATTTGAAAATTAAAAATATTCGAAGTGATCACGGCGGAGAATTCGAAAATGACCTTTTACCAATTTTTGCAATAAGAAAGGAATAAATCATAATTTTTCTTTTCCTCGCACACCTCAACAAAATGGTGTAGTAGAAAGAAAAAATCATACGTTACAGGAATGTGCATGAACACTACTAGTAGCGGTCTACCAAAACATTTTTGAGCTTAAGCTATTGCCACAACTTGTTATGTGTTGAATCGAGTAACCATACATTCTATGACTAAACAAACTTGTTTTGAAATATTTTTTGAAAGAAAACCTAAAGTATCATACTTTAAAACTTCCGGATTAAAATGTTTTATATTAAATACAAAAGATAATTTAGGAAAATTTGACCCGAAGGCCGATGAAGGAATCTTTGTTGGATATTCGGGTCGCAGCAAAGCATATAGGATTTTTATTAAACGAAATAATACTATTGAAGAAATTTTACATGCCTCATTCGATGAAAATTTTCTTAACCATCGTACTAGTGATAATGAAGAAATAATCCATTAACAAATATAACAAACTCTTTTGATAATAAGGCAAATGTGTGAAATGATACTTTAATATCATCCCCTAGAATTCTTAAGGATCATCCAAAAGATAATATCATTGGAGATCTTAATTCTAGAGTAAGTAGAAATCAACTTAATCAAATAAACCATATAGCATTTGTGTCCAATTTTGAACCAAAAAATCATAAAGAAGCTTCAAATGATAATTTTTGGATAATAGCTATGCAAGAGGAATTTAATCAATTTGAACGTAATAATGTTTGGAAATTAGTACCAAGACGATTCTTTGGCTCCCCGAGAGTCCACGAACGTGGAAATATATGGTCTCCACTTAAACCATGGAAGGATAACAAGTCAGAAGATCGTAAAACTCCATCGCCATCTAAATAAATTATAATTGTGTATGTATCTATGTTTATTTGTTATTTTGTTTAACACAAATAATACTACATTTTGTTTTTAAAAAAATTAGAAAATCGAGAAAGAAGCAAAACCATTAAATTTTAGGCTATTTTTAGAAAAATTGCCTATTTCAGACGTCTGGATATGGACCTCAGACATATGACATTCTAATATACCTCTATTTTTTCGCACTATGCATATGTCAGACGTCTGTTATACCCCCAAATGTCTGAAAATTTGCTATGCCTCCTCGAAATTAAAATCAGACTATTTTAGACATCTGAAATTCGATCCAGACATCTGAATTATGTCTCTGCCTCTAAGTTTTAAAAACTTGACATGTTTCAGACGTCTGATATTTTACCCAAACATCTGGTAAAACTCTCTGACTATCAATTTTTTTAAAACTCGTTCAAACCAGACGTCTAGCAAATAAACCAGACGTCTTAAGTTATCTATTGTATTCTAATTAGGGCAAACCAGACGTCTGATTTAGATTCCAGACGTCTGAAATTCAATCGACACTTTAAATTAACCTAGATAATGTCTTTTTTTTTACTTTCATCTCATTTTTTTTCAATCATGATTTCTCCATTAACGATTTTTCTGTCAAAATCTTCTTTTTACGCGAGCTCAATTCACAATACCTCCTCGAACTAAAAATCCCAAGATATCCAAACGAAAACAAGACCAACCAACATCATCTTCAAATCCTCAAGTTTGCTCCGATGATCAAATCGAAAGATGGATGAATAGAGCACCACACTCAATCAAGAGGTATGAGGATATACAAAAGAAAAACTTCACACAGGCCCATTCTATAATCTGCTTAAATTTCCAATGTAAGATTTGAATGAAATGTGTGAGAAGGCCGGACTAGAAACATTGATTTCGTTCACTCCTAATGACAGCCAAATCGATCAATTGGCAATAGTTCTTTTCTATGCAAATTTGGATAGCACTTCAGTCTGGAACACTGAAGATGAAGATAATTGGCTATGATCTAGCTTATATGGCAACACAATTAGACTCACTCCTGGCATAATTGGTAGAACACTAGGATGTTCTGACGCAGACGAAGATTTATACAATATTCCCGATATGCGCTTCAAACCAAGAAATAGTATAACACATCAAATTTGGAAAGATGAAATGCCAAAATTTGCCTTTAAATATCTACATCCAAAAGCACGAGTTCTTACTCGAATGATAATCAACACCATCGTTCCACATATGGGGCGTCATAACAAATAACCGAGTTAGAGCACAAAGCCTTATATGCTCTATTTAGCGGAACAAGGGTGAATTGGGCCAAATTTATCTTTGACGAGCTCAAACATTTTTGGACTCGATCGCGGCCATCAATTATCTACCCTACGTATATTATGAGACTTCTTCGGGCACACAACATCCCTTCCTACCTATCGACTTTTGCATAAATCTCTCCAAGATATGTCTCCACCAAGTTTTTCTCACTTATGCAGTTACCCGAGATTCCCCAAAAATTTATATCCTTTGAAGATTGGACGCACAATCGTCAAACCAGACAAGTTGAGCCTATGCCTCAACCACATGTTGAACCATCTCAAGAGGAGGAACATCATCGTGAAGTAACCCCACCTCCTCCCGCACCATTTGATTATCCATGTCAGGATGAGATTGTGGAGACTAGAATAGAAACGTATCCAAATGAAAACATTCGAGATATCACCCTTCGAAATCAACATATTTTATCTCAAAAACTTTTGGCTAAGCGAATTGACAACTTCGAAACATCATTTGCTACACGCCTAGCAACAGTTGAAGAATCACTTTCAACTGTCCTATCGGTTCTCAAAGAAGTACTCTAACGGGTTCACGGTCCAACACCACCTTTTAAAGATTGGCCAACCCCAGTACCTTCTCCTCCTGCAAAACATTCCAAACTTTTTGAGGACGAACCTCTCAAACAAGCTTTGACATCTCCTACAAAGGCAAGCACTTCTCAAAAAGAAGAAACAGGGGATGATCAAGAAAAAGATTCTCCGAAGGAATCATAGATTTTAGGATTTTAGGATTCAAATCTTTTACATTTGCTAAAATCTATGAATGTAATCAATTTCGAACTATTAATGAAATTTTCCTTTTGTGTGTTATCTTTGACAATTGGCTAAAATTTTATAATTCTTTTTGATAATGCCAAAAGGGGAGAAATATAAGTATAATTATAAAATATTAAAAATAAGCACATATTCAAGGGGAGATTTATAAATTATATATAAGAACATTGTATAGTTGTCATCATCAAAAATGGGGAGATTGTTAGGAAATCAAATCTACGGTTTCGATGACAACAACTATACAATGGAAATCGAATATGCATGTATAGTTCTATTTATAGGTAATTGCTAAATAACATAACTAGAGAGACAAGAACGAAGTTCAAAGAACAATTACAAGAGATGACAAGTCAATAGGATCGGTAGAGCAATAACAAAGATGCTCAAAAAACAACATGCAGAGGATCAAACGTCTGAGTGCATTAGCCAGATGTCTGATTAAATCCTCTGAATTACAAACCAGACAGAATCAAACGTTTGGTTAATGTACTCAGACGTTTGAAAGACTACTATATACAAAAAAAAATATAGAGCCAGACGTCTGAGACATATTCTAGACGTCTGGAACTGAACTCGGTTTTTGAAATTCAAATAACAACTGCCGCATTTGAAAAGACATCTTCGCTTCTCTTTGCTGCAACTCTTCATCACCATCAGAAGCGACCATAGAACACTTGTTAATGGATGCAACCACTCAAGGAATCTCTCTACCACTATAAATAACATCAAGAATCCAAGAGAAGAAGTCACCTTACTTACTTATGTGCTTTACTCTTATACTCTGACATATTCTAGATCTATAGAAATTATATATTTGTATTCACTCTTCCATATATTCAGAAATCTTCGATCAATATTCTATATATATATATATATATATATATATATATATATATTGGAAGCATTTGTACTTAATAGTCAATATTCGTGTTATAGAACACACACTTGACAAGAACAAGCTATTGTAACCAAGCATGTTCCTCCGGACTAAGTGAGGGTGTTTGATAGTCGAATTTCGAAGGGGAGCTTCGAGACTGGACATAGAACGTGGGGTCCAAATCAGTATAAAATCCTGTTGTGCTTAGTCTTTATTTTACTAGATTAATTTTATATTAGTTACATCATATAGTTAGTCACATATACTTGCATATACACTACACGATCCATCCTATAGACTTTCACATTGATAAATAAGGTAGTGCATTAGTCATACCATTTCACATTGGTCTGTTAAATAAAAAGTAGATGTAGATGGTCGATCAAAACAGTTGAAATAGGAAGGAAAAACGGTATGAGATAATAGTTATGCATTGGACTTACTGCAACTAAGGTCATATGTAAAAAAATTGGTATAAATGGCACAAATTATGAAGTAGTATATAGTTAAAATATAGGAGCAACCAAAAAAATTATTACAAAATAGTGAAGGGATGTTACAAAAGGTAAGAGCATAAATAGATATCGATAATGCAACATGTTGACTTATTGGTTAAAATACAAACGGTTCTTATATAGATGAAATATCAAAAGCTAACATAGTAAATAGCACGTAGACAAAGTTCGAAATGCAAGTACTGAACTAAATATAGAAAACATAAAATGGTATAAATGGACAGTTGGATTTGCTCCGAGTATGAAAATGAATCCTTCATGAGTCTTGGTGCTAGTTACTCTACTTTGACATCCTGCAAAGTCAATTCATTGTGAACATAATTGATCTATTACAAGCTGATATTTTCGCATCATTAAATAATCTATATATATATGTTGTTGGAAATAGTGGTTAGTAGTTGCATTGCAATAGAGGATTTTGATATGGCAGTAGGTGTTTTTTTATTACCGAATGTTTTTAGTATGGAATGTCAAGTATCAAATGATTCTCTAATGTAGTGAAATTTTGATTCTCTAATGCATTGAAATTTTGATTCTCTAAGTTTTCGATTACACTAATGAATATTAATGTGGCTGTAGAGACTTACTTCGATGAAAAATCCTTTTCTTCCTCCCTTCATAGCGGTTGGTAGCTCAGTATGAGCCTTAATTTTTTAGTGGTTGTACTCGGCTCTAAGTCCTACTAAAAATAATAATGTAGTTGGATACCAAAATAGTGGATGTTCAGAGAGTTTAAAACCTAAATTTTGTCCCATAACTTGAGCACTATTTTTCCTTTGTACTCTGCATTAATTGGAACAAAAATGACACGCATAATAGTAAGGAACAAAAAAGAATAGAATGAATAGAAAAACGATCAGTATAATAATCTCCAAACCATGATGATCTGAAATCAAAATTCACTCCTATTCATTTTTTGAGAAAAGCATAGTGTTTTCTAAAATTAAGAAAATGAATATTCCCTAACCATTCCAATTACCAAACGTTCAATGTATTTGTAGAAATCACAAAAGTACAACTAATCAAATGATTAGTATATATTTGCAAGCCATATAAGTCGGTGTACTATATTATAAAATAAAAAATAACGTCTTGTCTGATTCAACTTCATCGGCGGATCACAAACCCTTTTTTCGATTCATTAAGAAGAAAAAACTAAATTATTGCGCATATCCTAATTAAGGCTTCAAAGAATCAATTTGAAAATAGAAATACCAAAAGTTTTATTTTGAAAAATAAACAAAGGACTTTTTTTTTGAAAAATATATCTTGCAATTTATTCATCCAATTTAGCTCTTCAAATTAGAAATAGATATAAAGATTGAGTTTAAAGTCTTTTAGGTTTATTGCTTTCTATACACGCAATTTATTCACTAATCATATTTCTATACACACAATTGCTTTATGCTACTTCTTGTACATTATACATATATCATTTATTCATACTTCAATCCATATCAATGAAGAAGCTTATTTGTAAGGCTTTTGCTATGATTCTGCATATAAGGATTTTTTCTTGTATGTATGTTTGTTTTGCCATGATGAATATTATCATGAATGGTTTTATAAACTGTAAAGGAAGGTTTTTTAAAAAGTTAGTCCTATATGAACACATAAAAAAGAATGTCAAACCGGATCCTTTCCATTACAGTTAAACATAATTGAATAAACTGAATAAAGAAAAAAAGACTCGATAGTCACAGTTGTGGTATGCTTAAATAAGTACCTTTTGGCTATTGCTCCTCATCCTCATTTGGATATAGAATATTGTTGTTGCGATATACATCAATGATATTAGCTATAAAAAATTCCATTTTGTTGGTTAAGTGATTCGACTTTGGTGCGAGAGGCTACAAGTTCAAAACTTGCGTAGCGTGATTCGAACATTTATTAACACATGATTTGTGGTTTGTTGTCCCAGTGACATGTTGTATGTAAGTACCATTTCAAAAAAAAAATTCCACTTTGGCAGATTGGATACAATGGCATGAAATATTTTTGTTATTTTTTCTTTTGATATTGATCCTGCAATATCCAAAAGCGAAGAAACTCAGATAATGCTTAATGAGAAATGTACAGCCATTGCTCGTTATTTTTGTATAGTTTGAAACATATATACCAATTTAGTATCCAAAAGCATTCCAATTATAACAGTGTCAACAACATTTTGATGCCAACTTTTGAAGATGTTGCTGCAAAAAGGATCATTGTTGCATTCCATTTTAAAATATATATTTACCTACATTAACATTCACATATCTACTTACCTACACAATGGCAATGGCGTTGAAGGAAACAAAAATAGAGAAACTGCAGCCATAAGGCATAGAAAGCTTTTAAAAACACATCTAATCAGTATGATTAAGAAGAAGAAGAAAACATAAATTGTAGCAAGATGAGGACAAGACTATTACTTGCAGAAAATCTGGATAGTTGGGCTGAAGATCATTATCAAAAAATAAACAAACATGCATACTCTATATTTCATTATGACAATATATATTGTTGCTAACATGTCGAAGGTGGACAAGCACCATTGTTCCAGTGGTTAAGTGATTCCACTTTGGTACGAAATAGATCACAAGTTTGAAACTTGCGCAACATGATTCGAACATTTATTGACATGTGATATGTTGTATCTAAGTAGCATTTCAAATAAAAACATGTTGTAGGTGTGGGGAATAGTCTACATGAAATGAAATGAAAGAAGTGCAACTTTAATATGCTTTTATGGCAATCTGGTATATAAAAATCAACATGAAAGAAAGTATATTTATCGGATAAGCAAGCAATGTAAAAATCAAAAGCAATATAGCAGGTACTAAATTTTACTACTTCAATCAATGCATTGGTTCGATTATTTATTTTTAGTACAAATGTTGAATACTCGAACCTAATAGGAAAAATCAGCTGCTCTAGTTTAGCGGTAGGAAAATTTTTAGTGAGCATGTTAACAGACGCAAAAATTAGGAAACTAAAAAAATGTCTAGTACATGTTCCTAACATATGTTCTTTTATTTTATTTTACTTTGAACTTGATTTTCAAACATATGATATTTACGGTTTTATAGAAATAAAGAAATGAATTTTTTTTTTTCACCTTTCATTTCAAAACTAGCGAGAAAGATGAGCAGCTAGTTATTTGTAACCTGAATTTGGCTGTTGCAGACTTATGCTTCTTCATCGTCTAATATTATAGATGAAGTCATAGGATCTAATATTCCTACTATTGAATCAGGGTTTGAATTTGGAAATGATTGATTTGCAGAAGTTAAATTGGAGAAATGAATATTGCAATATGTTACCAATTAAAAGGGCTTGAGATGGAAATACGAAGAGAAATTGGAAAACAAAAAACTAAACATAGAGATTAGATGCGATGGTTTTGGGGGGAGGAGTAAGGAAGAAGTTGAAAAAACACAAATCGTGGAAACGTGGATGAGAATAGGTTTGAAGTTTCAAAATTATTATATGAGAATGAGAATAAACAGGGTTGAGAAAAAGAGTAAACGGGAGAGTGTAAGGAATCACAAAAGCTGGCAAAATAGGTGGGCCACTTAAGCATATGAGTATTCCTGCTTTTATGTTTTACTTTGAACTTGATTCCCAAACATACGATATTTATGGTTTTATGGAAAGAAAAGAATTTCAATTTTTGTTAACCTTTCATTTCAAAACCAACAAACAAGATGAGCAGTTTATTATTTATAACTTGAATTTAGCTACTGTAGACTTATGCTTCTTCATCATCTAATTATGTGGATGAAGCCATAGGATTTGAAATTCCCACCATTGAATCAGGGTTTGAATTTGTAATGACCAATTTGTAGAATTTAAATTGGAGAACTGAATATTGCAATATGTTACAAATTAAAAGGGTTTGAGATGGAAATACGAAGAGAAATTGGCAAATAATAAATTGAACATAGAGATTAGATGCGATGGATTTAGGGAGAAGAGTGATGCAGAAGTTGAAAACACAAATCATGGGAACGTGGATGAGAACAGTTTTTAAGTTTCAAAATTATTATATGTGAATGAGAATAGACGAGGTTGAGAAAAAGAGTAAACGGGAGAGTGTAAGGAATCACAAAAGCTGATAAAACATGTGGGACATGTAAGCAGACGAGTATTTCTGTTTTTATGTTTAAGTAATAGATGAACTAAAACTTCAAATCCAACTATTAATATTATACATTAACTCCTCTCAAAAATTAGTGCATTCGAGGGGTGAAAAACATGTAAAGAAATGTACGTAGAAAAATAAAAGAGAATCAATAGGGACGTTAATGAAATAGAACTACAAGATCGATGGATTTCAAAATTTCAACATAATCATCATTCTTCATCTCATCCAGCTCTTCTTCTAAACAAATAAGAAAACATAACCTTAAGTCATTATTTTATTGAATATGTTTATTTTTCGAATAAGATTGAATTCTATTAGCTAGGTAGATTTACAATATAGCTTTTTAATTTTAAAAATAGTTATTATTGATTAACTAATACCGTTGAAATTGAAATTAAAACTTTTGTTGAGTGGTGTAATTGGCCATCTCTCATTAAAGAATTAAGAAGACAGTGAACTAATTGAAATTTTAAGTGTTAGTTTTGTTAAAAGAAGATAAAATTTTAGTTCTTATTTATAGTTTTCTTGCATTGTATCAAATCTAAAAAAATTAAAGCAAAGAAATTATAGTCTAACCCGATTTAATTTTAAAGCCGTTAAACAAATTATAAGTTTTTTTCTTAATGTGTATATAAGCTTTTGTTTCATAGAGAACCATTTTTCCAAATTTAGATATAAAATTGAGAATTTGTACATAAAAGGTTAGATACGATCAAGTAATACTAGATATTACAATGTTTTCGAGAAAACAACTTTCGGGAACTTCTCATAGGAAAAAAAATTAAATGAAATGTAACGACCCACTTTTTCGATGCTCAGATGTCGACACTAATACATTCATGGTATTCATGTGCCGAGCAACCAAGTGCCGGAAAGATAAATTGTTTGGGGATAAGAAAACAAGGACAGAACAACCCCAGAATAGTTATAACAGCCTGTCCCTATCTAATAGGTACAATAGACATATAATACAGTGGAAAATAAGAAAAATAACTAGCTAACGATGAAGCCACCTGCTTCAAGCTCCTCCAAGATGAATCTGTGGAAAAAACTTAAACTACTTGGCTGCCCATTCAAATTTGAGCACCTAAGAGTTTAGGAAAATAAAACAAACTCCATGTCAGACATGAGTCTGGTGTAAGTAAACAATATATTTTAACTTTATAAAAACCTTCAAATCAAAGGCGTCTCGTAAGATCACACCGCACATAAACACGAATGGGTTTTTATCTTAGGATACTAAAAACATTTATATATAAAATTCAGCGATATTATATTAATGTCTATGGTTTCAAATAAAATATGAATATATTAAAATGCTTGCATCTCACATTTCAAAAGTTGGGCACACCAAAAACCGTAAAGGTATGTATTAGAGAATGGATTTCATACTATGGGGGTACACCCCTAGAAAATGCGCCTGAGGGCTAACAAGAACTTCATGTACCCCTGCTACATAGAGCCGGCTGCTCCTTTAACATGACGAACCAGATTATCTCATCCACTTTTGACACTGAGTCCTTATACTATCATGGTATTTACACATAAAATAACTCGAATATGGACAATTTAAAATGGGCTAGCGGCTCCTAATGGTTGCCGACCACATAGCTCTGTTGCATACCATTTTTTTCCATTTTCCTGATTGTGAGGCTTGACACTACGCTTTTTCATACAACAAACTATCTTCGAATGCTAACACTGCCCTCCAGGAAAAGATACAATAACAGCATTCATCCATGCAAGTTGTTCTGTGATCGAACAAGCATTTCACATTATTATCTTCCATTTTGGAATCATCCTCAGGAACAGTAGTATAACTCCACAACATACTTCAATATGATTTAACATCGTTGGTTATTAGTTTGGAGTGGTTCGGATAAATTTGAGGATCATGTCTCCAAACTAAGCGATAATTTCCAGCAAACTCGATTCTAGTTCTTTTGAAAATAAACGGTCGAAGATAAGATCGGAGATCACCTTCTAACCATTAGTGGACAGATTACCTTATCATTTGTCCTAGAAGAACGAAATGAGATTTATACGCATAATACAACATCATTGAAGATGACTGTGCCACTTAACTCATGTATTTCTTCTCGAAATTTCCAGGGTTACATTTTGAGTCCATATTTGATAGTCATTATTTGACTATCAATAAAACAAACAATAACCAATTCCATTTAAGATTTATTTATCCATAGTAACCATTAAGCCTAAAAATAAATATTTATTTAATAAATCTATTTTCCAAATTTTTGTCTAATATGTTCATATACTTATCTCTAATACAAGTATATTCAGAACATTTGTGTACAACTTCTTACTTCTAAATCATGTTAAAAAGAATTAAAAGATTGTAACAACCCTGAATTTTTAATTTATTTTAATTGTTTATTTTGATTATTTTATTTGAATTTCTGATTTAAAAACTTTATTTTATTTATTAAAATGGATAATTTTTTGTTATTTTAAATATAAATTTTGATTTTTATGTGAATTATAATTCCAAACATGAATAAATAGAATATTTTCCAGAAATATGAATTTTGGTCAATATGGTCAAACCTTGACTTTTAAATTTAAAATTTAAAATTTTTGAATTTTATCTTTTATTATGAAAATTAATTAAATTTTAAGAATACTGCTTTTCATTTCGTTGAAATCTGATTGATATTGTGAAAGTTATGCTTTTTACAATATTGTATGTAAATTGTTTTATTTAACAAAATTGTTTATTTTAATTTATATAAATAATATTTTTGTTTTCCATATATTGTTCTAATTTATATATATATATATATATATGTAACATGACATGTTATATATATATATATTTTATTTTTAAACATTTTTAAAGTATAGTTATAATTTTCAAATGTTAATTGTATATTGGTTTTCAATTTTTAAATTCTAGTTTCAATTATTAAACTATTTTCTTAATTATTTTATATTTTTTCTAAAAAATTATTTATTTATTTTCTTTCCTCCTTTATTTTGTTTTGTTTTTCTATTTGATTTACTTACATTTTTATTTGTTTAAAATGAATAAAAGAAAAAGAAATATAAGGGGTCAAAACTTTTCATATGCGATGACTTTACATGTGCCTTTTGTCTTTTCATTTTGCAATTGGCATTTACATTGAATATAGCCGTTTATTTCTTCTCTTGTCCGTGAGTCATATTGTATTTCATATGAAAGAAAAACTTCTCATTCCATTCAAGTCTCTGCCATAAACATTTCTGAAATTATTTGGTAATGGCTTCTTCCTCTTTTTTCTTACCTTTTCTTCTTGTTTTATTAATTTTTTTCCTTGCTTCTACCTAATGTTGCTCGGCCATAGCTCCTCCACCACCTCTACCAACTAGCACCACCACCACCCATGGCCATATCACCCTCCTCCCCTCTAACCAATGTAAGCCGTGACCTATCTTTGAAGATTTCACCACAAAAACTCCACAAACTCCATGCAAATGCCATAGCCGAGCTCTAAAAGTCACCACCCCTTCATTTTCCACTTCATCCACCCCATTAGCCACCGCCACCAGCCTCTCCACCACCTTTGGCCGCAGCTCCAGTCATCACCTAACCACCACCTTGCATGGCTGAGCCCACATCACCTCAGGCCAAGCCTTGTTGTTGCACCAAATCTCATTTTATTTGCCTTGACCCTTTGTATTCTCATGTCGTAACTTCCGCTCCTCCACTACCTACTAGCCGTGCCTATTTGGATATGTGGGGTAAAAGCAAGGTTAAGTTGTTTAGTTCTTGGTTGCTTTATAATTCAAGTTGTTTAATAATATTTTGTGTTGTAAATTTACGTTGCAATATCTTGTTTTGTTTGTTGTGTACAAGATAATCACTTTGGCTCTCCCCTCACTTGAATCCGTAGTTGTGCTATCGTGCTTTCTGGATCTTTGTTTATGTGTCTGAATTTGTTAACTCCAGCATTAAGAGGTGAGTATTTCACACATGACATCTATACTTATATAATTAGTGAACTGATAGCATGTGAATCTGTAGAAATATATTATCATGTTATGCATGCCTATGATATGATTTATATGTTGATCACCCTATTTATACACCTTTCATATCATCTATCACTGCAACATGATGTTATACTGTTTATTTATATCTGTTACTCACAATGCAAGTTCCCTATAGAATAGAATCACTATGGGTTGAATTGATACATACCCGAATGGACTTTAGAATAGGGAAAAATCGTTATGGGCTGAAATGATAGGCCTGAGCGACTTTTATTTATTTCCTTTAACTTGGATTTGCGAGTTTGAAATGATAGAACCCGATTTTTCTTTGTAAATTAAGGATTTAATGATATATTATCTGTATCACTTGACCTAGGTTAGAAAATATTGCACAGACTCGTGGTTTATATATATATATATATTAGAATTTTTAAAGTATTTTATTAATGTAAATTTATGATATTTTGATTTAAATTGAAGTAAAAATGACTTTTATAAAGTGTTAATGATTTTTGTACAAGTTAAAAATGTTAAATAAATGAATAGTTAAGTTGAAATTTGAAATATAACTTAAATTTGAAATTTGAGAATTTGGTTTAAAGGTGAAATTTTAAATTAATTAAATAAAATTAAAAATAAGTTATATTTGTAAATAGAATTGAGAGTTAAGTGTTAAGTTAATTTTTTTAATGTAAAGAATAGAAAATTGTTCCCTTGAATTTAATAAGTGAATTATTTAAAAATTTGATTTTTATGTATAAAATTTACTTTATAAAAATCATAATTTAACGAGTATTTAAATGAATAATTTTTTAGTGAGAAAATATGATGTTATAAGTTAAAGGAATTAAAAATCAAAGTTTAAATTGTTTCTGAAATTGTATTGAAAATCTGGAATCTAATTAACAGCATTTTAGAAATGCTATCATTTCTGAAGTTAACTTGAATAAGTAAAGGATATTACAGCATTTTAAAGTGCTATAGTTGATACAAATGAACTATAACTAAAATTTAACTAAGTGATATTACAACACTTTGTAAGTGTTGTAGTTGTAGAAACTAAACTTGAACACTATTACAGTAGTTTTAAATGTTGTCTTTGCTTAATTGAATTATTTTCAAATATAACTTACCGTAGCATTTTCTAAATGCTGCAAAAGCTGAAATTTCACCGTTTAATAAATTTAAGTAAATAAATGAATTCTGAAAAGACTAAATTTTTTGGAATTGAATATTTGATTTTTTTTAAAGTATAATAACTTCATTTTAATTGGTTTAAATGGAGTATTTTGATTTGAAATATAAACCATTTTGAAATGTGATGTGGAATGCTATTTAAATTAAATAAAAATGAATAAGGTTTTAGAAGGATATGATATTTTGGTATTTTAAAATGAATTTGAAATGATATCGAATTTTGAAATGGTATTTGATTTTCGAAGTACAAAATACCATTTTGGAATTTTAACCACGGGTACACTTCTCTGTATGTCTTGTGATTTTGGATGCACACCTTCAATTTGAGAGTGTGACTAGAGGTGAGCGATTGCTGCAGCTCTGCGCTACCTAGCCACATTAACACTATTATTTGCATAGTTTAGTTTAATATAGACATTTCCATGATAGCGTTCATTACCGTTAAGTTGATGGTTTAACTGATCCTTAGAGGATGGACGATCCCAAGCACCCTTTAAGTTATTATGCATTACTACTACAGTTCACTTGAGTTGGTTTACATCATATAAGTATGTATGTCCTAACTCGAGTGTTTTTTGTTTTACTTTACACTCGGGTCAGCCTGAGTAATCGCAGCTTAGCTTTTGATTTCTCTTTCTAGAGTTAGGAATCGCTGGAGATTTTGCTTATCTAGCTATCTATCCATTTCAGTTTCAGTTGTTCTATTTCAGCTCTTTTATTTATAAACTTCTATGTATTTTGGATTTCTATTGTATATGTTTTCAGACTAATATTATATATTTTGTTTTGAGATTTTGTTATAGTAGATTCATGAACTACTATAGTACTTTATTTCCGTTGCGAGTTATCCTGATATTTCTGTGTCTGTGATTCTGTGATTCTGTGATTGGTTTATTTGTTCCAAATTATATTACAATGCGGTATTTTGAGCAATTCAAGTCTGACATGTGCGGATGCGAATGGCTGAAAATATCGGATTGTTACAGTTGGCATCAGAGCTTTGGTTTTAGGCAAACCTTAGCCCGTGGAGCAAAAACTCATTAGAGATAGGGTAGAAATACCCTAGAATGAATGAAATCAATATCAGAATCATTTCCTTATGAGAGAACATATTTTCGAAGTATAAAACGATTTCCAAATGATTTTAAAGGATTATTGGTATAATTTTTTTTATTTTGAAATCAAGATCTTCTAAACTTCATCCCTTCTGTATCCACCTTGTTAGTAATCTCTTTAGTTAGGATTCACTAGGATTTGAAAATTCTATCTTGTTGATTCAGACTCTTTTCTTGATAGGAAGCTATTATGGCGAGATCGGAAGAGAAGAAAGCAGCTCGTCGAGCACGAAGAGCACTAGCCCGTAAGGAACGGGAGGAAGCGATCGAGAAGTGGGAAAGGCTATGGAGGGAGAGGGCATGACCTGGTCCTTACAACGATGTCATTTGTTATCGGTGTCAGGAAAAGGGACACTATGCAGCCATGTGTGGGAAGCGAGATAAAGGAAAGAAGAGTGAGGGTAAACGCTTTCGATCCGAGATATTCTGTTTTAAATGCCAGGAGAGGGGCACTTTCCAAGTCGTTGCCAGAAGGTAAAGAAAGTGAAACCTGCACTTTCTACATCAATCAGCCTATCAACAACTTGCTACCACTATAGGAGGGCTGGGCATATAGCCAGAGGTTGTCCTGAGAGATAGCACAAAAAGAAAGCTGTGTACCCGATGTTCACTAAGGAATATGGGAGTGTAGTGCATTTATGCTGGAAATGTAGAAATTGGGGGCATATTGAGGGGGAGTGTTCTGGACCCGTTGAAGTACGACCTTGTAGAATTAATACCAATGCATTGTTTATGTAGGAGTGGTATTCTATGGATTTGGTTGTTATCTGTAGTATGTTAGGCTGCATATAGTGAACTCTATTGCATCTTTTGTTTAGCTGAAGTTGTCAAACTCGAGATATTTTTTTGCTCCTATTTTCGTATGATATGAATTTGAGTTTTCCTAATAATGAATGTCAACTCTTTCGTATTGATATAGGTTATATATCTCTAACCTTGGTTAGGATTCTTATCAATTTGGACTCCTTTGAACTTTGGAATGCTCCCACTTGTTCTGATTTGTAAAGGAGTGAAACTCCCTTACAATTGCATTGATTAACCGGAGATTTATGTATTCTCAGATTTCGATGCTACCTATCTCCTGCTCTACCTGGATTTAACTCTGGCGATCGAATGTCGATTTGCCTTAGATTTCTACTTTGATTATATTCCTGAAGTCACAGTTAACCGGTTAAGGTTGCCCGCGATTTATATAGGCTTATCCATCTTCTGTTTGATAATTTAATTATCTCATCTTCGTTCGAGCTTATCTTCGAATCAAAATTCTATTTGATTAGGGTTCCTCTAAATTTGAATCTCTGTTTTGTTTTGAAATCCATTCTTAAATCATTCCTTGGAAAATTTGTGGTTGATTGTATTTTTTAAATTGTGTATACATCGAAGTTATTATTTTGATAAGGATGACCATATTTTTATATAAAAGCGAAATGTTTTCGATAAGGATTATATACCAATTAAAATAAGAATTTGAAGTTTCGAAAGGATTTGAAATTTTGAAATTTTACAAGAAATGGTTTCATATAAAATGATTTATAACCGAAGGTTTTGAATGTGAATTTGAGTGATTGAACTCCGGCATTTTTAAATTGGTTTAAGGTTTTGAAAATATATAATAATACGATTTGAAAGTATTTTTCCAAACAAGAAATATTTCAAATGATTTTAATGTATTAAAATGATTTCGAAGAAATTCCAAAAGAAGTTTTTGAGAAAATAAAAGTCCAGAACCCACTTATGTCGCTGGAAAATAATTTCGGTGATGAATGCACGCATCATCGACATTGATTTTCGAGTTTCTGAGTGGGGGAAAGGCCACTCTAGTAGCTTTGCTATGCGAGTGATTTTGTGAAACCAATTTTTATTTCAGATTTCGAAGTATGATTTGATATTCGAAAGATATATGTGTGTGTGTGTGTATATATATTTGAAATGATTTAAAGTAAGCCGGTGTTCTATCCTCGAGTTTCAGATTTGTTTTGGTCTAACCTTATCTATTGGAATTTATTTACTGATTTGTTGCTGATTTCCAACTCTTGGGTTGGAAAATTTGGTTTCTCTGACTATTTTGAAAGTTCGAGCACTTCCAAATCAAGGTTTAAATTTTTAAAGCTATGTAATTTTCAAAAGGTAAATTGGATCTTTCATATATGGAAATAAATAATTTAAAGGCAGTTATAAACTTGGAAATCATTTTGGGTATAATTGATTATGAGAAGAAAAAAATTTGGTTTCGGAAATAGATTGAAATTTAAACCCAGTATTTACATGATGACTTTTGAAATAAATTGGTTTGACCTAAATTTTTTTCGATTTGGAAATTTGGATTATTTTCTAAATCTATTGTATTGAGAAACTTTGAAACTGGACATATATAATTTTGAAGAAATGATTTGGCAAAATCATATGTGATTTTGAAACTAAAACGTGATTGAAAGGAATTGAAATTGAGAACCTTGTTTTATTAAATACTTGATTTGGGAGTTACCGAACTTATATAAAATGGATTTGTATAAGTATGAAGTTGATTTGAAAACTATCGTTTTGGAAGGGTACTCAATTTGGAAAGAGAAATCTTATATAAGTGAAGTTTATATAAGTATGATTTGATATACTATTGATTTTGGAAAGTATTTGATTTGAAAATGGAGTCCTATATATGATGGACTTTGTATAAATATGATAATTGAAAGTAATTTGAAAGGTACTATATGATACATATTTTTGAAGTAAAGATATGGAAAGTACCTTCTGCTTGATATCCGCTTTGTGGCCACATCGTGGATTCATTCTATCGATATTATTCTCTCTGATTTGGATTTTCCGGATATGATATTCGAGTGTCCATCGAATTCCATGGCGATCTCCATAGTCTTATGAGCGCGACTGCATAGCGTAATTCGCCTGGCCGAGATGGCTTGAAGGTACAGATGTTTCCTGGGGGATTCAGGCGTAACCATTGTGTATCTGCGATTTATGTAGGCCGTATTTAGTAGCGAAATTCGCTGGCTGAGATAGCTTAAGGGTACGGATGTTTGCTGGGGGATCCAGCGTAACCATTGTGTACCTGCGGTCTACTAGTCATCATGGCGTAATTCGCAGGGCTAAGATAGCTTACGAATACGAATGTTTCCTGGGGGATCCAGGCGTAACCATTGTGTATCTGCGATCCATGGTTAGACAATGTTTTGATTTGGTTGTTTTGTTTGGATTGTACTTTCCATATCTGATTTTAAAGGTTTTTCAGTATTTTCACTGGGTGTTGAAACAAGTCTACTAAATACCTGGAGAATTCTAGCTTTGTACCTGATCAACGCATGGCCAGAGTCTGCAGGTACGAGAGTAAACTTGTTAAAACATCGAATTATAAAAGCATTTTGATAAAGTATTATATAAAGGATATTTCAATCATTTATTTTACCTTCCTAAATAATTTAAAATGTTTTAAATATTGTTTACTTCGAACTAACAAATTTGAATCAATGACTATTCATCATATTATATAATGTTATAAATACATGTAATAGTTTCAAAAATATGGTTCATTCTTGTCTTCCAACCTATTTTCCCTTCTAGCTATTCCTACTTTTTTCCTCTTTGAGGGTCCTTTCCATATTGTGGAAAGAGTTGGTTCTTTGGCTTATCGTTTGGATTTGCCCGAGAAGCCTTTTGGAGTGCATGATGTACTCTATGTCTCACATCTTTGCCGATATCTTCATGACCCATCTCTTTTTGTTCAGCCTTTTGCTCTTGACAGATTAGATATTGAGCCTAATCTGACTGTGAGAGGAAGCCACTTCGTATTGTCGATAAAGGTACGAAGCAGCTAAGAAGGAAATCTGCTTGTCTGGTCAAAGTACAGTGGTGTACTGATGATCGAGATTGTACCTGGAAGACGGAGAAGAGCATTCGTGCTTCGAATCCGGAATTTTTTTCAGGTACTATTTGTTTTTCCTATCTTGTTTTCCTTATTTTCCTTGCTCATTCCTTTTCGGGGACGAAAAGTTTTGAGTGGGGGAGAGTGTAACAACCCTGAATTTTTGATTTATTTTAATTGTTTATTTTGATTATTTTATTTAAATTTCTAATTTAAAAACTTTATTTTATTTATTAAAATGGATAAAAATTTTTTATTTTAAATATAAATTTTGATTTTACGTGAATTATAATTCCAAACATGAATAAATAGAATATTTTCTAGAAATGTGAATTTTGGTCAATATGGTCAAACCTTGACTTTTAAATTTAAAATTTAAATTTTTGAATTTTATCTTTTATTATGAAAATAAATTAAATTTTAAGAATACCGCTTTTCGTTTTGTTGAAATCTGATTAATATTGTGAAAGTTATGCTTTTTACAATATTGTATGTAAATTGTTTTATCTAACAAAATTGTTTATTTTAATTTATGTAAATAATATTTTTGTTTGCCATATCTTGTTATAATTTGTATATATGTATATATATATATATATATATCTGTGTGTGTGTAGCACGACATGTTATATATATTTTTAATTTTTAAAACATTTTTAAAGTATAGCTATAATTTTCAAATGTTGATCGTATATTGTTTTCAATTTTTAAATTCTAGTTTCAATTATTAAACTATTTTATTAATTATTTTATTTTTTTCTAAAAAAATTATTTATTTATTTTGTTTCCTCCTTTATTTGTTTTGTTTTTCTATTTTATTTACTTACATTTTTATTTGTTTAAAATAAATAAAAGAAAAAGAAATATAAGGCGGTCAAAACTTTTCATATGCCATGACTTTAAATATGCCTTTTGTCTTTTCATTTTGCAATTGGCATTTACATTGAATATAGCCGTTTATTTCTTCTCTTGGCCGTGAATCATTTTGCATTTCACGTGAAAGAAAAACTTCTCATTCCATTCAAGTCTCGGCCATAAACATTTCTGAAATTTTGGTAATGGCTTTTTCCTCTTTTTTCTTACGTTTTCTTCTTGTTTTATTAATTTTTTTGCCTTGCTTCTACCTAATGTTGCTCTGCCATAGCTCCTCCACCACCTCTACCGACCAACACCACCACCACTCATGACCATATCACCCTCCTCCCTTCAGACCAATGCAAGCCATGACCTATCTTTGAAGATTGCACCACAAAACTCCACAAACTCCATGCAAATGCCATAGCCGAGCTCTAAAAGTCACCACCCCTTCATTTTACACTTCGGCCACCCCCTTAGACGCCACCACCAGCCTCTCCACCATCTCTGGCCACAGCTCCAACCGTCACCTGACCACCACCTTGCATGACCGATCCCACATCACCTCAGGCCCAACCTTGTTGTTGCACCAAATCTCCTTTTATTTGCCTTGACCCTTTGTATTCTCATGTCATAACATCCACTCCTCCACTACTTGCTAGCCGTGCCTATTTGGATCCATACCCTAGCCTATGACATAGCCATGGCGGAGCACTTGAAACCTATGGCCGCGCATATGTGGGGTAAAAGCAAGGTTAAGTTGTTTAGTTCTTGGTTGCTTTATAATTCAAGTTGTTTAATAATATTTTGTGTTGTAAATTTATGTTGCAATATCTTGTTTTGTTTGTTGTATACAAGATAATCACTTTGGCTCTCCCCTCATTTGAACTGTAGTCATGCTATCGTGCTTTCTGGATCTTTGTTTGTGTGTCTGAATATGTTAACTCCAGCGTTAACAGGTGAGTATTTCACACATGAATCTGTACTTATATAATTAGTGAATTGATAGCATGTGAATCTGTAGAATTATATTATCATGTTATACCTGCCTATGATATGATTTATATGATGATCACCTTGTTTATACACCTGTCATATCATTTGTCAGTGTTATATAATGTTATACTATTCATTTATATTTGTTTCTCACACTGCAAGTTCCCTGTAGAATAGAATAACTATGGGTTGAAATGATACATACCCGAACGGACTTTAGAATAGGAAAAAATCGTTATGGGATGAAATGATAGGCCTGAGCGATTTTTATTTATTTCCTTTAACTTGGATTTGTGGGTTTGAAATAATAGAACCCAGATTTTTCTTTGTAAATTACGGATTGAAATGATATATTATCTGTATCACTTGACCTAGGTTAGAAAATATTATACAGATCCGTGGTTATATTTATATATGGAATTTTTAAAGTATTTTAAAAATGTAAATTTATGATATTTTGATTTAAATTGAATTAAAAATGATTTTTATAAAGCGTTAATGATTTTTGTACAAGTTTAAAATGCTAAATAAATGAATAATTAAGTTGAAATTTGAAATATAACTTAAATTTGAAATTTGAGAATTTGGTTTAAAGGTGAAATTATAAATTAAGTAAATAAAATGAAAAATAAGTTATATTTGGAAATAGAATTGAAATTAAAGTGTTAAGTTAAAAAAATGTAAAGAATAGAAAATTGTGCCCTTGAATTTAATAAGTGAATTATTTAAAAATTTGATTTTTATGTAGAAAATTTACTTTATAAAAATCATAAGTTAACGAGTATTTAAATGAAAAAAATTTGGGTGAGAAAATATAATTTTATAGTTAAAGGAATTGAAAATCAAAGTTTAAATTATTTCTGAAATTGTATTGAAAATCTGGAATTTAATTAACAGCATTTCATAAATGCTATCATTTCTGAAGTTGACTTGAATAAGTAAAGGATATTACAGCATTTTAAAGTGCTGTAGTTGATACAAATTAACTATAACTAAAATTTAACTAAGTGATATTACAACACTTTGTAAGTGCTATAGTTGTAGAAACTAAACTTGAACACTATTACAGTAGTTTTAAATGCTATCTTTGCTTAATTGAATTGTTTTCAAATGTAACTTACCGTAGCATTTTCTAAATGCTGCGAATGCTGAAATTTCACCGTTTTAATAAATTTAAGTGAATAAATGAATTCTAAAAAGACTAAATTTTTTGGAATTGAATATTTGATTTTTTTAAGTATAATAACTTCATTTTAATTGGTTTAAATGGAGTACTTTGATTTGAAACATAAACCATTTTGAAATGTGATTTGGTATGGTATTTAAATTAAATAAAAATGAATGGGGTTTTGAAGGATATGATATTTGATTTCTTAAAATGAATTTCAAATGATATTTGGTTTTCGAAGTATAATATACCATTTTGGAATTTTAACCACGGATACACTTCTCTATATGTCTTGTGATTTTTGGATGTACACCTTCAATTTGAGAGTGTGACTAGACGTGAGCGATTGTTGTAGCTCTGTGCTACCTAGCCATATTAAAACTGTTATTTGCATAGTTTACTTTAATATAGATATTTCCATGATAACGTTCATTACCATTAAATTGATGGTTTAACTGATCCTTAGAGGATAGGTGATCCCAAGCATCCTTTAAGTTATTGTGCATTACTACTAAAGTTCACTTGAGTTGGTTTACATAAGTATGTATGTCCCGACTCAAGTGTTTTGTGTTTTACTTTACGCTCGGGTCAGCCTGATATTCACTGCTTAGCTTTGGATTTCTCTTTCTGGAGCTAGGAATCGCTGGAGATTTTGCTTATCTAATTATCTATCCATTTCAGTTTCAGTTGTTCTATTTCATCTCTTATATTTATAAACTTCTATGTGTTTGGGATTTCTATTGTATATGTTTTCAGATTGATATTATGTATTTTATTTTGAGATTTTGTTATGGTAGATTCATGAACTACTATGGTACTTTATTTCCGTTGCGAGTTATTATGATATTTCCGTGTCTGTGATTCTGTGATTGGTTTATTTGCTCCAAATTATATTACAAAGCGATATTTTGAGCAATTCAAGTCTGACATGTGCGGATGCGAATGGTTGAAATTATTGGGTTGTTTTAAAGATGTTGCTTAAATTGGAGATAAAGACAACCTTATATTCTATCCTCTTAGTGTTAAGTGTGGAACGGATGTTCCATACTACTATTTTTAAAAGTTCAGTATAGAGAAACCCATAACTCAATTCTTTTTCTATTTCATTCAATAAATCCTTTTTAGTCAAATCTATTTCATTCATAAAATCTCTTTCACCTGAAATCCAAATCCGTTTCAAAATGCTATCCAAACTCCAAATTTAATAAATATTCAAAATCATTCATATAATTTACTTTTATAAATATCCAAACTTTTTATATAAATTTCTAATAAATATCCAAATATTTTTATAAACTACTTTTATGGATATCCAAACATTTTCTAAAAATTCTTTTATAAATACCCAAAAATCATTTACGAAACTTCTTTGTAAAACTTTTATGTTTAAACAACTTCTTAAATAACTTTAAATCAAATTATCTTCATTTTAATAAGCAAATCCATTTTATAAATCCTCCTTATTTATGAAATCTTCTTTGCTTAAAAACTCAAATCCATTTATCCTAAACACTTTATAAATTTCCAAATTCCTTTAAATATCATATTCAAAATGCCATAACTTTGAAACCATTTCAAAAAGAGAATGAAATATTTATTTTAAAAAATCAAACGATGACCACAATGTTGCTTATATTTTGATTTTACTTATTCGGTTTAGCATGGCATAACACAATAATAGGTATATAAGGGATCAATGCATAACAATCAATAAACTATGTTTTGTTCTGCTAATAGATGTCATTTAGGTTTTCCTAGTCACATGGGGTTACTTAAGGGTAAGTGACATAAAAATCCCTTGATTTAAAACAAATTCGAAAAGAAGACAAATTTAAAACAATACCGATTACTTAACTCAAAGCGATTTTGAATAAATTAACATCCATGTAAATGAGAATCAAATCCTTTTTAAATAGTTATTAAACTCTAATTAAAAGTAATTAAAACTTAATTAGACCTTATTAAAACATAATTAACTTTAATCAAAGATTAATTAAACAAAACCTCTTTTCAAAATAATAATTAATTAATAACTATCATAAATAAATAATTAAATAATAATTAATTAATCCTTAATTAAAAATTAAATAACAATTAATTTTAATTAAGCAACAAATCATGATTAGATTAACACTTAAGTATATTAATCATTATTAACAATGATAAAAACGAATTACCTTGATTAATTAATCAATCAATCAATCAATTAATTAATTAATTAGTCATTCTCTAATTACTAAACTAAAGTAAGAAAACGTTTCCAAAAAGATTCCTAAGTGAAAACAAGTTTAGATTA
The DNA here is from genome assembly GCA_030765085.1 of Allium cepa. Taxonomy (NCBI): domain Eukaryota; kingdom Viridiplantae; phylum Streptophyta; class Magnoliopsida; order Asparagales; family Amaryllidaceae; genus Allium; species Allium cepa. Next base: position 622,556,897 of record CM060942.1, read on the forward strand.
AAAAAATAATTAGATTTCCCGAACGGCAAGTATAGCGACTATTGCTATACGGATCCGTAACTTTCAAACTTGAAACTTCACTTTCTAACTTTTAAAACATTAGCTTTTGAACTCTTATTACTTCTAAAATATAAAAAAATGTTTTTGAAATCTAAAACAAAGATTAGACCTGTCATATTTTAGATTTTAAAACTTAAATTTCAAACTTTTTATAGAAGGATTTATGTGTCGCTTTGAGTTGGCAAGCGCTAGCTTATCTTAGCGTGAACTAAGCATAATAACATCATAATCAATTTTCAAACATCTCATTACATCCAATCTACTATCATAAGCAATATACTAACTAAACATTGACTAACATTACATTATCACACTAATATACTCCCAAATCATTTCATATCCAATCATAATTATGCATAACCTCACACCCAAACATCATTATACAATAATATTTACACAACTTTTATGTAGTTAACTAACTAGATTTTAAAGTGAAACTTACCGTACTTGCTCAAAACTAAGTTAACTTCCTCCCGATCTTAGACACGACCGAACACTTGACTCCTTGTTCTAAAAAATAAGGTTTTGCGGACCCTTACACTCAGGATGGGCTCAGCCCTAGTTGGAAATGGCATGGCAATGGGATTTTTAGGGTGATGGTGCTTGTTTTGGTTGAGAGGAGGTAGGTAAATGGATGTATTGAGTTTAGAAGTGAAGAAACTTATGTTTTACACCTTGTTTTTGAATTTTGAGTGTATGGAAGCCATGAAACATCTCATGAACATGAAGATGGAATAACTTAGAAATAGAAATGAGATGAACAAAGGAGATGCATATGCAAATTGGTATATATAGGCATGAAGATAATAGGGAATTACTAGAAGGTCCTTCGCATGAAATATCATTTCTTTTTCCATGAAAACAACACACCATTACCACCCATAACCCTTGTTCCCCACATCACTAGCAGCTCCCCTCCCTTAGCAATGCTTTAGCGTACTTCCTAAGTTGAGTTAGGTAATGGATATGTGATATCTTAGGTTAATTTAGGTTATATAATATACATTTGTGCATAAAAGGTCAAGTCATGCATGTGTGTGTATACATACACTAAGTATTTACTATGTATACATGTATATGAATGTACATTTATTTGTAAGTGTGACAGCCCAATTTTAATAAGTGTGTGCATGTTGCACCAAGTGTGCACAACGTTCCCAACCACTTTCGGGTGTTGAAAGGTCGAAATTTCAGAAAATGTCGTGCGGTCACATTTTCCATTTTTACTTAAACTATATATTGCTAAAAAAAATTGAAAACTATTTTATCATCGTTATTAAATAATTAAAATAGGTTAATTTGCTAATAAAAATCCATTTATTAATTATATAAAATATTTTTAAATAGCCTATTCCAAAGTGGTAAAATCCTAGATCGTTACAAATTTATTTTACTACCATTTGTTGTTACATAAAGGGTTATATATATATTTTATTTATAAAATCTATTATTTTAATACTTAAAATTTATTAAATATTCGAAAATTAAGGCGGTTAAATTTTGGGTCATTACACTCTAACCCATTAAAAGAATTTCGTCCCCGAAATTGTAGCACAACCCTAATTCCCAAAAACACTTAAACTATTTATCAGCCATATGATGTACATAGATCATCCCTATGTAAAATCTAATTTTATCTTTCACTCAAACACATAACTTTACTTTCGAACTACATCGCTCATCCTTTTTCCTAGTGTGGACTTTGATCGGGCCTCTTAATTAGAAATTCTGTTATACTTGCATAGCCATAAACTATGATAGACAACTTTTGGTCCCACGTAAGAACCCTTACCAATGCTCACTGTCAAAAATCGAGTGATAAATCCTTTTTCGAAATGGTGTGAAATACCTCAAGTCGTGTATTTCAAAAATTAGATCAAAAACTATGCGAAAAGGAGAAATGCTCTATGTACAACCCACGTATTGATCTGATGTTTGTTACCATCTAAATACTTTTTTCCCTCCCACCATGCTTCATAAAATCAATTTTTAAAGTTATTAACTTGTATAATACTCTTCTACCTCCTAAGAGCATATACCAACATTTGATTTTTAATTCTATTCAATTTTAACTATTAGATGCAGGCCAAAAATAATTTGGGTCTTGAAACTAAGTCGACCAAGTCAATCTCATTACTCTAATTGATTTGGTAAGTAGCTAAGAAGAGTAGGATGTTGGTATCCAAACTCCAACCTAGATTCTACCTTTTCTTAGACACTACTAATGTAAAAATGTCTATTAGCCGGCCTAATAACATCAAATAATTCTTTACATCTTAGATGTTAAAATCAAAAAACATGGTTTAAATATGAAAAGTTTATTAAATCTCCTTATTAATTTAACCTAATTAAAACTACATTTATTAATCCACCTTTATAATCAAAATATCTTTTTATTTTGAAAACTCTTCCTCTTAAGGGATCCAAGAACACAATACTCGGTTTATTTCAAAAACCTTTTGAAATCATACATATAGCCTAAGTAACTCCAAAACGATGTCAAGGGACTATGTGCTACTTAATACTACCATATACCACTTTACTAAGAAGGGCAATAGTCAAGGGAACTGTTTGCCATCTGAACACGTCTGTTACCAATTTTTAGTATTTCCGAGACACTTGAACAAGATAATTAATTTTTTTTTCCAAATTCCTTCTTGAAACAATACTATTTATAGATAAATAGTTTTAACAAAATCATCCACTTGCTTTAGATTCATTCGGATCTGAATTTGTCCCAATTATACAATGATAAAGAATAATTTACCAAGTGCACTATCTTATCTGCCTAAGCAAATATTCAATTGTCACTTAAAAGATTATTCTGATCAACATAAAACAGATGAAGGCTTATTCCAGAACTGTCCAAAGGAAACTTACTCTCAAACTTTATTTTAAATTATTTAAATCTTAAAATGTCTTCGAGAAAGACTACTACTATTTTATAACATCATTTGAAACTTTAACAAAGCCACCATGATTTAATACTCTCAAAATCCTTTTTATTTTAAAACACATTACATAATTCTGATCTGTAAAAACATCTCTCTTAATTTACGTTATAAAATTATCTAAAGATTTTCTTTTGATAAACACCTTTATTTAAATTAACTTTTTAACCATATATATCATCGAATGCCTTATAGTCAAATTGTGAAACTTAATTCACAAGATGTTCGATTCAATGTTCCTACAAATTACATCTACCCAACCCGTGATGGAAAAAGGAAATCCACTATTAAATGTGATAATAGTCAATACTTAAAACTGGACAAGCATGACTAGTTAAACCCTAAATGCTAACAATTTAAATATTATTATCCCTTCATCCACTCTCCTCATAGATAACTGCATAGATTTTGAAAATCATCCCTTTTTACATATAGAAAATATATTCCTAGAAAAATTATTTCATCTACCAAACTTAAAACAATTATGTCAAATTAACTTGTATAAGTGTTTAGGTAATCCCCATTGATAACGTTGATCAGGCTCATTGACCGGAATTTTTAAGCCACTCAACAGATCAAATAACACAATATAAAACCTTTTTATGCACTAATAAATTTGAACATATATATATATATATATATATATATATATATATATATATATATATATAAATTCAAACTCATTCTAGGGCACTGTTGCCCCTATCTATAATGAGTTTATCTACCAAAGCCTAGGTTTTCGCTTAACGTAAGCTCTGATACCAAAATGTATATACCCCCCTTTCCGATGCTCAGATGTCGACACTAACACATTCATGGTATTCACGTGTCGGGCAACCAAGTGCCAGAAGATAGATTGTTAGGAGATAAGAAAGAAAGGACATGACAGAAGAAACTAAACAACACAGAATCTCATGACGCAACGGAACAATATATATTACTCGACATAATATATTACAAAGTCATTTCAAAAATGTTATATCAGAGTCATACTAATACAAATTCTACCCTAGCACAGTTATAACAGTTTGTTCCAACCTAACAAATACAATATACATATAATACAGTGGAAAAAAGGAAAAATAACTAGTTAACGATGAAGCCACCTGCTCCAAGCTCCTCCAAGATGAATCTATGGAAAACCTAAACTACTGGGCTGCCCATTCAAATTTAATCACCCAATAATTTTGGAAAAGAAAATAAACTCCAGGTCAGACATGGGTCTGGTGTAAGTAAAGCACATATTTTAACTTTATAAAAACCTTTAAATCAAAGGCATTACGTAAGACAACGCCACACATAAACACGAACGAGTTTTTGCCTTACGATTACCAAAACATTTGGGTATAAAATCCAATGATATTATAATAATGTATATGGTTTCAAATAAAATATGAATATAACCGAAATTTTTGCATCTCACGTTTTAACATAGTTGGGCATACCTAAAACTGTAAAGGCACATATCGGAGAATGAATTCCATACTATAACAAGGTAAGTGACTACCTTCTGATGGTACAACCCTAGAAAAATGCATCTGGGCTCCGATAAGGACTTCTTGTACCCTTGCTACATAGAGTCGATTTCCACTTTAACATGGTGAACTGGATTATCTCATCCCTTTTTAACACCGATGCCTTATACTACCATGGTGTTTCAGCGCAAAACAACTCGAATATGGACAATCTAGAATGGGATGGCGACTCCTAATGGTAGCTGACCACATATTCTACTGCATACCTTTTTTCATTTTCCTAGTTGTAAGGCTTAAGGCTACGCTTTACCATCTTTCGTACTAGCAAACCATCTTGGAATGCTAGCATTGCTCTCTATGTAGAGATACAATGCCAGCATTCATCCATGCAAGTTGTTCTAGAATCGAACAAACGTTCCACATTATCTTCCATTTTGGAATCACCCTTAGAAAGAGTAGTATAACTCCACAACATACTTTAATATGATTTAACATCATTTTTCATTAATTTGGAGTGGTTCGGATAAATTTAGGGATTGGTGTCTCCAAAACTAAGTGACAATTTCCACTAACTCAATCTCAGTTATTTTGTAAATAAAAAATCAAAGATAAGAGCGGAGATCACATCCTAACATTAGTTGATGGATTTTCTTATCATTTGTACTAGGAGAAATAAATGATATTTATATGCATAGTATAGCATCACCGTAGATGACTGTGCCCTATAACTCACATTTTTCTTCTAGATATTTCCAAAGTTATGTTTTAGATCCATGTTTGATAGTCGGCTATTTAACTATCAATAAACAAACGACAACCGATTCCATTTGAGATTTTTTTTATCCATAGCAACCACTAAGCCTTAAAAAATCTTTATTTGATAAATCTCATTTCAGAATGTTTATCTAAAACATTCATATAATTATCTTTCTCACATAAGTATATTATTAAAATATTTGTGAATAACTTCTTACTTCCAAATCATGTTGAAAAGGATTAAACAAATGTTTTTAAAATTGAAGGTAAGGACAACCCTGAAACACTATCACCTTAGTGTTAAGTGTAGAATGGATGTTTCATACTACCATTTTAAAAGTTCAGTTTAGAGAAATCCAGATCTAAAATTCTTTTTATAATACTTACGATAAATCCTTTTTAATCAAATCTATTTCATTCATGAAATCTCTTTTACTTGAAATCCAAATCCATTTCAAAGTGCTTTCTAAACTCTCAAATTCATTTATAAAATCGTTTAATAAATGTTAAAAATAATTCATGGAAATTACTTTTATAAATATCCATACTTTTTATATAAATTTCTTATAATATCCAAATCATTTTATAAACTCCATTTATGAATATCCAAACATTTTATAAAAAAATTCTATAAATACCCAAAAATAATTTATGAAACTTCTTTATAAACCTTTCTTATTTAAATAACTTCCTAAATGAACTTAAATTAAATTATCTTCCTTTAGCAAGCAAATCAAACTTATAAAGCTACCTTATTTATGTAATCTTCTTTGCTTAAAAACTCAAATCCGTTTACCTTAAACACTTTATAAATTTCCAAATTCCTTTAAATATCTTGTTTAAAATGCAATAACTTCGAAACAATTTCAAAAAGAAAATGAAATATTTATCTTTACAAAGTCAAACAGAGGCTTAGTGACCACAATGGTGCTTTTATTTTGATTTTACTTATCCAGTTTAACATGGCATCACATAATAACAACTATATATGGGATCAACACATAACAATCGATCAATTTAAGTAAATGTCCAAGTTAATTGTAATAGAAGAATGGGGTTTTGTTCTGCTAATAGACGTCTTTAGTTTTTCCAATCATATGGGGTTACTCAAGGGTAAGTAACACAGAAATCCCTTGATTTAAAACAAATTTGAAAAGAAAATAGTTTAAACTGATTACTTAAACTTAAAGTGATGTTCAAATAAATTGATACCCTTGTAAATGAGAATCAAATCCTTGTTAAATAGTAACTGAACTCTAATTAAAAGTAAGTAAACCTTGTTAAAACATAATTAACTTTAATCAAAGATTAATTAAATAAAACCACTTTTCAAAATGATTATTATTGTTTTTAAACTCTACTCCGAAGAGTAGAGCCCCAACCCAGCTTGTCCGACTAGAGACAGAAATGGGAGGTTAGCATGTCCAGCAGGAAGCATCTATTTCCCAACCATGTTTGTTGGATTAACGAGAGAACACAACTTCCCGCCTTGAGGAATTAGGGCAATAGGCATCAAACTCGTGACCTCATTAACATGTTGCAAGTGTATAGAACTCGTGACCTTATTAAAACTCGGGTTGACCTCATTTAATAACTTTCTTAAATAAATAATTAATTAAAAATTAAATAATAACCAACTTTAGTTAAGTAACAAATCATGATTAGTTAACATTTATGTTTAAAAATCATTGTTGACAAATGATTAGGAACTAATTTCCTTTATTAATTATAATTAATCAATTAAATATTCATTAGATAATTAATTAAATATTTAATTAACTAATTATATGATTTTTCTCTAATTAATAAATTAAAGTTAGAAAACATTTCCAAAAATAAAGTGAATACAATTTTAGATTAGAAAAATAGTTAAGATTTTCTGAATTGCGTATTTAACTACCATTTGTTATACGGACCCGTAATTTTCAAATTTGAAATTTTGCTTTCTAACTTTTAAAACTTTAACTTTTGAACTCTCTTCACCTCTAAAACATAGAAATAAATTTGAAATCCAAAACAAATTGCAGACTTACCATATTTTAGATTTTAAAACTCTAGTTTCAAACCTTTTTATAAAGGGATTTCCGTATTGCTTCGAGTTAGCAAGCGTTAACTTGTCCTAACATGAAACTAATGATAAAACATCATAATTACATTCTCAAACATCGCATTGCATCCAATTCGCTATTACAAGCGATATACTAACTTTCCTTTTACTATCTAACTTCCATTTTCCAAACATTTATTAACATTACATCATCACACTTATATACTCCCAAATCATTTCCATATTCGATCATACTTATACATAACCAATACCCAAGCATAACCACACATCCAAACATCATTATACAACAATATTTACACAACTTTTATGTAGTTAACTAATTGGATTTTAAAGTGAAATTTTACTTATTTCGAACTTGCTCGAAACTAAGGCAACTTCCTCTCGATCCTAGATATGACTTCGCAGTTGACTCCTTGTTTAGAAAAATCAAGTTTTATGGACCCTTGCACTCAAGAGGAGCTCGGACTTAGATGAAAATGGCACGACCATGGGCATTTTAAGGTGGTGGTGCTTGTTTTGGTTGAGAGGAGTTAGGTAAATGGATGTAATGAGTTTAGAAGTGAAAAACTTATGTTTTACAACTTATTTTAGGATTTTGAGTATATGTAAGCCGTGAAACATTTCATGAACATGAAGATGGAAGAACTTAGAAATAGAAATAAGATGAACAAAGAAGAATAGGCATGAAGATAATAGGGAATTACTACAAGGTCATATGCATAAAATGTCATTTCTTTTTCCACGAAAATAACACACCATTCCCACTCATACCGCTTATTCCGCACGTCACTAGCTGCCCCGCTTCCTTAGCTATGCTTTAGTATGCTTCCAAGGTAGATTTATGCAGACAACATGATGCAGGAATAATAATAGTAATAATATACCAAATCTTCGTCTTCGTCCTTCAGGATAAATCTTCAATAAGCTGAAAACTCAGGGCTGACCCAAGCGTAATGAAAGGACAAAACACTTGAGTCGGGACTAAAATATCCTTATGTAAGTCAAACCGATAACACGTATAACATGAGTGTTGTGATGTCAAAGATGTTTAAGGGATTTCACATCTCCTATCTAGTGTATAACGTGCGAGCAATAGCTTAAGAGATGTTGCGGGATTTTCCATCTCTTAAGGATCTATCAAAATATTTATATGTAGTAGAATACGCTATATATATAATGTCTAGCCAGTAAAATAAATATTTTTCTTAGCGTTAAGGCTTTACATTAATTCTCCTTAAAGTGTTTTTAAGCATTGGCGTACAGTTTTCATTTGACACAACTAGTAGCGCATCGTTAGTCGGTGATGCACCGTGATATGACAACATTAAACCAAAATCGTAGTGGTCTCGTACAAGGATAAAAGTATGACAAGTCATGTGAGGCAATGCCCAAGGTAGGATACTACCAGTTTACCCTTCTCGACTGATAGTAACACATCATAGCCATGATCGCCCAGTGCGTCCAACAATCCCAAAATTCGAGGGTGCGCACCAATCAATCATAATGTAATGATGGTAAAACGAAGAAGTGTGTCCGCTCAGGGTAGCTAGCCTACTTAGCCGGTACGACTCTTGTTTTAGTCATTTTAATTTGGCACAAGTGTCAGGCTAATCCATCGTCGTTCTCTTTCTTAAAATCCAACAAAATAACGCGAAATCCAACCACTTCGTTCTAGACCATCACTCCATGTACACATTTGTTAAAGTGGTTCCAATACTGACAGAGAGTATGCCAATAAGTGTCCCTGGTCTCTTTAACAATCAAACGATATTTCACACCAGTTGGTACTTTTATATTTTGAAAACTATTCATACATGATATTAAAATATCATATTTTCTTCAAGATCAAATCCATTTCGAAATCATCATATTTACTCAAAATACACCCTTTCATTTTAGAATAATCTCCGCCATAATATCCTGATTTCGCTTCCAAATTGTTTTGAATTTCAATTTAGGTTATAACTTCATCTTAACCCAGTTCGTATTTAAATCCAAGATTTAAATATAAACACTCTACTCTTTTTACCAGTTCGGATTTTTACAAAATAGTCTAAATAGTTTTAAAATAGTTAAATAGTTAAAATAGTTAAAATAGTTTAAATGGTTAAAATAGTTTAATCTAAAATAGTTAAAGTATTAAATGATTTATATAGTAAAATTGTTTGGGAAATCAAAATAATTTGAATATTTAGAAGATAGGTTTTTAAACAGTTTATATAATAAATAATTTATTTTGAAAAAAGCTTCAAAGTTATACTGATTCAAATCCAAATTTTCCAATTTAAATCAATTTCCATTTGATATAATCGATTCAAAATCCGATTCCAAGTCGAATTTTACTTCGATTCCAATTCCAATTCAAATAAATTGATTTCAATTTTGAAATAATTCAATTTCGAAATAATTCCATTCTTAGACCAAATTTCAACCTGAATAAATTTCAATTAAATCCTAATTTAATTTCAGTTTCAATCCCAAATTAATTTCGATTTCGATTTCAAATTAAAACCATTCCGATTATATCGATTTCGAGTTCGATTTTTAAAATAAGGATCCAAAACACTTAAATCCAATTAGCCTTCAATATTCAATTTAAAAATCCAAATCTTCAAATAAAATACAATTCTGAGCTCGATTTTGAACTACTGTTTAATATCACTTTTACCTAGCAATATTTCGAAGTTCGAATAAAAGTCCAATCTTTTAAAACAAAACAATTTCTGAAATTCAAATCATATTTCAATTTTAACTATAAATTCAACTTCAATTATTTAAATATTTTGACTATCAACTTTAGATTTCACATATATAGCTCAAGTTCGAAAATAATTCGATTTCCATAAATTTAGTTTTTATTCCTTAAAACCAAATCATTTAAATAATTTCAAAACAAAATTTTTGATATCATTTAATTTAACTAATCCGGTATTCGTATATAATTTTTTATCCTATGGCCAAGTGATCAATTATTTCAAGTAAATTTCAAGGATGAATATATCATTTCAACGTATTTCTTAATTTATTCGAAATAATTTGATTTATAGTTTTATATACTGTAAATAATTTACACGGTGATAATAAGATACATATATATAAATATGCAACAGCCTGTTTTTTCGTACCCTTTGAATCGACAATAAACCACATATGTCCAACACAAATTGCACGAATAAGCAGATCAGTCGGGGTAGAAAGAAAATAAAGATAGAATATAATCTCACGCGAATGGAATGACATATATTATTTCAGTAATCATCTTTACAGTGGAAAATTTTAAATTACAATATCAAAGTCTAACTTAGATTTAGCCTGGACAGTTATAAACATCTGTCCTTGCGAATGCTGAAAACAAAAAAATAATGCAATAGGTGTAACAGATAATAGAATACATCCATACAAAGATGAAGATCTTCAACTCTCCTCTGGAAACTCTAACTATCTTCAACTAAACCTGAAAATACCGGATCTAAATCGTGTAAAATAATGCCCAGATCAGGCTTGATAAACTATCATGAGATACTCGAAATTTTAAATGTATAGATCATGACGATGTTATCCATACCTTTAAAAAGAAGGTTATCTCATAAGACCATGCCCACTCATAAACATGGACGGGTTTTAGCATATGATAACCAAAACACTTTTATTACCAAAATACACTTGATATTATCTTTACTGACATTCTTTTAAAAACACTTTTCAAATAAACTTATTCAAATAAGGTATCAATACTCGGACTAAGTCTAAGGTAATATATCTGGACTGGGTCAATGGAATATACCGGACGAAATATATGATACCAATAGGGGCAGCTAAAATGTTTGTAAGTCATTATATCTATTTTAGGAATATAATCAAAACCATAAATCTAGTATTGGAATTGGATTTCCAACATGATAGGAAACTAGTGGAAAGCTCATATGTATCCACGGCTTACGTCCAAGACTCGGACGCCGTCATACAACAACACAATGGCTAAAAGGGGATACAATCCACGAATAAAATCCAAGGACTCAGACTTTGCGCATCCCCGCCATGAGGCCCAGACGTACCCGGTACCTATGGCTCGGAACATTTGATAACATAAATCACTACTATTTGAAATGCGAGCATACATCTGACTATATAGAATTCCATCATAACTGGGGTACGAGGTTTATGAGGCTACGATTACCTTTCACATATCACATATCACATCTCTGAATGTCACATTGTCATTCCACGTCACATGACTGATTTCTAGAGAAGTATAACTTGATAAGCTCGTATGCCTTGAGAAAGGGTGTGAAGCTAAAAGAAGTTTCCTTCTCCGCCACCAACTGATATACATTTATAGAAACCACCCAAATGCGATTTAGAATACAATGTCAAACAAATATCCATACAAGTTTGTTCTGGGACTAAACGAAACTGAAGGCACTTTCCTTGGCCATTACTATGCGAGAAGCCCTTGCAATCCGAAAAAATCTCCATAACGGGGAGGTCTCTTCTATAAATAACGCTATAATGGGAGCGATCCAGAGCATGTCAATAAGAAGTCCTCACGCTATGAAGATCCTCGGTCTTCAGTAATCATCATGTTCAACATGTCTTCACCTTCGAACGTATACATTAGTTCGAAGTGGTTTTTGGATAAAAGTCACCCAAATCCGACCCCGGTTCTTTCAAACCCAATCATCGCTTTAAAAAATGTTAAGTTCATATGTGGATATCAATCATCAATCAATTACTTTATCTTTTATTTAAATCAAATATCTTTCTTAGATATATTCTTTTCAATTTATTCCACTTTCTTTTCAAGGGTATATGGAACCATCAAGCCTCACTTATTAAATCATTTGATTTTTTACACCTCTTTGGATCTTGGAATAATTCCAAATCATTTTCTCTTTTACGTAGGAAAACCTTTCCAAATCATTCATTAAATCTTAATCAAAGTTTTCTTATATTCAAGTTATAACTTTTAACTTAGGAAAAATATTCCCAAATCATTTATTAAATCTTAATCAAAGATTTCTTTCTTAACTTCAAATCATATTCTTGCAAATCGAAGATTTTCATAACATGGCACTACTGCAACCTTAGATATGGTAAATTTCACCTCCAAGGACTAATGGCAAGTAATCCTACATCATGAAGATCTTTGTCATCAATGATCATTGTCTTTAATATATATTATTTCAAAAATTAGTTTGAAGGGTTTTCGGATAGGAATCACCCAAATTCGATCTCGGTTCTTCGGATAGGAATCACCCGAACTGATCCCGGTTCCTTCGTACCAATCATCGATAAAAAATGTTAAGTGGTTAATTAACATTCAAAGAATTTGTTTCTTTTCTTTTACCTTGGAAAAACTTAAACATGATCTTTTAGAGCATCTTGGCTTTCCTTTCGATCTATTCCACCCCTCGCCTAAAAAGATAAAACATAGGCCAGGTAAGTTCAAGGCACTGGTTACTCCGTCCCTAACCTTAGTTAAACATCTTGTTTTATCTTCTTAGATCTCACAGGTGGAACAATTTTACTAGTCATTTCCGCATATAGTTTGTTATTACATTCAGTATTCTTCACTTTTAACTGGTATAAACAATTACTCTTAACCATTTATTCAGAATCCTATTAAAACTTACAAATCATCTTTACATTACTTAATTATTCCTCTAAAATTATTCACAAAAGATTTAGGAAATAACTGTTAAGTTTAGAACTATATTTCAAAAGTTATTTAAAACTGCTGCGAAGAGCATTGCAAAAAGTGATGCAAATAGTGTTTTAAAAGCTATATTGCTCAAAATGACTTTTATATTATTTAGAATCCATATTTTCAACTTAAATATATTTTAAAACATTTTAAAAGATATTTAGAAAATATTTTTAAATTTTAAACTTCTGTCACTTTATTGCAAAAGCGTGATTTTTCTGGAAATTTGTTTTGGACATATTTAAAATATACAAGATGAGATCTTGATTTTCTTTCTTTATTACTTTAAACATATTTAAATGTTTATAAAACATTCCTAACTCATTTCAAAACTATTTCCAAAAGGTTTATGCATTCCATATACACCATTCCATTTTCAAAAGGAAAGTGATTTCCTTTGTGCTTATCGACGTGTATTAACGTGACTTGGTAAAAAAATTTAACAATCATATCAAACAATCAATACTTGATGATCGAAGCATATATAAGCATCCATAGAAATCGTAAAACATCATCAAACATGTGTGTGTGTATATATATGTTAAATAGAGTTTCTCACCATAAACCAAAGCAATAACTTCCTACCAACTTTCTATCAACCAACACTTCACAAACTACTTCTTAGTCCATTGAAAACTAACAAAAAAACACCCTCTCCCTTCTAATAGCTTGGTTGAGGTTTGAGGTGGAGGTTGGCCGAAAAGATAGAGAAGAAGCAATAGAGCTTTGAACTTGGATTCCCAAGATTTAGATCCGAAAAATAGGTTATCTTGTATCTAAATTTAAACCCTCTGAATCTAAAAATTGAGAAATGTTTTAATTAAATAGTTGTTGAAAATTCTTTTATCTTGATTTTGAAATAAATAATCATTTGAATCCAAGTTGTTTTGAGGGAGATATGATAGAATGAAAAAGAGATATTGTCAGATTGAGAAAAATAAAGCCCGAAAATGCACTTCAAAGAATTGAGTTTTTGGTATAGCAAACCTCAAAACTAAAAAGTGTGCTCAACATAAAAGTTTTAGCCACTGGAATTTCATTTGATTTGAAGAAAATAATTTCTTAATTTGGATCAGCTATGATCAAGTTATGATCAAAACAAAATGGGCTATTCTCTGTCTTAAAAACTGAGCTAGAGAATGCACTAGAAAGAAATGGATATTTAACATGGCTAGTTTTAGAATAAGACAAAACGGTCAGCATAAAAGTTATATCCACTGGAAAAATACATGATTTAAAAAGAATAATTTTGTATTTTGGTTCTGTTTTGAAGAAGTTATGGCTGAGAGAAGAAGAGGTAAAATATGGAGAAAAGATGAGTTTGATTTGAAGAGAATGAACATTGATTTCTTTTGAATATTTTATAAATATTTTGACATTATTTCTTTCTAATTTTTTGCTATAGCTTGGAAGCCATTAAAGAGGAGAGGAATAAGGTAAAGAAGCTTGAGAAAAGAAGAAGAAGGAATGTGAGTGAAAGTGAAGTAGGAGTTGGATATTTATAGCAAAGGAAAGAAGTGGTAATTTACCAAAATAGCCTCTTACCAAATTACCAAACTAACCTTACTTAAACCTAAAGAAAACTTTACTTTTTAAATACTTAACATCATACTTTCACATACTACTTTATATCTTGGCCGCTTAAAGATTAAGCAAAGAAAAGTAATCATTTTGTTGGATTTGGATGTGATTTGGAATTGATGTTTACTTTTAACTTTTCTTAAACCTACTTACTTCTCATAATGACGTTCTAGAATTTCCTAATCTTATTTAGTAAAAGTAAATTAATTAGTAAATAATTAATACTTACACTATTTGAATATATGTTTATGTATAAGTAAATAAAGGTGCGACAACGTAGCGACAACTTTTCATCGACTAAACGTTGATTTTCGGCAAAATGTTTTATGGTCACATTTTGACGTTTTAGTTAAACTATTTATTTATATAAACAAAATTTAAAAATAAATTTGTATAATGAAATTTTAAAATATAAGAACTTCTAAATAAATTGAAATAATTTATTTAAGCATTAAAACTTACTTTTCTAAAATCAGCATTTTATCACTTTTGTCGACATAGGAAAATGTTACTATTTTTGTGTATACTTCTGTTTTCAAATCCTATCTAATATTATATGAACCATATAACCTTACCTAATTTATACTTAAAATCACTTTAAATAGTATATTTTAAAATGATCAAATTTTGGGTCGTTACATTCTTCCCTACTTAAAAGAATTTCATCGTCGAAATTACCCAAAACAAATGTTTTCCTAAAACATTTATCTTAAAAATTAACTCAATATAATATACACAGATCATCTGTATGTAATATCTTATTCGAACTGCTATTCGAATACGTTACTTATTTTTCGAATTAGTATCGATCCTCCAATCCTCTAGTGCGGACTCTGATCAGGCTTCTAGATCAGAACCTTTGCTTTCCTTGCAAAGCTCTCAACTATCATAGAAAACTAAAGTACCCAACCCTAATCAATGTTCACCATCAAGTATCGAGTTATAAATCCTTTTTCGGACCAGTGTAAAACACCTTAAAGTTCCAAACTCGAATCTTAGATCAAAATTTGTGCGATGAAATGATCTACTTATAATATATATATTTATTAACCCTCAAAAACTTTCATAAAAACTTTATCTTAAGCTCAAACACTTTATAAAGGTGCTTCATTATATAATCCCTTTAATTATTTATTTTCAAATATTTTTATTGGAGGAAAATATTCCAATGAAACCATTTTTCATTCAAAAGATAATTTATCTTTATTATAATTTTTTTACCACAATCCTCTAACTTAGTATATTTCGTTTAACATTAATATTATTTATGAATGATTTCGTAAAACTATTACTTAAGTTTATTTCATCTTATAACTTATGCAAATCAATCACTTTAAAAGACTTAGGCCTAAATTCTTATTTTATGATAGAATTCATTAATAGAACATGTTTTAGGTTATAATTTCCTTTTTGTTTATAATCATATTTATTAATTATACTTATCTAATTTCATTTAATCATAATGTTTCACAATTGTTGTCTTTTACCAAAAGTTTTTATAAATTTCTTAGCTCTGAGTTAGGTATGATTTAGAAATTTTGGACTGTCCAAAATCATCGAGAATCTCGCTTTATCTTATCAATTAGCGATCCCAATTTATCTTTAGTTTAAAAACTTTTCTAAAGATTACTGATAAATGATTTACATTATTTCTTTAACTTAAGAAAATTATACAGATCAAGTAACTCTAAAACAATCCAAGGATCTAGGTACTACCAATAGTATCATATATCCTTTTAACAAGAAGTGTAATACCTAAGAGAAGTGCTTACCATCCGAACACATCACTTGCCCATTTTAATTTATTTTCGAGCCAATCGAATTAATATCATAAAATACCTCTTTTTATTTGAAATAGTACCATTTTCAAAATCCTTTAGAGATTACTTTGTAAAACCTTATTTTATAAATTCATTTTATCTTATATTAATAAACTTTATTTAAATTTCCATAATTCTTTTACTCGAATTTAAATTCTCATTCCTTTTACATAATTATTTTCTCTTATTTATCTTATATTATTTTTATCTTATAAATCCATTCTTTAAATATATCTTATTATCAAACATCTTATAGTCAAATCGTGGAACTTAATTCACAAGGTATTTGTACTTAAACTTTTAAATTAAGCAATTGATCAATTGATGATAGTAACTTAACATAATCATTTCTTAGTATTATTTTGGAGTAACTATTGAAGATATTAATTTCCTTATCAAATTTCATAATTATCGATTATCTTTATGAAACATCTTATAGTCAAACTGTGAAATTCTAATCACAAGTTGTTCATATTTAAATTTCACTAATCCTGATTTCTTACTATACAACTTTTCAAGATATATACTTTATATTCAAAAATATTACCTAGGTAAAATTATTTCATTTACCAATTTTTTCAAAATCAGTGTGTCGATTCGCCTTGTTTAAATATTTAGGATTTCCTATCGATTACATGGATCTCTCATGCATCGATCAGAATCCATATACCACTAAACAGATTAATCAACACAAAACATTTTTATATCCAATAACAAATATACGCTCATATATAATACACTCAAACTCATTCTAGGATGTTACTAAACCTATCCCTTATGAGTTACTCATCCTAGAGTATTACCAACCCCATCTCTAATTAGTCTTTACCCCAACAAAAGCCAAGGTTCACGCTTAACCTTCAACTCTGATACCGAATGTAACCTCCCTTTTTTCATGCCCTCTGAATCGAAAATAAATCACAGATGTCCAACTCAAATTGCACGAATAAGCGGATCATTAAGGGTAGAAAGAAAATAAAGACAGAACAGAATCTCACATGAATGGAATAACATATATTATTTCAATAATAATCTTTACAGCAGAAAATTTTAAAATACAATATGAGAGTCTAACCTAGATACAGCCTGGACAATTATAAACCTATGTCCTTACAAATGCTGAAAGCAACAGAACAAATTCAATAGATGTAGCAGATAATAGAATACGTCCTTACGATGATGAAGATCTCCAACTCTCTTCTGGAAACTCTAACCGTATTCAGCTAAACCTAAAACTACTCGAATCTGATCCAAGTAAAAAAATGCCCGGATCAGGCTTGACAAACCAACGTGAGATACTCAAAATTTTAAATGTATAGATCATGACGATGTTATCAAAATCTTGGAAAAGAAGGGCATCTTGTAAGACCACGCCCACTCACAAACACGGACGGGTTTTTACCTTATGATAACCAAAACACTTTTACTACCAAAATATACTTGATATTATCTTTAATGACATTCTTTTGAAAACAATTTACAAATAAACTTATACAAATAAGGTATCAATACTTGGACTAGGTCTAAGGTAATATATCCGGACTGGGTCAACGGAATATATCGGATGAAATATATGATACCAAAAAAAGTAGCTGAAATGTTTGAAAGTCATTACAGCTATTATGGAAATACAATCAAAACCGTAAATCTCTCTCATGCTGGAATTAGATTTACAACATGATAAGAAACCAGTGGAAAGATAAATCTGTGTCCACGGCTTACGTCTAAGACTTAGACGCCGTTATGCAACAACACATGGCTAAAAGGAGATACAATCTACAAATAACATCTAAGGATTTAGACTTCGCGCATCCTCACCATGAGGCCCAGACTATCTGGTACCTAAGGCTCAGAACATCTAATAACCCAAATCACTACTATTCGAAATGCGAGCATATATTTGACCACATAGAAACCCATCATAACCGAGCTGTGAGGCTCACGAGGCTACGATTACCTTTCACATATCACATCTCTAAATGCCATGTTGTCATTCCACGTCACATGACTTATTTCTTGAAAAGTATAACATCTTGAGCTCGTATGTCTCGGAAAAGGGTGTTAAGCTAAAAGAAGTTGCCTTCTCTGCCACCAACTGATTTAATTTATGGCAACCACTCAAATCTGATTTAGAATACAATGTTAGAGAAACATCTATACAAGTTCGTTCTGGGACTGAACAAAACCGAAGGCACTTTCTTTGGCCATTACTAGGCGAAAAGCCCTTGAAATCCCAAAAAATCTCCGTAACCGACTACTGCTATAAGTTACTCTATAATGGGTGCGACCCACAGCATGTCAACAAGCAGTCCTCACGCTATGAAGATCCTCATATTGATTATACATGTTTTCTTCCTGTTCGAATAGACAGATATCATGCATATTAGAATGGACAGATCATTCATATTTTTCTGTTAAAAATCACATTTGAAATTATAGAACTATATCTATCTTTATGAATGAATAAATTACATAGCGTAAGTGCAAATTTTTGGTTGTATTATTTTTGGTGTTCTCACATTTTCAATTAATGTAACAGGTTTTCACCACACTGTGCTGCTGGAGTATAATGTGATGCAATTTTAGCAGATAGCATTACTCTAGGCATGAGAACGCCATTTAATTCAAAATAATATTTGTTGAACGGAGAGAGATGTCTTAGATTGTCCATTCCAAGGATGAAATCACTATCAAAATCTTTTGGTAGTAATGCAAAATCAAAGTTATATGTTTTATTATTCCCATGCATATCAAGTATTTGTACCTGTATATTTTTTGCCTTATGAGTCACAGGGACTTGTCTTCCCATAAAGTCATTTAGCATTCCTTTTTTGTCTAAGGCATCGAGGGTTGCTAGGGTATAAATATTTCTTGTAGTAATCTTGCTTCTACACCAGAATCTAGCAACGCATGCATCGTGAACTCTTAATATTCAGGAATACATATCGTTATTGGAAGATATATATGTAATTGTGCCTTTCTTTTTAGATCTATGGATCTAATCATGATGTTTTATATTTTCTATAGGAACCTTTATAACCATTTGGTTTGATTCCTGTTCTTTTTGTTTTTCAAGTATTCTCATTGTTCTTCCTTCTATCGGATTATCTTGTCTAAAGCTCATACGATGGCCGATACCTTTTAATTTATCAGGAGTTAATTCAACTTCAGACATTTTATGGTATGATTGAGATCTTTTTAATGCGTCGGGTGAATTTGTATTTTGTTTATTATTTTTGGTTATGTCCGAAATGGTATTTCCTGATGCTATAAAATATTATATAGGTAACTGTATCCTTGGTTTAAGCGATTTCACAAAAACTTGAATTTCATTTTTGAATTTTAAATGTCTTATGTCGACTAATCTAAGTTGGATTGTCTTTCCCAACCCGACTTCATATAGTTTAACGAATTGTTTGGGTGTAATTGGTTTAAATGTAGCAGTATCATTTAAAGCCATATAATGTTCCCATTTCCGGACCTAAATCATCCTGTTATTTTTAATTGTATTAGACCTATATGAAGGTATTTCATTTTCGGATATTTTTCTTTTAGTTTTTCTATTTTATTTTTATTCGAAAGGCTTATAGAAGTAAAATCTTCCTCTCCTTTTAACTCTACATTTCCTTGCATACGCTCAAATACATATGTATGTTGATTTAGAAATCTAGATTTAAAAGTCAAAGGTTTATAGATATCCTTTCTATCTGAGTGAAGGATTGCGTCTTTTAATTTTTATAAATCTTCGTCAATGACCTCAAGTTGTTCTCCTATGCTATCTCGTGTTTATAGGTTTGATATTTCTTCAAATGTAAAAGTGTTCATATATATTCTATATTCCTGATATGATTCTTACTCTTCATTTCTTAATGATCGGGATGTGAACCACTTAATGGGGTAAATGTATCATGATCATATATTTTTTATTTTATAATTGGAAGATCTTCGTATTTATGTAAAACAAGTAATCCTATTAGGTCTCCTTCCTCTATAATATAATCTTTACCCCCCATACTAGTACTTTTAAATAGTATAAAAGCATTATTTTTAGAAAGGGGTTCAATTAATCCATGTGTTATGAAAATATATTTTTTGGCATGTTTAGGTATATTATAAATTTACCTTTAACATCCTAGTGGTATTTTTATTAGTAGATCTAAAAATACTTCGGTTGTGAAGTGCCTTCTTAATCTAGAGCATTTTGCTTCATATAATGTATAATTCGCAGAATTTATTTTTTCCTTTTTAGGGAATATAGCATATACAGTTAATGGAATAATTTTTATATGATTATGTGTCTGATTGATAGTAATGATGTTAAATTTAAAATTATTAAGAGAATCATTAATTTCATCTTCGTTTTTAGTAGTGTCAGAATAGACTAATTCAATTTCATATACAGATAAATTAGCATCACGGGAAATATCTTCAATAGTGCCAACATGAATTGCATATTCTTCGATTTGATATTACGATATTTTGTATATTTGTAGGACATTCATTAGCATAATGTCCTTTTTTTTATTACATTTAAAACATTTGCAGCCTTTACGGAAATTTTTCTTTTTAATAAACTTTTCTAAGAAAACTTGTTTTCTTTTCTACAAATTTTCTTATATTATGGTTTTCATTTTTTCCTAGTGATTAAATATTTTGGTTTTGTTCTTCTTTTGAAATTTCTGCTCCATTTTCTTTCGAATTCAGATGAACATACAAATTGTGTATTAATATCTTCAGCATACTTTATACAACAAGAAAATCCAAGTTTTGAGTTTTTAATTTTATTTTTCATTTGTTTGTGTGCACTTGCTTATTCACAAACCCATTCCATAGTATCCATACATGCCTTTTTTAATAAGCCCGTGTTATGATTTTCATTGTTAGTGCTTTGTTTCAAAATGTCATATCTTTCTTGTATAATATTATTCCATGGATAAGGTATATTTATAAAAAATCCGTTTACCCGGAAAACCTTTTGGTCATTATTCTTTAAATGAAAAAGTAGGCCTATGTATTTGGTAGCAAATTCTTTTAACATACATATATCACAAAATTGTATTTTTAATAATTGTTTTTCATAGTTAGTATCTTCTAGGAATGTTTTCCCAGTAAAGTCTGTTAATAATAATTTTAGTAATCCTCCAAGAGCTTCTTGTTTAGATTGAATATTCCTAATTCTTTGTTATTGATTTGGATTTATTCTTTCAAGATTTAGTAACCAAGCTAAGGCATCTGCTGTCCAATAACTGTTAGCATAATGTATGTATTCTACACATTCATACTCGGAGGTAATAAATAAATTATTCCGCTTATATATTGAAGCCATATTATAATATATATTTTCATTTTTCTATGTGGAAGTCTATCTTTATTGAAAGTTAGGGTATATGCTGAAGAGGGTTATTCATTATAAAAATCTTTTGAGGTCACTTAGAGAAAAGGAGGACAGAAATTGGCAATAGGAATTGATACTAGGTTGTTTATTAAATAAAGGATAAGATTCAAGGCCTATAAAATATGAAGGGACTAAAATAATGGACACCAAATATAAGTGTCCTGTAGAAGGAAAGGATATTAAAAATACAATTAGCATCACTAGATATATTATATTTTGAAGATAAAAATATAATACTTCAAACAGCAAATTGGTATATTTAAAACACTCATATTGTTCAATTAGTATATTTATAACTTTGATTATTTTACTCATATTCTTTCCTCTCTTCAAAGTATATTTACCTCGAATTGTTCTCCTATACTATCTTGTATTTATATGTTCGATGTTTCTTCAGATGTAAAAGTGTTCATGTATATTCTATATTCTCAATATGATTCTAACTCTTTATTTCTTGATGATCGAGATGTGGAACCACTTAATGGGGTAAATGTATCATGATCATATATTTCTTTTTTTATAATTGGAAGATCTTCGTATTTATGTAAAACAAGTAATCCTATTGGGTCTCCTTGCTCTATAATATAATCTTTACCCTCCATACTAGTTCTTTTAAATAGTACAGAAGCATTATTTTTAGAAAGGGGTTCAATTAATCCATGTGTTGTAAAAATATTTTCTTTTGTATGTTTGGGTATATTATAAATTTTCCCATAATATCCTAGTGTTTTATTAGTAGATCTAAAAATACTTCGGTTATAAACTAGAGAATTTATTTTTTTCTTTTTTGGGGAGTATAGCATATATAGTTAATGGAACAATTTTTATTTGATTATGTGTCTGATTGATAGTAATCATGTTAATTTTAAAATTATCAAAATAATTATTAATTTCATCTTCATTTTTAGTACTGTCAGAATAGACTGATTCAATTTCATATACAGATGAATTAGCATCGCTAGACATATGTTCAATAGTGCTAACACGAATACTGTATATTTGATATTACAATATTATGTATATTTGTAGGACATTCATTAGCATAATGTCCTTCTTTATAACATTTAAAACATTTGTAGCCTTTACAGAATTTTTTCTTTTTAATAAACTTTTTCTTAGAAAACTTGTTTTCTATTCTATATTTTTTCTTATATTCTGGTTTCCATTTTTTTCCACTGACTCGATATTTTGGTTTTGTTCTTTTTTTAAATTTCTAGTCCTTTTTATTTTGAATTCAGGTGAAAATCCAAACTGTGTATTGATATCTTCGGTGTACTTTGTACCACAAGAAAATTCCAGTTTTGATTCGTCGTCGAAACATACTATTCGAATGGATTGTTGGTTCAAGGCATGTATGGATATGTGCTTTCTTCCTGTTATAACTATCCAAAATGTCTTATTATATGTGTTTTCTTCCTGTTCTTTATCTAAATGCTGATTTCACCAATAATCCATTCGATAAAACATATTATTCGAACTAAAAATATGGAAAAATAGGCATGATATTCGACAAAAATATGTCTAAAATATGGAAAGTAAGAACCATACATGTTTGTTGAGACATATAACAATCCATTCGATATATGTCCATATGATTATTCAAACCAAAAATAAGAATACCAAAAATAATACAACCAAAAATTTGCATTTATGTGTGCATATGATCATTCGATATTTGTCCATATGATTTTTCCATATTATTCGACGAAAATAAATTCATTCATATGGACAGATATCATGCCGATTAAGAATTAAAAATGAAGAATATGTTTTACAGGCATGATATCTGTTCTTAACGAAAGAACAGGAAGATCCTCATACGGTTATGTTTTCTCTTTTACTTAGGAAAACCTTTCCAAATCATTCATTAAATTTTAATCAAAGATTTCTTCTATTCAAGTTATAACTTTTAACTTAGGGAAAGTATTTTCAAATCATTTATTAAATCTTACTCAAAGATTTCTTTCTTAACTTCAAATCATATTCTTGCAAATCGAAGATTTTTATAACTGAGCACTACTGCCACCATAGATATGGTAAATTTCTCCTCCATAGATAATGGCAAGTAATCCTACATCATGAAGATCTTTGTCATCAACGATCATATTCTTCAATATATTTTATTTCGAAAATTTGTGTGAAGGGATTTTCAGCTAGGAATCACACAAATCCTATCCCGGTACTTCGGACAGGAATCACCCAAATCCGATCCTGGTTCCTTTATACCAATCATTGATAAAAAGATGTTAATTGGTTAATTAACATTCAAAGACTTTGTTTCTTTTCTTTTATCTTGGAAATACTTAAACATGATCTTTTAGAGCATCTGGGTTTTCCTTTCGATCTATTTCACCTCTCGCCTAAAAAAAGAAAACATAGGCCAGGTAAGTTCAGGGCACTGGTTGCTCCATCCCTAACCTTAGTTAAACACCTTGTTTTATCTTCCTATATTTCATAGGCGGGACAAATGTACTAGTCATTTCTGCATACTCGGTTTGTTATTACATTCAATATTCTTCACTTTTTGTTTAAGTGGTATAAACAATTCCTCTTAATCATTTATTCAAACTCTTATTAAAACTTCCAAATCATCTTTACATTACTTAATTATTCCTTTAAAATCATTCACAAAAGATTTAGGAAAGAAATTTTGAGTTTAAAACTATATTTCAAAAGTTATTTAAAACTGCCGCGAAAAGCACTGCAAAAAGTGTTGCAAATAATGTTTTAAGAGTTAAATTCTTAAAAACGACTTTTATACCATTTAGAAATCCATATTTTCAACTTAAATCACTTTTAAAACATTTTTATAATTTATTTCATAGTTTTAAAACATTTATAATATCATTTTAAACTTTGGTCACTTTACTGTAAAAGCGCGATTTTTCTAGAAATTTGTTTTGGACATGTTTAAAATATGCAAGATGAAATCTTGATTTTCTTTCTTTATTACTTCAAACATATTTAAATGTTTATAAAACATTCCTAACTCATTTTAAAACTATTTCCAAAAGGTTTAAGCATTCCATATACACCATTCCATTTTCAAAAGAAAAGTGATTTTCTTTGTGCTTATCAATGTGTATTAACGTGACTTGGTAAAACCATTTAACAATCATATCAAACAATCAATACTTGATGATCAAAGTATATATAAGCATCCATAGAAATCATAAAAAATCATCAAACATGTATATATAAATATAGATATTAAATAGAGTTTCTCACCATATACCAAAGCGATAAATTTCCTACCAACATTCTAATAAACCAACACTTCACTAACTACTTCCTAATCCATTGAACACTAGCAAAAAAACAACCTCTCCCTTCCAATAGCTTGGCCGAGGCTTGAGGTGGAGGATGGCCGAAAGGATAGGGAAGAAGCGGTAGAGCTTTGAACTTGGTTTCTCATGATTTAGATCTGAAATATAGGTTATCTTGTATCTAATTTTAAGCCCTCTGAATCTTAAAATTTAGAGAAGTTTTTAACCAAACAGTTGTCGAAAATTATTTTCTCTTGAATTTGAAAAAAAGAATCATTTGAATCCAAGTCGCTTTGAGGGAAATATGATAGAATGAAAAAGAGGTAATATCGGATTCACAAAAATGAAGCCCGAAAACACACTTCAAAGAATTGAGTTTCAGCTATAGCAAACCTCAAAACTGAAAAATGTGCTCAACATAAAAGTTGTAGCCAATGGAATTTCATATAGTTTTTAGAATATAATTTATTAATTTGGATCAGTTATGATAAAGTAATGATAAAAACAAAATGGATTATTCTCTATCTTAAAAACTAGGCCAGAGAATGCACTGGAGAGAAGTGAGATTTTGACATGGTTAATTTTAGTATAAGACAAAGTGATCAACATAAAAGTGTAGACATTGGAAAATAAATGATTTGAAAAAAATAATTTTTTACTTTGGTTTTGTTTTAAAGAAGTTATAACCATGAAAAGAAGAGGTAAAATGTGGAGAAAAGATGAGTTTGATTAGAAGAGAATGAACATCCTTTTCTTTTGAATATATTGTAAATATTTTGACATTATTTCTTTCTAATTTTTTACTACGGCCTGGAAGATATTAAAGAGGAGAGGATAAAGGTGAAGAAGCTTGAGAAAAAAAGAAGAAGAAATGTGAATGGAAGTGAAGAAGACGGTGGGTATTTATAGAAAAATAAAGAAGTGGTAATTTACCAAAATACCTCTTACCAAATTACCAAACTAACCTTATTTCAACCTAAAGCAAATACCACTTTTTCAACACTTAACATCATCCTTTCACTTCTTACTTTATGTCTTATTCACTTAAAGATTAAGCAAAGAAAAGTAATTATTTTTTTGGATTTTGATATGATTTGGATTTGATGTTTACATTTGACTTTTCTTAAACTTACTTACTTTTCTTATTAACATTCTACAATTTCCTAATATTATTTAGTAAAAGTGAACTTGATAAGTGAATTAATTAATACTTAAACTATTTGAATATATGTTTATATATATGAAAAAAGGTGCGATAACACCGCGACAACTTTTAATCTACAAAATGTTGATTTTCGATAAAATGTTTTACGGTCATATTTTGACGTTTTAGTTAAACTATTTATTTATGTAAACCAAATTTAAAAATAAATTTTTATAATGTTATTTTAAAATAAACACTTATAAATAAATTAAAATAACCTATTTAACCATTAAAACTTACTTTTCTAAAATCAGTATTTTGTCACTTTTGTCAATACAGGCAAATGTTACTATTTTTGTGTATACTTCCCTTTCCAAATCTTATGTAATATTATTTGAACCATATAACCTTACCTAAATTATATTTAAAATCATTTTAAATTTTATATTTCAAAGTGGTCAAATTCAGGGTCGTTGCAAAATAAATAAATATCCAAGTCATCCAAAACATCAATCAATAGCATCCATGATAATCAACCATCCAAACAATCAAAATAATTCACTACAATTTCATAGCTACTAATATTGGGTCTTTTATTGACAATTAAATCCCAATTTAAAATCTAACTGTCAATTTTAATTTTTAACAGTTAATTAGAATGACAATTTAGATGACAATTAAATTTATCAAACAACGATCAATAAATTTATATCATTTCGTAGTTTTAAATTTAACTAGCATAAAAATATTCTATTACTTGTGAGCGTTATAAAACACTCACCTTGAGTTTTAAATTTTAAATCAAATTGAACGAATTTTGATTTATCTTAAAATTTTAGTTAGCTCCAATCATCTCCAAATCAGTTCTAGAATGTAGTGCTCGTCATCCGATTCCATCGACGCTTGTTTCGTCCAATTTCGACCTCGTATGTGAAAGATATGTAATTTATAAGGTTTCATGAATTAAAATGATATAAATTTACAAATTCTTTTTTTTAACCTAGAAAATCCTTGTAACGACCCGATTTCTCGACGCTCGAAAAACCGAACCATTAGGGTTAAAAAAGATGAGGTAGAAGAAGAAAATAGAAAATAACATCAGAATTAACCATCGCAGCGGAATAAAATATAACAGATAATAATAGATCTTTACACAAAAGAAAACTATTTCTGTTTAAACATACATCACCAGAATACATCATCAGAGTTCAACAACATCAATAGCATACAACTAGACGGTCATATAAATTTGTCCTCAAAACTGAATACACATCGGAATAATAATCAAGTACGAAAGTACATATCGCCATCCAGCTTGTCTCTTGAGCTCCACAGCAACATATCCTATATTCTATAATACTCGGTCTGACCCGAGCATTATAGTTAAATAACACCCGAGTAAGTTTGGAATACCAGCGTGAGAAAACCACACTCAAGTTGTTTATTAAAGTTTCAAAATTCTTTTGAAAACAAAAGCATCTCGTAAGACCACGCCACAAATAAACATGTCAGGTTTTTACCTTACGATAGCCAAAACACCTTTTATTAAAATCCTCTGATATTATAATAGGGTTTATATACAAATACTTATTAAAATAGCCGAAATTGTTACATGATTAAATTCCAGCTACTAGCCATAATCGTGGGTAATACAAACAAAACCATAAAAGCACGTAGGGAGAATGAATTTCCAACTAATGACTAGGCACTGAGGTACCACCTTTCACAATATGTGTCCTAGATCACCGTACCGAGGTTTACTCCCAATCCCCTGCAACACAAGACCGGGACTACCCCATACTGGATAATCCCGAGTAAGATCATTCCACGGTTGGGATCAGCAACCGCACCACTAAACCGAATAAAAAGAGACATCTAGACAGGGATGGCCTCACCCTAATGGGCGCTACCCACCTAGCCTTGCTGCATAACCCCTGATTTTCAGTTATTTCCGGTTGATGAGGCTCGAGGCTAAGCATTACCTTTTAGAACGTTTCACTTAGAATGCCCATCGTCCACCTGACGATGTTTCGAAAGCATTCATCCATACAAGTTCGTCTCGGGTTCGAACGGAACCGAAGGCACTACTCCTACTACATCCATTTTGGAATTTCCTCAAGATTAGTAGCGACTAGCCCTTGCACTTCACTGCTCCATCTTCGAATCCAAACTCGTCTTCCTCATGAAAACGTTCATATCGGATCAAAGTGGTTTTCGAGAAATTAATCCCGATCCCAGTCTCTTTAAAACAATCAACGCATTGGCCAATATTAATAGTCAGTTATTTAACTATCAATTAATATTCACAAACAACCATCAAACAATGAATAATCTCCCAGATTATTTATTATCTTCAAAATATCTATGCAAGATATATTTCCATTTTTCAACCCTTTGGAAACAGTTTTCAAACCACACTCTTCTCATGGAATGAATTCCCAAATATTTATTCCACTGAAAACACCAAGTGCAAAACCTTAGATTTTTAAAATAGTTTAAAACACTTTATTATAAAATATACATTAACATTAGATTGAAAACTACTTCAATACTTTATTAAAAATATATACTTTAGGAATATTTAAAAATGAGGTTACTTTATAAAATATAAAATTGGATTTTCTCCTTTAAAACAAAATACCAAGTCACCTTTAAATAATTACAATGATAATAGTTTTGAAAAATACTTACTTTAGAATTTAAACAGTTAGAAATATTAAATTCCCTAAAACATGCTTTTTAAAACGACATTAAAACTTTTAACTTATATTTAAAAATTTGCTTTGAAAACGTACTTGGCTATCCAGGGAAATACACTTCTCTTTCACATCTTTTTAAAAATAAACCACTATTTATTTTTAAACAAATTTTCCCATTCCTTTAATAAATTCCCACCGTGAATTTATTCCTTCCAAATGTCCACTGATATATCACTACTTCACTTTTATAAACCCAGTTTTTAAATTTCATAGTCACATTCTCCTTTAAATTTCCAATTTCAAACACTTAAACCAATTTCCAAATTGATTTCCAATTTATACCATTTTGAAATAAATTCCTTTACTTACTCATTTATTTCAAAACCCATTGACTTCAGATTTTTATTCCTTAATTATGATTTAAAATCCTTTAACTTGAAACACCCATTTCAGATTTCCCCAAAATTCTTCTTTACCCTTTTAAATAAGTTCAAACCTTGAATTTTAAAATAAATTCTTTATTTCTTGATATAACATCACTTAAGTTTAAAATTCATTACTTCTCTGTTTATTCAAAATCCCTTTTTCATACCCGGAATTTATTAAGATTTAAAAATCACTTTTATTCCTTTCCAATTCATTCTTATTTTTACTCAAATTCTCTCTAATTATTTCACTTTAAAATTCACTCTTTTATCTTCAAAATCCAATTCTATATATTTTGATAACTCGGTGTACCAAAATATATTTAAGCAAACCAAAGCATTCAATATTCCAATCATCAATATAATTCATCACAGAATATCAAATATTTATAACACAGAATATTAAATAATCCAGATAAATTTGAGGAATCTAGTTGGATCCCTCCAACCTGCTTCCCTGCATCCACAGATGTTAGCACAATAAAATACCAATTCCACTTCGAGGTGGAATATTGCGGTATATGGGATTAATATCATATCATCCGCTATTATGCGGCGCGTAGGGTCTCATCCGCTATATATGCGGGAAATCAATCACTCCAATATATACTATATACTACTATATATAATATAGCACATCAAATCAATTAAATCATTCAACCAATTATTTAAATTTAACCGTTTGAACTTAAATGAAACCTAGATGAGTGAGGTTAACTCACCTTTGCTTTGTTTGCGATCCAACTCAAACCGACTCGTTCTTCGTTATTTTTGACCATGTATAGACATTATGCAGTTTATTAATATTTAAATAATCAAATAACTTTGATTAACTAATTATTTTGTTTCAACTAATATTAATATTTTTTTTGAGACTACATATATATATTTATAAAATAGTCTATAGAGATTCCAAAATTAATTTTTTTATATAAATCCTTCAAACATAAAAAAATCTATCTTTTTCCCGAAATCATGTCTATATACTTCTACTGTCTGCCTATATAAATTAGGATATATATATATAAATTGGATAATATATATATATATATATTTACTGTTTGTCCAATTTATTGGCTCAATAAACTTTAAACTACTTTACTATTAACTTTCAGATAAAAGAAATAAAAATCAACAAACTAATTTAAGGGTTTTAAACTTAGTTGCCATAAATTTAAAAAAATGTTTAAAATTTAATTTACCTCAGTATGACTGGAAACGAAATCAATGGCTTCGTTCAATGCTCCATACGAGATCGCTGGCCTCGACACTCAACCCCACCGTGTCCACGGCCTCCATCAACACCCTAACTTGCCGACTCTGCCTCGCTCGCTGTTCGAGCTCAACCACGAACACACGGTACTCGTGAACCCTCCTCCCCCTTACGTCGCCATAGATCTCGTTCTACCCTCTAGGTTGCACTTGCGACCCAAACGAACCCCTCCCCTTGAGCGAAACCAATTTGGTAATGAGACGAACGTGGGTTCGAATTGATTTTAAATTTTGAAGGCGCGATTCATCGAGGTGCTTCCCTGGTCGCGATTTCGCTTGCGAAATTGCCGATGAATTTTAAAGTAGCGAACTCCGATTTTGAATAAAGAAAAATGCAACCATGGATTTGTGAATTGAATTGAAGAGGGGAGTTTGATTTTGAATAGGCTTCGGCCATTTTCGATTGAACGAGTCGTTTTATTATCATTTGCTTCATCGTTTTCATTTTTTCTTTTCGATCTGAATTCGAACCCGGGAAGCTAAGTGAGGAAGGAACAGATAAATTAAAAAGAAATGGGAAGCGCGAGATTGAAGATAAGGGTAGCGTGCGTTGGAAAGGACTGGAAAAAACTCTGATGTGAAATTAATTTGACTAGTCAAGTAAAGTATTTACTTATTTTTAAATTTTAAATTTAAATTCAAATTGTCTCGAAAATGCAACTTACAATTTCAAATTCCTATCGAGGCGTACCACTAGGCGTTCCTAATGTTATACCCCTATTCTGAACGTACTGGAAAAGGTTTCGAGTCCTAATTCGATCGTATGGCGAAGATAGCCTTTGGACTCGGTTAGTATATTAAATTTCCGATATAAATTCCAACGCGTTTATATATCGTACGCTCACACCACAACTCCGATCACTACGAAATTTGAAATCCGATAATAGTACAATATTATGGATCTAATGGAACTGATTTCGTCGAAATCTGAGACTGTGCCACGGAAGGCTGTTTTTAAATTCAATTTAAACTATAAAATTTTAAAACTGAACAAATCACTGTTAAATTCAATTTTAAAACTTCTATTATCCTCAGCACTATCAATATAAATTTTACAAGCCTTTAAATTATTTTTAACAGGCTTAAAACTCCAGATTCAACATTTTACCCAACTTCAAATTATTTAATTCAATAATTTAATTATCAAATAAATAGTGATATTTGAATTCAAGTTAAAAATTAACTTTTAAATATTTAAAATCAATTAAATATTCCGATTTTCAAACATCCAAAAATTCTAGGTCCTCACAATCCTGGCCGTAGATAACTAGAAAGAAGATCTGAGTCGCACGTGCTTGTCTTCCATCCTCATTCTTTTATCAGGCCAAAATAATCCATTAACGTCTTCGCATATTCCATCGCCATGACCACCATGCTCATCGATAACTCGATCAGACATCGCCTTTGACTCCGCTTACCAATGTCGCACCCACTGTTGAATATGCGATTATATGATTTTTGTTTGATGATAATAAACATATATATATATATTTGTTTAAATGTATTTGTTAATGTACTATTTTATTTTTCATAGATTAAATATTTGCTGAATAAAATAAATAACACAGAATATGAATTCAGACAGAAATTTTATTCAAACAAATGTTTATTACAATTTTGTATAGTACAAATTTCAAGCTCTCACTATATACAACTTCAATTATAATTCAATTTTTGATTACATCACAATTTCACATTCACATTGCACCTCACTACATATCACTCATTCACTCAACTCATGCTGATCTTCAACTTCATTCCAATGTGAATCCAGCATCTGAGAAATCTGCAGAAATATACATTGACGCAGTAAAATTGAAAATAAAATATTTTTGCAGTATAAAATAAAATGTGGATTTTTAAAATAATAGTTGCCTCAGTTATTTGGTTGTTCGTCATCATTTAATTTTGAATTCATCGTACACGAACAACTTGTGACATACACAGTGTATCACTGTATATGCCACAAGGCCGTGCACACCGATATATACACTTGATAAAATTACAGGGACGGGTGAGCACAGGTAAAACCCAAAATGCCGGGTTTAACTCAAGTGCAATAAAAATAATGTCGCAATATCAGCACAAGGTCAAACCCGAGCTTTAAAGCTGGATTCAACACAGGTGCAACTCAAATGAATGTTATGATCAAAGTATGTATATATACATGTCGACCTGGTAGCAAACAAAGTCAACAAAACATGCATCACATACACGACAACTTCAAAATGAAACATATGCACCAGCAAACTAGGCTACTACATAACACAGCAGCAACCAAAATTGATGCAATAGTGACAAACAGAATATGTGCACAAGTGAATGCAATTCAGTACTCAATGCATTCAAATAACTCGAGTACAACAAATGGAGATGCAAAACAAACTGAACCAAAGGAATGACGTTGTGATGATCCAGAATTTCTAACAATTTAAATTGGAATATTTAATTGATTGTAAATATTTAAAAAGTAAATTTTTAACTTGAATTCAAATATTATTATTAATAGCAATCAAGTTATTAGATTTAATAAACTAAAATGGGGTAAATTATTGAATCTTCAGTTTAAGCTTGTTAAAAATAATTTGAAGACCTGCAAAATTTATATTGATAGTTCTGATGATAATAAAAGCTTTTAAATTGAAATTGGAAGTGATTCGTTTGGTTTTAAAAATTTATCGTTTAAATTGAAATTTAAAGATAGCCTTCCGAGGCACAGTCTCGAAATTCAACGAAACTAGTTCCATTGGATCTGTAATATTTAGTTATTGTCGGATTTCAATTTTTGTAGTAATCGGAGCTGTCGTTTGACCCTGGCAGCTCAAAACGCATTGGAACAATTTTAATCGATTTAATTTAAAATTGATCGTTTACTTCCGTAACTCGCGCATATGATCGAATTA
This sequence comes from Allium cepa, assembly GCA_030765085.1. Classification (NCBI taxonomy): domain Eukaryota; kingdom Viridiplantae; phylum Streptophyta; class Magnoliopsida; order Asparagales; family Amaryllidaceae; genus Allium; species Allium cepa. The sequence goes on from CM060942.1 coordinate 622,590,416, forward strand.
GCTTCCGAAACACGTTCCATTGTGTTCGAAATGCGGGTAAAACCTTGTAATCGCCTAGTGGCATTCCTTAAGAGGAGTTCGAAATTTTATGTAGCAATTAACGAGGCATTTCGATAAAATTTAAAGTAAATTAGTCAAAGATATTTTTATTAACAAACACTCGTACTCAGGAAGCCATCCCCAAATATCTATTTTATTTCCGTCTTCCTCTCTAATCTTGATAACAGAAATCGAACTCAGGAAAAAAAATGGCCGCTTGGTCTATCTAAAGCAAATCGATAAAAAGGGGGGATTTCAAATTAAACCGCGGCTTCAGATTGAAGAGTCAAACGAATGAAATTCGTTCGTGCTCACTTCAATTCAAATCGATTCTATTACTTCTCCTCTGAAACCCTAAGTGCTCGCTTCAGATCAAAGACGAAGGAGGGTACTCGCTTGAATCTCCTCTTCCATAGGAATCGAGGGTAAGGCTCGCGGCTATGGGGTGGTGTGATTGGAATTTGTGGTTTGGGAGGTGATGGCGTTCAAACAGTGGGTGGTCGAACATCTTCAAATTCGAGGCTAGGAAGAAGGCTCGTGGAGTAAGCAGACTCGACGATATCGAGTAGTTATCGGCGACTGGTCGCGATGTCGGTCTGGTTCGAGTCGTGTAGGGTTCGAGTTGTGCGCGCGTTGGGTTGAGGCAGAGAGGTCAATAACCATGGAATCTATGGCGACCCAACTTCCATACTCCAGGAAGTCGCATCGCTAAGAAGAAAGAAAGGGATAGAAAAGAGAAAAGAAAGAAAAGAAAGAACAGACAACATCAGAATCTCTCAGCGGAATCAAATAAATTATAATATATCAATAAAACTTTACATAGTATCATATACATCAGAGTTAAACATCTAACACAACACAAACAAGACAGTTATAAACATCTGTCTAGCAATTACAATCCAAGTACATCAGGGAGAACCAGATACAACTCAAACACGGCGGAACTACTAAATATATCTACACGCTGAAGCCTCCTGCTCCATTATCTTCTCCAGAACTCGTCAAAGCAATCCTGAAACACTTGACTACTCATATATAATATGAGTACCCAAGAGTTTAATAAAACAGAAAATAAACACTCAGGTCAGACAGGGGTCTGGTGTGAGTAAACGGGGATAAAAGTTGCATAACTTTAGAAAATCCTTTGAAAACAAAAGGTATCACGTAAGACTTCCCACACATAAACATGGAAAAGTTTTTACCTTACGCTAACCAAAACATTTGATAGGAAATCCAGTGATATCATAATAGGGTCTAGGGTTTTCAAGTAAATAAGAAATAGCCGAAATTGTTACATGATTAAATTCCAGCTACTAGCCACAAAAGTGGGTAATACAATCAAAACCGTAGGGTCTCGTAGGGAAAATGGGTTTCCAACAATGGCAGGGCTACTGGGGTACCGCCCGTCACAGTACGTGGCCTAGATCACCGTACCGAGGAGTACTCCCACTCCCCTGCAACACAAAGCCGGAACCATTCCTTACTGAATAGTTCCGAACAAGACCACCCCGCAGATTGATCGTCACCAACTGCCACACAGCCGAAATATAAAGGGACCTCTAGACAGGGATAAATATTGCTCTCCGGTGGGGGCTACCCACGAAGCTTTGCTGCACCTCCCCTGTTTTAGCCATTCCCGGTTGATGAGGCTTGAGGTTACGATTACCTTTATAGAACATATAAATCTTAGAATGCTCATCGTCCACCTGACGATGTTCTGAAAGCATTCAATCCATACAAGTTCGTTCCGGGTTCGAACGAAACCGAAGGCATTATCTCGTTACACTCGTATTGGAATCACCCTCAGAGTTAACGGCGTTAACCCTTGCACTCTAAATCTCCATTTCGAATCTATAAGTACTATTCCGTCAAACTCACTACGGAATCACCCACAGAGTTATACTGACGTATAGCCCTTACACCTCGAGTCTTCACTTTCTCCACTTGGATTAATGACCTAACGTTTAATTGGAATCGATGTGGTTTTCGGATATCCAAATATGGAAACCCGATCCCGGTCTCATCGAAACCAAACGCCATCTTAATGTCCAAGTTGTACTTAAGGGTTTAAACAATTAACTCAATTCATTATTATCTATTTCCCATAGATAGATAAACTACATCTCACAATAGATAATCACATTCATATCATAAACTGAAAATCTGCATCATCACAAACAGATAATCATTCAACCAAATAATCCACCACAAACCATCATACTTAAACCAAGCATTCATATCATACAGATACGACTCATCTCATTACTGACATCACAACCATTCAATCAATAACATCCATAAGCAATGATTTACTAACCAACTATTATAATTAATTTAAAATGAATTAAATTTATTACTTTTATCTCTAATTAATTTAAAATAAATTAAATTAATTACCACATCTATAAATCCTGCTTATATATCCATTAATTAATTAACCTAGTTAATTAACCATTCACTAAGTATTCAACTTGATTAAACACCTTTGATTAATCGTCCTCTAATTACAATAAGTAATTAGTCTTTAATTAATTTCCTAAATTAATTAACCTTAATCATAAGTAATTAACATTTAATTACTTCATTTATTAATTAATTATAATTAATTATATTTGTCCTTAATTAATTATAATTAATTATATTTGTCCTTAATTAATTACAATTAATTAATCTCTTAATTAATTAATTATTACTTAATCAAACAATCCTTAATTACATCATTAATTATAATAATTAATGATCTCTAATATTTAAACAAATTATTTAATTAAAATTAATTACATTTAGTAATTAATCTAATTATTAATCACCATGATTAATACTAAATCTAGTAATTAACTATTTTTAATTACTTATTAACAAATTAATTATTCAATAATTAATCATTAATTAATTCCTTAATTAATTACTAAAGTAATTATCCAAATTACTAATTACATTCCAGTAATTATCATTATTACTTCTCTAAGTAATCCTGCTCCATTGATTACATTAAGTAATTACTCTCATAAAATCATCAAATGATTTATTAAAATTAATTAAACTAAATTAATTAACTTAATTAAATCACATTTCAAAATTAATTACAATAATACTTTAACAATTAGTTATACTTAACAAATTTCAATTAATCAATCTAGTTAATTATCAAAATTAATTACATTAATTAATTACTAAATTATCCCTAGATAATTATCACCTATTATTAATTAACAACATTTCATTAATTATATACTTAAGAAAATTTGAATTAGATTAATAAATCATTTCTAATTAATATTAATCTAAATCATTATTTAAAAATCAAATAATTAAGTAAATCCTTAATTATCTTATATATTTTTCAAAATAATTTATTTACTTATCAAATGACTTCATTTACATTCAAAATATATTTACACAATACATTTCTAAATTTAAATTCAAATTCCATTTAAAGATTTAATATTTAAAATGTTTAACTATTAAACATTAATCTAAATTAAATAACTATAAACCTTACAATAAAATGAATGTTTAAGAACATTACTTAGATATAAAAGAGAAGTTTAGAACAAAATTACTTGATTAAAATAAATCAAGCTTGAGAATAGATTGATTTCTTAACTTCAATTTTAAATCAACACTTCATATTTCAAACATTAAAAGAAATAATTTTCTAAGTTTAAACCTTATTTGAATCAAATTTCATTTCCAAATTCACTTTTAAAAACATTTGAATATGTTCATCATTTTTTTTATATTTACAAACTGTTTGAAATCAAACTGGTTTTCAAAGTAAACTTGAAAACAGTTTTAACTTGATTTCAAACAAATTTAAATCTTGCTTGAAACATTTAATTTTCTTCATAAATTTAAAAACTAACAAAACCTGTTTGAATCAAAATCTGGGTTTAAAAGATAAACCTGAAAACTGTTTAAATCTTGACTTAAACCCATATTTAAATCTTGTTTAAATTTAAGATTTTCATTTTTAAAACTTTTGAATTCAAAACTACATTTGAATCCAGATTCAAGTTATACTTGAATCAAGTTGCAACAAAAAAATATGAATTTTATTCAAAACTGCAAAACTCCAGGATTAAAACCTGAAACTGTTTTGTTTTTAAATCTTGATTGAAAATAGAATATAAAACTTGTTTAAATTTAAAAATTTCATTTTTAAAACCTTGAACTCAGAACTCCATTTGAATTCAGACTTAACTTATATTTAAATCAAATTAAGATCTTTAAATTATGAATTTTATTTAAATTCTTAAAACTGCAAACTACAGGTTTATAACCCTGCAACTAACTAACCCGAGATTCCATCAATTTAACTTCGAGTTTACTAACCATCTGCTTCGAGACAGAGACCAGAAACCCCGAGATCTACTTCGAGTAAAAATACCCTGCACACTACCAATATAGTTCACCTGAGTTCAACACTACAACCAAGACCAACCTGTCAACACCCAGAAATACCACCTCCAGCCACCATCATCGACACGACCTTGGCCATAGCTACCTCTACACTCCCTACACAACCTCTCAAATTCTTACCCACTCGATGCAACATAGAGCATGTGCAAATGCTAAGAACTGTAACACTTAAAATCAGGGTTTTGAAAACCTGGAAAACTCAAATATCATATCCTCCCCTTCTGATCATCCATCACCAATTTCCCTTAACATACTTACATCAAAACTCCACTACAGTAGGTATCTTAACCCCTAAATTCACTAGCCTACAGATATTTTCAAATTTTCGTATTTCTGTTTTAAAACAGAAATGCCTTTCCCTAACAGTTTATTTAAAACTGTAATATTAGTTTTTGAAATTCCTAATTTCAAACATGTATTCTAATTTATACACTTGTTCTAATAATTTATAATGTTTGATATTTGTTTTATTCTAATGATGACTGATTTTAGTTTATAGAGGCTACAGATTTATTAAACTATCTTAAAATTTATAAATCTAAGTTATACCAAACAAACATATCTTATTTATACAAAAATTACTAACTGGAAACAATTCAAGTGATAAAGAATTTCTGTAAAAGGAAATCTTAGTTTACAAAGATATGCAACTACAGGCAACAACAACATATAAACACATTCATATATGTTTTCACAGAACAGTTATCAACATACAATCATCACATCATATTCTTTCTACTGATTCATATGCACAAATATCATAGGTTTTTACATGGTTATGTTACTCATTTCATTTTTTCTTAAAACAGAAAACAGAGCAATTTTATCTAAAACAGATTTTGATTTTTTTTTTTTTATAAATTAGGATCTGAGTTCCGTAGACCATGTTTAGCTTAGTTTACAAAGAAAAACTATTTTTAAAACAGAGAAGCTTACTCACCTTTAAAATTTGAAGAATGCAGAAAACAATTTAATGCAGATCCCATTTTCCAGAGATGCAAATCTGAAGTTGAAGTTGCTTATTGATTGATCTTTAAAACTGCAGCTGACCTTACTCTTGTTTGCTTAGATTTGGAGTTGAATTGTACTTTAGCAGATTACAGTTTTGAAGATTGAACAGATTTGATTTTTTGCAGAATTGAATTTGCAGATTTGAAGTTTGTTTGTATAAATTGATTTGCAGATTTGTAAATATGCATTTGTTTTAGGTTTTAGATTTACTGAAAATTTTGATTTCTCGGGTTTTCAAATGAGAAAAAGGTGTTATTAACCAAATGTTTTTGCTATGTTTTATTGTCAATATAATTAAAATTCAAAAAAAATGAATTTGCTTGCCACTTGTTGTATTATTATGTTAAATGTTTACAAGTGTCCATTTATGTTTAAAAAGCTAACACATGTTTATTTCAATATTTAAAAGAAAATTTTAAATTTATAAATATATTTGAATTATCTTAAACCATTTCAACTTGTTCCTAAGTGTTTATTAACATTAGCCTTGAAATAATCACATGTTTATTTATAACTTCTTATAACATTTATTCTAATGTTTGTTTGATTATTTTTAAAAATAATATTCTTTAAATTTCAAAATAAAAGATTTGTTGAATTAAATTTTATTTCAAAAGGTTTCAACTAAATGTTATACTTTAACAAGAATGAATTAAATCTTATTTCAAAGAAAAAGATAATTTAAAATAAAACAAAACAAACTTTTATTATAAAACAAGATTAAACTATATTTATTCTTATAATCAAATAAATACTTACTTTCATTTCTATGAAAATTATAAGATAGATTTTTAAAACAAACTTTTAAAAAGTTTACAATACTAATTTAAATTAATTTAAGTCAATTTACACTTTATCAATTTATATAATACTTAGAAAATATCCTTTATTTAATATAAATTAAAATTAAAACCAAATCCTCTATTTATAATGTATAAACATTTATACATTATAAATAAAATATTTTTAAATCAGTTTAGAAAGATAAATTTATTACTTAAAATATTTTTAACATTTGAAAAGAAAATCATTAAACAAACTAACTAATTATATATTTTCAAAAGAGAATTCCAGTTTGAATTAAATTATTAAATCAATATTTCACATTTTAAAATAATTATCAATGAAATTATTAAATAATTATTGCCTAAATTTCCGGGACATCACATTCCTCCCCCCTTAAAAGAATTTCGTCCCCGAAATTCAAAAGCAAAGGTAATTTAATAATCCCATACAGATTTTAAATTTAAAAAGAGCAATCATATACTATCAACCAAATACTAGCAACCATAGCAACCAATTCAAACAAATAATTCTAATTATCCAGACAAAAATTCTGGATAGGATTCCCTAGAGTTTCCAGGTACAAACACTAGGACACTCGCCCTATAAAATATAAACTAGCTACACCACTCAGATCTAGAGCTCATATATATCTAGATCTACAAATCTAAACAGAATACAGGACTACAGATAAGTCCTGATCAACTCCCAAATCTCTCAGAACTACTGATTCTAAAATCAGAGATAAACCATACACGTACTCCCTCAGAGATACGTGAAAAACAAAACAAATTCCAGCCATCCGAACTGGCAATTCAATCCTGTAGACCAAACACTTAATCCTTAAGAGAAGACAAAAAGATCCAATACTCATATCCACAAATCTCTCATATCGATCCTGGGCTGCTTCCAACTTCTAGATCAAACAAAATCCACCACACAAACTCAACTACACAAACATCAGAAGACTTCAAACATACTACTCTATCTAGAAACAAACAGATACAAAACAATCAAGTCTCCAGATCCAAAATGAATTTCCTGTAGAAATCATCTGATCCAAGACAAAACTCAAATTCCCAATGAATCGGATGCTGTTTCTATTCTGGAATAGCTGCCACCATGCTTCTACTGCGCAACTATGATTCAAGAATGCTGTTGATGAACACAAGTACAAACTTGATCAACTTATCCCGGAATATTGTTCATCAAATTCCATAAATCTCAGTGACCTATCCGATTCGGTCACAACACACAACAAAAAAAATTCAACTAGAAAAATGGATCCAATAAATCCTGCTAGCTTAAACAGATCACATTCTCAAAGAATCTTCCTACTAATCTGATTCACCGGTAAAACTCCAAGAACCAGGTCGAAACAGAACTCAATCTCTCGATGCGGATGCAAATCTCAACTCCTTCAAAGATATCCAGAAAATACCACTTCGATAACTCAAACATCCTTTAAAGATGCTTCAATTCCAAAACAAAGATCACTCAGAGAACTTCTGAACCATCGCAAGTCACTTTTGCGATCCTACTCAGTTCAGATCCCAAGAAATCGTTCTCACTACAAAATCAGAACAGCTAAGGCCTTCAAAAGAAGAAACTTGTGGTCCACCTCTTAACCACTAACATTACTCCCAACCGAGCTTCCAGAAGAAATGGACAAGCTACACCATCAGCCCGGACTACTGACAGAAAAATCACAGAGATTTCTGAACCATCGAAGAAACAGGCCACTTACTGCTGCTACTGTTGCCAAAACTTCCTAATCCAAAAGCTCATCGAACCTCAAAGCTACACCAGCCTCTTCAAAAAAGAGCCTTCCAGATAGACAGATATCTCTCAGGAAACTTGCTCCCAAACCAAGCTCAAATATAGACAGAACTCCTTCCTGAGGTTGCCAAGATACCAACTTGGCTTCTGCGCTTCCAACTAATCCAAACTCAAGAAAAACCACTCTCACGAGTGAAATCCAGCTTACAATTCAAAAATAAACTCTGAATCTTGAAAAGATTCCCTTCAGAGATTGGTGAAATCCTTCACACCAAACTGCAGAACTACTCAAGATGCCCAACACTACCCAAGCAGATCACTTCCACTCTCAAACATTCGAACTCCAACCATTGGTAGTTGTGTTACACACACCACTACCCTATCTACCTTTATTACTTATATTGGAAAACCCGAACAGGTAACCCAATCAACAGGTAGAAATAAATAAATATATATATATATATATATATATATATATATATATATTCAAAATTACAAATACGCTCTCTCAAGAAGGACTCCACTCCAGAGTCTAGGCATTCGCTCAACCTAAAGCTCTGATACCACCATGTGGCGACCCAACTTCCATACTCCAGGAAGTCGCATCGCTAAGAAGAAAGAAAGGGATAGAAAAGAGAAAAGAAAGAAAAGAAAGAACAGACAACATCAGAATCTCTCAGCGGAATCGGATAAATTATAATATATCACATAAAACTTTACATAGTATCATATACATCAGAGTTAAACAGCTAATACAATACAAACTAGACAGTTATAAACATCTGTCTAGCAATTACAATCCAAGTACATCAGGGAGAACCAGATACAACTCAAACACAGCGGAACTACTAAATATATCTACACGCTGAAGCCTCCTGCTCCATTATCTTCTCCAGAACTCGTCAAAGCAATCCTGAAACACTTGACTACTCATATATAATATGAGTACCCAAGAGTTTAATAAAACAGTAAACACTCAGGTCAGACAGGGGTCTGGTGTGAGTAAACAAGGATAAAAGTTGCTTAACTTTAGAAAATCCTTTGAAAACAAAAGGTATCACGTAAGACTTCCCATACATAAACATGGAAAAGTTTTTACCTTACGCTAACCAAAAACATTTGATAGGAAATCCAGTGATATTATAATAGGGTCCAGGGTTTTCAAGTAAATAAGAAATAGCCGAAATTGTTACATGATTAAATTCCATCTACTAGCCACAAAAGTGGGTAATACAATCAAAACCGTAGGGTCTCGTAGGGAAAATGGGTTTCCAACAATGGCAAGGCTACTGGGGTAATGCCCGTCACAGTACGTGGCCTAGATCACCGTACCGAGGAGTACTCCCACTCCCCTGCAACACAAAGCCGGAACCATTCCTTACTGAACAGTTCCGAAGAAGACCACCCCGCAGATTGGTCGTCACCAACTGCCACACGAAGCTTTGCTGCACCTCCCCTGTTTTAGCTATTCCCGGTTGATGAGGCTTGAGGTTACGATTACCTTTATAGAACATATAAATCTTAGAATGCTCATCGTCCACCTGACGATGTTCTGAAAGCATTCAATCCATACAAGTTCGTTCCGGGTTCGAACGAAACCGAAGGCATTATCTCATTACACTCGTATCGGAATCACCCTCAGAGTTAACGGCGATAACCCTTGCACTCTAAATCTCCATCTCGAATCTATAAGTACTATTCCGTCAAACTCATTACAGAATCACCCACAGAGTTATACTGACGTATAGCCCTTACACCTCGAGTCTTCACTTTCTCCACTTGGATTAACGACCTAACGTTTAATTGGAATCGATGTGGTTTTCGGATATCCAAATATGGAAACCCGATCCCGGTCTCATCGAAACCAAACGCTATCTTAATGTCCAAGTTGTACCTAAGGGTTTAAACAATTAACTCAATTCATTACTATCTATTTCCCATAGATAGATAAACTACATCTCACAATAGATAATCACATTCATATCATAAACTGAAAATCTGCATCATCACAAACAGATAATCATTCAACCAAATAATCCATCACAAACCATCATACTTAAACCAAGCATTCATATCATACAGATACGACTCATCTCATTACTGAGATCATAACCATTCAATCAATAACATCCATAAGCAATGATTTACTAACCAATAATTATAATTAATTTAAAATGAATTAAATTAATTACTTTTATCTCTAATTAATTTAAAATAAATTAAATTAATTACCACATCTATAAATCTTGCTTATATATCCATTAATTAATTAACCTAGTTAATTAACCATTCACTAAGTATTCAACTTGATTAAACACCTTTGATTAATCGTCCTCTAATTACAATAAGTAATTAGTCTTTAATTAATTTCCTAAATTATTTAACCTTAATCATAAGTAATTAACATTTAATTACTTCATTTATTAATTAATTATAATTAATTATATTTGTCCTTAATTAATTACAATTAATTAATCTCTTAATTAATTAATTAATTATTACTTAATCAAACAATCCTTAATTATAATAATTAATGATCTCTAATATTTAAACAAATTATTTAATTAAAATTAATTACATTTAGTAATTAATCTAATTATTAATCACCTTGATTAATACTAAATCTAGTAATTAACTATTTTTAATTACTTATTAACAAATTAATTATTCAATAATTAATCATTAATTAATTCCTTAATTAATTACTAAAATAATTATCCAAATTACTAATTACATTCTAGTAATTATCATTATTACTTCTCTAAGTAATCCTGCTCCATTAATTACATTAAGTAATTACTCTCATAAAATCATCAAATGATTTATTAAAATTAATTAAACTAAATTAATTAACTTAATTAAATCACATATCAAAATTAATTATAATAAATAATTAATTCCTTAATTACTTTAACAATTAATTATACTTAACAAACTTCAATTAATTATATTCAATTAATCAATCTAGTTAATTATCAAAATTAATTACATTAATTAATTACTAAATTATCCCTAGATAATTATCACCAATTATTAATTAACAACATTTCGTTAATTATATACTTAAGAAAATTTGAATTAGATTAATAAATCATTTCTAATTAATATTAATCTAAATCATTATTTAAAAATTAAATAATTAAGTAAATCCTTAATTATCTTAAATATTTTTCAAAATAATTTATTTACTTATCAAATGACTTCATTTACATTCAAAATATATTTACACAATACATTTCTAAATTTAAAATCAAATTCCATTTAAAGATTTAATATTTAAAATGTTTAACCATTAAACATTAATCTAAATTAAATAATTATAAACCTTAGAATAAAATGAATGTTTAAGAACATTACTTAGATATAAAAGAGAAGTTTAGAACAAAATTACTTGATTAAAATAAATCAAGCTTGAGAATAGATTGATTTCTTAACTTCAATTTTAAATTAACACTTCATATTTCAAACATTAAAAGAAATAATTTTCTAAGTTTAAACCTTATTTGAATCAAATTTCATTTCCAAATTCACTTTTAAAAACATTTGAATATGTTCGTCATTTTTTTTATATTTACAAACTGTTTGAAATCAAACAGGTTTTCAAAGTAAACTTGAAAACAGTTTTAACTTGATTTCAAACAAATTTAAATCTTGCTTGAAACATTTAATTTTTTTTCATAAATTTAAAAACTAACAAAACTTGTTTGAATCAAAAATCTGGGTTTAAAAGATAAACCTGAAAACTGTTTAAATCTTGACCTAAACCCATATTTAAATCTTGTTTAAATTTAAGATTTTCATTTTTAAAACTTTTGAATTCAAAACTACATTTGAATCCAGATTCAAGTTATACTTGAATCAAGTTGCAACAAAAAATATGAATTTTATTCAAAACTGCAAAACTACATGATTAAAACCTGAAACTGTTTTGTTTTTAAATCTTGATTTAAAACAGAATTTAAAACTTGTTTAAATTTAAAATTTTCATTTTTAAAATCTTGAACTCAAAACTCCATTTGAATTCAGACTTAACTTATATTTAAATCAAATTAAGATCTTTAAATTATTGCTTTGCCAAAAAAAAGATCTTTAAATTATGAATTTTATTTATATTCTTAAAACTGCAAACTACAGGTTTATAACCCTGCAACTAACTAACCCGAGATTCCATCAATTTAACTTTGAGTTTACTAACCATCTGCTTCGAGACAGAGATCAGAAACCCCGAGATCTACTTCGAGTAAAAATACCCTGCACACTACCAATATAGTTCATCTGAGTTCAACACTGCAACCAAGACCAACCTATCAACACCCAGAAATACCACCTCCAGCCACCATCATCGACATGACCTTGGCATAAGCTACCTCTACACTCCCTACACAACCTCTCAAATTCTTACCCACTCGATGCAACATAGAGCATGTGCAAATGCTAAGAACTGTAACACTTAAAATCAGGTTTTTGAAAACCTGGAAAACTCAAATATCATCTCCTCCCCTTCTAATCATCCATCACCAATTTCCCTTAACATACTTACATCAAAACTCCACTACAGTAGGCATCTTAACCCCTAAATTCACTAGCCTATAGATATTTTCAAATTTTCCTATTTCTGTTTTAAAACAGAAATGCCTTTCCCTAACAGTTTATTTAAAACTGTAATATTAGTTTTTGAAATTCCTAATTTCAAACATGTATTCTAATTTATACACTTGTTCTAATAATTTATGATGTTTGATATTTGTTTTATTCTATTGATGACTGATTTTAGTTTACAGAGGCTACAGATTTATTAAACTATCTTAAAATTTATAAATCTAAGTTATACCAAACAAACATATCTTATTTATACAAAAATTACTAACTGGAATCAATTCAAGTGATAAAGAATTTCTGTAAAAGAAAATCTTAGTTTACAAAGATATGCAACTACAGGCAACAGCAACATATAAACACATTCATATATGTTTTCACAGAACAGTTATCAACATACAATCATCACATCATATTCTTTCTACTGATTCATATGCACAAATATCATAGGTTTTTACATGGTTATGTTACTCATTTCATTTTTTTCTTAAAACAGAAAATAGAGCAATTTTATCTAAAACAGATTTTGATTTTTTTTTTATAAATTAGGATCTGAGTTCTGTTGACCATGTTTAGCTTAGTTTATAAAGAAAAACTGTTTTTAAAACAGAGAAGCTTGCTCACCTTTAAAATTTGAAGAATGCAGAAAACAATTTGATGTAGATCCCATTTTCCAAAGATGCAAATCTGAAGTTGAAGTTGCTTGTTGATTGATCTTTAAAACTGCAGCTGACCTTACTCTTGTTTGCTTAGATTTGGAGTTGAATTGTACTTTAGTAGATTACAGTTTTGAAGATTGAACAGATTTGATTTTTGTAGAATTGAATTTGCAGATTTGAAGTTTGTTTGTATAAATTGATTTACAGATTTGTAAACATGCATTTGTTTTAGGTTTTAGATTTACTGAAAATTTTGATTTCTCAGGTTTTCAAATGAGAAAAAGGTGTTTTTAACCAAATGTTTTAGCTATGTTTTATTGTCAATATAATCAAAATTCAAAAAAAATGAATTTGCTTGCCACTTGTTGTATTATTATGTTAAATGTTTACAAGTGTCCATTTATGTTTATAAAGCTAACACATGTTTATTTCAATATTTAAAAGAAAATTTTAAATTTATAAATATATTTGAATTATCTTAAACCATTTCAACTTATTTTAGCATGTTCCTAAGTGTTTATTAACATTAGCCTTGAAATAATCACATGTTTATTTATAACTTCTTATAACATTTATTCTAATGTTTGTTTGATTATTTTTAAAAATAATATTCTTTAAATTTCAAAAGAAAAGATTTGTTGAATTAAATTTTATTTCAAAAGGTTTCAACTAAATGTTATACTTTAACAAGAATGGATTAAATCTTATTTCAAAGAAAAACATAATTTAAAATAAAACAAAACAAAATTTTATTATAAAACAAAATTAAACTATATTTATTCTTATAATCAAATAAATACTTACTTTCATTTCTATGAAAATTATAAGATAGATTTTTAAAACAAACTTTTAAAAAGTTTACAATACTAATTTAAATTAATTTAAGTCAATTTACACTTTATACATTTATATAATATTTAGAAAATATCATTTATTTAATATAAACTAAAATTAAAACCAAATCCTCTATTTACAATGTATAAACATTTATACATTATAAATAAAATATTTTTAAATCAGTTTAGAAAGATAAATTTATTACTTAAAATATTTTTAACATTTGAAAAGAAAATCATTAAACAAACTAAATAATTATATATTTTCAAAAGAGAATTCCAGTTTGAATTAAATTATTAAATCAATATTTCACATTTTAAAATAATTATCAATGAAATTATTAAATAATTATTGCCTAAATTTCTGGGACATCACAGAATCAAATCAAGAATGAAGTGGATTTGCAAATTTAAGGGGCAAAGGTGAGTTAATTTACTCATCTGGTTTAATTTAAATTTAAATGGTTGAATTTAAATAATTGATTGAATGTTTGAACTAATTTGATGTGCTATATTATATATAGTAGTATATAATATATATTGGGAGATTGATTTCCTGCATTACATAGCGGATGAGACCCTATGCGCCGCATAATAGCGGATGATATTATATAAATCCCATATACCGCGATATTCCACCTTGAAGTGGAATTGGTATTGTGCTAACACCTGTAGATGCAGGGAAATAGGTTGGAGGGATCCAACTAGATTCCTCACAATATAGAAATTATTTCATATTTGATGATGCATTTTATTTATATAATGTGAAAGATTAATTTGGAAATTTAATTGTGCTGTGTTATGATTGGATAAGTATATTTTGGGATTCTAAAACATAAATAGAATAAATTGGGTGGTTGATAGGTAATTACTTAATGTAATTAATAAAATATAATTACGTAGGGAAGTAATTAATAAAAAATTATTGGATATAATTAATAGAATGATAATTTGTTGATAGAAGTAAATTGGGTATAATTACTTTGTGTAATTAATCAAGAGATTAATTAAGATAATAAATTTAGGAGTAATTAATTTATTTAATGAAGTAAATAAAAAGGTACATGATTACAGGTTGAGATAAATCAAGAATGATTAATATTTGCAGTTTAATTAATGATTAATTATTTAATGTAATTAAATTAGATTAGATAAATTGAAATGCAAACGAGAAATCATTAATTTATATAATCAATGATGTAAATAAAGGTTGATTAATTAAGATAAATTAATCAAGAATAAGTGATTTATGAGAAATTATTTAATAGTGAATTAAGGATTAATGTAACTAATCTTAGTTAATTAATTTGTGAAGTAATTAAAGAATTAATTTTTATTTTTGGTTAAGAATAACTAATTTGTGAAGTTAATTAAAGATAATTACTTGAATATAATTGAAGGATAATTAATCCAGGGTGATTGATTAAGATGAATAGTGAAGGGATGATTGATTAATTGATTTGAAATTAATTAATGACAAGTGAAGAAAACTAAGTGATTGGGGTGAGAAATTCAATTATAATTAATTAAACTAGTTTTGGTAGCGATCAAGCTTTGCTTTTAAATGATTGAATGGCATTGAATGCTTTGAATGAGTTGATATCTCTGATATGAAATGTTGTGTATTTTGTAGGATCGATTTCACCCTAGAGGGGGGGAGAATAGGGTGATGGTATAAATTATAAAAATTAATTGCGGAAGCTTATAAAATATTTTCAACACAGATCACAGAACAATAGCAACACAGATAATAGCAGAATAATAAATGTAGAAATAGAACGATACAGAATTTACCCAGCTTCGGCAAAACCCTGTCTACGTGCTGCCTCCAAGGTTTCTACTAAAAATTAGATAGTCCCTCGCTTACACACGTAAACTCGCGACACCCGCTATCAACTAAATCTAACTCTACGCTCAAAACCCTGCCACAACTCAACGAGTTGCGAATTCTCAAGCTACGCCACATAGCTTGTCCCCTAGTTACACGACTAGAAATTTAAAATGGTTTAAAAAGAAAATACAATTAAAAAACAATTTAAAACAAAATAACCCTATTTAAAAATTTAAAACCCTTAAAATAAAGGTCGGCCCCCTTTTATATTTTAACCCGTTCCTTTTAGTTTCTTCGTTCCTTTGCTTGTATAATGGTGGCCGTTCCTCTTGCAAATTTAGGGCTTCATTCCTTTTCCATATTTAGGGTTTTCGAAGAGCCGACTTTTGTTCGATCGAATATATGTTTTCTCGTTGCTTGCTTTCGTCGATCGTTTGCCTCACTGTTTTGCTCACGGCTCTTGAATTGATCGAGTTCGATTACAATTTCGGTAAGTACTTTATTCTTTTTGCTTTTCTGGATTTGGCTTGCTTAAACTCGATCGTTTGATTGCCGATGATGATTGGGTTATATATGCGTTCGATTCCCTGAATCTTCGTTCGTATTTCATATACGACTTCGTGTGATAATTTATTTGAAACTGTCAATTGCTTTATCTCGGCCGTATAATTTTGATTGAATGTTGAGATTTATTTCTGACTAAGTCATAATCGTATGCCCTTGATTCCTTGGTTGACACGGTAGAGAACTCTGACTTGGTTCGATTTCTTCATTGCCAAGGCAATCAAGGCACTGTTTGATTTCGTTCTTGCTGTACTCGGCTTTGACATGATTTTTTAAAAAAAACTGTTGTTACATTTGGCTTCGGTCATTTTTGAAAAATTCTGTCGACTTGTTAAAAATACGGCTTTGATTTTGTGACCCTCATATATGTGTATGCATACTGGTTACATTCTTGGTTATGTATCACCATATATTTGCAGTACTTCGGCATTGACTGGTTTCATGAATTACGTGAATTTTTGGTCATCTTCGTCTCTGGCCATATCTGTGTTCATCCCTCTGCTATTTGCATTTACTTCATTCCACTGTGCTTTTAGTCATGTTGAACTGTGTACATGCTTTATGATATTCTGGTAGCTCTCGTGTCTGTTGGTACCCTGCTGATGTTTGTGGCAGTCCATGTTGTTGCTTGAGTCTCTATTGCCTTGCTTCTGACTATGTTGCACAATTTCTGGCCATTCTTGTTGCCTCGAATCTGTGCACTGGTGGTCTTCATATTGTGTATGTTGTATGGTGTCTCTGTATATTTATATTAGCTCGAATTTTCCATGACTCTACTGATGCATCTTCTTCTGGCTAGCACTTGTGTACTTGGTCGAGTTCATTTGCATTCTGCAGTTTTGTTCTATATATGTATGTTCATTCATTGGTTGGGACTTGCAGTGTTGGCTTGATGGTTTCGGTTTGCATTTTACTTGAGTCACTTCACTATTGCCTGGTCTTGTTTGTTCTTGAAGACATCTGTTTGCGGTGGCTTCATTTTTATCTGGGTTGACTTTGTTTTTGCTGTAGTCTTCAAGCAATGCCGATTCATTAATTGGCTTGTGGTCTTTGCTGTGTTCCCATGTTTCTGGTGTATGTGCATTTGTGGCTTTTCCACTGTGTACTTGCATGCATGTTGGTTTGTAGCTCAAAGTTGCTTATGTATACTTGTTTGGTTGTACATTTGGTCGTCTGCACTTTTGTACTTAAGTAGGCACTGCATTGTTGTCTTGAGTTGTTGACTGCATCACCATATATCAGTTATACTTGTTTTCAATCGGCTGTTGCAGTCCTGTCCACTCATGTACATGTTTTACTGCAGCCTTCTTTGCTTTGTACATTTTACTGTCTTTATTGTGGCATATTTTGATAGTGCCATTTTGGTCTGGTTCCATATTTGTGAGATGTTCGGAGCATTGTTCATTTGCCTCTGGTTTGAACCATGCTTTGATTCATTTGCATTGTCACTGAGTTTAAGTGCATTGAGCTCTGGACATGGATATTTGCAGTTTTGTACAGTAGCATGGTCGTGGTTTTGAGAATGCGACTTCATCACTGATTTGGTAAACATTGATCTGCCCTTGTGCACTGTTGTTCTATGCATTGTTGTATTATAATTTGTACATTGAGTTGAATCCAGCTTAAACGCTCGGGTTTGACCTTGTGCTCGTGTCGAGATTTTATTTATATTGCACCTGAGTTGAACCCGTCTTTTTATTTGGGTTTGACCTTGTGCTTACATGTCCCTGTAGCATTATCAAGTGTATATCGGTGTGCATGGCCTTGTGGCATGTACAGTGATACACTGTGCATGTCACATTGTTCGTGTGTGATGAATTCAAATATAAATCATGACGAACAACCCAACTAACTGAGGCAAATATTATTTTCAAAAATCATATTTTATTTTATATCGCCAAAATATTTTATTTTCAATTTTACTGCGTTAGTAAATATTTTTGTAGATTGCTCAGATGCTGGATTCAAACTGGAATGAAGTTGAAGATAAAATACTATTTAAATGCTTCCTCTCTACACAATACCCCCCTACATATATGCATACAAATAAAAATATGCAAATGAGCTTAGATGCAAATGGAAAATTATTTGACCTTTGCCTGATTTTATTTGACAAAATCTTAACTTTTCTCTCCCCCTTTTGTTATCAGCAAAAGAATAATAGTGTTAGAGAAAATAGAGATAAAGTGATCGATAATAATTCAACATTAAAAACTCAATTGAATATAAATTTTAAATTTCAATAAAAAATCAAACAAAAATCATAAATATTTTGTTAGGCGCACATTCCACTTTTAGAATGATGGGAATTATGTCATCATATAAAACCATACAGTTGTGTCTATTTGTGGTATATTTATATCAGGAATTTGAATATCTACTAACCATGCATAACCGTTAGGACTTTTAAATGAGATCAGTAGTATTCCAATTTTATTTTTTTTAAAAACGAATTCAAGTATCTTCCAGCCATGCATAACCGTGAGGACTTTTAAATGGGATTATAATCAACTTGTTTATTTTAAAAATCAACTTTTGATATGCGTTCCATACATGCATAACCGTGACGACTTTTAAATGAGTATGGAAGCACATAACAAATTCCAAGTAATTCACCCATGTATAACCGTGAGGACTTTTAAATGAGAGTGAATACTTTGGTATTTATTTATTATTATTATTATTATTATTTTAAAAAAATATGAAAATGAAAAACGAACGATTCCTGTTTAAAGTACCACATATTGACAAACTATATAGAATTTTGATGAGTGATGGTCGTTAGAAATATGATAGATATAGAGATGGTCATGGAATTTTTTTTACCAACAAAAAGTTTTATAACTCTTGTTTAAATTTCTAAAGAAATTTACTAATTATACCGTCTCGAGTCATAATATATGATCAATATTAACACTCATCACTTTTTCAATCACTATTTTTCTTTTCGATAAACATTAGGGAGTCAGATTAGTCAAAATAGTCATTTAAAATCAAATTCAAAAATAATTATGAAATTAATTTTTCAAAAATGACTAATCAAAAAATATGGTCAAAAATGATTTTCTCCAGGGGATTTTAAAAGAAAATTTTCTGCTATTTGAAAATTATTTGACTAGTAACTTCATCGTTTCTTCATTTCTGCTATTTTCAAATAGCAGAAAATTTTCTTTTAAAATCCCCTGGAGAAAATCATTTTTGACCATATTTTCAGATTAGTCATTTTTGAAAAATTAATTTCATTATTATTTTTGAATTTGATTTTAAATGACTATTTTGACTAATCTGACTCCCTAATGTTTATCGAAAAGAAAAATAGTGATTGAAAAAGTGATGAGTGTTAATATTGATCATATATTATGACTCGAGACGGTATAATTAGTAAATTTCTTTAGAAATTTAAACAAGAATTATAAAACTTTTTGTTGGTAAAAAAAATTCCATGACCATCTCTATATCTATCATATTTCTAACGACCATCACTCATCAAAATTCTATATAGTTTGTCAATATGTGGTATTTTAAACAGGAATCGCTCGTTTTTCATTTTCACATTTTAAAAAAAATAAATTAATAATAATAATAAATAAATACCAAAGTATTCACTCTCATTTAAAAGTCCTCACGGTTATGCATGGGTGAATTACTTGGAATTTGTTATGTGCTTCCATGCTCATTTAAAAGTCCTCACGGTTATACATGTATGGAACGCATATCAAAAGTTGATTTTTAAAATAAACAAGTTGATTCTAATCCCATTTAAAAGTCCTCACGGTTATGCGTGGTTAGAAGATACTTGAATTCATTTTTAAAAAAAATAAAATCGGAATACTACTAATCTCATTTAAAAGTCCTAACGGTTATGCATGGTTAGTAGATATTCAAATTCCTGATATAAATATACCACAAATAGACACAACTGTATGGTTTAATATGATGACATAATTCCCATCATTCTAAAAGTGGAATGTGCGCCTAACAAAATATTTATGATTTTTGTTTGATGTTTTATTGAAATTTAGAATTTATATTCAATTGAGTTTTTAATGTTGAATTAATATCGATCACTTTATCTTTATTTTCTCTAACACTATTATTCTTTTGCTGATAACAAAAGGGGGAGAGAAAAGTTAAGATTTTGTCAAATAAAATCAAGCAAAGGTCAAATAATTTTCCATTTGCATATAGGCTCATTTGTATATTTTTATTTGTGTGCATATATGTAGGGGGAGTATTGTGTAGAGAGGAAGCATTTAAATAGGGGGAGCAATTAGAGCATATCAATGATCAAATACATTTAACATACTCAAAATCTTAAATATATGTTTGTTATCATCAAAAGGGGGAGATTGTTGAATATGCGCTTATATGATTTTTGTTTGATGATAATAAACATATATACATTCGTTTAAATGTATTTGTTAATATACTATTTTATTTTTTCACAAATTAAATAAATATTTGCTGAATAAAATAAATAACACGGAATTTGAATTCAAACGAATATTTTATTCAAACAAATATTTATTACAATTTTGATAGTACAAATTCAAGCTTTCACTATACATATACAATTTTGATTACAAATTCATGACAATTTCATATTTACATTTAACCTCACTACACATCACTCATTCACTCAATTCGTATTTTATCTTCAACTTCATTCCAGTTTGAATGCAGCATCTGAACAATCTACAAAAATATTTACTAACGCAGTAAAATTGAAAATAAAATATTTTTGCGATATAAAATAAAATATGATTTTTGAAAATAATATTTGCCTCAGTTATTTGGGTTGTTCGTCATGATTTATATTTGAATTCATCACACACGAACAATGTGACATGCACAATGTATCACTGTACATGCCACAAGGCCATGCACACCGATATACACTTGATAATGCTACAGGGACAGATGAGCACAAGGTCAAACCCAAATAAAAAGACGGGTTCAACTCAGGTGCAATATAAATAAAATCTCGACACGAGCACAAGGTCAAACCCGAGCGTTTAAGCTGGATTCAACTCAATGTACAAATTATAATACAACAATGCATAGAACAACAGTGCACAAGGGCAGATCAATGTTAACCAAATCAGTGATGAAGTCGCATTCTCAAAACCACGACCATGCTACTGTACAAAACTGCAAATACCCATGTCCAGAGCTCAATGCATTTAAACTCAGTGACAATGCAAATGAATCAAAGCATGGTTTAAACCAGAGGCAAATGAACAGTGCTCCGAACATCTCACTAATATGGAACCAGACCAAAATGGCACTATCAAAATATGCCACAATAAAGACAGTAAAATGTACAAAGCAAAGAAGGCTGCAGTAAAACATGTACATGAGTGGACAGGACTGCAACAGCCAATTAAAAACAAGTATAACTGATATATGATGATGCAGTCAACAACTCAAGACAACAATGCAGTGCCTACTTAAGTACAAAAGTGCAGACGACCAAATGTACAACCAAACAAGTATGCATAAGAAACTTTGAGCTACAAACCAACATGCATGCAAGTACACAGTGGAAAAGCCACAAATGCACATACACCAGAAACATGGGAACACAGCAAAGACCACAAGCCAATTAATGAATCGACATTGCTTGAAGACTACAGCAAAAACAAAGTCAACCCAGATAAAAATGAAGCCACCGCAAACAGATGTCATCAAGAACAAACAAGACCAGGCAATAGTGAAGTGACTCAAGTAAAATGCAAACCCAAACCATCAAGCCAACACTGCAAGTCCCAACCAATGAATGAGCATACATATATGGAACAAAACTGCAGAATGCAAATGAACTCGACCAAGTACACAAGTGCTAGCCAGAAGAAGATGCATCAGTAGAGTCTTGGCAAATTCGAGCTAATATAAATATACATAGACACCCTACAACATACACAATACGAAGACCACCAGTGCACAGATTCAAGGCAACAAGAATGGCCAGAAATTGTGCAACATGGTCAGAAGCAAGGCAACAGAGACTCAAGTAACAACATGGACTGCAACAAACATCAGCAGGGCACCAACAGACTCGAGAGCTACCAGAATATCATAAAGCATGTACACAGTTCAACATGACTAAAAGCACAGTGGAATGAAGTAAATGCAAATAGCAGAGGGATGAACACAGATATGGCCAGAGACGAAGATGACCAAAAATTCACGTAATTCATGAAACCAGTCAATGCCGAAGTACTGCAAATATATGGTGATACATAACCAAGAATGTAACCAGTATGCATACACATATATGAGGGTCACAAAATCAAAGCCGTGTTTTTAACAAGTCGACAGAATTTTTCAAAAATGACCGAAGCCAAATGTAACAGCAGTTTTTTTTTAAAAATCAAGTCAAAGCCGAGTACAACAAGAACGAATTCAAACAGTGTCGTGATTGCCTTGGCAATGAAGAAATCAAACCAAGTCAGAGTTCTCTACCGTGTCAACCAAGGAATCAAGGGCATACGATTATGAATTAGTCAGAAATAAATCTCAACATTCAATCAAAATTATACGGCCGAGATAAAGCAATTGACAGTTTCAAATAAATTATCAGACGAAGTCGTATATGAAATACGAATGAAGATTCAGGGAATCAAACGCATATATAACCCAATCATCATCGGCAATCAAATGATCGAGTTCAAGCAAGCCAAATCCAGAAAAGCAAAAAGAATAAAGTACTTACCGAAATTGTAATCGAACTCGATCAATTCAAGAGCCGTGAGCAAAATAGTGAGGCAAACAATCGACAAAAGCAAGCAACGAGAAAACATATATTCGATCGAACAAAAGTCGGCTCTTCGAAAACCCTAAATCTGGAAAAGGAACGAAGCCCTAAATTTGCAAGAGGAATGGCCACCATTATACAAGCAAAGGAACGAAGAAACTAAAAGGAACGGGTTAAAATATAAAAGGGGGCCGGCCTTTATCTTAAGGGTTTTAAATTTTTAAATAGGGTTATTTTGTTTTAAATTGTTTTTTAATTGTTTTTTTTAAACCGTTTTAAATTTCTAGTCGTGTGACTTGGAGACAAGCTACGTGGCGTAGCTTGAGAATTCGCAACTCAGTGGCTGAGTTGTGGCAGGGTTTTGAGCGTAGAGTTAGATTTAGTCGATAGCGGGTGTCGCGAGTTTACGTGTGTAAGCGAGGGACTATCTAATTTCTAGTAGAAACCTTGGGGGCAGCACGTAGGTAGGGTTTTGCCGAAGCTGGGTAAATTCTGTGTCGTTCTATTTCTGCATTTATTATTCTGCTATTATCTGTGCTGTTATTGTTCTGTGATATGTGTTGAAAATATTTTATAAGCTTCCGCAATTAATTTTTATAATTTATACCATCACCCTATTCACCCCCCTCTAGGGTGAAATCGATCCTACATATTTCATCTGGATAACTTGGGTTAGGACGACATGAGACTCGAAGAGACCGGGTTCGGGTATTAGGAAATACCCGAAACCACTTCGAATTTCTATAAATTGATATATGAAACCAATAGACGGAATTGTAATGATGTAAGTGAATTGAACTATTTAATCTAAGTTTTTGGTACTTAGATATCGATGTGTGAAATTAGAGAAGTCTATAACAAAGAGTGAATTTGTAAATTGATTTGAGTTACCCCGGGTTCTATGTAAGTTGTATGATTTGTATTCCATGTTGGATGAGTTTACTCACGCTGGTTTACAGCCTGACCTGGGTGTTACTTTGATGTAATGCTCGGGGCAGACTGAGTATTACAGATTTTCAGGTAAGGACGTTCTGGAGCTCAGGAGGCGAGCTGGATGGCAAGAACGTATGGAGTTATTCCACTGTATTACGTTGTTGTATATCCGTGACATGATAATTGTGTATATTCAGTGACTATATATATGTAACTCTGATGTATTATAAATGCAATTGACATACACAGAATGCTTTGTAAACTGTTATTATTTATTATTATATTTTATCCGCTGCGAATGTGAGATGTTGATGTTTCTGATCTTCTTCTTCTTCTTCTATCTCTTTCTTCTTTTCATAACTATCTGGAATTTTCGAGATTGAAAATTTCCAGGTCGTTACAGACAAGAACAACGCACAAAGGCTACAGGTCTGGCAACAAATGAATTATGCACATCAAACAAGCAAAAACAGATACAACATAATACTACGGGTCTGAAACTCCAAGGCAAGCACAACTGGAAGTATATAAATGACCAAACTCAATGATATGGCAACTTGACACAGTTACAAGCTAGAATGAACACTGCAACAGGTCAAGGATGTGCACCAAACAAAAGCACAACACAAAAGTTCTCAATTCAAATTCAATGCAGCAACACCAAGCAGAAGTTAACAAACAGAGCTGATATCATATAAATGAGGATACAAATGCACATATGTACAACATAAAGTATGAATGACCAGAATAACAATCATATCAAGCTGCATGTAAACAGTTCAACAGGACTCGAAGTACCGTGAATAGAAGTCGATGCAAACATACATGAACACATATATAGGCAGTGCACATGTGAACCAGATAAGGCACAGACCATATTCAAAACTACAAGAGTGAGCATATACATATATGTATGAAATGCAAAGGTACAAGCCAAGACAAAAGCAAGCAGGTATTTTCAAATATGTGCAAAGTATTTACAACAGTAGGGAACAGGGATATGACTCAAGACCACACAACAAACATCAAGTGAGTGAAAAAAGCAGTAACTCGAAGCATCAATTAAATTGTCAAAGCCAGTGCTATCAGAAGTCAAGGCCGAAGATAATATTAAGTCATGGAATCGCATGAACAAGTCAAGTATGCTACAGCAAGGAATCAAGTATGCTACAAATATGAAATCACATATATATGTATTGCATTGAAACTAAACAGTGAATCTAAACCAGCAATGAAGTCAATCAGTGCCAAAGTTCAGTGATGTCGAAGATGGTAATATCAAAAAGAGTTGAAGCCATGATCAACAGAAATCGAAGTCGTGGTGGTCACAAAAGAAATCAACATCGTCAAATAAAATCAAATGTAACAGTTTCAAACCAAAACCGTGGTAGCCAAGCAAATTGACCAAGTCACGAATCTAAACTGTGAGTATCAAGCAACAATTATACAAAATTGAAAAAGACAGAAAAATCATCAACATCAAAACATAATCGAGTGGCCGAGACGAAGTCAAACAAACTATCAGACGAACAAAAATTTAGGAATTCAAACCTATATAAAAACCTAAATCATCACCGACCGAAAAGGTATTCGAGAATAACTGAGAACAATAAACCAATAACGCGAATCATCGATTGAGTTCAAGTATTCAAACCAGAGAGAAAAAGCATAAATTACATACCCGAATCAAAGACGAACTCAATCGAATTGAAGTAAGCCGAAAGCGATCGACAGAGAGAAACAGGAACGAAGCTTTAGAAATTAAAGTCGGCTTCTTCAATTTTTAAACAAAGCCCTAATTTGCAAGCAAAGGAAAACAAGCCGCCATTATACAGAGCAAAAGAAAAAGGAACGACCGATAAAAGAAATAAAGAAGGCCGAATTTGTTTTTAAATTGGGCCGGCCTCTTTCTTTAATTGAGATTTAATTTAGGGTTTTAAATTAGGGTTTAGTTTCTTTTGTTTTTAAATTGTTTTTGAATGTGTATTTCTCTTTTAAACGTTGTAATTACTAGTCGTGTGACAAGGGGACAAATACGTAGGGTAGTTTGAGAATTCGCAACTCAGTGGCTGAGTTGTGGCAGGGTTTTGAGCGTAGAGTTAGGTTAGTCAGTAGCGGGTGTCGTGAGTTTACGTGTGCAAGCGTGTGACTAATTAATTTCTAGTAGAAACCTTGGAGGCAGCACATAGGCAGGGTTTTGCCGAAGCTGGGTAAATTCTATGTCATTCTATTTCTACATTTATTATTCTACTATTATCTGTGCTGCTATAATTCTGATATATCTGTGTTGAAATAATTTTATAGGCTTCCGCAATTAATTTTTATAATTAACAGCATCACCCTATTCACCCCCCTCTAGGGTAAAATCGATCGTACAAGTGGTATCAGATCTAGGAATAGAAGTCAACTTTGTTTTAAAAAATTCATTTTTTGAAAAACAATTTTTGTTTTAAAAATTTGAATTTTTAAAATGGCTTCTTTTAATTAATGCTTTTGCTGAGGGACAATCCATAGTTAGACCACCAATGTTCAATAGTGAATACGCCTACTGGAAAAATAGAATGAAAATTTTTCTGAAAACCATTAACGCTTGGAATATTGACCAACTATAATTGTAGATAATCAGGAAATAGAGAAACCAAAGGATCAATGGACAGAACTAGAAAATAAATTAAATAACGCTAATGCTAAAGCTATGAATTCTATTATCTGTTTATTGGATCAATTTGAATTTAATTGTGTCTTACATTGTCTAACTGCGCAGGAAATATGGCACACACTAGAAGTGACTCACGAAGGAACATCTCAAGTCAAAGAAACTCGCCTTGCCATACTAAGCAGCGAATACGAGAACTTCACAATGGCAAAGGAAGAAAATGATAAAGAGATGTATGGACGACTTTCCTATATCGTATATAAATCAAAAGCTCTCGGAAAACCATACACGGAGTTGGAGATAGTTCGAAAAATCCTCAGAGTCCTTCCGCGAAGATTTGAAGCCAAAGTGACTGCCATTCAAGAATCAAAAGATTTAAAACAGATGAAAGTTGAAGAACTCATTGGAAATCGCACCACTTATGAGCTAGAAATGAAATTCAAAGAAGAACGTGAAGGAGGTGACACTCGAAAGAAATCAATAGCTCTCAAAGGAACAACCGAAAGTGATGATGATAACGCTGATGATGATGGAGCAACAGAGCTGGCACTACTAATGAAGGAATTCAAAACGTGGAATTACAAATATGGAAATCCAGCTCAAAATCAAAAATTGAAAAGCAGAATAGCCAAAGCACTATACTACTCAGAAGAACAGAAGATCATCTGTCACAAGTGCAACCAACCCGAACACATTAAGCCTAATTGTCCTCAAAATCGACGCGGCTTTGAAAAGAAATCAAAAAGGAGAAGTTTTACAGCCACATGGAATACAAGTGATGAAGATAATCAAAGTTCTAGAAGTGAGAGTGAGAAAGCAGATATGTGCCTTCAGGGAAATATAATTGATAGCGACGATGACGAGCCAAACGAGGTATCAAAACTCACTCACTCAGAATTACTTATATATTTCCACGAAGTAAATGGTTGTTTTGAACGACTTAGGGAGAAGTATGACAAACTTGAATCACAAATAGATGCTTTGATAGAATTAAATGAATAACTTGACCAATTAGTTAAAAACTATCAAAGTAGGATCCCTAAGTATGATAAGTGTCCAACATTCGAAGAATAAATTAAAAAATTAGAAATTAATATAAAATCACTTGAAAATGAAATTCAGATTTTGAAAGAGAGTGAAAATACTAGGAGAGAGAATTCTATTAAAAAATGCACACAATTGTTAAACGAAAATGAATCTCTCAAAACACAAGTCCAACTATTATTAATGACTTTAGTTAAATTTTCGAAACGTGAAAAATCATTGAATATGCTATTAGGGAAGCAAACTGTTAATACAGTTAGACAAGGACTTGGATAGAATCAATCTGAAAATGTTGAAAGCAATATTAATCAAGTCAATTCTATGTGCACAATTTGTAGAAAATATGGACACAATCACAATAATTGTTGGTATAGACCCAAACATATGAAAACTATACCAATTTGGGTTCAAAAGGCACAAATATAAAATCTCTCAAAGTTAAACAGATTTGGGTGCCGAAGGGAACATATATAAATAGTTTTGGGTCTCCACAAAATTATTTTTCTAAATATTTTGCCACTAACAACCATGGATCTATAAAAACAAATAAGTCAAAAAATCTTTTCCCGTGTAGGTGTGGTGGCAGGCTAAGGAACAACAGTGTTGTCTGGATTCTGGCTGTTCCAGAAACACAACGGGTGAAAAAGCAAAGTTCCTTAGCCTAGTATAAAGGTGACAGAATCACAATGGACAACAACGAAAAATATCGTAAAGGTAAAACAGGTAACAATATATTTATTTGAACGATATATTAAATGTGATAATCTGCACCGTAATCTGAGTTAAATCAGCCAATAATGTGATGATGAAATAATGATGATTTTTATTCTGACTTATTTAAAATTGTTGGCCAATTATTTTCTTATGCCAAAAACACTATAAAAATCTCTAGAGCATCTGAATTACTTCATATATATTAGTTTGAATTAATAATAGTGTTTTATTGGATGATAATAGATTTGATTATTTCACGGCTGACTCTATATTCATGGTTTTTGATTATTTACACGGCTTCAATTAAAATTCAAGAGAATTTCATTTGAAAAGTTGTTGTTAAAAATTATTTTGAGATACTTTGTTTCACACTTCATGGTCTGGTCTATCAAATTCAATTAATGATAATTTTGAGTGAAAGAGAAATTTAGATGCAGATTACACTGGTAATCTAGTTGATAGAAAAATTACTAGTTGAATGTGAATTTTGTTGACACATTTAGTAACTGCATTGTTTTTTTTCCGAAGAAAATATCTGCATATTTTCCGTTTCAAATAATTTTCAAATAGCAGAAATTTTTCTCATATAACCCCTTCGAGAAAATCATTTTTGACCATGTTTTCAAATCAGTCATTTTGAAAAATTGATTTCATAATTATTTTTAAATTTGATTTTAAATGACTATTTTGACTAATCTGACTCCCAAATAATTATCGAAAAGATAAATAGTGATTGAAAAAGTGACGAGTGTTGATATTTATCATATATTATGACTCGAGACGGTATAATTAGTAAATTTCTTTAGAAATTTAAACAAGAGTTATAAAACTTTTTGTTGGTAAAAATTCCATGACCATATCTATTTCTATCATATTTCTAACAACCATCACTCATCAAAATTCGATATAGTTTGTCAATATGTGGTGCTTTAAATGGGAATCATTCGTTTTTCGTTTTTCATTTTATTTTTAATAAAAAAGGGGATAATAATAATAAAATAAATTAAAATAAAACCCAAAGTATTCACTCTCATTTAAAAGTCCTCACGGTTATGCATGGGTGAATTACTTAGAATTTGTTATATGCTTCCATGCTCATTTAAAAGTCCTCACGGTTATGCATGTATGGAACGCATATCAAAATTGATTTTTAAAATAAATAAGTTGATTCTAATCCCATTTAAAAGTCCTCACGGTTATGCGTGGTTAGAAGATACTTGAATTCATTTTTAAAATAAAATAAAATTGGAATACTACTAATCTCATTTAAAAGTCCTAACGGTTATGCATTCTTAGTAGATATTCAAATTCTTGATATAAATATACCACAAGCAGACACAGCTGTATGGTTTTATATGATGAAATCATTCCCATCATTCTAAAAGTGGAATATGCGCTTAATAAAGTATTTATGATTTTTGTTTGATTTTTTATTAAAATTTAATATTTATATTCAATTGAGTTTTAATGTTGGATCAATATCGATCACTTTATCTCTACTTTCTCTAACACTATTACTCTTTTGTTGATACCAAAAGGGGGAGAGAAAAGTTATGATTTCGTCAAATAAAATCAAGCAAAGGTCAAATATTTTCTATTTGCATCTTGGCTCATTTGCATATTTTTTAATTGTATGCATATATGAAGGGGGAGCTTTGTGTAGAGAGGAAGCATTCAAATAGGGGGAGCAAATGGAATCATCAAATACATTTAATATGTTTCAAAATCTTAAATATATGTTTGTTATCATCAAAAGGGGGAGATTGTTGAATATGCGATTATATGATTTTTGTTTGATGATAATACACACACACACATATATATATATATATATTTGTTTAAATGTATTTGTTAATGTACTATTTTATTTTTCATAGATTAAATAAATATTTGCTGAATAAAATAAATAACACAGAATTTGAATTCAAACAGAAATTTTATTCAAACAAATGTTTATTACAATTTTTGTATAGTACAAATTTCAAGCTCTCACTATATACAAATTCAATTATAATACAATTTTTGATTACATCACAATTTCACCTTCACATTGCACCTCACTACATATCACTCATTCACTCAACTCGTGCTGATCTTCAACTTCATTCCAATGTGAATCCAGCTTGCAGAAATATACATTGACACAGTAAAATTGAAAATAAAATATTTTTGTAGTATAGAATAAAATGTGGATTGTGAAAATAAAATTTTCCTCGGTTATTTGGGTTGTTCGTCATCATTTAATTTTGAATTCATCATACAAGAACAACTTGTGACATACACAGTGTATCACTGTATATGCCACAAGGCCGTGCACACCGATATATACACTTGATAAAATTACAGGGACGGGTGAGCACAGGTCATTACAACAGTAGGGAACAGGGATATGACTCAAGACCACATAACAAACATCAAGTGAGTGAAAACTGCAGTAACTCGAAGAATCAATCAAATTTTCAAAGCCAGTGCTATCAGAAGTCAAGGCCGAAGATGATATTAAGTCATGGAATCGCATGAACAAGTCAAGTATGCCATAGTAAGGAATCGAGTATGCTACAAATATGAAACCACACACATATGTAGTGCATTAGAACTAAATAGTGAATCTAAACCAGCAATGAAGTCAATCAGTGCTGAAGTTCAGTTATGTCGAAGATGGTAATATCAAAAAAATCAAGTTGAAGCCATGATCAACAGAAATCGAAGTCGTGGTGGTCACAAAAGAAATCAACATCGTCAAATAAAATCAAATGTAACAGTTTCAAACCAAAACCGTGGTGGCCAAGCAAATTGACCAAGACACGAATCAAAACCGTGAGTATCAAGCAACAATTATATGAAATTGACAAAGTCAGAAAAATCATCAACATCAAGACATAATCGAGTGGCCGAGACGAAGTCAAACAAACTATCAGACGAACAAAAATTTAGGAATTCAAATCTATATAAAAACCCAAATCATCACCGGACGAAAAGGTATTCGAGTTCGAGAATAACTGAGAACAATAAACCAATAACTTGAATCATTGATTGAGTTCAAGTATTCAAACCAGAGAGAAAAAGCATAAATTACATACCTGAATCAAAGACGAACTCAATCGAATTGAAGAAAGCGCAAAGCGATCGACAGAGAGAAACAGGAACGAAGCTTCAGAAATTAAAGTCGGCTTCTTCGATTTTTAAACAAAGCCCTAATTTGCAAGCAAAGGAAAACAAACCGCCATTATACAGAGCAAAAGAAAAAGGAACGGCCGATAAAAGAAATAAAGAGGGCCCAATTTGTTTTAAAATTGGGCCGGCCTCTTTCTTTAATTAAGATTTAATTTAAGGTTTTAAATTAGGGTTTATTTTCTTTTGTTTTTAAATTGTTTTTAAATTTGTATTTCCCTTTTAAACGTTGTAATTACTAGTCGTGTGACCAGGGGACAAACTACGTGGCGTAGTTTGAGAATTCACAACTCAGTGGCTGAGTTGTGGTAGGGTTTTGAGCGTAGAGTTCGGTTAGTCAGTAGCGGGTGTCGCGAGTTCACGTGTGTAAGCATGTGACTACTTAATTTCTAGTAGAAACCTTAGAGGAAACACGTAGGCAGGGTTTTGCCGAAGCTGGGTAAATTCTGTGTCGTTCTATTTCTGCATTTATTATTCTGCTATTATCTGTACTGCTATAATTCTGATTTATCTGTATTGAAATAATTTTATAAGCTTCCGCAATTGATTTTTATAATTAGCAGCATTACCCTATTCACCCCTCTCTAGGGTGAAATCGATCCTACACCCACGCCATCAAACAAGGCGAACTCGTTCGCCTCTAGTCGTGCAGAAATCTCCATGAACGGTCCATGAATGCGACTACTCTTTGCCTTCGATCGACGACGATAGCTAAGATCCACCATTGGATGGAAAGGTCTCGACATGCTCTACGACATTCTAGTTGGAAGTTTTGGGTAATTCGGCTTGGTTGAGGAGGTTGGAAGGGATAAAGGTTGGAATGTTTTCCGCCATTAAACAAGAACTGACGGTGTCAAGAATTTTCTAAGGTTAGGCCTGAGTGTATGCATATATATAAGTGAATACATAATATTTTAATACTATTTAGACTATTTATGCGAAATTTTGGATGAACTCTAAACGAAGCATGCCGCTTGGAATTTATAATATTTTCCCCCTATTCTGCACACAATGCAATATGTTTCAAAACCTAATTCAATCGTATGTGAAAGATAGCTTTTCGAATCGAATTAAAATATTTAATTTTCGATATTTAGTTCAACATGTTTCTATCCTGTACGACCATACGGTAACTCCAATTGCTACGAAAATTAAAATCCGATAATAATACAATACTACAAATCCAATGAAACTAGTTTCTCCTATTTTCGAGACCGTGTCCCGGAAGCTATTTTATCGTGTCTCTTAAATCTAGCGATTTTCAAAATCGATGAAATTACTTGAAATCTAAATTTTGAAACTTAATAACTCAATTATAATTCACATAGAATTTATATCCATGCTAGAAATTATTTCGATTCGTATCAAATCACAAATTCAATCATTTACACTATTTCAAATATTAAATTTCACTATTGAATATATATATATATATATATATATATTAAAATTTCAATTTATCGACTTTAATTTCCATTCAAAATTCCACTATCATCACTCTAATTTAAATAGAGTTTAAATCAACTTAGAAACCATTTTCGTTCATATTTAACTCCAGATTCACATATTTAACCAATTTCAAATATTAAGTTTACTATTCACCAAATATTTAACTAATTCAACCAAAATTTCCATATTCAAATAAATTTATATTTCAAATTCAACATTAAAAATAAATTAAACATTTAAAATCAAACGACCAAAATTCTGGGTCGTTACATTCCTTTCCCCTAAAAAAATTTCGCCCTTGAAATTGCTAAAGTAGGGAAAATACAACAAATCTATTTCTTTTCAAAGCCTATTTGGTTAAAACTCTGTTATTTCCGTTACCTAAATATTCTAGACTCACCCAAATCCATTTATTCCTATTTATTCATCAAATTCCATTATTTCAAGTTATAATTTCAAAATCAAATTTAGTTAACAAAAGTTATTTTTTTCCATATCTTTTAAAAAAATTCTAGCACCCTAAATTTTTGAAATTTTTTGAGAGTGTCTCCCCTATAAAAAGAGCCTTTTTCAATATAACAAAAGTGGTAAAAATATATAAATCGACCCACAAGGTTGAAAACATAATATATATATATATATATATCAATATTTATTTCATTTTGCTTTTAAACGCGTAAGCGTACCTTATATTAGCATTATTATGTGAGTTTGCTTAATTTTATATGCAATTACGCAACCGAAATCCATCCCAATAGCTCCTTGTACCTGTACTTACTCAAATGAAGCACATAAGTTCATAACCATGAAATTTTATAATATTCCATTCCTTTAACAAACTTAAACACATGTTTTTATAAAACAAACATATTATAACATCTATATTTCGAATGCGTAAACAAGTACAGGGTTCAAACATTCAATTACCCATTTCAAATCAATGTATATTCAATTTTATTCAATTTCAAATTAATTCACATTCACTTATTTACATTTGTTGAAATTAAATTTCTCTTACATTCAATGATTAAAGTTATTACATTCAATTTAACTTTATAACTTAAGTTCGTTTCATTTTGAACCAAATTCTATTTTATTTGACTCATTTTGTTTGTTCATTTCCATTAACTTCCTTAAAGTTAAATCAAATTTCATATCTCATTTTAGACTCCCTTCTCATATCTTCGATGTTCATTAGTTTTGTTTACTTATATTTATCAATTCTGCAAGTTGCAAGGCTACATGTTTTCACAAACTCTTTAATTGTAACATTCATAATTTTCCTTTACACTTACCTTCACAAATTTTCATTTAATACCGAATCAATTATGAAACATTTCATTTACAATTTCCTTAGTTTATCACTATTTTATAAAGATTTGTTTCTTTTTATTTCAACTTGTTTAAGTTTATAATTTTCTTCAAAAGTTACAACTTAATCTACAACATTCTTCGCAAATTGAGATTTAATTTTATGAACAACTTAAAAGATATTATTTCATTCATTCATCTACTTTGTAAAGTTCCATTTACTTGTTCAATTTAGTCATTAATCCTTTCATAATACACTAATTAAGTATATAACATTTATTATGACAACTTAAATTTCATTTATAAACATTTTAGTTACTTAAATATTGATTTACTTGTATAATATTCCATTACATATTCTTTCAAACATTTTAACTTCTTAAACAATTATGGTAAGTTATTTTGATGCTTTGGAATGTAACTGAATATTATGCAAATTTTATCTCATTCATTATATTTAAGCTTTCATGAGTTAAACCATATTTATATACTTCATTTCACTAATTCAATTAATTTAACGTTTCTTAAGTTTTTTTTCCACATTTCTCGAACTCAAATTTCTTTCATTTTCATAATCAAAATATTCAACAATTTTTTTTTTAAAATAATAATTTTACTTTTTTGTTCAAATCTATAAGTTATAAACTTATTTTTGTTTATACTACTTCAACTTATAAGTTTAAAACTATTTTTTTATTTATCAAATCATACTTAGAATATCTTTCACAACAAAACTTGTTTTAATCGAAAATAGATACCTTTTGTAGCAATTCTCATTCAGAAACTTGAAAATGAATAAGGCGTTGCTGTATTCATCCCCAGAATTACTTTCCGACGACCAAAGCGAGTTCGATGCTTTTATTTCTTTCAAAACCCTTTCATAATAAATATTTTTCTCTAGTCAAAACTCTTTCAAATAGTACAAATAGCAGTTTTAAAGGCTTTGAAAATAACAGGTTCTGGATTCCAAATTCTCGACTTTTAAATTCTTTCTATTATAAACTATATTATAAATTTACTTATACAAATTTCATTATCTTATCACCAAAATATTTCATCAATTTACAACTTTGTCATCTCAATTTTCTTTTACAATTGATTTCAATTCAATTTAATTATCGAACACTTCGTAAAATAAAATTAATAAAGTACTTGTTTTATTTTAATTCAACCAATAATCGATGATAACTAAATATTATCATCTCCTAACAATGATTTCATTAATAATCATTATATATATAACATAATTTAGGTTAAAATTTTCATATACCGGATTTTATAACGATATTATTTCGACTTGCCTCGTTTAAGTGCTTAGGGACCCCTATCGATAGCATGGCGTTCCATGCATCAATCGAAATTCATAAACAATTCAACAGATACGTAAACAAAATATAAAACAATTTATAACGCTAATAAGTACACCCTCTCATACACACACACACACACTCAAATAACTCATTCTAGGGTATTACTACTCCATCTCTGTTGAGTCAAACCTTATAAAGCTAAGGTTATCGCTAAACCAAATGTCTGATACCAACTGTGACGACCCTTATTTCGGAAGGTTTAAATTGACAATAATCCACACATGTCTGACTTAAACAATCCAGAACATAGATAATCAATGGGGTTAATAAAAAAATAAAAAAAGAAGAAGAAAACAAACACAGAATCTCACAGCGGAATAATAAAATATAATAGTCAAATAAACAGTTCATGAAGCTCTTTACTACAAGTTTGACCGTAGTTTATACAACATTTATCAAAGTTATATATACACAATAGAACAAAATATAATGCAGCAGACAACATGATGCAGGAATAATAATTACAGTAATAATATATCAAATCTTCGTCTTCGTCCTCTAGAATAAATCTTCAATAAGCTGAAAACTCAAGGCTGGCCCAAGTGTAATGAAAAGACAAAATACTCGAGTCAGGACTAAAATATCCTTATGTAAGTTAAATCGATAACACGTATAACACGAGTGTCACAACGTTAGAGATGTTTACGGGATTTCACATCTCTTAATCGGTGTATAACGTGCATGTAGTAACTCATGAGATGGTACGGGATATTCCATCTCTTAAGGATCCGTCAAAATATTTATATGTAGTAGAATACGCTATATATATAATGTCTAGCTAGTAAAGTAAATATTTTTCTTAGTGTTAAGGCTTTACGTTAATCTCCATTAACGCATTTTTAAGCATTGACTTACAGTTTGCATTTGACATAGCTAGTAGCACATTGGTAGTCAGTGATGCACCGTGATACGATAACACTAAACCAAAATCGTAGGGGTCTCATATGAGGATAAAAGTATGACAAGGCAAGTGAGACAATGCCCATGGTAGGATACTACCGGTTTGCCCTTCTCAACCGGTGGTAACGCATCACAGCCATGATCTCCCACCGCATCTGTGACGCCCCACCTCTATACCCACGCTAGCAAAGAGCATTAATAGATAATACCGTCTGCTAACACGGAGAATAAGGCTGGATAGGAGCGACCATGTGTAATCTTACCTTAACTATTCACTAAACACGTCGAAAAGTAGAATCACAAACAGTTCGACGTATTTAGTAAATATTTAAAGCTAGACTACAATGGCTATAGGATCTATCAGAACAGAATATAACAACTCAAATGTAATTCACATCACAGAACAGTCGATCATAATATACACATAAACAGATACACAACAGAGTATACAAAATAATACATGTCAAGTGGTACAGGAGACCACAATATACAGACGAGACGAAAAAGTATAAATATCAGAGCTACAACAGATAAGGACCACAAAAGACGCTATAACAAAATGAAGCTAGCGAATAGTCCATGCGGAAGCAAAATAGGCTAAGTCCAAAAGCACCTAACCTGAAACATCTCGGTCTGACCCGAGTATAAAATACACGGGTTAGTCTAGATAACAAATTAGTTAGATAAACTGAACAATAATAAACCTGCAAGGTCATACAGTATCAAATATCTCTAGAGGAGATAACACAATCATCACCAAGAGATGAATCATATAGAACAAGCCTCATATCATCGGCAACATATAGAAACAAAGGATACAAATATCCAAAAACAAGCCAAAAGGCAAATAACAAATACCAATAAGGTATACAAGTTCCACAAGGTAATCGTTATACATCATGCGGCTCAAAAGACCAACACCGAAGGGCGATACCATGGGAATATACATATCAATGAAACATCAGAAAATTGCTCGAGCTCAGTACTGTACAACAACGATCCATAAGCCCGAAGGCTCCAAACCCAAGTATCACCCATGCGGCACATATGGCCAACATCAGAGCGAAACTATATAGGGCAACAAACCCGAAGGCACACACCCGAAGGCACAAACCCGAAGGCAACAAACCCAATATCACTCATGCGGCACATAAGGCAAACATCGGAGCAATACTTTATAGGGCAACAAACCGTAGTGGTGAAGGTCAGAGACCCAGTACTGGACACCACTAACTGGCGGAATGTGTCACAACTCTCGAAAAGGAATCCAAAAAGTGTTAACGTGCGTCCCATAACCACTCGTTCGCACTAAACGCTTTACTATCCGTCAGTCACTTTCACACTCAAAGCAGTACAATTTACCTCATATCATCGGTAAACTAAACCCGAAGGTCAAAACAATCAATCGAATAGGTCGGGGGCTAATCGGAAAGATAAACGCACAGATTCATGGTCCGTGTTTTGCCCAACCATTTAATCACCCTTCCACTTCGCTCGAAGTGCGAAAGTGTGTGTTTTAAATAGAATTTATAAATTGGAGAAACGAGCTTTAAATGCGATTCGAGAGATTATTTTATAAAAACCCGTGGATGAAGTCAAGAGTAAGTTATCAAAGTCAATTATGCAATAACAACCACTAAAAAGTAACTTGAATCGATAAAATCCGGAAAACAAATTAAAATATGCAAAATAGGCAAAACAAAGCAGGTCGGTCGACCGGACTACAGGGCTCGATCGGCCGGCCAGATGCAGAAAACCAAATATGGCTCGGGGCAGCAGGTCGGTCGACCGGCCCAGGGCGCTCGGTCGGCCGAACCTGATGAATTTGCACTTCCTGCCCTATTTTAATGAAATGCAAATTCTTTCTAAATCCAAAGCAATGGCACATTCATACTTGTTAGGAATTCATACCCAACATCAATGATAGCAAGAGAGGTAGATGTGAGTTAAGAACTCACCTTTTAATCTCACAAACAAAGAAGATGGAGGAGCTAAATCACAAGGAGAAGACCAACCAAACACTACTTCAACTCAACAAGCTTCAATCTAGAATCAAAGCATGTATTTCCTAAGTTAGGGTTAGGAAATTACTGAAATTGAAGAGGAGAAGAGATGGAGAAGATGGAGATGAACTTACCAATAGCTTCTCTATGATTTTGGAACAAGAATCAAGTTTACAAGAAGGAGCTAGGGCTTGCTAATTTCTATTTCCACTTCCTTCCACCATTTCAGTTTTAGCTTGAGTTTAGAAGTGAAGAGGAGTAGGAATGAATGAATGGGAGGAGATGGATTGAGTTAGAGGGTTAAGTAAGCTAGTGGGCCGAACCCAAACCCAAACCCAATAGAAAAAGTAGCCAAAATTCAACTTACTCCAAACATATCAAAGATTATACTAAAAAAGAAACGCAATTTTGGAATCAATGGAGGTAGTTTCGAGTTCCAATTCGGCCATTTGCAAAAAGTAGCATTTCGGACCCCAAAATCCGACTAACGACGCTATATTTAAATTAAACATTTAAATATAAAA
Organism: Allium cepa; assembly: GCA_030765085.1. Classification (NCBI taxonomy): domain Eukaryota; kingdom Viridiplantae; phylum Streptophyta; class Magnoliopsida; order Asparagales; family Amaryllidaceae; genus Allium; species Allium cepa. The sequence goes on from CM060942.1 coordinate 622,629,768, forward strand.
TCGTTAAATATGGGGGTTGTTACAGCATCCAACACTTCCAAAATTCGAGGGTGTGCACCAATCGATCACAATGTAAATGATGGTAATACGAAGAAGTGTGTCCGCTCGGGGTAGCCAGCATGCTTGGCTGGTATGGCTCCTGTTTTAGTCATTTCAGTTTGGCACAAGTGCAAGGCTAATCCATCATCGGTCTATTTCTTCAAATCCATCAAAACGACATCAAATCCAACCCTTTCGTTCTAGACCATCACTCCACATACACAGTTGTTAAAGTGGTTACAACATTGACAAAGGATATGTCAATAAGAGGCCCTGGTCTCTTTTTTAACAACCAAACGTCATTTTACACATCTATTGGTACTTTCATATTTCGTAAACCATTCGTATTTGATATCAAAATATCGTATCCGCTTTGAAATCAAGTCCATTTTGAAATCATCATATTTACTTAAAATATGCCATTTCTTGTCAAAATCATCTCCGCCTTAATATCCTGATTTCGTTTCCAAAATTGTTTCAAATTTCAATTTAGGTTATAGCTTCATTTTATTCCCGTTCGTATTTAAATCTAAGATTTAAATAAAACACTTAATCCTTTTTACTAGTTTGAATTTTTAGAAATTTAAATAGTTTTAAAATAGTTAAATAGTTAAATAGTTTAAATAGTTTAAGTATTAAAATGATTTATATAGTAAAATTATTTGGGAAATCAAAATAATTTGAATATTTAGAACATAGATTTTTAAACAGTTTATATAATAAATAATTTATTTTGAAAATAGTTTCAAAGTCAGACTGATTCAAATTCAAATTTTCTAATGCAAATCAATTTCAATTTCCATTTCCATTTCGAAATAATCGATTCAAGTCCGATTCCAAGTCGAATTTTACTTCGATTCCAATTCCAATTCAAATAAATTCGATTTCGATTTTGAAATAATTCAATTTCGCTTTCAATTCCAATCTCATACCAAATTTAAACTTGAATAAATTTCCACTAAATCCCAGTTTAATTTCAGTTTCAATCCCAAATTAATTTCAATTTCGATTCCAAATTAAAACCATTTCGATTTATATCGATTTCGAGTTTGATTTTCAAAATATTGATTCAAAACACTTAAATCCAATTAATCTTTAATATCCAATTTAAAAATCCAATCAAAATTTTGAGCTCGATTTTGAAATATCGTTTTATATCACTTTTATTAGCAATATTTTGAAGTTCGAATGAAAGTCCAATCTTTTAGAGCAAAAAATTTTCTGAAATTCAAATCATATTTCAATTTTAACTAAATATTCGACTTCAATTATTTAAATATTCTAGTTATCAACACTAAATTTAACATTTTGAGCTCAAGTTCAAAAATAATTCGATTTCCATAAATTATGTAATAACCTGGATTTTTGAACATCTCGTAATTGGGTAAGTTATTGATTTTACCATTGAGATACTTATTTAGTTGAACAAAATAAATTCTGATAATATAAATTTCTATTTCAAAGCAAAATAAAATATGATTGTTACCATTCATATATAAGATATTTATAGAATTATGTGATTTGGAATTTTTATAATTTTCTAATAAGTTATGATTGCCTTATTAATTAAATATTGTAGTAAATAAAATTTGGATTTGAAATTCAACTGTAAACATCTTAGAAATAAATTGGATTTAAAAACTCTATGTTTTAAATCTAGTATATTTATATAAATTATTTATAAGTGTATGATTGGAAAACAATATCATTTTCTTTTAAGTTATATATAAATAAATAAAAGTGAAAGAATAAATATAATTAAGTAAGATTAATTTAAGAAAAATTTTAAACATTAAAACATAAGACATTTATATAAGAGCAAATTTATAATATGATAAATATATATTGAAAACATATTAAGACATTTGTAAATATAAAAAATAAATTTAAAATATTATATAAATACATATAAAAACAAATTTAATCATGGAAATTACTAATGTAAATAATATATATACATAATCACAAATGTAAGCAAAAGAAATGTATTTAATGACAAGTTTTATCAAAATTGTACAAGTGTCCTTAATCTCTTTTTATTTTTCAAAATAATTAATAAATGAGAAAACTAAGTTGTATAAACATGTTCATACCTATTTTACATTTTCTTTTATCGGTTAAATTTCTAAAGCAAATAAACAATAGTCTGTAGCAAAATCCAGTAAAAAAATCAAAGGAATTCAAGATATCTCTTCACAATTTCAAAATCTGAAACTAAAGCAAGATCAATTCAACAATCCAGATCAGTAAGCAATCAAAATCTAGAGGTAGTTCAAATTTCCAGATCAAAAGCAAGTTTTTCCTGGTCTTCTCTATTTACATTATTCAATGTGAGTAAACTTTAAACTATTTTAAGTTTAATTTTTCATTCTTTTCTTGTAAATGCGATAGTTAAAGGTAGAAATATTGATTGCACGAATTTATAAATAGATTTTTCTTGAAAATTTTAGTAGAATTACTGATGATCAAATGCATGTCTGTGTATTATATATGTAGTCTCTGTTCTTGGCTTACAGGCCCAAAAAATACAATTCAAAAATCGATATCTTTTGCTTCATTGTTTTTCAGATCATGATCATTAAAAGAAAAGAGATGGGATGGAAGTGATTTTATTTTTAAAAATAGTGTGAAGAAATTTAATCAAGCAAAAAATTTCAAAAATAAAATTTATAGAGGAAACAAATTTCAAGTTGAAAATTTGATGGATAAATTTTCACGTTTTGATTGTAAATTTGGTTTCGTGTTTGGAAAACATGATTTACGATATAAATATCATGAATTTCAAGATTGTGCTTTATGGGAATTGTCGAGATGGACGGAAAATGGGATTTCGTCGATTTTAGGTGATCGCAAAAGGTTTACGCATTAGGGTTTTGGTCGAACGAAGCCATAGGGTTAGTGAGCATAGGAAAAATTGTTTGAGGGTTCAACGATCATCGGGGTGGCTACATGAAGGAAGTCTAGGGTTTTATAGCTTGATGGGTTCGAAGATGTAATCGGGATCATCACGACAGCAAGGTTGGACTAGACTTGGTCAGAGTAGGTGAGATAGGCGCGTGAGCCTATGGAGTAGGATTGGACGGGGTTTCGAGGTCTTTGGAGACCTGAGGCAGTGGCGCAGAGTGGATTTCGATGAGCAGGTTTGGGTTTTGTAGAATCGACTTGATCGATTTCGAGTTGATGGTTGTTTCATGTTGCTGGATTGTGGGAGACGACAGCGAGGTTATCGTTGACTTGTGGAGGGTCGGAGCATGGGCTGAAGGTGGCCGGATCTAGCGTACACGTGCACGTGGTACATGTGTGTGTCCCTGTGTTGTTGTGAGGAGTGGGGAAACGTTTTCACATAGAAGATGTAGGGTTGTCTCGAGTTTGAACTCGAAGTAAGTGATTGTTCGTGAGTACTCAGGGGCTGGCTCGAGGAAAACGATGGGTAAACTCGGGTTCCTTGTTATGTTAACAAGTTTTAAAATATAGGAAAGAAATAACAAGTTTTTAAGTTCAAATTTGATCAAGTATAAACAATTTATCAACCATTTCAATTTAAAATAATTAAGGAATGTTTCAAGATGGAATTTAGTTAAAGTTTGAGAATAGAATTATTTTGGGTTTAAAGAATTTCAATATTTATAACCCTTTAAAAGTTGATTTTATATAAACTTGATAATGTAATTAAGTAGGTTTAAGGATAAATAATTTATGATAAAGGGTTAATTAATTAATGTATTGATTAAAGGGTTAATAATCAATGTAATTTAATTAAAGATAAATATTAGTGGAATTAATTAAAATTTAATCACTTAAGTAATTAATAAAGATAATTCGTTTATAAAAGTAATTAATGAATAGTTAATGAGTATAATTTATCATTAACTAGTGATTTAGAAATAATTAATTAATAAAAATTAATTAATTATTTAATTGGTTAATAATTTAAAAATAATCACTTGTGAACTGATTAAGTATTAATTAATTAATTAAGTGATTACTTAGTATAAGTAATCAATGGATAATTACTAAATAAGGGGGATAATTACTTTATGGAAGTAGTTGAGGAGGGATTACTTAGTATAATTAATTACAGAATTAATTAAAGGATATCTAATTCTGAATGGGATTAATTAAGAGAGTAATTAACGGAAATAATTATAGAATCATTAATTAATTACTGAGAGTAATTTAAGTGAATGGTTAAAGAATAATTAATTTATGTAATTAACTTAAGACTAATTACTTAATGTAATTAGAGAATAATTAATCAAGGATGATTAATTGAGAATAATAATTGAAAGTGGTTAATTAATTAATGTTAAGTAAGAAGGATTAAAGGTAATCTAAGTAATTAAAGTTGGTAATTAAGTTGAGACGAACATCTGATTTAACTTGTTATGGATGTTTGAATGGTATTGAATGACTAGAATTATATCTAGTCTGATAGCTTGTAATGTTTTATGATATGCTATGGTGTGTTGAATTGTGATATTGTGAGTTGTCTACTGATAATTGATTTTCTGTGTGACTATGATTCCCTGTATTAAAAATTGTTTTGTATCCACTTAAACTGGAATTAATATGATATTGGATTTGAAGAGACCGGGGTCGGGTATTAGCAAATACCCGAAACCACTTCGATTGGTAATCTTCAGTGATTCTTTATAAATTTTATATGTGGAATAAATAGGCGAGAATGGAATAGATTAAGTAACGAGGACATTTGACCTGAGTAACGATTTTTGGATATTATTTTATAATAAGTAATTGACTTAAAACAGTTAAGAACTCGTAGGAAGGTACGAGTTACCCTGTATTGCAAATAAGATTTATAACTTGATATTTCAAATTATATGGTTTACTCACACTGGTTTCCAGCCTGACACTGGTGTTACTTTGATGTAATGCTCGGATCAGACCAAGTATTACATATTTCTAGGTTAGGACGTTCTGGAGCTCAAGAGGCGAGCTGGATGGCAGAATGTATGGAGTATTCCGCTATGTATATTATTGTAGTTTCTCTGGGACATGTTGATTTTATCTATCCAGTGTTTGTGTAAATGTTGTAACTCTGGTGTATTGATGTAAATTAGCTAATACAGTTTTCCTTTGTAGAACTGCTATTTATTTAATATTATATTTTGATCCACTGCGAATGTGCGATTCTGTGTTTCATTCCTGTTCTTCTTCTATCTTTTTTCTTCTTTTTCGAACTATCTGGAATTTTCGGGATCAAAAATTCCAGGTCATTACATTTGGTATCAGAGCAGAAGGTTAAGCGAGAACCTTGGCTCTGGTGGATTTACTCATTAAGGACAGGGTCAGTAGTACCCTAGAATGAGTTGAATGTGTATATATTTATGAGAGAGTACTTGTTATTTTCTTATATAAAGGCTTTACAAATGGTTTTAATAAATGATTTTTATAAAAGCTTATATTTTATATATAAAACAATAATTGGTTGTTGAATTTTGAAATTGAATAAGAATTAAGTTTTACACACACACACACACACACACACATATATATATATCAAAATGAGAATTGAATAAAATGAACTATACAGATAAGATGGATTAGAATTGGTTTCAAACCAGAATATGTAATGGTTATTGTGTTTAATAATGAGATGTTGTTTTCTAGTAAACATTGATAAAGCAAAATGAAAAAGTTTTAGGGAAGAAAACTTTTAGATGAGTATAACTTATAAATTGAAGTGGGTTTTAAATTGTGAAGTTTTGAATCCTAAGTCTAGGAACATTTGAAATTGTTTTCAAAATATTAAAAGAAACGATATTATTCAGACTATTTTGAATGTGATCTTATTTTAAAATAAGAAATGTTTGGAAAATTTTAAAGGAATTTGTTTTGAATTTAAAACCAAAGGAGGTTTAAAAATTAAAGTCACTTGATGTGTAAAGGAAATAAATATGTATATTTGAAATAAACTCTAAGGTTGAGTTTTGAATTTTCCTTGGAATGTGATGTGAAATCCAAAGTGAAATAAGTTTTTAAACTTAAGTGGGAAGATTATTAATCTGAAGTTTAAAAATTGAAATGGGAATTCAAATTGGGCAAAGTTGTCTGGATTAAATTGAAGTGAATTTAATTTTGGGAAAATTAAATGAGTTTAGAACAAACAACTTGAATTGGAAATTTCAAGATGAAATTGAGATTTAACTTGGGAAGTTAAATGGTAGATTTGAATTGGGAGTTTGTGTGATCTCAAAAATGGGTTTGAGATCTGGAAATTGGAAATGGATGGATGTTTTAAAATAATTTGGATAATATTATCCTATTGTTATTAATAACCTTTAAACTGCGAATTGGATTTGTTTAAATGAATGAAGAAATGGATTGTGGTACTATATCCATTATTGAGATAAAAGGGAAATTAAACTTTAGTTTGAAATTAAGGACACTGAATTACTTTGAACTTAAGATTTGAATGTTAAGAATTGAATTTGTAAATTAAAATTGTTTAAGAATTGATTTCAAAGTTGGAAGATAAAATTGGGTAATAAGTTAGAATCTGAAAAGTAAATTGTTTTTGAACTCTTATTTGAACTTTGAAAATAAGTTAAGTAAGATAATTTAAAATGGAATTTTAAAATTGGACTCAGAATTAAATGGTTTAAAAATATAAGTTGTTAATTTAAAAGTAAAGTTTAATTTATTTAAAGAAATTAAATCAACATTTGGAATTTAACTCGAATTTATATAATTCGAGATAGTTTAAAGTGAAATGGAATTTGAAATTAGTCCAAATTGAAATTTGATGTGAATGAATAAATTCAAGTGGAATTTGATTTGAATTTGAAAAGAAATTGAGGTTAATTCAACTTGAATTGGGATTGAATTAATTTATTGGAATGGGAAAGTGATTGGAATTGAAAATTGAACAGTTTGGCTCTGGATTATTTTCAAAATAAATTGTTTTAATATAAATTTATTTTTTTCAAGCTATTTACTATATACAACCTTTCTTTTTAAAGCCAAACTATTTTATACTTATCTTACAACTATCTTTGGAACTATTTAATAATTTTTCATTTGTTTCATAAACTAATTATTGTTTTCAACTATTTTGTAACTAATTACTATTTAAACTATTTTGTAATTATCTAACTATTTTATAACTAATTTACAATTACTTAACTATTTTACAGCTATTTTACAAATTAATAATTATTTTTCAGCTACTTATCTATTTTAATTCTTCAAGCTATTTTCTAAATTTAAGCTGGACAACGTTCAAACTGTTTATGATTAATTACCTATTGAGATAAGAATTAAAGTGATAATCCAAAAGAGGATTGAGGCAATTGTGAAAAATTAATGAATAAGAATCTAAGGGAATGTGAATAGAATGGAGAAATTGATTTAGCTAATAATCAATGAAGATAGATACGAAGGATGTACGTATATTATTCTATTTGCATAGTGATTGATTCAGATTCAAGCACAGGATTTCGAGATAGTATATCGATCCGAGTTGGAATTTTTCACTCAATCTTCGATGGTGAAACTGGATATGGATTTCTGATTAGTTCTGAAAATTCTCTATCATAGTTATGACTATGCAAGGAGAATGACGGTTTTTGATCAAGAAACCAGATCTGGGTCCGCACTAGGAAGTCAGGTAGACGATACTAGTTCGGAAGAAAAATTGTGTGATCAAGTGAACGATCAGATTGATATTGCGTACGGACGATATGAGTACATCGTACAGGATGAATGAAATTGATATTGAAAAATTGTGAATGAGAACTGTAAAATGATTTTTGAAATGAAAAAGGTTATTTTGATAAAGAAATGATGAAATAGAATGGGAGTTGGATATTTCTATGACTAAAAACTCATTTTTATAAAAGATGGGTAATATGGTAAATAACCTTTTAAAGAGTAATAAAATTTGAATATTTGATTTGAAATAAATAAAAGCCATATATATGTGTTAAATTGATAACTCCCCTTGTTGAATCTGTAGGCAGAAGAAAAGAGTTTTGAAAGTATTTGAAGTATAAAAAGGGAATTTATATAAGTTTGAAGTGATCCAAAGATTTTTAAAGTTAAATCTATATATATATATATATATATATATATATATATATATATATAAAGGATCTTATGAGAATGATTTAGAGAAAAGGTTTTTGGAACCTATGGATTTTGGAAAGGCTTTTGATTTTTAGGGAAAAATCAATTTTGAAAATTTAGAAAACCTAGTTTGAGAATTATTGATTTTGGAATAATAAATTCTGAGAAAAAGAGGTTTATATGGGATTTATACTAGGTGTATGATTTGGAAGATACCATATGTGTATAGTATAAAATGTTTTGAACATGGCTCTAGAGAAAAAGGCGCTCGCTTGAAATGGACTTCTTAGGAGTACCATAGGTTAGTACTGTCTTGAGCCCTAAGGGAGGGTTCTAAAGTGGATCTTGTGAGGAAGTCCGGAAAAATTGAAGTTCCTGAGGATTATTGGGTAGCGAAATCGAGGGCATGATGCCTACAGAGACATTTCGGTTATGCTGTGACGACAGTGTAACTCGATGTCTTTGCGATCTACTGGGGACCACTGCGGAAATCGGGCGGAGGTGAGTGTCAACGGTCTAGGATTGATTTTTCCTAGAAGGCAACGTAACATCGGTAGACTGCGATCTATGGTCGAGGAGTTTCATTTTTTTTGGCAGCAGAATTCGAGGGCGCTGATATCTACAGTTATATGGGTTTTTGCTGTGATAGCAACGTAACCCTAGATGTAGCTGCGATCTGTAGCGGGTTCCATGGCGTAAACGAGGGGGGCAGAGGGCCTATAGTTATCTATGGATTTTGCCGGGATGGCAACGTAACTATCCGGTTAACTGCGACCATGGATGGGGGTGATAATTTACAGAGCATTCTCACCAAAGATATTTCCTCTATTTTCAAAAAATGTTTTCTATATTTTCAATAAAATTATTTTCCAAGTATTTTCATTGGGTGTTGAAAACGGGTTTACCAAGTACTTATAGATTATCAGTCCTACGTCTGATCAACGTATGACGGAATTTCTGTGAGAACAAGGATGGACTGGTTGAGACGTCAAGTTATAAAAATTGTTTTTATAAAAACTGTTTTGTAATATTATATAGATTTTAAAAGTGTTATAAAAATGATCAAAGAATAAGTTATCTGATTTTAAATATTGAATAAATTCTGGTTTCGTTCCTTTTCGAGGACGAAAGGACTCTAAGGGGGGAGGAATGTGATAACCCGGATTTTTGAACATTTGGTAATTGGGTAATTTACTGATTTTACCATTGAGATACTTATTTAGTTGAACAAAATAAATTTTGGTAATATAAATTTCTATTTCAAAGAAAAATAAAATATGATTGTTACCATTCATATATAAGATATTTATAAAATTATGTGATTTGGAATTTTTATAATTTTCTAATAAGTTATGATTGCCTTATTAAATAAATATTGTTGTAAATAAAATTTGGATTTGAAATTCAATTGTAAACATCTTAGAAATAAATTGGATTTAAAAACTCTATGTTTAAAACTAGTATATTTATATAAATTATTTATAAATGTACAATTGGAAAACAATATCATTTTATTTTAAGTTATATATAAATAAATAAAAGAGAAAGAATAAATATAATTAAGTAAGACTAATTTAGGAAAAAATTTAAACATTAAAACATAAGACAATTATATAAGAGCAAATTTATAATATGATAAATATATATTAAAGACATATTAAAACATTTGTAAATATAAAAACTAAATTTAAAATATTATATAAATACATAAAAACATATTTAATCATGGAAATTACTAATGTAAATAATATGTATACATAATCACAAATGTAAGCAAAAGAAATGTGTTTAATGACAAGAGTTATCAAAATTGTACAAGTGTCCTTAATCTCTTTTTATTTTTCAAAATAATTAATAAATAGGAAAACTACGTTATTTAGACATCTTCATACCTATCTTACATTTTCTTTTATCGGTTAAATTTCTAAAGCAAAGAAACAATAGTCTGCAACAAATTCCAGTAAAAAAAGTAAAAGGAATTCAATATATCTCTTCACGATTTCAAAATCTGAAACAAAAGCAAGATCAATTCAACAATCCAGATCAGTAAGCAATCAAAATCTAGAGGTAGTTCAAATTTGCAGATTAAAAACAAGTTTTTCCTAGTCTTCTCTGTTTACAGTATTCAATGTGAGTAAACTTTAAACTATTTTAAGTTTAATTTTTCATTCGTTTCTTGTAAATGCGATAATTAAATGTAGAAATATTGATTGCTTGAATTTATAAATAGATTTTGCTTGAAAATTTTAGTAGAATTATTGATGATCAAATGCATGTCTGTGTATTATATATATAGTCTCTATTCTTGGCTTACGGGCCCAAAAAAATATAATTCAAAAATTAATATCTTTTGCTTCATTGTTTTTTAGATCATGATCATTAAAAAAAGATGGTATGCAAGTGATTTTATTTTTAAAAATAGTTTGAAGAAATTTAGTCAAGCAAAATTTTTCAAAAATAAAATTTACAAAGGAAACAAATTTCAAGTCGAAAATTTGATCGATAAATTTTCACGTTTTGATTGTAAATTTGGTTTCATGTTTGGAAAACATGATTTTTGATGTAAATATCATGAATTTTAAGATTGTGGTTTATGGGAATTGTCGAAATGGACGGAAAATGGGATTTCATCGATTTCAGGTGATCGCGAAAGTTTTTGGCATTAGGGTTTTGGTCGAAGGAGGCCACGGGGTTAGTGAGCATCGGAAATATGGTTTCAGGGTTCAACTATCATCGGGGTGGCGACATGAAGGGATTGTAGGGTTTTATAGCCTGATGGGTTCGAAGATGTAATCGGGATCATCGCGACGGCAAGGTTGGACCAAACTTGGTCGGAGTAGGTGAGATCAGTGCATAAGCCTACGGAGTAGGATTGGGCAGGGTGTCGAGGTCTGTGGCGACCTGAGGCGGTGGCGTGGAGTGGATTTCGATGAGCAGGTTTGGGTTTTGTGGAATCGATTTGATCGATTTCGAGTTGATGATTGTTTCATGTTGTTTGATCGTGGGAGTGACGGCGAGGTTATCGCCAACTTATGGAGGGTCGGAGTATGGGCTGGAGGTGGCCGGATCTAGCGTACACATGCACGTGGTACAGATGCGTGTCCTTGTGTTGTTGTGAGGAGTGGGGAAACGTTTTCTCGTGGAAGATGTAGCATTGTCTCGAGTTTAAACTCGAAGTAAGTGATAGTTCGTGTGTACTCAGGGTCTGGCTTGGGGAAGACGATGGGTAAACTCGGGTTCCTTGTTACGTTAACTAGTTTTAAAATACAGGAAAGAAATAACTAGTTTTTAAGTTCAAATTTGATCAAGTATAAACAATTTATCAACCATTTCAATTTAAAATAATTAAGGAATGTTTCAAGATGGAATTTAACTAAAGTTTGAGAATAGAATTATTTTGGGTTTAAAGAATTTCAATATTTATAACCCTTTAAAAGGTTAATTTTAAATAAACTTGATAATGTAATTAAATAGGTTTAAGGATAAATAATTTATGATAAAGGGTTAATTAATTAAAGTATTGATTAAAGGGTTAATAATCAATTTAATTTAATTAAAGATAAATAATTAGTTTAATTGATTAAAATTTAATCACTTAATGTAATTAATAAAGATAATTCCTTCATAAAAGTAATTAATGAATAGTTAATGAGTATAATTTTCATTAACTAGTGATTTTGAAATAATTAATTAATAAAAATAAATTAGTCATTTTAATTGGTTAATAATTTAACAATAATGACTTGTGAACCGATTAAGTATTAACTACTTAATTAATTAAGTGATTACTTAGTATAAGTAATCATTGGATAATTACTAAATAAAGGGGATAATTACTTTATGGAAGTTGTTGAGGAGGGATTACTTAGTATAATTAATTAAAGAATTAATTAAAGGATAGTTAATTCTGAATGGGATTAGTTAAGAGAGTAACTAATGGAAATAATTAGAGAACCATTAATTAATTACTAAGAGTAATTTAAGTGAACGGTTAAAGAATAATTAATTTATGTAAGTAATTTAAAACTAATTAGTTAAAGTAATTAGAGAATAATTAATCAAGGATGATTAATTGAGAAGAATAATTGAAAGTGGTTAATTAATTGGTTTATGATTAATTAATGTTAAGTAAGCAGGATTAAAGGTAATCTAAGTAATTAAAGTTGGTAATTAAGTTGAGATTGAACATCTGATTTAACTTTTTATGGATGTTTGAATGGTATTGAATGACTAGAATTGTATCTAGTCTGATAACTTGTAATGTTTTGTGATATGCCATGGTGTGTTGAACTGTGATATTGTGAGTTTTCTATTGATAATTGATTTGCTATGTTACTATGATACCCTGTATTAAAAATTGTTTTGTATCCACTTAAAATGGAACTAAGATGATATTGTATTCGAAGAGACCAGGGTCGGGTATCAGCAAATACCCGAAACCACTTTGATTCAGCAAATACCCGAAACCACTTCGATTGGTAATCTTCAGCAATTCTTTATAAATTCTATATGTGGAATAACGAGGCTGGAATGGAATAGATTAAGTAACGAGGACATTTGACCTGAGTAACGATTTTTGGATATTATTCTATAATTACTAATTGACTTAAAACAGTTAAGAACTCGTAGGAAGATACGAGTTACCCTGTATTGCAAATAAGATTTATAACTTGATATTTCAAATTATATGGGTTACTCACGCTGGTTTCCAACCTGGCCTGGGTGTTACTTTGATGTAATGCTCGGGTCAGACCGAGTATTACAGATTTCCAGGTTAGGACGTTCTCGAGCTCAAGAGGTAAGCTGGATGGCAGGACGTATGGAGTATTCCGCTGTGTATATTATTGTAGTTTCTCTGGGACATGTTTATTTTATCTATCCAGTGTTTGTGTAAATGTTGTAACTCTGATGTATTGTGTAAATTAACTAATACAGTTTTCCTGTGTATATTATCGCGAATGTAAGATTCTGTGTTTCATTTCTGTTCTTCTTCTATCTCTTTTCTTCTTTTCCTAACTATCTGGAATTTTCGGGATCGAAAATTCCGGGTCGTTACAAATTAGGTATATATTCCTTAAAATCAAATCATTTAAATAATTCCAAAACAAAATTTCTGAAATCATTTAATTTAACCAATCTAGTGTCCATATATAATTTTCTATCCTATGACCAAGTGATCAGTTATTTCAATTTAATTTCAAGGATGGATATATCATTTCAATCCAAATCACAGTGTCATATGCGTATATCATTTCAACCTATTTCTTAATTTATACGAAATAATTCGATTTATAGTTTTATATACTGTAAATAATTTATAGGGTGATAACATGATATATCAAAATAAATAAACATTGAAATCATTGGAAACGTCATTCAATAGCATCCATCACAATCAACCATCCAAACAGTCATAATAATTCACAACAATTTCATAATTATTAATATCAGGTCTTTTACTGGCAATGAAATCCCAATTTCAAATCTAACCGTCAGTTTTAGTTTTTAACGTTTGATTCGAACGACAATTTAGATGACAATTAAATTCATCTAACAACGATCAATAAATTTATATCACTTTATAATTTAAATTTAACTAGCATAAAATATTCTAGTACTTGTGAGCGTTATAACACATCAACTTTGAGTTTTAATTTTAAATCAAATCGAACAACGTTCAATTTAACCTAAAATTTTATAATAGCTTCAATCGTCTCCAAATCAATTCTAGAATGTTATGCTCGTCGCCACGATTCCATCACCGCTTATTTCGTCTAATTTCGATCTTGTATGTGAAAGATATGTAATTTACAAGATTTCACAAATTAAAATGGTATAGATTTACAAATATATTTTTTAACCTAGAAAATCCTACCCATAGTTCACTGGAAGGCAGATCTGGGTCGAACGCGCTTGTCTTTCATCCACGTTCGTTTCTCAGGCCAAAACAACCTATTAATGTCTTCACATATTCTATCGCCATGACCACCACGCTCATCGATAACTCGATCAGCCGTCGCCTTTGACTCCGCCTACCAACATCGCACCCACTCCATCAACTATTGCGAACTTGGTTGCCTCTAGTCGTGTAGAATCTCCATGAACGGCCCATAAACGCGATTGATCTTTGCCTCCGATCGATGGTGATAGCTAAGATCCATCGTTGGATGGCATGGCCTCGATGTGCTCTAGGACATTCTAGTTGGAAGTTTTTGCTAATTAGGCTTGGTTGAAGAGATCGGAGGGGATGAAGGTAGGAATGTTTTCGGCCATTAAACAAAAACTGGTGGCGACAAGAATTTTCTAGGGTTAGCGATAAGTGTATGCGTATATATACGTGAATATATAATATTAGAATACCATTTGAACTATTCACGCGAAATTTTGGACGAACTCCAAATGAAGCATGCCGCCTAGCGTTTATAATGTTTTACCCCTATTTCGAACATAAAGGAAGATTTTTTAAGGCCTAATTCGATCGTATGTGGAAGATATCTTTTCGAATTGAATTAAAATATTTAATTTTCGATATCTAATTCAATGCGTTTCTACCTGTACGACCAGACAGTAACTCATATCGCTATGAAATTTAGAATCCAATAGTAATACACCGTTACAGATCCAAGGAAACTAGTTTCGTCGAATTCCAAGAATGTGTCCCGAAAGGCTATTTTATTATGTCGATTAAATCGAGCGATTTTCAAAATTGACGAAACTACTTGAAATCCAAATTTTAAAACTTACTAATTCAATTATAATTTAAATTGAATTTAAATCCATAGTAGAAACCATTTGGATTCATATCAAATCACAAATTCAATTATTTACACTATTTCAAATATTAAATTTCACCATTGAATAAATATATATAAATTTCAAAATTTTAATTTATCAACTTTTAATTCCATTCAAAAGTCCACTATCATCGCTCTAATTCAAATAGAGTTTGAATCAACTTAGAAAGCATTTCCGTTCACATTTAACTCCAGATTCGCATATTTACCCAATTTCAAATATTAAATTTACTATTCACCAAATTCATTTAATTGCTATGTTTGAAATTTTAAATCATTTCACTAATTCAACCAAAATTTCCATATTCAAAATAAATTTATATTTCAAATTCAAAATTAAAAATAAATTAAACATTCGAAATCAAACGACCAAAATTCCATGTCGTTACAATTTAGGCAATGTATGCAAGGTATCTTAGGTTAATTTTAGTTATATGATATACATTTGTATACAAAAGTTCAAATTTTGCATGTATATGTATATATACACAAAGTATTTACTATGTATACATGTATATGAATGTATAATTATTTATAACTATGATCAACCCTAGTTTTAATAAGTGTGTGCATGTTGCATCAAGTGTGCATAACGTTCCCAATGACTTTAGGGTGTCGAAAGGTCGAAATTTTGAAAAACGTTATTTGGTCACATTTCCTATTTTTATTTGAACTATTTATATTGGCAAACAAATTTTGAAAACTATTTTATCATATTATGGAATAATTAAAATAGGTTTATTTGCTAGTAAAAATTCATTTATTGATTATATAAAATATTTTTTAATTGCCTTTTTCAAATTGGCAAAATCCTAGGTCTTTACAAATCTATTTTACCATCATTTGTTATTATTTGAAAGAGTTATATGTATATTAATTAATACCTATTATTTTAATATTTAAAATTTATTAAATATTCGTAAATTAAGGCAGTAAAATTTTGGGTCGTTAAATGAAGAGATAGCCAGGTACTTAAAGGGTGTCTCTTAACTTATAATAGGATTGGTTGTCGATTTTTTCACGTCACATTTGTGAACTTTGAATCCTGGAATTTTTTGTAATGTTAGTTCATAAAAGTATTATGTGTAGAACGATATATAAACCATATAAAAAAGTAATCCAGTATTATCTAAAAGATTATAATCGCATTATTGCATTAAGTCCCAAAAAATAAATATGATTACTATAAATAAAAGTTTTATTCACTAGTTTTTTGGCAAAAATACCATATAAGGCATATTTATAACTCTACTGTATGAAAAACATATACACCTTTAGTGGATAAAATTAATGTTCGCTCTTTCAAAAACCATTTTTATGCGACATAAATAACAAATCCAACATTGTTTGCACAAAAAATAGGACAAACACCCAATCAATTAATAAGCAATAATTATGGAAGTAAATAATCTAAAAAGAGGAACACACATAATTTATAGTGGTTTAGTCACAACACCCTACGTTCACTGCCAACTTTGTTACTGATTCTTGCTTTCTTTTATAATAGATTTTACAACTCAGTTGTTTGCAACTCAAGTAAGAATCCAGTAGAGCATTAGAGTAAAATGTATTAATTTAAATAATAAGGATATCGTTTATATGCACTATTCCTCTGTTTATAGACGAAGATCAATGAATTTGGCATTGATATTTACTACCCACGTTCTCCATGACCTGTGTGATGCTTTATAACTCAGTGCCGAGTTATTAAACTTCTTCACTTTGTGCACTTAGCTTTGTCCTATCTCCAACTTCTTGAACTTGGCATATTAACTCACCATTCTTGACTTGGTACCAATTTGAAAAGCATGACTCGTGTACTGAGTTGCGACATCAGCTTGCAAATTTCCTTTTTTTCCCTTTCCATCACTTGACTTATTCGAAGAATGGCTAAGTATCTTCTACCGGCAAGCAAGGTATAGCGCCAATTCTTTGGACTCCACCTGAATTCTGGTTTCTAATTTTGTGCTCCTAAACTTCTGGTTTTCTTCATAACCATTCAATGGTTCTGATTCATCAAGATATTACATTGTTCAATGGCATAATAACGCTTACCCTCCAAAGTATGCCTTATGTTAATATGACATGCTTTTGATCAAGATAATTATTGACTCCATACTCTTATCTGAATAGATGTCATCATCCTTTGAACCATTTTAACGAAGCAGTGCATCTTCTCTAGATCGTCATGTTGCCTTGAATAGTTATGAAATCGTATCCTTTAGGTGATATAAGGGCTAAAGTATCTTGTTCATATTTATTGCTTGGATCTGAAAATATTGAAGGCTTTTTCCTCCTTTCAGTTAGCTAGGATTCCACCTTTCTTTCCAATTGTCTTTTATTTTCACTTCTATTGCCTATTTTTCCTTTTATCTCCCTTTTTTATACAACTCGGAACCAAGTTGGGATATATAAATTGTTACTATGATTCTAACTGTAAATCACACTTAGGATTATTCCCTCTTCAATTTTCACCTTTATATGTCACTTTCATTGTGATTTTAATTTCAATTCCCCTTTCAACATTCAACTTAGGCTTCAACCAGCACCGTCGCCTGCCTTTGACACCATATATCTTAGTTAACATCGCCATCGATTTGAGTGACTCACCACCCCTAACTCGGCTACCTTTCACAAGAGGGTATAGTGGGTCCATATTCAATGTATGGCGCGTTATCTCTAGCAACATTTCATACATATCAGAACGTGTCCTGGAAAACGTATCCATAATCGTCTAGATAAACCCTATCAACTGCTTCTTCATCTTTAGCGGAACTAAGATCCAATCTTTAGGACTTGGGTAGGGTCATCCTCGTCGATTGGGATGTTGATTATCAGCTCTTCTAAGGCCTCCCTCACGTCCTCTTGCTCTTTCATCGAATCAGTAGATTTTTGAAATTTACTATGTCATCCAACCTGCTGCTTTGGCAGTGGTTGTTATGAGTCAATCATCTCAATGTAGGGAGCCTTCTCTAAAATATTTCCCTTTTTACATCATTCCCCTTTCTGAGCTCAATTAGGACTAGTACTCTAGTTTCCACGGATAGCTCCAACCCTATCCTCCATAGCATTAAACAAAATGGGGCCAAGGCCACCCTTGAAACTGGCAAGCGCCAATCGACCGATGAAAGTGTTATAAACAGAGTATGTATCAATAGGATGAAGGTCTGTACTCTCACCATCGTATGGTCTCCTTCACCAAGTTCCAATAATAAATCAATACAACCTGTAACGACCCAACTTCCAAACTCCAGGAAGTCGCATCGCTAATAAGAAAGAAAGGGATAGATAATAGAAAGAAAGAGAAGAAGAAGAACCAACACATCAGAATCTAAACAGCGGAACGAATAAATTATATTAATACATAAAATATTTACATAGTTTACAACCACTATCAGAGTACACAGATAATACAACACATACCAGACAGTTATAAACACCTGTCTAGTATTTACAACATAATACAATCTCAGAGACAATCACAAAATACACAGCGGAATACTAATATCTAACGCAGAAGCCTCCTGCTCCATGGCTCCTCCAATACTCGTCAAAGCTAACCTAAATCCTAACCTGAATCCCTTGGCTACTCGTAAAAATTTGAGTACCCAAGAGTTTATGAAAACAAAAATAAACTCCGGGTCAGACATGAGTCTGGTGTGAGTAACAGGTTAAAGTTGCTTAATTTTCAAAAACCTTTAAAAGAAAGGTATCACGTAAGACTTCCCACACATAAACATGGAAAAGTTTTTACCTTACGCTAACCAAAACATTTGATAGGAAATCCGATGATATTATAATAGTGTCTAGGGTTTTCAAATAAATATGAAATAGCCGAAATTGTTACATTTATTAAATTCTAGCTACATAGGTATACAATCAAAACCGTTGGCACTTATTAGATTTTGGATTCCATACAATGGCAGGGCTACTGGGGTACCGCCCGTCACAGTACGTGGGCTAGGTCACCATACCGAGGAGCCACCCTAACTCCCCTGCAACACAAGGCCGGGCCCGTTCCTTACTGAACAGTTCCAAACAAGACAACCTCGGCAGTTGTCGCGATTCAACCGCCCCACATAGCCGAATATAAAGGGACTTCTAGACAGGGGTAAATCTTGCTCTCAAGTGCGGGCTACCCACGAAGCCTTGCTGCACCTCCCCTGTTTTAGCCATTCCCGGTTGATGAGGCTTGAGGATACGATTACCTTTATAGAACACATCTCTTAGAATGCTCATCGTCCTCCTGACGATGTTCTGAAAGCATTCAATCCATACAAGTTCGTTCCGGGTTCGAACGAAACCGAAGGCATTATCTCGTTACACTCATTTTGGAATCACCCTCAGAGTTAACGACAATAACCCTTGCACTCTAAATCACCATCTCGAACCTATAAGTACTATTCCATCAAACTCATTACGGAATCACCCATGGAGTTATACTGACTTATAGTTCTTACACCTCGAGTCTTCACTTGCTCCACTTAGATTCACGACCTAACGTTAATTGGAAACGATGTGGTTTTCGGATCCCAAATATGGAAACCCGATCCCGGTCTCATCGAAATCCAAAGCGTGTCTTTTAGGTCCAAGTTGTTTTAAAGTTTAAAACAATTCAATTTAAACTATCTATATACACACAGATAGATAATTCATATCATCATAATAGATAATCAACATTATTATCATAAACAGGTAACCATCACAAATTGATAATCTATATTATCATCACCAAAAGATAACTCATATCATCATCACAATGCAACCAATGCATCCATATCACACAATACTATTTATCTCATGTCTGAGACTCAAACCATTCAAGTTAAACCATATCATCCATTCATAAGCAATGATCTATAATCACTATCTATAATTAATTTAAAATGAATTAAATTAATTACTTCTATCTCTAATTAATTTAAAGTGAATTAAATTAATTACTCATCCTTTAATTAATTTAAAATGAATTAAATTAATTACTTCCTCATTTTAAATCTTACTTACTTATCCATTAATTGATTTCGAATCAATTTAAATAATTATCCTCAAATTAATCACCTTAATTAATCACCCTTGATTAATTATCCCTTAATTACATTCAAGTAATTATCCTTTAATTAGTTTCACAAATTAATTATCCTTAACCAAAATTAGTAATTAGCCTTTAATTACTCCATTAATTAATTAATTATGATTAATTACATTAATCCATAATTAATTACATTAATTAATTACATTAATTAATTACTTCCTTAATCACTTATCATTGATTAATTAATCTTAATTAATTAATCCTTAATTAACATCATTAATTATATTAATTAATGATCCTTAATTACATTTAAATTAATTACTTATTTAAATTAATTACATTAAGTAATTAACCTTAATTAAACCAAAATTATAAATCACTTTTAGTAATTAACTAACCTTAATTACTTCTTAATTACTCCTAAATTAATTATATTTAATAATTAATTATATTTATTAATCAATCTTGATTAATTTTATTAATAATTAATTCCTCTTTATTAATTACATCACTTAATTATTACCAAAAGACTTAATCAATCATTACTTAATTTAATTACACGAAGTAATTATTCCTTAATTACTTCACAAAGAAATTACCTTTATATTAATTACACAAGTAATTAATCTCAAAACTCTTCTCAACTTTAATTAATTACTTCTCATAATTTACTTATCTTAATTACTTCTCTAAGTAATTATTCTTTATTGATTACTTATCACTTCATCCAATAATTATTCTAAATTAATTAAACTTAATTAATTAGTTTAAACTAATCAAATTAATAAATTAATTACAATGAGTAATTAATGTCTTTAATTATTTCCATAAAGTAATCATACTTAACCAAATACCATAATTGATTATCTAAATTAATTAATTCAATTAATTATCAAAATTAATTTCTTTAATTTATTAATAAATAATTCCTAGTTAATGACCTTCATTAACATATCAATCAATTCTTAATTACCTTTCTTAAGTAATTAACTTAAATTAACTAATATTAATTACAAACTTATTTAATTTATTTCAAATCTTTAATTAATTAAACAAACTAATTAATTATCTTATTTAAATTACCTTATTAATTTAAAGAATCAAAAATCATTAAATCTTTGATTTACTTTAAAATAAAACATTTCTTATTAATGATTACATTATCATTAACAAAGTAATTTAAAACAATTTATCTTAAAATTTGTCTCCAAAATTACATTTTAAAATTTTAAATTTAAATTGAAAACCAAACTTAATTTTATCAAAGTTTTAAAAACATTTTAAAACCTTTTTAAGCTTATGCTAAATAATTTCTCATTTTATAAAAAGAATCTAAACCCATATTTATAAAATATATTTAAATTATGATTCTATATCAAAAGCTGTTTGAACATTTCAAAATTTAAAAACTTCTTTTATTTTTGAAACATGCTTCAAATTTGAACCTTGTTTCCAAATTTAAACTTATGATTAAATCTTCTATTCTAATAAAAAAAACCTTATCTTTAAATTCAATTTAAGTAAACTCCTTTAAAGTTGTTTAAACACTTTAATTTATAATTTAAATTGGATTTCAAAACTTGGATTCA
Source organism: Allium cepa (assembly GCA_030765085.1). Taxonomy (NCBI): domain Eukaryota; kingdom Viridiplantae; phylum Streptophyta; class Magnoliopsida; order Asparagales; family Amaryllidaceae; genus Allium; species Allium cepa. Next base: position 622,651,313 of record CM060942.1, read on the forward strand.
AACTCAGTTTGAAAACCATATTATAAATTTAAGTTTTAAATTTAAGTTTTAAATTCTATTTTAAAACCTTGTTTCATATTTTAAACAAATTGAATTGGAAATATACAGGTTTCTCTGAAACCTGAACCTGAAACCAACAAAACTATACCCAAACCCCCCCCCCCCCCCTCTGATTTTACTTCGAGTAAATCATACAAAACTTCGAGCAACATTCGAATTTACTCGAGTATAACTCGAGTATAAATTACTGCAACCCAAAACCTCCCTGATACTTTCCACTGTTCCGTGCATGTGCACGGAGGTCTTGGTCACCTCCGGCCACCACCCAGGCGTCGAGCAAGTTGACAATCATCACTGAAACATATCGCGATCCTCCAAAAATCATCATCGACCCGAAAACAAATTCGAGTTCCCCAAACCCAAAACCTGAAGCATACTGGAACAAGTTCACCTAAAAATTCCCAAGCCTGGAACTACGACGCAACCCAAATCCCATCATCGTGACGGCTACAACTCCGGCCATGTGTATGTCGATGTCCTAACTACTATTCCCTGGAAGTCCAAAACATTCGATCCACTACAAACCCCTTGCAGATCAAATTAGTGCCTGCCCCAAAAACTAGGTCAAGGAATCAATTTGAACCATCACCCCACCACGGTGAATTTCCACCACCACCACCATTTTTATATCACCACTGACCACTAATCCATCACCAAAACAAAACTCATCCTTCCAGAACCCTGAGATCATCTGTTTTTCCCCCATTTACATTTTACAGTAAAAACAAAACTGCTCTTCAATTCTACCCTTAAAATTTGTAATTTGATTTTTAAAAATCATGATTTAGTATAAGCATTCATAATTCAATCCTGAATTCATGATTTCATAAGTTTGAATTTGTACTAAAAACTCATACTTTCCTGTTGTTCTTATTTTCAGAGCAAATTACAATTTGTTTTGGCATAAATAAAATTTTAAAACTTTCCTTATAATCAATCAATCAGATATCGTTTGAATCCTAAATCCTAACATGGATTTGTTTAAGAGAAAAATGGATTTTTACTAAAAATTCTTGCTTCTGAAACCAGGTACAGGCAAGAGCAGATACACAACACATATATTCAAACACTTATATCTATATATACAGCAATGCATTTAAAATCATTCACACAAGCATACTAAACCACATGCAACCAGATTACACAAAACATACTTATTCAAGCAACAAACTTATATTTAAAGTTTTTAAAAGAGTTACTCACCTGTTAGTAGAAATGGAACAGAGCTCTTAAGTTTTGGAAAAGCTTTTGTTTTGAATTTCAAAAACCAGTGTGCCTTGCTTTAAAACTGTAAATTTCTTTGCCTCAAATCTTCAATTGCTAATGAAACTTAGTTACTTGCTGATGATACTTGCATGCAGGCTTCAGGTTTAAAGGATGCAGACAATCATATTTTGATATGAATTCAGGTTGCAGGCTTGATCTCGTTTCAATTGGAAATGCAGGCTTTACATTGCTATTGAAAAGGTTTCAGGTGCAGGCTTTTAAAAAAATGAATTTGGTTGCTGAGGAAAATTTGTACAGAGGATTGCAGGCTAACATGCAGGCAGATGCTTTTGCATTTGGAAATGGAATTTACAGTTGCATGTTTGAAAAAATGGATTACAGGTTGGAGATTGAAAACAATTTGTAGGAGGTGAATTACAGGATTAAACATGCAAGTTTTTGAAAAGAAGAGTTACAGATTTGATTTTGGCTGAGAAAATTTCTTCACTTAGAAAAAAATGAACAAAGAAAGAAACGAGGGTGAAGAAAAACATGTTTTATATAAGTGTGAATGGTTTTAAAAAAAATTAAAAGAAAATCAGAATAAAAGACACTTGTAAAAAGAGATAACACTTGTCATAAACACAACTTGGTTTAGTAATATGTGTCTTAAGTATATTTAATTTATTTGTTTTCATTTATTTTAAAGGTAATTGAAATCTTCTTAATTTATTAAACACATATAAAGTAGTTTCATAACAAATGTATATGTATTTCTTTTTAAATGAAATAAAACAATTTATAAAAGTGAAAACTTATTTACAAGATTCATATATAAATTTATTAATTTGAATTTCAAAATGAATTCAAATTCAAATGCTATTTATATTAAAAATCCAATTTTAAAACTAATTTATATTAACATATTAAATTTTAAAGTAATAACAATATTGACTTTTAAAATTTATTTATAATTATACATTTATCATTATTATTTGAAAATAACATGTTTATTAACTTTAAATCATTTATAAAAGTAATCATAAATTACATATCTTATTTATCTTAATTACATTCATTAATGTTTAATGTTTAAATGGTATTTTAAATTTCTAAATAATTCCAAATTATAATTATTAAGCTATATTTAAAACAATTACTTTAAGTATTTTAACCAATTAGTTATTTATTAAATAAAATTAAAATCTCCAAATCATATAAAATGAATATTAGAATTAAAAATAAGATTTTATTTGTTCATTTAACTTCAATTCAAAACTTACCTATTCACAATATATATAAATATATATATACATACATTATAAATAGGAAAACAATCATTAGCTTTTAAAAGATAAAATTTACCAATTAAACATTTATTTAATTGGATTGTTAAATCAAGTAAATTTTTATTAAAATTTTATCAAATCAATTTAATTTTGCTTACAGATTATTAAATTGATATTGCTAAAATTTCCGGGATATCACATTCCTTCCCCCTTAAAAGAATTTCGTCCCCTAAATTTACAAGCAAAAGTAATTTAATAACCCATTTAAAATTTAAAATTTTAAACCACAAACATACATCAATCATATACTAACAACCATAGCAACCAATTTATCTAATCAAACAAATTTAATTATCCAGATAAAATTCTGGATAAAAAATCTCTCGAGTTTCCCCAAGTATATATATATATATATATATATATATATATATACCGGGATACTCGCCTTACAAAATACAAACAATCTAAACTACGAAGCTACAGAGCTTCTGCTCATCTAGATCTATAGAACTAAACAGGATATCGACTACAGACGAGTCTGTCTCAACAACCAAACCTTCCTGAACAGCTGGTTCCATTTCCAGAGATAACTCATACACGTACTCCCTCAGAGATACGTGAATCTCATCGAATCCAATTATCCAATTTACAATTCAACTCTTGAAAACCAAACACCAAACTATCCAAAACACAGAAGAGATCCAAAACAAAACTCCGACTCCAGAATCCAAATTCCTTCGTCTCTTATCTCCAAAACTCTTCTGACGATCCCGGGCTGCTTATATCCAAATTGATCGGCTCAACTCTTGCTGATTCCTCTAGAAACAATCCAGACCAAAGACAACTCAACATAACGATCTCCTCAAGCTCAACCAAGACTAAGTCCACCAATTCTACTCTTCAAACCTCAGAAGAACAACTCACTCTTCTATCCAGAAAAGACAAAACAGAAGCATTCCCAAACTGCTTCCGCTGCACAACTCTGATCTATCCTGAGCTGCTTCACCAAACTCTATCACGAGAAATCATTCTTCTACTAGCTGATCCACCGGTAGCACTCCTGGAATCCGGACGATAAGAAAATTCAATCTTCAGTTGCAGAAAAACCTCTGTCTTCTTAGAAGGCAACCAAAAATTCTTCAATACCTCAAAAGAATACTCAAACTATCGCAAGTCACTTTTGCGATCAATAGAAACCAATTCCCAAACAAAACTATTCTCTCTTTACCAAATAGAACAGCTTACTCTTAATTAGCCAATCCAATAAAGTATTGGGTTCACTCTGCTGCTTCCGAACTCCTTCTTCTGAAACTACTCGGCCAGTCAACTTCTGCCAACAAAGAAACTCCGAGTTGCACTGCTGACACCAATGCCAAAACTTCCTTAGCTGAAGTCCTTCGAGAAACTCAGGCCTCAAAGCCAAACACAAATAACTAGCTGAACTCAGCCACATCACCGAATCAGACACACCTCCTAACTTGTTCCAAAGAAAACATCTTCGGAAATATCCATATTTACTGCATCTCATCTCGCAGTTACCACTTCCTGAGGCATCAAAAATACCATCACATACTTCTGCCAAACCGACAGATCCAAACTCAACTCATCCATCTTCAAAAATAACTCTGAACCTTAACAGGTTTCCTTCAGAGATCGATGAAATCTCTACAATCTGCACAACTCACTCGAGACGGTATTAGGTCTACAGTCTCGACAAATACACTTCCAACCTCAAACATTCAAACTCCAACCAATGGTAGTAATCGTGTTTCACACACCACTACCTTATCTACCTTTATAACATATATTGGAAAACCTGAACGGGTAACCCAATAGATAGGTAGAAATAATAATTGTATATATAGATGTATATCAAAATTACAAATACGCTCTCTCAAGATAGACACCACTCCAGAGCCTAGGTATTCACTCAACCTAATTCTCTGATACCACTGTAACGACCCAACTTCCAAACTCCAGGAAGTCGCATCGCTAATAAGAAAGAAAGGGATAGATAATAGAAAGAAAGAGAAGAAGAAGAACCAACACATCAGAATCTAAACAGCGGAACGAATAAATTATATTAATACATAAAATATTTACATAGTTTACAACCACTATCAGAGTACACAGATAATACAACACATACCAAACAGTTATAAACACCTGTCTAGTATTTACAACATAATACAATCTCAGAGACAATCACAAAATACACAGCGGAATACTAATATCTAACGCAGAAGCTTCCTGCTCCATTGCTCCTCCAATACTCGTCAAAGCTAATCCGAATCCTAACTTGAATCCCTTGGCTACTCGTAAAAATTTGAGTACCCAAGAGTTTATGAAAACAAAAATAAACTCCGGGTCAGACATGGGTCTGGTGTGAGTAACAGGTTAAAGTTGCTTAATTTTCAAAAACCTTTAAAAGAAAGGTATCACGTAAGACTTCCCACACATAAACATGGAAAAGTTTTTACCTTACGCTAACCAAACATTTGATAGGAAATCCGATGATATTATAATAGTGTCTAGGGTTTTCAAATAAATATGAAATAGCCGAAATTGTTACATTTATTAAATTCCAGCTACATAGGTATACAATCAAAACCGTTGGCACTTATTGGATTTTGGATTCCATACAATGGCAGGGCTACTGGGTACCGCCCGTCACAGTACGTGGCCTAGATCACCGTACCGAGGAGCCACCCTAACTCCCCTGCAACACAAAGCCGGACCCGTTCCTTACTGAACAGTTCCGAACAAGACAACCCCGTCAGTTGTCGCGATTCAACCGCCCCCACACAGCCGAATATAAAAGGACTTCTAGACAGGGGTAAATCTTGCTCTTAAGTGGGGCTACCCACGAAGCCTTGCTGCACCTCCCCTGTTTTAGCCATTCCCGGTTGATGAGGCTTGAGGCTACGATTACCTTTATAGAACACATCCTTAGAATGCTCATCGTCCTCCTGACGATGTTCTGAAAGCATTCAATCCATACAAGTTCGTTCCGGGTTCGAACGAAACCGAAGGCATTATCTCGTTACACTCATTTTGGAATCACCCTCAGAGTTAACGACAATAACCCTTGCACTCTAAATCACCATCTCGAACCTATAAGTACTATTCCGTCAAACTCATTATGGAATCACCCACAGAGTTATACTGACTTATAGTTCTTACACCTCGAGTCTTCACTTGCTCCACTTAGATTCACGACCTAACGTTAATTGGAAACGATGTGGTTTTCGGATCCCAAATATGGAAACACGATCCCGGTCTCATCGAAATCCAAAGCGTGTCTTTTAGGTCCAAGTTGTTTTAAAGTTTAAAACAATTCAATTTAAACTATCTATATACACACAGATAGATAATTCATATCTTCATAATAGATAATCAACATTATTATCATAAACAGGTAACCATCACAAATTGATAATCTATATTATCATCACCAAAAGATAACTCATATCATCATCACAATACAACCAATGCATCCATATCACACAATACTATTTATTCAAACCATTCAAGTTAAACCATATCATCCATTCATAAGCAAAGATCTATAATCACTATCTATAATTAATTTAAAATGAATTAAATTAATTACTTCTATCTCTAATTAATTTAAAGTGAATTAAATTAATTACTTATCCTTTAATTAATTTAAAATGAATTAAATTAATTACTTCCTCATTTTAAATCTTGCTTACTTATCCATTAATTGATTTCGAATCAATTTAAATAATTATCCTCAAATTAATCACCCTTGATTAATTATCCCTTAATTACATTCAAGTAATTATCCTTTAATTAGTTTAACAAATTAATTATCCTTAACCAAAATTAGTAATTAGCCTTTAATTACTCCATTAATTAATTAATTATAATTAATTACATTAATCCTTAATTAATTACATTAATTAATTACTTCCTTAATCACTTATCATTGATTAATTAATCTTAATTAACATCATTAATTATATTAATTAATGATCCTTAATTACATTTAAATTAATTACTTATTTAAATTAATTACATTAAGTAATTAACCTTAATTAAACCAAAATTATAAATCACTTTTAGTAATTAAGTAACCTTAATTACTTCTTAATTACTCCTAAATTAATTATATTTAATAATTAATTATATTTATTAATCAATCTTGATTAATTTTATTAATAATTAATTACTCTTTATTAATTACATCACTTAATTATTACCAGAAGACTTAATCAATCATTACTTAATTAATTACACTAAGTAATTATTCCTTAATTACTTTACAAAGAAATTACCTTTATATTAATTACACAAGTAATTAATCTCAAAACTCTTCTCAACTTTAATTAATTACTTCTCATAATTTACTTATCTTAATTACTTCTCTAAGTAATTATTCTTTATTGATTACTTATCACTTCTTCCAATAATTATTCTAAATTAATTAAACTTAATTAATTAATTTAAACTAATCAAATTAATAAATTAATTACAATGAGTAATTAATGTCTTTAATTATTTCCATAAAGTAATCATACTTAACCAAATACCACAATTGATTATCTAAATTAATTAATTCAATTAATTATCAAAATTAATTACTTTAATTTATTAATAAATAATTCCTAGTTAATGACCTTCATTAACATATCAATCAATTCTTAGTTACCTTTCTTAAGTAATTAACTTATTTTAACTAATATTAATTACAAACTTATTTAATTTATTTCAAATCTTTAATTAATTAAACAAATTAATTAATTAACTTATTTAAATTACCTTATTAATTTAAAGAATCAAAAATCATTAAATCTTTGATTTACTTTAAAATAAAACATTTCTTATTAATGATTACATTATCATTAACAAAGTAATTTAAAACAATTTATCTTAAAATTTGTCTCCAAAATTACATTTTAAAATTTTAAATTTAAATTGAAAACCAAACTTAACTTTATCAAAGTTTTAAAAACATTTTAAAACCTTTTTAAACTTATGCTAAATAATTTCTCATTTTATAAAAAGAATCTAAACCCATATTTATAAATCATATTTAAATTATGATTCTATATCAAAAGCCGTTTGAACATTTCAAAATTTAAAAACTTCTTTTATTTTTGAAACATGCTTCAAATTTGAACCTTGTTTCCAAATTTAAACTTATGATTAAATCTTCTATTCTAATAAAAAAAACCTTATCTTTAAATTCAATTTAAGTAAACTCCTTTAAAGTTGTTTAAACACTTTAATTTATAATTTAAATTGGATTTCAAAACTTGGATTCAAACTCAGTTTGAAAACCATATTATAAATTTAAGTTTTAAATTTAAGTTTTAAATTCTATTAAAACCTTTTTTCAGATTTTAAACAAATTGAATTGGAAATATACAGGTTTCTCTGAAACCTGAACCTGAAACCAACAAAACTATACCCAAACCCCCCCCTCTGATTTTACTTCGAGTAAAATCATACAAAACTTCGAGCAACACTCGAATTTACTCGAGTATAACTCGAGTATAAATTACTGCAACCCAAAACCTCCATGATACTTTCCACTGTTCCGTGCATGTGCACGGAGGTCTTGGTCACCTCCGGCCACCACCCAGGCGTCGAGCAAGTTGACAATCATCACTGAAACATATCGCGATCCTCCAAAAATCATCATCGACCCGAAAACAAATTCGAGTTCCCCAAACCCAAAACCTGAAGCATACTGGAACAAGTTCACCTAAAAATTCCCAAGCCTGGAACTACGACGCAACCCAAATCCCATCATCCTGACGGCTACAACTCCGGCCATGTGTATGTCGATGTCCTAACTACTATTCCCTAGAAGTCCAAAACATTCGATCCACTACAAACCCCTTGCTGATCAAATTACTGCCTGCCCCAAAAACTAGGTCAAGGAATCAATTTGAACCATCACCCCACCACGGTGAATTTCCACCACCACCACCATTTTTATATCACCACTGACCACTAATCCATCACCAAAACAAAACTCATCCTTCCAGAACCCTGAGATCATCTGTTTTTCCCCCATTTACATTTTACAGTAAAAACAAAACTGCTCTTCAATTCTACCCTTAAAATTTGTAATTTGATTTTTAAAATCGTGATTTAGTATAAGCATTCATAATTCAATCCTGAATTCATGATTTCATAAGTTTGAATTTTTACTAAAAACTCATACTTTCCTGTTGTTCTTATTTTCAGAGCAAATTACAATTTATTTTGGCATAAATAAAATTTTAAAACTTTCCTTATAATCAATCAATCAAATATCGTTTGAATCCTAAATCCTAACATGGATTTGTTTAAGAGAAAAATGGATTTTTATTAAAAATTCTTGCTTCTGAAACCAGGTACAGGCAAGAGCAGATACACAACACATATATTCAAACACTTATATGTATATATACAGCAATGCATTTAAAATCATTCACACAAGCATACTAAACCACATGCAACCAGATTACACAAAACATACTTATTCAAGCAACAAACTTATATTTAAAGTTTTTAAAAGAGTTACTCACCTGTTAGTAGAAATGGAACAGAGCTCTTAAGTTTTGGAAAAGCTTTTGTTTTGAATTTCAAAAACCAGTGTGCCTTGCTTTAAAACTGTAAATTTCTTTGCCTCAAATCTTCAATTGCTAATGAAACTTAGTTACTTGCTGATGATACTTGCATGCAGGCTTCAGGTTTAAAGGATGCAGACAATCATATTTTGATATGAATTCAGGTTGCAGGCTTGATCTTGTTTCAATTGGAAATACAGGCTTTACATTGCTATTGAAAAGGTTTCAGGTGCAGGCTTTTAAAAAAATGAATTTGGTTGCTGAGGAAAATTTGTACAGAGGATTGCAGGCTAACATGCAGGCAGATGCTTTTGCATTTGGAAATGGAATTTACAGTTGCATGTTTGAAAAAATGGATTACAGGTTGGAGATTGAAAACAATTTGTAGGAGGTGAATTACAGGATTAAACATGCAAGTTTTTGAAAAGAAGAGTTACAGATTTGATTTTGGCTGAGAAAATTTCTTCACTTAGAAAAAAATGAACAAAGAAAGAAATAAGGGTGAAGAAAAACATGTTTTATATAAGTGTGAATGGTTTAAAAAAAAATTAAAAGAAAATCAAAATAAAAGACACTTGTAAAAAGAGATAACACTTGTCATAAACACAACTTGGTTTAGTAACATGTGTCTTAAGTATATTTAATTTATTTGTTTTCATTTATTTTAAAGGTAATTTAAATCTTCTTAATTTATTAAACACATATAAAGTAGTTTCATAACAAATGTATATGTATTTCTCTTTAAATGAAATAGTATAAATAATGAAAACTTATTTACAAGATTCATATATAAATTTATTAATTTGAATTTCAAAATGAATTCAAATTCAAATGCTATTTATATTAAAAATCCAATTTTAAAACTAATTTATATTAGCATATTAAATTTTAAAGTAATAACAATAGTGACTTTTAAAATTTATTTATAATTATACATTTATCATTATTATTTGAATATAACATGTTTATTAACTTTAAATCATTTATAAAAGAAATCATAAATTACATATCTTATTTATCTTAATTACATTCATTAATGTTTAATGTTTAAATGGTATTTTAAATTTCTAAATAATTCCAAATTATAATTATTAAGCTATATTTAAAACAATTACTTTAAGTATTTTAACCAATTAGTTATTTATTAAATAAAATTAAAATCTCCAAATCATATAAAATGAATATTAGAATTAAAAATAAGATTTTATTTGTTCATTTAACTTCAATTCAAAACTTACCTATTCACAATATATATAAATATATATATACATACATTATAAATAGGAAAACAATCATTAGCTTTTAAAAGATAAAATTTACCAATTAAACATTTATTTAATTGGATTGTTAAATCAAGTAAATTTTTATTAAAATTTTATCAAATCAATTTAATTTTGGATACAGATTATTAAATTGATATTGCTAAAATTTCCGGGATATCACACAACCGGTAGCTCTGTAGCCTTTTTGATAAATCCCTAGATATGGGATTTACATGGCTTCAACATCATCTAATCAAATTCTTTCTTTAAAAGAATATTAACTGAGCTCCCACAATCAATCGAGACTCGACGCACGGTCGTTGGCCCAATCATGGTTGTAATCATCAAGGGGTTGAGCATGGATCTTGCACTACATCCACATCCCAATTTCTAGAAACTACATCATTAACCATCATCTTTAGTTTTTTTGACAGAGATCCGACTTCCATAGAAAAATTACTCTCCTACATGACATGCTTAAAAGCACATCCATATCTTTCTATCTCATTTTATCCTTTTTTGGATGGATGAGGTCCATCGGTGATAATGCAGATCACAATTCTCTTTTCAGGCCTCCAAGGTATCCCACCTCTATGCCCAGCCTAATAACATTGGACATCTATCCTTGGGTTCTACTATCCATTTGCTTGCTAACTTAAGGGTCTTTAGCATACCATTGCAACATATACTTACTGATTAAATCCTATATTATATCCCTCATATGTTGGCACTTATTGGTATTGTGCCCGTGTATCTCAAGGAAACGATAATACTTCCCTGAGAGCCATTCTTGTTCATTTACCTCCCTCCGAGGTAGCTTCCTATAATTTTCAGTTCCTTGCATACCAACATTCTTGTTCAAAGGTATAATCTTCAAGCTTTAGATATCTTGGAAGCTTCTTGTAGTCTGGCTTCTGTCCACCAATGCCCTAATTCCTTCTCTTTTGGTTATTCTTACTATTCCCAACATTAACTACAATGTTCTCGACGCTCTCACGGGTTTGCTTTACAACAACGTTGCTCTACACAACTTCACTTGATAGTCTATCACTCTCTTTTTATACAACAAAGTCTGCCTCTTCTAAGCGCAAAAACTAGTTGGCCTTTAATAGAATTCCTCCATGATGAACGGTTGTTTCATCCTTAGCCATTACCGAAATCTGTATCCGGGTGTATCCTTTGGATGGATACCATCAATACGTTATCCATCTTTGGATTGTTCACCTCGATCACAGTGGTATTAAGCCAACTCAACAATCCCTTCAAATTTTCTCTAAGACCTTGGTGATGCCTAATAACGACATCACATCCTTTAGTCGAGTGATGAACCTAAACTACTCTATAAACTTTCTCGCTAACTGATCAAACAAAGATACGAACCTCGGTGTGAGCTGGGTAAGCCACATTGTAGCTACTCCACCCAAAATTATGGGAAAACTTCTACATCGATTTTGTCGCTATAGTGCCACTCATGTGTCACTCGTATTTCAATAGATGCTACCTAGGGTCTGTGTTTCTGTTATATGATGGCATCCTAGGCATAACAAACTTCTATGGATAACCATTCAACAAGATATCATCCATGGATAAGGTCATGCCAGACATCGAGCCTTATTCATAATTTCTTATATGCTTGTTTTCATTTAATGGCTTTCCCACTATCTGCATGAAAAGTGGACAAAAACCTCCTATTGAATTTATAGCTGTGAAGAACATGGAAAAAATGCTAGTAAAGTAAAGTACACACATAATTATAGTAGTTCATCTATAAGAGGCTTACGTCTACTGTTATTTTTTTCTTTTTATATTTCAGCTTTTACATGGATTTGGATGCAAAATACAAAGTTTTACTATCAAATATTGAAGTCCCTAGGCTCTGTTCGGCCATTTTTGTTCGACAGAGTCTGTGGCTCCAAAAAGTTGTTCCTACGGAAAGCTAGGATATTTATAAGAATGAAGAGGTAGGGAGGTCGTCCCAACAAATTAGGTAGTTTCCTTGCATAACATGCTTGGTTCGATTATTTTCACATATAGAAGATACAATCTAGAGTTTTAATATATATTCGGATTTCATTCCATAAATGCCTTTCTTGGCTTGGTTGAAGTGGACCTTTTTCTGTGGTTGTTGGTACGGAGGGTGGACGTGGATGCCCTCTTAGTCCAGTGTGTAGAAGTATTCCACTCGGTTTGATTCGATGTCGTGCTTAGTGGTGTCTTGTTCGACGTAGGAAGGGTGGTGGTGGATTGAATGTGAATCTTGGCTCAAAATATCATCTTCACTAGACAAGAATTCTTATTCAATGTACCTTCTACCAAAATGGAATTCCTGTTCGGTGGTGGGACTACCGAATAGGAATTCCTATTCATTATATCTATCATCAGACTGAGCAAGGACTTTGGTCATCGAACCGTGCAAAAATTGATGGAACTACCAAAAAGAAAGGATTGGGCAACTACACCGAATGACGGCAACATGTGTTCATTTTGCTCCTCTCATCCAATCCAATAACTCATGTTTCAAGGTGATCTATCCCTTCCACCTAGGCAATACTAATAGATCATGTCCATTGTACTTCCAATACTATATATATCTTTTCCTTGGCTTGGCTTTCATTACTTAACTTCTCGAGCGTAATTACCCATAACATTTATCTCCCAAAGTTAGCTTCGTAGGATACGAAGTGGGATTGGTTTAATATCTTCTCATTGTTAAGCATGCTATCATCTTTGCCATGCCACCACAATTGATACATAAGCATTGGTTTTCCACCTTTTTTGGCTTAGCATGCACCATGGTTTGGTATTCTAGACGGTGTGGCATGGCTGTAGGTTTAATTCCCATTGACCGAGGTTGTCCTACTTAACAATGCTGTTTTCTCAACCCTACTTCGTCTGTTACCAAACAAAGTGAGGAGGCCTATATAAACGCTAAGCCACCCCCAAACTATACACTTCCTTTATACCTTCACTTTCTCCTTGGTATAAAGAAATTTCATATCTTCGGCTCCCCTCGGCTGCTGCCTTCCCGATTTGATTTCAAGCACCTTCATATTATCGTGCCTTCCATCACCTTCCATCTACACGTATAATCTATTAAAGTGAGTTCTCTACTTATAATCTAATCACCCTTAGAACTCATTTAATTTACTAGATATGATTCATATTGGTTCAACATAATTTCAAAGGGTTAGGGTTTTTAAGATACTTCGGTCTTTACTATCTTGGAAGTTTTTATAGAATCGTTAAATCTGTTAGGCCAGATCATGAATCAAAGGTTCTCTTTAATCAAGATAGATTACTGTCGTTAGACAAATTTAGCCATATTGCTTGCTCGATGATTGTTGATTGTGGAGCATGTAGGAACCAAACATGGTGAATGCACAAGTGATGCAAGGAAAACATAATTTGTGAACATGGAATTTCCTTAACATTTCGTATTTTATTTCAAGGCTAGGAGAGGGATTGCTTCAGTGGTGGATTTGTTGCTGCTTAGATTTGCGACGTGCATTTATGATTATCTACTGCCTATAACTTGATTAATAAACCAAAACCTCATGTAAATTAGCAAGGCAAAAGGTGATGCCAAACCATTTAGTTGTTAGTTTATATTAACTAAGAGTTCGAAGCCTATATTACTTAATAACTTACTGCCTTTTCTACTACACACATTCACACGCTCACTAACGCATAAACTCTAATATAATGCGTGAGATAAGTCCTTATACTATACATGTATGTGGAGCCACCGAAATACTCGTTCATCGAGTGCTACTGGAGATCAGGCCTTATCCTGTTCTGCACCTCCATCCTCACACCATCTGGGCATTGGACTAGTCAGCGTAGCCCCGCATGCTCTGTGTTACATGAGTATGTTCTATCGCATTTATTGGTGGATCCCACTGAATATGTACCTTCCACTCTATTAGCTAAGTAATTAGATACTATATGTGACGCCCCACCTCTATACCCATGCTAGCCAAGGACACTACAGGGTAATGTCGTCAACTAACACGGAGAATAAGGCTGGTTAGGAGCGACCATCTATAGCCTTGCTTTAACTATCTATTGAATACATCGACAATAATCACACCAAACCAATCGACATGTCCAATGAATACTTAAAACAAAACCATAGGTGGTTGAAGGATCTATCAGAACGGAATATAACAACTCAAATGTAATATACATCACAGAACAGTAGATCACCATATACACATATATTGATACATAACAGAGTATACAAAATAATACATGTCAAGTGGCATAGCAAACCACAATATACAGACGAATCAAAAGAATACACATCAGAGTTACAACAAAAAGCTTTAACAAAATGGAACATGCTGAATAGTCCATGCGGAAGCAAAATAGGCTAAGTCCAAAAGCACCTAACCTGAAACATCTCGGTCCGACCCAAGTATAAAATGCACGGGTCAGTCTAGCTAAACAAATCGGTTAGATAAACTGAACAACAATAAACCTACAAGGTTACAAAGTATAACAAATATATCTAAAGGAGATATCACAATCATCTAACAAAAGATGAATCATATGATAACAAAACAAGCCTCATATCATAGGCAACATAGAGAAACAAAGGATACAAATATCCCAAATCAAGCTAAAAAGGCAAATAACAAATGCCAATAAGGTATACAAGTTCCACAAGGTAATCGCTACATATCATGCGGCTCAAAAAGACCAACACCGAAGGGCGATGCCAAGGGAATATACATATGAATGAAACATCAGAAAATTTGCTCGAGCTCAGTACTGTACAAACAAGGATCCATGAGCCCGAAGACTCCAAACCCAATATCACCCATGCGGCTCATAACGACCAACATCGGAAGCGATACTAAAGGGCAACCCAATATCAACCATGCGGCTCATAACGACCAACATCGGAAGCGATACTAAAGGGCAACAAACCCGAAGGCACAAACCCGAAGGCATCATACCCGAAGGCAACAAACCGTAGTGGTGAAGGTCGAAGACCCAATACTGGACACCACTAACTGGCGGAATGTGTCATAACTCTCAAAAAGGAATCCAAAAAGTGGTAACGTGAGTCCCATAACTACTCGTTCGCACTAAACGGTTTACTATCCGTTAGTTAATTTCACACTCAAAGCAGTACAAAGTTCACCTCATATCATCGGTAAACCAGACCAAAGAGTCAAAACAATCAATCGAATAAGTCGGGGATTAATCGGATAGACAAACGCATGGATTCATGGTCCGTGTTTTACCTAACCATTTAATCTCCCTTCCACTCCGCTCGAAGTGCGAAATTGTGTATGTGCGTTTTAAATAGAATTTAAGAATTGGAGAAGGAAACTTTTAATACGATTTAGAGGGATTATTTATGAAAACCCGTGAATGAAGTCAAAAATAAGTTATCAAAGCCAAAGATGCAATGACAACCACTAAAAACCAACTTGAAACGATAAAACTTGGAAAACCAATCAAAATGAGCAAAAATAGGCAAAACAACAAAATAGGAGCAGGTCGATCGACCGGACTACAGGGCTCGGTCGGCTGGCCAGAAGCAGAAAAATTGCTCGGAGTAGCAGGTCGGTCGACCGGCTACAGAGCTCGGTTGGCCGAACTGCAAATTTCTGCAGTTCCTGCCCTTTCTCATCGAATTGCCAACTCTTCCAAAACACAACCGGTCGAGCAATGGGCCTTAGGAGCCTTGGCCAATAGATACCCCATGTCAATTAGCTCTCCAATTTGCTACCAAAAACATGCTCAAACATCAAAGTTAGGATCTTTAAAGAATTGAACCCAAACACTAAAAATTTGGATATTAACCAATTCAATCCAAACCAAAAGCAAGTGCATATGAATAAGTGCTAGGAATTCATACCCAACATCAATGAAATCAAGAGAGGTAGATGTGAGTTCAAAACTCACCCTCTTACACCCAAACAAAGATATATATATATATATATATATATATATATAAGCATAGATGTGAGATAAAAATCTCACTTTACATCAATAGTATCAAGAGAAGTAGATGTGAGTTCAAAACTCACCTTTTACACACAACAAAGAAGAAGAAGCTCAAACACAAGAAGGAGACTAACTACTCTTCACTTCAACTCTACAAGCTTCAATCTAAGAATAAAACACATATTTCCCAAAGTTAGGTTTAGGAAAGTTTTTTGAAATTGAAGAGGAGAAGAGTTGGAGAAGAAGAAGAAGCTTACCAATATCTTCTCTTTGATTTTGGAGCAAGAATTCAAGTTGCAAGAGGAAACTAGGGCTTAGAATTTCTAATTCCCATTCTCTTCCCCCATTTTTAGTTTTTAGCTTAAGTTTTATGAAATGAATTAAGTGTGGAGAGGAGAGGGACTGAGCTAGGGTTAATTAGATAGTTAGTGGGCTGAACCCAACCCAAAGCCCAACTAGAAAAAGTAGCAAAATTCAACTTACTCCAAACATATCAAAGCTTATACTCAAAAAGGTCGCAAATGCCATTTTGGACTCAATGGAAGTGGTTTCGAGTCCTAATTCGGCCGTTTGCAGAAAGTAACATTTCGGACCAAAAAACCGACTAACGACACAATATTTAAATGAAATATTTAAATATAAAATCGTTAAATATGCGGGTTGTTACAGATCTCCCCTCCTTACAAAATTGCGTCCCCGCAATTCCTAGAGACGATATTTGTAACAACTATATACAAACAACATTTAAAAGAAAAGAAAATAAGCTTGAGACGAAAAGATATCTCGCCGTTGCCAAGCGAAGGTAGAAAACCCGGATAAGATCGCTCGATATACTCTCTGGTTTCCCAAGTACAGTCATTGGGACTAGCGGACCATTGAACTTTAACGAGCAGCACGTCCTTGTTCCGAAGGTGTCGCACCTCCGTGTCAAGTACGCGAATAGGTTGTTGTACAATAGATAAGTCCGGTGAGACCTCAAGCTCTTGTAAATCAGGAGAAGCGATAACAGAATCCGACTCCCGAAGACACTTCTGAAGTTGAGAGACGTGAAACACGTCATGAATGCCAGATAAATGAGCTGGAAGTGAAACTCTATAAGCCATAGGGCCAATACGTTCAGTAATAGAAAATGGTCCTATAAAGCGAGGAGCCAATTTCCCAGTCGTACTGAAACGCATAACCCTTTTCAAAGGAGAAACACGAATAAAAACAAGATCCCCAATCGAGAACTCGAGAGGCTTCCTACGGCTGTCAGCATAGGACTTCTGACAGCTCTATGCCTCTTTCATTCTCAACCGAATAAGATCAATCTTCTCGGAAGAATCATGAACAAAATCTGGGCCAAGAATAAGCTTCTCCCCAGATTCCAACCAACAAGAAGGTGATCGACATGGCCTTCCGTATAAAGCTTCAAAAGGAGCCATACCGATACTAGACTGAAAACTATTATTGTAGGAGAACTCTATAAGAGGTAGATGATCCTCCCAACTGCCACCAAAATAAAAAAGATCTTCCAAGATACGATTCATCCGTTCAGTCTGTCCGTCAGACTGCGGATGGTAAGCTATACTAAAATTAAGCTTTGTTCCCAAAGCTTGCTGAAGACTCTTCCAAAAATGACTCGTGAATAAAGGATCATGATCACTCACAATAGAACTAGGAACACCGTGAAGTCTCACGATTTCCTTAACATATAACTTAGCCAAATACGAAGCAGTTCTATTAGACTTAATAGGGAAAAAATGAGTAGACTTAGTGAGGCGATCAACAATAACCCAAATGCTAGAAGGGCCCGATCTCGAACGAGGTAGGCCGTCAATGAAATCCATAGAAATCTGATCCCATTTCCGCAATGGAATCTCTAGAGGCTGAAGAAGACCCGAAGGACGCCGATGTTCGGCCTTAAAACGCTGACAAGTTATGCAATTACTCACATAACTCGCCACATCGCGCTTCATGCCTTCCCAATAATAAAGTCGATGCATATCGGCATACGTCTTACTACTACCATGATGAATGGTATACTTAGAACGGTGACAATCATCAAGAATGTGATGCCTAAGTGCAAAATCAGAAGGCACAAAAAGACGGTTCTTCTTGCGAAGACACCCATGAGAATCAATGCTGAAATCCCACAATGCCTCATCACAGGATCCAGACTCACAAAGCTGAATAAGATGCAACAAATCAGGATCACGCCGCTGAGCATCGGCAATACGATCCAACAAAATAGATCGAGCTCCCAAACTAGATAATAGAATAGGAGAATCAAAAGATGAACCTCGATCACGAATTTCACAAAAAGATAGAGTCTCAAGAATATTCCATTCGGCAAGCATTATAGAAACTACAGCCGAATGTTTGCGACTAAGCGCATCAGCAACACGATTACCCTTTCCAGGGGTATACTGGATATCAAAGTCATATGAAGCAAGAAACTCGAGCCAACGCTGTTGTCTCATATTGAGTTCTTTCTGAGTGAACAAATACTTCAAGGATTTATTATCGGTATAGAGAATGAAGCGCTCGCCCAATAAATAGTGTCGCCAAATCTTCAAGGTGAAGACAATGGCGGCTAACTCAAGATCATGAGTGGCATAGCGAACTTCATTCGGACGCAGTTGCCTAGAAGCATAAGCAACTACCCGATCCTTCTGCATAAGAACAGCACCGAGACCACTACCACAAGCATCGGTGTAGACAACAAGATCATGATTCCCCTCGGGAACCACCAAAATAGGAGCATTAGTGAGAAGTTCCTTCAATGTCTGAAAGGAAGCTTCACACTTGTCGGTCCAAATAAAACGAATGCCTTTCCGAGTAAGGCAGATGAGAGTAAGCACAACACGGTAAAAATTCTTAATGAACCGACGGTAATAACCCGCCAATGCAAGAAAACTACGAATCTCATGCACATTCTCAGGCCTCTTCCAATTCTGGATGACTTCGATCTTTGAGGGATCGACAGTAATTCCATCGGAAGATACAACATGGCCTAAGAACTTAACCCTATTCTCCCAAAAATGCCATTTGGAGAATTTGGCTCTAAGCTGATGATGACGGAGAGTACTCAAGACAATTCTCAAGTGATTAGCATGCTCGGCATCAGACTTAGAATAAACAAGGATATCATCAATGAAGACAAGGACGAACTTATCGAGATATTCCCGGAATACCCGATTCATAAGATCAACAAAGAAAGCAGGAGCGTTCGTCAAACCGAATGGCATAACGAGCCACTCAAAAGAACCATACCGAGTGCGGAAAGCGGTAAGAGGTATGTTATCCTCCGCGACTCGTAACTGATGAAAACCTGTGGCAAGGTCAAGCCGAGAAAAGACCTTAGCACCACTCAATAGATCGAACATATCATCGATCCTAGGCAATGGATACCTATTCCTAATGGTCAACTCGTTAAGCTTGCGATAGTCTATGCAAAGCCTAAGAGTTCCATCAGACTTCTTCACAAAGACGACCGCGGATCCCCATGGAGAAAAACTGGACTGAATCAACTGCTTGGACTCAAGCTCTAAAAGCTGCTTCTTGAGTTCCTCATTTTCCTTTGTAGACATCCTCGTGGGAGGACGACTAACTGGCTGCGCGCCTGGAATGAGATCAATGCGGAACTCAATTGCCCGTTTGGGTGGCAAACCCGAAACAGGTTCAAAAACATCAAAAAAGTCACAAGCAATAAGAATACGAGATATATCATCACCATCTCGCGAATTAAGAGAATATAAATCCATTTCGGAATTATCCACATCCCGAAGAACAAGAGATAGCTGAGTGGGCGAATCTGGATGTCGAAGATACAAAATTCTCTCTGAACAAATAATCCTGGCATCATATCTCACTAGCCAGTCCATTCCCAAAATCATATCAAATCCCAGACAAGAAATAACGTGCAGATTCGCACGAAAGGAAAAACCACATAAAACAATCTCAACATCATCACAAAGCATACTAAGGGTCGCGGATCCTCCAATAGGATTCGCAATCCTTAAAGAAGTAACCAAACAAGAAACATCCAAGGATAAATCATCAACGAGCTTCTTCGATACGAAAGAATGTGATGCACCCGTATCGAAAAGAACTCGTACACTATGATCATGAAATAAAATAGAACCTTCCAAAATAGATGGAGATATACCTTTGGGCTGAGAAGGACCTTCAGAAGCCTTAGCAGCATAAAGCCTGCTAGACTTGGCACCAGCCGGAACAGTAGGGCAAGCTGAAACATGATGACCTTCCTTCTTGCAATAGTGGCAGAAGAGAGGCTTAGGACAAGATCGAATAATATGATCAGGAGAACCACATTTGAAACACTTCCGAATGAAAGGTGTTCCAACAGACTGAGGGTGAGAACTAGAACTACCAGTCTTCTTCTTCTTAGAAGGAAAAGACCTGGACTTCTGAAATGGTAACGGCTTCTTGTTGGGGTTCTTGGAAACCTCAACATCAACATCACTATCACACTCCTTCTCGACGGTCTCGAGATGAAGTGTAGAATCAACCAACTACTCAAAAGAAAGCTTAAGCTGGAGCAACAAAGACTTCTTAAGATATTTCTTAAGACCAGAAACAAACTTCAAATTCTTCTTATAAGAAGTGCTAATGAATTCAAGACCATACTTAGATAAAGCCTCGAATGATGCAACATACTCAGAATCAGAAGATTTCCCTTGCTTCAACTCAAGGAAGCGACGGGTCAATAAAAATTTTCAGATTCAGGAACGAACTTGAGTTCAAATCGCTCCCGAAACTGAGTCCAAGAAAGAGTAGACTCATCAATCTCGGCTACAAGAAGCTCATACCAATCAATAGCACGCTCTTGTAATAAACTAGAAGTTACAAGAACTCTATCATGGTCAGAAGGATCCATGCGAGAGAAGATACGCTCGCACGTGCGAAACCAAGCTTGGACTTCAAGAACAAACTCGGAGCCCTTAAACGGCTTTCCTCCAAGATGAGCAAAATCACAGCATAGACGTGCAAAGGCAGACTTGCGAGGTGGAGAAACTCGAGGAGGAACTGGAGGCCGAGTGCTCCTAAACAACTCCACAATTTGATCAACATACATATAAACACCATCCGGATGTGAGCCACTGGATTGCCCATCATCCGAACGTCGCCCCCTGCCTCTTCCAGCCATACGCTGAAAGTTAGACGAGAACAAGATTATTCACAAGGTAGATAATTCAATATGGAATACTACGGAATTTAAATGCATTCCTAGACATATTCCCACATTCTATCTAACCTTGATAGTAGAAGGGATAGAGAGACATGACGATTCAAAGATTTGTATCACTTATACACTTTGATGTACAAGAATATGTGCATCTATTCTGTGTTTATCATATCTTGTTCTGAACTCAGCTCTGATACCATGCTGTGACTCCCCACCTCTATACCCACGCTAGCCAAGGACACTACAGGGTGATGCCGTCAACTAACACGGAGAATAAGGCTGGTTAGGAGCGACCATCTATAGCCTTGCTCTAACTATCTATTGAATACATCGACAATAATCACACCAAACCGATCGACATATCCAATGAATACTTAAAACAAAACCATATGTGGTTGAAGGATCTATCAGAACAGAATATAACAACTCAAATGTAATATACATCACAGAATAGTAGATCATCATATACACATATATTGATACATAACAGAGTATACAAAATAATACATGTCAAGTGGTATAGCAAACCACAATATATAGACAAATCAAAAGAATACACATCAGAGTTACAACAAAAAGGACTACACAAAAAGCTTTAACAAAATGGAACAAGCTGAATAGTCCATGCGGAAGCAAAATAGGCTAAGTCCAAAAGCACCTAACCTGAAACATCTCGGTCTGACCCGAGTATAAAATGCACGGATCAGTCTAGCTAAACAAATCAGTTAGATAAACTGAACAACAATAAACCTGCAAGGTTACAAAGTATAACAAATATCTCTAAAGGAGATATCACAATCATCTAACAAAAGATGAATCATATGATAACAAAACAAGCCTCATATCATAGGCAACATAGAGAAACAACGGATAAAAATATCCCAAATCAAGCCAAAAAGGCAAATAACAAATGCCAATAAGGTATACAAGTTCCACAAGGTAATCGCTACATATCATGCGGCTCAAAAAGACCAACACCGAAGGGAGATGCCAAGGGAATATACATATGAATGAAACATCAAAAAATTTGCTCGAGCTCAGTACTATACAAACAAGGATCCATGAGACCGAAGACTCCAAACCCAATATCACCCATGTGGCTCATAATGACCAACATCGGAAGCGATACTAAAGGGCAACCCAATATCACCCATGCGGCTCATAACGACCAACATCGGAAGCGATACTAAAGGGCAACAAACCCGAAGGCACAAACCCGAAGGCATCATACCCGAAGGCAACAAACCGTAGCGGTGAAGGTCGAAGACCCAGTACTGGACACCACTAACTGGCGGAATGTGTCATAACTCTCAAAAAGGAATTCGAAAAGTGGTAACGTGAGTCCCATAACCACTCGTTCGCACTAAACGGTTTACTATCCGTTAAGCAGTACAAAGTTCACCTCATATCATCGGTAAACCAGACCAAAGAGTCAAAACAATCAATCGAATAGGTCGGGGATTAATCGGATAGACAAACGCATGGATTCATGGTTCGTATTTTACCTAACCATTTAATCTCCCTTCCACTCCGCTCGAAGTGCGTAATTGTGTATGTGCGTTTTAAATAGAATTTAAGAATTGGAGAAGGAAACTTTTAATATGATTTAGAGGGATTATTTATGAAAACCCGTGAATGAAGTCAAAAATAAGTTATCAAAGCCAAAGATGCAATGACAACCACTAAAAACCAACTTGAATCGATAAAACTTGGAAAACCAATCAAAATGAGCAAAAATAGGCAAAACAGCAAAATAGGAGCAGGTCGGTCGACCGGACTACAGGGCTCGGTCGGCTGGCCAGAAGCAGCAAAATTGCTCGGAGTAGCAGGTCGGTCGACCGACTACAGGTCTCGGTTGGCCGAACTGCAAAGTTCTACAGTTCCTGCCCTTTCTCATCGAATTGCCAACTCTTCCAAAACGCAATCGGTCGAGCAATGGGCCTTAGGAGCCTTAGCCAATAGATACTCCAGCTCCATTAGCTCTCCGATTCACTACCAAAAACATGCTCAAACATCAAAGTTAGGATCTTTAAAGAATTGAACCCAAACACTAAAAATTTGGATATTAACCAATTCAATCCAAACCAAAAGCAAGTGCATATAAACAAGTGCTAGGAATTCATACCCAACATCAATGAAATCAAGAGAGATAGATGTGAGTTCAAAACTCACCCTCTTACACCCAAACAAAGATATATATATAAGCATAGATGTGAGATAAAAATCTTACTTTACATCAATAGTATCAAGAGAAGTAGATGTGAGTTCAAAACTCACCTTTTACACACAACAAAGAAGGAGAAGCTCAAACACAAGAAGGAGACTAACTACTCTTCACTTCAACTCTACAAGCTTCAATCTAAGAATAAAACACATATTTCCTAAAGTTAGGTTTAGGAAAATTTTCTGAAATTGAAGAGGAGAAGAGTTGGAGAAGAACAAGAAGAAGCTTACCACTATCTTCTCTTTGATTTTGGAGCAAGAATTCAAGTTGCAAAAGGAAACTAGGGCTTGGAATTTCTAATTCCCATTCTCTTCCCTCATTTTCAGTTTTTAGCTTAAGTTTTATGAAATGAATTAAGTGTGGAGAGGAGAGGGACTGAGTTAGGGTTAATAAGATAGTTAGTGGGCTGAACCCAGCCCAAAGCCCAACTAGAAAAGTAGCAAAATTCAACTTACTCCAAACATATCAAAGCTTATACTCAAAAAGGTCGCAAATGCCATTTTGGACTCAATGAAAGTGGTTTCGAGTCCTAATTCGGCCGTTTGCAGAAAGTAACATTTCGGACCAAATATCCGACTAACGACGCTATATTTAAATGAAATATTTAAATATAAAATCGTTAAATATGCGGGTTGTTACACTATAGCGGTTGTTGATGGTTTTCCCTAAGCTGATATGCTCTTACCTACTCTTGAACAATGGGCGCATGCTCTCCTAGAAGGATATATAGCCTACTCCAGGTACCATTGCACTATAGGGGCTTCGCCTTCTTTATCACAATGGCTTACGACCTTATTGGTGTATCTAAAGATTGCTTCTTTCCAGTTACATCCTAATGGTTATGCCATCTTGACTAGTCGCTACGCCATCTTCATAAAGGAGTTCCAGGTTTCCCTACCCATCGACAGATCGGGTTCTTATATGCAATTAAAAGCAAGGTAGAAGGTTCCCATTTGTAACGGCTCAAAAATTTTCGACCTCGAAAATCGAACTAATACGTCCACTGTATAGAGTGCGAGCAATCGAGAGCCGAAAATCCTAGACTGTTAGGGTTAAAAAGAAAAGTGGTAGAAAAAGAAACAGAAAACAACAGCACAGAATCTCACAATCGCAGCGAAAATGAATATAATATACAAATAGCAGCATTTTATAGAAAAAACTGTAACCGTCAATATATATACAAATATCAGAGTACATCATACACAAAATGATCTGGACAGTTATAACAACTTGTCTCGAAATACTGTCTACACAGCCCATAAATACACGGCGGAATCTAATCAACACGTCTCTGTCATCCAGCTCGTCTCCTGAGCACTAGAACGTCCTAACCCAAAAATCTATAATACTCGGTCTGACCCAAGCATTACAATAAAGTAACACCCGAGTCAGGCTAGAAACCAGCTTGAGTAAACCCATTTGATATGAAATGCTTAATTTATAATACTACTTTTAAAATCCAGGTAACTCGTACAAATTACAGGTTTTTATCTTGTTATAACTAAGACAATTGTCATGAAAATCCATCGATATTTAAAACACTATCCAAGCACAGTTACTTATTTAAAATAGCCAGATTCACTTAGTTTATTCAATTCTAACCTATTAGATCCTAAACTCAAAACCGTAAAGATTTTGAAGTGTTTATTAAATTGAAGTGGTTCTGGATAACCCTGATATCCGATCCCTGTCTCCTCGAATCTAAGCAATAAATTTTACAAGGTAGATTGTTTTAAAATAACTAATTTGTTATTTATGATGACCATATTCAATATGGGAATTTATTACTAAATTTGTTTCAAACATAAATGTATCATCACTTAAATCCATTTATCTAAATTTATTTGACCACTCAATAGTACAGATAAGGATGATTAAAATGAATATCCAATAAATATAGGCAAGGATATAGAGTGGTACCAAAGGTCAAGTCGATCCACTCTACTGAATTTCATTTCTTGCTTAATCAATTTCATTTATATTTTTATCCGAATTAATTACGATTTAAACCATTTATAAATAAATAAATAAATTACAAAATACTATTGATTTCCCATAAGTCATGACAAACAATAACAATAATATAATTAATTATCTTTAGAGTATCATTAAATTTTAGTTTATGGGTTTAAGATAAATTATTCTGGGTTAAGAGAAGAAAATATAACTTATCACATGCATATATACAAATTTGTCCCTTCTTTCTTTTTTCCTTTCTTTTTTTATACTTTTCTTTACTTATTTTCATTTTAATTTTCTTTACTTTTCTATGGCCCATTTCTTTTTCTCCTTTCTTTCCTTCCCTTCACCTGCTCCCTTCCTTTCTTCTCATTCCTGGAAACACACAAGAGATTGTGCATGTCCGCGAATCCATGCACACGTTCAACGGTGATCGAGCCCTACCGCTGATCGGCCTCGCGAACCACCCCCGGCCATACCACCACCACTACCTTCCTGGAACCTCAGCACCACCCCAGTTTAAGGTTTCGACCCTCCAACCCAAACACCGGTAATGCAACCAACCACTTTCTTTCCCCGCCTTGCCAACCCCGACAACCGTCGGCCATCAAAACTTGCCATGAGCTTCCCCAGGATCCCCTAGTCCCTTTCCCCTCCATGCTCACCATCCTCCTTTCCCCTCTTCGATGCAGTTCGACCACAACCGAGACCCCAGTGAAACATGCCCTAAACCCTACAACACGCTTGACTCTCGCCCATGCTCAACTAAAAGCCACACCTTTGAACCTTCTCCACGACCAACAGCAACCCACCCAATTGAGCATCTCACCAGAAATTTATGTAAGTTTCTCCTCCGTTCATCTACATATTTCTGCCCCCATAATTACTTAAAAACCTTCGAAGCACTACCAAAATTAAAATTTTCCAATAGCAATCATCATCATAAAATTAATTGATGAAAATGTGAAAGGTGGATTTTACCCTTTCCAAGGTTGCTTACTGTAAACAACACTTTTCCTCTTTTATACTAAATGATATCGGACAAGATGATTTTTTTATTAATCTATACTAAAAAACAATCTAATTTCCTTTTGGAATCATATTCAAGAACTAATTGGATAAGGAGGTAGAGATTTTCAAAGTTAAGGGATGCTAACTTTTTCAAGATACAGGGACGATGTACCTACTTTCCCTTTGTTACAGAGTACCAGACATGCCTAACATACATATATATAAGCATAGGGTATGATACTACATGAATTTGTTCCAAAAATAAGAGTAAATTCAATTTTTTCACACGTATAGATGTGTATATATATTCCAGTAGGCAAAATCTTTAAGGTTGTACTCACAGTTATTAAAGAAAATGAATTCTGCTTACTTCTTCCTCTGCTTCAGGCTTTTGTTACTTGACCTTTCCTTTTTCTTCCATTTTCTTCTTTATTTATATTTTTTGATCTTTTTCTAGTTTTTCTTAATTTGCAGCTTGTAAACACTTTGGTTCCAATGCTAGAAGTTAACAAAAGTAGAGCCTGTTCATAGAGAGGGTGGCTGAAACATTTCCTTTCACAGGCTTTTTTCTT
The DNA here is from genome assembly GCA_030765085.1 of Allium cepa. NCBI lineage: Eukaryota > Viridiplantae > Streptophyta > Magnoliopsida > Asparagales > Amaryllidaceae > Allium > Allium cepa. The sequence continues at coordinate 622,678,635 of CM060942.1, forward strand.
TTATTTATTTTTATTTTCTTTGATTTGATTTAGTGGACATGACTCCCTTAATTCAAGTTTTACCTGATTTTGTTTAATATAAAAAGTTTTAATGTCGCCTTGATTTGATTATCTCTTTTTCCATAAGGCTTGATTTATTATTTTGACATTGATTTAAAGTTTTGTGTGTTTGCATTAGATGTTGTCTCCCCTTTGTTTACAAAAACTGTATATGAATTGACACACACACACACATATATATTTCATATGTATACATGTAGTTAAATTTGCTCTTACCAAATGAAAATGTACTTGTATATGTTATCATATGTGGAGTTATGTATTTTATCATATTATACTTGTACTACCACTATTTAATATAATATACATCTGCTTGTATTTGTCATTATATATTCATACATATATTCATTTATATACTTATACATTTTCTCATATACACTTCTTATGTACATATTTTTTGTGTTATATATATATATATATATATATATATATATTCACGATTATACAAACTTTTCTATATTTGATTTTCATATGGGCATACTTACACATTTATATATGCATTTATATACTTATATACATGTTAAACATCATAAACTTGTATGTATTTTCATTTTTATTTTTATGGATATTTCATCTTAATTTAAATATTGGAGTTTATATATATTCTTTATTTCTATAAGACTTACCATATTCAGAGATTTTATAATTCAATATTTGTTATAGTTTTCAAATCAATTTATATTTGTTCAATTATTTCCATTATCAAAAATTTGCTGTTCGACTAATAAAATCTACGTTTCAATGGTTTAAACCAGTTAATTACCCAATTAACAGACGTTCAAAATCCAGATTGTCACATTCCTCCCCCCTCTAGAAATTTTTGTCCTCTAAAAGAAGGAAGCAAGAGTTTTAATTATAATGTTTATTATCAGTTAAATTATTCTTTAAACATTTTTATCTCTTTTACTCTTTTATTGCAAAATTTCAAAATTTTAAAGCACTTTAAAAATTACATAATATTTCCAAAAAAGCTTTTATATAGAACATACTTTTTATAACTCGATGTTTAAACAAATCCATCCTTGTTCTCATAGAAATTCAGTCGTACGTTGATCAGGCGTAGGACTGAAAATATATAAGTACTTGGTAAACCCGTTTTCAACACCCAGTGAAAATACTTGAAAAAAAACTTTTGTGAGAATGAAGAAAACATTTTTGTGAGAATGTTTTGGAAATCATCACCCCCTCCATGGATTGTAGTTAGCTCGATGATTACGTCACCATCCCGGAGAAATCCATAGAAAACTGTAGGCATCCACGCCCCTCGATTACACCATGGAACCGCCACAGATCGCAGCTACACCCAGGGTTACATTGCCATCACAGAAAAAACCATATAACTGTAGGCATCAGTGCCCTCGACATTTGCTGCCAAATGAAACTGCACTGCATAGATCGCAGACTACATCAGTCGAGTCCTAATGTGGCCTGTTGGCACTCACTGGCACATGACTTCCGCTATGTCCTTATAGATCACAATCTATCGATGTTACGTAGCTCTCCCAGCGAAATCAAATGTATACTTTAGGCAATCACTTCCCCTCGACTTACGCTATAGAACGCAGTAGATCACCGTTACACCAGAGTTACCCTACCGTCACAGCATAACCCTAATGTCTCTGTAGGCATCAACGCCCTCAACTTTCGCTCCTCTAACTACAATTCTTAAGTACTACAGTTTATTCCGGACACACTCTAAGATCAAATTTTAGAACCCCCCTTATGGCTCAAGGCAGAACCACCTCGTGGATCTCCTACTATAAGTTTCAACTCTAAATGGGAGCGCATTTTTCCTTACAGCATTCTCAAAACATTTTATACTATACATGTATAGTATCTTTCAAAACATACTTTTTATGTGTCTTACATATAAACTTCAAAATCGATATCTCAAAAATCGATAATCCTCAAACTTGGCTTTCCAAATTCCCAAAATTGATTTTTCCCAAAATCAATAGCCTTTCAAAATCAGTAGGTTTCAGAAATGTTTCCCAGTTCCATCCTCATAAAATTATTCATACATATATATAAGTGTTTATTTTTTCAACTTGAAATTTTTTTGGATCACTTCGTACTTATATAAATTCCTTTTTTATACTTCAAATATTTTTCAAATATCTTTTTTTCTGGTTATAGATTCAACAAGGGGAGTTTATCATATATAATAAATATACATAAACATACTTCATTTATGCTAAATCAAATATTCAAGTTCGATTTCCTTTATAAAGTTATTTACCGCCTTACTTACTTTTCAAAAAGTGAATTTCAGTTGTAGTGATATCCAACTTCCACTCTTATTCATCATATATTCCTCAAAATATACTTTTCCATTTCAAAATCATTTTTGCATCAATACCCAATTTTGCTTTCACTTCCCAATTGCTTCAATTTTTATCTCAATCAGTTTTTAAATATAAACAGTTTGCACTCTGAACAGTTTGAATTTAGAAAATAGCTTGAATAGTTTAAAATAGTTAAATAGTTGTAAAATAGTAATGAGTTGTAAAATAATTAAATAGTTAGTAATTATAAAATATTTATTGGTTGTAAAATAGTTAAATAGTTGTAGAATAGTTAGATAGTTGCAAAATAGTTGTAAAATGGTTGTTACATGGTTGAATAATAAGTACAAGATAGTTTGGGTATTAAAGGAAGGGTTTGTATAGTAAATAGCTTGGAAAAATAGATTTAAGACAGTTTATATTAAAATAGTTTTTATTAAAATAGTATATTGAAAATAGTTCAGAGCCAAACTGTTCACTCTCCCATTCCAATCAATTTTTGATTTCCACTTGCTTTTAAATTGATTCAGTTCCAATTCAATTTGAATTAACTTCAATTCCTTTCCCAAATTTAAGTCAATTCTTATTTAAATTTAAACTTATTCAACTTCGATTACAATTCCAATTAATTCAAATCAAATTTCAATTTGAACTAATTTCAATTTCAATCTCAACTTTAAACCATCTCGAATTATATAAATTCGAGTTAAATTTTTAAACATTGATTTAATCCCTTAAATCAAATTAACCTCTAACCTTTTATTCACAATCCAAGTCTTTAAACAATTTAATTCTAATTCCAAATTTCAAATTTTCATTTTAAATTACCTTTATTTTACATAAACTTATTTCTAGGTTAAAGTGAGAGTTAAATCTTTTTAAACAGATCAATTTCCGAAATTCAATTGATTATCCAATTATACTCCAAATTTTTAAACCCAATCCCTTAAACAATTCTGGTTGATAAATCCATTTTTAACATCTAAATCTTAAGTTCAAAGTGATTCCATTTCCATACTTTCAATTTTATTTCTAAGAACCAAAATCCTTTAAATAGTTGTTCAAAATAAAGTTTTAGTTCCACTTAATTTCAGCAATGGATATATATCATTTCAATCCACTTCCCAATTCATTCAAAACAATCCAATTTACAATTTTATATATACACTGTTAATAACAACACAATGATAGCAGGATATGTCAAAGTAAATAAGCATCCAAATTATCTAAGCATCAATCAATAGCATCCAAAATTCAAAAGCCATTTTAATTTCAAAAGCTGTTTCAAAATTATTCATACACAACCTCTTATCAGATCCATACTTCTCTTTCCATTTACCCCATTTATCTTCCCTAAGTTAAAACTCAATTTCACCTTGAAATTTCCGATTCATGTTGTTTGTTCTAATCTTATTTAATTTCCCCTAAGTTAAATTTCAATTCATTTAATCCATTCTACCATACTCATTTAAATTTTCCATTCAAATTTAAATTTTTTATCAATATCTTTTTCCACTTATAAGTTCAAAAACTTATTTTCTTTGGGTTATACTCTCATTCAGGGGGAAATTTAGAGTTCAACACTTAGTGTTTTTTACGAATCAACTTTGTTATTATGTATATCCACACATATATGTACATTTATTTCATTTGCACAACAAATCGTACCTTAAATTTTTAAACCATTCTTTGTTTTCAGTTTAAAACAATTTCCTTTGAAATTTTCAAACAACTCTTGTTTTAAAACAAGATTCCTACATTCAAAATATCTTCTGAATATATTATTTATTATTCCTTTAACACTTTGAAACAATTCCCAAAATTTTCTGGACTTAGATTTTAAATCTTCCCAATTTAAATCCATTTCAATCTATAAATCATACTTATATAAATTGATACTTCCTTTAAACATTTCATTCTGCTTTGTCATTATTTATTTTAAAAAATAAAGATCTCTTTATTAGGACCCGACAACTAATTTATGATTACTATACCATCAAGAAATCAAATGCGCCATATATTCCATCATAATTCACTATTAAATATAATAAAGGTAACTTATTTGAAACACTTTGAAAGTTCCTTTGAATTTTCCCAAGATTTAATTTTAGGGTCCGAATCCATTTTTAATTAGCTTATTTGCAAAGTTAGTCCTTACTCAAATTTCTATTTGGTTATATGTGCTTTACCACTTAAATTTTATGGCCTTATTTAATTTTAATAATAACAACCAATTGCTTTAATATATATAATAATTAGAAAAACTACTTCTTTATATATCAAAATTTAAGCTTATATAAAAATCATTTTTAAAACAGTTTTTATAATCATTATATAAAAAAATAACAAGAATGCTCTCATATAATACACTCAACTCATTCTAGGGTACTACTAACCTTATCTCTAATGAGTAATCCCCACCAGAGCCAAGGTTCCCGCTTAACCTTTCAGCTCTGATACCAAAGGTAACGGCCCGAAAATCTTCGACCTCGAAAATCGATACCAATACGTCTACTGTATAGAGTATCGAGCAATCGAGAGTCGAAAATCCCAAATTGTTAGGGTTAAAAAGAAAAGAGATAGAAAAAGAAACCGAAAACAACGGTACAGAATCTCACAATCGCATCGGAAACAAATATAATATACAAATAGCAGCATTTTACAGAAAAAAACTGTAGCTGTCAGCATATATACTATCAAAGTACATCATGCACAAAATGATCTGGACAGTTATAACAACATGTCCCGAAATACTGTCTACACAGCCCATAAATACACAGTGGAATCTAATCAGTATGTCTCTGCCATCCAGCTCGTCTCTTGAGCACCAGAATGTCCTAACCTGAAAATCTATAATACTCGGCCTGACCCGAGCAGTACAATAAAGTAACACACGAGTTAGGCTGGAAACTAGCGTGAGTGAACCCATTTGATATGAAATGCTTAATTTATAATACTACTTTTAAAATCGAGGTAACTCATACAAAATTACGTGTTTTTATCTTGTTATAACCAAGACACTTGTCACGAAAATCCATTAATATTTAAAACACTATCCAAGTACAGTTACTTATTTAAAATAGCAAGATTCAGTTAGTTTATTCAATTCTAGCCTGTTAGATCCTAAACTCAAAACCATAAAGATTTTGTAGTGTTTATTAAATCGAAGTGGTTTCGGATAACTCTGATATTCGATCCCGATCTCCTCGAATCTAAGAATTAAATTTTACAGGATAGATTGTTTTAAAATAACTAGTTTGTTATTTATGATGACCATATTCAATATGGGAATTTATTACTAAATTTACTTCAAACATAAACGTATCATCACTTAAATCCCATTTATCTAAATCTGTTTGACCACTCGATAATACGAGATAGGCAAGGATATAGAGTGGTACCATATTCAATCACTTAAATCCCATATTCAATATGGTTAAAATGAATATCCGATAAAGATAGGCAAGGATATAGAGTGGTACCAAAGGTCAAGTCGATCCACTCTTTTGAATTTCATTTCTTACTTAATCAATTTCATTTATATTTTTATCCGGATTAATTACGATTTAAACCATTTATAAATATATAATTTATAAAATACTATTGATTTCCCATAAGTCATGACAAACAATAACAATAATATAATTAATTATCTTTATAGTATCATTAAATTTTAGTTTACGGGTTTAAAATAAAATATTATTGGTTAAGAGAAAAAAATATAACTTATCACATGCATATATACAAATTTTTCCATTCTTTCTTTTTGCTTTCTTTTTTATACTTTTCTTTATTTATTTTCTTTTTGATTTTCTTTACTTTTCTATGGCCCATTTCTTTTTATCCTTTCTGTCCTTCCCTTCGCTGCTCCCTTCCTTTCTTCTCGCTTCTGGAAACACATAAGAGATCATGCACGTCTGCATATCTGTGCACACGTTCAGCGATGATTGAGCTCTTCCACTAGCCGGCCTCGTGAACTACCCCCGGCCATACCACCACCACTATCTTCCTGGAACCTCAGCACCACCCCAGTTTAAGGTTTCGACCCTCCAACCCAAACATCGAAAATGCAACCGAACCACTTTCTTCCCTCGCCTTGCCAACCACGACCACCGCCGGCCACCAAAACTTGCCACGAGCTTCCCCATGATCCCATTATCCCTTTCCCCTCCATGCGCACCCTCCTCCTTCCCTCTCTTCGATGTAGTTTGGCCACAACCGAGACCCAAGCGAAACATGCCCTAAACCCTACTACATGCTTGACTGTCCCCCATGCTCAGCTAAAAATTCTTGCGTTATTTTCCCATGAAAGCTACACCTTTGAACCTTCTCCACAACCAACGGCAACCCACCTAATCGAGCATCTCACCAGAAATTTGTGAAAGTTTCTCCGCCATTCGTCTACCTATTTCCTCCCGCATACTTACTTAAAAACTTTCAAACCACAACCAAAATTTAAGTTTTCCAATAGCAATCACCATCATAAAATTAATTGATGAAAATGCGATGGTTGGATTTTACCCTTTCCAAGGTTGCTTACTGTAAACAAAACACTTATCCTCTTTTATACCAAATGATATCAGACAAGATGATTTTTTTATTAATCTATACTAAAAAAATTGAATTTCCTTTTGGAATCATATTCAAGAACTATTGGATAAGGAGGTAGAGATTTTCAAAGTTAAGGGATGCTAGCTTGTTCAAGACACAGGGATGGTGTACCTACATTCCCTTTGTTACGGAGTACCAGACATGCTTAACATACATATATATATAAGCATAGGGTATGATACTACATGAATTTATGCCAAAAACAAGAGCAAATTCAATTTTTTTCACATGTATAGATGTGTATATATTTTCCAATAGGCAAAATCTTTAAGGTTGTACTCACAGTTATTAAAGAAAATGAATTCTGCTTGCTTCTTCCTTTGCTTCAGGCTTTTGTTGCTTGACCTTTCCTTTTTCTTCCATTCACTATTTTATTTATATTTTTTTGATCTTATTCTAGTTTTTCTTAATTTGCAGCTTGTACACATTTTGGTTCCAATGTTAGAAGTTAACAAAAGCAGAGCCTGTTTATAGAGAGGATGGCTGAAAATTTTCATTTCACAGGCTTTTTTTGTTTATTTATTTTTATTTTCTTTGATTTGATTTAGTGGATATGACTCCCTTAATTCAAGCTTTACCTGATTTTTGTTTAATATAAAAAGTTTTGATGTTGCCTTGATTTGATTTTCTCTTTTTCCATAAGGCTTGATTTATATTTTGATATTGATTTGAAGTTTTGTGTATTTGCCTTAGATGTTCTCTCCCCTTTGTTTACAAAAACTTGTATATGAATTGACACACACACACACATATTTCATATGTATACATGTAGGTAAATTTTCTCTTACCAAATGAAAATGTACTTATATATGTTATCATATGTGGAGTTTTGTATTTTATCATATTATACTTGCACTACCACTATTTAATATAATATACATTTTCTTTTATTTGTCATTATATATTCATACATACATTCATTTATATACTTATACATTTTCTCATATACACTGATTATGTATATTTTTTTACGTTATATATATATATATATATATATATATATATATATATATATTCATGATTATACAAATTTTTCTATATTTTTTTTTCATATGGGCATACATACACATTTATATATGCATTTATATACTTATATACATGTTAAAAATCATAATCTTATATGTATTTTCATTTTTATTTTTATGGATATTTCATCTTAATTTAAATAGTGAAGTTTATATATATTCTTTATTTCTATAAGACTTACCATATTCAGAGATTTTATAATTCAATATTTGTTATAGTTTTCAAATTAATTTATATTTGTTCAAATATTTCCATTATCAAAAATTTACCGTTCGACTTATAAAATCAACATTTCAATGATTTAAACCAGTTAACTACCCAATTAACAGACGTTAAAAATCTGGGTCGTCACACCATTTCCATCTATCTCAAGGCAGGAAGTAAGTTTAATGTAGTAAAGGATTTGTACTCAAAGTATAGCATGTTCAAGAAAGAGTGGTGTTTCGTCCGGGAAGCCTCCCCATGCTTCCATCAATGGCACTCGAAATGTGAGTTATCATGATTGCATGTTCCTATTCGTTCTTTCCCTGTGCAAATTTGTGTCAACCACTAAACCCCTTTTTTGGTGTCCTCTTCAGGTTTTGTGGGAGCCACATTAGGTAAAGATTTAGAGAAAATACCGAGGGAGTTGCAAAAGAAACTTATAGAATTTTGGGACCCCATCTGGTATTAGATGTGAACTTAAGATAGCTCGAGCTGCAAGCTGCCGGGTATTCGATTGGGAAAGGTAGAGCTCTTTTTACACGTAAGCCTATGAAATTGGCTCATGAGAAATCCTCAAAAGTTGGGAAGACAAGTGAAGAACCATAATCCTATCCCTTCACTTCTGGCATTGATTTAATAGTGGATCTATCTAGAGCTGATTCAATAGCTTACATAGTCATCACAATTTCAAAGCGGATTCCTCTAAGATTGAACTACATGCATGCAGCTTGTTTACACCTATAAGGGAGTGAGATGACGACAATATTCACACTACGGCCACCGAGAGGGCGAGCTCTTATTCTTATGATAGTAAGGCCACTACTTTGGATCATATAAAAGCTCTAGGCATATCGACCTTGAGACTCTATCTAGTTTGGATGTTAAGGAGGCTCTGAATAGAATTTTGGAGCTAAGTAGCAGGAAGGGTTTATTTGTGGGGGTATCACGGTTTTCGATTATCTACAAGATCCCAAGGTAGGGATCAACTATGTTGACTTTGCCTTGATAGCAAAGATTCAGCGGTAGTTGCAGTCGCACGGGACCCCAATGATCCGTTCAGATGCCATGGGATCTTTAAATGCATGCATGCACACCTTTTTCTATACTATAGTGATGCACTTTTTGAATTTTCTTTTTGACTGTAACTTGATTTTAATTCTCTATTTCTTGCGTTTTTATAGGGAGCATGAGTTCTAAAAGAGGGAAACTACTATCTGTATTTAAGTAGCTCAAGCCAGATGTACCTCCTATAGACGTCAAGAAAGCCTCCTTATCGTTTAGCCCAAGAAAGCTGGATGGAGACAAAGATTGCCTGGCCCTCATGATGGCTCCCAAAAGAGATCCCGCTCCTCCGGTAGAAAATCTTGATCCAGGACTCCCATCCGTCCCTTTAAATCCCCCAAGGCTTTGCCTTTTCTCCTATCGGACTCAAAAATCTCTAAGATGTTTGAGAAAACAGACAAAAGGGGTGAGATTGTTGTTTCACCTAAGCAAAAAGTGATGGAGATGGGAAAGGAAGGGATTCTATAACCATCGACCCTAGAGACCCCAACTTTTATGAATTCCAGTAGTCATACAAACCATGGGACCCTATCACTAGATTACTAGTTGATGCCCCTGCTCTTACTTTTCCTAGCATGATCGACCATCTCAGGGATGGGCTGAGAGGTGTGAAGGCTCTATCAAATTTTCACTCCAATGCAATAAAAGCTGTGTAGAAAATTAGCAAGAAGAATGTTGAGCAAAATTTAAAGATTTTATAGTTGAGGAAACAGATGCAGGAGAAGGAAAAATATCACCATGTGGTGTTGGAGGCATTAGAGAGGTCTCGGGTAGAGTAGATTGAGAAGCTCAAGGCCGCTCGTTCTAAAGATTTGGTTAGGTTAAAGAAAGAGCACACCTGCGCCTTTGAGCTACTAAAGAAGGGTATAATGTCAAAGCTGGAAATATGTTTAAATTACAAGAAGGCCAAGGCAAAGTTCGAAAAAGGCTAGATGAGATTCAAATGGTTGTCAACAAAATAGAATCCAACCTTATAGAACTGAAGAAGATGGTGGTGAACTGGAAGGTTGAGATGGACTCTCTCCAGGCGAGGATTAGGACTGTGGCCGCCAAAACAGCGATTGAAACCAATAAAGTTGATAAACTATAGGCGGAATGCAATGAAATGAATTGCCAGTTAGATCATGTGGAGGAGCTTCTTGACGAGATTTACTTTCGGATGTTCACTGAGAAAAGCTTAACATGGATGCACGATATCAAGAAGTCATGATTTCCATCCGCAAAAAGTTAATCAAGGATGCTAAGGTGGGTAGTGAGTAGGGACGCCCACCTTTTAGTATCAAGGCCGTTGAAGCTTGCTTTTCAGCAGAGGAAAAGGAAGCCATCTGCTAAGGCTACATAAAGCCAGTTGCTTTTGAGAAATCATAGAAAAAGCAAGAGGAAGTGAAAAAGGATGGTGGCTTAATTTCTGGGGTGACAACCCAAAGTCAGACTTCGAATAGTTATTTATGCCCCTATGCTTGATGTCCCTCTATTTTTTTTTACAGGTTTCTTCAGACATGCCATTCGAAGGCTAGCCTCAGAACAGAACATTCCATGGCCTCTATATGATGCCCAGCACTAGGGTGATGTTCTAGTTTCTCCTAGGTAGGATTCTTCTATATAGCACATAGGCCACTGCTTAGTACATTCGAGCTTGTATGGGCAAGATCGTACTTGATAGTCTTCCTCATTTCCATGTGGATGACATAGCTATAATGGATCCCACTAGAGCTATTGTTTCTTTGGATGCCCCATTGCCAAGGACCAAACTTCTAGGCCCTCCAAACCTAATAATTGAGGAGAGTCATGACGAGATGATTATCGCCCTCAAAGATAACACTAACCTCAAGATATTGGGTTTCAATGAGTCGCCCAAGGAATTTGATAGGGAGGAAATCCTTCGGCGGAATGTTAAAGCCAAATTTTTAGGGGAAGTATCCAGTGTCAAGCTAAAAGCAATGGAGGAACTAGTATGGATGAAGAAGAGCAACCAGAGCTTAATGGGGCTACTGCATCCAAGTCAAAGGAAGAGAAGAAGGAGGAAGAGCATGCGGGACCTAAGCCTTATAGCAAGAGCCACTCGTCCAAATCCAAATCAAGTGTTAGTAGCGGTCGCCTATATTTTTTGTTTTAGAAAGTTTATCATGTGTTCTTTGCCTGTATTAAACATTTGAATTTTGTTCATCCAATTTTGATATTTTTGGCGAGGGTGAGCATACATTAACTCTAACATTTGTGGGTTTGTACCATAAATATTTAGATGTTTGATGATATGGTATAGATGGTTTTGTTGTTGCAAAACTTGTTTTCATGTTGTACTTCTATTATTATAATTTGTTTATTTTCATCCATGTATTCCACGTGCACATTATATAAGCTTGTTTTAGCATCGATAAGTTGGTAGTCATTCCCTAGGACTCTAGGATTGATCACCTATGTTTAATTTTTTGATAGGCAGTTGTATTCTAACTATGGGCAAGCTCAACTATTCACATTTGTCTGAAGTTCAAGGTCAATTGTCAGTGGTGGACTAACTAGTCGATGGTCATATCCTGAGTAATGGTAAGTTTGGTTCACCATTGCCAGCTAAAGGTTTCAGGTTGATTATCAATGGCAAACTACCCAGTTGGGGGTCATGTCCTAATTATAGGCTGATCTAGTTCGCCATGGCCGTCTAAAGGTTTAGGGCCGATCGCCAATGGTGAACCACCTAGATAGGGTTGAACTAGTCGGCCATTACTGGCCAAAAGTTTTAGGTCGATCGTCAATGGCAAACTACATATTCAGGCCTGACCTAGTCCACCTTGCCAACCTAAGGTTTGTGGTTAATCATTGATGGCAAACTACCCAATCAGGATGAATCTGGTCCTCCATTGCTTGTAAAAGTTTAGGACTGATAGTCAATGACGAACTACCCACTTAGCAGTCATCTCCTGACCATGGGTTAATTTATTTTCCACTGCTGGCAAAAGTTTGGGAGCGATCATCAATCGCGAACTTCCTAGTTGGCATTTATATCCTAACTATAGGCCGATCTGGTTCACCACTACCAGCTAGAGTTTAGGGACAATCTTTAATGGAAAACTACCCAATTGGTGGTCATCTCCTAACTGTAGGTGGATCTAGTTTGCCATTGTCGGCTAGAGTTTAACACCCACCTTCAATAGTGAACTACCCAATCGGCGGTCATGTCCTAACTATGTGCTGATCTGGTTCGTCATTACCGGCTAGAGTTTAGGGTTCATCGTTTAGCGAACTACCCATTTGATGGTCATGTCCTGACTGTAGGCTGACTTGATTTGCCATTTCCATCTAGAAATTGAGGCCAATCATAAATGGTGAACTACCCAGTCGATGAACATGTCCTAACTATGGGCTGATATGGTTCGTCATGGTCGACTAGAATTTTAGGCCAATCATCGATGGTGAACTACCCAGCCAGCAATCAAGTCCTAACTGCGAGTAAATCATTCACCATTGTTAGCCAAGGTTTGTGTAAGCTTATTGCGATGCACAATAATCATGTGTCCTTCAATTTGAAGTGTCATTTCCATACAGTTCTAGAGCTTAGGGACTTTAGTCAGCGCAAGCTAGTTGTTTAAATGGTGGTTAGTTAGCACAAATATGCTATCATGGTATCATGCACTTTATCGGCAAGGTTCAATAAAACCATGATGATCGAAAATACCTCTAACCATAATCAATGAGCTACAACAATTGATGTGTAAAAAGGAAACTATATTTTCTCGGATATTGCTCTATTCATGATGATGAGAATATAGGCACCATTCCATAGATCCCTGTTAACAAAATAGGAAACTTAGCAACGCTTTATCCTAGATGTGCATGCAGCTATTCACCTTAGCAATAGATTAATGTAAACTCTTCTGCATAGGAATCATCCTACATGGTGCACTAGGTCACCTTGAGCATCACTTTTCATGCTTCATTTCGGCTCAAGGGTGAAGTTTTTACTATGATCAACCCAAAAAGTGATCCATTTCCCAAGCTATCCAATTTTTCCAAGTCTTCAACATCTCGATTTTCCTCTCGAGGTTGATGCTTAACCACATAGCTTTCTTGCACATAAAGCAAATCCTTTTCCCTTTTTCTTTTCTAAGTAGTGTCTCAATCGTGACCTGGAACTCCCAAAGTGCTTGATTCATAACCATTTGCAAGTTGCTATGATACATAGTGTCATATTTCCTAGTTCTTTTGTCATCTCTAATTCGGTTATCGGCATATTATTCTCGATCGTTCAGTCTAGCCTATAAGATAAAAGGTCTATCTGACCGACAGTTGTCAAGGACATTCGTTCTTGCCCAATCATTAGTAAATTCTCACACTTCCGTAGGTGTCTCATAGTCAAGTGGCATGGCGTTGTTTTGACTCAAGCATTTCTATTAAATATCTTTCAAAATTATTCAGTAGAGTAAGTCATACCTTTGCATTGTTTTCACCACATTCTAAGAGGTTATTCAGGCTTTGTAGTATCATGCTTCATATTCATATTAAGTCGACTCTATCTCTACGGATTTTCAAAAAGATTACGCTCCACTATCTTTAGAAATATTCGATCCTGCCTTTAGAATGGGTTAGAATTAGACTACATAACTCTAGAGAAGTTAAACATAGTATCCCATTATCTTTGGTAGAGTTGAACCCTATCTTCCAACTAGGAAATTTAAGCTCTGCTATTTGATTACTCCATTCTTCGTAATTTTCGTGAACATCTATCTTTGAATATCTAGTAGGTGGATATGCTTTGATGTCTATGGGATAATCCAATACCGTGCACTTGAGCATGGTTTATACTCGTCCTCCATAAGGACTTAGTTTCGTTGAGGGACTACAGTCTATAGTTTATGGCTTACCTTACATTTTATCGCAGAGCATATCTGTGATATTTGTCTACATTTGTTGGTCCCATGACTATAAATCTCATGGAATATGTCGTACTTGCAAGCTCTCGTCTCTGTTATAGTAGGCTCTCCAGTTCTCGATTCACCATATTCCACGGTTTCTCTAATAGTAAGATAAATTCTTTCAAGTCTCCATAAGCAGTGAACATGGAAACTTGTATTGTCTTATGAAGTTTTCCTTTCTCCGGCCTTATTATCCGTCTTTCACATGCCCCTGTCCTAAGGCATTTTTGTCTCCAACCTAGTTGACATTTTTCAGTATTGCCTCGATACCAGAATCCTTCAAGCATGTAAACTTGTTGACCCAATAGTTAAAGTCCCCCAAGTTAGTAGTTGGAATTTTTCTCAAGTTCACTATAAAACCCTGTTTCCCAATCAGTTACTTAAAAAACAACCACAAGGACCGTCTATTTATTAAGTTGGCATTTAGCAGCTACTATGGCACTAAACCATGCAAAATGGATGCACTAGTTTTCTCCATCCTTTTGTTTGATACCCAAGAGTTAACAAATCAACGATCTAAACACTTAAACCAAATAGTCACCAGGTAAAACAAGAATAGAAGAAAGCAATGATACACTACTTCCTTGTGGCTCTAACTGACTCTATATGCTAAATGAAGCACCTTATATTCATTATAGGGTTGGATTTTCTAGCATGTGGTTCCATAATCATTGTCTTAAAATCTGAGGGTTGACTACATATCGGATGTTTGGAGTGAACAGATTATGGTTCATCTTGTCAACCTTTAGTCTCCTGCTTTGCTTGCTTAACACTCAATACATTAGCCTAGCAACTTGCTCCTTCGTTATTGGAATGCTTCCTTAGGTTGCTTGTGTCGCGTTGTGCCTTCCATGCAATGGATCAACCATCCGTGTAGCGATTAGTATGAACTTAGGTGATCCTATTTCGGAAGCCAAGTGTGTGGTTCCAACATCAACATTGAATCTGGTGAGACATCCTTCATTAATTCGACATAGCCTGTGCCATTGGTCTGATTTGGTATAGCCCTAGCTAGTTTGATTTGTGTAAGTTCAAATTTCGGTGGTTCCTTCCTACCTTGCCTTCTCCTTTACATCCATCAATGATTAGTTGTAATAGAATTCCAGACTTGGTCTCTCTAGACCTACATTGGTGTCGCTTTCTTTATGAGTCTAAGGAATGCTCCGTTGTCTTTGAATATTTGGCTAGAAAAGTATCTATCATATTTTCCATCATCACTTGTAGTCACTACTATGCTCTTCTCTAGAAACTATACATGCCTGTCTTTTGGATGCAGCATACTTCAATTTTACATACATTGCCACCTCTAGATGAACTCATCCAACGTGGGTAGTTTCTCCATTGTCGACTTCCTAGCAAACTTCGTCCCGTTGTACACTCCATCTAAGCCATCAAGTTGAACCTTTTATCCATTTTCTAAATTATAGCTATTGCGGTATTAAACTGGGATAGTACTGCCAAAAGGAATCATCTTCCCTTTTCTTTACATCAAATGATGAGTATCAATCTGTCAGTTGTCCAATATGTACCTAGAATTGAGTAATATATTATTCTTTAACATTGCAGAAGAATGAATTGGTCATAAGGGTCAACCACAAAACCACACAGTAGCCAAGTCTTGTAAGAATAGAGAAGCACTTGCACACAACATTCTCTGTAGCTCCACTTATTAGTATGTGATGGGTATACTGTTGTACATGTACTATAGGGCCAATTAGTCATTTATATGGTTCCATAGTATGCATCTTTAAATCTTTGGGGTTCCTGGTAGTCCTATCTCCAGAGAGAAGGTAGAGCTAAATCTAGCTCCAATTACTTACTCCACTTGTCGTGTTTAACATGCTGTCTAATGATTCGGGCCATTCTATCCTCCAATTTGGGTGATTGGTAATGAAAATTTGACTGTTCCCTTTAGGGTGAATGATTCCTTCATCCCCTATATAATGAGTTAATCTTTGGTTATGAAAATTATTACATTTCCTTGGCTAACTCCAATGACCATTTTATCCTCCATTGATATACTTTCAGCGAGGGAACGAGAGGTGTTAGCTACAGCTACCCCTGGTTCAACAAAATTCCTATTTGGTTTAGTGCCAAACCACTTCTCTCCAACATTCCTTCTACTATATCTTTAACTTCATCAATTATATTCCTTATTAGAGTGTGACTCCCTTCACCTTCAAGGTCTTCGAGACTGGGGTCGCTCTTGTGTTCCAATATTATGACCATTAGTTTGCGGCTGCCCCAAAATATGTCTTAACTTGGCCCATTTTGCATGTTATTAGGCACCAAAAAGTTCGTTTATCTTGGCCATAACTCAACCTACACTGCCTTTAGTAACTACATCTACTAGCATTAGAGTGTTTACTGAATGATTATCCTAATTTGAAATTGTTTGATTGAGTGCATTAGTGTTCGCTACATTTCCACTAGTAGCACCAACCTTATTCTTTGATCCTAAAGTCACGTTGAGAATCAATTCTTAGTAAAATCATCAAAAATGTTTTCCCTAAAAGTAGACAAACACTTCCTATTGAATTTATAACAATGAAGAAAATAGAATGAAAATGCTGTAAAAGTAAAGTACGTATAGATTTATAGTGGTTCGGCTATAACGGATCTATGTCCACTATTTATTTTTATTTCATTTTTAATATTTAAGCTTTTACAAGGTTTGGATACAAAATACAATGATTTATTATCAAATATTGAAGTCCTCAGGCTCTGTTTGGCTATTACTATACGGTAGAGTCCGGTGGCTCCAAAAAAAAATCCCCATGGTTGCTATAGGCTTGGATATTTATAGGAGTGAAGGGGTAGGGAGGTCATCTTGGCAAATTAGGTAGTTTCCATATCTAACATGCTTGGTTTGGTTATTTCCATATATAGAAGGTACGATCTAGAGTTTATTTATTTATTTAGATTTCATTCCTTAAATGCCTTTCTTCCTTTGGCTGGAATGGTCTTATCGGTGGTTGTTGGTCCAAAGGGTAGACGTGGACGCCTTTAATTGGCCAAGTGCATTGAAGCATTCCACTTAGTTTGGTTCAACATTGGAAGGGATGCTCGGTAGTGCCTTATTTGACATGGGAAGGGATGTGATGCACTATGTATAAATCTTCGCTTAGCTATATCATCTTCACCAAATAAGAATTTTTGTTTGGTGTACCTCCTACCAATTAGGACTCATGTTCGGTGGTTAGACTACCAAATAAGAATTCATGTCTGGTACATCTACCACTGGACTAAGCAAGGGCTTTGGTCA
Organism: Allium cepa; assembly: GCA_030765085.1. Taxonomy (NCBI): domain Eukaryota; kingdom Viridiplantae; phylum Streptophyta; class Magnoliopsida; order Asparagales; family Amaryllidaceae; genus Allium; species Allium cepa. The sequence goes on from CM060942.1 coordinate 622,696,055, forward strand.
CGAACCAAGTGAGGGCTTTGGTCACCAGGCCTAGCGAGCATTGGTGGAACCATCTGACAAAGCAAGGATTGGGCAACCAGACCGAATTTGGGTAAATCCATTCCCATAACTTAACTTTCAAGGTGATCTGTCTCTCCAACCTGAGCTATATTAATGGATCGTGTCATTTATAGTTCCAATACTATATATGCTTCTCCCTATCTTGGCTTGCATTACCTAACTTGAAACGACCCGTAATTTCGCTACTTCGAAAATGAGATATTTCGTTTGTTTTAAATTTAAAAAGGTTTAAAAGTTAGATAAAAAAGTAATAAATAATAGATAATAATAGAGAAATTATTTATTCTTGTAGTTGATAATTTAAAAAGTATAAATTTGGATTTTACAACAAACCAACAAACGTTAAGTTTTATTAAAAATAAATAAATGCTTAAATAAATAGGTTTAAATGTTTATGTATAAAGATAAATCTTATTGAAAACATCTAATAAAGATAATAAAAGTATATTAAAATATTTATAAGTATGTTAATAATCGTTTTACAAAAATAACCAAATTTTGTTGCATTTTGTCAGTTTTACTTACACCGTAAAATTAGAGATTTTGATATTATTTGAATATAATTTTAATATATAAAGAGACATGTTTTAATTTATATAAAGAAGTAAAAATTTCATTTTTAAATTTGGTTTACATAAATAAATAGTTTAACTAAAACGTCAAAATGTGACCGTAAAACATTTTGTCGAAAAACAACGTTTCGTCGATTAAAAGTTGTCGCAACGTCATCGCACCTTTATTTTCTTATACAGAAACATATATTCAAATAGTATAAGTATTAATTAATTTACTAATCAAGTTTACTTGTACTAAACAAGGTTAGAAACTTCTAGAAAACAATTAAGAAAAAGTAAGCACAAAAGGACAAAAATGTCATTTCAAAGCAAAAAACAAAACATCAAATCAAAGAAACATAATTTTTACTTACTTTACTTAATATCTAAGTGAAAATAACATAAAGTAATGATTTTAAATGTGATGTTAAGTGTTGAAAAAAAATAAGATTACTTTATAAGCAAGTAAGGGTATTTTGGTCTTTTTACAAAATATTATTTTAATCCAAAAACTTTTCTATAAATAAGACCACCATTCTTCCACTTTCTTTACACATTTCTACCTTCTTCTTCCTCCTCCTTGAAGCTCTCTTTAATGGCTTCTTCTTCTCTTCCATATGCTTACTAACTTTTTCAAAACCATATCAAATCAACTTCAAACACCACCAAACTTTGCCAAAGACCTTAGAATATCATTTAAACATGGTTTAGCATCTAAGAAGTAAAGAAATGATGAAGAAAGGAGTGTAATAGGCAAGGCCGAACCTAGGGAAGGAGGAAAGCAAATTCGTGAAGCTTCGGAGCAAGAAAAAGAGAAGAAAGTGCTGCCGGAATCAAAAGGAAAGTCTACGGAAAAGATTTGGTGAAGATAATAGGATTTAAGTGAAGTGTTGTTGCAAATAAATGTTGGTAGGAAGAATTGGTTAAGTTAAAGGTGAGTGCTCTTATTTACTAATTGATCCATAAGTTATTTCAAGTAAAATGATTTGAAAAGTTTAAATATGTTAAATGAGTGTTTGATAAGTTGGTTGCAAATTGGTTGATTATGTGATTGATTATGTGGTTGATAACTTGTTTGATAAATGATAAGAGAAATGATTAGTAATTAACCATAGTTAATTAAATGAGAATTAAATTCATACAAATGTGTGTATGGAAATTATTTAGCCTCTTAATGATTTTAAAATGTCTAAAAAGATTGAAAATGATATTATAATAATATAATATTATAATATAAAATGAAATGAAAAATGAATTTGAAATGATGGAAATGTTGTTTAAATGAGTTTAAAATGATCTATAAATGTTTTATAAACATTTAAAAGTGTTTCCAAGAAGTTTGAAAAGAAATTGAAAAATAAGTCAAAACTATGCGCGTTGCGTAACGGTAGTTCGTGATTTCGCGCCATAAAAGTTAAATGTGTATACAAAGTGAAATATAGCTTGGAATTCTTCGAGATAAGAATTTTTCGGTCTGTTATATCCATAGTTTTTCAACGAAGAAAAAAAATCAAGATTTCATTTAGTAGATTTTGAAATATGTCCAAAACAATTTTCTAAAAACATCGCGGTTTTGCAGTTCCAAGTGGATTTGATCAGAATAAAAACATCGCGGTTTTGAGAAAATTATTCCAAGTGGATAAAAATCAGAATAATGTGAATAAAAGAAATTGATATAGTTGATAATCAATGGATATAAATACGTAGGATGTATGTATATTATTTTATTCGCATAACAATTTGATCCAGATTCGAGCGCAGAATTTCGAAATAGTTATATATCGATCCGAGTTAGGATTTTTCACTCGATTTTCGACGACGAATCATGGATTTGGATTTTGATTGATTCTGGGAATTCTCTATCATAGTTCGGACTATGCAAGGAGAATGACAGTTCTGATCAAGAAACCAGTTCTGTGTCCGTACTAGGAAGTCGGGTGGACGATACTAGTTTGGAAGTGAAATTGTGTGATCAAGCGAGCGATCGGATTTGATATTGCGTACGAATGATATATGTACATCGTACGTACTTGATTGAATAGATATTGGAACTCTGTAAAGAAGTCAATAAAATTTGGAAAGAGTTAATATGGTAGATTTCAGTATTGAATTACCAGAGTGGATATCTGGAATTTATTGTGATTCCATATATCTCATCTAAGGAAATTTGTTCATGATTCACCATTAGATGTTAAAACAGTAGTTCTGAAATTTGGATGTTGAGTCGAAATTGACTGTGGTCAGGAATTCAATTCGGATTGTTGATCATCGAGAGACAAACTCTCGATAATTTTAGGGAACTTATCCGAACTTGTGTTCAGATAGCTAGTGTTGCTTGTTAGGATAGACTGTTTGGTTGATTGTTAATATATGAATAATATGTATGTTTGAATGGTTGGTATAACGGCTTTTAAAATTATCTTTGTTTTAAATTTCGGGGACGAAATTCTTTCAAGGGGAGAGGAATGTAACGACCCTGGATTTTTGACCCCGTTTATTTTAATATATATTTAGGTTAATTAAATAAAAAGTAGTTTGATCATATTAAAATGAATGTGATTTTAGGATTATTGCTATTTATTTATATAAACTGTATTTTAAAAAGAAGATTGATTTGGAAATTTGAAATAAGCATCTCAATAATATTTATAATAAATTTATCTTATATAATTTGATTAAGATACTTTACTTTGTTTATATTTAGTATAAATAATACATATAGATAGTAATGTTTGAAAATTCTAAAATAAAGGATTCTTAACAATACTTTTGATAAAATTTACCTTATATGATTAAATTAAAATGTTTTACATTGCTAACATTTGATAAAATAATACATATGGATGATAATGTTTGAAATTTAAAATAAATCTCCTTATAATATTTATCTTACATTATTAAATTAAAATACTTTCTTTTGGTTAACATTTGATAGAAGTATCTATAGATGATAATGTTTAAATCTGATTTAACAATATAAGATATAACATACAGATAGATGATAATGTTCAAAATAAATATAAGTCAAACACATGTATATGATCTAATAATTGGTAGCTAAAATAAGGATATAAATAAATGTATAGAGCAAATATAAATCTCCATGTTGAACATAACTCAAGTATTGTTTGTCATAATTAAATACAAATATAAACACAAGCTAGAAATAATAATAAGACATATATATATATATATATATATATGTAAACATATCTTCATTTGCAAGACCAAGTGTTGCCTGCAAAGCATAGAATAAACCTGACAAGTATGTATGTAATTATTCCAACTAGAAGAAATGAACAAAAGTGTTATCATACAAAACATCAAATTGAAATATATTGTTTCCAAATAAAAATAACAAGACAAAATGAGTAGCTTCATATACAAGCCATGTTGACCTGTAAAAGTACAATCTTCAAGCAAATATCTTTAAAGCAGCCAAACATAATTATACTTATGTAAGCTAATAGAGATGCCTAAGTACTAATTACTATCATTCCAGCACACTATTATGTCAGTTCACAATATTTATAAGATCTGTTCTTATCAAAGCCAATCAAAAGAAGAAGAAAAAGCAACTGCACTAGTTACTACCTACCTTCCATACAACTGTTGTTCTCTTATATATATGAGAAACCCTTCTCTCTCCAGTTAAAGTTCGTTCTACAAGCTTATAACAAAATCTGAAAATAAAAACAAAGGAAGAGCAAGTTCAAAATTTTAATTCAAAAACAGAAAGCAGAGAGGATCTTAAGGCAGTTCAAACTTCTGCTTCAAAGCAACAAGGTTCCAAACTCAATGCTTTCTGTTTATATTCAGGTGAGTAAACATCAATATTTAAATTTTTAGGTTATTCATATTCAATAAAGGTGATTCATATATTTATGGTATGGAATCAGTTTGGCCTTTGAATATAAATCTGCAAATATTTGTGTTGTGCTCTGTTGTTTCTCTATAGTTGATGCAGATTACATGGCCGAACAAGCACTTAAGTTATTCTTATTTAAATTTGTGTTAGGCTTGTTTCCTCAACATAACAAATGCTAAAAAAACATCAAATAAGGTTATCGAAATAAATTAAACATGATCAGTAAATAATTTTTACTGGAAGCTTGAGATACAGGTAATCCAGAAAGACATTGATAAAATCCGATTGTTATAGAATACTAATTCAAGTTGATAACGTGAAGGCCTATGGTAAATAATGATTTTTAATACAAAAATGAAGATTTAGAGATGGGTAATTTAGGAGCAGTTAGTAATTGATTAAAATCTGCATTTTTACAAATTTAAGTTGTGTGAATCAATTTAAAGGGTTGAGATTTTAATGGAAGCAGGCATAAACATTTAGAAGGTTGCGGAAAATTGTCAAATAAATTTTTCATTGGGAAAATTTAAGTAACAAGATCAATTTAGGGTTTCATGTTATATTTTTGAACAGGGTAGTAATATGACGAATTTGTCATCTCTGTGTGATCGAGCTTCACGTGAATCAGGGGGTGGAGGCTGGATGTGTCGTTGTGGCTTGGGTTAAATTTGGGCGTCTCCGGTGACCTCCATGGCGATCGCGAGCCGTTTGTTGTTGATCCTGTGTACTGTTTTTTCCTAGCTATAGACAAATTTTTAGTTTCGATCTTTATTCGAATTTTTTGGATTTGTGTTCGATTAAGATGTTGGTTTGGGGTTTGCTGGAAGTTGTGCAAATTGCCGGAGATGCGCAGAACCACCGTGCACGTGCACGGTGGTGATGGGGTGGGGGTAGCGTATCTGTGGTGACGTGGAGGAGTCTGCCTCGAGTCGTGCTCGAGAGAAAATGGTGGAAGCTTCGGGTAGATCGCGTGCGTATAAGATTAGCCTGATGCGTGAATCTGTAATTTGGTCTAAACTTAAACTACAGTATAAAAAAAAAGGGAGAAGAAGTAAAGGAAAGGGCTCGGGTGTTTTGATGTTTAACTCGGAGCCGTACTCGAGTTTTCTACAGAGCAGACTCGGTTATCATAAATTGCAGTAATGCATATTAAGATGAAGTTAAGAATTTAATTAAAATTTAACTGATGGGATAAGATTGGAATATAAGTTTACATTTTTAGTTAGTATCTTAAAAATGTTTTAACACTTAATTATCGTACAGTGATTAATTTAAGTAAAAATGAATTTAATTAACATTTTATGTTGAAAGTTAAAATTTATTGGATTTCAAAATTTAAAGAAGAGTTTTAAGTCTTAATTAAATTTAATGATAATTACTTAATTATCTTAGAAAACAATTTAGAATAATTACTTTTTAATTGTAATTAGTAATCGATCAATCGATGTTTGAGTAATAAATGAAATTGCAATTAACTACTTAAGTTAATTCAAGAATAGTTAATAGTCAATTAATTAAGTAATTTAACTACTTATTAATAAATGATTAATTAGATAATTAGCAGTAAGTAAATAGGTAAGTAAGTTTCATTTATTAATAAACAAGGTTATTGATAAAATGGTTAATTAAAGTTAAACAAAAGTATTTAATTAAATGTTGTGGATAATATAAGTAATTAATGAAATAATTAAGATTTAATAGCTGATTTAGAAATGATTAATTAATTAAATAATTTGAAATGGGAAAAAGTGATTACTTGATAATTAATAATCAGTTAAACATGTTTAAGAGGTAAATTCTCAAGTAATTAATTTAAATTTAATTAATTGCAATGAGAATTTAAAGGTAACTGCTTATGGATTGATGTTAAATATCTGATTTTGCTATTTATGTGATGATATTTTTTGATGCTCTGTGATATGTTATGATATACCTATGATGCTTGTATATGTTTATCTGTGATAAGTGTCGTGCTAACTCAATTGTTGAATTTAAATTATTTAAACTGTTAAGTTAATTAGACAACTTGGCCCTTAAAATGGCGTTTGGATTCGATGAGACCGGGATCGGAAGAATCAAATTTGATTCTACGAAAACCATATCGATCCAATTTAAACGTTAGGTCGTGAATCCTGAAATGAAGAAAGAGATGGTGTATTCAGAATGCAAGGGTTATCGTCGTTGACTCTGAGGGTGATTCCAAAACGAGTGTGACGAGATAATGCCTTCGGTTTCGTTCGAAGCCGGAACGAACTTGTATGGATTGAATGCTTCCATCACATCATCAGGCGGACGATGAGCATTCTAAGTGATATGTTCTTTAAGATAATCGCAGCCTCAAGCCTCATCAACCGGGAATGGCTAAAACAGGGGAGATGCAGCAAGGTTAGGTGGGTCATGCCCAAGCAGGATAAGATATTTCCCCTGTCTAGATGTCCCTTTTTATTTGGCTTAGTGGGTGGTTGGTCGCGCCAACCATGGGGTTTATCTTGCTCGGGACTATTCAGTAAGGAATGGTTCCGGCCTTGTGTTGCAGGGGTCGGGAGTGATCCTCGGTATGGTGATCTAGGCCCTGTACTGTGACGGGCGGTACCTCAGTAGCCCTGCCATTGTTGGAAATCCATTTTCCCTACGAGACCCTACGGTTTTGATTTGTATTACCCACTTTTGTGGCTAGTAGCTGGAATTTAATGAATGTAACAATTTCGGGTATTTTCTATTTACTTGAAAACCCTAGACACTATTATAATATCACATGATTTCCTATGAAATGTTTTGGTTAGCGTAAGGTAAAAACTTACCTGTATTTATTTGTGGGGAGTCTTACGTGATACCTTTATTTTCAAATGTTTTTCAAAGTTAAACAATTTAAACCGTTTACTCATACCAGACCCATGTATGACCCGAAGTTTATATTTTGTGTTTTCATAAACTCTTGGGTACTCAAATTTTTATGAGTAGCCAAGTGATAGGTTTCGGACTTTGATTTCTGGAGGAGCTTGGAGCTGGAGTTTCCAGACGTATGTAGCTATCTATCTAGTTCTGCTGTGTTAGTTGATGTGTATTATACTTCTGATGTATACAGTGATAGATGTATGTATATGATTGTCATGTGTATTGATATTGTATAACTCTGATATATGTAAAATTTTAAAATATTTATGTGATATATTATATTTTGTTCCGTTCCGCTGTGAGATTCTGATGCTGTTGTTCTTTTCTTTCTCTTTCTCTTCTATTTCTATCCCTTTCTTTCTAAATGATGATACGTCTTTCTGGTAGTAGAAGGGCGGGTCGTCACACTTAGCAATTCTTTGCTAAATCTTTTGTGAATGATTTTAAAAGAATAATTAAGTTATTTAAAGATGATTTGGAAGTTGTAATATGAGTTTGAATAAATGGTTGAGAGAAATTGGTTGTAACACTTAAAGAAAAAGTGAAGAATATATTTTTTTGGCAAGGCCAGCCGGTTTTAGAGTGGACCGTCCACTTTTTATTACGATCGTTGAAATACAAGAGTAAGGTAGAGGCACCTTAACTACTATAATAGAAAGAAGAAAATACAGCACAGGAGTATGACAGACATGCCACAGCTACAAAAAATAAATAACGTGACTAGTTCTCCTCCGAAAAGGAAGAATCACCAACGTCATCATCCACCTGGGAAGGAACCAGAGAGCCATTCCCAAGAAGACCAAAATAGGGGCGAAATAGAACAGCCAGAGAAGGATCATAGATCACAGCATCGGAAACGTCGAAAAGTGAAGAATATTGAATATAATAACAAACTGAGTATGCGGAAACGAATAGTACATTTGTCCCGCCTGTGAGATCTGGGATGATAAAACAAAGTGTTTAACTAATGTTAGGGATGGAGTAATCAGTGCCCTGAACTTACCTGGCCTATGTTTTCTCTTCTTAGGCGAGGGGTGGAACATATCGAAAGGAAAGCACGGATGCTCCAAAAAGATCATATTAAAGTTTTTCCAAGTTAGAAGACAAAGATATTCATAATGTAGGACTACTTGCCATTAGTCCCTGGAGGTGAAACTTGCCATTAGTCCATGAAGGTGAAATTTACCATATCTAAGATGGCAGTAGTACTATGTTATGAAAATCTTCGATTTGCAAGAATATGATTTGAAGTTAAGAAAGAAATCTTTGATTAAGATTTAATGAATGGTTTGGAAAAGTTTTCCTCGGCAAAATTTAAAGAGTGATTTGGAATTATTCCAGGATTTAAGAAAGGTTTAAATAAACCAAATGATTTGATAAATGAGGCTTAATGATTCCATATACATTTGAAAAGAAAATGGAATAAATTGAAAAGAATATATCTAAGAAAGATATTTGATTAGATAAAAGATGAAGTAATTGATTGATGATTGATATCCATGTATGAACTCAACATCTTTTAAAGCGATGGTGGCTTCGAAGGAACCGGAGTCGGATTTGGTTGATTCCTATCCGAAAACCACTTCGAACCAATGTATACGTTCGAAAGTGAAGACATGTTGAAGACATGTTGAAGATGATGATTATTGAAGACCGTGGATCTTCATAGCGTGAAGACTGCTTGTTGAACATGCTCTGGTTGGCCACCATTATAGAGTTATTTATAGTAGTAGTCTCCTCGTGATGGAGATTTTTTCGGATTTCAAGGGCTTCTCGCCTAGTAATGGCCGAGGAAAGTACCTTCGGCTTCATTCAATCCTAGAATGAACTTGTATGGACGAATGTTCGACATTGCATTTCTGAGACACAACGTTTGTCTTTTACAAATGTACATCAGTGGTGGCGGAGAAGGCAACTTCTCTTAGCTTAACACCCTCCCAGAGACATACGAGCTCAAGGGTTGTATTTTCGTAGGAGTCAAATATTGATCAAAGGAATGGTAGTGTGGCATTCGAAGTGGAACCTGTTATGATCAAAGCGTGGTTTTGTATGAAAAGCGTGCTTTGAAGAAATTGATCGTAGCTTTGCGAGCCTCACACCTCGGTTATGATGGGATTCTATGTGGTCAAATGTATGCTCGCATTTCAGATAGTAGTGGTTTGGGTTATCAGATGTTTTGATCCCTAGGTACCAGATACGTCTGGGCCTCAAGGCATTTATTGCCCCATGTGGATAAAGTGGTTAGCTTGAGAAAAGCAGGGAACTACCAGTTATCATTTGTAATGTAGCAAGTATAGTTTCCAAGTGACTAGTTTGAGAAAAGCGATTAAGGAACCGTGGGAACTATATTTGTTATGCGTGGATCGGAGAAAAGGTCACTAGTTTCCTACCATGTTGGAAATCCAAACCCAATACGATATTTACGGTTTTGATTGCATTCCCAAAATAGCTGTAATGACTTGCAAACATTTTAGCTACCCCTTTTTGGTATCATATATTCCGTTGACCTAGTCCGGATATATTACCTTAGACTTAGTCCAGATATTGATATCTTATTTGAATAAGTTTATTTGAAAAGTATTTTCAAAAGAATGTCATTAAAAAAATATCAAGTGTATTTTGGTATGAAGTGTTTTGGTTATCATAAAGTAAAAACTCGTCTGTGTTTATGTGTGGGCGTGGTCTTATGTGATGCCCTTCTTTTCAAAGGTTTTGATAACATAGTCATTTTAAAAGTTCAAGTATCTCACGCTGGTTTATCAAGCCTGATTCGAGTATTTTTAATACTCGGGTCAGATCCGAGTAGTTTCAGTTTTAGTTAAAGACGGTTGGAGTTTCCAGAGGAGATCTTCATCATCGTATGGACGTATTCTACCATCCGCTTTGCTTTGTGTATTTTGTTTGATGTTTGTCAGCAATTGTAAGGACATAACTGTCCAAGCTGAATTTAGGTTAGACTCTGATATTGTATTTAAAATTTTCCGCTGTAAAGATTATTATTGAAATAATATATGTTATTCCATTCGTGTGAGATTCTTTTTTGTCTTTATTTTTCTTTCTACCCTTAATGATCCGTCTTTTCGTGCAATTTGAGTTGGACATGTGAGGTTTATTGTCGATTCGAAGGGTATGGAAAAACGTTTCGTTACATTTGGTATCAGAGCTGAAGGTTAAGCGAGAACCTTGACTTTGGCTGGGTAAAGACTCATCAGAGATAGAGTTAGTGATACCCTAAGATGAGTAACTCATTAGAGATAGTGTTAGTAACACCCTAGAATGAGTTTGAGTGTATTATATATGAGTGCGTATTTATTATTTGATAAGAAAAATATTTTGTGTTGATTTATCGGTTGAACGGTTTATAAATTCTGGTCGATATGGAAGTACAACTGTATCGATAGGTATTTCTAAACTCTTAACAAGGCATATCGACACACTGTTTAGAAAAGATTATATTTTGCATATAAAGGAATGTCTTTCAAAGGATATAAAATTTTGTGTGGTTAGGGAAATTTATAAGATACATTCCCTTAGGGAAGTCCCATGGATAAGGTCTTGATTCGTCTAGTGATAATTAAAATAATCTTTTAAGTATCAATCATATATTGGCTTGGGCAAACGGTGTTGAGCACTTAGTAAATTATTCTTCTTGTCATTGGAGGATGAAGGCAAGTTCAAATCCAAAAAAGTTGAATTAAGTATTTGGATAAAAAAATAAAATGGAAATGTTATAAACAATTCTAATCTTGGGATATCACTTAGGGGCAGAATGGCTTATAATATGTCGAGTCATAAGTTTTGGATGACTCCAAAGCAAGCTCGAAGAGCTAGTGCACAAAAAGAAGCAGAAGAAAAAGCAAAACTAGGACCCTTTGCTGACACTGACTGTTATTATTGCGGTAAGAAAGGACATTATGTGGTTATGTGCAGAGAAGGGAAAATAAAAATTCTGATCGGGATGATAATCTGTTTCAAGTGTAAAGAGAAGGGTCATTTTCTACATAAATGTCCTAAAACCAAGAAGAAACCAAGAATTAAAAAGAAGAAAATGGGCTGCTACCGATGCAAGAACCTATGACACGAGGTCAAAGATTGCCCCCAACGTACTTGTATTTGGTGCTTTCAAGGGAAACACTTAATGAAGGACTGTCCAAGAATGAAAGTGGTTAATTTAGGCCCCTAAGATAAAACACCGTCTACCTCAAAAGGAATTCAAGAATAGTACATAGTAGTCTAAGTATCTATATAATGGTAGTATGTCATATGCTGTATTTCCTAGGAAAGTTATCTCTGAAACTTTGTAATGCTAGTTAACGTTGGAAATGGATGTATGAATATGATGTTAATTAATAAACTTCCTTTTGATTATCCTCTCGATGCACTTCTTCAATCTTATATGCGATCAATTCTAATAAGATATTTAGAAATAAAAAGTTCAAAGGAATATTAGAAAGAAATGGCTTTATAAAAAAAGTATTTAAAGATTAGAAAAATTATTTAAAAATATATTGTATGAAATAAAGAAAAGGATGAAACTATGGAAATTTATCATAGTCTTTTGAAAAAGTTTAAAGAAATAAAGGAAAGTTATTTAAACTTAACATAATTTTGGAAATGAAATCTATAATAAGATGTATTAGCAAAGAAAAACTCATAGAGAGCTTAAATAAAATTTTAATGATATTTTCCAAATAAAAGATAATCTATTTCTTTAGAAAAGGAGATATAACTATTCTGCATAAATATTTGAAAATTTGTGAAATGGTTTCATAAAAGATTTTTAAAGATAAGTTATCTTTTAAGTGAAAAATGGTTTCTTTAGAATATTTTTCTTTAATAAAAATATTTGAAAATAAATAATTAAGGGGATTATATAAAGAAGCACCTTTATAAAGTGATTGATCTTAAGATAAAGTTTTTATGAAAGGTTTTGAAAGTTAATAAATACATATGTTATATGTAAATCATTTCGTCACACAAATTTTGAACTAAGATTCAGGTTCGGAACTTTGAGGTGTTTACACTGGTCCGAAAAAAGATTTATCACTCGTTCTTGACTGCGAACATTGATTAGGGTTTATGGTTGGGTACTTGAGTTTTCTATCATAGTTGAGAGCTATGCAAGGAAAGCAAAGGTACCTGAGCAAAGAGGCTGATTAAAGTCCGCACTAGAGAAACGGGGGATCGATACTAGTTCGGAAATTAAGTTTTGTATTCGAATATGAGATCGAATAAAATATTTCATACGGATGATCTATGTATATTATAAAGATAAATGTTTTGGGCAAACTTTTGTTTGGGTAATTTCGAGGACAAAATGCTTTTAAGTAGGAGAGAATGTAATGATCCGTAATTTCGCTACTTCGAAAATGAGATATTTCGTTTGTTTTAAATTTAAAAAGGTTTAAAAGTTAGATAAACAAGTTATATATAATAGATAATACTAGAGAAATTATTTATTCTTGTAGTTGATAATTTAAGAAGTACAAATTTGAATTTTACAACAAACCAACAAACGTTAAGTTTTATTAAAAATAAATAAATGCTTAAATAAATAGGTTTAAATGTTTATTTAAAAAGATAAATCTTATTGAAAACATCTAATAAAGATAATAAAAGTATATTAAAATATTTATAAGTATGTTAATAATCGTTTTACAAAAATAACTAAATTTTGTCGCATTTTGTCAGTTTTACATACACCGTAAAATTAGAGATTTTGATATTATTTGAATATGATTTTAATATATAAAGAGGCATGTTTTAATTTATATAAAGAAGTAAAAATTTCATTTTTAAATTTGGTTTACATAATAAATAGTTTAACTAAAACGTCAAAATGTGACCGTAAAACATTTTGTCTAAAAACGACGTTTTGTCGATTAAAAGTTGTCGCAACGTCGCCGCACCTTTATTTTCTTATATAGGAACATATACTCAAATAGTATAAGTATTTATTAATTTACAAATCAAGTTTACTTTTACTAAACAAGGTTAGAAACTTCTAGAAAACAATTTTAAAAAAAATAAGCACAAAAAGACAAAAATGTCATTTCAAAGCAAAAAACAAAACATCAAATCAAATAAATATAATTATTACTTACTTTACTTAATATCTAAGTGAAAATAACATAAAGTAATGATTTGAAATGTGATGTTAAGTGTTGAAAAAAATAAGATTACTTCATAAGTAAGTAAGGATATTTTGGTCTTTTTACAAAATATTATTTTAATCCAAAAACTTTTCTATAAATAAGACCACCATTCTTCCACTTTATTTACACATTTATACCTTCTTCTTCCTCCTCCTTGAAGCTCTCTTTAATAGTTTATTCTTCTCTTCCATATCCTTACTAACTTTTTCAAAATCATATCAAATCAACTTCAAACACCACCAAACTTTGCCAAAGACCTTAGAATACTATTTAAACATGGTTTAGCATCTAAGAAGTAAAGAAATGATGAAGAAAGGAGTGGAATAGGCAAGGCCAAACCTAGGGAAGGAGGAAAGCAAATTCGTAAAGCTTCGGAGCAAGAAAAAGAGAAGGAAGTGCTGCCGGAATCAAAAGGAAAGTCTACGGAAAAGATTTGGTGAAGATAATAGGATTTAAGTGAAATGTTGTTGCAAATGAATGTTGGTAGGAAGAATTGGTTAAGTTAAAGGTGAGTACTCTTATTTACTAATTAATCCATAAGTTATTTCAAGTAAAATGATTTGAAAAGTTTAAATATGTTAAATGAGTGTTTGATAAGTTGGTTGCAAATTGGTTGATTATGTGATTGATTATGTGGTTGATAACTTGTTTGGTAAATGATAAGAGAAATGATTAGTAATTAACCATAGTTAATTAAATGAGAATTAAATCCATACAAATGTGTGTATGGAAATTATTTAGCCTCTTAATGATTTCAGAATATCTAAAAAATTTGAAAATGATATTATAATAATATAATATTATAATATAAAATGAAATGAAAAATGAATTTGAAATGATGGAAATGTTGTTTAAAATGAGTTTAAAATGATTTAAATTTTTTTATAAACATTTAAAATTGTTTCCAAGAAGTTTGAAAAGAAATTGACAAACAAGTCAAAACTATGCGCGTCGTGTAACGGTAGTTCGCGATTTCGCGCAATAAAAGTTAAATGTGTGTACAAAGTGAAATATAGCTCGGAATTCTTCGAGATAAGAATTTTTCGGTCTATTATATCCATAGTTTTTCAACGAAGAAAGAAAATCAAGATTTCATTAAGTAGATTTTGAAATATGTCCAAAACAATTTTCTAAAAACATCGTCGTTTTGCAGTTCGGAATCCAAAACAGGAATTCTTTATAAATGATATTTTTTAAAGGATTTAAAAATATGGAATAAATTTGATAAATCTATTTAAATGATTTAAAAGAGATTGGGATTGGAAAATATGAATTTTCAAATATTTAAAAGTTGTTTAAATCAAATTAGCTTATATAGCACTTTCTATAGCACTTTTCTGCTACGAATTCTATAACTTTTGAAATGCAGTTTTAAACTTATCAATTCTTTGCTAAATCTTTTGTGAATGATTTTAAAAGAATAATTAAGTTATTTAAAGATGATTTGGAAGTTGTAATAAGAGTTTGAATAAATGGTTAAGAGAAATTGGTTGTAACACTCAAACAAAAAGTGAAGAATATTGAATACAATAACAAACTGAGTATGCGGAAACGACTAGTACATTTGTCCTGCCTGTGAGATCTGGTATGATAAAACAAGGTGTTTAACTAAGGTTAGGGATGGAGCAATCAGTGCCCTGAACTTACCTGGCCTATGTTTTCTCTTCTTAGGCGAGGGGTGGAACATATCGAAAGGAAAGCCCGGATGCTCTAAAAAGATCATATTTAAGTTTTTCTAAGTTAAAAGACAAAGATATTCATGATGTAGGATTACTTTCCATTAGTCCCTGGAGATGAAACTTGCCATTAGTCCTTGGAGGTGAAATTTACCATATCTAAGATGGTGGTAGTACTATGTTATGAAAATCTTCGATTTGCAAGAATATGATTTGAAGTTAAGAAAGAAATTTTTGATTAAGATTTAATGAATGGTTAGGAAAAGTTTTCCTCGGTAAAATTTAAAGAGTGATTTGGAATTATTCCAGGATTTAAGAAAGGTTTAAATAAACCAAATAATTTGATAAATGAGGCTTAATGATTCCATATACATTTGAAAAGAAAATGGAATAAATTGAAAAGAATATATCTAAGAAAGATATTTGATTAGATAAAAGATAAAGTAATTGATGATTGATATCCACGTATGAACTTAACATCTTTTAAAGCGATGATTGGCTTCGAAGGAACCAGAGTTGGATTCGGTTGATTCCTATCCGAAAACCACTTCGAACCAATGTATACGTTCGGAAGTGAAAACATGTTGAAGATGATGATTACTGAAGACCGTGGATCTTCATAGCGTGAAGACTGCTTGTTGAACATGCTCTGGTTGGCCACCATTATAGAGTTATTTATAGTAGTAGTCTCCTCGTGGTGGAGATTTTTTCGGATTGCAAGGGCTTCTCGCCTAGTAATGGCCGAGGAAAGTACCTTCGGTTTCGTTCAGTCCTAGAACGAACTTGTATGGACGAATGTCCGACATTGCATTTCTGAGACACAACGTTTGTCTTTTACAAATGTACATCAGTGGTGGCGGAGAAGGCAACTTCTCTTAGCTTAACACCCTCCTAGAGACAAACGAGCTCAAGGGTTGTATTTTTGTAGGAGCCAAATAGTGATCAAAGGAATGGTAGTGTGGCATTCAAAGTGGAACCTGTTATGATCAAAGCATGGTTTTGTATGAAAAGCGTGGCTTTGAAGAAATTGGTCGTAACTTCGCGAGCCTCACACCCCGGTTATGATGGGATTATATGTGGTCAAATGTGTGCTCGCATTTCGGATAGTAGTGATTTGGGTTATCAGATGTTCCGATCCCTAGGTACCAGATACGTCTGGGCCTCAAGGCATTTATTGCCCCATGTGGATATAGTGGTTAGCTTGAGAAAAGCAGGGAACTACCGGTTATCATTTGTATTGTAGCAAGTATAGTTTCCTAGTGACTAGTTTTAGAAAAGCGACTATGGCACCGTGGGAATTACGTTTGTTATGCATGGATCGGAGAAAAGGTCATTAGTTTCCTATCATGTTGGAAATCCAAACCCAATACGATATTTACGGTTTTGATTATATTCCCAAAATAGCTATAATGACTTGCTAACATTTCAGCTACCCCTTTTTGGTATCATATATTCCGTTGGTATATTCCGTTGACCTAGTCCGGATATATTACCTTAGACTTAGTCCAGATATTGATATCTTATTTGAATAAGTTTATTTGAAAAGTGTTTTCAAAAGAATGTCATAAAAAAATAATATCAAGTGTATTTTGGTATGAAGTATTTTGGTTATCATAAAGTAAAAACCCGTCTGTGTTTATGTGTGGGCGTGGTCTTTTGAGACATCCTTCTTTTCAAAGGTTTTGATAACATAGTCATTTTAAAAGTTCGAGTATCTCACGCTTGTTTATCAAGGCTGGTTCGGGTATTTTTAATACTCGGGTTAGATCCGAGTAGTTTCAGGTTTAGTTGAAGACGGTTGGAGTTTCCAGAGGAGAGCTGGAGTTCTTCAACATCGTATGGACGTATTCTACCATCCGCTTTGCTTAGTGTATTTTGTTTGATGTTTGTCAGCAATTGTAAGGACAGATGTTTATAACTGTCCAAGCTGAATTTAGGTTAGACTCTGATATTGTATTTAAAAATTTTCGCTGTAAAGATTATTATTGAAATAATATATGTTATTCCATTCGTGTGAGATTCTGTTCTGTCTTTATTTTTCTTTCTACCCTTAATGATCCGTCTTTTCATGCAATTTGAGTTGGACATGTGTGGTTTATTGTCGATTCGAAGGGTATGGAAAAATGGTTCGTTACATAACTTCTTTGTCGTAATTGCCCATAACACTTACTATTTCAGCTTTATACTCTAGATCAATCAGATCGTATGGACCACGATCATCAGGGACTACCTTGTGTATTAGGCTCTGCAAACTCTTTTGGTTAGTTCTATGATGTATAGTTTCCCCTTTCTCTTGGAGAATCATTCGTCCAGCTCTTCATTGTCTATATTCTCTCTTTGATGCTTTATTGGCATTTGTTTGAAGGCCGTCACTCTAACACTAGCAACCTACTCAACACCAGCATCAACCCCCTCATCAGGTACCATCTGAGTCACCATACTCAGCTTCTCAAATCGGTATCAAGTTGTGACGGCTCATTTCCAGGTTGTAAATTTTCAATTGGGGATTTCCTAAACCCATTTTTGATGTCCCAGCTTATACCCTTTCATAATCTACTTTGCATCTCTTCAATTTCTTTCTGATGATGAAGAACTCTCCTCTTTCAAGTTGGAAAATGATTATTCTCCACAACTCTTCCTTCGTCTTTAGGGTAACTGAGTCATCGAAGAAATATTTTCCTCCATTTGCTTTAGGAGACATTTTGACTCTCTTACATCTTTTCATAAATCTCTATCATCATTCAATACAAATCAACCCTGGTCACCATGTATGGTGCACTTGAAACTTTAGTAGCAACGGGTATACTTATTTCTTCTTCCTATTGACAGAATTCAATTTTAGAATCGTTGGTGGGTCTTAAGGCAGTTTATTTTTCCTTAGAATTCATAGGTGTCATAACCCTTCTGGACTTCTTTCAAATCCAATTAATCAAGAATCTTACGACTAAAATTTTCTAAATATGACTTGTGGATTTCTCAAATCCAAAGTTTCAAGGTAGATCTATGAGTGAGAATCTCAGAAGTTGTCAATGCAAGCACAAAAATGTTTGCGTCAAAAGTGGAACAAATACCCAATCGATTAATAAGCTGTGGTTACGGAAATAAAGAAACTAAAAGAGATAGAACACACAGAATTTATAGTGGTTCAAATAAGATCAATAGTCTACGTTCATTGTCAACATTGTTACCGATTCTTGCTTTCATTTACGATAGTGATTTTACAACTCAGATGCTTATAATACGGGTAAGAATTCAACACCGTGTCGGGGTAACATTTATTTATTCAGAAAGTAAGAAAAAAGACACCGTTTATGTGCATGCTTCCACCTATTTATAGACGGAGATCAACGAATTTGGCTCCGACATTTGCTACCCATGTTCTCCGCATCTGGTGGAAGCTTCAAAGGAAGATCTTAGTTAGAGCAATGTTTTCATGTCAACTCGATGCTGCACTTTATGTGCTTTGCTTTGTTTTGCCTCCAACTTCTTAAACAGGGCATGTTGACTCAGCATTCATGAATCGGTACTGAGTTGAAAGACATGAATCAGTACAGAATTATGACTTTAACTTGCAAATTTCCTTTTTTTTTCTTTCCATTACTTGACTTGTCTGAAGGATGGCTAAGTACCTTCTAGTGGCAAGCATTGTTCAACATCAATTTTTTAGGCTTCACCTAAATTCTAGTTTCCAGTTTTGTACCCCTAGACTTTTGGTTTCCTTCATGATCATTCAATGGTTCTAATTCATTAAGATATTGCTTATTTCAAAATTAGGATAACAAATATATTTAAATGAGGCTAATGATGATAGGATGTACTTTTACTTAATGGATTATTCTCCAATCAGGTGGAAAATTTTAAACTTCAGTTTTAAGAAAATCCGTTCTTTGTCTTTTAATGATTTTGGGGATTTGACATTTTGCAAAAATGTACTCAACTTAAGACCCATTACGTTTAAAAACCTGATATTAACTTTTGTATATACAATATTTTATTGCATATATAACAAAATTTTAGGGAATTTTCCAATATATTATTTTTCTATCTGTAAAACATTAATGATTTTAGTGGATAAATATTCCATATATGTTCACTCTTTCAAAAACCATTTTTAATTATATAAATTTAATAATATTTTACTAATGATGATGATGATGATAAGATGTATTTTCATAAAATCGGTTATTCTCCAACCAGTTTCAAATTTTCTTAATTAATTTTAGCCAGTTATAAGTATTCTGATCTCTCTCAAATTTCGAGAAAAAACTACAAATCTATACTAAATCAAAGTATCTTATAGAAAACATTTTATAAATTTATATTCTTTTGTAATAATATTTATATAGAGGAAAAATATGATGAATCAAATACTAAAAATTCAAATATCGGGAGAGAAACGTAACAAGTTTAACGATAAATATAAAAATACGATAAATAAAGGTGTAAAGGGATGACCGACGAGTCTTAAAAAAAAGAATATGTTGACCATAGTTAAAATCACATACAAGAAGTTTAAAATATAAATAAACCCATATTTTTAAAGTTTGACATTAGCATATATAGATCTATGTGATATAATTAAAAGGAAATAGCTAAAGAATTTAGAATAATAAAACAATGTAGTCTTTTAAAATAAAGATTGAAAAATTCAAATTCCAATTCTTTTCGATATCCAAAGAGCCATGCTTTGCTTTTAAGCTTTGAAAAAGTATGCACTGAAACTACAAGACAACACATATTCCACACACACACAGATATATGTGTGTGTGTGTGTGCGCGCGCGCGCGCGTGTGCGCATGCGAATGTGCAGTTAGCAAGAATTTAACCCTTGGCCTTGGATGTGAGCACCTTTTGACCTAACTTACTACACCACCATTGGGGGATATACAAAGCTCCACTTATCTATAACAATGAATAGACTCTTACTTAATGTTAATTTAATGATAATATAGGCTAGACAACATATAGACATCTTATGCACTTTAGGATGCAGACATCATGTAAGTTCTCAAAAGCAAAGCTATGAAGTATAAGGTGCTTGAGAATATAAAGTTAAGAAACTATAAGTGAGGTTGAAAGTGGAACTCAATTTTTAATTATGTGGATTTTTGTTCAATTCCCATCCTTTTCATGCAGATTAATAAAAATGCCATACAATACATATCTAAACTGCCATGTATCCATGAACAATGTCATTAAAAAGTAAAAGTAAAATCATCGAATGTTTTAGAAGTTGACATTATTGGAACAGGTCCATTGGCAACACGATTAAAAGGGTGAATTTTTATTAAATTTCACAACATATTATCTTGTATTTGTAACATCCCCTATTTTGAAATCTAAAGATGAAACCTCCATGTGCTGCAGTCATCTTAGGATTAACTTTCAATGACATAATGAGATTAGTGTTTTTTCAAGGTTTTAAATAAACAAAGCAACTAAATACATTTCATTGCACATAACTATCATTATAGTCTTTAAATTTTCATTAAACCTAAATGTGCCAATGTAAGGATCAAATACAAATATAACGTAGGTAATAGTGTCATGATCGATATATGGAGATGCCGACATGAACACTTATATGTCGAAAATAAAATAGCTTTTATTCACTATAAACTTAGTGCTTTGTCTTTAGTGTTTTTTATTCATATTTCCAAAGCTACCCATATTTTCTCATAAATTCAACATGTTCGAATGAGTACCAATGAGTTTGTAGAGAAAGCAAAAATAAAAATATGGATCAGACATAAATTTTGGTATGAGTAATTACATTACCCAAAGTATAATATACAGCGAGACCATGCCGCTAAAGATGAACAACATCAACTCGTTAATATGAACCATAAATACAAGTCACTTAATCATACGAAAGTGTGCCCTACACTTATTGCCATGAATAGGTTTTATAGTCACTTCTTTTAGCTTGTCTCTTAAGCCAGAACCACAAACATTGGCTTTGATAATAACAACCAAATAAATATTGGTATAAATGAAGCATGACATATTAAAGGAAATACAGGAAATAATCAAGTATAAATGTAGTATACTAATAAGACAAATATAAGAATTCCAATGCAAGAGCAAGTAGATTTAGAGGAATCAAGGAGATCAAAGGAACAAAGGAGATTCAAAGGCAACGCTAAAAGATCACACGAGACTGAAGGAACAAAGACTGCAAGAATATAAAACAACAATTAGTTGGATCTAAAGTATATCGAGTCATAAAATTTATTGTTAGCCTATAGAAATTCTTTGAATTCTCTCTTTTAGAAACTATTTATTTTATTCCCCATAATCATTTTACATATTTTCCATTTTGGTTTTTACAAGTTATAAGAGTTAAAACAATTTTTATAATGGAATTTTCATTATAAACTAGGATATGTCGACATATCCTCGAAAGCATGTCGACATACTAGTCGTAGGATGCGATTTTTCATTCTAAATGAAAATGAATGAACACTTCCTTTCGCCATTCGTAAAAAGTCACTTCTGTTCATCTTCTATATAAATGCATTGGAAAACAAATTTTTAATAGAATTCTCTATCATCTTTCTTAATTTCTCATTTTTTAGAAAAGTCATTGTTATCCATCTTTTTACCAAGCAGTATACGGACAAACCTAACAAATCAAATTTGGAGTTATCAAGGTAGGCTACCCAAAGAGATACCCTAAAAGTCCATAAATCAAGCACAATCAGAGCAATGGGACAAAAACAAGGCCAACTCAAGAGTTTGGGGTCAGCAATTCAACCAAGTGTTTGATTGGTACCGATCCAATATCGTGGATTGGTATCGATCCACAAATCTAGGCCAAATCATGCCCCCACTCCAATTACATGCCAATGATAATGCTAGAAGCCCATTTCAAGTATTTTTTGTTGTTTCCGTACAATTCTGTGTCGATCTCCATGAGCACTCAAATATAGCAACTTAGCTCCTCCACAGATCCATCATTTAAATTAAAAAACAAGCAAATAATGGTAAAACAGGTATGGAATCATGAACCTAACTAGGAGTCGAGCTTTAAAGACCAATTTGACTACCTCATGGATCGATGCCGATCCAAGCCCATGGATTGGTGCTGATCCTTTATTTTTGGTAAGGTGGCATCTATATTTTCTGAAGAACTAGTTTCGGGCATGGAGAACGAGGTGAAGATCTTTAGGCGAGATTTTAGGCTTCCTATCTCTATAAATAAAATTATAGGAGGGTATGGCTGATTTCTAAGGATCTTTTTGGCTCTCTATCTTGGATTTCATACAATCACACTTGGATTTATACCGATCCAAAAGGCATTTATATCGGTCCAAAAGGCATTTATATGGCGAGATTTTAGATTTCATGCAATCACACTTGGATTTATACCAATCCAAAAGGCATTTATACCGATCCGTAGAAGTGTACTTGAAAAACAAATTATAATAAAAGGAAACTTGAAGTGGATTTAGGCTGGAGTATATAAATCTTGTGTGTTCTACTTCTCACTCGTTTTCATTTACTTTCTTCCCTTTTTATTGTTTACTCAATCTATTAGGTGTATGTACCATTTTCAGTTCAAACATTTTGGTGCTTTAATAGAGAACCATTTGAATTTGTTGATTTAAGACTTGGAAAGATTTAAGATGAAACGACAATCTGCTAGAAAGACTACCATTGGAGAATCAACAAGGGGATAGTCAAGAGGCATTCTCAGAGCCAACCATCCATCCATCTATATAAGCAAAGATGATATCAAAAAGATTATGAAAGAAATACAAAAGTGATTGATAATTTGATAAGAAGAAACGATAAATGAGTTATTTTGAAGGATAGGATAACAAGGAATAACCAGAATCACTGCAAACTAGAATCAAGAACCTGAAGTCAGAGCGTAGGCACTTGAAAGTAGAGTGGAACAAGCTGGAGCAAATCCCACACTAACAATATGGATCGGTACCGATCCCCATGCATAGATCGGTACTAAACCACAAGAACTTGAGGGCATGGGTAATCTTGGCTTAGTTGGAAAGGATGCTCAGAGATAAAGCAAAGCTAACGAAAATAACGCCCTTATGACTTGGGGGAATGATCGATTTGAATCAAGGATGAGCTTTAATACTTGGAACAGATGACATTGGATCCAGAGTGGCAAATCGAAATAAGAATGCATTACAGCAGGAGCTGGAACCAGGTGCTTGCCATTGGAATGTGGGGGCAGAATGAAGTTATGGATTAGAGATTTCCAGTGGATGATAACCCTATGATCGGGATAGATGAGGGTCAGGTTCGATTCCTTTACTCTAATTTAAATAACTGGTGCAATATAACCTCAGGTTGCTTCATGTATACACGATCCTAAATGGTCCCTAGGCATGCTCTGAATTAGATGTCTAAGATGGCTATTTAGAATACTTATATAATACTAACCTCGGATTGCTTACACGTGTACGGGATCCTGGTTGGTCCATATGCATGCTCTAAGTTGAAAGTCTGAAGACAACCTTGGTAGGATTGGATATATGCTGGATGCGCTACTTAGAATCCATGGGTGATGGCCAAAAATGATTAGGAAAGACCAATGAAGATTGATGACCCCTTAGAATTAATTAGGATTTTATAAACCACTTGAGCGTGATGACTGATATTGATCGTTTTAAGTCTCATCCGAAGAGACAGGGTCGAAGTAAAGAATGCATATCCCCTCACCAAAGAGAGAGCAGATGGACTTATATTACATTAATCACATTAAGTCCTGGCCAAAGAGCTGGGATAAGAGCGAAAGGTGTGAGTTCCCTTGCCAAAGAGCAAGTGGATGGACTCATATGATATTGAATGCGTTATATTCCATCCAGAGAGATAGGATCAAAGTGCAAGGAGTAGATCACTTCGCAGGAAAGCTATTAGACAGACTTTCTTGTCGTTGAGTCCCCTCACTAGAGAGTGAGCAGATTGGGCTTAGCAAGGGTCTAGAAAACCATGGATTTTATCGCTATATACCCCGATCGATGAGTCGGCACTAGAGTGCAGATGATAGGTCACTTCACTAAAGAGCGAGTGGATAGGCTTTCTCATCGCTAAGTCCCTTCATTGGAAAGCGAATGGATAGGACTTAGAAAGGGTCCAAAGAAAGCATGAATTTATTTATCAATCCAGATAGATCATGAACCTGATTATCGGTCTGGAGAGACCATGGATTTCCATATCGGTCCAGAGAGACCATGGATTTGATTAACGATCTGAAGAGGTATGGATTTGACTATCAGCCCCAAATGGCCATGGATTTGATTAACGATTCGAAGAGACCACTAATTAATTATCGACCCTAAACGACCATGAATTCAATTAACTCTTTGGAGAGATTAAAGGTTTAACTATCGGCCCTGAATGGCTATAGATTTGGTTAAAGATTCAGAGAGATCGTCCCCTCCACTTAAATAGTAAACGATCCGAAGAGATCGTCCCCTTGGCTCAAATATTAAACTAAATATAAAAAAATAGAGAGAGAGAGAGAGATCACATATTGAACTGAATTTAAAATGACCCAGAGAGATCGTGCATTAAACTGATTATAAAATGACCCAAAGAGATCGGACCTTACAGAAGATACCGATTTGACAATAGGATTTGAACGCCTTGTAATTAGAGTTGAGCTAAAAAATCCCGGATGAACATAAGATGATTTTAATATACGATGTAATAACTCCAAATGAAATCGAAATGGTGATGATCTATAGACTATGCTTAGGCATAGTCTAGAGTCTATAACAGGTTTGGAATAACCTTTAATTTACAAGAGAATGAAAAGGAATAGGATGATTCATAATAAATTGATCAGCTGATAACCAAAAAGTTCCACTACTAATATCCCTTTGACTTCAAAATTTGTTTTTGAGCAAAGCATGCCTTTCATTCGAAAGGCATGCTTTCGGAGGGGGCAAATGTTATCTCGCCTTTTGACCTGACAGTGTATAGACAAACTTGACAACTCAAACTTGGGGTTATTAAGGCAGGCAGCCAAAAAAGATAGCCCATAAACCTATGAAGCATACACAATCAGAGCCATGGGACAAAAACAAAGCCAACTTAAGAGTTTGGGGTCACCGATCCAACATCATGGATCGGTATCGATTCAAAAATCCTTGCTAAATAATGCCCCCACTCCTACTACCTACCAATGATAATGGTAGAAGTCCATTTCAAGCATTGTTTTATTGTTTCCATGCAATTCTGTATCGAATTCCACGAGCACTCGAATCAGCCATTTGGTTCTCCATGAATCCATCATTTAAACTCAAAAACAAGCAACTATTGGTGCAAACAAGTATGGATCATAAAGCTAATCGAGAGTCGAGCTTAAGCAAAGAATCCACAACGACCAATTTGACTACCTCATGGATTGTACCGATCCAAGCACACGGGTCGATACCGATCCATGATTTTTGCTGAGGTTACACCTATGTTTTCTGGTGAACAGCTCCAAGGCATGGAATGAGGGGACATCTTTAGGCGAGATTTTAGGCTTACTACTTTATAAAGAGGAGGCTAGGACTCATTTCTAAGGATCTTTATTAGCTCTCTTTTACTTTATTTTCTTGTAATCACACTTGGATTTATACCAATCAGAAACAGGTTTATACTGATCCGTAAGAAATGTATTTGAAAAATAGAGTAGAATAAAATGAAACTTAAATTGGACGTGGGCCGGAATATGCTGGAACACTATAAAATCTTGTATGTTCTATTTCTTACTCAATTTCCATTTACTTTCTTCACTTTTTATTCTTTACTCGATCTATTGGATGTTTATGCCATTTTTAGTTCAAACATTCATATTGCTTACATATACTTCTGCTTTGCAAATTTACTCTCTTTCTCTCTATTTTTCATGGATTTGCAATTTACTAAAGAGCCAGAGAGTTTACGCTTAATTCTCTATCATTTACTCATGGATCTCATCCTATTCGTCAAGGAAATCAAATTATATTGATATTGGAGGTCTAGAGAAGTTGTGTTAAATATTACTTGAAGTTATGATCGAAAGATTCGATTTCTTGTATTATTACTCTACTATTTGTTTATAAAGATGTATTTTTTACCTATATAAAGTCAGGATATAAAAGCAAAATTGGCCACTGTTGGAAAGTCAAGAGGTCTAGTTTTCTATCACCCATGAAAGTGCAAATGGTTAAGTGTGTCCTACTGCCCATAGAAAATTAGGATATGTATTACTTATCACCTACTTCAAAGTCAAATTGTGAAGGTTTGCTTGCCACCCATGAAAGTGAAAATTGGTTATAGTGATATTTTGTACGAGGTGTAGGACTAGATGTAGGATGAGGAATATGAATCGGTCCTATACCGATCCTATAGATATATTTCTGATTCAGAATTTTTTTGCAATCAATAAGTTATTTTAGGTTTAAGATACTGAGTCTGAAACTGATACATGTAATTCGTTATAAGGACTTAAACAAGTAGTATACGGAAATAGGTGAAACAAGACTTAAAGCTGCTGATGGACCTCTAATAGATGCAACTGCGGACATTATCAAATGAGTTAGGTTTAATTTTGAAATGGTTGCTATTATGTTAACATTTGTATGTGCAATAATTTCTGTATCAAGATTATCTAAGACTAGATATGTTTTTCATTGTGATGATAACATTATGAACATTTTGCTAGATGGAAACAAAAAATCTATAATGATGTTTTGGATAGTGGCATTTACATGTTTTATTCTAATTATGTGTGCTCTGGGTAATTATTTTAATGTTGATATTGATAATTATTATTTACGTGGGCTAGGTCATACAAATGGTAAATGACTATACAAACTAAAAATCTTAGGTTTTTGCTATTATTTGATTCTAAATCATTTGATTATGTGTCATGTCTAAAAGAAAAATAATCAAACACCCATTTAGTGGGAGCAATGATAGAGTTAATGAACTCTCTGATCTTATACATACCAATGCATATGGTCCAATGACTAT
Organism: Allium cepa; assembly: GCA_030765085.1. Lineage (NCBI taxonomy): Eukaryota > Viridiplantae > Streptophyta > Magnoliopsida > Asparagales > Amaryllidaceae > Allium > Allium cepa. The sequence goes on from CM060942.1 coordinate 622,723,242, forward strand.
AGTTGCCAAAGATAATACTTTTTATCTGTAACTTTTAATGATGATTTCTCAAACTAGGATATTTTTATCTTATGAAGAAAAAATCTAATATCCATGAGGAATTTAGGGAGTATAAGAATGAGGTCGAATATCAAACAAACCATAAGATTCAAATACATAGATATGGTTATGGAGGTGAGTATATTAGACAAGAGATTCAGTGGTACTTAAAAGAAAATGGTTATGGAGGTGAGTATATTAGACAAGAGACACAATGGTGTTAGGATAGAAGAAATTAAATCCTATTAGATATGGTTCGTTCCATGACGCGTAAAGCCGAGTTACCTTATTTCTATTAGGGATATCGTTGGAAACCACATCGCATATGTCAAATTTGATGCCTACTAAATCTATGTTTAAGACCCAATATGAGATATGGTGTGGTCCAAATCAGGTATTTGAAGGTGTGGGGTTATCAGGCCTATGTTATTAATGTTGGCTCTAATAAACTTGAGGCATGATCAGCATTGCGTAAATTTATAGGACATCCTAAGAACTCAATGGGAAATATTTTCTACAATATTGAGAAAAAATGGTTATTGTTTCCTGACATGTTATTTTTTTGGAAATGCAATTTCTTATGAAAGAAAATAATAGTGATATTGTAGACTAGGATGAGATTCGAAAAATTAACATAGAAGTCGAACCGATAGATGAACTAAGTTCATAGGTACATGATGACATACAGTCTATTACAAGGTCTAATAGGGAACCTTAAGCACCAGAGAAGTGTTGTGGCTTTCTCATGAATGGTGAGAAAATGGACTACATCTTGGTAGATAACACTCCTCCCTCATTCCAACAAGCATTGGAGAGTAAAGACTTTTCACTTTGGCTTGAAATTATGAAATTTGATGGATCCCATGTATGAAAACAAAGTATGGACTTTGGTTGAACATACTTGAAGGGATAAAATTCATCGGTTATAAATAGATACTTAAGAAAAAGATAGATGTAGATGGAAAAGTAGAAATTTATTAAGCTAGACTAGTCGTGAAAGAATTTCTTCAAATTCCAGGTGTTGATTATGATGAAATATTTTCATCCAATAGCAAAGCTTAAACCCATATAGATAATGCTAGATATGGATGCATTATGACTATGAAATAGGGGAAATGAATGTGAAAATGACATTTCTAAATGGTGATTTAGAGGAGGCCATTTATATGTCATCGTCCCATGTTAGTGGGAGCGATTTCGAGGCTTGTAAGTTATTAAGATTCATTTATGGCCTTAAACAAGCTTCAAGAATTTTGATTGAGTCTTTTGAAGGTTTGGTTTTTATCATAACACAAATGAAATGTGAATGTCTCAAAAAGTACAAGGAAGTACTATATTATTCTTTGTTTTATATGTCGACGATTTGTTACTGATTGGCAATGACATTGGTTGTTGTAATCAGTGAAAGTGTGGTTACCCAAGAACTTCTCCACGAAGGATTTGGGAAAAGAATCCTACATACTGGGTATTAATATCTACAAAGATAGATCTAAAAGGTTGATGATATCTTAAATGGTATTTTTTTTTGAATTTCACCCATTTCAACCACTGCTTGTTGGCCCAGTTCCCAGTTCCAACTGTGTATGGATACCATACCGAAAACTTTTAGTATGGAGAATTCCAAATGTGAAAATGTTCAGATGCAATTTAAAATAGTTCTTTATGAGAAGACCTTTCAACATACTGACGAGGAGAAATAGCTTATGAAGAGGATACTGTATGCATTGGTAATAGGTTCCACAATGTAAGCCATACTATGTACTAGACGATATGTGGCTTATGCATTAGGATGCGTAAGTTGATGCTAATCTAATCTTTGAAACATTAGACTGGTGTAAAATATATGCATAAGTATTTAGGAAATCATAAGGACTTATTCTTTATATATGGGAACAGAGACCTCCTTATGAAGGGGTATACAAACTCCGGCTTTTAAAGTGATATCGACGATGATAAATATGTATCTGGTTACGCTTTTACTGAAACAGTGGGGTTGTTAGTTGGAAAAGTTCCACTCAAGAAATAGTATCCAATTCGGTGATGGAGAGTAAATACATCTCCCTCAACGAAGAACCTAAAGAAGAAGTTTCGATAATACGTAGGATCGAATGACATTGTTTTGCTACAACACTACTATAATGCATATTGCAAAGGAACTTAGAGCATGTAAGAAATTAAGACGCACTCTTCGAAAGTTCCACCATATTAGAGAATTTATTGAGAAGAAAGAAGTTGTAACTGTAAGAGTATGTCCTAAGGACAACTTGGTAGAACTATTCTCAAAGGGTCTGGCTTGGTCATTCTTCAGCAAACTGATCGAAGGGATGAGACCGAGTTTCCATAATTGAACGTAAGTGCAAGTGGAAGATTAATAGAGTTACGGGTTTTCCCTAAGGGAAATTCTTCAGTTTGTAAATTATTAACTATATAATAAAATATTATTCGAAATAGAAGGCTTCTTAATTTCTATTATATACTTGTCATATCGTCTTATGTTAATTAATTATTTGATTTAAGCATGTTTAATCGAAACCATTAAATGATATGTTATGTGATAATAACTACAATAAGTTATAATCATGAGAAATTCATCACATTAAAAATAACACATTATTAAAACTTTCCTGGTCATTTTTGAGATAATATATCAATATATCCGTCGAGACTTTAGTACATATTACTCTCCAAATATTGAGAGATGTATTTCCCATGGCTGATGAGGGGCACCAAGAGGTTTTTTTACTGATAGTTATTGGATAAATATGGAATGACTCATTCGGGAGTTCTCTGGGTTAATATAAGGTTAAACAGAGAACTCATAGTGACGATATTACATGGTTCCCTCACCTTGGGAATAATGTTAAACTTCAATGTGAACACTCCACTTTGATTATAGTTAAATCACGGCACGACATCCATCAAATGACTGCAGTTGGTTTTAAAATAAAGCATTAGAAGTGAACCACTATTCAGTAGAGAATTTTTTTTCTTGGTTATGTGGGGTTAATATCATAGTCAGTTGTAGCTAATTCAGAGTAAATCTCTGGCCAGAGTGGTTCAGTTAGTAGTAATTGTTATCGTCGGACAAGGGACTTTGTTTTTGGATGAAACAAGTTGAATGTGGAAAATACTGAAATTTTGACCAAAATTAAATTCTATTAGCCCTAATGTGATAGTTATGATGAAGACAAATGTAAATAATCGTTACTGTCATGTACTGCATAAAATAGTGAAATTTTTGTTTACCAAAAAATGTGTAAACAATAAATTCAACCAAACTGTCGAGCACTGTTAATTAAAATGGCTTATGAATGTTAATGTTTGAATTGTTTGATATTAATCACTGTTGCATCTACACCTTTGAGTAGCATAACTGTTATGATGAATAACCCAAAAAACCACATGAATTTATTTATTTATAATCATTGTAAACTAATTAAATTTATTAATACTTATGGAAGAATAATTATTATATTTTATTTGTTTTATGGAAGATTGGTATTAAATTAGATTTGTATATAAAAGTTGTATGTGTTTGTGTCGATGTATGATATCAGCAAGAATTTAAATTCAATTTACAAGAATTAATTACTAAATAGGATTAGGATTAGGATTTTTGAAGGCCCATCAAGCCTTAACTTTGGCCATCCACAGTAGCGAATGGAAGAGGGTTAAAGTGATCAAATTGGATTTGAATTGGTTAGAAAGGAATGAGTAACTGTATGAGATATTAGATTCAGTTTACCTCAACCACATTTCTGGTCTATCCATGAGTTCAAGTGTGTATTGCTCAAAATCCTAAAGGTAAAATAAAAAGAAAATTTAAAACAAAAGGTTGTGTTAGCTTCGAAATTTTCTACAAACTATAGAAGTTGTTTAATTGCAAACTCGAGGTTATTCAAATCATTCGGGGTGTTAATCCTAGGCATCTCCTATTAATAAATTCTACAATCTAAACATATATATTTATTTATATCAGTATGTAAGTATAGATTAGATCACTGTTACTATAATGGATATATATATATGTATGTATGTATGTATGTATGTATGTATGTATGTGTATGTGTATGTGTATGTATATAATTGTTGTTTGATTTTACACACATATAGAGACACACACACACACACAAACACACACATACACATATACACATTTTTAGGAAAAAACTTATAAATATTTAAAACACACACGCATGTATATATATTATCCATTGAGAAAAAATCGAAATAAAAAATTTGCTTTTAACCAATGATTAAATTTTAAAATATGAATTTTGTAATAAAGTGCATATTATATATACACACTTTATATATAAAGCAAATACCTGAGAAGTGAAGCCTTTTTTGAATCATCAAAATATCCTTTATCAAGTTATTTCATTACATATAAAGTAAGGGCATAATAGTCTTTTAGTCTCCACCAGAATCCTAAATCAATTCGCAGGCCCATGTTCCCATCACGTTCCCCTTCATTCTCATGAAGCTCAAAAGAAGGAAATCGAATTTGGTCAAAAATGAAAAACTAAAGCAGCCGATAATTTCAGTTAACGATAACTAGATAAATTTTTAGATTTAAATGAAAATCGAAGTAATTCGAAATCGATAGCTCAACCTACTTGAGTAGAACTATGGCAGCAGACAACTTTCCCAAGGTTTTACTCGGCACTTATACTAGGTACAATCTAAAACCCTAATTTATCATCATTAAGCGATCAACTCTCTGTACGGACATTTTCGAATTTTGATGCATTTGTACAAAATTCGTGAAACTTTTGTTTACTGTATTTATGTGTGTATTATTGTCTTGGCTTTTATGATTGATTGCTCTTAGTTTTTATGTATTGCTCGATTTAGTTAGAGGTACATGATTGTCGAATTGAACCTAATTTTATTTAATTTTGTTGGATTATTTTGGTCAAAATTTTAAGTGTTTTGTTGACATACTGCTTGACTGTTTTGTTTTATATACTGAGCATATATAATATATAATTTGAAGGTGTGAATGGGTTAAGCAAAAATTGAGTTTCATTATGCTATATTGAATGCCTCAACATCTTAGTAGCAAAGAATAAAATATGGATTGTCGAACCTAGCTTGCTACATATCATTATTCTATTTCTCATGGATTGTTTATTTCTACTCCAAACAGAGCTTTATGATTTAAGGTAGGCATTTTTTGGGAAGCAAGGCAAAAAAGTAATGATAGTTTGATAAGTAGGTTGCAAATAGGGCAAGTGTGATTGACAGCAGTTGAGCATGCACTGAGAAAGAAAGTAGACTCATGTTGATGTGAATTAGAGTCTTTAAGGCATGAGAATATGCGTCTCTTTAATAGACTGCAAAGTAGTATAAATGAAAAAGGATTTTACTTTTTATCAATAAAGCTTGAAGAAAAGCTTCGAGACCGAGTGGAATGCTTACAGAACCAAGGTGTTTTATTGTTGAATGAGCATGGTCTATTTTGTAGGAAGTATTAATATAATGAAATGCAAGTAATTTGAAGCCAATGATTATTACATAAATAACGAGTACAATATTAAATATCAAAATTTAAAGAGAAGGATTAAGAATTTTAAACGAAATTTGTTAGTAGTGGCTAAGGATGCTGATGAGAAACCCAATATAGATGTATCAGATTGTAGGTCACAAACCACCGAATGTTCCACATAAAAGCAGTAGTGTAAAGATCAATTACCCGAGGTATCATCAACCTCTACTGAACTAAAATTATTTGATTTTTATTAGTTACTAATTGTTATATCCTTTATGGTTCACATTTTAAAAAAATAAAAAGTAAAATAGGATGTGCTAGAAATAGGATTGAAAGCATGATGTTTGTCGAGTAAATTATTGAGAGATAAGCTGTACTTAAAAGAACTGGAAATTGAGCTTTTGCAATCAGAGCTTGCGTCATCAGTTTGCACTCATGGCATTCTATAATTCGAAATACAAAGATTGCAGGATGAACTTTCTTGCCTCCCACACAAATCAAAGGATGCAGAGATTCAGGTGAATATTTTATTTACATTATCGTGTTATATGCATCTATTGGTTTATTCTAAGGCAATAACTGAAACCCTTCATTTTTAACAGTATCTAACATAATACCCTATTTTTTTGATACATACTCATTAAATTTTCTATCTTTACTAATTATAATTAAATGTCATAATTTCAATGAGTTATTTGCAGTCGATCCTTTGAACCGACATCAACGCATAGCCAATTGCTGACTGCTTTAGATAAAGAGCTCATATGTGGGATGAAATGAAGAATTCAAAAGAGAATATCACTCTTATTAACCTTGAGGTAAATTCATTTAGAAAAGAAATATGAAGCCCTTGACGAACGTGTTCTAATCAAAGAGCGTGAAATAGCTATATTGATAGATAGCCTAACAGACCACCAACCTATCAATATCATCTGCAGTCCTAATAAGCCCGTAGACTTTTGCCTATGATCGGTGATTTTTCTTCACGTTGTGTTCTCTTTTTTATGTATTTTTTTTTTATGTATTTTTTTAGTACAACACTTACTTTTGATTTGAGTAATTTTTTCTTTAACCATTTGTTATTGTTTCATTGACATTTTTTACATGTACAACCATTTGAAATTTAATATGAAGGTGATGCAAGGTGAAGAATTTGTTCTACTGAATGGCAAGAGTGAGCAGTAATAGTTCAGTTTCAAGCTTATTATTAGTATCACTATTATTATTATTTTCAATTTTACTTTTCTAGTAGTTCTTTTCTAAAGTATTGGACTTTAGGGGTGTGATTACTTTAGGCTGATAGCAATTTATTATAATGATATTTATATGTAGTAATTTTTTTATCCTCTTTTGCATGTTAGTAGCTTCAGCAATGCTGTTTAAGGATGCAAAAATTAGTAAGAATGCAAGTACTAACTTACAAAATTTTCCTTTGCATTAGCTGAACATCATAAACATTTGAGGTGTAATTTCGATTCATAATATGATGATAAATAGCCATTTAGAATTTTATATTTTTAGCAAAGCCAATGGTCATCTCAAGGGTAAAACTCCTATAAGGATTTCTATTTGTTTTATAAGCCAGTGCTATTAAAGAGGTCTGTTACTGCATTCGTGCAAAAGCAATTAGAATAGAAAAGCAACATACCATTGCTTATACGACTAATAAACGATTGAGTATTGAGATGCCACTAAATTACATATATATACATATAGATACGCACGCATGTAGGTCAATGTTCGGTTACACCTCTCTTTTGTTACATCTTTAGTCCTTCTTGATTTCAGCTACATGTTCCGAGTTAAATTTCTAAAACATGTAAAGCCTCAAACCAAAAAATACGTACTTTTTGTAATTATAGTTGAATAGATGTGAATTAGTTAATGGATGTAAATAATTTTTGCCTTATGTCAGTTACTATTTATATAATCCAAATGAGTCTACATACCTTAACTACTTCCTATTTCCAATGTTATTGTATCTATTGTTGGCGACATGATGATGACCATCTAACTATTGTATGTGTGCTTTTACGTTGACCATTAATTTATAATTAATTATTTCCTATATTAGTTTTGGTCAATAATCAATTACCTCATGTATTATTGAATTGTTATTATTCTTATGGTCATTAAAATATACTTCAAAGAATGCTTACACTCTTCTAAAAGTTGCACAACTAACTAGAGTTATTGCAAACTTGAAATACAGCTAATAAGATTAATTAGAATGTAATTAATTACTACCGTTAATAGTAAAAGTAAAAGAAACGTTAAGAAATTATACTAATTACTTAACTTCTTTGTAGATTTGAGAAGCTGATGCAGAAGTTAATTTTTTTTGACGTTATTGTAAACTTTATTGGTTTCATGCAGTTCAAAAAATAGTATGCTAGCAACCACTTACAAATGATCCTTAATTACTTTTCATTTTATAAGTATTGGCTTGATGAAAATAAGAAGATTGCAAATGCATTTTCTTACCTCGGTTTTTGCAACTCGGTTCATTTAGCACATTATAACAACATTTTGTTCCAAATATCTTTTTTTGATTTGTTTTCACTGTAGGTTCAAATGATGGGTCTGCTATTTTGGACACTCTTTTGTTATGATACCAAGGATATGTGATTATAGTTGGTCAAAACAATGCATTAATGGGAACATTAAAGGTATAATTGTTAGAATGGGAAGGCTTTCAAGGTAAATTGAATCAAAAATATCCCCTCACAAATGATATTATTTAACATTCATTCCGTACCTCTTGCCCAATAATAGTCATGCTATGTTCTCATCCTTTTCCACTTTTTTCAAATAGAAACCATGTTACAGTTCTCTGGCTCATGTACATTATATGGTATATTTCAAAGTTCATAAATATGTATAATTTTTTGTCATACTTATGTAATATGTTAATTTAGTTGATAAATATTAACAAACTAAACAAAAGAAAACTACTTTTTACTCAGTTTAGAAAATCCTTTACAACATAAAAGTTTCAATGCTTTTTTATAACATGTTTATCCAACTTTAGAGTGGATATAATGTTTAAATTTGCATTCTAACGAAGAGGTCAATTGAAAAAGGTTCCAAATATCGACTGATGTAGCCATATATGTACCCTTATAAAATTTTGTTAATTAGGTTAGATGAACAAAAAAATTATTTAGCGCATAATTAAGGTCCATCATCAATAGAATCATATCAATGTCTTTAACATCTGTGATAATCATCTATCACCATAATTGTTGGCTCCCATCCTAAAGATTTACAGTTTTCACAAAAGAATAAAATAGTAGCAACTTAAGTTATTATGTGGGTTAAGATTGCATGGACAATAGGCTTTTGTTCTGTTAATGTTTATCGACGTGATGTAGTAGGCGTTGAAGCTAAGCAGTGGGTGGTGAAGTCTGAACAGTGGATGATGAAGCCTAAATAAGGCTTGGTTATCTATTAAATAATAGTAAAGTAGAAGAAATTCAAGCTCTCTCATTAATTGTAGGAGTTCTCTTTACTCTCCTTAATTTTCTCTCGATATTTTAATTTTAAATTTTTGTAATTATCACTTCATAATTATTCTACTAAACTTCTAATGCCAATTTATAATCAAATACATACTTCTAGAATTTTCTAAGATTATCCACAAATGCTTTCTTAATCCTCTTCTAATATTTTACATTTAAATCCATACAATTAAACTAATTACGTAATTAAAAATTTAAACCATTTGATAAACTCAGTTATTTAGCATTCAATGCATCATGTAAATTTTAAAATATGAAAATTTCAACAGTGTACCATAGTAGCATCAACAAACTGGTAAAACAAAATTTTCATTTGCATATAAAGATATATAAATCACATAACATAAATTATATACGTCAACAACAATAAAAAATTTATTTTATAATTCATTTATCTCAATGAAGTTATCGTGTATTGCACTGAAAAATTATATTTTTAACTTTAAAACAAATATATTTTAAATTTCCATAGTTGCTTACAAACTCTTCACAATTCTCATCTAATATTTTTTTTTACTCATATACATGTATTTAACAAATTATGTAATCTTTATTTTAAATCATTCAAATAAATTCAATTTACTAATATTTAATAATTCAGCTAATAGATCTTAAACTATATATCGATTTAAGTATGCATGCAACACGCGCACGCGCGAAGATGATAAAATTATTATTTTTAGTCGTATATAAAGATGTATAGATCGCATAACATAAAATGTAAACACAAACAATAATATATTTTTAATTTATAATTCATTTATCTCAAAATAATATCATATATTTGTAGTACCAGATTTCATTATTTACAACTTTTAAAGGATAAATTTATAATTTACAACATTGAGATGTGGATGTATGGATTACTCTAATACAAATTAGGTTATGTCGACATTTTCATTTCCACGTGATATTAAAACTTACAGAACTCACAACTCAAATTAACGCAACATTTTTTTTTTGCAAATATTGAAGCTGTAAACATGACATTCCTACAATAACGTGAAATTTATAATTAATTGCTAAGTTAAAAAAAGTTTACTAATTGAAATCTCGGATAATGAATAAAAGTTTATTTCAGATAAGTTGATCATAAGATATTTTTCTCAACTACAACTACATTCAAAGCTCTTCTTATTTTTTTCTCTCCTTCCTAACATTCAGCTCTGTATATCTAGTTAGTTAAGCTGATCACTAATTTAAAATATTTAAATATGTTTCATTACATAGTATTCATTATTCCATTGTAAATCATTAAAATTATATATACAATATTCATATTAATAGAAATGGAAAATTCAATTTTTCTCATCCATTTATATAAAATTACTTGTATCACATAGCATCAACTATTTACATAATATATATATATATATATATATATATATATATATTAGCGATCATTTACCTTACATCTAAGTGTTGTATGTCATTTTAAATTATAATTTTTTTTATTTCAACAAGTTTATCATATAGTGGTTAAAAAAATTCATTTTTTAACAATAATTAAAATTTAAATATTACTTTTTAACAACGTTACCGTATGCAACGCACGGGTTATACACTAGTCTAAAAAAAAAGAAAAACAGAAAAGGACCTGATGTGATGGAAACAATTGGATTATGTGGACATATGTGATCCATGTTATTGCATTTGATCATCTTTCACCTTCATTTGACTAGTTCAATCTAACAATGTTATTCATTTCATTTGTTAGGGGCCACTGAAGGAAACAGTTCTATACAAGAGCACAGAGCATCTTCCAAGTACCTAAAAAGATAAATATTAAACCTTAAACTTGAGATTGTGATGAGTTGTAGCAAAGTAACTTTATTCATTATTTTGATTCGGCGTTGTCTCCCAATATTAAATTTTATAATTTTTGTAATCATTAGGTTGAAAATGTATACCAATTTTCTTATTCTTTTCTTTTTTTTTAAAAATGTACTCTATTAATGAAAAAAACATATACTTTCATGGTATGCCTCATTAAAATCTAGCAATCCCCCTAACCTAAATGGGTGCCTTGCTAGGAAAAAGAGTACATATCATGTCCATATATAACAGTATGACAAACAGAGGCCCTAATTCAAGCTGACTAAAAGGTGGAGGAGTAAAAAATATTTGTAGACGCAATTAAAAGCATCCATATGTGCAACTTGAGGGAAAAAGCAAAACAAAAAAAAGCCAAAAAACAAACCAATAAAACAGAAGGAGGAGCACAACCCACACAAAAAACCACATCTGCAAGGACACGTGTAGGGCCAGGATGTTCCTCACAAGCGGCATCTATCAGAGCATTTACTCAGAGACTTCAAGATAACATAAATGAAACTCAGATCTAAAATAATTCAAGGAAATGATAATGTCGGTTGAGCTTCACGAGGGCAGAAAATCCAGTATCCATCGATGCTACGCAACTAGAACATTAATCAACTTCGAACTCATGGAGGCTGGATCTTGATTCTTGGGGAATTTTAAAGTCGAAGTTAGATAAGATAAGTGGCAAATCTGAATTAAACTTCTTCATCTCCACTGAATCTTGAAGTAAATTTCTACAATCTTGTGTAATGAGGATCTTTCTTACTTTAATTGGCATTTCAGTTCCTTTAAACATTCGTGAATTGCGTCCGCACCATAGATGCCAAATTAATGAAATGAAAGCAATATTTATGATATATTAAATATTATCACTGTTACCTAGATAAATATTAATATTTTGAATAATATCATCAAGAAGTTGTTCAGAGTACGAACATTTGAAGAAAGGATGATCTTTGTCCTCATTGTGGTTAGAACACGGAACACGTAGACGATTTATGCTACTATTCCACCTGCTTATTCCGTATTTAGTGTTTAAATGATTTAGTAAGGCTAGTAAAGAAAAAGTCTTTAATATTCAAATGATTTAGTATGGCCAGTGAAGAATGATTTGCTTATTCTTGCCTATGTTCTTTGTATTTATAGGTTGCTTAATTTATTAATTTCCAGAGAAAGAATATTTTGATGGTTTTATTTGGTTTTCATGTTTTGATTTGTTTTGTAATTTGGTTTGTAGCTTACTGAAAGTGTAACTCAAACCATTTTCAAACACGTTAGTCACATGTCTCTGTTTTAGTCTTTACGTTTCCTTTGTTTAAAACAAAATATCTGCGTATATGATAACCTAATATGATAGCTTTTGTACCGCAGTATTCAACTTATTAATGTTGATTTTTCATCGGCTTTGGTATACCATTTAGACGACGCTATTTTGTTTTTGAATATTCCTGTTAGTTTTGCATTAATTATAATGGTAACCATGTGTCCATAAAAACCTATAAAATTTTAGGAACTGATCCTACTAAGCAGTCAAATATAGTTTGATATTCTACTGGAAGTTGGATTATTCTCATCCTACAATGTTTTTACGATTATTCAACAATTAGTTTTATCGCATTTTTTTTCTATATGAGCGATATTTTATCTAAGTAGAGCTTTTTTTTTATGTTTCATAAGTACGAATCCATGACATTTAGAACCTCTGTCTAAAACATCATACCTTTAACCACTTGAGCTAAAGGTTCTTGACATAATTAGTTCTGTGTTTAATAACGTTAGGCTAAAATAGCAATAGCAACCAATCATCTAATTGATATAACACTGCAAGTTTTCTATGTTCAAACCATCGTAAGTGCTAATTTTAATATTGTTTTTACATTTCTCTATATATTGATGTAATAGTTACATGTTTAATTATTTTCTAAAATAACATAGTTTCATTCACGTTTTGATGAACGGTTGATATATGTATGTACACGTACAAAAAATGCAACATTACTTATATGTCAAAGTAATTTTGTAAGATCCAAAAAATCTTACAAATGGTGTTTTTTTATTACCAGTCCCTCCTATGTACGTGCATCGCAAGTGCCACTAAAGTATTTTTCATTCGAGGGAAAATATAATATTTTTGTGTTAATAGAAAGAGAAAAGGTTACAAGAAGAAATTTAAAAGAGATACGATGTAAGTTTTCTACATTTCAAAATAGTGGAAGTGCTAACATTAATATTTATTACATTTCTCTATATATTCATGGAATAATTGATTACTTTCTCTACCTTTTTTATTATTTCCTGAAATAACTCAGTCTCGTTCATATTTGGTAAACAATTGCACACGCATAAAAAAGGCAATATTACGTACACGTAAAAATCATTTTATAAAATCCAAAAAACCCTACAAAAAGCTTTTTTTTTAATATTAATTCCTCCTACGCACGTGCATCGCACGTGCCAAGGTACTAATATATATATATATATATATATATATATATTATATATATATATGTATGTATGTATACTTAAAAAATATGCATATATATGTTTAATGATGAAATATAATTAATAATTTATGAATATATTTCAAACTTTTTTAATTATTAATATATTTGAGAAAAAACTTTTATTATAAATCTGTATGGATTTATTTTATATTAACAAATTTTTTCATACAAATCGGCATGGAGATTGATAAAGTTAGGGGTATGTCCTAAGGGAAATTTAGTAATTCATTACAAATTATATACTCTGAAATAAAATCTCATTAGAAATAAATGATGTTTTTCTTTCTATTATATACTTATCGTATCATGATATATGATTAATTATTTAATTTAAGTATATTCAAAAGAAAATCCATAAATATTATGTTATGTGATAGTAATTAAAATATGTTGTAACTATAGGAAATTTATCATGTTAAAAATAACATATTATTTTAAATACTCCTAGCTATGATATTTCAAGATAGGATATCAATATATCCACTCAGGCTGGAGTATGTGACACTCTCCAAAAATTGGATAGTGTGCTACTCGTAGTTGCTAGGGGGCACTAATGGGTTACATACTTATAGTTATTAGATAACTATGACATGACTCATTTGAGAGTTTTATGTTAGTTAATATAAATAAGGTCAACAAAGAATCTCAAAGTAACGATGCTACATAGTTCTTTCGACTTGAGAAGATTGTTAAACTTTAATTTGGACATTCCATTTTAATTATAATTAAACTGCAGCATGACATCCATCGAACGACTACAGTTAGGTCTACACTGAAGCAGTGGAAGTAAAATACTATTCAATAGAGAATTCCTCTCCTTGGTTATATGAGATAAGTATCGTGGTCAGCTGCAGTCAACTCAAAGAGCATCTTCCAGAGTAGTATTTTAATAATAATTGTTATTATTGGACCAAGACTTTGTATTTGAACTATCCAATTTGAATATGGACGACGTTGGAATTTTGACCAAAATTAAATTCCATAAATCCTAAAGTGCTATAGTTTTGATAAAGAGAATTGATGTTAATAATCGTCACTACCAGGTACCACTTAAAATTGTAAAATAAGATTGCATCGTTAAAGATGGTTCCAAAGCCCAATAACATGTGCCATCTAAATTAGCAGTATTATGGCCAATTTATTTAAGCCTACCTATTTAATAGATTGTTTAGAAACGTGGTGTCTAATGTTGGTTAGAAATGTGGTGTCTAATGTTGGATTTTGTAACATCCCACATTTTTGTACGTTTTAAGTAGACGCACATGCCGACTCAAACCATATAGAAAGGCGGATTATTATTGGGGTGAATAAGAAAAAGCAGAGAAAGAAGGAAAACAAAATAGAATCTTGCAGCGGAATGATAAAATATAATAATCAAATAAACAGTTCATGAAGCTGTTTTACAAAACATTTGATTATACTTGTACAACATAGATCAGAGTTACACATACCAGAGAATAATAAATAATGTAGCGGAATACATGATTCAGTGATTTAAATATAGTAAATACTAATAGTACAAATCTTCGTCTTCGTCCTTCAGAAACAAATTCTTCAAATTCTGAAATGCTCACGCTGAACCGAGCAAATTGAAAAGACAAAATACTCGAGGCAGAACTAAAAGATCTTATGTAAGTTAAATCAACGATAAATATGCATGCGACAGCGTCAGAGATGTTTACGGGGTTTGACATCTCCTATCCAGTGTCTAACGTGAGTGCAATAACTTAAGAGATGCTTGAGATTCACATCTCTTAAGGATCCGTTAAACTATCTACTGTGTAGTACAATACGCTATTATAATAGTGTCTACAGTAAAGTAAAGTATTGAAATAGCGTTAAGGCGTTACCCATATCCCCCTTAACACATTTTTATATATTCGCATAGTCTATACAGTACCGTAATTCCTTCATAAACTGGAGGGCTATCAAAGTGCACTCCATAGGTGTGGTACAAAACAAACTCGTAAAAGGCGCGCTAGGGCATGTGAACACGGCACATGAGGAAATGACAGGGTGGATATACCTTTGTGGATCCGGGCTGGTGGTAACACATAACAGCTACTACCACCCACCTTGGAATACACTCCCAAATCAGAATCGAAGGGTGGCCATCAAAACAATCACAAATTAAAATATAATATCGAAGAAGTGTGCCCGATCGGAGGAATGACCTCACTTGGCCCGGCGTGGCTCCTGATTTTAGTCACATCTAAGCTAACTCACGGGAGTCAGGGTCACGTCATACCTCATACAGAAATCATTCACCAAACCATCCTACTTCATTTCTAGAATCTCCACCACGTACACATTTGTTAAAATGGTTTTCGGTATTGGCAGAGAGTATGACAATTTCCGATCCCGGTCTCTTTAACAACGAATCGCTTATTACACACCGATGGTTCTTTTACATTCCAAAACAGTCAATTTACAATTTATATCAAAATATCATGTTCTCAAACCATATCATTCAAATCATATTCACTTTCAAATCATATCGTTTCCAAAATCATAATTTCTTCAAAAATCATATTTCCAAAACAGGTTAAATTCTTACTTCAAAATCATCATATTTAATTAATTATAATATTAAAATCCCAAATTAGGTTATAATATCATTTAACCTTGTTTTCTTTTAAACCAATAAATTTAATTCAACAGGTCCACTTACTTGGTCTGGAAATTTAGAAATAGTTTTAAATAATTATAAATAGTAAAAATAGTTATAAATAATAAATACTATAAAATAGCTTTAAAATAGATTAACCAGATCTGAAATAAATTAAAATAGTTTAATTAGTTTAAAATAAACTAAATTGGATTAAAAGAGATTAAAATACTTTATATAGTTGATATTAGTTAAATAGTTTAAAAAATTTAAAATTCTTAATAATTAGAACTTTTAAAATAATATATTTTTAAAACAGTTTATATTAAAATATGAATTTGGAATTAATATCAAATTTAAACTATTCATTTCATTTCAACACATTTGGATCATTTCAAATTTCCAAATCGACAAACCAAATTTCAATAGACTATCGAATTTCATATCATTTCAATCCTTGTTCAAAATATCAATATCGATTACTCCAATTTCAAAATATTTCAAAGTTATATTCAAAAAAATTAATAACTCAATTTCGATAGAATTTCATTTATACTAAAAATATACGTATAAAGATTTAAATTTTATTCCTTTAAATAATTCCTTTAAACTAGTTTCAATTTGAACATAAAACTTGATTTCTCAGTAATACTTCAATTTATATAAATCAAATTTTATTTCAAAATATCATTTAATTAAATTCGAAAATTAAGGATTTTAAAATCATTTGATTTAACCAATCCGGTGTCCATATATAATTTTCTATCCTAGGGTCAGGTGATATGCATATTTATCATTTCAATCCGCAATTTAAAATTTTACGGCTATATATCATTTCAAATCGCAATTCCGAATTAAATAAAAATTCATAACGAACTTGTAGTTTATAACGATATAAAACACAACCTCCATTTAATCAACATCAACAATCATCATCCATCACAATCATCATTCAAATCAATCAATAAATAACAATATAGAACTAATAATCAACAACAGGTATTTTACTGGCAGTTTACATTCAATAATAAATTAAATAACGATTTAATTCAAATAAATTCACATTAACTGAGATCATTATTTAAAAGTATACCAAACAGTCATAAATAAATTTCTAATCGCATCATAAATTTAATTTAACAAACATAAGAAATTTTAGAAGTTGTGAGTGAGTTAAAACATTCGCCTTTGAATTTAAATTGAATTTCAAGCCAATTTAAGCCCGAAAATTTAACAATCTTAGAATTTATTCAAACCAGCGCCAATATGTCCGAAATTTTGATACGAATCAAACGGCGCATGAAACGGACCTCGTACGTGAAAGTTATGCGTGTTAGAATGATTCGAAGCTTGAATTTAAATAAAATAAAATAAAAATCATCTCACATAGGCCGACACATCACCACCCTCTATCATCAATCCTAACACATTCAGGAAGCTCGAGCATGAAGAAACTGTCGCTCCGATCCATGATCGCCCCACCACCACGGCTTTTAGGAACGCGCGACCATCCTCCTTTGCTCCGCCTGTCAGAGAGCCCCACCTCCAAGAACTCCGGTCGGCCATCTCAACCAAAATCATAGGGCAGCCGCCGCCTATTATAAAACCTAATCGTATTAATCTAGTCGATCCAACCATCATCTCGTCCAGCAAACCATGCCGATAACTCCTCTTGGTCCTCTCCACACAACAGTACCATTGATTTGACGATCCATCGACGTTCATCGAAACGTGGTGAACGGCCGAAAACAAATCATCTATTTTCGATCACACGTTAATCCAGATTGAAGAACGAATCATAGAATTGATTTGCGCTCGTCGAGAGCTTCAAATAGATATATAATTCGATATAGTTTGAGGAGTTTGGATTTTTGATTTGAGATTTGATTTGAAGTTGAACGGAGAATTTGTTTTTCTGCCATTGGAATAAGGAGTTGAGAAGAAATGTATGTACAGACAAATGAACATAAGTAATAGGCTAGGATTTATAATGAGGTATTTATAGGTAGGTCAGAATTGAGATGAATGGACACGATTGATTGAACGATAAGCGACTGGAGAAGCCCGTTCTGCCTCCGGAAGGAAAATGGGTCAACCCATATATTAAATAGATGTTTTCAAATATTTTAAACCTTAAAGGAACAGGTTTCAGGTCCTAATTACATCGTATGAAGAAGTTACATTAAAATCAGCTTATTTCAAATTGATTTCAATTGATTTTGATTAAATTGATTCCTATGCATTTCGAGCCCGTACGATCAACCGACAAGTCTGATCGTTACAAAACTTGAAACTCTACAATAGTTCACCGTTACGACTCCTATGAAACTGATTTCGTCGAAATCCAAGTTAGTGGCCAAAATGGGTATGTTTCAAGTTAATCAAGTAAATTAATATTAAATAAACTAAATCACTTTTAATTCAAATTTTAATTATTCACAACTTTTATCATTTTGGCTTACCTAGCAATTTATAACTCTTTATAACAAATTTCCATATAAATTTAATGTTGCATATTTCACCAACTTCAAAGTTCTTAAATTTCAATTTCAATATATCAAGAAATTATAAATTAAATTTTCAACAATTCAATTTAATTTTCTTTCCATTTAATATTCGATCAATTTCATCTTATGGTATAATTATCAAGGTTTATATCTAGTGCATTGATAATTTCCAATTCATCAAATTTCAGTTAACTTAGTATTTAATTTCATTTACTTAAATTAATTCATTTATTATAAATTTGAATTCCAATTATTTATAATTAATTCAAAGAAACTGCTTAATTCAATTCCAATTTTTTATTAAATCCATTATTACTCTATAAATCTAGTTAAACTTTGTTTTACCTTTCATTACCTTAATATACTCTAATTTTCATCTTCTATTTGTATTTATGACTATATGTCAAAATTTGTAATTTTGTTAATTACACACATTAATTAAGATTTTAAATCCAATTAATTATTTAATCTTAATTCCAATCTTTTATTACATTAATTATTACTTTATGAATAAATTTACATTTCTGTTTATTTTATTACATTCACACTTTCAGTTATTGCATTAATTCTCACTAATCTAACACTAAAATTCATTTAATTTCAATTCATTTTCCATTTCAATTAAATAGACCAAATAACCAGGTAACATACAGCAATCATTACTATAACTTTTCATCACACTTATGAATTCATTGTTCACAAACAAATGTTATAATTCTTATATAACCCAAATTTTATTCAATGGTCAATTATTTCATTTATTAATTTAATGTTTGCATTTGTTTTCTTATGTCAATTTATAACCAAGTATAAAAATTTACATCATTTCAATTAATTGTAATTTCATTCAAATTTTTAATTATTAGCTTTAATTATCATTTGTTACTTCATTTCAATATTCATTTCATTATTAAATTACAGATTTTTATTTCTTCCAAATTTAATTACCAAAATCTTATTAAATCAACAATTTAAATCATCGAAATTTACGGGTCGTTATAGATTCGGCCAATTAATTACTCTTACCATACCTGGCTATTGGTCTAACTTCAAGGAGGAAGTAAACTCAAAGGTTATCCCATATTTAAAGCCCCTGTTGCTTTTGGTCTTGGGCTAGTTTCAAAGATATGCTTTAAAAATTTATATTATATCTAAATTTAAAAGTTAAGTTTAAGATATAAATGAATTTTTATAAACGTTATAAAAAATTGAATAGTTATTTTCTAAAGTTAATAAATTTATTTCGAAATTTTATTTTAATTATTTAAGTAATTGGATTATTTAAATAATTCAAAATTAAATCTTAATTAATTAACTTAAAACATAAATATAATGACATCTTTTTATATCTACCTTAAAATGTTTAGGAAAAATAAAATAAAAAATCTAAATTAATAAATAGTATTTAATAAAAAAAATATTTGACTAATTAAATTAAACAAATTTAATTAATAAACAATATCGATCTATAATGATACGTATGTATAATTACTATAAATGTTATAATATATATTTAGCTTAAATTTGTTAAGGATGAACAAATTAAAATTCAATGGTTGGAAGTCATATTAAATTACTTTAAGTGTTAATTAAATAAATAATTAAATATATTAAGATAGAATTAAAATTAAATTAAATAAGTGGAACTATATGAACCTGACTTATTTTTAAGGAATAAATACATATGTATGTCAAGTATACCGTGACTTTAGACATGTCCAACACTCAAATCACGATGATATTTCGTAAGAAATACATTGTTCTTTAAATCGATATCACTCAATGTATATACATATTAAAGATTTTGGATCCTCAATGTATATAAGTTACCATCTGTCATTTATATATTAATAAATTACTTGCATACTTTTTAGTTGTTGAGCTTTCCATAAGCTAGAGATGTTATGTATATTATTATCAATATATTGAGTAGACATGATAAGATACATGCATGTATTGATTGAGCTTTCCTCAAGATATATGCATTATGCTTAGGCCTCATGAAATGGTAGGTACGAATGAATAATCTCTCTTGGCTTGTTAAGCTTTCTCAAGGTCAAGATGAGATTAAGACAAATACTATAAGTTATGAGTTGTATACGATAAAACAAATAAGATGTAATCCGTTGCATTTGGGCCTATGATTTGTTGAGCTTCCTCGAGGTAGAATGCCAAAGTATGCGAGTCCTAACACTCACAAGAAATTAAAAGATTTTAACGTTTTCTATTAGGGTATTAAGGAGCATAAAAGTCAAGTGGGAACTTATTAGTAAAACGAAATAAATATATATATTTAACCTTAGTAATAATATAAGTACATCTATTATGTATAAATTTACATTGAAAATTTTGTGCAACTAATATAGCTGATAAAATGATTATCAGCTAAAATATAAAAATGAACTAAATTAATATTGCCATAGAAGTATAAATATATATACTTACCAATAAATCCTTTTGGCATGTTGTTACTTCAAGTCCCATGAAAGCACCTAATTATACAACTGCTATAACATTCTTACCTTGATCATTTAGGTATTTATTTTTCCAAGACTATGTATTATCATCTACGAGTTTCAAACTCTAAAATATATACAAGAATATTGATGTTTTATTCATATTCGATCACATATGAATGTTAAATGGTGAATAGCTATGATTCATATTTCATAGTGTACAAAACTTGATGAAATTAGTTCATTCGAAATAGGCTGGTAAACCATAATGCAAGCTCAGATATTCAATTAAATTGATTACAATAAGGATCTTGTCGTGTTAGATGTAGCACTAGACCAGGAATACAATATGGACCTAAGAACTCGATCACTTAAAGATCAGTTTGATTAGGCTACATAAAGACAACTTATTCAATATCATTAAATGTTAAGGATTACTGAATGCTTTTTTGTAAAGAATTCATTATGATAAGGGGTTTTCGTTGAATGGTTTGGCCATTTAGAAAAGAAAGTGACTATACGGAAGTGGATGTAACTTAGGTACAGTTGGGGTGAAGTTAGTGAACGATCACCATTATTTCATGAAAAGACATTGGAAATGAAAGTTCTATAAATACCAAATGATATTTAATATGGAATAAAAAATGTGATTTCTATTTCAAATGCGTTTTCGTATAAAAAAATATTTTGTAAGAAAGTTATCTTTTAAATTTAAGGTATTTGACTCGAAACTTTCGACTATAAACTACTTACAGTATATGAAGTAAATAAAAATTGTAATAAGTGTTTAAATGAATCTTCGTTTTGTAAGCTATTATATTAATGACAGAAATGGTGGAAGCATACCACATAACGCTTCTTAATGGATGCATCAAGTTATGGAAATTGTTTTTGTAAGCACACCAAAAATTATTTATGAAATAACATCTGTTTTAAGTATTTACTAAAAACAAACATAGTTTTGTTTCAATATGAATATTCATTATAAGATAAAACCATAATATGTTTTTTTTTATAATAAAAGTGAGGCATTAGAAAATACATAAGTATCTGAATTACAATTACTTTTGAAATAATGAACAAAGCTACAATTTTGAGAAATAATTTGTTAATCATATGATTACAAATCGTATAGTATTGGTGAATAATATCTCAAACGATTAAGGGCAAGGTACCTATTTAGTGCGACCAACATAAAAGCTGGTGAACACTTCGAATTGATACATATATGTGTGTGCAATCATAAGTCTAATGATACCAAAATGATTCTACATACTTCGTTAAATTCACTGCTGAATTATTACAGGCATGGACATATGTATCTAATAAAATATGGTAATCTATAATAACGCTACCAAAAAATGACATATTACATCTTTTTATTTACAATGTTCACTCGTTGGAAGTGTAGTAAAAGTTTACATCAACTGCCTTTACAAAAGTTGTAATAAATATGTTTTTAACAACTATATGTAGTTTGCAACTGTAATAAAGACCTTTAAGAACTTTCAATTTTTGACTATTGTAAATATTAGTTTATACCAACTTTATTTAAAATTTTCCTACTCTTACATTATAACTGTTAGCAAATTTCTTCGTTAACCAAATATGTAAGGTAAGTTAAGGTAGGTTTAGATAAGGGCTTAAGTGGTCTTATACAAGCTTGGAAGTATATGCAAGCTCAAGTTGAGTCCAAATCCAGATCGGTCGTATAAATATCCATTATCCAAATCCAAGTACAAATAAGAGTCATGTGCACGTAAAAAGTTCAAAATAGTCAAACATTCTCATTCAATAGGAGTATGCTATGCAAAGATAATTGTTCAAGTCTTTAGTTGCAAAAGTCATAAGGATACAATGGGCGCTAAAAATTCCCAATTCAATTTAGGTACAACTTTAAAATTAGTGAAAATAGGAAAGAATTGATCGCCTCTAACTTAGTGTCGATAGGGGTATATTTATAGGGTGTCAACCATGCATATGGTTGACATGTGTCCTATCATTGAATCAGAGGGTTCCGGTAATCATTTTAATGACATTTCAGTATCCTTTGTGTGACTCGACATCACTTGTTGATAGAAATTCAATAACACGATCCTGCTTGTTGAAACTTAAAAAGCTTTACGTCTTTATGGCTGTGGCATCTTTGCTATCTACAAAAACTTGAAACCTCCTTTTAGTGTTAAAGTTCGATATCATGTTAAAGATCAATATTGTTTATTAGTAGATTCCCTACAACAATTGTTGAAGAGGCTCGATAATAATTGATGCATTATTGGCTTATTATTCATAAAAACTCGATATCCTACACATAAAGTTAGACGCTTGACGTCCTTTAGTTGTACAATATCCTTCCTTTGTTATATACTCTACGCCACTTTGTTTATAGAGGTTCGACATCCCTATTATCTTTAGACTTGGAAACCTTTTTACTATAGAAGATCGACATTACTTTTTTAAGCTTGTTATAGTTCAACATCTCTAAGTACCTACTGGTTCGACATCCTCATCCCTTTACAAGCTCGATACCCTTCTTTGTTGCTAATGTTTGACATCACCTGTTATTGCAAAGGCTTGCTATTCTTAAAGGTTCGACATCTCCTCACTGCTTGTTAATCACTTTGAACAATCGACATCCTTAAAGACTTGATACCTCTTTATTGTTAAATGTTTGATGCCCTTAAAGAGTTGGCATCTTTTCTTGAGTGCTAAATGCTTGAGAACTTTACTTTTCTTCACAGTTGACATCTCTCTTTGTTTCCAAGCTTGAAATGTCCTTCTTTAGGGGCTCGAGACACTCAAAATACGTAGTAACATCCCTCCCCCCAACCGTGTGTAAGAAATATATTATGATTTAGTACAATTTCACTTTTCATATTGCCGCCTATTAGTATTTTGCTGCTTTCAATCTTATCTGCTCATTGAATGGGAACCAATGCTCCTTGTTGCTCTTCTCCTCTTCTATAAATACATGTTCTTCCTTTTCACAAATCTTTACCTGAAAATCAAAAACTCAAATTGCAATTATAATTTCTCTTTTCAATCTTAAACTTTCAAGTTCTTCCATACTAAAACTTCATTTAAGATTAGACTTTTATTTCATTCGATTTTAGTATAGAAGAAGGGGTTTTCGATTATTAAACTAGGGTTTTATGATTTGGGTACTTACACGTTATTTGGTTTTGATTTGGGAACTTGAATTCATATACTCTTGTGATTTGGGCTATAACAACCTAATTTTTATTAACAATCTTTAGGATATCTAATTAGAACTAAATAAAATAATGTAGATAAGGAGATTGAGGTTGATTAATAAACATGTAGTGGCCGTACTTATTTAAAATGAATGAACTTATAAATGGTTAAAATATTAAGTAATTAAACATAAGGGCATTAGGGTAAATAGCCGCCTGTTACACGGTTGAGTGACCCGGTAACATTAGGTTCATCAAACAAGTGCAATGCAAGAGAAAAGGCATCGCTCGGCACAGACCTCGTTCGGTATAGGCATCGCTCGGCATAGACCTCGTTCGGCAGAGGCCTCATTCGGCACAAGCCTCATTTGGCACAATGCCTCGTTCGGCACAAGCCTCGTTCGACACAATGCCTCGTTCGGCACAAGCCTTGCTCAGCACAATGCCCCCACTCGGCACAAGCCCCGCTCGGCACAAGCCTCGTCCGGCACAAAGCCTTGTTTGGCACAAAGCCTCGCTCGGCATAATGCCTCGGTCGACATACGAGTGACGTTTGGCATGAATACCTTGCTTGGCACTCTCTGGCTCGACCAACCTCGCTCGACATCGTTTGGCAAAGTCACTGGATAAGGGCGATCGGCATAATTTTGTTTCGAGTCACTTGGTGGTCCCTGCAGGCAGTTCTCGACCGGCATCCCTCGCCCGGCAATTTCTTTCAACATCCCTGGCTCGATGCGCAGTAACTACTTACCATGGTCCGAGATACCTTGTTCCTAGGCCCGTGAGGGAAGTCCATCCCATCTTCGTCTATAAATAAAAGGGCAGGGGGACAGTGAAATGGACCTTTTTCGAGAACACTGGGGAGACTCTACCGCTTTCAAGACTCATTCTTTTTCACTTAGCATTTGCATACGAGTAGTTAGTGAAAGGATTGTATCTATAATCAATTGTTTAGAAAAGCAATAAAGATTAAACTCAAAGTGGACATAGGCAGTTGCGCCGAACCACTATAAATCTAGTGATCTTGTTTCTTATAATTATTACTGCATTCCACTGCGTTATTCCTCAATTTTAATTTACCTTCTTCATTAATCTATCTACACAAATTCTTCTTCAGGTGTTAGTGACCAATTCTGGTGCTAAAATTTTAGTGCTTTCACTGAGAACCGAATTCTCAGGCCGCTAGGATCTACTTTGTAGCTACTGGATTGAAGAAGTTCCCTAAGGGAGATCCAAGTCATTCACAGGAAGACCATTGATTCTACTCAGATTTTCTACCAATAACTCAACTATGGGAAGAACATGTACCAGACCAGCCTCTCATAACGCGGACATCAATGAGACTGCTAGCGTACAACAAATAGGACCTAGCAATCAACAAGAAAATCTAGGTGCAGGAACCACTGCCCAAAATCAAATGGAAGTTGTCACCAGAATGGAGTTCAATAAGTTGAGAGAGAACTCATGGAAAGTAGAAGACAACTTAGTGAGAAGATTCACGCTAACGCTAACCTCATGACTCAGCTTACTCAGCAACAACATCAGAATGCTGGAGATAGCCCCGTTCCTTACTCTTCATCTAATAGCTCGACTTCGTCCGATGAACCTCCAAGGCATAGACGCCACAAAACTGAAAGTATATAAGCAGGTGCTGCTGATCGAACAACTAGAGATCACTTGCATCTTGGAAACCACACCCAAGTTGGAATAGGAAACTTAGGATCGGGAGTATGCATGGAAGCTGGACGACCTGCTCACCAAGGCCCTAATGAACCCGATCCCCAGGATACACGACCGACCGAACGCCAACAGAGGAGACACCAATTAGAATAGTATCGTGGGACAGATTCCAACCTGCCATCCTCCGTACAAACCCCAGACCTATTGGCAATGGTTAGACAGCTAATGAGAGAAAACCATGGACTGACCAACGACGATTAGGGGATATCCAGGAGTCATACTCCATTCACAGATGCTATTCTACATGCCGAGTACCCAAGGAAGTTCAACATGCCAACTGTTCCGGCTTACGAAGGAAAGACTGATCCCAGACAGCATGTGATAAGTTATGAATGGATAATGGATTCAGCTAGAGCGAATGATGCAACCAAGTGTAGATGCTTCCCAATCACTTTATCCAAAATCGCCACCATGTGGATCACTCAGCTTCCCCCGCGGTCTATATCTAGCTTTGATGAATTGACGATGAAATTTATTGAACAGTTCAGGATACACGCCACTCATCCCAAGGAAGTGATGTCCCGATCCAATGTAATTTAGGCTCCAAAGGAGTCGTTGAAGGAGTACTTTCAAAGATTCCACGTTGTCGCTACGAAAGTTAGCAACCCCAACGATCATGCTATTTTGATGGCTGTGATGCGAGGGGTGAGTCCGGATTTGGAATTCAGTGACTGGCTGGCGGGAAAGCCTCCAACTACGCTAGAACGTTTTTATTCGAAGGCGCACTAATTTATAAGGAGGGAGGAAGTCATATGGACAAGGCAAGATAGTGCACCTGTGCCTGGTAAAGAGACTGTGCAGAGCAACATCGCTGTAAAGAAATTAGGTGACAACTCTAGGAAAGTCCAGGTCAATGTTCGAAACAAGCCAGGACAATCTAAAGAGTCCGGAGGAGGAAATCCCGAAAAGAAAAGAGAAGCAGGGAAATGGAAGCCAAGGATTCCAACTTACAATGAATACACTCCTCTAAATGCATCTTTAGAAAACATCTACCTGTCAACTTGTAATACTTTTCAGTACCGAAAGCCACGTCCAAAAGAGTCCACGGAGGAACAAAAGTGGACCAGGAAGTATTGCCGCTTCCATGAGACTTACGGACATAATACAGAGGAGTACAGACACCTCCACAATGCCATAGAAAAGTTGATTCAACAAAAAAGTTACAGGAGTTTGTCAAGAACCCGTAGAAAGGTAGACAGGGAACATAAGACCTTGGACGTGGGAAGCTCCACGTCATTCAAAGGAACCTGCCCGAACTGTAGGTAGACTAGTCATAAACACTATAATCGATGGACCTCATTCTGTTGATAAGAACTGGCAGGAAATGGAGCAGTACGCTAACTCCTCAAGGCATGCAGATTATGAGTGTTGTTCGAATGTGGAGGATGGGACCCCCGCTAAACAGCAGCATATGATGACGATGATATAGTTTTCAGGAGCCGGGATGCTTACCAGGTGGAGGCTCCTACCGTTGACCCGATAGATCCACGACAATCGGGCCGGCATTTGTGAAGAGAATTTTGATTGATTGTGGAAGTTCTGTTAACATCATCTTCAAAAAGGCATATGACCAAATGAAGATGGAGACGAAGGATTTAAAGCCATCTAAGGCTCGTATCCATGGCTTTAATGGTACAGCAACCGATGCAGTGAGTTATGTCAAATTTCCAAATGAACTTGGGCAAGGTGAACATAGGAGGGTGTGAATCCTACCTTTCATTGTTTTGGATGTTGATTCTCCATACAATGTATTTCTATGTCGACCGGCCATGGCAGAGTTTAGGGCAGCTTTGGCCCCGTCGTGTTTACCTTTGAAATTTCCGACAAACAAAGAAGTTGGTGTTATGCATGGCGATCATGCAACTAGTTGTGCATGTTATGTGGTTGAGCTAAGAGAAGCTTAGCGAAGAGAGAAAGGAAAGGTGTGGACAACTCCGTCCACATCCATGCCATTGAAAATTGACAGGTAGTGTCCGAGCCCAAGCTCGGGCAACATGATCGGATCTATAGAGACATAGATTCGAAAGATGATGATGAGGAACCTAGGAAAGAAAAAGCAGCACCAGTTGAACTGACGATTGACATTCCAATCAGCTAACATGATCCATCGCGAGTACTTAAGATTGGATCACAACTCGACCCCTCGATGGCCGAGGACCTCACTGATTTTCTCCGAGCGAATCTGGATGTTTTCGCTTGGACACATTATGATATGTGTGGGATTTCTCCCGCTATCACGAGTTATATGTTGAACATAGACCCGAGGTACGTGTCGTTAAAGTAGAAAAGGAGAGGCATGGACCTGGAGAGGTCCACTGCTCTCAAAGAGGAGGTGGACAAACTCAAAGCCAATGGGTTTGTCCGCGACGCCCTCTACCCTGAATGGGTGCCTAACCCTGTTCTAGTGAGGAAAGCAAATGGGAAATGGATAACCTACGTATATTACTCGGATCTGAACAAAGCATGCCACAAGGATAGTTTTCATTTACCCAGGATTGACTAGCTGGTTGACTCAACAGCGGGACACGAGTTACTGTCATTTATGATGAGCACTCGGGATATAATCAAATTTCGATGCAAATTCCAGACCAACAACACACCATTTTTGTCACAGATGTCGGGATATATTGTTATGTGGTGATGCCTTTCGGATTAAAAAATGCGAAAGCGACTTATCAGCTTCTAGTGAATCGAATGTTTGAAGACTATATAGGTAGAACAATGGAAGTCTATGTAGATGACATGCTCATGAAGTCATGACAGTCAAACGACTACATTCGAGACATAGCGGAGATGTTTGATATGCTCAGATATTATGGAATGAAAATCAATCCTTTGAAGTGTTCCTTTGGTGTTGCGTCAGGGAAGTTTTTGGGATTCATTGTTAACGCCTGGGGAATCGAAGCTAACTCAGAGGAGATTCAAGCTATTCGAGACATACAAGTGCCCAGAACTATAAAGCAGGTACAAAGCTTGAATGGAAAGGTGGCCGCGCTGAGTAGATTCATATCCAGAGCTACAAATAAGTGTATTCGCTTCTTTGATGTAATAAAGAAAGGAAAGAGAAATTTTAAATGGACGCCCGACTGTGAGGACGCATTCCGAGCTTTGGTTAACATTTGGAAAGTCCCCCGGTGCTGTCAAAGCCTATAGACCATGAAGTATTGTATGTGTACTTGGGTGTATCCCAGCATGCTATCAGTGCGTCTTTGGTTCGCGAGGATGACCGAGTTCAAAAGTCAGTTTACTATGTCAGTAAATGTTTAACTGGGGCAGAAAGAAATTATCCCAAGATTGAGAAACTGGCTTATTGCTTGGTGATTGCAACACACAAGCTTCATTCATACTTTCAGGCACACTCGATCAATGTTTATGCTGATCAACCCTTGCGTCAAGTACTCCAATGACTAGAAACTTCTAGAAGGATGTTAAAATGGAATATCGAGTTGAGTCAGTTCGATATTACCTACCTTCCAAGAAAGGCCATACAAGGGCAAGTGCTAGCAGACTTCATCGTTGAATTCACCTTGTCCGACGAACCAAACAGTCACGATGTCGTTCCCCCTATTCGATGGAAACTGTACACCGATGGGGCATCTAACGATCGTTGCTTTGGGGCTGGCATAATTCTTGTAACTCCCTAAAATCGATCAATTTGTTACGCTTTGAAGCTCATTTTCCCAGCTACAAATAACGAAGCTGAGTATGAAGCACTGATTGTTGGCTTGAGACTCATCAGGTAACTGGGAGTAGAATCAGTTGAAATCTTTTGTGACTCACAATTGGTGGTGTACCAGGTGCTGCGAGACTATCAAGCAAAGGGACAGAGACTTGACCTATACCTTGCACGGGTTTAAGAGTTGTTAGCAGATCTAGAGTATTATGATATGTCGTATGTCCCGCGTGAACAAAATAGAGGAGCCGATTCATTGGTCAAATTTGCAAGTACTAGTGATGCATAGAAAATGGGACTGGTTCCCGTCGAAACCTTACATGCTGCGAACATAAACTTGATGGAGATAGATTACGCGTTAGAAACTGAAATCGGGAAGGAATCATGGTTGATCCCATTTAAGCAATAGTTGCTACATGGGGCCTTGCCTGAAAGAAAGAACGAAAGACGGCAAGTCACTCGTAAAGCTTTGTGATATGTAATGCAGGACATAATAATGTATCGAAAAAGATTTTAGGCCCCCTTACTCTGGTACATTGCCCATAATGAGATAAAACAAGTCCTAAAGGAAGTCCATGAAGGAGAATGTGAAGACCATACTAGGGGGTAGACGTTAGCAAAGAAAATCCTCCGCTATGGATACTATTGGCCAACTGTAAACCGAGATGCTATAGACTATGTAAGGAGATGTGACAAATGCCAGAAGTATGCAAAAATTCTGAGAGCTCCGCCGACGGAACTCACACAAATGGTTAGTCGCTGACCGTTTGCAATATAGGGGATCGATATAATCGGTTCTTTACCCATATCCAAAGATGATGCAAAATATGCAACAGTTGCAGTCGATTACTTTACCAAGTGAGTAGAAGCAGAGCCCTTAGCCACAATCACCGCTAAGAAGGTCATTAATTTCGTTGTACGAAACATTATATGCCGTTTTGGCCTCCCGCGAACTATCATTAGAAACAACGGAACTCAATTCGAAAGTAGGAAGTTCAAAGAATTTGATCAAAAGAATGGCATTGAAAAGAGGTTTGCAGCATTCGCTCATCTAAAAGTCAATAGACAAGTAGAAGCCATGAATAAAATAATCAAGTCCATATTGAAAAAGCATTTGGAAAAGACTAAAGGCAAGTGGGTGGATGAACTTCCAACAGCACTTTGGGCTTACAGAACCACCCACAAGTCTGTGACTGGCCACACTCCATTCGCATTGGCATATGGCACGGAAGCAGTTATACCTATGGAACTTGAAGTTCCTTTGCATCGAGTAACTCATTATGACCCTAAGACGAATCGAGATCTTTACTAGAATCACTTGACTTCGTTAATGAAAAACGTAAAGAAGCTGATTTAAGGGCGGCTGCATATAGACACCGAGTCGCTCGATATTATAGTGATAAAGTCCGACCGAGAAAATTTGATGCGGGCGATCTCATTATGAAACGAGTTTTCCCGGTCCAATCGTATATGAATCCCACATGGGAAGGTCCATACGTCATTGAATGGAGGCTTGAAGAGAGAACTTTCAAGCTAGCGACCGTTGATGGCGCGACACTCCCCCGAGCATGGAATAGCGAGCATCTACGACATTATTATACTTAGTCTATTTCTTTCGTATCTTTGTTGCAATTATTTCCAATATTTTTTCATTTTGTTGGTTCTTAGTTTTCAACATGTAATAAGACAATTTAGTTTATTTTCATTAATAAAGGCTTGAAGCCATCTTTTTCATGAGTTATTGATGTTTTCGTGTATGATAATTCTATGGAAAAAAACTAGAGTTACATTATTTTGTTTGACGTACGAATGCGCACGAATATTTAGAATCTCCTAGTCCTCGGAGTGTGGACTGGAGTACTCTAAGTCCCCAGAGTGTGGTCTAGAGTATAAATGACTTAAAATCTCCACGTCCCCGGAGTGCGGACTGGAGTACTCTAAGTTCCCAAAGTGCGGACTAGAGTATAAACGACTTAAAATCTCCGAGTCCTCGAAGTGCGGACCGGAGTACTCTAAGTCCCTAGAGTGCGGACTAGAGTATAAATGATAAAGAATCTCCAAGTCCCCGGAGTTCGGACTGGAGTACTCTAAGTCTCCAGAGTGCGGACTAGAGTATAAACGACTCAAAATCTCCAAGTCCCCGGAGTGCGGACTGGAGTACTCTGAGTCCCCAGAGCGCGGATCAGAATATGAACGACTAAAAATCTTCAAGTCCTCGAAGTGTGGACTGGAGTACTCTAAGTCCTTAGAGTGCGGACTAGAGTATAAAGGACTTAAAATCTCCAAGTCCCCAGAGTGCGGACTGGAGTATAAACGACTTAAAATCTCTGAGTCATCGGAGTACAGACTGAAGCACTCTAAGTCCCTAGAGTGCGGACTAGACTATAAATTATAAATAATCTCCAAGTCCATGGAGTGCAGACTGGAGTACTCTAAGTCCCCAGAGTGCGGACTAGAGTCTAAACGACTCAAAATCTCCAAGTCCCCGGAGTGCGGACTGGAGTACTATGAGTCCCCAGAGTGCGGACCAGAGTATAAACGACTAAAAATCTCCAAGTCCCCGGAGTGCGGACTGGAGTACTCTAAGTCCCCAGAGTGCGGACTAGAGTATAAACGACTTAAAATCTTCAAGTTCCCATAGTATGGACTGAAGTACTCTAAAGACCTTAGAGTGCGGACTAGAGTATAAACGACTTAAATTCTTCAATTCCCAGGAGTGCAAACTGGAGTACTCTAAGTCCCCAGAGTGTAGACTAAAGTATAAACGATAAAGAATCTCTAAGTCCTTGGAGTGTGGACTGGAGTACTCTAAGTCCCTAAAGTGCGGACTAGAGTATAAACGACTTAAAATCTCCAAGTCCCTAGAGTGTGGACTGGAGTACTCTGAGTCCCCAGAGTGTGGACCAGAGTATAAATGACTAAAAATCTCCAAGTCCCTGGAGTGCGGGCTGGAGTACTCTATGTCCCCAGAGTGCGGACTAGAGTATAAATGACTTAAAATCTCCAAGTCCCCGAAGTGCAGACTGAAGTTCTCTAAGTTCCCATAGTGCGGACAAGAGAATAAACGACTTAAAATCCCCAAGTCTCTGGAGTGCAGACTGGAATACTCTAAGTCCCCGTAGTGCGGATTAGAGTATAAATGATAAAGAATCTCCAAGTCCCAAGAGTACGGACTGGAGAACTTTAAGTCCTCAGAGTGCGGACTATGGTAAAAATGACTCAAAATCTCCAAGTCCCCGGAGTGCGAACTGGAGTACTCTGAGTCCCCAGAGCGGGACTACAGTATAAACGACTAAAAATCTCCAAGTCAGCGGAATGTGGACTAGAGTACTCTAAGTCCCCAGAGTGTGGACTAGAGTATAAACGACTTAAAATCTCCAAGTTTCCGAAGTGCGGACTGGAGTACTCTAAGTCCCTAGAGTGCGGATTGGAGTATAAACGATAAAAAATCTCCAAGTCCCCGGAGTGCGGACTGAAGTACTCTGAGTCACTATAGTACGGACCAGAGTATAAACGACTAAAAATCTCCAAGTCCCCGGAGTGCGGACTGTAGTACTCTAAGTCCCTAGTGTATGGAGTAGAATATAAACAACTTAAAATCTCCAAGTCCTCGAAGTGCGGACTAGAGTACTCTAAGTCCCCAAAGTGCAGACTGGAGTATGAATGATAAAAAATATCCAAGTCCGCAGAGTGCGACTGGAGTACTTTGAGTCCCTAGAGTGTAGACTAAGAATATTCTAAGTACCCAAAGCATGAAACAGAGGATTTACGATTCTCGAAAAATTTCCGAGTCATGTGGAGGTGAACTAGAGCTCGGATAACTTATCGAATGTCAAGTTATAGTAACAAGTTAGACAGTAAGCTGAACAATAAAAGTCGTTTGAAAGACAAAGAAACCAAATTTTATTTATTGATTCAAAATGAGGTTCCACAACAATCCTTCTAACCCGGAGTCAAAAGTCTACTTACATTGACCATAAATATAAATAAAAATAATTACATAAAACTAGGCTAACTCTCGTTGAACGAGTGTAACAACTACTTGTTTGGTTTCTTCTCCTTCCTCATTTCCTCAAATGACTCCTCCCCCACGCGTTTTCGTTTGGACACTTTGCTTGCTGCGGAAGTAGCATCCGAGGAAGGAAGAGGAACTTCCATTAGCCTAAACCCACCAAGGAGAAGACCTTCAAAGGCCTGTTCAAAGGATCATCTAGTTCCACTACCTGGGGCTCGACCTTGATCTCAACTTTCTTCTTTTTCTCTTCCGCAAGTTGCTTCTTCATGTTCACTTTCAAAGTGTGTTCAGAGGCGCCTGTAATCTCAACTTCATAACTTTCTTCGACGGGTGTCGAAGTTTCAGATTTGTCCTCGTCAAGCGCCTAAATCACTAGAGCATCAGGACCGGGAATCTCTCCCGTAGAATAGCCTCACTCGTCTTCACCTTCTCCTCCTTGGTGTCATCGCTCCTTAGAGTTCACTCAGGATCAAAAATGACCTATGCAAAATCACAAGAGACAAAAGTTAGAATACAATAACCTCTCACCGAAAACGACGGCTCTTTGAACTTTAAGAAGAAAAGTTATGTACCGGTTTCTTGTAGACTCTCAACCGTTCAAGGAATCTCACCCTTTGGAATGGGAGATAGAACATGAATGTAAAGGCCAGGGTCTTCCGGGTCGTAACCAACGTGCTACTCGAACGGATCAAGTACTTGCCGACCAGTCGATTGAGTAGGGGAAGGAACTGGAGATTCAGTTCCGGACGGACCAGCAATGTTGTTTTTTCCTTTTAACGAGGAGGAATCTTTGTTATAGATAGCCTTCACCGTAGACAAGTCTAAAGGCTCATTACTCCGGTGAAATTCCTTTACTAAAGCCTCCTCATCAACCTCTTCGGTTCCCGACTCAATTTTTCTGATCTTTATCAAAGTTTCCCATGCCTCGGCTAGAGATTCGAGGTAACCCTCACCAAGAAAAGTTAAGTCCTGATGCATGAGGATACAGGCATTATATTCTGCTATAAGCGGGTCGAATAAGCACTTGATCTCCTCCCTGCTGGCTTCGGCAGCCGCCTCAAGGAAAACATCTATGTCAGAGAGCGCCATCTTTTTACCTTCCTCGTGGGCTATTTCCTTCAGTGCTTCGGCCCTAGAGAGCTCCTCATCTAGTTTTGTTTTGAGAAGTCAAGTGGCAACAATCTCGTTGCAATATTGTTGAGGATCCTCTTGAGCAGTTATTTTTTCTTCTTTTTCCTTGGAGTGTAGCTCTTCCAACTCTTTGATGCGCTGAGCAAATGCATCTCTCCTTTTGAGTGGAATATTTCTCTAAAGCTAAGGCCCTGCAGCGTTGAACCGCTTCTTCAATTTCTTTCTTATGTGTCGCCTCCAAATGATTTACGGGCTCCGTTGTATCTTTAGCAATTTTTTGGACAGCTTCATGCTGAGATTTGTATGTAGAGAGCTCTTCATTTTGAGCTTTAATGATATCTTTGTCGTGAATAGCTTCGAGCTTTAGGCGATCGATTTTGTGTTGACCCTCAATAGAGACTTCCGAGACTTTTTCAGCTAAATGGAAAAATGCGTCATGTTGAACGTAAACGTCATTGTTACAAGCAATGGCGCTTTGTTTGATGTGTCCCAGAATGTGATGAATCACCGGGAGAAATTTCAAACCATCGAAGCATATTTTCTAGAATGTGGCCTTGAGCTCAGCAAGTCTTTTCGCTATTAACGGATCATGTATAGGAGCAGGAGGAGTTTGCCTAGAGACTACAGATGTTTTATGGGGGTTCCCAGGATTTCCTGGTACTAGATGAACCATAATATTAATCTCGGTGGGTCTCAGGCTGGGACCCTTTATGTGTAGACTTCTCCTTGCCTTGCTCTGATTGAGAAGGAGGATCGTGGGAGTAGGAGGAATGGCTGTATGTTTTTCTTTGATAAGATGATTCTCGGGGGCGATAGTCTCGATTGCCCATGTCATCACTATCCCGACATTTGCTGGAGCCCGAATCCCGGCCAGAATGATGAAAGATAGATGACCCGCGAAGACGGTCGAATCCGTGAGTACGCCCCATATCACCTGCGCAGAAATTGAATAACGACAAGTTAGCAAAAAGTAGAGTGATGGCTACAATTTAAGTGCAAAGTGAAGTGCACGTGTCAGCGTGTGTCCTAGTGTTTCCCCCTGACAGACCAGTTTCTTTATCTTTACTTATAGGAGTTTTATCTCTTGGTTATGGCTTGAGCGCCTGCATCGCCTCTCATGGGCAAATGAAGCTTAAGGGCTTCCGGATCATTGAAGCCATAATTAAGAAAATCATCGGGAATAGTGAGGTCTGACAAGCCTTTCAAAGAACTCTCTAATTGTTGAGGAGAAGGCTCTCTCTCCACAGGGGTGATTGTGACCTTAGAGGTTCCACTCACTATCTTCTTCCTCAACTTGTAAGCCAGTTTCTTCTTTCCCTTCGTAGGGGGGCATTACTTCGATATCGTGAACCTCAGCCACCGGCTCCCGAGCGGGACTAACATTATCACCCAGTACTACGGGCGCTTTAGCTTCTTTAATCTCCCCCTCCTCGGGTGTGTCAAGGGCACCGTGTGATGAGGGCTCAGCATGACTTTTGCCTTTGTCCAAGGCAGGTCAAGATGAAGTGACACCATGAGGAAGACTAATTCGACAACCTTCCGCCAACAGCTTGAATTTCAAGAGCGATTCATTTGAAATAACAGACCTAATATCCTGGTCTCCCACAGGGACAACTCAGATAGCTTCAACGGCTTCAGAATACCCAAAGCCTTCGGGAGGCGAGCTGACTCCTGTAGAAAAAGAGAAAAGGTTTAGGAAGAATGAATTTCCTGTCGCGTATGACTATTAATCTAGACAAGGAACTTACTCCCTTCCAGCCATCTCCTAGCGAAACCAAGGTGGCACCGCACATAAAGCCATTCTTGCTTGTAGTTGGCGAATTTGCTCCATGCCCCTGTAAGGATTTCATACTGATTGTGCGGATCGAGGATTATGAAAGATGGCCTGTCAGACCGCCTCTTGACACGATCAATATAGCGGATGTCGCCGGGAGTGGGGAGCCTAAGCAGAATGCTCATGAAGAGAATACATGTGCTGTATAAAAATGCATGGTTGTTGGGATGTAACTGTGATGGGGCGATCTCTATATATTGCAGCACATCACTCAGGAAGGAGTAGAATGGTGGCACGCTACCAACCCAGCACATAAATTTTTTACAAGTAGTATATCCGGCTGGAGGTAGGCGAGGATGATCTTACCCTGATGGGACCAGTACATCATCGAAAGGAATTCCGTGTATTGAACATAGTCGATGAAGGGCGTTTTCATTGATTCTCGAAGCTTGAGAATCGACTGGATTATCTAGGAAGATCGCTGCATCTAGAGCATCAGGAGCCAGTTTAGTAGATGCAACTGTGGGACTCGAAATATCTTGTACAGGAGTAGTTGATGGATTCGAAGTTCCAAACATTTCTTGTTGAGAAGTTGGCTTTGGTTTATCCGAGATTGTGGCAGAACTAGATTTTCTAAACATCTTTAATGAGTGCTGGATATGAAGAAACACCTGTTTAAACTATACTTGAAAAAAAATCAATATTAAAAATAACGACAAAAATACTCACCCTATGTGGTTTGTGAACTAGTGCAATCATTCGAGTATAGGTGTCAAAGAATCAAAAGTCATCAAGCTGGTAAAATAAAGTTAAGCTTCGAACTATCATCTTCGAAGACCGTCATTGCTAACTGTCTCCAAGAATTTGCCATATGATGGTTTCAATTTTGGACATGGCATCTACACTGTATGTGGAAGGCTATTGTTTGTTTTAATCAAGTTAGACTCGGGATTATAGTTGTTGAAATTGGGAAATTATCAGTCCGGATTAGTTCGATATGCTAGTTTGCTTAAGTCCTTGTTCTTGTTTGTTATCATAAGGCTAAGCATGGAAAATAAGTGAATTTGACATAGGCTATGTCCAAGTGGGAATGATTTTGACTGTTGTTTCCTACTTCAAGCCTTTTAATGCCGAGCGACACTCAACACGCTCGGCCATCTCAATGCCGAGCGACTCTCAACACGTTTGGCTATCTCTTATGCCAACCGACTTTCAACACTCTCAGCCATCTCAATGTCGAGCGACTCTCGACACATTTGGCTATCTCTTATGCCAAGAGACTCTCAACACGATCGGCCATCTCAATGCCGAGCGACTCTCAACACGCAACACGTTTGGCTATCTCTTATGTCGAACGACACTCAACACACTCGGCTATCAATGCTGACCCATTCATTCTCGACACCGAACGAAGCCAAGCCACTTATCTCTTAACTACCAAACATCACTTCCACATGGAGATCACCGGGCCACCAATTTCACACTTGGCCAGTTTTCCATTCGCTTACTTATACATCACCGACCTACTTAGACACCCACTTTTCCCTCGCTTCTGGGTTACTGATCGACCTAGATCAAAAATTTAGGTACATTTCAACGACCTAACTCCCAAGCTTGATGACCCAGCGGAGGCCTACGACCTAAAAACCACCTGTACCCCCTTCCCTTCTCCTCCCATCCTCATCAAACTCAAAATCGATAGAGGTTCCAGCCCTAAGGCATGTTCGAACCACGATTTGTCTTCCTCTTCTACACGATTCCTACTATCCTTGGTCTGACGAAAATTCACGAACTCGAGTCTCGTGCTAAACTTACTAGTCTAGAAAAAGCGTTTGAAAGAGAAGTTGTTACCTAAGAGGATGACCGAGGCTTAGGAATATGATTAGGTTCGAGATTGAAGTTTTCTTAGATTCAACCTGGGGAAGAATTGTAAGGAATACTTGCTAGATTCGAGGTAAGGAAGGAAGGTCAGAGAGGTAGCCAGAGTTCAGAAGAAGTAAAGTTGCGAGTTCCTGAAACGAAGTGAAAGTAAAAGAGTGACAGAGAGAAGTGTCAGTTTTTATAGGGAAAGGAAGTTGAATAGGCATCTACCAGTGGACCCGGTCAAGGTATTTTAGTCATTCAGTGGGAGTTATGCCGAACGGCTGAGGACTTGTCGAACGAGTGGCTCGGCACATGAGTATGGACCGAGCCATGTCAAAGAAGTGTGATAAAGGAGCGATTTACACTTGATGGAAGACGAAGAACATCAAGTATAGATGTCTTAAGATTCAAAGCATGTCATGATTGACTCTCATGATATTCTTTGGGGGTAAGTGTTACCCGGTTGAGTGGCCCGGTAACATTAGGTTCATCAAACAAGTGCAACGCAAGTGAAAAGGCATCGCTCGGTACAGACTTCGTTCGGCACAAGCATCGCTTGGCACAAACCTCGTTCGGCACAAGCCTCGTTCGACACAAGCCTCGTTCGACACAATGCCTCGTTCGGCACAATGCCCATGGCACAAGCCTCGTTCGGCATAATGCCTCGCTTGGCACAGCCTTGTTCGACACAATGCCCGCTCGACACAAGGCTCGTTCGGCACAAGCCTCTCTCGGCACAAGCCTCCTTCGGCACAAGCCTCGTTCGGCACAAAGCCTCGTTTGGCACAGAGCCTTGATCGACATACGAGTGTCGTTCGGCATGAATACCTTGCTCGGCACTCTTTGGTTCGACCAACATCGCTCAACATCATTTGGCAAAGTCACTCAATAAGAACGAATGACATAACTTTGTTTCGAGTTACTAAGTGGTCGCTGTAGGCAGCTCTCGACTGGCATCCCTCGCTCAGCAATTGTCGTTCGGCATCCCTGGCTCGATGCGTAGAAGCTACTTACCAAGAGCCAAGATACCTTGTTCCTAGGCGCGTGAGGGAAGTCCAACCCATCTTCGTCTATAAATAGAAGGGCAGGACCACAGTGAAATGGACCTTTTTTTAGAACACTGGGGAGACCTCTGCTTTCAAGACTCATTCTTTTTCACTTAGCATTTGCATTTGAGTAGTTGGTGTACGTATTGTATATGTAATTAATTGTTTAGAAAAGCAATAAAGATTAAACTCAAAGTGGACGTAGTTAGTTACGCCGAACCACTATAAATCTGGTGTTCTTGTTTCTTATAATTATTACTGCATTCCACTACGTTATTCCTCATTTTTAATTTACCTTCTTCATTAATCTCTCTGCGCAAATTCTTCTTCGGTGTTAGTGATCAATTTTGGCGCTAACACCACCCATATTTCCCACCCTTATACTATTTCCCCTTAGCCCTACGCGTTCATTTATCATAAGCAAAAACAAACGTTAGAAAGCTATAGCAAGGTCGGCCATTAGAAAGAAAGAAGAAAGGAGAAATTCAAGTAAAGCTTAGAATTCAGGCTAGAAGAAATTAATCTCAAATTTTCTTATCCAATCTAAGGTAAATAATAATCATTACATCTATGTTTTTTGTTTTTATAATCGTATGGCTTTGGATTTAAGGGATAAATTCACTTTATGATATATTTAATGATGATATGCTAGATTTATAAATTATTTGGTTTAAACAAGGTTGTTTAAAATAAAATAAACATGGATTTAGGGTAAAATCAAGGTTAAATGATTTTTAATGCCATGGACAAATTATATATTATGGAAAACATGATTTTGGAGTTAGCTTTCAATTTTTATAATTTTCCAAGTTGTGGAGAATTAATTATGAATTTTCATAGAAAAATATGTTTATTTGGGTTTATAAATTTATTTTGGAAAATATATTGAGAATTTGGGTTTGAAATTTTGATATGTTAGATAACATGATCAAAGTGAATTTATGGAATTTTTTGGGAATGTTTGCTAAGTGATTTAGTATGGAAATTAAATTATTTTGATAGGAGGACCTAAATGATTTGATCATTTAGTTAATAGGAAGGGCTTATTTGTTAAAAGTTATTCAGTTTTTGGATCTAAGAAAATGAAGAAAAAATTAACAAAATAATATGAAAGTTTATGATAGCCAATCAAGTGTTTACATGTGGGCAAGTTAGCTACAAAAAGTTTACTTTATTTAGTAAAAAGAGCCTTTTGCTCTGGAAAAGGGGTTCCGCCTTCTTTAGAAGGATCTTTCAACTGAGAACTTCTGCCTCCTATCTAGTCAAAACCTTGTAGGTCGAAACCAGTAAACCAACATGCATGGTACCATTTAGATGGTACGTAGTGGATAGGAGAAAGTCGGAAGGTAGAGTGTCGAAATGTAGCTTTCGAAGAGTTGGTTCCTTTGTTTTAATTGTTTTTAAAAGAAAAATACTTGCCTGTTTATAAAGGGGTTTTCGACATCGTCGGAACTAGTGGTTTTGAAAGAGCGTTACAAGAGAAGCTTTCAAAAGGGAGCCGCCGCCTTTGTTTTAAAGTAGTAGCTTCCAAAGGATTTACTTAGATTTACATTGAAGCTTTTGAAAAGGGTAGTTTCAACTAAGTTGAAACCCTTCCGTGGATTAATGCCTTTCGATGGTATTGAAGACATTAATATTGTCGAAAGGTACTATTGTTTTATAAATATAAGCCACTTCCTATGCTCTCAAAAGGGGTAAAGAGTTTCGAAGTCAATGGTCTCGAAAGGCCGTTTTAAAGCCAACCTTCAACTATTTTACTCGAATATTTTAATGCTTTCGAAAGGATGGTTTCGACACCATCGAGTTTGCTCCAAATGCTTTATAAAGAAAGAATGGTTTCGAAAGAGGTACTTTCGCTTACGTTTTCTTTGACCCAAAAATGTTATTTCAAATATAAACCTAATGACTTTGAAAGGTGTATTTTCAATGGTTTTGAAAGGGTACTTTCAAATGGTTATGAAGCTATGCTTCTACACTTATATAATAATACATTAACATAGTCGAAAGGTTTCAAAAGAGATGTTTTAAAGTATACGAAAGGCAGGAGCCTAATGTTTTGAAGACAAATTTCAAGGCTTTCGAAGGAGATTATTCTATGATGTCGAAAGCAAGGTTTCGAAGGTATCAAAAGACTTTTTAAACCCATTCTCATTTTCAAAGGAGAAACTCATGGCTCAATAAAGGAGTTTTGAAATGACTTTAAGTGTGTAAATTTGAAGAAGTGTTGTCTTGATAAAAAAAAAGGTTAAAGTGATTAACTGTGTTTGATATGAAAAGTGTTTCAAGGACCTTGAACCCATATGAGTGGTATTGTAAAATTGTTATATTTTCTTTTTCAAATAAGAATATATTTTCATGATAAAGGACCCATAACTGTATTTTTGGGATTAAGGGTAGAATAACTAGATAGGGTTAACCGAGTTACGAATACAAATTGATTAAACTCCTTAATGAGTAGAATTGCATCCAGGGATCCACGGAGACCAAAATATAGGATGCCTAAAACTTGAAGTTGTTCGGAAGATAGGTTCACAGTAAACCCATGAAAACTATTACTAGGAAGTTATTAATGGTAACCAACAGGTTCATAGTAAACCCGTGAAAACTTGTATTAAGGATAGTTGGCAGGGGCCAATTGGTTTGTAGTAAACCCATGAAAACTATATCTGGATTAAGAATAGACATCAGTCAAATGGTTCCTAGTCAACCCATGAAAACTAGGATAAGCAAGAAGTTAGTGGAGACACCATATGTTTCCTTGTCAACCCGTGAAAATAGGATAAAAAGGGAGTTACTGGATAAATCAGTAGGTTCCTAGTCAACCCATGAAAACTAGGATAAGAGATGAGTTATTGGAATGACCAATAGGTTCAGAGGGATCTATGAATTGGTTAAGTTAATTGGCAGGGCTTATAGGTTCCTAGTGGTCCAATAAATACTATGGAATAGAAGCAAGTATCAATGAATTATGAAAAGGTTATTAGTAAACCCATGAAAATTAATAGGTTAATGGTGACCCTAGAAACTATAATTATGACAATGTTCCAATTAAACTGAGAATGGGAAATCCAAAATGTTTATATGTATGCATATGATCATAATATTTTGAAATGTTATGCTTTAACCGCTGTGGATGCAGGAGCATCGTATATGGTTTTATAAAGGATATTAGGATACTAGTGAGGGGAAACCCCATTCTGCTAAGCGGTGTAGTTCACTATATATCGAAAAGGATAGAGATGTTAGATTATTATTAATACTAAGCTTTATGTCTGCCTCGAAGTTTTTCTCTCTCCTTAAGCCCTCTTGTACTCAATTGATTTTGAGTAGTTTGAGATTTAAGGCTTGAAGGTTCTCTTCTTAGACGAGGTGTGTAGGAGGAGGCAGTTAGTTATTTAGAGTTATCTTTTTTCGATGTGTATTTTGGATGTAAACGCAGATTTATTAGCCTTATTATATTCCCTGATCAATTAAGGGCGCATCTTTGTATGTCGCT
Organism: Allium cepa; assembly: GCA_030765085.1. Classification (NCBI taxonomy): domain Eukaryota; kingdom Viridiplantae; phylum Streptophyta; class Magnoliopsida; order Asparagales; family Amaryllidaceae; genus Allium; species Allium cepa. The sequence continues at coordinate 622,766,124 of CM060942.1, forward strand.
CTTAGCGTATGTGTAATAAATATATTTTTCTAAACGCGGTTAACATTTGTGGGATTATGTAATAAACATGAAATGCATTGAATGGAATGTGGAAATGTGTTTTTAATTTGTTAATTTTTTTTCATATTCTTGTGATCTGTGTATCAATGTATCTAAACAGCCATATTTGGTCGCCGATGATTAATAATAACTATTAGTTTTGGGCCTTCAAGTAGGGGGATGCTATAAGTTGGTATTGGAGCGAGGTTTATGAAACTTTAAAAGTAAAGTTCAAACTAAAAGCTTTTTGAAACATAATCTAATAAATTAGAATATGTTTGGGGTTTAGGTTAACGCTATAGTAACGTACTTGTATTTGATATATATAGGTACATTTCTAAGTACATGTTCTCCTCTTTCTTAGACCGTTCTTTTGTATCTTACTAAGGCTCGTATGTAGATTTACGAGAAAGAGGATATGGAAGCAGGAAGTGGAGGAGAAAATCTAGATGGAGGAAGCATCACAACCACGGAAATGCTCGACCTAGTACCATGCGGAACCAAGGTCGACAGGCTAATGCTAACCCAAATGCTGAGGCCAATGTAAGTTCTGGAAATCTGCCAGTAGATGCGAGGATGGTGTATCAGTTGTTGGCCAATCTTTTACAAGCAGGAGCTGCTAGTAATGTTGGTGGAGTTAATCTGTAGCTCTTAGTTGGATATAATTATGTTAGGCTGAGTAGGGACTATACCAGTTTGGGTGGAAAGCCTTTTGTTGGAACAGAGAATGTTGTTGAAATTGAGAATTGGCTATTAAGCTGTGATAGGATCTTTACTGGTCTAGGCTTGGATGATGGAGAAAAGAGGAGAATCGCACTAAACATTTGCAATGGGCAACGCTTCACTGGTGGAATAGTGTGACTGCTGGAGTTCAAGAAGAAGAGCTGACATAAGCTGATTTTTAGAAGAAGGTTTGAGGAGAGGTTTTATCTAAGGTTGCCAAGTCGACATTGATGAGGAAGTTCATTGGATGTTTTTCAAGAAGATATGTCAGTAATCGAGTACGCTGTCAAGTTTGACTAGCTATCTTTATACGGGCATGCCACTGTGGATATTGATATCAGAAGGAATGAGAGGTTCATTTTGGACTAAGGCCAGAGCAGCTACAATGGCAATGAATCATATTAGAGAGCCTTGTAATGTGGTAGTTGAGATGGTCATTCGACATGAAGAGATGCTTGCTGTTTTGGTTAGAGAGAAGCCTGTTGAGTCCCAGGGTCCACAGGGGATGAAAAGGAAATTCTTCAAGAAGAAGGAAGTCCAGAAAGGGGATGTTGCTAAGAAAGCAAAGGCAGATTTTGTGTGCTTCAAGTGTGATAAGAAGGGTCATTATGCCCACGAGTGCAGAATGGGCAAAAGGGAAGAAGCCTGTAGAGAAGAAAAACTAGTGTCGACAGCCAGTCAAGGCAGACAGAGGAAAGATTTTCACTATTGGACCATCATCTTCGTCTAGACCTACTGCAGCAGAAAAAGGGAAAAATGTTATAAAAGGTACGCTTTTGATTTAGAGTATACTAGTAAGGGTGCTATTTGATATCGGTGCATCACATTCATTTATATCACAGTATTTGGTTGATAGGTTTTGCATAGAACCCATTTACGTTGTTACTTCCTAAGGGTTGTGAATCCAATAGGAGAGTATGCAACTCAGGGGATGAGATGTAACCAGTTAGAACTTGATTTGTTAGGTCATAAGTTTGAATGCAGTTTGTATGTTTTTGATTTCGTAGATTTCAGGATCATCCTGGGTATGGATTGGTTGGGTAAGTATGGGGCTAGGATATTTTACCACGATAGAAAAATATCATTGAGACACCCAAATAGTCATAATTGAATCATCTTCTCAGTGGAGAATTCCATTAGGAGTGTTTGTGCTTTGTTGAGTGCCATGGAGATTGGAGAAGAGTTACGTCAGGTTCGAGTAGCAAAGGAGTTTGCAGATGTTTTTGAGCTGGTTATGGGATTACTCTGAAATGAGTTGTTGAGTTTCAGATAGATCTCATGCGGGGAGCTGAACCTGTCAGTAGACCACCTATAAGATGAGTCCGACAGAGATGAAGGAATGAAGGTGCAGCTGGTGGATCTTGAGGGAAGGAATTTTATCAGACCAACCAATTCGCCTTTAGGAGCAGCCACGGTATTCATGAAGAAACCAGATGGGTCGTTAAGGATACGTATCGACTATCGTAAGCTGAATGAAAGGACGAACAAGAATAGATACCCTCTGTCGAGGATAGATGATCTTTTTGATCAGTTAAGTGATGCCAAAGTGTTTCCTAATTGGATTTGGCAACGAGGTTGCATCAGTTGAGAATGGTGGAGGATAGTATTCTTTTGACGGTATTTCTGAATAGGTATGGTTCATTTGAGTGGTTGGCGATGCCACTTGGATTGACAAATGCATCCGCGTTCTTCGTTGATTCGATGAACCAGGTTTTTCGAGAGCACTTGGATAGGTTCGTGTTGGTATTCATAGATGACATTTTAGTGTGCTCGAAAGATGAAAGAGACCATGAGATTCATCTTAGAGTAATGCTAGAAATGCTGAGGCAGAATCGGCTAAAGGCGAATTTTTCCAATTGTCATTTTTGGAAGAAAGAGGTTGGGTTCCTTGGCCACGTGGTTTTAGAGGAGGGATTGTCAATCGATCAAATTAAGCTCGAAGCTATCAATAATTAGAAAAGACTAGAGGCAGTAACCTAGATTAGGAGTTTTTTTGGACTTGTTGGCTATTACTGGAGATTCATTAAGGATTTCTCGTGGACAGCAGCACCTTTGACTAAGTTGACTAGGAAAGATGTGAAGTTTATTTGGATCGACAAATGCGAAGAAGGATTCCTTAAGTTAAAGCATTTTTGACTAATGCGCCGATGTTAATAGTTCCAGATGGTAAATAAGGGTTGGTAGTATACACTGATGCATTTAGGACTGGATTGGGTGCAATATTGATGCAGTGAGGTAAAGTTATTGCCTATGCATCAGGCAGCTTAGCCGCACGAAGTAAGATATCCTACTCATGACTTAGAGTTAGCTGCGGTGATTTTTGCCTTGAAGATTTAGAGGATTATCCCTTGACGGAGAGATTTGAGTTGTATGCCGATCATAAGTCTTTAAGAAACTTATTCTCTGCGAAGGAGTTGAATATGAGGCAACAAAGATGGGAGTTTTTGGCAGCTTCTTATAGTTTCGGTATAGAGTATACTTCTAGGAAAGGAAATAAGGTAGCAGATGCTCTCAGTAGAAAACATCAAAATGTGATTTTAGCAATGTTGGCAGAATGGAAGGATCTAGAAGCCTTGGCCAGTTGTGGTGTACAGTTGAGATCTACTGCTAGTTCTAGTCAGGGTACTGCCATGTTGTCTTGTTTAGAAGTTCGGCCACTGTCGATCAAAAGGATAGCTTCGAAGTAGAAAGAGGATCCAGTTTTAGCTGAGAGGATTAAAAAGCTTGAGGTAGGATTAGAGATTGATGACCTGAAGGATTTTAGTCTTGACCAAAGAGGATGTTTGAGATAGTAAGGGAAGATTATGCGTTCCAAATGTAAGGAACTTAAAGGAGGAAGTTCTAGAGGAATGCCATCGATCGACGTTTACGATTCATCCTAAAGGGACTAAGATGTATCAAGATATGAAGAGGAGCTTCTATTGGGAAGGCATGAAGAGTGATGTTGGCTTGTGAATTAGGCAGCGTGTGAACTGTCAACAAGTGAAGGCCAAACATCAGAAACCGAGTGGATTGCTTTGGCCTTTAGATATTCCAATCTGGAAATAGGAATCGATATCAATGGATGTTATAGACGGGTTGCCAAGGTTAAATAGGGAAAATGAAAGCATATGGATTATAGTGGACAAGTTGACCAAGATTGCCCATTTCATTCCAGTCAAATCAACCAGAATGACACCTATTTTGGCTAAGCTGTTTATGAAGAACATAGTTAGGCTACATAGGATTCCTAGCAGCATAGTCAGCGGAAGAGATGCATTATTCACTGGCGAATTTTGAAGCTGTCTATAAAAGATATTAGGTACCATACAGACTGATGGGCAGACAAAGAGAGTCAGTAAGGTACTTGAGGATTTATTGAGAGCTTATGTATTGGACTTTGGTGGACCTTGCGAAGATCACCTACATTTGATTGAGTTTTCCTGTAATAATAGTTATTAGACTAGTATAGGAATGGCTCATTTTGAAGCTTTGTATGGAAGGCCATGCAAATTGCCAGCATTTTGGTTAGAGACAAGAGACAGATTGGTCATAGGTCCGAATTTGATTAGAGAGGCGTCGGAAAAGATTGAGTTAAGTGAAGGACGGATGAAGGAAGATCAATGCAGACATAAGAGTTACATAGATAAGAGGCGTAAAGACCTAGGTTCATAGTGGGAGACAAGGTTTTCATTAAAGTATCACCGATGAAGGTTGTGGTATAGAGTAGAGTTGCCAAGCAGTTTGGTAGGTGTCCATAATTTTTTCCATATGTCTCATCATCGCAAATATGCGCATGATCCAGAGGCTACCATTCCATAGACAGAGTTGGAGGACTTAGTAGTAGAGCCTAATTTGACCTTTGTTAAAAAACTAGTTAGAGTTATAGCGAGAGATGAGAAAAGATTAAGGACGAAGACGGTCAAGTTGGTGAAAGTTTAGTGGAGTGACAACGAGAAGGACTGTACTTGAAAGACAGTGGACATGATTCAATATGCTTATCCCAATCTACTTTAATGGTATGTCTATATTAGATTTATATAGATAAGTAGTTGGACGGGTAGGCTAGTATGGCTGTTAGGAAATGTTACAGATGATTGCTATGTTTGCTATTTTGTCCTTATTGAATTTCGACGATGAAATTCATTGAGGGGAGTCTGTAACACCTCTAATTTTTATTAACATTATTCAGGAGATTTAATTAGAATAAACTAAATAGAATAATGTAGAAAGGAGATTGAGGTTGATTAATAAACATGTAGTGGTCGTGCTTATTTAAAATAAATGAACTTATAAATGGTTAAAATGTTAAGTAATTAAACTTAAAGGCATTAGGGTAAACAGCCACCCATATTTCTTACCCTTATACTATTTCCCCTTAGCCCTACATGTTTATTTATCATAAGCAAGAACAAACATTAGAAAGCTAATAGTAAGGCCGACCATCAGAAAGAAAGAAGAGAAATTCAAGTAAAGCTTAGGATTCAGGCTAGAAGAAATCAATCTCCAATTTCCTTATCCAATCTAAAGTGAATAATAATCACTATATCTCTACTTTTGGTTTTATAATCATATGGTTTCGGAATTAAGGGATAAATTCGTTTTATGATGGACGATGATATGTTAGACTTATAAATTATTTGGTTTAAACAAGGTTCTTTAGAAAAGAATATGCACGGATTTAGGGTAAAACCGAGGTTAAATGATTTTTAAATGCCATGGAAAATAATATGTTATGGAAAATATGATTTTGGAGTTGGATTTCAATTTTTATATTTTTCCAAGTCGTGGAGAATGAATTATGAATTTCAAAGAAAAATATGGTTATTTGGGTTTATAGATTTATTTTGAAAAATATAATGAGAATTTGAGTCTGAAATTTTGGTATGTTAGATAACATGATTTAAATGAGTTTTGGAATTTTCGGGGATTTTTACTAGGTGACTTAGTATGGAAATTAAATTATTTTGAAAGAAGTACCTAAATGATTTAACCGTTTAGTTAATAGGAAGGGCTTATTTGTTAAAAGTTATTCAATTTTTAGATCTGCGAAAATGCGGCAAAAATTAATAAAATAATTTGAAAGTTTATGATAGCCAATGAAGTGTTTACAAGTTGGCAAGTTAGTTACAAAAGGTTTATTTTATTTAGAAAAAACAGCCTTTTGCACAGAAAGGGGGTTCCACCTTCTTTGGAAGGACCTTTTGACTCAGAGCTTCCGCCTCCAACCTAGTCGAAACCTTCTAGTCGAAATCAGTAAACTAATATACATGGTATCATTTAAATGGTATGTTTTGGATTGGAGAAAGGCGGAAGGTAGGGTGTCGAAACATAGCTTTCGAAGGAGTTGGTTCCTTTGTTTTAATTATTTTTAAAAGAAAAACGCTTGCATGTTTATAAAGGGGGTTTCGATATAGTCGAAACTAGTGTTTTCGAAAGAGTATATCAAGAGAAGCTTTCGAATGGGAGATGTCGGCTTTGTTTTAAAGTAGTAGCTTCTGAAGGAGTCACTTAGATTTATATTAAAGCTTTTGGAAGAGGTAGTTTCAACCAAGTCGAAACCCTTCTGTGGATTAATGCCTTTCGATGGTATTGAAGACATCAATGCTGTCGAAAGGTACTATTGTTTAATAAATATAAGCCACTTCCTAGTGCTTTCGAAAGGGGTCAGGAGTTTCGTATGCAATGGTTTCGAAAGGGGTTTCGAAGCCAACCTTCAACTATTTTACTCGAATATTTTGATCCTTCCAAAAGAATGGTTTTGACACCATCAAGTTTTCCCTAAATTCTTTATGAAGTAAAGAATGGTTTAGAAAGACGTGCTTTCGCTTATATTCACTTTGACCCAAAAATGTTATTTTAAATATAAACCTAATGGCTTCGAAAGGTGTATTTTCAATGGTTTCGAAAGGGTGCTTTCAAATGGTTTCAAAGTTATACTTCTATACTTATATGATAATACTTCAACAAAGTCGAAAGGTTTTGAAAGAGACGCTTTAAAGTATTCGAAAGGCAAGAGCCTAGTATTTTGAAGATAGATTTTAAGGCTTTCGAAGAAGGTTATTCTATGATGTCGAAAGCAAGGTTTCGAAAGACTTTTTAAATCAAAACTCATTTTCAAAGGAAAAACCCATGGCTAAATAAAAGAGTTTTGAAATGACTTTAAGTATGTAAATTTGAAGAAGTATTGTCTTGATAAAAATAAAGGTTAAAGGGATGAACTATGTTTAATATGAAAAGTGTTCCAAGGACCTTAAACCCATAGTAGTTGTATTGTTAAATTGTTATGTTTGCTTCTTTAAATAGGAATATATTCACAAGATAAAAGACACAAAACTGTATTTTAGGATTAAGGGGTAGAAGAATTAGCTAAGTTAACCCAGTAGTGAATATAAATTGATTAAACTACTGAATGAGTAGAATTGCATCCAGGGAGTCAGGGAAACCAAAATATAGGATGCCTAAACCTTGAAGTTGTCTGAGATATAGGTTCATAGTAAACCCATGAAAATAATGACTAGGAAGTTATCGGGGGTAACCAACAGGTTCATAGTAAACCCATGAAGAAAATTATGTATTAAGGATGGTTGGTAGGGGCCAATTGGTTAGTAAACCCATTATAACTATATCCGGATTAAGAATTGACATCAGTCAAAAGGTTTCTAGTCAACCCATGAAAACTAGAATAAGAAAGAAGTTAATGGAGGGATTAGTAGGTTCCTAGTCAACCCATGAAAACTAGGATAAAAAGGGAGTTACTGGATAAATCCATATGTTCCTAGTCCACCCATGAAAACTAGGATTAAAAGGGATTGACTGGATAAATACATATATTTCGAGTGCACCCATGAAAAGTAGGATAAGAGATGAGTTATTGGAATGACCAATAGGTTCAGGGAGACTCATGAATTGATTAAGTTAATTCACAGGGCCTATAGGTTCTAAGTGATCCGATGAAAACTATGGAATAGGACCAGGTGTCCATGAATTATGAAAAGGTTATTAGTAAACCTATGAAAAGTAATATGTTAATAGTGACCCTAGAAACTATAATTGTGACAGGGTGTTAATTAAATTGGAAATGGGAAATCCAAAATGTTTATATGTTTGCATATCAACATAATATTTTGAAATGTTATGTTTTAACCGTTGTGGACGCAGGAGCACCATATATGGTTTCATAAAGGATTTTATGGTACCAATGAAGGGAAAACCCCTTCCACTAAGCGACGTGGTCTCATTAGATATCTAAAAGGATTGAGATGTTAGATTATCATTCATATCAGGTTTTATGTCTGACTCGAAGTTTTTGTTTTCCTCTTAAATTCTCGGGTGCTCAATTGATTTTGAGTAGTTTGAGATTTATGGTTTTCAGGTTCTCTTCTTAGACGAATAAAGCTTCCGGAGGCATGCAGGAGGCAGTTAGTTATTTATAGTTATCCTTTTCTTCTATGTATTTTAGATGTAAAGGCAGATTTATTAGCCTTATTATATACTCTGATCAACCAAGAGGGCATATTTATATGTCGCTCTTGGCGTATGTGTAATAATTATATTTTTTTGAATGTGGTTAATGTTTGTGGGATTATGTAATAAACATGACATGTTTTGAATGGAATGTTGAAATGTGTTTTTAATTTGTTAACTTTTTTCCATATTCTTGTGATCTGTGTATCAATGTATCTAACACTGTCGTATTTGGTCATTGAGGATTAATAACTATGGATGACTGCAACACCAGTAGCCATTAGTTTTGGGCCTCCAAGTAGGAAATTTTTACAAGGGGGTTCTCATGTTTTGAATTCAAAAGACATTTGCAATTCATATACTTAATGGTTGATAGAAGTTTGATGATAAATGGAGAAATTGATAATTATCATAAACCCAAAAGTTTTCTAGTGGGTTTTGATAATCACCAAAGACTCGGTATCTCTTAGAGACTCCATACCCATTAGAGGCTAACTAACTAGTAATAGGCTCGATATCCATTTACAGAGTCGTAAAGTAGTCACAAATTTGATACCTATTCAATGAATTGCCAATTCGACATCCATTTAGAGTTGTTAACTAATTATGAATTTAATAACTCTTATGGATTCGACATCTAATCATAGAAACCGATAACTAGTTTAGAATCTGTATTAATTTTAAAACTCGTTAACTATTTATAAATTTGACACCAGTTTTGAACTCGATAACAAGCGTGAGTTCGAAATTTAGTTATAAAATTGAAAACTAGTTATAGGTTCAATATCTCATTACAAACTTGATAGCTTCTTATTAAATCATTAACTAGTTACAAACTCGAGATCTTGTTAGGGAGTTGTTAATTAGTTACAAATTCGACAAATATTTTTATAATTAGCTAGCTATGAATTCGATGTCTTTTATAGGTTCGCTTTCTCGTCACGGAAAAGAACCTTCAAGTGATAATGAACTCACCAAATGTTTATGGGCTTGACACCCTATTGTAAGCTCGATAACTAGTTTATAAGTTTAGTATTTTGTTACGAACTCGATAACTACAACTAGTGACACCTTTTATGGATTCATTAACTGGTCAAAAAATCTCCATCTGATCATGAACTCTCTAACCATTTATAAGTTCGGTATCTTATTATGAACTCAATAACTAGTTATGAGTTCGACATATTATGAACTCAATAACTAGTTACAAATTCAATACCTGTTCGGAGAATCATCAATTAGTCATGAACTCTATCTTGTTATACACCAGTCCATTTCTAAAATTTAAAATTTTCTTTAAGTACTTTTAAATTTTCATAAATATAAGATACTTCCCTGGTTTCTGCATGGTATTACCTGATAGAAAAATGGCTGACAAGAAAGTTAATAAGCGCTCTAAATCTTTTCCTGCTCCTAAAAAAGGGATTATAAATTTATTCAATCCTGGAAAACTACTCAAGATGAGGTGGATGCTACTCCCTAATAGCTTGACATTTCTAATGTAGACCCCATAGTGGCGGGCCCATTCGAAAGAGTAGATAACCCTCTAGAAGGTTTTTTCGCCCTCACCCCAAACCATATTTGGCATTTGGGTTACCTTCTCCTTTCGGAATTCTTTACTCGATTCTTGGATCACTTAGGGATCGCTTTAATTCAATTTCTACCTAAATCTTATATATATGAAAGTTGCCTTGAGATACTAGCCAGGGAAGCTAATCTCCCTCACTTAACGCCGAAACATTTCATTCATTGGTAAATCCTGTTAAAGCACGAAAGAAAATAACGGGTTCTATATATTGCCATCTTCCTCATCCGAAGAGGCTAATCTTTAACTTGATCAACGGAGCTAAAGACTGGGAAAATCGGTTCTTTTATCTTAAGATCCATACCTCTGGAATCCAGGTATCTTTCTCTACACCTAGTAAGACTTGTTGCTTTCTCTCTAGTGTTCGTACTATATTTCTCTGCTTTCTTATATAATAGTTATTCTTTTTCAGAACTTGCTCCTAAAGGGATGAAGTCTTATGTTGCCAGTATAATTAGTGCTTTAAACCTAGCTCCCTAAAATAAGAGAGACAAGCTTAAGCTCTTGACTGAAGCCAACCTTCGAAAATATTCCTTGATCTTAGAAAGTCACAAAGTGCTCGGGAAGCCCCCAATGATCAAGAAAGAAGTAGGGACTGGTAACTAAAAAGCTTTTCCCTTTCTTCCCCCGTTCTATGCAATTATTCCGGTAATCTATTTATTTTTTACTATGATCTTCAAGAGGTCTCTTACATCCTCATCTTATTATTCTTTCCTTGACTTAGGCCCAACTCTTATCATCTCGGCTGCTAGTTCTATGAAAGTTAAAACTTCTGCCTCTTCTTCAGCCCCCATTATGGATTCTTTCCTATACCTATTTTGTTGATCTTTCTAGTATTCCTATTCTTCCCCTGACTAAAAATGCCAAACTTGGAGAAGTTCCAACTCTTCCTTCCATTTCTGAGGATCCAAACGCAGCTACGACCACCATTAATCAAAACTCTATTTTTGTCGATTTAAGTTTATCAAACTAGGGTCCTTAAAATCAAATTAAAGTTACTCACACCCCAAATCTTGCTATTGACGTTACGATTCCTTTATTTGCAACCGCCATATACGTTTGTATCGGGAGTTAGATCTAACACCTCCTCTCCCTGAATCCCTTCCTTCCGAAAATATGGCTTAACCTATCCCTTATGTTTCAATGACTTTGTCTATTCTGTCAACCAGTCCCCACTTGTGGCATATCTAATGCCACTACAACTTTTTTAGGGACCCTCTCTATATTCTCTTTCAGCAGCTTCTTGCAGTATGTATCCTTACATATCTGGCTAACACGAACTTTTGCAGATTTCATTATTGATGGAGATAATTAAGTTCCTTGAGGGCCAGTCTTTGAAGTTGCAGCAAAGAGAGATGACATTGCAACGTAAAAGAATAAACTAATATCCGATTTCGACGAAGAAAGTTGTGACGACCGAGAAATTTTGACATTTGGAATTGAAATATTTGATTGAAATTTAATATTTAGACGTTGATTTAACTTAAATTTTAAATATCAGAATGAATTTGGCAATTTAATTATTGAATTTAATATATTGAAGTTGGGAAAAAATTTGTATCTTTAATTTTAAGCTGATTAAAAATAATTTAAAGGCTTAGAAAATTTATATTGATGATACTGAAGATGATGAAAGCTTCAGAATTGAATTTGAAAGTAATTTGTTCAGATTTGAATTTATATCGTTTAAATCGGTATTTAAAAATAGCCTTCCGAGGCACGGTCCTGGAATTCGATAAAACCAGTTCCATTGGATCCATAATATTGTATTATTATCGGATTTCAATTTTCGTAATGTTTGGAGTGATCGTTTGGCCGGACGATAAGCAAACGCGCTGAAAATTATATCGAAATTTAATTAATAACTGGTTCAAAAAGCTATCTTCTTTATATGATCGAATTTGGATCTGAAACATTTTTCATTACGTTCGTAATAGGCGTATAACATTATAAACCCCTGGCGGCACGTCTCGATAGGAGGTCAAAATTTTGAGTTGTGTAATTCAAAGCGATATGAATTTGAATTTAAATTTAAAATATAATATATATGTTCACAAGGCAAATTACACTTTTTTTTCAAACACATGTCCTCTTGAACAACACCTGTTACGTTTCCTCTGAAGAATTGTACACGCATTCATTTATCAATAAAAGAAAAAATACGCGACTGTAAACAAGAAAAAGAAAACGGAATTCAAAATCATATGGCCGATAAAAAAATTTCAAATCTAAAAAAAAATGGACGAAGCCCCTTTCTCTGTAAATAAAAAATATATATACAAAATCGATTTCGAATTAGAATTCAACCTAATGCCGGCCACCCTCCTCCTCGTAAAATTCATTCGCGAAAAAAGAGGGGGCTTCGTTCGAATCTAATTCGATGAAGGGGGATGCTCGAAATCAGAATCGCACGTACTACGGCGACATTCAGGCGTAGGGCAGGGCGAGTAGTGGTGATGGCGCGTTGATCGCGATGACTTTGGTCGCGACTGAATGTGGAGCTGCGCTCGAGCTCGACATCATATTGGATCTGGAAGGAGGGAAGCAGCGATGTCGATGTGGTTGCATCTTCGATTCCATTGTCAACGAGGCTGGGTCAAATCGAAGTTATGGTTGATTCAATGGATGCGTGTGGTTGACTCGAAGACACGGGGATCAATCGAACGTCTATCAATCTATATACACGATGTAGCGATACCAGACGAGGCGATGGTCTTGAATGAGATGGTCGTGTTTTGGGGTGGTCAAAACGAGTATGATGGTCGGTCTGATACAGGCAACGTGTAGTTTTGCAAGGTTGAGTATTCGTGTTCAAGCAAGAAAGCTGTAAGGTATATGTGTTATTTTTAGATTGATAAATATATGCAGACTAGAAATTATATATGTATATATATTAGAGAAAATTTATAGTAAACAAAATTTTGAAATTGCAAAAAGAATAACTGTAGTTTTTATCTACATATATATATATATATATATATATATATATATGTATGTATGTGTATTAATCTAAAAATATATAAGCAGACAATAATTGATATATAGGTAAGAGCTTGAAAAAAATTAATTTAAAAGGAATTTTATTAAGGTATAAAATAATTTTGTTTTTAACTTAAAATTTTTTACATGCATGTACAAATTAAAACAAAAGTCACATTTGGTATAAGTAGGGTATATTGATAATTAACTTGTTTAATTAACTTACCTAAGTATTTTTTTTACTAAAAATCTATTTTTTGGGAAGATTAGTTTATAATTAAATTATTAGTAAATCAAATTGTCAAATGGAAATTAAATGGTTCGACTAATTCGAATATTAATAAAAAACCTTACGATGTTTGTTACAAGGTTTAAAGATCATGAAAAACAAACTAGAATGGAAAATGGGTTGCATGCATAGGCAAAGGTGAGACCTTCTCACTCAGTCAGATTTTTTTGATTTAATTTTAATAGTTAAATTTAAAATTATTGATTGTGTGCTTGGATGATAAATTATTATCAGTTGTATTGAATTAGACCCTATGCGCCGCATAATAGCAGACGACATTATATTAAATCCATATACCGCGATATTCTATCTCGAAGTAGAATTAGTATTATATATATATATATATATTTGGAGTGATTGATTTCCCTCATTATATGGCGGATGAGACCCTATGCGTCGCATAATAGCGGATGATATTTTATAATCCCATATACTGCGATATTCCACCTTGAAGTGGAATTGGTATTTAATTGTTGTGCTAACGTCTGCGGATGTAGGGAAACAGGTTGGAAGGATCCAACTGGATTTCTCAAATATTTGAATTAGTTTCAATATTGCGTGTTGATTATTTATAATCTATGTGTGATTACATTATGATTAAAATCGTTGAAGGCATAGTTTAGTCGAATATATTTTTTGGTATCGTAGGATACCAGAAATAAATAAAATTGGATTTTTAAAATTCAAGTTGAAAATTTATAGTAAAATTTATTTTTGTGAATTGAATAAATTTAAAAGAAGCAATTTTAAAAGGATAAAATTTTATTTTTGTAATCTTATTGACTAAAATTCCAAAATATAGGAAAAAAAAGGCTTAATAAATGGATTTCAAGAAATATTATTCAAAAGTTTAAGAATCTATTTAAAATAAGGATTTTAATTAGTTTGGAAGAGATAAAGAAATTTATTTTATAAGAAATTAACATTTAGAAATCAAATTTGGAATTTAATTTGGTATTTGAAATGATTTTAGGAAATCAACTTGGAATTTGATTCAGTGTCTGAAATAAATTTAGAAATCAATATGAAAATTGATTTGGTGTTGGAAATAAGTCTTTGAAATCAATATGGAAAATTTATTTAATGTTTAATAAAATAAATCTTTGGGAAATCGATTTGGAAAATTTGATTTGGCTTTGAAAAATAAAATAAGAAATCAATTTGGGATTTGATTTGGTGTTTGAAAATGGATATTTGGAAATCGATTTTTTAAAAATCATATATTATTGGATATTTGAAAATTTAAATTCACAATGGGAATTTAAAAAGGAAAGGGAAATTTGTTTTGAAAATAAATATTTTTTTATTTTTAAAAGTGTGGAAAGGAATTTACGGATTTGGAAGGTAAATTTAAAATAAATCCAGAAAAAAATATAAATTGATTTGAATGAACCATTTTAGAAGGGAAGGTGTACTTTCCCTGGAAAGCAGAGTATGTTTTCAATATAGTTTATAAATATAAATTAAAGTTGTAAAGATGGTTTTGAGGAAAGAATATTTTGGAGAAATTATTTACTTAAGTTATTTTGAAAATCTTTAAAGTAAAGATATATTTTAATATATCATAGAAGTGATTATTTAAAGTTTTAATTGATATTTGTTTTAGAAAATGGATATTTAAATAGTTATTGTTTGCCAAAAATGGTCACAAACCCCAAGTATCGTGAAAGCACCAGTGTATGAATACAGATCAACAATATTAAGACACAAATTTCGGATCTAGGCAAACAACAAACAACAATCCGGAAATAACAAACATAAACACAAGATTTATAGTGGTTCGGCTATCTCCGGCGTACATCCACTTCAAAGTTTTATCTTTTATTGATTATCCTTGTTGGTTACAGTTGATTACAACGATTATAATGAAGGAATTTGACTATAACAGCAATGGTGAGATCTAGAATTGAATCCGGCAGAGTCTGGACGTTGAATAGCCAAAATATCATTTTTCCGTAGGCTTCAGGGGCTATTTATAGGCGTAAGAGGCTGATATCGCGTTCAAACTTCGGGAGACTCCTTATGGCACGTGAGTGGGCCCACGCGACCGACCCCACCAAGTTTCGACTCGATCTGTGATCGATACGAATCAATTTCGTATCGATCGGAAAATGATCCAATCGAGCTGAAACTTGGTAGGTATGTTCCTTGGCTTGTACGTAAGCTTCTGTGAAAATTTCATAGCATTTGGATCAGTGGATTTTGAGATATGATCGATACGAAATTAGATTCCTCGGTTGCTGTCCGGTTCGAAACCATGATTTCGAATCAATCTACTTTGACTCGATGAAGCACGTGATTCTACGGCGACGCGGCGTGCACTCCTCGCGTTGATCCACTCTTTGCTCCGGTTTGACCGTTTCGACTCCGTGATTCTCGCCTCGTTATCATCGATGACCGTTGCATCAATCCAGGCTCATTTGACTTGGTGGACACGAACAAGCTATTGGATATGGATTCGAAAAAGAACTCCTGATGGATACAAAGTGGTCACCGTCTGATGGATGCGAAGTCATCTGATGGATTCGAGACAGATGGATAAGAGGGAATTGTATCCCTAATCGATATGAAGACGATGGATTCGAATGGAAGCTCATCCATGGATACGGACCGTGTCTAGCTGGATGGATACGAAATAGGACATAGTCGATCGATACGAAGCGCATGCCCTGTTGATGGATACGAACTTGATCGGTGCGAGCCGAGGTTCCTTGATGGATTCGAACTTGATCGATGCGAAGTTGATGGATACGAATTGAGATGTGATGATGGATACAGACCTTATCGATACGAAGTTAAGCCTTCCGATGGATACGAAAATGTGGCTTTTTCCTTCAACTTGCATCGATTGAGCATATGTACTCGGATTGACCTGAAATTTTGAATGCTGGTTTTATGACTTTGCTTGTCATGTCTTATCAATTGTGGCCCGATTCGGACTCGAAAAAAATTCATTGATATCCATAGTGAACCTGCGATGCATAATCGACATCCATGACTGGTAATCATTGATTTTCAGTTAATTTTTGGATATCTCGGCTTTTCCAAAAGGTGGGATAACACTTTGCCCCCTAAAACATGCCTTTTGGTAAAAGGTGTGGTTTGGATAGCTTTAAATCAAATGCAACGGGTTCATGTTTTATTCAAAGCTTATAGTAGTGTCAATCAAGTTCACGGCTGTTCGAGGCTAAATCATTATCCATTTCTTCCTATGGAAATTAAGAATGAAATTCTACCGTCTCTCTAGACTATCAGTGGTCACTCCTGACCCTTTCCAAGTCCATTCCAGACTTAGCGATCGGATGGAAAGATCCTGTTGCACTTCGGCGTTGCTTTCTGTCCCCTGCACTCTGGCCCTAGCTAGGGCGTATAGCGATGTCTTGGTCGTTCTAGACCGATTGTAGCCTTTCCGGGCTCTTGCTGGATCACATCCTGTCACTCTCCGGTGAAGGGGAAACAGCGTTAAGTGAGCCGATCCTATCGCTCTCCGACGAAGCAACTCACTTGTTGCACTCCGGATCAGTGTATCTGAACATTAAGCGATGTCATGGCCTAAATCATGGGCCGATCATAGCCTCTCCGGGCTCTTATCGAATCCCGATCCAATCACTCTCCGGTGAATGGGAAACGACGTTAAGTGAGTCGATCATGTCGCTCTCTGGCGAAGCAACTCACTTCTTGCACTCCGGACCCTGCCTCTCCGGGTAGGATCATAAAGCGATCATTTTTATGTTGGTATTTAGTATTCATCCTTTAACTCTCCGGTCAAAGGTTTATTTCAAGAAATTCAAATTTATTTATTAAATTCAAGTCCTAGATGTTCAATCTCAAACATCAGGAAAAAACTAGACATTGCCTCTCTGGGCGGAGTGGTCTATTACCATCTCAGAGCATGCCTAGGGATCTCTCCGGTTCCCGTACATGAGTAAGTGGAATAGCGGTTTTATTTTTTAAAATCAAATCTAAGGAATCTAATCGAACAAAGTCCAAATCCTGAACTTCGCCCTTGCCATCATAATCAGTTGATGACAAGTTGTGATCCCGATCCAGGATCGGTTCTGTTGGGCAGAGGCGGTAGTTTCTCAGGTCTTACTGCCACTGTCCGTTCTCTGGTATATTGTGGCAATCTACCACTCCCGACATGTTCTTCCACCTCTCTTTCAGGTGGCGGCATTCATCGATAGTGTGCCCATCCAGCTCATGGAATAGGCAATATTTTCCGCTTCTGCGCTTTCGCTCTGTGGGATCTCTCCTGGGTGGTTTTCGATAGGGGAGTTGCCCCCGAGTTTCAGTGTAAATCCTTTCTAGACTTGCCGTCAAATCTGTGTACTGCCTAAATCTGGCTCTCGGAATTTCTTCCGTTTATTCGGACTAACACGTCTGTCATCTTGCTTTCTCTTTCCTTTGTCTACTCCAGACTGTTCCCTGGCGGTTCCTTCGCCCTGTACAACATTTTCTTCTCGCCTCTCGGCTCGTGATTCTTCCAGCCGATTGAATCTTTCAGCTTCAAGATAGAATTCTCCAAGATCTTGTGGTGGATCTCTTGCAAAAGAATCTTTTAGTTCGGTGCCTTCCCCAACTCCTGCCACCGCCGCCATCAAAATCATCGATGGATCTAGGCAATCCATAGAAGCCACCGTTGCATTGAATCGTAGTAGAAAATCTTTTATGGACTCTCTGGTCCTCTGCTTTATTGTAGCCAAAGTCATCACACTTTTGGGTCGCGTCACGTAGACCCTAAACTGTCTCATGAAGTAATCTACAAGCTCGCCCCATGTTCTGATCGATCCAGTTTCTAGTTGTCTGAACCAAAGCGTAGCCAAGTCTGATAAAAATAAAGGGAAACATCGTGCCATCACTTCCTTGGATGCTTCCAGAACTTCCATGTGTCTGATGTATCTGGTAATGTGCATGGTCGGGTCTGACTTCCCGTCATAAGGATCCATCATTGGTAGTTTGAACTTTGGAGGGTTCCTTGCATTTCTCATATTCGGAGTGAACGGACTCCGAGTAACTTCTTCCAATCCTCCACTCGACAATCCTCCTCTCATGATTCGTCGCACTAGACCAATCATTCTTTCATCTCCATCTGGGGGCTGCCCCCTTGTCATGTTTCTATCCTGCCTCCAAGTCTCGAAGGGAATTCTGGTACATACTCTTCATGTGGCTCGGTAACATTAGCATTGACTCTAGCCTACTGAGCTCCATCCATTGGTCTTCCAGTATCGGATCCTGAGGGTCTGCCCCCAAGTCCCTGTTGATTGCCTTCAGGTCCTGCATTCTAGTTTTGAATCCGACCTTCATCAGTTTCTGCAATCCTAACTCCTTGTTCAACACTCGCAGTTGCTGTAGTTGGTCGAAGGTTCTGCACATTTGCTGCTCTTATCTGTTTGAAAAAGTTATGTAGCATCTCCTGCTGACTCTTCATTATCCTTTCATGCATTGAATTCGCTATAGCTTCCATCTCGTCTCTGGTAATGTAAATCGAAGCTTGTCCTTCTCCAGCTCCAGAGGATGCTTCTTAACTTCCTGCTGGCATCTCTCGGCTCTTTGTCTTCTGCTGCTTTGTCGAGTCATTGTCTCTAATTCTGAATCCTTCAAGCTTTTAAACCTGAACTTCAAGTCTGGTGTAGCAGGTGCTAGTTATCTCTCAATGAAAGTACCAAAGTGTTTGTGCCAAAAATGGTCACAAACCCCAAGTATCGTGAAAGCACGAGTGTATGAATACAGATCAGCAATATTCAGACACAAATCTCAGATCTATGCAAACAACAAACAACAATCTAGAAATAACAAACAGAAACACGAGATTTATAGTGGTTCGGCTATCTCCGGCCTACGTCCACTTCAAAGTTTTATCTTTTATTAATTATCCTTGCTGGTTACAGTTGATTACAGCGATTATAATGAAGGAATTTGAGTATAACAGCAATGGTGAGATCTACAATTGAATCCGGCAGAGTCTGGACGTTGAATAGCCAAAAGATCCTTTTTCTGTAGGCTTCAAAAGGCTATTTATAGGCGTAAGAGTCTGATATCGCGTTCAAACTTCGGGAGACTACTTCTGGCACGTGAGTGGGACCACGCGACCGACCCCACCAAGTTTCGACTCGATCTGTGATCGATACGAATCAATTTCGTATCGATCAGAAAATGATCCAATCGAGCTGAAACTTGGCAGGAATGTTCCTTGGCTTGTACGTAATCTTCTGTGAAAATTTCATAGCATTTGGATCAGTGGATTTTGAGATATGATCAATACGAAATTGGATTCTTCGGTGGTTGTCGGTTCGAAACCATGATTCGAATCGATCTACTTTGACTAGATGAAGCACGTGATTCTGTGGCGACGCGGCGTGCACTCCTCGCGTTGATCCACTCTTTGCTCCGGTTTGACCGTTTCAACTCCATGATTCTTTCCTCATTATCATCGATGACTGTTGCATCTATCTAGGCTCATTTGACTTAGGGACACGAACAAGTTATTGGATATGGATTCGAACAAGAACTCCTGATGGATACGAAGTGGTCACCGTCTGATGGATGTGAAGTCATCTGATGGATTCGAGATAGATGGATAAGAGGGAATTGTATCCCTGATCGATACGAAGACGATGAATTCGAATGGAAGCTCATCCATGGATACAGACCATGTCTAGCTGGATGGATACGAAACAGGACATGGCCGGTCGATACAAAGCGCATGCCCTGTTGATGGATACGAACTTGATCGGTGTGAGCCAAGGTTCCTTGATGGATTCGAACTTGATCGATGCGAAGTTGATGGATACGAATTGAGATGTGATGATGGATACGGACCTTATCGATACGAAGTTAAGCCTTCCGATGGATACGAAAATGTGGCTTTTTCCTTTAACTTGCATCGATCATATCTTGAGCATATGTACTCGGATTGACCTGAAATTTTGAATGCTGTTTTTTTTGGCTTTGCTTGTCATGTCTTGTCAATTGTGGCCCGATTCGGACTCGGACAAAATTCATCGATATCCATAGTGAACCTGCGATGCATAATCGACATTCATGACTAGTAATCATTGATTTTCAGTTAATTTTTGGATATCTCGGCTTTGCCAAAAGGTGGAATAAAAGTCATGTCCTATCTACTAATTTTATTTTAAAATTATTTTGGACTTAAGTTTAGATGAGATATTAGTATAATATTTTCATAATTAATATTAAGCAAGTGTTTTAAATTAGTTTAATTTTAAATATCTCCAAGTATATATGTTTGGATAAGTGATTTGAATTATTTTCAAGTATTTGAACTTGGTAGATTTTCAGTGGAAATAAATAAATATTTGGAAATATATACCGCGTAAGGAAAATGATTTGAAATTTGTTTTCAAAGGATTGAAGTATGGAAATTAATTTGAAATTTGTTTTCAAATGGTTGAAGTGTTAAAATTATATCTTGCGAAGATATTTTGAAAATAATAATTGGTGAAAAAATATTTGAAATCCAGCGATTGTTGTGAATGTTGATTGATAGTTAAATAACCGACTATAAATATTGGCCTTTAAATGACATTTGAATTTCGATGTGACCGGTGGTCGAATTCCAAATGGATATTCAAAAAACCACATCAAACCTTTGTGATTGTGATGGATCTTTTGTTTAAAATATCAAAGTGGAAATTGTTGTGATTTGTTTGAAATTTGAATGTAACACCTATTTTAAAAATAAGCGCTCATTATTCGAATTAGCCGGGAGAGGACTTTGTGTCATAAAACCCATTTTGAATAATGATACGATGAAATGGGATTGCAATTGAAGATGGTATTAAAGGCCAGATATTTTCGAAAGCGAAAGGATTACCTGTCGAATGTCTCTGCATCGCGTTGCTCCGGTATAGAGATTTTATCATCCTTTGTGATGGGGATTCCGGATGTGATCAGTGAATATCCGGATTTGCAAGGGCTTCTTTGAAGTGCCTTCGGTTCCGTTCGATCCCAGAAAGGACTTGTATGGATGTGTGTCTGACGTTACACTTTGAGATGTAAAGATGGTTCCTATCAAATACATTTTTGTTGGTGGCGGAGAATTTATTCTCTTAGCTTAACACCATTCTCTGAGATGTACGAGCTCAGAGATTATGTAGTTGATGGTTACTAGTGATATATTCTCAAATTGGTAATGTGACATAGGAAGTGCTGCTGATCATTTTTTGATCAAAGCATGACTTTGTGAAAAGTGCAGCTTTGTGGACGAGATTTCGTCGGACCTCACACCCCGAAAATGGTCAAAACAGGAAGAATACGGCAAGGTTATGAGGGTCGTGCCCTTTAGGGTATGTCATTTCCTTCTAGAAAAGGGTGGTATCATGATATGGAGCCCAGATATTTAACCTATGTGGTTGCTTCAAATTTATTATACTTTGTAGTTGTTGCTTTGTGGTTGAGGATCCTCGGATAAAGGTCGCAAACGACTGGGGGATGACATACTCGAGTAGTAGTTACCTAGTTACAGAGGTAACCCGGCCTTGTGTTGGCAGAGATCCGGGTAGGTTCTCGGGACATCCCTCCAGAGGCGTATCCATGTGGCAGTAGGAAGTTCCTTAGCCTGACCATTTGTTGGAAATCCAAAGAAACAATACGTGCCATGTATGGTTTTAGTTGTATAACCTACCATGGAATGTGGCAGTAACCTGTTATTGAACATGGTAGCTATAGTAGGCATAAGTGCAAAATGTCTATGCTGGCTAAGATTAATATTATATTTTCGAAATGTTTTTCACACTATGCACTAATAATAATAATATCAAAGGATTTTGGTATCAAGCATGTTTGACCATCATAAGAATAAATCTCCTCCAATTCTGCGTTTGCATTGTGTGTGTGCGGGGATGCCTTATGGTAGTTACATTTTCCAAAAGCATAGAGGATTTCTTTTTATTTTCTTTGTGAAAATAACTGTTTTTAAGATCTCACACCAATCACATGACTGACTTGGAGTTTATTGTTCCCTTTCTAAACTCCGAGTGCCCATAATTTTCCACACGGGAAGGCTAGAGTCAGGTTATCATTATTCTGGAGCGAAGTCAATCAAGAAGTTGCTGTGGAGATCAAGCATTGAAGCTGGATGGTGAGGCGTATTACTTATACTATGCAGTGTCCACTGCGTATGGGTTGGTGCAAGTCCAGTTTCTATGTAAGCAAGTTAGAATAACTGCCAGTATTGTGTTGTTGTTGTAAACTCTGATGATGTATGCATAAACTGATATGGTTCTTTGTTTAAAAGATATTCATTTATCTATTATATGTTATTTCCGTTGCGAAATGTGAGATTCTGTTTATTTTTTTCTGTTTCTTCTTCTATCTTCTTCTTCTTAACCCTGACGGTTCGGTTTTCCGGCATTCGATTGCGCGACATTTGATATAGTGGACGTATTGATATCGACTTTCGGGCCTCGAAAAATTGGGTCATTACAGATTGGCATTAGAGCATTTGGTTAAGCGACAACCTGGGCTCTGTTGGGGATTACTTATTAGAGATCAGCAGTACTCTAGAATGAGTTTGAGTGTAAAATAGATATGAGCACGTATTTGTTAGTGAATATAAAAAAAAATTGTTTTATATTGTGATGATTGGTTTGTTGAGTGGTATATGCATTCTGATTGGTATAGTCTGTACAACACTATCGATAAGGATCTCTAAATACTTGTACAGAATAATTCGACACGATATTATTTTAAAATAGGGTAAATGAAATAATTTTACCCAAACTATTTTTGTATAGAAAAGAAATCATTTTCCATAACTTATTATAGTATATGGTTGCTTGGTTGTTAAAGGAATGGTAATATTGAACTATTATCATTATTGAATAAGAAATTGAAATGATAAACAAAGAGCTAAGAAAATAAAATCCATATACAAATGGAAATTGTAAATGTAAATATAATTTATAAATTTAAAATGGAATTCCAAAGAAATGTTTTGAAAAGAATTGAAAGGGTTTGAAAAGTTTTGAAATTTGGAAAAGATTGGAGATTTGGAAAATTTTAAATTCTTTTGAGTTTGGAAAATGATTTTCAAGGATTTTGAAAAATAGTTTTGGAGGGATAAAAAGCATTAAACTCTTTCCGGTCGTTGGAAAATAATTCGGATGATGATCGCGACACCATCGGTGTTCATTTTCAAGTTTCCAGGAGAGGAATTGCTACCAAATTATTTTAAATGGAAGTTGTTTGCAAACTAGGTTTGGTTTTGGGAATTCAAAGGATAATTTGAATTGATTTCAAAAATAATTTTGAAAGATTGAAAAGATTTTGGAATCTTATTAAGAAATAGTTATGGAATAATAAATAAGTGAGAAAACTTATAGAAGTTAGAAAAAATTGAATTTGAATTGTGTTAAATAAGGTGAAGGAGAAAATAAATTTGGGAATGAACAAAAGAATAGAAATGGAATTGGAATTGAATTTGATTTGTGATAAACAAAGCAAAATATTGAAATAAAATTAGTATGTGAAACTAATTGAAGGAATGACCAAATAAATATGGTCTGAGATGAATTGAATTCAATAATTATAAATGAAAGGTAAATTGAATTCATATGGAATTTGAAATCCAGTTTAAATATAAGTAGATATAAACCAAAGTGGTAAAGTGAAAATAAATGTAAGAAGCATATAGAATATTTATATTAAACTTAAGAAATAAAATGGTGAAATTCTTAAGTAAATTTGGAGTTAAGGAAATATTCTAAATTGATAAGTGGAATGAAGATTAAACTGGAAAATTGTGAAATGGCGATTGTGAATAAGTGTTGAAATGAAAATCAATGTGAATAAGGAAAAATAAAAGTAATTGATAAAGCTAATAATCAATTAGAATTAATGCGTAGGATGTATGTATATTATTTTCGCATAGCGATTTGATCCAGAATTCACGTACAGAATTTCGAGATATTTATATCGATCCGGGTTAGGATTTTTCACTCGATTTTCGACGACGAACCTGGATTTGGATTTTTGATTGATTCTGTAAATTCTCTATCATAGTTTACGGC
The DNA here is from genome assembly GCA_030765085.1 of Allium cepa. NCBI lineage: Eukaryota > Viridiplantae > Streptophyta > Magnoliopsida > Asparagales > Amaryllidaceae > Allium > Allium cepa. Next base: position 622,790,218 of record CM060942.1, read on the forward strand.
TATGCAAGGAGAATGATGGTTTCTGATCAAGAAACCAGATTTGAGTCCGCACTAGGAAGTCGGTGGACAATACTAGTTCGGAAATGAAATTGTATGATCGAGTGAGCGATCGAATTTAATATTGCATACGAATGATGTGCGTATATCATAAGGATTTCAATGAAACATATACTAAAACTTTTGTAATGGAATGTGCAAAATGATTTTTGAATGTTGAAATTGGACATTATGGACATCAGGATATACAGGTGATTTAAATGCAAAGGGAATTGGATTTTGATTTGGAAGATAAAATTTAAATAGTTCGTCAAAAGGTATGTATTTAAATTTCAGTATGAAATTTGATGATTTTCTTGTCTAGCCGCTTGGCTTTTGTTTTCTTTATGAATCTAGGGGCCCGTCGTGCCATTTTGTAGTCGTACCGAGCTAGCCGCGTAAAGGAGACAATGGCGAATTTTTTTGAAAATTTAGGGAGTTAGAAAAATTTTTGAGAAATTTTGAAGATTTAAAATTTGAATTTAAATTTAAATTTAAATTATTACGGAAACAATGTTGTTTGGAATCTATGAAAGATTTTGGAAAGTTAGTTGAAGTGATAATGGGTTGAAAAATAAAAGGATTTGTTTTGGCAAGTTGATAAAACTGTTTGGTTTTGGGAAAGTAACAATCGGGTTAAGGATCATTCTTCTTAACTAGTAATTTCAGGACGAAGTTCTTTTGAGGGGGGAAGGATGCGACGACCTAGAAATTTTGACATTTGAAATTGAAATATTTGATCGGATTTTAATATTTATAGGTTGATTTAACTTGAATTTCAAATATCAGAACGAATTTGGAAATTTAATTATTGAATTTAATTTATTGAAATTGGGTAAAAATTTGTATCTTATATTTTAAGCTGATTAAAAATAATTTAAAGGCTTAGAAAATTTATATTGATGATACTGAAGATGATGGAAGCTTCAGAATTGAATTTGAAAGTAATTTATTCAGTTTTGAATTTATGTCGTTTAAATCGGTATTTAAAAATAGCCTTCCGAGACATAGTCTCGGAATTCGATGAAACAAGTTCCATTGGATCGGTAATATTTTATTATTATCGAATTTCAATTTTCGTAATGTTTGGAGTGATCGTTTAGCCGGACGATAAGCAAACGCGCTGAAAATTATATCGAAATTTAATTTAATAACTGGTTCAAAAAGCTATCTTCTTCATATGATCGAATTTGTACCCGAAACCTTTTCCATTGCGTTCGAAATAGGCGTATAACATTATAAATGCATGGTGACATGCCTCGATAGGAGGTCAAAATTTTGAGTTGCGTGATTCAAAGTGATTTGAATTTAAATTTAAATTTAAAATATAATATATATGTTCATAAGGCAAATTACACTATTTTTTTTCAAACACGTGTCCTCTTGAACAACACCTGTTACGTTTCCTCTAAAGAACTGTACATGTTTCGTTTATCAATAAAAGAAACTTATCCCCCCTTTGCATCAATTCTACAGCCGATGCATATGCAACCGATGCAACAGGCTTAACACCTTTGCATCAGTTCTGAAACCGATGCAAAACGGTCCTTTTTGCATCGGTTGTTACTAACAACTGATGCAAAATATCATGATTGGTTGCTTGGACACAGCCCCCATGTTGCATCGGTTGTAATGAAAACCGATGCAACTAATCCCTCTATTGCATCGGTTTTTTAACAACCGATGCAAACTAATCCCTCTATTGCATCAGCTATTTATACCTGATGCAAAAAAGTCATTCTCAGAAACCATTATTACAGTACTCAAATAGACTATGTATATATTATTGATTATAACAAACAATTATTGCATGCAATATTACTATCATTCAAAATTAATTTGATGGCAAATACATAATCAGATTTAATAATTCTACAAAAGAATGAAAAACATAAATAAATTCCACAGTACATAATCAGACGGTCAGTAGTAAAAATAAATGCAGCGTGTTATATGTAGACACACAAAAATACATATATACAGAGAAGAGAATGTATCGTTGACGGTGGATAAATTAAGCAGAAGATGGTCTTCAAATGTACAAACCTTCATCCTATAGTGTACTTGAGCTACCTGAAGTTGAGCTGTGCAATCCTTATGTCACTCCTTACGTGACGAAATTTGCATATGCAGAATGATCCTGCAGAATACAAACCCAAAAAATGAGTTATTTAATTATTAACTTTGATGATCTGGATAGCAACCACATCATTTCACCTCTTTTTTCTTTTTCTTTTTTAAACTTTGAACAAAAAAAGTATATAGGAACATCCACAATGCAATTAAAAAAATCAAACAAAGCCCAATATGATTTTGTTCAGAGTGTAGATAGTCACCACTAACAATCTGTCAACGCAACCAATATACTATTATCATCAGTCTAAAGCTTACCTGACCATTGAGTGATGGATCAATAATCGCTCCAATGGCTGCTGGATCTACAAGGTCATAGATTACTTCTGCTGCTGCATTCACCTACACGTATCCAAAAATAAAGAAGATGGGAAGTAACCCCTGGCCTGACCTTAATCTTTCTTTTTGTGTAATCCAACACGACCAAGGTTATCATTGGGTCTCAGATATAAACAAGCCTCAGTATTTTGAATTGCATATACTTAAGTAGTTAGTTTTAACATTCAGTGCAATTAGTGAGAGCTGTAACATGGATGATCGATTAAGAAGAAATGATCAGAAATTCAATGATTAACTTCAATCACTACATAAACAGAACATGAAGAAAACTGTTAGAAAGTCAATAGAAGAAAATTTAATGTAGTAGGATGCAAAAAAGAATGTAATAACATAAATATCATATTTGTTACCCTTTTATCTACAGTAGCAAAATCTACTGCAAATTAGGTATTCTGCATCATAACATCTAAACAGTTATTAATATGTGACACCAACTGCAACTAACCCACATCGTAGATATTGCAAGCTACACAAAAGTCTCTGGATGTCAACGCTATAATAATACAAAGGGGCAGAATACTGAAATCAGAAAAAGTAAAAAAACAAAGCAGTATAAACTTTAGCATGGACTACTGACAATTAACATTCCAATATCACTTATCAATCCTGATTAGGAACATAACATATTAAGTAGTATTGCAAACACATAAACATTAGATTGTATGCAAAATAATAACTCTGTACGGACTGTAACAAATGTGCCATAAAATGATACCCAAATGTGTAGTGCAATGTATATAGGTTGACATTAGTTGATAATTAATAATCCCGACAGTAACGTCTGTGGATTGTGTAAACATATAGATAGAAAATAGTTCCTGCTTGTATATGTAATAAAGGTCTCTTCAATAGATATACTTTAACTCCTTATAATTAGTAGGTTAACATATAAACATTATATAACAAAACAAGATATAATGCTAATTTATCTTATAACCAGAAATACAAGTTCAATAGAATGTTTTCAATCATTTTGTGATTCATTGTTACAATATTGCATCTTTTATGCGTTTGTATCTTTAGTCACCCAGCTTTACTGTGTTAAATAGCAACTATATCAGTTGCTTAAAAATCGATGAGCAAGCTTCAACTGAGGATATGTATTAATATATATCTTTATGTATAAGGCTGGGATCGGCAAAACCTCTATTCCCCCTGATTTCAACCACATATTCCAATTTAAATAATTATTTGAATTGAAATGTGTTTGAAATCGGCAAAACCTCTATTCTCCCAGCTTTACTATGTTAAATAACTCTATATATACATACAGATATAGTTATACATAAATATATATATGGCCTTAAATCAATGCTATAAATCTCTGATTCCTCCACATGTCATAATGTATATGACTACAATGATGGTTTATCTTTAACTTGCACAAAAATTTCAAACAAATAAAAATGTGCAGATGTTACATCTACATGAATTGCTTCATAAAACTCATGATACCGGTTACTTTACCCATGTACCACGTTCAAAGCTTCTTTTTCTTAGTTTATTTTTCTTTATGAAGTATATGTACATTCTTTTGAAAGTCTGGATGCCTTAGCTTTATGATATGTGAATAGATCAGTTAACTTATATATAGATGAAATGTCTCTCCATGTCAATTACTTATAAACCTTCATTTGTTTCCAATATTAGTTGATTTTATTTTTATCCAATGTGTGTTATGCCAAGAACATAAGCTAAGAATACTATAACACGGATGATACAAATATCTCTATAAGAAACATGTACATACTTCCGATAATTTCAAAACAAATCCATCTACTGACAATAACTTTTTCCATGCTCTTTCTTTAAATTGTTGCTGCTGTAAAAGTAATATTAGTTCAATTCATATAAATACTCATACTTGACCATTTGACAACAACCCATCTACGAAGTATGCCTTTTAATGGCTTGATGAAAACCAAAGACTAAAACATAACAAAATGCGGCACCAAAAATAGATCAACATATTTTCTTCTGAAAAATAGTTGACATGAACTTGCATATTAGTTTCAAAGTATGCTAGTAGCATAGTAGGGTATACCATGCCTTATAACATATCTACAAATCAAGGTTTGCGTCAAACAAAAAAATAATCATCTAAATATAACACATAGGAACATAAGAAATTTATTTTATTTGTTTTGCACAGGATGACATTAATAAAGGGGTTCAGAAGATTTGCATATTATTTATCACTTTGATAATAACTATATCAAGTTGGTCGAGTTAGATTCGTAAACTAATGTATTTTGGCAATAGTGATATTTTGAATTTTAGAATTCAGAACTGAAGTTGAGCTATTCCAGGAAGTTTTGGTTGTTATCTACCAAATAGAAAAGAGAAAAAGATGTTGCATCTTTTGGCTAGAACCAGTTATAATTATTTTATTTCGTTTTCCTGTTATAAACTGTTGTAAGGGTTTACTATTTGAATAACAATGAAATTGTAGTGTAAGTTGGTTCACTGTAGTGTAAACTAATGTAACTCTCATTTCTCAAATTGTACCAAAATGTTAATATGAGCTAAAACATTAATCTCTAATGCTATAAATCTCAAGTCCCAGTAATACAAACAGTAGTGCAACACTAAATCAAAGTAAGAATATGTGGTGCGATAATTATGGCTTTATTGATAAGCTAAATTATCATTATACGGGTAAGCAGAAGAAAACCCTATAGAGTTAACAGATAAATTACCTGAGAGCAAGCAGTGATACAATATCCGAAGTCTGCAACAAAAACATCGATCAAGTATCCCTGTAAAATATCTTATTAGTAATTATTCTCAAAAAAACTAAAGTATCACTTGACCTCTTGTTGCTGCTATATTGCACCACCAGTTCCAATCACCACACCCTCTTTACCTCAGCCTCTCCTTCATTACTTCATCACCGTATAACTCAAACCACTGCGCAATGCCACTACAAAACATACCACCTACAAACACCCACACCAAACTTCCAACACTTATCTCCATCAACACATTCCAACACTTATCACCGCTGCCAACACATTCCCCTGCCTACAAGTACTGCACATATACCTGACAGCCCCTACCTGACACTCCTCCTTGCCAACCCAAGTACATCCATTTCAACCTGATCAACAACATTCCCCTTCACCATACAACAACTACATACCCTACATAGTGTGCATCATCTGCTCCTTAAACATACAAACTGCCTGCAATCCATATACTCTATGCACATTCTCACCACAAACCTCTCATTACCTCTTCTTTATACATCTAACTACAAGTGCAACTACCTGACTACCTTCCCCGGCACAGTACAAACCACCAACACCCCAACCTTTCGTCAAACAAACTGTTATTGCCTTATACAACATCATAAGCCTCGCTGTCCAACTACACAGTTGCCTCTACATCCTCTTCATTCCATCATTTCAATCCTTCCCTCTGACCTTACCAAAAATAAACAACAACCACTGTACAACATTCCACATCTCCATATACATCACCATGCAGTGCACATCAAACCACATAGCTGTTAACATACCTAAACAACACAACTTAATCTCCTACCCACCACCATCAGCTTCCTACCATCAACTGCTAACATCCACTGCCCTCCTCCTTAACTACTCTGCCTGCATTTCTACTACTGCATTTCCTTATCACACCACTTCCCATATCACTACACAACTGTGCACTACAACTAACCATCACTTCACCACCAGTCAGTCATACTACTGCACTACCACTAAACTGCTCCTCCTTAAAACTCCACTGTCTTGCCTATACAAACCATATCCACCATTCACGTGGATATCCACCATATCACCATTCACCGTGCACACTATTTGCACACCTAAGCACTACATCACCGCAACCTACTGACACACCCATACCACCAACAAACTCATCACACAACCACATTTCAGCTCACTGTCAAAACCAACCTCTAACCACAGCAAACACTTCCTCACCTCTGTACTCCTACCTCACTACAGCAGACAAGTACAAGCGCGACACCACTTTCTTCAATAATCGACAATCGCCTTCTCTAATTCTTCAGCAACCCTCATTAATCACCATTAATCACCGCGCTTTACTCAAATCCCCATCCTTCAATTACCAACAGCAACTTGCGACTTCACCCAAAATCCAAAAGAAAAAAAGGGAAGAGAAAAGAACGAGCCACAACTTTCATCACTTGAAATTGACTCACCAACCAAAATGCAAACTCGAAATTGATTGCTTAACGGTGATTTGGTAGGCCAAATCTAATCCGCGAAATAACGTATGGTGACAATCAATTTTAGGGTTTTTTTTGTTTTGAAGCAGGCGAAATATTTGGGGAAAAGAATGGGAGGGGCGAAAAAAAATTGAAAAGGCGAGATGTAACAGGTGAGCAACGAATAACCAAAATAATTTGAGATTGCATCGCCTCCGTTAGGGAACCGATGCAAAAATTATTATTTTGGACGTAGTTGCATCGGTTGACTTTAAAACCGATGCGACTAAAACTATTTGTATCGACGTATTTGCATCGGTTGTTGGTGACAACAGATGCAAATTTGATTTTTTATTACCTATTGCTTTCCACATACCAATTGCATCGGTTATTAAGACAGAACTGATGCAAATAGTTCTATTTGCATCAGTTTTTACTTCAACCGATTCAAATAAGGCGATGCAAATGACTTGTTTTGTAGTAGTGGGAAAATAGGACGATAATATTTTAGAACATCTTAATAGAATTAAACTCGGGCTAAGGAGCTAGGACGCGAGAAATATGCTCTTGAGAAAAGGTCAAGACTCTTAAAGGAGCCAATAAGACACTCAATCATGCATAAAAATTCAAATTAGCTCCATTAATGATTCAAACATAACCTGGAAGAAGGAGAAGAAACTTAAAGAACTACTAGATGTAGTAATTCGTCATATTACCAAACTTTCTTTGGTTGTTGAGGTCTTAAAAGAAAAGGTGGAAGGCTTTGAATCTCAATTGAAAATAGCCAAGGTGATGTCGTTTAAGAGCTCTTGAATGGATTCTCTTGTAGATTATTTACTTGAAATAATTGTAGCCTTTGGTTTAATATTTGATTATTCTTTTTTATGTACAGAAATGAATCAGAGGCTGAGTAGAGCAACAGAGGTAGGATACATATGTTAACAACATTTCTTTTTATATGATTGTGCTAATCATCTCAAAAATATTGAATGCCTCCCTCTTTTTCTTAGAGATGCACATGCTTCAAATAAAAATTATCCATGCCTTTTCGAGGTTGAGGGAAAGTGGAAAGAAAAAGTATACCAATCTGCTCCCCCAACCTCCTCCTTAGGAAGATTAGGATGATTTTTCTTGATATTTGTAATTTTTGTATATTAATTTAGTAAATAATTTTGTACCTTAATAGTTGTTTTTTCGAACAAACCCTGTATTTTATCTCTTATTCTAATCAAGCATTTCAACTTGTTGAGCTGCTTGAGATTTGTGACTCACTTCAGGGATTTAACATTATCTTTGGTCTTTGATTACGTATAGATTTGCATGCTTTCCGCAGGCATGCCTTGATTTGAGAGCCACTCGTCGAATATTATAATATTTGTTTGCCACTTTCTTGATCAAATTTTACCTTTTTCTTTTGTCAGCTTAATAGAAGACCAGAAATCTGCTCGATAAGAAGACCATAAATCCATATGACAAGAAGACTAGAAATCCATCTAGTAAGATTTACATTTCAACTAATAGAAGGATATAAATTCAATCGATAACGGAGATTCCTGTTATTTGGAAAAATATTCTTGACAAGGGATTCAGAATTTCTCAAATGTCTATATTTGATGGTGAGATCCTTAGTTCTAGGTAATAGATAATTGTTGACCTTTTCTTCGAAGGCTGCTTTGATTTTAGCTTGGAGCTATATTGGTAATGTTTAATTACACTTTCTCTTAGAAAATTGCTTTGATCCATTCTTAAGACGAAACTACACTTACCTAATTGGTCACTCTTGCCCCGTATTACCTTTTAGCTAATAATTTAGGCTTCAATCTCTTTTGTCTCTTATGACCTTATGGTAATGATTTAGACTTTGAGCTCTTGTGTCCCTTATTACCTTATAGGTAATAATTTAGGCTTTGTTCTCTTTCTCCCTTTATTATCTTATAGGTAATTGTTTAGGCTTTGATCTCTTTTGCCCCTTACTGTCTTATAGGGAATGATTTAGGCTTCGATTGGGCCTCTTATTACCTTATAGGTATAGATTTAGACTTTGAACTCTTTCACCCCTTATTACATTATATATAATGATTTAGGTTTTGATTGAGCCTTTTATTACCTTATAAGTAGCGATTTAGGTTGGTCGGTGCGTTTGATTAGCCATCTTAAGCAGTATTAAAGTCTTACATATCTTTCCTCGAGGAGGCGCTCCAGTCAGGCCTTATAGGCAGAACCGAAGGCTGGTTGGTGCTTTGATCAGACCGTTTTAGGCGGGACCAAAGGCTTACTCTGTTGTCCCTCTAGTAGGGGCTTCGACTAGGCCACATACGCGGGACCGAAGGCTTGCAATGCTCTTGCCAAACCTTATAGGTGGGATCGGAGGCTTACTGTGACGTCCATCTAGGAGGTACTTTGATCACGCCCTTGCAGCGAGATCAAAGACTTTTTATTTATTTTATAGGTCCTTTTCATGAAGCATTTCTAAAGCATTCCCCTTTATTAAACACTCAATCTTGGTAGATATATTGATCTTTTGCTCAAATCTTGTTAACAAACTCTTCGAGTTCTCCTTTACCCAAGAAATTCTCAATCATCCCTTTAAGGACTCGGCATTGGTTAGTTTCATGTCCATTTGTTCGGTTGTATTGGTAATAAGTGCCCACGAGATTTCTTTCATTTCCTTGTTGCTTCTTCTTTGAAGGCCAACAGTCCAACCTCTCTTTAGTTAGGAGATAGATGTTTTCATAGGAGGTGATAAGAGAACGGGCTCTAGTGGATAGGAAATTCCTAGGGGGTTGTGCCTTTGGTCCTCGTTTGGCTTTCTTGTAACATTGGATAGGCTCATCAGTTCTAGCCAGTGTTGTAAAAATCCTTATAGGCTCTTGCCTAGACCCCGCCTAGACACTAGGCTAGCCTTACCGTCTACGATTTTGACTAATCTTCCTAGATGAGATTTACCGCATTATTTTAACATATGAACCGGTTTATAAGCACCATTTATATACCAGTTTAGACCTAATGCCTAGCTTCGATTAATCCTCGATTAATCCCCGCCTAAACGATTAATCCCTAGTCCATGCTTACCGCCTAGCATCCGCCTAGCGATTTTTATAACTTTGGTTCTAGCGGTCAGTCTTCTCTTTAAAAATTCTCGAGTTTGATTGGTATGGGAGAGCGATCAATTACTCCATTCCACTTTTAGGTAATGTATTTGAAATCCTTTGTTAATTCATTTTCAAAGATAATTCTATTAGCTTGGAGCTCTATAGTTTTTCTCATTTCCGGGAATGGATTACACCTTTTCTTGTTTTATTTTCTCAGAGTAGGATAATAGGCAAAGATCAGATTAGATCCCATATGAAATGTATTTATGCTTTAGTTATCCAGTCATAAGGAGTTACTCATCTCTTTTCGGCTAAAGTCATCAATGCCAAGTTTCTTAATACACGTTCTTCATGGAATTAAAGATTATGGATCACTTGATAAGCCGACTTGGAAATGTAAGGCTCGGAGGATCCTTGTTCGGAGATAGTCATTGCACGGTTTAATAGGTTAAGCGGGATATGGAAAGTCTTTGGTAGAAATATGTCGAATATGGTAAGTCAAAGTCCTCTAAAGGGATATGCGAGGAGACAGAGGTTTAAGCCCTTCTTTTAGCATTAAAACGTTAGCAAATTTTTTTGCCAACCAAAATATGCAAGACAAGTTAAGGCAGGCTTGTATAAGGGCTTAAGTGGTCTTATGCAAGTTTGGAAGTATATGCAAGTTCAAGCTTGAGTCCAAATCCAAAAAACAGTCATATACATATCCATTGTCCAATTCCAAGTAAAATATGAGTCACCTGCACATCACAAGTTCAACAATATTCAAATATTCTCATTCAATAGGAGTATGCTATGCATAGTTAATAGTCCAAGTCCATATTTGCAAAAGTCACATGGATACAGTGGCAATAAAAATCCCCAATTCAATCTAGGTTTTACAACTTTAAAATTTGAGAAAATAGGAAAGAATTGGTCGCCCCCAACATGGTGTCGATGAGGGTCTATTTATAGGGTGTCAACCATGCGGGATGGTTGACACGTGTCATGACATTGAATCAGAGGTTCCAATAGCATCATTTGAATGAAATTTCGACGTTCTTTGTGTGAATCGACTTCACTTATTGATAAAGATTTGATAACGGAATCTTGCTTATCGATACTCAACAACCTTTGCACCTTTATGGCTTTAACATTTTTTCTATTTGTAAAAACTCAAAATCCCCTTCTAGTGCTAAAGCTTGATATCATGTTAAGCTTGATATCGTTCATTAGTAGATGCCCTATAATAACTATTGTTGTAAATGCTCGATAATAGTTGATGCATTATTGGCTGGGTATTCATAGAAACTCAATATCCTCCACATACGGTTAGATGTTCGACATCCTTTGGTGGTGCAATATTCTTCCATTGTTGTATACTCCACACCACTTTGTATTGTAGAGGTTTGACATCCCTGTTATCTTTGGACTTGACAAACTTTGTACTGTAGAAGATCGACATCTCTTCTTCTTCCAAGCTTGTTATAGTTTAACTTCTCTAAGCACCCGCTGGTTCAACATCCTCATCCCTTTACAAGCTCGATACCTGCTAATGTTCAACATCACTTGCTACTGTAGAGGCTCATTATTCTTAAAGGATCAGCATCTCTTCACTGCTTGTTAATCACTTTGAACATTCGACACCCATAGAGAATCGATACTTCTTTGATTAAATGTTCGATACCCACAAAGACTCGACATCTTTTCTTGAGTGCTAAATGCTTGAGAGCTTTACCTTTCTTCAGGCTCGACATCTCTCTTTGTTTCCAAGCTTGACATGTCCTCCTTTAGAGGCTCGAGACACTAAAAATATGCAGTACTAGTAAATATCATAACCATATTCACAAAAACATCGTGCCAACCAATCGTTTGAAAATTTTAAGAAGCATAAAATAGCGCAAAAATGGAAACCTATTAATTAACAATAATCTTTAAAACTTTTGAAAATTTTCTAAAATTTCACTGATTTCAATTTTTTTAATCAAAAAAAAATCTAAATTAAGAGTGGAAATTTATACAATTCAACAAATGTAACCAAAGTTCACCTAATTGACTTCACGGCCACTATGAGTGGTTGAACCATATGAACGTTTTAATCAATAATCCAACTTATTTTACTATAGACAACCAGAAAATTACTTCTGACTCTCATAGCTAATGATCACCATACAAATTTTGCTTACATGCTTACTAATATCGTATATTATTTTGTTTTACCAGATAGGCATCCAAATACAGTTCTGATGTTTATCACCGTATGACAGTGAGTTACTGTTAAAAATCAAAGATGCACAAATTTTACTCAATAACCAACTAGCTAGTTGCCATAAATATTTCGAAGAACACAACGAACATACTAATTACAATAAATTTGGACGAATTCAAACGAATACGAATCAAATGATTTTTTTTAAGTACAAATTTTGGTGCTTACAAATTAAAATAAAACGGACTCCTTTTGGACCAGGGGGATTGCTCGTTCGTACACAATTAATCGCCCTCCGTGTTTCCCGCTCCCGTTTCAGCTGCATGTCATAATAAAATAAAAAACCCTAGTCCCCAGAGTCGGATCTTCACTCTCCATTTCCTCAGAAGGAATTCCATTTCCTCCCCTACATCACAATCAGCCACCCCCAACATCTCCCCTTCCTTCGACGCCAGCCCCGATCCTCTGCCTTAGAAGTAAGCCGCCAGCCCCCAGCGTCTGTTTCTAGTCGTCATAGCCCATCTCGGGTCATCGCAAGCCGCCATTTGCCAAAGTTATAGCAAACGCGCCACCATTGCAAGTCGCGTCGTTATTCCCTTACTGATACTGCCTCTTTGGAATCATGGATATGGAGAAGCTTACAAAAGAGAAACTGCTTCATCTACACGAGGTAAGTTCTGTACTGTAAAAACTGATTATCGCTATTGTTCTTATCACTGCAAAGTCTCTGGGTATTTTAACAACAATAAAGTAACCCTATGCTTGTGAATTAACACACTATCAGATTATCGTATAAGATAAGAATTTATTGGACAATTTATATTGGCAGTTAGCATTAATTTAGACCATATTGAACAATATGAATGGAATTTATCATCAGAAATTTCACTATTCTGATAAATGGCTTGACGTGGGAAATTGGAGAGTAATGATGGCAATATGCTATACTTAAAAGATGTTATCTTTGTTTAGGCCAAATTGTCTATAAAAATTGAAGGATAGATGGGCCAGTTTAAAGCAAGAGGACTATCTAAGAATTGAAGAGAGCAAGGAGAAAATTGGAGGAGATAGTGGCATTTATGTGGTTGATATAAGAGATTCTAAGAAAATTGTTCCTCCTAGATAATGCTCTTGTGATTCTCACAAGTGTTGTTCCAAAAATGAAGCCTGGGTTCGATCCAGCTAAAGGCGATCGACCAGAATTTTATTACGAAGATGGCTTGTGCCCTGAACAAGTGAACATAAAAACAACTTCACTATTTTGTTGTTTTTATCAAACCGACGAGAAGTGAGTTGGACTTAAGAATTATGAACTTTTCCATAATTTCAACTGATTTACAAGTCTACATTTTATGGTTAGAGGTTGACTGGATTGGTTATAAGAATCATATTGATGCTGGTATACTTTTCTGAGCTGTCTCATTTGCTAACTTACATAAATGATACATAGGTAACTAAGCAAACTGTTAAGAGCCCAGTTAGCAACTTGCGCTATAAGTACTTAAAAGTTAGTTTTGAACAATAACTTTGGTAGGTAGTAAAATGTAGAAGTTTTTGGATAAATAAGTTTGAAATTGTTATAAAATTCTATGGCTAACGAAGGCGGAGCATTTGACGGTGTATTTGAACGGGGTATTTGAATGTGGAAGATTGTTGAACGGTGTATACGTTTGCGGCTACAAACGTGGTATTTAATCTATGATTTTAATTTAATTAATTTATAGTCAATTAATTATTATTTTTGTGTAATATGCATTTAATAATTGAAAATAAAACACACGAATACATACTCAATATTCCATTAAACAACACCAATACATTTAAAATTCAAATACTAGCAGACCAAATAAACTAGAAAAATAAACCAAACAAACCAACGACGACTGCGTAACAGACCCAAATGACAACTCATAAATGACAATACCTCATCATTAGGGAGTATCTCCACCACATCCAAGATTGAGTGGTCGTTGTAAATTTTTTTTGTAATCTTCCACATCTGAACAATACTAACAACAGACAAAATAAAATAACAACACGCTACAGCGTTATTGAAACGGTCACTCTGAACAAACGACCGTCCACTCACATGCTTGCTTGAGTTGCCATGCTTGATCGGTCTGCTCCGCCTAGGTTGAACGGATGTGGTGTCTACAATCAATCAATCGCTATACAAAATTGCATCAGCAGCAGTGAAAAGCTGAAAGCCTGAGCTGATGGAGCTAGTGGTGTATGCTATATGTAGGTGCCCTTTCTTATGTAACCTCCAAATAGCTGATCAACTCCCTGAATTTTATCGGGGCATTTCTTCCATATTTTCTAGATCTGCACGCAAGAGCATCCCACCACTCCTCGGAACCTTCAAGCCGATCATTCTCTACATCCCATACTCCGTCTTCTACCTTTAGCAGTTTGCTCCAATCATCTCACAGATGCTTTAGATTGTCTCATTTGTTCTTCATCTGTGTCGGGGACCGGTCGAACTTAAACCGCGCGTTGAATTCCGCAACTACAATCGCGTAAAAACTGTTGGTGGAATGCACTTTGTCCGTTAGGAAATCTACACATAAATCTATCAACTCTTCCGTTCGTTCGTTTATCCATAAAGCTATGAGCTGCGAGTTAAGCAGTAGCGGAGCCATAACATTGCGCCATAATGCTGAAAAATGAAAATTTTGAAACGTAAAAAATATGGTAGGTATGAGAAAAAAAAAGTGTGGGAAGAAAATTGCTGGAAAAAAGCTTGAACGGGTCGGAATAAAATTCGAAAACGGGGGAGGCTCTCTTGGCTGGTGTGGAGTGAAGGAGGGGGAGATGAGTTATATAGGGGGAAGGAGGAGCTACGAAATGAGATGATAATTTGGTGAAAAGGCACGACGGTCCGACGTTAATGGTTTGATTTCCAGTTTCCAATCGAACGGATCAAATGCCACGTTTTCATTTTCGACGTGTCGGACGCATTGAAAAGAAAAGCGTGACATCTTTTGATTGCGAACGGCACTTAACTCAAAAACAGTTGCTTATGACTTATCATCATTTAAGTAGCTTATTACACCTTATTATAAGTTTGGTAAACACATGAACAGTAATGAGTAACCGATAAACTAAGTTGTTGCCAAATACACTTTACTTTGAGAATACACAGTGACAAATGCTATGTTTTGCAATAGAATGAAGCAAACCATTCTTCTAATCATTTTAGAATAAAAAGACGCTGTTCACTTCTCTCTTTGGAGTTATTTTCATCAAGTATCTATACTCTATACGTTTACAAATTAGAAAATGTTAGATTGATTGTGTATTTGTCCATCATGTGTATATGATCATAGAGATATGAATATTTGTTATGATGCACATGTACATCTTTGTTGTATAGTTTAGGTTCTCTTTTTTGAGTTGTCTCATTTTCTACTTACATAAAGTTTAGCTTATTATGCATACATGTCTAGTATTTTCTCTTTATTTGTATTGTCAGTTTTAATCTAAAGCTGTTGAATTTCTGCTGGCATCATATTTAGTTAACCCTAAAGGTTGTATAGTAGACTTGTTTTAATTTTTTATGCAGTTTATGTGTCCTTTGGCAAGTTTTTTATTAGTGGTTTCAACTATGTATCGTGGGGAGATTAACCCAGTTTAATATCTTTGTCTTGTTAGCACTTAGTAATATGAGATGAAGTGCACTTAGTAATATTTCTTTCTTGTTAGCAATTAGTAACATGAGATGAAGTGCACAGACGGAACCTAGTTTAATATCCTTTGGTTCGTTTTGACTAGTTTTGAAATTCTATGCTATGCACAGATCATGATTTGTATTTGTAATTTATAAGATAAAGTGATGTTCTTTCTTCATTGTACGATTTCCTAGGTGATGATCTTGTTTTCACATATGTTATTTTATTGTAGTTTCCACATCATAGAAGGTATTTCTTCGATTTTCACATCTATGAATTTGCTTTTGTTTATCAACATCGATCAATACATCATCTGATTCAAGGTATGTATATTTATGGAGATTCAAGGTATACATGTTTTATATGAATTTGCAGAAGAGTTTAGGTACAAATTTATCGAGACTAAACCATTGACTCCACACTTGATTCAAGGTATATATGTTTGAATTTTCAAATATAAGTTATAACATTTTATTGGGGGATTCTTTAGAGCTTGTAAATTCATGATCTAATCACCTTGTATGTCATTTCATATCTTTTGGTTTTTATAGATCCTTGTTTTACATCACAATAACTTTAAATGCAACAGGCACGTGCCCTACCTTTTCTCTGACGTCTATTTCAATTTCATTTGGCCTAGATTTTAAATCTTTTGCATTATTTCTAGTACGTACTACATGTTGGTGTTAGTTTAGATTTAAACTATGATGTTTTGTACCTATGTTAAGACTTTATGAATGGTGGCAATACATGAATTGTTTCGGGTTTTTAAAATGTGAATCTTTTGTGTAATTATTAATAAATGTGAATGATTTTGGTTGTTATTAGTACAACAACGGTTTCAATTGCAAAACAATGTTAAATTTATTGGTGTGCGATAGCAATGCCAACATTTCTTGTGTATTTGATTTTTTAACAACGATAAAAGAAGTCGTAAAAGATATATTACAATGAAAAAAACAGTTGTAAAAGACCGATTAGAACATGCAAAAATAGTTGTAAAATACTTTATTACAATTGCAACGGTTATAAACATCTGTAAAAAACCGACCATATTATAACTTGGTCTAATACTACTTTTCTAAAACCGCTGCAAAAAAACTATTATAACGGTTATTACAAGCTGCGAAATGAGTAGTTCGCTGTAGTGTATGTTCATGAATATAAACTGGAAGTAAGAGATGTAATGTGCAAAAGGAAATACAACAATTCTATTTGACTGAATCAGTGAATATTGGAAAAGTGTTACAAATGTACCAATAATTAAATAAAATTCAATCTCAAAAATCACTCCTTCCCATGATACATATTGATGTATCGATAAGGACTAACTGAACTTTGTTGCACAAAATACGATAAATAATGAGTGAAGTTGTGTTAACTTCTTTCTGTTAGGTTGTATGCTTAAGAGTAATAATGCATCAAGTTAAAATTAATTCAACTAAAGTATGGTTTAGAAGATTATACAAGATAAATGTTTATAGAAAATCCATAAATATCCTAGATCAAGAAGTTGATAGGCTGTGCGAGTCAAAAAGACTGCAGCCACTACAAAGGGGTTTGGGATCGATTAATATTGATTTATCAATTTGTATGAATTTAAATTTCATAAACTGTAAACCAAATCATTTACATATATGCATAAAATGCAATTCATAAAATGTTCATGAATCTTTATTCTGTTGCAAATCAACTGATTTCAAGAAACACTAATTTTGCGGTGGAGGAATTTTATAGAATTATTGAAAGTAAAATGGTTTTGATACAATTTAAAGATAAAACTGATTAGGGGGATGTAATGAACTTAATCGAACCTAATCAGACATAGCACATTAGATTGTCTAAATAAGTATTCTCATACATCGAAGAAAAATTATGAGTTTTATATCAATATCTAGAAAAGAATTTCATAAGTTGTCAATAAACCATTAAGAACATTGATTCTGTCATATGGCATAACTAGCAAATTCGAAATGAAATTCAAGTACATTAACAAAATATGATAGCTGTACCAAAAGGGATACGATCCATCAGCTACAACCAACTACAAACGTGTCTTGGAGAATACGACCAATCCGTTGGGAATATAGTAAGGAACCTTGATAAGAATAACACCGATAGTTTGAATATCTTATCAATTCCTACTTCCCAAATACTCACTGGCATTAACAGTTCAGTCTGTACAACAAAGATTATACAATCATTTGCTGAACAGAAAGTGAACAGAATCGAGATACGGTTCCATGATCAGCCTTAACAAATCAACCCTTGATCCTCACTCTGTTATCAGCCCATGCTTTACTCCATTCATATCTCATCAACTTTTATACCTGTTCATATTAACAAACAAAAAAAATACATTTAAACAATGATAAGAAAAATTGTTTAAATTGGTTAAGCGTTTGTATTACTACCTCCTAACCTTCCTCTTCTCTTGTACTGTGACAGAACAGAATCATGATCTGCACCAAAAAATTGCAGTCCAACTTTTGATGTTACCAGAATATGCACTGTATCACCATTGCTGATATCAGGTTCTTACTCTCTTCCTTGAAATTTTGTAAACTTCTCTTGTACTGGAGATGTGTTTGTAGAGAAATTTTCAAGAAGTTAATCGTATGGATAAATAATATTGCTGGTTCTGTAGCCTCTTGCCAGTCGTTGTTATAACATTCAATCTTACTACCCTGCATTTACAGAATTTGAAACTATAGTGATATACAATAAAGTAGTGTTTATGGGGTTTATTAAGAGTATATTGGACAATAGAAAAGACTAATACTATTTACACCCACTTAAACATTTCTCTTATCCATTTATTCTCTCATCCGATCAAATACTTCTTTCATCCATTTACATTCATCTTTTTTCATTTGTTTTATTTTTTCATAACCATAACACAACTTTTCCTCTTTCTTCAAACAATGAAATTAATTTTTTTCATTCAGTGTCTTCACGGTCAATTTTTCTTCCAACTTATGCTTTATCAATACGCATGAATCCAACTAATTTTTTTGTGACTACGGTGTTATCGACTTTAACTGTACATACATTTTCATTTTTTTTCTGTAAATTGTGTAACCTTAATTAAACTAATATAGTACAGAATAATTTGCAACTCAATTTGGTGCTATTGTAAAATATATTAAAGAACCTTCATTACTACTTTAATAAAAAAAGGTCAAATTATTTTCACTTCTACTATTGATTTAATAAAGAAAAAAAAAGAATAACTAAACCAACTTTAATAAAAAGTAATATGTTATAGTAAATAAATTTAGTTATTATTATTCTCTCCTGGAACATTAACGGGGTCATAAAAATGTTGATTTACAAGTATATTCTAAATATAACTAAATATCATAACCCATCATCTCCTAATACAAAATTGAAGAAATATTTTCATTTTCATTTAGCATTTCAATTTTTGTCTGCCATTGATGGCTGAATGGATAAAAAATATTTATGTTTATGGTTTATATTTTATTTCTACGTCACTTGGTTACACAACCAATCACATTTACGTCAAGATCCTCTCTTAAGTTTAAGGTGAATTTTTTAAAGTAATTTTTATGATTAATTTTACTAAATGTTTAAATGACGTTAGTAAGTGTTCATGTGAGTATAAATAGTAACATCCATAAAAAATGCATGTATACTTGACGGTCCACGTGGTATTGTCTTTTAGTTTCAATTTTGAATTAGGACCATTCGTCTAAAAGTGTTAAACTTTGGTTGATATTTTCAGATATCGATTTTGCCATAGGATTAGTCCTAAGCTTAATAGCACCAAATCACCAAAGTGTTACATATCTATTCCAATTTATCTTTTGGACATTTTTCAAATACCCTTCAAAAGTTTCAAAATTCACTTCCATCCCTAGTCAAAAACATGTTTCAGAAAAAACCAATACCAATGTTTTCAGCGAAAACGTACATTTTAAATTATATATATTTGCAGTTAAAACTATAAACATTTGCATTCTACAATGCAAATATTTGTAGTTCAATGCAAATATTTGTAGTTCTAACTGCACATTTTTGTAAAGTGAAAATTTGCAAACTACATCGTAAGAATACTCCTTTTACACTTTATATTCATTTATTTTTAAATGCACATTTTCACTGAAAATATTAATAAAATCGTTTCATGGAACTTATTTTCGTGTAAGCTTTTTATGTACTAGTTTCCATTTTATCTTTATGGTAGACCAAGAAAAAAAGCCAATACTTCGTTTTTTCCAAATAAGCTGCCATTCAAGATATCCACTTGGAAACATAGTATAGATTTAAAGTTAACTTCAACTCTTGATTTTAGTTTTTGTTATGAACTATTGATAATCTAATCACCAAGGCCTTTTAAGTACTTTTACTCTTTATCTATCAAACAAAAATTCATTCGTAGCATGTTTGGCAACTACTTGCAAAAGCCTTAAACAATTTATCAATTACTTTTTTTGAACGAGATTTATTAATGCCAACAAGCGTCAACTCAGAGATCAAATCTGTGACCTCTGATATCATAATCTAAACTATCAATCAATTGAGTCAACCATGTTGGCACTTACCAATTACCAATTACCATTTGTATATTTGAGATACTGCTTATGAGGATATGAGATAAGTTGTCTAGAACTTGATAAGCCATGAACGAATACTTAGTCAGGACTTATTTCAAGTTTTAAAATTAATTTAATTGCAATTTCAACTTATTTCTCTAAAAACTTCAACATTTTACTTTTCATCTAAACCTACCATAAAGTTTGTTCCAAAATCCATTCGTATCCCTCACTATTCATCTTCTTTTGACTTTGGAGCATTCCATAACTCCGCTTCTAATGATCTTTCTAGTGAGTCGGTGGTTACGCCAATTTCAAATTGAATTGAAAAAAGGGGAAAACTCCTTTACAATTAGCATCGATTCACCAGAGATTCTTATCTATCCTTGGTTTAGATGCTAATATCTTTTGTTATTCCAAACTCTAACTCTTGAGGTCGAATGTAGATTTACCCTAGAAAATCCACATCGATCTTATTCTTTAAGTCACGGTTGACCCGCTTAAGGTTGTCCGTGATTTATATAAGCTTATCCATCTTTCTATTCTGTTATTTAATCATGTCATCCTTGTTTCCAACTTATTTTTAAATCATAATCTCCTTTGATTTGTGTTAACCAAAAAAAAAAATTGAATCTCTATCCTTCTTTGAAAATCTATTCATGTATAGTGTATTTGTAAACTAGTATTTAAAATTTAAAATGTTTTATATATTGTGTTGTTTGAGTTGTTGATGTTGAGTTGGGTTTCTGATCGATACGTATGATCAGCGCTATCGATAAGATTTCCAAAACACTTTGACAGAACAAACGGACACAATATATTTAAAAAAAAATTGGTTAATGAAATAAATTTTGATATATAAGTAAATTTATGGAACTTAATGAAATGAATTTAAAACAAGAATTTGAGGATTTAAATCCCGATTATTTCGAACTTTCGTTTAAAGTTTTAAAAGGTTATATTATTTAAAGTATTTTGAATAGAATTTGTTTTCAAAGAATTTTAAAGGTTTAAAATTAGTGCTCTTCTCTTTGTCACCGGAAAATAACTTCGGTGATGATCGCGACATCATCGACGTTCATTTTCGAGTTTCGAAGTTAAGAGACTGTTCTGTAGTCTTGCTATAGCTTTGTTTTGGGGAATTTAATTTGGTTTGAATTTTCTGAAATATGACTTGATTTATAATATATATGTATATATATAGATATATGATTGAAATTTGATTTGACATATTATGTATATATTATTACTTATCTCTAAATGGTTTGAATGTAATCGAAAATTTAATTCTTAAAGTTTAGCTTGAAGAATAATTTCAATTGTAAAAAGAAAATCAAAAATTTGGATAAATGATTCAAACTTGAGATAATTGAATTGGAAAGTTTTATTTGTATAATGCAATTGCATTCCAATATAACTTACCTTAATTTCAGAAGTTAAAAATGTAATTGGATAATATACGATATAAAAAGATTTTATAAATAAAATTTGAGTAGTTATAATAAATGTTATACACTTAAATTTTAATTATAAAATGATTAACAGAGGTAAATATAATAAAGGGTAATTGAATGACTTACAATAAAATGATGTTAAAAGAACTAAAAATAAAAGGAAGTAGTTATAAAAAAAAAGTGTAAATATATTTAACATGAGTGATAAATATATTGAGAGGAATAAATTTAATTTTGATTAGGAATTAAAAAGAATAAAATTTATTAAGTACATTGTGAGTGTAATAAATGATTATTTTTCAAACCCATGGTTTTAAAAATGGTTAATTTTAGATGATTGGATAATAAGATAATGAAATTTGAGATAGTTAATATTTATTTAACTTGTGTAAAGATTTATTCTCTGTTTAAGTTGAAATCTCCATGCTTTCAAATTCATTTCCTTATTTTGTTTTTCAAACTATCTTTTGGTTGTCCTCATCATCCTTATCTTGCTATAGACCGGTATAGACATCTTTCTATAATCTTTCTGTTTAGAAATCTTTCTATAATGTTTGATAGACCTTTGGTAATCATTTTGAATCTACCTTTTTCGTGCTTGTGTTCTTGATTCTGGAGGATCTTGGAAAGATCACCTCCACCTTGTAAAACTTACCTATAACAACAGTTATCAGGTATAACTTCAATCTTCTTGTCATCTTATCTTAATCCTATTTCACTCTATCTTTTCTGTGCCCTTCCATACCTCATTCCTTTTCGGGGTCGAAAAGTTTTGAGCGGGGGAGAGTGTAACAACCCTGTATTTGTAATTATTTTATTTTATATTTTAATTATTTTTAATGTAAGATTTTGATTTTTTTTTTAAAAACTTATTTTACTTATTTGAAATGATTAAATTTATTATTTAAATATAATCTTAATTTTTATATGAGTTATAATTCCAAACTTGTGTAAGTTGAATATTTGCCTGAACTGCTGATTTTGGTCAAATTAGTCAAACTGTGACTTTCAACTTAAAATTTTAAAAGTTTAAAATTTTAATTTTTTTTCTTTTATTGTGAAAGTACATAAAATTCTAAGAACACCATTTTTCGTTTCGTTGAATTTGGATGTAAATTGTGAAAGTTATACCCTTTACAATATTGTGCGTATATAGGGTTATTAACAATGACTATTTTAAATAGTATAAGTTACTTCTTCTTGGTTATATTTTATTTTAATATGTGATAATATGTTATATTATGTATATTTTGACTTTTAAATATTTTTAAAATGATAATATAATTTTTCTAAAGTTTATTTAAATTTATTTCAATTTATAAAGCCTAGTTGGTATTTACTGCATTTTTCTTTATTTAACTTTCTATTTAATAAAAAGTAAATTATTATTTTACCTTGAAAATGTTTTAAAACCATTTTTAATTCAAATTTTGTGTTATAATATTTTTTTATGAAGTAATAAATTTTCCAAAGTCATTGGAGATCTTCTTGTAATTTTTATGTCAGGGTTGCTATTTTTAAGCAATTTCTTATTTCCTTTTTCTATTTTACTTAAAATAAATTATTTATTTTATTCTATTCTTACTTAGTTTTGGTTTTAAATAAACATTTCTGAGTTTATTTTGATTTTATAAAATTAAAAAGAAAAGGAAATGCAAAAGGTTTAGAAAGTTAAGAGATCTTAAAAGCCTGAAACGTAAAGACGTTTTATCCGTTTCTTTTTGCAATTAATACATCAATTTATCTTAGCCATTCCTTTCCTCATCCTTTGCAGCCGACTCCCTCATATTATTCACGAATTTTCAAGCTCCAAAACCCTAAAAATCATTGCCTCCATCTTGAGAAAAAATTTTGGTAATGGCTACATCTTTTTCTACCTTTTTCTTCTCATTTTCTATGTATTTTGCCTAGTTTTCTATGCTTTCTGGATTGGCCTCTACCACCCACCATCACCACCATACTCTCCACCATCCCCTACCACTCTTCCTTGGCATCATCTCCAGCCATCATTTCAGATTCATCCATGGCCACACCTCCCTTGGTGACAAAACTCCACAAAATTGCAAATAATGTCCAAAACAATGCCCTAGCCACCACTATTACTTCACCACCTTCATACTTCACCATGGCCACCACCTCTAGCCACGACCACCACCTTGCTACCACCACTACACTTCATCTTAGCCTCTGTCCAGATCTGAAATTGACATGGCCAAGACTCCATGAACCAAAACTCCACAAAAACAATGCATAAAGCCTTGAAACATTAATGATAGCCACCTTATCACTTCATATCTTCATCCACCACCTTGGCCACCACCATAGGCCGCTGCCACCACCTTTTCCAGACCTCCCCACACCCGTCCATCTACTGTCCAAACCTGTACAAGTATGGCCAAGCCCCACTTGACCCAAGGCCGAGCCTTGTTGTGCTCAAAAACTTCATATATGTTGCCTTGACCAATTGTATGCTTCATGTTATAACCCTACCACTCCATACTCCTTCTAGCCGTGAGTTATGGTGCCAAACCTGAGCTATATCATCATCATGGCTGAACCCAAGAACCTCCTAGGCCAAGCATTTCAAACTTCAAACAATGTTGAAACAATGAAAATACGAAGCAACAAAGGAATATATTACTTGACGTTGCTTTAACCATTCAAATGCTTGGCCTAGGAGGTTCTTGGGTTCAGCCATGATGATGATATAGCTCAGGTTTGGCACCATAACTCACGGCTAGAAGGAGTATGGAGTGGTAGGGTTATAACATGAGGCATACAATTGGTCAAGGCAACATATATGAAGTTTTTGAGCACAACAAGGCTCGGCCTTGGGTCAAGTGGGGCTTGGTCATACTTGTACAGGTTTGGACAGTAGATGGACGGGTGTGGGGAGGTCTGGAAAAGGTGGTGGTAGCGGCCTATGGTGGTGGCCAAGGTGGTGGATGAAGATATGAAGTGATAAGGTGGCTATCTTGAATGTTTCAAGGCTTTATGCATTGTTTTTGTGGAGTTTTGGTTCATGGAGTCTTGGCCATGTCAATTTCAGATCTAGACAGATGCTAAGATGAAGTGTAGTGGTGGTAGCAAGGTGGTGGTCGTGGCTAGAGGTGGTGGCCATGGTGAAGTATGAAGGTGGTGAAGTAATAGTGGTGGCTAGGGCATTGTTTTGGACATTATTTGCAATTTTGTGGAGTTTTGTCACCAAGGGAGGTGTGACCATGGATGGATCTGAAATGATGGCTGGAGATGATGCCAAGGAAGAGTGGTAGGGGATGGTGGAGAGTATGGTGGTGATGGTGGGTGGTAGAGGCCAATCCAGAAAGCATAGAAAACTAGGCAAAATACATAGAAAAAGGTAGAAAAAGATGTAGCCATTACCAGATTTTTTTCTCAAGATGGAGGCCATGATTTTTAGGGTTTTGGAGCTTGAAAATTCGTGAATAATATGAGGGAGTCGGCTGCAAAGGATGAGGAAAGGAATGGCTAAGATAAATTGATGTATTAATTGCAAAAAGAAACGGATAAAACGTCTTTACGTTTCAGGCTTTAAAGATCTCTTAACTTTCTAAACCTTTTGCATTTCCTTTTCTTTTTAATTTTATAAAAACAAAATAAACTCAGAAATGTTTATTTAAAACCGAAACAATGTTAGAATAAAATAAAATAAATAATTTATTTTAAGTAAAATAGAAAAAGGAAATAAGAAATTGCTTAAAAATAGCAAC
This sequence comes from Allium cepa, assembly GCA_030765085.1. Classification (NCBI taxonomy): domain Eukaryota; kingdom Viridiplantae; phylum Streptophyta; class Magnoliopsida; order Asparagales; family Amaryllidaceae; genus Allium; species Allium cepa. The sequence continues at coordinate 622,815,613 of CM060942.1, forward strand.
CCTGACATAAAAATTACAAGAAGATCTCCAATGACTTTGGAAAATTTATTACTTCACAAAAAATATATTATAACACAAAATTTGAATTAAAAATGGTTTTAAAACATTTTCAAGGTAAAATAATAATTTAAATTTTATTAAATAGAAAGTTAAATAAAGAAAAATGCAGTAAATACCAACTAGGCTTTATAAATTGAAATAAATTCAAATAAACTTTAGAAAAATTATATTATCATTTTAAAAATATTTAAAAGTCAAAATATACATAATATAACATATTATCACATATTAAAATAAAATATAACCAAGAAGAAGTAACTTATACAATTTAAAATAGTCATTGTTAAATAACCCTATATACGCACAATATTGTAAAGGGTATAGCTTTCACAATTTACATCCAAATTCAATGAAACGAAAAATGGTGTTTTTAGAATTTTATGTACTTTCATAATAAAAGAAAAAAAATCAAAATTTTAAACTTTTAAAATTTTAAGTTGAAAGTCACAGTTTGACTAATTTGACCAAAATCAGCATTTCAGGCAAATATTCAACTTACACAAGTTTGGAATTATAACTCATATAAAAATCAAGATTATATTTAAATAATAAATTTAATCATTTCAAATAAGTAAAATAAGTTTTTTAAAAAAAATCAAAATCTTACATTAAAAATAATTAAAATATAAAATAAAATAATTACAAAATACAGGGTTGTTACAGTGAAGCACCATTTACACCCTTCTTAGCATTTCGACGCGGCATGATGATTTTTTGCAGTGATGGATGATGGTGGAGTCTATGAGGCGACGGAGCGGTGAGTGATAACAGTGGGTGATTTGATTGAAGAGGGAGATGATGAGGTTGCAGGGAGTGAATGAATTATCTATTGAACTAAATAAATACAAAATACTATACAAAGCTAAAAATGTAATGGAAACAAGAAGAAGATTAGGCAATTCACTTTCATATATCATTCAGTAAAGCTTTTTATATTATATAGTTGTCGGTTGTTACTAATAGGAAATTCAAAATCAAATGACTGAAACTTTTGACTTTGAGGACAACTAGCCTAATTGCATTTCTCCCTCTCTAACTTTGTATACAAAACAAAAGATAATTCAGCCCATCTTTCTGAAGTCGCTGGAAACAATTACTGCTGCATTATTCTTCATGATAAATACTACACATGCCTTATACAGTTGCATGTCAACATGCACCCTGTGCACCAAACATACCGATGTGCTCATTTTCTTGAATAGCTGCCACTTGCCTCTTACTGCTGCTGGTGAACTGATGGGTCAATGCTCCCAGTTTAGATCTCCGGTCAACTTTGGTGGTCGCTGACGATGTTGCTAGCTTGGGTGTGTAACAACTTCCCCCTTCAAAAGCTAACCTTATCTCAAGGTCAAAGAGTGGAAATTTAGCAATTAAATTCCAATAGTTCTCCCATGTAGCTTCTTCATTTCCTATTTGCTTCCATTTGATCAAAGCTTGAGTTGTATTTGTATTGTTTACTTTTGCCATTCGTCTAGCCAAAATCTTCTCTAATTCTTAATTGCTCAATGTATGTAGGTATATGCGGCTGAACTCTTGAATTTTTGCCAATTTTCCTTTTGAGTTGAGAAATATGGAAAACATTATGTATTTTTGTTGTGTCAGGTAGTTATAATTTGTATGCCACTTGACCCACTCTTCCTGTAACTCGAAGTGGACCATAAAATTTGGAAAAATGTTTGTGAGTGTGTTGATTTCCAGCTGAAAGTTACTTATATGGTTGAAGTTTGAGATAAACCCAGTCGTCCACATCAAACTCTCGAAATGATCTATGAATATCTGCCTAATGCTTCAGTTTCTCTCTAGCCATGTAGATGTTATCTTTCAGTATTTGAAGTGTGATGTCTCAAGCAAATTATTCTTCTTCTACTTTTTGAACTTTTACAGACTTAGGCATTTTTGTCCTACTAATTTAGTAAAAAATGTAGGCTAATCTGTTGTTTGCTGGGTCCAAATTTAATCAACTTTCAAATTTAGTCTATATGCTGAAAAAAGACATTTTTGTGTTAAAATGGGTTGGACACATCTAACTTGAGCACGACTCTTTGCTTTGAAACGTCTTTTCTCCATTTCCTTCCCCTTCTAAAATACTGTTTAATCCATCTTTTCATCATCTTCAAGCCACTATATAGTTAAAGCGCTTAGAGATGGAAGCGCGAAAAGGTATAGCAGAGAAATTAGTATTTATTAATAGAAAATTATGAAATAATTCTTATACGTAGTATTTAGCTTTACTGTAACGACCCGTATTTTACGTGTCGATGTATCGTAGAATTCTAGGTCGTTAGTGTTGATAAGTCGTCCTTAACCTAAGTCGTAGGGGAGGATAACTCGTATGTTGTTTGAGTCGCGAGGAAGTTAGATTGGAAAGTTAACTCGAGTTAGTGTTGGAGCGAGTTAACTGGTTAGTGGTCTTCGCGATTTACGAGTTAATGAGTTAGATAGCGACTTAGGGGATGGATGAGTTAGTAGGGTTGACGACCTAAGGGGTTAGGTCGTTTGGATGTTAGGTCGTTGAGGAGTGGTGAGCGACCTAATGTGTTAACGAGTTAGTATGTTGAGTCGTTAGCAAGTTGGGAAGTATGGCCGAGTCAAGGAAGCTGCCGAGTTAGCGAGTTACGACTCAAGGCTGGGACGAGTTAGTAGGTATGACCGGGTTAGGGTTTTGACCGACCTAAGTAAGTTAGCGACTTATAGGGTTTTGCCGAGTTAAGGACCAGCGACCTGAGGTCTCCACCGATCTAAGGGCTAACGAGTTTGTGTTAGGAGATAGGTCGTGAATGACCTATAGGGGAAACGACCTAAGTTAGGTCGTTGAGCGACCTAAGGGTTAGTGTTAGGTCGCTAGGTAAGATAGGTCGTATCTCGTAACTCGTTTACGAGTTAGTAGTGATAGTTAGGTCGCTAGGGAGGATAGGTCGGCAGGCTTAATGAGTCGTGTCTCGTGTGCTTTGATAAGTCGTAGTATGATAGGTCGGCTTTGCTGATGAGTCGTTGGGGGCTTAGGTCGTTGTGTCGCGTGTGGGTTAGGTCGGAGATTTCTTAGGTCGGCAACGACCTAAAACCGAGAACGACCTAAGGTGTGATCTGCCTATAAATAGAGGGCTTTGGCTCACTTTTGGCACCGGTTTTTGAAGCGACGAAGTGCTGCCATTTTGAGAGCTCGACTACAGCATTTCTTCATCTTCTTTTCTCCACTCTAATCTAGTTCTAACATCCATCCAAGATCGAAGATCCAAGAGCCAAAGTTGAAGATCTTCATCCAACAAAGCTAGATTCCATCGTTTCAAGCGAGATTTCGACGAATCAAGCTTGAATCCTTGCTGTCCAGATCTGAAGTTGATAGTTTTTTTGAAGTGTTTGGGTGATTTGGTGAGTGGTGGTTATCTCTCACGCGGACCCAAAGGAGTATCTTGGATTGGTGGTTTGTTGGAGTGTTGTAGATAGTGATTTTATGCTTTTTTCCTTAGATCCAAGTGTAGATCCATTACTTATGGAGATGTTTACTTGTGCAAGTTCATTTATCAAGTTGAAGAGACAAAACCCATGATTTATATTTGTTAGATCTATGCTAAAAACCCATGATTCATGTATGTTAGATCTATGCTCATTTATTTACGAAATTGCCATTATCATTGTAATTGTTTATTTAGATCTTGTTTGAATGATTGGTTGCTTGGATTAATGTTTGATTTGATTGATTAGTTGATATATAGCTTGATTTGATCAAGTTGGTTGATGATGATTCAAAAGCTAAGTGGAAAGGCTCTTGAATGGTGAAAGCTGCTTGTGGCATATGAAGCGGATGTTGAAGCTCATATGTATGGATTAGATGATGTTGAGATGGGACTTTGCCATGATGCGATGAGGCAAGCCATGATGTTGAGATGAGACTTTGCTATGATGCGATAAAGCGAAGCATGATGTGAGATAGCCTTGGTTTAATCCAGACGGGATCATCCCAAGCATGTTGATAACTCGATGATGCGATGCGAGTTGGTTGATAATGGTTAGCTTGAGAGGCGCTTGAGCTAGTATGGAAATAGTCGTCGAGGAGGATGGCTAGGAGGCTGAGATCTCATCGTTGTTGAATGTTCTAGCAGGCTCAAAGCAAGAGTACGTTGGAACGGGCTGCGACGACGTTCCAAGCACGGGCTGCGACGACGTGCGGAGTTATGTCTAGAACCGGGGTTACCATTAGCCCTTGACAGATGGATAAAAGAATGAGTTGGTCATTCAATTAACGGTGAAATCAAGGCAATGATAACAGTGATAGCCAGAGTCATGGATGTTTGGCTGTACCATCATTCGGTCTCAAGAGCGGTGTTTTCTGGGTGCTTATCTGATCTTTGTTTAGGCCTTGGGGGTTGTATTTGGAAAACATCGACCTTGACTCGAATGATTATTGCTTTACTTTAATTGTCTGCCATGCTATGCTTGCTTCTCCTTAATGTGTGTCTGGGGGCTATCACTGTAGAACGAGGTGGAGTGGGATGGTTTGGTTCCTATTCCTTTTATCCCTTATGCTCTTTTGGTATGTTTGATAGTTGATTTACTGCTCACTAAGACTTTGTCTGACTCAAGGTTTTATGTCTCCTCTTATTACCTTGGGCTGTTCATCCATGTTGGGATGGGCAGACTAGGTAGCAGGTGACAGGTGCTGTTCTTGGAGATCTACGCTGATGATGACGAAGACGAGCAGGAGGCTTTTTGCATATTATTTCATATTATATGTACTGGGTGTTCCACTGCTGTATTTGTTTGAGTGTTATGTAGTGAGGCTTTGATGTATGGATGATTCATATGTTTGTATAAAGCTATTATGATTAGATGATGATATTCTGTTCTATGGGAGCTTCACTGTATTATATTTCTCTATTGTATTTTATCCATGCGCTGTGAGTTTTACGATAGAGTCTGCGATGTTTATTTTACCCTTGACGGTCACTCATGGCTGCCTGGCACACTTTCAGCGCACTATTCCCTTGTTTCCGTGCGGGAGTCATGGGCGGTCGTCACATTTGGTATCAGAGCTTAGGTTAATCGATTTTAGCCAACGCTCGCTGACGTAACTACGCATGAGAGACGTAATTGTATTTTGATGAATGATTACTATATATATTATAGTAGCTTAGAAGGATTTGAACTCCTTGTGCAGTTGTTTCTCAAAGGTGTTCTAATCATTCCTTTTTGTAGATATTAAGGATGAGTCGAAGAGGGAGACCAGCTGCCAGGGAAGGTCGTGCTGCTGATGGAGTTGCTGATTATGGAGCTATGTTCGAAGCGATGATGACTTCGATCATGAGAAGGATACCAACTCCAGGGTCAGCGGTAGATGTTGGAATTCAGGTTCAAACTCCAAAGCCAGTGGATTTTGCTAAGTTGTGCAAGGATTATACTGCTCTTGGAGGAAAGGTTTTCTTGGGGACAGAGTCAACCATTGAAGTCCAAAGATGGATAGATGCTTGTAGAAGGATCTTTGGTGACTTGGGAATTGATGATGCAACTAAAAGGAAGCTGGCATCAAGGCAGCTTCAAGGAAGGGCTTCTGATTGGTGGAACTCTATCACCATTGATACTCCGGAGGAGGAGATTACTTGGGAGCAATTCCAAGCTAGATTTGAAGCTAAGTTCATCTCTACGGCTCAGAAGTCTGTTTTGTTCAAGAAGTTTGTTGAGCTCAAGCAAGGTGGAAGATCGGTTCTTGAGTATGTTTCTGAATTTGAGGCTTTGTCCAAGTATGCCAGATCGTATATTAATTCTCCCTATCAGAAGAATGAGAAGTTTGTGACCGGTTTGGATGCTTATCTTGGAAGACAGTTGGTGGATCATCTGGATGACCCGTTTGAGAAGCTTGTGGAGAAAGCTCTCAGGCATGAGAATTTGTTTCCTAGGGAGAGTTCTGTTGTTGCTGCAACCAAGGAAGGGTTTAAGCCACAGAAGGGTGGAAACAAGAAGAGGAAGCAACAACAACAGAAGGGTAAGGATGGCCAGAAGAAGCCGAGGGGCGAAATGACTTGCTATAATTGCCAGCAGAAGGGCCATCTCTCTAAGGATTGTAGGAATCCAAAAGCGCCGGCGAAATGCCACAACTGTGACAAACCAGGGCATTTCAGGAAAGATTGTCCAGAACCGAGGAAGGACATGCAGATTGTGCAAGCTTATGCTTTGGGAGTTGTGCCGTCGTTTTCAAAAGCTCTTACTGCTGAAGAGAAAGGGAAGAGTGTGGTGGTTCAAGGTACTCTTTCCATTTGTGGTCTTCCAGTTAGGGTGTTGTTTGATACTGGAGCGTCGCATTCTTTTGTTTGTAATGATCTTGTAGGCCGGTTAGGTTTAGAACCGGATATTGTTGATAGGCCATTGGTTGTGACTAATCCAGTTGGGGGTTCGTCATGTTTGTGTATGATATGCCGTGGTCTAGTTGTGTCGAGTCATGATTGTTCGTTTGTTTGTGATTGCTTTGTTCTGAACTTTGCGGGGTTCGGAATTATTTTGGGTATGGACTGGCTTAGGAAGTATGCGGCAAGGATTGATTGTGAGAGGCTGGAGGTGACAGTCGGGAATGTGGAAGGGCGAAAGGTTGTGATACGATGTAAGCATGAAGAAGGCGTCTTCATGAGCTTCATGTATTCGCTGGTTGTTCCACGGGATGGACTGTCATCGGTGCCTATTGTGGATGGATTCGAGGATGTCTTTGACGAGGTCAAAGGGTTACCGCCGCATAGAGAGATCGAGTTTCGTATCGATCTAGTTGAGGGAGCCAGACCTGTTGTAATGCCTCTTAGGCGGATGGCGCCTAGGGAGCAACAAGAGTTGAAAGTGCAAGTTGATGACCTTTTGCGGAAAGGATTCATTCGGCGTAGTGTGTCCGAATGGGGTGCACCAGTTGTGTTCGCAACCAAAGCGGATGGATCGTTGAGGTTGTGTGTTGATTATCGTGAGCTGAATAAGGTGACTAAGAAGAACAAGTATCCATTGCCGAGAATAGATGACTTGTTTGATCAGCTTCACGATGCTAAGGTGTTTTCTCAGATGGATTTGGCAACGGGATTTCACCAGTTGAGAGTGGCAAAGGATAGTGTGCCGAAGACTGATTTTAGGACACCATCCGGTTTTTATGAGTGGCTGGTAATGCCGTTTGGATTGACTAACGCACCAGCATATTTTGTGGATCTTATGAATAGAGTGTTCAGAGATCAGTTGAACAAGTTCGTACTTGTGTTCGTGGATGATATTATGATTTATTCCAGAACTGAGGAGGAGCACAAGACGCACTTGCGTATTGTTTTGGAAATCTTGCGGAAACATCAGCTGAAGGCTAAGTTTTCGAAGTGTCACTTCTGGAAGAGTGAAGTGAGATTATTAGGCCATGTTATTTCTGGAAATGGAATAGCGGTTGATCCCGCTAAGGTGGCAGCAATCCAGGATTGGGTCAGACCTAAGAATGCCTCAGATGTGAGAAGTTTTCTTGGACTAGCGGGATATTATCGACGGTTTATCAAAGACTTTTCCAAGATAGCTGCACCATTGACAGGATTGACGAAGAAGAACCAAGTGTTCAGATGGGATGATAAGTGTGAGCAAGCTTTCGTAATCCTAAAAGAGCGACTAACAAGTGCTCCTGTTTTGACTATTCCAAGTGGGAATGATGAGATGGTGGTTTACACCGATGCATGTGGTACTGGACTTGGAGCAGTGCTAATGCAGAAGAATAAAGTTGTTGCGTATGCAAGTTGACAACTGAAGCCGCATGAAAGGAATTACCCGACTCATGATTTGGAGTTGGCGGCGATTGTGTTTGCTCTGAAGATGTGGAGACATTATCTATTGGGAGTTCGATTCGAGTTATTTACGGATCATAAGTCGTTGAAGTATCTTTTCTCCCAAAAGGATTTGAATCTTCGGCAGCAACGATGGCTAGAGTTCTTGGCATCGTATGATTTTCGGATAGCCTATACTCCGGGAAAAGGTAACGCAGTAGCTGATGCGTTAAGTCGAAGACATGCAGGATTGGGAGCCATGTTTTCGGAATGGAAGAGTCTCGAGTTTTTAGCTAGATTTGACTTCAGGCCCAGATGTGAATTGGAACCTGAAATGTTGGCAAACTTATCGATAAGGCCTACTCTTGTGGAAAGAATTGGCAAGAGCCAAAAGCGAGACGATACGCTTGTCAAGATTATCCATGATTTGGAATCTGGATTGGACCCAGAGAAGGATAAAAGATTCGAAGTCGATCGAGAGGGTTGGCTTCGTAAGTAAGGACGATTGGTTGTTCCCGATATCGATGAGTTGAGAGATGACGTTTTGAAGGAAAGTCATCACTCGAAGTTGACAATTCATCCAGGAGGAAATAAGATGTATCGGGACATGAAGAGAACCTATTACTGGGAAGGTATGAAGAAGGATGTTGGAAATTTTATTTCCAAGTGCATGAACTGTCAGTTGGTAAAAGCTGAACAGAAGAAACCCAGTGGATTGCTTCAGCCGTTAGAAGTTCCTACATGGAAGTGGGAGCAAATATCGATGGATTTTATCGATGGTCTACCTAGGACAAGAGCGGGAAATGAAGGGATTTGGGTCATTATAGATCGTTTGACCAAGAGTGCAAGATTCATTCCTGTTCGATCGACTAGGACTGCATCGAAGTTGGCTGAGTTGTATATTAAGTGGATAGTTCGATTCCATGGTATTCCGAAAAGTATAGTGAGCGATCGAGACCCTTTGTTCACTAGTGGATTTTGGAAGAGCTTCCAGGAAGTTTTGGGAACCGAGTTGTGTTTGAGTACAGCTTATCGTCCCCAAACAGATGGTCAGACTGAGAGAGTCAACCGAGTTTTGGAAGATCTCTTGAGGGCATGCGTTTTGGATTTCGGAGGATCATGGGAAGATCATCTTCATTTGGTGGAGTTTGCGTACAATAACAGTTATCAGTCGAGTATTGGTATGGCACCATATGAGGCATTGTATGGAAGACCATGTAACTCTCCAACATGTTGGTTGGAAACTGGAGAAAAGTTGATACTTGGGCCAGAGATGATTCGACAGACTACGGATTGCATAGAGATCATTCGGCAACGAATGAAGGCAGCCCAAGACCGTCAGAAGAGTTATGCCGATAAGCGGCGAAAAGATTTGGAATTCAACGTAGGTGATATGGTTTTTGTGAAGATTTCTCCTCTGAAGAATGTTATTCGATTCGGGAAGAAAGGAAAGTTAACTCCGAGATTTGTTGGACCATTCCCGATTATTGAGCGAATTGGAAAGCTTGCTTATAGATTGGAGTTACCGGAGAAGATGGCGGGTGTGCACAATGTTTTTCATATATCTTATCTACGGAAGTATGTGCACGACTCAAATACGGTGGTTTCTGCTGATAGCTGTGAAGATTTGGAGGTTGATCCAGTTGTTTCGAGACCTCGTAAGCCGCTTTGTGTTGTTGGAACCGACACGAAACAGCTTAGGAGGAAGATGATTACGTTGCTCAAGGTACAATGGAGTGATGATGTTAACGACTGTACGTGGGAGGAGGAAGAGAGGATGAAGGCAGCTCATCCTGAACTCTTCGAGGTATGACCCTAAGGTGTCGTGACATCTCATGAATTTGTAACTTGTTCTATCTTAGAATTCTGCATGCTAGGCTAGAAATTGGATGCATGGTTTGTTGATTACTATGGATGGTAGGCATGCGGAATAATTTTGGTTGCCGTTGTTTGCTTGGAATTTCGGGGGCGAAATTCCTAAGGGGGAGAGAATGTAACGACCCGTATTTTACGTGTCGATGTATCGTAGAATTCTAGGTCGTTAGTGTTGATAAGTTGTCCTTAACCTAAGTCGTAGGGGAGGATAACTCGTATGTTGTTTGAGTCGCGAGGAAGTTAGATTGGAAAGTTAACTCGAGTTAGTGTTGGAGCGAGTTAACTGGTTAGTGGTCTTTGCGATTTACGAGTTAATGAGTTAGATAGCGACTTAGGGGATGGATGAGTTAGTAGGGTTGACGACCTAAGGGGTTAGGTCGTTTGGATGTTAGGTCGTTGAGGAGTGGTGAGCGACCTAATGTGTTAACGAGTTAGTATGTTGAGTCGTTAGCAAGTTGGGAAGTATGGCCGAGTCAAGGAAGCTGCCGAGTTAGCGAGTTACGACTCAAGGCTGGGACGAGTTAGTAGGTATGACCAGGTTAGGGTTTTGACCGACCTAAGTAAGTTAGCGACTTATAGGGTTTTGCCGAGTTAAGGACCAGCGACCTGAGGTCTCCACCGATCTAAGGGCTAACGAGTTTGTGTTAGGAGATAGGTCGTGAACGACCTATAGGGGAAACGACCTAAGTTAGGTCGTTGAGCGACCTAAGGGTTAGTGTTAGGTCGCTAGGTAAGATAGGTCGTATCTCGTAACTCGTTTACGAGTTAGTAGTGATAGTTAGGTCGCTAGGGAGGATAGGTCGGCAGGCTTAATGAGTCGTGTCTCGTGTGCTTTGATAAGTCGTAGTATGATAGGTCGGCTTTGCTGATGAGTTGTTGGGGGCTTAGGTCGTTGTGTCGCGTGCGGGTTAGGTCGGAGATTTCTTAGGTCGGCAACGACCTAAAACCGAGAACGACCTAAGGTGTGATCTGCCTATAAATAGAGGGCTTTGGCTCACTTTTGGCACCGGTTTTTGAAGCGACGAAGTGCTGCCATTTTGAGAGCTCGACTACAGCATTTCTTCATCTTCTTTTCTCCACTCTAATCTAGTTCTAACATCCATCCAAGATCGAAGATCCAAGAGCCAAAGTTGAAGATCTTCATCCAACAAAGCTAGATTCCATCGTTTCAAGCGAGATTTCGACGAATCAAGCTTGAATCCTTGCTGTCCAGATCTGAAGTTGATAGTTTTTTTGAAGTGTTTGGGTGATTTGGTGAGTGGTGGTTATCTCTCACGCGGACCCAAAGGAGTATATTGGATTGGTGGTTTGTTGGAGTGTTGTAGATAGTGATTTTATGCTTTTTTTCCTTAGATCCAAGTGTAGATCCATTACTTATGGAGATGTTTACTTGTGCAAGTTCATTTATCAAGTTGAAGAGACAAAACCCATGATTTATATTTGTTAGATCTATGCTAAAAACCCATGATTCATGTATGTTAGATCTATGCTCATTTATTTACGAAATTGCCATTATCATTGTAATTGTTTATTTAGATCTTGTTTGAATGATTGGTTGCTTGGATTAATGTTTGATTTGATTGATTAGTTGATATATAGCTTGATTTGATCAAGTTGGTTGATGATGATTCAAAAGCTAAGTGGAAAGGCTCTTGAATGGTGAAAGCTGCTTGTGGCATATGAAGCGGATGTTGAAGCTCATATGTATGGATTAGATGATGTTGAGATGGGACTTTGCCATGATGCGATGAGGCAAGCCATGATGTTGAGATGAGACTTTGCTATGATGTGATAAAGCGAAGCATGATGTGAGATAGCCTTGGTTTAATCCAGACGGGATCATCCCAAGCATGTTGATAACTCGATGATGCGATGCGAGTTGGTTGATAATGGTTAGCTTGAGAGGCGCTTGAGCTAGTATGGAAATAGTCGTCGAGGAGGATGGCTAGGAGGCTGAGATCTCATCGTTGTTGAAGGTTCTAGCAGGCTCAAAGCAAGAGTACGTTGGAACGGGCTGCGACGACGTTCCAAGCACGGGCTGCGACGACGTGCTAGTACTCTGGGTAGTTGCGAAAATTCCTAGGCACGGGCTGCGACGACGTGCGGAGTTATGTCTAGAACCGGGGTTACCATTAGCCCTTGACAGATGGATAAAAGAATGAGTTGGTCATTCAAGTAACGGTGAAATCAAGGCAATGATAACAGTGATAGCCAGAGTCATGGATGTTTGGCTGTACCATCATTCGGTCTCAAGAGCGGTGTTTTCTGGGTGCTTATCTGATCTTGGTTTAGGCCTTGGGGGTTGTATTTGGAAAACATCGACCTTGACTCGAATGATTATTGCTTTACTTTAATTGTCTGCCATGCTATGCTTGCTTCTCCTTAATGTGTGTCTGGGGGCTATCACTGTAGAACGAGGTGGAGTGGGATGGTTTGGTTCCTATTCCTTTTATCCCTTATGCTCTTTTGGTATGTTTGATAGTTGATTTACTGCTCACTAAGACTTTGTCTGACTCAAGGTTTTATGTCTCCTCTTATTACCTTGGGCTGTTCATCCATGTTGGGATGGGCAGACTAGGTAGCAGGTGACAGGTGCTGTTCTTGGAGATCTACGCTGATGATGACGAAGACGAGCAGGAGGCTTTTTGCATATTATTTCATATTATATGTACTGGGTGTTCCACTGCTGTATTTGTTTGAGTGTTATGTAGTGAGGCTTTGATGTATGGATGATTCATATGTTTGTATAAAGCTATTATGATTAGATGATGATATTCTGTTCTATGGGAGCTTCACTGTATTATATTTCTCTATTGTATTTTATCCATGCGCTGTGAGTTTTACGATAGAGTCTGCGATGTTTATTTTACCCTTGACGGTCACTCATGGCTGCCTGGCACACTTTCAGCGCACTATTCCCTTGTTTCCGTGCGGGAGTCATCTAACTTGAGCACGACTCTTTGCTTTGAAACGTCTTTTCTCCATTTCCTTCCCCTTCTAAAATACTGTTTAATCCATCTTTTCATCATCTTCAAGCCACTATATAGTTAAAGCGCTTAGAGATGGAAGCGCGAAAAGGTATAGCAGAGAAATTAGTATTTATTAATAGAAAATTATGAAATAATTCTTATACGTAGTATTTAGCTTTACAAACTATTTTTGCGGTTTCAAAAGAAAGAAATGAGTTTTCTAATGGTGAATATTATATTTTTATTTAAAGTTGAGAAATTAGTATTTTATTGAAAAGGAAGTTTTATATTTGGTTTTAATTAATATTCATTTAGTCTTAGAATATATGTGTGTGTATGTGCGTGTAGTTTTAATTCCTACTTCTTTTTATATATCGGATTGGGTTACTGGTTGATTCACCTTTGATGTTGATTTTGTTTAGTGATTTGATATGATACGGATGACATCCTTCTATATGATTTTATGATGATTTTTTTTTCCGTATGACGAGAAATCTGACTAAACAAAATTATAATATTATTTGGGACGGGACATTCGGTAATATTTCTCCAGCTATTCTTCGGACTCATAATATGAAATATTTATGAAGATTGAGTGTAGTTTATGAGCAGCGAATAAACGATTAACGATCATGCGGTGGTATGCAATGCTGATGTGATACTTATTTGGTTATTCAATGTAAGTAGATGTCACTCAAGTGTTGGGAGCTGGGATTATACTTATGTGAGGTGATGTTCCATGTAAAGCAAGTATATATGATCGGGTAGAGCATTATGGGTGATTGAGCTATGAGGGTGTAACCATATGTGTGTTGTCTATCATGCAGTGCTCCAGGATTTGATTAGGAGTAAGTGATTTGATTAGGAGTTAGTGAAACCTAATTGGCCAGTGTCCATCCTTTCGGTCTGGTCTTAGAACCACACCTCAGATTTGTGACACTTTTTGTTATATTAGACGCCCACCGTGGGATTTGAGTGAATGGTGTAGCCCTCAGGATGGACTAGCTCTAACCCCTTTAGGAATGAAGGCCAGCAGTTTGTTACTATAATGGCATGATCCGGGTCATGATCAATGCATATCGTAGTTTTGCATCATGTTTATAACATGTGATAGACATAGTCAAGATACCAGATTGGTAACTGAAGACTACAGGAGCAGATCTGGGCTAAGCAGCCATGGGCTTCTCGAGCAGGCATGGTAGCTGTCAGTCTCCCTTTTGGTTCTACATAGAATGGTACACAAGTACATATAGTTATATACCTCACCTTAGTAATAGAGCAGATCTAAGTGAATAACTCAGGTGCTCTTGGAGATGGCGGGTAGCGAATTGTGGTTTGACTGGGCGGCGTGACCCATACATTATGTAATAACCCTAAATTTTATAATTAATCAAACAAGAAAATTAAAGGCATAAGGCAGGCTAAATAAGGAAGGTAGAGAGGAACGAATTAATAGAAGCGGGTATGAGGGCCCTCGCCCAATTTTTTGTGGGATAATATATAATACTCATTTATATTCGTTCATTTCATTTTCACACAAAACAAAAACAAAAGTTATAAAACTCTTTAATGGTGGAAGCATAAGAAGAAAAAGGTATAAAAACACAAGCTAGAAGAAACTAAAGAAGACTAAAAGCTTTATATCTTAAAGCTCTAAGTGAGTAGTACTTAACTCTTTTTAAACCGATTTCCTTAAATTTATGAGTTCGGTTCAGATCTAAATGTTTTTATGTGTAATGGGGTTTATACGGGTTTTCATGTAAAGATCTAGAAGTTTAATGAACGTAATGGGGAAGGATGAGTGAATATGGGATGTTTACCTATGTTTTTCCTACTTTAGAGATTACTAAACTTAATGAAAATTTTATATAATGTTTAAATCATGATATTTGAAGTGTGTTCTCAGTTGTGGAATTTCCCAAAGTTATATAATTTTGTACGAATTTTTGAAGTTGTTTAACTTGAAAATAACAAGTGAACTATTCCTAAAAAGGCAAATATATGTGAACTATGGAAGGACAAAGGCTTGGGAATTTCAAAGAACTTAATCTGAACTATCTATGAAAAATTAAAGGGTTAAACAATTAATACTGCACTGGAAAAAAGAGGTATTACAGGGGATGCATGGGAATAAAATCCATGCAAAAATATATTAACAAGGATTGGTAAAAAGGGGAACAAGATCCAGAATATTTTCTAAAAAGGACACTAGAAATAAAATAAGAACGAATAATACGTCGATACGTAAAGGCATTGCTTGGAATGTCAGAATTGTCGGGGTACGAAATTGGAGTGGCGACTCTGTTTTTATAACTAAGTGTACTGCACAGAATATGAATGGATCATATTGTGCTGAAACTTAGAAAGGAACGCTTAATAAGTAAAGGGTAGATTGTACTATATGGGTTAGCAGGACTCTGCGCTAAAAGGATAAACACTTATAAGAGATAAGTCAATGGGGCTCGAGGAGAGATCAGGTTAAAACGGGGAAGAGATCCCACATTAAAATTAAAAGACAGAGTCGGAAGGCCCACTGACTTCAAATAGGGATGCTCACTCAATTGCAGACATTGGGAAGGTAAGGAGAGACATTCAACTTTCAAGGGCTGTAGGGAGGTTCCAATGGAACAAATGTTTAAATGGATGTACGCGCCTTGGGAAGGTAAGCATTCATCAGCACAGGGTGCAGACTTCATCTTAGGAAGGTGAATTAAAATATTTAATTGTGCGGGGCCCAATATTAAATACTTGCATGGGGCGTAGTATCAAACCAATATAGAATAAAGAAGTAATGCACGAGGTGCATTATTAAACCAATAAGGAACAAAGAAGTAATGTGCGGGAGTAGAAGTGAATAATCAAGTAAAATAGATTAAAGAAGAATCTATAAGGGAAATTATGTGGAGTCTAAACAAAGAGTGTAGTATTGTACAGTTGGAGTTAAAAGTAATCTAAACCAGGACTCCTGTCGGGTTAGCGTAGGGTGCGCAGTAGTAAAGAAGTTCTGCTTAAGGAATCATTTAATTAAAGATGTAAATAGGAAACAAATGCGTTAGTATTTTAAAGTGTTTTATTCTTGATATCTAAATAATGAGTGGAAAACCTAATCTACGTAGTGTAGGTTGGACTTACTATATGTTTATTTTTGGAGCAGTATTATCCATACCAGGTTTTATGTACGACCCATATTTTTATTATTGTTTTCCCCATAAACTCACGGGTACTCATTTGAGTAGGCTGAGTTTATGGGTTTAGGTAGACATGGAATAATGCCACAATATAAGGACTTAAGACAGAATAGGAGGCTCTTTAACTAATAAATATTTTCTTTTCAGTGTATGATGGAGGACGGGATGCATCTTCATATGTGGACCCAACTCTATATTATATTATTTTCTATTATATTTGACCTTTGCGTGGGTACGACAATTGGGTAATATCGATTAAAGTAATTGTAATGGACTTTAAGAGAATCCGCTACGTAATGAACCATGTTAGTTGGCTCTGTTTATTTGTTTGTATTCTCATATTATACAGAACTCACTTTAGTCATCAAGATAATTGGTGATGACTGCAGCATCATCGGTGGTCATCTTCGAGTTTCAAGTGAGGGATGTTACAGTTGATATCAAAACATAGGTTAGGGACACATGTTTCTAAATAAAACAGAGCTAATAAAAGACAAAAGCATTAATTAACAAAATTCCAAGGAGGGGATGCGCTAATATATATGTCTATATATGTGCATATATATATATATATATATATATATATATATATATATCGTACTTGTACGTTGCTATATAGATATATATAGGGAGATACATCTATTCTTCTATTACGATTTCACTTCATATCTTTTTGTTCGGATGAAGGCTTGCTTAACAAAAAAGCAAGATGGATTTGATAAGCAAACGAGTCACAAGAGGAGGGGCATGGACGGATTTTAGAAGAAGAGATACTAAAGAAACACAAATGGATGAAGAAAGGGAGAAAAAATTCCAAGAGCAATAAAGGAGAAAGCTGCACTGCCAACAAATGAGGCATGCATAGATATAAATGTCTTATTTAGGGAGTTCATGGCTCACATGGTGATAGAAGCCGCGTTAGAGGTAGTATAGCCAAGAGCCGTAGTAGCAAGGGAAGATTTCCTTAGGATGAGCAAAGATTACAAAATCTAGAAGGAAATGTGGTTATAAGGAAAGAGCTTGCAGTAGAATTGTTGAATAGTCGAGAAGATGTGAGCGCATATTTAAAGAATCGAGATTGAATGATGCACAAAAGAGGAGACTGACATCAAAGCAGTTACAGGAAGATGCACTGGATTAGTGGGAGACCATAATTTCATAAACCCCAAAGGAGGGAATCGCTTAGGAGCAATTCAAGGTGAGATTTGAGGCTTAGTTCATATCGGAGTCTTAGCGGAGTGTGTTGTTAAGGGAGTTTATTAACTTGAGATAGGATGACCTTACATTGGAGGTGTACATCCAAAAAGTTCAATGCATTGGCTAAGTATGGCAGGGAGATCATTAATATGTTAATACCTTAGATAATAATTTTGATGACAACAAGTATATAAATATTACTACTAACGTATCTCCGAGTTGTGCAGTTCTTTCAAATATATTATAGAGACATTTACAGAGATAGACAAGAACCGAGTGGAAGAAAATAAATTACATATGGAGATTAAATCAGAGCAACCGGAAGAAAAAAATCGATTGAAGAAGAAATGCAAATACTAATAGGACAGAGGCATTTGAAGTGATGAGTAGTTGGTTGAATCATAGAATCTTTGCTAAAACCCCCAGAAATTATACTTGAAGATCATCAACTATTAACATCAACGGAATCACAAAAATCCACAAATATGATGTACTTTTGAAATATGAAAATCTACAACATTTATTGGTGTTATCGTTCCTATTGGAAACACTATATGTCGGCATATCGTCTACATGTATGTCGACATACATTGCCGGTTTTTTGATTTTCAAATTTCAAATGAAGAGACATTTCCTGTCACTTCTTCACCAAAAGATATATCTCTTTAACCACTATAAAGGCTCTAAAAACGAAATTTTAACATATATTTCCCTTCTTTCTTTTACTCTTTCTTATCCAAACATTTGTAAGAGAAACCCATTGCATATTCTTCCATTCTCTTTGAAAATCCATACTATTTCAATATAATTTTTAAGGATTTGCAAATCACATAACATCAGAGAATTTGTATTTGAATTCATATCATTTTCTCTCTGATTTCATCTATTGCTTAAAGAATTCAAAGATATATTGCACTGGAGGAGTATATGATCATTGTACCGAATCTGCAAGAATCTATATTGAAGATACGACTATTTTCCATACTCCACCGTTGTTTGCATTGAGAAGAGGGTATTTTTGTAGCCCGTAAATCAAGAAGGTGCATCATGTAGCCCATGAAATCAAGATTGTAAAGATGTTCTTGCCACCCGTGGAAAGCAAGTGATGATAGTAAATTCTGTACGGTGGAGTATATGGCTGGATGTAGGATTGGTCAATCCGAACTAGCATAAAAATCTCGTTGTTACTTATTTTACTACATTTTACTTTACTCTTACTTATATGATTACTTATTTATATTTGCCATTTGAGTGGATAGGATTTTAAATTCAAAAGTTCATTTTAAATATTTGAATTACACACTTCGCCTCTTCTAGTGTATAGATAGTCTTAAGATCCCTTTTGCATTGTGTTATGGACACCTCATTCATCTCATTTGGTGTGAGAGCACTGGTTTTCAAAAATTCATAACTTGATTTTCGAAAAGTATAAATGGCTAATAACACTAGTAACATTTTCTCTAACACTTTTGTATAAGGACAATCTACTATTAGACCCCTACTATTTAATAGTAGTAATTATGCTTATTGGGTTTATAGGGTGGAAATATACGTGCAATCTAATGGTTTGGATATCTGAAATATTACCCAAACTGAGTACACTAGGCCCTAAATGAATTATGCACAATGGACCACCCATCAAAAGACACAAGTACTCAACAATTCAAAGGCTATGAATATTTTATTCTGCATGTTCGATAAAAAAAGTTTAACAGAATGTCTTTATGTAAAAGTACATATGAAATTGGAGAATGCTGCAAGTCACACATGAAGACACTAGCAAATTTAAATAGGCAAAGACATCCATGTTAACTATTCAATTTTAACTGTTAGAATGGAAAAAAAATAAATACATTTTTGATATGTATTCTCAATTTCAGGATATATTACATGCATTGATATCGTTAGGAAGGAATGTTATTGAAGAGGACTAAGTCAGAAAGATCTTATATTCACTTTCTAGTGAATGAGATCTGGCAATCGAAAAAACCAATATTACTAGTACTATGAAAATAGAAGATTTAATTGGTAATATAATGTCCTATGACGGAAAGTTAAAGGTTAGAAAAGAGAATCAAGCAAATGAGTGGAAATCACTGGCACACAACGCTACAAACTAACCACGAACCATATGATGATGATGACGAGAAAATTTATTTATGATGTTTAAGAAGTTCTTGAAATATAGGAATATGAGCAAACTTCGAAAAACTAACAATTTTAATTCCAAAAACGGAATTGTTAAGTATTTCGAATGCGATCAAACCGGTTATTTGAAAATAGACCGTCCAAATCTGGAAAAAAAATCAAAGGACTCTTCAAACGCTTTTAATAAGAAGAGGAAACGGGCTTTCAACATGACATAGGATAATTCAAACACATCATCAAGTGACGGGGATTCAGAAACTAAAAATGCCAACTTATGCTTCATGGCAAAGGATGACTGTAACAACCTGTAATTTTTAACGTTTCGAATGCGAATATTTAATCTATTTAAATATTCAAATTTGATCCAAATGTAATAAGTTTTAAGGAAATCAAATTTTGATAAAATGACTTGAATTTTGATGACGTCATTTTGGTTTAATTTATATAATTTTTTCGTAATTTAAATTTAGAAAAAAAAAATCGTTTGACGCGTTTTGCGCCGAATGCCGGTACTTTTGAGATTTCGTAGAAAAAATTAACTTGTCTATTTTATTACTGTTTTGTAATCGTCTTACGCTAGTGATCGTGATCGTATGTTTATTTCGGACGTTCGCGGTCCATACGGAAACGAAAATTGTGTAGCGTCGCACCTCAAAACTTTTAAAACAAAAATTAAACATTATACACACAAACTGCTGATGCACGCAACTTGATGTCTGCTTCGCATTTAACGTTAGGAAAAAAATATATTTAAGCATGCGTGAGCAACGGGTGCAAGTGTGGAGTAGAGACAGTAGCTTGTTGTATGGGTTTGAAGTTTGTAGCCTTTGGGTCATGCATGCATGGGTGTGTTGTGTATATAGGTGTATGTGGAAATATATTTGCAGGCGTGCATGGGGTAGGAAGTGGACAACCGCGTGGAAGAAGAAGTGGAAACATGGATGCTTGGAAATAGACGTACATGCGGAAATAATTATTTTGGAGGTGAAGGTGTTGTTACATAAATGACGTGCTGGAAGTTGGGCTTTGGGCCGTGGCTTGGATTTTTGGGTGAGCATATTTATTTTTAAGTGTTTAGTTATTAAATTATAAGTTCAAACGTTTTACTTAGAATAGCTTCCAGATGCATTATTAAAATATATAATTTCTCACTCAACTTTTAGATTTTCAAATCTCTAGATCTAATCTCTATTATTTCAATTTGACTCACTTTTCTCCCTATTTGGATATATACATCGCAAGCGTATACAAATTTATTAGAGATCTAGATTAGAAAAGAGATTTGGATTCGATCTACATTTTAGATACAGATTTACAATTTACACTGGCTTTGGTGATTGAATTTGATCATATTTTCTTCCTCAGTTATCTTCTATGATTCTCCAATCGTATATACATATAACTATAAATATTCTTAAGAATTTAGAATTTTGTGGAGAACAGAAAGCAACATAGCTCCGTAAATATGAGTTTAGAAGCGAGGGTTTAGTTTGTATTTGTAAGGATTCAAATCAATGTCGGTCATTCGATTGAAGCATATTGAATCCGGGCCGTTTGGCCACTTATTATCATCAAATTTACAACATCAATGGTTGACCGCTTACCCTTCACGGTCGACCACCACTGGTCTACCAGCAAAAGTCTGGGTCGACCAGTTGCGCGTTATTTTGTGAATAATTATCATATGCTCTGATTTGTTTTATTTTGTTCCTTCTTCAACACACAAATATAATTTTCATCCCAATCAACTTTCTTAACATTTAAGATACATTAATTATCTGTTAAGTTTGACCGACGGTAACTAACATTAGTTAATTATTATTGTTACCTTAATTACATATATAATTATTTCCAATTCAAAAAATTCAAACTTTGATAACATTTTCGTTTGAACTTCGATCGTAAAACATTATATATTAAAATTGATCAAGAAATTGCTACGAACCCAATGGTGCAAGTTTTATAGTCAAATTCCAACATTTATAAAAATTCTATTTTTCGACATTACTAAGTATTAAGTAATTTCTTTTTAATTAACTATCATTAAAACTACGAAATGTTACAAGCAGTGATCATTCTTGCGCTAGTATTAACTGTCTTGTTAATTGGAAAAAGGTCTGCATATCCAAAAAAGATAGGGGCCTATAAATTAGTAAACTCCATAACCTAAGCTCTTTTTACTACGAAAATGGCTTTGGAAATTTAATAGTACTAATGAAAATGTTATTTGGGAAGATACAATCTCAAATCAATTTTATGATAGAAGTTATAACCTTCAACTTATTTTCTCTAACTTTAGCAATATGCCACCTTTTTGGAAATCCATAGTAAAATATTTCTATACTTTAGTTATTAATAATGTAGTTCACTCTAGTAATAAATAGTATTTTCATACGATAGATGTATTTTAGTTATTCCTTTAAAAGTGGAATTAAAATAACCTTTTGATATTTGTAACTTCAAAAATGCTTTTTTTCAGAGCTATTTAGTCCCGATAATGATTTTTCATGGAATTTTAGCTTCAACCATGCATTTGAAGGTATTATCGACTCAATTTTAGCTTCAACCAGGTGCATTGACTCAATTTACAACACTTTGGTCCAAACTAGAGTTATATGACCGATTACGAAAACGATACTAAAAGCTGGTATTGGGAAATCAATAAAATGTACTCATCAACCTCAGTTTACAAAATTTTAAATTTCTCAGGAACCAAGAAAAGGATGTTATCCGGAAAGCCAATGCTCCCACTAAAGCAAAGCTCCATATGTGGCTAACCCGACACAAGAAATTATACACAATCGAATCCTTAAAACAAACATTCGCTCATAGACAAAAATGCTTTTTGTAACTCAAACTCAGCACTACTAGAACAACAGTAGATAACGACGGAGACTTCCGACGGCCGCCGATGGCTATTTCCAATAGCTATCAATGATTGTCGATCTCCGTGATGTTTGTAAATAAAATATAACAACCGTCGCAAGCCGTCGAAAATCAAAGCAAAGTAGTCGTCACTAACCGTCAAAAATTATCGTGCATACAGGCGCTTGACCGAGAGCTGCTTCATTATTTCAATCTCCCCCCAATTAATCAAAAACCCTACTTCCACCATCTCCTCCCCGTTGTCAGCCAGGCGCCGCGCCTCCCCGAGCATCTCCAACTTCATCATTCTCCACTCTCGACAAGTCTAGGCCCTTCATCGATCTTCAATCAGGTTTATTCCTAAATGCTAATTAATTTTGATCTATAAAATTAAGGTTAATTTGTTGTTATAGTTGTATAATACCTCAATGATTGTTTGGTATACCATATTGAATGTTATTCAGGTTGTTATTATAATTATCCATCATTGGAACGTTCATAAAAAATTTGTTTAATGTACATGTGCGTTAATTGGTGTATACGTATTGATTAATTAGTGCATTATGGCAACTTTGAATTAATTAGAGTCGATGCTCAGAATTTGGTGTATGCATTTCCAAGATGATGAAAACGACGATTTGGTGTATGCGTTACTTAGAATGTAAATAAAATATTGCAAAAATTGTTGTACAATATGCTTTACTTTTTATAAATCTCTTAGACAGTTTTTGGCCCTATCTGACAAATATTGTATATGATCGTTGTATGGATATTCGTTTTTATCACAAAATGGACGTTTACATTCATTTGATACAATATTTGTCGGATTTATCCATGTATTGGACAAGTTACAAACACAATAAAGTAATTATATTTTGCAAATCATTTCATTTTAAACAGTTCATAAAATTTTGACAGCACTTTCTTTTTATTTCATATGTGCATGCATATGTGTACGATACACGGAACAAAGGGGAAGTGTTGCCGAAATTTTGTTGAATCGTTTAAAATAAAATATTTTGCAAAATATAATTACCACTGTGTTTGTAATGGGAAATAGGATGACCAACCATCAAAGTGTAAAACAATAACCTTAAAGTTGTAGATTATATTCATACAATAATTTGTGCAAATCCGTTTAAAAATAAAATTAAATAGAATAATATTATATATTTGCGAAAATTAAAATTATGATTTAATCGAAAAAATAAAATGTCAATACATAAATGAATAATGTATTTTTATGTTTTAAAGTAGGAAAAATGATCAATTATTTTATCGATCGGAGATGGATGTACCAACAAAGAAGATAAATTGTAGGCTCAATGACTGAACATTTTCAAAATGGTGTGCACATCTTTATTGAATTAGCTTTAACTAATAATGGAAACAATGAAGAAATTCGTTGTTCATATAGTAGGTGCAAATTATTGAAGTATTTGATACCAGATATGGTAATTGTTCATTTGCGCCAATATGGTTTCGTACCGAATTATTTCGTATGCGTTCGTCATAGAGAACTTATAGCACCTAATCTCGTACATTCGGAGGAGGAGGCGGATAATGAAATTGTTCCGATGAATCTCATAGAAGATATGGTTGAAGATGCAGCGTGTTTAATGTTCCATACTGTTGGAGTTAATGGTAACGATGTTAATGTCAAAGAAGAACCAAGTAGTGGAGCAATTTTTTTAATGATTTATTGGATGCTGCTAAAAAACCCTTTGAGATGGTTGTACAAGCGGTACTCAACTATCAGTAACTATAGAATATATTACGATAAAATCAAAATACAACTTCACAAAAGCCGGGTTTATTGCTATAGTACAAGCTGCAAAACGGTATATGCCACCCGATAATTTAATTTGTAAAAATCATTATGAAGTGAAAAAATTATGTCTACTTTTGGTTTGCCATATCAAAAAATAGATACATGTTTAAATGGTTGCATGTTGTTGTGGAAAGAAGACATCAAAATCAGGAAAGATACAACCAAGAAAAAAGAAGGGGAATAATATTCTGTAAAAGCGTATGCATTACTTACCCACACTCCTAGGCTTCAAAGGTTATATGCATCTTCTGTAACCGCGCATCATATAAGATGGTACTCTGTGAGAATACAAGAAGAAAGTACGTTGACACACCCAGTTGATGGAGAAGCATGAAAGCATTTTGATAAGACATATTCCGCTTTCACAGCGGAGAGCCGTAATGTTAGACTTGGTTTATGTATCGATGGATTTTCACTGTTTTCTCAATTTGGTTCAAAATATTCATCTTGGCCTATAATCATTACTCCTTACAACTTATCTCCATGGATGTGTATGAAAACTTCATATATGTTTCACACTATTGTCATCCCTGCCCCTGATGATCCATACAATAAATCGACATATATTTACACCCGTTGATTGAAAATTTGAAAACACTGTGGTATGAAGGTGTTGAAACATACGACATTTCAAAAAAAAGAATTCTCGTATGTTCGCTTCTCTACAGTGGGCTATAAGCAATTTTCTTGTGTATGTAATGCTTTCGAGTTGGAGTACGGCTGCTCATCTAGCTTGCCCTTATTTCAAGGAAGAAACACGAGCATTTTCTTTATTGCATCGGAAGAAAATTTCTTGGATTTACTGTCATTGATGTTATATCCATATTAATCATCATTTTAGAAAATATTAAAAAAACTTTACAAGTAATAGAGTTGAGACCTTGCGACGACTAACGATTTGGTTAAGCGAAGATATTTATGATCTTGTAAAGGATTATTCAAAGATAGATGAAACTGGCAAATAAATTGAAATTCAAGGTAAATCGACGATTCATAATTGGTGCAAACAAAGTATATTTTAGGAGTTGCGTTGTTGGAAAAATCTCCTAATTCATCATAATATCAAGGTGATGCACAATGAGAAAAACGTGTTCGATAATGTATTTGACACAGTTCTGAATGTTAAAGGGAAGACTAAAGCGATTTGAAATCAAGACGCGATATAGAAGCAATGTGTAATCGTCTTGAGCTTTATATGAAGCCAAATGACACAAAAAACCCAAATCATGCTACGAGCTAGACAATAACCAAGTTAAAGTGCTATTAAAGTGAGTGGAAGGATTAAGATTTCTTGATGGGATTTTACTCTAATCTTCGTAGATGTGTCGACTATAAGAACAGTAAAATAAATGGGATGATTAGTCATGATTGTCATGTAATAATGGAACATTTGTTACCCGCCACTTTCAAAAAACTGTTGCCCACAAAAGTTTGGACGGTTGTAACAGAACTTAGTTTGTTTTATAAGGAGCTTTGTTCAACTACGTTAAAAGTTGATCGTCTATGTAAATTTGAGGAATAAATTCCTATACTGCTCTATAAACTGGAGAAGATATTTCATCTTGGTTTCTTAAATATAATGGAGTATTTACCTATTCATCTTCTGTTTGAAGCACGTCTTCGAGGTCCTATGCAATATGGATGGATGCATCCATTTGAAAGGTATTAATATTGAGTATGTTAAATTTAAGTTTAACCATATGTAATAAAATTTAATTATAACTATTCTTAACAGGTACTTGAATCATCTAAAGAAAAAAGTGAGACAAAAAACACGAGTTGAATGTTCGATATGCAAATCATACATCGAAGAAGAAGCTTCATTCATTTTCTCTCATTATTTCAGTGATCATGTGAACTTATATTTTGAAAGTGCTACGCGAAATGATGAGGGCATTGAACAAGATTCTTTTAAGTCAATGCTATCTACTTTTAGACAGTAAGGACGCCCTGTTGGAAAATGTGTGGAAGTATGGTTAGACGATAGAGATTACCATGTAGCCCACACATATGTTCTTCATAACCATGTAGAAGTAACGCCATTTGTTAGGTATTAATGAATAACACATTTAAAATTATTTACTTGAATAATACATGTGTTTATTAATTATAATGTAATATATTATTTATATATGCAGTATTTACGAATCACGACATCCAAGCAGGGATATCAGCAAAAATTTTGCTACTTGGTTGTCGAACCACGTATATGATCCGATAAATTATGTGGTTAATGAGGGTTGAAACATCCTGCGATAAGACAAAAAAGAAAAGTCAAGACATATCCAATATTCTTTGTCAATGGATACAAATTGAGCACCAAAGAATGTGAGGCTGGAAAACTAACTAACAATACAAGTGTATATGTTAAAGGTAATGGTGATCCAAATGATCACATAAATGATTTTTACGACGTGTTAACTCATGTTTTGCAATTAAGATATTTCACCAGTCCTGAGAAAGAAGTTTATTTGTTTAGATGCAACTGGTTCAGTAATGTTACAGGATTTGGAATCAACGTGCACCACAAATATAATATTATTAAAATAAAGCAAACACCACGTTGTTATAAGTACGATCTGTTTATGCCAGGAAAATAGGCACTACAAGTTTACTATGCTCCTTATCGATCTATAAAAAGAAATAAAGCAGATTGGTCGGCGATTTTTAAAACGAAGGCAAGATTTAGGTTTGGTGGAAAGAATATTCCGGACGAACAAGCATATCAAGCGGATATCTAGAAAAATGAAGAAATTACAATAACAGATGATCAAACCGATTTTGGACCTCTAAATGATGAATCAAATGTATTAGTAGAACCATTTGAGACTGCAGAGAAAAACAGTATAGAGTAGGAGACTGAGTCTGGATCAAAAAACGACGAGAACTGATTTAATAGTATATATGTTGAAAAAATGTAATTTATAGGAGTGTTGGTATTACACTTTTTTTGTATGCGCTATGCGATTATTGATGTTAAATCTTGATATGTTTACTCATAATTGAATGATATGTTCTGTCATAATAAAGTATATGTATATGGCAAGTATGACATATGTTCTTCTTTAGGCGGTGGAATTCTTCGCAGTCTGGTTCCCCCTCTTCATCCCAGAGAGGGACTGGTTGCAGCGGAGGTGATGACAGTAGCCCTTCGTAGGAGGTGCTGCGTATGGTGGTTAGATTGCTACCGAAAGCTGATGGCTCGTGCGTATAAAATTACTTCGGCATTGTCAATATTTTGTATGATATGTTAGTCATGATTTATCTGTATCATATTTAATGTAGGGGTTTTGAACTTGAGGCTTCAAACATTGTCCTCAACATATGAAAGCAGACATACATGAGCCGTATGACTACATGCTGACCGAAATGGAGCAGGATCTCAGACCATGTACGGGAGAGCACCTGGCAGGACTTTCCGGTAAGTGTAAAATTATATATTATTATATATAATCACTTTACAATTTGCTGACTAAGTATAAATGTATAACTTATATTTTTTCAACATACATACATGGTGCGGTAGACTTACAAGAGCACGTGTCTCTTCGCCAGTGCTACTGGAACTCTAAAGTGGCAAAGAATTATTGGGATACGATGTCTACTATAAGAAAAAAGTAGGAAGAAGCCAATGTGGATGGGCGCCAACGTCTGGGATGCTTGGGTCGTATGGCGAGTAGCGACGAATTCAGGGTAAGTCTATCGGATATCACCTTAATTTATTTAGTACAGAATACATAATTTATAC
Source organism: Allium cepa (assembly GCA_030765085.1). Lineage (NCBI taxonomy): Eukaryota > Viridiplantae > Streptophyta > Magnoliopsida > Asparagales > Amaryllidaceae > Allium > Allium cepa. The sequence continues at coordinate 622,843,251 of CM060942.1, forward strand.
CTGTAAAATATAATATTAAATTTTATTTGCAGACGGAGTCAGATAGGAACTCTACGAACAGGTAGAAAAATCTAGTCACACACCGTGGTGGTTCGAAATCATTTCAGCATCATTGCGAGGACCTAGTATATTGATTAATTGCAATTGCGAACAATTTTTACATTTTTAGTATAAATTTGTGTGAACAACAGTAATATACACTAATTATTATAGGAAAGAGCGCGTGCAGGTCCCGTCTCGTATATGGAAGTGTTCGATCATAGCCATGCCGTTAGGCAGACAGACGACGAGTGATCAATGTCGTATGCTTGACAAGAGGATGATAAAGCATATGCTGCACGTGTAAGTGTATTTTAAGTTATGAGTTATTAATAATGATTATTTTAATTAGTTAGTTATAAAATATTATAATAACGTCATGTAATATTTGTATTTAATTCTGCATTGTAAGAAAAATTTATGCAAGCACGTGCGCAGATGTTTGAGCATTCGGGATGGGAGCAGTTGACCATTGATGAGGAAGATGTGATCTTCGACTCTGTTATAGACCTGACATAGAGAAATAGACGTTACGGCTAAGACAATCAATCGGTAATTTTTAAAAATTTACCAAGTTGTAAAATTTGCTTAATTTTTATAAAAGTTACGTAATAACTTAAACATATTTCGACTTGTTTTGTAGGCTTGAGCATCACAAAAGGCTTACCAAAGGACTCAAGGCACCATAGAGATTAATGAGTTTTGATAGCAGATTGCACTACTGTACGAGCAGGACCATTTTCGAACAGTAAAAATGGAGCAAATGATCTAGCGTTTGGCCGAGTATATGGAGCGTCATGAAGCATTCCCTTCGTTTGATGGTTACGGAGAAGATGATGAGTCATGAAGTACGATTTGCAGTTTTTTTGAAACTGGTGTATATAAACATTGAGTGATGGCGAGAGGTTGATTTATGAACATGTGGTGTTTGACATTGATTTGTTTGGTTGATTTGTGGAACTTGATGTTGGATGTTGGATGTATATATTGTATATTGGTGTTGGATGTAAATATTATAGTCGGATGGGTGAGACTCATGATGGAAGGTTTGTTTTGTATTAATTGAATATGTTTGCGTTTGATATGATGATGTTTGAGTTTTATATTGATATTAATATTGATTTCAGCTTATATATCTGATTTATATATTGATTTTGATGAGTTGTAATATACATTGTTATGGAAGTGATGCTCGGCTGTAGGGAAATAAAAATGTACCTAGATTTCCGACGGCTTCGGACGGATTTTCGTGGCTTACATGCCAAAATTTTCGACGACTATCTAGAAGAGATTTTCAACGACTAGTGACGGCATGCGATGGTTTTTTGGGAAATTTTCATGCCACGTGGACATCGTCGCCGTGCGAAGAGCCGTCGGTAGCCGTCGTAATTACTTCATCGAAACCGTCGAAAATGGACGAGATTCATGGTCCGTATTTTGATGACATTTCCGACGGTTCACGACAGTCGCCGACCGCTGCGAGCCGTCGGAAATCTCCATTTCTCTTGTAGTGCAAAAGACACAACACACTTATACTATGTTTATCCCCTTACTAATTCTATACTCGTAAATACTCTTCGTATTTTCGAGTTTAATCTGAACAAATCTGATTTTAATTGCGATTACTGCTAGAATGTCCTTAAACCTCAATAAACCAAATGTTATATAATCTTACTTGATACCATATTCATAATCGCTTGTTGGTACTTGCGGTTTGAAAGGATCCAAAGAATGTTTAATAAACTAACACTACCTCTGATAACCTAACTTACACAATTGCGTTGTTTAGTTACAACTGGATTGCAAATCCTAACTGCAAATTTACCAAAGATGTTTTCTTTGAAGACTTTGTTAAAATGACAAAAAGTAACATTCACAGCTTAAAGTCAAAAATAGATTGTAGTAGTGAGAGATACGCCTTTTGTTGAGGTTTTTCAGATGTAGCAGGTTCTCTAAATTGGCCAGCCTAGATTATAGAGCTGGTGTGAGCGAGAAGTGGACGAGGAGGTTATATTTTAGGTTTCTTCTTTCAGGTTGGATTGTCCTATCTGAGTCTCCTCGGTAGTTGTTTACGTCAGTTCTAAACGTGGCCCTAGTTTATTTTTTCTTTTTTTTTAAATTTTCTATGGTAGGGTTTTAGGATTATTCCTTCTACTAAACAAAAAAAAAGTTGGTTAGTGAAATTTTTACAAGAAATATGTGAGCAGACAAGGTCGTAAATGGTCTACGTGTATTTGTTGTAATCAGTAGCCCAAGCCGATCAAACTGCGACTAAATTTCCATTGACGAGGGCCAAATATAATTGGCCCAAGCTACTGATTATAAGCAATTAAGTAGAGCTTCAGAACCTACCGACACATTCTTACTGCCAACCCAATCGGGGTTTTCACAAACCCTAATTTCCGCTGCTTCTCCTTTCATTTTTCGATCTATTCAATTATCGATTAATTTTACATTCAATCGATATTGTTCTTTTGTTGTTACCCTTCTGATTTATTACGATTATTTGCCGATGATGATAGGTTGGGGCATGAGCCACACAACACTGCACGTAAGGCTATTTTGCCTGAGTTCTTTGTGGCAGAGACTAATGTGCCGAAATGCTAATCGAAGGCACAATTTCATTATATGTTTATCTATCATCACATGTTTTTGAGGTAATGTCCGTCTACAATTCGTTTTTTTTCCTGTGAAGATTTGTTTATTGTATTTGAATGACGTGTTAGATTACTTGTATATTCTAAGTCAATAACGATTTATTATATCCAGACATTTGGGATTGGTACTTATCGTCTTAAACATAGAACTCGTTATCATTTGTATGCATGATTTTGCCATATTTCTTTTTTTACATGCCAGCCGGTGATGACAGCATTTATTGCACATGAGCCATCACAATGTTTGTGCGTAAGGCTTTCAATTTGCCTAAGTTGTTGATGGCATGGATTAATGTGCCAAAATGCTAATCTGAGGTCCTAAACATGCTTCTAGATTGCTTGATGGTGTAATTGTTTTGATTCCTTTGCTCTAAAGTTTTCATTCCTTTTACATTTCTGTTACAAATCAGGAATGTTATCTATTCACCGTACGTTTCTAAATTTTCGTTAATTCTGTTTTATCATTATTAACCAGGACAAAGATTATGAAGTGCTTATACATTTGCTTTGTGCCTTGATAAGTAGTTTTATCCTTATCCTTAAGTGGAAGGTGTTAAAAGACATGAATGCTAGTGATATCCCAGGTTGCTTCATCAAACTTAGGATTTGGTAATGCTTCTTTCCCATGTGTTTTTGATTTACTTTTGACTACGCATAGCTGCTAACTGCTAGGGGTACAAAGACTTCTTTTGCCCTTGTATACATGGATGAGTGTCAATTCTCCTTAAGTTAATGCAAAATTTAACATATACTTAATATGTTACAGACCCACTGCACTAGATTTTATTACCCCCTTAAGAAATGGTCGTGTGTTGTAATAAGAGACATTTGGATCGGATCGCCATGGGATAGCATTATGTTGGTTGCATTGGTTTTAAGGTGAAATATTTCAAGCGTACTAAATTAGAAAAGGAAAAAAATCAAAACCAAATTAATTGATTTGGGTTAATTGGTTTATAGTTCATAAGTAGTAGACCCACTGCTAGGAGTCCGACGGTTTGGATTTGTTGTGCACCAACTGTATTACTAACTTGTGTCTTTTAGCATTTTCTATGTTACTAACTTGTGTCGTTTAGCATTTTCTATGAAATTGTAATAAAGCCACTTATTTGTATGAGTTAGTACAAAAATATCTTATATTTTGTAGTGCAAATATAATTATAAGTAAGTAACAGACGAGTAACGTTATTTATTTAATTTTGTCAAAAAAGTGACAGGTAATGTACAACTATTTTACAAACCAATAAAAAAAAATCAAAGAAATTGTAATCTGCATTTAAACCAATAGTAGATAAATATCATTGTGCATTTGACGTTTAAGCAAAATTGTGCTTTGCTATAAAATATATAAATTTTTTGTTGTACTAACTCATAAAAGTAAGCAACTTTATTATAATTTCATGGTATAACTTTCTATATTGATTATTCAAATAATTGAATCCTCTTTCATGTGTTGGTTTGATCAGTTCACTTGGTTTTAATGGTTTGAAACTCAATCCGATGGGTTTTTACAAGTAAAATAAATTATTTTTAAAGATCTCATATTTCATATGGTAAGCTATTTCTGTTTATTAAAAGATCCGAAATTTCTTTCATAAATATTAAAAGTTCAACTTCTTTCTTTGTTTTCCTGTTTGCTACAATATTTCAAAAATTGTAAAAAGTTTCAGTATATTCGGAAGTGAATTTCAGGAAAAAACACGAAAATGAAAAACAATTGAAAATTTTGGGTTTTCTTTTTGGGTAAATTAGAAAAACAATGGAACTTTTATATGTTTTTTGAATAAAATGAAAATGGACTTGCGTTGCATGTTTAAATGACTGAAGTGTATCTAATTTGACTTGTATTTCATTTGATTTGCATTGTGTAATAAGCTTATTAGCGTTATGATATGATTATGTTTTTGTGTTATAATATGCTTAGTTTAAGAACCTCATTCTATTTTTGTGTGCCTTGAACCCAAAACCTTGTAATTCTAACACTCATTACTTAGTGTGAGGAACACCTGAAAAGTTTACATTTACAGTAAACATATTCCTCTTTTAAACATTTGGCAAGGTGAGTTAATGTTAGTAAATTGTTGATGTGATTTGTCGGTGAACTAATCTATAATCTAGAAATTCATATTTATGAAACAATTTTAAAATACCAATAGTATATTCACCATACCTGTCTGTGCTACGTTTTCCCCCTTGATATGAGAGTTGGCAAGGCACTTTTAATTTTTGTCCATCTCACTTTTTCTAAACAACTCATAGGCTTACACTATTATGCTGTAAAATAGTGAGTTAAAATAGCGGACCGTCAACATCAACATTAGTAAGTGACCTGTAAGAGCATCCCAACAGAGAAAGTGAGTCCAAAACAGGGCTCATTGGCTCCATGTTGGGGTCGGTCAGTGACCTTGGGATGTTCTTACTATTTCAATAATGAACGAGTTATCAACGTTAATAATGTCTGATGAACTTGTGTGGACAAAATTACAGTGCATGCGATGAACAATTAAATCTGACCACACAAGTTATCCGGCGTTGATAATGCTGGATAACACAGTGAATACCAGTGACATTGGTTTTAACTAGTGAGTTTAAAATAGGACTCGCTGACCCCAACAAAAGCAGGTCATCATATTAAACAAATTATTTTTACGGATCGACATTGATTTATCCTCAACAAAACATTTTATTCGATATTTATAATGTCGGATAAATATGGATGACCATGATTGTAATTTATGTAAAAAGCAATTAATACTGACCATATACTTATTCGGCATTAAGAAAGGGAAGGAGATTGATGCATCTGAGAACTACCATGCAGTAGTTGCATCGTAAGGGCATACTGTGTATGCAGCTTAAATGAAACCAAAGTTGTTTTACCCTTGGATCTAACCAAAGTAGTCAAAGGCAACAAGCCGCAAGGACTGCTCATGCGTTTTGGTGTGCCTTGAGCATCATTTTCTGAGTTTTCAAAAGCAGTATATTTATTTATTTCTATAATAGAATATCATTAATTCAAGACCAAGAAAAATATGAAGATGCAAAGACTTCAAATTTAAATCTAAGACAATAAAAATATAAAAATTACCAAAAATTAATTTAGGCGTCCTTTATTGGTTGTTCATCATGCGTTTTTGGTGCCTTATGCACCCGCTTGCTCTTTTGATTACTAAAGCATGCAAGAGTTGCATATGGTGGTCTTCTATGCCAAGGCACATCCCTTTTGACTTGGGATCTAACTCGTCTATTTTTAAGTGTTTTTTATGTGTTCAGAGGTCTCCTGTTGTTCCTCTGATAATTTGTCCTTCTCAAGATGCCGTCATGTCATCACCGAGAGGAAATATCATTATGGGATATAATGTAAGAACTCATTTTCTTGGTTAATAAGTAATGCTTTGACTATATAATAACGAAATACCTAAATTAACACAATCTCGGTGTTTTTTTTGTTTGTTAACATATATTTTGTTATCATTATACAACATTTAAAGGAAAATCAAAGAATAATGAAAATGCATTCAATTAATTGTCAACGATCACTGGCTTAAGTGGTTAATGTTGGGACGTTTTAGACTGGTTCTAAAAGTGATGGATTTGAAGTCTGGAGATGTCAAAATGAAAGTTCGCTTGAATAAAATACCGCTCTTGTTAAAAAAAAAAACATTCAGTTAATTTGAATATGGATTATTGTCATGAAACAATTCAAGGGATGGAAAAATTAGACAAAATACCTTCGATATTGTTATCCTGTCTTTTGGTAGGGTTGTGACACCAAGGACTTGACTAGAAACCAAAAACAGTCCGTCCCGAAGATCGGTTATACATAGGTTCATGATGGATGTTTGTAAATTTTGTCCGATTCTGGATCGAGCTACAATCGATATAGTATGACAAGCAAAATTATCAAAGTCAATGCTCCAAATTTTAAGTCAATCGAAGGCCTTATGCACAAGATATTGATCTATCAAGGTTGAGGAAAACAACTCCATTTGTATCCGGGCAATTTCGTAACGTTCCTTCAGAAGGCGTCCTTTTATCCATCAAGAGGTCAATGGTCCGTATCCATCTGATTCGTAACCATCCTATTCGTATCCATCAAGACTCAAGTGAAATACGAGGATATCGCGTTCGTATCCATCCCTTCTAAAGACCTCCTTCATATCCACTAAAGGAACCATTTGTTCGTATCCATTGAACTTGCCATGCTTTGTATCCATCACTACCGACAACGTTTCATATCCTTCAAGCAAATGATGGTTTGAATCCATGGAAGGACTTTACTTCATACCCATCACTTGACAACGTTTCGATCGCTCGTCAAACGATACGAAAAGCCTTAGCCTACGTCGATACGAACTGACCCTACACTCATCGATACGAGGAACATTTCCTGGATGGATATGAACAAGGCACGTTCAAGAGAAAGACCCAGTCGCTCGGCATGAAAAGTGGATCGATCCAAGAATATAGCACCACGTCATCTAGCGGTCATGTGCATAACATGGATACGAACGAGATCGATACGAACGTATCGATACGAGCTCAGCAACATACCAAAAAACCAAATTTGCTGTCGTTCATAACTCAGAATCTACAAGTCTAAGTGCCATCAAAATTTCACAAGAGCTTGCGTGCTACCTCAAGATGTACATGATCCATCTCGGTCGAAAAAGATCGTTTCTTGATTGATACGAATTGGATACGTATCGATCATGGATCGAGTCGAAATGACCAGGAATTAATCACGTGGGCCCAACCACGTGAGAGAGGAGTCTTTCGAGCTTGGGGCGAGATATTTGCAGCCTACCCATATAAATAGCAGACCAAGGGCTTCAGAAAAGGGACATTTGACTCTGAAATGTCCATACTTTGCCAAAATCATTATTGTATCTTAATTGTACTGTTGTAACATCTGTAACCGTCGAGTAATATCAATAAACAACAACTTTCCATAGTGGGCGTAGGCTACAACGCCGAAGCACTCGAAATCCTTGTGTTTTTATACTTCTTTTTGTCCGTTTTTAGTGAGTTCGTTAGGTTAGTCTCATTTTTCATTTACAATATCTACTTTAATATCTTCAAACACATCCGAAGAATTTTGTGTTTAATTTTGGTATAAACATTTTGGTGCTTTCATTGAAAAAATCCAACTTTTCTCCTGTTCGTTGGATCTACCACCGTCGTTGGATTGCAAGAATCTAAGAGGAAGATACAGATCTCATGCCTAGAAGTTCTTCCATCCTATTCAGATGTATGTCAAGTCTAGGAGAGAGCTTCACCCTTCACTATGGTTACTATAAGGACCGCCTCAACCGCTGCGGATCAGGAAGGAAGAGATAGACATAATTCTACGCAGTTACCCGCTACCGGTCAGAACTCAGCTGGACCTTCAGATCCACAAGGCCCTATCATCAGGGAGAAGTATGTTGATGCAAGAACTGACCCAAAGTCGCCAGCAGCTTACCCAGCAGATTCGTGCCAACACGGAGTTAATCAACCGACCGAATCAAGAAAGACGAAGGAGATACATAAGGGATCAAGCTTCCTACTCATCTACCGAGAGCTCTGCTTCTTTTGATTACCATCACAGATCTACATGTCCACGACCGGATGGAATCTACGCGCAAGCCTCCAGGCATCAACGCACTCTCAATCTTAGACAAGCAGGCCCGATCCATCTGCAATCACCAGGCTGGACCCTCCTCTTGAGGGAGGACAATTCCTTATCACATTATCGATAACCGTGCCGCCGCCGTCGCCTAGGCCTGTAAACGGATGCAGTCGGATACGGATAGTGCTGTATCCGTATCCGTATCCGAAAATGAAAATCCGTATCCGAATCCGTATCCGATATCCGCGAATATCCGTTGAATAATATCCGTATCCGTATTCGCTAATATTTTCGGATATCCCAAAATATCCGTATCCGGCTTAGCGAATACGGATATCCGAAGATATCCGTATCCGTATCCGAAAATATCCGAAAATTAATCAATATAATGCATATTTTATTTTTTTGACTGAAAAAAAGGTGAAAAAAACTTGTAATACAGAAATTACATCAAATTAACAATTGGTAATCCAATCACACAAAATCCGTACAATAAATTAGTGTATTTGTATTAAATTTATGAATATAAAATAATATATTAATATATAAATATTTAATTTCAAACCGGGCGGATATTTATCGGATACGGATACAGCCATATCCGTATCCGTATCCGAAATATGTTTCGGATATCGGATATCCGCATCCGCTTTTCGGATATCGGATATTTTTCATGTTTTCAGATACGGATGCGGACGGATTTCGGATATTTCGGGTATTCATTGACAGGCCTACGCCGCCGCTGTCGACTTGGAAGCTGACATTCGAGACCGAACAGATTCGAACATTCGTCAACGCGATCGTATTTCTGAGCTCTATGTGCCCGAAGATCTGTAGCCAAAGAGGCAAGGTATGGACCGTCGACCGCAACCAGGCCATCCTCACATTGTGGAATCCGACCACACCTTGGCCCAGCATGCTCAGAATGTGCAAATGCCAGGCATCCCGACCATGATTCGTCAAATGTTTCGCGAAAGTCAGGGCCTCTCCAATGACGATTGGAGAGTCTCCCATAGTCACACATCCTTCATTGATGACATCCTTTATGTTGAACCGTCTCGTCGATTCAGAATGCCAACTTTACATGTTTATGAAGGGAGTTCGAACCCTAACCAATACATTTTGAAGTATGAATGACCGTTGAATACCGCACGAGCCGACGATGCGGTCAAAGGCAGAAGTTTTTCTATCTCCCTCTGGGTATTGCGACCATGTGGTTTACTCGCCTATCACCCTGATCCGTTTCATGCTTTGACCAGTTAGCTACGAAATTCGTCGAACAGTTTCGTATGCACGTCACAAGACCTATGGATGTTAACATCTTATCCAGCGTCACTCAAGCTCGTGGAGAGACGCTCAGACGTTATCTAGAAAGGTTTCATGCTGCTTGTGTGGAGATTAGTAATCCTAATGATAATTTTAGATTGATAGCACCGAGTAAAGGAATTGATTCTGATTTCGAATTTCGCAACGAGCTGGCTGGGAAACCCCCTGTGTCATTGGACTGTTTCTATTCCAAGGAAGCCCAGTTTTTGAGGAGGGAAGATGCGAAACAGCCTAGGAAGAAGGATGATACAGGGCCCAATGTGGAAGGAATCCAGAGCAGTGTCGCTATGAAGCAAACCGGTGAGAGTTTTCATAAAGCACAGTTACATATACAGAATAAGTAGAATCATAAGAAAGGCGATGGAAGTCAGGGTAAGAAGCGAGATCAAAATCACGGACCGCAACGTAGAGCTTCCATGTTTGACACTTATACTCGTTTGAATACATCCTTGGAGAATGTGTATTTGCAAACCTGTAATACTGGCCAATATAAGAAGCCTGCTCCGAAGCAGTTGTCCGAAAAGCAAATTCAATCTGGAAAATTCTGTAGATTCCATGATTGCTATGGTCACAATACCAATGAATGTCGCCATTTACAGGATATCATTGAGAAGTTAATTCGAGATCGAAAGTTAGAGCAGTTCGTTCAGGCGCCGTAGGATGGAGGTGCGGGCTCATCAATTCAGAATCAAGTACCAAATCAGTCCGGAGAAACCCGAGCGTACTGGCGGGAGGTTAGTGAATAATACCGTTAGTGGTGGTCCTCATCCAGCAAATCAGAGTTGGAGGGAAATGGAGTCGTATGCCAGCTCGATTAGGCATGCGGACTTCGAGTGTTGTAGTAATCTTGACGATGTGGCTCCGGCTAAACTACAAAAGAGGATGACAGACGACATCGTTTTCCGAGACAGAGATGCCGATAGAGTTGAAGCCCCACCATTGAATCACTAGTCATATCAGCTCCGATAGGTCTTGTTTGGATGAAGAGGACCTTATTGGACAGTGGAAGCTCCGTTAATATTCTTTTCAAGCGAGCATATGATAAAATGAAAATGGAAGCGAAGGACTTGAAGCCGTGTCAGTCTCGTATTCATGGTTTCAATGGAAGTGCAATTGTACCCACTGGGACGGTGGAATTACCAACGGAATTGGAATAGGATATCGCCGGAGAGTCCGGGTGTTACAGTTCATTGTGTTGGATATCAATTCACCGTATAATGCTTTCTTGGACAGAGCGGCCCTGACTGAATTCAGTGCAGCTATTTCGCCTTGGTGTTTAACTTTCAAATTACCACTGACAACGGGGTCGAAGTTTTTTAAGAAGATCAGGAGGCCGGATGCGTCTGTTATATTGCTGAGCTGCGGGAAACGCAGCGAAAAGAGAAGGGCAATGACGTAGAGGAATCTCTCTGCGTCCAATTTTACCGACAATTGACAGCTAACACCTAGGCCTTGGTCCGGGAGCCACAACCAATTCCTAAAAGATCTTGATCCAAGAGATGATAATGAAGTGGAAGTCAAAGACAGTCAGACTTCCCAGGTAGACTTGACGATCGATGTTTCGATCGATGATGATGATGACGACGACTACATAATGATAAAGGTCGAATCTCAGCTAAGCCAACAGATGAGAGGAATTTATTGAATTTCTTCGAGCAAACCTCGACGTGTTTGCTTGGACGCACTCATATATGTGTGGGATCTCACCGACATCACGAGTCATGCATTGAATCTTGACCCGCGACATGTCCCGGTGAAACAGAAAAAGCATGGTATGGATCCAGAGAGATCTGTCGTCTAAAGATAGAGGTGGATAAACTCAAGACGAACGAGTTTATCCAAGATGAATTGTATCCAGAATGGGTATCCAACCCATTGCTTGTCAGGGAACCAAACGGGAAGTGGATGATTTGTGTGGACTACTCAGACCTAAACATGACTTGCCCTAAAGATAACTTTTCGCATCCCAGAATTGATCAGCTTGTAGATTCAACGGCCGGACACTAGCTCTTGTCCTCTATGGTTGCGTATTTCGGCTACAATCAGATATCAATGCACCTATCCGATCAGGAGCATATCAGCTTTGTTGCCGATCTTGGACTCTATTGTTACAAAATGATGTTGTTTGGACTTAATAATGCTGGGGCGACCTATCAAAGACTTGTCAATCGAATGTTTGCTAGCTATATCGAAAAAACTATGGAGGTGTACGTGGACGGACGATATGCTTATAAAGTCGCGACTCTCCATCAGTTATGTCAAAGACCTTGAAATAATGTTCAACATCCTTCGAGATCATTGAATGAAGCTCAATTCATTGAAGTTTCACTTTGGAGTCGCATGTGGAAAGTTCCTTGGATTCATTGTCAGTGCTCGAGGAATTGAAGCCAGTCCCGAGAAGATCTGAGCGATTCGAAATCTCGAAACTCTCAAAACTATAAAGCAAGTTCAGAGCCTCAACGGGAAGGTAGCAGTGTTGAGCATATTCATCTTCAAATCCATCAACAAGTGCATTTCCTTTTTCGATCTGATTAGTAAAGGAAAGCGGAACTTTGAGTGGACTGAGGAGTTGGAAAAGTAAACGATTGACTAGAGCAGAGAGAAACTATCCGAAGTTGGAAAAGCTGGCATACTGTCTCGTCATTACCTCGAGAAAGCTCCATCCCTACTTTATGGCTCATCCTATCACAGTCTACACCGACCAGCTGTTACGACAAGTCATTACGCGGCTTGAGATGTCTGGTGGGTTGCTGAAGTGGAACATCGAGCTGAGTTAGTTTGGTATTGCTTGCATACAAGGCGGGTTACTCAAGGACAAGTTTTGGTGGATTTCATTGCTGAATTCACTGTCCCAGAGGACTTTCCCGAGACCAGTAAATCTCCTAGATACATATGGAAACTCTGTACCGGTGGTGCATCGAACAACCGCTGCTCAGGCGACTTAAAACCCCAAAAGATCGATCCATATGTTATGCTTTGAAGTTTGATTTTCGTGCAACTAATAACGAGGCTGAATACGAAGCTTTACTTTCTGGACTCAGCCAGAGACTTGAGAATTATTGTTTTGAGGATTTACTGCGATTTACAGTTGGTCGTATGTCAAGTTCGGGGAGAATACCAAGTTAGAGACCGGAGGTTGGTTGCTTATCTTGCTCGGGTCCAGGAAGTGTTGAATCAGTTCGATTATTATGCCATCATACCCCAAGATCATAACCAGAAGGCCAATTCTTTGGCAAAACTGACCAGCGCCGGTGAAGCGCAACAAATAGTACTTGTCCCTGTTGAGACACTTACCTCTCCGAGTATCGATCAGATGGAGACAAACTGGGTTCATGAAGCCACACCCGAGAAAGAGTCATGGTTGACCCCTTTTAGAAACTATCTCGAATATGGAGCTTTACCCGAGCGCAGAAGTGAGAAAAGACAAGTTTTTTGGAAAGCTTCACAATTCATTATCCAGAATGGAGTCATGTATAAAAGAGGATACGCTATTCCTTTATTTCGGTGTATCGTTCGTGACGAAATCAAACGAGTATTACATGATCTGCACGAGGGAGAATGTGGCGATCACAATGGGAGGCAAGCCATTGCTAAGAAGATACTCCGATATGGATATTATTGGTCGACTGTGAATCGAGATGCATTAGACTATGCCAAGAGATGTGACAGATGTCAGAAACATGCTCGGATACCAAGAACCCCGCCTACAAAAATTACTCAAATGGTCAGTCCATGGCCGTTCGCCACGTAGGGCATCGACATAATTGAATCTTTACCTCTAGCCAAAGGTGCTGCGAAGTACGACATCGTTGCAGTTGGTTACTTTACTAAAGGGCGGAAGCTGAGACCCTTACTACTATTATGATGAAGAAAATAATCAACTTTGTTGTTCGCAACGTCATCTGTTGTTTTGGCCTTCCACATACCATTATCACTGATAGTGGAGTCTAATTCGATAGTGACGAGTTCAAGAACTTTTGTCAACGTTTTCATATTCAGAAAAGATTCTCAGCATTTGCTCACCCTCCGACGAATGGACAGGTCGAAGTTGTTAAAAAGGTTATAAAATCCATTCTTGAAAGGCCGAAGGCAAAAGGGTCGATGAGCTTTCCGTGGCTCTATGGGCATATCGAACTACCCACAAGTCCGCGACCGACCACATTCCATTTTCCCTTTCCTACGGCTCAGAATCCGTCTTTTCGGTCGAATTGGAAGTACCTTCTCATCGTGTGACTTACTATGATCCGAAGAAAATTGCTATGTTGCTTGGCGAATTTTTGGACTTATTAGATGAGAAGCGTGAAGAGGCTGATTTAAGGACAGTCGCGCACCGAAGCCGAGTCGTCCAATTGTATAATGCTAAGGTCCGACCCCGAACCTTTGAACTTGGCAATCTCGTTCTTAAGAGAATTTATCCAGTCCCTTCGCATATGAAGCCAACATGGGAAGGACCATATGTATCGAACGGAGTCTTGGAGACGACACATTCAAATTGTTGACTGTTGATGGTCTCACTTTGCCGAGAGCTTGGAACAACGAATGTCTTTGTCGCTACTACACATAACAGGATTTGTTTATTCATTTAGTCTGCTTTTCATTTGCAATTTGTTTATGTATTTCGAAATTTGAACATGTAATAAGGTAGCTGCTTTTGCCGTACTTTTTTATTTCAGCAATAAAATGCAATCTCTTTGAGTCAGAGTTGTGATTCTTGAAATGCATCATGCAACCATCACGATGTACGGAGAGCTAAATTCCATCCTACGATGAGACTTATTCAAATAGGGAGTGACTACGATATGAATGGCCGCTCACTAAGTGAAACCCGAGCTCGGGGCAGCCTATCACACTGAAGCTAGTAAGGATTGATACACGACAATACTTTAACTAACTTCGGCTCCCAGAGTGCGAGCTGGAATATAAATATATAAACGTTGGCTCGAGGAGGGTGGATCCGTCCACCCGAGACTTCGTCCTTGTACAATCAAAACTCGAGGAGGATGAATCCGTCCATCTACGACTTCGCTTGTTTATTCAGGATGGATGTGATCCGACCATCCATGATCCTGATTAGTTTATTGTTCCCAAAGCGCGAACGAGATCTCAAAACTCAAAACAGATGTGATCGACCGTCTGTCAACTAACTCTAAGTCCTTAAAGCGCGGGCTGTAGTATAAACACAAATTGGGTGTAACTGACCACCCATAACTAACTCTAAGTCCCCACAGCGTGGACTGGAGAGTAAATACAAATTGGGTGTGGCTGACCATCCAAAAATAACTCTAAGTCCGCAGAGCGCAGACTGGAATATAAACACAAATTGGGTGTGACTAACCACTCACAATTAACTCTTGAGTCCTCAAAGCGTGGACTGAAGTATAAACACAAATTGGGTATAACTGAACGCCCACAAATCAATCTATGTCCCCAGAGTGTGGACGCAATTTCGATTATTAAAACGGGTTCGACTGTCTGCTCGAAAAACAACTTAAGTCGCCGGAGCATGGACGTAGCTTTAAACATTAAGCAAACGTGATCGACCGCCAGCATACGAGTTCAATCCGCACAGTGTGGATGCGATTGTCAATACATGAACGAGTGTGATTCGACCACTCGAACTCTTCTCACAACAACTCATTTTCGACTAAGTGAAACTAAAAAATGTCGAAGGTGAAAAGCAAACATCGTTCGACCACTTCAACTCCAGGACCGAGGGCATAACTTAAGCACCGGTTGTCGTTTGAGATAGCACAACATTGGGACTCGACTTAGCGTTTGGTTACGGCTCGGAGCCACGACTCTGAGACTTAATGGCCGAACACGAGTCCTATCCAAAAGATTGAAGGTCCACAAGTGTATTGAATAAAAATTCAAGTACTTAAACACTTAGGCAAATAAACTCAGAGTTATGCCAAAAATGCGAAAGGAGATTTTATTTCATCTATTCTTTGGAACAAAAATAAGTTCAAAACGAAGCTTATTTCAAAATTCCTACAAGCAGAGGGCGAACCCGCATCTATACACGGCTTACTGGAAGTAAAAAGGAATTCCTACTTATATACAAAAAAGGGACACAAAGAGACATGCCTACTCCTTATGTTTCTTCTACTTCCCCTTCGGCGTCAATTCATTGGAGCTACCGTCGTGGTGCCGTTTTGAACTCTTGCCTTGGGCCGGCTTATCCTCGGCTGGGGGAAGAATTGAAATCTCCTCCTCTGAACTCACGGAAATTGGAACGCTTTCAAAATGCGTAGTCGTAGGGACGGGGACACTTTCTATATAAGAAGACATATGGGGGCACCCAGTGAATGACGTATTGCACCATCCTGAGAGACCATAGGTAAAGGAGCCGGACCGGGACCTGCTATCCCACCTTCAATATCGCTGCCCAACGCGGCACTTGCCATCTCGGCACTGATCTTCGCCATTACCGCTTCATCATGAGCTGTTTGAGTGTCCGGCGGAATGCTGGCAGTTGGGGTCGAAGAGCTGGTTGTGAACGCGCCTTCGCCCATGACAAAAGGCAAGTCTGTAAGTGGATCACTCTGATGATCGAGGAGTTCTTCCATCGTCTGTTCATTGAAGATGAAAGCTCACATGAACTTTCTCAGTCGACGCGGTAGCTGTAGTAGTCGTCGCCTCCATCACGACAGCCCCCAGCTCTTGATGCTGCACTTGGTTTGCAGGGGCATGATCGGTGCAGTTCCTATCACTGAATGAAGATAAGTTAGTGACTTCTTCCAATAATACTCTAGACTTTGAATGACTTCAAGAAGTGTTCTGAATACCTTCCTCAGACTTGCCTGCGGGTGGAGCCGGGACTCCTTCGGAGATGTGCTCGTGAGCCAGAGACAATTGCGGTTGATCAGGGTTGTAAGTAGGCACAGTAGAGGATCGACTGTAGGGGTAGGTTCAGGCTGGGTTGGCATGGGAGTTTCAGAACTTGTGTCATGATGCCCAACACCAGAACCCTCTCCGGCCTCCAGATGCTGAGTGTCGAGTTTCTCTTTTTCAAATGTAACGATGGCCTTGTGGAGAACTCTCCTTTCATCTTCAGTTAGCACCCGATTCTCCAAGTCAAACTCATCAATGGATTCAGCATGGTGTTCCGCCTTTCCATCCGCAATCAAACGGCGCCAGGCGTTGTGCAAATGGGTCGGGTAATCGTCGAGCTAGCTCAAACCGCAAGAGTTGTGCCTTGTGCACGCACCGGCTTGCCCTTTTGATTGCTAAAGCATGCAAGAGTTGGATATGGTGGTCTTCTATGCCAAGCACATCCCTTTTGACTTGGGATCTAACTCGTCTATTTTTAAGGGTTTTTTATGTGTTCAAGGGTCTCCCGTTCCTTCGATAATTTGTCCTTCTCAAGATGCCATCATGTCATCACCGAAAGGAAATATCATTATGGCATATAATGTAAGAACTCATTTTCTTGGTTAGCAATTAATGCTTTGACTATATAATAACGAAATACCTAAATTAACACATTCTTGGTGTTTTTTTTGTTTGTTAACATATATTTTGTTATCATTATACAACGTTTAAAGGAAAATCAAAGATTAATGAAAATGCATTCAATTAATTGTCAACAATCACTGGCTTAAGTGGTAAATGTTGGGACGTTTTAGACTGGTTCTGAAAGTGATGGATTTGAAGTCTGCAGATGTCAAACGAAAGTTCGCTTGAATAAAATACCGCTCTTGCTAAAAAAAATATCCAGTTAATTTGAGTATGGATTATTGTCACGAAACATTTCAAGGGAGGGAAAAAGTAGAGAAAATACCTTCGATGTTATTATCCCGTCTTTTGTGTAATGTTTGGGATTTTCGACTCACGAAAGTCGACATTAAACGTCCACTGTATCAACTGCCGAACAATCGAATGCCGAAAAACCGAACCGTTAGGTTTAAGGAAGAGGTAGAACATAGAAGAAAGAAAGAAAGAAAGAAACAACAGAAACAATATCAGAATCTCACAATCGCAGCGGAACACATATAATAGATAAATGAATATCTTTAAAACAAAGATCTATATTAGTTATTCCATCACATCACATTACATTACCAGAGTGTACAACAACAAACGGCGGAAAAGAAATACTATATACTAGTTGATATGCCATGCCATTCAGCTTGATCCTGATCTCCACAGCAACTCCTGAATTCCAGAATATTCTGATAATCTGACTCTAGACTGCCCATGTGGAAATTGGTGGACATCCAGAGTTTAGGAAGGAAAAAATAAACTCCAGGTCAGTCATGGGACTGGTGTGAGAACTTAAAACAGTTATATCTTTTAAAAACAAACAAAGGGATATTTTAAAATAGATCCGCAATGCTTTTGGAAAATGAGACTACCATAAAGCCTTCCGCACACACACACAATGCAAATGCAGAATCGGAGGAGATTTCTCCTTATGATAGTCAAATATGCTTGATACACAAATTTCTTTGATATTATTATTATAAATACAAAGTGTAGGAAAATATTTCGAAAGTATAATATAAATCTTAGCCAACATAGGCATTCCGAACTATGCCTACTATAGCTACCATCTAAACAGTGGTGACCACCATAAGTAAATGACAGGTTCTACAACTAAAACCGTACAAACCTCGTATTGTTTCTTTGGATTTTCAATAAATGGTCAGACCAAGGAACTTTCCATTGCCACATGGGTACGCCTCTGGAAAAACGCCTCGAGAACCTAATCGGATTTCTGTCAACACAAGGCCGTGTTACCACTAGCTGGGTAACAACTGACACGAATATGCCATCCTCCGGTCGTAACCGACCTAAATCCCGGGATTCACCAACAACCACAAAATAATAAGTTTGCAGCAACAACATAGGTTAAGTATCATGGCTCCATACCATAATACCACCTCTATCCAGAAGGAAATGACATACACTAAGGGGGCGCTGTCCCTTAATAAACTTGCCGCATCTTTCCTGTTTTGACCATTTTCGGGGTGTGAGGTCCGACGAAGTCTCGCCCACAAAGCTACGCTTTTCATAAAAGCAACGCTTTGATCAACAAATGCTCAGCAGCACTTCGTACGCCACATTACCAATTTGGGAATATATCACTAGTAACCATCAACTACATAACCTTCGAGCTCGTACGTCTCAGAGAAGGGTCTTAAGCTAAGAGAATAAATTCTCCGTCACCAACAGAAACATATTTGATAGAAACCAGTTTTACATCTCAAATTGTAACGTCAGACACACATCCATACAAGTCCGTTCCGGGATCGAATGGAATCGAAGGCACTTTCAAAGAAGCCCTTGCAATCCGAATATTCACTAATCACGACCGGACTTTCCATCACAAAGGGTGATAAAATCTCTATATCGGAGATCAGCCGATGCAGAGTCATTCGACGGTAATCCTTTCGTTTTCGAAAATATCCGGTCTTCAATACCGGTCTTCAAATGCTATCCATTACGACATATTCACTATTCGGAATGAGATTTATGACACAAAGGTCCTCTCCCGGCTAAATCGAATAACGAACGCTTATTTTTAAAATAAGTGTAGCATTCAAATTCAAGCAAATCACTGCAAATACCCATTTAAAGGTAAATATTGATAGTCGGTTATTTAACTATCAAAGCAACCCAACAAATATTCAGCACCATAACAATCACTGGGCCCTTTTTATTAATCTTCCATAAATTAAATAACTTGCCAAATATTTACTTCAATTAATCTTTTGAAAGATATAATCTCAAAACATTTCAGTTCATATTGGAAAAACATTTCCAAATACTTATTTAACAATAAGTAATTCACAAATCTATTTATTTTCAATACTTAGAAAATATTCAATATACTTAAATCACAATTAAGTATATATTTCATTTTTTAAGGAAAACATTCCCTTAAACACATCTATTTGAGTCAAAACGAATGTTGCGTAAAACATCGTTACGACACTCAAAATCACTAGTATAGGGATTCAAAATTAAGATAGATATAAAAATCCCAATACTATACAAAAAAACATTTTCTTTAAAAAATCATTTACTATAACAACAGTGTTATAGTCCATCTTTTCCTTATTTCTCGAAAACGTCTATTTCAACAATGAATGTTGAAATCTATGGTTTCGATCCTTAACACATTTTAAAACAACTTCAAACCTTTTTAATTCCATTTAAAAGATCACTTCTTAAACATTTCTTTAATATATTATTCACTGTTCAAAATTGTGAATATAAATCGTTTACCCACTTCAACGCTTCTACATATTTAATTTAAAGGATTATCCACTGTCCAAAATCGTGGATATATCTCCTTAAATAAGCTTGCATATTTACTTATCAAATTCAATTGGTTTTGGATTTATAAAACAACGTTTATAAATTCACATTTATATAAATTTTATAAATATCAATTTTATAAATCTTTTATATAACCCGTTTATAATAAATTCAAAAATCTCTATTTAATCTATTTTATAAGATCATTAACTCCGTATTTTCAAAAATCAATTTTCAATTATATTTCTCAAAAATCATAATTTTTATAACATTAGAATTATAACATTTATTTAATTAAAATGAATCAAATCCAAAATTCAATATAACGTATACTTTCAAAAATCACTTTAAAATCCCTTTAAATTGAAAATCACCACTTTAACACTTTTAATTCTCCAAAATAGGCCCAATGCTGCAACTGCACAAAATATAACGATCACGGCATCCAAAACATTATATATCATATAATAACAGAACATATCACAATATCTGTAAATAAATCAATACGGGTGAGGAATCCAGTTGGATCCCTCTAACCTTTTTCCCTGCATCCACAGATGTTAGCACAATTCCAATCCCGTTCCAATACGGAATATCGCGGTACATGAGTTCATATAAAATATTATCCTCTATTATGCGGCACAATAGGGTCTCATCCACTATATAACGCGGGAAAATCAACTCCAAGTACATATAAAATACCAATTCCAAATCAAGATGGAATATCGTGGTATATGTGTTTAATAAATAACATCCGCTTAATATACGGCGTACATGGTCTATTTCAAAACAATAGATATAATTTATCATTCAATCACACAATCAAGCAATTTTAAATCTAACTATTTAAAATTAAATCGAAACAATTCGATTGAGTGAGAAGTTCTCACCTTGCTTCCAATAAGGGTTTCAGCGTTTATTTCGAATAAAATTAAATGCTCGTTTAATTTTACCTAAAATTTTTACTAGCTCCAATCAACTCCAATCCAGCTCCATCGTGTAGTGTTCGCGAATACGAACCCAATGCAATTCGTTTCGTCTGTTTTCGACCTCGTATGAATAAGTTATAGCATTTTAAAGTTTGCACGAATTTAATATAAAAAAATTTACAATTTTTTTTAAACTATCCATCTGGACCGTTCGTTTCTAGCCCTTGAATCTCGACCGCGAATCTCCTTCCCATTCACGTTGATATCCAGGCAACGAAACCCATAGGCCACGTTCGAAACCCTAAAGCTCGTGCCCTCTCCGATCGACTAGTCGACGATCAAACACCGCCATATCGAAGCCCTATGCGAGCACCTCCTTCAGCTACAATATCAAGGAGCTCGGCTATCCCATCTTCTCGATTTTCGTGCTCGACCGGTAGGAGGACGCGACCCCCTAGCGACCACCTCGACGCTCCAAATCCAATCTCCACCGTTGATCTTCAAGATCTCGATGCCCTCTACAAGTTTGCAGCTGAAAAGTTTTGCTAATTATCGATGGATTGTGAGATATTAGAGGAGAAAGAATCACAATTTTTGGCCATTGAATATGTTTACTGCCGGCTGAAGCTTAGGGTTAGGGTTTTGTTGAAAATTGTGAGAAATGGTGGCCTTTCATAGAAAATTACCTGACACTATTCACCCGAAATTTTTCCGAACTCGAAACGAAGCGTGCCGCTTGGCGTTTATAATGTTTTACCCCTATTCCGAACGCAATGGAATATATATCGGGAGCCAATTCGATCAAATTTGGAAGATAAGTTTTTGAGTCGACTATTTAAATTCAAAGTTCACTCGAATCGATTTCTACGCGTTTTAGCTTGTCCTGGACAAACCGTAAATCCGATTGACACGAAATTTGAAACCATACAATAATATACCATTAAAGATCCGATGAAACTGGTTTCGTCGAAATCCGAGACTGTTTGAAAAATGACTATTTTTACTCGTCAATTAAATATTAAAATATTCAATTTCTGCAAATTAACTTTTAATTCGATTTTAAAAGCTCTATAACATCATTTTAACTCCAATATGATTAAATACAACTTTCCAAATCAATTTTAATCACATTAAACCTAATTTCCAATTATTTCAGTAATTTCAAATGTTAAATTATCTATTTAATTATCCAATTAAATCTAGATATTCGAAATATGAGTTATTCGACTTACAAATTTTACTTGTTAATATTAAAAATCAATTAAATGTACGAATTTTAAATGACAGAAATTCTGGGTCGTTACATTTTGGTAAGGTTGTGACACCAAGGACTTAACTAGAAACCAAAAACAGTTCGTCCCGAAGATCGATTATACACAGGTTCATGATGGATGTTGGTAAATTTTGTCCGAGTCCGGATCGAGCTACAATCGATATAGTATGACAAGCAAAACTATCAAAGTCAATGTTCCAAATTTCAAGTCAATCGGAGGCCTTATGCACAAGATAGTGATCGATCAAGGTTGAGGAAAACAACTCCATTTGTATCGGGGCAATTTCGTAATCGTTCCTTCAGAAGGCTTCCTTCATATCTATCAAGAGGTCAATGGTCCGTATCCATCTGATTCGTAACCATCCTATTCGTATCCATCAAGACTCAAGTGAAATACGAGGACAAATCGTTCGTATCCATCCCTTCTAAAGACCTCATTCGTATCCACTAAGGGACCATTTGTTCGTGTCCATTGAACTTGCCATGCTTTGTATCCATCACGACCGACAACGTTTCATATCCTTCAAGCAAATGATGGTTCGAATCCATGGAAGGACTTTACTTCGTACCCATCACTTGACAACGTTTCGATCGCTCATTAACCGATACGAAAAGCCTTAGCCTACGTCGATACGAACTGACCCTACACTCATCGATACGAGGAACATTTCCTGGATGGATATGAACAAGGCATATTCAAGAGAAAGACACAGTCGCTCGGCGTGAAAAGTGGATCGATTCAAGAATATAGCACCACGTCATCTAGCGGTCATGTGCATAACATGGATACGAACGAGATCGATACGAACTTATCGATACGAGCTCAGCAACATACCAAAAAACCAAATTTGCGTTGTTCATAACTCAGAATCTACAAGTCTAAGTGCCATCAAATTTTCACAGGAGCTTGCGTGCTACCTTAGAATGTACTTGATCGATCTCGGCCGAAAAAGATCATTTCTTGATTGATACGAATTGGATACGTATCGATCATGGATTGAGTCGAAATGACCAGGGATCAATCACGTGGGCCCAACCACGTGAGAGAGGAGTCTTTCGAGCTTGGGGCGAGATATTTGCAGCCCACATATAAATAGCAGTCCAAGGGCTTCAGAAAAGGGACATTTGACTCTGAGACGTCCATACTTTGCCAAAATCATTGTTGTATCTTAATTGTACTGTTGTAACATCTGTAACCGACGAGTAATATCAATAAACAACAACTTTCCATAGTGGACGTAGGCTACAACGCCGAATCACTCGAAATCCTTGTGTTTTTATACTTCTTTTTGTCTATATTTAGTGAGTTTGTTAGGTTAGCCTCATTTTTCATTTACAATATTTACTTTAATCTTTTCAAACACATCCGAAGAATGTTGTGTTCAATTTTGGTATAAACATTTTGGTGCTTTCACTGAGAAAATCCAGCTTGTCTCCTACTCGTTGGATCTACCACCGTCGTTGGATTGCAAGAATCTAAGAGGAAGATACAGATCTCATACCTAGAAGTTCTTCCATCCTATTCAGATGTATGTCAAGTCTAGGAGAGAGCTTCACCCTTCACCATGGTTACTATAAGGATCGCCTCAACTGCTGCGGATCACGAAGGAAGAGATAGATAGAATCCTGTGCAGCTACCCGCTACCGGTCAGAACTCAGCTGGACCTTCAGATCCACAAGGCCCTATCATCACGGAGAAGTATGTTGATGCAAGAATTGACCCAAAGTCGCCAGCAGCTTACCCAGCAGATCCGTGCCAACACGGAATTAATCAACCAACCGAATCAAGAAAGACGAAGGGGATACATAAGGGATCAAGCTTCCTACTCATCTAACGAGAGCTCTGCTTCTTCCGATTACCATCACAGATCTACATGTCCACGACCGGATGGAATCTACGCTCAAGCCTCCAAGTATCAGCGCACTCTCAATCTTAGACAAGCAGGGCCCGGTCCTTCTGCAATCACCAAGCTGGACCCTCCTCTCGAGGGAGGACAATTCCTTATCACATTACCGATAACCGTGCTGCTGCCGCCCCCGCTGTTGACTTGGAAGCCGACATTTGAGACCGAACAGATCCGAACATTCGTCAACGCGATTGTACTTCTGAGCTCTATGTGCTCGAAGATCTGGAGCCAAAGAGGCAAGGTATGGACCGTCGACCGCACCGAGGCCATCCTCGCATTGTGGAACCCGACCACTCCTTGGCCTAGCATGCTCAGAATGTGCAGATGACAGACATCTCGACCATGATTCGTCAAATGTTTTGCGAAAGTCAGGGCCTCTCCAATGACGATTAAGGAGTCTCCCATAGTCATACATCCTTCACTGATGACATCCTTTATGTTGAACCATCTCACCGATTCAGAATGCTAACTTTACCTGTTTATGAAGGGAGTTCGAACCCTAACCAATACATTTTGAAGTATGAATGACCGTTGAATACCGCACGAGTCGACGATGCCGTCAAATGTAGAAGTTTTTCTATCTCTCTCGGGGTATCGCGACCATGTGGTTTACTCGCCTACCACCTCGATCCGTTTCATGCTTTGATCAGTTAGCTATGAAATTCGTCGAACAGTTTCGTATGCACGTCACAGGACCAAGGGATGTTAACATCTCATCCATCGTCAGTCAAGCTCGTGGAGAGACACTCAGACGTTGTCTAGAAAGGTTTCATGTCGCTTGTGCGGAGATTAGTAACCCTAATGATAATTTCATATTGATAACACCGAGTAAAGGAATTGATGCTGATTTCGAATTTGGCAACGGGCTGGCTGGGAAACCCCTTGTGTCATTGGACTGTTTCTATTCCAAGGCAGCCCAGTTCTTGAGGAGGGAAGATGCGAAACAGCCTAGGAAGAAGGATGATGTAGGGCCCAATGTGGAAGGAATCCAGAGCAGTGTCACTGTGAAGCAAACCGGTGAGAGTTTTGATAAAGTACAGTTAAATATACAGAATAAATAGAATCGGAAGAAAAGCGATGGAAGTCAGGGTAAGAAGCGAGATCAAAATAGCGGACCGCAACGTAAAGCTTCCATGTTTGACACCTATACTCCTTTGAATACATCCTTGGAGAATGTGTATTTGCAAACCTGTAATATTAGCCTATATAAGAAGCTTTCTTCGAAGTAGTTGTCCGAAAAGCAAATTCAATCTAGAAAATTCTGTAGATTTCATGATTGTTATGGCCACAATATCAATGAATGTCGCCATTTACAGGATATCATTGAGAAGTTAATTCGAGATAGAAAGTTGGAGCAGTTCGTTCGGGCGCCGTAGGATGGAGGTGCGGGCTCATCAAATCAGAATCAAGTACCAAATCAGTCCGGAGAAACCCGAGCATACTGGCGGGAGGTTAGTGAATAATACCGTTAGTGGTGATCCTCATCCAGCAAATCGGAGCTGGAGGGAAATGGAGTCGTATGCCAGCTTGATTAGGCATGCGGACTTCAAGTGTTGCAGTAATCTTGACGATGGGGCTCCGGCTAAACTACAAAAGAGCATGACAGACGACATCGTTTTCCGAGACAGAGATGCCGATAGAGTCGAAGCCCCCACCATTGATTCACTAGTCATATTAGCTCAGATAGGTCCTGTTTGGATGAAGAGGATCTTAGTGGACAGTGGAAGCTCCGTGAATATTCTTTTCAAGCGAGCATATGATCAAATGAAAATGGAAGCAAAGGACTTGAAGCCGTGTCAGTCTTGTATTCATGGTTTCAATGGAAGTGCAATTGTACCCACTGGGGCGGTGGAATCACCAGCGGAATTGGAAATAGTATATCGCCGGAGAGTCCGAGCGTTACAGTTCATTGTGCTGGATATCAATTCACCGTATAATGCTTTCTTGAATAGAGTGGCCCTGACTGAATTCAGTGCAGCTATTGTCCCTCGGTGTTTAACTTTGAAATTCCCACTGACAACGGGGTCAAAGTTGTTCAAGAAGATCAAGCGGCCGGATGCGTCTGTTATATTGCTGAGCTGCGGGAGGCGCAGCGGAAAGAGAAGGGCAATGACGTAGAGGAATCTCTTTGTGTCCAATTTTACCGGCAATTGACAGCTAACACCTGGGCCTAGGTCCGGGAGCCACAACCAATTCCTAAAAGATCTTGATCCAAGAGATGATAATGAAGTGGAAGTCAAAGACAGTCAGACTTCCCAGGTAGACTTGATGATCGATGTTTCGATCAATGATGATGATGACTACAGAATGATAAAGGTCGAATCTTAGCTAAGCAACAGATGAGAGGAATTTATTGAATTTCTTCAAGCAAACCTCGACGTGTTTGCTTGGACGCACTCAGATATGTGTGGGATCTCACCGGACATCACGAGTCATGCATTGAATATTGACCCGCGACATGTCCTGGTCAAACAGAAAAAGCATGGTACGGATCCAGAGAGATCTGTCGTCTAAAGGTAGAGGTGGATAAACTCAAGACGAACGCTTTTATCCGAGATGAATTGTATCCAGAATGGGTATCCAACCCATTGCTTGTCAGGGAACCAAACGGGAAGTGGATGACTTGTGTGGACTACTCAGACCTAAATATGACTTGCCCTAAAGATAGCTTTTCGCATCCCAGAATTGATCAGCTTGTAGATTCAACGGCTGGACACGAGCTCTTGTCCTTTATGGTTGCGTATTTCGGCTACAATCAGATATCAATGCATCTACCCGATCAGGAGTATATCGGCTTTGTTACCGATCTTAGATTCTATTGTTACAAAATGATGTTGTTTGGACTTAATAATGCTGGGGCGACCTATCAAAGACTTGTCAATCGAATGTTTGCTAGATAGATTGAAAAAACTATGGAGGTGTACGTGGACGGACGATATGCTTATAAAGTCGCGACTCTCCATCATGTATGTCAAAGACCTTGAAATAATGTTCAACATCCTTCAAGAGCATCGAATGAAGCTCAGCTCGTTGAAGTGTCACTTTGGAGTCGCATGCGGAAAGTTCCTTGGATTCATTGTCAGTGCTCGAGGAATTGAGCCAATCCCGAGAAGATCTGAGCGATTCGGAATTTAGAAACTCTCAAACTATAAAGCAAGTTCAGAGCCTCAATGGGAAGGTAGCAGTGTTGAGCATATTCATCTTCAAATCCACCAACAAGTGCATTTCCTTTTTTGATCTAATCAGTAAAGGAAAGCGGAACTTTGAGTGGACTGAGGACTTGAAAAAGCAAACGATTGACCGGAGCAGAGAGAAACTATCCGAAGTTGGAAAAGATGACCTACTGTCTCGTCATTACCTCGAGAAAGCTCCATCCCTACTTTATGGCTCATCCTATCACAGTCTACACCGACCAGCTGTTACGACAAGTCATTACGCGGCTTGAGACGTCTGGTGGATTGCTGAAGTGGAACATCGAGCTGAGTTAGTTTGATATTGCTTGCACACAAGGCGGGTTATTCAAGGACAAGTTTTTGGTGGACTCCATTGCTGAATTCACTGTCCCAGAGGACTTGCCCGAGACCAGTGAATCTCCTAGATACATATGGAACTCTATACCGATGGTGCATCGAACAACCGCTGCTCAGGCGACTTAAAACCCCAAAAGATCGATCCATGTGTTATGCTTTGAAGTTTGATTTTCGTGCAACTAATAACGTGGCCTATATGAAGCTTTACTTTCTAGACTCAGCCAGAGACTTGAGAATTATTGCTGTGAGGATTTACTGCGATTCGCAGTTGGTCGTATGTCAAGTTCGGGGAGAATACCAAGTTAGAGACCAGAGGTTGGTTGCTTATCTTACTCGGGTCTAGGAAGTATTGAATCAGCTCGATTATTATGCCATCATACCCCAAGATCATAACCAGAAGGCCGATTCTCTGGCAAAACTGACCAGTGCCGGTGAAGCATAGCAAATAGGACTTGTCCCTGTTGAGACACTTACCTCTCCGAGTATCGATCAGATGGAGACAAACTGGGATCATGAAGCCACACCCAAGAAAGAGTCATGGATGACCCTTTTTAGAAACTATCTCGAGTATGGAGCTTTGCCTGAGCGTAGAAGTTAGAAAAGACAAGTTCTTCGGAAAGCTTCACAATTCATTATCCAGAATGGAGTCATGTATAAAAGGGGATACTCTATTTCTTTACTTCGGTATATCGTCCGCGACGAAATCAAACGAGTATTACATGATCTGCACGAGGGAGAATATGGCGATCACAATGGGAAGCAAGCCATTGCTAAGAAGATACTCCGATATGTGTATTATTGGTCGACTATGAATCGGGATGCATTAGGTCATGCTAAGAGATGTGACAGATGTTAGAAACATGCTCGGATACCAAGAGCCCCGCCTACAAAAATTACTCAAATGGTCAGTCCATGGCCGTTCGCCACGTAGGGCATCGACATAATTGAACATTTACCTCTAGCTAAAGGTGGTGCGAAGTACGACATTGTTGCAGTTGACTACTTTACTAAATGGGTTGAAGCTGAGCCCCTTACTACTATTACGATGAAGAAAATAATCAACTTTGTTGTTCGCAACATCATCTGTCGTTTTGGCCTCCCACATACCATTACCACTGATAATGGAGTCCAATTCGATAGTGACGAGTTTAAGAACTTTTGTCAATATTTTCATATTTAGAAAAAATTCACAGCAGTTGCTCGCCCTCCAAAGAATGGACAGGTCGAAGTTGTTAAAAAAGTTATAAAATCCATTCTTGAAAAGCCGGAGGCAAACGGGTCGATGAGCTTTTCATGGCTCTATGGGCATATCGAACTACCTACAAGTCCGCGACCGGCCACATTCCATTTTCCCTTTCCTACGGCCCAGAATCCGTCTTTTTAGTCGAATTAGAAATACCTTCTCATTGTATGACTTACTATGATCCGAAGAAAAATGCTATATTGCTTGGCGAATCTTTGGACTTATTAGATGAGAAGCGTGAAGAGGCTGATTTAAGGGCAGTCGCGCACCGAAGTCGAGTCGCCCAATTGTATAATGCTAAGGTCCGACCCCTAACCTTTGAACTTGGCAATCTCGTGCTTAAGAGAATTTATCCAGTCCCTTCGCATATGAAGCCAACATGGGAAG
Organism: Allium cepa; assembly: GCA_030765085.1. Lineage (NCBI taxonomy): Eukaryota > Viridiplantae > Streptophyta > Magnoliopsida > Asparagales > Amaryllidaceae > Allium > Allium cepa. The sequence goes on from CM060942.1 coordinate 622,872,419, forward strand.
GGCCATATGTATTGAACGGAGTCTTGGAGACGACACATTCAAATTGTTGACCGTTGATGGTCTCACTTTGCCGAGAGCTTGGAACAGCGAAAGTCTATGTCGCTACTACACATAATAGGCTTTGTTTATTCATTTAGTCTGCTTTTCATTTGCAATTTGTTTATGTATTTCGAAATTTGAACTTGTAATAAGGTAACTGGTTTTGCCGTACATTTTTATTTCCGTAATAAAATGCAATCTCTTTGAATCAGAGTTGTGATTCTTGAAATGCATCATGCAACCATCACGATGCACGGTGACTTATTCAAATAGGGAGTGGCTACGATATGACCGGTCACTCACTAAGTGAAACCCGAGCTCGGGGCAGCCTATCACACTGAAGCTAGTAAGGATTGATACACGACAATATTTTAACTAACTTCAGCTCCCAGTGTGCGAGCTGGAATATAAACTTATAAACGTGGGCTCGAGGAGGGTGGTTCCGTCCACCCGAGACTTCGTCCTTGTACAATCTAAACTCGAGGAGGATGAATCCGTCCATCTACGACTTCGCTTGTTTATTCAGGATGGATGTGATTCGACCATCCATTATCATGATCAGTTTATTGTTCCCAAAGCGCGAACGAGATCTCAAAACTCAAAACAGATGCGATCGACCGTCTGTTAACTAACTCTAAGTCCTTAAAGCGTGGGCTGTAGTATAAACACAAATTGGGTGTAACTGACCACCCACAACTAACTCTAAGTCCCCACAGCGCGGACTGGAGAGTAAATACAAATTGGGTGTGGCTGACTACCCAAAAATAACTCTAAGTCCGCAGAGCGCATATTGGAATATAAACACAAATTGGGTGCGACTGACCACTCACAATTAACTCTTAAGTCCTCAAAGCGTGGACTGGAGTAGAAACAAAAATTGGGTATGACTGAACGCCCACAAATCAACCTATGTCCCCAGAGTGTGGATGCAATTCCGATTATTAAAACGGGTTCGACTGTCCGCTCGAAAAACAACTTAAGTCCCCGGAGCGTGGACGTAGCTTTAAACATTAAGCAGACGTGATCGACCGCCAGCAATGCGAGTTCAATCCACAGAGTGTGGATGCGATTGTCAATACATAAACGAGTGTGATTCGACCACTCAAACTCTTTTCACAACAACTCATTTCCGACTAGGTGAAATTAAAAAATGTCGAAGGTGAAAAGCAAACATCGTTCGACAACTTCAACTCCAGGACCGAGGGCATAACTTAAGCACCGGCTGTCATTTGAGATAGTACAACATTGGAACTCGACTTAACGTTTGGTTTTGGCTCGGAGCCACAACTCCGAGACTTAACGACCGAACACGAGTCCTATCCAAAAGATTGAAGCTCCACAAGTGTATTGAATAAAAATGCAAGTACTTAAACACTTAGGCAAATAAACTCGGAGTTATGCCAAAAATGCGAAAGGAGATTTTATTTCATCTATTCTTTGGGAACAAAAATAAGTACAAAAAGAAGCTTATTTAAAAAGTTCCTATAGGCAGAGGGCGAACCCGCATCTGTACACGGCCTATTGAAAGTATAAAAGGAATTCCCACTTATATACAAAAAGGGACACAAAGAGACATGCCTACTCCTTATGTTTCTTCTTCTTCCCCTTCGGCGTCAAAGGGAACATTAAATTTTATGCACATAGCCAATTTCTATTATGACAACAACATTACCTATAGAAATCTCACATAACTAATTAAACAACAATGATATGTATATACACAGATGTACATGAGCAATAAATTATAATAACATGATTATATATTTAACATATAAATAAAATATTACTTACTACAGATGCCCTCAAGTCCATATTGAAATAGTGAATTCTCTTCCTTTGAATGTTCCTTGATTCATCAGATTGCTAGTCTAGAATCATCAACCATTTGCTATTAAATAGCCTTCGTGTTAACTTGAATTTGAGTTGAGAATTTTGGGATTGTTTGAGATGTTGATTTTGGTCAGAAAGAAGAAGGTAAGGCAGCCAAAAATTTATGTGATTAGCGTTTTGAGATCATTATTAAAAATAATTTGCATAAGAGAGAAAGTAGGAAAATATCTAATACTCTATCTTCCTTATTCTCAACCATACATCTCCAAACCAATTACCCTGATTTTTTCCGCCCCATGCCCATGTTATAGCAGTTGATACTAACCCTCAAACAATCATGGGCCATTAGCCCATTTAACTATAATTAAATATATACAATTATATTCAATTTAACTTGTCATCAGTATCTCATATCGATCGATATATTTATAATTATTATAAATATATAACATTGTTAATTTCTCAAATCATATTCTAACTTAATAGTTAATAAATATTCATTAATTTACAATAATTATTAACTAACTAAATCATTTGGGGACCAAATAGAGTTCATCATTTCGGTTGTGTAACTCTTGGGTGTAAATTCGGTCGGCAACTAACATCGAACTATTTGAATGTTAATGTTCACACGTCACTTAGTAGGTGGTGTGATATTATGACCAAATTTATCGCTTACTATGTTTCGGTAAAATCTAATTCTAGTTTAATAAGCGTTACCCGATTGGGACATTTTATTTACGCTAATTCTCTTCGTAAAAAATGTATCACTTTGGACTTATGGAATTCAGCAATGTTCAAAATTCCAATATCATCTGTATTCAACACTGTATTCCAAACACAAAGTTCTTGGTTCAATAACAATAATTATCATTAATCAAAATGTTTTGGCTAGAGACTTTGAATTTAAGTTGACTTAAGTTGACCGTGGTACAAACCCCATATAACTGAGAAGACGAATCCTCTCTTGAATAGTGCTTCACTTCCAATGCTTTCACTCAATCCAATTATAGTCACTCGATGGAATGCCACGCCATGATTTAACTATAATCAAAGCGGAGCTTTCATATTAAAGATCCATGATTTTCTTAAGTCGAGATAATTGCGTAAATCAATCACATTGATATTTTCTGTTTGACTTTAGTTATATTTACCAACAGAAAACTATTGAGTGAGTCGTTTAGTTATCCAATAACTATCAGTATGTAACCTCTAGGTGCTTCCAACAACCATGAGTAGCACGCTATCCAGGATTTGGAGAGCGTCACGTACTCCAGTCTCAATGGATACATCAAAATTCAGTCTCAGTGCATCTTGACTAGGAACATTTAAAATGGTATATTTATTTTTTATTGTGGTAAATTGCTCATGGTTGCAACACTTTGTTACTATTATCATAAAACATATCATTCATGAATTTTTTATTAAATATACTTTTAATTAAATTAATTAATTAATGCAACCACATTATATCAAGTATATAATTGAAAGAAAATATTTTTGATTTCGAACAAGATTGGCTATTAAGTTAGATATATGTAACAAATTACATAATTTCGCCTAGGGGATACATCTAACTCTATCCGTTTCAAGAAATACCAACTTCACAATGAAGGATTTGTTTTAAAGAAATTATTAGTATAAAAATGGATTTGGATATGATCCAATGATAAATTAGTTACAAGAGATGAAATGAAATTAACCAAACCTAAATGAACACAAACACATTAGAACATCTAATGAGTATTCTTGTACATTAAAGAGAAACTGTGAATTTCTTGTCAATGTGAAAAGTAAAGATTCCTCAACCGTTTAATTATACCATCAAGAGTATTGACTCTATGATATGGTATGATGCATAAATCTAAAATGAATTTCAAGTACATTATCAAAATATGATTTTGGCAGCTGTATTCGAAACACATGATCCCGTTGGCCATAAATGTGTCTTTAAGAGAAAAACAAATTGTAACAATCCTAGTTTGAAGATTACCTGTATATATTAAATTATAACAGAAGTTTTGTAAGTTAAAATATAATTGGAAATTTTAAATTGTTTATTTGGATTAAACAACGAATTTTGTAAATAAAATGGAAAAAATAAAGTTTGGAACTTTATTTTGTTTATTTGGGAGTAAATTTGGGATCAAATATTGATTGGATAAACATTTTCTTTAAATGAATTGAAATATTGGGTATTAATTAGTTGGAGCTAATAGAATGATGTATTTCAAAATTAAATTGTTGAAATAAATCTAGAGTAATGGAAGTAAAGTTTTAAAAACTTTATTTTGAGAATTTGGAGTGAAATAATCAATTTGTAATGTTATTGGGTAAATACAACAATATTGGGAAAACATTGTCAATATTAATCTTTTATTTAATTTAAAATAAGAAATATGAAGATAATATGTGTTTTATTTAAAAATAAAATACGAAATATTGTTTGGAAAAAATATTTTAATGATTCAATTAATTTAAAATGGTTTATTGTAATTTATTTGAAAAAATAATTTTTGAACTAGTTGTGCTTTAAAAATAGTGTTTTTACACTAAAACTGTGTAAATTGTAAATATTGTTAAAATTAAGGTTTTGTTGTCAAAATATCTTTTTATAATTAAAATAAATTTTATTTTATTCTAATAACAAGTCCATTTGCATAAAATAAGATGTATACATTTTAATTGCCTTTAAAATGAAGAAACGAGAGAATATGCTGATGATATAGAATAAAAATGAACATACCCTTGAAATTTCCACTAAGTATGATTACTTTTAGGATTTTGGGTTAGGGTTAGGTCCATTAGTCATTAATCTAGAGGCTTCAGGTAACTGAGAAACTAATAATACGTTAGTTTTCTCCTTTGTAACAACCCGTAAATTTTGATTAATAGATTTGTTAGTTTAATTTAAATTTTGCAATTTAATTTAGGAAGAAATAAAAATTCTAGAAGTTACAACGAAGCAAATATTAGAAATTTAAATGTAGCGATTGAAATTAAGATTTACAAATTTAACAATGAATGGCAATTAATTAAATTTATGAAATTTGTCATACTTGGTTATAAGTTTAATTTAGGGAACATACAGGAATATTGAGTTAACTAATGAAATGTTATAATCAGAGGTAGTTGAATGAATTCAATATTATTAAGACATTTTAGTAATTGGTTGGAAATATAAACTTAAGTAAAAATTGAAATGCTACTAATTTAATATAATAAGAAGGTAAGTAATATAAATAAATGATCGTAAACTTTAGTAAATGAATTAATGTGCAAAGGTATTGAATTAAACATAAATAGCATGAATATTAATGAATGAAATTGTTAAATGATGGCATTAATGAATGAAATAAGATTTGTAAGTAATAAATGAATGATTAAAATAAACATTTAACCAATGAATAAAAGAAAAGGTCGTAAGAGGAAAAATGCATTTCAAATGTGATTGAAACGACTGTTTAGGTTATAATGGAGTGTAAATAGAAATAGTGTAAAACATTATAATTTGTTAATTAAAAATGATTATGTAATTAATACTGAAAGAAATAAAAGTGGAAAAAGTATTAATAAAATAATAACTAAAATGAATTGCAACTGTATGTATGAAGTAAATTATAATAAATGGATGTAAATATTAATTAATTACTGGAAATAAAATCTAAATGTAGGTTTGGATAGAACATAAGTGGATGCAATTCGGAAGTATGTTATTTGGTAGTAAATTTAAGGGTAGGATATCAACTATTATAAATTATCTAATTAATTGGTCAATGAATTTATTTGAAATAACGTTCATTTAAATGTTGAGTAATTATAATGTCGTTATTGATTATAAGCGTTACTTTAACAATTATGATTAATTGAGAAATTAATACGAGAAATATGTAAAGTAATAACTAAAAAAGTAATACGTTATAAATTGATTATAACCTAAACTTAAGTGTAAGTTAAAGGTTGAAATTGAATCTAATCCGTTTAATTGGAAACTTATTAAAATAAATTGGATTCAATTTATAATAAATGGATTATTTTGAGAAATTGAAATAAATACTATAATTGGTGAATTAAGTTAATTTAAAAATTAAGTTGAAATTAGGAAATATTTATGTAACAATTTTAAATCCAATGTTAAGCCCTTCTATTTGAAATTAATGAATGGAATAATTATGAATCAATTCAATTTAATGGAAATTTTATCTATAATTTTGAATTTTATGAAATTGAAAATTTATATTGATTAATCTTTAATAAATTGACATTTAAAAATTGTTAAATCAATGTAAATGTTTGAGTATTATAAAGTGATAAAGATTGCAAATTTCAGAATTTAAATTTGAAATTTGATTTAATTATTTATTTTAAATTTATTTAATTAATATAAGAATAGTCATTTTGGCCACTGACTCGGATTTCGACGAAACAAGTTTCATCGGATCCGTAATAGTGAATTATTGTAGGATTTCAAGTTTCGTATCAATCGGACTTGTCGTTTGATCGTATGAGCTTCAAACGTCTTGAAATCGATTTAATTGAAATCAATGTGAAAATATTGATTTCAGCATAACTTCTTCATACGATGGAATTTGGACGTGAAACTTTTTCCATCGCGTTCAGATATTTTAAAATGTCTATTTTGATATATGGTTTGACCCAATTTCATTCCGGAGTCAGAACAGGCTTTTTGGACCACGTTAGCAGTAGCACGTATATCTATCAATCTGATCCATCTATTTTTCAACTTTATCTATAAATACCCTACTAAACCCTAGCCTCCGCCTATTCTCTTTTGTCTGCGCGTAAAATTTCATCAGCTCCTCCTCTACATCAATGGATGCAAACCCTATATCCAATTACAATTCAAAATCAAAGTCAAAAATTCAAAGTGCTCAGAAAAATTCAGAAAAAATATATGTTGAAGCTCTCGAAATGCGTAATCTGCTGGTGCATTTCATTTTTCAATTCGAGTTATCGCTCGCTTTGAAATTTAAGATTTATCCACGGCCGTTCATCATCGCCGCGATAAAATTCGTCGGATCGAGAAACCCTTTCTGGGTTTGGTAAAGATTGACCAGGGGAGTTCATCGGCATAATTTGTTTGTCGATTCAACGGCCTGATTCACTGCAAAATTTCGATTAGGGCAGAAATTGAGGCGGCGGCGGCAACCGATGAGGGACGCGTTGGCATGGGAACGTGCGGAGCAGGAGATTTCAATGGTGGTAGCGGCTTGGTCGATAGTGACCCCTAGCGGCGGCGAGGGTAGGTCAAACGTTGGTGGAGATGGGTTTGACTGGGTGCGAGCGTGTAACTGGGTGGAAGACGCGTGCGTAGCCGTGACGTGGATGAAGATGTTCGGTTGGTTTTATTTATTTATTTTCTTTATTCTAATTTTTAATTTCAATTCGTTTAATTGTCATATCTTTCACATACGACATCCGATTCATGTGCGGTTTCTTGCGTTATGATCATATTGAAATTTCGACATTTTGGCGATGGTTTGGATGGATTTGGAGACTGTCAAATTTTTGGGTTTAAATTGAATTTAAATTCAATTTAAATTCAAAAGGTGAATGTTTTAACTCACTCATAATTTCTAAAATTTCTTATGTTTGTTGAATTGATTTATGATATGTTTAGAAATTTATTTATAGCTGTTTGGCATATATTTCATCATTATCTCAGTTAATTTGCATTCATATATTTTACTTGTTATTTAATTCATTTTTGCATATAAACTGCCAGTTAAAAATTTAGTTAAATATATCATTGCATATAAACTGCTAGTTAAATTTATTTATTATTGCATATAAACTGTAGTTAAACAGTTATTTAATTCATTATTGGAAAATTAACTGTCAGTAATTAACTATCATTTATTGATGTGATTGTTTGAATTGGATGATAAATTGATAAATGTTTGATGATTGATATGATGGATGAATGGATGCTGCATTTATATTGTATAAACTGCAAGTTATTATGCATTTTCATTTCATTCGGGATTGCGGTTTGAAATGATATACAACCGCATTTTTATTTTTAAATTGCGGATTGAAATGATAAATATCCGTATCTCTTGACCATAGGGTAGAAAATATATACAGACACCGCGGTATATATATATATAATTATTTTTGAAATGATTTTCTATGGTTTTGGAAAGAATATGGTTTAATAAATATTAAATTTTGATATATATAGTAAATTTTTTGAATTTAGCTATGTATAAAATTGTTTTGAATTTTAAAATAAGCTAAATAATAAAGTTGATTTCGTTTATATAATATGGTTAAGAATATATTTGAAATTCTATTGTATATAGAGTTTATAATAACTCAAATAAAAGTAAGATTGAAGATAAATGTGTATGATTTGAATTAATGTATCTAAGAATTTTCCTCGAAAAATTTATTTTGAAATGTAAATAAATTAAGATTTAAAGGGTATGATCTTATAACTTGATTTTTGAGTAGAGGATTTAAACGAATATCAAATTTATTTAAAGAATATTATCAAGTTAATTTAATTAAAGGAATATCCTGTTATTGAAGTTTAAGGGTTTTACCTGAATAATATTTGTTTAGTAAGTAAATACTTCAAATTTAAATAATGGGAATTTGATTTGATATATATTAAATTATCAAAGAATCCATTTTTGAAATAGTGGAATATTCAAAGATTGAAATATATGATCTATAAAGTTTTGAAATACAGAATACTTAAGCTTTGAAATATATGGGAATTAAAATGGTTTATTTGGAGGTTCAAATTGATATTGGGAATTTATTGTGAAATTTGAAGAAGCTGTTTGTTTTATAAAGTAATATAGTATTTGAACCATTAAGTATTAAAAGTTATGTTTCAAAGCTATGGTTTCAAGGATATATATTTGAAAAATATTATGATTTTGGGAAAGAGATATTTATAAAATAAATATGATATCATATTGATTTGGGTTTTAAAAATGTAAATGATATCGTATTTATATGGTTTGAAAGAGATATTATATTCTAGTTTTAAAGTATAAATTATTTTGAAAAAAACCACGGTGTTATAATAACGATTGGTTGTTAAAGAGACTGGGATCGGAAGTTGTCATACTCTCTGCCAACCCCGAAAACCACTTTAACAACCGTGTACGCGGTGGAGATTCCAAAATGAAGTAGGATGGCGGCGGCGTTTCCTTTGAGATAAATACGTGGATCCGACTCCCGTGAGTTGACATAAGGTGGCTAAAACAGGAGCTATTCTCGGACCAAGGGGGTTAGCGCCCTTTATCGGATACTCGTCTGCGATATTATACTCTGACTTTGGATTGATTCGATGGCCGCTTTTGATTTCTTTGATTTTAGGGGGGAGTTTGTCCGAGGTGGGCGGTAATAGCTACTACGCGTTACCACCAGCCCGGATGCGTAATTGGTATATCTACCCTGGCATTGCCTAGTTGTGATGTGTCACCTACCCTATCACGCCTTGTACGAGTTTCTATTTGTGTCGTACCTATAGAGTATCCTCTGGTAGCCTTCCGCTCAGGAGGTATTACGGTACTGTATAGACTATTGGTATTATTTTTGTTAAGGGCTATATGGGTAACCCCTTAACGCTATTTAAAAGTAAGTTTATTTTACAATTAGACACTATTATAATAGCAAAATATACTACATAGTAAATAGTTTAAGGGATCCTTAAGAGATGCGAATCCCGAGCATCTTTTGAGTTACTGCACTCATATTTTCTTCTGCTAATTTAACTTACATAAGATCTTTTAGTTCTGACTCGAGTGTTTTGTCTTTTCAATTCGCTCGGGTCAGTCTGAGCGTTTCAGGATTTCGAAGACCTTAGCTCTGGAGGACGAAGACGGAGATTTATATTGTTATTATTATTATTAGTCCACTATACTCATACTGTTCCGCTGCATTGTTATTGGTATGTGTAACTCTGATAAATGTGTAAGTATAATCGAATATTTTGTAAAACAGATTTATAAACTGTATATTTGATTATTATATTTTATCATTCCGCTGTGAGATTCTATAATGTTTTATTTCTTTCTCGTTTTTCTTATTTACCCCATAACAATCCGCCCTTCCGAACGGTTTGAATTGGCACGTGTGTCGATTTAAAGCTTATGGAAAGGCGGGACGTTACAATGTGGTATTAGAGCTTTGGTTTAGCGATAAATCTTAGCTCTGTGGGGTCTGACTCTTTATTAATAGGGTAGTAATACCCTATAGGAGTCGCTGAGTGTATATATATGAGAGAGCATATTTGTTAGTGTTATAAAAAGGTTTTAATATTGTGTTAATTTGTTCCGTTTTGTATTTATAAATTCTAGTTGATGCATGGGACGTTATGACATCAATAGGGATTTCTAAACACTTAATAGGATAGATCGACATAATATTTGTTTTAAATAGGTGAATGAAATAATTTTGCCTATTATATTTTCTATATATAATTTTTTTTATAAATACACACACACACACACATATTACTTGGGTGTAATATATTGGTTGCTAGGTGTAACGACCCGCTATTTTGGACCATTCAAATCAACAATAAAACCATACATGTCCGACTTGAATAATCAAAATACTGAATTGTTAATTAAAATTTGACAAAACTTAACATATATAGTAAATAAATCATCACAGATCACAGACACAGAGTAATATAATGCAGCGGAATAGATAAAGAATAGTAGTTCATGAAGCTACTATATACATTGGAGTTAGAAATAAAATACAACTGAATATCTTAGATGTAGTGAAGTCTCCAGTATGTGCAGATGAATTCTCTGAACAAATCAACAGGATGACTGAAAGAATAGATAGCTGAATCTTCAAGCAAGGCTCCAACTTCGAAGGTGAGTCTCAAATGCTGTATCACTCAGTCTGACCCGAGCGTAAAGCAAAACACAAAACACTCGAGTCAGGATTAACATTCTTATATTAATAAATCCAACTCAAGTGAAATATCAACTGAAATACAAATAACTTAAAGGATGTTTGGAATAACCATCCTCTAAGGGTCCATGGAACTATCTAGAGGGTAGAAATACACACTATAACATCGTGGTTCTTTCATCTTAATTTATACCTCAAAATCAAATATCATTTCACTTCAAATATAGTTATTTTCCAAAATAGTATTTAGACATATTAAATAATTTATACCGTAATATATTTTCAATTCCCTCAACTTAACAAATTGTTTCAACATCAACCCGACCTTCCCATTTAAATTAAATTCAACCTCAATTTATCAATTTAAATTCAACTCAATTCCTAAAATAACCACTTCAATTTTATCGATCTCAAATTTGGATTTGTAATCACCAAATACCCCTTTATATTCAATATTTTTAAACCTTTAAGTATTCAACGTTTCAACTAAATTTTTATTCAATTTAGTTTTCTAAATAATAAATTCAAATTTAGTTCAGCCTAAATTTTCATTTTAATTCAATTTAGTTGCTAAATAACAAATTCAACTACGTTGATTTCAAATACAGATCCGAATCTCAACATAAACCATTTAAATTCCAATATAGTTCAAGGCTTTAATATTTAAATGTTCTATATAACAGTTTCATAGAAATCTCGATTTAACCTCATTATTATTTAGTCTTGAAATACTCCCTCATTAGATTCAATATCCTTAAATTACATTTTCTAAATATTTCTTTAATTTATTTAACGTGAAATATTCATTAAATCACTTGAATCAAAAATCCGGTTATAAAATCATATCTTTGAATTTCTTATTCAAAAATCCCAAATCTATTTAATTAAATAAAATCCTTACCTAAACACCATTTCAAATAACCCAAAATTCATCTCCCAATCTTAATTATTCAATTTATTACCAAAAGTCTATTTAAAATATAGATTTACATAAATACTTAACCATATTATATGTATTAACTCAATTTAATTTAAATCAAATATTACTACTAAATCTACATATAAAATTTCCATTTATATAAAATCTTAAGAATCAATATTTATTAACTCATATATTTCTTTCCAAAAATCATAGAAATTATTTTTAAAATATTCATATATGGACCAACGGTGTCTGTATATATTTCCTATCATATGGTCGAGTGCTACGGATATTTATCATTTCAATCCGTACACTAAATATATACGGGTGGATATCGTTTCCACCCGTAATCTCAAATTTAATTAAATGAAAATCGCTTGGGTTTATCATTTCAACCCATAACGAAATTCTTCTATTCTAAAGTCCGTTCGGGTATGTATCATTTCAACCCATAGTGATTTCTATACTAATAGGGAAGTTGCAGAGTGATAACAGATATGAAAATAATAATAAGAACAGGCATACATCATCAAATTAACATATAAACAATAGGATATGGTGCCATATCCCGTAAGTGAACAGTTACAGATAATAGCATACATAACAATTTACATAACTACAACAACATATTTCAATTGTCGTTTCAATTGAAATCAAATTTAATAAATAAAAGTATATTAATCGTGAGTGATTGCTCACCTTTCGAGGCTAGAGACGAACGAGAATAAGATGAGTTACGAATTATGAACACGAATTCCAAAGTAGAGTGAAATGGGCACGAATTGACGAACAAATCTGACCAATAGGAATAGACGAAACCAAATCTGGCTGGATTGACGAAGATAATTGATATAGGTAAACTTATATTTAAAAACCATACTCTAAATTTAAATGTAATTTAAATTAAAACATACATATTTAATTTACAGACAAAATTTATCTTTAATATAAAATAACATCTATGTATATAAAACCAATTTCCTATGCTATAAATATTTTAATTTAACACAACTAAAATATCTAAACTTTATAACCGTATAATATACCTCAATAGTATGAATACATTTTTTTATAAACAAATTGTATACTTCAAACTCTGAATCATTATTTGCAAAACCTACATATACATCTTAAACGTCAATATATATACCAACACTGAGATAATATATGTACATAGCCAAATCTTTTTAAATTCTATACTAACATATAAGTGACCCAAACTGCCAGTACACTATATATATACTATGCGCATATCCCCATTGCAATTATTTCACATACTCACGCAACCCAACTATATGTATTTTGGCTTAAAATATACTGATGTATATAAATCATATAAATTAACAGAAAACCCAGAAATTTTCAATATCAAAATAGATGACGTAAGTCGCTTATGCAGTGTCAAATCCCTATTCCTTATTTATATCGGTAAACATAGTTAAAACCTTATTTATAATAAAACTACTATAACTTATTCATATAACAACAGATAGCTTACAAGCTTTTTTTTTATAATTTTTTTTTTATAAAACCTTTACATTCAGATCGTTTATATATAAGTAGGTACGCACTCTTCAACTAATAACTACTATTATACAGGTATATAACAAAAGCCAAAGCCATAAAGGCAGCAAAGAAAAGTAAAATAAATTTGAAGATAATAAAATTCTTTTACAAAACTATATATATAAGTTATATAAAATAAACAGGTGGTAAACCAAAATAACTCATACGTATAAATCCATATACTCTAGCATATAACTTTCAAAGCTATACACATATTTTAAACTAACATGCTAAGTATGACCGTCATTTTAAAACTAATGCACCTACAGCAAGCTTTATTACTAAGCATACATATATTCGATCATAAAGTATTTCTACAAACATTTTCATCATAAAATATATTACCATATATACGATGGAGGCTATGCTAATGGGCTTGGCCGACGTGGATCGGAGGTGAATCACAAGCAGATGGCGGATCAATGGACGCTTGCGTGGGTGGGCCAGACGCGGGTGGAGGCCAAGGGTTTGTGGTGAAAGATGAGTGCTGGGAGGAGATGCTCGTGGTCGGGGAAGGACGAAGGAGAGGCTTCGGTTAGGGGAGCTGGAGAAAAGGCATGGGTAGAGGTGGATGGATGCACGTGAGGCGGTGGAGGCTGTAGAGGCTTCGGCCGATGCGGTGATGGGTTGGAGCAGTGTCTGGTTACAGGGGTGCTGCGGGGTTGGCATCGGCAACAGGGTGAAGCGCGGCTGCTTCGTGGGTCTGGAGGATGACAAGGCTAGGTCGGACGTCGAGGGTGGAGGCTGAACTGGTGGTGTTTGTTGGTCTTAGGCGAAAGGATGGCCGGTTCCTGGATTTTCAGGGAGGATGCAGTGAGTGGTTGTTGTTAAAGGTGGTGGAAGGGTTGGGTGCAAGGCTATGGGGAAGAGAAGTTGATGGGTTTCATTTGTGGAGGAGGCTTGGAAAAAAAATGGAGAAAAAGAAGGATGAGGAAAGAACAGTTGCGTGCTCTTCTGTAAATTATATATATGTCTTTGGAATAGTGTATAGTGTGAAAAGAGATATGAACAAAGAGGCAAAGAAAACGTACCATAATTAAATTGATATTGATGTAGATGTAACTGGTGACCGTTTACCAAGCAAAAGTTATTAAAGCAAATAATTGTTTACGTGCACAGCATGTTTCACATTTGAAACAGAAGGAAAAATTTACGGAAAGATTAACGGTCACAATTTAAAGGTACAGTTACAACGAGCAATTTATTGTTTCCATTGTGCACCGGATCCCAAAATACAGAAATAAATATACTGTTGAGATCAACACGACGAGGCGATCACAACGGTATACAGTTATCAGTGGTACGATCATCCGATCAAAAGTCGATGATCGGTACCAAATGCTGCTAGTCTGTCAGAAATAAGGTAACCGGAGCAGTAGACGTCCGAATTTGGAAAAACGAAAATGACGTCTCACTTAGAAGAGGATTTAGAAATTTCCTATAGAAAAATATTCAGTCCTGGAAACAAATTTATTGTCAACAATTATTAGCTATCTTGAAATTTAATAGAACTACAAAATAAATAAACTTTCACAAAATAAATTGAAAATTTACCATTTGCTATATTTAATTATACGTAATCAAAATATTAACTTCTTATTTGCAAATTAATTTATTTAAAATTCCACCAAAATCCAATTAAATACGTTAATAAAACCATTAAAAATTATTAAAATCTTACAGGTCGTTACACTAGGTAATGCAATTTTAAATAATAGTTGAAATAAGAATAAATCAAATTAGGAATTTAGGACTTAAGTTCCGGGGGTTTTGAAATTTTCTTTTGAATGATTTTAGAATATGGTAATAATATTTTAGAAGTATGTTCAGATATAAATATTTGGTTATAATTTGAAAGAATTGTTTTAAAAGAAATGTTCAAAAGAAAATTTTCCATACTACCTTCTTTGTCGCTGGAAAATAATTTAGGTGATGAGTACATGCATCATCGACATTCATTTTCGAGTTTCGAAGTGGGAAGGCCACTGTAGTTGTTTTACTGCAAATTGATTTTGATAAACAAAAGTGAATTTTTTTATTTGTTATAAATATAATTGGATTTATAAGTTGCAAGTATATGTATTTGCCTATTATTTTTTTAAAAATAAATAGAAATTTAACCCGGCATTTTGTTCTTAAGTTTCCATAAATTAATAGTTTCAATTATTCTAGAGAAATAGAATCTAAGTAATTAATAATTGAAACCACTAAATGAAATAAGAAATTTAATCTAAGTTATTAATGGATTTAAAGAAATTTGAAATTTGTTACCTAAGAAACCAAGGGTATTATTATTGAACATTAAATTAATTAATGGAAATAGAACAAACTTGTATAACTTTTAATTACATTCTTAAAAAGCATATATTTAACTTAGCAAATATAAATAGTTGAAACGTTTAATAAGAAAATGTAATGGAAATTGTACAAGTAATAGTAGAGTAATGAAAGTATCCAATGAATTTGCTTTTATAAATAAGAATTTAATATTATAATTGTTGTAAACTTAAGTTATGACGAAAAAGCCACAAATTAAATATAATGGAAAAGTTGTAAAGAAAGGAAAATAGGTTTAAGAAGTGTTGAAGTTATTTATGATAAATGGAAAGATGAATGCTGTAAGTAAATGAAATTATGTAATAAATGAATGGAACCGTGAAATGCATAAATGTAATGAAATAAAAAGAAACTTACGTGACCTGAATAAATGAAAACGAATAATTGTGGGCAATAAATGAAAATGAATAGAATTAATAAGAATAAACTAATCGTTGTTGTTGTTTTGGTTATGGTTGTTTGGGTAAGCAAATTTAAAATTGTTTGGATGAATGAATAATCTATTTAGTTTCACCTAAGACTGTTGAGTGAAGGGTACACTCAGTAGTATATTTTTCATTCCGTACAATTTAAAGTTTGAACCCGAACAACTATTTGTTTGGTTTGATGAATGTACGATTGATTTGTGTTGTTTTCTTTGTGATGGATGTATGTTGTGATTGTAAGTGATTGCTGTGTTGACATTGCTTTGTTGTTAGAAAAAATATATATTTTTCATTTTATATAATTGTTAACCTTTTAGATTATATTAGTGGAATACAGGTTATGGAAGCAATTACTACTGCATTTGGTTTCATAAAATAAGCGTAAATTGCCCGACAAATATGTACGTTTTCGGATTACGGTTTATAGTGCTATTATATTTATATTTTTCCCGTGATGGGATATATATATTTTTGGAAAATATATGTTGTATATTGTATTATTGATATTATATTTTCTCCCGAGCCTCCTCGTACAAAGGAGACTTTGCCAAAAAAATTCCGTAAATTTTGGACTTGGAAAATTTTGAAAAAATGTTTTCCAAACTTTATTAAATTTGAGTATGAAAAGATTTAATTGTTATAAATTGTTATACTTTATTTTAATTAATTAATTTTGTAAATTTAATGGTTATAAAGTTAATGTTTGAATAAGATATATTGATTTTTTTATTTTTTTCCCTTCTTTTTCCTTTTCGAGGACGAAAAGTTTTGAGTGGGGGAGAGTGTAACGACCCGTAAATTTTGATTAATAGATTTGTTAGTTTAATTTAAATTTTGCAATTTAATTTAGGAAGAAATAATTTTTTACAAGTTATAACGAAGCAAATGTTAGAAATTTAAATGTAGCGATTGAAATTAAGACTTACAAATTCAAAAATGAAATGGCAATTAATTAAGTTTATGAAATTTGTCATACTTGGTTATAAATTTAATTTAAGAAACAAACAGGAATATTGAATTAACTAATGAAATGTTATAATCAGAGGTAGTTGAATGAATTCAATATTATGTAAGATATTTTAGTAATTGGTTGGAAATATAAACTTAAGTAAAAATTGAAATGGTACTAATTTAATATAATAAGAAGGTAAGTAATATAAATAAATGGTCGTAAACTTTAATAAATGAATTAATGTGCAAGGTATTGAATTAAACATGAATACATGAATAGCATGAATATTAATGAATGAAATTTATGCAATAAATTGTTAAATGATGGCATTAATGATGAAATAAGATTTGTAAGTAATAAAGAAATAATTAAAATAAACATTTAACCAATGAATAAAAGAAAAGGTCGTAAGAGGAAAAATGCATTTCAAATGTGATTGAAACGACTGTTTAGGTTATAATGGAGTGTAAATAAAAATAGTGTAAAACATTATAATTTGTTAATTAAATATGATTGTGTAATTAATACTGAAAGAAATAAAAGTGGAAAAAGTATTAATAAAATAATAACTAAAACGAATTGCAACTGTATGAATGGAAGTAAATTGTAATAAATGGATGTAAATATTAATTAATTACTGGAAATAAAATCTAAATGTAGGTTTGGATATAACATAAGTGGTTGCAATTAGGAAGTATGTTATTTGGTAGTAAATTTAAGGGTAAAATAAAAACTATTATAAATTACCTAATTAATTGGTCAATGAATTTATTTGAAATAACGTTCATTTAAATGTCGAGTAATTATAATTCGTTATTGATTATAAGCGTTACTTTAATAATTATGATTAATTAAGAAATTAATACGAGAAGTATGTAAAGTAATAACTAAAAAAGTAATACGTTATAAATTGATTATAACCTAAACTTGAGCGTAAGTTAAATGTTAAAATTGAATCTAATCCGTTTAATTGGAAACTTATTAAAATAAATTGGATTCAATTTATAATAAAGGGGTTATTTTAAGAAATTGAAATAATATTATAATTGGTGAATTAAGTTACTTTAAATTGAGATGGGAATTGGTTTAAAGAATTATAAATTAATAAGTAAATCAAGATGATTAAATTTATGAATAATAGAATTAGAATTTTTAATAGTGAGTTAATTTATTTAATTTATAATAGTTGGATTTATTGCAAATGGATGAAATCAAATATTTAATTATTACATTAATTTAAAAATTAATTTGAAATTGGGAAATATTTATGTAATAATTTTAAATCCAATGTTAAGCCCTTCTATTTGAAATTAATGAATGGAATAATTATGAATCAATTCAATTTAATGGAAATTTTATCTATAATTTTAAATTTTATGAAATTGAAAATTTATATTGATTAATCTTTAATAAATTGACATTTAAAAATTGTTAAATCATTGTAAATGTTTGAGAATTATAAAGTGATAAAGATTGCAAATTTCAGAATTTAAATTTGAAATTTGATTTAATTATTTATTTTAAATTTATTTAATTAATATAAAAATAGCCATTTTGGCCACTGAATCGGATTTGACGAAACAAGTTTCATCGGATCCGTAACAGTGAATTATTGTAGGATTTCAAGTTTTATATCAATTGGACTTGTTGTTTGATCGTATGGGCTTGAAACGCCTTGAAATCGATTTAATTGAAATTAATTGAAATCAATGTGAAAATATTGATTTCAGCATAACTTCTTCATACGATGGAATTTGGACGTGAAACTTTTTCCATCGCGTTCAGAATATTTTAAAATATCTATTTTGATATATGATTTGACCCAGTTTCGTTCCGTAGTCAGAATGGGCTTTTTGGGCCACGTTAGCGGTAGCACGTATACCTATCAACCCGATCCATCTATTTTTCAACTTTATCTATAAATAACCTACCAAACCCTAGCCTCCGCCTATTCTCTTTTGTCTGAGCGTAAAATTTCATCAGCTCCTCCTCTTCCTCAATGGATGCAAACTCTAGATCCAATTACAATTCAAAATCAAAGTCAAAAATTTAAAGTCCTCCGAAAAATTCAGGAAAAATATATGTTGAAGCTCTCGAAATGCGTAATATGCTGGTGCGTTTCGTTTTTCAATTCGAGTTATCGTTTGCTCTGAAATTTAAGGTTTATCCACGGCGGTTCATCATCGCTGCGATAAAATTCGTTGGATCGAGAAACCCTTTGTGCATTTTGTAGAGATTGACCAGGGGAGTTCATCGGCCTAATTTGTTTGTCGATTCAACGGCCTGATTCGCTGCAAAATTTCGATTAGGGCAGAAATTGAGGCGGCGGCCGGTGGGGGACGCGTTGGCATGGGAACGTGCGGCCGGAGCAGGAGACTTCAATGCGGCTTTGTCGATAGTGACCCCTAACGGCGGCGAGGGTAGGTCAAACGTTGGTGGAGATGGGTTTGACTGGGTGCGAGCGCGTAACTGGGTGGAAGACGCTGCGTAGCCTGACGTGGATGGAGATGTTCGGTTGGTTTTATTTATTTATTTTCTTTATTCTAATTTTTAAGTTCAATTCGTTTAATTGTCATATCTTTCACATACGACATCCGATTCACGTGCAGTTTCTTGTGTTAGGATCATATTGAAATTTCGGACATTTTGACGCTGGTTTGGATGGATTTGGAGACTGTCAAATTTTTGGGTTTAAATTGAATTTAAATTCAATTTAAATTCAAAAGGTGAGTGTTTTAACCCACTCACAATTTCTAAAATTTCTTATGTTTGTTGAACTTATTTATGATATGTTTAGAAATTTATTTATAGCTGTTTGGCATATATTTCATAATTATCTCAGCTAATTTGCATTCATATAATTTACTTGTTATTTAATTCATTTTTGCATATAAACTGCCAATTAAAAATTTAGTTAAGTATATCATTGCGTATGAATTGCTAGCTAAATTTATTTATTATTACATATAAACTCCAGTTAAATAGTTATTTAATTCATTATTGGAAAATTAACCGTTAGTAATTAACTATCATTTGTTGATGTGATTGTTTGAATTGGATGATAAATTGATAAATGTTTGATGATTGATATGATGGATGAATGGATGTTGTATTTATATTGTATAAACTGCAAGTTATTATGCATTTTCATTTCATTCGGGATTGCGGTTTGAAATGATATACAACAGCATTTTTATTTTTAAATTGCGGATTGAAATGATAAATATCCGTATCACTTGACCATAGGATAGAAAATTATATGCAGGCACCGCGGTATATATATATATATATATAATTATTTTTGAAATGATTTTCTATGGTTTTGGAAAGAATACAGTTTAATAAATATTAAATTTTGATATATATATATATATATATAGTGAATTTTTTGAATTTAGCTATGTATAAATTTGTTTTGAATTTTAAAATAAGCTAAATAATGAAGTTTATTTCGTTTATATAATATGGTTAAGAATATATTTGAAATTCTATTGTATATAGAGTTTATAATAACTCAAATAAAAGTAAGGTTGATGATAAATGTGAATATGATTTGAATGAATGTATCTACGAATTTTCCTCGAAAAATTTGTTTTGAAATGTAAATAAATTAAGATTTAAAGGGTATGATCTTATAACTTGATTTTTAAGCAGAAGATTTAAATGAATATCAAATTTATTTAAAGAATATTATCAAGTTAATTTAATTAAAGGAATATTTTATTATTGAAGTTTAAGGGTTTTACCTGAATAATATTTGTTTAGTAAGTAAATACTTCAAATTTAAATAATGAGAATTTGATTTGATATATATTAAATTATCAAAGAATCCATTTTTGAAATAGTGGAATATTTAAAGATTGAAATATATGAACTATAAAGTTTTGAAATATAGAATACTTAAGCTTTGAAATATATGAGAATAAAAATGGTTTATTTGGAGGTTCAAATTGATATTGGGAATTTATTGTAAAATTTGAAGAACCTGTTTGTTTCATAAGTAATATAGTATTTGAACCATTAAGTATTAAAAGTTATGTTTCAAAGCTATGGTTTCAAGGATATATATTTGTAAATTTTATGATTTTGGGAAAGAGATATTCATAAAATAAATATGATATCATATTGATTTGGGTTTTAAAAATATAAATGATATCGTATTTATATGGTTTGTAGGAGATGTTATATTCTAGTTTTAAAGTATAATTATTTTGAAAAAAAAACCGCGGTGTTATAATAACGTTGGTTGTTAAAGAGACCGGGATCAGAACTTTTCATACTCCCTGCCAACCCCGAAAACCATTTTAACAACCGTGTATGCAGTGGAGATTCCAGAATGAAGTAGGATGGCGGCGGCGTTTCCTTTGAGGTAAATACGTGGACCCGACTCCCATGAGTTGGCATAAGGTGGCTAAAACAGGAGCGATTCTCGGACCAAGGGGGTTAGCGCCCTTTATCGGATACTTCTCTGCGATATTATACTCTGACTTTGGATTGATTCGGTGGCCACTTTTGATTTCTTTGATTTTAGGGGGGAGTTTGTCCGAGGTGGGCAGTAGTAGCTACTACGCGTTACCACCTTCCCGGATGCGTAATTGGTATATCTACCTTGACATTGCCTAGTTGTGCCGTGTCACCTACCCTATCGCGCCTTGTACGAGTTCTATTTGTGTCGTACCTACGGAGTATCCTCTGGTAGCCTCCCGATCAGGAGGTATTACGGTACTGTATAGATTATTGGCATTATTTGTGTTAAGGGTTATATGGGTAACCCCTTAATGCTATTTAAAAGTAAGTTTATTTTGCAATTAGACACTGTTATAATAGCGAAATATACTACATAGTAAGTAGTTTAACGGATCCTTAAGAGATGTGAATCCCGAGCATCTTTTGAGTTACTGCACTCATATTTACTTCTGTAACTTAACTTACATAAGATCTTTTAGTTCTGACTCGAATGTTTTGTCTTTTCTATTCGCTCTGGTCAGTCCGAGCTTTTCAGGATTTCGAAGACCTTAGCTCTAGAGGACGAAGACGGAGATTTATATTGTTATTATTATTATTAGTCCACTATACTCATACTGTTCCGCTGCATTGTTATTGGTATGTGTAACTCTGATAAATGTGTAAGTATAATCGAATATTTTGCAAAACAACTTTATAAACTGTATATTTGATTATTATATTTTATCCTTCCGCTGTGAGGTTCTATTTTGTTTTATTTCTTTCTCGTTTTTCTTATTTACCCCATAGCAACCCACCCTTCCGAACGGTTTGAACTGGCACGTGTGTCGATTTTAAGCGTGCGAAAAGGCGGGACGCTACATCCTTCCTTCTTAACTAAAGTTTACAGTAAAGCAACAAAAGAAAAAAATGGCAACCTCCATCTAAATACAATTTTCCACTCAAACTGCTGAAAATCAAATAAGATAATCACTAAAATTAGATAATAGAAACTGTTACAGGTCCTTTCAAGCAATCTCTCCATAAAAAGCTTGTATGTTGACTCTAAATCATCTGATACTTTGTTAATTCATCGAGGTGAGTGCAAGCTCACAAATTTGCTAGCTGAAAGCGATAATATTGAGAGAAAAAATTGTTTGAGATTTAATCTTAAACAAATTGGACTTAACTCTTCCATTTCTTAACTAAATTCAAAAATTTTAGATGTTCTTGAAAGTTCAGGCATAGAGCTATAAGTTTATTATTTTGAGTTCTCTGAAATTTTGATGTTTGCTTGACCGAAATTATGCTTGTTTGTTGCTGTCCCGAGAGCAAATCGACAACAACAATAATCATAGGTCTGAGAATTATATTGGCCATAACTCTTTCATTTCTTAACCAAATTCAATAAATTTGAATGTTCTGGAAAGCGTAGACCATGTATTACAAGTTTCATGTTTTCAGTTTTCTGAAATTTTAAAGTTTGCTTGGTCAGAATTATGTTTGTATGCTGCCATCCTGAGTGCAAAATGACAGCAATAACAATCATCGACCTTAGAATTGTATTAGCTCATATTTGCCCTCATTCTCTTTTATTTTTGATGTTTTTTTTGAGATATTTTGATAGCTATGATGCCTATTAATAGGCTAGCTATATTGGAAGAATTTGAAATTCAAATTTAAATGGTATTTGAATTAATTTGGGATAAATTTGAATTAAATTCGTGTTGAATTCAAGTTATCGGTTTTGAGATATCCTTCTCGGTTTTTATTGTTTTCGAGAATGATTTTCACTAAACCTGTAGCGACTCAACTTCCAAACTCCAGGAAGTCGCATCGCTAAGAAGAAAGAAAGGGATTGAAAAGAGAAAAGAAAGGAAAGAAAGAACAGACAACATCAGAATCTCACAGCGGAATCGAATAAATTATAATATATCACATAAAACTTTACATAGTATCATATACATCAGAGTAATACAGCTAATACAACACAAACTAGACAGTTATAAACATCTGCCTAGCAATTACAATTCAAGTATATAACAGAGAAAACAGATACATCTCAAACACAGCGGAACCACTACATATATCTACACGCTGAAGCCTCCTGCTCCATTATCTCCTCTAGAAATTCGTCAAAGCAATCCTGAATCACTTGACTTCTCATACATAATATGAGTACCCAAGAGTTTAATAAAACAGAAAATTAACACTCAGGTCAGACAGGGGTCTGGTGTGAGTAAACGGGGATAAAAGTTGCTTAATTTTAGAAAAATCCTATGAAAACAAAAGGTATCACATAAGACTTCCCACATAAAAACATGGAAAAGTTTTTATCTTACGCTAACCAAAACATTTGATAGGAAGTCCAGTGATATTATAATAGTGTCTAGGGTTTTCAAGTAAATAAGAAATAGCCGAAATTGTTACATGATTAAATTCCAGCTACTAGCCACAAAAGTGGGTAATACAATCAAAACCGTAGGGTCTCGTAGGAAAAATGGGTTTCCATCAATGGTAGGGCTACTGGGGTACCGCCCGTCACAGTACGTGGCCTAGATAACCGTACCGAGAAGTACTCCCACTCCCCTGCAATACAAAGCCGGACCCGTTCCTTACTGAACAGTTCCGAACAAGACCACCCCGCAGATTGGTCGTCACCAACTGCCACACAGCCGAAATATAAAGGGATCTCTAGACAGGAGTAAACCTTGCTCTCCAGTGGGGGCTACCCACGAAGCTTTGCTGCACCTCCTCTGTTTTAGCCATTCCCGGTTGATGAGGCTTGAGGCTACGATTACCTTTATAAGACATATCAATCTTAGAATGCTCATCGTCCACCTGACGATGTTCTGAAAGCATTCAATCCGTACAAGTTCGTTCCGGGTTCGAACGAAACCGAAGGCATTATCTCGTTACACTCGTATTGGAATCACCCTCAGAGTTAACGACGATAACCCTTGCACTCTAAATCTCCATCTCGAACCTATAAGTACTATTCCATCAAACTCATTACGAAATCACCCACAGAGTTATACTGACGTATAGCCCTTACACCTCGAGTCTTCACTTGCTCCACTTCGATTAACGACCTAACGTTTAATTGGAATCGATGTGGTTTTCGGAGTTCCAAATATGGAAATCTGATCCCGGTCTCATCGAAACCAAACGCCATCTTAATGTCCAAGTTGTACTTAAGGGTTTTAAATAATTAATTCATTTCATTACTATCTATTTCACACAGATAGATAAACTACATCTAACAATAGATAACCACATTCATATCATAAACAGATAATCTGTATCATCATAAATAGATAATTATCACAACCAAATAATCCATCACAAACCATCATACATAAACCAATCATCCATATCATACAGATACAACTAATCTCATTACTGAGATCACAACCATTCAATCAATAACATCCATAAGCAATGATTTATTAACCATCAATTATAATTAATTTAAAATGAATTAAATTAATTACAACCATCTCTAATTAATTTAAATTAAATTAAATTAATTACTCATTAAAATCCTGCTTAATATCCTTTAATTAATTAACCCAGTTAATTGATTATTGACTAAGTATTTGACTTGATTAAATATCATTGATTAATCATTCACTAATTATAATGAGTAATTAGTCTTTAATTAATTAACCTTAATCATAAGTAATTAACATTTAATTACTCATTTATTAATTAATTATAATTAATTATATTTATCCTTAATTAATTACAATTAATTAGTCTCTTAATTAATTATTACTTAATCAAACAATCCTTAATTACATCATTAATTATAATAATTAATGATCTCTAATATTTAAATAAATTACTTAATTAAAATTAATCACATTTAGTAATTAATCTAATTATTAATCACCTTGATTAAT
Source organism: Allium cepa (assembly GCA_030765085.1). Taxonomy (NCBI): domain Eukaryota; kingdom Viridiplantae; phylum Streptophyta; class Magnoliopsida; order Asparagales; family Amaryllidaceae; genus Allium; species Allium cepa. The sequence continues at coordinate 622,897,748 of CM060942.1, forward strand.
ATTAAATTTAGTAATTAACTATCTTTGATTACTCATTTACAAATTAATTATCCAATAATTAATCATTAATTAATTTCTTAATTAATTACAAAAGTAATTATCCAAATTACTAATTACATCCCAGTAATTATCATTATTACTTCTCTAAGTAATCCTGCTCCATTAATTACATTTAGTAATTACTCTTTAAAATCATCAAATGATTTATTAAAATTAATTAAACTAAATTAATTAACTTAATTAAATCACACATCAAAATTAATTACAATAAGTAATTAATTCCTTAATTACTTTAACTATTAATTATACTTAACAAATTTCAATTAATTAGATTCAATTAATTAATCTAGTTAATTATCAAAATTAATTACATTAATTAATTACTTAATTATCCTTAGACAATTATTACCAATTATTAATTAACAACATTCCATTAATTTTATACTTAAGAAAATTTGAATTAGATTAATTATAAATAAATCATTTCTAATTAAAATTAATCTAAATCATTATTTAAAAATCAAATAATTAAGTAAATTCTAAATTATCTTAATTATTTCCAAAATAATTTATTTACTTATCAAATGACTTCATTTATATTCAAAATGTATTTAAACAATAAATTTTCTAAATTTAAATTCTAATTCTATTTAAAATTTTAATATTTAAAATGTTTAACTATTAAACATTAATCCAAATTTTAAATAATTATAAACCTTAAAATAAAAATGAATGTTTAAACAACATTCATTACTTAAATATAAAAGAAAAGGTTAAAATAAATTTACTTGATTAAAACAAATCAAGCTTTGAAAATAAATTGATTATTTTCAACTTTCAAATTTAAATTAACACTTCATATTTTAATTCAATACTAAAGGAACTAAATTCTTTCAAGTTTTAAATCTTTTTTGAAATCAATTTCTTTAAAACATTTGAATATGTTCATTTCAATTTTAAATTTACAAACTGTTTGAATTCAAAACTGGTTTTCAAAGAAACTTGAAAACAGTTTTTAATCTGAATTCAAAAAACAAATTTAAGTTTTGCTTATACATTTAAATCTGTTCATACTTTTAAAACTTACAAAACTATTTAAATCTAATTCTGGTTTAAAAAAAAAAACAAACCTGAAACTGTTTTAAACTTGACTTCAAATCTGAATTTAAAACTTGTTTAAATTTTAGATTTTCATTTTAAAAACTTTGAATTCAAAACTACATTTGAATCCAGATTCAAGTTATACTTGAATCAAGTTACAACTTAAAAATATGAATTTTATTCAAAACTGCAAAACTACATGATTAAAACCTGAAACTGTTTTGTTTTTAAATCTTGATTTAAAACAGAATTTAAAACTTGTTTAAATTTAATATTTTCATTTTTTAAAAACTTAAACTCAAAACTCCGTTTGAATTCAGACTTAACTTATATTTAAATCAAATTAAGATCTTTAAATTTTGAATTTTATTCAAATTCTTAAAAACTGCAAACTACAGGTTTATAACCCTGCAACTAACTAACCCGAGAATCCATCAATTTAACTTCGAGTTTACTAACCATCTGCTTCGAGACAGAGACCAGAAACCCCGAGATCTACTTCGAGTAAAAATACCCGGCACACTACCAATAGTTCACCTGAGTTACCAATGTACATGGTGCATATGCACCGTCACTCCGGCAGCTTCCAGTCACTTCAACGACTGCTACGAGTTGCCGACCATCTCCTCACAAGCATACGATCATCAGAACCCTGCTGTAACTGGAATTCAAGTTTTTGAGAAACCACTTGAACACTTGGAATCACTACAGCACTTAATCTACCCAACCTGTCATCATCCAATTAGCTCGCCTCCGACCATCATCTTCGCTGCAATTCCGGCAGACCCTCCCTCTAAGTCCCCTCTGCAACCACTCAAATCCCTAACCCACTCGATGCAACAGGATGTAAGTGCAGAAACTAAGAACTGCAACCCTACTGACAAGGGTTTTGAAAACCTGGAAACACCCAATCCATATCACCTGTCTCTCTGATCCTCCATCACCAAATCTACTCCACAATAGAAAGAAATCTTAACACCTGACATTAACTAGCCTAACAATCAAACCCAAATATCTTATTCTGTTCAAACAGAATTGCTAATCCCACAGCAAATTTTGAAAAGGTGGAGTTTTGTTTAAAATTTCTAAGTTATAACATACATCCATGTTATAATCTCGTTGAAATAATTAATGATGTTAATATTTTGGTTTATTAAAATGCTTACTGCTGTATTTGCTTCAGAAGAAACAGATTTTTCAAAACAACAAAATTATGATTAAAGAATATAATTTATTATTACTTGTTTGCTCATATTAATTCCTAACAGAAGTTAAACAAGTAAATAAAGTTTTCTACTAAACTTATTTTAAAACAGCAAACTGTTAATCAAGATTTCTGTAATTCCATATATATATCTATGTATATTCACACATCATATTGATCACAAATAAAATCATACAGGTATACACGATCTTACATATTCACATGCAACAGATAGATTCAAACTTTTGCATTGAGGTTCTCACAAAAATAAGCTCTGTAGTTTTTGTTTGATTTTGATTTTTAAAGGAAACTATTTTTAAAAGAAGAAGTTTACTCACCTTTAAAATTTGAAGAATGCAGAAAACAATTTGATGTAGATCCCATTTTCCAGAGATGCAAATCTGAAGTTGAAGTTGCTTGTTGATGATGGTGTAAACTATTTTTGAACTGTATGCAGACTCCAAAACTTCATATGCTCAGATTCAAATTAAAGTTGAACTTCCAATTGTACTTTGTTCTTCAGATATGCAGATTTGATTTGCATTTGTTTGAGGTTTTTGATTTACTGAAATTTTGATTTCTCAGGTTTTCAAATGAGAATATGTTTTACCCAAATGTATTTGTTATGTTTCTTATCAATATAACTTAAATTTTATGAAAAATAAATAAGCTTGCCACTTGTTGTCTTTAGGTGTAGATAAATTTACAAGTGATCACTTAATGTTTTAAAAAGCTAACACATGTTCATTTCAATATTTAAAAGAGAATTCTAAATTACTAAATGTATTTGAATTTATCTTAAACCATTTCAAACTTATTTTAGCATGTTTCAAATGATTTATTAACATTAGCTTTTAAATAAATACATATAAACTTCTTTATAAAACTATACATTTACATTTAAATGCTTGTTTAGTTATTTTTAAAATAATATTCTTTATGAAACTAAAATTTCAAAAGAAAAGATTTTTAAAAGAAGAAAGATGTTGAGTTTATCTTATTCAAGAGTTTTAAAACAAATGTTATACTTTAACAAGAATGAATTAAATCTTATTTCAAAGAAAAGCATATTTTAAAATAAACAAAACAAACTTTTGTTATAAAATAAAATCTAAACTATATTTATTCTTATAAACAAATAAATACTTACTTATATTTCTATAAAGATATAAGAAAGATTTTTAAAACAAACTTTTTGAAAAGTTACAATACTAATTCAAATTAATTTAATCAATTTACAAATTATACATTTATATAGTAATTAGAAAATATCCTTTATTTAATATAAATTAAAATTAAAACCAAATTCTCTATTTACAATGTATAAACATTTATACATTATAAATAAAATATTTTTAAATCAGTTTAGAAAGATAAATTTATTACTTAAATATTTTTAACTTTGAAAAGAATACCATTAACGAACTAAATAATTATTAATTTTCAAAAGAGAATTCCAGTTTGAATTAAATTATTAAATCAATGTTTCACATTTTAAAATAATTATCAATGAAATTATTAAATAATTATTGCCTAAATTTCTGGGACATCACATTCCTCCCCCCTAAAAAGAATTTCGTCCCCGAAATTTAAAAGCAAAGGTAATTTAATAATCCCATACAGATTAATTTTTTTTTTTATTTACAAACATATGCTATCATCCAAATACTAGCAACTAATTCAAACAAACAATTCTAATTATCCAGACAAAATTCTGGATAAGATTCCCTAGAGTTTCCCAGGTATAAATACCGGGACACTCGCCCTATAAAATCTAAACTAACTACACCACTCAGATCTAGAGCTCCTATATATCTAGATCTACAAATCTAAACAGAATACAGGACTACAGACAAGTCCAGATCAACTCCCAAATCTCTCAGAATTACTGATTCTAAAACCAGAGATAAACCATATACGTACTCCCTCAGAGATACGTGAAAAACATAACAAATTCCAGCTATCCGAACTGGAAATTCAATCCCGTAGATCGAACACTTAATCCTTAAGAGAAAAGAGAAGGATCCAAAACTCTTATCCACAAATCCCTCTTGTCGATCCTGGGCTGCCTTCAACTTCTAGATCAACCCAATCCACCACACAAACTCTATTACAAGAATTTCAGGAGACTCCAAACAAACTACTCTATCTGGAAATAAACAGATACAAAACAATCAAGCCTCTAGATCCAAAATAAATTTCCTGTAGAAATCCTTTGATCCAAGACAAAACTCAAATTCCTAAAGAATCGGTGCTGCTCCTATTCGGAATAGCTGCCACCATGTTTCCACTGCGCAACTCTGATTCAAGAATGCTTTTGATGAACACAAGTATAAAATTGATCAACTTATCGCGGAATATTGTTCATCAAATTCCATAAAATCACAGTGACCTATCCGTATCAGTCACAAACACCACAGCAAAAATTCCACCAGAAAACTGGACCCACTAAATCCTACTAACTTAAACAGATCACATTCTCAAAGAATCTCCATACTAATCTGATCCACCGGTAAAACTCCAAGAACCAGGTCGATATAGAACTCAATCTCTCGATACGGATGCAAATCTTACTCCTTCGAAGATATCCAGAAAATACCACTTCGATAACTCAAACATCCTCTAGAGATGCTTCAATCCAAACAAAGATCACTTAAAGAACTTCCGAACCATCGCAAGCCACTTTTGCGATCCCACTCAGTTCAGATTCCAAGAAAACGTTCTCACTACACAATCAGAACTTCTAAAGCCTTCAAATCAAAGAAGAAACTAGTGGTCTACCTCCAACCACAAACATCACACCCAACTGAGCTCCAGAAGAAATGGACAAGCTCCACCATATGCCCGGACTACTGACAAAAGTATCACAGAGATTTCTGAACCATCGAAGAAACATGCCACTCACTGCTGCTACTGTTACCAAAACTTCCTTTTCCAAAAACTCATCGAACCTCAAAGCTACACCAGCATCTTCACAATAGAGCCTTCCTGGTAGACAGATATCTCTCAGGAAACTCGCTCCCAAACCAAGCTCAAAATATTCTGCCAAACTGAGTCTCAAACTCAAATATAGACAGAACTCCTTCCTAAGGTTAGTAAGATACCATTTCTGGCTTCTGCACTCCCAACTAATCCAAACTCAAGAGAATCCACTCACACGAGTGCAATCAAGCTTACAATCCAAAAATAAATTTCGAATCTTAAAAAGATTTCCTTCAGAGATCGGTGAAATCCTTCACCAACAGCAGAACTACTCAAGATGCCCAAACTACTCTAGCAGGCCACTTCCAACTTCAAACACTCGAACTCCAACCATTGGTAGTTGTGTTACACACATCACTACCCTATCTACCATTATTACTTATTGGAAAACCTGAACAAGTAACCCAACAAATAGGCAGAAATAAATAAATATATAAATATATATATATTCAAAATTACAAATACGCTCTCTTAAGATAGACACCACTCCAGAGTCTAGGTATTCACTCAACCTAATGCTCTGATACCACAATGTAGCGACCCAACGTCCAAACTCCAGGAAGTCGCATCGCTAAGAAGAAAGAAAGGGATAGAAAAGAGAAAAGAAGGGAAAGAAAGAACAGACAACATCAGAATCTCACAGCGGAATCGAATAAATTATAATATATCACATAAAACTTTACATAGTATCATATACATCAGAGTAATACAGCTAATACAACACAAACTATACAGTTATAAACATCTGTCTAGCAATTACAATTCAAGTATATAACAGAGAAAACAAATACATATCAAACACAATGGAACCACTACATATATCTACACGTTGAAGCCTCCTGCTCCATTATCTCCTCCAGAAATTCGTCAAAGCAATCCAGAATCACTTGACTACTCATACATAATATGAGTACCCAAGAGTTTAATAAAACAGAAAATAAACACTCAGGTCAGACAGGGGTCTGGTGTGAGTAAACGGGGATAAAAGTTGCTTAACTTTAGAAAAATCCTTTGAAAACAAAAGGTATCACGTAAGACTTCCCACACATAAACATGGAAAAGTTTTTATCTTACGCTAACCAAAACATTTGATAGGAAATCCAGTGATATTATAATAGTGTCTAGGGTTTTCAAGTAAATAAGAAATAGCCGAAATTGTTACATGATTAAATTCCAGCTACTAGTCACAAAAGAGGGTAATACAATCAAAACCGTAGGGTCTCGTAGGAATAATGGGTTTCCATCAATGGCAGGGCTACTGGGGTACCGCCCGTCACAGTACGTGGCCTAGATCACCGTACCGAGGAGTACGCCCACTCCCTTGCAACACAAAGCCGGACCCGTTCCTTACTGAACAGTTCCGAAAAAGACCACCCCGTAGATTGGTCGTCACCAACTGCCACACAGCCGAAATATAAAGGGACCTCTAGACAGGAGTAAATCTTGCTCTCCAGTGGGGGCTACCCACGAAGCTTTGCTGCACCTCCCCTGTTTTATCCATTCCCGGTTGATGAGGCTTGAGGCTACGATTACCTTTATAGGACATATCAATCTTAGAATGCTCATCGTCCACCTGACGATGTTCTGAAAGCATTCAATCCATACAAGTTCGTTCCGGGTTCGAACGAAACCGAAGGCATTATCTCGTTACACTCGTATTGGAATCACCCTCAGAGTTAACGACGATAACCCTTGCACTCTAAATCTCCATCTCGAACATGTAAGCACTATTCCGTCAAACTCATTACGGAATCACCCACAGAGTTATACTAACGTATAGCCCTTACACCTCGAGTCTTCACTTGCTCCACTTGGATTAACGACCTAACGTTTAATTGGAATCGATGTGGTTTTCGGAGTTCCAAATATGGAAACCCGATCCCGGTCTCATCGAAACCAAACGCCATATTAATGTCCAAGTTGTACTTAAGGGTTTTAAATAATTAATTCATTTCATTACTATCTATTTCACACAGATAGATAAACTACATCTAACAATAGATAACCACATTCATATCATAAGCAGATAATCTGTATCATCATAAACAGATAATCATCACAACCAAATAATCCATCACAAACCATCATACATAAACCAATCATCCATATCTTACAGATACAACTAATCTCATTACTGAGATCACAACCATTCAATCAATAACATCCATAAGCAATGATTTATTAACCATCAATCATAATTAATTTAAAATGAATTAAATTAATTACAACCATCTCTAATTAATTTAAATTAAATTAAATTAATTACTCATTAAAATCCTGCTTAATATCCTTTAATTAATTAACCCAGTCAATTGATTATTCACTAAGTATTTAACTTGATTAAATATCATTGATTAATCATTCACTAATTATAATGAGTAATTAGTCTTTAATTAATTAACCTTAATCATAAGTAATTAACATTTAATTACTCATTTATTAATTAATTATAATTAATTATATTTATCCTTAATTAATTACAATTAATTAATCTCTTAATTAATTATTACTTAATCAAACAATCCTTAATTACATCATTAATTATAATAATTAATGATCTCTAATATTTAAATAAATTACTTAATTAAAATTAATCACATTTAGTAATTAATCTAATTATTAATCACCTTGATTAATATTAAATTTAGTAATTAACTATCTTTGATTACTCATTTACAAATTAATTATCCAATAATTAATCATTAATTAATTTCTTAATTAATTACAAAAGTAATTATCCAAATTGCTAATTACATCCCAGTAATTATCATTATTACTTCTCTAAGTAATCTTGCTCCATTAATTACATTTAGTAGTTACTCTTTAAAATCATCAAATGATTTATTAAAATTAATTAAACTAAATTAATTAACTTAATTAAATCACACATCAAAATTGATTACAATAAGTAATTAATTCCTTAATTACTTTAACCATTAATTATACTTAACAAATTTCAATTAATTAGATTCAATTAATTAATCTAGTTAATTATCAAAATTAATTACATTAATTAATTAATTAATTATCCTTAGATAATTATTGCCAATTATTAATTAACAACATTCCATGTAACATTCCTGAAAATTAACTATGATTAATTTGGCAATTAATTTAATTTTGAAAATAAATTATGAATTTTATTCTTGTGTTAATTAGGAAATTTCTTGAATGATTTTAAATTTTTAGATTATAAGTAGGATTTGGTTAAAAACTTAGAGATAAGTAATTTTATATAAAAAAAATTGATTTAAAAATAAATATGGATTTAAAGATAAATAGCAAATTGATTTGGAATATAAGAATAAGTAATTTATCAACAAATATTGGTTTTCAAAAATAAAATGTATTAAAAATAAAATAGAATTAAAAGCTTTAAATTAGTAAAAAGTTTGGTTTCTAAATTTTGAATATATTAAGGATATTTGGAAGTTGTAGTTTAAAAGAAATAATGTAATAATTTTCAAAATATTATTTTTAAGATTTAATTCACTTATATAATTAAAAGTAATCCATTGTAAATATGTAATCAAAATATTTAAATCACTCTTAACTTTTTAAAAGTTGTACCAAAAAAAAGTAAACGAATGAAAAAAAAATGCATGAATTTAAAATGTATAAAATAGTCGTATAAAAAAAAATATAGTGAGCTAAAACTTAAGTTTGAATGTTAAAACAATAGAGATTTATTTGTGTAAAATATAAATATAAAAGAGGATATAAACAAATGAAAATATAAACATAATTTTTTTTAAAAATTAAGGCGTATGTATGCATGAAATTGTAACTACATAAAGGACTAAACTAAAATTTACAAAAAACAATTTGAGTCAAGGGATTTAAACGTAATTCTCCCTACAAGCTACAAGTGTATATCATACAAAGGAAAATTTGTACAAGTGGCAAAGAAATTTTGTTTTCTCTTGAATCAAATTTTGGGGAACATGCAAGTAATAATGACCAGCCATTCCACTTCTCAAAATCTGAAAACAAATTAAACTTCAGCTTTATCTCAGCTAAAGCAAAATCTTCTTCAACCTTAAAAAAAAAAATCGAATTCCCTCCCTTAGTAAAATCTGAAAACAAAGCTCAAAAAGAAAAAAACTTCCTCCAAAACTGAAACTCCTAAAGTAAAAAAAAAAAAGATTAAACCAGAAAGAATAAAACAGGGAGAGGACCTGTGAGCAAGAAAATCAAGGTCTGAAATCAAAGGCTAGAAAATAAAGAATAGGAGAAGCAATTGCAGATAAAAAAAAATTGAATGATGAGAAAATATAAAGCAAAACTCGCTCAAAACCAAAGCCTGGAAGTTCAATTCAAGGAGATGGTTCTGAAGTAACAGCAGTAAAAGCAAGGTGTAAGAGAACATATCAGGCAAGTCTTTCAGTCTGGGACAAGAATCAGGCATAGACTCAAACCATTCCAGATCATCCAAAACTTGGTTCCTGCCCTTCATTGACTGTGAGCAAATTTCAACCTTTGAAAAACTTGATTTTCTTTAGCCTCTTAGGTCTGTAATGACTTGAAATGCTCTGTTGTTTGGGTATACAAATTCCTTTATTACTGCCTGTATGCATTTGCATACTTCTATTTGACAGGGTGATTGTTTCTCACAAATGGATTCTTATCTTCCCCTCTAAACCTTTATTAAGTATGATATTTGAAGGAAAATGTATAATGATGATGTAATACAGATTTTTAAAGATAAAGAAAATTTTTATGAATATCATCTGGAAAAAAATATAATTACTGTGAGTAAACATACTACCTATAAAATTTTAAAAAAATCTGTTATTTGATTCAAGAAAATCTGTGCTTTGCTGTCTAGTTCTAAAACAAGTAGTTCTGTAAAACTTTTGTGCACTGGGAATTTTTATGGGGCTTGTTCCTCTGTATTTTGGTTACAGAGCAAAGAAAAAGGATGGAAAATTTAACACTTCTTCATACAAACCATTTTAAACTTAGGATTTGAAACAAATGGTGTTTGTTTAAGCTTAGAATCATAAGCCTAGAATCTGTTGAAGCTGAACAGTGTAGCATGGACTTTGCATATTCAGTTTCACAGTAAAATGAAAATTTTATGTTAAATTCGAATGTTTAATTTTGTTGATTTTATTTTTTATCTGGAACAAACATTCAAAAACAAGATTTTTAAATCAAGTACGATGATTTTTAGTCACGTGTTTAAGATGCAGATTCGAGATGAACACAAAATGTTTTTTTGTCAATCCCAGATGATTTAACAAATCTTGGATGTTAAAATTGGTTTTGAAGATAGCTTAATGGTTTGCGAAGTAGGGAAAAATGTTAGAAAAAATTTCTATTGCGTGAATTTTGAGGACGAAGTCAATTTAGGGTTTTGGGCACGTTGGGTTTGCTGTTGATTCACGAGCAAATTTTGGCATCGTCACGGCAATCTGAGTGATCGGACCGGGGGGGATTGGTTCGTCGTCGTTTGGCAAAGCTATCAACAGGGTGACGTGGTGTCTGGTGAAGTGATGTGACCGGGCGAGGAGGATTTTGGGTTAAGTTCCAGGTGGGTGTGCTCGAACTCGATTTCGAATTTGAGTTCAACTTTGAGGTTTAGCGCTTGGGGTCGATGGAAGAGATCGTGGGTGACTTGTTGGAATCAGCGTCGATGATCGAAACTCGCCGCGATGTTTGTGCACGTATACGTGCGAAGTTCTTGTGCCAGTATGGTGTTGTGTTTGAAGGAGGAGGAAGTTTCTCGGGTTCGAACTCGAAGGCAAGCACGGGGTGACTCGAAGCAGGAGAGAGAGAGAGAGGGGGACTCGAAGAATGGCTCGAGTAAGCTACGGGTTTGACCCGGAGCAACATAAGGAAACAGTGATTAAGGTTTTAAAAAAAAGGGTTTTAAAAACTTGTAAATTAAATTGGTTTAAAGCCTTTATATAAAATCACTTTAAAGTCTTAACAAAGTTTAAGGTTATCAACTTCAAAAAAATTCTCAAATCAAAATGTTTTAAGAAAACATGATTTAGAAATAAAGGTCAAACGTTTTAAATCTTTAACTCGAAAATAAGTTGATTTATATCGTCAATGATAATCAGGTAAATAATGATTAGTAATTAAGATTAATTCATTAATACTTAAGAAAATCAATTAAAGGATAATTAGTTATAATTAAATTAATTAATAATTAAGGATTTATTAATTAAAGTACATTAATTTGTAATTTAAGTTAATTGATTAAGTAATTAATGAATTATTAAATTTAAAATAGTGATTACTTAGTGAAAGTAGTTAAAGGAAGATAATTAAAGATTAATGATTAATTAATCAATAATTAAAGGTATATTAATTAAAGTAGTTAATTAAGGAATAAGAAATTTAGATTTAATTAATTAAGGGTCAATTAATTTAGATAATTACTTTAGAGATGATTTAATTAATAAAGGTGATTAAAAACTAAATCAATGGTAGTTGATGAACTTAATCATTGATTAAGAATTTTTAATGAAAATAATCATGTGGTTGATAAATTTAAAAACCACCCAAATTATTCATCTTAGTTGTAGAGGTTTGATTGCTATTGGATGCTATGTGACGGATTGATATATTTGATATGTGATGTGATGCTTTGAAATGTTTTGTGATGAGTTGTTTTATTTGTGATGAATATATTGTTATATGAATATGCATACCCTTTGACCCATAAATGACATTTGGATTTCGATACGACAGGGAGTCGGATTCTAGTTGGTTATCCGAAACCCACATCGAATCATATTAGTAAATCTTTGTGATTGATAAATTTACTTTATCTACGAATCTGTGAATGAAGATAAGCGTTATGAGTTATACCGCTTATCGGTATTCTTATGATAGATGTGTGCCCTATTGTGTAAAACCCCTTGGACTACACTATACACACACAAATATGGATTGCACGTGGAAATTGGTTAAGTCACAGATTTTTGAAATAGATTGTAAAATTGAATTTTTAAATCTAAATGATTTTGAAAATGGATCGGGTTTTAAAATGAAAAAGCTTTTGGAAAGAATTTCTAAAATAAAAGTTATTTTGAATAACTTAATAAAGTTTTGAAACTTAATAATTCAATTTAAAATTGAATTCAAATTTGAAATTAAATTCTATTTTGAGAATTTATGAAGTAAAAGGTCATACAAGTTATATGGGTTTTTAAACCATTTTTTAAAGTGTTGTTTTGAGAATTAAATTTAACCCAAGTTTGAGAAACTTGTATAATTTAAATGTTTGGTTTTCCAAGATGAAAACTCTTTGTTTTCAAATGATAAAAGCTTTCATATAAGAAATGAATTTCCAAATTGGTATTATAGGAATTTCAAGTTTGAATAAAAAAACAGTTTTCCAAGTTATGAATGACCCTTTGGAAACGATTTTTTGAAAGCTATGGGTTAAATCTTTGATTTAAAGATTAAATGGATTAATCCACTCGAAATGGAAATTGTTTTGAAAACCGTAAATGGATCTTTGTGAAACTGGGTGAACTTTGTGAAATAAATCTTTTTGGTTAAAGATTTGAAATGGTAATTTGTGTAAACCATTTGAAATAGTTTTGAATTTCAAGTTGTGACTTAACTGAAATCCATATCCATATGTTTTTAAAATTTTGTGCTCGTTATTCGGTTTAGCCGGGAGAGGACCTTGTGTCATATAACCCATTCCGAATAATGATCCGTCGTTATGGATAACAATTGAAGACCGGTGGTGACGACCGGGTATTTGCGAGAACGATAGGATGACCTTTCGACTGTCTCTGCACTGAGTAGCTACGGTATAGAGATTCCCTAAGTGATGGGAAGTCCGATCGGGATTGTAGATACCCGGATTGCAAGGGCTTCTTCAGAAGTGCCTTCGGTTCTGTTCGAACCCGGAACAGACTTGTATGGTCATGTGTCTGACACTACACTTTGAGATATAAAGCCGATTTCGTTCAAATACATATCTGTTGGTGGCGGAGAACTTATTCTCTTAGCTTAACACCCTTCTCTGAGACGTACGAGCTCAGAGGTTATGTAGTTGAAATTTATCAGCGATATACTCCCAATTTGGTAGTGTGGCATGCTAAGTGCTACTGTGTGATTGATGATCATTTGTGATCAAAGCATGGCTTTGTGAAAAAGCGTAGCTTTGTGGACGAAACCTCATCGAGCCTCACAAACCGGTAATGGTCAAAACAGGAAAGATGCGGCAAGGTTTCAGGGGTAGCTCCCCTAGGGTATGACCATTCCTTCTGGAAAAGGGTAGTATCATGGTATGGAGCCCAGATACTTACTCATGTGGGCACTGTAGTATATATCTATTACTGTGTGATGTTGGTGTAGAGGATCCCCGGTTAAAGGTCCCAAAGGACCGGGGGTGGCATATCTGAGGTTTTATTCCCCAGGAAGGGGGTAGCCGGCCTTGTTTGGCAGAGAGCCGGGTAGGTTCTCGGGGCGTCCCGCCAGAGGCGTTCCCATGTGGCAATAGGAAGTTCCTTAGCCTGACCATTTGTTGGAAATCCATTCATCCAATACGCGCCTTGTACGGTTTTAGTTGTATTACCTGCCATCTACTTATGGTGGGCCCCACTATTTGGATGGTAGCTATAGTAGGCATAGTTCGAAATGTCTGTGCTGGCTAGGATTTATATTATACTTTCGAAATGGTTTTTATGCACTTTTCACTTATAGTAATAATATCAAAGAAATTTCCTCGTATCAAGCATTTTTGACTATCATAAGGAGAAATCTCCTCCAATTCTGCGTTTGCATTGTGTGTGTGGCGGGAGGCCTTATGGTAGTTTCATTTTCAAAAAGCATTGCGGATTTCAAAACTTAAAATCTTTTGATTGTTTTTTTTTTGAAACCAAATGTTTTTGTTTGCTCATACCAGTCCCATGACTGACCCGGAGTTTATTGTTCCCTTTCTAAACTCTGGGTGCCACCATTTTCCACACGGGCAGTCTAGAGTTTGGTTTTTCAGATAGTCAGGTAGTAGATATCGTTTTGGTAGCCTTCAGTTTTCTATTTGATCATTTTGGAGTCTTTGGAGTCCACGGACGGACTTGCTTATCTTGGTGCAACCTTGATGGTGGATCGAGCTTGGAGTTTTGGGAGCTTTGTCTTTGTAGCTTTTGGATCGGAGTTGCAGTATTGGATTCTGTGAAGACTTATCATATTGTATCGTGTTCCGCTGTATTTTTGTATTCTCTGATGTTGATGGTCATCATTGTATCAAATTGATGTATTGGATTGTATTCATGTTGTATCAGTGATATCATCTTTTATTTTCTGCTGCGTTATTTATCATCTAATGTTGTTGCAAGCTCCGGCGATACGAATTTGATGTTGTTGTCGGACATTGAGCTCGTGCCGTTACAGTGGTATCAGAGCGAGGTTGAGTAAGAACTTTAGCTACGGAGTGTAACACATTAGATGGCTCATTAGAGATTGGGTGAAGTATACCCTAGAATGAGTGTAACCAGTGAAACCAAAATCCAAATTTCTCAATCTATTCCCTTTATCTGTTGTTATTCTCTAAGATATTTCGTCTGAATGCCTAAATCGGTTTTTTTACTATTACAGATAGTGAGAATGAGTGGAAGAAGAGGACGAGATTGGGGACAGGCAAGTACCACTTCAACTGGTCAAGGCCCTGTAACGACAGATATTCCTATTCAATCTCAATCAAATCTAGCTGATTTATATCGAAGTTTTTCTAGACTTGGTGGAAAGCCATTCACAGGCAAAGAATCAGTTATCGAAGCACAAGCCTGGATTCGATCGTGCGAAAGGATTTTCAAGGGACTAAAGTTGGAAGATGATCAGATGCGATTGATAGCTTCTTGGCAACTCCAGGAAGAGGCTTTAGCTTGGTGGGAAACTATTACATTAGATGAACCGGCGGATGAATTCACTTGGAGTCATTTCAAGGAAGTGTTCGAGCAGCGATATATGCCGTCTGGTGGTATCCCTAGAATGTACCAAGAGTTTATAGATTTGAAGCAAGGAAGCTTATCATTTGAGGAACACTTGAACAAATTCAATGAATTATCTCGATTCGGTCCAGAATTGGTAAATACACCGTTAAAGAAGAATGAAAAGTTTATTCGGGAAGCGAACAAGGAATTCCAGGAGAGGATGACTACTCACGTAAAGGAATCCTTTTCTGAATTAATTGATATGGGTTATAGATATGATACTCTGGATAAGCAGGAAGTTCCAAAGGAGGATGGAAACACAAGTAATTTGAATTGGAGGAAAAAGAAGTTTGGTGGAAAGAAATCGAGGAAAGAAAAAGAAAAGAAGAATTCTCGAAAGAAAAAGCTAAAAGAAGTCACTTGTCTCAACTGTTTGGAGAAAGGCCACTACTCGGATAAATGTAAGAATCCTTGGAAGCCAGGATTGAGAGAGCCATTTATGAGGCCAGATCAGGAATCTACGGGATGCTATCATTGCCGCAAGCCAGGATATAGGATCAACGACTGTCCGGTAAGGAAGGAAGCTCTAGTAGCAAAGAGATACGCAGTCAGGGGTGATTCTTCAACCTCAAGGGCTGATAAAGAAAATGAAATTTTATAAGGTAACCTTCTTGTTTACGATTAAATTTTCAAGTTTGTTCGTTATAGGAGCTACACCTAGTTTTATCTCTTAGCAAATTATAAATAAGTTAAATCTTGAATCTGAGATCGTAGTCGAATCCATTTCCGTCTGTTTCATTGGGTTTCGATATATTCTACGAGCGGTTAGTTATTCCTTCGAACTAACCAATACCCATGTATGCTCCGTAGATTAAATAACCCAATTTTTTCGTAATTGAATGAGTTGATTCTCATATTTGTTGATGTTTTGATTTGGTAAACCGAATGCAGAATAAATATTTCGATCTGATCTGATCAATCGTTCTTTATCTATCATCTATTCTTCCTCGTCTCCCTAGCAAATTTCGGGGACGAAATTTCTTTAAGGGGGGGATCTGTAGCATTCCTAAAAATTAACCATGATTAATTTGGCAATTAATTTAATTTTGAAAATAAATTATGAATTTTATTCTTGTGTTAATTAGGAAATTTCTTGAATGATTTTAAAATTTTAGATTATAAGTAGGATTTGGTTAAAAACTTAGAGATAAGTAATTTTATATAAAAAAAAATTTGATTTAAAAATAAATATGGATTTAAAGATAAATAGCAAATTGATTTGGAATATAAGAATAAGTAATTTATCAACAAATATTGGTTTTCAAAAATAAAATGTATTAAAAATAAAATAGAATTAAAAGCTTTAAATTAGTAAAAAGTTTGGTTTCTAAATTTTGAATATATTAAGGATATTTGGAAGTTGTAGTTTAAAAGAAATAATGTAATAATTTTCAAAATATTATTTTTAAGATTTAATTCACTTATATAATTAAAAGTAATCCATTTTAAATATGTAATCAAAATATTTAAATCACTCTTAACTTTTTAAAAGTTGTACCAAAAAAAGGAAACGAATGAAAAAAAAAATGCATGAATTTAAAATGTATAAAATAGTCGTATAAAAAAAATATAGTGAGCTAAAACTTAAGTTTGAATGTTAAAACAATAGAGATTTATTTGTGTAAAATATAAATATAAAAGAGGATATAAACAAAAGAAAATATAAAACATAATTTTTTTTTTAAAATTAAGGCGTATGTATGCATGAAATTGTAACTACATGAAGGATTAAACTAAAATTTACAAAAAACAATTTGAGTCAAGGGATTTAAACGTAATTCTCCCTACAAGCTACAAGTGTATATCATACAAAGGAAAATTTGTACAAGTGGCAAAGAAATTTTGTTTTCTCTTGAATCAAATTTTGGGGAACATGCAAGTAATAATGACCAGCCATTCCACTTCTCAAAATCTGAAAACAAATTAAACTTCAGCTTTATCTCAGCTAAAGCAAAATCTTCTTCAACCTTAAAAAAAAAAATCGAATTCCCTCCCTTACTAAAATCTGAAAACAAAGCTCAAAAAGAAAAAAACTTCCTCCAAAACTGAAACTCCTAAAGTAAAAAAAAAAAGATTAAACCAGAAAGAAGAAAACAGGGGGAGGACCTGTGAGAAAGAAAATCAAGGTCTGAAATCAAAGGCTAGAAAATAACGAATAGGAGAAGCAATTGCAGATAAAAATAAAAAATTGAAAGCTGAGAAAATATAAAGCAAAACTCGCTCAAAACCAAAGCCTGGAAGTTCAATTCAAGGAGATGGTTCTGAAGTAACAGCAGTAAAAGCAAGGTGTAAGAGAACATATCAGGCAAGTCTTTCAGTCTGGGACAAGAATCAGGCATAGACTCAAACCATTCCAGATCATCCAAAACTTGGTTCCTGCCCTTCATTGACTGTGAGCAAATTTCAACCTTTGAAAAACTTGATTTTCTTTAGCCTCTTAGGTCTGTAATGACTTGAAATGCTCTGTTGTTTGGGTATACAAATTCCTTTATTACTGCCTGTATGCATTTGCATACTTCTATTTGACAGGGTGATTGTTTCTCACAAATGGATTCTTATCTTCCCCTCTAAACCTTTATTAAGTATGATATTTGAAGGAAAATGTATAATGATGATGTAATACAGATTTTTAAAGATAAAGAAAATTTTTATGAATATCATCTGGAAAAAAATATAATTACTGTGAGTAAACATACTACCTATAAAATTTTAAAAAAATCTGTTATTTGATTCAAGAAAATCTGTGCTTTGCTGTCTAGTTCTAAAACAAGTAGTTCTGTAAAACTTTTGTGCACTGGGAATTTTTATGGGGCTTGTTCCTCTGTATTTTGGTTACAGAGCAAAGAAAAAGGATGGAAAATTTAACACTTCTTCATACAATTCATTTTAAACTTAGGATTTGAAACAAATGGTGTTTGTTTAAGCTTAGAATCATAAGCCTAGAATCTGTTGAAGCTGAACAGTGTAGCATGGACTTTGCATATTCAGTTTCACAGTAAAATGAAAATTTTATGTTAAATTCGAATGTTTAATTTTGTTGATTTGATTTTTTATCTGGATCAAACATTCAAAAACAAGATTTTTAAATCAAGTATGATGATTTTTAGTCACGTGTTTAAGGTGCAGATTCGAGATGAACACAAAATGTTTTTTTGTCAATCCCAGATGATTTAACAAATCTTGGATGTTAAAATTGGTTTTGAAGATAGCTTAATGGTTTGCGAAGTAGGGAAAAATGTTAGAAAAAATTTCTATTGCGTGAAATTTTGGGGACGAAGTCAATTTAGGGTTTTGGGCACGTTGGGTTTGCTGTTGATTCACGAGAAAATTTTGGCATCGTCACGTCAATCTGAGTGATCGGATCGGGGGGGATTGGTTCGTCGTCGTTTGGCAAAGCTATCAACAGGGTGACGTGGTGTCTGGTGAAGTGATGTGACCGGGCGAGGAGGATTTTGGGTTGCTCAGAAGTTCCAGGTGGGTGTGCTCGAACTCAATTTCGAATTTGAGTTCAACTTTGGGGTTTAGCACTTGTGGTCGATGGAAGAGATCGTGGGTGACTTGTTGGAATCGGCGTCGATGATCGAAACTCGCCGCGATGTTTGTGCACGTATACGTGCGAAGTTCTTGTGCCAGTATGGTGTTGGGTTTGAAGGAGGAGGAAGTTTCTCGGGTTCGAACTCGAAGGCAAGCACGGTGTGACTCGAAGCAGGAGAGAGAGAGATGGGGGGGGGGACTCGAAGAATGGCTCGAGTAAGCTACGGGTTTGACCCGGAGCAACATAAGGAAACAGTTATTAAGGTTTAAAAAAAAAGGGTTTTAAAAACTTGTAAATTAAATTGGTTTAAAGCCTTTATATAAAATCACTTTAAAGTCTTAACAAAGTTTAAAGTTATCAACTTCAAAAAAATTCTCAAATCAAAATGTTTTAAGAAAACATGATTTAGAAATAAAGGTCAAACGTTTTAAATCTTTAACTCGAAAATAAGTTGATTTATATCGTCAATGATAATCAAGTAAATAATGATTAGTAATTAAGATTAATTCATTAATACTTAAGAAAATCAATTAAAGGATAATTAGTTATAATTAAATTAATTAATAATTAAGGATTTATTAATTAAAGTACATTAATTTGTAATTTAAGTTAATTGATTAAGTAATTAATGAATTATTAAATTTAAAATAGTGATTACTTAGTGAAAGTAGTCAAAGGAAGATAATTAAAGATTAATGATTAATTAATCAATAATTAAAGGTATATTAATTAAAGTAGTTAATTAAGGAATAAGAAATTTAGATTTAATTAATTAAGGGTCAATTAATTTAGATAATTACTTTAGAGATGATTTAATTAATAAAGGTGATTAAAGACTAAATCAATGGTAGTTGATGAACTTAATCATTGATTAAGAATTTTTAATGAAAATAATCATGTGGTTGATAAATTTAAAAACCACACAAATTATTCATCATAGTTGTAGAGGTTTGATTGCTATTGGATGCTATGTGACAGATTGATATATTTGATATGTGATGTGATGCTTTGAAATGTTTTGTGATGAGTTGTTTTATTTGTGATGAATATATTGTTATATGAATATGCAAACCCTTTGACCCATAAATGACATTTGGATTTCGATGCGACAGGGAGTCGGATTCTAGTTGGTTATCCGAAACCCACATCGAATCATATTAGTAAATCTTTGTGATTGATAAATTTACTTTATCTATGAATCTGTGAATGAAGATAAGCGTTATGAGTTATACCGCTTATCGATATTCTTATGATAGATGTGTGCACTATTGTGTAAAACCCCTTGGACTACACTATACACACACAAATATGGATTGCACGTGGAAATTGGTTAAGTCACAGATTTTAGAAATAGATTGTAAAATTGAATTTTTAAATCTAAATGATTTTAAAAATGGATTGGGTTTTAAAATGAAAAAGCTTTTGGAAAGAATTTCTAAAATAAAAGTTATTTTGAATAACTTAATAAAGTTTTGAAACTTAATAATTCAATTTAAAATTGAATTCAAATTTGAAATTAAATTCTATTTTGAGAATTTATGAAGTAAAAGGTCATACAAGTTATATGGGTTTTTAAACCATTTTTTAAAGTGTTGTTTTGAGAATTAAATTTAACCCAAGTTTGAGAAACTTGTATAATTTAAATGTTTGGTTTTCCAAGATGAAAATTGTTTGTTTTCAAATGATAAAAGCTTTCATATAAGAAATGAATTTCCAAATTGGTATTATAGGAATTTCAAGTTTGAATAAAAAAAAAACAGTTTTCCAAGTTATGAATGACCCTTTGGAAACGATTTTTTGAAAGCTATGGGTTAAATCTTTGATTTAAAGATTAAATGGATTAATCCACTCGAAATGGAAATTGTTTTGAAAACCGTAAATGGATCTTTGTGAAACTAGGTGAACTTTGTGAAATAAATCTTTTTGGTTAAAGATTTGAAATGGTAATTTGTGTAAACCATTTGAAATAGTTTTTACTTTCAAGTTGTGACTTAACTGAAATCCATATCCATATGTTTTTAAAATTTTGCGCTCGTTATTCGGTTTAGCCGGGAGAGGACCTTGTGTCATATAACCCATTCCGAATAATGATCCGTCGTTATGGATAGCATTTGAAGACCGGTGGTGAAGACCGGGTATTTGCGAGAACGATAGGATGACCTATCGATTGTCTCTGCACTGAGTAGCTACGGTATAGAGATACCCTAAGTGATGGGAAGTCTGATCGGGATTGTAGATACCCGGATTGCAAGGGCTTCTTCGGAAGTGCCTTCGGTTCTGTTCGAACCCGGAACAGACTTGTATGGTCATGTGTCTGACACTACACTTTGAGATATAAAGCCGATTTCTTTCAAATACATATCTGTTGGTGGCGGAGAACTTATTCTCTTAGCTTAACACCCTTCTCTGAGACGTACGAGCTCAGAGGTTATGTAGTTGAAATTTATCAGCGATATACTCCCAATTTGGTAGTGTGGCATGCTAAGTGCTGCTGTGTGATTGATGATCATTTGTTGATCATTTGTGATCAAAGCATGGCTTTGTGAAAAAGCGTAGCTTTGTGGACGAAACCTCATCGAGCCTCACAAATCGGTAATGGTCAAAACAGGAAAGATGCGGCAAGGTTTCAGGGGTAGCTCCCCTAGGGTATGACCATTCCTTCTGGAAAAGGGTAGTATCATGGTATGGAGCCCAGATACTTACTCATGTGGGCACTGTAGTATATATCTATTACTGTGTGATGTTGGTGTAGAGGATCCCCGGTTAATGGTCCCAAAGGACCGGGGGTGGCATATCTGAGGTTTTATTCCCCAGGAAGGGGGGTAGCCGGCCTTGTTTGGCAGAGAGCCGGGTAGGTTCTCGGGACGTCCCGCCAGAGGCGTTCCCATGTGGCAATAGGAATTTCTTTAGCCTGACCATTTGTTGGAAATCCATTCATCCAATACGCGCCTTGTACAGTTTTAGTTGTATTACCTGCCATCTACTTATGGTGGGCCCCATTGTTTGGATGGTAGCTATAGTAGGCATAGTTCGAAATGTCTATGCTGGCTAGGATTTATATTATACTTTCGAAATGGTTTTTATGCACTTTTCACTTATAGTAATAATATCAAAGAAATTTCCTCGTATCAAGCATTTTTGACTATCATAAGGAGAAATCTCCTCCAATTATGCGTTTGCATTGTGTGTGTGGCGGGAGGCCTTATGGTAGTTTCATTTTCAAAACGCATTGCGGATTTCAAAACTTAAAATCTTTTGATTGTTTTTTTTTAAAACCAAATGTTTTTGTTTGCTCATACCAGTCCCATGACTGACCCGGAGTTTATTGTTCCCTTTCTAAACTCTGGGTGCCCACCATTTTCCACACGGGCAGTCTAGAGTTTGGTTTTTCAGATAGTCAGGTAGTAGATATCGTTTTGGTAGCCTTCAGTTTTCTATTTGATCATTTTGGACTCTTTGGAGTCCATGGACGGACTTGCTTATCTTGGTGCAACCTTGATGGTGGATCGAGCTTGGAGTTTTGGGAGCTTTGTCTTTGGAGCTTTTGGATCAGAGTTGTAGTATTGGATTCTGTGAAGACTTATCATATTGTATCGTGTTCCGCTGTATTTTTGTATTCTCTGATGTTGATGGTCATCATTGTATCAAATTGATGTATTGGATTGTATTCATGTTGTATCAGTGATATCATCTTTTATTTTCTGCTGCGTTATTTATCATCTAATGTTGTTGCAAGCTCCGGCGATACGAATTTGATGTTGTTGTCGGACATCGAACTCGTGCCGTTACATTCCATTAATTTTATACTTAAGAAAATTTGAATTAGATTAATTATAAATAAATCATTTCCAATTAAAATTAATCTAAATCATTATTTAAAAATCAAATAATTAAGTAAATTCTAAATTATCTTAATTATTTCCAAAATAATTTATTTACTTATCAAACGACTTCATTTATATTCAAAATGTATTTAAACAATACATTTTCTAAATTTAAATTCTAATTCCATTTAAAATTTTAATATTTAAAATGTTTAACTATTAAACATTATTCCAAATTTTTAATAATTATAAACCTTAAAATAAAAATGAATGTTTAAACAACATTCATTACTTAAATATAAAAGAAAAGGTTAAAATAAATTTACTTGATTAAAATAAATCAAGCTTTGAAAATAAATTGATTATTTTCAACTTTTAAATTTAAATTAACACTTCATATTTTAATTCAATACTAAAGGAACCAAATTCTTTCAAGTTTTAAATCTTATTTGAAATCAATTTCTTTAAAACATTTGAATATGTTCATTTCAATTTTAAATTTACAAACTGTTTGAATTCAAAACTGGTTTTCAAAGAAACTTGGAAACAGTTTTTAATCTGAATTCAAAAAAAAAATTTAAGTTTTGCTTATACATTTAAATCTGTTCATACTTTTGAAACTTACAAAACTATTTAAATCTAATTCTGGTTTTAAAAAAAACAAACCTGAAACTGTTTTAAACTTGACTTCAAATCTGAATTTAAAACTTGTTTAAATTTTAGATTTTCATTTTAAAAACTTTGAATTCAAAACTACATTTGAATCCAGATTCAAGTTATACTTGAATCAAGTTGCAACTTAAAAATATGAATTTTATTCAAAACTGCAAAACTACAGGATTAAAACCCGAAACTGTTTTGTTTTTAAATCTTGATTTAAACAGAATTTAAAACTTGTTTAGATTTAATATTTTCATTTTTTAAAAACTTAAACTCAAAACTCCGTTTGAATTCAGACTTAACTTATATTTAAATCAAATTAAGATCTTTAAATTTTGAATTTTATTCAAATTCTTAAAAACTGCAAACTACAGGTTTATAACCCTGCAACTAACTAACCCGAGAATCCATCAATTTAACTTCGAGTTTACTAACCATCTGCTTCGAGACAGAGACCAGAAACCCCGAGATCTACTTCGAGTAAAAATACCCGGCACACTACCAATAGTTCACCTGAGTTACCAATGTACATGGTGCATATGCACCGTCACTCCGGCAGCTTCCAGTCACTTCAACCAACTGCTACGAGTTGCCGACCATCTCCTCACAAGCATACGATCATCAGAACCCTACTGTAACTGGAATTCAAGTTTTTGAGAAACCACTTGAAAACCTGGAATCACTACAGCACTTAAACTACCCAACCTGTCATCATCCAATTAGCTCGCCTCCGACCATCATCTTCGCTGCAATTCCGGCAGACCCTCCCTCTAAGTCCCCTCTGCAACCACTCAAATCCCTAACCCACTCGATGCAACAGGATGTAAGTGCAGAAACTAAGAACTGCAACCCTGATGACAAGGGTTTTGAAAACCTGGAAACACCCAATCCATATCACCTGTCTTTCTGATCCTCCATCACCAAATCTACTCCACAATAGAAAGAAATCTTAACACCTGACATTAACTAGCCTAACAATCAAACCCAAATATCTTATTCTGTTCAAATAGAATTGCTAATCCCACAGCAAATTTTGAAAAGGTGGAGTTTTGTTTAAAATTTCTAAGTTATAACATACATCCATGTTATAATCTCGTTGAAATAATTAATGATGTTAATATTTTGGTTTATTGAAATGCTTACTGCTGTATTTGCTTCAGAAGAAACAGATTTTTCAAAACAACAAAATTATGATTAAAGAATATAATTTATTATTACTTGTTTGCTCATATTAATTCCTAACAGAAGTTAAACAAGTAAATAAAGTTTTCTACTAAACTTATTTTAAAACAGCAAACTGTTAATCAAGATTTCTGTAATTCCATATATATATCTATGTATATTCACACATCATATTGATCACAAATAAAATCATACAGGTATACACAATCTTACATATCCACATGCAACAGATAGATTCAAACTTTTGCATTGAGGTTCTCACAAAAATAAATAAAAGAGCAGTTTTGGTTTAAAACAGTTTGAAAAACATAAGCTCTGTAGTTTATGTTTGATTTTGATTTTTAAAGGAAACTGTTTTTAAAAGAAGAAGTTTACTCACCTTTAAAATTTGAAGAATGCAGAAAAAAATCTGATGTAGATCCCATTTTCCAGAGATGCAAATCTGAAGTTGAAGTTGCTTGTTGATGATGGTGTAAACTGTTTTTGAACTATATGCAGACTCTAAAACTTCATATGCTCAGATTCAAATTAAAGTTGAACTTCCAATTGTACTTTGTTCTTCAGATATGCAGATTTGATTTGCATTTGTTTGAGGTTTTTGATTTACTGAAATTTTGATTTCTCAGGTTTTCAAATGAGAATATGTTTTACCCAAATGTATTTGTTATGTTTCTTATCAATATAACTTAAATTTTATGAAAAATAAATAAGCTTGCCACTTGTTGTCTTTAGGTGTAGATAAATTTACAAGTGATCACTTAATGTTTTAAAAAGCTAGCACATGTTCATTTCAATATTTAAAAGAGAATTCTAAATTACTAAATGTATTTGAATTTATCTTAAACCATTTCAAACTTATTTTAGCATGTTTCAAATGATTTATTAACATTAGCTTTTAAATAAATACATATAAACTTCTTTATAAAACTATACATTTACATTTAAATGCTTGTTTAATTATTTTTAAAATAATATTCTTTATGAAACTAAAATTTCAAAAGAAAAGATTTTTAAAAGAAGAAAGATGTTGAGTTTATCTTATTCAAGAGTTTTAAATCAAATGTTATACTTTAACAAGAATGAGTTAAATCTTATTTCAAAGAAAAGCATATTTTAAAATAAACAAAACAAACTTTTGTTATAAAATAAAATCTAAACTATATTTATTCTTATAAACAAATAAATACTTACTTATATTTCTATAAAGATATAAGAAAGATTTTAAAACAAACTTTTTGAAAAGTTACAATACTAATTCAAATTAATTTAATCAATTTACAAATTATACATTTATATAGTAATTAGAAAATATCCTTTATTTAATATAAATTAAAATTAAAACCAAATTCTCTATTTACAATGTATAAACAATTATACATTATAAATAAAATATTTTTAAATCAGTTTAGGAAGATAAATTTATTACTTAAATATTTTTAACTTTGAAAAGAATACCATTAACAAACTGAATAATTATTAATTTTCAAACGAGAATTCCAGTTTGAATTAAATTATTAAATCAATGTTTCACATTTTAAAATAATTATCAATGAAATTATTAAATAATTATTGCCTAAATTTCCGGGACATCACAAAACCATTTTTGAAATGTATGGATATTTAAAATTATTATTATAAAGTATTTTAAAATTATTTTTCTAAATAAAAAATATTTATTTCTTATAATAAAGAAAATTCAAATATTGGTTTTAATAATCATTTTCAAAAAATCATTTTAAATTCCTGTTTTCCTCTGATAAAATTATTTTATAAATAAAATTACTTATTCTTATGAATTTCAGACTTAGGAGAAAGATAATTAAATGGTAAAGTAAAAGATGTAGTATGAGACACATGAATTTGCTTTATCGCTTAATATCGAACTTATATGATCGAAACCCTCTCGATGAACTGTTTGAGATGATTTAAGATGTTATTAAATTTTTAGGTAGATTATGTGGACCGAGAACTCCAATTTAGGAGTATATTCGATGAAGGACCATTCTTAGATGTATTTCTTAATCGTCGATGAAATGAGGCGAATTAAGAGCTAGAAATTCCTATTTGGAATTATGGTTATAAATAACCATCTAGATGTTATTTTTACTTGCCGATGAGATGAGGTAAGCTTCTTTATGATGATTTTATGATTTTGAGATGTATTATGATGGCTTTTATTCGTCGATGAGATGAGATAAGTCACGATGCCACTAGTACTCTTCATTGAGATGAGACGAGTAGGGTATTGTATTTACTCGCCGATGAGATGAGACAGAGTATATTTTCACGATGTTCATGATGTTTTACTGATGTAGCACCAACTAACGGTTAGTAAAACCGTTAGGTGCGAACGTATGGTATGAGGCGTAAGTTAACGCCTATTGGGTTCCTATCTACGAAGTTGATACACATTCACAATGTTTACTAGTATTATAGACCACGAGTACTCAATTGGAGTTATCACGATGTAGTTGCGACTCCGATCATCATGATGTTATTAACTCAGCCTTTATGACCGGGAGTCATTATGATATTATATACTATAGTCATCATGATGTTCACTATATTATGATGTTACTTGACTCCATTCATCATGATGTTTATGGTACCAAATGTCAGTACTCGTCGCGATGTAAACACGTACAGTTTTCCATGAAGTTTTAGATGTTTTGATTTCACCTTTTTATGAGGATGTTATTATAGCCTTGAGTAAGATGAAGGCTTACATGTATTGATGGTTTTATGGTGATTTCTATTATGATGTTTTGAACCCTTATTGAGTTCTTTTATGATGGATTTATGAGATTTAGACTGTTTTATGATGATTATTTATATGGTTCAAATCCTTTCCAATTTCACTTATCCAACTATAGAAGACGAATCATAGTTAGATAACCAATTGAATTCCTTTATGAAATTATGATGAACCCATAGTTGTCTCACCTTAGAGATGATTTGATGATACTTATATCATTCCATTAACAACAACGGAATGGTTCTCCCTTTCCTCCTATTACTGTTATCTTTACTAATGATAAGTTCTAGCCTACCTGACCCGTGTATTTATTACTTGGGTCAAACCGAGTTGCAAGTTAGGTATGGATTTATCTCGCTCCTTCTTAGACCCGTTAGCTTCCTTTTATTTGGACTAGTTCGTTCGGACTTGGACATTGTACCTATTATTTTGTGGGATGGTTGTGTATGTATATTTTGTATTCATACTACTTATGTATGTTGTATTATGTATGATGTATGGAGATGTATGTATACTCTAATCTAGATTTGATGTTCTGTGATTGTTTATATATATATTTGTATATTGCATTTATTCTAAAACGGTCCTAAACCGCCATGGTATCATATTAGTTAAGGACTAGGTGTGTCGACCATATATGAGGTAATGGAAAAAAAATATCGACATAGTTATCTCTTAGCTAATGCATTATCATGAGGGCTTCCCTTAACCAATCCTATTCTTTGCATTAGTAGACATGATTACTTAGTAATTCTCTTTACTAATGTGGGCCTCAAGGTGGGGCGTCACAGCTTGGTATCAGAGCTGGATTCAGAACATAATG
This sequence comes from Allium cepa, assembly GCA_030765085.1. Classification (NCBI taxonomy): domain Eukaryota; kingdom Viridiplantae; phylum Streptophyta; class Magnoliopsida; order Asparagales; family Amaryllidaceae; genus Allium; species Allium cepa. The sequence continues at coordinate 622,925,782 of CM060942.1, forward strand.
TAATAAATGTAGAACAGTATACACGATTACCATACATCAAGTATGATACAAGTGTAAACATCATCTCCAAATCGTAGTTGAACCCAGCCTTTTCCTTAATGTTTTGAGTCTTTTGGGGGTAGATAGAATGGAATATGTCTAGGAATGTTACTTTTAATTCTATAGTATTCCATATTTAATGTACATGAATTGCTAATATCTACACCTGTAAATCCTATCGAGGGACCTGCAACCTTAGTATTTTGAGTATGGGGTGTTGAGCTTATTCTATATATTTTCCTTTTCGTGAGTATTTGCAAGTTATTCTCTATCTTGAGACTTGTATGTTTTGGGATGGATTGGCTTGCTTGTTATCAAGTCTAATCCTCTGTTCTGGAAGGATCCTATATATATTAGGTATCCTGACTTGGTTGATTTGTTTTTTCTGTCCTTCGAAATGTTGACGTAAATTTTAAAGTATCTTTATTTGTTCTTGAGTTTCGAGATGATGATGATGTGTAACGACCCGCAAATCCGTACCCCTTGAGCCGACACTATTCAACATAAATCAACTCAAGTTGCACAGAAATACGAACCATTTTGGTTAAAGAAGAAGAGGTAGAAGAAGAGAAAACTAAACAACATCAGAATCTAGCCATCGTAGCGGAATAAAATATAATAGATAAACAATGGTCTTTACACAAAAATAGATATATATCTATTTCATATATATATATACATCATCAGAGTACATCAATCACAGCTCAACATCATAACATACATCTGGATACACAGCTACTCAACACAGCGGAATATATACATAAACAAGTACGTAAATACGTATCGTCATCCAGCTCGTCTCCTGAGCTCCACAGCATCAATCCTGTATCCTATAATACTCGGTCTGACCCGAGCATTACAGTTAATTAATACCCGAGTCAGTCTGGAATACCAGCGTGAGAAATTCACACCCAATTGATTATTAAAGTTTTCAAAAATCCTTCGAAAACCAAAGCATCTCGTAAGACCATGCCACAAATAAACATGTCGGGTTTTTACCTTACGATAGCTAAAACAATTTTTATAGAAATCCTCTGATATTATAATAGGGTCTATATACAAATACTTATAAAATAGCCAAAATTGTTACATCTATTAAATTCCAGCTACTAGCCACAAAAGTGGGTAATACAAACAAAACTCGTAAAAGGCTCGTAAGGAGAATGAATTTCCAACAATGACTAGGCACTGGGGTACCACCTATCACAGTACGTGGTCTAGATCACAGTACCGAGGACCACTCCCGATCCCCTGCAACACAAGGCCGGACCCATCCCTTACTGGACAGTTTCGAATAAGATCACCCCACGGTTGGGATCAGCAACCGCATCACTAAGCCGAATAAAAAGGGACATCTAGACAGGGATGACCTTACTCTCAAGTGGGGGCTACCCACGAAGCCTTGCTGCATACCCCTGATTTTCAGTCATTCCCGGTCGATGAGGCTTGAGGCTTAGCGTTACCTTTAGAACGTTTCACTTAGAATGCCCATCGCCACCTGACGATATTCCGAAAGCATTCGTCCATGCAAGTCCGTCCCGGGTTCGAACGGAACCGAAGGCACTATTCCTACTACATCCATTTTGGAAATATCCTCGGGATTAGTAGCGACTAGCCCTTGTACTTCACTGCTCCATCTTCGAATCCAAAATCGTTTCCACGAAAACGTACAAACCAGATCGAAGTGGTTTTCGAGAAATAAATCTCGATCCCGGTCTCTTCGAAACGATCAACGCGTTTGTCCAATATTGATAGTCGATGATTTAACTATCAATCAATATTCACAAACAACCATCAACCAATAAATAATTTCCCAAATTATTTATTTATCTCAAAATATCTTCATAAGATATAATTTCCACCTTTCAAACCCTTTTGAAAACAGTTTCCCACTATCTTCCTTTATAGAGTAAATTTCCCAAATATTTTCTATTTCCACTGAAAATCACCAAGCACAAAACTTAGGTTTTTAAATTAATTTAAAAGCTTTACTTTGAAATATACTTTAAAATATTTGTTTTAAAAACAACTTCAATAATTTATTAAAAATACATATATAAGAATATTTGAAAATAAGGTTACTTAATAAAATATAAAACTAGATTTTCACTTTGTAAAACCAAAGCACAAAGTCGTCTTTTAAATAATTACTACGATAATAGATTTGAAAAATATTTACTTTAGAATTTAGATATTAGAAATAATAAATTCCTAAAACATACATTTTAAAGCAACATTAAAAGCTTTTTATCTTATATTTAAAAATTTACTTCAAACGTACTTGGCTATCCAGAGAAATATACTTCTCTCACATTCTCCTTTAAACTCCAATTTCAAACACTTGAATCAATTTCCAAATTGATTTCCAATTTTCTCCCTTTTATTCCAAAATCCGTTAATTTTAGATTTTATTTCCTTAATTATGAGTTAAATTACTTTTAACCGAAAATACCAATTTTAGATTTCTCAAATCACTTCTTTATTCTTTAAAATAAATTTAAACTTTAAAGTTTAAAATAATTCTTTATTCCTTTAATTGATATAACTTGAGTTTACAATTCATTAATTTCTGTTTTATTCAAAATTCTTTTCATGCTTGAAGTTGTTTATTAGTATTTTAATACTACTATTATTTCGTTTCAATTCATTCTTAATTTATTCAAGTTTTTTTATAATTATTTCGCTTACAATTTCACCTCTTTTATTTTCTTTCCAAAATCCAATTTATACATTTTTGGTAATTCATTTTACCCAAATATACCCAATCAAACCATAACATTCAATATTCCAATATAATTCATCATAGAATATCAAATAATCACACCAACAGAATGATAAATAATTTAAATAAATGTTGAGGGATCCAGTTGGATCCCTCCAACCTGTTTTCCCTGCATCCACTGTTGTTAGCACAACATAAATACCAGTTCCAAAATATACCATACTACAACACATCAATCAATTCAACCATTCAAACAATTATTTAAATTTAATCATTTAAATTTAAATTTAACTGAGTGAGATTGACTCACCTTTGCTTTCTTTTTTGCAATTCAACCCAAACCAGTTGTTTTCTTCACGATTCCAGACCTTGAATGCACATTACACGATTTTATTAATATTTGAATAAACCTAACAATTTATTTCCACTTAGTTAACAAATCATTTAATTTATACAATTTTCCTTTAAACCATTTGGTAACTGAAAGTAAATCACTAAATCCATTGTTTAAAAATAAACTAGCAACTTTAAAACAGGTATATGTATATTAATTTATTGTTCTGAAACTGCATATACCTTTTATTTAAATTTAATTATATATAGGTCAAATCTGATTTCCTATAGATTTTTAATTTCAGTTTACTAAAATGATTCATAACCACATCTAAAATCTCAATATACTTCCAGAATATTTTAGTAAATAATCAAAACAAATTCCTACTGTAAAAAATTTATTTTATTTTCTCTACTTAAACAATATATATACGTATTAAGATAAATTAAAGAATGCATTACCTTAACTTCCGAACACAGATCCACCAAAACCCCTAATCGACCCAACGCACACGCCCATCTGTGGCAACCTCGAGTTCGCCGAGCCCTCCAATCCCAATCGAACGAATTCTAACCCAGCTCGCCCATGAAGCCATCGCCAAAGGAGATCGACGACTCAACATGTCGGCCTCCATCGCACGACACCCTAAAGCCACGACCTTCCAGAGCATGCGCGGTTCGATGCTTCCCCCAACGCCACTCGAACACGGTCAATACCCACGACCTCCAAGACAAGCGCCTCCAACCCACGATGTCATCACCAGACCTCGCGCACTCTAGCGTCGCGAATCGAAATGCGAGCAGATGGTTTTTTTTTCGTTTTCTAATGCGATCGATTAAGAAATGAAGTGGTCGGCCATTTTTTTTAGATCTGGGTTTCAAGATTTTCTTTTCTCTTCGGCTGTTGGTTTATATTCTTTTCTTTTGGCTTCCATGGCAAGGCTTGGCAAATAATATAAAAGAAAGGTTCTACTCTTATTTTATTATTACTTAAACAAGTCTTTAAACTAATTGAACGATGGAAAGGAATATTGCATGTCGGCTAAGACTGGTTCAGTGATTCGAAATGAACTCCAAAAGTTTTGATGTGAGATGTATTTGACTAGTTGAAGTATTATATTTAAATTCCGAATAGGCTATTATCAATTTAATTTTCAACGCGTTCATCGATTGTATGATCACACGACAACCCCAAACACTACCAAATTTAAAATCCAATAATAATACAATATTACGGATCTAATGGAACTGGTTTCGTTGAAATCCGAGACTGTGCCTCGGAGGGCTATTTTTAAATTCAATAGAAAATGATAAAATTTACACAACTGAACAGTTCACCGTTAAATTTAAAATTTAAAACTTTTATTATCCTTAGTGTTATCAACATAAATTTAATAAGCCCTCAAATTATTTATAACAGGCTTAAAATCTCAGGTTTCATATTTTATCCAATTCAAATTATTTAATTCTACAATTTAATTGTCAAATAAATTATGATATTCGTAATTTAAGTTGATAATTAACATTTAAATAATTTAAAATCGATTAAATATTCCGATTTTAAACGCTAGAAAATTCTGGGTCGTCACATTCCTCCCCCTTTAAATGAATTTCGTCCCCGAAATTACTAGTTAGGAAGAACGGTCCAATACCCGTTTACTTATTCCCAAAACCAAACAATTTAACATTTTACCAACTATCCTTTTTATAAAGACCCATCATTATTCTTTTTAACTTTCCTACTTTTCCCTAGTTCCCAACCAACCTTAATTATTCTACAACTCAAATCATAATTCAAAACCAAGTTTAAAATTTTCAAAATTTCTCAAAAATTTTCTAACTTTCTAAATTTCCGAAATTTTTTGCCAGCGTCTCCTTTGCACGGATGACACGGTACAACTACAAAATGGCTCTACGGCCTCTCAAATCCAAAAAGAAAACAAAAAGCCCTCAATCCAAAATCCCAATCCAATTTCATACCAAAATTTAAATACATACCATTTTACGGGCAACTCATATTTATCTTCTGAAATCAAAATCAATTCTCTTTTCCCTTTATATTACCTGCATATCCTTCTTAGCACTAATATCCAATTACCATATTCCCAAAACATCATATCAACTTTCTTACAAACTGTCAATATTTATTTATTCCAATATTGACTTAAATTACATTGGTAGTATCAATTTCCATTTAAGACTTCACCATTCTCTCTAAAGTTTAGTTTAAGCATTTTGTATGCTTCTTATATTTATTTTCATCTTCCACTTTAGTTTATATCTATTTCTATTCAAATTAATTCTTTCATTTTCATACGAATTCAATTCATCTTTAACTCAGAATATATAAATTTCATTGGTCATTTATTACTAATTCATATCATTATTTTAATTAGTTTCATTCGCTAACTTATTTCAATTTCTAGTTTGAAATTGTTTTGTCGTTAGCAAAATTTTCCAAAATCTTTCAAAAAATTTCTAACTCTCAAAATTTCTGAAATTTTTTGGCAGAGTCTCCTTTGTACGGAGGAGCTTTTGCAATTTGACAAAAGAGATAAATATATATACATCGACCCATACGGTCGGAAAAACCAAAAACAGTTCATATTCCTATTTTTATTGCGTAGGCGTACCTTATTTAGTATTTTAAGCAAGCAGCTTATTATTTTTAGCAAATAGCACAACCAAATCCAGCCACACGACTCCCAGGTACCTGTACTTACTCAATTTAAACATGTAAGTACGATATAAATGAAGTTTAACTACATTTTACTTATTTACAATAGTTAAACATGTAAGAAATTCACACCAAATATTTTTCCATAAGCAATTTATATAGTTTCCATGCCAATTCAACTGTTTCAATTTATTTATAACCATTTTCATTCAATTCGAATGGTTTTCAATCCATTCTTATACATCTTCATCAAATTTGAATGGTTTAAAACACAATAGCTTACCTTTAATTTATTCTTAGGCAAACTCAATTCATATTTAATTCCATTGCTTTCAAAATCAATTTATTTCACTCCTATTAATCCATAGAATTTTAATCACCTCCATTTACATCCAATGATATTTATTTTATGCAAATTTGACAAAATCTATGTGAACAAACAAATATTTATGTTCTATAACCAATGTAAATGGATTTCAACTCGATTTATGCTTAGTTCTATTACATTTTCAAATTTATTCACAATCTATATATTCTCATTTTCCTTGCATTTTAAATTTGAATACCATTCACTTTGCATCTCATTTTATTATCCAACTGACTCATTTAAAACCATTTACAACCTAGGTTCATCTTGATTGCCACTTAAATTTCCCTTTTATTTTAATCCATTCACAATCATTTATTTAGCCCGACCCATTCCATTTAAATTTCATTTACAATCCATTTATTTACATTTCATTCCATGTTAGTTTATTCCAAACTATTTTATTTAGCTCATAAAAACCAAGCCATATCATTCAATAACCATTTCTCAACTTATTTAAGCCATACTCCATTTGGTTCTTATTTATCACATACATTCATTTATTCAATATAATTAGTTTATCCACACAATCCATTGTGAATTTTTATTTCCTTAAATATTATTTACAACCCACCAAATTTTATTCCGATCCAAAATTATTTTTACTTGGTTTAAATTTCATCCAATATCTTTAAACTTGGTTTTAAGTTGAATTCAATTCAACTTTCCTTCATTCATTTAGCTTAAGTCCATTATCCTCAATTTATTCAAATTTTACACTTAAGCTCATTCTCATTTTGCAAACAAAGTTCTCTTTTCAATTTAACTTGATTCTATTCTAATCCAATCCCATTTTAAATCTGCAAATTTCATTTTATTGGTTATTATAAAATTTAATTTTCCAGATTCAACTCATTCAATTTATTACCTGGCTATTTTCCAGGTTATCTTCACTTATTTGGATTTTATTTGCACATTCATACCATTGCCATTTTAATCCATTTACATTTTTATTTGATACATTCCTAATTATATTTAATTTGTTAACACTTCAAGTTAAATTTTAAATTTATATCTCAAGTTCTGATTCTATTATTCACCTTTAATTTACCATCCAATTTATTAACTCACAATTCAGCTTCATTCTCAATTACTTTCACTTCATCAACAATTTGAATCAATTTTTATTTATAACTTGAGTTTATTTCCAACTTCATCGTAACTCACAATTTAATTTCATTAACTAATTTATTATCTAATTAGTTCTTCCCTTATTTATAATCCAACACTTGAATTTTAATCCCAAATATCACTCCAATAAATGTTTCTTAGTCCAATTTAATTTAATTTTTTTTTAAAGTTTAGATTTTCCTTCGTTTTATTATCCAAAATATCAAACAACATTCATTTTGGATTTTGCATCCCATTTTAAATTTTGTAAGTCACACTTGTTATCTACACACTTCCATTCATTATAGGCTTGAATATATTTTTTTCTTTATTTTAATTCAAGCCTTTTGCTTATTTATAACTCAAGCACATTTTTATTCCATGCATTATTCATTCTTTTATAAGTTATTCTGATTTATTTATTCCAATTCCAATCCTTATCCAATTTATTTTCCATTCTTTTAGGTAAGAATTTAATTCCATTCATTAATTCAATTGAATTCTCATCCCAATTCAATTTCACTTTAACTCAAATTTATTCAACTCAATTCAATTTCAACTTGATTCGAATACAACTGGATATTATTCCAGCCTATTTAAATTAATTTTCAATGCAGTTAAATTTTTATTCCAAATCCAAGTTAATTTCATTTTCAACTTTTCTCTTTAAATTTAAATTCCAACCTTTAAAGCTTATATTCCATTTCTGATTTTAAAAAAATCATCTCAATTTATAAGCTTACAAAGTATCTCATCAGGATTTTATACACCCGGCTTTTGATTTCAAATTATTTTGAAATCTCCAACATTTCAAAATCACACTTCTCAAAAATTAAACCAACCCTGGTTTTATTCCCAACAAATTTCCTTTGGAATTTCAAAACAACTTGCTTTTCTAAACAAATCAATTTGGTAGCATTTCTTCACTTAGAAATTCGAAAACGAACACTGATGATGCGGCCGTCATCATCAGAATTATTTTCCAATAATCCAAGTGATTTCAATGCTATATCACCTTCAAAATCCCTTTAAAACAATTTCCTTTCAGAAATATCCCAAAAACAACAATGCTACAATTTATCTTCAAAATACTTCCAAAATCTCCGGGGTTTTAAATTTTCCAATCCTGCTTGAATAAATCTTTACTATAATTCATTTGCACAACTTATGCTCATACAAATTCTCATGTGATTATATTTCAATTTATAATTTACATTTATAATTCATATTTATAAATTTCATTTTATAATGAATTTATTCCCTTAAACTTGGGTTATATTTACAATTTCTAGTTAAATTGTCACTTAATAATGATAATAATTTAATATTATCATTTCTAACATCCAAGCAACCATATAATAGCTATATAGTTTACCAAAAACTTTCTTTATATCAAAAATATATTTTTGGGTAAAATTATTTCATTTATCCACATTTAAAATAATACCGTGTCGATTATTCTATTCAAGCGTTTAGAAACCCCTTCGATATAGTTGTACAGACTGTGCTGACGAAGTTCATATGTCACTCAATAAACCAACCAACACGATATTAAAACAATTTATATTCACTAACAAATACACGCTCATATTTATTAATACGCTCAAACTCATTCTAGAGTACTATAGACTCTATTTTATGAGTAATTGCCACCAGAGCCAAGGTTATCTCCAACCTAAACTCTGATACCAAGTGTAACGACCCGCAAATCCGTACCACTTGAGCCGACACTATTCTACATAAATCAACTCAAGTTGCACAGAAATACAAACCATTTTAGTTAAAAAAGAAGAGGTAGAAGAAGAGAAAACTAAACAACATCGGAATCTAGCCATCGTAGCGGAATAAAATATAATAGATAAACAATGGTCTTTACACAAAAAAAAATATATATCTGTTTCATATATATATATATATATACATCACCAGAGTACATCAGTCACAGTTCAAAATCAATAACATACATCTGGATACACAGCTACTCAACACAGCAGAATATATACATAAACAAGTACGTAAATACGTATCATCATCCAGCTCGTCTCCTGAGCTCCACAGCATCAATCTTGTATCCTATACTACTCGGTCTGACCCGAGCATTACAGTTAATTCACACCCGAGTCAGTCTGGAATACCAGCGTGAGAAATTCACACGCAACTGATTATTAAAGTTTTCAAAAATCCATCGAAAACCAAAGCATCTCGTAAGACCACGCCACAAATAAACATGTTGGGTTTTTACCTTACGATAGCTAAATTTTTTTTTATAGAAATCCTCTGATATTATAATAGGATCTATATACAAATACTTACAAAATAGCCGAAATTGTTACATCTATTAAATTCCAGCTACTAGCCACAAAAGTGGGTAATACAAACAAAACTCGTAAAAGGCTCGTAGGGAGAATGAATTTCCAATAAGGACTAGGCACTGGGGTACCACCTGTCACAGTACGTGGTCTAGATCACAGTACCGAGGACCACTCCCGATCCCCTGCAACACAAGGCCGGACCCATCCCTTACTGGACAGTTCCGAATAAGATCACCCCACGATTGGGATCAGCAACCGCACCACTAAGCCGAATAAAAAGGGACATCTAGACAGGGATGACCTTACTCTCAAGTGGGGGCTACCCACGAAGCCTTGCTGCATATCCCCTGATTTTCAGTCATTCCCGGTTGATGAGGCTTGAGGCTTAGCGTTACCTTTAGAACGTTTCACTTAGAATGCCCACCGCCTGCCTGACGATATTCCAAAAGCATTCGTCCATGCAAGTCCGTCCCGGGTTCGAACGGAACCGAAGGCACTATTCCTACCACATCCATTTTGGAAATATCCTCAGGATTAGTAGCGACTAGCCCTTGCACTTCACTGCTCCATCTTCGAATCCAAAATTGTTTCCACGAAAACGTACAAACCGTATCGAAGTGGTTTTCGAGAAATAAATCTCGATCCCGGTCTCTTCGAAACGATCAACGCGTTTGTCCAATATTGATAGTCGGTGATTTAACTATCAATCAATATTCACAAACAACCATCAACCAATAAATAATTTCCCAAATTATTTATTTATCTCAAAATATCTTCACAAGATATAATTTTCACCTTTCAAACCCTTTTGAAAACAGTTTCCCACTATCTTCCTTTACAGAGTAAATTTCTCAAATATTTTCTATTTCCACTGAAAATCACCAAGCACAAAACTTAGGTTTTTAAATTAATTTAAAAGCTTTACTTTGAAATATACTTTAAAACATTTGTTTTAAAAACAACTTCAATAATTTATTAAAAATACATACTATAAGAATATTTGAAAATAAGGTTACTTAATAAAATATAAAACTAGATTTTCACTTTGTAAAACCAAAACACTAAGTCGTCTTTTAAATAATTACTACGATAATAGATTTGAAAAATATTTACTTTAGAATTTAGATATTAGAAATAATAAATTCCTAAAACATACATTTTAAAGCAACATTAAAAGCTTTTTATCTTATATTTAAAAATTTACTTCAAACGTACTTGGCTATCCAGAGAAATATACTTCTCTCACATTCTCCTTTAAACTCCAATTTCAAACACTTGAATCAATTTCCAAATTGATTTCCAATTTTCTCCCTTTTATTCCAAAATCCGTTAATTTCATATTTTATTTCCTTAATTATGAGTTAAATTACTTTTAACCGAAAATACCAATTTTAGATTTCTCAAATCACTTCTTTATTCTTTAAAATAAATTTAAACTTTAAAGTTTAAAATAATTCTTTATTCCTTTAATTGATATAACTTGAGTTTACAATTCATTAATTTCTGTTTTATTCAAAATTCTTTTCATGCTTGAAGTTGTTTATTAGTATTTTAATACTACTATTATTTCGTTTCAACGCACACAGATCCACCAAAATCCCCAATCGACCCAACGCACACGCCCATCTGCGGCAACCTCGAGTTCGTCGAGCCCTCCAATCCCAATCGAACGAATTCTAACCCAGCTCGCCCATGAAGCCATCGCCAAAGGAGATCGATGACTCAACATGTCGGCCTCCATCGCGCGACACCCTAAAGCCACGACCTTCCAGAGCATGCGCGGTTCGATGCTTCCCCCAACGCCACTCGAACACGGTCAAAGCCCACGACCTCCAAGACAAGCGCCTCCAACCCACGGTGTCATCACCAGACCTCGCACACTCTAGCGTCGCGAATCGAAATGCGAGCATGTAACGACCCTTGAATTAATAATATTTAATAAATTAATTTGATATAAATTTTAATTTGTTTAAGAATAAATGTAGAAATTGATATAGTGATTGTAATTTAATGTTGACAATTAAATACTTATATGGCATGGATTGAATTAACGTAAATTGGTGGGTGGCTATTAGTTATAATTAGCTGATTAAATGGTATTAATGAAATGATAACTGGATTGGATTGCAATTTAATAAACATTAGAAAATTTATTAAGTGAACTAAATTTGTTAAAGTTCATAAGTTGTGTAATTCAATTTAGTAGAAACTCTAAATGTATAAACGAAGATTTAAATAAACGCTAAATTAAACTATGTGAATGGGTGATTTATGTGGATTGAGGAAATTTGTAATTTAATAAATGAATGCACTAAGTATGTAGAAATTTATGCACCAAAATATTTTCATTTATAGGATTATTGCAGAGTGTACCCATTTATCTAATGTATATAAATGAATCTAATTAATTATTTTGGTTATTGTTGTGTCTAGCCAATAAAAGGAGAACTTTCAGACAATAAATTTATAAACGAATAAATTTATAGAAACGTAGTAACGGAAGAGTGGATATTATAGTAACGTAAACGTATTGTAGGGTAATAATTAAGTATAGGCTTGTAAATTAGATTTTATGACGATAAATGTGGATAATGCAAATTGTCACAATTTGATTTAAAGTTAATTTTAAGAAACAAACAAATGTTGAATCTGTGATTGTAGTACAAATATTAACTTGAATGGTGTTCATTAATACAAAGATGTAATTAGTAAGATAGTAATAATTTATGCCTGTAGTGAAAAGAAATCTAATAGAGACATAAACTCTAATTATATAAAGGAGTATAGATCTGAACAAATTTATGAAGATTGATAAGGACAGTGTTTGTAATCAAGTTTGGTTATTGATATTTGAAAGATAGAGATGTGTAAATACGCTAATGAATTTATAATGGGAAGGAATGTAGAATGAAAAGAATATATATAATAAAAAGCAATTGATTCAATTAAGGGAATTAAATTATAATAAATGGTCATTTAATAAATTTAACGTTCTGTGAGAAATCATAATAATTGTGTAAAATCAGTACAAGTTGGAAATGCATAAACCTTAATAAACATTCTAACTTAATAAATTTATGCAAATGTGGGAATTAGTTATAAGCGTGTAATTATGGGTATGATAACAATTAGTATAAAATACCTATATATTGGAAACACATTTGTAAAGCATAATTAATTGAGTTGGTGAATTGGGAATGAATTCAAAGTATATAAACATTTATGTTATATAAATAAGAATTAATGCAGTAGCTAAATTTGTGAAATCTAAATCTATGGAACAAAGGGTGTAAGATCTTTTCTGATGGAAATTAACGTTACAGGTAGTGTAAATTCCTATTTTAATAAGACTATGGGTTATAGTAAAGATTTTAAATCAAGATTTGGCTACGTGAATAAAAAGAATGAAGGTAATTGAGTTATTGCAATTAAGAAAATTTAAACGTTTATTTATACGTTAAGTAAAACTTAAGTTGGGATTTAAAATATTTGTGTATATTAATTTCATGCATTTGGCTATAATGGATTTAATAATAAAAATGAAACAGTGAAATCAAATGGATATAAAGATTTCAATTATACCTTGAAATTCATATTCACCATAAAAGGTTAATTGGAACCAAAGTAGTTAATATAGGAATCAAGCCTTATTTATCAATTTGGATTTATTGCAATAGTTAATTCCATAAAAATAAAGTTAAAGCTAATTCAAATTTAGTTGGACCATTGTTGATATAACTTTAGAAAGCAAGATTTTATTTATAATTTGAATATTAAATCCAACAAAGGGTATTTACTACAAATAAAATAGAATTAAACGTAAAATATTACGTTATTGAATTTAAAATGGAATTTGTAAACAATTGAGTGAATTTATCAAACTTATAATGTTGAATTCGTTAAGATTGGAATTAAAAATAGTAAAGAAGAATGAGGGAAGAATAATTTGAAAACATAGCAATAGATATTAATGTAAGGTTACCTTAAATAAGTTAAGGCAAACCAATGGAGAATAATGTAGATACCTTTATAATACGATGTTTGTGTGTAAAGGAAATGGGAATAAAGTTATTAATAATTTGGAATTTTATTTATGGTAAAAAGTTTATTTGCAATCAAATGAGTTGGAATGGAAGTCAAATCTATTTATCTAATTGGATTTAAGTGAGAGTATAAGAGTATATGATTTAATAATTGGGTTTTGCGAATAAAACTTATAATTCCCAAATAATAAGAAAACGCAGAAATTAACACTGCAAAATTGATATGCTTATAAATTTTAATTCACATCCAAGCTTGGAAAACCATTTGGGATTGTTTGAATTATATAAGTCACAAAATTTGGCCAATATTAGAAGTTGAAACATAAAAACTAGATTTATAATTTATTTTAATTTATTTAATAAATATTAAAAATAGCCATTTTTGGGCCATAGTTTATTCCGTACGTTCGCGTATCCAGTCTAGCTACCCTACCTCTAGCCTATCTATAAATATACAGTTATAAACCCTAGCTCCCTTCTTTTTTCATCTGTTGTACGTTCATTTTCTTCAACCTTTTTTCTTCCTCAATGTATACATCTCAGATCCAATTTCAAATTGCAAAATTCAGTGAAAATTCAAACACCTCAGAAAATTTTCAAAAAAAATTATGTTGATGTTTTCGATACGCGTAATCTCATGGTGAAATTCGTTTTTCAATTGGAGCTGTCATTCATCCAGAATAAATTCAAACAGCCCCAAAACCGTTCATCATCATCGCACAAAACTTCATCGGATCGAGAAACGGTTTCTGGGTATTGGAGAGGGGACTGAGGGGGTTAGATCTATATGGTTCGTTGGTCGAATCGACGGTCGGATTTTGGTCAAAAAGGGACGTGTTGGGTTCGTTTCTCTCTGTTGCGTGCAAATTGGTGCCTGCGCGTGAAGCCTGGGAGAGAAGGTGACGTGGCGTAGTAAGTTGTTAATTGTGTGTCGTTTCTATTTATTTTTCAATTTGAATTCAATCATCATTTTTCGCCATAACTTTCACATACGAAGTCGGATTCACACGAAATTTCTTTTGTTAGGATCGTAATTTAATTCCGGACTTGATGACGCTGGTTTGGACGAATTCCGAGACGGGCGAATTTTTGGGTTTAAATCGAATTTTAAATTCGATTTAAATTCAAAAGGTGAGTGTTTTAACCCACTCACAATTACTAGAAGCTTTTATGTTTGTTAAATAAGTTTTAGAAATGAATAGAAATTTATTTATGGGTATCTGGCATGTTTATTTCATTCATATCTGTTGAATTGCATTTTATTAAATTTAACTGTTAATTTAATTGATTTATTGCGTATTAATTGACTGTTGGAAATTATTGTTGCATATGAATTGCTAGTTAACAGTTGTATAAATTATTACTGAATAAACTGTTAGATTAATAGTTGACAAATTTAATTTGAATAAACTGCCAGTTATCACCTGTTATATATGATCACATATATAATTGTTATTGATTGATATTGATCGATGTGTGATTGGATGATGGATGTGTTGTTGAATGAATGTTTTATTTGGATATCATTAAACTGCAAGTTAGTATGCATTTACATTTCATTCGGGATTGCGGTTTGAAATGATATACAACCGCAGTTTTATTTTTAAATTGCGGATTGAAATGATAAATATCCGTATCACTTGACCATAGGATAGAAAACTATATACAGGCACCGCGGTCTATATATAACTATTTTTAATGAGATTTCTATGGTTTGGATGGAATACGGTTTATAAAAATCTTAAATTTTATACTGAATAAATGTTTTCTTCCATATTTATATACATATGAAGTTGAAAATTTTGAAATAAAAAGGTGTATAAATCTCTTTATTAAAATGGAAGAAAATTTAGAAAATGGAGTTTGATAATTTATATCCTATGTTTAAATGTTAAGTTGGAAATTTTATGATAGTATATTTACAATTGGATTTTTCCCAAAATAAATTGAAATGAATATTCTAGTATAATTTGAATTGGAAAATATATATATTTTATTATTAGAAATTGAAGTCTTATTATTTATGGATTTTATGTGAATGTTCAAAACTAATTAATAGAACATTTGATTTGTTGAAAGAATAAAAATCCAACTTTAGTTGAAATATTAACCCTCAAGATGGATATAAAAATATATAAAATTGGAATGGTTGGGACTTGAAATAATATTTTGGATTATGGTTTTAACATTGAGTAAAGAAATATTCACAAAGCCATGTAAATTATTTTCCGTACAAAGTAACCATAAAGTTAAATCACTTATTTTATATATTGTTGAATATCCAAACCATTTAGTTTTGAAAGTAATGGTTTTAAAAACTATGGATTTCGATGTATTATGTTGAAAGTTAATGTTCAAATATTTGGTTACAAGGAATTATAAATTTTAAAAGTGGCATAATTTTTGGAAAAGATTTATATTTGGGAAATGATATCATTGATTTGGGTTTTATAAAAATAATATCAAAATGAATCTTTTTGGGTTTTAAAGAAGAAATGATATCGTAATATTATGGTTTTGAAATGGATTTTATTTTGGTTTTAAAAGTATAAACTATTTTTAAATGACCGCGGTGTTATAATAACGATTGGTTGGCAAAGAGACCGGGATCGGATATGGACATACTCTCTGTCGATACCGAAAACCACTTTGACTAACCGTGTACGCGGTGGAGATTCCAGAATGAAGTAGGTGGTGGCGACGTTTCCTGTAAGGTAAATACGTGGACCCAACTCCCGTGAGTTGGCATAAGGTGGCTAAAACAGGAGCGATTCTCAGGCCAATGAGGTCATTCCTCTGATCGGACGCTCCTCTTCGATATTATACTTTGACTTGGATTTGATTCAGTGGCCACTTCTATATTTTGATTTTGGGGAGTTAGTCCGAGGTGGGCGGTAACTGCGGCTACGCGTTTCCACCAGCCTGGATAGCAATTGGTATATCTACCCTGGCATTGCCTAGTTGTGCCGTGTCACCTACCATATCGAGCCTTTACTACGAGTTTCTATTTGTGTCGTACCTATGGAGTATCCTCTGGTAGCTTCCCGATCAGGAGGTATTACGGTACTGTATAGACTATTGGCATTTTACGTGTTAAGGTGGAAAATGTAAAGCCTTAACGCTATTTAAAAGTAAGTTTATTTTACAATTAGACACTATTATAATAGCGCAATATACTACATAGTAAATAGTTTAACGGATCCTTAGGAGATGTAAATCCCGAGCATCTCTTGAGTTACTGTATTCATATTTAATTCTGTTTATTTAACTCACATAAGATTTTCTAGTCTGACTCGAGTGTTTTTGTCTTTTCAAATTCGCTCGGGTCAGTCCGAGCGTTTCAGGATAGCAGATTTTAGCATTGGAGGACGAAGACGAAGAATCAGTATTATTTTACATATAGTATTGCACCACACTCTTTCTATTCCGCTGCATTGCTTGTATTGGTATGTATAACTCTGATATTTATTGTAAAAGAAGAATCAAGCTTTTGTAAACTGTTTATGAAACTGTATATTTGTTATTATATTTTATCCTTCCGCTGTGAGATTCTATTTTCATTTTATTTCTTCTCCATTTTTCTTATTTACCCCATAACAATCCGCCCTTGCGTATGCTTTGAATTGGGACAAGTGTCGGTTTAAAGTGTGCGAAAAGAGTGGACGTTACATCTGGTATCAGAGCTTTGGTTTAGCGATAAACCTTGGCTTTGTGGGGTTTGACTCTTTGTTAATAGGGTAGAAATATCCTATGGGAGTCGCTGAGTGTATATATATGAGAGAGCGTATTTGTTAGTATTAATAAAAAGATTTTTATATTATGTTAATCTGTTCCGCTTTGTATTTATAAATTCTGGTTGATGCATGGGACGCTATGTCATCAATAGGGATTTCTAAACACTTAATAGGACAGACCGACATAATATTTGTTTTAATATAGGTGAATGAAAGAATTTTGCCTATTATATTTTCTATATATAAAAATATTTTTATAAAGATATGTATATATATATATATATATATATATATATATATATTTGGTTGCTATAGATTGGGTGTTAGGAAAAAAAATATTTTATAATAAATTGAAGCTAAGTTGAAATTATAATAAATCAAATGGGAGATTTTAGAACTTAAGTCCGGGATTTTGAAAATCTGCTTTCAAAGGATTTATGAAATATAATGATTTGGTTTATAAGTATTTTATTATATAAGTATTTAGTATAATTTGGAAGAATTGTTTTAAAGAAGATTTTGGAGAGAATAAATTTTGTACTTTCCTCTCTGTCGCTGGAAAATAATTTCGGTGATGGCGGCCGCATCATCGACTTTCATTTTCGGGTTTCGAAGAGGAAAGGCTACTGTAGTGAATTCTACTACAGATTTATTTGAAATTTTCTATAAAAAAAATTCTTTTATTGCTCTAACTATAATTAGAGATATTGAGTTGTAAGAACTTATTTATCTATTATTTGAAAATAAATTGAAATTTAACCCGGTACTTAATTCTAAATTTTTCTGTTAATTAATTGTTTAAAATTTGTTAGTGAAATAAAAGTTAAGTAATAAATGAATTGAAACCTCTAATTGAAATAAGAGAATAATTGCAAAGCTATAAAGATGAATTTGCATACATATGAGACAAAGAGTAATATGGATAAACATTAAATTTAATTAAAAGAATGGAGATTAAACTTGTATAAGTTCAATTGCAATTTCCTTAACATAAATAACTTACCCAAATATAAAAGTTGAAGTGTTAAATGAGAAACTGGAATTGAATATTTTACAAGTAGGAATTTAGGAAAAATGAAGTATTCAATAAATTACTGTTATAATAAGAATTTAATGGTATAAACTTAGGTTATAATTGAAATTTTACTGAAAAGGGTTAAGAATTATTAATAGATGATATGAACCTAAGTATATAAAATGAAATTCAAAATAAGAATTGATTGTATGATTATTGACTTAAGTATGTTTTAATTTTCCCTATTCTAATATAATGGAAAATAGGAAAAATTAAATGACTGCAATTCATAGTCAATGGATAAATAAAAACTTCCACTTATAAGAATGAATGTTAGCAGATTTAGAATTTAAGGGAAATCTTACAAGTGAAGAGTAAGGAAATGAAGATATTCAAATAATTGTTGTTATTAATGAGAATTTATTTTATAAACTTAAGTAATAAAAAGGAAATACAAATATAATGAATTTTGTGATAGTTGGAAAATAAAACTTGTAAGAAACAAAGAAATTCCTCCATAAATGAAGGAAAGAAAATTTAACCACTGAATTATGAAATAAATGTATAATAAGCTATCTTGATGTTGGTTTGAATTGTTTGGTTGATGTATGATTTCAAAAATTTGAACCCGAACAACTGATTGTTTGTTGGATTGAACGACTGTTTGTTGTGGTGTGTCCTGTTTGTTAAAATGTATGGTTGTTGCAATTGATTGGATATGAAGGATTGAATCTACCCAAACATTTCACTATAAAATAAATATTCAACTTTTAGATTATATAAGTGAATACAGGTGATGGAAGCCACTGTTATTGCTTTGGTTCCATAAAAATATAAGCGTATTGCCCGACAAATAGGTACGTTTTCGGATTACGTTTAAAGCGCTGTTTTATATATTTTCCCATGTGGGATATTTTATTTGGATAATATGTGTAATATATTTGTATACTTGGATATTATATTTTCTCCAGAGTCCCTCCGTACAAAGGAGACTCTGCCAAAATTTTCAGAAAATTTTGGACTTAGAATTTTGTGAAAATATTTTTCCAACTTTAATAATTCAAGTATTAAAGGATATAATGATTATAAAACAAGTGTATTTCATTAAAGGGAATTAATCCAGTAAAATATTGTTTATAAGTTAATATTTGAAATAAGATGCACTATTTTATTCTTCCTTCTCCCTTCTTTTCCTTTTCGGGGACGAAAAGTTTTGAGTGGGGGAGAGTGTAACGACCCGTGAATTAATAATATTTAATAAATTAATTTGATATAAATTTTAATTTGTTTAAGAATAAATGTAGAAATTGATATAGTGATTGTAATTTAATGTTGACAATTAAATACTTATATGGCATGGATTGAATTAACGTAAATTGGTGGGTGGCTATTAGTTATAATTAGCTGATTAAATGGTATTAATGAAATGATAACTGGATTGGATTGCAATTTAATAAACATTAGAAAATTTATTAAGTGAACTAAATTTGTTAAAGTTCATAAGTTGTGTAATTCAATTTAGTAGAAACTCTAAATGTATAAACGAAGATTTAAATAAACGCTAAATTAAACTATGTGAATGGGTGATTTATGTGGATTGAGGAAATTTGTAATTTAATAAATGAATGCACTAAGTATGTAGAAATTTATGCACCAAAATATTTTCATTTATAGGATTATTGCAGAGTGTACCCATTTATCTAATGTATATAAATGAATCTAATTAATTATTTTGGTTATTGTTGTGTCTAGCCAATAAAAGGAGAACTTTCAGACAATAAATTTATAAACGAATAAATTTATAGAAACGTAGTAACGGAAGAGTGGATATTATAGTAACGTAAACGTATTGTAGGGTAATAATTAAGTATAGGCTTGTAAATTAGATTTTATGACGATAAATGTGGATAATGCAAATTGTCACAATTTGATTTAAAGTTAATTTTAAGAAACAAACAAATGTTGAATCTGTGATTGTAGTACAAATATTAACTTGAATGGTGTTCATTAATACAAAGATGTAATTAGTAAGATAGTAATAATTTATGCCTGTAGTGAAAAGAAATCTAATAGAGACATAAACTCTAATTATATAAAGGAGTATAGATCTGAACAAATTTATGAAGATTGATAAGGACAGTGTTTGTAATCAAGTTTGGTTATTGATATTTGAAAGATAGAGATGTGTAAATACGCTAATGAATTTATAATGGGAAGGAATGTAGAATGAAAAGAATATATATAATAAAAAGCAATTGATTCAATTAAGGGAATTAAATTATAATAAATGGTCATTTAATAAATTTAACGTTCTGTGAGAAATCATAATAATTGTGTAAAATCAGTACAAGTTGGAAATGCATAAACCTTAATAAACATTCTAACTTAATAAATTTATGCAAATGTGGGAATTAGTTATAAGCGTGTAATTATGGGTATGATAACAATTAGTATAAAATACCTATATATTGGAAACACATTTGTAAAGCATAATTAATTGAGTTGGTGAATTGGGAATGAATTCAAAGTATATAAACATTTATGTTATATAAATAAGAATTAATGCAGTAGCTAAATTTGTGAAATCTAAATCTATGGAACAAAGGGTGTAAGATCTTTTCTGATGGAAATTAACGTTACAGGTAGTGTAAATTCCTATTTTAATAAGACTATGGGTTATAGTAAAGATTTTAAATCAAGATTTGGCTACGTGAATAAAAAGAATGAAGGTAATTGAGTTATTGCAATTAAGAAAATTTAAACGTTTATTTATACGTTAAGTAAAACTTAAGTTGGGATTTAAAATATTTGTGTATATTAATTTCATGCATTTGGCTATAATGGATTTAATAATAAAAATGAAACAGTGAAATCAAATGGATATAAAGATTTCAATTATACCTTGAAATTCATATTCACCATAAAAGGTTAATTGGAACCAAAGTAGTTAATATAGGAATCAAGCCTTATTTATCAATTTGGATTTATTGCAATAGTTAATTCCATAAAAATAAAGTTAAAGCTAATTCAAATTTAGTTGGACCATTGTTGATATAACTTTAGAAAGCAAGATTTTATTTATAATTTGAATATTAAATCCAACAAAGGGTATTTACTACAAATAAAATAGAATTAAACGTAAAATATTACGTTATTGAATTTAAAATGGAATTTGTAAACAATTGAGTGAATTTATCAAACTTATAATGTTGAATTCGTTAAGATTGGAATTAAAAATAGTAAAGAAGAATGAGGGAAGAATAATTTGAAAACATAGCAATAGATATTAATGTAAGGTTACCTTAAATAAGTTAAGGCAAACCAATGGAGAATAATGTAGATACCTTTATAATACGATGTTTGTGTGTAAAGGAAATGGGAATAAAGTTATTAATAATTTGGAATTTTATTTATGGTAAAAAGTTTATTTGCAATCAAATGAGTTGGAATGGAAGTCAAATCTATTTATCTAATTGGATTTAAGTGAGAGTATAAGAGTATATGATTTAATAATTGGGTTTTGCGAATAAAACTTATAATTCCCAAATAATAAGAAAACGCAGAAATTAACACTGCAAAATTGATATGCTTATAAATTTTAATTCACATCCAAGCTTGGAAAACCATTTGGGATTGTTTGAATTATATAAGTCACAAAATTTGGCCAATATTAGAAGTTGAAACATAAAAACTAGATTTATAATTTATTTTAATTTATTTAATAAATATTAAAAATAGCCATTTTTGGGCCATAGTTTATTCCGTACGTTCGCGTATCCAGTCTAGCTACCCTACCTCTAGCCTATCTATAAATATACAGTTATAAACCCTAGCTCCCTTCTTTTTTCATCTGTTGTACGTTCATTTTCTTCAACCTTCTTTCTTCCTCAATGTATACATCTCAGATCCAATTTCAAATTGCAAAATTCAGTGAAAATTCAAACACCTCAGAAAATTTTCAAAAAAAATTATGTTGATGTTTTCGATACGCGTAATCTCATGGTGAAATTCGTTTTTCAATTGGAGCTGTCATTCATCCAGAATAAATTCAAACAGCCCCAAAACCGTTCATCATCATCGCACAAAACTTCATCGGATCGAGAAACGGTTTCTGGGTATTGGAGAGGGGACTGAGGGGGTTAGATCTATATGGTTCGTTGGTCGAATCGACGGTCGGATTTTGGTCAAAAAGGGACGTGTTGGGTTCGTTTCTCTCTGTTGCGTGCAAATTGGTGCCTGCGCGTGAAGCCTGGGAGAGAAGGTGACGTGGCGTAGTAAGTTGTTAATTGTGTGTCGTTTCTATTTATTTTTCAATTTGAATTCAATCATCATTTTTCGCCATAACTTTCACATACGAAGTCGGATTCACACGAAATTTCTTTTGTTAGGATCGTAATTTAATTCCGGACTTGATGACGCTGGTTTGGACGAATTCCGAGACGGGCGAATTTTTGGGTTTAAATCGAATTTTAAATTCGATTTAAATTCAAAAGGTGAGTGTTTTAACCCACTCACAATTACTAGAAGCTTTTATGTTTGTTAAATAAGTTTTAGAAATGAATAGAAATTTATTTATGGGTATCTGGCATGTTTATTTCATTCATATCTGTTGAATTGCATTTTATTAAATTTAACTGTTAATTTAATTGATTTATTGCGTATTAATTGACTGTTGGAAATTATTGTTGCATATGAATTGCTAGTTAACAGTTGTATAAATTATTACTGAATAAACTGTTAGATTAATAGTTGATAAATTTAATTTGAATAAACTGCCAGTTATCACCTGTTATATATGATCACATATATAATTGTTATTGATTGATATTGATCGATGTGTGATTGGATGATGGATGTGTTGTTGAATGAATGTTTTATTTGGATATCATTAAACTGCAAGTTAGTATGCATTTACATTTCATTCGGGATTGCGGTTTGAAATGATATACAACTGCAGTTTTATTTTTAAATTGCGGATTGAAATGATAAATATCCGTATCACTTGACCATAGGATAGAAAACTATATACTGGCACCGCGGTCTATATATAACTATTTTTAATGAGATTTCTATGGTTTGGATGGAATACGGTTTATAAAAATCTTAAATTTTATACTGAATAAATGTTTTCTTCCATATTTATATACATATGAAGTTGAAAATTTTGAAATAAAAAGATGTATAAATCTCTTTATTAAAATGGAAGAAAATTTAGAAAATGGAGTTTGATAATTTATATCCTATGTTTAAATGTTAAGTTGGAAATTTTATGATAGTATATTTACAATTGGATTTTTCCCAAAATAAATTGAAATGAATATTCTAGTATAATTTGAATTGGAAAATATATATATTTTATTACTAGAAATTGAAGTCTTATTATTTATGGATTTTATGTGAATGTTCAAAACTAATTAATAGAACATTTGATTTGTTGAAAGAATAAAAATCCAACTTTAGTTGAAATATTAACCCTCAAGATGGATATAAAATTATATAAAATTGGAATGGTTGGGACTTGAAATAATATTTTGGATTATGGTTTTAACATTGAGTAAAGAAATATTCACAAAGCCATGTAAATTATTTTCCGTACAAAGTAACCATAAAGTTAAATCACTTATTTTATATATTGTTGAATATCCAAACCATTTAGTTTTGAAAGTAATGGTTTTAAAAACTATGGATTTCGAAGTATTATGTTGAAAGTTAATGTTCAAATATTTGGTTACAAGGAATTATAAATTTTAAAAGTGGCATAATTTTTGGAAAAGATTTATATTTGGGAAATGATATCATTGATTTGGGTTTTATAAAAATAATATCAAAATGAATCTTTTTGGGTTTTAAAGAAGAAATGATATCGTAATATTATGGTTTTGAAATGGATTTTATTTTGGTTTTAAAAGTATAAACTATTTTTAAATGACCGCGGTGTTATAATAACGATTGGTTGGCAAAGAGACCGGGATCGGATATGGACATATTCTCTGTCGATACCGAAAACCACTTTGACTAACCGTGTACGCGGTGGAGATTCCAGAATGAAGTAGGTGGTGGCGACGTTTCCTGTAAGGTAAATACGTGGACCCAACTCCCGTGAGTTGGCATAAGGTGGCTAAAACAGGAGCGATTCTCAGGCCAATGAGGTCATTCCTCTGATCGGACGCTCCTCTTCGATATTATACTTTGACTTGGATTTGATTCAGTGGCCACTTC
Organism: Allium cepa; assembly: GCA_030765085.1. Taxonomy (NCBI): domain Eukaryota; kingdom Viridiplantae; phylum Streptophyta; class Magnoliopsida; order Asparagales; family Amaryllidaceae; genus Allium; species Allium cepa. The sequence continues at coordinate 622,950,353 of CM060942.1, forward strand.
TATATTTTGATTTTGGGGAGTTAGTCCGAGGTGGGCGGTAACTACGGCTACGCGTTTCCACCAGCCTGGATAGCAATTGGTATATCTACCCTGGCATTGCCTAGTTGTGCCGTGTCACCTACCATATCGAGCCTTTACTACGAGTTTCTATTTGTGTCGTACCTATGGAGTATCCTCTGGTAGCTTCCCGATCAGGAGGTATTACAGTAATGTATAGACTATTGGCATTTTACGTGTTAAGGTGGAAAATGTAAAGCCTTAACGCTATTTAAAAGTAAGTTTATTTTACAATTAGACACTATTATAATAGCGCAATATACTACATAGTAAATAGTTTAACGGATCCTTAGGAGATGTAAATCCCGAGCATCTCTTGAGTTACTGTATTCATATTTAATTCTGTTTATTTAACTCACATAAGATTTTCTAGTCTGACTCGAGTGTTTTTGTCTTTTCAAATTCGCTCGGGTCAGTCCGAGCGTTTCAGGATAGCAGATTTTAGCATTGGAGGACGAAGACGAAGAATCAGTATTATTTTACATATAGTATTGCACCACACTCTTTCTATTCCGCTGCATTGCTTGTATTGGTATGTGTAACTCTGATATTTATTGTAAAAGAAGAATCAAGCTTTTGTAAACTGTTTATGAAACTGTATATTTGTTATTATATTTTATCCTTCCGCTGTGAGATTCTATTTTCGTTTTATTTCTTCTCCATTTTTCTTATTTACCCCATAACAATCCGCCCTTGCGTATGCTTTGAATTGGGACAAGTGTCGGTTTAAAGTGTGCGAAAAGAGTGGACGTTACAGAGCAGATGTTTTTTTTTTTTTCGTTTTCTAATGCGATCGATTAAGAAATGAAGGGTTCGGCCATTTTTTTTTAGATCTGGGTTTCGAGATTTTTTTTTTCTCTTCGGCTGTTGGTTTATATTCTTTTCTTTTGGCTTCCAAGGCAAGGCTTGGCAAATAATATAAAAGAAAGGTTCTACTCTTATTTTATTATTACTTAAACAAGACTTTGAACTGATTGAACGATGGAAAGGAATATTGCATGTCGGCTGAGACTGGTTCAGTGATTCGAAATGAACTCCAAAAGTTTTGATGTGAGATGTATTTGACTAGTTGAAGTATTATATTTAAATTCCGAATTGGCTATTATCAATTTAATTTTCAACGCGTTCATCTATCGTATGATCACACGACAACCCTAAACACTACCAAATTTAAAATCAAATAATAATCAATATTACGGATCTAATGGAACTGGTTTCGTTGAAATCCGAGACTGTGCCTGGAAGGGCTATTTTTAAATTCAATTGAAAACGATAAAATTTACACAACTGAACAGTTCACCGTTAAATTTAAAATTTAAAACTTTTATTATCCTTAGTGTTATCAACATAAATTTAATAAGCCTTCAAATTATTTATAACAGGATTAAAATCTCAGGTTTCATATTTTATCCAATTCAAATTATTTAATTCTATAATTTAATTATCAAATAAATTATGATATTCGTAATTTAAGTTGATAATTAACCTTTAATTAATTTAAAATCAATTAAATATTCCGATTTTAAATGCTAGAAAATTCCTGGTCGTCACATGATGTGTCTCGAATTCTGATTATTATGGCTTTGTTGATTTTTGTGAGTCCGTTTCGAATTTGGCACTCAGTCGGGCAATCGAGCATTTGGTTAACCTCGTTCTTAGTCCTTAGCCACTCGGTTATCCTTCCACGAGGATATTCACTAAGGAATGAGGTGATTCATTGAGTTCAATTGATATTATCATTTTTGTTTCTTTCGAGATATCCTTTTAGGATGCTTATTTGGTGTTATAATTTGCGGCATTACTTCACTCGAAGTAATGATTGTTGACAGTGTGCCTCTTCTCGTTTGAGAAGAATACCTCACCCTTTTCTTTATATCTTGTTGATCTCATTTGATCTATTATGTGGTGTTAGAATCTTTTCTTAGCTTAACCTTGCATAAATTTCCTTTTGCCACGAGTTGCGAAGGATAACGTTCCTTATATGGCATCCCACGCTCATATGATTCTTGTGAGTGGCTCATGATACCGTTTGGATTGATAAACACTCCATCTCATTCAGTCGATCTTGTGAATCGAGTATATTCAGGGAACATCTCGATGACTCTCTTTTGTGTTTTTGATTTTAGGTATATGTAAAGAATTGTGTTTTCAAATTTTTCAAGAAGAAAAATTAAAGGTATATTTGTAAGAAATTGGATTTGGTTTTTAGGACAAATAAAGATCATTTTGAGAACCAAATACGAGATTCTTCTTTTATAGAAGATGATTTTTGTGTCGGGTTGTCCATCAAGTGCTTTAAGAATTCTGGTCGATGCGCCTGATCAACGTTATCGATGGAAATTTCCTAACGCTGTGATGAGACAATCAGACATGATAAATTAAGTTTTAATAAGACTAAATTTGGTAATAAATTAAAAAGATTTGAGAATAAAATTTTATTCTGGAAGACATATGCGGCCATTGGACCATAGTGGGTTTGGATGAATGGCGAGGTGGTTTTGATCATTTGGTCAAAGCTACAGCCAATCGATAGGGTTATTTATTATAAATCAATAGCGAGGCAATGCCATTGTGATAATTGGAATGTATGATTTTGAAATAGTTATGTTTTATTGTTTAAATGATGAGATAATAATTTTTAAAGAATAAATGCTTATTGAATATTTTATTTTAAAATAAGATATACATGTCAAAGATGGAGTTTAATATGAGGACTTGGATATTTAAAAATAAAGAGTAGTAAATTTTAAAATTTTATCTTAAGAATTGTTGTAATGAAGTTATAATTCTCTCGAAAATTTAATTTTGGAATAAAAGGGGAATATGAGTTTGAAATTATTTGTCATTTTATAAGAACCATAGGAAGGAGTTTGGAAAATTTCCAAGTGTTGAAAATTGAGATTTTGAATTTAAAGGCAATGAATTTTCGAACTTTAAGAAGTTCGATTGTAAACAAAAATTAAGATTATGGTTTTGAAGATAATGAATTTCGAACTTTAATAAATTTTGATTATAAATAATAATTTATATCTATTGTGTTCCTTATGATTGTCTTACCTTAGTGCAACAGCCTAACGACTAGCTTTTTGCGGTCCTCTGAGTAAGGTGATCTTTGAAGTAAACATCTCTCATCGGGTCTTCTTACTTCAACGGTTGTTATCTTAATATCATTATGACTCCTTCCATAGTGACATATGGAAAATCATCAGTTTGTGGCTGGAGTTTGGATAAAGCGATGCTAAATCCCAACTCTATTCGAGAAACTTTTGTGAAATCGTTCTCCTTCGATAGATTTTTAAATAACACCATGTTGTGTTTTCGTTTCGAAAGAGAGATACTTTCAAAATCATGATGAATTGCTCAAGAAATTCAAGGACCGGCAAATCCTAGTATTTATACTTAGGAAAATCATTGAATTTACCGAGAAATTTTGTCTTGGCCTTCTTTCGTCTTGAGTAGAGAGTGGGAATTTTGATCTCGTGTTTGTCTATCCTCCATTTGATTGATGAAATTAAAATACTGAATACAAAATCTTCTCTAAAAATTGCGAGCATGCAATTTTGTTAAGGGGGAAGTCTATAACGACCCAGTTTGGAGATTACTTGTATATATTAAATTATAATGGAAGTTATAAATTAATTTTGAATTAAAATATAATTGAAGATTTCAAATTTTTATTTGGAATAAACAATGAATTTCGTAAATAAAATGGGAAAAATAAAGTTTGAAACTTTGTTTTGTTTATTTGGGAATAAACATGGGATCGAATAATAAATGGATAAATATTTGATTTACATAAATTGAATTATTGGGTATTTATTAGTTGGAGCTAATAGATTGATGTATTTCAGCATTAAATTGTTGAAATAAATCTAGAGTAATGGAGGCAAAGTTTTAAAAACCTTATTTTGAGAAGTTGGAGTGAAAATAATCAATTTGTAATGTTATTGGGTAAATACAACAATATTGGGAAAAAATTATCAATATTAATCTTTTATTTAATTTAAAATGAGAAATACGAAGATAATATGTGTTTTATTCTAATAAAATATGAAATATTATTTGGAAATATTATTTTGATGATTCAATTAAGTTAAAATGGTTTATTGTAATTTATTTGACAAAATAATTTTTGAACTAGTTGTGCTTTAAAATCAATGTTTTTACACTAAAACAGTGTAAATTGTAAAATATTGTTAAAAATAAGGTTTTGTTGTCAAAATATCTTTTTATAATTAAAATAATTTTTTTTTAATAATAAGTCCATTTGCATACAAATAAGATGTATACATTTCAGTTTCCTTTAAAATGAAGAAATGAGAGAATATGATGATAATATAGAATAAAAATGAACACTGCCTTGTAATTTCCACGAAGTATAATTACTTTTGGGCTTTTAGGTTAGGGTCAGGTCCATTCTCCATTAATCTTGAGGCTTCTGGTAATTGAGAAACTAATCGTATGTTAGATTTCTCCTTCCTTCTCAACCAAGTTTACAGTAAAGCAACAATAGAAAAAAATGGTAGCCTCCATCTAAATTCATTTTTCCACTCAAATTGTTAAAAATCAAAGAAGATAATCGCTAAATTAGATAATAGAAGTTATTATAGGTTCTTCCAAGCAATCTCTCCACCAAAAGCTAGTATCTTGACTCTGGAATTATCTGATACTTTGCTAAATCATCGAGGTGAGTGCAAGCTCACAAATTTGCTAGCTGAAAATTATAATCTTGTGAAAAAAATTTGTTTGAGATTTAAGATGAAATGAATTTTGCCATCACTCTTCCGTTTATTAACCAAATTCAATAATTTTAGATGTTCTGGAAATTTTAGACATAGAGCTACAAGTTTCTTGTTTTGAGTTTTTTATAATTTTGATGTTTGCTTGATCAAAATCGTGCTTGTTTGTTGATGTCCATAGAAAAAATCGACAGCAACAATAATCATAGGCCCGAGAATTGTATTGGCCATAGCTCTATCGTTTCTTAACTAAATTCAATAATTTTGGATGTTCTGGTAAGCGTAGATCTTGTATAACAAGTTTCATATTTTGAGTTTTCTGAAATTTTGAAGTTTGCTTGGTCGAAATTGTGTTTGTATGTTGTTGTCCTAAGTGCAAAATGACAGCAATAACAATCATCGACCTTAGAATTGTATTATCTCATTTTTGCTCTCATTCTCATTTGGTTTTGAGGTTGTTTTTGAGATATTTTGATAGCTGCCTATCAATATGCTAGCTATATCGGGAGAATTTGAAATTCAAATTTAAATGGAATTTGAATTGATTTTCGGATAAATTTGAACTGAATTCGTATTGAATTCAGGTTATCAGTTTTGAGATATCCTTCTTAGTTTTTATTGTTTTCAAGAGTGGTTTTCACTAAACCATTTTTGAAATATATGGACATTTCAAATTATTATTATATAATATTTTAAAATTATTTTTCTAAATAAGAATGTATTTATTTCCTATAATAAAGAAATTTCAAATATTGGTTTTAATAATCATTTTTGAAAATTCGTTTTAAATTCCTATTTTTCTCTAATAAAATTATTTTATATATAAAATTACTAATTTTTATGAATTTCGGACATTTGAGAAAGATAATAAAACGGTAAAGTAAAACATGTGGTATAGGACCATGGAATTTCTTTTGTTGCTTAATATCGAACTTATATGATCGAAATCATTTCGATGAACTGTTTGAGACGATTTAAGATGTTATTAAATTTTTAGGTAGATTATATGGACCGAGAACTCCAATTTAGGAGTATCTTCGATGAAGGACCATTTTTAGATGTATTTCTTAATAGTCGATGAAATGAGGCGAATTAAGAGCTAGAAATTCCTATTTGGAATTATGGTTATAAATACCAATCAAGATGTTATTTTTACTTTCCAATGAGATGAGATAAGCTTCTTTATGATGATTTTACGATGTTGAGATGTATTATGATGGCTTTTACTCATCGATGATAGGAGATAAGTCACGATGCCATTAGTACTCTTCAATGAGATAAGACGAGTAGGGTGTTGTATTTACTCGCCGATGAGATGAGGCAGAGTATATTTTCACGATGTTTATGATGTTTTACGAATGTGGCACCAACGGCTAGTAAACCATTAGGTGCGAACATATGGTATGGACGTACATTAACGCCTATTGGGTTTCTATCCGAGAAGTTGAAGCACATTCACGATGTTTACTTGTACTATAGACCACGAGTACTCAATTGGAGAAGTTGGAATACGATTCCATAATTGAACCGAAGTGCAAGTGAGTAATTGATAACGTTAGGAGTATGCCCTAGGGGCAATTATTTAATTTGTTACATATATTTTACTCGATAACCAATCTTGTTCGAAATAAAAAGTGTTTTCTTTCTGTTATATATATACTTAGTATAATGTGTTGTATTAATTAATTAATTTAATTAAAATTATATTTAATAGGAAATCCATAAATGATATGTTTTTTTATAGTAGTTACAAAGTGTTGTGTCCGTAAGTAACTTATCATAATGAAAATAAATGTACCATTTTAAATATTCCTATTAAAGATGCATCGAGACTGGATATTGATGTATCTATTGAAACTAGAGTATGTAATGCTCTCAAAATGTTGGGCGGTGTTTTACTCATGACTACTAGGGGAACCTAGGGATACATGCTGATAGTTATTGGATAATTATGGAATGACTCACTTGCTAGTTTTCCATTGGTTAATATTACTTTAGTCAAAAATAAAATACTAATGTGATTTATTTACATAGTTCTCTCGACTTGAGAATATTATGGAACTTCAACATTAAAGCTCAACTTTGGTTATACTCAAATCATGGCGCGATGTCCATCGAGTGACTATAGTTGCGTTGAGTGGAAGTATCGAAAGTGCGGCACTATTCAAGAGAAGATTCATCTCCTCGGTTATATAGGATTAGTATCATGGTCAACTCAATTCAACTGAAAGTCAAAGTCTTTGGCCAGAGCATATCGTTTAATAATAATTTTTATTATTGAATCAAGGGTTTTGTATTTGGACTACAGAGTTGAATGTGAACGATATTTAAAGCCTGACCATTACCAAAATTTCATAAGTTCAAAGCGATGTAGCTCTAACGAAGAGAACTAGTGTAAATAAATATCACAACTAGGTAACGCTTAACCAAATAAATTGGATTGTACCAAAACTAAGTAACAAATATGGCCAAAATGTCACAACACTTACTAAGTGACATGTGAATGTTAATATTCGAATAGTTTGATATTAATCGCTGACCAAATTTACACTTGATTAGTCATACAATCGAAATGATGAATTCTCTTTTGATCAAACGATTTAATTAGTTTATAATTATTATAAATTAATAAAATTTTGATTATGATTTAAGGAATAAATATTAATAAATATATTTATAACAATTATAAATATATCAATGTTTGTACAATATCGATAAGCGATTGAATTAGATGTAAATATACTTTTTTCATTGAGCTTAAATGGGTTTTATGTCCATCATGGTAGGTGAAATTTTGGTTGCAGCATGGACATAGGGCGGCTCAAATAAGGCTTGTAGTGCTTGATTTTGGATGGCTTGGATAAAGGGAGAAATAGTATGAGATGAGATCTACTCTTTTCTCTTTTATGTGCACTATTTTAGCATCCCTAACTCTAACTAGATAAGATCTTTGGTTGCCTCTTCGTCCATCCTTTACTAGCCTAAATTGTACCAAAGCATCTCCATCAATATAAACTCAATTCAAGTCAAATTCAATCGCTATTTGATAGCTGAAGGTCAACGATTCAAGGATTAGCAGTCTGGCGAATCAAAAAGCTTATAAGATGAGAGATTTCATTACAAGGTGTTCTACAAGGCATTGATTCTGAGACATATTATTCATTGTATTGTAACATATAACTTTAGATTAATATTTCATTATATATATTTATATATTGTTAGTTATGTGAAATTCTTATATATATTGCTGTTGTCACAATCCAGATTGGTTATATGTATGTATTCACTTAAAAAACAATTTTTTTATATATGTCAGATGTGTACAGCCAAATTTTTTAAATACAATAATAATAACATTATATATATACAATTATATGTCTTTTAATTTTTATATATAATTCATATTCAATCATAATATCATTCTATGGGAATAATCGATTCTATAGTTTTATGCACTTATATTTATAATTTTCAATTGCTACAAAATAGTTTTTATAGTTTTTAATTATTATTTAATATTACTTAAAACAATATACTATCCAAATAAATCGTATAAACTAAAATATATTCCAAAAATTACTTTTTAAATTTTATAAACCTGTTTCATCATGAGTGAAGCTCTCGATTAGAAAATGAATAGTAAAAAGTCAATTTTGCTATTTTTTAAAATTATTACAATTCACAGTCGAAAAACAATTAATTAATGAAAAAATAGATTTTGATAGAAAAAATTATGAATTTTTTTCTAAACTTTAAAATATCATATAAGATTCTTTGGAAATTTAAAAGTTAAATAAAATATTTCATAGATACCGTCTACTAATATTTTTTCTATTTTCGTAAAAAATCAATGTATATATATATATTAATAATGAAAATGAATAAGAAAATTTTATAGTGCTATATTTACGATCTAAAATTATAAAAAAAATATTTTGTCAATTATTATATATAAATATATATTAGATATTATAAATATGTTTATGTACATACATACATATATTATAAAATAAAAAATATTAATTTGTTGTTATAGATATACATATATATTTGGTTTGTAATTCATAAAAAAAAATTGAAATATATTATATGTACATGCATATTATTTAATTCATATTATAATAATATGCATATATATGTATATATGTATATTATATTTGTTTGTGTCAAAATTGGTCACAAACACCTAATTGTCGATAAAAGCACCCGTTTACAATCATAGATCACAGACAGCAAATATGCAGAGAAAATAAATATGAAGAACACTTAAAAAATAAAAAATAAAGCAGTAGGAAAATAATATTTATAGTGGTTCGGTGTTGTAGCTTACGTCCACTTTGAAGGATTTTCTGTTTTATTGATGGTTCTCGTTGGTTACAATGAGTTACAATAGTAGAAGTGAAGTACAGAGATAATCTCGACAGAGTCTGGACGTGCGAGAGCCAAAAAGATCACTTTTCTGAAACTCTTGGACTACTATTTATAGGTATAGGCTACAAATATCTCGCTCAGATCCCGGAAGACCTCTTCTCTCACATGGGTGGGCCTGCACGATCGATCCCCTGACATTTCGACTCGATCCATGATCGATACGAATGAGATTCGTATCAATCCAAATCTTGCCCAATTGAGCCGAGATTGATCATGAACATTCTTGAGGTTGTACGCAAGCTCCTGTGAAAATTTAGTGGGATTTGGACTTGTAGATTGTGAGTTATGATCGATGGAAGTTTGTATTTTTCGATGGCAGCCGAGTTCGCATCGCTTCTTGTTCACATCGCTCTGTTCGTATCGCTCCTAAGTACGTGGTATTTCATGACGCGACGCTAACTTCTTGGATCGATCCACTTTTCATGCCAAGTGACGGGGTCTTCCTTAGGGGTGCATCTTATTCATATCGATCCAGTTGAGTCTTGTTCGCATCCATGGTTGCTGTTCCGTTTCGCGTCGATCAACATAAATGCCATTCGTATTGGTCCATTTTATGTTATTCGCATCGATCGCTGGCCGATCGATACGAATGTAGTATAATAATGAATCGATACGAAATACTGTTTCGATGGGTACAAGTTGGGTGTTGGTTGATCGATGTGAGCAAGCTGAAGACGATGGATGCGCATCAATCCGAGGATGGATGGATACGAAGAGTGCAGTTCTGGATGGATACGAGGCAGAGGTGTTTGATGGATATGAAATTAGTGGCATCCAATGGATACAAATGGAATGGATTTAGCGGGTATGAACCAAATGTGTTTCATTTCAGGCTTTATGGATACGAGCCTGCATGGATACGAACGAGGCCTCGGGAATGGATTCGAATGGGATGGATACGAAAGAGGCGGTCTGATGGATACGAATGAGAGCATTGCTTGACTTGCATCGATCATATCTTGAGCATCTTAACTCCGATTGACTTGAAATTTGAAATGTTGGCTTTCATGGCCTTGCTTGTCATGTCATACCAATTGTAGCTCTCAATCTGGATTCAGAAAAATTTTACCAGTATCCATAGCGAACCTGTATATAGTTGGCATTGGAGGAGAACTGTCTTTAGTTTCCAGTCGATCTCTTGGTGTCACAGCCTTTCCAAAAGATAGGATATCAGTGACCATGCTTATTATCTATGAAAAATCCAGAATTGATCATTATGCAATCGATTGGGTTAAATCCGCCTATATGTGGCCTTGCCTAAGGCGGGTTAACACTTTGCCCACTAAAATATGCATTGCGGTAGGGACGTGTGTTTTGTAGTGTCATATGCTGGATGTTCGCATCCTGTTGACCACCTGTAAAAGAGACTGATAGTCTTACCTAACTGTGAATGACGATCGTTCGAGATCGTATGTCATTCGGGGTGGTATATGTGACCGTTCGAGGTCGTGTGCCGTTCGCGGCGAATAGTGACCACGGTCGGATGCCGTTCGAGGCGAATTGTGACCGTTGGCGGTCGGGTTCTGTTCGTGGAGAACTGTATGTGCCTGGGGCAACTTAGTATCATTAATGTTAGATTTCATGTTCGAGTGAGTTTTCAAACTGTTTGTTATGGCAGTTTATCGTCATCTCAGAGCGTGTCTGGGGACCGTTCGCGATCCCGTACGTGTGCAAGTGACTTGATCGTTATAGAATTATTAAAACCAAATTTACATTCAAATGAGTCTTTCAACAGGACTGCTCAACAAAATCAAGTCCAAATGTGCGAAATAAAAAGCAAAAGCAAAAGCAAAATAGAGACGTCAAAGTGCAAACATGTATACCGATGCAATTAATAGTCATATAAGAGCATGCCCAAGGATTGCTCGTAATCATGTACATGCGTAAATGAATTAATCACGTTGGTGTGGAGTTTGCCATTTATTCATCATTATTCTGATCAGTTGATGACAAGCTGACGCCTCGAACCGGAGCCACCTTCATTTGATGCAGGCAGTGGTTGCTCTCGTTCCACCGTTGTTGCTCGCCTTCTCACATATTGCGGTAGTTGACCATTCTGGATATGTCCTTCTATCTCATCCCTTAAGTGTTTACAATCATTCGTACTATGACCATTTAGCTCGTGGAATAAGCAATACTTGTGTGATCTTCTTTCACTGTTGGTCGGGTCCCTCCTCATTGGCTTTCGATAAGGAACCTGCCCCCCGGTGTCCTGGTAGATCAGCTCTGAAGTTTCGTTCAACTCTGAATAAGAGGTGAATCTTGGTTCCTTTCACGGCCGCTTTGGTCCATCATCGTTATCCTCGGCTTTCCATTTCCCCTTATCCTTGCCTGAATCTTTTCCTGGCGGATCTTTGCTTTTGACTGCGTAAACATCAACTCCATCTCCTTCCTCTCTCTCAACATTTGCATCTTCGTGCTGTAGGAACCTTTTTTGCTTCATGATAAAACTCTCCTAGATCCATGGGTGGATCCCTTGTCAATGAGTTTTTGAATTTTGTGCCATCAGCTATGCCGAATACAGCTGCCATTAAAACCATGGATAGATCTGGTCGATCCACCGACGCTGTCGTTGCATTGAATCGTGTCAGAAAGTTCCTAAAATATTCCTCGGCTCTTTGCTTCAGTGTCATCAAACTCATCACATTCTTAGGATTTGAAATGTGGACTCTGAGTTGCCTTATAAACTTCTCAGTCAACTAGATCCATGTTCTAATGGAACCGCTCTCCAATTGCCTGAACCATAGTGCTGCTATGTCCGTCAGATATAGTGGTTAGCATCGGTCCATGATCTCCTCTGATGTCCCCAATACTTCCATATGTCGCATATACTTCGTCAGATGAACAACAGGGTCTATTCTTCCATCATACATCTCCAATGTCGGTAGCTTGAATTCTGGTGGATTCCTAGCCTGCCTAATTACGGGAGTGAAGGGGCTTCTGTTAACATCTTCTAGATGTATATTCACTATTCCGCATCTCATGGCTCATTTGACCATCTTCGCCAATCTATCACTGTCGTCTAGCTGCAATCCTTGTCTGTTGCCTCCGATCTGCCCCCCGAATTCTGAGGGAATCTTGGAATCTGCTCTCCTAGACGGGCGTCCATTCCTCTATCATTGCCGTGTTGAATAGCTCCTCCTAGTATCCTCCTAAGATTGGATCAACATGCTCCTGGGGAGTGCTTTCTAGCTTTGGGGCTGCCTCTAATGGTCCCGTTCTATTCTGGATCCTGGTTGTTCCATGCTCCTGATCCTTATCTCTAGCACCACTTGTAGTGGCATACTGTTGACTCTGCACTCTTGCTTGTCCAATCCGTTGGAGTAGGTTTTGCATTATCTCTACTTGCCTTTTAATCATTCCCTCCTGCATAGCTTCCAGCATCATCTCCATCTCGTCTTGAGTGATGAAGATTAAGGCTTGATTCGCTCCTGTGGAAGCCTCCTGACTTCCTTCATGTTGGCTTCTTTCTACTCTCGGTCACCTTACTGATTAATTCACCATAGCTTTCCAGATCCAAAGTTTAAGTTGTAGAATTCTTGAGTACTTCTCGGTGAAAGCACCAAAATGTTTGTGCCAAAATTGGTCGCAAACACACAATTATCGATGAAAGCACCCGTTTACAATCACCGATCACATATAGCAATATGTAGAGAAAATAAATGTGAAGAACACTCAAAAAATTAAAAGGAAAGTAGTAGAAAGACAAGATTTATAGTGGTTCGGCGTTGTAGCCTTCGTCCACTTTGAATGATTTTTTGTTTTATTGATGGTTTTCACTGGTTACAATGAGTTACAATAGTAGAAGTGAAGTACAAGATAGTCTCGGTAGAGTTTGGACATAAGAGAGCCAAAAAAAATCCCTTTTCTAAAACTCTTGGACTGTTATTTATAGGTATAGGCTACAAATATCTCGCTCAAATCCCGAAAGACCTCTTCTCTCACCTGGATGGGCCCACACGATCGATCCCCTAACATTTTGATTCGATCCATGATCGATACGAATGACATTCGTATGGATCCAAATCTTGCCCAACTGAGACGAGATCGATCATGAACATTCTTGAGGTTGTACGCAAGCTCTTGTGAAAACTTGGTGGCATTTGAACTTGTAGATTATGAGTTATGATCGATGCAAGTTTGTATTTTTCGATGGCTGCCAAATTCGCATCGCTTCTTGTTTGCATCGCTCCTAAGCACTAGGTATGTGAAGACGCGACACTAACTTTTTGGACCGAACCACTTTTCATGCTGAGTAATTGGGTCTTCCATAGGGGTGCATCTTGTTCGTATCGATCCAGTTTAGTGTTGTTCGCATCCTTGGTTGTTGTTCCATTTCGCATCGATCAACATAAATGCCATTCGTATCAGTCCATTTTATGTTATTTGCATCGATCGCTGGTCGATCGATACAAATCTGGTATAATAATGAATCGATACGAAATAAAGTTTTGATGGGTACGAATTGGGTGTTGGTTGATCGATGCAAACAAGCCGAAGACGATGGATGCACATCAATCCGAGGATGGATGGATACAAAGAGTGCAATTCTTGATGGATACGAAGTAGAGGTGTTTGATGGATATGAAATTAGTGGCATCCAAGGGATACGAATGGAATGGATTTAGCGGGTACGAACCAAATGTGTTTCACTTGAGGCTTTATATATACGAGCCTGCATGGATATGAATGAGGCCTCGGGGATGGATCGAATGGGATGGATACGAAGGAGGCGATCTGATGGATACGAATATGACCATTGCTTGACTTGCATCGATCTTATCTCTAGCATATGAACTCCGATTGACTTGAAATTTGAAATGTCGGCTTTCATGGCTCTACTTGTCGTGCCATACCAATTGTAGCTCGATATGGACTCAGGCAAAATTTACCAGTATAGCGAATGCGTATATAGATGGCATTGGAGGAGAACCGTCTTTAATTTCCAGTCGATCTCTTGGTGTCACGACCTTGCCAAAAGGCGGGATAAAAATAATCATGCTTATTATCTATGAAAATCCAACATTGATCATTGTGCAATCGATTGGGTTAAATCCGCCTTCATGTGACCTTGCCTAAAGGCGGGTTAACAATATTCATATAGATAAATATAAATACATATTTTAAATATTTTCATTTGCACAAAATTATTTAAACCAAATTAACATATATAAATAATATTTATATATGTAACAAGTTTAAATACATACATATATTTGGACAAATACAATAAATATCGGACGAGCTAACGTGACTGTTGCGATGTAAATACGAACATCTATACACGGGCATTTTACACCATGCCCAGGCTATCATGTTACACATGCACACACATACATATATGTACATGATACATCTGTGTATATTTATATCTAGTGATGTATAAATTAAAATAAAACCATATAATTTGTAACTTTAAATAAAATAAGAGATTTTGTTTAAATGAAATTTAGAAATGTTCTAAATAAAGTAGACTTCATCGGCCTTATATATATCAAATAAGGAAAATAAAATAATATTCACTCATAGCTTCCATTGCACGCTGACCCAGTTCCAACAAATAGTACATTTAACATATAAGACTAATTTATATAAATTTTCAGCCATTACATCTTATGGCTTTTCATTTTATTTAGTTGACTCAATTCCACATACGCATATGACATTCCCCATCTAACCGAAGTAGACCATAACTACATGAGTATATATATAAATATACAAGTCCATAGTCCTATATGGGGCTAAGATACAATCCCTGCTAGTATCCGTAACCTAAAACCTTATTAAGATCCAGCATTAACGCGGTATCACGTTCGTATAGAACTACATCTGATACTAAGACTACCCATACTCCACTATGCATGGGGTGGGGAACCAAAAATGTCTGTTGTGGACTTAGCTCCGCAGACTATTGTAACACCTCATAAATTTAATAAAAAATAAGTAAATCGCATAAATTAATTAAATAAAATAAGACTGAAAATGGAAATCTAGCAAAAGTCAAAATCTGACCACGAAGATTATACTGTTGCGTTCATGGAGATTTTTTGATTAATTTCCATATATAATATGTTGAAAACGGAGCTCAAAAGAAAAAGTTACAGACATTTGAAATTTTTGAGTTTAAAATAATTTAAATAGAGTTCAAATTCAAATAAATAAATTATCTTAAATTTGAAATTTGAAAGTTAACATCAATTAGACTTGAGGGTGAAGTAAACGTTTAGAATTAACGTTAATGTTAAGTGTAACAAAGGAAGAAAATTAATATAAAACAACCGCACAAAAATCTTCCTAAAACATGCGTGATAGTCGACCACTCCATAGGACCTGTTAGCGGTCAACCGATAGGGTAGGGCGGTCGATAAATAAAGGCAAGTGTCAGCTAAGGTTTTTGCACTTTGAACATTCGGATTTTTGTAATTTTTAACCAATCTAATCCGACAGTCCTGATGCATTCCAACCACTATAAATGAAAGCCTAACTCCTCACTTTCATTCATAAATTATTTTGGTAGTCTAGCGAAGCTTTATCAATTCCTCTCTTCAAAAGATTCAAAAAGTTTCTTTGGTGTTTTCGGTAAGGAATTGTATATGTTTATTGTTTATTTCTAATCCTTTTCTTCTCCAACTCCTAAATTTATAAATCTAATCTGTATGCAATTCCCTTATTGAATATTTCTAAAAAAAGAGATTCGAAGGAGATAACTGTAATTCTATCAAATCCAAAAAGGTTAAGGGCTACAGGGAGTGGAAACCTTAGTCTTTCTATTTTAGTAATTGAATGGCATAGTTTGGAAATGATATATTCCTTGAGGAATTTTAGTTAAGGTAAACATCGCATTAAAACCTCCACAATTTCCCAAAGCGAAATGTCAATTCTTAGGTAGGAATCTCAATTATTTCTATATTAAAATAATTGGAATTGTGTAGGTTTATAATTTTAGTGTCTTACCTTCTATTCTACTTCTTATTCTTTTACTTTGAAATTGATTAAGATTTCGATTTGGAAATGGTGTGTAAGATGTGAATCCTTATTTGTAGTTTGCACCACTTATTTCCACAATTTGAATAAAAATTCTTTTGTCTAATTTTATGTAAAAAAGGTTGAGTAGAGCATAATAATTAAAATTTTGGTTTATCTCATTGTTTTAGTATAAAATAGGTTGAGCTTGAATTTTACTTGTACAAGTCGGTTTATTGGATTTTTGGATATTGGATTGATGGTATATTGATAATATAAAATAGGACTTAAATAATTTTGAAAGACTTGACATTTAAACGCTGGTTTAGGGTGTAATCTTTACACCCTTAAAATTTTCTAGGCACGTACTTATATACATACATACATATATCTTTGTATGTACATATATATGTAAGTATGTGTGTGTATTAGCATAAATGATGTATAATTATAACGTATTAATCGCGTGGTTAACGTGCAATTAATTATTATTAAATCTCTGTTAGGAATTTAATTAAATATAGAGAAGAAATAAGAAAGATTTCTTATAAGACCTAAATAATAGATTTGATGAGATGTACGATAATACACATATGCAGAGTGTTAAGAATTATGGCTAAGTTATAGGGATGCGAGGTTAGCCAAAAGCACATAGAAGTTTGCCCAGCTAATCTAGCTACCAACGGTGTGACGATGGAGCTGATGTGAGACATCGTCTATAATAAGTAACCACAGATGATGTGAGGTTAGTCCCAAATTATGTAGTGTAAACCTGCTCAGCTATTCTGGCTACCAGTACCTACGAATAGTCGAACTAATGTGTGACGTCGTGGTGGGGTACGAATCGTAATAAGAAGGATCTGCTTCAAGGATTGAAGGTATTAAGTGGCTGTCTGAGGGACCGCCTCTTGTCTATATAGGAAGTAGCAAATGGTCGGATTATTGGTTAGGCACGATAGATGATATCTTGGGAAAGGGCACGTTTCGATAGGAAGTATTAAGTGGCTAAAGAGATTCCATCCAATGTTGGCTAGAGAACTACCAGTGAGGAGTCTGCCTTGGGATAAGTATTAAATGACTAGAACTCTAAAATAAGATTTAAAATGGTCGAAGTCTGCTTAGTTCCCACTAGAAAGTATTAAGGGATTTGGGTACTATCTCTTACATTGATAGGACGTTATTGACGATAAATATGAGTTATTGGGATGAAAGCGTGAGGGCCATGGGCTTATATTTGGAAAGCCTTCTTATTTACATTTGGAAAACCTTTGGGATTATATTTGGAAAAGATTTATGATGTAGACAGAATACAAAAGACATATTCCGATTAAAGATATACTACCCAAGTATTATAATAGTGAGGCTTGAGATTTTTATTCACCGGTCATATGTTGTTTTTGCTTCCTCCTCGTCACAACATAGGTTAGGTTAGACGATGCTGAAGGCGGAGGTGTGGAGGAAACTTGTGGAAGTTATCTATTTGTCTATTCATGTTATTTTCTAATTTAACCATTGAAAACAATGTTATATTTTGAAATGTTGTATGTCATGGTGGTTATTGGTATTGTGACATAGATTTTTATGACACTTTGAATTTTGACTGAAATAAGTACTGTTGTTATTATTATATTTTATTCTTCCGCTATAAGATCTGAATGAATAGATAAATAACTATGGATTATTATTTTTACCAACCAACATCCACCCTTGGAATAGGCTTAAGTTTCGATGAGCCTTTTCTAGGTCTAAATTTAGGTCCGTTTTAGGATGAATTATTACATTTGGTGTAAAGCTTAGGTTACCTGATCATACGTGAATAAGTCTATGTAAGAGAGGGGTGCTTGTTATTTTTGAAAGGAATTGTTCAAAAACCCTATTATATATATATATATATAGATATATATATTATTGATGAATATACATGCACACTAGGAAATTCTTTATTTCGGTGTATAATACCATATTAGGAAATTATAACTGAGAGTTTAACCTACAAATAGCAGATTAAGGCTGAAAACTCTTTTTCTTCTGAAATAGGAAATCCTGCCCAAGGAATTCCTACCATTCGAGGGATTCTCAAATGGTTAAACGATACCTTAGGCATATAGGACAAGTCCCTTTGTAAGTTGCACCAGCAGCACCTACTGCCTCGCCTACTAAAGCAGCACCTTGCCCTTTTGAATTCCCTAAATTATGTAAGTGTTTTCTTAATATGGGAGGAGGAGTTTATTCATGAATAGAAGGTTTCATGAAGACAACAACATGGATAAATGATTGCGAAAGGATATTTCGAGCTCTTGGTTAGTGGGATAAGATTAAGCACAGAATGCGACTTGGAAACTTAAGGGAGATGCCTTAGATTGGTGGAATATTGTGGCTGAGGAGAATGTCGATAGGAATGTCACTTGGGATGAATTCAAAGACTGATTTGAGTCATGATTTATGTCGAGATCAGAAGTGATCTTGTGATAGAAAGGTTTATATAGCTTAGGCAGGGAGACTCCACTCTGAAGGAGTATACTAGTAAATTTACAGAGCTTGTCAAGTTTGGAATGAATTTAATATATGCACTCATGAAAAAGGTCATGACGTTTTTAAGGCCCTAAACTCCCCACTCATAGAATTTTTTTCAAATCAAATACCCATTAATGCCATATACGAGATGCTAGTTGAGATGGTGTAAGAGCTCAGTATTTTGTAATTATTTTAATTGTTTATTTTAATTATTTAAATTAAAACTTCTAGGTTAAAAAACTTTATTATATTTATTAAAAATGAATAAATTTTATTATTTTAAGAGTACATTTTGATTTTTATGTGAATTATAATTTCAAACTCAATAAATAGGATATTTTCAGAACATGTGGATTTTGGTCAATCTGGTCAAACTTTGACTTTTAAATTTAAAATTTAAGTATTTGAATTTTTGAATTTTATATTTTATTATGAAAATAAATTTAATTTCAAGAATACTGCTTTTCGTTTCGTTGAAATCCGACTTATATTGTGAAGTTATGCTTTTTACAATATTATATGTGAATTTATTTATTTAGTAAAATTGTCCATTTTAATTTATATAAATAATATTTTTATTTGTCAAATTATGTTCTAATATGAGTTATATGAAATGTTAGGTATATATTTTATTTTAAAACATTTTCAAAGTGATGTTATAATTTTTCCAAAGCTTAGTGCATTTATTTTCTATTTTTAAAGCCTAGTTTCCATTTTTCTGCTATTTTTTTCATTTAAATTGTATTTAATTAAAATTTATTTATTTATTTTTATGCATACATTTTTATTTTGCGTTCTTATTTTTATTTATAAATATTTTTCATGTACATAAATTTTTTTCAAAACTTGTTGCATTTATTTTCAAATTTTTAAGACTAGTTTGCAATTTTTGTTGTTTTTCTTAATACTGTGATTTGGGAGTTATCAAACTTATATAAAATGGATTTGTAGAGGTATAAAATTGATTTGTATAAAATAGATTTGAAAACTTTTGATTCGAAAAGGTACTCATACTCAATTTGTAAATTGAAATCTTATATAATCGAAGTCTATATAAGTATGATTTGATATATATAAGTATGATTTGATATACTATGGATTTGGAAAATATTCGATTTGAAATAGAATCTTATATATAATGGACTTTATATAAGTATGATATTTGAAAGTGATGTTGAAAGGTACTATATGATACATATTTTCGAAGTAAAGATATGGAAAGTGCCTTCTGCTTGATATCCGCCTTGTGGCCACATTGTGGATTCATTCTATCGATATTATTCTCTCTCTGATTTGGGTTTTCAGGATATGATACTCGAGTGTCCATCGAATTCCATGACGATCTCATGGTCTTATGTTTACGATTAATAGTGTAATTCGCCTGGCTGAGATGGCCTGGGGGTACAGATGTTTCCTGGAGGATCCAGACGTAACCATTGTGTATCCTACGATCTATGTAGGTCGTAGTAGTAGCGAAATCCGCTGGTTGAGATAGCTTAAGGGTATGGATGTTTCCTGGGGGATCTAGGCGTAATCATTGTGTATATGTGGTCTACTAGTCATCATGGCGTAATTCGCAGGGCTGAGGTAGCTTACAGATACAAATGTTTCCTGGGGGATCCAGGCGTAACCATTGTGTATCTGCAATTCATGGTTAGACAAATGTTTGGTTTAGTTGATTTGTTAGGATTGTACTTTCCATATCTGTTTTTAAAAGGTTTTTCAAGTATTTTCACTGGGTGTTGAAACAAGTCTACTAAGTACCTGGAGAATTCTAGCTTTGTGCCTGACCAACGCATGGCCAGAGTCTGCAGGAACGAAAGTAAACTTGTTAAGACATCGAGTTATAAAAGTATTTTGATAAAGTATTGTATAAAGGATATTTTGATCATTTATTTTAGTTTTCTAAATATGTAAAATGTTTTAAATATTATTTACTTCGAACTATCAAATTTGAATCAAATGACTATTTATCATATTATAAAATGTTTAAAATGTTGTAAATATAAAATTATAAATTGAAATGTCTATGGTTTTAAAATAATGGTCCATCCTTGTCTTTCAACCTATTTTTTTCCTTCTAGCTATTCCTACCTTTTTCCTCTTCGAGGGTCCTTTCTGTATTAAGGAAAGAGTTGGTTCTTTGGCTTATCGTTTGGACATGCCCAAGAAGCATTCTGGAGTGCATGATGTATTCCACGTTCACATCATCTCTGGTATCTTCTTGGCCTATCTCTTTTGTTCAGCCTTCTGCCCTTGATGGTTGGGATATTGAGCCTAATCTGACTGTCGAGAGTAAGCCACTTCGTATTGTCGACATAGGTACGAAGCAACTAAGAAGGAAATCTGTTAGTTTGATCGAAGTACGATGGGGTACTGATGATCGAGATTGTACCTGGAAAACGGAGGAGAGAATTTGTGCTTCGAATCCAAAATTGTTTTTCCAGATACTATTTTTTGTTTATCTTGCTTTTCCTTATTTTGCTTGTTCGTCCTTTTCGAGGACGAAAAGATTTGAGTGGGGGAGAGTGTAACAACCCAGTATTTTGTGATTATTTTAATTGTTTATTTTAATTATTTAAATTGAAACTCCCGATTTAAAAAAAAACTTTATTATATTTATTAAAAATGAATAAATTTTATAATTTTAAGAATATATTTTGATTTTTTTGTGAATTATAATTTCAAACCTTAATAAATAGGATATTTTCAGAAAATGTGGATTTTGGTCAATCCGGTCAAACTTTGACTTTTATATTTAAAATTTAAATTTTTGAATTTTTGAATTTTATCTTTTATTATGAAAATAAATTAAATTTTAAGAATAATTCTTTTCATTTCGTTGAAATACGACTTATATTGTGAAAGTTATGCTTTTTTCAATATTGCATGTAAATTGATTTATTTAGTAAAATTAACTATTTTAATTGATATAAATAATATTTTTATTTGTCAAATTACGTTCTAATATGGGTTATATGACATGTTAGGTATATATTTTATTTCAAAATATTTTTAAAGTGATGTCATAATTTTTCCAAAGCTTAGTGCATTTATTTTCTATTTTTAAAGCCTAGTTTCCATTTTTCTGCTATTTTCTTCATTTAAATTGTATTTAATTAAAATTTATTTATTTATTTTTATGCATTAATTTTCATTTTGTGTTCTTATCTTTATTTATAAATATTTTTCAAGTGCATAAAAATTTTCCAAAACTTGTTGCATTTATTTTCAAATTTTTAAGACTAGTTTGCAATTTTTGCTGTTTTTCTTAATTAAATTATATATAATTATTATTTATTTATTTTTGTTTATTTACTAAATATTTGTGTTTTATCTGAATTTATATATATTTTTTAGTTATTTAAAATTGCTAAAAGAAATATGGTAAACTGAAGAGTTTGTGACCTTTGATTTTTTTAAGGCTTTTTGTTTTCTTGTCTTTTCACATTTCAACCATCACTTTAATTCATTTTGCTGCCTTAACTCCTACCTTTCAGACGACCACTCCTTTTAACTTTCATGTGAATTTTCTTTCTCAAGCTCACAAAAAAATTTCGGCCACCATCATTTCAAAAAGCTTGGTAATAATCTTTTTTTCTTTTCCATTTTTATGCTTGAATTTTGTAATTTTGCTCTTGCTTCCTTCACTTCTAGGTTCGGCCCCTTCCACCACCAACACCTTGGCCACCTCCACCATCACCACAACCAGTCTTCGCCATCTCCAGTCCAACCCGAGCCATGCCGTGGTCCATAGGTTGAAGATCCACCACACAAATGCACCAAACTCCACTTGCACCACCTAGCCGAGCACATCAAGTCATCGACCACCACAAACTCCACCTTGGCCGCCACTTGCACCACCATCTCCAGCCCCTACCTAACTTGACACTACCTACACATCATCCCTTGACCCCACCTGAACCTGGCCATGCTCCTCTTTGTTTTGGCCGAGCCTATTTAGGCCTTGAAACCACTTGTAGTGGCCTTGTTTTGTGAATTATAGCTCACACACCTTTGCACCATCTTTTTCCCATGCTAGGCCAACCATATGAACCCACAACCAGACCCAAACACACTCCTTAGCCATGCCTTTCTAGCCTATAACTGAAATACAAGTGGTAGAAAGCAAGTGCAAACACTCTGGTGATGTTTTGTGCATTCATTTCTAGCTTTGTTTAATTGAATTTGGGTTGAAAACTTATGTTATTTATATTGTTTTGTTTGAATGTTTTCAAGGCAATTGATCTTTGGCTCTCTCAATCTCAAATCATTCTCGTGCTTTCGTGCCTCTGAAGATCGTTTTTGTGTGTTTTGGTTGTGTCTCCAGCTTATACCTGTGAGTTATTCTCACCAGACAGTTTTATACTTATATGACTAGTAAATCAATCACATTTGAATCTGTAAAATGCATCACCATATTATATCTACTATGTTATGATCATATGATGTCCACCCATGCTTATTTACCTGTTATATCATATATTTGTAACAGCCCAAATTTAACAAGTATTTTTCATTTTATTTTTAGAACTTTGGGATTTATTATATAAAAATTTAAATTTTAAATTGATCAAATCATTGCCCAAATTTTTAAATAAAAGATAAGATTTCTGAAATTTTGCCTTTAGTTAAAGATTAACTCTAATTGGAATTTTTATAAATTCTAAAATATTAATCTTTTAAACTCTAATTTCCAATTCATTTAATATATTTGTAACAGCATTCTATAACTTCACTTTTGTCCTTTTCAAAATTTGGTTATATACCTTTAATATAATTAATTTATATTGGGTGAAAGAAATATAATTTTACGCATATACTAATAAATGGCAAATAAATCAAAGGTCAATTAAGTAATAAAAAAATTTATAGGGTAAATAATCTATTTGATTACACCTTTAAGTGGTATGTTTATATCCGTTTTGATAAAATTTGGTTGACATAAATGATACATATTAAATATTCTTAAAACGTATAAAAATTTAAGCGTTATTTTTGTTATAAATATGAGCGTAATTTTTGAGTTGATTATTGCGTCTATAGTGCACATTCCAAAAATATATACCTTAACTGAAAATGGTTAAATAAATCAGTAAACGTGCACTTTCGAGTAGGAGAGAAGCATATCCGTTTCAATTTTTCCTTTAACCGTGACTGGACATTTACCTTTTTAAAGATATCCCACTTCCCTTTTTGCTGCAACTATTTTTATTTAGTATAAAATATTTGAATAAAGTAACGTTCAAATCTAATATTATTGTCGTTTCCTCCGATATCAACGCTGGTTTCTTCTCATTATTAAGCATGTTCGCAAATTGTTCAAATTCCATAACCGTTCACATTTTATTCTTGCCATGGTTACCTAAAAATCAACGTAATATATTCTTTTTAATATTTACATGTTCACACAAATTATTCTTTTGATCAATTTTCGATTTCCGTTTTGAAGCAAATTGATTGCTTTCCGTTTTATGTTCTCCTTAGTTACGAAACCTATGGCATAATTCCATCACACAACAGATTTCCTACCTATTGCTTATAATAGGAATAGAACCATGTGGTCGTGTATAACAAGGAATAAATCTGTGCTCAATCAACTCATGGCCCTTTTTAAAATATTTATATTTTTCTTGCCTATAACTTCTCATCTAAATCAACGCACCCTGTAATAATGCAATGAAATCATTTATTTCATTAATATTCTAAAATTTGAATTCACTTGCCATTTCTCTGCATTGATTTTGGAACGAACAACAAATTTTTGCATTTATCAAATCCATTTACTTCCTTACTAATATAAACGCGTACAAATTATTCGCTTCCAAATCTTTCTCCCCTCTAATTGCGCAACTTGGCTGATTTAAAAACCCACGCACATTCCATCATCTCGTATAGCTTCAACTTCCCTTCCATCCGCGTGAGCTTCTCATATCAGGTATGGCTACATATCTTTTCTTCATCCTCCTTTTTGCTTTCTTCTTCTTTTATTTCCCTGTTTCATTTACTGCTCTACCACGGAACTCGACCCTCCGCACCACCATGGCACGCCCCGCCTCTAGTGCAAAACACTTCCCCACATGGCACGACCGCTGATCTTGATTGTAGTATGGATTAACTTGGGACGTACATGCATGTCAGGTTTTGGAAGGCACCTTTTTAAATTTTGAAAGGAGAGGGAAGTGGGTTACACCACTTTGAAAATTTATCTCAGCTCGCATATGCGTGAATAGCCGAACAAAATTGTTACGTGTTCAAATTTTTGAAACCAAAGTTTCACCACCTCTGTGTATTTATCACAGCCTTTACCTAAAAAAAATGTTTGATGAGGGTCTAAACAAAGATTTATTCACCGTCTTGGAATTTGAACGTAACATATATTTTAACATCGCACGTGGAAGGTTTGTGCATGGACATTGGCCGAGCATGGGGTGGAATTGAGTCATAGGGTGAGGGGGCGCATTTCTTATTTATCCTCCTATTTATTCAATTTAAGCTATTCATTTTGCTTCTATAATCATATTTAAATTTTCGTACTAAGTTCTGTACATTTGTTTCAAGAAACTAAAGCTGATCATCGCATCCGCTGAGTTTTGATCGTGCCTCCTGTATGCTGTCTGTTGTGGTTACCATAGTTTCAAATCGAAATCTTCAGCTTCGTAAAAGTGAGTTTTCTCACCTAACAAACGTACTTATATATATCTGTAAATTGATAACAAGTGTGACTGTAGAATAATTATTATTTTTATTTGACTGTGATATAAATTGATGATGTAAAAAATATCCCGTTATTAAACCTATACATCATCAGTTATATTATATACTGTTTATTTATGTTGTTACACTATTTATTTATTATTTATAGTTAATCACACTGCAAGTTCCCTGTAGAATAGAAATCGTCACAGGCTGAAATGATAGGCCTGAAGGATATTTATTCATTTATTTATTTAGTTTATTTTATTCTTGGGATTGCGGGTTCGAAATGATAGAACTCGGATTTATTTTGTAAATTACGAATTGAAACGATATGTTATCCGAATCACTTGACCTACATTAGAAAATATTATACAGACCTGTGGTGTTATATATATATATATATATATATATATATATTCTGGAAATATTAAATATATTTTTGTTAAATTAAAATACTTTGTTTAAAAGTGGATTAAAATGATTATTATAAGTATAGTGATATTTTACAAGATAAATATGTAAATAAATGAATGTTAAAATTTAAAGTATAAATTTATCTTGTAAATTTTGATTGTAAAATAAACAGAATTTAAGTTAAGAAAATATAGGAAAATTGGTATAACTTGAATATAAAGTGAATTAATTAAGGTTAGGTTTTCTATGAAAAAATAGGTAAACTTGGGAAAATATGGAAGTTAAAAATATAACTTGATTTAAAATTTGGAGGTTGGTTTAAAAAAATAAAAGTAGGTTCAAAAATAAATTGGAAATTTAGTTTATTTTTGAAACGGTAATGAAACTAAATTGTTAAGAAAAATTCATAGAAAATTTACACTTGAAAGAAAGTATAAAGAAGTTAGATATATATTTGTAAATTTTACTTTATAAAAATCATAAAATATTGAGAAATTTAAATGACTATTTAAAGATGGAAATTTGATTTTATAAGTAAATTTGTTTAAATAGAGGTTTAAATTTTGCTGAAATTATATTGAAGTCTAAAATTTAATTTACTCAAATTGTTGAAAGGATATTTCCGCATTTTGCAAAGTGCTAAATGATGATGCAGATAAACTAAGGCTAAATCCTTGAAATTTATATTGGCTTGAAAGAATAATAACTTCACCTTTAAACAGTTTAAAATAAAGTATTTTGATTGAAATATAAACTATTTTTAAAGGTTTATAACCACGGGTAATGATAACTTTGGTTGTTAAGGAGACCAGGATCAGATATGAGCATACTCTCCGTCGATACCGAAACCACTTTGACAACCGTGTACGCGGTGGAGATTCCAGAATGAAGTAGGATGGTGGTGATGTTTCCCTTGAGGTAAATACGTGGACCAGACTCCCGTGAGTTGGCATAAGGTGGCTAAAACATTAGCGATCGACGGACTAATGAGGTACAACCTTTGATCGGACGCACTTCTTCGTATGCCATTCTATTACTTTGTGATTGTTTGGTGCGCACCTTTGATTTGGGAGTGTTATTCAAGGTGGGAGGTAGTAGCAGCTACACGTTACCACCGGTCCAGAAGCGTAATTGGTATATCTACCCTGGCATTGCCTAGTTGTGCCGTGTCACCTACCATAGCGAGCCTTGTACGAGTTTGGTTTTCTCCCGTAGCCCGTGTGGTATCCTCTGGTGGCTTCCCGATCAGAAGGGACTATGATATTGGATGGAATACTGGGACTATTACGTGTTAAGGGGAATATTGGGTCACTCCTTAACGCTATTTAAAAGTAAGTTTATTTTAATATAGACACTATTATAATAGCGAACTATTACTACATAGTAAATAGTTTAATGAATCCTTAGAGGATGGACGGTCCCAAGCATCCTTTAAGTTACTTGTGTTTTATTACAGTTCACTTGAATTAGCTTACACTGTATAAGTATGTATGTCCTGACTCGAGTGTTTATGTTTTATTTTATGCTCGGGTCAGCCTGAGTTTCAGTTCAGTCTTCATCTCCGGAGCTAGGACTTCTGCAGATCACCTTTCAAGCTGCCGTCAAGTTTTTGTTCAGTTCTTATTTTAGCCTTTGTAATCAAGACAATTTATGATTGAGGGTTTCTGTGGAGATTTCAAAGTATATTTAGTTTTAAGATTTTGTACTTTATACTTATTTTGAGACTATTGATAGTGGCTTCATGAACCACCAAGTTATTTTTAAATTCCGCTGCGAGTATTTTGATTTCTATATTTGTGATTCTGTGATTTGATTTCATTTGCTCCTACTTTATTTACAAACTATTCAAGACATGTTTTAACTTATTTTCGAATTTGAATAGTGCATAATAGTGGGTTGTTACAGTTGGTATCAGAGCTTTGGTTTAACCATAGCCTAAGGAGCAAAAAACTCATTAGAGATAGGGTAGAAATACCCTAGAATGAGTGAAGTCAAATCCTAGAATCCTTTCCTTGTGAGAGAACGTATTTTTAAAGTATAAAATGATTTTTAAAAGGATTTTCATAGAAGTATTTTTGATATAAAAACTTTCTTGTTTTAAAAAAAATAAATTTTCCCAACCACCTTTTCCCTTTCTCCACCTCTTATACAATTAAGTCCTTTGTTGAATGCCTTTTTAGTGAACTTTATTTTATCTAATCTATATTTGCCTCTATATATTTTCCCTCTTCCCTTACATTCATTCTTGATTTCTCAGGATGAATCGAGGAAATACCAGAGATAGGGGACGAGCTGCTGCCCCAGCTCCTCCACCCGCTGCCCCTGTTAGATCTACTAAGCTATGCAAAGATTATACCGAGCTTGGTGGCACCAAGTTCACGGGGTCTGAAACCATAATAGAAGCTCAACATGGTTGAGGGACTTGGAGAGAATCTTCTCCTGTCTCGAAATCACTAATACCCAGCAAAGGCAATTGGCGGCCTGGCAGATGAAAGGAGCCACTTTAAATTGGTGGCTGTCAGTTACTGCTCACACCAATGAGGCTGACATCACCTTGGAGCAATTTAGGGACGCCTTTCTGGTAAAATGGATGCCCGAAGCGGGTAAGTCCCAGCTGTATGGAGACTTTATGGATTTGAAGTAGGGCGATATGTCCTTTACCGAATATGAGAGGAAATTTAATGAACTCTTGCAGTATGGTTTTAGTCTGATAGACACCCCGCTTAAGAAGAACGAGAAATTTATCGCTAGTGCTGGCCCTGAGTATTACGATCGCCTCGTTACCCATGGTACGTTTACAGCTCTAATGGACATGGCTCTCCGGTATGAGAACCCTACCTCTAGGGCCACTCCAGCTGCCCAGTCTGCACCATCTCAGTTTTTTGGAAATTCTAAGAAAAGGATGTCCAACTTCTACCGTCATAAGAAGATTAGGACTCAGGGGCTAGGATCATCGTCTTCTGCATCCCAGAGGCAGCCGGTAGACCTTTCTACCATCACTTGCCATAGATGCCACCACAAAGGACACTACGCAAATCGATGCCCTACTTTGGGCGCTGCTATTCCACCTCCTTCTCAGTTTGATAGACGAGACCTCTGCCACATCTGCCTTCAGCCAGGACACTTCGAGAGAGACTGCCCTTCGCAGAAAAAGGGCAAGGCATCGAGAATTTTCGTGGTGGCTTCTGCATACTCCCCATCCCCACAGCCTGCACCTGCTCCTAGCGAGTCTCAAGGTACACTCCAGAGTTCTTTTACCTTGCATTATTTTCCTGTACGAGTTCTCTTTGATACCGGAGCTTCCCATAGCTTTATCTCGGTAGACCTCTGTAATAAATTTGAGAATCTTATTTCTCTCGAGTTTTCCTCTGTACCTTTATGTGTTTCAAACCCTATCGGTGGTCTTGCGAACCTTAATAAGGTTTGTAGAAATGTGAAACTCTTTCGTGGTAGTTATCGATTCACTGGCGACTTCTACGTTTTGGAGTTTTCCTCTATACCTTTATAAGTTTGAAATGGTTTGAATAAAAATTAATGATTTGTGAAAATATAGTGAATATTTGGAATTTAATTAACAGCGCTTTGAAATGTTATTATTTCTAAAGTAAAGGATGTTACAGCATTTGTAAATGCTGTAGTTAATATAGATGAACTAAAGGGCTAAATTGAATTAAATGCTATTATAGCACTTTGTAGGTGCTATAATTATTGAATTTAACTAAGGTTTTATTTGAATTAAAGCAATCTTATTATAGCATTTTTAATGTTGTCCTTTGTTAAATTGAATTGTTTTAAAGTAACTTTCCGTAACGATTTTTAAATGGTGCGAAAGGTGAATTTTAATTGTTTTATTAAGTTTAAATGAACAAATGAACTTTGAAAGATTTAGATTTTAAAAATTTAATAATTTAATTATTAAATATAATAACTTCATTTGTATGATTTAAAATGAAGTAATTAGTTTTGAAATATAAACTATTTTGAAATGCGTGTTGAAGTGGTATTTTAAATAAATGAATGTGGTTTGGGTGATATTTTGAAATGGATTTTTGAATGATATTGAATTTTGAAATGATATTTGATTTCGAAGTATAAAATACCATTTTGAAATTTTAACCACGGGACGTATTTAATTTATAGTTTAACTGATTCTTAAAGGATGGGCGATCCCAAGCATCATTTAAGTTATTGTGCATTTCTACTACAGTTCACTTCAGTTGGTTTACATTATATAAGTATATATGTCCCGACTCGAATGTTTTGTTTTTTACTTTACACTCGAGTCAACCTGAGTATTTACAGCTTAGCTTTGGATTTCTTTCCTGGAGCTAGGAATCGCTGGAGATTCTGCTTGTCTAGTATCTGTTCCCTTTCAGTTTCAGTTTTTCTATTTCAGTTCTGGTATTTATAGACTGCTATGTATTTGAGATTCTATTGTATATTTTTTCAGACTGATATTATGTATTTGTTTGAGAGTTTGTTATAGTAGCTTCATGAACTACTATAGGGAAGGCTAGATAATTGTTATTTCCATTATTCCGACTTAGAAATGGAAACATATAACAAACTCTTTCTGGATGGGTTGCCTAAGAGTTAAAGAGGCAATGAAACAATTTTGATCATAGTGGATAGATACACCAAAAGCACCCATTTTATTCCCGTTAGGAGCAATAGGACCGCAACTTCTCTAGCGTAGATTTATATCAAGGAGGTGGTTCGACTATAGGAAATTCCAGCTAGTATTGTTAGTGAAAGGGACCCCTTATTTACCATTGAGTTTTGGAGGAGTTTGCAAGGAGCTTTAGGGACTTCATTGAATCTTAGTACTACTTACCGCCCGCGGGCCAATGGAAAAACTGAGCGAGTGAACAGGATCTTGGAGAATTTTTCGAGATCTTTAATCGTGGACTTTAGAGGACACCAAGAGCAGCACCTACCGCTAGTCGAGTTCATGTATAATAATAGTTACCAATCGATGATTGGTATTACATCCTTTGACGCGCTTAATGGGAGGCCATGCAAATCGCTAAAATGTTGATGGGAAACCACCGATAAAATTCAACTTAGACCAGATTTGACTAGCGTAACTTCGAATAAAGTAGAGTTGATTAGGCAATGTATAAATGCAATCCAAGACCATTAGAAATCTTATGCGAATAAGAGAAGAATAGAATTAGAATTCAAGATTGGGGATATGGTGTTTATCAAAGTTTCCCCTGTCAGGAAAGTCGTCAAATTTGGAAAATCGAAAAAGTTGGCACCAAGATTTGTTGGGCATTTCTAAGTTTTGGAAAGAACATAAAAACTTGCTTACTACGTGGAGTTACCGGATAGAGTTACTGGAGTCCACAATGTTTTCACATTTTGCACTTGAGGAAATGCCTTCATAGCATAACTTCTATTGTAGAGGGCGGTCAATTGGGGGATATTGAAATGGAGCGAATAACATCACGTGCCACCTTACGCATTATGGAGAACGAAACAAGGAAGCTCCATAACAAAGAAATTAGGCTGGTTCAAGTACAGTGGAGAGAGAACCTGGTGGAAAGCACATGGAAGCTTAAGAGAAGATGATCTCTCATCTGGAGCTTTTCATTGGTAAAACTCTTCTCTCCAAAACTAAATTTTCATCGCATCGTGGTTGGTAGATTGGATGGTAGAAGATGGTTTTTAGACTATTTCACCATCGCTTTACACTCATATAGAAACTTTATGCATGTTTAGGATGTTTGCACACATACTTATATATCACAGTCATATACTCACGCTAGGATTGAGCTCGCTTACAGTATGTCTACACACATAATAACATTCCACTTTGGTTAAGTAGATGGTTGTGTAGGTAACTTGATTTTATGACATGGATGATTATTGCGTGTTACAGTGTACACTCCTTGGAAAGGTTTCGGGAACGAAATCCTTTTAAGGAGAGAGAATGTGACACGTCGTAAAATTTAATAAGAAATAAATAAATCAGATCAATTAATTAAATAAGGTAAGGCTAAAAATGAAAATTTAAAAAAAGTCAAAATTTGACCACGAAAGTAATGTCATTGCATTCGCGTCGATTTTTCGATCAATTTTCGTACATAACATATTGAAAATGGAGCTCAAATGAAGACATTTGAAGTATTCAGATTCAAAAAATATAAATAGAATTCAAATTCAAATAAATAAATAATTCTTAAATTTGAAATTTGAAAGTTAACAGCAATTAGAATTGGGGTTTAATTAATCGTTAAGAATTCACTTAAACAAGGAAAAAATAAATAAATAAGCAGTGGCACGAAAATCTTCCCCATAGAAATGTGATAGTCGACTTGTAGGGTAGGGCGGTCGTTTGGTGAAGGTAAGTAGTGGCTAGGGTTTTTCCACTTTGAAGGTCTGGATTTTTATTATCAGCCGACCTAAACCCAATGGTTCTGGTGCATTCCAACCACTATAAATAAGATTCTAGACCCTTACTTTCATTCACAAATTATTTTGGGAGTCTAGCGAAGCTCTGTTGGTTCCTCTCTTCAAAAGATTCAAAAAGTTTCCTTAGGGTTTCAAGTAAGGAATTGCATATGTTTACTTGTTTATTTTCTAATCCTTTCTCCTCCAACTACTAAATTTGTGAATCTAATCAATATGTAATTTATTGTTGCATATTTCTAAAGGGAACATATCTAAGTGAGATCATTATAGGCGTGTCAAATCTAAAATGGAGCAAATCTAAGAACCGACAATGAGCAGAAATCTTAACCATTCTATTTTAGCAATTGAATAGTGTAGTTTGGATTTTATATATGATCTTGGAGAATTTTGGTTTACATAAGCATCACATTAAAACCTCCAAATTTCCCTCAAAGCGAAATGTCAATTCTTAAGTTGGAATCTCAATTGTTTTTATATTTAATAATGGGAATTGTGTCGATTTGTAATTTTAGTGTTTTATCTTCTATTCCACTTCTTATTCTTTTTCTTTGAATTTATTTAAGGATTTTGATTAGGAAATGGTATGCAAGGTATGAATCCTTATTCGTAATTTGCATGGCTTATTTCCACAATTTGAATAAAAATTACCTAGTCTAATTTTATGTAAAAAGAAGCTGAATAGAGCGTAAAAATAATTAAAATTTTAAGTTTCTATTATTATTGGTTTATCACATTGTTTTAGTATAAAATATGTTGAGTTTAAATTTTATTTGTATCCAAATCTGTTGATTGGATTTTCAGATACTGGATTTATGGTATCAATACGGAAATTGGACTTGTGTAATTTTGAAAGACTTGCTAGTTTAGAGAGTAATCTCCGTACACTTAGAAATTGCTAGGCGCATACATACATATATAAATATATATTTATATATGTATGTATTAGCGTAAATGATGCATAATTATAATGTATTAATCATGTAGCTAATAATTATGATTAAATCTCCATTAGGAAAGTAATTAGTTGTAAGGGCAAAATAAGGAAGATTTCTTATAAGGCCTAAATAATGGATTTGGTGGGATGTATGATAATATACATATAGAGAGTGTTATAAGTTATGACTATATTATAGGGATGCAAGGTCGGCCAAAAGTGCACAGAAGTCTGCCCAACTAAACTAGCTACCAAAAATGTGACTTTGGGGGTTGATATGAGACGTTACCTATAATAAGTAACCACGGATGATGTGATGTTAGTCCTAAATTCTTTAGGGTATACGCGCCCTGCTAATTTAGCTACCAGTACCTTTGAATAGTCAGACTAATACGAGACGTCACGGTGGGGTATGGGCCATAATACGAAGGACTTGCTTTAGGAATTGAAGATATTAAGTGCCTGTGTGAGGGCCCTCCTCTTCTCTATGTAGGAAGTAGTAATTAGTCGAGATTATTGATTAGGTTCGGTAGATGATATCTAGGAAAAGGGCCCGTTTTGATAGGAAGTATTAAATGGCCGAAGAGATTCCATGCAATGTCATCTAGATAGCCATCGGTGAGGAGCCCGCCTTGGGGTAGGTATTAAATGAATGGGATATGTCTAAAATGAGGTATTAAATGGTCGGAATTTGCCTATTTCTCGTTAAAAGGTATTAAGTGACTTGGATACTATATCTTACATTGATAGAACATTATAGACTATAGGTATGAGTTATTTGGTTGAAAGTATAAGGGTCATGGGCTTATATTTGGAAAGCCTTCTTTTCTACATTTGGAAAGCCTTTGGACTTATATTTGGAAATGACTTATGATGTAGACAGAATACTAAAGATATTTTCCTATTTAGGTTATACTGCCCAAGTATTATAATAGTAAGGCTTGAGTTTATTATTCGCCAAACATATGTTGTTCTGACTTCCTCCTCATTACAATGCATGTTAGGAAAGACAATGCTGAAGGCAGATGTGAGAAGGAAACATGCGGCCATTATCAATTTATCTATTCACGTTACTTTCTGATGCACCCATTGAAAATAATTTTATATTTTGAAATGTTTTGATATAGATACGTGACGGTTGTTATTGGTATAGTGAATGGATTTTTTTGACATTTGAATTTTGAATGAAATGGGAACTGTTGCTATTATAATATTTTATCTTCTGTTTTGAGATCTAGATGAGTAGATAAATAGCTCTTTATTATTCTTTCTACCAACCAATAACCAGTCTTGGAATAGGCCTAAGTTTTGATGGGCTTTTTTTGGATCAAAATTTACGTTTTTTTAGGGCGGATTGTTACAACTATAGAAGACTAAACTTGTAGAGTTAGGGGTATGCCCTAGGGGTAATTATGTAATTTGTTACATGGGTAATTATGTAATTTGATACATATATCCAACTCCTTGAACAATCTTGTTCACAATAAAGGTGTTTCTTTCTATTATATACTTGATATAATGTAGTTATATTAATAATTATTTTAATTAAAAGTATATTTGATTGAAAATCCATAAATGATATATTTTATGATAGTAGTTACAAAGTGTTGTAACCGTGAATAATTTATCACAATAAAACAAATATATCATTGTAAATGTTCCTACTCAAGATGCATTGAGAACTTGATATCGGTGTATCCATTGAGACCAGAGCATGTAACGCTCTCCTTATTTGAGGCAGTGTATTACTCATGACTGCTAGGAGCATCTAGGGGTAACGTATTGATAATTATTGGATAACTATGGAACGACTCACTCGATGGTTATCTGTTGGTTAATATAACTAATGTAACAACCCGTATATTTAACGATTTTATATTTAAATGATTTATTTAAGTATAGCGTCGTTAGTCGGATTTTGGGTCCGAAATGTTACTTTTTGCAAACGGTCGAATTGGGTCTCAAGACCACATCCATTGAGTTCAAAACGTCGTTTGCGATCTTTTTGAGTATAAGCTTCGATATGTTTGGAGTAAGTTGAAATTGGCTACGTTTTCTAGTTGGGTTTGGGTTCAGGTTCAGCCCACTAGCTTAACTAATACCCTAACTCAGCCCTCTCCTCTCCATTCACTCATTCCCACTTCTCAAACTCAAGCTCCAACTGAAAATAGTGGAAGGGAAGAGGAAATAGAAATTGCAAGCCCTAGTTTCTTCTTGCAACTTGAATTCTTGCTCCAAAATCAAAGTGAAGCCATTGGTAAGTCCTTCATCTTCTCCAACTTTTCTCCTCTTCAATTTCAGAAAGTTTCCTAAACCTAAATTGGGAAATATGTGGTTTATTCTTAGATTGTAGCTTGTTGGGTTGAAGTAGAGTTTGGTAGGTCTTCTTCTTGTTATTGAGCTTCATCTTCTTTGTTTCTGGAAAAAGGTGAGTTTTGAACTCACATCTACTTCTCTTGATTTCATTGATGTTGGGTATGAATTCCTAACACCTTGTTCATATGCACTTGCTTTTGGTTTGGATTGAATTGGTGAATATCCAAATTTTTAGTGTTTGGGTTCAATTCTTTAAAGATCCTAACTTTGATATTTGAACTTGTTTTTGGTGGCGAATCGGAGAGTTAATGGCGCTGGGGTATCTATTGGCTCAGGCTCCTTAACTCCATTGCTCGAACGGTCGCGTTTTGGAAGAACTTGCATTTCATTGAAAAAGGGCAGGAACTGCAAATCATCATGTTCGGCCGACCGAGCCTTGTAGCCGGTCGACCGACCTGCTACCCCGAGCCATGTTTTATTTTCTGCATCTGGCCAGTCGACAGAGCCCTATAGTCGGTCGACCGACATGCTCCTGTTTTGCCTGTTTTGCCTATTTTTGCATATTTTGATTGGTTTTCCAAATTTTATCGATTCAAGTTGCTTTTTAGTAGTTGTTATTGCATCTTTGACTTTGATAACTTATTCTTGACTTCATCCATGGGTTTTTATAAAATAATCTCTCGAATCACATTTAAAAGCTCGTTTCTCCAATTTATAAATTCTATTTAAAACACACACTTTCGCACTTCGAGCGAAGTGGAAGGGTGATTAAATGGTTGGGAAAAACACGGACCATGAATTTGTGCGTTTAATCTTTCGATTAATCCCTGACCTATTCAATTGATCGTTTTAACTTTCGGGTTTGGTTTACCGATGATATGAGGTAAACTTTGTACTGCTTTGAGTGTGGAAGTGACTGACGGATAGTAAACCGTTTAGTGCGAACGAGTGGTTATGGGACATACGTTAACACTTTTCAGATTCCTTTTCGAGAGTTGTGACACATTCCGCCAGTTAGTGGTGTCTAGTACTGGGTCTTCGACCTTCACCACTACGGCTTGTCGCCCTATAGTATCGCTTCCGATGTTGGTTATGAGCCGCATGGGTGATATTGGGTTTGTGCCTTCGGGTTTGTCACCCTATAGTATCGCTTTCTATGTTGGTCGTTATGAGCCGCATGGGTGATATTGGGGTGCCCTATAGTATCGCTTTCTATGTTGGTCGTTATGAGCCGCATGGGTGATATTGGGTATGGAGTCTTCGGGCTCACGGATCCTTGTTTATACAGTACCGAGCTCGAGCAATTTTCTGATGTTTCATTGATATGTATATTCCTTTGGTATCGCCCTTCGGTGTTGGTCTTTTTGAGCCGCCTGATGAGTAGCGTTTACCTTGTGGAACTTGTATACCTTATTGGTATTTGTTATTGCCTTATGGCTTGTTTTGGGATATTCTTATCCTTTGTTTCTATATGTTGCCGATGATATGAGGCTTGTTATCATATGATTCATCTTTTGTTAGATGATTATGTTATCTCTTTTAGAGATATTTATTATGCTTTGTAACCTTGCAGGTTTATTGTTGTTCAGTTTATCTAACTGATTTGTTTAGCTAGACTGACCTGCGTATTTTATACTTGGGTCAGACCGAGATGTTTCAGGTTAGGTGCTTTTGGACTTAGCCTATTTTGCTTCCGCATGGACTATTCAGCTTGTTCCTTTTTGTTAAAGCTTTTTGTATAGTCCTTTTTATTGTAACTCTGATATTTATTCTTCTGGATTCATCTGTATATTGTGGTTTTCTATACCACTTGACTTGTATCATTTTGTATACTCTGCTATGTATCAATATATGTGTATATGATGGTTTACTGTTCTGTGATGTATATTGCATTTGAGTTGTTATATTCTGTTCTGATAGATCCTCTAGCCACCTATGGTTTTGTTTTAAGTATTCATTGGATATGTCGATCTGCTTGGTAAGGCAATTGTCGATGTATTCAATAGATAATTAAAGCAAGGCTATAGATGGTCGCTCCTAAACAGCCTTATTCTCTGTGTTAGCAAACGGTATTATCTATTAATACTCTTTGCTAGCGTGGGTATAGAGGTGGGGCGTCACAGCTTGGTATCGGAGCTGGGTTCAGAACAAAATATGATAAACAAAGAATAGAGCACATATTACGATACATCAGAATATGATATGTGATACAAATCTTTAAATCATCGTGTCTCTCTATTCCTTCTACCATCAAAGGTTAGATAGGATTTGGGAATATGCCTAGGAATGCATTTAAATTCCGTAGTATTCCATATTGAATGATCTACCTTGGGAATAATCGTTACCTTATCTTAATTTTCAGCTTATGGCTGGAAGAAACGGAGGACGACGCTCGGAAGTTGGGCAATCCAGTGGCTCACATCCGGACGGCGTTTATATGTCTGCCGATCAGTTTTTAGAGTGGTTTAGGAGCACACAACCTCCAGCACCTACTCGAACATCTCCTCCATGCAAGTCCACCTTCGCACGTTTGTGCAGTGATTTTTCTCATCTTGGAGGGAAGCCATTTAAAGGCTCCGAGATTGTTCTTGAGGTCCAAGCTTGGGTTCGCATGTACGAGCATGTTTTCTCTCGCATGGATCTTTCTGATCATGATACGGTTCTTGTAACTTCTAGCTTATTGCAAAAGCGTGCCCTTGACTGGTACGAGCTTCTTTTAGCTGAATTTGATGGGTCTGCTCTTTCTTGGACTCAGTTTCGGGAACGATTCGAACTCAAGTTCGTTCCTGAATCTGGGAAAGCTTTGTTGTCCCAGCGCTTTCTTGAATTGAAGCAAGGGTATTCTTCCGTTTCTGAATATGTTGCATCTTTCGAGGCCTTATCTAAGTATGGTCTTGAATTCATTAGTACCTCGTATAGGAAGAATCTAAAGTTGGTATCTGGTCTTAAGAAATGTCTTAAGAAGTCTTTAATGCTCCAACTTAAGCTTTTCTTTGAGGAGTTGGTTGATTCGGCACTTCATCTCGAAGCCTTCGAGAAGGAGTGTGATTGTGGGAATGATGTTGAGGTTCGCAAGAACGCCAACAAGAGGCAGTTTCCATTCGATAAGCGGAAAATTTTCCCTTCCAAGAAGAAAAAGCATGTTGAAACTGAGTCTCAGTCTTTTGGAACACCTTACACTCGGAAGTGTTTCAATTGTGGTTCATCTGATCATATGATTCGAGCTTGCCCTATGCCTCTCTTCTGCCACTATTGCAAGAAGGAAGACCATTGTATTTTCACTTGTCCTATTGTTCCGAATAATCCTCTATCTGGCAAACTAAATATAGCGGATGCTTCTGTAGGTTCTTCTCAGGGAAAAGGTACATCTCCATCTGTTTAGGAAGGTTCTATTGTGTTTCATGACTATTGTATTCGAGTTCTCTTCGATACGGGTGCTTCACATTCTTTCGTATCGAAGAAGCTCTTCGATGATTTGTCTTTGGATGTTTCTTGTATGGTTACTTCTTTGAGAATTGCATATCCGAATTGGTGGATCTGCAACGCTCAATTTGCTTTTATTAATGTCGAGATTATTTTATGTGATTCTTCTTTCCGAGCCAATTTGCATGTTATGCGTTACTTAGGCTTTGGAATTGATATTTTTGAAAGGATTGACTTAATTATTATGAAGCCATGTCCTATATCCCGAGTGGACTATTCATCCTCAACATTTTCAATCTGTTAAACATATTTCTATTTTCTTTGTGATTTCGATTCCAATTTGATCTCATCATTTTATTCTTAAGCCCCCATGATGAGGAAAGTGTTGTTTCTCTCATTCTTGTAGTTTGAGAATTTTCTGGTATTTCTGGTCTTGTCTTAAGATTATCACCTAAGCAATCTTTTGTTGTAGTGTTAAGGTGTTTTTAGCTCGACCTTACCACCGGTTTTCATTTGACTACGAGTTGCGGAAGATAACATTCCACTTACTGCTCTCCGCACTCGTTGTAATTCTTATGAATGA
This sequence comes from Allium cepa, assembly GCA_030765085.1. NCBI lineage: Eukaryota > Viridiplantae > Streptophyta > Magnoliopsida > Asparagales > Amaryllidaceae > Allium > Allium cepa. The sequence goes on from CM060942.1 coordinate 622,989,843, forward strand.
TTTGTTGTGTCATTCAGTTTGTCCCGCTCATTTCATCCATTTTATGAATCGAGTATTCTACGAATATCTCGATGATTCCATTTTTGTATTTGTTGATTTTGGATGGAATTGGCAATCTAAAATTTTTGCAAATCTTTTTCATAAGAGTTATTTATAAGTATAAATGGGATTTTTGCTTTTAAAATGAACAAAGAGAATTTTCAAAAGTTTTTAGAAACATGTTTATCATATAGAAGATGGTTTTGTGATTGTATTGCCCATTGAGTGCTTTAAGAATTCTGGTCGATGCGCTTGATCAACGTTTTCGATAGGAATCTCCTAAACACTTTGATGAGACAATTTGACACAATAAAATTGATTTGAAATAAGAAAAATTTCTATAAAAAAAATTACATAAAGATAATTGTGATTTTGAAAGTTTTAGTTTCTCGGGGAAGGATATTATTTGAAAGAATTCTTGTTCGATACTCTCTTATTCTTGTAATTCCCGAAGGAAACCAAGACTTTATCTTTTGTTCCAAAGATAATCGTATTGGTTTGGATGTCGTTCCCTTGCAAAAGAGAACGTTCTATCACTTATGTTTCTAAACCAATAAAGCTTACCGAGACTAGATATGCCACCTATGATCTAGTGCTCGCGGCTATTGTTTTCGCTTTTTGTATTTGGCATCATTACTTTTGAGTGAGGGATTTTGCTCTCCTCGCCAATCATAATTTTGAAATGTTTATCTTCTCATATGGAACTTAATGTTAGTTCGAGTTCCTAGCATCTTATGATCTTGATATTTTATTCTCAAAAAGGGGATCGTGTTGCCAATGCATTTAGTTGTAAGCAGCAAGTGGCTGTTTCTTTGTTGATGTCCGAATGGAATGGTCTTTTTACCAAGTTCATCGGACGTTTTGTTGTACTTTATTTTGTTGAGCTTTGGTTCATTTGACGTATTGTTTGTACCACGTCGGTGTTCCAAATTATTTTGAGCTTAGAAATCCATAGAATTCTCTGAGCAAGCAAGTCGGACTTATCCTCTCGTGCTCTTTATGGTGAACTTCTTATTCTGTTATTCTTTTGAGTTGATATGTTTGTGGTAGTTGGGAGAATCACCTACCTCTTGTAGAGTTCTCCTACAATAATAGTTTTCAGTCTAGTATTGGTATGGCTCCTTTCGAAACCTTATACGGAAGGCCATGTCGATCACCTTCTTGTTGGTTGGAATCTGGGGAGAAGATTATTCTTGGCCCAGATTTTGTTCGTGATTCTTCCGAGAAGATTGATCTTATTCGATTGAGAATGAAAGAGGCACAGAGTCGCCAGAAATCCTACGCGGACAACCGTAGGAAGCCTCTCGAGTTCTCGATCGGCGATCTTGTTTTTATTTGTGTTTCTCCTTTGAATGGGGTTATGCGCTTCAGTATGACTGGGAAATTGGCTCCTCGTTATATAGGACCATTTTCTATTACTGAACGTATTGGCCGTGAGGCTTGTAGAGTTTCACTTCTAGCTCATTTATCTGGTATTCATGACGTGTTCCACATCTCGCAATTTCGGAATTGTCTTCGGGAGTCGGATTCTGTTATTACTTCTCCTGACTTGCAAGAGCTTGAGGTCTCACCGGACTTATCTATTGTACAGCAGCCTATGCGCATACTTGACACGGAGGTGCGACACCTTCGAAACAAGGACGTGCCGCTCGTTAAGGTTCAATGGTCCGCTAATCCCAATGTCTGTACTTGGGAAACCAGAGAGTTTATCGGGCGATCCTATCCGGGTTTTCTATCCTTACTTTGAAACGGTGAGAATGTCTTTTCATCTCAAGCTTATTTCCTTTTCTTTTGAATGTTGTATGTATGTAGTTGTTACAAATATCGTCTCTAGGAATTGCGGGGACGCAATTTTGTAAGGAGGGGAGATCTGTAACAAACCGCATATTTAACGATTTTATATTTAAATGATTTATTTAAGTATAGCGTCGTTAATCGGATTTTGGGTCTGAAATGTTACCTTTTGCAAACGGTCGAATCGGGTCTCAAGACCACTTCCATTGAGTTCAAAACGTCGTTTGCGATCTTTTTGAGTATAAGCTTCGATATGTTTGGAGTAAGTTGAAATTGGCTACGTTTTCTAGTTGGGTTTGGATTCAGGTTCAGTCCACTAGCTTAACTAATACCCTAACTCAGCCCTCTCCTCTCCATTCACTCATTCCCACTTCTCAAACTCAAGCTCCAACTGAAAATGGTGGAAGGGAAGAGGAAATAGAAATTGCAAGCCCTAGTTTCTTCTTGCAACTTGAATTCTTGCTCCAAAATCAAAGTGAAGCCATTGGTAAGTCCTTCTTCATCTTCTCCAACTCCTCTCCTCTTCAATTTCAGAAAGTTTCCTAAACCTAAATTGGGAAATATGTGGTTTATTCTTAGATTGTAGCTTGTTGGGTTGAAGTAGAGTTTGGTTGGTCTTCTCCTTGTTGTTGAGCTTCATCTTCTTTGTTTTTGGAAAAAGGTGAGTTTTGAACTCACATCTACTTCTCTTGATTTCATTGATGTTGGGTATGAATTCCTAACACCTTGTTCATATGCACTTGCTTTTGGTTTGGATTGAATTGGTGAATATCCAAATTTTTAGTGTTTGGGTTCAATTCTTTAAAGATCCTAACTTTGATATTTGAACATGTTTTTGGTGGCGAATCGGAGAGCTAATGGAGCTGGGGTATCTATTGGCTCAGGCTCCTTAACTCCATTGCTCGAACGGTCGTGTTTTGGAAGAACTTGCATTTCATTGAAAAAGGGCAAGAACTGCAAATCATCAGGTTCGGCCGACCGAGCCCTGTAGCCGGTCGACCGACCTGCTACCCCGAGCCATGTTTTATTTTCTGCATCTGGCCAGCCGACCGAGCCCTGTAGCCGGTCGACCGACCTGCTCCTGTTTTGCCCGTTTTGCCTATTTTTGCATATTTTGATTGGTTTTCCAAATTTTATCGATTCAAGTTGCTTTTTAGTAGTTGTTATTGCATCTTTGACTTTGATAACTTATTCTTGACTTCATCCACGGGTTTTTATAAAATAATCTCTCGAATCACATTTAAAAACTCGTTTCTCCAATTTATAAATTCTATTTAAAACACACACTTTCGCACTTCGAGCGAAGTGGAAGGGTGATTAAATGGTTGGGCAAAACACGGACCATGAATTTGTGCGTTTAATCTTTCGATTAATCCCTGACCTATTCAATTGATCGTTTTGACCTTCGGGTTTGGTTTACCGATGATATGAGGTAAACTTTGTACTGCTTTGAGTGTGCAAGTGACTGACGGATAGTAAACCGTTTAGAGCGAACAAGTGGTTATGGGACATACGTTAACACTTTTCGGATTCCTTTTCGAGAGTTGTGACACATTCCGCCAGTTAGTGGTGTCCAGTACTGGGTCTTCGACCTTCACCACTACGGCTTGTCGCCCTATAGTATCGCTTCCGATGTTGGTCTTTATGAGCCGCATGGGTGATATTGGGTTTGTGCCTTCGGGTTTGTCACCCTATAGTATCGCTTTCTATGTTGGTCGTTATGAGCCGCATGGGTGATATTGGGGTGCCCTATAGTATCGCTTTCTATGGTGGTCGTTATGAGCCGCATGGGTGATATTGGGTATGGAGTCTTCGGGCTCACGGATCCTTGTTTATACAGTACTGAGCTCGAGCAATTTTCTGATGTTTCATTGATATGTATATTCCCTTGGTATCGCCCTTCGGTGTTGGTCTTTATGAGCCGCCTGATGAGTAGCGTTTACCTTGTGGAACTTGTATACCTTATTGGTATTTGTTATTGCCTTATGGATTGTTTTGGGATATTCTTATCCTTTGTTTCTATATGTTGCCGATGATATGAGGCTTGTTATCATATGATTCATCTTTTGTTAGATGATTATGTTATCTCTTTTAGAGATATTTATTATGCTTTGTAACCTTGCAGGTTTATTGTTGTTCAGTTTATCTAACTGATTTGTTTAGCTAGACTGACCCGTGTATTTTATACTTGGGTCAGACCGAGATGTTTCAGGTTAGGTGCTTTTGGACTTAGCCTATTTTGCTTCCGCATGGACTATTCAGCTTGTTTCTTTTTGTTAAAGCTTTTTGTGTAGTCCTTTTTATTGTAACTCTGATATTTATTCTTCTAGATTCATCTGTATATTGTGGTTTGCTATACCACTTGACATGTATCATTTTGTATACTCTGCTATGTATCAGTATATGTGTATATGATGGTTTACTGTTCTGTGATGTATATTGCATTAGAGTTGTTATATTCTGTTCTGATAGATCCTCTAGCCACCTATGGTTTTGTTTTAAGTATTCATTGGATATGTCGATCTGCTTGGTAAGGAAATTGTCGATGTATTCAATAGATAATTAAAGCAAGGCTATAGATGGTCGCTCCTAAACAGCCTTATTCTCCGTGTTAGCAGACGGTATTATCTATTAATACTTTTTGCTAGCGTGGGTATAGAGGTGGGGCGTCACAACTAAGGTCAAAGAGAAAATATCGATGTGACTGTTTTACACGGTTCACTCAACTTGATAATGTTGTGGATATTTAATATGAAAGCCCCGCTTTGATTATAGTCAAACCATGACATGGCATTCCATCAAGTGATTATATTCATGTCGAGTGGAAGTATTATAAGTGAAGCAATATTCAAGAGAGGATTCGTCTCCTCAGTTATATGGGGTAAGCATCATGATCAACTCAAGTCAAAGTCTGTGGCCAGAGTATTTTAGTTAATAATAAATGTTGTGATTCAACCAAGGACTTCGTGTTTGGACAATAAAGTTGAATGCGGATGACATTGGAATTTTGACCATTATCAAATTCCATAAATCCAAAGTGACATAGTTTTGATGAAAAGTGTTGGTGTAAATAATTGTTACTATTAGGTACCTCTATTAATAAGTAAAATTGGTTTGTACCAAAAGATGTATAAGCGATGAACTCGGCCAAAATGTCACACCACCTGCTATATGATGTGTGAATGTTAATATTTGAATGGTTCAATATTAATCGCTGACTGAACTTACACCTTTGAGTCGTACAACCGTAATGATGAATTCTTTGAAAAACCATATGATTTAATTAATTTATAGAAAGTTGTAAATTAATTAAATTAATTAGTATTTGAGAAATATTAATTATTATTTATCTGATTTGATGTTTGGGAGTTATTTGTAATTATTTGAATCCATTTATAAAGTTATATTTGCATGCATTGATATATGATATCATTGTAATTAAATAAAAGATAATTACATGCGTTAATTTATGGAATCATACAACATTTGATGGCATGTAATTTTCAACCATACCATGTAAGTAAATAGAAGTGAAAAGAGAAAGTTAATCAGGATAATTAAATAAAGAAATTTTAATTAAAGAATGGAAAAGGTTTCCTTCTTTCAAATAAAACATATTCTCTAATTCATTATGTACGTACAATTGAGTTTCCCATTTTTTTCATTCTTCTTTCTGTAAGCTTTCCGGTTCTCTCCTTCTTTAATGGCAGAAAATATGAGATCTTCCATGGCTTCAATTATTCCTAAAATCAAATATAAATAAAATCAATTATGAAAAGTGGTTTATTGCACTTGATCCTTGCAACATTTGGAGGCTGATTTTTGAATCTAGAAGATTTAATTCATCATTGAAGGTATGATTCTTTCTGTATGATTCATTAGCTACTTTAAGGCTTTGGAATTAAGGTGTTATTTTTTTATTCTAATAAGTTTGATATATTGTTTTAATGAACAAAATTAAATATCTTAATGTAACGACCCGAAATTTTAGGCAATACCAATTTAATAATCTATATTAATAATTAAATTATTTGATAATTTTTCTTTGTAATTTTAATTTAAAATTGGTAAATTTAATCTTTTAAAGGTTAATGAATTTTTGATCTGGCAATATTGATAAGATTTGTTTGTCAAAGCTAATAAATTTTTATTCTGTTAATAATATATATATTTGATATATATTGTGAATAGAATATCTTTTGTTTTAAATAAAAGATTGAATTTTCAAATTGTAATATATATGTATGTATATGTTATAATTTGATGTTGTTTTAAAAATTTAATTTAATCTATTAATAATTTATATATGAATGAATTGTAATTTAAAGCTTTGTTTTAAAACTCAATATTTTTCAAAGGTTAATATAAAGATTTATTCATTTGTTTTCGAAATATAAGATAATTGTTCATTTTTAAATATGATAGTGTAAAAAGAATTTAATTAAATTTTTGTTTTGTTTTTCTTTTAAAAATGCTTAAATTTTAAATGGCTATATATATATATATATATATATATATATATATATATGTTTTAGATTTTAAAAATACATGTATAAGATGTATATTTATATTATAACTAGCTTTAGAATATTTCTTTAATAAAGTAAAAGAAAAAGTAAGTTATATTTACATTTAAATTAAATAAAAATTCAATTAAAAATACATAAAAACATGTGTTAATACATTAGGACATTTTAATGACACTTGTAAACTCTTTAAAATATGTTTGAGACACTTGTTCAAATTATCAACATGTGGCAAAATACTCATTTTTATTTTTAATAAAGTTTTAAGAAGAAAATTTGTTTTCTCAAACATTTTTATTTCTTTCATTAATGGCAACTACTCTTCAAAAACCTGAAACTTGAATTCAAATCTGCAAATTAATGTTCTTCACAACAATTCAACCCGCAACTTAAAAGGAATCAAAAGCAAATTTAAATCCTGCAATTATCAAAACTGCAATTTCAAATCTGCAAATTAAAGTGGAACTGTGATTAACTCAGCAACTTCAAGATCCTTTTCAACTTTTAAAACAACAAATTGATGGCATGCAAAGTTTTTTTTCAGCAAAGCAAAATCAAAGATTTTTCAGATTTGATGTTCAAGTGCCTGGAATAATAATAAGAAACCTGCCCTGCGTATTGAAAAGGTGAGTAAATTGTTTTTTTTAAAAAAACAGTTTAATCTAATCATATGTTGATCTGTGAATTGTATTGATGTTGCATGAAAACTTTTCAGCTTTATATATAAATGAATTGGTATGAATATATGTGTGAAAGCATGTCTTATGCATAATCTGTTCTATGATGTTTCACAGGCCATATTTGCTTCAGGAATTCAAATCTATGAATCAAATTAACATTAATCTTAAAAATATAAATGGAAGTTGTTTGTAAATGTTTAAGGATGATTTTTCAAGGGGAATTAGGATTTTTATTTAAGTAAATTATTTTTAATTGAAAATATACAATGAGAAACAATTGCATGTCAAAAATAAAAACTCATAATTTTGTAAATTGATTCCAAGAATGGGTTAATAATTGGAAGTGATGAATTTTAACATACATATCATAATTTTTAGTTGAGGGTTTATCATGAATTTTGGGTTTGAATGCTTTTGGAGTTTTTAGGGATTGCCGAAGATTTACTTGATGATTGTAGCTAGGATTTGGATCGAAGCTTGCTGGTATGTCATGGATAAAGGGAAAAATGCTAAAGAATTTTTCTAATTGTTGAATTGTTCAAATTTGGGAAAATTAGGGTTTTTGCCTGCATTTGTATTCGGCTGGACTGTCGTGACGTTTGCGGCAAGGGTAGTGGACCGGGGGTGATCGCGAGTTGATGGAAGGGGGCACGGTGATGCTGCGGTGCTTGGGAGAGGTTAATGGAGCTTCCGGAGGTGGTGTGATCATATGAGGCGATGGTTTTTGGGTCGAGCAGCTGCAGTTTTCTTGAGCCTTAGGGTCGAATTTCTCTTTGTGCTTGGATCTTTCGATCTGGGTTGTGGGGGAGGTTGCCGAGATCGTGCGTGGTTGGTTGACGATTAGATGGATGGTCGGAGTTGCTAGGTTTGGACGCGCACGTACACACGTGTACGTTGTGCACGATATGGGACGGGAAAGTTTTGGTTGGGTAAGACGAAGGTAGTCTCGAAGTGTCGCTCGTGTTTTCAGGGTATCGGCTCGAAGTAGACGCAGAAGGGTGGGTGACTCGGGGTTTTGATGGGTTCCTCTCGGGTTTGACCCGATACCACTTTTCTGGTGCTAATATAAAACAGTTTTTATAAAAGGGAAATTAATTTACAAATTTTAAAACTTGTTCTTTTAAAGTAAATGTTAATCAAACCTTTTTAGTATCAATTGAATTTATTTTAAAATTTAAATTTGTTTAAAATGATTTCTTTTTGGAAGTAATTAACTTCATTAAATTTTGAATTTTAATTTAAAAGGAATGTTTTGAACTTAAGTATTAAATCAAAGTTTTAAAGTGAATTTATAAAGCAATGATTTAAAAACTAAATTTCAATTTATATTGAAAATGAATAAGTTTAAATTAGATGTTTAATGTGTTTTAAATTTTGAAATAAATTTCTTAATGCTTTATTTTCAAATTAGATTTTTGATTTAATTTTGTAATTCAAATAAAATAGTTTGTTTTTAAGTTATTAAAATATGATTAAATTCAAATAATTTATTTACAAAGATAAATAGGGTTACTTTATCTTTGATATGAACTTGAAAATACTTAACAAATATGATTTGTTAAGATAAATGATTTCTTAATTAAAGAGATTCTTTAAATATAAGAAGTTAATTAATCATTTATTTAATTTTAGATAATTGGTTAATTGTTTATTTAATTTTTAAATAATCACTTAATTATGGATTAATTAAGTGTGATTACTTAAGAAGGTAATTAATAATTAATTATAGAATGTAATTAAGAATGATAATTACTTATGGAAGTAATTAAAGAGATTACTCATAGGGATAAATTAATGGAAGTGATTATTGGATAATCACTTGATGATGTTAATTAAGGATTGATTAATATAATTGTTGAATTTAATTAATTATGGAATAATTAATTAATTAATTATGGATCATTAACGATGGGATTAATTATTTGTTAAGTAATTAATTAAGAGAGTAATCAAGATTTATTAATGAAGTAATTAGAGATAATTACTTGTTAAGTAATTAAGAGTTAATTAATTAATTTATAGTTAATTAATTAATGTGATTAATTAATTTATGAATGTGATTAATTTAAGATCAATTGCTAAGGGTAATTAATTAAAGATGTAATAAATTATTGAAGTAATTAATCAAGGATTTATTTATTAATTTAATTGAATAATAATTACTTAATGAAGTAATTAAAGATTAATTAATTGAATTAATTAATCAAGGGTTAACTTAATTAAATAAGAAGTTAATTAATTAAGTTAAGTAATTATAAATTGTTAATTATTATTTATGATTAATGAAATGATTAATTACAAGTTAATTATTTAATTTAATTAAAGTAATTATTAATTAATAAGGATCATTAATTAATGTAATTAATGATATTAATCAAGGTTGATTAATAAGGTGATTAATTAAAGTGTGATTAATTAATTGTAATAAATTAAGGTTTAATGTAATTAATTATAATTAATTAATGTAATTAAATAAAGGATCATTAATTATTGTAATTAATGATAGTAATTAAAGGTTAATTACTGGATATGGTTAAGGATAATTACTTAAATATAATTAAATATAATTAAGCAAGGAAGATTAATTGAGGAAGATCATTAGAGATGATCAATTTATTTATTTGAAATAAATTAATGAAGAACGATTTAGGTAATCCTATTGATTAAGAGTTAATCAATTCTGTTTTGCACAATTGATTAATATTGGTTGATTGATTGAATTGGATGATCAATATTGGGTGACTAATTTATATTGAATGATTGATTTATATTGGATGATTGGTATTGGGTGATTGGTTAATATTGGATTATTTAAGTATCCATGATATGTGATATGCTTTGTGAGATGAATGTTTGATATGAATTATCTATTATGATAATATGATTCATCTATCTGTTTATATATCACCTTGATTATAAGTTTAAATTGTTAAACCCTTAAGTACAACTTGGACATTAAAATGGCGTTTGGTTTCGGTGAGACCGGGATCGAGTTTCCATATTTGGGATCCGAAAACCACATCGATTCCAGTTAAACGATAGGTCGCGAATCCAAGTGGAGCAAGTGAAGACTCGAGGTGTAAGAACTATACGTCAGTCTAACTCTGTGGGTGATTCCATAATGAGTTTGACGGAATAGTGCTTATAGGTTCGAGATGGTGATTTAGAGTGCAAGGGCTATGGTCGTTGACTCTGAGGGTGATTCCAAAATGAGTGCAACGAGATAGTGCCTTCGGTTTCGTTCGAACCCGGAACGAACTTGTATGGATTGAATGCTTTCAGCACATCATCAGGTGGACGATGAGCATTCTAAGATAGATGTGTTCTATGAAGGTAATCGCAGCCTCAAACCTCATCAACCGGGAATGGCTAAAACATGGGAGATGCAGCAAGGCTTCGTGGGTAGCTCCCACTGGAGAGCGAGATTTACCCCTGTCTAGAGGTCACTTTCTATTTCGGCTTAGTGTGTGGTTGGTCGCGCCAACTACGGGGTGGTCTTGTTCGGGACTGTCCAGTAAGGGATGGTTCCGGCCTTGTGTTGCAGGGGAGCGGGCATACTCCTCGGTACTGTGATCTAGGCCACGTACTGTGACGGCGGTACCCCAGTAGCCCTGCCATTGATGGAATCCAAAATCTAATAAGTGCTTGTATGGTTTTGATTGTGCCCAACTATGTTGGAACGTGAGATGTAAGCATTCCAGCTATTTCTGTATTTTATTTTGAAAACCCTATACACTATTATAATATCACTGGATTTCCTATCAAATGTTTTGGTTAACGTAAGTTAAAACTTTCCATGTTTATGTGTGGGAAGTCTTACGTGATACCTTTTCTTTTCAAAGGATTTTCTAAAGTTAAGCAAATTTTTACCCGTTTACTCACACCAGACCCCTGTCTGACCCGAGTGTTTGTTTTCTGTTTTATTAAACTCTTGGGTACTCATATTATGTATGAGTAGTCAAGTGATTCGGGTTTGTTTGACGAATTCTAGACACTACACCGCAAAAGGCTTTTAACAGCGTTTGATAAACGCTGTAATATGATACAACAGCGTTATTAGAAACGCTGTATAACGACATGCTGTCGTATATACATAACTTACAACAGCGTTTCTATAAACGCTGTTGAAACATCTCTGTGACAGCGTTTATTACGAGCTGTCAATAATATTTTTACAGCGTTTCAGACGTGCTGTATTATGTTTCAACAGCGTTTATAACCACACCAAAATAAACTTTTAACAGCGTTCTAAAAACGCTGTAATAGGATATAACAGCATTGTTAATAACGCTGTATAACTCCCGTTCCACAGTTGTTGCTCCCCTTTTCACAGCATTTTTATTATGCTGTTGGAGCAATGTACATTATCTTTTCATAGAATTGACAGCACTGTTTAAACGCTGTTGTTTGTTTGTACTATTTTTACAGCGTTGCCCCATTGCAATATTTACACACAGGTATCATTAATCTAAATAGCATTTTATTATATTTCAACCGGATAATATACATAACATATACAAATCAAACTAAAAAATATCATATAAAAACATAACAATCAACTATTTCAATAAATTAAGTTGAATACAATATCCATAAACAAAGTTTACATAAATTCATAAACAACGATAATATTTATAAACTAATATCCTACGACAATGGACAAAAGCACAATATCTGCACCGACAACCAAGGCAACAAATGCAACTGCAGATACTTTAGACAAATTAGAATCAGCATAGTTTAAAGGAACCTTATCTAATGCTTCCATTCTCCCTGCTCCTACATTTGGCTCTACATACACTTGGAACAGCAAGAAACTATCCGTCCCCAGAACATATTGCACCCTTGACCATTGTTTCATAAACCATCTAGCCTTGTCAACCTGGCCATCTCTACTATCCCATGTCACTGCCCCCTTGATCTCTGACTACAGCCCTATTATCCTCAAATGGGGTGCCAATCAACAGCTAACTTTTCCTCCTTTTAGATTTTTTAGCTTCTGCACTAAACACAAGGACTTTGAGCATGTTTTTTTGCAGGGATGGAACACTATAATTCACGGCGACCATATGTACGTACTGCTGGAGAAGATGAAAAATTGCAAAAAAAAAAAATTAGGCCTTGACATAAGGGAACAGCTCTTCTACACTTAGTCATTAATTAATGCTTGCACAGCCTTATAACATGCAACTATCAAGTCTAGAATATAAACTCACTATTAAGCTAACAGCAGCAATGGAGGATGAATTGCAAATGGTAAAGCAAAAACTTGGAACGGAATATCATTTCGAAGGCGACAGAAATACTGCCTTTTTCCACACTGCATTGAAGATAAACCAAGCAAAAGTAAAGATTACCGACATCACTGATATGCAGGGAACACTCCATACTGAAGCCCCAAATATCAACAGAGCTTTTCTTGATTTCTTCCACCACTCTATGAATGATAACAATGACACCATTGACATCTCCTTAATTCCATCTCTCAGCCTTCCTAGAATAAGCAACACCGAAGCATGTAATATCATAACCTCTGTTACTGATGCAGAAATCAAAGAGGCGCTTTTTAGCCTAAATTCTACAAGCACTGGTGGTCCTGATGGATTCAACACGCTGTTCTATAAACATACATGGGAACACATAGCTCCTACATTTTGTAAAGCAATCCACCATTTTTTTCAAAACAAATAAACTTCTAAAAGGAGTAAACTCAACAAACCTTGCAATGATACCGAAAATCAGCAATCCAACTGTTGTTGATCAATTCCGACCGATAGCCTGTTGTTCTGTAATATACAAGGGCATCACTAAAATCATAGCATCTAGAATTAAGCCAACCCTATCGAGAATTATAGATCAAAATCAGACTGCTTTCTTATCATCAAGAAACATATCAGACAATATTTGAAGCTGAGGATTACAGCTGATGATTCAACTAGTTCCTTCAACTTTTTTCTTTTTAAAGTTATATTAATGTACTGATACGCACCTGCACAAGTTATGAAATTTTTAACAAGTAAACATGTAACTGAAGGAAGTAAACATGTAACTGAAGGAAGTAAACATGTAACAGCTTGAATAATTAAATTTACTATTGCATCCGTGGCTCCATAAACAGCCAGTGCACCACCTACACCGTATACTCCAAGTGCTGGTACTACAACCTGTTTTGTGAACTCAGCCCTACAAAGAAAAGATAATAACACAAAACATTAGAAAATGGGTAAACTCATTAGTGGTAGGTAATAGGTATACGAATAATTTACCATACAAAGGCATGTTGTAAGCCGTAATAAAGAAGAAGAGGAACAATCCAAAGCAGTCTAGATTCAAGCAAAGGAGCAACAATTGAACTAAGTGTGTTATGAAAGCTAGATTTCTCATTAGCAATGATTTCTATAGTTTTTTCTTCTCTTTTGGTTAAGACATAGAGCAGAATAACACCCATAAGTTTGTTCGGACAATTTAAGATGAAATTCAAATAATTTTTGCACTATAAATAGGGTATCCCTGGGAATTAAAGGTTTTTGGCTACAACCCTTTACATAAGTACCGACTTGTCTGAATCATTATGTCTACTTTGTTTGCAGCAAGAAGTTTGAGCATATTTTTATATTGATTTTGAGAAAATGATGACCAGACTAACAAATCAGCTGAACATACTATAGTTCTTTAACTTTAGTCCTGATGGTTGAGCGACTATTTCCTTAGCGTTGAAGCCATCTTCGACTAAAGCTTGTTCCCATTTATCCATAAGAGCAGTTTTTGCTATTTGAGGGTTCTTTTCTCTTTCTATAAATTCAAAAGACTCGGAAGATGTTTCGAATGAATCATATGCCCTGAACAGGCGCACGTCAATAAGTGACGGATAGTGAGTCTGCAATAATTGTCGTTAGTTCATTATTATTCTTCAAAGGAAAAGTGTAAGATGCGTTATTATCTGTTATCTGCAAAGTTCCATCTTCATTATATAAGGAAGACTTCTGTGTGTTGTTGGTAAAAATAAGATACTCAGGCAATGGAACTAAGACTATGTTCAATGTCAAATTATTATATGAGGTGACCTCTCCAATCTAGAATTAATAAAGAAGGATGTTAGAGATATTTGAGTTTAAATCACATTACCAAGTTCAAAATTTGTGATTTGGTGAAGGACAAACTCGAAATGGAGTAATAGAAGGACACCATGATGATGTCATCTCAATAAGGCGATATGCAATAAGATCCCCCACCTGCAACAAAACCAAGAAAGAAAAAAAAAGGTAGAGTGAAGGTGGACAAGTTAACTTAAAGATCGTTTAGAACATTTATATATTTTTACAATAACCTCATAAACTATATTCATCTTAAAGAAGAAATGTCAAGCTTGCTTCTAATATTCACTGATGTGAGAAGCTAGCAATTCAATTTCTAAGCTTTTTTTACCAGCATTGGCAAGAATATTAGACTTATATCAACAATCGCACACAAATCAAAGATAAATAAGATCATTATCCCATTTGATCGGAAAGGTCAATATTAGACTTACCTGAGGAATACGCTTTAATGGAAATAGGCTTTCAAAATCAATAGGACTGCTTGCATTCTTCTCATTCAAATGTACAATCTCCTTTCCATTTGATTGCTCATAATTAATAAGAGCATTATCCCATTTGCTAGTGTTCCCACTACACTGCCCTCTGTTGTTTATAACTTCATTCCATTTGCTAGCTGTTCCATTACACAGCTCTTTGTTGCTTATAGCACCATCCCACTTGCTAGTGTTTCCAGTACACTGCTCTGTATTGTTTATAACATCATTACACAAGCAGAATCTCCTAAGCTTGAAAAAACTGGTGCTTCTCAATCAAACTTGGCAAGTAAAAAAGGCAAATAAGCTATAATTACCTCTAGAATAGTGTCAGCACCAAATTCGTTCCTCCACCTGAGCATTTCGGCCCACATGATTATTGCTTTCTCAATATCAGATTTTCTTGCTTTCAAAAATTTGTATAAAATAAATAAAAGAATGAAGACATCAGAGAAAGTGCTTCTGATATTTAATTTCATAAAGCACTATTGTAATATATATTAACACAAAACTTTAAAAAAAAACCTAGAAAATCTAATATTGTTGAAGCATGGATATTATTCATTATAAGCATAGAAAACTTTATCTGATGCACTACTTGTTACGTTAGACAATTTTTTCTACCGACCTCTTAACTACTATGGATCTAAACAATATACCTCAATAAAAACATCAACCTCCCTAAAATCTTCAAAATTTTGAATCATAACCTCTTCAAAAACTACTACAAATACAAAATTGGATAGTGTATGTCATAACTCATTAAACACTAAATAACAGCAATAATGTTGTATCAATTGGTCAGTAGTTCAAACTACAAGATTAAAGATAATGAATTCGATCCTTGAAATCGATATTTGTTGCCAATAATGAACCATGTTCAAAAAAATAATGTTATAATGATTTAGAATGTCGCACTTTGTAAATTAATAAAGGAACAAACCCATCAATTACTGCCTGTGCACTTACAAAAATATGTGTAAAGCCTTCACACACTTCGACTTATCAATAAGGACATTTTATAGGGTGGCAAAGATCATGTCCCAACTTAGGAGTGAGATTGAAGCAAAAGAATACACTTACAAATACTTTTATTTTTATTATCAAAAGAATACACTTACACATACATACTTACATATAGAGTTAGAATTAGTTGCTTATAGTATAAAAAAACACATCCATGAAGAATGTGCAGGCAGATAGAAAAAACCATAATGTGAATTTAAATACTTTGTATGACTACGTGTATGAGAAGTTAATGAAACTTTGTAACCAAAGGCTATAGTAAAATTTGTTTAGGCATGAATATAGTGCATATGTATACTCAAATAACCAAATGTCAAACAATACTCTTATATGTATATTTTTGTAATTTGCGAAAAACTTAGTTTCAATAAGTATTAATAAAATAGTAAAACTCAAAATATTTTTATGCCAAAAATACTTAATCTAATTCGATCACCAAATAAAACATAAACGGTATACATGTAACTAGATTTTACACTGAAGTTAAAAGTTACCTTCCCAAAAACAACAAAAAATTTGGTCAACTCGATCAAAATGCCTGAATCTTTTGAAGTCTGCTTGACTAGAAAAAAAAATGTGAAACCAATCTCTCCTTGCCTCTCCTTAGTGAATGAAGTTTTCCGTCTTTGGTAGCAAAATTATTTAGTGTAGAGGCAATAAAGTCGAACAGTTCCTATGTTATCAAATGAAGATAATATTTTAAAAAAATAATGAATGCATATTTTATATAATTGATTAGATAAAACATGGAGAAAAGATAGACAACAACCTCTATAGTACCATACATCAGTTCTTAATATATTGACTTTTGCACAAATTCAGTATCAATAACTCTAATTTCCCTCCTACTAATATGACCTTCAGTATTAGGAAGTTTGAGCCACCCAGATCTAATGCATAAAAAAAGGCCTTCTTATCCCTTGAGAGGAAAAAAAACTATGCCTCAAAAGGATATATTTATATTTACTCAATGAATTATCTTGTAACAAATTCTTTTCTGCTGCACATTGAGCAATATTAAACAGTTTTGTACTTTTCTAACTTGATGAAACAGATAATATTATTATGGCACAAGTAGTGTTTAGGAGCTGAGCATAGTCACATTTGCTGTAATGGTTCTAATTTGAAATGATATCAGACAACTGGACAACAGCTTTACTGAACTACTAGTACTGAGGATGAAAAGTCCTCAAAGGGCTAACAAGCTACCACTTACTAAAGATGTTAAAAAACTATGATATAGCTATGCTTATCAATGTTTTATTAGGTTATCGAAACACTGTTAGGTTTTGGTTCTTCAAGTCGATAAAGCTGGATTTATTACTAATGTTCATATTATAATTCATCATATTCATATTATAATTCAAATTAGTTATTTGAGAAGTTTGTTCCAAAAAAGTTTTTGTGAAACAAATGTTCAATGAAATTATAACCAAAGATGCTTTTGTGGAAGACAACTTACCCACAAAAGGCTACTGAGTTGGAGAATCTGCTCTTGTCCAAGGATACTCGACAAGATTACCGACGTAACATGTTCTTCTATCACGTGAGCTTTGGGCCTCATTTCAGGATAAAATCAAACAAACTATGAAAAACATGAAATTGATTTGTAGTTTAGAAAAATTATACCTACTCATTGCCTGGTGTTTCTTAATATTGGTGTTGGTCAAATGAGCATCACCGGGAGAAGCGTAAGTGCATTTGGAAAAGTAGCATCGATGATTCATCGTCTCCTGATAGTTGACCGTCGCACCTAAGAATATTTGATAAAGATAGTGAATTAATAAAATCCTATAAGGAGAAAAGTGCGGCCGCATGAGCAAGACTTTTCGATTATATGTCCACTTATTGTTCAATGAGGTTGCAAACAATTTGGAAACAATAAGCTTGGACCATTGTTCTCTTTAAGTGAAAAATAAACGAACAACTTACCATGTTATCCACTTATATAGACACAAACTTTTACAAAAACTTGGCAATTATGATGTAACAATCGAAATACATTTTCAACCTTTTGCTATAACAAAAAGGACAACATTTTTCAACAAGTGCTTGAGCATAATAATATACATATGTTGATTACATCAAACACTCATTTTTGTGAAATTGAAATAACTCAGTTAAGTAATCTTAGTTTTTCAAAACCGAATAAAATCATTTTTGCAATATTAGGTATTCTCAATATTGAGGAAACTGAGTGAACGTCGGGTTTGCAAAACTGAGCAACACTCAGAATTAGTCATTTTTTGGCTTAATCGAAAAATAATAAATGAAAATGAAAGTGAAAATGAGAGGAATGTAGATTTTAAATGAAATTGGTCATTTTCATATCAACTTTTAAAAAGTACTTGTAAGCAGTGTCATGCATGCATAATAATCAGTGATTTGCGGAATTAGTCCATCTGCCCGTATTCTTAAAAGAGATTTAGTTTATTTCCAGTAGATGAAATTATCAATTATGCATCACCAATGCTTACTACCAAAACAAGTTAAGAAAATCATGGCCCTGAAAAATTATAAAAACAAAAAATAAAATAAACATTCTAAGCAAATGACAAAATCGAAGGACAGTAAAAGTAGAAGCCAACGGTACACACATTTCATGTTGGAACAGATAAAACAAAAATCAAGCACTGAGTACAGCAACTTTTTAAGCAACAAAGCAAAAGAGGTTACCTATAGACATTCATAGCTACTATGGATTGTCAATTTATCACTGTATAAGAATGATTCCAGGAGAAAAAAGACATTTACGAGATTAAATTGATTGATAGTATAAATATAAGTAAAACAGTCTCAGACATCCAAGAAAGGAATGAAATGAACAGCACAAGCTCTTAAACCTGGCAGGGCGAAAGCTCTTAAACCAGCCTTTCCTTTGTCATCATTGACTGCTCGATTTTCCTGAAATTTCAATAAAAATTAATAATCAAAAAACATAAAAACTGATGATCGAGAAATGAATTAAAACAGTGAATGAAATGGGATCGAAACAATTGGCTTGATTTCTCCAAAGTGAAAATAAATTGCCGGACGTATAATCAGCGTCAATCATCCGGGGGAAAGGATCATCATTTCACCAATTTTCATTCACCGTCAGATGTTAGGGCTAGAGCAAACTAGATGTTGCAGGAGAAACTAGAGTACGAACGAAATTTCATGGGAGATTTCAGTTTTAATTAGGTTTAAAATAATTTTGGGGAAGATTGGAAGTCGATTGTTTTCTGCTCTACGCGGGAGAGAAGAAATTATGGTGGCCAGTTAACCGCGAATCTAAAAATAAAGCGGGTCACTTTAAACAGCGTTCCACGTTCCAAAATTTAATTCACTACATACTTTTATCAGCATTCACAAAGAAAACGCTGTGCCTCTTTGCTGTTAAAAACGTTTTTTCTTGTAGTGAGAGGAGATATGGAGCAAGAGGCTTCCACGTGTAGATATATATATATATTATGGTTCCGCTGTGTTTGTTTGGTATCTGTTGTACTTGAGTTGTATAGTTAGACAGATGTTTATAACTGTCTAATATGTATTTTTTAGGTTGTGTACTCTGATGTATTATAATACTGTGTAATATTTTATGTGATATATTATATTTTATTCGTTCCACTGTGAGTTCTTTGATGTTGTTCCGTTTCTTCTTTCTCTTTCTTTTCTTCTTCTATCCCTTTCTTTCTTCAAGATGATGCGATTTCCTGGAGATAGGAAGACGGGTCGTCTCACTTAATTTATATGTGTATAATATTGTCTCATTTGATTTGAAAATGGTTTATGTATTTCAAATTGTTTATTATATGAATTGATGGGTTTATTATTTAGGTAAATCAAAATTGAAACTTGTATATGATTAGACAATATTTTAATTTTAGATCTATGTTTAAACATTCAAATTAAAATGTAATTTTTTGATTTGAATGTTTACACGTTCTTATTGTTTTCGTTTTTACTGTAATAGAAACTTATATATGATTAAATGATGTTTTGATAAAAAATAACTTAGTAGTGAAAAATTAAAATTTTTCTTCATTGATTTAAAAACTAGGGTTTTAAGAAGCGGTGGTATAGACAGTAAGAAACTGATGTAAGAAGATAATAGAATTGAGAAGAAAGTACGTAGCTTTCTAAGAGTATTTTAGTCTTTAAAACTTTATTTATTTTGGGGGGGGGGCTGCTATATAATTATCTGTGTTGAAATAGAATTTGCGAAAAAAATTACTCAGATAGGTTGAATCTCTGCGGATTTGAAAGTTTATTTGTTCTTATTATCTGCATTTTATTGTAATTAAACCCATACATGATTAAAAGATGTTTTAAAAATAAACTAATTACAATAAACTTATAAATTTGTTACCCTATTTGACATGACTAATACTTTTTAAGTATTCAAAGGATTGTTAATATATTGCTCAGTTTAGTATGTTTCATTTTTATAAAAAAATTCATATAGGTTGAATCTCGTGATGTAATTGTATACACACACACACACGCACACACACACACACACGCATGTATATATATATATATATATATATATATATTGTTAACCAGATTAAGTTTATATAAGTTTATAAATACATCATAAAATTTAAATGTTATACAGTTTATTTTGAATTATTTAAGAAGTTTTGGATTAATCATTATATAGAAATAATTATATATGTGTGTGTGTGCGCGTATAAAACTTAATGTTTATATTTCAAATTGTATAGTTTAAATGTTTTATTAATATCAAACAATTTTAAACGATGCAATAGTTTATGCATATGAGTTATTATTGGCTATTCCTAGTCTTATGTAATAATGATTCATTGATTGCTAATTGAATGTTGCATAAATCAAGTTTGTCAAAAGGAGGAAGATGAATCATTTATCTTTGTCATCTTTTATTTCTTTCCTTTTTGTTCCTTATGTGATTGCCTTTAAACTTATTCTTATCTATTCATGTACATCATGTTATCAATTGATTATTCTTGCCTTATGTTTAACTATTTTGACACACAATTAAGCGATGAATACATTTGATATATTCAAAACTTATTTTTATATCTCATTCCTTATTGTTTTAGAATCAAATTAATAAAACAAAATATGGTATTAAATAAAATAATAATTTTATTTAAAATAAATTTAGATGAAATCTAAATACATTTAGACTTCATAGGCCTATTAATGATCCAAAAATGGTAAAACTTTTGAAATTCGCTCATTTCTACCGCTGCGGGCTGACCCAGTTCCTTCAATGGTATCGAGCCCAATAGCCTATGCGGCCTAAATTAGTCATGTTAAGGCTAACTAATTAAGCTTGTGCACTTTGTACGGCGTCTAGAAAGGTGATGTCTAGGGTTGGAATTGGATAATCAAGTAATCTGTCCTACCTGGTTACCTGCCTGGCTTGAAATGTGCTGTGAGCCTAAAGGTTGTCCCTAATAGAAAAGGCCCAATTTGAGTTGGGCCTTGGGCTAATTTTCAAAACAGTTTTAAAAATCAAGACATGAGTTTAAATTTAAAAGTTCAAATTAAATAAAAACATGTTTATTATAAAAAGTAATGATATAACATAAATTTTAAAAATGCTTGAAAATGTTATGAAAAATTTAAAACGTTTGACATTGTTAATTTAAAATTTTATTAATAAGATTAATAAAATAAATTAATTAAATGAGTTAATAAATTAATACTTATATGCATGTATTATATATGTTGGCATATGTTATGTTATTTTAAAGTGTTAAGATAACATAAGTATACATGTATGTAAGATAAAATTTGAAACTGATATAATTTAGTTAAAACTTCTTAATTAAATAAATTAATTAAAGGTTACTTAATTAAATAAAAAAATACACATATATAAGATATATGTGTTATATTGTAAAGGTTATCGTATACACTATAAAGGTTATAATAGATATGTCCAATATAAAAGTTGTATTGAAATACTAATTTGAAATGAATTAAAGAGATAATTGATTAAAATTGATTAAACAAGATTTAATTAATAAAATATCATACGTTTGACTATCATATAATTAATATGAAATGTAAAAGTTATATAACAATAAAACTTATATATGAATGTATCAAATAAAGATGGAACATTAAAGAAATCCAACTTGAGGAACAAATACATACGTAAATGTATGTATAATGTGATTTCTGATGTGTTTAACTCTTGAATTACAAGGGTATTTCATAAGAAATATATTATTCCATAAGTCGATATCACTCAATACAATATATTGATGATTGTGAATCTTCAATATAATGTTGTCCTCTACCATATATATTAATAAATTACTTGCATACTCCTTAGTTGTTGAGCAAACTCATGCCGGAGATGTTATGTGTAGTATTATTAATAAATTGAATAGATGAAGTAAGATAATTATATGTATTTATTGAGCGAACTCAAGGTACATATACTATACTTAAGCCATTACGATATGGTAGGTACGAGTGAATAATCTCTTTCGATTTGCTGAGCAAACTCAAGGTCGAAATGAGATTTGGACAATGAAAAACGGGTCAGGAGTTATATGTGATACAATCGATAAGGAGTTATCCATCGTTTGTGGGGCTATGATTTGTTGAGCAAACTTAAGGTCAGAATACCAAAACAGACGAGTCCTAACACCCACTAGTGAAGTCGAAAGACTTCTACGTTTCATCTTAAATTTTGAAGAAACATAAAAGACTAGTGGGAGCCTTAATAGAAAAATAAAATGGTAACATTTAACCTTTCTAATATTGTAAGGACATATGCTAAATAATGTTATAATTATCTACAATGATAAATTTGTGCATTTAATATGATAGATAAAATATTTATCAATTAACATATACAAACGAACTGAATTGAAAGTTGACAAATGGAAATATAATTCCCACTGTTAAATACCTATTGCATGTTAACATTTCAACACCCATGCAAGTGCCTGATTTTACAATTATTGAATACATCATGGTTTGGTCACTTATGCATTTACTTGGTCAAGACCATTTATTGCATTCTATGAATTTTGAATTCTAAAAGCAATACTAGATTACAGATATTTGATCCATAAACAATTGCATATAAATATTATATAGTGGATGGTCTAAGTTTGTATTGTACAATATTTCGATGAAATTAGTTCATCCAAAAAAACAAATAAAGCATACTGCGAGATCGAGTATTCAATCGGATTAATTACAAAAGGGATCATATTGCGTTAATGTAATACAAGGCCAAAAACTACAAGATAGATATAAGAACTCGATTGCTGAAATGTCATTTTGATCGGCTTACGTAAAGTGCAACATATTTTATGTCCTTAAATATTAAGGATAACCAAATGTGCTTTTGTAAAGAGTTTGTTATGATATTGTAGTATGGTTTTGTTTTGAATAGTTTAAATATTTGAAAGGAAAACGTGTGTACAAGAATAGATGTAATTTAAGATACAGTTGGGATAAAGAGAATGAATAGTCATTTCTGCTTCATAGAGAAACATTGAAAACCAGAACTGTAATAATAATTGATAAATTAATATTGGAATAAGAAATACGGTTTCTATTCCGAAATATATTTTCATATTGATTTATTTTCCTATGAGATTTATTTCTTTGAGCTCAAGGTATTTGATCAACAAACTCTCCAACGTAAATTGTTGCAATGTATGAAATAAACAAATTATTAAGTGAATGATGGACCTTCAAATTTAGTACGCTATTATAGTAATGGTGGAAATAGTGGGAGCATGTCATATAACACTTATTAATTGCATCATAGTACGAAAATTGTTTTCGTAAAACTTACCATACATTATTTATGAAATAATGATTATTTTTCGGTGTCGACTGAAAATAAAATAAAATAGACATAGTTGTATTTCAATATGAATATTATGAATATTCTTTGTGAAATTAAACTATACTGCGGTATTATTTTTTATAACAAAAGTGATACATTGGAAAATACAAAAGTATCTAATATTATTTACAGTTGTTTCGGAATTATAGACTAAACCGTAGTTTTGAGAATTAATTTTATTGTATGATTTTGAACCATATGATACTTGTTAATTGTAGCTCAAACAATAAAGGGATATGCACCCATTGGGAGTATCATTAGAGTTGATGAACTCTTAGGATTGATACATATAGATGTACGCAATCGTAATTTTATAAATACAGAAATGGTTCCACGTATTTTGTCATATTCATCGATGAGTTATCGTCGACACGGACATGTGTATTTGATACCCAAAACTTATAGAATATAAAATAGAAGTAAATAAAATAATGTGTGA
Organism: Allium cepa; assembly: GCA_030765085.1. Lineage (NCBI taxonomy): Eukaryota > Viridiplantae > Streptophyta > Magnoliopsida > Asparagales > Amaryllidaceae > Allium > Allium cepa. The sequence goes on from CM060942.1 coordinate 623,013,769, forward strand.
TATAAATGATTTGATTTGATCGAATGAGTGAGTTTATTGGAAAATGTTCCAAAACATACCTCAAATGAATAAAGATTCAATCTTAAAATTACTCCTCTATATGATACATAATGATGCATCGATATGGAGTAATCGAACTATGTTGGACAATGTACGATTAATTGCAAGTGAAGTTGAGTTAGTTTTTTTTATAAGGTAATGTACTTAAGGGTAGTACACAAGGTCAATATTATTTCATCTAAATAATATTTTTCAAAATTTTACAAGATAAGGGTTTATAAGAAACTCCAATATACCGTAGGCCAAGGAGTTGGCAGGTTGTGCGAATTGAAATATTGAACATAATAATTATTCGTAAGGGATCATGTATGAATCTCCCCAAAGGAGTTTTCGGAAGACTGTCATTGGATGACATATTTATGTTTCGAACATAATTTTTATAAACGGAAACCAAATTAGTTTTATAAATAAAGAAATTCATAAAATGTTTATGAATGCCTATTCTATTACACTGAGAAATAATTGTTGTTTCAAGATATTCCAACTTCATTGTGAAGAAATTTCTTTGAGGAATTATTGGGAGTAAAATGGAATTGGATACGATCCATAGATAGAACTGATTATATGAGATGAAATGAAATTAAGTAACCTAAACGAACACATAGCATTAGAATGTCTAATAAGTATTCTCGCACATCGAAGAGAAACTATGAATTTCTTATTAGTGTCGAAAATATATAATCCCAGATTGTTTGATTAAACCATTGAGAATATTGGCTCTATACGGTATGATGTGCAAATCCAAAAGAATTCCAAGTACGCTATCAAAAAATTGAGTTTGGTGGTTGAAACTGAAGGGATATGATCCATCGACCACGATTGTGTCATTATGAGTAAGACTAATGCAGTTGGAATTAAATGAGCAATGTTGATAAGAATAATATCGCAAATTTTAATTGTTCAAATTAGCGTAATAGATTCGATATTCAACATGTTCAAGTCAATTTGGATTTACTCCCAAAATTATCGCTTGATAAGTCCTAGTGTTTTAGTACATGTGTATTGAAATAGAAAATTAGAAACAATGATTTAGAGTAAGTTGTTTACACATATTAACCAAAAATGTCTCAAAGTCAATGGGAGCGATATTGAGTTTGTGACTCTTCGAATTTGATCCAAGAAATGATACGAAAGTATCATTTTATAAGCATAAAGATTGAATAAGTATTTTGATAGAGATATCAAACAGTTTGATTTTCGATCAAAGTGCAGAGGAAGCGTGTGTTCATAAGAATGAACGTTAAAAGGTACATTGATATTTCTAAACTATCAGTAAACAACACGTTGTTGATCTTAACGACGTAGTGTAAAAATAAGCCTTAGTTGTTTTAATACTCAACATTGGATTAAAAAATAATGACTTTTATAGTAAGTATAAAAGATGTTAGGAATATCCCAAATCGATATGCAAATACACGTTATTAAATTTGTTTAATACGAAACAAGTGAGATTAGTTCCTTATGCATTGGCAATAGGAATTATCATACATGTTATGTTGTCTATGATAAAGTGATTTGTTTATGTATTTAGTACATGAAGCAAATTCCAAATCCAAATTGATATCACTAAATGATTGTTCGAAGTGTTCTCGTGTATTTATGAAATACTAGAGAATTGTTTACAAAAACAAAAACTCCTTATTAGGGAGTGTTCAGACTCAAACTTCTAAGTGATATTGAGTATAGCATGTCAATAACAAATTTTAAGTTAAGAATCTTTAAGTTAGAAATGTTCCAAGTGAAAGACTATGGCTGATTCAACGAAAATGCTAAGTACATCGCCTTGAATACTGCTGCATTAAAAATAATGTATACAAAATATAAGTGCACAAATTTATAACTGAGCTGGTTTCAAATGTTGAGAATCTCATAACATTGTTATAGGATAACAATGTCGTGATATGGTTCTTAATAGAACTTAGAGCTCACTAGAGGTCGAGAGACATACTCCGAATTGTTCCACGTGGTAAAGCAGTATATCAACATTGGAGAGAGTTGATTGACAGAGTAGATAATTGAAACATAATATCATACCCGTTCACAAAGGGACTGACCCAACTGGTTTTGAGAAACAGATTGGAGAAGTTGGATTAAGAGTCCATCATTGACCTCAAGAGCAAGTGGGAGATTAATAGAATTAGGAGTATGCCCTAGGGGCAATTATATAATTTATGACATATATCTAACTTGTTGAACAAACTTGTTCACAATAAAGGCGTTTCTTTCTATTATATACTTGATATACTGTGGTTATATTAATTAATTAGTTTAATTAAAAGTGTATTTAATAGAAAATACATAAATGGTATATTTTGTGATATTAATTACAAAGCGTTGTAACCGCAAGTAATTTATCATAAAACAAATATACCATTCTAAATGTTTCTAGTCAAAATGCATCGAGACTGGATATCGGTGTACCCATTGAGACTAGAGTATGTAACGTTCTCCAAATGTTGGGTAGTGTATTACTCGTGACTGCTGGGAGCACTAGGGTTACGTACTGATAGTTATTGGATAACTATGGAACGACTCACTCGATAGTTTTGTGTTGGTTAATATAACTAAAGTCAAATAGAAAATATTGATGTGACTGATTTACATAGTTCTCTCGAATTGAGTATGCAATGGATCTTCAATATGAAAGCTCCGCTTTGATTATAGTCAATCCATGGCATGGCGTTCCATCGAATGACTATAGTTGGGTCGAGTGGAAGTGCTAGAAGTGAATCACTATTCAAGAAAGGATTCGTCTCCTCATTTATATGGGGTTAGTATCACGGTCAACTCAAGTCAACTCAAAGTCAAAGTCTCTGGCCAAAGCATTTTGGTTAATAATAAATGTTATTATTGAACCAAGGACTTTGTGTTTGAAAAATAAAGTTGAATGTGGATGACATTCGAATTTTGACAATTACCAAATTCCATAAATCCGAAGTGATATTGTTTTGAAGAAGAGAATCGGTGTAAACAATTTTCACTATTGGATACCGCTTATAATAAGTAAAATTAGTTTTTACCAAAAGATGTGTAAGCGATGAATTCAACCAAAATATCACGCTACTTGCTAAGTGAGGTGTGAATGTTAATATTTGAATTATTCGATATTAATTGCTGACTGAATTTACACATTTGATTCACACAACCGTAATAATGAATTCTCCGAAAAACCATATGATTTAATTAATTTATAAAAAGTTGTAAATTAATTAAATTAATTAGTATTTGAGATCTTATGGAATCTTACTTCATTTGATGGCATGTAATTTTCAGCCATGTAAAGAAATAGGAGTAAAAAGAGAAAGTTAATCAAGATAAGTAATTAGAGAAATTTTAATTAAAGAATGGGAAAGGTTTCCTTCTTTCTAATAAACATATTCTCTAATTCATTCTGTACGTACAATTGAGTTTCTCATTTTTTTCATTATTCTTTCTATAACTTTTGTGGTTCTCTCCTTCTCTAATGGCAGAAAATATGAGATCTTCCATGGCTTTAATTATTCCTAAAATCAAATACAAATAAAATTAATTATGGAGAGTGGTTTATTTCTCTTGATCCTTGCAACATCTGGAGGCTGATTTTTGAATCTAGAAGATTTGATTCATCATTCAAGGTACGATTCATTGGCTATATCTCGAGGAAAAATTCAATGTTTCAAGGTGTACTTCAAGGCTTTGGAATTAAGGTGTGATCTTTTTATTCTAATAATTTTGATATAATGTTTTAATGAACAAAATTGAATATCTTAATTTATATGTGTATACTGTCGACTCATTTGATTTGAAAATGGTTTATGTATTTCAAATTGTTTATTATATGAATTGATTCGTTTTTTTTAATTTAGGTAAATCAAAACTGAAACTTTTATATGATTAGACAATATTTTAATTTTGGATCTATGTTTAAACATTCAAATTAAAATGTAATTTTTTGATTTGAATGGTTACATATTCTTATTGTTTGCATTTTTACTATAATAGAAACTTATATATGATTAAATGATATTTTGAAAATAAATCAATTACAATTAATTTCTAAACTTATTACCCTATCTGACATCACAACTATCCTTCTTTAACTATCCAAAGGATTTTGATATATTTAGTATGTATCGCCTTTTGTTTTATAATTATTTATTCATATAGGTTAAATCTCCTTAGATTTGAAAGTTTATTTGTTCCTATTATCTACATGTTATTGTAATTGAACTGACTAATGATTAAAGGATGTTTAAATAATAAATTGATTACAATAAATTTATAAATTCGTTACCCTATTTGACATGACTAATATCTTTTTTTAAGTATTCAAAGGATTGTTAATATATTGCTCACTTTAGTGTGTTTCACTTTTGTTTAAAAAAATTGTTCAGATAGTTTGAATTCCTGCAGATTTGAAAGTTTATTTGTTTTTATTATCTGCATTTTATTGCAATTGAATCCCATACATGATTAAAGGATGTTTTAATAATAAATTGATTACAATAAACTTATAAATTTGTTACCATATTTGACATGACTAATACTTTTTAAGTATTCAAAGGATTGTTAATATATTGCTCAATTTAAAAAAATTCACTTTTATGAAAAATTGTTTCATAAAGGTTGAAACTCTTGATTTAATTGTATACATATATATTTTGTTAACTAATTTAAGTTTATATAAGTTCATAAATACATCAGAAAATTAAAATATTATATGGTTTATTTTTAATTAATCAAAAAGTTTTGGATTAATCTTTATACAGATATAGTTATATATATATATATGTATGTATGCGCATATAAAACTTAAAGTTTGTATTTCAAATTTTATAGTTTAGATGCTTTATTAATATCAAACAATTTTAAACGAGCCATTATTTTATGCATATGAATTATTGTTGGTTGTTCATAATCTTATGTCATAATGATTCATTGACTGCTAATTGAATGCTGCATAAATCAAGTTTGTCAAAAAGGGAAAGATGAATTATTCATCTTTGTCATATTTTATTTCTTTCCTTTTTGTCCATTGTGTGATTGCCTTTACACTTATTCTTATTTATTTATATACATCATGTTATCAATTGATCATACTTGCCATATGTTTAACTATTCTGTCACACAATTAATGAATGAATATATTTGATATATTCAAACCTTATTTTTATATCCCATTCTTTATTATTTTAGAATCAAATTAATAAAAAAAATATGGTATAAATAAAATACTGATTTTATTTAAAAGAAACTTATATAAGATCTAAGTACATTTAGACTTCATAGGTCCATTAATGATCCAAAAATGGTAGATTTTTTGAAATTCACCCATTTCTACTGCTGCGGGCTGACCTAATTCCTTCGTAAACTCTTTGGAATACCCCATTTATTTTAGGAGTTCTCTTTATAAGTTAACTAGCCTTGCGCCTAACAAACAAACTTTCAAACAACTGTGGTGGTGCATGATTTAACCACGAAAGTAATGTCGTTGTGTTCGTGGCGATTTTCTGGTAAATTTTAATATATATATGTTGAAAACGGACCTCAAATGAAGACATTTGAATTTTCAGATTCAAAATAATTTAAATAGAATTCAAATTCAAATAAAAAAATGATTTTCAAATTTGAAATTTGGAAGTTAACAGCAACTAGACATGGGGGTTAAGTAATCATTAAGAATGCATGTTAACATTAAGTGATAACCGAGGAAGAAAGTAAATTAAAAACAAGTGGCATAAAAATCTTCCCAAAACAAACATAACAGTCAACCGGTTGAGTAGGGCGGTTGTTTGGGTGGTGGCTAGGGTTTTTGAACATTGAACCGACCTAAATCCAATGATTCTAGTGCATTCCAACCACTATAAATAAGAGCCTAGCCTCTCGCTTTCATTCACAAATTATTTTAGGAGTCTAACGAAGCTCTTTTAGTTCCTCTCTTCAAAAGATTCAGAAAGTTTTTTTGTATTTTAGGTAAGGAATTTTATACGTTTATTGTTTATTTTCTAATCATTTTCTCCTCGAACTCCTAAATTTATGAATCCAATCCATATGTAATTTCTTTGTTGCATATTTCTAAAAAGGAGAGATCTGAATGAGATTATTGTAGGACTGTCAAATCTAGAAAAGAGCAAAGCTAAGAACCTACAGTGAGTGGAAACCCCTAAAATTCCCTAACACGAAATGTCAATTCTCAAGGTGGAATCTTAATTGTTTTTATATATTAAAATAAGGGAAATTGTGTTGATTTGTAATTTTAGCATTTTATCTTCTATTCCACTTCTTATTCTTTTTCATTGAATTTAATTAAGGATTTTGATTAGGAAATGTGTGTTAGGTATGACACTTTTTTCGTAGTTTGCACCGCTTATTTTCACAATTTGAATAAAAATTCCTTAGCCTAATTTTATATAAAAAGAAGTTGAATAGAGCGTAAAAATAATTAAAACTGTAAGTTTCTATTATTATAGGTTTATCCCATTGTTTAGTATAATATAGGATGAGTTTGAATTTTATTTGTATATAAATTTGTTGATTAGTTTTTTGGATATTGGATTTATGGTATATTGATAATATGAAAATGGGATTTGTATAATTTTGAAAGACTTGATATTTAAATGCTAGTACAGGACGTAATCTCTTCAGGCCTAGAAATTTCTAGACGCGTACTTATATATATATATGTATATATGTATGTATGTATTAGTGTAAATGACGTATAATTATAACATATTAATAATGTAGTTAGCATGCTATTGATTATTATTAAATCTCTGTTAGGAAATTTTTTAGTTGTAAAGGTGAAATAAGAAAGATTTCTTATAAGGCCTAAAAATGGAGATGTATGATAATATACCTATAGAGAGTGTTATGAATTATGGCTAAGTTATGGGGATGCAAGGTCTGCCAAAAGCATACAGAAGTCTGTCCAACTAATCTGGCTACCATCAGTGCGACTTTGGATCTGATGTGAGACATCTACTATAATAAGTAACCACGGACGACATGAGGTTAGTTCCAAATTCTTTAGGGAAACCTGCCCAACTAATCTTGCTATAATACCTACGAATAGTCGGACTAATATGAGACGTCATGGTAGGATATGGGTCATAATACGAAGGGTCTGCTTCAGTAATTGAAGGTATTAAGTTCCCAGGTGAGGGCCCTCCTCTTCTCTATGTAGGAAATAGTAAATGATCGGGTTTATTGGTTAGGCATGGTAGATGATACCTTGTGAAAGGGTCCGCTTCAATATGAAGTATTAGTGACTGAAGAGACCCCATGCAATGTCATCTAGATAGCTACTATTAAGGCGTCAGCTATGGGATAGGTTTTAAATGATAGGGACCTGTCTAAAAGGAGGTAATAAATGGTCAGAATCTACCTAGTGACTTGGGTACCGTCTCTTACATGGATAGGACATTATTGACGATAGATATGAGTTATTGGGTTGAAAGCGTAAGGGCCATGGGCATATATTTGGAAAACCTTCTTATTTACATTTGGAAAGCCTTTGGGCTTATATTTGGAAAAGATTTATGATGTGGATAGAATAAAAAAGACATATTCAGGTTTAAGTTATACCATCCAAGTACTATAGTAGTAATGTTTGAGATTTTCATTCACTAGAGATACGTTGTTCTTACTCCCTCTTCATTACAAAACTGGCTAGGAAAGACAATGCTGAAGGCAGAGGCGAGGAGAAAACTTGCGGCGGTTATATATTTATCTGGATACCCATTGGAAACAATATTTTATTTTGAAATGTTGTATATAGATAAGTGACGGTTGTTATTGGTATTGTGAATGGATTTTTATGATATTTTGAATGAAATGGGTACTATGCTATTATTATATTTTATCCTTCCATTGTGAGATTTGAATGAGTAGATAAATAGCTCTATATTATTCTTTACCAATCAATAGCCAACATTGGAATAAGTCTAAGTTCGGATGGGCCTTTTCTAGATCGAAATTTAGGTCTGTTTCAGGGCGGTTTGTTACAACTATATAGGACTAATCTCCTCGAACTGCCCCATTTATTTTGATAGATATCTGCTATGGATCAACTATCCTTACTCCTAACAAAAACTAACAAACAACTGTGGCATTGCCTGATTTAATGTGACTACCCTAGTAGAAGGTGTAGTTCATTAGGTGTAACCCTGTCTTTACCATTGACCGCGCATGACCGATGATGCACTCAACATATGTACAGCTCCTACTCCTGATTTGGTACAAACACATACTGACATAGCGTCTTGTCGCTCGCCGTCCTACTTAGATTGCCAAACGTAATTATGGCAATACCCCTCCAAATTTATTGAAGCAGACTCTACTGAGGGTATTCCTTTACTTATAGCAAGCATACATAACTTCATGATTCCAGCGGTTGGATATGTCGCACATCAGTATAACGTATACACAATTTCTGGTAGCTCCTTGCGGTGGGCGGGCTTATATTATGTAACACTACTGGCCTCGCATTCCAACCCATTCTAACGACTATGTCATTCTTATACATTTAATTTATTTACCTACTTATATAATTCACACCCGTTATAAATGCATACTTGAAGCTACATATATATTTATGTATATATGTTTATATATATACATATCTTCCTTTATTCTTGTTTAATTATTGTGTCTCTAATGTTCACCGTTAGCAATATTTATATACTTCTTTATGTATTTACATTTTATTTACTTTAAGGTCATTTACCGCTTTCTTTTTAAAAGATTTAAGTACCTTTCTCATTTACTTCCTTTTCCCCCACTATTTTACTTCCTATTTTTATTCCTTTTTAATCTTTAATTCTCTGCCTTGTTTTAGAGGACTACCTATACCCTTTTTACTTTAAATCATGACTTGATATTTTTCATTTCTTCTTATTTCACTTCGCTTTTACTTATATTATGCATATTCTTTTCTTAAATCATTTTTATCACATTTATAATTTTTTTAATTTATCCTTAGGGATATTTGTATTTTATTGCACTGGAATTACATTTTTTCATAGGGAATGGTTAACACTGTAGATTTATATATCTTATCCAAAATGGAATTTGTGCCACGTTTGAAATTACAATGAATTATCTTTTTTGTAGTTATTGAAATAGACAGTACAAAATACGGTAAAAATCCATATATTCTACATCTTTTTATTAGGTGTAGTTACAATTTTATTTATAAATCAAAAACTTGATAATCTATAGAAATTCACCTTGCGACATAAATTAAAATACTGCTTAAATCTTTATAATTTACTGTGATAATGCAATTAATATTTTTACTAGCACAAGTCATTTTAAATTTACAAAATTTGGAATCATTACATATATTATAAGTTTTAGGGACTACTACTATATACAATAAATTTAGGGACCATCAATACTCAATATTTTCTAGATTTACATACATGTAATATACAATTCAAGTTATCAATAACAGAACATGTAGGCGGGGTTAACAATTTTATTTCACGTATACAAATTTTTCCTACAACTCTAATTCACATTTCGGGCATATAGGAATAGATCTATGATGATATAAATATAATATTATATGAAAATATATAATTTCTCACTCTACTTTTTAGATTTCCTAATCTCTAGATCTAGTCCCTATTATTTCAGTTTGGCCCACTTTTCTCCCTGTTTGGATATATACATCGCAAGCATATACAAATTTATTAGAGATCTAGATTAGAAAAGAGATTTGGGTCTGATCTACATTTTAGATCCAGATTTACAATTTACATTGGCTTTGGTGATTGGATTTGATCCTATTTTCTTCCTCAGTTATCTTCTATGATTCTTCAATCGTATATACATATAACTATAAATATTCTTAAGAATTTAGAATTTTGTGGAGAATAGAAAATGACATAGCTCTGAAAATATGAGTTTAGAAGCGAGGGTTTAGGTTTGTATTTATAAGGATTCAAATCAATATCGGTCGTTCGATTGAAGCATATTGAATCCGGGACGTTTGGCCACTTATTATTATCAAATTTACAGCGTCAGTGGTTGACCGCTCACCCTTCACGGTCGACCACTACCGTTCGACCAGCAAAGGTCTGGGTCGACCAATCGCATGTTATTTTGTGAATAATTATCGTATGCTCTGATTTATTTTATTTTGTTCCTTCTTCAACACACAAATATAATTTTCATCCCAATCAACTTTCCTAACGTTTAAGCAACGTTAATTATCCGTTAAGTTTGACCGGTGGTAATTAACATTAGTTAATTATTATTGTTACCTTAATTACATATATAATTATTTCCGATTCAAAAACTTCAAACTTTGGTAACATTTTCGTTTGAACTTCGATCGTAAAACATTATATATTAAAATTGATCAGGAAATTGCTACGAATCCAATGATGCAAGTTTCATAGTCAAATTCCAATATTTATAAAAATTCTATTTTTTGGCATTACTAACTATTAAGTAATTTCTTTTTAATTAATTATCATTAAAATTACGGAATGTTACAAGCAGTTATCATTCTTGCGCTAGTATTAGCTGTCTTGTTAATTGGAAAAAGGTCTGCATATCCAAAAAAGATAGGGGCCTATAAATTATTAAACTCCATAACCTAAGCTCTTTTTACTAGGAAAATGGTTTTGGAAATTTAATAGTACTAATGACAATGTTATTTGGAAAGATACAATCTAAACTCAATTTTATGATAGAAGTTATAACCTTCAACTTATTTTCTCTAACTTTAGCAATATACCACCTTTTTGGAAATCCATAGTAAAATATTTCTATACTTTAGTTATTAATATTGTAGATCACTCTAGTAATAAATAGTATTTTCATACGATAGATGTATTTTAGTTGTTCCTTAAAAATGGAATTCAAATAACCTTTTGATATTTGTAACTTCAAAAATGCATTTTTTTCCGGAGCTATTTAGTCCAGATAATGATTTTTCATGGAATTTTAGCTTCAACCATGCATTTGAAGGTATTATCGACTCAATTTTAGCTTCAACCGGGTGCATTGCCTCAATTTACAACACTTTGGTCCAAACTAGAGTTACATGACCAAGATTACGAAAACGATACTAAAAGCTGGTATTGGGAAATCAACAAAATGTACTCATTAACCTCAGTTTACAAAATTTTAAATTTCTCAGGAACCAAGAAAAGGATGTTATCCGGAAAGCCAATGCTCCCACTAAAGCAAATCTCCATATGTGGCTAACCCGACAAAAGAAATTATATATAATCGAATCCTTAAAACAAACATTCGCTCATAAACAAAAATGCTTTTTGTAATTCAAACTCGGCACTACTAGAACAACAGTAGATAGCGACGGAGGCTTTCGACGGCCGCCGATGGCTATTTCCGACAGCTATCAACGGTTGTCGATCTTCGTGATGTTTGTAAATAAAATACAATAGCCGTCGCAAGCCGTTGAAAATCGAAGCAAAGTAGTCATCACTAGCTGTCGAAAATTATCGTGTATACAGGCGCTTGACCAAGAGCTGCTTCATTATTTCAATCTCCCCCCAATTAATCAAAAACCCTACCTCCACCATCTCCTCCCCGTTGTCAGCCAGGCACCGCGCCTCCCCGAGCATCTCCAACTTCATCATTCTCTACTTTCTACAAGTCTAGGCCCTTCATCGATCTCCAATCAGGTTTTATTCCTAAATGTTAGTTAATTTTGATTTGTAAAATTAAGGTTAATTTGTTGTTATAGTTGTATAATACCTCAATGATTGTTTGGTATACCATATTGAATGCTATTCAGGTTGTTATTATAATTATCCATCATTGGAACGTTCATAAAAAATTAGTTTAGTGTACATGTGCGTTAATGGGTGTATACGTATTGATTAATTAGTGCATAAGCGCAATAGGGAAACTCTGAATTAATTAGAGTCGATGCTCAGAATTTGGTGTATGCATTTCCAAGATGATGAAAACGATGATTTGGTGTATGCGTTACTTAGAGTGTAAATAAAATATTGCAAAAATTGTGGTATAATATGCTTTATTTTATAAATCTCTTAGAGAGTTTTTGGCCATGTCTGACAAATATTGTATATATGATCATTGTATGGATATTCATTTTTATTACAGAATGGACATTTACATCCATATAATACAATATTTGTCGGATTTATCCATGTATTGGACGTTACAAACACAATAAAGTAATTATATTTTGCAAATCATTTTATTTTAAACAGTTCATAAAATTTCAACAACACTTTCTTTTTATTTCATGTGTACATGCATATGTGTACGATACACGGAACAAAGGGGAAGTGTTGCCGAAATTTTTTTGAATCGTTTAAAATAAAATTTTTGCAAAATATAATTACCATTGTGTTTGTAATGGGAAATAGGATGACTAATCATCAAAATGTAAAACAATAACCTAAAAATTGTAGATTATATTCATATAATAATTTATGCAAATCCGTTTAAAAATAAAATTAAATAGAATAATATTATATATTTGCAAAAATTAAAATTATGATTTAATTGAAAAAATAAAATGTCAATATGTAAATGAATAATGCGTTTTTATGTTTTAAAGTAGGAAAAATGATCAATTATTTTATCAATTGGAGCTGGATGTACCAACAAAGAAGAGAAATTGGAGGCTCAATAACTGAACATTTTCAAAATGGTGTACATATCTTTATTGAATTTGTTTTAAGTAATAATGGAAACAATGAAGAAATTCGTTGTCCATATAGTAGGTGCAAATTATTGAAGTATTTGATACCGGATATGGTAATAGTTCATTTGCGCCAATATGGTTTCGTACCGAATTATTTCGTGTGGGTTGGTCATAGAGAACCTATAGCACCTAATCCCGTACATTCGGATGAGGAGGTGGATAATGAAATTGTTCCGACGAATCTCATAGAGGATAAGATTGAAGATGCAGCGTGTTTAATGTTCCATACTGTTGGAGTTGATGGTAACGATGTTAATGTCGAAGAAGAACCAAGCAGCGGAGCAAAAAAAATTTATGATTCATTGGATGCTGCTAAAAAACCCTTTGAGATGGTTGTACAAGCGGTACTCAACTATCAGTAACTATAGAATACATTGCGATGAAATCAAAATACAACTTCACAAAAGCCGGGTTTATAGATATAGCACAAGCTGCAAAACGGTATATGCCACCCGATAATTTAATTTGTAAAAATCATTATGAACTGAAAAAAATTATGTCTACATTTGGTTTGCCATATCAAAAAATAGATACATGTTTAAATGGTTGCATGTTGTTGTGAAAAGAAGACATCCAAATCAGGAAAGATACAACCAAGAAAAAAGAAGGGAATAATGTTCCGTAAAAGCGTATGCATTACTTACCCATCACTCCTAAGCTTCAAAGGCTATATGCGTCTTCTGTAACCACGCATCATATGAGATGGTACTCTGTGAGAATACAAGAAGAAGGTACGTTAACACACCCATTTGATGGAGAAGCATAAAAGCATTTTGATAAGGCATATCCCGCTTTCACAGCAGAGAGCCGTAATGTTAGACTTGGTTTATGTATCGATGGATTTATACTGTTTTCTCAATTTGCTTCAAAATATTCATCTTGGCTTATAATCATTACACCTTATGTAACGTCCCGCCTTTTCGCACGCTTTAAATCGACACACGTGCCAATTCAAACCGTACGGAAGGGCAGATTGTTATGGGGTAAATAAGAAAAGCAGGGAAAGGAAACAAAAAGAATCTTACAGCGGAAAGATAAAATATAATATTAAATATACAGTTCATAAAACTGTTTACACAACATTTGATTCTTCCTTATACAATAAATATCAGAGTTCACATACCAATAAATATCAATGTAGCGGAATTAAATAGTGTAGTGGAATAATATAGTAGGTAGTAATACTACAAATCTTCGTCTTCGTCCTCCAGAATAAAATCTTCAAATCCTGAAACGCTCGGACTGACCCGAGCGAATTGAAAAGACAAAACACTCGAGTCAGAACTAAAAGATCTTATGTAAGTTAAATTAACAGAAATAAATATGAGTGCAGTAACTCAAGAGATGCTCGGGATTTACATCTCCTAAAGATCCGTTAAACTATTTACTATGTAGTATATTGCGCTATTATATTAGTGTCTATTTATAAAATAAACTTACTTTTAAATAGCGTTAAGGGGTTACCCATATAACCCTTAACACAAAAATGCCAATAGTCTATACAGTGCCTGCATATCTCCTGATCGGGAGACTACGAGAAGACACTCCATAGGTACGACACAAATAGAAACTCGTAGTCAGGCTCGATATGGTAGGTGACACAACACAACTAGGCAATGCCAGGGTAGATATACCAATTATGCTTTCGGGTCGATGGTAACGCGTAGCCGCAGCTACCGCCTACCTCGAGCCACATCCCCAAATAAAAATCAAAAGTGGCCACCGAATCAATCCAAGAGTCAAAGTATAATATCAAAGGGATGTGTCCGATCAAAGGTGCTACCTTATTAACCCGTCAATCGCTCCTGTTTTAGCCACCTTATGCCAACTTACGGGAGTTGGGTCCACGTATTTACCTTACAGGAAACGTCGCCACCAACCTACTTCATTCTGGAATCTCCACCGAGTACACGGTTGTTAAAGTGGTTTTTGGAGTTGGCAGAGAGTATGACAACTTCTGATCCCGGTCTCTTTAACAACCAAACGTTATTATAACACCGCGGTCTTTAAAATAGTTTATACTTTAAAACCAGAAAATAATTATCCATTTCAAAACCCATAAATACGATATCATTTCCTTTTAAAAACCCAAATAAGTATGATATCATTTTATTTCAAATATATTTCTTTTCCAAAATCATGCCACTTTTAAAAAAAATTAATACCTTGAAACCAAATATTTGATTTTTTTACTTTCAACATAATATTTCGAAATCCATAGTTTTAAAACCATAACTTTCAACTTAAATGGTTTGGATATTCAACAGTATATAAAATTAAAAAAAAATGAATTTAAAATTTCTTTAAAGTAAATAATTTCCATGTCTTTACAATTTTTATTCACTTTAAATTCAGTCTAAACCCATAACTTTTAGATTCACTTTCAGTTTGAATAAAACACTTCGATTTTCAATATTTTCAAACTTTAAGAATTTAATGAATTTCAAAAGTAAGGTTGGAAATTTCAAATCAACAATTCATTTTCCTATTATTTAGTTTGAAAGGTTTATATGATAAATCCATAACCATTTAAAATAAACTAAATTTATTAACACTAAAATTTCCTTCCATTTATTTACTAGAATTGTTCATTAAATCCAGTTATAAATATCATACCTTTAAAATTTCCAATTTTAATAAGTTAACATCAACTTATGGAGTTAAGTTTCAAATATGCTCAATTCCAGTTGAATTTCCAATTTATCTTTCAATCTTAATTTATTTGAATCATTTATAACTCTATATGTATATATACAAGAACTTAAACTCGTACCAAATCGTATAATATAAATATCAAATTCCATTTTTCAACTTATTCGTTTTTATTTAACAGATTTGTGCATAGCTTAAATTCACAATTTAACTATATATGTTTATATAAAATATATTTATATCATATCCAAATTCAATATTTATTAAACCGTATCATACCCAAACCATAAAAATCATTTCAAAATAATTATATATATATATATATCGCGGTGCATGTATATAATTTTCTATCCTATGGTCAAGTGATACAGATATTTATCATTTCAATCCGCAATTTAAAAATAAAAATGCGGTTGTATATCATTTCAAACCGCAAATCCCGAATGAAATGAAAATGCATGATAACTTGCAGTTGATATAAGATAGAACACATCATCCATTCAGCCCATATCAATCATCAACCAATTTATTTCAATCATCAAAAATTTATTTCAATCATCGTCAATTTAAACCAACATCAATATCTAGCATATGCAACATAACAGGAAATAAATGACGGTTATTGACTAACAGTTTATATTCAAAATAAATTTAATAACTGTTTAACTAGCAGTTTATGCAAATAAATAAATTTAACTGTCAAATTTATATGCAATAATAAAATTAATTAGCAGTTAAATTAAATAAAGCGATTTAACAGAGATAATGAATTAAACATGCCAAACAGTCATAAATAAATTTCTACTCATATTTAAAATCAATTTAACAACCATAAGAATTTTTAGAAGTTGTGAGTGCATTAAAACACTCATCTTTTGAATTTAAATTGGATTTAAATTCAATTTAAACCCAAAAATTCGAAGGTCTCCAAATCTGTCCAAACAAGCGTCAAAAGATCTGGAATTTTATTACGATCCTAACAAAAAAAATTCGTGTGAATCGGAGTTCGTATGAGAAAGATATTCACGTTAAAAGTTATAAGATTTTAAATTTGGAAACAATGAAATAACAAAATAAAAAAAGCATGTCACAAAATCACTCAGCTACAGGTGACTTACCCACGCGACCCAGTAGACCTAACACACGCGAACCATCAGATCCCTCTACCGTTTGGCCACACCGTTGACCACGATCCTTCCCCTTCACGCGCCGCCGTTTGCGATGGTGCAGCCACCACTGATTTCGGCAACCCAGGCCGACCCCCTGGATGACTCGCGACCTTTGATCGGTGCAGGCACCGCCACGCGTACGAAACCCTAGGCCAATTGTTATCGCCGATCGGACCATCATCTCGCCCCACAAATCACGCCGATAAGCTCCTCTTAGTCTTCTCCACACGACGGTACCAATCACTTGAAGATCCATGAAAGTTTATCGTCGTGATGATGAACGGCTGCCAATTGTTCTATGATTTCAGGACAAATAGTGTGTCGAATCGAAAAAGAGTCACACCAGCAGATTGCGTACATCGAGAATTTCCATCTATATTTTTTTGGAATTTTCTGAGAACTTTGAATTTTGACTTTGATTTTTGAAATTGAAATTTGATCTGGGGTTTGGTTTGCAGCCATTGGGAAGAGAAAGAGTTGAGGAAAAATGAACGCACAAAGAAATGAGGATAGATGGAGGCTAGGGTTGATAATTGGGTTTATATAGGTAGGTTAGAGATAGAGTAGATGGATCCGATAAACAAACGTGCTACCGCTAACGTGGCCCAAAAAGCTCATTCTGATCCAGAACGAAACTGGGTAAACCCATATATCGAAATAGGTATTTTAAAATATTCTGAACGCGATGGAAAAAGTTTCACGTCGAAATTCCACCGTATGAAGAAGTTATGCTGAAAACGATATTTTCAAATTGATTTTAAATTGATTTTAATTAAATCGATTTCAAGGCGTTTCGCGTTGGTACGATCAAACAACAAGTCCGATCGCTACGAAACTTGAAACCCTACAATAATTCACTGTTACGGATCCGATGAAACTGGTTTCGTTGAAATCCGAGTTAGTGGCCAAAATGGCTATTTTTATATTAATTAAATAAATTAAACAAATTGATTAAATCCAATTTTATATTTTAAATTCTAAAATTTGACAATCTTATCATCTTTATATTACTCAAACATTTACAATGATTTTAACAAATTTAAATGTCCATATAGAGAAGATAAATTTATCAATTCCAAATGTTTATCTCACTTTTAATAATTAACTTCATTTAGTTTACAAAATTATAAATAAAATCCTAAAAATTCCATTTTGTTAAATAAATTAATTATTATTCCGTTCATAATTTCAAATAGAAGTGTCAACCATTGGATTTAAGATTATCACATAAATATTTCACGTTTTCAACTTAATTTCCAATTAACGTAAAATTTTATTATTAAATTTTAAATTAATTGCAATAAACCACAATAAATACATAAAGCTTGATTCCTGTTTAAACATTTAACTCATTTGATTGCAATTAACCTCTTTATGGTAAATTAAATTCCGATATATTAATGAAACTTTATTTCCATTCTTTATTCACAAATCATCATATTTATGAAGAACATTTACGTTATTCTCCATTTATTACCTTAATTTATTTAACGTAACATTTAATTTATATTTATTGCAATGATTTCCAAATAAATTGAATGAATTAAATATATATGTATCACTCATAATAACTTGTGGTCACAACTCTTGATCACCTTTAATAAGTTTATTATTTACAATCCAATAATCGCCATTTACTATATATATACGAATTAATTAATTCAATATTTCCATTTCGTTTTCCTATACTAAATTTATTACTAAGTGTATTTACTTCATTCCAACAAGTTGGAATTTCATTCTTACTATAACAATCATTTTCCTATTCCCTTTTATTAATAACCCACCATCATTGTAACGACCCAGTATTTTCAACCCTTCGCATCCGCACATGTCGGACTTGAATTGTTCAAAATACTGCGTTGTAGAATAAATTTGGCAAAACTCAGAATATACAATAAATAAATCACAGAATCACATACACAGATATCAGAATCTCGCAGCGGAAATAAAAATTTAGTGGTTCATGAAGCCACTGATACAACTTTACAAAATAGAACTTACATTGTCTATAATCCTCAATACAATGTTAGGACATAAATAGAGATAGAGTCTTCAAAGTCTTGAATTCCAGAAAAGATAAAGGCTGAAACAACTTCCAACAGCACGAATGATCTACTGAGTGTCCTAGCTACGGAGAAGAAACTGAAGCTGCAACTCAGGCTGACCCGAGCGTACAATAAAACAAAACACTCGAGTCAGGACATACATACTTATATAATGTAAGCTAAATCAAGTGTACTGTAATATATAGCAAGTAACTTAAAGGATGCTTGGGACCGCCCATCCTCTAAGGATCCGTTAAACTATTTACTATATAGTATATTGCGCTATTATAATAGTGTCTATTTATAAAGTAAACATACTTATTTCTTAGCATTAAGGGGTTACCCATATAGCCCTTAACACGTAATAGTCCCAGTAGTCCGTCCAATATCATAGCTCCTCCTGATCGGGAAGCAACTAGAGGATACCACACGGGCTACGGGAGAAAACCAAACTCGTACAAGGCTCGATATGGTAGGTGACACGGCACAACTAGGCAATGCCAGGGTAGATATACCAATTGCTATCCGGACCGGTGGTAACGCGAAGCCGCAGTAACCGCCCACCTCGAACAACACTCCCAAATCAAAGGTGCACCCAAACAATCACATAAGCAATAGAATGGTATACGAAGAAGTGCGTTCGATCAGAGGAGCTACCTCATTAATCCGAGAATCGCTCCTGTTTTAGCCACCTTAAGCCAACTCACGGGAGTCGGGTCCACGTATATACCTTTCAAGAAACCGTCACCACCATCCTACTTCATTCTGGAATCTCCACCGCGTACATGGTTAGTCAAAGTGGTTTTCGGTATCGACAGAGAGTATGTCCATATCCGATCCCGGTCTCTTTGCCAACCAAACGTTATTATAACCCGTGGCCATTTAAAAACAGTTTATACTTTAAACCAGAATAATCATTTCCATTTCAAAACTATAGATACGATATCATTTTAAAGCCCAAAACAATATGATATCGTTATATTCAAAATATAATTCTTTCCAAAACTATATTGCTTAAAATTTATAATATCTGGAAACCAACCATTTGAATTATATCTTCAAAACATATTATTCTTGGAAATTTACTTTAAAACCATAACTCCCAAAACACAAATGGTTCGGATATTTAACGGTATATAGAATAAATGGGTTAATTTTATGGTTACTTTGTAAAGAAGAGAATTTACATAGCTTTACAAATAATTCCTCTATTTAAAGTTTTAAACCATAAATTAAATATCATTTTATGTTCCCAAAACATTACAATTCCCATATATATATTAATTGGGGTATTTACTATTCAAAACTAAGTTTGGGTTTTATTCTTTCCCAAATCAATGTTTTTATTATTTAGTCTTGAATATTCCCATAATTTCCATAAATAAAACTCCAAATTTTTAGCCATTAAATTTTCAAAATTTACTTAATACCAGAATATTCATCTTTAATTTATTAAGGAAAATTCAGTTATAAATATTATGTCTGAAGTTTTTCCAAAACTTAAGGTAAAATAAAATTTATCCAATTCCATAAATTTTAGAGCAATCAAATTCTAGATTCCATAGCACTTAGGAAATGCTACCTAAAATTATGGATAAAACTAGTCCAATTTCAAAAGACGGCATTTAAATGCTGTAATAGATTGTTTACTTAATAAATATTTCCAAATATAACTTATTTATTTATTTATTAACTGAAATCTTATTCTTTCAAAATCCCGATTTACCAAATAAGTTATATTCCAAATTTTATTCAAACATTTATTTATTTTTATTTATAACTTATTAAAAATCAATATAAATTCCTTTAAAGATATAAATCGAATATTTAACTTCCAAAATAAATTTTTTAATATTTCAGAAAATATTATAAGGACCACGGGCCTGTATATAGTTTTCTAGCCTAGGTCAAGTGATACGGATTTATATCATTTCAACCCGTAATTTACAAAACCCCGGGTTCTATCATTTCAAACCCGCAATCCCAAGTTACCAGTTAAGCAGTTAACAAAATAAATGAACAATAATCATTTAGGCCTATCATTTCAGCCCATACGAACTAAATTTAACAGGGAACTGGCAGTGGTGATCTAAGCAGTAAATAAACAATAACATAACTACAGAAATAATATAACAGATAATACTGATGAGGTGTCAATTTAAATGGGGTTCATCATTCTATATTACACTACAGACAGATAATAGTGGAATACAATTTTACACATACACTTGCAATAATTTACCAAAATATAAATACGTATGTCTGGTGAGAAATACTCACCTGAAAGTTGCAGAAAAATTGAATTTCAAAACGACGTTTCACTGGTAAAGAGTAACAGAGGGAAACGATCAAATTTCTCGGATGTCGCCTAGATTCAAATCTAGAACAAAATTCAAATATTTTGAAATGCGACTTTAGAATTTATGGTCAAAGAAAATTAAAATAGAACGAGGATGATTTGACTTGCTCGACCACTCCACCGTGTAATATGACCAAAATGTACCCAAAATGTGAACCGGCTAACCCTAAAATTTTACGACAAAATTTCTAAAGGCCGACTGACAAAAGGTGAAGTCTCTCTACTATATGCCGTGATATGCACGTGCACACGTGCACACTACGTTCACGCCAACACATACGTGCACACTAATACTACCACCTGAACTCACTCCCAACATTTTTAACTTAGCCTGAAAACACATACTTAGATCCCACTGCAATTCATCACCCTTTCGAATACGTTTCCCAGTTTCAACTACCCAGGCAATATCAACTTTTCTATAACTTCAGCCCAGATTTTTCATATACTTCCCGAGTTGCCAACATGCTTTCTCCGAGTCCATACTCAACTGCTTCGAGTATATTCGAAAATACTTCGGGTCGTTTGCCACAAAAAAATTTTCAGACATTATCTACACTGGCTACCCCATGCTTTCTTAATCCCTCTTCAAACCAACTCCCATCTCTGCTTCACCATTATGCTTCCAGTAACACAAGTATCAACTGAAAATCACTTCTACTTAAACACTTAGTTTCCACCTAAAACACTTCAGATTCTACGTGCACACCAGTATCCTTCCAACTTCACTTAACTGAACTGAACATCACTTCTAAAATGTTTTCTTCCCTTCCAACTTCACACACCAGTATCCAATCTCACCGGATCTGTATGCATACATGCAATCTATATCATACTATATGCTTCTGACATATACACCATGCCAGTTGAGGTTGTGATATATGCCCATGCTGACACAGTTGGAAAAATGCAGACAAGCCAAATGCAAACAGCCTCCTATTACCTCAACACTGGAACTACTCCTCACACTCTCTGATCAACACTACTGCCTATTTCCATTCACTAGTATACATCAGACTCGACTCTTAACTGCTTCCTATCACTTCCATAGGTACTAAGCTTCTATGTGCTTACCCAAGTTTCCAGTTTATTAGTTCAAAAACAGACACAACCATCATTCTTTTCATTGCTCCATCCTATATCAAGTCTACTGGTTCAAATATGTCTTCTGGTCCTTTACAATCTTCATCTACAATCAACTTTCAGCCTATATGAACTAACTTTGAAACCATATTTCCAGACAACACTTCCTTTCCCAAACTCAATCACTGATACATGCACATGCACGCAGTGACACCAACATGCACACCCTATTTCAAACTTCAAGTATACAGATTATTCTTCCTATAGTACTCACCTAAGTAAGTATCTACTGGAACTCCAATTTTCAACAACTTAACCTAGACATGTATGCACATTTACTACTGTTGTCCTAAGTGCCACTATCCTTTCTTAGGTATTCAAAAATCTGGACTTCCAGGCTACATGATACAGCCACTCACTCAAACCCATACCCATCTTCCAGTCCTAAACAACTCTACTACTTGTGTCCATCTCCTACTGTTCGTTTTAAAAATTTAATTCATTTAATCAGCACCACCTTCCAGACTTATAAATATGCATGTCACTGTCTGAATCTATTTCATATCCAAGTCCCTTACCTATTTTATTATATAAGATATCCTATGCAAAAGGGATTTATGCAATACTCAGTCCATTCTTATCAAAACTTCTACATATGCTTACACTTAGTTTTCATCATTTCCTAACCTTACCACTCATCTTATGTTTAAATTCTTTCAGACTGAACTGATCATGCCTAAACCCCAAGCCTATCTTTATCTAAGTGGACTATCATATCCCTTATTAAGCTTTCAGATTTATGGTATGTTACTAGATCTAAGATTTCTAGTGTTATATTTGCCAGATCTCTGAGGATGTATTAGGAACTACAGAATTTGATCTGTACAATCTCTAAACATTGGCCAAAAGCAGACACTATAAGGTATGGCATGGTCGTGAAACAATGGAGGACTGGCCGAGCAAGATGCCAAAGAAAGGAGAAATATCTGAACAAAGAGAAGCAAATAACATAAACTACTTACCTGATAGGATCTGAGCAGAAGAATATGATGAAGACCGAGCAAATAGGTGCAAGGGATAATGGATTTTTTTATAGGCAAGGCTTTCGAAATTTACAGAGGAAGTGAGTGAAAGAAAAACGTATCAGTTACACAAAGTATAAATGCGATATACCAAATCAGATTGCAAAGAAATAAATAGGGTCGAACGTTTTGGGCTAAGTCAAAGGAAAGGCAAGCAAGATTTATGATGCACGTTACTTCCTAAATTTAAAGCTTGCGTGATTTGTGTATTCACATTCTTATGTATCTGATTGAAACAGAGAGTAA
The DNA here is from genome assembly GCA_030765085.1 of Allium cepa. Classification (NCBI taxonomy): domain Eukaryota; kingdom Viridiplantae; phylum Streptophyta; class Magnoliopsida; order Asparagales; family Amaryllidaceae; genus Allium; species Allium cepa. Next base: position 623,037,162 of record CM060942.1, read on the forward strand.
GGGACAGAATGCATATGCACGTTCCAGGCTTGAAGGGTATGGGTACAAGTGCACTGGAAAGGTATCGCAGAGGAATTCGAACGTTACATACCTTTAAAGTTTTGTAAAGTATATAAGCTGAAGAAGGCCGAGAGTTTTCCCAGTGAAAGTTGATGATAATTCAGTGTTAGATTGAACAGTGGGGTGATCTTTTATTTATATTCAATAAATCTTGATTTGTATTAAAATAAGCTTACACATGTATTTGGACCGTGCAGACATAATGCTTGATCAAAGGAAGAAACAGCTGCCTAGTTTAGCATGTCAGTTTTAACAAGATTTTGCTCTCTGGTATTATGAATAAAGTGATATTATACGTTACTTTCTACCATTTAAAGTTTGCGTGATATATGTCTAGTTGCTATATGCTAACTTCATTTCGTTTTACGCTTTGATTTTTGGTTTGAAAATAATAAATGGAATGGCAAGAATTTATGCAAAGCTTAGGAAAGAAAACGTATGCAAATCTGTTAAAAATCAGCTGTCAGTTAAACAATGTAGTGGTTGCTATAAAATCTCTGACTGATATTTTTCTTCAAAAAGGTTTGAAAATATTATTTTTACACTACGCTAAACAGACGCAGTCCAAAACGTCAAAAATTTCTGGGAAAATAACATTTTAAAAACACACGTTTTATTACGTTGCTTATACCCTAAATTTGACGTGTCTTTTAAACGCGAAATTTACCAGTTCAGACATAGCTTAGATATTCACAGTTATAATTAAATTTTATTGACATATAAAATTTTATAAAAATCTATCTTCAAATAAAATAATTAAACTATATTGTTAAACACAATTTATATAAAAAAAATATTTCAAAATTAAATAATTTAAAATAGCTAAAACTAGGGCTGTTACAATCATTGCATTTATTGTCTTTTATTGATTTAATCAAATTACCCCATATTCCTTTAAATTCATACTAACGGAATATTCAATTACTATTCAATGCATATTTATTCATCAATAAATTCGGTATTTACCTTTCTTTTCTTCTATTTGATGATAAATAACCTAGTATACATTTACATACATTTGTTTCATTCCATTCATTTATGAGCATTGCATTGAAATTTAATTTATTAGCTAATACCAACATTATTACCATTAATTACAATTGGATTCCCAATTTTATTCAATACCCTGAATAAATAACATATATATTAATCAAATACTTACATTTTTTATTTTCTCATATTCCATTTAAAATCAAATCATAACATTTAAATGATTTTATTGAATTGGAATTTCATTCAATCATAAATTATTAACTTGCACTAACATGATTCCTTAATTTATTCCAACTACCGTTTACACTCTTTTATTGCATTAAATCAATTTGATATTTTCATAAATTCCTCATATTAAATTTTATATCCAGGTAAGAATCCTTTTTCTACTTAATTCATTTGGATTTTATTCAAATTTCTATAAATAGGTTTTAAGTCACCATTTACATAATTTATTTTAGCCTTCACTTTAACATTTATTTATCCGCTTTATTGTTTCTACTAAAATAAATTACAAAAATCCTATTAAATAAACAAATTAAATTGTCGAAATTTACGGGTCGTTACACTCTCCCCCACTCAAAACTTTTCGTCCCCGAAAAGGAAAAGAAGGAAAAAGAAAAAAATAAGAAAACAATATATCTTTCTTAATTATTTTATAAACAAGTTTACAAAATAAAATAATTTAACATAAAATATATCAATGTATACCTATTTAAATCCTTTATACATAAATTGTTAAAGTTTGTAAACATTTCAACTTTTTTCTAAGTCCAAAATTTACGGAAAATTTTGGCAGAGTCTCCTTTGTACGGAGAGGCTCGGAATAAAATATAATATAAATATAACAATATACACAAATATTTTCCAAAATAATATATATATATATATATCCCTACACGGGAAAATATATAAAATAGCGCTATAAACCGTAATCCAAAAACGTACCTATTTGTCGGGCAATTTACGCTAAATTTATGGAACCAAAAACAGTAGCAATTGCTTCCATAACCTGCATTTCACTTATAAAATCCAAAGGGTTAACAATTTATATAAAGTGAAATATTTAAGTGGTTTCAATCACTAACAACAAATTAATACAACAACCAACAATTTCAACAAACAGCATATACAACAAATACAAAACAACCATACAATCAAACAAACAAATAGTTGTTCCGATTCAAAACTTTTAAATTGTACGGAATTTAGAATAAACCATCCAGTGCATCATTTACTCAACGGTCTTAGATTAAACACAATGGATTATTCATCCATCCCAACAAAATTAAAGTTTCCTTACCCAACAACCATAAACCACGACAAACAACAATTTCAGCAATATATTTAGTCCATTCTTATTTATTCCATTCATACATTTGTTGTTTGATTCTTTTCATTCATATAACGGTTTATTCTTTTTATTTTCATTTATTTCTTTCAATTTTATTTAGAAATAACTACAACCCTTTCTTGAGTTTACAATTTCTCTTTATTATATTACATCCATTTATTTCCACTTACTACTTACTATCGTTCATTTCCATTAACTTAGGTCATGTCATTAACTACTATAACTATTCATTCATTTATTACTGCACGACCTCATTTATTTACACTTTAATTATTTAAGTTTATAATCATCTATTTTTCATACTTACCTTTAATTATATTTACTTATAGTAAAATTACAATTATAACTTAAGTTTATAACATTAAATTCTCATTTATAATAGCAAATTCATTGAATACTTCATTACCTACTTTTACTTGTACAAATTTCTATTAAATTTCTTATTAAACATTTCAACTTTTTATATTTGGTAAGTTATCTATGCTTTTAAAGAATGTAATTGAAAGTTATACAAGTTTTCACATCCTTTTAATTAATTCATTGTTAAATAAGTTTTTACCTTTTCTTATAATTAATTCGAAAGTCGATGATGCGGCCGCCATCACCGGAATTATTTTCCAGCGACAGAGAGGAAATGTAACAACCCTATATTTTGTAATTATTTTATTGTATATTGTAATTATTTTTAATGTAATATTTTGATTTAAAAAAAACTTATTTTACTTATTTGAAATGATAAAATATTATTATTTAAATATAAAATCTTGATTTTATATGAGTTATAATTCCAAACTGTGTAAGTTAAATATTTGCTTGAAATGTTGATTCTGGTCAAACTGTGACTTTTAACTTAAAATTTTAAAAGTTTGAAATTTAATTTTTTTTTTCTTTTATTATGAAAGTACATAAAATTCTAAGAACACCACTTTTCTTTTCGTTGAAATTGGATGTAAATTGTGAAAGTTATACCCTTTACAATATTGTGCGTATATAGGGTTATTTAACAATGACTATTTTAAATTGTACAAATTACTTCTTCTTTGTTATATTTTATTTTAATATGTGATAATGTGTTATATTATGTATATTTTGACTTTTAAGTACTTTTAAAATGATAATATAATTTTTCTAAAGTTCATTTGAATTTATTTCTAATTTTAAAAGCCTAGTCTACAATTTTAAGCCATTTTCTTAATTTAATTATATATAATTAAAATTTATTTATTTATTTTATGCACTCACTTTTATTTGCTGTGTTTCACTTTATTTTGTTCATTTTACATGTATTTAAATTTAAGTAAATTTTTCCAAAGTGTATTGAAGTTATTTCTAATTCTTAAGTCTAGTTTTCATTTTTCTGTGCTATTTTTCTTATTAAATCATATCTAATTAATATTTAATTTTTAATATTTTGTTTATCTGTTATATTTTCGAATTTTAACTGAGATTTTAATTATTTTCAGTTATTTGGATGTAAATAAATATATATGAGAAATTTGAAAGGGTTAAGAGCTAAGAAACGGAAAAACGTTTTATCCGTTTCTTTTGCAGTTTCTTCTGTCATTAATACATCAATTCATCTTAGCCATTCCTTTCCCCATCCTTTGCAACCGACTTCCTCTTATCATTCACGAATTTTTGAAGCCTAAAAATCCTAAAAATCATGGCCTCCACCTTGAAGAAAAAAAAATTAGGTAAATCCCTCTCTTCTTTCTACTTTTCTTACTTTTCTATGCAATTTTGCCTTATTTCTCTTCTAAGTTTGGATCGGCCTCTTCTCCATAGCCGTAGCCACAAACTCCTACATCTCTTCCATGCCTCATTCCCTTCATCTCCACTTGTTGCCTTGCCTATATGATTTTAAACCTGACCTATATGATGTCATACCTGAGCCAAAGCATCATCATAGCCAAGCATTGAAGTGGTTGAAGCAAGGTCCAATCTATCTTGTTCATTTCGCTTTGTATTTCAAAATTGTTTCAATGTTATTTTATGTTGAATGTTTATATATTGTCTGGTTTATTTTGTTTTGGGTTGATGATACAAAATCATATCTTGGCTATCTTTCAACTCAAATCAAAAGTCATGAAATTGTGCTTGTCGTGCCTTTGGAGTCGTGCTTGTATGTTGTTTTGGTCTCTAGCTTTGAAAAAGGTGAGTTTTTCTCACTCTGACATATATACTTATGAAAAGTGGACTGATGGCAAGTGTTTAGTAATGTAAAATGTTTATGCAAGTTAATGATGATCATATGATACGCTATGCCATGTTATTACCATGTTAAAACTGTTAATTTTCACCTTACATCTGATACATGACTGTATATTGTGATATTGACATTGTTTATATTATTTCTGTATATGATCACACTGCAAGTTCCCTGTTAGGATAAAAAAATCATTATGGGCTGAAATGATAGGCCTGAGTTATTTTATTTATTTATTTAAACTTGGGATTGCGGGTTTGAAATGATAGAACCCGGATTTTTGCCTTTTAAACTGCGGATTGAAATGATACATATCCGTATCACTTGACCTAGGTTAGAAAACTATATACAGACCCATGGTTATTCTATAAAATGCTTTGAATATTTTAATTATTTTAAAAATATAACATTATGAAATTTGATTTAAATAGATTTTGAAAGGTTTTAAAATAAATAAATTATGATTTTTCTATGTGTTAAAAATGTAATTTATGAATGGATTAGCTGGATTTTGAAATATAACTTATGCTTGAAATTTGGAATTTTGACTAAAAATGATATTTAAGTTACATGAATAAAATGGACTTTAATTTTATTTGGAAATGGTAAATATGATAAATTGATTTATATTTGAATTTAAGTGATTTATTAAAGAATTATTGATTTTCTATAAATTTAAGTGGTTGAATAAATGACTGTTGAAAATGAAATTTTAAAATATAACTTGATTTGAAAATGTGAAATTTGAGTTTTAACTAAAGATGTTAAATTAATCAAATAAACTGGAAGTTTAGTTAAATTTGTAAAATGGTAATATAAATCAGAAACGTATAGGGTTTAATTTATGAAAGAAACGTATAGGGTTTAATTTATGAAAGAAACGTATAGGTTTTAATTTATGAAAGAAACGTATAGGTTTTAATTTATGAAAGAAACGTATATGTTTAATTTATGGAAGAAATGTATGGGGTTTAATTTATGAAAGAAACGTATATGTTTTAATTTATGAAAGAAACGTATAGGGTTTAATTTATGAAAGGAACGTATAGGGTTTAATTTATGAAAGAAACGTATAGGTTTTAATTTATGAAAGAAACGTATAGGTTTTAATTAATGAAAGAACGTATGGTGTTCTAATTAATGATAGGAACATGTAAATTCCTAATTTATGAAAGAAAGGTATAAGTTTTAATTAATAAAAGAAACGTATAAGTTTTAATTAATTAAAGAAACTTGTAAAGTCCTAATTAATGAGAGAACATGAAAGTTTTAATTAATGCAAGAACGTATAAGTTTTTAATTAATGAAAGAAACGTGTAAAGTTTTAAGTAGTGTGGTATTGATTTAATTAATAAATGTTCATTATTGTAATAGGAATATAAAATTTAAAACGTACATTTGACACGTAGATTTTAATCAATGTAACGGTGTATTTTAAATTGATTAAAATGATAAATGTTACTTATTGTAATAATAATGTAAGTTAATAAGGTGCTTTTAACTTAACATAAGAATTTCGGTTTAAATTGTATATTACAGTAAGAAAGTTTATTTAACTATAAGGCTATGATAAATTGACATGTTAAAATTTTAAGCTTATCAATACTTTGATTATATACAATGTAAAGTGGAAAGTAGTACATTCCAAAAATTCTATGATTCCTTAAGGTAACATTTCCAAAATGCTATGATAATTTAAAGGAATATTTCAAGTTTAATAACTTTAAAGAAATATTCAATGATTTGAAAATTTTGGGTTTTATTTGAATGATATAGTATTGAATTATTTTTGAAATGGAAATGATACAATTGTGATATTTTTTTGAAATGAGTATGATATTTTGGTCTTGAAAGTATAAATTATTTGAAATAAATATCCATGGGTTATAATAACGATTGGTTGTTAAAGAGACCGGAATCGGATATTGTCTTATAGCCGGACAATACCGAAAACCACTTTAACAACTGTGTACGCGGTGGAGATTCCAGAATGAAGTAGGATGATGGCGACGTTCTCGAGGTATGTTACGTGGACCCAACTCCCGTGAGTTGGCATATATGACTAAAACAGGAGCTATACCGGGCTACACAAAGGGTCGCACCCTTTCATCGAGCATGCTCCATCGGAAACTATTCTATTACTTTTGTGATTCGATTCGGTGGCGCCACTTTGATTCGAGGGTATTGTTCGAGGTGGGCGGAAGCTGCTGGCTTGCCGTCACCGCCGGTCCGGGAGTGCAAACGGTATATCCACCCTGGCATTGCCTCGCGTGCCGTGTCATATCCTTAAATCGAGCCCATTACGATTTTGGTTTTAAAGATCCGACCGCGTTAAGGTTCACCATCCCCTTAACGCTATTTTCTATATGATTATACTTTACTGATTAGACACTACCGTATATAACGTATATTACTACATAGTAAATAGTTTAACGGATCCTTAGAGGATCGGCGGTCCCAAGCATCCTTTAAGTTACTGATGCATTTTGTTACTGTTCACTTGAGTTGATTTACAGTTTATAAGTATTTATGTCCTGACTCGAGGGTTTTGTGTTTTGCTTTACGCTCGGGTCAGATTGAGTGAGTTAGCATTCCAGATTCACCTTCGGCGTTGGAGCTTTCCTTGAAGATCCAGCCTTCTATTTTGTTTCAGTGTCCAGTGTTTCAGTGATGTATCTTGTTACTCTTCTGTTGTATCTTATTTAACTCTGATATATCTCATATTTATATAGTAGCTTCATGAACTACTATCTCTTTTCTTCCGATGCATTTTTATATACTCTGTGTCTGTGATCTGTGATTTTATTTACTGTATATTCTGAGATTTGCCAAATTTTTATTTATAACGCGGTATTTTGAGCTATTCATTTCCGGCATGAGTGTCTACCTATACACTTATAATTGATGCGAATGGTTGAAAATATCGGGTCGTTACAGTTGGTATCAGAGCTTTGGTAGCTCTAGGCAAAGCTCAGCATATAGAGTGAATGTATTTACAGAATCACTTTCATTCGAGTTTGAATCTCTTCCCTTTTGACTCGATTCCTTTGAATTTTGGAACGTTCCCTGCGGTTCCAAAAATCCATTCTTATTCCCCGCTACTCTTCTTCACTTGATTCTGGAGTATCCCATAACTCCACTTCGAATGATCTTTATAGTGAATTGGCGGTCCCGCCAATCTCAAAAATTTTCTTGTAAGAGGGGTGAAACTCCATTACAACAGCATCGATTCACCAAAGGTTTTATATCCTCGGTTTAGATGCTAGTATCTCCTATTATCCCAAACTCTATCTCTTTAGGTCGAATGTAGATTTACCCCAGAAAATCCACTTTGATCTTATACTTTAAGTCACAGTTGACCTGATTAAGGTTGCCCGTGATTTATTTTAGCTTATCCGCCTCCCTACTCTGTATTTAATCATCTTGTCTTTTGTTTCCAAATATTTTCAAACATTTTGAATTGTATTTGTCAATCTATATTTTGTTTACATATTGTGTTGTTTGAGTTGTTGATGTTGAGTTGGGTTTCCGATCGATTCGTCTGATCAACGCTATCGATAGGATTTCTAAAACACTTTGACAGAACAAACTGACACGATATTATTTTAAATTTTGTTTTGGTTAATGAAATAAAATTTTGATATATATATTTATGGAACTTAATAAAATGATTCAAATTGATAATTTAAATGATAATACTTGATTTATCATTTATTGTTCTATAAATGAATTTATAAATAATTGTTTATAAATTTATATGGGAACTTAAATGAATTTAGAAAAAGAAATTTGAGAATTTAATTTCCGATGGTTCCAAACCTTTTGTTTAAAAGTTTAAAGGGATATAATATTTAAAATATTTTCAAATAGAAATTTGTTTCCAAAGAATTTTAAGTTTAAAATTAGTACTCTTCTCTTTGTCGTTGGAAAATAACTTCGGTGATGACTACAGCATCATCGACGTTCATTTTCGAGTTTCGAAGTGAAGAGACTGTTCTGTAGTCTTGCTACAGCTTTGTTTTGGGAAATTAAATTGATTTGAATTTCTAAAATATGAATTAATTTATAATATATATATAGATATATGATTGAAATTTGATTTGACATATTATATATATATATATATATTATTACTTATCTCTAAATGGTTTGAAGAAATCGGAAATTTAATTCTTAAATTTTATTTTTAACAATAATTTCAATTATAAAAAGAAAATCAAAAAAATTTGGATAAATGATTAAACTTGAGATAATTGAATTGGAAAGTTTTATTTGTATGACACAATTTCATTCCAATATAACTTACCTTAATTTCAGAAGTTAACAATGTAATTAGGTAATATACAATATAAAAAGATTTTATAAATAAAATTTGTTATAAAATGATTAACAGAGATAAATATAATAAAGGGTAATTGAATAACTTACAATAAAATGATGTTAAAAGAACTAAGAATAAAAGAAAGCAGTTATAATAAGTGTAAGTATATTGAACATGAGTGATAAATATATTGAGAGGAATAAATGTAATTTTATTAGGAATAAAGAAGAACATTGTGAGTGTAATAAATGATTATTTTTCTAACCCATGGTTTTTAAAAAAAAATTGTTAATTTAAGATGATTGGATAATAAGATAATGAAATTTGAGATAGTTAAGATTTATGTAACTTGTGTAAAAGTTTATTTTCTATTTAAGTTGAAATCTCCACGCTTTCAAATTCATTTTCTTATTTTGTTTTTCAAACTATCTTTTGGTTGTTCTTATCGTCCTCATCTTGCTATAGACTGGTATATGCATCTTTCTATGATCTTTCTGTTTAGAAATCTTTCTATAATCTTTGATAATCTCCACCTTGTAAAACCTACCTATAACAACAGTTATCAGGTATAACTTCAATCTTCTTGTCATCTTATCTTAATCCTATTTCACTTTATCTTTTCTGTGCCCTTCCATACCTCATTCCTTTTCGGGGACGAAAAGTTTTGAGTGGGGGAGAGTGTAACAACCCTATATTTTGTAATTATTTTATTGTATATTTTAATTATTTTTAATGTAATATTTTGATTTAAAAAAAACTTATTTTACTTATTTGAAATGATAAAATTTTATTATTTAAATATAAAATCTTGATTTTATATGAGTTATAATTCCAAACTGTGTAAGTTAAATATTTGCTTGAAATGTTGATTCTGGTCAAACTGTGACTTTTAACTTAAAATTTTAAAAGTTTGAATTTTTTTTTTCTTTTATTATGAAAGTACATAAAATTCTAAGAACACCACTTTTCGTTTCGTTGAAATTGGATGTAAATTGTGAAAGTTATACCCTTTACAATATTGTGCGTATATAGGGTTATTTAACAATGACTATTTTAAATTGTACAAATTACTTCTTCTTTGTTATATTTTATTTTAATATGTGATAATGTGTTATATTATGTATATTTTGACTTTTAAGTACTTTTAAAATGATAATATAATTTTTCTAAAGTTCATTTGAATTTATTTCTAATTTTAAAAGCCTAGTCTACAATTTTAAGCCATTTTCTTAATTTAATTATATATAATTAAAATTTATTTATTTATTTTATGCACTCACTTTTATTTGCTGTGTTTCACTTTATTTTGTTCATTTTACATGTATTTAAATTTAAGTAAATTTTTCCAAAGTGTATTGAAGTTATTTCTAATTCTTAAGTCTAGTTTTCATTTTTCTGTGCTATTTTTCTTATTAAATCATATCTAATTAATATTTAATTTTTAATATTTTGTTTATCTGTTATATTTTCGAATTTTAACTGAGATTTTAATTATTTTCAGTTATTTGGATGTAAATAAATATATATGAGAAATTTGAAAGGGTTAAGAGCTAAGAAACGGAAAAACGTTTTATCCGTTTCTTTTGCAGTTTCTTCTGTCATTAATACATCAATTCATCTTAGCCATTCCTTTCCCCATCCTTTGCAACCGACTTCCTCTTGTCATTCACGAATTTTTGAAGCCTAAAAATCCTAAAAATCATGGCCTCCACCTTGAAGAAAAAAAAATTAGGTAAATCCCTCTCTTCTTTCTACTTTTCTTACTTTTCTATGCAATTTTGCCTTATTTCTCTTCTAAGTTTGGATCGGCCTCTTCTCCATAGCCGTAGCCACAAACTCCTACATCTCTTCCATGCCTCATTCCCTTCATCTCCACTTGTTGCCTTGCCTATATGATTTTAAACCTGACCTATATGATGTCATACCTGAGCCAAAGCATCATCATAGCCAAGCATTGAAGTGGTTGAAGCAAGGTCCAATCTATCTTGTTCATTTCGCTTTGTATTTCAAAATTGTTTCAATATTATTTTATGTTGAATGTTTATATATTGTCTGGTTTGTTTTGTTTTGGGTTGATGATACAAAATCATATCTTGGCTATCTTTCAACTCAAATCAAAAGTCATGAAATTGTGCTTGTCGTGCCTTTGGAGTCGTGCTTGTATGTTGTTTTGGTCTCTAGCTTTGAAAAAGGTGAGTCTTTCTCACTCTGACATATATACTTATGAAAAGTGGACTGATGGCAAGTGTTTAGTAATGTAAAATGTTTATGCAAGTTAATGATGATCATATGATACGCTATGCCATGTTATTACCATGTTATTACCATGTTAAAACTGTTAATTTTCACCTTACATCTGATACATGACTGTATATTGTGATATTGACATTGTTTATATTATTTCTGTATATGATCACACTGCAAGTTCCCTGTTAGGATAAAAAAATCATTATAGGCTGAAATGATAGGCCTGAGTTATTTTATTTATTTATTTAAACTTGGGATTGCGGGTTTGAAATGATAGAACCCGGATTTTTGCCTTTTAAACTGCGGATTGAAATGATACATATCCGTATCACTTGACCTAGGTTAGAAAACTATATACAGACCCATGGTTATTCTATAAAATGCTTTGAATATTTTAATTAATTTAAAAATATAAAATTATGAAATTTGATTTAAATAGATTTTGAAAGGTTTTAAAATAAATAAATTATGATTTTTCTATGTGTTAAAAATGTAATTTATGAATGGATTAGCTGGATTTTGAAATATAACTTATGCTTGAAATTTGGAATTTTGACTAAAAATGATATTTAAGTTACATGAATAAAATGGACTTTAATTTTATTTGGAAATGGTAAATATGATAAATTGATTTATATTTGAATTTAAGTGATTTATTAAAGAATTATTGATTTTCTATAAATTTAAGTGGTTGAATAAATGACTGTTGAAAATGAAATTTTAAAATATAACTTGATTTGAAAATGTGAAATTTGAGTTTTAACTAAAGATGTTAAATTAATCAAATAAACTGGAAGTTTAGTTAAATTTGTAAAATGGTAATATAAATCAGAAACGTATAGGGTTTAATTTATGAAAGAAACGTATAGGGTTTAATTTATGAAAGAAACGTATAGGTTTTAATTTATGAAAGAAACGTATAGGTTTTAATTTATGAAAGAAACGTATATGTTTAATTTATGGAAGGAACGTATGGGGTTTAATTTATGAAAGAAACGTATAGGGTTTAATTTATGAAAGGAACGTATAGGGTTTAATTTATGAAAGGAACGTATAGGGTTTAATTTATGAAAGAAACGTATAGGTTTTAATTTATGAAAGAAACGTATAGGTTTTAATTAATGAAAGAACGTATGGTGTTCTAATTAATGATAGGAACATGTAAATTCCTAATTTATGAAAGAAAGGTATAAGTTTTAATTAATAAAAGAAACGTATAAGTTTTAATTAATTAAAGAAACTTGTAAAGTCCTAATTAATGAGAGAACATGAAAGTTTTAATTAATGCAAGAACGTATAAGTTTTTAATTAATGAAAGAAACGTGTAAAGTTTTAAGGATTGTGGTATTGATTTAATTAATAAATGTTCATTATTGTAATAGGAATATAAAATTTAAAACGTACATTTGACACGTAGATTTTAATCAATGTAATGGTGTATTTTAAATTGATTAAAATGATAAATGTTACTTATTGTAATAATAATGTAAGTTAATAAGGTGCTTTTAACTTAACATAAGAATTTCGGTTTAAATTGTATATTACAGTAAGAAAGTTTATTTAACTATAAGGCTATGATAAATTGACATGTTAAAATTTTAAGCTTATCAATACTTTGATTATATACAATGTAAAGTGGAAAGTAGTACATTCCAAAAATGCTATGATTCCTTAAGGTAACATTTCCAAAATGCTATGATAATTTAAAGGAATATTTCAAGTTTAATAACTTTAAAGAAATATTCAATGATTTGAAAATTTTGGGTTTTATTTGAATGATATAGTATTGAATTATTTTTGAAATGGAAATGATACAATTGTGATATTTTTTTTAAATGAGTATGATATTTTGGTCTTGAAAGTATAAATTATTTGAAATAAATATCCATGGGTTATAATAACGATTGGTTGTTAAAGAGACCGGAATCGGATATTGTCTTATAGCCGGACAATACCGAAAACCACTTTAACAACTGTGTACGCGGTGGAGATTCCAGAATGAAGTAGGATGATGGCGACGTTCTCGAGGTATGTTAGGTGGACCCAACTCCCGTGAGTTGGCATATATGACTAAAACAGGAGCTATACCGGGCTACACAAAGGGTCGCACCCTTTCATCGAGCATGCTCCATCGGAAACTATTCTATTACTTTTGTGATTCGATTCGGTGGCGCCACTTTGATTCGAGGGTATTGTTCGAGGTGGGCGGAAGCTGCTGGCTTGCCGTTACCACCGGTCCGGGAGTGCAAACGGTATATCCACCCTGGCATTGCCTCGCGTGCCGTGTCATATCCTTAAATCGAGCCCATTACGATTTTGGTTTTAAAGATCCGACCGCGTTAAGGTTCACCATCCCCTTAACGCTATTTTCTATATGATTATACTTTACTGATTAGACACTACCGTATATAGCGTATATTACTACATAGTAAATAGTTTAACGGATCCTTAGAGGATGGGCGGTCCCAAGCATCCTTTAAGTTACTGATGCATTTTGTTACTGTTCACTTGAGTTGATTTACAGTTTATAAGTATTTATGTCCTGACTCGAGGGTTTTGTGTTTTGCTTTACGCTCGGGTCAGATTGAGTGAGTTAGCATTCCAGATTCACCTTCGGCGTTGGAGCTTTCCTTGAAGATCCAGCCTTCTATTTTGTTTCAGTGTCCAGTGTTTCAGTGATGTATCTTGTTACTCTTCTGTTGTATCTTATTTAACTCTGATATATCTCATATTTATATAGTAGCTTCATGAACTACTATCTCTTTTCTTCCGATGCATTTTTATATACTCTGTGTCTGTGATCTGTGATTTTATTTACTGTATATTCTGAGATTTGCCAAATTTTTATTTATAACGCGGTATTTTGAGCTATTCAATTCCGGCATGAGTGTCTACCTATACACTTATAATTGATGCGAATGGTTGAAAATATCGGGTCGTTACAGTTGGTATCAGAGCTTTGGTAGCTCTAGGCAAAGCTCAGCATATAGAGTGAATGTATTTACAGAATCACTTTCATTCGAGTTTGAATCTCTTCCCTTTTGACTCGATTCCTTGGAATTTTGGAACGTTCCCTGCGGTTCCAAAAATCCATTCTTATTCCCCGCTACTCTTCTTCACTTGATTCTGGAGTATCCCATAGCTCCACTTCGAATGATCTTTATAGTGAATTGGCGGTCCCGCCAATCTCAAAAATTTTCTTGTAAGAGGGGTGAAACTCCATTACAACAGCATCGATTCACCAAAGGTTTTATATCCTCGGTTTAGATGCTAGTATCTCCTATTATCCCAAACTCTATCTCTTGAGGTCGAATGTAGATTTACCCCAGAAAATCCACTTCGATCTTATACTTTAAGTCACGGTTGACCTGATTAAGGTTGCCCGTGATTTATTTTAGCTTATCCGCCTCCCTACTCTGTATTTAATCATCTTGTCTTTTGTTTCCAACATATTTTCAAACATTTTGAATTGTATTTATCAATCTATATTTTGTTTATATATTGTGTTGTTTGAGTTGTTGATGTTGAGTTGGGTTTCCGATCGATTCGTCTGATCAACGCTATCGATAGGATTTCTAAAACACTTTGACAGAACAAACTGACACGATATTATTTTAAATTTTGTTTTGGTTAATGAAATAAAATTTTGATATATATATTTATGGAACTTAATAAAATGATTCAAATTGATAATTTAAATGATAATACTTGATTTATCATTTATTGTTCTATAAATGAATTTATAAATAATTGTTTATAAATTTATATGGGAACTTAAATGAATTTAGAAAAAGAAATTTGAGAATTTAATTTCCGATGGTTCCAAACCTTTTGTTTAAAAGTTTAAAGGGATATAATATTTAAAATATTTTCAAATAGAAATTTGTTTCCAAAGAATTTTAAGTTTAAAATTAGTACTCTTCTCTTTGTCGCTGGAAAATAACTTCGGTGATGACTACAGCATCATCGACGTTCATTTTCGAGTTTCGAAGTGAAGAGACTGTTCTGTAGTCTTGCTACAGCTTTGTTTTGGGAAATTAAATTGATTTGAATTTCTAAAATATGACTTAATTTATAATATATATATAGATATATGATTGAAATTTGATTTGACATATTATATATATATATATATATATATATTATTACTTATCTCTAAATGGTTTGAAGAAATCGGAAATTTAATTCTTAAATTTTATTTTTAACAATAATTTCAATTATAAAAAGAAAATCAAAAAAATTTGGATAAATGATTAAACTTGAGATAATTGAATTGGAAAGTTTTATTTGTATGACACAATTTCATTCCAATATAACTTACCTTAATTTCAGAAGTTAACAATGTAATTAGGTAATATACAATATAAAAAGATTTTATAAATAAAATTTGTTATAAAATGATTAACAGAGATAAATATAATAAAGGGTAATTGAATAACTTACAATAAAATGATGTTAAAAGAACTAAGAATAAAAGAAAGCAGTTATAATAAGTGTAAGTATATTGAACATGAGTGATAAATATATTGAGAGGAATAAATTTAATTTTATTAGGAATAAAGAAGAATAAAATTTATTAATTACATTGTGAGTGTAATAAATGATTATTTTTCTAACCCATGGTTTTTAAAAAAAAATTGTTAATTTAAGATGATTGGATAATAAGATAATGAAATTTGAGATAGTTAAGATTTGTGTAACTTGTGTAAAAGTTTATTTTCTATTTAAGTTGAAATCTCCACGCTTTCAAATTCATTTTCTTATTTTGTTTTTCAAACTATCTTTTGGTTGTTCTTATCGTCCTCATCTTGCTATAGACTGGTATATGCATCTTTCTATGATCTTTCTGTTTAGAAATCTTTCTATAATCTTTGATAATCTCCACCTTGTAAAACTTACCTATAACAATAGTTATCAGGTATAACTTCAATCTTCTTGTCATCTTACCTTAATCCTATTTCACTCTATCTTTTCTGTGCCCTTCCATACCTCATTCCTTTTCGGGGACGAAAAATTTTGAGTGGGGGAGAGTGTAACAACCCTATATTTTGTAATTATTTTATTGTATATTTTAATTATTTTTAATGTAATATTTTGATTTAAAAAAAACTTATTTTACTTATTTGAAATGATAAAATTTTATTATTTAAATATAAAATCTTGATTTTATATGAGTTATAATTCCAAACTGTGTAAGTTAAATATTTGCTTGAAATGTTGATTCTGGTCAAACTGTGACTTTTAACTTAAAATTTTAAAAGTTTGAAATTTAATTTTTTTTTTCTTTTATTATGAAAGTACATAAAATTCTAAGAACACCACTTTTCGTTTCGTTGAAATTGGATGTAAATTGTGAAAGTTATACCCTTTACAATATTGTGCGTATATAGGGTTATTTAACAATGACTATTTTAAATTGTACAAATTACTTCTTCTTTGTTATATTTTATTTTAATATGTGATAATGTGTTATATTATGTATATTTTGACTTTTAAGTACTTTTAAAATGATAATATAATTTTTCTAAAGTTCATTTGAATTTATTTCTAATTTTAAAAGTCTGGTCTACAATTTTAAGCCATTTTCTTAATTTAATTATATATAATTAAAATTTATTTATTTATTTTATGCACTCACTTTTATTTGTGTGTTTCACTTTATTTTGTTCATTTTACATGTATTTAAATTTAAGTAAATTTTTCCAAAGTGTATTGAAGTTATTTCTAATTCTTAAGTCTAGTTTTCATTTTTCTGTGCTATTTTTCCTATTAAATCATATCTAATTAATATTTAATTTTTAATATTTTGTTTATCTGTTGTATTTTCGAATTTTAACTGAGATTTTAATTATTTTCAGTTATTTGGATGTATATAAATATATATATGAGAAATTTGAAAGGGTTAAGAGCTAAGAAACGGAAAAACGTTTTATCCGTTTCTTTTGCAGTTTCTTCTGTCATTAATACATCAATTCATCTTAGCCATTCCTTTCCCCATCCTTTGCAGCCGACTTCCTCTTGTCATTCACGAATTTTTGAAGCCCCAAAATCCTAAAAATCATGGCCTCCACCTTTGTAACAACCCGCATATTTGTCGATTTTATATTTAAATATTTTATTTAAATATTTTATCGTTAGTCGGATTTTAGTCCGAAAAGCTACTTTTTGCATACGGTCGAATTAGGGCTCGGGACCACTCCCATTGAGTTTAAAATGCCGTTTGCGACCTTTTTGAGTATAAGCTTCGATATGTTTGGAGAAAGTTGATTTCTGCTACTTTTTACTTTGGGTTTGGTTTTTGGGCTCAACCCTATGTTAACTTATGCTCAAATCTAAGCCACTCTTCCCCACTCACCCTCATTCTCTTCTCATTTCAGTTTTTAGAGTGTTAATGGTGGGAGAGATTGGAAATTAAAATTCCAAAACCCTAGTTTATCTTGCAAATCCATCTCCTTGCTCCAAACTCAAGAAGAACCCTTTGGTAAGCATCTCCTTCTTCTTCTCCAACTCTTTCTCCATTCAATTTCAGAAATTTCCTAAACGTAATTTCGGGAATGTTCTTGTTTTTGAGCTTAGATTCAAGCTCATTTGGGTTGTGATTGAAGAAAGGTTGATTCTCCATTTGCTTTCAAGCTTCTTCTTGTTCGATTTTGTGAAAAGGTGAGATTTTTATCTCACATCTATGACTATAATTATCTTTGGTTGTTGGGTATGAATTCCTAACACTTCTTCATGTGCATTTGCTCTTGATTTGGATTGGTTTTGTGAATATTCCAATTTTTGGGTTTTTAAGTCAAATTTGTGTAAAATCCTTTTATGGATGTTTGATCATGCTTTTGGTGATGCATCGAGGAGCATATAGGGCCGGGTTGCCGATTGGCATAAACCCTTAGAGCCAATGTCCGTCCGGTTGCAATTTGGAAGAGTTTGCTCTTCATTTGAATAAGGTTGAAAAACAGCCCAGGCATGATTCAGTCGACTGAAAACTCTGTTCAGTCGACTGAACCTGAAACCCGAGAGTTTCCAGGCATGATTCAGTCGACTGAAAAACTCTGCACAGTCGACTGAAACTGGAAACAGAAAGTTTCCTGAACCTGGAAAATTTCCATGTACAGGGTCAGTCGACTGAAATTCTCTGTTCAGTCGACTGAACTTGCTGTTTGAGTCCAATTTGCCTTTTTGGATTGGAATTCCAATTTAAATCGATTCGTGATAATCCTATTTGTTGTTATCATCTATTATGATTTTGATGACTCTTTTTAGGGATTTTTGAATATCCATTTCGATGGATTCTTTATCGATTTCTTTGGATTTTATTCACGTCTTCGTATGTGAATTTTTGTGATTGATTGTTCTTACAATCTTCTTCGTGATTTGTCACTTTAAAAATATAAAGGTTTTCTATACTAGTAGTAAATATCAAAACTCTTTCCTCAAACGATTTCAATACTATTTTAATTCCAAATTCGTTTATAAAACCGTTTTCCAATCTATTAGTATATACAAACCTTTACCTCACTCGTATGAGAAATCTAATTAAACGGCTTAGTAAAACAAGTGGTATGAAACGCTTGCGTTTACTTTGTCGGTTAATTCTTGGACTTGTTCGATTGAACCTCTTGTGACAATTTTCTAGTGGAGATTTACAGTTTGTTCGTAAATATTTAAGTTAAGCAAGTGGTTATGGGACATGAAGCTAAACTCATATATTTACTAGCTTAGTGTAATCGACACTTCTCGCTGATCGTGACGATCATCTTTGTGATTTAGACTAGCAATGTGCGATGTCTCTTTGTCTGCGAGGGAGACAAAACCCCATTTTGTGGAGTTTCGACTCAATTTGTGATGGGGTAGCAACCCATGGTCTTCAGGCCGTTTGTGGAGCTTCGGCTCAATTTGTGATGGTTAGCGACCATGGAATTAGCGTTCCGTTTGTGATACACGTGTTGGTGAGCTTTATGCTCCCGTTTGTGATAGGCCTTCCCCCCTTTGTGATTTCTGGATTTCTTGTGTAGATTCCTAGAGTTTGTGTTTCACCAATTTTCGTGATTTCCATTGATAAGTTTTATCAATATTTGTGCATTGGTGAATTTGTGTGTCATTGACTTTTGTGATTTCTGGATTTCTTGTGTAGTCTTCTGGAATTTGTGCGTCTTTGACTTTGGTGATTGACATTGATATTATCGTCAATATTTGTGGTTTGATGAACGAAATAAAGAGTATGACACTTCTTTGATTCTTGTGTAGATTTGGTGACATTGATTAATCTCTTGATGATTATCAACTAAGTATATATATATATATATCCCAGCTTGGCATTGTGATTATTACGTGTTTAGTCATATCTCTTATTCTATATCGTTTCATCTGATATTTATAGTTAGACTGATCCGTTTATTATTTTCTTATTAAATAATACTCGGGTCAGACCGAGATGTTACAGGTGCTTCTGCTTGACTTCTCATCCGGGATTAACTCCTTGACTTTTGGGTTAACTACTTAGATTAGTAGTTATTTTGTTGTATACATTTGAGATATAGACTCCTTAATGTATACTTATTCTTTTGTGTAGTTCGTGTAACTATTCTTTTGTGATATTGTGGATCTTTTTAGACCACTACTCTGATGTACACTTCCTAGTGTAATATTCATATCTTATTCCTCCTTTGTGATATGAATTGTCTGTGACTGATTTGTGTTATGTTTATTTCTATATTTGTTTCCGAAGGATTTATATAGCCACCGTGTAGTAGCTTTGAGTTTGTCTTGGTATGTCGGATTTCCTCTTGAAATAGAATGCATGTTATATTATCTGACATATCGGTGCTCGCGCAAAGAAATTACACGGATGACCGCTCCTCAACAGCCTTATTCTCCATGTTAGTCGACAGCATTCACCGTAATGTTCTTGGCTAGCGTGGGTATAGAGGTGGGGCGCCACAACCTTGAAGAAAAAAAATTAGGTAAATCCCTCTCCTCTTTCTACTTTTCTTACTTTTCTATGCAATTTTGCCTTATTTCTCTTCTAAGTTTGGATCGGCCTCTTCTCCATAGCCGCAGCCACAAACTCCTACATCTCTTCCATGCCTCATTCCCTTCATCTCCACTTGTTGCCTTGCCTATATGATGTTAAACCTGACCTATATGATGTCATACCTGAGCCAAAGCATCATCATAGCCAAGCATAAGTGTCCTTTAGGCCAGGCATTGAAGTGGTTGGAGCAAGGTCCAATCTATCTTTTTCATTTTGCTTTGTATTTCAAAATTGTTTCAACGTTATTTTATGTTGAATGTTTATATATTGTCTGGTTTGTTTTGTTTTGGGTTGGTGATACAAAATCATATCTTGGCTATCTTTCAACTCAAATCAAAAGTCATGAAATTGTGCTTGTCGTGCCTTTGGAGTCGTGCTTGTATGTTGTTTTGGTCTCTAGCTTTGAAAAAGGTGAGTCTTTCTCACTCTGACATATATACTTATGAAAAGTGGATTGATGACAAGTGTTTAGTAATGTAAAATGTTTATGCAAGTTAATGATGATCATATGATATGCTATGCCATGTTATTACCATGTTATTACCATGTTAAAACTGTTAATTTTCACCTGACATCTGATACATGACTGTATATTGTGATATTGACATTGTTTATATTATTTCTGTATATGATCACACTGCAAGTTCCCTGTTAGGATAAAAAAATCATTATGGGCTGAAATGATAGGCCTGAGTTATTTTATTTATTTATTTAAACTTGGGATTGCGGGTTTGAAATGATAGAACCCGGATTTTTACCTTTTAAACTGCGGATTGAAATGATACATATCCGTATCACTTGACCTAGGTTAGAAAACTATATACAGACCCATGGTTATTCTATAAAGTGCTTTGAATATTTTAAGTATTTTAAAAATATAAAATTATGAAATTTGATTTAAATATATTTTGAAAGGTTTTAAAATAAATAAATTATGATTTTTCTATGTGTTAAAAATGTAATTTATGAATGGATTAGCTGGATTTTGAAATATAACTTATGTTTGAAATTTGAAATTTTGACTAAAAATGATATTTAAGTTACATGAATAAAATGGACTTTAATTTTATTTGGAAATGGTAAATATGATAAATTGATTTATATTTGAATTTAAGTGATTTATTAAAGAATTATTGATTTTCTATAAATTTAAGTGGTTGAATAAATGACTGTTGAAAATGAAATTTTAAAATATAACTTGACTTGAAAATGTGAAATTTGAGTTTTAACTAAAGATGTTAAATTAATCAAATAAACTGGAAGTTTAGTTAAATTTGTAAAATGGTAATATAAATCAGAAACGTATAGGGTTTAATTTATGAAAGAAACATATAGGGTTTAATTTATGAAAGAAACGTATAGGGTTTAATTTATGAAAGAAACGTATAGGGTTTAATTTATGAAAGAAACGTATAGGTTTTAATTTATGAAAGAAACGTATAAGTTTTAATTTATGAAAGAAACGTATAAGTTTAATTTATGAAAGAAACGTATGGGGTTTAATTTATGAATGAAACATATAGGTTTTAATTTATGAAAGAAACGTATATGGTTTAATTTATGAAAGAAACATATAGGGTTTAATTTGTGAAAGGAACGTATAAGGTTTAATTTATGAAAGGAACGTATAGGGTTTAATTTATGAAAGAAACGTATAGGTTTTAATTTATGAAAGAAACGTATAGGTTTTAATTAATGAAAGAACGTATGGTGTTCTAATTAATAATAGGAACATGTAAATTCCTAATTTATGAAAGAAAGGTATAAGTTTTAATTAATAAAAGAAACGTATAAGTTTTAATTAATGAAAGAAACGTGTAAAGTCCTAATTAATGAGAGAACATGAAAGTTTTAATTAATGCAAGAACGTATAAGTTTTTAATTAATGAAAGAAACGTGTAAAGTTTTAAGCAGTGTGGTATTGATTTAATTAATAAATGTTCATTATTGTAATAGGAATATAAAATTTAAAACGTACATTTGACACGTAGATTTTAATCAATGTAATGGTGTATTT
Organism: Allium cepa; assembly: GCA_030765085.1. Taxonomy (NCBI): domain Eukaryota; kingdom Viridiplantae; phylum Streptophyta; class Magnoliopsida; order Asparagales; family Amaryllidaceae; genus Allium; species Allium cepa. The sequence continues at coordinate 623,059,394 of CM060942.1, forward strand.
TAAATTGACTAAAATGATAAATGTTACTTATTGTAATAATAATGTAAGTTAATAAGGTGCTTTTAACTTAACATAAGAATTTCGGTTTAAATTGTATATTACAGTAAGAAAGTTTATTTAACTATAAGGCTATGATAAATTGACATGTTAAAATTTTAAGCTTATCAATACTTTGATTATATACAATGTAAAGTGGAAAGTAGTACATTCCAAAAATGCTATGATTCCTTAAGGTAACATTTCCAAAATGCTATGATAATTTAAAGGAATATTTCAAGTTCAATAAATTTAAAGAAATATTCAATGATTTGAAAATTTTGGATTTTATTTGAATGATATGATATTGAATTATTTTTGAAATGGAAATGATACAATTGTGATATTGTTTTGAAATGAGTATGATATTTTGGTCTTGAAAGTATAAATTATTTGAAATAAATATCCATGGGTTATAATAACGATTGGTTGTTAAAGAGACCGGGATCGGATATTGTCTTATAGCCGGACAATACCGAAGACCACTTTAACAACTGTGTACGCGGTGGAGATTCCAGAATGAAGTAAGATGGTGGCGACGTTCTCGAGGTATGTTACGTGGACCCAACTCCCGTGAGTTGGCATATATGACTAAAACAGGAGCTATACCGGGCTACACAAAGGGTCGCACCCTTTCATCGAGCATGCTCCATCGGAAACTATTCTATTACTTTTGTGATTCGATTCGGTGGCGCCACTTTGATTCGGGGGTATTATTCGAGGTGGGCGGAAGCTGCTGGCTTGCCGTCACCACTGGTCCGGGAGTGCAAACGGTGTATCCACCCTGGCATTGCCTCGCGTGCCGTGTCATATCCTTATATCGAGCCCACTACGATTTTGGTTTTAAAGATCCGACCGCGTTAAGGTTCACCATCCCCTTAACGCTATTTTCTATATGATTATACTTTACTGATTAGACACTACCGTATATAGCGTATATTACTACATAGTAAATAGTTTAACGGATCCTTAGAGGATGGGCGGTCCCAAGCATCCTTTAAGTTGCTGATGCATTTTGTTACTGTTCACTTGAGTTGATTTACAGTTTATAAGTATTTATGTCCTGACTCGAGGGTTTTGCTTTACGCTCGGGTCAGATTGAGTGAGTTAGCATTCCAGATTCACCTTCGACGTTGGAGCTTTCCTTGAAGATCCAGCCTTCTATTTTGTTTCAGTGATGTATCTTGTTACTCTTCTGTTGTATCTTATTTAACTCTGATATATCTCATATTTATATAGTAGCTTCATGAACTACTATCTCTTTTCTTCCGCTGCATTTTTATATACTCTGTGTCTGTGATCTGTGATTTTATTTACTGTATATTCTGAGATTTGCCAAATTTTTATTTACAACGCGGTATTTTGAGTTATTCAATTCGGGCATGAGTGTCTACCTATACACTTATAATGGATGCGAATGGTTGAAAATATCGGGTCGTTACAGGAAAATACAAAACTCATTTTTTTCAATATCCTCTTTAAAACAATTTTTCTGAATTATATTAAATATTTATATCAGAAAATACTTATAACCAATAGTATTATATTCCAAAAATTTATTCGAGAAAATTTTAAAACCCCGGATTTAAGTTCTAAATATCCAAATTTCATTTATTTTATTTTTCAATCTTATTCCTATTATTATTTATATACTTTATTAGCTAACAACCAATATATTGCAGCCAAATATAATATCATTTGAAAATTTTTATGTTATATATAGAAAATTTAATAGGCAAAATTATTTCATTCACCTATATAAAACAAATATTATGTCGGTCTGTTCTATTAAGTGTTTAGAAATCCCTATTGATGTCACAGCGTCCCATGCACCAACCAGAACTTATAAATACGAAACGGAACAAATTAACACAATATCAAAACCTTTTTATAACACTAACAAATACGCTCTCTCATATATATACACTCAGTGACTCCCATAGGGTATTACTACCCTATTAGTAAAGAGTCAAACCCCACAAAGCTAAGGTTTATCGCTAACCCAAAGCTCTGATACCAGATGTAGCGTCCCGCCTTTTCGCACGCTTTAAATCGACACACGTGCCAATTCAAACCGTACGGAAGGGCGGATTGTTATGGGGTAAATAAGAAAAGCAGGGAAAGGAAATAAAAAGAATCTCATAGCGGAAGGACAAAATATAATATTAAATATACAGTTCATAAAACTGTTTACACAACATTTGATTCTTCTTTATACAATAAATATCAGAGTTCACATACCCATAAATATCAATGCAGCGGAATTAAATAGTGTAGTGGAATAATATAGTAGGTAGTAATACTACAAATCTTCGTCTTCGTCCTCCAGAATAAAATCTTCAAATCCTGAAACGCTCGGACTGACCCGAGCGAATTGAAAAGACAAAACACTCGAGTCAGAACTAAAAGATCTTATGTAAGTTAAATTAACAGAAATAAATATGAGTGCAGTAACTCAAGAGATGCTCGGGATTTACATCTCCTAAGGATCCGTTAAACCGTTTACTATGTAGTATATTGCGCTATTATATTAGTGTCTATTTATAAAATAAACTTACTTTTAAATAGCGTTAAGGGGTTACCCATATAGCCCTTAACACAAAAATGCCAATAGTCTATACAGTGCCTGCATATCTCCTGATCGGGAGACTACGAGAAGACACTCCATAGGTACGACACAAATAGAAACTCGTAGTCAGGCTCGATATGGTAGGTGACACGGCACAACTAGGCAATGTCAGGGTAGATATACCAATTACGCTTCCGGGTCGGTGGTAACGCGTAGCCGCAGCTACCGCCCACCTCGAGCCACACCCCCAAATAAAAATCAAAATGGCCACCAAATCAATCCAAGAGTCAAAGTATAATATCGAAGGGATGTGTCCGATCAAAGGTGCTACCTTATTAACCCGTCAATTTCTCTTGTTTTAGCCACCTTATGCCAACTTACGGGAGTTGGGTCCACGTATTTACGTTACAGGAAACGTCGCCACCAACCTACTTCATTCTGGAATCTCCACCGCGTACACGGTTGTTAAAGTGGTTTTTGGAGTTGGCAGAGAGTATGACAACTTCTGATCCCGGTCTCTTTAACAACCAAACGTTATTATAACACCGCGGTCTTTAAAATAGTTTATACTTTAAAACCAGAAAATAATTATCCATTTCAAAACCCATAAATACGATATCATTTCCTTTTAAAAACCCAAATAAGTATGATATCATTTTATTTCAAATATATTTCTTTTCCAAAATCATGCCACTTTTAAAAAAATTTAATACCTTGAAACCAAATATTTGATTTTTTTACTTTCAACATAATACTTCGAAATCCATAGTTTTAAAACCATAACTTTCAACTTAAATGGTTTGGATATTCAACAGTATATAAAATTAAAAAAAATGAATTTAAAATTTCTTTATAAAGTAAATAATTTCCATGCCTTTACAATTTTTATTCACTTTAAATTCATTTTAAACCCATGACTTTTAGATTCACTTTCAGTTTGAATAAAACACTTCGATTTTCAATATTTTCAAACTTTAAGAATTTAATGAATTTCAAAAGTAAGGTTGGAAATTTCAAATCAACAATTCATTTTCCTATTATTTAGTTTGAAAGGTTTATATGATAAATCCATAACCATTTAAAATAAACTAAATTTATTAACACTAAAATTTCCTTCCATTTATTTACTAGAATTATTCATTAAATCCAGTTATAAATATCATACCTTTAAAATTTCCAATTTTAATAAGTTAACATCAACTTATGGAGTTAAATTTCAAATATGCTCAATTCCAGTTGAATTTCTAATTTATCTTTCAATCTTAATTTATTTGAATCATTTATAACTCTATATGTATATATACAAGAACTTAAACTCGTACCAAATCGTATAATATAAATATCAAATTCCATTTTTCAACTTATTCGTTTTTATTTAACAGATTTGTGCATAGCTTAAATTCACAATTTAACTATATATGTTTATATAAAATATATTTATATCATATCCAAATTCAATATTTATTAAACCGTATCATACCCAAACCATAAAAATCATTTCAAAATAATTATATATATATATATATATATATCGCGGTGCATGTATATAATTTTCTATCCTATGGTCAAGTGATACAGATATTTATCATTTCAATCCGCAATTTAAAAATAAAAATGCGGTTGTATATCATTTCAAACCGCAAATCCCGAATGAAATGAAAATGCATGATAACTTGCAGTTTATATAAGATAGAACACATCATCCATTCAGCCCATATCAATCATCAACCAATTTATTTCAATCATCAAAAATTTATTTCAATCATCGTCAATTTAAACCAACATCAATATCTAGCATATGCAATATAACAGGAAATAAATGACAGTTATTGACTAACAGTTTATATTCAAAATAAATTTAATAACTGTTTAACTAGCAGTTTATGCAAATAAATAAATTTAACTGTCAAATTTATATGCAATAATAAAATTAATTAGCAGTTAAATTAAATAAAGCGATTTAACAGAGATAATGAATTAAACATGCCAAACAGTCATAAATAAATTTCTACTCATATTTAAAATCAATTTAACAACCATAAGAATTTTTAGAAGTTGTGAGTGCATTAAAACACTCATCTTTTGAATTTAAATTGGATTTAAATTCAATTTAAACCCAAAAATTCGATGGTCTCCAAATCTGTCCAAACAAGCGTCAAAAGATCTGGAATTTTATTACGATCCTAACAAAAAAAATTCGTGTGAATCGGAGTTCGTATGAGAAAGATATTCACGTTAAAAGTTATAAGATTTTAAATTTGGAAACAATGAAGTAACAAAATAAAAAAAGCATGTCACAAAGTCACTCAGCTACAGGTGACTTACCCACGCGACCCAGTAGACCTAACACACGCGAACCATCAGATCCCTCTACCATTTGGCCACACCGTTGACCACGATCCTTCCCCTTCACACGCCGCCGTTTGCGATGGTGCGGCCACCACTGATTTCGGCAACCCAGGCCGACCCCCTGGATGACTCGCGACCTTTGATCGGTGCAGGCACCGCCGCGCGTACGAAACCCTAGGCCAATTGTTATCGCCGATCGGACCATCGTCTCGCCCCACAAATCACGCCGATAAGCTCCTCTTAGTCTTCTCCACACGACGGTACCAATCACTTGAAGATCCATGAAAGTTTATCGTCGTGATGATGAACGGCTGCCAATTGTTCTATGATTTCAGGACAAATAGTGTGTCGAATCGAAAAAGAGTCACACCAGCAGATTGCGTACATCGAGAATTTCCATCTATATTTTTTTGGAATTTTCTGAGAACTTTGAATTTTGAAATTGGAATTTGATCTGGGGTTTGGTTTGCAGCCATTGGGAAGAGAAAGAGTTGAGGAAAAATGAACGCACAAAGAAATGAGGATAGATGGAGGCTAGGGTTGATAATTGGGTTTATATAGATAGGTTAGAGATAGAGTAGATGGATCCGATAAACAAACGTGCTACCGCTAACGTGGCCCAAAAAGCTCATTCTGACCCCAGAACGAAACTGGGTAAACCCATATATCGAAATAGGTATTTTAAAATATTCTGAACGCGATGGAAAAAGTTTCACGTCGAAATTCCACCGTATGAAGAAGTTATGCTGAAAACGATATTTTCAAATTGATTTTAAATTGATTTTAATTAAATCGATTTCAAGGCGTTTCGCGTTGGTACGATCAAACGACAAGTCCGATCGCTACGAAACTTGAAACCCTACAATAATTCACTATTACGGATCCGATGAAACTGGTTTCGTTGAAATCCGAGTTAGTGGCCAAAATGGCTATTTTTATATTAATTAAATAAATTAAACAAATTGATTAAATCCAATTTTATATTTTAAATTCTAAAATTTGACAATCTTATCATCTTTATATTACTCAAACATTTACAATGATTTTAACAAATTTAAATGTCCATATAGAGAAGATAAATTTATCAATTCCAAATGTTTATCTCACTTTTAATAATTAACTTCATTTAGTTTACAAAATTATAAATAAAATCCTAAAAATTCCATTTTGTTAAATAAATAAATTATTATTCCGTTCATAATTTCAAATAGAAGTGTCAACCATTGGATTTAAGATTATCACATAAATATTTCACGTTTTCAACTTAATTTCCAATTAACGTAAAATTTTATTATTAAATTTTAAATTAATTGCAATAAACCACAATAAATACATAAAGCTTGATTCCTGTTTAAACATTTAACTCATTTGATTGCAATTAACCTCTTTATGGTAAATTAAATTCCGATATATTAATGAAACTTTATTTCCATTCTTTATTCACAAATCATCATATTTATGAAGAACATTTACGTTATTCTCCATTTATTACCTTAATTTATTTAACGTAACATTTAATTTATATTTATTGCAATGATTTCCAAATCAATTGAATGAATTAAATATATATGTATCACTCATAATAACTTGTGGTCACAACTTTTGATCACCTTTAATAAGTTTATTATTTACAATCCAATAATCGCCATTTACTATATATATACGAATTAATTAATTCAATATTTCCATTTCGTTTTCCTATACTAAATTTATTACTAAGTGTATTTACTCCATTCCAACAAGTTGGAATTTCATTCTTACTATAACAATCATTTTCCTATTCCCTTTTATTAATAACCCACCATCATTGCATTTATTGTCTTTTATTGATTTAATCAAATTACCCCATATTCCTTTAAATTCATACTAACGGAATATTCAATTACTATTCAATGCATATTTATTCATCAATAAATTCGGTATTTACCTTTCTTTTCTTCTATTTGATGATAAATAACCTAGTATACATTTACATACATTTGTTTCATTCCATTCATTTATGGGCATTGCATTGAAATTTAATTTATTAGCTAATACCAACATTATTACCATTAATTACAATTGGATTCCCAATTTTATTCAATACCCTGAATAAATAACATATATATTAATCAAATACTTACATTTTTTCTTTTCTCATATTCCATTTAAAATCAAATCATAACATTTAAATGATTTTATTGAATTGGAATTTCATTCAAGTCATAAATTATTAACTTGCACTAACATGATTCCTTAATTTATTCCAACTACCGTTTACACTCTTTTATTGCATTAAATCAATTTGATATTTTCATAAATTCCTCATATTAAATTTTATATCCAGGTAAGAATCCTTTTTCTACTTAATTCATTTGGATTTTATTCAAATTTCTATAAATAGGTTTTAAGTCACCATTTACATAATTTATTTTAGCCTTCACTTTAAATTTATTTATCCCCTTTATTGTTTCTACTAAAATAAATTACAAAAATCCTATTAAATAAACAAATTAAATTGTCGAAATTTACGGGTCGTTACACCTTACAATTTACCTCCGTGTATGTGTATGAAAACTCCATATATGTTTCTCACTATTGTCATCCCTGCCCCTGATGATCCGACATAATAAATCAACATATATTTACACTTGTTGGTTGAAGATTTGAAAACACTGTGGTATGAAGGTGTTGAAACATACGACATTTCAAAAAAAAAAGAATTCTCGTATGTTCGCTTCTCTACAGTGGGCTATAAGCGATTTTCATGTGTATGTAATGCTTTCGAGTTGGAGTACGGCTGCTCATCTAGCTTGCCCTTATTTCAAGGAAGAAACACGAGCATTTTCTTTATTGCATCGGAAGAAAATTTCTTGTTTTTACTGTCATTGATGTCATATCCATATTAATCATCATTTTAGAAAATATTAAAAAAAACTTTACAAGTAATAAAGTTGCGACCTTACAATGACTAACGATTTGGTCAAGCGAAGATATTTATGACCTTGTAAAGGATTATCCAAAGATACATGAAACTGGCAAATAAATTAAAATTCAAGGTAAATCGACGATTCATAATCGGTGCAAACAAAATATATTTTAGGAGTTGCCTTGTTGGGAAAATCTCCTAATTCATCATAATATCAAGGTGATGCACAATGAGAAAAACGTGGTCGATAATGTATTTAACACTGTTCTGAATGTTAAAGGGAAGACTAAAGACGATTTGAAATCAAGACATGATATAGAAGCAATATGTAATCATCTTGAGCTTATATTAAGCCAAATGACACAAAAAACTCAAATCATGCTACGAGCTAGACAGCAACCAAGTTAAAGTGCTATTAAAGTGAGTGGAAGGATTAAGATTTCTTGATGGGATTTTCTCTAATCTACGTAGATGTGTGGACTATAAGAACGGTAAAATAAATGGGATGAATAGTCATGATTGTCATAATAATGGAACATTTTTACCCGCCGCTTTCAAAAAATTGTTGCCCACAAAAGTTTGGACAGTTGCAACAGAACTTAGTTTGTTTTATAAGGAGCTTTGTTCAACTACGTTAAAAGTTGATCGTCTACGTAAACTTGAGGAATAAATTCCTATATTTCTCTATAAACTGGAGAAGATATTTCATCTTGGTTTCTTAAATGTAATGAAGCATTTACCTATTCATCTTCTGTTTGAAGCACGTCTTCGAGGTCCCATGCAATATGGATGGATGTATCCATTTGAAATGTATTAATATCGAGTATGTTAAATTTAAGTTTAACCATATGTAATAAAATTTAACTATAACTATTCTTAACAGGTACTTGAATCATCTAAAGAAAAAGTGATACAAAAAGCACGAGTTGAAGGTTCGATATGCAAATCATACATCGAAGAAGAAGCTTCGTTCCTTTTCTCTCATTATTTCAGTGACCATGTAAACTTATATTTTGAAAGTGCTACTCGAAATGATGAGGGCATTGAACAAGATTCTTCTAAATCAATGCTATCTATTTTTAGACAGTAAGGACGCCCTGTTGGAAAATGTGTGGAAGTATGGTTAGACGATAGAGATTACCATGTAGCCCACACATATGTTCTTCATAACCGTGCAGAAGTAACGCCATTTGTTAGGTATTAATGAATAACACATTTAAAATTATTTACTTGAATAATACATTTGTATTATTAATTATAATGCAATATATTATTTATATATGCAGTATTTACGAATCACGGCATCCAAGCATGGATATCAACAAAAAAATTGCTACTTGGTTTTCGAACCGTGTATATGATCCGGTAAATTATATGGTTAATGAGGGTTGTAACATCTTGCGATAATACAAAAAAGAAAAGTCAAAACATATTCAATATTCTTTGTCAATGGATACAAATTGAACACCAAAGAACGTGAGGCTGGAAAACTAACTAACAGTACAAGTGTATATGTTAAAGGTAGTGGCGATTCAAATGATCATATAAATGATTTTTACGACGTGTTAACTCATGTTTTGCAATTAAGATATTTCACCAGACCCGAGAAAGAAGTTTATTTGTTTAGATGCAACTGGTTCCGTAATGTTCTAAGGTTTGTAATCAACGTGCACCACAAATATAATATTATTAAAATAAAGCATACATCACGTTGTCATAAGTACGATCCATTTATACTAGCAAAATGGGCACTACAAGTTTATTATGCTCCTTATTGATCTGTAAAAAGAAATAAAGCAGATTGGTCGGCGGTTTTTAAAACGAAGGCAAGATTTAGGTTTAGTGGAAAGAATATTTCGGACGAACAAGCGTACCAAGTGGATATCTAGAAAAATGAAGAAACTACAATAACAGATGATCAAACCGATTTTGGACCTCTAAATGAAGAATCAAATGTATTAGTAGAACCATTTGAGACTACAGAGGAAAACAATATAGAGTAGGAGACTGGGTCTGGATCAGAAAACGTCGAGAACTGATTTAATAGTATATATGTTGAAAAAAGCTAATTTATGGGAGTATTGGTATTACACTTTTTTGTATGTGATATGCGATTATTGATGTTAAACCTTGATATGTTTACTCATAATTGAATGATATGTTCTGCCATAATAAAGTTATATGTACGTGGCAGGTATTACATATGTCCTTCTTTAAGCGGTGGAATTCTTCGTAGTCTGATTCCCCCTCTTCGTCTCAGAGAGGGACTGGTCGTAGCGGAGGTGATGACAGCGGCCCTTTGTAGGAGGCGCTGCGTATGGTGGTTAGATTGCTACCGAAAGCTGATGGCTCGTAAGTATAAAATTACTTCAGCATTGTCAATATTTTGTATGATATATTAGTCATGATTTATCTGTATCATATTTAATGTAGGGGTTTTGAGCTTGAGCCTACAAACATTGTTCTCAACATATGAAAGCAGGCATACATGAGCTGTATGACTACATGCTGATCGAAATGGAGCAGGATCCCAGATCATGTACGGGAGAGCATCTGGTAGGACTTCCCAATAAGTGTAAAATTATATATCATTATATATAATCACTTTACAATTTGCTGACTAAGTATAAATGTATAACTTATATTTTTTCAACATACATACATGGTGCGGTAGACTTACAAGAGGAGCACGTGTCTCTTCGCCAGTGCTACCGGAACTCTAAAGTGGCAAAGAATTATTGGGATACAATGTCTACTATAAGAAAAAAGTGGGAAGAAGCCAAGGTTGATGGGCGCCAACGTCTGGGATGCTTGGGTCGTATGGCGAGTAGCGACGAATTCAAGGTAAGTCTATCAGATATCACCTTAATTTATTTAGTACAAAATACATAATTTATACCTGTAAAATATAATATTAAATTTTAATTTGCAAGCGGAATCAAATAGGAACTTTACGAACAAGCAGAAAAATCTAGTCACACATCGTGGTGGTTCGAAATCATTTCAGCATCATTGTGAGGAACTTGTATATTGATTAATTGCAATTACAAACAGTTTTTACTAGTATAAATTTGTGTGAACAACAGTAATATACACCAATTATTATAGGAAAGAGCGCGTGGAGGTCCCGTCTCATATATGGAAGTGTTTGAGCATAACCATGCCATTAGGTAGACAGACGACGAGTGATCAATATCGTATGCTTGACAAGAGGATGATAAAGCATATGCTGCACGTGTAAGTGTATTTTAAGTTATGAATTATTAATAATGATTATTTTAGTTAGTTAGTTGAAAAATATTATAATAATGTCACGTAATATTTATTTGTATTTAATTTTGCGTTGTAGCAAAAATTTATGCAAGCACGTGCGCAGATGCTTGAGCATTTGGGATGTGCGCAGTTGACCACTGATGTGGAGGACGCGATCTTCGACTCTATTATAGACTTGGCATAGAGAAATAGACGTTACGGCTAAGACAATCAATCGGTAATTTTTAAAAATTTACTAAGTTGTAAAATTTGCTTAATTTTTATAAAAGTTACGTAATAACTTAAACATATTTCGACTGTTTTGTAGGCTTGAGCATCACAAAAGGCTTACCAAAGTGCTCAAGACACCATAGACATTAATGATTTTTGACAGCAGATTGCACAGCTGTACGAGCACGACCATCTCCGAGCAGCAAAAATGGAGCAAATGATTTAGCGTTTGGCCGAGTATATGGACCGTCATGTAGCATACCTTTCGTTTGGTGGATACGGATAAGATGACGAGTCATGAAGTACGATTTGCAGTTTTTTTTTGAAACTGGTGTATATAAACATTGAGTGATGGTGAGAAGTTGATTTATGAGCATGTGGTGTTCGATATTGGTTTGTTTGGTTGATTTGTGGAGGTTGATGTTGGATGTATATACTGTATATTGGTGTTGGATGTAAATATTACAGTCGGATGGGTGAGACTCATGATGTAAGGTTTGTTTCGTATTAATTGAATATGTTTGCGTTTGATATGATGATGTTTGAGTTTTATATTGATATTGATTTCAGCTCATATATCTGATTTATATATTGATTTTGATGAGTTGTATTATACATTGTTATGGAAGTGATGATCGGCTGTAGAGAAATAAAAATGTACCCAGATTTCCGAGCTCTCGGTGGCTTACATGCCAAAAATTTTGACGGCTATCTAGAAGAGATTTTCGATGACTAGTGATGGCCTGCGACGGTTTTTTTGAGAAATTTTCATGCCATGTGGACATCGTCGCCCTCGGAAGAACCGTCGGTAGCGGTCGCAATTACTTCATCGAAACCGTCGAAAATGGACGAGATTCATGGTCCGTGTTTTGATGGCATTTCCGACGGTTCACGACGGTCGCCGACCGCTGCGAGCCGTCGGAAATCTCTATTTCTCTTGTAGTGCAAAAGACACAAAACACTTATACTATGCTTATCCCTTTACTAATTCTATACTCGTAAATACTCTTCGTATTTTCGAGTTTAATATGAACAAATCTGATTTTAATTGCGATTACTGCTAGAATGTCCTTAAACCCCAATAAACCAAATGTTATATATACTTGATACCATATTCATAATCGCTTGTTGGTACTTGCGGTTTGAAAGGATTCAAAGAATGTTTAATAAACTAACACTACCTCTGATAACCTAACTTACACTATTGCGTTGTTTAGTTACAACTGGATTGTAAATCCTAACTGCAAATTTACCAAAGATGTTTTCTCTAAAGACTTTGTTAAAATGACAAAAAGTAACATTCATAGCTTAAAGCCAAAAATAGATTGTAGTAGTGGAAGATACGCCTTTTGTTGAGGTTTTTCAGATGTAGTAGGTTCTCTAAATTGGCCAGGCTAGATTATAGAGCTGTTGTGAGCGAGAAGTGGACGGGAGGTTATATTTTAGGTTTTTCAGGTCGGATTGTCTTCTCTGAGTCTGCTCGGCCTCTCTGAGTCTGCTCGGTGGTTGTTTACGTCAGTTCCAAACGTGACTCTAGTTTTTTTATTTTTTCTTTTATTTAAATTTCTATGGTAGGGTTTTAGGATTATTCCTTTTACTAAACAAAAAAAAGTTGGTTGGTGAAATTTGAGCATCGTAAATGGTCTACGTGTATTTGTTGTATTCAGTAGGCCGCATAAGCCGATCAAACTGCAACTAAATTTCCATTGACGAGGGCCAAATATAATTGGCCCAAGCTACTGATTATAAGCAATTAAATAGAGCTTCAGAACCTACCGACACATTCTCACTGCCAACGCCCATCGGGATTTTCACAAACCCTAATTTCCGCTGCTTCTCCTTTCATCCAATTTTCGATCTATTCAATTATCGATTAATTTTACATTCAATCGATATTGTTTTCTTGTTGTTACCCTTCCGATTTATTACGATTATTTGCCGATGATGATAGGTTGGGGCATGAGCCACACAACACTGCACGTAAGGCTATTTTGCCTGAGTTCTTTGTGGCAGAGACTAATGTGCCGAAATGCTAATCGAAGGCACAATTTCATTATATGTTTATCTATCATCACATGTTTTTGAGGTAATGTCCGTCTACAATTCGTTTTTTTTCCTGTGAAGATTTGTTTATTGTATTTGAATGACGTGTTAGATTACTTGTATATTCTAAGTCAATAACGATTTATTATATCCAGACATTTGGGATTGGTACTTATCGTCTTAAACATAGAACTCGTTATCATTTGTATGCATGATTTTGCTATATTTCTTTTTTACATGCCAGCCGGTGATGACAGCATTTATTGCACATGAGCCATCACAATGTTTGTGCGTAAGGCTTTCAATTTGCCTAAGTTGTTGATGGCATGGATTAATGTGCCAAAATGCTAATCTGAGGTCCTAAACATGCTTCTAGATTGCTTGATGGTGTAATTGTTTTGATTCCTTTGCTCTAAAGTTTTCATTCCTTTTACATTTCTGTTACAAATCAGGAATGTTATCTATTCACCGTACGTTTCTAAATTTTCGTTAATTCTGTTTTATCATTATTAACCAGGACAAAGATTATGAAGTGCTTATACATTTGCTTTGTGCCTTGGTAAGTAGTTTTATCCTTATCCTTAAGTGGAAGGTGTTAAAAGACATGAATGCTAGTGATATCCCAGGTTGCTTCATCAAACTTAGGATTTGGTAATGCTTCTTTCCCATGTGTTTTTGATTTACTTTTGACTACGCATAGCTGCTAACTGCTAGGGGTACAAAGACTTCTTTTGCCCTTGTATACATGGATGAGTGTCAATTCTCCTTAAGTTAATGCAAAATTTAACATATACTTAATATGTTACAGACCCACTGCACTAGATTTTATTACCCCCTTAAGAAATGGTCGTGTGTTGTAATAAGAGACATTTGGATCGGATCGCCATGGGATAGCATTATGTTGGTTGCATTGGTTTTAAGGTGAAATATTTCAAGCGTACTAAATTAGAAAAGGAAAAAAATCAAAACCAAATTAATTGATTTGGGTTAATTGGTTTATAGTTCATAAGTAGTAGACCCACTGCTAGGAGTCCGACGGTTTGGATTTGTTGTGCACCAACTGTATTACTAACTTGTGTCTTTTAGCATTTTCTATGTTACTAACTTGTGTCGTTTAGCATTTTCTATGAAATTGTAATAAAGCCACTTATTTGTATGAGTTAGTACAAAAATATCTTATATTTTGTAGTGCAAATATAATTATAAGTAAGTAACAGACGAGTAACGTTATTTATTTAATTTTGTCAAAAAAGTGACAGGTAATGTACAACTATTTTACAAACCAATAAAAAAAAATCAAAGAAATTGTAATCTGCATTTAAACCAATAGTAGATAAATATCATTGTGCATTTGACGTTTAAGCAAAATTGTGCTTTGCTATAAAATATATAAATTTTTTGTTGTACTAACTCATAAAAGTAAGCAACTTTATTATAATTTCATGGTATAACTTTCTATATTGATTATTCAAATAATTGAATCCTCTTTCATGTGTTGGTTTGATCAGTTCACTTGGTTTTAATGGTTTGAAACTCAATCCGATGGGTTTTTACAAGTAAAATAAATTATTTTTAAAGATCTCATATTTCATATGGTAAGCTATTTCTGTTTATTAAAAGATCCGAAATTTCTTTCATAAATATTAAAAGTTCAACTTCTTTCTTTGTTTTCCTGTTTGCTACAATATTTCAAAAATTGTAAAAAGTTTCAGTATATTCGGAAGTGAATTTCAGGAAAAAACACGAAAATGAAAAACAATTGAAAATTTTGGGTTTTCTTTTTGGGTAAATTAGAAAAACAATGGAACTTTTATATGTTTTTTGAATAAAATGAAAATGGACTTGCGTTGCATGTTTAAATGACTGAAGTGTATCTAATTTGACTTGTATTTCATTTGATTTGCATTGTGTAATAAGCTTATTAGCGTTATGATATGATTATGTTTTTGTGTTATAATATGCTTAGTTTAAGAACCTCATTCTATTTTTGTGTGCCTTGAACCCAAAACCTTGTAATTCTAACACTCATTACTTAGTGTGAGGAACACCTGAAAAGTTTACATTTACAGTAAACATATTCCTCTTTTAAACATTTGGCAAGGTGAGTTAATGTTAGTAAATTGTTGATGTGATTTGTCGGTGAACTAATCTATAATCTAGAAATTCATATTTATGAAACAATTTTAAAATACCAATAGTATATTCACCATACCTGTCTGTGCTACGTTTTCCCCCTTGATATGAGAGTTGGCAAGGCACTTTTAATTTTTGTCCATCTCACTTTTTCTAAACAACTCATAGGCTAACACTATTATGCTGTAAAATAGTGAGTTAAAATAGCGGACCGTCAACATCAACATTAGTAAGTGACCTGTAAGAGCATCCCAACAGAGAAAGTGAGTCCAAAACAGGGCTCATTGGCTCCATGTTGGGGTCGGTCAGTGACATTGGGATGTTCTTACTATTTCAATAATGAACGAGTTATCAACGTTAATAATGTCTGATGAACTTGTGTGGACAAAATTACAGTGCATGCGATGAACAATTAAATCTGACCACACAAGTTATCCGGCGTTGATAATGCTGGATAACACAGTGAATACCAGTGACATTGGTTTTAACTAGTGAGTTTAAAATAGGACTCGCTGACCCCAACAAAAGCAGGTCATCATATTAAACAAATATTATTTTTACGGATCGACATTGATTTATCCTCAACAAAACATTTTATTCGATATTTATAATGTCGGATAAATATGGATGACCATGATTGTAATTTATGTAAAAAGCAATTAATACTGACCATATACTTATTCGGCATTAAGAAAGGGAAGGAGATTGATGCATCTGAGAACTACCATGCAGTAGTTGCATCGTAAGGGCATACTGTGTATGCAGCTTAAATGAAACCAAAGTTGTTTTACCCTTGGATCTAACCAAAGTAGTCAAAGGCAACAAGCCGCAAGGACTGCTCATGCGTTTTGGTGTGCCTTGAGCATCATTTTCTGAGTTTTCAAAAGCAGTATATTTATTTATTTCTATAATAGAATATCATTAATTCAAGACCAAGAAAAATATGAAGATGCAAAGACTTCAAATTTAAATCTAAGACAATAAAAATATAAAAATTACCAAAAATTAATTTAGGCGTCCTTTATTGGTTGTTCATCATGCGTTTTTGGTGCCTTATGCACCCGCTTGCTCTTTTGATTACTAAAGCATGCAAGAGTTGCATATGGTGGTCTTCTATGCCAAGGCACATCCCTTTTGACTTGGGATCTAACTCGTCTATTTTTAAGTGTTTTTTATGTGTTCAGAGGTCTCCTGTTGTTCCTCTGATAATTTGTCCTTCTCAAGATGCCGTCATGTCATCACCGAGAGGAAATATCATTATGGGATATAATGTAAGAACTCATTTTCTTGGTTAATAAGTAATGCTTTGACTATATAATAACGAAATACCTAAATTAACACAATCTCGGTGTTTTTTTTTGTTTGTTAACATATATTTTGTTATCATTATACAACATTTAAAGGAAAATCAAAGAATAATGAAAATGCATTCAATTAATTGTCAACGATCACTGGCTTAAGTGGTTAATGTTGGGACGTTTTAGACTGGTTCTAAAAGTGATGGATTTGAAGTCTGGAGATGTCAAAATGAAAGTTCGCTTGAATAAAATACCGCTCTTGTTAAAAAAAAACATTCAGTTAATTTGAATATGGATTATTGTCATGAAACAATTCAAGGGATGGAAAAATTAGACAAAATACCTTCGATATTGTTATCCTGTCTTTTGGTAGGGTTGTGACACCAAGGATTTGACTAGAAACCAAAAATAGTCCGTCCCGAAGATCGGTTATACATAGGTTCATGATGGATGTTTGTAAATTTTGTCCGATTCTGGATCGAGCTACAATCGATATAGTATGACAAGCAAAATTATCAAAGTCAATGCTCCAAATTTTAAGTCAATCGAAGGCCTTATGCACAAGATATTGATCTATCAAGGTTGAGGAAAACAACTCCATTTGTATCCGGGCAATTTCGTAACGTTCCTTCAGAAGGCGTCCTTTTATCCATCAAGAGGTCAATGGTCCGTATCCATCTTATTCGTAACCATCCTATTCGTATCCATCAAGACTCAAGTGAAATACGAGGACATCGCGTTCGTATCCATCCCTTCTAAAGACCTCCTTCATATCCACTAAAGGAACCATTTGTTCGTATCCATTGAACTTGCCATGCTTTGTATCCATCACTACCGACAACGTTTCATATCCTTCAAGCAAATGATGGTTTGAATCCATGGAAGGACTTTACTTCATACCCATCACTTGACAACGTTTCGATCGCTCGTCAAACGATACGAAAAGCCTTAGCCTACGTCGATACGAACTGACCCTACACTCATCGATACGAGGAACATTTCCTGGATGGATATGAACAAGGCACGTTCAAGAGAAAGACCCAGTCGCTCGGCATGAAAAGTGGATCGATCCAAGAATATAGCACCACGTCATCTAGCGGTCATGTGCATAACATGGATACGAACGAGATCGATACGAACGTATCGATACGAGCTCAGCAACATACCAAAAAACCAAATTTGCTGTCGTTCATAACTCAGAATCTACAAGTCTAAGTGCCATCAAAATTTCACAAGAGCTTGCGTGCTACCTCAAGATGTACCTGATCCATCTCGGTCGAAAAAGATCGTTTCTTGATTGATACGAATTGGATACGTATCGATCATGGATCGAGTCGAAATGACCAGGAATTAATCACGTGGGCCCAACCACGTGAGAGGGGAGTCTTTCGAGCTTGGGGCGAGATATTTGCAGCCTACCCATATAAATAGCAGACCAAGGGCTTCAGAAAAGGGACATTTGACTCTGAAATGTCCATACTTTGCCAAAATCATTATTGTATCTTAATTGTACTGTTGTAACATCTGTAACCGTCGAGTAATATCAATAAACAACAACTTTCCATAGTGGGCGTAGGCTACAACGCCGAAGCACTCGAAATCCTTGTGTTTTTATACTTCTTTTTGTCCGTTTTTAGTGAGTTCGTTAGGTTAGTCTCATTTTTCATTTACAATATCTACTTTAATATCTTCAAACACATCCGAAGAATTTTGTGTTTAATTTTGGTATAAACATTTTGGTGCTTTCATTGAAAAAATCCAACTTTTCTCCTGTTCGTTGGATCTACCACCGTCGTTGGATTGCAAGAATCTAAGAGGAAGATACAGATCTCATGCCTAGAAGTTCTTCCATCCTATTCAGATGTATGTCAAGTCTAGGAGAGAGCTTCACCCTTCACTATGGTTACTATAAGGACCGCCTCAACCGCTGCGGATCAGGAAGGAAGAGATAGACATAATTCTACGCAGTTACCCGCTACCGGTCAGAACTCAGCTGGACCTTCAGATCCACAAGGCCCTATCATCAGGGAGAAGTATGTTGATGCAAGAACTGACCCAAAGTCGCCAGCAGCTTACCCAGCAGATTCGTGCCAACACGGAGTTAATCAACCGACCGAATCAAGAAAGACGAAGGAGATACATAAGGGATCAAGCTTCCTACTCATCTACCGAGAGCTCTGCTTCTTTTGATTACCATCACAGATCTACATGTCCACGACCGGATGGAATCTACGCGCAAGCCTCCAGGCATCAACGCACTCTCAATCTTAGACAAGCAGGCCCGATCCATCTGCAATCACCAGGCTGGACCCTCCTCTTGAGGGAGGACAATTCCTTATCACATTATCGATAACCGTGCTGCCGCCGTCGCCTAGGCCTGTAAACGGATGCAGTCGGATACGGATAGTGCTGTATCCGTATCCGTATCCGAAAATGAAAATCCGTATCCGAATCCGTATCCGATATCCGCGAATATCCGTTGAATAATATCCGTATCCGTATTCGCTAATATTTTCGGATATCCCAAAATATCCGTATCCGGCTTAGCGAATACGGATATCCGAAGATATCCGTATCCGTATCCGAAAATATCCGAAAATTAATCAATATAATGCATATTTTATTTTTTTGACTGAAAAAAAGGTGAAAAAAACTTGTAATACAGAAATTACATCAAATTAACAATTGGTAATCCAATCACACAAAATCCGTACAATAAATTAGTGTATTTGTATTAAATTTATGAATATAAAATAATATATTAATATATAAATATTTAATTTCAAACCGGGCGGATATTTATCGGATACGGATACAGCCATATCCGTATCCGTATCCGAAATATGTTTCGGATATCGGATATCCGCATCAGCTTTTCGGATATCGGATATTTTTCATGTTTTCAGATACGGATGCGGACGGATTTCGGATATTTCGGGTATTCATTGACAGGCCTACGCCGCCGCTGTCGACTTGGAAGCTGACATTCGAGACCGAACAGATTCGAACATTCGTCAACGCGATCGTATTTCTGAGCTCTATGTGCCCGAAGATCTGTAGCCAAAGAGGCAAGGTATGGACCGTCGACCGCAACCAGGCCATCCTCACATTGTGGAATCCGACCACACCTTGGCCCCGCATGCTCAGAATGTGCAGATGCCAGGCATCCCGACCATGATTCGTCAAATGTTTCGCGAAAGTCAGGGCCTCTCCAATGACGATTGGAGAGTCTCCCATAGTCACACATCCTTCATTGATGACATCCTTTATGTTGAACCGTCTCGTCGATTCAGAATGCCAACTTTACATGTTTATGAAGGGAGTTCGAACCCTAACCAATACATTTTGAAGTATGAATGACCGTTGAATACCGCACAAGCCGACGATGCGGTCAAAGGCAGAAGTTTTTCTATCTCCCTCTGGGTATTGCGACCATGTGGTTTACTCGCCTATCACCCTGATCCGTTTCATGCTTTGACCAGTTAGCTACGAAATTCGTCGAACAGTTTCGTATGCACGTCACAAGACCTATGGATGTTAACATCTTATCCAGCGTCACTCAAGCTCGTGGAGAGACGCTCAGACGTTATCTAGAAAGGTTTCATGCTGCTTGTGTGGAGATTAGTAATCCTAATGATAATTTTAGATTGATAGCACCGAGTAAAGGAATTGATTCTGATTTCGAATTTCGCAACGAGCTGGCTGGGAAACCCCCTGTGTCATTGGACTGTTTCTATTCCAAGGAAGCCCAGTTTTTGAGGAGGGAAGATGCGAAACAGCCTAGGAAGAAGGATGATACAGGGCCCAATGTGGAAGGAATCCAGAGCAGTGTCGCTATGAAGCAAACCGGTGAGAGTTTTCATAAAGCACAGTTACATATACAGAATAAGTAGAATCATAAGAAAGGCGATGGAAGTCAGGGTAAGAAGCGAGATCAAAATCACGGACCGCAACGTAGAGCTTCCATGTTTGACACTTATACTCCTTTGAATACATCCTTGGAGAATGTGTATTTGCAAACCTGTAATACTGGCCAATATAAGAAGCCTGCTCCGAAGCAGTTGTCCGAAAAGCAAATTCAATCTGGAAAATTCTGTAGATTCCATGATTGCTATGGTCACAATACCAATGAATGTCGCCATTTACAGGATATCATTGAGAAGTTAATTCGAGATCGAAAGTTAGAGCAGTTCGTTCAGGCGCCGTAGGATGGAGGTGCGGGCTCATCAATTCAGAATCAAGTACCAAATCAGTCCGGAGAAACCCGAGCGTACTGGCGGGAGGTTAGTGAATAATACCGTTAGTGGTGGTCCTCATCCAGCAAATCAGAGTTGGAGGGAAATGGAGTCGTATGCCAGCTCGATTAGGCATGCGGACTTCGAGTGTTGTAGTAATCTTGACGATGTGGCTCCGGCTAAACTACAAAAGAGGATGACAGACGACATCGTTTTCCGAGACAGAGATGCCGATAGAGTTGAAGCCCCACCATTGAATCACTAGTCATATCAGCTCCGATAGGTCTTGTTTGGATGAAGAGGACCTTATTGGACAGTGGAAGCTCCGTTAATATTCTTTTCAAGCGAGCATATGATAAAATGAAAATGGAAGCGAAGGACTTGAAGCCGTGTCAGTCTCGTATTCATGGTTTCAATGGAAGTGCAATTGTACCCACTGGGACGGTGGAATTACCAGCGGAATTGGAATAGGATATCGCCGGAGAGTCCGGGTGTTACAGTTCATTGTGTTGGATATCAATTCACCGTATAATGCTTTCTTGGACAGAGCGGCCCTGACTGAATTCAGTGCAGCTATTTCGCCTTGGTGTTTAACTTTCAAATTACCACTGACAACGGGGTCGAAGTTTTTTAAGAAGATCAGGAGGCCGGATGCGTCTGTTATATTGCTGAGCTGCGGGAAACGCAGCGAAAAGAGAAGGGCAATGACGTAGAGGAATCTCTCTGCGTCCAATTTTACCGACAATTGACAGCTAACACCTAGGCCTTGGTCCGGGAGCCACAACCAATTCCTAAAAGATCTTGATCCAAGAGATGATAATGAAGTGGAAGTCAAAGACAGTCAGACTTCCCAGGTAGACTTGACGATCGATGTTTCGATCGATGATGATGATGATGACGACTACATAATGATAAAGGTCGAATCTCAGCTAAGCCAACAGATGAGAGGAATTTATTGAATTTCTTCGAGCAAACCTCGACGTGTTTGCTTGGACGCACTCATATATGTGTGGGATCTCACCGACATCACGAGTCATGCATTGAATCTTGACCCGCGACATGTCCCGGTGAAACAGAAAAAGCATGGTATGGATCCAGAGAGATCTGTCGTCTAAAGATAGAGGTGGATAAACTCAAGACGAACGAGTTTATCCAAGATGAATTGTATCCAGAATGGGTATCCAACCCATTGCTTGTCAGGGAACCAAACGGGAAGTGGATGATTTGTGTGGACTACTCAGACCTAAACATGACTTGCCCTAAAGATAACTTTTCGCATCCCAGAATTGATCAGCTTGTAGATTCAACGGCCGGACACTAGCTCTTGTCCTTTATGGTTGCGTATTTCGGCTACAATCAGATATCAATGCACCTATCCGATCAGGAGCATATCAGCTTTGTTGCCGATCTTGGACTCTATTGTTACAAAATGATGTTGTTTGGACTTAATAATGCTGGGGCGACCTATCAAAGACTTGTCAATCGAATGTTTGCTAGCTATATCGAAAAAACTATGGAGGTGTACGTGGACGGACGATATGCTTATAAAGTCGCGACTCTCCATCAGTTATGTCAAAGACCTTGAAATAATGTTCAACATCCTTCGAGATCATTGAATGAAGCTCAATCCATTGAAGTTTCACTTTGGAGTCGCATGTGGAAAGTTCCTTGGATTCATTGTCAGTGCTCGAGGAATTGAAGCCAGTCCCGAGAAGATCTGAGCGATTCGAAATCTCGAAACTCTCAAAACTATAAAGCAAGTTCAGAGCCTCAACGGGAAGGTAGCAGTGTTGAGCATATTCATCTTCAAATCCATCAACAAGTGCATTTCCTTTTTCGATCTGATTAGTAAAGGAAAGCGGAACTTTGAGTGGACTGAGGAGTTGGAAAAGTAAACGATTGACCAGAGCAGAGAGAAACTATCCGAAGTTGGAAAAGCTGGCATACTGTCTCGTCATTACCTCGAGAAAGCTCCATCCCTACTTTATGGCTCATCCTATCACAGTCTACACCGACCAGCTGTTACGACAAGTCATTACGCGGCTTGAGATGTCTGGTGGGTTGCTGAAGTGGAACATCGAGCTGAGTTAGTTTGGTATTGCTTGCATACAAGGCGGGTTACTCAAGGACAAGTTTTGGTGGATTTCATTGCTGAATTCACTGTCCCAGAGGACTTGCCCGAGACCAGTAAATCTCCTAGATACATATGGAAACTCTGTACCGGTGGTGCATCGAACAACCGCTGCTCAGGCGACTTAAAACCCCAAAAGATCGATCCATATGTTATGCTTTGAAGTTTGATTTTCGTGCAACTAATAACGAGGCTGAATACGAAGCTTTACTTTCTGGACTCAGCCAGAGACTTGAGAATTATTGTTTTGAGGATTTACTGCGATTTACAGTTGGTCGTATGTCAAGTTCGGGGAGAATACCAAGTTAGAGATCGGAGGTTGGTTGCTTATCTTGCTCGGGTCCAGGAAGTGTTGAATCAGTTCGATTATTATGCCATCATACCCCAAGATCATAACCAGAAGGCCAATTCTTTGGCAAAACTGACCAGCGCCGGTGAAGCGCAACAAATAGTACTTGTCCCTGTTGAGACACTTACCTCTCCGAGTATCGATCAGATGGAGACAAACTGGGTTCATGAAGCCACACCCGAGAAAGAGTCATGGTTGACCCCTTTTAGAAACTATCTCGAATATGGAGCTTTACCCGAGCGCAGAAGTGAGAAAAGACAAGTTTTTCGGAAAGCTTCACAATTCATTATCCAGAATGGAGTCATGTATAAAAGAGGATACGCTATTCCTTTATTTCGGTGTATCGTTCGTGACGAAATCAAACGAGTATTACATGATCTGCACGAGGGAGAATGTGGCGATCACAATGGGAGGCAAGCCATTGCTAAGAAGATACTCCGATATGGATATTATTGGTCGACTGTGAATCGAGATGCATTAGACTATGCCAAGAGATGTGACAGATGTCAGAAACATGCTCGGATACCAAGAACCCCGCCTACAAAAATTACTCAAATGGTCAGTCCATGGCCGTTCGCCACGTAGGGCATCGACATAATTGAATCTTTACCTCTAGCCAAAGGTGCTGCGAAGTACGACATCGTTGCAGTTGGTTACTTTACTAAAGGGCGGAAGCTGAGACCCTTACTACTATTATGATGAAGAAAATAATCAACTTTGTTGTTCGCAACGTCATCTGTTGTTTTGGCCTTCCACATACCATTATCACTGATAGTGGAGTCTAATTCGATAGTGACGAGTTCAAGAACTTTTGTCAACGTTTTCATATTCAGAAAAGATTCTCAGCATTTGCTCACCCTCCGACGAATGGACAGGTCGAAGTTGTTAAAAAGGTTATAAAATCCATTCTTGAAAGGCCGAAGGCAAAAGGGTCGATGAGCTTTCCGTGGCTCTATGGGCATATCGAACTACCCACAAGTCCGCGACCGACCACATTCCATTTTCCCTTTCCTACGGCTCAGAATCCGTCTTTTCGGTCGAATTGGAAGTACCTTCTCATCGTGTGACTTACTATGATCCGAAGAAAATTGCTATGTTGCTTGGCGAATTTTTGGACTTATTAGATGAGAAGCGTGAAGAGGCTGATTTAAGGACAGTCGCGCACCGAAGCCGAGTCGTCCAATTGTATAATGCTAAGGTCCGACCCCGAACCTTTGAACTTGGCAATCTCGTTCTTAAGAGAATTTATCCAGTCCCTTCGCATATGAAGCCAACATGGGAAGGACCATATGTATCGAACGGAGTCTTGGAGACGACGCATTCAAATTGTTGACTGTTGATGGTCTCACTTTGCCGAGAGCTTGGAACAACGAATGTCTTTGTCGCTACTACACATAACAGGATTTGTTTATTCATTTAGTCTGCTTTTCATTTGCAATTTGTTTATGTATTTCGAAATTTGAACATGTAATAAGGTAGCTGCTTTTGCCGTACTTTTTTATTTCAGCAATAAAATGCAATCTCTTTGAGTC
This sequence comes from Allium cepa, assembly GCA_030765085.1. Lineage (NCBI taxonomy): Eukaryota > Viridiplantae > Streptophyta > Magnoliopsida > Asparagales > Amaryllidaceae > Allium > Allium cepa. The sequence goes on from CM060942.1 coordinate 623,084,460, forward strand.
AGAGTTGTGATTCTTGAAATGCATCATGCAACCATCACGATGTACGGAGAGCTAAATTCCATCCTACGATGAGACTTATTCAAATAGGGAGTGACTACGATATGAATGGCCGCTCACTAAGTGAAACCCGAGCTCGGGGCAGCCTATCACACTGAAGCTAGTAAGGATTGATACACGACAATACTTTAACTAACTTCGGCTCCCAGAGTGCGAGCTGGAATATAAATATATAAACGTTGGCTCGAGGAGGGTGGATCCGTCCACCCGAGACTTCGTCCTTGTACAATCAAAACTCGAGGAGGATGAATCCGTCCATCTACGACTTCGCTTGTTTATTCAGGATGGATGTGATCCGACCATCCATGATCCTGATTAGTTTATTGTTCCCAAAGCGCGAACGAGATCTCAAAACTCAAAACAGATGTGATCGACCGTCTGTCAACTAACTCTAAGTCCTTAAAGCGCGGGCTGTAGTATAAACACAAATTGGGTGTAACTGACCACCCATAACTAACTCTAAGTCCCCACAGCGTGGACTGGAGAGTAAATACAAATTGGGTGTGGCTGACCATCCAAAAATAACTCTAAGTCCGCAGAGCGCAGACTGGAATATAAACACAAATTGGGTGTGACTAACCACTCACAATTAACTCTTGAGTCCTCAAAGCGTGGACTGAAGTATAAACACAAATTGGGTATAACTGAACGCCCACAAATCAATCTATGTCCCCAGAGTGTGGACGCAATTTCGATTATTAAAACGGGTTCGACTGTCTGCTCGAAAAACAACTTAAGTCGCCGGAGCATGGACGTAGCTTTAAACATTAAGCAAACGTGATCGACCGCCAGCATACGAGTTCAATCCGCACAGTGTGGATGCGATTGTCAATACATGAACGAGTGTGATTCGACCACTCGAACTCTTCTCACAACAACTCATTTTCGACTAAGTGAAACTAAAAAATGTCGAAGGTGAAAAGCAAACATCGTTCGACCACTTCAACTCCAGGACCGAGGGCATAACTTAAGCACCGGTTGTCGTTTGAGATAGCACAACATTGGGACTCGACTTAGCGTTTGGTTACGGCTCGGAGCCACGACTCTGAGACTTAATGGCCGAACACGAGTCCTATCCAAAAGATTGAAGGTCCACAAGTGTATTGAATAAAAATTCAAGTACTTAAACACTTAGGCAAATAAACTCAGAGTTATGCCAAAAATGCGAAAGGAGATTTTATTTCATCTATTCTTTGGAACAAAAATAAGTTCAAAACGAAGCTTATTTCAAAAATTCCTACAAGCAGAGGGCGAACCCGCATCTATACACGGCTTACTGGAAGTAAAAAGGAATTCCTACTTATATACAAAAAAGGGACACAAAGAGACATGCCTACTCCTTATGTTTCTTCTACTTCCCCTTCGGCGTCAATTCATTGGAGCTACCGTCATGGTGCCGTTTTGAACTCTTGCCTTTGGCCGGCTTATCCTCGGCTGGGGGAAGAATTGAAATCTCCTCCTCTGAACTCACGGAAATTGGAACGCTTTCAAAATGCGTAGTCGTAGGGACGGGGACACTTTCTATATAAGAAGACATATGGGGGCACCCAGTGAATGACGTATTGCACCATCCTGAGAGACCATAGGTAAAGGAGCCGGACCGGGACCTGCTATCCCACCTTCAATATCGCTGCCCAACGCGGCACTTGCCATCTCGGCACTGATCTTCGCCATTACCGCTTCATCATGAGCTGTTTGAGTGTCCGGCGGAATGCTGGCAGTTGGGGTCGAAGAGCTGGTTGTGAACGCGCCTTCGCCCATGACAAAAGGCAAGTCTGTAAGTGGATCACTCTGATGATCGAGGAGTTCTTCCATCGTCTGTTCATTGAAGATGAAAGCTCACATGAACTTTCTCAGTCGACGCGGTAGCTGTAGTAGTCGTCGCCTCCATCACGACAGCCCCCAGCTCTTGATGCTGCACTTGGTTTGCAGGGGCATGATCGGTGCAGTTCCTATCACTGAATGAAGATAAGTTAGTGACTTCTTCCAATAATACTCTAGACTTTGAATGACTTCAAGAAGTGTTCTGAATACCTTCCTCAGACTTGCCTGCGGGTGGAGCCGGGACTCCTTCGGAGATGTGCTCGTGAGCCAGAGACAATTGCGGTTGATCAGGGTTGTAAGTAGGCACAGTAGAGGATCGACTGTAGGGGTAGGTTCAGGCTGGGTTGGCATGGGAGTTTCAGAACTTGTGTCATGATGCCCAACACCAGAACCCTCTCCGGCCTCCAGATGCTGAGTGTCGAGTTTCTCTTTTTCAAATGTAACGATGGCCTTGTGGAGAACTCTCCTTTCATCTTCAGTTAGCACCCGATTCTCCAAGTCAAACTCATCAATGGATTCAGCATGGTGTTCCGCCTTTCCATCCGCAATCAAACGGCGCCAGGCGTTGTGCAAATGGGTCGGGTAATCGTCGAGCTAGCTCAAACCGCGGTAGTTCAGGACATTGGCATTATAAGTGATTGAAAGATCTTCCATATCGCCTTCTAATCTTGCTTCGGCTGCCTCGACTTCGCTTTAATCCTAACCTTAGCCTCTTGAACTTTTAGAACTGCCTCATCCTGCTCTCCCTTAAGCTCCACCGTTTGGTCGCACGCCTTCTGAGCAGCCTTATTTGCGTCATCTTTTTCTTTGATGCTTCGGCGTACTTCGTCTTAAGCTCATTAAGCTCTTTAAGCGCGTTGTCTCTTTCAGCTGTGATGATGGCATTTCTATGGCCCATATCGTCGACCTATTTCAAGTGAGTTTGCCTCATCTGCTCCATTTCGTTGTTGGCCTTGTTAATTTTCTTCAGAACCTCTGTTTCAGAATTTCTTAAAGTGTCATTTTCATTAGTGAGCACTGTGACTATTCGATCTTTCTTGGCGATAGTTCCTTGTTGCTCTTCAATTGCCTCTGCCCGCTCAAATGCCACAACCAAGGCCTTCTCTGCGGTTTTCTTCCATTCGCGATATTGGCCAAAGGCGTGATAAACATGGTCGTGCACAATTGTCTCTGTTGTATTTGGAAGCACCATCAATTTGGAGGGAAGTGGAAGCCATCGAAATAGATGTTAGGAAACTCTCTTTTCAATGGGAAATTTGAGCGGCTCCCTCTCCTGTGATCTCTGCAGCCGTTGAAGTGGTAGCGATAGAAGTGTCCGTCCTAGTTGTGTGGCGATTTTCGCCAGGCCTTGGAAGTTGTCAAGGCATTGGCTGGCACGGGGATCCAATAGTTTTTATTCTAAAACTGGGGGGTGGCAATGAAATCCTTGGTGGAGGAGAGCGTGATCGGGAGTGGCGCCTATCTCGCCTCTCTCTTTCCCTCTCTCTTTCTCTCTCCCTTCCGTAGCTCTTTCTCCATCATAGTTATCCCTGTCCTGGCTGGAATGACGGCGATCATGGCCAGAATCATGCCTGCGGGACTCCCTGTATGAACTAGAAGATTAGCATGCGGCGCGGAGGCTGCCAAGCATAGATGGTTGCTTCGACATTGAATCCGTAGAGTGAAAAGAGAAACAAAATTAGTTATCGCGGAAAATTGAACAGCTCATAGATTTCAGTTGTGTGATGTCGTGAAGTGTATGCATGCATGTGTTAACTCCCCAACCAACCAGTTGTTGTAGCCGTGCTCGGAGGATTTGGCTCTTTTAAATCTAAGGCACTTTGAAGCCCTTCCAAGCTGATGTCTTGTTGAAGAGATACATCGTCCGGAATTGGAAGATCTGCAAGTCTTTCGAAAGGGTTCTCCATGCGCGAGGAGGGAACCTTTGAAATTACCACACCCGCTGCTGGTAGAGACATGACAACAAACTTGCGTTTTGGAGCCTTGTGGTCAGAGGCTTTGCCCCTTCTTATCCTCTTCGAATGTTGAGAACTTTGTGAAGGCCCGGGTGCGGGTTCATCTTCAGTGGGCATGTCCTCATCGTCACCTTGCTCGGTGATGACTGTCCCAGGAACTCTCCTCCTAACTTGTCTTGCTGGAACCACCCTAAGAGATCCTTCGAGCTCGATGCTTTGACTCCTGCTAATTAGCCCGACGGCTCTCCAATTTTCATCCGTTAGAACTTCGTCAATTTCTTTGTCCTCAACGGGCACTCTTTGAAGAACTTTTACAATCTCTTTAAACTTGTCACCTTCGGGTCGCGAAATCGAAGCTGTGAAAGAAAGAAATATTAGATTCGACATCAAATAAGATTATCCAGTCAATCGGCATAAAAATTGAAGTACTTACGCCTGACTAGCCGCCGTCTGGGGATACCCGGTGGGCATCGGACGTAGAACCATTCAGTCTTGAAGTAACTTGGTTCGGTCCACGCTCCAATCGTGACCTGACAGTTTCTAACTGCCTCTATGAAGGTGAAAGATGGATTATCCCCTCGGCTCTAAATATTGAACATGTACTGGACTTACTTTGGATTCGGGGGTCGAAAAAGATGCTTCACGAAGACGATAAATAAGCTGTTCAACGAAGCATATCTGTTCGGGTGCATCTGTGATGGAGAAATCCTTAAGTAGGATAACACTTCCCAGATGTATTGATTGAATGGAGGGAGTGTCCCACCTGTGCACGAGAATCTATTAAAAGTGGTATACCCTTCCGGGGGAGTGTGGGGTCTGTCTTCTTCCTCTGGTAGTAGAACGTCATCCCTCGACAATCCATGCCTTGTGAAAATCCTACCTAGCATTTCCTCAGAGATATTAAATGGAACAGAGTTTGGTGGATTTCGAATGAAAGCTGCTCCTGGTAGCTCATCCGGAGCTGGACTTATAACTTTGGCCGCGATAACCGACATCTCTGCTGTGGGAAGAGGCGGACTCTGAGCCTCCTGTTGTTTTCGAACTTCCGGGTTCCATAACTAGTCAACTCAGCAAAAATCATTGTTAGATGACAATAAAGCAATGTATCCCCCAGTGTGAAATAGATGAATGCGTTGTGCAGCGCAATGCTGTATGTTATTTAAGAAATTCTACAAAGATTGAAAAGTGTTTGGATGACGAGTCTTCAAATTTCAACAGGAATGGCCGTCATCGCTGATCGTCACAACCGTGCCATCCAGACTTCGGAGTTCGTCCCAAGTTAAAGTTCATTAAATTTCATCAAGTTACAGTTTCATCGACGAGCTTCGAAAGGCAGTCAAATATCCAGTGAAATGATTAAGTCCAATTATGCAGGGAAGAAACTCGTAGGAGTCAAGTGTTCGAGTATGCCAGAAGTTTCGTATCGAATAAAAATTCAAGCTTTCATCGATCCCTAAATGAATAGTTCGTATCGATCAAGTGAGGGATAATTTGTCTCGATCTTCAATAGAGCCAGTTCGTATCGATCAACAAATAGTAATTCGTATCGATACTAAATCACTTAAAGAGCATCTTCGTATTGGTTGGTGGATCTTAAATTCGTATATATCAAATTATCGATTTTCAATTCCAAAATTCATATCGATCAAGGTATATTGATACGAATGCGACTGGTTATCAATTGATACGAATGCCACCATTAGTTGGTCGATATGAAGAGCCTGCCACCAATCGATACGAAGCATTTCCTTTGTTCGATACGAAGCTTCATCATGCCCAAATCGTTTCGTTTCCTTCCTTCGTCCCAGATCGACACGAGCGTTTCTCTTCGTATCCCCACACTTCATCTTCTCTGAAGCCACACAAAGGCTGTCTTCTTCTTCTCGACCTCATTCTGATCATCCACGGCCACCACTTCACCAGAATCGGCCACGGGAGCAAAAAAGATGGCATTAAATTTCAAGTCTCATCATTTTCGGCATGAATTCATGGTCTAATTACCTAATTTCAATAATTAGTTCAAGGATTGAAAGTTAAGTTCGATTCGAAGGCAGAAGCGATCTCCTTATCTCGGTTCTGCAATCAATATGAAAGGCAGAAAAATGAGCAAGTGAGAAAAATGGCTAAGTACAAAAGGCTTTTATATGGATTGACCCAAGACAAATGACTATTCGTCACCCAGTGCAAATAACCGACCGAAGCGGTCTGTTCCATCAAACAATACGAGATGGCTCAATCGTATCCTTCAGCTCGACCGGTACTAAGACCAATTCATATCCAATGCTTAAATCAAGTCAGTTTCAGCGTCACTGGTAAGAAGCATGACTTGTATCCATCTAGTGATCGATGCGAAGAACGAGTCCAGGGCTTATTTGAGTTGCTCGAATCCATCAGAAATGCATCGATATGAAAATTCTAGTTCGTATCCATCAATACAAAGCCCACGAAGGCTCGTATCCATCGATACGAAATGCTTTGAAAAACCAACTAATTCGTGTCGATCGCCATTGATACGAAGACAATTTTTCAACTCTTCACATCGATCCAGGAGAGGATCGATACGAATGGATAAACCAAAACAATCATCAAGCGTTGTTAAAACTCGAATTTCACATCGATTCAAGAGAGGATCGATACGAAATTCGACACAAGAAAACTGGCAACGACTCGTGAACGTACAGACATTAACGAAAGTTGGGTTACATACATTTTGTGTGCGACAAATTAACATTCAATTTTTAAACTCACAGGATTTGAATGCTCATCTGATGATAATTGCAATGATGAACAACAGATCTCTAACACTCAACACTCAGTTACAACTGTGTAATGTACAATCATTGGTGGTTAACAATTCAGTATTTATATTACCGGGAATCAATCAAAGGATACATATTTTGACAAAAGAAAACGACTCATCGAATCAGATAACAAACAAAAGGTTGCAGCTTTTCAAAGCATGTCATGTTTACACAAGAAATACTTTGGAGGGCAAATGTTATCCCGCCCTTTGGCAAGGCCGTGACACCAAGGACTTGACTAGAAGTCAAGGACAGTCCGTCCCGAAGATTGGTTATACATTGGTTCATGATGGATGTTGATAAATTTTGTCCAAGGCCGAATCGACCTACAATCCGTATAATATGACAAAAAAAGCTATCAAAACCAGCATCCCAAATTTCAAGTCAATCGGAGGTCGTATGCACAAGATATTGATCGATCAAGGTTGAAGAATACAACTCCATTCGTATTCAGGCAAGTTCGTAACCGTTCCTTCAGAAGGCTTCCTTCGTATCCATCAAGAGGTTATTGATCCGTATCCATTTGATTTCTAACCATCCTATTCGTACCCATCAAGCCTCAAGTGAAATACAGCCAATTCGTATCCATGGAGAGGACACCGCGTTCGTATCCATCCCCTCAAAAAATCTCCTTCGTATCCACCAAGGGACCATTTGTTCGTATGCATTGAACTTGCCATGCTTCGTATCCATCACGACCGACAACGTTTCGTATCCTTGAAGTAAACGATGGTTCGAATCCATAGACGAACACTACTTCGTACCCATCACTTGACATCGTTTTGTATTGCGATACGAAAAGCCTTAGCCTACATCGATACAAACTGACCCTACACTCATCGATACGAGGAACATTTCCTGGATGGATACAAACAAAGCACGTTCAAGAGAAAGACTCGGTCGTTCGGCATGAAAAGTGGATCGATCCAAGAATATAGCGCCACATCATCTAGCGGTCATGTGCATAACATGGATACAAACGAGATCGATACGAACGTATCGATACGAGCTTAGCAGCATACCAAAAAACCAAAATTGCGTCGATCATAACTCAGTATCGACAAGTCCAAGTGCCATCAAATTTTCACAGGAGCTTGCGTGCTACCTCAAAAATGTACCTAATTGATCTCGGCCCAAAAGGATCATTTCTTAATCAATACGAATTGGATACGTATCGACCATGGATCGAGTCCAAATAACCAAGGATCGATCATGTGGGCCCACCTACGGAGAGAATGAGTCTTACTAGTTTGGGGCAAGATATATGCAGCCTGCACATATAAATAGCTGTGACGAACCGAGATTTTCGACCTTCGAAAATCGATATAAATGCGTCCATTGTATTACATGTGGAGTAATCGAATGCCGGAAATACCGGATCATTAGGGAAAAAGAAGAAGAGGTAGAAGAAGAAAATAGAAAGCAACAACATGGAATCTTACAATCGCAGCGGGACAATATATAACAGATAACAACTGGTTTTATACAAAAAGAACTATAACTGCTTTTATACATTACATCATCAGAGTACAACACATCAATACCACAACATCAAACAGTTATAATAAATTGTCCTTACAAAAGCTGAATAAACAGCCTACAATACACAGGGGAATATAAATCAGATACGTGTAATACGTCTTCGTCATCCAACTCGTCTTTTGAGCTCCATAGCATCCTATCATGTATCCTTAATGCTCGGTCTGATCAGAGTATTATAATAAAATAACACCCGAGTCAGTCTGAAAAACTAACGTGAGAAAACACACTCAAATTGAACTATTAAAGTTACCAAAATCTTTTGAAAATCAAAGTTATATCGTAAGACCATGACACACATAAACACGACGGGTTTTGACCATACGATGACCAAAACATTTCATATCAAATCCTCTGATATTATAATAGTGTGTAAGTACAAATACTTACTCAAATAGCTGAAATTGTTACATTAATTAAATTTCAGCAAACTAGGCTCTACAATCAAAACTGCAAAGTCACGTATTGGAGAGTGGATTCTATACGATACTGGGGCATCACCTGTCACAGTACACGTCTAGAGCAGCGTGCCGAGGATCACGTAGGGATCCCCTGCAACACAAGACCCGACTATCCCTAACCGGGATAGACCGAATATGCTACCACCTCGGGTGTTCCCACCCTTTCCGAGCTCTTTCCAAGTATTGTAGTAATAATATCCGAGGGTATCTAGAAAAGTGATAAACATACTCTAATTGGGTGCTATCCACTTAGCCTTGCTGCATCTCTTATACTTTTCAGTCATTCTCGGTTGATGAGGCTAGATGCTACGATCACATTTTTAAGAAATTTTCACTTAGAATGCGCATTGTCCGCCAATGGCAATGTACTGATAGCATTCATCTATACAAGTCAGTTCTACGTCCGGCAGGAACCGAAGGCACTATTCCCACTGCATCCATTTTGGAATAATCCTCGGGATTAGTAGCGATTAGCCATTGCACTTCATTGCTCCATCTTCGACTCCACGCTCATCTTTTCACCAAAAACGTACTTGTTGAATCGAAGTGGCTTTCGGATAACTTATTCGATCTCGGTTTCTTCGAAACAACGTTCGATATTTTCGGTAAACTCAACCCCGGTTCTTTAGAAAATAAATTGACGAAATAAGATCGAAGACCACTTCCTTACCGTTAGTGGACGGATTTCCTTATCAACGTCCTAGAAGAAAGAAACAAATTTATACGTGCAGTATAACACCTAGAACGGTAACTGCACCATATAATCCACGTATTTCTTCTAGATATTCCCAAAGTAATATTTTGGATCCAGATTTGATAGTCGATTATTAAACTATCAAATAACAATCATTCAACCAAATACATCATTTTCCACTGAAAACACCAAGTCTCATTTTTACTTAATTTTATATAAACTAAATCCCTTTATCCAAAAGTATGAACTTATCTTATCGAATTTAGTAAATTCACAAACTATCTTTTCAAAAATATTTGAGAACCCTTTTCAAAGTAATATGGAAAGTACCACTGCGGTATTAAACCGTGGATTCACAGCTCAATGGTTACGTCTCTATCCCATAGAAATCCAAGACTTAACTGCAGGCCCTCACTGCCTTCGATTTCGCTATGCGAGTATACCAATACTTCTCGAATTAAAAAAATTTCAAAATAATACTTATGAAATTTCTGTAAAAATTTTCCAAGTTAAACTCTTGGCAGACTACTTTTTAAATAAAAGTTATTATATAAAATATTAATATTGAATAGTTTATCCTTTAAAATTAATCAAGAATCTATATACAGGGTTCGCCATCGAAAATCGGGTGAAAAATCCTTACTCAGATTGATATAGACTATCTCAAAATTCTATGCTCGAATCTGAATCAAATCGTTATGCAAATAAATAATATGCGTACAACTTACGTATTAATTTCCAATTGATTATTAGCTATACCAAATTCACTTTGTTCACATTTATCCTTAGCAATCGTTATCCACTTTTATTTTATTCACCTTCAATTCCCATTTTCAGTTCACTAACCTTTATTTGATCTGCATTCAAATTACTTGGTATATTTTTCCAACACCAATTTCACTTAAAAATTTCACCATCAATTTCTTAAGTCTATTATAAACATTTTACACAAAGCTCTTATGTTTATTTCCACTTCATCACCTTGGTTTATATCCATTTCTATTCAAATTAAATTTTCAATTCCATTTGAACTTAATTTACCTTCCATTTTTACTCAAATTAAATATCATTCCAACACTCAATTTCAATTCCATTTACTTACAAATTAAATTAATTTGTTCATCCACTAATTTATTCCCAACTTAATAAACTCTATTTCAAAAACTATTCCGTCTTAGCCTGCTTAGGCTTAATTTCTCAAGCTTCACTCTTATTTAACTTAATTTAAGATAAATTTCGCTCCACAAAATCAAATTTCGAATTTTTTATGAGCTATCAACTTATTTTTATTCCATAAAACATTTTACATCAAACTCCAGGGTTTTAAACAATTACTTAATTTTCAAAATCATTTTTGAAATCAATTACATATACACAATCCATTTGTACATTAACTTATTCTTTTGCATTCCAAACCAGAACCGATTTATCCAAAACAATAATCCAATTGCAAATCATTAAGATAACAATTCCTCTCTTGAAAACTCGAAAATGAATGTCGATGATGCTGCAGTCACCATCGAAATCATTTTCCAACGACCGAAGTTAGTTCAGTGCTTTTATTCTTTTAAGAACCATTTTTAAATATTTTTAATTCCGAATCTCACTAGATTTCATTTCCACTTCAAAAATATTTCCAAGTAATATTGCTATTATTTTTCAAGACTCGAAAAACATTTCAAAACCAACGGGAATTGGATTCCCGAATTTCCATCTTTCAATTCCTTTATAAATCGTTTTTACAAACCATATCGTCTTTAAATATCCCTCTGGAATTTCATTTCAAATCATGAACCACATTTATAATCATCTAGTTACTAGTTATATAATCCATTTGATTATAAAATTATTTCTTAACTTTTGATTATAATACCAACGTTTTTCCAATCACCACAACAACAAATGATAATGGTTTAATATTATCATTTTCTAACAACCAAGCACACCATATATAACAATTCCTAAAAATTATTCCTTTGTATATATAAAAATAATTTGGGTAAAATTATTTTATTTACCCCATTTCTAAACAACACTATGTCGAATTATTCTGTTATAGTGTTTAGAGACCCCTATCAATAACGTTAATTGCTCATATTGACCAAAATCCATAATCCACTCAATTGATCAACCAACACAATATAAAATAGTTTTACATTCATTAACAAATACGCGCTCATATTGCTTAATACACTCAAATCCACTCTAAGGTGCTACTGACCCTATTTCGAATGCGTAATCCCCACCAGAGCTAAGGTTCTCGCTTAACCTTCTGCTCTGATACCAAGTGTGACGAACCAAGATTTCCGATCTCCGAAAATCAACATAAATACACCCACTGCATTACATGCCGAGAAATCGAATTTCGGAAATATCAGATCGTTAGTGAAAAAGAAGAAGAGGTAGAAGAAGAAAATAGAAAACCAAAACACAGAACCTCACAATCGCAGTGGAACAATATATGACAGATAACAACAGGCCTTTATACTAAAAAAACTATAACTGTTTTTATACATTACATCATCAGAGTACAACACATCAATACCACAACATCGTACAGTTATAATAACATGTCCTCACAAAAGCTGAATATACAGCCTACAACACACAACGGAATATAAATCAGATACGTGTAATACGTCTTCGTCATCCAACTCGTCTCCTGAGCTCCATAGCATCATATCCTGCATCTGTAATACTCGGTCTAACCCGAGCATTATATTAAAATAACACACGATTCGGTTTGGAAAACCAGCATGAGAAAACGCACTCAAATTGAATTATTGAAGTTGTCAAAATCCTTTGAAAATCAAAGGTATCTCGTAAGATCACGCCACACATTAATACGATGGGTTTTTACTTTACGATAACTAAAACATTTCATATCAAATCTTTTGATATTATAATAGTGTCTAAGTACAAATACTTACTCAAATAGTTGAAATTCTTACATTAATTAAATTCCAGCATACTAGGCTCTACAATCAAAACCGTAAAGGCACGTATTGGAGAATGGATTCCATACGAATGACTAAGCACTAAGGTATCACCTGTCACAGTACACGTCTAGAACATCGTACCGAAGACCACGTTGGGATCCCCTGCAACATAAGACCGGACTACCCCTAACCTGGATAGACCGAATATGCTTGGATGCTCCTAACCTTTATCGAGCTCCTTTCAAGTATCGTAATAATAATATCCGAGGGTATCTAGAAAGATGATAAACATACCCTAATTTGGTGCTACCCATTTAGCCTTACTGTATCTTCTCTGCTTTTCAGTCATTCCCAGTTTATGAGGCTAGAGGGCATGATTACCTTTTTAAGGAATTTTCACTTAGAATGCTCATTGTCCTCTAATGGCAATGTACTTATAGCATTCATCCATACAAATCCGTTCTGAGTCCAAACGGAACCGAAGGCACTATTCCTACTACAACCATTTCGGAATAATCCTCAGGATTAGTAGCGATTAGCTCTTGCACTTCACTGCTTCATCTCCGACTCCATGCTCTTGTTTTCACATCGAAAACGTACTCGTTGGATCGAATTGGTTTTCGGATAACTTATCCGATCCCGCTCTCTTCGAAAAACGTTTGATATTTTCGGTAAAATCAACCCTAGTTATTTAAGAAATAAACAGACGAAATAAGATCGGAGATCACCTCCTAACCATTAGTGGACAGATTTCCTAATCAACGTCCTAGAAGAACGAAACGAGTTTATACGTACACTATAACACCTCGAACGGTAACTGCACGATATAATCTTAGTATTCCTCTTAAATATTCCCAATTATATTTGGGTCCAGGTTTGATAATCGGTTATTTAACTATCAAATAACAATCATTCAACTAAATACTTCATTTTCCATTGAAAACACCAAGTCTCATTTTTATTTAATTTTATATAAACTAGACCCTTTTATCCAAAAGTATGTACTTATCTTATCGAATTTAGTAAATTCACAAACTATCTTTTCAAAAATATTTGAAAACCCTTTTGAAAATAATATGGAAAGTACCATTGCGGTATGAAACTATGGATTCACAGTTCAACGGTTACATCTCCATCCTAGAGAAATTCAAGACTTAACTGCAGGCACTCACTGCCTCCGATTTCGCCATGCGAGTATGTCAATACTTCCCGAAAACTTTATTTAAATTTTTTTAAAATAATACTTATGAAATTTCTATAAAAAATTTCCAAGTTAAACTCTAGGCAGACTACCTTTTAAATAGAAGTTATTATATAATATTGAATACTTTATCCTTTGAAAATAATAATACCGATTAATTCTTAAATAAAAAATTGACTTACTATAAACTAGCTGAACTTCGAGTGGCGATGTCGTCTCACCCTTCCTAAGTGCTGTCACGACCTACGAGCTCGTGGTTTAAATTCAAGCTCTTTCAATTTTATTTACTTTTATTTCAATTTGAGGCTTGCGTTTCCCTTTTTTCTTTTTTCTCTCGATCGATTTGAACTGTGATGTTGCGTGAGTTTAAAAAGAAGATGGGAGGGAGATGTGAACTATTACATGTTTGAAAGGGTTAGTTTACATTGATTTGAAGAGAATGGTATAGATGATTTGAAGTATTGAAAAATTATATATATGTGTATCTATATATATTAAATTCAAATTATCTCATTTCAAAAGCAGCTTACAATTTCGAACTTCTACCGAGGCATGCCGCTTGGTGTTTGTAATGTTATACCACTATTCTGGACACACAAGAAAAGGTTTTGAGTCCTAATTCGATCGTATGGAGAATATAGTTTTTTGGACTCCATTATTATATTGGATTTTCGCTATAAATTTCAGCATGTTTATATCTCGTATGATCAAACAATAACTTCAAACGTTACGAAATTTAAAATCCAATAATAATACAATATTACGGATCTAATGGAATTGGTTTCGTCAAATTCTGAGACTGTGCACCGGAAGGCTATTTTTCAATGTCAGTTTAAACGATATATTTTTAAAACTAAACAAATCACTTTTAAATTTAATTTAAAAAGTTTTATTATCTTCAGCATTATTAATATAAATTTTTTAAGCCTTTAAATTATTTTATCAAGCTTAAAACTTCAGATTCAATATTTTACCCAATCTCCAATTATTTAATTCAATAATTAAATTTTTAAATAAATAGTTATATTTGAAATTCAAGTTAAAAATTAACTTTCAAATATTTAAAATCAATCAAATATTCCAATTTCAAATATCCAAAATCCTGGATCGTTACAATAGCAGTCCAAGGGCTTAAGAAGATGCACTTTTGACTCTGGAACGCTGATAGTCTACCGAAATCATTATTGTATCTCAATTGTACTATTGTAAAAATCTATAACCAATGAGTAATATCAATAAACAGCAACTTTCCATAGTGGACGTTACACTACAACGCCGAACCACTCTAATTCATTTTGTTTCTATACTTCCTTTTGTCTGTTTTTGGTGCGTTTGTTAGGTTACCCTCATTTTTCATTTACAATCTTTACTTTAATCTCTTCAGACACATCCGAAGAGTGTTGTGTCCAATTTTGATACAAACAGATATATTTAGAGGTAAAGAAAAAATTATGAGTAAGTTAGAAACTACAAATTAATGTGCATTCCTACCTTTAATAACTCAACTCATATACTAAGATACATGTACAATGTGGCCATAATCTCAAGGCTGATAGCTTTATAAACTATCAATTTTTTGAAGCAAGGTTGCATAATGTGAATTATTTTCAGTATGGTTTAAACTAATGATAAATTCTAGATTTACCAAATCTGAGTTGAAAGTTTAAAACCACCAAGTTTGAAATGAGAAACTAAATCTCAACTTTTATACTATCCTTATAAGGAATATATATATATATATATACTGATTTGAAAAATCCAAATCAAAATGTCAAATTTTAAATCCATAGCTTTGCGAAACCATAACATTCTAAACAAAAGGTAAGTCAAAACGACCATGCGCTATGATTACAAGGTGCTATACCAACGATGTTTAAAAAAAAAACTAAACCTGTGAACAGATATTTTCGGATATGGATAGTGTCATATCCGTATTCGTATTCGAAATCATTTTCGGATATCCACGGATGCGGACGAATATCAGATATTTGTCGGATATTATTTGATCAGTTCACGATCAATAAATCTAAACAAATAAATAGAAATTTTTGATTTATTATAAATTCATTTGTTTTACTAAATATAAAATAATAATAAATACATTAAGAAAAATAATTTTAAACGGTAAAATTTGATTTTTCTATAGATATTAATTTTTTTTACCTAAATAATATAATAAATGACAATCATTTTATGTGTTAAAACACACTAAAAGTATAACAATAATCTTGATAAAAACTGAACATAATTATCAAATATGGATATGACCACATCCGTATCTATATCCGTTTCTTGAGTATCAGATAATTTTTCATATTTCGGATACAAATACGAACATATTTTGAATTTTTCGGATACCCACTTACAGTCCTAAAAATAACTTTCATATCTAGATGACTTCATTTTATGATTAAGGATTTGCAGCCCCATACTTTATGATTTCCTATTTTACAGCGTGAACTTATAGATCAAATTTATAAAACTGATTGACGGTCACAGTCGAATTGATTTGATTAAAAGATGATATACTATTACAAAAAGATTTTATAAAAAATATGTTGTCTTGGTCAACTTAAATGGTCGTAAATAAACAGATTAAACATGCCTTTTGAAAAAGATAGCCATAGTGAAACCCTTACCAAAGTTGTTTGTAAAAACGATGATCGTCATTGTAAATCATGAAGAAGTTTTCTTTTCTTTTTCCTTTTTAGATACCATTTCAGTAAGTTGACAAGTATCATCATACCCGTAAAAAATTAAGCTATTGTTAGGTTTAGAAACGAATTATATATATTTTTGTTTTCAATTATGAAAGGAGTGAAGTGATGATGGAGGTGGTGAGAGAAAAACGGAGGGATGACGAAGGAGATGGAAGGACGAATTGTTTCTCGTGTTTCTATTATTTTTCAAAATACGAAAAATAAAAAAACATCGTTTTCTATTTTGTGTATTACTTTCATTTTCTGAATTGGTCGTTTTCGATAATTTACATGCGTCTTTTGCATTTTCGTACGGACGAAAATTCAAAATTAAAAAGAGAAAACTAAACACGGTGTATATTTTTTATTTTAGAGTAAAAAAAATGAATATAAACATAATAAAACAAATGCCACTATCAGTTACTCAACGAAAGGTTGAAATGGAGGTTTCCTGAAAAAATTGAAAACCGCAATCATAGTCGCTTAAGAATAAAGAATAGTACGAACCTATTCCGAAAACCATTTCATTTGAAGAGGCTTTATATGTTTTCAATATATTTGATATTCCCAGCTCCCTAGCCGAGAGAGAGGATTCAAATAGCTGAACTTTAGTAGCATGTTAATCCGAGAGGTATGTAGTAACCCCTATTGAAAAATATAAAATCCATGAAATCGAAAGTTGTTACCGTAAGGACACTGCTAAAAAGAAAGTGAAGTTGAAACGGACCTTCCTACGTTCCTGGCCTACAAAAATGAGTTAAAAAAAGAAATTAAATAAAATAAAATCCATGGACACAACTTTTAGCAAAAATATAATACATAGCCTACGCCAATATATTTAGAATAAGTAATTGAATATAAAGTATATAAGGTCGTTTCGATAACAAGATAATAATGTGTCGGACATTATATATCGTTCAGCGGTGATAGTATGAGACAGCTGTAGAGGACGACAAAAATTGATAGAAAAATGGTTGTGCATGTCAATACGTGGATAGTCTCTGAACGAAAGATTATGGTCGATGTAGTATGTTGATGGATATACGTGTGTCAGTACGTGCAGTGCACTTTAGAGCACATAAACTAATGATAAGGCTTAACCTTATGTATTTCACTTTCTCGTTGCTTGAAATTCCTCAACAAAATTTATATAAAATTCCTCAACAAAATTTACATAAAATAGAGAAGCGCATGATAGGAATCGAATTTGGGTCTTTTTATCAGAGTCCAAACCTTCTTTCCAATGCGCTGCACCCACGGATAAACTCCTTGAAATGCCCATTTTAGAGGCCATTGTTATTTAACCCTTATGCTCTTGGGTTTCATGCTCTTTCTTGAAAAATTGATTCAGTCTTAGAGCTTGCTAAGGGTAAAATTCTACTAAATTTAATATTAATCATGAATGAATGCTACTTCTGAAGATGGTTCTCGCTTAAAACCTGAAGAGATTTCTTTGTTATTACTATGTTTGACGGTCATGCACCGATTGGATCATGAAACGATGATCTTAAAGTTGATGGATGTAAATGCTTGGATAACGTGGAGTAGGCACTGCTAATTTTACTTCATCAAGAGTAATATCTGGTACACCCAGCATGCCATCTTTACATTGTTCATGCATTTATATTTATTAATTTCAAAGTTATTGTTTCATGATCCAATCTATGCATCACGACCATTGAATATAGTTATAGGTATAGAGTCATGAAAGTTGAAGGGAATATAACTTTGATGAAGGAGAACTACGAAAAAACTTCCAACATGAGAAGGAAAATTACTAAGCAGGAACTGATACCAACTGCCATGATAATGGTGGATCTAATCCTACATGTCACAACCGAATAACCTATAATAATATACTCACAGAGTCACAACGAATGTAAGCAGCACATGATAAATAAATATAGGTAAAAGAAAACCTTATTTATGTTTTCCGGTTTTTAGATTATATTAACTTTCTTCTTGTAATTTCTTTAGGGCGTTCATTTAGTGAACGCATTCGACCACTCATTTAGCGAACATTCATAATCAAATGTTTATTGAATAAGCATCGAAGCCAAACGTTTATTAAATAAATGCTTGGCTTGAGACGTTTGTTTAGTAAACTTTTGAGCATCAACTAGATCGACACTTCGATACCAACGGTCATACCAATTGCTATTTTTTAAATGTTAGTGTACTTAAACAATGCCTTTAACTATGCTTCATCATATTTACCACACTTCAACAATTTTTAACCACTTAACGATAATACATTATCCTATTCTCACACTCCGAATATATTTTCACTGTTCATGCTTCAACTTTATCCATTGAATTTGATCAGTTTCGAGTTAAATGAGGCACCGAATTTATGCCCATCTGCTATTGTAGCACTCATAAGGTAATTACCTTTTAAATTATTTTCACATGCTTAAAAATAAGCACAAAAATCGTCTGGTGATTATATTTATGCCGAGTAGAGACTTTGTCGAAGTTCGAATGTTGTGGTTTGAATAAGAAGAAGAAATTGCGATTTGAATTTGATTTTTGGCCAGTGGTGTAATCCTAGCTGTGACGTGGATATCTTTGATTGCAATACATTATCCTATTCTCACACTTCGAATATATTTTCATTATATAAGTTTCGACTTTAGCCATCAAATTTGATCGATATCGAGTTAGTGAGACACCGAATACGTGCCCATCTGTTATGTAGCACTCGTAAGGTAATTTCCTTTTGTAATTTAGTTTCATATCCGTCAAAACAAGCACGAAAATCGTCTTATAATTGTATTTATATTGAGTGTAAACTTTGTCGAAGTTCGAATGTTGTGATTTGAAAAAGAAACGTAATTGAGTTTTGATTTTGATTTTTAGCTAGTGATGTAGTCCTAGATGTGATCCGATATCTTTGTTTTAGGATTCTCAATAGGGTGGAATATACAGGTTTATACTTAATGGTAAGGAGGACTATGGAGAGCATGAAGTATTGATCCTTTAATTAAGAACATGAAGTATTCATCCTTTAATTAAGGCATCGTTTTTTGTGGAGAAGAATAATTAAATAAAGTTCTGAATAGGATATGATGTTCAAAAAGTTCTGCATTGAAATACTATTTTATTATGTATAAAGTTGAATATATGACTTTTCATTATCTGCTCTCACATTCCTTCTTAAGTAATATACTGGATTCTCCTTTGTTTACAGTTCATTTTTTGATTTCACCCTCTAATTGTTTTATTTCTCTCTTCAAACATTGACTCAATGTATTAATGTTGTCCTTCAACTTACCTTTTTCCTATCAGCTTCCTTTAATATATTTATTTTTTAAGCTGAAATTCCTTTTATTACTCATCAACTCCTTAATTCCACAGCTAAAAGATAATTCATTCTTCATTTTCCCACCACCTCATTTTAAGTTTAATTTCAATAATCATTACCAATTATCATCATTTTTTGTTGCTTATCATTTAAAATCCTTTTCATTTTTGCAAGCTGCAAAAATGAAGTAATATGTAAAAAATGAAGTAGTATGTATTATGTTTGATTTACTATGATAATGGATCTTTAGGAATTCAATTAAGTTCATCTTATTTGTTTTATCTTTACTTTATCATAGTAGAATTTGATCTCTGCCTTTTTATTTGGCTTTTCAATTTTATTCCAATTGCCACTTTTCGCCGTAAGGTGTGATGAATTAACATATCAACTAAAAATATCCAATAGAAATCAATGATTCAACCGAACATTATGGTCGATTCAATGTTATTTCTATTGGAGGTTTTGTTTGATATATTGGTGGATGATTTTTTGTCTAATACTTTTTTAATTAGGTTAATATCTAGTTTGGGCCAAACTTTAAATTCTATTTGATGAACAAATTGAAAGGTGCTTTGTTGTTAATAGGTAATTTCCATTCTATTATCTTATTATATTTTCTAGTTTCATCTTTTAAAACTAATGCATAGTCTAAACAAGTTTTGGAGTCCCTACTTATGTAGAGCACGTTTCATTTTCAATTTGACGACTTTCTTTTATTGTGTTATGTAGTTTTTGATTCTTTCCTTTTCAATAACAACAGTAAAAGTAGTAGTTTGCTCTTAATTTTATACTCAATTTGGATTTATGCTTCTTTATGTCAACATTTTTATTTATTTAATAATGATCAAACATATGTAATAATTACGCTTAGTGTGCATCTTGATGAGAATTATATTGTTCATTCTAGATTTGTTTGTATTATCAAGGAAAAACACATATTTTTCAGTCTTAGTTTGAGATCATACAATTTTTTTATATTCTTAATAATTGTTTCGTGCAGTTTCATTATTTAATTTAACGGATTTAGTTCTGACGTTAATACGATTTCACAAATATCTTTGGGATAAATGCAAGTGAATAATACAATGGATTAAATATTATTTTATTCGAGGTTATGTTTAATATATTGATGAACAAATTTCATTTTTTTAATATGTATAATACCTTTTCAATTAGGCTTATATCTTAATTTGGACAAGACTTTAAATTCAAATTGATGAATGAATTGAAAGACACTTTGTTGTCCAAAGGTAATTTCCATTCCATGATCTTCTTGTTACATTTTCAAGTTTCCATTTTTCAAACTGGGGCATAAGCTAAACATGTTTAGGAATCCCTACTTTTGTAGGGCATGTATCATTTTCAATTTGATGACTTGCTTTGTTTACGTTTCATAGTTTTTAATTCTTTCCTTTTCAATAACGACAATAAAAGTAGATGTTAGCCTCTTAAATTTGTACTTAATTTGATTTTTGCTTTTTATATCAACATGCTTTTTACTTAACAATGATCATATATATATATATATATATATTATATATATATATATATAATTACGCTCCTTGTGTATATGGATGAGAATCATATGGTTCATTCCTGATTTGTTTGTATTATCAAAGAAAACACTCATATTTTTCAGTCTTAGTTAAGGTTACACAATTTATTTATATTCTTTATTGTTTCAATTGGTTTCATCATTTTAATTAACAGATTTAGTTTTGATGCTATAACAATATCACAAATATCTTTGAAATAAATGCATGGTTCAAATATAATCTCAGCCTTACTATTTCATATTTAACTTTATAAATACATTTCCTAATCTTAAATTGGTTATTAATACAGATTGATTCATGCAGTTTCTTTCATATGCATCTTAGGGTTACTTCGGCTCCGCAATTTTTGCAATAATTTTTTCTACAAATAAATGGTTCTTTTCTCAAAAAAATTCCTTTAAATAAGGTATCCGTTTCACAATTTTTATTCATAATCTTTTTTTCATGTCAGTAAATCAATACTTATTACAATCCAATATTTTCACTCATTGCTCACCAAAATTCATTACAAGAATGTATCCCATCTTTCTATTTGTACATCTCTGGAGTGCTTTTATTAATCTAATTTCTCCTAGGGTTGATAAAGAATATTAGCTTTTCTTTAATCTATATATCTATTATATAAAAGAATATTGGTCTCTTTATATTATAGTTTCCCATTAACTGTCACTCAAAATATTTTTATCTCATCAATTTAAGGGAAAAAGTTCATTTAGCCTCACAAAACTAAATATGCTTGTTCGGAAACAAATCTATTCCTACTTTAACTCAGATGCTTAATGATATACTTCACAGCTTCATTTATACGTTCCTCTTCTCCGAATTTATTCTATTTTTTATCATATATAAAATTGAATATATGAATTTTATCTCCTTTCTTCTCATTTAACTTCAACCAAAATATAGAACTATTCTTCATTTTGGTCAATATTTTACATTTTCCCCTCAATATTCACATCTATTTAACCACTATTCTATTCATTATGTATTAGATTATTTTTTTTTACTATTATCCTTTTACATTTTTACCCTACCTTAATTTCTTCTTCTTTTCAACTCTCACTTATCAAAAATTAAAATCTAACATGCTTTTGTTTGATTAAAATAAGAACATAATAAATCCATGTTCATACTATGGTTCTATTATCCGGAAGTGTAAATCAATCCAGATTCAAATTTCTCTTTTTCGATGGCATTGATTTTCCATATTATGTATGTATGTATGTATGTATGTATGTATGTATGTATCTGTATGTATATGTATAATTTTTTGATTATTTTCAAGCTCTATTCTTTTGATTATATCATCAAAATTGCAAAACGGAGCATGGATGGAACGAATTTGAGATACAATAGACTCTATAGCTTAGAAATGGACAATAATAAATTTAAAAGGACATGGAACATTTTAATGAAAGGTGTACTTTAAACTTTGTAATTCAAATTCTTATTTTCATATTGTATTCATTTTTGATATTTCTTTGATAAAATTTGACATCGTTAATCCATACATTAATTATAAGCATAGCATATTTATGATACATTTTTCAAGGACATGGAAAGTATTTAATTCATTTTGATATTACTTTTGATTGAAAAATTTAATTGTTACCTGTTTTATGATAGGGGATTCGGACTAAAGATCCCTATTCTTAAAACTCATGCACAAAAAGTCCCTACTCATAAATCTATGTAAATTAGTTCCTTATTTTATTATTATTTTTACCAAACTATCTCCTTTTAAAAAATCAGCCCAACAACAAAATCAGGGACGAAAGTAGCATAAATTAGCTAAAAGCTAAAAATAGGGATCAAATTTTCACAACTTTCTCGAGAGGGACTTTTCTTCCATCATCTTTCAATTCTGGGGACTAGGCAGTCATTCCTTATTTATGATTTTATCAATATATAACAAATAGTAATTATTTCGTAATCAAACCGACGTTAATGAGGTTATCCATTGCAGGCTTGCAAAATCAAATTATGTGAAGCCAAATGAAAAATATACATGCCTTTAATGTCCCCCTACATCTCTTCGGTACTATTAAATTTTTTCTCTCCAAATATGTCTCCTTAAACCTATTGAATCGAGGCTAACTCAATTTAGACACGTGATATTGCTTAGTAGCCAACATAAATCAAAATAAAAATATGTGTCAAAATTGCCCTTATTTATTCATCCATCCTTTTGCCTCGCATCATATTTCTTTCTATTTTTCTTATCAAATGAACCTTAATAATCGAATTTTATGTAAATTCTCAATTCTTGTGCTTGAATTGATGGATTATGATGATAATAATATAGATTTAATGGAATTAGAAGAGGTAAAACCCAAATTTTATGTTGTTTGATTTTTTTATTTGAATATGCGCAATTATGCAGAAGAGATGAAACGTGAATTTTATACTGTTTTGTGATTTTGCTAAAGTGATTTTTCGATGGTGAAATTCTTTTGTTGGAGGGATTTTTTTCTGTTGTGAAATTCTTTTATGAGCTGATTTTTACCACGGAAGGGTATAAAGGGAAAATTTTAACAACAAGATAAGTACATTCAGCAAAAACTTGGATATATTAGATTTTTCAGTTTGGTAGGGAAGTACTCAACAGCTTTTGAGGTTTAAATATAATCAACCTTCAATTAATTCTCTTCAACGCTATTTAATTTGTTCAAACCAATCGTTAGGGAGGTTTGTCTATTGTAGGCTTGCAAAATCAAATTGTGTGAAGTGAGATAAAAAATATACATGTCTTTAATGTCTTCCTAAATCTCTTCAATGCTATGTAATTTGTTTAAACCGACCTGACCGTTGGAGAGGTTTGTATACTATAGGCTTGCAAAACCAAATTGTGTGAAGCCACACAAAAATTATACGTGCATTTAACATCTCCCTAAATCTCTTTAGTGCTATTAAATTTGTTCTCTCCATAAACGTCTCCTTACACCTCTTCAATTAAATCTCTTCAGTGTTATTTAATTTGTTTAAACCGACTATTGAGGAGGTTTGTCTATAGGCTTGCAAAACCAAATTGTGTGAAGCCGGACAAAAATATACATGTCTTTAATGTCTTCCTAAATCTCTTCAGTGCTATTAAATTGGTTTTCTCCACAAATTTCTCCTGAAACCTCTTCAGTTAAATCTTTTCGGTGCTGTTTAATTTGTTCAAACAAACCATTAGGAGGTTTGTCTATATTGTAGGCTTGCAAAATCAAATTATGTGAAGCCAAATGAAAGACATACATGTCTTTAATACGTCTCTCTAAAGTTCTTCAGTGCTATTTAATTTGTTCTCTCCAGTCTCTGTTAACCTTTCAATTAAATCTCTTCAGTGATATTTAATTTATTCTCTCCATAAATGTCTCCTTAGACCTCTTCAATTTAGGTTTGTCTACCATAGTCTTGCAAAACCAAACTGCGTGGATCCAGACAAAAAATATACATGTATTTAATATGTCTCTTTATATCTCTTCGGTGCTATTATCTTTTCTCTCTCTATAAATGTTTTCTTAAACCTCTTCAATTAAATCTCTTCAGTGCTCTTTAATTTGTTCTCTCCATAAATGTCTCTTCAAACCTCTTCAATTTTAAATTTTCTCCAACATATTATCATTTGATGTTTAACTAAAGTTAATGAAAAACTACATCAAATTTTTGAAGATGAAATTATGCGATTGAACGGTTAGTTTCCACCATTGGCAGTTGTACTTGTAATTGTTAAATGAAGAAGTTGTTTTTACGGTAGATTGTATTTTAGAAGCTATGTTGATGCATTAAACTAACTTAATTATAACATTTCTCTTTCTATTACATTTTCTTTTCATCTCTTGTAATTAATTCATATTAATCTTTGGGTTTTTTTTTCATTAGGTGCCCCCGTTTATAATTCATATAATGCAATAATTATTCACATAATGCATTAAATTCTATAAAATTGTTTCATTAAATAACATTGCCATTATTTATTCCTACTTGCCTAATCTATTCTATTTATTCTATAATATAAAATGTTAAATAAATACCTATTTATCTCCTTTTTTATCTTCAGTTTCACCCTTATATTTAGTTTCAACTAAATACTGAATTCATCTTAATTTAAGTCGGTCCTTTTTTGTCCGCGGGTGCAGCGCAGTGGAAATGAAGTTTGCGTTTTGGTAAAAAGACTTAAGTTCGATTCCTACCGTGCGCTTTCCTACCCTATATAAATTTACCCGGGGGTATGAGGGCTTGGATCAGCCGACGACTTTACCGTACCCTCCTCAGGAGTTTACCGGTCTACCGGGTTCTCTTGGGTTTTCAAAAAAAAAAAGTCGGTCCTTTTTAAAAAAAATTGCATTTGATTTAGCAATTTAATAACTACTTATTTTATAATTTATCAATATGCGAAAAAATAGTTCTATTTATAATTATCAAATATAGAAACTGACTTTGTAATCTATATTTCGGAAGCTATTTTGATGTATCAAACTAGCCGAATTATAACAATATCTTAGTATTATCGATAATATTAAAATTATCAATAGTTATTTTCCTAATCCACGACACTCTTTTCGTTAATGTTTCTTTTATATAAATATTATCTACTCATATGCTTAACTCATATTAATCTTTGGGCAATAATTCATACACGTGCTTATATTATATTATTCACGTGATGCATTAAATTCCATAAATTAGTGCAACAAATAAAACATATCATTTGTTTATTCTTCCTTAACTAATCTACCATGTTTATTTATCATATATAATATTGAATATATGCCTTTTCATCTCTACATTTCTCATTTAATTTCAACTAGAATACTGAATCTCCTTAATTTAAGTTAATATTATTATTCTTCGCTTAGCATTTACATCCGAATCACTCATCAATCTATTCAATCTACTCATTCTTACTCTATCTAGATTCTCCCTCTTTAGTTTCATTTCCGACTTACCAAAAGTTAAAATCCAACATGCTTCTATGTTATCAAAATAAGAACATGATAAATCAGTGCTTATACTATGGTACTTGAGGTAAATTCGAACCAATTTCAAAAATTTCTTTTTCGATGTCATTAATTTTTATATCTATTTTATAAAGTTGTCTTCTGATTATTTTAAAACTCTTTTCATATTATGTCATAGAAATTGCAAAAAAGATGTGGTTGGAACAAAATTGAGATATAATAAGCCCCTTACAGCTTAGAAAATGGAAAGATATAAATTTGGAAAGATGGAAGATTTCAACAGAAGATACACTTTACACTTTGTAATATGAAATCTTATTTTTACGTTGTATTTGTTATTGGTATTTTTTTTCTCATCTGCTCTCTTCTCCTGATCTATTTATTATTTCACGTTGTCATAATCTGTTTATGTAACAACCATGATTTTATTACCGTCGAAATAAATATTTAAAATAGAAATTTTAAATTGAGTTTTGGAAAGAAAAAAAAATAATGATGCAAATTCATTTGCAAAGTTAGTTGCAAATTTCATGTTGCATTGAATATAACTAAGTAGTGTTATATTATCAATTGGCCTTTACGTGTAACAAAAAAAAGTGGTCCATTTCAAAGCAAAGTTAAAATAATTTATAAACAAAAAGTAGAAACATTTTGCCTTGCTGTCATTGCATTTTTGCAAAGCAAATCTCTTTTTTAGTCAGTAGAAAATGCGTTGGCTGTCTTGTTTTATTAAAACAAAGTAAACACTTGCTGCCACTAAAGTTTTGAAAAGCAAAAATGAACACATTTGCTCTCACCATTAATTATATGCAAGCCGTGTACTTCCTTCCCACTTATGCACGTCTTCGTTAAATGCCATTGTACCACTTTGTTTGCCAGCTCTTTTTCCTCGACTTGTGCACCGGTTTGGTGAAGAAAAGTAGCTGCATCATTTATTTCATTTTCTTCAATAGCTCAACAAAACATATTAATGGTAGTGCAAAATGTTGCTTCAAACATTCCTTGTTGATAACTGGTTGGAGGCAAATTGTTCAAAACTCACATCTCTAATTTATTAACTACTTTATTTTGTGCATTGCTTTTATGCATGAGTGGGTAGTAAGGAAGTATGGCCAAAGTTATTACAACATACAAATATATGAATGGTATGGAAATATGGACCTGGTCACCTTTGCTTGCATTTGAAACCATGTTGGAATGTTGTAATATTCGAAACTGTCCAGATGATCTCTACATTGCACAAAGAGTTTGAAAATAGTGCATATTTACACATTTAGATTTGCCTGGCCAAAAATCATTACGTGCAAGTTTTTGTTCATGCGTGAGAATATAGTGCAAGTTTGAAATATGGTCAGATTTTGTTCATGCGTGCGAAAAATTAAAGTCCCAGGCGTTTCAATTTTTTTCTTTTTTTTTTTACAAAAAGAATAATGCATTTTCACTTTTACTACGTCTGCATCAAGAAACTGTGACCGAATTCATATTTTCAATGCGTGTATACCTAGTGTAGCACTGCCCAGGTTAGAGTATTGTGCAGTTGTTAACGTGCAAACTTGTTATATATTTTTACTTTTGAGAACATGTTGCATAGTCCATGTTCATGCATACATGTTGAGACAGAATGTGTAGCATATACAAGTGTCCAGACCATTTTATTGCTTGCATGTAATGCATACATATTAGAGTCCAGAGCACTTTTAATTACTTGCGTGTAATGTACACCAGTGTCCGGACCATTTTTTATAGTATTATGTGCATGTTTTATTTTGTGCATTGCTTATATGCGTGAGTGTAGTAGTAATGCACCTTTATGCCTTTGAGCCCAAATTAATGTGTTCAATTGCAATATGGTCTTGTTTTTTTATTAACCTTTTGAGTTCATGCATGCATAATGAGTTCAGATCTAAAATTTTTGGTACATTTCTTTTTACGAACAAGTTGAATCACACGAGGTTGTTGTCAGGTTAAATAAATTTTTTCTACTTTCATGCATATTAAGCTCAGGCGGACCTTCTATATTCAAGTGTATAATATGCTATGAAACTTAGCTCAAGCAAGTGTTCTGGTCATTTTTTCTGTCAATTTCATTTCGTGTATACTTTGTTTTAATCCGTGCATGTATATTTTAGTGCATGGGTATATTGAGACAGTGCAAAATATTTTTAATGAAAATATAGTGGTGCATTTCACTGTTTAATTTACGTTGAACCGTTGTTACGTTTTAAAACGTATTTGTTGCCGTTATTTTTATAACGGAATTTTAACGCCGGTATTATATTTTTGAAGCGTGTTGTTTTGACGAATAAAAATTACTGTTATTTTTTACTTTAGTAACCGTCAATTTAAAGTGAATTTTTAAGCGGTTATCCCGCAACGCTGATTTGATACCCGTTTTTACGGTGTTTTGTGAATTGCAATTTCCTCGTCGAAATTGCTATAGTTGTTACTGTTTTAATCACGTGTTTACTAGACCTACGGGTCATTTGTTGGATGCCAAAAATTATGATGACAGTACTTGGTAGGCTTCGACCATATGTTGATGCACGTGCGACCTAGCTTAGACTCGCCATATGATGGGATCGATCCACTTTTATTTTGATTTTTCTAGTTATCTATTTTTGATTTCTAGATTTTGTGAATTGCTGTTTTGAATTCAATTGTGAATTTGAAAGTTGATTTTGATGGATTTTGATGTGATTTCTTCATTTAAACTATGTTGATTTCTTATGTTGAATAGTCTCATTCGAGACTATTATTATTTTGCTTGATGTTGTTTATGATGCCTTCACTTCTAAGTTTAAATTAGACTGATCCATTTATTATTTTCTTTTAAATAATACTCGGATCAGACCGGGTTATTTCAGGATAATCACCATCTCTGATTCAGTCGCTGCTTCAGCTTTTGGGATTTCACTTCATCTTTTTGTCTAGACTTCGAGGAGTACTTTTGGTATTTTGACTATCGTCTCATGTATGATGACATCTATGTATATGTACATTTGGTTCATGTAAACTATCGATTGTTGTTGCATGTATTCCAGACTTATCTTTCGCTATATATCTGATATTTCTGTTTTGATATGATTATACTATCTGTATTGTTGTTATTATGAGTTGTTCTGGATTTTTCATTAGCCACCGTAGTTTCATTTTAGATTTGGATTGAATATATATCTTTGGGAGTAATTTACACAACTCCTATCGATGCAATCAATACTCGTCTAAGGCATAACATATGGATGGTCGTTTCTAACAAGCCTTATTCTTTGCAATAACAGACGATATTCCTTATAATAACCTTTGTTGTTGTGAGCATAGAGGTGGGGCGTCACAGCTTGGTATCAGAGCTGAAATTCAGAACAAATTATAATAAACGCAGAACAGAAACAGAATGGAACATGCGTTACAACTATTCGAGGGTTTTATTCGTGCCTTTCTAATCTATTCTTTCCACTTTAACATGTGGAGTATGTCTAGGAATAAATCTCATATTTCGTATTATTCCATTTATTAAATTTCTTATCAATCTTGTATTGGTTTAACTAATCCTTACCTTCTCTTGTCACTCAGCCTATGGCTGGAAGAGGTAGAGGGAAGCGTTCTTCTGCAGACCCATCTAGTGGTTCTCATTTGGGCGGAGTCTATATGTCAGTTGTTAAGTTTATGGAGCTATTTCAGGGTACTCGGCCTTCTGTTGCTACTCCCGCAGCTCCTACTCATAAGTCTGCCTTCACCTGCATGTGTAGTGACTATTCCCACCTTGGAGGCAAGCCTTTCAAGGGATCGAAAAGTGTATTGGAGGTTCAGACTTGGTTGCGTGCTTGTGAGCGCATATTTTCTCGGATGGATCTTTCTGATTATCATCTCGTTCTCGTGGCATCTAGCATGTTGCAAGAACGTGGGCTTAATTGGTATGAGCTTTTTATTGCGGTAGTTGATGAGTCCTCTCTCTCATGGATTCAGTTTAAGAAACGTTTCGAACTTAAGTTCGTTCCTGAATCTGAAAGGCTAAGCTTGCTCCTAGTTTCCTTGAATTGAAGCAAGGAAAGTCCTCTGTTTCTGATTATGTTGTATCTTTCGAGGCCTTATCCAAATACGATGTTGAGTTCATTAACACTCCGCGTAAGAAGAATCATCGTTTTGGTGATGGTTTGAAGAAGTATTTGAAGAAAGTTCTTTTGCTTCAGCTTAAGCTTCCTTTTGAGGAGCTTGTTGATTCGGCCCTTTGCCTTGAAGCTGTTGAAAAGGACGTGATAGTTGTGATGATGTTGAGGTTTCTAAGAACCCCAACAAGAAGAGGTTTCCATTTCATAGGCCTAATTCTTCTTCCAACAAGAAGAAGAAGAAGCAAGCTACCTCTAGTTCTCAGTCTAGTAGTGCACCTTCTATTCAAAGGGCATGCTATAATTGTGGTTCTTTGGATCATTTTCTCCGTTGTTGTCCTAAGCCTCGCATTTGTCGCTATTGCAAGAAAGAGGGTCATTGGGTTTCTGATTGTCCTACTGCTCTTAAGGGTTTCAAATTTGGAAAGCTTAATGTTGCTAAAGCTTCTGGTGATTCTTCTAAGCCCAAAGTATTACTTCTTCTGTTTTGGAAGGCTTTATTTTATTTCATGGCCGTTCTATTAGAGTTCTTTTCCATACAGGTGCATCACATTCATTCGTGTCGAAGGAGCCTGTTGATGTTGTTCCTTTGGATATTATTACTCTTTGCAACCCTTTGAGGATTGTGAATCCTATTGGTGGATCCGCTACTCTTGGTTTGTTATGTATTGATGTTGAGATTATACTTTGTGGTTTCTCCTTTCATGCGAATCTGCATGTTATGGATCATCTTGGTTTTGATATGATATTGGGTATGGATTGGCTCGTCCATTATGAAGTGCAAATTCTATGTCCCGAAAGAACTTTATATCTCAAGCATCCCGATGCTATCGAGCAATTATCTGTTATATTTCAAAGTATGGATCGTACTTCGAATGCTCTCATTTCTTCCTTCGAATCGGAGGATGTCATAGATAATATTCCGGTTGTTTGTGATTTTTCTGATGTTTTCGAGCCTATTTCAAGATTGCCGCTGAAGAGGGCAATTGAGTTCCGTATTGACCTTATCTCTAGTGCTCATCCTGTCAGTCGTCCTCCCATGAGGATGTCTGCTAAGGAAAATGAGGAACTCAAGGAACAATTATCTGAATTGGAAGCCAAACATTTTATTCGTTCTAGCTCATCTCCTTGGGGCGCCGCCATTGTCTTTATTAAGAAGCCAGATGGTACTCTTAGGCTTTGCATTGATTATTGCAAGCTTAACGAGCTCACTATCAAGAATAGGTATCCATTATCTAGGATCTACACATGTTCGATCAGTTAAGTGGCGCTAAGCTCTTCTCCCAACTCGATCTAGCTATCGGTTTTCATCAATTACGAGTTGCGAAAGACAGCATTTCTCTTACCGCATTCCGCACTCGTTATGGTTCTTACGAATGGCTTGTTATGCAGTTTGGTTTGACGAACGCTCCAGTGTATTTTGTTGATCTTATGAATCAAATATTCCGGGAATATCTTGATAAGTTCATCTTGGTTTTCATTGATGATATTCTCATTTATTCCAAATCTGAAGCCGATCATATTCAGCATTTGGAGATTGTTTTGAGCACTCTTCGTCAGCATCAACTTTATGCCAAATTCTCCGAATGTCACTTCTGGGAGAATAGGGTGAAATTTGTCGGTCATATTGTTTCTTTCGATGGTATCTCTGTCGATCCTTCTAAGATCGAATCTATTCAAAATTGGAAGAGGCCCGAGGCCATTACTGAATCCGTAGTTTTCTTGTATTGACGGGTTATTATCGCCGGTTTATTAAGGAATTTTCTCGTATTGCTTTACCGCTTACCAATCTTACGAGAAAAGCTGTTCCTCTTATTTAGTCTGATAAGTGTGAGACTTCTTTCTTAAAGTTAAAAGATCTTCTTACTCATGCTCCTATCTTAGTGGTTCCCGAAGGGAATCATGATCTTGTTGTTTATACCGATGCCAGTGGTTATGGACTCGGTGCTGTTCTCATGCAAAAGGATAGAGTAGTTGCCTATGCTTCTAGGCAACTAAAGCCTATTGAGATTCGTTATGTTACCCATGATTTGGAGTTGGCCGCTATAGTCTTTGCTCTAAAGATTTGGCGACATTATTTCTTAGGCGAGCGTTTTGTTCTCTACACTGATCACAAACCTCTGAAGTATCTATTTACTCAGAAAGACTTAATATGAGGCAACAACGTTGGCTCGAATTTCATGCTTCATATGATTTCAATATTCAGTATACCCCTGGCAAGGGTAATCGAGTTGCTGATGCGCTTAGTCGCAAGCAGCAAGTTGTTGTTTCCATGATGCTAGCAGAGTGGAATATTTTGGAAGCTTTATCATATTGTGATATCAGAGACCGTCCTTCAGTTTCTGATTCTTCCGTGCTTTTATTTAGCATGGAAGCTCATCCTATTTTATTGGATCGGATTGTCGATGCTCAGAAACAAGATCCAGATCTTGCTTATCTTATTCAGAGTTGTAAATCGGAATCCCAAAGTGATGATCTAAAGGATTTTGATATTGATGTTCATGGTTGTATTCGAAAGTAGGGTAGATTGATCGTGCCCAATGTTTCTAATATTGGAAATTTCATTCTTGAGGACTGTCATCATTTTAAGTATATTATTCGTCCGGGTAGTAGTAAGTTGTATGCTGATATGAAACGCTTATAAATTTGGAAGGGTATGTAGCGTGATGTTGCAAGTTATGTAAGTCGTTGCATGACTTGTCAACTTATTATAGCAGAACACCAGCGTCCTAGTGGTCTTTTGCAACCTCTTGAGATTCCATTATGGAAATGAGATCAGATTTCTATGGATTTCATTGATGGTCTATCTCGTTCGAGTTCGGGCCATACTAGTATTTGGGTGATTGTTGACAGATTGACTAAATCAGCCCATTTTATTCCTATTAAGTCCAATCGGACTGCTCCTTTGTCGGCTAAGCTTTTTATTAAAGAAGTCGTTCGACTTCATGGTGTGCCTAGTTCTATTGTTAGTGACAGAGATCCGCTTTTTACTAGTGGTTTCTGGCAGAGCCTTCAGAAAGCTTTGGGCACTAAGCTCAATCTCAGTACAGCTTATCATCCACAGTCTGATGGTCAGACTGAAAGGGTGAATCAGGTCTTAGAGGATCTCCTTCGAGCTTGTATTCTTGATTTTGGTGGTAGTTGGAAAGACAACTTATCTCTTGTTGAATTTTCTTATAACAACAGTTTTCAATCCAGGTATGGCTCCTTTCGAAGCTCTTTACGAAAGATCATGTTGATCACTATCTTGTTGGTTGGAATCGGGGGAAAAGTTAGTTCTCGGCCCCGATTATATTCGTGAATCGTCTGATAGGATTGATATTATCAGACAGAGAATGAAAGAGGCTCAGAATAGGCAGAAATCTTATGCCGATCATCGTAGGAAGCCTTTGGAATTTTCTGTTGGCGATCACGTATTCATTCGTGTTTCCCCGATGAAGGGTGTGGTGCGTTTTAGTAGCTCCGAGAAATTGGCTCCTCGATATATTGGACCGTTTCCTATTACGGAACGCATTGGCCCTGTTGCTTATCGTGTATCTCTACCTATTCAGTTTTCGGGAATTCATGACGTATTTCATGTATCCCAGCTTCGTCGATGCCTTAGAGATTCGGATTCTATTATTGATCCTCTTGTGTTGAAAGATCTTGAGATCTCACCCGACTTGTCTATTGTGCAAAATCCTATTCGTGTGCTAGCTTCAAAGGTCAAAAGCCTTTGGAATAAAGAAGTCCCGCTTGTGAAAATTCAATGGTCCGCAAACCCCAAAGATTGCACTTGGAAAACCAGAGAATTCATCGAGCGTTCTTATCCGGTTTTTCTTTCCTCTTGGGTGGGGGTGAGCATTCTTATCCGTCTTTTCTATTTTAATCTTTGTTGAGATAAATAATTGGTGTTATAAACAACTTCTAGTATGAAAATTGCGGGGACGCAATTTTATAAGGGGGAGTTTGTAACAACCATGATTTTATTACCGTCGAAATAAATATTTAAAATAGAAATTTTAAATTGAGTTTTGGGAAAAAAAATGATGCAAATTCATTTGCAAAGTTAGTTGCAAATTTCATGTTGCATTGAATATAATTAAGTAGTGTTATATTTTCAATTGGCCTTCACGTGTAACAAAAAAAAGTGGTCCATTTCAAAACAAAGTTGAAACAATTTATAACAAAAAGTAGAAACATTTTGCCTTGCTGTCACTACATTTTTGCAAAGGAGAACCCTTTTTCAGTCAGTAGAAAATGCATTGGCTGTCTCATTTTATTAAAACAAAGTAAACACTTGCTGCCACTAAAGTTTTGAAAAGCAAAAATGAACACGTTTGCTCTCACCATTATTTATATGCAAGCCGTGTACTTCCTTCCCACTTATGCACGTCTTCTTTAAATGCCATTGTACCACTTTGTTTGCCAGCTCTTTTTCCTTGACTTATGCACCAGTTTGGTGAAGAAAAGTAGCTGCATCATTTATTTCATTTTCTTCAATAGCTCAACAAAACATATTAATGGCAGGGCAAAATGTTGCTTCAAACATTCCTTGTTGATAACTAATTGGAGGCAAATTAAACGTGAGTTCAAAACTCACGTCTTTAATTTATTAACTACTTTATTTTGTGCATTGCTTTTATGCGTGAGTGGGTAGTAATGAAGTATGGCCAAAGTTATTACAGCATTCAAATATATGAATGGTATGGAAATACGGACCTGGTCACCTTTGCTTGCATTTGAAACCATGTGGGAATGTTGTAATATTCGAAACTGTCCAAATGATCTCTACATTGCCCAAAGAGTTTGAAAATAGTGCATATTTACACAATTAGATTTTCCTGGCCAAAAATCATTACGTGCAAGTTTTTGTTCATGCGTGAGAAAATAGTGCAAGTTTGAAATATGGTCAAATTTTGTTCATGCGTGCGAAAAATTAAAGCTCCAGGCATTTCATTTTTTTTCTTTTTTTACAAAAAGAATAATGCATTTTCACTTTTACTACGTGTGCACCAAGAAATTGTGACCGAATTCATATTTTTAATGCGTACGTACCTAGTGTAGCAATGCCTAGGTTAGAGTGTTGTGCAGTTTTTAACGTGCAAACTTGTTATATATTTTTACTTTTGAGAACATGTTGCATAGTCCATTTTCATGCATACATGTTGAGGCAGAATGTGTAGCATATACAAGTGCCCAGACCATTTTATTGCTTGCGTGTAATGCATACATATTAGAGTCCAGAGCACTTTTAATTGCTTGCGTGTGATGTATACCAGTGTCCAGACCATTTTTCATAGTATTATGTGCATGTTTTATTTTGTGCATTGCTTATATGCGTGAGTGTAGTAGTAATGCACCTTTGTGCATTTGAGTCCAAATTAATGTGTTCAATTGCAATATGGTTTTGTTTTTTTTTTACTTTTTGAGTTCATGCGTGCGTAATGAGTTCAGATCTAAAATTTTAGGTATATTTCTTTTTACGGGCAAGTTGAATCACACGAGGTTGTTGTCATGTTAAATAAATTTTTTCTACTTTCATGCATATTAAGCTCAGACGGACCTTCTATATTCAAGTGTATAATATGCTATGAAACTAAGCTCAGGCAAGTGTTTTGGTCATTTTTTTCTGTCAATTTCATTTCATGTATACTTTGTTTTAATTCGTGCATGTGTATTGTAGTGCATGGGTATATTGAGACAGTGCAAAATATTTCTGATAAAAATATAGTGGTGCAGTTCACTGTTTAATTTACGTCGAACCGGTGTTACGTTTTAAAACGTATTTTGTTGCCATTATTTTTATAACGGAATTTTAACACTGGTATTATATTTTTGAAGCGTGTTGTTTTGACGACATTTTTGACGAATAGAAATTACTATTATTTTTGATTTCAGTAACCGTCAATTTAAAGTGAATTTTTAAGCGGTTATCCCGCAACGCTGATTTGATACCCGCTTTTATGGTGTTTTGTGAAGCACGATTTCCTCGTCGAAATTGCTATAGTTGTTGTTGTTTTAATCACGTGTTTTAAAAATCGTTTTAAAATAAATTATTTCCAAAAAATTTATAGTTTGCGCTTTCAAAAGACTGAGGAAGCGATTTGAACGCTTGAGCAAAATTGAGGACTATGAACCCTTACTTTTACTGATTCACTTAATTCCGGACTTGTCCGTTTTAGAACGAAATTTTTATTTATATAAAATTCACAATTTTGCACTTTCAAGGAAACGATGAAGAGATTTAAACGAATTAGCAAAAGTGCGGAATATGCAACCACGCTTTTACTAATTCGGTTAATTCCGGACCCGTTAATTGAAATATTCGTTATGGATTTGTTGTATGATGATTTTGATGGTTTTGTTGGGCTTTCGAGCCACTCTGATGGACCTTCGGGTCAATTACCAGTACTAGACCTTCGGGTCATATGTTGGACCTTCGGGTCATATGTTGGACCTTCGGGTCATTTGTTGGATGCCAAAAATTATGATGGCAGTACTTGGTAGGCTTCGACCATATGTTGATGCACGTGCGGCGTAGCTTAGACTCGCCATATGATGGGATCGATCCACTTTTATGCTGATTTTTCTAGTTATCTATTTTTGATTTCAAGATTTGTGAATCGCTGTTTTGAATTAAATTATGAATTTGAAAGTTGATTTTGATGGAGTTTGATGTGATTTCTTCATTTAAACTATGTTGATTTCTTATGTTGAATAGTCTCATTCGAGACTATTATTATTTTGCTTGATGTTGTTTATGATGCCTTCACTTCTAAGTTTAAATTAGACTGATCCGTTTATTATTTTCTTTTAAATAATACTCGGGTCAGGATAATCACCATCTCTGATTCAGTCGCAGCTTCAGCTTTTGAGATTTCACTTCATCTTTTTGTCTAGACTTCGAGGAGTACTTTGGTATATTGACTATCGTCTCATGTATGATGATATCTATGTATATGCACATTTGGTTCATGTAAACTATCGATTGTTGTAGCATGTATTCCAGACTTATCTTCCGCTATATATCTGATATTTCTATTCTGATGTGATTATATTCTCTGTGTTGTTGTTATTATGAGTTGTTTTGGATTTTTCATTAGCCACCGTAGTTTTGTTTTAGATTTGGATTGAATATATATCTTTGGGAGTAATTTACACAACTCCTATTGATGTAATCAATACTCGTCTAAGGCATAACATACAGATGGTTGCTTCTAACAAGCCTTATTCTTCGCAATAGCAGACGTTATTCCTTATAATAACCTTTGTTATTGTGAGCATAGAGGTGTGGCATCACAGCTTATAGTTGATAGGCTAATTCATATGTTATATTCAATATTGATATTTGGCGTAAATTATATTTTGGAAGCTACGTTAATGTATCAAAGTAGCTAAATTGCAGCATGGTCTCCATGTTATTCTTTTTTATTAATTATTATTTTATATCAATATTATCAATATTTGTACCTAGTTTCATATTATTCTTTAGGTAATTTTTCTAAATTAGGTGCACTTGTTTTATTGTTCACATAATGCAATATTTTTATAAATTAATGCATTATATAACATATGTCTTTGCATCTTCACTTTCGACTCAGTTTTCACCTTCGTTTTCTTTTCCGTCTTTCATCATTTTAATTTTCTCTACAATTTTTCTAATTAAGAAAAGAAAAACAGTGGAAGTGATTCAAAAAATATTCATTGTTTTAGTTCACATGAAATCAACAGATAAAAAGCGAATATAAGGAGGTTTATGTAATAATTTTTTCTTATGTAATCTCTTTAATAACGTCCAATGCTTACATACATTAAGAAATATTAAAAATAAGGTCTCGATTTACTATTGCCAAACATATATGTATAAACTGAAAATTTCAAACATAGCTAACCAAATTAATCTTTAATTAGACGTGGTATTACTTTCTATCAACATGTAATCATTTCTAATAATTTTTCACTACGTAACTAACACTATGCTTTTTATAGCCTCAAGTTTACCAATGATTGATAATGTTAAATTTGTTCATCAATAATCATTTTTGATTTCTTTACATTTCTTGATTACTGATATGCCTTGTTTTCACTTGTTGGTCACTGTAAATTATAGTGTCAATAATGAAAATTTTCTTGGGATATCCATAGAAGATGTATAGTTTTTACAATATGAAATTTCAGAAATATATGCATGATATAAATCTTCCAATACATATTAGAGATTAGAATACTCATGCATCACATATTTATTCACAAACGAGGAAGGATATTTTTAGGGTTACTAATGGATGTACTTTTTTAATAATAAAAGATAGTTAGTTACAAAGTAAAATTTGTAGAAAAAATCGACAATACTAACTATTAAAAGTAACCTTTTCAAAGGGTAATAAAATATAATTTACCAAAGCTTATCAACCCTTGGTTATATTCTAATCATTTCTTCATCAATCTTACTGATTATTTGATATATTTCCTCTATATGTTATTTATTTAGCGTTATATTTTTCTAAATATAATGATGAAGTTTTATATATGAGTTGATTTATTATTACGATTTCTACAATATGTGATTTTAATTGTCTAATAATGGTTGTATTTTAGGTGTTTGATTATCTACATATTTGATTTAGTTAATGATTATTATCACATTTGTTTGATTCTCATTTGAGAAAATAATCTATTTCGTCTGCCTTATTCATTAAATTAAATAAAACGTCATATATGTTTTCTCATCCTTTTTCTTCTTGTGCGTTCAACAATAGAACTTTTTTCTCCCGAATTTATATTATATATTTATATTTAAGCCTTCTAATTAGATAATTTTAGTAATGTATTATTATTTTTCTTAATGTTAATTATCGTGAAAAATAGTCGTATTTCATTTTACCTTACAAAAAACCAAATCTCCTACTACTCATCTTCTTTTTTATTTTACTTCTGGAATAAAATACTCATATAGCCCTACATAAAATCAAATTTTATATTGCCTAACATTAAATCCTTTTTCTTCTTTTCTTCATATATTCTTCCCATAATTATTCTCTTGCTCATCTTCCTAACTTATTTACACTTGGTTTATGTTGTTCACTATTTTTCTTCTTAATTACCTTTATCTTAGTTTTGATTAATTCCTTCCTTAATTGTCATATTTGTTTTACTTCCTAACTTTTATCATACGTATTAAAATGATTGCGACGGCCCCAAATTCTATACCCTTTGAGCTGTTAATAAACCACACATGTCAGATCCAAATTGGATGGAAGTATGGATGACAAGGTTAATAAAAGAAAAGTAGAAAGAACGGAATCTCACATGAATGGAATAACATATGATATTGAACAAATATCTTTACAGTGGAAAACTTTTAAAAACATATATCAGAGTCTAAACTAAATTCAACTTAGACAGTTATAAACATATGTCCTTACAATTGCTGACAAGAATCAAACTAGAACTAACAAAGCATAGCGGATAATATAATATGTCTATACGTAGATGAATATTTCCAGTTCTACTCTGAAAATTCCAACCGTCTTCGACTAAACCTGAAACTACTCGGATCTGATCTGAGTATTAAAAATACCCGGATCAGGCTTGATAAACCAGCGTGAGAAAAACTCAATAATAAATGACAGTATTATATATCAGCCTTTAAATAAAATCCTTTAAAGAAAGAGTATCTCATAAGAACACGTCCACACACAAACACGGACGGGTTTTTACCTTATGATAACTAAAGCATTTTTATATCAAAACATTTGATATTATTTTTAATGACATCTCTTTGAAAACATTTGCAAATAAACTTATTAATCTTAGCCAAAATTTTGGAATGTTCTTTTATTTCAAACCCAAGTAAAAAAAAATTTAAAGAGCATCCGGGCTTTCCTTTCGATCTATTCCACTCCTCGCCTAAGAAATGAGAACATAGGCCAGACAAGTTCAAGGCACTGGTTGGTCCATCTCTAGACTTAGTTAAACACCTTGTTTTATCTTCCCAAATCTCACAGGTGGTACAAATGTACTACTTATTTCCGCATACTCGGTTATCAACTTTATTTTGGAATTGATTATAAAGATTCCAAATTATCCTTTAAATACTTAGTTTTCCTTTTAAAAACATTCACAATTGATTCCAGGAAAAATCATCACATTTAAACCCACGTTCAAAAGTTATAGAATTTACAGTATAAAAATGCTGCGGAAAGTGCTATTTAAAATATATCTAATTAGAAGGCTTAAATTAAATATATAATTATATATTATTTGTGCATTAAATTAAATAAAACGTCATATATCTTTTAAAATATTTAAATGGATTTATCAAATTTATTCCATATTTTTCCATAATAAACAAATGTTCATTTAAATAGATTTTCTGTTATGGTCACTTAACTACACTAGCGCGATATTTCTAAAAAATTGATTTGGACTTAATTCAAATCTACTCAACAAATTTTTAATTGTCTTTCTTCTTTTAGAAGATATGGATATAATAGTCAAGAATTTTCTTATCTCGAAGAATTCCGAGCTATATTTCACTCTATACACTCATTTGTACTTTTCGACGTGAAATCGCGAAATACCGTTGCGCGACGCACCTTGTTTTAACTTATTTTTTAATATTTGAAATAATTTATTCAAATTGAACTTTATTACTTATAAAACCATTACAAATCATTTTAAATCAATATTTCCACTTTTTAAAGTATCTAAAATGTATTTTCAATATTCCCATATTTTAATAATATTAAATTTTAAATTCCAATTTCAATTCAATTTCAATTCTAACTTCATGTTAAACTCAATTAAAACTCAGATTTCAAATCTAATTTTAATTTAAACTTCAATTCAAACTTAATTTCACTTTCAATTTTCAAAATCGATTTCAATTTCACTATTCATCTTAATTTCAATTTCAATTTCATTATCCTTTTTAATTCCGTTTCACTTCAAATTTCAAATTTTCTTTTATTTTTACTTTAATTTCAATTCTAATTAAAAAGAGACTTATTTTTCCAAAGCATATCATATCATCAAAATAGGGTCTTTTTAACAAAGAGATCACTTAATCAAAATGAACGTCACCGATATCCATATTTATCACTAACATAACATCCATTTAACTAATCACATAACATATGATTTCAAATCCAACATTCATTATTAATACCATAACGGGATATATTATCACAATTAAATTATCTAACCTAACTATCCAATCATCCATATTAATAATCAAATTGGTTTAAACATTCATATGTTATAAAGGTATAAATGTGATTGTTTTAACATAACCAAAAAAAGCGATGAAGATTTCTCACCTTCATATCCACTACTTCAAACTATTTTTTCCTGAACTAACGTGTTTCTTCTCAAATGTCACGAGTTTGCCATTTCCTCTCTTTTCCTTTTTCTTTTCATTCTTTTCTTCTTCTTTTATTTTTTATTTTTATTTTGGAGGTGCGTGAGCAATAGGGGAGGGTAGGCTTAGAGATAGGGGTGTGTAAAGGCCTGGGTAGGCAGGTAGGTGTGCCTTTGAGATGGGTAGGCTCGGTTAAGGCATATATACGACGGGTATGGGGAAGTTTGGCCTTGGATTGGGGGTCTAGGGCTCGGGTAGGTGGGTTTGAAGGCTCGGGTTAGGGTGGATGTAGGTGCGTGAGTAACGGGGAAGGGGTAGAGGCATGTAGGCTCGGGTAAAGAGTTTAGGTGAAGGGTATGGCCAAGTAGAGGTGGGTAAAGCTTGGGTTAGGGTGATAGAGGTGTGGTGATTGTGGTGGAAGGAAATGAAGAAGTAGAGAAGGAGTTTAAGAATTTTGTAAAATGAAAGTGAAGTAAAAAATGAAGGGATTTGAGATTGTATTTATAAGTGGAGAATTTAATGGTAAATGACATAAATATCATTATTTACTTTTGGACTTTGATTAGCCTTGACTTGAGTTGCATTTAATGTGTGAAATGATGGTTATGGAAGAGCGTGTTAAGAGATGAAGAGGTGTCACTTTCTTATGGTTTGTTATTGTTTAAAGATATAAATTTGCTCTTTTTCTATGTATATGTATAACATATCATTAATGAGATAGATATAAGTAATGATGTTGTTTAAAAGATTTAAAATAAAATAGAATTAGTCAAATCATACTTTTATACTTTATTTATTTAATTCAACTTTTCCAGAGTAAACCTCTTTTGTTTTTTTAGTGCTAAATGTGAAGTGTTTAAAAAGTTTGTAAAGTTGTACTTATACGTATGTGTATGTTAGAAAATGTATCAAGTTGCAACAACTTGACGACAACTTGTTTTGATTGAGAATGGTGTTTTTGTCGACAAATTTTACAGTCAAAAATTGACGTTTTCGTTGAGCTGTATATTGAAGTAAACCAAAATCTAAAATAAACTTTTTACCTTTTTAAATAAATTAAACATGTCTCTTAATATTTTAAAATCATATTTAAATTAATATCAAAATCTCTAATTTTACATTATATATAAAACTGACAAAGCGCGACAAATTTTGGTTATTTTTGTTAAATGATTATTAACATATTTTTAAATCTTTTAATGTACTCTTATTATCTTTATTAGATGTTTTAAATAAGATTTAACTTTTCAAATAAATATTTAAACTTATTTATTTAAGCATGTACTTATTTTTAACAAAACTTAACTTTTGTTGATTTATTCTAAAATTCAAAATTTCAAGTTTTAAATATTAACTATAAATTAAATAATTTCTTATTTGTTTAAGTTTTAAACCTTTTTAAATTTAAAATAAACGAAATCTCTCATTTTCGAAGTAGTAAAATTACG
Organism: Allium cepa; assembly: GCA_030765085.1. Taxonomy (NCBI): domain Eukaryota; kingdom Viridiplantae; phylum Streptophyta; class Magnoliopsida; order Asparagales; family Amaryllidaceae; genus Allium; species Allium cepa. The sequence goes on from CM060942.1 coordinate 623,127,331, forward strand.
GGTCGTTACATTCTCTCATACTTAAAAGCATTTCATACTCGAAATGAAATCAAAGATATAGAACTATAAAGGTCAACAATATACGGTAAAGGAAATACTACTACTAAATACTAACCATAAAATACAATCAATGATCCTAGTCCCGACCTGAGTGTGTACTATACATTTGAGATAAATACATAGTCATAAGTCAACTATCTACATCAGTCAACCAAAATACCATACTAAAGGACTAAATCCCATACCTTAGCGCGTACTACGTGCTTAAGATAATAACAACTTACGAACCAAAATATCCTAAAATATTCTTAAGTGAAACACTACACATCAGATGAACCCTTTGATGGTGCCTCCAAGTCGATCTCTACTGGTTGCTCTACTTCCTTCCCGTCCTCAACTGGCTCCTCATCATCTATCATCTCTGGAGCTATGTCCCAACCTAGCGGTTGCCACTGCTGTCCTCCTGGAATCCACGACAAATGCTCCTCCATCTCAATATCCTCCAAACCTAGATCCTCGACTATATCTGGAACAGGAGATCCTATCTCCCGAATGGGAATATCTCCTGAATGGGCATACCTATCTCTCAAATGATCTGCTCATCACTCTCCAAATCATCATCCTCATATAACCATGCATCATAAATCCTCGAGTCTTCTGTCTCTGTTGCCACGGGTTCCTCTATCAACGTCTCTATCCTTTGATTCTTCCATGGGGTCCTATATAGGCTTTTCTTCCTTAGGCTCATCTTCCTCACTCAAAAGATCCAACATCCAATCTTCTACCTCTTCTTATGCATCCATATCCACGCCTACTAGCAACACGTCCTCCTCATCTGAAATAACTATCAAATTCTCATCGTCTGAGATATCTATTAGATGGTCGAATGATCCTGGTACTATCCCTGAGGGCTCCCCTGCTTGCATATCCTCCTCATCACTTGAAATCGGTGTATCCAAAACTTCTAAGTCTTCGTATTTAGACAATGCTTCCCTAAATCTTTTCATAATTGCTAGTGTTTCCGCCTTGGTTGCTTTCTACAATTTTATATAAAAGAACTTAAAAATAGTTATCATTTCTTATCAAAAATTCTATCTCGGCTTTATTTATTTCATCTCATTTTATTAAGTGCTACTTACTTAATTATTGTCGTTTCACTTTTCATCCTTTTTAAATGGGATTAAATCTTTTTGGCTTTTCTAATAAGTTCTAACAGAATTTGGTATCGACAAAGGAGAAAAATGATAGTCTATATATATTGATTCCCAAAATACATTCATACTAAGTGACTTCTAAGAAGTACACTCAAAAAGTTTTACAAAAGTCATTCGGTTGAAATTCTTAGATGGTGCATACTAATACATGCCTACTAACTTATGCTTCCATAATCCCTTTTCCTTTTTTTGCAGCAGTAGGTGAACGAGTAAGGATAACAAAAGGCCTAGGCGGTTCTGCCTTCTTGAGCATTGGACAGTCTCTGGCGACATGTCCTATAATATGGCAGAAATAACAATTCTTCGGGGTAGCTTTCTTAAAGGTCTTGATTTTTACTCCTGATCTACATTCTTTAGCAAGGTGTCCTCTTTGTCTACATTTGAAACTACAAACTTGTTCTCCTTATGCCTTTTTTCTTAGCTGGTATTTCAGTAGTTGGCTGGGGAACAGCATCTTCGAATTTCAGGGCATTTCTTATAATCTCCCTAAATGATCCGTGGATGAAGCTTACCATGCTATGCTAGCGCTCATCACACGTGCTTAACCAATCCTTAACTTCCATGATCTTTTCTGATCCCAAAAACTTTCTTTGACTTAGGATCTAAAATTCCCAAAAATTGAAGCGGAGTTCATGGGTTTGATCTTTCCTGAAAAGAATATTATTTTTCTACACATTATCATCAAATACCTTATGGTCAAATTATGAAACTTAATTCACAAGATATTTATTCTTAGTCCTTATAAATTAGTCCTTTTAAATTAACCCATCTTATACTTATTAATTGTTATTATTTCTGAAGGCTAAATGTTTAGGGTTATATGATAAAAAATTTAAATTCTAGTTCTCAACCAATTGATTCTATTTGAAATATCTTATAGTCAAATTGTGCAACTCTAATCACTAGTATTCATACTTTAGTTTTACTAAGATAAATTACAAACAATCATTAATTTCTAACCAAAAATAATAATATCCCTTTTTATTATTAAAATATAAACCCAAGGTAAAATTACTTCATTTACCATCTTTTAAAACAAAACCATTTTTTATAAAATTAACAAATACGCCCTCGTATATATAATACTATCATAACTCATTCTAGGGTGTTACTAACTCTATCTCCAATGAGTTGCTCATCCTACGATAAACTAATCCTATATCTGATGGGACTTATCCCTATCAGGCTTCGGTATTCACTCAACCAAAAGCTCTGATATCAAATTTGACGATCCAAAATTCTATACTCTTTGAGCTGACAATAAACCGCACATATCAGACCTAAATTGTATGAAAGTATGGATGATGAATGGTAATAAAAGAAAAATAGAAAGTACAGAATCTCACACGAATGGAATAACATACGATATTGAACAAATATCTTTACAGTGGAAAACTTTTAAAATACATATATCAGAGTCTAACCTAAATTCAACTTGGACAGTTATAAACATATGTCCTTACAATTGCTCACAAGCATCAAACTACAACAACAAAGCATAACGGGTAATAGAATATGTTCATACATAGATGAATATCTCCAGCTCTCCTCTGGAAACTCCAACCATCTTCAACTAAACCTGAAACTACTCGGATTTGACCTGAGTATTGAAAACACCCGGATCAGGCTTGATAAACCAGCATGAGAAAAACTCAATAATAAATGACAGTATTATATATCAGCCTCTAAATAAAATCCTTTGAAAAGAAAGAGTATCTCATAAGAGCATACCCACATACAAACACGGACGAGTTTTTACCTTATGATGACTAAAACACATTTATATCAAAACATTTGATATTATTTTTAACGACATCTCTTCGAATTTTTTTGCAAATAAACTTAATAATCTTAGCCAAAATTGTTACATTGATTAAATTCCAACATAATAGGTTGACAATCAAGTCTGAAGGTTCTTATTGGAGAATGGATTTCCGTACAAATGGCCAAGTGAAGGGACTACCTTCCAATGGGTACACCTCTAGATGGATGTCCCGAGGCATAGAATATTTGCCCTCTACCAACACAAGACCGACCTACCTCTGTAACTAGATAGTACCGCATAGGTCATCCCCCGGACGTTACCGACGTTTATTCGAGCGCTCGATTTCCTTATGCTACATTAATTTACATCTCAAACATCATAGCGTGAAGAAATATATCTTGAAAGGAATGATCATACCCTAATTGGGAATGACCCACTTAGCCTTGTTGCATCTAATTCTATTTTGATCATTTTCGGTTGATGAGGCTTGAGGCAACGATTACCTTTTCACATAGCACATTTCATATCTCTGAATGCCATATTGCCATTTCTGTTAACTACTAATTGTCTTCCATAAAAATAAAACTTTTGAGCTCGTACGTCTCAAGGATGGTGTTAAGCTAAGAGAAGTTGCCTTCTTCGCCACAATGGATGTACCTTTGTAAAAACTGATGTACGTAATCTTTAGAAATGCAATGTTAGACAAATGTCCATACAAGTTGTCCATGAACAGGACAAACCGAAGGCACTCTCCTACAACCACTAGTAGCGAGTAGTCCTTGCCATCCGAAAAATCTCCACAACGAGGAGACGACTTATATAAATAATTCTATAATGGAGCTACCCAGAGCATGTCAACAAGCAGTCTTGATGCTATGAAGATCCACGGTCGTCAATAATCATCATCTTCAACATGTCTTCACAGAACATATACATTGGTTCAAAATGGTTTTCGGATAGGAATCACCCAAATCCGACCCTGGTTCCTTCGAAATCCAATTATCGATAAAAAGTGAATATGAGTATACTAGATTTATCAAGTCTCTTTTCATTTTAATTCTTTTCGGATGATTTCGAAATCCCTTTCTTTTGTCTTAGAATAGTTCTAATAATTCATTCTTTTGTTTGGATAATATTTCAAATTTCCTCGCTTAACTCTCGATCTAAATTTCTTAACTTTTAGGTGGGTCAAAAAATGTTATTTAAGACATCATTTACGATAAACCCAAAATTCAATTTTAGCAAATATTTTTGAGTAAATGGGATTATAGAAATCATTCTAATTTTACTCAACATCAATTTTCGTATTCAACAAGTGCTATGGACGGAATAATGGTGAAATCATCTTTTAAATTCCACGAATAGGACGAGTTCCCTCTTCGGATTTTAATATCAAGTATAAGAAGATTATCTCTATGCAATCCAAATCATATTTACTCATTTTGGAGATTTCTTCAATTTTGGATAATACCGATCTTCTTTTATTTCAAAAACTTAATACAATTTTTTTTAAAGAGCATCAGAGCTTTCCTTTCGATCTGTTCCACCCATCGCCTAAGAAAAAAAACATAGACCAGGTAAGTTTAGAGCACTGGTTGCTTCATCCCTAAACTTAGTTAAATACCTTGTTTTATCTTCTCAAATCTCACAGGCGGGACATGTACTAGTCATTTCCGCATACTCGGTTATCAACTTTATTGTAGAATTGATTATAAAGATTCCAAATTATTTTTTAAACACTTAATTTTCCTTTTAAAAGCATTCACAATTGATTCCAGGAAAAATCGCCACATTTAAACTCATATTCAAAAAGTTATAGAATTCGTAGCATAAAAGTGCTGCGGAAAGTGCTATATAAGCTTAATTGATTTAAACAACTTTCAAACAAATGATAATTCATATTTTCCAATTCAAATATCTTTTAAACTATTTAAAGGGTTTTATCAAATTTATTTCATATTTTTCCATAATAAAAAAATGTTCATTTAAACAGATTTCCTGTTATGGTCACTTAACTACACCAGCGCGATTTTTCTAGAAAATTGATTTGGACTTAATTCAAAACATACTCAAAAAATATTTGATTTTCTTCTTCTTTAGAAGATATGGATATAATAATCTGGAATTTTCTTATCTCGAAGAATTCCGAGCTATATTTCACTCTTTACACTCATTTGAACTTTTCGGTGCGAAATCGGAAAATATGTTTGCGCTATACACCTAGTTTTAAGTGGAAATTAGCCATAAGGGTCTCTTTAGCAAGTGGAATTAATTTCTAGGACACACAACTGAAATAATTACTTTCAAGGACAAAACACAAAATAGTTAGTTTTTAGGGCCTAAAAACCTATGAAATTATGTCCTTTAAAGTAATTGGACTGCTGATTTTGTCTTTGAAAGTAATTATTCTGCTGATTTTGGCCTTGAAAGTAATTTCTTTGAATGTGTTTCCTAGAAACTAATTGGACTGAAAAGTTTGTCCTTCTGGTGAAATGCCCCTAGTTTTAACTTATTTTTCAATATTTGAAGTAATCCATTCAAATTGAGCTTTATTACTTTTAAAATCATTACAAATCATTTTAAACCAATATTTCTACTTTTAGAGTATTTAAAATGTATTTTCAATATTCCCATATTTTAAAATTATTTTATTCCTATTATTTTAATATTAAATTTTAAATTCCAATTTCAATTCAATTTCAATTCGAACTTCAAATTAAACTCAATTAAAACTTAGATTTCAAATCTAATTTCAATTTAAACTTCAATTCAACCTTAATTTCACTTTCAATTTTTGAAATCGATTTCAATTTCACTATTCATCTCAATTTCAATTTCAATTTAATTTCATTATCCTTTTTAATTCTGTTTCACTTCAAATTTCAAATTCTCTTTTATTTTTACTTTAATTTCAGCTCTAACTGAAAAGAGACTTATTTTTCCAAAGCATGTCATATCATCAAAATTGGGTCTTTTTAATAAAGAGATCACTTAATTAACATGAACATAACCAATATTCATATTTATCACTAACATAACATACATTCAACCAATCACATATCATATGATTTAAAATCCAACATTCACTATTAATACTATAACGGGATATATTATCACAAATAAATTATCTAACCTAACTATCCAATCATCGATATTAACAATCAAATTGGTATAAACATTCATGTGTTATAAGGTTATAATTGTGATTGTTTTAACATAACCAAAAAAGCAATGAGGATTTACCACCTTCATATCCATTCCGTCAAACTATTTTTTTCTAAATTAGCGTGCTTCTTCTCGAACGTCTCGAGTTTGTCATTTCCTCTCTTTTCCTTTTTCTTTTCTTTCTTTTCTTTATATTTTTTTATTCTTTTATTTTTATTTCGAAGGTGCATGAACTATAGGGGAGGGTATGGCCGAGGGGTAGAGATGTGTAAAGGCTTGGGTAGGCGGGTAGCTGTGCTTTTGAGAGGGGTAAGGCTCGGCTAAGGCTTGTATACGACGGTATGGAAAGTTTGGCCTCGGTTGGGGGTCTAGGGCTCGTGTAGGTGGGTTTGAAGGCTCGGGTTGGGATGAATGTGGGATGCGTGCGTTATGGGGAGGGGGTAGAGGCGTGAGCCTCGGGGAAAGGAGTTTAAGTGGAGGGTATGGCCATGTAGAGGTGGGTAAAGCTTGGGTTAGGGTGATGTAGAGGTGTGGTGATGTTTGGTGATGGTAGTGGAATGAAATGAAGAAGTAGAAAAGGAGTTTAGGAATTTTGTAGAATGAAAGTGAAGTGAAAAATGAATGGATTTGAGGTTGTATTTATAAGTGGAGAATTTAGTGGTAAATGGCATAAATATCCTTGTTTACTTTTGGACTTTGATTAGCCTTGATTTGAGTTGCATTTAATGTGTGGAATGATGGTTATGGAAGAGTGTATTAAGAGACGAAGATATGTCACTTTCTTATGGTTTGTAATTGTTTAAACATATAAATTTGCTGTTTTTCTATGTATATGTATAACATCTCATTAATAAGATAAGATTTAAGTAATGATGTTTAAAAGATTTAAAATAAGATAGAATTAGTCAAATCATACCATTATACTAATTTTATTTAATGTAACTTTTCAAAAGTAAACCTCTTTTGTTTTCTTAGTGCTAAATGTAAAGTTTTTAATAAGTTTGTAAAGTTGTATTTATGCATATGTATATGTTAGAAAATATATCAAGTTGCAATAACTTGACGACAACTTGTTTTGGTTGAAAATGGTGTTTTTGCCAACAAATTTTACAATCAAAAATTGACGCTTTTGTTAAGTAAACATGGAAGTAAACCAAACTTTATAATAAAAATTTTACTTCTTTAAATAAATTAAAACATGTCTCTTTATATTTTAAAATCATATTTAAATTGATGTCAAAATTTCTAATTTTCCAGTGTATGTAAAACTGACAAAATGCAAAAATTTTTGGTTATTTTTGTAAAATGGCTATTAACATATTCTTAAATATTTTAGTATACTTTTGTTGTCTTTATTAAATCTTTTAAATAAGATTTAACTTTTCAAATAAATATTTAAAACCTATTTATTAAGCATGTATTTATTTTTAACAAAACATAACTTTTGTTGATTTGTTCTAAAATTCAAATTTATATTTTAAATATTAACTATAAGATTAAATAATTTCTTATTCGTTAAGTTTTAAACCTTTTTAACTTTAAAATAAACGAAATCTCTCATTTTCGAAGTAGTGAAATTACGGGTTATTAAAATGATGATGATATTTTTTGTTTAACATGAGAAAGTTAACATTCATTGTATTATAATTCTATGAATTATTAAGGAGAAAATCAACTTAAATTAGGGGAATATAAAAATAAGGGGCAAGTTACAGAAAAAAATAATAAAATTTGCAAGGGCAAAATATTTACTTATTCTTACTTTAATATACAAAACTATAACCCATAGTGCTGCAGGCGTCCTTTTATTCTTTTTATCCTCTGTTTGGAGAAATACATACTCATTGGTTACTCTCATAATTCCTATCCACTACCATCCTACCAAACTTATTTCTTACTGTCGGCTACATGATCTTCACTTCTGCCGATTCTACCAAATCCTTTATAGTTCGTAACGCCATTTACCGCTTGACAAAAACTCTAATCTCCCTTAAACCAATATACTTAAATTTGTATTCTTTAAATTTTAGTTTGTTAAAATCATGCCTAGAATGAGTGTAATGGCCTGCACTTTTGGACCCTTAAAAGTCGACAATAATACCTCTACGGTATTCACATGCCAAGCATCTAAGTGCTGGAAAGACAGATTGTTGGAGTGGAAGAAAGAAAAGATGGAACACCATCTCACATCGTGACGAGTAATATATATTATACAATAGATCTATAAAAGACAAGCTTTATATATGTACATCAATCTGTGTAAACTAACTATCGTCAGTCTGGATACATATAACAACCTTGGAAATAAATACTAATAATTACAAAACACAAATGTAGCGGAAATAAAAGATATGTGAATACGTCTTGGAGGCATCCCGCTTGTGTCCAAAAGCTCTAAAACATCTAAACCTAAATCTGAAAATATGCTCGGGCCAACATGAGCATTATAAGAAAATAAGGCCTAGATCGGTCTGGTAAACCAGCGTAAGAAAGACATATCATATAGATTTCTTATGTCATAAAACCTTTCAAAAATAAAGGTATCTTGTATGATCATGCCATATATAAACATGAAAGGATTTTATCTTACAATAAGCAAACCATTTTACTAGAAAATCCAATGATATTACAATAATATCTATGGTTTAAAATAAGTATTTAACATAGCCAATGGTTACATTATTTACATTCCAACATATTCAGTACACAACTAAGTCGGTAAAGGCACATATTGGAGTATAGATTCCATTAATGACAATACTACTGGGGTAATTTCTGCCATAGTACATCTTCAGAAAAATGTACCAAGAGACTTAGCTTACTCCCTACAAATCAGGATCGGCCTCCCCTTTCTGGGTAGTACTGAATATGTCATCATCCCGATTGCGACCAATAATCGTACCAAGTCCCAAGCATACATAAATCCATAAATATTGATCTAGATTGGGTGATTATCATACCCTAATGGTAGCGAAGCACATAGCCATGAAGCATATCCCTTGTTTGAGTCATTACTGAGTGTAAGGCTTAAGGCTATGTTTTACCTTTTTAGAAAATCCCACTTGGAATGGTAACACTGCCCTTTAGAAAACAATGCAATACCATCATTCATCCATACAAGTTATTCAGGATATGAATAAATTGAAGGCACTACTTCCACTACATCCATTTTAGAATCATTCTCAAGATTAGTAGCAAGTAACCCTTTCACTTTAAAGAATTCGTCTTTGATTCCATCATCTTCAAAATGTCTTCAATTCGAACGCCTATGCCGATTCGAAGTAGCTTTCAGATAATTCAAGCTTATCTGACCCTGGTCTCCCCAAACCAATAATTAATAGGTTCAAAATTAGCCAAGATTTGATAGTCGGTTATTTAACTATCAAATAAACAATCAAATCAAAGATTTAACTTCATATGGAAACCAAGCATGATTAAGCACGTAAGCAGCCACTAAGCCTCTTTAATTAATTCTTTCATTAATTAAAATCTCTTTTCAAATATTTGTAATAAAATACCTTTTCAAAAAAAATATTCACAAATCCTATTTATTCTTTTCAATACTTGGAAAAATATTTATAGACTTATCTCAACGATATATGTACATTCACAAACCATTTCAGTTTTAATACTTAAAAAACTTATTATATACATATTTCAATAGTATAGATATATTCACGAAAACTTAAGAAATATTTCACTTCCAAAACTATACTTATTTGGGTTAAAACAAATGTCATTTAAAACATTATTTTCAAGAAACCTAAACAACTTCCCTTTTTTTTGAAGTAAATAGATCGTATGGAAATTAGACCAAATATACTTATCCCTATTTTTCGATTTCAAACTTGTACCACTCTTCGATTAATAATAAAGTTGGACAAGTTAGAGAATTATCCTTGCCTCGACATACATTCTTAGTTCATAAGTTAGGGACGAGATTTCCTTCCTCGAAATTTAGTGTTAAGTATGAAAAGATTACTTTCCATACCACCATAATTTAAAATGATCATTTATAGAGATCAAATCTCGTTTCCTATTGTAAAATTTCATTTTATAAATCTTTTTTTATATTTATAAAACTTCTTCTATAAATCTCCTTTAAATTTATAAAACTTCTTTTATAAATCTCCTGTCTATTTATAGAATTTATTTTATAAATATCTTTTATATATTTATAAAGCTTCTTTTAAAATATCTTTTCTATTTACAAAACTACTTTTTATAAATCTATTTTATATACAGAAGACTTCATTTTTTGAAATGGTATTTTATAAATCTATTTTATATATAAAAGACTTCATTTTTGAAATGATATTTTATATACAACATGTCACTGGGAAAACATATCACATGTTAATAAACGTCCGAATCATGCTACATAAGTTTCTAATTTGTGTCCTCTCACACCAAAGCCCAATCACTTAACCACTTGGACAATAGTGTTTGTTAAGACTTTGATGCGAACTTGCGTAGCACGATTCGACTTTGGTGCGAGAGGTCACAAGTTCGAAACTTGCATAGCATGATTCGAACATTTATTGACATGTGAGTTGTGATATGTTTTCCTAGTGACATGTTGTATCTGTAACAACCCTATATTTTGTAATTATTTTATTGTATATTTTAATTATTTTAATGTAAAATTTTGGTTTAAAAACTTATTTTTACTTATTTGAATGATAAAATTTTATTATTTAAATATAAAATCTTGATTTTATATGAGTTATAATTCCAAACTGTGTAAGTTAAATATTTGCTTGAAATGTTGATTCTGGTCAAAACAGTCAAACTGTGACTTTTAACTTAAAATTTTAAAAGTTTGAAATCTAATTTTTTTTCTTTTATTATGAAAGTACATAAAATTCTAAGAACACCACTTTTCGTTTCGTTGAAATTGGATGTAAATTGTGAAAGTTATACCCTTTACAATATTGTGCATATATAGGGTTATTTAACAATGACTATTTTAAATTGAATAAATTACTTCTTCTTTGTTATATTTTATTTTAATATGTGATAATATGTTATATTATGTATCTTTTGACTTTTAAGTATTTTTAAAATGATAATATAATTTTTCTAAAGTTTATTTGAAATTATTTCTAATTTTTAAAGCCTAGTCTGCAATTTTAAGCCATTTTCTTAATTTAATTATATATAATTAAAATTTATTGATTTATTTTATAAATTCACTTTTATTGCTGTGTGTTTACTTTATTTTATTCATTTTACATGTATTTAAATTTAAGAAAATATTTCCAAAGTGTATTGAAGTTATTTCTAATTCCTAAGTCTAGTTTTCATTTTCTGTGCCATTTTTCTTATTTTAATCATATCTAATTAATAATTAATTATTAATATTTTGTTTATCTGTTATATTTTTGAATTCTAACTAAAATTTATAAGTGTTTTCAGTTATTTAAGATGTATATGGATATATATAGGAAGTTTAAAAGGTTTGAAAGCAAAGAAACGTAAAACCGTTTTAACGTTTCTTCTTCCGTTTCTTTTCCAATTAATAGATTTAATTTCCTTTGACCGTTCCTTTCTTTATTGTAGCTATGCATTTCTTACCTCATTTTCACGTGAAAACATTCCTCTCCACTTCATTTTTCACGGCTAGAAAGGTTTGGTAATGGCTCCTCTTTTCCTCTTCTTTTTGCTCTTCTTTTTCCATTGTTTTCTTATATTTTGCCATGTTTTCTCATGTGTATTGCTTGGCCTCTCCTCCATAGCCACGGCCATCACCTCCTACACCTCTTCCCTGCCATCATCACCAGCTACCCCTCTGGTCTTGACCAAGGCCGAGCCCACCATGGTGCCAAAACTCCAAAAAAATGCAACAATGCCCTTGAACAATGCTAGTTTGACCACTTTTGCCTCATCTCCTTCAACCACCACCTTAACCACCACCATAGCCACCTCCACCACCTCTGACCTGACCTCCACCCTCTGCCACATCACCCACCACCCTCTGGAAATCATACCATGACCAAGCCGTGCCCATCCATTGAAGCTAGCACCACAAAACTTCGACAAAACTCCTTAAAACATTGCCTAGACCACACATATCATCACCTACCCTCCATATCTTGCTTTGGCCACCCCTTAGACACCACCACCAGCCACTCCACCACCTTTGGCCGCTGCTCCAGCTACTGTCCAGACCTGTACAAGCATGGCCAAGCCACCACATGCCCATGGCCGAGCCAAGAATGTCACAAAAACTCAACTTATTTAACCTTGGCCCTATATATGCTTTATGTTGCACCACTACACCTTCATCTCCACTTGTTGCCTTGCCTATATGATGTTAAACCTGACCTATATGATGTCATACCTGAGCCAAAGCATCATCATAGCCAAGCATAAGTGTCCCTTAGGCCAAACATTGAAGTGGTTGAAGCAAGGTCCAATCTATCTTGTTCATTTTGCTTTGTATTTCAAAATTGTCTCAATGTTATTTTATGTTGAATGTTTATATATTGTCTTGTTTGTTTTGTTTTGGGTTGTTGATACAAAATCATATCTTGGATATCTTTCAACTCAAATCAAAAGTTGTGCAATTTTTCTTGTCGTGCCTTTGGAGTCGTGCTTGTATGTTGTTTTGGTCTCTAGCTTTGAAAAAGGTGAGTCTTTCTCACTCTGACATTTATACTTATGAAAAGTGAATTGATGACAAGTGTTTAGTAATATAAAATGTTTATGCAAGATAATGATGATCATATGATATGCTATGCCATGTTATTACCATGTTTAAACTGTTAATTTTCACCTGACATCTGATATATGACTGTATATTATGATATTGACCTTATTTATATTATTCCTGTATAAGATTACACTGCAAGTTCCCTGTTAGAATAGAATCACTACGGGCTGAAATGATAGGCCTGATTTATTTTATTTAATTTATTTTAACTTGGGATTGCGGGTTTGAAATGATAAAACCCGGATTTTCTTTGTAAATTACGGGTTGAAATGATATATTACCCGTATCACTTTACCTAGCGTAGAAAATTTTATACAGGCCCGTAGTTAAAATATGCTTTTCTAAAAAATTTAAAATATTTTAGAAATTTAATTATTATAATATTTTGATTTGAAATTTAATAAAAATAAAATTTTTGTAAAATATTATTGATTTTCTGAATAATTTTAAGTGAAATGAATTAATGAAAAGTTAGAAATTTTGAACGTAAGTTATTTTGGAAATTTTGATTTAATTTTAATTGGAAATTTAATTGAGTATGAAATTATGACAAATTTATGATAATTTGAATTTAAATGAATTTAAAATGATTTTTATCATATTAATGATTTTAATAAAGTTGAAATGTGAAATGAATGAATATTGTAAGTTGAAATTTTGAAATATAACTAAAACTGGAAATTTATGAAATTGACGTAAAAGTGAACTTTTAGTTAAGTAAATAAAAATAAAACAAAGTTATATTTGAGGATTTGAACTTAAGTGTTAATTTGAAATTTAATGTAATGGATTTTAAAAATTCAATATTGCAATTTAATAAGTGAATTATTATTAAATCTTGATTTTTGAATGGAAATTTAACTTTATAAAATCATGAATTTGAGGAAAATTAAATGATGTTTATAAATGTGATGAATGTATGATTTTATAAATTAGAATGTTTTAAATAAAAATATAATCGGTTGAGAAATTATATTGAATATTTGAAGTTAATTGACTGCATTTTTGAAATGCTATTAATTACAATGTAAATGATATTACGGCATTTGTAAATGCTGTAGTTGATGATAATGAACTAAAAAGCTAAATTGAATTAAAAGCTATTATATCAATTTTTGTAAGTGCTATAAATTGTTGAATTTAACTAAGTTTATTTGAAATTTAACTAAACCTATTACAACATTTTAAAATGTTGTCTTTTGTTAAATTAAACTGTTTGAATGTATATTTCCGTAGCATGTTCTAAATGCCACGAAAAGTGAATTTTCACTGCTTTGATAAACTTAAGTGAATAAATGAACTTTGGAAGTCGAAAATTTTGGAAATTTAATAATTTAATTATTAAACATAATAACTTCATTTTAATGATTAAAAATGATTTTTGGAATATGTACTGTTTTGAAATATGGATTGAAATGATATTTTAAATTGAACAAAATGAATAATGATTTGAAATGAATGTGGTTTCGAAAAGATATGATATTTTGATATATTAAATGATTGAAATGTGGTTTCGAAAAGGATATGATATTTTGATATATTAAATGATTGAAATGTGGTTTCGGAAAGATATGATATTTTGATATATTAAATGAATGAAATGTGGTTTTGGAAGATATGATATTTTGATATTAAAATGGTTTGAAAATAGAGTTTTGAAAGATATGATATTTTGATATTAAAATGATTTGAAAAGAAGATCTGAAAGATATGATATTCTGGAATGATTTAATCTTTATTTTGATAAAGATTTGGGTTGAAATAATATTTTATTTTGAAGTATAAATATTGTTTAAAAAAAATTATAACTACAGGTTATAATAGCGATTGGTTGTTGAAGAGACCGGGATCGGATATTGTCTTATAGCCGGCCAATACCGAAAACCACTTTAACAACTGTATACGCGGTGGAGATTCCAGAATGAAGTAGGATGGTGGCGACGTTCTCGAGGTATATTACGTGGACCTAACTCCCATGAGTTGGCATATATGACTAAAACAGGAGCTATACCGGGCTACACAAAGGGTCGCACCCTTTCATCGAGCATGCTCCATCGGAAACCATTCTATTACTGTTGTGATTCGATTCGGTGGCGCCACTTTGATTCGGAGGTATTGTTCGAGGTGGGCGGAAGCTGCTGGCTTGCCGTCACCACCGGTCCGGGAATGCAAACGGTGTATCCACCCTGGCATTGCTTCGCGTGCCGTGTCATATCCTTATATCGAGCCCACTACGATTTTGGTTTTAAAGATCCGACCGCGTTAAGGTTCACCATCCCCTTAACGCTATTTTCTATATGATTATACTTTACTGATTAGACACTACCGTATATTGCGTATATTACTACATAGTAAATAGTTTAACGGATCCTTAGAGGATGGGCGGTCCCAAGCATCCTTTAAGTTACTGATGCATTTTGTTACTGTTCATTTGAGTTGATTTACAGTTTATAAGTATTTATGTCCTTACTCGAGTGTTTTGTGTTTTGCTTTATGCTCGAGTCAGATTGATTGAGTTAGAATTCAAGATTCACCTTCGGCGTTGGAGCTTTACTTGAAGATCCAGCCATCCATTTTGTTTCAGTATCCAATGGTTCAGTGATGTATCTGATTTGTACCTGATGTATCCTGTTACTCTTCTGTTGTATCTTATTTAACTCTGATGTATCTTATATTTTATATAGTAGCTTCATGAACTACTATCTCTTTTTCTTCCGCTGCATTATCATATACTCTGTGTCTGTGATCTGTGATTTTTATTTACTGTATATTCTGAGGTTTGCCAAAATTTTATTTACAACGTGGTATTTTGAGTAATTCAATTCCGGCATGAGTGTCTACCCATACACTTACAATGGATGCGAATGGTTTAAAATACCTGGTCGTTACAATTGGTATCAGAGCTTTGGTAGCTCTAGGCAAAACTCAGCATATGGAGTGAATGTATTTACAGAATCACTTTCATTCGAGTTCGAATCTTTCCCTTTTGACTCGATTCCTTTGAATTTTGGAACATTCTCTACGGTTCCAAAATCCATTCGTATCCCTCACTATTCATCTTCTTTTGACTCTGCAGCATTCCATAACTCCGCTTCGAATGATCTTTCTAGTGAGTTGGCGGTCACGCCAATTTCAAATTTAATTGAAAAAGGGGGAATACTCCTTTGCAGTTAGCATCGATTCACCTGAGATTCTTATCTATCCTTGGTTTAGATGCTAATATCTTTTGTTATTTCAAACTCTAACTCTTGAGATCGAATGTAGATTTACCGCAGAAAAATCCTCATTGATCTTATTCTTTAAGTCACGGTTGACCCGGTTAAGGTTGCCCGTGATTTATTTAAGCTTATCCACCTCCCCACTCTGTTATTTAATCATATTGTCTTTTGTTTCCAATCTATTCTTCTAAACATTTTGAATTGTACTTGTATATCTATGTTTTGTTTTATATATTGTGTTGTTTGAGTTGTTGATGTTGATTTGGGTTTCTGATCGATTCGTCTGATCAACGCTATCGATAGGATTTCTAAAACACTTTGACAGAACTAACTGACACAATATTATTTTAAAATTTGGTTAATGAAATAAATTTTGATATATAAGTAAATTTATGGAACTTAATGAAATGATTTAAATTGATAATTTGAAATGATAATACTTGATTTATCATTTATTGTTCTACAAATAGATTTATAAATATTTGTTTATAAATTTATTTGGGAGCTGAAATGAATTTAAAATACGAATTTGAGGATTTAAATTTCGATTATTTCGAACTTTGGTTTAAAGTTTTAAAAGGTTATATTATTTAAAGTATTTTGAATAGAATTTGTTTTCAAAGAATTTTAGAAGTTTAAAATTAGTACTCTTCTCTTTGTCGTTGGAAAATAATTCCGGTGATGACTGCAGCATCATCGACTTTCATTTTCGAGTTTCGGAGTGAAGAGACTGTTCTGTAGTCTTGCTACAGCTTTGTTTTGGGAAATTAAATTGATTTGAATTTCTAAAATATGACTTGATTTATAATATATATATATATATATATATGATTGAAATTTGATCTGACATATTATATATGTATATATATTATTTCTTATCTCTAAATGGTGTGAAGAAATCGGAAATTTAATTCTTAAATTCTATTTTTAAAGAATAATTTCAGTTATAAAAAGAAAATAATTTTTTTTGAACAAATGATTTAAGCTTGAAATGATTGAATTGGAAATTTTATTTGTATAATACAATTGCATTCAAATATAACTTACCAAAATTTCAGAAGTTAAAAATGTAATTGGATAATATATGATATAAAAAGATTTTATAAATAAAATTTAAGTAGCTATAAAAAAAGTGTAAATATATTTAACATGAGTGATAAATATATTGAGAGGAATAAATTTAATTTTGATTAGGAATAAAGAAGAATTAAATTTATTAAGTACAATGTGAGTGTAATAAATGATTATTTTTCAAACCCATGGTTTTGAAATTTGTTAATTTATGATGATTGGATAATAAGATAATGAAATTTGAGATAGTTAAGATTTATTTAACTTGTGTAAAGATTTATTCTCTGTTTAAGTTGAAATCTCCATGCTTTCAAATTCATTTCCTTATTTTGTTTTTCAAACTATCTTTTGGTTGTCCTTATCATCCTTATCTTGCTATAGACCGGTATAGACATCTTTCTATAATCTTTCTGTTTAGAAATCTTTCTATAATCTTTGATATACCTTTGGTAATCATTTTGAATCCACCTTTTTCGTGCTTGTGTTCTTGATTCTGGAGGATCTTGGAAAGATCACCTCCACCTTGTAAAACTTACCTATAACAACAGTTATCAGGTATAACTTCAATCTTCTTGCCATCTTATCTTAATTATATTTCACTCTATCTTTTCTGTGCCCTTCCATACCTCATTCCTTTTCGGGGACGAAAAGTTTTGAGTGGGGGAGAGTGTAACAACCCTATATTTTGTAATTATTTTATTGTATATTTTAATTATTTTAATGTAAAATTTTGGTTTAAAAACTTATTTTTACTTATTTGAATGATAAAATTTTATCATTTAAATATAAAATCTTGATTTTATATGAGTTCTAATTCCAAACTGTGTAAGTTAAATATTTGCTTGAAATGTTGATTCTGGTCAAAACAGTCAAACTGTGACTTTTAACTTAAAATTTTAAAAGTTTGAAATTTAAATTTTTTTTCTTTTATTATGAAAGTACATAAAATTCTAAGAACACCACTTTTCGTTTCGTTGAAATTGGATGTAAATTGTGAAAGTTATACCCTTTACAATATTGTGCATATATAGGGTTATTTAACAATGACTATTTTAAATTGAATAAATTACTTCTTCTTTGTTATATTTTATTTTAATATGTGATAATATGTTATATTATGCATCTTTTGACTTTTAAGTATTTTTAAAATGATAATATAATTTTTCTAAAGTTTATTTGAAATTATTTCTAATTTTTAAAGCCTAGTCTGCAATTTTAAGCCATTTTCTTAATTTAATTATATATAATTAAAATTTATTGATTTATTTTATACATTCACTTTTATTGCTGTGTGTTTACTTTATTTTATTCATTTTACATGTATTTAAATTTAAGAAAATATTTCCAAAGTGTATTGAAGTTATTTCTAATTCCTAAGTCTAGTTTTCATTTTCTGTGCCATTTTTCTTATTTTAATCATATCTAATTAATAATTAATTATTAATATTTTGTTTATCTATTATATTTTCGAATTCTAACTGAAATTTATAAGTGTTTTCAGTTATTTAAGATGTATATGAATATATATAGGAAGTTTAAAAGGTCTGAAAGCAAAGAAACGTAAAACCGTTTTAACGTTTCTTCTTCCGTTTCTTTTCCAATTAATAGATTTAATTTCCTTTGACCGTTCCTTTCTTTATTGTAGCTATGCATTTCTTACCTCATTTTCACGTGAAAACATTCCTCTCCACTTCATTTTTCACGGCTAGAAAGGTTTGGTAATGGCTCCTCTTTTCCTCTTCTTTTTGCTCTTCTTTTTCCATTGTTTTCTTATATTTTGCCTTGTTTTCTCATGTGTATTGCTTGGCCTCTCCTCCATAGCCACGGCCATCACCTCCTACACCTCTTCCCTGCCATCATCACCAGCTACCCCTCTGGTCTTGACCAAGGCAGAGCCCACCATGGTGCCAAAACTCCAAAAAAATGCAACAATGCCCTTGAACAATGCTAGTTTGACCACTTTTGCCTCATCTCCTTCAACCACCACCTTAACCACCACCATAGCCACCTCCACCACCTCTGACCTGACCTCCACCCTCTGCCACATCACCCACCACCCTCTGGAAATCATACCATGACCAAGCCGTGCCCATCCATTGAAGCTAGCACCACAAAACTTCCACAAAACTCCTTAAAACATTGCCTAGACCACACATATCATCACCTACCCTCCATATCTTGCTTTGGCCACCCCTTAGACACCACCACCAGCCACTCCACCACCTTTGGCCGCTGCTCCAGCTACTTTCCAGACCTGTACAAGCATGGCCAAGCCACCACATGCCCATGGCCGAGCCAAGAATGTCACAAAAACTCAACTTATTTAACCTTGGCCCTATATATGCTTTATGTTGCACCACTACACCTTCATCTCCACTTGTTGCCTTGCATATATGATGTTAAACCTGACCTATATGATGTCATACCTGAGCCAAAGCATCATCATAGCCAAGCATAAGTGTCACTTAGGCCAAGCATTGAAGTGGTTGAAGCAAGGTCCAATCTATCTTGTTCATTTTGCTTTGTATTTCAAAATTGTCTCAATGTTATTTTATGTTGAATGTTTATATATTGTCTTGTTTGTTTTGTTTTGGGTTGTTGATACAAAATCATATCTTGGATATCTTTTAACTCAAATCAAAAGTTGTGCAATTGTGCTTGTCGTGCCTTTGGAGTCGTGCTTGTATGTTGTTTTGGTCTCTAGCTTTGAAAAAGGTGAGTCTTTCTCACTCTGACATTTATACTTATGAAAAGTGAATTGATGACAAGTGTTTAGTAATATAAAATGTTTATGCAAGATAATGATGATCATATGATATGCTATGCCATGTTATTACCATGTTTAAACTGTTAATTTTCACCTGACATCTGATATATGACTGTATATTATGATATTGACCTTATTTATATTATTCCTGTATATGATTACACTGCAAGTTCCCTGTTAGAATAGAATCACTACGGGCTGAAATGATAGGCCTGATTTATTTTATTTAATTTATTTTAACTTGGGATTGCGGGTTTGAAATGATAAAACTCGGATTTTCTTTGTAAATTACGGGTTGAAATGATATATTACCCGTATCACTTTACCTAGCGTAGAAAATTTTATACAGGCCCGTAGTTAAAATATGCTTTTCTAAAAAATTTAAAATATTTTAGAAATTTAATTATTATAATATTTGATTTGAAATTTAATAATAATAAAATTTTTGTAAAATATTATTGATTTTCTGAATAATTTTAAGTGAAATGAATTAATGAAAAGTTAGAAATTTTGAACGTAAGTTATTTTGGAAATTTTGATTTAATTTTAATTGGAAATTTAATTGAGTATGAAATTATGAAAAATTTATGATAATTTGAATTTAAATGAATTTAAAATGATTTTTATCATATTACTGATTTTAATAAAGTTGAAATGTGAAATGAATGAATATTGTAAGTTGAAATTTTGAAATATAACTAAAATTGGAAATTTATGAAATTGACGTAAAAGTGAACTTTTAGTTAAGTAAATAAAAATAAAACAAAGTTATATTTGAGGATTTGAACTTAAGTGTTAAGTTGAAATTTAATGTAATGGATTTTAAAAATTCAACATTGCAATTTAATAAGTGAATTATTATTAAATCTTGATTTTTGAATGGAAATTTAACTTTATAAAATCATGAATTTGAGGAAAATTAAATGATGTTTATAAATGTGATGAATGTATGATTTTATAAGTTAGAATGTTTTAAATAAAAATATAATCGGTTGAGAAATTATATTGAATATTTGAAGTTAATTGACTGCATTTTTGAAATGATATTAATTACAATGTAAATGATATTACGGCATTTGTAAATGCTGTAGTTGATGATAATGAACTAAAAAAGCTAAATTGAATTAAAAGCTATTATAGCAATTTTTGTAAGTGCTATAAATTGTTTAATTTAACTAAGTTTATTCAAAATTTAACTAAACCCTATTACAACATTTTAAAATGTTGTCTTTTGTTAAATTGAACTGTTTGAATGTATTTTTCCGTAGCATTTTCTAAATGCCACGAAAAGTGAATTTTCACTGCTTTGATAAACTTAAGTGAATAAATGAACTTTGGAAGTCGAAAATTTTAGAAATTTAATAATTTAATTATTAGACATAATAACTTCATTTTAATGATTAAAAATGATTTTTGGAATATGTACTGTTTTGAAATATGGATTGAAATGATATTTTAAATTGAAAAAAATGAATAATGATTTGAAATGAATGTGGTTTCGAAAAGATATGATATTTTGATATATTAAATGACTGAAATGTGGTTTCGAAAAGATATGATATTTTGATATATTAAATGATTGAAATGTGGTTTCGAAAGGATATGATATTTTGATATATTAAATGAATGAAATGTGGTTTTGGAAGATATGATATTTTGATATTAAAATGGTTTGAAAATGGAGTTTTGAAAGATATGATATTTGATATTAAAATGATTTGAAAAGAAGATCTGAAAGATATGATATTCTGGAATGATTTAATCTTTATTTTGATAAAGATTTGGGTTGAAATAATATTTTATTTTGAAGTATAAATATTGTTTAAAAAAAAAATATAACTACAGGCTATAATAACGATTGGTTGTTGAAGAGACCGGGATCGGATATTGTCTTATAGCCGGCCAATACCGAAAACCACTTTAACAACTGTGTACGCGGTGGAGATTCCAAAATGAAGTAGGATGGTGGCGACGTTCTCGAGGTATATTACGTGGACCTTGTAGGATCTAGATTAACCCTAGAGGGGAGGTGAATAGGGTTATAGCAAATTTTTCCGAATTAAACACAGAAACAAACTGCAGAAATAAATACGCTGAAAAATAAATCACACACAAAATTTACCCAGCTTCGGCAACCCCTGCCTACTGCTGCATCCCCAGATTTCTATTAGATTTAAACATTTTCCCGCTTACAAACACTCTAACAGACTTGCAAACCCTGCTACCGCCTATAGAGTTTTGCAAACTCGCAAACCCTGCTAACTGGACTAACTCTAACTAGACAATCTGACAACACCTAAACCCTAGGTGATGATTTACCATGTTTTGTTTTAAAAAAAATCAGACAAATAAAATAACTTTTAAAGAAAAAAAAAATTAAACAACAAATAACCCCTTAAACCCTAATTAAAAAAATAAAGCCTCTTTATAAAACAAGCCGGCCCAATCTAGCCCGTTATCTTCTTTTGTTTGTTTTGCTCAAAACAGCCCGGTTCCTTTCATGACAATGGCGGCTTCCTTCTTTTCTTTACAAATCAGAGATTTGTCCCCTTACGAAAATTAGGGCTTTGAAATGAGTAGCCGATAGTTGATCGTATGATTGATTTGGCTTCTCTCTTTGTCGATCGATTATTCCTCTGAGTTGCTCATTGCTGTTTGATTGAGTTCGTCATTTGTTTTGGTATGTATTTTCTCTTTTTGCTTTTCTGGTTTTGGCTTGTTCGAACTCGATTGTTCTGTTGTCTATGATGATTTCTTGGGGTGTATTTATAGGGTTGAAACCCTAATTAACCACTGTCAGATTTGATCGTTGATTATTTTCCTGAATTTGTTCTGGATTTGGAGTATTCCTTTCTTGATTTGATTTCGAATTATTGCTGTCCATATTTG
Source organism: Allium cepa (assembly GCA_030765085.1). Classification (NCBI taxonomy): domain Eukaryota; kingdom Viridiplantae; phylum Streptophyta; class Magnoliopsida; order Asparagales; family Amaryllidaceae; genus Allium; species Allium cepa. Next base: position 623,150,135 of record CM060942.1, read on the forward strand.
TTTTTGAATTAATTAATTCGAAAATTTCTTGCTGTATTTGTTGTCTCGGCCCCCATTTGAATTAATACTGACCATATGTGACTTCGAGAAATTTTATGCAGAGATTTCTTTCCAAATTAGATTTTCTTTGACTTAATCAAAGACTTAATCAAAAGATACGAATTTTGTTCTTTAACTTCGGCTTGATTTCTGCACTGATTTGTACTTGCCATTGTCTTTGCATTCCCTACTGCACATTCACCTGTTTACTATATATGTGCATGTAACGACCCAGAATTTTAATTTATTAAAATTTGAATATTTAATTAATTTTAAATATTAAGAAGTGAATTTATAAGTCGAATAAATTTTTATTTGAATTTTTGGATTTTATTGGATAATTAAATCGATAATTTAATATGTTAAATTATGAAAATAATTGAAAATTGGGTTAAATATGATTGAAAATGATTTGTAATTTTTTTTTTATCATGTTAGAGTTAGAACGATATTTTAGAACTTTTAAAATCGAATTAAAAGTTAATTTGTGAAAATTGAATATTTTAATATTTAATCGACTAGTGAAAATAGCCAATTTTTGAACAGTCTCAGAATTGAACGAAACCAGTTCCATTGGATCCGTAATAGTTAGTTATTACCGGATTTCAATTTTCGTGTCAATCGGAGTTATCGTTTGATCGTGGCAGCTCGAAACGCATCGAATTATTTTTAATTTTAATTTGGCGAGTTAAAATAGCCATTTTTCAAAAAGTCTCGGATTTTGACGAAACCAGTTTCATCGGATCCGTAATGTGATATTATTGTAAGGTTTCAAATTTCGTGTCAATTGGATTTACCGTTTGTCCGATACAAATTAAAACGCCTAGAAAATCGCTTAAATCGGTTTAATTTAAATTGAACGTTTGTTGCCATAACTCGCACAGATGTCCGAATTAGCTTTCGAAACCTATTCCATTGTGTCCGGAACGCGGGGTAAACCCTAGGAACGTCAGTTTCGGCGCGTAAATCGGAGTTGAAAAATTTAAAATGAATAGTGTTTTCGTTTAAAATTCTATAAAAGGCCCCTCACATGTTCCCTTTGCAAAAAAATCATTCCAAACCCTAACCCTAATATCATAGCCGCCACCCCCATTTTCTAAGGCCAGAATTTGATTTCACTTCTTCCTCAATCACTCTCAATCCATCAAGAATTAGAAGAAGTGTTTAACATGAAAGTTGTTAAGCGTCTTGAGTACTTTAGATCCATACGGCGATGATGGGGTATGGCGCGACGTGGAGGGAGCCAGGGGGGTGCGTGGGCTGTTCACCTTCGTGCGTGAGCATCAAGGAGTGGCCGAGCATGGAGAGGTTAGGGCCGAACCTAGAGCAAGCTATGGCCTTCGACATGGAGGTAGTTGATCGATGTGTAGTGGCGTGAGGTGGCTCGAATTCCTAACCCTAAATTGATGCTATGGGTTCATGTGCGTTCGGCCTCTTTACTGGAGATGTGCGTGAGTTTGGGGAAGATAGAATGCACGGCTGAGATGGGTTGGTGTTGGATCCAAAGGCCTGGATTGCATAGGTTTAAAATTTGTTAGTTAATGTTGTAATTATTATATTAAAATTTGTGTAAACTTCAAAAATCAATAACTTTTTCATACGAGGTCGAAAACGCGCGAAACCAGTTGCGTTGGAATCGTATGGACGAACACTACGCGATGAAACTGGATTGGAGTCGTTTGGAGTTAGTGAGAATTTTGGATAAAATTAAACGTCCGTTTAATTTTATTCGAAATAAATCGCTAAAACGGAAATTGAAATCAAGGTGAGAACTTCTCACTCAATCGAATCAGTTTCGATTTATATTTTAAATAGTTAGATTTAAAATATTTGAATGCATGTTTGAATGATGATTGTTATCTATTGATTGTTAAAATAGACATTATGCGCCGTTAGTAAGCGGATGTTATTTATTAAAAACATATACCGCGAATATTTCATAAACAGTGAAATTGGTATTATATATAATATCAATATATATATATATTGGCATATGTATATATTGCAGTTGTTGATTCCCCGCATTTTTTAGCGGATGAGACCCTATTGCGCCGTCTATTAAGCGGATAATATTTAAATCCCATATACCGCGATAATTTCGTACTGGAGCGGAATTGGTATTGTGCTAATGTTTGTGGATGCAGGAAAAACAGGTTGGAGGGATCCAACTGGATTCCTCAACGGTATTTATTTGATTTCAGATATTTTGATATTTGATGGATTTTCATATCGATATATGATATCGTTGTTGTTGTGATTGACTATTTGGTATGTAGCATCATTGGACCAAATTTGGAATTTTAAAATGATTTCAAAGTGATTTTTGAAAGTATACGTTATAAAATATTTTTGGAATTGATTCATTTTAAAATAAATAAACGTATAATTTTTAAAGTTATAAAAATTATGATTTTTGAGAAATATAGTTAAAAAAAACTAATTTTTGAGAATATGATGCTAATGATTTTATAAAATAGTTTAATCGGGATTTTAGAATTATTGTGAACAGTTTAAATATAGGATTTATAAAATTTAATTATTTTATGAATCAAAAGGATGAAGTTTTTAAAGGAATTTAAATATGTTTTAAAGAATAATATAAATTGACTTATATTAAGAGATTTATAAATGGATATTTATAAATTGAAATATTGACATTATAAAACGAGTTTTTATAAGTGTTTGAATGAAGTGAAAATGAATTTTTGTAAATGAATGGAATTCATAAAATTATAAATGGTGAAGTTATAAATGAAATTTATAAATAGTAAGATTTATAGATTTTGTGAAATTATTAAAGAATATATTTGGATGAATAATTGAATCTTATAAGTTAAAAGATTTATAATTATGAAGTTCAAAGGAATGATTTTGCAAACAAATAAATTATAAGTGTTTAACTTATAATGTGAACTTTTGTTTTATAATTGAGTTATAAATCGAATAGGTTAATAAAGGAATTTATAAAAGGAAGTTGTTATAAAATAAATAGAAATGGAATTTATAAACGTTGTTTTATAAATTCGCAAATGACTTATGTTGATAAGTAAATTGTAGAAACCTATAAATGGAGTTATATTCACATTTTTGACTGTGAATAATCCTTTGAAATAAAATGAATAAAAGGATGAAATTTGTTAACAAAGAATATTCACGTTTTTGAATAGTGAATAATATGTTAAAGAAAATGTTTAGAATATGATATTTTAAACAGAATTAAAACGATCTAACGATGTTTTAAAATGTGTTGAGATTCGAAACCATAGATTTCAACATTTATTGTTGAAATAGACGTTTTCGAGAAATAAAAGGAAATGGTGGACTATAACACTGTTGTTATAGTAAATGATTTCCGAAAGGAAATATTTTGTATAGTATGGGATTTATATATCTATTTTAATTTCGAATCCCTATACTAGTGATTTTGGGTTGTCGTAACGATGTTTTACGCAACATTCGTTTTGGCCCAAATAAATATGTTTAAGAGAATGATTTCCTTAAAGAATGAAATATATACTTAATCTCGATTCAAGTGTATTGAATATTTTCCAAGTGTTGAAAATAAAATTGGTGAATTACTTATTTAATAAGTATGGAAATGTTTTCCAATATAAAGTGAATATTAGAGAATTTATCTTTTTGAAGATAAATTGAAATGGATAATTGAAATCGAATATTCATAGATATTTTGGATTATAAATTCACTAAGGAATTTATAAAGGAAAAGGAAATTTGATTAAAAATAAATATTGATTTATTTTTGAAGTATTGAAATTATATATCTATTGAAGATATTTTGGAAAATAAATAACTTGGAAAATTATTTGGAAACTGGTGATGTTGTGCATATCCATTGATAGTTCAATAACTGACTATCAATATTTCCCTTTGAATGGGTAATTGATGTGATTTGTTTGAATTTGAATGCCACACTTATTTTTGAATAAGCGCTCACTATTCGGGTTAACCGGGAAAGGACCATGGGGTCGTATAACCCATTCCGAATATGTGATACGTCGTTGTGAATTGCATTGAAGATCGGTGTTGAAGACCCGGTATTTGCGAGAGCGATAGGATGACCTGTCGATTGACTCTGCACCGAGTTGCTCCGGTATAGAGTTCTCCATATGTGATGGTGAATCCGATCAGGATCGTGAATATCCGGATTGCAAGGACTTCTTTGTAAGTGCCTTCGGTTTTGTTCGAGCCCGGAACAGACTTGTATGGATTGTATGTTTGACATTACAAATTGAGATATAAAGCCGATTTCATTCAAATATATTTCTGTTGGTGGCGAAGAATTTATTCTTTTAGCTTAACACCCTTCTCTGAGACGTACGAACTCAGAGGTTATGTAGTTGAATGTTATCAGCAATATATTCCTAATTTGGTAATGTGACATGCTGAGTGTTGCTGTAAATGATCATTGTGTTGATTATTTGTGATAGGATCGTTTATTTGATCGTCTATCCTGGTGATCATTTCTATGATCATTTGTTGACCCAAAGCATTGCTTTTGTATAAAGTATGTTTTTGTGGACGTGACTTCGTCGAGCCTCACACCCCGTGAATGGTCAAAACAGGAAAGATGCGGCAAGGTTATGAGGGGTATCGCCCTTTAGGATGTGTGCATTTCCTTCTGGAAAAGGGTGGTATCATGGTATGGAGCCCAGATACTTACTCATGTTGAAAACACTTTGTTATGATTGTGTGAATTGATTACGAGCGCTCGGTGAAAAGGTCCCAAAGGACCGGGGGATGGCATATTCGGTCAGTTGTTACTCAGTTAGGGGTAACCCGGCCTTGTGTTGGTAGAGATCCGGTTTGGTTCTCGGGGATGTCCATCCAGAGGCATTCTCATGTGGCAATGGGAAGTTCCTTAGCCTGATCATTCGTTGGAAATCCAAAGAAACAATACGAAACTTGTACGGTTTTAGTTGTATAACCTGCTATGGAATGTGGCGGTAACCTGCTATTGAACATAGTTAGCTATAGTAGGCATAGTTCGAAATGTCTATGCTGGCTAAGATTTATATTCTACTTTCGAAATAAATTTTTCTCTACACTATGCACTAATAATAATATCAAATGTTCTTTTAAATGCGTATCAAGCATCTTTGACTATCATAAGGATAAATCTCCTCCGATTCTGCGTTTGCATTGTGTGTGTGTGCGGGAGGCCTTATGGTAGTCTCATTTTCAAAAGCATTTCGAATTGACTTAAAAATATTCCTCTATTTTGATTTTAAAGATAAATAAACTGTTTTGAGTTCTCACACCAGTCACATGACTGACTCGGAGTTTATTGTTTTCCTTCCTAAACTCTGGGTGCCCACCAATTTCCACACGGGCAGTCAAGAGTTAGGTTTATCAGGATATTCTGGATATTCTGGAGTTGCTGGAGGCAAGATGGATGGCATGGCGTATTACTAGTTTATATAGCATTTCTTTTTCCGCTGCACTGTTTATTGTTGTGTTGTTGTTGTTGTACACTCTGATATGATGTAATGAAATGTAATGTATAAAATGTAATAACTGGTAGTTCTTTGTTTAAAGATTATTCATTTATTATTATATGTTGTTCCGCTGCGAATTGTGAGATTCTGATGTTGTTCTGTTGTTATCTTTCTATCTATTTTCTTCTCTCTATTTTCTATTTTTCTTTTCCCTCTATTTTCTATCTCTTCTATCTTTTCCCTCTTCTTCTTTCTTTTTTTCTTTTCTTAAATTCTTTTTAAAACCCTATTCTTTCTTAAAACCATAACATTTCGGGTTTTTGGCCTTCGATTTCTCGGCAGTCGATAAAGTGAGTATCGATGTTGAATTTTCGAAAGTCGAAAATTTTCGGGGCGTTACATTTGGTATCAGAGCATATGGTTAAGCGACAACCATGGTTCTGTTGGGTGTTACTCATTAGAGATAGAGTCAGTAGTACTCTAGAATGAATTTGAGTGTAATAATAGCTATGAGAGCGTATTTGTTAGTGAGTATGAAATTGTTTTATATTGTGATGATTGGTTTATTGAGTGGCATATGAACTTTCGTCAGCGTGGTCCGCAAGACTATGCCGAAAGGGTTTCTAAACACTTGTATAGAACAATTCGGCACAATATTGATTTTAAAATTGGGTAAATAAAATAATTTTACCTTGAGTATATTTTATATATAAAGAAATAATTTTTTAGAATTATTAAAGTGAATATAAGTTGATTGTTTAGTTGTTTAAATAATCTAAATAAAAGAATAATTGTATAAGTAAAAGAATTATAAGAATTGAATTATAATTAAAGTAATTTGCAATTATGAAATAAACTTATATATATAACAAGTGAAACTATATGGATATGAGTTATAAATAAAAATGAATTTAAAGTTAAATGGAAATTTACTTTAGAATTGGAATCTGAATTGATTTATAAGTTGGAATTTAAGTTAAGTAAAAATAAGTGATGTTTGTAAATGAAGTATAACTTAAGAGATCAAAGTAAAATTAATAAAGTTAAGTGATGAATATAAACTTGAGTTATATAAATGAATTGAATTAATGAATTGAATGTTAATCAATTAAATGTAAATAATTGATATGGAATAATGAATGTAAGTGAAATTCATTAAAATCTAATGTTATTGGAAGTTGAATAAAAATCAATTTAATTAAACCAAATTGAATGAATATAAGCAAAGGAATTTTGTTGCAATTAATAAACATTGATTCTTATATGGTTGTTAGTTAGTTGATTGTATATAATTCATTGAATTAATGAAATTGGAAGCTAAAGTAATAGGAAATTCAATTTGAAGTTGAATGAATCTTAAATAAGATTGAATTTGATTTGGAAGTGAACCAACTTGAATATGAATTAGTGAATATAAACTAATTGAAAATGAATGTTAGTAAAAACATCCACTGTTAATAAAAAAAATGTGATTAAATTGAAAACCCAATTCATTGAATATTAATGAGAATATGAATGAATATTTATGATTATGAATGGTAGTTGGTTGATGTTTGCATTTGTTGCTTTAGTTGCATTTGCTATGTTGACATATATAGTTATTATGTTACTATATGTTGTATATTGATACTATTGTCTATATGCATGTTCTCATGTTGTTTGTTGAGTGATTAGTAGGTGCGGATCGCGTTTGCTTCGCATTTGGAGCTCGCTTTCGCGCTATATTAGCCGTATATGCTTGCTAATAAAATATAAGGTACATATCTCGGATTACATACCGTACTTTTACACTTTTTCCCTTCAGGATGCCTCATTACTTGATCAGATGTATATTTGTGATATATATACTGTCATTTTTTTTTTCGGATCGAGCCGCGCAAAGGAGACTATGGCGAATTTTTCCGAAAATTTAAGGCGTTAGAAAAATTTAGAGAAAATTGAGAAAGTTTTGAAAATTTTAATTTTGATTTAGAATTGAAAGTTAAACAATAGTAGTTGTTTTTTAAAAGATAACTAAGTATGATTTGAAAACTTAGTAAGTTATTATAAGAAGTTTAACTATGAATTTTGGAAAAAAGTTAATAAATTCTATAACCTTTCTTACTTAATAATTTCGAGGACGAAATTCTTTTAAGGGGGGAAGATTGTAACGACCCAGAATTTTAATTTATTAAAATTTGAATATTTAATTAATTTTAAATATTAAGAAGTGAATTTATAAGTCGAATAAATTTTTATTTGAATTTTTGGATTTTATTGGATAATTAAATCGATAATTTAATATGTTAAATTATGAAAATAATTGAAAATTGGGTTAAATATGATTGAAAATGATTTGTAAATTTTTTTTTATCATGTTAGAGTTAGAACGATATTTTAGAACTTTTAAAATCGAATTAAAAGTTAATTTGTGAAAATTGAATATTTTAATATTTAATCGACTAGTGAAAATAGCCAATTTTTGAACAGTCTCAGAATTGAACAAAACCAGTTCCATTGGATCCGTAATAGTTAGTTATTACCGGATTTCAATTTTCGTGTCAATCGGAGTTATCGTTTGATCGTGGCAGCTCGAAACGCATCGAATTATTTTTAATTTTAATTTGGCGAGTTAAAATAGCCATTTTTCAAAAAGTCTCGGATTTTGACGAAACCAGTTTCATCGGATCCGTAATGTGATATTATTGTAAGGTTTCAAATTTCGTGTCAATTGGATTTACCGTTTGTCCGATACAAATTAAAACGCCTAGAAAATCGCTTAAATCAGTTTAATTTAAATTGAACGTTTGTTGCCATAACTCGCACAGATGTCCGAATTAGCTTTCGAAACCTGTTCCATTGTGTCCGGAACGCGGGGTAAACCCTAGGAACGTCAGTTTCGGCGCGTAAATCGGAGTTGAAAAATTTAAAATGAATAGTGTTTTCGTTTAAAATTCTATAAAAGGCCCCTCACATGTTCCCTTTGCAAAAAAATCATTCCAAACCCTAACCCTAATATCATAGCCGCCACCCCCATTTTCTAAGGCCAGAATTTGATTTCACTTCTTCCTCAATCACTCTCAATCCATCAAGAATTAGAAGAAGTGTTTAACATGAAAGTTGTTAAGCGTCTTGAGTACTTTAGATCCATACGGTGATGATGGGGTATGGCGCGACGTGGAGGGAGCCAGGGGGGTGCGTGCGTGGGCTGTTCACCTTCGTGCGCGAGCATCAAGGAGTGGCCGAGCATGGAGAGGTTAGGGCCGAACCTAGAGCAAGCTATGGCCTTCGACATGGAGGTAGTTGATCGATGTGTAGTGGCGTGAGGTGGCTCGAATTCCTAACCCTAAATTGATGCTATGGGTTCATGTGCGTTCGGCCTCTTTACTGGAGATGTGCATGAGTTTGGGGAAGATAGAATGCACGGCTGAGATGGGTTGGTGTTGGATCCAAAGGTCTGGATTGCATAGGTTTAAAATTTGTTAGTTAATGTTGTAATTATTATATTAAAATTTGTGTAAACTTCAAAAATCAATAACTTTTTCATACGAGGTCGAAAACGCGCGAAACCAGTTGCGTTGGAATCGTATGGACGAGCACTACGCGATGAAATTGGATTGGAGTTGTTTGGAGTTAGTGAGAATTTTGGATAAAATTAAACGTCCGTTTAATTTTATTCGAAATAAATCGCTAAAACGGAAATTGAAATCAAGGTGAGAACTTCTCACTCAATCGAATCAGTTTCGATTTATATTTTAAATAGCTAGATTTAAAATATTTGAATGCATGTTTGAATGATGATTGTTATCTATTGATTGTTAAAATAGACATTATGCGCCGTTAGTAAGCGGATGTTATTTATTAAAAACATATACCGCGAATATTTCATAAACAGTGAAATTGGTATTATATATAATATCAATATATATATATATTGGCATATGTATATATTGCAGTTGTTGATTCCCCGCATTTTTTAGCGGATGAGACCCTATTGCGCCGTCTATTAAGCGAATAATATTTAAATCCCATATACCGCGATAATTTCGTACTGGAGCGGAATTGGTATTGTGCTAATGTTTGTGGATGCAGGAAAAACAGGTTGGAGGGATCCAACTGGATTCCTCAACAGTATTTATTTGATTTCAGATATTTTGATATTTGATGGATTTTCATATCGATATATGATATCGTTGTTGTCGTGATTGACTATTTGGTATGTAGCATCATTGGACCAAATTTGGAATTTTAAAATGATTTCAAAGTGATTTTTGAAAGTATACGTTATAAAATATTTTTGGAATTGATTCATTTTAAAATAAATAAACGTATAATTTTTAAAGTTATAAAAATTATGATTTTTGAGAAATATAGTTAAAAAAAACTGATTTTTGAGAATATGATGCTAATGATTTTATAAAATAGTTTAATCGGGATTTTAGAATTATTGTGAACAGTTTAAATATAGGATTTATAAAATTTAATTATTTTATGAATCAAAAGGATGAAGTTTTTAAAGGAATTTAAATATGTTTTAAAGAATAATATAAATTGACTTATATTAAGAGATTTATAAATGGATATTTATAAATTGAAATATTGACATTATAAAATGAGTTTTTATAAGTGTTTGAATGAAGTGAAAATGAATTTTTGTAAATGAATGGAATTCATAAAATTATAAATGGTGAAGTTATAAATGAAATTTATAAATAGTAAGATTTATAGATTTTGTGAAATTATTAAAGAATATATTTGGATGAATAATTGAATCTTATAAGTTATAAGATTTATAATTATGAAGTTCAAAGGAACGATTTTGCAAACAAATAAATTATAAGTGTTTAACTTATAATGTGAAATTTTGTTTTATAATTGAGTTATAAATCGAATAGGTTAATAAAGGAATTTATAAAAGGAAGTTGTTATAAAATAAATAGAAATGGAATTTATAAACGTTGTTTTATAAATTCGCAAATGACTTATGTTGATAAGTAAATTGTTGAAACCTATAAATGGAGTTATATTCACATTTTTGACTGTGAATAATCCTTTGAAATAAAATGAATAAAAGGATGAAATTTGTTAACAAAGAATATTCACGTTTTTGAATAGTAAATAATATGTTAAAGAAAATGTTTAGAATATGATATTTTAAACAGAATTAAAACGATCTAACGATGTTTTAAAATGTGTTGAGATTCGAAACCATAGTATTCTCATTTATTGTTGAAATAGACGTTTTCGAGAAATAAAAGGAAATGGTGGACTATAACACTGTTGTTATAGTAAATGATTTTCGAAAGGAAATGTTTTGTATAGTATTGGGATTTATATATCTATTTTAATTTCGAATCCCTATACTAGTGATTTTGGGTTGTCGTAACGATGTTTTACGCAACATTCGTTATGGCCCAAATAAATATGTTTAAGAGAATGATTTCCTTAAAGAATGAAATATATACTTAATCTCGATTCAAGTGTATTGAATATTTTCCAAGTGTTGAAAATAAAATTGGTGAATTACTTATTTAATAAGTATGGAAATGTTTTCCAATATAAAGTGAATATTAGAGAATTTATCTTTTTGAAGATAAATTGAAATGGATAATTGAAATCGAATATTCATAGATATTTTGGATTATAAATTCACTAAGGAATTTATAAAGGAAAAGGAAATTTGATTAAAAATAAATATTGATTTATTTTTGAAGTATTGAAATTATATATCTAGTGAAGATATTTTGGAAACTAAATAACTTGGAAAATTATTTGGAAACTGGTGATGTTGTGCATATCCATTCATAGTTCAATAACTGACTATCAATATTTCCCTTTGAATGGGTAATTGATGTGATTTGTTTGAATTTGAATGCCACACTTATTTTTGAATAAGCGCTCACTATTCGGGTTAACCGGGAAAGGACCATGGGGTCGTATAACCCATTCCGAATATGTGATACGTCGTTGTGAATTGCATTGAAGATCGGTGTTGAAGACCCGGTATTTGCGAGAGCGATAGGATGACCTGTCGATTGACTCTGCACCGAGTTGCTCCGGTATAGAGTTCTCCATATGTGATGGTGAATCCGATCAGGATCGTGAATATCCGGATTGCAAGGACTTCTTTGTAAGTGCCTTCGGTTTTGTTCGAGCCCGGAACAGACTTGTATGGATTGTATGTCTGACATTACAAATTGAGATATAAAGCCGATTTCATTCAAATATATTTCTGTTGGTGGCGAAGAATTTATTCTTTTAGCTTAACACCCTTCTCTGAGACGTACGAACTCAGAGGTTATGTAGTTGAATGTTATCAGCAATATATTCCCAATTTGGTAATGTGACATGCTGAGTGTTGCTGTAAATGATCATTGTGTTGATTATTTGTGATAGGATCGTTTATTTGATCGTCTATCCTGGTGATCATTTCTATTATCATTTGTTGACCCAAAGCATTGCTTTTGTATAAAGTATGTTTTTGTGAACGTGACTTCGTCGAGCCTCACACCCCGTGAATGGTCAAAACAGGAAAGATGCGGCAAGGTTATGAGGGGTAGCGCCCTTTAGGATGTGTGCATTTCCTTCTGGAAAAGGGTGGTATCATGGTATGGAGCCCAGATACTTACTCATGTTGAAAACACTTTGTTATGATTGTGTGAATTGATTACGAGCGCTCGGTGAAAAGGTCCCAAAGGACCGGGGGATGGCATATTCGGTCAGTTGTTACTCAGTTAGGGGTAACCCGGCCTTGTGTTGGTAGAGATCCGGTTTGGTTCTCGGGGATGTCCATCCAGAGGCATTCTCATGTGGCAATGGGAAGTTCCTTGGCCTGATCATTCGTTGGAAATCCAAAGAAACAATACGAAACTTGTACGGTTTTAGTTGTATAACCTGCTATGGAATGTGGTGGTAACCTGCTATTGAACATAGTTAGCTATAGTAGGCATAGTTCGAAATGTCTATGCTGGATAAGATTTATATTCTACTTTTGAAATAAATTTTTCTCTACACTATGCACTAATAATAATATCAAATGTTCTTTTAAATGCGTATCAAGCATCTTTGACTATCATAAGGATAAATCTCCTCCGATTCTGCGTTTGCATTGTGTGTGTGTGCGGGAGGCCTTATGGTAGTCTCATTTTCAAAAGCATTTCGAATTGACTTAAAAATATTCCTCTATTTTGATTTTAAAGATAAATAAACTGTTTTGAGTTCTCACACCAGTCACATGACTGACTTGGAGGTTATTGTTTTCCTTCCTAAACTCTGGGTGCCCACCAATTTCCACACGGGCAGTCAAGAGTTAGGTTTATCAGGATATTCTGGATATTCTGGAGTTGCTGGAGGCAAGATGGATGGCATGGCGTATTACTAGTTTATATAGTATTTCTTTTTCCGCTGCACTGTTTATTGTTGTGTTGTTGTTGTTGTACACTCTGATATGATGTAATGAAATGTAATGTATAAAATGTAATAACTGGTAGTTCTTTGTTTAAAGATTATTCATTTATTATTATATGTTGTTCCGCTGCGAATTGTGAGATTCTGATGTTGTTCTGTTGTTATCTTTCTATCTATTTTCTTCTCTCTATTTTCTATTTTTCTTTTCCCTCTATTTTCTATCTCTTCTATCTTTTCCCTCTTCTTCTTTCTTTTTTTCTTTTCTTAAATTCTTTTTAAAACCCTATTCTTTCTTAAAACCATAACATTTCGGGTTTTTGGCCTTCGATTTCTCGGCAGTCGATAAAGTGAGTATCGATGTTGAATTTTCGAAAGTCGAAAATTTTCGGGGCGTTACAGTGCATATATACAAATGTATGTGTGTATGCATATATTTTCGGGTTTGTACTTGGATTTGAACTGCTTCATGTTATGTTGATCTTGATTTGGAGCTGCCACTGACTTCTTTGTTGTAACTTGAAACTGTTTTGACAATTCGAATTTCACTTGCATACTCCATGTTGCATTATCACTGTGTTGCATTGTAGCTCCATCTTGACTTGGACTTTTTCACTGTATCAGATGCTACACTTGTTCATGTATTCAACTGTTGCAGTTGAGTTTGTTTCCACTGCTTCATCATGTTGTATTCATCCCTGTACATGTGCACAGAGTTTGTTGTTGCACTCGATGTTTGTAGCTTCACTGTGTTTACTGTTGCAGTGGTTTGTCTGACCTTGTATGCTTCAAGTTGCCTTGAGTTGAACCTATCTTGCGTTTGACCTTGTTTGTGACTTTTGTACATTGTGCTATGTTGTTGTATTTGCATTGTGTTGCTGATTTTGGTCGAGACTTTGTTTGTTGCAGTTTGTCACTGTAATTGCTGTTACATTACTTCACACTGTTGCATTTGTTCATGTAGCTCACTGTGTTGCATTGTACTGCCTTTGTGTTGTTCACCATGTTGCATACATGTTTTTATGCTTTGTGACATTCGGGTTTGTTGTGTACTTGTCTACTGCAGTTTCATTGTGACTCGACTGTGTTTTGTCTCTGTTTGCTTGGTAGCAGCTATGTAGTTGCTCTGCATCACTATATATATATATTCTCTGTTTGGTATTGGTGCAGTTTCCATTACTGTTGTGCCTTCGGGAGTTTGCACTGCTTCATGTTGAATTCATTGAAGTATTGATTGCTCTTGTTGATAACGCACACGAGTTGGCGAGGCAGTGCACACGTGTATACATGTACACGTGTGTATTGCAGCCACTCACGATTATCTGTAAGAACACTGATATGCACAGATATTACACAATCAAAGATGATGACAATAACCCATGTATCTGAGACACAAACAAATTTTTATTTTTGCAAATTCAAATTTGTTTGTTTTCAGATTACTGTTGTAGTTGCTAATTATACAGGTACACAGGAGACAGGACAAGAAGTGGAGCTGGATAATGCAGATAGATGTAGATGTGCAGACAGAGTGAAAAAAACTGAGTGTTGAGTGTTGTAGTGTAAAAAGTATGAACTGGTGTATGTATATATAGAGAGAGCTGAAAACTTTGTATTGTTTAAGTGTTGTAATAAAATATTATATTGAATAAAAAAAATACCGGTTGAATTATATAAATTCTGTGCAATAGTATAATTATTCAATATGAATATTTCTTCCTTTCTGTATATAGTCCAAACTGCAAACACATATATATATTGATATATATTTTGTTATCATCAAACAAAAAATCACATCAAACAATCTCCCCCTTTTGATGATGACAAACATATATATTAAAGATTTTGAAATGCTAATACATGTGTTTGAGCATGAAATGTTTTAGCTCCCCCTATTTGAATGCTCCCCCTACAACCAAGACCACTCCCTATTTAGAAGATAACAAAAATTACTGATGAATGAACGAACTAAGGAAAATTATCTAACAACATTAAACAAATATTGTTGAAGTATTCCAAAAGATATTTACTTCCTTATCAAAATCTAGTTCTTTTCTCCCCCTTTTGGCATTATCAAAAGACTGACAAACAACAATGGAACATTAGGAACAAAAAATAATATATCATAACGAGATAACAACTTCCACATTGTAGAGAATGGATCGATGATTGGTTTAAGAAGAGAGATATTTTAACATTAATTTGACATTTTAAGCACAAAAAAATAAGCACTGCATAACCACGCATAACCATAAGGACTTTTAAATGGAATTAGCAGTTACTTATTAGTCTAAGCATCCGGACTTTTAAGTGAGACCAGAATACTTAGTTACCATACTCCATCCATGCATAACCATAAGGACTTTTAAATGAGAATGGAGTAATGATAAAAATAATTCACTCACATGCTCCATCCATGCATAACCATAAGGACGTTTAAATGAGAATGGATGCGTGAGAGTTATTATTATTTATTATTATAATTGTATATATATATATATTTTTTTTATTTATTTTTTTTATTTTTATTTTTTTATAAATAATTCATTCTTCTTATTTTACAAAACCATTATGAACGATAGAAAGATGGTAGAAATAGAAATGATCGTGGAATAAGTTACCAAGTTAATTATATTATGTAATATCCAGTACTGAATACCATATTCGAATCAATCTTTGGATAATATCCAAAACTGGTTTGAAACCTAGAAATTTAAGTTGAAAATATATATCCAAGAATATTTCAACAAAGAAAATGAAAAATGGTTAGTCAATTTCTATAATCCCCAAATCCAAACGTAATCTGGAAAATCTTTCTTCTGGGAGGGGTTTTGTGAAAATATCAGCAAGTTGAGTCTCAGTTGAAATATATTCAATGCAAATGTCTTCCTTAGTAATGTGATCTCTAAGAAAGTGGTGTCTCACATCAATGTGTTTTGTGCGTGAATGATGAACAGGATTATTTGATAAGTCTATTGCACTTTTACTGTCACATTTTAATGGAACTTGTTTATAAACTAAGCCAAAATCAGAAAGAGTTTGCATCATCCATAAAATTTGAGCACAACAACTCCCTAAAGCAATATATTCTGCTTTAGTGGTGGATAATGCAACACAGTTTTGTTTTCGACTTGACCATGAAACTAACGAGTGTCCTAGCATAAAACATGTTCCACTAGTGCTTTTCCTGTCAACCAATGAACCAGCATAATCAGCATCAGAATAGCCAACTAAATCAAAATTTTCACAAGAAGGATACCATAACTCAAGTTTGTTTGTGTGTGAAAGATATCTCAAAATTCGTTTAGTGGCTTTCAAATGAGATTCTTTAGGATTAGATTGAAAACGTGCACACAGACACACAGAGAACATAATATCAGGTCTAGAAGCAGTAAGATAGAGAAGTGAACCAATTATCCCTCGATATTTCTTCTGATCAACAGCACTTCCTTTCTCGTCTTTGTCCAACTTTGTTGATGGGCTCATAGGAGTTCTCAATGGTTTGGAGTTCTCAACTCCAAATTTCTTCAACAGTTCCAACACATACTTGGATTGTGAAATGAAAATGCCATCACTGCTTTGCTTGATTTGAAATCCAAGAAAATATTTCAATTCTCCAACCAAGCTCATCTCGAATTTAGCCTGCATGACTTGTTCAAATTTCTCGCACAAGAGTTCATTAGTAGCACCATAAATGATATCATCTACATAAATCTGAACAATCAAAAAAATCACTTCCTTTATGTAATAGAAACAGTGTTGTGTCAGCACTCCCCTTTTTAAAGCCATTTTCCAAAAGATATGTACAAAGGCAGTCATACCAAGCTCTAGGAGCTTGCTTAAGACCATATAATGCTTTTTCAAGTTTATACACATGATTTGGAAAATCGTGATTTTCAAAACCGGGGGGTTGTTCAACAAAAACCTCTTCTTTCAAATCACCATTTAGAAAAGCACTTTTTACATCCATTTGTTTAAGTTTGAAACCTTTATAACAAGCAAAGCTTAGCAAAATCCTAATGGCTTCTAACCTAGCAACTGGAGCAAATGTTTCATCAAAATCTATGCCTTCTATTTGGTTATATCCTTTTGCGACCAACCTAGCTTTGTTTCTAATTACATTTCCTGATTCATCAAGTTTGTTTTTGAACACCCATTTAGTTCCTACAATTGGATAGTCATTTGGCCTAGGAACTAATTTCCAAACTTTATTTCTCTCAAATTGATTAAGTTCATCTTGCATTGCTAGAATCCAACTTTCATCATTAAGAGCCATTTCAACAGAATCAGGTTCAATTTCAGAAATAAAACCACTATTACAACAAAACGCACACAAATTTTTATCAAATGAAGAGCGAGTGCGTATACCTTCCGTAGGATCTCCTATAACCAATTCAGGAGGATGATTGGTTTTGAACTTCAATCTATCAGCATCAACAGTCCTACTTTCACCTTGCTCACTAGATGTTCCTTCTTTAATGCCTTCATGATCTACCCCATCATCAATCGTTTTTTCAGTCATCCTTTCCAGATCAGATTCATCAAATTTCACATTGATTGATTCAACAATTGTCTTTGTTCGTTTGTTGTATATCCTGTAAGCCTTGCTCCTGGTTGAATAGCCCATGAAAATTCCCTCATCGGCCTTTGATTCAAATTTTCCAAGTTGATCACCTGTGTTAAGAATGAAACAAGGGCATCCAAAAACACGAAAGTAAGAGATGTTAGGTTTCCTTTCATGCCACACTTCATAAGACGTTTTGCCAAGTATTGGTCTAATCATTACTCTATTCATTACGTAGCACGAAGTATTCACCGCCTCTGCCCAAAAAGTTAGAGGTAGTTTATACTCACTCAACATGGATCTAGCCAATTCTTGCAATGTACGATTTTTCCTTTCAACCACCCCATTTTGTTGAGGTGTTCGTGGAGCAGAAAATTCATGTTTTAAACCATTTTCTTCACAAAAGTTTTCAAATTCCGAATTTTCAAATTCGCCTCCATGATCACTTCTTAAAGTTTTAATTGAAACTCCTTTTTCATTTTGAACAAGTTTAGCAAATTTTGAAAAATAATCAAAAGATTCAGACTTTTTGGCTAAGAAATAAACCCATGTAAATCTAGAATAATCGTCAACCAATACATAACAATAACGTTTTCCATTCAAGCTTGCAATTTCATTTGGTCCAAATAAGACCATATGAATTAATTCGAGGACCCTTGATGTGCTAACAATGTTTTTAGGGCGAAATGATGATCGACTAAGCTTGCCCAAGGAACATGCTTTACACACTTTGTTATCTTTAAATTTCTGATGTGGTAACCCTCTGACTAATTCTTTCATTTCAAGATTTTTTAAGAGACTCATGCTAGCATGTCCAAGTCTCCTATGCCACAAAGATGCCTCTTCGTCAGTGGCTACCAAACATCTGGAAAGATTTAGATTGTCAAACGAAAGTGAGTAGACATTTCCTTTTCTTTTGCCCATAAAAACTATGTTATTAGAAGTTTTATCAATGATCTTGCAAGTATCACTATCAAAAACCACATTCATACCTTTGTCACATAGTTGGCTAATAGAAATGAGATTGTGATGCAAATTATCAACGTATAAAACATTAGTCAATGAAAAAGTACCGTTACTTATTTCACCTTTCCCAATAATCTTACACTTGCTATTGTCTCCCATGATCACATTTCCACCTCTAAAATTCTCTAGGCTAAGGAACTTAGATTTATCACCTGTCATATGTCTATAACAACCTGAGTGTAGAAACCATTCTTGTTGCTCCTTAGCCCGCCAACAGACCTACATAAAGAGAGAGAAGGATGACCTAGAGAAACTCTTAGGTCCAATGATATTAGTAACTGAAGCATTGTGAATAAACAATCCCTTTGGAACCCAAACTTGTTTTGTCCTTTCATTTTTGTTCCTATAGACATGAAATTTGTTTGTAGAATTCTTAGGAACCCAAACTTGTATAAATTTTGTGTTCTTGTTCCTATGGCTACAATTTTCAACACGATGTCCAATTTCACTTCTAACAAAGATACTCTTACCTTTTGCACAGTCATCAACCTGTGTTTTCCCAAAACCTAGTCCTTTTCTGTTATTAGCAAAGAGTTGATTTCCCAATAACATGTTAAATGATTTTTCTCCTCTTGAAAAGTTATTCAGAGATTTCTCAAGATTTCGGACTTTGGTTTTTAGTGTTGTGTTTTCAGTTACAAGTGTGGTGCATCTATTTATAAAATCCTTTTTCCTAGTGTCAATGGTTTCCTTAAGACTTGAGTTTTCTTTTTCAAGATTGTCGAAGCTATTCTTAAGTCTTGATATCTCTGAATCTAAAATTTTACATTTTTTACAGTCTAGGTTCTGAATATTTTCAAGTTCAGTTTCTAACCTAGTATTCTCATGAAAAAGTTCTCTCCTGTCAGACTTCAATTTTTCAATTTTAGTTTCAAGAGTATCAATTGTATTAGTAAGATCATAACACATCAAAACAAGTTCTTTATAAGAATAGTCACGTACCTCACTGGATTCCTCTGAACTTGTTTCTGAATCTGATTTTCCCATAAGACATAAGTTAGCCTCTTCTGAGCTATTATCCGAAACTTCTTCTCCTTCTTCATCATCCCAAGTTGCTGCAAAGGCCTTCTTCTTCTTTTTCTTTCCTTTGTTGTTTTTGAGAAGTGGACATTTTTGTTTGAAGTGGCCAGGCTTTTTGCAGTCAAAGCATGTCAATTCATTATCGGAATTGTCAGAATCTTTTGACCTATTACTACTTGTTTTCTTCTTGCGTGGCCTGAATTTTGACCATTTTCTAAGATTATTGACAGCCATCGCAAGCTCTTCAATTGGATCTTCTTCTTCTTCATCGCTTTCTTCTTTGCTCTTCAAGGCAATTGTCTTCTTTTTCGATTCGGAGTTGTTACGTTCCTCCTTTGCCTTTAGCTCAAGCTCATATGTCATCAAGTTTCCGATCAACTCCTCCATGCTTAGTTTACTCAGATCTTTCGATTCTTGTATTGCCGTGACTTTTGCCTCAAAGTTCATTGGTAAGACTCGCAGTATCTTCCGCACAAGCTCTACTTCAGTGAAGACCTTCCCAAGCGCTCTAGCATTGTACACCAAAGTTGAAAATCGTCCAAACATATCCTTTATGCTCTCGCCTTTTTCCATCACAAAGTTTTCGTATTCATTGCTAAATAGATCTAGACGTGACTCCTTGACTTGAGAAGTTCCTTCGTGTGTCACCTCCAAAGTGTGCCAAATTTCCTGTGTTGTTGTACAATGAGAAATTCTATTAAATTCATTTTTATCAAGAGCACAGATCAAAGCGTTCATTGCTTTGGCATTTGTAGTTTTTAGTTTCTTATCGTTAGCATCCCACCTATCCTTAGGTTTAGGAATCTCAGTATCACCAATAACTATAGTGGGAGACTTATAGCCAGTTTCAATAATATCCCAAACATCATAATCGACAGAACTAAGATAAATACTCATCCTAACTTTCCAATAAGCATAATCATTCCCATTAAACATGGGTGGCCTAGCAATAGACTGCCCCTCAGAAAAAGCATTATTTGGTGGATTCATGACTCTAGAGTTAAAGTAAAATACCTAGCTCTGATACCACTTGTAGGATCTAGATTAACCCTAGAGGGGGGGTGAATAGGGTTATAGCAAATTTTTCCGAATTAAACACAGAAACAAACTGCAGAAATAAATACGCTGAAAAATAAATCACACACAAAATTTACCTAGCTTCGGCAACCCCTGCCTACTGCTGCATCCCCAGATTTCTATTAGATTTAAACAGTTTCCCGCTTACAAACACTCCAACAGACTTGCAAACCCTGCTACCGCCTATAGAGTTTTGCAAACTCGCAAACCCTGCTAACTGGACTAACTCTAACTAGACAATCTGACAACACCTAAACCCTAGGTGATGATTTACCATGTTTTATTTTAAAAAAAATCAGACAAATAAAACAACTTTTAAAGAAAAAAAAAATTAAACAACAAATAACCCCTTAAACCCTAATTAAAAAAATAAAGCCTCTTTATAAAACAAGCCGGCCCAATCTAGCCCGTTATCTTCTTTTGTTTGTTTTGCTCAAAACAGCCCGGTTCCTTTCATGACAATGGCGGCTTCCTTCTTTTCTTTACAAATCAGAGATTTGTCCCCTTACGAAAATTAGGGCTTTGAAATGAGCAGCCGATAGTTGATCGTATGATTGATTTGGCTTCTCTCTTTGTCGATCGATTATTCCTCTGAGTTGCTCATTGCTGTTTGATTGAGTTCGTCATTTGTTTTGGTATGTATTTTCTCTTTTTGCTTTTCTGGTTTTGGCTTGTTCGAACTCGATTGTTCTGTTGTCTATGATGATTTCTTGGGGTGTATTTATAGGGTTGAAACCCTGATTAACCACTGTCAGATTTGATCGTTGATTATTTTCCTGAATTTGTTCTGGATTTGGAGTATTCCTTTCTTGATTTGATTTCGAATTATTGCTGTCCATATTTGTTTTCGAATTAATTAATTCGAAAATTTCTTGCTGTATTTGTTGTCTCGGTCCCCATTTGAATTAATACTGACCATATGTGACTTCGAGAAATTTTATGCAGAGATTTCTTTCCAAATTAGATTTTCTTTGACTTAATCAAAGACTTAATCAAAAGATACGAATTTTGTTCTTTAACTTCGGCTTGATTTCTGCACTGATTTGTACTTGCCATTGTCTTTGCATTCCCTACTGCACATTCACCTGTTTACTATATATGTGCATATATACAAATGTATGTGTGTATGCATATATTTTCGGGTTTGTACTTGGATTTGAACTGCTTCATGTTATGTTGATCTTGATTTTGGAGCTGCCACTGACTTCTTTGTTGTAACTTGAAACTGTTTTGACAATTCGAATTTCACTTGCATACTCCATGTTGCATTATCACTGTGTTGCATTGTAGCTCCATCTTGACTTGGAATTTTTCACTGTATCAGATGCTACACTTGTTCATGTATTCAACTGTTGCAGTTGAGTTTGTTTCCACTGCTTCATCATGTTGTATTCATCCCTGTACATGTGCACAGAGTTTGTTGTTGCACTCGATGTTTGTAGCTTCACTGTGTTTACTGTTGCAGTGGTTTGTCTGACCTTGTATGCTTCAAGTTGCCTTGAGTTGAACCTATCTTGGGTTTGACCTTGTTTGTGACTTTTGTGCATTGTGCTATGTTGTTGTATTTGCATTGTGTTGCTGATTTTGGTCGAGACTTTGTTTGTTGCAGTTTGTCACTGTAATTGCTGTTACATTACTTCACACTGTTGCATTTGTTCATGTAGCTCACTGTGTTGCATTGTACTGCCTTTGTGTTGTTCACCATGTTGCATACATGTTTTTATGCTTTGTGACATTCGGGTTTGTTGTGTACTTGTCTACTGCAGTTTCATTGTGACTCGACTGTGTTTTGTCTCTGTTTGCTTGGTAGCAGCTATGTAGTTGCTATGCATCACTATATATATATATATATATTCTCTGTTTGGTATTGGTGCAGTTTCCATTACTGTTGTGCCTTCGGGAGTTTGCACTGCTTCATGTTGAATTCATTGAAGTATTGATTGCTCTTGTTGATAACGCACACGAGTTGGCGAGGCAGTGCACACGTGTATACATGTACACGTGTGTATTGCAGCCACTCACGATTATCTGTAAGAACACTGATATGCACAGATATTACACAATCAAAGATGATGACAATAACCCATGTATCTGAGACACAAACAAATTTTTATTTTTGCAAATTCAAATTTGTTTGTTTTCAGATTACTGTTGTAGTTGCTAATTATACAGGTACACAGGAGACAGGACAAGAAGTGGAGCTGGATAATGCAGATAGATGTAGATGTGCAGACAGAGTGAAAAAAACTGAGTGTTGAGTGTTGTAGTGTAAAAAGTATGAATTGGTGTATGTATATATAGAGAGAGCTGAAAACTTTGTATTGTTTAAGTGTTGTAATAAAATATTATATTGAATAAAAAAAATACTGGTTGAATTATATAAATTCTGTGCAATAGTATAATTATTCAATATGAATATTTCTTCCTTTCTGTATATAGTCCAAACTGCAAACACATATATATATTGATATATATTTTGTTATCATCAAACAAAAAATCACATCAAACAGACCCAACTCCCGTGAGTTGGCATATATGACTAAAACAGGAGCTATACCGGGCTACACAAAGGGTCGCACCCTTTCATCGAGCATGCTCCATCGGAAACCATTCTATTACTGTTGTGATTCGATTCGGTGGCGCCACTTTGATTCGGGGGTATTGTTCGAGGTGGGCGGAAGCTGCTGGCTTGCCGTCACCACCGGTCCGGGAGTGCAAACGGTGTATCCGCGTGCCGTGTCATATCCTTATATCGAGCCCACTACGATTCTGGTTTTAAAGATCTGACCGCGTTAAGGTTCACCATCCCCTTAACGCTATTTTCTATATGATTATACTTTACTGATTAGACACTACCGTATATAGCGTATATTACTACATAGTAAATAGTTTAACGGATCCTTAGAGAATGGGCGGTCCCAAGCATCCTTTAAGTTACTGATGCATTTTGTTACCGTTCATTTGAGTTGATTTACAGTTTATAAGTATTTATGCCCTTACTCGAGTGTTTTGTGTTTTTCTTTACGCTCGAGTCAGATTGATTGAGTTAGAATTCAAGATTCACCTTCGGCGTTGGAGCTTTCCTTGAAGATCCAGCCATCTATTTTGTTTCAGTATCCAATGGTTCAGTGATGTATCTGATTTGTACCTGATGTATCCTGTTACTCTTCTGTTGTATCTTATTTAACTCTGATGTATCTTATATTTTATATAGTAGCTTCATGAACTACTATCTCTTTTTCTTCCGCTGCATTATCATATACTCTGTGTCTGTGATCTGTGATTTTTATTTACTGTATATTCTGAGGTTTGCCAAATTTTTATTTACAACGCGGTATTTTGAGTAATTCAATTCCGGCATGAGTGTCTACCCATACACTTACAATGGATGCGAATGGTTGAAAATACCTGGTCGTTACAGTTGGTATCAGAGCTTTGGTAGCTCTAGGCAAAACTCAGCATATGGAGTGAATGTATTTACAGAATCACTTTCATTCGAGTTCGAATCTTTCCCTTTTGACTCGATTCCTTTGAATTTTGGAACATTCTCTACGGTTCCAAAATCCATTCGTATCCCTCACTATTCATCTTCTTTTGACTCTGGAGCATTCCATAACTCCGCTTCGAATGATCTTTCTAGTGAGTTGGCGGTCACGCCAATTTCAAATTTAATTGAAAAAGGGGGAATACTCCTTTGCAGTTAGCATCGATTCACCAGAGATTCTTATCCATCCTTGGTTTAGATGCTAATATCTTTTGTTATTTCAAACTCTAACTCTTGAGATCGAATGTAGATTTACCGCAGAAAAATCCTCATTGATCTTATTCTTTAAGTCACGGTTGACCCGGTTAAGGTTGCCCGTGATTTATTTAAGCTTATCCACCTCCCCACTCTGTTATTTAATCATATTGTCTTTTGTTTCCAATCTATTCTTCTAAACATTTTGAATTGTACTTGTATATCTATGTTTTGTTTTATATATTGTGTTGTTTGAGTTGTTGATGTTGATTTGGGTTTCTGATCGATTCGTCTGATCAACGCTATCGATAGGATTTCTAAAACACTTTGACAGAACTAACTGACACAATATTATTTTAAAATTTGGTTAACGAAATAAATTTTGATATATAAGTAAATTTATGGAACTTAATGAAATGATTTAAATTGATAATTTGAAATGATAATACTTGATTTATCATTTATTGTTCTACAAATAGATTTATAAATATTTGTTTATAAATTTATTTGGGAGCTGAAATGAATTTAAAATACGAATTTGAGGATTTAAATTTCGATTATTTCGAACTTTGGTTTAAAGTTTTAAAAGGTTATATTATTTAAAGTATTTTGAATAGAATTTGTTTTCAAAGAATTTTAGAAGTTTAAAATTAGTACTCTTCTCTTTGTCGTTGGAAAATAATTCCGGTGATGACTGCAGCATCATCGACGTTCATTTTCGAGTTTCGGAGTGAAGAGACTGTTCTGTAGTCTTGCTACAGCTTTGTTTTGGGAAATTAAATTGATTTGAATTTCTAAAATATGACTTGATTTATAATATATATATGTAGATATATGATTGAAATTTGATCTGACATATTATATATGTATATATATTATTTCTTATCTCTAAATGGTGTGAAGAAATCGGAAATTTAATTCTTAAATTCTATTTTTAAAGAATAATTTCAGTTATAAAAAGAAAATAATTTTTTTTTTGAACAAATGATTTAAGCTTGAAATGATTGAATTGGAAATTTTATTTGTATAATACAATTGCATTCAAATATAACTTACCAAAATTTCAGAAGTTAAAAATGTAATTGGATAATATATGATATAAAAAGATTTCATAAATAAAATTTAAGTAGTTATAAAAAAAAGTGTAAATATATTTAACATGAGTGATAAATATATTGAGAGGAATAAATTTAATTTTGATTAGGAATAAAGAAGAATTAAATTTATTAAGTACAATGTGAGTGTAATAAATGATTATTTTTCAAACCCATGGTTTTGAAATTTGTTAATTTATGATGATTGGATAATAAGATAATGAAATTTGAGATAGTTAAGATTTATTTAACTTGTGTAAAGATTTATTCTCTGTTTAAGTTGAAATCTCCATGCTTTCAAATTCATTTCCTTATTTTGTTTTTCAAACTATCTTTTGGTTGTCCTTATCATCCTTTTCTTGCTATAGACCGGTATAAACATCTTTCTATAATCTTTCTGTTTAGAAATATTTCTATAATCTTTGATAGACCTTTGGTAATCATTTTGAATCCACTTTTTTTCGTGCTTGTGTTCTTGATTCTGGAGGATCTTGGAAAGATCACCTCCACCTTGTACAACTTACCTATAACAACAGTTATCAGGTATAACTTCAATCTTCTTGTCATCTTATCTTAATCATATTTCACTCTATCTTTTCTGTGCCCTTCCATACCTCATTCCTTTTCGGGGACGAAAAGTTTTGAGTGGGGAGAGTGTAACAACCCTATATTTTGTAATTATTTTATTGTATATTTTAATTATTTTAATGTAAAATTTTGGTTTAAAAACTTATTTTTACTTATTTGAATGATAAAATTTTATTATTTAAATATAAAATCTTGATTTTATATGAGTTATAATTCCAAACTGTGTAAGTTAAATATTTGCTTGAAATGTTGATTCTGGTCAAAACAGTCAAACTGTGACTTTTAACTTAAAATTTTAAAAGTTTGAAATTTAAATTTTTTTCTTTTATTATGAAAGTACATAAAATTCTAAGAACACCACTTTTCGTTTCGTTGAAATTGGATGTAAATTGTGAAAGTTATACCCTTTACAATATTGTGCATATATAGGGTTATTTAACAATGACTATTTTAAATTGAATAAATTACTTCTTCTTTGTTATATTTTATTTTAATATGTTATAATATGTTATATTATGTATATTTTGACTTTTAAGTATTTTTAAAATGATAATATAATTTTTCTAAAGTTTATTTGAAATTATTTCTAATTTTTAAAGTCTAGTCTGCAATTTTAAGCCATTTTCTTAATTTAATTATATATAATTAAAATTTATTGATTTATTTTATACATTCACTTTTATTGCTGTGTTTTTACTTTATTTTATTCATTTTACATGAATTTAAATTTAAGAAAATTTTTCCAAAGTGTATTGAAGTTATTTCTAATTCCTAAGTCTAGTTTTCATTTTCTGTGCCATTTTTCTTATTTTAATCATATTTAATTAATTATTAATTATTACTATGTTGTTTATCTGTTATATTTTCGAATTTTAACTGAAATTTATAAGTGTTTTCAGTTATTTAAGATGTATATGAATATATATAGGAAGTTTAAAAGGTTTGAAAGCAAAGAAACGTAAAACCGTTTTAACGTTTCTTCTTCCGTCTCTTTTCCAATTAATAGATTTAATTTTCTTTGACCGTTCCTTTCTTTATTGTAGCTGTGCATTTCTTACCTCATTTTCACGTGAAAACATTCCTATCCACTTCATTTTTCACGGCTAGAAAGGTTTGGTAATGGCTCCTCTTTTCCTCTTCTTTTTGCTCTTCCTTTTCCATTGTTTTCTTATATTTTGCCTTGTTTCCTCATGTGTATTGCTTGGCCTCTCCTCCATAGCCACGGCCACCACCTCCTACACCTCTTCCCTGCCATCATTACCAGCTACCCCTCTTGTCTTGACCAAGGCCGAGCCCACCATGGTGCCAAAACTCCAAAAAAATGCAACAATGCCCTTGAACAATGCTAGTTTGACCACTTTTGCCTCATCTCCTTCAACCACCACCTTGACCACCACCATAGCCATCTCCACCACCTCTGACCTGACCTCCACCCTCTGCCACATCACCCACCACCCTTTGGAAATCAGACCATGACCAAGCCGTGCCCATCCATTGAAGCTAGCACCACAAAACTTCCACAAAACTCCTTAAAACATTGCCTAGACCACACATATCATCACCTACCCTCCATATCTTGCTTTGGCCACCCCTTAGACACCACCACCAGCCACTCCACCACCTTTGGCCGCTGCTCCAGCTACTGTCCAAACATGTACAAGCATGGCCAAGCCACCACATGCCCATGGCCGAGCCAAGAATGTCACAAAAACTCAACTTATTTAACCTTGACCCTATATATGTTTTATGTTGCACCACTACACCTTCATCTCCACTTGTTGCCTTGCCAATATGATATTAAACCTGACCTATATGATGTCATACCTAAGCCAAAGCATCATCATAGCCAAGAATAAGTGTCCCTTAGGCCAAGCATTGAAGTGGTTGAAGCAAGGTCCAATCTATCTTGTTTATTTTGCTTTGTATTTCAAAATTGTCTCAATGTTATTTTATGTTGAATGTTTATATATTGTCTTGTTTGTTTTGTTTTGGGTTGTTGATACAAAATCATATCTTGGCTATCTTTCAACTCAAATCAAAAATCGTGCAATTGTGCTTGTCGTGCCTTTGGAGTCGTGCTTGTATGTTGTTTTGGTCTCTAGCTTTGAAAAAGGTGAGTCTTTCTCACTCTGACATTTATACTTATGAAAAGTGAATTGATGACAAGTGTTTAGTAATATAAAATGTTTATGCAAGATAATGATGATCATATGATATGCTATGCCATGTTATTACCATGTTTAAACTGTTAATTTTCACCTGACATCTGATATATGACTGTATATTATGATATTGACCTTATTTATATTATTCCTGTATACGATTACACTGCAAGTTCCCTGTTAGAATAGAATCATTACGGGCTGAAATGATAGGCCTGATTTATTTTAACTTGGGATTGCGGGTTTGAAATGATAAAACCCGGATTTTCTTTGTAAATTACGGGTTGAAATGATATATTACCCGTATCACTTTACCTAGTGTAGAAAATTTTATACAGGCCCGTAGTTAAAATATGCTTTTATAAAAAATTTAAAATATTTTAGAAATTTAATTATTATAATATTTGATTTGAAATTTAATAAAAATAAAATTTTTGTAAAATATTATTGATTTTCTGAATAATTTTAAGTGAAATGAATTAATGAAAAGTTAGAAATTTTGAACGTAAGTTATTTTGGAAATTTTGATTTAATTTTAATTGAAAATTTAATTGAGTATGAAATTATGACAAATTTATGATAATTTGAATTTAAATGAATTTAAAATGATTTTTATCATATTACTGATTTTAATAAAGTTGAAATGTGAAATGAATGAATATTGTAAGTTGAAATTTTGAAATATAACTAAAACTGGAAATTTATGAATTGACGTAAAAGTGAACTTTTAGTTAAGTAAATAAAAATAAAACAAAGTTATATTTGAGGATTTGAACTTAAGTGTTAAGTTGAAATTTAATGTAATGGATTTTAAAAATTCAACATTGCAATTTAATAAGTGAATTATTATTAAATCTTGATTTTTGAATGGAAATTTAACTTTATAAAATCATGAATGTGAGGAAAATTAAATGATGTTTATAAATGTGATGAATGTATGATTTTATAAGTTAGAATGTTTTAAATAAAAATATAATCGGTTGAGAAATTATATTGAATATTTGAAGTTAATTGACTGCATTTTTGAAATGATATTAATTACAATGTAAATGATATTACGGCATTTGTAAATGCTGTAGTTGATGATAATGAACTAAAAAGGCTAAATTGAATTAAAAGCTATTATAGCAATTTTTGTAAGTGCTATAAATTGTTGAATTTAACTAAGTTTATTCGAAATTTAACTAAACCCTATTACAACATTTTAAAATGTTGTCTTTTGTTAAATTGAACTGTTTGAATGTATTTTTCCGTAGCATTTTCTAAATGCCACGAAAAGTGAATTTTCACTGCTTTGATAAACTTAAGTGAATAAATGAACTTTGGAAGTCAAAAATTTTAGAAATTTAATAATTTAATTATTAGACATAATAACTTCATTTTAATGATTAAAAATGATTTTTGGAATATGTACTGTTTTGAAATATGGATTGAAATGATATTTTAAACTGAATAAAATGAATAATGATTTGAAATGAATGTGGTTTCGAAAAGATATGATATTTTGATATATTAAATGATTGAAATGTGGTTTCGAAAAGATATGATATTTTGATATATTAAATGATTGAAATGTGGTTTCGAAAAGATATGATATTTTGATATATTAAATGAATGAAATGTGATTTTGGAAGATATGATATTTTGATATTAAAATGGATTGAAAATGGAGTTTTGAAAGATATGATATTTGATATTAAAATGATTTGAAAAGAAGATCTGAAAGATATGATATTCTGGAATGATTTAATCTTTATTTTGATAAAGATTTGGGTTGAAATAATATTTTATTTTGAAGTATAAATATTGTTTAAAAAAAAAATTATAACTACAGGCTATAATAACGATTGGTTGTTGAAGAGACCGGGATCAGATATTGTCTTATAGCCGGCCAATACCGAAAACCACTTTAACAACTGTGTACGCGGTGGAGATTCCAGAATGAAGTAGGATGGTGGCGACGTTCTCGAGGTATATTACGTGGACCCAACTCCCGTGAGTTGGCATATATGACTAAAACAGGAGCTATATCGGGCTACACAAAGGGTCGCACCATTTCATCGAGCATGCTCCATCGGAAACCATTCTATTACTGTTGTGATTCGATTCGGTGGTGCCACTTTGATTTGGGGGTATTGTTCGAGGTGGGCGGAAGCTGCTGGCTTGCCGTCACCACCGGTCCGGGAGTGCAAATGGTGTATCCACCCTGGCATTGCCTCGCGTGTCGTGTCATATCCTTATATCGAGCCCACAACGATTTTGGTTTTAAAGATCCGACCGCGTTAAGGTTCACCATCCCCTTAACGCTATTTTCTATATGATTATACTTTACTGATTAGACACTACCGTATATAGCGTATATTACTACATAGTAAATAGTTTAACGGATCCTTAGAGGATGGGCGGTCCCAAGCATCCTTTAAGTTACTGATGCATTTTGTTACTGTTCATTTGAGTTGATTTACAGTTTATAAGTATTTATGTCCTGACTCGAGTGTTTTGTGTTTTGCTTTACGCTCGAGTCAGATTGATTGAGTTAGCATTCAAGATTCACCTTCGGCGTTGGAGCTTTCCTTGAAGATCCAGCCATCCATTTTGTTTCAGTATCCAGTGGTTCAGTGATGTATCTGATTTGTACCTGATGTATCATGTTACTCTTCTGTTGTATCTTATTTAACTCTGATGTATCTTATATTTTATATAGTAGCTTCATGAACTACTATCTCTTTTTCTTCCGCTGCATTATCATATACTCTGTGATCTGTGATTTTTATTTACTGTATATTCTGAGGTTTGCCAAATTTTTATTTACAACGCGGTATTTTGAGCAATTCAATTCCGGCATGAGTGTCTACCCATACACTTACAATGGATGCGAATGGTTGAAAATACCTGGTCGTTGCAGTATCTAAGTACCATTTAAAAAAGACTTCACTTTATAAATCACTTTCTTTAAATCTCATATACTTTACACAAATTTTCGGCTCCAATACTGAACTAAATACTTTCCACAAAACGATCATCAAATGTGATTTACTTTCCAATTTATCAAAAATGTTATTAATTTCCCTTTTATACATAACATTTATAAATCAATTCTTTTATTTATAAACATCATTTACAAATCTATCTTTCTATACAACATTTAATATAAAGCGTTTCAAAAATATTCAATCTAAAATATTTCTATCTTCTTCACAAACAGAATTACTTTATTATAAAAGATAAACCCATTTTCCTTAAAATAATTATTCATTATTAGGTTAACCTTTCCGTGGAATAAATAATTTTCGAAATACTTTCAAAACATTTCTGTATAAATTAGTAAAGACTAACAAAAATGTTAGAGCAAAATAGAGGAGTTCAAAAAAGAATTTTCTAAACAAAACACCATAGAAAATTCCAAAAGTCACTTTTAAAAAATCATTCTCTGAATAAGAATCATTTTCAGATCAAAACAGCAATTAATTGTATTTCAAAATACTATAATAAGGCTTGGAGCTACCATAGCACTTAACAAGTGCTTCCAATAACTATAACTAAAAGAGTTCAACTTTTCAACATATCAAAGTCACATTAAATAAGTCAAACTACCAAGCTTTGACATTGAACAGTTTATACAACAGGTATGTGTGTCTACATGAAATAAAAATCAACAATGGTAAGGAGTCTTCCCTCTAGAAAATTCCCTGTATTTTAATTTATATGTCATTCCGCTTTACAAAGCGGAAAATCAACCAAATAAATAATTCAAGCACATAAACGATTATTTGTCCCATCACTGTAGCATATATAGTTCATTCAAAGGTGAGTCGGTTCACCAAAATTCCAGCTGACGCTTATGCATTTTGATTCAGTCTAAAATCAAACTAGCTCAAAATCTTACTTACTTCAAACTTGACTATACCATTTCCAGTGCTTATATAATGCTTCCACGAGCGCAATGCAAAAGATCGCGTTTCGATTGAACCTCATGTGCAAAAGTTACAAATTTTACAAGTTCTTGAATTTAAATAGTTGTTAATTAAGTAATTAACTTAATGAATTACCTACCCTCCCTTAATTAATTACCTTTCCTAAATTTCATGATCTTGTACACAAATAG
The DNA here is from genome assembly GCA_030765085.1 of Allium cepa. Classification (NCBI taxonomy): domain Eukaryota; kingdom Viridiplantae; phylum Streptophyta; class Magnoliopsida; order Asparagales; family Amaryllidaceae; genus Allium; species Allium cepa. Next base: position 623,182,388 of record CM060942.1, read on the forward strand.
AAACATGCACACCCGAATCACGCAACCATCTCTCTTTACTATCTCCTTCTTTGCTCAACGAAACATCGAACCACCGCATCCGACGTGCTTCGCTTCGCTTGTAATGCAATGCATGACTACAAGTCCAACACCCTATAGAAAAATGGGACTCAACACCTACTGCCCCATTCTAATTGCCACGATTCACTTAACCACTCCGGAGCTCGGGATATTGATTTGGGAAGGTGCACTTTGATAAGGCAAACACAATGGTACTCTCCGTTCCTCGCCATTACCCCTCTAACGGCGACCAATTCAAACCCTAAGTGCGGCTAAAACTATCGCTCTTCTCCAATCGATGCCATACCCAACATCGTTCACATAGGTTCAAAGTTAACACTCACATGAGTCTAACGGATCCATTTTCACAATTTGTCGATGCTTCTAGCTTCAGTTTAATTTTTAAAGGAGGAGGCTGTGTTTTTGTGTTTACAGGGAAAAGGAAAACGGAAAAAAAAAGAAAAAAGGAAAAGTGAATGAGTAAGAGAGAGAGAGAGTCATTGTGTGTGGAAGTCTTGTTTATATTATAATTTTCGGTATTATGCTACAGGATATCATGTTCGCTTATGAGCTGCGAATGACATGAATAAAAATACAATCGCGCACATCAATGCGATATGACCCCAAAACAACAATAAAATATACTTATTAGCTTATTCTATGAAATTTCAAAACTACCATCGTTTGACAAAATCCATCAAACAATAATTTAAATATTTTTCAAATTAAAAATTATGTGAAAATCTTATAAATTCATTTAAAAATGCATCGTTAAAAATCAAGTCATTTCACTAGCAATTGATTTTCTTATTATTTACTAAATTTGAACCAAATATGAATACTTAGATAAATTAAATATTCCCATTTGAAACGTTAAAAATTGTGGGTCATTACAATGCAAAATATTATAAAGAAACTAATCATATTATATGATGCAGGTATGATTATATATAATCTTTTTTATGAGTACGTTGTCTTTTCGACCTACTCTTTCATTTAAGTTTCATGTTTAAATATCATATTTAATCTTTATGAAACATTAAGCTAAAATAATAGATTGATAGCAATGATCTATGAACCAGAAAAATAATTTTTTATATTATATTTATTTTAATCCGTTGTTGATTTTTAAATAATTTTGGCGAAATCGAATAAAATTAAGGTCCATTCATTTGGATGCATAACCTAAACTTTTTTATTCTGCATTTGCTTTCGTATGCTGTTAAAAGACTATGGAAATTTGGCATGTTTTATCTTGCTTCAGTTTAGATAGGTTCCAGGGAAATCACATTATCAAATGAATTTTATGCATAGAAATTTGTGTATTGATATCAAATGAATTTTGTATATTCAGAATTTTTGATGCTTTTGTTTGTTGAAACATGTTATAATCGGTGAAAATGTTATCTTATTTCTTTATAAATATTTACCCATGTATGTTATGTTTGACTTTTTAATCAATGAAAATTTACTCTATATAATTTGGTATGTTTATGTTCTAATAAAGATATTACATTTGAACTTGAAAAGAATAATGATCATTTTCTTATAGTATGTTGAGAAAGGTCTTTTTAACACTACAGAAAAATAGTTTACAATTTAGTCTCATATCTGTCTATATAATGGTATTGATCAGAAAACAAATCATTACCGAATCGTTAATCATATACGAGTATATAATCAATGTTATTGATATAAAAAATTCATATTCTATATGTTGGCAATATTTATGAATATTATCTCAATTATTATATACGAAACATGTTTTCCAGCATAGCTTTATGAAAGCTGATGTATATCCATCGTAAAATACATACTGTACAAAGAATTGTGGCTGCTGCAAGGTGTACTATGTATTTTTTCCATGAATTAAGTTAGGTTTACATAACTGATGTGTTTTATCAACATGCACATTCATGTACATTTTGTGGCATTTTTTTTACAATATAAACCCATATTCGATGTTGAAACTAAGAATCTCTATTTTTTTATATTGGTACCAATTTTTATCTTTGCATAAATAATGGCAGAACGTTTGAAAAATTTATGAACTAATATTTTCCAGATTTTTTGATTTATCAATTTTGTGTAGGAATTAGTTCATATAAGATATTTTGATAGAATTTTATTTTCATTATTTTAAATTTGGTATGAATAACATAAGGTATTTCTGTACTTCATTTGAAGAATTGTATTTGACTACTTCAGTTTGGAATTTTTTATCAAGATACAAGATTTATTATAATGAAATTTTAAATTAATTTGAACGAGTTCGAAATTGAATTTTATCAATGTTCTTTTAATAAAAACTGTCTTCATAATTTCCCTAGAGTTTACAAGCGAAGCTTGGTTCTCTAGGTAATTCAAAAAAAAAACTGTCTTCATAATGAGGATCACAAAAATGAAATAGGTTAATGGTGCTATATGGATATAATCTATAAAAATTTACATTTATATTTAAGTTTTTTTAGTACAGCTATATTTATTAAAAAACGTGTGCGTAGCATGGATTTACACTAGTTTATAATAAAATTCGATAAGTATTTAATCCATGAGATTTATGTTTTTATGGCAATTCTTTACATTTCATGAATAAATGCATATTATCGCATCTAAAATTGCTACTGATTTGCTTTTGAAGTAATTTTCCTTTATTAACTTATATTACAAATAAATGATCGAAATATATTTTTAGTTTACTTTATAAGATCATTTGCACGTACAGAATCTTATTCAAAATGAGTCAAATCATTAATGGAGGGTAATTTTATCAAAATAACAATTTGTTTTAATAAGGCAATTTTCAACAGTAAGCAATCGAACAACATTTCAAGCATTCAACAATCAACATTACACGTTCATTCATTCATACAAATAGATCCTAAGTCCCGATCAAGAGCGTGATTACTTTATGAAAGAAGTAATACGTTAAATATAAATTATGTTTACATCCTTGTTTTTAAAAAAGATAGTAACATTCTCTTTTCTAAATATTAAAATCGATCATTTTATTTAATGTAAAGTGTTGGTCATTCTTTTGTAATAATGTGTTTTCTTTTTTTGCATTTTTAACAATAAAATGTATTAAAAGTGTTAATTTTTTTTGTTTTTATTAAAAGTTTCTTGCATTATATTACTAAATGAAATGATGTACAATGATAAAGGATATAATAATTAAAAGTTCAAATTGTATCAATTCTTATTTGTTTTGAAGATTTTGTTAGAAATTACACTTTTATGATGCAAGGTACTTAAAAAAAATTTATTTCATTTATATTGTTATAAAAATGTCTTGAATTTCGTGATTAAAACAACATATAAAACGAGAACAAATGTTACAAACCAGAATGTGTTAATAGTAATGTGTTTTTGTGCAATTTTGAGTGTTTTTATTATATGTGTTTTTACAGTGTAACCTACTTGTTACTGCTTTAGTTCATTGAGGTATTATAATGTATGTCAGATTTGAATTTATGTTTTGTTTCTAACATAATATACACACACACACACACACACACACACACACACACACATGACATACAGGTAATATACATTCAAAATATTATTAGTTGTGCATTATTGTTTGCTATATTTAAATTGCATTTTAAATAGTGTTAGAAACCTAAATCGTCGTCGTTGCACTTAATTTGAAGATTTTTGATTTTTATTTATGATTCAGATTACTTATTTTGTATTGTGGTGAATTTGTCTATAACATTATTATTATGAATTTAATAGTTTTAATATACAATATGGAAAATCAGTAAGGCTTTTTTCACATATTATGATAAGTAAAAAGTTTTAAAACATAAATTCTCATGTATTTAATAAGTAGTTACGTAGTCAGCTACAATTCTACTTTAGGGGCTGACAAGTAAATCCGTAGAGTTGGACCCGGATCTGATCCGATGGTCTTAGTTCTATTTTGGTCTGGATTTTTGGGGTACAAACTATATATTATAGAATCTTTGATCCAGGTTAAGTCGGTTCGAGTGTTGTTGAGTAATAACTCTAAAAATGCATATATCATTAAGATTTTTGGTCAGATCTCTCGGGTCTATTCGAGTCAAGTTTGATTGTGTCTTTGTACTATCTTTCATCATCCAAACCCGACCCGAGACCTATCGACTTCAGTTGGGATTTGTATTTTCTCGATTCAGAATGGTTCGGTTCGCATTTGTAGATCTTGATTCTAATTGTCAGTCATTTGTGTACATGTTGTAAAACCTTTTTTTATCTCTTATAAGTTATGGTAACTCGTTTTTTCCTCCATGACTTTTAACAATATATTGTCAACAAAATTATATATCATTAACTTTCATTATTTATGTAGGTAATTATGGTTAATTCACTATCATAAAAGATTTTTTTATGTATGATTCATTTTCCCTTTCATCCTTCTATACAGTGTTCAAAGATTGATAAGTATTAAATTGGATAACATGAAAAGTGAAAATTATTTTGTTAATGGGAATAATCATTCTCACAACACCAAAAAGAAGTAGATGTATCAATACTTATACAATTATGAAATAGCGAGTTATATATTTGTTCAAATGTTGTTACAAGTGGTAATTGTATCATTGAATGAGAGTGATTAGGATATTCCCTAGAGAGAATTCTATAATATATTGTAAATTATTAACTCTGTGATAAAAAAAATTCGTTTGAAATAAAAGGTGTTTGCTTTTCTCTCTCTATATATATGTGTGTGTGTGTGTGTGTGTGTGTACTTGTTATATACAAATTGAATAAATTATATTTCATAGAACAATCTTAAATGATATGTTATATAATAATGATTATAAAAAGATTTAATCATGGGAAAATTATCACAATATTAAATAACATATTATTTTAAATATTCCTAGCCCACAGTGCAAGAACGAATACCGATACATCTGTTGAGACCATAGTACGTAACGCCCTCCAAATGATGGGCATTTTATTACTCATGGCTGTTAGGGGCACCAAGGGGCAACGCACTGATAGTTAGGAATGACTCATCCTAGATTTTCTTGTTGATTAACAATAAATATATCAAACAGGAATTACCGATTGACGATATTACATAGTTCTCTAGACTTGAGAATACCATTGAACTTTAATTTGATTACTCCATATAGTTAAATCATCGCGCAATGACCAATGAGTGACTATATTGGGGTCTGAGTTGAAACATTAGAAGAGAAACACTATTCAATAGAGAATTCGTCTCTTCAACTGTATGAGGTTAACTTTAGTCAATCCAAAATAAAAATCTCTTGCCAGAGTAGTATATTTGATAATAAATGCTATTATTGAACCAAAGACTTTGTTTACGGACTAACCGAGTTGAATATGGATGATATTGGAATTTTGACCAAAACCAAGTGCGATAAATCCTAAAGTGGTATAGTGTTGACAAAAATGGTTGGTGGAATTAATAGTTACCAATGGATAATGCTTAATTTTTTAAAATTGAATTTTACCGATGAGATTTGTAAACGATGAATTAAGTCAAACTGTTACACCACTAGTTAAGGTGATGTGCGAATATTGGAAATTGAATTATTCAAATATTAACCGTTGGATAAATTCATATCTACTAGTCGCACAACCATATCTAATCAGTCTACGAAACACCACTTTATTTAATTGATTTATAATAGTTATAAATTACTTAAATTAATTAATATTTATGAAATATTAATTATTATTGTAATTTTGTATTGCGTGTGTTTAGTAAAATGGAGCGGCTTTCAGGATTATTTGTGGCTTCGTTAGAAATTTATTTGGTGCATAAATAAAAGTTATATATGTGGGTATTGATATATGTATCAATAGGAATTTAATTTGGATTTAAATAAAATAAATTACTATGGTTTTTCATGGAGTTTTTTCCATATCGGACTAAGTCTATGACCGGTCCAAGATGGGGAGGGAGAGGGGTCTTGGGTTTTGAATTCGTAAGAGAGAAACATGCAGGTACTTCTCTCTGTCTCATTCTATATATTCAACCCTTAACCTCCACTTTATATTTGACCTATTTTGCTCCTATCTTCCTATTCTTGGTGCGATGCCCCGACTTCAATGATCGAACTATCAGAGAGAGTTTATCGCCCGATAGCCCGGATCAAAAGGCACAGAAGGTACAATCTCTCGTACACACTACTTTCGGTCAACACAAATATGTTACAATATCTAAACACATCTGAAGTAATATATATCAGGTCTCGACGAAGAGTAATGTACACGAATTTTTGATTTGAGTAGCTTCCATATCAGGAACACATGTATACAAAACGAATGAGATATGTATCGACATCATAATGGAAACAGTGTATACACACACACATACGTATCAAAATTTGTCGAAGACATGGACTATTCAAAATACACCACTTTAAACTCGACAGACTATGTACAATCCAAAAGCCACCCACTTCTAATGTCGATGTGATGACTCTTCATGCAACCTAACTTAAAACACGTCTACAGCTTCTAGAATCATCTCATTTCCAACTTCCTTATGAATAAATCGAACAGTGTTGCGGATCTGACTTCCAGTCAATGGTTGCTAAACTCCAACATAGTAGTGCTCCAAATATAATACTACGTATAACATCTCCAATGGTTTGCTCCTTAAACAAGACTGACTGACATCCATTGATATATATCCGAAATCACAACACCTCGGTCTGACCCTAGGTGTTTTCATATACATAACAAACCTCGAGTGAGGTTAGAAATCCAGCTGAGTAACAAAAACATAAACCAAAAATGACAATTTCAAATGCATATATGTCACTCACACTATACAAAAATCCCGTCCATAATTCATTTTCGCAAATTAGTCATAACACGCGTGTCATGGCACTAACTCACAACTACAACTCTGGTTAACTAGGATATCACAATCTATCAATGTTATATGACTTGCTTTTTGTTGTATAAATTTAAATCATCATTTCAAATCATTCATTTTACGAGGTCATCATTTTCTAGTTTTACCTATGAGAGTCCTTTTTCATACGCTTTTGCGAATCCCATTGGGATTTCATGCTGATAAATCTCATCCACGAATTTATCCTCTGCTTTGACTATCTTCCTTGACAAGTCATCACAGCCACTTTATTCATATACTTATGATCAGTTGTGGTTCCCTACACGATCTCTTTGTTTCCCGACCCTCCTGGTTCTTTGTGCTATTGTACCATCACCCTATTGTGTTGCAATCACCTTCCAGTCTCCATCTCTGGTGCTACTTCCTTACATTTTCACTGCACTTTCATCTTTATCTTTTTTCCTAGCAACAGATGTCTAATCATACCGACGAGGGACAACGTCATCGTAATTCGAATTAGATCCTCGATTAGTCCACCAGGATACTAGCAGTCTAGTACTCAATACAATGTACCATTCTAGTCAAATGCTACCTTTATTACATTTTAAAAAATTGACCTTTCAATCGTCATTTGTTCCTTAAATGACTTCATATCCCATTTTCACCAAATAAATGTCATGTAAAAGCATCAAATAATAATGCATCATAACTATAACAATTCAAACATGACAAATAATAAATTCACAATGTATTATAGCATGGAATATTATAAACTTGCACATTCATATCATTTGTGAACCACATATCGTAACCTATACTTGTATTTTTGAAATCAAACAAGTATTTCAAATCACCCAAATTCATTCAAAGCATACAATTTATCAATTTAACTTGCATTTCATTCATAGCATGCTTGGCGGTTCGCTACAATCTTGATGTACTTAACATATCATTCAAAGCCAAGTGTTATTCAATCCATTTAAATTTAGTCGAGCAAGTTTTCAATCACTTATCTTAAGATGAGTATATTAGCCTAAAATGGGTGAAATACAAACATTTAATGTCAAGGACCTACAATTCAAGTGGTTAAAGGCATGACATTTTAGACAAAAGTTCTTGAGATTGTGTGCTCGAGCTTCTGAGGCATCATAATGAGTGCTCCGCTTGAATAGAGCGTTACTCTTTTTATCAAAAAAATACCAACATTCAATCACTTGCATTAAAATCAAATAAATCTTCTATTCACCCAACTTTATACATATATCTTGTATTTCGTAAAAAATACATCCTCATGCATTCTAAAATATATACACATATACTTGGTTTTGATTTCTTTAAAAAAATGTTGTAACCCTTTTAAATTTAACCATGTATTATTAAATACCATTTGGTATTCAAATCAAAACCATATACTTACATATTTCAATTCATTTATAAAATGCTTTCAATATCATTTCAATTAAGTCTCTAAAATTCTTTTTATAGAAAGACATATATATATTTAAACCATTTATCTCTTATGGTTTAAATTCAAATTCAAACAATTTCTAAAATAAATTAACTTTATTTCATAAAAGCTTTACTAGTTTCAAAATCCAAATAAAAATATTCATATCATATAGGAATTTTAAATTCAAACTTAATTTAAATACAATTATTTTCAAATTGAAAATAACTTAAATTCCATTAATTCCAAAATATTTCAAAATCATTTTACGAAAACATTTCAGGTAATATAACCCATCAAAATATTTTCCAAAACAAATTAGCACATGGAAACCTACTTCTTTCTTATGATGTATATTTAAGTAAAAAAAATAAGCTTGAACAATACTTCTAAGAAATTCTTTATATTTTAAGCTTATTTTAAAAAAATTTAATAGTTCCGACACATTGTTAATGTTCTTGGAATCAACATTCTTCAAAATAACTATACAGGAAGTTTCAATATATTTCAAAAATAGTTCAAAATTTTGAAATTAAGCTTTCCAGGGATTTTAACTTGGTTTTGAAATGTATGCCAAGCACAAATTCACTAAAACAATTCAAACAAACCAAAGGAAGAAGAGAGAATAAAAAAGAAACAAAACCGGGCAAGATTAAGATTATTACTACACTAAGATCGACTTGAATGGTCGACTGACCATGCCTGAGGCGGTCAATCGGTTGTGACGATTTCTTGGCAGTAATGACCAAAACATCGCCAGTTTTCATCGTAGTTCCAAGGTTTTTGATAGCTAACTTCGGCTTGACTTTGCCCAATTTTTTCTGCTCTATCTTCAGCAACTGGTTTAGGTTTAAACCATCAAGTGTCAAGATAGTAATTCAATGTGCAAGTCTCTATTTATATACCAATAGTTATATATTCAAGTATTCTTACATCCAATAACTATTTCAATGATCTACTCAAGCATCTAGTGATATTAATTAAATTATCATAGGCTACCAAGCCATTAACAATAACTATAAATGAAATAAAATATTCTAGAATAAAAAATAGGCATTATTTTTCACTACATAAACCACAATATAGTTCACTGCAAAACAAAATTATATTATACTCACTTTTTGACTTGACTTTGATGAAGAGATTTGAAAACGTAACCTTCTAGCTCTCTTAAGGAGAAGATGGAGTTTACGATAATGTTTGTCTCGGGCTTTTTAAGGGAGAATATGAAGTACAAAAATGAAAATGTATAGATTATAGCTAGGAATAGCATAGGTTGTAAGGATTAGTGTACGTTAAAATAGAATGATGATTTAGATAAGTAGAAAAAGTGTCCAATGAAAATATTTCTTTATTTTTAAATAAATATGTAACCTTAACTATCTTTTAATTGAACCGCCGACAAACTAATATTTTATACCCGTTTAAAATTTAAGTCAAGGGATTATATCCAAATTTTATTTTATTCTTATCATGATTTTCTTTTTGAAAAATATTTGTTTTCAATTTCAGCAATTATAAATAATCTTTTTATTTCCAAAATAATTTCAAAATTTTGCATGTATTATTTTTTGCTTAAATAAATTTCCAAATGACTCTATGGATTTAAAACACCATTAAAACTTCAAATTTCAATTTTAGATCTTCATTTTTCAAATAAATCCCGAAATCACTCTTATCTAATTAAATTCAACAAAATTCCTAAAATTATTTTCTAATCCCGTTTACTAATTATTTTGATCCTTTATTAAGTTAAATAGTTTTCCATAATTCAAATTAAATTTAAATTTAAATTTCTTTGATTTAAATTTTATAAATTCATTTATTCATCCAATTTCCAAATTAAAATCCGAAATAAATTTTATTATAATTAATCAAATGGAAAGATGTTATAAACTCTCCTCCTTAAAGAAATAGCGTCCTTATAATTTATTAAAGGGTACTATAATTTATTTTCTATAGCATTTAACTATACACACATGCATACACATCCACACAAACGATAATCAATCAAACAACTATGACTCGATAAAATTAAATAATTACGTACCTAATGAGTCAATACTAATCAAGGTATGTCCATCGTATTAGTTCTTCGGTCTCCCACATACAATCTATTGGGTTACTTGACCATTGAGCTATATTTAATGGCGCTTTTTTTCCTAACTTCTTATATGAGTAAATATTTTTTCTCTTAATTTGAAGTTAAGTCCAAGAATGAACATTTTATTCTTTTCCAGTAGTGAATTGATAAATGTTGCTCTATACTTCAAAAGCGCATTATTCATTTACATACCCAGTCACAGATAAGTTCTTTTGGGTCAAATTTATAAATTTCCAAAGCGGAGATGTTTTTTGACTTCGAGAATAAAATGGGCTTTGAACATATCTTTAAATCCTTGTCAAAGTATTTCGGTATTGTTGTCATGGTGGCATCATTCCAGTCAAAAGCACTAAATTGTAACTGGCAAGATGCCAACCTTCTTTTCTCTTAGTTTATCAAACCTAAATCAATGAACATCCTTTCCAAGGATCTCAACCAAGTATGGACACCCTTTACTCCTTTATTTTCCAAGAATGACTTCCCTCCCAAACTTGTGTAATCATTGTTGAGCCTAGTAAATTCTACTCTGGGATTTAGATTCGGTGCTATAGTAACACTTATATCTTGAAAATGCCTCATAACTTTCATCCATTGGTCCGTTGTCAAAAGCACACTTGGATTTTATGACGCACTTCCTTGACCATTTGGTAATCTAGAAGATACACCTGGCCTAGGTCTTCTAGGTCCAACCATTTTCTAATAAACCTCATTTATCACTTATTAGATAAATTTTATTTATTTATTCTGCATTTATCTCAAAAATTACACTAATGAATACGTATATAACAAAAATATGTATCTAACTCCTATCCCAGTATTCTTCCCTCAGAACACCAATCTCAACTTGTGTATTACATACACGGGTTATCCCAACTCTACCTAGGTTATACTGATTGGGTAATAACCTATGTTTAAATCTTCTGGGGTCAGTTACGTTCTGATTCTTGATTTACTCATTCTTTTAATATAACGTCCTTTCAATTAATAATAATGCATGTAAACTCATTTTGAAAAGTTGTTTACAAAAATAAATAGTTCGATGAAAAATTGAATATGTGACCGAAATTCGTTTTAAAAGGAAGGATGTAACAACCGGAATTCTATCGGTTTGATTTATGAATATTTAATTAAATTTAAATATTTATTTAATGGTTTTTTATAATTAAATAACCCGCTTTTAATTAACAAATAATAAGGGTGCATTTTGAAAGTTTGTTTACAAAAATAAACAATTCGATGAAAAATTAAATATGTGACCGAAATTCGTTTTTCGAATTTTCGACTTTATATCGAATGAAAGTTGTTGCAAATTTTTTACGCATATGTACACATATTTGTGTACACATTTATACACAATTAGTAAAGTTTGCAATTAGTGCAAAATAAAGTAAATAAAGTAAATAAAGTTATTTTCTTAAATGGATTTTAGAAACCATTAACTTATAATTAACAGTGTATTTTAAGTTCCTAAACTTGTGCCTTCTTTTAAAGGGATGTGATGTGTAGTACCAAGGAAGTCGATCCTAGGGAGGCTATGGGATGCACTTATGATGAACAGAGGGGTAGTGGAGGGAATTAGGGTCATTTGGATAGGGGCAGTAAAGGTAAATTACCATATTTTCATACTTCTATATATACAGACCCTACTTTCACACATTTCCATTTTTCGCTTCCATTTCAAAACTATTCTCTTTTTAGTTAGGTTCTTCATCCAAAATAAGTAATTTCAAGCAACGCCAAATCTCCTCCATTTCGACCCAAAATCACCACATAAAATACACACTAACTATACAATATCCCTACCACCTTAAAAATCAAAACTCAAGTCCCAAATCCAAAATTTGGCTATGGCCAGGAGCACTTAGGTTGGGGGAAGCTTGGGCGTGAGCAAGAGGATGGAGGAAGGAGGAGCTTTGGTATGTGGTTGATCGTAGGAAGTTATTCTTGTAATCTAGTGGCTTATTGCAAGAATTTAAGCCGAGTGAAAGTGAGATTTGTCATTTTAAATATCCCTTTTAGATAAATATATTTGGATGCAAATATTGATTATATATTTGGTGTATATATATGTATGTATATGTGACTTGCTTGGGTATATTGCTTGTTTGGAGTTGATTCCTATTTGGAAGCACATGACATAAATAACCGTTGTTTTATAGAGGACAAAAGAAAGAAAATGAAAGACAAAGTATTTCGTAGCGAATAGGTTATTACGAGAATATTTCAAAAGAATTGATTTTGTAGTGGCATCCAATGGGATTCTTCGCAACCGTTGATTTTTACATTTCACTATTATGTGTATATGAAATGCTTATATGCCATGGTTTGGTAGATTAATTATGTTGAATGTGACTTGGAATTGATTTAGAAAGCAGACTTCTTTGATATGAAAATAAATGGTCGCTTTGTTTAAATACTACAGTAGTCGCTAAGCCTCGTAGTAGTACTTTGGGGAAAAGGGTTTGGTTTTGATTTGTTTTAAAAAGGTTTTAATATACCTTTAGCCTTTTATAATATTTGAAATAGAATGATTTCTATACTTAATATTATAAAATGTAGAAGGAAATGGAGTTTAAACTCTAATTGATTTACAAAACAAAGTTGTAAAAGTTACGATCCATATAGCAATAGTCGTTATGCATAGTAAAGTGTAAATGGTTATATACTTTAGATATTTTGGAAATTCTTTTCAAATGTGTTTATAAATGTTATATAAGTATTTAAAAAGGAGTTTGAAGTTTTAAATATATTTTTAAGAATTTATTTTAATTATTTAAATAAGAGGTTTAAATTTTATAAAAGAAAATATTTTCTTTTCAAATCGAAGTTAGGATTTATTTAAAGACCTTCCAGTAATGTTTTGTATAAGAGTTGTGAATTATAATTTAAGCATTTTAAAATTTTAATTTGAAAAATAGAGTGTTTAAAAAACATTTGATATTTAAAGGATTTGATTTGAGATATTTAAACAAGTTGAGATTAAAGGATTTGATTTGAGATATTTAAACAAGTGGTTTACATAAAGGAAATCCCTTTACTTTTCAAAGTCATATTCTTTTCAAAAGATGATGGGTTTTTAATTATGATTTGAATGGAAGCTTAAACTTTGTTTAAAGCGTTTTAAAGGAGATTTGAAATGTATATAAGTGATTTAAAGGATTATTTGATATAATAAATCTTGTGTACTTTTATGGAAAGGTGTTTGTTTATTATAAATATTATACGGCCCTATGAGGTCTTATACTTGACATTACACATCGAGATAGGTAAACTTCTGCCTATCCTGTAAGATAAATATGTTGTCGAGTCATGTTTTGAGTGTCAATGTTACCCGAACTTGAATGACTTCATTGTCAACCAAATGATAGTTTAAATTTGAAATCGAAGATTGATGTTAAGTATATTAAGTATTATTTTCGTACATGAATTTGGTCACTTATGGAAATTAAGCAGCTTTATACTTGGCACTAAAAATCAGTGAGTAGATTGATCCTCTATATATGAGATCTTGAATCAAAGTGTTTTAACTATGGCAAGTCCAAGAGCAATCAGTACCCTGACTTACCTGGCTTTTTTTCTAGGCAAGTGATAGAGTAAGTCGAAATATCGGAAAATGACAAGAATAGGAGCTTTGATTTCTATAAATGATATTTTTAATTTATGGTGGTATGAAAAGTATTCTTTTTATACTTAACACTGAATTCCAAGGTAGGGAAACTCATCTCTATTTATGAGAGTTTAAGAATGTATGTCGAGGCAATGATAGTATGCTAACTCATCCGACTTAATCGAGGGATAGTACAAGTTTGAAATCGGAAAGTAGCGGTAAGTATATTTAGTCTAATTTCCATACGACCCATTTACTTACAGCAAAAAGGAAAGTGCTTTGAAATGACATTTTTTGGCCTATTTAAATATGGTTTTAGAAAATGGGAAATCTTCCTTAAGATTTGTAAATATACTTATATCGTTGATACAAGAATATGAAAATGGTTTCTAAGTATTGAAAATATAGCGTTTTCTTAATATAAATACGGATGAGATAAGTATATAGATGTTTTTTCAAGCATTGAAAAAGTATAAATGAATAGTAAATGAGTAGTATACATATGTATATCTTTGCAAGAGTATTTCGGTACAAGTATTTACAAAGTATCTTTAATTAATGAAAAGTATTAATTAAAAGAGGCTTGGCAGTTTTATATGCTTGAACATGCTTGATTACTATATGAAATTAAATCTTTGATTTGATTGTTTGTGTGTTTGATAGTAAAATAACTAACTATTTTGGCCAATTTTGACTTAAGAGGTTTATATAATGATGCAGTCCAGGACAGAGTTGGAGCAGTGCAAGGCCCAAACCTTCAAGACTTGAGTCGACCACGACCTAAAAAGGCGGTCTTAAGTTGACTACGACTTAACAAAATCCATGAAAAAGAACCACGACCTAACAAAGAAGATGAAAAGGAGTTACGACTTAACGGGGGCTTAAGTCGTTCAGGATGGATGAGTCGTATGCAAGCTAACGGCATGGTTCTAAGTCGTCCATGACTTAACAAGAAGCAGGAAGAAGTTCCAATGGTTGAAGGCTTAAGTCGGCTACGACCTAAGGGAAGTATTTTAGGTCGTCTACGACCTAACGAGTGTGCTGAAGAAAAGAGCTCACGACCAAAGATGAGTCGCGTGAAGTGATGCAGCAGTTCTCCTCTTGAGTCATTGAATTTAGGTCGTGGCAATGTTAAGTTGTTTGTTTTTTTTGAGTCGTGAGTTGTAAGTCGTATACGACCTAAGTGTTGCAAATGTGAGTTGCATTTTTTTTAAGTCGTTGTAACTTGTGTGGCGATAAGTCGTGAGTCGACATATAGTTAAGTCGGTCATGTGTGTATATGGATATGTAATCTGTTGAGTCGCTGTTGTATAAGTCGCATACGACTTAAGTGAGTCGTGAGTCGGGGAAGTATTAAGTCGGTAACGACTTAAGGTCAGGTTGTGAAATGCTATAAATAGGGAGTGTGTTGTACAATTTTAGGGGTTGATTTTTGAATAAAATTGTTGTTTGATTGCTGTGTGCTTTCAACTTAAATTGGTAGTTGAGTGTAATCTCCTATCTCCACTTTCGGTTATTCGAGTGCGCTTGAATCAACGATTGTTGAAACCGATTCGCGGAATCAAGTGCGCTTGATCAACGCTTGAAGAATTGAAGATCTTCTTTCATGGTATCGTGCGTGATCAACGTATCGAAGATAGCTAGAATTCGGTATATTTGTGATCAACGAATTTAGGCATTTCATTATCTTCAATCCACCGTTTACTACTTTCATTGATCTATATCGATTTGTTATTATCCGCTGCGTCAAGTTTGGTATCAGAGCTTGACTTAGCCAATCATAGCTAAGACGAGTCTTGGAGCCATGGAGTTTGAAGTTGGTGTTCATCGTGTTCATCTTAAAGTTGCAACAAGTTAGAAGCTTTCGATCCATTTCATTTTGGATCAAAGTTGGAAAGGTGTTGAGGCCGAGCCAAGTTGAGTTGGAGCCGTGCTTGCTTGACTTGTGTTGAAGATTTTTGAAGTATTTTTTGAAGTCTTGGAAAGTTCAATCATGCCACCAAGGAGAGCTAATCGTCATCAAAATGTTGAAGCGTTGTATAGAAGAGAAGAAGCCGAGCAAATGGAACAATGCATTAATGAGAAATTTGATGAAGGCATCGGAAAGTTAGAGAAATTGATGAATGATTTACATCAGAATCAAAGGAGGAGATCACTAATCTCGAACCATGGGGGAAACAGAGTTTCGCCATCAGTTACGGAAGCGAGGAGGGTATCACCGCAATCTTTTAGAGAGAGAAGAGAAACATCAATTTCATCAAGGAGAGATCACCATGACTATGGACATGAAGAGAGGAGAACACCACGAGAGTTTGAGAATGAACCATATCGAGAAGAAGAGAGACATAGTAGAAGAGACATGTGTGATCGAAGGGATGTTGATGGTCGAGATCGATATAGACGTACATTTGATTTTGATGAAGAGGGTGATAGAGCCTGCATTCATTATCGAGATCGAGACCAAGTTCGAAATTCATATCGAGATGTTGAAGATGATCGTCGTTGGGAATCAGGTATGAAGATGGAAATTCCAGAGTTTAAGGGAGGAATGGTAGCTGAAGAATTTCTTGATTGGTTGTCTAATGTTGAAGAGATCTTTGATTTCAAGGAGGTTCCGGAGAATCGTCGAGTGAAGTTGGTTGCTACTAGGTTGAGGGAAAGAGCTTTGGCATGGTGGCAGCAAACTAAACTTACAAGGGAGAGAATGGGAAAGTCGAAGATTGAATCTTGGGATAAGATGAAGAAGTTGTTGAGAGCCACATTTTTACCTTACAACTATCAATCACTCATGTATCAGAGATTGCAGAATCTAAGGCAAGGGACGAAGACTGTTAATGATTATGCTGATGAATTTTATCAACTGATTGCTCGAAATGATATTATGGAGACGGAAGAACAGCTGACTGCTAGATTTGTTGGAGGGTTGAGGATACAGATCCAGGATATGCTGAATATGTTTGATCCAAGATCTGTAGCAGAAGCACATCAGAAAGCGTTGGCTTAGGAGAAGCAGGGAAGGCGTGGAGGTGGTGTGTTCACTAATTCCAACAATCAAGTGAAGGGTGCTAGTGCGAGTTCCAATGTTTCCAAAGCTGTTACAAAACCAGTTGTGAATGAAGGTAAAGGTCAACAACAGTTTCAAATATTACAATTGCCAGGAAGTGGGCCACAAGAGTAATGAATGTCCGAAGCCGAAGAAGCGAACTATGATTGTTGAAGTTGAAGGTGAGGATGTTGATGAAGGTTATTCTAGCCTAGTTGAGGAGGATGAACAGGATATTGCGTCAGGAGATGAAGGATGTAATTTAATGATGAGGAGGCCTTGTTTAATACCGAAGCAAGAAGAAGAAGCTAGTTGGTTGAGGAGTAACATCTTTCAGTCAACATGTACTATTCTGGGAAAGATTTGTAAATTTGTGATTGACGCTGGAAGTTGTGACAATATTATTTCTACTGAAGCTGTGAGAAAGCTGAAGTTGAAGACGGAGAAACATCCTAATCCTTACAAGTTAGCGTGGTTGAGAAAAGGAGGAGAGGTGAAGGTGGACAGGCGAGTTCGAGTTCCCTTTTCTATTGGGAAGAAATATAAAGACGAGATCTGGTGTGATGTGGTTGAGATGGATGTTTGTCACTTGCTTTTGGGAAGACCATGGCAGTATGATCGAGCAGTGCAGCATGACGGTCGGACCAATAGCTACAGCTTTATGTTTGAAGGTGTTAAGATTATTTTAGTTCCAAAGAAGAGACAGCAGGAAGAGAGTAAATCTGAAGAGATTGAGGAGCTGAAGACTTTATTGACTTTGAAGGAATTTATTGAAGAAGTAGAAGAGAGTCCAGAGGTATTTTTGTTGATTGGACGTGAAGTCACTGAATCTGTAGAAGTTCCAGAGGAAGTAAAACCGGTATTGGAAGAATTCAGTGATGTGTTTTCTGAAGAGTTGCCAACGGAGTTACCACCGTTGCGGGATATTCAACATCAGATAGATCTTGTGCCAGGGGCAGTATTACCACACAGGCCACATTATAGGATGAGTCCTAAGGAGCATGAGGAACTGAGAAGGAGGGTGGAGGAATTGTTAGAACAAGGGCGTGTTCAGGAGAGCTTGAGTCCTTGTGCAGTGCCAGCTTTATTGGTGCCAAAGAAGGATGGCTCATGGAGAATGTGTGCGGATAGTCGAGCTCTAAACAAGATCACTGTGAGATACAGGTTTCCTATGCCAAGGTTTGATGATTTGAGTGACCAGTTGAGTGGAGCTGTTGTGTTTTCGAAGATTGACTTGAAGAGTGGTTATCATCAAATTCGTATTAGACCGGGCGATGAATGGAAGAATGCTTTTAAAACCAGGGAAGGTCTATACGAATGGTTGGTTATGCCGTTTGGTTTGTCGAATGCACCAAGTACTTTTATGAGAGTGATGAACCAGATTTTCAGACCATACATTGGGAAGTTTGTGGTTGTTTACTTTGATGATATTTTGATCTACAGTGGGAGTATGGAAAAACATGTCCAGCATTTGCGTGAAGTAATATTGATTCTACGTCAAGAGCAGTTCTATGCAGCAGCAAAGAAGTGTGTGTTTATGACGGACAGTGTTTTATTTCTGGGATATGTTCTATCGAAAGAAGAAATTCAAGTGGATGAAAGTAAAGTAGAAGCCGTCAGGAGTTGGCCACAGCCCAAGACGATTACTGAAGTGAGGAGTTCTCATGGATTGGTATCCTTCTATCGAAGATTCATTCCACATTTTAGTAGTGTGATGGCACCTATAACCGATTGCATGAAGGGAAAGAAGTTTGAGTGGTCAGAGGAAGCAGGGGTTGCTTTTGAGAAGATCAAGACACTATTGACGACAGCACCAATTCTAATTTTACCGGATTTTCAGTTGTTGTTTGAGTTACATACTGATGCGTCGAAAGTTGGGGTTGGTGGATTTTTGAGTCAGAAAGGAAGACCAGTTGCTTATTTTAGTGAGAAGTTATCTGGAGCTAAGTTGAGATATAGCACTTATGATGTTGAGTTTTACGC
The DNA here is from genome assembly GCA_030765085.1 of Allium cepa. Lineage (NCBI taxonomy): Eukaryota > Viridiplantae > Streptophyta > Magnoliopsida > Asparagales > Amaryllidaceae > Allium > Allium cepa. The sequence continues at coordinate 623,201,437 of CM060942.1, forward strand.
AATTGTTCAAGCAGTGAAGCATTGGAGACATTATCTGTTTCAGAAGGAGTTTGTTCTCTATACTGATCATGAAGCTTTGAAGCATTTGCAAGGGCAGGACTAAATTTCAGCTAGGCACGCTTCATGGGTCGCGTATCTACAACAGTTCACTTTTGTTGTAAAGCACAAATCAGGGGTGACGAATCGTGTAGCTGATGCATTGAGCAGGAGGAATCATTTGTTGACAAAGATGAAGGTTGAAGTGACAGGGTTTGAATTATTGCCAGAACTGATTGAAGAAGATCCTTACTTTAATAAATTTGTTGAGAAAGTCAAGGAGGGAAGTTCTGATGAATTTGTATTGGTAGATGGATTCTTATTCAAAGGAAATCAATTATGTGTACCAGATTGCAGCTTGAGAATGAAAATTGTGAAAGAGTTGCACGAAGAAGGACATGTGGGTAGAGATCGAACATTGCAATTAATTTCACAATCTTATTTTTGGTCGTCGATGAGAAAAGAGGTTGAAAGGTTTGTGCGTAGATGTCATGTTTGTCAGGTTTCGAAAGGGACAGCTACAAATGCGGGATTGTATATGCCATTACCTGTTCCTACAAAACCATGGGTAGACATTAGCATGGATTTCGTGTTGGGTTTGCCGAGAACTCAAAGGGGGAATGACTCTATTTATGTTGTGGTGGATCGTTTCTCGAAGATGGTATTTTATTGCTTGTAAGAAGACGGCGGATGCTGTTCATGTCGCTCAGTTATTTTTCAAGGAGATCTATCGACTTCATGGATTGCCAGAATCTATTGTGTTGGATAGGGATACTCGCTTTCTTAGTCACTTTTGGGTAAGTTTGTGGAAGATGGTTGGAACGAAGTTAAACTTTAGCAGCGCCTATCATCCGCAAACAGATGGACAGACAGAAGTTGTTAACAGATCGCTGGGGAATTTATTGCGATGTCTTGTGAAGGACAATCTGAAGAGTTGGGACATGAAGTTATGCCAAGCAGAGTTTGCACATAATCATGCAGTTAATAGAAGCACAGGTTACAGTCCATTTCAGATTGTATATTCAAATTTACCAAGGAGACCATTGGACCTAACGGTAGTGCCACAACCGAAGGGGACGGATAAACGAGCTGTAGATCTTGTTGATGGGTTGACCGAATGTTATAAGATCGTTCAGGAACGATTGGAGAAGGAAAATGAGAAGTATAAAAGATCCACAGACTTAAAACGAAGAAATGTTGAGTTTAATGAAGGAGACGTAGCGTACGTTGTGTTAACAAAGGATCGTTTTCCAGTAGGCGCTTATAACAAGTTGAAAGCCAGAAAAATTGGTCCTGTAGAAGTTGTGAAACGGATTAATGAAAATGCTTATAAGATGAAGCTGCCGGAGGATGTGTACACTTCTGACGTGTTCAATGTTAAGCATCTTATACCATATTATAGGAATAAACAATCCGATGTGGAAGAATTTACAAATTCGAGGACGAATTTTTCTCAACCTGGGGAGGATGATACAGTCCAGGACAGAGTTAGAGTAGTGCAAGGCCCAAACCTTCAAGACTTGAGTCGACCACGACCTAAGAAGGCGGTCTTAAGTCGACTACGACTTAACAAAATCTGTGAAAAAGAACCACAACCTAACAAAGAAGATGAAAAGGAGTTACGACTTAACGGGGGCTTAAGTCGTTCGGGATGGATGAGTCGTATGCGAGCTAACGGCATGGTTCTAAGTCGGCCACGACTTAACAAGAAGCAGGAAGAAGTTCCAATGGTTGAAGGCTTAAGTCGGCTACGACCTAAGGGAAGTATTTTAGGTCGTCTACGACCTAACGAGTGTGCTGAAGAAAAGAGCTCACGACCTTAGATGAGTCGCGTGAAGTGATGCAGCAGTTCTCCTCTTGAGTCGTTGAATTTAGGTCGTGGCAATGTTAAGTTGTTTGTTTTTTTTTGAGTCGTGAGTCGTAAGTCGTATACGACCTAAGTGTTGTAAATGTGAGTTGCATTTTTTTAAGTCGTGTAACTTGTGTGGCGATAAGTCATGAGTCGACATATAGTTAAGTCGGTCATGTGTGTATATGGATATGTAATCTGTTGAGTCGCTGTTGTATAAGTCGCATACGACTTAAGTGAGTAGTGAGTCGGGGAAGTATTAAGTCGGCAACGACTTAAGGTCAGGTTGTGAAATGATATAAATAGGGAGTGTGTTGTACATTTTTAGGGGTTGATTTTTGAATAAAATTCTTGTTTGATTGCTGTGTGCTTTCAACTTAAATTGGTAGTTGAGTGTAATCTCCTATCTCCACTTTCGGTTATTCGAGTGCGCTCGAATCAACGATTGTTGAAGCCGATTCACGGAATCAAGTGCGCTTGATCAACGCTTGAAGAATTGAAGATCTTTTTTCACGGTATCGTGCGCGATCAACGTGTCGAAGATAGCTAGAATTCGGTATCTTTGTGATCAACGAATTTGGGCATTTCAGTATCTTCAATCCACCGTTTACTACTTTCATTGATCTATATCGATTTGTTATTATCCGCTGCGTCATATAAGCTTCACATGTTCATATAGTTTGAGACTCCTTAAGAGAACCCATTCCAGTAAAACGTCTCTCGGTTTGATGGCACATATTCAAGATCTCCTTGGAACTTTTATATAGTCCGCTTACTTTTGAAAGAACAAAGATCGAGTCAATTGGAAAGTATCGGTTGTTGGATCGGAGTAACCAGGATTAGATATCTGAAAACCACTTCGAACTAGCATAAGCGTTCAAATTGGAAACATCTTGAAGATGATGGAAATCGGAGGTGGAGTTCTTTGAAGTGCAAGGGTTACTTGCTACTAATCCCAAGGAAGATTCCAAAAGGGATGTAGTACAAGTAGTGCCTTCGATTTGTTCATATACTAAACAACTTGTATAGATGAATATTGACATTGCATTATTCCTTGGAAGGCATTATTAGCATTCCAAGTGGGATTTACTAAAATAGGTAAAACGTAGACTCAATTCTCACACTCGGGAATGACTAAAACAGAGGATATGTAGCAAGGCTATGTGGTTCGCTACCATCAGGGTACGATCGTCACTGATCTAGATCGATATTTTTAGGTGTATGCTTCAGGCCTAGTTTGGTTGTTGTTCACGATTGAGGGATGATTATATTCGGTACTTTCTAATAAGGGGTAGGTCGGACCTATGTCAGCAGGATTGCATACCTTGCAACCTTTGTACATTTTATCTAGAGGTACACAGTGATGGACGATACCCCAGCAGCCTTGTCACCGATGGAATCCATTTTCCAATACGTGCCTTATAGACTTAGTTGCATACCAAATATGCTGGAATTTGGGAAGCAAGAATTTAAGCTATATTATATATTTATTTTAAATCCTGGACATTATTATAATTTCATAAGATTTTCTAGTAAAAATGGTTTGGTCATCATAAGGTATAAACTTGTCCATATTTATGTGCTCGTGGTGTTGCAAGATATCTTTATTTTCAAAAAAAAATTATAACAATGAAAATCCATATTACTTGAGTTTCCCATGCTAGTTTACCAGACTGGTTTGGGCGTTATTTTCTTATAATACTCAGGTTAGACCCAAATATATTTCCAGATTTAGCTATGGATGCTTTGGAGCTTCAGGAGACGAGCCGGATGCCTACAAGACCTATTCTCGTATTTTATTTTTCACTGCATTTGTTGTATTGTATTTATCAGCATTGTGAGGACATGTTGTTACAATCGTCTAGGCTGATGATAGGATAGTTACTCCGATTGTTGTAGGTATATTAAAGTTTTCTTTTTGTAAAAATCATTTGGGCATTACATATTACCCATCACGATGTGAGATTTTGTTATGTCTTTTCTTTTCTTTCACCCCGATAATCAATCATTTCGGCATTTGGAATTTCGGTACGTGAATACCGTAGATGTATTAATGTCGGCTTTTGAGGGTCAAAAAGGAGGGTCGTCACAAGTGGTATCATAGTTTAGTTGAGTGAACACCTAGGCCTTGGTGGGGTAAACTTATTAGAGATAGAGTAAGTGACATCGTAGAATGAGTTTAAGGTACCATTCTTTTTGCAAAATGGGCAGTCAGCATTGGCGTCTGCGTTTGACGTGGCTGACGCATTGGACGTGTCAAGCGTGGGCCCTACGCTACTTCTCAGTTCACATGAAATGTTCAAAATGAACCGTTCGCGTAAGGCATGTCCGACGCGTCAGACGGCGTCTGACGCGAACGGTTCGTTCCCAACAGCCATATACCCCTTCACTCACTATATATACCATTCCATTTCTCAACCAAATCACCAACAAAAAAACAAAAAAATCCTAAAATTCAATAATTTTTACAAGATTTGTTGTCGATTTTTTCAGATAAATTTTTTATATTGCATTTTTCGTATTATTATCTACTATATACATTTTTTTAGAAATTTTTTTAATTATTATTTTAATTACTTTTTTCAAAAGTCTAGCCACTATGTTCTTCATCTACCTGAACCATAGTCAACTAGAATGCTGACAGGACAAACGCGTTCATGGATGTCTGTTTCAAAAACATTGATACGCGTGCTCTCCGTGTTACACGGTGGTATGAAGATATCACAGTCTTGTTCAACGTAAGCTAGTTTGGATTACAACGCTAGAAAAATGAAAAACAAGTTCGATTATCTAAAACGTGAGTGGAGCCCATTGAACAAGCTGCTACAGATTCCAGGTGGCTATTGCAACGAAGAAAAGGACACGGTCGGTGGATCCGACGAGTGGTGGGATACAGCTGCAACAAGGCACCACAAATACAAACATGCCTCGCCTGCTCGTTTCAGGTAGTTGGACGTGATTTTTGATGGCTGTATCCGAACTGACAAATGCCAGTTCATAATTCCACCAGATCCACCTATTCAGCTACAGTTTGGCGCACAGCTTTATGGCGACTATCTTAGGGGTGATGCTGTGGAGTTCTCCAGTCGTAGAGCGCCTAGACAACTGGTGGTCCTTCTAAATATGTTAGCAGTTCTTCGCATGATCTGACTCCTTCTAGGCGTATGAAAGAGAAGCAAGAGGATGACGATTACGAAGAATGGGAGGTCGCGGTTTATTTGGCTGAGTATGATAACAGAGGTTTTAATCCTTTGCATGCCCTGTTGGACAACCCCGAGTAGCTTAGGAAGGCTGTTGTTTATTTTTTTGCTTGGTTGAGAAGGAAAATGTAGTTTATTTAATCTGTGTTTTATTTTCTGCATTTTTATTTGGTACTTTTATTTCTACATTTGTACTGTGAATTCTAAACTATAAATTTTTATTTTTGCATTTGTATTCTATATTTAGCATTCTGTATTTAAAAATAATTAATGTAAATAAAATAATAACATAAACAAACAGTAAATTAACAACTTTTGCCCCTTTCGCGAATTTATCCATTTCCCAGCCCCTTTCGTTTGCCTCTTTCATTTCCACTTTTGGTTCATAAAGAACGCACCCTAAGTGTATATGTATATATGAGAGTGCTATTTGTTATTGTAATAAAAATGTTTTATATTGTGTTCATTGGTCTGTTTAGTGGTTTATGCATTCTGGTCAATACAAGTTGCTAATGTTATTGATAGGGATCTCTTTATACTTGAACAAGGCAAACCGACGCAGTAGTGTTTTTGAAATTGGTAAATGAAATAATTTTACCTAGGATTATATTTTACATAAAAAGAATAATTTTAAAAAATTGATATAGTTATTTATGATGTTAATGTTTGTTAGGAAATAATAATATTCAATTATTGTCATTTATTTTTTGATTAGTCATGCTCGTCTAATTAGGAGAATTGGCTATTATTTGTTAAATGCTATGCTCAGCTAATTATGAGCATTTATTGGTTTGATTTAAAATACAAACAGCTTTTGAATCAAGTTTCACAATTTAACTATAAAATGTTTAGTAGTAATGTTGATATAAAGCCTTCTAATATGAAATGATTTTATAAAATTGGATTTGTAAAGTACGTTTTAAAACGAAGAGGATTTTTGAGAATTTAAATCTTGATGTCTTTGAAAAAGAATTCAAATGATTTAAAAAAGGTAATAATAGTATTACTTGAAAGTATCTATAAGCATAAGTATTTTCAAAGAGAATTTAAGTAATATGCATTTTCTTTGGCTAGTTCGGATAGTGAGTCTCGGTTAGCTTTACAATAATTTGAATAATCTTCTAAGTGACAATTAGATGTTTGCTTAGGAAAACGTTGTAGTTCACTTAATAAATTATTCACTTTATGATTGTATGACCGAAGCAAGTTCGAATTCGAACGAATCTAAAGCAAGTGGTAATAGATATTTTGTGAAAACTATTTATAAGGAAATATATGCAGTATTGTTTCAAAATGGGCAAGAGATGTGTTCGGTGGAAAGCACTCCTCTTAAACATAACAATTCTTGGTAAGGCAATGTATAATACTACATGGTAGGACCTAGTTCCTTGGTATAGTTTTGGTGTTACTCAGTCTATATGTATATTCTCTATGGATTAAAATATATAGTGTCATTTCAAAGAGGGTCTGAAAAAATCAGATATTTAGTTCTTAAAAAGGTATTTCGATAAAAGAGTGTATTGATAAATGCAAATTTTAATATACATTTATATCACTCTTGGTAAAAGAAGAAATAGTTTAGCTTAAGGTATTAAATGGGTTATATTTAAGAAGAAGGTTTCAATAAACTTTGTGTAACAACCCGTCTTTTCGATCTTTAGAAGTCGACACTAATACATCCAAGGTGTTCGTGTGTCGAACTTCCAAGTGTTCGGAAAGACAAATCATTGGGGTGAAAGAAAGAAAAGACAGAATAGAATCTCACAAAACATGACGAGTACATATAATGTACAAATGACCTTTAGAAAACTGAACTTTAATATACAAACACCAATTAGAGTACAATTATCCTACCATCGACTACCATAAAATTATAACAACCTATCCTTATAATTGCTGATAACTACAATAAGAACAAACAACGGAAGATAACAGAAAATACAGAAGTATGTCTTGGAGGCATCCAACTCATTCTTCAAAGTGTCCAACTAAATCTCAAATGGACCCGAGCATTATAGGAAAACAACGCCCGGGTTTGTCTGGTAAAACCAGCGTGAGAAACACAATCAAATGGATTACTTAATGTTATAAAACCTCTTGAAACAAAGGTATCTCATAAGATGATGCCGTATGTAAACACGGACGGGGTTTTACCTTACGGTAACCAAACCACTTTCTATAGAAAATGCTACGATATTGTAATAATATACAGGGTAAAATAAATATTAATCATAGCCGAAATTGTTACATTAATTAAATTCCAGCATAATAGGTATACACCTAAATCCGTAAGGGCTCGCATTGGAGATTGGATTTCTATCAATCGTAAGGCTACTTGGGTACTGCCTGCCACAGCACACCTCAAGAAAAATGTACCAAGGGCCTCGTATGGACCTCCTACGAATCAGAGTCGCCTGCCCCTTTAACATGACAAGTCGGATTACATCATTTCCCGAGACTAAGGCTCCAAAAATGTGCACTAGCCATAGCCCCACTCTCGTGCGCATACCGATTCTATAAATATCGATTCTAGACCAAGGAATGGCTGCTCCTAATGGTAGCGAGCAAATAGCTTTGAGGCATATCCCTTATTTTAGTCATTACCAGGTTGTAAGGCTTGTGAGGTCATGATTTACCTTTTTCTCTCTTAGCAATTTTCATTTCGAATGCTATACTGCCTTCTAAGAACCAATGCAATGCTACAATACAAGTTGTTTAGGATAAGAACAAATCGAAGGTACTACTCCCGCTACATCCATTTTGGAATCACCCTCGAGATTAGTAGTAGATAGCCTTTGCACTTTAAATAACCCCATCTTCAATCCCATCATCTTCAAGATGTTTTCAATACGACACTTGGAGTTGGATCGAAGTGGTTTTCGGATAATTCATACTTATCTGATCCCGGTCTCTTCGACTAACATTCGATAGTTTACGACAAACTCAATTTCGGTTCTTTTAGAAATATATAGACAATAACTAGGAGCGAAGATCACCCCCTAACCGTTTAAGTGAACGGATCTCTCTATTATTTGTCCTAGGAGAGTAGAACGAGAATTATACACATAGTACTGCATCATTGAAGATGACCGTGCCATATAACTCACGTGTTTCTCTTAGAAATTTTCAATGTCATATCCTTCATATTAAGTATGGAGAGTTACCATACCACCAAAATTAAGAAGGATTATTTGGATTAAAATTTGATAGTCGATTTTCAAATAAAACAAACAATAATCAGATTTGATAGGAACTAAACTCGATTAAGCACATCAAAAACCACTAAGCCTCTTTGATTAATATTTCATTAATAAAAGCACTTTGTATATACTTGGAAATCATTTTCATTTGCTTATCTCAATGGAATAAGTATATTCACAAAACACCACATTTTCAATATTTAGAAAATATAACCATATACTTATCTCAACGTCATAAGTATATTTACAAACCAGTTATGAAGATTTCCTATTTCAAAATCATATTAAATGGTCAACAAAACAAAAAGTCATTTAAAATGTTGTTTGCCATAAACCCAAATCCTTTAAATGAAATCCTTTTCATACATCTCCTTAATATTTACAAACTCCTTCCTATTATCCGAAACAATTCTTTAAAATAATTACTAAATAGTTATTTACATATATTAATAATTGCAAACCCTTCTTAAATTGATTTTATAGCTTAAATCATACTTGGAAGGAGTTCCCAAATGTTTAAAGTTGATAACTTTTCCTATATAAAGAAATCATAGAGTTTTAAAATTACATCCATAGTGACTATTGTTATATGAATGATAACCTTTAAACTTATTTATAATTAAATAGGCTTAAAACTCCATTTCCTTTATTTATAAAATATCATTTATAAATCATCTCTATTATCTCTACTATCAATAAAGAGAATTCAATCAACATGATTTCCACGGGGTTCTTTTGAAATTATGAAAATACCCTCATCCATCAACGGAATCTCATCACTGATTTGCAACATTCACCATCATCATCTTCCCGACTACTCATCGATGGAATTTTACTATTAATTTGTCATCGAGACTACCAACATAACAACTTGAAATAAAAGTGTTGTGACTACCAAAACCTTTGCACTTACAACACATATCTATCCAATCATTTTATTGATTAAATAAAAAATAAATATCTCTAGATATTAGATGCATATACGTGCGTTTTATACTAGTATCTATAAAATATCCTTTATAAATCATCTCCTATATTCATAAAATATTATTTATAAACACTTCTAATTGAATTGCTTTATTAACTTAAAAACAATTAATTAAACCATTTAATTACTTTGAATATCATTAATTACACTGACTAATTAACTTAAAATACCATTAATTGAATAATTAGTTAACTAAAATATCATCGGTATAATTAGTTAACTTTAACCTCATAAATCAAAACAATCAACTTAAACCCCAATAATTAAGTAATTAAGTTAAACCACTCTGATTATTATAATTAATTAACCTTAAACCTTTTTATTAGAACAATTAATCAAATAAAACATTTTAATAGAATAATCAATTAATCTTAAAACCTCTTAAATAAATAATTAATTACCTTTAAAAAACATTAATAATATAATTAATTTACTTAAATCTTATTAATTAAAATAACTTAACAAACTTAAAACATCCTTAATTAAATATAATTAACACAAAAATATCGTTAATAAAAATATAATTAACTTTAAACATTATTAAATAAAATATAATTAACTTTAAAACAATTCCTATTAAGATAATTAACAAACTTAAAACATTATGTGGTTTGAGGCTTAGCGACCATAATCATACTTAAACAAGCTACCATTTGTTTCATATCTCACAGGGGTTCATATGTCAATGTCACATTCAATACGACCAGATTACCAAGCTTCTGACACTCAACAATTAACAACAATAGTTAATTCATCATTTAATCCATATATTAATTAATTGCATAAATTAACATTTTTCTTAGCAATCACAGAACATGGATTTATTCTGCTCAATTAGATGTCCATAATAACATATTCAATCCAATTTAACTTCACAGTGTTTTATTCGGTCAAATAAATATCACCAATTAAGGTAGAAGAATTTAATGACATTTTTTTTAAATAACGTATTTAAATTGGAAAATATATCATAATTTTATATATTGCCAAAACTATCGACAAGTTACATTACAACGTTGTACACGTTAAATGAGCAAGTTATCATGGTTTAAATATAACACATATTACTTAATAATTAAATAAATTATCAAAGGAATTTCCTCACCCGAAACAATTCCACGGCCCAGCCCACTTCGAGACAACCTTAACTCCCTCGTCCCTCCCCACATCATTCGCATGTAAAGGAAAATAGTAGTATGGACTTATTTGCAAATTCTTTTGCATTAAATTAAACACAGTACTTTTCTTTTTTCCACTTTGAAATGCCCTGCCACTTCCCATGCATCTCTTCCCCCACACTTGCTTGAATGCCTACTGTCTACCTCCACCATACATGCAGCACATTCTCTTCCCATGCACACGCCCCTCCTACCTGCCTGCTACTCCTCCCATCCTGAAATGCTGAGCCCACCTCTTAACTCACACGCCTGTATACAAACGTTCACACGCACACAAAATCCTGGAAAAATTTTGCCCAAGAAAAACGAAGTGTTCTCTTTTCTTTCAATAAATGTGCCTGTTCCTTTTGTTTTCATGCGTCCCTTTGAAATGAACGTGAACACACAATATAATATATGCTAATTTACTTTGTAGCTAGGGAAGGGAGAAAGGTCAAATGCAAGTACAAGAAAAGACATGATTGAAGAGAGTATTTTGCCTTGCGTGTTGTCACCCCTTGCGTATGTTGATACATAAATATAAGCCAGGTTTTCTTTAAGGCAAATCATCTAAGAAATATGCATTGTGTCCCTTGGATAATGTATGCATATGGGTACAAACAATAAATGCTCAAAGGCCAAGAGCAAGGACATGCGCCAAAACAAAACTATATGGCAAAGATTTGTTAAGTATCGGTATAAAAATTTGAATATTAAAAAAGGTACTACGTCTCCATACAATATCTCGTTCGCGTACGAGTTGCGAGCAACATAAATAAAAATATAACCGCACATAATAATATGATCATAAAACAACAATAAAATAAACTGATTAACTATTTTTGTGATGTTTCAATAATGCCAACAATTATCGTAAAACACATCAAACAAAAATTTAATTATTTTTCAAATTAAAATTTATGGAAAAAATCTATAAATTAAATTAAAAATACATCATCAAAAATCGGGCAGTTATTTGAAACAAATATTATATTATAATTTATATTCAAATTCAAAGATTCAAAATTACGGCTCGTTACACTTTGTTTTATTAAAATCGTATCTTTTGTTTTAATATGCAAGTTGTATAAGCCACTTGATGTTATTGGACCGACTAATAAGACATCTTTTCCTTAGAGATGTCTAAAGAAAAGTAGACTCTAGGACTGAGTTTGAATAGCAGTATTGTAACGTCCCGCTTTTTCGCACACTTTAAATCGACACACGTGCCAATTCAAACCATACGGAAGGGCGGATTGTTATGGGGTAAATAAGAAAAAAACAGAGAAGAAAAAAAAACTAAACAGAATCTCACAGCGGAAGGATAAAATATAATAATCAAATATACAGTTTATAAATCTGTTTACAAAACCATTTATATAATACATATCAGAGTTACACATACCAATAACAATGCAGCGGAACAGTGTGTAGTGCACTAGTATAAATAATAATAATATAAATTTTCGTCTTCGTCCTCCAGAGCTAAATCTTCCAATCCTGAAACGCTCGGACTGACCCGAGCGAATTTGAAAAAACAAAAACACCCGAGTCAGAACTAAAAGATCTTATGTGAGTTAAATTAACAGAAATAAATATGAGTGCAGTAACTCAAGAGATGCTCGGGATTTACCTCTCCTAAGGATCCGTTAAACTATTTACTATGTAGTATATTGCGCTATTATAATAGTGTCTATTTGTAAATTAACTTACTTTTAAATAGCGTTAAGGCTTTACATTTTCCACCTTAACACGTAATAGTCCCAGTAGTCCATCCAATATCATGGTCCCTCCTGATCGGGAAGCCACCAGAGGATACCACACGGGCTACGGGAGAAATCCAAACTCGTACAAGGCGCGATAGGGTAGGTGACACGGCACAACTAGGCAATGCCAGGATAGATATACCAATTGCTATCCGGGCTGGTGGAAACGCTCAGCGCGCAGCTACCGTCCACCTCGAACAAACTCCCCCAAAACAAAAATAAAAGTGGCCACTGAATCAATCCAAAGTCAAAGTATAATACCGAAGAGGAGTGTCCGATCAGAGGAATGACCTCATTGGCCCGAGAATCGCTCCTGTTTTAGCCACCTTATACCAACTCGCAGGAGTCGGGTCCACGTATTTACCTTACAGGAAACGCCGCCACCAACCTACTTCATTCTGGAATCTCCACCGCGTACACGGTTAGTCAAAGTGGTTTTCGGTATCGACAGAGAGTATGTCCATATCTGATCCCGGTCTCTTTGCCAACCAATCGTTATTATAACGCCGCGGTCATTTAAAAATAATTATTCTTTTAAAACCAAAATAAAATATCCATTTCAAAACCATATAAATATGATATCATTTCCTTTTAAAACCCAAAACAATATGATATCATCTTTATTTTCCAATATATTCTTTTCCAAAATCATAGGATTTTCAAAGTAAAATATTTAGAAATCAAAACTCTTTAATATAATATTTTCAAATTATACTGTCTTGAAAATCATAACTTTGAAACAAGTTCCATTTCTCAAATGGTTAAATATTAAATTTCCTTTATAAACCAAAATAGCTTTTTTTAGATTTCACAAATCAATTTCAAATATCGATTTAAACTACCAAATACCATTTCAATTTTTATGTTTCAAAGCTTTAAATATTTCACCATTTCAAAAACAAACTCATTTGACAAACCCATATATATCAAATTCAATTACTTATTATTTAGACTTGAAATGTTTACTTAATGAATTCAATATAATTTAAGTAAAACCTTTAACTTCACATAATTGGAAAATCTTTCAATTTATTAAACTTGATATATTCATTTAAATCAACCTGATATTCATTTAAATCACTTTACACAAAAATCAAGTTATAAAAATCATATCCTTTAAAAAAAATTAATTTTTATTAAATTTCAATTTAACTTAATATTCATCTTCCAAATCTTATTCTCATTTAAGTCATAAAAACTCCAGAAATTAGATTTTAAATAAATGCTTAATCGTATTTGATCTTAAAAATCAAACTTTATTTTATACTTCAAATCAAATTTATACAAAGCTTAAACCCGAAAATTACTATATATATAAATAACTAATTCAATATCCCATAAACCATATATATATATATATATATATATATATATAGCTTTACAAAACCATAAAAACATTCCAAAATATATTTTATATATATACCACGGTGCCTGTATAAAATTTTCTACCCTATGGTCAAGTGATACGGATGTTTATCATTTCAATCCGCAATTTAAAATAAAATGCGGTTGTATATCATTTCGAACCGCAATCCCGAATGAATGAAATGCATAGCAACTTGCAATTAATAAAATAAATCATCCATTCATCCATCAAATCATACATCCATTTATAACAGTCATCATCCAATTTCAAACAATCATCAATATATAACACGTGATAAATAATGGTATCAATTATCAGTTTATACTCAAAATAAATTTAATAACTGTTAATTGGCAGTTTATATGCAAAAATAAACGTAAACTTAACTGGCAGTTAATATGAAATAAAAGTTAACATAACTATGCCTGGCAGTTAATATGAAATAAATAAATTCTAACTGTCAAATTTATATGCAATAAATAAATAAATTCACAGTTATATTAAATAAATGAGTTTAAACAGAAACAGTGAATAAAACATGCCAAACAGTCATAAAAAAATTTCTACCCATATCTAAAATTAATTTAACAAACACAAGAAATTTTAGAAATTGTGAGTGGGTTAAAACACTCACCTTTTGAATTTAAATCGAATTTAAATCCGATTTAAACCCAAAAAATCGACGGTCTCCAAATCTGTCCAAACCAGCATCAAAAGATCTGGAATTTAATTACGATCCTAACAAAAAAATCGCGTGTGAAACGGAGTTCGTATGTGGAAGTTAAATGTATTAACGCGTTTGAAAAATCAAAATTAAATTAAATTCAAACAAAATAAACCTACCTATTACCACTTGCCACGTCAGCGTTTCCTGCGCATCCATAGTGACTAATCTCACCAAACCCATGTTCCAATTTCGCAAATAGATGAAGAAATCAAAAAGCCCCAATTCAACCTTTTGGGTTTCGAATTTTACACGTTTGACCGTGATTTCTGGTTGTCTCAAGCGACTATTGCAAAAACAGACACTGCGCTTAGATCCGTAAATGAAAACTACAACATAAATTTTTTTTTATTCTGAGAACTTTGAATTTTTTTTTTTTGATTTTTGAATAGAATTGGATCTGAAATTTACATCCATTTAGGAAGAGAAAGAATTGAAGAAAATGAACACACAAATAAAAGAGAATAGATGGAGGCTAGGGTTTATAATTGGGTTTATATAGATAGGTTAGAATTAGAGTAGATGGATCTGATAAACAAACGCGCTGAACAATAATTTAAATTAACGTAATAATTACAAATCACCATACTATGAAGACATTTACGTTATTTTCCATTTATTACTTTATTTAACACAACCCTAAATTTACATCTATTGCAATGTTTTCAAATTTAATTGAATGAACTAATTATATCACTCCTAATAATTGTTGTAAGACTCTAAATCCCACATTTGTAACTATATATTATTTCCACTCAAATATTATAGATATATACAGAGTATTGGTTTCCATTAAATCATTATTTATTATATATTCAAATTAACTAAACTCACTATTGAAGTCCGTTTATATTTATTACCAAATATCCATTTACCTTTCCCAACAAATTTGAATCCATTCATTTAATATAACAAATCAAATTTTCATTCACACCTTATTATCAACCCACAATTTATTGCAATTCATTATCTTAGATAGATTTTATACAATTAATATCACTTTACATTAAATTTCTATCGAATGAATACTTATTCATCAATCAATTCAATATTTACTTTTCTTTCCCTCTATTTGATACTTAACCTAGTATACATTTAATTGGTAAACATAACATTGAATTATAATGCATTTCTCATGCATGCTTCATTTCATATAAATTCCTCTTTATTAACTAAGTCACATTAACAAAACAAAATAAATTTTTTTATTTCAATCGATTACCAGTGTAGACTTAATATATTAAATAAACGATTAACCTAAAACGATTGTTACCCCTTTAGCATTCAAATTCACTTACGACTATTATTAACACAATGTTGCCATTTGATTTATATATATTTAAATAAATTATATGAATGGGTAAAACTTTAAAAATTATCTTACCTGCAAATTTACTCACAAACATCCTAAATTACCAGCTTGCAATTTATTTTTAATTACTAAATTTGCGTTGATTATATCAAGTTGAGATTTAATACGTATTATTTCCTCAAATAAGTAAATCTTTGGATTTAAATTTCTAAAACCATAAATTATGTCCTACCATAAATCTATGCTTTTATTATTTTACGTTCACACTCCCGTTACTCTATAATAAATCACCAAGTAACGATATCCTAAACTAACATTAATTTATATATTAATCCTTATAACTCAATAAATTTGTCAAATATGAATAATCTTAACAATACTTACACATATTATCTTACTTACAATAATGTAACATTAAACGTTGAATTTCATTTATTTTTCAATACTTCAATTTAGTTAATAAATACTGCTCCTATACTTAAATCTATATTAACAAATCGTGAGATTTGGATCGATAGAAATCGGTTTACCAAAGCTTACATACACATTACGTAAATAAACAACTATATAAATTTGCCACCTATTAGCTCTAAATTTTATTCTTAAGTTTGTTACCTATCAATTTAGATTATACTTCCATCTATAATGCAAATCTAAATCTCCTCTAACTGCATAAATTAGGGCAATTTATTGCAATTGATTTCCCATTAAACTTCATAAATTAACAAATTGAAACCTAAATAAAAATGTTTATTTATTTAAAAATCTTGTTGTTTAATTGAATTGACCATTCATGGATATAATTTACATTGTTCTCCAATTATTACTTAAATACATCACACAACGTTAAATCTATATTCAATACAATTTGTTACCAAAATTAATTTAACGAAAACAATTACGCCCTTAAAATTTCTCTTCATTCATTAATTGCTAATTGTTATTCAATTAAACCCATTCATTTGATTTCCCTATTATGAATCAATTATAAACCCATCATCTTAAAGGTGATGTCTACATTTTATACTATAAATTTACCCATTTATATTCCAATATCAATGAATGCTCACATAGAAATTTAGATCTTAACTCCAATTAATTATTCCATTAAATCCATTAATTACTAACTTTAATTATAGAAATTTGATTGTCTAACATACAATTTGAACCTATTTCCAAATTTTCATAATTAATTAACCCTTACAATAGTTTACAAATAAAAGGGATTGTATTAAATAAATTATTTACTGTCCTGCATTTCTTTATTTCACCCATCTACATTCAATACCCATAATCAATATTTTATTTCATTGTTAAATCCAATACTTGCATTACTTTACTTATTCTAACTTATATCCAATGCAACAATTTCCACTATTTCTATTAATTACAATATATAGTTAAATTTGTAAATTCTAATTTCCCTTGGTACATCAAATTTCACATACTCTTTCATATAAATAACTAAGATTTTTATTCCCTTCTAAATTTAAATTAAAAATCCTATTAATTATATTCATTTTAAACATCGAATTTATACGGGTCGTTACACTCTCCCCCACTCAAAACTTTTCGTCCCCGAAAAGGAAAAGAAGGAAAAGAAGAATTAAATACAGTACATCTTATTCAAAATATTTAACTTATAAACAATTAAATTTACAAAATTAATTACTTTAAATAAGATATCCTAATTTATAACTATTTAATCCTTCATATTTAGATTATTAAAGTTTGGAAAAACATTTTCAAAATATTTCTAAGATACTGCAATTTCTTATATAATCCAAAGGGTTACAATTTATATAAAGTGAAATATTTAAGCGGTTTCAATCCTAACAACAAATCAATACAACAACCATTAGTTCCACAAACAGCATACACACACATACAAAACAACCATTAAATCAAACAAACAAATAGTTGCTCGGGTTTAAAACTTTTAAATTATTCGGAATGAAGAATAACTACTAGCGCATCATTTACTCAACAGTCTTAGATAAAACCAAATAGATTATTCATTCACCCTAAATCAAATTTTAAAGTACCCTTGCCCAAACAACCATCAACAACAAATTCAAACAACAATCAACTTAACTTATTAATAATTTCATCTCATACCTTTGTTATTTGATTTTCTCTTTTTATTTAAACCGCATAAATTTTCCTTTTATAATTTATATTTATTTCTAACAAACTTTAAATTTTATTTTCTCATTCAGTGGTTGTTTCCTTTATTTCTACTTATTACTTACATTTATTCATTTTCATTTATTCGGGTCATGTAAGTTTCTTTTATTTGTATTATATTTAATGCACTTCTCAATTTCAATCATTTGTTTAATGCTTGCATTTCTATTATAATTAATTATAGTAACCTTTTTTAATTACACTTAAATTCTTAACCTTATAATATCCATTCTCATAAGTAAAGGATTTTATTAATTCATTCACTAACGTTTTGCAGTCATTTATTTTTCTTTTTACTTAAAATTTCTCAATTCCATTAAATAAGGTCATGCCAGTTTCCCCCCTTTTCACTATAATTATTCATTTATTTATTATCGCATGATCTCATTTAGTTACCCTTTAATTACTTAAGTTTAAATCATCTATTTGTCATACTTACCTTTAATTATATTTACTTGGTAAAATTTCAATTAATACTTAAGTTTAAACATTAAATTCTCATTTATAATAGCAAATTCATTGAATACTTCATTACCTACTTTTACTTGTACAATTTTCATTACATTCCCTATTAAACATTTCAACTTTTAATATTAGGTAAGTTATACATGTTTTTAAAGAATATACTTGAAAGTTATACAAGTTTCTCATTTCCTATGGTAAATTTAATATTCAATAATAATATTCTTTATTTCATAAGTTATAATTTCAACTTTCATTTAAGACCATTTTTAACCTATCATTAAATCTCTTATTTCCTTTAGAGGTTTTAATTTATTAATTACCTATGTTTCGATTCACTACAATAATTGAAACAATTAATTAATGGAAATTTAAGAATTTAATACCGGGTTAAATTTTCACTTTATTTTAAAACAATAGATAAATATATTCTTACGACTTATATATCTCTAATTATTTTAAAACAATTTAAAATTTAGATATTTTAAAAATGAATCTGTAGTAGAATTTACTACAGTGGCCTTTCCCCTTCGAAACTAGAAAATGAAAGTCGATGATGCGGTCGCCATTACCGAAATTATTTTCCAACGACAAAGAGGAAAGTACAAAACTTTTTCGTCAAAATCTTCTTTAAAACAATTTTTCCGAATTATATTGAAATATTTATATCAGAAAATACTTATAAGCAATATTATTATATTCCAAAATTTATTCGAAAGAAATTTCAAAACCCCGGAACTTAAGTTCTAAATTTCCAAATTTCATTCATCTTATTTTTCAATCTTATTTCTATTATTATTATTATACACTTTAATACCTAACAACCAATCTATTGCAGCCAAATATATCTTTATAAAATATTTTTATATATAGAAAATATAATAGGCAAAATTATTTCATTCACCTATATCAAAACCGATATTATGTCGGTCTGTCCTATTAAGTGTTTAGAAATCCCTATTGATGTCACAGCGTCCATGCACCAACCAGAATTTATAAATACAAAACGAAACAGATTAACACAATATTAAAATCTTGTTATAACCCTAACAAATACGCTCTCTCATATATATACACTCAGCGACTCCCATAGGGTATTACTACCCTATTAACAAAAGAGTCAGACCCCACAAGCTAAGGTTTATCGCTAAACCAAAGCTCTGATACGAACTGTAACATCCCGTTTTTTCGCACACTTTAAATCGACACATGTGCCAATTCAAACCATACGGAAGGGCGGATTGTTAATGGGGTAAATAAGAAAAAAATAGAGAAGAAAAAAAATAAACAGAATCTCACAGCGGAAGGATAAAATATAATAATCAAATATACAGTTTATAAATCTGTTTACAAAACCATTTATATAATACATATCAGAGTTACACATACCAATAACAATGCAGCGGAACAGTGTGTAGTGCACTAGTATAAATAATAATAATATAAATTTTCGTCTTCGCCCTCCAGAGCTAAATCTTCCAATTCTGAAACGCTCGGACTGACTCGAGCGAATTTGAAAAGACAAAAACACCCGAGTCAGAACTAAAAGATCTTATGTGAGTTAAATTAACAGAAATAAATATGAGTGTAGTAACTCAAGAGATGCTCGGGATTTACATCTCCTAAGGATCCGTTAAACTATTTACTATGTAGTATATTGTGCTATTATAATAGTGTCTATTTGTAAAATAAACTTACTTTTAAATAGCGTTAAGGCTTTACATTTTCCACCTTAACACGTAATAGTCCCAGTAGTCCATCCAATATCATGGTCCCTCCTGATCGGAAGCCATCAGAGGATACCACACGGGCTACGGGAGAAATCCAAACTCGTACAAGGCGCGATAGGGTATGTGACACGGCACAACTAGGCAATGCCGGGGTAGATATACCAATTGCTTCCGGGCTGGTGGAAACGCGCAGCGCGCAGCTACCGCCCACC
This sequence comes from Allium cepa, assembly GCA_030765085.1. NCBI lineage: Eukaryota > Viridiplantae > Streptophyta > Magnoliopsida > Asparagales > Amaryllidaceae > Allium > Allium cepa. The sequence continues at coordinate 623,221,626 of CM060942.1, forward strand.
TCGAACAAACTCCCCCAAAACAAAAATAAAAGTGGCCACTGAATCAATCCAAAGTCAAAGTATAATATCGAAGAGGAGTGTCCGATCAGAGGAATGACCTCATTGGCCCGAGAATCGCTCCTGTTTTAGCCACCTTATGCCAACTCGCGGGAGTCGGGTCCACGTATTTACCTTACAGGAAACGCTGCCACCAACCTACTTCATTCTGGAATCTCCACCGCGTACACGGTTAGTCAAAGTGGTTTTCGGTATCGACAGAGAGTATGTCCATATCCGGTCCCGGTCTCTTTGCCAACCAATCGTTATTATAACACCGCGGTCATTTAAAAATAATTATTCTTTTAAAACCAAAATAAAATATCCATTTCAAAACCATATAAATATGATATCATTTCCTTTTAAAACCCAAAACAATATGATATCATCTTTATTTTCCAATATATTCTTTTCCAAAGTCATAGGATTTTCAAAGTAAAATATTTAGAAATCAAAACTCTTTAATATAATATTTTCAAATTATACTATCTTGAAAATCATAACTTTGAAACAAGTTCCATTTCTCAAATGGTTAAATATTAAATTTCCTTTATAAACCAAAATAGCTTTTTTTAGATTTCACAAATCAATTTCAAATATCGATTTAAACTACCAAATACCATTTCAATTCTTATGTTTCAAAGCTTTAAATATTTCACCATTTCAAAAACAAACTCATTTGACAAACCCATATATATCAGATTCAATTACTTATTATTTAGACTTGAAATGTTTACTTAATGATTCAATATAATTTAAGTAAAACCTTTAACTTCACATAATTGGAAAATCTTTCAATTTATTAAACTTGATATATTCATTTAAATCAACCTGATATTCATTTAAATCACTTTACACAAAAATCAAGTTATAAAAATCATATCCTTTAAAAAAATTTAATTTTAATTAAATTTCAATTTAACTTAATATTCATCTTCCAAATCTTATTCTCATTTAAGTCATAAAAACTCCAGAAATTAGATTTTAAATAAATGCTTAATCGTATTTGATCTTAAAAATCAAACTTTATTTTATACTTCAAATCAAATTTATACAAAGCTTAAACCCGAAAATTACTATATATATATAAATAACTAATTCAATATCCCATAAACCATATATATATAGCTTTACAAAACCATAAAAACATTCCAAAATATATTATATATATATACCGAGGTGCCCGTATAAAATTTTCTACCCTATGGTCAAGTGATACGGATGTTTATCATTTCAATCCGCAATTTTAAATAAAATGCGGTTGTATATCATTTCGAACCGCAATCCCGAATGAATGAAATGCATAGCAACTTGCAATTAATAAAATAAATCATCCATTCATCCATCAAATCATACATCCATTTATAACAGTCATCATCCAATTTCAAACAATCATCAATATATAACAGGTGATAAATAATGGTATCAATTATTAGTTTATACTCAAAATAAATTTAATAACTGTTAATTGGCAGTTTATATGCAAAAATAAACGTAAGCTTAACTGGAAGTTAATATAAAATAAAATTTAACATAACTATGCCTGGCAGTTAATATGAAATAAATAAATTCTAACTGTCAAATTTATATGCAATAAATAAACAAATTCACAGTTATATTAAATAAATGCATTTAAACAGAAATAGTGAATAAAACATGCCAAACAGTCATAAAAAAATTTCTACCCATATCTAAAATTAATTTAACAAACACAAGAAATTTTAGAAATTGTGAGTGGGTTAAAACAGTCACCTTTTGAATTTAAATCGAATTTAAATCCGATTTAAACCCAAAAAATCGACGGTCTCCAAATCTGTCCAAATCAGCATCAAAAGATCTGGAATTTAATTACGATCCTAACAAAAAAATCGCGCGTGAAATGGAGTTCGTATGTGGAAGTTAAATGTATTAACGCGTTTGAAAAATTAAAATTAAATTAAATTCAAACAAAATAAACCTATCTATTACCACTTGCCACGTTAGCGTTTCCTGCGCATCCCTAGTTACTAAGCTCACCAAACCCATGTTCCAATTTCGCTAATAGATGAAGAAATCAAAAATCCCCAATTCAACCTTTTGGGTTTCGAATTTTACACGTTTGACCGTGATTTCTGTTTGTCTCAAGCGACTATTGCAAAAACAGAGACTGCGCTTAGATCCGTAGGTGAAAACTACAACATAAATTTTTTTTTCTTCTGAGAACTTTGAATTTTATTTTTTTGATTTTTGAATAGAATTGGATCTGAAATTTGCATCCATTTAGGAAGAGAAAGAATTGAAGAAAATGAACGCACAAATAAAAGAGAATAGCTGGAGGCTAGGGTTTATAATTGGGTTTATATAGATAGGTTAGAATTAGGGTAGATGGATCTGATAAACAAACGCGCTGAACGATAATTTAAATTAACGTAATAATTACAAATCACCATACTATGAAGACATTTACGTTATTTCCCATTTTTTACTTTATTTAACACAACCCTAAATTTACATCTATTGCAATGTTTTCAAATTTAATTGAATGAACTAATTATATCACTCCTAATAATTGTTGTAAGACTCTAAATCCCACATTTGTAACTATATATTATTTCCACTCAAATATTATAGATATATACAGAGTATAGTTTTCCATTAAACCATTATTTGTTATATATTCAAATTAACTAAACTCACTATTGAAGTCCGTTTATATTTATTACCAAATATCCATTTACCTTTCCCAATAAATTTGAATCCATTCATTTAATATAACAAATCAAATTTCCATTCACACCTTATTATCAACCCACAATTTATTGCAATTCATTATCTTAGATAGATTTTATACAATTAATATCACTTTACATTAAATTTCTATCGAATGAATACTTATTCATCAATCAATTCAATATTTACTTTTCTTTCCCTCTATTTGATACTTAACCTAGTATACATTTAATGGGTAAACATAATATTGAATTATAATGCATTTCTCATGCATGCTTCATTTCATATAAATTCCTCTTTATTAACTAAGTCACATTAACAAAACAAAATAATTTTTTTTTATTTCAATCGATTACCAGTCTAAACTTAATATATTAAATAAACGGTTAACCTAAAACGATTGTTACCCCTTTAGCATTCAAATTCACTTACGACTATTATTAACACAATGTTGCCATTTGATTTATATATATTTAAATAAATTATATGAATGGGTAAAACTTTAAAAATTATCTTACCTGCAAATTTACTCACAAACATCCTAAATTACCAACTTGCAATTTATTTTTAATTACTAAATTTGCATTGATTATATCAAGTTGAGATTTAATATGTATTATTTCCTCAAATAAATAAATCTTTGGATTTAAATTTCCAAAACCATAAATTATGTCCTACCATAAATCTATGCTTTTATTATTTGACGTTCGCACTCCCGTTACTCTATAATAAATCACCAAGTAACGATATCCTAAACTAACATTAATTTATATATCAATCCTTATAACTCAATAAATTTGTCAAATATGAATAACCTTAACAATACTTACACATATTATCTTACTTACAATAATGTAATATTAAACGTTGAATTTCATTTATTTTGCAATACTTCAATTTAGTTAATAAATACTGCTCCTATACTTAAATCTATATTAACAAATCGTTAGATTTGGATCGATAGAAATCGGTTTATCAAAGCTTACATACACATTACGTAAATAAACAACTATATAAATTTTCCATCTATTAGCTCTAAATTTTATTCTTAAGTTTGTTACCTATCAATTTAGATTATACTTCCATCTATAATGCAAATCTAAATCTCCTCTAACAGCATAAATTAGGGCAATTTATTGCAATTGATTTCCCATTAAACTTCATAAATTAACAAATTGAAACCTAAATAAAAACGTTTATTTATTTAAAAATCTTGTTGGTTAATTGAATTGACCATTCACGGATATAATTTACATTGTTCTCCAATTATTACTTAATTACATCACACAACGTTAAATCTATATTCAATACAATTTGTTACCAAAATTAATTTAAGGAAAACAGTTACGCCCTTAAAATTTCTCTTCATTCATTAATTGCTAATTGTTATTCAATTAAACCCATTCATTTGATTTCCCTATTATGCATCAATTATAAACCCATCTTCTTAAAGGTGATGTCTACATTTTATACTATAAATTTACCCCTTTATATTCCAATATCAATGAATGCTCACATACAAATTTAGATCTTAACTCCAATTAATTATTCCATTAAATCCATTAATTACTAACTTTAATTATTGAAATTTGATTGTCTAACATACAATTTGAACCTATTTCCAAATTTTCATAATTAATTAACCCTTACAATAGTTTACAAATAAAAGGGATTGTATTAAATAAATTATTTATTGTCCTGCATTTCTTTATTTCACCTATCTAAATTCAATACCGGTAATCAATATTTTATTTCATTGTTAAATCCAATACTTGCATTACTTTACTTATTCTACCTTATATCCAATGCAACAATTTCCACTATTTCTATTAATTACAATATATAGTTAAATTTGTAAATTCTAATTTCCCTTGGTACATCAAATTTCACATACTCTTTCATATAAATAACTAAGATTTTTATTCCTTTCTAAATTTAAATTAAAAATCCTATTAATTATATTCATTTTAAACATCGAATTTACACGGGTCGTTACACTCTCCCCCACTCAAAACTTTTCGTCCCCGAAAAGGAAAAGAAGGAAAAGAAGGAAAAGAAGAATTAAATACAATACATCTTATTCAAAATATTTAAGTTATAAACAATTAAATTTACAAAATTAATTACTTTAAATAAGATATCCTAATTTATAACTATTTAATCCTTTATATTTAGATTATTAAAGTTTGTAAAAACATTTTCAAAATATTTCTAAGATACTGCAATTTCTTATATAATCCAAAGGGTTACAATTTATATAAAGTGAAATATTTGAGTGGTTTCAATCCTAACAACAAATCAATACAACTACCATCAGTTCAACAAACAGCATACACACACATACAAAACAACCATTAAATCAAACAAACAAATAGTTGTTCGGGTTCAAAACTTTTAAATTGTTCGGAATGAAGAAAAACTACTAGCATCATTTACTCAACAGTCTTAGATAAAACCAAATAGATTATTCATTCACCCCAAATCAAATTTTAAAGTACCCTTGCCCAAACAACCATCAACAACAAATTCAAACAACAATCAACTTAACTTATTAATAATTTCATCTCATACCTTTGTTATTTGATTTTCTCTTTTTATTTAAACCACATAAATTTTCCTTTTATCATTTATATTTATTTCTAACAAACTTTAACAAACTTTAAATTTTATTTTCTCATTCAGTGGTTGTTTCCTTTATTTCTACTTATTACTTACAGTTATTCATTTTCATTTATTTGGGTCATGTAAGTTTCTTTTATTTGTATTATATTTAATGCACTTCTCAATTTCAATCATTTATTTAATGCTTACATTTCTATTATAATTAATTATAGTAACTTTTTTTAATTACACTTAAATTCTTAACCTTATAATATCCATTCTCATAAGTAAAGGATTTTATTAATTCATTCACTAACGTTTTGCAGCCATTTATTTTTCTTTTTACTTAAAATTTCTCAATTCCATTAAATAAGGTCATGCCAGTTTCCCCCCTTTTCACTATAATTATTCATTTATTTATTATCGCATGATCTCATTTAGTTACCCTTTAATTACTTAAGTTTAAATCATCTATTTGTCATACTTACCTTTAATTATATTTACTTGGTAAAATTTCAATTAATACTTAAGTTTAAACATTAAATTCTCATTTATAATAGCAAATTCATTGAATACTTCATTACCTACTTTTACTTGTACAATTTTCATTACATTCCCTATTAAACATTTCAACTTTTAATATTTGGTAAGTTATATATGTTTTTAAAGAATATACTTGAAAGTTATACAAGTTTCTCATTTCCTATGGTAAATTTAACATTTAATAATAATATTCTTTATTTCATAATTATAATTTCATCTTTCATTTAAGACCATTTTTAACCTATCATTAAATCTCTTATTTCCTTTAGAAGTTTTAATTTATTAATTACCTATGTTTCGATTCACTACAATAATTGAAACAATTAATTAATGGAAATTTAAGAATTTAATACCGGGTTAAATTTTCACTTTATTTTAAAACAATAGATAAATATATTCTTACGACTTATATATCTCTAATTATTTTAAAACAATTTAAAATTTAGATATTTTAAAAATGAATCTGTAGTAGAATTTACTACAGTGGCCTTTCCCATTCGAAACTCGAATATGAAAGTCGATGATGCGGCCGCCATCACCGAAATTATTTTCCAACGACAAAGAGGAAAGTACAAAACTTTTTCTTCAAAATCTTCTTTAAAACAATTCTTCCGAATTATATTGAAATATTTAATCAGAAAATACTTATAAGCAATATTATTATATTCCAAAATTTATTCGAAAGAAATTTCAAAACCCCGGAACTTAAGTTCTAAATTTCCAAATTTCATTCATCTTATTTTTCAATCTTATTTCTATTATTATTATTATACACTTTAATACCTAACAACCAATCTATTGCAGCCAAATATATCTTTATAAAATATTTTTATATATAGAAAATATAATAGGCAAAATTATTTCATTCACCTATATCAAAACCGATATTATGTCGGCCTGTCCTATTAAGTTTTTAGAAATCCCTATTGATGTCACAGCGTCCCATGCACCAACCAGAATTTATAAATACAAAACGAAACAGATTAACACAATATTAAAATCTTGTTATAACCCTAACAAATACGCTCTCTCATATATATACACTCAGCGACTCCCATAAGGTATTACTACCCTATTAACAAAAGAGTCAGACCCCACAAGCTAAGGTTTATCGCTAAACCAAAGCTCTGGTACCAACTGTAACGTCCCGCTTTTTCGCACACTTTAAATCGACACACGTGCCAATTCAAACCATATGGAAGGGCGGATTGTTATGGGGTAAATAAGAAAAAAACAGAGAAGAAAAAAAAACTAAATAGAATCTCACAGCGGAAGGATAAAATATAATAATCAAATATACAGTTTATAAATCTGTTTACAAAACCATTTATATAATACATATCAGAGTTACACATACCAATAACAATGCAGCGGAACAGTGTGTAGTGCACTAGTATAAATAATAATAATATAAATTTTCGTCTTCGTCCTCTAGAGCTAAATCTTCCAATCCTGAAACGCTCGGACTGACCCGAGCGAATTTGAAAAGACAAAAACACCCGAGTCAGAACTAAAAGATCTTATGTGAGTTAAATTAACAGAAATAAATATGAATGCAGTAACTCAAGAGATGCTCGGGATTTACATCTCCTAAGGATCCGTTAAACTATTTACTATATAGTATATTGCGCTATTATAATAGTGTCTATTTGTAAAATAAACTTACTTTTAAATAGCGTTAAGGCTTTACATTTTCCACCTTAACACGTAATAGTCCCAGTAGTCCATCCAATATCATGGTCCCTCCTGATCGGTAAGCCACCAGAGGATACCACACGGGCTACGGGAGAAATCCAAACTCGTACAAGGCGCGATAGGGTAGGTGACACGGCACAACTAGGCAATGCTAGGGTAGATATACCAATTGCTATCCGGGCTGGTGGAAACGCGCAGTGCGCAGCTACTGCCCACCTCGAACAAACTCCCCCATAACAAAAATAAAAGTGGCCACTGAATCAATCCAAAGTCAAAGTATAATATCGAAGAGGAGTGTCCGATCAGAGGAATGACCTCATTGGCCCGAGAATCGCTCCTGTTTTAGCCACCTTATGCCAACTCGCGGGAGTCGGATCCACGTATTTACCTTACAGGAAACGCCGCCACCAACCTACTTCATTCTGGAATCTCCACCGCGTACACGGTTAGTCAAAGTGGTTTTCGGTATCGACAGAGAGTATGTCCATATCCGATCCCGGTCCCTTTGCCAACCAATCGTTATTGTAACACCGTGGTCATTTAAAAATAATTATTCTTTTAAAACCAAAATAAAATATCCATTTCAAAACCATATAAATATGATATCATTTCCTTTTAAAACCCAAAACAATATGATATCATCTTTATTTTCCAATATATTCTTTTCCAAAATCATAGGATTTTCAAAGTAAAATATTTAGAAATCAAAACTCTTGAATATAATATTTTCAAATTATACTATCTTGAAAATCATAACTTTGAAACAAGTTCCATTTCTCAAATGGTTAAATATTAAATTTCCTTTACAAACCAAAATAGCTTTTTTTAGATTTCACAAATCAATTTCAAATATCGATTTAAACTACCAAATACCATTTCAATTCTTATGTTTCAAAGCTATAAATATTTCACCATTTCAAAAACAAACTCATTTGACAAACCCATATATATCAAATTCAATTACTTATTATTTAGACTTGAAATGTTTACTTAATGAATTCAATATAATTTAAGTAAAACCTTTAACTTCACATAATTGGAAAATCTTTCAATTTATTAAACTTGATATATTCATTTAAATCAACCTGATATTCATTTAAATCACTTTACACAAAAATCAAGTTATAAAAATCATATCCTTTAAAAAAATTAATTTTAATTAAATTTCAATTTAACTTAATATTCATCTTCCAAATCTTATTCTCATTTAAGTCATAAAAACTCCAGAAATTAGATTTTAAATAAATGCTTAATTGTATTTGATCTTAAAAATCAAACTTTATTTTATACTTCAAATCAAATTTATAGAAAGCTTAAACCCAAAAATTACTATATATATATATATATATAAATAACTAATTCAATATCCCATAAACCATATATATATATATATATATATATATATATATAGCTTTACAAAACCATAAAAACATTCCAAAATATATTATATATATATATACCGCGGTGCCTGTATAAAATTTCTACCCTATGGTCAAGTGATACGGATGTTTATCATTTCAATCCGCAATTTAAAATAAATGCGGTTGTATATCATTTCGAACCGCAATCCCGAATGAATGAAATGCATAGCAACTTGCAATTAATAAAATAAATCATCCATTCATCCATCAAATCATACATCCATTTATAAAAGTCATCATCCAATTTCAAACAATCATCAATATATAACACGTGATAAATAATGGTATCAATTATCAGTTTATACTCAAAATAAATTTAATAACTATTAATTGGCAGTTTATATGCAAAAATAAACGTAAACTTAACTGGCAGTTAATATGAAATAAAATTTAACATAACTATGCCTGGCAGTTAATATGAAATACATAAATTCTAACTGTCAAATTTATATGCAATAAATAAATAAATTCACAGTTATATTAAATAAATGCGTTTAAACAGAAATAGTGAATAAAACATGCCAAACAGTCATAAAAAAATTTCTACCCATATCTAAAATTAATTTAACAAACACAAGAAATTTTAGAAATTGTGAGTGGGTTAAAACACTCACCTTTTGAATTTAAATCGAATTTAAATCCGATTTAAACTCAAAAAATCGACGGTCTCCAAATCTGTCCAAACCAGCATCAAAAGATCTGGAATTTAATTACGATCATAACAAAAAAATCGCGCGTGAAACGGAGTTCGTATGTGGAAGTTAAATGTATTAACGCGTTTGAAAAATCAAAATTAAATTAAATTCGAACAAAATAAACCTACCTATTACCACTTGCCACGTCAGTGTTTCCTGCGCATCCCTAGTGACTAATCTCACCAAACCCATGTTCCAATTTCACAAATAGATGAAGAAATCAAAAAGCCCCAATTCAACCTTTTGGGTTTCGAATTTTACACATTTGACCGTGATTTCTGGTTGTCTCAAGCGACTATTGCAAAAACAGAGACTGCGTTTAGATCCGTAGATGAAAACTACAGCATAATTTTTTTTTCTTCTGAGAACTTTGAATTTTTTTTTGATTTTTGAATAGAATTGGATCTGAAATTTGCATCCGTTTAGAAAGAGAAGGAATTGAAGAAAATGAACGCATAAATAAAAGAGAATAGATGGAGGCTAGGGTTTATAATTGGGTTTATATAGATAGGTTAGAATTAGAGTAGATGGATCTGATAAACAAACGCGTTGAACGATAATTTAAATTAACGTAATAATTACAAATCACCATACTATGAAGACATTTACGTTATTTCCCATTTATTACTTTATTTAACACAACCCTAAATTTACATCTATTGCAATGTTTTCAAATTTAATTGAATGAACTAATTATATCACTCCTAATAATTGTTGTAAGACTCTAAATCCCACATTTGTAACTATATATTATTTCCACTCAAATATTATAGATATATACAGAGTATAGTTTTCCATTAAATCATTATTTATTATATATTCAAATTAACTAAATTCACTATTGAAGTCCGTTTATATTTATTACCAAATATCCATTTACCTTTCCCAATAAATTTGAATCCATTCATTTAATATAACAAATCAAATTTCCATTCACACCTTATTATCAACCCACAATTTATTGCAATTCATTATCTTAGATAGATTTTATACAATTAATATCACTTTACATTAAATTTCTATCCAATGAATACTTATTCATCAATCAATTCAATATTTACTTTTCTTTCCCTCTATTTGATACTTAACCTAGTATACATTTAATGGGTAAACATAACATTGAATTATAATACATTTCTCATGCATGCTTCATTTCATATAAATTCATCTTTATTAACTAATTCACATTAACAAAACAAAATAATTTTTTTTTATTTCAATCGATTACCAGTCTAGACTTAATATATTAAATAAAGATTAACCTAAAACGATTGTTACCCCTTTAGCATTCAAATTCACTTACGACTATTATTAACATAATGTTGCCATTTGATTTATATATATTTAAATAAATTATATGAATGGGTAAAACTTTAAAAATTATCTTACCTGCAAATTTACTCACAAACATCCTAAATTACCAACTTGCAATTTATTTTTAATTACTAAATTTGCATTGATTATATCAAGTTGAGATTTAATACGTATTATTTTCTCAAATAAATAAATCTTTGGATTTAAATTTCCAAAACCATAAATTATGTCCTACCATAAATCTATGCTTTTATTATTTGACGTTCACACTCCCGTTACTCTATAATAAATCACCAAGTAACGATATCCTAAACTAACATTAATTTATATATCAATCCTTATAACTCAATAAATTTGTCAAATATGAATAACCTTAACAATACTTACACATATTATCTTACTTACAATAATGTAATATTAAACGTTGAATTTCATTTATTTTGCAATACTTCGATTTAGTTAATAAATACTGCTCCTATACTTAAATCTATATTAACAAATCGTTAAATTTGGATCGATGGAAATCGGTTTACCAAAGCTTACATACACATTACGTAAATAAACAACTATATAAATTTGCCACCTATTAGCTCTAAATTTTATTCTTAAGTTTGTTACCTATCAATTTAGATTATACTTCCATCTATAATGCAAATCTAAATCCCCTCTAACTGCATAAATTAGGGCAATTTATTTGCAATTGATTTCCCATTAAACTTCATAAATTAACAAATTGAAACCTAAATAAAAACGTTTATTTATTTAAAAATCTTGTTGGTTAATTGAATTGACCATTCACGGATATAATTTACATTGTTCTCCAATTATTACTTAATTACATCACACAACGTTAAATCTATATTCAATACAATTTGTTACCAAAATTAATTTAACGAAAACAGTTACGCCCTTAAAATTTCTCTTCATTCATTAATTGCTAATTGTTATTCAATTAAACCCATTCATTTGATTTCCCTATTATGCATCAATTATAAACCCATCTTCTTAAAGGTGATGTCTACATTTTATACTATAAATTTACCCCTTTATATTCCAATATCAATGAATGCTCACATACAAATTTAGATCTTAACTCCAATTAATTATTCCATTAAATCCATTAATTACTAACTTTAATTATTGAAATTTGATTGTCTAACATACAATTTGAACCTATTTCCAAATTTTCATAATTAATTAACCCTTACAATAGTTTACAAATAAAAGGGATTGTATTAAATAAATTATTTATTGTCCTGCATTTCTTTATTTCACCCATCTACATTCAATACCCTTAATCAATATTTTATTTCATTGTTAAATCCAATACTTGTATTACTTTACTTATTCTAACTTATATCCATTGCAACAATTTCCACTATTTCTATTAATTACAATATATAGTTAAATTTGTAAATTCTAATTTCCCTTGGTACATCAAATTTCACATAATCTTTCATATAAATAACTAAGATTTTTATTCCTTTCTGAATTTAAATTAAAAATCCTATTAATTATATTCATTTTAAACATCGAATTTACACGGGTCGTTACAAGTATCCTACTCTTTTTAGCTGCTTACTAGACCGAATGGGCAAAGAGGTCGAAGAGCTTGACTAGGTTTTAAGACCAATATTTATTTTGGACCTACATCTTACTTTAAGGAAAAAGAAAAGACAAAAGATTAAACCAGATAGTTGTGTATATTCTCGGGACGTAATAAGATGTTATATAAGTTTAAAACTTAAGTTATGTTTTTATGAAATGTTTTCATAAGTGAATTTGAGAAGTAGAAGTGTTAAGATCTTGTGTTGGCTTGTTTCCTTGTTTGTTTTATTGAGATGAAATTTCGAGGTCGAAATTCTTTTAAGGGGGAGGATGCAACAACCTGGAATTTTATCACTTTGATTTGTAAATATTTAACTAATTTCAAATATTCATTTAATGGTTTTCAATAATCAAATAACCCATTTTTAATTAATAAATATTGACAGTGAACTCATTTTGAAAGTTTTTTTACAAAAATAAATGGTTCGATGAAAAATTGAAAATGTAACAGAAAATCGTTGTTGGATTTCCAATTTTTTATCGAATGAAAGTTGTTGCAACATTGTTGCACATATGTACATTTATTGTGTATACATTTTTAGACAATTAACAAAGTTGCAAATAGTTCAAAATAAATTAGAAAGAGTTACTTTCTTTAATGGTTTTTGAAACCATTAACTTATAGTAAGTATATTTTAATTTCCTAAACTTATGCCTTCTTTTAAGGAGATGAGATGTGTAGTACCAAAGAAGTACCCAAGCATGACACAATGGATACTAGGGTGGCTAGGTGGCACATCATGATGAAGGAAGGGGTAGTGGTGGGCATTTGGTCATTTGGCTAGGAGGTAGTGAAGGTAAATTGTGATCTTTTCATACTTTTATATATACACTCTACATACACACATTTCCACTTTTCACTTCCATTTCAAAACTATTCTCTTTTTCCTTAGGTTTTTTAACCAAAATAAGTAATTCCAAGCAAAATAAAAACTCCTTCATTTCAACCTAAAATTGCTACATAAAATCCACAATAACCTAGACAATACCCTACTACCTTAAAAATCAAAACTCGAGTGCCAAATCCCAAATTTGGCTATGGCCATGAGTACCTAAGCTAGGGGAGAGCTTGGGCATAAGCAAGAGGATGGACGAAGAGGGGCTTTGGCATATGGGTGATGGTAGGAAGTTGTTATTATAATACAGTGGATTGTTACAAGAATTTAAGTCGAGTGAAAGTGAGATTTCTAACTTTAAATATCCCATTTAAATATATATATATATATATGTATATATATATATATATGGATATAAATATTGGATATATATATGGTGCGTATATATGTATGTACCTATGACTTGCTTAGGTATATTACTTGTTTGGAGTTGATTCCTGCTTGGAAAAGGATGGCATAAATAATCATTGTTTTGCATTGGACAAAAGCAAGAATATGAAAGCAGAAGTGTTTCATAGTGAATAGGTCACGATGGTCAAAGGATTTGATTTTGTGATGAGATCTAACAGGATTCCTCGCAACTATTGATTTTACGTTTCATTATTATGTGTATATGAAATGCTTATATGCCATGGTTTAGTAGATTTATTATGTTGAATGTAACTTGGAAATGATTTAGAAAGTTGACTTCTTTAATATGAAAATAAATGGTCACTTTTTTAAGTACAATAATAGCCACCAGCCTCGTAGTACTGCATTTTGGAAAAGGGTTTGGTTTTTACTTGTTTTAAAAAGGTTTTAATATACCTTTAGCCTTCTATAATATTTGAAGTAAAATGTTTTCAATACTTATTACTGTAAAATATTGGAAGAAATGGATTTTAAAAGCTAATTGATTTACAAAATAAAGTTGTAAAAGTTACGGTCCATGTAGCGATAGTCGCTATGGATGAACTTAAAAAATCTATAATTTTAGTAATGTGTAAAAGGTTATCTACTTTAGATATTTTGGAAATTATTTCCAAATGTGTTTATAAAAGTTGTATAAGTATTTAAAAAGGAGTTTGAAGTTTTAAATATATTTTTAAGAATTTATTTTAATTATTTAAAAAAGAGGTTTGAATTTTATAAAAGAAAATCTCATCTTTTCAAATCAAAGTTAGGATTTATTTATTGACCCTCTGGTAATGTTTTGTATAAGAGTTTTGAAATATAATTTAAGTACTTTAAAAATATACTTTTGAAAAGTAGAGTGTTCAAAAAAGATTTAAGATTTAAAGGATTTGATTTGAGATATTTAAACAAGTGCTTTATGTAAAGGAAATATGTTCCCTTTTAAAGTCATATTATTTTTAAAAGACAATGATTTTAAGTTATGATTTGAATGGAAGTTTAAACTTTGTTTAAAGTGCTTTAAAGTAGATTTGAATTGTATATAAGTGATTTAAAGAATTATTCGTTATAATAAAGCATGTGTACTTTTATGGAAAGTGTTTGTTTATAATATTTATTATTTTATTATCAATTGTATACGGGATTATGAGGTCTTATACTTGACATTAAACTTCAAGGTAGGTAAACTTCTACCTCTTCTGAAAGATAAGAATGTTGTCAAGTCAAGGGTTGAGAGATAATAATACCCCAACTTGGACAACTTTATTGTTAACCAAAGGATGGTTTAAATTTGGAATCGAAGATTGATGTCAAGTATATGAAGAATTATTTCCACGAAAAAATTCCGTTACTTATGAAAATTAAGCAATCCTATACTTGGCACTGAAAACCAATCAGTAGATTGATCCTCTATCTATGAGATCAAGAACCAGAGTGTTTTAACTAAAGCAACGACAGGAGCAATCGGTGCCTTGGCTTACCTGGCTTCATTTTTGGGTGAGGAATAGAGTAAGTCGAAATGTTGAAAATGTGGCAAAAATAGGAGATTTGATTTCTATAAATCATCTTCATAATTTATGGTGGTATGGAAAGTATTTTTTCACACTTAACACCAAATTCCAAGGTTGGCAAGCTCATTTATGTCTATGAGAGTTTAAGAATGTACATCGAGGCAAGGATAATATGCTAACTTGTCCAACTACATTGTTAATCGAGGATTGTACAAGTTTGAAAATGGAAAGTGGTGGTAAGTATGTTTGGTCTACTTTCTATATGATCCATTTACTTACTACAAAAAAGAAAATGGTTTGAAATTGTTTTGGCCTATTTAAATATAGTTTTGGAAAAATGTAAATTTTCCTTAAGATTTGTGAATATAGGTATACCGTTAATATAATAATATGAAAATATTTTCCAAGTATTTAAAGCGTAATGTTTTGTTAGTATACTCATACCGATGAGATAAGTATATGGGTATTTTTCCAAGCGTTGAAAAAGTGTAAATGAATACTGAATGAGTAGTATGTATATGTATATCTTCGTAGAAGTATTTTGATATAAGTATTTGCAAAGTGATTTTAATTAATGAGAAGAATTAATTAGAGAGGCTTAATGGTTTCTCATGTGCTTAAACATGCTTGGTTTGCGTATGAAATTAAATATCTGGTTTGATTGTTTGTTTATTTGATATTTAAATAACTAACTATCGAATCTTGGCTAGTTTTGACTCAAGAAGTATATATAATATAGCACCCCTAATTTTGATAAGTTCAGGAGATTTAATTAGATTAATAAAATAGAATAATATAAATATTAGAGTGATAAGGGGATTGAGATATGAATTGAGATATGAAAATAAATTATGGTTGTGCATAATATTAAAAGGGCTTAAGAATTGTTTTTAAGTTAGTTACTTTGCATAAGGGCATTATGGGAATTAGCCGCACATAACCACTACCCTTATATATATATTTCTGTTCCTTATACCATTCCCGTTTATTTCTCGTTTTCACAAAAACATAAAACTTAAACACATAGAGGAGCAGGCCATTACAAGAAAGAAAAGAGAATTCAAATCAAGCTAAGGAATTAAGAAGGGGAATCAATCTTAATCTCAATCCAATCTCCTTATCCTAATCAAGGTGAATAATAATTTATACCATCTTTATTTTGTTTTATGAACATATGTTTTCGGATTTAAGATTAAATTTGCATCTAAGATGTTTGGATGATGATATGCTCGAATTATAATTTGTTTAATTTGAACAAGATTTTTTAAATGAGAATTCATATGGTTTTAGGGTAAAATCGATCGTAAATGACTTTTGAATGCCATGGAAAAAATATGTTATGTAAAACACAATTTTGGAGTTCAGATTTACTTTTGATAATTTTCGAAGCAATGGAAATGTTACTATGAATTTTCAGAGGAAACTATGGTTAACTGGGTTTAGAAATTTATTTCAGAAATCCTGTTGAGAATTTGGGTCTGAAATTTTTACAGCTCAGATAACATGGTTAAAGTGAATTTTTGTAATTTTTGGGGATTTTTCCTAAGTGATTTGCTATGGAAATTAAATTATTTTAAAAGAAGGAAAATGTTTGCATATTAGTTTTGCTTAATGGAAGGGCTTATTTGCTAATTGACATTAGTTTAGATCTGAAATTAAGTGACAGTTATTTTGGTAAAGAATTTGAGAAGTTAAGGCAACCAATCATATGTTTACCTGTGGCAGGTTAGTTAGAAAATATTTGCTTTAATCGTCATTAGTTAGTTTTACTAAGAAAAGTTGGTTTCACCTCCTTTAGAAGTGCCTTTCAACTCCAATGCCTCCGCTTCATCTCAGTCGAGACCAATTTAGCTGAAACCTATTAAATGAAACAAATCCACATGGCATCAGTGAGATTGGTACGAAGTGGATTGATGAAGTGTGAAAGGCAGGGTGTCGAAAGCATTGCTTTCGATAGAGACGAAACCATTTTACTTCTAAAAGATATGCGCTTACCTTGTTTTTGAAGGGTACTTTAAACAAGTCGACACCTAGTTGCTTTCGAACTTGTTGCCGCCTTTCTTTGTTTAAAAGTATAACTTTTGACTGAGACCCTTATCTATAAAAGATTGCTTTCGAAAATGATGGTTCCGACCAAGTCAAAACTCTGTTGTTGTTTCTATACCTTTCGAGTGTATTGAAGTTATTAATGCTTTCGAAGGGTCGTTTTTGTTTTAAACTCATACTAAGCCACTTCCTAAATGCATTCGAAAAGGGTTCATAGGTTTGGATGGCAATGGCTTCGAAAGAGGGTTTTGATGTTATCCTTGGTGTTTTGGCTTAAATGATTTAAAGCTTTCGAAAGGGAGGATGTCGACGCCATCAAGTTTTCCCCCAATACTTTTATTGTAACAACCCGGATTTTCAGCCATCGGATGTCGGGGAAATTAAATGATTTTAATTATTGAAATATTAATTTTTATAAGTTGAATAAATAAATTCCTTGATATTGGAAATATCCGAATGTGTAAAATTTATTGAAAACTATGTTTAATTTTAAATTACAAATTCCTGGATATGTTAAGTTTTGTAGAAAATGTATATTAACTCCATCATTTAAGGTTAAGATAAAATATCCATAAATTTATATATATAAATTATATACAAAGAGCTTTATGATGTTTAAATATATATATATATACATATACGTCTAGATATATATATGGTTATAAATAGTATATATCTAAATGTAAATAGTGTATACATAAATGTAAATAAAATGTGTGAAATATATACGTACATATAAGTGAAAAACCATATGATGAAAATGTGTGTGTAAATAAATATGAAAATAATTGAATATGTAAGTAGACAAGCATGTAAACATGTACATGGTAAGAAGTGGGCACACAAGAACATATATATAGATATCAATACATATAAATGTATATATAAACACATAGGGGAACATCATCATGGCAAGCGTTTAATTCAAGCATACAAGGTTTCAAATCAGGTCAAAACTTTTGTTCAAATCAAAATTAAAAAAATTGTAAAAAGCCTGTACAGGAATATATCCACTTCCCTTTAGCTTGCACTGTACACTTCCACTCCCTATATATGCACATACATATCACTGCCTTGTTTGCTTTCATATATACATCCTAGTTCACAAAATAAAGAAGAATCTGCCATTAAATTTAAAAAGAAAGGATCGAGATATATAAAGAGAGAGGAAGAGGTAAACCAAGCAAGTAGCAGTTCATCTTTTAAAGACAAGAAGCAAAGCTAAACTCTTGCTTACTAGAAATGATGTATGGATTTATGTGTTGAAATTTTTGGATAAGTCATTTATGATGTCAAGTATTCATGTGCAAATGAGTTTTATACAGCATAATGATATGGTTAAGTATGTAAACTCATAATAGCAAGCATTAACATTATGTTCGCTTGAAAAGTTGACATCTTACCACTCTAAAAAACCTTTTCTCGCTATCCAGTGAATTTTAGCTTGTGATTCCAGAAGGAAGTGTGTTTGTTTTTTAATGTAGTTTTTGTTGAAAATTAGTTTTGTTTGATATCATCAAGTATAGAGTAAGAAAAATGTATCTTACAGTAAACAACTTATAAGTGATCAAAATTTGGATTACGTAAATTGAAACTTTGATTACATGATTGTGTTTGTGATTGGAAATGATGATTTTTGAAGGAGTTTTGATGATTTTTAGTTACTTATTTGGAGTGATAGGGGGAGTTGAACAGAACTAGGCCTAAGATGGAATTCGAGCAATATACTCGATTTCGTGGCATGGAATTTGACCTGGAGGAGGTTTAGGTGGAGGCGCACTTACGAAAAATGGCGTGGCATTTTTCTGGGGCTTGTAGAAGAGAGTCGAGGTGGTTTTAGGGTTTAAGGTGTTTTTTTTTGTTCTTCGAGTTCAAGTGAAGTGGCGAAGTGGCGAGGCGAGGGAGACGTGCGCATGGGGGGTTAGGTCGAGGAGATGATGGCGAGGTTGCAGGCAAAGTTCGATGGATGATAGGGACCATGGTCGTCGCGGCGAGGAGATTGTAGGTGTGGTGGTTGTCCAGTTTTTTTGTCGAAGGTTGAATTTTGAACCAGGGACGTAACCGAGAATCTAGGTGGCCGGTTGGAACGAGGGGATCATGGGCGACTCGCATGGTTAATCGACGGTGCAGTTGATGGCCAGAGGTATGCATGCACGTGCACTCATTCATGTACGTTTGGTCAGTTCAAATGGAAGAAGGGAGGAAGAAAGAGTGCTGGGAAAAAGGAAAAGGAAAGGAAATGGGCCGAGTGAATACGGGCCAAAAAAGAAAGGAAAAGAAAAAAAAGAAGGAAAAAAAAGAGGAAAAGGAAAAAAAAGATGAAAGAAAAAAAAGAAAAAAATGGAACTTATAATATTTTTTCTTTTAACTCTTACCAATCAACATAAAGTCCTTTGCATTATAATTTTACTTCCAAATGTTTTAAGCTTAATTTATTTTGGTAATATAAAAATTAAACTATTTATAACACTTAAAGTGAGTAGTTAATTAAATTCTTAATTTGTTAAATCTTATGTTAATTAATAAAATTAGTATAAATTTGGTTGTTTAATTTTATTAACTATTAATAAATTGCTCATAATTTCTTTAATTTTGTAATTAATTTGGATAAAATATGGATGGATTCGGTTAAGTAAAGTTAATAAAATCCTAATGTGTGAATTGTTTTGATATTTTTTATTGATCATTAAGTTAGTGACAATCTATATCTTGGCCTATTTCTATTGGATATTTATTTCAAATTATTCTTGTCTGTGCCATCAAATGGTCAGATGGGTTAAAATAGTTAGATTAAAATGATGATTTGTTTTATTTGAAATAAACGTCTGTAATAAATTTCCATATGTGAATATTGTCACTCTAAATATAAATAGTTTATTTTAAACAATTTACCCTTTTAAATTTATTGCTTGGATTTGAAGAGACCGGGATCATATATCAGTGTTATCCGAAACCACTTCGATTTAATAATCACTACGAATCTCTACAGTTTTGGGATAAAGAGGCCAGTATGATGGAATTGTATTAATTTAACAAACTTTCTACTTCAAATAAGCATTATACATAGATACTACTATAATATCGATGTACTTCTGTAAAAGTGCCTTGGTTAAAATGAGATGATAACTCCTCTTCTTGGTACGAGTTACCTTGGATTTCAAAAAATATATTATAAATTTAAGTATTTCAAATTAGTGGGTTTACTCACGTTGGTTTCCAGCCCGACTCGGGTGTTACTTTATTGTAATGCTCAGGTCAGATCGGGTATTATAGTTTTCAGGTTTGGACATATTGGAGCTCAAGAGAAGAGATGGATGGCAGAAACGTATTGTACGTATTTGACTATTTTCCGCTGTGCATTATAGGCTATATATTCAGCATTTAGTGTTAAATTATTATAACTGTCTAGGTTTATGTGTTAATGATTGTACTTTGATAACTTGTACGTATATTAATAGTTACAGCTTTTCTTTATATGCAATGCTTGTTCCACTGTGCTTATGAGATTCTGTACTGTTATTTCTATTTTCTTCTTCTATCTCTTTTCTACTTAAACCCTAAGAACCTGGTATTTCCGGCACTCGATTGCTCAGCTATTTTTAAAGTGAACGTACTAGTGTCGATTTTCGAAGGTCGAAAATCGCCCGGTCATTACACGTGGTATCAGAGCTGAAGGTTAGGCGAGAACCTTTTCTCTTGTGGGATTACTCATTAGAGATAGGGTCAGCAGTACCCTAGAATGTACTGAGTGTAATATATGAGGGCATACTTGTCATTTTCTTATATGATGATTTTAAAAATGATTTTATGAATATTTTATATAAGATTATATTTTGATATATGAAGAAGAAAAATTACTAAATTATATGGTATATCAAGGTGATTGGCTGTAATTATTATAACCAATAAGATTATAAAATTTAAGTGGTAATATCTATACAACCAAATAGAAATTAGGGTAAGAATGAACTATGCAAGTATATTAAGCTGAAAGTAGACTTAAACTAGAAATTAAAATTGTGAAAGTGTCTTTCAAAAGTGTTTTGCAAACGAAATAAGTTTACCCTGATTGCATTTTTTAGAAAATTATGATGAAATATATGGTGTGTTTTGTTTCTAGATATGATAATATTGATTATTATAATAAATTGGTTATTAAAGTCTTAATAAAGGTGTTTATTATAGAATAGAAAATGATAAAACGGGGTGAAATATTTTAAGGAAAGGAATTGTATAAGCTTATTTTATAAATATGACCTATAAATTAAAATGGACCTAAATTGTGAGGGTTTGAATCTAAGTCCTAGAAAATTTTGAAATTGTTTCAAAGTGTTGAAGTAATAATAAATAATATTATTTAGAATATTTTTGAATATGGAAATCCTTGTTTTAAAACAAGAGTTGTTTGAAAGTGTAAAGGTTGGTTTAAAATTTAAGGGTGTGATTTAGTATGTACGTGGGATATATGTGTATGTGTGTGTATAAATGATTTCAAAGTTGATATGAAATAAATAACTGGGTGTTTTAATTTTGAAATTCCCCTTTGGAAATGAGAAGTATAACCCAAAGGAAAATAAGTTTCTGAACTT
The DNA here is from genome assembly GCA_030765085.1 of Allium cepa. Lineage (NCBI taxonomy): Eukaryota > Viridiplantae > Streptophyta > Magnoliopsida > Asparagales > Amaryllidaceae > Allium > Allium cepa. The sequence continues at coordinate 623,243,683 of CM060942.1, forward strand.
ATAAGTGGAAAGCAATAATGATAAAAAAAATTAAATTGAGAAGGTTACATGGGTTGAACAAATTGGAAATTAACTCGGGCCAAGTTAAATAACGTTTGAACTAATAACCTAGAGTTGAAAATTTCAAGGTGAAATTGAAATAGGTTAAATTGTAAAAGAGAAAGTTATAAATTGGATAAGAGGTGCAAAAGAAGTTATGTATATATGAATAATTTCAAATAGCTTTTGAAATAAAACGAGTTTTGAATCCTGGAAATTTTTTATGGATGCTTTTGGGTGATGTCTTAGATCATTTGGATGTTTATTTACCTTCATATATCCTGCTATCATTCTGTATATTATTTACAGTATATAAGCTATAAATCGGATTATTTTGAATAAGTTAAGAAGTGGATTGAAAGGACATTTATTTGGATTGAAATGATATATATCCATTCCTGAAGTTAAAAAGAAATAAAATTTTGATTTGAAACTATTAAATGATTTTGATTTTAAGAAATAAAAATCGAATTTATGGAAATGAAATCATTTTGAACTTAGGATTGAAATGTTAAAAATGAACTTGTCAAATGAAATTGTTTAAAGAATCGGGTTTAAAAGTTTGAAGTTATAATGGGGAAATAAATTGAATTCCAAAAATAGATTTGTTCTAAAAAGATTTGAACGTTCACTCAAACCTTGAAATAAGTTTAAGTAAAGGCAATTTAAATGAATATTTGAAATTTGGGGTCGGAATTGAATTATAAAACATTTAGATTGTTAAATTAAATATTATGGGTTAATTTGATTTAAGTGATTAAATCGGTATTTTGAAAACCGAACTCGAATTTATATAAATCGAGATGGTTAAAGATTAAGAATGGAATTAAAATTAATTCAAATTGGAATTGAATCGAATTAATTGGAATTGTAATCAGAACTGAATTAATTTGAAATCAGAATGGGGATTAATTTAAATTAGAATGGGAATCGAAGTTAATTCGAATTGAAGTCGAGATTGAATCAATTTATATGGAAATGGAAGTTGTAATTGATTTGAATTAGAAGATTAGGAATTGAATTAGTTTGACTTTGAGCTATTTTCAAATAAATTAGTTTAATATAAACTGTCTTAAATTTATCTCCTTAAATATTCAATTTTTTTGATTTTCCAAGCTATTTACTATACAAACCCTTCTTTTTAAGAACCAAAACTATCTTATATTAACTATTTAACTATTTTAAAACTATTCAAGCTATTTTCTAAATTCAATCTGGTCAGAATGGAAATGTTTATATTTAAATCATGGATTTAAATACGAGTTGTAATAAATTAAAGTTATAACCCAAATGGAAATTCAAAGAAATTTTAAATTGGAACCGAAATCGAGGTATCAAGGCAAAAATAATTCTGAGGTGAAATAGTACATTTTGAGTAAATGTGATGACTTAAAGATGAAGATCTAATAGTTACTATAATTGAAACTTCCCTTATAAGAGGTAAGAGTTGTGACAAAAAACTTTGAAAAGGTAATCGAACTGGAAAAATTTGATTTGGCATTAATAAGAATATAAATGTTAATTATTCAAGCTTCCCCTATTGAATTTATAACTAGAAAGGATTGATTTGTGAAAAGAAATTTGAAATACCAAAAAGAGTTTATATAAGCATGAGATGGACTCGGAAAATTATTAATTCGAAAGTTATTCGAGTGGAAAGGAATGATTATATATGTATACGAGAATGAACTAAAGATGTTTTGGAACCCATTGATTTTAAAGGACTTTGATTTTGGCAAAAAGTCCATCTTGGAAATTTGGTAAACCAAATTTGAAAACTATCGATTTTGAAGATATCGATTTTGTATGGACAAAGTTTATATGTGATACATACAAAGAGTATGATGTTGAAAGGTACTATGTATATAGTATGATATGTTTTGAGACAAGAGTATGGAAAGGCACCCCATGAAAGTCGAAACTTATAGTAGGAGATCCACTGGGTGGTTCTGTCTAGGAATCCAAAGGGTGGGTTCAATGAGAATTGGGATCCTAGAGGATGTATGGGCAAAATTCAATGAGTTCCTGGTGATCATTTGTTGGGTAGTGTAAGTCGAGTGGTGCTGATGCCTACAGTTACATGGGTTTTGCTGTGATGGTAAGGTAACCTTTGTGTAACTGCGATATATCGTAGTTCCATGGCATAAGTCGAATGGCAGTGATTGCCTACAATCAACGTTTGATTTCATTGGGATAGCGATGTAACATCGATAGATTGTGATCTATGTGGTTTGGTTCCATAGCGTAATTCGGGTGGCAGCTAGTGCCTACAGTCTACATTGGATTTCATTGGGATAGGGATGCAACCTTTGTGTAGTCTGTGATCTACGTGGTAAAGTTTCGTTTGGTAGCGTAATTCAAGAGCTAGTGATTGCCTGTAGACTACTTATTATGTTGCTGTGATAGCAATGCAACCTTATGGCAACTGCGATCTATGGTACTCCCATGGCGTAAGTCGAAAGGTGCGGATGCCTATAGTTTTCTTATGGATTTCGCCGGGATGGCGACGCAATCATCGGGTTAACTGCGATCCATGGTGGTAAAGGAAGAAATGCTTTCCATATCATTTTTGAAAAAGATTATCAAGTATTTTCACTGGATGTTGAAACGGGTCTACTAAGTACTTATAGATTTTTAGTCCTACGCCTGACCAACGTATGACTAAACTAGCAAGGATGGAGTTGTTAAGACATCGAGTTATGAAAAATATTTTTATAAAACTAACTTGGTAATACTATGTAATTTAAAGTGTATGTTTTTTTAAATTTATAGTAAAATAAGTAAGGAGTTTAAATGTTTAAAAGAATGATTTAATTAATAATACACATCAAAATTAAAATTATTGCTTCGTTCCTTTTCGAGAATGAAAAGTTCTAAGGGGGAGGAATATAACGACCCGGATTTTTAACCATCGGATATCAGGGAAATTAATTGATTTTAATTATTGAAATATTAAATTTTATAAGTTGAATAAACAAATTCTCTGATATTGAAAATATCTATGTAAAATTTATTCAAGACTATGTTTAATTTTAAATCACAAATTCCTGGATATGATAAATTTTATAGAAAATTTATATTAACTCCACCATTTAAACTTAAGATAAAATATCCATAAATGTATATTTATATATATATATATAAATATATATAAAGAGCTTTAAGATGTTTAAAAATATATGTATATACGTCTAGATATATATATATATACATATATGGTTGTAAAATGGTATATATCTAAATGTAAATAGTGTATATGTAGATGTAAATAAAATGTGTAAAATACATACATATAAGTGAAAAACCATATGATGAAAATATGTGTGTAAATATATATGAAAATAATTGAATATGCAAGTATACAAGCATGTAAACATGTACATGGTAAGAAGAAGGCACATAAGAGCATATATATAGGTATAAGTACATATAAATGTATATATATAAACACATAGGGGAACATCATCATGACAATCATTTAATTCAAGCATACAATGTTTCAAATCAAGCACATAAAACGTCATATCAACATGAAATCAAATCAAGTCAAAACATTTGTTCAAATCAAAGTTAAAAAAATTGTGAAAAGCCTATACAGGCATATATCCTCTTCCCTTTAGCTTGCACTGACACTTCCACTCCCTATATATAAACATACATATAACTACCTTGTTTGCTTTCATATATACATCCTAGTTCACAAACTAAACAAGAATCTGCCATTAAATTAAAAAAAGAGGATTAAGACATAGAAAGATAGAGGAAGAGGTAAACCAAGCAAGCAGCAATTCATCTTTTAAAGACAGTGAGTAAAGCTAAACTCATGCCTACTGGAAATGATGTATGGATTTATATGTTGAAATTTTTGGATAAGTCGTTTATGATGTCAAGTATTCATGGGCAAATGAGTTTTATACAGCATAATGGTATGATTACGTTTGTAAACTCATAGTAGCAAGCATTAACACTCTGTTCCCTTAAAAAGCTGACATCTTACCACTTTAAAAAAATCCTTTTCTCTTTATCTAGTGAATTTAAGCTTGTGATTCTAGAAGGAAATTTTTTGTCTTTTAATGTAGTTTTTTTAAAATTAGCTTCATTTGATATCATCAAGTATAGCGTAAGAAAGGTGCATCTTACAGTAAACAACTTATAAGTGATCAAAATTTGGATTTCGTAAATTAAAATTTTGAATACATGATTGTGTTTGTGATTAGAAATGATGATTTTTGAAGGAGTTTTGATGATTTTTAGTTGCGTATTTGGAGTGATAGGGGGAGTTGAACTGAATTGGGTCTAAGATGGAATTCAGGCGAGATATTCGATTTTGTGGCATGGAATTTGGTCTGGAGGAGGTTTAGGTGGAGGCGCACTTACGAAAAATGGCGTGGCATTTTTCTAGGGCTTATGGAGGAGGGTCAAGGCGGTTTTAGGGTTTAAGGTGTTTGTTTTTGTTCTTCGGGTTCGAGTGAAGTGGAAAAATGGAGAGGATGAGGGAGACATGGGCATGGTGGGGTTAGGTCGAGGAGATGATGGCGAGGCTGTAGGAAAAGTTCGGTGGATGATGGGGACCTCGGTCATTGTGGCGAGGTGATTGCAGGTGGGGTTGTTATCTAGTTTTTGAGTCAAAGGGTCAAATTTAGAACCAGGGACGTAACCAAGAATGTAGGTGGCCTGGTGGAATGAGGGGATCATAGGAAACTCGCATGGTTGAACGGCAGTGCAGTTGATGGCCAGTGGTATGCAGGCACGTGCACTCGTTCATGTACATTTGGTCAATTCAAATGAAAGAAGGGAGGAAGAAAGAGTACAGGGAAGAAGGAAAAGGAAAGGGAATGGGCCGGGTGTGATGTCCCAGAATTTTGGGCAATACTTATTTAATAATTTCCATTTATAATTTATTTTGAAATATGTTATATTGATTTAAAAATCTAATTTAACCAAATATTATATATCCAAAACTAATAATTAATCTAATTTAACAAATGTAATCTTTTTAAAAACTCAATAATAATGATAATTTAATTTGAAATGTTTATTCTTTTCAAAGGATAATAATATATATCTAATTAATAATAATTAATCTTTTTAAGTTAATAAAAATATTCTATTTGTAATGTATATATGTATACATTGTAAAAAGGAAATTGGTTCAATTTAAATTTAATAAAAATATTTTCAAATTATAATATATATGTTTATATATTGTGATTTGGAGTTCTGTTTTAAAATTCAAATAATTTCTGAAGTTAATATTTAAAATATTCTATTTATAATGTATAAATATATTTGTATATATATATTGTAAATAGAAAATAATGGATTAAACTTAAGCAGAAAATGTGTTTTCAAATTTTTAATATACATATGTTTATATGGTGATTTGGAAATTTTTTGATTTGGTTTAATAAAAATGCTTTTCAAAAGCAGTTTAAAATTAAATTTTTATCTGTAAAACACTTAAAGGAAAATTTATTTTTATTAAAAGAATAATAGCTTGGAAATAGTACATTATTATAAAAGTTTAAATTGTTTTCTTTTAAATTGGTTTTTGAAAATAGATTTAGTTTTTATATATAATATCAATGTTAGTTATAATAACTTTAGTTTAAACTTTTAAGTTAAAATTTAAATAAATGTTTACTTTCTTTCTTTTAAAACTTATCTTTAGGAAATGGAGTTTTAAAATAATTATAAATTAAACAGAAAGTTATAAATACATTTCATAGTTATATATATAACATGAGCATTAGATTAATATGGTAATTAAGGTTTAATTCATTTATAAACAAGTAATTAATGTAATCTTAAAACACTTGGCGACATAAGAAATTATGAAACACACTTGTATACAAATTAATAAAGGTTTTGGACATTTGTAAATACATGGGTTTATTCATGAAACAAGTGGAAATCTTTGTTTTAAAAGAAAGTTTTGTTTTTTTTAATTAAGGTTTAAAGGAAAGATTAGTTTTTGTTTTCTTCAGCTAAACATTCTTTAATTCTCTTCAACTAAAAAAAAGAGAATTTAAATACAAACTTCAAGCTGAAATCAAAAACTAAAATCTGTAACCAAAGAAAAAAAGGAAAATCTGAAGCTTTACAAACTCAGATCCAATTTGCAACCTGAAAACATGATTTCAAGCTCAACATGGAAATCAACAACTAATTCAACTAGCTTTCAAAAGGAATCAGAGGAATTTATTGATGTGAGCATCATCAGATTTCAGCAAAAAAAAATTCAATGTTTCAACAGAAAATCAAAATGTAGTATTACAGAGCTATTATCTGCTTCAAATTTCTAGTGAGTAAATTTATTTTAAAAAACAGATTAAAACTAGATTGTATGATGAATGCCTGTTGAAGTAATTAAGCTTATATATATAAATGGATGTGAATGTTATAGTAAACATAATATCAATGTTTGCATGCTTGATTTGAAGATTGAATGCATGTTTATTTAGCTGTTTGAATACCTGTAGATTATGAAAATTTTTAAAACTCTATTCTATCTTATGTTCCAGTTTATAAATAGAAATATTTTTGTCTTCTAAGTTAAGCACTATCAATCATTGATCATTGAAAGAACTCTGATCATAATGAGGTAAATTTGTGTTTAAAAATAAATATTAAAATTTATATTGAACAATAAACTGTAAATTATGATTTACAGTGGAAAAATCAAAATTGGGTAAAAATCAAATTCAATAATTTAAATTTCTGATTATATGATCTGAATTGTTGCTCAAAATCATGAATGTTAAAATGAAGCTTGTAATTTTTAAGATGGTGTTGGAAGAGAAATTAGGGGTTTTATGAAATTGGGTTGGTGGTCGATTGCCGTTGGTTGGAGTTGATGTGGAGGTCGAGCTTCGGCATGGAGGTGGTCATGGTGACTGGTGATGCAGGAAAAATGGTGAAGGGTTTTTCTGATGGACGTGGCGATCAAAGGATGGCAGAGTAGGGTTTTGGGTTTGCTTTTGTTTGGATCGGGATTGGGTGAGATTCGTCGTCGTTGTTGATTTTGGGCGAATCGCATGAGGGGGAAAAGATTGTGTGGATTGAGGCGCGTGTGTGGATGAAGTGGCAGGCACTCCGGTGATGGTTTTGCCGTTGGCGGCGATCGTTTGGTTCGAATGTATTTCTGGTTGAAGTGCTGTAGCGCACTTTTTTCGATTCGGTGGCAAAGTTGTAGATCTAGGAGAATGTGATGGCTGTAGAGGTCAGAGGCGACTTATGGAGTGTCGCGACGGGGTTCGCCGTTGACCAGGGCCGTGCACGTGCACGAGCTCCTATTGGTGATCTACTTTGGTTTTGTGAAGGAAGAGTTTTAGCCATGGTTTTCTTTCGTTGTTGCTCGAGGGTAGTCTCGTGTTGGTCCCGCGTGCAACTCGAAGTTGTAGGAGGAGTGTCGCGTCAGTTCGGTCTTGAGTAATCGGGTTTCCAGGATTTTGTTCCTGTTTGATTTTAAATGCAAATTGAAATTTCTGAAATTTAAAAACAAACTCAGCTTTTAAACAAACTTTTTAAATAGTTTAAATATGTTTGAAATGTTTTAATTTAAACTTTGTGTTTTAACAAGTTAAGTTAAATTTGTTTTTAAAATAGTTTGTGTTTTTTAAAGTTTAGTATTAACCGGATTTTTGTGCTTTATAAAATGAAGTTTTCAAATTTGAAAGCAAATTGATTTTTTTAAAACAAAGTGTTTTAATTAGTTTTATAAAGGATGAATGTTTGACTTTAAAAGAATTTTAGTTTTAAAGTTTGGGTTTTTAAAAATTTAAACTTTTGTTTAAAATAGTTTGTTTTAATTTTGTTTTGTTAATGATATAATAATGTTTTCAAATAAAATTGTATTTGAAGTGATTTAAAATGTGATTAAAATAGGGTATTTAACTTAGATAAATTTAAGGTTAATGATAAATTAAAAGATGATGTTTTTGTATAAACCAAATACAAGGTTTCGAATTTAAATATTTAATATTTAAAATGATTGATTAAAGTTAATAAAATGTATGGTTTATCTTAATTAAGTTTTATTTATAAAGGTAATTAAAGTAAATTACTTAATTAACTTAAATTGGTTAATGTAAGTTATTAAATTAAGGTAAATTAGTTTATGTAATTAGTTAAGTATAATTAATTACTTAATTAAAAATTAATTAATCAAGTTTAATTAATTTATAAATAAATTAGTTAATAAGTAATTAAGAAGTTAATTACTTAATGATTAAGAAAAATTATTTAAACATAATTACTTAATGAAGTAATTAAAGCAATTAATTACTCAGTGTAATTAATTGAGTTTTGTGGATAATTTTAGTTTAATTAATTAAGTTCAATTAATTAAAAAGAATTACTTAATTATGGGATTAAGTATAATTACTTAATGTAATTAAAGAGGTGTAATTACTTAGTGAAGTAATTAATGAATAACTACTGAATGTAATTAATTGAAGAAATTACTGGATAGATAGTAATTAAAGAGGTATAATTACTTAAGGGACAATTACTCGGGGTAATTAAAGGATTGATTAATGTAATTAATCAAGGTGTTGGTTTAATTGGTGAAGTAATTAAAGGAAGTTAATTGCTGATTGTGATTAATCAGGTTTGATTAATAAATGTAATTAAGTTTATAATTAATTATTAAATGTAATTATGAGAACAAATGATTAATAAAGTAATTAGAGGGTCATTAATTTATGTAATTAATGAATAACTAATTGTTTAATTAATTAATAAATGTGATTAATTATAAGATATTTATCAATGAAGTGAGAAAGAAGTAATAATTAATTAATGTAATTAATTAAGGATTTTGTAATTAATTATTGTTAGTTAATTAATTAGAAATTAATTAAGATTAATTAATGATTAAAGATAAATTAATCTGTGTAATTAATTTAAAGGCTAATTACATAGTGTAATTAAAGAATAATTAATCTAGGTGATTAATTAAGAATATGATTAAAGGATAATTAATCTGTAATTGAAGATTAATTAATTGGATTATGAAGACGGTTAAGGAGTGATTGATTAATTAATTGTAATTAATTAATTATTGTTTAAGCAGGATTAGTTGTTTAATTCTCAAGTAATTAATTTAATTTAAGATGATTAAATTAATTATAAAGGAATTAATGATGCCTGTGGTGTGTGACTGTTTGTTGAATATCTGGATTGGTTGATATCTATTGGATGATATGTTGTGATATTCTGTGGTATGATATTTGATATATCAATGATAGATGTGTGATATTTATCTAAGAATGATGCTGTGTGAATTAAATGTTCAAATTGAATTAATTTGTTGAACTTAAATCACTTGGACATTAAGATGGCGTTTGGATTCGATGAGACCGGGATCGGGTTTCCAAATTTGGAATTCCAAAAACCACATCGATCTAAATTAAATTTTAGGTCGTGTATCTCAAGTGAAGAGTGAAGACTCGAGGTGTAAGAACTATTCGTCAGTATAACTCTGGGGGTGATTCCGAGATGAGTTTGACGGAAATAGTACTTACAGGATCGAGATGGTGATTCAAAGTGCAAGGGCTATTGTCGTTAACTCTGAGGGTGATTCTAAAATGAGTGTAACAAGATAGTGCCTTCGGTTTCGTTCGAACCCGAAACGAACTTGTATGGATTGAATGCTTTCATAATATCGTCAGGTGGACGATGAGCATTCTAAGATAGATATGTCCTGTAACAACCCGCATATTTATCGATTTTATATTTAAATATTTTATCGTTAGTCGGATTTTTGTCCGAAAAGCTACTTTTTGCATACGGTCGAATTAGGACTCGAGACCACCTCCATTGAGTTCAAAATGCCGTTTGCGACCTTTTTGAGTATAAGCTTCGATATGTTTGGAGAAAGTTGAATTTTGCTACTTTTTGCTTTGGGCTTTGGTTTGGGCTGAACCTACTTACTAACTCAGTCCCAATCCCCCTCTCCTCTTCATTACTTCATTCTAACTGCTCAAACTCAAGCTCCAACTGAAAATGGTGGAGAGGAAAAAGAATTAAAACTCCAAGCCCTAACTTTCTTGCAAATCAAATTCCTTGCTCCAAACTCAAGAAGAACCCTTTGGTAAGCATCTCCTTCACCTTCTCCAACTCTTTCTCCATTCAATTTCAGAAATTTCCTAAACCTAATTTAGGGAATGTTTCTCTTTTAAGCTTAGATTCAAGCTTGTTGAGTTGGAATTGAAGAGTGCTTGTTCTTGCCATTGCTTTCAAGCTTCATCTTCATAAATTTAGTTTAAAGGTGAGATTTTTCTCTCACATCTATGACTATAATTATCTTTGGTTGTTGGGTATGAATTCCTAACACTTCTTCATGAGCATTTGCTCTTGATTTGGATTGGTTTTGTGAATATTCCAATTTTTGGGTTTTTAAGTCAAATTTGTGTAAAATCCTTTTATGGATGTTTGATCATGCTTTTGGTGATGCATCGAGGAGCATATAGGGCCGGGTTGCCGATTGGCATAAACCCTTAGAGCCAATGTTCGTCCGATTGCATTTTGGAAGAGTTTGCTCTTCATTTGAATAAGGCTGAAAAACAGCCCAGGCATGATTCAGTCGACTGAAAAACTCTGTTCAGTCGACTGAACCTGAAACCCGAGAGTTTCCAGGCATGATTCAGTCGACTGAAAACTTCTGCACAGTCGACTGAAACTGGAAACAGAAAGTTTCCTGAACCTGGAAAATTTCCATGTACAGGGTCAGTCGACTGAAATTCTCTGTTCAGTCGACTGAACCTGCTGTTTGAGTCCAATTTGCCTTTTTGGATTGAAATTCCAATATAAATCGATTTGTGATAATCCTATTTTTTGTTATCATCTATTATGACTTTGATGACTCTTTTTAGGGATTTTTGAATATCCATTTCGATGGATCCTTTATCGATTTCGTTGGATTTTATTCACGTCTTCGTATGTGAATTTTTGTGATTGATTGTTCTTACAATCTTCTTCGTGATTTGTCACTTTAAAAATATAAAGGTTTTCTATACTAGTAGTAAATATCAAAACTCTTTCCTCAAACGATTTCAATACTATTTTAATACCAAATTCGTTTATAAAACCGTTTTCCAATCTATTAGTATATACAAACCTTTACCTCACTCGTATGAGAAATCTAATTAAACGGCTTAGTAAAACAAGTGGTATGAAACGCTTGCGTTTACTTTGTCGGTTAATTCTTGGACTTGTTCGATTGAACCTCTTGTGACAATTTTCTAGTGGAGATTTACAGTTTGTTCATAAATATTTAAGTTAAGCTAGTGGTTATGGGACATGAAGCTAAGCTCATATATTTACTAGCTTAGTGTAATCGACACTTCTCTTTGATCATGACGATCATTTTAGGTTCTAGACTAGCATCGTGCTATGTCTTTGTGATTTGGTTCATCGGACGTCCCGCTGTACGACGTCGTTGTTCCCTTTGATTGTGATTTGGTTAATCGGATGTCCCGCTGTACGACGTCGTTGATCCTTTCCTTGTGATTTCTGGATTTCGTGTGTTGATTTCTGGAATTTGTGTTTCACCAACTTTTACGATGGGCATTGATATATATATGTCATTTATTGTGGCTTGGTGAATGAAATTAGGAGTATGACATTCCTTTTTATCTTGAGTAGATTATTGTGATATTGATTAATCTCTTGATGATTTTCAATTACTTATTTATCACAGCTTGGCATTGTGATTATTATGTGTTTAGTCATATCTCCTATCCTATATCATGTTATCCGATATTTATAGTTAGACTGATCCGTTTATTATTTTCTTATAAATAATACTCGGGTCAGACCGAGATGTTACAGGTGCTTCTGCTTGACTTCTCATCCGGGATTAACTCCTTGACTTTTGGGTTAACTACTTAGATTAGTAGTTATTTTGTTGTATACATTTGAGATATAGACTCCTTAATGTATACTTATTCTTTTGTGTAGTTCGTGTAACTATTCTTTTGTGATGTTGTGGATCTTTTCAGACCACTACTCTGATGTACACTTTTATGTGTAGTATTCATATCTTATTCCGCCTTTGTGATATGAATTGTCTGTGACTGATTTGTGTTATGTTTATTTCTATATTTGTTTCCGAAGGATTTATATAGCCACCGTGTAGTAGCTTTGAGTTTGTGTTGGTATGTCGGATTTCCTCTTGAAATAGAATGCATGTTATATTATCTGACATATCGGTGCTCGCGCAAAGAAATTACACGGATGGTCACTCCTCAACAGCCTTATTCTCCATGCTAGTCGACAGCATTCACCGTAATGTTCTTGGCTAGCGTGGGTATAGAGGTGGGGCGTTACAGCTTGGTATCAGAGCCAAACTTCGGAACAATGTAGAATAATTTAGCAAGGATCATGTCCTAAGTCCATCTTAGGAGTTGTGCTTTAGAATTTTATTCGGGTCTTCGTACCGTTCTATCCTATTTTCTTTTATGATTCCTTGTTTTATCTATCAAGATTGCTTGATATTCATTTTGAGAATAACTTTTTCCTCTTCTTTCTTTCTTTCTTAAAGAAGAGAAATGGTTAGACCAGGCCGTTCCAGCGCCGGTCAATCTAGTGCTACTCCCCAGGATGGAGTATTTATGTCTGCTCAGCAGCTTCTAGATCTTGTTAAGAACGCTCAAGCAGCCGGACCCAATCCAAAGCCTACTCATCCTAGATCCGGTTTTGCACGCTTGTGCAGAGACTACACCGATTTGGGTGGAGGGCCATTCAGGGGATCCGAGAGTGTTATTGAAATTCAAGCTTGGCTCAAATCATGCGATCGCATCTTTTCTCGCATGAATCTTATTGACCTTCATCGAGTCCAAGTAGCTTCTAGCGTGCTCCAAGAAAGAGCATTGGATTGGTATGAGCTTTTAATTTCTGAAATCGTTGAGGCGGATCTTACTTGGGAGCAATTCCGGGAAAGATTCGAATTGAAATTTGTGCCGGAGGCTGAAAAAGTAACCTTAGCCCGGCGTTTCATAGACCTTGTTCAAGGTGAATCTTCTGTGACAGACTATGTCGCATCCTTCGAATCTCTGTCCAAATACGGGGTTGAGTACATTAATACCCCATTGAAGAAAAATCAGAGATTTGTCTATGGCTTGAATAAGAATCTTAAGAAGCCATTACTCCTGAAACTTGAGGTTTCATTTGATCAGCTTATTGATATCGCTCTTCGTCTTGAAGAGGCCGATAATGAAGGTGATGTTGAAGTTGTGCGTGCTCAACAGAACTTCGACAATAACTTGAAGAGGCCTATCAAATTCAAAGGCCCCGATTCTAATAAGAAAGGAAAGCAACAAACTCTGGTAGCAAATGTTCCTACCTCTAGTCGTGGACGATGCTACAATTGTGGTTCCACAGACCACCATGTAAGGGAGTGCCCGAAACGCCTCTTTTGCCGTTATTGCAAAGGTTCGGGTCATCTTTTATCTTCGTGTCCTAAGCTTCCAAGCAAGTGAGAAGGAAAGCTGCAACTTTTGGTCAAGGTATTACTCATTTAATCCTTGGTTACATTTATTTTGTGATCTTCTTATTTGAGTTCTTTTTGATATGGGTTTCTTATTTTTATATCAAAAGAACTTGTCGATTCTTTTTCTTTGAATATTTTGGGCTTATTGACTTCATTGAGAATTGCGAATCCGGATGGTAGATCCGCAACACTCAATTTGCTTTTGTTTAGATGTCGAAATTGTTTTATGTGACTTTTCTTTCCGAGCCAATATTTTTGCTTTGGCTTCGGAATTGACCTTTCTGCAAGGATTGGCTTAATCATTGTGAAGCCCATATCCTATTTTTTCGAGTGGACTATTCATCTTCGACATTTTCAATCTGTTAAGTAGATTTCTATTTTTCCTTTATGATTTTGATTCCAACTTGATGGCATCATTTTATTCCTTAAGCCCACTTATAAGGAAAGTGTTATTTCTCTCATTCATGTAGTTTGAGAAATTTTCCGATATTTTTGAGTTTGTCTTAGGATTATCCCCTAAGAAATCTTTTATGGGGTGTTAAGGTCTTTTCAGTTTGACTTTACCACTGGTTTTCGTTCGCTACGAGTTGCGGAAATCCATTTACCGCATTCCGCACTCGTCATGATTCTTATGAATGACTTATTTTGTCATTCAATTTGTCCAACTTATTTCATCCATTTTATAAATCGAATATTCTATGAATATTTCGATGAGACCATTCTTGTATTTATTGATTTTGGATGAAAATAGTAATTTAAGATTTTGCAAATCTTTTTCATAAGATTTAATCATAAGTGCAATTTGATTTTGTTCTTGAAACGAACAAAGAATATTCTTAAAACTTTTTAAGAGATTTATTTATCCTATAAAAGATGATTTTGTGATTGTATTGCCAGTTGAGTGCTTTAAGAATTTTAGTCGATGCGCTTGATCAACGTTATCGATAGGAATTTCCTAAACGCTTTGATGTGACAATCAGACATGATATATTGACTTGTAAAAATGTAAATTTTTCTAGAAAGATTATTACATAATGATAGATGTAATTTTGAAAGTTTTAACTTTTCAGGAAAGAAGATTATTTAAAAGAAGTCCTTTCTTTTCGATATTCTTATTCTTTCTTGTGATTCCTGAAGGGGAACCAAGACTTTGCTATTTGTACCGATACTAGTCGTATTGGTTTGGAATGCCATTCTCTTGCAAAGGAGAACGTGATATCGCTTGTGCTTCTAAATCATTATAGCTTATCGAGACTAGATATGCCACTCATGATCTAGTGTTCGAGGCTATTGTTTTTGCTTTTGGAATTTGACATCATCATCTTTGGGGAAGAAATTTGTTCTCCATCTCGATCATAAATCTTTGGAATATTTATGTTCTCTTAAGGAACTGCTTGTTGACTCGAGTTCCTAGCATCTTATGATCTTGATATTCTTTTATTCCCGAAAAGGGAAATCGTGTTGCCAATGTGCTTTGTCGTAGGCAACAAGTGGTTGATTTTTTGATGTTGTCTGAATGGAATTATTTTTCTATCAAGTTCATCGGACGTTTTGGTATACTTCGTTTTATTGAGCTTTATCTCATTCCTTTTAAGGACTAGCGTCCGATGTCCTTTTATTGTGTTCGGTTCATTGGACGTACCGTTTTTGTACTGCGTCAGTGTTCCGAATTGATTGGGATTTGATTCATCGGATGTACCGTTTGTACTACATCGATGTCTTTGCTATTTGATTCATCGGATGTACCGTTGTACTACATCGATGTCTTTGCTTTTGATCCATCAGATGTACCGTTGTACTACATCGATGTCTTTGCTTTTGATTCATCGGATGTACCGTTGTACTACATCGATGTCTTTTCTTTTGATTCATCGGATGTACCGTTGTACTACATCGATGTTTTTGCTTTTGATTCATCGGATGTACCGTTTGTACTACATCGATGTCTTTGCTATTTGATTCATCGGATGTACCGTTGTACTACATCGATGTCTTTGCTTTTGATCCATCGGATGTACCGTTGTACTACATCGATGTCTTTGCTTTTGATTCATCGGATGTACCGTTGTACTACATCGATGTCTTTTCTTTTAATTCATCGGATGTACCGTTTGTACTACATCGATGTCTTTGCTATTTGATTCATCGGATGTACCGTTGTACTACATCGATGTCTTTGCTTTTGATCCATCGGATGTACCGTTTGTACTACATCGATGTCTTTGCTATTTGATTCATCGGATGTACCGTTGTACTACATCGATGTCTTTGCTTTTGATTCATCGGATGTACCGTTGGTACTACATCGATGTCTTTTCTTTTGATTCATCGGATGTACCGTTTGTACTACATCGATGTCTTTGCTATTTGATTCATCGGATGTACCGTTGTACTACATCGATGTCTTTGCTTTTGATTCATCGGATGTACCGTTGTACTACATCGATGTCTTTTCTTTTGGTTCATCGGATGTACCGTTGTACTACATCGATGTCTTTGCTTTTGATTCATCGGATGTACCGTTTGTACTACATCGATGTCTTTGCTATTTGATTCATCGGATGTACCGTTGTACTACATCGATGTCTTTGCTTTTGATCCATCGGATGTACCGTTGTACTACATCGATGTCTTTGCTTTTGATTCATCGGATGTACCGTTGTACTACATCGATGTCTTTTCTTTTGATTCATCGGATGTACTGTTGTACTACATCGATGTCTTTACTTTTGATTCATCGGATGTACCGTTTGTACTACATCGATGTCTTTGCTATTTGATTCATCGGATGTACCGTTGTACTACATCGATGTCTTTGCTTTTGATTCATCGGATGTACCATTGGTACTACATCGATGTCTTTTCTTTTGATTCATCGGATGTACCGTTGTACTACATCGATGTCTTTGCTTTTGATTCATCGGATGTACCGTTTGTACTACATCTATGTCTTTGCTATTTGATTCATCGGATGTACCGTTGTACTACATCGATATCTTTGGTTTTGATTCATCGGATGTACCGTTGGTACTACATCGATGTCTTTGCTTTTGATTCATCGGATGTACCTTTTGTACTACATCGATGTCTTTGCTATTTGATTCATCGGATGTACCTTTTGTACTACATCGATGTCTTTGCTATTTGATTCATCGGATGTACCGTTGTACTACATCGATGTCTTTGCTATTTGATTCATCGGATGTACCATTTGTACTACATCGATGTCTTTGCTTGGGTTCATTGGGTGTACCGTTTTTGTACTACGCTGATGTCCCAAATTGTTTGAGTTTCTAGTTTTTCGGGCGTACCATTTTGGTACTACGCCGTTGCACCGGCTCAATTTTCTGCTATTCTTGACGTTTCCCCACGTCTTTTATCTACGGGAATGCCTTAGGGATTCCGGTTTTCATTCTTGAGCCCGGTGTTATTGTGGAAATTGAAGTTTCACTAGATTTCCTGCTAACTCTTTTGTGCACTTTAGGGTGAACTTCCTATTTCAAAATTTTCTTTTGTGTTAATATGCTTCTATGGTTGTTACTTCATGTATTTCCTTCTTACTTATTGTGAGGACACAATTTCTTTAAGGAGGGGAGTCTGTAACAACCCGCATATTTATCGATTTTATATTTAAATATTTTATTTAAATATTTTATCGTTAGTCGGATTTTTGTCCGAAAAGCTACTTTTTGCATACGGTCGAATTAGGACTCGAGACCACCTCCATTGAGTTCAAAATGCCGTTTGCGACCTTTTTGAGTATAAGCTTCGATATGTTTGGAGAAAGTTGAATTTTGCTACTTTTTGCTTTGGGCTGAACCTACTTACTAACTCAGTCCCAATCCCCCTCTCCTCTTCATTACTTCATTCTAACTCCTCAAACTCAAGCTCCAACTGAAAATGGTGGAGAGGAAAAAGAATTAAAACTCCAAGCCCTAACTTTCTTGCAAATCAAATTCCTTGCTCCAAACTCAAGAAGAACCCTTTGGTAAGCATCTCCTTCACCTTCTCCAACTCTTTCTCCATTCAATTTCAGAAATTTCCTAAACCTAATTTAGGGAATGTTTCTCTTTTAAGCTTAGATTCAAGCTTGTTGAGTTGGAATTGAAGAGTGCTTGTTCTTGCCATTGCTTTCAAGCTTCATCTTCATAAATTTAGTTTAAAGGTGAGATTTTTATTTCACATCTATGACTATAATTATCTTTGGTTGTTGGGTATGAATTCCTAACACTTCTTCACGAGCATTTGCTCTTGATTTGGATTGGTTTTGTGAATATTCCAATTTTTGGGTTTTTAAGTCAAATTTGTGTAAAATCCTTTTATGGATGTTTGATCATGCTTTTGGTGATGCATCGAGGAGCATATAGGGCCGGGTTGCCGATTGGCATAAACCCTTAGAGCCAATGTTCGTCCGATTGCATTTTGGAAGAGTTTGCTCTTCATTTGAATAAGGCTGAAAAACAGCCCAGGCATGATTCAGTCGACTGAAAAACTCTGTTCAGTCGACTGAACCTGAAACCCGAGAGTTTCCAGGCATGATTCAGTCGACTGAAAACTTCTGCACAGTCGACTGAAACTGGAAACAGAAAGTTTTCTGAACCTGGAAAATTTCCATGTACAGGGTCAGTCGACTGAAATTCTCTGTTCAGTCGACTGAACCTGCTGTTTGAGTCCAATTTGCCTTTTTGGATTGAAATTCCAATATAAATCGATTTGTGATAATCCTATTTTTTGTTATCATCTATTATGACTTTGATGACTCTTTTTAGGGATTTTTGAATATCCATTTCGATGGATCCTTTATCGATTTCGTTGGATTTTATTCACGTCTTCGTATGTGAATTTTTGTGATTGATTGTTCTTACAATCTTCTTCGTGATTTGTCACTTTAAAAATATAAAGGTTTTCTATACTAGTAGTAAATATCAAAACTCTTTCCTCAAACGATTTCAATACTATTTTAATACCGAATTCGTTTATAAAACCGTTTTCCAATCTATTAGTATATACAAACCTTTACCTCACTCGTATGAGAAATCTAATTAAACGGCTTAGTAAAACAAGTGGTATGAAACGCTTGCGTTTACTTTGTCGGTTAATTCTTGGACTTGTTCGATTGAACCTCTTGCGACAATTTTCTAGTGGAGATTTACAATTTGTTCGTAAATATTTAAGTTAAGCTAGTGGTTATGGGACATGAAGCTAAGCTCATATATTTACTAGCTTAGTGTAATCGACACTTCTCTTTGATCATGACGATCATTTTAGGTTCTAGACTAGCATCGTGCTATGTCTTTGTGATTTGGTTCATCGGACATCCCGCTGTACGACGTCGTTGTTCCCTTTGATTGTGATTTGGTTCATCGGATGTCCCGCTGTACGACGTCGTTGATCCTTTCCTTGTGATTTCTGGATTTCATGTGTTGATTTCTGGAATTTGTGTTTCACCAACTTTTACGATGGGCATTGATATATATGTCATTTATTGTGGCTTGGTGAATGAAATTAGGAGTATGACATTCCTTTTTATCTTGAGTAGATTATTGTGATATTGATTAATCTCTTGATGATTTTCGATTACTTATTTATCACAGCTTGGCATTGTGATTATTGTGTGTTTAGTCATATCTCCTATCCTATACCATGTTATCTGATATTTATAGTTAGACTGATCCGTTTATTATTTTCTTATAAATAATACTCGGGTTAGACCGAGATGTTACAGGTGCTTCTGCTTGACTTCTCATCCGGGATTAACTCCTTGACTTTTGGGTTAACTACTTAGATTAGTAGTTATTTTGTTGTATACATTTGAGATATAGACTCCTTAATGTATACTTATTCTTTTGTGTAGTTCGTGTAACTATTCTTTTGTGATGTTGTGGATCTTTTCAGACCACTACTCTGATGTACACTTTTATGTGTAGTATTCATATCTTATTCCGCCTTTGTGATATGAATTGTCTGTGACTGATTTGTGTTATGTTTATTTCTATATTTGTTTCCGAAGGATTTATATAGCCACCGTGTAGTAGCTTTGAGTTTGTGTTGGTATGTCGGATTTCCTCTTGAAATAGAATGCATGTTATATTATCTGACATATCGGTGCTCGCGCAAAGAAATTACACGGATGGTCGCTCCTCAACAGCCTTATTCTCCATGCTAGTCGACAGCATTCACCGTAATGTTCTTGGCTAGCGTGGGTATAGAGGTGGGGCGTTACATGTCCTATAAAGGTAATCGCAGCCTCAAGCCTCATCAACCGGGAATGGCTTAAACATGGGAGGTGCAGCAAGGCTAAGTGGGTCATCCCCAAGTAGGACGAGATTTACCTCTGTCTAGATGTCCCTTTTTATTTTGGCTGTGTGGGCGGTTGATCATGACAACTGCCGGGGTGGTCTTGTTCGGGACTGTCCAGTAAGGGATGGTTCCGGCTTTGTGTTGCAGGGGATCGGGAGTGGTCCTTGGTACGGTGATCTAGGCCACGACTGTGACGGACGGTACCCCAGTAGCCCTGCCGTTGTATGGAATCCAAAATCCGATAAGTGCCTGTACGGTTTTGATTGTGCCCAACTATGTTGGAACGTGAGATGTAAGCATTCCAGCTATTTCTGTATTTTATTTTGAAAACCCTAGACCCTATTATAATATTACTGGATTTCCTATCAAATGTTTTGGTTAGCGTAAGGTAAAAACTTACCCATGTTTATTGGTGGGGAGTCTTACGTGTGTAACGACCCGTAAATTTCGACAATTTAATTTGTTTATTTAATAGGATTTTTGTAATTTATTTTAGTAGAAATAATAAAGGGGATAAATAAATGTTAAAATGAAGGCTAAAATAAATTATGTAAATGGTGACTTAAAACCTATTTATAGAAATTTGAATAAAGTCCAAATGACTTAAGTAGAAAAAGGATTCTTACCTGGATATAAAATTTAATATGAGAAATTAATGAAATATTAAATTGATTTAATGCAATAAAAGAGTGTATGCGGTAATTGGAATAAATTAAGGAATCATGTTAGTGCAAGTTAATAATTTATGACTTGAATGAAATTCCAATTCAATAAAATCATTTAAATGTTATGATTTGATTTTAAATGGAATATGAGAAAAAAAATGTAAGGATTTGATTAATATATATGTTATTTATCCAGGGTATTGAATAAAATTGGGAATCCAATTGTAATTAATGGTAATAATGTTGGTATTAGCTAATAAATTAAATTTCAATGCAATACCCATAAATGAATGCAATGAAATGAATGTACGAAATTGTATACTAGGTTATTTATCAAATAAAAGGAAAGAAAAGTAAATAATGAATTGATTGATGAATAAATATGCATTGAATAGTAATTGAATGTAAAGTTAAATTTAATTGTATAAAATCAATATAAGATAATGAATTGCAATAATTGTGGGTTGATAATAAAGTGTGAATGGGAAAGTGATTGTTATATTAATTGAATGAAATTCAAATTTGATGGGAAAGGTAAATGGGTATTTGGTAATAAATTTAAAACGGACTTAAATAGTGAATTTATCTAATTAATATATAATAAATAATGACTGAATAAAAACCTATACCTGCAAATATCTATAATATTTGAGTGGAAATAATAAACTTATTAAAGGTGATCAAGAGTTGTGACCACAAGTTATTATGAGTGATACATAGATATTTAATTCATTCATTTGATTTGGAAATCATTGCAATAAATATAAATTAAATGTTACATTAAATAAATTAAGGTAGTAAATGGAGAATAACATAAATGTTCTTCATAAATATGATGATTTGTGAATAAAGAATGCAAATAAAGTTTCATTAATATATCGGAATTTAATTTACCATAAAGAGGTTAATTGCAATCAAATGAGTTAAATGTTTAAACAGGAATCAAGCTTTATGTATTTATGTGGGTTTATTGCAATTAATTTATAATTTAATAATAAAATTTTACGTTAATTGGAAATTAAGTTGAAAACGTGAAATATTTGTGTGATAATCTTAAATCCAATGGTTGATACTTCTATTTGAAAGTATGAATGGAATAATAATTAATTTATTTAACTAAACGGAATTTTTAGGATTTTATTTATAATTTTGTAAATTAAATGAAGTTAATTATTAAAAGTGAGATTAACATTTGGAATTGATAAATTTATCTTCTCTATATGGACATTTAAATTTGTTAAAATCATTGTAAATGTTTGATTAATATAAAGATGATAAGATTGTCAATTTTAGAATTTAAAATATAAAATTGGATTTAATAAAAAAAATTAATTTATTTAATTAATATAAAAATAGCCATTTTTGTCACGGACTCGGATTTCGACGAAACTAGTTTCATCGGATCCGTAACAGTGAATTATTGTAGGGTTTCAAGTTTCGTAGCGATCGGACTTGTCGTTTGATCGTACGAACGTGAAACGCCTTGAAATCGATTTAATTGAAATCAATTTGAAATCAATTTGAAAATATTGATTTCAGCATAACTTCTTCATACGATCGAATTTGGACGTGAAACTTTTTCCATCGCGTTCAGAATATTTTAAAACACCTATTTGGATATACGGGTTTACTTAATTTCGTTCCGGGGTCAGAATGGGCTTTTTGGGCCAATTATCGTTCAGCACATATTTTTATCCAATCCATCTATTCAAATTTTCTAGCCCGTCTATATAAACCAAATTATAGACCCTAGACTCCATCTATCTTCGTTTCTTTGGGCATTCATTTCCCTCAACTCCTCCTTTCCAATGGCTGCAAACCCTAGATCCAGTTTCAATTCAAATCAAAAGCTAAAAATTCAAAGTCTTCAGAAATCTGCTGGTACTGTTCGTTTTTCGATTGGAGTTTCTGTGTGTCCAGATCGGGGCAAAATAGTTTCGGCCGTTCATCAACGTCGCGACGGACTTCGTCAAATCGAAAATTCCCTTTTGGGTTTTGTAGAGATTCTCGAGCTGAGCTCATCCATGCAATTTAATC
Source organism: Allium cepa (assembly GCA_030765085.1). Taxonomy (NCBI): domain Eukaryota; kingdom Viridiplantae; phylum Streptophyta; class Magnoliopsida; order Asparagales; family Amaryllidaceae; genus Allium; species Allium cepa. The sequence goes on from CM060942.1 coordinate 623,266,219, forward strand.
GAAGGTTCAATGATTAGATCGTCGTAAAATCGTGGTTTAGGGTTTGGAACCCATAGTCATCGGCGGCGGCGGCTTCACTAGAGGAGCTCGAAGGGGCTGGGCGTCGTGCAGTGGCGGTCTCATCTGAGTTGTCAGGAGGAGCGGCGTTGATGGAAGGGCCGAGATGACGGCGTCGTGCATGGCTTCAGGGTCGTGTATGCAGTAGTTCGGCACGCTCAAATCCTGTAGAGAGAGGAACGAGTGGGAGAGAGAGGGTGAGGGGCTGATGTGGCGTTGAATGTTTGGGTAAGTTTTATTTTAATTAAAATTTGTTTCAAACGATTTAAATCGAATAACTTCCGCATACGAACTCCGTTTCACGCGCGATTTTTTTGTTAGGTCGTAATAAAATTCCAGACGCGCTGACGTTGGTTTGGACAGATTTGGAGACCGTCGAATTTTTGGGTTTAAATTCAAAAGGTGAGTGTTTTAACCCACTCACAATTTCTAAAATTTCTTATGGTTGTTAAATTGATTTTAGATATGAGTACAAATTTATTTATGATTGTTTGGCATGTTTTATTCATCATCTCTGTTAAATCGCATTTATTTAATTTAACTATTATTTAATTTTATTATTGCATATAAATTGACAGTTAAAATTTATTTATTTGCATATAAACTAATAGTTAAATAGTTAATGAATTTATTTTGAATATAAACTGTTAGTTAATAACTGTCATTTATTTCCTGTTATATTGTTTATGTTATATATTGATTTTTGTTTAAATTGATGATGATTGAAATAAATTGATGATGATTGAAATAAATTGATGATGATTGAAATAAATTGGTTGATGGTTGATATTGGATGAATGGATGATGTGTTCTATCTTATATAAACTGCAAGTCATCATGCATTTTCATTTCATTCGGGATTGCGGTTTGAAATGATATACAACTGCATTTTATTTTTAAATTACGGATTGAAATGATAAATATCCGTATCACTTGACCATAGGATAGAAAATTATATACAGGCACCGCGGTATATATATAAAATTATTTTTGAAATAATTTTTATGGTTTGGATACGATACAGTTTAATAAATATTAAATTTGGATATGATATAAATATATTTTATATATACATATATAGTTAAATTATCAAATTTAAGCTATGCATAATTTGTTAAATAAAATGAATAAGTTGAAAAATGGAATTTGTGACGACCCGGAATTTTTAAGCCTTTAAATCGGAATATTTAATTGATTTTGAATATTCAATAGAGTAATTTCGACTTGAATTACGAATATCACAATTCATTCGATAATTTAATTATTGAATTTAAATAATTTAAAATTGGATGAAATGTTGAATCCAGAATTTTAAGCCTATTAAAAATAATTTGAAGGCTTATAAAATTTATATTCGTATTACCGAGGATAATAAAGTTGTAAAATTGAAATTAACAGTGGTTTGTTCAGTTTTAAAAATATCTCGTTTAAATTGAATTTAAAAATAGCCTTCCGAGGCACAGTCTCGGAATTCGACGAAACCAGTACCATTGGATCCGTAATATTGAATTATTATCGGATTTCAAATTTCGTATTGATCGGAGTTAGTGTGTGAGTGTACGATATATAAACGCGCTGAAAATTTAATTGATAATAATCGATTCACATTTGAATTTTAAATATAAGTGTACACTATAGCAAGGCGTCTTCAACACGCTTCCTTTGCCTTCTCGAATACACCATCCTTTATCCTATTTCTTTTCGAATACGAGACCATTATCATCTCAGTTCAAAATCGAGAATAAATCAATGGCCGAGCAAAAGCTTCTGATCGAAATCATGTCGCCTCCCTCTTCTATTTCTCTTCCTCAATTAAATCGATAGCAGTTACAACATTAAAAAGAAAAAAGAAGAAAAAGAAATGGCGTCCTCGTCAAATCTTCTCGTTCAAATTCATAGATTAAATTTATGATCCTCAACAAATCGAGTTCGAGCTTCGGCTTTGGAGAAGGCGCGAGTGTTTGGGCGTTTTCGTGTGCTGCGGCTAGGGTTTCACCTTCGAGGTGGCGGTGATTCGAGTTGTGCGAAACCTAGGTGGATAGCTCGACGACGAATGCAAAGGCAAGCTCGCCTTCTGGCGATGAAGGGGTCGAGCGGCACGGTTCATCATTGGGTGTGACCTAGCCGTAGACACATCGCTGCGATGTGGGATCTTCGATCTGCACGTAGTTCGTGGGGATAAGGTCGGCTGTGGTCATCGATGGTGGGCTTGGGAAACGCGGCGTAGTTCTCGCTGGGAGGAAGACTCGAGTTGAATTCATTTAGGGTTTCAGGGGATGGCAGTTTCGACCAGTAGCAGTAAGGTATCGCTTTTTTTTTAAATTTAATTAGAGAAATAAATTGTTTATGCATAGAAATAACATTGGATTTTTAAATCCAAATCTTACATGTATAGATATAAAAACAATAATATAACAGTAAGGTTTCTGTTTAAATGTACCTATATGTGAGTTTTTGAAAATATCAATTGTTAATGTGGAAAAAAAAGAAAAAAAATGAAATAAATAATATATAAAGATATGCAGTTTCATATTCGATATGCAAGCAGAAAATAACATAAAAATTTAATCTTAGCAAAGATTTTAAATGCAGTTTATATACATATTATAAAGGTAGTTTTATTTAATAAAACTTATTTAATTATTTTTACAAGAGGTTATTTTTTTCAATTCAGTTTTGAAAGTTAATTTTTAGTTAAATATTCTATTAAAGAGAAATTAGTCTAAAAATCTAAAGCCTTGGCTAATTAAGTTATTTAATGGTAAGTGATTTTTCAATTAGTTCAAATATTTATTTAAAAGAAAATATAATTAAAACCAAAGTATTAGGAATTAATTGATCGGTTAATTTAAATATTAATAAACTGCAAAATATTTATACAAGGTTAAAAATCGAGAAGGAGGCAAGCTGGATTGAAATGGATGCTAATAAAATCAAAGGTGAGTTAATCTCACTCAGTTAAATTTAAATTTAAATGATTAAATTTAAATAATTGTTTGAATGGTTGAATTGTTTGATGTGCTATTGTATGCTATATTTGGGAATTGATGCATTATATTGTGCTAACGTCAATGGATGCAGGGAAAACAGGTTGGAGGGATCCAACTGGGTCCCTCAACATGTATTTAAATTATTTAATATCCACTGCTGTGATTGATTGATATTCTGTGATGAATTATATTAGAATATTGAATGTTATCGTCTGCTTGAATATTTTGGCACTTTGTTTTATCCAAATATATAGAATTGGATTTTGAAAGGAAATAAAGAAGTGAACTCTTAAGAAATAATTATAACGAATGTATATAAATTAAAGTGAATTGGATAAGAATATTAGTAATTTCAAAATACTAATTAATAAAATTCTGTATATAGGAAGGAATTTTTGAATAAACAGAAAGTTAATGAAGTTTGAAACTTCAGTGATATTATTTAATAGAACAAAATATTTATTTAATATTTTAAGATTTAAATTATGGAATGGAATAAAGAAGAATTTGGGAAAAATCTGAAATTGATATATTTCACTTAAAAGATTTTACATCAAACGGAAAATAATAACAATAATAATAAGTCCATAACTAATGAATTTTGAAATGAATTGAGTAATTAAAAAGAAACTTATTTCAAATAAAATAAATTGGAAATCAATTTGGGGAAATTGATTTAAGTGATTGAAGTTGGAATATTCTCTGGATAGCCAAGTACATGTTTTAAAAGTAAATTTGTGAATATAAATTAAATGTTTTTAAGTTGTTTTTAAAGAAAGAAAGTTTTGTAAAATCTATTATTTCTAATATTTAAAGTCTAAAGTAAATATTTTCTTTAAATCTATTTTAGCAGTAATTATTAAGAAATAACTTAGTATTTTGTTTTTAAAAAATAATATAGAAATCTAGTTTTATATTTTATCTAGTAACCTTACTTTCAAATATTCATATAGTATGTATTTTTAACAAATTATTAAGTACTTTTAACTTGAATGTTTAAAAGTATATTTTTAAAAGTGAAATGTTTTAAATTATTTTAAAAATCTAAAGTTTTGTGCTTGGTGATTCCAGTGGAAATAGAAATACTTGGAATTTATTCTGAGAAAGGTAAGTAGCTGTGAAAACTGTTTTCAAAGGATTGAAAATAGAAAATATATCTTAGGAGGATATTTTTGAGATAAATAAATAATTTGGGAAATTATTTATTGGTTGATGGTTGTTTGTGAATAAAAATTGATAGTTAAATCACCGACTATCAATATTGGCCAAATGCGTTGATCGTTTCGAAGAGACCGGGATCGAGATTTATTTCTCGAAAACCACTTCGATCCGGTTTGTACGTTCGTGTAAACGAGTTTGGATTCGAAGATGGAGCAGTGAAGTGCAATGGCTAGTCGCTACTAATCCTGAGGATATTTCCAAAATGGATGTAGTAGGAATAGTGCCTTCGGTTCCGTTCAAACCCGGGACGGACTTGTATCGATAGATGCTTGCGAAACATCGTCAGGTGGACGATGGGCATTCAAAGAAATATGTTCTAAAAAGGTAACGCTTAGCCTCAAGCCTCATCAAATGGGAATGACTGAAAATCAGGGGATATGCAGCAAGGCTAGGTGGGTAGTACCCAAGCAGGGTGAGGTCATTCCTGTCTAGATGTCCCTTTTTATTTCGGCTTAGTGGGCGGTTGCTGATCCCAACCGCGGGGTGATCTCACTCGGGATTATCCAGTAAGGGATAGTCCCGGCCTTGTGTTGCAAGGGAGCGGGCGTACTCCTCGGTACGGTGATCTAGGCCCCGTACTGTGACAGGTGGTACCACAGTGCTAAGTCATTAGTTGGAAATCCATTCTCCCTACGAGCCTTGTACGAGTTTTGTTTGTATTACCCACTCTGTGGCTAGTAGCTGGAATTTAATCATGTAACAATTTCGGCTATTTTATAAGTATTTGTAGATAGACCCTATTATTATATCAGAGGATTTCTATAAAAATTGTTTTAGCTATCGTAAGGTAAAAACCCGACATGTTTATTTGTGGCGTGGTCTTACGAGATGCTTTTGTTTTCAAAGGATTTTCGAAACTTTAATAATCAATTGGGTGTGATTTTCTCACGCTGGTATTCCAGACCGACTCGGGTGTTATTTAACTATAATGCTCGGGTCAGACCGAGTATTATAGGATACAGGACATGATGCTGTGGAGCTCAAGAGACGAGCAAGATGACGATACGTACTCCCGTACTTGTTTATATATATATATATATATATATATATATATATATATTCCGCTGAGTTTGAGTTGTTGTGTATCTTGAGTTGTTGTGTATCTATTGTATGATATTGATGTTGAGCTGTGATTGATGTACTCTGATGATATAATATATAAACAGGGGTATTTGATTTTTGAGTAAAATTACTTATTATCTATTATATTTTATTCCATTGCGATGGTTAGATTCTGTTATTGATTTCTACTTTCTTCTTCTACCTCTTCTTCTTTAACCCAAATGGTTCGTATTTCTGTACAACTTGAGTTGAGTGTTGTAGAATAGTGTTGACTCAAGGGGTACGGATTTGCGGGCTGTTACAGAATTTGATAATTTATATTATATGATGGAGTACAGGTTTAAGATCTGGTATATATATAGAGTCTTAAATGATTCCAATCAATTAAGATTGAAAGATAAATTGGAAATTTAATTTGAATTGAGCTTATTTAAAAATTTAACTCCATAAGTTAATGTTAATTGGTTTAAATTGGTCATTTTAAAAGTTATGATATTTATAAATGGATTTAATGAATAATTCTAGTATAAATAAATGGAAGGAAATATTTAGTGTTAATAAATTGAGTTTACTTTAAATGGTTATGGATTTATCATGTAAACCTTTCAAAACTAAATAATAAGAAATGAATTGTTGAATAGAAATTTCCAACCTTAGTTTTGAAATTCATTAAATACTCAGGTTTGAAAATATTAAAAATCGAAGTGTTTTATTCAACTAAAGTGAATTTAAAGGTTATGGGTTTAGACTGAATTTGAAGTAAATAAAATTTGTGAAGGCGCGAGAATTATATACTTTTAAAGAGATTTTAAATTCAACTGTTTTATTTTATATATAGTCGAATATCCAAACCATTTAAGTTTTGAAAGTTATGGCTTTAAAACTATGGATTTCGAAGTATTATGTTGAAAGTTAAAATTCAAATATTTGGTTTTGAGATATTATAAATTTAAAAGTGGCATGATTTTAGAAAAGAAATATATTTGAAATAAAATGATATCATATTTATTGGGTTATAAAAGGAAATGATATCGTATTTATGGGTTTTGAAATGGATAATTATATTCTGATTTTTAAAGTATAAACTATTTTAAAGACCGCGGTGTTATAATAACGTTTGTTGTTGAAGAGACCGGGATCGAAAGTTGTCATACTCTCTGCCAACTCCGAAAACCACTTTAACAACCGTGTACGCGGTGGAGATTCCAGAATGAAGTAGGATGGTGGTGGCGTTTCCTTTAAGGTAAATACGTGGACCCGACTCCCGTGAGTTGGCATAAGGTGGCTAAAACAGGAGCGATCGACGGGTTAATAAGGTAGCACCTTTGGTCGGACACATCCCTTCGATATTATACTTTGACTTTGGATTGATTCGGTGGCCACTTTTGATTTTTATTTGGGGGTGTGGCTCTAGGTGGGCGGTAGCTGCGCGCTACGCGTTACCACCGACCCGGAAGGTAATTGGTATATCTACCCTGGCATTGCCTAGTTGTGCCGTGTCACCTACCCTATCGCGCCTTGTATGAGTTTGGATTTCTCCCGTAGCCCGTATGGTATCCTCTGGTGGCTTCCCGATCAGGATGGACTATGATATTGGATGGACTACTGGGACTATTACGTGTTAAGGTGGAAAATGTAAAGCCTTAATGCTACTTAAAAGTATGTTTATTTTACTATAGACACTATTATAATAGTGAAATATACTACATCGTAAATAGTTTAACGGATCCTTAAGAGATGTAAATCCCGAGCATCTTTTGAGTTACTGCACTCATATTTATTTCTATTAATTTAACTCACATAAGTTCTTTTAGTTCCGACTCGAGTGTTTTGTCTTTTCAATTCGCTCGGGTCAGTCCGAGCGTTACAGGATTTGAAGACTTTATTTTTGGAGAAAGAAGACAAAGATTTTATTATTATTATTATTATTATATATTATATGGTTCCACTGCACTGTATTCCGCTGCATTGAGATTTATTGGTATGTGAACTCTGATATTTATTGTATAAAGAAGAATCAAATGTTTTGTAAACAGTTTCATGAACTGTATATTTATTATTATATTTTATCCTTCCGCTGTGAGATTAGTTTTTCTTTCTTTCTTCTCTGTTTTCTTATTTACCCCATAACAATCCGCCCTTCCGTATGGTTTGGACTGGCACGTGTGTCTGTTTAAAATCGTGCGAAAAGGCGGGATGTTACATCTGGTATCAGAGCTTTGGTTTAGCGATAAACCTTAGCTTTGTGGGGTCTGACTCTTTATTAATAGGGTAGTAATTCCCTATGGGAGTCGCTGAGTGATATATGAGAGAGCGTATTTGTTAGTGTTGTAAAAAATAGGTTTTAATATTGTGTTAATCTGTTCCGTTTTGTATTTATAAATTCTGGTTGGTGCATGGGACGCTGTGACATCAATAGGGATTTCTAAACACTTAATATGACAGACGGACATAATATTTGTTTTATTTAGGTGAATGAAATAATTTTGCCTATTATATTTTCTATATATATAATAAAATTTTCAACGATATCTATAATTGGCTGAAATAGATTGGTTGATAGGTAATAAAAATTATAATAATAATTGAAATGAGATTTAAAATAAATAAATAAAATTTGGAAATTTAGAACTTAAGATTCGGGGTTTTGAAATTTCTTTCGAATAAATTTTGGAATATAATAATATTGTTTATAAATATTTTCTAATATAAACATTTCAATATAACTTGAAACATGGTTTTAAAGAAGATTTTGTAGAAAAGGTTTTGTACTTTCCTCTCTGTCGCTGGAAAATAATTTCGGTGATGGCGGCCGCATCATCGACTTTCATTTTCGAATTTCGAAGGGGAAAGGCCACTGTAGTAGTTCTATTGCAGATTCATTTTGAAAATATATCAGTTTTGAATTATTTAAATATAATTATAGATATATAAGTTGTAAGAATATATTTATCTATTATTTTAATAATTTGAAAGTTAACCCGGTATTTAATTCTTAAATTTTCGTTAATTAATTGTTTCAATTATTGCAGTTAAACGAAAGGTAAGTAATTAATAATTGAAACTTTTAAATCTAGGTAAGACGTTTAATGCCAAGTTATAAAGGAAATAGAAGGAAGTTGAAATTGTAACTTATAAGAAAAAGGAGTAAAAATTTATTGAACAATGAATTAATTAAAAGAAATGAGAAAACTTGTATAACTTTCAATTACATTCTTTAAAAACATATATATAACTTAACAAATATAAAAAGTTGAAATGTTTAATAAGAAATGTAATGGAATCTGTACAAGTGAAAGTAGGTAATGAAGTATCCAATGAGTTGGCTATTAAATGAGAATTTAATGTTATGAACTTAAGTTATAGTTGAATTTTTACTAAATAAATATAATTAAAGGTAAGTATCATAAATAGATGACAATACACTTTAGTAAATGTTAAAGTAAATTATTTTAATAAACAGAACGATGAATACTGTAAATAAATAAGTTAAGCAGTGAATAAATGAATGTAAAATAATAAAAGGAAAATTCATGATACGAATGAGTGAAAATTTTGGTAGAATTAAGGAGATTAACTGTAAGTAATAAATGAAAATTTTAAATAATCACTGAATAAATGAAAGAAAGGAAATCAAACAACTAAAGTATGAAATAAATTGATAATAAGTTAATTTGATTTGTTGGTTTGAATTGTTGTTGTTTAAATTATGGTTGTTTGGGTAAGATACTTTAAAATTGGGATGGGATGAAAGAATAATCTATTTAGTTTTATCTAAGGCTGTTGAGTAAATGATGCGCTAGTAGTTTATTCTTCATTCCGTATAATTTTAAAGGTTTTGAACCCGAACAACTATTTGTTTGTTGGTTGAATGGTTGCTTTGAATTTGTTGTGTATGCTATTTGTCGAATTGATGGTCGTTGTACTGATTTGTTGTTAGTAATTGAAACCACTTAAATATTTCACTTTATATAAATTGTTAACCCTTTAGATTTTATAAGTGTTTATAAGTGAAATGCAGGTTATGGAAGCAATTGCTACTGCTTTTGGTTCCATAAATTTAGCGTAAATTGCCCGACAAATAGGTACGTTTTCGAATTACGGTTTATAGAGCTATTTTATATATTTTCCCGTGTAGGGATATATATTATTTTGGAAAATATTTGTGTATATTGTTATATTTATATTATATTTTCTTCTGAGCCTCTCCGTACAAAGGAGACTCTGCCAAAATTTTCCGTAAATTTTAGACTTAGAAAAATTTGAGAATGTTTACAAACTTTAACAATTTATGTATAAAGGATTTAAATAGGTATAAATTGGTATATTTTATGTTAAATTATTTTATTTTGTAAACTTATTTGTTTATAAATTTAATTAAGAAAGATATATTGTTTCCTTACTTCTTCTTTTCCCTTCTTTTCCTTTTCGGGGACGAAAAGTTTTGAGTGGGGGAGAGTGTAACGACCCGTAAATTTTGACAATTTAATTTGTTTATTTAATAGGATTTTTGTAATTTATTTTAGTAGAAATAATAAAGGGGATAAATGGATGTTAAAATGAAGGCTAAAAAAAATTATGTAAATGGTGACTTAAAACCTATTTATAGAAATTTGAATAAAGTCCAAATGAATTAAGTAGAAAAAGGATTCTTACCTAGATATAAAATTTAATATGAGAAATTAATGAAATATTAAATTGATTTAATGCAATAAAAGAGTGTAAACGGTAATTGGAATAAATTAAGGAACCATGTTAGTGCAAGTTAATAATTTATGACTTGAATGAAATTCCAATTCAATAAAATCATTTAAATGTTATGATTTGATTTTAAATGGAATATGAGAAAAACAAATGTAAGGATTTGATTAATATATATGTTATTTATCCAGGGTATTGAATAAAATTGGGAATCCAATTGTAATTAATGGTAATAATGTTGGTATTAACTAATAAATTAAATTTCAACGCAATACCCATAAATGAATGTAATGAAATGAATGTATGAAATTGTATACTAGGTTATTTATCAAATAAAAGGAAAGAAAAGTAAATATCGAATTGATTGATGAATAATATGCATTGAATAGTAATTGAATGTAAAGTTAATGGTAATTGTATAAAATCAATATAAGATAATGAATTGCAATAATTGTGGGTTGATAATAAGGTGTGAATGGGAAAGTGATAGTTATATTAATTGAATGAAATTCAAATTTGATGGGAAAGGTAAATGGGTATTTGGTAATAAATTTAAAACGGACTTAAATAGTGAATTTATCTAATTAATATATAATAAATAATGACTGAATAAAAACCTATACCTGTAAATATCTATAATATTTGAGTGGAAATAATAAACTTATTAAAGGTGATAAAGAGTTGTGACCACAAGTTATTATGAGTGACACATATATATTTAATTCATTCAATTGATTTGGAAATCATTGCAATAAATATAAATTGAATGTTACGTTAAATAAATTAAGGTAATAAATGGAGAATAACGTAAATGTTCTTCATAAATATGATGATTTGTGAATAGAGAATGCAAATAAAGTTTCATTAATATATCACAATTTAATTTACCATAAAGAGGTTCATTGCAATCAAATGAGTTAAATGTTTAAACATGAATCAAGCTTTATGTATTTATGTGGGTTTATTGCAATTAATTTAAAATTTAATAATAAAATTTTACGTTAATTGGAAATTAAGTTGAAAACGTGAAATATTTGTGTGATAATCTTAAATCCAATGGTTGACACTTCTATTTGAAAGTATGAACGGAATAATAATTAATTGGGGTTTTTTTAAGCTAAAGGAAAAAGTTAGAAAAAAATTAATTTCAAGGACAAGAAGTTTGTTTTTTAGGCTGAAGGACACTTTTTAGTGTAAATCACAGAATGTAGTTGTAACTATCATTTTCAGTTTACACTAAAAAATATCCTTCAGGCTAAAAAGCAAACTTGTCGTCCCTTAGACTAATTTTTTTTGCAACTTCTTCCTTCTGCCTATTTACCTGTAATTAATTTATTTAACTAAATGGAAGTTTTAGGATTTTATTTATAATTTTGTAAATTAAATGAAGTTAATTATTAAAAGTGAGATTAACATTTGGAATTGATAAATTTATCTTCTCTATATGGACATTTAAATTTGTTAAAATCATTGTAAATGTTTGAGTAATATAAAGATGATAAGATTGTCAATTTTAGAATTTAAAATATAAAATTGGATTTAACCAATTTTTTTAATTAATATAAAAATAGCCATTTTTGTTACGGACTCGGATTTCGACGAAACTAGTTTCATCGGATCCGTAACAGTGAATTATTGTAGGGCTTCAAGTTTCGTAGCGATCGGACTTGTCGTTTGATCGTACGAACGCGAAACGACTTGAAATCGATTTAATTGAAATCAATTTGAAAATATTGATTTCAACATAACTTCTTCATACGATGGAATTTGGACGTGAAACTTTTTCCATCGCGTTCAGAATATTTTAAAACACCTATTTGGATATATGGGTTTACCCAATTTCGTTCCGGGGTCAGAACGGGCTTTTTGGGCCAATTATCGTTCCACACGTTTGTTTATCCAATCCATCTATTCAAATTTTCTAGCTTATCTATATAAACCAAATTATAGAACCTAGCCTCCATCTATCTTCATTTCTTTGGGCGTTCATTTTCCTCAACTCCTCCTTTCCAATGGCTGCAAACCCTAGATCCAGTTTCAATTCAAATCAAAAGCTAAAAATTCAAAGTCTTCAGAAAAATTCATAAAAATTATATGTCATAGTTCTCGAAGAGCGAAATCTGCTGGTACTGTTCGTTTTTCGATTGGAGTTTCTGTGTGTCTAGATCGGGGCAAAATATTTTCGGCCGTTAATCAACGTCGCGACGAACTTCGTCAGATCAAAAATTCCCTTCTGGGTTTTATAGAGATTCTCGAGCTGAGCTCATCCATGCAATTTAATCGAAGGTTCAACGGTTAGATCGTCGTAAAATCATGGTTTAGGATTTGGAACCCATGGTCATCGGCGACGGCGGCTTCACTGGAGGAGCTCGGAGGGGCTGGGCGTCGTGCAGTGGCGGTCTCATCGGAGTTGTCAGGAGGCGCGGCGTTGATGGGAGGGCCGAGATGACGGCGTCTTGCGTGGCTTCAGGGTCGTGTATGCAGTAGTTCGGCACGCTCAAATCCTGTAGAGAAAAGAACGAGTGGGAGAGAGAGAGTGAGGGGCTGACGTGGCATTGAATGTTTGGGTAAGTTTTATTTTAATTAAAATTTGTTTCAAACGATTTAAATCGAATAACTTCCACATACGAACTCCGTTTCATGCGCGATTTTTTTTGTTAGGATCGTAATAAAATTCCAGACGCGTTGACGTTTGTTTGGACAGATTCGGAGACCTTCGAATTTTTGGGTTTAAAATGGATTTAAATTCGATTTAAATTAAAAAGGTGAGTGTTTTAACCCACTCACAATTTCTAAAATTTCTTATGGTTGCTAAATTGATTTTAGATATGAGTAGAAATTTATTTATGATTGTTTGGCATGTTTTATTCATAATCTCTGTTAAATCGCATTTATTTAATTTGACTATTATTTAATTTTATTATTGCATATAAATTGACAGTTAAAATTTATTTATTTGCATATAAACTGATAGTTAAACAGTTAATGAATTTATTTTGAATATAAACTGTTAGTTAATAACTGTCATTTATTCCCTGTTATATTGTTTATGTTATATATTGATTTTTGTTTAAATTGATGATGATTGAAATAAATTAATGATGATTGAAATAAATTGATGATGATTGAAATAAATTGGTTGATGATTGATATTGGATGAATGGATGATGTGTTCTATCTTATATAAACTGCAAGTCATCATGCATTTTCATTTCATTCGGGATTGCGGTTTGAAATGATATACAACCGCATTTTATTTTTAAATTACGGATTGAAATGATAAATATCCGTATCACTTGACCATAGGATAGAAAATTATATACGGGCACCGCGGTATATATATATATATATATATATATATATATATGTATAAAATTATTTTTGAAATAATTTTTGTGGTTTGGATATGATACGGTTTAATAAATATTAAATTTGGATATGATATAAATATATTTTATATATACGTATATAGTTAAATTATCAAATTTAAGCTATGCATAATTTGTTAAATAAAAATGAATAAGTTGAAAAATGGAATTTGATAATTTATGTTATATGATAAAGTACAGGTTTAAGATCCGGTATATATATATAGAGTCTTAAATGATTCCAATCAATTAAGGTTGAAAGATAAATTGGAAATTTAATTTGAATTGAGCTTATTAAAAAATTTAACTCCATAAGTTAATGTTAATTGGTTTAAATTGGACATTTTATAAGTTATGATATTTATAACTGGATTTAATGAATAATTCTAGTATAAATAAATGGAAGGAAATATTTAGTGTTAATAAATTGAGTTTACTTTAAATGGTTATGGATTTATCATGTAAACCTTTCAAAACTAAATAATAAGAAATGAATTGTTGAATAGAAACTTCCAACCTTAGTTTTGAAATTCATTAAATACTCAGGTTTGAAAATATTAAAAATCGAAGTGTTTTATTCAACTAAAGTGAATCTAAAGGTTAAGGCTTTAGACTGAATTTGAAGTAAATAAAATTTGTGAAGGCGCGAGAATTATATACTTTTAAAGAGATTTTAAATTCAACTGTTTTATTTTATATACTGTTGAATATCCAAACCATTTAAGTTTTGAAAGTTATGGCTTTAAAACTATGGATTTCGAAGTATTATGTTGAAAGTTAAAATTCAAATATTTGGTTTTGAGATATTATAAATTTAAAAGTGGCATGATTTTAGAAAAGAAATATATTTGAAATAAAATGATATCATATTTATTGGGTTTTAAAAGGAAATGATATCGTATTTATGGGTTTTGAAATGGATAATTATATTCTGATTTTTAAAGTATAAACTATTTTGAAGACTGCGGTGTTATAATAACGTTTGTTGTTGAAGAGACCGGGATAGAAAGTTGTCATACTCTCTGCCAACTCCGAAAACCACTTTAACAACCGTGTACGCGGTGGAGATTCCAGAATGAAATAGGATGGTGGTGGCGTTTCCTTTAAGGTAAATACGTGGACCCGACTCCCATGAGTTGGCATAAGGTGGCTAAAACAGGAGCGATCGACGGGTTAATAAGGTAGCACCTTTGATCGGACACATCCCTTCGATATTATACTTTGACTTTGGATTGATTTTTATTTGGGGGTGTGGCTCGAGGTGGGCGGTAGCTGCGCGCTACGCGTTACCACCGACCCGGAAGCGTAATTGGTATATCTACCCTGGCATTGCCTAGTTGTGCCGTGTCACCTACCCTATCGCGCCTTGTATGAGTTTGGATTTCTCCCGTAGCCCGTATGGTATCCTCTGGTGGCTTCCCGATCAGGAGGGACTATGATATTGGATGGACTACTGGGACTATTACGTGTTAAGGTGGAAAATGTAAAGCCTTAATGCTATTTAAAAGTATGTTTATTTTACTATAGACACTATTATAATAGTGAAATATACTACATAGTAAATAGTTTAATAGATCCTTAAGAGATGTAAATCCCGAGCATCTTTTGAGTTACTGCACTCATATTTATTTCTGTTAATTTAACTTACATAAGTTCTTTTAGTTCCGACTCGAGTGTTTTTCTTTTCAATTCGCTCGGGTCAGTCCGAGCGTTACAGGATTTGAAGACTTTATTTCTGGAGAAAGAAGACGAAGATTTTATTATTATTATTATTATTATTATTATTATTATTATTATTATTATTATTATATATTATATGGTTCCACTACACTGTATTCCGCTGCATTGAGATTTATTGGTATGTGAACTCTGATATTTATTGTATAAAGAAGAATCAAATGTTTTGTAAACAGTTTCATGAACTGTATATTTATTATTATATTTTATCCTTCCGCTATGAGATTCTGTTTAGTTTTTCTTTCTTTCTTCTCTGTTTTCTTATTTACCCCATAACAGTCTGCCCTTCCATATGGTTTGGATTGGCACGTGTGTCTGTTTAAAATCGTGCGAAAAGGCGGGATGTTACAACGTGATACCTTTGTTTTCAAAGGATTTTTAAAGTTAAGCAACCTTTAACCGTTTACTCACACCAGACCCCTGTCTGACCCGAGTGTTTATTTTCTGTTTTACTAAACTCTTGGGTACTCATATTATGTATGAGTAGTCGAGGGATTCAGGTTTGCTTTGACGAGTTCTGGAGGAGATGTGGAGCAGGTGGCTTCAGCGTGTAAATATATATAGAGCTTCCGTTGTGCTAGTATCATTTCTGTTTCTGTGAATGTACTTGAATTGTAATATCTACACAGGTGTTTATAACTGTCTAGTTTGTGTAGTTTGAGCTGTATAACTCTAATGTATATGATACTATGTAATATTTTATTCGATTAATATAATTTATTCGTTCTGCTGTGAGATTCTGATATTGCTTGGTTCTTTCTTTTCTGTCTTTTCTCTTTTCTATCCCTTTCTTTCTTCTTAATGATGCGTCTTTCTGTGTTATGAAAGGCGGGTCGTTACATCAGATGAATACGGGCCAAATAAAAAAGGAAAAGAAAAAAAGAAAAAGAAGAAAAGGAAAAAAAGAAAGTGGAAAAGGAAAAAAATGGAACTTATATTTTTTCTTTTAACTCTATTTCTATTGTCAAATCAATATTGAAGTCCTTTGCATTATAATTTTACTTCCAAATGTTTTAAGCTTAATTTATTTTGGTAATATAAAAATTAAATTATTTATAATAATTAAAGTGAGTAATTAATTAAATTCTTAATTTGCTAAATCTTATGTTAATTAATAAAAATAGTATAAATTTGGTTATTTAATTTTATTAACTTTTAATAAATTATTCATAATTTCTTTAATTGTAATTAATTTGGATAAAAATATAGATGGATTCGGTTAAGTAAAGTTAATAGTGTGAATTGTTTTGATATTTGTTATTAATTGTTAAATTAATAACAATCTATATCTTTGGCCTATTTCTATTGGATATTTATTTCAAATTATTCTTCTATGTGCCATCAAATGGTTAGACATGTTAAAATAGTTAGATTTAAATGATGATATGTTTTATTTGAAATAAACGTCTGCAATAAATTTCCTTATGTGAATATTGTCACTCTAAATATAAACTGTTTATTTTAAATAACGATCCCTTTTAAATTTATTGCTTGGATTCGAAGAGACTGAGATAAGATTCCAGTGTTATTGGGAACCACTTCGATTTAATAATTACTACGAATCTCTACGGTTTTGGGATAAAGGGCCCAGTATGCTGGAATTGTATTAATTTAACAAACTCTCTATTTCAAATAAGCATTATACTTAGATAGTACTGTAATATCGATCTACTTCTATAAAAGTGCCTTGGTTAAAATAAGATGATAACTCGTCTTGTTGGTATGAGTTATCTTGGATTCCAAAAAAAATTATATAAATTTAACTATTTCAAATTAATGGGTTTACTCACGTTGGTTTCCAGCCTAACTCGGGTGTTACTTTATTGTAATGCTCGGGTCAGACCTAGTATTACAGTTTTCAGGTTTGGATGCTTTGAAGCTCAGAAGACGAGCTGGATGGTAGAGAAGTATTGTACGTATTTGACTATTTTCCGTTGTGCATTATAGGCTGTATACTTAGCATTTAGTGCCAAATTATTATAACTGTCTAGGTTTATGTGTTGATGATTGTACTCTGATAACTTGTATGTATATTAACAGTTACAACTTTCCTTTATATGAAATGTTGTTATTGTACATTATATTTTATTCCACTGCGATTGTGAGAATCTGTGTTGTTATTTCTGTTTTCTTCTTCTATCTCTTTTCTTCTTAAATCCTAACAACCTGGTATTTTTAGCACTTGATTGCTCGGCACTCTATATAGTGAACGTATTAGTGTCGATTTTCAGGGGTCGAAAATCACTCGGTCGTTACATTTATATGATAAAGAATAGTTTCAAAAGGGATATTTTCATTTATATTCACTTTGACCCAAATGATATTTTTACATAAAAACCCAATGGTTTCGAAAGAGGAACTTTCAATGGTTTTGGAAGGGATACTTCCAAAGATTTCGAAAGGTTTACTTTCAATGGTTTTGAAGATATGCTTCTAAGAGTTAATAAGCAATAATTTATTATATTAGAAAAGGTTTCGAAAGAGGTTTTAAAGTGTCTCGAAAGGTGGGGGCCTAATGTTTTGAAAATATAATTATATGCTTTTGACGGAGGTTATCCAGTGAAGTCGAAAGGAAAGTTTTGAAGATTTTGAAAGCCTTAGTTTTTAAAAACAAATAACCCAATCTCATTTTAAAGAAAACCCCATGGCTAAGTAAAGGAGTTTTGAAATAGTTTTAAGAAGAAGCTTTGCTTGATTAAATATTAGGTTAAAGGGATTAACCATGTTTCATATGAAAATAATTTCAAGGATATTAAACCCCATAGGAGTGGTATTTTTT
Source organism: Allium cepa (assembly GCA_030765085.1). Lineage (NCBI taxonomy): Eukaryota > Viridiplantae > Streptophyta > Magnoliopsida > Asparagales > Amaryllidaceae > Allium > Allium cepa. The sequence goes on from CM060942.1 coordinate 623,284,134, forward strand.
AGTTATTATGTTTGCTTCTTCAAATATGTATATATATTCACATTGTGATGAACCCATAATAGTAATTTAGGGAAGGGCGGAACAACCAATTAGGTTGGCCCTATAGTGAATATAAGTTAAATTAATTGAAGATTTTGGCATGTACCAATAAGTTCATAGTAAGCTCATGAAAACTACGTATAAATGAAGATGTCAGAAAGATAGATTCATAGTTAGCCCACAAAAATTATGATTTGATATTGGTAGGGGCCAATAGGTTTATAGTGAACTCATGAAAACTATATTTGGATTAAGACATTGACAGAAGTCAATAGGTTCCAAGTCAACCATGAAAACTAGGATAAGAGGAAAGATATTGGAGTTACTAATTGGTTTAAGGAGACCCATGACACAATAAAGATATTGGCAGGGGGCAATAGGTTCTTAGTTATCCCATGAAAACTATGTAATTGAACAGGGAGCCCTTAAATATTAAACATGTTATTAGCAAGCCCATGAAAACTAATAGGTTTATAGTAACCTTAGAAATTATAGCCTAGACAAATAGTCAAATTGAATGGGGATGGATAATCCAGAATTGATTCACTTATTTTGCATATCATATCATATTATTTTGAGATGTTTTAACCATTATGGATGCAGGAGCACAATATATGGTTTTACAAAGGTTATAGGATACTAATAAAGGGAAAACCCGTTCTGCTAAGCGGCATGGTTTCACTAGATATCTAAATGTTTAGAGATGGCAGATTATTATTCATACCAGGCTTTTTGTTTGACTTGAAGTTTATGTTTTCCCCTTAAACTCTCCGGTACTCAATTTATTTTGATAGCTTCCAAACACTTGCAGGAGGCATGATAGATATCTAGAGTTCTCTTTTATTTTGATTCCGTTGTGTTGTTATTGCAAAGGCAAAGTTGATAAATTTCCTATGTATATACTCTGATCATCCAAGGGGGCATCTTCATATGTCGCTCTTGGCGTATGTTGTAATAAATATATTTTCTCTGAACATGGTTGAAGATTGCGAGATTATATAATGAATTTGAAATGTTTTGAAATGGAATGTGGAATTTGTTTAATGTTTTAAAAACTTCCATATTCATGTGTTTCTATGTGTCAATGTATCTAACGTTCCGTATTTGGTCGTCGAGAATTAATAACTATGGATGAATGCAGCTTCCATTGTCGTTAGTTTTGGGCCTCTAAGTAGGGGGATAAGTGAAACGACCCTGACTCGACCTTCGAAAATTGGCACCGAATATGACACTCGTATTCAAATGCCGTAGACCCAAATGTCGAATCTGGTTCGTCGGAGGTTATAACACATTAAGTACAACATAGCGGAAGAAATGGATAATACATTTGATATACAACATTTGATACAATATTCAGATACAATGGTGATACCAGGAATATCAATATACATCATATATATGATACAAGACAATAGCAGCGGAAAGAAAAGATAATACTAGCAGCGGAACAATATCTCCAATATGATCTTCAAGAGAGAACTCCAGTATCGGTAATCTCCATCTCCAAGGCACCAATCCAGAAATATCTCGAACTCCCAATAACAATGCACAAAGCTAAGCAAGTGCAGTCCAAAGACTGAAGAAGATTCCCAAGGACTGAAAGCTACCAAACCAAAGACGTTGAAAGCTATCGAATCTAAACCTATTATTGATTATCTGAAAAATCCAACTCTAGACTGCCCGTGTGGGAAAATTGTGGGCATCCAGAGTTTAGGAAGGGAACAATAAACTCCAGGTCAGTCGTGGGACTGGTATGAGCAAACAAAACAGTTTATCTTTTAAAACAAACAACAAAAGAATTTAAAATAAATCCGCAATGCTTTTTGGAAAATGAAACTACCGTAAGGCCTCCCGGCACACACACAATGCAATCGCACACTTGGGGGAGATATCCCCTTATGAAAGTCAAATATGCTTAATACGATCAAAATTCTTTGATATTATTACTAGTGCATAGTGTGAAACATTTCAAAAGTATAATATTAATCTTAGCCAGCATAGGTACCATGATACTATGCCTACTATAGCTGCCATTTTAAATGGCAGGTTCTACAACTAAAACCGTACAAGGCACGTATTGGATGATTGGATTTCCAACAAATGGTCAGGCTAAGGAACTTCCTACTGCCACGTGAATACGCCTCTGGAGGGCGTCCCGAGAGCTTAACCAGCTCTCTGCCGACACAAGGTCGGGCTACCTCTGTAACTAGGTAACTACTACACGAGCACGCCATCCCCCGGTCCTTTGGGACCTTTATCCGAGGCGCCTCTCAACCACAAAGCAATCACAAAGTAATAGGCTTGCAGTGACCACATGATTTATGTATCTAGGCTCCATACCATGATACCATCCTTTTCTAGAAGGGAATGACACACCCTAAAGGGGGCGACCCTCATAACCTTGCTGCATCTGTCCTGTTTCGACCATTTTCGGGGTGTGAGGTCCTGATGCAGTCTCGTCCACAAAGGTACGCTTTTTCACAAAGCCATGCTTTGATCAACAAATGATACAAAGCATCACTCAGCATGCCACACTACCAAATTGGGAGTATATCACTGATAACTATCAACTACATGACCTCTAAGCTCGTACGTCTCAGAGAAGGGTGTTAAGCTAAGAGAATAAATTCTCCGCCACCAAGTAGAAATGTATTTGATAGAGATCGGTTTTATATCTCAAAGTGTAATGTCAGACATACAACCATATAAGTCTGTTCCGGGTTCGAACAGAACCGAAGGTACTTCGTACAGTAAAGGAAGAAGCCCTTGCAATCCGGGCATCCACAATTCCGATCGGACTCCCCATCACATATGGAGAACTCTATACCAAAGCAACTTAGTGCAGAGTCAATCGAAAGGTCATCCTTTCATTCTCGAAGACACCCGTTCTTCACCACCGGTCTTCAATTGCAATGCATAACGTCGTATCACTATTCGGAATGGGTTATATGACACAAAGTCCTCTCTCGGCTAAATCGAATAGTGAGCACAATATTTAAATACATATGGATACAGGATTTCAGTTAAGTTACAAATTTTAAACACCCAAAAGCTTTCTTCAAATGTTTTAAACAAATTACCATTTCAAATCTTTAAACAAAAAGATTCATTTCACAAAATTCACCTAGTTTCACAAAGATCCATTCACAGATTTCAAAACACTTCCATTTCAATTTGGATTAACTCATTTAAATCTTTAAATTAAAGATTTAACTTATAGCTTTCAAACCCGTTTCCAAAGATTTATTCATAACTTGAAAAACCATTTTTCATTTCGAACTTGAATTCCTTTTAACACAAATTGGAAATTCATTTCTTATATGAAAGCTTTTATTATTAGAAAACAAATAGTTTTCGTTTCGGAATAATCCAATTATATTTGCACGGGTTAAAGCCCTTAAATTTAAATTTAGATACCCAAATCAATACCTTTAAAATGGTTTAACCCATATTACTTGTATAACATCTTTAACTCCTAGTTTCCAAACATAGAATTCAATTAAACTTTTGAATTTAAATTTAAATCAAATTATTTAAACTTCAAAACTTAATCAAGCTATTCAAAAATAAATTTTATATTTGAAATTCCTTTTCAAAAACTTTTTACTTTAATCCCAATCCATTTCCAAAACCATTTGGATTCAAAAATTCAACTTTTAAAACTATTTCAAAAATCTGCGACTTAACCCATTTCCACGTGCAATCCATATTTGTGTGTGTATAAGTGTGGTCCAGGGGTTTTACACAATAGAAGTGCAACATCATCAATCAGTACATATTCCAATACAGCAATATATTTGATAGGCGGTATAAACTATAACGCTTATCTTTCATTCACAGATCACAGATATATATATCACAGATAATCAATTACATTAAACACAACTCAAATCAAAATAGAGCATCACAATCAGGGATATCAAACAATTCAATCATCCAATAGAATCCAAACATTCATAAGTAAGATCAGTTAATTGTCTAATTAATTCAAATCAGATTAATTACTTATGAATTACTAATCCTGGTTAATTAACATTAATAAATTACAAATCATTTTGATTAATTACTCTTTAATCATTTATTAATTAACCATTTATTAATAATATTAATTAACCCTTAATCATAATTAATCAACCTTGAATCATTAAATAATTAACCTTTAATTATTTAATTCACCATTTAATTAATTATCTTTAATTAATTAATTAACGCTCAATTAAGTAATTACCATTAAATTAATTATCCTTGATTAATTACAAAATTTAATTAACCTTAAGTTAATTACAAAATTAATTAATCCTTAATTAATAATCATCCCTTAATCACTTTCATTAATTAATTATCCTTTGAATTAATTAATTATTCTTAACTTGGTCACATTAATTAATTAATCACATTAATTAATTATTCTTTAAATTAATTAACCTTTAAACACTTGATTAATCAATCTTTAATCATTTATTATCCATCCTTAATTACTTTTGTTAAGTAATTATTTTTAATTAATTATTCATCAATTACTTCATTAATTACTTCATTAATTAAACTTGAATTATTAATTAATTTTATCTTAATTACTACTAAGTAATTAACTTCAAGTAACTAATTTCCTTTAACAAATAAATTTAACTTAACCTTTAAAAATTAATTAACAATTTTTTTAACATCCTTTATATTAATCAAGACCATAAATTAATCAAATGTAAATCATTATCTTAATTTATTTCTTAATTAAATCCTTATTTAATAATCCTTGGAAAATTGATTATCATTTACATAAGAATTTAACTTAAAACCTTTAAGTTGATTTAAGAATCAAAATAATGTTTAAGACAAACCATTTATTTTGAAAATCTCATTTTAAATAACCCTAAAGAAATCAAATTTATCTTTTTATATATGATTTAACTTAAAATTCTCAAGCTAATTAAAAACATCATTTTTTTACTACTTCAATATACCATTTAAGTTTATAAACTTAAGAATTCATTTTAAAATACACTTTTAAATTTTAACCAAACATTTTCTTTTGCTTTAAAACTCGATCAAGTTTTCTTTTTCTAAAACCCGGTACCCATTTCCTCAAATTTAAAATCTGAACACAAACTGTTATGCTTGAAAACCCAGGCCAACACAGTCAAATCCTCGAGCTAACCTTCGAGTTAACTTAACTTTTGAAACTATGGTAATGGTTCGCAAACAACACGAGGACAATCACGAGCCAACAGACCAAGTTTTTCGAGTTTGACTTCGAGCCTGTTGCTTCTTCTCCACTAAATCTCGCAACCAGATCAGATACTACATTCACGCGTGCACGTGCACCATTATTCCGATCATCTCTGATCGTCGCCGAGCCCCTCCACAAGTCACCATCGACTTTACTGACCAACACGATCTTCCAGTTCGAAGCAATCGATGCCAAATCAAAATCGAGCTCATCGGTTCCCACAAGGAACCCAATCCTCATCGTAAAGACCAACATCTCCGATGACCCCAGCCATCTGCATTCCCGCCGTCGTGACCAAGGTTTCTTTGACGACTCACGAACACTTTCCCCGGGGTGCGATCGAACTCGATGTACTACAGTCGACGACATCGTCGCATCTTCCTCTTCGAACACAACTACGATAAAAACCCTATTTTATCAACGTTCAAACACCACGTCCACTAATAATTTCCATTGCCATTTTTCTGATGATCTTTGACCTCAAACATGCTTCCTCTTTAATCACGAGATTTATTATTACTTCGATTACCAAAAATTGACGAATTAACATTTTTCATTCAATTTAGAAATCTTCAACCATTTAGCTTAAAAATTCTAAATTTTTTTCTAAATTCAACATTTTTGAAGACAATTCAGATTATATAATCCAATCGAGAAAACTTACTAATCGAATTTTTTAATGTTTTTAGTTTTTCACTTTATTTCCTGATTTCCAATAATGCTATTTGTATTGATGCTTCCAAATGATTTTAAAACCTGAATCAGGTAAATACAACCATATTTTGTTTAAAAATCATTGACTAAATCTTTTTTTAGATTCTGAGATAAAAAATTCTTAATTTTTCCTGTTAACCTGTTGCTAACAGAGACTACTCTACCTGTATACACAAACATGCATCCATAAATTTACATATATATACTTGCAGATATATTCCATCCAAGATCATCACATGCAGATCAATATTTGAACCAGATTTAAGATTTTAAAATGTGGTTTGCTCACCTGTTGTTTCTGGAAGTAGAGACAAAGAACAGAGACAGGCTATTATTGCTTTTTTTTCCTTTTATCTGAAAATCTTGTTTTTGTTTTCTGAAAGCTGGATTTTGATTTTGTTAGCTAGACTATATTGCATGCCTTGATTTGTTTCCGGAATTGCTTGATCCTTAGCTCCTTAGCTTTGAAACAATAGTTTGTTTTAAAACTGAAACCTGAATACTTTGATCCAGGTTGAACTTTTATCTGATCTTTATATTGCTTTAAATTCGTCTCAGGCTCTTGAATGTTAGATTGATACTTTCTTACTTCAAAACTTTTCCAGACTTTGGTTTGAGGTTTGTAAAAATTTGTTTTGCTGATTATTGTTTTTTTTTGATCTCCAGGTTTCAGATCTTGATAATCCTGACCTTCAACCCGATTTTATTTCTAACTCCCTTATTTTCAGATCTAGTTTCAGGTTGAGGTAACTCAATTTCAAAATAAAAAGCGATGTTTCCACTTGTAAAATTTGCATGATGATTTATTTACACTTGTTAGTCTCTTTTGTGCATGACTTACACTTGTTCAAAACAATACAAATTGTGTTTTAGACCTTACTTCAATTTATTTTATAAATTTTGTTTTGGACCTTGCTTTATTCTAATTTTATGAAACGTGTTTTTATGTTTTCTTATGTATTTTAAACTTTACACTTTCAAAATATACATTCATATCAAAGCTTTTTATTAATGAAATTTTAATATATATATTAGTTTACTTTTAGTAATATATATATTTATATTCTCTATTTATATTTGTATAACTTTAAAGAAAAAGAATATTAAACTTATTTCAAACCATTATATTTTTTTAAATAAAAAATTATCTATATATGTATTATTTTAAACTTTTATTTCTTGTTTTATATACATTTTTTTTATTATTTCTACTTATACCCATTTAAAGAAAGAAATGATTTTAAACTAATTATGCTTTTAACAAATAAACACATATATAATAGTATTTAGTTTTAAACAATTGTTTTGAAAATCATTTATATCTAATTCAAAATATAACTTTCAAAATAAATATTACATATGTCTCTTAAAATTAGAAAACAAATTTCTACTAGTATAAAAATATATAGTTTTCAAATCCAAATTTTATTTATCTATAAGATATTAAATATAGAATTTCAAATCCACAATTAAATTAAAAAAATCAATGTCCAAATAAACAAATATCCTATTTAATCTTGGAAAAATTAATTTAATTTATAATTAAATTCATAAATTTATATCAATTACTAAATTTAATTTTACTCAAAAATCGGGATCGTTATAGATTCCTCCCTTAAGAAAAATTTCGTCCTCGAAATTTGCAAGGGAGACAACAAAGAACAGATGAAATACAGAGGAATATCTTTCCAAATCAAACTGGATATCAATTCTATATTTGGCTTACCAAATCAGAATATCAACAATAGATACAAGAACGAATCTATTTAACACTTCACAAGATACTTGGGTCATCCAGATCTACGAATATGCAAGGGCATTGATTAGTTCGAAGGGATAACTAAACATTCGCAGAATATATCGGGACCCAACAGAACAGGTAATTGGATACAGTCTTTCGAAATTCTCAAATGCTAAGTATGGATTCCAAACTCAAGTTGGGATACTCCAAAGTACATATAACTTGTCCCTCTTCGGACTTCGATCTACACAAGAAATTACAATAGAATTTCCAATTTGGTTTTAACGGATATCGTTTTATTGATACAATTCAAATTTAGCCTTATATTTGTTAACCAATTTATTCCAAATAAATTTTCAAATTCAATAGAGTTTAAACGAAAAGCTGATAACGAGAATACGAGATAGGAACTTACCTACACGATTCGTAGGCCATCATCGCACCGAAGCTTCTTCTTGTAGCTGCTACGAAGCAATCAAAATAATTTGAAATCAAATCAAAGGAGATTGATAGAGAAAGTTATTTCCACTGTTGCAGGGTATTGACCATTTGTAGTGGCACTCCCCTGTCCTCTATCTCGTCCTCTACTTGCACTCATACTTACTATCAGTGAATAGTAAGAGAATTTACTGAGGCACACGGACGGATATCTTAGGGATATACTCATTCTAGGGTATACTTCACCCCATCTCTAATGAGTTACTTAAGGTGTTATACTCCTGAGCTAAAGTTTCAACCTTCAGCTCCGATACCAAATTAAACGACCATGACTCGACCTTCGAAAATCAGCACCGAATACGACGCTCGTATTGAAATGCCACAGATCCAAACGTCGAATCTGGTTCGCCGGAGCTTATAACACATTAAGTACAACACAGCGGAAGAAATGAATAATACATTTAATATAAAACATTTGATACAATATTCAGATACAATGATGATACCAGGAATATCAATATACATCAGAGATATGATATAAGACAATAGCAGCGGAAAGAAAAGATAACACCAGCAGTAGAACAATATCTCCAATATGGTCTTCAAGAAAGAACTCCAGTATCGGTAATCTCCATCTCCAAGGCACCAATCCAGAAATAGCTCGAACTCCCAATAACAATGCACAATGCTAAGCAAGTGCAGTCCAAAGACTGAAGAAGATTCCCAAGGACTGAAAGATACCAAACCAAAGACTTTGAAAGCTATCGAATCTACACCTATTATTGATTATCTGAAAAATCCAACTCCAGACTGCCCGTATGGGAAAATTGTGGGCATCCAGAGTTTAGGAAGGCAACAATAAACTCCAAGTCAGTCGTGGGACTGGTATGAGCAAACAAAATAGTTTATCTTTTAAAACAAACAACAAAAGAATTTAAAATAAATCCGCAATGTTTTTTGGAAAATGAAATAAGGCCTCTCGGCACACACACAATGCAATCGCATACTTGGGGGAGATTTTCCCTTATGTAGTCAAATATGCTTAATACGAGAAAAATTGTTTGATATTATTACTAGTGCATAGTGTGAAACATTTCGAAAGTATAATATTAATTTTAGCCAGCATAGGTACCATGATACTATGCCTATTATAGCTGCCATTTTAAATGGCAGGTTCTACAACTAAAACCGTACAAGGCACGTATTGGATGATTGGATTTTCAACAAATGGTCAGGCTAAGGAACTTCCTACTGCCACATGGGTATGCCTCTGGAGGGACGTCCCGAGAGCTTAACCACCTCTCTTCCAACACAAGGCCGGGCTACCTCTGTAACTAGGTAACTACTCACGAGCATGCCTTTCCTCGGTCCTTTGGGACCTTTATCCGAGGCGCCTCTCAACCACAAAGCAACCACAAAGTAATAGATTTGTAGTGACCACATGAGTTAAGTATCTGGGCTCCGTACCATGATACTACCCTTTTCCAAAAGGGAATGACACACCCTAAAGGGAGCGACCCTCATAACCTTGCCGCATCTTTCCTACTTCGACCATTTCCGGGGTGTGAGGTCCTGATGCAGTCTCGTCCACAAAGCTACGCTTTTTCACAAAGCCATGCTTTGATCAACAAATGATACACAACAACACTCAGCATGCCACGCTACCAAATTGGAAGTATATCACTTATAACTATCAACTACATAACCTCTGAGCTCGTACGTCTCAGAGAAGGATGTTAAGCTAAGAGAATAAATTCTCAGCCACCAAGCAGAAATGTATTTGATAGAGATCATTTTTATATCTCAAAGTGTAATGTCAGACATACAACCATACAAGTCTGTTCCGGGTTCGAACAGAACCGAAGGCACTTCGTCCAGTAAAGGAAGAAGCCCTTGCAATCCGGGCATCCACAATTCCGATCGGGTTCTCCATTACATATGAGTACTTTATACCGGAGCAACTCAGTGCAGAGTCAATGACATGTTATCCTATTGTTCTCTAAGACACCCGGTCTTCACCACCGATCTTGTAACGTACGCGGATTTTCGTTGCCGAAAAACCGAATAGTTATGGGTTTTTTTAAAAAGAATTTAAGAAAAGAAAAGAGAAGAAGAGAGAAGATAGAAAATGGAGAGGAAAGAGGATAGAAAATTTGAAAATATAGAAAAATGGAGAATAGAACAGAATAGAAAACAACAGAATAACAGAACAATCTCACAATCGCAGCGGAACAACATATAATAATAAATGAATAATCTTTAAACAAAGAACTATATCAGTTATTACATTTTATACATTACATTTCATTACATCATATCATCTGAGTGTACAACAACAAACAGTGCAGCGGAAAAAGAAATACTATATAATTAGTAATACGCCATGTCATCCATCTTGCCTCCAGCAACTCCAGAATATCCAGAATATCCTGATAAACCTAACTCTTAACTGCCCGTGTGGAAATTGGTGGGCACCCAGAGTTTAGGAAGGAAAACAATAAACTCCAAGTCAGTCATGTGACTGGTGTGAAAACTCAAAACAGTTTATTTACTTTAAAATCAAATAGAGGAATATTTTTAAATTCAATTCGCAATGCTTTTAAAAATGAGACTACCATAAGGCCTCCCGCACACACACACATGCAAACGCAGAATCGGAGGAGATTTCTCCTTATGATAGTCAAAGATGCTTGATACGCATTTAGAATAACATTTGATATTATTACTAGTGCATAATGTAGGAAAAATTATTTCGAAAGTAGAATATAAATCTTAGCCAACATACGACCATTATCGTATGCCTACTATAGCTAACTATGTTCAATAGCAGGTTACCGCCACATTCCATAGCAGGTTATACAACTAATACCGTACAAGTCTCGTATTGTTTCTTTGGATTTCCAACAAATGGTCAGGCCAAGGAACTTCCCATTGCCACATGAAAACGCCTCTGGCTGGACGTCCCCGAGAACTTAACCAGCTCTCTGCCAACACAAGGCCGGGTTACCTTTATCACTAGGTAACTACTACACGAATATGGCATCCCCCGGTCCCATTGGACCTTTAACCGAGCGCTCGTCACCAACAACACCACACAGTAATAAATATAGTGTATCAACATGAGTAAGTATCTGGGATCCATACCATGATACCACCCTTTCCAGAAGGAAATGCACATACCCTAAAGGGAGCTACCCCTCATAACCTTGCAACATCTTTCCTGTTTTAACCATTCCGGGATGTGAGGCTCGACGAAGTCACGTCCACAAAAACATACTTTATACAAAAACCATGCTTTGGGTCAACAAATGATCAACACAATGATCACTAAGATAGACGATCAAATAAACGATCCTATCACAATAATCAACACAATGATCATTTCAGCATCACTCAGCATATCACATTACCAAATTGGAAATATATCGCTGATAACATTCAACTACATAACCTCTGAGCTCGTACGTCTCAGAGAAGGGTGTTAAGCTAAAAGAATAAATTCTTCGCCACCAACAGAAATATATTTGAATGAAATCGGCTTTATATCTCAACTTGTAATGTCAGACATACAATCCATACAAGTCTGTTCCGGGCTCGAACAGAACCGAAGGCACTTACAAGAAGTCCTTGCAATCCGGATATCCACAATCCTGATCGGATTCACCATCACATATGGAGAACTCAATACCGTAGCTACTCGGTGCAGAGTCAATCGATAGTTCATCCTATCGCTCTCGCAAATATCCGGTCTTCAACACCGATCTTCAAATGCAATTCACAACGACGTATCACATATTCGGAATGGGTTATACGACCCCATGGTCCTTTCCCGGTTAACCCGAATAGTGAGCGCTTATTCAAAAATAAGTGTAGCATTCACATTCAAACAAATCACATCAAATACCCATTCAAAGGGAAATATTGATAGTCGGTTATTGAACTATCAATTGATATGCACCCATCACCAAATTCCAAATAATTTTCCAAATTATTTATTTTCCAAAATATCTTTACAAGATATATAATTTTCACACTTCAAAAATAAATCAATATTTATTTTCAAACAAATTCTACTTTCTTTTATAAATTCCTTAGTGAATTTATATTCCAAAATATTCATGCATATATGATTCCAATTATTCTTTTCAATTTATCTTCAAAAAGATAAATTCTAAATATTCATTTCATATTGGAAAACATTTCCATACTTATTAAACATAAGCAATTCACAAATCTTTTTATTTTCAACACTTAGAAAATATTCAATATACTTAAATCGAGATTAAGTATATATTCCATTCTATTAAGGAAATCATTCACTTAAACATATTTATTTGGGCCAAAACGAATGTTGCGTAAAACATCGTTACAACAACCCAAAATCACTAGTATAGGGATTCGAAATTAAAATAGATATATAAATCCCAATACTATTCAAACCATTTCCTTTCGGAAATCATTTACTATAACAACAGTGTTATAGTCCACCATTTCCTTTTATTTCTCGAAAACGTCTATTTCAACAATAAATGTTGAAATCTATGGTTTCGAATCTCAACATCTTTTAAAACATCGTTAGATCGTTTTAATTCTGTTTAAAACACCAAATCTAAAACAATTTCTTTAACGTGTTATTCACTATTCAAAAATGTGAATAAACTTCGTTAACAAATTTCATCCTTTTATTCATTTTAATTCAAAGGATTATTCACTATTTAAAAATGTGAATATAACTCCTTTAATAGGTTCCAACAATTTTCTTATCAAAATAAGTCATTTGCGAATTTATAAAACATCGTTTATAAATTCCATTTCTATTTATTTATAAAAACTTCCTTTTTATAAATTCTTTAATTAACCTATTCCAGTTTATAACTCAATTATAAACTACAAGTTCATATTATAAGTTAATTACTTATAAAACGATTATTTTACAAAATCGTTCCTTAGAATTTCATAATTATAAATCTTATAACTTATGAGATTCAATTATTTACCCAAGTTTATTCTTTTAATAACTTTACAAATTTTATAAACCTACTGTTTATAAAATTCCATTTATAACTTCACCATTTATAATTCTATTAATTTCATTCTTTAATGAAATTCATTTTCACTTCATTCAAACACTTATAAAAACTCGTTTTATAATGTCTATATCTCAATTTATAAATACCCATTTATAAATCTCTTAATATAAATCAATTTATATTATTCTTTTAAAACGTCTTTAAATTCCTCTATAATTTCACCATTCTATTGATTTATAAAATAATTAAATTTTATAAATCCAATTTTTAATCTTTTCATAATAGATTCAAAAATCCAATTTAAACTATTTTTATAAAATCATAAATCCCATATTTCTCAAACATCAACTTTTAACTATATTTCACAAAATCATAATTTTTATAACTTTAAAAAATTATAACGTTTATTTATTTAACATGGATCAATTCCAAAAATATAGTATACTTTCAAAATCACTTTAAAAATCATTTTAAAATCTCAAAATCTGGGTCCAATGATGCTACACACCAAATAGTCAATCACGACTACAACGATATCATATATCGATATGATAATCCATCAAATATCAAAATATCTGAAAATCAAATAAAAACTGTTGAGGAATCCAGTTGGATCCCTCCAACCTGTTTCCTGCATCCAAAAACATTAGCACAATACCAATTTCGCTCCAGTACGAAATTATCGCGGTACATGTTCTTATTAAATATTATCCGCTTAATAACGGCGTAATAGGGTCTCATCCGCTAAACAAAAAATGCGGGAAATCAATAACTCCAATATATACATATGCCAATATATATATATATATATTGCTATTATATATAATACCAATTTCACTGTTTATGAAATATTCGCGGTATATGTTTTTAATAAATAACATCCGCTTACTAACGACGCATAATGTCTATTTTAACAATAAATAGATATCAATCATCATTCAAACATGCATTCAAATATTTTAAATCTAACTATTTAAAATAAAATCGAAACTGATTCGATTGAGTGAGAAGTTCTCACCTTGATTTAATTCCGTTTTAGCGATTTATTTCGAATAAAATTAAACGCGCGTTTAATTTTACCCAAAATTCTCACTAACTCCAAACGACTCCAAACAACTCCATCGCGTAGTGCTCGTCCATACGATTCCAACGCAATTGAGTTTGCATTTTTTCGACCTCGTATGAAAAAGTTATGAATTATTGAAGTTTGTACACGATTTATATAAACAAATCTCAACATAACTTAATTAATTTTAAACCTAACTTCCTAATAACCGTTAGATCTTGCTCCAAGCCATCAGAGCCGCACGCGTCCATCTTCCTTCTCCACGTTTCTTGCTCCAGAACTTGATGCCAAGGCCGAACCCAATAATGCAATTAGGGTTAAATTTAGCTAACACCACACTCAACGAAACTTTGATCAGCAAGTGCCATTTTGTAGCCTTCGACGAGAGCCATGCTCGGCCCAAATGCCCTGAAGCTCGGCTGCCCCTCTAGCCTAGGGTTGCGTGCGCAACATGCTACAAACGGCCCCCTCCTGCTCCTCCTCTGATGCTCCAAACACGATCTCAACCGTATGGATTGAAAGCTTTCGCCAAGATCTTCATCTTTGTAGTTGATCACTTCGCTTGATTGTGAATGGATTTGGAGAGATTAAGGAATGAAATTGGGACAATTCTGGCCATTCATAGATGTGGAGGCGGCTGGCAAACAAATTAGGGTTTTATTTTTTTTTTATTAAATTTATGAAGGTGGTTGGTCTATTTATAGAGAACCGATCGACACTATTCATCCGGAAATTCCGAACTCCGATTTACGCGCCGAAACTGACGTACCTAGGGTTTCTCCCGCGTTTTGGACACAATGGAACAGTTTTCGGAAGCTAATTCAGAAGTATGTGCGAGTTATGGCTGTAAACGCTCAATTTGAATTAAACCGATTTAAGTCGATTTCTAGGCGTTTTAATTTGTACCGGACAAACGGTAAATCCAATTGACTTGAAATTTGAAACCTTACAATAATATCACATTACGGATCCGATGAAACTGGTTTCGTCGAAATCCGAGACTTTTTGAAAAATGGCTATTTTAGCTCGCCAAATTAAAATTAAAAAACGATTCGATGCGTTTCGAGCTGCCACGCTCAAATGATAGCTCCGATTGACACGAAAATTGAAATTCGGTAATAACTAACTATTACGGATCCAATGGAACTGGTTTCGTTCAATTCTGAGACTGTTCAAAAATTGGCTATTTTCACTAGTCGATTTAAATATTAAAATATTCAATTTTCACAAATTAACTTTTAATTCGATTTTAAAAGTTCTAAAATATCATTCTAACTCCCATATGATAAAATAAAATTTTACAAATCATTTTCAATCATATTTAACTCAATTTTCAATTATTTTCCATAATTTAACATATTAAATTATCGATTAAATTATTCAATAAAATCCAAAAATTCAAATAAAAATTTATTTGACTTATAAATTCACTTTTTAATATTTAAAATTAATTAAATATTCAAATTTTAATTTCTAAAAATTCTGGGTCGTTACAATCTTCCCCACTTAAAAGAATTTCGTCCTCGAAATTACAAGTAAGAAAAGTTATAGAATCTATTAATTTTCCCAAAATTCATAGTTAAACTTTTTACAATACTTTACTAAGTTTTCAAATTATACTTAGTTATCTTTTCAAAAACAAACTATATCATTTAACTTTCAATTCCAAAATCAAAGTTATAGTTTTCAAAAATTTTCAATTTTTCTCAAATTTTTTCTAACGCCTTAAATTTCCAGAAAAATTCGCCATAGTCTCATTTGCGCGGCTCGATCCGAAAAAAAAAATGACAGTATATATATTACAAATATACATCTCATCAAGTAATGAGGCATCCCGAAGGGAAAAAAGTATAAAAGTACGATATTTAATCCGAGATATGTACCTTATATTTTATTAGCGAGCATATACGGCTAATATAGCGCTAAAGCGAGCTCCAAATGCGAAGCAAACGCAATCCGCACCTACTAATCACTCAACAAACAACATGAGAACATGCATATAGGAAATAATCTCAATATACAACATATATCTCCATAACAACTATATATGTCACATAGCAAATGCAACTAAACAACAAATGCAAACATCTACCAACTATAATCCATAACCAATAAATATTCATTCATATTCTCATTAATATTCAATGAATTGGTTTTCAATTTAATCACATTTGATTCGTTTACATTGGATTTTTATCAACATTCATTCTCAATTAGTTTATATTCACTAATTTATCCAATTCACCTTCAATTCTATTCAAATTTATTTACTTCTAATTTGAATTCAATTACATAGCTTTCAATTTCATTAATTCACTTTCATTAACACTTAATGAATTATATACAATAAATTAACAATCAACTAACAACCAATGTATATTAATTACAACCAAATTCCTTTACTTATCAATTGGTTTAATTTAATTGATTTTCATTCAATTATTCAACTTTCTAATAACATTAGATTTTAATGAATTAACACTTATATTCATTTTTTTCATATCAACTTCATTCACATTTAATTGATTAACATTCATTTCATTAATTCAATTCAATTTCAAAAGTTGAATTTCATTTATCTTTGAATTCACTTTCATTTATAACTCATATTCATAAATATATTCATATAGTTTCACTTCTTATATATATAAGTTTTATTTCACAATTGTAAATTACTTTAATTATAATTCAATTCTTATAATTCATTTGCTTATACAATTATTCTTTTATTTAGATTATTCAAACAACTAAACAATCAACTTATATACACTTTAATAATTCTGAAAATTATTCCTTTATATATAAAATATAATCAAGGTAAAATTATTTCATTTACCCAATTTTAAAACAATATTATGTCGAATTGTTCTATTCAAGTGTTTAGAAACCCCTTCGGCATAGTTGTACATACCGTGCTGACGAAGGTTCATATGCCACTCAATAAACCAATCATCACAATATAAAACAATTTTATATTCACTAACAAATACGCTCTCATAGCTATTATTACACTCAAACTCATTCTAGAGTACTACTGACTCTATCTCTAATGAGTAATACCCAACAGAACCATGGTTGTCGCTTAACCATATGCTCTGATCCAAATGTAACGTACGTGGATTTTCGTTGCCGAAAAACCGAATAGTTATGGGTTTTTTTAAAAAGAATTTAAGAAAAGAAAAGAGAAGAAGAGAGAAGATAGAAAATGGAGAGGAAAGAGGATAGAAAATTTGAAAATATAGAAAAATGGAGAATAGAACGGAATAGAAAACAACAGAATAACAGAACAATCTCACAATCGCAGCGGAACAACATATAATAATAAATGAATAATCTTTAAACAAAGAACTATATCAGTTATTACATTTTATACATTACATTTCATTACATCATATCATCTGAGTGTACAACAACAAACAGTGCAGCGGAAAAAGAAATACTATATAATTAGTAATACGCCATGTCATCCATCTTGCCTCCAGCAACTCCAGAATATCCAGAATATCCTGATAAACCTAACTCTTAACTGCCCGTGTGGAAATTGGTGGGCACCCAGAGTTTAGGAAGGAAAACAATAAACTCCAAGTCAGTCATGTGACTGGTGTGAAAACTCAAAACAGTTTATTTACTTTAAAATCAAATAGAGGAATATTTTTAAATTCAATTCGCAATGCTTTTAAAAATGAGACTACCATAAGGCCTCCCGCACACACACACATGCAAACGCAGAATCGGAGGAGATTTCTCCTTATGATAGTCAAAGATGCTTGATACGCATTTAAAATAACATTTGATATTATTACTAGTGCATAATGTAGGAAAAATTATTTCGGAAGTAGAATATAAATCTTAGCCAACATACGACCATTATCGTATGCCTACTATAGCTAACTATGTTCAATAGCAGGTTACCGCCACATTCCATAGCAGGTTATACAACTAATACCGTACAAGTCTCGTATTGTTTCTTTGGATTTCCAACAAATGGTCAGGCCAAGGAACTTCCCATTGCCACATGAAAACGCCTCTGGCTGGACGTCCCCGAGAACTTAACCAGCTCTCTGCCAACACAAGGCCGGGTTACCTTTATCACTAGGTAACTACTACACGAATATGGCATCCCCCGGTCCCATTGGACCTTTAACCGAGCGCTCGTCACCAACAACACCACACAGTAATAAATATAGTGTATCAACATGAGTAAGTATCTGGGCTCCATACCATGATACCACCCTTTCCAGAAGGAAATGCACATACCCTAAAGGGAGCTACCCCTCATAACCTTGCCACATCTTTCCTGTTTTAACCATTCCGGGATGTGAGGCTCGACGAAGTCACGTCCACAAAAACATACTTTATACAAAAACCATGCTTTGGGTCAACAAATGATCAACACAATGATCACTAAGATAGACGATCAAATAAACGATCCTATCACAATAATCAACACAATGATCATTTCAGCATCACTCAGCATATCACATTACCAAATTGGAAATATATCGCTGATAACATTCAACTACATAACCTCTGAGCTCGTACGTCTCAGAGAAGGGTGTTAAGCTAAAAGAATAAATTCTTCGCCACCAACAGAAATATATTTGAATGAAATCGGCTTTATATCTCAACTTGTAATGTCAGACATACAATCCATACAAGTCTGTTCCGGGCTCGAACAGAACCGAAGGCACTTACAAGAAGTCCTTGCAATCCGGATATCCACAATCCTGATCGGATTCACCATCACATATGGAGAACTCAATACCGTAGCTACTCGGTGCAGAGTCAATCGATAGTTCATCCTATCGCTCTCGCAAATATCCGGTCTTCAACACCGATCTTCAAATGCAATTCACAACGACGTATCACATATTCGGAATGGGTTATACGACCCCATGGTCCTTTCCCGGTTAACCCGAATAGTGAGCGCTTATTCAAAAATAAGTGTAGCATTCACATTCAAACAAATCACATCAAATACCCATTCAAAGGGAAATATTGATAGTCGGTTATTGAACTATCAATTGATATGCACCCATCACCAAATTCCAAATAATTTTCCAAATTATTTATTTTCCAAAATATCTTTACAAGATATATAATTTTCACACTTCAAAAATAAATCAATATTTATTTTCAAACAAATTCTACTTTCTTTTATAAATTCCTTAGTGAATTTATATTCCAAAATATTCATGCATATATGATTCCAATTATTCTTTTCAATTTATCTTCAAAAAGATAAATTCTAAATATTCATTTCATATTGGAAAACATTTCCATACTTATTAAACATAAGCAATTCACAAATCTTTTTATTTTCAACACTTAGAAAATATTCAATATACTTAAATCGAGATTAAGTATATATTCCATTCTATTAAGGAAATCATTCACTTAAACATATTTATTTGGGCCAAAACGAATGTTGCGTAAAACATCGTTACAACAACCCAAAATCACTAGTATAGGGATTCGAAATTAAAATAGATATATAAATCCCAATACTATTCAAACCATTTCCTTTCGGAAATCATTTACTATAACAACAGTGTTATAGTCCACCATTTCCTTTTATTTCTCGAAAACGTCTATTTCAACAATAAATGTTGAAATCTATGGTTTCGAATCTCAACATCTTTTAAAACATCGTTAGATCGTTTTAATTCTGTTTAAAACACCAAATCTAAAACAATTTCTTTAACGTGTTATTCACTATTCAAAAATGTGAATAAACTTCGTTAACAAATTTCATCCTTTTATTCATTTTAATTCAAAGGATTATTCACTATTTAAAAATGTGAATATAACTCCTTTAATAGGTTCCAACAATTTTCTTATCAAAATAAGTCATTTGCGAATTTATAAAACATCGTTTATAAATTCCATTTCTATTTATTTATAAAAACTTCCTTTTTATAAATTCTTTAATTAACCTATTCCAGTTTATAACTCAATTATAAACTACAAGTTCATATTATAAGTTAATTACTTATAAAACGATTATTTTACAAAATCGTTCCTTAGAATTTCATAATTATAAATCTTATAACTTATGAGATTCAATTATTTACCCAAGTTTATTCTTTTAATAACTTTACAAATTTTATAAACCTACTGTTTATAAAATTCCATTTATAACTTCACCGTTTATAATTCTATTAATTTCATTCTTTAATGAAATTCATTTTCACTTCATTCAAACACTTATAAAAACTCGTTTTATAATGTCTATATCTCAATTTATAAATATCCATTTATAAATCTCTTAATATAAATCAATTTATATTATTCTTTTAAAACGTCTTTAAATTCCTTTATAATTTCACCATTCTATTGATTTATAAAATAATTAAATTTTATAAATCCTATTTTTAATCTTTTCATAATAGATTCAAAAATCCAATTTAAACTATTTTTATAAAATCATAAATCCCATATTTCTCAAACATCAACTTTTAACTATATTTCACAAAATCATAATTTTTATAACTTTAAAAAATTATAACGTTTATTTATTTAACATGGATCAATTCCAAAAATATAGTATACTTTCAAAATCACTTTAAAAATCATTTTAAAATCCCAAAATCTGGGTCCAATGATGCTACACACCAAATAGTCAATCACGACTACAACGATATCATATATCGATATGATAATCCATCAAATATCAAAATATCTGAAAATCAAATAAAAACTGTTGAGGAATCCAGTTGGATCCCTCCAACCTGTTTCCTGCATCCAAAAACATTAGCACAATACCAATTTCGCTCCAGTACGAAATTATCGCGGCACATGTTCTTATTAAATATTATCCGCTTAATAACGGCGTAATAGGGTCTCATCCGCTAAACAAAAAATGCGGGAAATCAATAACTCCAATATATACATATGCCAATATATATATATTGCTATTATATATAATACCAATTTCACTGTTTATGAAATATTCGCGGTATATGTTTTTAATAAATAACATCCGCTTACTAACGGCGCATAATGTCTATTTTAACAATAAATAGATATCAATCATCATTCAAACATGCATTCAAATATTTTAAATCTAACTATTTAAAATAAAATCGAAACTGATTCGATTGAGTGAGAAGTTCTCACCTTGATTTAATTCCGTTTTAGCGATTTATTTCGAATAAAATTAAACGCGCGTTTAATTTTACCCAAAATTCTCACTAACTCCAAACGACTCCAAACAACTCCATCGCGTAGTGCTCGTCCATACGATTCCAACGCAACTGAGTTTGCATTTTTTCGACCTCGTATGAAAAAGTTATGAATTATTGAAGTTTGTACACGATTTATATAAACAAATCTCAACATAACTTAATTAATTTTAAACCTAACTTCCTAATAACCGTTAGATCTTGCTCCAAGCCATCAGAGCCGCACGCGTCCATCTTCCTTCTCCACGTTTCTTGCTCCAGAACTTGATGCCAAGGCCGAACCCAATAATGCAATTAGGGTTAAATTTAGCTAACACCACACTCAACGAAACTTTGATCAGCAAGTGCCATTTTGTAGCCTTCGACGAGAGCCATGCTCGGCCCAAATGCCCTGAAGCTCGGCTGCCCCTCTAGCCTAGGGTTGCGTGCGCAACATGCTACAAACGGCCCCCTCCTGCTCCTCCTCTGATGCTCCAAACACGATCTCAACCGTATGGATTGAAAGCTTTCGCCAAGATCTTCATCTTTGTAGTTGATCACTTCGCTTGATTGTGAATGGATTTGGAGAGATTAAGGAATGAAATTGGGACAATTCTGGCCATTCATAGATGTGGAGGCGGCTGGCAAACAAATTAGGGTTTTTTTTTTTTTTTATTAAATTTATGAAGGTGGTTGGTCTATTTATAGAGAACCGATCGACACTATTCATCCGGAAATTCCAAACTCCGATTTACGCGCCGAAACTGACGTACCTAGGGTTTCTCCCGCATTTCGGACACAATGGAACAGTTTTCGGAAGCTAATTCAGAAGTATGTGCGAGTTATGGCTTTAAACGCTCAATTTGAATTAAACCGATTTAAGTCGATTTCTAGGCGTTTTAAATTTGTACCGGACAAACGGTAAATCCAATTGACTTGAAATTTGAAACCTTACAATAATATCACATAAAGGATCCGATGAAACTGGTTTCGTCGAAATCTGAGACTTTTTGAAAAATGGCTATTTTAGCTCGCCAAATTAAAATTAAAAAACGATTCGATGCGTTTCGAGCTGCCACGCTCAAACGATAGCTCCGATTGACACGAAAATTGAAATCCGGTAATAACTAACTATTACGGATCCAATGGAACTGGTTTTGTTCAATTCTGAGACTGTTCAAAAATTGGTTATTTTCACTAGTCGATTTAAATATTAAAATATTCAATTTTCACAAATTAACTTTTAATTCGATTTTAAAAGTTCTAAAATATCATTCTAACTCCCATATGATAAAATAAAATTTTACAAATCATTTTCAATCATATTTAACTCAATTTTCAATTATTTTCCATAATTTAACATATTAAATTATCGATTAAATTATTCAATAAAATCCAAAAATTCAAATAAAAATTTATTTGACTTATAAATTCACTTTTTAATATTTAAAATTAATTAAATATTCAAATTTTAATTTCTAAAAATTCTGGGTCGTTACAGATCTTCAATTGCAATGCATAACGTCGTATCACTATTCAGATGGATTATATGACACAAGGTCCTCTCCCGGCTAAACCGAATAGTGAGCGCAATATTTAAAAACATATGGATATGAGATTTCAGTTAAGTCACAACTTTTAAAAACCCAAAATCTTTCTTCAAATGGTTTAAACAAATTACCATTTCAAATCTTTAAACAAAAAGATTCATTTCACAAAGTTCACCTAGTTTCATAAAGATCCATTCACATATTTCAAAACACTTCCATTTCAATTTGGATTAACTCGTTTAAATCTTTAAATTAAAGATTTAACTTATAGCTTTCAAACCCGTTTCCGAAGATTTATTCATAACTTGGAAAACCATTTTTCATTTCAAACTTGAATTCCTTTTAACACAAATTGGAAATTCATTTCTCATATGAAAGCTTTTATTATTAGAAAACAAATAATTTTCGTTTCGGAAAAATCCAATTATATCTGCACGGTTTAAAGCCTTTGAATTTAAATTCAGATTCCCAAATCAATACCTTTAAAATGGTTTAACCCATATAACTTGTATAACATCTTTAATTCCTAGTTTCCAAACAGAGAATTCAATTTCAAGTTTTGAATTATAATTTAAATCAAATTATTTAAACTTTAAAACTTAATCAAGCTATTCAAAAATAAATTTTATATTTGAAATTCCTTTTCAAAAACTTTTTACTTTAATCCCAATCCATTTCCAAAACCATTTGGATTCAAAAATTAAATTTTTAGAACTATTTCAAGAATCTGTGACTTAACCCATTTCCACGTGCAATCCATATTTGTGTGTGTATAAGTGTGGTCCAGGGGTTTTACACAATAGAAGTGCCACATCATCAATTAGTACATATTCCAATACAGCAATATATTTGATAAGCGGTATAAACTATAACGCTTATCTTTCATTCATAGATCACAGATATATATATCACAGATATATATATCACAGATAATCAATTACATTAAACACAACTCGAATCAAAACACAGCATCACAATCAGGGATATCAAATAATTCAATCATCCAATAGAATCCAAACATTCATATGTAAGATCAGTTAATTATCTGATTAATTCAAATCAGATTAATTACTTATGAATTACTAATCCTGGTTAATTAACATTAATAAATTATAATTCATTTTGATTAATTACTCTTTAATCATTTATTAAGTAACCATTTATTAATAATATTAATTAACCCTTAATCATAATTAATCAACCTTGAATTATTAAATAATTAACCTTTAATTATTTAATTCGCCATTTAATTAATTATCTTTAATTAATTAATTAACCCTCAATTAATTAATTATCATTAAATTAATTATCCCTGATTAATTACAAAAATTAATTATCCTTAAGTTAATTAGAAAATTATTTAATCCTTAATTAATAATCATCCCTTAATCACTTTCATTAATTAATTATCCTTTAAATTAATTAATTATTCTTAACTTGGTCACCTTAATTAATTAATCACATTAATTAATTATTCTTTAAATTAATTAACCTTTAAACACTTAATTAATAAATCTTTAATCATTTATCATTCATCCTTAATTACTTTTATTAAGTAATTATTTTTAATTAATTATTCATTAATTACTTCATTAATTAAACTTGAATTATTAATTAATTTTATCTTAATTACTATTAAGTAATTAACTTCAAGTAACTAATTTCCTTTAACAAATAAATTTAACTTAACCTTTAAAAATTAATTAACAATTTTTTTAACATCCTTTATATTAATTAAGACCTTAAATTAATCAAATGTAAATCATTATCTTAATTTATTTCTTAATTGTCATTCAAACCGTTATTTAATAATCCTTGGAAAATTAATTATCATTTACATAAGAATTTAACTTAAAACCTTTAAGTTGATTTAAGAATCAAAATAATGTTCAAGGCAAACCATTTATTTTGAAAATCTCATTTTAAATAACCCTAAAAAAAAATCAAATTTATCTTTTTATATATGATTTAACTTAAAATTCTCAAGCTAATTAAAAACATCATTTTTTTACTACTCCAATATACCATTTAAGTTTATAAACTTAGGAATTCATTTTAAAATACACTTTTAAAAACATTTTCTTTTGCTTTAAAACTCGATCAAGTTTTCTTTTTCTAAAACCTGGTACCCATTTCCTCAAATCTGAACACAAACTGCTATGCTTGAAAACCCGGGCCAACACATTCAAATCCTCGAGCTAACCCCCGAGTTAACTTAACTTTGGAAACTGTGGTAATGGTTCGCAAACAACACGAGGACAATCACGAGCCCATAGACCAAGTTTTTCGAGTTTGACTTCGAGCCTGTTGCTTCTTCTCCACCGAATCTCGCAACTACATCAGATATTAGATTTTGTGCACGTGCACCATTATTTCGATTGTCGCCGAGCCCCTCCACAAGTCGCCATCGACTTCATTGACCAACACGATCTTCCAGTTCGAAGCAATTGATGCCAAATCAAAATCGAGCTCATTGGTTCCCACCAGGAACCCAATCTTCATCGTAAAGACCACCATTTTCGATGACCCCAGCCATCTGCATCCCTGCCGTCGCGACCAAGGTTTCTCTGACGACTCATGAACACTTTCCCCTGGGTGCGATCGAACTCGATGCACCACAGTCGACGACATCGCCGCATCTTCCTCTTCGAACACAACTGTGATAAAAACCCTATTTTATCAATGTTCAAACATCACGTCCACTAATAATTTCCATTGCCATTTTTCTGATGATCTTTGACCTCCAAACATGCATCCTCTTTAATCACGAGATTTATTATTACTTCGATTACCAGAAATTGATGAATTAACATTTCTCGTTCAACTTAGAAATTTTCGACCACTACTAGCTTAAAAATTCTGAATTTTTTTCTTTCTAAATTCGACATTTTTAAAGACGATTCAGATTATACAATCCAATCGAGAAAACTTACTAATCGAATTTTTTAATGTTTTTAGTTTTTCACTTTATTTCATGATTTCCAATAATGCTATTTGTATTTGATGCTTCTACATGATTTTAAAACCTGAATCAGGTAAATACAACCATATTTTGTTTAAAAATCATTGACTAAATCTTTTTTTAGATTCTGAGATAAAAAAAATTCTTAATTTTTCTTGTCAGCCTGTTGCTAACAGAGACTACACTACCTGTATACACAAACAAGCATCCATAAATTTACACATATATACTTGCAGATATATTCCATCCAAGATCATCACATGTAGATCAATATTTGAACTAGATTTAAGATTTTAAATGTGGTTTGCTCACCTTTTGTTTCTGGAAGCAGAGATAAAGAACAAAGACAGGCTATTATTGCTCTTTTTTCCCTTTTATCTGAAAATCTTGTTTTTGTTTTTTGAAAGCTGGATTTTGATTTTGTTAGCTAGACTTTATTGCATGCCTTGATTTGTTTCTGAAATTGCTTGATCCTTAGCTCCTTAGCTTTGAAACAGCCGTTTGTTTTAAAACTGAACCTGAATACTTTGATCCAAGTTGAACTTTTATCTGATCTTTATATTGCTCTGAATTCGTCTTAGGCTCTTGAATGTTAGATTGATATTTACTTACTTCAAAATCGTTCCTGACTTTGGTTTGAGGTTTGTAAAAATTTGTTTGTTGATTATAGTTTTTTTTTCTTTTTCTTTTTTTGATCTCCAGGTTTCGGATCTTGATAATCCTGATCTTCAACACGATTTTATTTCCGACTCATTTATTTTCAGATCTGGTTTCAGGTTGAGGTAATTCAATTTCAAAAGAAATAGTGATGTTGCCACTTGTAAAATTTGCATGATGATTTATTTACACTTGTTAGTTTCTTTTGTGCATGACTTACACTTGTTCAAAACAATACAAATTGTGTTTTAGACCTTACTTCAATTTACTTTATAAATTTTGTTTTGGACCTTGCTTTATTCTAATTTTATGAAACATGTTTTTATGTTTTCTTATGTATTTTAAACTGTACACTTTCAAAATATACATTCATATCAAAGCTTTGTATTAATAAAATTTTAATATGTATATTATTTTTTTAGCAAGTCCGACGGGGTTGAATGGACCCCGACCATTTTATTGCAGCACCAATGAAAACAGAACACAAACTACAAAGAGCGATGCTCTAGAAAACGAAGGGAAACACGGCACCACAAGAACTGAGAGAAATAAAAACACAAAAAAGAAAAATGAAAACACCAGCAGATTAAAGCTTGTAGAAAGAGTAAAGTATCCCCGGATCAATACTGAAGGTTTGCATCCCCATGGTTTGTTTGATTACGTGTGTTAACCAATTCTTGAAATCAACAGCAGACTTCACCCTACCTACTTCGAACACTCTGATATTGCACTCTTTCCATACTGCATTGATGAAGCTATTTAACACCACAGCGAATAATCTCTTGTCTTTATTTTCCCATTCAACTCGATTATCAGTGGAGACCATATTTCTTTTAAGCTTTGCCTGAATAATAGTCCAAACTTTTAAAGTTCCCTTGATTTGCTTTATTTTTTCTTGGTGGCCTCCTCTACTGTTCCAGGCACCAATGGCTAGCATCATAGAGGATACTCGAGAGCATTTAGCATTTCAGATTTCATTCTCCTAGTCACTGCTTGTTTAGAGGACAAGTAGTTAGGAATCGAAGCGTACAGTGGTGTAATAGCATTTTTCATTGAGCTGTTTTCATTGGGAATGTTAGCATCTTGCCTGGGGGAGGCAGCTGATGTAGCGGTCGATGTTGGAGCAGGAGGGGGGACATGCATAGGTGGGGGAGGTTTAAAAGCTTTGGGAGGAATTATATTAGAGTATGGGTTGGTTTGCGAGCCGATCTTAATTCCAGAGGATGATTCTCGAGTGGGGATATATTGCGCATGGGGCATGCTTGCATCTGCATGCAAGGGTTCAGAACTCTGCTCAACTTCTTTTCCTGTATTATTTTTTAACACCTTCTTGATTTTCTTTCCTTTCTTCTGAATTGAATTATCTGGGCCGTTATCACTACTTACAGTACATTTCTCTAGATTGCTTTTGGCAGTTGTCTTTATATCAGCTGTTACATAAACATCATCTGCTTCCAGAGTTTGCTGGTCATCACTTGCAGTAAACAGAGTATTTATCTCGACTTCATTACCATACGCACAGTTCTCCATATTACTAGATGTAAGATTAGCCTCATAAATAGCTTTATCTTTCATGTTACACATTCCCGTGTCATCAATAACAACTATTGCTTCATTATCGTCATTGATCATCGAAAGAGCATTATATTTATTGCTAACATACGAATTATATTTGACATTCTCATTCACTACCATTTTATTCTCTTCACTTGCACTTTTGTTTTCCAAGTTAGTGACAACTGGTTGACATAAGTTGCCACTCATCTTTAATACACTTTCAACACACGATTAGCTGCATCATCATCATTGTTTGTCTTTTCCTCCACTGTCTGAACTTTATCACCATGCTCTTCAATCTCACCCTCTTCAAGTTGTATATTTCCTTGATCACTAATTTTTTCCACTAAGTTGTGCACTTCAACAACACTATCTTTTTGAATCACACACTCATCCTGCTCCTTCTGGTTACTTCCTATGGGAGCTTTCCTTGCCTTGAAAACATAATACTTATTGTTTCTTCTCACTTTCGACCATGCATTACCAGTTTTACCTTGAACTTTATGAACTTGTTCATGTTGTTTACCGTTCTATCTGTTCAGGGTTGATATCTCTTTTCTAACATCATTAGTTGGCACCACATCTGGAACATATTTATCACAATTATTCGTGGTATGGCCAAACACTTTGCATTTGACACATATATCCGGCTTCCAAAGATATTCAACGTTTGTTTTTTGATACCCTCCTTCTACCAACTTAACCATAAAATCATTTACTAATTCCCTATATGGCCTTACCTCAATCAAACATTTAGCATAACTCAATCTTTCCTGCCTTTCAGTCATTTCATCCATACACAACAATTTTCCCAAGTGGCAGCTCACCCAATTAATTCCCAACGGGGACCAAGCATAAATTGGTAGATTGTACAGGTGCACCCAGACGGGAACTACAGTCACAAATCCACTGACATTACTAATTGCAGCATCATAAGGTTTTATAATAAATAGCTTATTATTCATGATGATAGGGTCACTTTGAATGATTTTATGTCTATCTTCAACACAAGTGAAGGAGAATAAAAAAAATGGTACCATCAGATTTCACTGTAACAGACCCTTTCAGCTTCCAAATCTTCTTGAGTTTATTGATTACAGCAGTGTAAGATAACGGTTGATCCAGGAAGAAGCCCACAATCATGTCATTCCAAATTTTAGCACCTGCGTCAATAATCTCACAGGAAGGAACTAAAGCACCATTTTCATAGACTGGAACAAGATCAACGGGGATGTACTTCCCAGCGTTTCTAGGCTTACGCTTGAACAGGGAAGTCCATTCACATTCGCCCTGGGGGGACAAAGGGGTAACGTGGAGGCAAATAGCAGAAGGTAGTTGCGGATAAAGGGGGTCAGGCGATTGGACAGGTGAAGGCTGAGGAGGGTCGGGGGGCGAGAGGATGGACAGGGGGAGGTACAGTGTCTAAGGAAGGACAGGACGTTGGGCTCGAAGTTGAAAGGACAGGGAAGGGGGTAGGTATGGGATCAGCAGACGACATTGTTTTTGCTTTACATTTTGTAAACTTTGGGGCCAAGGAAACTATGTTTACCCTGGCCTTTGGTTAGACCGGGATTTATAGTGCCCGGACACTTATGTCTCATTATTGTGGTCGGTGGCATTCGAACCGGTGCCACTACAACTACATGTAGCAACTCCACTATGTCTTAACCACTGGACCACTAGAAGTTGACAAAACTTTGGGGCCAAGGAAACTATGTTTACCCTAGCCTTTGGTTAGACTGATTTTATAGTGCCCAGACCACTTATGTCTCATTATTGTGACCGCTGGGTTTCGAACCAGTGCCACTACAACTACATGTAGCAACTCCACTATGTCTTAACCACTGGACCACTAGAACTCGACTTTAATATGTATATTAGTTTACTTTTAGTAATATATATATATATATATATATATATATATATTCTCTATTTATATTTGTATAACTTTAAAGAAAAAGAATATTAAACTTATTTCAAACCATTATATTTTTTAAATAAAAAATTATCTATATATGTATTATTTTAAACTTTTATTTCTTATTTTATATACATTTTGTTTATTATTTCTACTTATACCAATTTAAAGAAAGAAATGATTTTAAACTAATTATGCTTTTAATAAATAAACACATATATAATAGTATTTAGTTTTAAACAATTGTTTTGAAAATCATTTATATCTAATTCAAATTATAACTTTCAAAATAAATATTACATATGTCTCTTAAAATTAGAAAACAAATTTCTACTAGTATAAAATTATATAGTTTTCAAATCCAAATTTTATTTATTTATAAGATATCAAATATAGAATTTCAAATCCACAATTAAATTTTTAAAAAAAATCAATGTCCAAATAAACAAATATCCTATTTAATCTTGGAAAAATTAATTTAATTTACAATTTAAATTCACAAATTTATATCAATGACTAAATTTAATTTTACTCAAAAATCGAGATCGTTACAATAAGTTTCATGTGTTCATTCAGTTTAAGATTCCTTATGAGAGCTCGTTTCAGTTAAACGTCTCTCGCTTTATGGGCATTTATCTGAGATCCCCTTGGGACTCTTATATAGATCATTTACTTCTTGAGTCAACCAAAAACTATCGATTATTGGTTCAGAGAGACCAGGATCAGATATATTATTCGAAAACTACTATGAATCGTTCGAATTTGTGACATTGATGGAAATTGAAGATGAAGTTCTTTGAAGTGCAAGAGTTACTTGCCATTAATCCTAAGGATGATTCCAAAAAGGATGTAGTAGAAGTAGTGTCTTTGCTTTATCCATATCCTAAACAACTTGTGTGGATGAATGCTGGCATTGCATTATTGCTTATAAGGCAGTGTTGACATTCCAAGTGAGATTTGTTAAAAAAGGTACAATGTAGCCTCAAGCCTCACACCTGGGAATGACCAAAATAGGGGATATGCAGCAAGGCTATGTGGTGCGCTACCATTAGGGTATGATCACCCCAGATCTAGATCGATATTTTTGGATATATGCTTTGAGCTCAATATGATTGTTGACTATAACCGTGGGATGGTTATATTTAGTACTATCCAGTAAGAGGTAGGCCGAATCTGTATTGGCAAGGGTTGCACGGCTTGCAACCTTAATACATTTTATCTAGAGGTGTACTGTGACTAGTGGTACCCCAATAACCTTATCATTGATGGAATCAATTTTCCAATACGTGCCTTAAGAACTTAGTTGTATACCAAATATGCTGGAATGTGAGATGCAAGCATATCAGCTATGTTATGTATTTATTTTAAACCTAAGATATAATTTAATAATATCATAAGATTTTCTAATAAAAATGATTTCATTATCGTAAAGTAAAAACTCATCCGTATTTATTAGCAGCGTGGTCTTACGAGATACCTTTATTTTTGAAAGGTTTTATAACATTAAAATTCCATATGATTTGAGTTTTTCATGCTAGTTTAGAAGATTGATCCAGGTGTTATTTACTTATAATACTCGGGTTAGGTTCGAGTATATTTCTAGATTTAGTTATGGACGCTTTGTAGCTTCAAAAGACGGACTACATGCCTCCAAGACCTATTTATGTATTTTGTTTTCCACTTCATTTCTTGTATTTTATTATTTGCATTGTAAAGTCATGCGGTTATAACTGTCCAGGCGATGATTGGATAGTTACTCTTATTGTTGTATGTATATTAAAGTTTACTTTTTGTAAAGATCATTTTGATATTATTTATTATTCCTCATGATGTGAGATTATATTCTATCTTTTCTTTCACCCCAAAAATCTGTCTTTCTAGCATTTGGATACTCGATATGTGAATACTGGGGATGCATTAGTGTCGTCTTTTGAGGGTTGAAAAAGAGCTAAGGTCGTCATACCACTTGATAGCTCAGATCAAAAGGCATGAAAGGAATGATCTCTCGTACACACTAATTTGGGTTAGCATGGATACATTACGATACTTAAACACATTGGAAACAATACGTATCACGTCTCTACATAAAGTAATATACGCGGGTTCGTAAACTGAGTAACTCACATATCAGGAACATAAATATATAAATGAATGAAACATGTATCAATATCACAGTGGAAATGGTAACACCCACACTCATATCTCAAAATATGTCTGATATATAGACTATTCAAAATACATTATTTTAAACTCAATAGACCATATACCATCCAAAAACTGCCCACTTCTAACGTCCATGCAAGGACTTTTCATGCAACCAATCTTAAAACACGTCCACAGCTTCAAGAATCATCTCATCTCCATCTTTCTTCTGAATAAACTGAACAGTGTTACAGATCTTGACTTCCCGATAATGGTTTCTAAAATCAAACAAAGTAGTACTCCAAACATAATACAACGTACAACATCCCCTATGGATTGCTCGATAAACAAGACTGATTACCATGCATAGACAAATATTTTGAAATCACAACACTCGGTCTGACCCTAGGTGTTGTCTTATACATAACAAACCTCAAATTAGGCCAGATATCTAGTTTCATAATAAAAAATCATAAACCATAAATGTGCAGTGTCGGGTTTAAAGGCGACAATTTTAAGTGCATAGATGTCAATCACACCATACAAAAACCCTACCCATAATTCATTTTCACAAATTAGTGATAATACACATATCACGGATCTATTCATCATGACTTACAGCTGCAAATCTAGTCAACTGGGATATCATAATCTATACACATAATATGAATTGCCTTTTGTTGTATAAATTCAAATCATCATTTCAAATCATTCATTTTACATTGTCAGCATTTTCTAGTTTTACTTATGGAAGTCCTTTTTTGTATTCTCTTCCGTGAATTCCATTGGGATTGAACATTAATAAATCTTCCCTATGGATTTACCCTACATTTAGATTATCTGTCTTGGCAAGTCATCATGATATTTTCCACCCACATACTTCCGATTAGTTATGTCGGCTCCCACACGATCCGTTTGTTGCCAACCTGTAACGACCCAGAATTTGACCACTTTAAAATATACTATTTAAAGTGATTTTAAATATAAAATATGTAAGGTTATATGATTCAAACAATATTATATAGGATTTGGAAAGAGAAGTATATACAAAAATAGTAACATTTGTCTATATCGACAAAAGTGACAAAATGTTGATTTCAGAAAAGTAAGTTTCAATTGTTAAATATATTATTTTAATTTATTTGTGAGTGTTTATATTTTTAAATATAAATATACAAAAAAATTAAATTTAGTTTACATAAATAAATAGTTCAATAAAAATGTCAAAATGTGACCATAAAATATTTTGTCGAAAATCAACGTTTTATCGATTAAAAGTTGTCGCAATGTCGTCGCACCTTTATTTAATTATATAGGAACATATATTCAAATAGTATAAGTATTAGTTAATTCATTAATCAAGTTTAGTTTTACTAAACATACTTAGAAAATTCTACAATATAATTAACAAAAAGTAAGCACAAAAAGACAAACATGTCATTTCAGGGTAAAGTAAACATCAAATAAAACCAAACATAATTATTATATTCTTTGCTCAATACTTAAGTGAAAATGACATAAAGTAATGATTTGAAATGTGATGTTAAGTGTTGAAAAAATAAGGTTGCTTAAAAAGTACATATATGGTATTTTAGTCTTTTTTACAAAATATTATTTTAATCCAAAACTTTTTCTATAAATAAGCATCCACTTTCTTACTTTTTTTCACTTATTTTTTTATCTTTTTTAAGTTTTTCTTTCACTCTCTAATGGCATTTTCTCTTCTCTTTTCCTTACTAACTTTTTCAAAACCATATCAGACAAAGTTAAAACTCCACCAAACTTTTTCAAAGACCATAGAACACCATTAAAATATGTTTTAGCATCTAAGAAGTAAAGAAATAATGGAGGAAGGGGAGGATCAAGGGGAGGCCGAGCTTATTGATGTTGTTGGAATGTTTGGCCAAGAACAAAGAAGAAGGAAAGACTTGTGGTCGAGAGTAAGTGGAAGTGTAGTGATGGCTGAGCACCAAAAAATAAGGTGGAGTTGTTTAGATGATGATTTGGTGAAGTTAAGATGATTTAGTGAAGTATTGGATTAAAAGAATGTTGGCAGAAAGTTGATCTTTAGGTAAAAGGTGAGTACTCAAATCTTAATTTTATTTTAATAAAACTTAAGTTGATAATACACATGTTAAATTAGAAATTAATAAGTTGAATGTTGGTTAATATTAGATTGGTTGATATTATGGTTGATTATATGTTTGTGATATGGATGATAACTTAGTTTGATAAATGATTAGAGAAATGGTTAGTAAGTATAGTTAATTCAATGGAAATTAGATCCATACAAATATTTGTATGAAAGTTATTTAGCCTCTTATGATTTTAAATGATCTAAAAAGGTTAGAAATGATATTATAACAATATAATATTATAAAATGAAATGAAATGGAATATAAGTTTGAAATATAAAAAATATTGTTTAAAATGATTTAAAAATGTTGTATAAACATTTAAAAGTATTTTCAAGAAGTTTGAAAAGAAACTGAAAAACGAGTCAAAACTATGTGCGTCGCGTAACGGTAGTTCGCGATTTTGCACCATAAAAGTTAAATGAGTGTACAAAGTGGAATATAGCTTGGAGTTCTTCGATTTAAGAATTTTCCAGTCTATTATATCCATAGTTTTCCAACGAAGAAAGAAAATCAAGATTTCATCAAGTAGAGTTTGAAATATGTCCAAAACCATTTTCTAAAAACATCACGGTTTTGCAGTTCAGAATCCAAAAGAAATTTCTTTATAAATGATATTTTTAAATGATTAAAAATATGAAATAAATTTGATAAATCTATTAAAATGGTTTAAAAGAGACTTGGAATGTAAAATATGAATTTCAAATATTAAAAAGTCGCTTAAATAAAATAAGCTTATATAACACTTTCCGTAGCACTTTTATGCTGCGAATTCTATAACCGTTTGAACATGAGTTTAAACTTAACGATTTTCCTAGAATCAAGTATGAATGTTTTTAGAAGGAAAATTAAGAGTTTAAAAGATAATTTCAAATCCTATAATTAATTTCAAAATAAAGCTAATAACCGAGTATGCGCAAACGACTAGTACATTTGTCCCGCCTGTGAGATCTGGAAAGATAAAATAAGGTGTTTAACTAAGGTTAGGGATGGAGCAACCAGTGTCCTGAACTTACCTTGCCTATGTTTTATCTTTTTAGGTAAAGGGTGTAATAGATCGAAAGGAAAGTCCGATGCTCTAAAAGATCATATTTAAAGTTTTTCCAAGATAAAAGAAAAGAAACAAATTATTTGAATGTTAATTAACCACTTAACATCTTTTGTTCGATGATTGATACAAATGAACCAGGATCAGATTTGAGTGATTCCTATTCGAAGAATCGAGATCGGATTCGGGTGATTCCTATCTGAAAATCACTTTAAACTATTTTTCGAAATCCGATATGAATTTAACATCTTTTTATCGATGATTCGCACGAAGGAACCGGGATCGAATTTGGATGATTCCTGTATGAAGAACCGGGATCATATTTGGGTGATTCATACCCAAAAACCCCTTCAAACTAATTTTTGAAATAAAATTTATTGAAGACAAAGATCTTCATGATATAGGATTACTTGCCATTTAGTCGCTGGAGGTGAAATTTACCGTATCTGAGGTCGTAGTAGTACTCTGTTATGAAAATCTTCGATTTGCAAAAATATGATTTAGAGTTAAGAAAGAGATCTTTGATTAAGATTTAATAAATGGTTTGGGAATATTTTCCCTGATTTAAAAGTTATAACTTGAATACAAGAAATCTTTGATTAAGATTTAATGAATGATTTGGAAAAGCTTTCCTAAGAAAAAGAGAAAATGATTGGAATTATTCCAAGATTTAAGGAAGGTTTAGATAATCAAATGATTTATTAAATGAGGCTTAATGATTCCATATACTTTTGAAAAGAAAATAGAATAAATTGAAAAGAATATATCTAGAAAAGATATTTGATTTAAATAAAAAATGAAGTAATTGATTGATGATTGATATCCACATATGAACTTAACATCTTTTAAAGCGATAACTGGCTTCGAATGAACCGGAGTCGAATTTGGGTGATTCCTATCCGTAAACCACTTCGAACCAATGTATACATTTGAAAATGAAGGCATGTTGAAGATGATGATTATTGAAGCAGAGGATCTTCATGGCATAAGGACTGCTTGTTGGCATGCTCTGGGTCACTCCTATTATAGAGTTATTTATAGCAGTGGTCTCCTCATTGTGAAGATTTTTCAGATTGTAAGGACTACCCACTACTAGTGGTAGTAGGAGAGTGCCTTCGGTTTCGTTCAATCCCAGAACAAACTTGTATGGATGTTTGTCTGATATTGTAGTCCAAATCACATATGAGTGGTTTTTATAAATGTATATCAATTGGTGGCGGAAAAAGCAACTTCTTTTAGCTTAACACCCTTTTCCGAGACATACGAGCTCAGGAAGTTATACTTTTCTAGAAATCAATCATGTGATGTAGAATGACAATGTGGCATTCAAATTGGAACATGTTATGATCAAATGTGGTTTGTATGAAAAGCGTGGCTTGAAGAAATTGATCGTAGCCTCACCAGCCTCACACCCCGATTATGATGGGTTCTATATGGTCGGATGTATGCTCGCATTTCGGATAGTAGTGATTTGTGTTATCAGATGTTTTGAGCCCTACGTACCAGATACGTCTAGGTCTTATGGCAGGGATGCGCGAAGTCCGAATCCTTGGGCGTTATTCACAGATTGTATCCACTTTTAGCCATTTGTGTTGTTGTATAACGGCGTTTGAGTCTTGGACGTAAGCCGTGGATACAGATTGATCTTTTCACTATTCCCTATCATGTTGGAAATCCAATCCCAATATGAGATTTACGGTTTTGATTGTATTTCCAAAATAGCTGTAATGACTTGCAAACATTTCAGCTACCCCTTTTGGGTATCATATATTCCGTTGACCCAATCCGGATATATTCCCTTGGACATAGTCTGGATATTGATACTTTATTTGAATAAGTTTATTTGAAAAAAAAATTCAAAAGAATGTTATTAAAAATAATATCAAGTGTATTTTGGTATAAAAGTGTTTTGGTTATCATAAGGTAAAACCCGTCTGTGTTTATGTGTGGGCGTGATCTTATGAGATACCCTTCTTTTCAAAGGTTTTGATAGCACCGTCATGATCTATGCATTTAAATTTTTTAGTATCTCACATTGGTTTATCAAGCCTGATCCGGCTATTTTTAATACTTAGGTCAGATCCGTGTGTTTCAGGTTTAGTTGAAGACGGTTGGAGTTTTCAGAGGAGAGCTGGAGATATTCATCTACGTACGGACATATTCTATTATCCGCTGTGATTTGTTTGTTTTTGTTTGTTTTTGTTTGATGTTTGTTAAAAATTGTAAGGATATGTGTTTATAACTGGCTGAATTTAGGTTAGACTCTGATATATGTATTTAAAAGTTTTCCGCTGTAAAGATATTTGTTCAATATTGTATATTATTACATTCATGTGAGATTCTGTTCTATCTTATTTTTTCTATTACCCTTCATGTTCCGTCTTTTCGTGCAATTTGAGTTGGACGTATATGGTTTATTGTCGATTCAAAGGGTACGGAAAAACGGACCATGAAACAATCCTTCTGATTCCTTGTGTTATCGCCCCGTTGTGGGGGAGTCACCTTCTGCTCTCCATCTCTTGCGCTATGTCCTCCCATTTGCACTGAGCTTTCATCTTCATCTTTTATCCTGACAATAAGCCATTTAGACATAGTAATGGGGGATAAGGTTATTACAATTCAGGTTGCGACCCTCGAATCAGTCTGCTGGGATAGATAGAGCAGCCTATTAGTCAATTGTACCATTCTCATCAATGCTAATTTTATTACTTTGCAAATCATTTGATCTTTCAATCATCATTTATTCCCCAGATCACTTCATCTCCCATTTTCATCAAATAATTTCATGTAAAAGCATCAAATAATAATGCATGATAACTCAACATTCACAATTCATATCATGGGTGAAGCACACATCATAATCTTATACTTTTGTTTCTGAAATCAAAAAAATATTTAAAATCACCTAAATTCGTTCAAAGCATACAATTTATCCATTTAACTTGCATTTCATTCATAGCATTAGGCCTATTAACTGATGCAAACGAATGTGGCTATACCTATGTCAGCATCCGAAAATTTAAATATGCATTCGGATCCCCATTCGACATCTGCGGATATCAACGAATTAACATTCGTATCCACATCTGTGGATTTTTTTTCAGATATCTGAAAATATCCACATTAGGTTTCGGATATTATCGAATATCCAAAATATCTGAATTCGAAATTGAACAAGATTTTTGAACTAAATCATCACAACTTACACATTCATTTTCTCAAATAACATACACACACATAAACTACAATGCTTCATCAGTTTTTCAAATGAAAAAACAGAAATACGCATAATATGAAATGAGTTCATACGATAATACAGTTTAAATACAAAAAAAACATGGTCAAACGAAGGGATAATTTTGCTCCTTCTTCCACCCACCATAGCTTTTTAACATTTCCTGCAAAAACAAACAAAACCAAATCATTAGGTTAAATAGATTAATTTTGATAATCAAGGCAATGCAACTAACTTTAGATTCTTACCATCACTTTAGACCATCAGTATATGAAAACACTAAAAAAAACATTAATGTACATTAGCATGGATATGTTTGCAGCAACTGCTCGTTGCTGCTCACCACCAGCATCAAGCAGTGAGCTGCTATTCAACAGCGAGCAGCAGCTACTGTTCACAGTAGTAGTGAGTAGCAGCTATTGTTTAACAGTGACAGCGAGTCTCTACAGCAACGTTCCTTGATGTTTGTTGCTACTGTAAATAAAAACTCCTCGCTTTTAATGTTTTTGGAAAAAAATTTACCTTGTGTGACCATCTCTATAGTGGAGCTGATGATTCATCCACGAGTTCTATATCTTTGCCTGTTAACTGAATTTTTTTTAATCAATAGCGTTAAATGGTTATCTTTCTAACTAAATTATAATATGCGAAAAGAAAAAAAAAAGTAACCTATGTCCAATGGTAACCAGTTCTTAATACAACTTAAGGTTATCTTTCTAACTAATTTATATTCTTCATTGTTATCATTTTCCTATGCTAGAACATATGGAATCAGCAATGTAGCTTAAATTCCTTATTGATAAAGGTCGTAAAATTATTTGGTGTATTAAAATGCAGGCATACTTGAAATGTATAGAAAAATGGCAAAGACTATCTTTATATAGAAAACATCATTTTATGTTCCAGAATATTTAATATTTGAACTCTTGCATAGTAAAAGTAAATTGAACATTTATTCTTTGAGAACCTGAAAAGACCTATTATTATCCACCATAATTGTAACCCATGTATATTAACGCTTACCTCTGTCCTTAGCTATAACTAAGATTTTTGAGAAGAAACACTGCTAGAAACTTAGTCATTTTGTTCGGCATTCTTGTTAATAAATACCAACTTTTTCATTATGGATAGGCTTTTAGTTAGATTTATGAGGAACACTACACTTGCTAACTTTTAGTTAGTGCAATACCTCTTGGAATAAGATAGAAATAAAAATCTACAATGTATTCATGTGCCTTTTCTTCTAAAAATTACCAACTAGTAAGTATGTTTTTTTTTATGTATGTTTTATTTTGTTTATTTGGACATAAGATATACTGGAGCTATACCGGGTATGTGTTATTCTCTAATCTAACTCGAATATTGTATGGTTCAAATATTGGTCTCAAATATTAGTTTCATTTGTTGACACAATTTGACGATAACAGGATGTGGCCACATATCAAAATTAGATTAACCATTGGATTTTCTACAGGTATGAAATCGAGCTCCAGGTACAAAATAATTCTGTTGTTTCGCAAGTATTCACATGCAATTCTAGCATCAAGTTTTCGGCCTTTGGAAAGTACACGCGATTCACAGCAGGAGGCGGCGATTTCAGTAGATTGGTAGTGAATACGCGGCTATTCAAAAGTTTCATTTTCGGATTTCAGAGAGCACGCGATGATTTAGAAGCAAGAGGATAGTGATTTAGGAAGCAGAGGTGGTGATTTAGGTTTTAGTTAGATTTAGGGTTTTTGTTGTTTTTGAGAATGGCTGTAAAATGGGAATTAGAAACATGTGAGTGAGTAGTGAATACAATTAGGGTTTCTCATCTAAGTCTAAATGCATATTGGTTGTGGACATGGAATACAACGGTTTTATCAAAGTTTCTTCAAAAAATTGATATAGATACTAAATTTTAGTTATAATTTAATATAGCTATCTGCTTCAAATACTAATAATTATAAACGTACTTAAATTGGATCGAACAAATATTTTTCAGATACAGATATACTCATATCCGCATCCGCATCTGAAATCTTTTTTAGATATCGAATATTCGCATACGTTTTTCGGATATCGGATAATATACATATCTTCATATATGGATTTGGATGGATATTAGATTTTTTGGGTATGCATTGACAGGCCTATATAGCATACTGGACGATTCATTACATATTTAGTACACCTCACATATTATTCAAAACCGAGTGTTATTCAATCCATTTAAATTCAGTCAAGCAAGTTTTCAATCGTTTATCTTAACATGAGTATGCTAGCCTAGGATAGGTGAAATACCAACTTTAAATTACTTGCATCAAAATCAAATAAAATCCTCTATTCACCCAACTTTAAACTTATATCCCATATTTCATAAACAATAATATACTCATGCTTTGCAAATTATATACAACAATTTTTTTTCTCTAAAAAATCATGCTATAACTCTTTTGAATTTAACAAAGTATTGTTCAATACCATTTGGTACTCAAATTAAAATCATATACTTACATTAAATGAATTTCAAATTCAATTATAGAATATTTTCAATATCATTTCAATTAATTCTCTAAAGTTCTTTTTATAGAAAAGCTTATATATTTAAACCATTCTTCTTTGATGGTTTTAATTCAAATTCAAACCATTTTTAAAATAAATTAACTTCATTTCATAAAAGCTTGTCTAGTTTCAAAATAAAATTAAAATTATTCATATCATATACATCATACAGGTCATACAGGATTTTAAATTTAAACTTAATTTAAATCCAATTATTTTAAATTTGAAAATAATTAAAATTCGATTAATTCCAAAATAGGGGGAATTTACTTAAAGGACAAAGATTTGTATATTTTTTGTCTCAAGGACACGACGTCAATATTTTTACCACAAGGACAAACATTCTTCTAAAAATTATTCATAAGGACAAACATTTTTCAAAATTATTCATAAGAACAACAAAACTGCTACCGTACTAAAACTGATACCTAAAAATGCTACCGGTAACTACAAACTGATACCTAAAAACTGCTATTAATAACTAAAAACTGGTACCTACAGAAAGTTGTCATTCAGGATAAAATATTGAAGGTCCGTCCTTGAGGCTAAAAAGCTGTGAAATTTTGTCCTTGACAATAATTTTCTGTTCCAAAATATTTCAAAACCATCATTTTATAATAATATTTCCAGTAATAGAACTCATCAAAATTCTTTCTAAAGAATTTAAATACAAAAACCTCCTTATGATTTAAATTCAAATAAACATGGCCAAAATTTAAGTTTTATATTTCTAAATATTCTTTATACTTTAAACTTATTTTTGAAAATCTACATAAGTTTAAACATATTTCTTTTATTCCTATAATCAACATTCTTTAAAATAACTATACACGAAGTTTCAAAATATTTCAAAAATAGTTCAAAAATCTTAAACCAAACTTTACATGGATTTTTTAACATGTTTTTGAAATGCAAACCAAGCACAAATTCTTTGAAATTTTTTAAATAAACCAAAGGAAAAGGAGAGAACAAAAAAGAAACAAAATTGGGCATGGTTCAGGGCGTTAATGCCCTAAGATCGACCTGACTGATCGACCGCCCATGCTTGGGGCGGTTGAATGGTTGTGACAATTTCGGGGTAGTAATACCTAGAACATTGCCAGTTTTGGTCATTGTCTCGAGGCTTTCATTAGCTAACTTTGGCCCGACTTTGCGTGACATTGTTTACCCTAACTTTAGTAGTTGGTATTGGTGTTATCCCGCTTTTTGGCAAAGCCGTGATACCAAAAGATTGGTCGAAAACAAAAGACAGTTCGTCTCAGAGATTGGTTATACTTCACTTTGCTATGGATATCGATGGATTTTGTCTGAGTCCGGAATGGGCCACAATTGATAGGGCATGACAAGAAAGGTCGTAGGAGTCGTTATTTTAAATTTCAAGTCAATCCGAGTTCGTATGTTCAAGATATGATGGATTCAATTTGAGAAAGGTAGTCATTGTCTGGTTCGAACCCATCACGTTGGAGTGCTTCGAAACCATCACCTTCGAACCCATCCAATGTCCTTGTTTCGAACCCATCTAGTTCGAACCCATCCAGTTCGAACCCATCCCGAAGCCTTCCTTCGTACCCACCGGTAGAAGTCCTTCGAATCCATGATGTCACCCAGCTTCGCATCCATCCAACTAAAGCCCCTTCGTATCCTTGCTTTGAATCCATGCAAGCCCTTACTTCGAATCCATCCTCACCAGTATGTTCGAGTCCATAAAAAACCCTCTAGATTTGAGTCCATGTCACTTCGAACCGACCCTGTTCGAATCGATCGAGTTCGAACCTATAGGGACTCCTCGATTTGAATCGGTCGGTTCGAAGCCAGGGATACTCCATTATTCGAATCCACCGAGTCAGCTGGTTTGAATAACGTGTCACTCCATCGATACGAAGTCGCCATAATTCACGGAGTCGAAGCGGTCCACTTGGAGATAAATCCGGATCGATTCGAGAAACGCGCGCTGCCTCAACGCAAAGTCACGTGAGCCGATCGATTCGAAGTACGTGGTTTCGAAGTGATCGTTTCGAACTCCACAGCCAACCGAAGAACACCATTTCGAACCGATCATATCTCCTCAACCACACATCCAAATGCAACCAAATTTACACAGTAGCTTCCATACAAGGTAAAGATTGTTCCTGCCAAGTTTCAGCTCGATTGGACCATTCCTTGATGGGTTCGAAATGACTTCGAACCGATGTCAGATCGAGACGAAACTTGGTGGGGTCGGTCGCGTGGGCCCACTCACGTGCCAGAAGAGGTCTCCCGAAGTTTCAGCAAGATCTGGGCCTCCAACGCCTATAAATAGTACCCTGAAGCCTTAAGAAAAGGGGATCTTCCGGGAACTTCTGCCATTGAATACCAAGACTCTGCCGGATTTAATTCTATTCATCAGAATCACTGTTGTATTCAGATTTCAAAGCTATTATCAATGGTAATCCGTTGTAATCGATCTAATCAAGCAAAGCAATAAAGAGAGAACCTTCAAAGTGGACGTAGGCACGAACGCCGAACCACTATAAATCCTGTGTTTGTGATTGTTGTTTGTGAATTATTGTGATTTGTTGCTTAGAGCTGAATTTTATATTGATTTTTGCTGAGTTCTGTGTCGATTATTATCGATTTGAGTACGTAAACGGGTGCTTTCGTGATATTGGGTGTTTGTGACCAATTTTGGCGCAAACATTTTGGTGCTTTCACCGAGAATTGAACTCAGGATTTCTACCAATTGATAGCAGATTCAGAGAGAGTTTGAAAGTTCAGGTTTGAGAAATTATGACGAGACAATCGAGTAGAAGGCCAAGGCCAGAGAGAAGCGAACATCAAGGAAGTCAAGAGGCTTCCTCAGGAGCGAATCAACCATCGATCTTCATCACTAGGGACGAGATGGAGACTATGATGAAGAGGCAAGAGGAATTGATCCAGAGTTTATTCCAACAGATAGGACAACTTGGAGCACAAAATAGGGAAGCCAATGGAGTCCAGAACGGAGCAGGACCATCCGGCGTAGCACCTAGATTAGGGGGCACGCCCATGGAGAACGTTGATCCAGTTTCGGAGAGAGAAAGAGGAGCATCTGCGCAACCCGGTAGTAG
The DNA here is from genome assembly GCA_030765085.1 of Allium cepa. Lineage (NCBI taxonomy): Eukaryota > Viridiplantae > Streptophyta > Magnoliopsida > Asparagales > Amaryllidaceae > Allium > Allium cepa. The sequence continues at coordinate 623,328,386 of CM060942.1, forward strand.
TAGAGGAGTGAACGCTCATTCAAGGGGGCAAATCCCAGAGTTCCCTCGTGAGCTCGGGGGACAGGTTGAAAGTAGTGAACGAGGATTACATCTTGGAGACAACAACAGGTTGGCAGAGATGGTTAGGCGAGCTTTGAGAGGCGGTTTGGTGAACAAAGATTTGGAGGATGTTAATAGAAGTCCTTTTACTTCAGCAATCAGGCAAGCTAGGAACCCACCGGATTTCAAATTACCATCGCTGGATATGTATGACGGGAGAACGGACCCCACGGTCCATCTGACAAAATATATGAGGCATATGGAAGTGCTGGGGGCATCAGAGGAGGTTATGGCCCGGTGCTTTCCACTGTACTTGGCGGATATTGCGGCGTTATGGTTCAGGCAATTAGATAGTGGATCCATTGGAACATGGAATGATTTAACTGAGAGATTTATGAGGCAATTCAGGGTTCACATTACAAGACCCAAGAATGTGATGACGTTGGCGACTTTAAAACAGAAGGCTGGAGAAACATTGAGAAGTTACCTGACACGGTTCAATGCGGCGGCGGCTTCGGTGGATAGACCGGATCCATCCATGGTTATGATGGCGGCTGTGTCCGGAATAGCAGACGGAACGGAGTTCAAAAATTCATTAACTAAGGATCCACCCGTAGATCTGGGAGAATTCTATCACGAGGCAGAAAAGTTTTTACGATTAGAGGATGCAAATGCGGAAAGAGAAGAAGGAGATGGGATAGAAGTTTATGCACTCAAAGACGAAAAGCCCCCTAGAAGGGACTCGGACAAGGATAAAGGTAAAAGAAGGATTGAGAATGACGGAGACAGATCAAAGCGGCAACGGAGGGAGCCGCGATTCACCACCTACACTGAGCTGAATGAGAGCCTGGAACGAATTTATCAGGATACCAAAGAACAGATTCTGTATCGTAGGCCAATGCGAAGGGATCCAACCTTTGACGAAAGGAAATCAGATAAGTTCTGTGTATTCCATGAATTAAATGGTCATAACACTAATGATTGTAGGCACCTGAAGGACGAGATGGAAGGGCATATCAGGAACGGTACGCTCCTTCAATATGTAAGGAGGCGAGCTCCTGTGGAGGAATCAGAACGGCCACCGTCCACATCAGCTAGAGGCGACCCTGAATCAAGGCACCGTTTGGTTATCAATTGAGTGAAATAACGATGAACAAGTTGTAAGCTTCCACTAACGCAATTAAATCATTTACACATGTGAGAGATCGCGAACGATCTCCAGGCATGCTCTGAGTGATCATTGACCATTTCGTAGTGGGAACTTACACTTTGACATCCATGCTTTGCTTTCATTTCGTTTTGATTTGAACATTTAGACTTTGTTTATTTGGACATTGTTTTTGAAACTCATTCGTTTAATAGATATTTGATTCTGATAACTCTGGAATGGCTAAGCTACCTACACATGTATGGGGTCGCGAACGATCCTTAGGGATGCTCTGAGACGGCGATGAACCGCCCTGACAAACGATCCAGGAACTCACCCGAACGTGACCCTGGCATCGATAACACCAAGCCCTCCCGGGCACACAATTCGCCTCGAACGGCACCCGACCTCGAATGGTCACAAATTCGCCTCGAACGGCACACGATCGCAAACGATCACTTTCTGCCTGGAACGGCACCGACCGCGAACGGTCATGGTTCACTAATTATGAAATCCGACCTCGAACGGTCACTATTCGCCTTAAAAGGCACTTGGTCGCGAACGATCATCATTTGCCACGAACGACAGTCGACCACGAACGGTCCCATCTCATCATTTGCCGCGAACGGCATCAACCGCGAACGGTCCTATTCCATCCTATGCCACGAACGGCGCGGACCGCGAACTGTCCCGATTCACCTCAAGCAGCATACGATCCCGAACGATCGACGCATGGATTTATACGCTCGACCGCGCACGGTCGCACTTCACCTCGAATGACTCGATCACGAACGATCGTCATTTGAAGTTAAGCACTTGACCACGAACGGCCGCGCTTCATCCCAAATAGCTCGATCCCGAACGATCGTCATTTGAGGCCATATGAAACTATCAAGTTCTTTGCAGGTTGATAATAGGATACGAACATCCAACTCAAAGCATTACAAAACACACCTTCCTACCGCAAGGCATGTTTTGGGGGGCAAAATGTTATCTCGCTTTTTGGCAAAGCCGTGATACCAAAAGATTGGTCGAAAACAAAAGACAGTTCGTCTCAGAGATTGGTTATACTTCACTTTGCTATGGATATCGATGGATTTTGTCCGAGTCCGAAATGGGCCACAATTGATAGGGCATGACAAGAAAGGTCGTAGGAGTCGTCATTTCAAATTTCAAGTCAATCCGAGTTCGTATGTTCAAGATATGATGGATTCAATTTGAGAAAGGTAGTCATTGTCTGGTTCGAACCCATCACGTTGGAGTGCTTCGAAACCATCACCTTCGAACCCATCCAATGTCCTTGTTTCGAACCCATCTAGTTCGAACCCATCCGGTTCGAACCCATCCCGAAGCCTTCCTTCGTACCCACCGAGTAGAAGTCCTTCGAATCCATGATGTCACCCAGCTTCGCATCCATCCAACTAAAGCCCCTTCGTATCCTTGCTTCGAATCCATGCAAGCCCTTACTTCGAATCCATCCTCACCAGTATGTTCGAGTCCATAAAAAACCCTCTAGCTTTGAGTCCATGTCACTTCGAACCGACCCTGTTCGAATCGATCGAGTTCGAACCCATAGGGACTCCTCGATTCGAATCGGTCGGTTCGAAGCCAGGGATACTCCATTATTCGAATCCACCGAGTCAGCTGGTTTGAATAACGTGTCACTCCATCGATACGAAGTCGCCATAATTCACGGAGTCGAAGCGGTCCACTCGGAGATAAATCCGGATCAATTCGAGAAACGCGCGCTGCCTCAACGCAAAGTCACGTGAGCCGATCAATTCGAAGTACGTGGTTTCGAAGTGATCGTTTCGAACTCCACAGCCAACCGAAGAACACCATTTCGAACCGATCATATCTCCTCAACCACACATCCAAATGCAACCAAATTTACACAGTAGCTTCCATACAAGGTAAAGATTGTTCCTGCCAAGTTTCAGCTCGATTGGACCATTCCTTGATGGGTTCGAAATGACTTTGAACCGATGTCAGATCGAGACAAAACTTGGTGGGGTCGGTCGCGTGGGCCCACTCACGTGCCAGAAGAGGTCTCCCGAAGTTTCAGCAAGATCTGGGCCTCCAACGCCTATAAATAGCACCCTGAAGCCTTCAGAAAAGGGGATCTTCCGGGAACTTCTGCCATTGAATACCAAGACTCTGCCGGATTTAATTCTATTCATCAGAATCACTGTTGTATTCAGATTTCAAAGCTATTATCAATGGTAATCCGTTGTAATCGATCTAATCAAGCAAAGCAATAAAGAGAGAACCTTCAAAGTGGCATAGGCACGAACGCCGAACCACTATAAATCATGTGTTTGTGATTGTTGTTTGTGAATTATTGTGATTTGTTGCTTAGAGCTGAATTTTATATTGATTGTTGCTGAGTTCTGTGTCGATTATTATCAATTTGAGTACGTAAACGGGTGCTTTCGTGATATTGGGTGTTTGTGACCAATTTTGGCGCAAACAATTGGTTTAAATCATTAAGCATCAAGGTTGTAATTCAATGTGCAAGTCTCTGGTTACATACTAACAGTGTCATATTCCAGTATTCTGGCATCTAGTAACTATTTCTATGATCGAACTCAAGCATCTAGTGATATTAATCAAATCATCATAAGCTACCATCCACTAGCAATAACTATAGATGAATTAAAACAATATGGAATAATAAATAGGTGTTATCATTCACTGTTCAAATCATAATATATTTCACTGTAAAACAAAATTATATTATACTTACTTTTTGACTTGACTTGATTTGAAAACTAGACCTTCTAGCTTACTTAAAGGAGAAGACAGAGTTTACGATAATGTTTGTCTCATACTTTGAAGGAGAATACTAAGTACATGAATGGAAAACTATAGATTAAGGTTAGGAATAGCTTAAGGTGTAAGGATTAGTGTACATTAAAATGGAATCATGATTTTGATAAGTAGGTCGTTTAAAAATCCACTCAAGGCATTTTATCCAAATTTTATTTTATTCTGATTACAATTTTTCTTTTTGAAAATTATGCTTTTCAATTTTATGAATTAAAAATAATCGTCTTATTTTCAAAATAATTACAAAACTTTACAAATATTATTTATTTTTCCAAAATAAATTTTCAAATGATTCTTTGGATTTAAAGGACAATTCAAACTTCAAATTTGATTTTAAATCTTTATTTTTCAAATAATCTCAAATATCACTTTTCCATGAATTGCGTTCAATAAAATTCCTAAAATCACCTTTTAATCCCATTTATTAAATGTTTCAATCCTTTATAAAATTAAAACAATTTTCAATAATTCTAATCCAATTAAAATTTAATTTTCTATGATTTAAATTGCTAAAATTCATTTTTCATTCAAATTTCCAATTGAAAACTCAAAATTCACTTTATTATAATTAATCAAATAGTGGGATATTACACTTGGCTTCCTTAGCCTTCTCCATAATTCCATTACATCTATTACTTTTAAATGAATATATACTATTTTTGAACCCTAAAATACTTTAGTCCAATTTTAATATATGTACACACACGCGCGCTCGTGCGCGCGTGCACACACACACACATATGTATATCAAATTATTAAATAAATTTCAACAACATTTTTTTAATTATTCTAGCTAAAAATAATTTTTAATACATTATATATATATATTTAATTATGTAATACAATGTTTACTTTTAATATCATTTGATTATATATATTAATTAATTTAAAATACATTCTGATGACAAAAATATCTTTTCTTGACTGAAATATATTTATGTATATTAATTTATTATTCATCATTTATTATTAAATTACTTTATATACATACATATATACATACATATATATATATGTATATGTATACATATGTACAACCAATTAATAAATCTAATTTTGGATTAAAAAAATCTCTAGCTGAATGACATTTACACATATTTTATGAATTTTAAAATTTATTTTATGATATATGTATTGTAATGACCCAGAATTTCGAACACTTCATGTTTAAATATCTAAATTATTTATGCAATGACCAAGAATTTTACCGCTTTAATTTGAGAATATTTAATCAATTTTAAATATTCAAATGATATGTTTATAACTAAAATAAAAATCTTTTAAATGATAAATAATGATGGTGAAATAGTTTTCAAATTGAGTTTACAAAAACATTCAGTTTGAAGAAAAATTGAAAATGTAACTGAAATTCGTTTTTTGAATTTTTGACTTTTTGTTGAATAAAAATTGTCGGAAACGTTGTAAACTCTATAACATTAAAATACACATACATTTACAAATTAGTTACGATATGTTTTGATATAAATGTATATACTTAAGTATATTAAGTATGATAAAAAAATAATCATGAACTAGATAAAATTAAACTAAAAAGAAAAGTAAGTGTCACATCATGTATAAACATAAAGTACTCATGTATTAAATACATGTTGGCTTTAAGAAATGAGAAGGGGACAATGGGGTGGCGTCGGTACCATGTGGTGGAGGAAGCATGGTGAGGTGGCCCATGGAGGGTGGAGGGTAAAGTATAAGGGCATCAAGGTAATTTAACACATCTCATTTTATATAAAACCAATTTTCTATTTTTCCTTCTCCTCATTTTTTTCCATTTGATTACCATTTCAAAAACTCCTACCTCTTTTCAAAGCTTTATGAAAAACTTGCACGACTTCCTTGATTTAAGATAAAATCTAAGTTTTAATTCACTTTAAAACTCTTAAATCTTTGATAAGGCTTCCTTCTTCCATTTCAACACTTCTCCTTCACAAAACAAGCTCTCACTCTATTCTCAACATGATCGAACCATTATGGACCCATAGACGAACGTCATTGTTTGCTTAAGGCCATAAATCTCAACAAATTTCATATAGGTTTAAAATAATAATAATAATAGTACACAACCATCAATCATCAACAACATTTAACGAGAACCCCAATCCATCAAATAATAAAACACAACATAAATATACTTATGTACATTATTAATTATCGATTATGATAATACATCGTCAATGTAAGTTTAAATGATCTAGTGTATACTAATCACTTCACAATAGTAATACAATATCAATATAATCAAATGTGTCCTAATCCAACCAACATTAGTATCGCAACATCCATCATCAAATAACTATAATTAACCACCCATCAATTAGTAGAAATAATGGTAAAATGTCATACACTCATCAAAATGCAATACAATCATCAAATATCAATATATATGATAATTAAAATTAACATCCAATCATACATTCAACAACCATCAAAATAATATTTGCATCCATTATTCTCCTAAGTATAAAAAATTATTTTGTTATTATTTATTATAAAATTCTTTTTATTTATTTATCCCAAAAATTAACAATAATAATACTTTTTTAAACATTCTAAAATCAATCATCTTATTGTTTACACAAAACAAGACTAATTTAACTAAAATTCACATTATTAATTTTTAAAGTCTTATTCTATTTTAATAAACTTCTCAAATACTAGTCAGATATAATTTCTGTTGTTATTTCTCAATTTTCCCAAAAATTTATAAATGAGAACCTTAGTTAATTCCTTACTTTAATTTTAGTAAAATGTGTTAAATCATGGTTATCTACAGGAACCATCCAAAATCTACAAATAACGATATTCACCATTTATTTAATTACTTTATCATTATTGTTCAATTTATCTAAATTAATTATTTCCAATCTAAATCAAATAATTTATTTTAATTAAACATCCAAAATGCTTCAGTCAATAATGTTCTTCCAAATCTGTGACACGACATTCAAAATATTATAATAACTGAACAGTCATCCACATAACAAAACATATATAGATAAGTATTACTTTTACTACAACAAAACAGAGGATTCCCAACGAGTATAACTGTTGCTATTAATTTCGGTAACACTTATATGCATTACTATAAGGGGGTGAGCATTCATTTGCAATACTTATAACTATTATTGGATTCTATCTGCCAACGGTTATAAGCGTTGAGAAAAAACATTCCCAACGCCTATAAGCATTGATAATATCATATTTGCAACACTTATATCTATTACTGAATTTTAACTTCCAACGACAACAAGTGTTGGTTATATCCATTTTGTAACATAATAGCAACTTAATAGTAACATAAATAGATATTGATAATTTAAATTCATAACATTAATAATCATTGCAATAATTAATACGGTACACATGCCGATATCACAGACTATGAGTAATATTATCTCAAGCTAGCAGATTATAACCAAATCAATTTCAAGAAACAATATCCATATTCGATAACAAAATAAAGTATGAACTAACAAAAGGCATGTTCAATACATAAATTATCAAATTCAATACATTGGATACCAATTCCATCACAATATCAATGTGGAATAACAAAAGGTAAAACAATGTTTATAAAAGAAGTAGAATTAATTACACGGTGGTAACTTCTTTCTGTTGAAATCAAAATCTTTCACAATTGAATCATTTTCAAGGTCTTCTACTTCAGCATTACCACTAGAATATTCTTTTCCTTCGATTCTTCGATTAGTGCCTGCATGCATTTAATATAACATTAAGTTGAAATCCATACTAAATGAAATAACAATTGATAATATAATGTAGGTAATATCACATGATTTAATAAAAAAAAGTAGATAAAAGACAAAATTTACCAAAAAAAGAAAAAAAAAATTATGGCGAATGCATCCACTGCAAAGTGTAGTTGTGAAATTGTAGTTGCGAAACCACAATCACAAAACTGCGATCTTGAACATGCCGTTGAAACTTGATATCTATAAAGTTTACTTGATTTCCATAAATTTTACTTGCTAACATCGTATTAGTAAGAATTAAAAAGTACGAAACAGATGAACATTTAATGAAAGTAATGTTTCGAGCTACTTGTAAATCTGTACGTTTTACAAGCTAACCAAAGAAGCTCTTGGCTAACATATAAGAAATAACCTAAAATTTTCAGTATAAATTTATAGATTCTCTACAACAGTTTAACAAAGATAATGAATGAAGTTTTAGTGCTAATTGGACTTCAAGAGTAATCATGGAACAGTGAAGCATGATGGCGTTGGACAACCACAAGGCCGGTAGTTATTAATTTAACATATAGTAACAGTTTTATTATAAGTTATGCGCTAAATATATTACATCATTTAGCCTTATTCATTTACTTTTTCATACCTATATATATTTTTCATACTTCCCTCATTTTATGCGAATCTGATTTATCCAACAAAATACTTTGTTAGGAGAATATGATTTATCTAACAAACTAACTCCGGACTTCTAAGTATACATGCATAAATAAAAAATTTATTTAACCAAACTTATGCAATAAGCATTTACTGAGTTCAAAAATACTTACATGTATCTAGCTAATTTCAAAATATTGATAATGCTAATTTTGAAAATATGCCTTTTCATTTTTCAATGTTATATGAGTTGGAAATTCGATGATATTTTAGCAATAAACAAGCAATTCACATGATGCTTATCAGTCCAGAAAGTGAGCTACAACAATAAGAGCAACAAATAATCTATTAGGAAAATACCATAGGTCAATAATAGAGTTATTGGAGCTTACCATTTAATTAATTTGCTAAATGGGTGGAATGATTGAACTTTGTTGTTTGTGTGATGTAATGAAAACAAGAACGAGCGCCTATCTAAACTTTAAATAATCAAAGAATATCAGATTAAGTTGATTACAGTATCATATAATTCCTACGGAATATCACTTACCATCAACATAACCATCCCCTCTCATTTCCTAATTGATATAACCAAGCCTACAATATATGGAAGAGATAACATAATAAACCCTTAAATAATAGATAGATCCAAAAGACTGTGTGTATGAATCTATACATGCTTTTGGCACCTAATGATGTCAAACAGTACATATATATCGATATCATGAAACTAATAAATTTAAAATCACTTTTTAATTTAGTTTGGTAAATTCAAATGATTAAAAGCTGGCTAATTTGCTATATGGACAAAAGATGATATGCAAGTCAAACTAGTATGAGAACTGCATTACAATAGCAAAGAGCTAAAAATATTACATGTGTTATAGAATAAAGAAAATAGAAGCCATTGGAGAGAGACAAACAATATATTATTCGCTTCTGAGAATAGATATACATTTACATTACATGACCTACTTTATATAAAGGTTTCAGAAGTAAGGACTGAACTTATCCCACGATGTGCGACTAAACAAAACAATGTACAAGCATATTCACTTCATAATATACATATATTATAACACTCCCCCTTGAATATGCGTCTTCAAAATCTTGAATGCTCGGATAATTTGGAAATTTCCATTTCGAAACGTGTATGATGATTGCTCCCCCTCATTATTATCTTGCTTGCATTTATCGATTCAGTCGATATAGATATTGTATGTTGCCTCATTAAAAAAACCTCTATTAGAAAAACACAGTGGAAAAAAACCTTGAACGAGGAAAAGAGTGAAACTTGTGAAATTATAAATATCATACTAAAAATGATATTCCTTATAAGAGTTTGATACTTCAGGATCAAAATAATGCCTCATTAAAACCTTACTAAGAAAAACCCAATGGGAAAAATCTTAGTGAAGGAAAAAGAGTACAATGACATATTTTATTTTCTTATTTCTTTGAATAAAGCTTGATACTTCTGGATCAAACTAATGCCTCATTAAAACCTTACTAAGTAAAACCCTATGGGAAAAATCTTAGTGAAGGAAAAAGAGTACAATATAGTATGTCATATTTCAATAATTTACTACATCAGATAGAGTTTGATACTTCTGGATCAATTTAATACGTCAGTAAAAACTTACAAAGGAAAACCCGATGGAAAAAACCTTAGTCAAGGATAAAAATATAATTTAACTGAAATAACATATTTGAGATGTTATTTCTTGAAAAGACATTTGATTCTTCTAAATCAAGATAATGCCTCATTAAAACCTTAATAAGAAAAACCCAGTGGGAAAAATCTTAAATAAGAAAAAAGAGTACATTATAGCTTATTTCAAATGTTACTAGGGAGTTGATACTTCTGGATCAAGATAATGCCTCATAAAACCTTAGTAATAAAAACCCAGTGGGAAAAATCTTAGTTGAGGAAAAATAGTGCATTATAAAATACTTATGGATGCTCCCCCTGATTTAAAGTTTCCTCTGAATTCGTATTCGTCTTTCGATAACTTAAATTGGTTATAGATACTTCTGGATCCATAAATATATATCTCGTTAATAATACAATTTATTAATAGTTTCCTTCGATACAATCAAATTTTCTAAGATTGTTTCTTCAAATATGGTTTGCATTTTATGCATTTGTATGCTACTTCTATGAAAAAAAAAACTTTGCACAACTTCAGGTTGTTGTTCAAACTTATTTCTTTCATTATATCAAGCATTGTTTGCCAACATGAATACGCCATATAATGAACCATATGTCTATTCTTATTCCAAACATAAAAATACAACATCATTTAATTTAGTGTAGCCAGTGCATTTATGATGATATGGTAATTTAATTTATTACCATGACGACAGCATTTAATGCATTTATGATATAAAAAAATGAATACAATTTACCATTATTGTGGCATGATTGAGGAAAAAAATGACATGACTTGTACCATACAATAAAATAGAAACCTGATGAAACTTTGTTTCTTGTGTTACTTAATTTCATTGATCAAATAGTGGACTAACCATTTTTTTTTATACTTCAATGAATGTCAAGTACCAAATAAAACAAGATGGTATGGTAATTATTACCATTAGCCATGTAATTCAAATCAAATGCTAGAAATGGAATATAATGTCCATAATATATGCACAGCTTTTATAAAGAATGAAGAATCAATTTAATAGAACTTTGTAAGCTGAACATAATGGAATACCTCATCTAAATATGGTTAATTACTAAACAAAAAAATATAAAATCCTTCATAACAAAGAATATGAATTAAAAATAATGAAAGATCAATGAGATCTAAAATCAATCATTATACCATATCAAGGCTGTGGATCGAAAAGAAAAAGCAACAGTATATAAAATATAAAATGTTATAGATCTATAAAATCAGATCTATAATAGAATTAGATCAGAAAAATTAGATCATATTGAGATCAACATAATAACATCTAAAATCAATTTAATAAGTCTATAAATGAGATCTGACAAATGAAGTCTACAAAGTTAGATCTATACAAATAAATAATATTAGATTCACATAATTAGATCAACATTATAAGATATACAAAATGAGATCTAGGAAAAAGAAATGAGATCAAAACAAATGTTTACAAAATGAAATTTGATCCATGAAATAAAATTAGATCCCAAGAGAAAAGAAATAGATCTTAAATGCATAAAGAAAATCTTAAAAATAAAACATTTTTATTATATTATATATATATATATAATAAAATCTGAAAAATTAGATCTACAACAAAACGAGATCTAAAATACATGGACAAAAATAAAATAAAATATGCAACTAGATTCAGATCTGAATAGTTAGATCAATAATAAAATGAGATCTAAAAGAAATAAAATTAACAGAACAAGATCAGAAAGATTTGGGTGATCAGACGGAAATGGCTTACCAATGTTACACTCTAGAAGTAGTGGTTTTATATCTTCGCATCTTACTTTCATTTGGTGCATCTAATTTTGTTACTGTATTTAAAGTTTGATATGTCATTTCAAAGATAGTTACAACAAAAATCTCCAGTAGGGATATTTTATGTTATTGTAAAGGTAGTAATTATGTAATTTCTACAAAATAAACATTGCACATTGATATGACATTCCAATAGTACATATATATATCTGTAGAAGAGATAAATTCACTCCAGAAGTAGTGATAATAAAATATCCCTAAAAGAGACTAATAATTAGGAAATGATAACATATCTCTAGAAGAGATTTTCTTATATATTTGATAATTTTATTAAACCAAATAAATGCATAGAAATTTGATTATAAAGGATCCTAATTTAGTTTAGATTAGATCCTAAAAGTTTGAGAGCTATACATAAGGTCCTGAGGAAATCTGTATCTGTAACATTCCAAGTATCCAGAAGATACTATTATTATTTTTGCTATAATTTTTTTTACAGAACTCTCAATAGAGATGTGTAGAAATGTCTATATGCAATTAAAAATTATTCCTTGATAAGTAATCATAATTAGTGTTCAAAACTAATATTTTAGATATAATTGAGGAATAAAACTTAACAACTTGAAGTTGTGTGTATATTTTGTTCGAACCAAAAGTTTGATATGGTTTCAAACCAAATGTTTTGAACAATATCTTGCGGTTTCGACAGATTTGCATTGACATTGATTTATAAATAGAAATTAATAGTTTGGATCCTTGTAATAGTTTGTTCTAAAAATCACTAATTCAAATGAGAAAGAATGTGAAAATTTTATAATATATATATGTGATACGTGGACGCACGTATACATCCATATATGTAAATATTTAGCTAACAACCTGAAGTTTGTTATAAGCTCATCTTATAGATTATGCATAGATATTATTTAGTGGTTTAAAATTCAATCAACATAAATGTTGAATGACATGAAGTCATGTATGTATTCAAATGATCTACACAATAAGTAAATTCCTCCAATTGCTTAGATCAATGAATGAGAACAAACTCTAATAATCAATATCAATTGAATGCATCTTATCAACTAATAAAAGAATTATCCTTCTATTATTAATATGTATGATGTATTTGCTAGTAGCAATATCATAATGGATCAAAATGAGAGTCCAAAAATGATTATTATTTAATGTGACAATGTTTGTCAACATTGAGGGGGAGGACAAAGGGATACAAGCTCATTTTGATCATCAGTGTTAAATATTTAAATATACAATGATGCAAGCCATTAAGTAACTTGAATAAATTATCAATAATATCCCTAGTAGACTTTCTCCAATATAGATTTGAATCCTTAAAGGATCAAAATGTGTAAACCACGTCTGAAATGTGGTTCAAAAATCAGTTCAAAATATTTTTGGAGTAAGTAATAAAGATGCCAAATAATGGAGGTGGGTGTTCTTGAAGAAACACTTAAGGGTGCTCTTGAAGAGACCAAAGACATGATTGTCAAATTACCCAGAAGTGGTTTAGGTACCTAAAACATAATTAAAGAGATCTCAATAAATCATGTCTAGAACTGACAAGAAATAATCATCGATGATAAATTTGTAAATAATAAAGAGCTTATAATTATAAATAGATTAAGAATCTTGAATTAGGGGAAAACATGACTGGCCATCATGAATCCTTTAATAGTAGAGAAATATGGACATGTAGTCCACAAAGTACCGAAAGTACTTGAAATGCTTAATATACCCTGAAGGTATAAATGTGGTTTAAAATCATATTAAATAATGAAAGCATACAAATTCCTGAAGAACATAAATAACTTTCATTGTTATAAAGAATGCAAAGAACAAGGAGAGTATATTTCAACATACTTCTAAGTATTTTTGTAATGAAAATCTTGATATAATTCATGGTGAGTAGATTACTTCCTATTTTTAAGTATCGTTGTAATGAAACTCTTAACATCCATTGAAGTGATAGTTGCGATATGCAAATACTTATTAAAGTATACAAATCTCTGAATGGATAAAAGTGTTCTCTCTCTAATAGCTTCCACTTCTTCATTTATAACAACATGCACTATAATTCTGGGTATTATTGATCAAATATTACTTTCCGAGGGGAAAAAGATATATTAAAGACAATCAAGATTGTATACACCTAAAGGCGATTGACAATAAAAGCATAATATAACTAAATAAATAAATAATAATAAAAAGTCTACAATTAAAATCCCATGTGAGTGGCATTAGGATTTTATGACCCTTAAAAGTGAGAACAATTAGCATGATCAAAGTAAGTGTTATAATCATGAAGATCTAAACATATACTTTATGACAGTAAATTACATACTCAGAGCATGTTTCACAATACCTATTGAGTTGTCTAAATATATACAAGTAACTTATTTGTGGTGTTTAGGAGTTTCTTATAATGTGCTTTCAAAAGTAGCTTAGAAATAGAAATTTGAGAAGCAACTATTTGTTGCTTACAACTTATGAAGGAATTTCTAAATTACTTTGGCCAAGCAAGTGGCTAAAATGGCCTTGTTGTTTCAAATAATTTACAAAGAAAATAAAATTATTTGGATACATAGTTATGTCAAATTATGTGATTTATTATGTAATTTATTATACATTAATTACTTATAAGTCATACTAGCAAAATACGAAATTGGCTTTATTTACCTATAAGTCAAATTACAAAAGCTTTTATTTGAAAGTTACCCTTTGAAAATACTTAGAACTTACCACTTAAAACTTCTTTTAAGGTGATTCAAAATAAGTTATCATTAGCGCTCTCTATCTTAACCTTGTTCACTTGTTACTAATCACTAATCAAAAAAGAAAATATAGGCACCTGTAACGACCTGATTTTTTCGACATCCAAAAATCGACATCAGTACATCCTCTGTATCAAATGTTGATCAATCGAATGCCGGAAAATCAAACCATTAGGGTTAAAGAAGAAGGAGGTAGAAGAAGAAATAGAACAACACCAGAAATCTCACAAACGCAGCGGAACAATATATAATAGATAAATGACTAATCTATAAATAAAAAGAACTATATTTGTGTATACATTACATCATCGGAGTTCAACAAAATTCATAGCACACAATTGGACAATTATGATAACATGTCCTCACAAAACTGACTGCGCAGCTAATCATACATAGTGGAATATTCATCAAATACGAGTGATACGTCTCGCCATCCAGCTCGTCTTCTGAGCTTTATAGCATCCTTTCATGTATATATAATACTCGGTCTGACCCGAGCATTATAGCGAAATAATACCCGAGTCAGTCTGGAATACCAGAGTGAGAAAACACACCCAATTGGATTATTAAAGTTTCCAAAATCCTTTGAAATCAAAGGCATCTCGTAAGACCGCGTCACAAATAAACATGTCGGGTTTTTACCTTACGATAACCAAAACATTTTTATCAAATTCATTTGATATTATAATAGTTTCTATAGAAAGTAAAATAGAATCTAGGTGAAATGCTTGCATCTCACATTTCAGCATAGTTGGGCACAATCAAAACCATACAGGCGCTTATTGGAGATTGGATACCATACAATGGCAGGGCTACTAAGGTACTGCCCGTCACAGTACGTGGTCTAGATCACCGTAACGAGGATCCACCCTGATCCCCTACATCATAAGACATGAGCTACCCCTTACTGGATAGTCCGAATAAGTTCACCCCGTGGTTGGGATCAGCAACCGCCCACACAGCCGAAATAAAGGGACGTCTAGGCAGGGGTGGCCTTACCCTAATTGGTTGCTAGCCACATAGCCTTGTGTGCACCTCCCCTGTTTTAGTCATTCCCAGTTGATGAGGCTCGATGCTATGCGTTACCTTTTTAGCATACATTCACTTAGAATGCTCATCGTCCTCCCGATGATGTTTTGAAAGCATTTGTCCATACAAGTCTGTTCCGGGTTCGAACACAACCGAAGGCACTACTCCTACTACATCCATTTTGGAATCACCCACAGGATTAGTAGCGATTAGCCCTTGCACTTCACTGCTCCATCTTCGACTCCAAGCTCTTGACTTCTTCACGGAAACGTTCAAACCAGATCGAAGTGGTTTTCGAAAAATAAATCCCGATCCCGGTCTCTTCAAAACGATCAACGCATGGGCCAATATTAATAGTTGGTTATTTAACTATCAAATAACATTCACAAACAACCATCAGATTTAAATAATTTTTCAAATTATTTATTTCAAAATATCCTCGCAAGATATGTTTCCACTCTTCAACCCTTTGAAAAATAGATTTCAAACCACATTTCTCGCACGGAATAAATTTCCCAATTATTGTTTATTTCCACTGAAAATCACCAAATCCAAATACTTTAGATTTTAAAATAATTTAAATCACTTTATTCTGAAATATACTTTAAAACATTTAAATTAAAATTAATTAAACACTTTATTCAAAAATATATACTTTAAAAGTATTTAAAATAAACTACGTTATAAAATATAAAACTAATTTTTAAAAATAAAAGTCAAGCCAAACTAAATTTTAAAATAAGAGTTACGAAATTCTGTACAAGTATTCAAATAAAAATTTAACCAAAATATCTTTCAAATAAAACTATTTTATAAAATATACATATTAATAATTATCTTTTTAAAACATAATACCAACTAACCTTTTAAAAATAATTACTACTATAACTAATTTAATAAATATTTACCTTTGAAATTTTAACAACTTAAATAATAATTTCTTAAAACACTCCTTTAAACAACTTAAAACTTTTAATTTATACTTAAAAATCTGTTATGAAAACGTTCTTGGCTTTTCAGGAAAATATACTTTCCTTTCACACCTTTAAAAATAAATCACTATTTATTTTTAAAGCAAATTACCCCTTCTTTTAAAAATTCCCATCCTGAATTTATATTTCCAAACTATCCTCTGATACATATTTCACTTTATTTATAAACCCGTTTATAAATTTCACAATCTCATTCTCCCTTTTTAAACCCAGTTTCTAACACTAAATCGATTTTCCAAATCGATTTCCAGTATTTACTCCATTTTAAAATAACTCCTTTACTTTTTCGATTTATTCCAAACTCAATAATTCAGATTCATCATCTTACTATGATTTAAAATCTTATTTAAACTGAAAATACCCATTCATACTTTGTTTCAAAATTCTTCCTTTACTTCTTCTCAAACCCTTTAAAATCTAAGTTTAAAAAAAATAAGTTCTTTAATTTTTAAACAATACCACTTCGTTTATTTCTATTTATTCAAAAATCTTTTTTTCCATTCTTGAAATTTATTCGTTAGAATTTTAAAATCAAACTTTTGTCCTTTCCCAAATTCATTCCTCTAATTATCCAATTTCGCTATATTTATTTTACTTGGAATTCCTCCTTTTATTTTCCTTTTAAATCCAATATTTATATTTTCGATAACTCAACATACCCAAACATATTTAATTAAACCATAGCATCCAATATTTTCAATTCCAAATAAAATCAATAATCTATCACAGATAGTCAGTGAACCATATCACAGATTATATTCATTATTTTTTAGAAATCCAGTAGGATCCCTCCAATCTGTTTCCTTACATCCACAGATGTAGCACACAATTTAAAATATCAATCCCGCTTCAAGGCGGGATATCGCGGTATAAAGGGTCATCCGCTATTATGTGGGGTGCATAGAGTATCATGCGCTATATAATGCGGGAAATCAATCACTCCAATATATATATATATATATATATATATATATAATACCAGTCAATTCAATCATTCAACCAATAATTTAACTTTAACTATTTAAATTTAAATGGAATTCCAAATGAGTGAGATTAACTCACCTTTGCCCCTTAAATTTACAATCCACTTCAATCTCAATTTGATTCCATGATTTCTCGACCTTGTATAACCATTTTACAATTTATTGACATTGTAAATAAATCAGACAATAAGTTACCATTTATTTATCTAATTCAAACTAAAAATTTGATTTATCCAATTTTAAACTAACTTTCTTTTAATAAAATATCCTTTAGTAACTAAAATAATTAAATAAGTTAACTAAACAAATAAATCACCCTAATTCATTATTTTAAAAACTAACTAGTAAATAAAAATGGATATAGGTAAATATGTACTTTATTTCCAATTTAGAAACTACATAAGTACATATTTATAAAAATAACCCATATAGATTTTAAAAAATCAAATCTTTCTATAAATTCCAATATTTTCACAAAACTTTATCTATATATAATAATATTTCTGTTTTTCTATAAATATATAAAAATCTGCATAATATATTTCACTATACATCTTACTGGAAAACATATATATTTTTTCCAAAATATTTTAAACTTCTTTATCTCCAGTATAATATATATAAATTTCCCAAGCCTTTGAAATATTTTCAACTAGCTACAAACCCAAGATTCAACATTTTAACCAATTTTCAATTATTAAATTAAATAATTTGGTTGCCCAAAAATTAGTGATATTTGAAATTCAAGTTAAACTATCGATCAAATATTTAAAATCAATTGAATATTTCAATTTCGAATATCCATAAATCCTGGGTCGTCACATTCCTCCCACCTTAAAAGAATTTCATCCCCGAAATTGCTAGTTAAGAAGAATGCTTCGTAACCCGATAACTATTTTTCCAAATCCAACAGTTTCAACAACTTCTCTAAACAATTTTTTTATTAAAGACACAATATCTCTCTTATTAACTTCCCAAACTTATTTATAGGTTCCCATCCATATCACTTACCCAATAATTCAAATTAAATTTAAAACTAGATTTTAAGTTATCAAATTTTTTCGAACTCCCTTAATTTTTGAAAAATTTCGTCAGCGTCTCCTTTGCGCGGCTAACTCAATACAACTACAAAATGCCTCTACGGGCCCCTAAATTCAAAAGAAAACAAAAGCCAAGTGGCTAAACAAGAAAATCATCAAATTTCATACAGAAATTTAAATACATACCTTTTGTCGAGCAATTCAAATTTATCTTCTGAACCCAAAAATTATCAATTTCCCTTTGCTTTTAAATACTTGAATATCCTACTTAGCAATAATATCCAATCATATCTTTCAAAGTCATTTTATACATTCCTTTTACAAAAGTTTCAATATCTATTTCATTCAAACCCATACAATGTACACATATCATTCGTACGCAATACCAAATCCGATCGCTTACTTGATAACACAATTTCTACTTTCGAACTAGTATCGTCCACCCGACTCTTTGGTGCGGACTCAGATCTGGTTTCTTGATCAGAAATTGTCATGCTCCTTGCATAGCCGCAAACTATGATAGAGAATTTCCAAAATAAATCAAAATCCATATCTAGAGTTCGCCGTCGAAAATTGAGTGAAAAACCCCAACTCGGATCGACATAACTATCTCGAAATTTTATGCTCGAATCTAGATCAAATCGTTATGCGAATAACATACGTACATCCTACGTATTTAATCCTAATTGATTATTAGTTATATCAATTCTCTTTTTATTTACATTTGATTTTGATTTTCCATTCACTTATTCTCAGTTATCATTTCACACTCCCTTATTAAACTTTTACTCACATTAACTTAGAATATTTTCTAGTACCAGATTTTACTTAAGAATTTACCATTTCTTCTTAAGTTCAATATAAATATTTTATTCACTTCTTATATTCATTTATATTCACTTTGCCACTTAAGACTTTATATCTATTTTTATTCAATTTAAATTTCAGTTCCTTATGAATTTAATTAACCATTTCTTATACTAGTTGCACTTACTACTTTATTCATATCTCAACACTTTCATTTCCAAACCTTTATTATTATGTTAAATTAGTTCCATTTATTTCAAATTTCAATTTATTTTATCTCAAACATTCTTTTATTTAACCGTCTCTTTAATTAGTTCCACTTACGGATTAATTTTACAACTTCACTTTACCCAATTCAATTTTAAATTTTAATATTTAGTTTCAATTTCATTTAGCTACAACCAAATAAATTTTGAAATCTCAATACTTTTATTCAAATTTTCATTTTCAGTTCCACTTGAATTAAAATTTTCTTCCTTCCACTCATTTATCCCCAATCAAATTTAATACTTCATTTTATTCATCTTGACTCAAATCAAATCTCATTCCAATTCATTTACTTACCCACTAAAATTAATTTGTTTATTTAAATTTTATTTATTTTATTTAGTCCAACCTGACTAATTCTCTATTTTACACAATTCAAATATTCAATTTCCATCCTATTTACTTACAAATGCAAATTCATTTGTTTTTTCACACTTTTATTTAACCCTTTTCTAGTTGAATCTTATTCCAACAAAATTTCAAATTTTTGTAAGTTATCAAACTTATTTATATTCCGAAATCATTTTAAATAAGATTCTAGAGTCTTTTAAACAATTACTCAACATTTCAAAATCATCTTTGAAATCAATTATATCCAAAATCCTTCAGTAAATTCAATTATCTCTTTGAGTTTCAAAACCGAACCTAGTTTTACAAATAACTCCAATTCAAAATCTCCAGGCAGCAATTCTTCACTTGGAAACTCGAAAATGAACATCGATGATGCTGCAGTCATCACCGAAGTTATTTTCTAGTGACTGAAGTAAGTTCAGTGCTTTTATTTTCTTCCAAAAACCCTTTCCAAATATTTTTAAATTCCAAACCTCACCAGATTTCAAATCCAATTCAAAAATATTTCGAAATAATATCACTATTATTTCTCCAAAACCTTTTAAAACCATTTTCAAATTCAAAAGAATTTAAATTTCCTAAATTTTCTAATTTCAAATCCTTTTAACTCATATTCGAACATCACTCTGGAATTTTATCCCTTTTTAATTATAAATTATATTTATAATTCACATTTACAAATCCCATTTTTATATGAATTTATTTCTTTGCTTTTAGTTATGAGAATTTAATTTCTTATTCAATTTTCACACAAAAATGATAATAATTTAATATTATCACTTCCTAACAACCAAGCAATCATATATAACTATAATAATTTACGGAAAATTATTTCTTTTATATATACAAAAATAACTTGGGCAAAATTATTTCATTTACCCACTTTTTAAAACAGTACTATTTTGTTTACCTGGTTTAAAAGTTTAGAAATCCCTATCGATACAGTTGGCCAGACTGCACCGACTAGAATTTATATACACTCAACCGATAAGTCAACACAATATAGAAGCAATTTTTATGTTCATTGACAAATACACGTGCATATCTATTAATACTCTCAAACTCATTCTAAAGCACTACAAACTCTATTTCAATGAGTAATTCCTAACAGAGTCAAGGCTCTCGCTTAACCTTCAGCTCTGATACAAAGTGTAACGACCCAATTTTTTCGACGTCTGAAAATCGACATCAATACGTCCACTTTATCAAATGTCAATCAATCGAATGCCAAACCGAGCCATTAGGGTTAAAGAAGAAGAAGGTAGAAGAAGAAATAGAACAACATCAGAAATCTCACAAACGTAGCGGAACAATATATGATAGATAAATGACTAATCTTTAAATAAAAAGAACAATATCTGTTTATACACTACATCATCAGAGTTCAACAAAATTGATAGCACACAATTAGACAGTTGTCATAACCTATCCTCACAAAATTGACTGTGCAGCTAATTACACACAGCGGAATATTCATCAAATACGAGTGATACGTCTCGCCATCCAGCTTGTCTTTTGAGCTCCATGGTATCCTTTCGTGTATCTATAATACTCGGTCTGACCCGAGCATTATAGCGAAATAACATCCGAGTCAGTTTGGAATACCAAAGTGAGAAAACACACCCAATTGGATTATTAAAGTTTCCAAAATCCTTTGAAATCAAAGGTATCTCGTAAGAACTCGCCACAAATAAACATGTCGGGTTTTTACCTTACGCTAACCAAAACATTTTTATCAAATTCGTCTGGTATTATAATAGTGTCTATAGAAAGTAAAATAGAATCTAGCTGGATTGCTTGCATCTCACGTTTAAGCATATTTGGGCACAATCAAAACCGTACAGGGGCGTATTGGAGATTGAATTCCATACAATGGCAGGGCTACTGGAGTACCGTCCGTCACAGTACGTGGTCTAGATCACCGTACCGAGGATCCACCCTGATCTCCCTCATCACATGGCCGAAGCTGCCCCTTACTGGATAGTCCAAATAATTTCACCCCGTGGTTGGGATCAGCAACCGCCCACACAGCCGAAAGAAAGGGACATCTGGACAAGGGTGACCTTACCCTAATTGGTTGCTAACCACTTAGTCTTATGTGCACCTCCCTTGTTTTAGCCATTTCCGGTTGATGAGGCTCGAGGTTACGAGTTACCTTTTTAGCACACATTCACTTAGAATGCTCCTCGTCCTCCTGACGATGTTCTGAAAGCATTCGTCCATACAAGTCCGTTCCGGGTTTGAACGGAACCAAAGGCACTACTCTTACTACATCCATTTTGGCACCCATAGGATTAGTAGCGATTAACTATTGCACTTCACTGCTCCATCTTCGACTCCAAGCTCTTGACTTCTTCACAGAAATGTTCAAATCAGATCGAAGTGGTTTTCTAAAAATAAATCCAAATCGCGGTCTCTTCGAAACGATCAGCGCATTAGCCAATATTGATAGTCGGTTATTTAACTATCAAATGACGTTCACAAACAATCATCAGATTTAAATAATTTTTCGAATTATTTATTTTGAAATATCCACGCAAGATATGTTTCCACTCTTCAACCCTTTGAAAAATAAATTTCAAACCATATTTTTCTCACGGAATAAATTTCCCAAATATTGTTTGTTTCCAATGAAAATACCAAGTCCAAATACTTTAGATTTTAAAATAATTTAAATCATTTTATTCTGAAATATACTTTAAAACATTTAAATTAAAACAAATTAAAAACTTTACTCAAAAATATATACTTTAAAAGTATTTAAAATACACTACTTTATAAAATATAAAACTAATTTTTAAAAATAAAAGTTAAGCCAAACTAAATTTTAAAATAAGAGTTACGAAATTCTGTACAAGTTTCCAAATAAAACTTTAACCAAAATATCTTTAAAATAAAACTATTTTATAAAATATACATATTAATAATTATCCTTTTAAAACATAATACCAATTATAAAACTATTTTAATTAGTTATAATAGTAATTATTTTTAAAGGTTAGTTGGTATTATGTTTTAAAAAGATAATTATTAATATGTATATTTTATAAAATAGTTTTATTTCAAAGATATTTTGGTTAAAGTTTTATTTGAAAACTTGTACAGAATTTCGTAACTCTTATTTTAAAATTTAGTTTGGCTTAACTTTTATTTTTAAAAATTAGTTTTATATTTTATAAAGTAGTTTGTTTTAAGTACTTTTAAAGTATATATTTTTGAATAAAGCGTTTAATTAGTTTTAATTTAATTTTTTTAAAGTATATTTCAGAATAAAGTGATTTAAATTATTTTAAAATCTAAAGTATTTGGACTTGGTGATTTTCAGTGGAAATAAACAATATTTGGGAAATTTATTCCGTGAAAGAAATGTGGTTTGAAATCTACTTTTCAAAGGGTTGAAGAGTGGAAACATATCTTGCGAGGATATTTTGAAATAAATAATTTGAAAATTATTGAAATCCGATGATTATTTGTGAATGTTATTTGATAGTTAAATAACCAACTATCAATATTGACCAATGCGTTGATCGTTTCGAAGAGACCGGGATCGGGATTTATTTTTCGAAAACTACTTCGATCCGGTTTGAACGTTTCCGTGAAGAAGTCAAGAGCTTGGAGTCGAAGATGGAGCAGTGAAGTGCAAGGGATAATCGCTACTAATCCTGTGGGTGATTCCAAAATGGATGTAGTAGGAGTAGTGCCTTCGGTTGCGCTCGAACCCGGAACAGACTTGTATGGACAAATGCTTTCAAAACATCGTCGGGAGGACGATGAGCATTCTAAGTGAATGTGTGCTAAAAAGGTAATACATAGTCTCGAGCCTCATCAACCGGGAATGGCTAAAACAGGAGAGGTGCACACAAGGCTAAGTGGCTAGCAACCAATTAGAGTAAGGTCATCTCGGTCTAGATGTCCCTTTATTTCGGCTTTGTGGGCGGTTGCTGATCCCAACCGTGGGGTGAACTTATTCAGACTATCTAGTAAGGGGTAGCTCCAGTCTTGTGATGCAGGGGATCAGGATGGATCCTCGGTACGGTGATCTAGACCACGTACTATGACGGGCAGTACCCTAGTAGCCCTGCCATTGTATGGAATCCAATCTCCAATAAGCGCCTATATGGTTTTGATTGTGCCCAACTAAGCTGAAAAGTGAGATGCAAGCATTTCAGTTAGATTCTATTTTACTTTCTATTGACACTATTATAATATCAGACGAATTTGATAAAAATGTTTTGGTTATTGTAAGGTAAAAACCCGACATGTTTATTTGTAGTGTGGTCTTATGAGATACCTTTGATTTCAAAGGATTTTGGAAACTTTAATAATCCAAGTGGGTGTGTTTTCTCACTCTGGTATTCCAGACTGACTCGGGTGTTATTTCGCTATAATGCTCGGGTCAGACCGAGTATTATAGATACAGAAAAGGATGCCGTGGAGCTCAGAAGACGAGCTGGATGGCAAGACGTATCATTCGTATTTGATGAATATTCCGATGTGTATGATTAGCTGCACAGTCAGTTTTGTGAGGACATGTTATGATAACTGTCCAATTGTGTGCTATAATTTTTGTTGAACTCTGATGATGTAATATACAAACAGATGTAGTTCTTTTTATTTAAAGATAGGTCATTTATCTATTATATATGTTCCGCTGCGTTTGTGAGATTTCTGATGTTGTTCTATTTCTTCTTCTACCTCCTTCTTCTTTAACCCTAATGGTTCGGTTTTCCAGCATTCGATTGATCGACATTTGATACAATGGACGTATTGATGTCGATTTTCGGACGTCAAAAAATCAGGTAGTTACACACCAGTCTCCATTATAATGTTTTTCACTATTATTAATGAACATAGAACACTATTCATTCATTAGAAAAACTCTAAACGCTGAAAACCATTCGGAGGTGCATCATATGTCATCTTTATACTCTTAACACATGCCAGTTGGAGATAGAGCCATAAAAATTATAAATCACTTAAGAACAGTTAGATACACCTTCGCATTCAAACCAACCAATATGTAAATAGCAATTTACTAGATTTCTTTAGTGATAATATGTATGCTTGACATGACAATTGCAGGTATTGCAACAAAAAAGGAGTTAGGTGAATATTTCATTGGCTTTTTAGATTTCGAAAAAAAAATTGCTTAAGATTTAAACATAAGATTAAACTTACCTTAGGTATATTGACACAAACAAACTCATGTTGCACTAGTAACCTGCAACACAAACGGCTAAAGTTATCCATTTTACATCATTCAAGGCGCAATTGAGAAATATAACTTGTGGGTTAAAAATCTCAACAAAGCACAAGCTTCAACTTAAGAGCATTTTAGTATGAATGACATAACTTAAACTCTTAGAATCACTCTATCGATTAACACTAGATTCAAGTTGAGCAATATACATATAGCTAACTAAGTCCCGACTTTACATATGAAACATACATTAAGTAAAGGAACATAAGAGCTTACTCAGAAAAAGAATCGAGAAGCTTATCGATATCATCACCAAAGCTACTACTCCCAACCCATGCCTTCTCCATCTTCCCAATTTCCTTCATCAACAACCCAACATGAATCCCCTACTTTCTGATTCTATACTAATCCCCTTCCTTATTACTCTTCCTAGTATTGTAATTGAGTTTAGAAACACTTGGTTTCCTTTTTAATGAGCCTTTTCTCTCGTTTCATCGCTCGTCCATCTCGGCCACAAAATCTTTCATTTCAGAATCAAGGTCGCCAGGTGGCGTTGGGGTGACATCGACGGATAACAAGAATGCTTTTCAAACCAGACTTATCCATTTTTGATGATTGTACACATAAATATCATCGAAACCATTATGTTGAGAAACCCAATATCGTTGATGTCATTTGGAGAAGAAGGGCCTTAGAAGCCATCGTCAATGCCGCTTGGAGAATTAAGAAGCGTCATTCCAATAGCCAACCCTCATCGTTGATGTCACGGGGGTGAGATTCACCTCAAACCCTAGATACTAAAATTGATTTTTATGCGGCTTGAAATTTGTGGGAAGCAAGACAAATTAAAACTTATGTAAAATTACAAAACACTCCACTTCATAATAAATTATATATATATATTTACCAACCATTGTAATGCTAATTAACTCATGTTTATACAGAAAACTTTTTATCATTACTAATGCTTTTTATGTATCTTGACATTTTTTACCGTTGGCGGTTTATCACATTTATAAGTGTTAGAAATTGAAAATTATAAACGTTACAAAATCACTAATTTGGTGTAGTGTTTTCATCAATAGTTATGTATTTTATAATCCAAAATCCAATTAATTAAATTAAATAATTCATACTAACAAGTTTGTCCTAACAGTCTCAAATCTCAACAAAACCAATGTGATATCGTCTGAAATCATGTAACAAATCCAATGTAAACCATGTGTGAAGCAAAGTTCGTATGTTAGAGATATTGAGGTTAGAAGATGTATGACATAATAAAATATAGGCAGATACCATACCGTATATACTTCCTTCTCCACTCCAGTAGATTAGCTATGGTTTGTTATGAAAATCTCTAGGCCTTCCTTACTTATGGCTTTAAAAAGTTAATTTCCTCTATTTCTCAATCTTTGAGTTTTTGTTTTCCTCTTCCATAAAACTTCGTTTTCATTCCTTTTTTTGCTCTTGTAGAGAATGGAAAAAAATATGAAGAGGAAAATATGTTTGGTGATATGTTACTGTAAGGGTTTTGGTTTGCTTCCTTGTTTAAAATTTTATTTCTCCCTTTGTAAGATGCTCTCTGTTCTAAATACTAATTTGATTACCTTATATACGCCACATTTAATTATTTCTCATTTATGTATTTAAATTGATTCCCATTTTATATAGCCAAAATTAATTGTATGTAATTAATACGCATCCAAATTTCAATTTTTGAATAAAATTCCATAATTAAGATATGAAATAAAATAATCACATTGGATATACGCATGTTTATATATCCATAATTTCGTACAATTTAAATTGGTGCATAATTACCAAATTCATTTTCCCTTACATCAGATTTACAATATGATATGTGTGTGTATGTATGTGTATGTATAACTGAGCACATACATACATAATTTTCTTACATGAATACACGTACACATACGTTTCCCTCCACGAATTATCATTTTATTAACTTTTCAAAAAATTCAAAAAAACAAATCATTAGCTAGGATTGAACCCATGACCACTCTCTTAACCAACTACAATAAACACAACTTTTGTTTTCAAAATTTGGACATTGGAGATTGTTAATTATATGTGCAAATCTTTTAGACTCATAAAGTCAATATCTTCTAGAACATAACTCCAAATCAATCAAAATTATATATCAAACTGATTAGCTCAAAGAGACCTTTGCCACGGTTATAGATACAATACCCAATTCTTTTTCTGATTAAAAATTCACTTTTAGTTATTTTAATATTAAAAGCGTCAAATTTGCGGGGTTATTGCAACTTCCCTCAAAAAACTTAGGTGGTGTTTGGTTTGCCCTTTTTAGTTTAGGGTTTTTTTGTCTATACACAAACTGCGCACGATGCATGTATATTGTGGAAAACAATCAATTTAGAAAACAAAGTTAACATATAAAATAGAAAACTATTTTTTTAATTTTTCATATTTTGAGAAATAAGAGAAGCATGAGAATCAATCCATCATTCCTCAATTCTCTCCGTGGTCCTCTTCATCTTCATTCTATTTTATCCGTCATCCCTGCACACCTATCATATTTTGTAATTAATATCGAAAACTCAAAATACATAAGTCATTTTAAACAAAACATTATTTTGTCTCCTTTTTCTTCTGAAAATCAATTTTTGTATGAAAGTTCAAATATTTTTTACCTTTTTATTCCGATAATTATCCTTTGTACAGAATATATGTTTTTTCGAAAAAGTATTTCGAAAAAGAGTGAAATCTTTTCAAGGAAAATAATAAAACAAAATTCAATTTTAGGTTTAATGAGATGGATCGAAATTTTGGAAAAGCATTAAGTTTCGGCTCTTCCAAATTAAAGGCACCAAATTTTGCTTCTCATTGCCTTTTCGAAACACATAGCCGTTTCAACATTTAGTCAGAATCTGAATGTTGACAAATCCAAAGCACAATATAAGCTCAAATGTTCACTCTCTTTCCTTTCTCGTGACCAAAAAATAAAAAGAAAAGCTTAAAATAAGCAAGCAATTTAATTTACAATGCAGGCTATTTGCATCTCGAAAGTTCCTCTATTTAGCAATGCATCGTCCTCCAATAATTCTTCTCCTTCCAAAAAAGAAAAAATAATTAGAAATTTTAATATATTTTTAACCAATTGGCGGAAAATTCCGCCATGATGATTACTGATACAATTTTGAAGACGACATCAGATTATGCATCAGTTGTTTCAATCAATACATTCGTGGCTTTGTTATGTGCTTGTATCGTAATTGGGCATTTGCTTGAGGAAAACAGATGGTTGAATGAATCTATCACTGCTTTAGCAATCGTAAGTTTTTACTTTATGGACTTTGATTTTTGTGAGGAATGAAAGAAAGCTGTGGTCTTTTAACCATGATCGTTTATTGGGTTCTTTCGTTAAAATTCAGGGGCTGTGTACTGGTGTGGTAATTTTGCTTACAACCAATGGGAAGAGCTCGCATATTTTGGTCTTTAGCGAAGATCTGTTTTTCATTTATCTGCTGCCTCCGATTATATTTAATGCTGGGTTAGTTTGTTTGTTTGTTTTTTTTTTTGTTTTCCTGTTTTCTTTTCTCCATTAATTTGAATATGAACTGTAATGTCTGATTGGGAGTTAGTTTTTATAGCATTTAGGGTCCGTTCTTGATCAACGGTAACGGGACATTTGAGCGTGAAAATTGATTGAAAGGTCAATTTGTTTGATTACGCGAAAAGGGTATTTGAGCAGTGTACTTGCAATATGATTTTTAATTTAATTGATTTGTACTTAATTAATTATTTTGTTTTTATTGTGTAATATGTGTTTAATCAAAATGAAATAAAAATGTAAAATCAAATACAATAGAACTACATAATTCAAAAGACAATTACAATAATGTAAAAACACAGATAAAATGATACAACTGCAATGTTTCAGTGCAGCGCTGCCGCAATAATTTCATCTCTTAGTATTGCAAAGGGTTGCCACCTCATTGCCGAAGTGTAGTTATACTTGTTTAGTTGCTTTGTTTACAATAGTTCTCATACTAAGGTACGTAACTGGGAAATTTGATTTGCAGTGGGCAAAATATTTCAGTGATGAAACATTTTATGTAAAAAAATGATTTAGCTAAACTACTTTAGTTAATTTTGTCATTTTGTGCACATCAAAATAGCTAAGTTCAACTAATTACATTAATATAAATAATTTTGACAAAACATTCAACGCTTAAAATTAACATAGAATGATTAAAACATCCACGATCATCTTTTTGTGTGGAATGAACACTAAGTTTCCGTTGGTATTTTGGATGTAGTTTTACACAAACAAAAATACAATTAACACTATTTTTAATTGAATGATTAAGTAAAGTTGAATACTAATTTATTATAACAACAAATTTAAATACCAACAAATAAATTTTCTATATTGATTTAATTCATTGTTAAACGTTAACTCAAATTTACATGTCAACAAGTTAATTTAATTCACCGACAAATTCAACAATAAATTAAAATACAACCGAATTTAGATACTAATTTGAAGTAGCTATAAAAAAATAGCAATTGGAATTTTTTGCCATTGTTTTGCTGGGTAAAGCAATTTGTTTTACTCCTCTATATCACTTATTATAAAAAAAAAACAGTTGATGTAAAGTTAGAAGGAAAAACAAAAGAAGTACCATAAAAGGTCGGAATGATTCAAATAACAACAGCAAGTCAAGTGAACCGAAGCTGCTAGGACCTAGGGTTTTGATTCTTTTTTGACGATTGCAAGGAAGTTAAACTACCGTCAGCTATGTCCTACCATCTGTTGCCATGATTGAAATATCGTGAATCTGAAAATTGGACATTGTGGCACCAGATCGAGATGAAAGCAAGATCGAGATGGGAGACAGGAGATGAAAGCGATGACTGCAATTGGGGGTTTCAAACCGTCGAAAACCTATTCTTTTATTTTATATTTTTTGGAGCGGGTAGTTGCCCACCCGACACATACCTTGGTTATGTTCGTGCTCATAATATAGCATTCTTTCTGGTATTCGTCCGGAACAAGATCGGGTTCATCATCATAAACCATAAATTTCGAATAGTCATTATTGTATTTTCGTATAAAATTGTGTATAAGCATTGGAGCAACGACAATTTTTACTTACGTTTTAAATGGGTATGTTGGCATACTCTTCAAAATACTGAACTTTTTCTTCCGTATTCCAAATGTCATCTCAATTGCATACGTTAACTTAAAGGATAGAAATTAAAAATTTCATTGACCGATTTTGGTTGATTTGTGGTTTCACGAAAATAAGAAATACAATATCCACTATTTCGATAAGGTGGTAAATATCCAGGTTGAAGCGAATATACTAAATCTACTAAATAATATTGTCCAGATGGAGGGTGCGGAAAGTTAGAGCTATCATTTACAAGTGTATTTAAAATTGTACTATCATCCGTGGTACCTTCCTAACCGGTCATAACATAAGTGAACTGTAAATTGAATGAGCATGTTGCTAAAATATTTTGTGTAGCAAAACTTTTTTTATCCAATATATGAAATAAAACCATAACGAATAAACACATGATTAACTTGGCGAATTAACTTGGCTTTTTTCATTTCATGACTTTTGTGTAGCATGACCCTAGCTATGTTTGTGGAAAAGTATCTTTATGCTCGTTTGAAGTAATTCTTGTGGAAAAAAAGCAAAGTTAATCAACAAAAGCCTATTCAAAACATTGTTACATGTAGCTTTGCTTTTGTTACAATTGGTTAAAATAATTGCTATAATAATTCAAATTGCTTTTTTCTTATCAGGTTTCAAGTTAAAAAGAAACAATTTTTCCGCAATTTCATGACTATTACGCTGTTTGGTGCAGTCGGAACCCTTATTTCCTTCTTCATAATTTCTTTCGGTAAAAAACTTAACTGTTTTTATTCTCTATGTGTATGTATGTGTGTGTATGGATATATATGTATGTATGTGTGTATGTATGTGTAATGACATAGTGGATCTTAACCATTTGATCACCCTCTGATTTCAACCCCAAGCGTGAATACAATAACATTCAATGGTCCAGGTCTATTGTGTCGTCAACTGTGTTTTATTTTGTGTCCAAATATCCAACCCTATGTGTGTGACACTTG
This sequence comes from Allium cepa, assembly GCA_030765085.1. Lineage (NCBI taxonomy): Eukaryota > Viridiplantae > Streptophyta > Magnoliopsida > Asparagales > Amaryllidaceae > Allium > Allium cepa. Next base: position 623,359,823 of record CM060942.1, read on the forward strand.
CACAGTTATCTGGGATTTTTAATCCAAAAGTTATTCCTGATAAATTTTGAACAATTTATTTCTGTTAAAAAACCATGTTCTTCATAATGCTTGATCAAAATTTTGCTTGTAGACAAATAACCAATTTATTATTCACTTTATGGTCAGTTTTTTCCAACTTGTGTGATTACATTGGTTATCGATGGTATTTACTCTTTCTCTTTGCTATTTAACTATTATTCTATTTTCACTGCTGATTCCAGGCGCAGTTAAAATATTCCAGAAAATGGATATAGGTCTGGAACTTCAAGATTATCTTGGTACATTCTTTAACTTCTTATGATTTCTCTCTTTTTGCTTATTATATCTCATCATGTTTATTAACCAAGTATACATATTTCTTATATTCCTGCATATTTGCAGCAATTGGTTCTATCTTCTCTGCAACCGATTCTGTTTGTACCTTACAGGTATGTATATATATTTTTATAAGAAGTACCTTCATGTAATATTGAAAATAAATATCCACCTACTAATATTTTCAAATAGGTTCTCAATCAAGATGAGACACCTTTCCTATATAGCTTGGTTTTTGGTGAAGGAGTTGTAAACGATGCCACTTCTGTAGTGCTTTTCAATGCGATTCAAAACTTCGATCTTGAAAACATTGATGCAAGCGTAATATTGAAGTTTGTTGCAAACTTCTTTTATTTGTTTGTAACGAGTACTTTCTTAGGAGCATTTGTAAGTTTTTCGTTTCAATCTTGCATTACATTTATGAGCAACATATGTGTAAAGAAAAAAAATATACTTGCTAAAACTTATAACATACATGTGTTGTAACATTAAAAATTACCCATGTTATAACATATGAAATTACTGAAATACACTTGGATTCCCTCTGAATTGCAATTGGAATTCAGGGTATATCGGTAATTTCTTATGGTGTAACATAAGTAATGTGCTTATATATATGCTATTGTTTTTAGGCTGGGCTGCTGAGTGCATACATCATCAAAAAACTGTATTTCGGCAGGTTTGTTAAATGCTATAATTTCTCCTGCTGTCTGAGATATATTGGTTCCTTCTTTTTGTATAGTGTATATGTTAAAGTTGGCAAATAATGTTCAGTAAATATATTCTTTTAGTTTCGGTCAACTTTGGGCAAGTTTCTAAAGTATGCCATCTACTATTTCGGAAACTTATAGATCTCCCTTTATTCTTACCTTATAAATGTATATGTTATTGATAATAACTTTTTACTCTAGGCATTCTACAGATCGTGAAGTTGCACTTATGATGCTTATGGCTTATCTTTCATATATGTTGGCTGAAGTAAGCATTTTTATTTGATAAAATTTCAATATTTAGTCTACTGCTCACTAAATAAACGGAGTTTAATTTTATTTCTTCAATCTTTATCTCAGTTGTTGGATTTAAGTGGCATTCTCACAGTGTTCTTTTGCGGGATTGTTATGTCTCATTATACTTGGCATAATGTGACAGAGAGTTCAAGAGTCACCACAAAGTATGTTGCTTCTTAATAACCTTTAGCGATTAAAAAAAAATTTTTTGGTGAAGTACTTACTTGCTTGCTGATACCTGCAGGCATGCTTTTGCAACTTTGTCCTTTATTTCTGAAATTTTCCTCTTTCTTTATGTTGGTATGGATGCATTAGATATAGAAAGATGGAAATTTGTCAGTGACAGGTGTGTTATGCAACTATTATTTGATACATATCGATATCCATAATGACTACATTAAGCTGTTCATAATGAACTAGATTATACGCTAGCTGCATAAGTGTATTTCTTATTCTTAACTGAACATTTGTCTTGCAGACCAGGAAAATCTCTTGGTGTTAGCTCAGTTTTATTAGGTTTGGTGTTAGCAGGAAGAGCAGCTTTTGTATTCCCTCTTTCTTTCTTATCCAATTTAGCAAAGAAGTCTCCTAATGAAAAGATCAACTTCAAGAAACAAATTACAATATGGTGGGCTGGTCTGATGAGAGGTGCTGTATCAATTGCTCTTGCTTATAATCAGGTTAGCCTCAATGCTTTATTTTGCATATAATTTTATCTTTTTACACAATGATAACTATGTTTTGATGAAAATATGCAGTTTAAAAGTTCTGGTCACAATACTGAACTACAACGGGGCAGTGCAATCATGATCACCAGTACCATCACCGTTGTCCTCTTCAGCACAATGGTATGTAGCTTTATATCTACATCAGTCCTGGCATTTTTTTTCTTCAGTTATACACACCATAGAGAAATGATCATGTGCCTTGCAACATAGAGAATGTTCTTGTACATCTTTGGTTTCCTTCTAAAGTCATAACGGCATGATTCATATGAACAGATTTTTAAAATAAACTTGCAAAAAATACATATTCCACTTATAGATCTTACTGAAAACTAACTGTAAAACTAGACCTATTTTTATATAGCTTGCGTATTTGTGGAATTCGCAGGCTGTATTAAAAAAAATTAATAATAATAATAATAATAAAGCTTGCGCATTCCATAAAAACGTAAGCTTTAAAATTGCATTTGCATAGTCATGGAATGCTCAAATGCAATTTCAAATGTATAATAAACAAACAATACTTTTTTTTAAAGTCTGCGTATTTATGGAATGCGTAAACTTTATTATTATTTTTTTTAATATTTTTTTGCTTGCGCATTCCATAAATACGCATGTTATATTAAAACTAGGTCTAGTTTTACCGTTAGGTTTCAACGAGGCTTATAAGTGGAATAGATTTTTTTTGCAAGTCTATTTTAAAATTTTGTCCTATTCATATTTCTCCTACATTATCTTATTTTCTTATTTCTTTTTCAACTACCAACATTATGCTCCATACATTATAGTTGGTCAAATCATTGTTCGATATAATTTTCTTTTCGGCGCGTTTATTATTTTCTTATCATATACGACTCTCGCTTGTCTCCTTTTCAACTATCCCATGTTTATTCGATTTGTTATGCCTCATTTGCTTCTTTATCTTCCTGTACTGTTGATCCTAAGTTTTTAAACAATTTTTTGTTTTTGTTAATCGTATGATTTTGTAGATATATATTGTATCGTTTTTCATTTTTTGTAAAATAAAATTGCATGACATACACCACAAAAGCATCAAACTAAAACTGAATATGCTTTTTGCAGGTATTTGGACTTTTAACAAAACCATTAATCAATCTCCTGCTACCCTCAAGCTCAAAGGCCTTAACGAGTTTTGCATCTGATATGTCCACTCCAAAGTCATTATCGACTGCACTTCTTGAAAATGTACCTGGATTCGAAGAAGATGGGAAAGGTCGTAGTATAATACGACCTTCTAGTCTTAGGTTGCTTTTAACAAAACCAACTCACACAGTACATTTCTACTGGCGCAAATTTGATGATGCATTCATGAGACCTGTATTTGGTGGTAGAGGTTTTGTTCCTTTTGTACCCGGTTCCCCTACGGAGCAAAGCTTGCATGGATGGGATACTATTGATGAACCCAAAGAAATAGCAAAGGAAAATATGCACAGGCAGATCTGAATTTTGATTTTGCATGTTTTTTTTAGTAGCTGAGGGTGGTTATTTTCTAATCTTTTTGGGTTCAATGTTGTAAGCTTGCAGTGTTATATTATAGCAGCTGTTGTTGGTTTAAGGATATGTGGGGGTGGGTTCCATACTGCATCTCATTGTTTGTGTTAATGTGACTGACCATGCATGTAGTTGACCAAATTTCTTTATAGTGGATGAAATAAAATGATTAGAAGAAAAAAAAAGTTGAAAATTGAGGTTTCAGAATTAACAACAAAATCAAAAGAGGGAATGGCTTTTGTATTCTTGAAATGAGATGATTGAAAAGAATGTGTGTTACGACCGATGCAAGAGCCTTAATATAAGGCTAGGGTAACACAGATATGTGTAAGGCCAATCAACAATAAAAATAGCCTTCGGTTACACAACTCAACAAACGATTCTACCTAATACTTGCTTAGTATAGCTTAACTAATATCAAATGTTGAATACTTCGAACTTTCTATCTCAATTTCTACTGTTTTAGTTTCTTCATTTCTTTTTTCTTTCTTTATGCCAGTGTCTCTCTTTGCCTTAGCATCCTCAACTTCCCTGCTATGCAGTTGCCATGGGCTCAGCAAGAATGTCAGCACGTTGATAGAGGGCTAGAATGTGGTTAATACATGGCCTTTCTTTATTTACTTGTTCTTTAACAAAATATAGTTCTAATTTGATGTGCTTTATTCTAGAATGAAGAATAATATTTGTTGCCATCAGCATTGTACTTAAGTTATCACAACATATGTTTGGCTTTCCTCAACTTTGGTGGTTGATTTCAGATAGTGGAGACATTATCCACATTACTTCAGATGTTACGCTGGCAACACCTCTATATTCTGTCTTGGTGCTTGAACGAGAGATAGTAGTTTGCTTTTTAGAACTCCAAGGTACAATATTGGTACCTAAAATACACAATGTCCACTGGTTGAGCGCCTATCATCCATACCCCCGACTCAATCTGCATTTGCATATGCATTTATGATCCGAGAATTATTAGCTTGTGGCCTTATTCCATAATCTAGTGTCCCCTTCAAGTATCTTAGTATTCTTTAAGTTGCTTTCCCGTCGTCAGTTGAAGGATTTTGCATATACTGACAGATCTTGTTCACATCAAAAGAGATTTCTGGTCTTGTTATTGTGATATATATTGAAGGGCTCCAACTATACTAACGCAGTGATAAACAATTTACAATGGTATCACCCTTGTTTTTTGATAAATGTAGATTGCTAATGATGAGAGTTGGCAAGGAATTTGCTTCGTCCATGTTTGCACGTTTTAGAATAGCCTGGATATGATTTTTTTTGACTTAAATGTATCTCATTCTTTTGTATTTTATTCACCTCTATTCCTATAAAATGCTTTAAGCTGCTAAGAACTTTTAGTCTGAATTGATCATTGAGATGTTTGATCACCTCTTCAACTTCAGTATTATCACTTCCGGCGATGATAAAACCATTGATATAAATGAGAAAGTAGATTGTTGAGTTGTTGTTGATCCTTGTGAATAAAGAGTTATTGGATTTTGTGGCTTGGAATTTCAATTTACTTAAGGTCTTCTTTAGTTTTTTTAAACCATACGCTAGGAGCTTGCCGTAGGTCATAGATTGTCTTTTTTAGTTTACATACCAGTTTCGTCTCGCTTTTAGCCTCAAATCCCATAGGTTGTTGTATATACACCTCTTCTTGAAGCTCTCCATTAAGAATGCATTATGCACATCCAATTGTTTAATTTTCCAGCCTTCATGCAATGTTATAGTCAAGATGATTTTTGTAACAATCTTGATCGAGATTACGTGGAATTAAACTTAAAAATATTATTTAATTTATCTTAATTAATCTTAAAATAAAATTGGAAATTTTATTAGTTATTCCAATTAAAATGGATTTAAGTTTAAATAAATTATAATTTAATGAATATCCTTTTGTGAAACTTAATTCTTATATTTGATAATATAGGAATAATTTTGGAAAATGTGATTATTAAATATATGAAATAATTTGCAATTTAAAATATGACTTATAATTTTTTTTTCACTTATTTATCATAAGTGGAGATTTGTCATAAAATATTTTTGCGCCTCAAATTATTGTAATAAATGTTGTAAATTTAACAAAATGTCAATACTTAGAGTTATTGTTTAAAAGTGAGATTTTCAAAATTAATAGTTTATTTTTATCAAAATAATACGAATAACTCTAATTTTCAAAGGGTATACTTAATTTTATAAAATATCTCAATATTAATATAAATGAGGGTTTTTAACTTGTGATTGGCTTTGGTAAATTTTAAGAGATCAAATTATAGTTTATAAACCATTGTTTAGTGTAAATCAGTGTTTTATAATAAGTTAAAAAAAAGAATTAGCAACGCTTCTTTTAGTAATTAGTAACATCTTGCTATTAGATTCATATCTTATCCCTCTTGGCCCAAATAGGAGAAATAAGAGATGAGAAATATATACGTACAGTATTTCTCATTCTCATTTCATTCCCATAAATAGAAAACACAAAATCTCCTAATCCTCAAAACCTTAGCTATTTTAATCCCTAAAATCTTAAGCAAATCAAAGGGCTTTTGTATAATTGAAGAAATAGAAGCAAGGTAATCTCCTCCACCTTCTTATGTGTTATTAGAACCTTTTAAATTTCAATTTTGGTTCAGGGTTATAATCTTTTTGTTTCAAATTGCTGAAATTAAACTAGGAATAAATGGTTGAGTTATGAACTCTAATAAGTTATGGCAAGGGAAAAAGGTGAGTTACTGCTCACACAATCTATCTCTAAATTCATATGTTGTTGCTATGTTGTTGAATGAATTGATGTTGTATTGTTTTTAATTTGATTGAGATATTGATGTATTTTGTTGCTTTGATCGCTGATTGCTAAACCCCTAACTTAGTAATTTCTTATTGCCTTAATTCCATGATGTTTTTGTGCTTGCACGATCAAAATTCATCACCCTAGGGATCATAACATGTTGCAGTTCGAAAATCGTCGGAAATGGGTCGCCTGAGGGCAACCTAGACCTGGAAACGCTCTAGGTTTTGCCCAGATCAGTGGACTGGTGGGACACCACCGGTGCATTGGTGGGGTGTTTTTCTAGAGCTATTTCAGCTTCAGGTTGATGCCCCCTATCTCCCGTTCCATTGTTCGTTTTTCCAGGTGTTTCCTAGAACGTTATGTGCATTCTTTTATGGCTGAGTTCATACTAATTGCAATGTTATTTATGGATTTTGTTTAGGAATTTGTGAATTTTTTTTGGAGTTTTAATACCATAAAGTTGTTCTGTGGCTCAACACATAATTTCTATTGTATGAAGTATAAAAATATATATTTATATATAATTATTATTTATATAATAATAATGATTTTGAAGTATAAATTGGTTTATTTCTAATACCTATATGGATTTGGGAATATAAATATTTATGGTTCCTATAAAGTGAATGGACTTATACATACACACATACATACATACATATATCTTATATATAAAACAAATACTTGGTCAAGCTGGTCAAACTGAAGCCTTTTTGGCATTTCCAAAAATGTCCCCTTTCATTTTTACACTCGTGAGCACCCAGATGGTTGTTTTAGAAATTTGAACAAATAGCAGAGGTCGGTTATTACACATTCTCACCCATTATCACTGCATCCCTCTCCGTCCTTATCTCCTTTCTTCCATTCATCCCTACCCCCACTTATTTCTAAAAACCATTCATAAATCAAAACTGAGAAAAAAGGGAAAAGACACATCGCGTAACCCGATGAGGATAAAAAAGTGGACAACATCTGACAGCTTCTAGAAGAGGGCGACATAGGGCACTAGTGGTTGGAAGGTATGCACGTGATGTTAGACGTTGACCTTGACGTAGATGAAGGAGACAGAACTAGCAAAGGAGATGTCGTTCTAGGTCACATCCGACTGATGAAGATCATCTGGTGATGGAAAACCCTGAAAAGAAAAATCCTACAAAATTGCAAATCTGTAATGCCTTACTCAGATCTGCGATGTAGATGAGTTACTATGTAAATCCTGAAATCAATCGTAGATCTGGTGATGACAAACCCTGAAAAGAAAAATCCTACAAAAGAACTAACAATCGCAGATCTGGGTTGTTTCCAATTCGGTATATCTTGATCTTTTAATTGCTATGTAAATGAGTTGTTTCAATTTATTGCATTGTTAGTTCTTTGAAGCTTTACTGCAGAATCAAACTCTCAAGTATAAGAATTTCATATGCATGAATATATGAAGTTTAATACTCCAGATATATTTAGTTTCAGACGCATGTATCTTCGACTATAAATATCATCAAAGTTCAAGTTTGATCAATTAAATATATATTCAGTTTTCAAGTAAATATATGATGGTTTTTAAATGTAATGCATCTTAAATTAATGAACAACCTTGAAGACATATATAAGTTTCAATGCATAAGGTTTGCTTCGAGTACAATGTACATACTCAATTCTAAATACATCAGTTTTCGAAAGCTTTTGGATTATGGACATCATATGATTGGAAATATTTAAGAACCGAATAAATATCTAATCCACATATCAGATTCAAATATATCAGTTTTTTGAGAGAAATGTGATTTAATACATATCAAATTTCAAGAAAACTATTTTGATTGCAGCTTTTGAATATAAATGCTTTCCATGTGTCAGGTTTATAAAAGCACCGAGACAACTATTTTAATTCCAACTTTTGAATTTAAAAGCTTTCCATGTGTCAGGCTTATAAAAGTACCAAGAGAACTATTTTGATTCCAGCTTTTGAATATAAAAGCTTTCCATGTGTCAGGTTTATGAAAGTATCTTATATATCTTATATATATAAAGAAGGTAAAGACTTTTTTGAATTTCCGCATGTGTCCTATTATAATGTATAAGACATTCTGGAAAAATGGATGGTTTATCCAACATTTAGGATGATTCCACAATATTGCATAAATTATTTAGCTTAAGGTTTTACAACTTGCATTGTATTGAGTAGACTTTATTCATGATTGATATTACACACATGATCTGAAAAAATGTTTATTATTTTTGTTTGTGTTAGGTCAGGAATGATTATGAGATTAGATTTTAAATATTACTCTGATTTTCTTACTATATTACAGTCAAAGACATTCAAGCTAACCTTTTTCATTGCTACTGAATTAGTTGCCAAATTTTTTTTAAGTTACTTTCTGAGCATGGATGTAATAAAAATAAAATAACCATTGGTTTAGCTATTTTGATGCTGCTTATGTAGACTCACCAAACTTTCAATTTGTGCAGGTAGTCGAGCTTTTGGATAGTCATAATTGTAAGCATTTTAAACTTCCAAATTAGCATCAGTTTCTTTGAATATATAGTTTTTACATATTGACTATGTAGTTTCATGCTTATATAGGAGCACCACCTTAATCAGTCTCGAACATTGAGGATGCAAGTTGGGTACATGTGAAGAGTCATTTGTAGGTAAATGTTAGATTGAAGTGGCCTATAAATTTCCCTTTTTTGGTAGGATGTATTTCAATTTTTTGGCTTTATTGACATGTACACAAATATTGTTTTATAATCAACATATATGTATGATTACATGGTTGTGGTGAATTTATAATCCAAAAGTCCTTGATAACTTTCCACGTCATAATTATATTTCAAACACCTTTTAGTTACCATGCCACCCTTAAATTATATTTCAGTATCACCTGAGATTTGGATGTCACCTTATTGTGCTACTGTTAACCCTTTTAACGGCCTAATGCACAATAAAAAATTTATCCTAGAACTGGCCATCTAAAGTCATTGTCATAACTCATGTGGTTGTCATGGAGCAACAATTTCAATGTACAGAATAGAGGTAGCAACTACAATCAAGAAAGAAATGTTGATGTTTGAAGTGTTCATTAAATCAAGAAAGAGAGCAATCTTACACAATCTTTTTGCATTGTCCTTCTTACCTGGTTAGGTTGCTTTGCATTTATGTTTGAACTTGGATTTACTTAGCTTCTAAAGAACTTGTTTTATATGTACATGCACACATACGTTTACATCAGGGACAAATAAGCAGTGCAACCTTTGCTTATATATAGATATATAAGCGAGCACTCATGCATGAAAAGAGACAACACATTTTTACCCAGCATGCATGAGTATATGCCTTCATCTTAGATGTGTATGTATGTACTTTAAGATAGAAGTGTGTAGAATTTAGTATACTTTAGTTTTTAATAAAAATTAGTTTATACAGTGGTGCACATTCACAACATAGAGTAGATGGGAGGAAATATACACGGCCATACAAAAATGCATGAACACAGCAAATCTCTTTCATGTCCATTTTAATAATTTAACTACCTTCCACTTCACTAAGTTTTAACCAGAACGTCCAACAAAGAAATGTGGAAGACGATGCAAGGTACATTATGGTAATGAACGCCAGAGTTTTAGCACTAGGTTATGGCTATGGCGGAGCATTGATCGACGGTGGTGGATGTAGGGCGTGGCAAGCTTTGCTGTGTGCAGTGGCCAGGTGGTGGTGACTGGAAAGAAGGTCATAGCATTGACGGAGGACTGGGCGACGGTCGGAGGTGGACCGGTGAAGTTGAATTAGAGTTTTGCGGCGGCATGGTTAACCGAGCTGGTCAATGGCGGCAATGAAGTTGCGTAGGTGATGGCGAGGCTGAGGGAAGTGTGCAACAACCGGAGGTGGAAATGGATTCATTCTGTTATGTAAGTGCAATACTTGGATTCTGATCTATGTTCTTATAACTTTTCAATAGTTTGTATGAAAACCGTTTTAGCAATTCCAAGAAAAACTGTGCCTGTGTATGCACTGCAGCACGCCTTTTTGTTAATATGCATTACAATTGGCCTATAATTCATAAACATAGTTGATTCTTGATTTTATTTATTCAGTAACGAATACATATACATATACAACACAGACAAATACATATACAATGCTCCCTGCACACACTTTTAGTTATGATATATATTTTCTCAATGTGACGTAAATATCCCGTGTTTATTTTTTCAGGATTCTCAAATCACTCATGTTTGACAAGGGGGTCCAGATAGAGTCTACCAACATTGAAAGAGTCAGCAAATTAATAGCATACTATATTTATTATTAATGTTGTCATAGGTTATTTGGTTGAGTTGTTAGCTTCTCTTGCAAGATGAATTGTACTGATACGAGTGGCCCATGTCTTTATTTCATATGTTTAAGCTCCTTGCATGTAAGCTATAACAGTAAGTTTCAGCTTTCTATCATCATCATTGTACAAAACAGCAATAAAAACCATAGTGTACAAAGTAGCAATGTAAAGTAATATGTAAAGCAATGTAAAGTAATATGTATCTAATTATTCTCTCGACATTGTGACATAACAATGCAATTATTGACATAAAAAGCAATTCTAAAAATTCAATTTTTGACTCACTAACTTGGTGAGGTTTTGAATTTTGGTAAGAGGGCATTTAAAATATTTTTCCCTTAATTGTTCATAAATTTTATAACATTAAAACCACATGGAAAACTTAGGCAATAACTGATCGTCAAAATCAACTCATTATCATTTTGATAGTACAATGAAGTTTATTCAAAATGTTTTATTTACCTATTTTATTCCCTAATACATTCCTTATTAACCTCCTTGAATTACTACTCTATATTTTTCTATTTTTATTCCCTATTGCATCTATTTTTTTCTTACAAAGTAGTACACTACAACAAAAAGTGTCTTTTATAGCGGCATATAGCCGCTATTAATCACAACCATAGCGGTTTGATAAGCGCTGTATATCGACATGTTATAAAAAACTATTGAATATTTATAACACAAAATATGACGCTATGGTTGAGCTTAGTTTTATAACGCAAATTTGCCGCTATGGTACGTTAATTCAATAGCGCATTATAGCCGCTATAATACAGCTAAATCTCAACGGAACTGGAAATCTTTATAACACCATTTTACCGCTATAAAATATTTATTCAATAGCTCATTGTAGCCACTATAATACAGCTAAATCTCAACGGAATTGGAAATCTTTATAACACCATTTTGCCGCTATAAAATATTTATTCAATAGCGGTCATTTAACGCTTTTAAATCAACATGTTATAGTATTGATAAATTCTTTTACAGCTCATATATGCCGCTATAAAAATCATAGATACACTTTTCAAGAGCTATGCCTATATATTACATTTTAATAATTGCAATCAAACTAAATCTTCATAAACGAATAAAGATTATAATCAACAAATATAACACAAGAGCATGCTCAGAAAGAAATGTGATATATTTTTCATTACAGTGTACAAACATTAAAGCAAGTGTATAACCATTGAATAAAACATAAGCCTGCAGCCAAGTTAACATAGAGAAACAGAAAATAATGTCAATTTAATAAGTGTACAAACATTACAGAGTACAAACATTAAAGCAATCCTTCCAAATATTACAGAGTACAAACATTACAGAGTTCCAACATGCAAGATCTGATCTAGTTGCGTACTAAGGACCTTACTTCCTTCCAAATAAGCCTGCGAAGTTAACACAAAGAAACAGAAAATGTTAAAAAAAGTGCATGCTCAGATAGAAATGTGATATATATTTTTCATTACAGTGTACAAACATTAAAGCAAGTGCATGAACTGCATGAACTAGAAACTACAATTGATTATTTCTACTGATCTATTTTTCCAATATGGAAAATAGATTAAAGCAATGTTAACCTCACTTTTCTCAGTTGCAGCAACCGTCTGTTGAAGCATTTCTAACACTCCAACATTTTGCCATACATTTCTAACTGCTATTTCTTCAGTGCACCCATGAAAATACAACATATCCTTCCACCGCGTGCTCCATACATACCAACATTTTCTGTTATCTATTTTCTGCTACAGGCAGTGTTTGTGTAACTTATATTCAGTATTTATTTTGAATTTTTATCAATTTATCATTTGTTCACCTATAAATGGATATATTACTAATCATAACGATTCAATATACATTTTACTCAAATTTGTTTCATGTAAAAGATATTTTAATTAGGGTAACTATTACACCAAGAAGAGATGAATATGGTTTTGCTTCATCATGCACGATCACTACATACATTCAACTGTATCATCTCTACCTCATCCCTGAACTCCAAACAGTCAACTGCAAACAAACCACTACAACTGGTACTCCACCAACCAGAATTTAAAGCTAATAACTAAATGTAACAATAAACAAAAAAATGAATGGTAAAAACTTACTCAAAATTCATTCCATTACGACGTGCGTAGCAGGCCAAGCTATAATAGAAGAGAGGGCATCTTCCATGTACTGTAATTCGGATGTTTGCCTCCATAGCTCTACCGCTGGCTCTTTTACGGTCATTATCCAAACTTTAACTGCATTGTGTCCTAGTGGTTTGAAATGCACCCTTGCATTTGGATCGGTTGACTCCACCCGTCCTAAAGCAACTACTTTCCCATTTCCCGATAAATCCATTAACTTGCATTTATTGTTTGTTCTTGAATTTGCAGTCTGTAAGTTGAAAAAAGAAAAAAATAATGAAGTTGCTAATCATTAAAAAATAGAAACACACAATAAAAATCAAGTACCATAAATGTTTTCACCACGTCCATAGGCGTAATAGGAGCTGTAGTGTCAACCAACTCAACAACTACTTGCGATTTAGGCCATGCAACCTTCTTACCAACAGCATCCGCAATTCGGATCAAACCAGGGGCTGGCTCCACAAAAAATCTTCTGGATTTAGTGGATTATCTATCCAACAATCATAGCTGATGGCCCAAGAGGAACATCATTAACAATTTCCTCTGAGATGCTCGAATGTAATCGTCCTAAAGCCACTAATTGCTTGCTCCCTCCCCAATCAAAAATCTTGCATTTGCATTCTAAGCTGCTATTTCTACTTTATTAGAGGTAGAAATATTTATTTAGTAAATAATGTATATAATAAAATTGCATGTTCATTGTGAAGATTTTTTTTTACCTTATCCTCTTCTTCTTCTTCAATGTGATCGGTTGAATTTAAAACAACTCTATTCTTCGGCCACGCCATAATATTATCCTTTGCTTCCCCTATAAGTGTGAAAGAAGGTGTAGGCCTCCATAGAAAAGCATCAAGCTTGATTGGACAGTCAACTAAAACTATCATCGCATCCGGCCCTAAAGGAACATCATTGACAATCTCATTTGGATCGTCTGACACGAATCTTCCTTCAGCAACGATCTCTTCATTCCCTCGCCAATCCAATAAATCACACTTCTTCATATTTTTATCAAAGTTGCACTACATTTAAACATAGGAAAATTATTTTACTAATTGAATAAAAAGTTAAAATACAAAGATGCGAAACCAATAAAAAAAATTTACTTGAGGTTTGTTTACTTCTGTCCCACTGTGTCTACTTCTGTCCCACTTCTGTCAAAATAAAAAAACATGTCATTTTGTAAGTCTGGTAATGCAAACTGTTAGCGTGTTCAAGTATGCAAGTATTCAAGTGTATAATGGTTGAAGTGTGCAACTGTTCAAATGACTGTATGCAAGTGTTCAAGTGTGTATGCAAGTGTTCAAGTGTGCAAGCAATTAGTGATCAAAATGTAATGATAATTCTTATCTGATTTTTATCTAGTTGTATAAATCTATTCTCTAAGTTCAACAATTTATTTTCAAGTTGCAGTGTATGCTTATCCTTAACTTCCGATAAAGCTGCTCTACTAAGACTCATTCCTCTTCCCATCGCTCTAAGTTGACCCGGTCTTTCTTGCCCTAGCACTTGTGCAAGTGCATCTGCTCTATAATTAATTGGCGAGCTCGATTGTGAAACACTTTCAATTTGTTTAATCTTTTCCTACAAAACACGATTAATTTCATTTTTTTTGAACTGGTACTTTATATACAACAAATCATTAGGACAACATATCCCATGTCAAATAAACGTTCGAAAGCAAGTTTCAAACTTGTGACATTCTGCACCAAAGCCGAATCAATTAACCACTTGGACAAAAGTGCTTGTCATTAAAACGTAGTATATAAAATATTATTAAAATTTCATATTATTGCAGTTTAAATTAAAACGTAGTATTTAAATTAAAATAGGAAACACACTAAGAAGCTTGCAAATTTATTTTAGCTTGGATTAAATTTGGTGATTGATTTATTTTTTGGGTTGGATGCAGAATGTTCTAGCAGATGCATAATTTTACACCTGATTTGGCAACATGCCAAAACCAACAGAAATATATGAGATGCAACATGCCAAAACCAATAGAAATATATGAGATGCATTCGGATGATTAGTCGACTGAGTTTAAGCTAAATTAGCATGAGAATTTAGTTAAAATATGACATGCTCAAAACATTTTTGCAAACAAGGGAGCCAATTCTGTGTAAATCACAAATCAACAATATTTTATATTATTTGTACAGGTTATACTACGAAGTAGATTATTTTCAGGCTACACACATACTGTTTTGCTTAAATTTGATATTTGGGAGGGAAGTTAATACCTGAAAAATAATTTTCTTGAAGTTTATAGATCTCTCGAATCTCTCACATATTCAGGAGCTAAAGTTTTGCAGACCGAAGGAGAAATATATGAATACATTATACTAAGTTTGCAGACTTAAGGGGAATTCAAACTAAAATACAATAATCCTACAACACGATATCTCTTTGCTCCATTTTCTTTAAGAAATTAATTAATATTAGCAGCCTCTTGCTATGAAAATTATTAGGCAGTACAAGGATTTGCCACAATATGAGACTCAAGACCATGTACTCTAGAATAAATTTCATCGCATAATTCAATAAAACACAGTGCAGTGTGTTACTTTTATGTCATAGATAATTAGAAATATACACCAGTTGCACAGATTCTTCTCCACACCAAAAGCTGGATCTTACAATATGTTGACAATATTTATATACAAAAGTATATTTAGCGCCACCGCAACAACTTATTGGAACATTATATAGCATTTTAGAGGTTCCTCTAGCGTAATAGCTACTAATGCATTTTCATACATACTAAAAACATTCTTCGTCACTATCATAAATAACCTCTATGACAGCCAACTGCAAATCATTTACAAAAATACTAGAAATTATCATAAAGCTAAACCATACACAAAGTTACAACATTTTACAAATTCAAGTGCATGATTACTAATAAACTTAAATGCTGAAATACAGTCAAAACATTAGGAAACCGATGAGGTTTTTTTTATTTGGAACAAGCTAAGATCAAATTAATTCAAGCAATTAGGTGATGCCTAAGTCAGGCGATGCATATATATTAAGTTGGTGAATGCTAGACAAGTAAACATGTATCACACAAGTATTTATATATGTACCATAAGTATTTGAAAAGTATGAACTTACTATAGCATCTGTAGCAATCAAATTCACCGGTTGACCATTTTTCTTAAAACGATATTTGATCCAAACTTCACTTCTAGGGACAGAAGAGCGATCACCACTTTCGCTTTTCTACATTCAAAATAACACCAAACAACAAATTTCATTAACTTAAAAAATTTCATAAATACTGCAGCAAATAAAACTACTATTTTCTTACCAAATCTTCAGCCAGTCGAGCCATTCCTCTACGACTGCATGTGTGTGGCAACTGCCTCTGTCTAATAGCTTTGTTCTTCTCGCTCAAAGCCTAAAATAAGAATCATTTCAATAAATGTAAGAAAGAAAGAAATTTGTTAGTGAACTCAGATTTTGTAAATGAAGTTTCGTATGTAATGATTTCATAGGGCAAAAAATTTCGAAGGACAAAAGGTTTTGAAAGCATATAGGTCTGCCAGGCTTTAATATTATCAAGTTTCACATACGTTGAGCTTCAAACAGGGTATTATTAGTCTCCAAAATATATCTCCCCCTAAAGTATGTAACTATAAGCGTGAATTCCTAAAATATAAATTTTATATTTTTAAGGCCTTAGAGACATTTTTTATACAAATTTCTGCTTTTTTTTCCAGGTATGAGTATCATATGAAGGAAATTTTGGAGTAATCATTGAACTCATAACAAAGTTCATATTTTTACAGCTTTGAATATAAACGAGTATTTTGTACACGGTGGTTATAAATATATCAAATTTTAAATACAAAATTTAGTATGCATATTAATTTTGTGTCAGAATTCCTTAATTTTGGTTTTGAAGGTTTCGAATATATGGGTATGAAAGATTTACTATATGTCTAAACGTCATATCGCCTGATTTCAGATTTACTATACACCAGTTTTAACAATGTCTAGTATATGTAATTTGATATGTACAAATGCCAGTCATCTACTTTTGATTTTGAAAACTGTAAATATGCCAAGACTTCAAATGCATACAGAATATTGTATTTTCATTTGATATGTACACTAGTTTTAATATTTTTTATCTGCATCATTCTTTAATATGTATTTAAAGACTGAAATTTCTCATACCTTGAATTCCGAACTTGTTTTCAACTTGATAAACTTCTTCCACTCAATCATACATTTAATGTTAGATGGTTTCAACTGAAGTCTTTCTTCCATAGACTTTGCTTGTACCAACTGCAGAACTAATCTACATTTTGATGCCCGCCAAATACCACTCATTTGTTGAAAAACTACTGTTTTGTGCCAATTTAAATCCAATTTAAACCTTTCCTGTTACAATCAAAATTCGGCGTAAAGTGTTTGAGGCAAGCAATTAATATAAGATTTAATCTTAAAGCAAAAGAGAGTGTCACCTGAATGCTTTCCCATAAAACATCTTTCAATTCGGTACTAAGTTGCTTCCAATTACTCAGTGTAACCGGAACAGTTTCTCGTACAAATGGTCCTAAGTAGGAAGATAATTTGACCGACCCCGGTCCTATTGGTTCGCCTGCGGTATTAAATTGAACTTCTATTTGCTCCAAAGAATTGAATGGAAGTCTTCTAACTTTGGTTGGCCCTCTAGGTTTTCTTCTCGGATTTCCTTCCGACTGAACTATGTTGTCTTCAAGTGTTTGTGGGTTGTCTTGTATTTCAGCATTGTTTTCTGGATCGATTTGTACTTGATTCTTTTCTAATGCATGTGGGTTGTCTTCAATAGAAACCTCATCTTCTACTTGATTGTCTTCAAACAGCTCCTCTCTTGTACGTTTCTTCCTATGTTCGTCGATTTCTTTTTGCATGCAACCTCTCTTTTTCACAGCCTTACTCTTCTTCCCTATTTTCTATAAATAAAAAAAATAATTTACAAATTAGATCATAAAAGCCCATAAAATTCTCACTTTCAAAAATTTATAGTTTAAATTTTGCTCGAGTTTTATATATGCTTCCAGTAAACTTGGTTTTAAATTTTGCTCGAGTTTCAGAACTTAAGTAGAAAATGGAACCTGTATAACTATAAATCCTTGACCTTAGACAAAAGATTTTATGCTTCCAAAAACCAGTTCACGAAAGTATATACCTGTTCCAAGTACTTAAACTGTATATTTTTGAAAGTGAGAAGTTTCAGATTACACATATGACAGGACTTCAAATGAATATCAAAGTTTGAAAGGATTTTGAAGACAGAACAAGAGATATCGAAAAGCATCCACCCTAGGGGTAGGAAACAAAATCATAAGCAGAGCTACAGATAAACCCTAGACTGAAATTTCTCAAAATGATTTCAGCAACCAGGTTCAGATTGTACTTGATTTATTATTTAGTAGCCGAACAGGAAAATCGCCAAGTAAATTGAAATAAATACATTATTTAGTAATGAAGCAAGATTTATTATGAGAAAAGTTTGTACTTGATTTTTTTCTAATGCTTGTGGATTGTCTTCATTATGAATCTCATCGTCTACTTGATTGTCTTCAAGCTGTTTATTTCTTGCACCTTTCTTTTTTTGTTCGTTGATATTTTTTTGCATGTGAGCTCTCGTTATCACATTCCTAATCTTGCTCATTTTGAATTCCAGTGAGCAGATCCTGAGCAAAAATGAACAGTGCATGAGTTATTTTGTTATAAAAGAAAATTTAAATGCAAATGACATATTTTAATGCAAATGATGCTGACATGAACAAAAATAAAATATATCAACCTTATGTAATCATTATGAACAACTTATTTATGATGAATATCTTATCAATAGCAAACAGATAAAATGATCAAAGTATTTTCATTTATGCAAGGTACAATAAAATATGAAGCAAAAAATTTATATGAAGCAGAAAAATTATTACAACTACAAGTGTGGTCAGTAGAGGTAAGTTTGCATTTGAAGTTTAACGAAATTATGTAAAATAAAATTGAAAACATGAATTTGGTTTAACTCGGTTTAACTTGGATTGTTGGATGTTTCAAATGTCGTAAAGGAATCAGATCTATCAAAATAATTGATTTAATTATCAAAAAGAAAACACGTACTTGCATACATGATCACTGTTACAAGTGTGTACATATCTTGTTTAAGGCTTTGTCAGATTAAAATGTGCGTGTGTGTGTGGATGTTGCTACATGTATGTATATACCTTGGGCTAGTTAGTGTAATTTTTTTTGAAAGAACACAAATTGTTTAAGTTGTAACCAAAATATGATTCTTCAAAGTTGAGAAATTGTTTAAGACCTGACATACGAGAAAAGAAAAATAAGTTGGCACGCAAGACACAAGTATATGCAGAGAGCAAGAACCATCACCAATAAAATTAGGCTGAAATAAGAATAGGCAGAGACAAGTTGTTGAAGGGACTGCTTTTTTGATATGGAAAAGAATTTTAGAGGGACTCGAAACAAAATACAACCGTAAGGGGATAATTCATTTCGTATATCTATCACTAGCAAATAAGTAGGAATTACAAACCTCATAAGCAAATAAAACTGGAAATCTACTCAAATATGCCTTCACAGTCTTCTCTAACATAGCTAACATTCTCCACGGAATCAATATCCATGTCGGTTTCTTCACAATCTTCCCTAACAAAGCTAACTTCCATAACAGGATCATCTGTCTCTAATTCATGATAACCTCTTGGTGGTGCTTTCATAACAACATACCAATTAGAGTGATCATTCTCTCTTGAATAAAAAACTTGTTTTGCTTGAGATGCAAGGATGTATGGATCTTTTACGAATGAAGATTGATTTTGTTGTTAATTGACAAGAGTGAATCCGTCTTCGACCTTCACTCCATTTCCTATATTTGCCCAGTGACACATAAATACGGGAATATAAAAAACATGATAGTCTAGCAAGATTATGTCCGTCACTACCCCATAATAAGTGACCACATCAACTCTTTGAGAAATATCTTTTACACTTGCCCTACACATGGTAGTTGAATCATAAGTAACTCCGTAGTTTTGGGTTTCTCTTTCAACGTCTTTTGTATGAAAACGATGTCCGTTAATTATATATCCTTTGTAGGACAATGCATTACTACTTGGCCCAAAGGCAATCCATTTTAGTATTTCATCATTTGTGGATTGAATAGGTATCTGCAAACAAATCATTTTACATAAATTTTGAAGTAAAAAGAAATATTTTTTGTCAATGGAAGGATAAATTAAAATTAAACTAACCTTCTTTTTAATCCAATCTAAGAAATTATCTGTATGTTTTTTCCACAGCAATGTCGCATTTTTTTCCATACGCTTATCAAAATTTTGTAACTTCTCCAAATGCATACTGGTGTTTAAATAATTCTACCCAAGTTATATTGAACATCAAAATTTTATTATAAAGGTACAAACAAAATATAATATGTACTTACTCTAAATATGGTTCCACCACAGCCATATTCATTAGCACAACCAAATGAGCAATATCTTTTTCATTCGATGACAATGTAATTGTCTTCGGTTTTAAAATTGGACGTCCTTCGAGTATCACATTGTTTTCATAATCTTCATTTCGGACTTCTTTCTCCTCCATTTGTACTTTCCTTTGTAGAAATTCACTAAAAAATCTCATTGATTCTTCCGCAAGAAAAGATTCTGCAATACACCCTTCAGGTCATGCATAATTCCTTATATAATCTTTAAGTGTTTTCATATGCCTTTCAAAAGGGTACATCCAACGAAAATGAATCGGACCACACAATTACGCTTCTCTTCCAAGATGAATTGTCAAATGTATCATTATATCAAAAAAGGAAGGTGGAAAATATCTTTCGAATCCACACAAAATTTCAGTAATCTCATCATTAGTTGTTGCAACATCTCTCTTTCAAGAACACGTTGACATATTTTATTGAAAAACGAACATAAACAAATTATTAGTGTTCTAACTTTCTTTGGTAATAAACCTCTACCCGCAACAGATAACAATTGTTGCATTAGGACATGATAATCATGCGACTTCAACCAACTGACTTTGCAATCTTCTAGTGATACGAATCTTTTGAAATTTGAGCAATAACCATCAGGACCTTTAAAATCATGTAACCTCTTACAAAATATATTTTTTTTCGGACAATGACAACGTATATGGAACCGGTGATAGATATGTTCTATTCCCACGAGGTTGTGCATGAAGACTTTGTCGAATCCTCCAGTCCTCCAAATCCTTCCTAGAATTAATTCCATCTTTCGATTTATTGTCATGCAACATCGTGCTTAGTAGGCTTTAAGCGATGTTTTTCTCAACATGCATCACATCTAAATTATGTCGCAAGGAAAGTTCCTACAAATATCAATAATACAACAATTCATTAACTTTTATATTGTTAGGTAAATGAAAGAAAATATAATTTTAATACTAACCTCCCAATATGGCAAATCAAAGAAGATAGATCTTTTTTTCCACCTTATTAGCTCCTTTTTTCTATCATCTTCTTTAGTGTGAATACTCTTCCCCTTTTTACTTTTTATCTTCTTACTCAACTCCGTCTTTAGCTTCTTCTTACTCATCTTCCTTATTTTTTCTTCATTCTTATCTTTTCCAAAAACATTTGGAAAACCATTCAAAATAGCAGAAATATTTCTTCCCGTTAGAATTCTAGGTCTATTACCGTCCTCTACAGTGTTATTAAACCAAGTTTTTTGTTTCCTCCATGGATGTAAAGGATCTAGAAACCTTCTATGTCCCATGTAAACACTTTTCCGACAATGATTCAACCACCGATGATGAGTGTTAACACCGCATAATGGACAAGCTTTTTCGCCTTTTACACAACATCCTGCAAGATTTCCATAGGCTGGAAAGTCATTTATTGTCCATAGTAAAATTGCTCTTAAATTAAAAACCGATTTACTGAATGCATCATATATATCAATTCCATTATTCCATAAATAATTTAAGTCTTCTACAAAGACGCCAAGTATACATCAATATCATTTCCAGGTTGCTTTGGACCAGGAATTATTAATGTTAGCATAATATTTTCTTTCTTCATACATAACATAGGCGAGAGATTATATGTCACAAGCATTACTGGCCAACAACTATGTTTGGAGCTCATCTAGGCAAATGGATTGACACCATCTGTAGCAAGACCAAGTCTGAGATTGCGTGGATCAGATGAAAATGCATTCCACTTCTCGTCCACTGCATTCCATGTTACAGAATCTACAGGATGTCGCATTTTTCCATCACTGGTTTTATTGTTAAAATGTCACCTTAGATCTTCTGCCATCTTTTGAGATCTATACATTCTCCTAAATCTAGGAATGACTGGAAAATACCTCAACACTTTAGCTGGAACACCACGTATAATCTCCTTGGTGCCCTCATTTATCTTCCATCTCGAAGAGTTACATTTCAGACAACTTTCTAAATCTTGAAACTCTTTTCTAAAATGACAACAATCATTCTTACAAGTATGAATCTTTTCAAACCCCATGTCAAATACTTTGAGAAAATTTTTTACATCATACAAATTCTTAGGAAGTACATTATTCACCGGCAGCAACATTTGTAGTACGTTCAAAAGCTTATCAAAACCAGTATTAGATAATCCAATCTCACATTTAAAATTATACAAAGCAGTGATGGCAGATAGTTTAGTTTGACCTACACAATCAAGATACAAGGGGGTTTCTGCATCCTCTAAATTCTTAAGTAAATCATCCTCACGTTTTCGAACATCCTCGTCTTCTTTAACATCAGTAAAAAAAGTATGATTCAAAAAATCTTCATCTTCAAAATGAATAGCTTTAAGTAGATCAAATGTATTGCCCAACTTCATGTCTGCGCCCATATTTAATTGTTCGCCATGATGATACCACTTAGTACTACTCTTGTACTTAGGATCCATCCCCCTTATAATTAAATGTTCAATGATAATATCATCATGTTGTCGACTAAGATTTCGGCAATCAAAACAAGGACTTAAAAGCTTCTCTACATTTCTTATATTTCTCTTTGCAGCTTCTACGAAACATCTTGCCCCTTGCGAGTACTCCTTGGAAGTTCTATAATGAAAAAAATTCGACATAATAGTTGAATTTAACATCAAATATTTTTATTTTATGAAATTAAACATGGTTGAGAATATTGAATTATCTACTTACCTGTGTAAATGAACCCAATCATTTTCCATTAGCATATAATTAAGGATACACACGAGAAGAAAGAGTGCTCAAGCTCCAAAGCTAAAGAGAAAAAAGATTGCCTCTGATTTCAGAAACACAAAATTCAACGAGAATAAGGAATTTCCATAGATACCTAGAATGTTAGAGGTTTCCATAAACCTAATGTTCATGTTTATAGCTAAACACATATGCATGCACATGATCTTTTATATATACTTGTTATGTGTAATTATTGGAATTTATCTTTCTTCATGTATACTGGTTATATGCACATCGAATATTTTTATTTGTAAGTAATTGTTTTTAAATATTGGGATATTTGGAGAATTTTTTTTAAAAGAAGCGAATTTAAATATTTTATTAAGTCGTTACTAATCTCTCCCTTTGATTTTAATCGATAGTTTTCACAAAGATTTATTTAACTCCCTTTGGAGAATGTTAGAGGGTACAAGTGAAATATAATACTTTTTGTGAAAATTGCAAATAGCAGTAACCTTTATACAACTGCAAGCAGGTATGATCATTCTCACAGGAAAAAGAATTGTATAGTTGGTTTGGCTTAGCACGCCAGGGACATATTGGAAAAGGAACTCCTATTTTATACTCTTGCTTAGACTAGTAAATGCGTTGAAAATGAACATTGTTAACAATACTATTCATCTCTGCAGCACTCCACATTTGACTTAATTTAACTTAACAGTGAACATCATCGTCGTCATGGAAAATGAACGATTATTATTTTAAAACTAATCTTAATTACTAACATACATATCACACACTCATATTTTAAAACTGAAGAATGGTCTGATGAAGCTGGTCTGAAAGGGGTGACGTTGTGGTGAATGATGAACTAGTGACTGAAAGGGTGCAGCGCTGAAACCAGGTCTGACAGGTCGGAGATATGGAGAGGGTGAGAGACTGAAAGGGAAGTTCCCATGCACGATCTGGTCTAAATGGCTTCCATAGCCGAAGCAGATCCAAGAAGCAAGGCTATAGAGCATGAATAGGCGAATGGCTGTCAATGGCGATCTGGATTTGTGCAGTGTAAAGAGTCGAAGCCAGAACTGGTCGAAGTTGAACTTTATTGTATTGGCTGTCAATGGTGATCTGGATTTACCATTTTCATTCATTTCAATATCAGAATTATTCTGTCTAATAAACACTGCATAAAACCTTATAATAGGGAAAAATATATCCAAACCGCAGATCAATATCTTCGGCCAAAGGGGCATAAGAGATTATGACCAATACATAGATTTTAGAACTATAATTATTTAGAACAGCCACAGTTCAACCTTGAATCTATGCTTACTTGAGCTATTATGTTCTGCTTTTTGATATTTATGAAGTCATATAATCATAAGCATGCAGTTGGTGTGTATGCAAACACAACAAAATTAGCTGTTATGAAATAATCGATTAAGATACATACCAATGATAATAGGTTTATTGTGAGAACGAATATTTGTATGAAATAGATTAGTGAAGAATTCATGATGATTAAGGGGATATGACCACCTACAGATACAAGAAGTTAGTTGAATTTGGTTATTCGTTGACTTAACTGATAGGGATAATTATTCCGACTACTTATTTGAAATGTCTCCTGGGAAAGGAAAGAGAGGATGATGAATGAATGTCTTTTACTAGAATTTTATATTAAAACAAAGACTGGCTAATTGTTTGTACCTTATAATATCATTTTCTAAAGTAATCCTAGTTCACGAATTCAACAAAATTGGGTTTAGTGGGTTCGAAACCGCAATGTCACATTTAGTACGATGTGGTCACCATTTTCTCTCTCATCTAGTGCGTATAAAATATCTCATATACACGATTATTATGCATTATATCATTGTTGAGAAAAATATAGAAAGACACTTATTCACCTGAAAAACCAAACTATAATCTTGTTCATTAAACAAACAAAGTAGACATAAAAGTTGCATCAACATGACAAACATTTAATCCTATATATACGAATAATTGAAAGTATTATTCTATCCGAGGGTTTGACATAGATGTAAGATATTCATTTATGTCATTTTCATTATTGGTTCAGGAGTATAATAATGACTTATGATCTTTTTTTAGCATATAACCACCATGGGAGAAACTGCCTGAAGCAGCGGCTACAACTACAAAGGACTTCCAGTTTTTGGTGTTCTCAGAAAGGATTTCACTTGAGGGGAAAAATTCGATAAGAGTCACTATATTGTCCTTAACACACCAAACATGAGAGGGAGGCTTTTGAAGGGGAACAGACCATGTCATAGCTGATAGGAGGTACAATTACAGGACGAGGTAACACAATAATTTAAGTGACCAACCTATTCATTTGGAAAAAAGACAAAGGTGATAATGATAATCTACAAGTTAAATTTTCCTACTATGTGACCATCTCCATTCTAGTTAACTATGAAAATTTAGATAGCTGACGAATGTAATGCTACTGCTATATAGAGGACCTGCAAATAATCATTGTGATGTTTACAAAAACAATCAATAGTATTATACCAGATGTTGCAAAATTCATTAGTTGGTAAATCTTACTATGTACTGTTGATTTCTTATTTAACATTATGCTTCTGCAAAATATTTTTTATGTTCAAGAACAGTTATAAAAATGTTTTGAAATCAGTTCTGTTCATTTGACCTAAGAAATAGAACTAAAGTAGTGTTGGTACAGAAATACTTCAAATATTTGCATTTGTAACCTTACTCAAATACTACAATGTACTAAATCTCCAAAGTAAACCTAAGACATAATAAGCAAAAATTTATTCCAAACTCATTGTCTTATGCTAAAAATCATGTGCACAAATTTCGTAACTAAATTGTATAAATAAAGCTGAAAGTTGTGTGCTATTCTAATTATGAAACTTTTTTCTTGAGGATAAATTAAAAATAAAGCACTGGATCGGTCTTAATTACATGTAATAAGCAAGAAAAATCAATTTTTTTGTGTAAAAAAATTAATTTAGTTGCCAGTATGGATTATGATGACAAAGTTGCACATTTATTATCTATAATTTACTAATATAAAAATAATCTGAAGATTAATTGTATCAACAAAGCTGAAAATTATCCACTGTTCTAATCATAGAACTTTTATCTTGAGGATAAACCTAAATAAAGAACTGGATCTATCTTACTTACATCTAATAAGCACGGAAAATCTACTTGTTCGTGTAAAAAAAACCAATTTAACTCCTAATATCGAATATGATAAGCTCCAAAGATTGTATCTATAAAACTTCTCTAATTCGGTATTTGAACACAATATCATAACCACAAAAAAAATGAAGCAATCTGAAGATTAAAAGCTCATAAAATGAAGAAATCAAGAAAGAGTGCGAGGAGAAAAATTAAAGAGACCTGCTGCATTGTTGTCAAAAATGCTGTTGCAAACCAGAATCAAAATCGAAGATTACATCCAAAACGCGAAGCCCTAGCTTCGACAGATCGAAGCTACATGCAAAGCCCTAGCTTCGAAATCGAAGGAGTTTGCTTTCTTCGATAAAACTTGAGAGGGTTTCTGCTTTCTTCGAATCGCTAACGTAATTTGGAGGAGGGAGCTGCGCACGTTTTGGAGTCTTCGAATCGCTAACGTAATTTGGAGGAGGGAGATGTGCGCATTTTGGAGGGAGGCGGAATGGTTTTGGAGGGAGAGGGAAAATAATTTAGGAAGTTGGAGGGAGATCTTTTGGGGCAGCGTGTGAAGGGGAAGGGAGATGCGCGCGTTACACCTGTAGGGAGAACAAAAATCAACCGTTAACTAGATAATTAAGGGTCAATAATAACGCTTCAGAATAACACTTTATTAAATAGCGTTATTAATATCAGTTTTTATTGTAGTGGTAGTCAAAGATGAGTTAGAACATCTTCAAAGTTATTCCACAAATTATATGAATAACGCTAAAAATTGCAATTTTCCATTTTAATTTGTTCAATTATTTTTGGAAAGAAATTAAAGTTAAATCAATTAAGACTAATATATTTCATTCTTGAGGTAAGCAATTTTACTAGCTAACCATTGATTCTTTCACTTACAACTGCATGTGTAGGGTAATGAACTGCTTAACAAATTTAGAATATTTAACCACTGTAATAACATATTTCACACAAAATTGTTATAATATTAGTTATAATTAGTAATCTTTATAAGCCCAGGCCAAATTTATTTTATTACTATTACTTTTATTATTATAATGTGTGTATTTGCATCTTATTTATTGTCTAATTTGCAATAATATCGTTGTTTCCTTATCCTAATATAGTATTGTCGATAATGAATTCATATATCACTATAGTTAATATTTTTAAAATCAATGCAATACTAAATATAGCTATTAAGTGGTGGCTAATTATTATGGATATTGACACTCAGCAAAAAATGAGCGATAACGGTAAACAACAAATAATCACACAATGTTAGGGAGGTTATTAGGCCAAGCAAAAATAACTTTACAAATGCTAATGGGATTGTAAGACTTATATGATTGAACTTTCACTATGCTTATAGTTATCTTCTAATTTTAGCCACTTTATTTTTTGCAAAAACACACGCACCTGGAAAAATTTACAAGTATAGATAATCCAAACTGAATAATGTATTAAACACTATCAATATTTGAAAAATAATTAATCTTAAATTTATATGGATTAAAGATTAACCTTTAACCTACATTGGTAAGAAACACAAATCTTAAACATTTAAAGAAAACAAATGTGTTAATTTTTTTATTTTACTCCAATTTTCCTTTCATATTAGTTCATGAAAATTCACATGGTTAACTAGGGATACTAATAACGAATAAAATTGATATAGGAATGATAGTATGATATTTTCTTTAACCACTATTTAAATTTGACACCTTTCACTCTCACACTTTGTTTCTACATTTTATTTTCAACTTTTAATGCATCTTACTATGCATTTAAATAAGTTGTAAAACCACAATATTTTTAATCCATATCTGTGATGAAATCCACGTAATAATGCTTAACATGATGTATAATATTATAATTTTTATTAAATAAATCATAAATTGAACTAACTAAATAAACACACACACACACCCCCCAACATATACATATATAGATTATAGAACATGATATTATGCTTTATATACAAGGAAACTATCAAATCCACATTCTCGATATAAAAAAATGTCCCTACTTGATATAAATGTATCATATGACCTTATTTTTATTATTTTTCATTATTCGTCAATGGCTCCTTTCCTATTTGGACGAATCAATAAAATAAAACAAGTGTAATGAAAAAAAGTTATGAACTAATTTACTTACAAAATAAAACAAGTATAATGAAAGAAAAAATTATGAACTAATTTACTTGGAAATTTACTAATGTGTGAATTTAACAAATTATTTTTAGACCGAGGTTGTAAAAGAAGGAGATGCAAATATAATTTACAAATTTTTACTCTCTAAATATTTGAATATTCTATAGTGTTTTTGTTGTCTTTCCCTGTTATACTTACTAAATATAGCTATTAAGTCTTGTCAAATTGATATAGATGTAGACGCTTGATCGGAAATGAGCTAAATGTAGTAGGAAACTATAAATTATCAGTAAATGCCAATGTATTTTTTAAGTCAACCCAAAATAACTTTGCCAATACCAACAAGGTTATATGATTATGTAGAAAATAAAAATCACAAAATTTTTCCTTCAAAATATTTGAATATTACATAATGTTCTATTGCCTTTCTCGCTTACATTTTCTAAATGTTGCTATTAACTGGTGATACAGATGTAGATGCCATATTTAAAATTTTCAATGTTAACAATGTTATAAAAACAACATGGTTGAACTTTTACTATGCATATATCATTTTTAATTTTAGTACCTCATCTTTTGTAAAAATAAACACGTCTGCAGAAGTTTATGAGTATAGGTGATATAAACTAAATAGCTTATTCAACATGATTACTGTCTTTTATACTTTTGATAGACTTGAATATTTGCAATTGGTTGGTTTGGTGGTACTCTCCCAAATTACCACAAGATAACCCATTTCTCTTCTGAATTTTCCCTGCCAATGGATATAAATTAGAATATTGCTTTAGTATTTATACTCCTGCTACATTTCAGATATGAGAGAAAAAGTCACATAATTTTGCAATGAAAAGACTTCCGAAATTACAATAATTTTTCCATCTCTATTAACAAACTCAATGGTGACATAACCCATTCTACTTGATTTTTTAATATAAAATTCATTATGTGCTACAACCAAATAATGTTGATTACTTTCTTTACATGTTTGATCATTTTCTAAAATAACTTAGTCTCATTCACATTTTGATAAATGATTGATTTATACATGTACATGCACATAAGAAATGCAACATTATATACACATCATGATCATTTTGTAAAATTCAAAAAATGTTACAAATAGTGTTTTAAATACCAGTTCCTCCTGTGCATGTGCATCGCACGTGCCAAAGTACTCGTATATATATATATGGATTTGGAATAAGAATTGTGGACTTTATATCTTTTAAATGGGGATTTGAAATAACAATATATATGTGTTTGCGTATGTGTACTTGATATAAAATTAGAATTATGGATGATTTTATCTTAGGATAAACATATACACACACACACATACATATATATACATATACACATTGCACATATACACATATACATATACATTTGAGAAATAATTGAATTTATTTCTGTAAGTATGTTAGACGACTCGTTGGGAACTGACTGGACCATTATACATAATAATTCTGATCAGTCTAAAGGCAAAATCATGGTTATGTGGCATAAACCCATCTGGTCTATGCAGACCGTGTAAGGATGATCAACATATTATAGCTAACATCACAAATGTTGGAGGGCTTAACTTCGTTTGCACTTTTGTCCACACTTATAATTAGGCCTCTCCAAGATGTAAACTATGGGACACTCTAATTAATTTGTCACAAACTATCAAAAAGGAATGGATGATTTTAGGTGATTTTAATGCAGTTCTTTATACTAGCGAGAAAAAGGGGTCTTACGCTGAAGCTATCCCTAACAATAGAATTTAACCAATGCGTGGTTGTAGTTGGGTTACTCAAGGCATGCCACATTGGCCTGAAATATACATGGAGAAGCGGTGAATCAAAAAAATAAGTCCCAGGCTTGACAAAGTGCTTATTGATGCTGATATGATAAATAAAACTCCTAATCTCAAGGTGGAGGTATTACCGAGCTCAACAAGTGGCCATTTTCAATTACACATCACTTTCAACAACAATAACCAAAGTATCAAAGGGATTCCATTCAGGTACGCCAACCACCGACGCCTATGTGATGACTATATAGTTGCGCTTGATTTACAATATATGTTCGTACTAATGACACTTGTTGGTACAGTTTAGTTTGCTTCCTTAAAACAGGTAAAAATAGGTTGAAGGAATGGAAAAAGATGAGACCTAAGCAATAGGACACCACTCAAACTCTTCAAGACAAATGTGAGGAGCTTCCAAAACTCCTCGACCAAGATTCTCTGGACTGTAAACTGAATGAGCTATATTAGCAGACTCAATCTCAACTCAAGATAGCATTGCATCAACAGGCTATTAGCATGAAGCAAAAGAGAAGTGGCTTATGATGGAGGATGAGTGCTCTAAATTTTTTTATACAAAAATGTCTTATAGGAAGAACTGTAACAACCTTTTGAATGCTTTAACGGACAATGGACATACAGTTACTGACTTGGAGCAGTTTGAATTGGACACAATAAAGTATTTCGCTGACTTATATAGTGGAACTCAAGATTAAAGCTTACCTCACATTAATTATAGAACAATCATTAATGAAAATGGAGTTCTTCTGCTGGTGGATTCCATTACTGAACTGGAATTTAGGAAGGCTATCTTCTCCATCCACGAAGATGCTAGCCCTGAGTAAGACGATTGGAGTCCTAAATTATTTATGCTGCATAGGGATTATCTAAAGAATTACATATTAGATGCTGTTCAGGAATAATTTATTTTAGGAAATATATTACATGAAATAATCACATTTTCATCACTTTGATTCCAAAAAATAATAAGCCTAGTAGAATGGAAGATTATAGGTCGATTGCCTGTTGCAATTTAGTCCACAAAAAATTGAGTAAAGTCATATCTAAAAGAATGGTGCAAATTCTTCCTAACCTTACTTCAGAATATCAGTCTACATTATTAGAGGGAGATATATTTTGGAAAACTCACTCTTGGCTCATGAATTAGTTCATAACCTTAATAAAAAAGGTGTAGATAAATTTTGCATGAAAGTGGATCTTCATAAAGCCTACGACAAGATGAGTTGTAAGTTCATATTGTATATGTTAGCTTATATGGGGTTTCCTACTCAATTAACAAAGCTTATTGAGGTATGTATATCGACTCCTATATACTTAATTGTGATAAATGGGGTTTCAAATGGGTATATCTACGACAATAGAGATTGAGACAGGGTGACCCTCTCTCCCACTATTTGTTTGCTATTGCTATGTGTGAGAAATGCGGATTACGGATCTTAAGGCTAGAATAACACTAGAGGGGAGGGGGGGTGAATAGTGTTTTATGGATTTTCTAAATCTTTTTGAAATTTATGTAATTTAATCACCAACAAAATGCAATTCACATACACAGATATAACCACAGAATCAGACACAGATACAAATACTAAATAAAAGCAGTAAAGGAAAGAACACACCAAGATTTTATACTGGTTCGGAGTTACCCTACATGCAGTCCCGTACAATCGTACTGATTTCTTATCAAAATAATCTCCTAAATTACACCCTCGATTTCAAGGCTACGAGGTACACCCTCCTGTATTCGAGTCCAGGGAAAACTCTCTTAATTTAACCAGACAACAAGATCACCTAATTGATTTCTGGGGCTACAATCACACCCAATTGATTTCAAGGATCAACCGCACCTTTTACTCAACATTTTGATTTACAAAAGATTCTATAACTCTGAATAGCATTGAGATCTTATGGAGAGAGTGGAGGAGAATCAAATAAGAGATAATCAAGTTTGATTCACTTGGTATTTCGGTAGAGTATAAATTTGGATTCTTTAGAATAAATGTGGAAGATGAAGAGGGGAGAAAATAAATGAAATCTGGTAAAAAATTCATTTAGACATTATTGGTATTTATAGTAGAGCAAAAGCCATATCTATTCGTGAAAGGATACGACGAATAGATACTTCTTTTGAAAATTGAAATTTGAAAATAACGGACACTATGTCGACACGGGGGTTGAGGGATGTCGACATGATCAAGGCAAATTGATGTTTTGATTTTCTTATTGAAATTGGTTTCTATAATTTGTCAAAACAATTTTTAAACTTTTTAAATATATTTGAATATAGTTTAAACATATAAAAGAGTTTAGAAAGTAATTTTTAATATATATAATATTAATCTATAAAGTGATTTAAAATCTGAGTATATAAATGTCTTAAAGCTAAATATTTAAAATAAGAGATGGTTTAAAAACAAGGACGATTTTGAAATCAAAATATTAAAATTAATAAAAATAGTTTTGAGGCTAAAATATTTAAAACCAAGAGAGATGCCTTTTTGAAAAGAATGTTTTAAAAACATTTTTAGAAAAACAAGAGATATATTTTTGAAAAACATGTTTATAAAATTAGTGGATATCGAAGTAGGACCACTATATGTTCCACTAGATAGTGTCGTGGTTTCCATCACACTAGGGTTCCATTCCTTTAACAGGCTCGAAGTGGATTCCATTCCATGAATAAATTTCAAATAAAGATGTAAGTGCTTTCAAGAAGTTTTAACATAATTCTAAATTAACTACATTATCTTGTACTATTTGAAATCTTGAACTCTTGATAACTTGATTTCTTGATACTCATAAGTTTTCAATCTGGATATTTTCGATCTTTAAATTCATCAGTCTTATATCTCTACAAGTCTTCATTCTTGGTACCTACTTGTTTATATTTTACATATAAATATATATCTAAACCATGACATTAGTATTTATATTTTATAAAAAGTCCTAAGGTTGTTTTCATCAAAACCATCATCTCAAGGACTAACACTATGAAGTATTTCTCGCTCCAAATGGAGTTGGCTTAACACAATGGTATCATTCAACCACTATATAAAGTCAAATACTGAAGCTGGCAAAGGCATCAAAACTATATTTGATAATCTAGAAAAACATGCTGGTCTACAACTGAATGCACTAAAAAATAAATGCTATTTTAATAAGTTTCGCAAAGAGAAGCAGAGCATCCTAGGTACTCTTGACATCAGGGAAGACAATCTACTAGTGACGTAACAACCCGTATATTTTACGATTGAATATTTAAATATTTTATTTAAATATTTTATCGTTAGTCGGATTCCAGTTCGAAAAGTTACTTTTTGCATACGGTCGAATTAGGACTCGGGACCACTTCCATTGGGTCCAAAACGCCGTTTGCGATCTTTTTCAGTATAAACTTTGATATGTTTGGAGTTAGTGGAAGTTTGCTACTTTTTCACTTTGGGCTTTGGGTTTGGTTTAGCCCATTAGCCTAAACTATTAACTCTAGCTCAACCCCCTCTTCCCTTCATTGCTTCACTTTCATTTCCTAACACTCAAGCTTCATCAAAAATGGAGAGAGGAATGGGAAATTAAAACTCCAAACCCTAGTTCACTTGCAAATCCAACATCTAACTCCAAATCCAAAGAGAAGCCATTGATTCAAGCTTCTTATGTTGAGATTGAAGTGTGGTTGATTCTTCCTTTGCTTTTAAGCTTCTCCTTCATTGATTTTGTGAAAAGGTGAGATCTTTATCTCACATCTTTGTCTATAACTATCTTTGATTGTTGGGTATGAATTCCTAACATTTATTCATGTGCATTTCTTTTGGTTTGGATTAAATTGGTGAATATCCTAATTTTTAGTGTTTTGGGTTCAAATCTTTAAAAATCCTAACTTTGAAGTTTGAACATGTTTTTGGTGATGCATCGAGGAGCCAATAGAACCGGGTAGCTGATGGGCGTAATCCCCTAGTGTCCGTGCTCGACCGGTTGCAAATTGAGAGAGTTTTTGCATTTCAGTTCCTTAGGTCGTTCGGCCTGCACATATATGTCTCTCGGCCAACATAGCTCGCGCCATTCTTAGGTCGCGCTATGCTTAGGTCGCGCCATGGGATAGGTCATTCCATTTCTTTAGTCGCTCGGCCATGTGTTAGGTCGCTCGGCCATGTTAAGTCGCACCTGCTATATCTCGCAACCACTTAGGTCGCGCCAAGTTAGGTCGCAACCTCTTTGGTCGCCTCATGCTTTAAGTCATGCCATGCATATAGGTCGGCCATGTTAGATCGCTCGGCTAGCTCGCAACCACTTAGGTTGCTCAGCCTCACCTCCTTAAGCCGCTAGCCCCTTAGGTCGCTCGGCCTACTCTCACCGCTTAGGTCGCACCGCTTAGGCCGCATGCTATCCTTAAGCCGCTAGCTCCTTAGGTCGATTGCACCTTAGGTCGCGCCATGTTAGGCCGTATGCTACTCCTTAAGCCGCTAGCTCCTTAGGTCGCTTGCTTCTTATGTCGCCCATTGCTTAGTTCGCTCGGCTTGCATCAGTTAGGCCGCATGCTATTTCTTAAGTCGCTGATCTCTTAGGTCGTATGCCGTGGAGTCGCATGTGTTGAGCCGCTGATTTCTTGTGTTGTATTGTGTTAAATCGTAAGTCGTGGCTGTTAAGTCGCAAGGGTATTTCCATTTTGATGGATTTGGAATCGAATTCATTGGATTTTATTCACGTCATCGAATGTGAATTTTTGTGACTTATTGTTTCTACAATCATTTTTGTGATTTTTCACTTCAAAAATTATAAAGGTTTTAATACTAGAAGTAAATATCAAAACTCTTTCATCAAAACAATTTCAACCCTATTTTACTACAAATCTTGTTTCTTAAACTGTATTCCAATCTACTAGTATATACAAACCTTTACCTCACTCGTATGAGAAATCTAATTAAACGGCTTAGTAAAACAAGTGGTATGAAACGCTTGTGTTTACTTCGTCGGTTAATTCTTGGACTTGTTCGATTGAATCTCTTGTGACAATTTTCGAGTGGAGATCTACAATTTGTTTGTAAATATTTAAGTTGAGCTAGTGGTTATGGGACATGAATCTAAGCTTATATATTTACTAGCTTACTATAATTGACACTTCTTGATGATCGTTGATGATCATTTTGGTGATTTAGACTAGCAAATGTGCGATGTCTCTTTGTCTACGAGGGAGACTAAACCCTGTTTCTGTGGAGCTTCGGCTCAATTTGGTGGGGTAGCGACCCATGGTCTTCAGGCCGTTTTGTGGAGCTTCGGCTCAAAATTAATGGTTAGCAACCATGGAATAGCGTTCCATTTTGTGATACACGTGTTGGTGAGTTTTCATGCTCCCGTTTTGTGATAGGCCTCCCCCTTTCTGTGATTTCAGGATTTCTATTGATGATTTCTAGAATTTGTGCTTCAACAATTTTCGTGATTTTCATCGATAAGTTTTATCAACTATTGTGCATTGATGAATTTGTGTGTCATTAACTTTTGTGATTGGTATTGATATAATGTCAATATTTATGGTTTGGTGAATAAAAATAAAGAGTATGACATTCTTTTTGATCTTTGAGAAGATTCTTGTGATATTGATTAATCTCTTGTTGATTTTCAATTACATACTTATCACAGTATGGTTTTATGGTTATCATACGTTTTTGTCATATCTCTTATTCTATATCATTTCATCTGATATTTATAGTTAGACTGATCCGTTTATTATTTTCTTATTAAATAATACTCGGATCAGACCGAGATGTTACAGGTGCTTCTGCTTGACTTCACATCTGGGATTATCATCCTGACTTTTGGCTAACTACTTAGATCAGTAGTTTTTGTTGTATACATTTGAGATATAGACTCATTGATGTATCCATATTCTTTTGTCTAGCACTTGTAGCTATTCTTTTGTGATATTGTGGATCTTGTTTGACCACTACTCTGATGTACACTTTCATGTGTTATATTCATATCTATTTCTGCCTTTGTGATATGAATTATCTGTGACTGATTTGTGTTATGTTTATTTCTATATTTGTTTCCGAAGATATTATAGCCACTGTGTAGTAGCTTTGAGTTTGCATCGGTATGTCGGGTTTCCTTCCGAGATGAAAAGTTATACTTTTATCTGGCATATCGATACTCGCACAAAGCCATTACATGGATGGTCGCTCCTCAACAGCCTTATTCTCCGTGCTAGTTGACGACATTACTCCGTAGTGTTCCTGGATAGTGTGGGCATAGAGGTGGGGAGTCACAAGTGAAATATTTAGGAGTTCCTCTATCTTTGAATACTATTATTGATAAGGAATGTGGTGATCTTGTTACTAAGGTCATAGAAAAGCTGGATGGATGGGGACCTAAACTATTATCATTCGCAAGCCGCGTTGAATTGGTTCATTTGTCATCTCTGCCAAGGTCAGATTTTGGATTCAAACCTTCCAAATCCCAAACTGTTCCATTGAAAAGATTATTTCTGTTTGCGCTAATTTTATATGGAGAGGGGGCCTACACAAAATCAGATATGATATTTTATGCAAACCCAAACAAGAAAGGGGAGTCGAATTAATAAATCTCAAAGCCTTAAAAAGAGTTTACAACCTCAAATTGGCTTGGAAAATAATTAATTCAAACATTATTTGGGCCAAATGGAGGAGGAATAGGTACACTAGAGATACTTTCTAGACAATGCATACAGATAATAATGCTTTTACAGTGTGGAAAGGGATTCTATCATGCAGAGACACTTTGAAAAATCACATTAAAAGGTGTCTAGAAAATGGAGAAGAAACTAGCTTATGAAAGGACCCGTGGCTAAATGGACAGAGCTTAATTGCTAGATTGGGTTGGGATACTTTGGCCAGTGTCGGTGGCTATGATTTGAAGATCAACAAAATTATAACTCAAAACAAGTGGTGCACTGAAAATTAGGTTGCATGTAGGCTGTCAAATCAGATTTGGAATATTGTCCTATATATATATAAACTAAAATAAAGACTTCTAGCCTAGAAAAACACTAAGGATGGTGAGTTCTCCATTAAATCAACATGGGAAGTGATAAGACAGAAGCATGAAATAAGGAATTGGGCCTCTCACATCTAGAGTAAATCAAATAACCACAAAATGGCATTCACCACCTATAAAGCTATCAACTTGAGGCTTCCTACAGCTGATAGGTTGGTTAAATGGGGCATGCATGTTGATCTTAAGCAATAACTATGTGAAAAAAACTGAGAGCCATAGTCATTTGTTTTTTATGTGTGAATTTAGCAATAAGATCTTGACTTTAATTGAAGTAAATCTTAGAAACACGCAGACAATCTCGGATCTAGAGAACGAAATTGATTACCTGAACTCCCATAATTTCTCGCATCTGAGCCAACAAGTTCATCAAATAGCAACAACAACTGTCTTCCACCATATATGGAAGGAGTGGAACTAAAGATATTCCAACAGAAGCAAAGGAAAATTGAACAAATAATTAGCATGATATTCTTGGATATGAAGATAATTATTAAAATAAGATCATTCTTACCAGTGAGGAGCCGTGGGACTGGCAAATTATGGAGGCATTGGATGTTGGTTACAAGCCGCCATAGAACTAAAAGTTTCGAAATATTTGGGAAGAAAGTGGAAAGTGGCTTCAAATGAAAAGATGGAATGTTTTCAGTTTAAAATTTACCAAGTTTCAACTTTTTTTGAGTTTATGGATTTTTAGAATGAATAGTTTAAAAGTAACTATATTATGAAGAGGTTTTAGGAATCATTTTCTATATGTTAAATAATATTATTTATTTTCGAAACCATAAATTCTTATCGGATTTTTATCAGATTTAACACTTGGCTATTTATATGCTATATTGGCAATTTTGTGTGACTTTTGGACTTGGAGAAGATTATTAAAATTAAATGTTTT
Source organism: Allium cepa (assembly GCA_030765085.1). NCBI lineage: Eukaryota > Viridiplantae > Streptophyta > Magnoliopsida > Asparagales > Amaryllidaceae > Allium > Allium cepa. The sequence continues at coordinate 623,397,941 of CM060942.1, forward strand.
GTGAACCTTAATTCTATAGTTTAAGAATACGAATAATCGACTTAATGTTATCGATTAGTCTTAGTGCTTTTAAGTAATGCTTCTTCGAGTATGGTACAACTCATTGAATAATATGTTTGTGTGGTATTTACTAGCCTATTATCGAATACTTGAATTCCACCATTAGCGAATTCGAGTATGCGGTGCCTAGGTTAAATTCTTGTGATTGCTACTAGGAAGTATTTAACACTTTAGGGTTGTATTCTCTTTTCGAGTTCGGTGGGACTGATAGATTTGTAAGGAAATATAATTCAAGTTTTCTAGTAGTATCCATAATGACTGAGATTTACTAATTTCTAGTAAATACTTGAATTTCACTAGGCAGTATGGGATGTTTTGGTTAAGTTCTCGTGATTACTAAAGGTCATAGTATTTGGCACGTTAGAGTTTACTCTCTTTTAGTGTTTGGCTAGGAGCCGATAGATCCTTAAAAAGTATATTCTTGGATTTTTATATGATCCTTTGTGATCAGAATGAGTTATTATCTTCTCCGGTTTGGTTTTCATAGATTTTGAGATTTTATTTTCACGGTATGGATGATCATTGGCATCTGATTGGTATAAGTGATACCACCTTTTGTTTTCCTATAGTACGAGTACAATCACCGAGAAGATTCTGTATTTGGTTTTCTTGGATTTTGATATATTCTTCTTTGGTTTGGAATTTCTAGGTTTTTGATTTATTCTATGTCTTGCGATTGAATTTTTTTGTGTGTTTTATAATGGATTTGATGATTGTGATTTATTTTGTGTTTTATGAATTTGGTATTCTTATATCTTAAAAATGTAACTATATTTGGACTATTCCCTTGACTTGTTATATATATATATATGTTGTTTGTGTGTCACCTGTATTTATCTATATGTCATATATCCTTGTGTTATATCTTGTTCTTACCCTTTTGGATATTTAGAGATGGTCTAACATGTTTATTTTATAATACTTAGGTCACGATGAGACTTTTCAGGTTACAAAATGAGTAGACCTTTGGATGGTTGTATTAGCAGAATTTTAAACCCTTTTGACTTTTTAGTTTACCTCATTTAGGATTTTGTGTTGTATATGAGATGTATAACTGAGTTATGGATTTGTAACACATGTATATTATATGGGTCTACTATTTTATTTTGTAGATTCATAGTTTGTATATGTATATGAGATTTATTATTCCACCGATCAATGATTTACTATTTTACATGATATACTGTTCTAGTTTTGAAAAAATGATGTGTCTGTTACTTTGAACTAAGATTGTACATGACAAATTTTATTCTAAAGATTTAGTAAAATGGTAAGTATGATGTGTCAGTGCTAGTTTAAAGTTATATTCATATTTGGTCGCACTTAACAAGTCGTATTCTCCATATTATTAGACGGTAATATTTATAATTTTATTTAGTGATATGGGTATAATGGTGAGGTCGTTACAATTCTGATAGTAGTTGCAACAGGTAAGAAAGTTTCATTAACGTCGAAACCATGTTGTTGAGTATATCCCTTAGCCACTGGTCTTGAATTGTATTTTTCTATATTGTCGTATGTGTTTGTCTTGATCTTAATGGTCAATCTGCTTCCCACTATTGTCTTGTTCTTGGGTAAATCAACAAGACTCCTTGTGTTGTTCTTAATTAGTGCTTGATACTCCTCAGCCATCGCATTTATCCACTCTGAAGCTTTGAGAACTCCTTCAAATGTAATTGGCTCCTTATGTCTTTTTCTGATATGTATATTTTTGGCTTGACGGTCCCTCTTTTGGCTCTAGTCATCATACGAGGCCTGCTACTGTAAGTTGATATTGGTTATTGTATGATATGGAGTAGGTGAAGTGAGGCTTAATTGTGAAGATCTGGTACAGAACTTGAGTTCTTAGATGCATTCCCTCTTCGTGATATTCTGTATTCTAACTTCTGCTACTGTTTGAATTAGTGATCATGTTGTTTCTGGTACTTGTTGGTGTTTCTGTTTGTTCTGATTCATCACAGTTGTAAGGTTGACAAGCTTGTTGCATGTTTTTCTCTCTTATGTATACAGGTATGGTTGGTATGTGAGTTGTAGGGTTATGAAGTTTGTTTTCAGCGTTTTCATTCTTGTAGCCAAAAGGAAACACCTCTTCATCAAATATTAAATGTCTAGAGACTATGGTTTTCTCCTTATTAGTAAGGCACTTGTATCCCTTTTGGTTGTCACCACAGTCTAAGAAAGTGCATGGTGATGATCTATAATCAAGCTTGTTCGTATTATATGCTCTTAAATGAGGAAAACATATGCATTTAAAAACCCTAAGCATTCTATAGTCTGGTATATTTCCACATAGGGATCCTAATGGGCTCAGATTTTGGAGAGTTTTTGTTGGAAATTTCTGATGAGGAATACTGCAATTGAAAAATCATAGGGCTAGAACTGAAAAGGCACTACAGCTTGAGCCAAATCATGCTTCTACCACATGTCTACACTTTCTCTCCACCATGCCATTTTGCTTAAAAATTTGAGGGCAAGTCTTCCCATAAAGCATGCCATTGTTGTTGAAAATATCTTTTAGAGTAATGAATTATGTACTTTATATGTTTATAAATTTTAATCCTTTGGTTAAGCTACCTTTCCTTCCTTTTAACAAACTGAATTATTGCATTGCATGCATCTGACTTCTATTTTAAGAAGTAGATACGTGTATCTTGTATATGCATCAATAAAACTTATATAGTATCTAAATCCATGCTTAGGAATCAATGGAGCAAGACCCCATAAATTTAATTCATTGAATTCAAGGATTGATTATATATTGTTTTTAGGGGCATTTTACTATAAGGACAAATTTTGCGGTCCAATTAGTTTCTAGGCCATACATCCACAGAAATTAATTTCAAGGCAAAAATTGAAAGAATAATTACTTTTAAGGACAAAGTCAGCTGTCCAATCACTTTCAAGGACATAATTTCAAAGTTTTTTTGACCTTAGAAACTAATTATTTTGCATTTTGTCCTTAAAAGTAATTATTTCAGTTATGTGTCCTAGAAACTAATTTCACTTGCTAAAGAGGCCCTTGTGGCTAATTTCCACTTGTTTTTAAGTGATCAAAAGATGGTTTATGGCTTTTCCCTATTTGACAATGTGCACATACATTAGGTAATTTAATACAATCATAGAAAATATTAACCTTATTCAATATACATTTCATTGTATTTACATTTGGGTTCCCCATTTTCCTATGCCACAAGTCAAATACATATTTTCTTCTCTCTGAAAGATTGCAATATCTGGTGTTGTCTTTAAAACTTTATTGTGTTCCTATGTTAAATTTGTATAATCCATTATGTATTCCTCCCTATAGTAAAACTTTTTTATGTGAATTATCTTTTACAAAGAAAATGTTAAAATGAAATTCAAAAAACACTTCATTGTCCTTGGCAAATTAGGAAACAGTAACAAGATTCTTTTTAATTTAAGGGACTTTAAGAAAATTCATGAAATATAGAGTTTTATTTTTAGAATTAGATCTAGAACTAATATTAGCATTATTTATATGAGTTATATTTAAAGGAGTTCCATTATCCATATGTGTAGAATTTTAACCTTGGTATGTTGATGCTCCAAGATTCATATTTTGGAGATTGCATGTCACAGGATTTGATGCTCCAAAATCTGGATACCATTCACTGTCTTTGAAATCTTCAATACTTGGTATTTTAGCTTCATTCATTTAGATAAACTGATATTCCTTATTTATTGTTGCTATGAGAGAGTTCACTAACATTTGCATTAATCCGAAAGTTCTTTTGATTTCTAATTCCCGTTGAGTCTTGAGAGGGTGTATAATTGGAGTTGAATCTGTAGCATTTTAAAGCCGTATAGCCAAATTTCTCAAATATTTGGTGTAACAACCCGCATATTTTGCGGTTGTATATTTAAATATTTTATTTGAATATAGCATCAATAGTCGGATTTAAGTACGAAAGGTTACTTTTTGCAAACAGTCAAATTAGGACTCGAGACCACTTCCATTGAGTTCAAAATGGTGTTTGCGGACTTTTTGAGTATAAACATCGATATGTTTGGAGCTAGCTAAAATTTCGACCTTTTCACTTAGGGCTTTGGGTTTGGGTTTCAGCCCATTAACCTAACATATCAACCCAACTCCACTCCACCCCTCTTCATTCCTTCATAATATTTCCTACAACTCAAGCTTTAGAAAAAATGGTGGAGGAGATTGAAAATTAAAATCCTAAGCCCTAGTTTCTTTAGCAAATCCAAGTTTTAGCTCCAAAATCAAAGAGAAGCTTAGGTAAGCATATCCTTCTTCTTCTCCATCTCAATCTCTCTCCAATTTCAGAAATTCCCTATAACCTAATTTGGGAAATTATTACTTATGATCTTAGATTGGAGCTTTTAGAGTTGAGATTGAAGAGTGGTTGATCCTCCTTTATTTTCAAGCTTCTTCTTCATTGTTTTTGTGAAAAAAGTGAGATTTTTATCTCACATATATGTCTATATCTATCTTTATTGTTAGGTATGAATTCGTAACATCTATTTCTTGTCCATTTGCTTTGTATTGAATTGGTTTTATGAATATTCCAATTTTTGGTGATTCGAGTTAAATCTTTAAAAAGCCTAGCTTTAATGTTTGAACATGTTTTTGGGGTGAGTCGAAGATCCTATAGGACCGGTTGTCATGTGGCATAAATCCCTAGTTGCAATTGCTCGATCGATCGGCTCCGTTTGGATTTTTGCCCCTTTGGGGGCTAGGCTGAATATACTGGAATTTCCAGTTCAGTCGACTGAAGCAGAGGGTCAGTCGACTGAACCGAACCCAGGAAATTTCCTGGGCCAGTATCATTCGACTGACACTCTAGGTCAGTCGACTGATCCTGGAAACTGAAAGTTTCCAGGTCTGTTCCAGTCGGTTGACCCCCCTGGTTCAGTCGACTGAATCTGAAAATAGAAAGTTTCCAGGATCTGAGTCAGTCGACTGACCACCCTGGTCCAGTCGACTGAATCTGTTGTATTCACCTATGTTGCATATTTTGTTTGTGTTTCCAATTTTTAATCGATTCTTGTTCCTCCAATTTGTTGTTATCACCTTTGTTGACTTTGATAACTTCTTTTTGGGGATTTCTGGGGAATATCCATTTTGATGGATTTGGTATCGATTTTTATGGATTTGATTCACGTCTTCGTGTGTGAATTTTTGGCGATTGATTGTTTCTACAATCAATTTTGTGACTTGTCACTTTTAAATACAAAGGTATCTATGCCAGTAGTAAATATTCAAACCCTTTTACAAAGATGATTTCAAATCTATTTTTAATACGAAGCTTGTTGATAAAATCGTTTACCAATCTATTAGTATATACAAACCTTTACCTCATTCGTTCGAGAAATCCAATTAAACGACTTAGCAAAACAAGTGGTATGAAACGCTTTCGTTTACTTTGTCGGTTAATTCTTAGATTCGTTCGATTAAAACTCTTGTGACAACTTTCGAATATAGATTTATAGCTTGTTCGTAAATATTTAAGTTAAGCCAGTGGTTATGGGACATGAAGCTAAACTCATCTATTTACTAGCTTAGTGTAATTGACACTTCTTGATGACTGATGATGATCACTTTGTGATTTAGACTAGCAATGTGCGATGTCTCTTTGTCTGCGAGGGAGACTAAACCCCGTTTCTGTGGAGCTTCGGCTCAATTTTGTGGGGTAGCGACCCATGGTCTTCAGACCGTTTTGTGGAGCTTCGGCTCAAAATTGATGGTTAGCAACCATGCAATAGCATTCCGTTTTGTGATACACGTGTTGGTGAGTTTTCATGCACCCGTTTTGTGATAGGCTGCCCCCTTTTGTGATTTCTGGATTTCTAGTTGATGATTTCTAGAATTTGCGATTCACCAGTTTTGTGATTGGCATTGATATACTTGTCAATATTTGTGGTTCGGTGAATAAAATAAAGAATATGACATTCTTTTCTGTGTTTTGGGATTTCTTGAGATGTTGTATGATTTTTGTGTTGTAATGTATACTTATCGCAGTATGGCATTATAGTTATCATATGTTTTTGTCATATCTCTATTTCTATCTCAGCTTATCTGATATTTATAGTTGGACTGATCCGTTTATTATTTTTTATTAATAATACTCGGGTCAGACCGAGATGTTACAAGTGCTTCTGCTTGACTCCTCATCTGGAAGTATTATCCGACTTTTGGCTAACTACATTAGATTGGTAGTTTTTGTTGTTATACATACGAGATAGAGACTCCTTGATGTATACATATTCTTTTGTGTAGAACTTGTATCTATTCTTCTGTGATATTGTGGATCTTGTTTGACCACTTCTCTGATATACACTCCTATGTGTTATATTCATATCTATTTCTGCCTTTGTGATATGGATATCTCTGACTGATTTATGTTTTTTTTATTTCTATATTTGTTTCCGAAGATCACATAGCCACTGTATAGTAGCTTTGAGTTTGTATCTGCATGTCAGATTTCCTCTTGAAATGAAATGCATGTTATACCATCTGACATATCGGTGCTTGCACAAAGCAATTACACGGATGGTCGCTCCTTAACAGCCTTATTCTTCGTGCTAGTTGACAGCATTACGCCGTAGTGTCCTTGGCTAGCGTGAGTATAGAGGTGGGGTGTGACAGCATGGTATCGGAGCCAAACTTCGAAACAATGTAGAATAATTTAACAAGGATCATCGTCCTAAGTCCATCTTAGTAGTCATGCCTTAAGGTTTTATTCGAGTCATTGGACCCGTACAATCCTATTTTCTTTGTGATGCCTTGTTTTATCAATCATTATTGTTTGATATTCATTCTAAGAATAACCTCTTTTTCTTTCTTTCTTTCTTTCTTAAAGAAGAGAAATTGTTAGACCTAGCCGTCCCAGTGCCAGTCAATCAAGTGCTACTCCTCGGGATGGAGTATTTATGTCAGATCAACAGCTTCTTGATCTTGTAAAGACTGCTCAAGCTGTCGGACCCATTCCAGAGCCTACTCACCCAAAATCCGGATTTGCACGCTTGTGTAGTGATTATACCAACTTGGGTGGGAAGACAATCAAGGGTTCTGAAAGCGTTATTGAAGTCCAAGCTTGGCTTAGAACATGCGATCGCATCATTTCTCGCATGAATCTTATTGATCTTCATCGAGCCCAAGTGGCTTCTAGTATGCTCCAAGAAAGAGCAGTAGATTGGTATGAGCTTCTGATTTCTGAAATAGTTGAAGTAGATCTTACTTAGGAGCAATTCTGGAAAAGATTCGAATCAAAGTTTGTGCCGGAAGCAGAAAAAGTGACTTTGGCCAGTCGTTTTATTGACCTTGTTCAAGGTGAATCTTCTTTGGCGGATTATGTCGCATCTTTTGAATCCCTCTCTAAATATGGGGTCGAGTACATTAATACCCCATTGAAGAAAAACCAGAGATTTGTCTATGGCTTGAATAAGAATCTCAAAAAGCCATTACTTCTGAAATTGAAAGTTGCTTTCGACCAGCTTGTTGATATCGCTCTTCGACTTGAAAAGGCAGATAAAGAGAGTGATATTGAAGTTGGGAGTGCCAAACCGAACTTCAACAACAACAAGAAGCGGTCTAATAAGTTCAAAGGTCGTTATCCCAACAAAAAAGAGAAACAAGCAACCCCGGTATCCAAGACTTCTACCACAAGTGGTGGCTAATGCTACAATTGTGGTTCTAAGGACCATTATGCAAATAAGTGTTCAAAGCCCCTTGCTTGTCGCTATTGCAAAAGTTCAGGTCATTATATATTTGCATGTCCTCAACTTCAAAGCAAGAAGGAGGGAAAACTAAATGTGGTGCAAGGCCCTAGTAACACTTCTCGTGGTCAAGGTATTTCTCATTCTATCCTTGATGGCATAAATATGTTTCGTGATCTTCATATTCGAGTTCTTTTTGATACGGATGCATCCCATTCTTTTATATCAAAAGAACTTTTTGATACTTTTTCTTTGAGTGTTATGGCTTTAATGACTTCTTTGAGAATTACGAATCCAGTTAGTGGATCCGCAATACTTAGTTTTCTCTGTAAAGATGTCGAGATTGTTTTATGTGATTATTCTTTTCAAGCCGATTTGCACGTCATGCGCTACTTAGGCTTTGGAATAATTTTGGGAATGGATTGGCTTAACCGTTATGAAGCTCAAATCCTATGTCCTGAGCGGACATAGGATTTCTGTTAAGCAGATTTCTGTTGTTCTTAAAGATTCAGATTCCAACTTGGCAGCATCTTTATATTCTTTAAATCCTCATGATGACCATAATGATGATGAGGAAGATGTCATTTCTCTTATTCGCGTTGTTCGTGAATTTTTCGACATATTTGAGCCCGTTTTAGGATTACCCCCTAAGAAAGCCATTGAGTTCAGAATTAATCTAATTCCTGGAGTTGTACCTATTACCCTTCCTCCTTATCGTATGTCCAATATGAAAATGAAGAGATGCATAGACAAGTATCCAAATTGGAGGCGAAGCAATTTATTCGCTCTAGTTCCTCAATTTGGGGAGCTTCGGCTATTTTTGTGAAGAAATCTGATGGTACACTTAGGCTTTGGTTGACTACCGCAAGCTTAATGATCTCACTATCAAGAATAAATATCCTTTACCTCGGATTGATGATTTATTTGATCAACTTAGTGGTGCTAGAGTCTTTTCACAGTTAGACTTAGCAACCGGCTTTCATCAGCTTCGTATTACAAAGGATAGTATTCCTTTGACGTCGTTCCGTACTCGTTATGGATCTTATGAATGGCTTGTTATGCCATTTGGTTTAACGAATGCTCCAGCTTATTTTGTTGACCTTATAAATCGAGTTTCCAAAGACTTCCTTGACTGGTTTTTTCTCATCTTTATAGATGATATTCTTTTTTATTCTAAAACCGAGGAAGAGCATGAAAAGCATCTTCGGATTGTGTTGGAAACTCTTAGGAGCAATCAATTGCAAGAAAATTTTTCTAAGTGCCACTTTTGGCAATCTCGTGTGAAATTTCTTGGTCATATCATTTCTGAATCCAGAATTTCCATGGATCCTTCAAAGATTGAAGTGATTCAAAATTGGAAGAGACCGGAGAGTGTTACGGAAATTAGTAGCTTTCTTGGGTTGGCGGGTTATTCCCATCTTTTCATAAAAGACTTTTCAAAAATTTCTGTGCCTCTTACTAGTTTGACAAAGAAAGGAGTTAAATACATTTGGTCGGAAAAATGTGAAGCTTCTTTTAAGAAATTAAAATAACTCCTTTCCGTGGTTTATATTCTTGTGATTCCCGAAGGAAACCAAGATTTTATTGTTTATACTGATGCTAGTCGTGTTGGTTTGGGAGCCGTTCTTATGCAAAGGGATCGTGTTATTGCTTATGCTTCTAGGCAATTAAAGCCAACCGAGACTAGATATGCCACACATGATTTAGAACTCGCGGCTATTGTTTTCGCGCTTAGAATTTGGCGCCATTATCTTTTGCGAGAAAAATTTATTCTCTACACCGATCATAAATCTATGAAGTATTTATTTTCTCAAAAGGAACTTAATTTGCTTCAACAGCGTTGGCTCGAATTTCTTGCATCTTATGATCTTGATATTCTTTACACTCTCGGAATGGGGAATCGTGTTGTTGATGCCCTTAGTCGTAAGCAACAAGCGGTTGTTTCTATGTGATATCCAAATGGAATGATCTCAGGATTTTGTTGCGAGATTTGAGATCATGAATCCGGATTATGTTCATCTCTTGTTTTATGTAGCTTTGAGGCTCATCCTTCTCCTTTAGACCGCATTCTTGAAGCTCAAAAGCTAGATTCCTAATTGGCTCTTCATAGCAAAGTTGTAGGGATAAAATTAATAGTGAAGGTTTGAAAGACTTTGATATTGATGCTCATGGCGGCATTCGAAAATTTGGTAGACTTATCGTGCCAAACATTAGTGATCTTCGTAAAGACATTTTAGAAGACTCTCATCGTTCTAAATTTACCATTCATCTCGGTAGTAGTAAAATGTACGCAGATATGAAGCGACTTTATTATTAGGATGGAATGAAATCCGATATTGCTATCTTTGTTAAGCATTGTCTGACTTGCCAACTCGTTAAGGCCGAGCATCAAAGGCCCGATGGGTTATTACAACCTTTGGACATTCCAATTTGGAAGTGGGACCAAATTTCCATAGATTTTATTGACGGTCTTTCCCATTCTCGTTCGGATCATGATAGCCTATGGGTGATAGTTGATAGACTTACAAAATCCGTCCATTTTATTCCCGTTGGGTCCAATCGGACCGTACCTCTTTTGGCCAAACTCTTTATTAAAGAAATTGTTAAATTGCATGGAGTCCCTACTTCTATTGTAAGCGATCGTGATCCATTGTTTACTAGTGGATTTTGGAAGAGTCTTCAAAAAGCTTTGGGAATAAAGCTTAATTTTAGCACCGCTTATCACCCTTAGTTCGATGGACAAACCGTGTGTGTGAATCAAACTCTTGAAGATCTTCTTCGTGCATGCGTTCTTGATTTTGGTGGAAGTTGGGAAGATCACATTTCTCTTGTTGAGTTTTCCTATAATAATAGCCTCCAATCTAGTATTGGTATGGCACCTTTTGAGGCACTCTATGGAACGCCATGTCGATCTCCTTCTTGTTGGCTTAAGGACGGTGAGAAGCTGGTTTTAGATCCATACTTTATTCGTGATTCCACAGAAAAGATTGACCTTATTCGCCATAGGATGAAAGAAGCTCAAAGTAGACAAAAATCCTATGCCGATAACCGGAGAAGAAAATTAGAATTTTCTGCAGGAGATTTGGTGTTTATTCGTGTTTCACCTATGAAGGGTGTTGCGCGTTTCAGTCGATCGGAAAAATTAGCGCCTCGATATATTGGTCCATTTCCCATCACCGAACGTATTGGTTCCATGACTTATCACCTTTTATTACCGGCTCAGTTTTCTTCTATTCATAACGTGTTTCACGTTTCTCAACTAAGGAAATGCCTTAGGGATTCCGGTTCTATTCTTGAGCCCGGTGTTGTGGAAGAAATTGAAGTTTCGCCTAATTTGACTTATGAGCAGCATCTTATTCGTATCATCGCATCTGAGTTAAAACACCTTCAAAATAAAGATGTCCCACTAGTGAAAGTTCAATGGTCCTCAAATCCTAAGAATTGTTCTTGGGAATCTAGAGAATTCATCGAGCGAACACATCCGGACTTACTCTCTCGTGCTCTTTGAGGTGAACTTCTTATTTCAAATTTCTTTTATGTTGATATGCTTTTATGGTTGTTACTTTTTATATTTTCTTCTTAAAGTATTGCGAGGACGCAATTTCTTTAAGGAGGGGAGTCTGTAACAACCCGCATATTTTACGATTGTATACTTAAATATTTTATTTAAATATAACATAGTCAGTCGGATTTAAGTTCAAAAGGTTACTTTTTGCAAACAGTCAAATTAGGACTCGATACCACTTCCATTGAGTTCAAAATGGCATTTGCGACCTTTTTGAGTATAAACATCGATATGTTTGGAGCTAGCTAAAATTTCGACTTTTTCACTTAGGGATTTGGATTTGGGTTTCAGCCTATTAACCTAACATATCAACCCAACTCCACTCCACCCCTCTTCATTCCTTCATAATATTTCCTACAACTCAAGCTTTAGCAAAAATGGTGGAGTAGATTGGAAATTAAAATCCTAAGCCCTAGTTTCTTTAGCAAATCCAAGTTTTAGCTCCAAAATCAAAGAGAAGCTTAGGTAAGCATCTCCTTCTTCTTCTCCATCTCAATCTCTCTCCAATTTCAGAAATTCCCTATAACCTAATTTGGAAAATTATTGCTTATGATCTTAGATTGGAGCTTTTAGAGTTGAGATTGAAGAGTGGTTGATCCTCCTTTGTTTTCAAGCTTCTTCTTCATTGTTTATGTGAAAAAGGTGAGATTTTTATCTCACATTTATGTCTATATCTATTTTTGTTGTTAGGTATGAATTCCTAACATGTATTTCTTGTCCATTTGCTTTGGATTGAGTTGGTCTTTATGAATATTCCAATTTTTGTAGATTTGAAGTTAAATCTTTAAAAAGCCTAGCTTTAATGCTTGAACATGTTTTTGGGGTGAGTCGAAGAGCCTATAGGACTGGGTTGTCATGTGACATAAATCCTTAGTTACAATTGCTCGATCTATCGGCTCCGTTTGGATTTTTGCCTCTTTGGGGGCTAGGCTGAATATACTAGAATTTCCAGTTTGTTCGACTGAACCAGAGGGTCGGTCGACTGAACTAGAGGGTCGGTCGACTGAACCAGAGGGTCAGTCGACTGAACCGAACCTAGGAAATTTCCTGGGCCAGTAGCAATCGACTGACGCTCTGGTTCAGTCGACTGATCCTGGAAGCTGAAAGTTTCCAGGTCTGTACCAGTCGACTGACCACCCTGGTTCAGTTGAGTGAACCTAGAAACAGAAAGTTTTCAGGATCTGAGTCAGTCGACTGACCACCCTGGTCCAGTTGATTGAATCTGTTGTTTTCGCCTATGTTGCCTATTTTGTTTGTGTTTCCAATTTCTAATCGATCTTGTTTCTCTAATTTGTTATTATCACCTTTGTTGACTTTGATAACTTCTTTTTTGAGATTTCTGGGGAATATCCATTTTGATGGATTCGGTATCGATTTTTATGGATTTGATTCACGTCTTCGTATGTGAATTTTTGGTGATTGATTGTTTCTACAATCAATTTTGTGACTTGTCACTTTTAAATACAAAGGTTTCTATACTAGTAGTAAATATTCAAACTCTTTTACAAAGATGATTTCAACTCTATTTTTAATACAAAGCTTGTTTATAAAACCGTTTACCAATCTATTAGTATATACAAACCTTTACCTCATTCGTTCGAGAAATCCAATTAAGCGACTTAGCAAAGTAAGTAGTATGAAACGCTTTCGTTTACTTTGTCGGTTAATTCATAGACTCGTTCGATTGAAACTCTTGTGACAACTTTCAAGTGGAGATTTACAGTTTGTTCGTAAATATTTAAGTTAAGCCAGTGGTTATAGGATATGAAGCTAAACTCATCTATTTACTAGCTTAGTGTAATTGACACTTCTTGATGATCGATGATGATCATTTTATGATTTAGACTAGCAATGTGCGATGTCTCTTTGCCTGCGAGGGAGATTAAACCCCGTTTTTGTGGAGCTTCAGCTCACTTTTGTGGGGTAGTGACCCATGGTCTTTAGACCGTTTTATAGAGCTTCGGCTCAAAATTAATGATTAGCAACCATGGAATAGCGTTCCGTTTTGTGATGCACGTGTTGGTGAGTTTTCATGCTCTCGTTTTGTGATAGGCCTCCCCTTTTTGTGATTTTTGGATTTCTTTCTAGAATTTGTGATTCACCAATTTTGTGACTGGCATTGATATGCTTGTCAATATTTGTGGTTTGATGAATAAAATAAAGAATATGACATACTTTTCTGTGTTTTGGGATTTCTTGAGATGTTGTATGATTTTTATGTTGTCTAATGTATACTTATCGCAGAATGGCATTATAGTTATCATACGTTTTTGTCATATCTCTATTTCTATCTCAGCTTATCCGATATTTATAGCTAGACTGATCGGTTTATTATTTTCTTATTAAAAAATACTCGGGTCACACCGAGATGTTACAGGTGCTTCTGCTTGACTCCTCATCTGGAAGTATTATCTAACTTTTGGCTAACTACATTAGATTGGTAGTTTTTGTTGTTATACATACGAGATAGAGACTCCTTGATGTATACATATTCTTTTATGTAGCACCTGTATCTATTCTTCTATGATATTGTGGATCTTGTTTGACCACTACTCTGATATACACTCCTATGTGTTATATTCATATCTATTTCCGCCTTTATGATATGGATATATGTGACTGATTTATGTTATGTTTGTTTCTATATTTGTTTCGCAAGACCACATAGCCACTGTGTAGTAGCTTTGAGTTTGTATCGGCATGTCGGATTTCCTCTTGAAATGAAATGCATGTTATACTATCTGACATATCGGTGCTCGCACAAAGCAATTACACGCATGGTCGCTCCTCAACAGCCTTATTCTTCGTGCTAGTTGACGGCATTACTCCGTAGTGTCCTTGGCTAGCGTGAGTATAGAGGTGGGGCGTGACATTTGGCATCTTGAATTTTTATTTCCAAACCTTTCTCTTCATCTACTTCTGCCTGGAAAGCCCCTCGGTTGTTGTAGTAGTTTCTTAGATTCGTAAAAGTAATTTGTGATTATGATATAGTGAGTTGATGAAAATGTTGCTTGATCTTGTTTTGAGGACAGAAGAAAGATAGTAATCTTTATTACTGACTGAATATAATGCTGAGTGCAATTGATTGTATTATATAAAAGTGTATGCAAAGTGGGCTGAGATAAAACCAGCCCATATAACATAAAATAGCTTTGAGAAACAATGGTTGAGATTTCTCTATGGTAATGAATGGCTGAGATGATGATCTCCTATCATATATACGCGGATCACCAAGTGAGGCTGTTGTCTTTCTTCATTACTCATCTTCGTTAATTCGCCCCTCGAACCCTAGCCCTATTTTAGGGTTAGGGTTTGAGAAAATGTTAGCCAAATCACTGTTTTCAGTAGAAATTGTAGAAAAAATTCATAGATTTTAGTTACTCCATTATGCCTCCTACTACGCTCTTTCCTGATTTAAGTTGCTGTTGAGATTTTGGAGAGTCTTGAGTCATATAGAGTCAAATCGTAAGAAAGTTGATGACTTTGTGATACCCTCTTCTTTCGACTTTCCGTTTGAGGAGAGCGTGCCATTTTTATATCTGAATTGATTAGATCTGAGTTTGCTCCTTTGAGACTTTGATCTATCTTGCTTCAAATTGAAATGAAGTTGTGCTTTCTCTGATTGTTTAACTTGATAAGGATGCATCTGGCTTTGCTTGACTGAAGCTTGATTTTCTACAACTCCAAGGTCATTTTTGAATTGTAGAAAATTCCTTTTCGATGGTGATTTGGTAAGCGTGTCTACCATCTAGTAAGTGGCAGGCAAGTGGTTTACTTGTAGATCTCCTTTGAGTACTTGGTCTCGAACAAAATGCAAGTCTATTTCAATGATTTTGGTTCTTGAACGTAGTATAGGATTTGCAGTCATGTAAACAGCACTCTGATTGTTGCACCATAATGTTGCTTTGATGTTTTCATCTAGTTTTAATTCTTTTATAATTGATTGTAACTACATTGTTTCTGCTGTTACACTTGCTATGCTTCTATATTCTGCTTCAGTGCTAGATCTAGAGATAGTAGATTGCTTTTTTGAACTCCATGATATTAAGTTGCCTCCAACGAATATGCAATATCCTGTAAATGATTTTCTGTCATCTGGATCAGTAGCCCAATCTGAGTTTGCATATCCTATGATGTTAAGATTTCTGCTTGCTTTGAATGCCAGTCCCTGATTGATTATTCCCTTTAGATATCTCAGAATCCTCTTCACAGCTTTCCAGTGCTCATCTAGTGGATTCTGCATAAATTGAGAAAGTTTGTTAACACCGAAAGCAATATCAGTGGCATACTATAATGCCCCTATAATACTTCTATATTGTTTAATATTATTTATGGCTTCTCCCCTGTTCTTTGATAAATTTTGATTGCTGATCATGGGAGTAGACATGGGTTTAGCTTCTTTTATTTTTGTTTTGAAAAGCAGTTCTGATATGTACTTTCTACATAAAATGATTTCTTGAATTTAATATCTTGTGTACTTCAATTCCTAGAAAGTAATTGAGATGTCCTAGATCTTTGATTGAGAACTGCTTGTTCAGGTAGCATATGACTTGATTGATCTCATCCTAGTTGTTACCCGTAACAATTAAATCATCAACGTAGATTAATATGTAAATGATTGAGGATGAGTTACTTTTAGTGAACAATGAGGTGTCTGATTTGATAGACTGATATCCTATTGACATTAGTGTTGATTTTAGTCTATCAAACCATACTCTTGGGTCTTATTTTAGCCCATATATGGCCTTGCTTAGTTTACACACAAGACATGAGTCTTATTCATATCCAGGTGGTTGTATCATATAAATTTCTTCTTCTAATGTGTCATTTAAGAAGGCATTGTTAACATCCAATTGCCTTATTGTAGCGATCCCGGATTTTTACTAAGTTTAAATTGATAATTAATTTAATTTTTGAATAAAAATGGTGAAATTAATTGGTAATTAATATAAGATTCTAGTTAAATTATGAATTAATTGAGAATTAATCTGGATATTTGAAAATAAATATGTATATAAAATAGAATTTGAAATTGGGATGTAAATTTAAATATCTTAGAAAATAAATTTGTATTTAGATTTTGGATATGATTAAATTAGATGTGCCTTTATTTATACAAATGAATTTTTTTTGAAAGTTATATTTTGAAATTGATATAAAATAACTTTCAAAGCAATGTTTAAAGTTAAATTCTATATATTATAATATAAAATATGTTTGTTTATTTTATTAAAATATAATTAAGTTTTAAAAGACGATTTCTTTAAAAATTAAATATCTATATATATATATATAGGAATGCAAAATGTAAAAGAAATAAAATGTAAATATATGTATATAAAGAAATAAGACAATAAGTATGTAACTTAAAATAAATGTTTAAGCTAGAAATAAATTAGACAAATTTAAACAACATATTAAAATATATATTTGTTTATATTATAAAGTAATAAGATAAAGAAGATATATAGTCAAGTATAGTTAGGAAAATAATTAATAATAATAATAAAATATAAATACTAAAGCAAAACATGACAAGTTGTGTATGCAAGAAAATAAAAGTAAGAAAAAATAATTATGTACAAACAAATAAAATATAAATATGCTCAAATATGAAACAAGTAAACATGTATATGAAGCTTGCATAAGAAGACAGTCATATATTTCAAGTACGTAGATTTAAAATAAAATAAAAACAAGACAAATAACATTAATGCAAGCCACCACAATATCATATCAGCCGAAATCTTGTTTGGTTAAAGTAAGAAAAAAAATCTTTAGTCAAACCTAAAACAAGAAACAAAAAGAAAAATCTTTGGTCTGGTATTGTGCAAAACAAAATAATCACCCTGTAAGCTCATTCAGCCTGCATGCTATCTTCTTATATACACCATCTTCTTCTTTCCTTCATCAATCTAAAACCTGAGTATTAATAAAAGGGAAAAAAGAAAGAAAAACCATCATTATTTTTCACAAAACCAAACATCCTTCAAGATCAAAAGCAGGGAGGAGTTACAGGAAATTCAAACTACAGTTTTTCAACACTTCAGAAGTGTTCTCTGTTCATTCTGGAAGACAACTGTGAGTAACATCAAAAATTAAAATGGTTTAAATATATGGTTATGTTGCATGCTTATCTCTTAAATTTAATTTGTTTGTAAGTATATTTATTTTAGCATATCTCTGTGTATATGTTGTAGTCCCTGTGTTTGTACTGTTTTAGTTTTCAAGCTTGTGTTTGATTCAAAAAATTTTCATTCCTTGATCTGATAACTTTTAGGACTTAGAATACAAATAAAAATTGTTTGTTTCATCCTAGATTAGAGTTTAAATTTTATTTAAGCTAAAACAATTTTGTTAATTGCTCTGGAAACCAAAAGAACAGAGCAAAATTCTAAAATGGTTAAAATTTCAGTTTCTTAATTTATAAATTCAGGTAGGTAACTTGAATTCGTATGCTATAATAGGATTTTTAAAGCTAAAATCACAATTTTCAGAGCTAGGATTTAAGAGCAGTTTGGGTTTGTTCGAATTGAGCATTTCGAGTCGTCTCAGGTGATCTTCATGGTCAGAGGGGTCGAGCTTCCTCCTGAAGGTGGAGGAATGATCAGAGGTTATGGAAAAAATAGTGTGATGGGTGGTAGATGAATGTGGTGGAAGCGGCGAGCATTTTAAGTTTTTTTGACCTAGTTCTGTGGTGGTTATGTTTCTGGCTTCATTCGTCATCTGTAAGCGATCGAGTTCAACGTGTTTTTGGGGATTGGTAGAAGGGTGGTAGTCGAAGCCATAGCCGGTGGTGATAGCTCTCAGGTGGTCGGAATTGGGAGTACGGCGAAGTTCCAGGTTTTGGTGGTGGTGGGTATTCTTGTTCCAGGTTTGGGTTTTAAAACTCGATTTTTTATTCGAAAAGATGAAGGAGTTTTGGCGATCTAGGATGGATGCGTGGATGGTCGTCGACTTGTTCGATGACGCAGCGTTGACCGGAGGTGATGGCGGTGCCGTGCACGTGCACGAGTTTATGGTTACCTGGAAATTTGATAGCTTGAGGGGTTTAAGGGTGCTCTTGCGTGTTTAACTCGAGTTTTATTTGAAGCATGGCGATGTTTGGCTCGTGTTAAGTTAGGGTTGAACTCGAAGTAAAGAAAAGTTGCCTCGTGTTGTTTTGTTTGCTACAGGTTATAGAAAACCTGACAGTTAAAATTGAATTTAAAGCAAATTTAAATAGAACTTAAATGGTGAGATTGATTTAAAAAACAACTTTAAATCTAGATGAAGTTAGATTCAAAATGGCTTTGAAGTCTTAAAGTTTTAAAAATAATTAAAAAGAGGGTTTTCGGTTTTAAAAACAAACTTGGCAGTTTTTTTTCTAGATTTTAAAATTTAATTTAAAATTTGAAACCAGAATTTAAACTGGGTTTAAATTCAAAAGTTAAGCTTAGTTTTCAAATAAGCTTTTGAATCTTAAGCTTTTAAAATGAATTGGGATTTTAAATCAAGAATTTGAAATCAAGTTTTTAAAAGCAAGTTTAAATCAATGTTTTGAATCAAAATTTTGAAGCCAAGTTTAATCCAATGTTTAGATATGGATTCAAATTTCTTGAATTCAAATCTTTGATATAAATCAGTTTTTAAATCTGATGGTTTTAAACAAGTTTAAATCAAATAGCTTTTTAAAAGTAATTTGTTTTCAAATAAATATTTGAATTGGATTTTGATAAAGTTCTTTTATAAAGAGACTTTTGAATTGAAAAGTTAAATAATTTGTTTTAACTTGAACTTGCAAGTTAAAATGTAATGTATTTTAAAGCTTAAATTTTTAAACAAAAAAATTTAAGTAATTTAGTTAGAACTTTTCTTATATAGGTTTATAAGTTGATATTTAAATTTGGTTAATATTTAAATATATGATCATTTTAAATCTTAAATTCAAAATGAAATTTGAATCTAAATTTAGAAGTGTAATGTTTTAAATACAATTTAATATTAATGAAGTCATTAATAAAGAATTGGATTACCTTAGAGATAATTAAGGTATTAAAATGAATTAATGAATAAGATAATTAAGGAATGACTTAATTATTTAATTTATAAATTAATGATTTAGATTAATTTATAATTAGAGATTAATTAGCAAAGTAATTAAAGAATTGTTATTAGTTAATAAAGGTCATTAACTAAGATTATTTAAATAATTAATTAATGTGATTAATTTTAACAATTAATTAGATTAATTAATTAATGATAATCATTTATGAAATTGTGTAAGTATAATTACTTTATGAAAGTAATTAAGAAGTTAATTGCTCATTGTAATTAATTGAGTTTAATTTGATTGATTTAAGTTAATTGTCAAATGTTGTGCACTAGATTAGTATTTCTATTATGATACTGTGTGATGTGAATTGCCTTGTGCTGAACTGTGATTTATGATTTGTTTCTATATGTTTGTGAAAACCCTTTTTGCCCGTAAACGGCATTTAAATTTCGATGCGACGGGGAGTCGGATTCCAATTGGTTATCCAAAACTCACATCAAATCGTAATGGTGAATCTTTGTGATTGATGAATTTACTTTATCTGTGTTGATTGATGATGTTGCACTATTGTGTGAAACCCCTGGACTACACCATACACACACAAATATGGATTGCACGTGGAAATTGGTTAAGTCGTAGATTTTTGAAATAGTTTGAATTCCAATTTTTAAATCCAAACAATTTTTGAAATGGATTGGGATTAAAGTAAAAAGTTTTTGAAACGGAATTTCAAAGATAAAATTTATTTTTGAGTAACTTAATAAAGCCTTGAAGTTTAAATAATTTGATTTAAATTTAAATTCAAAATTTGAAACTGAATTCTATGATTTGAAACTAGGGACTAAAGATGTTATACAAGTTTATATGGGTTAAACCATTTTGAAGGTATTGATTTGGGAATTTGAATTTATATTCAAAGGCTTTAACTCGTGCAAATATAATTGGATTCTTCCAAAACGAAAACTGTTTGTTTTCAAATAATAAAAGCTTTCACATAAGAAATGAACATCCAATTTGTGTTAAAAGGAATTTCGAGTTTGAAATGAAAAAGGTTTCCAAGTTATGGAAACGGTTTGAAAGCTATAAGTTAAATCTTTGATTTAAAGATTTAATGAGTTAATCCAATCGAAATGGAAATTGTTTTGAAATCCAGGAATGGATCTTTGTGAAACCGGGTGAACTTTGTAAATAAATCTTTTTATTTAAAAGTATTTAAAATGGTAATTTGTTTAACCATTTGAGAAAAAGGTTTTGGATTTTATAAGTCGTGACTTAACTGAAATCCCATTATCCATATATTTTTAAATATTATGCTCAATATTCGGTTTAGCCGAGAGAGGACCTTGTGTCATATAACCCATTCCGAATAATGATACGTCGTTATGGATAACATTTGAAGACCGGTGGTGAAGACCGGGTATTTTCGAAAATGAAAGGATAACCCGTCGGTTTTCTCTGCACTGAGTCACGCCGGTATAGAGATTTCTTAAGTGATGGGAAATCCGATCGGGATTGTGAATACCCGGATTTGCAAGGGCTTCTTCGGAAGTGCCTTCGGCTCTGTTCGAACCCGGAACAAACTTGTATGGTTGTATGTCTGACGCTACACTTTGAGATATAAAGCAGATTTCTTTCAAATACATATCTGTTGGTGGCGGAGAATTTATTCTCTTAGCTTAACACCCTTCTCTGAGACGTACGAGCTCAGAGGTTATGTAATTGAAGTTTATCGGTGATATATTCCCAATTTGGTAGTGTGGCATGCTGAGTGCTGCTGTGTGTTGATGATCATTTATGATCAAAGCATGGCTTTAGTGTAAAGACGAGACTTGCTTGTCTAGGTGACACGTGATGGGGGGTTCTCACTTTTTTTTAGGTGGCGAGCATGAGACTCTTACCCCCACACGTCCTCTTTAAGGGGTTGGTTAGGTGTAAGCTGTGACAGTCGAAAAGCTGGCCGTAAAAGCAAGTCTGGGGTACCAGTGTGAGCCACGGCAGGGCTTGGATGGTTGAAAAGCCTACCAGTCGAGATTGGCCTCTGTCGATGGTTGAAAAGCTTAGACTATTACATTTGGTATCAGAGCTGAGGGTTGAAACTTTAGCTCAGGAGTATAACACATTAAGTAGCTCATTAGAGATAGGGTGAAGTATACCCTAGAATGAGTATATCCCTAAGATATCCGTTCGAATGTCTCAGTAAATTCTCTTACTATCCACTGATAGTAAGTATAAGGGCAAGAAGAAAACGAGATAGGGGACAAGGGAGTACCACCACAAATGGTCAATACCCTGCAACAGTGGAAACAATTTTCACTATCAATCTTCTTTGATTCGTCTTCCCGAATTCTTTTGGTTGCTTCGTGGCAGCTGCGAGAAGAAGTTTCGGTGTGATGGTGGCCCTACGCATCGTTGTAAGGAATCCTTACTTCGTATCTTCATCGGTTTCTTATCAGCTTTTCGATTTAAACTTTAATGAATTTGAAATTTGAAATTTAAATTAAATAAATTGTTTAACAAATATAAGGCTAAATTTGAATTGAATCGATAAAACGATTTCGTTTAAAACCGAATTTGAAATTCTATTATAATTTCTTGGGTAGATCGAAATCCAAAGAGGGACAAGTTGGTATATACTTTGGGGTATTCCGAGTTGAGTTGGAATCCATATCTTGTGTTTGAGAAATTGTAGAAGATTGAATCTATCTATCTATTCTCTTGGGTCCTGATATATTCTACGAACGGTTAGTTATCCATCGGACCAACCAGTTGTAACGACCCGTAGATTTTATTAGTTTTAAATGGTTTTATTTAACGTAATTAATTGAAACTTTTGAGAAATTTTATAATAATATTTTGAAATAAAAATTTAATATTTGGATTTCATCTAATTAATCATAGTAGATTTTAAATTTTCAATTTATTTTATCAAAGTTTATTTCATTGTTAAATTCTATTAAATTCAAGCTAGCTAATAATTGCTGACAATAAAATATTTTTCAAACCTGAATATTTTTGCATAGGAAAATTCTAAATCATCTTTTGACTGAGAAGTCATTTTTCGTTTTTCCAAATTCGGGATTCTTTAGCTCCGTCGATCTTATTTTTCTGTGTTTGCTGCACTTTCTCTTAATAGAAAATTCAAAATTTTATAATTCATTTGTACCACTGGTATCTATATACCGTTTTGATCGTCTCGTCGTGCTGATCTCAGCGGTATATTTATTTCTGTATTTTGAAATCCGGTGCACAACGGAACCAATAAATTGTTCGTTGTAGCGGTACCTTTAATTGTGACTTTATTTCTTTCCCGCGGTTTCAAATATTGAAGCTTGCTGCACACACTAATATTTATTGCTTTAACTTCTTACCGGATTTTAAGGAAGTGACCGTTGCGATTTTATCAACTCTTTTATTCAAGCTTTTCCATCTTTTCTTTCCTCTCTCCGCTAAAATCAGGGGACTGGACAGTTATAATTATTTTTAGGTCCATTTAAATTTCCACCAGTTAAAAGAAAGATTTTAATTAAAACAGTAGCTTACCTTGGTTACTCCTTGATTCACGTCCAACTGCCTTCTATTCCAAATTTGATCCAATAAAACAGCCACTAATGTTTATTTCCAGCTGTTACAATGCATTTATGACTGTCTTTATTTCCATCAGTTTCGAAATTTGAAAATTTTATACGTTGCATTTATTGAATTTTTAACGGTTCTTTTGACTTTATAACTTTCCCTTTTGCTTTAATTGGTTTCCTGGATTCACGGGCTTAAATTTGCTTTAACTTCTCTGCAACGTATGAAGTTGATATTATACTTATTATTACCTTTCTATTTATATATATTCGTTTGCAACTTTCTATTCCTCACGCAAATTTTGCCTTAGCCTTTGAAGTTGCATTCGAAATTTATACTGCTCCTACCTTCCTTTGGCTGTCATCCTCCTTTCTCACTTTCTCCTCCATCCTCTTTTGCATGACCCGAACCGCCCTTCCCCTCTTTAGAGGAAAAAAAAATCAAATCATCATGGAAGGCAAATAATAATTTTATTTGTTTGCTGAAGCCTCACCTTCCCTTGCCTTGCCCGCCTCCATGCGCATGTACCCATCGCCAGCACTTCACCTTCCCATGCACACGACCCCTCACCAACCAGATCCGCCACTTGCCGCCTTAGCTTACTCCATACTCGACCTCGCCTCCCACCGAAATCACCACCTCCTGAATCCCCGA
Source organism: Allium cepa (assembly GCA_030765085.1). Taxonomy (NCBI): domain Eukaryota; kingdom Viridiplantae; phylum Streptophyta; class Magnoliopsida; order Asparagales; family Amaryllidaceae; genus Allium; species Allium cepa. The sequence continues at coordinate 623,421,526 of CM060942.1, forward strand.
CCCGACCGACCTCCACCACCCCGAGCGCATCTCCACGCATCACCCAGAGCCGACCACCGAGATTCCCCCCTTCCTCTAGCCGCCTCCCATTTTCCTAGCAAACTTGCTTCGTCAACCCATAGCCACTCGACCCGCCTGGTTCCCGGACCCGACCATAACCCACGACCGGCCTGCCTCGTATCTTCTCCTCCTCCCGCGCACCCCCACCTTCACTTTGTGTCGTAGCCTCACTTTTCTGCTTCCCTGCTCGTTCAGTGGTAATATATTTGTATTTATATATATGCTGTTATATTCGTATAATAATATGCTTACTTATTTAGTTATTTATATATGTTAGTTACATGTATATTGGTATGCATATAAAACGTTGTTCAAGAAATGTTTTTGTTGGTCTGCATAGGGTATAAACGTGTTTTGTACACGTAAGTATATAAGAGTATTCCTACTTCTTGTACCCTGTTTTTAAGTTTGCATGTATATTTGTTTAATATGTTAGTAATTAATATACTATAGTATATATGCTGTGAAATGATTTATTTGTTTTGTTTCGTTCGTGGTCTGTTGACCATATGCCGAGTATAATTATAAGAGTAAGTAAGTTATTTTAATCAGTATATATATTTTAAATTGTATATTGTTAGTTATATTTTTATGTATATATTATTTATGTACGCAAGTATTTTTAAAATGTAAGTATTTATATATATAGATAATTTGTTTCTAGTTTTATAAATGCTAATATATATATAAAGTATATATGAGTTTATATGGGATTTCATATATGGATATTTTTAAATGAACATACAGTATAGGTAAGTATTGGGCATTTTATTAAGCATACATTCGGTTTTGTGAACATGGATGTTTTATTTTAATACGTGAGTTTAATTTAAAGCCATCATTTTGAAAATATAAGTAAATTTATATATATATCAAATTTAATATATATAGTTTTATATAAGTTCGCCTATATCAATATCTGCATCGTCCCAGTTCTGATTTATTTCATCTGTTCGCATTATCAGCTTACCCATAAAATTTGTGCCAATATCATCTTTGCTTTGGAATTCGTAGCTTACCCTGTTGTCTATCCTCTCTAGCCTCGAAAGGTGAGTAATCACTCACGATTAACATTCCTGTATTTATTAAATTCAATTTCAATTGAAACAACAATTGAAATATACTGCTTTTAGTTATTTAAACTGCTTTATTTTATATGCTATTATCTGCAACTGTTCACTTATGGGATATGACACCATATCCTATTGTTTATATTTATTTTGATGATATATGCCCGTTGTTATTATTATTTCCATATCTGTTGTCACTCTGCAAGTTCCCTGTTAGTATAGAAATCACTATGGGTTGAAATGATACATACTCGAACAGACTTTAGAATAGGAGAAAATCGTTATGGGTTGAAATGATAAACCCAAGCGATTTTCATTTAATTGAATTTGGAATTTACGGATTGAAATAATATCCACTCGTATATATTTAGTGTATGGATTGAAATAATAAATATCCGTAGCACTTGACTATATGATAGGAAATATATACAGACACCGTTGGTCCATATAAATATTTGAAAATAAATTTCTACAGTTCCAAAAGAAACATATAGGAATAAATAAATATTGGTTCTTAAAATATTATATATAAAGGGAAACTTTATATATAGATTTAATAATAAATTTATTGCGATTGATTTAATCCATAGAATATGTTTAAGTATTATTTAAGATTTATATTTCAAAAATTTACCGTTGTAAAAATTTGAATAATTAAGATTGGGAGATAAATTGGGTTTATTAAAAATGGTATTTAAATAAGGATTTATTTAATTAAATCAATTTGAAATTATTAAATGGGAAATTTAAGGGTATAATTTTGTAACTGGATTTCTGATGTAAGTGATTTAATGAATATTTCACGTTTAAATAAATTAAAGAAAATATTGAGTAAAATGTAATTAAGTTTACTTACATGATATTGAATCTAATAAGGGAGTATTTCAACACTAAATAATAATAAGAATAAAGCGAGATCTATATGAAACTGTTATATTGAACATTTAAATATTTAAGCCTTGAACTATATTGGAATTTAAATGGTTTATTTAGAGATTCGGATCTGTATTTGAAATCAATATAGTTGAACTTATTATTTAGAAACTAAATTGAATCAAGCGAAAATTTAGGTTGAATCAATATAGTTGAATTTATTATTTAGAAAACTAAACTGAATAAAATTTAGTTGAAACATTGAATACTTAAAGTTGAAATATATTGAATTTTAAAGGGGTATTTGTGATTATAAATCCGAATTTGAGATCGATAAAATTTAAGTGGTTATTTTAGAATTTGAGTTGAATTTAAATTGATAAATTGAGATTGAATTAATTTAAATGGGAAGGTCGGGTTGATGTTGAAACAATTTGTTAAGTTGAGGGAATTGAAAATATTTTACGGTATAAATTATTTAATATATCTAAATACTATTTTGGAATATAGCTATATTTGAAGTGAAATTATATTTGATTTTGAGGTATAAATTAAGTTGAAAGAACCACGGTGTTATAGTGTATATTTCTAACCTGTAGATAGTTCCATGGACCCTTAGAGGATGGTTATTCCAAACATCCTTTAAGTTATATGTATTTTAGTTGATATTTCACTTGAGTTGGATTTATTGATATAAGAATGTTAATCCTGACTCGAGTGTTTTGTGTTTTGCTTTACGCTTGGGTCAGACTGAGTGATACAACATTTGAGACTCACCTTCGAAGTTGGAGCCTTGCTTGAAGATCCAGCTATCTGTCCTTTCAGTCATCCTGTTGATTTGTTCAGAGAAGTCGTCTGCGCATACTGGAGACTTCACTACATCTAAGATATTCAGTTGTATTTTAGTTCTAACTCCAATGTATATAGTAGCTTCATGAACTACTATTCTTTATCTATTCCGCTGCATTATATTACTCCGTGTCTGTGATCAGTGATGATTTATTTACTATAAATGTTAAGTTTTGCCAAATTTTAATTAACAATTCGGTATTTTGAATTATTCAAGTCGGACATGTATGGTTTTATTGTCGATTTGAATGGTCCAAATTAGCGGGTCGTTACACCAGTGCCCCTGCATATTCGTAGATTTGATGACCCGAGTATCCTATGGAAATTTTTTTTATGAGTTTGTTCTCATATTATTGTTGACATTCTGATTTGGTGAGCCAAATACAGAATATATATCCAGTTGACCTGGAAAACTATTTCTTTATCTTTGTGTATCTATCTTTGTTGTTTTCGTGCCTGCAAATTTCAGGGACGAAATTTCTTAATGGGGGAATCTGTAACGATCCCGAATTTTTACTAATTTAAATTGATAATTAATTTAATTTTGGAATAAAAATGGTGAAATTAATTGGTAATTAATATAAGATTCTAGTTAAATTATGAATTAATTGAGAATTAATCTGGATATTTGAAAATAAATATGTATATAAAATAGAATTTGAAATTTGGATGTAAATTTGAATATCTTAGAAAATAAATTTGTATTTAATTTTGGATACGATTAAATTAGATGTGCATTTATTTATATAAATGAATTTTTTTTGATAGTTATATTTTTAAATTGATATAAAATAATTTTCAAAGTTTTATTAAAATATAATTAAGTCTTAAAATATGATTTCTTTAAAAATTAAATATATATATATATAGGAATGCAAAATGTAAAAGAAATAAAATGTGTATATATATATGTATATAGAGAAATAAGACAATAAGTATGTAACTTAAAATAAATATTTAAGCTAGAAATAAATTAGGCAAATTTAAACAACATATTAAAATAGAAATTTGTTTATATTATAAAGTAATAAGACAAAAGAAGATATATAGTCAAGTATAGTTAGGAAAATAATAATAATAATAAAACATAAATACTAAAGCAAAACATGACAAGTTGTGTGTGCAAGAAAATAAAAGTAAGACAAAATAATTATGTACAAACAAACAAAATATAAATATGCTCAAATATGAAACAAGTAAACATGTATATGAAGCTTGCATAAGAAGACAGTCATATATTTCAAGTATGTAGATTTAAAATAAAATGAAAACAAGACAAATAACATTAATGCAAGCCACCACAATATCATCTCAGGCGAAATCTTGTTTGGTTAAAGTAAGAAAAAAAATCTTTAGTCAAACCTAAAACAAGAAACAAAAAAATATCTTTGGTCTGGTATTGTACAAAATAAAATAATCACCCTGTAAACTCACTCAGCCTGCATGCTATCTTCTTATATACACCATCTTCTTCTTTCATTCATCAATCTAAAACCTGAGTATTAATAAAAGGAAAAAAAAACCATCATTATTTTTAACAAAACCAAACATCCTTCAAGATCAAAAGCAGGGAGGAGTTACAAGAAATTCAAACTATAGTTTTTCAACACTACAGTAGTGTTCTCTGTTCATTCTGGAAGACAACTGTGAGTAACATCAAAAATTAAAATGGTTTAAATATATGGTTCTGTTGCATGCTTATCTCTTAAATTTAGTTTGTTTGTAAGTATATTTCTTTTAGGATATCTATGTGTATATGTTGTAGTCCTTGTGTTTGTACTGTTTTAGTTTTCAAGCTTGTGTTTGATTCAAAAAAATTTCATTCCTTGATCTGATAACTTTTAGGACTTAGAATACAAAGAAAAATTATTTGTTTCATCCTAGATTAGAGTTTAAATTTTATTTAAGCTAAAACAATTTTGTTAATTGCTTTGGAAACCAAAGAACAGAGCAAAATTCTAAAATGGTTAAACTTTCAGTTTCTTAATTTACAAATTCAGGTAGGTAACTTGAATTCGTATGCTATAACATGATTTTTAAAGCTAAAATCATAATTTTTAGAGCTAGGATTTAAAAGCAGTTTGGCTTTGTTCGAATTGGGCATTTCGAGTCGTCTCTGGTGATCTTGATGGTCAGAGGTGTCGAGCTTCCTCCTGGAGGTAGAGGAGTGATCAGAGGTTATGGAAAAAATAGTGTGATGGTTGGTAGATGAACATGGTGGCGGCGGCGAGCATTTTAAGTTTTTTTGACCTAGTTTTGTCATGGTTATGTTTCTGGCTTCGTTCTTCGTCTGTAAGCGATCGAGTTCAACGTGTTTTTGGGGAATGGTAGAGGGGTGGTAGTCGAAGCCATGGCCGGCGGTGATATCTCTCAGGTGGTCGGAATTGGGAGTACGACGAAGTTCCAGGTTTTGGTGGTGGTGGGTATTCTTGTTCTAGGTTTGGGTTTTAAAACTCGATTTTTAATTCGAAAAGATGAAGGAGTTTTGGCGATCGGGGATGGATGCGTGGATGGTCATCGACATGTTCGACGATGCAGCGTTGATCGGAGGTGACGGCGGTGCCGTGCACGAATTTATGGTAACCTGGAAATTTGATAGCTTGGGGGGTTTAAGGGTGCTCTTGTGTGTTTAATTCGATTTTTACTCGAAGCATGGCGATGTTTGGCTCGTGTTAAGTTAGGGCTGAACTCGAAGTAAAGAAAAGTTGCCTCGGGTTGTTTTGTTTGCTACAGGTTTTAGAAAACCTGACAGTTAAAATTTGAATTTAAAGCAAATTTAAATAGAACTTAAATGCTGAGATAGATTTAAAAACAAGTTTAAATCTAGATGAAGTTAGATTCAAAATGGCTTTGAAGTCTTAAAGTTTTAAAAATAATTAAAAAGAGGGTTTTCGGTTTTAAAAACAAACCTGACAGTTTTTTTCTAGATTTTAAAATTTAATTTAAACTCTGAAACCAGAATTTAAACTGGGTTTAAATTCAAAAGTTAAGCTTAGTTTTCAAATAAGCTTTTGAATCTTAAGCTTTTAAAATGAATTGGGATTTTAAATCAAGAATTTGAAATCAAGTTTTTAAAAGCAAGTTTAAATCAATGTTTTGAATCAAAGTTTTAAAGCCAAGTTTAATCAAATGTTTAGATATGGATTCAAGTTTCTTGAATTCAAATCTGTGATTTAAATCAGTTTTTAAATCTGATGGTTTCAAACAAGTTTAAATCAAATAGCTTTTTAAAAGTAATTTGTTTTCAAATAAATATTTGAATTGGATTTTGATAAAGTTCTTTTATAAAGAGACTTTTGAATTGAAAAGTTAAATTGTTTTAACTTGAACTTGCAAGTTAAAATGTAATGTATTTAAAAGCTTAAATTTTTAAATAAAAAAAATTAAGTAATTTAGTTAGAACTTTTCTTATATAGGTTTATAAGTTGATATTTAAATTTGGTTAATGTTTGAATATATGGTCATTTTGAATCTTAAATTCTAAATGAAATTTGAATCTGAATTTAGAAGTGTAATGTTTTAAATACTACTTAATATTAATGAAGTCATTTAAAGAAATGGATTACCTTAGAGATAATTAAGGTATTAAAATGAATTGATGAATAAGATAATTAAGGAATGACTTAATTATTTAATTAATAAATTAATGATTTAGATTAGTTTATAATTAGAGATTAATTAGCAAAGTAATTAAAGAATTGTTATTAGTTAATGAAGGTCATTAACTAAGATTATTTAAATAATTAATTAATGTGATTAATTTTAACAATTAATTAGATTAATTAATTAATGATAATCATTTATGAAATTGTGTAAGTATAATTACTTTATGAAAGTAATTAAGAAGTTAATTGCTCTTTGTAATTAATTGAGTTTAATTTGATTGATTTAAGTTAATTGTCAAACATTGTGCACTGGATTGGTATTTCTGTTATGATACTGTGTGATGTGACTTGCCTTGTGCTGAACTGTGATTTATGATTTGTTTTTATGTGTTTGTGAAAACCCTTTTTTCCCGTAAACGACATTTAAATTTCGATGCGATAGGGAGTCGGATTCCAATTGGTTATCCGAAACCCACATCGAATCGTAATGGTGAATCTTTGTGATCGATGAATTTACTTTATCCGTGATGATTGATGATGTTGCACTATGTGAAACCCCTGGACTACACCATACACACACAAATATGGATTACACGTGGAAATTGGTTAAGTCGTAGATTTTTGAAATAGTTTGAATTCCAATTTTTAAATCCAAACAGTTTTGGAAATGGATTGGGATTAAAGTAAAAAGTTTTTGAAACGGAATTTCGAAGATAAAATTTATTTTTGAGTAACTTGATAAAGCCTTGAAGTTTAAATAATTTGATTTAAATTTAAATTCAAAATTTGAAACTGAATTCTATGATTTGAAGCTAGGGACTAAAGATGTTATACAAGTTTATATGGATTAAACCATTTTAAAGGTATTTATTTGGGAATTTGAATTTAAATTCAAAGGCTTTAACTCGTGCAAATATAATTGGATTCTTTCGAAACGAAAACTGTTTGTTTTCAAATAATAAAAGCTTTCACATAAGAAATGAACGCCCAATTTGTGTTAAAAGGAATTTCGAGTTTGAAATGAAAAAGATTTCCAAGTTATGGAAATGGTTTGAAAGTTATAAGTTAAATCTTTGATTAAAAGATTTAATGAGTTAATCCAATCGAAATGGAAATTGTTTTAAAATCCGGAAATGGGTCTTTGTGAAACTGGGTGAACTTTGTGAAATAAATCTTTTTATTTAAAAGGATTTAAAATGGTAATTTGTTTAACCATTTGACAAAAAGGTTTTGGATTTTATAAGTCGTGGCTTAACTGAAATCCCATTAACCATATATTTCTAAATATTACCCTCATTCTTCGGTTTAGCCGGGAGAGGATCTTGTGTCATATAACCCATTCTGAATAATGATACGTCGTTATGGATAGCATTTGAAGACAGGTGTGAAGACCGGGTAATTTCGAAAATGAAAGGATGACCCGTCGATTGTCTCTGCACTGAGTCGCGCCGGTGTAGAGATTTCCTAAGTGATGGGAAATCCGATCGGGATTGTGAATACCTGGATTTGCAAGGGCTTCTTCGGAAGTGCCTTCGATTCTGTTCGAACCTGGAACAGACTTGTATGGTTGTATGTCTGACACTACACTTTGAGATATAAAGCGGATTTCTTTCAAATACATATTTGTTGGTGGCGGAGAATTTATTCTCTTAGCTTAACAACCTTCTTTGAGATGTCCGAGCTCAGAGGTTATGTAATTGAAGGTTATCAGTAATATATTCCAATTTGGTAGTGTGGCATGCTGAGTGATGCTGTGTGTTGATGATCATTTGTTTATCATTTATTATCAAAGCATGGCTTTAGTGTAAAGCGTAGCTTTGTGGACGAGACTGCATCAGGACCTCACACCCCAGAAATGGTCGATACAGAAAAGATGCGGCAAGGTTATGAAGGTCGCGCCCTTTAGGGTGTGTCATTCCCTTCTGGTAAAGGGTGGTATCATGGTATAGAGCCTAGATATTTGCCTATGTGGTGGCTTAAATCTCATTTACTGTGTGGTTGTTACTTTGTGGTTTAGAGGCGTCTCGGATAAAGATCCCAATGGACCGGGGGGTGGCATGCTCGAGTAGTAGTTACCTAGTTACAGAGGTAACCCGGCCTTGTGTTGGCAGAGATCCGGTTAGGTTCTCGGGAAGTCCCGCCAGAGGCGTACCCATGGACAGTGGGAAGTTCCTTAGCCCGACCATTTGTCGGAAATCCAAACAAAACAATACGCGCCCTGTATGGTTTCATTTGTATAACCTGCCATGGAATATGGCAGTAACCTGCTATTGAACATGGTAGCTATAGTAGGCATACAATAATGGTTGTATGCTGGATAAGATTAATATTATACTTTCGAAATGTTTTCTGCACTATGCACTAATAATAATATTGAAAAGGATTTTGCGTATTAAGCATGTTTGACTATCATAAGGAGAAATCTCCTCCAATTCCGTGTTTGCATTGTGTGTGTGGCGGAAGGCCTTATGGTAGTTTCATTTTTCAAAAAAGCATTGCGGATTTATTTTAAATTCTTTGTTTGTTTGCTTTAAAAAGATAAAAATGTTTTTGTTACTCATACTAGTCCCATGACTGACCTGGAGTTTATTGTTCCTTTCCTAAACTCTGGTTGCCCACTATTTTCCATATGGGTGGTCTAGAGTTGGGTTTTTCAGATAATCAGGCTTAGTAAATTATCTGGAGTTAGTCCGGTCTTTGGATCAGGACTGCACTTGCTTATCTAGGTGTAACGTGATGGGTGGTTCGAGCTAGCTTTGGATTGGAGCATTGGATTTGGGGATGCATTCTATTGAAGATATTCTTTGCGTTGTGTCTTGTATCTCTGATAGTATTGATATCTATTGTACAATTCTGTTATATCATATTATACCAGATATTGTATCTGTCATTGTATCAATGTTATACATATTGATATTCTTTTCTTCCGCTGTGTTGTACTTAATTGTGTTATAAGTTCCGACGAACTAGATTCGACGTTTGGATCTGCGGCATTTGAATATGAGTGTCGTATTCGGTGCCGATTTTCAAAGGTCGAGTCAGGGCCGTTACAGTTATACTCCATCCTTTGTGTAGGGCAATTGTGATGATAAGCCTTATAGTAGTGGGCTTGACTACTGGAGAAAATGTCTTAGTGAAGTCAAACCCATACTGCTGAGTATACCCTTTGGCAACTAATCTTGCCTTATATTTATTGATGGATCCAATAGGATTCCTTTTTATCTTGTATGTCCATCTGCAGCCAAAAATGTTTTTATGTGCAGGTGGACATACAAGATTCCATGTTTTGTTTTTCATGAGAGCATTATACTCTTCGTCCATTGTTGCTTTCCAGTTTTTATCTTTTGCAGCCTGATCAAATGTATATGGTTCATCAGAGTTTATGTTGGCCATGTATGTCTTGGGTTTGAAGATCCCACTTTTGGCCCTAGTGATCATAGGATGGATGGTTCTGACTAGAGCTTCAGTTTGAGGTAAGTCAGTACTTCTATTATGATTAGTACTATTTTTTGAATCACCATGTTGATCTTCTTCATTTCTTAAGTGTGTAGGTGAGTGGATGGCATGACTGTGATCATCTTCCCACTCGATATTTTGTTGAGCAGATATAGGAGGATGTGTTTGATGATCAGCAGTAGTCCTCCCTATCTCAACTAAGATCTCATTTTTAGACACTAATGGTAACTCAGGTATAGATGTACATGGATTGTGTACTTTGCTTGTTGTTTTCACTTCAGATTTTCTAACAGGAAAGACTTTTTCATTAAATACAACATGCCTGCTAATAAAAATCTTTCCACTATCATCAAGACATTTGTACCCTGTTTGATTAGAATCATATCCCAAAAAGGTACATTGTTTTGATCTAAAATTTAATTTATCACTATTATAAGGTCTGAGACATGGAAAACATAGGCACCCAAAGATTTTTAAGCTATGACAATCTAGTTTTATCCCTTACAATTTTTCAATGGGAGTTATACCATCCAAAGTTTTGGTTGGCAGTCTATTAACGAGATAGACAACTGTATTAAAAGCCTCAGGACAAAACTTTAGTGGTAGATTTGCATGAGCCAATAAGATAAGATCTGATTCAACTATGTGCCTATGTTTTCACTCTACTAAACCATTTTGTTTTTGAAGTATAGGGACAAGTAAATCGGTGAATTATTCCCTTCACCTTAAAGTGATCTTTAAGTGACTTGTATTTAGTTCTCCCATCTGATTGTATAATTTTGACGTGTGTACCAAGTTGCTTTTCAACCATTGTGATGAAATTTATCACAACATTGTATGTGTCTGATTTGTTTTTCAAAAAATATATCCAAGTGTATCTTGTGTGTGCATCAACAAATGATATATAATATTTGAATCCATAATCTGAGTGCATTGGGGCAGGTCCCTAGAGATCATTGGCAATTAGCTCAAGTGGATTAGAGTACTCAGTTATGGAGTCACCAAATGGTAGTTTGTGACTTTTCCCCATTTGACAATAGGTGCATACATAAGGAAGAGACGTATTATTATAAAGTATGCTATTTTCAGAAAGAACTTGCTTAACAACTCTAGTACTAGGATGACCAAGTCTGTAATGCCATAAATCAAAAACACTGTTACTGTTTTCTACTTCATGTTGATTACAATAGTTTTCCTCATTTGTATGATTACTACAGTTAACAGATTTAAATCTGAATATTCCTCCTTCAGTATCACCCTACAATAAAACATCTTTAGTTAGTATATTTCTAAAAAGGCAATATTTAGGGCAAAATTCAAAATAAACCTTGTTATCATTAGCAAAGTGAGACACACATGATATTCTTTTTAATTTTTGGCACTCTTAATAAGTTATGTAAAAATAATTGTTTCTTCCCTTTGATAACAGCACTCCCTGCATGTGAAATATTGATACACTTACCATTGCCCATACAAATAGATTGTTTACCTTTGTACTTCCTATTGCCAAGATTTAAATTGTCGTGATTATTGGTTATATGATTGGTGGCTCCTGAGTCTGGGTACCAGCAATCATCGTTTATGGATTGATTATTTTCATAAGAATTATGATCTTTACTGTCAGATTGATTGCTAGAACTAGCTTGAGCCATGTTGGCACTGTAGTTCCCACTTTTTCGATTGTTGTTGTGATTAGAATATCTAAGATAACATTTTTCAACAGTGTGTCCAATCTTTTCACAAATTTGACATTTTGGTCTGTTGTTATTATTGTATCTGCCTCTTCCTCTTGACCTGTTTGGATACCTTCTCTTTGTGTACCTCCCTTTGTGTAGTCTGATTTGACTTGTTGTTGCTTTGAACTTTGTTTCTTGAGCTAGCTGTATAATTGATTGTAAACTCTAATTCTTGTGATCTTTTATTATCAATTCTAGCCTCATGAGAAAGTATTATAGAGTAGACATCATCAATAGATGACAGACCCTTTTGTGATGCTATGACAGCAATAAAAGATTCATAATCCTCACTTAGTCCATTAAGAATAGTCAGAATATGTTCAGAATCTAAAACTTTGTGATTTGCTGCCTCCAATGAATCACATATTGTTTTAATTTTGAATATGTACTCTCTCATGGTGCTGTTGTCTTTCTTTATGCTGTGCAGTTGTTTCTTATAGTACATCACCTTGGCAGCTAACTATTTATTGAACACTTTCTCAATAGTTGTCTAAATATCATTTGTTGTTTTGCATCCAATAACATGAGATAGTAAATTTGTACTTATTGATGATAGAAGCCAAGAATAGATTAGCCTATCCTGTCTATGATATCTGACATAATCCTCATTGTTGACTATTTTGTCTTCTTGATCAGTTATGCATTTGGGAGGAATTGGAATGGTTCCAAGAATGTGGCCTTCAAGCCCATATCCTTGAACTGCAGTCTCAATTTGCAGTTTCTAGAGAAGAAAATTGTCTTCATTCAATTGAACTGTAACAAGATTACTTTGTGGACTAATAACTATTTTGATAAGCCTCTCTACAGTAATACTAGGTTGACCATTGTTGCTTTCATTAGCTGAGCTAGCAGTATTTGTTTCATCACCCATGATGATTTTAGAAATAAAAGGAGAATATAGAAAAGCAAGGCAGAAAAAATAGAGCAATAGAAAATTCATTCAGATAAAGAAATTAAAGGTACCGAGTCAAGAATTTCTCACAGTGGATTTGGTACCGTAAGGCATAAACGATGATTTACTCTCTTTTTGATGTGATATGTCATGGAGGAAGGCATCTTCTTTAGTTTTGGGATGATTCTTGATTTCTTGATTTCTCATTTTTTCTTTTTCTGACTTTCTTGATTGATTTTCTATGAGATTTTGTGAATGAATTCTGATGCAGCCAAGTTAGATTGGCATGGCACTGAATTATATCACTGAATCAGAAAACCCTTCAGATGATGAAATGCTGTTTCTGATGAAGGTTGGTAACCCAAATGATGACAATTTTCTGATGGGACTGATCTATTGAGTAGATGGCTATTAAGCCTTCATCAACTCTGATACCATGTAAACGTAATTTGTGATTATGATATAGTGAGTTGATGAAATGTTGCTTGATCCTGTTTTGAGAACAGAAGAAAGATAGTAATCTTTATTACTGACTGAATATAATGCTGAGTACAATTGATTGTATTATATACAAGTGTATGCAAAGTGGGCTGAGATAAAACCAACCCGTATAACATAAAAAAGCTTTGAGAAACAACGATTGAGATTTCTCTGTGGTGATGAATGGCTGAGATGATGATCTCCTATCATATATACGAGGATCACCAAGTGAGGCTACTATCTTTCTTCATTATTCGTCTTCGTTAATTAGATTGAATCAAGTCTTGAACTGCTATTGTACTCATTTCTAAAATCTTGAATCTGATTCATGTTTCTTGAGTTCCCAGCAAAGTTAATGGAAAATTATTGATTGATGTTTATTCTATGATTAAGTCTTCCTTCATGAGCAAGGAGCATAGAATTTACACATTGCAATGAAGGAGGAGTTTCCTTTGATGATATGACTGCAACCACATATTCAAAATCATTGTCAAGACCATTCAATATAGTTAGTACTTTTTATATTTTAGAGATCTTATGTCCTTGAAGCTATTTCTTGTGATACATAACTCTAGTAGAAGATTAGGAGTTTAAACTTTGTTGTATGGCAGTCCATATCTCATAATATGTCTTGCATCCAACAACTTATGATAAGAGGTTGATGCTAACTGAAGATAAAAACTAATATGAAAGAAAGTTGTCTTGCCTTTGATAGACAATAAAATCTGGAATACTAATGAAAGTTCCTTCTTGATCATGAACAAGTCTTAAAGGGGTTGTAGAAATTCCTTTTATAAAGTCTTCTAATTCATAGCCTCTATTTGTTGTTTCAATCTGAAATTTCCATAAAAAGATAGTTGCTTTCACCAAGAGATATTGTGATGAGTTGGAATTGAAGATTGACGATTGTTTTTTGGTTTTATGGAAGATAATCCTATTGTTGCTTCTTGGTGGAATCGTAGAATTGGCAGATGATTCGTTGTTGGCATCTCCTGTCATGGTGAAACTTTCATGTTGATTTAGGCTAGTGCAAGATCAGAGTAATGAATAGATGTCGTTACGCTTGATAGCTCTGATACCAAATAGAAGCTTTAGAATTAACAAAAAAATAAGAAGAGAGAATGGCTTTTGTATTCTTGAAATGAGATGATTGAAAAGAATGTGTGTTACAAGTGATATAGAAGCCCTAAGGCTAAGGCGACACAAATATGCGCTAGTCTAATCAACAATAAAAGGAGCCTTCAGTTACACAACTCAACAAACTATTCTAACAAATATTGACTTAGTATAACTTAACTAATATCAAATGTTAAATACTTCTAACTTTGAATATTCCTTTTATACAATAAATTAATTTGGCTTGTCTTTTCCTTTTTTTATAAAGATTTTAGCACGACTTTAAGATTTATTTAATGCAACAAAAAGTGGATTCAGTGGTGTACATCATGCTATTTAGATCAATGGATGGATCATGGAAGCTATGCTACCTTCGGTTCAACATCCAATTCTGCTCCTAATTCAAATAATTTGGCTTAATCATGCCTTTTCAAAAACACATCCAAACCAAATAAAATCAAAAAAAGTTGAAGAAACTCTCATTTGAATTTCCTTTTATAATAATCAAATACAAAAACATGATGATTAAATTCGTATTTAAAGCTAAAGTGCAACTAACTAAATCAAATAATATTCAAACCTCAAATCATGATTGGGAAGGATCACCAATTTCCATCAATGGATGGGATATTTAAATTTTTGCTTCATTTGTCAGTCCATATTTTTTTCTCTCTATTGTCCTCCCTTTTTTTCCAATGAATTTTTTTTATAATCCTCAATATTATGGTTGTAAAGGATGACATATGTTTCAGTATTAAAAAAAAGAAATGTAAACATCTTTTCTTTTATTAAACTGAACTCACTAGAACATAATGGAACTGGATACTCTCGTTATTGATGCATGTAAGGTTACTATTCAACATTGCAAACAAATCGCCTATGTTTCGAATTATGCAGTTATAAAGATCTACTTAGTCTCAACTTGTTAAAAAAAAGAAAAAAATATGGGATGCTATTGACCAATGCGAACAAATTACTTGTATTTTATGTTGCAGAGAGGGAAAAACAAATTTAAATTATTACAAAAGTTATGTTAATTCTTTCCATTGCCATTTTACATTTAAATATCAATATTTAATAATTTTTACAGTTATTTACAAGTAACTTTTGTCATAATTTTTTATTTAAGTCCATATTTTTAAATTAATCAAGTGATCTAAAATTTTAGCTTTTAAAATAATTCTAGTTAGCTAGTAATTATTTGGTCTAATGAGTCCTTAGAAATGACAATTCAATTTATCGTATAACACATTTGCGTTGACAAAATTGTAACACTAATATGTTATTCAAGAATATATAACTTAAAATATCCATAATTATATACACAAAATTATCTTTAATTCTTTTATATTATTCTATATTCATGTTTACATATGTTAGTGTTTTCTAAAATTAGTATTTTATTATAGAGAAAATTATACATACATTCTCTTTAATTTCTAATGTCAATATTTCGTTACAAACAAACATATACATAATTTTTTCTTTCTAAAGCATGTATTATTACAAACATATACAATGATTTTCCTTTTAGAATTGGTAAATCAAGCTGATTCTTTATCACCAATAAAATTTATTTTTGTTAAGAATAACATTAAACTAATGAAAGTTATAAATACTGTAGTTTGTAAAGAAAGAAGTGGGCCGACTGGCTTAGACATCCCTATTTCCCTTGGCTCACATATCACAACGGTCCATCTCCCCAACTGACACGGTTTGAATAGCAACAAAAATAGCCCATTTGTCATCTCCATCTGGGGACAACCCATTTTCTTCACATCTCACCTGCCTTCCTGTCCAAGCCCATCCATAATACACCTTATCAACTTCGACAAGGTTAATAGTTGATCTCCCGGGCAGTGAACGACGAGGTCAATATGGGATATTTTGAGAAGTTTAGGTCCCTCGGTGGCCGGTTTGGCCTGCCAGCCAGCCATCTATCAAAACACCCTCTTCATTCCCTATTATGCTTATGATGGTCTGCCACCAGCCATCCCTTAGCTTCTCTCAACCATATATGCAAGCATCAGGCCTCCTCGACTTAAGAGACCCCGCATGTGTCATTTCTTCGAAAGGCAGACATCCATTAGCGTGGCTCATCTAATAAAGGTACCGTTGTGCAACAACCCTTCTATATACTTAGTTGATACACCAGTACCTCTACTACAACCACCCCTACCTTCACACCGTCTAGTGTGTTTGGGGGCGTTTCCATGGTATAGCCCGCCAGCTATCTACATCCATACCTTATAAACTACATAGCATCCCAACTGCCGTGATTGTCAACCGTATATCACCCACAATGGCCCACAACTTTAATTAGGCTTGTACAGACCAATCTCAATTGTCCAACACCAACTTCAACCACTATAAATACATCATGCATTGCCACTTCAGAAGGGTTGAGAAAACATTGGCCTAAAAAGAGAATAACTTTGTACTTTTAGTAACTTCATCTTCTAATTTAGGCCATTGTAACTGATAGTATGATAAAGAGCTCCTCATAGTGGACGTAGAACGCGTTTGGTCAAACCACTCTTAATCATTGTCTCTTTACTCCTCCACATATTAGTATCGCTTCATTTTTCATTTTTTAACTGAGATAATAGTAGTTAATCCTTGCTAATATATTATTATGAGCACATTTTCGAAGTTAGCTAAAAATCTAGTCAAAATATTAGCCCTGGAAGGAGAGTCCTATTCACAAAACTCTTATTTTCCTTTAGTTTTTCTCTCTACCACCTTTTCCAGTTTGTTACCATGGAACCAGCTCCAGGGCCTGAAGTTAACAAATCTGACAAACGTGAAACTAATGACAACAGTATTGCCAGTGTTGCTTGCTCTATTCCTGGGCTTAGCATGGACATGTAGTGCACTATGGTGATAGCAGATGAACGTGGGTAATTTGACCTAAGAAATGGAGAGTTCGAGGACAAGATTGGACACCCAGACGACGATCAACATTTTGCCACTAGTCCCCTAATGGCTAAACAAACTCTTCAACCAGCCCCTCGGATCGCATACAACCTCATTGTAACACCCCCACCTCTATACTCATACTATCCAAGAGTATTACAAGGTAATATTATCGAATAATATGGAGAATGAGGCCACATAAGGTACACATTTGAATATTCCCTTAAGCTAACATTAGTACATATTTAAACATCAATTAAATAACTTAATTATATGTACACAGCATTGGCATAAAGTAATAAAGACACGTGCCTCCAGGATGGAACAATATACAATATACAGTAAATGTTAAAGAACATAGAGCCAAAATCACAGTGATAGTATATAATATAAAATATATGTCACAATGTCATATACACAATGAGACTATACAAAACTAAATAACGTACTACACAGAATAATTAGCCTCTATTATGCCCAAAAAACAGGCTGGTCTCATTGTCCCTGAAATTGTAATGTCTTGGACTGTCTCTAGTATTATATAAATAACACAGGTCAGACCATGTCTGGTTAATATAGATAAGTAATTCGATGTGTGCAGGGTATATAATATCTATAATATCAAAAATATGTAGTAATGTATATATATATATATATATATATATATATATATTTAATTAAAATACCAGAGACTATCTCAAATGCATCCAATAACATCAAAATATCATAAAACCATGCATAAAGATATCATCACCCATATAAATCACATCAAATCAGGAAACATAGAATCAACATCAAATGGGTGAATCACACATATCCAGAAATCATGATCAAAGTCCAGAAATCGATAAAAAGTGAGATATCACCATGTATAGTCAGGCTAGCACACAACATTTCCCAAACATATCTCTCAATCTCAAATAACAAAACATCATCATCAATATAAAATATAGGCCGCCTTTCAGTAATTTCATATACAACAAAAAGACATGAGAATCCACTATACCGTGGACATCTGTCCAGATATAATCTTATCTCCTCATGTAGAAATAAATGGTTATGGAAATCAAATCATAATAAATGGGTTGCACCACCTAATGATCTCATAACGTTTTGGTTACGCCACCCAGCCAAACCATAACATGGCTATCTACCGTCTCTAAGAGTACCTGGATTATTCATCTGGATCCGCTCTAATACTTAGTTGAAGTGTATAGATAATATGTACTTATCCACCGTTGAATATGGAACCAGAAGGGAGACTGATAACTACCCTGCCTACTCCAGGAGCCTAGGGCTACACTGCTCGATTCCACTCCTATAGTCTACAGTTACCAACCTAATATTGTGATTATACCCACTACATGCCATAAACACATTGCAAGACTATACTATGCATTAAACACGACTCGAATCATGCCCCTATGGTGATAGACTACTGGCCTTCGTAACTAAAGTGGCTAGGGCTACACCACCCTTCACTTGTATCCCATTGAAAGCGAGTGCAGATTAAGGACCTTAAGGTTAATTTAACATTAGAGAGGGGGTGAATAATGTTTAATGGATTCTAAGACATATATGGACTAATTTAAAAATTATGATATAAAAAAATGCAGAGCTCAATCATAAAACAATCATAGAATCAAACAGAGATGCAGAAAGTAAATAAAAAGCACTAAAAGGAAAGAACACACCGGATTTTATACTTGTTTAGAATTACCCTACATCCAGTCCTGCATACCAAGAAAAACACCTTGCACATATTTTAATTATACCAATGTCGATATTACAATCCTCAATTTATAAAAGCCTTGAGGTACCCTCCTGTCTTCGAGTCTGGGGCAAACTCTCTTGATTTACGGGACACTAGGTCACCCAATTGATTTCCAAGTACAACCACACCATATAGAGAGACTCGATAAACTTTTGGTTACAAATTGATCCTATGACTCTAAATAGTACTTTGATCTTCGGGAGACGGTAGAGAATCAAATAAGAATGAGATTCTAATTTGATTCACTTGAGAATTCGGCAGAATTTCGGCAAGATCTTAAAAATATGAAAACTTTAGAATATGGATTTGTGGAGAAGGAGTGAATAAAATAAGAAAATAGTTAGTTAAAAAATTCGTTTGTGAAGGCTATTTATAGACAAGTAACGGTCATAACCATTTGTGAAGAAATTTAAACGAATAAACACTTCTTTTGAAAATTGAAACTTTTGAATTTAACGGCCACCATGTCGACATGCGGTATTCCATGATGTTGACATCCCTTAGTTAAAAAACAATGTAAAATTTGTTTTGAAAATGGTATTGAAAGGAAAACAAGATGAAATGATTCTGGGTAAAATAAACTAATTTTCCTATGTTTTAAAGTAAAGAAGAGTAGAAAATATACTTTTAGAATGTATACGTAAATTTGATTTTAAATCTCAAGTACATAATATATTATAAAGAATATTTAAAAATCAGAAGATAGTTTCAAATAATAAACGAAGTTTAAAACAAGAGTTTATTTAAAAGAAAAATCAAAGAATATTTTAAGGCTAAAACATCTTTTTGAAAATCATTTTAAAAGATAATTTTAAGGCTAAAACATTTTGAAAATCAATTTGAAAAACCATTTTGAAGTAGTTTTGAAGCTTCTTCCTGCAGAATATTTCATCACATCAGGACTCGAGAACTTGTACAAAACCAGGATGTTCGTGGGTTCGTAAGCCACTTGTCGTAGGTTTGTAAGCTACTTGTCGGGATTTGTAAGCCACTAAGAAGGTAGAAATGGGTTCCATCCCAAATGAAATTTGAAATGAAGATTTCCATGCTATTATGTAGTTTTAACAAAACTAGACACTTATCTTGAAATCTTGATCTTGATACTTATGAGTCTTCAAACTTGATTTCTTCATTCTTGATCTTTATACTGTACAGTCTTCAATAATTAGTACCTGCCTTATATATATCCTGCATAATAACGTTCATACATATCTAGACAATAGTGTTAGTATATAAGTTATAATAAAATAAGTCACAAATGTCTTGTCATCAAAACCACTATCTCCAGTTCCTAACAATCTTCCTTTTTTTGATGATGACAACCTTATAAAATATACTTACTACTTCGATCATACCATAACTCCCCCTTACACCAACAACTCCTCCTTACTCCAAGCCTACTATTTTATATAACTTCTCTCCCTTTGTCATCAACAAAAAAATAAACTATAAACCTTGAACTTAATAGAAAATGAGATAAACAAACATATGACCTAAGAATAATAACTATGTATGAGTGAAATATAACATCCTAAGTTAAATGGAATTCAAGATCTTATACACCAAAGATTGTTTTTAGTAGAACATAAATTAATACACTTGAATTTTCATTATTTGAAGCAAATCTTTCATCTTCTCTTGTAATTTGATGACTCGTACGTGTGTGGAACGTTGAAAAGGACCACAATGAGGAGAAGTGGGTGAAGAAGGTTCATTATTGGTAGAGAAAACCATTAATTTACCGTTTTAGAATTTTATTGCAGAGAATAAAACAGAGAAATGGAGTAAAATTCGAATATATAAATATATAACTTAATAACTAATTTTAGAGGGAAACTTAAATTTGAAAATCTCGGCCTGTATGTCGACATAGGGGATGGGTCATGTCGACATGCCCAGTTCAATTTTTGAGAAATTTTTATTTATATTAATTATTAACTATACTTGTATTGTTTATAATTTATATTTCAGTTAATGAGCATATAACTAATTCTCTTCTAAATTTAGTAAAGTTTTGTTCATTTAATGGTTTGGTTAATATATCAGCTATTTGTTTTTCAGTATTAATATATTCAAGAGTTATGACTTCTTTACTTATATTATCTCTAAGAAAACGATGTCTAATATCAATATGTTTTGTTCTAGCATGATGAATTGGATTCTTAGATAGGTTTATTGCACTAGTATTATCACAATAAATTGGCGATTTAGTTATAGTTAATCCAAAATCTTTTAAAGTTTGTTGCATATATATAACTTGACAACAAGCCAAAGCAGCAGATATATATTTTGCTTTAGTTGTTGACAATGATACAATGTTTTGCTTCTTACTAAAGCAGGAAACCAAAGAATGTCCTAGAAAGTGACAAGTTCCACTTGTACCTTTTCGATCTGATTTACAACCAGCGTAATCAACATCACAATATGAAATTAAATCAAATAAATCATTGTTAAGGTAAATAACCATAATCTAAAGTATGTTTTACATATCTTAAAATTCTTTTAATAGCTTTTAAGTGAGTTTCATTAGGTTGAGATTGGTATCTTGCATAGAGACAGACACTATGCATGATGTCAGGACAACTCGCTATTATATAAAGCAGCGAACCAATCCTTCCCCTATATAATTTTTGATCAACATCTTTTGATTTATCTTCTTTACTTAATGCTACATTAGTTGTCATTGGAGTTGGTTTCCCACAAGAAGCGGTCAATACAAATTTATTAGTTAAATCCTTAGCCTATTTTTATTGACTAATGAAAATTCCTTTATCTAATTGTTTGATTTGAAGTCCTAAGAAGAAACTTAGTTCTCCCATATAACTCATTTCAAATTCTTTAATCATTATATCTGAATTTTTTTTATTCATTATGTTATTAGTTGATCCAAATATTATATCAGCTACGTATATTTGTACTAATTGAATATCATTTTTGTTTCTTTTAATAAAAAGAGTTGCATCTATTTTACCAATTTCAAAACCAGATTGTAGTAAATAAGATCTTAGTCTTCCATACCAGGATCTAGGAGCTTGTTTCAGACCATATAAAGCTTTCTTTACTTTATATACATGATTTGGAAATTTATTATCTTCAAAAAGTGGAGGTTGTTCAATATAAACATATTCTTTTAAAAAACCATTTAGAAAAGAACCTTTATCATCCATTTGATATAACTTGAAATTATTGTAGTTTTCAAAAGCAAGTAGAATCTTGATAGCTTCTAGTCTTGCTACGGGTGCAAAGGTTTCGTCATAATCAATTCCTTCTTCTTGACAATAACCTTGCGCGACTAAACGAGCTTTATTTCTCACGACCTCACCAAGTTCATTCATTTTATTTTTATAAACCCATTTTGTTCTAATTTTACTTTTATCCTCAGGTCTAGGAAGAAGTTCCCAAACATCATTTCTGTTGAACAGATTTCATTCTTCTTGCTTAGCAAGAATCCATGAATCATCAGATGATGCTTTCTTCGGATTTTTAGGTTCAATAGTTGATATAAAAGCTACATTACTCATACTCTTTAGTTGATTTCTTGTTTTAACTATAGAGTCTATATTTCCTAGTATATTCTCTATAAGATGATCTTTTAATAGCCTAATTCTTTTATTAGGTTGAATGATTTAACAATTAGTTTCATTAGGTTCATTATTTAAAGTTACAAAATCTTCTTCATCTTTTATTTGTACAGTATCTTTAAAATTTTCATCAAAAGATACATGCTTTGTTCCTTCAATAGTGTTAACTAGTTCTTAAATTATAAATTATAAATACTTTACTTCTATTAGAATATCTGATGAATATACCTTTGTCGGATTTAGGTTCAAATTTATCTAAATTATCTTTTGTATTAAGAATAAAACACTTACTACCAAAAACTTTAAAATAAGCTACTATGGTTTTCTTATTGTAAAGTAATTCATATGGTGTTTTATTAGTTAATGGTCTAATTAAAATCCTATTTAATATATAACAAGCTGTAGTGACTGCTTCAACCTAAAAGGTTTTAGGTAAGTTACAATCAAAAAGCATTGTTCTAGCACACTCTTGAATCGTTCTATTCTTACGTCGTTCTACCACTCCGTTTCATTGTGGAGTTCTTGGAAAAGATAAATTATGAGTAATTCCTTTTTTATTACAGAAATTCTCAAAATTTTCATTTTCAAATTCACCACCGTGATCACTACGTATAGTTTTTATTTTTAAAGAAAGTTGGTTTTGAATTATTTTAGCAAAATTTTAAATAATTCAAAAGCATCACTTTTAATTTTAAGAAAAATCATCCAAGTATATCTAGAATAATCATCTATAATTATAAAAACATATTTATTGCGATTAATTGATTGAACTTGAGATGGACCAAATAAATCTAATGAAGTAATTTTAGAGGTTTAGAAGTAGAAATCATATCTTTTAATTTAAATGAACTTTTCTTAAGTTTTCCTAATTGGCAAGCATCACATATGCTATTTTAAAGTTTAACTTGGGAAGACCTCTAACTAAGTCAAGTTTTGATAACCTAGATAATAGTTTGAAATTTAAATGACCAAATCTTTTATGCCAAATCCTAGGGTCACTTGTATTAGCCAAAAGACATAAGTAATCATTTGAAATTTTCATACTAAGGATGTAAATGTTTTTCTTCCTAATTCCTTCAAAGATAATATTTGACTTATTATCTTCGATGTGACACTTATCTTTTTCAAATTTAATTTTAAATCCTTTGTCACATTGTTGACTTATACTAAGAAAATTATGTTTTGAATTCCTAACTGGAAAAACATTAGAAATAAGAGGAGTTTTAGAATTACCGACATTGCCGATACCAATCACATTCCTTTTGAGTTATCTCCAAAGTTGACCAATCCACCATCTTGCTATATAATATCATTGAGTATCTCAGGATTTTCAGTCATATGCCTTGAACAGCCACTATGAAGTATCCATTTATCTTTCTCAATTTGCACAGTTTGTCCATTGGTTGTTGATTTTTCAAAAGCCATGTAACATGCCTCTTCCTGCATAACAAACCAATTCGGTAGATAACTTGATTTTTCATAGAAACTATATGCAGATTTATGATACTTCGACGAAATACATAAATACAAACTAGTATTAACAAAATTTCCTAAAAATTCCATTTTTAACCTTTCAAGTTTCAGATTATGAAAATTATGAAAACCTGGCTCTGATACCAATTAAAAGGGAGTGCGGATTAAGGATCTTAAGGCTAATTTAACACTAGAGGGGGGGGTGAATAGTGTTTAATGGATTCTAAGACATATATGGACTAATTTAAAAATAGATATAAAAAATGCAGAACTTAATCATAGAACAATCACAGAATCAAATAGAGATGCGGAAAGTAAATAAAAAGCAGTAAAAGGAAAGAACACACCGGATTTTATACTGGTTTGGAGTTACCCTACATCCAGTCCTGCACCAAGGCAAACACCACGTACAGATTTTTATTATGCCAATATTGAGATTACAATCCTCAATTTCTAAAGGCCTTGAGTACCCTCTTGATTTATAGGACACAAGATCACCCAATTAATTTCCAGGCACAACCTCAACTTATAGAGAGACTCGATAAACGTTTGATTACAAATTGATCCTATAACTCTGAATAGCACTTTGATCTTCGAGAGAGGGCAAAGAATCAAACAAGGATGAGATTCTAATACGATTCACTTGAGAATTAGGCAGAATTTCGGCACGATCTTAAAAATATGAAAATTTTAGAATATGGATTTGTAGAGAAGAAGGAGTGAAGAAAATAAGAAACTAGTTAGTTAAAAAATTCGTTTGTGAAGTAAATAGACCAGAAACGGTCATAACCATTTGTGAAGAGATTTAAATGAATAGACACTTCTTTTAAAAATTGAAACTTTTGAATTTAACGGCCACCATGTCGACATGGGGTATCCCATGTTGTCGATATCCCTTAATTAAAAAATAATGTAAAATTTGTTTTGAAAACGTATTGATAGGAAAACAAGGTGAGATGAATCTTGTGTAAAATAAACTAATTTTCCTATTTTACAAAATAAGGAAGAGTAGAAAAATATATTTTTAGAATGTATAAATAAATTTGATTTTAAATCTCGAGTGTGTGTGTGTGTGTGTGTATTATAAATAATATTTAAAAACCAGAAGATAGTTTTAAAAAACAAACGAAGTTTAAAACAAGAGTTTATTTAAAAACAAAAGAAAGGAATATTTTAAGGCTAAAACATCGTTTTGGAAATCATTTGAAAAGATAATTTTTAATGCTAAAACATTTTGAGAAGAAGTTTTGAAAATCATATTGAAAAACCATTTTGAAGTAGTTTTGCAAGCTTCTTCCAGCAGAATATTTCATCACATAAGGACTCGAGAACTTGTACAAAACCAGGATGTTCGTGGGTTTGTAAGCCACTTATCGTAGGTTTGTAAGCTACTTGTCGTGGGTTTGCAAGCCACTATGAAGGTAGAAATGGATTCCATCTCAAATGAAATTTGAAATGAAGATTTCCATGCTATTATAGAGTTTTAACAAAACTAGACACTTATCTTGAAATCTTGATCTTGATATTCATGAGTCTTCAAACTTGATTTCTTCATTCTTGACCTTTCTACTATACAGTCTTCAATAATCAGTACCTGCCTTATATGTATCATGCATAATAACATTCATATATATCTAGATAATAGTGTTAGTATATAAGTTATAATAAAATAAGTTACAAAGGTTGTTGCCATTTATCTCTAGTTCCTAACACCCATGATATGCCTCCAATACAATAAGAAGGTATCACAAATCTAGGGCACGACCCCACGATCAAGCTGCTAGGATGGACACTGGCCATTTGTTTTCCACCAACTCCTAATCATTTCCCAGAGTACTACATGATAGAAAACGTTCATATTGGTAGACCCCTATAGCTCAATCACATAATGCTCTACCCTACGCATGTATATAATTTCTCTATACCAAGCACATAAACTTGCTCTTCACCAAGCATATAAACTTGCTCTACACAACACATAACTTGCTCTATACCAAGCATATAAGCTTGCTCTATGATGAGCATCACCTCACATAAGTATAACCTTAGCTCCTGTTACTTGAGTGACATCTACTTACAATATATAACTAAATAAATATCACATCAATATCTGTACCACCAAGTAATGCTCAATCGTTTATTCAATGCTTGTAAACCACACTTAACCTCCACAAATATTCTATATAATGAGTCCAAAGAATAATAAGAGAAATATTTAAGAATGGCCCTCCCAGACGGTATTATAATTCTGTTTACTCAGATTCCTTGTTACAAAGAATGAATATCATCAAAAACAATATATTACAAAAATAGCAATAACATGAATCCATATTGAAGGATGTCATCACCTTATTTTATCAAAACACTAATCAATTCAACATCAATGACAAATCATTCGTATGATCTTATCCAATATACAAGAAAGGAGGAATTAGAAAAACAGTATAAAATAGATTATTTAAAATATAATATATAAAACAAACAAAACAATATTGGATAATGAATCACTCATATCATATACTCTTAGTATAACAAAATAAATACTTAGAGATGGATAATACACACACACACACACGCTCTAGGCTTAAACTAGGTAATTAATTAAAACTAAATATAAAATTTTCTTTCCAAATTAATTACTAGGTTCTAAACCTTCTATAAAATTAATATTCAACAATAACATTAGAATACTTATTTCTATCTTTTGAAACCCTAAATTAGTTTGTAAAGCTAAATATTATGTATAACAATCATTCCATAATTTTCTATATTAACTACTAATTTTAAATAATTTTATAACATCCAAATCAATTTATTGTATACTAATTTTATACAATTTTAATTTTTTTATTATATCCCAATTCCATAAAATATATTTTCCAAAACTTTATATTATATTCTAAATTCATGAAATTTCCCTTGAGAATTATAAAATAACAATTAGAAACCATTTCATTCTAAAATTTTGTAGAATCTTTATAGATTTATTACAAATTGAATATTAAATTTTCTTTAATAAACCGATATCTTTAATAAAATAATTAATAATCAAATTAAATAAAACATTTTAACAAAACTAATTTCAATTTGAAATACGTCAACTTTCTACTTTCAAGATCATGTTTTTATTTAACTTTTCAAAAAAAAAAATATGTGTGTATATATATATATATATATATATATATATCTATGTGTGTGTTTTATTATAGTTAGGGAGTGGCAACAGGTGGTCGACCTTAGAGGCCGATCACTCAAAGAGAGAGGGTCAACCGCTTGCGTGAAACCTAGAGCATGAGCTCTAGGTTATTTCCCCCTTTCGTCACCATTCTACCACACTTCTTCCTCTGACTCGACACTTACAGCCAATATACCCAAACAACAATCTGATTACAACATCAATACCAATGATTATATGATTAAAAACATAGATTTATGAGTTTATATACTCACCTGTGCACTGCATCCTCTTCTACTCTACTGTTTTTCCTCTCTAAATGCACACACACAGAACCCAACCTAACTATCAAAAACTTGAATTCCTTTTGCCATAAGTGTAAAATAATATAGAGAACCATATATTTAAGTTTGTCGAGTTTATAATAATTCATGCAATTTAATTTTGAATTTAGAAGAAGAAAATTGAAGAAGACCATCATTAGATTGGTTAAGTTTAAACGTAGCTTAATTTTATAGACAAGAATGAGATATCGAGAATTGGAAAATTCTAAAATTAAAAAAGTATGATATGGGGTTGGTGGATTTTGGGCCGGGGTTCTTGGCCTCTAGGTTAGGGAAATAATTTTATTTATTATTTAATTTCTTTTTATAAATTATTTTCTATTTAGAAAAATAACAATAAAATTCCAAATAAAATTTATATTCACAACACCTAATTATTTACTCATCACCGTAAAATTTCTAGAATTCTTTTTCTTACGTATTTTAACTTATTTAAATTTAACTACCCCTTATTCTCATTTTAAACCCGATATTAAACAATTTCCAAATTGATTCATTTTATAAATATTAAATATTTATTCTTAAACCATTTAACTTCGTCACTAATTATGGAAATATAAAATTTCGATATTCTAAAATAAATTCAAGTTATTAATTTTAAATTCCAAAAATCCATTTTAACTAATTAAATAACTATTATTATCTACCCTTAAAAACTGGGTTTTCACACTCATGAGCACCACCGAAGCTCTATGAATGGTAGTTTTGGAAACTCCTCTCGAGGAGGTCCATGTCCATCAGAGGCATGTTTACACCATTCTAATACAAGTGGACATCTATGAGATCCTAGTACCAGAGCCACTACTGCGCCACCGGTCTCCTTTAGCCAAAAGATAGACTTTTTCCATCGCTTATGAGTGGGAGATGTAAACCGCCATCTCCATTTTGAACACCTCAGTGGCGGAGGACTAGGAAGGGCTCCAAGGCCTAGAGAACCATTGGTTCACTCCGATCTCAATGGGAGGTACCCTAGCCCAGATCCTAAGAAAGACATCCTTATTTACCCAAGTCCACATTGGTTGTTAGGAGCAGGTCTCTAACTCTATCCAAACATCGTCGTTACCTTGATTTGACAAGTTCCCTATGGATCAGTGAATTCACCTTTGCTATATTATAGCCATCGATCCTTGACAGGAAATAGATGACCAAGAAGCCTCTCTCTCATAAGGAATCATCATCGTTTGTGACATGTGGAACCTAACTTCCAAGAAGAAATGGTCGTCTTGAGTCAGTAGATGCACAAGATTCAGAAAAGAAAGCTTGGTGACAAAAAAGGGTTTAGATGATGGGAACAGAGGCCCATTCTCCAAAGAATTCCTAGATGCTTAAGTTCACCACAAATATGTCCTACCTTCTATGGACAAATATGATAGGATCGACCCATCCAATCAGATCACCTCCTTCAACGCTGTAACCCGAGCTAGTCAGATCTCCGACCATGCAAAATGCCTTCTATTTCCCTCTACCCTCATCGGGTCGGCGCCTCACTGGTTCCTTCACCTACAACCTAGAACTGTCCGCTTATGGGCCCAATTTTGTTCTGACTTCAGGACCTGCTTCTTTACGTCGAAGACAAGAATCAGGATGGCCAACGAGCTGGGAAATTAAGGCAGAGATCAAACAAATTGCTCTACTCATACATCAACCACATTAATAAGGATCCAACAAGGGAAAAAAAGAGTCGACAAGAACAAATTGGTGGTAGCCTTTTGTTTAGGGGTAAGGTATTGGTCCTATATGTGGAAGGAATTACAGAAGCAACATACTTCATCCCTTACTAACTTCCTCCAAAGGACAACATCATGAGAGCGAAAGAGGCAGACATCTCTAGTAGTGATGATGAAGGCAGCCAGAGGAACAAGACTGGCCATAGAAGGACAATCGCCGTAAGAATAGTTGGTAGAAAAATAGCATAAAGCTTTTTGATTACAGGGTGGAGGCAGGAACCAAGATGCAATGATTGATATCGTGAATTTCACTAGTTTAGCGGCCACTTGATCAATGAGTGTCGACATTTCAAGGATGATATAGAGCGGCTAATCCACGAAAGGATGTTTGTTTAGTACGTTATGCAACAAGTAGAACTATGTAACGCTCGGTAAAACCCACCTACCCTACCATAACAAACAGACATTAACGGTGTGGTTATGATTAATACTAAAATCCAATAAATATGTACTGCTCATACGTAGAAGGCAGCAGCCGAGTGGCTCGGGACTATCATAGGGGAGTGCTCTCTGATCATGTTTATTCAGTAGACTAATAGGCCCTAAAGGTCTCTTCGATAAAGCGTGATCCATCGATATTGCATTCACCTTAGAAGACAAGAGGAGTTGGCTTCCTTCACTATGACCCCATGGTCATTTCAATAAGCTTGTCTAGAAAAAAGGTCCATCAAGTTTTCATTGATGAGGGCAGCTCCGTTAATGTGAATGTTCAAATATTTTTTTGATAGGATGAAGCTTCTCGCCTCAGCCTTGCTCCCTATGCATTATCAATCTGTGGATTAGGAGGCATTGATAAAGTACCCGTGGGTGTTATTCCTATGTGTCACCTTTGACAACGAATCGCGAGTGGAAAAGATCCAGGTACAGTTCATTATAATAGAATGTCGATCTACGTACAATGTTTTAATAGGCAGGTTAGGCCTAGCAGATACAGATGCATTGTAGCTTACTGGAGCTTTGTAATAAAATTCTCGACCAAGGGAGGAGTAGGATGTGTTTGAGTTAACCTTTGAGCCTCCAGAGATTGGTACAACATCTCCTTACAACAAGCAAAGAAGGGAGTACTTATGTTGCAATAGGAAATGATATCCATCAATGGTGACATGCTTGAGAGGATGCTCAAGCATATTGTTCCTCCCGTACTTATTTAGGTCGCCCTAGTTACTTAAAGAAAACCACACGTTGATAGCCATCCCAAGCAAAATTGGCATAGCCAATGGAAATAGTCTTTCCTTGGCCGGCCCAAGCAAGACTAGGGAGCTCATTGCTACATAGAATGAATTAGTTCACCCCTGTTGGTATGTCGGGACATAAGAAGCTATTAGTCCTTCCCCTTTGGTATCAAAGTACTCATCTGTGGAGCTGGGGGCAGCATTGGCCTTTCGGCTCAAACACGGATGTCAGTGCCAATCGAGGATGTTATTGAATGCATGATAAATACATTGGATTGGTGTGATTTAGAAGAGAATGTGAAGTTGATAATGATGACCTGCTTGAATCCTAGATGAGGGATTCCAATCCCAAAGGCACATTGGTCATGTCACTTAAACTTATTTTGATTGACAGTGATGACCAGAATAAGGTTGTCAATATAAGTAAAGAGTTAGCTCGAAATGATTATGGCACTCAGTTACTTTGTGTTGAAAGCCACAGATCAGTATTGTAACACCCAAAAAATAAAGTAAGAATTTAACAAAGGAATTAAATTTAAAATATAACAAGGGACAAAAAATGAAATTTTTACAAACATCTAAATCTAGCTACGAAACTCGCACCATTGTGTTCATAGCAACTTTTTGGATAATTTTCATATATAACACTTTGAAATTGGGGCTACTATGAAGAAGTTAGTGATGTTTGAAAGTTAATTTAAAATCACTAAATATCTAAATTTAATTAGAAATTAATTAACTTAAATAAACAATCAACAGCCTAGGAGTCGTCGGTCGACGGGTAGCGGTCAACCGGTTGGAACCTAGCAGTTGACCGGTTGACGTCCTAGATCGATAATTTTGAGCGGCCAACGATCCAGATTTAACCTAATATTTTTACTTAGGGACGAAATAATTAATGGACATGCTAGACTTAAGCAAATATTCTTTTAGGGTTAATCAACGATCAGTACTAATCCAAAATCTCTATAAGTACACATCTAACCTAAACCCTAATTCGCCAGAAAATAAATAATATACCAAAACTCTATCAAATTCTTTTCTCTTCATACCAAATTTCCTCAAAATAAAATTAAATTAAAGATCTAAAGGAAAAGATGAGAAGATTAAATCAAATAAAGGGAAGGTCTATACCAAATGGAGGTGATTCCATGCGCTAAAAGAAAGGGGGTAGCTTTGGTATTAAGGTGAGTGAGTTCATTTTTAATAAGATGATTATGTACAGTTGAATTTGATATACACTATTTGATCTAGGTTATTAGAAATCAAATTGTAAACATTGCATGATTAAAGTGGAAATTTAATTGTTAGTATATGAACATAATACCTCTTTATAACCTAGATCCGTAAACATAATTAGCAAATTTATAGTAATTATCCTAACTTGAGATTTAATTAGTATTGCTATGTTAAACTAATTTGCTGTAAATTCGCCTAAATCTGTAAATTGAAATTGAATATGGAATGTTGAATGATTACAAAATTTACAGTGACATATTGGTTAATTACAACTAGGGTTACTATAAACAAATCTTTATTGCAATTGATTTGGAAAAGGAACGGGAATAGCACACTAATTAACAAATAAACAATGGTAAATTAAAAACCTTAATTAGCGACAATCGGTTGACCGCATTAACTAGAGCGATCGACAACAAGCGGTCGACCGCTTAGTGTATGGCGATCGACTGATTAGCATTTTTCTAATGTGGGCTGAACCTCGGCCTAGGGCTCATGTTATAAATATTAGATAATAGTTTATATTATATATACACGGATGTTAGAAATAGTAGGAAGCTAGTTCTCTATGAGAGGATGTTAGGACGTTGCGGACTGGGTAAATGCTTTTTATCCAACGGGGGTCGATTATTTGACTGAAGGCAATTCTATCAAAAATGGCACTCACGGGAGGTTCAAAGGTGGACATGCAACACTGATTGATACCTGATGAAGTGTGTGGTCCTGACACAATGGGAATTCCTTGGAATTCATGGATACCTGATGTGATGTTGTGATGTTGATGCACTCCGACACATGCAATAAGGGGCGCATGCTATAATTAAGAGGTGGACATAGATGAAGACAACGAGACACTCTAGCAAGTCAGCATTTCGGGTTCGCCTCAATGTGTAGTTGGGGTACGTGTAGTCGTAGTTATGGGAAATTTATTCCTATGTGGAAATTGTAGGGAAACCTATATGAGATAGTTATGGGTTGTCATGATGTGTGAGATTTAATCCCATACGCGAAGAATTGTAGGATGGACTTATGTTGGAAAAGCTTCGGCAACTATTAGCCAAGCGTTAGTTATTGAGGTTCGATCCATAATTCAATCCCTATAGGGCTCGCACAAGTTGTTAGTGTAGGTGTGTATCAAGTAAAATTCTTAAGCAAGGAAATGAAGTGATCCACAAACACTTGTAGAACACAACTAGGTCATATAGAGTAGTATTAAAGCCAACTTTATATGGTCAACACATATTAAACATGTATTCATTCACCAGACATTTGCTTGACCCACTCCTTTCCTTACGTTTTCACCCACTACAGGTTGGCAAGTTAGCAGTTGATTCCACATAATACGTAGAGAAAGGAGCTAAATGCTGGAATTCCCCAATTCTTCATTGTTCCTCTTATAGTTATTGTTGTATTAAATGTCTATCAAACTTATATTTTACTTTGGAAACAGTGTATATGAGACTTAAGTATATAAGTGACTGTTGTTTTGAAACTTCTATTTTCAGTGCTTGTATTTTAATTCCATTCGATATGAGATCTGAAAGTGTAGAATGTCTTAGAACTTACCCTTATAATTATGCTCCATAATGAAAAAAACAACAGCTCGTATTTCTCGGCATAACGCGAGTCCAAAAGTCACTCTAAGCTTTGATCAGTGTGTCGAGAAGTGCGGCTTGTTAAATTTGGTATTAGAGCTTAGGTTTAAGATTCCTTAGAATTTAGGCATGTATTGAGTGACATACTTGAAAATGTTTTTCCAAAAGGTTTTTTGATAAGTTTTTAAAATGTTTTCAAAGAGAATATATATATGTGTGTATGTCTGTAGTTTTTCAAAAGTTTCATAACTAATTATCCCTGTTAGTACCATCTATGGGAAAGTTGAGAATTATTACTAACTATATAGTGAGAATAAGTGATTTTTAGGGGAATGGCTCTTGTAAGGTAGTTAAGATTTTCGGGCATGAACATTCCTACATAGTTTCATCAGTATCTACAAGCGAGGAGACAAGATGAGCCTAACCCGACTAACAGAGCGTAATTATAATTTTCTAATATGTACGTTAATACATCACAACCTATATATTTTGGGGGCATAAGGAAGTTATTGGCTTATCCCTTGTATAAGCAAACAATTGTGGGTTAAAATAACTTTTACGTTATAACAGCCAAGATAAAAAATTAACCTTTCACTTTTGTTATGATTTACTCCATAAAGGGATGCTAGTGGAGGTTTCCTATACCAACTATTAGTTGCATGTAAATTATGGATTTAAGGGTGAGTGAAGAAGATTAATATCATAGGAACCATACAATGATAATGTTATTCGATAAAGTAGTTGCAAGGGTTCCTATTTACTTAAAGGTATGGCTAAAGTATTTTTATATTGAAGTTGGACACTACATTGGAAAATAAATTTCAGCTAACCATCTTTGAAAAGAAGGATGGGAACCTTATGCACTTAAAGCATTGTTATGTATAAGTGGATTGGTGTAATTAGGTTGCTATTATCTACTTCAATTTAAGTAATAACCGATGAAAATGTTTTCTAAAAGTTAGAAACATTAGACATCTAATATTTCAAAAAGCAAAAAAAAAAACATGCTAGTTTTTGATTTTATCAAACAAACCTGATGAAATATGTTTAAAAATTAGATTATAGAATTTGCTAAAAAACAATTTTTCAATAATTGTTTTAAAACTTTTGTTTTGTCTTAAGACATATTGTTGAAATTACCCTCAATGTGTACTTTTCTTTTGATAATGAAATTTTGTAAAAAAAAACAGAGAAGTAAGTAAAACCCAGCTTTTGAATCTCTTTTATAAATTAGAAATGGTCAATGCTTGAAAATGCCTCTTATAAATGTTTCTATCATACTCTAAAATGGTAATAGCAAGTTAAAATACCACCCTTTGTTTAAAATTACACTTTTGTGAAAATTTATTGTTTATAAGAGAAAATTTTAGAAAGGTGTGTTTTATGTATATTTTGCTAAGTTAAGCTTAACTGTTTTTGGTAATTTAATTAAAGGACACGTTTGTTAAATGAAAAATGAATTGATGGTTTTATAGTTTTAAAACTTACTAGTTTTTGTGGAATTGATGTTAAATCAAAGATTTTGATTTAAAAAGCCGAAGTAAAAATATTGTGACTATCACTTAAACTTAAAAGGAAAGAAATAGATTGGTTTTAGGTAAATAGGATTAAATGGTCCATTAGGACAAAATTGACTACGGAATTTGGAAGTATTGAAATGGGTGGAACAGAGATAAGAAGTAACATGATAATTTAGTGACCTTTTCGACCAATAGTTGAACTGGAAGAATGTAGGACTAGGTCAAACTTCGTGTAATAGTGAAAAGTGAACACCGCTTTGTGTCTTTCTACCCAAGTATGGTTTGAACTGTAAAATCTTTGTGTGAGAAAGTTTAAAAAAGAATGATTTGGGTAAACATATTTTCGAATAAGGAAAGAGCGAGCCAAGATGTTTTATTATATCAAAGAATGTTGCAGATGCAAGAAGTTTTTCATTTTAAAGTGTAAAAGGGCCAAGTAGGATCTACTTCACTCTTTATAGAGGGTGCTGGGTAACAAATGGGCATTTCATTGATTACATTAGATAATCTAAATGGGACGATAAGTGTCGGCTTGACACTCTACCAATAAGGTCGCTAGGTGAGAATAAAATACTTGTAGGAGACGAACGATCTAGGTATTATGTTGTTCCCTTGAAGGCTACGGGCGAACCAAGTGGACATGAGTGGGAAAGTATATCATTTGATATATTTTTGGATTTATATCATTGTAGATGTGTTCCACATATGCCTATTAAATCTTGGGATCGTGGGGTAAAATATTTCATATACTTGAACACCAAAAATAAAGGGGAAGTAGCCCTAAATTTATGAGATAATTCATTAAGAAAATTGCATGGTAATTCTAGGTTTGTTAGGTAAGTGATATAGGCCAGTAAGCATAAATTGGAAGTTGTTATAAATTGAAGTGGGATTCAAGTAGAATTTTAATTCATTGAAATGAAATGTGCGGCAATGTAACTTTCTATAAATTATCTAGTTTTTGCACAAAAGTGTATCGTTTGAAATAACAAGGAATACATCCAAAAGAAAGAGATGTACAAAATAGAGATGGTTACCACGTTTTGTACTATGTCAATAATAACATAAAAGATAATTCCTTGTGATTCCAAACGTAACACTGATCCTTTTTTAGATAATTCATGGAAAGTTACTGTGTTCACGGTTCCTTTTGAGAAAAGATGCAATTCCAATACATTAAAATGCAGGAATCCCTAAGTATAAACCAAAGTGTTGGTTATTATGTCTATTAGAGTAAAATGGCAAGGCATCATTCCATATTAAGTTGTCTCAACCATAAAATAATTGGAACAAAGCGATAAGAGATTACATTTGGGTAAAAAGGTCTCATTTATGGGATGACACTAAGGAATGGTTAAATTTTGGAAGTTCAAACTATAAAAGGTATCCTAGATAAGTTGTAATCATGGTTCTGCAATGAATGGTTAATTCAAGCATTTGAGTCTCCATTAAGAAAAAGATATTGTTATTTGCATGCATTTAAAATGCGAAGGCGATTTTCAAAAGAAAATAAGATTTGGAAATTTTTAGTTATATTGGGAGGAAGGAATAAAATAATTCTTTTCAGTCATCCCTCAGATTGGAAGAAGACTATTTAATTAAGAAAATTCGGGGAAGACTAACTTAGAATACGTAGTTTGTGTTGCATCATAATTGCATGCGAATAAAGTATCACTTACGTGATTATCATCAAATGATAAAATAATTTTAGGTTGTAACTTCAATTAATTTTAGGACTTTTATTATTAGGTTTGAATAGGAAATAGACCAAATTTACCCTAATAGAACATTTGAGTACTTACTTACTTATAGAACTTAGGATAGATCCATGCAGACTACAATTGTGATACCTAGGTACCACAATTTTTGAAGGATTAAGGAAATCAATCAAAAGAAAAATGAAATAGCTTAAGTAAAATAGAAGTAGGGAAGAAGTCATGCTATTTTGAACAATTTAAAAAATCACTAGGTTTAGATAACCTTGGGTGAAATGGAGAAATGATAAAAAGCTAAGTAGAAAGTACCATGGCAGGAGGCACCATCAATTTTGTTTTGTCTCACCTACTATCTAGAAGATGTGGTGATTACGTATACTACTGGATGATTTAAGGCAGTGTGGTTATGTATTGAGGATTGCATAGGGCCACGGTTTCATGGAAGCACACTTATGCTCAAGTTATTTAGCATTGTGACATCATTTGTGCTGGTAGAAAGGATTGCAAAGGGTTATCTAAACATATACATTTGCATTGAAAATTTATGCCACTGGTAAAGTTTGATAAGGCAGTCCAGATGATGGTCCAGTTAGAAGTACTTAAAAAGTGGATTCAATTCATAGAACGACGAGGACTGCATAAGATAGGCAAAAAGCATATACTGATAGAAGACACACGGAGTTTTAGTTTACGGTAGTGACATTGTCTGAGTCAGTATCTTGTTGCTTAGATACATATTGGTTTAGTAGTTCGAAAAAGTTTGCACCGAGAGGGTACGACCTTTTTCGATTTTGGATAGAGTAGGAAGTTAGCCTATGGAGCGGAAGCTTTCTAGAGGGTTGGCGGGAGTCACAATGTTTAATTGGTGTCACACTTGCGGAAGTGTTTATGCAATGCGATCACCATCGTCAAGCCATTTTAGTTGGGGAAAGTTGAAGAGGTTAGATGAGTCCCTTGTTTTCCATGCATTCACCCATACTATTGGGTATGGCACAAGGCGAGTCCGTGATGAAATAATAAAACTAGTTCGAGTCCAGTAAGAAGACGATCCAATTGAGAGTACATGGAAGCCTAAGGAGAAGATCCAAACTACCAATTTAGAACTCTTTTTTGGTATGTTTCCATCGTAGTTAGATAAGTATAGATTACTTTTGTATTTAGGTTTTGGCTTAGTATACCCGATAGGTATGGACAATTGGATGCTAGGAATGGATGCTATCGTATTATTAGGACATATTTTCGATAATGAATACAAATGGATGTATTGGATAGGTTATCGCACATTTAGTTAAATATATCCCCTAATTAGTACACACACTCGCACCATCACTCATTTATTTTTTGATATTATAGAGTTATATGCATATGGTTAATGCATATAGGTTATTGATTGCGCATACATGTAGAGTTGCAAGTATATTTACATAGGTTCTTGCATACATCTTGGATCATGGCATAGGAACTTGCATGACAAAAGGTCGACTAGATCGGGAGACCACCTACTCTTCGCATTAGTACAGATTCACGTGCATTCCGCTCTTGCATATAAATATTGCATTAGAAATTTAACTAAGGACAATGATTTTCGATGGATGATGTGTAACGACCCGTAAATTTTAATAGTTTTAATAATATATTTAATTGGTATTTGTGAAATTTTAAATAATAAAATTTGGAAATAAAAATTTAATAAGTGGAATATGTCTTTTTAAACATAGCAAATGGTAAATTTTCATACGAAAATAAGAAAGTTTATTTTGTTATGTAATTTTATTTAAATTCAAATTAGTTAAAACTGATGATAATAAAATGTTTTCCAAACCTGAATATTTTTATACAATAAATTTGTAAATCAACTTCTGAGTGAAACATCATCATTCATTTCTCTAAATTTGGACTTCTATTGCTCCGTCCAACTTAATTCTGGCGTTTTAGCATCATTTTTGATGCCGGTTATCCATTTTTGCTATGATGATCCTACCACTGATGTTTGTGTACTGCGCTGATCGTCTCGTCGTGTTGATTTCCACATCATATATACTTATGCATTTCGACGCCCGATACGCGGCAAAATTATTAAAACACTTAACCATATCGGTAATCGTTTTAAATCCTTTTGACTTCACTGTGACCATTCATTTATCCACTGGTCATAAAAAAAGCCTTTCGATTTTATTATTCCTAAATTCTCGTGCCTCTGACCTTCACTTTTCCCATCACTTGATATTTATAATTACCCTTACGTTTTGTCTCTTGAGTCCTTTGCTTTTCTTCTACAATTCCATTTGTCCTTTGAAATAATAAATATATATAATTAGGTTATATATCTGAAACTTGAACCACTTGTTCCTTTATACTTTCAATCCCCTTTCCACTCCTATTTCTCCTCTGATCTGTCGTTTGCAACTCCTTCTCATTTCCTTGAAAAAAATTAGTATGTAAAGGCATATATTATATCGGTGCTTTTGAAATTGCTCGACCCTTCTCCTATAGCCGAGTTCAGCCACACCAAGCATCTCCACTACTTCCCTCCCATAGCATGGCTACATCACCATCGAACAAGCCTCCTCCTTGCCTGCGCCCGACCACCATTTCCTTTCCCATGCGACAGCCTGCAAACCATCCCACTCATCATGTCACATTTTTGAGCGCCATCCCTCGCTTGAGATCAACAACCCATCTCCACCAATCCTGCTCCGACCTTGCTTTGTCCGAACAGCCTTCCATCCTCCAGTCACCGAACCAGCCATAGCCTTCAACCTGCCTTCCACACCAACCAAGCCTCCAAACCCATGCAGCTCGGATCACCTCTCACCACCAATGCAAACCACCTCCATCATGAAAAACCTTGGCTCGCCCTGGATCCCGCTCCACCGTGCATCTTGCACGCTCCTCTCGTATTCTTCAAAAGGGTATCATATCTATATTGGGTTAGATTTTGTTGGTGTAAAAATATAGTTATATGTTGCATATATATTAGTTTATATATATACACACACTAGGTTGGTTATATATGTTATATAGTATATTGTTTTATAAGTTATATGTATGTCAGCATTATCTCTATATTATGTACATATATGTTTCTCAAAACCAAACATTTTAATCTTCGTTCTCCCTGAAAATACTTTATACACATATATTTAAAGACCGGTTTATATAAAGTTATTCATACGTATAGATTTTTTTTTGAATATGACTTGTATCAGTGTTTTGATTTTTATGAGTGTGTGTGTATATATATATCGGTAAGGTATTATATTTTATACTAAGTTATGTATATATTTTACAATATAGATAATATGTTATATATTTATATACTTAGTTATGCATGTATATATGTTATTATGTTTATATTTACAGTAATATGTATATGTTTGTCTGGGTGAGTTATATGGGTTTTTATAACATTGAATTTAAATTTTTATTATATACTTATATTTTCTGTATGCACAAGTTTACAACTGTGTTTATATCTATAAAAATGGTTTTGTAGTAGTCTAATATATTTTATGTTAGTGATTTTTAAGTGAACATGTAGATACATGTTATAATATATAAGAGCAACGATACGGCTGGGCATATATAAGAAATTATTTCAACATATATTATGTATACATATTTTGACTTTAACGTATGAGTTAAATTTAAACAATGATTTTGAAGTACATATATAATTAATTTAATATGTGTTTGAAATTTAAAATATGATTTTATATAAATAGTTATATATAGTTATACATATAAGTTCGTTTATACCATATATCTTCATCAATCCGGTTTTGATTCATTTTATCGATTCCTGTTATCAGCTTTGTTCGTCGTGCCTCTTTTCTTCATCAATCATGTCCATCTAGCGTTGCTTTGGAATTCGTAGCTCTTTCCCTTGTCAAATCTATCTAGCCTTGAAATGTGACCAATCACTCACGATTAACATTCTTATATTTATTAAATTTGATTTCAATTGAAATATGATGTTGTTAGTTATTTACCTTGCTATATATATGATCTTATCTGTATCTGTTCACTTGTGACACCTGACACCATTATCTGTTATTTATGTTGATGATATGCCTGCTGTTATATTTTTATCATATTTGTTATCACTCTGCAAGTTCCATGTTACTTTAGAATTCCCTATGGGTTGAAATGATACATATCCGAACGATCTGTAGAATAGGAGAAAATGTTACGGGTTGAAACGATAAACCGAAATGATTTTCATTAAATAGAATTTGGGATTGCGGGTTGAAATGTTATATACGTGTATATATTTAAATTGCGGATTGAAATGATAAATATCTGTATCACTTGACCATAGGATAGAAAATTATATACATACTCCGTTGTCAATATATATATTTTGAAATGATTTCCAAGGTTTTGAAATGAATATTTTGGCTTTGATAAATATTGATTTTAATATATATATATATATATATATATATATAATGTTATTTTTACAAAGGTTTTAAATTTTGAGTTTTAAAAATATATGTTTTGAAATTTTAAAATTATAAGTAGTTTTGGAATTATAAATTTTAAGATTTTACTTACAATTTTACTATTTTAAATATATATATATATATATAAATCAATAATAAGAATTGATTTATTAATGTCTATTTAAAAAAGTCAATTTAATTGATATATAAAATATTTAAGTAGTTATATAAAATATATATTTTCAAATATAGAGTTTATAATGATTTTAATAAAATTCAGATTGGAAAGAGAAATAGAAATTGGTTTGAAATTGAATTTATTTAAGAATTATACTCAAATAAGTTTGATATGAAATTTATTAAATTTAGGATTTTAAAAATATGATTTTATAACTTGATTTTGATTAGAAGTGGTTAAAATGAATATTTAAAATTTACATAAATTGAAATGGTATATTTAGCTTCATTTCAATTTGAAATTTAAAGTTTATATAAATGTTACTGGAATGATTAGGTAAATATTTCAAAACTAAGTAATAGTAAAGTGAATTTGATATATATATATATATATGAAATTATAAAATTTAGTTTTGAAAATGGGGATTATTTAAAACTTTGAAATATATTGAAATTGAAATGGCTTATTTTGTGGTTCAAATCTGTATTTGAAATTGATATAATTTGAAATGGTTTATTGAAAAACTAAATTGAGTTGAAATTTGATGAATTGAGATTGAATTAAATTTGAATTTTGGAATTCGAGTTGATTGAATCGATTCGTGAAATTTGTGGAAACTATTTTATTATATAAAGTATTTGAAAGATTTTATTTAAAACTACTTATATTTTTTTTACTATATAGAGTATTTTAAAATAAATTATTTTTAATATAAACTATTTTCATATACTGATTATTTTTAACATAAACTATTTTTACTTTTAACTATTTTATATAAACTATTTATTTTATAAATTATTTTATTATATATACTATTATTAATATCTAAACTGTTTAAGGAAAGTGTTATGATTTCAAAGTGTTATGATTTCCAAAGTATTATTATTTCTAAATTATGATTTCCAAATTATAACGTTTCCAAAGTATTACGATTTCCAATTGTTATGATTTCTAAAGTGTTATGGTTTTAAAAGAGCTATAATTTCGAAAGAGTTATAATTTTGGAAAGAGCTACGATCTTGAAAATAGATATATTTGAAGTGATAATGATATCGTACTGACATGGTTTTGAAATGTATATGATACTTTGGGTTTTGAAGTATGATATTTTGATATGACCGCAATTATAATAATGGTTGTTTGTTAAAGAGATCGAGATCGATTATTGTCTTACTCTCTACTAATACCGAAAACCACTTTAACAACCGTGTACGCGGTGGAGATTCCAGAATTAAGTAGGATGGTGGCAACGATTCTATTTGAGGTATATACGTGGACCTGACTCCCGTGAGTTGGTATAAGGTGGAAAAAACAGGAGCAACTGACGGGCCAAGTGAGGTAGCTCCTCCGGTTGGACACGCTTCTTCGATTGCCATTCTATTACTTTGTGATTGATTTGGTGCGTACCTTTGATTTAGGAGTGTGGCTCGAGGTGGACGGTAGTTGCTGCTATGCGTTACCACCATCCCGGAAGTGTAATTGGTATATCTACCCTGACATTGCCTAGTTGTTCCGTGTCACCTACCTTAGCGAGACCACTACGAGTTTGTTTTGTACCATACCTATGGAGTGCCCTCTGATAAGACCAGTTTACGGGAAGTTACAGTACTGTATAGACTACAAGAATATATAAAAATATGTTAAGAGGGAAATGAGTAACGCCTTAATGCTATTTTAATAGTTTACTTTACTTAAAACATTATTATAATAGCGTATATTTAGTTTAACGGATCCTTAGAGGATGGTTATCCCAAACATCCTTTAAATTACTTGTATTTCAGTTGATATTTCACTTGAGTTGGATTTATTGATATAAGAATGTTAATCCTGACTCGAATGTTTTTGTTTTGCTTTACGCTCGGGTCAGACTGAGTGTCACAGCATTTCAATTCACCTTTGGAGTTGGAGCTTTGCTTGGAGATCCATCTATATGCTCAGCTTGTAGTTATTCAGTTAAATCTTGTGATATATTCTTATCTTTTATTTGACTATTGTATCGAGAATTCTATTGTATCATGTTTAAACTCTTATATATATATAGTAGTTTCATGAACTACAATTTATTTGTTTCCACTTCTTATTGTTATATTACTCCGTGTCTGTGATTCTGTGATTATTTATTTACTGCATATGTTGAGTTTTGCCAAATATAAATTAACAATCTGATGTTTAGAGCAATTCAAGTCCGACATATGCGGATATGAATGGTTGGAAATACCAGGATGTTACATGATGGGCGAGTAGATGGTTGTAGTTATTGACTTTGTACACACGAGTTACATTTTTCCATCCTTAAAGATCTTAAGGACGAAATTCTCTTAAGGGGAATGAAAGTAACATCCCAGAAAATTTAAGTGAGAATTAATATAGGAATTAAGTTTAAAATATAAAAAGGGAAAGAATAATATATTTTTTATAAGTGTCTGAATCTGGCTATGAACTTGAACCATTGCGTTCGCGGCAATTTTCTTGACAATTTTCATATATAATATTTTGCCATCGGGGATAATATGAAGAAGTTAGGAACGTTGAAAGTTTGTAATTTAATATAATTAAATATCTAAATTTAACTAGAAAAAAATTAACCAAAATAAACAAAACACAATCGACCACCAAGGAGTCGCAAATCGACAGGTAGCGGTCGGTCGATTGACATCCTAGATCGACAATTTTGAGTGGCCAACGGTCCAGATTTAATCAAATATTTTTACATGGGAACGAAGTAACTGATGGAAGCACTAGATGTAAGCAAATATTCTCCTAGGATTAATCAACGGTCGGTACTAATCCAAAATCTCTCTAAATACACATCAAACCTAAACCATAATTCTCGAGAAAATAAACAATATACCAAAACCCCGTCGAGTTCTTTTCTCTTCAAACCAAATTTCTTTAAAACAAAATTAAATTAAAAATCCAAAGGATAAGTAGAGAAGATTAAATCAAATCAAGGAAAGGTCTATACCAAATGGAGGTGATTCCAAGCGCTCAAAGAAATAGGG
Source organism: Allium cepa (assembly GCA_030765085.1). NCBI lineage: Eukaryota > Viridiplantae > Streptophyta > Magnoliopsida > Asparagales > Amaryllidaceae > Allium > Allium cepa. Next base: position 623,465,519 of record CM060942.1, read on the forward strand.
TAGCTTTAGTATTAAGGTGAATGTTTTTTTATTTTTAATAAGACGATTATATACAGTTGAATTTGATATATCCTATTTGAACTATGTTGTTAGAAATCAAATTGTAAACATTGTATAATTAAATTGGAAATTTAATTGTTAGTATATGAACATAATACCCCTTTTTATAACCTAAATCTGTAAACATAATCCAAATTTTTTTATAGTAATTGACCAAACTTGAGATTTCATTAGTAATGCTATGTTAAATTAATTTCTGTAAATTCACTTGAGTCTGTAAATAAAAATTGAATATGGAATGTTAGATAGTTACACAATTTATATTGACATGTTGGTTAATTACAACTAAGGTTACTATATGAAAATATTTGTTTTAATCAATTTGGAAAAAGAATGAGATTAATACACCAATTAACAAATAAACGATGGCAAATTAAAACCCTAATTATAAATGATTGGTTGACCGCGTTAACTGGCACGGTTGACTGCTTCAATGCATGGCGGTCAACCGGTTAGCGTCTTTGCAGCGCAAGTTGAACCTCGACCTATGGGTCAAGTTATAGATAATTTATAAAAAAAATTATTATGTATATATATACATATATAATTGGATGTTGAACTAGTAGGGAAGCTAGTTCCCTATGAGGGGATGCTAAGACGTTGCGAACTGGGTAAGTGCTATTTATCCAACGGGGATCAATTATTCGACTGGAGGTGATTCTATCACAAATGGCACTCACATGAGGTTCTATAGTGGATGCTCAACACTAACTGATGCCGGATGAAGTGTGTGGGCTCGACACAACAGAAGTTTTTTGGCGTTCACGGATACCTGATGCGATGTGATATTGTGTTTTTGATGGATCCTGACACATGTAATAAGAGGTTTTAACAAGAAATCTTGTCAATACCTCAAAGTAAGGCTAGAGGAGAAGATTTTAAGGGAAAGCTAAGAAGATAAGTTGGTGAAGTCGTCAATATACTTCTTCGAAACCCCTTTTGAACTAGGTAATATAGCCTACAGTTGTGGTTTAATTGTGTCGAAAGGTATTAAATGTGTTGAATAGATCCTATGGCTACGAAAGGAACTCCTTCATAGGAATAAATGTAAATACTCCATAAACAAATCCATATGCAAGCAGTAAAATTGAATCCATATATTTAAGAATGTTATGTATTCATTTTATTGATAACTTTTATAAATACAAAGGCTTAAGTGTACAATGAAGTGGAACCCCCAATTCAATTTAAAATTAGGGTTTACAACTCTTAGAATAGTACGGTGCATAGGCAATTGAATCGAAACCCAATAAAAGAACCCCTACGGTCTTATTTATATGCATAGCTAGACCCTTTCACATCCGTCCTTTCGACTTAGTCGAAAGAAGACCTTTATGACCCTCTGTTGTTGTTGACTCCAAAGTGCCTCTCTAATATTGCTTTCGTATAAGATCTGGAAGCCTTCGACTCCATCAGAAGGTATAGAAGCAGTACTTATGTTGCTGTAGCTGTCTTGGATAAGCAGAACTGGATGTCCCAACATGTGCGGAAGGATGTAAACCATACTTGTGAAAGGTGATGATGCTTTCGAAAGATTTTATTCTGATGGTTGCGGAAGCATTCATTGTGGATGGAACGGTAAATGATCATGCGACCCCCGTGGAAGGTCAACTGCTTCGGAAGCACCTACTTGGTTTGTTGCGGAAGGCATCCTTATTGACTCCTGTGGAAGTATTAGACTCTTTCAATACTTAAGGAAGGTAGCTTTTGCTGAAGTAGTTGTCTCTTGCGGAAGGTATCAACCTTTGACTATTATGGAAGCCTGCCTTATGATGCCTACGGAAGCCACATTTACATATGCGAAACCCACCGACTCTTGTGGAAGCTCTACTTAACATATGTGAAATCATTTGATTCCTGATGGAGGGTTCAATTGATGTGGAAGGGTGATACTTGCCTTACGATATGATAGTTTGTCTTTGGTAGCTTGATGATCGAGGAAGGTGATCCTTCGACTCCTTCAGGAGGCAGGGCTTTAGGTTTTGCGGAAGATGGAGATTAAACATATTCAGAAGGTAACAATATTACTGGAAGTATTTCATTTGAACTATGCAAAGCCGTCCACTTTGACATTTGCAGAAGCTCCTTCGATCATGACAAAAGTGTATTCTTAATGCTCAAGAGGCTTTTCAACCCTGTCGAAAGCCTCACTTCTTCTTAATGTTTTCAAAGGTGCTACTTCAACACTTTCGAAAGCTTCCTTAACTCTTATGAAAGCTTCCAAATCCTGCAACTCCTTCTTTCACACTCTTAACCTGGAGAAGATTTTTGTGGATAACATTTTCACCCCTCCCCCCTTGTATGAAAGAAGCTTTTGTTCTTTATGACAAAACTCTAAGAATCTCTTATAGATTGCTCAAACCTCAATGGAATTTCTTTCTTTGTTTTCCTATAAAAATAATAATAACTTTTATTAGGATTATAACCTTGTTATAATATTTTGATGGATAACGTTAAATTCTAAAACTGAAATTCAGGAGATTATTTGATAATATCACCGGATAGAGCATCCAAAGAAATACATGATCAAGCCTTTTCTTGCATTGATGATAGAAATGTGGAATAATATCACCCGACCAGCAGATGTTGGTTTATGTAAAAGGACTTTCAAGAAAGCTATCATGCACTCTAAAGCCTTTCTTCTTGGGGTATGTTTTCTTTGGCCATCAGGTACTAATTTCTTGCTTTAGGTGGTTTTATCTTGTCTCTTTGCTATAATTTTATCTCTAAACCTGCGTTGTATGTTAATATTTTTATTCATTCATTAATAAATTAGTAGATAGTTTGGTATTAATTTTGAACGTCGCCTAATAATACGAAGATCGAGGGGTCTTTTTTCCCTTTTACTATCATCTTCTAACAAAAAGAATAGAAGCATATCTGGTATTAAGAGACTCTTGTTCAAAATTCATGTCTAATAATAATGTGGAAACATTGAATTTTTAGAAAAACCTCTATTTCAATACAATCTCAAGACTTATCTGGAAAACTCACAAATCTAGAAATCCAATATCCACAAATCATCACGAAAATTCAATAAGGAAATCAAGAAATCAAAAATTCATAAAACTAAAATTTCAGTTAGAAATCATCACAAAAAGAAACCGAGAATTCATGAAATCTGGAATTCAATCAAAAACTTGCTAAGATCTCGTCTGACAAACAAAATGCTCAAAATTTTATCTAATATTATTACAAAGTCGGAAAGGTACCTAGAAAAAATAACCCAAGTAAACTCAATGTAAATGGCCCCTAATTCTACTATTATGACATATCAGTAACATCTAATAAATCAATTATTCATCCTACAATAGATTAGTGAATGATCCAATATTAATCCATAATGATATCTGGTAATAAGAAGATAAGAGAATTACCATCCGAATACCATTTGATAATTAAAGGATCAGGAAGCCATAGAGAACTAGAAATCCCTATTCATAACTCCTGTTTGATAATTGTACAGAGGCATTGAATTTCATAAGAAAATCACAAATCCAATAGAATATTTAGAAATTATCACGAAAACCAGCGAGAACATTAAAATTCATAAAACAAGAAATTCAACAAGAAGTGCGCAAATCATCACAAAAATCCAATAAGGAAATTGAGAATTCATAAAACCAAAAATTCAAATAGAAATTATTATAAAAATCCAAAAAGGAAATTTAGAATTCATTAAACTAAGAACATGAAATCCCTAAATCATCATAAAAATCAACAAGAAATTTAAGAATTCAAAAATTCAACAAGAAATCGTTATGGAAAGAAACAAGGGAATTGAAAACTCATAAAATCAGGAATCCAATCAAAAACTTGTCAGGATCTTATCTGATGAATATACTACTTAAAATTTCATTCAATGTAAGCACAAGGTCAGAAAATTGTCTAGTAATGGAAACCTGAGCAGACTTAAGCAAAAGATCCTTAATCCCATCTGGCCTTAATTCTAAAGTTCTACCTAAAATGCTATGCTGGAGATTTATATAGAACTCATGCCTTGAATAGCAATGGGGATTCCCCTTATTCAATGGAAAGTATCCTATTAATAGATAGGTTGCTCCGAAAGTGCATATAAGTTAGTAATACTATTGTTATATTAGAGCCGAGTAGTTCCATTGAACCATGCAATCATTTGGAATAATAGTTCTATAATACCAATTAGCCATTCAGAGTAGTAGTTTCATAAGACCAGCTAACCATTCAGCTGATAGTTCCATTTAGCTATTCAGCTTTTAAGCCCTTCAACTGTTCAGCAGGTAGTTCTGTTCAGTTGGTTGGCCGTTAAGCAGTGCAAGCTCTGTTTGATTAGTCGGTCGTTCAGCTGTGCGGATTCGATCCTACTGCCTAGCCACTCAGCAGTGTAATGGTCCAAATAACTTATTAATATATAAAATGCAGACCATCTTATCCTAAACGGTCACCTTATTTCTAAGGATTTATAAGTGGTTTGCTTAATCTATTCTTCGAATGAAGTCACTTTTATCCATGTAGTAAAAGTTTGTTATCTGTTCCATTCCTTTATTTTTTATACAGATCTTTGTTTCCCATTTCAAATTGCGAATCTCTTTATCCATTTACTTGTCTCGTGTTTCCTTTTATGATGTGGATTTCTTAGTTCTTTGCCGTGGGAGCCACTTTTCAAGCATTGGATGTATTGAAGATTGCTAGCTCATACTTTGTCCTTTTTTATTATGGTTTTGGATATCTTATCCATTCTTGTCTATATCGTAGGACATCTTCATCCTTTTCCTTTTGTTTATACCCCTATTTCAAAATTCATCTTTCTTTTAGATGGAGGATAGCCTTATTCCTTTGATCCTTTGTTTCCTTGGGTCTTGACCTTTGTTTTGAGTTGCAAACATCTTTGTCCTTCTTTTTCTGTTTGGTGTTCTCTTTGGGCTTCCCTTGATTCTAAGGGCTTAGTGTACATTAGATTGACTTTCCTCTAAAAGGTTGCTGGTGGGTGCTAGACCCGACCCTCCCTCTAAGAGGTGAACTGCACGTTAAAGGTTTTATCCTTTCCTCTAAGAGGTGAACAAGACGTTAGAGGTATTATCCCTCCTTCTAGGAGGTGCTACAAAATAGCATCGTAGGATTTTGTCCCTCCCTCTACGAGGTGTTATGGAATAGCATCATAGGCTTTTATCCCTCCCTCTAGGACGTGCTATGGATTAGCCGTAGGATGTTGGTGGGTAAAGGACCCCCTTTCCTCTAGAAGGTGCTATGGATTGGTCGTAGGCTAAACCTAGTATATGAAAATCATTTTTGGCCAACTGAAATGTTTTTGAAAATCATTTTTAATATCAATTTTTTTGCCATGGAGTCTTTATTTAAGAGAAAGAATCCTTGTAAATGAACCCTTCTAATATACTGAGGGATTATTTTCTAAAAAAGAGTTCGGATACGTGAATCCTTTTGATAAAAGAATCTTTTCTTAATGTCGCCTTCTACAAGGATTTTCAAAACATTCTCATAGTAGGGACATAGATCTCAAATAGGAGACTGCGAGGTCATGATTCATGAACCAATAGTCTTTTAGTCGAGAGTAGTATTCTCTAATCTGAGTTTTTTCCAATGAACTTTTAATAGGTTTAAAACTTTTTTTGAAAAAGTATGAATAGGTTTCTCCTCGCCAATGGTTTTAGAAAACTTTGAAATATTGGAATATGCTTAGTTAGAAATCCTTGATGCGCATTTACTAATGCCAAATAATATTTTTTGAAGACTGTACAAATTCACTCTTGAAATAGATGAGTGTTTATTTTCCCTTATTTATAGGGTAATTAGAGATAATACTTTTTTACTTTTGAAAACAACTTTCTTAAAAACATATTTAGGAAATTTTTCCTCAAATATTATAATAACCAATTGAAAATAGATTCAACGCCTATAGTATATATATATGGTTATGCTTCCTTAGGTTTTGTTCAGCAAAAAGAGATGTCTTGTTCACGAGTTCGAAGTGCCATGATGCATGGACTAATAGACTTTTACAAATAAGGGCATGCTTTTCCCAAGAATCCCCTCTTTTGGGAGAGTTTTGGATATTTACCTTTCATTAGGAATTAGTTTACATTGAAGCTCAACGATAATCCAAGGTACCATGGGAGTAGTTCTTTACACTACATTGATTCAAGCTTTGAGATAAGGATGAGTCATTTCATTCTAGATATTTGAGTAGTCTTTCTTAACTAAACAGAATATTTGTTGTATTTTAAGAGTTCATCGGACGCAATGGACTAGTTTTGTTTTTACCGTTAAAGACACACAAATTTTGTATTAATACATGATATATTTTAAGTACAAAATTACGAGGAAAGAAAATTCATAATTGGAAAAAGGTTATAAGACTTCATGGCTTAATAAGAGTCCGAATTTGAAGTTGCCAAGCTGCTTTCTTTTTATATGGAAAGATAAGCTTCAAATGTTTGAGCTATCCTTGCTTGAACAAGAAGTTTCTTCAAGCTTCTTTAATGAATACCTTTAAGGTTCCCGATATGATCATATTTTGAATTATTCCTACTAAGATGCAACACTCATCAGTCTAATGTCCATTTACTTTGTGATGTTCACAATAACTTTCCCCTTTTCTGGACTCTGGCTGGATTCGCATTTTACATATAGTTGAGAAATCTCCATCGTCTCTTGCTATGGCGAAAACATGAGAAAGGGGTTTGTTCAAATTCACATAGCTGGATTCAAAAATCTCTCTCTAACTCCTTCTTCTACTTTCCTTCCCTTTCGATTTTTTAATAAAGACTTAGAGTTGACTCTTCTTCTCTTCGATTTTGTTAGGATTGCCTTGTAGCAGGGCGCCTCTTCTCCATCTGAATAAATTTTTCGGGTTGAAAATAGAAGTTTCATAGATTTATGCATCCATGAATATGAAGTTCTTCCTAGAAAGGGGTTTGCTCGATTAATCCTTATCGAACTGCCATAAGCTTTTCTCTATCGGTTATATTCCCTGCTTTCAATGCTTCTTCTTGATAGTAGCTAACAAACTAAAATCCATATTTGGATCTTTGTAAGCAAAAAATTGTGTCATGAATTCATAAGAGAACCGTTCCCAAGAATGGATGGTTTTCGCTTGGTAATTCTTATACTATTTGATAGCTGCTCCTTGAATAGTTACAGGGAAAAGTTTGTAATGAATTGCTCCAGAAGCATTATACAAATCCATCTGGCTTTCAAAAGCTACAAGATGATCATTTGGGTCAGTAGTTCCATCATACTTTAGTGGAGGAATTTCGATATAGGAGGGAATTTTAACCGCTTTTATCTCTTTCGAGAAAGGATTCTTTTGCAAGATAACATATTTCTTCAAATCAAGGGGTGCATCCTTTACCATATCCTTTGTGATTTGGTTGAGAAGTTTAATGTGGTGATCCTTGTCGTCATTCGAAATTGAACTATTTGATTGCTTAAGGAACTCTCTAGCTTTACTTTCTTTGTCTTTATTTTGTCGGCTTACCTCAGCTTCACTGCTTTCTTTAGCTTGTGATTGTGAACATAGCATTTTTAACATGTTCTCTTGAGTTTCATTATTTCTTTCTTCTATAATCTTTATTGCAGTGGAAGACTTTTGTGAGAAAGCTTTTTCATGATATTCTCATGTGGAGATTGCTAATGGTAGTAGATCCCTTACCTTGGTTTTAACGTTTGAAAGTTTTGTTAAAGTTGAAGGTTGGATAAATTCCATGCTTTCTGGATTGAAGCTAGGGACAATATCATCTTCTAAAGTTGCTTGTGGCGTAGCTTCTCCATTTGGGATGTCATTATTACTCCTTGCTCTTACCATTTTATATTTTCTAATGAAAAACTTTATGAAATTAATCTATGGAGAAGATTATTGGGAATCGAAGGCTCAGGCCCTCCTCCTAGCGCCAAAAATGTAACAAGAAATCCTATCAAAACCCCGAAGTAAGTTTAGAGGAAGAGATTGTAAGCGAAAGCTAAGAAGAAGCCTTAGTGAAGCTTTGCAAAGTTGTTGTAAGCATAGAAAACCCTTTCAAATGCATAAAAAGTAAGAGTATCAAAGTCGTCAATATAACCGTTTGAAACTCCTTTTGAACTCGGGTAATATAGCCTACAGTTGCGACCAATGGTGTCGAAAGGTATTAAGTGGATTGAATAGGTCTTATGGCTTTGAAAGGAACTCCTTCGTAAGGCATAAATGTAAATACTCCATAAACAAAGTCATATGCAATCAATAAATATGAAGCCATGTATTTGAGAATGTTATGTATTCGTTTTATTGATAACTTTTATGAATGCAAAGGCTTAAGTGTACAATGAAGTGAAACCCAATTCTATTTAGAAATTAGGGTTTACAAGTCTTAATATAGTACAAGTGCGGAGGAAATGGAATCAGATCCCCAAAATAGTACCCCTAGGGTCTTTTTTCTAGGCGCGGGCTGGACCCTCTCGCATCTGTCCTTTCGACTCAGTCGAAAGAATGCCTTTATGACCTTCTGCCGCCATTGACTCCAAAGTGCTCTATAATGTTGCTTTGGCATAAGACCTAGAAGCCTTCGACCCATTGGAAGGTATAGAAGCATTACTTATGTTGCTGTAGATGTCTTGGATAAGCATGAAAGGGTGTCCCAACAAGTGCAGAAGGTTTATAAACAATACTTATGAAAGGTGATGATGCTTTCAAAAGCTTTTATTCTGATGGTTGTAGAAACATTCATTGAGGACATAATGGTAAATGATGATGTGGCCCCCATGGAAGGGTCAACTGCTTTGGAAGCACCTACTTGGTTGGTTGTGGAAGGCATCCTTATTGAATCATGTGGAAGTATTAGGCTCTTTCAATACTTAGGGAAGGTAGCTTTCGCTGAATTAGTTGTCTCTTATGGAAGGTATCAAACTTTGACTATTGTGGAAGCCTGCCTTGCGATGCCCGCGGAAGCCACATTTACGTATGTGAAACCCCTTGACTTTTGCAGAAGCTCTGCTTAACATATGTGAAACCATTTGATGCCTGCGGAAGGGTTCAATTGATGCGGAAGGGGTGATACTTGCCATATGATATGATAGTTTGTCTTGGTAGCTCGATGATCGTAGAAGGAGATCCTTCGACACCTTCGGGATGCGGAGATTCAAATTTTGTGGAAGGCGGAAATTCAACTTCTTCGGAAGGTAACAATGTTAGTGGAAGTATTCCATTTGACCTATGCAAAGGCATCCACTTTGATATTTGCAAAAGATCCTTCGATCATAATGAAAGTATCTTCTTAATGCTTAGGAGGCCTTTTTAACCCTGTCGAAAGCCTCGCTTCTTCTTGATATTTTCAAAGGTGTCACTTCAACACTTTTAAAAGCTCCCTTAACTCTTACGGAACCCTTTTTGATGCTTACGGAACCCTCTTTGATACTTGTGGAAGCCATCCCAATGCTTACGGAAGCTTCCAAATCCCACGTTATAGCTCCTTCTTTCATACTCTTAACCTAGAGAAGATTTTTATGGATAACAAGAGGCATATGCTACAATTAATAGGTAGATACGGATTCAGACGATGAGACATTTCGATGAATCAACACTGCAGGCTCCCGCTTAATGTGTAGTTGGGATACGTGCAATCATAGTTGTTGAATATTTATTCCCATGTGGAAATTGTAGGGAAACCTATGTGAGATAGTTACGTGCAGTTGTAATGTGTGAGATGTAGCCCATACTGGAAAAATTATTGGATAGCCCTTTGTTAGAGAACCTGCAGTAGCTATTAGCCGAGCGCTAGTTATAAAAATTCGATCCGTGGTTTGATCCTTGTAGGAACCCACATAAGTTGTTAGTGCAAGTGTGTATCAAGTAAAAACTCTTAAGGAAAGAAACCAATTAATCCACGGACACTTGTAGGACATTTTAGGTCATATAGAGTAGTATTAAAGTCAACTACATATGATTACCACATATTAAACCTATACTCATTCACAAGACCTTTGTCTGACCCACTCCTTTTCTTTCATTTTTTTCCCCTCACCAAAGGATGATAGATTAGTAGTTGATTCGGCATAATACATGGAGAGAGGGGCTAAATGCTAGAGTTCCCCTATTCTTCATTATTCCTCATGTAGTTAGTTATTGTATTAAATATCTTCAAACATATGTTGTACTTTAGAAATTGTGTATATGACAATTAAGTATTTTAGAGATTGTTTTTATGAAGTGTTTATTTTTAGTACATATATTTTAATTCCTTCTGCTATGAGATCTGAAAGTGTAGAATGTCTTAAAATTTACCCTCATAATTATGCTCTGTAATGAAAAAAATAACAACTCGTATTTTTCAGCATGACACGAGTCTGAAAGTCACCCTAAGCTTTGGATCGGTGCATCGAGAAGTGCGGGTTGTTATAGGTATATACCCCTCATTGACCTCATTAAGAAGACATTTGTATGGAGTGAAGAGTGCTCCAAAGCCTTTGAGGAATTGAGGAGACACCTAGCCACGCCTCCCATGATGTCAAAGCAGGTTACGGGGAAGACCTGTATTTGTATCTTATGATGATAGATCAGGCGATTAGCGCTGCCTTGATCCATGATGAAGAAAAGTCTAATGCCTCATCTATCACATCGGCAAGAGGTTAACAATCCTTGAAATAAGATATTCCAATTTGGAGAGGACTGCCTGCTGCCTACTCATGGCCACCTGGTATTTATGGCTATATTTCCAAGCTCATCCCATCAAGGTCCTTACCAATTAGCCCTTGAGATAGGTATTGAGTCGGCCTGATGCTGCAAGTCGACTGTTGAAATGGTCCATGGAACTTGAACATCATCACATCACCTTCCACCCTCGCACCTTAATCATGACCCAATCTGTGGCCAATTTCATAGCCGAGTGGTCCAGTCTCGACAACTATAGCATGAGGGCGACAAGCAATTTCCCCCTTGGAAACTATACACGGACGGTGCATCTAATGGGAGGTATATGGGAAGGAGTGGTGTTAGTCATGCCCAATAGTAAGGAACTTTGCTTCGTTGTTTCCCTAAGCTTCAAGGACATAAACAATGAAGCTGAGTACGGAGGCATCTTGGCCTGTCTCAGAATGGCTAGTGTAACGAGTGGAATCATTATACGTGTTTCGTGACTCATCATTACTCATCCACTAGAATGAATAACGTTTCCAGGTCAAAGGCAAGATGTTGGCCCTCTACATGGAAAAAACCAAGAAGCTTACTTGCACATTCACAAGTTTCAAAATAAAACAGATCCTCTAAAAAAAATTGTCATAGCCAATTAATTTGTCAAGATGGCTTGTAATCCAAAAGAAAATATCCCCTTGGTTCCAATGGAGGTATGACTATTCCCTTGCTTTCAACCAGGGACAATCACCATGGAAATCGATGAAGCCGCCACTATTCTTGGACGACCCCATTGATAAAGTATCTTCCAAGCAGCAATCTACTACTGTAAGAAAAGTGGCATGATGGCTCCTATATAGGGCACCCTACTACACTATTATGGATAAAAAGTTGTACCGACGAGGATATTAAATTCCCCTTCAAGGATGTGTTACTAATGAAGAAGCTAGCTACATACTAAAGGAATTGCACAAAAGATTTTGTAGGGATCTGGCTGGGGACAACGCCTGGAGAAGATAGCCGCCCTTCAAGGGTATTACTAGCCAACCATGACCAAAGATGCAATGGAGTATGTTAAGAAGTGCGAAGGTCACCAAAGATTCGCCAAGATCTCGAAAGCATCCTTGAATCACTTGACCTCTATGACATCCCCTACAAATTTGATAACTGGGGAATAGACCTAATCAGAAAGCTGTCAAATGTAAAGGGTAAATTCAACCATTCCATAGTCGATGTCGACTACAACATGAAATGGGTCGAGTCAAAGCTTCTCACAGGGGTCAGTGCGCCCAAGGTCCTTAGTTTTGTAATCAAGAACATCGTCTGCCAATTCAGACTCCAAAAGAAGATTGTGACCAATAATGGAACTCGGTTTGAAAGTGGACTGTTTCAAGGATTCTATAATCAAAACAGAATAGAAAAGTGCTTTTTCTCCATTACACATCCCTAGGATAATGGCCAGGCTAAGGCAGTGAACAAAACAATCAAGACAACTTTGAAGAAGCGCCTCATGATGGCTAAAGGAAATTGGACAGAAGAATTACTGCACATACTCTAGTCGTACAGCACTAGCAGCCGCATCAACCAAGCACTATCCTTTCTCTCTGTCTTATGTGTATGAAGCTATTCTACCTATCGTGGTTGATATACCATTTTTGTAGCGTCTCACTCACGACCCGAACAAAATGGAGAGCCATTCAGGCTCGAACTTGATAGATTGGAAGAAAAGAGAGCAGATGCTGAACAACGCATAGAAGCATACAAAAGGAAGATAGCCAAACATTATAATGCAATAGTAAAACTCCACCGGCTTAAAATCGAGGACTTGGTTTGGTGCCGTATTTTCGCCAACACCAAAGATCAGGCTAAAGGTTTCCTGGTGCTAAAATGGGAAAGCCCATATGTAGTCATTGTTTCCCTTGCTATTTGGGCATACCATATCTCAAATCCTGATGGCTCTAATGTATCACACGCATGGAACCTAGAGTGCCTCCGGGTGTATTATGTCTGAAAATTGTAAGCTGCTGCTATAGGGTTATGAAGTATTATCATAATTATTAGGTAGTATGACTCGTGTCACCTTTATTTTGGTATATGGAATGCGAATGGAATATCCTTGGAACATTCTCGAGATATAAATCAATTGGAACCAACTTGTCCAGGCTCTCCACCATCACTGGGGTGCCCCACAACACTGCTTATTTGGAGGTCAGGCAGAAAACCCACCTTTGCCACCAAGGAATGCCTAGGAAGCTGCTCCATATGGATGTACAAGCCACTCAATTCTTCCTTCCTCAGTAGAGGCAACTGACGAACTAATAGCAAGACCATCACATAGTTGTCCCAATTCATTCGCCCATGATGTTGCCCGTCTCCCTGGTAAGACGAAGCAATAGTTGGCAACGCTGTTAACCACGATGTAACTCCAAACCAGGAATCTGTAGTGCTACTATGTGGGGATATGCAAGCCACTCAATGTGTTCTTCCTCACCGAGTCATTAACGAACAGATGGCGAGATCAACCCCACACTGGTTCCAATTCTTTCGCTTATGATGATGGTCATCTCTTTGGTGGGTGGGGCACTAGTGCCATGGCTGTGCAGTTACCCATGCTGTAACTCCAAACTTGGCATCCATAGTATTGCTCTATAGGGATATGCAAGCCACTCAATGCTTCCTTTCTTACTGACGCATCAACGAATCGATGGCTAGACCACCCGCGCAGTGGCCCTGATTCATTCACCCATGATGTCTGCCCATCTCCCTGGTGGAACGAGGCATTGATGCCTTGGTAGTGTAGTTACCCACTATGTAACACTGAACCATGCATCCATAGTGCTGCTCCGTGGGTATGCGCAAGCCATTGAACACTTCCTTCTTCATCGAGGCATCTATGAGCCGATAGCAAAACCACCCCCTTAATGCTCTCGATTCGTTCGTCCATGATGCTGCCCATCTCCCTGGCGGGATGAGGCGCTAGTGCCTTGGCGGGGATGTTACCCATGTTATGACTCCAAAATAGGCATATGTAGTGCTGTTTCATATGATGCGCAAGCCTTTTAATGCTTCTGCTATCTCTAAAGGGATCAACGTACCGATGGCGAGACCACCTTTACGGTGGTACCAATTTGTTCACCCAAGATACTGCTAATTTCCCTCTAGTAGGGCAATACATTGTTGCCCAAACGGCGTAGCTACCAATTGCACAACACCAACCCATGCCCCCAACAGCAGCTTGCATCCGACATGCAAATACATAGGCTAAGCAACTTTATAGAAAGGTAAGCCTTATTATGCTTAAATACTCTCTATTTTTGTCATATTTTCTTATATTATATGTGCATAAATTTCCTATGTGTTTACTTATTAACGTTGGAGGCATTAAAGCTGCCCGGCCTTGAATCATAAAAAGTAAGCATAGGGGATATACGAATGTGTATGTATGTATTTTTTTAAGTATCTGCAATGATTAACAAAAGAAATACAGGAAAAACATGAGTAATTCAATAGATGATCCTGATTGACAGCGACAACCTTCAACATAAAAGATAAGCACTGTTCAATATTTACAAACATGGTCATAGCTCGATTGAGGCGTCATCTAAAAAGAAAAAAATAAGACCAATCCTACTGCTTATAAGGGAGGAAGGGTTGCAATAATATGGCAGTCGTCATCAAAAATTAACCCATTGTCTACCGACAATGGGTCGAAAGCAATAGGCCCACTTGGTCCACCCACTAGGGAGCCAATCTACTTTGGAGTAAGGATCGTCTGGTGAGATATCTCGGATACCACCGCAACCTCAGCACAACCTCATACTCTACCGGGGAAACAAAAAAACTAGCAATGAGAGAAGGCAGTGGTCTGAAAAAATCAGCTTTAACATCTTATTCAACCTGTCATCCCACTGGGCATCCAAGGCCTTGACCTCCTCCCAAGTGGACCAATCCAAGTGTAACGACAACTTATCCCTCAACCCCTCTACTTCATTACAACTCACCTCTAGGTCTGTCATCATTTGTTAAAGATTCTCCTCAAACCTCCTCCTCTCCACAGCTAGGTTATTGACAGCAACAACCCTGGCCCACTAAACCGTGTTTCGAGCTTCTCTACCTCAAAGCCATTCTATCAGAAGCCTCATCCCTTCACTTGGTGTCCTAAGCCTTATTTCGCAGTTCCTCCCTCTCTTTCCCTTCCTATTGACATGCATTCTTCTCCTTCTCCAGTGATTTAGTCAGATCTTCCAAACCTAAGTAAATATAACAGGCTCGCATCGTGGACTCCACAACTAGTTATTTAAGGTGCAAGTCGTAGAAAGAAAAAAGAGATTTTTTACCAAGTGCAAACGACCTTATCAAGTAAGCTATCTATAACTGAGAGTTTAAGACCTCATCAGGGGATGAGTTTCCTAGCCCGACTGGACCCAACGCTTATGGTACATAGCCTCTGTTGTCACCCCAGCCAACACCTATGCTAAAATCCGAAGGTCATCGTCTGCCTCAACCAAATTTAGAGTGGTTGACCCCACTACCTCAAGCTCGTCCACCTCCGGTCTGGGCCTGGTCACGTCCACATCCTCAGAGAACCCTTAGGCTTAGACACTCCTCGAGCTCTCCAACTCCAAAGACTTAGGCTTTATGGATGTCCTCCTCTCCTCCACCTCCTCCACCTCCTCTCGGCCTTCCTCAAATGTCGCCCCCTTATGCAGATTCAAGTCGGTCAGTAGAAAAATATGCCTCTCTTACTAAGTGGTCGAGAGCTAGTCAACATCTGTGGTAGGGCATTGAGGTCATGTTGATGTGCCTAGGTTGTGCCAATGCGGGGCTGCATTGCAGGTCTCCTTGAGTGTGTTCCCTATGCGACGGAGGCATCAAGAGCAGGACCCAGGCTCAAATGGAACATAGCCAAAGAAAAAACGCAAGTTAGTGAAGAGAAAAAAAGGAATTAAAAGAGGGAGTAATACAAAGCTAAGTTACCCTTCATAATTCGATAACCTTATCGCTTAGTAGTTAAAGGCGGATAGGGAGACCCCATGTTACTATTGGTAATTTGTGCCCCCTCGGGATTTTGTGTGTTAAGGGACATGTTTTAGGTCACTTATTACAAAGATCTAGAGGAGGAGCCCTCACTGGTTGGCGCACCTGGCTCCTGCGCCCAACCACCCTTATTTTCCATTTCGGGTGTCCCTAATGAGCTAGGGTAATATAACGACCAATCTATTACCTTATCATGGTAAGGAACGACGACGTCCTCCAAGAGGGTCGGGTCGAATGACTCCCACTCACCCTGATCATCCCTCTAGCTTCAGTTGGAGTCCGACTCGATAGTCTCATCCTCATTATTAGCTTCAACCTTCATGACCATGGCTCCTTCCTCTCCAATCATAATACATGTCGGCCTAGTTGGTTGCACAGTGGGGGTCCTAACTATGGAAGCTATTTCTCCCATGGTATACCTTGGGCCTAATAGTCTAACCTGGCGAAGATTGGCGTCATTCACAAACATCGATAGATTCCGAGTGGGTTCATTGGTCGCCTTGATTGGGGGAAGGTATCCCTCATAGGTAGAAAGGTTTACCCCAGTCCCTGTTGGAATTCCTGCCATAGAAGAAGAAATGATTATTAAAATATTGGCTTTAAAATATTCAATAAATTAAGGAAAAATTACAAGGCATGCTAAAGACCCAAGTTTCAAGGCTTGGGTTGATGACTATAGAAATAAAGAAGAACCGATCTTTGTAGGTCAACGCCTTACTTGGAGGCCATAGATGTAGAAGGGCGTTATTTGGCCCTAAAGATGGTGGTAACTGGTCGATTTGGTTCTTACCTACCAATGGAGGTTAAAAACTGAACGGATAAGTGTAGGTTATGGCTCAAGAAGTTCCAGCTTATGGAAAACAATGTAGAGCCCATCCGAATGCTTATAGCTATTCGGGGCCAGTTGGCCCGATGCCAACCAGTATACATTTAAGAATCCGATGAAGAATAGGTGTAGAGGAAGGGATGCCATAGCCTTCATGCAAGAAGACAACCATGCAAAGTAGCCCACCTAGGGTTATTGGGCCTGTCCATGAGTAGTAGGTACATGGGAGAAATGTTCTCAGCTAAAGTCAACCACAGAACATTCAAGGTTGGTCCGGTCCTCTCGGATCTTAGAGGCTCTGCAGGATTGTCTGCCTACCACTAGTGGATGCACCTTTAACCATCTATGCTATTGTTGGATGCACCTTTAACCTATATAAGGAAATAATCTAACTTGGTCTGAGGCAACTCTACCTCCTACGCTATTGTTGGCCACCAGCCGACCTAGTCCTACTTACGTGTCCGAGCTGAATTCTTCAAGTGAAGGTGGTTCAACAATGATGGAACCAAAAGCCTTAGGTTTCTCTTATCCTTTATAAGGCTCGGCGTTTGATGATTATCGTTAGTGGTACAACAAAGATCGTCAAACATCGAAGGCTGAAAACATTCATATAGAAGGTTAATCAAAGGATTGTTTTCTACAACAATGTGTGACAAATCCTAAAAGTGCATTATCACAACATGCGAGCCAAGGAAAATCAACAATGTAAAATCACATTTAGAAAAGGTGATATCCAAACAAAGAGCATAATGCGAAAAATGCATGGATCAGAGTCAAGAGAGAATCACTTATAGATTATTCGATAGGACTTGGACGAAAGAATAGGATTAATGTAAAAGATAGGTAGCTTCGACAATCTTTTAGTGGAAGAATACTATTAAAATTCTAGTAAAGTTTGGAACAAAGGAAGAGGAAAGGATATATACAGAAAAGGAAATGATGTGGGCCAATGGATTCACCATAAATAGGGAAATTTGAACCATCTAGGTGTGATCAATATACCTGTCAAGTCCCTACATCAAAAGAATGATTCTCCTATGTAGGGTTTGGGAAAATGAACCATCTTCGCTATTCATCTAATGATGCATGTCATTGCATTTAACGTGGCATTAAATGCATGAAAAGCCCGCCCCGGTGCACGAGAATATGCTTGGAGGCAGAATGTTGCTCATATTTCTTCCAAATAAAGTGGGCTGGCCCGCTTGGACATCCTCATTTCCCTTGTCCAACATATTGCAACGACTCATCTCCCCAACTGACCTAACTCGAATAGCAGTGATCAGAGCCCATGTATCATCTCTATCTAGGGTATAGCCCATCCATTTTGCATCTCATCTATAAGCCTGGCCAGGTCCATCCATAATATACCTTATCCACTTTGACATGATTATTGGTCTAGGACAACCGCCCTACAACAAGTACCCAGTATACCTATATAATGCATTGTGAAGGTACCCATCAAATGCGGGATTGTAACCAAGTGTGTAAGTAAATAAAATCCAAGCACAGAACCTGTAGAACATCTCACGGCACACGAAAAAATATAATATATTAACATAGATGTAAAACAGGCGAGACAGTGATATAATCAAATAAACCATAAATAAGAATATTAGAGTGCAACTGGTTCATGGATTATACAAAACTAAAATAGTAGGGATTATACATCCCAAATATATAAAATAAACTCTATAATTGACTCTAATGTAATACAAGTATTGGTATAGCTCCACAATACTGCACAGTAGAATATAAGCGACAGTAAACTCCAATAACAGATATATGAAAGCATAGCCCCCTACTCGTACTCCATACAACTCCATGCGTTATAGACTTGTTATCCCTAATCTACTTATTTAAGAGTGTCCGAGATAATAAGAAGCGAAATATAAAACCTCGGGTCAGACAACAGTCTGGTATGAGCAATACATCATCGCAAAAATATTACAAAAATTGTATATGGTAAATAGGGGCATATGGTATGGAGAACCACACCTTACCCATCCCTGCATCCAAAGAATTAGCATATAACAATCAAATTATGTTAATCTACTATCATTTCCATATAAGTGTACTATAATCGACGTACAATGTCTAGTGTCAAGATATACAGTCGAAAATATTGACATTACGTGACACTCTAGAGTGATAAACAACCATGGCAAACATATCATACATCAAAAAATCCTCATCGTTACTCGTGTGCACTGGATATATGATAAATCGTATGACACAGTTGCAAACCAGCGACCCAATCAAAATCCCAGCTTCATCGGTTCTCATTTCCATGTCGCTTCATAAGGCTAGGGACTAGGCTCATAATCGCAAAAGCCTAGGGTAATCTACTATCGCAAGATCTAGACACAATCAAAAATCCATGTGGGAGTTACCCACTTACCCTTCTTTATAAGCACATTAGAAACCTTCGAATTATCAATGATCCCTTTGCATGTGTCTCCATAATGGAACTCAATCGTTATTCCATCCCGGCTATCTCCACAGTAGAATAAAATCATAGATTCTACTTAAAAGCCCCCATCTTAGAACTTGTCCTTGTTGATCATCGCCATGACTCCATCATTAAGTCGCCATCATCAGAACAACACTAGACATCCATCATAAGTTGTAGAGCCATCCTACTAAGGTTTCGAAGTCATCACCATCCTGTAAGTGTTACACCATCGCTTCAGTAGTCGCCACATGAATTCCAAGGTCATACCAAGTCGTCTACCTCATTCCACATCACTTGAAAAAAAAACCCTAGAAAATGCTACAAAGAAATCCTTAGAATAGTGCTTCGCCATCACAAAAATTTGCAACTTTCATCCTTAGCCCAACGATACTTGAACTAAGCCCGAAGCGTCCAAGGTAAAGACTCAAAGTCGCCCTACTTTTTCCCTGAAGCATCCCCAAAAGAACCAAACCTGACCTTTTTTCATATGCGGACCCGAAGCAACCTTCCCTAATCCCCGAGCATGACTCAAAGAGCCCACTGAACCAACTCCTATGTCCGACCACGGAACGGATAACACCACCGGACATCATTTGTTGTTCGGTCTTTCATAGCGCCAGACCATGACATTAGTGGAAAGAATTTGATGTATGGTCTTTCCTCAATGTCGAACTATGCCCCACTCCAAGCCAACACCCCCCAAACCCAAAGCTCAACTTGAGCAACATACTATCGAACCAAATGCTGCCAAACCAGAACGTTGTAGTAGCTCCACACTTAAATTTCACGTCGATTCAACTGCTACGCTCCATTCTTGACTCTTATGCATTTTTTATGCAAAGATACAACTTTTAACATCCTTGAGTCTATTTGTCGAAGTCCGGTTACAAGGTTCCTACCTCTAATTCGCTCCGAAGAGCGTTTTTAACTATACAGACATACGAACAAACCCCACACATGCACCAAACAACATCAAACATGTTAATCACATAATAAATCATATAAATCATTATATGAGGTGCCTACAACATAGCCTTGCATATATGAAGGCAATTACATATCCAAATATCATGTCTAGAACACAAAAAATCTATTTATTCGCAATTTTACTATAGGTATGGTTCTAAAATAACAAAAAAACATAATTTTGACTTCAAAATGGATCCAAAACATGTTGAAACCTATATATATATATATATATATATATATATATATATATATATATATATATATAAGGTAAGAGATGATAAATCACTCACCAATTACTCAAAAATCTAAGTTTTGCACTCAATGCAAATCCGAAAATCAATAGCCAAGCCTCAAGTTTTATTCCAGAAAAATGTAGATTTGAATATCTCTAATGAATCTATATGTTAATATACTCATAATCTATGATTTAGATCAATTTGGGAGATGGTAGAAATGATTTAGCGATGTTTGTTTCAGTAAGTATAGGTGTAAAACCCAAAATGGGTTAATAGGACTATCCTCAAGCTCTTCAAATAGCCATATCTCATAAATAGAAAGCTTAAATTGCTATTATGACTACTTGGTGGAAAGAAAAATCATTATATCTTTCCAATAGATTAGGTCTCAGACATTAATTCGGATCCTTTCAAAAGTTATGGCCAATACAACTTTTTAGGGGTAAAATATTTTGATAAAACTCAATAAATAGGATATGTTACTAATAGGAATTTCCCAAGCTATAGAGTCATACAACCTCAAATAAACTTAAAAATAAGATTTTACGATCCTTCGATACGTAAAATACGGTTGTTACACTCTTCACCCATTTAGAAATTTCGCCCTCGAAATCCCCAACATAACCAAGGTGAAATCAAACATAGCTACCTCGCATGCCTAACATCCACAAGCAAACATACCAAACATCAAACATGTACACAGAAGCAGGTAAAGGAATCTATGCATACTCTAGCATAAAGGATACTAAACTGCCCTATATGATTTAGTAAGTGAAAGTAAACGTGGTAAACAAAATGTTTCACCAAGTTAAGAGCTCCAGATAAACTGTCTTCATGCTCTCCTCGTTCTTCCAAGTATAATCACATTCGCTCACTCCATCGAATCTTCATTAGCTCTTCCATCTTCCTCTTAAGCTGCTTCGTATCATGTCCGATCATATGAGTATGCCTACGAGGTCTTAAAGCTTCTGGTTCAATCTCGATATCATTAAGCTGATTCATTACAACTATCATGCATAAGCCATGCACAAGCTTCCATAAGTGAGAGACATGGAATATGTTGCGCATGCCCACTATCTTTTAAGATAATTCGACTCTATAAAGCTATGTTCCTAATCCTCGTAAGTATCCAAAAAGAACTAACAAATCATGACACCAACTTCCCCTTAGTACTACACGAACAACATTCTTCAATGAAGAGATCTTGACGAATACTATATCGTCGATGGAAAACTCTAAATCATATCTACTTTTATCAACATAGCTCTTTTATCTATATTGATCAGCTTTCATTCGTTGCAGTATGATCTCGATCTTCTTCGAAGTCTCGCTAATCATATCTGGTTCAAGTATCAATTTCTCACCTGTTTCCCACCAAGATGAAGGAGCATTACAAGGTCAGCCATATAATTCCTTAAATGGTGCCATATCGATGTTGGACTGTAACTATTATTGTATGCAAACTCTACTGAATGCATATGATCATCCATGAGCCACCGAAAATCGAGAATGCAAGCACATAAGAAATCCTTTAAGATACGATCCAACCTCTTGGTATGGCCATCAGTTTATGGGTGATAATCTGTACTGAAATTTAGTTCCATCTCCGATGCCTCTTATAAGCTCTTCTGAAACCCGCTAGTACACAAAGGTTTCGGTCGCTTATAAATCTCTTTGGCTACAACACGCATAAAATTAACAATAATTAATACATTATCAATAAGGCTTCAAAAATGGAAATTGAGCGAACATTGGAATTTGGTCATGAAATTTGTACAGTTGTGTTCGTGGTGATTTTTTGAGCAACTTTCATAATTGAAGTCTTACGATCGGAGCCTAAATAAAGTCGTTCCCGATGCTTGAAGTTTTTGGAAAAATAATAATTGCAAATGAGAAAAAGGAAATAAATAATTAATAACATGGAACCCATCGATCGACCCCCTTACTTGGTTGGTCGACCGCTTATAAGGGCGGTGGATCGATTGATATGGTAGTAGCTAGGTTTGAACTTTGGCCAAATGGCCCGAATTTAATTATTTTAATCTAAGGGATATGATTGATTTGAATGTTTATAAATACAGGCCTAACCATCACTTCTCTTTTCATATTTTCTAATCAAAGTTGCAAAGCTCTGCCATTTTCCTTTCTCCGTTGTTTCTATTAATTATAAAATATTATACTATATGTATATATATAATCAAAAAATGGCAGAAACTAAAAGAGAAGAAGAGAAGGAGCAAATCAATACTATGTAAAAAGAAAATTTCATAATTATTAATCAATATTCCCCTTAACTCTAAAATCTCTTCTTACATATGTATTTCAAACAGTATGTGTATATCTTGTTATGCTTATTCTTTTGGACTAGAATAGAGGAGGATTCAAGTAAAGGGATGAATTCGTATTAGGAAGATTTAGAAAGCTTGAAAGATGAGTGGAAAATTATATGATTTATCTATGACATTCAAATTTATAACGTTGAATTTTTTTAATTATTATGCCTATATAAGATCTGATGAGTTGTAGGCTTAACAAACGTATATGAATACCGCCTACATATTTTGTATGATATGTAATTAGAATAATAATGTTGTTTACATCCTAATCTAGAAATATGAAAATCAGTCCCTAAATTTGTTAAAGTCGAATGTTGATAAAGTTGTAAGGTTTGTTTTAGATTTATAATTGGGCTATAAAATGTTACTATTAGTTTAGATTACCCAGATTTGAATTGGAATGTGAATTCTATGTTTCCGTTTATTAGGAGTGAGGTATAATTTAATTGCAACTATTTTGATGTAATTTCCACAAATGTATAAAAGTGCATTTTTTGAAATAATAAGGAATATACCATAAATGAAAGAGATGTGTAAAGTACGAATCTTCTTCCCTATAGTTCGCACTACTATTTCAATAAAAGAAAAAGATCTTTGTAATTTTATATGAAATAAAGGTCCCACTTTTGGATAATCTATGGAAGTTATAATGGTAATCCTTTTTAAAAGGATAACTCTAATAAATTAAAACGTGGAAAGGAATATTTTGGTTAGGAACTAATAGTTAGAAATAGGGAGTTACAAGAATTAAATGGGGACATAAATGTATTTATTGGACTAGTTAAATGATTTAATGTGGCGTTTATAGAGAAATGAAATAGGCATAGTATGTTGAATTTGAACAAATAAATATATTATTAGAGGTTGTCCAATTAGAATAATAATGACCATTTATTATGGACAATTGACATTTATAGAAAATAGTAAATAAGTGTATGAGGTAGGAATTAAATGCTATAAGGCAATGTACTTTTCATAGTGGGAAATTATATAGCCTTAATTGTACCTTTTGGATATGTACGAATTAGTGGACCCGGCCTAATATTTAGGCTTAGAATAATTGGTTTGGTTTGGTAAAGGTTGGGATGCGTTTACTAGAGTCACACAACATAAGTTTACTCTTCACTTAGTGGCTATGGGAAATTTTGTATAATTACTATTAATGTAGGACATCTGCAACTATTGGACCCGTGGAAAAGGGATATGCATTTACATATAGGTAGGGGAAAATATACCAAGGGTTCACCTCGAATTTGAATTATTAAATGGCCAAGTACTTTTAAGTAAGTGGGGTCTGCTTCATTTATAATAAGTCATATTAAGTAACTAAAAGGGGAGTTTTCTTTAACATATATTAGGTAGTCTAAATGGGATGTCAGTTGTGGAAGGTCGACAGGCTATGTCGGTATTTTTGTTAGACCGATATAATAGGACTGATATATAGGCTATGACCACCGGTGGTCCCTAATGGTTAGTAGCAAAGACTCGGGTTATGCCCTAATGGATTTTGCTTCGTACTAGTGTAGAATCGATATAGGATATGCATAGACTTCAAAATATAGTTTGTTAGTTATTTTTTGTCAGAGGTGGGCTAATTAACTCGTGGGCTAGGTAACCCTTAGATTAGACTTTGAGATGCATTAGCAATACGATAATTAAATTATAAAGTCATATCTAGGAGTCATCAGTCTCTTTAGCTAGGACTTATTGACTAGCATTTACGTCGGGGGGGTGGCCTCCTTCGAGGTTGAGATATTAAAAGGCGGTTGGGTCTGCCTCCTACCAACTTAAGAAGTGGTCGAGGTTTCTAGGTAGTGAAACGCTTATATATATAGGCATATATATAGTTATACCTTAGAGGAGGTTAGGCATATTGTGCACACACATAGGATTGAACGGATTAACCGTAAATAATAGACATAACACTAAATGAAAATCAATCGGAGAAGAATAACTAGAACTATAGGTACCGACTACTAGAGCAAGACAAGAATAATAGATGGAGAAGTCTTCTTATTCATGCTCGACATTGAAAAGTCAATTAGACATCCAAGGAATAATATTGACTTCAATATAGTAGCTTTAACTGGTATGTACGTTCTATTATATTTTTCTATTCGTCTATGAGTTTATATTGAGCTATCTAATATATTTATGTTTATTACTTGTTACGAAAACTAACGACTTATACCCTAACAGACTTGGGTTTTGATTTAGTGGAAATTCGGACCTATCGAGGTATGGGTTATTACATTTGGTATCAGAGCTTCAGTTAGTCGATCATAGAAATTTGGATATGCTAAGAGAACATATTTGTGTTTTTACATATTATATGGCAAACATTATAAATTCCAATTATAAAAACAGTTGCGACCATATTTTGAAAAAATGGACGAGAGCAACTATAAGTTGGAACAATAAATAGAGCTAAATTTATGCAACAGCTCCAATTAACCCATAGAATGTAGGTAGTACCGCAATGCATGAACCAAGAGCAGCACGAACACTACGTGTAAAAGGATGCCTAAAGCTGGATGGTACTTGACTCCTTTATTGTGCCTAAGCTACCTTACAATTGTGGATTTCGATGGACTGTCGATTGAAGATATACATTTCGTCCAAACAGATGGAAAGTAAGAATCTAAATGTTGCAAGCATCTAGAAGTAAGGTGTGAAGAAGGATTGAGCAAGTTCCCGCAAGGTGTACCTTAACCATCTTAAGATGATAAACCAGATTTTTTGAAGGTAAGTAGAAAGAAATGAAAATTAAAGTCCTTTTCTAAGTCGGGGCCTATATGAAAGAATTTGGTAAAAAGATTTTAAAAATTCCTTGAAATGTTTTGAATACACTTTTCAAAGGATTTATTGGGAAGCTGTTGTTTTGAAAGGCAAGGAAACTTTGAAATTTTTAGTTTAAAATTGGTTAAGTCAAAAGTTTTTGATTTAAAAGTTTTTAGTAAAGGGGTTTTTCATTTTTGAAATGAGTGGAAAAGTGAGCATATGTTCGGCTCGATGATTTTTCTTATTTTTGTAAGTTCGAAAGTTTTTGAAATTCTTTCTCAAAAGGGTGGATAAATAGAAATGGTACTTGATTGAAATGTGGTAAAGAGAATAAAAGGGTAATAATATCCAATAATGAAGATAGGAGGAATATTCCCGTATAAGGAAAATGTGAAGAAAAATAGCCGAAATAGATTTATACATATCTCTTTTCATATTAAGGAAAAAATCCCAATAACTAAAGAGATAAGCGAACACACTGTAATGAGTTAATGGAAAAATAATAAAAGATGAAAAGAGCTATGTAAGACTAAACCACTTAAAGGAAATTTAGGCAGGAGAAATTTTAATAGTATTAGGAAATTTGAATAGAAACAACATTTTGAATTTATATTACAATAGGATTAGAATCTAGTTAGAAATAGTATAGAAGGAAAACAATAGGAATAGAATTAGAGAAGTAGGTAGTTTTCGTAAAAATGTGTAGAAGTTGCGCATATCTTTTATAAGTTTGCCTTGCGTGCTATTAGAATTCCCACTAAGGTTGAAAGTGGAAATAGCATGAGTAGTAGGAAAATAATATGATGAAAATTATCCTCGTTTTCTCTAGTTTTCATTGTTTAAACTTATAGAAAATGTTTTTGAAGAAAATTTTGGTGGGACAATTGAGTTTTTATATGTTTTGAGTTAAAAAGCCTCCTTTTAAAGTAGTAATTTTTTTTATTATAAAAGGTATTTGAAAAGGGAAATTTTCATGGCTCCTTTTGAAAACCAACAATTTTTGGAAAAGATTTCCAAGTTTATATTGTTTTAAATAAAAGCTTTGGATTGAGTAATTCATGACCGTGAAGTTTTTTTTAGAAAAGAGCTATAAAAAACCAAACCAATTTTCAATATGGTGCAGACAGGGATACCTGCCTAAATAAGATGGGGTAAAGGTCAAGACTACGAATAAAATAGCTATAGCAAAAAGGAATCCCCGTTGAATGTAAGAAATATTGGTATAAATTGTAAATGTTTGATTGGACATGTGTAAAAGCCACAAGAAAAATCTTCGAAGGATATTATCAAGAGATTTTGATTGAAAGAATATATTATAAATGTTAATAACTTAATATTAGAATGGCCACTAAGTATAAATATTAATGTTAAGTATAAATGTTAATTAAGGGCACTCAATAAAATTAAATCTAATTAAAAAACCTATAAGTAAATAAATTGGCACATAAATAAATAAATCTCTAGTACTAATAAATAAAATTCATTGAACTAATCTACTCGGTGTCCTTTTGAAATTCCAAAAATGTCCTTGCGCGTGTGCGAAGCACAGGCCCATACTAGTATTAATAATTTATGTTAATGTAAACAATAGATGTAAATCTTAACATTTATGTAATTGGCTATGTTAAATCTAATAAAATCAGATATTATAAAGAAAAAATCAATGGAGATCGATGTTAAATCTAATTAAATCGGCGCTAGAAAGGAAATAAACGAATGAGGATAAATTAAAATTAAACAAACATTAATAAATAAGAAAGAATGTTAACATTTAAGAAAAGGAAATTAGAAAATAAATATAATTTATTAGCATTAACCACACTTAATGTTTACTTAATATGGAAGGAAAAAAATTAATGTTAATCGATAAGGCGAAAATGGTATTAAATGATGTATAAAACGAATTAAGTTACATATAACAAAAATGCACAACTAGTTGACCCCTTACTACAGCTGATTGACCGCTAGTGGTCGGCCGATAGAGGGTAGTGGTCGGTCGCTTGTGTACTGGCTGATGTAGGTTGAAGCTAGGTGTAACGACACAGAATTTGACCGCTTTAAAATATACTATTCAAAACGATTTTAAATATAAAATAGGTAAGGTTATATGATTCAAATAATATTAGATAGGATTGGAAAGAGAAGAATACACAAAAATAGTAACATTTACCAATATCAACAAAAGTGATAAAATGCTGATTTTAGAAAAGATGTTTCAACAGTTAAATAAATTATTTTAATTTATTTATGAGTGTTTATATTTTTAAATAACATTATACAAATTTATTTTTTAAATTTGGTTTACATAAACAAATAGTTTAACTAAAATGTCAAAATGCGACCGTAAAATATTTTGTCGAAAATCTAAGTTTTGTCGATTAAAAGTTGTCGCAACATTGTTGCACTTTTATTTTCTTATATAGGAACATATATTCAAATAGAGTAAGTATTAATTAATTCAGTAATTATGTTTACTTTTACTAAACATACTTAGAATATTCTAGAATATAATTAAGAAAAAATAAGCACAAAAAGACAAACATGTCATTTCAAAGCAAAAAGTAAACATCAAATCAAACCAAACATAATTATTATTTTATTTACTTAATAATTAAGTGAAAATGACATAAAGCGTGATTTGAAATGGTGCTGGTAAGTGTTACTTTGCTTAAAATTTAAGGAAGGGTATTTTGGACTTTTTACAAAACAATATTTTAATCCAAAACTTTTTCTATAAATAAGCATCCACTTTCTCACTTTTTTGACTTTCTTTTACACTTCTTCCTTTTTCAAGCTTTTCTCCACTCTCTAATGGCTTCTTCTCTTCTCTTTCTTTACTAATTTTTCTTAAAATCATATCAAATCAACTTCAAACACTATCAAACTTTGCCAAAGTTCTTATATAATCATTAAAACATGGGTTAGCATCTAAGAAGTGAAGAAATGATGGAGGAAGGGTAGGATCAATGGGAGGTAGAGCCTTATTGATAATGTTAGAAGATTGGTCGAAAGCAAGTGGAAGTAATGTGATGGTCGAGCACTAGAAAGTGAGGTAGAGTTGTTTAGGTAACGGTTTGGTGAAGTTAAGATGGTTTAGTGAAGTGCTTTTTAAAAAATGAATGTTGGTAGGAAGTTAAACGATTTGGTTAAAGGTGAGCACTCATATTTTAAGTTATTGATTCTTAAAAAATATTTCAAGTTAATTATATGAAAATTTTGTTATATGTTGGATGATTTAATGGATGATATTATGGTTGATTATATGTTTATGATGTGGATGATAACATGGTTTGATAAATGATAAGAGAAATGGTTAGTAAGAATAGTTAACTAAATGAGTATTAAATCCATGTAAACGTGTGTATGAAAATTATTTAGTCTCTTAATGATTTCAAAATATCTAAAAAGATTGGAAAATGATATTATAACGATATAATAATATAATATGAAATAAGATGAAAAATGAGTTTGAAACGATAAAAAAATTATTTCAAATAAGTAAATAGTTTAAGTATGGTTTAAAACATAATTTGAAGTGTTTCGGACAAGTTCCGAAGCAATTCACAAAATTGCTCAAAATCGAGCTTGTTGCGTAGTGGCATTTCGTAAATTTCGACCTGTAACTTCAAATTAATGTAGAGAATGATTTATAAGTCGGATTTCTTTGAAATAAAAATTCTTTGGTCCACGGTGATAATAATTTTCCAACAAAGGAAGAAGATCAAGGTTTCGTTAAGTAGATTTTGAAATATGTCCAAAACAATTTTCTAAAAACATCGCGGTTTTGCAATTCGGAATCCAAAATGAGATTTCTTTATAAATGATATTTTTAAATGATTAAAAATATGAAATAAATTTGATAAATCTATTAAAATGCCTTAAAAGAGATTTGGAATGGAAAATATGAATTTTCAAATATTAAAAAGGCTATTTAAGTCAAATAAGCTTATATAGCACTTTCCGTAGCACTTTAATGCTGCGAATTCTATAACCTTTTGAAAATGAGTTTAAGTGCAACGATATTTCCTAAAATCTATTTACATGTTTTTAAAAGTAAAATTAAAAGTTTAAAAGATAATTTGGAATGTTATAATCAATTCCAAAATAAAGCTAATAACTGAATATGCGAAAACGACTGTACATTTGTCCCGCCTGTGAGATCTGAAAAGATAAAATAAGGTGTTTAACTAAGGTTAAGGATGGAGCAACCAATACCCTGAACTTACCTGTCCTATGTTTTCTCTTTTTAGGGGAGGAGTGGAATAGATCGAAAGGAAAGCCCGGATGCTCTAAAAGATCATAATTAAGTTTGTCCAAGATAAATGAAAAGAAATAAATTCTTTGAATGTTAATTAACTACTTAACATCTTTTTATCGATGATTAGAATGAAGGAACCATGATCGGATTTGGGTGATTCCTATCCGAAGAACCGGGATCGGATTTGGGTGATTCCTATCTAAAAACCCTTCAAAATAATTTTCAAAATAAAACATAATGAAGACATAGTCCATTTAAGACGAAGATCATCATGATGTAGGATTACTTGCCATTAGTCCCGAGAGGTGAAATTTACCATATTTAAAGTGGCAGTAGTGCTCTATTATGAAAATATTCGTTTTGCAAAAATATGATTTGAAGTTAAGAAGGAAATCTTTGATTCAGATTTAATGAATGATTTGGGAATATTTTCCCTAGGTTAAAAGTATAATTGAATATCATAAATCTTTAATTAAGTTTTAATGAATGATTTGAGAATATTTTCCCTAAGTTAGAAGCTATAAATTGAATTAAGAAATTTTTGATTAAGATTAAATGAATGATTTGAAAATGTTTTCCTAAGTAAAAGAGAAAATGATTTGGAATTATTCCAGGATTTAAGAAAGGTTTAAATAAACCAAATGATTTGATAAATGAGGCTTAATGATTTCATATACTCTTGAAAAGAAAATGGAATAAATTGAAAAGAGTATATCTAAGAAAGATATTTGATTTAAATAAAAGATGAAGTAATTGACTGATGATTGATACACACTTATGAACTTAACATCTTTTAAAGCGATGATTGGCTTCGAAGGAACCGGGGTCGGATTTGGGTGATTCCTATCCAAAAATCACTTCGAACCAATGTTTACGTTCGAAAGTTAAGACATATTGAAGATGATGATTATTGAAGACCGAGGATCTTCATAGAGTGAGGATTGCTTGTTGACATGCTTTTTTGCTTCCATTATAGAGTTATTCATAGCAGTGGTCTTCTCGTTGTGGAGATTTTTCAGATTGTAAGGACTACTCACTACGAGTGGTAGTAGGAGAGTGCCTTCGGTTTCGCTCAGTCCTAGAATGAACTTGTATGGAAGAATGTCTGACATTGCATTTTTGAGACACAATGTTTGAATTTTACAAATATACATCTGCTTGGTGGCGGAGAAGGCAACTTCTCTTAGCTTAACACCCTTCTTTGAGACATACGAGCTCAGAGGTTGTATGCTTATGGGAGTCAAATAGTGATCAACGGAATAGCAGTGTAGCATTCATAATGGAACCTATTATGATCAAAGCACGGTTTTTGCAAAACAAAGCATGGCTTTGAAGAAATTGAGCATAGCCTCACATCCCGAAAGATGATATGGGATACAATGTTGTCTGACAGACATAAATTTGGAATAAGTGAGTATTTATGGTGATGTCCAATACGTTGGGCCCTTTGGGGGATACGTCCCTCAAGACATTTATTGCCTCATTTGGATAAAGTGGCTAGCTTGAGAAAAGTAGGGAACTACCGGATATCAGTGATAGTATGACAAATACAGTTCCAAGTGACTAGTTTGAGAAAAGCGATTAAGGAACTGCGTGAACTATGTTTGTTATGTATGGATCGGAGAAAATACCACTAGTTCCATATCGTGTTGGAAATCCAATCTCAATACGAGATTTACAGTTTTGATTGTAGTCCCAAAATAGCTGTAATGACTTGCAAACATTTCAGCTAACCCCTTTTTGTATCATATATTCCGTTCGGTATATTCCATTGACCTAGTCCGGATATATTACCTTAGACTTAGTCCAGATATTGATACCTTATTTGAATAAGTTTATTGAAAAGTGTTTTCAAAAGAATATCATCATAAGGTAAAATCTCTTCCGTATTTATGTGTGGACGTGGTCTTATGAGATACCCTTCTTTTCAAAGGTTTTGATAACATAGTCATTTTAAATTTTGAGTATCTCACGCTGGTTTATCAAGCCTGATCCGGGTATTTTTAATACTCGGGTCAGATCCGAGTAGTTTCAGGTTAGTTGAAGATGGTTGGAGTTTTCAAAGGAGAGATGGAGATCTTCATCATCGTGTGGACGTATTCTATTATCCGCTTCATCTAATGCATTTATTTTGTTGTTTTTAGCATTTGTAATGATAGGAGTTTATAGTTGTCCAGGCTAAGTCTAGGTTAGACCCCGATATTGTATTTTAAAATTTTCCGCTATAAAGATTATTAAATAATATATGTTATTCCATTCGCATGAGATTCTGTTCTGTTCTTTCTACCCTTAATGATCCGTATTTTCGTGCCATTTAAGATAGACATGTGTGGTTTATTGTCGATTCAAAGGGTAAGGAAAAACAGGCCGTTACATTTGGTATCAGAGCTGAAGGTTAAGCGAGAACCTTAGCTTTGTTGGGGTAAAGACTCATCAGAGATAGGGTCAGTAATACCCTAGGATTAGTGACTTATTAGAGATACGGTTAATTACGCCCTAGAATGAGTTTTAGTGAATTATATACGAGTGTGTATTTTTTAGTGACTAATAAATTGTTTTGTATTAATTTATCATTGAGTGATTTATGGATTCTGGTCAATGTGCCTGATCATCGTTATCGATAGGGATTCCTACCGACACATTGATTTTGAGAAAATTGGTAAATGAAATAATTTTACCTATGATTATATTTTGAATATAAAGTATATATTTTTAAAAGTTGTACAGTTAGAAATCAGGATTAGTAAAATTTAAATATTAATGTCTTGTGATTAAAATTTCACAGTTTGACTATAAGATGTTTCATAAAGATAATCGATAATTAAGAAATTTGATAAGGTATTAAAATCTTTAATACTTATTCCAAAATAATAAATTGGGAAATGATAATGTTAAGTCACTATCATAAATTGATAAATTGTTTGATTTAAAAGTTTAAGCATAAATACCTTATGAATTAAGTTTTATGATTTGACTATAAAGTATTTGATAATAAGATTTGTTTAAGGAATGAACATATAAGATAAAAATGTATTAAATAATAGAAAATGATTGTGTCAAAAAAGATAGATACAAAAGGAATGAGAATTTAAATTCGAGTAAAAGAATGGTAATTTAAATGAAGTTAATTAATATAAGTTAAAATGAATTTGTAAAATAGGTTTTAAAAGTGATCTCTAAAGGATTCTGAAAATGGTATTATTTCAAATAAAAAGGGGCATTTTATGATAACTAATTCGATTGACATGAAAATAAACTAAAAGGGCAAGAGATGTGTACTGATGGTAAACACTTCTCTTAAGTATTACTCTACTTGTTAAGAGGATATATGATACTATTGGTAGTACCTAGTTCCTTGGATTGTTTTGTAGTTACTCGATCAATACAATTTTCTTAAGTTAAAGAAATACTGTGAATCATTGGTTAGTAATCTTTATAAAGTGTTTAAATTAAAGATAAACTGGGATCTCCTATTGCTAAAATAAAGCGCAATTTTCGAAGATTTTGGACAATTGAAAATTTCCGAATGATACCTAACTCAGAGCTAAGAAATTTATGAAAATTTTTGGTAAAAGATAAACAATTGTGAAATGTTCTGAGTAAAGGAAATTGGATAAGTATAATTTATAAATGCGATTATAAATAAAAAGGTAATTATAACTTGGAAAATTTTTTATTAATGAATTCCAGCATAAATTAAGAATTTGGATTTAAGCCTTTAAAATATGATTGATTTACATAAGTTATAAGATGTAACAAACTTAAGTAATAGTTTTGATTCATAAATATTATTAGTGTTAAAGGAAATATATTGGGTTAAAAGATTGAGGGAAAACTTTATTATAAACATAAATTATCTTTTGAGTGAAAAATAGTTTCTTTAGAATATTTTCCTTTAATAAATATTTGAAAATAAATAATTAAAGGGATTATATAAAAATGCACCTTAATAAAATGTTTAACTTAGGATAAAAGTTTATGAAAGTTAATAAATACATATATTACATGTAGATCATTCCATTGCACAAATTTTGATCTAAGATTCGAGTTCGAGGTGTTTATACCAGTCCGAAAAAGGATTTATCGCTCGATTCTTGACGATGAACATTGATGAGGATTTATGGTTAGATACTTGAGTTTTCTATCACAGTTGAGAGTTATGCAATGGAAGCAAAGGTTTCTGCGCAAAGAGCCTGATTAAAGTCCGCACTAGAGGATCAGGGGATCGTACTAGTTCGGAAATAAAATTTTGTATTCGAATAGGAGATTGAATTAGATATGCCATGTGGATGATCTGTGTATTTTACATGTAATTAAGTTGAAGATAAATGTTTTGAGAAAACTTTTGTTTGGGTAATTTTGAGGACAAAGTTCTTTTAAGTAGGGGAGAATGTAACGACCCAGAATTTGACCACTTTAAAATATACTATCTAAAGTGATTTTAAATATAAAATATGTAAGGTTATATGATTCAAAAAATATTAGATAGGATTTGGAAAAATAAGTATACACAAAAATAGTAACATTTACCAATACCAACAAAAGTGACAAAATGCTGATTTCAGAAAATATGTTTCAATGGTTAAATCAATCATTTTAATTTATTTGTGAGTGTTTATATTTTCAAATAACATTATACAAATTTATTTTTAAATTTGGTTTACATAAAAAAAATAGTTTAACTAAAACGTCAAAATGTGACCGTAAAATATTTTGTCGAAAATCTACGTTTTGTTGATTAAATGTTGTCGCAACGTCGTCGCACTTTTATTTTCTTATATAGGAACATATATTCAAATAATGTAAGTATTAATTAATTCACTAATCAATTTTACTTTTACTACACATATTTTGAAAATTCTAGAATATAATTAAGAAAAAGTAAGCACAAAATGACAAACATGTCATTTCAAAGCAAAATGTGAACATCAAATCAAACCAAACATAATTATTATGTTCTTTACTTAATACTTAAGTGAAAATGACATAAAGCGTATTTTGAAATGGTGATGGTAAGTGTTACTTTGCTTAAAATGCAAGTAAGGGTATTTTGATCTTTTTACAAAATATTATTTTAAAACTTTTTCTATAAATAAGCATCCACTTTCTCATTTTTTTCACTTCCTTTTACACTTTTTCTTTTTTCTTTTTAAAGCTTTTCTTCCACTCTCTAATGGCTTCTTCTCTTCTCTTTCTTTACTAACTTTTCTTAAAATCATATCAAATCAACTTCAAACACCATCAAACTTTGTCCAAGTTCTTATATGATCTATGAAACACGGTTTAGCATCTAAGAAGTGGAGGAATGATAGAAGAAGTGGAGGATCAAGGGGAGGCCAAGCCTTATTGATGATGTTGGAATATTTGGTCGAGAGCAAGTGGAAGTGAAGTGATGGCCGAGCACTAGAAGTGAGGTGGAGTTGTTTAGGTGATGGTTTGGTGAAGTTAAGATGATTTAGTGAAGTGTTTTTAAAAAAAATGAATGTTGGTAGGAAGTTAAATGATTTGGTTAAAGGTGAGTACTCATATTTTAAGTTACTAATTCTTAAAAAAATATTTCAAGTTAATTATAGGAAATTTTGTAATGTGTTGGATAATTTAATGGATGATAACTTGGTTGATATTATTGTTGATTATATGTTTGTGATGTGGATGATAACTTGGTTTGATAAATGATAAGAGAAATGGTTAGTAAGAGTAGTTAATTAAATGAGAATTAAACCATATAAATGTGTGTATGAAAATTATTTAGCCTCTTAATGATTTCAAAATATCTAAAAGGATTGAAAAATAATAATATAATAATATAATATGAAATAAGATGAAAAATGAGTTTGAAATGATGAAAATATAATTTAAGTAAGTTAAAATAGTTTGTGTATGGTTTAAAACAAAATTTGAAGTGTTTCGGACAAGTTTCGAAGCACTTCACAAGATTGGTCAAAATCTAGCTCGTCACATAGCCGCAGTTCGTAAATTTCGACCCGAAGTCGGATTTCTTCAAAATAAAAATTATTTGGTCCATAGTGATAATACTTTTCTAATGAAGAAAGAAAATCAAAGTTTCATTAGTTAGGTTTTGAAATATGTCCAAAACAATTTTCTAAAAATATCGCGATTTTGTAGTTCGGAATCCAAAATAGG
The DNA here is from genome assembly GCA_030765085.1 of Allium cepa. Taxonomy (NCBI): domain Eukaryota; kingdom Viridiplantae; phylum Streptophyta; class Magnoliopsida; order Asparagales; family Amaryllidaceae; genus Allium; species Allium cepa. The sequence goes on from CM060942.1 coordinate 623,501,212, forward strand.
GTTTCTGTACAAATGATATTTTCAAATGACTAAAAATATTAAATAAATTTGATAAATATGTTAAAATAGTTTAAAATATATTTGGAATGGAAAATATGAATTTTAAAATATTAAAAAAGTTGTTTAAATCAAATAAGCTTATATAGCACTTTCCGCGGTACTTTTATGCTGCGAATTATAACTTTTTGAATATGAGTTTAAACGCAACGATATTTTCTAGAATCAATTATGAATGTTTTTGAAAGGAAAAATAAGAGTTTAAAATATAATTTGGAAGTAGTATTAGAAACATTAAGATAACATGTTCTAAAGGCCTAATTTTATAAGTGTCACTTTCGGGGCATGTGATGACGGGGGATGGCATCTCAATAAACCAGCAAAGGTAGCTGTTATTCAAGATTTTAAAAGACCACGAACTCTTATAGAAGTTCAAAGTTTCTAAGGCATAGCCGGATTTTATAGAAGATTCATCCAGGACTACTCTAAGGTTGCCTTGCATTTAATCAAGTTGACGAAGAAGGATGAGAAGTTCATTTAGACTTCAAAGTGTTAAGAAGCCTTCATTGAACTGAAAAAGAGGTTGACCAGCACTCCGTCTTGACTATTCAAGGTAGAGGGAAGGTTTGATTGTATATACTGATGCTTATGGAGTAGGTTTGGGTGTAGTTCTGATGCAGGACAGGAAGGTAATTGTTTATGCTAGCAGGCAGCTGAAGCCTCATGAGCAGAATTATGCAACATGTGATTTGGAATTATTAGCCATGGTGTTATCTTTCAAAATGTGGAGACATTACTTGTTGGGTGAGAAGTTTGAAATTATCATAGATCACAAGTCCTTGGAGTATCTTTTCACGCAAAAGGATCTGAAACTTGAGGCAACATCGAGGATTGGAATTTCTGGCAGCATACGACTAGGATATTTTATATACACCAGGGAAAGTTAATGTGGTGGCAGATGCTTTAAGCAAGAATGTGATTTGTGCTCTTTTGGAAGTCACTTTGACTCTATCAAAAAATGTTTCTAGCAAACAAAGGGAAGATAGCTTCTTAACGGAAATCATCCGGGATGTTAATAAGGGACAATGTTCAAGTTTTAAAATGGATCACTATACCATATTGAATGGGAAGATCTGCGTTTCTGATGTCGGTGGTCTTGGAGAGGAAGTTTTATCAGAATGCCGTCAATCCAAGTTGAGTATCCATACGGTTGATTCAAATATGCATCGAGATACGAAGCGGGTGTTCTGGTGGAAGTGGTGAAGAAGGATGTCTTAAATCTATGTCAATCGACGTCCGAAGTGTCGACAGATCAAAAGGGGTCACCAAAGGACCGCTGGGCTTTGCAACCATTAAAGATCCCAAACTAGAAGTGAGAACAAATATCAACGGATTTTATTGATAGATTACCCAGAAAGAGGATAAGAAATGAAGGTGTATGGGTGATTGTGGATTGGCTAACTAAGAGTGATCATTTTATTCCAGTGAAGCCGACGAGAACTATAGCTTCATTAGTAGAGATTTATATGAGGGAGATTTACAAACTACACGAGGTCCCACTTAGTAAGTGACCGTGATCCCATCCGTACTAGCCAATTTTGGTAGGCGGTATGAGTAGCTTTGGGAACAACCGCTTGTTGCTTACGACTAAAATCTCAAATCTCATAAGTAGATAAAATCTCGAGATCATTCCATTCGGATATCATCATAGAAACAACCGCTTGTTGCTTACGACTAAGTGCATTGGCAACACGATTTCCATTTCCGGGAGTATAAAGTATATCAAGATCATAAGCTGCAAGAAATTCGAGCCAACGTTGTTGACGCAAATTAAGTTTCTTTTGAGAAAATAGATACTTTAAGGATTTATGATCAGTGTAAAGAATAAATTTTTCTCCCAAAAGAAAATGACGCCAAATACGAAGGGCGAAAACAATAGCCGCGAGCTCTAAATCATTAGTGGCATATCTAGTCTCAGCAGGCTTTAATTGCCTAGAAGCATAAGCAATAACACGTTCTCTTTGCATAAGAACGAAACCCAAACCAACGCGACTAGCATCGGTATAAACAATAAAATCTTGCTTTCCCTCGGAAATCACAAGAATAGGAGCATCGGAAAGGAGTTCTTTTAATTTCTGAAAATAAGCTTCACATTTGTGCGACCAAATGTATTTAATTCCCTTCTTTGTCAAGCTAGTAAGGGGCACAGAAATTCTGGAAAAGTCCTTTATGAAACGACGGTAATAACCGGCCAATCTAAGGAAACTACGGATCTCCGTCACACACTCCGGTCTCTTTCAATTTTGAATCGCTTCAATCTTTGAAGGATCCACAGAAATTCCGGATTTGGAAATAATATGACTGAGAAACTTCACACGAGATTGCCAAAAGTGGCATTTAGAAAATTTTGCTTTTAATTGATTACTCCTAAGAGTTTCCAACACAATCCGAAGATGTTTTTCATGCTCCTCCTCGGTTTTAGAATACACAAGAATATCATCAATACAGATGAGAACAAACCGATCGAAGAAGTCTTTGAAAACTCTATTCATAAGGTCAACGAAATAAGCCGGACCATCGTTAAACCAAATGGCATAATAAGCCATTCATAAGATCCATAACGAGTACGCAACGATGTCAAAGGAATGCTATCCTCTACGATACGAAGCTGATGAAAACCGGTAGCTAAGTCTAATTGTGAAAAGACTCTAGCACCACTAAGTTGATCGAATAGATCATCAATCCGAGGTAAAGGATATTTATTCTTGATAGTAAGATCATTAAGCTTGCGGTAGTCAACGCAAAGCCTAAGTGTACCATCGGATTTCTTCACAAAAATAGCCGAAGCTCCCCAAAGGGAGGAACTAGAGCGAATAAATTGCTTCGTCTCCAATTCGGATAATTGTTTGCGCATCTCCTCATTTTCTTGATTGGACATACGATAAGGAGGACGAGTAATAGGTTGAGCTCCAGGGATGAGATTAATTCTGAACTCAATTGCTCGCTTAGGTGGTAATCCTAAAACGGGCTCAAATACGTCGGAAAATTCACAAACAACGTGAATAAGAGAAATAATATCTTCCTCATCATCATTATCGTCATCATGAGGATTTAAAGAATATAAAGATGCAACCAAGATGGAATCTGAATCTTTAAGGTTAATAGAAATCTGCCTAACAGATTGAGGATGTCGAAGATGAATAGTCCGCTCAGGACATAGGATTTGAGCTTCATAGCGGTCAAGCCAATCCATTCCCAAAATCATTCCAAATCGTAAGTAGCGCATGACATGCAAATTGGCTCGGAAAGAAAAATCACACAAAATAATCTCGACATCTTTTCACAATAAACTGATCGTTGCGGATCCACCAACCGGATTCGCAATTCTCAAAGAAGTCATTAAACACATAACATCCAAAGAAAAAGTATCAACAAGTTCTTTTGATATAAAAGAATGGGATGCACCCGTATCAAAAAGAACTCGAAGAGGATGATCACGAAATAAAATAATGTCAACAAGGATAGAATGAGAAGTACCTTTACCACGAGATGTGTTGCCAGGGGTTTGAGCAACATTAAGCTTTCCCTCCTTCCTACCTTGAAGTTTGGGACAAGAAGATAAATAATGATCCGAACTTTTGCAATAGCGACAAAAGAGAGGTTTCGGACATTTATTGGCATAATGGTCTTTAGAACCACAATTGTAGCATTGCCCACTGCTAGGGGCAGAAGCCTTTGCTACCGAAATTGCTTGCTTCCCTTTCTTATTGGGATAAGACCTTTTGAACTTTATAGGCCTTTTCTTGTTGTTGAATTTTGGTTTGGCACTCACAACTTCAACATCACTTTCTTTATCTGCCTCTTCAAGTCGAAGAGCAATATTAACAAGATGATCAAAAGAAACTTCTAGCTTTAGAAGTAATGGCTTCTTGAGATTTTTATTCAAGCCATAGACGAATCTCAGATTTTTCTTCAATGGGGTATTAATGTATTCAACCCCGTATATAGAAAGAGATTCAAAAGACGCGACATAGTCTGCCACGGAGGATTCACCTTGAACAACGTCGATGAAACGACAAGCTAATGTCACCTTCTCAGCTTCTGGCACAAATTTTAACTCGAATCGTTCCCGGAATTTCTCCCAAGTAAGATCTGCTTCAACTATTTCAGAAATAAGAAGCTCAAACCAATCTAATGCCCTTTCTTGGAGCATACTAGAGGCCACCTGAACACGATGAAGATCAATAAGATTCATGCGAGAAAAGATTCGATCGCACATTCTCAGCCAAGCCTGGACTTCGATAATAGTCTCAGAACCTTTAAATGGCTTCCCACCCAAATTGGTATAATCACTGCACAAACGTGCGAATCCAGACCTAGGGTGAGTAGACTCCGGATTAGATCCGGCTGCTTGAGCATTCCTCTCTAGATCAAGAAGCTGCTGGGTAGCCATAAATACTCCATCCTGGGGAGTAGCATGAGATTGACTGGCGCTGGGACGGCCAGGTCTAACCATTTCTCTTCCTTAAGAAAGAAGAAGGAAGAAGAAAAAGGTTATTCACAAAACAAATATCAAGCAATCTTGATAGATGAATAAGGAATCATAAAGAAAATAGGATGAATCGGTACGAAGATTCGAATTAAATCCGAATGCACGATTTCTAAGATGGACTTAGGACAATGATCCTTGCTAGATTATTCTACATTGTTCCGAAGTTTGGCTCTGATACCAAATTATGACGCCCCGCCTCTATACCCACACTAGCCAAGAACATTACGGTGTAATGCTGTCAACTAGCACGGAGAATAAGGCTGTTGAGGAGCGACCATCCATGTAATTGCTTTGTGCAAGCACCGATATGCCAGATAGTACAAGGGAGTCTGACGTACCGATACAAACCCAAAGCTACTACACAGTGGCTATAATGTCTTCGAAAACAAATATAGAAATAATCATAACATAATCAGTCATAGACATCCATATCACAAAGGTGGAAAAAGATATGACACATGATAGTGTACATCAGAGTAGTGGTCAAACAAGATCCACAATATCACAAAAGGATAGTTACAAGTGCTAGAAAAAAGAATAAGTATACATCTAGGAGTCTATATCTCAAAGGTATACAACAAAAACTACTAATCTAAGTAGTTAAAGTCAGGATGATAATCCCAGAAGTGAAGTCAAGCAGAAGCACCTGTAACATCTCGGTCTGACCCGAGTATTATTTAATAAGAAAATAATAAACGGATCAGTCTAGCTATAAATATCAGATAAAATGATGTAGAATAAGAGATATGACATAACATATGATAACCATAAAGCCATACTGTGATAAGTATGAAAATTGAAAATCAACAAGAGATTAATCAATATCACCAGAATCTTCTCAAAGATCAAAAGGAATGTCATACTCCTTATTTCATTCACCAAGCCACAAATATTGACAACATATAAATGCCAATAATAAAATTGGTGAAATTCAAATTCTAGAAATCATCAATAGAAATCCAGGAATCACGAAAAGGGAGAGGCCTATCACAAAACGGGAGCCTGAAAACTCACCAACACGTGTATCACAAAACGGGACGCTATCCCATGGTCGCTAACCATAGAGCCGGTGTAACGACGTAGTACAACGGTACGCCCGAGGAACCAGAAACTCGAATAGTTCGAAACAACAACGTAGTACAACGGTACGCCCGAAGAACCAGAAACTCGAATAGTTCGAAACAACAACGTAGTACAACGGTACGCCCGAAGATCTGAACTTCATAAAAACGTGGGTCGCTAGCCCATAAAAATTGGGTCGAAACCCCAAGAAATAAATAGGTCGTTAGCCTATAATAAAATGAGATGAAACTCAATAAAACGAGGTACCGTCCCCTTCGTGGACAAAGAAATATAGCATAGCGCTAGTCTAAAACACAAAAATGATCCTCAATGATCATCAAGAAAGTGTCAATTACTCTAAGCTAGTAAATATATGAGCTTAGCTTCATGTCCCATAACCACTAGCATAACTTAAATATTTACGAGCAAATTGTAGATCTCCACTAGAAAATTGTCACAAGAGATTCAATCGAACAAGTCCAAGAATTAACCAACGAAGTGAACGCAAGCATTTCATACCACTTGTTTTACTAAGTCGTTTAATTAGATTTCTCATACGACTGAGGTAAAGGTTTGTATATGCTAGTAGATTGGAAAACAGTTTGAGAAAACGAGCCTTGTAATAAAATAGTGCTGAAATTATTTTGAAGAAAGAGTTTTGATATTTACTACTAGTACCGAAACCTTTATATTTTTAAAGTGACAAATCACAAAAATGATTGTAGAACAATCAATCACCAAAATTCACATTCAAAGACGTGAATAAAATCCAAAGAAATCGATACCGAATCCAACAAAATGGATATTCCCAAAAATCCCGAAGAAAATGTCATCAAAGACGATAATAAATGATTGCAACAAATCGGAATCAACACGAATCGATTAAAGTTGGAAATTCAAGCTAAATAAGCAAATAGGCAAAAGACTGCAGATTCAGACGTCTGAAAGAAGTGATTCAGACGTCTGAATCTGGAAAACTAAAAGTTTTCCAGAGCATATTTCAAACGTCTGAACCCTATATTTCAGACGTCTGAAATAGGCACTTTTTAGCATATTTCCTTTCTGGTCCAAAACAAACCAATTCAGACGTTTGAAATATAGATTCAGACGTCTGAATCTGGAAATAAAAATCTTCCCAGAATAATATTCAAACGTCTGAATCTAACATTTCAGACGTCTGAAACTGGGGTTCAGGGCATTCCCTGAACCTAGACCAAAAGTGGCCAAAATAAATACCGGAAGCGATCGGACGAGCAACGACGACTAAGGATTTACGCTAAGCGACAACCTAGCCTTAAAGGCTCTTCGATACGCCTCAAATATCAATGTCCAAATATCCATAATAGGATTTTCATAGATTTTGATTTCAAAACACCAAAAATTGGAATATACACCAAATCAATCCAAACCAAAATCAATCGCACAAGAATAAGTGTTAGGAATTCATACCTAACAATCGAAGATAATTATAGACTAAGATGTGAGATAAAAATCTCGCCTTTGAACCCAAAACAAATGAAGAAGAAGCTATAAAGTAAAGGCAAGGACAATCACTCTTCAATTCCAACCCAACAAGCTTGAATCTAAGCTAAAAAGAGAAACATTTCCTAAGTTAGGTTTAGAAATTTCTGAAATTGATAAGAGAATGAGTTGGAGAAGAAGAGGAGGAGGCTTACCAAAGCTTTTTTCTATAAATTTGGAGCTAGAACTTGATTTGCAAATGAAAACTAGGGCTTGGAGTTTTAATTTCTCATTCCTCTCTCCATTGTTGCTAAAGCTTGAGTATTAGGAAATAGAAATGAAACAATCAGGAGAAGAGGGGTGAAGCTTGGGTCTAATGGGCTGAAACAAAAAAAACCAAAGCCCTAAGTGAAAAAGTAGCAAAATTCCACTAACTCCAAACATATCAAAGTTTATACTCAAAAAGGTTGCAAACGTCATTTTGAACTCGATGGGGGTGGTTTCGAGCCTAATTTGACTGTTTGCAAAAGGTAGCTTTTCGGACTATAATCCGACTAATCGATGAATATTTAAATAAAATATTTAAATACTCAATCGTAAAATATGCAGGTTGTTACATATATGGTGAATATATATACTTATGTAAATAAATGAAAGATGTAACCTTTTCCCAAAAATTTAAACATAAAAATAAAAGTGCAATGTCACATTATATAAAATCATAGCACAAAGAACTGGAAAATATGTTGGACAAAAGGGGGGTCTTGATCCCTTACGTGTGGAAGAGGTGAAGAGGGTGGTTATGACATGGCAAAAAGTAAGTGGAAGGTATGTTTTTAAAGGGTATTTGGGTAACTATCTTAATCCATTTTGTATAGAAACAATTTCCTATTTTTCTCTATCATTTTTTTCATGTTCATTCCTTATTTTCAAAAACTTCATCTTCTTTTCCTAAGCTATAAAACTCTTTATTAGCTTCCTTGTAAACTTTTTCAAATAAAAGTCCTTTCTTTTATATTTTTAATACTTTAAAAACCTATTCAAATATAAAAAATTTCTTCCTACACCTCCTTTCCAAAACAAGACCAACTCCCTCCACTACCTTAGGCCGAGCCATTCCCACCAAGGTCGAACTCTCTAGGCCTTTTTAGGTCCATAAAAATACAATTTTCACAAAGGAAATCCAAGATTCGGTATTGGGTGCTATGTTGTTGTAGTTTTTGTTTGAAATTCCTTTGATTTGGTGAGTAAGCTCGCCTTTTAAATTTATAGTTTTAAACTTTATATGTTGTTATAAGTTGTTGATGGTTGTTGGTTGAGAATAGTGTGGTTATGCTTTACGTATGTATGTTTATATGTAATGGTTGTATAGATCTTAGAAATGAAGTAAAAAGTGAAGTTATGGTTTAAAGTTATATATTTTACTTATGTATGCTGGTTATGGAATGTGTTGTGGTGAATGAGCTTATGTTTGGATGTTGTAAGATATAGGAAAGTTAGCATTCGTTTTGTGTGACGTTGAGATCCCTTGGATTTAATTTGTTTTATTTATTTTATATTTCTAGAAAAGTTTTACAAGTTTCTTACTTTTTGGTTTCCAAAAACTTTATACAAAGTTTTAAGTAAGTTAAACATAAAAAGGTAAAGCCTTGAAGGGTATTAGACATGTAATACTAGTATTAAGTTATGGTTTCCATAACAATAGTCGCTGTGGATGTAGTTCATGGAATCAAACGCTTTTTCTATACTAAAAAAGTTTTCATCTTAAATATTTTTGAAAAATATTGTCAAAACATTCCATAAGTATTAAAAGGAAATTATTGCTTATTAATTAAGTGTTAATGATTATTTAATTAATTAATTTAAGCAAAGATAATTAGTACTTAATTAACTAAGTAAAGGTAATTAGATCTTAATTACTATTTAAGTACGATACTTATAATTTGTTAATTAAGAAACGTTTAATTATTGATTAATTAAGTAAAGGTTAATTATTTAATTTATTATTATTTACGCAATTTTAATTATTAATTAACCATTAATTAATTAAGGTTTAATTATTTATCATGTAAGGTTTATTCATTTCTTAATTACTGATTAAGTTAAGATTTAAATATATTGATGTGAGACATACCCAACTGTAGGACCTGTGGGAATATACATTCGCATATAGGTGTAGAGAATACAAAGTAGGATGTTTATCTCGGGTTGAAGTGTCAAACGACAAGTAAAGTCTGCTTTACCATTTATGGGTATTAAGTAACAAGGGTATTTCCTAGATTACGGTAAGCAATCAAAATGGGACGGTGAGCAAGGATCAGTGTTATGACGATGTGATTGGTACCAAATAGAGAGTATGAGTTGCTTCATAGGTTGAGAAGTCATCATTCTTGAGCAGCCAGTGGAAAAATAGAGGATTACACCTGAACGGACAATGTCTCCTACTAGTGTAGATTCTGTTTGGACATGCACTCCTTAAAGTTATTTGCTAGTTTATTTGTGATAGGAAGCAAAGCTAGATAACCCTTTGATAGAGTCTTTCAAATATGAATAGAATAAGGCTTAACTATTATGACACCATCATTAGGCTCTACGGGATTCCTTGGTATGCTAGGGTGACGAGGACATGATTGTGCGTTGATGTTGGATCTCGACGAGATGTTGAGTTATGTATACTAGTAGGGATAGTATCTTGGTCCAAAGGGGGATTGTGGTACTTGTATACACACACATACACATGTAAGTGGTTATTATCTACTTCGAGTAGATAGGGCACATCGAATGTGTATGTGGAGTCAAGACGACTAAGTAAAACAGTAAACATAACATGTAATGGAAGGAAGTCAAGCATAAACTAGTGTTATGTATAAAGTATTTATTTACAAGTCACCAAAACGTTGTTCTGACCACCTCCTTATTACAACATATAGGATAGCTTAGAGGACATGTAATGGTATAAGACGGGAATGATGGAAGGCCAGTTTTTCTCTTGCATGCCTAAAATTGACAGGGATGCCAGATATCTAAAGTGTTAACTTTGGTTACTAGCTATATGTTTTATTATACTTTGCTATTCCATTGTGACTTTATATTCGTAGTGCTCTAATATGCATTTATTTATTTGCAGGATACCAAAACTAATGATCCACACTTTGGTGGACTTAAGTTTTCAATTTAGCAAAAATTTAGACCCATTGAGGTGTGGGTTGTCCAATTTGGTATCAGAGCTTAGGTTAATCGATCATAGGAATTAGAGTATGCAGAGTGAAAATATTTGTTTTTTTACCCATAATCCTGCAAATTCCGACTATAGAAGTAGTTGCAACCAGATTCTAAAAAGATGGATAATGCGACTATGCATTAAAACAATAAATGAAGCTGAAGATATATTCTATCTCGATTATCCTATAGGAAATAAGTCATATTGGAAGGCGTTGACTTGAGAAGAATGTGGGTGCAACATATAAAAGGGTTCCTGATGCTAGATGGTATTTGACTCCCTTATAGTGCACAAATTTCTCTATGGTTATGGATCCCTAAATGATTACTGATATGATATACAGTAGGCCAAGATAAGTGGAAAAGTAAGAATTATATGTTGTAGATATTAGGAAGTGTGAATTAAATAAGTTCCCGAAGGAAGGTGTGTAGTAATCACTATAAGATGATAGCCTGATTTTTAATATTTTGGAAGAAGATAAGTCAATAAGTAAGTAGAAATGATAAAATGTCCAAAAGAAGGAACAAAAAATTCTACTTTGAGTCCATCCCTATATGAAAGAATTTAATATAAAAGTTGAAATGGTTTTAATATAAAAGTTTGGGAAAAATATATAAATAATATATTTGAAACTATTTTCAAAGGAATTATTTAAAGGTAAAAATCTAATTTTAAAAAATTAGTAAATATTAAATTTTTAGAAAAATAAAATATCCATATTTTATTTAAATTAAAAGTTATAGTAGAAAATAAAATTAGTCAAATTGAAAATTTAGTGAATGGGTTTTTATAAAAAGTTGTATGTTTCGAAAAAAAATAGTAAAGCGTATATAGCCCATTGATTTTTCTAAAATGTAACAATTTTAAGTTATGAAATTATTTGTAGGGGAGGACAATAGGAAGCGGTACCAGTTTATAAATGGGGTAAAAAGAATGAAAAGAAGAAAAAACTCGAGAACAAAGAAGTAGGCAAACGCACTACGACGGTTTAATAAAGGAGACAGTTAACTAGAGATAAGTTATATAAAGATGAGCCATTTAAATAAAGTCATTAAGTTAGAATAAAGTTAAATAGTAGTAACGTTATGAAATATAAATATAAATAATGTTAGAAACTCATATAAAATAATGTTAGTAGTTAGAAACAGTATAGGAAATTAAAAAAGAAAAATGGTTTATTTCCGCGAATATGTGCAATGATCGTACATACTTTTTCGGAAGTCCCCCTTATATGCTATTAGAACCACTGCTAAGGTTGAAAGTGGAAGTAACATGATTATTAGGAAAATAATAGGATGAAAGTTGTCCTCGTCTATTACAGTTTTTATTGTTTAAAATTGTAAAAGATGTTTTATAAACATTGTAAAGTGTATTTTTTTAAAAATGGTTTGGTATAATAGTTGATATTTTTAAAAAGAAAAACTAAGTAAATGGTTTGAGTTAAAATTTATAATTAAAGAAGTAAAAAATCTTTGTTGTTGAGAAGGGCTTTAAAAGGAAAAGTGATTTGACTCCTATTTGAAAAGAAGGAAAGAATCTTTTAAAATTTTAATTTTGAATTAATAAATAAACTTAATTGATAAATTCTAAATTATATCTTTAAAAGTTAAAAACATCAAGTTATTTTTGAATTTAATAGAAAGTTTTTAAGTTTGTACTTTTAAAGATGAAAGTTTAGGAATTAAGTACTTAATAATGGTGAAGTTTTAACTTTTGAAAAGGGGCAAAAACCAAACCAAAATTTTAATATGGAGTAGGTAAGGATGATTGCCTTGGTAAGATGGGGTAAAAGTTAAGGCTATGAATAAAATATCAATGAACGATCATAGAAAAGCAATAGTGAACCCTCATTAGATATGAATATTGGTTAAACAGCTGAGAATAACATAAGAAGCACCCATCACGAAGTCGAAAATGTTATCATAGTACATTTTTGCAAGTTTTAGAGTTACCCATATGAAATAAAAAAAAGATAAGGAAACTATATACTAAGATTTGAGAATACTATCAAAAGGTTTAGATTCAAAGAAAATAGTAGTATATTTGGCTATAATGATTTAGGTAGTGGATATAACAACCCGGCTTTTCGACCTTCGAATGTCGACACTAAATACATCCATGGTGTTTGTATGCCGAACACTAAGTGCCAAAAAATAAAAAGTTAGGGTAAAATAAAACAAAAATAAAAGAATCAGAAGGAAAGAACACGATATCGAAATCTCACAGCGGAACGATAATATATAATATTAACAGAACAGTACAAAGGGTTACTCTGAATACGGGATTTTCAGAGTTACAAAACCTAAGTACTATCATCGGTCTGGATAGTTATAACTACCTGTCCTCACAATAGTAATATACGTACATAGCTTAAAACAGACCAACTGAAATAGAAATAAATAGACAGATAATGGAAGCTTCCAATTCGTCTTCTAAACTCTGACGTGTCCAAGGTAAACCTGATACTCAACCTATAAAAAAGAGTACACGAGGAATTTAGGAAAACAAAAACAAAGCTTCAAACATAAGTCTGGTATGAGAAACCCCAAGATACATGAATAACTATGATATGTTAGATAATATCTATGGTATAGGATATAATGATATCTAATAGCTGTGATGCTTACGTTGGTCATATGATAACATATTATGTTACACTGAAAACCGCTAAGGTACGTTCGCATAATGGATTTTCCACAGAGATACCTCTAGTTAACTTAAGCGGATTTCCATGCATAAGGATAAGAAAACACCTTCCGAGTTCGTATATCTGTAGATAAAATATACCATATGGTAATCACAAGCGGCCCATGCCTAAACATAAACATGAACCATGTGGAACCAAATATCATCAACTCCTGCGGCTAACAATCAATAAGTATCTCTAGATATAGAGTTGATAATAACACAGGTCAGCTAAACCCGAGGTTGTGCAGCTCACTTTGTCTTTAGTCATTTTCGATGTTGAAGTTGCGTTCATTTTTCACACAGGTCTTCATTACTCGAACAGAATATGAATCCAAATTGGATCCTCACATCCCTAACAGATGTCGAAACCATACATGAATTCCCATATCTCAACAGATCTCGGAATCACACATGGATCCCCACATCCTGAATAGATCATGAACATCTACATGTGTTCGAGCATCTTAAACAGATCTCGAGTCTCGAAATAGATTCCTTTTCTTTAACCGCTTCCAAAACATAGAATTCGTATACTAGTTCTGAAGTGATATTCAGTAATTAGAAAACATATCGATCCCGGACTCTCCAAAATCAATCGATGAATTTTCGGTAAACTCAATTTCAGTTCTTTCAAAAGTAAGTGAAAGCTGGAGACATTTCGTACCAATACTCCCCCCCTGGGGATTCTTATTAGTATGAAATCGTGACGCCTTTTTATTACTTACTAAGTTAATATTAGGTCAAGTTCGACAATCAACTAATCAATTATCCATTCAAAACACTTGTTTATACAAATCAATATTCGTACACTTAACTCGTTTCTAACATTCCAACTTGACTATTCCTCGCCCAAGAGTGAAGCTAGGTAAGTTTGGACATTGGTTGCTCCAAGCCTTTCCTAGACACTTCATTCTTGAATCTTACAAATAGATAAGTCTATCCCATTAGCTTTTCGTGTTAAGTACAGTAGTAATGTTTCCATTAACAACTAAGAAATCAACATGATTTACATGTTTCTGACATTTTCCACTTACCTATTCCTCGATTAAAAGGGAAGCCCGGTAGGTTAGAGATCTATTGCTCTGTCTCTACTTGCCATCAATATTAACTATCACAAATAGATAACTTACTTTATCAGCTTATTACATAAGGCATAGTTAATTACGTTTCCAACAAGTAATTAAACAATTATATATTTGGCCATTAAACAATTATTAACCCCTTTCTAACCTTTTGTTTATAACCTAAAACAAGATATTTATATATGATATTTTCCAAGATATTTATATAAGATGTTTTCCAAGATATTTGTACTTTATAATACTCATAATATATCTTAAAACACCCCTTTAAAATATTACTTGAAAACAACAAGTTTGAGAAATCATTAGAAACTTGAAAACAACCTATTTTATTAGAACATCTCTCCTTTAAAAGTTCACAATTAATTCTTAAAATTTCATATAAATCTCATATTACTTTTAAAATACTCTAATATAAGTTAAGCAATACTTTTAGAAAGAATGAGACAAATCGCTCAAAGTTAAAGTCCTTATTGAAACATTTGAACTCCAAAAATCAAGGTTAAACGGGGAAGTTTTGCACTAGTATTTGACCGTTTTTGAGGTGTCACTTAACTTTTTACTATTCAAGCCTTTAATAGAAGAAAACATACATATATAAAAATGTAAATATGGAGAGAAACTCCTAAGGATCTCTCAACAAAGTTCCATAACAATTGTCAAAAAAAAAGTCAATTCTGAACTACATCTATAGCAGCCATCACTATAAGTGCACTTTCAAATCCAAGTCATATTCCAACCTAGGTCCAACTACAACATGTGTGCTTTATTCAAGGCTTAGTCATGTGTCATATAGGTCCATTCGGGTCCATATATGGATCCTATATGCCACTTGTTTCCAAAACAAGATTCAAAATCAATGTTTTCAACAGATGTCCAAGTTAATTCAAACAACTTTTACACAAAAAATATAATCATATATGAGTTATATTATCATTCCAAGTGATGAGTAGGCTCACCTTATACCCAACAAACAACCAAGCATAAGCATTCAAGTTCAAACCCAAGTTAGAAACTTCCTTTGCCTCCTTTCCTTGCTTTGCCTTGCTTCAAGCCTCCTAACCCCAATAAGTGCTCATGCCTAAGGTAAGCAGGGGAGTTTGGCTTTGCCTTTTCGATTTCTAACTAGGTAGAAGGTTTAGTTCTGTGGTGGCAAGGCTTTCTTCAAATTTTGGGGTGATTGGAGATGGTTTGCAATTTAGTTTCTTTAGGATTCTAAGAAGAAGACGATGATGCAGACATGGAAATTATAGCTTAAAGCTTAGAATTTTTGTGGATGAATAATAAGGTATGCCTCTCCTTATATAGGCCTAGGAATGATGATGAAAAGACCAAAAACTCCTCAAAACCCTAATAACGTTAATTACTTCTATCATGACAACTTTACACCACATAGCTTAACTTTTAAGTTATTTTCATATTTGCTCATTTCCTAAATATCTAAGATGACATCACCCATAACATACTCCATAAAGTTTATTTCCATAAATGGAAAAAGTTTTTATTTCATTAAATTGATTTCCTAAGCAAATAAGCGCATGTAAAAAAATCTGAACGATTTCCGACCGCTAAAAAATTGTTTATTGATAAAACGATTTTCGGTCACATTATCGATATATTTCAAGGAATATTTTTTTATAAATAATTTTATAAAACAAGTTTTTTACAATTATTTGTTAATTAAATGATGTTAAACAAAGTTATAAAATCATATTTATAACGCTTAACTATTATACAAAATGTATTGATATTCGATGACGAAGTGTTCGAATTTTCTAGGTTGCTATAGTGAATGACCTTATTTATTAGTAGCCAAAAAGGAAAGTTAAGATATGTTGGTTATACTAGAATAGCATGTTTAAAAGTTCCATCTAATTTAAGTAAAAAATGATAGGGCCACAACATCTATAATGTCAGCTGACGTTGAGGGGAAGTTTCCATCATTTGTTTCTTTTAGGTTTGGATTATAAGCATTGTTCTGTTTGTATAAAACGTGTATGATTTTATGAGAAATGTTTCTTTTTATTTGTTTTTGCATTGACTGCTATATTTATTAGGAAACGGTATAAATAAAAAAAAATCTTATAAAGGACACTTTGCTAATGCAAATAAATAAATAAAAGACTGGAAGTTTATAAAATAAATTAGAAAATTTATTAATTAGCTACTAAAAGAAAAGTAAGGTTAAGTCCTAAAGATTAATAAAATTTTGAAAGATACATTATAGCAAGTGAAGGACAAGAAAAGATTATTGCGAAACAACGTTTCACTATCACTATGCTCAAAAGCTAAAATTTAGAAATGAATTTATGGGTTGGTTGTTATTTTAAAATAAAAGAAAAAGTTTTTTAAATTCAAAATTTTACTGTGTAACAAGAAAGAGTCAATTATAGACATTAAGCTATTGACTAAATTCTGACTGCGTAGGATGTGACACAAATTATTTTGAAAATAAACCGTATATTTTTTTAAAAATTTTATTCAAAATTCTTTGATTTAAAATTTTTTTAAATAATTTTATGGAAGGTTTTGGAAAATAAGTTATTTAAATTTTAAATTTTTTCCAAATATTTCAAAATTTAATTTAAAACTACTTTGAACGAAGAAAGAGGGAAATTTTGGATTTTTGAAATGCCACATTCCTTGCATAGGAAAAGAGTTGATGAGTTAGCAAGTGGGAATTTTACTATGCAGCAAAAGTGACAGTAAAATAAAATATATTTAGTAACTAGGTAAAAGATGTTTTAGCTTTGGGATTTCTTTTTCCATACCTGTCGATAGGTGAACTAAAAGTAGTCTAAAAATAACTCTGTTTTAAAATTTTAAAGATTTAAAATAAAATTTACTTACGCAGACTATACCTAGAAAAGTTGAGAAAAGATCTAGGCATAAGAGAAGGTTGTAAGATATAGTGGAAAAATGGTACAAAAGAGAACGATGCAAATATTTAATTCTCCATCTAAACCCTTTTCCTGGCATAATGACATAGGTTTAGAAAACTAAATTTTCAAAATTTGGATGTTAGCAATAGTGTGCTAGAATTATGGATGGTGGTGATTGGATGTAAAAATTGGTTGAAGTATACCTTTTTTTTTAAGAAGCGTGGGAAAATTTAGATGCAAAGAAAAAGATTTTGATTTTCAAATTTTGCATACATATAGAACTATCAGTATATATAGGTTATTTGCACCAAATTTTTCAACATAGTTCTAAAGGAATGCATTCATCATACATATCATATATGTTGTGATACACCATGCACTTGTACCGTATTGGTTGCACAATAGATTGGAATTGTTGCACTTTATGTTACATGATTCGGTCCTTAAGGAATTTTTGGGATGAAATTCTTTTAAGGTAAAGAATGTAACACCCTATGAAATAAAAATTAAATTAGTTAATAAGTAATTAATAAAGACCATAAAAATAGTGTTTCTATAAACATCAGAATTTGGCTATGAACTTACACCATTAGGTTCGTGATGATTTCTGATCAATTTTTTATATATAACATTTTACGATCTGAGTTCAAATGAAAAATTATTTACGTTCAAAGTTTTCAGATCGGAAACAATTCAAAACCAACTAATGAAGTAAATGTCACCAATTTAACATTAAAATGAGCATTAAGTATAAATGTTAATGTTAAATATAAATGTTAACTAAGGATGTTCAATCAAATTATATCTAATTAAGAAAGCATATAATTAAATAAATAAGGCAAAGAAGCAAAATAAGTATTAATAATTTAAGTTAATATAGACATTAGATGTATATCTTAACATTTAAGTAATAAGTTATGTTAAATCTAATTTAATCAGAGATTAAAGGAATGTAATCAAAGGAGACTAGTGTTAAATCAAATTAAATCAGCACTGAAAAGGAAATAAATGAATGAGAAAAAATTAACGTTAATACAAACATTAATAAATAACAAAGAATGCAACATTTAAGATAAGGAAATCGGGAACTTAATGTAATTGATTGATGTTAACTACGCTTAAAGTTTACTTAATGTGGAAGAAAAAGGAAATTAACGTTAATCTCAAACGAAAATTGTATTAAATAACATATAATGGGAATTAAGTTATGCATAAAAAATGCACAACCGGTCGACCGCTGGTGGTCGATCGGTAGAGTGGCAACAGTCGACCGTTTGAGTACTGGTGGTTGTAGGTTGAACTAAGCCCAACGGCTTGGATTTAATAAATTATAATCTAATGAATAGAATTGATTCATGCACCTACAAATATAGACCTAACCTCTCATTTTTTTTCTTCTCATATTTTCTGAATTAAAGAGCGAAGCTCTGCTATTTTATTTTCTCCATAAATTATAGAAAATTTAGAAATTATAAAATAGTATTTTATATATGTGTGTGGAGAAGCGCAGAAAATAAAAGAGAAGAAGAACAAAGGGTGAACCAATACAGTGAAGAAAGGTAAATCTAAAACCAAATATCTTCCTAGATCTAGATTTCTACTAGATATACGTATGCTTATGGTATATGTATTCCAACGGGAAGAAAAAGGAGAGTCAAATTGGAGTAACTGAGATAAATTCTTGAGAATTGGAAAGCTAAAATGGTGAGTGGAAAATTATATATTTTTATATTATATTGGATATATATCGTTGTAAATTTGTTCGTGGTACTAGTATGCCTGAATATAATTATTTTGGAATTGTAGGCTTAAACATATACATCTAATAAATTTGACAACCATGCATACATATTATGTGAATTGTTAATTTGAATTAAATATAGTATGTACTCGAATCTGGAAAGTAACGGTGAAAGTAGTCCCTAAGTTAATAAAATGAAATAATAATTTCAGACCTGTTGGTTAAACAATTTATGTTAGAAAATATGAAATAGAAGTGATTATAAATTGAATTGGGGTTTAAGTAGTATTTTTATTCAGGAATATGCATTGCAATGTAAATTTCTATAAATTATCTAGTTTTATAAACATGAATAAACATGTAACGTTTGAAATAACATGGGATATACCTAAAAGAAAGAGACGTAAAAATTATGGATGTTTACCGTATTTTGTACTGTCTATTTCAATAAAAAACAAAAAGATATTTTGTTGTAATTCCAAACATGACACAAATCTCCTTTTGGGTAAGTTATAGAAGTTTATAGTTTTAACAATTCCTTTTGAGACAGATGTAGTTCCAACGCAATAAAATGCAGGAATCCCTAGGTATAAACTAAAGAATTGTAAGTAGGGGCAATAATGACAATCCAAATGTAAAACTAATGTATGCAATAAAAGACAAGTTTGAAATTAAACCATAAGCGACAAATGTAGGTAAAGCAAGGGAATGAGTTAGCAATAAGATTAGTAACCAAAAAAAGATGGTAAGAGATTAAAATGAAAAATAGATAGATATTTACATCTTTTAAGTTATAAGTAAGTGGTAAATGACACTAAATTTACATTACTAAAATAAAAAGTAAACGCATGAAAAAGGTAAAGAAATATTATTAATAGTTGAATATTGGAGGTACAATAAATAAATAGGCATGAGTGTATGCATAGCCCTAAGTATGCGTTTATGATGTGTGTGTATTATTAAAGTTAGCTAATAGCTTAGATTAAATAAGTATGAGATAATAATTGAAATGGGTTGGAATGCAAAGTCAGTAGTGTTACACAACAGAAGTCTGCTCATTGCAAGGGGCTACCGATAGTTGTGTATATGTTATACTGATGTGAGACATATCCTACTACAGGGCCCATGGGATTATATGTTCGCACATAGGTAAAGGAAATACCAAGTTGGATGTTCACCTTGGGTTGATGAGTTAAAGGACAAGTAGATTCTACTTCAACCATTAGGGGGTATTAAGTAACAAGGTGTATTTTCTAAATTGTGTTAGGCAATCTAAATAGGACGGTGAGCAAGGCTCGTTGCTATGACAGTGTGATTGGTACTAAATAGGGAGTAGGCGATGCTTCATAGGTCGAGAACGTCATTTATTCTAATCGGTCAATGAAGAGACAGGGGTTTACGTCTAAACAGACTTGTCTCCTACTAGCTTAGGTTCTGTGTAGAACATGCACTGCCTCATAATTGTTTACTAGCATGTTTGTGCTAGGAGGCAAATCTAAATAACACTTTGATGAAGTCTTTCAAATACGAGTAGAATATGGACAAACTATTGTGATGTCGTTATTAGGCACTACGGGTGTTCCTTTGTATGCATGGGTGATGAGGATGTGATACTGCATTGATGTTGGATCCTGGCGAGGTGTTAAATTATAGATACTAGCATGGATAATATCTTGGTCCAAGGTGGGACTGTGATACTTATATACACACACGCGCGTATGTAGTTATTGCCTACTTTGAGTAGATGGGGCGTATCGTACGCGAATATAAAGTTAAGACGACTAAGTAAAACGATAGACATAACATCTAATGAAAGGTAATTGACATAAACTAGTATTATGTATAAAGTGTGTAATTTACTAATCACCAGAACGTTGTTCTGACCCCCTCCTCATTACAACCCATAGGATAACTTAGAAGTACATGTACTGGCACAAGACGAGAATGGTGGAAGGACATTTTCTTCATGCACGCTCGACACTGATGTAACGACACAGGATTTTTATGAATTTAAATTGATAATTAAATGAATTTTTGAATAAAAATTTGTAGAATTAATTATAAATGGAAGCGAGTTTCCTCGATTCAAATAGAAAATATGTAAAGTCATATGGATTTAAAAATTTGTATATATGTGAATATATATGTATATATTGGATTTTAAATAAATTCTTAAATAAATGATTTTGAAAAATAAATAATATACTTTGGACACAAGTATAAAAATAAATAGAAATTGTTACAAATGGTTTGAAATAATAATAAGTATTAACATAAGTATGAACACTAACACAAGTAAAAAGCAACAGGGAAAAAAAGTAATATAAACATAAACAAAACAAAGTAAAAATATAAATATTTTTTTCAATGTAAGTTAAGGATAAATATTTAAATAAGAAATACATTCACATATAAACATAAACAAAACAAAGTGTGAACAAACAAATTAAAATATACATATGCATAAATAAGTACAACCAAAACATAACTAAAAAATAATAAAATAAAGTACAATAATATATCAGTATAACATCACTGCAGCCTCTCTTTATAAAGTAACCTCTGATATGAATATGACAGGAAAGTATATATGCATGCACACTTGCAAAATGATGAAGACTAACCAAAGTACATACGAATAGGAGTTAAAATTATCTTCAGCCATGACTGTTGTACAATATAAACCATCACCCTATACACTACAACATCACCTATAACTTCATTTTTATATACATCACCTTCTCATCTCAGTTTTGTTCACCATTATAAACTGAAGTATAAAGGCCATTCTTTAACTCAAACAATCATTCAACATAAAACATTTTTCAAATCAATCAAAGCCTGACAGTTTGGAAGCAAAGAAAAGCTTCAGATAAACCAAACTCCAACTTGTAAACTCCTGGATTCAAACAATGATTTGGAAGGTGAGTAACATATGTGTTTTATTTATTTATTTAAAAGTTGAATTTGTTACATATATATGTCTGTTTCTACATACATATAAACCCTTTGAATACATTTGAAAACTGGAAGTACAAGTTATTGTTATACAGGTTTTCTGTTCTAAGATTGTAAGATACCAGTTTTGATTAAAAATTCATTTTCACCTAATCTACTTGATGCTTGGGTTTAATGTTAATACAAGAATTAATTGTTATAGTGTATATTCAAGATTTAAATTTTATTTAAGTTGAATCAACTTAGGATTTTCTCTGGGAAGCAAGAAATTCGAATACAACTTCCAATAAGTCAAAATTTAAACTTTTTAAATTTCGAATTCAGGTATGCAGTCTAAATTCGTATGCTATAATATGATTTTCAAAGCAAAAATTATAATTTTTCGATCAAAGGTTTAAGAGCAGTTCGGGGTTAAAAGAATTTCTTTGTGTTCATGATTCCTGATGATCCTCTGAGTTGTAGAGGTCGAGATCATGCGTGGAGGTGAAGGAGTCTACGATGCTGCTAGGAAAAATAAGGAGATGGTCGGTAGGTGGTCGTGGTGGCGGCGGTGAACGTTTTAAATTTCTAAACCTAATTTTGACTGGGTCGAGTGTTTCGATTGGCTCGTCCTCGTCGTGCGATCGAGTGCGGCGAGTTTTGGGGTGATGATGGAGGGAACGTGGACGAGTAGAGGGTCGAAGTTTGAGGCTCTCTAGTGGACGGGATTTCGAGAACGACGATGATTCCCAGTTTGATGGTGAAGCCGGTTGCGTTTTCCAGGCTTTGGTGTTTTACTGCATTTTTGTTCCAGGTTTGGAATTGAAATCTCAAATCCAGATCCGAGATTTTTGTGGCGATTTGTAGATGGGATGCTGGTGAGATAATGATTGATGACTGGAGGAGATCATCAGTGATGATCAAGGAGGTGCGGCGTCACCGTGCATGTGCACGGTGCACTGCTTGTTGTCAGGGTGATTTTGTTGTTTGGGAAGCTGAAGTGTTTTCAGGGGATGACTCGAGTTGTTCAGGTATCTAACTCGAAGAATTTTTAGGTAGGGTTCGGGTGGTTTGTTTCTAAACTTTAAAAACTGAATTTAAATTGTTAAGCAAAGTTAAAGCAAGTTTAAATCTAAAAGTTTGGATCTGGAATTTAATCTAAATTTGAATCTGAGTTTAAAAATAAAATAAGTTTTTAAATTTAAATTTGTTTAACAACCTAAAATAGGTAAGTTTAAATCAAAGTTTCAAAGCCAAGTTTAATCAAGTGTTTACGTATGAATTAAAATAAATATTTGAATTAGATTTTGATTTAAGTTCTTTTATAAAAAGAATTTCCAATGAAAAGTTAAATAATTGGTTTTCACTTGAATTGGCAAGTTAAAATGAAATGTATGTTAAGACTTAAATTTCAAATAAAAATTCAAGTAAATTAGTTAGGACTTTTCTTATATAGGTTTATAAATTGATATTTAAATTTGGTTAAAATTTAATATCAAAATCTTAAATTTAAAATGGAAATTGAATCTAAATTTGAAATGTAATGTTTAAATCCACTTTAATGAAGTCATTAATAAAGTAAATGGATTATCTTAGAATAATTAAGATATTTAAGTGATTTAATTAATAAGATAATTAAGAATAACTTATTTATTTAATTTATAAATTAATAATTCAGATTAATTTAGAACTAGAGATTTATTAAGAAGTGAGTTGAGAAATGTTATTTGTTAATAAAGATAATTAACTAAGGATTTTTAAGTATTTATTAAGGCGATTAATTGTAATAATAAATCAGATTAATTACATTTAGATAATCAATTATAAATTGTTAAAAGTAATTACTTAATAAAGGTAATTAAGGATTTATCACTTATTTTAATTAATTTTGGATATTTTGATTTAATTAAAGTTAATTAATTTAGTTTAATTAATTTAAGAAAATCATTAGATAAATTGGTAACAAGCAATTTGTAATTAATAAATCAGAATTGGAAAATAAATTCATAAGTAATTAATTAAATTGGAAATAACTTGTATAAATTAGGATTAAATGATTTATTAATCCTGTTTATGAATGATTTTCAAATGTTTGACCTTACTTATGAATGATTGTATTGTATGAGATGCCTTGAATTGACTGTCCTATCTGATATGTGATATTTTGTTCTGTAGATTGTGGTATGTAAAATTTATTCATTTATGGATGATACATTTGTATATTATTTGTGAATCTGTGAATGTATGATAAGCATTATAGTTTATATCGCCTATCAATTATATTTCTATGTTTTAATCTGTGATGACTGAATGGTTGTGCACTATTGTGTTAAACCCCTGGACCACATCATACACACACAAATATGGATTTCACGAGGAAATCGGTTAAGTCACAGATAATTTAAATTTAATGTTTTTGAAATTAAAGTTTTAATTTCAAATTGATTTTGAAAATGGATTTGGGTTAAACGGTAAAGCTTTTGAAAAAGGTTTTCACAGATAAAAGCTATTTTGAATAACTCGGTAAAATCTCCAATTTAAATAATTCAATTTGAATTTGAATTCGATATTTGGAATTGAATTCGATGATTGGAAATTATGGTTAAAGATATTATAAACATGTTTGTATGAATTTAAACCATTTTAAAGGTATGGTTTTGGGAATTTGAATTTAACCCAAGGATTTCAACTCGTATAAATGAATCAGATTTCCAAAATGAAAACTGTTGTTTTCAAATGATAAACACTTTTAGATAAGAACTGAGATTCCAGTTAATTAGGGGAATTTCAAGATTGAATAGAGAAATGATTTTCCTAAGTTATGAATGAATTCTTTTTGAAAGCTATGAATTAAATCTGTTTATTTTTAACAGATTTAAATTGATGATTTGTTTGAATCAAATTGAAATGAAATTGTTTTGAAGGCTATAAGTTAAATCTTTGATTTAAAGATTTAACGAGTTAATCAAATTGAAATGAAAATTGATTTCGAAAATCTGTGAATGAATCTTTTGTTTAAAAGATTAAAATGTGAAAATTGTTTAAACCGTTAAAGGTTGTGAAAATGAATCTTTTTGTTTAAAGATTGAAAATGGTAATTTGTTAAGCCATTTGAAGAAAAGTTTTGGGTAATAAGTTGTGACTTAATTGAAATCCCATATCCATATGTTTTAAAAATATTTTCGCTCACTATTCGGTTTAGCCGGGAAAGGACCTTTGTGTCGTATAACCCATTCTGAATATGTGATTCGACGTTATGGATAGCATTTGAAGACCGGTGGTGAAGACCGGGTATTTGCGAAAGCGATAGGATGACCTATCGATTGTTTCTGCACCGAGTCGCGCCGGTATAGAAACTCCCTAAGTGATGGGAAATCCGATCGGGATTGTGAATATCCGGATTGCAAGGGCTTCTTTGGAAGTGCCTTCGGTTCTGTTCGAACCCAGAACAGACTTGTATGGATTGTTATGTCTGACATTACAATTTGAGATATAAAGCAGATTTCTTTCAAATATATTTCTGTTGGTGGCGGAGAATTTATTCTCTTAGCTTAACACCCTTCTCTGAGACGTACGAGCTCAGAGGTTATGTAGTTGAAGGTTATCAGCGATATATTCCCAATTTGGTAATGTGACATGCTGAGTGTTGCTGTGAAATGATCATTGTGTTGATCATTTGTGATAGGATCATTTGTTTGATCGTTTATCTTTGTGATCATTTCTATGATCATTTGTTGACCCAAAGCACAGCTTTTGTATAAAGCGTGTTTTTGTGGACGAGACTTCGTCGAGCCTCACACCCCGGAAATGGTCAAAACAGGAAAGATGCGGCAAGGTTATGAGGGGTAGCTCCCTTTAGGATATGTGCATTTCCTTCTGGATAGAGGTGGTATCATGGTATGGAGCCCAGATATTTAACCTATGTGGTTACTGCGAATTTATTACTTTGTGGTTGTTGGTTATCGGAATCCCGTGAGAAAGGTCGTTTACGATCGGGGGATGGCATACTCGTGTCAGTAGTTACCCAGTTAGGGGTAACCCGGCCTTGTGTTGGCAGAGATCCGGTTTGGTTCTCGGGGACGTCCTTCCAGAGGCGTTCTCATGTGGCAATGGGAAGTTTCTTGGCCTGGCCATTCGTTGGAAATCCAATTCCCAATACGAAACCCTGTACGGTTTTAGTTGTAGAACCTGCCATTTACTTATGGTGGTCACCACTGTTTAGATGGTAGCTATAGTAGGCATACGATAATGGTCGTATGTTGGCTAAGATTTATATCTTTACTTTCGAAATGAATTTTTCCTACACTATGCACTAGTAATAATATCAAATGTTCTTTTTAATGCGTATCAAGCATCTTTGACAATCATAAGGAGAAATCTCCTCCTATTCTGCGTTTGCATTGTGTGTGTGTGCGGGAGGCCTTATGGTAGTCTCATTTTTAAAAAGCATTGCGAATTGACTTTGAAAATCTTTTGTTGAATGTTTTAAAAGATGAACTGTTTTTTGTTGCTCACACCAGTCCCACGACTGATCCGGAGTTTATTGTTTCTTTCCTAAACTCTGGGTGCTCATTATTTTCTACACGAGCAGTCTAGAGTTTTGGGTTTTTCAGATAGTCAGGTTTAGTAGATTATCTAAAGTTAGTTCAGTATTTGGACCACACCAGTCTTGCTTATGCTTGGTGTATGGTTATTGGGAGTTCGAGCTATTGCTGGAATTATTCTTGGAAATGGAGTTGCAGTTCTCGGAGTTCTCTTTTGAAGACTATCTTAGAGTTATATTGTTCCGCTGCCAGATGTTATCTATTTTTCTTTTCCGTTGCTATTTATTGTATCATATCTCTGATGTATATTGATATCTATTGGATCATCTGTTGTATCAGATATTGTATCAAAGCTGTATATCAATGTATTATTCTTTTATTCCGCTATGTTGTTTACTTAATGTTGTTATAAGCTCCGGCGAATCGGATTTGAACGGTTGAATCTACGGCATTCGAATACGATTTGAAGTATGGATGTCGATTTTCGAGCGGGCAAAATCCGAAACGTCACAACTGACAAGGACACTGAATGTTAGAAGTGTCAACTTTAGTTATAGCTATATATTTAATTATACTTTACTATCCGTTGTGAGTTTACATCGATAATGCTCTGATATGCATTTGTTTATTTGCGGGATACCAAAACCAACGATTTGTAGTTGACGGACTTGATTTTTCGATTTAGCGAAAATTAGGGTCCACTGGGGTGTGGTTTGTCACTATATCTACACACACACACACACACACACACACACATATATATATATATATATTGGGAAACAGTGTAAATAAGAAAATCTTATAAGGACACTTAACTAGCGATAAAATGTTGGTAAGGTTACAAGTTTATAAAATGAATTAGGAAATTAAATTAGAAAATGCTTTAATCTCAAAATCTTTATAATTTTGGAAAAAAAAAATTTTAGAAAGCAGAGAATAGAAAAAGATTGTTGCGAAATCCGGGGCCACTATCCCTGTACTTTAAAAGCTAAAATTTATAAATAGGTTTTTGTATCCTTATTTAGAAGAAAAAGGAAAGGTTTCCTGAATGTAAGATGAAATGCACAATGTTAGGGTCAATCATATGCATTAACTCACTAATTGAATTCTAATTACGTTAGGATGTCGCTTGATTTGTTTTAAGAATGGAGAGAAAAATATTTTGAAAAATTGTGTTCAAACTCTTTTGAAAGTTGTATTCAAATGCTTTTGAAAAATTGTGTTCATATGCTTTTTGAAAATGAAAATAGTTTTTAAATGCTTTTGATAATTCTATTTTTCAAACTATTTTGCCAGTTTGATTAGAAAGCGAAAGTGATTTTTGATAGGAAATGAAAAAAAATTCATTTTTCTAGTGCCACATACTTAGCATAGGGTAGCTCGACGTATTAGAGAATATGAATTTTACTGTCCGACAAGGATGACGGTATATAAACCATAGAGAATAATAAGGGAAAGAGTTGTTTTAGCATTGGAATTTCTATTTTCATACCTTGTTGATAGTGGGAAACTTGCACTTACAATAATTCCGTTTTGACGTCCAAAAATAAACCTCCTTATGCAAATTGTAGTTGAAAAAAAAACTAAAAAAAGATTTAAGGGGAATAGAGAAGGTTCTAAAGTATAACGGAATAGGTATCCAAAGGAAAGGTGGAATTGTCAAATTTCCCATCCAAATTCCTTTTTCGAAATAGGAGTATAGATTTAAAAAAAAATATTTTTAAAATTTGACATGATAGAAATTGTGTATTAGGTATTGGATGATAGAGATTGAATGCAAAGTTGGTTGAGCCATAATCCTACTTGTAGGAGTGTTAATTTATTGTGTGAAAAAGGATTTTTGAATTTTAAAACCATGCATACATATAGAACTGCCAGTATATATAGGTTATTTGCATCATATTCTCTAAATGGTTTTAAAAATGCATTCATATATGAGGCATCAATCTAGAATCATTCTGCATGTAGGACTTTTATGTTGTGGTAAACCGTGCACTTGTAAAAATTTAGTTGCAAAATTGGTTGTACACTAATTGGTTGGGTAGTTTAGAATGGTTGCACGCTATGTTTCATGATTCACCCCTTGAGGAATTTTCGAAATGAAATTCGTTTAAGGGAGAAGAATGTAATACCCCGTGAAATCTGTTAATTAATTAATAATTAATAAGGCTCCAAAAATAGAATTTGAGCAATTATTGGATTTGGCTACGAAACTTTCACCATTGTGTTCGTAACGATTTTCTAAGAAACTTTCATATTTGGAGTTTTACGATTAGAACTCAAAGGAAGAAGATATCAACATTTGAAGTTTACAAAACAAAAATAATTAAAAATGAGAAAAGAAATAAATAATATTAACAGCGTAGACCCCACCAATAGGCCTCCTTACTTGGGTTGATCGAAGTTAGCAGTCAACCAATTGATATGGCGGTGGCCAGGGTTGAACCTCAGCCAAACAGTCCAGATACAATTACTTTAATCTAACAGATATGATTAATTTAAGCGCTTATAAATACTGGTCTATCCCATCACTTTTCTTCTCATATATTCTAATCAAAGTAGCGAAGCTCTGCCATTTTTCCTTGTAATAACCCGCATATTTTACGACTGAGTATTTAAATATTTTATTTAAATTTTTTATGGTTAATCGGATTATAGTCCGAAAAGTTACTTTTTGCATAAGGTCGAATTAGGACTCGGGACCACTTCCATTGAGTCCAAAACACCGTTTGCAATCTTTTTGAGTATAACTTTGATATGTTTGGAGTTAGTGGAATTTTGCCACTTTTTCACTTTGGGCTTTGGGTTTGGTTTAGCCCATTAACCTAAACTATTAACTCTAGCTCAACCCCTCTTCCCTTCATTACTTCACTTTCATTTCCTAACACTCAAGCTTCATCAAAAATGGAGAGAGGAATGGGAAATTAAAACTTCAAGCCCTAGATCATTTGCAAATCCAACATCTAACTCCAAATCCAAAGAGAAGCCATAGATTCAAGCTTCTTGTGTTGAGATTGAAGTGTGATTGATTCTCCCTTTGCTTTTAATCTTCTCCTTCATTGATTTTGTGAAAATGTGGGATTTTTATCTCACATCTTTGTCTATAACTATCTTTGATTGTTGCGTATGAATTCCTAACACTTATTTATGTGCATTTTCTTTTGGTTTGGATTGAATTGGTGAAAATCCCAATTTTTAGTGTTTTGGGTTCAAATTCTTAAATATCTTAACTTTGATGTTTGAACACGTTTTTGGTGATGCAAAGAGGAGCCAATAGGACCGGGTAGCCGATGGGCGTAATCCCCTAGCGTCCGTGCTCGACCGGTTGCAAATTGAGAGAGATTTTGCATTTCAGTTCCTTAGGTCGTTCGGTCTGCACATATATGTCTCTCGGCCAACATAGCTCGCGCCATGCTTAGGTCGCGCCATGCTTAGGTCGCGACATGCCTTAGGTCGCACACGCTAATGAGTCGGCCTGTTAGGTCACACCTCCTTAAGACGCTCGGCTTGCTTTAAGTCGCAACCAACTTAGGTCGCGCCAAGTTAGGCCGCAACCTCTTAGGTCGCCCCATGCTTTAAGTCACGCCATGCATATAGGTCGGCAATGTTAGGTCGCTCGGTTTGCTCTTCTACTAGTTAGGTCGCTCGGCCATGTTAAGTCGCACTTGCTATATCTCGCAATCACTTAGGTCGCGCCAAGTTAGGTTGCGCCAATCTTAGGTCGCACCAACATAGGTCGCGCCATGCTTTAAGTCACCCTTGCTATGTCTCTGCCTGCCTTAGGTCGCTCGGCTAGCTCGCAACTCCTTAGGTCGCTCGGCTAGCTCGAAACCACTTAGGTCGCTCAGCCTCACCTCCTTAAGTCGCTCGGCCTGCTTGCATCACTTATGTCGCTCGGCTTACTCTCACTCCTTAAGCCACTAGCTCCTTAGGTCGCTTGCACCTTAGGTCGCACCACTTAGGCCGCATGCTACTCCTTAAGCCACTAGCTCCTTAGGTCGCTTTCATCTTATGTCACCCATTGCTTAGGTCGCTCGGCTTGCATCAGTTAGGCCGCATGTTATGTCACTGATCCCTTATGTTGTATGCGATGGAATCGTATGAGTTAAGCCGCTAATTTCCTATGTTGTATTGTGTTAAGTCGCAAGGGTATTTCCACTTTGATGGATTTGGAATCGAATTCTTTGGATTTTATTCACGTCTTTGAATGTTAATTTTTGTGGTTTAATGTTTCTACAATCATTTTTGTGATTCGTCGCTTTAAAAATATAAATAGCTAAACTGATCCGTATGGTCTTATGGTTATCATACGTTTTTGTCATATCTCTTATTCTATATCATTTCATCTTATATTTATAGCTAGACTGATCCGTTTATTATTTTCTTATTAAATAATACTCGGGTCAGACCGAGATGTTACAGGTGATTCTGCTTGACTTCACATCTGGGATTATCACCCTGGCTTTTGGCTAACTACTTAGATTAGTAGTTTTTGTTGTATACATTTGAGATATAGACTCATTGATGTATCCATATTCTTTTGTCTAGCACTTGTAGCTAGTTCTTTTGTGATATTGTGGATCTTGTTTGACCACTACTCTGATTCACACTTTTAAGTGTTATATTCGTATTTATTTCCGCCTTTGTGATATGGATGTCTGTTGTAACGATCCCAATTTTTAATTAAATTTAAATTGATAATTTAAGTGAATTTTATAATAAAATTGTGGGATTATTTGTGAATTAATTAAAGTATTTCAGAATAAATTTAAAATTTTAGATTTTAAATAGGAATTTGATTATAAGTAAATATAAAAAATTGAATTGACTTGAAATTTGGAGATTCTAAGATTAAATTATATTGTAAATAGAATTTAAAGGCTTAGAGAAAAAAAAAAGTATGTATTTTAAAATGGAACTTTTAATTGAAAATTCAATAATCAATATTTTTATCAAATTAGTTGGATTTAAAAGTTGTATTTTGAATTGGATACAAATGATTTTAGAACAATTGTTTAGAACTAAATACTATTATATATGTGTTTATATATTAAAAACATAATTGGTTAAAATCATTTCTTTCTTTGAAATTAATAAAAACAAAATGTGTATATATATGAAATATTGGTTAAATTCTTTTAACATTGTATATGCACATACAAATGAAATAAAAGGTGTATTCATTTACAAAGAAAATATGGCATAAAATTTATTTAAAAATTCCTTTTGTCTTTAAAAATCTAAATGTAAAACATATACATAAAGAAGTAAACATGCACATGGATTTGGAGTAAAGGAGTTAGCAAAATCTAGAGTTATGATATCTCTTTACAAATGGCCTTCATACAATCAAATTGAATTAAATAATAAGATTAAAAAAATTATAGAAACTTTTCATTTCCCCATAATGCAATCCATTGATATCTCAGCAAATCTGAGGATTTGAACCTCCCCAAACAAACAAATGCAAGCTTTCAGAAGAAGAAAAAAAGATAAACAAAGCAAAGATCAAAATCGTGAAGCAAAGGTTTTTACCTGGAAACTGAAGCCTATGCAAGAATAATGCAAGCAATTCAAAATAAAGGAAAATCAACAACAAGATTAACAAGCTTCAGTTTCAAGTTAAAAGCAACCTGAAATCAAAACTCAATGCAAATGAAAATCTGGAAGCTTTAGCCTTGGAGCAATTTCAAAGCCTGGGGGAAACATGCAAGTTCAAAGAAACAAATTCAAGAATTCAAAGCATTTCAAAGATCAGAAAAAAAAAAGGAAGTTCAAAACAGTTTTTCAAGCATGCAACCTGGAAACAAATCAGATCAACAAAATTAAATGGAAACTAGGAAAATCAAAGTTGGGCAAAGTAGTCAAGCTCAAAGCTTCAACAAATCTAAAAGTATGCAATGTTTTCAAAATCAAGCCTGCATGCAATATCTGAAACAAGAAAATCTGGAAATATCCAGGCAGATATCACCAGCCAACATGCATGTATTTCTTTTAGAAATAAGTTTAAAGCTCCAACAACTAAGGTTTACAGCAAGCCAGCAACTCAACTTGATCAGTCCAGATCAAGATTTAAGCAAAATATTCTAGTTCAAGATGATCTCAAACAAAACAAATAGATGATGGAGCAGGGCAGTTTCCTTTGGGATTAAATTAAGATAAGTAAATTTTTCTTAAAAACTTGAATTCATATTTTAAATCAGTATTAAAGTATAAATTTAAAAGCAGTTGAAAATAAAAAAATTAAATGCAGATTCAACTAGAAAGCAATTCAGATTCAAACAACTTCACCAAGCTTCAAATGAGCAGTTTTAAAAACCAAAAGCAGGACTTAAATTCAACAACAAAAGCAATTCCAGGCTTTACATTCTCTGGTCTCTGCCTTCAACAAATAAGGTGAGCAAATTTCTCCTTCTCTGTTTTGAAATGCCTGTGAGTAACAATTTTTACTAAATAAACTCAAGTAGAAATTAGTTGCTTGTTTATCTCTGGAATAAGTATGTTTGCATGTTATAATTTAAGTTCATTTTTTTTTATACTGAATGTATGTATGCAGTTGAGTATGTGATCTTGTTGTCCAGGATTCAGTTCAAAAATCTTGATACCATACTCAAATCCCTGTTATAGTTTAAGATATAAATATAGTATGTTATGCAAAATAGGTTAGAGTTTAAAAACTGTATTAATAAGAAGAAAAAAAAAGGGATATAAAGACTTTGTAATTAACTCTGGAAGTCAAAGTGTTACAGAACAAATTTTTGTAAATAGAAATTTGATCATCCAGTTTCATTAATTCAAGAGTATGAATTGAATACTTAAACTAATATTTGAATTTTAAAAAAAAAAAAAAATTTACAGTGTTAAATACAAAATGCAGTCCCAACACTGTGTTTTACAATTTGGTCAAAATAAATTGAAGCTTGCAATTGATCTGAGTGAATTTGCTTCTGGAGATAGTTTATCTATCATAGATTATAGGTAAAATGCCAATTTGAAATACAAATGAATTTTTGGTGAAGAGAATTGAAAATGTCAGAAGTTGACCTAGTTTTACCTGGGCATAAGAAAATTTATTGCTGTGGCTTCAATAATGCATCGAGTTCAAAACTGTTTTGGGTAATGA
This sequence comes from Allium cepa, assembly GCA_030765085.1. Taxonomy (NCBI): domain Eukaryota; kingdom Viridiplantae; phylum Streptophyta; class Magnoliopsida; order Asparagales; family Amaryllidaceae; genus Allium; species Allium cepa. The sequence goes on from CM060942.1 coordinate 623,534,501, forward strand.
TAGATGGTGGGTTGATGGAGTGGTCGCCGGAGTTTGGTCGGTAATGGTGGCCGGAGTTGGGAGAAATGGGTGTTGACAGGTTAGACATTGAAGAGGGGGAAAGATTTCCAGGTTTTGGGATTTAAAACTTGAATTTAAATTCAAGTTGAATTCTTGGCTTTTGAATGCTCAGTTGTGATGTGGGTTGACTGATCGATGAGGAGATGGCCAGAGATGATGGCAGATGTGGCCGGAGATGGTTAGGTGGTGCACAGGAGGAGTGTGCATATGTGTGAAGAGCTGATGGTTACAGGGTTTTGTCTCGGGATTTTTGGAAGGAAAACTCGAAGTATACTAGGATTTGCTCGAAGCAAATATAGTTTTGACTCGAAGTGAATACAAGGTTGGCTCGGGTAGCAAATTCTTACAGGTTTAAAATAAAACAGAGAACCTGTTGCAGTTTTAAAAAAAAAATTAGAAGCAAAGTTTATATGTAAACTAAAATTTGAAACTAAGTTTAAATCATGAATTCAAATGAATTTGAATTCCAGGTTTTGAATAAATTTGCATAAATAAAATAAAGTGTTTAATAGATAATAAATCTGGGCAGTATTTTATGCATTGATCTGAAAACAGGATTTTAAAATATGATTTAAATTTAAGTTGAAATCTGGATTTGGGACCCTGGATCAAAAATTTAAGTTTGAATTTTGAAAGTTTTAAAAAAGGGGAATAAGTTGATAAATTCAATGTTATAGTCAAGTTTAAATATTTCAGTGTTTATAGCATATGTTTTATAAACCTGAAGTGGAATTTAAAAAACATGATTTTAAATTTAATTTTTTTTGAATCTTAAACTGAAACACAATTTAAATTTTAGTTGTAATATAAATAAGATTTTGAAATTTAATGTTTCAAAATCACTTGAATGTTTAAAAGTATAATATAATTTTGTGGATTTTGGGTTAAACCATTGTTTAAAATTTACCTTAGACAATTCTTTTAACTGAAATTTAAAAGGGCTTTGGAGTACTTAAACCTTGTTTAAGTTTAAACTTGTTTTCATTTTAGTTTAAATGGAATTTAGATGAAAGCAAATTGTTTTTTTTTAATTACTTTGATAATAATTTAATCATTGATGAGATTAATGATTTTCATAAAAATTATTTGAACTTAATTATCCATTATTTGATCAAGGTAATTAAGTTTGTAATTAATTAATTTAATTAATTAATAATTAGGTCAATAAATCAAATAATTAAGAGCTTTTAAATTAACTTAGTAATGATTGAGATTGATGAATTAAGATTAATTAATGGGTAATGAAGAATTATTAAGTTGATTTTAATGAATGACTAAAGATTGATTAATTTGAGGGATTAAGGATTAATTAAGATTTTAATTAACACTTAATTAAATTGATAATTAGGGAATTAAGTAATTAGTAATTAAATATTAATTAATGGAATTAATTAAGAGTTGATTATTAATTAAGAATTAATTAGTTATTGTAGTTAATTAAGAATAATTAATTAAGGTGGTTTGTAATTAATTAACATTAATGAACTAAGATTTGTGGCTAATTTGATTTAAATTAATCAGATAATTAATTGATATTGTTTATAGACGTTTGGATTCTATTGAATGATTGAATTGTTTGATATCCCTAATTGTGATGCTTTGTTTGATTTGAGCTATGTTTACTGTAATTTATTTTCTGTGATACATGTACCTGTGATCTATGAATGAAAAATAAGCGTTGCAATTGGTTTGTACCGCTTATCAAATATAAGCGTTATAATTTATATCGCTTATCAGATATATTGTTGTATTTGAATCTGTGCTGATTGATGTTGTGCACTATTGTGTTAAGCCCCTGGACCACACTATACACACACAAATATGGATTGCACGTGGAAATCGGTTAAGTCACAGATTTTTGAAATAGTTTTAAAAAGTTGGATTTTTGAATTTAAACGGTTTTGAAAGGGAAGTATGTTAAAAGTGAAAAGCTTTGAAAAGGGAATTTTAATAAATGGTTTAAGTTTTGAAATTTTAAATAGTTTGATTTGAATTTAAATTCAAGATTTGAAATTGAATCCTATTGGTTTAGGAATTTGAATGTAATCCAAATTTATATTTGAAAGGCTCTAACTCGTGAAATTGAAATCGGGTTTTTCGAAATAAAACTGTTGTTTCAAAATGCAAATAGCTTTCTCATAAGAAATGAATTTCAAATTCATAGGAAATTTCAAGTTTGAATTGAAATATAAGTTTTCCAAGTTATGAATGAATCTTTGGAAATTATTTTGAAAGCTATGAAATAACTCTTTTATTTAAAGGCTAATGAGTTAATCCAATTAAAAATGGAATTGTTTTGAAAGGCTAGAAATAAATCTTTGTTAGTGATCTTTGTTATAAGATTAAAAGGGGATCTTTAAGATAATCTTTTCTTTAAAAGATTTAAATGTGGAAATTGTTTAAACCATTAAAGGTTTTGAAATAAATCTTTTCATTTAAAAAGATTTGTAAATGGTAATTTGTTTTAACCATTTGATGAAAGGTTTTGAGTTTTAAGTTGTGACTTAACTGAGATCCCATATCCATATGTTTTTAAATATTGCGCTCACTATTCGGTTTAGCCGGGAGAGGACCTTTGTGTCATATAGCCCATTCCGAATATGTGATACGTCGTTATGGATAGCATTGAAGACCGGTGGTGAAGACCGGGTGTTTGCAAGAACGATAGGATGACCTATCGATTGTCTCTGCACTGGGTAGCTCCTGGTATAGAGATTCCCTAAGTGATGGGAAGTCCGATCGGGATTGTGGATACCCGGATTTGCAAGGGCTTCTTCGGAAGTGCCTTCGGTTCTGTTCGAACCCGGGACAGACTTGTATGGTTGTATGTCTGACATTACACTTTGAGATATCAACCGATCTCTATCAAATACATTTCTGCTTGGTGGCGGAGAATTTATTCTCTTAGCTTAACACCCTTCTCTGAGACGTACGAGCTCAGAGGTTATGTAGTTGATATTTATCGGTGGTATATTCCCAATTTGGTAATGTGGCATGCTGAGTGCTGCTGTGTGATGATCATTGGTTGATCATTTGTGATATGATCATTTGTTTGATCATTTATCTTTGTGATCATTGCTTTGGTTATCTGTTGACCCAAAGCATGGCTTTGTGCCAAAGCGTAGCTTTGTGGACGAGACTGCATCAGGACCTCACTCCCCGGAAATGGTCGAAACAGGAAAGATGCGGCAAGGTTATGAGGGTCGCGCCCTTTAGGGTATGTCATTCCCTTCTGGTAAAGGGTGGTATTATGGTATGGAGCCCAGATACTTACTCATGTGGTTGCTCCAATCTCATTTACTGTGTGGTTGTTGCTTAGAGGCGCCTCGGATAAAGGTCCCAAAGGACCGGGGGATGGCATATTCGTGTAGTAGTTACCTAGTTACAGAGGTAACCCGGCCTTGTGTTGGCAGAGATCTAACCGTAACGTTAGTTCTCGGGACGTCCCGCCAGAGGCGATCCCATGTGGCAGTAGGAAGTTCCTTAGCCTGACCATTTGTTGGAAATCCATTCTTCAATTACGTGCCTTGTACGGTTTTAGTTGTAGAACCTGCCATTTAACATGGCAGCTATAGTAGGCATAGTATCATGGTACATATGCTGGCTAGGATTTATATTATACTTTCGAAAGATTTTCCACTATGCACTAGTAATAATATCAAAGAAAATTTTCTCGTATCAAGCATATTTGACTATCATAAGGAGAAATCTCCCCCATGTGTGCGTTTGCATTGTGTGTGTGCCGGGAGGCCATATGGTAGTTTCATTTTCTAAAAAGCATTGCGGATTTCAAATTTAAATTCTTTTGTCTGTTTTAAAAGACCAAATGTTTTTGTTTGCTCATACCAGTCCTATGACTGACCTGGAGTTTATTGTTCCTTTCCTAAACTCTGGGTGCCCACTATTTTCCCACACGGGCAGTCTAGAGTTGGGTTTTCAGATAATCAGTAGTAGGTGTAGATTCGATAGCTTTCAAGCCTTAGGATTTGGCAATCGCAATTGGATCGAGTTGCTTCTCTTCATCTTGATTTGGGAGTTCTTGCTATTTCTGGATTGGTTAAGGAGATGGAGTTGCGGTTCTGGAGTTCTACCTTGAAGACTATATTGGAGATTCTGTTCCGCTATTGTGTTACCTTTTATTTCCGCTGCTGTTATCTTGTACCATAACTCTGATATCTATTGTATCTTTCTATTGTACCATTCATGTTGTATCAGTTATTGTATCAAATGTTGTATCTCAAATGTATATGATATGTATCATTCATTTTTCTTCCGCTGTGTTATTTACTTAATGTGTTATAAGCTCCGGCGACTCGAATTTGAACGGTCGAATCTGCGGCATTCGAGTACAATGTAAAGTATGGATGTTGATTTTCGAACGCGAAAAATTCGAATCGTTACATTTGGTATCAGAGCTGAAGGTTAAAACTTTAGCTCAGGAGTATAAAACATTAAGTAGCTCATTAGAGATAGGGTGAAGTATACCCTAGAATGAGTTATCCTCAAGATATCCGTCCGAATGCCTCAGTAAATTCTCTTACTATTCACCGATAGTAAGTATGAGTGCGAGAAGAGGATGAGATAGGGGACAGGGGAATACCACTACAAATGGTCAATACCCTGCAACAGTGGAAACAACTTTCTTCTCAATCTCCTTTGATTCGATTCTAAGTTCTTTCGATATCTTTGTGACAGCTCCGGAAAAAAGTTTCAATGTGATGGTAGCCCTACAAATCGTTGTAGAAAATCCTTCTTTCGTCTTCATCGTTTTCTTATCAGCTTTTCGATCTAAACTCTAATAAATTTGAAATTGAAAATTTAAATTAAATAAATTGGAAATTTTAAATTAAGGCTAAATTGAATTGTATTAATAAAACGATATCGGTTAAAACCAAATCGTAATTTCTTGTGTATATCAAGTCTGAAGAGGTATAAATTGGTATATACTTTGGAGTATTCCGACCTGAATTTGGAATCCATACCCAGCGTTTAAGAAATTGTAAAAGATTGAATCCATCCATCTATTCTCTGGGATCCGATATATTCTACGAACGATTAGTTACCACTTCAAGCTAATCAATGCCCTCTTATATTCGTAGACCGATTGACCCAAATATCTTGTGAAATATTGTATGAGTTTGTTCTCATATTGTCGATATTCTGATTTGGTAAGCCAAATACAGAACTGATATCCGGTTTGATTCGGAAAGATATCTCCCTATCTTTCATCAATTTTTTTTTTCTTCTCGTCTTCCTTGCAAATTTCGAGGACGAAATTTATTTAAGGAGGGAAATCTGTAACGATCCCAATTTTTAATTAAATTTAAATTGATAATTTAAGTGAATTTTATAATAAAATTGTGGGATTATTTGTGAATTAATTAAAGTATTTCAGAATAAATTTAAAATTTTAGATTTTAAATAGGAATTTGATTATAAGTAAATATAAAAAATTGAATTGACTTGAAATTTGGAGATTCTAAGATTAAATTATATTGTAAATAGAATTTAAAGGCTTAGAGAAAAAAAAAGTATGTATTTTAAAATGGAACTTTTAATTGAAAATTCAATAATCAATATTTTTATCAAATTAGTTGGATTTAAAAGTTGTATTTTGAATTGGATACAAATGATTTTAGAACAATTGTTTAGAACTAAATACTATTATATATGTGTTTATATATTAAAAACATAATTGGTTAAAATCATTTCTTTCTTTGAAATTAATAAAAACAAAATGTGTATATATATGAAATATTGGTTAAATTCTTTTAACATTGTATATGCACATACAAATGAAATAAAAGGTGTATTCATTTACAAAGAAAATATGGCATAAAATTTATTTAAAAATTCCTTTTGTCTTTAAAAATCTAAATGTAAAACATATACATAAAGAAGTAAACATGCACATGGATTTGGAGTAAAGGAGTTAGCAAAATCTAGAGTTATGATATCTCTTTACAAATGGCCTTCATACAATCAAATTGAATTAAATAATAAGATTAAAAAAATTATAGAAACTTTTCATTTCCCCATAATGCAATCCATTGATATCTCAGCAAATCTGAGGATTTGAACCTCCCCAAACAAACAAATGCAAGCTTTCAGAAGAAGAAAAAAAGATAAACAAAGCAAAGATCAAAATCGTGAAGCAAAGGTTTTTACCTGGAAACTGAAGCCTATGCAAGAATAATGCAAGCAATTCAAAATAAAGGAAAATCAACAACAAGATTAACAAGCTTCAGTTTCAAGTTAAAAGCAACCTGAAATCAAAACTCAATGCAAATGAAAATCTGGAAGCTTTAGCCTTGGAGCAATTTCAAAGCCTGGGGGAAACATGCAAGTTCAAAGAAACAAATTCAAGAATTCAAAGCATTTCAAAGATCAGAAAAAAAAAAGGAAGTTCAAAACAGTTTTTCAAGCATGCAACCTGGAAACAAATCAGATCAACAAAATTAAATGGAAACTAGGAAAATCAAAGTTGGGCAAAGTAGTCAAGCTCAAAGCTTCAACAAATCTAAAAGTATGCAATGTTTTCAAAATCAAGCCTGCATGCAATATCTGAAACAAGAAAATCTGGAAATATCCAGGCAGATATCACCAGCCAACATGCATGTATTTCTTTTAGAAATAAGTTTAAAGCTCCAACAACTAAGGTTTACAGCAAGCCAGCAACTCAACTTGATCAGTCCAGATCAAGATTTAAGCAAAATATTCTAGTTCAAGATGATCTCAAACAAAACAAATAGATGATGGAGCAGGGCAGTTTCCTTTGGGATTAAATTAAGATAAGTAAATTTTTCTTAAAAACTTGAATTCATATTTTAAATCAGTATTAAAGTATAAATTTAAAAGCAGTTGAAAATAAAAAAATTAAATGCAGATTCAACTAGAAAGCAATTCAGATTCAAACAACTTCACCAAGCTTCAAATGAGCAGTTTTAAAAACCAAAAGCAGGACTTAAATTCAACAACAAAAGCAATTCCAGGCTTTACATTCTCTGGTCTCTGCCTTCAACAAATAAGGTGAGCAAATTTCTCCTTCTCTGTTTTGAAATGCCTGTGAGTAACAATTTTTACTAAATAAACTCAAGTAGAAATTAGTTGCTTGTTTATCTCTGGAATAAGTATGTTTGCATGTTATAATTTAAGTTCATTTTTTTTTATACTGAATGTATGTATGCAGTTGAGTATGTGATCTTGTTGTCCAGGATTCAGTTCAAAAATCTTGATACCATACTCAAATCCCTGTTATAGTTTAAGATATAAATATAGTATGTTATGCAAAATAGGTTAGAGTTTAAAAACTGTATTAATAAGAAGAAAAAAAAAGGGATATAAAGACTTTGTAATTAACTCTGGAAGTCAAAGTGTTACAGAACAAATTTTTGTAAATAGAAATTTGATCATCCAGTTTCATTAATTCAAGAGTATGAATTGAATACTTAAACTAATATTTGAATTTTAAAAAATAAAATAAAATTTACAGTGTTAAATACAAAATGCAGTCCCAACACTGTGTTTTACAATTTGGTCAAAATAAATTGAAGCTTGCAATTGATCTGAGTGAATTTGCTTCTGGACATAGTTTATCTATCATAGATTATAGGTAAAATGCCAATTTGAAATACAAATGAATTTTTGGTGAAGAGAATTGAAAATGTCAGAAGTTGACCTAGTTTTACCTGGGCATAAGAAAATTTATTGCTGTGGCTTCAATAATGCATCGAGTTCAAAACTGTTTTGGGTAATGATAGATGGTGGGTTGATGGAGTGGTCGCCGGAGTTTGGTCGGTAATGGTGGCCGGAGTTGGGAGAAATGGGTGTTGACAGGTTAGACATTGAAGAGGGGGAAAGATTTCCAGGTTTTGGGATTTAAAACTTGAATTTAAATTCAAGTTGAATTCTTGGCTTTTGAATGCTCAGTTGTGATGTGGGTTGACTGATCGATGAGGAGATGGCCAGAGATGATGGCAGATGTGGCCGGAGATGGTTAGGTGGTGCACAGGAGGAGTGTGCATATGTGTGAAGAGCTGATGGTTACAGGGTTTTGTCTCGGGATTTTTGGAAGGAAAACTCGAAGTATACTGGGATTTGCTCGAAGCAAATATAGTTTTGACTCGAAGTGAATACAAGGTTGGCTCGGGTAGCAAATTCTTACAGGTTTAAAATAAAACAGAGAACCTGTTGCAGTTTTAAAAAAAAAATTAGAAGCAAAGTTTATATGTAAACTAAAATTTGAAACTAAGTTTAAATCATGAATTCAAATGAATTTGAATTCCAGGTTTTGAATAAATTTGCATAAATAAAATAAAGTGTTTAATAGATAATAAATCTGGGCAGTATTTTATGCATTGATCTGAAAACAGGATTTTAAAATATGATTTAAATTTAAGTTGAAATCTGGATTTGGGACCCTGGATCAAAAATTTAAGTTTGAATTTTGAAAGTTTTAAAAAAGGGGAATAAGTTGATAAATTCAATGTTATAGTCAAGTTTAAATATTTCAGTGTTTATAGCATATGTTTTATAAACCTGAAGTGGAATTTAAAAAACATGATTTTAAATTTAATTTTTTTTGAATCTTAAACTGAAACACAATTTAAATTTTAGTTGTAATATAAATAAGATTTTGAAATTTAATGTTTCAAAATCACTTGAATGTTTAAAAGTATAATATAATTTTGTGGATTTTGGGTTAAACCATTGTTTAAAATTTACCTTAGACAATTCTTTTAACTGAAATTTAAAAGGGCTTTGGAGTACTTAAACCTTGTTTAAGTTTAAACTTGTTTTCATTTTAGTTTAAATGGAATTTAGATGAAAGCAAATTGTTTTTTTTTTAATTACTTTGATAATAATTTAATCATTGATGAGATTAATGATTTTCATAAAAATTATTTGAACTTAATTATCCATTATTTGATCAAGGTAATTAAGTTTGTAATTAATTAATTTAATTAATTAATAATTAGGTCAATAAATCAAATAATTAAGAGCTTTTAAATTAACTTAGTAATGATTGAGATTGATGAATTAAGATTAATTAATGGGTAATGAAGAATTATTAAGTTGATTTTAATGAATGACTAAAGATTGATTAATTTGAGGGATTAAGGATTAATTAAGATTTTAATTAACACTTAATTAAATTGATAATTAGGGAATTAAGTAATTAGTAATTAAATATTAATTAATGGAATTAATTAAGAGTTGATTATTAATTAAGAATTAATTAGTTATTGTAGTTAATTAAGAATAATTAATTAAGGTGGTTTGTAATTAATTAACATTAATGAACTAAGATTTGTGGCTAATTTGATTTAAATTAATCAGATAATTAATTGATATTGTTTATAGACGTTTGGATTCTATTGAATGATTGAATTGTTTGATATCCCTAATTGTGATGCTTTGTTTGATTTGAGCTATGTTTACTGTAATTTATTTTCTGTGATACATGTACCTGTGATCTATGAATGAAAAATAAGCGTTGCAATTGGTTTGTACCGCTTATCAAATATAAGCGTTATAATTTATATCGCTTATCAGATATATTGCTGTATTTGAATCTGTGCTGATTGATGTTGTGCACTATTGTGTTAAGCCCCTGGACCACACTATACACACACAAATATGGATTGCACGTGGAAATCGGTTAAGTCACAGATTTTTGAAATAGTTTTAAAAAGTTGGATTTTTGAATTTAAACGGTTTTGAAAGGGAAGTATGTTAAAAGTGAAAAGCTTTGAAAAGGGAATTTTAATAAATGGTTTAAGTTTTGAAATTTTAAATAGTTTGATTTGAATTTAAATTCAAGATTTGAAATTGAATCCTATTGGTTTAGGAATTTGAATGTAATCCAAATTTATATTTGAAAGGCTCTAACTCGTGAAATTGAAATCGGGTTTTTCGAAATAAAACTGTTGTTTCAAAATGCAAATAGCTTTCTCATAAGAAATGAATTTCAAATTCATAGGAAATTTCAAGTTTGAATTGAAATATAAGTTTTCCAAGTTATGAATGAATCTTTGGAAATTATTTTGAAAGCTATGAAATAACTCTTTTATTTAAAGGCTAATGAGTTAATCCAATTAAAAATGGAATTGTTTTGAAAGGCTAGAAATAAATCTTTGTTAGTGATCTTTGTTATAAGATTAAAAGGGGATCTTTAAGATAATCTTTTCTTTAAAAGATTTAAATGTGGAAATTGTTTAAACCATTAAAGGTTTTGAAATAAATCTTTTCATTTAAAAAGATTTGTAAATGGTAATTTGTTTTAACCATTTGATGAAAGGTTTTGAGTTTTAAGTTGTGACTTAACTGAGATCCCATATCCATATGTTTTTAAATATTGCGCTCACTATTCGGTTTAGCCGGGAGAGGACCTTTGTGTCATATAGCCCATTCCGAATATGTGATACGTCGTTATGGATAGCATTGAAGACCGGTGGTGAAGACCGGGTGTTTGCAAGAACGATAGGATGACCTATCGATTGTCTCTGCACTGGGTAGCTCCTGGTATAGAGATTCCCTAAGTGATGGGAAGTCCGATCGGGATTGTGGATACCCGGATTTGCAAGGGCTTCTTCGGAAGTGCCTTCGGTTCTGTTCGAACTCGGGACAGACTTGTATGGTTGTATGTCTGACATTACACTTTGAGATATTAACCGATCTCTATCAAATACATTTCTGCTTGGTGGCGGAGAATTTATTCTCTTAGCTTAACACCCTTCTCTGAGACGTACGAGCTCAGAGGTTATGTAGTTGATATTTATCGGTGGTATATTCCCAATTTGGTAATGTGGCATGCTGAGTGCTGCTGTGTGATGATCATTGGTTGATCATTTGTGATATGATCATTTGTTTGATCATTTATCTTTGTGATCATTGCTTTGGTTATCTGTTGACCCAAAGCATGGCTTTGTGCCAAAGCGTAGCTTTGTGGACGAGACTGCATCAGGACCTCACTCCCCGGAAATGGTCGAAACAGGAAAGATGCGGCAAGGTTATGAGGGTCGCGCCCTTTAGGGTATGTCATTCCCTTCTGGTAAAGGGTGGTATTATGGTATGGAGCCCAGATACTTACTCATGTGGTTGCTCCAATCTCATTTACTGTGTGGTTGTTGCTTAGAGGCGCCTCGGATAAAGGTCCCAAAGGACCGGGGGATGGCATATTCGTGTAGTAGTTACCTAGTTACAGAGGTAACCCGGCCTTGTGTTGGCAGAGATCTAACCGTAACGTTAGTTCTCGGGACGTCCCGCCAGAGGCGATCCCATGTGGCAGTAGGAAGTTCCTTAGCCTGACCATTTGTTGGAAATCCATTCTTCAATTACGTGCCTTGTACGGTTTTAGTTGTAGAACCTGCCATTTAACATGGCAGCTATAGTAGGCATAGTATCATGGTACCTATGCTGGCTAGGATTTATATTATACTTTCGAAAGATTTTCCACTATGCACTAGTAATAATATCAAAGAAAATTTTCTCGTATCAAGCATATTTGACTATCATAAGGAGAAATCTCCCCCATGTGTGCGTTTGCATTGTGTGTGTGCCGGGAGGCCATATGGTAGTTTCATTTTCTAAAAAGCATTGCGGATTTCAAATTTAAATTCTTTTGTCTGTTTTAAAAGACCAAATGTTTTTGTTTGCTCATACCAGTCCTATGACTGACCTGGAGTTTATTGTTCCTTTCCTAAACTCTGGGTGCCCACTATTTTCCCACACGGGCAGTCTAGAGTTGGGTTTTCAGATAATCAGTAGTAGGTGTAGATTCGATAGCTTTCAAGCCTTAGGATTTGGCAATCGCAATTGGATCGAGTTGCTTCTCTTCATCTTGATTTGGGAGTTCTTGCTATTTCTGGATTGGTTAAGGAGATGGAGTTGCGGTTCTGGAGTTCTACCTTGAAGACTATATTGGAGATTCTGTTCCGCTGTTGTGTTACCTTTTATTTCCGCTGCTGTTATCTTGTACCATAACTCTGATATCTATTGTATCTTTCTATTGTACCATTCATGTTGTATCAGTTATTGTATCAAATGTTGTATCTCAAATGTATATGATATGTATCATTCATTTTTCTTCCGCTGTGTTATTTACTTAATGTGTTATAAGCTCCGGCGACTCGAATTTGAACGGTCGAATCTGCGGCATTCGAGTACAATGTAAAGTATGGATGTTGATTTTCGAACGCGAAAAATTCGAATCGTTACATTTGTGATTGATTTGTGTTATGTTTATTTCTATATTTGTTTCCGAAGAATATATATAGCCACTTTGTAGTAGCTTTGAGTTTGTATCGGTATGTCGGATTTCCTCCTGAAACCAAATGCGTGTTGTACTATCTGACATATCGGTGCTCGCACAAAGCAATTACACGGATGGTCGCTCCTCAACAGCCTTATTCTCCGCGCTAGTTGACGGCATTACACCGTAGTGTCCTTGGCTAGAGTAGGTATAGAGGTGGTATGTCACAGCTTGGTATCAGAGCGAGACTTCGGAACAATGTAGAATAATTTAACAAGGATCGTCGTCCTAAGTCCTTCTTAGGAGTCGTGCTTTATGATTTAATTCGAGTCTTCGTACCGATTCATCCTATTTTCTTTATGATTCCTTGTTTTATCTATCAAGATTGCTTGATATTCATTTGGTGGATAACCTTTTCCTTCTTCTTTCTTTCTAAAGGAAGAGAAATGGTTAGACCAGGCCATCCCAGCGCCGGTCAATCTAGAGCTACTCTCCAAGATGGAGTATTTATGTCTGCCCAGCAGCTTCTTGATCTCGTAAAGAATGCTCAGGCAGCCGGTTCAAATCCGGAGTCTACTCACCCTAAGTATGGATTTGCGCGTTTGTGCAACGATTATACCAATTTGGGTGGGAAGCCATTCAAAGGTTTTGAAACTATTATTGAAGTCTAGGCTTGGCTGAGAACGTGCGATCGAATCTTTTCTCGCATGAATTTTATTGATCTTCACCGCGTTCAGGTGGCCTCTAGTATGCTCCAAGAAAGAACATTAGATTGGTATGAGCTTCTTATTTTTGAAATAGTTGAAGCGGATCTTACTTGGGAGAAATTCCGAGAACGATTCGAATTAAAGTTTGTGCCAGAAGCTGAGAAGGTGACATTGGCTCGTCGTTTTATAGACCTTGTTCAAGATAAATCCTCTGTGGCAGACTATGTCGCATACTTCGAGTCACTTTCTAAATACGGGGTCTAATATATAAACACCCCATTGAAGAAGAACCAAAGATTTGTCTATGGCTTGAATAAAATCCTCAAGAAGCCATTACTTCTAAAGTTAGAAGTTTCTTTTGATCAACTCATTGATATCGCTCTTCGTCTTGAAGAGGCAGATAGGGAGAGTGATGTTGAAGTTATGGGTGCCAAACCAAACTTGAACAACAAGAAAAGGTCTAATAAGTTCAAGGGTCCTTATTCCAATAAGAAAGGGAAGCAAACAACTTTGGTGGAAAAGACTTCTACCTCTAGTAGTGGACAATGCTACAATTGTGGTTCCAAGGACCATTATGCGAACAAGTGTTCAAAGTCTCGTGCTTGTCGCTATTGGAAAAGCCCGGATCATTATTTATCTTCTTGTCCCAAACTTCAAGGCAAGAAAGAGGGAAGATTAATGTTGCTCAAGCCCCTGGCAACACATCTCGTCGTCAAGTTATTTCTCATTCAATCCATGATGGCATTATTTTATTTCGTAATCACCCTATTCGAGTTCTTTTTGATACAGGTGCATCCCATTCTTTCATATCAAAAGAACTTGTTGATACTTTTTCTTTGAGTGTTGTCGCTTTAATGACTTCTTTGAGAATTACGAATCCGGTTGGTGGATCCGCAACAATCAGTTTATTGTGTAAAGATGTCGAGATTATTTTGTGTGATTTTTCTTTCCGAGCCGATTTGCATGTTATGCGCTACTTAGGCTCTGGAATGATTGTGGGAATGGATTGGCTTAACCGCTATGAAGCCCAAATCCTATGTCCTGAGCAGACTATTCATCTTCGACATCCTCAATCTATTAAGCAGATTTCTATTGACCTTAAGGATTCGAATTCCAGCTTGGTTGCATCTTTATAATCTTTAAATCCTCATGATGACAATAATGATGATGAGGAAGATATTATTTCTCTTATTCACGTCGTTCGTGAATTTTCCGACATATTTGAGCCCGTTTTAGGATTACCACATAAGCGAGCAATTGAGTTCAAAATTAATCTCATCCCTGGAGCTCAACCTATCACTCGTCCTCCTTATCGCATGTCCAATAAGGAAAATGAGGAGATGCGCAAACAATTATCCGAATTGGAGACGAAGCAATTTATTCGCTCTAGTTCCTCGCCTTGGAGAGCTTCGGCTATTTTTGTGAAGAAATCTGATGGTACACTTAGGATTTGCATTGGCTACCGCAAGCTTAATGATCTTACTATCAAAAATAAATATCCTTTACCTTGGATTGATGATCTATTTGATCAACTTATTGGTGCTAGAGCCTTTTCACAATTGGACCTAGCTACTGGTTTTCATCAGCTTCGTATTGCAGAGGATAGCATTCCTTTGACATCGTTCCGTACTCGTTATGGATCTTATGAATGGCTTGTTATGCCATTTGGTTTAACGAATGCTCTGGCTTATTTCGTTGACCTTATGAATCGGGTTTTCAAAGATTTCCTCGATCGATTTGTTCTCATCTTCATTGATGATATTCTTGTGTATTCAAAACCCGAGGAGGAGCATGAAAAGCATCTTAGGATTGTGTTGGAAACTCTTGGGAGCAATCAATTGAAAGCAAAATTTTCTAAATGCCACTTTTGGCAATCTCGTGTGAAGTTTCTTGGTCATATTATTTCCGAATTCGGAATTTCCGTGGATCCTTCAAAGATTGAAGCGATTCAAAATTGGAAGAGACCGGAGAGTGTGACGGAAATCCGTAGCTTCCTCGGATTGGCGGGCTATTACCGTCATTTTATTAAAGACTTTTCTAAAATTGTTGTGCCTCTTACTAGCTTAACTAAGAAAGGTGTTGAATACATTTGGTCGGACAAATGTGAAGCTTCTTTTCAGAAATTAAAAGAACTCCTCTCCGATGCTCCTATCCTTGTGATTCCCGAGGGAAACCAAAAATTTGTTGTTTATATCGATGCTAGTCGCGTTGGTTTGGGTGCCGTTCTTATGCAAAGAGAACGTATTATTGCTTATGCTTCTAGGAAATTGAAGCCAGCTGAGACTAGATATGCCACTCATGATTTAGAGCTCGCGGCTATTGTTTTCGCCCTTCGAATTTGGCGTCATTATCTTTTGGAAGAGAAATTTATTCTCTATACCAATCATAAATCTTTGAAGTATCGATTTTCTCAAAAGGAACTTAATTTGCGTCAACAACGTTGGCTCGAATTTCTTGCATCTTATGATCTTGATATTCTTTATACTCTCGGAAAAGGAAATCGCGTTGCCGATGCACTTAGTCGCAAACAACAAGCGGTTGTTTCTATGATGATATCCGAATGGAATGATCTCAGGGTTTTATCCACTTGTGAGATTCGAGATCGTGTTTCCGAATTATGTTCATCTCTTCTTTTATGTAGCCATAAGGCTCATCCTTCTCTTTTAGACCGCATTCTTGAAGCTCAAAAGCTAGATCCCGAATTGGCTCTTCTTGGCCAAAATTTTAGGGATAAAATTGATATTGAAGGTTTGAAAGACTTTGATAGTAATTCTCATGGCGGTATTCGAAAATTTGGTAGACTTATCGTGCCAAATATTAGTAATCTTCGTAAAGACATTTTAGAAGATTCTCATCATTCTAAATTTACCATTCATCCCGGTAGCAGTAAAATGTACGTGGACATGAAGCGACTTTATTATTGGGAGGGAATGAAATCTGATATTGCTAACTTTGTTAAGTGTTGCATGACTTGCCAACTTGTCAATGTCGAACATCAAAGGCCCGGTGGGCTATTGCAACCTTTAGAAATTCCAATTTGGAAGTGGGACCAAACTTCCATGGATTTTATAGACGGCCTTCCCCATTCTCGTTCGGGTCATGATAGCTTATGGGTGATAGTCGATAGACTTACTAAATCCGCCCATTTTATTCCCGTTCGGTCCAATCAAACCGTTCCTCTCTTGGCCAAACTCTTTATTAAAGAAAATGTAAAATTGCATGGAGTTCCTTCTTCTATTGTTAGTGATCGTGATCCATTGTTTACTAGTGGATTTTGGAAGAGTCTTCAAAAATCTTTAGGAACGAAGCTTAATTTTAGCACCGCTTATCATCCCCAGTCCGATGGATAAACCGAGCGTGTGAATCAAACTCTTGAAGATCTTCTTCGTGCATGTTTTATTGATTTTGGTGGAAGTTGGGAAGATCATATTTCTCTTGTTGAGTTTTCCTATAATAATAGCTTCCAATCTAGTATTGGTATGGCATCTTTCGAGGCACTCTGTGGAAGACCATGTCGATCTCCTTCTTGTTGGCTTGAGGCCGGTGAGAAGCTGGTTTTAGGTCCAGATTTTATTCATGATTCCACAGAGAAGATTGACCTTATTCGTCATAGGATGAAAGAAGCCCAGAGTAGACAAAAATCCTATGCCGATAACCGGAGAAGAAAATTAGAATTTTCTGTGGGAGATGTTGTGTTTATTCGTGTTTCTCCTATGAAGGGTGTTGTACGTTTCAGTTGATGGAGAAAATTAGCGCTTTGATATATTGGGCCATTTCCTATCACCGAACGTATTGGTTCTATGGTGTATCGCCTTTTATTATCGGCTCAATTTTCTGTTATTCATGACGTGTTTCACATTTCTCAGTACGGAAATGTCTTCGAGATTCCGATTCTATTCTTGAGCCCGGTGTTGTGGAAGAAATTGAAGTTTCACCTAATTTAACTTATGAGCAACATCCTATTCGTATTATTGCTTCGGAGGTCAAACGCCTTCGAAATAAAGATGTTCCGCTTGTTAAAGTTCAGTGGTCCTCAAATCCTAAGGATTGCTCTTGGGAATCTAGAGAGTTCATCGAGTGAACACATCCGGACTTACTTTCCCGTGCTCTTTGAGGTGAATTTCTTATTTCAAATTTTTTTTGTGTTGAATATGCTTTCATGGTTGTTACTATATATTTTCTTCTTAAATATTGCGAGGACGTAATTTGTTTAAGGAGGGGAGTCTGTAACAACCCGCATATTTTACGACTGAGTATTTAAATATTTTATCGTCAGTGGGATTATAGTTCGAAAAGTTACTTTTTGCATACGGTCGAATTAGGACTCGGGACCACTTCCATTGGGTCCAAAACGTCGTTTGCAATCTTTTTGAGTATAAACTTTGATATGTTTGGAGTTACTGGAATTTTGCCACTTTTTCACTTTGGGCTTTGGGTTTGGTTTAGCCCATTAACCTATACTCTTAACTCTAGCTCAACCCCCTCTTCCCTTCATTACTTCACTTTCATTTCTTAACACTCAAGCTTCATCAAAAATGGAGAGAGGAATGGGAAATTAAAACTCCAAGCCCTAGATCATTTGCAAACCCAACATCTAACTCCATATCCAAAGAGAAGCCATAGATTCAAGCTTCTTGTGTTGAGATTGAAGTGTGATTGATTCTTCCTTTGCTTTTAAGCTTCTTCTTCAATGATTTTGTGAAAAGGTAAGATTTTTATCTCACACCTTTGTCTATAACTATCTTTGATTGTAAGGTATGAATTCCTAACACTTATTCATGTGCATTTGCTTTTGGTTTGGATTGAATTGGTGAAAATCCCAATTTTTAGTGTTTTGGGTTCAAATTCTTAAAAATCTTAACTTTGATGTTTGAACACGTTTTTGGTGACGCAAAGAGGAGTCAATAGGACCGGGTAGCCGATGGGCGTAATCCCCTAGCGTCCGTGCTCGACCGGTTGCAAATTGAGAGAGTTTTTGCATTTCCGTTCCTTAGGTCGTTCGGCCAGCACATATATGTCTCTCGGCCAACATAGCTCGCGCCATGCTTAGGTCACGCCATGCTTAGGTCGCGACATGCATTAGGTCGCACACGCTAATGAGTCGGCCTGTTAGGTCTCACCTCCTTAAGACGCTCGGCTTGCTTTAAGTCACAACCAACTTAGGTCACGCCAAGTTAGGTCTCAACCTCTTAGGTCGCCCCATGCTTTAAGTCACGCCATGCATATAGGTCGGCCATGTAAGGTCGCTCGGTTTGCTCTTCTACCAGTTAGGTCGCTCGGCCATGTTAAGTCGCACCTGCTATATCTTGCAACCACTGAGGTCGCGCCAAGTTAGGTCGCGCCAATCTTAGGTCGCGCCAATCTTAGGTCGCGCCATGCTTTAAGTCACGCCTTGCTATGTCTCGGCCTGTCTTAGGTTGCTCGGCTAGCTCTCAACTCCTTAGGTCGCTCGGCTAGCTCGAAACCACTTAGGTCGCTCAGCCTCACCTCCTTAAGTCGCTCGGCATGCTTGCATCACTTATGTCGCTCGGCTTACTCACACTCCTTAAGCCGCTAGCTCCTTAGGTCGCTTTCACCTTAGGTCGCACCACTTAGGCCGCATGCTACTCCTTAAGCCGCTGGCTCCTTAGGTCGCTTGCATATTATGTCGCCCATTGCTTAGGTAGCTCGGCTTGCATCAGTTAGGTCGCATACTATGTCGCCGATCCCTTATGTTGTATGCTGTGGAACCGCATGAGTTGAGCTGCTGATGTAACGACCCGCAAATCCGTACCCCTTGAGTCAACACTATTCTATAACAATCAACTCAAGTTGCACAGAAATACGAACTATTTGGTTAAAGAAGAAGAGGTAGAAGGAGAGAAAATAGAAAATAACATCAGAATCTAACCATCGCAGCGGAATAAAATATAATAGGTAATAAATAAACTTTACTCAAAAAGCAAGTACATCTGTTTACATATTAAATCATCAGAGTACATCAATCACAGCTCAACATTAATAACATACAACTGGATATACAACTACTCTATACAGCGGAATATATATAAACAAGTATGAATGTATGTATCGTTATCCGACTCGTCTCCTGAGCTCCACAGCAGCAAATCCTGTATCCTATAATACTCAGTCTGACCCGAGCATTTCAGTTAAATAATACCCGAGTCAGTCTGGAATACCAACGTGAGAAAATCACACTCGATTGATTATTAAAGTTTCAAAAAACCTTTGAAAATAAAAGCATCTCGTAAAACCACGCCACAAATAAACATGTCGGGTTTTTACCTTACGATAGCTAAAACAATTTTTATAGAAATCCTCTGATATTATAATAGGGTCTATATACAAATACTTATAAAATAGCCGAAATTGTTACATCTATTAAATTCCAGCTTGTAGCCACAGAGTGGGTAATACAAACAAAACTCGTACAAGGCTCGTAGGGAGAATGGATTTCCAACTAATGACTAGGCACTGGGGTACCACCTGTCACAGTACGTGGCCTAGATCACAGTACCAAGGAGTACGTCCGCTCCCCTGCAACACAAGACCGGGACTACCCCTTACTGGATAATCCCGAGTGAGATCACCCCGCGGTTGGGATCAGCAACCGCCCACTAAGCCGAAATAAAAAGGGACATCTAGGCAGGGATGACCTCACCCTACTTGGGTGCTACCCACCAAACCTTGCTGCATAACCCCTGATTTTCAGTCATTCCTATTTGATGAGGCTTGAGGCTAAGCGTTACCTTTTAGAACATAACCCTTAGAATGCCCATCGTCCACCTGACGATGTTTCGAAAGCATTCATCCATACAAGTCCGTCCCGGGTTCGAACGGAACCGAAGGCACTACTCCTACTACATCCATTTTGGAAATATCCTCAGGATTAGTAGCGACTAGCCCTTGCACTTCACTGCTCCATCTTCGAATCCAAAATCGTTTTCCACGAAACGTACAAAGCGGATCGAAGTGGTTTTCGAGAAAAAAATCTCGATCCCGGTCTCTTCGAAACGATCAACGTATTTGGCCAATATTGATAGTCGGTTATTTAACTATCAATTAATATTCACAAACAACCATCCAACAATAAATAATTTCCCGAATTATTTATTAACCTCGAAATATCTTCACAAGATATATTTCTATTATTAACCCTTTGAAAATAGTTTCAAATCATCTTCCTTTTCAGAATAAACTTTCCCAAATATTTTCTATCTTCACTGAAATCACCAAGCACAAAACTAGATTTTTAAAATAATTTAAAACACTTTACATTGAAATATACTTTAAAACATTTATTTTAAAAACTACTTCAATAATTAATAAATAAAATACATCCTATATGAAAATATGAAAATAAAGTTACTTAATAAAATATAAAACTAGATTTCTACTTTTAAAAACAAAATACTAAGTTACTTCTTAATAATTACTGCTAAAATAGATTAAAAGAAAATACTTACTTTAGACTTTAAATATTAGAAATAATAAATTTTACAAAACTTGCTTTCTTTAAAAACAACTTTAAAACATTTAATTTATATTTAAAAATTTACTCTTAAAAAACATGTACCTGGCTATCAGAGAAAATTCCAACTTCAATCACTTAAATCAATTTTCCCCAATTTGATTTCCAATTAATTTTATTTGAAATAAGTTTCTTTAATTACTCAATTCATTTCCAAATTCATTAGTTATGGACTTATTATTAATGTTATTATTTCCCGTTTGTTTTTAAACCTTTTTAACTGAAATATGCGGATTCCAGCTTTTCCCAATTTCTTCTTTATTCCTTTCAATAATTTAAATCTTAAATTTTAAATAAATGTTTGGTTCTTTTTTAAATAATATCACTGAAGATTAAAATTCATTAACTTTCTATTTATTCAAAATTCCTTTCTGTACTCAAGATTTATTTATTAGAATTTTAAAGTCACTTTATTTCTTTCCAGTTCATTTAAAAATTTATTCAAATTTCTATAATTATTTTACTCACAATTCCACTTCTTTTATTATCTTTCCAAATTCCAATTTATATATTTTTGGTAATTCATCATACTCAATTATATCCAATCGAACCATAGCATTCAATATTCCAATATATTTCATCATAGAATATCAAATAAATCACAACGAGGGTATTAAATAATTTAAATAAATATTGAGGGATCCAGTTGGATCCCTCCAACCTGTTTTTTTCCTGCATCCACAACGTTAGCACAATATAATATACCAATTCCAAAATATCATACTATATCACATCAATCAATTCAACCATTCAAACAATTATTTAAATTTAATCATTTAAATTTAAATTCACTGAGTGTTTGCACAAAAAATGGGCAAACACCTCCAAGTCGTATGATTTAGTCGATTTTATATTATTCTTAGTGATTTGGCTGATTCATGCAAATATATAAAATAGATGGACTAAACTGTAAAAGACACACAGGTTTATAGTGGTTCGGCCAGAATGTGCCTACGTCCACTTTATATGTTATTCTCCTTTTCTATTCAGGTTACAAGTACAAAGCTTTTATTACAAGTATCTGAAATTTGTTTGAAGGTTCTATCCGTGCTTGAGCTCTCAAACTTGTCTGCCATTGTTGTACCCTTACCCCACTATTTATAGAGTGAGGCTGGGGGTAGGGGTCTCGGATGTATGTAGCTGCTGGTGGGCCTGGGATGCCGTAACCTGGCCCAGCAACGTTGGTTCGGTAGCATCTTGGTTTGGCAGTGAGTGGAGCATGGATTGGACCGGTGGTAGGTGGGTTGTTGATTGGTCCGGTGGTGAGTGGATGATCCGGTCCGGTAGTGAGTGGTTCGGTGGGGCTTTGTTATTGGGGGAATGATCCGGTCCGGTAGAGGGTTGGTGTTGGTTCGGCTAGGCGTTGGAAGTGGGTTGGTTCGGCCCTGCCTTGGTTCGGTGGTGAGAATACGCCCAACATTTGCCCCCCAAAGTGGGGCATATGCCTGCATATGTCGCGCTTTGTTTTCTCCCCATTCGGCCTAAGTGCCGAACCATGTGGTCCGGTCATTCTATGCTTGCTTATAAGTAGGGGCTTCATGCTTTCGTTATTCCTTACTACCTGAAATAGCCGAACCAAATTCTTGCCTGCCGAATCAGTCATATCACCGAACCATCTTTGATTGCCGAACTAGGTGAGTTTCTCTTCTGCCGAATACACTTTATGCTTGAACTACCGAATGAACTTTGTGGAGTATGAGTGCCGAATGAGCTCTAAGGCTCGGAGTTACCGAATGACACTCAGGGGGAATGAGTGCCGGATGAACTCTAAGGTTTGAATTACCGGATGACACTTATGGAGTATGAGTGTTGAATGGACTTTATGTTGGAAATACCGAATGAGATCGAGGAGTTTGAATGCCGAATGAACTTTGAGCCTTTTATGTTTTGAATTACAAATGAAATTCTAGACTGTACGCACTTGCTTGTTTATATCTCTACTTTCTTTGTTCTCACAATATGTTTTCTCGTGTTGCAGATAATGTCTCGTAAAGTAGAAACTCGTTCTGATAAGAAGAAATCCAAAGACACAGGAGAGTCCCCCATAGTGCCCCCAGTTCGGGCGGAACGTAATGGGCCAACCCCGAGATCAATAGTAGACGGGTATGGTCCCCAAGATCTCTTGAATTCACCGCCCGACTGCTTTCCCAGCTCCCTCAAGGATGAGCAGCTTGATGTCATATCTCGATCTTTCGGGATCGACAAAGCACATATGTTGCTGCCGGGGGAAGGAGTGATGCCGTATAATCCCCCTGAAGGATATTTTGCTTATAGTAGGTACCATTGCATGTGCGGGGCCATTCCTCCGATCAACGCTTGGATAGTTAGTTTCATCACCTACTTGAAGGTGGCCCCTTTCCAGCTTCATCCCAACTCTTATGCCATCTTGGTGAGTCTATTTATTATCTTCCACAGAAAGTACGGGCGTCTTCCTTCCAACCGGGAGATTCGGTATCTGTACAACTTGAAAGGCTACAAGAAGGGGTCTCCATACATCAGCTTGGAGTCGGCCGTGTCTTTCAAGCCAGTCCTGGACTTGTATTCGAAATTTAGCATGTTAGAGAAGGAATGGTTCTTTGTCAAGGATGCCTCTGTTTCTTTCCATCGCTTCACCTCTGGCTGTAAGTTGAATCTTATTTATAATTTCTATTCTGACTGTAATTCCCCTCCTTATGTGCTTTATTTCTTGCTAGCGACAGGTGGCTTTGCGGTTGTAGAGAGCGATCGCCTGGTTCAGATGGCTACGGAGATAGAAGCCATTCCGGAAAGGGAGAGGGCAACTCTTACTTGATCAGGAATGCTACTCTTCTGGAGTTCAACTTGATTCTTCCACGCCAGTCTGTGGTCAAGCAAAGAGACACAGCTGAGGAGAAGATTGCCAAAGTTAAAGGAGAGGCTATGGCGAAGAGCAGCAAGAGGAAACCCTTCTCGAAACATCCAGTCACCGGGGGAAAGAAACTTAAGAAGTCCGATGGACCCTCCCCCAGCACATGTCCAGATGTTCCGGAGGAGGAAGATGTGGAGGAGGAAAGAGGCGAGGATGAAGGAGGTGAGGCGGAGAGTGGAAGTGGTGGAGAAGGCGATAGTCGCGGTGATGATGGTGGCGAAGGACAGAGCGGTGATGGTGCTGGGGCTTTGTCTTCTGGGCAGGCAGGTGAGATCCAGTAGTGGACAGATGATGCTTTCCGCCTAGCTTTTGAGGGGTTGGAGGAAGGATCGGCCTTGGTGGAGAAGCCAGAGAAAACTGACAAGGCCGGGACTGGTGCCGATTCATGTTCTAAGAGCATTTCAGCTAAGGAAACTCCTGCGATTCAAGGTGAATTTTTGACTCCTGCAGACTCCATTTATGATAGGGATTTAGGAATATTTTATGATCGGCTTCCGTCCTGGAGTGAGATCCAGGACTTATTGCAGTATCCTACTCCTCCCCAGGGTTTGTATAACAAAGCACCTCTTTACTTTTTTTAACTTGATATATTTCTTGAGTTATAGATGTATGCTTGTAACACTTGGTTTCATATCGCAAAAGCAGGTAAGGTGGCCAAGACATCAGACGTTCGGCACCGTCTCGAACAATACAAACTTCTCAAGGCTTCTACTAAACCAAAGCCTCCGACTAACTGCCCCAGAGACGTAGTAAGCTACCGTCCTCTTCTTAGAGTTATCGAAGAGGATATTCAAAGGAAGAAGAGGAGTCGCTCCTTGCTCGAATCTTCACCTGGTCCTCAACTACCAACTCAGTCTCCCCAGGATACCACAGAGGAGAGTACTGGGTTTATACCTTCTCCGCATCCGTCTGAAAACCCTACCGTTATCCAGATAGATCATCCCGGTTTAGTCCGTAATCCGTTTGCGGGTCATCCGGATCTGGATCCAGGTTTTCGTGATGTTACCTTCGATGAGGCTACCGGTGAGCACCTTCTCCCTCGCAATCCTATGGTAAGGGTACTTGATGAAGCTAAGTCCCTGGATCTTGATTTGCTTACCACCCGGGTTGTAACTTTGGGGGATGAAGCTAAGGCAAACATCGACCGGGTAGCTGAGGAGACCAGGAAGTTGATGGGGCATCATGCCCGAATGGTCCAAGGCTGGGGAAGAAAGCGGGAGCGCTAACATCTGATTGCGGTTAATGGTTTCCGACCAGGCCAAACAACTCGCTGATCAGGCCATCCAGATCTCTCAACATGAGGCCGCCTCTAGGCAATTAAAGAGAACCATGGAAGAGGCCAGCAAGGCAGAGTTGCGGAAAATGGAGGCCGCATGTAAAGAACGGATTGATATGGCCATTACAACGGTGGATGAGGTTCGAAAAGCGGATCTCGAGCGGGTAGAGGAGTTATCGGGGAAGCTTGAAGCCGCAGAGCTTGCTCAAACCAAGCTGAAGGGGAGATGAAGGCGATGATAAAATCCTTTCAGGCTGACCGCTCGCGATACCGATCGGAGAGGGATGCTGCTGTTGCAAAGTTGTTGGCTTCTGAGGTCCAAATAGGGGAGTTCGAGGAGAACGAGGGGATAATGGATTAGATGCTTTAGGATATGTACTTTCGCACTTGGAAACAGGGCAACTTATCCTGGATGGATGATTATCCCCGAGTCATGGCCAGGATTTATCTCAGGACCCTGGAGGAGGCTAAGGCCGAAGCAGATAAGGAGGGTGGTGTGGCCTTCGGGATGGACGTGGTCACGGCTCAGTTCACCAAGGAGGAGAAAGTGGCGGTAAAGGAGGGTATACGGCTTCTTACTGCTGAGGAGGTAGGTGTGCAGTTGGAGGATGATAATCAAGGAGCAGGTGCTGGTAAGTCTTCCTTTTTAGTCTTTTTGTAACTTGATTGCCTATTGTTCATGACTATTAATGGGTTCTTTCCTGAATTGGACAGGCGGGACCTCTGAAGCACCAACTATCTCTGGTCAACACATTGAAAGCTCTGATCCGGCAGTTAAGTAGATCTCGGAGGGCCAGTGGAATAGAGGTGAAGCTCTGATGCATCCGACTCCTTGACTTGACCGAGACATCTTTTGGTTTACTTGACATTGCTGTCTATGTTAGTCCCAAAACATTAATGTAACTGTAATTATATTATTTGTAATGAACGACTTTATTCTTGGCATGTAATTTTTAACTTAAGCTGATTCTGTTATATTTAAATGCTTTCGTTATTTTGGTGTGTTGCATAAGAAATGCAGCTATGCATATGCCTATGATTCAATTGTGTTTGATGTCAAGTTCTTACTTAAAATATAATTTCACATCTTGCAATATTATTGTGATGTGTGAATAAATTATAGCTACGTATTCATAGACAGAGGAAGGGAGTACCGCCCTTCGTTTTTCAGTTGTAGATGGTAGCTTTGAATGTCTTGTGTGACTGAGTATGGAATGCAGCTGAGTATCCTGTCATCCAGTTGTGAGTTCCTATCCCCATTTGCAGGTGTCTCCTATTTTGTGCCATGTACTTTAGGGATCGTTATATAGGATAGGAGGAAAGTTTTTAAATAAAATAGGAATATAAGAAATAGTAAAACTTCCGATCACGGAAGGCCTTCGATGTGCTTAAGTTCGCGGCAAACGGGTTTTGTAGTCACTTTCCCTAGCTGTGGGTCTTGGAGACATTTTTCACCCATCTTACGCCTCCGCGGGGAGTTTTCTTTTTTACCACAGCCGTACTTAAGACACATCGGAGCCGAGATCGCGCACAGTAACTACCCGGGCCATTATAGCCCGTAATCTTGGGTATTATTCGATTTACCGTGGCCGGCTAGCGGGGTGCCGATCGTCAACCGTGAACTACCCCTGGCTAGCCACACCTTATGTTGGGGCTTAAAGTAGGTTCACAGTCGCCGGCGACCCGAACGCCGTAATGAGCTGCCTCGGCTATAGTAGGCCTTCTCGGTGGCTTATAATCGGCTCATTACAGTTGGCCTTAAGGGCCGATCGTGAGCAATGAGTTAACCCGCAGCAGAGGGATGCTGGAGCAAAAGTGTCTCATTGGCGAGGGCATAGATTCGTATAGTACCTGTTAGGTCTTGTCCAGGGGAGGTCGCGCCATGATGCGTCTTGAATCGAAATGCCATTACACAGGATTTTGTTCAACAGAAAAGGATAAAGTTAACAAGCAGCCAAGATATAAAGGAACAAGTTTTTAAAGTAGTTCGGCACGAAAATGCCTACGTCCACTGATTCTCCTTATTAATTCACTTCATATGGGCAATACAAGTTAAGAAAAGTATCGACGAAGGTGTTGGATGTTCCATGCCCTCTGGAACACCTCCCCGTCCACTGTTGACAAAATATGAGCTCCGTTGTGGAGGTCTTTATGAATTACATATGGTCCGTCCCAGATTGGATCTAGCGCCTGAGGACAATATCTCCTTCTTGTAAGCTACGATGCTTAACTTTGGAGTTGTATTGTGCCGCCACTTTTTGCTTGTGAGTTGGTGCTTTGAGCGCTGCATCGTTTCTCCTCTCTTCAATTAGATCCAAAGACATGTGAAGGAGTTCTTCGTTCTCTTTTGGGTTACAGTGGATCCTGCGGTGGGAAGGTACTACAGTTTCGACTGGGAGCATGGCCTCCGATCCGTATGCCAAAGAGAAAGGAGTATGTCCCGTTGATGTTCTGAATGATGTGCGGTAGGCCCAAAGTGCCGTAGGAAGTTCATCCACCCAAGTGCCTTTCGATTTTTCAAGCTTCTTTTTGATTAAATTTTTGAGAATTTTGTTGACAGCTTCGACTCGTCCGTTTTCCTGGGGGTAAGCCACAGATGAGAAGCTTTTGTGAATTCCGTGTTTTTGGCACCAGTCGGCAAACTCTTCGCTGTCAAACTGAAGTCCATTGTCTGATATGATTTTGAGTGGAACCCCGTACCTGCATAGAACATTTTTGATCAAGAAGTTAATAACTTTTGCTGAGGATATTTTATTTAGAGGTTCCGCTTCCACCCATTTGGTGAAATAGTCGACTGCCACTACAGCATATTTGGCTCCGCCTCGGCCCACTGGCAGTTCGCCAATTAGGTCAATTCCCCATACTGCAAAGGGCCAAGGGCTGGTCATTTGAGTAATCTCATTTGTTGGTAGTCGAGGAATCTTGGCAAACTTCTGACATCTGTCACATTTTTTAACGGAGTCTAAGGCGTCTTTGTTTAAGGCAGGCCAGAAATATCCATATCGGAGTATTTTCTTTGCCAGAGTCTGTCCTCCAGTGTGATCTCCGCAGATTCCTTGATGGACGTTGGATAAGATTTCCTTAGCTCCCCTTCCAGCGACACACCTTAATAAGGGGTTAGAGAAGCCGCGCCGATAGAGGATGCCTTCTTGTATTGTGTAGCGGGAAGCTTTCCTCAAGATTTTCCTGACTTTGTTACGCTCGCAGGGCAGTGTGCCCTCTTGTAAGAATTTCGAATGGGAGTCATCCAAGTTTCCTCTTCGATTGCAGCTACCAGATTCACTTGCTCAAAACTCGGGGTTAGTTGCTTTGAGATGGCTACTGTTCCGAAAATGGTATCGTCATTCATGCTAGCTTGCTTTGCCAGCTCGTCGGCCTCTTGGTTCTCTTCTCGAGGGATGTGTTTGATTAAATAGTGATCCAATCGATCGAGTAGCAGCTTGGTCTTCTTTAGATAAGATGTGAGTCATTCTCCTCGAGTCTGAAATTCTCCTAGTATTTGGTTTACAATAAGTTGAGAATCACTATGAAGACATAAAGAACTGACTCCAATCTCTAAGGCAAGTTCTATTCCAGCTATTACTGCTTCGTATTCTGCGTCGTTGTTGGTGGCAGCGAATTCCAACCTTAGAGCATAGCGTAGCTTCCTTTCCCTGAGAGTGATTATTATAATACCTGCCCCCGAGCCTTATTCGTTTGATGCTCCATCCACAAAGAGATTCCACTTAATGTATCTTGCTATTTCAGATTGCTCCTTACCTTCGTTGGTAGTGAATTCGGCAATGAAATCGGCCATGGCTTGTCCCTTGATGGCGGTGCGAGGATGGTAGGTGATATCATACTGACTCAGTTCAATGCACCATTTAAGTAGTCGTCCAGAAGTGTCGGGACGATGGAGTACCTGCCTTAGTGGTTGATCGGTTAGAACTCTGATGGAATGAGATTGGAAATAGTGTCGCAGTTTCCGTGACGTGATTAGTAAACAGTATGCTAGCTTCTCAAGTTTAGGATATCTGGCTTCTGCCCCTGTTAACCTCTTGCTTACAAAGTATACTGGCCGTTGCGAATGGTTGACTTCTCTCACCAAAGCGGCGCTTAGAGCATGAGATGACACAGCAAGGTATAGGTATAGCTCTTCGCCTTCGTTTGGAGTTGAGAGTACTGGTGGTCTCTGGAGGTGTTCGATTAGGTTAAGAAAGGCTATTAAGCATTCATCAGTCCACTCGAACTATCCTTTGTCTTTCTTCAGAGCCTCGAAGAAGGGGACGCACTTGTCAGTTGCTTTAGAGATGAATCTGCTTAGGGCGGCCACCTTCCCATTTAGGCTTTGCATTTCTCTTCGAGTGGAAGGTATCCTGATATCTTTCAGGGCTCGGACTTGTTCGGGGCTTGCTTCAATCCCCCTGGCATGGACGATGAATCCCAAGAACTTTCCTGATGATACTCCGAAGGAGCACTTTAGAGGATTCAGCTTCAACCCATATTGGCGAAGTACTTGAAACATCTCGTCCAGGTGGCTTACGTGATCGTCGTTTTTCCTCGACTTTACAAGTGTGTCATCCACATAAACTTCCATAGTTTTTCCTATCTGTTCCGCAAACATCTTGTTGACGAGACGTTGATAGGTAGCTCAGGCGTTCTTAAGTCCAAAAGGCATCACTCTATACCAATCGTAACAACCCTATATTTTCAACCATTCTCATCCACACATGTCGGACTTGAATTGCTCAAAATACCGCATTGTAAATAAAATTTGGCAAATCTCAGAATATACGGTAAATACATAATCACAGATCACAGACACAGAGTAAATAATAATGCAGCGGAAATAAAAGAGATAGTAGTTCATGAAGCTACTATATAAAAGTAAGATACATCAGAGTTAAACAAGATACAACAGAAGAGTAACAAGATACATCAGATACAAATCAGAATACATCACTAAAATCACTGGATACAGAAAACAAAATAGATGGCTGCATCTTCAAGAAAAGCTCCAACTCCGAAGGTGAATCTTGAATGCTAGCTCACTCAATCTGACTCGAGCGTAAAGCAAAACACAAAACACTCGAGTCAGGACATAAATACCTATGAACTGTAAATCAACTCAAGTGAACAGTAACAAAAAATGCATCAGTAACTTAAAGAATGCTTGGGATCGCCCATCCTTTAAGGATCCGTTAAACTATTTACTATGTAGTAATATTGCGCTATTATAATAATGTCTACAGTAAAATAAACATACTTTTAAATAGCGTTCCGGGCTACCCATATCACCCTTTACACATAATAATCCCAGTAGTCCATCCAATATCATGCCATCTCCACTCCGGGTGACTGTCAGAGGATACCACACGGGCTACGGGAGAAAAACAAACTCGTAGTAAAGGCTCGGTATAGTAGGTGACACAGCACACAAGGAAATGCCAGGGTAGATATACCAATTATGCACCCGGGCTGGTGGTAACGCAGCAGCCACATACGCCCACCTCGGAACACACTCCCATATCAAAATCGGAGGATGGCCATCTAATCAATCACCGGTAAGAGTATAGTATCGAAGGAATGTGTCCGATCGGAGGAATGATCTCACTTGGCCCGAGATCGCTCCTGTTTTAGCCACCTTATGTCAACTCACGGGAGTTGGGTCCACGTAATATACCTCAAGAACGTCGCCACCATCCTACTTCATTCTGGAATCTCCACCGCGTACACGGTTGTTAAAGTGGTTTTCGGAGTTGGCAGAGAGTATGAAAACTTCCGATCCCGGTCTCTTTAACAACCAAACGTTATTATAACACCGTGGTCATTTCAAAATAGTTTATACTTCAAAAAGATCAAATCATTTCATTTCAAACTATATTTCTTTCAAAATAGTTTATACTTCGAAACCAAAACCATTTTTATTTCGAAACTATTTATTCAATCAAAATAGTTTATACTTCGAAACCAAAAACATTTCAAACATATATTCATTTCAAAATCATAATATTTTCAAAGTATAACTCTTTCAAAACCAAAAATACTTGAAACAATTACACTTTGAAAATCATACATTTGAAATCATGGGATATTCATTCAATTCTTTACATTTTACAATTCATTCAATTAATCCCAAATTTTCAATTTTCAACTTAATTCAATTCAAACCATCAGTTTCAATTAAATTTCTCAATAACCATTTCAAATCATATCAATTTCAAATATAGATTTGATCCATAAATTAAACTATTCAATTTTTAATATATTTCAAAGCTTTAATATCCCGCATTTCAAAAACTAAAATTTATAATTTCATATATCTCAAATCTAGTTTCATTATTACTTAGTTTTGAAATATTCATTTCATAAATCCAATATTATTTAAATAAACTCAATTTACAATTAAACTAAATATCCTTTCATACCAATATAAACTTCAAATCTTCATTTATCAAAAGTACATATCATTCCAATTCATATTCTTTATCAAAGTAAAGATCAAATCATTTGCAAACCTTATTATCAAATCATTATTTGAATTCTAATTTAAATATTCAAATTTAAATATCATTTTTAAATCAAATAAGTCATTCATTTGTTATTTCAAGTATCATTACAAAATACATTAAAAATCCATTCAAAAATTCATTTATCTCATTACATTTCATTCCATTTAACACATAACCAAGTAAACCTTATTTAAATTCAAATTCAAATTTAAATTCCTTAAAAATTTAAATTTAAATATTAAAATATATTCAAAACTTCTTAAATTTCACAATTAATCAATTTCCAAAAGTTAAATCATTTAACACTTTAAAATATAACTCAAACAGTGTTAAAATCTATAATATTTCAAACATTGTCAAATTATAGCAACGACAGCATTTATAAAGTGCTATCGTAGCTTATAGCTTCCAAAAATGATTTAGTTCAAGAATAACGGCATTTATAAAATGTCGTAATAGATATTTAGTTATTTCAAACATTGTTAGATTCAAAACAATAGCATTTAAAAATGCTGTCAAAAGACTACAACATTTTGAAAATGCTATAAAATTCCAGATTTCATTTTAGCTTTTTAAAAATAATAATAAAACTCCAAATTTTTATTATAACTTAAAAATCATATTTCTAGACTTCAAAATTTCACATTTAAAATCATTTTAACATATGATTTAACACAACAAAATTTTTATATCAAATATTCAATTTAAAAACTCCATTCATTTATTAAGTCAAAATTCACTGTTTATTAACATATAAATTAAATAAAACTTAAAATTGTACTTCAAATACAATTTCAAAACTTTAAGTTTAATTTCCATTATTTATTTACATTTTAAAATAAAATTTAAAGTCTAAAATCTCAATTACTTCAAATTTACGTACTCAAAATCACAATTTCAAGACTTAATATTTAATTTTCTTAAAACCATAAAATATATATTTTTAAATCGAAATTTCATGCTTTTAAAAATACATATTTTAATAAAAAAATCATTTAAAAATATACCACGGGGTCTGTATATAATTTTCTAATATAGGTCAAGTGATACGGATATATATCATTTCAATCCGCAGTTTACAAAGAAAACCCGGGTTCTATCATTTCAAACCCGCAATCCCAAGTCAAATAAAATACAATAAAAATCGCTCGGGCCTATCATTTCAGCCCATAACGATTTTTTTCCTATTCTAAAGTCCGTTCGGGTATGTATCATTTCAACCCATAGTGATTCTATTCTAACAGGGAACTTGCAGTGTGATCATATGCATAAACAATATAAACAATGTCAATGTCGCAATATATCAAATGTCAGGTGATAACTAACAGTTTTAACATGGTAATAACATGGCGTAGCATATCATATGATCATCATTAACTTGCATACACATTTTATATTACTATACACTTGCCATCAATTTACTATTTCATAAGTAAATATGTCAGAGTGAGAAAGACTCACCTTTTACGAAGCTAGAGACAAACAACACACACAAGAGCGGTTCCAAAGGCACGACAAGCACGATTTGATTTGAATTGATGGAGACCCTTGTAAACAACACAAAATATAACATACATAAGCACAAATATAGATATCGACATACAAATATAATCAACAACTTTAGTTTGCAGAACAGTTGCAAAACAAGAGAGATGACCAAACCTTAGAAGCAAAAGACTTGCACACGACAACATAAGCTTGTCACATGATCAAATGGGCTTGATCTCACCACACTAGGCTCTGGTTTGGGTCAGGTATGGAAACCATAAAGGTCAGGTTACAAGTGGATGAAGGTGGTGGAAGAGTTACAACATGAAGCATACATGGGTTCAAGGCAAATATGTGAAGTTTTTGGTGCATTTTGACTCGGCTATGACCACATATAGGCTCAGACATGGGGTCTTCATGTCAGGTCAGATCTGGACAGTAGTGAAAGGGGCAGCCAGAGTTGAAGTAGATGATGGTGGTGGTGGCTAAGGGGTGGCCAAAGGAAACTATGAAGGCAATAGTGGAGTATAGGCTTGGCTGGCATTGTTTTGGTGAAGTGCTTTGCAAATTTGAGGTGGTGGCTTCATCTAATGGTCATGACCAGAGATGGAGGTCAGAGGAGAGGGGGTTGGTGCTGCTGTAGATGGTGGAGAGGATGGTGGTCAGCAAGGAGAGAGGTGAGGCCAAGCAAACATGAAGAAGAGTAAGGCTAAATCAGTGAAGAAGAGGGAAAAATGTGAAAAGAAAAGCCATTGTTTTTTTTTTCCTTCATGGCCGTGATTTTTAGGGGATGAGAAGTCTTCCCTTTCATGTGAAAAAGAAAGAAGAATACACGACTGAAGAATGGAATTAAGGCAGCCAATTGAAGAGATGTTGGTTGAGAAATGAAAAGACAGAATACAAAAAGGCTTAAGCAAATAAAGAGTCACTAACCTTTCAAATTTCCACCATTTTTTTTAAATTTAAATACATGTAAAATATGTATAAATACAGATAAAACACGAAAATATAGTAAATAAACAAAAATAAATAAATAAATATTAATTAAATTAAGAAAATAACAAAGAAAATGTAAATTAGGCTTGAAAATTTGAAAATAAATGAAATGAACTTTGGGAAAATTGTATGTACATGAAAAATATTTATAAACAAAGATAAAAACATAAAAATAAAATGCATACATAAAAATGAATAAATAAATTTTAATTAAACATAATTCAAATGAAGAAAATAGCAGAAAAATGGAAACTAAGCTTTAAAAATAGAAAATAAATTCAATGAGCTTTGGAAAAATTCAAACATCACTTTAAAAATATTTAAAAGGTAAAAATATATGTAACATAACATATAATACAATTTAGAATAAGATATGACAATTAAAAAGATTATTTATATAATTTAAAATAAAAAAATAGTGTTAAATAAAACAATTTACATCCAATTTTGTAAAAAGCATAACTTTCACAATATTATTCGGATTTCAACGAAACGAAAAGCAGTGTTCTATAAATTTTATAATTTCATAATAAAGGATAAAATTCAAATTTTCAAACTTTTAAAATTTAAATTTAAAAGCAAAAGTTTGACCAGATTAACCAAAATTCACATTTTTTGGAAATATTCAACTTATGCATGTTTGAAATTCTAATCCACATAAAAATCAACATTTATATTTCAATTAACAAAATATATTCATTTTAATAAATAAAATAAAGTTTTTAAATTAGGAATTTAAATTAAAATAATTAAAATATACAATTACAATAATTAGAAAATACAGGGCTGTTACAGCAGTACAACCCCCGGTCAGTGATGAAACTAGTGTGGTATTGATCGGAGGCGTGCATAGGAATTTGGTTATATCCTGAGTATGCGTCCATAAAAGATAAGAGTTCGTGCCCGGTTGTGCTGTCCACAAGCTGATTGATTCGGGGGAGTGGGAAGCAATCCTTCGGGCAAGCGTCATTTAAGTTGGAGAAGTCAATGCATGTTCGCCACTTCCCATTAGCCTTCTTTACTAATACCGGGTTAGCGATCCACTCTAGGTAGATGGCCTCTCGTATGAAGTTATTGGAAAGTAGGTTCTTTACTTCTTCCTCGAGGGCTGCTGATCGCTCTGCCCCCATACTTCTCTTTTTCTGCTTTACTGGAGCCTTGGTAGGATCGATGTTTAGTACGTGGCATGCCACGTCTGGGGAGATTCCAGTCATGTCAGCGTGCATCCATGCAAATACATCCAAATTATGGCGGTGAAAATCAATGAGTTGATCCCTCAATTCTGCTCTTAGTTGAGATCCGATTTTCAACAGTCTACTTGAGTCGTGTTTGTCTACAGATACAAACTCCATAGCCTCTGCAGGCTCGACGGTGGCCTCCTCCTCTTTGTCCCTGGGGTCTAATTCATTGAAAGGATCACTGGTATATCGAAGAGAAGGGTCTTTCTTTAGTTGCTATGCTTCCAAGTTTTTCATGCAGAGAGGAGTCTCTACATTCTTCCCCCTATCCTTCCTGCGATTATTGCGAGGTTCACTTACATAGCAATCTCGAGCGGTGTCTTGATCTCCTTCTACTTCCCCAATTCCATTGTCTGTTGGAAATTTCATCTTCGGGCACCACGGGGCCAAGACAATTTGGAAGTCAGACAAGGCTGGTCTTCCTAAAAAGGAGTTGTAGGCTGAGTGGTTATCTATCAGCACAAATGTTTGTTTCCGCATAACGGAGCTTGGGTGGCTTCCTATTTCAACAAAAAGGTCCAATTGCTCGAGGGGCATCTTCGTATCTCCAGTGAAACCGTGTAGTGGTTTGTTGCAGGGCGACACATCCTTCATTGACAGCTTCATTCTATCGAAAGCATGCTTGAATAGGATATTTACTGAGCTTCCAGTGTCTACTAGAATTCGGAAAACTTCGGCTGGGCCGAACCGGGCAGAGATGACCATAGGATCCATGTGAGGGTACTGCCTTCCTTCCAGGTCACGCCTATTGAATGTAATGTCATCGTTCTCTTTTCGCTTGGGGTGGCGTTCTTCCATAACAGAATTAACGTAGCCTTCATTGTTTCTAAGTGACTTTCCGTATCTTTCCATCTCTGTCCAGCTTCTATCGGCGATGTGTGGTCCTCCTGATACGGTATGGACCACTATCTTCTCATGACTGGGGCCGCCGGTGTTGCGATTTCCCCTTCCTGTTTCTGGGAGAGGTAGCCTTGGGTTCTCTTCTGCAGGAGCTAGGGTCCTGTTCTGACCTTTTACATAGCGTTTCAGTCTCTTCCTTCTGATGTGTTCTTCAATTAAGTCCCGGAGATGATGGCATTCATTGGTATCATGCCCATGAGATTCATAGAAGCGGCAGAACTTTCCAGTCTTAATTGGGTTATCTGATTACTTCTTGTATGGAGGGCGTCTGTATTTAACTTCATCTTGGGTGGCCAGGAAGATGTTTTCGATTGTCTCATTCAAAGGAGTGTAAGTGTCAAACCTCGGTCCTGGCCGATATAGACGTTTTTCTCCCTTCTTGCCCCCAGCATTGTCTCTAGAGTCATTTCTTCGAACATCCTTTGCTACAGCGGATGTGTCGCCATGAGCCGCCTTGGTTTGTTGTCCTGTCTGTCTTTCAGTGGCAGCATCTTCAAGTCTCATATATCTTCCGGCTTCATGGAAGAAATCGGGTAATGTAGCTAGTTTTTCTTTCGTTAATCTTCTAGCAAACTTAGTATCTGAATGCACACCACTACATAGGGCCATTAAGATAAGTTTCTCATCGGCATCTTGGACTGCGGCCGCTGCAGCATTGAATCGGGTTAGATATTGCTGCACTATCTCTCCAAGCTTCTGTTTGACATTAGACAGGGAATAAGCATCCTTGGGTTGTTCCACATGAATGCGGAACTGGCTGATGAACTTCTCTTTCAACATTTCCCATGAGCTCATGGATCCTTGGGGTAGGTGGCAGAACCAGGAGGTAGCTAGATCTGCCAAGAATAGTGGAAAGCATTTGCACAATACTCCTTCTGTGGCTCCGCTCGTGAGCATATGCTGTGTGTATCTCTGCAAGTGTACAATGGGGTCAGAGATTCCCTTGTAAGGTTCCATTGTTGGCATTTTCCATTCTCGGACGGTGATGGCAATTTCGATATTGCGGGTGAAAGGGCTGGTTACCCTAGCGCCTATCCCTCGATCTCTTTGATCCCGTTGGACGCATTCTCTGAACAATCGCGCCACCCTTTCATCAGAATTTGGAGCGGATAGAAATAAGTTTGGTTCTTCTCTGCGGGATTGATTCCGTCCAGATGATATGTAGGGGTGGTATCGTCTATCACTCCTAATATTTTCCAGTGGCTGCATCTGGTCTTCTGGGAGCACGCTAGGGTCAGCTACAGTTGGCCCTTGCCTTGACCTTCCCCAGCTGGGTTCTGTTATGAGCACTTCCTCGGGTCCAACTTCGGGCTGGACTCTAGCTCGGCCCCGTTCATTGGTGTTTCCATGGCTAGGTAGCATGACCGGCTCAGCCACCGTCGACCCTCGCCTGGTACCTCCCCCGTTGGGTTTGGTTCCAAGTGTTTCCTCGGGTCGGAGTTCGGGATGAGTTCGGGCTCGGCTCCTATCATTGCTGCTTCTGTTGTCAGCTTCTTCGAATAAGAAAGATATTTGTCGCCTCCCAGATCCTCCAGACTGGGACTCATCCCATGATTCAGTGTTGCAGTTGGATTCTTCAGCGTCCCTTAAGTGTGACATGAGTCGGTCCACCAAGGCTTCTTGTTGGGATGTGAAGCGGTTAGTCACTTCAACCACAACCCTGTCTAGATCTGCCCTAGTAATTGTTGTTGGTTGTTCCGTGGCAGGGGCTGTTGGATTTGCCTGATTTCCATTTTGTACTGCTGTTGAAACGGGACGGTTCTCTTGATTTGTGATCACTGGATCTGGAACGCTGCTAGTTGCGATGTTCTTTCCTTTGCTAACATATTTCTTCTATCTGGGAGGCATGTCTTCCAAGCAATGAGCGATGCTGTCGGGAAGAAGTTTAAGTGGGAGAAGCTGAAGCTTCTAGCTCGAGCTCTCAATGAAAGCACCAAAAATGTTTGCACAAAAAATGGGCAAACACCTCCAAGTCGTATGATTTAGTCGATTTTATATTGTTCTTAGTGATTTGGGTGATTCATGCAAATATATAAAATAGATGGACTAAACTGTAAAAGACACACAGGTTTATAGTGGTTCGGCCAGAATATGCCTACGTCCACTTTATATGTTATTCTCCTTTTCTATTCAGGTTACAAGCACAAAGCTTTTATTACAAGTATCTGAAATTTGTTTGAAGGTTCTATCCGTGCTTGAGCTCTCAAACTTGTCTGCCATTGTTGTACTCCTACCCCTCTATTTATAGAGTGAGGCTGGGGATAGGGGTCTCGGATGTATATAGCTGCTGGTGGGCCTGGGCTGATGTAAACTGGCCCGGCAACGTTGGTTCGGTAACATCTTGGTTCGGCAGTGAGTGGAGCATGGATTGGACCGGTGGTAGGTGGGTTGTTGATTGGTCCGGTAGTCTTGGTCCAGTGGTGAGTGGATGATCCGGTCCGGTAGTGAGTGGTTTGAGTTCTGGTCCGGTGGTGAGTGGATGATCCGGTCCGGTAGTGAGTGGTTCGGTGGGGCTTTGTTAGTGGGGGAATGATCCGTTCCAGTAGAGGGTTGGTGTTGGTTCGGCTAGGCGTTCGAAGTGGGTTGGTTCGGCCCTGCCTTGATTCGGTGGTGAGAATACGCCCAACACCGAGTGAGATTAACTCACCTTTGATTTTTAATATGCAATCTGATCCAACCCAGCTTGCTTCTATCAGATTTTGACCTTAAATAAGAATCATACGATTTATTAACACTTTGAAATAACTTGAACAATTTATTTCCATTTTATAAATTTAATTAACCAATGATTCTATTTTAACTAATAAATTTTAGTTTGAATTAATTTCCTTAAATAGATTATTTTTAGACTAATTTCCCAATAACAAGTAATATTTCTGATTTTTTTTTAAAATCCATATACCTCAAATATAACCTATGTACATCTTAAAAATAATCTATGTAGAACTTCAAATAAAAATCAGATTTATATATATAAACATTACAGCATTCTAAAAATTTCCCTTCTTCTTTTTTTTTATATATAACGATCTGTAAAATCAGCGAAGTTAGTAAATTAATATACGAATTTACCTTATAGTAAACTGTCGAACCCCGAGCACATACCCAAATTCGCAAGCAATCCTCCACGTGTCGCCCCTCCTCAATGCATCGCCTGAAACATGCTCAAACGCCTCCTCATTATCTGGAACGAGGCCAGATCTCGTTGAGTTCGACCAAGCTCCCCAAACTCGATATCGAGTTTCCCACAATCACGCTTCGATTCCCCTTAACCCCTCTTCACGACCACGCGAGTGCGCGCGGTCCTTCGAATCGATATGACAAAGGAGGAAAGACTCGGTTGATTCTAGGACTTAGGGTTTCCTTGTTCCACTTATTTTTCGAGGGTCGAATTCGATTTCGAATCGCGTGAGAGGGTGGACGAGTTGATTAGGGAAGAAAATTACAACGGCCATTACTCTTTTTTTTTAGCCGATCGATTTGAACAGAAGGGTTCGGCCCTATTTTTTATTTCTTAGTAAAATGAGAGGGGTAGCAGACGAGCTTATCCTTTCGTTCATTAGCTTATGTACGAAGCCTCTTCTTTTTTTATATATTTTTTTCTTATTTTTTTTATTTTTTTATTTTTCTCGTTCGAATAGATGAGGAGAAAGGTGCGTGATTCGAAAAGTTCAGGTGAGATGGAAATTTGGATGACGCTCACTAGTATAAATAAATATAAATATATATACTTAATTAAATTTGAAATTTTCGATATAAACTGCAACGCGCTAATCTACCGTACGATTACGCGACAACACCAAACGCCACGAAAATTGAAATCCGATAATAATACACTATTACGGATCCAATGGAACTGGTTTCGTCGAATTATGAGACTGTGCCCTCGGAAGGCTATTTTTAAATTCAATTTAAATTATAAAATTTTAAAACTGAACAAACAATGGTTATATTCAAATTTTACAACTTCTATTATCTTCGGTGTTATTAATATAAATTTTATAAGCCTTCAAATTATTTTCAACAGGCTTAAAACTTCAGATTCAACATTTAACTCAACTTTAAATTATTTAATTCAGTAGTTTAATTATCAATAATTAGTGATATTTGAATTTAAGTTAAAATTTTACTTCTAAATATTAAAATCAATTAAATATTCTAATTTTTAAAGGCTTAAAAATTCCGGGTCATCACATTCCTTCCCCCTTAAAAGAATTTCGTCCCCGAAATTAATAGTTAACAAGAATGGTCCAATACTCGTTTACTTTTTCGCAAAACCAAACAGTTTCTAACAATTCAACATCTTATCAATTATCTTCTTATAAAAGACCCATTATTATTCTTATTAACCTCTCAACTCTCTCATAGTTTCAAACAATACTATTTGTTTAACCATTCAAGTTTCAATTTAAAACCAAAATTTGAATTATCAAAAATTTCTCAAAAATTTTCTAACTCCCTAAATTTTCGAAAAATTTCGCCAGCGTCTCCTTTGCGCGGCTAGCTCGGTACAACCACAAAAGGCCTTTACGGCTCCCAAATCCCAAAAGAAAACAAAAGGCCAAGTGGCTCGATCCAAAAACCCAATCAAATTTCATA
The DNA here is from genome assembly GCA_030765085.1 of Allium cepa. Classification (NCBI taxonomy): domain Eukaryota; kingdom Viridiplantae; phylum Streptophyta; class Magnoliopsida; order Asparagales; family Amaryllidaceae; genus Allium; species Allium cepa. The sequence goes on from CM060942.1 coordinate 623,574,927, forward strand.
CCAAAATTTAAATACATACCTTTTGTCGGGAAATTCAAATTTATCATCTGAAATCAAAACCAATTTTCCTTTCCCTTTTATAATACCTGCATATCCTGCTTAGCAATAATATCCAATCACAGCATTCAAATATTTTATTGACTTCCTTTCGAAATGTCAATATTCATTCATCCCAAATATTAACTTAGAATATATTTGTAATATCAATTTCCCATTTAGAATTCACCATTCTTTTCTTAAGTTTAGTATAAGTGTTTAATATGCTTCCTTATTTATTTTCACTTCACTACTTTAGTTCATATCTATTTCTATTCAATTTATCTACAACTTTGTATATTAAAGTTTATCTTCCATTTATCTGATTTATATTATAATTTTTAAAGTAGTTTCATTCGCTAATTTATTTCAATTTCCAGTTTGAAATCGTTTTATCGTTAACAAAAAAATTTCCCAAAAGTTTCCAAAAAATTTCAAACTCCCAAAATTTCTGAAATTTTTTGGCAGAGTCTCCTTTGTACGGAGGAGCTTTTTCAATTTGACAAAAGATATAAATATATATACATTGACCCACACGGTCGGAAAAACCAAAAACGGTTCATATTTCCTATTTTTATTGCGTAGGCATACCTTATTTAGCATTTTTAAGCAAACAGCTATTTAATTTAGCATTTAGCGCGACCAAATCCAGCCACACGGCTTCCAAGTACTTGTACTAACTCAATTTAAATATATAAGTACTAAATATATGCAAATTATTAACATTTCACTCATATTCAAATAGTTAACACCTAGATTTCATAAGTAATGCATGAGATATACATTCATAAGTACTTATGCAATGTTTCAAGGCTAGTTTTAAATTGTTTGCATCCAAATAATATATATCATTCCATTCAATTCATTTTTAAACGAAATGAACACATATTCATTTCAATGGATGCCACAATCAATTTATTAAACTGCTATTGATTCATATAATTTTGTTTACTTCCGTTTACGTCGAATGACCAATTTTCTATTGCAATTTGACAATATCAATGTGAATAAATAATAACATAAGCTTTATAACCAATTTAAATTGATTCCAACTCAATTTATACTTGATTCCATCCCATTTAATTTATTCACAAACTTCTATTGCATTTCTTTCATATCCAAAAAGATTTGATTCCAAACCATTTTATTACACTCGCCATCATCCCAATCTTCTATTAACTTTAAACTTAAGTCAATTTACTTCAATTCACCATCATTTCATAACTTAAGTTCATTCCCGTTTTAATTTATTCATACTCGAATTGGATTTATTTTCATCTCAAATCATTTTTATTTTAATCCAAATCCATACAACTCAACTTTATTGATTCCAACTCAATTACCTATTCACAATCTTTGATTTGATTTTCCTTTGATCAAACCCAACCATTTCACTAATTTATTCGTTTAGCTTATTCCTTTATCCATTTTAAATTTTAATTTACATTAATAATCCAATTGTTGAATTTATTAATAATAAGGCCCTTCAATTTATGCTTGAATTGGATTTGTTTATATCTCACACCATATCCATTTTAATCCAATTCAATTTTCATTCAACAACACTTCCAATTATAATCCCATACTTGATTTTCTTTTTTCATTTAACTTGAAAATCATTTTATTTAATTTCCTTGAGTGAAATCTTATTTTATATCCCAAGTTTGGATTTTTATCTCAGAATACAATACATTTTTATTCCAGCTTATTTATTCCCCTTTTTAAATTTTATAAGCAACTCACTTTTAATATTTATACTTCATCATCTATTTACAGTCAACCACATTCACAACTTATCTTGAACTAGGGATTATATATATTTTTCTCAATGCTTTTCAATTCTTTTATAAGCTTTCGAAATTTATTCATTCTAAGTCAATACTTGCTTAATTTACATTCATTTATTGAAGTAAGAATTTCATTCCATTCAATAATATCTATAACTCAACTGAATTTATTTCAACCCAAATTTATTTAGCTTAACTCCAATTAAATCTAGCTACACCATTCTTTTTGAATTTTGTTAAGCAAGGATTTAATTCCATTTAATATCATTCAAGACACAACTGAATTTTGATTCAATTCTATTCAAATTTAATTCAATTTTATTTCTCAATATATGTGAGTTTAAAACTTATTTATTTACTTAAAAGCTTCTATTGCTCAGTTGAGTCATTTCATCTTATAACCAAAATTTCAATTTATATATAACACTTACTAGCTTAAGGTATAAATTTTCATTTCACAATTATAATCATTTTACCTTTCAACTTTATATCCAATTTAATTCAATTTTCAATTCCAATTTTATTTAACTTATCTCAAGTAAAATTCAATATATTTTCTTCACTTTCATTCACTTAAGTTAAATTTTAATTCCTGGATTAGAAGTTTCAATTTCTTCTTATTTATATCAACTTTACTTGATAAGTTCAATAGTTGACCCATTTATTAATTCACAAATTCAATTTCAACCAATGAATTTTATTCCCAAACATTAATTATTTTTAGTCCATTTGAACTTATTCTACGCTTATTTTACACCATTAAATCAAGCATCATCCAATATTGAAGTTCATTTCATTTGCATACCATATAAATCATTCAGTTACTTACAAATTTTAATCCTAAAACTTGTTTATTTAATCCAACTTAACTATATTTTTCCTTCAAATTTAAGTTCAACATTTAATTTTGAAAACATATATATATATATATATATATATATATATATATATATATATCTCACCAAACTATTCCCTTGTATTTTCAAAATCAACCAAATTTCTCCAACAAACATTAATCCATAACATCCTGGTAGCAATCCCTCTTTTGAAAACTCGAAAATGAATGTCGATGATGTCACGATCATCATCGGAATTATTTTCCAGCGACCATAAAGAGTTCAATGCTTTTCTCTCTTTTAAAACCCTTCAAATATTTTTAAATTCCAAATCTCTCTAGATTCCACGTCCGATTCAAAAATATTTCTCAATATATATTATCTTTCCAACCCTTGAGAATCATTATCAAATTCAAAGGAATCTAAATTCCCAGATTTCCAAATTCCAAACTCTTTAAATTTATATTCAAACATTACTTTGAAATTTTATCTTATTTTAATTATTAATCACACTATAATTCACATTTAGTTTATCTTTACAAATTTCATTTGTATACAAATTGGTTTCTTAGTTTTTAATTATGGTTTCAATATCTTATTTAATTATGAATCACATTTACAAATCTCATTTATTTATCAATTTATTCCTTAATCTCTGGTTATTATTTCAATTCTTATTCAATTATCATACAATGATAATAATTTAATATTACCACTTTCTAACAACCAAACATCCATATATAACTATAATAATTTACGAAAATTATTCCTTTTATATACAAAAATAATTTTGGGTAAAATTATCTCATTTACCCTATTTAAAACAATACTGCGTCGGTTTACCTTGTTCAAGAGTTTAGAAATCCCTATCGATGACATGGCGTCCCATACATCGACCAGAATCCATAAACACTCAACAGATAAATCAACACAATATAAAACAATTTTATATCCACTAACAAATACACGCTCATATCTATCATTCCAGAGTACTACGGACTCTATTTAATGAGTAATTCCCACCAGAGCCAAGGTTATCACCAACCTAAGCTCTGATACCAAGTGTAACGACCCGCAAATCCGTACCCCTTGAGTCAACACTATTCTACAACAATCAACTCAAGTTGCACAGAAATACGAACCATTTGGTTAAAGAAGAAGAGGTAGAAGGAGAGAAAATAAAAAATAACATCAGAATCTAACCATCGCAGCGGAATAAAATATAATAGGTAATAAATAAACATTACTCAAAAAGCAAATACATCTGTTTACATATTACATCATCAGAGTACATCAATCACAGCTCAACATCAATAACATACAACTGGATATACAGCTACTCTACACAGCGGAATATATATAAACAAGTACGAATGTACGTATCGTCATCCAACTCGTCTCCTGAGCTCCACAGCAGCAAATCCTGTATCCTATAATACTCGGTCTGACCCGAGCATTATAGTTAAATAATACCCGAGTCAGTTTGGAATACCAGCTTGAGAAAATCACACTCAATTGATTATTAAAGTTTCAAAAATCCTTTGAAAATAAAAGCATCTTGTAAGACCACACTACAAATAAACATGTCGGGTTTTTACCTTACGATAGCTAAATCATTTTTTATAGAAATCCTCTGATATTATAATAGGGTCTATATACAAATACTTATAAAATAGCCGAAATTATTACATCTATTAAATTCCAGCTACTAGCCACAGAGTGGGTAGTACTAACAAAACTCGTACAAGGCTCGTAGGGAGAATGGATTTCCAAGGCTCGTACAAAACTCGTACAAGGCTCGTACAAGTTACTTTAAAATATAAAACTAGATTTCTACTTTTAAAAACAAAATACTAAGTTACTTCTTAATAATTACTGCTAAAATAGATTGAAAGAAAATACTTACTTTAGACTTTAAATATTAGAAATAATAAATTTTACAAAACTTGCTTTCTTTAAAAACAACTTTAAAACATTTAATTTATATTTAAAAATTTACTCTTAAAAAACATGTACCTGGCTATCCAGAGAAAATTCCAACTTCAATCACTTAAATCAATTTTCCCCAATTTGATTTCCAATTTATTTTATTCGAAATAAGTTTCTTTAATTACTCAATTCATTTCCAAATTCATTAGTTATGGACTTATTATTAATGTTATTATTTCCCGTTTGTTTTTAAACCTTTTTAACTGAAATATACGGATTCCAGTTTTTCCCAATTTCTTCTTTATTCCTTTCAATAATTTAAATCTTAAATTTTAAATAAATGTTTTGTTCTTTTTTAAATAATATCACTGAAGATTAAAATTCATTAACTTTCTGTTTATTCAAATTTCCTTTCTGTACTCAAGATTTATTTATTAGAATTTTAAAGTCACTTTATTTCTTTCCAATTCATTTAAAAATTTATTCAAATTTCTATAATTATTTTACTTACAATTCCACTTCTTTTATTATCTTTCCAAATTCCAATTTATATATTTTTGGTAATTCATCATACCCAGTTATATCCAATCGAACCATAGCATTCAATATTCCAATATAATTCATCATAGAATATCAAATAAATCACAACAGAGGGTATTAAATAATTTAAATAAATATTGAGGGATCCAGTTGGATCCCTCCAACCTATTTTTTTCCTGCATCCACAACGTTAGCACAATATAATATACCAATTCCAAAATATCATACTATATCACATCAATCAATTCAACCATTCAAACAATTATTTAAATTTAACCATTTAAATTCACTGAGTGAGATTAACTCACCTTTGATTTTTAATATGCAATCTAATCCAACCTAGCTTGCTTCTATCAGATTTTGACCTTAAATAACAATCATACGATTCATTAACACTTTGAAATAACTTGAACAATTTATTTCCATTTTATAAATTTAATTAACCAATGATTCTATTTTAACTAATAAATTTTAGTTTGAATTAATGTCCTTAAATAGATTATTTTTAGACTAATTTCCCAATAACAAGTAATATTTCTGATTCTTTTAAAATCCATATACCTAAAATATAACCTATGTACATCTTAAAAATAATCTATGTAGAATTTCAAATAAAAATCAGATTTATATATATAAACATTACAGCATTCTAAAAATTTCCCTTCTTCTTCTTTTCTTTTTTTTATATATAACGATCTGTAAAATCAGCGAAATTAGTAAATTAATATACGAATTTACCTTATAGTAAACTGCCGAACCCCGAGCACATACTCAAATTCGCAAGCAATCCTCCGCGTGTCGCCCCTCCTCAATGCATCACCCGAAACACGCTCAAACGCCTCCTCATTATCTGGAACGAGGCCAGATCTCGTTGAGTTCGACCAAGCTCCCCAAACTCGAGTTCGAGTTTCCCACAATCACGCTTCGATTCCCCTTAACCCCTCTTCACGACTACGCGAGTGCGCGCGGTCCTTCGAATCGATATGACAAAGGAGGAAAGGCTCGGCTGATTCTAGGACTTAGGGTTTCCTTGTTCCCCTTTTTTTCGAGGGTCGAATTCGATTTCGAATCGTGTGAGAGGGTGGACGAGTTGATTAGGGAAACAAATTACAGCGGCCATTACTCTTTTTTTTTATTTAGCCGATCGATTTGAAAAGAAGGGTTCGGCCCTATTTTTTATTTCTTAGTAAAACGAGAGGGGGTAGCAGACGAGCTTATCCTTTCGTTCATTAGCTTATGTACGAAGCCTCTTCTTTTTTTATATATTTTTCTTATTTTTTTTATTTTTTTATTTTTCTCGTTTGAATAGATGAGGAGAAAGGTGCGTGATTCGAAATGTTCAGGTGAGATGGAAATTTGGTTGACGCTCTATACATATATATACTTAATTAAATTTGAAATTTTGATATAAACTGCAACGCATTAATCTACTGTACGATTACGCGACAACACCAAACGCCACGAAAATTGAAATCCGATAATAATACACTATTACAGATCCAATGGAACTGGTTTCGTCGAATTATGAGACTGTGCCCTCGGAAGGCTATTTTTAAATTCAATTTAAATTATAAAATTTTAAAACTGAACAAACTACGGTTATATTCAAATTTTACAACTTCTATTATCTTTAGTGTTATCAATATAAATTTTATAAGCCTTCAAATTATTTTCAACAGGCTTAAAACTTCATATTCAACATTTTACTCAACTTTAAATTATTTAATTCAGTAATTTAATTATCAATAATTAGTGATATTTGAATTTAAGTTAAAATTTTACTTTTAAATATCAAAATCAATTAAATATTCCGATTTTTAATGGCTTAAAAATTCTGGGTCGTCACAGCTGATTTCTAGTGTTGTATTGTGTTAAGTCGCAAGGGTATTTCCACTTTGATTGATTTGGAATCGAATTCTTTGGATTTTATTCACGTCTACGAATGTGAATTTTTGTGGTTTATTGTTTCTACAATCATTTTTGTGATTCGTCACTTTAAAAATATAAAGGTTTCAATACTAGTAGTAAATATCAAAACTCTTTCATCAAAACGATTTCAACCTTATTTTATTACAAAGCTTGTTTCTTAAACCGTTTTCCAATCTACTAGTATATACAAACCTTTACCTTACTCGGATGAGAAATCTAATTAAACGGCTTAGTGAAACAAGTGGTACGAAATGCTTGTGTTCACTTCGCCGGTTAATCCTTGGACTTGTTTGATTGAATCTCTTGTGACAATTTTCGAGTGGAGATCTACAATTTGTTCGTAAATATTTAAGTTAAGCTAGTGGTTATGGGACATGAAGCTAAGCTTATATATTTACTAGCTTGCTGTAATTGACACTTCTTGATGATCGTTGATGATCATTTTTGTGATTTAGACTGGCAAATGTGCGATGTCTCTTTGTCTACGAGGGATACTAAACCCCGTTTCTATGGAGATTCGGCTCAATTTGGTGGGGTAGCGACTCATGGTCTTCGAGCCGTTTTGTGGAGCTTCGGCTCAAAATTAATGGTTAGCAACCATGGAATAGCGTTCCTTTTTGTGATACACGTGTTGGTGAGTTTTCATGCTCCCGTTTTGTGATAGGCCTCCCCCTTTTTGTGATTTCTGGATTTCCATTGATGATTTCTAGAATTTGTGTTCACCAATTTTCGTGATTTACATTGATAAGTTTTATCAATATTTGTGCATTGGTGAATTTGTGTGTCATTAACTTTTGTGATTGGCATTGATATTAATGTCAATATTTATGGTTTGGTGAATAAAAATAAGGAGTATGACATTCTTTTTGATCTTTGAGAAGATTCTTGTGATATTGATTAATCTCTTGTTGATTTTCTATTACATACTTGTCACCGTATGGTCTTATGGTTATCATACTTTTTTTCATATCTCTTATTCTATGTCATTTCATCTGATATTTATAGCTAGACTGATCCGTTTATTATTTTCTTATTAAATAATACTCGGGTCAGACCAAGATGTTACAGGTGCTTCTGCTTGACTTCACATCTGGGATTATCACCCTGGCTTTTGGCTAACTACTTAGATTAGTAGTTTTGGTTGTATACATTTGAGATATAGACTCATTGATGTATACATATTCTTTTGTCTAGCACTTGTAGCTAGTTCTTTTGTGATATTGTGGATCTTGTTTGACCACTACTCTGATTCACACTTTTAAGTGTTATATTCATATCTATTTCCGCCTTTGTGATATGGATGTCTGTGACTGATTTGTGTTATGTTTATTTCTATATTTATTTCAAAAGAATATATATAGCCACTGTGTAGTAGCTTTGAGTTTGTATCGGTATGTCTGATTTCCTCCTGGAATCAAATGCATGTTGTACTATCTGATATATCGGTGCTCGCACAAAGCAATTACACGGATGGTCGCTCTTCAACAGCAATATTCTCTACGCTAGTTGACGGCATTACACCGTAGTGTCCTTGGCTAGAGTGGGTATAGAGGTGGGACGTCACATTCCTTCTGCACTATTTCTAATAATTAAAAAATATTACATTATATATATTATCACAGAAGGGTAGAAAATAAAAAAGGAGAGAAGGAGCGAATAAATACTGCAGAAAAAGGTAAATTTCATAATTATAAATCTATATTCTCCTTAACCCCAAATTTCTTCTCGGGTCTGTAATGCTATTGGTATGTACCTATCTTGTTATGCATATTATTTTGGATTAGAATGGATAAGGATTCAAGTAAAGGGATAAATTCGAATTTAATAAATTTATAAAGCTTGAAAGGCGAATGAGAAATTATATGATTTATTTATAACATTCAAATTTATATCGTTGAATTTTATTAGTTATTATGCCTATATAAGATCTAATGAGTTTTAAGCTCAAACAAATGTATAGGAATACCCCTTACGTATTCTAAGAATAGTAATTGGAATAAGAACGTTATTTACACCCTAATCCGGAAATTTGGAGACCAGTCTCTAAATTTGTTAAAGTTAAATGTTGATAAAGTTGTAGGTTTATTCCAAATTTATAATTGGGTTGTAAGATGTTAGTATTAGTTCGAATTGCCTAAATTTGACTTGGAATGTGAATTTTTATGTTCTATTTTATTGGGAGTGGGGTATAATTTAGTTGTGTCTATTTACATGTAATTTCCATAAATTATCTAATTGCACAAATGTACAAAAATTGTGACGTTTGAAATAATAAGGAACATACCAAAACTGAAATAGATATGTAAAGTACAAATGTTCTTTCTCGTAGTTTGTACTATCTATTTTAATAAAAGAAAAGAGATAATTCTTTGTAATTTTAAACGAAGCAAAGAAAACACTATTGGATAAATTATGGACGGTAATCCTTTTTGGAAGGATAGCTCCGATAAATTAAAACGTAAAAAAATTCTGATTTAGGAATTAATAGTAAGAAACAGGAATAGATATATACATACATACAACCGTGCCTACCAATTAAATATATATATAGTGTAATATACGTCTATATTCGCATTAATTATAAATAGCGTAATAAATTATAGGATTAGGAGGTGCAGATGGGAAAGAGATAATAATTCCAAAATTAATATGGAAATAAATGTGTAGTTAATAGGAAGTTACAGGAATTAAATAGGGACATAAATATGTTTAGTGAGTCTGGTTAAAAGATTCACTATGGCATTTATGGGGAAATGAGATAGGCATAATGAGAAAAACACACCCAATTGAATTTTAAAGTGCTAGAAAACCATTTGAAAATCAAAAGTATCTTGTTAGACCACGTCGCACATAAAGATGGACGGGTTTTTACCTTACGATAAACAAAACATTTTATATGAAATTATACGATATTATCATAATGTCTAGATACAAATTCTTATTAATCTTAGCCGAAATTGTTACATTAATTAAATTCCAGCATAATAGGTATACAACCAAAATTATAAAGGCTCATATCAGAAAATGGATTTTATACAATGACTGGGCTATTGGGGAACTGCCTGTCACGGTGCATCTCTGGATGAAATAACACCAAGGACCTCGTCCAGATCCCCGGCCAACACAGGATCGACCTACCCCCTTGCTGGATAGTACCGAATATGATCACCCCATCGTTAATGGGCCCGAAGCATACAAATGTGAGATAATAGCGACTCTAGATAGGGATGTTCATACCCTACTTGTGAGCGACCCACTTAGCCCTACTGTATCTCCTCTGTTTTATTTATTCCCGGGCCTAAGCTACGATTGCCTTTCAAGAACATATACACTTAGAATGCTCATTGTCCTCCAATGACAATGAGCTGATAACATTCATCCATACAGGTCCGTTCTAGGTATGAACGAAACCGAATGCACTATCCCTACTACATCCATTTTGAAACCACCCTCAGGATTAGTAGCGATTAGCCCTTGCACTTCACATCTCTATCTTCGATTCCATGCTTTTCAAGATGTCTTTACTTCGAAACGCATTCGTTTGATCGATGTGGTTTTTGGATAACATATCTGATCTCGGTCTCTTCGAAACAATGTTCGACAGTTTCCGATAAACTCAACTCCAGTTCTTTAGGAAATAAACACATAAAGATAAGAGCGGAGTTCACCTTCTAACCGTTTTTGGATGGATTTCCTTATCATTCGCCCTAGTAGAATGAAACGAGATTTATACGCACAATACAATATCATCGGAGGTGACCATGCCATATAACTTACTATTTCTCCTAGACATTTCCAAAGTTACTTTTGGGTCCAAATTCGATAGTCGGTTATTTAATCATCGAATAAATAAACATTTAGATCATAGATTTCATTTCCTATGGAACCCACTGAACTTCGCATTCACAAATTTAAAATCACTTTTTAAATATTTGGAATTCACTTCCATATACTTATCTCAACAAAATAAGTATACTCACAAAACGAAATATTTTCGATATTTAGAAAATATAACCATGTAATTATCTTAACGGTATAAGTATATTTTCAAATCATTATTTTCGAAACTTGAAGAACATTCCATACACTTATAAAATGGTATAAGTATGATAATCAACCACTTAGAAAGATTTACTTATTTCAAGATCATTTAAAAATGACTGAACACAAGTATCTTTAAATAAAGATATAACATCCCAAAATACCGTTTCTTTCTTTAACAATCTTTCTTTTGTAATTTAAAGTATATTCTTTATAAATCTCTAAAATTTATTTATAAAGTTCCTTATAAATCTCCAAGATTTATTTACAAAAGTACTCTTTTATAGTCTATTAATCCATTTATAAAATTCCTCTTTTAATTACTAATCATTTAAAATCCTCGTTTTAACGATCTTTCAAAATCCAATTTCATTTCCAATTATAATCCTCTTTCTAATTTTATATACTCCTTTTCAAAAATCCTTTTTATAAAGAAACCCATTTATAATAATTTATTTATTTTTATTTTTTATAACAAATAAACTAAAACGTCATAAACTTAGCTTTAATCATTTTTAAATAATATAAAATAAATATAACTAAAACATTTTTAATAATATGATAAAGAAACTCTTAAACTTTTAAAACACTAAGAATTATTCAAAAACATTAATAATAATTTATTTTAAAACACTATAGATAATATAGTAATTAACTTACAAGAATAGTTTTTACAAACATTTGTAATTAATTATTAATAGAGCTCCTTGTATATATAGAAATAATTAAAAACATTTTCCTTCCAATTTATAAAATTAGAAGTTAATCAAATCGAAAATTTTAGAATATAGAAAAGGCTCTGTAATCCCAGTAGTACTTAACAAGCTACCATTACCTTCCAAAACTTCTCGAGTCAAATTGTCGATATTTACATAATCAAGAATATACGTAAACAAATCCATAATTGACAATCAATTGACAGTTAAATAAATGCTTAAATTAATATAATAACAAAATGGGGATTTATTCTGCTAGCCAATGTCATTCAAAGGTAAACCCTTACATTTGTTAAACAATGTCTATTTGGCCAAATAGATAACACCAAAAAGTATACTTACATTAACTATATTATAATTTTTAACAATGTAATTATATTAATCAAAATAAATATCAATTTATCACCACATATGTAAGATAAAACAAGTTTGAATACAAATTTAAACTCAAACAATCTAATAGCATTCAAGATGCTATATCGCGATCCTAGATCATATTAAACCAATCTTATGGCATTTCAAGATGTCATACGGTGATCCTAGATCAAGTTCAATCAACTAGCAAATTCAACAATTCCAAACAGACATAAATGAATTATATTTATTATAAACATGCTAATTAACCAAAAAGAGTGAGTTTTACTCACCGAAGTTTCATTAAATGAGAAGCGTTTTAGTTTCGACTAAGATCGAACAGCATTTGAATATAGCTGAAATTTCTACAAGCTCCAAATCCCGTGAATTCCATTTCTAAGTCTAGCTAGCGTCGATATGGGTCCTACGTGACTGATCGCTTAGAATTGGACCTTGTATGAATAAGTTATAATTTTTATAAGATTCACAAATTTAAATAATAAAATTATTCCACTAATTACATTACTAACCTTAATTACCGTATTAAAACAAATCCTTCCCTTAATACTTCTTCTCCAAACAAGATCACGTTCCTGACATGAATACCGTGCACACCTCATACACGCACGCGATTCCACCCTCTCCAGGCCTCCATTCGACACCTCGTCTTCGCCGTTCAACTCCTCTTTAAAAACTCCATCCAACCATCCCCTCATCATCGAGTATGAAGCCATGATCAAATTCGCGACCTGTAGGCTCGAACCAAAAACTCCCATCGGCACATTCCAACATACTGGCTCGATCGCCCCCAAAATCGCACCACAACCTTGCCTTGATTCGACGAACGTGCATCCACTCTCTGATTTGCAAATCATCGCCAAAATTTCCCACGAATCCAAGTTCCAAACCCACTCACGACATTGCTGTCGCTTTTCCCAAAACAAAATCGAACCCACCCAAACCTATACCAAAATAAAGACCTCGCTATGACGAATCCAAAGAACCTTGCTTTAGAATTTACAACGGGGTATATGATTTTATATTGAATTTAGGAGGAAGTGGATTTAAATTTTCTTTTGATTTTGGTTTATAGGGCAATGACTTTGATTTCGCATGGATGAAGAATATTAAGGTGGTTTGAGAAGTTAGAACGAAATAGATAAGTTGAAGAGATTGTTGCCGTTAAATTATGGATGATGGTTATCATACTTCAACAAGATTTAACATTTTCTTGCTTCAGCATGTAATAAATTGGAAGTATACGGGGTGGACAAGAAAAAAAATGGGATCAAAGAAAATGGGTGCTTGCTTTGTACGTATGTCTTTAGTTAGGATTTTAATTTAAAATTTTCGGCATCACACTGCACCGCTTTTCGTTCGCGTACGTGCTCTGAATGGTAAAACAAGAATACAATCGCCCTTAGAACGGCGATGCACTTCCAAAACAGAAATAATATGCACTGGTTATTGAATTCTTAAAAATCACAAAAATACTACTGTTTGCCGTAAAATCGTCAAACGACAACTTAAAATCTTCCAAATTAAAAATCATGGAAAAATAAAATAAAATAAATTAAAAATACGTCAATAGAATTCGAGACATAAAAATAAAAATAAATTTTCTGATTATTTATTTAAACTATTTATTACTGTAAGTAAATTTACAATAGAATTCATTGATATTATTTATCATTTAAAAGAAATTAACAAGGAGTTAAATAAGTCCATTAAATCCATTAAATAAATATTTAATTAAAATTCCTGATATTTTAATCATTATATAAATAATTATTCACAATTTCAATATTTAAATCACTATTCAAATATTTTAAACAATCTTGTAATTAAATTCAAGTTTTAAATTTTTTAGACCGGTATTTTAATAATTGAAATTAATTAAATACTGAAAATTAAATAACCAAAATCGCGGGTTGTTACAATCATCATCACGACTCCCATCATTAAGTTGTCATCATTGGAATGGCTCTAGACACCCATGGTAAGTCGTAGAGCCATCGTACTAATGTTTCGAAGTCATCGCCATTGTCGATGTCGAAACGCTTCGACATCGCTTCACTAATCGCTACACGAGTTCCAAGGTCATCCCCAGTCAACCGTAGTCAACTACCTCACTACATATCACTCTCAAGTAATATTTAAAACTTAATCTATATATCATTTATCTTTTACACAAATGAACTAAAAGCTAAATGTTAACTCAATATCTATTTATATAAATATCTATATGTCGAAATTTATAAAAAAATATTATTTTTATAATTAAGAATACTTTCATTTATTTTCATAGGCTAAAAAATAAAAAGTCAGCATTTGAATCATTATTATCTACAGAAATAACAATTTGGTTTTTATAAAAATCTAGTAAATAATAATAAAGCGGAAGAAAATCCTGTTATATTATTAGTTTTAGAGATTTCTTCCTATCTCTTTCTCTCCAGATATTTTATTTTCAAATTCATGCGATTTATCATTGTTTTTTTTTTTTTTGAATTACCTAAAGAACCAAGCTTCGTTTGTAAACTCTAGGGAAGTATGTGCCTGCCAAACACATACTTCGGGTACTTGTTACAGGGTTGTCACTTTCGGGGCTCGAACTCGTGACCTTCGATCACGCAGTCCGGACCATCAACCAACTGCGCCAACCCTGTTGGCATGCGATTTATCATTGTTATAATTATTATAAAATTTCTACTAGTTCTCTTCATCATCATTGTACATTTAATATCAACATTCAATGATGTCTACAATTATTTATAAAATTCTTCTAATTTCTTGCATATTATTTTACATTCAAGTCTATATGTTTATATTAATTGAATGATCTCAAATTTTAACTTTATAAATAAATCTAATTAACTAATTATTACTTGGTCTGACAAGTCCCCAAAATGACAATTCAATATATTGTATACCACACTTATATTGATAAAAATTGTAAAACTATTTTTTAAGCCCATGTAATTTAAAATTTCCTTAATTATATACAAAATTATCTTTAGTTGTCTTACATTATTCTACATTCAAGTGCACACTATTTATTTCTTCCTAAATTTGTACTTTATTACAAAGAAAAATATAAATACATTTTCTTTTTACAAATAAACGTATACACAATTTTTTCTTTCTAAAATAGATATTATTAGAAACATATAACAAGTTTTATCTTGTTAAAATTGGTAAGTCAAGCAAGTTCTTTAGCACTGATAAAATTTATTTTGGTTAAGAATGACATTAACTAATTATAAGTGCACTATAGCTTGTAATTTCAGAAAAATGAATATTTTCATTTAATACATTTTGGGAAAACATTAAATTTCAGTTATGTATATTTGTCATTTACATTAACTAATGGATAAAAATATATAATATTTTGATTAGGACTTTTTTATTTTTTTTATTTTATTTGCCTTTTGAGGTAGACGTTAATTTTTTTGAAAAGATTTTATTACTGATTAAAACTATTGAGATATGAAACAGTGGTTTAAAAATAAGTTATAATTTTACATATTTAAAGTAACAATATGATTTGTAAGGTTTTTAATCAGCATTTCTTTTAGTCATTAAATAAATATTTGTATTGCTTTAATAATATAATATACTTATTTCTGATGTTGATATCAATCGCAAAAGCTTTAAATGCATAAAAATACGTTGATTCACTATTATTACACTTTTACTTTTAGGTATTTTTATCATTCTCTCGAGTAATATTTGAAACCCAATCTATATACCATTTATCTTTTAAACAAATGTACTAAAATTTAAATGTTAAACTTAAAATCTATTTATCTAAATGTTTATGTGTTGAAGTTTATAAAAATATTAATTTTAAAATTAGTTAAGAATGCCAACTTTCATTTATTTTCTTAACGGATATTAAAGCTAACAAAATAAAAAGTCGGTATCAAATCATTATTTTGTACAAAAGGACAATTTAAATTTTATACAAATCTATTAAATAATAGTAAAATAGAAGAATTTCTCGTTCTACTATTAATTCTAAGAATTTCTTCCCTTCTCGTTGTTTCTTTCTAGATATTTGATTTTCAATTTCCTACAATTTATCATTATTATAATTGTTAAAAAAGTTCTACTAATTCTATCATTTAACATTTAAATATCAACAATTAATAAGTTCTACAATTGTTTACAAAATTCTCCTAACCTTTATCATATTATCTTACATTCAAGTCCATATGTTTAAATTAATTAAGTGATTGGAAATTTGAACTTCAAAAAAAAAAATCTAATTAACTAATTATTGTTTGATACATTCAAGTCAATGTAACTTGAAGTTTCTATAATTATACACAAAATTATCTTTAATTATTTTACATCGTTCCATGCTGTGCAGTTTAACCCTCATTAAAGCCACGCAAAATCCTCGTTGTAGTGCGTAGCGCTCTCCAACCGCTATGCTTTTTCAATATATCGCTATTAAATAGTAGATCTGCTTTAAGCCCGGGTATTTTCCACTGCGCCCACTAAAAATCAAGACTTTTTGTCACCTACTTTAGCAATATATTAATATAAAAAGGTTCATTTGACTAGTTTTCTTTCGAACCAAATAAAAATAGTTAGGGTAATTATCCAATTTTAAGGCAAAGTTCTCAATATAAGTTAGAAATCGATTGTAGTCACCAAATTTGGACTGCATATATCATAATATTCTTCAGTTTTGTCATATAAGATTAGACAATATATTTTTTTCTACATAAATGATGTGAGAATGAGAGTAAATTAATTTAAATATTTCATTGTATACCCGATGAAGCTTTTTGCACCTCCGCTATGTAGCGATCCCAATTTTCAATTAAATTTAAATTAGAAATTAATGTAAATTTTGGAATTTATTTTGGAATTAATTTGAATTTTTTCAAAATAAATAAAGTAAGTGTTGATTTGTATATATAAATAAGATTGTAAAAATTCATTTGAGTTTAAGAATTCAAAATAATAAATGTTTTAGAATAATTTGAATTTGAAATATATATGTATATGTATATATGGGTAAATATGAATCTGACTTTAAAATTTGAATTTGAATATTGAATTTGTATTTGAATTTAAAATTTAAGTAAATGACTTAGCAAAATGATTTGGATTTAAAAATATTATTTATGTACATTATTTAATGTATGGTAGTTTTAAAAGCATTTTCTTTAATTAATAGTATATAATAATATAAAAGGAATGTATTTATATAAATAAGAAAAATGTAACATAAATTTAATTCAAACCTTTCATGCATGCATAATACAAGTGTAATAGTTTTATGGTGGAATTAAACAAGTGTAGTGATCTTATCAATGTTTTAACAAGTGTCATTTTGTTGTGTTTATTTTTGAGAAAATTTAATTAAAATAGAAACAAGCTATAAAAACACAACATCTTCCTCCTTTGCATTCTTTTATCTTCATTTGCAAAGTCCTGTAAAATAAATCAAATTCTCGAACCGGATCATCAAGCAAGTTTTTAAAACAAATATTCAAACTCAAGTCTGTAAACAAAAGCTCAAGCCTATAAAACAAAGCAAAGACTCAATTCAACAAATTAAAGAAGAGTTACAAAATCAAGCCCGGATCAAAGAGTCGGCAATCAAACTTGTCCCGGTTTTTCAGATTCAAGAATCCATCTTTTCAGAATTTAACAAGCTTTCAGATTTTCAAAAGTAAATCAACTTCAGGTTTCAAGCTCACTGTTTTCTTCTTTTAAAGGTGAGTAAACTCATTTTTAAACTTGAATTTGTTTGAATCACTGGTTTGCATGTGATGATATGGAAAGTTATGAATTAAATGTGCTGAAATGGATATATATTCATGCCTGTATGTATGTATAATGGTGTGCATGTATTTGGAATCAAGAATATGATGTCTCTGTTAAAATTATGGGGTCTACTTAAGTTCAAAATTCAATTCTATCTTCCTCGATCTCTTCCAGCTTGTAATATTAAAACAAAACATGTTTAAAATCATCATAACTTAATTTTAAAAACATATTTTTAATATAATATGGAATGGTTTTGTCTGAAAGAAGAGATACAGTGAAAAATCCAAGATTTACGCAAATTTTGATTTGCATGAATTCCTGATTTGATTATATCATCTAAACCCATTTCGAAAACAATGGTTTTTAAAACAAAAACTAGAACTTTTAGTTGCGTATTAAGGTTGTAATTATGGGATGAATGGGAAACGGGTTATAGCGATTTTCCGGTGATCGAGCAAGAATAGGACTTGGGGATCGTCGCAGTGGGTGATGGGATGATCAATAATCATAGTAAAAATATGAAAGGAATCTTTAATTCGTTGTGGATGATGGTTTGAATCGAATTAGGGTTTAAGCCTTGTGTTTGGATGGTTGTAGTCGCGAGGAAATCTCGCTGTCGACACTGCGATGCAGGCGATCGCACCTGGAGGGTCGAGTTCGTGGTGGGTCGAAGCACCTTCGGCCAGAATGGCGTGGGTTCTGGTGGTGTGTAGCGGCGAGGCGGAAGGGTTTTCCGATGAGCATGTGGTTCCATGAAGTAATATTTGGTTCGAATTTCGCTCGATTTTGATTTCATAGCAGTTTCGTGTTTGTGGGTGTCCGAATCGATGCTGGAGGTCATCGTGGGAATTCGGGTGGCGTCGTCGTCGATCGGCGATGGTCGACGTGCTTGTGCACGTATACGTGCAAACGTATATATCTGGGTTCGAAGATTTTGGGGAAGAAGGTAAGAATCTCGGAGGGGAGCGCGTGATTTTGATCGATTTTCTCGAAGCATTCGAGTAATCGTCTTAGGGAAAAGAAAATTTTGGGTTGGATCGGAGTTAAGCTCGGGTAGAACGAGTTTCTGCTCGGGTTATTGGTTTGATACAGGAAATGGTTTTAAAACTGAAAGAAAATCAAAGTTATTGAAAACAAATTTTGTTAAAACCAAGTTTCTTTTTATATTGGATGTTATCTAAGTTTTTAAAATTGGTTACAAGGTTTTTAAATAAATTGTTTTAATTAACCAAGTTTTAAAATGGTTTAAAATATAAGTATAACTTTTATTTTGAAAGTTTATTTTAAATAAACTTAATAATATAAAGAATGTGTTGATGGTTAATTAACTTTTAAAGTTTAAGTTAATATATTTGTTAAAGGAAATTAATTACTTGAAGTGAATTACTTAATAAAAGTAATTAAGGTAAATTTGTTAATAATTTAAGTTTGATTAATAAAGTAATTAATGAATAATTAATTTAAGGATAATTAATTACTTAAAAAGAATTACTTAATGAAAGTAATTAAGGATGGATAATTGATGATTAAAGATTGATTTAATCAAGTGTTTAAAGGTTAATTAATTAAGGATAATGAATTAATGTAATTGGGGTAATTAAATAAAGAAGTAATTAATTAATTAAAGGTTAGTTAATTAATAAAAGTGATTGATTAATGGTAAAAGTTGATTTCGTAATTAGGAATAATTACTTATTTTGAATTAATTAGGATTAATTAATTAAATGATAATTAATTAAGATTAATTCTTTTATAATTAAAGGTTAATTAATTCATTAATTAAGGTTAAGTAATAAATAATTAAAGGATAATTAGTTAACATAAACTGTAATTAATTAATGTTAATCAACCAGAATTAGCGATTAATCTAGTTTCAATCAATCAGATGATCAATTAACCTTATTTATGGATGATTGTATTCTATTGAATGCTGTGAATTGTTTTGTCATCTCTGATGTATGATGCTTTGTGATTTGAATTGTTTTAATTCAAGCTGTGATGAATGTAATTTATTTATCTATAATGCATTTATATTATCTATTTATGATTCTGTGTATATAGATAAGCGTTATAGGATTATACCGCTTATTGATATTGCTGTGATTGTATTGTAATGATTGACGATGTTGCACTATTGGGTAAAACCCCTGGACTACACTATACACACACAAATATGGATTGCACGTGGAAATTGGTTAAGTCACGGATTTTTGAAATAATTATAAAATTGAATTTTTGAATCCAAATGGTTTTGGAAATGGATTGGGTTTAAAGTGAAAAGCTTTTGAAAAGGAATTTCAAAGATAAAAGTTATTTTTGAATAACTTGATTTAGTTTTGAAATTTGATTTAAATTTGAATTCAAAATTTGAAATTGAGTTCTATGTTGAGAATTTATGATTTAAAAAGGTTATACAAGTTTATATAGATTTTAAACCATTTTTAAAGTGTTGTTTTGGGAATTTGAATTTAACACAAAGATTTTAACTTGTATAAATGAAATCGGATTTTTTTCGAAATGAAAACTATTTGTTTTCAAATAATAAAAGCTTTCATATAAGGAAGGAATTTCCAATTTGTATTAAAGAGATTTCAAATTTGAAATGAAATGGTTTTTGAAGTTATGAACGAATCATTGGAAATGGTTTTGAAAGCTATGGATTAAATCTTTGATTTAAAGATTGGATGAATTAATCCAATTTGAAAGGGAAATTGTTTTGAAAGGCTATGTATGAATCTTTCTTAAAGATTGGTATACTTTGTTTTCAAATTGAAAAGGGGTCTTGAAAGGGTAACCTTTCTATAAAAAATTTGAAAGGAGAATTGTTTTGAAAAAGCTATGAATGAATCTTGGTGAAAGATTGGTAAACTTTGTGAAGTGAATCTTTTCGTTTAAAAGATTTGGAAATGGTAATTTGTTTAAACCAATTGAAAGAAAGGTTTTGGATAATAAGTTGTGACTTAACTGAGATCCCAATATCCATATGTTTTTAAATATTGCCCTCACTATTCGGTTTAGCCGGGAGATGACCTTTGTGTCATATAACCCATTCCGAATAGTGATACGACGAAATGGATAGCATTCGAAGACGGTGGTGAAGACCAGGTGTCTTCGAGAACGATAGGATAACATGTCGAATTACTCTGCACTGAATAGCTATGGTATAGAGATCTCCATATGTAATGGGGAGTCCGATCGGGATCGGGGATACCCGGATTGCAAGGGCTTCTTTGAAAGTACCTTCGGTTCTGTTCGAACCCGGAACAGACTTGTATGGATGTGTCTGACATTACACTTTGAAATGTAAAGCTGGTTTCTATCAAATACATTTCTGTTTGGTGACGGAGATTTATTCTCTTAGCTTAACACCCTTCTCTGAGACGTACGAGCTTAGAGGTTATGTAGTTGATGGTTACTAGTGATACATTCCCAATTTGATAATGTGGCATACGAAATGCTGCTGATCATTTGTTGATCGAAGCATGACTTTGTGAAAAAGCGTAGCTTTGTGGACGAGACTGCATCAGGACCTCACACCCCGGAAATGGTCGAAACAGGAAAGATGCAGCAAGGTTTTTAGGGGTCACGCCCCTAGGGTATGTCCATTTCCTTCTAAATAAAAGGTAATATCATGGTATGGAACCCGGATATTTAACCTATGTGGTTGCTACAAACTTATTGTTTTGAGGTTGTTGGTTGAGAGGCGCCTCGGATAAAGGTCGGTAACGACCGGGGATGACATACTTGTGTGGTAGTTACCTATGTTACAGCCTGGTTCAACGGTGAGGTAGCGTCGGCCTTGTGTTAGTAGAGATCCGATTAGGTTCTCGGGGGCGTCCTTCCAGAGGCGTACCCATTCGGTGTAGGAAGTTCATTTGCCTGATCATTTGTTGGAAATCCAAAGAAACAATACGCGTCCTGTACGGTTTTAGTTGTATAACCTGCCATGGAATGTGGCGGTAACCTGTTATTGAACATGTAAGCTATGGTAGGCATACGACGAAATGTGATATGTTGGCTAAGATTAATATTATACTTTCGAAATATTTTCTGCACTATGCACTAATAATAATATCAAATGGTTTTCGCGTATCAAGCATTTTTGACTGTCATAAGGAGAAATCTCCTCTAAGTGTGCGCTTGCATTGTGTGTGTGGCGGGATGCCTTATGGCAGTTTCATTTTCCAGAAAGCATGAACGGAATTCTCTTTATAAATTGTTTTGTGCAAACAATTGTTTTTGTTTACTCATACCAGTCTCATGACTGACCCGGAGTTTATTGTTCCCTTCCTAAACTCTGGGTGCCCATAATTTTCCACACGGGCAGCCTAGAAGCAGGTTATTCATGTTTTGGAGCTAGCTTAGATTCGAAAGTTTTTTTAGAAGCTGTCAGATTTTGGAAAGCTTTTGGATTTAGAAATCTTTCGAAGCGCTTGGAGTTTTGGAGTTTCTGAAGACCTTATCAAAGTGAAGTATGTTGGAAACTTTTTGAAGTCTCTGTTGTTCCGCTGTGGAGTGGTTGTTTTATTGTTGTGTCTTTTGTGTATCACTCTGATATTGGTGATCGATGTTGTAATGGATATTGTATCAAAGTTGTATCTGTGTTGTGATCAATGATATTCATTTTGTTTCCGCTGTTTATTTTCATCTAATGTCGTTATAAGCTCCGACGATACGGATTTCGATGTCGTTTGTCGGGCATCGAGTTTGGGTCGTCACAAGCTATTTTCCACTATATCCCTACTTTATCTCCATTGTAATCTTTTAGTGCTATGGAACCGCTTCCACGTTCAGGTTTACATAATTTATTTCTATCCAAAATTAGTACTTTATTATAAGGAAAAATATACATACATTTTCTTTCTAATATTGGTATTTCATTACAAATGTATACGCAATTTTTCTTTTTAAAACATGTATTATTACAAACATATAAAATGTTTTTTCTTTTTAAAATTGGTAAATCAAGTGAATTACTTATCATAAATAAACTTTATTTTTGCTAAGAATAAAGTTAACAATAAGTAATTAATATAGTAGTTTGTAATTTTGAAAAGTAAAGAATATTCTCGGTTAATACGTTTTGTGAAAATATTAAATTGTAATTACGTACATTCATAATTTAAATTAATTAATGTATAAAAAAACATACCACTTTTTATTAGATTTTTCTTCTTTTGTATTTTATTATCTTTCTAAGGTAGTTGTTAATTATTTTTGAGAAGTTCATATTATAAATTAAAATTATAGAGGTATGAAACAATGGTTTAAAAATAATGTTATAATTTACATAATTAAAATAACAATATGCTTTATGTTTCTTTTAAACAGTGTTTCTTTTAGTCATTAATTTATTTAAATATTTTGTATCACTTTGGTAATATAATGTTTAAAAGTATATTGATCCATTAGTATTACACTTCCACTTTTAAGTAATTTTGTTATTCTCTCAACCAATATATGAAATTCAACATGTGTATCATTTATCTTTTAAACAAATATACTAAAAGCTAAATGTTAAACTTGAAATCTATTTACATACATAGTTATGCATTGAAATTTATAACAATATTAATTTTTGAATTAATTAAGAATACTAACTTTAATTTATTTTCTTAACAAATATTAAATGCTAAAAAATAATATGTCAGTATCCAAATCTTTATTATCTACAAAAATGACAATTTAACTTTTAAACAAATATAAAATACATAAATCATGTAACAAGAGTTACATACTTAGAAATAATAAGTTAAATACACAACTCAATTATTTTAACAAATGCACTGTATATAATTTAGTTCTTTAATAATATTTATACAATTTTTTTCTAAAACATACGTTATACACTAATGATAATACATGCTCACATCATTTACTAATCATCAAACATCCTTTAAAGAAAACATCATATCAAACCAAATGGACTACTGCAAGAATATCATAAAAGCAACTGCTACTTTTGTCACCATTTCAACATACTTGTTTCTTCAACAATATTTCAAACTAATATTTCTTTGCAGCACCAGTTAAACTTCTGAAAATGGCAATGAAATTACGGAGGGTGGCAACCTATAGCCGAAAAGATTAATTCTTCAGCAATACATGATAAAGGAAACTTCTTTATACATATACACATCGCGAGTCGTGATTCCACTGGCATATTTGACAAGTAGTGTTTTTGTACAACTTCCGAAAATATCTGAAGACTAGTTTGGAACAACCGGTGATGAACCCAAGTCACAATGTCAGTGATTGTGAATCAGTCTTCATGGAATATATTATATCTGAGTTTAGAAGGCGAGTTTTGAAAGCTGCAGAGAAGATGTTAGAGACTGAAAGTTTAGGCCCTACTTCTATGACTCAATTCATAACTAGTTTCCCAAGTTTATTATGGACCAACTATACAATCTTTATTCTTTTAGAAACTATTTCATTTCATAACCAATTTCTTAAGTTTATTTTATGGACCTACCATACAATCTTATATTCTTTTAGGATCTAGCTTTATCCTGTTCAACTTCAAGTAACCTTTGTTTCAACCCCTGAAAATGCATTTTTACTTTGCCAAGATTTCCGTTTAAATATCGTTATTATAATTATTGCAAAAGTTCTACTAATTCTCTTCATTATCATTATACATTTAAAGATCAAGAATTAATGATGTCTAAAATTATTCATGAATTTTTTTAGGTTTTTAGCATATTATTTCACATTCCAATCTATATGTTTAATTTAATTAAGTGGTCTAAAATTTGAATCATTAAAAATAAATCCAATTAACCAAATATTCTTGGTTTAATAAGTCCTAACAAATGACAATTCAATGTATTATGTATATCACGCTTATATTGACAAAAATTGGAAAAGCAATATTTCATTCTTAGTCCATATAATTTAAAATTTTCATGATTATATACAAAATTATCTTTAGTTCTCTTACATTATTCTACATTCAAGTTTACGTTATCTATTTCTTGATAAATTAGTATTATATTACGAGGAAAAACACACATACGTTTTCTTTCTAAATTCGGATTTCATTACAAACAGCAAAGAGCTTGAAGGCCTCAAGAAAAGGAGAAGATGCCCGATATACTACATGAGAAGTATTCCTAATAAAAGCGGAGCACCCTCATCACCACTCTTTCGAAGACCGAGGCCCTCCACAATTTTTTCTTTCGAAAACATATATTATTACTAACATATACAACGTGTTTTCTTTTTAAAATGGATAAATCAAGCGAATTCTTTAGCAGTGATAAAACTTATTTTTGTTAATAATGACATTAATTAATAATTAGTGATGAATGCTATATAGTTTGTAATTTTAAAAAATAATGAATATTTTTAGTTAATACATTTTTGTGAAATTATTAAATTTTAGTTATATGTGTGTGTGCATATTCGTCATTTACGTTAATTAATGGATAAAAATATACAAATTTTGATTATAATTTTAATTTAAACCATTATTTCATACCTTGATAATTTTAATTTATAATTAAAAATTTACATACATAGTTATTTTATATGTTGAAGATTACAAAAATGTTAATTTTAAAATTAATTAAAAATACTAACTTTCATTTATTTTCCTAACAAATATTAAAGCTAAAAAATAATAAGTCGTTATCTGGATCATTATTGTCTTCAAAATGACAATTTAATTTTTATACAAATATATCATATAATAGTAAAACAGAAGAATTTTGTAACATTCCCTACTTGGAGGCCCAAAACTAATGGATACGGATGCTGCAGTCATCCATTGTTATTATTCCTCGGCAACCAAATACGCTGACATTAGATATATTGATATACAAAACATACCGCCATGTGCAAGGCACGGCTTATACGATCACGTCATTTACTAATCATTAAACACCCTTTAAAAGAAAACATCATATCAAACCAAATGGACTTCTATAAGAATATCATAGTGGCAGCTGCTACTCTTGTCACCATTATTTCAACTTGTTTCTTCAACAATATTCAAACTAATTTTTTTGCAGCAATGGTTAAACTTCTGAAAATGGCAATGAAATTACAGAAGGTGGCTGATTCTTCAGCAATATATATATCATAAAGGAAACTTCTTTATACATGTATACCTGATGGAAAGCGTATCATGATCCCACTGGCATATTTGACAAGCATTGTTTTTGTACAACTTCTGAAAATGTCTAAAGACGAGTTCGGAATCACCAGTGATGAACCCAAATCACATTGCCCTGTGATTGTGAATCTACATGGAGTACATTATATCTGTGGTTAGAAGGCGAGGGTCTAAAGCTGCAGAGAAGATGTAAGAGACTCAGAGTTTTGGCCTAGTTCTATGATTCATTTCATAACTAGGTTCTCAAGTTTATTTTATGGACCTACTATATAATCTTATTTTCTCTTAGAAACCATTTCATTTCATACACAATTTCTCTCAAGTTTATTTTATGAACCTAACGTACAATCTTATATTCTTTTAGGATATAGTTTTATCTCATTCAACTTCAAGTAACCTCTCTTTCTACCGTTGAAAGTGCTTTTTACTTTGACAAGGTTCCAGTTTAGATTACAGACACTACTGTTGCAATGCAATTTTCTTCTATTCTACTAATGCAAATCAAACCATCCAGTTTTACGTATTGAAAATCAATCATAATCAAATAACTCAATTCCAATAGCTCTGCAACTAAACCTAATAACCATAAGCAGTCCAACAATAATAATAAAAAAACACAACCTTAACGTCTTTAAATCAGACACAACCTATGTCCTCACAACTTTAAAAGCTTACATTTTTATGCAGAGAAAAGGAAACATGAATGTGCACATTGATTGTGTTTCATGGTACTCTACAATTCTTTTAGTTAAAAACACAAGGGCACCTTAAAAGTTAAAATTTCAGAAGAAAAGAAAAAGGAAAAAAAAAAGACATCGTATTTATTATAACTATTATAAAAAATGTACAAACTCAAAAACTAACCTTCAAATCCCATTTTTGGACATTATTAAAGAAATATTAGCGTCGTCATAAACTAACCATCAAATGCCACAGGGATGCAGGCATTATTGTCACATTCATGTATTGAGCTTAGTACCTTCTTAACCATTTTCTAAATCTATCTATATTTAGTCAAAACTACAGAGTCCATTTTGACAACAATTCAATGGAAAGCATAAGAAAATAG
This sequence comes from Allium cepa, assembly GCA_030765085.1. NCBI lineage: Eukaryota > Viridiplantae > Streptophyta > Magnoliopsida > Asparagales > Amaryllidaceae > Allium > Allium cepa. The sequence continues at coordinate 623,602,073 of CM060942.1, forward strand.
TAAATAAAGATGCCAGCTTTAACGATATTCAATTATTTTGAACACAAAATTGCAACTAAATACGTAGATTTTTAACTAATTTTTTAGTACAAACTTGCAACCTAAAACAAAAAACGCAACGTAATTCCACTTGTACTGATTTTACTCAGTTCGCCAAGGAAAATAGCAGAGTGGGAAATAGATGTTTCATAACAATCCCCTTTTTTCCTTACAATTTGTGTCAAACTAAATGCCATTTCCAGCTAAAGCAAAGAAACAAAGGCAGCTTCATGGAAAAAATAACCACCCCACCCACAACTAACAAACAACAAAAAGCATGATAGCTTCAAGACATAAACACAGATGATACATTAACAATGGAAGCTCAAAACAAAAAACACTACAGTTTCTTATGCATAGAGAGACAAAACATTAACAGTAAAGCTTACCTGAGAGCATTGCAGGTGTTGAAAGAGTGTCATTTGAGCAACTGAAAAAAATTCAGGTTATTCACAAGCATTTTTGTCCATCTGTGGGTCCAAAGGGAACTCACGCATGATCTCTCCCAACTTAGTCAAATTTTCATCAATGTCTTAAGCTCCCAAATAATGCTATACCTCCTAAGCCCTCTTCAAAATTTAGGTGTCGGAGGGTCCATTAAGTCATTATGGACCAAGTCGTCGATACCAAGTTTCTTCAAGATCATCACCGCACATATCAAATAACTAAAATAAATTTGAGTGATACCAAGAAAATAATCAAAGCATTAGTGAAAACTTGAGTTTGTGAACAGAGAAGTCGTGATGCAAGCCAAAAGAAGACAACTGTAATTAGATATCGAATAACTAAAATGCAATCATAATAAATTCAGACTGTAGAAGTAGGGGGTAGAGTATCAAACAAAGGAATATTATGTTATGGTGTGGAAGCTAATTTTTAATATATGGGAAAACTGTGTTTCCTTCCAGAAGCACGTAGTTTATCTTACATCCACCATAGGTTGAGCTTTTCTTTTGCCATGGATTTTTCCACAAGGACCACAATTTTTTTTTTTCAGTAACATTGCATGTGCATAGTGATATTACACTTTGTATATGAGCTAAAATCAAATTTGATGATACCCGCTACATTTGGTATGTACACGTTACATCGCACGGTCCATCTATTCCACTCAAACATTGTGGGGTATTGTGTATTGAGAGGGTCCAAATAACAGCAGTATCAGTTGCCACCAAAACCACCGTATGTTTATTGATGTTTAACAACCTAATAACTTGATGACTAACCAAAACTTTACTGTTACATTTGCCAATCTAGCTGACGGTTGGCTGCTATAGACCATGAATGGTAATACCACTGAAGCATTCCACATGAAAATAACCTTGAAACAGTTGACAATCATGAAGTGAAGATAGATTATGATGTTTAAAACTACCCCAATAATACCTATAAAAAGCTGAGCAGACCCCAAAGAACGACTGTTCCAGGCCCCTACTTCATTAAAGTTCAATTTTTATTAGTACATACTAGTGTAAATCGCACGTATGTGCATCTAATAGCTAGAAATATTTGCTTTTTATTTAATAAAAAAAATTATGGATGAATGTGTGCTATAAGTGCAAAAGTTTTGTTGGTCACAATATTTTTATTTCAAGCAAATTGACAGTGAAATTTTGTTGATGGGTGTTTGGTAAGGGAATGGTGACGGAGGTCGCAAAACGATGATAAGATTCTAGCATTGTAAGGCATTTTAGCATTGTAGTGCATAAGATTCTGTTGATGGATGTAGAGCATTTTCGAAATTTCAAAAAGACGCCATGGAAATCATATTCATTGAAGTCTCTTCTTTATTGATATTAGAGATTAGAGATGTAATTTCTAGTATATTGGATTTCGATAGCAAAATGTAAGTATGAAATTTTGTTTAAACTTTGATGATATAAGTTTAATATGTTTATTCTAGCATTGTTTACCAATTTTTATCAAACCGACCGTTAGAGAGGTTTGTTTACTGTCAATAGCCAACTCTGAAGGCAAAAAAACACTGCCACATGTTCCTTTTTATTTCCCCTATGCTTATTCTTCGCTTCCATTTTCGTCGGTACAGCCTACAAAATCCTAAACAAGAAGAAATTCGTCTCCCTGCCTCTGACTTCGACCAAACAGCCGCCGCACCACGCCGCAGTCAACATCAACGGCCGCACCACCTGTTGCCATTACTCGTCTACGGGCCTGACACAGAGCAGTCTACAGCCTGCTCCCATCTTCAATCTGAAAGAAGAAAGATAAGCCATTTATTATTGTTTTAAATGTAATCGAATATAAAATTCATATTAATATTTTCAAGTCCTAGTCAATGAACTGAGAGTTATCTCATTTTGTTATATGACATATCAATTTTTTATTGTTCATTGTTGTAGAATGGAATTAATATGTTTTAGTTTATGAGATATAAAATATGAATATTGTTTACTGTTGTAAAAAAACTATAAAAGTAGATGACGTTCATTGTAATTACTAGCAGTATTTTCAATCCTTAAAAGAAAAATCAAATTGATGTATGAATTGTTTTAAATTAGTTTAGCAATTCATTTTCTTGCAAATTTTAAAGGTTTTATTTACAATCCATATAAAAATGAATTAACTTTTAAGAACTGAATTAATTTGTAAATGTCTTTTTATATAGCTAATTTAATAATTAAGGCAGTCAAAATTAATAGTATATATAGTTTCAGAACATATCTATTTTTTTCTTTAACATTTTATTTTGGGTGTGTTTTGTTATATAGGTGACCTTAAGGAGAAAATTATAGTAGTATTTTTGACTTTTTTTCGCTTTGAGCAACTCAAAGGTTGGAGCTTGCTCTGATGGCTCAAGATTGAATATCTCAGTCGCAACACTTATCTACTATAACACAATGCAAAACAGAACTATGTATTAAATTAATTTTATACTCTTGCGACAGCCATATCCCTAGCCGCAACTATGAGTCTGGCGTTGCCCACTCGATCTTCATGTCGATCATCCAATTCAATTTTTGCTTCAGCTCGGTGCCTCAGTTTCATTCATCCAAACCCTAGCCTTAATTTCCCACAACATTGTAGCTTGCCAGCGGTTTCGACTTCGGTGAAGCAATTTCTTGATTGGAGGTTCTCAGTTAGCTATCATGCTTCTGTGCAATCATCTGCTACTATTTCTGAATTGTTTATGAGGACTTTCCCTAAAACCAGTATCAGTGAGTTTATTTTTATAGCTCTTTGAGTTATTTGGCAGATCACTTAATTGCTTTGGTAGTGTTAATAAAAACTTATTTTGTTTTGAAAGATAATTTAAATAAACATGTAATTTTGGGTATGGAGCTCTGTAGTTTTTGAGTTCTTTGCCAGCGTAAGAAATTGTGTTCCAAGCTTCCAGTCTCAATATTGGCAGACAGGGATACCCCAAGAACAATGTAGTTGCACTTGTTCTTGATGATGAATGTCATGGTTGAAAGCTTGAAATTTCCGATAAAGTTCAGATTTTTCCTAATTAATAACACGTTCTTGAAGATTTGATTTAAAGATTTTTTTTCCTAATTCATTAATACATTAGAGCTACAAATAAGCTCAAAATTAAGAGTATATCGAACATTCTTGATACATATGTGTGTGTGTCTGTGGGTAGTTCGTATCAATACACTGATAGCACATCCTTAGTATCAAGTTGGTCTACATTTTCAATCCTTAATATAATTGGATTTACACAGTTTCAATTATTTTCATTTTTTTTAAAATGCACTTAATTTTTCATCAAATTAATAATAAAGAAAAAAAATTATACAAATACGTTTTTCTTTGATATCAAATATCACAACGGTCGGTTTCCCCACCTTTGTGCGGTTATACTAGTTTATTGTATACTATTTTAGAGCAAATAATAAAATAAAATTTTATTACAATCGAAAGTTTTTAGGACGTTTATTGCGGAAAAAAGATAAAACTCGAGAGCACATCATGAATTTCATGTTTTCTTCCTAAGAATTGGTTCTTTTTCTCATCCTAATTTTTTTATTAGTGTGAAATCGTCCATAAAAGTATTAACATAAATAATAAAAGACCAAATTTCCATCTTACTCAGGCCAATTTTGAGGACCAACCCTGCCTATGAACTTCTACCAGTGATGGGAGATATTAATACAAAAAACAAATAATCGTTCTGGGAAAAAACGCAGAATTTGACATTAGAGCTGATGTATGTGTAAACCACATGATTGTATACATAAAAACATCGGATGCTATCTATTAATCTAATACTGGAAGACAGAGAATTTAAGTTGGCTTTTATTTTAATGATTAATTAATTAGATAAGTTGGATATGAGTACAGAATAAAAACAAAAGAAGAAGAAAGCTGCTAAATGTATTCGTTCAAATTTCAAAACCAGTTTTGTCACAAAGAATGTCCTGTATGCAGGGGCGAAGCCACAGGATTATTTGAGAGGGATCGAAAATTTTGTGCCAAATAATCCTACATGTTCAGCAAAAAGTTAATAATGACCAGCACATATTAATTGTAATTTTGCACTCCATTATGACTTGAAATGAAGCTGAATATCTCAAATGTATGGATGTTAATTGGTCAACTGAACGCTAATATGTTTAAATTCTATTATGTAAGAGATTTACAAGAATTTGAACTGAAAGGGATATTTTTTGAAGTGTGTTGAAGTGTTTCAAAGAGTCGAACAATGTCGGAATTTTAGTAAAAAATCTTCTAATAAATTAAACGAACACAATTTCAAGCATTTTTTTTTAAAATTTTTGAATGAAACGCGACAAATAATTTATTTACTCCGGAACTTCGGCGATTAAAAAAACTCACATTCAGATTGGGGAAAATTAACATATCAGAATTGTTGGGGATTCATGTGAAGTTTCAGTTACTTATCCAAATTTTTGTGCCTAGACATAGCAATCCATATTCAATAATTGTACACAAGATCCAGTGAAAACTCAATAAATTGTTGCAGTCTTAAATTTTAGAACAGCACGGAATCAGTGGATCTAAAACATTAGAGAACAGTTATAGTTAAATATCGATTCAAAGTAATCAGGCTTATCGTATATTAAAATGCCACAGAAGTTAACATACGAGATTTTATTTATTAATTAATTGTTGTTATTTGTTTGGCAATGGAAGGTGTGAATAATAGAAATGGAAATTTATATAAAACCTCCTATTTTAAAATATTTTGATAGGGGTTAATTACATAACTGTCCAGTATCCTTCGCTGCTGCCTACATGAAATCTTATGCCACACATCGAAATCAACTCCAGATAATGATGTTATAGGCAGTTCTGCCTCTATTCAGTAACATCTAGAACCAATGCAATGTTCAGAGAGAGGGCGAAGTGGGTGTTTTTTTTACTTCAGTGAGAATTTGGTGAGTAAATATACAAAAATAAACTTACCCATTTCTCTATAAGAGACACACCTAAAAACCAGCTGATGCTTGAATAGTTATAATAATATCATAGTACATCATTGTATACCAATGCGTATGAACAAGATGATTTCAATTTCAAACAAAAATTTTGAAGCATGCTTGAGACTAGCAGCATGTAAAAAAAAAAAATCTTTCTTTTTTGCAGTTTGAAGTAGTGATGAGACTGAATTCTAAGTCAAAGCTCAAATTTTGAAATTGCACTATAAATCTTTTCCAAACATGACATTTTTCAAAGTTAAATGAAAAACACATATAGCCAGATCTGAAAGTTTGCACTTTATGTGTCCTCCTTGATATTAGAACTAAATTGTACTGCTATAATTCAAATGAAACCATCAAAATAGACACACTAAGGGCAACTCCAATGGTTACATTACTTACTGAATATCACAAAAATAATTTTCCAGTCGTCGAATTAAGGTTCGAAATTCAGTTGAATGTTCAGGATCCTGAACTGGGCTTGGGCGCCCAAGCCCCCCAATTGTGGGGGGCTTCAGGCGCCCATTAAATGGGCGCCTGACCCCTGGAATTCTCAGCCCACTTCAGGGCTGAATATTCAGGGGTCTGAATATTCAGCCCTGAATGGACTGGAGATGCCCTAAGGAGCAGAAAACCACTGAAAACTGTAGCATCCTCGATATTGTTTAAGCAAGCCGGTCCAGAGGGCAGCCCACCAAGCCCATGAACTGGGGCAACCCCCTAGGCTAGGGGCAACTTAAACATATTTACACTTTATGATGTGATAAATAAAATGTTTTGATAAAAGTTGAACAATTGTATTATGTTCTGGTTGTTACTGTGTGCAATTACCATCATGATTGTCTAGGTTTGAGCCTTTGCAGGGCAACAATGTTCTTTTTTTAACAATTCAGATTTTTGCCCCAAATATAAATGGGCTTTGACAACCCAATGTTTGGGCCGGCTCTGTGTTTAAGGTAGAACATTGTCACATTTCTCATACTAACAAGTAACAATGAACTGATTATAATAAGTATATTGATGCACACTAAGGAGTAGAAGACGACTGCAAACTGTAGCATCCTTAATAATGTTTAAATTTGCACATTGTCACAGTTTTCATACTAACAATGAACTAATTATAATAAGTATATCTTGTAGGCTTCTAGGATACAGAAACATGATAGTGAATCAATGTTCATCTCGCACACTCAACCAGGTTTATATTCTCACAAATGTGCAAAACAATTGGTGTTTCATAATAATGTGTGTACTGAGGTTACTACAACATAAAAACAACTACAGGATAATGAGTATATGCTGATTTAGAACAGCACAATTGTGATCGAATTTTTTTGCAAAAGAAAGTAAAATCCACCTTTTTCAAACTGAATCTCGACAAGGGTCCAACTCCTATAGTCAAGCAGAATGAATAGGTGTCCTTCTTCATCTCTATTGTTAAAGTCGCCATCTACAGAATCTGTATCCTGTAACTAGAACAGTTAAATGGATCGAAAATTATAAATAAAAAGCAAAGTACGTCGCCTTGATCCGCATCAGAAGTCATGTTGGTTGAATTTGATTCGGGGCAGTTAGGGTTTTGAATACGAAGCCGTCCCTTTGTGTTCGGGTGTAAGAATTGAGAAAGCAAAACCTAAAAATTAAAGTTCATGTATAGCAAAAACGTAAAATCATTGAGAATGGAAGGAGGAAGCCAAAACGTCAGAAACAGTTGTAAAATGTCCGACTTGCCGGATTCGAACCAGCGACCTAAGGATCCATCTGCGTTACCACTACAGTCCTCCGCTCTGCCAACTGAGCTAAAGTCGGTTTTGTATAAGTTGTAAAACAATCTATTTAAATAAAAAAAAAGTATTCAATAACAGCACATGCTTTTTGATATACTTTAATCTCTTTGGCTATTTGATACAAAAGAGCATGGACGTTAACGTTAAAAGTATGAAGCCCAATTTGGTGCATGTTATCAATTGTGCAAGTATATGCAAAGTATGCTAAATGTATCAAGTTGTTTGATTTACTATTTAATTGGTTCAATATTATACACATACAAACCTAAAATTGAAGACAAGCATTATATTTATGGACAATGCTAAACTTTGATTTACAATGTTCCTTTTCAAAGAAGAAACTATAATAGGACGTTGGGGTGTACAACATTCATAGAAGCTGTCTCTATGTGCTTTATGATAAGAGAATGGTAATTCTTTGTAACTAGTGCATCAAGACAAAGCTACATGCAACTCTTTGTGACTTGATGTTGGTATCCCTAAATTTAGATAACTATGTTGATGTTTGTTAATAACCGTGCATTAAAAAAATTGCTTTGAACTTTGAATATAGCAGTTGACTAATGCAAATGTTTGGATCAAATATGCGCAAACATGTTAAATGAACCTTTATGAGATTTTCCTTTGCAAGGAAAATCAAATCTTTATTTGTAGGTTAACTTCAAATTTTGTAAGATAAATGATAAAATCTCAACAAGCAACTTAGTAATAAACAACATTTAAAGTAAAATAACTGAGAAAAATAATAATAATTATACAAAAGAATTTTATAGTGGTTTGATCAACGTGATCTATGTCCATTTTGTATGTATTATTGGATTTATTAGAGAGCATTTGATTACAGGTTGTCATTGAAGCAACGAAAAATAGTATCTACTATTTTGGAGAGTTGGAGAAAAAGGGCAGCGTGAGCCTTTTGATTAAAAAATGTTGACTTTTTCCTCTATTGAAGGTTGCTTGTATTTATAGGCATAAAGCACTTCCGAAATTATCTCAGATATGCAAAAAAGTGAGGAATTTGAATTTTTTTGAATATCTAGATAGGTTTCGTGGAATTTGTTACAGAAAGAAACGATCATTCATGAACTCGTTTTAGTTAAGATGGCTTTGACGCATTCAGGTGTTGATGAGGAAAACTCATACGCATGATTAGTCAAAGTTGGACGCGGCCAGGTCTTCGGCTACGGTTGATCGGCTTGGTGTAGGTATGACTGAGTCCACTTTGGTTCAAGCAGCGACTTTGTGGGCTTATGGAAAGTCCCCTTCAATTAGTTCGCATATATTAGATTTGATCGATTCGTCTAGGCTTATTCGATCAATCAACATAAATCAGTTGTGACCAGTCCATGATCCTCCTACTAGCATGATGCCTTGTAGAAAAACCATTTTTTACTCTTGTTTCTTCAAAAGACCGTAACTTTTGATTTCTTTTGTGTTACGGACCCTATAACATATCAGGTAGAAACTCTTTCAAAGATTTATATCTTTGGTGCTTAAAAGCCAGCACAACCCAGTTTTAAGCCTAAAGAAGATTGCCCAAAGGCCTCTTAGAGGTTTAGAATTTCTATCTTTAATTTTGTGTAGTTGTTTGTTTGTATAACATCAATCTCCCAAAGTTCAATTTGAGTGAACAAAACAAACTTCTAACAAAAATTAGCACAAAGTTTGAGCGATCATTGAATCATGTAGTTTACTTAAACCTAGTTTTTTTTCGATCTTCAAATAGTCTTCAACTCTTGTACTTTCTTAGGGTATTTAACCAAGCGAGAACGTATGCAAGCTACAATTGGTAATAAAGGTCTTAACTGCGTAGAAGCTCATATTGGATTAGCTTCAAATAATATTGCTAAGTAAAACTCGTTTGCGAACAACTCTCAGATAGAAAATGAATTTCACAATACTTCTTCAAAGCATGTGTTTGGTAATCAATATTTGGAAAGATCTCATACATGTGATATTGAAGTTTGAAAATCTTCACATCTTGGATTTTAATCTTGAACTTTAGATTTTATTATCTTCATAATTGCTTTTAACCAACAAAAAATCAAGTGAAAAACTATCAAAAACTGGTTCGAAGACTCATACAATATCTAGAGATAATTCTCTTTAAGTTTGATTGAAAATGATAATCAGAACCCAAAATCAACTAGGGGTCACCTTTGAAATTTTTCCACTCAATACAGCTCCTTGGACTGCTTATAAGGAGAGCTCAAACGGAGGGCACAAATATGACTCTACGCTTTAGTTTGTTATCTCCACATCCCATGGAGATAATAAGTGTTATGTAAGAGCACTCAAACATGTGTGCCATATTCAATAATCATCTCCATTAATTTCTCATTAAATTGATTGATACTTTAGTTAAGATAATTCATAGTCTAACTATTTAATTCGTAACAATTACAAAAATTATGGGGAAATTAACAAAAATTCATCGAAAATTCATATATATAATTTAAAATAGGAAAATGTATTTATTTCATGGATGAAAATTATACTAAAAATATTATACAAATTCAAAAAAAATACCTCGTTTGACGTAGTTGGAAGATTGCACATCGTAATGCAAGCTATTTCATCTTCGGAGACTTTCCTTTTCCTCCTCCTAACTTGGTTTTCAAGGCTAAGCTATAAAATTATGCTTCCTCTTAATAAAGGCTAGGATTTATTTTTCCTTTTGTATTTACAATGAGAGATTATGTCATTATCTATAACTTCTCCAAGGCCGTAGAATATCCAGCTTTTCCCTTTATTTTCCTCACTTATCGTATGTGATAAACCTGTTATGATATATTAGTTTGAAAAATGCATATATTGATCAAAAATAATTTTATATGGCTAACCATTATTTTTAAATAATTATATAATTATCGATCCATGTATTATTATTTCATCAAATATTTAATTATTTATTTAACCAGTTAATCAAGTAAATTAATAATCTTTATATATTATTTAATTTGATTTTAAGGCGTCCAAAATTAAATAAAACCATAGGTATAACATTTATATTGATTTTCTTCATTTTAATTTATATATTTATGAATTAATTTGATAAAGTTATATACATAAATATGTTGGTAAATACTATTATTTGACTTGTGCGTGTAACTCATCGCTCAATAATATTTAAACGTCTTAGATTAAAGTCTATGTGGACTTTGCTGAAGCACATTAGTGGATACGGGTTGAATTTATTATAGATCATCTAGGCGGGGATTTAACTTTTAATCTTTTTAAACTGTACCCTTAAGCAACGGTATATTGTATATGCTATGTCTTTTCGTCGCCACTATGTCATCAAGATATCTAGAGCTTAGTCTACAATCAAACTTTATTAATGTCCCTGGTTAATTGTGAAATTCAAACTTATAAGTCATTCGATTTAATTTGATAACATTTACCGATTAACCTTGTTTCATTGTTAGAGACTTTGATTTACAATTGACTACCAATTGCGGTAACATTAAAACCTATATCGAAGGAGACGAATTCCGTATTTAATAGCATTTCACTTCATATGTTTTTAACTAATACTCAACTATAACAATAACATGATCCTAATTGATATGTGATTGATCATAATCAATTTAAAATATTATTCATATTATATTCACTGTATTCTCAGATTGCAAGACTACTACACATCATGATGTGAGATCTTCTATTTGACTTGGACATAATTAACCAACAGAAGACTGTCACTAAGTCACTCTATCATTATTCCAAATAAGTATAATTATGTAATTCATTCAGTGGTGTCCTCAATCATCATGAGTAAATCACTCAAAAGAAGAACATTACATATGTCTTACTAGATGTATCAATACCCTATTCTCGATACATCTTGACCAGAAATCTTTAAGGATAAGTATTTATTCATAAGACTCAATAATCATGGTTCTGAACACATTCACAACTGCGCTAACCAAATATATTTTCCTACGGATTTTCTATTTGTATATACTTAATGTATTTGAAAAATTACTTATATCACATGTAACAACACATATTAGTGAAAACAAAATCAAAAACATACTTTTATTTTAGATAAGATTCTTTTACAAGAGTTAAAATTATGTAATAAGTCACATGGTTGCTCCTAGGGTGCCCCATTAACTTTATCATCTTCTATATAAGGCATGTTGGATTGTTCGACAAATATACAGATGTATAGAATTAAAGTGGGATCTTAAGTAAAGAATACTTAAAATATGTTTTAGTTATACTTTACTGTTATGCAAGGGAGGTTTTCTCCTAATAGATAAAATCAATTATTAACTGTTAAAACGTGTTATTAGCATGAATACAAAGGTACATGTTTACCTATCTCATATAATATAATCACTGGTATATTACATATCAGTTATTTAGTTTTATCTATACTGTAAAGTAATAACTTTTATTCCTAAAAAATAACTTAAAATCCTAGAAGAAATCATATAGAATTTTATTTATACTGCAAACTAAAAGTTGCTATCCTAAATTTATAAACTAACATCCCAAAAGAGACATTATTATGTTTTTGATTTTCCTAAATTTCTTTTCTCAAAGAAATAACACTATCTCTCTTGAAGGGAAATTGTATAACACCATAAAGTAATGAGTACAAATAACTTTTATTATTGTACCTAACTTTACATACTACAATTAACATTTATTTGTTGCGTGTTATACATTTATTATAATACTTCAGAAGTAAAAATATCTTCAAAGGAGATACGTATGTATGTATGTATGTATGTATGTATCCATGTATGTCTGTATAACACTTCAAAAGTGGCGGCAGTAATATATCTCTTGCGTAAATATTATATGTTGATATAACGCTCCATAAATAGTTATAATTTATCTCTAGAAGGGAAATTAATACTAATATTATGTCTAGAAATAGTGATTTTTATTTCTACCACTTTTATTATTGCATCTAACTGTTATTATTTTATTTAATATGTAATATAACACTTCAAAAATAGTAATAACATATATCTCTAGAATAGATATTGTGTAGTATTGCAGAAGCAGTGGCTATAAAATATTTTATAGAAAGATATTGTATATTGATATGAAACTCTAGAATTATTGCTTATATAATTTTCTTCCAAAACCCAGATAACCAAGATATTAACAGAGTTAAGGGTATTCCTTAGGGGCAATTATGTAGTCTGAGTATATAACTTAACTCTTGTAGCAAATCCTGTTCGAAATAAAGCATGCTTTTAGTTTTTTCCTTTTGTATGTACTTTATATTAGGGTATAATCAATGTTTCAAATAAATTAAACATATAAAAGTAGAAAATGCTTAGAAAAAGCATATATTGTTTACAGTTATGAATATGTTCATAACCATGGGTATTGAATCATATAAATAAATACTTGTTTGTTCCTAGTCAAGATGTATCGAGAACAGGATATCGATATATCTGTTGAGACTAATGTATGTAATTCTCTTCATATAAATGATGGTGAATTAGTCATGGACGTTGGTGGCACCAAAGGGTTACATGCATGTTGTTTGGAACAATTACAGTCATCGGGATTTTAGTAACAACCAGCCCTTCCAAACACCCTTATTCAATGCCTAAAAACGATGTTCGAACTCCATGTCGTGCTAAGAAGGATGGACAATTGGAATGAGACAGTTTGTATGGTATTGGGATAAAAAATTTAAACGTTTACTCTTTTAGATCTCACAGCGGAAGAAATAAAACATGTATAATTAAAATAAATCACATATCTTTGCTTGAACAAATAGTGACCAAATACAGGAAATAAGCTAGCAAAATTTCCTAATAAACAAGTGAAAGGACAAATAAATATATGTTTGACTAGTACAATAAGACATAGATAGAATGATAGAAAATAAAATAACTCCAGCATGTGTATTTCGAGAAAATTTTCCACAGTTTTAGAATTGACTCAAATCAGAGAAACTAGACTACAAAATGATGAAGGGATAAATTATGAGGCTTAGAAAGGATCAAGATTGGAGACTCGATGATTTTGGGTCGGTATCGAATGGTTTTCTTATAGTCATCTGCACCACTTACTCTTATGTGACTCAATGCTTGAAGATGGAAGAGCATAAAAGCTATGATGTAACATCAATCGGCGCCCAACGATGCTGTTTAGCACGGAAAAATCTGGTTTCCATGGTTCAAGTACCTAGGATATGAAGATGTTGGCTATGCCAAAGAGCAAGGAATATGATGCCAAGACATTGGTCGAATGATTGTGATGATTGGAAAATGTGTGATTTGGCATGTTCTTATCAATTGAACACTGGATCTAGAAGTTTACTTATTCAAATTCATCCTGTCGTCTATGGTGGAGGGATTCACATATAGATAGAGAACCTTTATCATCTAGATAAGTGCTTCTTCCTCTCTTGAATTGACTTTGGCCAATCCAAGATCTAACTTTGTATCACACTCCATTTCCACTTGCTCGCGAACCATTTTACATGCCCACGAAAAACATGGTTCTTTTTCCCTACTATTTTCTCTAAATTATATTTCTACTCATTATCATTTTGTTACTGCTTTCAATTATTGTTTTTGCAGATATTGGATGCAATTAAAGTTAAAATAAATTACTAGCCAAGGAATTGCTGATCAAACATATTTGTATTTTGGGGTTACATGATGACTAATATGCTTCATTGATTGAGCTGTAGTGTTTCTTTAGTTACAATTTGCAGAATCATATAAGTAACATAATTGGCATGGCACAGTTGCACTTATACAATGAACCACATAGCATCTTTAACAAGTGTTGGGTAGTACAGGTATGAGTAATCATTAACAAGATCATATAATTGCCCCGACACTATTTAACAAATAACTGGTTTTAGTACACTCAATTTAGGATACATTCAAGTTGAAGATGACACGCACTTTTATTTTTTAGCTATAAGTTAATCGTTGCTAAATTTTACCACCATTTTGGTTTAGTATGTTTTCATTCATTTACCTTACGTGCACACAAATTAAAAATCTTTGCTTGGTTCATTTAATTATGATATGTAGTATATAATGCAGTTAAACTAGTTATATACCATATTTCTTAAAAGATTTTTTTACAAGTTCTCATTGTTGATTATTCTACCTATCCATAGGTACATAAGCTTTTCCAAAGAAATGATCCGTTGCATCAATGAAATGGTACTTTTCTTTAATCTTCATCTGTATCATAACATTTTGTTAACACAAGTTATGCAAACTTCTCTATGTACGGTTATGGATTTTATGTTAAATTTATTTTCTTGAAACTATCATATCTATACGGTTATTGATTTTATGTGAACATGGTTATTTGTTTAAAATCTTTTATATTGAATTATTTGTATATCGTATTTCATTATGTAATTAACGTGGATTTTTGAATGTGATAATTATATGAGTGATTGTTGGTTTCATACTAAAGTATGTTAATTATTATAATATAATATAAACGTTGTAAACAAAATGAAGTCGAAACTGAACAAGCTATCACAGCGAGGGAAATTTACATAAAAAATCAACAATCATTAGTAGCATTTAATAAATGCAATCAAAATATATATAGTGGCAAACAAAAAATGCTACTATAATATTTTATAGTAGTGTCAATAATACTTTTTATGGCGTTTATAATACCTCTTATTGTAACGACCCGTAAATTTTGATAATTAAATTTATGAATTTAATAAGATTTTGGTAATTAAATCTAGAATAAATAAATTTCGTAATTCGTTAATGAATTTATAACGGGAATGAAATGTAATAATGTTGATGTAAGCTAATAAATAATTACTTCAATGCAATTCCAATTAATTGAAACAATTGCAGTGTTATAATTGATTGTAAATAGTAATATTTGGTAATAAATTTAATATAAGAAAAACAAATGTAAATATTGAATTAATCAATGAATTAATAATAATGAATAGTAATTGAATAAAATCAACATTCTGTAAATAATTGTTTGGAAGTGATAACTTATTTAAATATGATTATGAGTTAGTGGCAACAATTATAATAAAGTAATCATTTATTTAGTCCATTAAATCAAAATTTGTAACCAATTGCAATGAATCTCAATTCAATGTTATATTAGTATAAATTAAGGAAATAATTGGAAATAATATTAATTCTATGTATAATATGACAATTGGTTGATTTAAAAGGAATGGAAATAAAGTTTCATCAATATATTGGAATTTAATTTATGATAATAGGATTAATTGCAATTAAATGAAATTAAATATTTAAATATTACATAAATGGAAATTTAGATGAAATCTGAGTATATTAATGTAAGAAATCATGAATCAATATTAACTTCATCCTTTTGATAATAATGGATTGAACAATGGAGTGAAAGGTCAATTAAATGGAATTATGGAAAAATTAAATTTGTAATTTCTACAATTTTTGAAATTGAAAATAAATATGGTAATTAGTGAAATAATTAATGTGAACTAACATAGAATTTGTTTTAAGTTATTATGATTGTTTAAGAAATCAAAATGATAAAATATATAAATAATAGAATTTGGATTAAAATAGTGATTTAATTTATTTAATATTAATTTATTTAATTAATTGTAAAAATAGCCATTTTGGCCACTGACTCGGATTTCAACGAAACTAGTTTCATCGGATCCATAACGGTGAATTATTATAAGATTTCAAGTTTCGTAGCGATCGGACTTGCCGTTTGATCGTGCGGGCTCGAAACGTCTAGAAATCAATGAAATTGAAATCAATTTAAAATAACTTGATTTTAGAATAAATTCTTCGTACGATGGAATTTGGACTTGAAACCTATTCCATTGCGTTTAAAATATTTAAAAACATATATTTTGATATATGGGTTGATCCAATTTCGTTCCGGAGTCGAAATAGGTCTTTTGGGCCGTATACCGTTCAATTTTCCAAACCAAATCTGGCCCATCTATTCTATTTTGTTCAACCTATATATATACCTCGTTATAAACCCTAATTGTTCCTCATTATCATTTGTCTGTACGTACAATTCCATTTTCTCCTCCTCATTTCAATGGCAGACAAACAAATTCTCACTTCCAAATTTCAAACTCTTCAAACTATATCATATTTTATATCGATCTACAGCTCTCGACGAGCGTATCTCAGATCTGTAATCCATTTTCCAAATTGAACCCCTGTCTATCCAAAAAATGATGAACTATCTTATACCGTTCATTGGCGATTTATGATCGTCGTCCGATCGGCGAATCGAAGGCACCGTTGGGTAGAGGTCGTCGAAGGGAGGACATCCATGCGAGATTTATGGCGAGTTAACGTTAGATCGTGCTATAGAATTTGGATTAGGGTTTATTAGTGGGTGGCGGTCGGCAGTTTTTGGTGCCGCATCGGTGGTCGCGAGATTGTCTGGGGAGGGCGGCAGGCCGAGCGAAGGGAGGCGAACGCTCAGGCGTGGCCGCGACGGCCATTACAATGGTGGTTGCTCATTCGAACGCGAGCGGCTTAGGGTTTCTGCTGTGCGTTTGGGAACGAAGAAGGGAGGTGACGTGGCTAAAGTTTGTGGTTCGTTTCTTTCTCTATTTTTTTATTTTTTTTATTTTGATTGTAATTGTTCTAATACACGTATTTTTCGCATACGAGGTCCGTTTTATGCGCGGTTTTCTCTGCTAGGTTCGTATTGGAATTCCGGACATTTTGACGCTTAGTTTGGGCAGATTCTGAGACTGTTTGAATTTTGGTTTTAAATTGGATTTAAATTCAAAATGTGAATGTTTTAACCCACCCACAACTTCTAAAATTTCTTATGTTTGTTAAATTGATTTATAATGTGATTAGAAATTTATTCATGACTGTTTTGCATATTTTTAACCATCATCTCAGTTAAATTAAATTTATTGAATTAAATTGTTATTTAATTTATTACTGCATATAAACTGCCAGTTAAATAGTTGTTTAATTTATTATTGAATATAAACTGCCAGTAAATACATGTTATTTATTATCTGTTCTATGTTGATGTTACTATTTGAATTGGATGATGATTGTGATAAATGATTGATGGTTGATATTGGATGAATGGATGTTTTATTTTATATTGTTATAAACTACAAATTGTTATGCACTTTATTTCATTCGAGATTGCGGATTGAAATGATATATAACCAAATTTTTATTTTAAATTACGGATTGAAATGATAAATATCTGTATCACTTGACCATATGATAGACAATTATATACAGACACCGTGGTCCATATATATAGAATATTCTGAACTGATTTCTATGGTTTTATAAAGAAAATATATGGGTTATATAATTATTGATTTTTGTAGTTATATAAATGTTATTTTATTCTTTATTTTAAGCTATGTATAATTTGTTTTAATATAAAATAAGTTTAATAATAAAGTTGATTTTATGGAAGATAATATGGTTAAGTATTCAAATTATATTGTATATAGAGTTATAATGATTTAAATAAATCAAAGTTGGAAGATAAATTGGAAATTTATTTAAAATTGAATTTATTTAAGAATTAACCTCAAATAAGTTGAGGTGAAATTTATTAAATTGGAAATTTTAAAAAGGGTATGATTATTATAAACTGATTTTTGGGGTTGAGGTGAATTAAATGAGCATTTCAAGTGTAAAGAAATGGAAGGAAATATTCAGTTATTTTCAATTTTGGATTTATTTAAATGATAATAGATTTATTTAGTAAAATATTTCAAAACTAAATAATAGAAAATTAGTTTGATATGTATATATGAAATTGCCAAACTTAGTTTTGAAATTTATGAATAGTTAAAGTTTGAAATATATTAATTTGGAATTGTTTATTCTGGGGTTCAAATCTATTTTGAAATTGATAAAATCGGCAATGGTTTATTTAGAAACTGAATTATATTGAAGTTTATGATTCGGGATTTGGTAAAAATTGAAAATTTAGAAACTCAAGTTGCGTTGAAATTGATTTATGAAATTAAAGAAGCTATTTAATTTTATAAAGTATTCTGATATTTAAACCACATAAGTGGTGGAAGTTATGAGTTTCAAGGTATTAAAATCTGGAAGCGTTATATTTCAAGTGTTTGATTTCGAAATGTATTAATTTTGGAAGTGCCTTGATTTTGGAAAAGAGATATATTTGAAATAAAATGATATTATATTGATTTGGTTTTTTATAAAAATGATATCATAATGATTTGGTTTTTGGAATGGAAAGAATATCGTATTTATATGGTTTCTAAATGGATATTTTATTCTGGTTGGAAGTATAAATTATTTTGAAATGACCGCGGTGTTATAATAACGTTTGGTTGTTGAAGAGACCGGAGTCGGAAGTTGTCATACTTTCTGCCAACTTCGAGAACCACTTTAACAACCTTGTACGCGGTGGAGATTCCAGAATGAAGTAGGATGGTGGCGACGTTCTATTAAGGTATATACGTGGACCCGACTCCCATGAGTTGGCATAAGGTGGCTAAAACAGGAGCGATTCCAGGCCAGTGAGGTAGCTACTCTTATCGGACACACTCCTTCGATATTATATTCTGACTTGGAGATTCATTTAGCAGCCACTTTTGATTTTTGATTTTGGAGGCGTGGCTCGAGGTGGGCGGTAGCTGCGTGCTATGCGTCACCACCAATCCGGATAGTAATTGGTATATCTACCCTGGCATTGCCTTGTGTGCCGTGTCACCTGACCTAGCGCGTCTTGTACGAGTTTGATTTGTGTCGTACCTAAGAAGTATCCTCTGGTAGCCTCTCGATCAGGAGGTATTACGGTACTGTATAGACTACTGGCACTATTACATGTTAAGGGCTATATGGGTAACCCCTTAACGCTATTTAAAAGTAAGTTTATTTTACTATAGACATTATTATAATAACGAAATATTACTACATAGTAAATTGTTTAACGGATCCTTAGGAGATGTGAATCCCTAGCATCTCTTAAGTTACTGCACTCACGTTAGACACTGGATAGGAGATGTCAAATCCCGTAAACATCTCTGATGTCGTTACTTTCATGTTTATTTCTGTTGATTTAACTCACATAAGATCTTTTAGTTCTGACTCGAGTGTTTTGTCTTTTCAATTCGCTCGGGTTAGCCTGAGCATTTCAGAATTCGAAGACTTTATTTCTGAAGGACGAAGACGGAGAGTGTATTACTATTATCTATTATATTATTCCACTGCATTCATACTGTTCTGCTGCATGAATTATTATTCTCTGTTATGTGTAACTCTGATATGTGTTGTATAAATATAATCGAATATTTTGTAAACAGCTTCATGAACTGTTTATTTGATTATTATATTTTATCATTCCGCTGTGAGATTCTATTTTGTTTTATTTCTTTCTCTGCTTTTCTTGTTTACCGCATAATAATCCGCCCTTTTGTATGGTTTGAGTCTAATGTGTGTGGTTTATCGTCGATTTAAAACGTACAAAAAGGCGGGATGTTACATCTGGTATCAGAGCTTTGGTTTAGCGATAAACCTTAGCTTTGTGGGGTCTGACTCTTAGCAATAGGGTAGTAATACCCTATGATGAGTCGCTGAGTGTATATATATGAGAAAGCGTATTTGTTAGTGTTATAAAGGTTTTTATATTGTGTTAATTTGTTTGGTTTTGTATTTATAAATTCTGGTTGGTGCATAGGACGCTATGACATCAATAGGGATTTCTAAACACTTCATAGGACAGACCGACACAAATTTTTTTTGAATATAGATAAATGAAATAATTTTGCCTATTATATTTTCTACATATATAAAATAGATTTTTTATTAATCAGATATATATTTGGTTGTATATATTGGTTGTTAGGTAGTGAAATAAAATAAAACGAATTTTAGAATTTTTAGAACTTAAGTTCCGAGGTTTTGAAAACTTCTTTTGAATGATTTTGAAAAACAATAATAATATTATTAAAAGTATGTTTTGATATAAATATTTCAATATGATTTGAAAGAATTGTTTTAAAGAAACTTCGGAAAGAAATAAGTTATGTACTCCCCTCTCTGTCGCTGGAAAATAATTTCGGTGATGAGTGCGCGCATCATCGACGTTCATTTTCGAGTTTCGAAGTGGAAAGGCCACTGTAGTAGTTTTACTATAGATTTATTTTGATAAAAAAATATAAATTTTAAATTTTTTTAAATATAATTCTATATATAAGTTGTACGTATATATTTATCTATTATTTTAAAATAATTTGAAATTAAACCCGATATTTAAATTTTTAAGTTTCCATTAATTAATGGTTTCAATTGCTTTAGTGAAATGGAATTTAACTAATAATTGAAACCTATAAACAAAATAATAGATTTAACACTAAATTATAAATGAAATTTCAAGAAAGTTGAAATTGTAACCTATAAAACAAAAGATATGATTATTGAACATTAAATTAATTAAAAGAAAGAGATGAACTTGTATAAATTTCAATTGCATTCTTAACAAGCATATATATAACTTACCAAATATTAAAAGTTCTAATGCTTGTAAGAAATGTAATAGGATATTATACTAGTAAACTTGAAGTAATGAAAGTATTCACTGAATTTCTTTAATAAATAAGAATTTGATGTTGAAGTTGTTATAAACTTAAGTATAAGTGAAATGCTACTAATTAAATATAATAGAAAGTAGGCATTGTATGAAAGTAATTCCAAACTTAAGTAAATAGGTTGAAGTTATTTCTAAATAAAATGGGTAGAAAGGATGAATACTGTAAATAAATGACTATAAACTTAAGTTAATGAATTTACATGCTAAGAAATTAGATTGAATATGAATAATATAAATAAATGTAAATTAAAAAGTTAAATCATTATATAAATGAAAGAGAAATCAAACAACAAATGTATGAAATGAAATTAATAAGAATGAACTTGATCTATTGCTTGAAATTGTTGTTTGTTTAGTTTATGGTGTTTGGGCAAGGATACTTTACAATTGTTCGATGAGTGAATAATCTATTTAGTTTCATCTAAGACTGTTGAGTAAATGGTGCACTTAGTATTTTGTGACGACCCTGACTCGACCTTCGAAAATCGGCACCGAATACGACACTCATATTCCAATGCGGCAGATCCAGACGTCGAATCTGGTGCGCCGGAGCTTATAACACCATTAAGTACAACAACACAGCGGAAGAAAAGAACAATACATTGATATATAGCATTGATACAATATCTGATACAATGATCAATATACAATGAATATCAATATACATCAGAGATATGATACAAGAAATAACAGCGGAAAGAAAATAGATAACACCAGCAGCGGAACAAAATCTCCAAGATAGTCTTTAAAAGAGAAAACTCTAGAACTCCAACTCCAAGGCACCAATCCAGAAATAGCTCGAACTCCCAATAACGATGCACAAAGATAAGCAAGTGCAGTCTATATCCAAAGACTGAACTAGCTCCCGATAATCTACTAAACCTGACTATTTGAAAAACCCAACTCTAGACTGCCCGTGTGGAAAATTGGGGGCGCCCAGAGTTTAGGAAAGGAACAATAAACTCCAGGTCAGTCGTGGGACTGGTGTGAGCACCAAAAACAGTTTAGTCTTATAAAACAAACAACAAGAGAATTTTAAAATAAATCCGCAATGCTTTATAGAAAATGAAACTACCATAAGACCTCCCGCCACACACACAGAAGGATTAATTCAAGGCATCTCATACAATACAATCAATTCATAAGTAAGGTCAAGCATTCAATAATCATTTATAAGCAGGATTAATTAATTGTTTAATCCTAATTAATTCAATTTATTTTCAATTAAATTAATTGCTTATGAATTAATTATCCAATCCTTATTAATTAATTACAAATCATTTGATATAAATTAACTAATCAAACACTTTAATTAATTAAATTATTCTTAATTAATCATATTAATTAAATTAACCCCTAAACCAATTTCATAATTAATTAACCCCTTAATTAATTATTTTAAGAAATTAAACCTTTAATTACTTACCATAAAGTAATTACACTTACACAATTTCATAAATGATTATCATCAATTAATTAATCTAATTAATTGTTAAAATTAATCGCAATAATTAATTATTTAAATAGTCTTAGTTAATGACCTTCATTAACTAAAAAAATTCTTTAATTACTTTGCTAAAGTAATTTACTTACATTAATCATTATTAATTAGAATTGATTAACCATATAACTCATTAATTAATCCTAGTTATTTAATTAAGAGTTAATTGTAACTTATTTAATTCTTAATTACTTGATAAATTAATTACTAATCATTGATTAAAAATTTAAATCTTATTTAATTAATGATCCTTAATTACCAATTTATTTCTCCCAAATTAATTAGCTAAAACCTTAATTAACTAATTTTAAACTCTTAATTATTAATTTACCCAAATCATTAATTATCCATTTTAATCAATTTAATGATTACAAATCATTAATCTTAATTTATTTTAAATATAAAAACATTTTTCTTATTAATGAATCAAGTTATCATTAACAAGTCACTTAAACAATTTACCTTTATATTTTACTTTTAAATTTCATTTTAAATTTTAAGATTTAAAATGAAAACAAATTAACTATAACGAAGTTTAAAACAATTTCAAAACCCTTTTTATTTTAGAAGTTAAAAGAACTTAAAAACCAAATTTCATTTTAAATTCAAATCAATTTAAAAATTCACTTTAGCATTCAAACTATTTAAACCAAATTGAATTTAAAAACTTCTTTTATTTAAAAACTAAGATTCAACTTTATATTTGAATTCAGATTTAAACTTTTGATTCCAAACTTCACTTATAATTGAAACTTCACTTACAATTGAAACTTCACTTTAAAATTCAAACTACTTAAACATTTAAAGTAGTAAACACAATCTAAACAAAAACTTATTTATTTTTAAACCGAGATTCAATCTAACTTCAATTTAAACTCTGCTATTTATTTAAACTGAGCTTTTATTTTTATTTTTAAAATATAAAAACTGTGTAACAGGTTTCTGTAAAAACCTGTAGCTAGTAATCAACCCGAGAACACACTGAAATGCTTCGAGTCACAACCCCTTCTGCTTCGAGGCAAACACAAAAATACTCGAGTCGAACCCGAGGCCAAACCCACTGCTTAAAACAAAGATTACCAGAAAGATAAAATTGCACGGTAACTTAGCTGTGCACATACACAAAGCTGCGACGGCACTCTGACGAACGGGCGAGGCCTCCAGCAAGTTGCGATCGACCTTGACCTTGACCTCAGTTCAACTAGCAACTCGAACGAGTCGACATTCAAAATCGAGCATGGCTCAAGTCATTCGAACCCATCACCGATCAACGAAATCGATTCGCAATTCCACCTCCGGCCATCAGACGTCCAACACCTCTGATCATGACCCCGCCATCCACCAAGCTTCTCTCTCATCCGACGACGTGCAGCTCGATGCACGGTGGAAGTCGCGATGATCAAAAGTTCGACCACCAAAAAAATTAGGTTTACAAATTTAATCCTTGTGCCGCCATCGCCACAGTGGTCGAGGCCACCCCGACCATTTTTCCTACCACCACCTTAGGTTCCTCCACCTCCCCTAGCAACCCCGACACCTCCAGTTCATCATCTCGCCGACAATTGGTCGAAAACCATTTCCAGTTCATCTGCCAATTTCTCTTTGCACACCCATTGAAAAATTACCATCTTTGATTTAAAAATCCTATCTTTAGATAACAATTCAAGTTATATAATTAAATTCGAGTTTCAAGACATTCGAATTTATCATGAAGTTAAGTTTTTCCTGTAAACTAAATTTTTGCAGATGCTTCACAACTCTATCTTACTAGAAACTATTTCAAGGCTTAAATCAAGTATAAACAAACTTGTTTTGTTTAAACTTCAAAGTCTAATGATAATTAAATGAGGTGATGTCCGAAAGAATACTCAAACCCAGCACTGTTTAATTCATAGATCACACATACACCAATTAAATTTAACTTAAATCTTAAACGGGTTGTTTACTCACCTTGATTTCCATAAGAAAGAACAGAGTTCTTCTTTTTGACACATGCTGGTGAAATTTGCAAACTGGAATCCTTCTTCTTCCATCTTCTTGTTTGAGTTGATTTAAATTGTTATTATAACTGAAGTTTGAGCTAAATCTTTGTTTAAGTTTAAGTGATATTTACTCAAATTTACTTAGCTTGGTGGACAAATTGAGAGGAGAAGGCTGATATAAATAAAAAGAGTTGTACAGTGTGTTATAATGTTGTTTGTACAACATTAGCCAGAGATTTTTTTTCTTTACTTTAAAATGGTGGCTGATAGGTTTCTTTTGTGTGCTGATATGATATTGTTGTGGTGGCTAAAGATCCAAGCATTAATTGCTTTGTACAAATCTATATATAGTATTGTCTTCCTTTGTCTTCATACACACTTCATACTTATCTTATTTGTACAAAGATATTTTATTTTTATATATGTAGATATTTACTTTTACTTGCCTTCCTATACAAGCTTACATACTTATCTTTATATATATTGTTCATATTTGAGTGTTGTTTCTTTTCTTTTCTTTTCTTTGTCTTATGACTTTATATTATAAATGAAATCCTATAATTGTTATGTTGTTATAATCTTTCAAATGTATTTACATTATATTATATAATTTATCTTATATATATATATCTATTTATAAATTCAAATGTACTCATATATGCACATATACATATATATTCACAAATATATAAGATTTAAATTCAAATGATTTAACACATGTTTATTTGAATTTGAAGAAACTCAAATCAATTCACAAATTAATTGCACAATTTTTATTCAAAAATTAAATTAATTAACAATTTAGACTTAATTAAAATCAGAGATCGTTACAGATTCCCCCCTTAAGAAATTTCATCCTCGAAATTTGCCAAGGAGATAACAAAGATAGATGAAGAATGTTTCATCAAATCAAACTGGATATCCATTCTGCATTTGGCTTACCAAATCAGAATATCACCAATATGAGAACAAACTCATTCGATACTACACAGGATACTCGGGTTATCCGGATCTACGAAATATGCAAGGCACTGATTAGTTGGAAGGGATAACTAACCATTCGTAGAATATATCAAGACCCAAAAAATAGATAAATGGATTCGATCCACCACAATTCTCAAACACTAGGTATGAATTTTGAATTCAAGTCGGAATACCCAAAGTATATACCAACCTATCCCCCTTCGGACTTCGATATACCCAAGAAATTACAATAGAATTTCAAATTTGGTTTTAAACGAAATCGTTTTATCGATTCGATTCAAATTTATCCTTATATTTCATTAACCAGTTTAACTTAATTTAAAATTTCCAATTTATTTAAAAATTTTAATTCTAAATTTCAAATTCATTAAAGTTTTAGTCGAAAAGCTGATAAGAACCGATGAAATACGAAGTAAGGATTTTCTACAACGATTCGTAGGGCCACCATCACATCGAGACTTCTTTTTGGAGCTGTCACGAAGCAATCAAAGAATTGAAATTGAATCAAAGGAGATTGACAGAGAAAGATTGTTTCCACTGTTGCAGGCTATTGACCATTTGTAGTGGTACTCCCCTGTCCCCTATCTCGTTCTCTTCTTGCACTCATACTCACTATCAGTGGATAGTAAGAGAATTTTACTGAGGCATTCGAATGGATATCTTAGGGATACTCATTCTAGGGATACTTCACCCTATCTCTAATGAGCTACTTAATGTGTTATACTTCTGAGCTAAAGTTTTGACCCTTAGCTATGATACTACATGTGACGACCCTGACTCGACCTTCGAAAATCGGCACCGAATACGAAACTCATATTCCAATGCCGCAGATCCAAACATCGAATCTGGTGCGCCGGAGCTTATAACACCATTAAGTACAAGAATACAGCGGAAGAAAAGAACAATACATTGATGTACATCATTGATACAATATCTGATACAATGATCAATATACAATGAATATCAATATACATCAGAGATATAATCCAAGAAATAGCAGCGGAAAGAAAATAGATAACACCAGCAGCGGAACAAAATCTCCAAGATAGTCTTCAAAAGAGAAAACTCTAGAACTCCAAGTCCAGAAATAGCTCGAACTCCAAATAACGATGCACAAAGATAAGCAAGTGCAGTCCATATCCAAAGACTGAACTAGCTCCCGATAATCTACTAAACCTGACTATCTGAAAAACCCAACTCTATACTGCCTATGTGGAAAATTGTGGGCACCCAGAGTATAGGAAAGGGACAATAAACTCCAGGTCAGTCGTGGGACTGGTGTGAGCAACAAAAACAGTTTAGTCTTATAAAACAAACAACAAGAGAATTTTAAAATAAATCCGCAATGCTTTTTAGAAAATGAAACTACCATAAGACCTCTCGCCACACACACAATGCAAACACAGAATTGGACGAGATTTCTCCTTATGATAGTCAAACATGCTTGATACACCAATTTCTTTGATATTATTACTATAAGTGCAAAGTGCAGAAAACATTTCGAAAGTATAATATTAATCTTAGCCAACATACGACCATTATCGTATGCCTACCATAACTACCATATTCAATATCAGGTTACCGCCACATTCCATGGTAGGTTATACAACTAAAACCGTACAGGGCGCGTATTGTTTTGATTGGATTTCCAACAAATGGTCAGGCTAATGAACTTCCTATTACCACATGGAAACACCTCTGGCGGGACACCCCAAGAACCTAACCGGATCTCTGCCAACACAAGGCCGGGTTACCTTTGTAACTAGTTAACTACTGACACGAGCATGCCATCCCCCGGTCGTTTGCGACCTTTATCCGAGGATCCTCTTAACCAACAACCACAAAGCAATAAGTTTGCAGCAACCACGAAGTTAAGTATCTGGGCTCCATACCATGATACCACTCATAATCCAGAAGGAAATGACATACCCTCAAAGGGCGCTACCCTCAAATAACCTTGCCGCTACGATTCCTGTTTCGACCATAACCGGGTTGTGAGGTTCGACGAAGTCTCGTCCACAAAGCTACGCTTTTTCACAAAAGTCATGCTTCGATCAACAAATGATCAGTAGCACTTCGTATGCCACGTTACCAAATTGAGAATGTATCACTGGTAACCATCATTACATAATCTCTGGGCTCCTACGTCTTAGAGCAGGGTGTTAAGCTAAGAGAATAAATTCTCCGCCACCAATAGAAATGTATTTGATAGAGATCAGTTTTATATCTCAAAATGTAATGTCAGACATACAATCCATACAAGTCTGTTCTGGGTTCGAACAGAACCGAAGGCACTTCGCCCCACAAAGGAAAAAGCCCTTGCAAATC
This sequence comes from Allium cepa, assembly GCA_030765085.1. Taxonomy (NCBI): domain Eukaryota; kingdom Viridiplantae; phylum Streptophyta; class Magnoliopsida; order Asparagales; family Amaryllidaceae; genus Allium; species Allium cepa. The sequence continues at coordinate 623,629,668 of CM060942.1, forward strand.
CGGGTATTCACAATCCCGATCGGACTTCCCATCACTTAGGGAATCTCTATACCGGAGCAACTCAGTGCAGAGACAATCGATACGTTATCCTATCGTTCTCGCAAATACGCGGTCTTCACCACCGGTCTTTAAATGCTATCCATAATGACGTATCACATATTCGTAATGGGCTATATGACACAAAGGTCCTCTCCCGGCTAAACCGAATAGTGAGCGCAATATTTACAAGAAACATATGGATATTGGGGTCTCAGTTAAGTCACAACTTATTACCCGAAACTTTTCTTTCAAATGGTTTAAACAAATTACCATTTCCAATCTTTTTAAAAAAAGATTCATTTCACAAAGTTCACCCCGTTTGACAAAGATCCGTTCATAGATTTCAAAACAATTTCCATTCCAATTAGGATTAACTCATCCAATCTTCAAGTTAAGGATTTAACTTATAGCCTTCAAACCAGTTTCCATAATTTGGAATCATTTTCATTTTAACTTGAAATCCCTTTAACACAAATCGGAAGTTCATTACTTATGTGAAAGCTTTTGTTATTTGAAAACAAATAGTTTTCATTTCAGAAAGATCCAATTATATTTGCACGAGTTGAAGCTCTTAAATTATATTCACATTCCCAAATCAATACTTATAAAATAGTTTAACCCATATATAACTGGTAAAACATCTGTCGTCCCTAGTTTCCAAACATAGAATTCAATTTCAAATCTTAAATTTAAGTTTAAATCAAATTATTTAAACTTCAAAACTTAATCAAGTTATTCAAAATAAATTTCATATTTGAATTTCCGTTTCAAAAGCTTTTCACTTTAAACCCAATCCATTTCCAAAACCATTTGGATTTAAATATTCGACTTTTAAACTATTTCAAAATCTGTGACTTAACCGATTTCCTTGTGAAATCCATATTTGTGTGTATAAGTGTCGTCCAGGGGTTTAACACAATAGTGCAACATCATTCAATCATCATAGATCAAAACACAGAAATATAGTTGATAAGTGGTATAAGCTATAATGCTTATCATTTATTCACAGATTCATAGATAATAAACAGACGTCTCACAAATAAATGAATAAATTACACACAGCTCAATCCACAGAACAAAATATCATAGATCAGATAGGACAATCAATTCAAGGCATCTCATATAATACAATCATTCATAAGTAAGGTCAAGCATTCAATAATCATTTATAAGCAGGATTAATTAATTATTTAATCCTAATTAATTCAATTTATTTTCAATTAAATTAATTACTTATGAATTAATTATCCAATCCTGATTTATTAATTACAAATCATTTGATATAAATTAATTAATCAAACACTTTAATTAATTAAATTATTCTTAATTAATCATGTTAATTAAATTAACCTCTAAACCAATTTCATAATTAATTAACCTCTTAATTAGTTATTTTAAGAAATTAAACCTTTAATTACTTACCATAAAGTAATTACACTTACACAATTTCATAAATGATTATGATTAATTAATTAATCTAATTAATTGTTAAAATTAATCTCAATAATTAATTATTTAAATAGTCTTAGTTAATGACCTTCATTAACTAAAAAAAATTCTTTAATTACTTTTCTAAAGTAATTTACTTACATTAATCATTATTAATTAGAATTGATTAACCATTATAACTCATTAATTGATCCTAGTTATTTAATTAAGTGTTAATTGTAACTTAATTAATTCTTAATTACTTGATAAATTAATTACTAATCATTGATTAAAAATTTAAATCTTATTTAATTAATGATCCTTAATTACCAATTTATTTATCCCAAATTAGTTAGCTAAAACCTTAATTAACTAATTTTAAACTCTTAATTATTAATTTATCCAAATCATTAATTATCCATTTTAATTAATTTAATAATTGCAAATCATTAATCTTTATTTATTTTAAATATAAAAACATTTTTCTTATTAATGAATCAAGTTATCATTAACAAGTCACTTAAACAATTTACCTTTATATTTTACTTTTAAATTTTAAGATTTAAATGAAAACAAATTAACTTTAACGAAGTCTAAAACAATTTCAAAACCCTTTTTATTTTAGAAGTTAAAAGAACTTAAAAACCAAATTTCATTTTAAATTCAAATTAATTTAAAAATTCACTTTAGCATTCAAACTATTTAAACCAAATTGAATTTAAAAACTTCTTTTATTTAAAAACTAAGATTCAACTTTATATTTGAATTCAGATTTAAACTTTTGATTTCAAACTTCACTTACAATTGAAACTTCACTTTAAAATTCAAACTACTTAAACATTTTAAAGTAGTCAACACAATTTAAACAAAAACTTTATTTATTTTTAAATCGAGATTCAATCTAACTTCAATTTAAACTCTGCTATTTATTTAAACTGAGCTTTTATTTTTATTTTTAAAATATAAAAACTGTGTAACAGGTTTCTGTAAAAACCTGTAGCTAGTAATCAACCAGAGAACACACTGAAATGCTTCGAGTCACAACCCCTTCTGCTTCGAGCCAAACACAAAAATACTCGAGTCGAACCCGAGGCCAAACCCACTGCTCAAAACAAAGATCACCAGAAAGATAAAATTGCACGTTAACTTAGCTGTGCCCATACACAAAGCTGCGACGGCACTCTGACGAACGGGCGAGGCCTTCAGCAAGTTGCGATCGACCTTGACCTTGACCTCAGATCAACTAGCAACTCGAACGAGTCGACATTCAAAATCGAGCATGGCTCAAGTCATTCGAACCCATCACCGATCAACGAAATCGATTCGCAATTCCACCCCCGGCCATCTGACGTCCAACACCTCCGGTCATGACCCCGCCATCCACCAAGCTTCTCTCTCCTCCTCCGACGTGCAGCTCGATGCACGGTTGTGACGACCCGGAAATTTTAACGAATAAAATTGGAATAATTAATTGTTTTTAAAATAGTTAAAAGTTAATTTTAACTTGAATTCGAAATATAAAATATTAAAACAAATAGTCGTATTCAAGAAGCTATCCAAACCTATATCTATTCCCGTTCCTTTCTCTAATCCGTACTCCGCTTACTAAAACAATTCAATAATAGTGTTAATAAGTGGAGTACATGGGTCCGATTCTTGAATTGTTGGCTACATATATCAGTAATTACTATTTTTTTTAGCTTCTAGCATACTCCTCTTACCGTGTTCTTAATATTAGCTTCTAGACAACCTAAGCTTCCCTAACCTTTTACCGTGTTCACATCCCCTCTCTAACTTTTATCAACTATTCGAACGAAAAGAAGAAAGAAAAAAAATGGCCTCTCCTTTGTTCGACAGCAGCCTAGAGTACGAAATCGTCGTCAACTAAAAAGAAAAGGGGTTCGGCCTGGAAAAAATTCTCGAATTGTTGAGCAGAGAAGATTGGGGCGTCGCGTGGGGGGGGATCTGGAGGTAAGCTCGATCGAGATGAAGGCGACGTGAGGTTGGGGTGGTTCCGAGAGGCGGCAGCCATTTCGAGGTCGCATCGGTCGAGGGTTTCACATCGCGGCGGCTACGATGGGGATTTGTCAGGTTTGGGCGCGGTGATGTTGAAGGCCGTGGCTAGGGTTTTCTCATGATCGATTTTCTGTGAGTAATTTTTACTTCAACTCGTTTTGTTTAAGCTTTTACCTTAAGAATAGTTGTGATTAAATAGTTTATGGAATAAGTTAATGGTTAACTAAGCAATTGATTTGCAATTATTGATTGAGTAATTTGTAATTGGTGATTTACAGTGAGTAATTATGTTTTATAAATTAACAGTGAAGGTTAGTAATTAATAGTTAGGGAGCAATGAAAAAAAATTTACTTGGGAAAGAAATAAATTAATAATCACTGGATGTAAATAATTGGATGAAGTGGATTTCAAATTTTAGGGAGGAAATTTGGTTTTATGGAATTTAAATGGTTGAATTTAAATATTTAGTTGAATGGTTGTATTGATTTGGTATGCTCTGTGATTGATGATCTGGTGATTGTGTTTTTGAATGGTTCTCGAGTCAGATGTTGTCTAACTCGAAGTACTGGAAATTTTAAGTTGGCTCAAACTTAAAATATAAGAAAGGAAATGTTTCCGTTATAAAAGTTACTAAAGGCTTAATGCTTTGCAGTACTTTAAATTAGTAGAGCAATCAAAACAATATGGGTTATTTATCTTAGGAATTAACGAGTTGAATAAATAATAAATTAAATGGTTAGTTAATTATCTAAGTATAAGTAATTCAGAATAATCATTTGATGGTGAGTTAAACAATTACTTCATGCAAATAAATAAAATATGATAACTTCAAGAAATTAATCAAGAGATTAATTGAGATTGTTAAGTAAGAAGTAATTAATTTATAAATAAAGTAAAGTGAAGATGGTTAATTACGGTTTGGGATTAATTGGAAATGATTAATATTGTGTTTAATTAATGAAATTAAATTATGATTAGGATAAATTGAAATGAATTAGGAAATCCTTAATTTATAAAATTTGATTATGTAATTAATGATTGATTAATTAATCAGTAATAAGTGACTTATGAGAAGTAAATTAATATAAGTAATTATGGATTAATTATGGGGAAAAATAATAAAATAAAATAATAAATTAATTAATTCGTGAAGTAATTAAGATTTCTTATTGATCTTGGTTTAGAATAATTAATATTGTGAAGGTAATTAAGGATAATTACTTGAGTAATAAAAATAATAATTAATCCAGGGTGATAAATTAAGATGAATAGTGAAGGGCTGACTAATTAATTGATTTGTAATTAATTAATATTGAATGAAGGAATCTAAGTCTTTAAGTTTGAAAATTCAATTAGAATCAATTAAATTGATTTGTATGAGATTAAGCTTCGCTTATGAATGAGTAAATGGTATTGGATGTTTTGGATGAGTGGATATCTCTGATATAGAATTTTGTTTATTCCATTTGAATATCTTGGGTTAGAATAACATGTGTGTCGAAGAAACCACGTTGAATTTTATAAATTGAATTGAGAAATTAATAGGGTTAAATAAAACTAGATTGGTTTATCTAAGTCTGGTACTTAGAAACTAAGATATGAAATAAGGTTGCTTATAGCAAATTGTGAATTGATTAAATTGATATGTTACCCGGGTTTATATGAGCTGATTGTTTTGGTATTTCATGTTAGTTGGGTTTACTCACGCTGGTTTCCAGCCTGACCCGGGTGTTACTTTGGTGTAATGCTCGGGTCAGACCGAGTATTACAGATTTTCAGGTAGGTACGTTCTGGAGCTCAGGAGGCGAGCTGGATGGCTAACGTATGGGGTATTTCCGCTGTAGTATATTATTGTGTATCTGAGACATGATTTGTATATGTCCATTATCTGTATATATGAGTAACTCTGATGTATATTAAATGTAATCAACAAATATAGTATTCTTTTGTAAACTATTATTTATTATTATATTTTATCCGCTGCGAATGTGAGTTGTTGATGTTTCTCTCCTTCTTCTTCTTCTATCTCTTTCTTCTTTTTCATAACTATCTGGAATTTTCAGGTTCGAAAATTTCGGGTCGTTACATTTGGTATCAGAGCTGAAAGGTTAAGCGAGAACCTTGGCTCTGGTGGGGATTACTCATTAAATAGGGTTTGTAGTACTCTAATATGAGTTGAGTGTATATATATGAGAGCGTACTTGTTATTTATAAAGATTTTAAATGATTTTATATAATAGTATATTTTGATATGAAAAGCAATATTTCCTTCTAATAAATATTAAGGTGATTGGGTGTTAAATTATTGGAATTAAGTTAAGTAGGAATATAATATAACCAAATTAAAATTAAATTAATTAAAAATGAAGTTCTAGAATTAGAACTCAGAAATTAGAATTGTTTGAAATTTTAAATGAACAAAAGTTAAATTTGGTTTAAAAAGGTTAAACCAATCTTTGAGAACTTAGCTCGAATTATATAATTTGAGATGGTTTAAATTTGAAGTTGGAAATGTACTCATTCAAATTGAATCCGATTTGGATTAATTGGATTTGGGATGGATGATGTATAAGTTCAAAAAAAAAAAATGAATGGAAGATTTGAATTGAAATGATTGGAATTGAAGTGGGTTCAATTGAATGGATACTAATCCAAAGTAATTAGAATAATTTTGGAATTGTAATTTAAGTGGAATTTGTTCAAAATCAATATTGAATTTGAAATATATACTGTAAATGGAATTCATAAGTTGAAATAAACTTTATAAATAAATGAGATTATAATTTGAAATAGAATTCCGAAATAAAATTCCAAAGAATATTTGAAAATAAAGTGAGATGAAATTCCAGAGTAATGTTTAAATATAAATGGGATGGATTGGGACAATTTAAAATCCCTTTGGATTTGAAAGTGATTTCCAAAGGTTTTGGAAAGAAATAATAGTATTGTTTCAAAAAAAATATTTTTGGTGTTGAATTTGAAATCTGGGAGATTTGGAATTAAAAATATTTGGAAATGTTTTAGAGTGATAAAAGCATTGAACTCTTTTGGTCACTGGAAAATAACGTCGATGATGACTGCAGCATTATCGAAGTTTATTTTCGAGTTTCTAGAAGAAAAATTGCTACCAAATTGTTTTAAATTTGGATTGTTTGTGAATTGAGTTTGGTTTTGAAATTCAAAAGGATAATAGAATCTGTCAAAGAATTTTAGATATAGATGAATTCTAAGGTGATATTTAAGTTTTGGAAAATTGTTTAAACTATGGAATCTGGATTTAAATTGTTTATGGAATAATAATAAAAAAAAAAACATATTGGTTAAACAATATGTATAACTCCAAGTTAAAAGCAAAATGTGAATATAATTGATTTTAAATAGAAGTTGGAAATTTTAAATTTTAATAAAAGTTGTGCAAGTTTAAAACTCAAATGGGAAATTTGTATTAGATTAACTGAAATAGGGTATTGAACTTGAAGAGAGTTTAATTGATATTAGTCCAGATTTATCAAAATAATTTGGAATTGTAATTAAAGTGGAATTGGGTTAAGACCTAATGGAATTTGATTTGAAGTTAGAAAGGAGTTGAAAGTTAATTCAATTGAGTTGGGAATGAATTAAGTCCAATGGAATTTGGAGTTATTAGTATTGAATGGGTCGATTTAAATGGAAATTTAAATCGCATTGTTGGGGAAGTGAACAGTTTCGACTCTGAACTATTTTTAATTTAATTGTTTTGATGTAAGCTTATTTTTCCAAGCTCTTAAATATATACCACTTTTCTTTCTTAAAGCCAAATTATTTTATACTTGTTTTACCATTATTTTGGAGTTATTTGACTATTTTTCAACTGTTTTCTAAATTTATTACTATATTTCAACCATGTTACAAATTAATTACTATTTAACAACTATTTTGTAATTATCTAAAATTTCTATGACTATTTAACTATTTCTCAACTATTTTATAATTAGTTAACTATTTTACAATTATTTTGCAAACTAATAATTATTTTTCAACTACTTACCTATTTTTAAACTTTTCAAGCTATTTTTCTAAACTGGTCGGAGTTCAAACTGTTATTGATTAAAATACCCAACTGAGTTAAGGATTGAAGTAATAATCCAAATGGGGATTAATGTAAAGGTGAATAGGGAATGTGAAATGGTTCTTTTGAACTGAAAGAATATTTTGAGAAATATGAAATGAATAAAGATGGAAATTGGATATTTCTATGGTTTCTGAGAGTGTTTGGAGTATGAAAGGTGTTTTATACAAGAAGGTAAGGATCCAAAGTTTTGAAAATTTATATATATATATATATCTGAATATATATAAAGGATCTTATGAGGATTTTGAGAAAGGCTTTTGATTTTTGAAAAACATAATATCAATATTGAGTTTTGAAAAGCCTATTTGGAGAATTATCGATTTTGGGATAATCGATTTTGTGTAAAGGAACTTTGTATAATATCATGCTAGGTGTATGATTTGAAGATACTATATATGTATAGTATAAAATGTTTTGATGATGACTCTGGGGAAAAAGGCGCTCCCTTGGAATGGACTTCTCAGGAGTGCCACTGGGTGGCGCTGCCTTGAGCCCCAAGGGGGGTTCTAAAGTTGATCCTGTGAGGAGTCCGGACAAAACTAGTTCCTGAGGATTATGAGTTGAGTTTACCATAGCGTAAGTCGTGTGTGCCGCGGAGAGCCAACAGTTACATGGACTTTTGTTGTGACTGCAACGTAACCCAGGATGTAACTGCGACCTATGGTAACATTGCGAAAGTCGTGTGTGCCGCTGAGAGCCAACAGTCTGCGGTTGAGTTTATCTCGGTAGACTGCGACTTATGTAGGAGTGGAGAAGTTTCATTTCATCAGCGAAAATCAGAGGCCGCTGAGAGCCTGCAGTTACATGGACTTTTGCTGCGACGGCAACGTAACCCTGGATGTAACTGTGATCGGTTGTGTGGGATCCATGGCGTAATCGAGAGGCCGCGGAGAGCCTGCAGTTACATGGACTTTTGTTGTGACTGCAACGTAACCCTGGTATGTAACTGTGACCATGGATGGGGGTGATGATTTTCAGAGCATTGTCACCAAAGATATTTCCTCTATTTCCAAAAATTGTTTTCTGTATTTTCAATAAAATAATTTTCCAAGTATTTTCACTGGATGTCGAAAACGGGTTTACCAAGTACTTATAGATTTTCAATCCTACGCCTGATCAACGTATGACTGAATTTCTGTGAGAACAAGGATGGACTGGTTGAGACATCGAGTTATAAGAAATATTTTATAGAAGCTATTTTAATATTATTATGAGATTTTATAGGCATTTCTAAAATTTTAAAATAAAGGAGATGAAATTTTGGAAAATCAAGGGAAGTTCAAACTGAAATTGTAAAATAAAATTGAAACTAGGGAAATTTTAATGAAGTGACTCTTTGTAATTAAAAATCCAATGTTGAATTAAAAGCGGAAGTAAGATAATTATCTAAATAAATTATTTAATAGAGAATGTTAATAAAATTTAACCTAGATAACTAAAATGGATTGTAAGTAGATAATGAAGTTTGGAAATGAATTCGAGTTATAAATAGAATTCGACTTGGGTTTGATAATGAATTAAATAAGAGGAGATATTGTAAAATAAAGAAATATAGTTGGATTGAAAAATGTGATGGTTTGAATTGCAAATAAAATCCAAGTGTGATTTGAATAATATTTAATGAAATTTGCAAGTAAATTTGATTTGATGGAAATGTTGTAGAATGAAATGCAGTGAATTATAATAGACTGATTTGAGTTACAAACAAAACTCAAGTAAATAGAAATAAATTGAGAACGGCGTTGTATTAATAAAATAAATTCGATAATGAATTAAATGGTAAATTAAAGAGTTAAAATGAGTTAATTGAATTAGATAATAATGGATGAAGTCTGATTTAATAAAGACTAAATCAAAGATGTGATTGGAATTGGATTATTAGACTGAATTTAAGTTCGGTGACATATTAATTTGAGGTATAAATGAGTTAAGTATGTGTTGCATATTATTTTGATAAGATGAGTAGGTGAATTAAAATTAAAATTTAAGTAATTAACTTAAGTTTAAAATTATTTGAAGCTTGGTTTCGAATAAGGCTAAAAGCCCATTAAATAAAAGCTTGGATTAAATTAATTTGGAAATGGTTATTAATTTAGAAGTATTGAATGTGCCAAACTTAATAAATAGTTTGAATGAAGTCAATGCAGAGAAGAAATGAAAAGCGTATGTATGGTTTGTGAATAAATTAAGAACGAAACAGAATTAAATACAGGATGAGTTAAAAATTAATTTAAAGTGGTTATGAATTGAAATGGATACTCTATTAAGAGAGTATCGTCGAATTTGCATCAAAATAGTTGTTATTGATGTAAACAAAAGTAATTAAAATTTTATGGGTTGAAAGAGATTAAATAAAATTGATTTGAATCGTTTGATGTGAATAGGTGCTTGTTTGGGTTAAAAATCAATTGAATGTAAATACTTGAGTAATAAATCATTTAAAATTGAATGAAATGGAATGTGAATTGGTTGAAAACAATGGAATTGGTTTTGAAATCATAGCAATTGCTTGTGAAAGTTATCTAGAATGCATTTCTTCTAGAGTTGATGTGTTGTGGTCGTTTAAGTAAGAGAAATATTATAAAACTTCATATATATGGCACTTACATATTTAAATTGAGTAAGTACAGGTACCTGAAGACTGTTTGGTTGATTTGGATTGCACAAATTGCTTAAATTAATAAGCTGCTTGCTTAAAATGCTAAATAAGGTACGCCTACGCAATAAAATTAGGAAATATGAACTGTTTTTGCTTTTTCCGACCGTGTGGGTCGATGTATACATATTTATATCCCTTGTCAAATTGCAAAAGCTCCTCCGTACAAAGGAGACTCTGCCAAAATTTTCTGAAAATTTTGGGAGTTAGAAATTTTTTTGAAATTTTTGGTTAACGACAAAACAATTTCAAATTGAAAATCAAAGTAAACTAGTAAATGAAATTAATATGAATCAGTTGAAATGAAAGATACAACTCAGTATTAAAATTTGAAAATAAATTGAATTCATATGAAATGGTGGAAGCTAATTTGAATAGAAATGGGTATGAAATTTCTGTAAGGAAATGTATACAGTGATTTGAAGGTTACGATTGGGTATTGTTGTTAAATAGAATATGCAGGAATTATAAAGGGAAATGAAATCGGATTTGGTTCCATGAGATAAATGTGGAATGCCCGACAAAGGTATGTATTTAAATTCTGTATGATATTGGATTGGGTTTTTGATGTAGCCACTTGGCTTTTGTTTTCTTTTTGGAATTTGGGGAGCCGTAGAGGCCTTTTGTAGTTGTACCGAGCTAGCCGCGCAAAGGAGACGCTGGCAAAATTTCTCGAAAATTTAGGGAGTTAGAAAAATTTTGAAAATTTTGATAATTTCAAATTTGGTTTTAAATTGAAATTTGAATATTTGAGGAAAAGAGGATTGTTGAGAAACCGCGGAAGAGTTTGGAAAGTTAGTACCAACTGATAGTGGGTCTTTCATAAAAGATAGTTGGTAGGATGTTGAATTAGGAATTTTGGGAAAAGGTAAACGGGTTTGGAACCACTCTTCCTATCTAGTAATTTCGGGGACGAAATTCTTTTAAGGGAGGAAGAATGTGACGACCCGGAAATTTTAACGAATAAAATTGGAATAATTAATTGTTTTTAAAATAGTTAAAAGTTAATTTTAACTTGAATTCGAAATATAAAATATTAAAACAAATAGTCGTATTCAAGAAGCTATCCAAACCTATATCTATTCCCGTTCCTTTCTCTAATCCGTACTCCGCTTACTAAAACAATTCAATAATAGTGTTAATAAGTGGAGTACATGGGTCCGATTCTTGAATTGTTGGCTACATATATCAGTAATTACTATTTTTTTTAGCTTCTAGCATACTCCTCTTACCGTGTTCTTAATATTAGCTTCTAGACAACCTAAGCTTCCCTAACCTTTTACCGTGTTCACATCCCCTCTCTAACTTTTATCAACTATTCGAACGAAAAGAAGAAAGAAAAAAAATGGCCTCTCCTTTGTTCGACAGCAGCCTAGAGCACGAAATCGTCGTCGACTAAAAAGAAAAGGGGTTCGGCCTGGAAAAAATTCTCGAATTGTTGAGCAGAGAAGATTGGGGCGTCGCGTGGGGGGGGGATCTGGAGGTAAGCTCGATCGAGATGAAGGCGACGTGAGGTTGGGGTGGTTCGCGCGAGAGGCGGCAGCCATTTCAAGGTCGCATCGGTCGAGGGTTTCACGTCGCGGCGGCTACGATGGGGATTTGTCAGGTTTGGGCGCGGTGATGTTGAAGGCCGTGGCTAGGGTTTTCTCACGATCGATTTTCTGTGAGTAATTTTTACTTCAACTCGTTTTGTTTAAGCTTTTACTTTAAGAATAGTTGTGATTAAATAGTTTATGGAATAAGTTAATGGTTAACTAAGCAATTGATTTGCAATTATTGATTGAGTAATTTGTAATTGGTGATTTACAGTGGGTAATTATGTTTTATAAATTAACAGTGAAGGTTAATAATTAATAGTTAGGGAGCAATGAAAAAAAATTTACTTGGGAAAGAAATAAATTAATAATCACTGGATGTAAATAATTGGATGAAGTGGATTGCAAATTTTAGGGAGGAAATTTGGTTTTATGGAATTTAAATGGTTGAATTTAAATATTTAGTTGAATGGTTGTATTGATTTGGTATGCTCTGTGATTGATGATCTGGTGATTGTGTTTTTGAATGGTTCTCGAGTCAGATGTTGTCTAACTCGAAGTACTGGAAATTTTAAGTTGGCTCAAACTTAAAATATAAGAAAGGAAATGTTTCCGTTATAAAAGTTACTAAAGGCTTAATGCTTTGCAGTACTTTAAATTAGTAGAGCAATCAAAACAATATGGGTTATTTATCTTAGGAATTAACGAGTTGAATAAATAATAAATTAAATGGTTAGTTAATTATCTAAGTATAAGTAATTCAGAATAATCATTTGATGGTGAGTTAAACAATTACTTCATGCAAATAAATAAAATATGATAACTTCAAGAAATTAATCAAGAGATTAATTGAGATTGTTAAGTAAGAAGTAATTAATTTATAAATAAAGTAAAGTGAAGATGGTTAATTACGGTTTGGGATTAATTGGAAATGATTAATATTGTGTTTAATTAATGAAATTAAATTATGATTAGGATAAATTGAAATGAATTAGGAAATCCTTAATTTATAAAATTTGATTATGTAATTAATGATTGATTAATTAATCAGTAATAAGTGACTTATGAGAAGTAAATTAATATAAGTAATTATGGATTAATTATGGGGAAAAATAATAAAATAAAATAATAAATTAATTAATTCGTGAAGTAATTAAGATTTCTTATTGATCTTGGTTTAGAATAATTAATATTGTGAAGGTAATTAAGGATAATTACTTGAGTAATAAAAATAATAATTAATCCAGGGTGATAAATTAAGATGAATAGTGAAGGGCTGACTAATTAATTGATTTGTAATTAATTAATATTGAATGAAGGAATCTAAGTCTTTAAGTTTGAAAATTCAATTAGAATCAATTAAATTGATTTGTATGAGATTAAGCTTCGCTTATGAATGAGTAAATGGTATTGGATGTTTTGGATGAGTGGATATCTCTGATATAGAATTTTGTTTATTCCATTTGAATATCTTGGGTTAGAATAACATGTGTGTCGAAGAAACCACGTTGAATTTTATAAATTGAATTGAGAAATTAATAGGGTTAAATAAAACTAGATTGGTTTATCTAAGTCTGGTACTTAGAAACTGAGATATGAAATAAGGTTGCTTATAGCAAATTGTGAATTGATTAAATTGATATGTTACCCGGGTTTATATGAGCTGATTGTTTTGGTATTTCATGTTAGTTGGGTTTACTCACGCTGGTTTCCAGCCTGACCCGGGTGTTACTTTGGTGTAATGCTCGGGTCAGACCAAGTATTACAGATTTTCAGGTAGGTACGTTCTGGAGCTCAGGAGGCGAGCTGGATGGCTAACGTATGGGGTATTTCCGCTGTAGTATATTATTGTGTATCTGAGACATGATTTGTATATGTCCATTATCTGTATATATGAGTAACTCTGATGTATATTAAATGTAATCAACAAATATAGTATTCTTTTGTAAACTATTATTTATTATTATATTTTATCCGCTGCGAATGTGAGTTGTTGATGTTTCTCTCCTTCTTCTTCTTCTATCTCTTTCTTCTTTTTCATAACTATCTGGAATTTTCGGGTTCGAAAATTTCGGGTCGTTACAACGATGGAAGTCGCGATGATCAAAAGTTCGACCACCAAAAAAATTAGGTTTACAAATTTAATCCTTATGTCGCCGTCGCCACAGTGGTCGAGGCCACCCCGACCATTTTTCCTACCACCACCTTAGGTTCCTCCACCTCCCGTAGCAACCCCGACACCTCCAGTTCATCATCTCGCCGACAATTGGTCGAAAACCATTTCTAATTCATCTGCCAATTTCTCTTTGCACACCCATTGAAAAATTACCATCTTAGATTTAAAAATCCTATCTTCAGATAACAATTCAAGTTGTATAATTAAATTCGAGTTTCAAGACATTCGAATTTATCATGAAGTTAAGTTTTTCCTGTAAACTAAATTTTTGCAGATGCTTCACAACTCTATCTTACTAGAAACTATTTCAAGGCTTAAATCAAGTATAAACAAACTTGTTTTGTTTAAACTTTAAAGTCTAATGATAATTAAATGAGGTGATATTTGAATTTCATGTTAATTTTCTACCCTGAAACCCAAAACAGAGAACAAGTAATACACAGACAAATTTATATATAACAGAGTTAAATCTGAAAGAATACATAAACCCAGCACTTTTTAATTCATAGATCACACATACACCAATTAAATTTAACTTAAATCTTAAACAGGTTGTTTACTCACCTTGATTTCCAGAAGAAAGAACAGAGTTCTTCTTTTTGACACAGGCTGGTGAAATTTGCAAACTGGAATCCTTCTTATTCCATCTTCTTGTTTGAGTTGATTTAAATTGTTATTATAACTGAAGTTTGAGCTAAATCTTTGTTTAAGTTTAAGTGATATTTACTCAAATTTACTTAGCTTGGTGGACAAATTGAGAGGAAAAGGCTGACATAAATAAAAAGAGTTGTACAGTGTGTTATAATGTTGTTTGTACAACATTAGCCAGAGATTTTTTTCTTTACTTTAAAATGGTGGCTGATAGGTTTCTTTTGTGTGCTGATATGATATTGTTGTGGTGGCTAAAGATCCAAGCATTAATTACTTTGTACAAATCTATATATAGTATTGTCTCCTTTGTCTTCATACACACTTCATACTTATCTTATTTGTACAAAGATATTTTATTTTTTATGTATGTAGATATTTACTTTCACTTGCCTTCCTACACAAGCTTACATACTTATCTTTATATATATTGTTCATATTTGAGTGTTGTTTCTTTTCTTTGCTTTGTCTTATGACTTTATAATATAAATGAAATCCTATAGTTGTTATGTTGTTATAATCTTTCAAATGTATTTACGTTATATTATATAATTTATCTTATATATATATATATATATATATATATCTATTTATAAATTCAAATTTACTCATATATGCACATATACATATATATTCACAAATATATAAGATTTAAATTCAAATGATTTAACACATATTTATTTGAATTTGAAGAAACTCAAATCAATTCACAAATTAATTTCACGATTTTTATTCAAAAATTAAATTAATTAACAATTTAGACTTAATTAAAATCCGGGATCGTTACATAGTTTATTTTCCATTCTGTACAATTTAAAGTTTTTGAACCCGAACAACTATTTGTTTTGTTTGATATGAATAGATGATTGATTTGTGTTGATTTTATGTGATGGTTGTATGATTTGTTGCAAGTGATTGTTGTTTATATTGATTTGTTTGTTAGTGGGTGAAACAACTTTAAATATTTCATTTATATAATTATTAACTCCTCTTGGGTTATATAAGTGAAATGCAGCTTATGGAAGCAATTGCTACTGCTTTTGGTTTCATAATTAAGCGTTAATTGCCCGACAAATAAGATGTTTTCGGATTTCGGTTTATAGCATTATTATATTGTTTTCCCGTGTTGGGATATATATTATTTTGGAAAATATATGTTGTATATTGTTACATTTGATATTAAATTTTTCTCTCGAGCCTCTCCGTACGAAGGAGACTCTACCAATTTTTTCCGTAAATTTTGGACTTAGAAATTTTTTGAAAATGTTTTCCAAAATTTATTAGTTTGAGTGTAAAATGATTTAATGGTTATAAATTGATATATTTTATTTAAATTATTAAATTTCTTAATTTTATTTGTTTATAAAGTTAATATTTTTGAATAAGATGTATTGTTTACTTAATTCTCTTTTTACCCTCCTTTTACTTTTTGGGGACGAAAAGTTTTGAGTGGGGGAGAGTGTAACGACCTGTAAATTTTGATAATTAAATTTGTGAATTTAATCAGATTTTGGTAATTAAATCTAGAATAAATAAATTTTGTAATTCGTTAATGAATTTATAAAGGGAATGAAATGTAAGAATGTTGATGTAAGCTAATAAATAATTAATTCAATGTAATCCCAATTAATTGAAACAATTGCAGGGTTATAATTGATTGTAAATAGTAATATTTGGTAATAAATTTAATATAAGAAAAACAAATGTAAATATTGAATTAATCAATGAATTAATAATAATGAATAGTAATTGAATAAAATCAATATTCTGTAAGTAATTGTTTGGAAATGATAACTTATATAAATATGTTTAAGAGTTAGTGACAACAACTATAATAAAGTAATCATTTATTTAGTCCATTAAATCAAAATTTGTAATCAATTGCAATGAATCTCAATTCAATGTTATATTAGTATACATTAAGGAAATAATTGAAAATAATATTAATTCTATGTATAATATGACAATTGGTTGATTTAAAAGGAATGGAAATAAAGTTTTACCAATATATTGGAATTTAATTTATGATAATAGGATTAATTGCAATTAAATGAAATTAAATATTTAAATATTACATAAATGGAAATTTAGATGAAATCTGAGAATATTAATGTAAACAATCATAAACCATTATTAACTTCATCCTTTTGATAATAATGGATTGAACAATGGAGTGAAAGGTTAATTAAATGGAATTATGGAAAAACATTAAATTTGTAATTTCTATAATTTTTGAATTTGTTTTAAGTTATTATAATTGTTTAAGAAATCAAAAGTGATAAAATTTATAAATTATAGAAGTTGGATTAAAATAGTGATTTAATTTATTTAATATTTATTTATTTAATTAATTATAAAAATAGCCATTTTGGCCACTGACTCGGATTTCGACGAAACTAGTTTCATCGGATCCGTAACGATGAATTATTATAGGATTTCATGTTTCGTAGCGATCGTACTTGCCGTTTGATCGTGCGGGCTCGAAACGCCTAGAATTCAATGAAATTGAAATCAATTGAAATCATTTTGAAATAACTCGATTTTAGCATAACTTCTTCATACAATGGAATTTGGACTTAAAACCTGTTCCATTGCGTTTGAAATATTTAAAAATATATATTTTGATATATGGGCTGACCTAATTTCGTTCTGGAGTCAAAACGGGGCTTTTGGGCCGTATACCGTTCAATTTTCCAAACCAAATATGGCCCATCTATTCTGTTTTGTTCAAAATATATATATATACCTCGTTATAAACCCTAATTGTTCCTCATTGTCATTTGTCTGTACGTACAATTCCATTTTCTCCTCCTTATTTCAATGGCAGACTAACAAATTCTCTCTTCCAAATTCAATTGCAATTCAAAACCAAATCAAAATTTCAAACTCTTCAAACAATATCATATTTTATATCGATCTGAAGCTCTCAACGAGCGCATCTCAGATCTGTAATCCATTTTCCAAATTGAACCCCTGTTTGTCCGAAAAATGATGAACTATCTTCGGCCGTTCAGTGGCAATTTATGATCGTCGTCCGATCGGCGAATCGAAGGCACCGTTAGGTAAAGGTCGTCGAAGGGAGGACATCCATGCGGGATTTGCGGCGGGTTAACGAATAGATCGTGCTATAGAATTTGGATTAGGGTTTATTGGTGGGTGGCGGATGGCATTTTTTGGTGCCGCATCGGTGGTCGCAAGATTGTCTGGGGAGGGCGGCAAGCCGAGCGACGGGGGCAAACTCTTAGGCGTTGCTGCGACGGCCATTACAGCGGTGGTTGCACATTCAAACGCGAGCGGCTTAGGTGTGCGTTTGGGAACGAAGAAGGCAGGTGATGTGGCTAAAGTTTGTGGTTCGTTTCTTTCTTTATTTTTTTTATTTTTATTTTGATTGCAATTGTTCTAATACGCGTATTTTTCGCATACGAGGTCCATTTCACACGCGGTTTTCTCCGCTAGGTTTGTATTGGAATTTCGGACATTTTGGCGTAGGTTTGAGCAGATCCTGAGACTGTTTGAATTTTAGATTTAAATTCAATTTAAATTTAAACGGTGAGTGTTTTAACCCACTCAAAACTTCTAAAATTTCTTATGTTTGTTAAATTGATTTACGATGTGATTAGAAATTTATTCATGACTGTTTGGCATGGTTTTAACCACGGTTAAATTGAATTTATTGAATTAAACTGTTATTTAATTTATTATTGCATATAAACTGCCAGTTAAATAGTTGTTTAATTTATTATTGAATATAAACTGCCAGTAAATACCTGTTATTTATTATATGTTCTATATTGATGTTACTGTTTGAATTGGATGATGATTGTGATAAATGGTTGATGGTTGATATTGGGTAAATGGATGTTGTATTTTATATTGTTATAAACTGCAAATTGTTATGCACTTTATTTCTTTCGGGATTGTGGTTTGAAATGATATATAACCATATTTTTATTTTAAATTACGGATTGAAATGATAAATATCTGTATCACTTGACCATAGGATAGACAACTATATACAGACACCGTGGTCTATATATATAGAATATTTTGGACCGATTTCTATTGTTTTATAAAGAAAATATATGGGTTATATAATTATTGATTTTTGTAGTTATATCAATGTTATTTTGTTCTTGATTTTAAGCTATGTATAATTTGTTTTAATATAAAGTAAGTTTAATAATAAAGTTGGTTTTACGGAAGATAGTATGGTTAAGTATTCAAATTATATTGTATATAGAGTTACAACGATTTAAATAAATCAAAGTTGGAAGATAAATTGGAAATTTATTTAAAATTGAATTTATTTAAGAATTAACCTCAAATAAGTTGAGGTGAAAGTTATTAAATTGGAAATTTTAAAAAGGGTATGATTATTATAACTTGATTTTTGGGGTTAAGGTGAATTAAATGAGCATTTCAAGTGTAAAGAAATGGAAGGAAATATTCCGTTATTTTCAATTTGGGATTTATTTAAATGATATTGGATTTATTTGGTAAAATATTTCAAAACTAAATAATAGAAAATTAATTTGATATGCATATATGAAATTGCCAAACTTAGTTTTGAAATTTATGAATAGTTAAAGTTTGAAACATATTGATTTGGAATGGTTTATTCTGGGATCAAATCTATTTTGAAATCGATAAAATCTGCAATGGTTTGTATAGAAACTGAATTATATTGAAGTTTATGATTCGGGATTTGGTAAAAATTGAAAATTTAGAAATTCGAGTTGTGTTGAAATTGATTTATGAAATTAAAGATGCTATTTCATTTTATAAAGTATTTATGATATTTAAACCACATAAGTGGTGGAAGTTATGAGTTTCAAGGTATTAAAATCTGGAAGCGTTATATTTCAAGTGTTTGATTTCGAAATGTATTAATTTTGGAAGTGCCTTGATTTTGGAAAAGAGATATATTTGAAATAAAATGATATTATATTGATTTGGGTTTTTATAAAAATGATATCATGATGATTTGGTTTTTGGAATGGAAAGGATATCGTATTTATATGGTTTCGAAATGGATATTTTATTCCGGTTGGAAGTATAAATTATTTTGAAATGACCGCGATGTTATAATAACGTTTGGTTGTTGAAGAGACCGGGATCGGAAGTTGTCATACTCTTTGCCAACTCCGAAAACCACTTTAACAACCGTGTGCGTAGTGGAGATTCCAGAATGAAGTAGGATGGTGGCGACGTTCTATTAAGGTATATACGTGGACCCGACTCCCATGAGTTGACATAAGGTGGCTAAAACAGGAGCGATTTCGGTCCAGTGAGGTAGCTCCTCTTATCGGACACACTCATTCGATATTATGTTCTGACTTGGAAATTCATTTGGTGGCCACTTTTGATTTTTGATTTTGGGGGTGTGGCTCGAGGTGGGCGGTAGCTGCGCGCTATGCGTCACCACCAGTCCAGATAGTAATTGGTATATCTACCATGGCATTGCCTTGTGTGTCGTGTCACCTACCCTAGCGCGTCTTGTACGAATTTGATTTGTGTCGTACCTATGGAGTATCCTCTGGTAGCCTCCCGATTAGGAGGTATTATTGTATTGCATAGACTACTTGCACTATTATGTGTTAAGGGCTATATGGGTAACTCATTAACGCTATTTAAAAGTAAGTTTATTTTACTATAGACATTATTATAATAGCGAAATATTACTATAGTAAATAGTTTAACAGATCCTTAGGAGATGTGAATCCCGAGCATCTCTTAAGTTACTGCACTCACGTTTAACACTAGATAGGAGATATCAAATCCCGTAAATATCTCTGACGCCGTTAAACTCATGTTTATTTCTATTGATTTAACTTGCATAAGATCTTTTAGTTCTGACTCGAGTGTTTTGTCTTTTCAATTCGCTCGGGTCAGCCTAAGCATTTCAGGATTCGAAGACTTTATTTCTGGAGGACGAAGACGAAGAGTGTATTACTATTATCTATTATATTATTCCACTGCATTCATATTGTTCCGCTGCATTAATTATTATTCTCTGGTATGTGTAACTCTGATATGTATTGTATAAATATAATCGAATAATTTGTAAACAGCTTCATGAACTGTTTAGTTGATTATTATATTTTATCGTTTCACTGTGAGATTCATTTTTGTTTTATTTCTTTCTCTGCTTTTCTTATTTATCCCATAGCAATCCGCCCTTTGTATGGTTTGAGTCTGACGTGTGTGGTTTATCGTCGATTTAAAACGAACAAAAGGCGGGATGTTACATTTATAATGGCATTCTCTAAAATGCTACTGTAAGTTATGGAAAAAAAATTGAGTGCTACTAAATCCATTTTTTGTTGTAGTGTTAAATACTTTGGCATACATTTTACGGTCATCCAATGCATTTCTCTAGGATTAGACTAGTATCGACTCATCCATCTTAATGCTTATGACACATCTGGTCTAGCACTAACGTAGCTTATCTTGTGTATCCTATGGCTGAAGCATATGAAATCCTCTTCATACACTCTTTTTCCCCATTAATATGAGGATCAAACTTCTTAGAAAGGATGATTCTAGATTGTATTGAAACGTTTCCACGCTTGAATTTTTCATTTATAATCTTATCAGTATAGTATATATGTACAGGGATTGGGATAATCACAATAACCTCTTAGATTTATCTCTATAGATCTTTATACCTAGTATATAGGCTGCTTCTCCTAAATCCTTTATGGAGAAGTTCCTTTAAAGCCAAGCTTTCACTGATTGAAACAATGAAATTTCATTGCCAATCAACAGAAGATCATTGACATATAGTATTAAGAATACAATAGCATTGCTTTGTTCCTTTCTATATACACATGCCTACTCTATGTTCCGATAAAAACCAAACCATTTGATTATCCTATCAAAACACTTATTCCAACTACTTGAAGCTTGTTTAAGTCCATAAATGGACTTTAACAACTTACAAGCCTTCCTTCATTCCCGCTAATCACAAAGCTCCCAGGATGCGACATATAGACGGTCTCTTCTAAATCACTATTTAGAAATGTAGTGTTTACATCTATTTTCCATATTTCATAGTCATAGAATGCAGCAGTGAGCAGCATAATCCAAGTGAACTTAAGCATGGCCGTAGATAAAAAGTCTCATCATAATCAACACCTTAAATCTGACAAAATCCTTTCACAACTAGCCTAGCCATATAAATCTCTACTTCCCAGTCTGCATTTACTTTTTTCCTAAAATCCCATTTGTAGTAGTAGGTTTTATCCCTTTGGGTATGTCCAACAAAGTCCATACTTTATTTTCGTAAATGGAATCCATCTTAGATTTCATTGCTCCAAGCCATAGTGCAGAGTCTTTACTTTTCAGTGCTTGTTGGAAAGACAGAGGAGTGTCATCATCTAATACATGTCCTCCTTCTTTCCATCCATGAAAAAACTGTGGTATCTCTATAGTGCTTAAGATTCCCTATTAGATCTTATAATATGTTTCATGTTTTCATATACGGTTGAACTTGGTTTTCCTACCGGTTTGGACTCAGTGTTAAATTCTTGGATCTCATTCAAGTCTATATCATCGTTGTTAATTTCTTTTGAAAAAAATTGCTTTTCAAAAAAGGCAGCATGTCAAGAAACAATAACCTTTTGTTTATTGGAATTGTAGAATATATATCCTAATGAGTTTTTTGGATATCTTATAAATTTACATAGTACCGATCTTGCATGTAGTTTATCCGAGCCAACGTTCTTAACATATGCTGACAACCCCATACCTTCAAATACTTGAGTTGAGGTTTCTTACCATACCACGTTTTATATGGTGGTTTAGGCAAAGATTTAATGGGCGACTAGTAAAACATATGTGCTATAGTTTCTAGTGCATATCCCCAATAGGTCAGAGAGAACTCAGACTTACTCATCATTGAACAACCACTTCTACTAGGGTTCGGTTCCTTTACTCCGACACATCATTGCATTACAGAGTATAGGGTGGAGTAATCTGAGAGCTAATCTCATTATCTTTTAAATGCTGTTGGAATTCTTATCCAACGTACTCACTTCTTCGATCAGATTGAAGAATCTTAATCTTACAATCCATTTTGTTTTCTACTACATTTTTATACTCAACAAATTCTTCATAGACATCGGATTTGTTCTTCATAGTATACACATATCCTAGTCTCGAGAAATCATCAGTGAAAGGTAACAAAGTAAGAAATATTATCCTTAATGATTATAGGCATTGAGCCACATACATCACTATGTACTACTCATGAGAGTTCATCAACCCTTTTGTTGCTCCCACTGAATGAGTACTTGATCATTTTACCTTTTGATACATGACTCATACATGCTGTTACACCAAAAATCTACCTTTCGACTAAGTCGAAAGGTTCTACAACAAAGACCAAGGAAAATGAGTTTAGACCAAACCTTTCGAAGGAGTCGAAAGGTTCCATCTCACAGTCCAGAGAAAACCTTTCGAACGAGTCAAAATGTTCCATCTCACAGTTCAAATCAAACCTTTCGAAGGAGTCGAAGGGATGTGGCCATCAAAGAACAGCCTCAAACCTTTCGAAGGGGACGGAAGGTTCCATCTTACAGCATCCATGAAGTTCCTACCTTTCGAAGAAGATGAGAGAGTCAAAGAAGATGTTAGTAACCCCACGGTGACCTTTTCGTAAGCATTGCAAGCTTTTCGAACTGGTTAAGATTCATCAGGGTACCTTTTGACAAAGTCGAAAGGTTCTATAAAGAAGGCAACACTCGAAAGTCAGCAAAGAATGAAAGATAACCTTTCGACAATATTATGGGGAAGCACAACTCTCGACGACAATAAAGTGAAGAGCAACCTTCTGTCAAGGTCGAAAGGTTCGCAATAGAATATAGAAGGTAAACCTTTCAACAAAGCTGAAAGGTCCATGAAAGCATCAGAAAGGCAACCTTTCGACTAAGTCAAAAAGTCCATGAAGACATCAGAAAGGCAACCTTCCGACAAAGTCGAAATGTTCACGAAGGCATCGGAAAGGCAAACCTTTCGACAACGTCGAAAGGTTCATTATGGCGTATAAGGGGCAAATTTTTCGACAAAGACGAAAGGTTCATAGTTGCATATAAAATGAGGACCTTCTTGATAGAATTAGGGGTAGCCCAAGGGGCAATTATGTAATTTGTTCATATATCTAACTCGTTGATCAATCTTGTTCGAAATAAAAGTATTTTCTTTCTATTATATACTTGATATAATATGATTATATTAATTAATTAACTTAATTAAAAGTATATTTAATAGAAAAAAACCATAAATGGTATATTTTGTGATAGTAGATACAAAGTGTTGTAACTGTGAGTAATTTATCAGAATGAAACAAATATACCATTTTAAATGTTCCTAGTCAAGATGCATCAAGACTGGATATCGATGTATCCGTTAAAACTGGAGTACGTAACGCTCTCCAAATGTTGGATAGTGTATTACTCATGACAGTTGGGGCACCTAGGGTTTACGTACTAATAGTCATTGGATAACTATGGAAGGACTCACTCGATAGTTTTCTGTTGGTTAATATAAGTAAGGTCAAATAGAAAATATTGATTTACATAGTTCTCTCGACTTGAAAATACTGTGGATCTTCAATATGAAAGCTCCGCTTTGATTATAGCCAAATCATGGCATGACATCCATCGAGTGACTATAGTTGGGTCGAGTGGAAGTATTAGAAGTGAAGCACTATTCAAGAGAGGATTCGCCTCCTCAGTTATATGCGGTTCGTATCGCTGTCAACCCAAGTCAACTCAAAGTCAAAGTCTCTGGCCAGAGCATTTCGATTAATAATAATTGTTATTATTAAACCAAAGACTTTGTATTTAGACTATAAAGTTGAATGCGGATGAGGTTGGAATTTTTACCATTACCAAATTCCATAAATCCAAAGTGATATAGTTTTGACGAAGAGAATTGGTGTAAACAAATGTCACAACCGGGTAACGCTTATTAAACTAAAATTGGATTTTTCCGAAAATGATTAAGCGATTAATTTGGCTATAATGTCACACCACCTGCTAAGTGACGTGTGAACGTTAACAGTAGAATAGTTCGATGCTAATCGCTGACCAAATTTACACCCAAGAGTTACACAGCCGAAATGATGAATTCCCTTAAGACCGAACAATTTAATTAGTTTATAATTGTTATAAATTAATTAATATTTATGGAATATTAATTATAAAATTTGAATATAATTTGAGAAATAAATCATGTTATATATATTTATAATAGTTATAAATATATTGATTGATATACAATATCGACAAGCGGTTAAATTAGATTTAATTGCATAGTATTTTGGTTTGGGCTTAGTTGGGTTTAAGGCCAATCATTAGGGCTGTAAAATTTAGGTTTTGCAAAGGTCTAGTGGTGGCTAAGACATAGGGAATTAGCTTGAAGACAATGGGTTGAGATCAAGTGAGAATGGGTAAAAAAGTTTTCCTCGTTTCTCTCTACTACAACCATATGTATGTATGTATGTATGTATTTATGTATGTATGTATGTACCTCTCAAAGTAACAAATAACCTTTTTGGCTGCCATTTGCTTCTACATTGCTGGTTAAAACATAGCTCTCAATCCACTCCAAACTTCTCAAATGTATTCAAATTAAAATAATATTATCTGATGGTCAGAGGTGAGTGATTCTGGACTAGCAATCCGACGAATCAAAAACAGTAAAAGGAAAGGAAGTCATTGCTTCAACGTGGATTCAAAGGCATCATTAAATTGGTAATTTTAATTCATATTACGGAAATTGAATTATGTTCTATGATCCTTTAATATGAAATTTCATATCTGTTTAAATATATTGCTACTATATGTTTAGTTACGTGTGATTTTTGTAAATAGACGTGGTTGTCACAAATAAGTTTGATTATGTGCATAATTTTTTTATTATACTATTTGATTTATGTATAGACAAATGTTGTGCACTGTACAAAATCAATTTTTATCATTAATAATTGTTTTATATATATTTAGTAGATTCATACACACACACACACACACACACTATAAAGCAAAACCTTGGATCAACGGGTCAAATTTAAGCCTTTTTGGCATTTCCAAAAATACCCATCCACAATCTACAGCAACAAAATCTGTTGCGGTACATTTTAGTCTTTGACATCCACATACTCATCATGTTGAGTGGAAATCCACGTTCCCATTTCCCCATAAACAACCATCGACTCCTGCTTTTCTTCCTCATTCCCCATCTATCTTTATTTTATTTCACTTCAAAGGTGATTCTAACCCCCTAATTAATCAATTGCTTCAATTTTTTCCTCATTTGCTTCAATGAAAAACCATAACTTTAATTTTCCTAAAACTTACAATAATTACATGGCATCATGAAGAATCGGATCAAGCTCCATGATTGATGAACAAGAAGCAGACAACATCAAGTTTGGGAAGCAAAAGAAATTGGATGAAAATGAGTTTGGGAAGAGAAAGGGCTTCGTTGTAATGAGAAAAGGAGGATGAATGACGGTATTGTTTGGATTTGTGGATGAGGCGGTCGGTCCCATTCATCTGAGTTTTGGATGAAGCGGTCGATTCCATTTCCCTATGTAATTCGACTTATCCATTCATCGGATTATTGCCACGTTTTTAGTAAGGAGATGAACTTCCCGTCTTCTCCTACTCCCGTCTTCTCCCATTTACGTCATCACTCTATCCTTATACTTTCAAAGCTACTATGATGTAAACAGACACTAAAATTTAGGAAAATGCCATTGCCTCGGAAGTGTACTCAACATTAGGTAGGCAGTAGTAGGGCTAAAAATTGACTACCATACTAATTAAATTTTAGTATCTTGATCTCATTCCTGCATTTTTTTAACTTTATTCACCCTCATTTCTATCCGCTAAAATTTTCTGAATTATGTTGGATTTTTGTTTCTGTAGGTTTTTAGAGCTAGCATGGTGAGATTTGTGATGCAAATCTGTTTATAGGTATACCAAAATTGATTTAAAGATTATAATGTTGTTTATTCCTTTCTCTAACTTAGTTCTATTGCAATAGTAGTAATGAAGATCACTTTTTATTGTTCAAATAACTAAATAATGTAAATAATTTTGCTCTATTTAATTATTGCTATTTTGTGATAATTTTTATCAAGTAAAGTTGTTTCAAATGAGCAGAATATTGTAAAAGGAGGAGGAGATTTGTTTCATTTGTAGCCATGTGCATCTATGGAGATTTGTAAAGAAAATTGGACTTATTGGTTGGGGATTTGAACTCAAATTGTAAGTATGAGATAAATTCCACCACTTTTTTAAAGATTCTTTATGGTTGGGAACCTATGGCATCCCAATATCTTATTTCTTATGTTTACATTCATATTATAAGCTGCATATATAGACTTACTCCATCATGAAAAGTTAAGCAGTTCATGTTGAAACTAGAGAGGTGGTGAAGACAGACCTAGCAAATTTTAGCCAGTGAGGGGACTTTGTTGAGACTTGGTTTTGATTCATGACACAAATCTATCACTACAACGTATAAATTTAACGACTGCTACGACAAAAAGAGAATATATACTACATGGAGACAAGACATCAAAATCGGTACATCAATTATATTATTCTTGTTTTTTGAGTCTTAGATCAAATTTGTTAAGATCTCTCCTCATTTAACGTATATATTAGCTTATATATATAATCTTAATGATTTAAGCATAGAATATGTATATATTCAGAAGTTATATTTAAAAGTCATATAATATATATATATATATATATATATATTAATATATATATATATATATATTTAAAACCTGTGAAAACTGTGCAAGTTGCACAGAAATCACCAGGTCAGTCGACTAACCTGGTAGGTCAGTTGACTGACCTGTAAATTTCTGTACAACATGCACAAGTGCACAAATAAACAAATAAAACGTTTGAATATTCAGTCAACTGACCTTGAGGTTCAGATGACTGAATTTTTACAACAGCTATTTTTTGAAAAGACATGACTATTTGTGAAGAGTTACGAACCTCTACGAAAAGATTTGGATGCAACACTTCAACCGAAACTCTTCATCAACAGTCGCTGCTTTCTAACATCTATAAATACATACTTTAACTTGATTCCAAATCACCGAATTTTCTTATCTTTTAATCCAACACTCATGAATCTAGTTGCAACTATACTTTCAAATATTCTGCATTAATGCAATATCATACCTTTTTATTCTTCATAAAATTCAAATATATATATATATATGTATATATATATACTCGAGGAGAAGATTATAGGAAGGATGTACTACAAGTGACAAATCTGTGTTATTAGAAAACACAAATTCAAAACAATCTTTTGTATTTATTGAAGTCTGGTTCTGCTGCTCAGGCTTGTGAAATCCTCTTCGACTGCTGACGGGAAATCCTATTCTGCTGCTCAGGTTCTTGTTCGGCTGCTTAAGGGTTATATAGACCTGTTCCTTCGGGTTAAGTGAGGGTTATTGTTTTAGTGAAATTCCAAACGGAGTCTGGGACTAGATGTAGGACGAAGCTCCGAACTAGTATAAAATTCTCTGGTGTCATTTTTATTATACTGCTTTTATATTCCGCACTATTTACTGTATAGCTATCATCACTACACTCTGTATTATCACATATCCATATTACACGATCCATAGCACACTTTCATTTGGTCTCTGAGCCTAGAATTCTATCGATCGTCACAATATCATAGAAATAATGGCCAGAAAAAGATCCGGATGAAATACAACAAGCAAAAAGCCCGAAACCATCATAGCAAAAACCGATGAGGACTGTAAAAAGGTACTTTCTTATTTACAAATTTCAGTAAATGAGAATAATGAATTAGTTAGTATAAGTGATAAGATCTCAAAGCTTAATTCTCTTATTTTAGAAAAGAAGACATCAATCAAACTTGAAAATGAGAAATTGAAAATTAAGAAATTAAATTTAGAAAATCAACAGGGTATCTTAAAAAATAATTTTGAGGCTCTTAAAGATTTTCTAGACGAACAAAATACTATGTTTGGAAAAGAAAAAGGAAATTTTTCAAAAGAAATTACAAAAGACAAAATGATTTATCACAATCATCTTTAGATAATTCAGAATCTCAAATTTTCCTTCTTGAAAATGAGAATTGTACGTTAAAAAAAGGAGAAATCTGAATTAATCAAGCAAACTGATATTTTGAAAAACAGTAATATTTCTTTTGAAAATAATAATTGTGACTTTGAAGCTAAATTTGATAAACTTAACACTGAAGTCATAAAATTTAATAAAGATCAAAACGATTTAAAGATGATTTTATCTAGTTCTAGACCTTTACATGATAAAAGTGGTTTAGGATATAATAAAACTGATCGTAGAAATAGCACTAGACATGCTTTCATGTATAATAAATATGTTAGTGCTAGTACTAGATTACGAGTAAAGTCTAAATCCGATTTTTATAGAAATTCAAATACTATTATGACCAATAATGTTTATAATTTCTTTAGAAGTACAAAATCATTGACGGGAAATACGAATAAAAATTATCTAAGTATTTGGGTTCCGGTTAATTGGAAAAATAGAGAAAAATACATTGATGATTATTTTGATATGCTGGTTAATAATGAAAATTATATTTATAAAGGTTCAACCACACCCAAATGGGTATGGTTTCCTAAAAATTAGGAAATTATAAGAACCTTGGGTATCTATGCTTTAAATGTTAATTTTTTTTGTTCTATATTGTTATTTTGTTAACACTTATGTGGAATATAAATTATGTAATCATATAAACTCTCCTTTTTGTCGATGACAAAAGGGGAGAAATATTATCATTGACATTTAGAATGCAGGATATACATCGTCAAAGATTCAGAGGGAGTAAATATTTATATTATATATATATATATATACAGTCAAAATCTATATCTATTTACAAGTTATCATCAATCAAAAGGGGGGAGAATGTTGAGACTTGGTTTTGATTCATGCACAAAGCTATCACTATGACATACAGATTTGACAACTGCTATGACAAACAGAGAATATATACTACATGGAGACAAGACATCAAAATCGGTGCATCAATTATATTATTCTTGTTTTTTGAGTCTTAGATCAATTTTGTTAAATTCTCTCCTCGTTTAACATATATATTAGCTTATATATAATCTTAATGATTTATTCATATAAGCATATAATATATATATATATATATTCAAAAAATTCTTTAAAAATCATATAATATATATATTTATTTAAAATCTGTGAAAACTGTGCCAATTGCACAAAAATCACCAGGTCAGTTGACTGACCTGTAAATTTCTGTGCAACATGCACAGGTGCACAAATAAACAAATAAAACGTTTGAATATTCAGTCGAATGACCCAGAGGTTCAGTTGATTGAACTTCTACAACAACTATTTTTTGAAAAGACATGACTATTTGTGAAGAGTTACGAACCTCTATGAAAAGATTTGGATGCAACACTTCAACCGGAACTCTTCATCAACAGTCGCTGATTCCTAACATCTATAAATACATACTTTAACTTGATTCCAAATCGCCGAATTTTCTTATCTTTCTAATCTAACACTTTGTAATCTACTTGCAACTATACTTTCAAATATTCTACATTAAAGCAATATCATACCTTTCTATGCTTCATAAACTTTAAATTATATATATATATATATATATACTTGAGGAGAGATTATAGGAAGGGTGTACTACAAGTGACAAATCCGTGTTATTAGAACACACAAAGTCAAAACAATCTTTTGTATTTCTTGGAGTCCTGTTCTGCAGCTCAAGCATGTGAAGTCCTCTTCGGCTGCTGAGGTGAAATCCTGTCCTGCTGCTCAGGTCCTTGTTCGGCTGCTCAAGGGTTGTACAGACCTGTTCCTCCGGGTTAAGTGAGGGTTATTAATTTAGTGAAATTATAGAAGGAGTCTGGGACTGGACGTAAGACGATGCTCCAAACCAATATAAAAATCTCTAGTGTTATTTTTATTATACTGCTTTTATATTCCACACTATTTACTGTATAGCTATCATCACTACACTCTGTATTATCATATATCCATATTACACGATCCATAGCACACTTTCATTTGGTATCAGAGCTTGGAATTCTATCGATCGTCACAACATCATAGAATAATGGCCAGGAAAAGATCCGGTCGAAATACAATAAGCAAAAAGCCTGAAACAATCATAGCAAAGACCGACGAGGACTATAAAAAGGTACTTTCTTATTTACAAATTTCAATAAATGAGAATAATGAATTAGTTAGTATAAGCGATAAGATCTCAAAGATTAATTCTCTTATTTTAGAAAAGATGAAATCAATCAAACTTGAAAATGAGAAATTGAAAATAAGAAATTAAATTTAAAAAATCGATAGGGTGTTTTGAAAAATAATTTTGAGGCTCTTAAAGATTTTCTAGACGAACAAAATATTATGTTTGAAAAGGAAAAAGAAATCTTTTCAAAAGAAATTACGGATTTGAAAAGACAAAATGATTTATTACAATCATCTTTAGATAATTCAGAATCTCAAATTTTTCTTCTCGAAAATGAGAACTGTACGTTAAAAAGGGAGAATTCTGAATTAATCAAGAAAATTGATATTTTGAAAAACAATAATATTTCTTTTGAAAATAATAATTTTGACTTTAAAGCTAAATTTGATAAACTTAGCACTGAAGTCACAAAATTTAATAGAGGTCAAAACGATTTAAACATGATTTTATCTAGTTCTAGATCTTTACATGATAAAGGTGGTTTAGGATATAATAAAACTGATCGTAGAAATAGCACCAAACACGCTTTCATGTATAGTAAATATGCTAGTGCTAGTACTAAATTACGAACAAAGTATAAATCCAATTTTTATAGAAATTCAAATATTGTTATGACCAATAATATTTATAATTTCTTTAGGAGTACAAAATCATCGATGGGAAATACGAATAAAAATTATCCAAGTATTTAGGTTCCTGTTAATTGAAAAAATAGAGAAAAATACGTTGATGATTATTTTGATATGGTAGCTAATAATGAAAATAATATTTATAAAGCTTCAACCACACCCGAATGGGTATGGTTTCCTAAAAATTAGGAAATTATAAGAACCTTGGGTATCACATGCTTTAAATGTTAATTTTTTTGTTCTATATTGTTATTTTGTTAACACTTACGTGGAATATAATTTATGTCATCATATAAACTCTCCTTTTTGTAGACGACAAAGGGGGAGAAATATTATCACTAACATTTAGAATGCAGGATATACATCGTCAAAGATTCAGGGGGAGTAAGTATTTATATTATATATATACAGTCAAAATCTATATCTATTTACAGGTTGTCGTCAATCAAAAAGTGAGAGAATGTTGAGACTTGGTTTTGATTCATGACACAAAGCTACCACTACGACATACAGATTTGACGACTTCTACGTCGAAAAGAAAATATATATTACATGGAGAGAAGACATCAAAATCGGTGCATCCATTATATTATTCTTGTTTTTTGAGTCTTAGATCAATTTTGTTAAGATCTCTCCTCGTTTACGCATATATTAGCTTATATATAATCTTAATGATTTATACATATAAGCATAAGCGTAAATATATATATATACATACACACATATATATTCAAAAAAATTCTTTAAAAATCATATATATATATATATATATATATATATATATATATAAAAACCTGTGAAAACTGAGCAAATTGCACAGAAATCACCAGGTCAGTCGACTAACCTGGTAGGTCAGTCGACTGACTTATAAATTTCTATGCAACATGCACAGGTGCACAAATAAACAAATAAAATGTTTGAATATTCAGTCGACTGACTCATAGGTTCAGTTTACTAAATTTCTACAACAGCTATTTTTTTTTTAAAAGACACGACTATTTATGAAGAGTTACGAACCTCTACAAAAAGATTTGGACGCACCACTTCAACCGGAACTCTTCATCAACAGTCACTGCTTTCTAACATTTATAAATACATATTTTAACTTGATTCCAAATCACCGAATGTTCTTATCTTTCTAATCTAACACTCTTGAATCTACTTGCAACTATACTTTGAAATATTCTGCATTAAAGCAATATCAGACCTTTCTATTCTTCATAAACTTCAAATATATATATTTATACTCGAGGAGAAAATTATAGGAAGAGTGTACTATAAGTGACAAATCCGTATTACTAGAACACAAAAAGTCAAAACAATCTTTTGTATTTGTTGAAGTCATGTTTTGCTACTCAGGCATGTGAAGTCCTCTTCGGTTGCTGAGGCAAAATCATGTTCTGCTGCTCAGGTCCTTGTTCGGCTGCTCAAGGGTTGTATAGACCAGTTCCTTCGGGTTAAGTGAGGATTATTGTTTTAGTAAAATTCCAGAAGGAGTCTGGGACTGGACGTAGGACGAAGCTCTGAACCCGTATAAAAATCTCTGGTGTCATTTTTATTATACTGCTTTTATATTCCGCGCTATTTGCTGTATAGCTATCATCACTACACTCGGTATTATCATATATCCAAATTACACGATCCATAGCACACTTTCAGACGTAAGTGGTCAGTCATCATTACCCCACTATATTTTGGTTTCATTTTCATGGACCTTTACCGTATATATAGTTTTGAAAATTGAACCATATTTCAAACCATGATGATTAAACTGATCACTGTGAATTCGGAAAGTTATGGAGGGCCTCTATAAAAAAAGTAATTAATTGAAGGAGAAAAGGTTGACCCTTTTTTTTTATTAAAGTTTGGTTTACATCTTTTCTTTGTTTTTTACGAACCGTGAATCTTCTTTTGTATTAAACTGCATTATGTTTTATGGTAACTAACAAACCATGATTTTTAAAATTTCCAATCAATTAAAGTTTCCAACAACCATTCCACTAGCAAAAGAAGAGAAGTAATTTTGAGCTGATATGCAAGTCTGGAATGTTGGGTAGTGTTGTTGTCTTTCATAATGCAAGCACACATTTCTGTAATGGAGCTCGATTTGGACTTGGTGCAGAGGTAAACTCATTTTGAGTCTCTCTATTCTGCTTATACTATTATTAGTACATTCATTCATAATTTATTATGTGGGCTTTAGGTTGGCATTAGCACGAGTAGAATACATGTACGTGCTCATGTTGAGTTAAAGGGCTGCTAACATAATATAATTTGATGTAAAGCATATACTTGAGAAGTGAAGCCTACTGATATTTTATGTTGTATGTACCAAAAATTGATTACTAATATGATTCACTGTGTATTCTATTAGTTAACTATAAAAATGTACTATTTATCCATGTTATTTTTTTCCATACAAACTTACTAAAGACGGAGAGAATAACTATCAGTTGAAATTAGGTGTACTTATATTCTAAGTTGGATACTAATCTTCTTTCTCTTCTTTACAAGCTATTATAGTGATTTGCACTTGGGAGCTAGAAAAGTTCAGAAAAGAAGCGCAATAAGTAGGGCTAAGATTGAAGGAGAAGAACCTTAAATCCAGAATCTTGCTGAAGAGAGATGTTTACATTCAACTATTAAAGCAAATGTTAAGAATGTTTTAAAATGGAAATCAGTATTAGAAAATGGAGTAACATATATAACAACAAATAAATATAGCCTGAAATGGAGTCGGGAACAACATTGATTGTCCTTCAAATATACAATGCAAAGGTACACTCCATTTAGCATTTAATGTTAAGGTAGTTTTTGGTGTGGTGGATATGAACATTAATATCTTCTATGAACTAGGATGTTTCTTTTTATCTTTTTATAATTTTCCCACTTCCTACAATCACCAACAGGTGTTACTGCATGAACAATGCCAAATTATCAACCACTTGGTTTTTTGTAACGGTTCATATTTTTAAACCAAATGAGTTGACTAAATTTATCCTACAACATTAGTTTAGTGCTCATAAACCTATTGATCTATGACCTTGAATGATATTAGATCATCATATCTTTATTTTAAAATATAAAAAGAAAAATAATAATAATCAAAATGGCTATCTATCTAGCTATAAACTATGCACTTTGAGAAGTACATACAGTCACCGAGTTAACTTATTTATTGATTGAAACTATTGGCCATGTAGGCATGTTTAAAGAAAATCTAAGATGATCCATGAAGAAAGCATTTAGAACATCTGTGACATCCCATTGAAACCAAGAAAACCATGAAAAGAAACAAAGATACAAAGAGCTATAAAGAAAAAGAAAATGTTATCAAATTGTGGATGGTGAATGCCTTGCCAAGCACTTTTATAAATTCATTTAGGGTTTATTTTTTTTATTTTTTTTTGGGCTTATGAGAATTTTACATGAAGTTTGATAGTTTAAAGAAAAGATGTTGTGCTTTGATACTAATGCATTTTATTTGAATTATAAAATCTACTTTCCAATTTATTAGTAAGTTTTGGCACGCAAAGTTTGACGATTTAGATGACAACAATTAACACAAATGAAGAGATAATAATGAAAATGGCTATTACTGCCATATAAAATAAGGCAACTTCCTGTGAAAGGGTATTAATTATATTAAAAAAATGTTCTTAAACAAAGTAATATTAATACATATGTATTATTCTATTAACATGTCTCAAATCTCACTTAATAAAAAAAGAATGTCTTAAATTCTGGATTCTCTTTGCACTGATGCTTTTAGTATATACACGTAAATAACCTTCATTTATTTTAATTTTATTATGACCATGCTAAATATGTAAATCTGAGCATGTCTTCGTTTATTACATGCGTGGTTGTAAAAGCAAATGTGACATCTTTCTATATAATTAAAAAATATTTCTCATTTCTTAATACTAATTACGCAGCTATCGCTTTATTCATTATATGTTTATTGTACTTATTACATCATCCTAAGCATGTGGTGATTTTACAAATTATTTATCTATACCGCATGAAACACGAGCATTTGTTTGAATTGTTCCCCTTACCCACGAGTTATGTGTATATCAGTTTAATAAAAAAATTCATATCACGTGCAAATCGTTATTCATTTCAATTGCAAAGTCGATGTTTTTTTAATGTAATAGTGATCCTTTAAAAAGGAGCACGCCATTTTTTATTAATAAATTGTCCTCCAGTGTTTGCAAAAATATATAAGAAAAATACAAGTGAGATCATCACATAGATGACCATATGATATTTAATACAGACATATTCTATATAGCTACATTGTTAATATGCGGTAATGGTAAAATGATAAAGAGTATGAAGCAAGGTTCAGTTGGCATGGAGCTGAAAACAGTAGGGACGCTGCAAACAAAGCAATACATGATGAGTCAATTAGTTACTTTCAGTCAACACCGAGTGTGTACTCGTGGTTGAAGTGAGTCAGTAAGAAATGAGTTGAGATGTGCAATTGCATGTGCAGAATATGCTCATTGTATAGATTTGTAGGACTACATGATCTATTTATTGCCATCAACTCTACTCAGTTCAACATGAAACGTAGATAATCCAAAATCATTGTATCTCAGTGCACATATGGATAGACAAACGAAGCTTGAAGAAGGTTCAAGTGAAGAACAATGGTTATTTGATTCTGTCGACACACATGACCAGAATAGTGAGAATATCATGCAAATGTGGGCAGCTAATGCATCAATGACTGGAACTGAGAATGGGTGATGATGCAGCATGCCAAGGTGTTGTTGTTAATGAATATTGAGTTGTATCAGCGAGAGTGAGAAGAATGAGGTTACTATAGCCATGAAGCAATCCATCAAAAAAGCATTGGACAGATGTTGAGCAAGCTTATTATACTAATTTGAAGAAAATATTTTACTTTCCATGCATGAAACACATGCACTCCGAATATCATTTTGCTGATTTTTTATTTATTTGGTGACTGAATTATTATTCCCTTAAAGAAACTATGTTTAACTGTAATTCTTCTATAGAAGGAAACCAATGATTTGATGTATTCTCTTTAGTCGCCGAGTACTTGCAAGAACCATGTTTATATTATTATATTCAGTAGAACAAATCAAATATTCTTTGTATCAAATTTAGTTTTTCTGGGCCACCATCACTATTTCTACACATGAGTAGGCCCATGGAATGCCAATAAGGTTATCTTGGTGATATAAGGTGAGGAGTGCCCAATTTAAAGTTCATTTTAAGTTTTTGGTCAACTTTGTCCATGCGCACGTCCATCGGACATGCATATATATATATATATATATATATATATATATACACACACACATATATATTAGTGTATATTTCTCTCTCATAATAGCATATATGCATATACAAGACATATATATGATTTAAAAAAATTAGTACACTTACTTATATATAGTATGAATTTAAAAATCCGAAAATTATTTATCATACGTATATTCATATTTTTGAATTAACATTTATTGAATTTTTGAATTATTTATTACATATAAAATAATTATTATATATAAATGAAATTTTATATTTAAAGAAAATATTATATCACTTCATAAAAATATAGAAAAATTTTATGAATTTTTCAATAAATTTTATTATTTTTAATAATTAATATTATTTGGAAAAAACAGTTTATGATTTATTAAAAATAATAATTTAATTGAAAATTTCTTTAAAAATTTTCACAACCTTTCATTCATGATCCTAGAATTTATGAAATTTTAAAATTTTAATTTTTAATTATATATTATTTTATATTAAATAATTATTGCCGAAATCAATGTATTTGTTTTTAAAAATAATATTTCAACTTTGAAAAATCTCTAGATTTTTCCTAAGCTCTGTTTATGATCCTATATTTTCGAAAATTGTAAAATTTGAATTTTTATCAATAAATTATTTTATGGTAATTATTTATGGATGAAAACATTATTTTATTCATAATGTATACAAGTTAAAATACTAAAGTTATTATGTTTGCAAAACTAAGTTAATTTTAAATTATAAATAATTTTTAATAATTGTTCTCTCTCTTTCTATAAGTATATATTTACATATTTATAAATGTTTTATGTTTATATATTATATATAATATATTTATACATGCGTGTGTGTGAATATATATATATATATATATATATATTGTAACACATATATATGCACATATTTGGACAACATACATGACATACAAAATGAGATAATATGTCTGTTACAATGTAAATCCCAACATCTACATATGGGCATATTATACCTTTCACGGATTATTATATTACACATGCACTAATTCATACATACATACATACATACATACATACATACATACACACACACATATATATATATATGATACATTTATGTATAAACTAAATCAAATAAAATTAATTTCATATCTTAATATATTTGAATATTTGAATTTAAATAAAATAAATGATTTTATTTAAATGAAATTTAGAAATGTTCTAATTCCGTTAGACTTCATAGGCCCAATAAAGATCCAATAGGTTAATTTTTTTTGAAATTCACCCATAACTTTCACTACGGACTGGTCCAGTTCTAACAATGGTATCATAGCCCAATAGCCTATGCGGTCTAAATTAGTCATATTAGGGCAACTAATTAAGCTTGCCACTTAGTACGGTGTCTAGAAAGGTAATGTTCAGGATTAGAATTTGGCAATCAAGTACCCTGTCCTACCTGGTTACCGGTCTGGTCCGAAAGGTGAAGTGAGCCCAAAGGTTGCTCCTAATAGAAAAGACCCAACTTAATTTGGACCTTGGGCTAATTTTCAAAATTGTTTTGAATATCAGTGTTAAAGATTTTAAATTTAAAATAAAACATGTTCATTATAAAAATCAAAATACTACATAAGTTTTCATAATGTTTGAAAGGATAATGATAATTTCAAAATGTTTGAAAATATTTATATAATAATTTCAAAATTTAACTTTATTAATAATATTAGTAAAATAAATTAATTAAATATGTTAATTAATTAATGCATATATGCATGTATTACATATGTTGATATATGTTATGTTATTTAAAATGTTTAAGTTAACTTAAGTATGCATGTACATATACCGTGATTTCTGATGTGTCTGACAATTGTATCGCTGGGGTATTTTATAAGAAATATGTTATTCTATAAGTCGATATCACTCAATATATATATATATATATATATATTGAAGATTATGAATCTTCAATATAATGTCATCCTCTACCATATATATTAATAAATTACTTACATACTCCTTAGTTGTTGAACAAACTCAAGCTAGGGATGTTATACGTAGTATTATTGATATATTAAACATATGAAGTAAGATAATTATATGTATTTGTTGAGAAAACTCAAGGTACATACACTATACTTAGGCCATCACGATATCGTAGGTATGTGTAAATAATTTCTTTCGATTTGTTGAGCAAACTCAAGGTCGAAATGAGATTAGAATAAGGAAAAATGGGTTAGGACTTGTATATGATACAATCGGTAAGGAGTTATCCATCTTTTGTGGGGCTATGATTTGTTGAGCAAACTCAAGGTCAGAATACTAAAACAAATGAGTCCTAGCACCAACTAGTGAAGTTGTAAGATTTCTATGTTTCACCTTAGGATTTGGAGAAACATAAAAGACTGGTGGGAGCCTTATTAGAAAAAATGAAATGGTAACATTTAACATTTCTAATATTATAAGAACATATGCTATATAATATTATAATTATCTACAATAAATTTGTGCATTTAATACGATTGATAAAACATTTGTCAATTAACATATATAAACAAATTGAATTGAAAGTTGACAAATAGAAATATAATACATACTTACTAATAATTCTAATTGCATGTTATATAATGTTTCTATACCCATGCAAGTGCCCAATTTCAACTACTTAATACATTCGTAAGTTGGTCACTTATATGTTTATTTAGTTAAGACCGTGTATTGCATTTTATGAGTTTTTGAACTCTAATGCAATTCAAGACTATGGATATTTGATTCATGTACTTTCAGATATAAATGTTATATGGTGAATAGTCCTTGTGGGGTACAATATTTTGATGAAGTTAGTTCATTCGAAGTAAGCCAATAAATAGTATTTTAAGAGCATGTATTCAACTTGAATAATTTCAAAAGGATCATATTGTGTTAATGTAACACAAGACCATAAACTACGAGATACATATAAGAACTCGATCGTTGAAATGTCATCTTCATCGGTTTACATAAAGTGCAACATATTTGATGTCTTAAATGATAAGAATAATCGAATGCGCTTTTGTGAAAGGTTTGTTATGATATTGTAGTAAGGTTTTCTTTTGAATAGTTTGACAATTTGAAAGAAAAACGAATGTATAAGAATAGATATAATTTAAGGTAAAGTTAGAATGAATAGTCACATTTGCTTCATAAAGAAACATTGGAAACAAGAATTGTAATAATAACTGATACTTAATATTGAAATATGAAATATAATTTTTATTCCAAAATGTATTTTCATATAGAAAATTGTAACGACCCTAGATTTTAGTTTAATTTAAATTGATAATTAAATGAAATTTTGAATAAAAATTTATAAAATTAATTATAAATGGAAGCGAGTTTCCTCGATTCAAACAGAAAATATATTAAGTCATATGAATTTGAAAATTTGTATATATGTGAATATATATGTATATATTGGATTTGAAATAAAAATTTTAATAAATGGTTTTAAAAATAAATAGAAATAGAAATAAGAATATTTATATATGATGAATTATAAATTATGAAGTAAATAAAATTAGACGAATTTCAAATAACATAGGGACTATAGAAATTTATTTACATTGTAAAGCAATGTACAAAGCAAAGAAATAAATATAAAGTGATGGCACTAGAATAAAATTTAACAACATAATAAAAATAGAAATGTGTTCATATGACAAAATAACAAGGCAAAGTAATAAAGCTTTAGACAAAATAAATAAATACATTCAAATAAAAATAACAACTTTATACCTTTATAACATCAGTAGGCTTGCAAAAGTAGAAAACATAAGTAACAAAAGAAGTATAAAAACAAACTACAACTCAAACAAACAAATATACAAACTGTACATACATAATAGAATAACATAAGTATGTACACTTAAAACAAATAGAAAACAAAAGTATAGGGTTGTAAACAAGAAAGGACCTGCATTTAATACCAAGCACGACTTGATATCATTCTAGCCGAGATCTTGTTAAATAATCACCACCAAGACAAATGTCTCCATGCTTTGTGCAGCTGAAATGAAGGAGGGAAAGTATGGTTTGTACAACCTCATTAATGCAAACATGCTATGAATTCACATTTTTGTACAAAATAACAACACTCTATAGGCTTCTTTCTTTATATAGTCATCTTCCTCTCAGTTTTGTTCGTTCCAAACTGCTAAAGTAGTATCATCTATAACTAAAACAAAACTTCAAGTTTAAACAATCAATCAATGCAAGCCAGAGAATCAAGGAAGAGGAAGTTCCAGCTTGCATCTCCAGAACCCTATTTCAAACAACACATGTGAGTAAACAACTAATTTAAATCTTAAGTAGGATAAAATTAGTTGCTTAAGTAATACTGTGATGTTGATTCCTGCATGTGTAGGTAGTTGTATATAAATCTGTATGTATGGTTGTATTTGAATCTACATGCCTGAAGTTTTTGTTCCTTTGTTCATTCTTGCTGACAGAGTTTTATAAATAAACAAAAATTCAAACATTCCATCTAAACACTTGGTAGCTTAGGGTTTTCAAACAAACTAGTTGAGTTTAAATCCCATTTTGATTATGAAAATAAGTTTTAATAATATAAGTATGGAATTTTCCTGTAAACAAGAATATTGCAGTGAAAACTTATATAATGTAATAAATAAAATGTTAAGTTATATTGATTCATGTTTATATATCGAATCATCATAAGGATTTATGATTTTTAAGACAATAATCCAAATTTAAGATGTTGAATTGAATGAGAAATTTGGGTTTTTCTGGAAAATGGGTTTTGAGTGATTTCTGGAGGCTGATGCAATTGGAGTGGTCGAGATTGCTACTGGAGATGGAGAAGGCTACAGGGATGCCTGGAAAAATAGTCGGAGGTGGCAAAGATGACGGTGGCGATGGCGGCGTGGGATTTTTATTCGTAGACCTAATTTTTCTGGTGTTCGATCATTTGATCGCCGCGACCTCCACAGAGCGTCGAGTTGCACGTCATTGGAGGGAAAGGAAGCTAGGTGGGTGGTGGAGAGGTGACCGGAGTTTGGAGTCGCCTAGTGGTCGGAGCGCCGAGAACTTGACGTTGATAGGTTGGGTGGTGATGTCTGGGTTGTTTCCAGGTTTGAGTTTATACTCATTTTTGATTTCGAGAAGTAGATGGAGATTCTGAAGGTTGGAGATGGATGAGAGGATGAACGTCGACTTGCTCGACAACGCGGGGGTGGCTGGAAGCGATCAACGGGGTTGTACACGTGCATGCTGTCGCGTTCGTATCAGTGAGTTTGGGAAGTCTGGGGTAATTGGGATGAAGCAGGGAAAAGACTCGAGATTTGTCTCGAGCGACTCGGGTATTCACTCGAAGTAGTTGAGAGTTGGACTCGAAGCAAAAATTGTGGGGCTCGGATCAGTGTTGTCCAGACTTATTAAACATAACCTGTTCTGTTTTCTATGTTTTAAAATTAAATTTTGAAACAAAGCTTAAACCAGTTTAAAAACAGAAGTTTAAATATAAACTTAAGTTAGTTTACAACATAGTTTGGGCATAACTAAGTTTTTAAGTTTAAATCGTTTTAATAACAATTAAGTATATATATATATATATAAAAAAAAGAGAATTGAATGTAAGATTATAAATTGAGTTGTAAAGGAAAGTTTAAGAAAATTTGAAACAAATCTAGAAACCTGGACATGAATCTAAACATGGAAATCAAGATTTTGAAATAAAATAAGTTTCTAAATTTAAATGTTTAAATGAGACTAAATTGTTAAAGTATACTTTAATTGGTAAACTTAAAGAAAATTTGACTCTAATTCTTTAAAGGTCCTTTGTATAACAAACTATTACTTTAACAAGTAAATTTAAAGGTTTTGAAATCAGTTCAAACTTTAGTAAAGGTAAATTGGGATTCATTTTGAATCTTGGTATTTAAATTAAAATTTAAAAGTAAATTCGAAGATCAATGTTTCCAAACGCATTTGTAAATGATGATTTGTAATTCACTAATTATTAAGTTAATAATAATGGATAATTAAATTATTTAATTAATTAAGGATTTGGATTCATTAAATAAGTAATTGCAGGTTTGAATTTATTAATTAAGGTTTAAAGATTAATTAGGTAAGGAATAATTAATAAATGGGTAATTAAGTTTGATTAATAATTAAGATTTTTTAATTAATGATTAAGGATAATCAATTAAGTAATTAAGACTTAATAATTGATTAAGAATTTATTTGTTAATTAACTAATTTGAAAAGAAATTAACTTATGATTAAGTAACCAGGATTAATGACAAGTAATACATCTGATCTAGATAAATCAGTGGATTCATAAGTTTTACCTATGAATGTTTAGATCTTATTGAATGGTTGAATTGTTGATATCCCTGATGTCTGATGTTTGTGATATATCCTGATTTGTGTGGTGAAAAAAATGATGATTAATTATCTGTGATGAAATTTATAATCTGTGATATATATCTATGATCTGTAAGATAAGCATTATAGTTTATACTGCTTATCAACTATATTTCTGTGTTTTAATCTATGATGATTAAATAATGTGGCACTATTGTGTAAAACCCCTAGACCACACTTATACACGCACAAATATGGATTTCACGAGGAAATCGATTTAAGTCATAGATTTTTGAAAATAGTTTTGTATTTGAATTTTTAAATTCAAATGTTTTGGAAATGGAGTGGGTTTAAAGTGAAAAGCTTTTGAAATGGAATTTCAAAGATGAAATATATTTTGAATAACTTGATTAAGATTTGAAATTTAAATATTTTGATTTAAATTAGAATTCAATACTTGAAATTGAATTCTAGGATTTGAACTAGGGATTATAACGATATTATACTAGTTATATGTGAGTCAAACCATTTTTAAAGTATTGTTCTTTTGACAATTTGAATTAACCCAAAGATTATAACTTGTATAAATGAAATA
This sequence comes from Allium cepa, assembly GCA_030765085.1. Taxonomy (NCBI): domain Eukaryota; kingdom Viridiplantae; phylum Streptophyta; class Magnoliopsida; order Asparagales; family Amaryllidaceae; genus Allium; species Allium cepa. The sequence continues at coordinate 623,673,446 of CM060942.1, forward strand.
AGGTTTTTTCCGAAATAACACAGCTGTTTTCAAATGATAAACACTTTTAGATAAGAACCGAGATTCCAGTTAATTAGGGGAATTTCAAGATTGAATAGAGAAATGATTTTCCTAAGTTATGAATGAATTCTTTTTGAAAGCTATGAATTAAATCTGTTTGTTTTTAACAGATTTAAATTGATGATTTGTTTAAATCAAATTGAAATGAAATTGTTTTGAAGGCTATAAGTTAAATCTTTGATTTAAAGATTTAACGAGTTAATCAAATTGAAATGAAAATTGATTTGGAAAATCTGTGAATGAATCTTTTGTTTAAAAGATTAAAATGTGAAAATTGTTTAAACCGTTAAAGGTTGTGAAAATGAATCTTTTTGTTTAAAGATTGAAAATGGTAATTTGTTAAGCCATTTGAAGAAAGGTTTTGGGTAATAAGTTGTGACTTAATTGAAATCCCATTATCCATTTGTTTTTGAAATATCGTGCTCACTATTCGGTTTAGCCGAGAAAGGACCTTTGTGTCATATAACCCATTCTAAATATGTGATTCGACGCTATGGATAGCATTTGAAGACCGGTGATGAAGACCGGGTATTTGCGAAAGCGATAGGATGACCTATCGATTGTTTCCGCACTGAGTCGCGCCGGTATAGAGACTCCCTAAGTGATGGGAAATCCGATCGGGATTGTGAATATCCGGATTGCAAGGACTTCTTTGTAAGTGCCTTCGGTTCTGTTCGAGCCTAGAACAGACTTGTATGGATAGTATGTCTGACATTACAAGTTGAGATATAAAGCTGATTCCTTTCAAATATATTTCTGTTGGTGGCGGAGAATTTATTCTCTTAGCTTAACACCCTTCTCTGAGACGTACGAGCTCAGAGGTTATGTAGTTGAAGGTTATCAGCGACATATTCCCAATTTGGTAATGTGACATGCTGAGTGTTGCTGTGAAATGATCATAGTGTTGATCATTTGTGATAGGATCATTTGTTTGATCGTTTATCTTTGTGATCATTTCTATGATCATTTGTTGACCCAAAGCACGGCTTTTGTATAAAGTGTGTTTTTGTGGACGTGACTTCGTCGAGCCTCACACCCCGAAATGGTCAAAACAGGAAAGATGCGGCAAGGTTATGAGGGGTAGCGCCCTTTAGGGTATGTGCATTTCCTTCTGGAAAAGGGTGGTATCATGGTATGGAGCCCAGATACTTACTCATGTTGAAAACACTTTATGATTGTGTGAATTGATTACGAGCGCTCGGTTAAAGGTCCCAAAGGACCGGGGGATGGCATATTCGGTCAGTTGTTACTCTGTTAGGGTTAACTCGGCCTTGTGTTGGCAGAGATCCGGTTTGGTTCTCGGGGACGTCCTTCCAGAGGCGTTCTCATGTGGCAATGGGAAGTTCCTTGGCCTGACCATTCGTTGGAAATCCAAAGAAACAATACGAGACTTGTACGGTTTTAGTTGTAGAACCTGCCATCTAATATGGTAGCTATAGTAGGCATAATATAATGGTACCTATGCTGGCTAAGATTTATATTCTACTTTCGAAATATCTTCTACACTATGCACTAATAATAATATCAAAATTGATTTCTTTTTAATGCGTATCAAGCATCTTTGACTAACATAAGAAGAAATCTCCTCCAAGTCTGCGTTTGCATTGTGTGTGTGGCGGGAGGTCTTATGGTAGTCTCATTTTTAAAAGCATTGCGAATTGACTTTAAAATATTCCTCTATTTTGATTTTAAAGATAAATAAACTGTTTTTGTTGCTCACACCAGTCCCATGACTGATCCGGAGTTTATTGTTTCTTTCCTAAACTCTGGGTGCTCATTATATTTCTACACGAGCAGTCTAGAGTTGGGTTTTCAGATAGTTAGATATAGTGGATTATCTGAAGTTAGTTCAGTCTTTGGATCACACCAGTCTTGCTGAGCTTGGTGCATCGTTATTGGGGGTTCGAGCTATTGCTGGATTGATTCTTGGAGATGGAGTTGCAGTTCTCGGAGTTCTCTTTTGAAGACTGTTTGCGCCAAAATTGGTCACAAACACCCAAAGTCGTGAAAGCACCCGTTTACGTACTCAAATCAATAATGATTAACACAGAACTCAGCAACAATCAATATATAATTCAGCTCTAATCAACAAATCACAGTAATTCACGAACAACAATCACAAACACAGGATTTATAGTGGTTCGGCGTTCGCGCCTACGTCCACTTTGAAGGTTTTCTCTTTATTGCTTTGCTTGACTAAATCGATTACAATGGATTACAGCTGACAATTGCTTTGAAATCTGAATACAACGGCGATTCTGATAGTTAAACTTGAATCCGGCAGAGTCTTGGCGTTCAATGACGGAAAGATCCCCTTTTCTGAAGGCTTCAGGGTGCTATTTATAGGCGTTGGAGGCCCAGATCTTGCTGAAACTTCGTGATACTCCTTCTGGCACGTGAGTGGGCCCACGCGACCAACCCCACCAAGTTTCGTCTCGATCTGACATCGGTTCGAAGTGATTTCGAATCCATCAACAAATGGTCCAATCGAGCTGAAACTTGGCAGGAACAATCTTTACCTCATATGGAAGCTACTGTGAAAATTTGGTTGCATTTGGATTTGTGGTTTAGGAGATATGATCGGTTCGAAATGGAGATTTCTTGGTTAGCTGTGTGTTTCGAACCGATCATTTCGAAACCAGGGGCTCGAACCCATGTACGCACGTGTTTCTGCAGTGACGTGGCGCGCACTCCACGCGTCGATCCAGATTTATCTCCGAGTTGACCGCTTCGAATCCATGGATTTCGCTGACTTCGTATCGATGACCGTTGTGTGCTTGAATCAACCAACTACATGGCTTTCGTGTGTCTAGTTCGAACCGAGGGGAGGGAGCTTCCTTCGTATCGATACTGGATACGAAATGAAGCTCCGCGATGGATTCGAAGGTTCATCGGTTCGAACTAAGCACCGGCGTGGATGTTTCGACGCTCATCGATACGAAGATGCAACCTAATAATGGACTGATGGATTCGAACGCAATCAGTTCGAAGTTAACTGTGGCCGATGGGTTCGAACATAGCAGGGGGTGATGTGTTCGAAGCAATGGGTGGGTTCGAAATGGATGGTTTCAAAGCCACGGGTTCGAAGTAGATGGGTTCGAACATCGCCTGGGTTCGAAGGAAGGCTTTAGGACGGTTTCGAACCAGATGGGTTCGAAGCGGAGGGTTTCGAGGCTGGTTACTAGCTGATGGGTTCGAACACCATGGGTTCGAAGGCAAGGGAACGGATGGTTTCGAATAGGATGGGTTCGAACTTCATGGTTTCGAACCAGACAACGAATACTTCTCTTCACACTGAACCCATCATATCTTGAGCATACGAACTCGGATTGACTTGAAACTTGAAATGATGGCTCCTACAACCTTTCTTGTCGTGTCCTATCAATCGTGGCCTGATCCGGACTCGGACAAAATTCATCGATATCCATAGCTAAGTGATGTATAACCAATCTCTAAGACGGACTGTTTCCCGTTTTCGACCAATCTTTTGATATCACGGCTTTGCCAAAAAGCGGGATAACACTTTGCCCCCCAAAACATACCTTGCTGTAGGAAGGTGTGTTTTGTAATGCCTTGAGTTGGATGTTCGTATCCGATCATCAACCTGCAAAGAACTCAATAGTTTCATATGTCCTCAAATGACGATCGTTCGGGATCGAGCCATTCGGGATGAAGTGCGGCCGTTCATGGTCAAGCGCTCAACTTTAAATGACGATCGTTCGTGATCGAGTCATTCGAGGGGAAGTGCGACCGTGCGCGGTCGAGCGTATAAATTCATGCTTCGATCGTTCGGGATCGTATGCTGCTTGAAGTGAATCGGGATCGTTCGCGGTCCGTGCCGTTCGTGGCATAAGATGGAATAGGACCGTTTGCGGTCGATGCCGTTCGCGGCGAATGATGAGATGGGACCGTTCGCGGTCGACTGCCGTTCGTGGCAAATGATGATCGTTCGCGACCAAGTGCCGTTCAAGGCGAGTGGTGACCGTTCGAGGTCGGATTTCATAATCAGTGAGCCATGACCGTTCGCGATCGATGGCGTTCGAGGCAGGAAGTGATCGTTCGCGATCGTGTGCCGTTCGAGGCAAATCGGTGACCGTTCGCGGTCTGTGCCGTTCAAGGCAGAAAGTGATCGTTCGCGATCGTGTGCCGTTCGAGGCGAATTCGTGACCGTTCGTGGTCGGATGTCGGACCTCAAGTGACGACCGTTCGCGATCAAGCCACTGAGGTAAGGTGAGTTATGACTGTTCGAAGTCGGGTGCCGTTCGAGGCGGATTGTGTGTGTGCCCGGGAGGGCTTGATGTTATCGATGCCAGGGTCACGTTCGGGTGAGATCCTGGATCGTTTGTCAGGGCGGTTCATCGCCATCTCAGAGCATGCCTAAGGATCGTTCGCGATCCCGTATATGTGTAAGTAGCTTAGCCATTCCAGAGTTATCAGAATCAAATATCTATTACACGGATGAGTTTCAAAAACAATTGTCCAAACAAACAGAGTCTAAATGTCCAAATTAAAGCGAAATGAAAGTAAAGCATGGATGTCAAAGTGTAAGTTCCCACTACAAAACGGTCAACGATCATTCAGAGCATGTCTGGAGATCGTTCGCGATCCCGCACATGTGTAAATGATTTAATTGCGTTAGTGGAAGCTTACAACTTGTTCATCGTCATCTTACTCAATTGATAACCATACGGTGCCTTGATTCGGGGTCGCCCCTAGCTGATGTGGACGGTGGTCATTCTGGTTCCGCCACAGGAGCTCGTCTCCTTACATATTGAAGGAGCATACCGTTCCTGATATGCCCTTCCACCTCGTCCTTCAGGTGCCTACAATCATTAGTGTTATGACCATTTAATTCATGGAATACACAGAACTTATCTGATTTCCTTTCGTCAGAAGTAGGATCCCTTCGCATTGGCCTACGATACGGAATCTGTTCTTTGGTATCCTGATAAATTCGTTCCAAGCTCTCGTTCAACTCAGCGTAGGTGGTGAATCGCGGCTCCCTTCGTTGCCGCTTCGATCTGTCTCTGTCATTCTCAATCTTTCTTTTACCTCTATCCTTGTCCGAATCCTTTTTAAGAGGCTTTTCGTCTCTAAATGCAAAAATTTCTATCCCATCTCTTTCTTCTCTCTCGGCATTCGCATCTTCTAATCGTAAAAACTTTTCTGCTTCATGATAGAATTCCTCCAGATCTGTGGGTGGATCTTTAGTCAATGAATTCTTGAACTCTGTGCCGTCAGCTATTCCGGACACAGCTGCCATTACCACCATGGATGGATCCGCTCTATCCACTGAAGCTGCTGCTGCATTAAATCGTGCTAGATAACTTCTCAAGGTCTCTCCGGCTTTTTGCTTTAGGGTTGCCAGAGTCATCACGTTCTTGGGTCTCGTAATATGGACCCTGAATTGCCTCATAAATCTCTCCACTAAACCATTCCATGTTCCGATGGATCCGTTCTCCAGCTGTCTAAACCATAGTGCAGCGATATCTGTCAAGTACAATGGAAAACATCGGGCCATAACCTCCTCCGATGCCCCCAGTACTTCCATATGCCTCATATATTTTGTCAGATGGACCGTGGGGTCCGTTCTCCCGTCATACATATCCAATGATGGTAGTTTGAAATCAGGCGGGTTCCTAGCTTGCCTGATTGCTGAAGTAAAAGGGCTTCTATTAACACCTTCCAAATCTTTGTTCACCATACCGCCTCTCAAAGCTCTCCTAACTATCTCTGCTAATCGGTCATTGTCTCCGAGATGTAATCCTTGTTCACTACTTCCAACCTGCCCTCCGAGTTCACGAGGTAAATCCAGGATCTGCCCCCTTGACTGAGCGTTTGCATCTCTACTACTACCGGGTTGCGCAGATGCTCCCCTTTCTCTCTCCGAAACTGGATCAACGTTCTCCAAGGGTGTGCCCCCTAATCCAGGTGCTACTCCGGATGGTCCTGCTCCGTTCTGGACTCCATTGGCTTCCCTATTTTGTGCTCCAAGCTGTCCTATCTGTTGGAATAAACTCTGGATCATTTCCTCTTGCCTCTTCATCATAGTTTCCATCTCATCCCTAGTGATGTATATCGATGGTTGATTCGCTCCTGAGGAAGCCTCTTGGCTTCCTTGTGGCTCACTTCTCTCAGTCCTTGGCCTCCTACTCGATTGTCTTGCCATAATTCCTAGATCTGAACTCCTGAAATTTCAAATTCAACTTCTTCCTGAATTAGCTTCTCGGTGAAAGCACCAAAATGTTTGCGCCAAAATTGGTCACAAACACCCAAAGTCGTGAAAGCACCCGTTTATGTACTCAAATCAATAATGATTAACACAGAACTCAGCAACAATCAATATATAATTCAGCTCTAATCAACAAATCACAGTAATTCACGAACAATCACAAACACAGGATTTATAGTGGTTCGGCGTTCGCGCCTACGTCCACTTTGAAGGTTTTCTCTTTATTGCTTTGCTTGACTAAATCGATTACAATGGATTACAGCTGACAATTGCTTTGAAATCTGAATACAACGGCGATTCTGATAGTTAAACTTGAATCCGGCAGAGTCTTGGCGTTCAATGACGGAAAGATCCCCTTTTCTGAAGGCTTTAGGGTGCTATTTATAGGCGTTGGAGGCCCAGATCTTGCTGAAACTTCGTGAGACTCCTTCTGGCACGTGAGTGGGCCCACGCGACCAACCCCACCAAGTTTCGTCTCGATCTGACATCGGTTCGAAGTGATTTCGAATCCATCAACAAATGGTCCAATCGAGCTGAAACTTGGCAGGAACAATCTTTACCTCAGATGTTCTCTTTTGAAGACTATCTTAGAGTTATATTGTTCCGCTGCTGTTTTATTGTATCATATCTCTGATGTATATTGATATCTATTGGATCATCTGTTGTATCAGATATTGTATCAAAGCTGTATATCAATGTATTATTCTTTTATCCCGCTGTGTTGTTTACTTAATGATTGTTATAAGCTCCGGCGAATCGGATTTGAACGTTCGAATCTATGACATTCTAATACGATATGAAGTATGGATATAGATTTTCGAGCGGGCAAAATTCGAAACGTCACAAAAATTGTTTTCTATAACATTTATTTCTTTGAGTTCAAGATATTTGATTAAAGAACTCTCCTCTGTAAACTAGTTGCGGCATATGAAATAGTAAACAATATTAAGTGAATGGTGGACCTCTAAATTTAGTATGCTATTATAGCAATGGCGGAAATAGTAGGAGCATGTCATATAGCACCTAATGATTGCATCAAATTACGAAAATTGTTTTCGTAAAATGTACTGAACATTATTTATGAAATAATGTTTATTTTTACTATTGACTGAAATATAGATATAACTATATTTCAATATGAGTATTATGAATATTCATTATGAAATAGAACTATATTATGGATTTTGTTTTCATAGTAAAAGTGATGCAACAAAAATACATACGTATCTAATATTATTTATAGTTGTTTTGGAATGATAGACTAAACCGTAGTTTTGAAAAATAATTTTACTATATGATTATGAATCATACGATATAGGTTAATTATATCTCAAACAGTTAATGGCTATGCATCCATTCAGTGGGAGCATCATAAGAGTCAATGAACTCTTTGAATGAATACATATTGATGTATGCAATCACAAGTCTATTAATACCAAAAGGGTTCCACACACTTTTTTATATTCATCGACGATTTATTACCAACATGGACATGTGTATTAGATACACATGTAGTAAGTTTATGATAAAATCATAGAATATAAAAGAAAAGTAAATAAAGTAACATGAAATAGAATAAAATGATTTGATTTGGTCAAATAAGTGAGTATATTGCAAAGAGTTCCAAATGTACCTAAAAATGAATATAGATTCAAACTCAAAATCATACCTCCATACGATACATAATGATGCATCGATATGGAGTAATCAGACATTGTTGGACAATTTATGATTAATAGTGAGTGAAGTTGAGTTAATTTCTTTCTATAAGGTCATGTACTTAAGATTAATACAAAGGTTGATATTATTTCATCTAAACAACAATAAGGGTTTGTAAGAAATCCCAACATATCCTAGGCCAAGGAGTTGGCAAGTTGTGCGAGTCGAAAGATTGTACGAATAATTGTTCATGAGGGATCTTGTATGAATCTCCAATTTTTTTGGAAAGGTCTGTCATCAAATGACATATTTATGTTTTGAACATAATTTTTGTAAACTAAAATCAGTTTTATAAATAAAAAGGTTCATAAAGTGTTTATGAATCCCTATTCTATTTGCACAAAGAAACAATTGTTGTTTCAAGATATATCAACTTCATTATGATGGAATTTCTTTGAGAAATTTTTGGTAGTTGAATGGAATTGGATCCGATCCATAGATAGAACTGATTATATGAGATGAAGTGAAATTAACTAACCTAAATGAACACATAACATTAGAATGTCTAATAAGTATTCTCGTACATCGAGAGAAACTATGAATTTCTTATTAATGTCAAAAATATACATTACCCTCGGTTGTTCAATTAAACCATTAAGATTGTTAACTCTATATGGTATGATACGCAGATCTGAAAGAATTCCCAGTACGCTATCAAAATATGATTTTGGTGCTAGTAACAAAAGAGATGTGATCCATCGGCCAATGTTGTGTCTTTATTGGAAAGACTAATATGGTTGGAATTAAACAAGCAATGTTGATAAGAATAACATCGCAAATTTCAATTGTTGAAATTTGCATAATAGATTCGGTATTCAACATGCTCAAATTAATTCGAATTTGCTCACAAAATTATTGCTCGATAAGACTTAGTATTTGGTACTTATGTATTGAAACAGAAAATTCTAAATAATGATTTAGACTAAGTCGTTTATACATATTAACCAAAAATGCCTCGAAGTCACTGGGAGCGATATTGGGTTTGTGTGCCTTTGGATATGATCAAAGAAATGATATGAATGTTATAAGTATCAAGATTGAATACGTATTTTGATAAAAATATCAAATAGTTTAATTTTCAATCAAAGTGCAGAGGAAATGTGTGTTCACAAGAAAGAACGTTAAAAGGTACATTGATATTTCTAAACTGTAAGTAAACAACACATTGTTGATTTTAACAATATGTTTGCGTTAAAATCAACTTTAGCTATTTTAATACACAATTTTGGATTGTAAATGATTTATTTTATGGTGAGTATAAAAGATATAGGGATTGTCCCAAAACGATATACAAGAGCACCCTATTAAAAGGGGAACATATAAGTTTGATTCCTTGTGCATTAGCAATAGGAATTATCATACAAGTTATATTGTGTATGATATTTTGTTTTGTTTATGTATTTGATACATGGAGAAAATATAAAATCTAAATTGATAGCACTAAATGGTTGTTGAAGATATTCTCACGTATTTATGAAATATTAAAGGATTATTTATAGAAATAACAAACTCGTTATGATGGAACATTTGGCCATAAACTTTTATAAGTGATATCGAGTATAACATTCAATGCTAAATTCAAGTTAAAATCATTGATTTGAAATTTTTTCAAAATAAAAGTGATTGTGGTCGATTCAAGGGAATGTGAGAACTTTACTTGAATAGCGCTATAATAAACCAATGTATATAGATATAAATGCACAAATTTATAATTGAGCCTAAAGTGATTCCAAATGTTGAGAATCCCATAATATTGTTATAAGATAACAATGTTATGAAATTGGTCATGATAGAACTTAAATATCACTAGAAGTCGAAAGACATATTTTGAATCATTCTACGTGATAAAGGTAGTTTATCAGTGTTAGAGAGAGTTAATCGATAAAGTAGATAATTAAAACATAATAGCATACCCATTCACTAAGGGACTGGCCAAATTGGTTTTGAGAAAACTGATTGGAAAAGTTGAAATTAGATTCCATAATCGACCGCAAGTGAAAGTGCGAGATTGATAGAACTAGGGGTATGCCCTAGGGGCAATCATGTAATTTATTACATATATCTAACTCCTTGACCAATCTTGTTCGAAATAAAAGGTATTTTCTTCCTATTATATACTTCATATAATGTGATTATATTAATTAATTAACTTAATTAAGAGTATATTTAATAGAAAATCCATAAATGGTATATTTTGTGATAGTTGTTACAAAGTGTTGTAACCGTGAATAATTTATTACAATGAAACAAATATATCATTTTAAATGTTCCTAGTCAAGATGCATTGAGATAGTTATCGATGTATCCATTGAGGCTGAAGTACGTAATGCTCTCCAAATGTTTGGCAGTGTATTACTCATGACTGCTGGGGGACACCTAGGGATTACGTACTAATAGTTATTAGATAACTATGGAACGACTCACTCGATAGTTTTCTGTTGGTTAATATAATTAAGGTCAAATAGAAAAGATTGATGTGACTGATTTACACAGTTCTCTCAACTTAAGAATACTGTGGATCTTCAATATGAAAGCTCCGCTTTGATTATAGCCAAATCATGGCATGACGTCCATCGAGAGACTATAGTGTGGTCGAGTGGAAGTATTGGAAGTGAAGCACTATTCAAGAGAGGATTCGGCTCCTTAGTTATATGCAGTTAGTATTACAGTCAACTCAAGTCAACTCAAAGTCAAAGTTTTTGGCCAGAGCATTTAAGTTAATAATAATTGTTATTATTGAACCAAGGACTTTGTATTTAGACTATAAGTTGAATGTGGAAGAGGTTGGAATTTTGACCATTAACAAATTCCATAAGTCCAAATTGATATAGTTTTGATGAAAAGAATTGGTGTAAACAAATGTCACAACTGGGTAACGCTTATTAAACTAAAATTGGATTTCACCGAAAATGAGTAAGCGATAAATTTGGCCATAATGTCACACCAACTGCTAAGTGACTTGTGAACGTTAACATCAAAATAGTTCGATGGTAATCGCTGACCAAATTTACACGCAGAAGTTACATAGCCGAAATGATGAATTCCCTTAAGACCGAACGATTTAATTAGTTTATAATTATTATAAATTAATTAAATTAATATTTATGAAATATTAATTATAAAATTTGAATATGATTTGAGAAATAAATAATGTTATATATATTTATAATAGTTATAAATATATCAATCGATATACAATATCGATAAGCGATTAAACTAGATTTAATTGCATAGTATTTTGGCTTGGGCTTAGATGGGTTTAAGGCCCATCATTAGGGCTGTAAAATTTCAGTTTTGCGAAGGTCTAGGGGTGGCTAAAACATAGGAAATTGGCTTAGAGATAATGGGTTGAGATCAACTGAGAATGGATAAAAAGGTTTTCCTCGTTTCTCTCTAATACAACCCTACACACACACACACACGTATCTCTAAAAATAATAACTAACCTTTTTGGCTGCCATTACCTTCTACATTTCTTGTTAAAACATAGCTCTCAATCCACTCCAAAATTCTCAATATATTCCAAATTAAAATAATATTATTTGATAGTTAGAGGTCGGTGATTCCAGACTTGCAATCTGACGAATCAAGAGCAGTAAAAGAAAGGGAAGGCGTTGCTTCAATATGGATTCAAAGGCATCATTAAATTTGTAATTTTAGTTCATATTACCGTAATTAACTTATATTCTATGATCCTATAATCAACAATTTTATATCTGTTTAAATATATTGCTACTATATGTTTAGTTAGATGAGATTTTTGTAAGCAGACGTGGTTGTGAAAAATTAGTTGGTTATGCGCATAATTTGTTTATTATACTATTTGATTTATGTATAGAAAAATGTTGTTTACTGTATAAAATCAATTTTTCATTAATATTTGTTTTATATATTTATTAATAAATTCATATATATATATATATATATATATATATATATATATATATATATATCAGTGTACATTTCTCTCTCATAATAGCACATATGCACATATAAGACATATATATGATTTAAAAAAATTAGTATACTTATTTATATATAATATGAATTTGAAAGTTCAAAAATTAATTATCATACATACATTCGTATTTTTAAATTAACATTTATTAAATTTTGAATTGTTTATTATATATAAATTGTTACACTTAAAATTAAATTTTATATTTTCTTAAAATATTATATCATTTTAGAAACATATGGAAAAAGTTTAGGAATTTTTCAATATATTTTATTATTTTTAATAATTAATATTATTTTTAAAAAACTGTTTATGACTTATTAAAGATAATAATTTGATTGAAAAATTCTTCAATTTTTTTTGAAACCTTTAATTTATGATCCTAGAATTTATAAAATTTTAAAATTTGAATATTTAGTTATATATTATTTTATATTAAACAATTATTGTCGAAATCAATGTATTTTTTTTAAAATAATATTTCAACTTTGAAAAATCTTCATATTTTTTATAAGCTCTATTTTATGAACCTAAATTTTTGAAAATTGTAAAATTTGAATTTTCATCAATAGAATATTTTATGTTATTTATTTATGGATGAAAACATTATTTTATTCATAATATGTACAAATTAAAATACTAAAATTATTATGTTTGCAAAACTAAGTTTATTTTAAGGGGTTTTTAGGCACAAGGAAGAAGTTGCAAAAAAAATTAGTCTCAGGGACAAAAAGTTTGTTTTTTAGGTTGAATGACACTTTTAGTGTAAATCACAGAATGATAGTTGTAACTATCATTTTCAGTTTACACTAAAAAGTGTCCTTCAGACTAAAAAGCAAACTTGTTGTCCCTGAGACTAATTTTTTTTTATAACTTCTTCCTTGTGTCTATTTACCTATAATTTTAAATTATAAATAATTTTTAATAATTGTTCTCTCTCTTTCTATATATATATATATATATATATATATATATATATATATATGTTTTATGTTCATATATTATATATAATATATTTATACATGCATATGTGTGTGAATATATATATATATATATATATATATATATATATATATTTTGTAACACATATACATGCACATATTTGAACAACATACATGACATACAAAATGAGATAATATGTCTGTTACGATGTAAATCCCAACATCTACATATGGGTATATTATACCTTTCACGGATTATTATGTTACACATGCACTCACACACACACAGATATATATATACATATATATATATGATACATTCATGTATAAACTAAATCAAATAAAATTAATTTCATATCTTAATATATTTGAATTTAAATAAATTAAATGATTTTATTTAAATGAAATTTAGAAATATTCTAATTCAGTTAGGCTTCATAAGCCCAGCAAAGATCCAATATGGTAAATTTTTTGAAATTCACCCATAACTTCCGCTACGGACTGGTCCAGTTCCAACACTTCCGACCTAGTCGAGAGCATGGAGTCGAAAAGGGTGCCGCTTGCATCTATAAATAAGACTCAGGCTTATGTTTAGGAGATCCGATTCCTCCCATTCAAATCTTGTATATTCTTAATTAAGACATTGTAAACCTAATTGGGTGTTAATTTGGAAAATTAGATAAAATGAAGCTTTTTCTTGGGAAAAGAGGGAAGTTCCAAGCCTTGTTAATTACTTTACTGTTTGCTTAAACTTTTACTGGATTAACTCCTAATTTCCAGGTTCAATCTCATCAAGAGGTTCTAATAAGCATCCCAAATTTATCCATCCCAATACCTAAACCTTTCGACAAAGTCGAAACCGACTTCTAATAAGCAGCCTTACCTTTCGAGAAGGTCAAGATTTACACCATATAAGTGGCCTAACCCCTCGACAAGATCAAAATCTATCTTTTAAGGACTTATTCAGGGAATTGCAATCGAAACAAGAATAAATCATCGAAGGAGACTTCAAGTAACTCAATAAAGTCGGAGGTTATTTAACTCAGTGTATATACCTTTCAACGACGTTGAAAGGTTTGGTACAGACTTCAACAAATAAGGTCAAGTATAAAGGCAGTTACTACAGAAATCAAACCCACTATTATAAAGAAGGATATCCATTTTTTCTTAGCATTACTTTGGGGGGTTGACAAGAAATTGTTAACATTTTTTGTGCTAGAAGAAGGGCTTGAACCTTCACTTGGTTAACCCCCTAACACTACTATTCTCTAACCCCTCTTGGATCAATCTTACAACAAGCTTATCTACTTTGGTTTTATCATGGTCAGAAGATTTAAAAGGTCTTAACAAGGGTCTTCTGAACCACATTCAACAAGATTCTCCCAAGTGAACATCAAAAGCTCCAATCAAGATGTAGAGCAATGGCTAAGGCTCGAACCCTAAGGATTATAAACAAAAAGAAAGCAGAATCTTATGATCCTGAGAAGTGGAGTCTAAATCATTTTCATATTGGCTCTACCCCAGTCTTTGCACTTGTAATGAAGACACATGAAAGTGACAATATCTTTAATCAAATGAGAAGAAAAATCCAACATTATTCCAAAGGCACAATCTTTGAGAGAGATATAATGAATTATTACAACGCCTTTGCACACTAATGGCAACCAACTGCGACAAGAACACTTCCAACCCAAGGGATTCACAGAGTAGCAAAAAGAAAAATAATTAAAGGGCATGAAATGATAAGGCCGAAAAACAAAAAGTCGAAGAGTTATCCTTAGGAATCGAGTTTCAAATCTAGACTTCCAAAGGAATGCAACTTAACCACTTCTATGGAGAATAGCTACTTACTTACTAGGATGAACTTAACTATTGGCCATCAAAAAAGAAAAAGCTAACACTTGAAAGGAACTTGGGAGGGTTCTTCTGTCATTATCATATGATGAATGGTCATGAAACTAATCACTGTAGAGCCCTAGAGAGGATAATCATCACTTTCTTTAGACACGGAAAGATTAGTGAATTTGTAAAAAGGCTTTGAGAAAGGATTAATAAAGAACAACTTTCTATAAAGAGAAAATCAACATGGTTGGGAGTGAAATGCTCCTTATATTTGGATACTACCTAAGATGGCAGAAAAGCCTCTGTCCGTGTCGAGATGGCCAGAGCAGAGCAACTCCTAGAGGGAGGGCATTTAATCCTTTAACCGCGTCATGAGATGGCCAGGTTAAAGCGCCGGACAAGCCCTTGGCGACGCCTCTGGTCAGGTCAAGGCGCCTCCTAGAGGGAGGACGGAGTAAGCCTCTATTTGCGCCATAAGATGGCCAGAGTAGAGCAGCAAATAATCCTTTATCTGTGCCACGCTATGGCTAGGTTAAGGCACCTCCTGGAGGGAGGACGTAGTAAGCCTCTATCCACGCCATAAGATGGCTA
Source organism: Allium cepa (assembly GCA_030765085.1). NCBI lineage: Eukaryota > Viridiplantae > Streptophyta > Magnoliopsida > Asparagales > Amaryllidaceae > Allium > Allium cepa. The sequence continues at coordinate 623,688,789 of CM060942.1, forward strand.
GGGTAGAGCATCGAACAAGCCCCTGTTCATGCCGCAAAAAGGGCCAAGTCCTTGGTTCCAGCCTCTTAGATGAGCTAACCAAGAGCACCAGACAATAATGGACTAAGATGTCTAGGCCCGAGAGGAGGCCCAATAAATAATGGACTAAGATGTCTAGGCCCAAGAAGAGGCCCAATAAACAATGGACTAAGATGTCCAAGCCCAAGGGGAGGCTCATTCAACAGAAGACCGAGATGTCCAAGCCCGAGAGGAGGCTCATCCAATCATATATTAAGAAGTTCAAGCTCGAGAAAAAGAACATTCGATCATGGACTAAGACGTTCTAGCTCAAGTAGCAGCCAATCAGATTATTTCTATTCAAAACCTGAAGGGTTCATACATGTCAAAGATGTCATAAGAAAAAGAGTGAGTTAAAACTCTGCTTTTTATTACCTGAATCTGGGTTTCAGGACTCCCGTTTTTAAATATCAGGTATTAATGCTCAAATAAGGATTTCAGGTCTTTCATATATAAATTTCATCATCTAACGCCCTAATCTGGGCTTCAGATCTTTATAAACCACTCACTTATTATACCTGAATCCGGGTATCAAGACCACTGCTTATGCGAACCCTAATCTGAGTGCAAGATCATTGGGTTTCTATTCTTCCCAAATGCCCGAATCTAGGCCAGAGAGTATCATCATAAAGATCATGCTAAAAGTTTCCGAAAGGGAACTTTAGGTTTCTAATTTTTTAAATCCCATTAATATTGAGGAATGGGTTGAAGAGTTACTACTTCAAAATTGATTTCTGAATCAGGTTCTTTATTAAACAACAGTTATATTCTAATGTTTATACTCCTATGATAAAGTGGAGTTTATTATCAGTAAATTCCAAACTTTCCAGCGAAGTGGGAAGAATTACATTCTTGATCAACTCTCATCATGGTTAAAGATGAGATTTTCCTATTAAAGTATAAACTATTTTTCATATAATTAACATGATGGTTTGCTAATCTAAGCAAATGACATACTTAGACAAATGTGAAGATTTTAAGCTAACAATTAAAGATATTGTTTGCTACGTGCTTTTCAGGAAAATCTACACAACAAGGAATAGCAAAAGATCAAGCAAGTTCAAAAGTCAATGAATGTGCAGTTCAAAAGCATTTCCAAAAAGTAACATTACAAAAAAAGATTGCGAATCAGGTGATATGTGCAAAGTTTATGAGATTTACATAAGTTATGTAACTATTTACAAGATGAAAAAATCATATACAAGGTAAATTATATAGCGCAAACATATAGATGGGTTACAAATCTTGGGTGGCCCTATAGAGAGATTCTGCAACAGTTGGATTAACTACGTGTCAAATGGCCGCACTAAGAACTTCCTTGAGCTTCTTTTCTTTTCTCCTTATTTGGTCCTCATCATCAATTGCGTCAATATTAGTCTTCAGAGCACGATTGAAAGCTCTGTTTGCAGCTCTAATAGTTTTATTTTCTCTTTCTAACTCTGCGACATGTTTGACAAGCAAATAATTGTCATGTTCCAACTTTTAGATCTTGGCAGCATATTCATTAATAGTCTGAGAATACTTTGCTTTTTGTTAATCATCAAATTATTTAGCAATTTTGAATTTTACCCTCCGACGCTAGTTCCCCACTGCGTTATCATGTAAACCTAGGGGAGGGTTGAGCATGGTGGGAAATTTATGAGCTGCGAAAAGCTTTGACCTACCAGGCTTGGCAGCTGGAGGGGTAGCTTGAGGAGTCGGAAGTTCGGTCTTTGAAGTCTTATTCCTTAAAATGAACTCTAGAGAGGCACACCGAGCCCGACTATCTTTTAATTTCAACTCTAAATCATTTATTTGCTAGATAAGCTCAGACATCTTTTGATCGAAGTTGATCGTGGAGTTTGCCTTCACTTATCGTTTAAGCGTGGTGACTATTTCATCTTTCTTCTTAATATCAACCTCAAGAGGGCAATATGATCTTTGTGACCACTGGCAACGGTTTTTTGGAGAAAATATCTCTTATTCCATTTCATGGCTTCAACGTTGCCACCAAAACGCTCTAGTAAGACTTCGTCGCTGAGCACAATTCCTTCGCTTCTTTGCAATAGTCTCTCCCTAATGGCATCAACGCGTGACGTAAGTTTTGAGAAAGATGAGTCATAGACGACTGTGGCTCCTAATTAAACAAAAGAAATGGAATAAAAATTAAGATAGAGATAAAAAAATATCTTTGTTATTATCACAATGGATTACAACTAAAATAGCAATGAAGTCTAAATGAAAATAAATACAACAAGCAACTTGATTACGTTTAAAGCTAGGAAACTATTTTTCTAACTTTATCTAGAGGTTTAGCTAAAAGCATAACTGTCGAATCAAAAGGCATAGTAACTCCGTTTGGGTTTATGGCCGGTAGACACCCATTTCCCAACCGGGGGACTATCAAGACCACAAATTAATTTAGAGTGGAACGTTATGATCTCTTTAAGAAAATTTTCCTTCTCATTGCCAAGGAAGTAGAAACGAAGGTGAGGATATTCCAAGTACAATTTTTGTAAATCTCGGAGGAAGCAATATATTGCTAGTTTGATGTCTTTAAATTTGATGCATAATCGAAATAAAACCTTCTCAATTTAACATATTGACTTAAGTGATCTCTAGGGACAAGACGACCTAAAGAATAGTTATCTGAAATAATATGGAAAAGTAGAGCTAAGCATAAAGGAAACAGAGCTAAAGTAAACATTTGGAAATCAATTAATCATTACATATTTACAATCAATCATCTGGTTCATGCAAAATAGATTTAGAGAAAAACTCAAAAATAAATTTATCCTTACAATACTTAAGCTTCTCAGAGGAGAGATCTAGAGAAATCAATCTGAGCGGTGATAAGTTCCAACAAGCCTCGGGATGCGGGTCAAATCCGTGTTCATCTATATATCTTTTGTGAAAGCGTCTGACTATACCCCAACCAAATTCACTAAAGTACAAAAAATATATAATATAATGTCTACAATAAGCTTTATACAAAAAGTTAACCAAAATGTCTCTTTCCTCGATTATCATCCAGACTAAAGTTAGTAACTCTCTATTTTCCTTCAAGAGAATGTCATATCGGAGGCGCGCTTTCCTTAATAAAGGGGCGACCCTTTGATATTTGAAAGAAGCTAATACGGTTGTACTCTTGTCAAGGCTATGGTATTTCTTAGATAAAACATTGTGCTCCTTTACCAATTTGTCTAACTCCCTATATAACTTGTTACTTTTTGCTCGTTTTCTATCGAGTTTAGTTATATAGGGGAAAGTAGACTTCTTCTTTATCCACGAAAAACAATGTAACGCTAATTATTATCTTCGACGTTTAAGACATTTAAACAGAGAAGCCCATACCTGTGAAACTGGAATGGAAGCTTGGGAGACCTCCTTCTCTTTTGTCTCCTCAGTTTGAACGGAAGCAGGTTCATCCTTAAGTGGAGCAGAGGGTCCAGGGGAAGAAGGTGGCATGTCCTTATGAGAAGGTAGCTCCTATTCATAGAGTTTAGCTTTATCATCACCATCTTTCTATAAAGAACCGGAAGGCCCCTCTATATATCCATCACGACCTTGATATTCGGAAGGTCCATCATCATTGTCATCGTCATCATTGTTGTTATCGCCATCCTTGTCATCATTATCCTCTTTTTCTTCTTTGGCATCATGAGTGTCATCTTCCTCCTCAGAATCAGATTCAATGTCAAAGGAGGGAATATCAAAAGAAAGAGCTTGAGCTACATTAAATATCTCCACCTCATCTTCAACCCTGGTACCCTACCTAAGCTGGTTAATTTTGTCCATTACTCTTTCGGCTAAAGCTGGGTCGAGAGAGAGGAAGCCAAAATCAAAACAATTTTCGTGATTATCAGCATAGGCCAACATGAGGGCATCTTCATAAATTTTCAGCCTCATAGGCCCTAGGGTGGCATTAGGAAACTCAAATACTTGCTTTTTGACAACAGAGAGGGTGCCAACAGCCAATTTAAGCGGAGCTCTAGTCCTTTTGTGTTTGTCTTTCAATGAAATATTTTTAGCAATCAAACGAGCTTTCTCATCTTCTGAGTCTTTCAGAGCTAGCTCCATTGCAAATTTTCCATCGGTAGTGAGTTGGTGAGCTTGCCTCTCCACTTCTAAATCAACTTGAACCTTGGTAAGGGAAGCCTGTATTCGCTCCAACTCAAAGGAAGTGTCATTTTGTATGGCAGTAAAAGAGGATAGTTGATTCTTGAGTTCAACATTTTCCTCCCGTAACTTGGAGGATCCAACAGAGAGCTTGGAGACATGTTCATTTAAAGAAATCCAGTTCCTGGAAATCTAGAACAAGAAGAAGTGTTACACAAGTTAGCTATTAGAAGGATCCAATGATAATAAAACTAGTTGGGTAAGAACTTACCAGAAGTTGTTGCTCCATTAGAGAGCAATGATTTTCTACCAAATCTGGATTGAATGACGTTAGAGAAGAAGAAGTGAAAGATTCTGAATGAAGGATGAGCTCAATGAGTTCATCAAAATTGGATGGTGGAGGAGCAAAAGATGACGACTCCGGAGGAATTTGCATCTTAGAAGGAGTTGTCAAAAGATCAAGCTGCATTTGCGCAAGCGTAGCCGGTAATCAGTGATAGAGATGCGAGGAAAAGGTTCAGGAGAAGGTGGATATAGCTCCATTTTATCTTTAGAAGCTACAGCAACGGGGCTCTTCAGCACTGGTTTAGAAGATATGCACTTCTCTTCCTCCTCAACATCAGTAATTTTTTTCCATTTTTGCCGGAGGAGCGTCTTTAAAAGGAACTATCAATTTTCTTTCGAGAGATGTTTTAGATCTAGAAAAGGCCTCCAAAGCTGATGTCACCTCGATGATGGAGGGACAGCACCACTCGAAGACACGATGGCTTTAAGGAAGCTAAAATAATTTCAAGAGTCAGTCAAAGTAATTTTAAAAGTTCCAGAGATAAAGAGGAAAATGCTAAGCTAATCACATACCTGAAGTATTGGCACAAATGGGGGACATTGAAGTAAAGTGCTCGGCATCGCCTAAGGAAAAGAAACGTTTGCCACGAGAGGTGTGCATAATGGCGAGCAGAGTGCCTAGGATCCTTTGACCAAGCAGCAGTCAAGAGTGTTTCCTTAAATTCGAAGAGGTTAGGAGCGTTAACCTGCTCTCAATTTGTTCTGAAGCAGCAGTTAAAGAATCACTGATCTTCTTGTCAGCATCGCTAAATTTCTTGGAAGATTCATCTATAAAAGTCAGAGATTAGTTAATAGAAAACACTGAGTAAAGCAAAAACAACATTAAAATAGATCTGAGGGGGATGCAAAAGTCCCATGAACATCCGTGAAGCACTTGACAAAGAAAAATTGATTTTCCCAGTCCTTGAACTTATTGATGCCATCTGATATAAGCTTCTTATATACATTGACTCTATAGATCTGCTTGTTAAGATTGCTTAACCTTTCTAACTTGGTCAAGGAGTTTAGGACTGTAGCATTAAGCGAAGGAAGTCTGGATTCCAACGCCATCATTTCATGAGATAGAAGACGGGTGTAAACATTTGGATATAGTTGTATTGGCGCAACTCCAACATGAGACAAGTAGGAGAGTAGGAACTCGTGGAATGAAAGGAATTCACTGTGCCACATATGGATGGCCGTGTAAGCAAAATACCCTTCTGGAGGGTTGTTAATGGTATCAGTTGGTTTAGGAGGGATGGCTTTGATTCTAATGATGCTGAAGTCTTTGAGAATAGCATTAACTTCACTCTGAGTTTTGATGAAGGAGTGCTTGGCAATAGCTTCAACCTTTGGAGAGCTCTTGATTCTGTCAGGTGAATTTGTTTAGTTAAATCTCTTATCTATTTATGAGTTTAGAAAGCAATCAAAAATTCAAAAAAAAAAAACTTGATAGTTTAAGCTTTCGATAATGTCGAAAGGTTTATAGTAATAGCTTTCGACAATGTCGAAAGATTTATAATAAAAGCTTATGGCAGTGCCAAAGAGTTTAAAGTAAAAGCTCTCGACAATGTCGAAAGGTTTATAGAAAAGGCTTTCAAAAATGTTGAAAGGTTTATAGATTAAGCTTTCAACAATGTCGAAAGGTTTACAATTCTAGCTTTCGACTATGTCAGAAGGACTATGTCATCAATCTTCACCATCATACTTCAAAATTATTAAAAACCTAGAAAATTAACAAATAATGAAATGAATTCTTTAAGTTACCGAAAAAGTCAAAGGGAAGTGATGAATTATTAACCCATTCATTACCTTTCGATAATGTCAAAAGCTCTATGAAAGCCTGGATATATCTTAAGTGTAACATGAAGTTAAATAGCAAGACCTTTCGACACGGTCGAATCCAAAACCTTGAAATTCCTAAGTTAAAAATATTAATATTATTGATGTTGTCGAAAGGTCTGGTCAAAGTTGTCAAAACATATCATACCCATTCAAGTTGAAAGGTTTCAGGTTCAACTCATGCGTGCTTTAAATGTTTCGACAAAGATGGGCAGAGACAACTCTAAGGTTGTAGAATTTCAACCTTGTTGAAAGCTAGTAGTTGAAAGGTTTGAAACTCTTTTACCTTGTCGAGAGCTCGTTGTCAGAAGGTTACACCATTTAATTATCTAACTTTCGACAACAATGGTAAAGTTGGCATCACAATACCTTCCGACCTCATCGAAAGGTACATAGAGGGAAAATCCATTATTGTCGCCTCAATCTCTTTCGAAGGGGTGGGAAAGTCATTTTGTGTTACCAAATTGTACACTAGAGGGTTCTAGGTTATCATATCGAGTTTAACCAAACCCAAACTTGATTATAAATGCAGTTTTCAAATTTTTCTTTAAGAACAAGTAAATCCAACCGATTAACAAAATAGATCTAGATTAAAGTTTCTCCAACCTGATTTCAATAGATGAATAAAGGTTTTCAATAAATCAAAAACCCAGGTAAAAATGAAAAGCAAAAATGAGAGACTTTTAATTAAAAGCTAAACCCAATAAGGGAATTTCCTTTATCAAACGCCAACAACCTTAAAATCCAAAGCTAAGGATGATTTTTGTTAATTTGAAAGATGATTTAGGGGAATTTTTTTTCCAGAAAACCGAAAATTCAGTTTCAATTTTAGGGTTTGGAAAACTAGATATTTGATTTAAAGCTAATAAGAGAAGAGGTAGCCTAAAATTATGAATCAAATTTGGAAAGTTACCTTGTTGTAATAAACCGAAATTGAGGAAGATTTGGAGAATACTTTTGCTTTTGGACAATAATTTTGTTTGCAGGGAAAAGAGGAAGAAAGAGAAGAAGCATACTATAAAAGAAAAATAGCTCAAATTCTCGGCCGTTGGATCAGATTTAAATGAACGTCCCAGATTAACGCGGGAAGGCCAAAAATGGAGATGACTTGGAAAGTCAAAAGCATCCCTTCGAATGGGTTTGGGGTGGGGGGGTAAATGTTGCACCAAAAATCTACCTTTCGACTAAGTCGAAAGGTTCTTCAACAAAGACCAAGGAAAAGGATTTCAGACCAAACCTTTCGAAGGAGTCGAAAGGTTCCGTCTCACGGTTCAGATCAAACCTTTTGAAGGAGTTGAAGGGATGTAGTCATCAAAGTTTAATAGCCTCAAACCTTTCGAAGGGGACGGAAGGTTCCATCTCACAACATCCATGAAGTTTTTACCTTTCAAAGAAGATGAGAGAGTCAAAGGAAGTGTTAGCAACCCCACGATGAACTTTTCGAAAGCAAGGCAAGCCTTTCGAACCGGTCAAGGTTCATCAGGATACCTTTCGATTAAGTTGAAAGGTTCTATGAAGAAGGCAACACTCAGAAGTCAGCAAAGAATGGAAGACAACCTTTCGACAACATTGGAGGGAAGCATAACTCTTGACGACAATTAAGTGAAGAGTAACCTTCCGACAAGGTCGTAGGGTTCACAACAATCAAGTGAAGATCAACCTTCCGACAAGGTCGTAGGGTTCACAACAATCATGTGAAGAGCAACCTTCCGTCAAGGTCGAAAGGTTCGCAATAGAATATAGAAAGGTAAACCTTTCAACAAAGCCAAAAGGTCCATGAAAGCATTAGAAAGGCCACCTTCCGACAAAGTCGAAAGCTTCATGAAGACATTAGAAAGGCAATCATCCGACAAAGTCGAAAGGTTCACGAAGGTATTGGAAAGGCAAACCTTTCGACAACGTCGAAAGGTTCATTATGGCATATAAGGGGAAAAATTTTCGACAAAGATGAAAGGTTCATAGCTACATATAAAAGGAGGACTTTTCGACCCGATTGAGAGCATGGAGTTAAAAGGGGGGCCCGCCTACATCTATAAATAAGACCCAAGGGGTTATGTTTAGGGGATCTGATTCTTCCCATCTAATCTTCTATCTTCTTAATTAAGACACTGTAAACCTAATTGGGTGTTAGTTTGGGAAATTAAATAAAATGAAGCTTTTTTCTTGGGAAACTAAGGAAGTTCTAAGCCTTGATAAGAAATCTTGTTAACAAATGTCAAATGATTCGGAATCAAGTGACAGGAGAAAACCTTCGATTTTCAGTTTGTGTTGTCATTTCTTACTTACATGACCTTGATTATAGTACCAAAGATAGCTGTTATTTATATTGTCGGAATAATTATTCACTGAACACACATAATTAGTATGATCACATAAATGCCATTTTTAAGAACACCATTGCAGAATTTATTTCCATATAAACTAACGTTCATAACATTATTTGCATAATGAATCATATATGTACGTATACATCCATTCTTAGGAAATCTAGAAAAAGTAATAATACCACAAATAAAGTCTTTTACAAAATAGAAATTATTTAATATCAATACTATTCCATTAGGTAAATATAAACGATAATCTCTTACTGCCGTTGCATCTATGATATATCCATCACCAACTTGGAGCCTTATGTCTCCATTTTCCACGCTGCGCCAATTCATAAGCCCCTATAATGAATTACATACACAATTTATAGATCCAGTATCTAAAACCTAAGACAACTTATTGATACAAAACAATTTTGAATCATAAAAGTATCCGATGGAGCTGTAGAACCGTTCTGCTTTCTTTAACAATTTTTAAGTAATTAGGATAGTTCCTTTTCCAGTGACCTTTCATGTGGTAGTGGTAACATTCACCTTTATCATACATCTTTTTAATTTTCTTGTTCTTCTTACCTTCTGTTTTATGCTTTTTTGAACCTTTCGAAGATGATGCACCACCCTTTATAGTATGCACCACCCCTTGATCCGTAGATGCAAACTCGACCACCTCAACATATCGAGGAGCTCTACAAGATTCACATTCAATTGATTCATATTGTAATTCAATCTAAATGGTTCATGCTGAGGTGTAAGAGAACCAAGAATCAAATCAACTTGTAATCCATTGGTTATCTCTATGTCCAGTTGCAAAAGCCTATCAATATAACCCTTCATCATCAGTATGTAATCATCCACCTTCTGTCTTTTAGTCATTTTGGTATTGAATAGCTTCCTTGTAAGCTTGTACCTTGCGGAACGTAACTGTTCACTAAACCGGGCCTTGAGATTATCAAATATCTCAGGGACATATATGTTTTCATGCTGCCTTTACAATGGCTTGTCTAACGTAGACATCACAAAAACTTGGACGATCTCTAGGTCTGAAACCCGTTTCTCATAAGCAAAGTTTGGGGTCTACATCATCAGTAGGTTGTTCTTAGGTTTGCATGTAATAGCCAACAAAAGATGCTCATAAATCAACTCTATGTTAATCACTCTTAGCCACTCAATGTAGTTTGGTTCCGCAAGCTTATCACTTTCAGAGAATAGTTTAGGAGCTCACATTTTCTGTATGTTTTAATTGATAGATTATTATGACAATATCATGGTAGATGTTCTTATAATATTAATAAGGTTAAACTTTATTTTTCGTTTTACTAATAAGCTCTTACTAGTCTTTTATGTTTCGCCAAACCCTAAGCCAAAACATAGAAGTCCGTCGACTTCACAAGTCATAACACTACGGACAATGGATAACACCTTATCAGTTCTCCTAACCCAAAGTACCTTGTCCTAATTTCACTTTGATCCTGAGTATGCTCAACAAATCGAAATGAAATTATTCACTCATACCTAGCATATCGTGACAATCTAGGTATAACATACGTACACTGAGTTTACTCAACAAATACATATAGTTATCCTACCTCGTCTATTCAATATATTAATAACACTACATATAACATCCCTACCTTGAGTTTTTTCAATAACTAAGGAGTATGTAAGTAATTTATTAATATATATATATGGTATAGGTCAACATTATGTTGAAGATTCACAATCTTCAATATATCATATTGAGTGATACTGACTTATGAAATAATGCATTTTTTATAAAATACCCTCGTGATTCAAGTGTCGGACACATTAGAATCAGGGTATATGTACATTTACTATGTATTTATTCCTTAAGTCTATTTAGGGTTTCTTAGTGTTCCACCTTTAGTTTACACATTCATATTATATAAGTTTTATTATTATAGAACATTTATATTTTAATTAGCTTATATAATATTCTTATGCATAATATTATATTAATTAAATCTTTTTTAATTACTTAAATCTTTTTTAATTAATTAATTTTTTATTTAATTAATTATTCAATATTAACATATTATATATTGAATATTTATATATTTACTATAACCATTATAGTGATACACATGTATCATATATATGTGTTTGTATGTTTAAAATACTAACTTTTAATTTATTTATTTAATTAAACTGTTTTAATTAAATTTTATTAATTTCAAAATATTATTTTATATATACATACATGTATAATTATATTGTCTTAAACATTTCAAGAAAACATAATGTATGTCACTATATATTATACATGCATATATGTATATTGTTTAATTAAATTATTTAATTAATCTACTTTTTTGTTAATCATATTAATAAAATTTAATTTATATTTATTTTCGATTGGATTTTTTTTATTATATTATAACTTTTACAATATATTTACACATCTTATTTTAAATTTAACATTTAAATTTAAAATCTGTATTTTTAATTTTCAAATATTTCAGAAATGAGCCCAAGGCCCAATTAAAATTAGGTCTTTTCTATTAAGGACAACCTTTGGGCTCACACATTTGTTCGAGCCAGGCTGGTAGCTAGGTAAGGCAAAGTGCTTGATTACCCAAACACAATCCTTCGATACTACCTTTTAGATATCCTACTATCTGGGCTGTGAGCTTAATTAGTTAATCCTGACATGACTAATTTTGACTATATAGGCTATTAGGCTCTGATATCATTACTGGAACCGAGTCAGCTCGAAGTTGAAGAAATTGGTGAATTTTAATTCTTTTTATCATTTTGGATCTTTATTGGGCCTATGAAGTCTAATATATTTTTAACTTTTTTAATTTTCTTTTAAATAAAATCATTATTTTATTCAATTGTATAAATAAAGTTTTAGGTTATATTATTTTGTATTATGTTTGAATATATGTATCGTATACACATATGTGTATGTGTAACATAATAAAGTATGCATGGTTTGACATGCGCATGTACAAGTGCTTGGACTTATACTGCAATAAATATGTTAGCCCCCTCTAGTGATCTATGTCGTCTAAATGAATACATATATAAACAAATATTATATATATATATATATATAATTATACATATGTAAAATACAATTATACACACACACACATATGTAGAAATAATAATTATAATAATTTATATAAATTACTCAAGATGTATTTGTACAAATTTTCATTTATATTAAATACCAAAATCATTTTAATCATAGTATAAAATAATTCTAAATAATTTTTTTTGAAATGCTGCTACAAACCAAAGAACAAAATTATTTTTTTTATTTAATTATAAATATATAATACATTTGCACAAACACACACACACAAGTTTTATAAAACTGATGCAAACCGACTTTAAGCTCACGGTACATAATTTTTTCTCTTTGGATTTATAAAATAATTTTTAAACAAAAAATATTAAATAATTTAAAACCGATCAAAATAAATTATTAAAATCACTAAAAAATCATTTTCGAAGTCTAAAAATTATGTAATGTTATTATATAAAATGTAATATTTAATTTTAAATTATATTATATTATATATATATATATATTCAATTTCTAGTTAAGTAAATAGTTATATTAATATTTAAATATATGATAAATATAAATATATATTAAAATGAAGAAATCTTTTTTGCCGAATTATTGTTCTGCAAAATCAAAATTTTATAAATTTTAAAAAGTTTATTATATGATTTTAATCTATAGGATATAATTTATTAATTAATAAAATCATATATAATGTTATCTAATTGCAAAAAAATGTTTTTTTTGCTAATGTTAACATTTTATAGAAAACATTAACATCAAATGTTTTTCTTTTTTTAATGGTAGTTTCCCTTGTCGCCTCTCCTTTCCCTGCCCTATTTTAATTCCTTTTCCCACCTATGTCCGTACCATCTCCCCCCTCCTCCGCCGCATCTTCCTCTGTCCTCCCTCCCTCCTTCTGTCCCCCCATTAGTGCCGTTTGATCATTCTTCCAGTGTTGTTACACCAACCAGCCTCCCGCCTCTTCTTCCAACTTCAGCCTCAGCTTTGGCCCCCTGCTCCTCTTCTAAAACTTTGATCCCTGATTCCTCTGTTATTGTTCCCCCTCCCCCTCCTAAACCTTCTTGGTCTAATCTGTTCAAATTTAAGCCTAGAAATGCAGGAGGTTATATTCCAATTCCTATTGTTCCTACTTTTCAGGGTGAAGTTCTTATTCCCCCCTCTAATGTCATAGCTGCTGGCAAGGAAGTATGGGAAGATTACATAGTGGGGTTCTTTATGGAGAAGCCTTTGTCTTATTCAATGGTTGTTCAGCACCTGAAAAGGATTTGGAAGCTCAAAGGATCGATACAAGTGAAGTTTGATGGTTTTGTTTTCCTGTTCCTCCTTTCATGCAGTGAAGACAAAGACAAAATCTTAAAAGGTAATCCTATTGTTATGAGAAACAAATTATTTATTATTCAGAAACGTCTAGAAATTGGGAATGGCAGTGGTAGTATCACCTCTGTGCTGATTTGGGTCCAGTTTTCTAATATCCCTATATATGCTTGGTCACATTTGGGGATAAATTGGCCGTCTTCTAGATTAGGCAACTTATTATGTATGGATTAGTACACGGAGAAACTTGAAAGAATTTCTTATGCTAAATGTTTGATAGAGATCAAACCAGACCAGGAACTTATGAATAGCTTCCGAGTCAAATTACTTAATGGAAAAATTCAAAAAGTTAAGGTTTCGCATCTATGGAAACTGGATATTCGTACATTTTGCAAAATGTTTGGGCATACAACTGATCAGTGTGAGCAGTCTTTGGATGCTAAAGAGAGGAACAATTGTGAAAAAAATTATGATGACAAGATGAATCAAGGAAAGGAATATGAAGAAGGAAAAGGTTATGAAAAGAAAAACTTGAATCAAAGGAAAATATGGCAGAAAGTTAATAGTAGGAATAAGGTTGTCTCCTCTGGTGATAATGGCAATGGAAAATATGTCAGAGAGCATGGAAATGTTAAGTCTTATGATAATTATGAGGAAATAAATAAGGATGCTACCACTGTGTTGACAAATAACAATCATGCAAAATCCAACAATGTTGTGTTGTCTGTTGTTGGTGAGGATGATTTGCAAGTTTCTAATAGTTTTCAATGTTTGGATGAGTTGAATGACCTGATTATTGACAAATATGCTGAAGCCTCTGAGGGAAATGAAAATGTTCAGGGAAAGAAAAAAAGGCAGCACTATGCTGATGCACATATATCTGTGCATGCTTGCACTGATATAGAATTAGATGATTTTCTCGAAGCAAACATAGCACAAAACACAGACCTTTCTAATTCCTTTGACAATATGGATTCAGATACTTCTCATGTTCAACACATTATACGTAATGAGGAAAAAAGGCAGCACCAAGCAAATGCACATATATCTGAGCTTGCATGCAATGATACAGAATTAGTTGAGTTGCTGGAAGCAAATAAACCACATAACTCGGGGTTTTTTAATTTCCTTTAAAAAAAATGGATTCAGTCTCTTTACACATTCGGGACATTAATTCTTCTGACCCACCTCTTACAACAGTCCAATCAAAGCCTTCCACTCTACCCCTGACTTAACCATGCATGTAACTGACTCTAATTTAAACCACGTACCAAATACTACTCCCAAACAAACTCCCATCTTTGAAGACGTAGTTCTCAATGTCAAATCTTACTCCCCACTTGAACACTACAATCACATTCAAGCTCCCCCTGGTTATGATGACCCTACTTCTACCTTTACCTCATCCATTACAGTAATCCAACAACCTAATTATCCTGCTTTTTCCAACCTAGTTGCAATATCACATCCTAAAACTCCTCGACAAAAAAAAATAGAAAGGAAAATCTCTCAGACCTTAATGAATCAAACATCATAATCCCTTCCAGTCACATTCCAGAAAGTGATAATAATAACTCTCCTACAACTAGGTGCAAGCAAAGTTTGGTCCAAACTCTGAACAACAGTTAATATGTTACATAATATAGCAGCATGGAATGTGCGTGGTGCTCAACATGACATTAAACTGAATCAAATAAAAGCTCTGATTGATGAAAATGATCTGCATTTGGTTGCTGTTCTAGAAACTAAGCTCAATGCCTCTCTCACTCATCGTGCTGCAAAAATTATCAATCCACATTGGACCCTACATCACAACCTCTCTGAAGCTCCATATTGCAGAATCATGATACTTGCTAATTCGAACACTTACACTCTCAATCCAATTATCGCAAACAAGCACTTCATTCACTCTCACTTACTTCATATTCCTACTGCTACTTCTATGTACATTACTGTGGTATATGCAACCAACCAGTCCAACACAAGGCTAATACTGCATGAATATCTCCCTCATTTTTCCCAATACACACATCCATGGATTGTTTTTGGTGATTTTAACCACCTTCTCAATTTTGATGACAGACTTGGTGGTAATCCAGTTACCATAAATGAAATCCAACCTTTAAATAATTCCATTTCTGCCTTTTCCCTCATCTAAATCCCATTCAATGGATCCAAGTTTTATTGGAATAACAGAAGCAGATCTGGCTGCAGAATATATAGCAAAATAGATAATGCTTTTTGTAACCTGGCTACCTTTTCTTCTTGGCCTTCCTTAGTTGCCAATCTACCCCCATCTCTAGTCTCTGACCACTCTCCTCAAATATTATCCTTTGGGGATATTACTATTAAAAAAAAAATCCTCATTTAATTTTTTTTAATGCTTGGATATAGGAACCTGAATTTAAATCTATTGTTATTTCTGCCTGGACTAATGCTTGTTATGGTACCCTATGATTGTTTTGCAGCAGAAGATGAAACATGTTAAAATGGCTTTGGGTTCATGGGATAGGACTAAATTTGGTAAAGGCACCAAACAATCAGATTCATTTAAAGCAAGACTTGCCCATGCTCAACTTTTGGCAGCTCAAAATCTTGATGATATTGCTGCTGCTAGAGTTGAGTTTGAACTTTCTGTTCAGTTAAACAAGGCTTTGTTAACTGAGGAAAAAATGAAAAAGCAACAACTAAGGTAGAAGTGGGAAGCTATGGGAGACAGGAATTCTAAATATTACCATGAGTCTCTTAAGATTAAGCAAGCTAAAGCTCACATTCACTCCATTCATGATCAGACTGGTCACCTTGTAAATTCTCCACAACAAGTGTTGTTGCTATGTTGGAATATTTCACCTGTTTGTTAGGTAACTCTGCTAACTTCACTCCTGATTTAAATATAATCTCTCGTCTCACACTACCTAATCTTGATAATGACCAAATCAGCATGCTGTCAGAATTAATTAGTGAGGAGGAAATAAAGAATAGTATTTTCTCAATGAATAAAGATTTATGTGGGGGGCCAGATGGGTTTAATGCCCTTTTTTCACTACATGTTGGGATATAATCAGTGCTGATTTCATCAAGGCAATTAATAATTTCTTCAATCACAATAAAATGTTGTCTACTGTCAATGTAACTGATTTAGCCCTTGTTCCAAACTCTAAATACCCTGATGCAGTCTCTTCCTTCAGACCTATAGCATGTTGCAACATCACCTACAAATGCATTTCCAAGGTAATTGCAACTAGATTAAAGAAGGTTCTCCGATCAGGCCAATAATCAAGCTGCCTTCATACTAGGAAGAAGTATACTTGATAATGTTTTGATAAGCCATGAGTTGATCAAAGGCTACAATAGGGCTAATTCTACTCCTTGGGCTATATTAAAGCTTGATATAAAAAAGGCTAATGACTCCTTACAGTGGACTTCCATTGTGCGTGTCATGGCCAAAATGAAGTTTCCTATGCATTTTGTTGCTTGGATTTACACATGCTTATCAACAGTTCATTTTTCACTATGCTACAATGGCTCTACCAATGGTTACATCAAGTGCAACCAAGGCATATGACAAGGAGACCCTATGTCATCATATATCTTTATAATGGTCATGGAAGATCTGACTAGAATGATTAATCTGTGTGTTGATTGCAGGTTAATCGACATCCATCCAAAATGCAAGGATCCATTGATCTCTTCTTTGATGTGTGCAGACGACTTACTCTTATTCACTAAGCCCAATGCTGCATTAATTCAATGTATTCTTGATGTCCTTAAGGAGTTCTGTCTCTTCTCTGGCCTTAGCATCAATAAGAAAAATCTAGTATAAGAATGGCTGGGGTAACTCCTGATCATGTTAACATAATAAAAGCTGCTAGCGGGCTTGAGGAAGAAACTGATTCATCTTTATATCTTGGCATCCCCTAGTCTCTTCTAAAATAACTAACCCTCAGTGTCTTGGATTGTATGAAAAAATCACTAGAACTATTAACTTATGGTCTAACAAGCTTCTGTCTTAAGCTGGTCGGCTAGTGCTCATACATTCAGTTATTTTTTCTTACACAACTTATTGGTGCATGAATTTTTTGCTGCCTAAAAAACTCATTCTCCTAATCAGGAAAGCTATCAGGAACTTTTTATGG
Source organism: Allium cepa (assembly GCA_030765085.1). NCBI lineage: Eukaryota > Viridiplantae > Streptophyta > Magnoliopsida > Asparagales > Amaryllidaceae > Allium > Allium cepa. Next base: position 623,705,948 of record CM060942.1, read on the forward strand.
TTTGGTAATATTTATTCCAAAAAAATAAAACCAATTGCCTTTACTAAAATGGAGAGTAAAAAGCACGGTGGCCTAGGCATCATTGCTCTGAGCAGATGGAATACTGCAGCTATTAGTAAACACTTCGACATTCTTGTCAACAGGAAAAATAATATATGGGTGCACTGGACAGTTAAGCACAACATTGCAAACAAGGATTTCTGGTTGATGGAGGCACTGCAAAAATCTAGTTGGATTTGGAGAACTATTTTAAAGTTAAGAGCTACTTTCCTGCAACACATAAGAATCTTAACAATTTCAGTGGGAGTGCAAAATTCTGGACTGATCTATGGAGTGGGAATGGTATCATTCTACACAATATCGTCATATAATGAAAAAATGCAAACTGCTATATCTCCTATTGCTAAGGCTTATGATTATATCCTAGATGGTACAGTATCATTACCGTACTACAGTAACAATTCAGATAGAGCCATATGGCATGAGCTCCAGCAACAGCACATTCCTATATTACAAATTGAAAAATTTGTCCGGACTGGTAAAAATTTAGGCCATACGATTTCTGGTGTACACAACTGTCTCTCTGGTATATCAGAGCCACGTTGCTCTGCCTGAAATAGAAGGGTTTGGAAGACTCATTGTAAAGGAAATAATTTCCTACTCTGGAAGGTTATGAGACATGCATTAAACACTAAATCAAAATTATTAAGGCTCGGTATTCATGTTACTGGACACTGTGTGTTCTGTAATGATGAGCTTGAAACTAATTTGCATTTGTTTTTCAACTGTCGTATGTTATTCCCCCTTTGGAACACATTAATGATCAGATTGGGTAGGCATCATATAACAAGAGATAGTGAGATGGAGTGGGATTTGATATACAAGGCTACGAGATGGAAGAATGAAGGCACTGTGATGATGTTTTTTGTTTTGAAAAAGTACATACGTGCAATCTGGAATCAAAGAAATGCGAGATTGTTTGGAGGCAAAATTTTGAATGAAATGCAACTATGGAATGGCATGTTATAAGATATAAAAACTGGGATAAATCTCAATTCCTTCAGTTTTTCCTCTTGTACAATATGTTAATGGTGCTAGTATGGTCTCCATCTATCTCTATTTAATGTTTTTCCTCTGTGTTTTGTTTTTCCCTGTGTTTCCTAGTGGAATGTTGCTTGTAACATTCCATTTTGTTTTTATTGTGTTTGCAATAAAATGGTAAGGGCCTAGCTCACCCCGCTTAGCTTTGCTAAAAAATATATTTTTTTAGGCCGTGAGTTTAATACCAACAAGCGTTCAACTTTTTTAGCACACACACACGCACTAACATATTCAACCACCTAATATGTGACATAACATCAATATACTGGATTCGTAATATAATCTAACAACTTAAAGTATAATGCAATAATTGATAATAATATTAGATGTGTCAATAAACAAGATTAATACCTTTCACCAAAGCCTAGGGTTCACGTGTTAAGACGGTGAAACGAACTCGTTGAATCTTATCACAATCCAAAAGATGGCAACTTCGAATTGCTGAGTACAAACTAGTTTATAGCTTTGATTTTATTTGATTTAGGCTAGGAAATTTTGGAGGAAGGAGACTATAATTTTTGACTAGAAAGGGGATTAATAAAGGTTATAAAAACTATTTTTAGAATAAAGGTTATGATCTTTATATAGAGGAGAGACTAAAGAGAAAATGTAAAATCTGGATCCATATTTTTCTCTTACTCATTCTCTATCATCTAATACATCAAAACCCTACCCTTATAACCATCATAGCCAGCCATACCATGATCTAACCATGGTATGATATCTCAAGCCTCATATGGGCTTCATATCCACTTCACCCCGAACAATATTTATTTGATTTAAACCCAATTTAAATGTGTATCGATATCGTATATCGATAAATATATTTATAACTATTATAAACATAATTTTTAATATTTTTCAATATAGCAAATAAGAACTTGTAACTAATATTTCATACATAATAATTAATTCAATTAATTTATATCAATTACAAATTAATTAAATCGTGTAGTCAAAGGAGTATTCAACGCTTTGGTTGTGTGACTCTTAGGTGTAAATTTGGTCAGCGATTAATATTGAACAATTCGAATATTAACACTCATGTGTCACTTAGTAGTTAGTAGGTAGAGTGATATTTTACCTAAATTTATCGCTTGGTTTCGTTAATATCCAATTTTACTTTGTTAAGCATTACCCTATAGTGACGATTATTTACACCAATTCTCGTCGTCAAAACTATATTACTTTGGACTTATGAAATTTGATAATGGTCAAAATTTCAATACTTGGTTCAATAATAACAATTATTATTAATCGGACAACTTTAGCTGGAGATTTTGACTTTGAGTTGACTTTAATTGATCGTGATACTAACCACATATAATTGAGGAAACGAATCATCTCTTGAATAGTGTTTCACTTCTAATACTACCACTCGACTCAACTATAGTCACTAGATGGACTCATGCCATGATTTGACCATAATCAAAGCAGATGTGACGACCCGGAATTTCTAACAATTTAAACTTGAATAGTTAATTGATTTTAAAATATTTAAAAGTTAATTTTAACTTGAATTCAAGATATCAATATTTACTTGGTAATTAAATCATTGAATTATATAGTTTGAATATTGAAATTAATAATAGAAATTGGGTAAATTGTTGAATCTGAAATCTCTAAGCCTGTTTAAAATAATTTGAAGGCTTATAAAATTTATAATGATGATACTGAAGATAATAGAATGATTGGAATTTAATTTAAAGGTGATTTGTTCAGTTTTAAATAATATATCGTTTAAATTGAATTTAAAAATAGCCTTCCGAGGCATATAGTCTCGGAATTCAACGAAACCAGTTCCATTGGATCCGTAATAGTTGGTTATTATCGGATTTCAATTTTCGTAGCGTTTGGATTTACCGTTCGCTCGTAGGGGTGAGAAACGCGATGAAATTAAAATCGATAATTTAATATTTTAAATCGATTTATAAAGCTAACTTCCACATACAATTAAATTGGCTTCCGAAACTTGTTCCATTTCGTTCGGAATTGCAGTACAACATTAGGAATGCTAAACGGCATGCATCAGTTAGGATTTGAGATTGTGCGTTATGCAACCAATATAGTTTGATTATAATAATAATAATAAAAATAATAATAGATTAAATTAAAGGTCAAACTCGACCTACCTTGTATCGAAAGCCACCTTCTGCCTTTTAACGCAACTATCCCCCTTTTCTTTTCAGGAGTTTTCAAAACAAATTTTTCTTGCAAATCGAAATCGATCCCAAAATAAAAAAATATATAATAGAAAATGGCCGACGCCTACGAAGAAGGAAAAAAAGATGGCGACGCAGTCGCGATTTGATTAAATGGGTTAGGGTTTCGATTTTACGGGTTGAATCACCGCGCGCAGCGTTTGTTTGGGGGAGGCGACATCGATGGAGGAGCACGAGATAGGGTAAGGCGTCGTCATTGGCGAAGGCGCGAGATGAATCGAGTGTGGTTTTGGCTGATGAACGGGGGAAGGCGTACGTCGCGATCAGGAGCTCGAGTCTCGACAGTGCTAGTGGGGTTTAGCTCACGGTTTTGGGATGGCGAACACGAGCATACTGGGTGGTCGCGGTGCACTAGGGTATCAAAGGCGATGATTTCGGGTAGGGTTGGATCACCTTGCTTTCCAGGCTGTGGCTAGGGTTCGCTCACGATCGACTTTCTGTGAGTAATTTTTATTTCAGCTCTGTTTGTTGTTAAAACTTAGGCTTAAAATAAAGAAAATGGAATCGTTTTAATCATTTATAAATCCTTTAAAATTAAATGCTTTTCAAAACTTAAATTAAGAACAGTTTGATTTATTGTTAAATTAAGTATGTTAAATACTTAAAAGACATTTAAAACTTAATTATTTTACAAATAACGTTAAATGTTATTGTGAGTTGGTATTTAACAAAGAAGATGTTTACCTTAAGTATAATTAAGATTTGATAATTTGTGGAATAAGTTAAAGATTAATTAAGTAATTTATTGGAAATTATTGATTGAGTAATTTGTAATTAGTAATTTACAAATGGGTAATTAGGTTTTATAAATGAACAATGAAGGTTAATAATTAATAGTTAGGGAGCAATGAATTAAAAATTTATTGGGAAAGAAATAAATTGATAATCACGGGATGAAATTAATTGAAAGAAGTGGATTGCAAATTTTAGGGGGCAAGGTGAGTAAATCTCAACCTTTTGGATTTTTATTTAAATTTAAATGGTTAAATTTAAATATTTGTTTGCATGATTGAATTGATTGATGTACACCGTGAACTGATGATCTAGTGATTTTGGTTTTGATTAATTCTGGTGTTAACTGTTGCTTGACTTGATGTATTCAGGTTTTAGATTGTTTTAAACTTCAATCATAAATAAGAGAATGTTTTCAAATTTAGTAAAGGCTCAATGATTTGTGATTCATTAAGTTAGTAGGATAATGAAAATGAATAATTAATTAATTTAATTAATTAATGATTTAGGTTAATCAATTTAGTAATTGAAGATTTTGAATCAATTATTTATGGATTAAGTTAATTAAGGAAGTTTAATTAATTCAAAATAATCATTGGATGGTTTGATAATAATTACTTAATAAAATTAATAAAATATAATTACTTTGTGTAATTAATCAAGAGATTAATTAAAATAGTTAATTGAGGAATAATTTATTTATTTAATGAAGTAAAATAAAAGGTAGATAATTACAGATTGATATTGATCGAGAATGATTAATATTGTGGTTTAATTAATGTAATTAATTTAGACTAGAACAAATCAAAACAAAATTGGAAATCATTAATTTATATAATCAACGATGTAATTAAAGATTGATTAATTAAGATGAATTAATCAAAGTGACCCATGAGAAATTAATTAATATAAGTAATTAAGAATTAGAGTAATTGATTATAGTTAATTAATTTGTGAAATAATTAAAGATTACTCATTGATTTGGTAAGAATAAATAATGTAGTGAAATTAATTAAAGATAATTACCTGAATGGAATTGGAAGATAATTAATCTTGGGTGATTAATTAAGATGAATAAGGAAGGGATGATTAATTAATTTGAAATTAATCAATGAAGGAATCTAAGCGATTGAAGTTAGAAATTAAATTAGAATCAATTGAATTGATTTGTGTGATTAAGCCTTGCTTATGGATGATTGAATGGTAATGGATGTTTTGGATGAGTTAATATCTCTGATAATGAAATGTCGTGTATTTCATTTGTATAACTTGGGTTAGGATGACATGTGACTCGAAGAGGTCGGGATCGGGTATTGGGAAATACCCGAAACCACTTCGGATTCCTATAAATTGATATGTGAGACTAATAAGTTGGAATGAACATTAAGTGAATCGGACTATTTGAACAAAATTTGGCACTTAGGAAACTTATGTGTGAAATAAGTTAAGTCTATAACATATCGTAGACTTGTAAAATTGGTTTGAGTTACCCGGGTTCTAAATAAGTTGTATGATTTGTATTCCATGTTAGATGAGTTTACTCACGCTGGTTTCCAGCCTGACCCGGGTGTTACTTTGATGTAATGCTCGGGTCAGACCGAGTATTACAGATTTTCAGGTTAGGACGTTCTGGAGCTCAGGAGGCGAACTGGATGGCTATCGTATAGAGTATTTCCGCTGTATTTATATTATAGTTAATCTGAGACATGATAATTGTATATTCAGTGACTGTATATATATGTGAAACTCTGATGTATATTAAATGTAATCGTTAGATATAGTATTCTTTTGTAAACTGTTATTATTTATTATTATATTTTATCCGCTGCGAATGTGAGTTGTTGATGTTTCTGTTCTTCTTTTTCTATCTCTTTCTTCTTTGCACAACTATTTGGAATTTTCGGGTTCGAAAATCCCGGGTCGTTACATTTGGTATCAGAGCTGAAAGGTTAAGCGAGAACCTTGGCTCTGGTAGGGATTACTCATGTAATAGAGTTTGTAGTACTCTAGAATGAATAGAATATATATATATATATATATATATATATATGAGTGTGTACTTGTTATTTTCTTATATAAAGCTTTTAAATGATTTTATATAAAATATATTTTAAGATATAAAGCAATATTTCCTTCTAATAAATATTAAGGTGATTGGTTGTTAAATTATTGGAATTAAAATTGAGAAGTAATATAATACAACCAAATTGAAGTCTTGAATTAGAATTAAATGAAGTAAAAATTGAAAATTCAACCAAATTGAAATTTAATTAATTGAAAATGAAATTCTAAAATTAGAATTCAAGAATTAAATTATTTAAAAGCTTTAAATGAAGGTAAGTTTGAAATGAAACTTATTGCAAACAATGGGTTGTTTAAAATTGTAAAACATGGCTGGGAGAGCCAAGAACTAATATGTATATATGAATGGATATACATGATATCAGAGATAATTTGAAATAAACTCTAAGAGGTTGAGTTTTGATTTTTTCCCTAAAGTGTGATGTAAAAACCCAAAGCGATATAAGTTTCGAACTTATAAGAGGGAAAGAATTTTGAAGTTTGAAGCGGAAATTCAATTTGAGTAAGGTTGATTGGATTAAGTAAATTGGAATTTAACTTTGGGAAAGTTAAATAAGTAGAGAAAAAGCAACCTGAATTGGAAATTTCAAGATGAAATTGGAATTTAACTTGAAAAGTTAAATGGTTGATTTAAATTGGGAAATTTGCGTGATCTCAAACGGGTTTGAGATTTAAAAATTGAAAATGGATGGACGTTTTAAAATAAATTGGATGATATCATCTTGTTGTTAGTGAAAATCTTTAAATTGAGAATGATATTGTATAAATAGAATAAATTTGAATAATTGAATTGTAAATTAAACTTGTTTAAGAACTGGCTTCAAACTGGAAGGTAAAATTGAATAATAAATTAAATTCTTAAAATAAAATAGTATTGAACTCTTATTTGATCCTTCAAATACATAAGTTAAGATAATTTAAAATGGAATTTTGAGAATTGGACTCAGAAAATTTTAAATAGATTAAAAACTTTAAAATAAAAGTTAATTTGGTTTAAAGAGTTAAACCAACCTTTGAGAATTCAACTCGAATTTATATAATTCGAGATGGGTTAAAGTTGAAATTTAAATTCCATTAGTACAAATTGGATTGGATTATATTGAAATGATTTGAATTTGGAATGGGTTCAATTGGTAATAATTCACATTGATTGGAATAATTTGAAATTATAATATAAGTTGAACATGATTAAAATCAAATGGAATTTGGTTTAAATTGGGAATCAAGATTGATTCAACTTGGATTGGGTTTAAATAAATTTCAATAGAAATTGTAGTTATTCAAGTTAGAATTGAGTCTATTAAATGGAAGTGGGAATTTAAGTTGAATTGTTGGGAAATGAACAGTTGACTCTTGACTATTTTCAATATAAATTGTTTTGATATAAACTTATTTTTCTAAGCTATTAAATATATACAACCTTTCTTTCTTAAAGCCAAATTATTTTATACTTGTTTTACAATTATTTTTGGAACTATTAAGCAATTTTCAACTATTTTATAAACTAATTATTATTTTCAACTACTAATTACTATTTCATAGCTATTTCACAAACTATAAATTATTTTTCAACTACTTATCTATTTTTAAAAAAAAATTCAAGCCATTTTCTAAATATAATCTGGTCGGAGTTCAAACTGTTATTGATTTAAATACCCAACTGAGATAAGAACTGAAGTGATAATTCAATGAGAATTTAAGGCAATTGTAAATAAGTGAAAGGGAATTAACGGAAATGTGAATAGGAAGAGAAATTGATTTGGCTAAAAATCAATAAAATTAAATACGTGGGATGTACGTATATTATTCTATTCGCATAGTGATTTGATCCAGATTCGAACATAGAATTTCGAGATAGTTTATCGATCCGAGTTGGGATTTTTCACTCGATTTTCGACGGCGAACCTGGATATGGATTGTTGATTGGTTCTGGATATTCTCTATCATAGTTATGGCTATGCAAGGAGAATGACGGTTTCTAATCAAGAAACCAGATCTGAGTCCGCACTAGGAAGTCGGGTGGACGATACTAGTTCGGAAGTGAAATTGTGTGATCGAGTGAGCGATCAGATTGGTATAGCGTACGGATGTTATGTGTATATCGTACGGATTTGAATGGAATTGATATTGGAAAGAGTAATCAAATCTGAATATTTGATTTTGAATAAACAAAGTTATATATCTTTGTTATATAAGACAAATCTTTCCTTGTTGAATCTATTGCTGGAAGAAAAGGATTTTTGAAGGATTTGAAGTATAAAAGGAGTTTTATACAAGTTTGAAAAGATCCAAAGTTTTTAAAATTTTATATATCTGAATATATATATAAAGGATCTTATGAGGAATTTGGGAAAATGTTTTGGGAACCTTTGGATTTGGAAAGGCTTTTGATTTTTGGGTAAAATCAATATTGAAATTTGAAAAGCCTAGCTTGAGGATTATCGATTTTGGGATAATCGATTTTGTGTAAAGGAGTTTTGTATGAGATCATACTAGGTGTATGATTTGAAAGATACTATATATGTATAGTATAAAGTGTTTTGATGATGGCGGGGAAAAAGGCGCTCCCTTGAAATGAACTTCTCAGGAGTACCACCGGGTGGTGCTGCCTTGAGCTCCAAGGGGGGTTTCTAAAGTTGATCCTGTAAGAAGTCCGGACAAAACTAGTTCTTGGGGATTATGAGTAGTGTATACCTGTAACGACCCAAAATTTCTATTAATTAAAATTTGAATATTTAATTGATTTTAAATATTAATAAGTGAAATTTAGGAGTCGAATAAATTTTATTTCGAATAATTGGATTTAATTGAATAATTAAATCGATAATTTAATAGTTGGAAATACAGAAATAATTGAAAATTGGGTTAAATATGATTGAAAATGATTTGTAAAATTTTATTTTATCATATTGGAGTTAGAACGATATTTTAGAACTTTTAAAATCGAATTAAAAGTTAATCTGTGAAAATTGAATATTTTAATATTTAATTATCGACTGAAAAATAACCAATTTTCGAACAGTCTCAGAATTGGACGAAACTAGTTCCATTGGATCCGTAATAGTTTGTTATTGCTGGATTTCAATTTTCATAGCAATCGGAGTTGTCATTTGACCGTGGCAGCTCGAAACGCATCGAAATTGTTTTAATATTAAATTGGCGAGTTAAAATAGCCATTTTTCAAAAAGTCTTGGATTTCGACGAAACCAGTTTCATCGGATCTGTAATGTGATATTATTGTAAAGTTACAAATTTCAAGTCAATCGGATTTACCGTTTGTCCGGAGCAAGCTAAAACGCATAGAAATTAGTTAAATCAAATTAGCTAAATCGGTTTAATTTTAAATCGATCGTTTATTTCCATAACTCGCACATACAATTGAATTAGCTTCCGAAACCTATTCCATTGAGTCCGAAACGTGGGATAAACCGTAGAAACGCCAGTCACCGCGCGAGATTTGAAGTCCGGAAAAATCGGATGAATAGTGAATTGAAAATATTTTTCTATAAAAGGCCACCAAAGTTTATTGTTTTCACAAATTTATAAAACCCTAACCCTAAACCCTTTCAGCCGCCACTTTACGAAACAATGACCGAGAATTCTTCATCTTCTTCCACTAAATTCTCCAAATTCGTGAAGTTTTAGCCAAAATTTCTAACTACAATATCGTAGGCAACAAGAAGAACTACGAATCCATACGGATATGATGGATTTTAAAGCAACGTAGTGGACGTTTGGTGGCCGCGTTCGTGCTCATTCTAGGCATGTTTTTCGAAGCGAGGATGTGATCGAGATTCACAAAATTTTAGCCGATGGTAGGCGTGGTGATGGCGAACGAATTGGAGATGGTTGATCGATGTAAAGTCGAACGTAGGTGGGCCGATAATTCAAGGATGGTGGCGCGTTTGGGTTCGTATGTTCGAGCCTGGGATGTTTTCTTTTTGCGTTGGAGAAGATGGAAGAACGATGCGGCCATGATCTAAGCAAGCAATTGAACGGCTCTGATTTAATGTGGGTTTAAAAATAAATAAAAAGTTGTGAAATTAATTATATTAAATTGTATTAACTTCAAAATGCCATAACGTTTTGCTGCGAGATCGAAAATAGATGAGACGAAGTGCGTTGGAATCGTATTGACGAGCACTACGCAATGGAGCTGGTTTGGAGTCATTTGGAGCTAGTGAGAATTTCGGGTAAAATTAAACGCGCGTTTAATTTTATTCGAAATAAATCGCTAAAACAAAATTGAAATCAAGGTGAGAACTTCTCACTCAATCGAATCAGTTTCGATTTATATTTTAAATAGTTAGATTTAAAATTGTTGATTGTATGTTGAATGATGATTGTTATCTACTGATTGTTAAAATAGACATTATGCGCCGTTAGTAAGCGGAGGTTATTTATTAAAAACATATACCGCGAATATTTCACAGTACAGTGAAATTGGTATTATTTATGTACTTGGAATTGATTTTCCCGCATTGTATAGCGGATGAGACCCTATTGCGCCGCCTATTAAGCGGATAATATTTTATAAATCCCATATACCGCGATAATTCCATACTGGAACGGAATTGGTATTGTGCTAATGTTTGTGGATGTAGGGAAACAGGTTGGAGGGATCCAACTGGATTCCTCAACTGTATTGATTTATTTACAAATATTTTGATATTTGTTGATCATCATATCGATATATGATATTTGGATGTCGTGATTGACTATTTGGTGCGGCTGCATCATTGGATCCATTTCTGAAGTTTTAAAAATAATGATTTTTGGTTTTAAAAGAATTTTTAAAGTGATTTTGAAAGTATACGTTTTATTTAATTTTGAATTGTTAAAATAAATAAACATTTTAATTTTATGGGTATAAAAGTTATATTTTTGGGAAAATAATACTTAAGTATAATTTTGGAGTTATATAAGTTTTAAATAACGTTTTGTAAATTAATAAAGAGATTGTTTTATTTAAATTGAGATTTTTGAATTATTATAAACGGTTTATATAAAAGATTTATAAAATTTATATTTTATAAGTTAAAGATATTGGAATTGTAAAACGTGCTTTTATAAGTGTTAAAATAAAGTTGTACTTAGTTTTATAAGTAAATAAGAATTTTAGATTTATAAACAAAAGATGATATAAAAGAATGGATTTGTGAATAAATGGATTATAAGTAATTTACTTATAAGTTAGATTCGGCATATAAACAAAATATAAATTGGATTAATAAAGGAGATTTATAAACCGAAGCTTATAAATAGAAATGGAATTTATAGACATTGTTTATAAATTCGAAATCAATGGAATTTGATAAATTGAATGTTGAAATCGGTTAAGGAAGTATATTCACGATTTTGGACAGTGAATTTATTATCAAATAAAATGTATATGCTTGGGAAAATGAATATTTTAAGTTGAAGTTAATCGTTTTAACGATGTTTTAAAAGGTATAAACATCGAAAACATAGATTTCAACATTCATTGTTGAAATGGACGTCTTCGAGAAAGAAGGAAATGGTGGACTATAACACTGTTATTATAGTAAATGGTTTCCGAAAGGAAATGTTTTGTATAGTATTGGGATTTATATATCTATTTAAACTTTGAATCCCTATACTAGTGATTTTGGGTCGTCGTAACGATGTTTTACACAACATTCGTTTTTGACCCAAATAAATGTGTTAAGAGAATGATTTCCTTAAGGAATGAAATATATACTAAATTTTGATTTAAGTATATCGAATATTTTCAAATGTTGAAAATAAATAGATTTGTGATGTACTTATTATTAAATAAGTATGGAAATATTTTTCCAATGTGAAATGAACGTTTTAGAATTTATCCTTGTAAGATAAATTGAAAGTGAATATTGAAAATCGATTCAAAATCGTACATCATAGATATTTTGGGATTATAAATTCACTATGAAATTTATAAAAGAAAGGGGAATTAGTTTAAAAATAAACGTTGATTTATTTTTAAAGTGTAGGAATAAATTTACGGATTTGGAACGTAAATATGAAGTAAATCGGTAAGGATTTATTTAAATTGGTTTAAATGAACCATTTTGAAATGAAAGTATTTCCGAGTAAAGAAAAGTGATTTGAAAAATTATTTTCAAATGGTTAAAGTGTGGAAGTTTATATCTAGTAAAGATATTTTTGAGAAATAAATAATTTGGAAAATTATTTGGAATCTGGTGATGTTGAGCATCTTTATTGATAGTTAAATAAACCGACTATCAATATTTACCTTTAAATAGGTATTTGTTGTGATTGTTTGAATTTGAATGCCACACTTATTTTTGAATAAGCGCTCACTATTCGGGTTAGCCGGGAAAGGACCTTGGGGTCGTATAACCCATTCTGAATATGTGATACGTCGTAATGGATTGCATTCGGTGACCGATGTGGAAGACCAGATATTTTTGAAAACGGAAGGATTACCGTTGAGTTACTCTGCATCGGCTGATCTCCGATATAGAGGTTTTATCACCCTTAGTGACGGGAAGTCCAGACGTGATTAGAGATTATTCGGAATGCAAGGACTTCTTTGTAAGTGCCTTCGGTTCTGTTCGATCCCGGAACAGACTTGTATGGATTGTATGTCTGACATTACAAGTTGAGATATGAAGCTGATTTCTTTCAAATATATTTCTGTTGGTGGCGGAGAATTTATTCTCTTAGCTTAACACCCTTCTCTGAGACGTACGAGCTCAGAGGTTATGTAGTTGAAGGTTATTAGTGATATACTCCCAATTTGGTAGTGTGGCATGCTGAGTGTTGCTGTGAAATGATCATTGTTTGATCATTAGTGATATGATCATTTGTTTGATCATTTATCTTGGTGATCATTTCTATGATCATTTGTTGACCCGAAGCACAACTTTTGTATAAAGCGTGGCTTTGTGGACGAGACTTCGTCGGACCTCACACCCCGGAAATGGTCAAAACAGGAAGGATGCAGTAAGGTTATTAGGGGGTAGCGCCCCTTTAGTGTATGTCATTCCTTCTGGATAGAGGTGGTATCATGGAATGGAGCCCAGATACTTAGCCTATGTGGTTGCTGCATTATTATTCTTATGTGGTTGTTGGAAATCGAGGATTCTCGGATAGATCGGTTACGATCGGGGGATGACATATTCGTGTCAGTAGTTACCCAGTTAGGGGTAACCCGGCCTTGTGTTGGCAGAGATCCGGTTTGGTTCTCGGGACGTCATTCCAGAGGCGTTTCCATATGGCAATGGGAATTTCCTTGGCCTGACCATTTGTTGGAAATCCAAAGAAACAATACGATCTTGTACGGTTTTAGTTGTAGAACCTATCATTCACTTATGGTGGCGCCCCACTGTTTGGATGGTAGCTATAGTAGGCATAAGTGCGAAATGCCTATGCTGGCTAAGATTTATATTCTACTTTCGAAATAATTTTCTACACTATGCACTAGTAATAATATCAAATGTTTCTTTTTAATGCGTATCAAGCATCTTTGACTATCATAAGGAGAAATCTCCTCTGATTCTGCGTTTGCATTGTGTGTGTGTGCGGGAGGCCTTATGGTAGTCTCATTTTAAAAAAAACATTGCGAATTGACTTTAAAAATATTCCTCTATTTTGATTTTAAAGAGAAATAAACTGTTTTAGTTCTCACACCAGTCACATGACTGACTCGGAGTTTATTGTTTTCCTTCCTAAACTCTGGGTGCCCACCAATTTCCACACGGGCAGTCAGGAGTAAGGTTTATCAGGATATTCTGGAATTCAGGAGTTGCTGGAGGCAAGATGGATGCATGGCGTATTCACTAGTATATAGTATTTCCTTTCCGCTGTTTGTTATTGTTTGTTGTTGTACACTCTGATGATGAAATGTAATGTAATATGATGTAATGTAATAACTGATATAGTTCTTTGTTTAAAGATTATTCATTTATCTATTATATGTTGTTCCGCTGCGATTGTGAGATTCTGATATTGTTTTGTTGTTTCTGTTCTGTTATATCTTCTTCTATCTTTTCTTCTCCTTTAACCCTAACGGTTCGGTTTTTCGGCAACGAAAAATCGCAGTCGTCACATTTGGTATCAGAGCTTATGGTTAAGCGACAACCATGGCTCTGTTGGGTATTACTCATTAGAGATAGAGTCAGTAGCACTCTAGAATGAGTTTGAGTGTAATAATAGATACGAGCGCGTATTTGTTAGTGAATATGAAATTGTTTTATATTATGATGATTGGTTTGTTGATTGGTATATGGATTTTGGTCAACACGAGTAATTAACGTTGTTGATAGGGATCTCTAAACACTTGTACAGAACAAATTGACACGATATCGTTTTAATAGGGTAAATGAAATAATTTTACCTTGATTATATTTTATAAATTAAAAGAATAATTTTTCAGAATTATTAAAGTGTATATGAATTGATTGTTTGGTTGTTGAATAAGTTAAATAAAAACAACAATTTTTAAAAGAATAATTGTATAAGCAAATGAATTATAAGTATGAACTATAATTAATGTGATTTACAATTGTGAAATAATCTTATATACAAGAAGTGAAATTATATAAGTAAAAGATTTATAAATGTGATTTATAATCTGAAAATAAAATTCCAGAGAAGTGTTTTGAAAAGATTTGATATTTTGGGAAAATTATTTTGGAGAAATTAAAGCTCTAAACTCTTTTTGGTCGCTGGAAAATAATTCCGATGATGGTCGCGACATCATTGGTGTTCATTTTCGGGTTTCCAAAAGAGGGATTGCTGCCAAATTGCTTAAAAGAAAGTTGTTTGGAAAATTTGGATTTCATAAGATGTTTGAAATGGAATATAACTTAAGTGAAGTTGAATGAAGTTGATTTTGGTATCAAAGTAAATTAATAAGTGAATTAATGAGGTAAAGTCATTAAGAATTTGAATTTGAGTTATATGAATGAAATTCAACTTTATATTGTTAAAGTAATTAGCAATCGAATTAAATTAATGAATTGAATGTAAATCAATTGAATGCAAATAAATTGATATGAAATAATGGATGAAAGTGTTAATTCATTGAAAGCTAATGTTATTAGAAATTGAATAAATTGAATGAAAGTCAATTTAATATGATCCAATTGGAATTAAATGTGTTGAACCAAATTGAATGTAAAGTGAATAAATTTGGTTGTATTGAATAAACATTGGTAGTTATTTGATTGTTGATCGATGTATATAAATTCATTAAGTGTTAATGAAATTGAATTAGCGAAATTAGAAGCTAAAGTAATTAAATTCAAATTGAAAGTAAATAAATTTGAATAGAATTGAATGTGAATTGGATTTAAATTAGTGAATGTAAACTAATATGAATAAATGTTAGTAAAATCCAATGTTAATGAATCAATTGGAAAACAAGTTCATTGAATATTAATGAGAAATTAAAGAATATTGATTTGGTTATGGATTTGTTGGATGATAGTTGGTTGATGGTTGCATTTGCTGTTTTGTTGCATTTGCTATGTTGACATAAGTAGTTGTTATGTTGCTATATGCTGTATATTGATACTATTTTCATATATACATGATTCTCATGTTGTTGTTAAGTGTTTAGTAGGTGCGGATTGCGCTTGCTTCGCTTTTGGAGCTCGCTTTCGTGCTATATTAGTCGTATACGCTCGCTAATAATATAATAAGGTACATATCTCGGATTATATAACGTACTTTTACACTTTTTTCCCTGCGGGATGCCTCATCACTTGATGAGATGTATATTTGTGATATATATACTGTCATTTTTTTTCGGATCGAGCCGCGCAAAGGAGACTGGAAAATTTTTCCGAAAATTTAAGGCGTTAGAAAATTTTTGAGAAAATTGGGAAAATTTGTGAAAAACTAAGTTTTGATTTGAAGTTGAAAGTTAAACAATAGTAGTTGTTTCTGAAAAGATAACTAAGTATGATTTGAAAACTTAGTAAAGATTTTGTAAGAAGTTTAACTATGGATTTTGGGAAAGTTAATAGATTCTGTAACTTTTCTTACTTGGTAATTTCGAGGACGAAATTCTTTTAAGTGGGGAAGTTTGTAACGACCCAGAATTTCTATTAATTAAAATTTGAATATTTAATTGATTTTAAATATTAATAAGTGAAATTTATAAGTCGAATAAATTTTATTTCGAATAATTGGATTTAATTGAATAATTAAATCGATAATTTAATAGTTGGAAATACAGAAATAATTGAAAATTGGGTTAAATATGATTGAAAATGATTTGTAAAATTTTATTTTATCATATTGGAGTTAGAGCGATATTTTAGAACTTTTAAAATCGAATTAAAAGTTAATCAGTGAAAATTGAATATTTTAATATTTAATTATCGACTGAAAAATAACCAATTTTCGAACAGTCTCAGAATTGGACGAAACTAGTTCCATTGGATCCGTAATAGTTTGTTATTACCAGATTTCAATTTTCGTAGCAATCGGAGTTGTCATTTGACCGTGGCAGCTCGAAACGCATCAAAATTGTTTTAATATTAAATTGGCGAGTTAAAATAGTCATTTTTCAAAAAGTCTTGGATTTCGACGAAACCAGTTTCATCGGATCCTTAATGTAATATTATTGTAAGGTTACAAATTTCAAGTCAATCGGATTTACCGTTTGTCCGGGGCAAGCTAAAACGCATAGAAATTAGTTAAATCGGTTTAATTTTAAATCGATCGTTTATTTCCATAACTCGCACATACGATGGAATTAGCTTCCGAAACCTATTCCATTGTGTCCGAAACGTGGGATAAACCCTAAAAACGCCAGTCACCGTGTGAGATTTGGAGTCCGGAAAAATCGGATGAATAGTGAATTGAAAATATTTTTCTATAAAAGGCCACCAAAGTTTATTGTTTTCACAAATTTATAAAACCCTAACCCTAAACCCTTTCAGCCGCCACTTTATGAAACAACGACCGAGAATTCTTCATCTTCTTCCACTAAATTCTCCAAATTCGTGAAGTTTTAGCCAAAATTTCTAACTACAATATCGTAGGCAACAACAAGAACTACGAATTCATACGGATATGATGGATTTTAGAGCAACATAGTGGACGTTTGGTGGCCGCGTTCGTGCTCGTTCTAGGCACGTTTTTCGAAGCGAGGATGTGATCGAGCTTCATAAAATTTTAGCCGATGGCAGGCGTGGTGATGGCGAACGAATTGGAGATGGTTGATCGATGTAAAGTCGAACGTAGGTGGGCCGATAATTCAAGGATGGTGGCGCGTTTGGGTTCGTATGTTCGAGCCTGGGATGTTTTCTTTTTGCGTTGGAGAAGATGGAAGAACGATGCGGCCAGGATCTAAGCAAGCAATTGAACGGCTCTGATTTAATGTGGGTTTAAAAATAAATAAAAAGTTGTGAAATTAATTATATTAAATTGTATAAACTTCAAAATGCCATAACGTTTTGCTGCGAGATCGAAAATAGATGAAACGAAGTGCGTTGGAATCGTATTGACGAGCACTACGCAATGGAGCTAGTTTGGAGTCGTTTGGAGCTAGTGAGAATTTCGGGTAAAATTAAACGCACGTTTAATTTTATTCGAAATAAATCGCTAAAACGAAATTGAAATCAAGGTGAGAACTTCTCACTCAATCGAATCAGTTTCGATTTATATTTTAAGTAGTTAGATTTAAAACTGTTGATTGTATGTTGAATGATGATTGTTATCTATTGATTATTAAAATAGACATTATGCGCGTTAGTAAGCGGATGTTATTTATTAAAAACATATACCGCGAATATTTCACAGTACAGTGAAATTGGTATTATTTATGTACTTGGAATTGATTTTCCCACATTGTATAGCGGATGAGACCCTACTGCGCCGCCTATTAAGCGGAATAATATTTTATAAATCCCATATACCGCGATAATTCCATACTGGAACGGAATTGGTATTGTGCTAATGTTTGTGGATGTAGGGAAACAGGTTGGAGGGATCCATCTGGATTCCTCAACTGTATTGATTTATTTACATATATTTTGATATTTGTTGATCATCATATCGATATATGATA
Organism: Allium cepa; assembly: GCA_030765085.1. NCBI lineage: Eukaryota > Viridiplantae > Streptophyta > Magnoliopsida > Asparagales > Amaryllidaceae > Allium > Allium cepa. The sequence goes on from CM060942.1 coordinate 623,724,134, forward strand.
TTTGGATGTCGTGATTGACTATTTGGTGCTGCTGCATCATCGGATCCATTTCTGAAGTTTTAAAAATAATGATTTTTGGTTTTAAAAGAAATTTTAAAGTGATTTTGAAAGTATATGTTTTATTTAATTTTGAATTGTTAAAATAAATAAACATTTTAATTTTATGGGTATAAAAGTTATATTTTTGGGAAAATAATACTTAAGTATAATTTTGGAGTTATATAAGTTTTAAATAACTTTTTGTAAATTAATAAAGAGATTGGTTTATTTAAATTGAGATTTTTGAATTATTATAAACGGTTTATATAAAAGATTTATAAAATTTATATTTTATAAGTTAAAGATATTGGAATTATAAAACGAGCTTTTATAAGTGTTAAAATAAAGTTGTACTTAGTTTTATAAGCAAATAAGAATTTTAGATTTATAAACAAAAGATGATATAAAAGAATGGATTTGTGAATAAATGGATTATAAGTAATTAACTTATAAGTTAGATTCGGCATATAAACAAAATATAAATTGGATTAATAAAGGAGATCTATAAACCGAAACTTATAAATAGAAATGGAATTTATAGACATTGTTTATAAATTCGAAATCAATGGAATTTGATAAATTGAATGTTGAAATCGGTTAAGGAAGTATATTCACGATTTTGGACAGTGAATTTATTATCAAATAAAATGTATATGCTTGGGAAAATGAATATTTTAAATTGAAGTTAATCGTTTTAACGATGTTTTAAAAGGTATAAACATCGAAAACATAGATTTCAACATTCATTGTTGAAATGGACGTCTTCGAGAAAGAAGGAAATGGTGGACTATAACACTGTTATTATAGTAAATGGTTTCCGAAAGGAAATGTTTTGTATAGTATTGGGATTTATATATCTATTTAAACTTTGAATCCCTATACTAGTGATTTTGGGTCGTCGTAACGATGTTTTACACAACATTCGTTTTTGACCCAAATAAATGTGTTAAGAGAATGATTTCCTTAAGGAATGAAATATATACTAAATTTTAATTTAAGTATATCGAATATTTTCAAATGTTGAAAATAAATAGATTTGTGATGTACTTATTATTAAATAAGTATGGAAATATTTTTCCAATGTGAAATGAACGTTTTAGAATTTATCCTTGTAAGATAAATTGAAAGTGAATATTGAAAATCGATTGAAAATCGTACATCATAGATATTTTGGGATTATAAATTCACTATGGAATTTATAAAAGAAAGGGGAATTAGTTTAAAAATGAACGTTGATTTATTTTTAAAGTGTGGGAATAAATTTACGGATTTGGAACTAAATATAAAGTAAATCGGTAAGGATTTATTTAAATTGGTTTAAATGAACCATTTTGAAATGAAAGTATTTCCGAGTAAGGAAAAGTGATTTGAAAAATTGTTTTCAAATGGTTGAAGTGTGGAAGTTTATATCTAGTAAAGATATTTTTGAGAAATAAATAATTTGGAAAATTATTTGGAATCTGGTGATGTTGAGCATCTTTATTGATAGTTAAATAAACCGACTATCAATATTTACCTTTAAATAGGTATTTGTTGCGACCTGTGGTATAACATAACGGAAGTCGTGTGTGCCGCTAAGAGCCAACAGTCTGCGTTTGATTTTATATCGGTAGACTGCGACATATGTAGGAGTGGAGAAGTTTCATTTCGACAGCGAAAATCAGAGGCCGCTGAGAGCCTGCAGTTACATGGACTTTTGCTGTGATGGCAACGTAACTCTGGATGTAACTGTGATCTGTTGTGTGGGATCCATGGCGTAATCGAGAGGCCGCTGAGAGCCTGCAGTTACATGGACTTTTGCTGTGATGGCAACGTAACCCTGGAATGTGACTGTGACCATGGATGGGGGTGATGATTTCCAGAGCATTCTCACCAAAGATATATCCTCTATTTTCAAAAAAATTGTTTTCTATATTTTCAATAAAATTATTTTCTAAGTATTTTCACTGGATGTTGAAAACGGGTTTACCAAGTACTTATAGATTTTCAGTCCTACGGCTGATCAACGTATGACTGAATTTCTGTGAGAACAAGGATGGACTGGTTGAGACATCGAGTTATAAGAAATATTTTTATAAAAAGCTATTTTAATTGTATTATCTAGATTTAAAGGCATATCTAAATTTTAAAATAAAGGGGAATTATAAAATTAAACCGAACTCGGGAAAATTTGATAAAGTGATTTTTGCAATAAAATCGAATCTTGATATAAAATTGGAAGTAAGCTAATTGGCTGAAAATTGTTTGATCGAGTATGTTAATCAAATTTAACTTGGGTAAATAAATGGATTAAATAAGGAGAGATGGTGTAAAAATAAAATTGAGTTGGCTTGAAAGGGTGATGGTTTGACTTGCAAATAAAATTCAAGTGATTTGAATAATATTTAACGTAATTTGCAAGTAAATTTGATATAATGGAAGTGTTGTCGAATGAAATGAAAGTGGATTATAATAGAAATGGTTTGGCTGCAAACAAAACCCAGGTGAGTAGAAATAATTGAGAATGGCCTTGTATTAATAAAATAAATTCGATAATGAATTAAGTGGTAAATTAAAAAGTTAAAATGGGTTAATTGAATTAAATAATAACGGATGAAGTCTGATTTAATAAAGACTAAATCAAAGATGTGATTGGAATTGGATTATTAGACTGGACTTAAATTGGTGGCATATTAATTTGAAGTATAAATGAGTTAAGTACGTGCTTGGATACAATGTTGATAAATTGTGGAGGTGAATTAAAATGAAAGAGATGGGCTAACTGAACTAAATAAAATTTGATTTGATAGGAATCAAATTGAATGGAAGTGAACTTAAGTTGATGTTGGAATAAATTAAAGTAATTAACTTAAGTTTAAAATTTATTGAAGCTTGGTTTCGAATAAGGATAAAAGCCCGTTAAATAAAAGCTTGCATTCAATTAATTTGGAAATGGTTATTAATTTAGAAGTATTAAATGTGCCAAGCTTAATAAATAGTTTGAATGAAGTCAATGCGGAGATGAAATGAAATACGTATGTATGGTTGGTGAATAAATTATAAATGAAACGGAATTAAATACAGAATGAGTTGAAAATTAATTTAAAATAGTTATAAACTAAAATAGATACTCTATTAAGTGAATGTCGTCGAAGTTGCATAATAATAATTGTCGTTTAGCGTAAACAAAAGCAATTAAAATTCTATGAGATGATAGAGATTAAATAAAATTGATTTTGAATCATCTGAAGTGAATATGAGCTCGTTTGAATTAAAAATCAATTGAATGTAAGAAATTGAGTTGCAAATCATTAAAATTGAATGCAATGGCTTGTGGGTTGATTGGAAGCAACTGAATTAGCCTTAAATCATATAAAGTGCTTATGAGAAGCGTTTGATGCTTGTTGTTTATGTAGTGCATGTGTTTAACTATGAAAAGTAAGTGAAATGTTAATAGATTCGCTGTATATGGCACTTACCTATTTAAATTGAGTAAGTACAGGTACAGGGAAGCCGTTTGGCTGGACTTGGGGTATGCTAATTGCTAAAATAAATAAGCTGCTTGCTTAAAATGCTAAATAAGGTACGCCTACGCAATAAAAATAGGAAATATGAACTGTTTTTTCTTTTTCCGACCGTGTGGGTTGATGTATACATATTTATATCTATTGTCAAATTGCAAAAGCTCCTCCGTATAAAGGAGACTCTGCCAAAATTTTCTAAAAATTTTGGGAGTTAGAAAATTTTGGTTAGCGACAAAACGATTACAAATTGGAAACTTAAAGCAAACTGGTAAATGAAACTAATATGAATCAGTTTAAATGAAAGATAAAACTCAATATTAGAAATCGGAAATAAATTGAATTCATATGAAACGATGAAAACTAATTTGAATAGAAGTGGGTATGAAACTTATGAAGGAGAATGTATAACAGTGATTTGTAAAATTTCGATTGGATATTGTTGTTAAGTAAGTTATGCAGGTATTATAAAGGGACATGAAACTGGATTTGGTTCCAAAGGATAAATTTGAATTGCCCGACTAAAAGGTTAGTATTTAAAATTCTGTATGAAATTGGATTGGGTTTTTGATGTAGCCACTTGGCTTTTGTTTTATTTTGGAATTTGGGAGCCCGTAGAGGCCTTTTGTAGTAGTACCGAGCTAGCCGCGCAAAGGAGACGCTGGCAAAAATTTTCGGAAATTTAGATAGTTAGAAAAATTTTGAGAAAATTTTGGTAATTTAAAATTTGGTTTTAAATTGAAATTTAAAGAAGTGAGCAAAAGGGTATTGCGTGAAAACTATAGAAGGTTTTGGGAAGTTGGTTATGGTGATAATGGTTCTTTAATAAAGGATATTTGGTAGTATGTTGATTGTGAGTTTTGGGAAAAGGTAAACGGGTAATGGTCCATTCTTCCTGACTAGTAATTTCGGGGACGAAATTCTTTTAAGGGGGGAGGAATGTGACGACCCGGAATTTCTAACAATTTAAACTTGAATAGTTAATTGATTTTAAAATATTTAAAAGTTAATTTTAACTTGAATTCAGGATATCAATATTTACTTGGTAATTAAATCATTGAATTATATAGTTTGAATATTGAAATTAATAATAGAAATTGGGTAAATTGTTGAATCTAAAATCTCTAAGCCTGTTTAAAATAATTTGAAGGCTTATAAAATTTATAATGATGATACTGAAGATAATAGAATGGTTGGAATTTAATTTAAAGGTGATTTGTTCAGTTTTAAATAATATATCGTTTAAATTGAATTTAAAAATAGCCTTCCTAGGCATATAGTCTCGGAATTCGATGAAACCAGTTCCATTGGATCCGTAATAGTTGGTTATTATCGGATTTTAATTTTCGTAGCGTTTGGATTTACCATTCGCTCATACGGGTGAGAAACGCGATGAAATTAAAATCGATAATTTAATATTTTAAATCGATTTATAAAGCTAACTTCCACATACAATTAAATTGGCTTCCGAAACTTGTTCCATTTCGTTCGGAATTGCAGTACAACATTAGGAATGCTAAACGGCATGCATCAATTAGGATTTGAGATTGTGCGTTATGCAACCAATATAGTTTGATTATAATAATAATAATAAAAATAATAATAGATTAAATTAAAGGTCAAACTCGACCTATCTTGTATCGAAAGCCACCTTCTGCCTTTTAACGCAACTATCCCCCTTTTCTTTTCAGGAGTTTTCAAAACAATTTTTTCTTGCAAACCGAAATCGATCCTAAAATAAAATAAAAAATATATAATAGAAAATGGACGAGGCCTACGAATAAGAAAAAAAAGATAGCGACGCAGTCGCGATTTGATTAAAGGGGTTAGGGTTTCGATTTTTCGGGTTGAATCACCGCGCGCAGCGTTGGTTTGGGGGAGGCGGCATCGATGAAGGAGGACGAGATAGGGTAAGGCGTCATCATTGGCGAAGGCGCGAGATGAATCGAGTGTGGTTTTGGCTGATGAACGGGGGAAGGCGTACGTCGCGATCAGGAGCTCGAGTCTCGACAGTGCTAGTGAGGTTTAGCTCACGGTTTTGGGACGGCGAACACGAGCGTACTGGGTGGTCGCGGTGCACTAGGGTATCAAAGGCGATGATTTCGGGTAGGGTTGGATCACCTTTCTTTCCAGGCTGTGGCTAGGGTTCGCTCATGATCGACTTTCTGTGAGTAATTTTTATTTCAGCTCTGTTTGTTGTTAAAACTTAGGCTTAAAATAAAGAAAATGGAATCGTTTTAATCATTTATAAATGCTTTAAAATTAAATGCTTTTCAAAACTTAAATTAAGAACAGTTTGATTTATTGTTAAATTAAGTATGTTAAATACTTAAAAGATATTTAAAACTTAATTATTTTACAAATAACGTTAAATGTTATTGTGAGTTGGTATTTAACAAAGAAGATGTTTACCTTAAGTATAATTAAGATTTGATAATTTGTGGAATAAGTTAAAGATTAATTAAGTAATTTATTGGAAATTATTGATTGAGTAATTTGTAATTAGTAATTTACAAATGGGTAATTAGGTTTTATAAATGAACAATGAAGGTTAATAATTAATAGTTAGGGAGTAATGAATTAAAAATTTATTGGGAAAGAAATAAATTGATATTCACGGGATGAAATTAATTGAAAGAAGTGGATTGCAAATTTTAGGGGGCAAGGTGAGTAAATCTCAACCTTTTGGATTTTTATTTAAATTTAAATGTTCAAATTTAAATATTTGTTTGCATGATTGAATTGATTGATGTACATCGTGAACTGATGATCTAGTGATTTTGGTTTTGATTGATTCTGGTGTTAACTGTTGCTTGACTCGATGTATTCGGGTTTTAGATTGTTTTAAACTTCAATCATAAATAAGAGAATGTTTTCAAATTTAGTAAAGGCTCAATGATTTGTGATTCATTAAGTTAGTAGGATAATGAAAATGAATAATTAATTAATTTAATTAATTAATGATTTAGGTTAATCAATTTAGTAATTGAAGATTTTGAATCAATTATTTATGGATTAAGTTAATTAAGGAAGTTTAATTAATTCAAAATAATCATTGGACGGTTTGATAATAATTACTTAATAAAATTAATTAAATATAATTACTTTGTGTAATTAATCAAGAGATTAATTAAAATAGTTAATTGAGGAATAATTTATTTATTTAATGAAGTAAAATAAAAGGTAGATAATTACAGATTGGTATTGATCGAGAATGATTAATATTGTGGTTTAATTAATGTAATTAATTTAGACTAGAACAAATCGAAACAAAATTGGAAATCATTAATTTATATAATCAACGATGTAATTAAAGATTGATTAATTAAGATGAATTAATCAAAGTGACCCATGAGAAATTAATTAATATAGGTAATTAAGAATTAGAGTAATTGATTATAGTTAATTAATTTTTGAAATAATTAAAGATTACTCATTGATTTGGTAAGAATAAATAATGTAGTGAAATTAATTAAAGATAGTTACCTGAATGGAATTGGAAGATAATTAATCTTGGGTGATTAATTAAGATGAATAAGGAAGGGATGATTAATTAATTTGAAATTAATCAATGAAGGGATCTAAGTGATTGAAGTTAGAAATTAAATTAGAATCAATTGAATTGATTTGTGTGATTAAGCCTTGCTTATGGATGATTGAATGGTAATGGATGTTTTGAATGAGTTAATATCTCTGATAATGAAATGTCGTGTATTTCATTTGTATAACTTGGGTTAGGATGACATGTGACTCGAAGAGGTCGGGATCGGGTATTGGGAAATACCCGAAACCACTTCGGATCTCTCGGTCTGTTAGGATGCCTCAGCTGCATTCCTATAAATTGATATGTGAGATTAATAAGTTGGAATGAACATTAAGTGAATCGGACTATTTGAACAAAATTTGGCACTTAGGTAACTTATGTGTGAAATAAGTTAAGTCTATAACATATCGTAGACTTGTAAAATTGGTTTGAGTTACCCGGGTTCTAAATAAGTTGTTTGATTTGTATTCCATGTTAGATGGGTTTACTCACGCTGGTTTCCAGCCTGACCCGGGTGTTACTTTAATGTAATGCTCGGGTCAGACCGAGTATTACAGATTTTCAGGTTAGGACGTTCTGTAGCTCAGAAGGCGAACTAAATGGCTATCGTATAGAGTATTTCCACTGCATTTATATTATAGTTAATCTGAGACATGATAATTGTATATTCAGTGACTGTATATATATGTGAAACTCTGATGTATATTAAATGTAATCGTTAGATATAGTATTCTTTTGTAAATTGTTGTTATTTATTATTATATTTTATCCGCTGCGAATGTGAGTTGTTGATGTTTCTGTTCTTCTTCTTCTATCTCTTTCTTCTTTTCATAACTATCTGGAATTTTCGGGTTCGAAAATCCCAGGTCGTTACAGCATAGCTTTCATATTGATGATCCACATTGTTCTCAAGTCAAAAGAACTGTGTAAATTAGTCACATCGATATTTTATGTTTGAACTTGTTTATATTAACTAACAGAAAACTATCGAGTGGATAGTTCTATATTTATCTAATAACTATTAATATGTAATCCATCAGTTCCCCTAATAGTCATGAGTAATACAGTGCCCAACTATTGGAGAGCGTTACATGCTCCAGTCTCAATGGATGCATCAATATATAGTCTCGATGCAGTTAGACTAAGAATATTTAAACTGATGTGATTATTATACATTGTGATACAATACTCATGATTACAATTATTAGTAATTACCATCACAAGCACACGCCATTCATGGATTTTCTGTAAAATATATTTTAATTAAACATTTAATTATTTATAACATATTATAATAAATATATATAACAGAAAGAAAACACCTTTATTACGAATGAGAATTGATTAAAGAGTTAATTAATTTATAATAAATTATAGAATTGCACATAGGGCATACTACTAACTCTATCACTAATCGATCGATATCGATCCATCTTGCCAACCAAGAAGAGTTTATTTGAATCCATTGCAAGGAAGAGTGCATCAAGGGAATGAATTTGAGCCTCAAAACCAAAATCATAATGCAAACTTACAACCACAGAGAAGAACCAGAAGGTCCTCGCGAAAACAGGGTACATGAGAAGCTTTAGAACAAATTCATATTGAGCCTCAAATTTTCCACTGAATAAAGAAGATCGTATAGCTTATGGTACGACATGCATTTCAAGGTGGATCCCTAGATCGAAGTTTGGAGGATGTGAATCAAAACACTTTCACCCTAAACATTCGATATGCTAGTAATCCGCCTGATTTCAAGCTACCTACATTGGAACCGTATAATGGAAGAACTGATCCTACAATTCATTTGCTGAGAAACATCCAATGCATGAAAGTGTTAGAAGCTTTGGAAGAAGTGATAGGATGTTCCTTTTTGGTATACTTAACTTATTTGGCCGCCATGTGGTTTTGCCAACTTGATAATGGATCCATTAGCACTTGGATCAAATTAGCTGAGAGGTTCATGAGTTAGTTCAAGGTTCATATTTTTTGACCAAGTAACGTGATTATACTTTCAAACGTGAAGCGGAAGGAGAAGAATATTGTGAAGTTATTTAACTAGATTTAAAATAGTAGATGTTGTAGTTCATAAGCCAAGTTCATCAACAATTCTTATGGTAGGCTTGTGAAAGTCGCTAATAAAACTGAGTTTAAGGAGGCATTAGAAAGAGAGATGCCACTAGATCTAGTAGATTTCTACTATCAAATTGAAAGATATCTACATCAAGAAGACATGGAGGTAGAGAATGTTAGAGTTATTGTTGTATATTATAGAGGACCATCTAAGGCAAGACTCGAAAAAGAGAAAGGAAAGAAAAAGGTTGACGATAGTTTCGAAGCTCTAAAGCATCCAAAGAGGGAACCAAAGTTTTCCTCTTACACCGACTTAATCGAAACCCAAGAGAGGATTTATTTTGATATTAAGGGAAAATTCAATATGGGAAACCTCCTAAGAGAGCCCATGAAATGAGAGTGAAAGTCTAGAAAATATTATTGATTCCCTATCCTTGATGGACAAGAGACAAATGGGTGCAGACAATTAAGGGATTTGATATAGGAGCAGGTTTAGAGAAACCTCTTGCAGCAATATGTTGTATCATAAACAACAGTGGTGTTATCGCTCCCATTTTGGTGGGTAATATCACTCCTATTTTACCGTTTTCGTAAAATATGATTAAGAACTATCAAGTTTGATTAATCTACTCCCACTTGTAGGTACTCCCATCAAACAACAGTGGTGCCAGCATTGGTATATGTTCTTAATTAAAGTACAATATGTATCCATAAAATTTTCCTGTGGAAGGAAAATGTTTTAGGCAAATTTTTCATAGTCTTAGAATTGACTCAAATCAAAGAAACTGGACTAAAGATGATGTAGAGGTAGATCAGGATTCTTGGAAAGGATCAACATTAGAGACTCCATAATTTTTCCCAAGTTTGATTTACTACAATCGATTAGTATCGAACAACATGGGTCGTACTGAATGGTTGCATGTAGTCATTTGCGACACCTACTCTTGTGTGACTCAAAGCTTGAAGATGGAAGAGCGCAAAAGCTATGACGTGACATATGTCGATGCTGAATATATCATTTGATGCTGAATAATCTAGTTTCAATGGTTCGAGCACATATGTGATAAAGGCATTAGCTATATGAAAGAGTAAGACATCGGTCGACACCAAATGATTGTGATGATTGGAAAATGTGTAATTTGACCTATTCTTGTTGATAGAACTTTGGATTCGGAAGTTTTCTTATTTAAATTCGTCCCATCGACAATGGTGTTGCTTATAAATAGAGAATCTTCATTAACTATAGAGGGGCTTCTTCTTCCTTTCTTAACTTAACTTTGGCCAACCCAAGATCTAACGTTTGTATTTTGAGATTCATTGTAAATTGTGCGTTCTAGAAAGATGTAAACAATTAAAGCAACTAAGTAGAGGTAGGTCGGATATTTCTCTAAACTACTATAAAATATTGTCTCTCTTCTCCTTTTTCTCTTAGATTTCTTACCATTTTCGTTTATTTATTTCGTTTATATCAATTATGGGTATTAGCAAAAAAAAGCTAACAGCTAATGGTCACCTTCTCCTTGTCTTACTCCAGTCACACCATCCTACTACCATGTCTACCCATAACATATGCATAAAGAGGGAAAGGAAAAGGGGGTAAGACACGGTCTAGTAAATAATAAATATCGCTAATGGCATGGTTCTAATAGGCAGATAAATTATCATTTATAATCTATGTAACTAAACATATACACCTATTCTAACACGTTAGTCAACCTATACAATATAGGATAACTACCTATTATACGCCTTCTATTCGATAATAGCCAACATGGATTCCACGCGAAGCTCAGACATCTTAAAACTAGGTAAACTTAACAATATATCAAGTATACAATCTCGATAGTAAACCTCTTGTATAATTACACTACCATTGTAAAACCTTGTATTTTAATATGTAATTAATTGAGAATTAATTAAGAGATTAAATTATTAAATTATGAAATTAAATAAGCAAATGTGTAGGGTAAACAAGTAAATATTTAGAGAACATTTATTTACTTATTGGCATTTGGATTAAACTAAGTAATAATTCATCATGGTAAGTATTTGGATGTACATTTACTTATTACATTATAACTTAAGAAAAATTAATAGAATGAATTAAATGGGGAGAAGGTTCAAGAAGGACGATGACCCAACTCATTATGGGATAAGGAACATAACATATCTCTTATTCTATTCATTCATTATTCACAAAACAAAAATAAAAGCTTTAGGAACATAAATGGAAACCTAGAGGAGAAACAAGGAGAAGAAGATAAATGCTAAGCGAATTTAAAGCTATTAAAAGATCAAGTCAACAAAAGATTGAGGTGGGTAATATCACTTCCATTTTACCGTTTTCGTATATCTTGAATATGACTATGATTCATATGATGGTGTTCATATGTGCTAATCTATTATAGATGGTAGAAAATTATTTCAATAAAAAATTTAGGTTGAGATGGCTTTACATGAGGATGTTTAACTATGATTCTGTACTTTAATAATTTCTAAATGAGACGATAATTTAATATGTTATAGATATATATGTAAAGATGAATTTCAATTTTGAGAATTTTCCCATATGAAAATAACTAGTTATGAAATTTTGAAGGAACTGTATATTGTGCTAAATAAGAGAAAATGACTAAAATAAAGAAGTGTTGATAAAAATGTGCTTGGAAATATATTTACAAATTTTCTATGAATATAGTAAATTTTGTTAATTCATTTCTAAGGTTAAAAACATATATTTTCGAAATGAAAATATGATTACTAAAAATGATAATAAGATGTCGAAGGGTATTTAAAAATAAAACAGTTAACAAATGGATAAAAGGCAAGATCCAAAATAAGGACGGCAATGTTAGGTAGAGTATGTATCCAACTGAAAAAGATGGAGGTAGAACGAATAGGAGGTGACACGTGTAAAGAGGGAGGGAGGTAGACACACAAAGGAGATATACTTTATTATGTGTACCGAATGGGTTGTACCAAGGGTATAACTCCCGAGACTAAAATGAACTAAGAAAGACTAAGCAAAGTTCTAAATAAGTAAATGGAGAAAATATGAAGCCAAAGATGAAAGTTCCAAACGAAAGTGAATGCTGAAGGTGATATCCAAGGTTGTCTATAATGAGAATATATTAAATGATGCTTCTCTGGTATGGACCCAAGGGTAGTGATCTATGGGGACCCATTAGCTTTAGTCGGAAAGCTAATACCAAGACTTGTTGACTTTTAATGGAAAGTTAATGCCGTGACCTATTGACTTTCGGGGGAGAGTTAATGCAAGAACTTGACTTTGGTGTAAATTAATGCCAAGACATATTGACTTTTACTGGAAAACTAATACCGAGACTTATCGACTTCCAAAGAAGAGTTAATGTTGAGAACCAAGGATTAAGATGGCTGAGGGTAGTACTTAGAATTTTGCAAAGGTTAATGTATAGCTAAACGTGAGACTTAATAAATGAATAATTAGGTAGAGTATTTGGAAATGTGTATAAGGCCTTCATGGCTAAATATGATATTGCATTCAAAAACATAGTGTAAGGCTTACGTGCAACCAAATGTGTAAATAAGACACTACATTCGGTAATGTGGTGTAAGGTCTTTGTGGCAACCTGATTTTCAAGTATGACACTGCATTCGGTAGTGTGGTGTAAGACCTTAGTGATGAATATGACATTGCATTCGATAGCATGGTCTAAGGCCTTAATGGCAACCAAATTCCCCGTATGACATTGCATCCGATATAGTTATGTAAGGCCTCAGTGGTAACCTAATGTCCAAGTATGATATTACATTCGGTAGCATGGTGTAAGGCCTTCGTGACAACCTAATGCCTAAATGTCCCTCATATTTGGAAGCATTAAGGTCCTAGCCGCAACCAAACGTCTAAACATGACATTATATAAAAAAGGCATTAAGCCCTAGTCGTAGCACAAAGTGTAATAATCTTAACATTGAGAAGAAAGAAAGACATACTTCCCTAACGGCAGCAAAAAGTGTAATAACTTTGACATTAAGAGACATTAGGAAGGAATTAGAATAAGACATGTGGCAAACTAATGAATTGACTATAAAATCTACATTTAGGATAACTGCAAGTGTAGGGAACACTTATATATATATGAGATAATGACTTGTAATTATTATTCATGTATGATGATCATTACGTTTGTTATGGTAAACTGATATTGTTGAATAGTGAGGGGAAAATCCATTATGAGCTTTAGCAGTGTGGTTTCACCATATGTTATATATAGGGAAACATATTACTCATACTAAACTTTATCTTTGACCTATTTTTTATTATTATTTTCCCCATAAACTCATGGGTACTCGTTCTAATATGTTGCGTCTATAAGATTAGATAGGTTGCTCTTGGATGAATAAAGAATATTTAAGACAAAGAAGGAGGCTTAGTTGATAATAAAAGTTGTTTTGTAATCTGATGTATAAGTGTTTATGATGGGGGCATGATATTATTATCTATGTTACATTTATATTTTAACCCTACATGGGCATGATTTGGGATTTTGAAAACATAAAGATATTCATGTGTAGTGAAATTTATTTAGTTTCTTTACTTACTTAAAGCTATTAAAAAAATAACACTGATCTCATTCTATCGTCAAAAGATAATCCAAGGCGACTACAACACATTAGGGTTCCATCTTTAGGTTTTAAAACGGGGTATGTTACAGTTTGGTACCATAGGTTAGCTTATGGGACGTTTAGGTAAAACAGAGCTTGAAATAGTAAAGTACTAAGTATAAAACCGGCACCTTAAGGAGGATATGCAATGTTATATGACATACTTGTATTGTGTTATATAGATATATTGGTGGATATATCTATCCTTCTATTATTGTTTCACTCTGCTTCTTTCCTCTTCTAATGAAGACTTGCTTAGGAGAATAGAAAGAATGGAAATAAGAAGTGGTAGATTATGGTAGGAGAAGCAAATGCAAGGAAAGAAGTTGAAAGTACTCAGAAAATGATAGAAACGAAGGCGAAGTGCCCTGAGGTTAAAATCAGAGCTATTTCATCTGCTGATGCCATGGGTATGGATGTGAGCACTTTATTTTGATATTTATGGTGCAAATGATGAGTAAAAATATGTCAAAGGCTATTAAGACGAGTCCAGTAGCAAAGGAAGACTTCTTAAAGATGAATCAAGACTACCGGAACTTGAGAGGCAAGATATGTACCGGAAAGGAGTCAAATGATGAAGTGTTGAATTGGTTGAAGATTTGTGACTGTATCTCCAGAGATTAAATGTTCAATGATGTGCAACAGTGAAGACTGTCTGAAAATAGTTGCATGAAGATGTATTTACTAATGGGAGACAGTAATCGTCCAGACGTCTGAAGAGGAGATTTCTTCGAAACAATTCAAGGGAAGGTTCGAGGCCTAGTTTATATCTGAATCTTAATGAAGCGTATTATTTCGATAGTTCATTAAGTTGATGCATAAAGATATTTTAGTGGAGAACTATATTTAGAAGTTTGATGCATTGGCAAAGTATGGTCGAGAGATGATTAATACCCTATTGAAGAAGAATGAGAAGTTCATTCGAGGCTTGAAGCAGGGTATAGATCATACGGTGATGACACACTTGGCATTTCCTTTTGAGTTAATTATGAACATATCATGAAGATGTAATAGCCTATATCAAAGAAGAGGAGGGTTAGGACTAAGCCCAAGGCAGTGCAAAAGAAAAGGTTCACCCAATATTAGAAGGGGAAGAAAGGCCAACTATAGAAATGGAAGGTTCATGAAGGAGGAGCTCAAAAAGATGTAGCCGAGGTCACTTATTATAATTCTGTTCAGAGGGGGAACTATGCAATGAAGAGTCTGAGACTAGCTAGAGTGGATAAGGTTAATTGCTTTAATCATGACAAGATAAGCCATAAGAAGAAGGATTGTCTGGAGTTGTAAGCAAAGGTGTCTACTCCAAAAGGGCCAAGGGACGGACCATCTACCGATAAGAAAAGCAAGAGTATTATCTTAGAAGGTAAGACTTTGATTTATGGTATTAGTTAGAGTACTATTTGATACCAATGCTATCATTCTTTTATAGCAAAAGACTTGGTTGATTGACTTAGGTTAGATGTTACCTATTGATATAATTAGGGGTATGATCTAAGGGTACTTTTGTAATTTATTATAAAGTATTAAGTCCATAATAAAATCTCTTTCTAAATAAAATATGTTTTTCTTTATATTATATACCTTTCATATCGTGATATTTGATTAATTATTTAATTTAAGTACATTTAATAAAAAAATCCTTAAATGATATGTTAAGTGGTAGTAATTATAATGTGTTGTAATCATGAGAAATTTACCATATTAAAAATAAAATATTATTTTAAATATGCTAGTCGAGATGTTTTCAAGACATGATATCTATATATCTGTTGAGGCTAAAGTACGTAACGCTCTCCAAATATTGGCAGTGTATTACTCATGACTTATAGGGGAATCAAGGGGTTACGTAATGATATTTATTGGACAACTATGGAATGACTCACTTGTGGGTTTTTCTATTGATTAATATAACTAAGGTCAAATATAAAATTTTGAAATGACGATAATACACAATTCTCTCAACTTGAGAATACTATTAAACTTCAATGATGAAACTCCATTTTGCCTATAGTTAAATCATGGCATAGCAACCATCAATCAACCATAGTTGGGTCTGAGTTGAAGCACAAGAAGTGAAAAACTATTCAATTGAGAATTCATCCCCTCGGTTATATGTGGTTAGTATCACAGCCAACTATAGTCACCTCAAAGTTAAAGTCTCTGACTATACCAGTATGGTTAATAATAAGTTATTATTGAACCAAGGACTTTGTGTTTGGACTAACCGAGTTGAATGTGGATGATACTGGAATTTTGACCAAAACCAAATTCTATGAGTCCTAAATTAATATAGTTTTGGCGAAGGGAATTGATGTAAATAATCGTTACTATAGAGTACCGCTTAGAACTACAAAATTGGATTTTACCGAAAAGATGTATAAGCGATAAATTCGATCAAACTATCACACTAAGTGACGTGTAAAGGGTTAATAATTTGAATTACTTGATATTAATCGCTGATTGAATTTACATCTATGAGTTGTACAACCGTAACAGTGAATACTTCAAAATACCACATGATTTAATTAATTTACAATCGTTGTAAATTAAGTAAATTGATTAATATAACTAATTGTTAAATTTTATTTGATTTTTGGATGCCATTACCACTTAATTAAGTGCATATATAAAAGTTATATATGTGTGTATCGATATACTATCGATGGATATTTAAATTTGATTTAAATTGATTATTTACTAAGTGAACTTGAGATTTATTGAAGGCACATCTAGGCCCTATACATGGTCATCCATAATATGTGGAGGGTAGTGGTATTAAAGAGTTCAAATTTGATTTAAAATGGCAAGAAAATAACGAGAGGGAGAAAATATCTCAGCTTTTACCTCTTCTTAATACCATTTAACAACCCACCACCTTTATTACTTTTGCTCCATCCCATTTATAGCCAAAATCCTAAGAGAAAAAATCAAATAAAATCAAATCGAATAAATACAAAATGATATTTCAAAATGTTGCGATTTCTGGAGGCGATTTGATTAGATTTAAAAGTCATTTATTCATTCAAGATGTGAATCTTAGGCCGCTTCTTCAAGTAATTATCTAATTCTAATTTTTATTATATATATATATATAACATCAGGATAGCGTAGGTCAAATCCCATATATATAGTTATAATGAATTTATATGTGCATTTGTTGTCCGATTTAATAAGTGTATTTAAATTAATTTAAATAAACACCACAACTTCATTATAGCAGTCATACTTTTAGCCATAATATTTTATATTAATAAATAAATATTTTTTTAATTTTAAAACTATTTTTAATTGGTTAAAATAATTTTATAGCATTTTAAATAAATAAATATATTATATATATTCCTATATCTGTGTGTGTGCATGTTTTTTACATATTTTAAAATGTTTGAATTTTTTTTAATGTATACGCTTTCAACTTTAAAGAAAATAAAAAAATTCCATTATAATCTATTTTCGTAAATTAATAATTAATAAAATATATGAATGCATACATATGTATTTTAAAAAAAACTATATGGATTTTATATAAAAAAATTAAACTTATAGCAAAAAATAAATAATTCATATATTTAATATGTATATATATTTAATAATATTAATATATTTATATAAATCTAATTTTATAAAATTGTGTGTGTGTATATATTTAAATATAAAATAAATTTCATGAATATATATATATATATGTATGTATGTATGTATGTATATAATGTATTTCATTTAAAATTATAGATCTGATTTTGAATTTGTTTAAGTCAAAGCTATTTTTCAAAATATTAAATTTTAATTTCAAATATATAGACTTAGTCAAATTAATTTTAATTAAAAATATATATAACTACTATTTTATTACAATTTCATAATTAATTTACACACAAGCGCACATGCGTGTGCATACGCACACATATATTGAATATTGACTTGGGACAACAAAAGGCATATATAAAAAACGAATACCTGTTATAGTGTAAATCTCAACACTTATAAGCATATGGATTAACTTGTACATCATTTACATTTTGTACATGCACTATATATATATGAGTGTATTTAATACCCTCATAATCGTATAACTAGTTTAAATTAAATATTTTTTTAAACATGTTAAATAAAAGAATATTTTATTTAGAAATAGTTTTAGATTAGATCATAAATCAATTAGACTACATAGGCCTAACAAATATCAAAAAATGGAAAATATTTTAAAATTCACCCATTTAACATGCTACGACCCGACCTGATTCATTCGGTGGTATAAGCCCAATAGCTTATGTTACAGCAATGTTAGGGCTGACTGATTAAGCCTACTTACTCGTAAAGCATCTATAAAGGTTGCGTCTAAAGTTGATTTCAAGTAACTAAGTACTTGCCCGACCTAACTACTGGCCTAGCTTGAAGTATGATGTAAGCTAAAAGTTATCCCAAACATAAATGGCCCAAATTGATTTTAGATCTTAGGCTAATTTTATAAAATTTATTTGAATTTTAAAATTTAAAATTTGAGTTTAAATATAAAAGGAAATGTTATAGCTGTTATAAAATATATATTTTTAATAGCAAGAGTGTTACTTATTTCAAGTAGAGCACTCGTTAAGATGTCTCAGAGGCTCGAACCCATGACCTCTAAAACCTCTATCTAAAGTGTCATACCACAAACCACTTGAGCTAGAGGTCCTTAACCTGTTATAAAATATATTTTGAAATTGTTTCGCAAATCAACAAATTAATTTGAAATTTTTATCTTAATTATTTAATTAATTGGATTGATTACATAAATAATTAATTAAAAGTTAATTAGTTAAACTAAAGCATACATAACAACGCCAAAGAATTTCTCATTTTCATTCTCATTCTCACATATTTTAGTTAATTAGATATAAAACCAGATATTTAAGTTGATTTATTCTCATTTTCACATCATTTGTGTAGGAAAAAGAAATATTATTTAATCTTACATAACAAAATCCAAAAATTTCATTATTTAAGTAGACTAGATTTGGTGACTACAATAGTTTTCTATATTATATTGAACACCTATGCCTTAAAATTGAGTCTTTATTTTTAACTTTGTTGATTTTTTTTTAAAACCTACTTCCATAGGCTAGGGATGTAAGAAGGTCCACCACGGCTTCATCGCCTTTTAACTCGGATCCTCACAGAGGCGCTTTTTGATCTTGAGATTTTAACTCATTTTAAAGGATTATTATATGCCTCCATAAATATCAGACAAAGTGTGACTGTCAAGGCTCGAACCCTCTTCCTCTACTGGGCAATAAGGAACATGTTATCCACATAATTTCAGTCCCGAAAAAATGCAACAAGTGGCGATGTCATAAAGAAGTTGATGCCGCCAAGCCAATAGTACAATGTCTAACCAATAAAGTGTCATCTATGTCGTATCTCATGCAGTGTCGCTACTCAACTATGTCGCGTCTCATACAATGTTGCACTCTGCTCATACTGTGTTCCATCGGTGTCGCATGGATTTCATATCGTCCATCATCAAAGTCATATGGTTTATGGATGCCGCACTTGTTCAGCGTTGCATCTATTTAACGCCGCCACGCATTAACGCCACTATTCAATTAATGCTGCATGCCAACAGAATCGAGATGGATCAATATCGTCTCAGATCATATCATCGTTCTTCGCTGTCGCCCCTAATCAACAAGGTTTGGAATGCAATACCGCATGAGATCAATAACGCTAAGTATTGATGCCGAGGATTAACGTTATCAAAGCTATTTGACTAATGATGCCAAGACAAACACCGCTTCAATTCAATACTGTTATTAACCACTGAAAACGTCGATCACCATAATGTGGGTCATCAACCCCGAGAGCCATCAACTCCAATACTACACTAGATGAAGTCATCTACAATACTACCCAGTATCGATGCTGCTTCACATACATGCCTAGTGCCACCTTCAACCGACGTCGCCAACAACCAATCAAGAGTATTTCAACACATAAGATTGTTGATGCCAGAAGCCATCAACATCCACTAGGTCTATTAAGACCGATGCACTTCGTGATGATATTGCACCATAGCAATGCCGCCCCTTATTGGTACCAAATATCGCTAAAGCAACAACCATGCACGACTAAGCATTCAACAAGCGATGTTGTTGGCGTTGTCGGCTAAGCTTGCTGTAGATATTGGAGGCAGGATGTGGCTGAACGCCGAGCCGCTAAACCCCTATAAATATGGATCTAGGGGTTTGCAAAAGGGGGCAATCATTTCTTTTCTCTACTCTTAAAATCAAACTCCTGTAAGCCCTAAATCGAATTGGGAACAAAATCTATTTGACTGTAATCATGCACAATCTATGCGAATAAGGACTTGGACATATCTTTTGTTTTTTTACCATGCCTTTTTGAATGTTATTGACATGAACATGCATATACTCGAACTCTTCAAGTCTAATGCTTGACATAATTATTTAAAATGAGCTTTGAACTATGACGAGCATATATATATATATATATATATATATATATATATATATATATATGTATGTATAACTATATAGACATTGGACTTTGAATATAAGAACGGATTACATAGCCCATTGATGAGCTTAATGGATTATTGCACAAATTTATTACTTGTCTTCTATACCTCTTATGAACATATGACATGACATAGGTCCTTCTTGGAACATCTTTCTTAAAAGCACATATAAACCTTTGAATATATTAACTCCAGGTGACCTTAAAAGATCTCGAGCTCAATGGCCCAAGAAAACATATGGACTTTCACATATTTGACCCCAAAGGCCTATTAACACCACAAATCCATTCTTTAATGATTCCGTCATGCACTAAGTCTCAAGTGATGAATTAGTCCTCGATAGCACTATTAGGTTGACATTGATTGGGTCATGCTTGATCGTGCCATCGTAAATGTTCAAATCAAGGATTAAGGCATCACAATTGACATCATGGATGTTATATTGGGTTTTGGTCTGACAGACCCTTGATTTTGTTTGAAAGAAAACTAGTCAAATCAACATATGTATATTAATGTTGATAAAACAGTTGCTAAAAAATCTTGATTTAGTGGGTATAGCGCAATATAGCAAGGTTTAAAGCGGATCTACTATTTAATAATGCTAAATTGAATAGCGTAGTGGTCGAAAAGTGCTATGCGCTATAACAAAGATTTTACGAGGCTTTAGAGGGGCTTTAACTGCACATCTGTAAATGTTATAGTATTTATTCATCTTAAAATGGTTTAGGATGAATGAATTAAAATGGTTGGAATTTAAACTAAATTAGTTAAAGTGTTAAATAAATAATTTAATTAATTAAATATGATATAATTAATAAAATAAAAATTAAATTAAATATGATTTAATTAAACAGAGTGGAACTATAAGAAATTCAACTTAGGTTTAAGGAAAAAAATGCATACGTATAACATGTATATTGTGATTTCAGATGTGTTTGACACTTGAACACAAGGTTATTTCATAAGAAATACATCGTTCCCTGATTGACATCGCTCAAATAAATTTTTAAATATTATGAATCTCTGATATAAATGATTATCTTATATCATTTATATATTAATAAATTGCATGCATACCTTCTAATTGTTGAGCAAACTCAAGCTAGCGATGTTATGTGTAGTATTATTAATATATTGACGATGTAGTAAGATAGCTATACATATTTATTGAGCAAACTCATGACACATGCACTACTTTTAGGCCGTTACGAAATAATAAGTATGAATGAATAATATCTTTCGATTTATTGAGCAAACTCAAAGTCGAAATGAGAATCGGACAAAGATCACATTTTAGGAGTTATATATAATACAATTGATAATTTATTATACATCGCTTACGAACTTATGATTTGTTGAGAAAACTCAAGATCGGAATCCAAAACAAACAAGTTTTAACATTCACTAAAGAATAGAGGGCGTAGATATTTCTCATCGGGTTTGGAGAAATATAAAAAACTAACGGGGATTAGTTTCAATGGCGACTCCCCTCCTCATGGTTGCTTCTCCTCCTTTCCTTCACGCGAAGGATCCGATGAGACATCTCCTCCTGTGATGAATGTTTCCAACGAAGGCTTCACAACAGCGTCTTATAGAAAACTAAGACGTACTGTGCAATCGCAAACTTAAACGCGTTTTCAGAAATCTAGAAAAAAATCCAAGTAAGGTACTTCGTCGGATAACAGATACAACATTAATAATAGACATGAATTCCCATCCTTGTCAGGTTTTCACAAATCTCGATATGTTTCAGATACTCAAATGCAGAATCAAGAGGATCTAAACATTAAAACCCCAAAGCCTTGGAGTGCAATAGTCATAGAGACGAAGATGACTGCTTATTCTTCCATCTCCTTTCATAATCCACGTGAGTTTAAAATTTTGAAATGTGTGAAATGTCGAAAGAGCTTGTACAAAATGCAGGGCAAAATTGGAGGAACACATCTGCATTGTATGCACCTACATTGGATGATGATGATGATAATAAACAATCTATTCTGGAAAGAGGTATAATATGAATGGATGCCTAATAAGTGGGCTAACTGCATCTGTTTTGGACATAATGAAATTACTGTTAACATGGGTACAAAAAAATGTATCTGCAAACAACATTAAACATGCAGCACATCATGATAACTTAATGCAAGTGGATGTCAATGACAATTCTTCTTTACATAATAGTTAAATGCAGACACAGGAAATGCACTCAGAGGAAGTACAGAATATGTACACCAATCGACGGCCCACGTTAATACACTATGATGTTAATTACCAGATGCAAACTGAACAAAAGTTACAATCAGAGATTCAGAGCGCATTCGTACATGCAAAGGCAATGTAGCAGAAGTTTATATGAATGCATAGTCCCCATTTGTACAGCATGACAATAATAATAACAAGAAAGAGTTCATACTTTATGAAGCTACCAAACAAGACAATAAGAACAGCTTTGGAGAAAAGTGTGATTTTAATGTTACAACATGCAAAAGATTTCTAATAAGACAACTTCTCCAAGCCAAAGCAAGCACCAAAGATACCTTTCAGATGCAGTAGTATAAGACTATATTTTAATATAAGATGCATGAATGAAACACAATTTAATGGATCCCAAATTAACTTAGTAGATGAAGTAAATGACAAAGCAAATTCTGACAGCAACGTTGCAAATAAGCAGACTAGAAGATTAAAGTGGGAGGAAGCTCTTTTTGAATTTAAGGGTTCTATTCAAGACGGGATTATTAATAACCCTGAATGGACAAACCCAGTATCTTAGGTCAAGTCCAAAGCTAAAAAGGCAAAAAGAAGTAAGGTGAGGGTTAGGTGTAGCTCACATTATATTAGAGTGGGTGCGTATACTGGATTATGATTAGTCTCACATCATAAGATATTCTAAAAGAGACCAGCATATATATGAGATTGGTAGCTTGTAACAAAAGTGATTTCTTTTGTTGCAAATAAATGTTGCCATGAAAATATATGTGCTCTAGGCGGATGTAGGAATATCCAATCATGAGACTTGCGCCAAAAGAGCTTCGTTCGGTTGTCTTGTTTTTTCTACACTAAATGAAGTGCGCGCATAGCGGAAAATGCGAGGGGATGTCCAAAATTACAAAAGTGACTTCCCTTAGTAAGATGTGTACAACCATTTAAATAAACAGAATCCAAGTTATGTTGGGTTGATTATACATAAATTACAAATAGATAATATTCACACCTTTGTCAGTGCAATAAGACCAAACTAGGGATATTCGTTCAACGTGGTTGATCATAATAAAAGTAGAATACTTATTTTTTGGGACCCGGTCATAAGGAAATGTAGCATTGTTCATAACAAAACTTCCTTGGGTACTTAGTGGGATTTTAATTGTGTCCTATATAATTCTGATAGTGTTGGTCCTAGTAATAATTCAATCAATGTTGATGCATAATTTTTTAGTACTACTTTAACTATTTTTTTAAAGGAGGCGCCCTACACAGGTAATCATTATACTTGGAGAGTTGGTATAAACTTCAATACACATACCAAAATAGATATAAACCTAGCAAATGTTTAATTTTATCAATATTTTTCGTCTGCCCGCGTTCAAATTTTATGTTAAGTAATCACTTACCACTTCTCATTCATTTGAAAAATCCAACATTCCAAGAGAAATGCACTCCTTTTAGATTTAATAATGCATTGGTTAATATGAATAGTGAAAATTAGACGTACATCCCTAAAACCAAATATAATCCTTTAAGACTCCCTCCGTTTCAGAATTTAAAAATGGGATCCCTATTTTTGTTTCGGCATAAATTCTTTACATAAATAGCCTGGTTCGTTTATCGTGGTGATTTTGATTGCAGCTGAGATTTGAAATCTACGTTAAATCAAATTTAGTGCGATCTACTTTTTGAAATCAAATTTCGGATTCATTATGGCTTCATCATCTTCTAGGTAAACATCAGATCTACTTCTTAATCGACAGCGTTTCTTTTCTCATCAATTATTGTATACAATTGTAGAATTTAACGAGTGTTAATATGATAAAATTTGATTCTAGTTGTAGCTGTGTTAATTGAATTATACTAGTTACAATTGTAAGTAAATACAGACTTGTCTGCAATGATTGTAAATTATTACAGACTTGTCTGCAATTAATGTAAATAAATTAAGACTTATGTGCAATTATTGTAAATACGTGCAAACTTGTCTGTCGTTGGTTGTTTATAATTTTTATGATTTTTTATAGGTGAAAGATTGATCACAGTAATAATACTGTTTTAAAATTTAAATCCTCGGATTATTTGCAGATTTGTTTGCAATTACTTATAATAATTGCATATGAATTGGCAAATAATATGTTTTCTACTTGTAATGGTCTGCATACTTTTCTGGTTTTTTTATTGTTTATTATTTTGTACTTATAATGATGTTTTATTATTTTAATTTACAGCATTACTAGCAATATTGGTGTTTTAGTGCTTTTGGTGTTTGGACACGATAGCTTCTCTTTACATGTTCATTTTGATAATATAGTTGATATGTTGAGTAATGCTATTTGTGGTAAATGGTCTGATTCAAGTCCACTATCGTTTGATTTATATTATGTTAGAGATGGTATGAGAAGGAATATTGAAGCTAATTCTGATCTTCAATCTATCTTGTTGTTGTCTGCTCATAATCATGAGGATTACTTGGTTATTTTTATTGACATTGTTCCTTCTTGTTCTTTGGCAAACAATGTTGATATTATTAGATCTGATGTAGTTACTTGTAGTATTGATTCCTTCTTTGCTAGCACCAGTGGTTCTAATATTCATTTTAGACAGTTATTGAGAAATGGTTCCAATCGATTAGTCTTTACTGGTGTTGGTCAACAGTTTCTAGGTGGTGGTACTGATTTTAGGCTCATTTTGATGATATATAGTATGAAGAATGTGTACATGCTTGATTTGGTTAAGAACGACAAGGAAAAGGTCAATGCTGTTGTTTCTCGATCTAAATGTAGCTTCATGATTCATGCTTCTATTAAGTTTAATCTTCCTGGCTATTGTTATAAAGAGATTTCAACCTGACTATTCTTGTGGTGCTGGAATTTTTGATATTAATGATTCTCCATTCATAAATAAATTGACTAAATTGTTGGTTCATGATCATATTTAAGCTAATCTATTGATGAAGACCAAAGACATTATCAATCCTTTTCAAACTGCGCATGCTATTATTTTGAAGCATTATTTTACTTATAGTGAAAAGAGGTTGACTTTAGAAGATTTACATGGAAATGATAATGCCTTATCATCACTTGAAGTCTTTTTATAACGTTATCACTGCAAGAAAATCTAATTTAAGTTGCAAATATTGCCGCGTTTGTATACGTGCTGCCATATTGGAAACTAGTATGTTGCCCGTGCCGATGGCACGGGTTCAATTTTTGCTTGACATTACTTATAATATGATGAGTTAGATATGTACAATTTGATTGGTGTTACATTTATTCACAATTTGCTCAATGGTAAATTTAATCATCATTTCAAGATCGGATTTTTTTCATATATACGTCCCACTTAAAAGCTATGTTAAATTTTTAAGGAAGTGAGTTTAAAAGTTGAAAATTGTAGTTGTATGGAGGGAACATACAACGTAAGGTAATTCATTGGAAAAGTTTACTGCTAATTAAATATTAACTATTTTTTTTAATCACTTATTATTACAAAAGAAAATATATTATAATATAAGAAGATTATTTACTTCATATCCAACCTATATCTATGCTCCAATCTAATTCTTTTACCAAATATCGTGATAATTTAACTTTGATGCAATTTATTTGGAACTCACCCTTATCCAACAAAAAAGTTCCTTATTACGCTTGAAGTGTACAAAAACTAAAAAGATTGCATCTTTACATCTTCAATACCCTTTGTATTCCCATAACCCCAATTAGATAATGACATTTTTATCAACATAAGTTAGAACAATCAACAACTAAGTGTGGAGTTAGTTCAAATTAATTATATATCAAAAAGAAGAAAAGTAATTTGGTATTTTCGATTAGTTATAAATGACCAATCCAAAAGAGTATGTGCTTAGTGTGTAAGAAAAAAATGGAGAAATTGTGCTTTTAAATGAAAGACATTTGGTTTTTGTTCCACCTTCTGCTTTGTGTAGTTAGAACATAATTGTCTACATTGCAAATTAAAGGATCATTCTAAACAATTTTTGGTTATTATTACATTCACTATTAAAATCGGTTTTCATTTCAGTAGAACATAACATGAAACAAACATTTAAGCATTAAAATTTGAAACTGAATCTGCCTTATATAACAAAAAGAAAGCTGAAACGTCATGTTTGCAAGTACTGTTTTTTAGGAATAGTTTTACAAATCCAATTTGATGTATTCAAAATCTTAGATGAATTACTGTAGTTAGCAAAACTGTAATAATAAAACCATTAAATAGAGCTGGTGAAATTAAAAATTAGCAATTGAATGCTACGCTACAAAAAGTTCTATTCCTAACAAAATCTTTAGGACTTCGCCACCTGCCATAAACATAAAAAATCACCAAAAGCATTTTCATCCAAATTTTTAGTAACGATCTCTCTTTATAAAAAAAATCTTTTACTTGTACACATCCACTAAAGAGCAGCACGTAAGGTACATATTATAATTTTGAATAACATTGAAAGAACGTAGAGAAAGCTACCTTGCTGATTGCTACATTTCTTTGTCATGACTACCATTTAAAATAAATAATAAAGTGCTATATATAGAAAACATTGTATATGGAAATAAGTATTTGGAGAGAAAAACATGTACTACTTCTCAATCTCATGTACATCCATGTTCTGTTTATGTTATATCATGTCAGATCAAAGGCCTTGCTCTAAAAATCCTTACACACACATGTTGGATATTAACAAAATTATTGCAAAGTGTAATTATCGTTTATATTATTCAAATAGTAAATTATGAATCACGTAAACAAAAGTAACAATATTTCCATGGTAAAATAGGTAAATCATATAGACATATTATTCAACTATTCAAGTTCCAAAACAATAGGTTAAGGTTCTAGGATAACACCAGTATGTACAATATTGTTACTCCACCAAAGTGTTATTCATGATGAAATAGCAATATTCATATTTCTGCTTTGCACATTAAATGAGAAAAATAAGACACTGCTTATAAATACTGCACTATCCTTGCTTTCGTGGCAAGCATAACGGTCGTAGCTTAACTGGTGGTCGGATTGATATACATGAACCATTTGTTTCGATTCTACACAATTCTGCCTTACGAACTATTTATGATACCTGTAAATTTATTTCAAATATAAAATGGAAATGCAATATCTAAGAGCTAAGATAAAAGATAACTAATTCTGTTGGCACGGAGTTATTATTTTGGAAGCTTACTCAGTTTTACGACAAATATTGCAGAAATGCATGAAGATAAAATTTCATCAACCTTATAGGTCTATACATGTTTGTCCCGAAGATATATTTGTAGGAAAATCATAGTTTCCTCTCATACTGGATATATAGACCATAATTTATATGAAGCATTTATTTTGTTAAAATTAGGTAACATACAATAATTAATTTATGTAAAATGTGTTATCTATCCTATAAGTAAATTTATTTGCTATTGATTATCCAAAAATAATATAAGTGGATACAACTTGATGTTCTATAAGGTATTAATTATTCCCTATGTTCTAGGTTTACCCTAGCAGGTAGTATGTATTTTACCATGAATGTTCATGCAGTACACTTCTTTTAATATACGTAACTGTACTTATTGACATTATACATGCTCTATTACTTGATATAATATTTTCCATGCTTTTTTTTTTCAATATACAAGTTTATTTCAATATCAACAGGTAGTAGTTTTGCATTGTTTTTTTTCCAAATGTCGTATAATAATGGATGCACTATATAGATATATTGAACTAACATTGTTCCTGATTTGTTACACTTGAGTCAAGAGAGAAAAAAGAGAGATGAGCTAATTTTATTTTGTGGTAGCTAAAAATGTAGAAGTACTTGTCATGAGCCATGTCATATTGTAATTTATGGTAACCAAATTATTGATATAACAAATCATGGAGTTACTACTAAAGGGCAACATTTTATCACCATAAATATGAGTGTCCATGTTATAAGAATCCTTAATGTAAAAATAATAGCTAAACAAATGTGTCAACTAATATTTAAATTTATTTCTTGGTATTCAAATCTCTTCCCATAGTTAGACTAGTCATATATGAATAATAGCTAAAGTATTTGAAAAGTATGGCGTGCTGAGGAGATGGGTGAATGTATGGTGCTGTCCTTAAATATTAAAACTATTTTTGTAAATGAATTTATGGTGTACAATTTTTTTATCATATATGGATTTAAACTAAAGTATTCAAAAAATATGGTATGAAGTCTATATTAAATTTTCATAGATTTAGCAGCAATAGGGAAAAACTAATGTATCAACTAAATAAGAATTGGCTTAGTGGTACCCAAATTTCTTCAAAAAATGGAAGCATTGGAGCACATGCATTTAATACATAAGGAAACGTGTAAAAAGAATTTGAATGTATATGTGACATAAAGTCAAATTTATAGTAGCACGTAGATTATAGTATAGTAGCAGGCAATTAGTATTGTACCACAAATTCTATACGGTACAGTTTTTTTGATGTATGGGTAACCATAACTGTACTTGCTTTAGGAGTTAATATTTATTTTCCTTGCTTTTTTAAGATAGAATCAATTAAATATTAACATGCAGTGGATTGTGTGGTATTGCATGGATTTTCTAAACTTTTCATGTATACAGATAGTAAACTTAATTTGAGAAATACATATTTTGAGCAGAAATGTCACATCATGACAAATACATAACATATGCAAATGTAATAAAGAGGAACAAAAGTGAAAGCATGCAAATATTATAAGTTTTGAAAAAAAACTACAATAATGAAAATACATACAATGGACACAAATAATGCTATAAAGGAATACATGAAATCAGAGGTTACAATAGGTAAAAAGAAAATAAGTAAATCAAGGCATAACAGAGACTAATTTGAAAAAAAAAAAGATGAGAAAATAATATTTTGAAGACAAACACGTGAAGATCAACACCATTATTATCTATTTGTTCCGTCCATTAGATCTGCAAATGTAAAGAATTGAAACCCATTAGAACTGCTTGTCAATAATAGGTTAAGTTAGGAAAAGAAATATATATTACCACTGCCATAATAAACTCATCATTTGAATCAATCCAATCAGAAAGCATGGTTATCTGCTGCTATTGTGGATCAATCACTTCATAATCGTTCATGTCAGTCATTTCATTCCAGCCAGAAAAAGTGGTAATCTGCTGATCCTGTGCAGCACTCTCATTTGGTTCAACTTTAATCCCAACTAACGACAAAGAGTTAGTGGCAATTTTGGTTAAACCTCTGGATGGCATAGATTTAGTGGTTGGCACCTGAACAATGTCCATGGTTTCAGTGGTCAGTGATCCAACTTTTTTTTTGAAAACCTAGAAGAACCCGACAGACCGGTAAACTCCTAAGGAGGATATAGTAAAGTCATACGCTGATGGTCCTACCTCTTTTACTTCTATATTAGCAACCTTACTTTTTTTCATTTGCGTCAATTGAATTCTTCACTTGATTTCAACCTAAATGCAGTTGATGATTCAGTAGTTTTTGATAGGGTGGATTCTTCCCTCTTTGCTACTATTTTTTTCTATAAATAACACAAAAATTACATCTAAAATAGCGCATGACAATAATTGAAAGGTTAAACAAAGTTTTAGATATAAGGATACACATTTCATATTGACAGTATTTCTCTATAACCCTTAAAGTCAAGTTATAAGATGAAAATAAAACATTAGCACGTTAGTATATGATACATACTGGCTATAACAGTTGGAAAAAAATTTATATACAGGATAGAGAGAAGAAAGCATGAAAGAAAGATAAGATACACGTATTGGTTGTAACATTTTAACAAACAATCCATATGCAAGATAGTAAAAAAAGAAAAAAAGAGTAAATTTGGATAAATTCATATCAGCATGTAGTAAGAGAAGGAAAATATAAAGGAAGAAGGGAAAAGAAAGCATGGAAGGGAAAAATTACAAACAACTAATTAGAAAAATGATTGCCTACGAATTGAGAAGATGCAGAAAGGAAAAATAGAAGATGATAAAGTGGGCAGACATGTGTTGAAACACGATTTGTGAAAGTAGTGGGAACTGCGTGTTTTCAGCAAATTTGGGAAATCCCAACTCATCATATCTATTAACTTTGCAGCCGTTCGATGTATTACTCTAAAAATAAATCGCATCCGCTCTGTGTCTTTTGTTTATCTACCAAGGAATTTTATTGTATAGACGAGTATGTTGCCCGTGCCGATGGCACGGGTTCAATTTTTGCTCGACATTACTGACAATATGATGAGTTAGATACGCACAATTTGATTGGTGTTAAATTTATTCACAATTTGCTCAATGTTAAATTTAATCATCGTTTCTAGATCGGTTTTTTCCATACATACGTCCCACTTAAAATCTATGTTTAATTTTTAAGGAAGTGAGTTAAAAAGTTGAAAACGTAGTTGTATGGTGGGAACATACAACGTAAGTAAGGTAATTCATTGGAAAATTTTACTGATAATTAACTATTAACTATTTTTTAATCACTTGTTATTACAAAATAAAATATATTATAATATAAGAAGATTATTTACTTCATATCCAACCTCTATCTATGCTCCAATCTAATTCTTTTACCAAATATCATGATACTTTAACTTTGGTGCAATTTATTTGGAATTCAGCCTATCCAACAAAAAAGTTCCTTATTACGTTTGAAGTGTACAAAAACTAAAAATATTACATCTTTATATCTTCCAATACCTTTTCTTTTCCCATTACCCCAACTAGACAATGACATTTTTATCAACATAAGTTAGAACAATCAACAACTAAGCGTGGATTTAGTTCAAATTAATTATATATCAAAAAGAAGAAAAGTAATTTGGTATTTTCGATTAGTCATAAATGACCAATCCAAAAGAGTATGTGCTTAGTGTGTAAGAAAAAAAACAGAGAAATTATCTTTTTAAATGAAAGACATTTGGTTTTTGTTCCACCTTCAATGCTTTGTGTAGTTAGAACATAATTGTCTGCATTGCAAATTAAAGGATCATTCTAAACAGTTTTTGGTTATTATTACATTCACTATTAAAATCGGTTTCAATTCAGTAGAACATAACATGAAACAGACATTTAAGCACTAAAATTTGAAACTGAATCTGCCTTATATAACAAAAAGAAAGCTGAAACGTCATGTTTGCAAGTACTGTTTTTTAGGAATAGTTTTACAAATCCAATTTGATATATTCAAAATCTTAGATGAATTGCTGTTGTTAGCAAAACTGTAATAATAAAACCATTAAATAGAGCGGGTGAAATTAAAAATTAGCAATTGAATGCAATGCTACAAAAAATTCTATTCCTAACAAAATCTTTAGGACTTCGCCACCTGCCATAAACATAAAAAATCACCAAAAGCATTTTCATCCAAATTTTTAGTAACGGTCTCTCTTTATAAAAAAAAATCTTTTACTTGTACACATCCACTAAAGAGCAGCACGTAAGGTACATATTATTCTTTTGAATAACATTGAAAGAAGGCAGAGAAAGCTACCTTGCTGATTGCTACATTTCTTTGTCATGACTACCATTTAAAATAAATAATAAAGTGCTATATATAGAAAACATTGTATATGGAATATCATATACGGGGTAAATGAAAGGGCGATCGAAACAAATTTGGAAGTAAAATATGTGGAAATAAGTATTTGGAGAGAAAATCATGTACTACTTCTCAATCTCATGTACCTCCATGTTCTGTTTATGTTATATCATGTCAGATCAAAGGCCTTGCTCTAAAAATCCTTACACATGTTGGATATTAACAAAATTATTGCAAAGTGTAATTATCGTTTATATTATTCAAATAGTAAATTATGAATCACGTAAACAAAAGTAACAATATTTCCATGGTAAAATAGGTAAATCATATAGACATATTATTCAACTATTCAAGTTCCAAAACAATAGGTTAAGGTTCTAGGATAACACCACTATGTACAATATTGTCTCCCCACCAAAATGTTATTCATGATGAAATTACAATATTCATATTTCTGCTTTGCACATTAAATGATAAAAATAAGTCACTGCTTATAAATACTGCACTATCCTTGCTTTCGTGGCAAGCATAACGGTCGTAACTTAACTGGTGGTCGGATTGATATACATGAACCATTTGTTTCAATTCTACACAAGTTGCCTTACGAACTATTTATGATATCTGTAAATTTATTTCAAATATAAAATGGAAATGCAATATTTAAGAGCTAAGATAAAGGATAACTAATTCTGTTGGCACGGAGTTATTATTTTGGAAGCTTACTCAGTTTTACGACAAATATTGCAGAAATGCATGAAGATAAAATTTCATCAATCTTATAGGTCTATACATGTTTGTCCCTAAGATATATTTGTAGGAAAATCATAGTTTCCTCTCGTACTGGATATATAGACCATAATTTATATGAAGCATTTATTTTGTTAAAATTAGGTAACATACAATAATTAATTTATTTAAAATGTGTTATCTATCCTATAAGTAAATTTATTTGCTATTGATTATCCAAAAATAATATAAGTGGATACAACTTGATGTTCTATAAAGTATTAATTATTCCCTATGTTCTAGGCTTACCCTAGCAGGTAGTATGTATTTTACCATGAATGTTCTTGTAGTACACTTCTTTTAATATACGTAACTGTACTTATTGACATTATACATGCTCTATTACTTGATATAATATTTTCCATGCTTTTTTTAATATACAGGTTTATTTCAATATCAACAGGTAGTAGTTTTGCATTGTTTTTTTTCAAATGTCATATAATAATGGATGCACTATATAGATATATAGAACTAACATTGTTCCTGATTTGTTACACTTAAGTCAAGAGAGAGAAAAGAGAGATGGGCTAATTTTATTTTGTGGTAGCTAAAAATGTAGAAGTACTTGTCATGAGCCATGTCATGTTGTAATTTATGGTAACCAAATTATTGATAGAACAAATCATGGAATTACTACTAAAGGGCAATGTTTTATCACCATAAATATGGGTGTCCATGTTATAAGAATCCCTAATGTAAAAATAATAGTTAACGAATGTGTCAACTAATATTTAAATTTATTTCTTGGTATTCAAATCTCTTCCCATAGTCAGACTAGTCACATATGAATAACAGCTAAAGTATTTGAAAAGTATGGCGTGTTGAGGAGATGGGTGAATGTATGGTGCTGTCCTTAAATATTAGAACTATTTTTGGAAATGAATTTATGGTGTACAATTTTTTTATCATATATGAATTTAAACAAAAGTATTCAAAAAATATGGTATGAAGTCTATATTAAATTTTCATAGATTTAGCGGCAATAGGGAAAAACTGACGTATCAACTAAATAAGAATTGGTTTAGTGGTACCCAAATTCCATCAAAAAATGGAAGCATTGGAGCACATGCATTTAATACAGAAGGAAACGTGTAAAAAGAATTTGAATGTGTATGTGACATAAAGACAAATTTAAAGTAGCACGTAAATTATAGTATAGTAGCAGGCAATGTGTATTGTACCACAAAGTCTATACGGTACAGTTTTTTTGATGTATGGGTAACCATAACTGCACTTGCTTTAGGAGTTAATATTTATTTTCCTTGCTTTTTTATGATAGAATCAATTAAATATTAACATGCAGTGGATTGCGTGGTATTGCATGGATTTTCTAAACTTTTCATGTATACAGATAGCTAACTTAATTTGAGAACATACATATTTTGAGCAGAAATGTCACATCATGACAAATACATAACATATGCAAATGTAATAAAGAGGAACAAAAGTGAAAGCATGCAAATATTATAGGTTTTGAAAAAAAAACTACAATAATGAAAATACATACAATGGACACAAATAATGGTATAAAGGAATACATGAAACTAGAGGTTACAATAGGTAAAAAGAAATAAGTAAATCAAGGCATAGCAGAGACTAATTTGAAAAAAAAAGATAAGAAAATAATGTTTTGAAGACAAACACGTGAAGATCAACATCATTATTATCTATTTGTTCCGTCCATTAGATCTGCAAATTTAAAGAATTGAAACCCATTAGAACTGCTTGTCAATAACAGGTTAAGTTAGGAAAAGAAATATATATTACCACTTCCATAATAAACTCATCATTTGAATCAATCCAATCAGAAAACATGGTTATCTGCTGCTCTTGTGGATCAATCACTTCATAATCATTCATGTCAGTCATTTCATTCCAGCCAAAAAAGGTGGTAATCTGCCGATCCTTTGCAGCACTCTCATTTGGTTCAACTTTAATCCCAGCTAACGACAAAGAGTTAGTGGCAATTTTGGTTAGACCTCTGGATGGCATATATTTAGTGGTTGGCACCTGAACAATGTCCATGGTTTCAGTGGTCAGTGATCCAACTCTTTTTTTTTTGAAAACCTAGGAGAACCCGATGGACCGGTAAACTCCTAAGGAGGATATAGTAAAGTCATACGCTGATGATCCTACCTCTTTTACTTATATATTAGCAACCTTATTTTTTTTCATTTGCGTCAATTGAATTTCCTTACTTGATTCCAACCTAACTACAGTTGATGATTCGGTAGTTTTTGATAGGTTGGATTCTTCCCACTTCGCTACTGTTCTTTTCTATAAATAACACAAAAATTACATAGAAAATAGTGCATGACAATAATTGAAAGGTTAAACAAAGTTTTAGATATAAGGATACACATTTTATATTGACAGTATCTCTCTGTAACCCTTAAAGTCAAGTTATAAGATGAAAATAAAACATTAGCACGTTAGCATAATATGATACATACTGGTTATAACAGTTGGAAAAAAAAAAATTCATATACAGGATAGAGAGAAGAAAACATGAAACAAAGATAAGATACACGTATTGGTTCTAACATTTTGACAAACAATCCACATGCAAGATAGTGAAAAGAGAAAAAAGAGTAAATTTGGATAAATTCATATCAGCGTGTTGTATGAGAAGAAAAATATAGAGGAAGAAGGGAAAAGAAAGCATGAAAGGGAAAAAATACGTACAATTAATTAGAAAAATGATTGCCTACGAATTGAGAAGATTCAGAAAGGAAAAATAGAAGATGATAAAGTGGGTAGACGTGTGCTGAAACGTGATTTGTGAAAGTAGTGGGAACTGCGTGTTTCCAACAAATTGTGGCAATCCCAACTCAGCATATCTATTAACTATGCAGCCGTTCGATGTCTTACTCTGAAAATAAATCTCATTCGCTCTTTGTCTTTTGTTTATCTACCAAGGAATTTTATTATATAGACTAGTATGTTGCCCGTTTCGATGGCATGGGTTCAATTTTTGCTTGACATTACTTACAATATGATGAGTTAG
Source organism: Allium cepa (assembly GCA_030765085.1). NCBI lineage: Eukaryota > Viridiplantae > Streptophyta > Magnoliopsida > Asparagales > Amaryllidaceae > Allium > Allium cepa. Next base: position 623,760,013 of record CM060942.1, read on the forward strand.
ATATGTACAATTTGATTGGTGTTAAATTTATCCACAATTTGCTCAATGGTAAATTTAATCAACGTTTCAAGATTGGATTTTTTTCATATATACGTCCCACTTAAAAGCTATGTTAAATTTTTAAGGAAGTGAGTTTAAAAGTTGAAAACTGTAGTTGTATGGAGGGAACATACAACGTAAGTAAGGTAATTCATTGGAAAAGTTTACTGCTAATTAACGATTAACTATTTTTTTAATTACTTATTATTACAAAAGAAAATTGTAACAACCAGATATTTTTAGTCATTCACATCCAAACATGCCGGACTTGAATTTCTTAAAATATCGCATTGTAAATAAATTTGGAGCAAAGGAAATACAATCACAGAATCACAGACACAGAAATATCAGAATAACTCACAGCGAGATATAAAATACATAGTAGTTCATGAAGCTACTATGGCAGAGTCTTAAACCAAATACATGATACAGTCTAAAAACAACATAATAGAAACCCAAAATACATAGAAGTTCACTAATACATGAGATAAACTAGAATAGCTGAAACAGAAAGTAGATATAAATGTAGATAAGCAGAAACTCCAGCAAAGACCAGCTCCAAAAGGAGAATCCAAAGCTGTGAATACTCAGGCTGACCCGAGCGTAAAGTAAAACACAAAACACTTGAGTCAGGACAATATATACTTATATAATGTAAACCAACTCAAGTGAACTGTAGTAGAAATGCACAATAACTCAAAGGATTCTTGGGATCGCTCATCCTTTAAGAATCAGTTAAACTATAAATTAAATACATCATGTGGTTAAAATTTCAAAATGGTATTTTATACTTCAAAATGAAATATCATTTCAAAATTCAATATCATTCAAAATCCATTTCAAAAGATCAAAATATCATATTTTCCAAACCACATTCATTTTTATTTAATTTAAAAACCATTACAAAACACATTTCAAAATAGTTTATATTTCGAAACAAATTACTTCATTTTAAATCATAAAATAAAGTTATTATATTTAATAATTAAATTATTAAATTTCTAAAATTTTAGTCTTTCGAAATTCATTTATTCACTTAGTTTATTAAAACAGATGAAAATTCAACTTTCGCAGCATTTAGAAATTGCTACAGAAAGTTACATTCAAAACAGTTCAATTTAACAAAAGATAGCATTTAAAAATGCTGTAATAGGGTTACATTAGTTTCAAATAAAACTTAGTTAAATTCAACAATTATAACATTTACAAAAATGCTATAATAGCCTTTAATTAAACTTAGCCATTTAGTTCATTATTATCAACTACAGCATTTACAAATGCTGTATTATCATTTACATTAGAATTAATAGCATTTCAGAAATGCAGTTAATTAACTTCAAATATTCAGTATAATTTCACAAACAATTATATTTTTATTTAAATCATTTTTAACTTATAAAATCATATAATTTCTCTTTTAAAACAATCATTCAAATACCCTTATATTCATGATTTTACAAAGTTAAATCTCCATTCAAAAATCAAAATTTAATAATAATTCACTTATTAAATTCCAATATTAAATTTTAAATTCATTAAATTAAATTTAAATTAACACTTAAGTTTAAAATTTTCAAATATAACTTAATTTCATTTTTATTTACTTAACTTAAAATTCACTTTTAAGCCAAATTCACAAATTTCCAATTTTAGTTATATTTCAAAATTTCAACTTAAATATTCATTCATTTCACATTTTAACTTTATTCAAAAATCATTGATATATTATAAGATCATTTTAAATTCATTTAATTCAAAATATCATAAATTTATCATATTTTCATATTTAATTTAAGGGGTTTTTAGGCTAAAGGAAAAAGTTAGAGAAAAATTTAGTTTCAGGGACAAGAAGTTTGTTTTTTAGGCTGAATGACACTTTTTAGTGTAAATCACAGAATGATAGTTGTAACTATCATTTTCAGTTTACACTAAAAAGTGTCCTTCAGGCTAAAAAGCAAACTTGTTGTCCCTTAGACTAAAGTTTTTTGCAACTTCTTCTTTGTGCCTATTTACCTGTTAATTTAAATTCCATTTATCACCAAATTATAATTTCCAAAATAACTTACATTTTAGATTTTCTAACTTTACCATTTATTTGTTTCACTTGTAAATTTTCAGAAAATCAATAATGCTTTACAAAAATCATTTTTAATCAAATTTAAATCAAAATATTATAATATTTTCATTTCTAAAATATTTTAAATTTTTTAGAAAAACATATTTTAACAACGGGTCTGTATTTCATTTTCTAGCCTAGGTAAAGTGATACGGGTAATATATTATTTCAATCTGTAATTTACAAAGAAAACCCAAGTTTGATCACTTCAAACCCGCAGTCCTAAGTAAATGAAAATAATTGAAAATCATTTAGGCCTGTCATTTCAGCTCACAATGATTTTCTTCTATTCTAAAGTCCGCTTGGGTATGTATCATTTCAACCCATAGTGATTCTAATCTAAAGGGAACTTGCAGTGTGATAAACTGATAAAAATAACAAAACAGCATAATATAATAGTAACAGATGTTATAACAGGTGTTTAAGCATGGGTGAACATCATATAATCATAATATTGTAGGCGTAACAAGATAATGCATTTTACAGATTCAAAAGGGGTCAATTTACTCGTTATATATGTACATATTGTCTGGTGAGAATAACTCACTTGTCAAAAGCTGGAGATGGCTACAAAAGCAAACAATACAGACAATTCGAAGGCACGACAATACGAAAATGACTTGAGAGTGGATAGCCAAAGCAATATGCCTTGATAATATATACACAAAACAATACAATAATACATAAGTTACAACACAAATTTATCGTCAAATAACATAAGAAATCTACACCGAAAACAACAACAAATGACTTGCACTTTCTCTCTACCTCATGTTCTTCAGTTATGCAGGTGTTTGCTCGGCTAAGGAATGTTATAGGGTCTAGTTTGGGTTTGCAAGTGATCGGCCAACATAGGTTTGAATGTGGTGAAGATCTAGGTGCAACAAGCTATAACTGCAAAGCAACTATACATCATCTCAGGCTAATAATGGGCTCGACCAGAGGCTATGTGGCACGGCCAGTGGGCCCAGGTGGTGGTGGGTGATGTGGAAGAGGGTGGAGGTCAGAGCTGGTGGTGGTGGTGGAAGTGGCTACTAGAGGTGGTTGTGGGTGATGGTACCAAGGTTGGCTCGGTTTGCAATGTTAGGTGATGTATTTGTGGAATTTTATGGCGATGCTTGCTATGGAGGGGCTCGGCCTGGGCTATAGATGGACTGGAGTGGTGGTTGATCAGGCTAGGAGGCGGCGGAGGTCGGCCAAGGGCTGGAGGGGAGTTAGCCGATCCAAACAAGGTGAAGAACAAGTGCAATTTCAAGGTAGAAAACACGAAAACAAGGAAAAAGAAGAAGAGATCTCACCAAAACTTTGATCGAAAGTGGTGTGGCTATGATTTTTTTTGTTTGAGGAAGTTGTTCACGTGAAAAATGAAGATGAGGTTGAAGAGAAAAAGAAGTATACGGCCAAAATGAATGAGATGTAGGTTGGAAAATGAAGAGGCGGAATGTAAAAGGACTTCGGAAGATTAAGAGTTTAAACCTTTCAAATTTCCATCAATTTATTTAAATTTATAAATACATAAAAGGCTGAAAATAAAGAATAAATAAACTCAGAAATAAAGTAAATTAATAAATAAAATAAATTAATTTTAAACTAATTTAAATAAATGAAGAAAATAGCAATATATACAAAACTAGGCTTAATAAATTGAAATAAATTTCAATAAACTTTAGAAAAATTATATTATTGCTTTAAAAATATTAAAAGACAAAAATATACTTAAAATAAAATATTAACACATCTTAAAATAAAATATGATAAAGAAAGTATAATTTATATAATTTAAAATAAAAAAATAGCCAGATAACTCAATTTGTACTCAATATTGAAATATACATAACTTTCACAATTTAACCCTGTTTCCAACGAAACGAAAAGCAGTAGTCATGTTATTAAATCTATTTTCATACTAAAATGTAAAATTTAAGAATTTAAATATTTAAATTTAAAATTTAAAAGTCAAAGTTGTAGGATCTAGATTAACCCTAGAGGGAGGGGGTGAATAGGGTTATAACAAATTTTCTCGGTTTCAACACAGAAACAAACTGCAGAAACAAATATGCTGAAGAGTAAATCACAAACAAAATTTATCCAGCTTCGGCAACCCCTTGCCTACTGCTGCATTCCCAGATTTTTATTAGAATTAAACAGTATTCCGCTTACAAACACTCTACTAGACTCGCAAACCCTTTTGCTCCCGCTCACAAACACTCTCATAGACTCGCACACCCTGCTCCGCCTATAGAGTTTCGCTCACTCGCAAACTCTGCTCCGCCTATAGAGTTTTGCAAACTCGCACACCCTTCTCACTGAACTAATTCTAACTAGACAATCTGACACTACCTACAACCTAGGTGGTGATTTACAAATTCTTTGACTCGAAAAGAAAAACAGACTTCAAAAATAAATGCAGGAGCAAAAATTAAAATACAAACTTGAATGCATAATTTTTGCTCAAATTAAAAATTAAACCCTATTGAAAATTAAACTAAAGCCCTCTAAAATAAAAATAAATTAAATCCCCTTTTTAACAAACAAGGCCGGCCCCTTGTTCTTTAACCCGATCCACTTCTATTCTTTGACCCGTTCCTTCTTTTGACTCGTGAAGAAAAATGGAGGCTCTGTCAATTTAGGGGTTTTGTTCCCTTGTGAAAATTAGGGCTTTGTTTCCTCGTTCGATCTGATTTGTGTTGCTCTTGCCCGCTACTTCTGATGATCAATTGTCTTGTTTGCGTTGCTCTTGCTTCTCTGATAATCGATTGTGAAATTAGAGCTTCTGGAATTCGGCTTCAATTTGGTATGTAACTTTCCTTTTTGCTTTTCTGGATTGAATGCTTGAATTCGATTGTTGCTCTGCTTGCCGATGATGAACTTGGGTTTTTGTTTGAATTTGATTCGATTTTTCCCCCCTGTCCGATGATGGTTTGGGTGATGTATTTATATGAATTCTGAGACCATTGAATTTGTTCGTATTCATTTGATACTTTCCAAATTTTTTTCTTTCCTGAAATATCTTCAACTTGATGCGAACGGCTTTAGCTTGAGAACGTTCGATTGCGTTGATTGATACGGCAAAAACTTTCTCTTTTACTTTCTGACTTTTTCAAAAATTCATACCTGAATTTTGACTTTCCTGTTTTCGGCAATTTCCATTTTTGTACTGCGTTGATTTCTTTCATGGTCATCTAATTTTGTGACTGTGTCTCCATGACTTTCCATTACAATTGCGTTGCGAATATTCCTGTAACATGGTCGTGGTTCATCTTGTAGTCTTCTTCTATTGTATACATGTTCACTGCAGTTTCCTCACTGATGCATTTGGACTTGATTGTGTTGATCCAATGCATTGTTTCATTTCTTCAAATCTATCCGTCGAACTTGCTTTATATCATTGTGCATTGTTGTACTTGTGACATCCATGTTGCAACTAGTTTGTGTTGTTTCTGTATATTTGCAGTAGTCTTCATTGCACATGTATCTGCTGATGTTGTCTCTTTGATATTTGCACTCTGTCTACTGCATAGTGGTCTCTGAGTTGCTGTGTTGATCACTGATTGTGCATTTGTGGTATGGTTTCACTTGGGCTTGTAGTTGATGTTTATAATTGTTCAATCTGGTACTTGCATGCATTGCGGTTTATATGAACTTGGTCTCTGTAGTTGTACTCTGGTTGCTGCAGTATTCATGGTGTTGGCAATTTTGTTCTGGTCATTGCTTGGTTTCTGTTCTTTGTTGGAGTTGGTCTGACTTGAGCTTTCATTGTTGAGTTTATTGTTGTGTTGCTTCATGTAGTCAATGAACATTTGTGGATGAACTATGTACATTTGCCTGAGTTTGTTTACTTGGTGGCTTTGAGCATTTTTACTTTATGTTGCAGCTGGTCTTTGCATTGCTGTGCATACTTGTATTTATGTGCCACTGTTTGGTTGATGTGCATGTGCTTGTATTTCCAATGTGCACTTATTTGTACTGTCATTTTGCTGGAATGACTTCGACATTGTTTTGATGCTCTGTTTTTGACTTGTGAATTGCCCTGTGTTGAATCCAGTTTTTCAAAAACTCGGGTTTGACCTTGTGCTTGTGTCGTGATTTTAAATATATTGCACGTGAGTTGAACCCGGCTTTTCATTTGGGTTTGACCTGTGCTCACCTGTCCCTGTAGCATTATCAAGTGTATACCGATGTGCACGGCCTTGTGGCATATACAGTGATACATTGTGCATGTCACACCGTTCGTGTGTGATGAATTCAAATGTGAATGATAACGAACAACCCAAATAACTGAGGCAAATAATATTTTCAAAAATCATATTTCATTTTAAATTGCAAAAATATTTCATTTTCAATTCTACCGCGTTAGTGAATATTTTTGTAGATTGTTCAGATGCTGGATTCAAACTGGAATGCAGTTGAAGACAAAATATGAGTGTGAGTGATATGTAGTGAGGTTATTAATGTAAAAACAATTGTGATGTAATCAAAATTGTATATGTATAGTGAGAGCTTGAATTTGTACTATTCAAGATTGTAATAAATATTTGTTTGAATAAAATTTTTGTTTGAATTCAAATTCTGTGTAACTTGTTCTGTTTGAATTCAAATTCTGTGTTATTTTATTCAACAAATATTTATTTAATCTATGAAAAACAAAATAGTACATTACCAAATACATTTAAATGAATGTATATATGTTTATTATCATCAAACAAAAATCATATAAGCGCAAAGCGCATATTCATACAATCTCCCCCTTTTGATGATAACAAACATATATTTAAGATTTTGACTGAGTTAAATGTATTTGCTCAATGGTATCCACTAATTGCTCCCCCTATTTAAATGCTTCCTCTCTACATGATGCTCCCCCTACATATATGCATACAAATAGAAATATATACAAATGAGCCTAGATGCAAATGGAAAATTATTTGACCTTTGCTTGATTCTATTTGACAAAATCTTAAATTTTCTCTCCCCCTTTTGTTATCGGCAAAAGAATAATAGTGTTAGAGAAAAATAGAGATTAAGTGATCAATATTAATCCAACATTAAACTCAAATTGAATATAAATATTAAACTTCAATAAAAATCAAATAAAAACCATAACTACTCTTGTTAGGCACATATTCCACTTTTAGAAATGATGCAAATGATGTTCTCATATAAAATCATACAATCGTATCAACTTGTGGTACATTTATATCAGGAATTTGAATATCTACTAATCATGCATAACCGTTAGGAATTTTAAATGAGATTAGTAGTATTCCAATTTAATTTTAAAAATGAATTCAAGTATCTTCTAACCACGCATGACCGTGAGGACTTTTAAATGGGATTAGAATCAGCTTGTCTATTTAATCAATTAATTTTAATATGCGTTCCATACATGCATAACCGTAAGGACTTTTAAATGAGCATGGAAGCACATAATCAAAAATCCAAGTAATTCACCATGCATAACCGTGAGGACTTTTAAATGAGAGTGAATACTTTGGATATTTATTTATTTTTTAAAAAAATGTGAAATGAAAAACAAATGATCCCTGATTATAGTAACACATATCGACAAACTATATTTAAGTTTTGATAAACAATGGTCGATAGAAATATGATAGATATATGAACGATCATGGAATCTTTACCCAACAAAAAGTTTTATAACCCTTGTTTAAATTCCTAAAGAAATTTTCCAAATATATTCTCTTGAGTAATGTATGTTAATTATCAACACTTATCATCTTTTCAATCACTATTTATCTTTTCGATAATCAGCAGGGAGTCGGATTAGTCAAAATTTGTCATTTAAAATCAAATAAAAATGACTAATCTGAAAATATGGTCAAACAATTATTTTCTCGAAGGGGTTATATGAGAAAATTTTCTGCTATTTGAAAATTATGAAAAATATGCAGATATTTTCTTTGAAAAACGATGCAGTTACTAAATGTTTCAAACATCACGTTCAACTAGTAATTTTTCTATCAACTAGATTACCAGTGTAATCTGCATCTGAGTTTCTCTTTCAATCCAAAATATCACTAACTAAAATTGATAATCCAGACAATGAAATGTGCATCAAAAATTTCAAACTCAATTTTAACAACAATTTAAATGACATTCTTTGAATTTGAATTGAAGCCATGTAAACAATCAGAAACTGAGAATATAGAGTTAGTCGAATTATGACCAAATGTATCCAACAAAACACAATGTTTAATCCAAACAAATATGTATGAAGTAATTCAAAGAATGGTGTTTTTGGCATCGGTATAATTGGCTAATTATGTAGATCAAGTCAGAATCAAAAAATCATCATCTCTTTTCAACATCTCAATAGTGGCTGATTTCATTCAGAATACTGTGCAGATTATCACATTTAATTTATCGATCAAATAAATATACCTTTACCTGTTTTACCTTTACGATAATTTTTTGTGGTTGCCCATTGTGATTCTGTCACCTTTATACTAGGCTAAGGAACTTTGCTTTGTTGCCCGTTGTGTTTCTGGAACAGCCAAAATCCAGAGAACATCGTAGTTGTTCCTTAGCCTGCCACCATACCTACACGATGAAAGATTTTTGTGACCTATTTGTTTTTATAGGTCCATGATTGTTAGTGGCAGAATATTTGTGAATAAACAAACCCTTTGGAACCCAAACTTGATTAGTCCTTTCATTTTTGTTCCAATAGACATGAAATTTGTTTGTAGAATTCTTAGGAACCCAAACTTGTATAAATTTTGTGTTCTTGTTCCTATGACTACAATTTTCAACACGATGTCCAATTATTTCACATCTATCAAAGACACTCTTACTTATTGCATTATCCTCAACTTGTGTTTTCCCAAAACTTAGTCCTTTTCTGTTGTTAGCAAGAATTTGATTTCCCAATAGCATGTTGAAAGATTTTTCGCCTCTTGAAAAGTTATTCAAAGATTTCTCAAGATTTTGGGCTTTGCTTTTTAGTGTTATGTTTTCAGTGACAAGTGAGGTGCATCGATTTATAAAATCCTTTTTCCTAATGTCGATGGTTTCCTTACGATTCAAGTTTTCTTTCTCAAGATTCTCAGAGTTATTCTTAAGTCTTGTCAATTCTAAATCTAAAATTTTATATTTTTTACATTCTAGGTTTTGAATATTTTCAAGTTCAGTTTCTAACCTAAAATTTTCACGAGCAAGTTCTCTCCTATCAAATTTCAGTTTTTCAATTTTAGATTCAAGAGAATCAACTACTTTAGTGAGATCAAGACACATAAAAACAAGGTCTCTATAGGAATAGTTACCTTCCTCACTAGATTCCTCTGAGCTTGTTTCTGAATCTGATTTCGCCATAAGACACAAGTTAGCCTCCTCTGAGCTGCTATCCGAAACTTCCTCTCCTTCTTCATCATCCCAAGTCGCTGCAAAAGCCTTCTTCTTCTTTTTCTTTCCTTTGTTGTTTTTGAGAAGTGGGCATTCTTGTTTGAAGTGGCCAGGCTTGTTGCAGTTATAGCACGTCAATTCATTATCGGAATTGTTAGACTCTCTTGACCTATTACCAGTAGTTTTCTTCTTGCGTGGCTTGAATCTTGACCATTTTCTAAGATTATTGACAGCCATTGCAAGCTCTTCAATTGGATCTTCTTCATCTTCATCGCTCTCTTCTTTGCTCTTTAAGGCAATCGTCTTCTTCTTTGGTTCGGTGTTGTTTCGTTCCTCCTTTGCTTTTAGTTCAAGCTCATATGTCATCAAGTTACCAATCAATTCTTCCATACTTAGTTTACTCAGATCTTTCGATTCTTGGATTGCCGTGATTTTTGCCTCAAAGTTCATCGGTAAGACTCGTGGCACCTTCCTCACAAGCTCTACCTCAGTGAGTACCTTCCCAAGCGCTCTAGCGTTGTATACCAAAGTTGAAAAGCGTCCAAACATGTCCTTTATGCTCTCGCCTTTGTCCATCACAAAGTTCTCGTATTCATTGCTGAATAGGGCTAGACGAGACTCCTTGACTTGAGAAGTTCCTTCATGTGTCACCTCCAAGGTATGCCAAATTTCCCGTGCAGTTTTACAATGAGAAATTCTATTAAATTCATTCTTATCAAGAGCACAGATCAAAGCATTCATGGCTTTAGCATTTGTGGTTTTTAATTTCTTATCGTTAGCATCCCACCTATCCCTAGGTTTAGGAATCTCAGTATCACCAACGGTTATAGTGGGAGATTTATAGCCAGTTTCAATAACATCCCAAACATCATAATCAACAGAACTAAGATATATACCCATCCTAACTTTCCAATAAGCATAATCATTCCCGTTAAACATGGGTGGCCTAACAATAGATTGCCCCTCAGAAAAAGCATTATTTGATGAGTTCATGACTCTAGAGTTAAAGAAAAAAACCGTGCTCTGATACCACTTGTAGGATCTAGATTAATCCTAGAGGGGGGTGAATAGGGTTATAGCAAATTTTCTCGGTTTCAACACAGAAACAAACTGCAGAAATAAATATGCTGAAAAGTAAATCGCACATAAAATTTACCCAGTTTCGGCAACCCCTGCCTACTGCTGCATTCCCAGATTTCTATTAGAATTAAACAGTATCCCGCTTACAAACACTCTACTAGACTCGCAAACCCTTTTGCTCCCACTCACAAACACTCATATAGACTCGCACACCCTGCTCCGCCTATAGAGTTTCGCTCACTCGCAAACTCTGCTCCGCCTATAGAGTTTTGCAAACTCGCACACCCTGCTCACTGAACTAATTCTAACTAGACAATCTGACACTACCTACAACCTAGGTGGTGATTTACAAATTACATTTAAATGAATATATATGTTTATTATCATCAAACAAAAACATATAAGCGCATATTCATACAAAAGTTTGACCAATTTGACCAGAAATCCACTTTTCAGTAAAATATCCAATTTATACAAGTTGGAATTATAATTCACATAATAATCAAAGTCTATATTTAAAAATGAAATGTTTGAAATGAAACAAGTTTAAATAAATTTCAAAATGAAATAAAGTCAAAATCAAAATTTACATAAAAATCAAGGGTTGTTACACTCTCTCCACTCAAATCTTTTCGTCCTCGAAAAGGAAGAAAGCGGAGAAACAACTAGAAAGAACAATAGGTTGGAAGACATCCCAAAAGAAGGTAGGGAGAAAGTAGCTAGGAGGGAAAGTAGGTTGAAAGACAAGGATGAACCATTATTTAAACCATTATACATTTCAATTTCAATTTTTTTTATAGTACGATGAATAGTCATTTGATTCAAATCTGATGGTTCAAAGTAAACAATATTTACAACATTTTAAATTTTTAGAAGGGAAAATAACTGATCAAAATATTCTTTATGTAGTACTTTACCAAGATACTTTTATAAAAATAGTTTTAAAACTCGATGTCTTAACAAGTTTACTTTCGTTCCTGCAGACTCTGGCCATACGTTGATCAGGCGCAATGCTAGAATTCTCCAGGTACGTGGTAGACTTGTTTCAACACCCAGTGAAAATACTGGAAAACACTTTTAAAAACAAATATGGAAAGTAAAATCCAAACAAATCAACCAAACCAAAACAGTTGTCTAACCATGGATCGTAAATACACAATGGTTACGCCTGGATCCCCTAGGAAACAATCTGTATCCGTAAGCTTTCTCAGCCCTGCGAGTTATGCCATGATGACTAGTAGAGTGCAGGATACACAATGGTTACGCCTGGATCCTCCAGAAAACAATCCATACCCCTAGGCTGTCTCAGCCAGGCAGTTTCGCTACTAATGCGACCTACATAGAGTGCAGGATACACAATGGTTACGCCTGGATCCCCCAGGAAACAATCTGTACCCCCAGGCCAGCTCAGCCAGGCAGTTGCGCTATGCAGTCGCTCGAAGAAAAATCGATGGACACTCGAGTATCATATCCGGAAAACCCATATCAGAGAGAGAATAATATCGATAGAATGAATCCACAGTGTGGCCATAAAGCGGATATCAAGCAGAAGGCACTTTTCATATCTTTACTTCGAAAATATGTATCATATAGTACCTTTCAAAATCACTTTCAAATATTATACTTATATAAAGTCCATTAGATATAAGATTTCATTTCAAGTCGAATACTTTTCAAAATCAATAGTATGTCAAATCACACTTATAGAGACTTTGATTATATAAGATTTCACTTTACAAATTGAGTACCTTTTCGAATCAACAGTTTCAAATCAATTTCATACTTATACAAATCTTTTGATATAAGTTCAATAACTCCCAAATCAAGTATTTAGTAAATCAAGGTTCTCAATTTCAAACTATTTTAATATCAATTCAGCTTCAAAATCATATATGATTTCACCAAATCATTTCTTCCAAATTACATAAATTTAGTTTCAAAGTTTCTCAAACAATAGATTTAGAAAATAATCCAAATTTCCAAATCAACAAAATTTAGGTCAAACAAATTCATTTCCATTTCAAACATATATTCACTTCAAAACTCATAATACTTTCAAAGTTATAAATCTTCCGAAACCAAAATACTTGAAATCATTACACTTTGAAAAATCATAACATTTCGAAATCATACATTTGAAATCATAAAACATTCCTTTAGTTCTTTACATTTCATAAATTTATTCAATTAAACCCAAATCTAAAATTTCCTATTTTAATTCAATTCAAACAATTAGTTTCAATTTAATTTAGTTTTCCAACAAAACCATTTCAAATATTATCAAATTTCAAATATAGGTTTGATTTACAAAATAAACTATCCGACCTTAAATATGTTTCAAGACTTAAATATACCATATTTCAAAACTAAATTTTATAATTCCATATATCTTAAATTTTACTTCATTATTACTTACATATGTCATCATTTCGCAACATTACATCTGACCGCTCGCTTGGTCACACTAGTTCGCTTTCGAACTAGTATTGTCCATTCGACTTCCCTAATGCAGACTTCAATATGGTTTCTCGACTAGAAGCCATCAATCTCCTTGCATAGCCATATACTATGGTAGAGAATTCTAGAATCAAGCCAAAAATCCATATCAAATATTCGCCATCAAGAATCAAATGAAAAATCCTAACACGAAATGGTGTAATTCGCCTCGAACTTGTGTACTCAAACTCGGATCAAATTAATTATGCGAATAAAACAGCATACGTACAACTCATGTATCTATTCCAACTTGTTAAATATATAGTTTCATAAAGATGTTATCAAGTTAAAACATTTAAAACCAAATTTTTCTCAAACATTTGAAGACTAATTTTTTTTTCTCAAAACATTCCGAAACTGATGTTACTTCATTCTTACTTAGTTTTGAATTCATTTCATAAATCTTAATATTTTATATAAACTCAAATTACAAGTAAACCAAATATCCTTTCATAAAAATATAAACTTCAAATATTCATTTATCAAAATCAATTATCATTTCAAATTCACATTCTTTATCAAAATAAAGATTAAATCATACTACTTTATACTTTAAATCATACAAGACTAAACTTATATTCTTTACCAAATACCTTATACCTTTCAAAATTTCTTGGCTTTGAAAAGTTAACCTTGATTTGGAAGTGCTCGAACCTACAAAATAGTCGAAGAAATCATATTTTCAATCAAAGAGTTGGAAATCAACACTAAATCAGTAAATCAATTTCAAAAGTTAGGTTTCAAATCCGAAACTCGAGGATTGAACATTGGCTTACTTCAAATCTTTCCAAATATATATATATACAGATCCGTCTTTCGAATATCAAACCATACTTCAAAATCTGAAATCAAAATTGATTTCACAAAATCACTCGCATAGCAAAGCTACTAGAGTGGCCTCTCCCCCACTCAGAAACTCGAAAATCAAAGTCGATGATGCATGCATTCATCACCGAATTTATTTTCCAGCGACATAAGTGGGTTCTGGTCTTTTATTTTCTTGAAACTTCTTTGAAATCTCTTCGAAATCATTGGAATTCATTCGAATACATTTGAAACATTTCTTATTCATAAAATATCTTTAAATCATATTATTATTATATATTTTTCAAATCTTAAAACCGACTTCAAAACACTAGAGTTCAATTCCTCGAAATTTAAATTCAAAACCTTTCAGTTATAAATCATTTTTTTATATAAGTCAAGTTCTTATAAAATTTTCAAAATTTTCAAATCCTTTCAAAGTTTCAAATTTCCTTTTTCAAAAGATATAAAAATCCTTATTGAAAACATTTCACTTATATATATAAAATAGGGTCATCCTTATCAAAATAATAATTTTGATGTATGCACAATTTCAAAATACAACCAAAAACAAATTTCCAAGGGATGATTCAAGGATGAATTTCCAGCAAACAGATATTCAAATTTATAGGAACTCTAATCAAATAGAATTCTGATTTGAAGATAAGCTTGAACGAAGATGAGATAATTTGATTACCAAGTAGAAGATGGATAAGCCTATATAAATCGCGGACGGCCTTAACTGGTCAACCATGACTTCGGGAATATATCTAATGCGGAAATCTAAGGCAAACCGACCTTCGATTGCCAGAGATAGAATCTGGGTAGAGCAGGAGATAGATAGTATCATAAATCGAGGATATAGAAATCTCTGGTGAATCAATGCCAAATATAAGGGAGTTTCATCCCTTTACAAATCATTCAAAGATTGGCGAAATCACCAATCTTTATAGAGGTCATTCCAAAGTGGAATTATGGAATGCCCTAAAATCATAAGGGTAAAATAGGGAAGACAAGACTGGATTTCAGAACAAGTGGGAGCATTCCAAAGTTCAAGAAATCCTAGTCGATAAGAATCCTAACCAAGAGATTTCTAACAAGGTGGATTCAGAAGTTTAGAAAATCTTGGTTTCAAAATAAGAAAATTTTTATACCAAAAATAATCTTTGGAAATACTTTAAAATCTTTTGGAAATCATTTTATACTTCGAAAATACGTTCTCTCACAAAGAAAGGATTCTGAGATTGATTTCACTCATTTTAGGGTATTTCTACCCTATCTCTAATGAGTTTTCGCTCCACAGGCTAAGGTTTGCCTAAAACCGAAGCTATGATACCAACTGTAACAACCAGATATTTTCAGCCATTCACATCCACACATGCCGGACTTGAATTGCTCAAAATATCACATTGTAAATAAATTTAGAGCAAATGAAATACAATCACAGAATCACAGACACAAAAATATCAGAATAACTCGCAGCAGAATATAAAATACATAGTAGTTCATGAAGCTACTACGGCAGAGTCTCAAACCAAATACATAATATAGTCTGAAAACAACATAATAGAAATCCCAAATACATGGAAGTTCACTAATACATGAGATAAACTAGAACAACTGAAACAGAAAGTAGACATAAATGTAGATAAGCAGAAACTCCAGCAAAGACCAGCTCTAGAAAGAGAATCCAAAGCTATGAATACTCAAGCTGACCCGAGCGTAAAGTAAAACACAAAACACTCGAGTTAGGACAATATATACTTATATAATGTAAACCAACTCAAGTGAACTGTGGTAGAAATGCACAATAACTCAAAGGATTCTTGGGATCGCCCATCCTTTAAGAATCAGTTAAACTATAAATTAAATACATCCCGTGGTTAAAATTTCAAAATGGTATTTTATACTTCAAAATGAAATATCATTTCAAAATTCAATATCATTCAAAATCCATTTCAAAATATCAAAATATCATATTTTCCAAACCACATTCATTTTTATTTAATTTAAATACCATTACAAAACACATTTCAAAATAGTTTATATTTCGAAACAAATTACTTCATTTTGAATCATAAAATGAAGTTATTATATTTAATAATTAAATTATTAAATTTCTAAAATTTTAGTCTTTCAAAATTAATTTATTCACTTAATTTATTAAAACAGATGAAAATTCAACTTTCGCAGCATTTAGAAATTGCTACAGAAAGTTACATTCAAAACAGTTCAATTTAACAAAAGATAGCATTTAAAAATGTTGTAATAGGGTTACATTAGTTTCAAATAAAACTTAGTTAAATTCAACAATTATAACATTTACAAAAATGCTATAATAGCCTTTAATTAAACTTAGCCATTTAGTTCATTATTATCAACTACAGCATTTACAAATGCTGTATTATCATTTACATTAGAATTAATAGCATTTCAGAAATGCAGTTAATTAACTTCAAATATTCAGTATAATTTCACAAACAATTATATTTTTATTTAAATCATTTTTAACTTATAAAATTATATAATTTTACCTTTAAAACAGTCATTCAAATACCCTTATATTCATGATTTTATAAAGTTAAATCTCCATTCAAAAATCAAAATTTAATAATAATTCACTTATTAAATTCCAACATTAAATTTTAAATTCATTAAATTAAATTTAAATTAACATTTAAGTTTAAAATTTTCAAATATAACTTAATTTCATTTTTATCTACTTAGCTTAAAATTCACCTTTAAGCCAAATTCACAAATTTTCAATTTTAGTTATATTTCAAAATTTCAACTTAAATATTCATTCATTTCACATTTTAACTTTATTCAAGAATCATTGATATATTATAAAATCATTTTAAATTCATTTAATTTAAAATATTATAAATTTATCATATTTTCATATTTAATTTAAATTCCATTTATCACCAAATTATAATTTCCAAAATAACTTACATTTTAGATTTTCTAACTTTACCATTTATTTATTTCACTTATAAATTTTCAGAAAATCAATAATGCTTTAAAAAAATCATTTTTAGTCAAATTTTAATCAAAATATTATAATATTTACATTTCTAAAATATTTTAAAATTTTTAGAAAAACATATTTTAACAACGGGTCTGTATTTCATTTTCTAGCCTAGGTAAAGTGATACGGGTAATATATCATTTCAACCCGTAATTTACAAAGAAAATCCGGGTTTGATCATTTCAAACCCGCAATCCCAAGTAAATGAAAATCATTGAAAATCATTCAGGCCTATCATTTCAGCCCATAATGATTTTCTCCTATTTTAAAGTCCGTTCGGGTATGTATCATTTCAACCCATAGTGATTCTAATCTAAAGGGAACTTGCAGTATGATAAACTGATAAAAATAACAGAATAACATAACATAATAGTAACATATGTTATAACAGGTGTTTAAGCATGGGTGAACATCATATAATCATAATATAGCAGGTGTAATATGATAATGCATTTTACAGATTCAAAATGGGTCAATTTACTAGTTATATATGTACATATTGTCTGGTGAGAATAACTCACTTGTCAAAAGCTGGAGATGGCTACCAAAGCAAGCAATACAGACACTCACGACAATACGGAAATGACTTGAGAATGGAGAGCCAAAGCTATATGCCTTGATAATATATACACAAAACAATACAATAATACATAAGTTACAACACAAATTTATCGTCAAATAACATAAGAAAACTATACCCAAAACAACAACAAATGACTTGCACTTGCTCTCTACCTCATGTACTTCAGTTATGCAGCTGTTAGCTCGGCCAAGGAATGTTATAGGGTCTGGTTTGGGTTTGCAAGCGGTCGGCCAACATAGGCTTGAATGTGGTGAAGATCTAGGTGCAATAAGCTATAAGTACAAGGCAACCATACATCATCTCAAGCTAATAATGGGCTCGACTAGAGGCTAGGTGGCACGGCCAGTGGGTCCAGGTGGTGTGGGTGACGTGGCAGAGGGTGGAGGTCAGGTCAGAGCTGGTGGTGGTGGTGGCAGTGGCGGCTAGAGGTGGTTGTGGGTGATGGTACCAAGGTTGGCTCGGTTTGCAATGTTCGGTGATATATTTGTGGAATTTTGTGGTGATGCTTGCTATGGAGGGACTCAGCCTAGGCTATAGATGGACTGGAGTGGTGGTTGATCAGGCTAGGAGGTGGCGGAGGTCGGCCAAGGGCTGGAGGGGTGGTAGCCGATCCAAACAAGGTGAAGAACAAGTGCAATTTCAAGGTAGAAAACACGAAAACAAGGAAAAAGAAAAAAAAGATCTCACCAAAACTTTGATCGAAAGTGGTGTGGCTGTGATTATTTTTGTTTGAGGAAGTTATTCACGTGAAAAATGAAGATGAGGCTGAAGAGAAAAAGAAGTATACGACCAAAATGAATGAGATGTAGGTTGGAAAATGAAGAGGAGGAATGTAAATGGACTTCGAAAGATTAAGAGTTTAAACCTTTCAAATTTCCATCAATTTATTTAAATTTATAAATACATAAAAGGATGAAAATAAAGAGTAAATAAACTCAGAAATAAAGTAAAGAAATAAATAAAGTAAATAAATTTTAAATTAATTTAATTAAATGAAGAAAATAGCAATACATATAAAACTAGGCTTAATAAATTGAAATAAATTTCAATAGACTTTAGAAAAATTATATTATTGCTTTAAAAATATTAAAAGACAAAAATGTACTTAAAATAAAAAATTAACACATACTAAAATAAAATATGATAAAGAAAGTATAATTTATATAATTTAAAATAAAAAAATAGCCAGATAACTCAAATTGTACTCAACATTGGAATGTACATAACTTTCACAATTTAACCCTATTTCCAACAAAATGAAAAAAGTACTTATGTTATTAAATCTATTTTCATACTAAAAGGTAAAATTTAAGAATTAAAATATTTAAATTTAAAATGTAAAAGTCAAAGTTTGACCAATTTGACCAGAAATCCACTTTTCAGTAAAATATCCAATTTATACAAGTTGGAATTATAATTCACATAATAATCAAAGTTTATATTTAAAAATGAAATGTTTGAAATGAAACAAGTTTAAAATAAATTTCAAAATGAAATAAAGTCAAATTAAAATATACATAAAAACCAATGGTTGTTACAAAAATATATTGTTATATAAGAAGATTATTTACTTCATATCCAGCCTCTATCTATGCTCCAATCTAATTCTTTTACCAAATATCATGATACTTTAACTTTGATGCAATTTATTTGGAACTCACCCTTATCCAACAAAAAAGTTCCTTATTACGTTTGAAGTGTACAAAAACTAAAAAGATTACATCTTTATATCTTCCAATACCCTTTGTTTTCCCATTATCCCAATTAGACAATGACATTTTTATCAACATAAGTTAGAACAATCAACAACTAAGTGTGGAGTTAGTTCTAATTAATTATATATCAAAAAGAAGAAAAGTAATTTGGTATTTTCGATTAGTCATAAATGACCAATCCAAAATAGTATATGCTTAGTGTGCAAGGAAAAAACGGAGAAATTATGTTTTTAAATGAAAGACATTTAGTTTTTGTTCCACCTTCAATGCTTTATGTAGTTAGAACATAATTGTCTACATTGCAAATTAAAGGATCATTCTAAACAATTTCTGGTTATTATTACATTAACTATTAAAATTGGTTTTCAATTCAGTAGAACATAACATGTAACAAACATTTAAGCATTAAAATTTGAAGCTGAATCTGCCTTATATAACAAAAAGAAAGCTGAAACGTCATGTTTGCAAGTACTGTTTTTTAGGAACAGTTTTACAAATCCAATTTGATATATTCAAAATCTTAGATGAATTGCTGTTGTTAACAAAACAGTAATAATAAAACCATTAAATAGAGCCGGTGAAATTAAAAATTAGCAATTGAATGCTATGCTACTAAAAATTCTATTCCTAACAAAATCTTTAGGACTTCATCACCTGCCATAAACATAAAAAATCACCAAAAGCATTTTCACCCAAATTTTTAGTAACGGTCTCTCTTTATAAAAAAATCTTTTACTTGCACACATCCACTAAAGAGCAGCACTTAAGGTACATATTATTCTTTTGAATAAATATCGAAAGAAGGCAGAGAAAGCTACCTTGCTGATTGCTACTTTTGTATTGTCATGACTACCATTTAAAATAAATAATAAAGTGCTATGTATACAAAACATTGTATATGGAATATCATATACGGGGTAAATGACGGGCGATTGAAACAAATTTGGAAGTAAAATATGTGGAAATAAGTATTTGGAGAGAAAAACATGTTCTACTTCTCAATCTCATGTACCTCCATGTTCTGTTTATGTTATATCATGTCAGATCAAAGGCCTTGCTCTAAAAATCCTTACAACACATGTTGGATATTAACAAAACTATTGCAAAGTGTAATTATCGTTTATATTATTCAAATAGTAAATTATGAATCGGATAAACAAAAGTAACAATATTTCCGTGGTAAAATAGGTAAATCATATAGGCATATTATTCAACTATTCAAGTTCCAAAACAATAGGTTAAGGTTCTAGATAACACTACTATGTACAATATTGTTACTCCACCGAAGTATTATTCATGCTGAAATAGCAAAATTCATATTTCTGCTTTGCACGTTAAATGAGAAAAATAAGTCACTGCTTATAAATACTGCACTATCCTTGCTTTCGTGGCAAGCATAACGGTCGTAACTTAAATGGTGGTCGGATTGATATACATGAACCATTTATTTCGATCCTACACAATTCCGCCTTATGAACTATTTATGATACCTGTAAATTTATTTCAAATATAAAATGGAAATGCAATATTTAAGAGCTCAGATAAAAGATAACTCATTCTGCTGGCACGGAATTATTATTTTGGAAGCTTACTCAGTTTTACGACAAATATTGCATAAATGCATGAAGATAAAATTTCATCAATCTTATAGGTCACATGTCTATCCCTAAGATATATTTGTAGGAAAATCATAGTTTCTTCTCATATTGGATATATAGACCATAATTTATATGAAGCATTTATTTTGTTAAAATTAGGTAACAGACAATAATTAATTTATGTAAAATGTGTTATCTATCCTATAAGTAAATTTATTTGCTATTGATAATCCAAAAATAATATAAGTGGATACAACTTGATGTTCTATAAAGTATTAATTATTCCCTATGTTCTAGGTTTACCCTAGCAGGTAGCACGTATTTTACCGTGAATGTTCATATAGTACACCTCTTTTAATGTATAAACAACCATAATTGTACTTATTGACATCATACATGCTCTATTACTTGATATAATATTTTCCATGCTTTTTTTCTTTTCAATACATATGTTTATTTCAATATCAATAGGTAGTAGTTTTGCATTGTTTTTTTCAAATGTCGTATAATAATGGATGCACTATATAGATATATAGAACTAACATTGTTCCTGATTTGTTACACTTGAGTCAAGAGAGATAAAAGAGAGATGAGCTGATTTTAGTTTGTGGTAGCTAAAAATGTAGAAGTACTTGTCATAAGCCATGTCATATTGTTATTTATGGTAACCAAATTATTGATAGAACAAGTCATGGAATTGCTAATAAAGGGCAAGGTTTTATCACCATAAACACGAGTGTCCATGTTATAAGAATCCTTAATGTAGAAAAAATAGCTAAACAAATGTGTCAACTAATATTTAAATTTATTTCTTGGTATTCAAATCTCTTCTCATAGTTAGACTAATCACATATGAAAAACAGCTAAAGTATTTGAAAAATATGGCGTGCTGAGGAGATGGGTGAATGTATGGTGCTGTCCTTAAATACTAGAACTATTTTTGGAAATGAATTTATGGTGTACAATTTTTTTTATCATATATGAACTAAAACTAAAGTATTCAAAAAATATGGTATGAAGTCTATATTAAATTTGCATAGATTTAGCAGCAATAGGGAAAAACTAATGTACCAACTAAATAACAATTGGTTTAGTGGTACCCAAATTTCTTCAAAAAATGGAAGCATTGGGGCACATGCATTTAATACAGAAGCAAACGTGTAAAAAGAATTTGAATGTATAAGTGACATAAAGACAAATTTACAGTAGCACGTAAATTATAGTATAGTAGCAGGCAATGTGTATTGTACCACGAAGTCTATACGGTACATTTTTTTTTGATGTATGGATAACCATAACTGTACTTGCTTTAGAAGTTAATATTTATTTTCCTTTCTTTTTTAAGATAGAATCAATTAAATATTAACATGCAGTGGATTGCGTGGTATTGCATGGATTTTCTAAACTTTTCATGTATACAGATAGTAAACTTAATTTGAGAACATACATATTTTGAGCAGAAATGTCACATCATGACAAATACATAACATATGCAAATGTAATAAAGAGGAACAAAAGTAAAAGCATGCAAACATTATAGATTTTGAAAAAAAAACTACATTAATGAAAATACATACAATGAACACAAATAATGCTTTAAAAGGAATACGTGAAACCAGAGGTTACAGTGGGTAAAAAGAAAATAAGTAAATCAAGGCATAACAGAGACTAATTTAAAAAAAAAAAGACGAGAACATAATGTTTTGAAGACAAACACGTGAATATCAACATCATTATTATCTGTTTGTTCCGTCCATTAGATATGCAAATGTGAAGAATTCAAACCCATTAGAACTGCTTGTCAATAATAGGTTAAGTTAGGAAAAGAAATATATATTACCACTGCCATAATGAACTCATCATTTGAATCAATCCAATCAGAAAACATGGTTATCTGCTGCTCTTGTGGATCAATCACTTCATAATCATTCATGTCAGTCATTTCGTTCCAGCCATAAAAAGTGGTAATCTGCTGATCCTGTGGAGCACTCTCATTTGGTTCAACTTTAATCCCAGCAAACGACAAAGAGTTTGTGGCAATTTTGGTTAGACCTCTGGATGTCATAGATTTAGTGGTTGGCACCTGAACAATGTCCATGGTTTCAGTGGTCAGTGATCCAATTTTTTTTTTGAAAATCTAGGAGAACCCGGCGGACCAGCAAACTCTTGAGGAGAATATAGTAATGTCGTCCGCTGATGATCCTACCTCTTTTACTTCTATATTAGCAACCTTATTTTTTTTTCATTTGCGTCAATTGAATATCTTGACTTGATTCCAACCTAACTACAGTTGATGATTCAGTAGTTTTTGATAGGGTGGATTCTTCGCTACTATTCTTTTCTATAAATAACACAAAATTACATCGAAAATAGTGCATGACAATAATTGAAAGGTTAAACAAAGTTTTTGATATAAGGATACACATTTCATATTGACAGTATTTCTCTATAACCCTTAAAGTCAAGTTATAAGATGAAAATAAAACATCAACACGTTAGTATAACATGATACATGCTGGTTATAACAGTCGGGAGTTTTTTTTCATATACAGGATAGAGAGAAGAAAACATAAAAGAAGGATAAGATACACCTGGTTGTAACATTTTGACAAACAATCCATATGCAAGATAGTAAAAAGAGAAAAAAAGAGTAATTTTACATAAATTCATATCAGCATGCAGTATAAGAAGGAAAATATAAAAGAAGGGAAAAGAAAACATGAAAGGGAAAAAATACGTACAATTAATTAGAAAAATGATTGCCTACGAATTGAGAAGATGCAGAAAGGAAAAATAGAAGAGATAAAGTGGGTAGATGTGTGCTGAAACATGATTTGTGAAAGTAGTCGGAACTGCGTGTTTTTCAGCAACTTGTGGCAATGCCAACTCGGCATATCATTAACTTTGCAGCCTGTCTTATTTTGAAGATAAATCTCGTCCGCTCTCTGTCTTTTGCTTACCCACCAAGGATTACCCGCCTGAAATTTTCCTGAAATTTTTGCAGGCGCACCGTTTTTCATTTCTCTTTCTTCCACTTCACAATGCAACTAAAATCCTAAATTGCCATCTCCTTAACCTATCTTTGGAAACCACTTCATCGATCTACTCCACTTCTGAAGCACCAAATCATTATCAGACTTCTAATGCACTAAAAACCCTAAATCGTCGATCTACGAAAGCACCCAAAAACTTCACGATAATAAATCATTGTCGATCTACCTGGCTGCAATTCACCGACTCGCCAGCATTGTCAAGCATCATCTCCTTCTTAGTCACAAACCCTAAGTCACCATCTCACCAGCGTAGAGAAGCTTCTCAGTAGACCGACTCAGCCCAGGTATCAACTTTAACTTTATTTCTTCTTCCGGTTCTTCCTGTTCTCAATAAATCTATTAACCGTGATGATGAGGATGGTGATCCAGTAAAGGCTTCATTTGAATATCACTCCTACTATAAAAAAAGCGTCAGTTTTTTTTTGGGTATATCACTGCATACCGTCTCAAAATATGAGTGTTTTCTGAAACGAAAATCCCATTAGATAACGTGGAATATACTATGCAGTGTATCATTTTACTTGACTTAAGGTGCACTTTCCATAGAAGATGCAGTTACATATTCATTTAGGTAGCAAATCCACACATTTCTGTTTAACCACCTCATGGTCAACGTATTATGCACATGTCAATACAATGACAAATTTGTATTTGAAGTAGCAGCAATTGCCTGACTGATAACTTTTGTACAGTTGTTATTTCCTCTTAGAGAAGCGAAATATGCCATTTTACAGTATATATACGAAATGATGCCACATAACAATGAGTACAAGCTTTCAAGCTTCAAGAACACATTTAACATACATAATCTATTTTTTGTTGAAAATCTTATGTATAATTCTTTATCTTCCTAATTGGCATTTTGCCCCCATCTTTTGTTAATTGGTTATGTATTGAACTGATTGTTAGGATTCTAAGCTTGTTTGTCACTACATAAAAGGATGTCATGCCCATACCCAAAGCTCAACGACTGTCACATTGAACAATGGAGAGTTACCGAATTGAAAGAGGAACTTTGAAGCCGTGGCCTTAAACGAAGTGGTAACAAGGAGGAGCTTGTGAGGCATTTGGCTAGCGCGCTTGAAGAAGTAGCAGTTGAGGAGAATACGGATGTTGGAGTAGATCCTGATGATAATTCTGAAGCAGACAAGGTTAATGTATGTAAATCTGTTGAACCTACTGAAGCTAACAGAGTACATGTAGAGCACCATGCATCTGAAAAGGTAGAAAATTGCGCTAAACCTGTTCAAGTTAATGTTGAGAAATCTTCACAAGCTGTATTTGAAAATAGTGTTGAGACTGACAAAGCTGATGGAATAGTGCATCATGTTAAAGATAATGCTAATCAAAATGATGTTATCATGGTCGATGATATTGATCAAGAGGAGAAAGAAAGACATGGAATTGGTTTTGATGCAAAGAATGATAGTGGCACTGATATTAAACTTAAGCTTGACGAAGATGCAACTAATGTAAGGACCGAGGACTCAAAGCCTTCCATTGAAGATGAAAAGAACAGAGATGTACCTGAAAATCAATTTTTGGCATCGAATAAAATTTAAAGACCAGCAGCGAATAAAAATTATAGAATCCAGAGACTGGACTAAAGAACAAGTATAAAATGCCTTCTGCGGAGGGTACAGATAACAATAGTCCAGCTCAGCTCAATCATGTATCTGCTAAGGTCTAGGTTTACAAGTAAAATCTGAGTCAATTACTACTGCTAGTAGTACTGATAATGTGTCAATTAATGTAAAGAATTAACTAAAGGATAATTTGAATGCTAACAATGTCAATTTATAATTAGAAATTGTTAAGCTGAAGATGGAGCAACCATCATCTAATGAGGTCATCTATGCTATGGATGTTGAACTTTGTAAGAAGATTGGGGATGTTGAGCAGGTATCTCCTGAAAAACTGAATTTAGACAGAATTGCCAGTGATGGGTTATGCAAGATATAGTCGAAAATAAGTCGATCAAATCAAATAATAATTTGGGCAATAAGAAGATGTTCAAAACCAATTAGTGCTTTGGTTAGTGGGTTCTCTCCCGAGTACAAGGATTTGAATTTCGTGGAAGAATCGAAACCCCACTGATATGACAGAAAAAAGAAAAGCTGAAGGTACACAGTCATATTCTGATTTATCTGTAATGTGTAATTAGTTTGGTAACATGTATGCCTTCTTAATCTTTTTCCTCGTGCTATTCACAAAACATCGCTATGATATACGAGCGTTACGGCACGCGTTTCGCGCGTGATGATGGCATGTGTTTTGCGCACGAATTGTTTCTTCTACAATTTATATATGATTAACACATTCAAGAGATAATGATTTGCAAAAATATTTAGCTATATTTTTACGCTGAAATCATGTGTAGTTAATTTAAATTTTTATTTCTAAGTTGCAACATTAATTTTTTTTGTTAGTTTGAATTTTATTTATATTATTAGTTAATAGACAACGAATTTGTTAATTCTGTTTATTTGTTGGATCCTATTTTTAAGCGTAGAGGAATATTTTGAATTTGTAAAGAAATTTAACCGTTTTAATTTAGTTTGGATAGTTTCTGTCTAGCCTAGAAATAATAAGCTAAAAATAATAAAAATAACATCTGCACTTGATTAGGATTTACTGATTCTTTTTTAGCTATTTGTACGTGGAATAATAGATAATAATTAAATTATATTTAAGTAAAGAGTATTTTAGGAAGTTCACGGTCAGATCAAAAGATTGTATTTCTATTCCAATTTTTAATAAAGATATAATTTGTATGCATATATATGTTGAATTTACCTGCTAAAGATAATATGAACACTGTGGAGGTTTTGCCATATCAGTTTTGTAGTCCATCTGGTTGATTCCATTAAGCATTTCAACTCTTAAGTATATGTTTATTATTTTGGGTCCTCCATTGCTGCTGCTAATACTGTATGTTCATAGGAGCATGCTAATTGCTACCCAGTTTCAGGCCGTACGCCATTTGTTAAACTCCTTACTACTACACATATCAACACATTTTGGTATACAATGGTGAAGAATTGGTAAAACTCAGCTTGAATTCTTATTAATCACCAACATCCATATTTATAATACATACCCAAGACTCTATCTTAAGGTAACTCTAGAATTGCGTAAACAGCAGGAAATCTTCTGAAGATATATCTTCTATTACATACCACTCATAACATCTAATCATACATTGTGGAAACAACATGAAATCTTCTGAAAATATATTCTCTATTACATACCACTCATAACATCTAATCATATATTCTAAATATATCATAATATCTTAATCATATATTCTAAATATATCATAATATATAATCATATATTCTAAATATATCTCAATACCCACCCTCAAGTTGGAGCATGAGATTCAAAAATGCCCGACTTGGAGAAAAGAAAATCAAATTGAGCCTTGCCGAGAGCCTTTGTAAATATGTCCGCCAACTGTGACGATGTCGAGACATGAGTAAGAGATATCAAACCTTCATTGATCGCATCACGAACAAAGTGACAATCAACCTCGATGTGTTTCGTCCGCTCATGAAAAACATGATTCTTTGCTATATGTAACGCCGATTCACTATCACAAAATAATTTAATAGCTTTAGGATGATGTACACCCAAACTCAACAACAACCCTTTTAGCCACTTCAATATGCAGGTAATTGTAGCCATAGACCTATATTCGGCTTCCGCGGAAGACCGAAATACCGTATGTTGTTTTTTTGTCTTTCAAGAAATAAGAGATTGTCCAAGAAACACAATCCAACTTGTCAACGAGCGACGAGTAAGAGACAAGCCGTCCAGTCCGAATCACACCATCCTTCCAAGGTCAATTCACTGTCAGCACCGAGCCAAATACCCCGACCCGGAGTCCCTTTCAAATAACGGACAACCCAAAGAGCCGCTTCCCAATGTTCAATTCGAGGTGCTTGCATAAATTGAGACAAAATATGAACTGAATAAGCCAGGTCCGGTCGAGTAACCGCAAGATAAATCAAACGACCCACAAGTCGTCGGTATGATTCAGGATCTGCTAGAAACTTTCCAGTTGCAAGACCTAGCTTATGATTTTGTTCTATAGGAAACCCAATCGTTTTTGCCCCCAATAAGCCTGCTTTAGAAATAATATCTAAAGTATATTTGTGCTGACATAAAAACAAGCCTGATGAACTATGGACGACCTCAATCCCCAAAAAATGTTTGAGATTTTCAAGATCTTTCATTTTAAAACAATCACTAAGATAAACTTTGAATATAGTAAGCGCAGCGGAATCATTTTCAGAAATAACAAGATCATCAACATAAAATAAGACATTAATCTGAACACCACCTTTAGTAAATGTAAAAAGAGAATAATCTAAACAAGTGAAGGAAGCCATACCCTTTCAAAGCCGATATCAATTTTGCAAACCAACATCTTGGAGCTTGCTTTAAGCCATACAATGACTTACGTAACCGGCACATCAAAGTTGGATCCGAACTCTCAAACCCGGAAGGTAATTTCATGTATACCTCCTCATCAAGATCACCATGTAGGAACGCATTATGAACATCCATTTGATGTAGTTTTCAATTCTTGGATGCCGCTATGGTTAGAAAAGCACGAACTGTAGTCATCTTGACAACATGAGCATAAGTTTCGTTGTAGTCAATTCCTTCTTGTTGGTGATTATCCAACACTACTAATCTGGATTTGAGGCGCTCAACATCTCCATTTGACAAATATTTGGTCTTGTACACCCATTGACTACCAAGAGCACGTTTCTCCGGAGGAAGATGCTCTAAGGTCCATGTGCCGTTGTCTTCTAGAGCTCGTATCTCATCCTTTATGGAACGACGCCACTCATCGTATTTCATGGCTTCTTTAAATGATTTATGGTCCTTACCCTTAATTATAGCTGTAAGAAATGTCCGATAATTTACAGAAAAATTGTCACAATTTATGTAATGTGTTAGAGGATAAGGAATACCCGAGGAGTGATTGGAAGGAGGAGAATCAGAAGATGGACCATTAACAAAATCCGTATGACAAAATCCCGATACAGAACATTTGGGAACTTTTCCCGAAGAACACGACCCATTTCCTGCGGACTAGTAGACTGATCCGAAGCAGAACCATGCGCAGACCCAGTAGACCCATCTAAAGACTGATCATCAATATGCATAGTGGGTCGCTATTCCGGCCCAGCGGTCGCTGGTTCTGGAACAATGGCTTGTGCGTCAATTTGAACTTCGTTCATGTGATTTTGAGCATTATACCCATTATCATTAATCAAAAGATCAACATCCTCACCTTCATAAATTATTTCAGCAAAATCTTGATGAATATCATGATCATTATTCTCACTACATATTATATTAACGTCTTCCGAACACCCAAACGGGAACACCTGCTCTACAAATTTCACATCTTTAGACGCGAAAAATGTCTTTGTATCAAGATCAAATAATTTTCGCCCCTACTTATCGAACGGGTAACCCAAAAAAATACACTTTCGACTCCGACTTGCAAATTTATCTCCCTTAGTCTTTTGATTATGGGCAAAACACAAGCACCTAAAGGTTCGAATAGCACCAAAAGATGGTGGTTTACCAAAAAGTATCTCAAAAGATGTTTTATTTTGTAACATAGAAGAGGGTGTACGATTAATTAAATGAGCGGCAGCAAGAACATATTCAACCCAAAAATAAATAGACAAGTTTGCTTGAAAGCGTAATGTCATACCCACATTCAAAATATATTTATGTTTCCTTTCAACTCTCCCATTTTGTTGTGGTGTACCCACACACGAAGTTTGAAACAAAATTCCAGTTGCATTAAAATAATCAATCAAACAATTAAACTCAGTTCCATTATCACTTTGAACGACCTTAATTGTTTGAGAAAATTGCCTATCGACCATAGCAACAAAGGACATAAACATTTGAAACATCTCTAATTTGTCAATCAACAAATAAATCCAAACTGCTCTCAAAAAATCATCAACTATTGTCAAAAAATAGCGGACCCTACACGACGAAACGTGTCGATATGGACCCTACAAATCACAATGTATTTTCTCAAAAATTCTAGAAGCTTTATTGTCATTTAAAGAAAACTTGTCTCTAGGATGTTTAGCACGCGTACATACTTCACACCCTTTATCTAAACTATTTTTATTATTTTTGACGTAAGGAATTAACTTAACTACTTTTTCGAAAGGATGCTCGAGCCGACGATGCCACAACTCCAAATTTGATGTTGCTTCAATCGTTGACACAAATTCCGGTTTGCTAAAGTAGTACAGTCCATCTCTCCTAACTCCCGTTCCAACCAGCTCCTTTGTTTGGTCCTGTATAGCACAAATATGAGAATCAAATTGGGCGATAGTTCGTAAATCATCATTAAGTTGAGAAACAGAAATTAAATTGCAACTCAAATTTGGAACATAAAGTACTCAAGTGAGGGTAATTTTGTCCGACACACATACGGATCCCACCAAAGTAGCAATCACTTTTTCACCATTCGGCAAACCAACAGAACACTCAAGATTTTGTGTGTCAAATAACCATGAACGTTGCCCTGTAACATGATGGGTTGCTCCGGTATCGATAATTCATGAAGTATTATCAAACTTACCATTTAATCAATTTTTGGGAATTTTAATATTATCAATCATGACTGAAATAGCTTTCCACTGCTCACTTGTGTACAGTTGATCTTCACCATCAGCCATGACAAATTATTCTTAGAAAAAAATCGTTTTTTGGCTCTGATACCACGAAATATTGAGATATATTTAGAATATATGATTAGATATTATGATATATTTAGAATATATGATTAAGATATTATGACATATTTAGAATATATGATTAGATGTTGTGAGTGGTATGTAATATGGGATGTATCTTCGGAAGATTTTCTGCTGTTTTCGCAATGTATGATTAGATGTTATGAGTAGTATGTAATAGAGATATATCTTCAGAAGATTTCCTGCTGTTTCCGCAATTCTAACGTTACCATAAGATAGAGTCTTGTGTATGTATTATAAATATGGATGTTGGTGACTAATAAATATTCAAGCCGAGTTTTACCAATTCTTCATGGTATCGGAGCGAGTTTAATTGTGTCACACGTCACCCTCAATGAATGTCCACGTGTTTGGATGATCATACCCAACACGCGCGGGGGCGTGTTGAGATTAGTCCCACATCGGGGAATTTATAATATGAATTCTGCATAAATAATAAGAGACTTTCCATCACATTAACCAGTT
The DNA here is from genome assembly GCA_030765085.1 of Allium cepa. Classification (NCBI taxonomy): domain Eukaryota; kingdom Viridiplantae; phylum Streptophyta; class Magnoliopsida; order Asparagales; family Amaryllidaceae; genus Allium; species Allium cepa. Next base: position 623,791,164 of record CM060942.1, read on the forward strand.
GGTTTTGTGATAATATGTGGTTCTCTAACAAATGGTAGATTATTTCTTGTGATCAAATCCATCTTTTACTCTTTTCAAATTAAGCAGTAATGGAATCTCTTAAATTTCATAAGATAAACATAACATGGAAAATAAAATTAAAATCAAATCAGTTTAATGTGTTGCCATGATTTATGCAGAAATTTTTTGGTTGTTGATTTCATACAAAGATAAAAAAAATTCACCCTCAAGTAAATAACCATAAAAAAGAGCATGTGTCTCCACAACTAAATAGATGTTTATGATATTATCATTAGACACTCAAGCTGTTAATTTGGATATTGGTATAAACATTTGATGCATAGTTAAATGGCAAACACATTTATTTAGACGAGTGTCACAACATGCGTGAATTATTTTCCTTATAGATTGTGCATGTTTAAATCGGTAAAAAATTGTTTTTTATTTTCAAGTGATATTAAGAATTGTGTATTTGTAAATAAATATTATAAATTTATAAAGGAAGTATAATTTTAGATACTATTTTTAGAAGTGTTTTGGATTCGTAAAGCATTTTTAATCGTTAGATTCTACTTTTAGAGGCGTTTAAATTTGTAAAAAAAAGTTTAACATTAGATCCTATTTTTAAGTTATTAAGATTTGATAACATATAGATGAGCGTTTTTAGTAATTCCGTTGATACCAAAAAAGTATGACACCAAAGCTATTATAACTATTAATAAAGATATGTTTAAAAATGATTTTTTTCCTTCAAGTGATATTAATATTTGTGTATTTGTAAAAAAGTATTTTAAATTTATAAAGGAAGTTTAATTTTAGATTCTATTTTTAGAAGCGTTCTGAATTCATAAAGCATTTTTATCGTTAGATCCTACTTTAAAGGGCGTTTGAATTTGTAAAAGAAGTTTAATATTAGATCATATTTTTAAGTTGTTAAGATTTGATAATATATAAAGGGGCGTTTTTGGTAGTTCACGTTGATATCAAAAAAGTGTGACACCAAAGCTATTACAACTATTATTAAAGAAAGATGTCATTCCTGCATTTCTTTTGAGTAAGTGATCCTGTGCAACATCTTTGTTATATTGTTTTTGCATTGAAGTCTTTTAATTTGATGTTTGTGGGGAACAAGATGAGCCCAAAGCAACAATGAACCAAAGCATCAGCACCATTGGAATGTAGCTACTGCTAAGGTCTCTGGTTCACAAACATCTAATATATCGCATTCTTTTTGTTACCTTATTAGAAATCTGTTCAGTTTATTTTGTATTGGTCTATTTGGTTTAACTTTGTTTCCAAAGTTTCTTGTCAGTTGTTGTCTTATTCTTACTACTATAAAGGGTAGATATAGGAAAAAACTTGTTTCTTCTGTGTTGCATATTAACAGTATTAGACATACGCCGCCTTTTTTTTTTCTTTTTCTTCTTTCTATATTTCCTAGTAAAATGTTACAACAGCTCGGTTGCAAGTTTGTAATTCTGACAACATAGTGCATTCTAGTAGTTGTGAATGTGTATACTTTTCGGCTCTGGAAACAGAATTTAGGATGTATACTGTACAAATTATTAGTTCATTAGCCACTGACAATTATGCTTGTATTTGATGGCATACTACATTTAGCATCTCCAATGCGATTATTATTTTCTTTTTAACTTTTAAAATGCTCTATATGTCATGTGAAGCATTAAAGCCACTTATATATTGATGATCTAGTAGCATTGTGTTTGATCCTTGATTTTTTGTACAAATATGAATCTGACCTATAAATCATATATTTACAATAAGTGTTATACACTACTGCCTAACCTTGTAGGAAAATCAAAAATGGCAACGGTTCATAGACATATACTCGGACAGATTGAGCTTGCATTCAACGAAGAAGGGGTCTACGAATTACCCTTTTTAACGTCCAAAACTCTGAAGCAACTTGCAGGGCTATGGACGAAGATTGGACTATAGTTATTCGATCTGATACTTAGGTTACGGAAGTGGGCAATGTAAATGTGGACATCCCTGGATACAAGTTTGGTTTTGTCGAAGACAGCATTCTACCCACCAGAGTAAACCAGAAGAGGCAACTAACAGGTAGCTTTACACAGTGTTTTCCCTAATTGCTTCACATATTTTAACCCAATATTATCCTGTACTTGGTGCCTGTCCTGCTACCAAATGTCCTTGATGTCTACTAATTCTCAATAAATAAAATATGATTCGGCCACTGCTGCAAGATTGTCTAATTCTTTGTTTTTACACTAATACTCCCTCGCACACGTGTTATGTATCACTCCTGTTAGTAAATTAGTTTTCTTTGTACGTAGTGAGGGCCACACAGTTGTGACGACTGCGATTTATTTGCTCAAACTATTGATCTGTCTCTGGTGTTTCCTGTTTGTGAAACATCACAGAACGTTTTATCAAATATAATATGCAAACTAAAAGACCATACCACATGCTGCTTATTTCAATTGTACATCATTCTCCTGCAAGTGGCCGACATGCATGTTTATTTCATTTTCTGTGCAATTAACACTTTTAAATTTGTCCAACTGCCCACACAAAACTGTGGGTACTGGAACTGAAGTACAAAGAAGACGGTTGTCCGCTATCAAGGTTAATTACAATGGCCATGGGTACCAATTTATGTTATCCCAACGAATGTTTCTTTTTACCTACTAATTTTACCAGGTATCAGATAACTTATCTGTCAATATTTACAGTTCACTTATTCTGACATCGTTTATCGCTAAGATTTATCTTTGCTGCACTTGGTTTTGGTTCTTGTAACATTTACGTTGCGAAATACGTGCTAAAATGATAAGCTACTATTTCTGATCTGTATTGCAATAGATGTTGGTGGAGTGCTGCAATCTTTAACTAACATCATTCAAATTACCAAGAAGGATGGCGCCCAAACCGTTAGGACGGAGTTACGAGTTCAACCGTTTAGGTACGTTTATTACTGTTTTTATGTGTGCAGTGTGTGCAGCATTTACAGAGTTATCAGTTTACCCATTTTTTTGACAGTGGGAAAATGGCTGTCGCGTCTCTATGGTCAGAGAAAAAGGATTTGGTCAACGACTCCGTGGTTGACAAATATGACTTGGCAGTACCAAGTGTCATCACATCTACAACCGTGTCAGTTTTTGGGTGTAAGACAAAACATAGCTCCACATTATGCTTTTTACAAAAATACTCGGCATCATTTACTTTTTCAGGATCATTCGCTTTCGATTCTACAAAAGCAACAAAGGTGTACCTGAACATTAAGATTCCACAAATTGGGGAATTCATTCAATAGTTTGTAATCTGGTTACCAGTATGCAACCAACGACAACGATCTTGCTGTCCACAGGTTCTTTTTAACGATGTCAAATTCAACCAGCACTTATATATGATGTCAGCTTTCGTGCTTTGCCTTCTGAAACCCATAGAAGAAATACCACATCATACATGGAAGAAGCGACTATGCAGGCTGAAGCAACGACAAGGGTCTTGCTGTCGACAGGTTCTTTTTCAATAAAGTACCATTTCGTTATCAACTTTATTCTCACTTGGTCATCAATTTTTGTTTAATCTTGATGCGGATAGTTTCTTTTGTCATTCATCACAACAGTTTCGGTTAGTTCCTATGTCAGAATTGTGTCTAATGATGACTACATGAATGTTTCCATTGAATCATCATTATGCTATTTGACAGGATTTGTTGCTTTGTGAGTTGACTACATGAATGTTTCCCTTTGAACCATCATTATGCAATTAACCTATTTGATAGCCTTGGCTGCTTTGTGAGTTTAAAAAAATACAGTGTTTCAAATAAAATGTTGATTAGTGAATTCAAATCTGGATGCTTTATAAGAAAAAAAAAAAAACTGGATTTTACTTGCTTTTAGCTCTATGGTTTGTTGACTATTTGGTATCAACTTTTCGCATATAATCTTTTTGAACATAATGTTACTTAGTTTCTTCTGATTTCGCTGTATTTTTATTATTATTATGTCATCATCACAGCAGTCCTGGTTAGATCTTACACTGGTATTATGTCTAATGATGATTAAATTAAAGTCCTTTGCATTATAAAATTTGCATTAGATCTATTTATAGGCTATGCTGCTTTGTATTCTGAAGAGAATACATCTCCTTAAATCTGCTTTTGCGAAGTAGATGTACTATCTAGATGCTTTGGTAGATTATATAGCTTTTATATTTGGTTCTATAGTCATAGTCAATTTTTAGTTAATCTTAATGTGAATAGTTTCTTTTATCATTCATCACAACAGTTCCGGGTAGCTTCTATTTGAAAACAATTTTTTAAACTGTGTCACTTTTACAGAACTTAAGTCAACAAAGTAGATGATTAATAAAGGATCAATTGCAATCACATCTTATATCATGGAGTTGTTTACTGTTAAATGTATTTGGTTAAGATCAGTTTACCAACTCAACTTCGTACGTACCGCATGGAAAATTGTTGCTCTGCTAGAGCTACAAAATTTGATACTTTAAAGTCATTCCTATGTCATGTGTCGATATTTATACATGTATGGATATGTGTGCAATATAATATAAAAGGATTTATAACAGGATATTTGGTTGGAAGAAAAATCAGTAAATTTGTCCACCAAATGCACAACCTTTTCCTTTTCCATGCAATCTCAAATTCCAAAACACATACCACCCATTAACACCTAATTAACTATTAATCTCAACGTACACAAATCCTATTCTCGTGAGGCTAAACTACCCTTTGCAAAAAAGCATATCAATAAGCATTGACCTTTACTAACATAATATATTCTTGTAAGAAACTGAAACCTATCCCGCTTATATATGCTAAAAAAGAGGGCTCTCTCCTTACATAAGATAAAATGGAAAGTTCATTAAACCATAATCATTCTAGTTCAACAATGGTGAATGATATGGTGTCAATAGATGAATCGTATCAAAATTTACTATCTCTTTATTTAGCTTTTGTCTTCCTTTGGTTCTTCGCTTCTTTTTTCATGGACTCTTAATGCTTGGAGGAATCACAATTTTCAGGCAATATGTTTGTATCCTTCTCTCAGTAATATACGAATAATCGCTTCTTCTTTTTTCTTGCTAAATGCAAATTGGTTTAAATGCTGCTAATTGGTGACCACTTATGCCATGGTTTCTTGTAATATAGGTGAGCAAACTGCAGTGGATGTTAGCTCGGTTCCTCTGATCAAAACTTTGCAGTTATCACTGTCATTCTCAGTTTGGTAACTAATAAGAAATTAGTTATTTTGGTGTAATCGTCTCATGGGTTGTATGTACTATTTCTGTTATGTATACTTGTTCAGGTACTCTTGCACGAAATTTGAGATATGCTCGTTGTGGATATCATTTGGAGTATATGTAAATGGGAATACTGTTTCAAACGGCTTCGGTAGTGTCGTTTATGCTCATATCACATGGCTAGTGCATCATGTATGACCGTCTGTCTTTGCCGCCGTAAAACTGCTGCATGGGCTTCCTTCCTTTACTTGACTCTGGTTGGTTACAAAGCTGCTCTCCCTTATTTCTCTCTCAGTTTTTCATCATCTCTTTATATACTTCCTTTCTCTCTTTTTAACTTCCCAGTTGATGTTTCTGCTTCTAAACCGCTCATTCTAGAAATTTCCAAATGTTTTTCTTTCATACGCACACCGTGGATTGATCATGTAACACATGTATATGTACTTTATAAACTATTCAACCAAATAGGGTACTGTTGTGATTGTCATTTCATAGTGCTTTTTATGAAAAGAACTTTTCTTTTTGCGTGGTACTAACATTTTTTTTGTTTACACATACGGTATGTTTCAGGTGTTGCTTTTTCTGAATTATTCGCTGTCTTTTTACGTAATTTTTCGGTACGTCTCTCGGAATTTGTTTATTTTGCGTAATCAGATGAATTATACAACGGATGAGGGCATGCAGGTAATGCATGATTCTTTGATTTCAAAATATCGTCTGTTCAAGTATGCTGTTCAGTTCACTTACCATTTACTGAAACCTTATTATATTTATATATGTGACTATATAAAGAAAATTATGTTTATCTTAATAGGAAATTCCAAGTTGCAATGCAAGCTATAGCTTTGGTCGAAATTTTGGTGGGTGCAATGCAAGTCAACAAAATTTTCCCCCTATTCCTTTTTTCTTCTTGCAGATTTTATCTACCATTAACCCTCAAGAATAGATAGACAGAACTGGTTTGATCAAAATATGGAAAGACTATACCATTAATCTGTATAAGTTTATGAAAATTAATTAAGTTTACAATAATAATAATAAATTAATTAAGTTTACAATAATAATGATAAATTAACTAAGTTTATGAAAAATATATAAGTTTGAGATAATTCATAAAAGTTAACCAAGTTAATAAAGTTTAAATTTGAGATAATTTATAAGTTTGAGTTAATTAAATACAAGTTATGATATTCTAAGTTTTAGTAATTGAGATAGTTTATAAGTTAATAATAATAATAATTAATAGTTTGAGTAAATTAACTAAGTTTTATAAAAATTAAATATGTTTATAAAAATTAACAATTTTATTATAATACTAATCATAAAAAAAAATTTGATAAAAAATTATCTAAGTTTGTAATAATAGCAATAACGGTACTAATAAAATATAATTTGATAAAAATTAACCAAGTTTACAATAATAATAATAAATTAACTAATTCAACCATGTTTTATAATTAATGACAACAACAACAACAAAATTAACAGAAACTAAGTTTATAAAAATTAATTAAGTTAACTAAGTTTTACAAAAATTAAATAAGTTTATAAAAATTAACTAATTTATATTAATAATAATAAATTAACTAAGTTTACGACGATGATAAATTAATTGAGTTTGTGAAAAATTTATAAGTTTGAAATAATTTATATAAATTCACTAAGTTGATAAAGTTCAAGTTTGAAATAATTATAAGTTTAAGTTAATTAAAATATAAGTTAAGGCATTTTAAGTTTTAGTAAATGGAATAATTTATAAGTTTAATGATAATGATGATGATGATAATAAAAATAAAAATAAATAGTAGTTTGAATAAATTAACTAAGTTTTATAAAAAAATAAACCGTTTATAATAAATAACTAAGTAGTATAAAAATTAACAAGTTTATAATAATAATAATAATAAACTAAGTTTGATAAAATTGATTAAGTTTAATAATAAGCTAACCGATTTTCATAAAAATTAAACTATTTTTTACAAAAATTAACTAAATTTTTAAAAATTAACAAATTTTATATAATTTAACTAAGTTTTATAAAAATTAAATAAATTTATTCAATTAAGTTTTATTGGAATTTAATTACGTTAATAAGTTTTATAAAAATTAATTTAGTTTATTATTAAAATTAACTAAGTTTTATAAAAAAATTCCTGAATTAACTAAGTTTTATAAAAATTATTTAGTTTTAGTAAAAGTTTAACTAAGGATGTTAGACATACTTTCAATAGGCAAAACAGTTTCATAATCATTTGTTGATTGTTAAATTTGTGTACAGGTTATTAGTTTTTTAGGAGTAAAGACCAGTTGCATCAAAGAATTATGGATAATCAAGTAAGGAACACAGCTTTAATTGTTATATATATTATATCATTTATTAATAGTACTTGTTGTGTAAACTTCTTTGTGAATGGTTATGAAGTTTATGTGTATTTTCATATTTTGTCGAAAAACCATTATCGAAATAGTTATAAATACCATATTTGATTATGAGATTAACATTTTTTTCAATTGTTTCAATACGATGATTATGTGATTGATTGTTGGTTGAAATACGACGATTATGTGATTGATTGCGACGATTGTATGATTGATTGTTGGTTTCAATAAGACAATTATGTGAGAGGTGGTTGGAAATGGCACAAGCCATTAGATAGAGTATAAAGTATGCTGCAAAGAACTTCATAAATTTTAGTAGCGTTTTAAAATCGCTACAGAAATAAATGTAAATAACAACGATACGATTTCCGTAGCATTGAAAAAACGCAACCAAATTTTTTAGTAGCGTTTCTTTAAACATTGCTATATGACATGCTACAAAAAGCACGAAACTTTTTGTAGGGTTTCTAAAACGCTACAAAATAGTAAATTTTGGTAGCGTTTTCTACAACGCATTAGAAAGTTTCAGACTTTTAGTTGCATGTCGTATCGCAGCGTACACTGAAACGCTATTAAAAGTTTTGATAGTGTTTTTTCAACGCTACGAAAGGTCTTTTCCGGTGTAGTGTGTTCTTGAAACTAACCTTGTAGTAAAGTTGTTTTGGAGCATAATTCTAGTACTCGTCAATTCGAGAGGTTTTTTATCGGTTTTGAAGCTTGTGCACACGGTTTTCAATTTTATGGGCCATTAATATTCGTGGATGCTATCTTTATGAAGGGTAGAGCTCAAGGTTGTTTGATGGCTGCTACTGGTAAAAATAACAATGAAGGTATGTTGTTTACTTTTAGTTTATTATATATCTGCATCAATATCTGAAATTATTCTAACTTATTGCTGATATTTCTGCAATTAATATTAAAATTTGTTGATTTTTCTGCAAAATCTCATATTAACTGCAGAAAAATCTGAAATTGTTAGTATAGTTTTTCATTTATATTTGCTTCTTCTTACTCTCCTGTTTTTTATGTAGTTGTTTTCAAACAATTCATACTGTCCATGATATAATATTATCGTTTCAATTCACTTATGCAGATCGTGTGCATACTTAACTGCAATTATTCACAATTATTGCCTTATCATTAAATATATTCTAAATAATTGCATATTATTCTGCACTATTTTACAATAGTTGCTTACTTTTCCACAATTAATCTGATTAAATGCTGTAGGTTTTTTATTTAGTTATTTATATGTTTATTATTTTATCAGGTTTTTCCCTATAGCAATTGCAATTGTTTCTGGTGAAGGTGAAAATAATTGGATTTGGTATTATGAAAAACTTAAAGACTTTTTGAAAGACGATCTTAGAAATGTTGTTTTCATTTCTGATCTTCATTCTGGTTTTCTTGTTGCTGTTTCAAAAGTATTTCCCAATTCAGCTCATGGTTCATGTTTTTATCGTTTGAACAATAATTTGAAAGTGCTCTAAAATCTGAATTTTCCAACTCTAAGAAGACATGGTTGATAGATTTGTTCGCACGTGTTGCATATGCTTCTAATTTGGATGATTTCAATGTAGCATCGAGAAATTTTAAGGATGCTGGTGGATTTACCGTGACAAACTTTTTGAATGGAATTCCTTTTGAGAAGTTTGCTAATGTTTTTTTTTCCCACATGCCGTTATGGTGAAATGTCGTCTAATTGTTCCGAGAGTTTTAATAAATGGATTTTGGAAGAAAGACATTTACCGATCACCGCTTGCTTGGATAAAATTAGAGTCAAGTTAATGAAGCTTATGTTTGATCGTCGAGAAGTTGTCGGTAGCTGGAATAGCATTCTATGCTCAGTCAATGAAAATCGATTGAGAAATCTTCATTTTGAGAGAGCTACATGGCTTGTTATTAAATCAATTGAACATGTATTTGAAGTTCATTCTCCAGGTCGACAATCCGTTGATTTGTATAATCGGGTTTGTTCTTGTAATTTGTGGAAAACCTACGGCTTTCCTTGTGCTCATGCTGTTAGTGTATTTTGAGTTGTGAAAAGTAGAAATGAATGATTACATTGAAGATTATTTCAAAATTATGTAATTTCGATCAGCTTATTCTCATCCAATCAATCCAGTTATAAACTTAACAAAAGATGTCTTGTCTGAAGATGTTGATCTAGCGCCTCCTATGGGTAAAAGAATGCATTGCCGTCCATCAGCTTCTAAGAGAATTAAATCTGCCAATGAAATTACAAAGACTATTAGATGCAGTTTATACAAGAAGTTAGGTCATAATAAAAGGACTTGTCTGACAAGCACCATTGTCTTTATAGTTAAGTGATTAGACTTTGGTGTGAGAGGTCACAAATTCGAAACTTGCGTAGTGTGATTCGAACATATATTAACATGTGATTTGTGTTATGTTGTCCCAGTGACATGTTGTATCTAAGTACCATTTCAAAAAAAAGAACCTGTCCTTCGAAACACATTTAGTACTGTTGTTTTTTCTTTTGGAAATTTTTTAATGTACTGATAAAACATCATGTTTTCTTTATTCTATTTTTTTATTGAATATTTACTATTTTTTAAGTGAATGAAAAGAATAATTCCACCATGTTCTGCAATAGTTGAGCAATATTGCTATCATATCTGTAATTTTTCTGAATAATTGTGTATATTTCTGCACTTCGTAAATATCGTTGCATACTCTTTTGCAACCATTATAATAATTTGCTTCAGTTCCAGAAGTTGTTTATATAATTGTTTTCAATTTGATAATATCATTCTAGTTAAATTATGACGTTCATATTCATATTTTTCAGCAATTCAAAACAATTGCAGACATATCTGCATGTGTTATGAATAATTACGTACATGTCTGCAATTATTCAGGATAAATGCAGACATATCTGCAATATTTTGAAAATTTGCGTAAATGCTTGCAATTGTTCAATATATTTTCTTACTTTTCCTTCAACAATACTGATAAATCAATTCAATCCCAGAAAATGCTTATTTAACAATTTTGATAACTAAAGTGATTATCATATTAAAGCATTAATTTTGTCTTTCAAACGCATAAGTTTGCTGATATATATACATTTCATAAGTTCCATACTAAACACCACGGCAACAAAACATCATTTATGTTTGTTGGCATCAAATAATATAAATTGCCATGTTAGACTTTCTTCAAGGCTCCAACTATACTGTTTGCACGAGAGTATTTGTATGCTAATTCGGCTCTTTGTATTTCGATAGTACCATATCCATATTGAATATCTTCCTTGTTTATAAACTTGTTTTCACATCTTTCTCTCACGATATTCATTACAAATATTCCATAATTAACCCTGCAATAATTGCAGATTATTTTCAAATTATTCATAATAATTGCAACATGATATGCAAATATTTCAAGTTTATTTGTAGCGGTGTACTTACGAATCACACGTTGTTGTGGACTGTCTGCAAATGTAATTAAACTTGAAGGTTTGTGATCTTTCTTTTCCAATTTTTTTAACAAGCTTGTTACATAAACTCTCTATAAAAAATAAAATATTTTATTAGGCATATTATTTTCAGTTTAATTAATATATTCTTTTTTTTCAGTTTACATACCACTTTTCTTGCAGCTTTGGCATGTGGATCTTCATGTCTTGGCTTCATCGAATCATAATGAATCCACTATCTGTCTTCTTTTATGAATTCCGAAAGAGTGAAATGTGCATTTAGGTGATTTGAGAAGAACTTTTAATCATAGTTTGTAAAACTATTTTTAATCGGATCATCAATTAGAGCTTGTATGAACTTTTTTGTACTGTTGAGCAGGAAAGTCCGTAGTAATATATATTAGTAAACTGAATTTATAAACTTTTAAACAAATATTTCATTAAAAAGTTATAAAACATATAGTTGCATAGACTTTGAAGAACAAATTTTTTGAATGCTTCTTTTCCAACTCATATGCGTACCAGTTGATGATCTACAAGAATAGTTATTTTGTTAAATAACAATATACTTTTGGATTTTGGGAATTTATGCAGAATTATCTGCAAAAATTATGAATAATTGCTGACTTGTCAACAATAATATAAAAATTGCAGATTTGTCTGCAATTATCGACAATTAATATGAAAATTACAGTAATTATTGTGAATAATTGTAGATTCGTCTTTGTAAATTAATATGAAAAACTATTTTCAACTTCTGTACCTTGCCATCGAGGAATCTTCCAAGAATTAACTCACAAAGGGTAGCTCCAAATATTATAATATCTTTGTTTGCATTGAGATATGCACTCTTGCTATCAAATTATTGAAGAATATTAGTATTATTATCAATATTCAGACAATACAGCAATTATTATCAATATTTGTTGATATGTCTGTAATTATTAAGTATATTTTTAGACAATAAAGCAATTATTACTAATATTTGCTGATATGTCTTCAATTTTTTGGGTATATTTTCAGACAGCAGAGCAATTATTGGGGTTACTTTTCAGACAACACAACAATTTAAACAATTATTTAAATTTTGTACTTTGTTGATATGTCTGCAATTATTATTACCTGAGGTCATTGTTTATGTAGAATTGTTCAAGCAATTTGGTTTTCTCTTTGTCTAGCCTTTGGACATTCGAACATTGTCTGAAATTTATTTTTGCATCTATAGGCAACTCATTTGATCTTGGTCTGCTTTATATTGTTCTACTCATTTTGGTTGGATTTCTTTTCAGTCTTTGCTTTTTTAAATTCCTTTTCATTTTCTAATTCAATTTCTTCGGTTGATTTTGATCGTTTTTTCTCATCCTTACTTTCGATCAATTGTTTTTTATTTTTTTCCAGTCACTTCTTGTGCTATTTTTACGATATCATCAAGTTCTTGATTGCTTCTGTGACCTTGGAATTCACTGCTGCTTTCACTTGAAAGTGTTTTAAAGTTTGGGTCATATTCCAATAGTTTTATCCATTTTTTTTAGCTTTCCTTTGTATGTTCTTTCGCAACAATGGTTTCTTTAATTTTATCTTGATGAATTGTATCTACATTCTCAATATTGTATTCAACTTCAATAGTGTCATTATTAGCTGCAGGATCAATCTCATTTTTATTTCCATTAGTTGTTTGTACTGAAAAATACATTTGAAATTTAAATATTTAGTGCATTTGAAATAATAATGAATATTTGCAGTTATTCCCCAAATAATAGAAAAAATTGCAGACTATGCAACACTTATTGATAATTATTGCAGGGGTTATTAGCATTTATTCTTCATAAATGCATTTGTTTCCTCAAATATTATGAATAAGTGCAGATATATCAGCAGATATTTATGAATAAGTGCGCGCGCGCGCGCACACACACACACACACACATGCAAATATTTTTAATTTTTGCACTTTTATTCAGAAACTATTAATAATTCAGAAAAATTGCCGAATGAAGGATTTGTTTATTTTGCATCTTTTGCTGTAGCAACATTTTTATCTTCATTTTATTTGCTTCATCCGTATCCTTTTCTTCAACATCTTTATTTGCTTCCTCATTCAAATTGCTTTCATCACCACTCTTATCTTTACCAGTTTGCTTCTTTTCATCTTCTTTCTTTTCTTCATCATCGTTCTTTCTCTCTTCTTCTTCATCATCTTTCCTCTCTTCTTCTTCATTTTTATCCTTTGGATCTTCATTCTTTTCTTCTGGTTAAACACTTTCAATGTTTTTTAGCTCCTCTTTCCCAACAATGTTACTCTTTGTAACATCTTCTTGTGCATCATCTTCATCTTCGTCTTCAACACCTTCATTATCTGCTTCATCATCTTCTTCCTCTTCTTCACATCTTCCTCTTCAGCATGTTCATCATCCTCTTCATCGTCTTCTTTCTTATTAGCCTTTCTGTTTGTCAATACTTCAAATTGATTAGAAGCATCGTCACTTTCACTTTTTTCACTTTCTCCACCTTCTTCACTTTCGAAGAAATCATCTTTGCTACCACTTAATTCTTTAAGGGTAGTGTCATCATATCAGATTCAGTGAAAGATGCTTCTTTTGTATATTTACTCAATTCCACTTTTGGCAGACATTTTGATTTTGAAGCCTTTTGTTATCCATTTCAAGCATTTGTATTATTTCTTTGTATTTTTATTCTCTTTCTTTGTATATTTTCTCGTATTCGTTACCTTTTTTAAAGCATCTTTTAATATGTCAATTTGCTTCCCTTGAGCATCTTGAAATAAAGAGTTGAAACATATTTGTTTAGTAGCTTCAGAATTTAGTGGTAATAATTGCATATGAAATAGCAAGTATTACTAATAATTGTCGATATGTCTACATTTATTGCGGAAATTTATACAATACAACAAGTAAGCAATTATTCTCAATATTTGCATTCTATTCTGCAAATATAGTTGATAATTGCAGATGTATCTGAAGTTATTATTGATGATTGCATATATGTCTACAAGCATTACTGATAATTGCAGTTCTGTCTGAAAGTATTGTTTATAATTGCAGATATGTCTGCACATATTGTTGATAATTGCAGTTATGTCTGAAAGTATTGTTTATAATTGCAGATATTTCTGCAAGTATTGTTGATAATTGGAGATATGTCTGTGAGTATTGATGGTAATTGCAGATATGTATGGAAGTATTGTTGATAATTTCAGATATATCTGCAAGTATCCTGAATAACACCTTCCCTTCAAATAATTTTAGAATTTAGTAAATTCTACTACGATTATTTGTAGACTTACAGAATTGTATCTCATAGTCAGCAACATAATTGGTTTGAGCTTTGAAATGTTCCATTTTGCAGCTAATGGGTATGAGTTGTTGTATTCAGCTTTAGATGACTTTAGCACATGAGTTTTTTCACAAATCCACCACTGAAAAGAAAATAACTAACATAAAATAATAATAGTTTGGCGACTTATCTATTTAAGTTGAATTATCATACCAATAATAATGTTACATAAGCTGTGATTTTTCTTGGCTTCTCAACATATTTTTCTATTTGATCCATAAGATGCTTATGAATTGATTTTGGCCATGAAATCAATGACATTTTTCCCTTGCATACGCAATACGAAACCATGTTCCATGATACGTTTGAGTTAGAATTGTATCTCATACACTATGCCCCTATTACTATATACAGTTTTTATAGTATTTTGAGATGATGTATCGCTCACACTAGACTATTGTTTGACCCGATGCTTTATGCTTTGCTTTTTATTATCTCGGGTACTCTTAAATGAGTAGATTAGGGACAACAGGTTTAGACAGCGTATGGAGTTGTATGGAGTATGAGTAGGAGGCTATGCTTTCATATATCTATACTTTGGTGCTCATTATTTCTTATATTTCGTTATGCAGTACCGTCGAGCTATGTCAGCACTTGTATTCTGAGAGATAGCTATAGAGTTTATATTGGCGACTTGGGACGTATAAATCTTTATTTCAATTTTTGTATAGCAAATGAACCTAATGCAATATGATGTTCTTACTTATGGTGCATTTGATTATATCATTGTCTCGCCTATAGTACATCTATGTTATTATATTATATCTTATCTATATGCTATGAGATGTTTTACAAGTTCCGTGTTTGGATTTTCTTTGCTTTCGCCCTTGATTGTCGTCCTACATTGACTGGGTACCTTCATAGTGCATTATAGAGGTATATTAGGTACCGAGGTGTTGGCCAGTCATCACATTTGGTATTAGAGCTTAGGTTGGATAGACGAGCTAAGTCGATACTTGGATCCATTAGAGATAAGGAAGGTGCTACCATCTTAGAATGGATCGAGTGATGTATGAGAGAGTGTATTTGTTATATTTGGATTTTAAAACTATGTAGTATTATATATATGGTATATAAGTTGCATTGCATTCATAGACACCACTTATTCCTTTTAGAGAGGCTGATTATTCTTATTATAGCTTATAATAATAAGCCAGCTAACAAGGAAGCTGCTAGGAACTCCTTGGAGTTGATGAGGGGGTTGGATCGGGCGCTGCTAACCCCGACTTGCAGAACACATTCGCTGAGATGGTGCGAAACATGGTTCAAAATGCCCAAGTTGCTCCTGCTGCAGTTGTTGGTGGTGGTTCTCCGGTGCAAATGCCAAGGGCTGACTTTGCCAAACTAAACAAGGATTACTCTACTCTGGGTGGCAAACCGTTTCTTGGAACGAAATCGGTCGTTGAACTATAGGATTAGTTGGACACCTACGAATGCCTCTTTAAGGATGTACAGTTAGAGGAAGCAATGAAGACGAAGCTGGCCCTAGACAGCTTTAGGGTCGAGCTATGAGGTGGTGGAATGCCATCAAGATTACTACTCCTGATGATCTACTTACTTGGAAATAAGTGAGGTTTGAAGAGAAGTATATACTAGTCACCCAAAAGTCGGTGCTCTTTTGAAAGTTTGCTGACTTCAGACAAGGGGATATGTCTGTGTTGGAGTACGTGGCTGAGTTTGACACGTTGTCAAAGTACGACCTATCTTTTATCGATACTCTATTCAAGAAGAATAAGAATTTTGTTATGGGTTTGGATAATTATTGGAGAAAAACTCATGAGTCATATCGATGAGACCTTTGAGAGGCTAGTGGAAAAGGCTCTTCGTCATGAAAGTTTGTATCCTAAGCCTAATGGTTGTTGCTCCAAGGATGAGCCAAAGCAACAAGCTGGCGGGGAAGGCAAGACGAAGTGGGTCGGCGACAACAACAATAAGTAGTTTTGGAAGGTTGGCTAGAAGAAGGACAAGTGGGAGCCTACTTGCTACAATTATGGGGAGAAGGGTCGTCTTAGCAACAATAAGCCTAGGCATATGAAGATGGATTTCCCAGGGTCACTGAAGAATCAGTAGGTTGTGTCTGCTTATGCTTTGAATGTTGTTCCAGCTTCATCAAGTGCTCCACCGACGAAAGAGAAAACATCATTATATATGGTACACTTTCTGTTTCCACCACAACAAAACAGGTTGCTTCAGTTGTTTACTCGCTGTTGCTTTGGTTCAACAAACAAAGCAAATGAAGACGAAGTAACTAACTAAAACTTGTTGCTTCGATTGTTGAATCGAAATAATGGGGGGTTATTTGCTTCATTTCTTTAAATAACCTAATCAGTTGATTGAGGCTTTTTCTTCGGGAGTTTCAAGACAACCGAAGCCGATGACCCTCTTTTGCTTTGGTTTACATGACAATTGTAGCAATATACATTCATCGTCAAATACTCATTTTCTATATGTTCGGTTGTCACATGACAATCGAAGCAAAAGAAGATCAATTGCTTCGGTTATCACATGACAATGTAAGTATCATCTGAACCAAAAAAATTAATTGTAAACAAATTCAGCTTAATTATCAATGCACAAATTTAGCTCATAGATCAATATCATACAACATATACATCAAACCAGTACGCCAATAGAGAAAAAAGTCAAACAAATTAAAATTAGATAATTCAACTCACAAATTCAACATATAAATCAAACGTGTTAGGTTATACATCAAATTCAACATATACATCTTATAAACCTGTGCTTGTCAAACTCCTACAAAACATAATGCTCGCCTAATGCAAAATGTGAAAAAAACAAATCTCCCTTTTCATGCACATGCACTAAGCTATAACGTGTAGTTCACTTCTCTAAATTCTAACAGATTTGAAGTTCTACAACAAGTGGAAGAATCAATTATCTCCTTACCCCAAAATCCAACTATGTAAACTCAAGCACAAACTTCTCCACTGTAGGAAAACAACCCCATCACGCAATATAAGTATCATGAAAACACTATAATCTAGAAATGCAACATAAACGAAATGTAACAAATGTAGAGCCTCATGTTCAAATTCGAAAAATATTTATTTATCCGGTCCCAAACAAGCTAAATCATGTTTTCTCCATCCTCAGTAACTTTCTCCCCAACTCCCAACTCCCAACCCCCAACCACCTCATTCATTATTCATATGACTCATGCAACCATCTCTCAATCTGAAAAGACCTTTGAGGATGCAACATGCATTGAGAACACAACTTTCCTTAGCACTATTACCCGAAAGTCACTTGTCACAACAACTTTGTCAAATAATTGTCCAATGATAATGTCTCTCATCCACCTTTTTTGATCTTACATCTCCCAAAGCTTATAGGTCTGGATAAATAATTCTACTATGCTTAACATAAAACATCCAATGAATAAATGCTTGCCATAATAAACTATTATCAGCTCATGTAACTAGCAAAAATAATAGCATTTATAAAAGACACTTTTTACACATACATTGATAACAATTTTTTTTATCAAACCTTATGCATTCCAGCTGGCCATATTTCTTTGATTCAACACTTAAGGGAGGTGCAATGTTATGCATTAAACTACTTTATTATCTGGACCAAAGGTTTATCAGTATAGTGATAAGTTTAATAGTCATACAAAAGTATATGTAGATGAAATATTCGTAAATTTCAATCCTATTGCTTAATGTCTCTATGTCATGTATCAAAATTTTCAATACATCAAGAAATAAATCAACAACTAACCTTGTTTTGGAAACCTTCCCACTAACTATCTTGAGATCTCCTTCGGTGAAAATCAACCAAATATTTCCTTGCGCAAAAGCCAAACATCAATCCCATAACCACTAATACAATTGTATTGATAAAAAGTAACCATAATACAACAACTTTTATTTTGAAGTATCGAGGGACTATGATGTGCACTTGTAGTATAACTCATGAAATATTGAGGGATTGAGAGGCCAAGGAAATGGATACCCCTACGATGAAGAGATTTTGCATGGAGTTCATGTCGATGAACTGTAAGAATGATAAGCCTATTGTAGCTACATTAACAAGTATAAAAAAAGAAAAGTTCTATATGAATATATAAGTTTGAAAAGAACTATTTTGAATTTAAGAGGGGAGAAAAGTAAAACATGCCAATGACTTTGAATAGAACACAATATACATCTGCAAATATATGATAATTTGAGTTCTTAGATTTTTTATATTTATTTTTTATTATTATTAGTTGTGTTTACTTTCATATATATGAAGGTCCTTGTTGCATGCTTGCAACATTACAGACCTTGTTTAAGTTGAACAATTCTCAATTTTATGATCTCATGGTTTCATTTTGAGCAATTGATTAAAGGACTAAACATCTGATAAGGGTAAAATTCCCCGATTCCAAACTTATAACTCCATCAATAACCTCATATTGTGCTTCTTCTAAAAATAATAAGGCTATAAGCAATTCACTTAACCATATTAACATTATTTTTGAAGTGATATGCATGTTTTACACCTTGCTCAAACAAGTAACAGCTGACAATGATTGTTAAGCTTATTATAAATCACCAAAACATATCAAAGTTTTTAAAAATTCCCAAGTGGCATCATTGTGAAGCTCGAGATGTTAAAACCAAAATTTTAAAATCAATATTATTGCAAACCTCATTATGATATTGTACCTCTAGAATACCCTTATTGAGAAGGTGAGAATGAAGATGCACTGTAATTCCTTCCGGCATTTGATTATCATATGCTTTGAATAACCAAAAGTCTTGAGCTCCGACTAATTCATTTTGCATACGTATACAACCATCTATTTTCTCGTCTCTCTCAACATTGTGCTGTCCATAAGCAATTCCTATCCATATTTTCTCTGCTTCTATTTTATGCTTTACCTTCACTCTACACTTGTTTGTCTTTAGCCTGATAATATAGATTAGAAATTAAATTCCAATTATTTTATCATACCAGTAACAAATTAGCAATTTCAAGCAATTATGATATATGGTGGTAAAAGCCTTTATCAATTTCATTTGCATTTTGCTAAACCATGGATATGTACTATTCAAATTGAAGTATTATAGGTGTGAATTTTGCAAAGGGCTTTTGCAACTTCCATAAACTAACCATCTTGAGAATAAATAGGATATAATCAAAATTCTAACAATTTATATGATTTTTTTCTAAGGGAAAATGCTTGTAATATTACAGTAATGATCTGAGAATATGAAATGAAATCTATGATAAAGGTGTACAAAAATGGTAAGGATCCATAAAAAAATAAACGACTAAATCAGAATATAAACTTATTGAAATAATAACATATTACATCAATCACTTAGTAATTGTGACAATAGAATTCACAAGTGAGAACATATTCAAATTTAACATACAGAATCCTGGTATGTAAACATTTATAAAAATTCTGTTCTAGACATAATAATCAACTCAAACAGAAACTAGGGCTCCATGGTTAGCAATATAATGAATTTCGGTTAAAAAATAGAAAAAAAACAACGCATTACCTCAATCTTGAGAAACCAAAACCAATCTTGCAAATTTCAAAAGCATAATTAATTTGACCTTTTATTAGTAAGTGAATCTTGAAGTAATGGGGAAGTAATTACAAAATTCGAAAGTAGATTGAATTTGACTATTTTTATTTAGCGTGAATTCTTAGGGATTTGGAGTCTGAATTGTATCATAAAGGAGAATCCATTTCTATCAATTCTTCTTCTGAGAGAATTGAAGAAATAGAAGAAACCGCATCCTCTCCTGAATGCGAATCCATGGATCACGATAATCTTTCCTCTTTTTTTTCTCCTACGTGTTTCCTTAAAATTGGTGCGGAATTTATGAAATGAAGCAAAGGAAAAAAAATCAAAAGCAAAATCAATTGCTTCGGTCACACAAACAACCGAAGCAAATGACCTATTTGCTTCTACGCATTTGCTTCGGTTGTAAAGATGAACGAAGCAATTTGCAATTTTGTATTTTCTAAAGCTTTAGATGTACCAATTGCTTCAGTTATTAAGGGGGGAAAAAGTAAATGATACTATTTGCTTTAGTTACTAACACAACCATAGTAAATGAGGCAAGGCAACTGACATATCATGTAATTA
This sequence comes from Allium cepa, assembly GCA_030765085.1. NCBI lineage: Eukaryota > Viridiplantae > Streptophyta > Magnoliopsida > Asparagales > Amaryllidaceae > Allium > Allium cepa. Next base: position 623,811,717 of record CM060942.1, read on the forward strand.
TGTTATGTACTTGTTTTATCCGATGCTGGGACTTCATATTCCTTCATATCCAGTGATTTGGTAGATAGATTGAGATTGAAACATAGGATTTTGACCGACATTTGATTGTGACGAACCACGTTGGAGGCTCTACTGGCCTTTGCACGGTTTGGTGAGACTTAGCCTTATCGAGTTATGGATGTTTGTTTACTTGTATTGCTTTGTTTTTGGTTTTGTGGGGTTTGGCATTATTTTGGGGATGGACTTGCTAGAATCGGATCAGCCTGTAGTGGAAATTATGGATGAATTTCAAAAAAAATTATCCTATTAGATCTTTATTGGGCCTATGAAGTCTAATTTATTTAGAACATTTCTAAATTTAGTTTAAATAAAACCATGTCTTTTATTCAAATTCATAAATTGTTGTTTGAAATTTATTTGATTTATTTTCACTTATTATATAAGTGTACATACGTATCATATACATATGTAAATGTGTGTGCATGTGTAACATGATATTCCATGGATGGCTTAACATGCATGTACACAGATGCTAGGATTTACGTCGTAACAAGTACATTAGCTCATTCTATATGTATTTTATGCTGTTCAAATATGTGTATATACTTATAGTTAAAAATATCCAAGTAATTATATATGAATATATATATATATATAATGAAAAACTATTATATATATTATAAATGACAATTAAACATACATACATATATACATATATATACATACATATATATATATACATACATACATATATACATACATATATATATATATATGTACAAACAAAATTTTGAATTTAAGAAAATAAATTATCTTATATATATATATGAATTATAGTAAATAATTATGAACTATATATAATAATTAATTGTATTACAATATATATATATATATATTTAATTTTTTATTTTATTTCAATATTCCAGTTCGAAATCATTACAAATCCAATTTTTTTATAATTTTAATATATCAATATATGTTACAATGAATTAGTTAGTTAAACTGTCATAATTAAATAATATAAAATAATTATATAATACAGTATCAAATATTAAATTTTTCGAAAATCAAGAAATACTTTATGTGTTGCTAAATTTTTCTAAGTGAAAAATATATTTTTAATTAATTAGATACTAATCAGTCGATTTTTAGGTAATTTTTGAAAATATAAAAATTTATTCAAAAAATATCAAAAAATTCTAAGATCTTCTGAGATGATAAACTAATTTTAAAAAGTAAAAAATTGAATTTTTGAAACAATATTTATTTTATGTGAATTTATTAAACTTACAATGATTAAATAATCGCAAAAATATCTAATAATAATAGAAAATTTATTTTTGGTTGTTAAAATTCATAAATAATGTAGACATATATTAGAAAATTATCAGATCAAATTATATATATGCTTTAATATGAATTACGTAAATAAATTAATTTACACACACACACATATGTATGTATGTATGTATGTATGTATGTATGTATTAATTAATGTAATATTAAAATAAATACATTTATTTGGTATAGAAAATTAGGTTATTAATAATATATGTGTATGTAAGAATACATTAAACTTATGCACATAGCGAATCATTATTATGACAACAACATTACCAATAGATACCTTTCCTAACTAACTAAGCAATAATAACATATATACATAGATGTACTTAAGAAATGAATTATCATACCATAATCATATACCTTATTATGTAAATATATAGTTACCCATAACTGATGCCCTCAAGTCCATGTTGAAAAGAAGAATCCTCTTACTTTGGAAATTTCCTCGATTAGTCAGATTGCTAGTCTTGAATCCAGACCTTTCGCTATCAAATAGCTGTCCATTTGAGTTGATTTGATTTGAGATTTTGTAGGTATTTTGAGGAAATATTTCGACTACTGTAATGATAAAGGAAGCAGCCAAAAAAGTTAGATGAAATCAGGTTTAGATGTGATTTTATATTGGTCGATTGAGCGAGAGAAATTAGGATAGTACCTTATACCTTTTCTCACCTAATCTCAACCATGCATTTCAAAACCAACATGCAACATCTTTTGCCACCCTTATGCTTTGTTATAACTATCGAACCATGCCTCAAAAAACATGGGCTAATGGCCCATTTAACCACCAATTAAATATGTTTAATTAAATCCAATATATTTCGTCATAGATATTTCGTATCGATCTATAAATTTATAACTATTATAAAAATATATGTCAGTATTTATTTCTCAAATCCTATTCAAATTTTATAATTAGTATTTCATAAATGTTAATTAATTTATAACAATTATTAACTAATTAAATCATTTCTAAAGAGATTTCATCATTTTGGTTGTGTAACTCTTAGGTGTAAATTCGGTCAGCAATTGACATCGAACTATTCAAATGTTAACGTTCACACATCACTTAGCAGATGATGTAACGTTTTGGCCAAACTTATCGCTTATTTAGTTTTAGTAAAATCCATTTTTACTCTATTAAGCGTACTCGGTTGTGGCATTTGTTTATACTTATTCTCTTCGTCAAAATTATATCACTTTGGACTTATGGAATTTGGTAATGGTCAAAACTCCAATATGATCCATATTTAACTCTATTGTCCAAACACAAAGTCTTTATTTTAATAATAACAATTATCATTAACCGAAATGCTCTAGCCAGAGACTTTAACTTTTAATTGACCTAAGTTGACCGTGATATTAGCCCCATATATCAAAGGAGTTGAATCCTCTTTTGAATAGTGTTTCACTTCCAATACTTCCACTCGACCCAACTATAGTCATTCGATGGAATGCCATGCCATGATTTGACTATAATCAAAGCAGAAATTCATATTGAAGTTCCATGGTATCCTTAAGTCGAGAGAACTGTGTAAACCAGTCATATCGATATTTTTTTAGTTTGACCTTGGTTATATTAACCAATAGAAAACTATCGAATGAGTCGTTCCATAGTTATCCGATAACTATCAGTACGTAACCTCTAGCTACCTCCAACAGCCATGAGTAATGCACTGCCCAACATTTAGAGAGCATTACGTACTCTAGTCTCAATGGATACATCGATATCCAGTCACGATGCATCTTGACTGGGAACATTTAAAATGGTATATTTATTTCTATTGTGATAAATTACTCACGATTAAAACACTTTGTAACTACCATCACAAAACATACTCTTTATGGATTTTCTATTAGATATATTTTTAATCAAATTAGTTAATTAATATAGCCACATTATATCAAGTATATATAAAATAAAGAAAATACCTTTGATTTCAAACAAGGTTGGTTATTGAGTTAGATATATGCAATAAATTACATAATTTCCCCTAGGGCATACCCCTAACTATATCAGGACTAGATATAGAAGTACAAAGTAGTGGTGGATTGGAAGAGGCCACTGGTGACCATAGGGATGGATGATGGGTGTAGGTCTGAGATAGGCTGCCTACTTGATGATGAGGTGATCGTTAGCTTTTTTACTTGCTCGAGATCCCACATGACAAGTTATCATCTGTGCTAATAGCGAGGGACTATCCAAACATGTTTGAGGAGGTGACCATATTACCACCACACATTGAGATACAGTTTCGTATTGATTTGGTGAAGTATGCCACACCGATCGTTATGCTATTGAGGCATATGGCGTCGAAAGAGTAGAAGGAACAGAGGTATAAGTGAATGACCTATTGCGACGAGAGTTCATCCGATGGAGCATATATAAGCAGGAAGCACTTATGGTGTTTTCCACTAAGGCAGACAACTCTTTGAGATTGTGTGTAGATAACCATGAGTTGAATAAGGTGATGAAGACAGACAAGTATTCACTCCCACATATTGATGACTTGTTCGATTAGCTCCATGATGCTAGGGTATTCTCTCATTTGGACCTTATGATGGGGTTTCATCAACGGAGAACGGCTAAGGAGAGTGTGCCAATCACAATGTATCATATTCCATCTGGATTCTATGAGTGGTTGGTCATGTCGTTCAGGCTAACCAATGCACCTACATACTTTGTTGATCTCATGAACCGTGTTTTCAAGGATCAGCTAAATAAGTTTGTACTTGTGTTCGTAGATGATTTGCTTGTTTATTTGGGGATGGAAGAAGAACACAAGGAGAATTTGAGGATTGTGCTCGAGATGTTGAGGAAGCACAATTAAAGGCAAATTTTTTGAAGTGTCACTTATAAAGGAGGGAAGTGTGATTTTTAGGTCACGTTGTTTCTGAGCAGGGTATTGCTGTTGATCCTAGAAGATGTGGTATTATAGGACTAGGAACGACCTAAGACCTCTTCAGACATGAGAAGTTTTCTTGGATTGGCGGGGTAATGTAGATGTTTTATCTAGGCCTTCTCTAAGGCAGTAACACCGTTAACCAACTTACGAAGAAGAATCAAACTTTTATTTGGGACGTGAGGCATGAGCACGTGTTTGTGAGTTTGAAGGGGAGGTTAACAAGCGCACTGGTGTTCGACATTCTGAGCGGGGGGTGCGGTATTGATGCAGAGGGGAAAGGTTGTCGTCTTCACTAGTCGAATAGCTGAAACCGCACGAGAATAAGTATCCAACACACTATTTGAAGTTGGCCGTGATAGTATTTGCTTTATTAAGCGTTACTCGGTTGTTGCATTTATTTATACTAATTCTCTTACTCAAAATTATATCACTTTGGACTTATGGAATTTGGTAATGGTCAAAACTCCAATATAATCCATATTTAACTCTATTGTCCAAACACAAAGTCTTTATTTTAATAATAACAATTATCATTAGCCGATATGCTCTAGCCAGAGACTTTAACTTTGAATTGACCTAAGTTGACCGTGATACTAGCCTCATATATCAAAGGAGTTGAATTCTCTTTTGAATAGTGTTTCACTTCCATTACTTCCACTCGACCCAACTATAGTCATTCGATGGAATGCCATACCATGATTTGACTATAATCAATGAAGAAATTCATAATAAAGTTCCATGGTATTCTTAAGTCGAGAGAACTATGTAAACTAGTCATATCGACATTTTTTTAGTCTAACCTTGGTTATATTAACTAATAGAAAACTATCGAGTGAGCCGTTCCATAGTTATCCAATAACTATCAGTACGTAACCTCTAGCTGCCTCCAGCAGCCACGAGTAATGCACCGCCCAACATTTAGAGAGCATTACGTACTCTAGTCTCAATGGATACATCGATATCCAGTCGCGATGCATCTTGACTGGGAACATTTAAAACGGTATATTTATTTCTATTGTGATAAATTACTCACGATTATAACACTTTGTAACTACCATCACGAAACATATTATTTATAGATTTTATATTAGATATATTTTTAATCAAATTAGTTAATTAATATAGCCACATTATATCAAGTATATATAAAATAAAGAAAATACCTTTTATTTCAAATAAGGTTGGTTATTGAGATAGATATATGCATTAAATTACATAATTGCCCCTTGGGCATACCCCTAACTATATCAGGACTAGATATAGAAGTACAGAGTAGTGGTGGATTGGAAGAGGCCACTGGTGACCATATGGATGGATGATGGGTGTAGGTCAGAGATAGGCTGCCTACTTGATGATGAGGTGACTGTTAGCTTTTTTACTTGCTCGAGATCCCACATGACAAGTTATCATCGGTGCTAATAGCGAGGGACTATCCAAACATGTTCGAGAAGGTGACCAGCTTACCATCACACATTGAGATAGAGTTTCCTATAGATTTGAAGTATGCCACACCGCTCATTATGCTATTAAGGCGTATGGCGTCGAAAGAGTAGAAGGAACTAGAGGTATAAGTGAATGACCTATTGCGACAAGAGTTCATCCGATGGAGCATATATAAGCGGGAAGCACTTATGGTGTTTTCCACTAAGGCAGACAACTCTTTGAGATTGTGTGTAGATCACCATGAGTTGAATAAGGTGAAGAAGACGGACAAGTATTCACTCCCATATATTGATGACTTGTTCGATCAGCTCCATGATGCTAGGGCATTCTCTCATTTCGACCTTATGATGGGGTTTCATCAACGGAGAATGGAGAAGGAGAGTGTGCCAATCACAATGTATTATATTCCATATGGATTCTATGAGTGGTTGGTCATGTCGTTCAGGCTAACCAATGTACCTACATACTTTGTTGATCTTATGAACCGTGTTTTCACGGATCAGCTAAATAAGTTTGTACTTGTGTTCGTAGATGATATGCTTGTTTATTTGAGGATGGAAGAAGAACACAAGGAGCATTTGAGGATTGTGCTCGAGATGTTGAGGAAGCACGATTAAAGGCAAAGTTTTCGAAGTGCCACTTATGGTGGAGGGAAGTGTGATTTTTAGGTCACGTTGTTTCTGAGCAGGGTATTGCTGTAGATCCTATAAAGATGCGGTAGTATAGGACTAGGAACGACCTAAGACCTCTTCAGACATGAGAAGTTTCCCTTGAATGACAGGATAATATAGATGTTTTATCTAGGCCTTCTCTAAGGCAGTAACACCGTCAACCAGCTTACGAAGAAGAATCAAACTTTTATTTGGGACGTGAGGTGTGAGCATGTGTCTGTGAGTTTGAAGGGGAGGTTAACCAGCGCACTAGTGTTAGGCATTCTGAGCGAGGGGTGCGGTATTGATGCAGAGGGGAAAGGTTGTCGTCTTTACTAGTTGAACAACTGAAACCGCACGAGAATAAGTATCCAACACACTGTTTGAAGTTAGAAGCGATAGTATTTGCTTTATTAAGCGTTACTCGGTTGTGGCATTTATTTATACTAATTTTCTTCATCAAAATTATACCACTTTGGACTTATAGAATTTGGTAATGGTCAAAACTCCAATATAATCCATATTTAACTCTATTGTCCAAGCACAAAGTCTTTATTTTAATAATAAGAATTATCATTAACTGAAATGCTCTAGCCAGAGACTTTAACTTTGAATTGACCTAATTTGACCGTGATATTAGCCCCATATATCAAAGGAGTTGAATCCTCTTTTGAATAGTGTTTCACTTCCAATACTTCCACTCGACCCAACTATAGTCATTCGATGGAATGCAATGCCATGATTTGAATGTAATCAAAGTTGAAATTCATATTGAAGTTCCATGGTATCCTTAAGTCGAGAGAACTGTGTAAACTAGTCATATCGATATTTTTTTAGTTTGACCTTGGTTATATTAACTAATATAAAACTATCGAGTGAGTCGTTCCATAGTTATCCACGAACTATCAGTACGTAACCTTTACGTGCCTCCAGCAGCCACGAGTAATGCACTGCCCAACATTTAGAGAGCATTACATACTCTAGTCTCAATGGATACATTGATATCCAGTCACGATGCATCTTGACTGGAAACATTTAAAACGACATATTTATTTCTACTGTGATAAATTGCTCACGATTATAACACTTTGTAACTACCATCACAAAACATACTATTTATGGATTTTCTATTAGATATATTTTTAATCAAATTAGTTAATTAATATAACCACATTATATCAAGTATATATAAAATAAAGAAAATACCTTTGATTTCAAACAAGGTTGGTTATTGAGTTTGATATATGCAGTAAATTACATAATTGCCCCTAGGGCATACCCCTAACTATATCAGGACTAGATATAGAAGTACAGAGTAGTGGTGGATTGGAAGAGGCCACTGGTGACCATAGGGATGGATGATGGGTGTAGGTTTGAGATAGGATGCCTACTTGATGATGAGGTGATTGTTAGCTTTTTTACTTGCTCGAGATCCCACATGACAAGTTATCATCTGTGCTAATAACGAGGGACTATCCAAATATGTTCGAGGAGGTGACCAGATTACTGCCACACATTGAGATAGAGTTTCGTATAGATTTGGTGAAATATGCCACATCGATCATTATGCTATTGAGGCGTATGGAGTCTAAAGAGTAGAAGGAACTGGAGGTATAAGTGAATGACCTATTGCGACGAGAGTTCATTCGATGGAGCATATATAAGAGGGAAGCACTTATGGTGTTTGCCACTAAGGCATACAACTCTTTGAGATTGTGTGTAGATCACCATGAGTTGAATAAGGTGATGAAGGCGGACAAGTATTCACTCCCACATATTGATGACTTGTTCGATCAGCTCCATGATGCTAGGGCATTCTCTCATTTTGACCTTACGATGGTGTTTCATCAACGGAGAACGGCTAAGGAGAGTGTGCCAATCACAATGTATCTTATTCCATCTGGATTCTATGAGTGGTTGGTCATGTCGTTCAGGCTAACCAATGCACCTACATACTTTGTTGATCTCATGAACCGTGTTTTCAAGGATCAGCTAAATAAGTTTGTAGTAGATGATATGCTTGTTTATTTGAGGATGGAAGAAGAACACAAGGAGCATTTGAGGATTGTGCTCGAGATGTTGAGGAAGCACGATTAAAGGCAAAATTTTCGAAGTGTCACTTATGGAGAAGGGAAGTGTGAATTTTAGGTCACGTTGTTTCTGAGCAGGGTACTGTTGTAGATCCTACGAAGATGCGGTAGTATAGGACTAGGAACGACCTAAGACCTCTTCAGATATGAGAAGTTTTCTTGGATTGACGGGATAATGTGGATGTTTTATCTAGGCCTTCTCTAAGGCAGTAACACCGTTAACCAACTTACGAAGAAGAATCAAACTTTTATTTAGGACGCGAGGTGTGAGCACGTGTCCATGAGTTTGATGGGGAGGTTAACAAGCACACTGGTGTTAGACATTCCGAGTTGGGGGGGGGGGGGAGGGGTGCGGTATTGATGTAGAGGGGAAAGGTTGTCGTCTTCACTAGTCGAACAGCTGAAACCGCACGAGAATAAGTATCCAACACACTATTTGAAGTTGGCAGCGATAGTATTTGCTTTGAAGATATGGAGGCATTATTTTCTTGGAGAGGGATTCAAGTTGTATACGGACCACAAATCATTAAAGTATCACTTCTCTCAGAAGGATATTAACATACATCGACAACAATGGTTGGTGTCCCGGCCTCCTACGACTTTGGAATTCCAGTATGCCCAGTAAAGGAAATTCGACCGCTTATGCATTGAGTTGAAGACATGCTCGGTTGGGAGTGATGTTCCTAGAGTGAAAGTTGTTGGACTGTGTCAATCGCTAGATTTTAGACCTCAATGTGAGTTAGAGCCATAAGTGTTGGCTTGCTTGATGATCTGACCTACCTTCTTTGAGCTGATTGGTACTGATCAAAGGTGGGATGCTAGACTACCAGAGATTATGACAAAGATAGAGGAAGGGGTTGAGTTTGAGTAAATGATGTGGTAGGGGCTCGACGGTGTCAGTTGGCTCCGTAAGGATGGGAGATTGTTTGTTCCTGATGTCGATAGATTGAGCGATAAGGTGTTACGCGAGTTCCATCATTCGAGATCGAGCATACATCTCGATAGCAATAAAATGATATAATGTAGACATTTGGGCATTCATCTTGAAGTGCATGAACCATTAATTGGTAAAGGTAGAGCAAAAGAAGCCGAGTGGTTTGCCTTTTATATTTATATACATTTCTTTATCGCTATGCTATTTAAGGCGATGTACTTAGCCTTTTCCATGAATCGACTACAGTCTTTCATTTAGAACATTTTCGACTAAAAAAATTCTTAACTTGAATTTATTATTGATATATCATACTCAACATCACTTATGAAACTTTGAGTTCGAACACTCCTTCACAAGGGTTTCGTTGTTTCTAAAAACAATTCTCTAGTATTTCATAAGTACATGAAAACACTCTAAATTTTCATTCAGTGATATCTATTTGGTCCTTCATGTGTCAAATACATGAACAAATCACAATATCATAGACAACAGAAGATGTATGATAATTCCTATTGCCATGCATAAGAAATTCATCTGACACGTTTCATGTTAAACATTTTAACAAGCTAGCTTTGCATATAATTTGGGACATTCTCAACATCATTTATACTTACTATAAAAGACATCATTTATAAATCAAAAATCGAGTATTAAAACAACTAAAGCTGACTTTAACACAAGTACATCATTGAAAATCAGCAGTGTTTTGTTTACTAATTGTTTAGATACATCTATGTACCTTTTAACTTTCTTACTAATGAGCACACGCTTCCTTTGCATTTTGATTGACAATCAAACTATTTGATATTTTCATCAAAATGTTTTTCCAATTTTGATGCTTATAAAATGATACTTTCTATCATTCCTTGGATCATGTTCAAAATCCCACAAACTCAATATTGCTCTCACTGACTTTGAGACACTTTGGCTATTATGTGCAAGCAGTCTAGTTTAAATCTATATTTAGAACTTTTTACTTTAACACATATGTAACAAAACCCATACTAGGTGATAACTTTGTGGGTAAATTCAGATTAACTTGAGTATGTTGAATAACAAATCTATTAAGCTAATTTCAACAAGTGGGAATTAATTTAAAGGACAAAAATTTATATATTTTTAGCCTCAAGGACACGACCTTAATATTTTAACCAAAAGAACGAACATTCTCCAAAAAATTGTTCATAAGGACAAACATTCTTCTAAAATTATTCATAAGGACAAATTCTTTCAAAACTACTACCAAACTAAAAAATGATACCTAAAACTGTTACCGATAACTACAAACTAATACCTAAAAACTGTTATCAGTAACTAAAAACTGATACCTAAAAAAAGTTATCTTTTAGGTTAAAATACTGAAGGTCCTTCCTTGAGGCTAAAATGCTGAGAAATTTTGTCCTTGACAATAATTTCCTGTTTCAACAATTAAAATTTATGAGATTATTCTTATTAACATTGCTTATTTAATTCCAACTGCATTGGTCTCTTAAAGACGCAATCGCGACCGATGGATCACATCCCTTCGGTTACGAAAATCATATTTTGATAACGTACTTGGAATTCCTTCGGATTTGCACATCATACCATATCATAGAGTCAATACTCTTAATGGCTTAATTGACAACTGAGGAATGTCTATTATCGACATTGATAAGGAACTCATATTTTCTCTTAAGTGTGCGAGAATACTTATTAGACACTCTAATGCGATGTGTTTATTTAGGTTAGGGTAATTTCATTTCATCTCATGTAATCAACTTTATCTATAGATCGTATTCAATTACATTTTACTACCAATAATTTCTCAAAGAAATTCCTTCACTATGAAGTTGGTACTTCTTCAAACAACAATTGTTTCTCGATGCAATGAAATATATATGCATAAACATTTTATGAAATTCCTTATATATAAAACTGATCTGCTTTTAGTTTGCATAACTTATGTTCAAAACATAAGTATGTCATCCACGGCAGTCCATCCCAAACTCCTTTTAGAGAAGTTAATACAAGACTCCTCATGAACAATTATTATATGCAGACTTTGCACTCGTACAACCTACCAACTCCTTGATCTAGGATGTGTTATGTTTCCTTATAAACCCTTATCTTGTATGATTTTGTAAACTATTATTTGGATGGAATAATATTAACCTTGTGTACTACTCTTAAGTATATACTCTTAAGGAAAAAATTAACTCAACTTCTCTCATAATTGATTGTACTCTATTTAACAAAGTTGGATTACTCCTTATCTATACATCATTATATATCACATAGAGGAGTGACTTTTGAGATTGAATGTTTATTCTTTTTTTGGTACGTTCGAAACTCTTTCCACTAAACTCACCAATTCGATCAAATTGAATCAGTTCTATCGTATGTTATTTTATTTACTTCCATTTTGTACTCAATAATTTATAAGACATATAACATGTGTATAAAATACACATATCTATGTCGATGAAAGCTCATCGGTGAATATAGAGAAGTATGTGGAACCATTTTGGCATTAATAGGCTTGCGATTGCGTACATCAGTATGTATTAATCCAAAGAGTTCATCAACTCCTATTATGCTTCCACCAAATAGGTGCATACCCCCTAGTTGTTTGAGATACATTTAATCAATATCGTATGATTCATAATCATATAATAAAAGTTATTTCTCAAAACTATAGCTTAGACTATAATTCCAAATAGCTTGCATAACTTTTGTTATTATAATAAATACCACATTAAGTTTTATTTCATAATGAATATTCATAATTCTCCCACATTGAATATAATTACTTCTATTTTCCAGCCGATACCAAAAAACAGTCATTGTTTCATAAATAATGTTCGGTATGTTCTACAAAATAATTTTCATTATCTGTTGCAATCAATAAAAACTATATGGCATGCTCCCACTATTTCCACCATTACTATAATAGCATACTAAATTTGGAGGTCTATCATTCACTTAATATAAATTGTTTATTTCATATACTGTAACAAGTTTACAACGGAGAGTTCTTTGATCAAATATCTTGAACTCAAAGAAATAAATCTCATAGAAACAATTTTCTATATGAAAATGCATTTTGAAATAGAATTATATTTCTTATCCTAATATTAAGTATCAATCACTGTTATTACAATTCTCGTTTTCATTGTTTCTTTAAGAAATAGAAGTGACCATTTACTCTCTTCATCCCAACTATACCTTAAATTACATCTACTCTTATACATTCGTTTTCCTTTCAAATGGTCAAACCATTCAAAATAAAACTCTTACTACAACATCATAACGAACTCTTTTACAAAGATGCATTTGATCATTCTTAACATTTAAGGACACCAAATATGATGCACCTTACGTAAATCAATCAAACCAACATTCCAGTGATCAAATTCTAAGATCTTTCTTATAGTGTTGGTTTAGTATTACATTTAACACAATACAATCTTTTTGTAATCAATCAAATTGAATACTCGATCTGATAATACTATTTATTAGCATGTTTTGAATGAGCTAACTTCATCGAAGTATCATACATTATGAACTGTGACCATTCCCCATATAACAATAGTATGCGATAGAATGTGGATCAAATATCCATAGTTTTGTATTTCTTTAGAGTTCGAAACTCACCGAATGCAATATATGTCTCAACCAAATAAACGCGTAAGCAACCAAATTATGAATATATTTTGTAGTTGTAAAATCAGGTGCTTGCAAGGGTATTGAAAGATTAACATGCAAGAAGCATTTATTAGTAAGTATATGTAATATTTCTATTTGTTAATCGTTGATTCAAATCATTTGTACATCTTAGTTGATATAAGTTTTATCAATCATTTTAAATGCATAAATTTATCACTAATAGGGCTCCCACAAGTCCTTTTTGTTTCACCAAATCCTAAACAAATCATACAAATATTTTGACTTCACTAGTGGGTGTTACGACTCGTATGTCTTAGGATTCTGACCTTGTGGAAAGCTCAACAAATCATAGGCCCGCATACGATGGATAACTTCTTATCGGTTTTATCATATACAACTTCTAACCTATGGCACCTTGTCCTAGTCCCACCTTTACCTTGAGGAAAACTCAACAAATAAAGTGGGACTGTTCAACCGGACCTATCATTTCACGATGACCTAAGTATAATGCACATACCTTGAGGAAAGCTTAATAAATTTATGCGGTTATCGTACCTCATCTATTAGATATATTAATAAACTACACATAACATTCTTAGCTTGAGGAATGCTCAACAACTAAAGAGTATGCAAGTAAACTATTAATATACAAATGATAGAGGACAACTTTATATTAAAGATTTGTAATCTTCAATATGTTATATCAAGTGACATCGACTTATGGAATAATGTATTTCTTATGAAATACCCTCATGTTTCAAGTGTTGGACACATATGAAATCATGGTATACATACAATACGTATGTATTTATCTCTTAAGTCGATTTAAGGTTTCTTTAATGTTCTGCGTTTAGTTTATACATTCATATTATATAAGTTTTACTATTATATAACTTTTATTTTCATACTACTTGTTAACCCACCTATTGCTAAGGCAACAAACAAGTAGATTTAACCCAACGGACTTCACAGTTATCAAGGCCGATGAGTCTAGAGTGATGATTGTAGGACCCAAAAATCAAGTATAGATAGTAGTATCAAGCCAAGATTGAATGAAATTGATAGATATGCAAGGCAAAATGTTCAAAGTATAGAATATAGCTTAGCAAACGGAAGGGATTAGCATGCTCGATCTAGAGGGATTAGTATGCTTCAATTCATAAAGGAGGGATTGACATGATTAATAAAGAGGGATGGCGTGGTTAATTAAAAGGGATCGGCATGCTTCAGCTTATGAATTAGGGAACATCGTAGTTGATTAAGAGGGATCGACGTGCTTCAGCTAATGAAGGAGGGATCAGTGTAGTTGATTAAGAGGGATCGACATGCTTCAGCTTATGAAGGGAAGATCAACGTAGTTGAATAAGAGGGATTGGCATGCTTTATTGAAGAAGGATCGACATGCTTTATTAAGGAGGGATCGGTATATACCAAAATGCAAGAGCGTTCATGCATGAAACAACCCATATCTCGAGTTCTACTAATCCAATTGGCATAAAACATGAAAGCTAAATATAATATAACATGGAGAAGATCCTCTTGGGATCGCATGGCATTTGGAAAAAGTTGGAGGGATCAGTACCTATCCCTCCATAGGGATCACCAGAAATCAGGATTTAAACAGCACCATTTCATGGAAAACACGATATTGCACAAACCGTAAGTCAAAACGACACGAAATTTGGAGGCAAGTGGCTAACATCATGAGGAACCCTCAGAGGTATCGCACTCCATTTGGACACACTAATAGGGATTGGTATCGATCCCTATTATGGGCTTCAATGGGCTTGAAAATTTATGGGTGGCCTCGTCTTGGTCTCCCGAACCTTCTATCGAAATTTTAGCTCGATCCATGCACGTCTTCCCTCATAAATATAGCAGGCATGGCGTTAGAAAAGAGATCTTTCTTTTTCTTCTCTTTATCTTCAACCTGGGCTATACTCTGCCAATTTTAATCTTGGATTTCGGATTGTAACTGTAAACAGATTTCAGTATAATAAAAAGGATTATTCTAAAGTGGACGTAGGACGGAGTTAGCTGAACCACTATAAATTTGTGTCTCTATTTACTGGCTTTTTGATTATTTGAATTTTATTCTTCATATATTTCTCTTCATATTCCTATGATTGGATTGGATATTGGTGCTTTCTTACAATTCGGTATTGGTGGCCAATTTTGACACCAACATTTTGATGCTTTCATTGAGAATACTTATACCTGCGGATTTGGAAGCTTGGATCTTAAATTTGGAGGCTTGGATACTTGGATTTCGAAAGCAATGGCTAGGCAATCAACAAGGAGAGGGCTATTAGAAAGGAGCCACCATGTGGGGAGTCAGGAGGCTTCCTAAGGAGCAGGAGCTAATCAAGCATCTATCTACGTCACTAGGGATGAAATGAAAATGATGATGGATGTTATGCAAGAGAGGATGCTAGAAAGACAGGTAGAGATGATGCAGGATTTACTCCAATAGATTGGACAAGCTTGAACACAGAATCAAGGAGTTGAAGCAGCAGGAATCGTTGGAAATTAGAACCGGAAACATGAAAATGGAGCCAATAGACAAAGGAATGGAACAGAGTAGCCGGAGGCAGTCCCCTGCCAACCTAGAGGTATCGGCATCGATCGCTCCCGAGGGATCGGTACCAATCCCCAAAGGCTAGGGGCATGCCCTTGGGTTTGGTGGGTCCTGATGCTGGAGGGTCTGCGATCATCCCATGGATCTTGGTGCGAATCTGAATTCGGATGCTCTTTTGGAGGAATATGTTCTAGAATTCCCTTGTAGACTCTGGGGGCAGCTTGGACATGATGATAGGAGACTACCATTGGAAGACAATAATAGGTTTGTAGAGATGACAAGGCAAGCTATGCGTGGAGGATTGGTGAATAGGGATCTGGAGAATATAAATAGAAGTCCATTCGCTCCTAACATCAGGAATGCTCGGAATCCACCAGAGTTCAAACTGCCAACACCGGAAGCTTATGACAGAAAGTCGGATCTAACTATGCATATGATGAGGTATATACGATACATGGAAGTACTAGGAGGATCGAAAGAAGTCTTGGCATGGTGTTTCCCCTTATACTTAATGGATGTAGCTGCTCTATAGTTCAAAAAATTGGAGAGCAGTTCAATTAGCACAAAGACGGAATTGGTTGAAAGATTTATGAAGCAGTTTCGGGTTCACATTATGAGACCCAAGAATGTGATGACATTAACATCAATAAAGAAGTGGATAAGAGAATCACTCGATAATTTCTTAACCAGGTTCAATGTGGCGTTTGTTTTGGTGGATCGAACAGATCCATCGATGGTTTTGATGGCGGCAGTGTCAGGAGTTGCAGTTAATTCAAGTTTTAAGATATCACTGATATGGGATCCACCGGTGGATCTTGAATAATTTTACCACGAAGTAGAAAGGTTTCTGTAACAAGAAGATACAAAAGCTGATAAAAAGGCAATGAAAGTTAATACGATGCAAAATGGAGAACTGTCAGGTGAAAAATCAGGAAATGACAAGGGTAAACGGAAGATGGACAATAGCTTCGATGGATCCAAGCGATAGAGGGGAAAACCCAAATTCTCTTCTTACTCGGAATTGAATGAAACTCTAGAATTGATATATCTAGATATACACCTTCCGTATCGAAGGCCGGCAAGGAGGGAACCTTCTGAACACAAACAGACATCAGAAAAGCGTTGCCTATTCCATGAGCTGGATGGGCAAAATACAAATGACTGCAGGAATTTGAAGGATATCATTGAGGAACATGTGAGGAATGGTCAGTTACAACAATACGTAAGGACTCGGGCTATGATGGTGGAACAGGAGCAGCCACTGTCCAACTTGAATGAAAATGGCACTGGATCAAGGTATCGTTATCAATATATCATCAATTAATTGGGATGGCATGGAATAAGTAGCAAACCCCACAATAGGATGGCTAAGTCACTTACACATGTACATGATCAAGGATGGTTCCAAGGCATGCTCTGAGATGATGGTAAACCGTAATGCTGGGGTTTGTGAAATCTATTTTTTCGTCTTGTTTGCTTTGAACTCTTGTTTTTTTGGTTTTGTTTGAAATCTGGATTATTGGTTGTACGAACTCTTATTATATGTACTTAGGAATGCTTAAGTTTGGATCGATGTAATGGATAACACAGGTCGTCAGGTGCGGATTATGCGTGGCAAGGGGTAGGTTGCTCCGCACAAACGCGATGGATCGACCTTCTCAGATTGTTGAGTATGGATTATGCTCGGCAAGGATTCGGAGAGATCAAGGTCGTCAGGTATGGAGTATACCTGGCAAGGGGTAGTTCATGTCGCTCGAACATGATGGATAAACCTACTCAAGTCGTTGAAAGAGATTGGAGATTAAGGATTTTAAGGCTAATTTAACACTAGAGAAGAGGGGGAGAGGTGTGAATAGTATTTAATGGATTCTATGACATATATGGACTAATTTAAAAATTATGATATAAACAAATGCAAAACTTGATCACAAAACAATCACAGAATCAAACACAGATGCAGAAAGTAAATAAAATGCAGTAAAAGGAAAGAACACATCGGATTTTATACTAGTTCGGAGTTACCCTACATCTAGTCCTGCACCAAGGCAAACACCTTATATAGATTTTTATTATACCAATGTCAATATTACAATCCCCAATTTCTAAAGGCCTTGAGGTACCCTCCTGTCTCACGAGTACAGGGAAAAATTTCTTGATTTACGGGACACAAGATCACCCAATTGATTTTCAGGCACAACCACACCTTATAGTTACACTCGATAAACTTTTGATTACAAATTGATCCTATAACTCTGTAAAGCACTTTGATCTTCGAGAGAGAACAGAGAATCAAACAAGAATAAGATTCTAATTTTATTCGCTTGAAAATCCGACAGAATTTCTATGCAATCTTAAAAATATAAAAAATTTAGAATATGGATTTGTGGAGAGGTAGGAGTGAAGAAAAATATGAAATTTGTTAGTTAAAAATTCATTTGTGAAGGCTATTTATAAAGCACCAATGGTCATAACCATTCGTGAAGAGATCTAAACGAATAGACACTTCTTTTGAAAATCGAAACTTTTAAATTTGACGGTGTGATGACCCTGACTTGACCTTCGAAAATCGGCACCTGTACTTCACTTGTACTCGAATGCCACAGATTCAAACGCCGAATCTGGTTCGCCAGAGCTTATAACACATTAAGTATAACAACACAGCGGAAGAAAACATTGAATATATCACTGATACACAATATTTGATAAACCATATTTATACAAATGATATCAAATACCATCAGAGATACAAGACGCAACAGTAGAAAGAATAACACAACAAGGATGGTCTAAACTTTGCGGCCATCGACAGAGGAAGGATGACCATCAATAGAGTCTTTCAAGTGAGAAAGCGGGAATCCAACAAACTGAGTCTTCAATGCCAAAGCTCCAATGCTCCAAGCTCGAACCGTCATCATCGATGCATTAAGCAAGGTCGGTCCAAGTGAAACAAATACGATCACTAAATCTGAAGGCTTCAAAGATTTCCAAAAGCTACCAAATCTACATCTACTATTTTTCTAAAAAACCCAACTCTAGACTGCCCGTGTGGAAAATTGTGGACACCCAGAGTTTAGGAAGGGAACAATAAACTCCGGGTCAGTCATGGGACTGGTGTGAGCAAGCGAAAACAGTTTATCTTTAAAACAAACAACAAAAGAATTTAAAATTGAAATCCGCAATGCTTTTGGAAAATGAAACTGCCATAAGGCCTTCTGCCGCACACACCATGCAAACGCAGAATTGGAGGAGATTTCTCCTTATGATAGTCAAAAATGCTTCATACACAAAAACCATTTGATATTATTATTAGTGCATAATGGAAAACATTTTGAAAGTATAATATTAATCTTAGCTAGCATACAACCATTATTGTATGCCTACTATAGCTACCATGTTCAATAGTAGGTTACCTTCACATTCCATGGCAGGTTATACAACTAAAACCATACAGGGCGCGTATTGTTTCTTTGGATTTCCAACAAATGGTCAGGCTAAGGAACTTCCTATTGCCACATGGGAATGCCTCTGGAGGAACGCCTCGAGAACCTACTCGACTCTCTGCCAACATAAGGCCGGTTTACCCCTTTCCCGGGAGTAACACCTTAAGATATGCCATCCCTGGTCGTTTGCAACCTTTATCCGAGGATCCTCAACCACAAAGCAACAACCACACAGTAATAAGTTTACAGTGTCCACATGAGTTGTGTATCTGGGCTCTATACCATGATACCACACTTTTCCAAAAGAAATGGACATACCCTAGGGGTGCGACCCCTGCAACCTTGCCGCATCTTTCCCGTTTCGACCATTTCTGCGGTATGAGGTCCTGATGCAGTCTCGTCCACAGAGCTACGCTTTTCACAAAGCCATGCTTCGATCAACAAATGATCAGCAGCACTTCGTATGCCACATTACAAAATTGGGAATGTATCACTAGTAACCATCAACTACATAACCTCTGAGCTCGTACGTCTTAGAGAAGGGTGTTAAGCTAAGAGAATAAATTCTCCGCCACCAAACAGAATTGTATTTGATCGAAACCAGCTTTACATCTCAAAGTGTAACGTCAGACACACATCCTTACAAGTCTATTCCGGGTTCGAACAGAACCGAAGGCACTTCCAAAGAAGCGCTTTCAATCCAGTATTCACAATCCCGGTCGGACTTCCCATCACATATGGAGATCTCTATACCGACGCGACTCAGTGCAGAGACATTCGATGGGTATTCCTTTCGCTCTCGAAAATACCCGGTCTTCACCACCGGTCCTCAAATGCTATCCATAACGTCGTATCATTATTCGGAATGAGTTATATGACACAAGGTCCTTTCCCGGCTAAACTGAATAATGAGCGCAACATTTAAAAACATATGGATATTGGGATTTCAGTTAAGTCACAACTTAAAACCCAAAACTTTTCTTTTAAATGGTTTAAACAAATTACCATTTTTAAATCTTTTAAACAAAAAGATTTACTTCACAAAGTTCAACCATCTTTCACAAAGATTCATTCACGGCTTTTAAAACAATTTCCTTTCCAAATTGGATTAACTCATCCAATCATTAAATCAAAGACTCAATTCATAGCTTTCAAAACCATTTCTAAAGATTCATTCATAACTTTCAAAACAATTCTCATTTCAAATCTTCTATATAAAAGATACACCATTTAAGATCCCTTTTCAATTTGAAAACAAAGTATACCAATCTTTAACAAAGATTCATTCATAATTTTTCAAAACAATTTCCCTTTCAAATTGGATTAACTCATCCAATCTTTAAACTAAAGATTTAATTCATAGCTTTCAAACCATTTCAAACTTGAAATCTTTCAACACAAATTGAAAATCCTTTCTTTACACGAAAGCTATTATTATTTGAAAACAAATAGTCTTCGTTTCGAAAAAATTCGATTACATTTGCACGAGTTAAAGCCCTTCAAGTATAAAACTTGGGTTAAATTCAAATTCCCAAAACAATACTTTTAAAATGGTTTAAACCTGTACAAACACATTTATTACTTGTATAACCTTTTCAAACCATAATTTCTAAACATAGAATTCAGTTTCAAATCTTGAATTCAAATTCAAATCAAATTATTTAAATTTTCAAACTTTATCAAGTTATTCAAAATAACTTTTATCTTCAAAACTCCTTTTCAAAATCTTTTCATGTTTAACCCAATTCCATTTCCAAAACCATTTGGATTCAAAATTCAACTTTAGAACCATTTCAAAAATCTGTGACTAAACCAATTTCCTTATGCAATCCATATTTGTGTGTGTGTGGTGTAGTCCAGGGGTTTTACAAAATAGTGCAACATCATCAATCATTACAATCCAAACATAGAATATCGATAAGCGGTTTATTCTTATAATGCTTATCTACATTCACAGATTCACAGATAAATATACAAATGCATCATAGATAAATGAGTCAAAAATCACAGCTTAAACATACAATTCATATCACATAATAGCACACATCAGGGATATCAAACAATACAAGGTAATTCATACGATTCAAACATCCATAAGTAAGGTCAATTAATTATCTGATTAATTTAAATCATATTAATTACTTATCTAGATTAATTAACATTAATTAATTATAAATTATTTTAATTATTTAACCTTAAAACATTAATTAATTAATCTCAATTAATAAATCGGTTAACCTTTAATCATCAAATAATTAATCTTTTAATTATGTAATTATCCTTTAACTAATTATCCTTAATTAACTAACTTAATTAGATTAACCTTAAGTTAATTACATAATTAATTAAACCTTAATTAATTATCATTAACGAATAAAATTACAATAAGTGATTATCCCGAATCACTTACATTAATTAATTATCCTTTAATTAATTAATTATCTTCAAATTAATTAACCATATTAATTAGTTATTCCTTAGTAAATCATTTAATTTATCAGCTTTAATCGTTAATTAATTAATTTTAATTAAGTAATCATCTTTAAGAAATTAATTACCCTTAATTTACTTATCATTAATTAACTTTTTTCATAACAAGCTAATAAATAGACTTTTAACTATATAAAAGTAATTAACCTTTAAATTAATTACATTAATAAATGATCCTTTAATTACTCAAGGCCTTAATTAACTTAAACTATTTATCTTGATCACTAATTTTAATCACATCATCAAATTCTATTTGAAATATTTTAAGAATATTTTAAATAATCATCCCGATAAAATTATTCAAACCCAAAAACATTTTAACCTATTTTTAACCTTAAAAACCAAGTATTTGAAAAACTTAGGTTAAAACTTGTTTGATTTTAAAACTTTAAAACTGTTATATCTCAAAACCAAAAACAACTCGAGTGAAATCCGAGCCATAACCTAAATTCCCCAAGCTTATCTTCGAGTTCCCCTTTCTTTTCACTTTCCCCAAGTAAACTCATGAGTTTCTTGGAGTCGAACCCGAGCTACTTATCATCTTCCTCAATTTTCAAACTGACCAGATATAATTTTTTGCTGCCCCATGCACGTGCACGACTAGCCTGTCAACTTCCGACCATCGTCGATCTTCTCAACGAGTCATCAACGACACCTTAAGTCACTACAAACATCTAGATCGAAGAATTCGATAGCAAGTCGAAATCGAACATTCCAATTACCACCTGAAACCCAACCCTGATGTCCAAACCACCTCGCCCCGACGAATTTGTCCATCGGAAAACTCACCCATCCACCTAGAACTGCTCCTCGACACCACTCAATGATTGAACCCCCTCCGATAGGTTCCGATCCATCCCTGACATCACACAAAAAACAATTAAAAATTTGATTTTGTTTTCAAAAATCATGTTTTTCGATTACAAAACAAATTATATAATTGAAACAATAAATCATTTAAGTCGAATACTGTCATATTTTAAGTTTTACTGTGTTTTTCTTCCTCCCAGTAAATCCATATATATTTTATACTTAACAGTATTTTCAAAATTTCGATCTTGCAATTTCAAATAGGCTTTGTTTTGACATCAAAGTGTATAAAGAATTAGTGAGAGAGATTTGAATTTTTAAATCAAGTTAAAAGCCTGTGAAGCTTTGGGCAGAAGGATTTATGTGTCCACACATGCACAGATATTTGCACATATATTTATATACATGCAAAACAAATTTGCAAACATTCAAACATATTTCACAGCATCACTTTCACAATCATCAAGAGAAAACCATATCAAGAGAAAAAATGTTTGCTCACCTAGAATCAAGAAACATAGAAGAACATTGAAGTCTTTCCTAGAAATGATTTTTGAAAAATTTGGAAAACTTGATTTTCTGATTTACTTTGATTTTGGTTTGTAAATGAGTTGATCTTGATGTTGAGTTGCCTTTGAACTTGAATTTGCTTCTTGAATTTACTGCATGCTTTTGTTTCCAGGTTTGAGATGCTTTGAGAAACTACGGTTCGATCTTTGAATTTGATTTTATTTTAAATTTTCTTTTCTCTTGTTTTGGCTTTGATTTCCAGACTTTTGAATTGTTTTAGATGATCTTCAGGTTGAAGACTTTGATCAGATTGAAGATTGAAATCTGGTTTTCCAGATTTGTTTCCAGGCTTTTGAGAGAATGTTTTGATTTTCTTTCCTTTTTTTTCTTTCAGGTTTCAGATATTTTTCTTTTGATATATTATTTGGTTTCAGGTTTGAGAATTATGAACTGAGAATAACTTAGTTTTCTTTTCTTTTAGTATGTTATTTAAAATTTTATAAAACCATTTTGCCACCTGTATATTATATTGACACTTGCTATGTTCATGATATTATAAATTTACAATTGTCAAAACAATAACTTTTATGTTTATATCCTTGCTTTAAATAAATTTTAAGATTTTGTTTTAAACCCTTATATTTTTTTTTCATGTTCATGTAGTATGTTTAGATATGTGTTATGTTAAAAAGAAGAATATCTTATTTTAAAATGTAAAATTAAGTTATCATACTTTTAAATAAATAAATTTTTGTTCAATTGTTTTTGAAAATATATAATTAACTTTGAATAACTTTTGAAAAGTACTATATTGAATTTAAAATATAACTCCCAAATCAATACACATATGTGTATATTATAATTTTTAGAAAACAAACTTTTTACTAATTTTAAAATATAGTTTTAAATCAAATTTATTTCAATACATTTATATTTAATTTTCAAATCCAATTTATTTCCAACATATTTTTTTAAAAATTCCAAATCAAAATTCTTATTCACAATTTATTGAATTTTCAAATCAATTCCTTTATTTACAATCTTTATTTATATATTTATTCAAAATTTTAAATTAATCCACAATTAAATTTATAGTTAAAATATTATTCACAATATTAATTTTAGAATTTCCAATTAGAAATTCTATTTTAAAATCATATTTATATATATTTATATTAATAAACAAACAAATATCTATTTGATTTGGAAAATACAAAAGAAAAAAGTTTTAAAGAACAAATTAAAGAAAATATTTAGTCAGAAGGACACGCGCATAAATTTTTTACCGTAAGGACAAAGCCCAAAGCCTAAATACAATTTCAAATAAAATATTCCGTTCGTCTTCCACCTCCTTCCTTAACTCAAAATTTGACGAAATTTTACTCGAAAGAAAAAATGGCACCGCAAACCAGAAACAAATCTACATCTCCAACACAACCTCAGAAATCGACGGTAGATGAACAACGAGCACAACAATCGACAGCCGATGAAAACCTAAGTAAGTTGGAAGTGAATCAACAAAATGAAAATCGAAATGTCGAATCACTTCCGGCAGCAGATGTTCAAAAAGAAAATGCCCTGATAGAAGAGGAAAACCTACCTCTAGCGCAAACGATAGCGATGGCAGTAAAGGGAAAAAGCAACAAGTTAAAGCTTAGAAAACCTACATCAACAGAAGAGGAAAAGCAAAATAGAGAAAAAAGAACAAAGAGAAGACATGAAAAAATTGCAGCAAGTGGAAACAGACCAGAAATAAGCGAAAGCATACCAAAGAAGGTAACTGATAATATAAAATCAAACATAACAAAGTTAATACAGTATTGTTACAGTGACATTGATTTTTTTTTTGCATAAAACGGAGAAGAGAACATGCAGCAACAAATATCTACAGAGAAAAAAGTTGAAGACAAAATGCAAAAAAGAAAACAAAGAACAAAAGGAGGAAATGAAAAAATGATTCAGAACAAAATACAAAAAGAAACAGAGGTAACTGAAATTGCAAAATTATAAAAGCAATACTAATAATTCCATACTGTTAAATGTATTCTAATGTTATGAAAAATGTTAAACAGGAAAAATCTCAGAAAAAAGAAGGGAAAAAGCTGCGGATGAAGAATCAGAAGAAAAACAACTCAATTCGGTAAAATAAAAAACATCATAACTTTATACCATGATAAATATGTCAAAAATATTACCTGTAAATCATTTGGTAAAAGAAAAGGCAGATAAGTACAACAAACTGTTACCTAACTACAAGTAATAATAATCAGTATCAATAAGCGTAAATTGTTCGATAAAATAATAGTCAGTATCACTTAGTTGAAATGTGATACAAAAAAAACTGATACCTATTTACAAAAGAACTGATACCTACTTGAAAAAATGATACCTGGTTACAGAAAACTGATACCTACATTGTACCAACTGATACCTAGTTACTGCAAACTGATACCTAGTTACAACAAACTTTAAATTGTTACATATTTAAACATAATTTGTTTCACAAATAACTTATGGTCTTTATTTTGAAATAATAGGATGATGATGATTTTGTTGATCCACATCCAAAATGCATAAAAGAAAGATCACAAACAAAACAACAAACTAAAGATAAAAAGCATGAAACTGCTTACAGATGTGGATTGCAAGCAGTATTCAAAACGGTAAAACTGTTAAAACAAAAAAATGCTCTATCCAAGAAGAATATGGACATAATGAAGAGCACTCCTTTCTACAACTTCTTCAGAGTTTTCTATGAAGAGAAAATTTTGATGAAAGAATGAAAAAAGCATCAACACAATTTGGATGCTTTATACAAATGTTACTCAGTTGTGGAAGATGCATTCTTATTTTCCAAAGAAAGGATGAAAGTTACAGCAACAAATATAAGTTTAATTTTTGGCCTACCACTAAAAGGAATTAACATTGAGCCAACTCAGAAAATGACAAACAGAACAATTCCAATGCAGTGTAGGGAATTTGTAAAGAGAAACTTCAGCAATTGCACTTATATAACGAGAAATGTTGTCGAAAAAAGAATAAAGCAAGAAGTTGCAAAGAAGAAGAAAGAGTATGAAGAAGACTTGCCGATGTTAATAGTAATTGAAATACTATTAACATTCTTCTTTCCAAACAACCAGCAGAAGTTAAGATGGGGACTTCTACCATACTTAATTAAGTAGAGACAATGCAGTTGGTTTCTCGGCCACTAATAACAGAAAAGAATTTCAATAAATTTGTTAAAAATTTCATCCATAATCCAAGAAATATGTCAGGATGCTCCGTGCTTCCATTGGTAAGATAAGTTAATCAAAAATTTATTACTTAACTTTTTTTTAACAAATATATCTGATGAATTCTTTTTATGTTAACAGTATTGCATTTGTGAGAAACTGAGTCTCATTCAACAAAGACAACATTACACTCCAGCTTTACCAAGATTTGCAAAATGGGATTTAAGAAAACTCAAAGACAAAGCGATCAAAGCAGTTTTTGACAACGTGAAAGAGGGTGATGTAAGTAAAAATTCCATTTAATTTTTGTTAATCAATATGCTTTAACTCTTATGTAGAATAAAGTTTAATTGTCTATCCTCTCTTCTATAACATAAAACTGATACTACTGTGATCAAAAACTGATACCATATCATTACGTAGTAAATAATATCAAAAATAAAAAACAAATGCAAAAAAATGATACAATATGTTTACTTGCATGAAACGAATACTAATAGTATCACAAACTGATACAAAAATTGTAAAAACTGACACCAAATGATTACATGCTAGAAACAAATTGTGGAAATGTTCAAAACTGATACTAAAATCCAAAAAATGATATCTTATAATTTTACAATTTACACTGATACTACAATTCAATAGCTGATACCATAGTTGTACATCCTTGAAACTGATATTAATATTATAAGAAACTGATACTAATATTATTAGAAACTGATACTAGAATTCGAAAAATGATACCACAGTTTTACATGATTAAACCTGATACTAATAGTATCAGAAATTAAAAAAATAGCTATTAGTTTTATTGCATACTATTTCCTTTTTTCATAGCAGTAAAAATTCAATTATCATTGTTGTTTGAAATTATATCTTAAAACTGAAACAAAGTTTCCAACACCAATTTTCTAGGTGAAAGAAATCACAAATCTCAGCCCATATGAAGAATATCTACTTCAAACAGAGACTGTTGAACACAATTTCCCCAAAATTCAAAAAGAAAAGCATGGAAAGAAAAGAAAGTTTGAAGAAACCAAAGAAAGTGCACATTCATTTCAGGAAGACATAAGCATTAGGATCTTCCAAATGCATATAAAAGATTTGGAAGAAGAAACAAAGAAAACAAAAAAAGAATTGGAAGTAGAAAAAAAGAAAAGAATTAAAGCAGGCCAAGAAGTTTTCAGGTTGAAAGAAGAGTTGAAAGAAATTAAGTTGAAGCAAAAAGATAATGAAGAGAAAAGATCAAAGGCTGAAGACAACACCAGTGAATTTGAAGATGATTTGAATGACATTGAAGAAAACGGCGAAAATAAAAAAGAAAGTTTCAATGTACAATGTGACATTTTACAAACTGAACTAAATGCAGATACTTTTGAAGAAATGGAAATTGGAAGAAATGAAGAAAAAAAGAAAAAAAGCTGAAGAGTGTGTACAAAAAAGAGCAGATAAAACAGAAGAAATGGAGAAACGTATGCCCAGTGAAATAGAAAGTGAATTGGGTAAAAAAACAAACAATGAAGAAATACAATGTCAACATGAAGAAAAAAACAAACTCCAACTGAAGTGCATCAAAAAGAAGAGTTGGAAAAAGAAAGTTAAGTGCAGAGAGACAAAACAGAAGATACTCAACATCTTTATGAGGATATAGATGTAAAAAATCAAAATGCACCATATGTCATTTTGGTGCTTGACTTTACCCCTCCATCTTTCAAACTTTACGACACACAAGATTTTGAAAGTGAAAAAACTGAAGAAAAAAATGCAAAAGAACCTGTGCAACCAGCTATTAGGAAAGAGAAAGAAACAGTCACAAAATTAAGTGACAAAAAAATCAAAGCAACACAAAAAAGGACAGCTTCTTATATTCAAAGATTGAAGGCAAGAACAAGAGTGAAAAAACAACGTGATAACTTTGAATATGGGATGAAACAAAAAAAGTTGCAAATAAATCAAAACCCCAAAAAAAAAGATGTTGAAAACAAAAGTGAACAAGACAACAGTTCAAAGCCACTTGCAATAATAGAGCCAACACTTTTAGAGATAGGGCTTGGACATTGCAAATGTTTGATCTATCTCAACATTGAACAACAAGACGTGATCAAAACTTTCTTTTCATTAACGATATCATCAGAAAAGCAAGTGTACAAATATGTATATTAATTTTAAATATGAAATTAAGTTTATCTAACATATACAAATTGTTTTTATCAAAAAGTGTAGTGGCATGGGAAGACAATGACACAATCAGAGGAGGTTGTGTCATAACAAAGAATGCACTAAAACATCTACTAGAAGGAAATGACACAGACGGACAGGTGCATAATATTTTTTTTCTTTACATCAGCACTAATACCAAAATAAAAACAAAAATGATACCCAAATCCACAACATACTTAAATTCACTTGATGCTTTATTATTTTTATACTTATCAACATACACAGCCACTATTAACATTACTGATACTATTAACAATTTAATATTGCTTCACCAATAAAAAACTTATACTTTCTGATTTTAATACAGATTATAGATTGGTATATTTCAAAATATGGACTGAAAGAACACAACTATGCTTTCACAGCTACAATGACAGTAAATAAAACTTTAATATTCAAGTACATAATAATTGCTTCATTTATTAAATCATAACTTATTTTCATATTAAACAGAAAGCAATTGTGTGTGATATAAAGGGTGTGATAAAAAGTCTTGTCCTCCCTATGCTAGAATCTATTGTACAAAATAAATTTGCTGAAAATATATATTTTCCTTTGCATTGTGAGAACCACTGGACATTAGTCACTTTAACATACCCAACAATGCAAGGGTGCCATGTTGATTCGAACCGCCCTAGATGATCAAACGAAAGAAACAATTCCAGTTTAAGAGAAGCTACAAAATTGGTATGAGATTACTCTTTCTTAAAAAAAAAACTTATCATGGTGAATATGACCTAATTTTTTTAATATATTACCTGTTTTAGAGACATGAAATAGAGGACATGGTCCAAGAAATCTGGAAAAGAAATAACATAACATACATGGTGGTGAAACAAGATGATATGCATCAAATAAAGTGTGCACAGCAAGCGGAAGACACGTAAGTTTTTTTTCGTAGAAATGTTATCTACTGAGAACAAAATAAACAATACAATTGAAATTACTAGTCATAATCTGTGAGGACCCGCAAATCCGCACTCCTTGAATATACACTAATCTCCATAGATTAATTCAAGATGAACAGAAATACGAATTCTCAATGTTCAAGAAAAAGAAAGAGAGAGAAGGAGAGAGAAAAAGATAGAAAAGATAGAGAAAAGAAAATAGAAAATAGAACGGAATAGAAAACAACAGAACAATATCAGAATCTCACAATTCGCAGCGGAACAACATATAATAAATAAATGAATAATCTTTAAACAAAGAACTATATCAGTTATTACATTTTATACATTACATTACATTACATCATCATCAGAGTGTACAACAACAAACAACATCAACAACAGAAAAGAAATACTATATACTAGTAATACGCCATGCCATCCAGCTTGCCTCCAGCAACTCCAGAATATCCTGATAAACCTTAACTTTCGACTGCCCGTGTGGAAATTGGTGGGCACCCAGAGTTTAGGAAGGAAAACAATAAACTCCGAGTCAGTCATGTGACTGGTGTGAGAACTAAAACAGTTATTTATCTTTAAAACAAAGAATAGGATATATTTTTTAAATAAATTCGTAATGCTTTTTAGAAAATGAGACTACCATAAGGTCTCCCGCCACACACACAATGCAAATGCAGACTTGGAGGAGGTTTCTCCTTATGATAGTCAAAGATGCTTACTACGCAAAATCAAATCATCTTTGATATTATTATTAGTGCACAGTGTAGAAAACAATTTCGAAAGTAGAATATAAATCTTAGCCAGCATAGGCATTTCGCACTTATGCCTACTATAGCTACCATCCAAACAGTGAGGCGCCACCATAAGTGAATGATAGGTTCTACAACTAAAACCATAAAGGCTCGTATTGTTTCTTTGGATTTTCAACAAATGGTCAGGCCAAGGAACTTCCCATTGCCACATGGAAACGCCTCTGGAGTGACGTCCCGAGAACCTAACCGGATCTCTGCCAACACAAGGCCGGGTTACCTCTAACTGGGTAACTACTGACACGAATATGTTATTCCTCGATCGTAACCGATCTATATCCGAGGATCCCCGATTTCCAACAACCACAAAGTAATAAATTTGCAGTAACCACATAGGTTAAGTATCTGGGCTCCATACCATGATACCACCTCTATCCAGAAGGAATGACATACACTAAAGGGGTGCTACCCCCTAATAACCTTGCCGCATCTTTCCTGTTTTGACCATTTCCGGGGTGTGAGGCTCGACGAAGTCTCGTCCACAAAGCCACGCTTTACAAAAGAAGTGCTTTGGGTCAACAAATGATCAAAGCAATGATCATCAAGATAGACGATCAAACAAATGATCCTATCACAAACGATCAACCAATGATCATTTCACAGCATCACTCAGTATGCCACATTACCACGGGAATGTATCACTAGTAACCATCAACTATATAACCTCTGAGCTCGTACGTCTAAGGGAAGGGTGTTAAGCTAAGAGAATAAATTCTCCGCCACCAACAGAAATATATTTGATAGAAACCAGCTTTACATCTCAAATTGTAACGTCAGACATACAATCCATACAAGTCCGTTCCGGGATCGAACAGAACCGAAGGCACTTCCAAAGAAGCCCTTGCAAATCCGGATATTCACTAATCACGTCCGGACATCCCGTCACTAAGGGTGATAAACCTCTGTATCGGAGATAAGCCGATGTAGAGTAACTCGACGGTAATCCATCCGTTTTCACAAATATCCGGTCTTCAACACCGGTCTTCAAATGCAATTCATAACGACGTATCACTATTCGGAGTGGGTTATACGACCCCATGGTCCTTTCCCGGTTAACCCGAATAGTTAGCGCTTATTTAAAAATAAGTGTGGCATCCAATTCAAACAATCACAACAAATACCTATTTAAAGGTAAATATTGATAGTCGGTTATTTAACTATCAATAAAGATGCGCATCATCACCAGATTCCAAATAATTTCTCAAATTATTTATTTTCCCAAAAATATCTTTACAAGATATATAATTTTCCATAATTCAAAAATAAACAACGTTTATTTTGAAAACCAATTTCCCTTTCCATTTATAAATTCCATAGTGAATTTATATTTCAAATTATCTATTGATCTACAGTTTTCAATAGATTTCAAATATTCAATTCCAATTTATCTTCAAAAAGATAAATTCTTAAAAACATTCCATTTCATATTGGAAAAACAATTCCATACTTATTTAAAAGTAAGTGATTCACAAATATTATTTATTTTCACCATTTGAAAATATTCGGTATACTTAAACCATAGGTAAGTATATTTTTCGTTCCTTAAGGAGAAACGTTCTTTTATTCACATTTACTTGGGTCAAAACGAATGTTGCGTAAAACATCGTTTCCATACTTATTTAAAAGTAAGTGATTCACAAATATTATTTATTTTCACCATTTGAAAATATTCGGTATACTTAAACCATAGGTAAGTATATTTTTCGTTCCTTAAGGAGAAACGTTCTTTTATTCACATTTACTTGGGTCAAAACGAATGTTGCGTAAAACATCGTTACGACAACCCAAAATCACCAGTATAGGGATTCAAAATTAAATAGATATATAAATCCAATACTATACAAAAATATTTCCTTTCGGAAATCATTTACTATAACAACAGTGTTATAGTCCATTATTTCCTTATTTTCTCGAAAACGTCTATTTCAACAATAAATGTTGAAATCTATGTTTCGATACTTGATGCATTTTAAAACATCTTTAAATCGTTTTAAATTCTATTTAAAACATCCTTTTCCCAAAAGATATCCCTTTTATTTTAACGATATATTCACTGTTCAAAAACGTGAATATAACTCTTTTAATAACTTTTATATTCAATTGATCAAATTCAATTGATTTTCGAATTTATAAACAATGTCTATAAATTCCATTTCTATTTATAACTTTGGTTTTTTTATAAATCTCTTTTATTAAATCCCATTCAATTTATATAACCCAATTATAAACCAAAATCTATATTATAAGTTTAATACTTATAATATTATTTATTTACCAAATCGTTCCTTTGAACTTTACAATTTTTTTTAAATCTTATTACTTATAAGATTCCTTTATATATTTTCTTTCAATTCCAACTTATAAAAAATATCTTTTATTAACTATTTCTATCAGTATCTCATTTAAATGCCCAAAAGCCAGTTTATAAGTTAATTTCCTATAAAACTTTTATTTTCAACATCTATTCATTTGATAACTTTCACAACTTATAAATCTATGAATTTTAATGAAATTCATTTTATTCATCAACTCAACACTTTATAAACCCGTTTCAGAATTCCAATAAATTTAATTCACAAATATCCATTTATAAAATCTTTTATATAAACCGATAATAAAATTTATCCAAAATCCCAATTTAACTATTTTATAAAAATCTATGTATTTTAAAAATTACCTTTCTGTCATATTTCATAAAAATGCTAATTTTTATAACATAAAAATTTATAAGTTTATTTATTTCAAAATGAATCAATACAAAAATTTAATAAAACATATTCTTTGAAAAATCACTTTAAAAAAACCCTTTTTAAATTCAAAATCGTTATTTTTAACTTTAAAAATGAATTCGATGATGCAACAGCATCGAATAGTCAATCATGACACAAATATCATATATCGATATGATAATCAATAACCACACAATATCTATAATCATATAAATATTTGTGAGGAATCCAGTTGGATCCCTCCAACCTGTTTCCCTGCATCCACAGACGTTAGCACAATACCAATTCCACTTCAAGGTGGAATATCGCGGTATATGGGATTTAAAATATATATCCGCTTAATAGGCGGCGCAATAGGGTCTCATCCGCTATACAAGGCGGGAAATCAATTCCAATATATACATATGCCAATATATATATATATATATATATATATATATGGCTATATATAGTATATCCTACTATATCTACTATCACAATCAAACAGCAATCAATAATTGCAATCATCATTCAAAAATTTTAAATCTAACTATTTAAAATTTAATTCGATCTGTTCGATTGAGTGAGGAGTTCTCACCTTGGTTTTATTTCCGTTTCAGCTTTTATTTCGAATAAAATTAAACGGACATTTAATTTTACCCGAAATTTTTGCTAGCTCCAACCGACTCTAATCTAGTTGCATCGCGTAGTATCCGTCCAAACGATTCCAACGCAATTTGATTCGTCCAAATCGGACCTCGTACGAAAGAGATATCACATTTTAAAGTTTCGTACACATTTAAATACAAACAATTAACATTTGTTTTTAATTTTAAACCCACATACAATCGTGGCCGTTGATTTCTGTTGAGGAGATCTAGGCCGATGCTACCTTTCTTCCTCTCCCAGACACATTCGAACGCGAGAAACCCAACACCGCCGACCTAGGGTCGAATATCGCCACCTCCTCGACGAACCTGAACACGATCAGGGATCTCCACCACGTTCGCCATTACCAAGGCCACCATCGGCCAGAGCCATGGCTAGCTCGGTGGTCCCCAGCCCCCTAAAAATACGTGCGACCTACCCACGAACGCGCCTCCCCTGCTCCCTCCACATTGCTCCAATGACGATCATCTCCGTATGGATATCTTCGTCTCGATGGACTCTTCGACTTTCGTGTTGACAAGTCTTCCTAATTGCTAATGGGTTTTGAGAGATTGAGGGAAGAAAGATGGACGATTTCAGCCATTGAAGCTTTCAGGAGGTGGCTGAACGTTTTAGGGTTAGGGTTTATATTTTTTTTTATTTTCTTGAGAATAATGGGCTATTTATAGGAAAGGACCAATACTATTCATCCGGGGTTCCCGAACTCCGATTTACGCACGGTAACTGGCGTTTCTGGGATTTATCCCGCGTTCCGGACACAATGGAATAGATTTCGGAAGCGAATTTGGACATCTGTGCGAGATACGGCAATAAACGTTCGATTTAAATTAAACCCAATTTAAACGATTTTCTAGGCGTTTTAACTTGCACCGGACAAACGGTAAATCCAATTGACACGAAATTTGAAACCATACAATAATATCACATTACGGATCCGATAAAACTGGTTTCGTCGAAATCCGAGACTTTTTGAAAAATGACTATTTTAACTCGCCAAATTATAATTAAAAACAATTCGATGCATTTCGAGCTGCCACGGTCAAACGACAACTCCGATTGCTACGAAAATTGAAATCCGATAATAACTAACTATTACGGATCCAATGGAACTGGTGTCGTTCAATTCTGAGACTGTTCAAAAATTGGCTATTTTTCAGTCGATAATTAAATATTAAAATATTCAATTTTCACAGATTAACTCCAAATTCAATTTTAAAAGTTCTGTAACATTTCTATAACCCCAATATGATATAACAAAATTTTCCAAATCATTTTCAATCGTATTAACTTAATTTTTTTTTATTATTTCTGGAATTTAACTTATTAAATTATCGATTTAATTGTCCAATTAAATCCAGAAATTCAAAATAAAATTATTCGACTTAAGAATTTCATTTATTAATATTTAAATTCAATTAAATATCCAATTTTTAAATTATTAAAAATTCTGGGTCGTTACAATCTTCCCCCCTTAAAAGAATTTCGTCCCGAAATTGCAAGTTAAGGAGAAATGATCCTAAACCGTTTATTACTTTTCCAGAATCAATTAGTTTTATCAACTTTCTAACACAAATCTTTTTATTAAAGATTCATTATCATTTCAATTAGCTTTCAAACTTCAATTATAAATTTCAAAGAACATTGTTTACTTAACGATTCAAATTTAAATTTCAAAATTTCTCAAATTTTTTTTTCTAACACCCGAAATTTTCGAAAAAGTTCGCCAGCGTCTCCTTTGCGCGGCTCGATCGGTACGACTACAAAATGGCACCACGGCCCCTCAGCATCAAAAAGAAAAGAGAAAGCCAAGTGGCTGGAGAAGGAAATCATCAAATCTCATACTAAAATTGAAATACGTACCTTTTTGTCGAACAATTCAATTTTTATCTTTGAAATCAAAATCCCAATTCCTTTATAACACCTGTATAACCTGCTATTAGTAGTATCAAATTACAATATTCAAACCATTTTGCACATTTCCTTTACAAAATTTCGATATATACTTCTTATATCATCTTTACTTTACTATTGGAGTTATACATTCATTTTCATTCAATTTTGCATTTTAATTTCATTTGAATTCAATTTAAAATTTCAATTCTATTTGTTTCTAAGCCAAACGAATTCATATTCATTCTAGTTTATACTAATTCAAATTGATACCAATTCAATTTATTCTAATTCTACTTCAGTTCAATTTTCATTTCATATTTTCCATTCAATTTTGTTTACATTCCATATTCATATTCATCTTGAATTTACTTAAGCTATTTCACTTCAAACTCAAGTTCATTTCCTTGTAAACAATCTTCAATTTCATTTCCATTTTCATTTAATTCAATTCATTTACAAATCATATTTACTTTCATTCCTTCAATTAGTTTAGCTTACTAATTTTCATTTCAATACTTCGCTTTGCTTAAATCAAATTCAATTCCAATTCATTTTAATTACTCTAAATTTATTTTCAACTTAATAATATTCCATAAATATTTTTTTATAGCATTCCAGAGTCTTTTCAGCTTTTCCAAAACCAAATCCAAATTTTCCAAACAACTTTTATTTAAAATAATTTGGCAGCAATTCCTCTTTTGGAAACCCGAAAATGAACACCAATGATGCCGCGGTCATCATCGGAATTATTTTCCAGTGACCGAAAAGAGTTTAGAGCTTTTCACTGCTTCAAAAAATTCTTCAAAACCTTTGAAATTCATTTTCAAATCAAAAAGGAATTTAATTTCTAAAATTTCCAAATTCTTTCAAAAACATTTCCAAAAACTTCTCTGGAATTCCATTTCCAATTATAAGTCACATTTATAATTTACATTCTCAAAATTTCATTTGTATATGAATTTCATTTTCTAAACTTTTGATTATGATTCCAATTTCTTATCCAATAATCAATGGTAATAACTTTTAACATTATCAATTCCTAAC
The DNA here is from genome assembly GCA_030765085.1 of Allium cepa. Classification (NCBI taxonomy): domain Eukaryota; kingdom Viridiplantae; phylum Streptophyta; class Magnoliopsida; order Asparagales; family Amaryllidaceae; genus Allium; species Allium cepa. The sequence continues at coordinate 623,848,050 of CM060942.1, forward strand.
ATCCAAGCATCCATATATATATATACTATAATAATTTACAGAAAATCATTTCTTTTATATACAAAAATAGTTTTGGGCAAAATCATTTCATTTACCCTATTTTTTTAAACAATACTGTGTCGAATTGTTCTATACAAGTGTTTACAAACCCCTTCGGCATAGTTGTACAAACCATGCTGACGAAGGTTCATACGCCACTCAACAAACCAATCATCACAATATAAAACAATTTTATATTCACTAACAAATACGCACTCGTATCTATTATTACTCTCAAACTCATTCTAGAGTACTACTGACTCTATCTCTAATGAGTAATACCCAACAGAGCAGGTTGTCACTTAACCATATGCTCTGATACCAACTGTGAGGACCCGCAAATCCGCACTCCTTGAATATACACTAATCTCCATAGATTAATTCAAGATGAACAGAAATACGAATTCTCAATGTTTAAGAAAAAGAAAGAGAGAGAAGGAGAGAGAAAAAGATAGAAAAGGTAGAGAAAAGAAAATAGAACGGAATAGAAAACAACAGAACAATAACAGAATCTCACAATTCGCAACGGAACAACATATAATAAATAAATGAATAATCTTTAAACAAAGAACTATATCAGTTATTACATTTTATACATTACATCATCATCAGAGTGTACAACAACAAACAACATCAACAGCGGAAAAGAAATACTATATACTAGTAATACGCCATGCCATCCAGCTTGCCTCCCGCAACTCCAGAATATCCTGATAAACCTTAACTCTCGACTGCCCGTGTGGAAATTGGTGGGAACCCAGAGTTTAGGAAGGAAAACAATAAACTCCGAGTCAGTCATGTGACTGGTGTAAGAACTAAAACAGTTATTTATCTTTAAAACAAAGAATAGGATATTTTTTTTAAATAAATTCGCAATGCTTTTTAGAAAATGAGACTACCATAAGGTCTCCCGCCACACACACAATGCAAACGCAGACTTGGAGGAGGTTTCTCCTTTTGATAGTCAAAGATGCTTACTACGCAAAATCAAATTATCTTTGATATTATTATTAATGCATAGTGTAGAAAACAATTTCGAAAGTAGAATATAAATCTTAGCCAGCATAGGCATTTCGCACTTATGCCTACTATAGCTACCATCCAAACAGTGGGGCGCCACCATAAGTGAATGATAGGTTCTACAACTAAAACCGTAAAGGCTCGTATTGTTTCTTTGGATTTTCAACAAATGGTCAGGCCAAGGAACTTCCCATTGCCACGTGGAAACGCCTTTGGAATGACGTCCCGAGAACCTAACCGGATCTCTGCCAACACAAGGCCGGCTTACCCCTAACTGGGTAACTACTGACACGAATATGTCATTCCCCGATCGTAACCGATGTATATCCGAGGATCCCCGATTTCCAACAACCACAAAGTAATAAATTTGCAGTAACCACATAGGTTAAGTATCTGGGCTCCATACCATGATACCACCTCTATCCAGAAGGAATGACATACACTAAAGGGGTGCTACCCCCTAATAACCTTGCCGCATCTTTCCTGTTTTGACTATTTCCGGGGTGTGAGGCTCAACGAAGTCTCGTCCACAAAGCCACGCTTTACAAAAGCAGTGCTTTGGGTCAACAAATGATCAAAGCAATGATCATCAAGATAGACGATCAAACAAATGATCCTATCACAAACGGTCAACCAATGATCATTTCACAGCATCACTCAGTATGCCACATTACCAATTCGAGAATGTATCACTAGTAACCATCAACTATATAACCTCTGAGCTCGTACGTCTCAGAGAAGGGTGTTAAGCTAAGAGAATAAATTCTCCGCCACCAACAGAAATATATTTGATAGAAACCAGCTTTACATCTCAAATTGTAACGTCAGACATACAATCCATACAAGTCCGTTCCGGGATCGAACAGAACTGAAGGCACTTCCAAAGAAGCCCTTGCAAATTCGGATATTCACTAATCACGTCCGGACATCCCGTCACTAAGGGTGATAAACCTCTGTATCGGAGATCAGCCGATGCAGAGTAACTCGACGGTAATCCATCCGTTTTCACAACTATCCGGTCTTCAACACTGGTCTTCAAATGCAATTCATAACGACGTATCACTATTCAGAGTGGGTTATACGACCCCATGGTCCTTTCCCGGTTAACCCGAATAGTGAGCGCTTATTTAAAAATAAGTGTGGCATCCAATTCAAACAATCACAACAAATACCTATTTAAAGGTAAATATTGATAGTCGGTTATTTAACTATCAATAAAGATGCGCAGCATCACCAGATTCCAAATAATTTCTCAAATTATTTATTTTCCCAAAAATATCTTTACAAGATATATAATTTTCCATAATTCAAAAATAAACAACGTTTATTTTGAAAACCAATTTCCCTTTCCATTTATAAATTCCATAGTGAATTTATATTTCAAATTATCTATTGATCTACAGTTTTCAATAGATTTCAAATATTCAATTCCAATTTATCTTCAAAAAGATAAATTCTTAAAAACATTCCATTTCATATTGGAAAAACAATTCCACACTTATTTAAAAGTAAGTGATTCACAAATATTATTTATTTTCACCATTTGAAAATATTCGGTATACTTAAACCATAGTTAAGTATAGTTTTCATTCCTTAAGGAGAAACGTTCTTTTATTCACATTTACTTGGGTCAAAACGAATGTTGCGTAAAACATCGTTACGACAACCCAAAATCACTAGTATAGGGATTCAAAATTAAATAGATATATAAATCCCAATACTATACAAAAATATTTCCTTTCGGAAATCATTTACTATAACAACAGTGTTATAGTCCATTATTTCCTTATTTTCTCGAAAACGTCTATTTCAACAATGAATGTTGAAATCTATGTTTCGATACTTGATGCATTTTAAAATATCTTTAAATCGTTTTAAATTCTATTTAAAACATCCTTTTCCCAAAAGATATCCCTTTTATTTTAATGATATATTCACTGTTCAAAAACGTGAATATAACTCCTTTAATAACTTTTATATTCAATTGATCAAATTCAATTGATTTTCGAATTTATAAACAATGTCTATAAATTCCATTTCTATTTATAACTTTGATCTTTTATAAATCTCTTTTATTAAATCCCATTCAATTTATATAACCCAATTATAAACCAAAATCTATATTATAAGTTGAATACTTATAATATTATTTATTTACCAAATCGTTCCTTTGAACTTCACAATTTTTTTTAAATCTTATTACTTATAAGATTCCTTTATATATTTTCTTCCAATTCCAACTTATAAAAAATATCTTTTATTAACTATTTCTATCTGTATCCCATTTAAATGCCCAAAAGCCAGTTTATAAGTTAATTTCCTATAAAACTTTTATTTTCAACATCTATTCATTTGATAACTTTCACAACTTATAAATCTATGAATTTTAATGAAATTCATTTTATTCATCAACTCAACACTTTATAAACCCGTTTCAGAATTCCAATAAATTTAATTCACAAATATCCATTTATAAAATCTTTTATATAAACCGATAATAAAATTTATCCAAAATTCCAATTTAACTATTTTATAAAAATCTATGTATTTTAAAAATTACCTTTCTGTCATATTTCATAAAAATGTTAATTTTTATAACATAAAAATTTATAAGTTTATTTATTTTAAAATGAATCAATACAAAAATTTAATAAAACATATTCTTTGAAAAATCACTTAAAAAAAACCCATTTTAAATTCAAAATCGTTATTTTTAACTTTAAAAATGAATTCGATGATGCAACAGCATCGAATAGTCAATCACGGCACAAATATCATATATCGATATGATAATCAATAACCACACAATATCTATAATCATATAAATATTTGTGAGGAATCCAGTTGGATCCCTCCAATCTGTTTCCCTGCATCCACAGACGTTAGCACAATACCAATTCCACTTCAAGGTGGAATATCGCGGTATATGGGATTTAAAATATATATCCGCTTAATAGGCGGCGCAATAGGGTCTCATCCGCTATACAAGGCGGGAAATCAATTCCAATATATACATATGCCAATATATATATATATATTGCTATATATAGTATATCCTACTATATCTACAATCACAGTCAAACAGCAATCAATAATTGCAATCATCATTCAAAATTTTTAAATCTAACTATTTAAAATTTAATTCGATCTGTTCGATTGAGTGAGGAGTTCTCACCTTGGTTTTATTTCCGTTTCAGCTTTTATTTCGAATAAAATTAAACGGACGTTTAATTTTACCCGAAATTTTCGCTAGCTCCAACCGACTCTAATCTAGTTGCATCGCGTATTATCCGTCCAAACGATTCCAACGCAATTTGATTCGTCCAAATCGGACCTCGTACGAAAGAGATATCACATTTTAAAGTTTCGTACACATTTAAATACAAACAATTAACATTTGTTTTTAATTTTAAACCCACATACAATCGTGGCCGTTGATTTCTGTTGAGGAGATCCAGGCCGATGCTACCTTTCTTCCTCTCCCAGACACATTCGAACGCGAGAAACCCAACACCGCCGACCTAGGGTTGAATATCGCCACCTCCTCGACGAACCTGAACACGACCAGGGATCTCCACCACGTTCGCCATTACCAAGGCCACCATCGGCCAGAGCCGTGGCTAGCTCGGTGGTCCCCAGCCCCCTAAAAATATGTGCGACCTACCCACGAACGCGCCTCCCCTGCTCCCTCCACATTGCTCCAATGACGATCATCTCCGTATGGATATCTTCGTCTCGATGGACTCTTCGACTTTCGTGTTGACAAGTCTTCCTAATTGCTAATGGATTTTGAGAGATTGAGGGAAGAAAGATGGACGATTTCGACCATTGAAGCTTTCAGTAGGCGGCTGAACGTTTTAGGGTTAGGGTTTATATTTTTTTTTATTTTCTTGAGAATAATGGGCTATTTATAGGAAACGACCAATACTATTCATCTGGGGTTCCCGAACTCCGATTTACGCGCGGTAACTGGCGTTTCTGGGGTCTATCCCGCGTTCCGGACACAATGGAACAGATTTCGGAAGCTAATTCGGACATCTGTGCGAGATACGGCAATAAACGTTCGATTTAAATTAAACCCGATTTAAACGATTTTCTAGGCGTTTTAGCTTGCACCGGACAAACGGTAAATCCAATTGACACGAAATTTGAAACCATACAATAATATCACATTACGGATCCGATAAAACTGGTTTCGTCGAAATCCGAGACTTTTTGAAAAATGACTATTTTAACTCGCCAAATTATAATTAAAAACAATTCGATGCATTTCGAGCTGCCACGGTCAAACGACAACTCCGATTGCTACGAAAATTGAAATCCGATAATAACTAACTATTACGGATCCAATGAAACTGGTCTTGTTCAATTCTGAGACTGTTTAAAAATTGGCTATTTTTCAGTCGATAATTAAATATTAAAATATTCAATTTTCACAGATTAACTCCAAATTCAATTTTAAAAGTTCTGTAACATTTCTATAACCCCAATATGATATAAAAAAAATCTTCCAAATCATTTTCAATCGTATTAACTTAATTTTTTTTTATTTCTGGAATTTAACTTATTAAATTATCGATTTAATTGTCCAATTAAATCCAGAAATTCAAAATAAAATTATTCGACTTAAGAATTTCATTTATTAATATTTAAATTCAATTAAATATCCAATTTTTAAATTATTAAAAATTCTGGGTCGTTACATAATCAATTGACAGTTCCTCATTATTCAAACTATCTATGTTTTTGCATTATAATTTTCCATACATACTTCTATACATCATTGTATACCCTTTATATTTAATTGAACTTGATTTTTAATAAAAATATTGAAAATTATTATCTCTCAATTCAATAAACTTTTAATTCAGAAATAAACAGTTACTGCAGGAAGAAAACTGATACCTACATAAAAGAAACTGATAACTACAGAAACAAAACTGACACCTACAAAAAACAAACTGATACCTGCAGAAATTAATACTTAATGTGCTAGTAAAACTGCTAAATATTTTAACTCAAACAATACTACATGCTTGTACCATTATCTTTGAAATTCAAATTTTTGTATTAATTGTAAACCTGTTAATACAACAGATGCAAATTGATACTGATATTACATTTTGGTTTCAACAGGCTTGAATGTGGGATATTTGTAATGATATTCGTCATTTCGCTAAACAGAAGCAAGATACCAATAAAATTGAAAAGAAAGAAGTATTATCAACAAGAGCAAGGATTGCACATGCAATATTAACAGATGATGAACACTTCTGGAGTTTTTCTAAATACATGTCGAGCCTAGAAGAACAAAGAAAAAAAAAGAACTGAATTCCCATTGCGTTATTTCACAATTAAATTTGGTACCTGAAAAGTAATGTTGTTCTGTTGAAATGTGTACTTGTGAAGTAATGTTATTCTGTTGAAATGTGTACTTGTGAAGTAATGTTGTTCTGTTGAAATGTGTACTAGTGAAGTAATGATGTTCTGTTGCAATTTCATTCTTATGAAGTAACGTTGTTCTGTTATTAAAATAATGCTGCTTTTACTTGTAAAAACAATACTGATCTCCTGGAATGATATGCTGTGGTTGATGTTCTTTTCTTTTCCTGTTGTTTATATTATAACAAGATTAACTAGTGTATGTTCTATCATCCAACTATGGATCCCACGTAATATTATAAGTTTTATGATGCAACTATCAGTTGTATAATGATATTATGAAATTTCATATAATATTTCAAAACAAAACAGTAACTAGGCATCAGTTCTTATGACTGATAGTATCAGTTTTTTTAAAACTTACACTCTACATACTTTATGAAACAACAATAAGTGCAGGTCTCAGTTTTGCAAACACCAGATATCATTCTAATTATTTAGTACTACTGATGTCACTTCTGGCATGTATTATAATACACGAAACTGATACTAACAACAAACCAAAACTGATAATAAAACCATTTGTATCCAATCAACCAACCATTATCTCCAACAAAGCTAACTGATACCGAAACTGTAAAAAATGATACCTAAAAAAACCGATACGTGTAAAACTTATAAAAACTGCTACTGTAAAAAATGATACTGTAAAAATGATAATGGTACCAAAACTTGTAAAAACAAACAACAGAACTGATACTGCAATTACAAATAACTGATACTATCATCTATACTAAAATAGCTGAAATTAAAAGCAATTTCATAATATGTTATACTAAATACAAATTAATAACAAAAGGTTCAATTACTATAGACCAATAAAACAAGTCTCACATACACTTATTAATCTGAACAAATTAAAAATGTAAAATCAAATCATATTCTCTTTGAAGCTTGACAATTCCACTTATCATGACCAAATTGCTTGCACTCGCCACATCTGTTTTGCGTGTTATAAAATTATGAAAATCCTCTTTTGCGCTTCACTGATGGCCTACCAGCGCCACGTTTCTCCTTTGGTGTCTTGATAACATCTTGAATGCTATCATCAACAATAGACCTATCATAATTTGGAATAGGATTTATAGCATTGGCATAAGAACATCGATAAGCATCAACAGTGAAATAATTCTCGAAAAAATCATATACAGACAACTTAAACTTGTTCATACACTTTATAGCATGAGCACAAGGAAATCCCGTAATTTTCATTGGTTGCAACTACAAACCCGCTCCTTCAAATCAACACAATGAGAGTTTGGAGATTTCACTTTAAAAGCAAAATCAGAAGATTTATATACATCCCATCCAAATACTTCTTCAATCAATTCATCTAAACGTAACTCCATAGAAGGACAAATACTTGTTCTCCACAAACGACATTCTTCTCTTCTTCTAGTCATTTGTTCCATAATCTTAACATGAATACCATCTAAACACAAAGTAATAGGCAATGCTCATTCATTTAAAATCCAACTGTTAAAACTTTCTGCAACATTGGAACTATATTCACCATAACGTTTCCCTGGAAAAAATAAATCAACCCACTTATCAAATGGCTTATCCTTTAAAAAATTCACACCAGCAACACCACCAATTTGACAAAACTTAGAATATGCTCCTTCAAATTCATATATATTAGAAGCTCTAGAACACATTTTGAATAGATCAACGATAGACACATTTGCGTTTTTGGCTTTCACTGCTGAAAGAAGATTTTGCTCCATATGCAAATAGCAATAACTGTGATAATCTGAAGGAAAAACATCATGAACACCTGAAAGCAAACCTTGGTGTCGATCTGACATAAAAACTAAAGTACGCCCTTCTTGAAGCATTTGTTTTAAATGGTTCAAAAACCATGTCCAATTATCCACATTTTCTACAGAAACTACACTCATAGCTAAAGGGAAGAAACCTGCGAATGCCAAAATAATTAGTAAAAAAAACTAAAAGTAATTACGACCATAAATATAAAACAATTCATAAAAAATGATACTTACAGTAACAAAACTGATACCTAAAACCTGAAATGACCATTATAAAAATATTGATAACCACAACATTATGCACATTAATCTTCATTCAAAAACAACAAAGAAACAAAAATTGACATATATTATGATACAAAGGAAATTTAAATACTACAAATAATGATACCATATGTGAACATACTTACTTGAAACTGATACTAACATTATACACAAACTGATACTAATCTCCTGTTTAGCAGTATGAAATTATTATACCAAATACAGACTTACAATTCAATATAATGAAAATTCTAATGCTAGAAAACTTGCTACTTATAAACTACAATTCTTAAAACTGATACCAACATAATACAAATTATGATAAAAAATGTATATTAATGATTATGCCAAGTATTATGATCTCAATACAAATAACTCAAATCTGAAAACAACGACATATACCTTTATCACAATTTTTTGCAGTAGCACCCATCAACACACCAGGATGTCCCTTCAAGTGAGTAGCGTCTAAGAATATCATAGGACGACAATACTTGAAACCAAGTAAACAAGCGCCAAAAGCAATAACCACCCTTTAAAATTCATTACTACAAGGATCAACACCATATCAACAAAACTATCTCGATTATATTTCTTCACTGCTTCCAAATACCATGTGATGACCCGATATTTTCAACCATTCACATCCGCTCATGTTGGACTTGAATTATTCGAAATACCGCATTGTAAATAAAATTTGGCAAATCTCAGAATATACAGTAAATAAATAATCATAGAATCACAGATACAGAATCTGAATACTCGCAGTGGAATTTAAAAATAACTTAGTGGTTCATGAAGCCACTATCAATAGTCTCAAAACAAGTATAAAGTACATAGTCTTAAACTAAACATAGTTTGAAATCTCCACAGAAAATCTCAATATTAGATTATCTTGATTACAAAGCCTAATAAGAACTGAACAGAAACTTGACGGCAGCTTGAAAAGAGATGATCAGCAGAAGTCCAAGCTCCGGAGGTGAAGTCTAAACTGAAACTCAGGCTGACCCGGGCGTAAATTAAAACATAAACACTCGAGTCAGGACATACACACTTATACAGTGTAAGCTAATTCAAGTGTACTGTAATATAAAGCAGGTAACTTAAAGGATGCTTGGGACCACCCATCCTCTAAGGATCCGTTAAACTATTTACTATGTAGTAATAATTTCGCTATTATAATAGTGTCTATATTAAAATAAACTTACTTTTAAATAGCGTTAAGGGGTTACCCATATAGCCCTTAACACGTAATAGTCCCAGTAGTCCATCCAATATCGTAGTCCCTCCTGATCGGGAAGCCACCAGAGGATACCACACGGGCTACGGGAGAAAACTAAACTCGTACAAGGCTCGCTATGGTAGGTGACGTGGCACAACTAGGCAATGCCAGGGTAGATATACCAATTACGCTTTCGGACCGGTGGTAATGCGTAGCTGCTACTACCGCCCACCTCGAACAACACTCCCAAATCAAAGGTGCGCACCAAACAATCACAAAAGTAATAGAACGGCATACGAAGAAGTGCATCCGATAAGAGGTGCTACCTCCTTAGCCCATTGATCGCTCCTGTTTTAGCCACCTTATGCCAACTCATGGCAGTCGGGTCCACGTACATACCTCAATAGAACGTCACCGCCATCCTACTTCATTCTGGAATCTCCACCGCATACACGGTTGTCAAAGTGGTTTTCGGTATGGACAAAGAGTATGCCCATATCCGATCCCGGTCTCTTTGCCAACCAATCATTATTATTACCCGTGGTTATAAGTTTCAAAAATAGTTTATATTTAAATCAAAATACTTCATTTTAACTTTCAAAACCGAAGTTATTATATTTTCAAATCAAATATTCAAAAATCTCATTTCAGCCAACGGCAACACTTAACAAGTGCTACTGTAGCCCTTTTATTTATTCGGGTTTAGTTTTAAATTCCACAACCACAACACTTACCAAGCACTGCAGTAGCCTTTAATTAATTTTAGCCTTTAGTTCATTTGCATCAACTACGGCACTTACAAAGTGCGGTAATATCCCTTACAATAGTATTTAAGTAAATTAAAATTTTGACTTAAATATAAATTTATCAATAATTAAACTTAAATTTAACAAATTTAACTTATAAAATCATATTTCCACTTTTAAAATAGTCATTTAAATTTCTCAAAATTTATGATTTATATAAGGTAAATTTCACAAATAAATATCAACTTCTTAAGACTTCACTTATTAAAGTCAAATCAAATTATCTATTCTTTGCATTCAAAATTTACTTAATAATTAAATTTGATTTATTTTTCCAAAATACAACTATTTTTCAATTTATTCCTTAACTTGCCCATTTCCTTAAACTAAACTCCACTTCTCCTAAGTTTAGTTATATTCAAATTTTTATCTTATGTATTTATTTTATTAGCCATTTAATATCATTTTTTTAAATAACACCTTATTTATCCATTTAAATTCAATTGCATCAAATGTATTATACTTTATTTACTTAAATTGAATTTCATTCCTTTACAAAAATCAATTTCCAAAACAAATTTATATTCCACATTCCAACTTACCCATTTATTTCTTTATATATATATATAACTTGTATAAATCACTAAAAATCATTTTAATTCAATTTAAATCAAAATAATACTATACCTATTTAAATTACTTAAATTTTTACAGTTATATATATATATATATATATTACCACGGGTCTGTATAATGTTTTCTACCTAGATCAAGTGGTACAGATAATATATCATTTAAATCTGCAATTTGCAAAGAAAAATCCAGGTTCTATCATTTCAAACCCGCAACCCAAGTTAAATAAATAACTAAATAAATAGATATCGTTCAGGCCTATCATTTCAGCCCGTAATGATCTAATTCTACAGCGAACTTGCAGTGATAAACATTAAATAAATAAATAGTATAACAGCTTAAATATAATAGTATAAAATATGACTGATGATGTGTCAAATTAATAACAGGGTTTTTAACATCATAAATTTATATCGCAGGCATGAAAAATAAAATGTAAATATTCTACAATTACACTTGTTATTAATTTACAGATCTATAAGTACGTTTGTCTGGTGAGAATACTCACCTCTATGGTGTTGAAGATTAGATTCAAAACTACGATAACCACACCGAAACAGCGTAGAAAGCACGATCAAATATTGGAAGATGAGACAAACTGATTTCGATCTTGAAACAAGATAAATAAATAAAACCGAGTACGCGAATTCCAATTACAGACAAAGAAAATTTTTAAATAAAACAAAATTGGAACGAGCTAAAATAAAATGAAAATTGACTCAAATTTCTCAACCACTCCACCGCACGACTTGACCCATTAAAATAAAAGCTCAGCCTGCCCATTTATTTTTTCCAAATCAAAATTTACAAAATAAATTTGTACTCTATTTTTTTTTTTACCCTTTTTACAAAATATTATGATGTGTTAATAAAAAGGTGGCAAATCTTATGTGGGAAACATGCAATTCACAGCAGTGGTTCATAAAGGTGGCGCATGCAATATTTATTTATTATATTTTTTTCTTTTTCTTTTTTCTCTGTTAGGAAACAAGTAAAATATCAAAATCTCCAAATCAAAACAACTTTATACTATTCTTACATATAACATATATCCTCATACGTAATGTTTCTAAATTTTAAAACACATGTGACCAACAAAAAAAAAACGCGTACGGTCTGGAAATACTTCTTCACCGAACACTCGCGTAAACGAAGCAGTGGAATTATCTAAAAATGTTTAGGCTGGGCTAACCTTAGGTGGCGTATGCCTTTTATATTATTTTTTTCAAACTGAAGTGCGCCTATACTCAAACAAGTATGCAGTGATAACAATATACAGGTGGTGATAAAATAAATATTCAAGTGCTAGGCTAAAACTGCATCAGAGATGCTCGACAATGCACGACCAGATCAGAGAGGAGGGGAAGGAAGTTAGGCGTTTGTCATGCCGTGGAGCAGTTTAACAGAACAATGGAAAAAAACAACAGAAAGAAATAAAGTTGTAGCCATTACCTGATACTACTGATTCTCAGGCACGCAAGGAAGAAGAGGAGAAACCAAATGCAGTGAATGATGGAATTTTTCATGCACTCGATTTATATATATAACATAGGATGCGCAAATCAAGGGAGGAATTTTTTTTTATTGGTAAACATTCGTATGTGTTAAATTAAGGAAGGAAATGTGTTGATTTGATTGGAGCAATGTTTGTAGTGGACATAAATTTTAATCAGTGGAGATTGCATGAATTAAGGGGAAAGAAACGGCAAGCATAAATATGTTTAAACGGTAAGGAGCATGAAATTTTGAACGTGTATAATTTAAAAGATGGAAACTTGCGGTGATTGAGGTAAAACAATAGGCAAGCAAGGATTGATTGCGTTGATTGAGAATAAGAAATGGCAAGAATTTATTTGGCAAGCATTTGTACTCGTTTGAAATTATTAAGAAGAGAATGCGTTGATTAATAAAAAGAAACGACAAGAATTTATTAGAGCAAATAATTGCAGTGGGTATGAATTAATCAGCGAAAGAATACAGTAAGCAATTATATTTTCTTTGAAACGGATAAGGAAATTTGGAAAAAATTTGCACGTTTAATAATTTAGCAGAAAATTATGCGTTTGATATCGGTGGGAGAGGGAAAACGGCAAGTAATAAATTTTATTTCGATAGGCTTTGCAATTTCAAATATTTTATATGTGAACTTCAGGTTGCTAAAGTGGGAAAGCATAAATTAATGCGTGCATAATTTAAGTCAAACACGGATTTAAAATTTTTGAACGCTAAAGGAAAAATGATTTCTTTCATTATCAAAAGGGTGCGCAGGTTAATAATTAAATAGGGAAGTTTTTCATATGTTTGCGGGAATTTAGGTGAAATAAAATAGCAAAGAATAATTTATAAATCGTGAGAGAAAATTTCGAAGATTTTATTAGTTACATGCGAAACAAAGGAAATACGTGAATTTTTTTTGAACGCGTTTTATAAATAAAAACTTCCATTGATTTGGGAGAAATGGCAAGAATTAAATGTGAACGGTTATGAATTTATTTTGGATAACGTTTCTATTAAATTAGGAGAGCAAAAGGAAGGTGGAATGTTTACACACGAATTTCAATCAAGCTTTAAATGAAATTTAACGGATCTCTGAAAGAGTCAAAAAGATTATATACATATTAAACAAATTGAAGTAAAGGAAAGTGAAAAGTTATACGCGAATGAAAATGCTATACGTGAATTTTGAATGTCAAGGAAATTAGTATTTAAAGATGAAACTTGCGATGATTGAGGTAAAAATAGGCAAGCAAGAATTTGATTGCGTTGATAGATAAAAGAAAACGGCAAGAAATTATTTGGCAACATTTTATACTCATAAAAATTATTAGGAAGAGAATGCATTGTGGTGTAAAAGAAAATTATTGTGAGGCTTGTATACATCAGAGGGGTGTGTGAGTTTATATTCAAAAGAAGTAAATTGCATAGGATAAAAATGCAAGAAATATTAAAATTTGTTTTTGAATGGCACGCAAATTTAGCAGGTTATAAATCTTATTGAGCATGACTTAGTATTCAACAGGGAAGGAATGGTTTAAAATTTACACAGAAGTGATTGCGCTAAAACGCAAGAATTAATGATAAAGTGGCAAGGAATTTAAAGATTTTGGAACGGTTATCAATTTGTGGATCACGTTCCTATTAAATCAGAGGAGAAAAAGGAAAGTGAATATATTTTGCACGTAAATGGCGAGGCACGTTTTATTATTTATTTGTTAATTATATTAGTAAAATATACGTTTAAATACATACTATTTATACCAGTAAATTAATCAAAACGGGCACGAACGTACAAATTAAACGTTCTTTTTATAAAGCTTATTTATATACTAATTTTTTTAATTTTTTTTCTTAATTAAAACATGATTTTGCTGAAAATTAAGTTATTTACCATTTCAAAAAAATAAACCAAATTTCCAATTAAAGTTAATCCTTAACCAAAGTCAAAATTTCAGAAATCTTATCCTTTATTTAAAAATTTAGGCAATGTTTTAATCAAATTCAAAATTTAGATTTTTATATAGTAAACCCCCAAAGTATTATAATTAAAAGAATGAAATATTTGTTAAAATTTTGGGCTGTTACACTCTCCCCCACTCAGAACTTTTCGTCCTCGAAAAGGAAGAAGGTAGGGGAATAGAAACAACCTCTGAAAGAAAACTAAATTGAAACTCAAAATAGAATCATTAATCTAAACCATACAAATTAAATTTTAAATTAATAATTGATTTCATCTATTTAATGTCACTTAAGTTAAATTTTACTATTTCAAATTTCATTACTTCATCTTTCAATTATCTTAAAATAAAAATTTCTAAAATCATAAGTTTGAAAATCATTTGTTATACTCAAAAATGTGTTCAATAAATTAATATCTTTTTTTATTCCTAATTATAATTAAATTTATTTCTCTCAATATTTTTTTTATCATCTATGTTAAATATGGTTACACTTATTACAACTGCTTACATTTATTCTTAGTTCCTTTAACATCATTTTATATTGTAAATTATTCCATTACCTCTTGTTAATTTTTTTTATATAACTAGAGTTAAGTGTATAACATTTATTATAACCACTCAAATTTTATTTATAAAATCTTTTTATATTGTATATTATCCAATTACATTGTTAACTTCTGAAAATCATGGTAAGTTATATTGAAATGAAATTGAGTATTATACAAATAAAACTTTCAAATTCAATTATCTCAAGTTGGAATCATTTATTCAAAAATTTGATTTTCTTTTTTTATAATTGAAATTATTCCTCAAGATAAAATTTAAGAATTAAATTTCTGATTCCCTTCAAACCATTTAGAGATAAATAAATATATGTACATAATATGTCAAATAAAATTTAAATCATATATCTATATATTATAAATCAAGTCATATTTTAGAGATTCAAATCAATTAAATTCTTAAGGTAATACTGTAGCCAGACTGCAGAATGGTCTCTTCACTTCGAAACTCGAAAATGAATGTCGATGATGTTGCAGTCATCACCGAAATTATTTCCTAGCGACAAAGAGAAGAGCACTGATTTTTAAACCTTTAAAATTCATTGGAAACAAATTTCTATTCGAAAATAATTTAAATAATATATCCTTTTAAAACTTTAAACACAAGGTTTGAAACCATTGGGAATTGAATTCTCAAGTTCTAGTTTTAAATTCATTTCTGTTTCCAAATTAATTTATAACCATTGTTTATAGTTCAATTATTTATATGAGACAAAACCCATGGTTTACAAAACCATAAATAAAATCAAAGACTATTATCTCTCGACAACTAGTTAAATTAATTATAAAAATTCTGAAAATTATACTTATATATATAATATTAGATTTTTTCCAAATATAGGAATAAATTTTTCAAAATAAGGATAGAGATTCAAATTTGATGGAATCAAATCAAAGAGAATTTTGATTTAAAGATAAGTTGGAATCAGAAGATCCGATGATTAAATAACAGAATAAGGAACTGGATAAGTTTATATAAATAGCGGGCAACCTTAACCGGGTCAACCATGACTTAAAGAGTAAGATCGATGTGGATTTTTCTGGGGTAAATCTACATTCGATCCGAAGAGATAGACTTCGGAATAACCAAAGATACTAGCATCTAAACCGAGGATAAATATAAATCTCTGGTGAATCAATGCTAATTGTAAAGGAGTTTCACCCCTTATATTGGCGAGACCGCCAATTCACTATAAAGATCATCTGAAGTGAAGTTATGGGATATTCCAGAATCGAAAGAAGATGAATAGTGAGGGACACGAATTAACTTTGGAACCGCAGGGAACGTTCTAAAATTCGAAAAGGAAGAGATTCAAGCTCGAATGAAAGTGATTCTGTAAATCAAATTTACCATACATTCTAAGTTTTGCCTAGAGCCAAAGCTCTGATACCAAATGTAACGGACCGCCCGTCAGTGGGGTAACGCCCATCGTAGCATACATTGGTGCCTGTGTTCTGCCTTTACAGCCAGCCTCTCGACTGCACCAACCCCGTAGGGACATGTAGGAGTAAGAGTCATCCGCTCGCTATCCAAACCAAATGCAAGAACCCTTATCATGCTGCACCCTCCAAGTGCATAGGCAGACATACATGCCAGACTTGAATTGTTCGAAATACCGCGTTGTAAATAAAATTTGGCAAATCTCAGAATATACAGTAAATAAATAATCATAGAATCACAGACACAGAATCTGAATACTCGCAGCGGAATTTAAAAATGACTTAGTGGTTCATGAAGCCACTATCAATAGTCTCAAAACAAGTATAAAGTGCATAGTCTTAAACCAAATATAGTTTGAAATCTCCACAAAAAATCTCAATATTAGATTGTCTTGATTACAAAGCCTAATAAGAACTGAACAGAAACTTGACGGCAGCTTGAAAAGAGATGATCAGCAGAAGTCCAAGCTCCGGAGGTGAAGTCTGAACCGAAACTCAGGCTGACCCGAGCGTAAAATAAAACATAAACACTCGAGTCAGGACATACATACTTATACAGTGTAAGCTAATTCAAGTGTACTGTAATATAAAGCAGGTAACATAAAGGATGCTTGGGACCGCCCATCCTCTAAGGATCCATTAAACTATTTACTATGTAGTAATAATTTTGCTATTATAATAGTGTATATATTAAAATAAACTTACTTTTAAATAGCGTTAAGGGGTTACCTATATAGCCCTTAACACGTAATAGTCCCAGTAGTCCATCCAATATCATAGTCCCTCCTGATCGGGAAGCCACCAGAGGATACCACACGGGCTACGGGAGAAAACCAAACTCGTACAAGGATCGCTGTGGTAGGTGACACGGCACAACTAGGCAATGCCAGGGTAGATATACCAATTACGCTTCCGGACCGGTGGTAACGCGTAGCTGCTATTATCGCTCACCTCGAACAACACTCCCGAATCAAAGGTGCGCACCAAACAATCACAAAAGTAATAGAATGGCATACAAAGAAGTGCGTCCGACAAGAGGTGCTACCTCCTTCGCCCGTCAATCGCTCCTGTTTTAGCCACCTTATGCCAACTCACGGGAGTCGGGTCCATATACATACCTCAATAGAACGTCACAACCATCCTACTTCATTTTGGAATCTCTACCGCGTACACGGTTGTCAAAGTGGTTTTCGGTATTGACAGAGAGTATGCCCATATCCGATCCCAGTCTCTTTGCCAACCAATCATTATTATTACCCGTGGTTATAAATTTCAAAAATAGTTTATATTTAAATCAAAATACTTCATTTTAACTTTCAAAACTGAAGTTATTATATTTTCAAATCAAATATTCAAAAATCTCATTTCAGCCAACGACAACACTTAACAAGTGCTACTATAGCCCTTTTATTTATTCGGGTTTAATTTTAAATTTCACAACCACAACACTTACCAAGTACTGCAGTAGCCTTTAATTAATTTTAGCCTTTAGTTCATTTGCAGCAACTACGGCACTTACATAGTGCGGTAATATCCCTTACAATAGTATTTACGTAAATTAAAATTTTGACTTAAATATTAATTTATCAATAATTAAACTTAAATTTAACCAATTTAACTTATAAAATCGTATTTCCACTTTTAAAATAGTCATTTAAATTTCTCAAAATTTATGATTTATATAAGGTAAATTTCACAAATAAATATCAACCTCTTAAGACTTCACTTATTAAAGTCAAATCAAATTGTCTATTCTTTGCATTCAAAATTTACTTAACAATTAAATTTGATTTATTATTCCAAAATATAACTATTTTTCAATTTATTCCTTAACTTACCCATTTCCTTAAACTAAACTCCACTTCTCCTATGTTTAGTTATATTCAAATTTTTATCTTATGTATTTATTTTATTAGCCATTTAATATAATTTTTTTTAAATAACACCTTATTTATCCATTTAAATTCAATTACATCAAATGTATTATACTTTATTTACTTAAATTGAATTTCATTCCTTTACAAAAATCAATTTCCAAAACAAATTTATATTCGACATTCCAACTTACCCATTTATTTTTTTATATATATAACTTGTATAAATCACTAAAAATCATTTTAATTCAATTTAAATCAAAATAATACTATACCAATTTAAATTACTTAAATTTTTCCAGAAATATATATATATATATATATATATATATATATATATATATATATATAACCACGGGTCTGTATAATGTTTTCTACCTAGGTCAAGTTGTACGGATAATATATCATTTAAATCCGCAATTTACAAAGATAAATCCGGGTTCTATCATTTCAAACCCGCAATCCCAAGTTAAATAAATAACAAAATAAATAAATAGATATCGTTCAGGCCTATCATTTCAGCCTGTAATGATTTAATTCTACAGGGAACTTGCAGTGATAAACAGTAAATAAATAAATAGTATAACAGTTTAAATATAACAGTATAAAATATGACTGATGATGTGTCAAATTAATAATAGGGTTTTTAACATCATAAATTTATATCGCATGCAAGAAAAATAAAATATAAATATTCTACAATTACACTTGTTATTAATTTACAGATCTATAAGTACGTTTGTCTGGTGAGAATACTCACCTCTATGCTGCTGAAGATTAGATTCAAAACTATGATAACCACACCGAAACAGCGTAGAAAGACGATCAAATATTGGAAGATGAGGCAAACTGATTTCGATCTTGAAACAAGACAAATAAATAAAACTGAGTACGCGAATTCCAATTACGGACAAAGCAAATTTTTAAATAAAACAAAATTGGAACGAGCTAAAATAAAATGAAAATTGACTCAAATTGCTCAACCACTCCACCGCACGACTTGACCCATTAAAACAAAATCTCAGCCTGCCCATTTATTTTTTCCAAATCAAAATTTACAAAATAAATTTATATTCTACTTTTTTTTTACCCTTTTTACAAAATATTATGACGTGTTTATAAAAAGGTGGCAAATCTTATGTGGGCAACATGCAATTCACGGTAGTGATACATAAAGGTGGCGCGTGCAATATTTATTTATTATATTTTTTTTCTTTTTCTTTTTTCTTTGTTAGGAAACAAGTAAAATGTCAAAATCTACAAATCAAAACAACTTTATACTGTTCCTACATATAACATATATCCTCATACGTAATGTTACTAAATTTTAAAACACATGTGACCAACAAAAAAACACGTACGGTCTGGAAATGCTTCTTCCCTGAACACTCGCGTAAACAAAGCAATGGAATTATCTGAAAATTTTTAGGCTGGGCTAACCTTAGGTGGCGTATGCCTTTCACATTTTTTTTTCAAACTGAAGTGCGCCTATACTCAAACAAGTATGCAGTGATAACAATATACATGTGGTGATAAAATAAATATTCAAATGCTAGGCTAGAACTGCATCAGAGATGCTCGATAATGCACGACCAGATCGGAGAGGAGGGGAAGGAAGTTAGGCGTTTGTCATGCGATGGAGCAGTTTGAACAGAACAATGGAAAAAAAACAAAAGAAGGAAATAAAGTTGTAGCCATTACCTGATGCTACTAATTCTCACGCATGCAAGGAAGAAGAGGAAAAACCAAATGCAGTGAATGATGGAATTTTTCGTGCACTCGATTTATATATAACATAGGGTGCGCAAATCAAGGGAGGAAATTTTTTTTATTGGTGAACATTCATTCGTGTTAAACCAAGGAAGGAAATGCGTTGATTTGATTGGAGCAATATTTGTAGTGGACATAAATTTTAATCAGTGGAGATTGCGAGAATTAAGGGAAAAGAAACGGCAAGCACAAATATGTTTAAACGATAAGGAGCACGAAATTTTGAACGTGTATAATTTAAAAGATGGAAACTTGTGGTGATTGGGGTAAAACAATAGGCAAGCAAGGATTGATTGCGTTGATTGAGAATAAGAAACGACAAGAATTTATTTGGCAAGCATTTGTACTCGTTTGAAATTATTAAGAAGAGAATGCGTTGATTAATAAAAAGAAACGACAAGAATTTATTGGAGCAAATAATTGCAGTGGGTATGAATTAATCAGTGAAAGAATACGGTAAGCAATTATATTTTCTTTGAAACGGATAAGGAAATTTGGAAAAAATTTGCACGTTTAATAATTTAGCGGAAAATTATGCGTTTGATATCGGTGGGAGAGGGAAAACGGCAAGTAATAAATTTTATTTCGGTAAGCTTTGCAATTTCAAATATTTTATATGTAAACTTCAGGTTGCTAAAGTGGGAAAGCACAAATTAATGCATGCGTAATTTAAGGCAAACACGGATTTAAAATTTTTGAACGCTAAAGGAAAAATGATTTCTTTCATTATCAAAGGGGTGCACGGGTTAATATTTAAATAGGGAAGTTTTGCATATGTTTGCCGGAATTTAGGTGAAATAAAATAGCAAAGAATAATTTATAAATCGTGAGAGGAAATTTGGAATATTTTATTCATAGTTACATGCGAAACAAAAGAAATACGTGAATTTTTTTTGAACGCGTTTTATAAATAAAAACTTCCATTGATTTGGGAACAATGGCAAGAATTAAATGTGAACGGTTATGAATTTTTTTGGATAACGTTTCTATTAAATTAGGAGAGCAAAAGGAAGGTGGAATGTTTACATGCGAATTTCAATCAAGCTTTAAATGAAATTTAACGGATCTCTGAAAGAGTCTAAAAGATTATATACATATTAAACAAATTGAAGTAAAGGAAAGTGAAAAGTTATACGCAAATGAAAATGCTATACGTGAATTTTGAATGTCAAGGAAATTAGTATTTAAAGATGAAACTTGCAATGATTGAGGTAAAAATAGGCAAGCAAGAATTTGATCGCGTTGATTGATAAAAGAAAACAGCAAGAAATTATTTGGCAACATTTTATACTCATAAAAATTATTAGGAAGAGAATGCTTTGGGATGTAAAAGAAAATTAATGCGAGGCTTGTATACATCAGAGGGGTGTGTGGGTTTGTATTCAAAAGAAGTAAATTGCATAAGTTAAAAACACAAGAAATTTTAAAATTTGTTTTTGAATGGCACGTAAATTCAGCAGGTTATAAATCTTATTGAGCGTGACTTAGTATTCAACAGGGGATGAATGGTTTAAAATTTACATAGAAGTGATTGCGTTAAAACGCAAGAATCAATGATAAAGTGGCAAGGAATTTAAAGATTTTGGAACGGTTAGCAATTTGTGGATCACGTTCCTATTAAATCAGAGGAGCAAAAGGAAAGTGAATATATTTTGCACGTAAATGGTGAGGCACATTTTATTATTTATTTGTTACTTATATAAGTAAAATATACGTTTAAATACATACTATTTATACCACTAAAATCAAAACGGGCACGAACGTACAAATTAAACGTTCTTTTATAAAGCTTATTTATATACTAATTTTTTTTTCTTAATTAAAACATGATTTTGCTTAAAATTAAGTTATTTACCATTTCGACAAAATAAACCAAATTTCCAATCAAAGTTAATCCTTAGCCAAAGTCAAAATTTCAGAAATCTTATCCTTTATTTAAAAATTTAGGCAATGTTTTAATCAAATTCAAAATTTAGATTTTTATATAATAAACCCCCAAAGTATTATAATTAAAAGAATGAAATATTTGTTAAAATTTTGGGCTGTTACATACCAAACTCAAATAAATATAAGACAAAGCATCATTACCATGCAACTCCATCAATGCAAGTTGTTTCCCATGATAAGCATAACCATAAGACAACTGAAAATTGTATTCTCTTTTAAAATCAAGTATAATATCCTTAGGCTTTTAACTTGGACAATCACGGATCTCGTCAATAATCATCGATTTAACAAACGAACGAGATATACGTGGATTATTCACATGTCTAAGACCAGCTCCACAAGAATGATCAGGAACCAAATTTCTCATAAAGAACCTTTTCAATTCTCCAGAATCACAGGAACCATGAACTTTGAAAAGACAACCATCTTTATACGAAGAGCAAATCACAGTAACTCTTGTAGCACAATTCTTTAAAAAAACTAATTCATACCCCTTTTGAAGTTGATATGCCATCAAAAACTCTCTAAAATGTTCAGCTCCTCCAAAACAAAAACCAACAAAATCGAAAATGCTTAATGTTGACCCTCTCCTCAACATATCTTTTAATTAACTTTTACCATTAACAACAACATTTGAACAGACAGATACAATAGAAGATGAAGAAGCATGAACATAGGATGAACTTGAAATAGAAGCACCATCAACAATTTCCAATTCAGAATCCTCAGCCTTAACAGTAAAACCAAAGAAAGAACTTTTCTTGTATAACTGAAAACAAACTATGCTCTGAATATCAGAATCAGTGTCAACCATAATAACTTTGTCGTCAAGTACATAAGAAATCTGAATAGAATAAATACCCAAGCAATGATACTTTTCCAATCATCCCACTGCCAAAAATAAAATAAAAAAATAAACATTAGTAAAAATATTTTCAATTTAGAACAGTAATTATTCAATTTAACAAAACTTATACTTACCGTAGACAAAACTAATACCTAGGTATTGATAATAAAAAAAATGATACTAAGAAAAAATAAAAATGATACCAAGAAACTGAACCTAAAATACGATAGTTTTCCACTCTATCACAACTTTAAATACTACCCAAGCAATGATACTTTTCGAATCATCCCAACATCAATGCAAGAAAATGCAAGATAAATTAAATGAAAAGCTAATTAGAATACAACATTGCATAAAGAAACGAATATAACAATAAAAAACCCGCTGTTACTTCCACAATTTTCCATCGACGAACGAACAAACAACGAGAACAACAATACTGCATATCATTCGTAAAAATGAACACAATTAGAAATCACGGACAAATTTTTTTAACTTGAATAAAAAAACAGAATAATATAAGCATACCCAAGAAAACCGAGATCACGGTACAAATATGAAATGAACGAGATCAACTAACTCACGTAAGAAAAAAATGATCGATGAAGTACAATTTTCAGAAGGAGGAAATTGAAATAAACAAACGAAGTTGATCGATATTTTAATTGCGAGAAAGATACTTTATCGCGATTGAGAAAGTTGATCGAAAGGAAGAAGAAGAATAAGCGCATGAAAATGGGCTGGAAGGGAAAAACGGTAATTTGTCCTTTGGAGAAAAATATTAGCGGGCTGTCCTACATCCAAAAAAGGCCTAAATTTTGTCCTTGAGGAAAATTTCCTGAATACAAAATTAATTCACAATTTAATTTCAAAAATTAAATTACTTACCAATTTAAATTTTATTTAAAAAATTGTTACAGATTCCCCCTTAAGAAAACTTTGTCCTCGAAATTTGCTAGGGAGACAACAAAGGATGGATACACAAAGATAGAGAAACAATTTTCTTGTTTAAACTGAATATCTATTCTGCAATTGGCTTACCAAATCAGAATATCATCAATAATTATGATAACGAACTCATTCAACATTTCACAAGATACTCGTGTCACCAGATCTACGAAATAAGCAGGAGCATTGTTAGTTTGAAGGGATAACTAACTGTTCGTAGAATATATCAAGACCCAAACAATAGATAAATGGATTTAATCTTCATAAATTTTCAAGCACTAGATATGGATTCCAAACTTAGGTCGGAATACCCCAAAGTTTATATTAACTTGTCCCTCTTTGGACTTGAATCCTCACAAGAAATTATAATAGAATTTCAAATTTGGTTTTAATCGAAATCGTTTTATCGATTCAAATCTTCATACTTTATTCATCTATTTATTTTAAATAGTATTTTAAATTCATTAAATTTTAAAATGGAAAGCTGATAGGGAACCAATGAAGAAAATACGAAATAGAAACTTACCTATAACGATTCGCAGGGCCACCACCACTTCAAAGATTCTTCTTATAGCTGCCACAAAGCAATCAAAGAATTTGAAATCGGATCAAAGGAGATTGATGAGAAAAGTTTATTTCCATTGTTGTTATAGGATATCTACCATTTGTAGTCGTATTCCCTTGTCCCCTACCTCGTCCTCTTCTTGCACTCATACTTACTATCAGTGGATAGTGAGAGAATTTACTTAGGCACTCGGACAGATATCTTAGGGATATACTCATTCTAGGGTATACTTCACCATATCTCTAATGAGTCACTTAATGTGTTATACTCCTGAGCTAAAGTTCAACCTTCAGCTCTGATGCCAAATGTGACGACCCTGACTCGACCTTCAAAAATCGGCACCTATACTTCACTTGTACTCGAATGCCGCATATTCGAACGCCAAATCTGGTTCGTCGGAGCTTATAACACATTAAGTATAACAACAAAGCAGAAGAAAACATTGAATATATCATTGATACACAATATTTGATACAACAGATTTATACAAATGATATCAAATACTATCAGAGATACAAGACACAGCAGCGAAAAGAATAGCACAACAAGGATGGTCTAAACTTTGCAACCATCGATAGAGGAAGAATGACCATCAATAGAGTCTTTCAAGTGAGAAAGTGGGAATCCAACAAACCGAGTCTTTAATGCCAAAGCTCCAATGCTTCAAGATCGAACCGCCATCATCGATGCATTAAGCAAGGTCGGTCCAAGTGAAACAAATACGATCACCAAATATGAAGGCTTCGAAAAATTTCCAAAAGCTACCAAATCTACATCTACTATTTATCTGAAAAACCCAACTCTAGACTGTCCGTATGGAAAATTGTGGGCACCCAGAGTTTAGGAAGGGAACAATAAACTCCGGGTAAGTCATGAGACTGGTGTGAGCAAACAAAAACAGTTTATCTTTAAATCAAAAAACAAAAGAATTTAAAATTGAAATCCGCAGTGCCTTTGGAAAGTGAAACTACCATAAGGCCTCCCACCGCATACACCATGCAAACGCAGAATCGGGGGAGATTTCTCCTTATGATAGTAAAAAATGCTTGATACGCGAAACCATGTGATATTATTATTAGTGCATAGTGGAAAACATTTCGAAAGTATAATATTAATCCTAGCCATCATACAACCATTATTTTATGCCTACTATAGCTACCACGTTCAATAACAAGTTACCGTCACATTCTGTGGCAGGTTATATAACTAAAACCGTACAAGACACGTATTGTTTCTTTGGATTTCCAACAAATGGTCAGGCTAAGGAACTTCCTATTTCCACATGGGAACGCCTCTGGAGGGATGCCCCGAGAACCTATCCGGCTCTCTGCCAACACAAGGCCGGTTTACCCCCTTCCCAGCAGTAACACCTAAAGATATGCCACCCCTGGTCGTTTGCGACCTTTACCCGAGGATCCTCAACCACAAAGCAACAACCACACAGTAATAAATTTACAGTGTCCACATGAATTAAGTATCTGGGCTTTATACCATGATACCACCTTTTTCCAAAAGAAATGGACATACCCTAGGGGCGCAACCCCTGCAACCTTGTCGCATCTTTCCTGTTTCGACCATTTCTGGGGTGTGAGGTCCTAATGCAATCTCGTCCACAAAGCTACGCTTTCACAAAGCCATACTTCGATCAACAAATGATCAGTAGCACTTTGTATGCCACATTATCAAATTGGGAATGTATCGCTAGTAACGATCAACTACGTAACCTCTGAGCTCGTACGTCTCAGAGAAGGGTGTTAAGCTAAGAGAATAAATTCTCCACCACCAAACATAAATGTATTTGATAGAAACCAGCTTTACATCTCAAAGTGTAACGTCAGACACACATCCATACAAGTCCGTTCCAGATTCAAACAGAACCGAAGGCACTTCCAAAGAAGCCCTTGCAATCCGGGTATTCACAATCCCGATCGGACTCCCCATCACATATGGAGATCTCTATACCGAAGCGACTCAGTGCAGAGACATTCGACGGGTAATCCTATCGCTCTCGAAAATACCCGGCCTTCACCACCGGTCTTCAAATGCTATCCATAACGTCGTATTATTATTCGGAATGGGTTATATGACACAAGGTCCTCTCCCGGCTAAACCGAGTAATGAGCGCAACATTTAAAAACATATGGATATTGGGATTTCAGTTAAGTCACAACCTAAAACCCAAAATTTTTCTTTTAAATGGTTCAAACAAATTACCATTTTCAAATCTTTTAAACAAAAAGATTCACTTCACAAAGTTCAACCATCTTTCACAAAGATTCATTCACGGCTTTCAAAACAATTTCCTTTCCAAATTGGATTAACTCATCCAATCATTAAATCAAAGACTCAATTCATAGATTTCAAAACCATTTCTAAAGATTCAGTCATAACTTTCAAAACAATTCTCATTTCAAATCTTTTATATGAAAGATATACCATTTAAGATCCCTTTTCAATTTGAAAGCAAAGTATACCAATCTTTAACAAAGATTCTTTCATATTCTTTCAAAACAATTTCCCTTTCAAATTGGATTAACTCGTCCAATCTTTAAATCAAAGATTTAATTCATAGCTTTCAAAACCATTTCAATTCCATTTCAAACTTGGAATCTTTCAACACAAATTGAAAATCCTTTCTTTAAATGAAAGCTATTATTATTTGAAAACAAATAGTTTTCGTTTAGGAAAAATTCGATTATATTTGCATGATTTAAAGCCCTTCAAGTATAAAATTTGGGTTAAATTTAAATTCCCAAAAAATTACTTTAAACCCATATAAACGCATTTATTACTTGCATAACATTTTCAAACCATAATTTCTAAACATAGAATTCAATTTCAAATCTTGAATTCAAATTCAAATGAAATTATTTTAATTTTCAAACTTTATCGAGTTATTCAAAATAACTTTTATCTTCAAAACTCCTTTTCAAAAGCTTTTCATGTTTAATCCAATTCCATTTCCAAAACCATTTGGATTCAAAATTCAACTTTAAAACCATTTCAAAAATCTACGACTTAACCTATTTCCTTGTGCAATCCATATTTGTGTGTGTATGGTGTAGTCCAGGGGTTTCATAAAATAGTGCAACATCATCAATCATTACAATCCAAACATAGCAATATGATAAGCGGTATATTCTCATAATGCTTGTCTTCATTCACAGATTCACAGATAAATATACAAATGCATCACAGATAAATGAGTCACATATCACTGCTTAAACATACAATTCATATCACATAATAGCACACATCAGGGATATAAAATAATACAAGGAATTTCATACGATTCAAAATCCATAAGTAAGGTCAATTAATTATCTGATTAATTTAAATTAGATTAATTACTTATCCAGGTTAATTAACATTAATTAATTATAAATTATTCTAATTAATTAACCTTAAAACATTAATTAATTAATCTCAATTAATAAATCAGTTAACCTTTAATCATCAAATAATTAATCTTTTAATTATATAATTATCCTTTAACTAATTATCCTTAATTAACTACCTTATTTAAATTAAATTTAAGTTAAGTACATAACTAATTAAACCTTAATTAATTATCATTAAAGAATAAAATTACAATAAGTGATTATCCCTAATCACTTACATTAATTAATTAACCTTTAATTAATTAATTATCTTCAAATTAATTACTTTAATTAATTTACCATATTAATTAATTATCCCTTAATAAATCATTTAATTTATCAGCTTTAATCATTAATTAATTACTTTTAATTAAGTAATTATCTTTAAGAAATTAATTACCCTTAATTTACTTATCATTAATTAACTTTTTTTAATAACAAATTGACAAACCAACTTTTTACTATATTAAAGTAATTAACCTTTAAATTAATTACATTAATAAATGATCCTTTAATTACTCAAGGCTTTAATTAACTCAAACTATTTATCTTGATCACTAATTTTAATCACATCATCAAATTCTATTTGAAATATTTTAAGAATATTTTAAATAATCATCCCGATAAAATTATTCAAACCCAAAACAATTTTAACATATTTTTAACCTTAAAAACCAAGTCTTTGAAAAACTTAGGTTAAAACTTGTTTGATTTTAAAACTTTAAAACTGTTATATCTCAAAACCAAAAATAACTCAAGTGAAACCCGATCCATAACCTAAATTCCCCAAGCTTATCTTTGAGTTCCCCTTTCTTTTCACTTTCCCCGAGTAAACTCGTGAGTTTCTTCGAGTCGAACCCGAGCTACTTATCATCTTCCTCAATTTTCAAACAGAACAGATACAATTTGCTACCCTGTGCACGTGCATGACTAGCCTGTCAACTTTCGACCATCGTTGATCTTCTCAACGAGTCGCCGATGACACCTTAAGTCACTACAAACACCCAGATCTAAGAATTCGATAGCAAGTCGAAATCGAACATTCCAATTACCACCTGAAACCCAACCTTGATGACAAATCCACCTCGCCCCGATGAACTTGTCCACGGAAAACTCACCCATCCACCTAGAACTGCTCCTCGACACCACTCAATGATTGAACCCCCTCCTATAGGTTCCGATCCATCCCTGACATCACACGAGCTCGATGAATGACGCTGTTTAAACCGTGTCCTTAAACCCTAAATTGATGAACTCAAACCGCCACATCCATCTATAACTACTTCGCTTATCTTTCCCATGATCACCACTCTTCAAACTACATTCGACAACAAACACGACTTTCAGTTCGTCATTGATCACCAAAAATTGATCAAATTGCATTTTCTGTTCATCTCAGGAATGCCTCCCCAAAACACAATTAAAAATTTTGATTTTGTTTTCAAAAATCATGTTTTTCGATTACAAAACAAATTATATAATTGAAACAGTAAATATTTTAAGTCGAATACTGTCATATTTTAAGTTTTACTGTGTTTTTCTTCCTCCAAGTAAATCCATATATATTTTATACTTAACAATATTTTTAAAATTTCGATCTTGCAATTTCGAACAGGTTTTGTTTAGACATCAAAGTCTATAAAGAATTAGCGAGAGAGATTTGAATTTTCAAATCTAGTTAAAAACCTATTAAGCTTTGGATAGAGGGATTTATGTGTCCAGATATGCATAGATATTTGCACATATATTTGTATACATGCAAAACAAATTTACAAACATTCAAACATATTTCACAACATCACTTTCACAATCATCAAGAGATAACCATATCAAGAGAAAAAAACGTTTGCTTATCTGGAATCATGAAACAGAGAAGAACATTGAAGTTTTGCTTGGAAATGATTTATGAAAAATCTAGAAAACTTGATTTTCTGATTTACTTTGATTTTGGTTTGTGACTAAGTTGATCTTGATGTTGAGTTGCCTCTGAACTTGAATTTGCTTCTTGAATTTACTGCATGCTTTTGTTTCCAGGTTTGAGATGCTTTGAGAAACTGCTGTTCGATCTTTGAATTTGATTTTATTTTAAATTTTCTTTCTCTGGTTTTGGATTTGATTTCCAGACTTTTGAATTGTTTTAGATGATATTCAGGTTAAAGACTTTGATCAGATTGAAGATTGAAATATGGTTTTCCAGATTTGTTTCTAGGCTTTTGAGAAAATTGTTATGATTTTCTTTCCTTTTTTTTTTTCAGGTTTCAGATCTTTTCTTTTTGATATATTATTTGGTTTCAGGTTTGAGAATTATGAACTGAGAATAACTTGGTTTTCTTTTCTTTTAGTATGTTATTTAAAATTTTATCTAACCATTTTGCCACTTGTATATTATGTTGACACTTGCTATGTTCATGACATTATAAATTTACAATTGTCAAAATAATAACTTTTATGTTTATGTCCTTGCTTTAAATAAATTTTAAGATTTTGTTTTAAACCCTTATATTATATATTTTTCATTTTCATGTAGCATGTTTACATATGTGTTATGTTAAAAAGAAGAATATCTTATTTTAAAATTTAAACTTAAGTTGTCATGCTTTTAAATAACTCAATTTTTATTCAATTATTTTTGAAAATATATAATTAACTTTGATTAACTTTTGAAAAGTACTGTATTGAATTTAAAATATAACTTCCAAATCAATACACATATGTATATATTATAATTTTTAGAAAACAAACTTTTTACTAATTTTAAAATATATTTTTAAATCAAATTTATTTTCAATACATTTATATTCGAATTTCAAATCCAATTTATTTTCAATATATTTTTTTAAACTCCAAATCAAAATTCTTATTCACAATTTATTGAATTTTCAAATCAATTCTTTCATTTACAATCTTTATATATATATATATATATATTTATTCAAATTTTTAAATTAATCCATAATTAAATTTATAATTAAAATATTATTCAAAATATTTATTTCAGAATTTCCAATTAGAAATTCTATTTTGAAATCATATATATATATATATTAATAAACAAACAAATATCTATTTAATTTGGAAAATTCAAAATTAATTCACAATTTAATTTCAAAAATATGTTACTTACCAATTTAAATTTGATTTAAAAACAGGAATGTTACAAACGGCTACTATGTCGACATGGGGTATCACATGATGTCGATATCCCTAGTTAAAAAACAACGTAAAATTTGTTTTGAAAATGAAGTTTAAAACAAGAGTTCATTTTAGAACAAAAACAAATAATATTTAAAGTATAAAACATCTTTTTTGAAAATCATTTGAAAAGATAATTTTAAGGCTAAAATATTTTGAAAAGCAGTTTTGAAAATCATTTTGAAAAATCATTTTGAAGTAGTTTTGCGAGCTTCTTCCTGCAGAATATCTCATCACATCAGGACTTAAGAACTTATACAAAATCAGGATGTTCGTGGGTTTGTAAGCCCTTTGTCGTAGGTTTGTAAGCTACTTGTCGTGGGTTTGTAAGCCCTTTGTCGTAGGTTTGTAAGCTACTTGTCGTGGGTTTGTAAGCCACTAAGAAGATAAAAATGGGTTCCATCCCAAATGAAATTTGGAATGAAGATTTCCATGCTATTATGAATTTTTAACAAAAGCTAGACACATATCTTGAAATCTTGGTCTTGAAAATCATGAGTCTTCAAACTTGATTTCTTCTTCTTGATCTTGATACTGTACAGTCTTCAATAATCAGTACCTGCCTTATATATACTAGTATGGGTCCGTGCTTCGCACACGGGCCGTTTGTATCATTGTATACATTGATATTTTGTTTGAGCGTAAACCTATAAACGGAAAGTAAGGACATTTTTTGAATTTCAAAAAGACACCGAGTAAATTAGTTGAATGAATTTTCTTTATTAGTAGTAGAGATATTCTGCATAATAACATTCATATATATCTAAACAATAATGTTAATATATAAGTTATAATAAAATAAGTTACAAAGGTTGTTGTTATCAGAACCACTATCTCCAGTTCCTAACAATCTCCCCCTATTTGATGATGACAACCTTAAAATATACTTACCACTTCGATCATACTGTAACTCCCCCTTACACCAACAACTTCCCCTTACTCCAAGCCTACTATTTTATATAACTTCTCCCCCTTTGTCATCAAAATAAAATAAAATAACCTATAAACCTTGAACTTAATAGAAAATGAGATAAACAAACATACAACATAAGAATAATAATATATGAAATATAGCACCCTAAGTTAAATGGAATTCAAGATTTTATATACAAAGATTTAGAAATACATTAAGATAACACTTATATACAAATTAACAAACCAATATACAATCAAGAAAATGAAAAAATCGCTTAACGAGGACCCTTGACTATTGGTGATTTATGGACCGAACAATTTGAATAGTGGAGACAAAAGTTTCCGCGTTGTTCAACCAAGTTCCCATTAGCGTCAAAAAGGACCTCTCCAACGCAAATAACGTCATCGTCTTCGTCCATACGAACATCCAGATTCGATAGAGGATGTTCTTCTTCTTGATCCTCTTGTGATTCTTCTAGAGGCTCTTCTTCTTTAGAATCCATGGCTAGTGATGATTCTTCGATGGCCATGGGATTGGCATGGTTATCCGTAAGGAAGTTTTGTAAATTCCTAAGGATTTTGCCTTGCCTATCTTGTTCTCTTGCCATTCGCATTGACTCACTTGAATTTTCATCATCATTTGAAGAAAATCTTTCATCTTCTCTCTTGCAATTTGATGACTCGTACGTGTGTGGAACGTTGAAAAGGACCGGAATGAGGAGAAGTAGGTGAAGAAGGTTCATTATTAGAAGAGGAAGCCATTAATTTACTGTTTTAGAAGTTTATTTCAAAGAATAGAACATGGAAAAGGAGTAAAAGTCGAAATATATAAATATATAACTTAATAACTAATTTTAGAGGGAAATTTAAATTTGAAAATCTCGTCCTGTATGTCGACATAGGGGGATGGGTTATGTCGACATGCCGAGTTCTATTTTTGAGAAATTTTTATTTATATTAATTATTAAATATACTTGTATTATTTATAATTTATATTTCAGTTAATGAACATATACCTAATTCTCTTTTAAGTTTAGTAAAGTTTTGTTCATTTAATGGTTTGGTTAATATATCAGCAATTTGTTTTTCTGTATTAATATATTCAAGAGTTATGACTTCTTTACTTATATTTTCTCTAAGAAAATGATGTCTAATATCAATATGTTTTGTTCTAGCATGATGAGTTGGATTCTTAGATAGGTTTATTGCACTAGTCTTATCACAATAAATTGGTGATTTAGTTATAGTTAATCCAAAATCTTTTAAAGTTTGTTGCATATATATAACTTGAGAACAGGCCAAAACAGCAGATATATATTCTGCTTCAGTTGTTGACATGGATATAGTGTTTTGCTTCTTACTAAACCATGAAACCAGAGAATGTCCTAGAAAGTGGCAAGTTCTACTTGTACATTTTCGGTCTGATTTACAACCAGCGTAATCAGCATCACAATATGAAATTAAATCAAATACATCATTTTTAGGGTAAAATGAACAAAAATCTAAAGTATGTTTTACATATCATAAAATTCTTTTAACGGCTTTTAAGTGAGTTTCTTTAGGTTGAGATTGGTTTCTTGCACGGAGACAGACACTATGCATGATGTCAGGATGACTTGCTGTTATATAAAGCAGCGAATCAATCATTCCCCTATATAATTTTTGATTAACATCTTTTGATTTATCGTCTTTACTTAAAGCTACATTAGTTATCATTGGAGTTGGTTTCCACCAGAAGTGGTCAATCTAAATTTATTTGTTAAATCCTTAACATATTTTTCTTGACTAATGTTTGATTTGAAGTCCTAAGAAGAAATTTAGTTCTCCCATATGACTCATTTCAAATTCTTTAGTCATTATATCTGAAAATTCTTTATTCATTATGTTATTAGTTGATCCAAATATTATATCATCTATATATATTTGTACTAACTGAATATCAATTTTGTTTCTTTTAATAAAAAGAGTTGTATCTATTTTACTAATTTCAAAACCAGATTGTAGTAAATAAGATCTTAGTCGTTCATACCAGGATTTAGGAGCCTGTTTCAGACCATATAAAGCTTTCTTTGATTTATATACATGATTTGGAAATTTATCATCTTCAAAAAGTGGAGGTTGTTCAACATAAACATCTTCTTTTACAAAACCATTTAAAAAAGAACTTTTGACATCCATTTGATATAACTTGAAATTATAGTAGTTTGCGAAAGCAAGTAGAATTCTGATAGCTTCTAGTTTTGCTATAGGAGTAAAGGTTTCGTCGTAATCGATTCCTTCTTCTTGAAAATAACCTTACACGACTAAACGAGCTATATTTCTCACGACTTCACCAAGTTCATTCATATTATTTCTATAAATCCATTTTGTTCCAATTATACTTTTATCCTCAAGTTTAGGAACAAGTTCCCAAACATTATTTATGGTGAACTGATTCAATTCTTCTTGCATAACAATAATCCATTAATCATCGGATGATGCTTCCTTTGGATTTTTAGGTTCAATAGTTGATATAAAAGCTACATTACTCATATTATTTAGTTGATTTCTTGTTTTAACTATAGATTCAATATTTCCTAGTATATTTTCTACAGGATGATCTTTTAGTAGTCTAATTCGTTTATTAGGTTGAATGATTTCACAATTAATTTCATTAGGTTCATTATTTAAAGTTACAAAATATTCTTCATCTTCTATTTGTACAGTATCTTTAAAATTTTCATCAAAAGATACATGCATTGTTTCTTCAATGGAGTTAGTTCTTAAATTATAAACTCTAAATGTTTTACTTCTATTACAATATCCAATGCAGATACCTTTGTCGGATTTAGGTTCAAATTTATCTAAATTATCTTTTGTATTAAGAATCAGACACTTACTACCAAAAACTTTAAAATAAGCTACTATGGGTTTCTTATTGTAAAGTAATTCATATGGTGTTTTATTAGTTAATGGTCTAATTAAAATCCTATTTAATATATAACACACTGTAGCGACTGCTTCAGCCCAAAAGTTTTTAGGTAAGTTACTATCGGAAAGCATTATTCTAGCACACTCTTGAATCGTTCTATTCTTACATTTTACCACTCTTTTTTGTTGTGAGTTCTTGGAAAAGAGAAATTATGAGCGATTCTTTTTTATTACAGAAATTCTTAAATTTTCTTTTTCAAATTCTCCACCGCGATCACTACGAATAATATTTATTTTCAAAGAAAGTTGATTTTGAATTCTTTTAGCAAATTTTTTACATAATTCAAAAGCATCACTTTTAAGTTTAAGAAAAATTATCCAAGTATATCTAGAATAATCATCTACAATTACAAAAACATATTTATTGTGATTAATTGATTGAACTTGAGATGGAAATAAATCTAAATTTAGTAATTCTAGAGGTTTAGAAGAAGAAATCATATCTTTTAATTTAAATGAACTTTTCTTACATTTTCCTAATTGGCAAGCATCACATATTCTATCTACTTTAAAGTTTAACTTGGGAAGACCTCTAACTAAGTCAAGTTTTGATAACCTAGATAACAGTTTGAAATTTAAATGACCAAATCTTTTATGCCAAATCCAAGGGTCACTTGTATTAGCCAAAAGGCATAAGTTATCATTTGAAACTTTCGTACTAAGAATGTAAATTTTTTTCTTCCTAATTCCTTCGAAGATAATATTTGACTTATTATCTTCGATGTGATACTTATCTTTGCCAAATTTAATTTTAAATCCTTTATCACATAGTTGACTTATACTAAGCAGATTATGTTTTAAATTCCTAAGTAGCAAAATATGAGAAATCAGAGGAGTTTTAGAATTACCGACATTGCCGATGCCAATCACGTATCCTTTTGAGTTATCTCCAAAGTTGACCAATCCACCATCTTGATATATAATGTCATTGACTAGCTCGGGATTATCAGTCATATGCTTTAAACAGCCACTATCAAGTATCCATTTATCTTTCTCAATTTGAACAATTTGTCCATTGGTTGTTGATTCTTCAAAAGCCATGTAACATGTCTGTTCCTACATAACAAACCAATTCGGTAGATAACTTGATTTTTCATAAAAAATTATATGCAGGCTTATGAAATTTTAATGAAATGCATAAATTTAAGTTAGTATTAAAAAATTTCCTAAAAATGCCATTTTTAGCTTTTCAAGTTTCAGATTATGAAAATGAAAACCTTGCTCTGATACCAATTGAAAGGGAGTGTGGATTAAGAATCTTGAGGCTAATTTAACATTAGAGGGGGAGGGGGGTGAATAGTTTTTAATGGATTATAAGACATATATGGACTAATTTAAAAATTATGATATAAACAAATGTAGAACTTAATCACAGAATAATCACAGAATCGTACACAGATGTAGAAAGTAAATAAAAAGCAGTAAAAGGAATGAACACCCTAGATTTTATATTGGTTTGGAGTTACCCTACATCCAGTCCTATACCAAGGAAAATAGCTCATACAGATTTTTATTATACCAATGTCGAGATTACAATCCTCAATTTCCAAAGGCCTTGAGGAACCCTCCTATCTCATGAGTCCGGGGCAAACTCTCTTGATTTACGGGACATAATATCACCCGATTGATTTCCAGGCACAACCACACCTTATAGAGAGACTCGATAAACTTTTGATTACAAATTGATCCTATAACTCTAAATTGCACTTTGATCTTCGAGGGAGGGCGTAGAATCAAACAAGAATGAGATTCTAATTTGATTCACTTGAGAATCATGCAGAATTTCAGCACGACTTAAAAATATGAAAATTTTAGAATATGGATGTGACGAATGCCATTTTTCGACGCTCGAAAACCGACATCAATACGCCCACTATATCAACTGTCGAGCAATCAAATGCCGAAAAACCATACCGTTATGGTTAAAGAAGAAGAAAACGATAGAAGAAGAGAGAAAAAGATAGAACAGAACAGAAAGAAACAACAGAAACAATATCAGAATCTCACAATCACAGCGGAACAACATATAATAGAAAAATGAATAATCTTTAAACAAAGAACTATATCAGTTATTACATTACATCACATTATATTACATTACATCATCAGAGTGTACAACAACAACAACAACATACAGTGGAAAATAAATACTATATACTAGTGAATACACCATGCCATCCAGCTTGCCTCCAGCAACTCCTGAATTCCAGAATATCCTGATAAACCTGACTCTTGACTGCCCGTGTGGAAATTGGTGGGCACCCATAGTTTAGGAAGGAAAATAATAAACTCCGAGTCAGTCATGTAACTAGTGTGAGAACTAAAAAAGTTTATTTTTTTAAAAAAAAAACAGAGGAATATTTTTAAAGTCAATTCGAAATGCTTTTAAAAATGAAACTACCATAAGGCCTCCCGGCACACACACAATGCAAACGCGGACTTGGGAGAGATTTCTCCTTATGATAGTCAAAGTTGCTTACTACGTAAAATCAAATCATTTTTGATATTATTATTAGTGCATTGTGTAGGAAAAATCATTTTGAAAGAAAAGATATAAATCTTAGCCAGCATAGGTACCATTATATTATGCCTACTATAGCTACCATATTAGATGGCAGGTTCTACAACTAAAACCGTACAAGGTTCGTATTGTTTCTTTGGATTTCCAACAAATGGTCAGGCCAAGGGACTTCCCATTGCCACATGGAAACGCCTCTAGAAAGACGCCCCGAGAACCTAACCGGATCTCTGCCAACACAAGGCCGGGTTACCTCTGCAAAAATAGGTAACTACTGACGCGCGTATGCCATCCCCCGGTTGTAACAACCTTTATCTGAGGATCCTCAACAAACATCAATCACAATGTCATATAAATTTCAATTTTCACATAAGTTAAGTATCTGGGCTCCATACCATGATACCACTTCTATCCAGAAGGCAACGACATACACTAAGGGGCGCTACTCCCTAGAACCTTGCTGCATCCTTCCTGTTTTGACCATTACCGGGGTGTGAGGTCCGACGAAGTCTCGTCCACAAAGTCACGCTTTATACAAAAGCTGTGCTTTGATCACATATGCTCAACAGCACTTCGTATGCCACATTACCAATTTGGGAATGTATCACTAGTAACCATCAACTACATAACATCTGAGCTCGTACGTCTCAGAGAAGGGTGTTAAGCTAAGAGAATAAATTCTCCGCCACCAACAGAAATATATTTGATAGAAACCAGCTTTACATCTCAAATTGTAATGTCAGACACACAATCCATACAAGTCTGTTCCGGGTTCGAACAGAACCGAAGGCACTTCCAAAGAAGCCCTTGCAATCCGGATATTCACTAATCACGTCCGGACTTCCCGTCACTAAGGGTGATAAAACCTCTATATCGGAGATCGGCCGATGCGGAGTCATTCGACGGTAATCCTTCCGTTTTCAAAAATATCCGGTCTTCAACACCGATCATCAAATGCAATCCATAATGACGTATCACATATTCGGAATGGGTTATACGACCCCAAGGTCCTTTCCCGGCTAACCCGAATAGTGAGCGCTTATTTTAAAAATAAGTGTGGCATTCAAATTCAAGCAAATCACAACAAATACCTATTTAAAGGTAAATATTGATAGTCGATTATTTAACTATCAATAGGCATGCACAACATCACCAGATTCCAAATAATTTTCCAAATAATTTATTTTTCCAAAATATCTTTACTAGATATATAATTTCCACACTTCAACCATTTGAAAACAAATTTCAAATCAATTTCCTTAAACGAAAACACTTTCATTTCAAAATGGGTCATTTAAACCAATTAAATGAATCCTTACCGATTTACTTTATATTTACATTCCAAATTCGTAAATTTGTTTCCACACTTCAAAAATAAATCAACATTTATTTTTAAACAAATTTCCCTTTCTTTTATAAATTCCATAGTGAATTTACAATTCCCAAAATATCTATGAATATACGATTTCCAAATTGATTTCTAATATTCATTTTCAATTTATCTTTAAAGGATAAAATCTCAAAATATTCACTTCATATTGGAAAACATTTCCATACTTATTTAATAAGTAATTCACAAATCTTTTTATTTTCTACACTTGGAAAATATTCAATATACTTAAATCGAAATTAAGTATATATTTCATTCTTTAAAGAAAACGTGCGCTTAAACACATTTATTTGGGCCCAAAACGAACGTTGCGTAAAACATCGTTACGACGACCCAAAATCACTAGTATAGGGATTCGAAATTAAGATAGATATATAAATCCCAATACTATATAAAACATTTCCTTTCGGAAATCATTTACTATAACAACAGTGTTATAGTCCATCATTTCCTTCTATTTCCCGAAAACGTCTATTTCAACAATGAATGCTGAAATCTATGTGTTCGATACTTAATGCATTTTAAAACATCTTTAAATCGTCTTAAATTCTATTTAAAACATCACTTCCCCAAAACATATCCATTTTATTTCATAATATATTCATGGTCCAAAAATCGTGAATATACTTTATTTACCCAATTCAATGTTTCTACACATTTATTAAAAGATTATCCACCATCCAAAATCATGGATAAAATTCCCAACCAAACTCTCTTATTATTACAACATTTAACTTTAAGGATAATTCGCTGCCCAAAATCATGAATATATCTCCTTTAATAACTTTTATGTTTGATTTATCAAATTCAATTGATTTCGAATTTACAAACAATGTTTATAAATCCCATTTCTATTTATAAACTTTGATTTATAAATCTCCTTTATTATCCAGTTCAATTTATATAACTCAATTATATACCAGAAGTCCATATTATAAGTTAAGAACTTATAATCCATTTATTTACAAAATCGTTCTTTAAAACTTCACAAATTATAAATCTTATTACGTATAAGATTTTATTTATAACCTTATTTTCAACATTACAGAACTCCTTTTAGAATTCCATTTATTTCGATTTATAAAATATATATTTTATAAATCTCATCTATAAACCATTTATCTTTATTCAAAAATCTCAATTTAAATAAACCAATCCTTTTAATAATTTACAAAACGTTATTTAAAACTTATATAACTCCAAAATCATACTTAAGTACTATTTTCCAAAAATATAACTTTTATAACAATAAATTTTTAATGTTTATTTATTTTAACAAGTCAAAATTTAATAAAACATATACTTTCAAAAATCACTTTAAAATTCTTTTTAAAATCAAAAATCATTATTTTAAAACTTCAAAAATGGATCCGATGATGCAACAGCACCAAATAGTCAATCACGACAACAAAGACATCATATATCAGTATATGATAATCAATAAATATCGCAATATCTGTAATCAAATAATTACTAGTGAGGAATCCAGTTGGATCCCTCCAACTTGTTTCCCTGCATCCAAAGATGATAGCACAATACCAATTCCGTTACAGTACGGAATATCGCGGTATATGGGATTCATAAAATATTATCCGCTATTATGCGGTGCAATAGGGTCTCATCCGCTATATAATGTGGAAAAATCAATTCCAAGTACATATATAATACCAATTTCACTTTGCAGTGAAATATTCGCGGTATATGTTTTTAATAAATAACCCCCGCTTACTAACGTCGTATAATGTCTATTTCAAACAAGATAACAATTTATCATTCAGGCATACAATCAAGCAAATTTTAAATCTAACTATTTAAAATTTAAATCAAAACAATTCGATTGAGTGAGAAGTTCTCACCTTGCTTTCAATTCAGTTTTCGCGTTTTATTTTCGAATAAAATTAAACGCGCATTTAATTTTACCCGAAATTCAAACTAGCTCCAAACGACTCCAATCCAGTTCCATAGCGTAGTGCTCGTCAAAACGAACCTGGGGCAATATGTTTCGTCCAAAACGGACCTCGTATGACAAAGATACAACATTTTAAATATTACACGATTTATATTTATAATTTATTTACAAATTTCTTTTTTTTATTTCAACATTCTATCATCTGGACCGTAGGTCTCAAGCCTTAGCAAATCTCGACCGCTCCCCTCTTCTTCTCCATCTTCACGTTCCTCTCCAGTAACCAGGAAACCCACGGCCGCCATTCATCTTGCAATTTTCGCCGCTACTACGAACAACGTGGAGACGATCAGGGACCATCACCGCGAAGGCCATCGCATCCCCTACCACCGCCCAGAGCATGGCCAGGCTAGGTCCCCCTATTGCCTCGTAAATCGTGCGTGACTTTCGATCGAATGTGAGCCAATTGTAGCCTCCACACAACACCAATTCGAATCTCTACCGTTGGATTTGTCAATCACGATGTCCTCTACGTTTTTCTAGTTGAAAACTTTGGCTAATAACTGATGGATTGAAAGAAATTTGAGGAAGAAAGAGATTAAATTTCGGCCATTAATCTAGAGGGTGGCGGCTGGCTACTAGCTAGGGTTTGTTGTTGAAATTTGTGAAGAACATGGTGCTTTTATAGAAAATTTCTCGAATCACTATTCATCCGGAATTTCCGAACTCCAAATCTCGCGCGGTGAACGACGTTTTTAGGGTTTACCCCGCGTTCCGGACACAATGGAATAGTTTTCGAAAGCTAATTCGATCATCTGTGCGAGTTACGGCAATAAACGATCGATTTTAAATTGAATCGATTTAAACCAATTCCTATGCGTTTTGGCTTGCCTCGGACAAACCGTAAATCCGATTGACACGAAATTTGAAATCTTACAATAATATCACATTATGGATTCAATGAAACTCGTTTCGTCGAAATCCAAGACTGTTCGAAAAATGACTAATTTAACTCGTCAA
The DNA here is from genome assembly GCA_030765085.1 of Allium cepa. Lineage (NCBI taxonomy): Eukaryota > Viridiplantae > Streptophyta > Magnoliopsida > Asparagales > Amaryllidaceae > Allium > Allium cepa. The sequence continues at coordinate 623,889,888 of CM060942.1, forward strand.
TTAAATATTAAAATATTCAATTTCCACAAATTAACTTTTAATTCGATTTTAAAAGTTCTATAACGTTATTATAACTCCAATATGATTAGATAAAATTTTACAAATCATTTTCAATCATATTAAACCCAATTTCCAATTATTTCTGTAATTTGAAATATTAAATTATTGATTTAATTATCCAATTAAATCCGGATATTCGAAATAAAATTTATTCGACTTATAAAATTTCACTTATTAATATTTAAAATCAATTAAATATACGAATTTTAATTGACAGAAATTCTTGGTCGTTACAATGGATTTGTAGAGAAGAAGGAGTAAAGAAAAATAAGAAATTCGTTTGTTAAAAAATTCGTTTGTGAAGGCTATTTATAAAGCACCAACTGTCATAACCATTCGTGAAGAGATTTAAACGAATAGACACTTCTTTTGAAAATTGAAACTTTTTAATTTAACGACCACCATGTCGACATGGGGTATCCCATGATGTCGACATTCCTAATTAAAAAACAATGTAATTTTTTTTTGAAAATGAAGTTTAAAACAAGAGTTTATTTTAAAACAAAAACAAAAAATATTTTAAGGCTAAAACTTCTTTTTTGAAAATAATTTGAAAAGATAATTTTAAGGGTTAAATATTTTGAAAAGAAGTTTTGAAAATCATTTTGAAAAACTATTTTGAAGTAGTTTTGCAAGTTTCTTCCTGCAGAATATCTCATCACATTAGGACTTGAGAACTATTACAAAACCAGGATATTCATGGGTTTGTAAGCCACTTGTCATAGGTTGTAAGCTACTTGTCGTGGGTTTATAAGCCACTAAGAAGGTAGAAATGGTTTCCATCCCAAATGTAACTTGAAATGAAGATTTCCATGCTATTATGAAGTTTTAACAAAAACTAGACACATTTCTTGAAATCTTGATCTTGATACTCATGAGTCTTCAAACTTGATTTCTTCATTCTTGATCTTGATATTGTACAATATTCAACAACCAGTACCTACCTTATATATTTATCCTGCATAATAACATTCATATATATATATATATATAGAGACAATAGTGTTAGTATATAAGTTGTAATAAAATAAGTTACAAAGGTTGTTGTCATCAAAACCACTATCTCCAGTTCCTAACGGTTGTCGAGTATGGATTGTGCTTGGTAAGGATTCGGAGAGATCAACGTTGTCAAGTATGGACTATGCCAGGCAATGGGTAAGACGCTTCGCTCAAACGTGATGGCTCGGCCAACTCAGGTCATCGAGCATAGATTGTTCTCGCAAGGATCCAGTAAAGTCAAGGATTTGGATTAGGATAACAAGCCGGAGAGGTCGTGGATTTGGGTATCAGCTTCAAACAGCTATGGATTTGGATATGGGCCTGGAGCGGTTTGGGATTTAGCTAACGACTCGGTATGGTCGAGGGTTTGGATAAAATGATCCAGAGAGATCACAGATTTGGAATTGAATATCGACTCGGAATGGTCATGGATTTCACTAATGATCCGGAAAATTCATGAATTTTAATTAGCAATGGATTGGAAAATATGACTATCAATGGATCATAGATCTCGAATTTGGATTTATGGCAATTCATGACACGCCTTCCTATTGCAAGGCAAGTTTTGGGGAGAAAAGTGTTAACCCACCTTTTGCCAAGGCAGTAAACACGCGGATTTAACCTAACGGACTTCACGATTATCAAGACCGATGAGTCTAAAGCAATGATTGTAAGATCCAAAAATCAAGTACAGATAGTAGTATCAAGCCAAGATTGAATGAAATTGATAGATATGGAAGGCGGAATATTCAAAGTATGTAATATAGCTTAGCAAACGAAAGGGATCGGCATGCTCGATCTAGAGGGATCAGTATACCTCAATTCATAAAGGAGGGATCGGTATGATTAATTAGGAGGGATTGGCGTAGTTGATTAAGAGGGATCGGCATGCTTCTGCTTATGAAGGAGGGAACATCATAGTTGATTAAGAGTAATCGACGTCCTTCATCTTATGAAGGAGGGATCGACGTAGTTGATTAAGAGAGATCGTCACACTAAAGCTTATGAAGGAGGGAATGTCATAGTTGATTAAGAGGAATCGGCGTGCTTTATTGAAGAAGAAGGATCGACATGATTCATTGAGGAGGGATCGATATATAACAAAATGCAAGAGCATTCATGAAGGAAACAACCCATATCTCGAGTTCTACTAATCCACTTGGCATGAAACATGGAGGCTAAGTATAATACAACATGGAGAAGCTCCCTAGGGATCGTACGGCATTTGAAAGAAGTTAGAGGGATTGGTACCTATCCCTCTATAGGGATCGGCAGAAATCAAGATTTAAACAACTCCACTTCACGGAAAACGCGATATCTCAAAAACCATAAGTCGAAATGACACAAAATTTGGAGGACAAGTGGCTAACATCATGAGGAACCACTAGATGGATCGCACCATATTTGGATACACTAATAGGGATCGGTACCGATCCTTATCATGGGCCCCAATGGTCTTGGTAATTTATAGGTGGCCTCGTCTTGGTCTCTCGAACCTTATGTCGAAATTTATCCACGATCCGTGCACTTCTTCCCTTGTAAATACAACAAGCATATCATCAAAGAAGAGATCTTCCCTCTGCTCCTTTTTATCGTTAACTTGGGCTACACTCTGCCAATTTCATTCTTGGATTTCGAATTTTAACTGTAAACAGGCTTCAGTATAATAAAAAGGATTGTTCTAGAGTGGACGTAGGCCAAAGTTAGCCGACTCACTGTAAATCCGTGTCTTTATGTACTTGCTTTTTAATTGTTTTAATTTTATTCTTCATTTATTTCTCTTCATATTTTAATGATTGAATTGGATATTGGTGCTTCTTAGAAACTGAGTGTTGATGACCAATTTTGACGCCAACACTACTTATATAATAGTTTTATATATAGTATTATATTAACTACGTCTTATTTAATTAATTTTTTAATTAATTAACATTTTACTTAGTTTAATATTATTTTAGTATAACATTTTTATTAAATATTTATTACATTCTATAACCTTTATAGTATTACACTTTATATCTTATACAATGTATATTCATTTGATTAATTAACCTTAATTAATTAATTTAATTAATTAATTTAATTTAACAATTTTAGTTAAATTATATTAATTTCAAAATTCAATTCATATACATACATGTATACTTATGTTATTTTAAACATTTTAAAATATCATAACATATATCATAATATATAATGCGTGCATATATATTGTTATTGATTAACTTATTAATTAATTTACTTTATTAATCTAATTAATTAATTTTAAAATTTCCAAAATCAATATATATATATATATATATTTCTAAACATTTTGAAAATTTTATAATATTATAACTATTATAATACATTTATATCTTAATTTAAATTTAACTTTTGCATTTATAATCTTATATTTCATTTTCAAACAACTTTGAAAGTTTATATTATAAAATTTATAACATATTTCTTAAATTTAATTTAATTTTTACTTTCAAAATTAGCTCAAAGCCCAATTCAAATTGGGACTTTTCTATTAAGGATAATGTTTTAAGCTATGAGCTTAGTTGTTAACCCTAATATGACTAATATAGTCCGCATAGGCTATTGGGCTCTGATAGCATTATTGGAACTGGGCCAGCCCGCAGCGAAAGTTATGGGTAAATTTCAATTTTTTATAACCCTAGTGGATTTTTATTGGGCTTATGAAGTCTAGAGTATTATTTAGAACATTTCTAAATTTAGTTTAAGTAAAATCATGTATTTTATATAAATTCATAAATTTTTGTTTGAAATTTATTTCATTTAGTTTCACTTATTATATAAGCATGCATATGTATCATATACTTATGTAAATATGTGTGCACGTGTAACATGATATTCCATGAAAGCATAACATACCCGTATACAAATGTTGGGATTTACATCACACCAGATATATTAGGTCATTCTATATGTATTGTATGTTGTCCAAATATATGCATATTGTTATAGTTATAAATATCCAAGTAATTATATACGAATATATATATATATATTATAAAATTTATAAATATACATATGTAAATAATAATTGTACATATATGAACGTATAAAATTTTAAATTTAAGAAAATAAATTATTTTATTTATAGATATATACATATGAATTAAAGTACATAATTATTATATATATTGTTAACCCGCCTTTTATCAAGGCCATGAATAGGCGGATTCAATCTAAACAACTTCTTGACTATCGAGGCTGAAATATGATGGATTCAGTTTAGAGGGATGAAGTTCAACCAGATGTGCCGCTCGACATTAAGGCGAGGTTATGCTACTTGACATTGTGGTGAGGATATGCCGCTCGGAATTAAGGTGAGGTTATGCTGCTTGGCATTGCAGTGAGGCTATGCCGATCGACATTGTGGTAAGGCTATGCCGCTCGGCATTGGTGTGACGGCTCGGCATTGGTGAGGCCAGGCTCGCTCGGCATTGGTGAGGTCAGGATCGCTCGGCATTGGTGTGACGGCTCGGCATTGGTGAGGTCAGGGTCGGACGACATTGGTGAGGTCAGGGTCGCTCGGCATTGGTGAGGTCAGGGTCACTCGACATTGGTGTGACGGCTCGGCATTGGTGAGGTCAGGGTCGCACGGCATTGGTGAGGTCAGGGTCGCTTAGCATTGATGAGGTCAGGGTCGCTAGGCATTGGTGCGACGGCTCGGCATTGGTGAGGTCAGGGTCGCTTGGCATTGGTGAGGTCAGGGTCGCTAGGCATTGGTGCGACGGCTCGGCATTGGTGAAGCCGGTGTGGCTCGACATTGTGGTGAGGCCGGTGTGGCTCGGCAATGTGGTGAGGCCGATGTGGCTCGCTACTATTGTATGGCTGGTGTATCTCGGCATTGTGGTGAGGATGGTGTGGCTCGGCATTGTGGAGGTATATGGCTCGGTGGAAGGCCTTGATGGGCCTATACCATTCAGAAAGCCCAATAACTCAGGATTTGTCTATAAATACAGCGTGTGGGGTTCAGAAAAAGGATCTTCTCTTCGGCTCTCTGACTTTCTATTTTCAAAGGCTAAGGCTAGTCTACCATTTTGTAACTGTAATCGATTATTACAGCAATAGAAAGGAAATTACTGGAGTGGACGTAGGCCGGAATCAGCCGAACCACTATAAAATCTGTTGTTCTTTACTGCTTTCATTTAATTTTGACTATTCTTCGCATTATACTCTCCACATATATTCTATCTGTGAGTTGTGACTATGATTTGGTGCTTTCGCTTGGATTTGGGTGTTAGTGACCAATTTTGACGCTAACATTTTGGTGGTTACACTGAGAACTGAACTCAAGGATTTTGGAGCTAGGATTTTGGATTCAAAAGCTTGGGAACTTGGATTCTAGAAAGTGATGGATAGGCCATCAACAAGAAAGCAAGTGACAGAAAGAAGCAATCAAGAGGAATGTCAAGAGGCTTCCTTTGGAGCTAGAGCAGGTCAAACATCTATCTACATCACCAGGGATGAGATGGAAGCAATGCTGAAAAGACAAGAGCAGATGATGCAGGCTCTTCTCAGACAATTTGCACAAGCAGGAAACGTAGGAGCTCAGATCGATGGAGCTGGATCAGAAGCGCTCAACCAGCGAGTAGAGGGAATGGCTCAGCAGGGGGCAGCCCCCAATCAGCAGACGACTATCAATCTGGAAGGATCTAGACTCAGGGGAATACCGCCTGGAAATGCTGGACCAACCCATGGAGGGATACCAGATGACGCTATGCAACCCGACACCAACGGGAGTGCAGGAGTACGAGATGAGGAGTATGTGCCAGAATTCCCTCATGAACTCGAGGGGCAGACTGGAGGCAACAGACAAGGATTACAGCTTGGGGACAATGATAGATTAGCGGAGATGGTCAGACGGGCAGTGAGAAGTGGATTGGTAAACAAAGACTTTGGAGGATGTGAATAGGAGTCCCTTTACTCCAACTATCTAGCAAGATACGAATCCACCGGACTTTAAGCTACCAACGTTGGATATGTATGATGGGAGAACAGATCCCACAATTCACCTGACGAGTTATATGAGGCATATGGAGGTACTGGAGGCATCGGATGAGGTCGTGGCTCGATGCTTCCCATTGTATTTGAACGGATATCGCAGCTAAGTGGTTCAGACAGCTGGAGAGTGGTTGTATCGACACATGGACGGAGCTGATTGAAAAGTTTATGAGACAGTTTCGGGTCCATATTGTCAGACCCAAGAACGTAATGGCCTTGACATCGATGAAGCAATGGAAGGGAGAGTTACTCAGGAACTTCTTAACCAGATTCAATGCAGCGGTAGCCTTAGTGGATCGGCCTGATCCGTCATTGGTTTTGATGGCGGCAGTCTCAGGAATCGCGAATAATTCAGATTTCAAGATATCATTGGAATGAGGGATCTCGGGAGTTCTACCATGAGGTGGAAAGGTTCCTGAGACAGAAGGATGCGCAAGCTGAGAGAGTAGGGAGAGAGGCTGAAGCTTATACAGTGAGGGGTGGAGGTCCACCCTGTGAGGATCCAAGTAAAGACGATAAAAAAGGAAACAAATGGCAACGGTGGCACTTCGTAGAGGCCTCAAAGGGAGTCAAAGTTTTCTTTTTACATAGATTTAACTAAGACCCTAGAAAGGATATACTTGGATACTCGAGGGCGCCTCCAGTAATGAAGACCAGCAAGAAGGGAACCTTCTGAATATGAGCGGGCATCGAGAAAGCATTGCCTATTCCATGAGCTGGATGGGCACAAAACAGATGACCGTAGGCATTTGAAAGATATCATGGAAGAGCATGTAAGGAATGGTCACCTACAACAGTGCATAAGGAATTGAGATGTGGCAGGGGAGAAGGAGCGGCCACCGCCTACCTCGAACGATGATGGCACTAGATCTGGTCACCGTCGGTTTGTTATAAACTAAATGGTTTGATGGTTCCGAATAAGTAATAGTACCCAAAGTAATATGGCTAGATCACTTACACACGTACGGGTTCAAGGACGGTCCCTAGGCGTGCTCTGAGATGACGAAAAACCATACTGCTCGGGTCTATTAAATCCTGTTTTCTTTTTGTGTTTCTGCAAATTCCGGTTTCCTCTTTAGTACTTTGGACATTTACTTTTCTTTGATATGCTTTTGGAGTTTGGATTGAACTCCCAGTTTGGTTTTTTGGTTTGCTATTTTGGTTTGGATGTTTGATTTTTGATTTGGATTTTGAGTTGGATTTTTGATATGGATTTTTGGTTTTCTGATTGGATTCAGATCAATGTAATAAATAGTTTAGGTTTTACGATTACTGTCTCGACCGGAGAGACGGGGCAGCGATCGCAAGTTTCTAGTCCCTTCGCTAGAGAGCAATGGAATGGACACGAACAAAATACAAGAAGTCCTTGCCAGAGTGCCGAGGTCGGTGAATATAAAAGTCCTTGGCTGGAGAGCCAAGGTCGGTGAATATCTAAGTCCTCGACCAAAGGGTCGTGGCAGGAGAATATAAAAAGTCCTTGGTCGGTGAGCCAAGGCAAGAGAATATCAAAGTCCTTGGCCGGAGTACCGAGGCCGGTGAATATCGAAGTCCTTGGTCGGAGAGCCGAGGCCGGTGAATACCAAAGTCCTTGACCGGAGAGCCGAGGTCGGTGAATGTCTAAGTCCTCGATCAGAGAGTTGAGGTAGAAGAATATAAGGAGTCCTTGACCGGAGAGTCGAGGCCGAAGAACGTAAAAGCCCTTGACCGAAGAGTCGAGGCTGGAACGGGATAACGCAACTAGATGAGGTCTACGGATTCAAAGACTAAACCCAGAAAGGTAAGGGATTCGAATTTCGACTTAGGATAATGGACCCGGTGAGGTTCTGTACTTGGCAAAGGACTCGGAGCGGTACCAGATTTGGATATCGACCCGGAGAGGTCATGGATAAGGACTTGGTTACTGGATAGGAATCAGGTATCGACTCGGAGCAGTCATGGGTTTGGGTAAGTATACGGTAACAACACTTGGATAAAATGGATTGGAATACGAATTCGAAGGTATGGTTATGGATAATGTATGGACTTTGGATATCGGAATTGAGGCTATTCATAACACACCTTCCAATAGCAAGGCATTTTTTGGGGTGCAAATGTTAACCCGCCTTTTATCAAGGCCATGAATAGCGGATTCAATCTAAACGACTTTGCGACTATCGAGGCTGAAATATGATGGATTCGGTTTAGAGGGATGAAGTTCAACCGGATGTGCCGCTCGACATTGAGGCGAGGTTATGCCGCTCGGCATTGAGGCGAGGTTATGCCGCTCGGCATTGTGATGAGGATATGCCGCTCGACATTAAGGTGAGGCTATGCCGCTCGGCATTGCAGTAAGGCTATGCCGCTTGGCATTTTGGTGAGGCTATGCCGCTCGGCATTGCGGCAAGGTAGGGGCTGCTCGGCATTGGTGAGGTCAGGGTCACTTAGCATTGTTGAGGTCAGGGTCGCTCAACATTGGTGTGACGGCTCGACATTGGTGAGGTCAAGGTCGCACGGCATTGGTGAGGTCGGGGTCGCTCGACACTGGTGAGGTCAGGGTTGCTCGACATTGGTGTGACGGCTCGACATTGGTGAGGTCAGGGTCGCACGACATTAGTGAGGTCAGGGTCGCATGGCATTGGTGTGACGGCTCAGCATTGGTGAGGTCAGGGTCGCTCGGCATTGGTGAGGTTAGGGTCGCTCGACATTGGTGAGACGATTCGGCATTGTAGTGAGGCCGGTGTGGCTCGGCATTATGGTGAGGCCGGTGTGGCTCGGCATTATGGTGAAGCCGGTGTGGCTTGGCACTATGGTGAGGCCGGTGTGGCTCGGCATTGTGGTGAGGCTGGTGTGGCTCGGCATTGTGGAGGTATGTGGCTCGGTGAAAGGCCTTGATGGGCCTATACCATTCAGAAAGCCCAACAACTCAGGATTTGTCTATAAATACAGCGTGTGTGGTTCAGAAAAAGGATCTTCTCTTCGGCTCTCTGACTTTCTATTTTCGAAGGCTAAGGCTAGTCTACCATTTTGTAACTGTAATTGATTATTACAGCAATAAAAAGGAAATTACTGGAGTGGACATAGGCCAGAGTTAGCCGAACCACTATAAAATCTGTTGTTCTTTACTATTTTCATTTTAATTTTGACTGTTCTTTACATTATAGTCTCTACATATATTCTATCTGTGAGTTGTGACTGTGATTTGGTGCTTTCGCTTAGATTTGGGTGTTAGTGACCAATTTTGGCGCTAACATTATATATATACATATAAATATGAGTATAATAATTATATATATAAGTTTGTATTATAATAAATATATATAACTTTATAAAAAGTTAATTTTTTATTTTATTTTAATATTCCAATTCGAAGTCATCAGAGATCCAAATTTATTATAACATTAATATAAATTTATTATGATTTAATTAGTCGATCTGTCATAAATAAATAATATAAAATAATTACATAATTAAATATCAAAATTTAAATTTTCTTAAAATCAAGCATGATATTCTAAGTGCTGCATAATTTTTTCCAGAATTTTTTGAGAAAAATTTATATTTTTAATTAATTAAATACTAATCGGTCGATTTTTAGGTCAGTTTTCTATAACTAAAAAAATTATTCAAAAAATCGGAATTTTTTCCCGAGATACTTGGAAATGACAAACTAATTTTAGAAAATTTAACATTGAATTTTCAAACCAATATTTATTTTATATGAATTTATTATATCTTACAATGATTAAATAATGATAGAAAGTATCTAATAATAACAGAAATGTTGTAAATTATAAGAAGATAAGAAGCCACCAGAGAAAGAGAGAAACAATTTATTTTTAAATGTAATCATACAATACAATGGAGCTATATTTGTATGTATGTCGTGGAAAATGAAAATTACAATAATATCTATGTAATTCAATATATTCACCCTTATAATTTACATATATTATAACACTCCTCCTTGAATACGTGTCTTCAAAATCTTAGATGTTCATATGATAACCTGAAGTTGTCCCTTTTGAAACATATATGTTGGTTGCTTCCCCTCATTATTACCTTGCTTACATATATCTATTCAGTCGATCTAGATATTGTCCATTACCTCATTAAAATTCTTAGATAAGAAAACTCAATGGAAAATGTTGAACGTGAAAAAGAGTGCAATTTGTATAACCATAAATATCATGTTAAAAATGATATTCCTTCTAAAGAGTTTGATACTTCGAGATCAAAATAATGCCTCATTAAAACCTTACCAGAAAACCCAATGTAAAAAATCTTATTGAAGGAAAAAGAATAAAGTATAGTATGACATATTTTAATATCTTATTGGATCAAAGAAGTTTAATACATTTTGATCAAGATAATGTGTCATTATAACCTTACAAAGAAAAACCTAATGGAAAAAATCTTAATGAAGGAAAATGAGTACATTATGTATGCTTCCCCTGATTTTATATATTTCCCTTTAAGTTTGAATACATGTCTTGATAATTCAAATCAGCTACAAATACATCTAGCTTAGACAAGCGTTAAGAAAATTAAAGTCCAAAGACAATAATTCTACTTTCCCTCTTTTATACGTTCATCATTTATAAATAGCTGCCTTTGATACAATCAATTTTTCCAAGACTGTTTTTCCATATATGATTTGCATTTTATGCACTCATATGCTACTTTTATGGAAAACACTTCATGTGTTTTCATTTGGTGCTTCAAATTAGTTTTGCATATTGTAATTACATCTTCGATGGGTTTTAAGAGTCATATTATGATAATACTTAAAAGTATGAAGTAATCTACTCACCATGATTTATATCAAGATTTTCATTATAACAATACCTATAAGAAGGTTGTAATTTATGCTTATTATTCTTTTTATTCTTTAAGACCAATAAAGCTATGTATATTCTTCAGGAACTTGTGTATTTTTGTCATTTAGTATGATTTAACCAATATTTATACCTTTGGGCATTTTAAGTGTTTCAAACACTATCATTACTTCAAACAATTCAATTTTTCCATAAACATCATGCCCATTGCACTTAACATGTTGTTAACATTATATATGCTTCAGTAATTTTAGTGTGCTTTTGCTACTTTATATATATGTTTATATTTATATTTTGCGGAATATAGGTCTACATTTCTCATTTAAGAAAGGATTTATGATGGCCAATCATGTTTTTATCCAATTCAAGATCTTTAATTTATTCATAAACAGAAGCACTTTATTATTTACAAATTTATTATCGATGATTATTTCTTGTCAGTTCCAAACATAATTCATTGAGATCTCTTTATTTATCAGGTTTTAGGTACCTAAACCAATTCTAGGGTTATTTGATAATTATGTCACGGATCTCTTTCAAAGCACCCGTTAGTGCTTTTGTAAGAATAGTTACCTCCTTTATTTGGCATCTTTATGACTTACTCGAAATATATATTGACTTCCTTACCACACTTCAAATGTGGTCTAAACCTTTTTTATCCTTCATGGATTTAAATGTATATTAAAGCAAGTTTACTAGGGATATAATCAAAAATTTATTTAAGTTATTTAATATTTTGCATCATTGTATATTTAAGCAAACGTTTAATCTAGATAATTAATATGAACTTGTATCCCTTTTATCCTCCTCCTCAATGTTGGTGAACATTGTCACATTGAATAATAATTATCTTTGGATTTTCATTTTGATCCGTTATGATATTGCCACTAGAAAATACATCATATATAGAAATTATTGGAAGATAATTCTTTAATCTGTTAAAAAGATGCTTTCACATAACATTGCTTACTTTTAGAGTTCGTTCTCATTCATTGATCTAGCCAACTAGACAAATATAATTATTACATAGATAATTTAAATACATACATGACTCCAGGTCATTCAAAATTTATGTTAATTGAATTCTACATCACTAAATAAGTTATATGCATAATTTGTAAGATGAGCTCATATTTTCTTAGTTAAACAATCTTCGGGTTGTTATTTTAGTATCTGCGTATATGAATATATATGTGCGTCTTCGTATTATATATGTATATTATAAACTTGCATACTCTTTCTCATTTTAGTTAATGATTTTAGAACAAATTAATATTGTATACAAATTATTAATTTTTTGTGTGTTTATCATTGGACGTCAATGTGAATCCTTAAATATTACATGATAATTTTTAAAACTTCTGGTTTGAAAATACATATGCATCAAGTTTGACTTATCAATACTAACATCAAGCTATTTGATATACTATAAATTCTAGTTATAGAATATATGTTAACTTCTAATTATCTTTGACTTACCAATGATAAGAATTTCAAGAACTAAATCTTAAAATTTGTCGGTGTTTCTTAGTGTAATATTGAAGTCAAACTTTTCTTTGTATTAATTAGCAAAGCCTCTAGTTTGATAATTCATAAAACTTGCAATATTTTATATAACTTCTTATTTCTTTCCATTATCAAACTTCAAACTTTATGTTCATTTTTGTCCACTTAAATGTATGAATTTATGTAGATATATAATATAATTGAGACTATCCGCATATTTTTATTTGAATATGCTAAAGAACAACGTCATTTAAAGTAATAATTCAAATATAACTTAATGGTTTTCAATCCAAACCATATTGAATTTTTGGTTCAAATAAATTACATATACAAATTCGATTTGTTAAGGTATATTCTTTAATTATATTTCAAAAATCCTTTTTAAGCATTATTTATAATTATATCGTATATGAATACATAGTTCGGATTACATATAGGCATTTCTTCTAGAGAGTTTGATAAAAGAGATATATTTACGATAAAAATAAGAGTATCTTCTAGACACTTAAAATATTATAGAAACATTCTAATATATTAGTTACAAATACAGATCTCCTCAAGACTGTATTTATATCTTTCAAGAAAATTATGACATGACATATAGATTATATCTTCAGGAGAATATCTAAAGATTTTTCTTCATGAATGGTTATGCATGCGATATTCAATTTATGGTATATTTTTGAAAAATAATATATTACAAATCACTATTTACTCCTAAATTTTATAATGGAACTGCAGGTCCATGACAATGGTAGTTTGAATTTTGTAAATGTATTTTGCACCCATATCTATTACTTTATTTTGGTTTACAAATTCTTTGGGTTATTTATTGCCACATCACTTCTTGAAGTGCTATACCATATTTGAAAATATTTCATAGGCAATGCTTTTGTAGTGCTATACAATGATATAATATCTCCTCTAGAGATATTTTATAAACACTACTTTTGGAGTGTGATAGTAAAATTATTATGTCAACAGTCTATTTGTGCAGTATCATGGTAATATATATCTCTTCCTTTATAGATGTCCATAAATCCCTTCTAGAGATATTTATCATCACATCTTTTGGAATGTTAGATTCCAAGAACTCTCTTAGAGGCAAGGTAGAGGCCTAAGTTATAATGAGCTTGATTATCCATCCACCACAAAATAAATGTTAGCAAAAAAGTTCCTTAAACAACTAGTAAATTAGTCACAAATATCCGAAATCTTGCTAATAGGTATATACTATTAAAGTCTATAAAAATATTAATAATTCAATCATTGTATATATTGTCTAACAGATATTCAAAATTAACATATTACAACATGATACAAGCATAACCAAAAAAAATAGATAAATAAGCAAAATACAAACAAGCAGACATTTAAGAAGCAAGCGATCGTTAGGAATGAGCACCACTCTGGTAGAGCCCATGAGTCCATGGTATCATAGGAATATTAGCATTTGAGTGAATGTGGAGGATGCATATCAAGAAAAATAATTTTAACGATCAAACAAAAGAACATGAGAAATAACCTTCACAGATCAATAAAGATGTGAAGTTTGGCGCATTGTCACAAGTGACAATATGCAAGTGGAGCGTGTTGGGATCCCTCCTTAATTGTAGAGTTTCTAGAAAATTCTGGATCTTTCTAGAGAAGTATAGAATTTTCTAGAACGTTTCAAAGAACTCTCTAGAAGCTTGTGGAAGAGTTTGGAACCCTTTGGAATATTATGGAAATGTGTGGAACCTTCTGGAACCTTACGGAAGAGTATGGAAGGAAGTAGAAGGAAATGAAAGAGTGTGGAGCATTCTAGAGGATCAATCTCCACCCTTGGATACAAGTAATCTCCACCATTCATTGTGGAGGTTCAGTAGTATAAATAGAGGTAGGATCCTTCATTCTTAATCAATCAATCAAAAAAATATCCAAGAATTATAAAGGATAGGCTCTTTGAAAAAAAAATAGATAGCTTGGGAAGTCTCTATCCTCATGCTTGAGTGAGCCACCGAGTGTGAGTTGCTTTTATAATCATATTCTTGTAATCCTACTATTCTTTGGCATAGTGGAAGAATCTCCATATTGGAGAATTATAAACTCTTGTGCTTCCATTACTACTTTCAATCTTAAAGTGCCTATCTTAACTTCACAAGCGAGAAAGCCCGAGATTTTCCAACAGTGGTATCAGAGCCAGGTTCATCCGTAGCCGTAACCAAACTCGTGCAAGTTCAAGATGGAGGATAATGTCGCTCATGATGGAGATATGTGCAACCTCACAGCCAACAGCTACTCCTATTGGAAGCCGATAATGGAGGACCACTTGTATTGCAAGGATTTGCATGAGCCCATCATCTACAAAGATAAGGTAGAAGGAAAGAGTGATGCTCAATGGGAACTATTGAACCAGAAGGCTGTTGCTAGGATCCGTAAGTACATTAACAAAAATCACTTCGAGCATGTTTCTACTTATGCAAATGCTTATAAATTACGGACAAAAATTGAGTCCATGATTCAAAAGAAAACACCTCGTAACAAGGCTAATTTAGTTCGACGGTTGGTGATGTTGGAATATAAGGATGGTCATAGTATGATTGAGCACTTGAATAATTTAAGGGGCACATAAATCAACTAACAAAAATTAATATGAAGATTGATGACGAGTTACAATCCCTTCTACTCCTTAGTTCCTTATCGGAAAGCTGGGACACACTCGTAGTTACACTTTGTAACTCAGCTCCAGAAGGAAAGCTAACCATGGATACCCTCAGTGACAGTCTTCTTGGTGAAGAAGCAAGGAGAATGGAACAAGGTGAGTCTATCCATCCCGAAGAAAATGTTGTTGAGAATTAGGGTAGGAATGAAACTCGTGGATGTAGTAAGAGCCAAGATACGCATCAATCTCAAGGTAGATCCAAGTCACGCTTGAAGATTGCATGCTATTAGTGTGGAAGGATGGGTCACAAGAAAATGGAAAGTCGATCCTTCAGGAAAGACCAAAAGGCCGGTAATGTTAAGCCAAACCAAATAAGCCCAACGAAGAAGTAAGAAGAGAAGAGTACTACTACAATAGTATTAAAAGAAGATCTGCTATATCTTGTTGGTAAAGGTAACATTCTAAACATTGCTTATGATGAGAGTTCTTGGATTGTTGATTCTGGTGCTTCCTACCATGTTACTCCACATAAAAGCTTCTTCTCATCCTAACAAAGCGGCGACTTTGGTATGGTGCTAATGGGAAATCAAGATAGGAGCAAGATCATTGGGATAGGGGACATCATTCTGACAATAAGCACCGGGTGCAAGCTTGTTCTGAAAGATGTGAGGCATGTCTCAACCATGCGCCTCAATCTTATCTCCGCCGGAAAGCAAGATGATGATGATCTGATGAATTACTTTGGTGAAGGAAAGTGGAATCTCACCAAAGGAAGTTTAATAATGGCTCGAGGAAAGAAGATAGGATCATTGTACATAATGCAAGCTAAGCTCTGCAAAGGAGAGGTAAACATCACCACTGATGATATGGACACATGACATAAACGACTTAGACACATCGGTGAGAAGGGTCTTTACATACTCACTCGAAAACAACTCCTCCTGACAGGAACGGTAAACCACTTGATCCTGTGCTCATTGTTTAGCTGGAAAACAACACAGAGTAGCTTTCCAAAGATCTTCTCAGCCCACAAGGAGAAAGAACATTCCAGACCTCGTGCACACTGACGTGTGTTCGATGTCTGAGAGATCCATTGGTGGTTCTTTACATTTTGTCACCTTCATTGATGATCATTCAAGGAAAGTGTTATTGCACCTGTTAAAATCGAAGGATCAAGTGCTTGATGCCTTCAAAGAATTCCATGCTCTAGTGGAGCATGAGATTGGATGGAAGATCAAGTGTGTACGATCAGATAACGGAGGTGAGTATAGAGGTCCTTTTGAAGCCTATTGTAAGAAATATGACACTAGGCTAGAGAAGACTCCACCCAAGATAGCACAATTGAATGGGCTAGCTAAGAGAATGAACCGTACCATTGAAGAAAGAGTTCGTTGTGTGCTCTCTCATTCTAAGTTACCCAAATCATTTTGGGGAGAAGCTATAATGACCATGGTTGACATTGTCAACCTCACACCATCAGTTCGGATGGGGCCATCCCAGAGGAAGTTTGGACGGGCAAGAGGGCTTCATACAATCATCTAAAGGTGTTCGCGTCCAGGGCATTTATTCACATCCCCTAAGATGAGAGAGTTAAGCCTGATGCAAAGACAAAGGAGTGTTTCTACCTTCGTTCACCCAAGGATGAATTTGGGTACCGGCTCTGGCATCCAACTAACAAGAAGGTTGTTCGCAGTAGATACGTTGTATTCTTCTAAGATCAAACAATTGAAGATATTAAGAATTTATAGAGGCCAAGATTGAGAAGCATTCAGGAAGAACCTCAATCTAGCACTTCCACTGCACCAGAGTCGAGACGATCCTCGAGGGATAGAAAACCATCCACTCGATACAACATAGAGGAGTACGTTATGCTCACTGATGAGGGGGAGCCTCAAAGCTATAAAGAAGTAATGAGTGATTGTCATAAAGAAGAATGGAGGATAACCATGCAAAAAGAAATGCAATCCTTGCATGAGAATGACACATATGAACTAGTGGAGCTGCCAAAAGGAAGAAGAGGTTTGAAGAATAAGTGGGTGTATAGAATCAGGACCGAAGAGAACTGTTCAAAGCCTCGCTACAAAGCTCGGTTAGTCGTCAAAGGATTCATACAAGAAAAATGGTATCGACTTTAAAGAGATATTCTCACCCGTGGTAAAGATGTCATCCATCCGAGTTGTCCTTGGCCTAGCAGCCGTGCAAGATTTGGAGGTTGAACAGCTCGATGTTAAGACGGCATTTCTTCATGATGACCTAGAGGAAGAGATCTACATGGAGCAGCTTAAGGAATTCAAAGTTCCAGGCAAAGAAAATTTAGTGTGCCGCCTCACGAAGAGTCTATACGAGCTTAAGTAAGCACCAAGGAAATGGTACAAGAAGTTCGACACATTCATGAAAGAACATGATTTCAAAAGGACGGAAAGCGATCATTGTGTCTTCACAAAGAGGTATGTAAGTGGTGACTTTCTCATACTTCTGCTCTACGTTGATGATATGTTAATTATTGGTCAAGATCGCATAAAGATAGCTACTTTAAAGAAAGATCTAAGCAAGAGCTTCGCCATGAAAGATTTGGGACCAGCTGAAAAAATCCTTGGGATGAGAATAACTCGTGATAGATCAAAAAGATTGTTATGGCTGTCCCAAGAAAGGTACATTAAGAAAGTGTTGGAAAGGCTCAACATGCATAAATCAAAGCTGGTTAACACTCCACTTGCCAAACACTTCAAGCTAAGTTCGAAGAAGAGTCCGACGAGTGAAAAAGACATGGAGAAAATGAAGAAGATACCATACACATCAGTAGTAGGAAGTCTCATGTATGCAATGATATGCACAAGACCAGATATCGCCTATGCAGTTGGTGTTGTCAGTCGCTTCTTGGCTAACCCAGGGAATGAACATTGGGTAGCAGTCAAATGGATCCTCCAATATCTACGTGGAACTTCCAAAAGATGTTTATGCTTTGGAAAAGGAAAACCTGTATTAGAAGGATACACGGATGCAGACTTGGCCAGTGACATTGATTTAAGGAAATCAACATCGGGATACTGAACTACTTTTGTAGGAGGAGTTGTTTCATGGTAATCAAAGCTGCAAAAGAGTGTTGCATTATCCCCTACAGAGGTAGAGTATATCACAGCTATCGAAGCTTGCAAGGAGATGTTGTGGATAAAGAAATTATTGCATGAGTTGGGAATAGATCAAGAAAAGTATGTCTTGAAGTGTGACAATCAAAGTGCAATTTACTTGGCAAAGAGTTCAACATTTCATTCCTACACAAGGCACATTGATACAAGATATCACTGGATCCGAGAAGTCCTCGAGGAAAAGCAAATACATCTTGACAAAGTTCACATAGATGGGAATTGGGCTGACATGATGACCAAGGTAATACCAACAAAGAAATTTGAAGTTTGCCGTCAAGGTTCCGGTTTGCTACTACCCCCAATTAAGTCGGGAGGGGGAGATCTGTTGGGACCCCCCCTTAATTGGAGAATTTCTAGAAAATTCTATATCTTTCTAGAGAAGTATAAAATTTTCTAAAACATTCCGAAGAACTCTCTAGAAGCTTGTGAAAGAGTGTAGGACCCTCTAATATTCTGGAGATGTGTGGAACCTTTCGGAAGCTTACAGAAGAGTATGGAAGGATGTAGAAGGGAATGAAAGAGTGTAGAGATTCCTATAGAGTGTGGAGCATTCTAGAGAATCAATCTCCACCCTTGGATACAAGTAATCTCCACCATTCATTGTGGAGGTTGAGTAGGATAAATAGGGGTAGGAGCCTTCATTATTAATCAGTCAATCCAAAAAAAATCCAAGAATTATAAAAGAGAGTCTCTTTGAGAAAACAGAGAGATAGTGTAACAACCGTTATTTTAGATTACCGTTGGAATAAAAAATTAAAATAGAAATTGAAAAAAAAGAAGTGAAATCAATTTCAAAGTCAGATGAATACATAAGTGGTTGCATATTTGAAATATAATGCTTTTGCCTTCACGTGAGTATTGGTCCATATTTAAAAAAAAAGGTTTGAACACATTTTGCCTTTGCTGTAAACACAATATTGTAAAGAAAAAGTTGAACAAGTGCTATCACCAATTTTATAAAGCAATGTATGAACATTTTTTTTGCTTGCTGTCACTAAGTTTTGTAAAGAAATACTCGAACACATTGTGCTGCCATCATCATTCTTTAGTGCAGTTATGTCCTTGCTTCTTCATATATGCACGTCTACATTTAATGCATTGTACCAAAACTATAGCCAGCACATCATTTATTTGACTCATACACTTTTGAAAAAAGAAAAGAAAAGTAGGCTACTCCGTTCGTTGTTCCATTCTTTTGTTTAAAATTTCCAGTAGCTCAGTAGAAGGAGTATTAATGGCAGTTCCAAAATTTTGCTCCAAACGTTCCTTGTTGCTAACTGGTTCGGTGGCGGATTAAAAATGAGTGAAAACTCACATTTCTAATTTAAAAACTATGCTGCCTGTACGTGTATTTTATATTTTCTAAAGCTTGTCCTTGATGTTTGAAAACATCTGCTGTCTGATGCATTTTTTTCTTCACAAGTCCAGGCATCATTTGCATGCGTATGAATCAAAGCGTGCCTGAGTATTGCATGTAGGCATAACATGTTAGCAAACCCAGGTCTTATTATTAGTTCACCATTTCGAATGATGCTTGCAAAATTTGAGTCACATGTTATTTGTTCAAATCATTTTGTACAAACGTGTATGCTCAAACCATTGACTTATTCCATGCGTGAAAAAAATTGGAGTGTGCGTGTGTATATTTTTTTTGAACATGCATCATTTATATTTACTTCAAATTTGCGTACAGGAAGTGTTGTCCAGGCAAAAGTTATTTCGTGCATAATTTTTTTTTTATATAAATTTTGTCCCTTCATTTTTGCATACAAACGTGTACACATAAATGATGCCCATGCCTGCATTTGTTGTGTGTGTGCGTACAAATTTATAGTGTGGTGCATGCGTGTGTTCATATGCAAAAGAAATTTCAGCTTTACAAATATATGTAGGTTACTTCATTCTGTAGGTGACAATGGTTCAAGTGGTATTTTGTAATTCATTTATTTTGGTCTATATTGTTTTGTTGGTGCAAAGTAGTGTTGCCATTGCCAGGTCAATGCGTACGTATAGTTATCCAAAACAATTTTCATGCAAGCTTGTACGCTTGTTTTTACTTGCAAATATTGTATGTGCGAAAATTTCACCTAGGTCATTATATATGTTGTCTAAACCTATACGTGTACTTTAGTATTACACAAATTTCGTGTCTAGATCTTTTTTTTCCCTTTTACTTTTTGTCGTGCGTGCAAGCTAGGATAGTGCAAAGTTTACAGACGTGCAAATAAGTGATGCATGAAATCATTT
Organism: Allium cepa; assembly: GCA_030765085.1. Classification (NCBI taxonomy): domain Eukaryota; kingdom Viridiplantae; phylum Streptophyta; class Magnoliopsida; order Asparagales; family Amaryllidaceae; genus Allium; species Allium cepa. Next base: position 623,910,323 of record CM060942.1, read on the forward strand.
TAGGAAAAAATGTTTAAAACTTTGTGTTACGTGTCAGTGTGGGAGTGTGAATGCATATGAAGTATTGTCCTGGTATTATCGTTTTAATCCACGCGTGTAAAGAAAAAAATGATGAGTTCCAGGTTACATCATTTTTTGTAGTCCATTTAGTACGTGCGTGAATATAGTTGCTAAGCCCAGGTAGTGCCATATTTTGATGCATATATAGCCGTGTAGACCGATGTTTAATTTGCTTTGAACCGGTGTTTGGTTTTAAAACGTATTTTGTTGCCATTATTTTTATAACGGATTTTTACTCCGGCGATATATTTTTGAAGCGTGTTGTTTTGATGAGATTTTTGACGAATAAAAATTACTGTTGTTTTGACTGCAGTAACCGTCAATTTAAAGTTAATTTTCAAGTGGCTATCCCGCAACGCTGCTTTTTATATCCATTTTTACAGTGTTTTGTGAAGCACAATTTCCTTGTCGAAATTTTTATAGAAGATGCTGTTTTTATCACGTGTTATTAAAATCGTTTTAAAATAAAATTGTTTCGAATTTTTTTACAGTTTACGCTTTCAAAAGAATGAGGAATCGATTTAAACGCTCCAGCAAAATTAAAGACTATGAACCCTTACTTTTACTGATCCAATTAATTCCGGACTTGTCCATTTGAGAACGTAAATTTTGTTTATACAAAATACACAATTTTGCAGTTTCAAGGAAACGATGAAGAGATTTAAACGATTTAGCAAAAGTGCGGAATATGGAACCACGCTTTTACTAGGTCGGTTAGATTCGGACTCGTTAATTAAAATATTTGCCTCGGAGTTGCTGTTTGAAAATTTTGATGATTTTGTTGGGCTTTCGAGCCACTATGATGGACCTTCGGGTCAATTACCAGTACTAGACCTTCGGGTCATTTGTTGGACCTTCGGGTCATTCGTTGGACTCCAAATATTATGATGACAGTGCTTGGTAGGCTTCGGCCATATGAGATGCACGTGCGGCGTAGCTTAGACTCGCCATATGCTGGGATCGATCCACTTTTATGCCGATTTTTCTAGTTATGTTATTTTGATTTCTAGACTTTTGTGAATTGCTGTTTTGAATTCAATTATGAATTTGAAAGTTGATTTTGATGGAATTTAATGAGATTTCTTCATTTAAACTATGTTGATTATTTATGATGAATAGCCTCATTCGAGATTATGATTAATTTGCTTTGAAGTTGTTTATGATGCATTCACTTCTAAGTTTAAATTAGACTGATCCGTTTATTATTTTCTTTTAAATAATACTCGGGTCTGACCAAGTTATTTTTGGATAATCGCTATCTCTGATTCAGTTGCTGCTTCAGCTTTTGGGATTTCACTTCATCTTTTGTTTAGACTTCGAGGTGTTACTTTTGGTGTATTGACTCTTATCTCATGTATGTATTGGTGGATATGTATATGTACATTTGGTTCATGAGAACCATCGATTGTTATAGCATGTATCCAGACTTATCTTCCGCTATATCTGATATTTCTGTTCTGATGTGATTATTCTTATCTGTGTTGTTGTTATTATGAGTTGTTCTGAATTTTTCTTAAGCCACCGTGGTTTTGTTTTAGATTTGGATTGAATATATATTGTTGGGAGTAATTTAATAACTCCTATCGATGTAATCAATACTTGTCTAAGGCATAACTTACAAATGGTCGCTTCTAACATGCCTTATTCTTTGCAATAGCAAACGTTATTCCTTATAATAACCTTTGTTATTGTGACCATAGAGGTGGGGCATCACAGATAGCTTGGGAAGTCTCTATCCTCAAGCTTGAATGGGCCACTGAGTGTGAGTAGCTTTTGTAATCATATTCTTGTAATCCTACTATTCTTTAGTATAGTGGAAGAATCTCCATATTGGAGAATTATAAATTCTTATGCTTCCATTACTACTTTCAATCTTAAAGTGCCTATCTTAACTTCATGAAGCAGGAAAGCATGATATTTCCCAACAGAGCGTTATGATTACAGAAAAGAGGAGCAATGTAATAAATAATAAGAACATATCATGAAGAAGAACACTAATGATTACCAAAAATGTGGAATATTATGCAAGTGAAACATAATGAGTCATAGTACAAGACATATAATGCAGTGTAATAAGATGAGGCATCTTCATAATACGACAGAAGGAAAATGGGTTTGGGTGGGCACGTAACTGCTTGTAGAACAAAAATATGAATATCATCTTCCAATAACTAAAGAATATAATCCTTTTTTTCAATTAGTCAAAAAAATTATTACACTATTTATGAACTTGCTATTTTATTAAAGTAGTTACAATCCAAATTTCAACATTAAATTTTTTCCTGAATTCATGTTTTGTTCCCACGCCCATTTCTGCTTGCAAGTTTAATATATACACTAACATATATCTAATAAATATAGATATGTAGCTACGACTTCAAACAAATGAATGTTTGAACATAATAATAATATTCTAGCTAACTTTTGATCTACCATCAAAATGCGATATTCAAGAATAACTTAAAAGCATATTTCATTCAAAAAATGTCAAATTTAAATCTTTACCAAATATATCAAAACAAACATGTATCTTTAAATAAGCGTAAGTTATTTTCGAAATTTAGAGAATTAAGATTATTTCCAAAAAATTTAAATCATTTCCACAATCTTCATTTAGTCCAAAACAAAAAGGCTTTCAAAATGAAATTTTCTGTTACCAAGCATGTTTGAATTACTTAGATCTATCAAACCAAACATAATCAAATGCAATAAATTTATTTTGAATCAACAACAACAGAAATTGTCAAATTTAAAACTTGCTTTCCAAAATAAATAAACTCAAAAGCATATAAAAAAAAAAAAATTAAATCAATTCAAATCAAAATTCAAAAATCATTATGTTCAACAATTTATTTTTAATACAACTACATATCCCGAATATATATCATTTGAGCATGATATTAAGATATTTGATATAATGAGATTAGGAAAATAAGAACAAAAAAAATCAGATCTATATGAGAATAAGATTAGAAATATATTGACTGAGAAAAAAATAGTGTAATGGAATGAGATATTATAATTTAGATCTATGATAGCATGAGATCCAAAAAGATAATATTAATAGAATGAGATCCAAAAGATAAAATAATACAATGAGATCTGAAAAAGTAGATCTACTAGAATGAGATCTTAAAATATAAGACTAATAGAATGAGATCAGAAAGATAAGATCAATATAATGAGATTTGAAAAATTGCTTTCCAGTTTGAGATCATGCTGACAACGTGTTGTAAACTATAAGAAGATATGAAGCCATTAGAGAAAAAGAGAGGAACACTTTATTTTCAGATGTAATCATACATTACAATGGAGCTCTATTAATAGGTATGTCGTGGGAAATAATAATTACAATAATACCAATGTAACATTTAGCATATTCACCCTTATAATTTACATACATTATAACAAGAAAATTTATTTTCGGCTATTAAAATTCATAATTAATGTAAACATATATTAGAAAATTATTAGATCAAATTTATAATATATATATATATGCTTTGATATAAATTGTGTAAATAAATTGATTTACACACACATATGTAATATGTATGTATTAATTAGTTTAATATTAAATAAAATACATTTATTTGGTATAGAACATTAGATTATTAATAATATATGTGTATGTACGAGTACATTAAACTTATGCATATAGCAAATCATTATTGTGACAATAGCATTACCTATAGAAATCTCATCTAACTAATTAAACAAAAACAACAGATATACATAGATGTACTTAAGCAATGAATTATCATACCATTACCTTAATATGTAAATAAATAGTTACCCATAACTAATGCTCTCAATTTCATATTGAAAAGATGAATCCTCTTCCTTTGGAAATATCTTCGATTCGTCAGATTGCTAGTTTTGAATCGCAGACCTTTTGCTATCAAATAGCTGTCAATTTGAGTTGATTTGAGATTTTTCTAGGGTTTTTGAAGAAGTATTTCAGCTACTATAATGATGAATAAGGTAGGCAAAAAATTTAGATGAAGTTAGGTTTAGAGATGATTTTATATTGGTTGAATGAGAGTGAAAATAGGATAGTGTCTCATACATTTTCTCACCTAATCTCAATCATGCATTTCAAAACCAACTTGCAACATCTTTTGTCTTCTCTATGCTTTGTTATTACTGCCGAACCATGCCTTAGACAACACAGGCCAATAGCCCATTTAACCCCCAATTAAATATGTTTAATTAAATCCAATTTAATTCGTCATCAATGTCTCATATCGATCGATATATTTATAACTATTGGAAATATATATGACAATATTTATTTCTCAAACCATATTCAAATTTTATAATTAGTATTTCATAAATATTAATTAATTTATACCAGTTATAAACTTATTAAATCATTTGGTCTGAAGAGAATTCATTATTTCTGTTGTGCAACTTTTAGATGTAAATTCGATTAGCAATTAACATCGAACTATTTGAATGTTAACGTTCGCACATCATTTAGCAGGTGATGTGACATTTTGATCAAATTTATTGCTTATTTAGTTTAGGTAAAATACAGTTTCACTTTATTAAGTATTATCCGGCTGTGACATATATTTACACCAATTCTCTTCGTCAAAAGTATATCACTTTGGACTTATGGAATTTGGTAATTATCGAGATTCCCATATCATCCATATTCAACTATATATTCCAAACACAAAGTTCTTGATAACAATTATTATTAACCAAAATGCTCTGGCCAGAGACTTTGACTTTAAGTTAACTTGAATTGACCGTGATACAAACCTCATATAACTAGGGAGACGAATCCTCTCTTGAATAGTGTTTCACCACCAATACTTCCACTCGACCCAACTATAGTAACTGGATGGAACGTCATGCCATGATTTGATTATATCAAAGCGAGCTTTTGTAACAACCCAATAATTCTGGTCATTTGATTATTAAATGTTTAATTAATTTCATATATTTAAATAGTTGGATTTTAGAATTTAATAACTCATAATTCAAATATAGGGAACGTTTAAATATTTGAATTACGAATTAAATCTTAATTGAAAGGATTTAATAATTTCATTTAAATTCTTTTAATTAATAAATAATATAAGCGAATTCAATTTATAAAATTCGTTTACAAATATAAATACATCAAATAAATATCGAAAATTAAATATAAAAAGATATTTAAATCTATGAAATTATCATTATGGGGCACAATCTCGGATTTTGACGCAACCAGTTTCACTGGAACCATAATAGCGAATTATATTACGTCGTCGAATTTCAAGGCGATCAGACATATCGTTTGGTCATGCGAGTTCGAAACGCATTGAAATTTATATCGAAAATTTAATGTAATAATTGGGTTTAAAAAACTATCTTCTGCATATGATCTGATTAGGACTCGGTCCTATTTCCATTGCATTCGAAAAAGGGGTATAACATATAAAACGGCGGGAAACACATCTCGCTTCGAGTTTGGGATTTTGGCATATGTCATATCGGAATATTTTATCAAATAAAATAACATATGTACATATATTTCAACTCCATATCCACCATTTCTGCCATACCATTAGCCCATACCCTATCATTTCTTAACCTATGTTACTCCTATTCCATTCTCTCTATTTAAATACTGCCTGTGAACAAAAACATGTTTTACCTCTTTGAAATAAAAGTTTAAAAACAATATCTAGTTAATTATTCAACAATAAATCTTGAAAAGAAAATATTTACATTCGTATAGCCTTATGCTTCAATCTGTACATTTTGGTGAGATCGATCCTTGTTTGGGAGATAGCCGTTGTCGTTGAGAATTTTGTGGGTTGTGGGCAACGTGAGGATGTGGGGTTGGTTGCTTCGGCTTCGTGGTGTTTGGCGCATGCGTGGCCACGTTTTAGTGGAGGTGCGATGAACATTTGGAGAACGCGACTGTAGCAGCGACAAGGAGAAAATGGAGCGGGTCGCGTTTTGATCTGATGATGGAAGCTCGTGATTTTTGGTTCAGACGTATCGAGTTCGTCGAGATAAGTATGTTGGTGAAGACGGAATTCGATTTCATCGAGGAACGTGGGCAATTGGGTGTGCGTGCATGTTAGGCTATGTCTTGAGTGTCCCTGTGCACTGTCGTGCTTTGTTGAGTGAGAAGAAGGAAGCTTAAGGGTATATTTGTAATTAAATAAAGAATTGTTACTTATTAATTTAAGTTAAGTCGATAACTTATTAAATCAATAAATTTTGCATATGTGGTCGGATTCGAACGATGTTTTTTGTGTCGGACTCGTGTCCTCATGGTCTTCGCAACGAAGTTTGTTTGGTTAGATTTGGAGCAAGTGAAAATTTATGCTAAAATCAGACAGTCGTTCGGTTTTTGTAATATCCCGGAATTTCAGGAGATTAAAATGCTGATAATCTCTTAATTTAATTATTTGAAATTGATAAATTGTTATTTTCAAAAATAAATAACCAAGTAATAATAATATATTCTCTCAATTATGGTTATAGATTGGTTTTAAAAGAATAATTATTTTGTATTGTGTAAATAAATTCTATATTGACTTATTGTTTTCAAAATTGATTAGTGTGTTTTTACATCTGTGTGTTTAAATTGATTTTAAAATAAAATAAATTATTTATAAATAATTATGAGCTTATTTAAAAATAGATATTATATCTATTTAAATTGATTTTAGATTTGGATTTTTAAATTTGACTTTGAATTGAATATAAATTAGAATTCAAAGGGAATACATGCATCTTAAATTAAAATAATAATATAGTTTGATTTTAAATTATATAGATAATATTTTAATTAGAAATAAGATTTTGTTTTATTTTTCTTTTATAAAAATTTATCTATAGAAATTTGATTTGTATTTATTTAATAAAAATAAATGCAAGGCTTTTAAAATAGCATCTTTAAAATTTAGTTTGAAATATGTATATAACTTTATTTAAATTATAATTGATTTTTATTTAATGTTCCTTTTAAAGATTGTACTTATATAAATTTAGCAAACTTATGTAAATCTATAAATGTATTTGTTTATTAGAATTTTAATTAAAGAATATTTTTAAAATTAAGAAAAACATGTTTGTTAATTAAGAAAATAATTTTAAAAGGTTTTAAATTTCTTTGAAAATTAAAACAAACTCAATTTTGACAAATGTTTAATTCTAAAACACTTTGTTAACAAGTGTTAACACATTCATGAAATTAGGGACAAGTGTCCATTTTCTTTTTAATTTATAAATCTGAAACTTCCTAAAATCAGAAATTTTTATGCAATCCAAAACTCTTCAAACCAAAAAATGCATGAATCAAAAACCTGAGGTATTCTCAAGTTCGAAATCAATTCACTCAAACCAAAATACAACTTGTAATTCATTTCTCAAGTTCAAAGGCAAATCAGAGAAATGTCATCAGGCCTGTAACCTTCCTCAAACCATTTTTCAAAACTCTGAAATTATTTTCCAAACTGAAATCAAGACCTGAATCATCTCCTCTAAAAAAAACAAAGCTCAACCAGAAATTTTTCAAAGCCTGTAGCTTTTTCTTCAAAATGCAATCTGGAATCAGCAAATATTCAAAAAGCATTACAGCTTCAAATGTTCAAGTATCAAGCATTTCAGCCTTAATGTTTCAAGTCATCAAGGTTTCCAATGCAACATCAGTTCAGTTTTTGGGAAGCTTTGCATTATCTCAGCAAATTTCAAGTTTTCAGCTTCAAAACATTCACGGTTTTTAAAGTTCTGTCAAAAAAAAATTTCTTAGCTCTCTGCATTTCTCTAAAGTGAGTAAACTTTTTAATTAAAGTTAAGTAGACAAATATGGTTGTTTTGAAATTCTATGGTTAAGATGCTCTGCATGTTTATATATATAAGTGTAGCACTTTTGTTTATTTGTTTGTGATCAGGAGTGTGCATGTCTGTGATTACATTGTTCCCCGGTTCTTGTTACAGAATTATCAAAGTTTAAACAAAATTTCATGCTGCTCTTACACTGATTTCATATAGGATTGGTTATCAAGCATTAAATGTTTGTTTAAGCTAAGATTCAATATTAAAAATGAATTTAAGTAAAAGGATTTAGCAACTCATCTGGAAAATGAAATCTTTATGAAATTTTTTTTAAACAAGACAAATTCTGTTACTTAAATTTACAGTTTCAAGTTTACAACTTGAATCCATTCTAAAGTTTAGGATTTTTAAAATCAAAATTAGGATTTTAAATAAGGTAAGGTGTAAGAATATGAGTATTGTCTGGATATTGGGTTTTTGCAAAAATCAATTGATTATGCATCTGGAATGATTGAGATTCTTGATGGAGTTAAGGATTGGATCAGAGAGTTTAGCAAAAATGATTAAACAATTTATAATTCACTGTGAAGGTTTAGATTGCTTGATTATGATTTTAACCCTAGCTCTGTTTGGACTTGGGAAATTTTACTTCTGAATCTTCAAAACTGCATCGAGCTTGATGAAAATTCTGGTGAAGGAAGCGGGGTGGATCGGCGATCGTTGGCTGGAGTTGTAGGATTTTCAGATGATAGGAGGCGACGATTTTGGGAATTCTCTGGTGATGGCTTAGGTCTCGAGTTCAACTGAGAAGCTCGATTTTGATTTTGCTACTGTAATGACGAGATGGTGGTCGGAATAGTTTGCTGTGGGTGTCGCTGACTTGTGATAAGAGATGGAGTTGGTCGCGGCGGCGTTGATCGCCGGTGCACTTGCACAAGGGGTTGAGTGTGTCTGTGGGTTTTGGTTTTTTGGTTCGCTGTTTTTCTCGAAGCAGGTCACGGGGCATATGGAAGATGGCTCGGGTTATAGCTCGCGTGGGTTCTGGGTTTTTGCTGTTGGGTTAAACTGTTTTGTTTTAACAGTTTTCAAATTTTAATTTAAACAGTTTTTAAAGGTTTAAAATCCATGTGCTTTGTTTTCTTAGATTCCAGTAAATAAGGGTTGAACCCAAACTAAAATGTTCAACGAAATTTTCAAATTTAAATAAATAAGTTTTAAACTTTAAAAAGTTTAAATTAAAGTAAAATGCTTGTCTTGAATTGAATTGTTTTTATAAATGAACTTGTATAATGTTTTAAATATCTTGAGTTAAAATCTTAATATTATTTCAAAACTTGTTTGAAAAATAAAAGAGAATTTTAAGTAAATGTTTTATTTAAATTAATTAGTGTTAAATGATTTAAAATTAACAATTAAAGTTTAAGATAATTTATGAACTTGAAATTAGATTTGTTGATTAATAATTAAGGAAAGTAATTAATGATTTCTTTATAATTTAATTTAATTAATTAATTAAGTTAAGTAAAGATTTCAAGATTTATTTAAGATAATATTTTATCTTAAATAATAAATAAGTATTAATAATTTGTAATTAGTTAGTTAATTAAGGAATTTTAAGTTAATTAATTAATTTAATTATTATTTTAAAGGGGGTTAATTAAGTAATTAATTAAGTATAATTATGTATTTAATTAACTATTAATTAAGATGATGATTTAATTTATGACTAATGATTAATTAAATTGTAATTACTTATTTATTTAAGTAATTAAGAGTTAATTAAAATAGTAATTAACTAGTACTTAATAAAAGTTTTATTTAGTAATTAATTTTTAATTTGGTTTTCTTAATTAATAGTTAAGAAGTTATTAATCTATAATGCAAGTTAATTTAAGAATTAATTAAATTAATTGTAATTAAGAATTAATTAATTTTAGTTACGGATTAATTAATTTGTAATTAAGATTGTTAATTAATAACTAAGTTTATTAATTAATAATTAAGAGATAATTAAATTGTTAATTAAGTTTAATTAATTAATTATAAAGGTAATTAGTGATTAATTACTTTATATTAAAGGATTGATTAATAATTAAGGTTTATTAATTAATAGTTGATGATAGTTAATCTGTTAATTGAAGATTAAATTGTTTGACGAGTAATTAAGGAATGAATTACTCAATTTTAATTGGTGAGATAAGTATGATTAAGTAAGTTAACTAATTTGTTAATTAATTAATGATATTCACTTGATAAATGATTAAGTATGTTACTTAATAAGTTTTGATATGGCTAATTACTTGAGATAAGTAATTGATAAATTACAGAGGTAATTGAAATAAGGTAAATTACTAATTGGGAAGTAATTTTTAAATGGATAATTACTTGTTAAAGTAATTAAGGGTTTATTACTTGGTGTAATAAATCAATGAATTTATAATGTAATTAAAAGTAATTAAGAAGTAATTAATAAAAGTTAATTACTGTTTATTTAAGTTGATTAATTTAAAGTAATTAATTTAAGCATGATTTATTAATGTAATTAATTAAGAGATAATGTAATTAATTTAGTTAATTAATTAATGGTGATAATTAATTAAGATTCATTAATTGATATGATTAATGAGGATAATTAAGGATTAATTACTTGATTTAGAGTTAATTGATCAAGGTTGATTAATTAAGATGATGATTAATTAATTGGTTTAATTAGTGAATAATTAAGCAAGATTTATTTTGATGAAGTAATTAATTTAATTTAATTTAAATTAATTATAGATGAAGTAATTAATTTAATTCACTTTAAATTAATTAGAGATAGACATAGTTAATCTAATTCATTTTAAATTAATTATGTTGTGATTAAGTAAATCGTTGCTTATGTATGAATGATGACTTTGATTGTCTTGATTGGATGTAATCTCAGTAATGAGATAAGTATGGTTGTATGATATGAATGCTTAGTTGCATTGTGATGATAACATAGATTAATTGTGATGGTGATATATGGATTATCTGTTATGATATTGATAATGTGGATTACCTGTTATTTGATAATGTTGATTATCAATTGTGATTTGTGAGTTATCTATCTGTGTGTATATAGATACTGTATTGAATTGTTTTAAACCTTTAAAACAACTTGAACCTAAAAGAGACGCTTTGGATTTCGATGAGACCGGGATCGAGTTTCCATATTTGGATATTCGAAAACCACATCGATTCCAATTAAATGTTAGGTTGTGAATCAAAATGGAGCTTTGTGAAGACTCGAGGTGTAAGGACTATACGTCAGTATAACTCTGTGGGTGATTCCGTAATGAGTTGACGGAATAGTGATTATAGGTTCGAGATGGTGATTCAGAGTGCAAGGGTTATTGTCGTTAACTCTGAGGGTGATTCCAAAATGAGTGTAACGAGATAATGCCTTCGGTTTCGTTCGAACCCGGAACGAACTTGTATGGATTGAATGCTTTCAGAACATCGTCAGGTGGACGATGAGCATTCTAAGTGATGTGTTCACTAAAGGTAATCGTAATCTCAAGCCTCATTAACCGGGAATGGCTAAAATAGGGGAGGTGCAGCAAGGCTTCGTGGGTTGCCCCACTTGAGTGTAAGATTTACCCCTTTCTAGAGGTCCCTTTTTATTTCGGCTGTGTGGGCGGTTGAATAGCTACATCTGCCGGGGTTGTCTTATTTGGAACTATTCAGTAAGGAATGGGTCTGGCTTTGTGTTGCAGGGGAGCGGGCGTACTCCTTGGTACGGTGATCAAGACCACGTACTGTGACGGGCGGTACCCCAGTAGCCCTACCATTGTATGGAATCCAAAATCCAATAAGTGCCAACCGTTTTGATTGTATTATCCACTTTTGTGGCTAGTAGCTGGAATTTAATCATGTAACAATTTCGGCTATTTCTTACTTATTTGAAAACCCTAGACACTATTATAATATCATCGGATTTCCTATCAAATGTTTTGGTTAGCGTAAGGTAAAAAACTTTTCCATGTTCATGTGTGGGAAGTCTTACGTGATACCTTTTCTTTCAAAAAGGGATTTTTTTTAAGTTAAGCAACCTTAACCTGTTACTCACACCAGACCCATGTCTCACCCGGAGTTTATTTTTGTTTTTCATAAACTCTTGGGTACTCAAATTTTTACGAGTAACCAAGGGATTCAGGTTAGGATTCAGGTTAGCTCTGACAAATTGTGGAGGAGCAAAAGGAGTAGGAGGCTTCTGCATGTAGATATATATCTAGTTTTCCGCTGTGTAGTTTTCTCTGAGTTGTTTCTTGTACTGATTTGAGTTGTAATAACTAGACAGGTGTTTATAACTGTCTAGTATGTGTTGTATATCTGTGTAACTCTGATAATTGTTGTAAACTATGAAATATTTATGTTATTAATATAATTTATTCGTTCCACTGTTTAGATTATGATGTTGTTTCTTTCTTCTCTTCTTTCTATTCTCTTTTCTATTCCTTTCTTTCTTAAAGATGATGCGATTTTCTGTGATGAGAAAGTCGGGTCATTTCAGCTGGTATCAGAGCATTAGGTTGAGTGAATACCTATGCTCTGTGGTGGTGTCTTTCTTGAGAGACCGTATTTGTACTTTTTATTATATATATTTATTTCTACCTATCTATTGGGTTACCTGTTCAGGTTTTCCAATATAAGTTAAAAGGTAGATGGGGTAGTAGTGTGTGTAACACGATTACTACCATTGGTTGGAGTCTGATGTTTGAGGTTGGAAGTGTATTTGTCGAGACTGTAGACCTAATACCGACTTGAGTAATTCTTGTAGTTTGGTGTAAGGATTTCATTGATCTCTGAAGGAAATCTATTAAGGTTCGGAGTTCATCTTTGAAGTGTAAGTTTGATCGCGCTCGTGTGAGCGAATTTTTGAGAATTTGGATCTGTCGGTTGGGCAGAAGTAAGTAATGGTATTTTGATACCTCAGGAAGTAGTAGCTACATGATGAGATGCAGTGACTATGGATGTATCCGAAGAAGTTATCTTTCGGAACAAGTTTAAGGAAGTGTGTCTGCTTCAGAGTTGTCGATGAGTTCAGCAGGATGTATGTGTTTAGTTGGAGGTCCGAGTTTTTTCAAAGAGCTCTGGATAAAGAGTCTTTGACATCTGTGTTAGCAGTGCAGCTCGGGAGTGTTCTGTGTTCCAGCAGGAATATCTTTTTGGCTTAGCATTTCCTTAAGGTAGAATTCAGAAGCAGCAATGAGGATCTGTTTCTTAGATGGATTAGTTGGTCAAGGATAAACTGTTCTGATTAGTGGAGAGAGAACAGTATCTTGGATATTGGATTGGTGATCTCAAAAGTGACTTATGATGGTTTGGGAGATTATCTTAGATAGTCTTTTGTTTGGATTTGTGGCATTTCTAGAGGATGTAGAAGTTATGGAGTTGCTGAAGATTTTCTGGATATATCTTCAGGAAAGTTAGAGATTTTCCCACATTGGAGTTTAAGTTCTGAATCGGCTTGATGTCAGAAGTGTTACCGGTGATTCAATTGGGTAGAAGGTTGTCTCCTAGGTAGATTGTTTGGTGAAGCAGCTTTGTATTTCTTGGAACTTCTGTTGAACCATAATTCCGAGATGTTATGTTTAGTCTGTGCCTGTGTCCATTCAACGGCATTTCATCTGCTCCAGATCAAAGTTGTGCAGCGGAAGCAAGGGGGCTGTTGTTCTTGAGTAGAAGCAGCAGGATATTACAGTATTTTGGATTAGAGAGTTTCTTCTGAATTTATTTTTCAGGATCTGAGGCAAGTTGGCGAGTGATTCTGTTCTGTCTTTTCCAGATGAGGTAAGTTGTTTTCTGTTGTTGATAGTAAAGTTTGGTTTTGATTTTTGGATTGATCTTCAGAGGATCAGTTTGTGAGTTGTTGTGATCCAATTTGTTTATAGAAGCATCAGCGAAGGTTGAGCTGATCAGGAAGGATCTGTAGGTAGCCCGGATCATCTGGGAAGTTTTTGAGGTTAAGTAACGGAAGAATTTGGAATTCGAAATTGGAGACTTCGATATTGTTGAGATTTTCTTTGGTAAAGGAAGCAATAAGTTTTGGTAAGCTTCGAGGCATGTTGGATTCTTCTGAGTTTTTGTAGAGATCAGTGTTTGGTTTGAAGAGTTGAATTGCCAGTTTGGAAGACTGGAATTCAAAATATTTCACGTGTCTCTGAGGGAGTACATGTTTTGGTCATCACTGGTTTTGAGACCAGTAGTTCTGTGAAATTTTAGTTGTCGATCAGTTTTGTCTGTGGTCTGGTATCTTGTGTAGATTATAAATCAAGCTGAGTAGGAACTCAGTAGTAGTAGTATAGCTAGTTTGGATTTAGTAGAGCGAGTATCCCTGTGTCTATACCTGGGAAACTCGAGATAATTTTAGGAAATTTATCTAGATCTGTGTCCGGATAGCTAGTGTTGTTTATTTGATTGAATTGGTTGTTTGGATGAAATTGTTTGTTTGATTGATAGTGTATGGCTGTTATGAAAGTTTGAATTGGTTGAAAATAAAATAAAACTTTGGATTATCTTTGTTTTAAATTTCGAGGATGAAATTCTGTTAAGGGGGAAGGATTGTAATATCCCGGAATTTCCAGGAGTTTAAAATGCTGATAATCTCTTAATTTAATTATTTGAAATTGATAGATTGTTATTTTCAAAAATAAATAACCAAGTAATAATAATATATTGTCTTAATTATGGTTATAGATTGGTTTTAAAAGAATAATTATTTTGTATTGTGTAAATAAATTCTATATTGACTTATTGTTCTCAAAATTGATAAGTGTGTTTTTACATCTGTGTATTTAAATTAATTTTAAAATAAAATAAATTATTTATAAATAATTATGAGCTTATTTAAATATAGATATTATATATATTTAAATTGATTTTAGATTTGGATTTTTAAATTTGACTTTGAATTGAATATAAATTAGAATTCAAAGGGAATACATGCATCTTAAATGAAAATAATAATATAGTTTGATTTTAAAATATATAGATAATATTTTAATTAGAAATAAGATTTTGTTTTATTTTTCATTTATCAAAATTTATCTATAGAAATTTGATTTGTATTTATTTAATAAAAATAAATGCAAGGCTTTTAAAATAGCATCTTTAAAATTTAGTTTGAAATATGTATATAACTTTATTTAAATTATAATTGATTTTTATTTTATGTTCTTTTTAAATATTGTACTTAAATAAATTTAGCAAACTTGTGTAAATCTATAAATGTATTTGTTTATTAGAATTTTAATTAAAGAATATTTTTAAAATTAAGAAAAACATGTTTGTTAATTAGGAAAATAATTTTAAAAGCTTTTAAATTTCTTTTAAAATTAAAACAAACTCAATTTTGACAAATGTTTAATTCTAAAACACTTTGTTAACAAGTGTTAACACATTCATAAAATTAGGGACAAGTGTCCATTTTCTTTTTAAATTTTCTTTTTAATTTATAAAATCTGAAACTTCCTAAAACCAGAAATTTTTATGCAATCCAAAACTCTTCAAACCAGAAAATGCATGAATCAAAAACCTGAGGCATTCTCAAGTTTGAAATCAATTCACTCAAACCAAAATACAACCTGTAATTCATTTCTCAAGTTCAAAGGCAAACCAGAGAAATGTCATCAGGCCTGTAACCTTCCTCAAACCATTTTTCAAAACTCTGAAATTCTTTTTCAAACTGAAATCAAGACCTGAATCATCTCCTCTAAAAAAACAAAGCTCAACCAGAAATTTTTCAAAGCCTGTAGCTTTTTCTTCAAAATGCAATCTGGAATCAGCAAATATTCAAAAAGCAGTACAACTTCAAATGTTCAAGTATCAAGCATTTCAGCTTTAATGTTTCAAGTCATCAAGGTTTCCAGTGCAACATCAGCTCAGTTTTTGGGAAGCTTTGCATTATCTCAGCAAATTCCAAGTTTTCAGCTTTCAAAACATTCATAGTTTTTAAAGTTCTGTCAAAAAAATTGCTTAGCTCTCTGCATTTTTCTAAAGTGAGTAAACTTTTTAATTAAAGTTAAGTAGACAAATATGGTTGCTTTGAAATTCTATGGTTAAGATGCTCTGCATGTTTATATATATAAGTGTAGTACTTTTGTTTATTTGTTTGCGATCAGGAGTGTGCATGTCTGTGATTACATTGTTCCCCTGTTCTTATTGCAGAATTATCAAAGTTCAAACAAAATTTCATGCTGCTCTTACACTGATTTCATATAGGATTGGTTATCAAGCATTAAATGTTTGTTTAAGCTAAGATTCAATATTAAAAATGAATTTAAGTAAAAGGATTTAGCAACTCATCTGGAAAATGAAACCTTTATGAGAATTCTTTTAAACAAGACAAATTTTGTTACTTAAATTTACAGTTTCAAGTTTACAACTTGAATCCATTCTATAGTTAAGGATTTTTAAAATCAAAATTAGGATTTTAAATAAGGTAAGGTGTAAGAATATGAGTATTGTCTGGATATTGGGTTTTTGCAAAAATCAATTGATTTATGAATCTGGAATGATTGAGATTCTTGATGGAGTTAAGGATTGGATCAGAGAGTGTAGCAAAAATGATTAAAGAATTTATAATTCACTGTGAAGGTTGAGATTGCTTGATTATGATTTTAACCCTAGATCTGTTTGGACTTGGGAAATTTTACTTCTGAATCTTCAAAACTGCATCGAGCTTGAAGAAAATTCTGGTGAAGGAAGCGGGGTGGATCAGCGATCGTTAGCCGTAGTTGTAGGATTTTCAGATGATAGGAGGCGATGATTCTGGGAATTCTCTGGTGATGGTTTAGGTCTCGAGTTCAACTGAGAAGCTCGATTTTAATTTTTCTACTGTAATGACGAGATGGTGGTCGAAATAGTTTGCTGGGGGTGTCGCTGACTTGTGAGAAGGGATGTAGTTGGTCGCGGCGGCGTTGATCGCCGGTGCACTTGCACAAGGGGTTGAGTGTGTCTGTGGGTTTTGGTTTTTTGGTTCGCTGTTTTTCTCGAAGCAGGTCACGGGGCATATGGAAGATGGCTCGGGTTATAGCTCGCGTGGGTTCTGGGTTTTTGCTGTTGGGTTAAACTGTTTTGTTTTAACAGTTTTTAAATTTTAATTTAAACAGTTTTTAAAGATTTAAAATCCATGTGCTTTGTTTTCTTAGATTCCAGTAAATAAGGGTTGAACCCAAACTAAAATGTTCAACAAAATTTTCAAATTTAAATAAATAAGTTTTAAACTTTAAAAAGTTTAAATTAAAGTAAAATGCTTGTCTTGAATTGAATTGTTTTTATAAATAAACTTGTAAAATGTTTTAAATATCTTAAGTTAAAATCTTAATATTATTTCAAAACTTATTTTAAAAAATAAAAGAGAATTTTAAGTAAATGTTTTATTTAAATTATCTAGTGTTAAATTATTTAAAATTAACAATTAAAGTTTAAGATAATTTATAAACTTGAAATTAGATTTGTTGATTAATAATTAAGGAAAGTAATTAATGATTTCTTTATAATTTAATTTAATTAATGAATTAAGTTAAGTAAAGATTTCAAGATTTATTTAAGATAATATTTTATCTTAAATAATAATTAAGTATTAATAATTTGTAATTAGTTAGTTAATTAAGGAATTTTAAGAATATTAATTAATTTAATTATTATTTTAAAGGGGGTTAATTAAGTAATTAATTAAGTATAATTATGTATTTAATTAACTATTAATTAAGATGATGATTTAATTTATGACTAATGATTAATTAAATTGTAATTACTTATTTATTTAAGTAATTAAGAGTTAATTAAAATAGTAATTAACTAATACTTAATAAAAGTTTTATTTAGTAATTAAGTTTTAATTTGGTTTTCTTAATTAATAATTAAGAAGTTATTAATCTATAATGCAAGTTAATTTAAGAATTAATTAAATTAATTGTAATTAAGAATTAATTAATTTTAATTATGGATTAATTAATTTGTAATTAAGATTGTTAATTAATAACTAAGTTTATTAATTAATAATTAAGAGATAATTAAATTGTTAATTAAGTTTAATTAATTAATTATAAAGGTAATTTGTGATTAATTACTTTGTATTAAAGGATTGATTAATAATTAAGGTTTATTAATTAATAGTTGATGATAGTTAATCTGTTAATTGAAGATTAAATTGGTTAACGAGTAATTAAGGAATGTATTACTCAATTTTAATTGGTGAGATAAGTATGATCAAGTAAGTTAATTAATTAATGATAGTTACTTGATAAATGATTAAGTATGTTACTTAATAAGTTTTGATAAGGCTAATTACTTGAGATAAGTAATTGATAAATTACAGAGGTAATTGAAATAAGGTAAATTACTAATTGGGAAGTAATTTTGTTAAAGTAATTAAGGATTTATTACTTGGTGTAATAAATCAATGAATTTATAATGTAATTAAAAGTAATTAAGAAGTAATTAAGAATAATTAATTACTGTTTATTTAAGTTGATTAATTTAAAGTAATTAATTTAAGCATGATTTATTAATGTAATTAATTAAGAGATAATGTAATTAATTTAGTTAATTAATTAATGGAGATAATTAATTAAGATTCATTAATTGATATGATTAATGAGGATAATTAAGGATTAATTACTTGATTTAGAGTTAATTAATCAAAGTTGATTAATTAAGATGATGATTAATTAATTGGTTTAATTAGTGAATAATTAAGAAAGATTTATTTTGATGAAGTAATTAATTTAATTTATTTTAAATTAATTATAGATGAAGTAATTAATTTAATTCACTTTAAATTTTTTTTGGCATAGCCAGCGGGGTTAACTGGGCCCCTACCAGTTTTATTGCAAAGAACAATAAAAAAAGTACAAAAGAGAAATAAAAACAGGAAAATACAAAGAAAATGCAAGAAAGACAGCAAAATCAAGACCAGGCATCAATCAGGGATTGATGAAACACACTTGCACTATTCTGAAGTTGCCTATAAGTTCTGTTTCTAACTTCAACCCATACCAGATCATCATTTCTTCTAACTTTATCAAAGATTATGGCATTTCTCTCTCTCCAAATAACTGACATACACACTTTCAAGCATACAGCAAGAACTCTGCCCTGCACATTTCTCCACTTTGTTGCATTATAGATTAAACTCCATTGTATTCTTGATATTGAACATGTAAGATTAAAACCAGTAATGTAGTTTATCTTATCCATCAAGAATTGAAGGGCAGGACATGTAAAAAACAGATGCTGAGTAGTTTCATCATGTTGATTACAGAAAATACACTCAGCATAGCATGTCATACCATAACTATTCAACAAGCTTCTGGTAACTAATGCTTGGTTGATGACTTTCCACATCATTAAGTTGTCCTTAGGACAAGAATCAGCTGACCAAATAATAGCATACCATTTGGTTGCAGGCAGAGACTCACTGGAACTAACATACTTGTATACTGCTGCAACTGTATGATTCTTGTTAAGCCAGGTAACAGTGTCAACCTGATTTGTATTAAATGTTTTTTGCTGAATTTCTCCCCACAGTTGCCTAATCACCTGATTACTGTTATATGGCAACTGAATTTGATTAAGATGCAGAAAGTCCTTCACTTTAGCATGAAAGTGGATACCGGATTGTGTCATTTGAAAGTGATCACAAATGTTGGAAAGAATTTGACCATTACTAATCCATGGATCATGCCAAAAGCTAACAACATTGTTTGCATTGATGGGATATTGTATCATGGGGAGGAAAACAACTCTGAGATTTAATAAACTTCTCCATGTCCAACTGCATACTTGAGGGATATCCATGCTCCAGAAGTACTTGTTCTTTATATTGTATTGCCATGACCAGTCAACCCATAAGCCACCTCTTTTGTTGATAAGTGCATTAAAATGTTTACTCATAGCAGCTATGTTCCATTTCCTAACATCAAATACTCCAAGCCCTCCCAATCTCAGGGGAGACTCAATTTTAGAAAAGGAACATGGCACTAACTTCCTGTTATGAATACTACCAGTCCAAAAATATCTGATCATGGCAGACCTAAGCATATGCAATAGCTTCTTGGGTAGAATTAGGGTGCGAGCCCAGTAAACAATGGAGGAAAAGACAACAGATTTTATTATAACAAGCCTTCCACTTTGAGTCAAATTCCTATTATTCCATGCAGACATAACCGATGAAATTTTGATGTAAAGAGGTAAACAGTCAGCTTTAGATATCCTTTTGGAAATTAAAGGAAGACCAAGGTATTTCATGTCATTTTCCATTCATGAGAATCCAGAATGTTGTTGAAGGGCAGAAGCTTGCAGTTCACTAACTCCAGTAACAAGAAGAGACGATTTGTCTTGGTTAATGGTGAGCCCAGCCATACAGTGGAAGGCCTGCAATGCTATCATGATACCATCCAATGAGGATATCTCTGGTTTGGTAAAAACCATGACGTCATCTGCAAACATTATAGAAGTAATTTGTTGAAGAGAGCACTTTGGGTGATACTTGATTGTCTTTTGGTTGTAGCTGGTCTGCAATATAACAGTTAACACTTCCATGACCATCAGAAATAAATATGATGAAATTGGATCTCCTTGACAAATTCCTTTACTACCTCTGAAGTATCCCACTGGTCTACCATTTAATACAATTGAGAATGAGGGAGTAGAAATGCACACATAAATCCATGACACAAAAGTTTTAGGAAATCCCATCACTGCCATTATTCTAACAATAGAATCCCAATGTATGGTGTCGTAGGCTTTAGAGATGTCTATTTTAATTGCAGCAGCAGGGGTGATATTACTTCTACCATATCCTTTAAGCAGTTCCTAGGCTAGGAGAACATTGTCAATTATATCTCTTGAAGGCAAAAATGCAGATTGATTCATAGATATAACAGTGGGCAAAACTTTGACTAAGCGTGAAGCTAGAATTTTAGAGATACACTTGTAGAGGACATTACAGCAAGAAATGGGCCTGAAGGAAGTGACACATGATGGTGGGGATACTTTGGGAATGAGGGCAATGTTAGTGCAATTCACTTCCCCAAGCATTTTACATTTATTGAAAAAGTTGTGAATAGCTTGACAAAAGTCACCACCAATCAAACTCCAAGTGGTGATAAAAAAATTAACATTCAGGCCATCAGGTCCCGAACAAGATAACTTATTCATGGAGAAGAGGGTAGCTTTAATTTCTTCATCGGTTACAGGCATAATTAGAGAAGAAGCTTCTTGAGGAGATATGCTAGGAAGATCAAGAGAGGAAATTTGATCCAAATCAGGGGAGAAACCATTAGTGTTACCAAACAAGTTAGTGAAGTGTTGGATAAAAGCATGATCAACAGTGTCAGGTGTAGAAAATAGGGTTCCTTGTTCATTAGTGATTCTAAAAATATTTTCTCGAGCTTGCTTAACCTTAAGAGATTCATGAAAGAACTTAGTATTCTTATCCCCTTCATCAAGCCATCTTTTATGCAACTGCTGCATCTTCATGCTTGCTTCCAGGGTTAGGGCAATTTTAAGTTCCTTGTGCAGATTCCTCTCCTCATCAGAAGCTTGAATATCAAGTGGATGGTCCATCATGAAGTCTTGCTTTATTTTCAGTTGTTCCTTTAATGCTGTAGAGAGTAGGTTTCCAGTACCAAAAGTAGTTGATGCCCATGTCTTGATAGCTATCTTGATGTGTTTTAGTTTCCTGCAAAACTTAAACATTGGGTTACCATAACATGTAAAATCAGAGGTAGCTTGATTAATGATATTAAGAAATTGATCATGCTTAGACCAAGCATTAAAAAATTTGAAACTTGACTTTTCTCTTCTAATATGGTTCCCCAGAGTTAAAATTTGAGGAGAGTGGTCTGACATTATTGGTTGAGGAAGGTAAACAGAAAGAGAAGGCCATTGGTTGAGAGCTTGGTAATTACAAAAGGCATGATCAATTGTAGTAAATGTACGCACACCACTTCTACTACAGTTGTTCCAAGAATACTTGGTTCCAGTTGTATTCACTAAAGTCAACTCAGATTCATAAACAGAATGATTAAGTGGTTCAATATCTCTGAGATTGAGAGGTGTGCCACCAATTTTATCATCAATGCCAAAGCAGGAGTTGAAGTCACCTAGGACAATCCAGGGATGAGATGATTGTCTTAGGGGAGGCAATGCATTGAGTAAGGCATTCCTTGAAATAACACTGTTATCAGCATAAACAAAAGTGAGATAGAAAGAGAATTGGTTTTGGGCAACATGAACATGAAAATGAATAAATTGCCTTGTTGTCAGAATGGGTGTCAGGGTCAAAAAAGTAGGATCGAAGAGGACTAGAATTCTACCATATGAAGCAGATTCAAGATTGTGGTGGAAGGACCATTGGGGATTAATGTAGGAGGAGGCTTTTTGTGATAGAGAAAGGTTAAGCTTGGTTTCAAGAAGACCAAAAAGACAAATATTAAACTCAGAAATAATGCATTTGACTTGATCAAGTTTCAAGTTACTGTGGGCTCCTCTTATGTTCCATGATGCTATTTTCTTATTCATAAAAATAATTGTGAGAGAGTGGAGTTATGCCTTCTCTGTGCAGACAGAGATCTAGTTTCAATTTTCCTTCTTGATTTGCCAGGTGGGGAGGAAGGATGGGAGTTAGTTTGGGAGGAAGTAGGATCAATAGTAGAGGAAGGATGTGATTGTGTGGAAGGTATGCTTGAAGGCCATCCTGGTAACTTAATTGTAAAGTTATAATGTGTTGGTGCTTCTGAAAGTGGGATGACATCAATTTCTTGCATGGAGTTGATTAATTGAGAGATTTCCGTTTCAAATGTTTTACACCAGCTTGTATCAAAATCAGATGCAAAAGACTTAGTGTTTTCTTTCATAACTGATGATTCCTTACCAACTTCTTTTGTACTTTTTGAAGATTTGGAGTCATTTTTATCCTTAACCTGCACACCTTTATGTAGTAACTTGTCAGGAGAATTTGAATCATTGTGAACAACAGAAGGAGGAGATTTTGTGTTTGATATTTGGTTAAGAGATATACCATTATTCAAAACATTTATCTCACCGTCCTCTTCATGAAGCAAATCCAATACATTTTGGTCATTGTCTTCAGTTTGGAGCAAGTTGTATTTGTTATTAATGGTAACATTACAGACATGATCCTGACTAGCAGGAGAACAAACTTTATCTGTTGCCTTTGTGTTGTCTTCATTACAAACAAATGGAGGCTTATCATTTCCACCTTTTTCCTTCATTGCAGTTTCAACATGTACTTCATAATTTAAAACTTTTTTCCCTTTGTTTTTATTGACTTTTTTCCACACTTGTTTCACCTTGTCTTGTTTTTCTATGCTTGGTCCTTTCTTCATCATGTTTCTTTCCTCTGTATCAATTCTCTGCTGTTCATTCTTGTCACTTTGTTCTTCATTACCTACACAAACAACTTTCTTGCAGTTGCTAACTGAGTGCCCAAACTCCCTACATATAGTACAAATCTCTGGTTTCCACAAGTAGTTAACCTTAACATTCTGCTCAGAGCCATCAAGCAGTTTAACTGAAAAATTGTCAGCCAGATCTTGATTTGGATTAACCTCAACTAAACATTTAGCAAATGAAATGCGTTCAAAATTTTCAGTTGAAGCATCCAAACAAAGTAGCTTCCCAACTCTAGAAGCTAACCAGTTAATTCCCAAAGGAGACCATGCATACAGGGGGATATTTGAGAGTTTAATCCATACTGGAATAGTTCGAATACTGCTACAACTGTTGCCAATATTTTCATCCCATTGCTTTATATTAAATAATTTATTTCTCATCACCATTGGGTCAGATTCAGCAATTCTAGATCTATCATCCTCATTAGTGAACTTGAACAAAAACAAAAACCCATCAGATTTAACAGAAATAGAACCACTAAGTTTCCAAACTCTTTTAAGGTAGTACAACACAGTTGAATAAGGTAGTGGATTGTCAAGAAAAAAACCAACTAGATATTCTTTCCACATTGAGTTTCCTGCTTGAACAATTTCAACAGAAGGCACAATTGCATTACCTACGAAATCAAGCTGTATTTCACGAGGCACATATTTCCCAGCATTATTTGGTTTGGCCTTAAAGAGAGAGTTCCAAGGTCGGGGAGGAAGAGTTGACAGTGGAGGAAGGAAAGGAGGAGATGATAGGATGGGAACTGACACATTGGGTAAAGCAATTGGAAGTGGAGGAGGAACAACAGGAACACTGACAAAGGTACCAGAGGAGAGGAATGGGTCTGACGTAGAAGGAAGGGGAATGGCAGAGGGAGGTACAAGGATTGGGGAGGAAGGACAAGGTTGTTTAGAAGTTGAAGGATGGGACTGAACTGCGGAAAAAAGAATGGGAGAGGGCGGGGACCCCATTTTTGAAGAAAAAAGGATTAAAAATTAAAAAAAGGTTATTAAAACTTTGGGGACAGGGAGACTATGTCGCCCTGACCTTTGGTTAAGCCGGTTTTAAAGTGGCCGTGCACTATGTCTCATAATTGTGGCCGCTGGGAATCGATCCGGTGCCACTACAACACAATGTAGCCACATCCACTATGTCGAAACCACTGGACCACTAGAACTAGCCACATCCACAATTCACTTTAAATTAATTAGAGATAGACATAGTTAATCTAATTCATTTTAAATTAATTATGTTGTGATTAAGTAAATCGTTGCTTATGTATGAATGTATGACTTTGATTGTCTTGATTGGATGTAATCTCAGTAATGAGATAAGTATGGTTGTATGATATGAATGCTTGGTTGCATTGTGATGATAACATAGATTAATTGGTATGGTGATATATGGATTATCTGTTATGATATTGACAATGTGGATTACCTGTTATTTGATAATGTTGATTATCAATTGTGATTTGTGAGTTATCTATCTCTGTGTATATAGATACTTTATTGA
The DNA here is from genome assembly GCA_030765085.1 of Allium cepa. Lineage (NCBI taxonomy): Eukaryota > Viridiplantae > Streptophyta > Magnoliopsida > Asparagales > Amaryllidaceae > Allium > Allium cepa. Next base: position 623,935,124 of record CM060942.1, read on the forward strand.
ATTGTTTTAAACCTTTAAAGCAACTTGAACCTAAAAGAGACGCTTTGGATTTCGATGAGACCGGGATCGGGTTTCCATATTTGGAAATCCGAAAACCACATCGATTCCAATTAAACGTTAGGTCGTGAATCAAAATGGAGCTTTGTGAAGACTCGAGGTGTAAGGACTATACGTCAGTATGACTCTGTGGGTGATTCCGTAATGAGTTGACGGAATAGTGCTTATAGGTTCGAGATGGTGATTCAGAGTGTAAGGGTTATTGTCGTTAACTCTGAGGGTGATTCCAAAATGAGTGTAACGAGATAATGCCTTCGGTTTCGTTCGAACCCGGAACGAACTTGTATGGATTGAATACTTTCAGAACATCGTCAGGTGGACGATGAGCATTCTAAGTGATGTGTTCACTAAAGGTAATCGTAGTCTCAAGCCTCATCAACCGGGAATGGCTAAAATAGGGGAGGTGCGGCAAGGCTTCGTGGGTTGCCCCCACTTGAGAGTAAGATTTACCCCTGTCTAGAGGTCCCTTTTTATTTCGGCTGTGTGGGCAGTTGAATAGCTACATCCGCCGGGGTTGTCTTATTTGGAACTGTTCAGTAAGGAATGGGTCCGGCTTTATGTTACAGGGGAGCGGGCGTACTCCTCGGTACGGTGATCTAGACCACGTACTGTGACGGGCGGTACCCCAGTAGCCCTGCCATTGTATGGAATCCAAAATACAATAAGTGCCAACGGTTTTGATTGTATTACCCACTTTTGTGGCTAGTAGCTGGAATTTAATCATGTAACAATTTCGGCTATTTCTTATTTATTTGAAAACCTAGACACTATTATAATATCATCGGATTTCCTATCAAATGTTTTGGTTAGCGTAAGGTAATTTTTTTTCCATGTTTATGTGTGGGAAGTCTTACGTGATACCTTTTTTTTCAAAAAGGGATTTTTTTTAAAGTTAAGCAACCTTAACCTGTTACTCACACCAGACCCATGTCTGACACAGAGTTTATTTTTGTTTTACATAAACTCTTGGGTACTCAAATTTTTACGAGTAACCAAGGGATTCAGGTTAGGATTCAGGTTAGCTCTGACAAATTGTGGAGGAGCAAAAGGAGCAGGAGGCTTCTGCGTGTAGATATATATCTAGTTTTCCGCTGTGTAGTTTTCTCTGAGTTGTTTCTTATACTGATTTGAGTTGTAATAACTAGACAGGTGTTTATAACTGTCTAGTATGTGTTGTATATCTGTGTAACTCTGATAATTGTTGTAAACTATGAAATATTTATGTTATTAATATAATTTATTCGTTCTGCTGTTTAGATTCTGATGTTGTTTCTTTCTTCTCTTCTTTCTATTCTCTTTTCTATCCCTTTCTTTCTTAAAGATGATGCGATTTTCTGTGATGAGAAAGTCGGGTTGTTTTAGTTTTAGTCGAAAATGGGACGGCGAAAACAAAAATCAATGCGAGTTTAACTCACATGGAATTTTATAATATCATATCAACGATGTTATAAACATTTATTGATTGCTTGGATGTTAGTTAAATTGTTTGATTTATTATTTGGTTGAATTTTAATTTGAAAAATGGATGACGTATTAGTTTGATCGTTATGGACCTATATGATTATATATATATATATATATATATATATATATATATATATATATATATTATTCATAACCATTGTTTTGCAGGGAAAATTTGTAAAGAGAACCTGAGGTTTCTCGCCATTAATTAGTTATTTACATCCTTACGCTATTATATTCATGTTTAATTGAAAAAATCATGATATTCCTTTTAATTTGTTAAGTGTCGTTATAGCAACTTCGCTTTATCGTCATTTATTCAATTTCATCCCCAAAACCCTGTCGTATGAACTTGAGCTTATGTTTCCACTAAACAGAATATTAAAATTCATTAATCATTTGGACTAATGATAATTTAGAACAATTAATCATTTTAACTAATGATTTTGAGATTAATTAACCAATTTAATAAAAGATGGTTAAAATTGGTTTATCTTTGATTCAAATGAGATAAGATTTAATTAATCATTTTAAATAATGATTTCTTGAGTTTAATTAATTATTTTGATTAATCATAATTTAAATCAATAATCATTTTGACTAATGATATTCAAAAGTAGGTAATAATTTTAAATAATGATATTTGCATTTGATTAATGATTGTTGTAAATTTAATTAATTGTTTTTACTAAAGATATTTGGAATTTAGTTAAATCGTTTTAATTAATGATGTTTTATAAATAAATAAATCATTTTAACAAATTATGTTTCTAGTTAATAGTTTTGACAAATGAAGTTTCAATTTAATTAATCCAATAAATTTATGATTATTTAAACTTAATTAATGTATTTAAAATTTACTTATCATTCAATTAATGATGTTTGAGATGAATTATTCATTGTAACTAATGATTATTTGGATTAAATAAATCTTTTTAATAAATGATATTTAAAGTTAATTAATTGATTTGATAAAGGTGATTTAAGTAAGTTAAAAAGAAAATGGAACTCGATTATTAGGATGTTAAGTTGGATAATCTTCTGGGTGTCGGTTTGATGTTGGTTTAGGTCTTCAGGGTCGTGCACTTGGAAAATTTATTCTCTTAACGCTTTACAATAAGGAACTACTCTAAAAGTGTTTTACCAATATGAAATATGGAAATCAAGCACAAGTTCAGTTCGTTTTTAAAAAGAAAAAGTTTGATTCGTTGATGGAAGTGAATTATTTTCCTAAAGCGAATCACTTATATGGAAACGATTTATTTGTATAATTAGCAATAAACATCAAAGAAGTTAACTTATCACTATTTCAAAAGTTATGAATAATCTTTGGACATGACTTTGAGGTAACACTACCTTGACTTGTCCGGTATTATTGCTAACCAAGAAATAGTACAAGTTTGAATTCAATGTGTGGCGATAAGTATACAAGACTTAATTTCCATATACGATCGTTTTATGTCCTCGATAGTTGGTATCTCAGCTATATGTTACTTTAGCTACTTTATTATCGTCATTCTAAGATGATTTATTGCTCTGTTAAGCTATCCTTTGTCGAAAAATGACTAAACCAAAAGTGCGAGTGAACGTCCAGCTATATGGGGTTCCTCCCGTTAGGGTATTTCACATCTCATCTAGATTTTTGTGTACCGTCATGTGAAAAATGGTTTGAGTTTGGATGTGAAATGTTCTAATACTCGGTAAGGTCTGGTGGGTTCCGGCTGGTACATTTTCGAGAGGTTTTCGCAGAGTAAATGGGCTTCTCAGAAATATATTGCTAAAGGTACTTCAAGGGGGGTGCACCTTCCTAGTCATTTTTTGAAAAATTTCCTTTCCTTGTTTGATTCAAATCCCTAAATCTGTTTAGTTTTAAATTGCCAAGAGTAGAGCTAACTCTATATCACGACATTTAAATATTGATTTAGTCCATTCTATCAAGTTGGACTGTTACTTTAATTAGTCCATTCTATCAAGTTGGATTGTTACCTTATTTAGCCCATTCTATCAAGTTTGGACTATCATTTTATTTTGTCTATTCTGTCAAATTTGGACTGTTTTTCCTTGTTCTATCCATTCTGTCCAGTTTGGATTTCACTCGGTTTATTTCATTTCTTTCAAGTTTGGTTTAAATGTTAGTTATTCTCATTCTTATTTGGATTTGTTTCCTGATATATATTTCTGATGTTGCCTGTATGGATGTTATTCTTGTGAGGAAAAAGCCCATTCTACGTTAGAGGCCTAGTCTCATAGAACTTTTATATGTTCATCGCTATTTGAGTTATCTCATGTTGGTATTTCCAGAACGATCCTGGTGTTATTTATTTATAATGCACAGTCCAGACCGAGTATTTTTACCAAGTTGTCCACGGTGTTTGACGGGGAGCTGAAGATTCACATATCGTAGTATTTTATTTTCTGCTGGATTATATAGTATCCCTATCAGCGTTTGTAAGGTCATGATTTTATAACCGTCCAGCTGATAAGGGTTGTTTTTAACTATGATATACTCTGTATTTTTGGAGGGATAGTTTCTGTTGTCCTTGTTATATTATATGTCGTCGATTCCGCTGTAAGATTCTATCTTTCTCTGTTCTCCGTTCTTTTCTTTTTATTTACCCTAACAATCTGCCCTTTTGTCGATTAGATTCATGATATTAGAATACAGTGGTAGTGTTCGGTGTTGACTTTCGATGGTCAAAAAGGCGAGTCGTTACAGTTTGGTATTAGAGATGATGTTTAAGCGAGAACCTTGGCTTTAGTAGGGTTTGGCTTATTAGAGATAGGGTAAGCGACACGCTAGAATGAGTTTGAGAGTATTATATATTTGAGGGCATATTTTATAATGTTATAAAAAAATACTATGTTAATTGGTCTATTGAGTTTTGTGAATTCTAGTCGAGACATGGGACACCATGGTATCGACAGGATTTCTAAACACTCGATCAAGGCCAACGATCATGGTATCGAACTTTTGAAAATTTTGCTGAATTAAATATTTTTTCTAGGATTATATTTTTTATATATATATATGAATAATGTTCAAAACTTTATATAGTTATAAAGTTTGTTAGTTTAAACGTGGTAATATTTATTAATTATCACTATTGTTTATTCGGTTATGCTTAATTTAAATAAGAAGCATTAACCATTGCTCATTAGTTGTTAAACTGTGCTTGGTTTAATTAGGAGCATTTATCGCTTTGAATTAAAACGAAACCTTTGTGAATTAATTTTCACAATTTGGCTAGAAAGGTGTGCGGAGAAAATGTTAACTTGAAAATTCACCTTTTTAAAATGTTAAGTTAAAGATTAAACTTTAATAAAAAGTTGTTAATATAATTTAAACAGTGGGATAATAGAGAATAAATATTCGAGATAATTCTATTATGGTAAAGAAGAGCTATTATAATATGAAATGTTTTTTTTGTAAAGGAAATTTTATATAGATTTATTTTATAAGATATGTTTAGAAAGGATTTTTGAATCTAAATCCTAGAATTTTTGAAAATAATTGCGAAAGAATTTTTGAGGAATGAAATAGAAGTATTTCTAGATGTAATTGAAAGGAAAAATATTTGGAAAGCAAAATTTTAAATGGAATGCATTTTCTTTGGAGAAAATCATTTCTTTAGATTTGTGGTAATCTAATAATCTTCTAAGTGACGATCAAATGTAAGTTTAGGCGAATGTTGCGGAGTACTTAGTAAATTATTCTCTTTATCATTGTGCGATCAAAATGAGTTCAAATCCGAATAAATTCAAAGAGAGTTTTAATAAATAAAATTGTTTGAAGTTATTATATATATAAAAATATATGCAGTATGCTTTCAAAAGAATGAGTTTTTGGAAATTAAAAATCGGGTATTTGATTTTAAGTTCCCTTAAAGGGAATTAGTTTCAAAACAAATAGTATTTCTAATAAGAGATTGCTTTGATATATAACATTTTTCCCTTCGATAAGATATGTGATAATTTAACACAGGTAAATTGGGTTAAATTAAATAAGAAAGTTTTGATAAACATTGTTTTATTAAAACCATATAGTTGTTTAAAAACATCTAAGTAGTATGAACTATTTGCTGATTGGGTTAACCCACAAATATTCGTCATTTTAACACTCTAAGTTGAAAAGGTTAATGGGTTGACTCGGTTTTAAGAAATCGTAATTTGATTTGATCTCCATCTAGATCTTTGAAAAAGTTAAATAAAATTGGTATGTACTCTTAGAATAGAGAAGAGTACTATACAAGTAAATGAAGGGAAATAAGTTATTGTTTGATATTTTATAAAGAAATTACTTTATAAAATATTTTTAAAACTTGCGTGAGAATTTATGAAATGATTCATAAATATATCGAGTAAACTACTAAGTGGAAATTTAAGAAAAAAATAATAAATAAATAAATTTTATTGTAATTAAGAAACTAATAAAATATAGAGTATAACTTTCCATTTTGTCCGAAGTGAGTTTGGATAATCTTCTAAGCAATGACCAAAGGCTAATAAGCAAAACGGTACGCTTAGATAATTATCTATATTTTTGGATAATTAAGAAAGTTTTGAACCTAAGTCAAGATTTGTTTGCTAGTCATTTGACATTTTGAAACAATGTTAGAGATAAGTTTACCTTCATAGAATTTGATTGACTGTTAATGTTAGTTAATACCTTCATGGAATTTTGTTGAATTGAATTGATTAGTTGTATGATTTCATATACCATTGTCTATAAAGTATAAATTTATAGACAAAGGATTTTGAATTGTTGTTATTAGGACCTAAATCCCGGTGATTTTGGGAAAAAGGAAATCTTTGAAGATTTTGGGAACAGAATTATATTTGTTCACTCGGGTTGATGTTTATGGAGGAATCGGAATACCACTGGACACTCCATGTTGTTTTGATTCTAGAGTTTCACCGTACTTTATTTGGTGGAATTTCATCCTTGTCATTTTGATTTTGATTTTTGATTTTTCTCGTTTGAGAAATTTGAAAATAAATTTGGAGTTGAAAAACCTGGATATTTAAATCTAAATTATCATTTGAAATAATTGAATGCATAACGTCTATTAAATAATATTCTCTGTATTATGGCATATGATTGAGATATGGTTGTTAGTTGCATGTGGATTTATATCATGCTAGTTTTTGCATGTAGACTTACATCACATTGCTCAGCCTGATTTTCTTTAGACTTTGTAAGTACAGGTATGCAAGAGATTTCTATTGATTCTTGTACACCTGCATTTGCATGGAAGATAATAAATTTCTTGCTAAAATATAAATCAAATGCAAAAAGGTACATAATAAAATTTAGAAATTTAGTTTGGTTGATGATTTTATTCCCCAGATATGGGAGGTCACTTGGCTTTTATTTTCTTTGGTTGGTTTGGAGCCCATAGAGGCAAGTTGTAGTTGTTCTGATCGAGCCGCACAAAGGAGACGTTGGCAAAAAAATTTGAAAATTTAAGAGTTAAATAATTTTTTTTTGAGAATTTTGAAAAATGTTTGAATATTAAAATTTTGATTTTCTGAGTTATAACTTGGAATGAATGAACAAGATTAGTTGGTATAAATGGGTGAATTTTAAAGACTTGGAAATTTTAGAATCAATTCTAACTGACCGTTTTGAAAATAAGTTTAATAACTCATTTTAAATTAGTAGTTTTAAAGTTAAGGGTTTGAAAACATTTTCTTCCTTAGGAATTTCGAGGATGAAAATCATTTAAGAAGGGAGAATGTAACAACCCAACAATTCTGGTCATTTGATTATTAAATGTTTAATTAATTTTAAATTTTTAAATAATTGGATTTTAAAATTTAATAACTCATAATTCGAATATAGTGAATGTTTAAATACTTGAATTATGAATTAAATGTTAATTAAAAGGATTTAATAATTTCATTTAACTCCTATTAATTAACAAAAAATATTAGTAAATTCAATTTGTAGAATTCATTTACAAATATGAATAGATCAAATAAATATCGAAAATTAAATATAAAACGATATTTAAATCTAGAAATTGTCGTTCTAGGGCATTGTCTCAGATTTTGACGAAACTAGATTCATTGGAACCGTAATAGTGAATTATATTATGCCGTCGAATATCAGGGCGATCGGACGTATCGTTTGGTCATGCGAGTTCGAAACGCGTGAAAATTTATATCGGAAATTTAATATACTAATTGGGTTTGAAAAGCTGTCTACTGCATATAGTTGAAGTAGGACTCAGGACAAGTTCCATTGCGTTCAGAAAAGGAATATAACATATGAACGCTAGACGACACGACTCGTATAGAGTTTTGGATTTTGGGGTATGTGATATCCAAATACTTTATTAAATAAAATAATATATGTACATGTTTTCAACTCCATACCCACCTTTGATGCCATACCATTAGCCCATACCCCATCATTTCTTAGCCCATGCTTCTCCCATTCCTTTCTCTCTATTTAAACACTGCCAGTGAACACAAACATGTCTTCCCTCATTGAAATAAAAGTTTAAAAATCAAAACTAGTTAGTTACTCAACAATAAATCTTGAAAAAATACATTTACACTCATATGGCCTTATGCTTCCATTTATTTTTATTTTTTGGTGATGAACGATTGCTGTTTGGGAGATTTCCGTTGTCATTGAGGAGCCAGGGTTTCGGATTTTATGGGTTGTGGGCGACATGATGTGGGGTTGGTTGCTTCGGCTTCGTGGTGGTTAGGCGCACACATGGGCATGTTTTGGTGGGGTGCGATGCACATTTGGAGAACGCGACTGTAGCAGCAATGAGGATAAAATGGAGCAGGTCGCATTTTGATTTGATAATGGAGGCTCATGATTTTTGGTTCGGACGTGCCGAGTTCATCGAGAGAAGTTTGTCAATGAAGAAGGGATTCGATTTTATCGAGAAACGAGGGCAATTAGGTATGCATGCACGTTCGGTCGTGTCTTTAGTGTCCCGGTTCGCGTTCATACGTTGTTGAGGGAGAAGATGGAAGCTTGAGGGCATATTTGTAATTAAATAAAGAATTTTTATTTATTAATTTAAATTAAGTCGATAACTTGTTAAATCGATAACTTTTGCGTACAAGGTCAGATTCAAATCCCCTTTTTTGTGTTGGGCTCGTGTCGTTGAGATCTTGGCGATGGAGTTGGTTTGGTTGGATTTAGAGTAAGTGAAAATTTGTGCTAAAATCGGACGGCCATTCGGTTTTAGTCCAAAATGGGGACGTTTCGTTAAAAATGAAAATCAATGTGAGTTAACTCACATTGAATTTTAGATTATCGTACCACTGATGTTATAAATATTTATTGATTGCTTGGATGTTAGTTAAATTGTTTGATTTATTGTTTGGTTGAATTTTCGTTTGGAAAATGGATGACAAATTAGTTTGATCGTTATGAACCCATATGATTACGTGTGTGTGTGTGTGTGTGTGTTTATATATATATATATAATCCATAACCATTGTTTTGTAGGGAAAATTTGTACAGAGACCCTGAGGGTTTCTCGCCAATAATTAGTTATTTACGTCCTTTTGCTATTATATTGATTTTAATTGAAATAAATCCTAATATTCCATTTAATTTGTTAAGTGTCATTATAGCAATTTTGTTATATCGTCATTAATTCAATTTCATCCCCAAAACCCTGTCGTATGAACTTGAGTTTGTGTTTCCACTAAACTGAATATTAAAATTCATTAATCATTTGGATTCATGGTAATTTAAAATAATTAATCATTAGAACGATTTTGAGACCATTTTGATAAAAGATGTTTAAAATTGGTGTATCTTTGATTCAAATGAGTTAAAATTTAATTAACCATTTTATCTAATGATTTCTTGAGTTTAATTGATTATTTTGATTAATGATAATTTAAATTAACAATCATTTTATTAATGAAATTTAAAGTAACTAATCATTTTAAATAATGATACTTGAATTTGATTAATGATTTTTTTAAATTTAATTAATTTTTTAAACTAAAGATATTTGGAATTTAGTTAAATCATTTTAATTAACGATATTTTATAATTAAATAAATCGTTTTAATAAATGATGTTTCTAATTAATCATTTTGACTAATGAATTTTGAATTTAACTAATCTAATTAATTTATGATTATTTAGACTTAATTAATTGTTTTTAATTAATGGTATTTAAAATTTACTTATCATTTTAATTAATGATGTTTGAGATGAATTATTCATCATAACTAATGATTATTTGGATTGAATAAATCTTTTTAATAAATGATATTTAAAAGTTAATTGATTGATTTAATAAAGGTGATTTAAGTAAGTTAAAAAGGAAATGGAACTCAATTATTAGGATGTTAATTTGTATAATCTTCTGGGTGTCTGTTTGATGTTGGTTTAGGTCTTCGGGGCCGTGCACATGAAAAATTTATTCTCTTAACGTTTTACAATCAGGAACTAACTCCAAAAGTATTTAACCAATATGAAATATGGAAATCAAGCACAAATTTAGTTCATTTTTTAAAAAGAAAAAGTTTGATTCGTTTATGGGAATGAATTATTTTGGTAAAGCGAATCACTTATATGGAAACGATTTATTTGTATAATTAGCACTAAACATTAAAGAAGCAAACTTGTTGCTACTTCAGAAGTTAAGAATAATAGTTGGACATGACTTTGAGGTAACATTACCATGACTTGTCTGGTATTATTGTTAACCAAGAAACAATACAAGGTTGAATTCAATGAGTGGTGATAAGTATACAAGACTTAATTTCCTTATATGATCGTTTTATGTCCTTGATAGTTGGTATCTCGGCTATCGGTTACTTCAGCTACTTTATTATCGTCATTCTAAGATGATTTATTACTCTGTTGAGTGTTGCTGTCCTTTATCGAAAAATGACTAAACCAAAAGTGCAAGTGGACGTCTAGCTATGTGGGGTTGCTCCCATTAGGGTATTTCACATCTCATCTAGATTTTTGTGGGCCGTCATGTGAAAAACGGTTTCAGTTTGGATTTGAAATATTCGAAACTTGGTAAGGTCTGGCAGATTTCGGCTGGTACATTTCCAAGAAGTTTTCACATAGTAAATGGGCTTCTCAAAAGTATATTACTAGAGATACTTCAAGGGGGATTCACCTTCCTGGTCATTTGTTGAAAAATTTCCATTCCTTATTTGATTCGAATCCTCGAATCTGTTTGGCTTTAAATTTCCATAAGTAAAGCCAACTCCTCATCACGGTATTTAAATATTGGTTTAGTCCATTCTATAAAGTTGGACTGTTACCTTAATTAGTCCATTCTATCAAGTTGGACCGTTACCTTATTTAGCCCATTCCATAAAGTTTGGACTGTCATCTTATGTTGTTCATTCTATCAAATTTGGACTGTTTTTCCTTGTTCCATCCATTTTATCCGGTTTGGATTTAACTTGGTTTATTTCTGTTCTTTCAAGTTTGGTTTTAATCTAATTATGCTCATTCTTATTTGGATTTGTTTCCTGAAATTTATTTTTGTAGTTGCCTGTATGGATGTATTCTCGTCAGGTAAAAACCCATTCTGCGTTAGCGGTGTGCTCTCACGGCACTTTTATATGTTCCATATTATTTGAGTTATCTTACGTTGGTATTTTCAGACTGATCCAAGTGTTATTTATTTATAATGCTCGGACCAGACCGAGTATTTTTCCAAGGTTGTCTATGGTGTTTAAAGAGAAGCTGAAGATTCACCTATCACAGTATTTCATTTTTCACTGTATTATACAGTATCCCCATCAGCATTTGTAAGGTCCGGATTTAATAACTATCCAACCAATAAGGATTGTTTTTTACTCTAATATACTCTGTATTTTTGGAGAGACAGTTGTTGGAAATTCAGATTATGGATCTTAAGGCTGGATTAACACTAAAGGGGGGATGAATAGTGTTTAATGGATTTTGGGAATTTTTGAAATCTTTTGAATTAAACACAGATAGACGCAATTCACAAACATAGAGACAATCACAGAATCAAACACATATGAAATAGTAAATAAAAAGCAGTAAAGAAAAGAACCCACCGGAATTGTATACCTGTTCAGAGTTACCCTACATCCAGTCCCATATAATTTCTTGTATAGATTTCTTTTCAAATATAATGTCGATATTACAACCTCGATTTCAAGGCCACAAGATACACCCTCTTGTCTTCAAGTCTAGGGCAAACTCTCTTGATTTAATCAGGCTACAAGATCACCTAATTTATTTACGGGCTACAATCACACCCAACCGTTTCCAATATCGCTTTGATAGATAGAGTGACTCGATACACTTCTTTGATTACAATTGTTCCTATAACTCTAAATAGCATCGAGATTTTTGAGAAAAAGTGGCAGAGAATCAAACTACAGATGATAAAGTTTGATTTACTTAGGATTTCAGCAGAGTTTTGTTAAAATATAAGAGAATATTTAAGTGGAGAAGAATGAGTGAAGAAATGAAGAAAAACTTACTTAAAATTTATTGCGAACAACTGGTATTTATAGAAAAACAACAATCATGTCCATTCGTGAAAGGATATGACAAATAGACACTTCATTTGAAAATTAGAATTTGAAATTCTACAGCTACCATGTCTACATGTAGGAATGGGTATGTCGACATACCCTAGTGAATTTTGAAAATTGATTTTTGTTTTTAAAAGAGATTTTCTTTCTAAAACTTGTTAAAACAATTTTTGAAGTTTTTAAACCATTTTGAATACAATTTGAACTTATAAAAGAGATTTGAAAAGTAATCTTAAAAACATATAATCTATAATACAAAAGTAATATTAAAAACTTAGTATAGAATATATGTTTGAGATTTAAAGCTTATAATATTAAAACCAGGAGATTGTTTAAAAACATGAGATGGTTATGGATTCAAAATAAAAATAGTTTAAAGGTAAAATATTTAAAATGAGAGAGATACTTTTAAAAAGTTTTTGGAAAAATATTTAAAATAAATCATTTCGAAAATTTCATGGATTCCGTTCCACTAGAGAAGATCGTGGGTTCCATCCCACTAAAGAGGTCGTGGGTTCCATCTCATTATTAAAGCGAGAAGGTGGATTCCATTCCACTATTAAAATCCGAATAAAGACTTTAGTGCTATTATGAAGTTTTAACATAAATCTTGACACTATTACTTATCTTGATATCTTAAACTCTTGAACTCTTGAAATCTTGAACTCTTAACACTCATGAGTCGTCGGTCTTGATTTCTTCAATCTTGAATTCATCAGCCTTGAATCTCTATACTCAGTTTTGAATCTTTATACTGTACAGCCTTCATTCTTCAGCTCCTGCATATATATCCTGCATATACATATATCTAGACAAGGATATTAGTATTTATATTTTATAACAAGTCCTAAGGTTGTTGTCATCAAAACCATCATCTTAGGAACTAACAATCTCCCCCTTTTTGATGATGACAACCTTTGTTTATAAAATCTACTCCACAAAACTTTGATTCTACCATAACTCTTCCTTATTCCAATGAATCCCTTTTAATCCACTAACTCCCTAATATAAGCCTATCTAACCTATGTTTAATTCTCCCCCTTTGTCATTAATAAAAACTAAGCCTAAACTACATAACTGTCTCTAAATCTTTATACTATAGCAATGTATAGGATAGTAATACAATAGTAGAATATAAATGAGGTAGATAGTAATTGAAGTAAATGTGAGAGATATAAAAATTTCAAACATCATCAATCAATATATACATTATAGTTCTTACTACACCACACCATGTTCAATTACAAACCCTATTAAAATCAATCCAAACAGTTCAAATCAAATAAAACAAAAACAAACAATTCAAACCAAATCAAATAATTCAAATCAAATCAAAGTAAATCAAACCATACAAGTCAAATCAAACATTTCTTGGAACTTTAACCTATCCTTCTTCACCGAAGATAGGATCCGCCTTTATAGCATCCCATTCTTCATTATCCTTGTTCAGAGTTCCTTTTGGATTCGCTTCGAGTTCTTCTTTATTGAGGGCTGAAATCATCCATCAAATGGCATCGAAGTGCCTTTCTTATTCCTTTATCATCTGCATTTGGCTTAATTCTAAGTGTCATTGATTACGAAGGATAAAAGTAAGTATGTTCTTGAAAGATTTAATTCTAAGTTTCTTCAAGATTCTCACTTAGATTATGAATAGAAGAGGCCATTATCTGATAAAAAATGAAGAAATTCAATGGAAATAAGGAGAGTTGGAAAGTATGAATTTTTCTGGAAGAAACAGGTATTTATAGGGTTAGAAAGTCATTTGAAATGAATAGACACAAGGTAGTTATGTCAATTTCAATTTCAAAATAAAAACCACTTTCTGGCCGTTACATGTCAACATAAGGGGTAGACGGTGTCGACATGCCCTTGTTGATTTTGACAGTTGCTTTATTTCTTTATATTATGTACAAGTCTATATATATAAACTTATACAATATAAAAGCAAGCATTTCAGAGATATTTTAGAGCTAGTGAACAGAAATAAACGATTCTCAATGATAAATTTTAGTTAACATTACATAAACAATACATAACATAAACTAATCGAAAGATACAAACTAATATAACATGAAATGAAAACTAGAATTTGATAGAGGATGATGAAGATGATGATAATCCAAGTTTGCGAATCATTTTCCCAAAGAACTTTTTCATTTTGGTGAAATTTTTTTCCAACTTTTTACCAACGGATCTTTTGGGAATCCGTTGATTTTCCATGATGATCTTTTGGTTTTTGAGAAGTGTCTAGTTGGGTGGATTGTTAGGAGTGATAGTGTATTCAATACTTTCCAATGATGTCTCTTCCTCCTCCTCTCCTTCTTCAATCTCCATCGCCTCCCCTTCCTCCTCCTCCTCCTCTTCTTCTTCCATTTCTTCATGATCCAACCTTTTATCTTTTTCGGTAAGTGTTTCATATGGTTGAAACATAAGTGAGATTTTCATGAGAGAGGTATTTACATGGTTAAACACTTTTTGAGAAATAAACTCCACTCTCTTATAATCAACTCCAAAATAGTTAAAACTTCGAGTAAGAAAAATTCCATGATACAAAGTGTTTTCTCCTAAAGTAAAATTTTTGGGACGAAGTTCATCCAAGATTACTTGCACCCAATTAATGTCATAGTGCCCATAAATAGCAAAAAGAGTATTAAAAACTTTTAAGGTCGGGTGATTGAAATTTCCCGATCTTGGAGTTATGGTATGTTGCAAAAGAAGGTTAACAATTCTTGCTTTAGGATGGAAATTTCGATTTATAAATTCAAAGTTATCATCTCCTTCAAAAATGTGATGAAACATCTCATGATCATGTTCATCAATTTGAAAATCAGAAAGATTCATTACTATATACTTACAAACCAAAATCTTTTTCCAAAATCTCACTATCTAAAACAATTCGTGTTCCTTTAATACTACTCCAAACTTCCCCTTCATTGCCATCATAAAAACCACGATTAAAATTTGCATAAAACATTTAACAAGATTAGGATAACAAACGAAATTATTTTGAGAACCATCAATTAAACTAAGAATTCGATTCTCTTCAAAAAGAACATTAAGTTCAAATGAAGAAAAATCACTAAGGATAGCAAATATTCTCATATGGACTTTTCCAAAGTTTGCATAGCTTATGTAAGCTTTGATAGCTTCCGTGTCATTGTAGAGGAATTCTTTGATGGCTTTGGACAGCTTAATTGTAAAGGGAGTGTTTGAGGAGGCCATTTTGAAGAGATTAGTGAGCTTGAGAGTTTGAAAGAAAGTTCGAATTTTGAAATGAAAGTGAAAAGATAGGATAAAGTTAAGGAGATAAATAGATATTCAATAGTCATGTTCTCTGTTCAAGAGACACATTTTCAGAGCTTTAGATGGTGAAAAGGTGGAGGGAAATTCAAAGCTTTGAATTCAAATTGGAATTTCAAAATTCTGGTAGGGATGTCGACATAAGGGGTAGGGCCATGTCAACATGGGTCCTATAATACATGTGTCTAATTTTTTCTAATTTGTTTAATGTGTATATATATATATATATATATATCCTTTAATCTAATTTATATTTTATCTAAAATATATAAATATAATAACATTTTAGTATTAATATTTTAATATTAAAAATATTATTAAAAAATATTATTTTGAAAATCAAAATTTTAAATTCGAACAATAAGCAATTTCAAAACATGCAAACAAACATTTAAGCAAACAATTTCAACCAATATAATTTAAATGCGTACCTATTTTTAGATCCATATTCCCGAGATCATCAAATTCATGAATAGCTGTAAAGCACATATTTGAATTTTCTGTCTTCTGATCTTCATCACTGGAGGACGAGTCTGAATCGTCAAGTGTAGCAGTATACGCTCTCTTCCTTTTCTTTGACGAATCATTACTTGGAGGAAATATTTGCTTATCCGGATGCGAACAATCTCTTTTTAAGTGGCCTGGCTCATCACAATTGTAGCATGTAACGTTATTGAGAGTCTCGTTATTATTTCTAGAATTCTTGTGATTATTTCTCTTGTAGTTGTTCATCTTTTTGTATTTCAGAAACTTTCTAAAATTTCTTGTCATCAAGGCTATTTCTTCATCGTCGTCACAATTTGAGTGTGAACCATCTGTTATTGCATTGAACGCTATTGACTTCTTTTCTGAGGCCTTTCTTTCTCTTCTCCCTTGCGTTTGTACTTCAAAAGACATCAAATTCCCAATTAATTCTTCAATTTTCAGTGTATTGATATCATTAGCCTCTTCAATTGCTAGTGTCTTCTGATCCCATTCCACAGTGAGTGAATTCAGAATTTTTCTAACTTGATCTTCTTTAGAGAAATTCATTCCTAATGCAATTAGTGAGTGCACAATATCTTGAAACCGACTGTACATGTCTGAAATGGACTCATTTGGATTCATCTTGAATAATTGAAACTGATTGGTCAAGATGAATATTTTGGTCTGTTTAACTTTGCTTGTTCCTTCATGACTAACTTGCAAAGTTTTCTAGATTTCATATGCAGATTTGCAGACAGATACTCTATTAAACTCATCCCTATCAAGTGAACAAAATAGAATATTCATGGCTTTGGAATTGTTTTGTGCAACAGTCTTTTTCTCAGCGGTCCACTGTGAAAAGTTTGTTGTGGGTTCAATGTACCCAGTTTTTGTGATATTCTAAGTGTAAAATCCTATTGATTGTAAATATATTTTCATCCTATATGCCCAATATGCATAGTTACTGCCATTAAAAGTGGTGTTCTAGAAGTAGAGTGACCTTCTACAAATGAACTAGTGATAGTGTTGGCATTACTAGTGATTGGCAGCCATTTGAAAACTTTTCAAAAATTAGATTATGAAAACTTTGTAAACCAATGCTCTGATACCAAATGGTGGAAATGCAGATTACAGATCTGAAGGCTGGATTAACTCTAGAGGGGGAATAGTGTTTAATGGATTTTATAGAATTTTTGAAATCTTTTGAAATTAAACATAGACAGATGCAATTCACAAACACAGAGACAATCACAGAATCAGACACAGATGCAAATAGTAAATAAAAAGCAGTAAAGGAAAGAACACACCAGGACTTTGTATTGGTTTGGAGTTACCCTACATCCAGTCCTATACAATTTCTTGTGCAAATTTCTTTTCAAATATAATGTCGATATTACAACCTCGATTTCAAGGCCACAAGATACACCCTTCTGTCTTCAAGTCCAGGGAAAACTCTCTTGATTAATCTGGCTACAAGATCACCTAATTAGTTTACAGGCTACAATCACACCCAATTAGGGCTGTCAATTTCCTACACGACCCGAAACCCGCACGGAAATTAGCAGGTTAACCCGACCCATTTAATTGGCGGGTCATTTTCGGGTCAACCCGAATTTGACCCATTTATAAACGGGTGGGTTTCGGGTTGACCCGCTAACCCGAAACTGACCCGTTAACAACCCGTTTATACAGTATATAGGTTGAGCTGACCCGTTTACGACCCGCTCCGACCAGTTTATGACCCGTTTGTACCTTATACGGGTAATACGGGTTGACCCGACCCGTTTACGACCCGTTCCGACCCATTTACGACCCAATTATACCTTATACGGGTTGACTCGACCCGTTTACGACCCGTTTACACCTTATATGGGTTGACCTGACCCATTTACGACCCGACCCGACCCGACCCGACCCGTTTATAATCGAGTTACATGGGTTGGGTCGGGTCAACCCGTTTATAAACGGGTCGGGTTCAGGTTGAGCTTTTTCGACCCGTTTAATAAACGGGTTGACCCGACCCATTTAAAATCAACCCGAACCCGACTTGACCCAGCCCAAACCCGACCCGACCCATTGACAGCCCTACACCCAATTGATATTAACCAATAGAAAACTATCGAGTGAGTTGTTTCATTGTTACCCAATAACTATAAGTACGTAACCACTAGGTGCCTCCAACAGCCAGGAGTAATGCACTGCCCAACATTTGGAGAGCGTTACATTCTCTAGTCTCAACGAATACATCAATATCTAGTCTCGATGCATCCTGACTGGGAACATTTGAAACAGTACGTTTATTTATTTTTTGATAAATTACTCACGGTTACAACACTTTGTAACTTCTGTCACAAAACATACCATTTATGGATTTTCTATTAAATATACTTTTAATAAAGTTAATTAATTTATATAAAAAAACTATATCAAGTATATATTAAAAAGAAAATACCTTTGATTTTAAACAATATTGGTTGTTGAGTTAGATATATGTAAAAAATTACATAATTGCCCCTAGAGCATACCCCTAACTCTATTAGGACTGGCTATAGAAGAACCGAGTAGTGGTGGATAATAAGAGGCCATTGGTGTCTATAGGGATGGATGATGGGTGTAGGTTGGAGATAGGCTGCCTACTTGACGTTGAGCTGACAGTTAGCTTTCTGTACTCGCTCGAGATCCCACATGACAAGTTATCATCTATGCCTATAGCGAGAGAGTATTTGGACATATTCAAGGAGGTGTCCAGATTACCATTACACATTGAGATAGAGTTTCATATAGATTTGGTGAAGGACGTCGCACTGATTGTTATGCCACTGAGGCGTATGGTGCTGAAAGAGTAGAATGAACTAGAGGTGTAAGTGAATGACCTATTGCGACGAGAGTTCATCCAACGGAGTATATATATGTCGGGAGCACCTGTGGTGTTTGCCACTAAGGCGGACGGCTCTTTGACATTGTGCGTAGATCACCATGAGCTAAATAAAGGGATGAAGACAAACAAGTATCCGCTTCGTCATATTGATGACTTGTTCGATTAGCTCCATAATGCTAGGGTGTTTTCTTTGTTTGACCTTGTGATGGGTTTCATCAACAGCGAGTGGCAAAGGAGATTGTGCCGATTACAATGTTTCGCAAACCGTCCAAATTCTATGAGTGGTAGGTCATGTCGTTCGGGCTAACCAATGCATCTACATACTTTGTTGATCGTATGAACCGTGTTTTCAGGAATCAGCTAAATAAGTTTGTATTTATATTCGTGGATGATCTTCTTGTTTATTTGAGGATGGAAGAAGAACATAAGGAGAATTTGAGGATTATGCTCAAGATGTTGAGGAAGCACGATTAAAGGCAAAGTTTTTGAAGTGTCACATCAAGTGGAGGAAAAAGTTATTTTTAGGCCATGTTGTTTTTGAGCAGGGTGTTGGTGTAGATCCTACGAAGGTGCAGCAGTATGGGACTAGGAATGACCTAAGACCTCTACAAACGTGAGAAGTTTCCTTAGACTAGCGGGATACTATAAACGTTTTATCCAGGCCTTCCCTAAGGCAGCAGCGCCGTTAACCAATTTGACGAAGAAGAATTGGACTTTTATTTGGGATGTGAGGTGTGAGCCCGTGTTCATGAATTTGAAGGAGTGGTCGATGAATGCACTGGTGTTAGTCATTTCGAGCGGGAATGAAGAGCTGACAGTATACACAAACTCCTATGGTACTGTACTAGGTGCAATATTGATGTAGAGGGGAAATTTTGTCACCTATGCTAGTCGAACAGTTGAAACCACGCAGAAAGAAGTATCCAACTCACTATTTGGAATTGGCAGCAGCAGTATTTGCTTTGAATATACGGGGAAATTATTTTCTTGGAGACGGTTTCGAGTTGTATATGGACCATAAATGTTAAAGTATCACTTCTCCCATAAGGATCTTAACATTCGTCAGCATCGATGGTTAGAGTTCCTTACCTCCTACGACTTTGGCATGTCATGTATGCCTAGTGAGGGAAATGCGGTTGCTAATGCATTGAGTAAAAGACATGTCGGGTTGGGAGTGATGTAAGCAGTTGGAGTTTATCACTAATTAGATTTTAGACCTCAATGTGAGCTAGAGCCGAAAGTGTTGGCTACAGGCTCAAACGTGACAATTGACTCCATAAGGATATGAGATTGTTTGTTCCTGATGTGTAACAACCCGTATATTTGGACCATTTAAATTGACAATAATCCTAACATGTCAACTTAAATAATACAAAACACGAATCATTATGGGATTATAAATACATAAATGTAAATGAGAATCAATACAACATCACAGTCACGGAACAGTCACAGAATAATGCAGCGGAAATACATCGTCATAATAGCAGTTCATGATGCTACTACATATATTACAACAGTGTCTAAACAAAAGGTGACTGAAAAGAAATATATAAATGTCCAACAGACATGGACATCAAAATAGACCGATAAAGATAAATGCTAAGTCTTCAGCATCTTCAACCAACCTTGATCAGCAAACTGGATAGCTTCAGACTGACCCGAGCATATACAAAAAGAAACACTCGAGTCAGGACTCAAAATCTTATACAGGATAATAAAGTGCAGGAAATAAAGTCCATAACTCAAAGATGAATAAAATAACATCTCTAAGGATCCGATAAACTATCTATATATACAATAGAATACGGTATGTAGGTAATGTCTAATCAATAAAATAGAATATTAAAGTAGCGTTAAGGCGTTACCATAATTCCCCTTAACACATTTTATATTCCCAAAAGCATATACAAGACCGTGGTTTCCCCAAAACCGGAAGTCACCAGAGGGCAATCCATATACTCAAGGTACAAATCAAAACGTAGTGGTCGCGAATAGGATAATAAGTATGACAAGGTACATGAGGCAATACCAACTAGGATACTAGTAGTTGCGTGATCCGGACTGATGTTGAGCATAGTAGCTACTATCTCAACACCGCTAAACAACACTCCCAAATCAAGGGTGCACCCAAATCGAATCACAAAAGTAATAGATATGGTATCGAAGAAGCATGTCCGCTAGAGGTGGCGATCCTCAATGTCCCGGCGCGGCTCCTGTTTTAGTCATGTCAGGGGTCATCCAATATCGTTCTCTTTCTTCAGTCAACGCGTTCACCAAACCATCCACTTCATTCTGGATCAACACTTCACGCATAATAGTTATTAAAGTGGTTTTCGGCATCGACAGAGAGTATGTCCATTCCCGATCCCGGTCTCTTTAATAACTACGTATTTATTACCCGATGGTCGGTTAAATTGACGCTTAAACAAATCAAAGTCCAAAGGTCAAGGTGCAAATTTGACTTCCAAAATTTGACATTTTACGATTCAATTTAATTTTAGATATTTTAAACATGTTTCCGAATGCAATTTTTGGTTCAAACATTTGAGTTACAATTTAAAATTTAGTATTCAAGTTCGATTTAATAAAGTCTAAGGTCGCTTATTAAATTTAGTTCAAAATCAACGAATTCAATTTAATGGTGAACTTAGTTAAATCATTAAATCAAGTTCAATTCATGTCACTTCATGATTTCATCCATTGTTATCATAAATTTGATTAAATTAACTTTATTAACTAAATTCTCCTTTTTCAAAACTTCATTTGTTTTATTTACCGATTCAATTAAATTTCTAACCAAAGAAGTCCATTTCCATTTACAATGTCCTGATTTGGTTAATGCGTTAAATTTAAAATCATTTAAATTTGAATTATCCCTAATTTAAATTCATTAAATTAGTAAGTCAAAATTTCCTAAATCTCAATTTAACTTATAACAAGTTCAAATCTATTTAATTAAAGCCTGAGTTTAAAACTAGAGCTAACAAATCTTTAAATTATTAAATTCTAAAACTTACTTGCTCCTAAATCTTATTTCAATTAAATTTTCAATTCATTTTATCCAATTGGGTAAGTTTATTAATCCGTTTCAATTTTTAAATCCATTGATTTATTTCAACTTAAATCCCTTAAGTTCGTTATTTTAAATTTCCCAACAAATTGTTAAGTTCATTCCTTAATTTAAAATATATTTCGATTTCGAAAGTGGTTTCGTTGACCAATCGGGTTTCTTATTTTTATTTTCTATCCTAGGCCAAGTTGTTTAAATGGGGTATTTATCATTTCAACCCAATATCATTCAATATAAAACAAAGCATTGCAAAGAGAACTTGCAGTGTGAAACTGGGATGGTGTCAAAGTAAATAAACAAGCAATAGCAACCATACATAACAATTTAACAGTTTATTAAATAATCCCGAAATAATCGTATTAACTTACATTTGTTATTTATGCAAATTAATATAATTATTCCTAGAATCCACACTATTGTTTCATGCGGATTAAAGATTATCATGGTTTCCACTTGGTGTCTATTATCAAATTACTATATCAATCATACATTAAATGGTTCAAAGTGTAGTTAACGCTATTTCTACGCGACGATTTATTTACATTTGAAGGGGTCAAGTTCAACATATATAATCCATTTTATATTGTTGACTATCCTATATCAATTTCAATTTCATATTAAAGTTCACTTATATTAACAACCACATTCAACATCACATAATAATTTTAGTGTCACAACTAATTGTCGTAAACTAGCAATATTCAAATTTAACTTGCATAGCGATTTAAATTTTTATTTCAACAATTCCAACAATCAACAATTAACATCCAAATTAATATAAACAACAATTATCACTTGATTATCATAGCATAACAGATTGAGTCGTGAATGAAATATTCACCTTGCGTGGTTGAAGAAGATGATGGCGAAGCACGAAGACGAATAGATAAATAGGCCCTAACAAGCACGACGCAAAATGAACACAACTGCAATCAACAAATAATTAATCAATAATTCGCTTATTGCAATATATATATTGATTGAATATATATATAAACCATACCAAACAACGGAGCAAGATAGATTCGACAAGCGGGATGGAAATAGCCTATGTTTCCGGATCAATAGCGGGGGCTGGAATAAAACGCAGCAAAACGTTGTTTGAGAGCATATCTAACTGATTCTGCAAAACTTGTACTATATATAACAACTCAAACATGGACACTTATATCTTAATATAAACATGTTTCAACATAACTGCTTTTATATTATTTTTTCAAAACCTGTAGCTTTATATATAAATCTTTCAGAACCCGTAGCTTCATCAACTACCTAGGCACCAATATATTCATATACGACTGTACTGTTTCCTCTAAACCCATGCTTCTTTGTTCTTTAACTCATACATAATACAACTCATATAAAAAGTTTATAAAGTTTATATTGACACATAAAACTTATAACTTGTACTTTATTAACTATACAACTTGTATGCAACTGTACAAACTTTGCAAACCAGCTTTTATGTTTATAACTTGCACTTGTACTTTATTAACTATACAACTTATAACCAGCTTTTATGTTTATAAAATTTAAAACTTATGTTTATAACAAACTATACAGAATCGTAACTTCATAGCTGAAACATAGATATAAAAATGAATATATGTATACAAAGTTTATAAGCCACTGATTGTGTGAAAACCATATATAACTATACTTTATATAAAATCTTTATACTGTATATAACTAAACTATTTACTGTTTCACATATAAAAGCGGCAGTGCAGTGGGAAGTCTACTGAGCCAAGGCTGGGGTCTGGGATGGTGATGGCAGTCGGGTTTTGCGGCGATGTCGACTAGCTGGTAGCGGGTTGGGTGTTTGGAGCGGCAGGCGAGGCGGGTGGAGCTGCATGGTGTGGCCGCATGGGAAAGAGGAGGTGCTAGGCAGTGGCGGGGCGCATGCGGAGGGGAGTGGTCGTGGCTGCGGCGGTTGCAGTGGAGTGGTAGAGGCGGTGGGTAGGGGCGGCTGATGGGGCGTGACTGCATGGGCGGGCCGTGTGGTGTGGGAGGATGGCAGGAGGCGGGCTGGTGGAAGGCGGAGCTTTGGACATGGCGTGGGTGCAGTGGGGCTCGCATGGGGTTGGTAGGGGCGGAGGCCGGTGAGATAGGTGAGGCGGGCTGATGGCAGTGAGGGGCGGAGCAGCATGAGGTGGTTGGTGACTGGGTGTGGTGAAGTGGGCCAGTGGGTGTGGAGGTAGAGGTGGGGTCGGCGGTGCGTAGTGGGGCAGAGCTACTGGGGAAAGCAGAGGGGAGGTGGGCTAGGCGGTGGCGCTGGTGGTGGAAGGGGTGGCCGGTAGGAGGGGGTGAGCCGGTAGTGGAGGGGTTTGAAGTTTTTAAAAAATAAAAAAAAATGCGCAAGAGATTGGAAGCATGTTTTCAGTTTTTGTAGAGAAAAATAAAAAATGTTATGTAAACGTGAACAAAGGAAAACAGAGGGAGGGAGTACAGGAAGAAAAACAAAGAAAATGTGAAGCGAAGAAGAAGAGGAGGAAGGAGAGAAAGAAAAAAAAGAAATAGAGGAGCAAAAGTTACGTACCCAGTTTCTCTGAGGCAAAGTGAACTGATGCAGAGCAATAAATGAATGAGCTGGTGTACAGTGTAATAAATAAAGAGGGATATATACACAGGATTCAGAGTGTG
The DNA here is from genome assembly GCA_030765085.1 of Allium cepa. NCBI lineage: Eukaryota > Viridiplantae > Streptophyta > Magnoliopsida > Asparagales > Amaryllidaceae > Allium > Allium cepa. Next base: position 623,959,531 of record CM060942.1, read on the forward strand.
CATACGTCAGTGCAATGATGATTTTCAAAATGGTGGCTATTTGAGTTCCCAAGGCAGCTGAAGGCTCTAAAATTTTAAATGTTGAAATGTTGGGTACCAGTTTGCGCTGCGTAACGGATCGGTGTGCGCTCTGTTAACAATTATAATTTGCAACGCCGAACTCCGATTGACACATATAAATATACCATTTTAATCAGCGCGTCGAGGCGGACACAACGGTATGAAGATATTGATGGTTTGACACCGTTTGAGAAGTGGTTACTCTTATTTAACCATTTGCACGAGCGAATATTTTACTAGCAACTAAAAGCGAAATTTGATGAAACGAAATGCGCCGTCAAGTTCATAATATTTTTTTATGCAACATCGAGAAAAATATTTGAGTTCGGACGATAGAAAATTTTCACATAAGATTTAAACCAAAATGTAAATGCGACGAGCGTAATTTACTTCAATATTTTTCAACGAAATTTGGCGTACGCCTATGTCTATCTAGACGCATTCCAAATGTAAAGTTTGGATGGCAACAGATGTTATTTGTGGAAATTCGAATTTTTACATAAAATAAGCGGTTTTAAAATTTTAAACTGGGTCCAGATTTTCAGGGTCGTTACATTCTCCCCTACTCAAAACTTTTCGTCCTCGAAAAGGAACAAAGTAAAGAGTGGAAGAACTATAAAAGAGGTACGATAGATATAGAATAGATTATCGAATAAAGTAAAGAATATAGAATGGAATTTAACTTCAACAAACAATTCTGGATTAGAATCTCGGATACTCTCCTCGGTTTCCCAAGTACAATCACGATCATCGGGGCTCCATTGGACTTTTACTAGGCTAACAGACTTCCTTCTAAGCTGCTTCGTATCCCTATCAATGATACGAAGTGGTCTCCTCTCTATAGTCAAATCCGGCTCAATATCTACCTCATCTAACTGAGCAATAGGAATGGTCATGGATGGGTCATGTACAACCTTCCGAAGATGTGAAACATGAAATACGTTGTGCACGCCCTCAAATTTCTCCGGCAGTGCAACCCTGTAGGCTAGTGTACCAATCCTCTCAGTGATAGTGAATGGTCCAACAAATCTAGGAGCGAGCTTCCCTCTACGACCAAATCGAATAACATTCTTCAAAGGTGATACCTTAAGAAATACCTCATCTCCAACCTGAAATTTTAACTCTCTTCTACGCCTATCGGCATAGCTCTTCTGCCTATCCTGTGCGGTCTGCATCTTCCTTCTGATCTCATTGACCTTCTCGGATGCTTCCATAATCATATCCGGGCCAAGAACTAACCGATCACCAGGCTCAATCCAACAAGCTAGCGATTTGCATGGCCGTCCATATAAAGCTTCGAACGGTGTCATATCGATACTCGCCTGATTATAAAGATAGTTATATTTCAATTCAAATTTTTACTTATTCAAATTGGAAATTTTGGATTACCTGATAGCTGTTATTATAAGTGAATTCAACCAAATGAAGGTGGTCTTCCCAAGATCCACCGAAATCAATAATACAAGCTCGGAGCAGATCTTCCAAAATCTGATTTACCCTCTCAGTTTGGCCATCTTTTTGAGGATGATAAGTCGTGCTCAGATTCAGTTTAGTGCCCAAGACGTCCTGAAATGCCTTCTAGAATTTACTAGTGAATAAAGGATCTCTATCGCATACAATACTAGATGGAACTCCATGAAGTCTGACAATCTCTCTCATATAAATCTCGGCCAAACTCGAAGCAGTACGAGTGGTCTTAACAGGAATAAAGTGAGCAGATTTTGTCAACCTATCAACAATCACCCATATACTCTCGTTCCCTTTTCTGGTCCTCGGTAATCCGTCAACGAAGTCCATAGAAATTTGGTCCCATTTCCAACACGGAATCTCTAGGGGTTGAAGTAATCCTGCCGTCTTCCGGTGATCGGCCTTGACTTGCTGGCAAGTGGTGCATCTACTGACATATATGGAAATATCTCTCTTCATCCCACTCCACCAATATAAACGCTTCATATTTCGATACATCTTGGTGACACCAGGATGAAATGAAAGTGATGACTGATGGTTCTCTTTAAGCACTTCTTGTCTCAATCCATCAACATTAGGAACACAAATACATTTGTCAATCTTCAGAACTCCATTACCATCTATCTGTGCTTCCACTTTACCGTCAGCATTTCCAACTCTACCAAGAACTAACTCCTTCATGCGATAGAGCAAGGTGTCCTCATATTGCTTAGCTTTGATGCGATCCATAAGAGATGGGGAGATAACAAGCTGAAATAGCATGCCTTCTACAAGATTACAACAAGACAATGCTTTGCTACGGCTCAAAGCATCAGCTACAACATTTGCTTTTCCAGGAGTATAATTGATGTCGAGATCATATGCAGCTAAGAATTCGAGCCATCGGACTTGTCTCTGATTCAAGTCCTTCTGAGAGAAAATATACCGCAAGGACTTATGATCTGTGAATAATTCAAATTTTGTCCCCAAAAGATGGTGCCTCCATAGTTTCAAAGCGAATACAACTGCAAGAAGCTCTAAATCATGGGTTGCATAGTTTACTTCATGAGTCTTCAACTGACGACCCGCATAAGCAATAACCTTTCCATTTTGCATAAGGACAGCGCCTAGACCTTCTCGACAAGCATCGGTATAGACAGTTAATCCTTCACTCCCGTCAATTACCGCAAGAACTGGGGCTGAAGTTAACTTACGCTTCAACTCATTAAAAGCTGATTCACACTTCTCACTCCAAATAAACTTGACATCCTTTCGAGTTAAAGCAGTGAGTGGGGCAGAAATCTGGGCAAAGCGCTCAATGAATCTGCGATAATAACCGGCTAGGCCCAAGAAGCTTCGGATATCAGTAGGAGTTTTGGGAGTCTCCCAATCCTATAGATAAGTTTTCAAATTAGAAAGGAACACGATGGATCGAATAGAAATAACGAATAGGATAGAACTTACATTGATTACGGCGATCTTAGTTGGATCGACCGAAATCCAGTTTTCAGAAACAATATGGCCAAGGAATCGTACTTCGTCTCGCCAGAAGTGGCATTTCGAAAACTTGGCTTTAAGCTGATGATTTCGGAGAGTTCCCAGAACATAAGCAAGATGTGTTTCATGCTCTTTCTCATCCTTGGAGAAGACGAGAATATCATCAATGAAGACAAGAACAAACTTGTTAAGGACATCACGAAAGACTCTATTCATTAAGTCGACGAAATAAGTAGGTGCGTTGGTCAAACCAAATGGCATAACCAACCATTCATAGAATCCATTCTCGGTACGGAAAGCTGTTTTATGAATACTATCTTCTGCTACTCTAAGTTGGTGGAACCCAGTGGCTAGATCAAGTTGTGAGAAAACTTTAGCTCCATGGAGCTGATCGAATAAATCATTGATGCGAGGCATCGGATAGCAGTTCTTGAGAGTGCGCTTGTTTAATTCTCGGTAATCAACACACATGCGAAGAGATCCATCAGACTTGGTGACAAATACGACTGCGGCGCCCCATTCAGAACAACTTCTCCTGATCAAACCCTTAGCAAATAGATCATCAATTTGGGTTTTAAGTTTAGCTTTTTCTTTAGGAGCCATCCTTCTGTGAGGGAGAACTACGGGAGTAGCTCCGGGAATAAGGTCAATGCGGAAATCGATCTCTCGTTTTGGCGGTAGAGAGTCGACCTCTCCAAATACATCGGGAAATTTATGAACGATAGAAGTAGTACTAAGGTCATCAGGGTGAGCATCAAGAGAGAATATGAAGCTTCCGGCATATTTCTGAGGTGATTTGCATTCGATGACAAGTGGTAGACCCTTGTCATTGACTAGAGAAACAGATCGAGCTTTGCAAGAAATAATAGCATCGAATTTTCTTAACCAATCAGCGCCAAATAAGATGTCAAATGCTTCGAAGCCGAGCACATAAAAATCCCAAGTGAATCGGTATCTTCCATACAAAAGCACAACCTCTTTACAAATTCTACTACGGTTGGCAAGTCCTCCAATGGGGTTGGAGATGCATAAGGAAGTAGTAGCAAGAGTTGGTTCTAATTTGAGCTTATTACAAAGATCAATAGATATGAAGCTATGAGATGCACCAGTATCGAATAATACCCGAACAGGTAAATTATGAAATGTAAAAGTACTTCGTAAGGTACCTCGGTCATCCTGAGCAGGTGGTGGAGGTGGTGCAGGAGTGGTGACAGCATATACTCCTGATGGTGTGCCTTTCTTCCTCAATGGGCAATCTCTCTTGAAGTGACCTGGCTGGAGGCAGACATGGCATAAATCATTCCTCATCTGAGGAGGTGGTGGAATAGCAGCTCCGGTTGATGGACAACTATTAGCATAGCGGCCCTTCTTATCGCATTTGAAGCAAGTGATCTTAGCAAGGTCGATTGGGCTTTTCTGGGCATATCCTAGTCCTGTAGTCTTTTGCCAAGCTTTCTTTTGCTGATCGAAGTTCATCTTCCTCTTTCCGAGCTGGCTGGAAGAGGGCTGAGTAGGAGGGGCTCTGGCAGTGGGTCCCCTTGGCTTTGCCTCATATCGAAGAGCATAGTCGACAAGCTCTGTGAAGGCGCAGTGAGTGTGGCCAGTAAGCAAGTCATAATACTCTGGTCTAGCTCCCATAATGAACTTCTCGTTCTTTAGAAGTGGTGTATCGATCAATCCCGGGCCAAACTTGGAGAGTTCGTTGAATTTCCTCTCGTACTCAGAAATAGTCATACTGCCTTGCTTAAGATCCATAAAAGCTCTATAAAGTTGGGTTTTCCCAGCAGAGGGCATCCACTGTGCCGAGAAAGTATCCCTAATCAAAGATAGACTAGGTGAGTAACCTTTTAAAGATTGAAAGAAGAAATTAGACTACGAAATCCAAATAAACTTATACCTAAACTGGGCCCAAGTGATGGTGTTCTCCTCGATACGGGAAGTAACCGATTCCCACCAATCTTGCGCGGCATCCTGAAGTTGCCACGCAGCAAGCTGACGTTTCTGAGCATCAGTGATCTCTAATCCAGAAAATATCTTCTCTAAGCCTTTGAGCCATTGCTGAGCCTCGATAATACCCTCGGATCCAGAAAACTTAGTACCACCTAGCTGTGTATACTCCTTGCTAAGAGTGGTGAATTTGACTGGAGCTGGGACGGTAAGTGCAGCCTGGGCAGGACCATGGCCTCTTCCTCCCCTATTGTTTCTTCCAGTGCTCATCCTGAAATATCGAAAGAGATTTAGAACCAAGGATAGAAAATCATACAGCTTGAAGAAAATCTAATGAACGAATCAAAGAAGTTTGAATTTTTAAAGGATCGGGATATTGAATCGATTCTCCTCATTCTAGGGTATTGCTACCCTATCTCTAATGAGTTTATATAATCCCAAACTAAGGTTTTTAGCGAAACCAAAGCTCCGATACTAACTGTAACAACCCGTATATTTGGACCATTTAAATTGACAATAATCCTAACATGTCAACTTAAATAATACAAAACACGAATCATTATGGGATTATAAATACATAAATGTAAATGAGAATCAATACAACATCACAGTCACAGAATAATGCAGCAGAAATACATCGTCATAATAGCAGTTCATGAAGCTACTACATATAGTACAACAATGTCTAAACAAAAGGTGACTGAAAAGAAATACATAAAGAAATACATAAAGTGCAGGAAATAAAGTCCATAACTCAAAGATGAATAAAATAACATCTCTAAGGATCCGATAAACTATCTATATATACAATAGAATACGGTATGTAGGTAATGTCTAATCAATAAAATAGAATATTAAAGTAGCGTTAAGGCGTTACCATAATTCCCCTTAACACATTTTATATTCGCAAAAGCATATACAAGACCGTGGTTTCCCCAAAACCGGAAGTCACCAGAGGGCAATCCATATACTCAAGGTACAAATCAAAACGTAGTGGTCGCGAATAGGATAATCAGTATGACAAGGTACATGAGGCAATACCAACTAGGATACTAGTAGTTGCGTGATCCGGACTGATGTTGAGCATAGTAGCTACTATCTCAACACCGCTAAACAACACTCCCAAATCAAGGATGCACCCAAATCGAATCACAAAAGTAATAGATATGGTATCGAAGAAGCGTGTCCGCTAGAGGTGGCGATCCTCAACGGCCCAACGCGGCTCCTGTTTTAGTCATGTCAGGGGTCATCCAATATCGTTCTCTTTCTTCAGTCAACGCGTTCACCAAACCATCCACTTCATTCTGGATCAACACTTCGTGCATAATAGTTATTAAAGTGGTTTTCGGTATCGACAGAGAGTATGTCCATTCCCGATCCCGGTCTCTTTAATAACTACGTATTTATTACCCGATGGTCGGTTAAACTGACGCTTAAACAAATCAAAGTCCAAAGGTCACGGTGCAAATTTGACTTCCAAAATTTGACATTTTACGATTCAATTTAATTTTAGATATTTTAAACATGTTTCCGAATGCAATTTTTGGTTCAAACATTTGAGTTACAATTTAAAATTTAGTATTCAAGTTCGATTTAATAAAGTCTAAGGTCGCTTATTAAATTTAGTTCAAAATCAACGAATTCAATTTAATGGTGAACTTAGTTAAATCATTAAATCAAGTTCAATTCATGTCACTTCATGATTTCATCCATTGTTATCATAAATTTGATTAAATTAACTTTATTAACTAAATTCTCTTTTTTCAAAACTTCATTTGTTTTATTTACCGATTCAATTAAATTCCTAACCAAAGAAGTCCATTTCCATTTACAATGTCCTGATTTGGTTAATGCGTTAAATTTAAAATCATTTAAATTTGAATTATCCCTAATTTAAATTCATTAAATTAGTAAGTCAAAATTTCCTAAATCTCAATTTAACTTATAACAAGTTCAAATCTATTTAATTAAAGCCTGAGTTTAAAACTAGAGCTAACAAATCTTTAAATTATTAAATTCTAAAACTTACTTGCTCCTAAATCTTATTTCAATTAAATTTTCAATTCATTTTATCCAATTGGGTAAGTTTATTAATCCGTTTCAATTTTTAAATCCATTGATTTATTTCAACTTAAATCCCTTAAGTTCGTTATTTTAAATTTCCCAACAAATTGTTAAGTTCATTCCTTAATTTAAAATATATTTCGATTTCGAAAGTGGTTTTGTTGACCAATCGGGTTTCTTATTTTTATTTTCTATCCTAGGCCAAGTTGTTTAAATGGGGTATTTATCATTTCAACCCAATATCATTCAATATAAAACAAAGCATTGCAAAGGGAACTTGCAGTGTGAAACTGGGATGGTGTCAAAGTAAATAAACAAGCAATAGCAACCATACATAACAATTTAACAGTTTATTAAATAATCCCGAAATAATCGTATTAACTTACATTTGTTATTTATGCAAATTAATATAATTATTCCTAGAATCCACACTATCGTTTCATGCGGATTAAAGATTATCATGGTTTCCACTTGGTGTCTATTATCAAATTACTATATCAATCATACATTAAATGGTTCAAAGTGTAGTTAACGCTATTTCTACGCGACGATTTATTTACATTTGAAGGGGTCAAGTTCAACATATATAATCCATTTTATATTGTTGACCATCCTATATCAATTTCAATTTCATATTAAAGTTCACTTATATTAACAACCACATTCAACATCACATAATAATTTTAGTGTCACAACTAATTGTCGTAAACTAGCAATATTCAAATTTAACTTGCATAGCGATTTAAATTTTTATTTCAACAATTCTGTAGCGACCCGTAGATTTCATGGATTTAATTTGGTTAAATTAAGTTGTAATTAAATTTAGAAGAAAAATAAATTAAAAACCTACTTATAGTAATTCGAAGTTAATTCAAATGATTTTAAGTAGTGAAAAGAATTTTACCAGCGTATGAGTTGAATATGAGGAATTTGAGGAAATTATTAAACTAGTATAATGTAATAAACATTGTTAACAGTAAATGGAATATGATAATAAGAAAAATTGCAAGTTTGTATTTATGGGCGAAATAATATTGATAGGTAATAATTGTTGTAGAGAATAAATTACAAATGTATAAATTGTATAATGGTAACAACTATTGTTCGTTACCAATGCATTTAATTTATAGCGATTAAATAAGAAATAACTGAAAATTTTGAAGGAAAAATCAATAGAAAGGTTAACTACATGCATAAGATGGAAAGTTGAATAGAATTCTAATAAATGATAATAATGGAAAATATATACAATCAATGTAGGTAATTTGAAATTACAAATGATTAAACGTTTCTTGTGATAATGAATAAATAACGAAAGGAGTAAGCATATTTATTTAGAGTATTAATTACTATTGGGTAGAGATTTAAGTAACAACGTTTAATGCAATGTAAGTAATGACATTTTAAGTCGATAATAAGGAATTGGGAATCATATCTATGAAATGATAACGAGAATACAAGATGATAAATGCCAATTAAGGGTAATAATTAAGAAACTTAATGAAATCCCAATTTTATACAAAATAATTTAAAAGTCAGGTTTGGTTATAATTTGAACATAAGAAAATTGAATTTGTAGTATGAAAATATATGCAGAAATTGATTTTTGTGATAAAGGATTTTGTATGTGACAAAAAGGTAACGGTAATGTTATGGTAGGTTGCCTATTAATTTATTTAGATTGTTAGTTGGAACTGGAAATAAGTTTGTAATAAATGTAAATAAATGATACATTTATGTAACCAATGTAAATTTTACTTATAATATAGCAAAGGGTGGATTTAAGAAGTGAAATTGTAGAATTTGAAGCTAATTAATAATAGACATAGTAAAGATGGCAATCCAATCAAATGCGTAGGAATCAGATTTATTGGAAGGTAACCTAATTTATAAATAAATGGTAAGTATTAAGATATAATTCTATATAAATTGAAACTGATTGTAGATTTAGTGTAGTAACGTTAAGGCTAACTAAATTTGCTTTATAGATGGAATTAAAGTCAAGATGGATAGCTAACGAACTTAAAAATTTAATAAGTGAATTTATTTCAATCAGTGCAATAAAAGGATACGTAAATTTTTGATGTTAATAAAATGATTTTTTTTTTTTTGAATTGAAATAAGTATTATAATGGGCAAATTTAGTTACTTTAAGGTGAAACGGAAATTTTAACGCAATAGTTTGAATGCAATATTAAATTCATCTAATTTATAATAAAGATTCGTTAGATTTATTTAATAGAAATTTTGGGACATTTAATAGATAATTGCTGATGTTGAATGGAACAAAGGAATTGAATTTAACATGAATAGCATGAATAGCATGAATATTAATAAAAGAAATTATGTAATAATTGATTTATTTTAGCATTTATGAATGAAATAGGAATTTAGGTTTAAGCAAGTGATGAATAAGATGTTGTGCAATCCAAATTAATATAGTAATTGTGAGTAATAAGAGCTTATTTGAGATTCTAATTTTTTTATATATGTTTTACAATTTCAATATAAATGGAAATAGTAGCAATACAAAGAAAGGCAAAATTTTTGAATATAGTAGTTAAGAAAAGGCAAACAAATCCTTCCATCTAAATCCAATTTAAAATAAAGCTTAATTATTGCAGTGGTTAGAATTAAATATTATGCTAGTCGAATACTAACTAATTCATTGAAATACCTATTCATGAAAAACAATTGAAAGGTTTTATTTGGTTATAATTGGTAGATTTGAAATAAACGTAAAGTTATATTAATTGACGTAATAATACGCAGTAAACTATAAGGTCATAGTCAAAGTTAAATTTAAGTAAATTCTTGGAATTTACAATATCTGAATTTACCGTAATTGAATTCAAACACTGAAATTTATAAATTTATTTACTTGACATTGATATCTGGGTTTGTTTTATTTGTTGTAACTAAAGTGAAATTATAAAAATGATCAAATTTTCAATTTTAAAGTCAAAAATTTTAAAGATTGAATTTAATTAATTTATTTGCCTATTTATTTAATTAATATAAAAATAGCCATTTTGGGCACGGACTCGGATTTCGACGAAACCAGTTTCATCGGATCCGTAACGGTGAATTATAATAATATTTCAAGTTTCGTAGCGATCGGACTTGTCGTTTGATCATACGGACTTGAAACGCCTTGAAATTTACGCATTTTGAAAAAAATGTGAAATCTTGTTTTTTTAGCATAACTTCTTCATACGATCGAATTTGGTCGCGAAACTTTTTCCATCGCGTTCAGAATATTTTAAAACACCTGTTTGGATATATAGTTTTAACAAGTTCGACTCCGGAGGCATAGCGGGCTTTTTGGACCATGGTTTGTCACGCACGTTCGCGTATCCAGTCTAGCTACCCTACCTCTAGCCTATCTATAAATATACATCTATAAACCCTAGCTCCTTTCTTTGTACGTTCATTTCTTCACTCTTTTCTCTTCCCCAAATGTATACATCTCAGATCCAATTCCAGAGCCATCCACAGTTCAAAATCAAAAGTCAAAACTCAAAATTTTCAGAAAATTCCAGAAAAAATATATGTTGAAGTATTCGATACGCGTAATATACTGGTGAAATTCGTTTTTCAATTGGAGCTGTCGTTCATCCAGAATAAATTCAAACAGCCCCAAAACCGTTTATCATCGTCGCGCAAAACTTCGTCGGATCGAGATTCTGTTTCTGGGTTTTGGAGAGGGAACCGAGGGGATCGCATCTATGTAGTTTGTTTCGAGTTTCAACGGTTAGATCGTCGTAGATCTTCGATTTGGGTTCGAATATTGGAGGCGTGCGATAGGGGGGGGCTTCGGCCTGCAATTCGTTCTTGCGCGTGCTGTTGCGGTGACGTGTCACATTTATATAAAGGTGAGTGAAAAGTGTGTCGTTTTGTTTATTTTTAATTTTGATTTCAATCATCATTTTTCGCCATAACTTTATCATACGAAGTCGGATTCACACGAAATTTCTTTTGTTAGGATCGTAATTTAATTCCGGACTCGATGACGCTGGTTTGGACGAATTCTGAGACGGGCGAATTTTTGGGTTTAAATCGGGTTTGAATTCGATTTAAATTCAAAAGGTGAGTGTTTTGACCCACTCACAATTACTAGAAGCTTTTATGTTTGTTAAATAAATTTTAGAAATGAATAGAAATTTATTTATGAGCTTTTGGCATGTTATTTCATTTATATCTGTTGAATTGCATTTTTTGAATTTAACTGTTAATTTAATTGATTTATTGCGTGTTAATTGGCTGTTAGAAATTATTGTTTGCATATGAACTGCTAGTTAACAGTTATGTCAATTATCACTGAATATAAATTGTTAGATTAATAGTTGATAAATATAATTTGAAATAAAACTGACAATTATTACCTGTTGTATATTACCAAACATATATTGTTATTGATTGATATTGGTTGATGGTTGCGATTGGATGATGGATGTTGTTGATGGATGGATGTTTATTGCATATCATTAAATTGAAAATTATCATGCATATTTCATTTTTCGGGATTGTGGTTTGAAATGATATATAACCGCAAATTTTTATTTTTAAATTGCGGATTGAAATGATAAATATCCGTATCACTTGACCATAGGATAGAAAACTATATACAGGCACCGCGGTCTATATATAACTATTTTAATGTGATTTCTATGGTTTGGATTGAATACGGTCTATAAATCTTAAATTTATATTGTATAAATATTTTATTCCATATTTATATACCTATGAAGTTGGAATTTTGAAATAAAAGGAATATAAATTTCTTTATTGAAAATGGAAGAAATTTAGAAAATGGAGTTTGGTAAATTTATATCCTATGTTTAAATGTAAAGTTGGAAATTATAAGATATGATATTTGTAATTGGATTTTTCCAAAATAAATAGAAATGGATATTCTAGTATAATTTGAAGTGGAAAAATTCTATATATATATATATATATATATTACTAGAAATTGAAGTCTTATTAATTATGGATTTTATGTGAATGGTCAAGATTAATTAATAGAATATTGATTTTGAAAGGATAAAAAAATCCAACTTTAGTTGAAATATTAATGCTCAAAAATGGATATAAATATATATAAAATTGAAATGGTTTTGGGACTTCAAGTAATATTTTGGACTTTGGGTTTAACTTTAAAACAAGAAATATTTGGAAAGCCATGTAATTTATTCTTTATAAAGCAACAGTAAAGTTAAACCTTTTTAATTCGCATACCGTTGAATATCCAAACCATTTAGTTTTGAAAATAATGGTTTTAAAATACTATGGATTTTCGAAGAATTATGTTGAAAGTTACAAACAAAATATTGGTTACATGGGATATCAAATAATAAAAAGTGACATAATTTTTGGAAAGGAAAATTTTATTTGGGAAACGATATCATGGATTTGGGTTTTTATAAAATAACATGAAGATAAATTATTTGTGTTTTAAAGAAAAATGATATCGTAATATTATGGTTTTGAAAGGGACTATGTTCTGGTTTTAAAGTATAAACTATTTTAAATGACCGCGGTGTTATAATAACGATTGGTTGGCAAAGAGACCGGGATCGGATATGGACATACTCTCTGTCGATACCGAAAACCACTTTGACTAACCGTGTACGCGGTGGAGATTCCAGAATGAAGTAGGTGGTGGCGACGTTTCCTGTAAGGTAAATACGTGGACCCAACTCCCGTGAGTTGGCATAAGGTGGCTAAAACAGGAGCGATTCTCAGGCCAATGAGGTCATTCCTCTGATCGGACGCTCCTCTTCGATATTATAATTTGACTTGGATTTGATTCAGTGGCCACTTCTATATTTTGATTTTGGGGAGTTAGTCCGAGGTGGGCGGTAACTGCGGCTACGCGTTTCCACCAGCCTGGATAACAATTGGTATATCTACCCTGGCATTGCCTAGTTGTGCCGTGTCACCTACCATATCGCGCCTTGTACGAGTTTGGTTTTCTCCCGTAGCCCGTGTGGTATCCTCTAGTGGCTTCCCGATCAGGAGGGACTATGATATTGGACGGACTACTGGGACTATTACGTGTTAAGGTGGAAAATGTAAAGCCTTAACGCTATTTAAAAGTAAGTTTATTTTATAAATAGACACTATTATAATAGCGCAATATACTACATAGTAAATAGTTTAACGGATCCTTAGGAGATGTAAATCCCGAACATCTCTTGAGTTACTGTACTCATATTTATATTCTGTTTATTTAACTCACATAAGATATTCTAGTCTGACTCGGGTGTTTTTGTCTATTCAAATTCGCTCGGGTCAGTCCGAGCATTTCAGGATAGCAGATTTTAGCTTTGGAGGACGAAGACGAAGAATAAGTATTATGTTATATATAGTATTACACCACACTCTTTCTATTCCGCTGCATTGCTTGTATTGGTATGTGTAACTCTGGTATTTATTGTAAAAGAAGAATCGAGCTTTTGTAAACTGTTTATGAACTGTATATTTGTTATTATATTTTATCCTTCCGCTGTGAGATTCTGTTTTGTTTTTTTTATTTTTTCTCTGTTTTTCTTATTTACCCCATAACAATCCGCCCTTGCGTATGCTTTGAATTGGCACGTGTGTCGGTTTAAAGTGTGTAAAAAGACGGGATGTTACAGTTGGTATCAGAGCTTTGGTTTAACGATAAACCTTGGCTTTGTGGGGTTTGACTCTTTGTTAATAGGGTAGTAATATCCTATGGGAGTCACTGAGCGTATATATATGAGAGAGCGTACTTGTTAGTGTTATAAAAAGATTTTTATATTGTGTCAATCTGTTCCGCTTTGTATTTATAAATTCTGGTTGATGCATGGGACGCTATGTCATCAATAGGGATTTCTAAACACTTAATAGGACAGACCGACATAATATCCGTTTTAATATAGGTAAATGAAATAATTTTGCCTATTATATTTTCTATATATGAAAATAGTTTTATAAAGATATATATATTTGGTTGCTATAGATTGGGTGTTAGAAAATAAAAATATCTATAATAACTGAAGCTAAGTTGAAATTATGATAAATCAAATTGGAGATTTTAGAACTTAAGTCCGGGATTTTTCCAAATCTGCTTTCAAAGAATCTGTGAAATTTATTGATTTGGTTTATAAGTATTTTCTTATATAAATATTTCGTATAAATTGGAAGAATTGTTTTAAAGAAGATTTTGGAAAAGAATTAAATTCTGTACTTTCCTCTCTGTCACTGGAAAATAAATTCGGTGATGACGGCCGCATCATCGACTTTCATTTTCGAGTTTCGAAGGGGAAAGGCCACTGTAGTAAATTCTACTGCAGATTTATTTTGAAATTTTCTAAAATTTTTCTTTATTGTTCTAAATAAAATTAGAGATATAAAAGTTGCAAGAAATTAATTATCTATTATTTTGAAATAAATTGAAATTTAACCCGATATTTCATTCTAAATTTTTTTTTTTTTTTTCCGTTAATTAATTGTTTAAAAGTTGTTAGTGAAATAAAAGTTAAGTAATAAACGAATTGAAACCTCTAATTGAAATAAAAGAATAACTGCAAAGCTATAAAGAGAAATTTGCATACATATGAGACAAAGAGTAATATGGATAAACATTAAATTTAATTAAAAGAATGGAGATTAAACTTGTATAAGTTCAATTGCAATTTCCTTAACATAAATAACTTACCCAAATATAAAAGTTGGAGTGTTAAATGAGAAACTGGAATTGAATATTTTACAAGTAGGAATTTAGGAAAAATGAAGTATTCAATAAATTACTGTTATAATAAGAATTTATTGGTATAAACTTAAGTGATAATTGAAATTTTACCCAAATTAAAGGTGAGTATTATTAATAGGTGATTTTTAACTTAAGTAAATAAAATGAAATTCTTTAATAAATAAAGATTGATGTGTAGGGTTATAAACTTAAGTATGTCTTAAAATGCTACTAGTAATATAATAAAATGTAGGTAATATAAATAAATGTCTGTAAACCCTAGATAATGAATTAATAAGATCCTTTACTTATAAAAATGGAGGTTTTAAGGTTAATAATTTAAGTGTAAGTAGAGGGTTACTGTAATTAAATATAATAAAACGTAAACATTAAATAAAGGAATGAAATTAAGGGTAAGTTGAAATTGTAATTAATAAAACAAATATATATTTATTGAACCATTAATAAATAAAAAGGAATTGAGAAGAAACTTGTAAATTTTCACTTGCATTCTTAAACATACATAACTTACCATATAATAAAAGCTGCAATGTTAGTAAGAAAATGTAAGGGGAAATCTTACAAGTGAAGCTTGAGGTAATTAAGGTATTCAATAAATTTGCTGTTATAAATGAGAATTAATTGTATAAACTTAAGTTAAATTGGAAATTTTACTATATAAGAAAGGGTAAGTAGTATAAATAGATGATATAAACCTTAGTCAATAAATTGGAATACAATATAATGAATTTTGTAACAAATGGAAAATGAAAATTGTAAGAAACAAAGAAATCCCTCCATAAAGGAAGGGAAGAAAATCAAACCACTGAAGTATGAAATAAATGTATAATAAGCTATTTTGGTGTTGATTTGAATTGTTTGGTTGATGTATGGTTGTTGGGTAAGGAATTTTGAAGTTGTGGGATGGAGAAATAATCTATCTTTGTTCCATCTAAGACTGTTGAGTAACGGATGCACTTGATAGTTATTTCTCACTCCGTAAAATTTCAGAATTTGAACCGAACAACTATTGGTTATTGATTGAATGATTGTTGTTTGTGGTGTGTGCTGTTTGTTAAAATGTATGGTTGTTGCATTTGATTTGGATATGAATGATTGAATCTACCCAAACATTTTACTGTAATATAGATATTTAACTTTTAGATTATATAAGTAAATACAGGGGTTGGAAGCAACTGCTACTGCTTTTGGTTCCAAAATAATAAGCGTATTGCCCGACAAATAGGTACGTTTTCGGATTACGATTAAAGCGCTATTTTATATTTTCCCGTGTTGGGATATTTTATTTTGGATATATATGTAATATATTTGTATATTTGGATATTATATTTTCTCCAGAGTCCCTCCGTACAAAGGAGACTCTGCCAAAATTTTTCGTAAATTTTGGACTTAGAATTTTGTTACAGATATTTTTCCAACTTTAATAATTTAAGTATTAAAAGACATAATGATTATAAAACAAGTGTAATTCATTAAAGGAAATTAATTTAGTAAATTATTGTTATAAGTTAATATTTGAAACTAGATATACTGTTTTATTCTTCTTTCTCCCTTCCTTTTCCTTTTCGGGGACGAAAAGTTTTGAGTGGGGGAGAGTGTAGCGACCCGTAGATTTCATGGATTTAATTTGGTTAAATTAAGTTGTAATTAAATGTAGAAGAAAAATAAATTAAAAACCTACTTATAGTAATTCGAAGTTAATTCAAATGATTTTAAGTAGTGAAAAGAATTTTACCAGCGTATGAGTTGAATATGAGGAATTTGAGGAAATTATTAAACTAGTATAATGTAATAAACATTGTTAACAGTAAATGGAATATGATAATAAGAAAAATTGCAAGTTTGTATTTATGGGCGAAATAATATTGATAGGTAATAATTGTTGTAGAGAATAAATTACAAATGTATAAATTGTATAATGGTAACAACTATTGTTCGTTACCAATGCATTTAATTTATAGCGATTAATTAAGAAATAACTGAAAATTTTGAAGGAAAAATCAATAGAAAGGTTAACTACATGCATAAGATGGAAAGTTGAATAGAATTCTAATAAATGATAATAATGGAAAATATATACAATCAATGTAGGTAATTTGAAATTACAAATGATTAAACGTTTCTTGTGATAATGAATAAATAACGAAAGGAGTAAGCATATTTATTTAGAGTATTAATTACTATTGGGTAGAGATTTAAGTAACAACGTTTAATGCAATGTAAGTAATGACATTTTAAGTCGATAATAAGGAATTGGGAATCATATCTATGAAATGATAACGAGAATACAAGATGATAAATGCCAATTAAGGGTAATAATTAAGAAACTTAATGAAATCCCAATTTTATACAAAATAATTTAAAAGTCAGGTTTGGTTATAATTTGAACATAAGAAAATTGAATTTGTAGTATGAAAATATATGCAGAAATTGATTTTTGTGATAAAGGATTTTGTATGTGACAAAAAGGTAACGGTAATGTTATGGTAGGTTGCCTATTAATTTATTTAGATTGTTAGTTGGAACTGGAAATAAGTTTGTAATAAATGTAAATAAATGATACATTTATGTAACCAATGTAAATTTTACTTATAATATAGCAAAGGGTGGATTTAAGAAGTGAAATTGTAGAATTTGAAGCTAATTAATAATAGACATAGTAAAGATGGCAATCCAATCAAATGCGTAGGAATCAGATTTATTGGAAGGTAACCTAATTTATAAATAAATGGTAAGTATTAAGATATAATTCTATATAAATTGAAACTGATTGTAGATTTAGTGTAGTAACGTTAAGGCTAACTAAATTTGCTTTATAGATGGAATTAAAATCAAGATGGATAGGTAACGAACTTAAAAATTTAATAAGTGAATTTATTTCAATCAGTGCAATAAAAGGATACGTAAATTTTTGATGTTAATAAAATGATTTTTTTTTTTTTGAATTGAAATAAGTATTATAATGGGCAAATTTAGTTACTTTAAGGTGAAACGGAAATTTTAACGCAATAGTTTGAATGCAATATTAAATTCATCTAATTTATAATAAAGATTCGTTAGATTTATTTAATAGAAATTTTGGGACATTTAATAGATAATTGCTGATGTTGAATGGAACAAAGGAATTGAATTTAACATGAATAGCATGAATAGCATGAATATTAATAAAAGAAATTATGTAATAATTGATTTATTTTAGCATTTATGAATGAAATAGGAATTTAGGTTTAAGCAAGTGATGAATAAGATGTTGTGCAATCCAAATTAATATAGTAATTGTGAGTAATAAGAGCTTATTTGAGATTCTAATTTTTTTATATATGTTTTACAATTTCAATATAAATGGAAATAGTAGCAATACAAAGAAAGGCAAAATTTTTGAATATAGTAGTTAAGAAAAGGCAAACAAATCCTTCCATCTAAATCCAATTTAAAATAAAGCTTAATTATTGCAGTGGTTAGAATTAAATATTATGCTAGTCGAATACTAACTAATTCATTGAAATACCTATTCATGAAAAACAATTGAAAGGTTTTATTTGGTTATAATTGGTAGATTTGAAATAAACGTAAAGTTATATTAATTGACGTAATAATACGCAGTAAACTATAAGGTCATAGTCAAAGTTAAATTTAAGTAAATTCTTGGAATTTACAATATCTGAATTTACCGTAATTGAATTCAAACACTGAAATTTATAAATTTATTTACTTGACATTGATATCTGGGTTTGTTTTATTTGTTGTAACTAAAGTGAAATTATAAAAATGATCAAATTTTCAATTTTAAAGTCAAAAATTTTAAAGATTGAATTTAATTAATTTATTTGCCTATTTATTTAATTAATATAAAAATAGCCATTTTGGGCACGGACTCGGATTTCGACGAAACCAGTTTCATCGGATCCGTAACGGTGAATTATAATAATATTTCAAGTTTCGTAGCGATCGGACTTGTCGTTTGATCATACGGACTTGAAACGCCTTGAAATTTACGCATTTTGAAAAAAATGTGAAATCTTGTTTTTTTAGCATAACTTCTTCATACGATCGAATTTGGTCGCGAAACTTTTTCCATCGCGTTCAGAATATTTTAAAACACCTGTTTGGATATATAGTTTTAACAAGTTCGACTCCGGAGGCATAGCGGGCTTTTTGGACCATGGTTTGTCACGCACGTTCGCGTATCCAGTCTAGCTACCCTACCTCTAGCCTATCTATAAATATACATCTATAAACCCTAGCTCCTTTCTTTGTACGTTCATTTCTTCACTCTTTTCTCTTCCCCAAATGTATACATCTCGGATCCAATTCCAGAGCCATCCACAGTTCAAAATCAAAAGTCAAAACTCAAAATTTTCAGAAAATTCCAGAAAAAATATATGTTGAAGTATTCGATACGCGTAATATACTGGTGAAATTCGTTTTTCAATTGGAGCTGTCGTTCATCCAGAATAAATTCAAACAGCCCCAAAACCGTTTATCATCGTCGCGCAAAACTTCGTCGGATCGAGATTCTGTTTCTGGGTTTTGGAGAGGGAACCGAGGGGATCGCATCTATGTAGTTTGTTTCGAGTTTCAACGGTTAGATCGTCGTAGATCTTCGATTTGGGTTCGAATATTGGAGGCGTGCGATAGGGGGGGGCTTCGGCCTGCAATTCGTTCTTGCGCGTGCTGTTGCGGTGACGTGTCACATTTATATAAAGGTGAGTGAAAAGTGTGTCGTTTTGTTTATTTTTAATTTTGATTTCAATCATCATTTTTCGCCATAACTTTCTCATACGAAGTCGGATTCACACGAAATTTCTTTTGTTAGGATCGTAATTTAATTCCGGACTCGATGACGCTGGTTTGGACGAATTCTGAGACGGGCGAATTTTTGGGTTTAAATCGGGTTTGAATTCGATTTAAATTCAAAAGGTGAGTGTTTTGACCCACTCACAATTACTAGAAGCTTTTATGTTTGTTAAATAAATTTTAGAAATGAATAGAAATTTATTTATGAGCTTTTGGCATGTTATTTCATTTATATCTGTTGAATTGCATTTTTTTGAATTTAACTGTTAATTTAATTGATTTATTGCGTGTTAATTGGCTGTTAGAAATTATTGTTTGCATATGAACTGCTAGTTAACAGTTATGTCAATTATCACTGAATATAAATTGTTAGATTAATAGTTGATAAATATAATTTGAAATAAAACTGACAATTATTACCTGTTGTATATTACCAAACATATATTGTTATTGATTGATATTGGTTGATGGTTGCGATTGGATGATGGATGTTGTTGATGGATGGATGTTTATTGCATATCATTAAATTGAAAATTATCATGCATATTTCATTTTTCGGGATTGTGGTTTGAAATGATATATAACCGCAAATTTTTATTTTTAAATTGCGGATTGAAATGATAAATATCCGTATCACTTGACCATAGGATAGAAAACTATATACAGGCACCGCGGTCTATATATAACTATTTTAATGTGATTTCTATGGTTTGGATTGAATACGGTCTATAAATCTTAAATTTATATTGTATAAATATTTTATTCCATATTTATATACCTATGAAGTTGGAATTTTGAAATAAAAGGAATATAAATTTCTTTATTGAAAATGGAAGAAATTTAGAAAATGGAGTTTGGTAAATTTATATCCTATGTTTAAATGTAAAGTTGGAAATTATAAGATATGATATTTGTAATTGGATTTTTCCAAAATAAATAGAAATGGATATTCTAGTATAATTTGAAGTGGAAAAATTCTATATATATATATATATTACTAGAAATTGAAGTCTTATTAATTATGGATTTTATGTGAATGGTCAAGATTAATTAATAGAATATTGATTTTGAAAGGATAAAAAATCCAACTTTAGTTGAAATATTAATGCTCAAAAATGGATATGAATATATATAAAATTGAAATGGTTTTGGGACTTCAAGTAATATTTTGGACTTTGGGTTTAACTTTAAAACAAGAAATATTTGGAAAGCCATGTAATTTATTCTTTATAAAGCAACAGTAAAGTTAAACCTTTTTAATTCGCATACCGTTGAATATCCAAACCATTTAGTTTTGAAAATAATGGTTTTAAAATACTATGGATTTTCGAAGAATTATGTTGAAAGTTACAAACAAAATATTGGTTACATGGGATATCAAATAATAAAAAGTGACATAATTTTTGGAAAGGAAAATTTTATTTGGGAAACGATATCATGGATTTGGGTTTTTATAAAATAACATGAAGATAAATTATTTGTGTTTTAAAGAAAAATGATATCGTAATATTATGGTTTTGAAAGGGACTATGTTCTGGTTTTAAAGTATAAACTATTTTAAATGACCGCGGTGTTATAATAACGATTGGTTGGCAAAGAGACCGGGATCGGATATGGACATACTCTCTGTCGATACCGAAAACCACTTTGACTAACCGTGTACGCGGTGGAGATTCCAGAATGAAGTAGGTGGTGGCGACGTTTCCTGTAAGGTAAATACGTGGACCCAACTCCCGTGAGTTGGCATAAGGTGGCTAAAACAGGAGCGATTCTCAGGCCAATGAGGTCATTCCTCTGATCGGACGCTCCTCTTCGATATTATAATTTGACTTGGATTTGATTCAGTGGCCACTTCTATATTTTGATTTTGGGGAGTTAGTCCGAGGTGGGCGGTAACTGCGGCTACGCGTTTCCACCAGCCTGGATAGCAATTGGTATATCTACCCTGGCATTGCCTAGTTGTGCCGTGTCACCTACCATATCGCGCCTTGTACGAGTTTGGTTTTCTCCCGTAGCCCGTGTGGTATCCTCTAGTGGCTTCCCGATCAGGAGGGGCTATGATATTGGACGGACTACTGGGACTATTACGTGTTAAGGTGGAAAATGTAAAGCCTTAACGCTATTTAAAAGTAAGTTTATTTTTATAAATAGACACTATTATAATAGCGCAATATACTACATAGTAAATAGTTTAACGGATCCTTAGGAGATGTAAATCCCGAACATCTCTTGAGTTACTGTACTCATATTTATATTCTGTTTATTTAACTCACATAAGATATTCTAGTCTGACTCGGGTGTTTTTGTCTATTCAAATTCGCTCGGGTCAGTCCGAGCATTTCAGGATAGCAGATTTTAGCTTTGGAGGACGAAGACGAAGAATAAGTATTATGTTATATATAGTATTACACCACACTCTTTCTATTCCGCTGCATTGCTTGTATTGGTATGTGTAACTCTGATATTTATTGTAAAAGAAGAATCAAGCTTTTGTAAACTGTTTATGAACTGTATATTTGTTATTATATTTTATCCTTCCGCTGTGAGATTCTGTTTTGTTTTTTTTATTTTTTTCTCTGTTTTTCTTATTTACCCCATAACAATCCGCCCTTGCGTATGCTTTGAATTGGCACGTGTGTCGGTTTAAAGTGTGTAAAAAGACGGGATGTTACAAATTCCAACAATCAACAATTAACATCCAAATTAATATAAACAACAATTATCACTTGATTATCATAGCATAACAGATTGAGCCGTGAATGAAATATTCACCTTGCGTGGTTGAAGAAGATGATGGCGAAGCACGAAGACGAATAGATAAATAGGCCCTAACAAGCACGACGCAAAATGAACACAATTGCAATCAACAAATAATTAATCAATAATTTGCTTATTGCAATATATATATTGATTGAATATATATATAAACCATACCAAACAACGGAGCAAGATAGATTCGACAAGCGGGATGGAAATAGCCTATGTTTCCGGATCAATAGCGGGGGCTGGAATAAAACGCAGCAAAACGTTATTTGAGAGCATATCTAACTGATTCTGTAAAACTTGTACTATATATAACAAATCAAACATGGACACTTATATCTTAATATAAACATGTTTCAACATAACTGCTTTTATATATTTTTTTCAAAACCTGTAGCTTTATATATAAATCTTTCAGAACCCGTAGCTTCATCAACTACCTAGGCACCAATATATTCATATACGACTGTACTGTTTCCTCTAAACCCATGCTTCTTGTTCTTTAACTCATACATAATACAACTCATATAAAATGTTTATAAAGTTTATACTGACACATAAAACTTATAACTTGTACTTTATTAACTATACAACTTGTATGCAACTGTACAAACTTTGCAAACCAGCTTTTATGTTTATAACTTGCACTTGTACTTTATTAACTATACAACTTATAACCAGCTTTTATGTTTATAAAGTTTAAAACTTATGTTTATAACAAACTATACAGAATCGTAACTTCATAGCTGAAACATAGATATAAAACTGAATATATGTATACAAAGTTTATAAGCCACTGATTGTGTGAAAACCATATATAACTATACTTTATATAAAATCTTTATACTGTATATAACTAAACTATTTACTGTTTCACATATAAAAGCGGCAGTGCAGTGGGAAGTCTACTGAGCCAAGGCTGGGGTCTGGGATGGTGATGGCAGTCGGGTTTTGCGGCGATGTCGACTAGCTGGTAGCGGGTTGGGTGTTTGGAGCGGCAGGCGAGGCGGGTGGAGCTGCATGGTGTGGCCGCATGGGGAAGAGGAGGTGCTAGGCAGTGGCGGGGCGCATGCGGAGGGGAGAGGCCGTGGCTGCGGCGGTTGCAGTGGAGTGGTGGAGGCGGTGGGTAGGGGCGACTGATGGGGCGTGACTGCATGGGCGAGCCGTGTGGTGTGGGAGGATGGCAAGAGGCGGGCTGGTGGAAGGCGGAGCTTTGGACATGGCGTGGGTGCAGTGGGGCTCGCATAGGGTTGGTAGGGGCGGAGGCCGGTGAGGTAGGTGAGGCGGGCTGATGGCAGTGAGGGGCAGAGCAGCATGGGGTGGTTGGTGACTGGGTATGGTGAAGTGGGCCAGTGGGTGTGGAGGTAGAGGTGGGGTCGGCAGTGCGTAGTGGGGCGGAGCTACTGGGGAAAGCAGAGGGGAGGTGGGCTAGGCGGTGGCGCTGGTGGTGGAAGAGGTGGCCGGTAGGAGGGGGTGAGCCGGTAGTGGAGGGGTTTGAAGTTTAAAAAAAAATAAAAAAAATGCGCAAGAGATTGGAAGCATGTTTACAGTTTTTGCAGAGAAAAATAAAAAATGTTATGGAAACGTGAACAAAGGAAAATAGAGGGAGGGAGTACAGGAAGAAAAACAAAGAAAATGTGAAGCGAAGAAGAAGAGGAGGAAGGAGAGAAAGAAAAAAAAGAAACAGAGGAGCAAAAGTTACGTACCCAGTTTCTCTGAGGCAAAGTGAACTGATGCAGAGCAATAAATGAATGAGCTGGTGTACAGTGTAATAAATAAAGAGGGATATATACACAGGATTCAGAGTGTGCATATGTCAGTGCAATGATGATTTTCAAAATGGTGGCTATTTGGGTTATCAAGGCAGCTGAAGGCTCTAAAATTTTAAATGTTGAAATGTTGGGTACCGGTTTGCGCTGCGTAACGGACCGGTGTGCGCTCCGTTAACAATTATAATTTGCAACGCCGAACTCCGATTGACACATATAAATATACCATTTTAATCAGCGCGTCGAGGCGGACACAACGGTATGAAGATATTGATGGTTTGACACTGTTTGAGAAGTGGTTACTCTTATTTAACCATTTGCACGAGCGAATATTTTACTAGCAATTAAAAGCGAAATTTGACGAAACGAAATGCGCCGTCAAGTTCATAATATTTTTCTTATGTAACATCGAGAATAATATTTGAGTTCGGACGATAGAAAATTTTCACATAAGATTTAAACCAAAATGTAAATGCGACGAGCGTAATTTACTTCAATATTTTTCAACGAAATTTGGCGCACGCCTATGTCTATCTAGACGCATTCCAAATGTGATGTTTGGATGGCAACGGATGTTGTTTGTGGAAATTCGAATTTTTACATAAAATAAGTGGTTTTAAAATTTTAAACTGGGTCCGGATTTTCAGGGTCGTTACATGATGTCAATGTGTTGAGGGATGATGTGCTACGTGAGTTCTACCATTTGAGATTGATTATACATCCCGATAGCAATAAATGTACCGTGATATAAGGCAGGCATTTTATTAGGAAGAATGAAGAAGGGCATTTAAGCATTCGTCTCGAAGTTCATGAACCATCAATTGCTAATAGCGGAGCAGAAGAAGCCGAGTGGTTTGCTGCAACCGTTCGAGATTCCTAGATGGAAATGGGAATAAGTTTTGATGTACTTTATTAAAGGATTGCCGAGAACCAGAGTAGGGTAAGTTAACATTTGGGTTTAGCCGATGGATTGACAATGAGTGCTAAATTTTTACTCGTCAAGTCTAGTTGAATGACATCCAAATTGGCGAGTTGTATGTGAAGTGGGTTTATGTGATTCCATGGTGTATCGTAAAGCATTATGAGCGATCAAAACCCATTGTTCACTAGCGGGTTTTGAAGAGCTTACAAGAGGCCTTGAGGATGGAGCTACATCTCGGTACGGCTTATCACCTGCAAACTGATGGGCAAACTGAGAGAGGTGAACTGTATCTTGGAGGATCTCTTACGAGCTTGCATTGTCAATTTTGGTAGCTTGTGGGACGATCATTTACACTTAGTAGAGTTTGCATACAACAACCATTATCAATCCAACATCAACATGGCACCATTTGAGGAATTATATGGCCGACCATGTATCGCTCCTTCATGTTGGCGAGAAGTGGGTGAGAAACTAATACTTGAGTCAAATATGATTAGAGAGACTTTGGAAAAGATTAAGATCATTCAGTAATGGATTAAAGCTGCTCAGGACAGACAGAAGAGCTACATTGATGAAGAAGACGTGATTTAGAGTTCTCCGTCGGTGATAGGGCATCTGTCACGATTTCTTTGCTGAAGAATTTTGTTCGATAGGTACTAAGGGGAAGTTAGCACGGAGATTCATTGGTCCTTTTTCAATACTTGAGAGGATTAGGAATGTGGCTTACAGAGTCGATTTACCTCAAAAGATAGCGGTTGTGTACAACATGTTCCACGTATCTCACTTGTGGAAGTTTGTGTATGACTGGAGCATAATAGTTCAGCTGGATCAGCTTTGATATCAATATTGAACGACATGCATCGAGACCTCGTATCATTGGGCATGATATGAGCAGCTTAGGAGGAAGACGGTAGAGCCGGTGAAGGTTCGGTGGACTAAGAGCGAAGGCGATTGTACTTAGGAGACCGAGGAGAGCATGATGACCGCTTATCCAGAGCTCTTGACTTGGTGAGACTTTATATTTATTTCATTTACTTTCACTTTCGATGCCATATATGATAACTTAGCATCCTGGAAGCTAGGGTAGGCGTAGATATCATTCCTTTCTTTTGTGTATGTTTGATGTTTGATATGTTTGCTCGTGGATGTTAAGCATGTGGGGGTAGCTATGCTTAATTTTTCCTTATTTGTATTGGAGAGTTCAAGGTAAAAATTCCTAAAGAGGGGAGAGTGTAATAACCCATATTTTATGTACCAGAGGATCATAAATTATTATTTTCAAATTTGTATGAGGTCGTATGACTATAACTTTAGGAAATGCCTACTAGTGCAATTTCCTATCTTTAGAATTTTTCCAAACGATTTTACCCCTAAAAACTTGTAGCTGCTATAACTTTTGATATAAGCCGAATTGGCATCCAAGACTACTTCCACTACAAAGATATGATGGTTTCCCTTTTCGTAGAGTGGTCATTAAGTGATTTGGATTTTTTGGCTAGGCGATACAGTTGTTTGAAGATTGACAGTTTTTGAAGCAGCTTAGTAGATAATTAGTAAGGTTTTGGGGCAAGCCCAATAACCCATTTCAGGTTTGGAGGCTATAATAGGCTGAACTATTTTTCCTAAATTATTTTTACCACTTCTCAAATAGGCCTAAGCCTCTATTAACCCATTCTACCCCCAAAACCTTCTCTTTTCTCACCCAAATCAAGTCTAAATCATAAATTAAGGGTAGATTAGCGAGGGGATTCATTAGAGTTCTTCAAATATACATTTTTGGGAAGGGAAAATCAGATATTTGATGTTGATTTTTGGATTTGCCTCGATTTTCTGTAAAATTAGGATTTTGGAGGTTTTAGTGGGTGATTTATCATCTCCCACCTTACTATATATATATATATATATATATATATATATATATATATATATATATATATAAGTTTTAACATATTTTGGATCCATTTCTAAAGTCAAAATTAAGTTTTTTGCTATTTTAAAATACAATTTATAGCAAAAATGTGAATAAATGGATTTTTGTCGTTCTAAACATGTTATTTGGATATGTAAGTTGTCTTGGTATGTGTTAGGCTATGTTTTAGGCACCTTGTATGATGATTGTGTGATTGCAAGCTTAAATATTGTTTGGTGCACGTATGATGTTTATTATGCATGTATGGTTGAAAACGCTCATCGGAGCGAATTGGAGGTAGAAATCATGGAGTCAGACTTCTATAGATAGGCTCTAGAGCGTTTGGAGTCGTATCATTGCATATGCGAGGCACTAGGGTTGAAGTGTTGAATGTAGTGATGGAATCGGCGTGATGTTGATGCGTTGAGGGAGTTACATTTTTTGGTTCAGTGGAGCTTGGTCTGGCAGGGGACGATCCGATGTTTGGCGTCCGAAATAGAAGGTACTGGCTCGGCTCAATGGTGGTCCGTTGGTCGAAGATCGGATAGAAATTCCTATCCATTTAGTGCTTGGCTCGGCAAGGGAAGACCAGACAGGAAATCCTGTCTAGTACCTTGTTGATTCGACAATGGAGGACTGGATAAGAAATCTTATCTCGTAGGTTCTTGGTTCGGTGATGAAGAGCCGATCAGGAAATGTTTTTCGAGGTTTGTGTGGGTTCGGCTATAGGAGTAACCGAATAGAACATGGAATGGTGTTTTTGGGGTGTTGACTTCGAGGCAAGCTTTGGGGTTGCTTGTGGTTTTAGTAGTTGGCTCGGGGTAAGGATGGAGGACCTTAGGATGACTCTAGACGACTTTAGAATGGCAGCCAAGGAAGTGCGATGTTCGACGACTCGATGTGGCAAGTGACTATAGCATCTGCTGATGAACCGAAAGGTCGAGTTTTATGTGATAGATCGTAGAGTAAAATATGTGGTTGTGATGCTCATGAGTAGGACAGGGTAGTCTGTGTGTACCCATGTGTTTGGATGTCTGCGTGTGTCCAGTCCTTAGCCATCTGCATGGGCATGAGTTGACATCTGTGTGGTAGTTCTATATCAGCACGTGTGCTAAGGGATCGATGGATGACTCTGTAATAGTGATGCTCATTATTGGGACAGGGTAGCCGACGTGTACCTAGGGTAGCTGTGTGTACTCATGTATTTAGACGTCAACGTATGTCCAGTCCTTAGCCATTTGTGAAAGAGATGTGTTAAGCTTCCGTAAGAGTTATCGTACATCTAAAGCACTTGAGTGAGAGATGCAAGACTGTGTGATGGGTGCTATGTTTGATGTGTGCTTAGTATGCTGTGTGATAGCCTTGTACCCATATTTTTCCTTTGTGATAGTAGTTTAGCATATATTGTGTTTATGTGCTAACTCTTTGAACTCAGGGACATGTCAGGTATGGTTCTTCATATCCTATGCCCAATCCACTATATATGGTTTTTATAGTATTTTGAGATGATGTATTGCTCACACCAGACTTATGTCTGACCCGAGATTTTATGCTTTTCTTCTTATTATTTCGGGTATTCTTAAATGAGTAGAGTAGATTAGGGATAATAGGTCTGGATAGCGCATAGAGCTATACGGTATATAAACAGGAGGCTACAATTTCATATATTTATACTTTGAAGCTTATTATCGCTTATATTCCATTATGTAGTACCATGGAGCTATATCAGTACTTGTATTTTGAGAGATAGTTATATAGTTTATTTTGGGGACTTGGGATGTATAAACTTTTTATTTCAGTTTTTGTACAATCTATGAAACTGATGCACTCTGATGTTCTTATTTATGGTTTATTTGATTATATCACCATCTCGCATATTTTACATATGACATTATATTATATTTTGTTTATATGCTATGAGATGTTCTACAGGTTTTGTGTTTAGATTTTCTTTGCTTTTCACCCTTGACTATCGTCCTACGTCGACCAGGCACCTCCATGATGCATTATTGATGTGCACATAAATGTGCATTTTTTTACCACCATATTTAATATATTTAAATTAAATAAATGATCGTATTGGGTATTTTAACTTGTTTAAACTAAAATTCAAATTATTTTCAAATTGTCACATATTTCTCTTTGTATAGGGGCAAAATAGTCATTTTTGTATATTTACTAATTTGTGAAAGTTTACTTGGAATTTTCTATGTTGTTTTGTAGGAATTTTAGTGAATTTTACAAGTGGTTTCATGAAGATATATGCATGCACAAGAGTGAATGGAACAAATAAAGATGAAAATAATTCAAAGCCATGATCATGGATGACCTCACCTACCCGCCTAACTTAATGTACAAATTAGAGCTAATCCACATGTTAAAATGCCATTAAATATTTATGCATGCTTAATGGATGATTATTGGATGCTAATGATTATTTGGTCATCACACTTCCTAGAGGGGTAGTTTGGGCATTCCCCAAAAAAGCGAATTAAGCTTTTAAACTTGTATAAATACCCTTTATCTTCATGTAATTATCCTCTCTTCCCTTAGTCTCTCTTAGGCTCTCTTCTCTTAGTTAGTTTAGATCAAAAATAAAATGAGAGCTCTCTTTCTTTTCGTGCCTACTTAGCCATTTTTATTTCATGTAATTTTTTATGCAATTTAATACGTGCTCTTTTCTTTTACATGCTTCTCTTCTTACGTTAGTAGTGTAGTTTACTTTTCATGCAAGTATATTAGTGTTTATTTCTTGTTAATTAGTTTTTCTTTTCATTTTGCTCTCATTTTCCTCTTATTTGTTTTATGTTGTTTTCTATATTTATTGATTTGATAATAAATATGAGAGCCTAATCCCTTCAATTTAGGGGTAATGAAGCTCTCTAATATGTAGATGCAACGTTTTGATGTTTATGTTCTCTTTTAGTGCTTAGTGGAAACATTTGAAGTGGTTTAATGTTGTTATTTAGCTTTGAATTTTATAGTCTATATCGTTGACACCAAATAGGCCGTGCTTAAACAAACATAACACAAATTGCCTCTTCATCTAAATATAATTATGGCAAAGAAGTGAATGTTGAAATTAAAATTTGATGGCCTATATTTCTAAACAATAGTTAATAGGCCATGCTTAAAATACATTTTGCTTTCAACTTTGTTGTCATATTTTATGAGGATTAAATGTGCGTTAGTGGTTGTGTTATAGTTGGATGGATTATATTGGACTAACTAATAACATAAATATACCATACTTACGATAAGCACATCAACTAATCTCACTAATAACCAAAGGAGACATCATAACTTCATTTTGTTGATTTATGTGATCTAGAGAGTGGAAATTAGCTCTAAATTATCTTTTACTCTCATATTTTTTTTATCACTTTCTTTTTGTTAATTTTCTCATTTTCTACTTTAATTCACTCTCGACTTTGGTATAATTTGATTGAATAGGATATTTAAAATCAACAATTCCTTACGAATTGATCCATACTCACAGCATACTACTATAGTACGCCATGCGCTTGCGGTAAATTTTTGTTTCAAAATTCGTTCGACAGTTTTCTAAACCGATAGAATTTCCGTCGATGAACAAGTTTTTTGCACCTTTGCCAGGGAATAGTTTTGATTTAATTTTCTATTTTTCGAATTATCTTTGTTTGATTTTTGTGTGTGTTGCATTTTAAAAAAAAAATTATATGATTTTCTGTTGCGTGTTTGTGTGATTTTTGATTGTATTGTGGTTGTGTGCAATTTCTTACTTTTCTAACTTTATTTGCATTTGCATTTGCATTTATTAAAAAAACATACACAATTAAAAAAGAAAAAAAAATTCATTTCATTTCAAATTGCATTTAAATTTTACATAATTTCCTCTTTACTATTTACACATTTCTGCAATCACTGCATGCATCACAAACTATGCACTTCCCATACCACTCAATCCTCCTTTCTGTCTTCACTTCATATAACCATCCACCAGTAAACTGCACCTTCCTTCTGACTTCAGACTTCTCCAACCTTTTCTGACCACTTTCAGCTCCACCAAACAAGCATAACCAAGCTTCGAAAAACACCTCCATACTGTTCCTCCTACAACACATTGTTGCACTCCTACATTCACATATCACTGACATTCACAAACCATATCACTGTTCTGCATATTACATATTTCATAACAAACATTTCCAACATCAACACATTACTGCCGAAGCCACTTCATTCAAGCAACCCACTGTGGTTCCAGCAACTACTTCACCAACCCAAATCCACCTGAACCACTCACCCAAACAACTTACAGCACCACAAATCAACTTCACAGCTATCCCATGTACATGCTTCTGCATACAAGCCACAAAACTACTGTCAATAGAATCAACTATCACGTCAACTCCAAGTACTGACCAAACTGCTGCTATCCTCTATGCCACTGCAAATCCTCATCCTAGACCAATCAATTCAATACATACCCTCCACTAATACAACTCAACATCTTAAAGCCCCTTCAACACCCTTCCACCCTCTGCTTATAAAAACTGCACGGACCAAACTCACCACTGCCCGGACATCTTACTTCAACAACATCCACAAACACAGTCACATTACAAACTACACCATACAGTGCACAGCCTCTCTCTTCTACCTGTCATCAAATCCACCCATTGCTTCGCCACAGTTCCCAAACCTGCTGCACTTCACTTTCAAACAAGCATCATCACTGATCATTCAACTTCAACATTTACGTGCACATTCACTGTCACCTTCCTTTCCATTCACATTCTACCACAAAGCCACTACTACAAACACACAAACCAGTGATATTGCAGTTCCATCACCAGAATTCAACCACTTCAGACCACATCGAACATTCAACCCCTGTCAACCACCTGAATTCCACAACATTCCATATCACAGTCATTTCAACAACCATCACTCTACTTCACGACCAGCCACGACCAAACAAAACACCTCACTAGAACCCCCACTCATCTCCATCACAGTCAAATCACCATCACAAACAACTTTCCTTCTTGAACCCCTCACGACCGTCACTTCAACCGAATCCTTCAACCAATCTTCCAACTCGTTTACATCACCACTGTCTACATAGTCATTCACCTCCTTCCAATTCCACCATCTGCTGCTACCTACTTCCCCTCACAACCACCTGACTGTGCAACAGCGAACACAGTTCAATCATCGAACCAGTGCCATCACCCTACCTTGTTCAAGCCTCCTTCCCATATTCATACAATCAGAACACTTTGTGCGCATCTACCCCAAAACTCGCAGCCACAATTCAACTACAATTTAATTTGACTGCACATCTACCCCAAAACCATGTGCACATCTCGACTACACTTGCACAACAGCCATCACGTCTTCATCTCCTACCGCTAACCACCCTATCATCACACTGTGACGCCTACAATCAACCAAAACAACCAGAAAAGTTGACTTCCTCTACATCGAATCCCCGAGCCAATCGACATCTCCTTCTCCTCAAAGATACGCAACCCACTATTATCGACCACTTCGAATACAAACTGTCGCAAAGTAATCGACTACTACCCAATCCCAATTCATTCAAATTCGAACGGCGGCGAACTCGAATTTCGTTTTGATTTTTAAGAAAGAATCGCAGTTTGATTTGAGAAAGAAAGAAGAAGAAAAACAAATTCGAAGCTAGTGTGATATAAGGATTTACTACTGTTAAAATTTTTAAACGGTAGTAGTTTTTTTTTCCTTTTGGAATTGGGCCGGGCCTTATTATTTTCATTAAAAAAAATTGTTAAAGAAAATTTTATTCTTTGGTTTTTATTTTGTTTTAAAGTTGCTTTCAACTCTTCTTTTATTTTACAAAAAAAAGGAATACATTTATATATGTACATATTTTTAACAAGTTTCAATTGTTTTGTTTTGTTTTCAATTGTTTTCTTTTCTTTTGTTTTGTGATGCTTTGTTTTCTTCCTTCAAAATTCTATATCTTAAAAAAAAGCTGTATATATATCTTGTTTTTATTTTAGGTTGACAAAGCAGATAGGAAGAGTTACTTGCCTCGCTAAGCTTGTCAAAAAATAACTGCTTGCTTGCTTATAAAAATGTTTGCTGCTTTTAAACCCTATTTATTGTTTTTATTTGCCTTGCATTGTTGTTTGCTTGCAATTATCTTTTAAATTTCAAAAGTTCAAAAAAAAGAAAAAAATTCCATTGTAGTCGCATTGTAAATTCATGTTTAATTTCTGCTTTGCATTTCATCCTAGAATTTTGATTAACAATAATGGTTAGACATCCATAACACTTAATTGTATATTGATAATTTGTCTTATTTGAACAATTTAATTTCTTGGTGTCTAGGCTATGGCAGAGCAATAGCCATTTAAAATATTACGGTGATTCATAAATATTACAGTGGTTGTTCCTCTAAAGGTACTTAAACCTTCGGCTGCATTGCTACGGTAATTCGTGGTGCATTGATAAATCCTGCTCGTTACCTGGCCGAGAACTATCTTGTTGATTTAAGACAAAGTGTGATTATACAATTTTGGGTTATGAGCTAATTAAGATTGATAATTTGTAGTTAAACTCTTGCATTCATTTAGTTGCATTAGTTCATGCATACACACACACACATATATATAATATTTCAAAATCCAAAACAAAAATAATTCTAAATATTTCTTTGCCTTTTCATTTAATTTTTTTAAATCCTTTTCCTTTGAAATTTCAAAAATCCAAAAAAATATAGAAAAACAAAAATCCAAAAAAAAATTATAAACCATTAAAAAATTTTTTTTGAAAAACCAAAAAAACAAAACAAAAATTAATCAATAAATTCTATCTGTAGATATTTTTCTTTCATAAAAAAACCAAAAACATTCTTGAAAATATCCGAGTTTCCATCTCCATATTCACATGAATTCTATGATAGTTGTGAAAATCAATATAATCCATATAATTTCACACTAAATTCTTACGAATATTTCAACAACAACTATTGTTTAAACGATTCAAATTTTGAACCACAAAATTTTCAAAATGATGATCAACCTTCAAATCTTGAAAATAACATTTCGTCTTTACTTAAATCTCTACACAATAAAATCAAATGATAAATGATTTGTGTAATTCTTGTTTGTGTGATAACTCAAGTCAAAATTTTCATAATAATCAAGATTTGAATTCACTTCAAAATGCAAACGATTTCGAGTATAACCCATGCCAATCCAATTTTGAACTCCAAAATGAATTTCAAAATCGAAAAATTTGATCCACTTTTCAAATAATTTTGGCAATGGTAATAATCTCAAATATGATACGAGCGAAGTTTTTGTTCTCAGCAAATCCAAATCGAAAATTCTCAAGTTAATAACTATAAATTGGATTTTGTTCAACAATTGGACAAGATCTACAATAATCATATGGATTTGTTGTTCGAAACATATATGAAACAACGTGAGAAACAAAACCAAATTCCAACATGTAACGAGTCAAATGATAATCCATCTTTTACCCAAATGGAGGATTTTCAAACAGCAACTTTTGAAACTGAAAATGATGATCTTAATGAAGTTGTTGAAAACAAGAAAATTGAGTGGGATTTCAATTCTTTCGAGGGTAAGAAACTCAATTTAAAATTCAATTTTCCTTTTTTCGATTTCGAAAATATGAATACGATAGCTTTGGATTTTGAACACGACACATGTAGTGAAGTTGTTGATGATACAATAAAGGAAGATGGATTTAATAGACTTTCTGAAGATGAGTTGTTAAATTCTGAAGGGGAAGATTTAAATCACCATTTTTTTTTTGAAATCAACAATTTTGAAGAAGTTTTTAATGATAAATTTGAATTTCAATTTGGTGAAAATAAACTTGAACTTCGTTCAATCGTTTTATCAATCCCAAAAATCATCGAAAAGGAAATAACTCGTAAGATTTTTAATAGAACGACATTCGTTTTTTCGAATCAACACTTAACTTTGAAATCATTTATGGTTTGGGTTTCCAAGCTTAAGCAGTATCTCGCATACTTGACGAGACAAATGAATCAGTCTTTGGAAGACTGTTTCATTTACTTTTTGACGATATACTTTCTTAACTCTTGTAAATAATAATCTTTTCATTTTCATGTAAATATAGGCCATCATTTTTTTTCTCCTTTCACTTGGGTTGACTATAGGGACATAGTCAAAATCAAGCATGGGGGTCTCTTCATTTTCGTTTTCAAATTTTCATGGTTTATTTTTGCATTCTCTTTCCAAAACTAAAGAAAAACTCAATAAAATAAAATAAAATAAAATAAATAAAAAATCTCAAAAAAAATTAAAAGGATTTTGATTTATTTTTAAAGGAACACTATAGGATAAATATATGGTTTTCTTTAACTAATTTTAAAATTTATTTGTCTTAACAAAAATAAAAATGAAGTTTGATTACAAATAACAATGGTTTAACTAGTATATAGGAAGATCCATACGTGTTAATTATGAAATACATCCTGATTGAGAATCTTTGTTTTAAGAAGTGGTTGATTTAAAGTAAAGATATAACATTTTTTTGTTTTCTAAGTTAAATGGTGCTAAGATGATAGTGCGAAACTCTCTCTTCTAAAAAAAAAATTGTATATATGTATATAATTTTTATTAATACCTAGAGTCATGTGTTCACACTCGTGCGTTGACTCGCCTTGCTCTGTACCTTTCTCACGTAAACCCGAAAGCCAGTGCACGATCGGTATATCTAGCCATGGTTTTTCTGAGTTAGGCGTGTGTATATAAAAAAATTCTTTTATTAATAATGCCTACAGTCGGTAAGTGTTCACACTTGTGTGCTTGCTCACCACATTCTATATTCCCCTCACATAAGTCCGCAAGGCAGTGCATGGGTAATATATCTGACCTCAGTTTATCTGAGTTAGGTATATGTAAATATTGTTAATACAATAAAATTTTCAAACAAGAGAGAGTAAGCAACTGAAATCCAAGCGCAATGTTTACTTATTTGATTTGACTTGTTATTGAAAAGAAATGAAAATACCACTTTGATAAACTTTGATAATCAACTAAGGATCTATTTCATGGTTACACTTTGTTATCAACTGAAACAACGAGTTAAACTATTGTCTATTTGTTATGATAA
Organism: Allium cepa; assembly: GCA_030765085.1. Lineage (NCBI taxonomy): Eukaryota > Viridiplantae > Streptophyta > Magnoliopsida > Asparagales > Amaryllidaceae > Allium > Allium cepa. The sequence goes on from CM060942.1 coordinate 623,995,590, forward strand.
CTTGATTTTTATTGGAAATTTTGACGAGTAAATGACTTAAATTTTCAAGATAATGACCAAAACTTATATTTAACTTATTTGTGTCTATTTAAAAGTAAATCTTTCATTTGTAAATATTTCTAAAAATTCGCATTCTTTTTGTAAATAAATCCTGCATTTTGTAAATATTTTCATCCTGAATTTGGATTTTGTGGGTGGTATCCACTGAAAACCCTCATGAGACAACACTCGTCCTACAGGGGACACCCAGAGGTTTAGCGGCTTGTTGCATATGCTCAATGCAATTGTGCTCCCTACGAAAACAGATTTATCTTAGTTTTTCTTTATTCAAGGACGAATAAAAAAACAAGTGTGGGGGTATTTGATGTGTAACGCTACCGATTTTTATGCTAAATTTAAATTGGTAATTAATTTAATTTTTGAATTTAATTGTGAATTAATGGTGAGTTAATTTGAATTTTTTTCAAATTTTATAAAGATATGTGTTTGGTTTGAGTTTATATACATATATATATATATAATAATTAGAAATTTGAATTTGAAATTCAAATTGTTAATATATTGAAATCTAATTGGACTTAAGGCAAATTTTATATTTGAAACAAAAATATAATAAATATGATTACTTAAGTTTAAAATGAAAAGAGAAAGAAAAATGAAATTAGACAACTACAAGAACCTGTAAACCAAACCAGTGCAAAAGAAAATAAATATTTTTAAAATAAAATTGGGTTTGAAAGTAAAACTCTATCTTTTAAAATTAACAGAGATTTTTTTTAAAATATATAACATACATATGTAATATGTATTTTGAAAGTATATTTGAAGTTAATATGGTAAATTTCTAAAAGCTATTTAAAAAAATAAAAAAAATAAAAACCAATATATATGTATACATATTTATTTATTTATGTATATGGATAAATACTTATTTAAAGGTATACTAGTTTGAAATATAAATAATTAAAGGATTTAAAATACAAATTGCAAATATAAATAACACAAGGGTTGAAACACAATTTTTAAATTTATTTAAATTAAGGATTTAAACACGATTTTATCTTGTATGACAAATGTAAACCAAATGAGATCATGTAGTAACATGTGTTAACAAACAATACAAGTGGCAAGCAAGTTTTTTTCTCTATTAATCTAAAATCACAAAATATGAATAAGAACTAAATTTCATAAACACATATGTAAGAGAAGGAAACTAATTCTCAGTTCATAATTTTTAAAACCTGAGAAACCAATTCGAAAACAAAACACACCCTCACAAAGAAATCACAAACCAGATCAAAGTTTCAATTTGTTTCAAACTGAAAACAAGAAATCTTCAACCTGAGATAAAATATCCAACCTGATTCAAAAGAAAGTTTAAGCAAATGAAAATGGATCCAAGGAACAAATCTGGAAAAGAAAAAAAAAACAAATGCAAGCTTCAAATTCAAATCAAATCTGGCAAAACATGAAAGACCTGGAACGAACAATTTAGGCTATGGATTCAAAAGAAAATCAAAACAAGTTATTAATCAGAGCATTTCCAGGCACAAATCTGTTCACTGTCTCTGTTCTTCATTGACCAAGGCGAGCAACTTTAATTGTTTTAAAAAAATCCATTTCTTTGAATCTAATGCTTGAAAATCTGTGAGCAAACTCTAAAATTTATGAACATACCTTGGATTGAATGTGATCAATATTGATTGTGTGAAATATGAATGATATGAGTATGGTTATGTCTGTATATATATGACTGTAAATACATATATGTCTGTTACAGGGATATCTATATTTTCTTCTTCCTCTGTTTAACTTTTTAACAGATCAAATCCATAAAGGAATTCAAATACTTCTTCCTCGATGTGTTTTAGGTGTTAATATTTAAATAGAAGTTGATTCTAACAACATAATACTAATTTTAAAAAATAATTCCAAATGTATTTGTTAAGGGTTTATTTCTAAAGTTAACCATTACAGTAAACTTCTTGGAAATGATAAAAATAAATGATTTTTATTTCGAATCTGGAATGCATAAATTAATTTGTATTACAGAATGATGAATTTGGAAAATAAAATCGAGATTTTTTGTTTGTTAAATTTTGAGAGATTACGAGTTGAAGGAAATGACACTTTGGTCAAATTCTGTCGCACGGCGAAATGAAGTTCGTTGTGCTTGGGTTAGATGATGGTTCAAGCATCAAGGATCAATGGAAAAATACAATTTGAATTTATAAATGATCGAGGCATGAAAACAATGATGTTTTAGGGTTTTAAAAGCTAGTTTGCTTGTCTATGTTTGAAGTGGAACTGCATCGCCGTCAGGGTGATTTAGGCAATCGAACAAGGGGGTTGGATTTGTGGATGGTCGGAACGTCGTCAGTCAGAATGGTATGGTTTCTGATCGCCGTGAGTGCCATGGCGAACGCAATTTGTCGATGTGGGTTGGGTTCTGGGTTGAACTGAAAGACTCGATTTTGATTTTGAGTTCAATCCAACGTTCTGGGCGATTGTGGTGATCGAAGGGATGGTTGTTGGCATGTGGAACGTGATGGCGTCGATCACCATTGCTCCGATGACTCGTAGATGTGCACGCACGTATCAGTGTATTAGTGGTTTTCTTGTTTGAGAAAGACGATGTTTTATCATGGTGCGACTCAAAGATGAGCTCGGGGAGAAACAAGGGTAGCTCGGGTTTCAACTCCATGTGGATTGTGGGGCGACTTAGAAAAAATTTTAAGGTCGAAATTTTAGGGGGCACTCCGGTAAATTTTGGTAAAACTCGAAGCGGGGCTCGAGTACATTGGGGTTTAGCTCGGGGGGACACTCGGGTTTGCCTGGGATTTTTATGTTCCAGTTTTAAAACTTTAATAACTTAGTTAAATAAATTTCTAAAATTATTTCTTCTATAAATGATGATTTATTTATTAAGTAGACGGTATAAATGGAAAGGTTTTGAAATAAAATGTTTTTAAAAAAAACAATTAAGTTTTAAAACTTATATTTTTAATAGGTTATTTTAAATAAAATTTAATAAATGATAATTTTTAAGTTAAAGGTAAGTTAATTTATATCATAAATGATAATCAAGTAAGTAATAATTTGTAATTAAGATTAATTCATTAATAATTAAGAAAAATTAATTAAAGGATAATTAGTTATAATTAAGATTAAATTAATTAATAATTGCGGATTTATTAATTAAAGTAAATTAATTAGTAATTCAAGTTAATTGAGCAAGTATTTAATGAATGATTTAATAAAAATAGTAGTTACTTAGTGAAAGTAATTAAGAGAAGATAATTAAAGGTTAATTAACTTAAAGTGATTAAGAAATCATCATTAATTAAGGAGTAATTAATTAAAGTAATTAATTAGGGAAAAATTAATTAATTAAAGTAATTAAGATTTAATTAATTACAATTAAGGGTTAATTAATTAAGATAATTAATTAAAGAAATGATTAATTAATGAAGGTGGTTAAGACTCAATCAATTGTAGTTAATGATAATTAATCAATGATTTAAGATAATTAATGAAGTAATTATGTGGTTAATTAAATTAAACCACACGATTTATTTATCTTAATTGAAGATATTTGATTGTTACTGAATGTTGTGTATTGGATTGATATCTCTGATATGTAATTGTAATGCTATGAGATATGAATTGCTTTGTGCTGAACTGTAATATTTGTGATTGTTTATGCGTAGATACGAAAACCCCTTGGCCATAAAACGACATTTGATTGCGACAGGGAGTCGGATTCTAGTTGGTTATCCGAAACCCACATTGAATCGTAACGATGAATCTTTGTTATTGATAAATTTACTTTATCTATGAATCTGTGAATGAAGATAAGCGTTATAGTTCATACCGCTTATCGATATTGATGCGCTTTAATCTGTGATGTGATGATTATTGTTACACTATTGTGTGTAAAACCCTTAAACCCGACTATATACACACAATATGGATTGCACGAGGAAATTGGTTTAGTTATAGATTTTTGAAATAGTTTTAAATTTGAATTTTGAATCCAAATGGTTTTCGAAATGAATTGGGTGTTTTCGAAGATAAAAGTTATTTTTGAATAACTTGATTAAGTTTTGAAATTTAAATAATTTAATTTGAATTCAAGATTTGAAATTGAATTCTATGTTTGAGAATTTTGGTTTAAAAATGTTATTCAAGTTATAAACGTGTTTATATGGGTTTTGAACCATTTTAAAAAGTATCGTTTTGGGAAATTTGAATTTAACCAAATTTTATACTTAAAGAGATATAACTCGTGCAAATGAAATCGGATTTTTCCGAAACGAAAACTATTTGTTTTCAAATAATAATAGCTTTCATATAAAGAAAGAATTAACAATTTGTGTTGAAAAGATTTCAAATTGAAATGAAATTGTTTTGAAAGCTATGAATGAATCTTTGTGAACGATGGTTGAATCTTGTTTTGAAATTTAAGAAGATTTTAATGGTGTATCTTTTATATAAAAGATTTAAAATGGGAATTGTGAATGAATCTTTGGAAATGGGTTTGAAAGCTATGAATTGAGTTTTGATTTAATAACTGGATAAGTTAATCCAAGTTGAAATGGAAATGGTTTTGAAAGCCGTGAATGTATCTTTGTGAAACTGGGTGAACTTTGTGGAATAAATCTGTTTTGTTTAAAGATTTGAAATGATAATTGGTTTAAACCATTTGAAGGAAAGTTTTGGATTTTAAAAATTGTGACTTAACTGAGATCCTATTATCCATATGTTTTTAAATATTGCGCTCACTATTCGGTTTAGCCGGGAGAGGACCTTTGTGTCATATAACCCATTCCGGATATGTGATATGCAGTAATTGGATAGCAGTTGAAGACGGTGGTGAAGACCGGGTGTCTTTGAGAACTATGGGATAACCTATCGAATGATCCGCATTGAGTTGCTCCGTATAGAGATCTCTATATGAGATGGGGAGTCCGATCGGGATTGAGGATGCCCGGATTGCAAGGGCTTCTTTGGAAGTGCCTTCGGTTCTGTTCGAACCCGGAATAGACTTGTATGGATGTGTGTCTGACATTACACTTTGAGATGTAAAACTGGTTTCTATGAAATACATTTCTGTTTGGTGGCGGAGATTTATTCTCTTAGCTTAACACCCTTCTCTGAGATGTACGAGCTCATAGGTTATGTAATTGATGGTTACCAGTGATACATTCCCAATTTGGTGATGTGGCATACGAAGTGCTGCTGATCATTTGTTGATCAAAACATGGCTTTTGTGAAAAGCGTAGCTTTGTGGACGATATTTCGTCGAACCTCACAACCCGGTTATGGTCGAAACAGGAATCGTAGCAGCAAGGTTATTTGAGGGTAGCGCCTTCTGAGGGTATGTCCATTTCCTTCTGGATTATGAGTGGTATCATGGTATGGAACCCAGATACTTAACTTTGTGGTTACTGCAAACTTATTGCTTTGTGGTTGTTGGTTGAGAGGTTCCTCGGATAAAGGTCGCAAATGACCGGGGGATGGCATGCTCGTGTCAGTAGTTACCTTGTTACAGAGGTAACCCGGCCTTGTCTAGTAGAGATCCGGTTAGGTTCTCAGGGGCGTCCCTCCGGAGGCGTTCCATTTTATTTGGGAAGTTCCTTTGCCCGACCATTTGTTGGAAATCCAAACAAAACAATACGAGCCCTGTACAGTTTTAGTTGTAGAACCTTCCATTTAAAATGGTAGCTATAGCTGGCATAATATAATGGTACCTATGCTGGCTAAGATTAATATTATATTTTCGAAGGGTTTTCTGCACTATGCACTAATAATAATATCAAATGGTTTTCGCATATCAAGCATTTTTGACTATCATAAGGAGAAATCTTCTCCAAGTTTGCGCTTGCATAGTGTGTGTGGCGGGAGGCCTTATGGTAATCTCATTTTCTAAAAAGCATTGCGGATTTATTTTAAATTATTTGCTTATTTTAGAAGACCAAATGTTTTTGTTTACTCGTACCAGTCCCAAGATTGACTCGTAGTTTATTGTTCCCTTACCAAACTCTAGGTGCCCACTATTTTCAACACGGGCAGTCTAGAGTTGGGTTTTTCAAGTAGTAGATATCGATTCAGTAGCTTTCAGCTTTCTCTTTGGTATTCTTTGGAGATTTTGGATATTGAAGTATTTGGTTGGGACGACAGACCTTGCTTAACTTGGTACAACTTGATGCTGGTTCTCGCTTATTGGATTGGAGATCTTTGGAGTTTTGAGCCTTTGCATCTGGAGATGGGATACTGTTGCAGTTTGATATTGGACTTATCTCTTTTGCTATCTGTTTTCCGTTGTTGTTTATTGACTCTGTTATTCTTGTATCATTTTGATATCATTGTTGTAGATCACTGGATATTGTATTCATTGGAGTTGTATATGATATTCATTTCTTTTTCTTCCACTGTGTTGTTATACTTGATGTGTCATAAGCTCCGGCACGATTCGAATTTCAACGGTTGAATCTGCGGCATTCAGGTACAAGTGGAGTACGGATGTTGATTTTCGAACGCTGGAATTTGGACCGTGTCATTTTGGTATCAGAGCCGAGGGTTAAAACTTTAGCTCAGGAGTATAACACATTAAGTAACTCATTAAAGATAATGTGAAGTATACCCTAGAATGAGTATATCCCTAAGATATCCGTTCATATGCCTCAGTAAATTCTCTTATTATCCCCTGATATTGAGTATGAGTGCAAGAAGAGGACGAGATAGGGGACAGGGGAGTACGACTACAAATGGTCGATACCCAGCAATAGCGGAAACAATTTTCTTTATCTCCTTTGATTTGTCTTTTCAATTCTTTTATGATTCCTGGTAGTTCCAGGAAGAAGCTTTGATTTTGCATGGGACACAAACTCTAGATGGGTCAGAATTGTTTGCTTTGGTTGCTATAGTTGATAGGTATATTTTGGTTGTTTAAACTAAAATTTTGTTGGATTGCATCCATATATTTATTTATTCTGTTGGGTCCAAGTATATTCTACGAGTGGTTAGTTATCTTTCAAACTAACCAATACCCCTGTATCTTCGTAGTTTTGGTGACCCGGGTATCTTGATTTGTTCTTGTATTCATTGTTAGTGATATTATAATTTGGTAAGCCAAATGCAGAATAGATACCCAGTTTGATTTGGAAACTGTCTCTCTATCATTGTGAATCCATTCTTTGTTGTCTCCCTACCTGCAAATTTTGAGGACGAAATTTTCCTAAGGGGGGAATCTGTAACGATACCATTTTTATGCTAAGTTTAAATTGATAATTAATTTAATTTTTGAATTTAATTGTGAATTAATAGTGAGTTAATTTGAATTTTTTTCAAATTTTATATAGATATGTGTTTGGTTTGTGTTTATATATATATATATATATATATATATTATAATTAGAAATTTGAATTTGAAATTCAAATTGTTAATATATTGAAATCTAATTGGACTTAAGGAAAATTTTATATTTGAAACAAAAATACAATAAGTATGATTACTTAAGTTTAAAATGATAAGAGAAAGAAAAATGAAATTAGACACTACAAGAACCTGTAAACCAAACCAGTGCAAAAGAAAATAAATATTTTTAAAATAAAATTAGGTTTGAAAGAAAAACTCTATCTTTTAAAATTAATAGCGATTTGTTTTAAAATATATAACATACATATGTAATATGTATTTTGAAAGTATATTTGAATTTAATATGGTAAATTTCTAAAAGCTATTTAAAAAAAGAAAAAAAATAAAACCTAGTATATATGTATACATATTTATTTATTTATGTATATGGATAAATACTTATTTAAAGGTATAATAGTTTGAAATATAAATAATTAAAGGATTTAAATTACAAATTGCAAATATAAATAATACAAGGGTTGATACACAATTTTTAAATTTATTTAAATTAAGGATTTAAACACAATTTTATCCTGTATGAAAAATGTAAACCAAATGAGATCATGTAATAACATGTGTTAATAAACAATATAGGTGGCAAGCAAGTTTATTTCTCTTTTAATCTAAAATTACAAAATATGAATAAGTAATCAATTTCATAAACACATATGTAAGAGAAGGAAACTAATTCTCAATTCATAATTTTTAAAACCTGAGAAACTAATTCGAAAACAAAACACACCCTCACAAAGAAATCACAAACCATATCAAAGTTTCAACTTGTTTCCAACTGAAAACAAGAAATCTTCAACCTGAGATAAAATATCCCACCTAATTCAAAAGCAAGTTTAAGCAAATGAAAATGAATTCAAGGAACAAATCTGGAAAAACAAAAAAAAAACAAATGCAAGCTTCAAATTCAAATCAAATCTGGCAAAACATGAAAGACCTGGAACGAACAATTTAGGCTATGGATTCAAAAGCAAATCAAAACAAGTTATTAATCAGAGCATTTCCAGGCACAAATCTGTTCACTGTCTCTGTTCTTCATTGACCAAGGTGAGCAACTTTAATTTTTAAAAAAAAATCCATTTCTTTGAATCCAATGCTTGAAAATCTGTGAGCAAACTCTAAAATTTATGAACATATCTTGGATTGAATGTGATCGATATTGATTGTGTGAAATACGAATGGTATGAGTATGGTTTTGTCTGTATATATATGACTGTAAATACATATATGTCTGTTATAGGGATATCTACACTTTCTTCTTCCTCTGTTTATACTTTTAACAGATCAAATCCATAAAGGAATTCAAATACTTCTTCCTCGATGTGTTTTAGGTGTTAATCTTTAAATAGAAGTTGATTCCAACAACATAATACTAATTTTAAAAAATAATTCCAAATGTATTTGTTAAGGGTTTATTTCTAAAGTTAACCAATACTGTAAACTTCTTGGAAATGATAAAGATAAATGATTTTTATTTCGAATCTAGAATGCATAAATTAATTTGTATTACAGAATGATGAATTTAGAAAATAAAATCGAGATTTTTTGTTTGTTAAATTTTGAGAGATTACGAGTTGAACGGAAATGACACTTTAGTCAAATTCCGTCGCACAGCGAAATGAAGTTCGCTGCGCTTGGATTAGATGATGGTTCGAGCATCAAGGATCAATGGAAAAATATAATTTGAATTTATAAATGATCGAGGCATGGAAACGATGATGTTTTAGGGTTTTAAAAGCTAGTTTGCTTGTCTTTGTGGATGGTCGGAACGTCGTCAGTCAGAATGGCATGGTTTCTGATCGCCGTGAGCGCCATGGCAAATGCAATTTGTCTAGGTGGGTTGGGTTCTGGGTTGAACTGAAAGACTCGATTTTTATTTCGAGTTCAATCCAACGTTCTGGGCGATTGTGGTGATCGAGGGGATGGTTGTTGGCATGTGGAAGGTGACGGCGTCGATCACCGTTGCTCCGATGACTCGTAGATGTACACGCGCGTATCAATGTATCAGTGGTTTTCTTATTTGGGGAAGATGATGTTTTATTATGGTGTGACTCGAAGATGAGCTCGGGGAGAAACAATGGTAGCACGGGTTTCAACTCAAAGTTGATTGTGGGGCGAGAGTAAAATACTTAGAAAAAATTTTAAGGTCGAAATTTTGGGGGGCACTCTAGTAAATTTTGGTAAAACTCAAAGCGGGGCTCGAGTACATCGGGGTTTAGCTCCGGGGGACACTCGGGTTTGCTTAGGATTTTTATGTTCCAGGTTTTAAACTTTAATAACTTAGTTAAATAAATTTCTAAAATTATTTCTTCTATAAATGATGATTTATTTATTATGTGGACGGTATAAATGGAAAGGTTTTGAAATAAAAAGTTAAAAAAACAATTAAGTTTTAAAACTTATATTTTTAACAAGTTATTTTAAATAAAACTTAATAAGTGATAATTTTTAACTTAATGGTAAGTTAATTTATATCATAAATGATAATCAAGTAAGTAATAATTTGTAATTAAGATTAAGTCATTAATAATTAAGAAAAATTAATTAAAGGATAATTAGTTATAATTAAGATTAAATTAATTAATAATTGCGGATTTATTAATTAAAGTAAATTAATTAGTAATTCAAGTTAATTGAGCAAGTAATTAATGAATGATTTAATAAAAATAGTAATTACTTAGCGAAAGTAATTAAGAGAAGATAATTAAAGGTTAATTAACTTAAAATGATTAAGAAATAATCATTAATTAAGGAGTAATTAATTAGGGAAAAATTAATTAATAAAAGTAATGAAGATTTAATTAATTACAATTAAGGGTTAATTAATTAAGATAATTAATTAAAGAAATGATTAATTAATGAAGGTGGTTAAGACCTAATCAATTGTAGTTAATGATAATTAATCATTGATTTAAGATAATTAATGAAGTAATTATGTGGTTAATTAAATTAAACCACACGATTTATTCATCTTAATTGAAGATGTTTGTTTGTTACTGAATGCTGTGTATTGGATTGATATCTCTGATATGTAATTGTAGTGCTATGAGATATGAATTGCTTTGTGTTGAATTGTAATATTTGTGATTGTTTATGTGTAGGTATGAAAATCCCTTGGCAATAAAACGACATTTGAAATTCGATGCGACAGGGAGTCGGATTCCAGTTGGTTATTCGAAACCCATATTGAATCGTAATGATGAATCTTTGTTATTGATAAATTTAATTTATCTATGAATCTGTGAATGAAGATAAGTGTTATAGTTCATACCGTTTATCGATATTGATGCGCTTTAATCTGTGATGTGATGATTGCTGTTGCACTATTGTGTGTAAAACCCCTAGACCACACTATACACACACAATATGGATTGCACGAGGAAATTGGTCAAGTCATAGATTTTTGAAATAGTTTTAAATTTGAATTTTGAATCCAAACGGTTTTCGAAATGAATTGGGTATTTTGAAAGACAAAAGTTAATTTTGAATAACTTGATTAAGTTTTGAAATTCAAATAATTTAATTTGAATTCAAGATTTGAAATTGAATTCTATGTTTGAAAATTTTAAAAAGTATCGTTTTGGGAAATTTGAATTAACTAAATTTTATACTTAAAGAGATATAACTCGTGCAAATGAAATAGGATTTTTCCATAACGAACACTATTTGTTTTCAAATAATAATAGCTTTCATATAAAGAAAGAATTTCCAATTTGTGTTGAAAAGATTTCAAATTGAAATGAAATTGTTTTGAAAGCTATAAATGAATCTTTGTGAACAATGGTTGAACCTTGTTTTGAAATTTAAGAAGATTCTAATGCTGTATCTTTTATATAAAAGATTTAAAATGAGAATTTTGAATGAATCTTTGGAAATGGGTTTGAAAGCTATGAATTGAGTTTTGATTTAATAATTGGATTAGTTAATCCAATTTGAAAAGGAAATGGTTTTGAAAGCCGTGAATGTATCTTTGTGACACTGGGTGAACTTTGTGGAATAAATCTTTTTTGTTTAAAGATTTGAAATGGTAATTGGTTTAAACCATTTGAAAGGAAAGTTTTGGATCTTAAAAGGACTTAACTGAGATCCCATTATCCATATGTTTTTAAATATTGCGCTCACTATTCGGTTTAGCCGGGAGAGGACCTTTGTGTCATATAACCCATTTCGAATACGTGATATGTCGTAAATGGATAGCAATTAAAGACGGTGGTGAAGACCGGGTGTCTTTGAGAACGATAGGATAACCTATCGAATGACTCTGCACTGAGTTGCTCTAGTATAGAGATCTCCATATGAGATGGGGAGTCCGATCGGGATTGAGGATGCCCGGATTGCAAGGGCTTCTTTGGAAGTGCCTTCGGTTCTGTTCGAACCCAGAACAGACTTGTATGGATGTGTGTCTGACATTACACTTTGAGATGTAAAACCGGTTTCTATCAAATACATTTCTGTTTGGTGGCGGAGATTTATTCTCTTAGCTTAACACCCTTCTCTGAGACGTACGAGCTCAGAGGTTATGTAATTGATGGTTACCAGTGATACATTCCCAATTTGGTAATGTGGCATACGAAGTGCTGCTGATCATTTGTTGATCAAAGCATGACTTTTGTGAAAAGCATAGCTTTGTAGATGAGACTTCGTCGAACCTCACAACCCGGTTATGGTCGAAACGGAAATCGTAGCAGCAAGGTTATTTGAGGGTAGCGCCCTATGAGGGCATGTCCATTTCCTTCTGGATTAAGAGTGGTATCATGGTATGGAGTCCAGATACTTAACTTTGTGGTTGATGCAAACTTATTGCTTTGTGGTTGTTGGTTGAGAGGTACCTCGGATAAAGGTCGCAAACGACCGGGAGATGGAATGCTCGTGTCAGTAGTTACCTAGTTACAGAGGTAAACCGGCTTTGTCTAGCAGAGATCGGTTAGGTTCTCGGGGGCGTCCCTCCAGAGGCGTTCCATTTTATTTGGGAAGTTCCTTTGCCCGGAAATCCAAACAAAACAATACGAGCCTTGTACGGTTTTAGTTGTAGAACCTGCCATTTAAAATGGTAGTTATAGCTGGCATAATATAATGGTACCTATGCTGGCTAAGATTAATATTATATTTTCGAAAGGTTTTCTGCACTATGCACTAATAATAATATCAAATGGTTTTCGCATATCAAGCATTTTTGACTATCATAAGAAGAAATCTCCTCCAAGTTTGTGCTTGCATTGTGTGTGTGGCGGGAGGCCTTATGATAGTTTCATTTTCTAAAAAGCACTGCGGATTTATTTTAAATTCTTTGCTTGTTTTAAAAGACCAAATGTTTTTGTTTGCTCGTACCAGTCCCAAGACTGACCTAGAGTTTATTGTTCCTTTCCTAAACTCTGGGTGCCCACTATTTTCCACACGGGCAGTATAGAGTTGGGTTTTTCAGATAGTAGATATCGATTCGGTAGCTTTCAGCTTTCTCTTTGGTATTCTTTGGAGATTTTGGATATTGAAGTATTTGGTTGGGACGACTGACCTTGCTTAGCTTGGTGCAAGCTGGTTCTCACTTATTGGATTGGAGATCTTTGGAGTTTTGAGCCTTTGCATCTGGGGATGGGAAACTGTTGCAGTTTGATATTGGAGTTATCTCTTTTGCAATCTGTTTTCCACTGTTGTTTATTGACTCTGTTATTCTTGTATCATTTTGATATCATTGTTGTATATCACTGCATATTGTATTCATTGGAGTTGTATATGATATTCATTTCTTTTTCTTCCACAGTGTTGTTATACTTGATGTGTTATAAGCTCCGGCAAGACTCGAATTTCAATGGTTGAATCTGCAACATTCAGGTACAAGTGGAGTACGGATGTCAATTTTCGAACGCTGGAATTGGACCGTAACATGATGTGCATGCAAATGTGCATATTTTTACCACCATATTTAATATATTTAAATTAAATTAATGATCATATTGGGTATTTTAACTTGTTTAAGCCAAAATTCAAATTATTTTCAAATTGTCACATATTCATCTTCATATAAGGGAAAATGGCCATTTTGTGCATTTATTAATTTGTAAAAATTTACTTGGAATTTTCTTTGTTGTTTTGTAAGAATTTTAGTGAATTTAGAAGTGGTTTTGTGAAGACATATGCATGTACAAGAGTGAAGAGAACAAATGAAGACGGAATTAATTCATAGCCATGATCATGGAGGACCCCACCTATCTACCAACCTTATTGTACAAATTAGAGCTAATCCACATGTTAAAAGGCGATTATATCTTCATGCACACTTAATGGATGATTATTAGATGCTAATGATTACTTGGCCACCATAACTTCTAGAGGGGTAGTTTAGGCATTTCCCAAAAAAGTGAATTAGGGTTTTAAACTTTTATAAATACCCTTATCTCCATGTAATTATCCTCTCTTCCCTTAGTCCCTCTTCTCTTAGTTAGTTTAGATCAAAAATAAAATGAGAGCTCTCTTTCTTTTCATGCCTACTTAGCCATTTTTATTTCATGTAATTTTTTTATGCAATTTAGTACATGCTCTTTTCTTTTACATGCTTCTCTTCTTATGTTAGTAGTGTAGATTACTTTTCATACAAGTAGATTAGTGTTTATTTATTGTTAATTAGTTTTTCTTTTCATTTTGCTCTCTTTTTCCTCTTGTTTGTTTCATGTTGTTTTCTTCGTTTGTTGATTTGATAAAAAATATGAGAGTTTATTCCCTTAAATTTAGGGGTAAGAAAGCTCTCTAGTATGTAGATGCGACATTTTGATGTTAATATTCTCTTTTAGTGCTTAATGGAAACATTTGAAGCAGTTTAATGTTGTTGTTTAGCTTTGAATTTGACAGTCTATATTGTTGAAACAAAATAGACTATACTTAAACAAACATAACACAAATTGCCTCTTCATCTAAATGTGATTTTGACAAAGAAGTGAACGTTGAAATTAAAATTCGATGGCCTATATTTCTATACAATAGTTAATAGGCCATGCTTAAAATAGATTTTGATTTCAACTTTGTTGTCATATATCACGAGAATTAAATGTGTATTAATGGTTGTGTTATCGTTTGATGGTTTATATTGGGCTAATTAATAGCACAAATGTACCATACTTATGATAAGCACATAACCTAATCAATCTAATGACTAAAAGAGAGATCACAGCTTCATTTGTTTGATTTATGTGATTTAGAGAGTGGAAAAGTACCTCTAAATTGTCTTCTACTCTCATATTTTTTATCACTTTCTTTTTGTTAATTTCCTCGTTTTCTAGTTTAATTCACTCTCGACTTTGGTATAATTTGATTGAATAGGAAATTTAAAATCAACAATTCCCTCTGGATCGACCTATAATCACTACGTACTACGATAGTACGTCGTGCGCTTGCGGTAAATTTTTATTTCAAAATTCATTTGATGGTTTTCTAAACCGACAGAATTTCCATCGACGAACAATTATATAGGTATATTAGGTACCAAAAGTGTTGGGTGGTCGTCACATGTCGATAGAACACCGATTGAAAGCGAAGTTTTCTAAATGCACTTCTGGAGGAGGAAAGTGAGATTCTTAGGTCACATTATTTCTATGTAGGGAATTATTGTAGATCCTACAAAGTTGCAGCAATCCAAGATTGGGCTAGATCCAAAAATGCTACAGACGTGAGAAGTTTCTTAGGGTTAGTTGCAAATTATAGACGATGCATCCATGACTCCTCCGAAGTAGCCACACCATTGACTCGGTTAATGAAAAAGAATCAAACATTTACTTAGGATGTGAGAATGTATTCATGGGTCTAAAGGAAAAGTTGATGAGTGACCATTATTGATCATTTCAAGCAGGAATAAGGAGACGGTGGTTTACACTGATGCTCGTGGTATCGGATTAGGCATGGTATTAATGTAGAGAGGTAAAGTTACTGCATATGCTAGTCGACAACTAAAGCCATATGAGAAGAAATACCCGACCTATGGTTTAGTGTTAGCATTGATCGCATTTGTGCCAAAAATTTAGAGTCACTATTTATTAGGAGAGGGGTCCAAGCTGTTTACCGACCATAAATCATTAAAGTGCCCCTTTTTCTAAAGGATCTTAACCTTCGTCGATAGCGATGGTTAAAATATCTAGCAGTAACGACACGTATTTTACATATTAAAGGATCATAAATATTTTTATTTTATTCATATGAGATCATATGACTCTAAGATTCTTAGGAATGGCTCTAGGGACATTTTCCACATCTGTGATTTTTATCTAATTTCTATGTGATAATTTTGACATTGGAAATCTTATATGGACTATAACTTTTCATGGAAGCCGAGTTAGGGTCTCAAATCACATCCATTGCTTCAAAATGATGGTTTCCTATTTCATTGAGTGGTAATAATAGAAAAACGAACTTACCATTAAGAAGCTATGGCTATTTGAATTTCTGCCTAATTTCGGACAACTAAATAGGTAACTAAAAGAGTTAAAAGGCTTGATCCAAAGCCCATCTTGGGGTTTTTGGCCAATATAGCTGAAGGCAACCAACCCCATTTTCATTTATATTCTTCCCAAAATAAAATGAAAACTCCTCTAAGACATCTTCCATTAAAAAATCCCCATTTTCCTTAAAAACCTTGATTAGAACAGGTAATTAAAGGGAAACTAGCATAGCGAATTGTGATTTTACCATATTGTGCTGTTTTGGGTGTTGGATCATTACTGTCCAAACTTGATTTTGAGTTTTAAAGTGGTAGTTCGAGTATATTATGAGTGATTACTTGATCTCACTATTTTATACTTCTTGATATGATTAAAGACAACATTTTTAATATGATTTCCATGTTAAATTAGTGTTTTGGGATGATATTTGCTGAAATGTATATTGGATGAATTGTTTTGATGTAATATTAGTGTTTTTAGTGTAGTTAGGAAAAGTGGTTGTCAAATTAGGAAAATCGAAGGCAAAACAACTCCAAATAGAATGAAACTTGAAGGATAGGCTCTGGAGCATAGAGGGAGCCTATATTTCAAGTCATATCAACAATCTGGTTGGCAGAAAGCTTCAATGACAAGAGGTTTTGGGTCAGCAAGGAGAGCTTTTAGGTTAAGAAGAAATCGTCGGAATTAGATGAAACTTAAAGGAGGGGCACTGGAGTGTAGGTGGATCTTATGTTTCTAGTTGCATCAAAATTTGGCCGGTAGAAAGCTCCGACAATGAGAGTTTTTTGGTCGGCAACGAGCAGTTTTTAGCTAAGCAGAATTCATCAGAACTGGATGAAACTTATAGGATGGGCTCTAAAGCATAAGGGAAAATTATGTTTCAAGTCGCATCGAAATCAAATTGGTAGAAATCTTCGACGACGAGTGATCTAGTGGTCAATAGTGTGTGGGTTTTGGCCATGTAGAAATCATAGGAATGTATGAAACATAGAGGATGGCTCTAGTGCATAGGGAAATCTTATGTTTCAAGTCACATCGAAATATAGTCACTAGATGGCTCTGACGATAAGTGGTTTTGTGGTCAACAGAAATCAACCCGGTAGCACTTTGCTTCGTGGCTTAGCAAATGAATGGAGTTATATTCTAATGATAGCGACTCGATGTTGAAAGGAGTTGTGAGAATGGTCGTCCACAAAGGGTGGGTTTTAGGAAGGGTGAGTCATGGATAAAGTGTTGAATGGTTTTATAATCGAGAGAAGGAATGTGGAATGGTTCCTTGAGGATAAAGGAAACTAGTTGGAGCAAGAAAAGGGGTCGGATATAAGTGCTAAGGGGTTGTTGACGCTTAAAGTGTTTTTCAATCAATTCGAAAGCAAGGGTATTATGAATGCATTCATAGGTAATTTGAAAGGCTACCCTAGATCACTTGAATGGATCCGAATAACCTGGACTGGGGAAGGGTCTAGTATCAGCTTCGGGCAAAAGAAGAGTACAATGATATTCGGGATTCCATTAATCCCTTGTCGGTGAAAGGTCATACGAATTATTATATATCTAAAGCATGTTGAGTGACAGCGAGGATTGTTTGATGGATACCATGTCTACTTTGATTGTCTACTTTCATAGTCTATCACTCTAGGGATTTCACATAAGATAGGTATTAATGATAGCGATACCTAGACCCCTCTATTGTACTTAGGTTGCAGTACACCTTTGTGATGTAGTGCAGTTGTATATTATACTTGCTATGTGCGAATTCTTTGGTTGCCAGGAAAAGCCAAGGTATGATTTGTATACCCTTTTTCCTTACTATATCAACTTTTATAATATCTTAAGATTCATTTATCTGTCACATCAGACTGTTGTCTAACTCGAGGTTTTGTGCTTTGCTTCTTATTATCTCAGCTACTCCTAAATACGTAGACTAGATAACAAGTCTAGATGAGACGCAGTAGTTATGCATAAGACATGATGAATGGAGCTATCTCATATTATATATGGATATTATGTTAATCCTGCTATGTAATACTATAGATTCTAGACAGCGTTTGCTTTATTATTATGAGATAGTTATTTGAGTTTATTTCTGATTTGTATAAACTCTATTACTATGTTGTATAACTTTGGATCTGTGCTCTAATTTTGGTTCATTTAGTTGTTATTATCTCTCCTGTTATATATTTATGACGTATATTATATTTTATTCCATGTACTTGAGATATTTGACAAGTTCTATGCTTGGTTTTTGTCTCTTTCAACCCTTGACAATCATCCTACATCAATCGGGCATGACAGCTATGCACTATTTAATTATATTTGTGCCGGTGGTGTAGGGTGATCTCACACTAGGCTCTTACAACTTCGATATTGCGTATACCCCAAGGAATGGGAATGCTGTTGTTGATGCATTGAGTAGGAGACTACCAGCTTGGGATATGTGTTCCTAGAGTGGACAAAATTATAATATATTGTTGGTTATGATTTCCGATTGAGATGCGAGCTAGAGCCAGGGATATTGGCGCGCTTGACCATCATGCCTACTCTTATTGAGTAGATAGGTACTAGTCAAAGGCATGATGCTAGATTAGCTGAGATTATTGCTAAGATTGAAGCTGGAGTAGAGTCTTAAGAGATGAGACGGTACAAACTCGATCAAGATGGTTGGCTCTGTAAAGACAAGATATTTTTTGTTCCTGATATTGATGGGTTAAGGGATGAGGTGCAATGAGAGTGCCCTCATTCGAGATTAACTATCCATCGTGGTGGTAACAAGATGTACCATGATATGAAGCATACCTATTATTGGGAAGGGATGAAGAAAAATGTTGGGGCATTCATCCCGAAGTGCATGAATTGCCAGTTGGTTAAGGCAGAGAAAAATATTCCTCATGGTTTGATGCAACCGCTTGAAGTTCCCTAGTGGAAGTGGGAACAAATTTTGATGGATTTCATCAATGGACTGCCGAGGACTAGAGCAGGGTATGACAACATTTGGGTTATAGTAGATCGATTAACCGGGAGTTCCATATTTATACTCGCTGAGTTAAGTAAAATGGCACCTAAACTGGTTGAATTTTATGTAAATTGGATAGTATAATTCCATGATACGCTGAAGAGAATAATGAGTAACCGAGTCTTGTTGTTCACTAGTGGATTTTAGAAGAGATTACAAAAGGGGTTGGGGATAGAGATGCATATGAGTATGGTTTATCATCCTTAAACTGATGGCCAAACTAAGAGAGTGAATCATATCATAGAGGATCTCCTACAGGCTTCTTTACTCGACTTTGGAGGCTAGTGGGACGATCAATTACATCTCATCGAATTCATAATAGTTATTAGTCCAGTATCAGTATGGCACCATTCAAAGCATTGTATGGCCGATCATGTAGCACTCCTTCATGTTGCTGGAAAGCGATCAAAAAACTGAGACATGGGCCAGAAATGATTAGAGAAACCATGGAAAAGATTGAGATCATCCAGCAATAGATAAAGCTTCTCAAGGCAGACTAAAGAGCTACGCTGATAAAAGAGTAGATATTTAGAGTTATCTGGCGACGATATGGTGTTTATCAAGATCTCTCCACTTAAGAATGTAATTTAGTTCGGTGGTAAAGGGAAGTTGGCACTAAGATTTGTAGGTCCGTTTTCGATATTAAAGAGGACTGGGAATCTTACTTACAGAGTTGATTTACCCTAAAGAATGATGGGAGTGCATAATATGTTCCACGTTTCTCGCTTGTAGAATTTTGTGCACGATTCAGGTGTAACTATCGCACTAGATCAACTAAACGATATCGAAATTGAGCATCAGGCTTCGAGATCTCGTAGACTTATTCCTATTTTCGAATGTGATTCAAAGCAATTTGGGAAAAAGAAGATGGAGTTGGTGAAGGTTCAGTGAGCAAAAGTGAAGGTGATTGCACTTGGGAGATCGAGAGAGCAGGAAAACAACTTATCTACAGCTCTTCACTTGATTTGACTTTCTATTTATCGCTTTTACTTTCGCTTATGATATCATGAAGTTTACCTTATTGTAGTATCGCTTATTCTAGGATAGGCTTGGATGTTACCTTTTTCATCTATTATTGTGTATGAATGTTTGATGTGTGATGATTGTCTATGCTTGTATATGATTATTAGGCATGCAAGATAATCTTATTGATTTTATTTGGGATTTCAAGGATAAAATTCCTAAAGGGGAAAATGTAAGGACCCGTATTTTACATATCATAGGATTGTAGAATATTAATATTATTTTTATTTAGGATTGTATGGTCTATAACTTTGGGAAATGAATACTAGAGACATTTTCCATCCTTAGTTTTTTTATCATTTGACCCAAATATTTTATGTGGCTTGTAACATCTGATCGGAGCTAAATTGCGGTCTGAAACTACATCCATTAGAACAGGATGATGATGATTTCTCTTTCCATAAAGTGGTCATACCAGAAAAATGGACTTTCCTTTTGGGAATTATGGTTTTTTATGTTTCACTTGATTTTGAATAGCTTATTGGGTATTTAGTGAGTTAATGGCTGGGCCCCAAAGCCTATTTCGGCATTAGCATCAAGATGGGGATGGTAGGACTTTTCTCCATCATTTCACACTTTCCAAATAGAGAGAAACCTCCATTAACCACTTCTAACCCAAAATGCTACCCTAAACCCTATTTTAATTAGCCAAAATTGTCATTAAGGAGAGGTGATCGAAATTAGCATTTGGATTTGGAAATTTTCCATGAGAGGTCACTTAAAGTTGCTGGTCATCTCGAGATTTACAAACTTTTGGATTTTCTTTGGATTTAGGTGTGTGGTTAGGACCTCTCACTTACTAGTTAGTCATTATATACTTTAAAATAATGTTTTATAATGATTTTTGGTTCCTAAAATGTGTTATGAACCTTAACTAATCACATATGTTAATTTTCAAACGATTTGAAAATCATTTATGAAATAATATTCTTATGGATCTCCCTTGTTCTTATAGTTTATCTAGTTTCTACCCTTAGATATGGGTTTTATCTTGATGTGCATGGATGTATAATTATTACGATATATTATACATAATGATTGCTTGAATGTATGATGTTAATTTGGTTGAAACGCCGTTCGAATGGTGATTTAAAATTAGGAACAAAGTCGTGGATCAGGGATGATCCATGAAAGCGGCTTGACCCAAATTTGTTGTGACCCATGTAGGGAGATAAGGAAGGCCTTATAAGGCTACATTCCAAGTTTCAAGTCGTTTGGAGTTTGTTTGCTATAGTTATGGACAATTGAAGATGGATCATTGAAGATTCAAAGGCTTTGGATCGATGGAAAGTTGCTTCGATTCGTACTCATGTCCGAGGAAGGTTAGCTTCGAGTTACACGATGGACTGTTTCGGGTTGCTCGCATAGATTATGTGCAAAAGGGTAAAGAAATTGGCTAAGTGATGATTCAGTACCATTAAATCAGTAACGAACCATGAAGTGGAAAATTTGGGAAGGCTTTGGGTGTTGGAGTCGCATGGGTTGGTGATGGAGTATGGGTCAGCAAAGCATGGATCAAGGCAGCTCAAGTCAGTGGGGCTTGGATCAAGGTTGCTTGGATTGATGGTGAGTGAAGATAAGGCTGCTTCATGCTGTTTGCGAGTCTACTTTAGTCTCAACTTAGGGTTGATTCGGTGTTCATGCATATGCCTGCTTTGAGTCACATCTCCATTTTTCAAGCGAAGGCTCAGATTGGTACCGAACCATAAAATTTGGTGGCGATTTTCGGCAAACGATGCGCAATTCGACGATGGTGATTCCAAGAAGGGAAGTGATGGCTTCGATGATGGATAGCAATACTTCGAGATGTGTAGCAAGTGACTATGAGTCGAAGTGAAGGAACTATTAAGGAAGATTATGGGATAAACGATGGTATTATACGATAACGATGGCTATCAAGAATAATTCCTAATCATGTCGAATTTAGAGGAAAGTTGTAAGGAAAGTCCTAGGATGTGCTCTGCTATGGATGATGTGTGCAAAGGGATCGTTGATATCCGTAGGTGCTGAAGTGTACTCATAAAGCAGGGGTATGCGACGTTGCTCACTTGGGAGTGCGATATGCCCTGAATCACATGATGTTTCGATCCGTTTTACCCTGGACTGAGTGCGATGGCAGTCTAGTTTTTGGCCTACGAAATGGCATGGATTCGAGTACTAAGAAAATGATATGTTGAGTAATCCTTGACTATGCAATGAGGTCATATAAGTATCATATATCCAATGCACTAAGTGAGTGAATGTGAGGATGGATGATGGATGCTATGTTTTCTTGATTCCTTATCACACTAGTGATGTCACACGATGTAGATACCGTCGATGTAGATATATAGGCACCACTTGGTACTTCAGTGTATAGTACACTCATAATGACTATGATAGAGCAGCGTATATTACGTGTTATGCGCTAATTCTATGGATGCAAGGACAGGCCAGGTATGATTTTCCATACCATTTGACCTAGTATATTGACTTTGTAATATTTGAAATTTTCTACCGCTCACACTAGACTATTGTCTGACTATGGATTTTGTGCTTAGCATCCTATTATTCTAGGTACTCTTACATGAGTAGATTAGGCTATAAGGTCTGGTGAGCATATGTAGCTGGACATGTGACGAGTAGCAGGCTATACTCTCATATTACTATATTTAGCTATTATCGTTTAGCATTCTGCTATGCAGCACTATGAAGCTTGCCAGTACTATCATATAATTAGAGGTAGTTATCTATTTTGAGTTTATCATCAGTTGTATAAACTATATCACTTATGTTATATAGCTATTTGGATTTGAGTACTTTGATTTCTATTATTCATTCAGTTAATACCGTCTCACCTACTTTATATCTGAGATATTTACTAATATATTTTATTTAATGCGCTGTGAGATATATGACGGGTTCTTTGATTGACTTACCTTATTACAACCCTTGACAATCGTCCTACATCGGTTGGGCACTATTGCAGCGTGTTATATAGGTTATATTGGATGTCGGTGGTTTAGGGAGGTTGTCACACTTGAAATCATGATTTCTTTATTATCGACAAATTCTTTTATCAGATGGAACTTTTAAAGAATGTGCCTTAATTTTTTATGAGATCTTGGTTCATTCGCGATCTCGGTCGTGGCGTTGTTATCGCATAACAATATTATGAGTTTCTCAAATTTAAGAAATACTCCTAGCTCATCCATAAGATTGCGCATCTGAATTGCTTCTTTTGCTGCTTCGTTAAGGGTGATGTATTTGGCCTCTATCTTGGAATCAACTATCGTTTCATGCTTGAAACTTTTCTAACTAACCGCTCTACCATACAGTATGAATACATAACCAGATGTTTATTTATTATCATCGATATTACTTTGGAAGATTAACTCAGTATACCCCTTCATAAGGAGATCTTCATTCCCGTATATAAGAAATAAGTCTTTAGTATTACTTTAACTACTTAAGAATACATTTCACTACCGTCCATTATTTTCCTTCAGGATTAAATGATATCGTCTTGCACATCCTAACGGATAAGCTATGTATGTTTAGTACAGAGCATACACGATGGAACTAATTGTGAATGCATATGGTATCCTCTTTATACACTTATTCTTCTCATTAGTATGAGGAGCATCCTACTTAGAAAGATGAATCCAGTTTGCGTCGGAATAATTCCATGCTTGGATACTCAATGTTGAACCTTTTTCGTATGGTATCTATGTACATGGGTTGAGACAATCCCAACAAGCTCTTGGATCTATCTCTATGGATCCTTATACTAAGTGTATAGGTTGCTCCACCAAAATTCTTAATATGGACAACTATGCTTTCACCGATTGCAGCAGCACAAGTATGTTGCCAATCAGGGAAAATCGTCGACGTGTTGTACTAAGAATACTATTGCACTTCTTTGTTCTTTCTGATATATGCATGCTTCCTCTGTACTTTGATTAAAACCAAACCATCTGATAATTTTGTCAAAGAACTTTTTCCAACTCCTTGAAGCTTGTTTTAGACCATAAAAAGATTTTAACAATTTCATGTCCTTCCATTACTCCCTTTGATCTTGAAACCGTCGGGCTATGACATGTAAATGGTCTCTTCTAAATTACCATTTAGAAATGTCATTTTGGCATCCTCTACCATATTTCATAGTCATAGAATGCAATGATAACAATCATTATCTGTATTCACTTAAGCATGGCTAGGGGTGAAATTTTTTCGTCAAAACCAATGCCTTGAATTTGACGAAAACCTTTTGCAACCAGCTTTGCTTTATAGGCCTTTACCTCGCCCTCCTCGTTCAACTTTTTCTTAAAATCCATTTGCAGCTGATAAGTTTTATGCCTTTAAGTATGCCTACACAAGTCCGTCTTTTTTTCCATACATGGAATCCATTTCAGATATCATAGCTCCAAGCCAAGTGCAGAGTGTTTACTTTGTAGTGCTTTTTGGAATGAGAGAGGAGTGTTGTCTTCTAGGATGCAATCCTCATTCACATCATCTATGTGAAAACCATAATATTTCTCTCGTGCATGAGATTCCCTATTAGACGTTATAATAGGTTGCGTGTTTTTGAATAATGGTGAATTTGATTCTTCTACTAGTTTAACCTCTGTTTTTACTTCTCGGATCTAATTCAAGTCTACAACTTCATTGTAAATTTCTGTTGGTGGAAATTACTTTTCTAAAAAGATAACATGTTTAGAAATAATAACCTTTTTTCCTTGGTTTTATAGTTCTACAGAATCCTTGGAATATCCTATAAATTTAAGCAATGTTGATCTTGCCTCAAGTTTATTATCGCCAACGTTCTTTGATAGAGTTAGAGGTATGCCCTGGAGACAATTTTTTAATTTAATTTAATTATGAACCTTTTAATAAAATCATTCAAAATAAAATGTGTTTTTCTTCCAATTATATACTTGATATAATATGTTATATTAATTATGTATTAATTTAAGTATATTTATTTAAAAAACCCATAAATGGAATGCTTTGTGGTAATAATTATAATGTGATGTAATCATGAGCAATTTATCACAATATAATAAACATATCATTTTAAGTATTCCTATTCAAGATTATGGTTCTCTTGACTTGACAATACTATTGAGCTTCAATGTAGACACTCTACTTTGATTATAGTTAAACATGCCGTTGCGTACATTGAACGACCATAGCTGGTCTGGACCAAAGCATTAAGTGAACTACTATTTAATAAAGAATTCATCTCCTCAGTTTTATGAGGTTAGTATCACTCTCAAGAGCAGTCAACTTAAATTCAAAGTCTTTGGCTAGAATAGTTTGGTTAATAATAATTGTTATCGTTGAACCATAGACTTTGTGTTTGGATTATACAGGTTGAATATGGACGATATTGAATTCTGACCAGTACCAAATTCCATAAGTCCTAATATGTTATAGTTCTAATGAAAAGAATTAGTGTAAATAATTTTCACTATCGAGGACCGCTTAAAATACTGAAATTAGATTGTACAAAAACTATATAAGCGATAAATTATCAAACTATCATCCCACTAGCTAAAGTGATGTGCAAACATTAATATTGAAATTGTTCGTTATTAACCATTGACTGAATTTACACCTAAGAGTCATACAACCGCAGTGTTGAATACTCCAAATACCACTTGATTTAATTAAATTACAATTGCTATAAATTAATTAAACTAATTAATATTTGTGAAATATTAAGTATAAAACTTTATTTGATTTATTTGAATCGATATTGAAAATAGTGTGCATATAAAAGTTATATACACATGTATCGATATATCATATTGATTTGCATTTGAATTTGATTTGAAATATGAATTTGTTGATGTGGTTTGAAAGTGAAACTAGGCCCATTTTTCTAATATAGTAGTTGGTTATAGATACAGGATTAAGGGGTGATATTTTGTGCTTGAATTGGTGGACAAAAGAAATGATCTTTATCCCCTTTTTCCTCTCTCTTTCTTTCCTTGTTTAAACTCACTACTCCCTTCTACTTGAGGTGATTCTCTCTAGAATCGCCTTACAATTATAGGCCGTAATCTACTAGGTCCCCTCCCCTCTTTTTTCAAACCAAACAAAAATTTAAATCAAATTATATCAAAAGGTGTGTAGACCTCTTCGATTGGTAGCATTTTTGGAAGAGGCAGAATAAGATTCAAGGAGTGGTTTTGATTCAGCATTCAAGGTGAAACAAATAGGCCACAAATGAGGTAATCTTTGTTTCATATAAATTTATATATGTAAAATCATCATGCCATGGTACTATATAGGTTAAATTATTTAACATATCCACATATGTATTTGTTGTCGATCTACAAAATAATATTTGTATAATATATTAAAAAAATTACGTATATATATATATCTATATAGCTTTCGACTATGTTAATAATATACTTTTTAAGAATTTAAAATAATTTCAAAAGGCTTTTAAATAATTTATTTTTAAACATTATACATATATAAATATAGTTAAAATTATTTAATAAATTCAAAGCAAGTTGTTTTTTATGCATGCAATTAAAAGATTTAATTTAATTTTCATAATTTTAATTTGAACAAAAACTATATTTTTTTAAAAATATTAATTATCAAATTCAAACTTGTTTATATATATTTATATAAATAAAAATAAATAAATATACATGTATATTTAAGTAATTACACGTGGAATTAATAAAATAATAATTCTTCCTTTTCTATCTCTGGATGGAAATTTAAAAAAAATTTAAAGTATTTAATTAATATAGATTAATAATAATAATAATTCAAAATTAATTTATATCCGAAAATTATACATTTATATTTAATTATATTTTACGTTTAATCATACTATATTATTTATAAATATATTAAATAGAATTTTGCATCAGTTAAAATATATTTATCTATATATTTTATATATTTCTAAAAAATTTATTTCATATATATATATATATAAAATTTAACTATAAATCAATTAGATTTGAATTCGAATTTGGAAGGATGGTTATAACTTAGAACTAATTTCAGATTTAACTTTTTAAAAATTTAGTTTGAATTTTAAATTGTTCTATATATAAATTTACATGAAATCTAATTACATGATATATATGTATGTATATATTTACTTTTGTACCTATATGTACGTATGCATATATATATATATATATATATATATATATATATAAGTGTATTTATATTATCAATAGTGTTGAAGCTTCTTTTTCTTTTAATGGCCTCTGTTCCCGCTTCTCTGTCTTTCCCCTTTTCAAGTTCGTCGCTCCTTCCAACTATGACTATAACTCCCAACCTTGGTCCTTCGTGACCACCCCCGATCCTGATTCCTCCTGCTCCAGATCCTCCTCCCGGCTTGCCCCTTTCCGTTCTCCTAACTCTTCCGTTTCATCTTCCTCACCTCCTCTGCCTAAACCTTCAACCTTGTCTTTAAGTTTTCCCTTCTCTTTCTCCTCATTTTTCATGGAATTCTTTCTTTAAATGCAAACCGCATAATGCGGAAAGTTCAATCCTAAGAAGCTTCCCCTCTCTTTCTCAGGTGATATCATGGTTCCCTCTCAAGAGGTTGTGCAGACAGGAAATGAAGTTTGGAAGAATACCTAGTTGGTTTCTTTCTCGATAAACCTTCCTCATACATTGCTCTAATCCAACACCTCAAGAAATCCTTGAGACTAAAAGGATCAATTAGTGTAAAATCCGATGTTTCCTATTTCTCTTCTTACTATCTTGCGAGGAGGGTGGGAAAAAAATTACTGAGGCGGATCCTATTATCATGAATAATAAGTTGTTTATTGTCAAACCCTGGGATTCAACTGTTGGTAATAGGTGTGGTAGAATTAAATCGGTCCCAGTTTTGATTAAGCGGTACAACATCCTCTATATGCATGGTCTCACCTAGGAATAAATTGGTTAGCGTCAAGATTGGTGAAGTTTCTACGTATGGATGAGTCAATTGAAAGATTAGAAAGAGTAGGATATGCAAAGTGTATGTTTGAAGTATCCCTTGATAAAGAACTTTTAGACCAATTCTGATATAGGAGTTTGATCAGACTAAAATTTGGAGCCAGATATAGTTTTTTTTGGCGGGAAATAAAGTTTGTTTTTTCTTCTTTTTTCTTTTTCTGGATTTTCAAAGTTTGTTTTTCTTTTATTAAAAATAGGAATTCTGTTAAGAGAGTGGTGTGAGAGCTAGCTTGTTGGCCAAGCAAAACTTATTATAAAAGCAGATGAAGTTGTAATATTCCAGGGACATAAAAAAAATGAATAAAAACTTCCTCCACTTTCTCTTTTTCCTGCTCTAACGTCTCTGCTTCTCTTCCATCATCTTTTGTTTCCCTCTTAATTCATATTTTGCACCATTATTTGAATTCATTTCATATCATTGGTATCAGAGCCGGCTGCTTCTTTACTCTCCATAAATCTCTGAGAATTTTGTAGTAGTGATCTGTTGATTTAATCAGTTCTGGCACCTCCTATTACTCGATGTGGAACTCAAATGGAAGCACAATTTGCAGCATTGGAAAAGAGGGTTGAAGAACAGGATCGATCCACTAATCGGAAGTTTGATGAGCTCATGAAAATGATGCAGCGTCTAAAAGAGAGTATGCTAGTTTCAGAAGTCAGATCATCTGGACATGATGATCGATTCAGTCAACCCAGGCCTTTGGGATACATTCCTAAGCTGGAATTCCCAAAATTTGATGGCACTAATCCCCGATTATGGATTAAGAAGTGCTGTAAGTATTTTACTCTTTGTAAAATTCCCGATGAACAGAAAGTTGATTTGGCCTCTTTAAATATGATTGATAAGGCTAAAAACTGGGTATCTAGTTACTTGGCCACCAGATTTGTTGTAGATTGGAATGATTTTGTGATTGATGTGAATGGTAGATTTAAAGATGAATCAGGGGTTAATGTAGTAGAAGAATTTAATAAGTTGCATCAAACTGAAAGCATTGAGGCATATGTCGATGAATTTGAAAATCTGAGATCTGTTATGCTGCAAAATAGCTGTATACTACCTGAAAAATATTTACTAGAAAGCTTTGTTGGTGGACTTAAACCAGACATTAAACCCTTTGTTCGAGCCTTTAAACCTCAAACAATCACTGCAGCAATTGAATATGCTAGGCTGCAGGAAGAATCATTGAGTGTGAACTTACAAAAAACACCCAAATTAACCCCCACCTTCTCTAAAACCTACCACCAGAACTACACTACAACAAACACTAAACCACCACTCCTTCCTACCCCACAAATGAAACCCTTAGCCCTTCCTAAACCCATTTCAAAGCCTCATAAACCCACAAAATATGTCCCAGCAGATGTGAGAGCGGAGAAAATAGCTAAAGGGCTATGTTACTATTGTGATGCGCCATATGACAGAAACCATAAATTCCAGTTTAGAGAGCCTCAACTCTTCACTGTTGAAATTCCTGAAATGGACGAAGTAGATGCTATGGTAATTCAGTTGGAAGAGGTGGATGCAATCACAGTACCAGACCCATGCATTTCTCTAAGTGCACTAACTGGCAGTCAGAATTATCATACCATGAGGGTTAAAGCTATGGTGAATGGAAATCCTTTGCACATTTTAGTGGATTCTGGAAGTACACACAACTTCCTCGACATTCATTTCGCTAAGAAGCTAGGGTTTGAAATTGATAGCATAACTGACCAAGCTATTGCAGTAGCAGATGGCAATCATTTGATGTGTCAATCCATTTGCAGAGAGTTCACTTGGTCAATCTGTGGGCAAGAGTTTACAACTGATGTCATGCTTATTCCTTTAGGAAGTTGTGACATGGTGTTAGGCATACAGTGGTCGAGTACCTTGGGACCAATCACTTGGGATTTTAAGCATTTAATAATGAAGTTCGGTTTGAATGGAACTGAAATCTTGTTGAAAGGAATTCCTTCTAAGAAACTCAAGGTGATTGAAGAAGGGCCTTCAGTGAAGTTGATGAGTGATGCAGCTCAGTTATGCCTATTGCAGGCCATTGAAGTGCGCAATGAGGCAGTACCCACTTGTTTGATTCAAGTAACTGCAGACAATAGTGAATATGAGGAACTGGAAATGCTTAAGACACAGTTTGCAACAATTTTTGAAGAGCCAAAGGAACTACCTCCTAGTAGGGGAGTGTTCGATCACAGAATTAATTTGGAGCAGGGAAGCAGTGCTGTGAATATCAGGCCTTATAGGTATCCGTTGAAACAAAGGGATATCATAGAGCAATTAATACAAGAAATGCTTGAAAGAGGAATAATTCAGAACAGTTCAAGCCCGTTTGCTTCACCTGTCGTGCTTGTTGGAAAGAAAGTTGGCACCTGGAGATTATGTGTAGACTATAGAGAATTGAATAAAAGGACTGTTAAGAACAAGTTCCCTATACCAGTGTTAGATGAGTTGATTGATGAATTGTCTGGGGCTACTGTGTTCAGTAAATTGGACCTAAGAGCTGGTTATCACCAGATGAGAATTCACCCAAATGATGTATTTAAAACAGCCTTTAAGACACATGAGGGGCATTATGAATTTTTAGTTATGCCTTTTGGCCTAACTAATGCTCCTTCTTCATTCCAAGGATGGATGAATGCAGTGTTCAAGCCTTTGCTTAGGAAATGTGTTCTAGTCTTCTTTGATGACATTCTGATCTACAGCAAAAGCTTGACAGATCATTGGAAGCACCTAGCTCAAGTCTTTGAACTAATGACACAACATTCATTATATGCCAAACTGAGAAAATGCTCCTTTGTGACTAGAAGAGTTGAATACTTGGGCCATTTCGTCTCTGAAAAAGGAGTGGAGACTGATCCTAGCAAAATAAGTGCAATTAGTTCTTGGCCTACTCCTACCACAACAAAAGATTTGAGGAGTTTTCTTGGATTAGCAGGGTATTACAGAAAATTTGTTAAGGGTTACGCCATAATCAGTAAGCCTCTAACAGATTTTCTCAAGAAAGGAGCCTTTGATTGGTCGGAATCTGCTCAGTCTTCATTTGAAAAGCTTAAGAAGGCGTTGATTAGTGCCCCTGTGTTGGCAATTCCTGACTTCTCAAAACTATATGTGGTGGAAACTGATGCTTCTAAGATTGGAATTGGCACGGTATTGATGCAGGATAACCACCCATTGGCTTTCATTAGTAGATCTTTGGGCCCAAAATGGCAAAAATTTTCTGTTTATGAGAAAGAGCTATTAGCTATGGTGTTTGCTGTGCAAAATTGGGAGCAGTACTTAATGGGAGCTTATTTCATTGTAAAAACTGATCAAAAAAGTTTGAAGTGGCTTCTACAGCAGAAAATATCAACTCCTTTTCAATAGTTTTGGCTCTCCAAGTTGATGGGGTTTGATTATGAGATTCAGTATAGATCAGGAAATGAAAATACAGTTGCAGATGCTCTCTCTCGCGTCCAAGGATCGGAGATTTTTCTCATGGCTGTTTCTGTGGTGGATTCTGACTTAGCACAAACCATTAAAGTAAGTTATGCCTTAAATGACCACACTTTATTCTTGTTTCAGAAATTACAGCAACGAGAATCGGTTTCTGGGTTCAGTGTGCAAGATGGTTTGCTTAGAAGGCATGGAAAAATTGTGATTGGACCTGATGGTAAACTTAAAAGAAAGTTGATGCAGTGGCATCATGCTTCTTTAGAAGCTGGACATTCAGGCAGGGAGCAAACTTTGAAGAGATTGCAAGGCATTTTCTATTGGAGGGGATTGACAAGAGATGTTAGTCAATTTGTGAGGAAGTGTGTGGTATGTCAAGCATCAAAGTATGACACATCAGCTAGACCTGGGCTATTGCAACCTCTGCCAATACCTGAAGAAGTATGGAATGATATTTCAATGGATTTTATTACTGGTCTACCTATGTCCATGAGCAAAAATGTGATTTTTGTTATGGTAGACAGACTCAGTAAGTATGCTCACTTCATGGCTATGAAACACCCATTTTCTGCTGTGGATGTTGCTCAATGTTATCTTGATAATGTTTTCAAATTGCATGGATGGCCTAGAAGCATAGTCAGCGACAGAGATTCAATATTCCTTAGCCAATTTTGGAAGGGGTTATTTTCTCTTCATGGCACTGATTTCCTGTTGTCTTCTGCTTACCATCCAGAAACAGATGGACAAACTGAGGTAGTAAATAGATGCCTTGAAACTTACTTAAGATGTGTCACAAGTGAAAAGCCCAAGGAATGGTGCAAGTACTTACCCATGGCAGAATGGTGGTATAACACTCACTACCATACTTCTATTTTGAAAACACCCTATGAGATAGTGTATGGTCAACCTCCTCCCCTTCACTTACCATACTTACCTGGAGAGTCGGCAAATGCAGTGGTGGACAGGAGTATGCAAAAGAGAGAGGAAATGATTAAGATTTTAAAAGGAAATCTGACTAAAGCACAGTCAAGAATGAAACAGCAGGCTGCTAAAAGGAGGCCAGAAAGAGAATTTGCAGTGAATGATTGGGTGTGGCTTAAGCTTCAAAATTACAGGCAACAATCTGTTCAATACAGAAGCAATCACAAATTAGCTGCAAAATACTTCGGCCCCTTCAAAGTGGTAGCAGTAATTGGCAAAGTTGCTTATAAGTTCCAGCTGCCTAGTGAAGCTAAATTCCACAATGTATTTCATGTATCACAGTTGAAGGCTTTCAGGGGTGAACTTCCTACAGTAGCAGTCATTCCTCCATGGTCATATCAGAATGATGCAACAGTACCCATGCCTGCTGCTGTTATTGATACCAGGTCTATGCAGATGGGTGACTCTCTTCAGGACCAATATTTGGTGCATTGGATGGGTAAACATGCTCATGAAGCTTCTTGGATGAACAAAGTTGAATTTGAAATTCAGTATCCAGGTTTCTTCAACTAATGACTTGAGGACAAGTCTTTTTACAGGGGAGGGTATAATGATATAGGAGTTTGATCAGACTAAAATTTGGAGCCAGATATAGTTTGTTTTGGTGGGAAATAAAGTTTGTTTGTTCTTCTTTTGTCTTTTTCTGGATTTTCAAAGTTTGTTTTTCTTTTATTAAAAATAGGAATTCTGTTAAGAGAGTGGTGTGAGAGCTAGCTTGTTGGCCAAGCAAAACTTATTATAAAAGCAGATGAAGTTGTAATATTCCAGGGACATAAAAAAATGAATAAAAACTTCCTCCACTTTCTCTTTTTCCTGCTCTAAC
The DNA here is from genome assembly GCA_030765085.1 of Allium cepa. Lineage (NCBI taxonomy): Eukaryota > Viridiplantae > Streptophyta > Magnoliopsida > Asparagales > Amaryllidaceae > Allium > Allium cepa. The sequence goes on from CM060942.1 coordinate 624,028,677, forward strand.
TCTGCTTCTCTTCCATCATCTTTTGTTTCCTTCTTAATTCATATTTTGCACCATTTTACAGTATTGTTTGAATTCATTTCATATCAAATTCCCTATGCAACTATTAGATGGTAGTGAGCAACAAGTCCAAGTTAAATATCTATGGAAGCCCAAAAATTTATGTGCTATGTAAACAGTTTGGTCATACAAAGGAAAACTGCCTTAATGCTAATAAGATAGAAGAGGAACAAAAGAGAGACTTGCCTGTTGGGGGAAAAGGGAAGGGGAAAATCAGCATAGAAAAGGAAAAAGGAATCAATTTAGGGAGAACAAAGCAAATTTGGCAAAGAGTTTCACTTCTAAAGAAGAAAGCAAAAGGTATTTGGGAAGGATAGAACCTGAAAAGGTAATGATAAGACAATTGAGAATGAAATAGTTGATGAACATGGGAATGATAATAAGGCAGAAGGAGAAGGCGATGTACATGAATGAAATGAAGTATTGCCTAAAGTAATTGAAGATGATGTTTCAATTTCAAATAAATATGCCACTTTAGAGGAGGATAACGATCCGTCTAATGAAATAAATGGAGATGGTGAAGGCGATATAATGGAATAAGGAGAACTAATTGGAAGCAAGGATATGGAAAGTGCTGATGAAATTGGAGCTGCTACGAAAATTAACAAGGAAATGAGTTTTGAGCAAGTTTCAGGCTGTGAAAATGAAAATGTGCATGTGCACAGTTTAAACATGAATGTAGCACGTGATGTGGATCAACATCATAATGAATGAAGTGAGCAACTGTAGTGCAATCACCAAACAGTTAACGAGGTTTCAACTTTCAACTACTTTAGACTTATCAAATAAAATAAGAAGTGAAGAATCTAATTTTTCACTTTCTTATGGGGTAATATTGCATAATTAAAAGCATATGCATGCAACTCAACAAATCTCTTCTTCTCCGAATTTAAACTTCCATATTCTTCAATCTTTCCCTCCTTCCTTAAACACTCCATCTCCCTCCAACGCCATCATTAACTCTTCTCCTAATTTTGTTGATATTGTTCTAAATGTTAAAGATTCTTCCTCTCATATGATCACATTAATCCATATCCTGGTTGGGCTTCTCCTCCTTCATTGCTCAAAGGAGGAAACAATACTCAAACTGCTTTATTTCCTCTTAATCTAAAGCTAACCATGCAAACAAAAAGGGTAAATTAACAAGGAAAATTAAAGACCCTAACCCTAAGAATGTGTCTCCTCCTCCCCTCTAATTAGCCTTGTTCATGAATCAAACAAAACAAACTCTCCTTCAATAAGGAGCAAGAAAATTCTCAATCTCCTAAACCAGTAGTTTCAATGATGCATAAATTTGCAATGTGGAACACCAGAGGAGCTCACAACAATCTAAAACTCGACCAAGTCAAAAACCTTATTCATCAACACAATCTTTAGCCTTTTGCTATCCTTGAAACAAAACTAAACCTTAAGCTAATTTCTACAATAGCTAAATACATAAATCCTTGGTAGTCTCTCTCCCACAGTCTTAATGATGCCCACTGTGGGAGGATAATTGTCATTCACAACCCTTCTTTCCGAACATTGACTCCTATTATCTCAACAAAACAGATTATCCACTTTCATGCTTATCTTATTTCATCTAATATATCCTTCTACCTATCTATTATATTATGCAGACAACTCAGTTGACTCAAGAGAAAATGCATTTAATCTTTTCCCTTCCTTAAGACATGATATTCATCCTTGGATTGCCCTTGAGGATTTCAATTGCTCCCTTGAGCTTGATGATAGGAAAGGTGGTCCCCCGCTTGTCTCCAAAAGACATTTTTCCTCTCAGTATTGCTATCAATGACTCCTGTCTTATGCCTATCAATAAATCAGGTGCCAAGTTTTCCTGGAACAATAGGAACAGAGGTGAAGTGAGAACCTTCTCTATCATAGATCATGCATTCTGCAACTTCACAACCTTATCTACCTGGCCCTCCAACTCCAAATTTCTTCCCCAACCAATTCTTTCTGACCACTCCCCTTTTATCTTGTCATATGGCTTCCTACTATGAAAGAAAAAAAGGAGCTTTAGATTTTTTTTAATGCTCGGATCAATGATCCATAGTTCAAAAGCATAGCAATAAATTCATGGTCTAATAACTTTTTTGGCAGCACTATATATATTTTGTGTAGGAAGTTGGAAGCAACCAAGATTGCCCTCAGAATTTGGGCTAAAAGAAAATTTGGTAATGGAAACTTAATGTCTAACAATATGAAGGATGACCTAAAGTCTGCTTAAGACCTTATGATGGACAACCCTGAGGATGAAGAGGCAGCTAATGAAGAAAGTAGGCTCTTTTCTACACAAATGATGTTTTAAATTTTGAAAGTAGCCTGAAAAGGCAACAACTAAGGCAAAATTGGGCGATTCATAGTGATTGAATTTCAACTTATTTTCATGCTTCCTTTAAATCAAGCAAGCAAAAGATCAAACTACTTCAATATTTGATGAGGACGGCCTTCTACATTCATCTCCTAAAGCTGTTGACTTATCTTTGTTGAACTACTCTCCAACCTTTTAGGTAATTCAAGCAACTTCTCTCCCAATTTAAATATGATTTCTGACATTGATTTGTCTAGAATAAAGCTAGTGGAAATTTCTCTTCTCTCTTCTATCATTTCTGATGAAGAAATTAAAAGGGCCATATTCTCTATAAATAAAAATGCAAGTGCTAGCCCGGATGGTTTTAATGTCTTATTTACTACTGGGAATACTTGCTCCTAATGTTTGCAAAGAAATTCATTTTTTTCAACAAATGCAAGATGTTAGGAGAAGCTATGCTACCAATTTGGTCCTTATTCCTAAGTCAAGATTAGCCAATTCAGTGTGTTAGTTCAGGCTAATTTCCTGTTGTAACCTGATTTATAAGTCCATTTCCAAAATCCCAACTTCAAGGTTTGTATGTGCTTCCTGACCTAATATCCCAAAACCAAGCTGCTTTCTTGCTTATTAGAAGTATTTTGGATAATGTGTCACTTGCATAAGAGTTGCTCAAAGGTTATAATAAGACTCAAGCTACTCCTACTGCTATGTTGAAGCTGGACATGTAGCAGGTCTATGATAGTATACATTGGACATCTATTGTAAGAATAATGGCTATGATCCATTTTCCAGAACCCTTTATTAGTTGGGTGCATGAATGTATTTCAACTTCAAGTTACGTCCTGCATTATAATAGAAAATCAACAGGCTATTTCAAGTGCAAGTAGGGTATAAGACAAAGAGATCCTATCTCCTCCTATCTATTCATTCTCGTCATGAAAGTTTTCAATAAATTGACCAACAAAAAATTCCAAGCTAATGAAATTCTATTCCACCCAAAATGTGGGGAACCTCTAGTTACCTCTCTAATGTTTGTTGATGATGTTAGGATCTTCAATAAGCTTATACCATCTTCTAGTAACTGCATCCTTCAAACTTTAGATAGTTTCTATCAAATGACAACACTAAAAATAAATTTACAAAAGTCCCATATTCTTATATCTGGAGTGCCTCATCATATGTCTGATGGTTTGCTTCTATCATCTTGCCTCCAACTAATGTCTGAAAAACATGAGCTATTTGGGCAGCCCTCTCATAACTTTTAGGATTCCCAGTGCTCATTGTCTTCCTTTTACTCTAAAATTACTGCTTCCATGAACTGTTGGGCCAACAGGCTATTGAGCCAGGCAGGAAGACTTGTGTTGATTAAGTCCGTGAGTTTCTCCATGATGGTTTATTGGGCTAGAACCTTTGTTCTACTTGATAAAATTCTGAACATGATTAGTAGTGCTATTCTTATCTGGACTGGTAGTATCTACTCTAGAAAGCTTATTCCATATGCTTTCGGTAAATTTGAATACCCTAAGCAAAAGTGTGGAGTGGGTGTTTTAAATATAACATGGTGGAATTTAGCTGCTTTTAGCAAACATTTTGACGCCTTGCTGAGAAGATATAACAACATTTTGTTAAACGGACCTTGAAACATAATATTAGTAAGAAAAACTTTTGGGTCATGGAGGCTCCATAAAGTTGTAGCTGGACTTGGAGAAAATTATTAAGCCTTAGAAGAGTTTTCCTCCTCTCAATTAAAATAAGTTTGTCCCCTAACATATCTGCAAGGTTTAAGGATGACCCTTGGAGTTCTCATGGTCTGATCCTCTCCAACATATTCTCATATCAACAAAAGTTGTAGTTAGGTACTAGTATGGATGCAAAGGCAAGTGACTATATAACTGATGGTACTCCTTTTCTACCATATTCATGTAACTGGGAAACAAGAGCTACGTGGAATACATTACAAGCCAATATCCACCGTGCTGTTAGTCATGACCAGATCTTATGGATTAAAAGAAGTAAGGACACACAATAAGTGTGGCCTACAATGCTTTAACAAGGTTGGATGAGCTACCGAAGTAAAGACAGAGTAGGAGGATATGGGTCAACCACCCACCACCTAAAGAAAACTTAATGCTCTCGAAGGTTTTAAATGAAGCGCTTCTCACAAAAGTAAAGCTGAAAGTTTAAATATTAGTCCTCTTTGGGTCTTTTATGACAGTGATTATGATAACTGCTTGCACTTGTTTCTTGATTGTAGAGAGATTTTTCAGCTATTATATAGATTGATGGACAAGGTTGGTAGGAAAGATATGGTGAGAGATAGTAATGAAGAGTGGAAATTGATCTACAAAGCTACCAAATGGAGAAGCTCTATGTCATGCTTCATTTTGTTAAGCCTAAAGAAATTCGTTAAATTAATATATCAAGAAAGAAAAAACAAATTATTTTAAAATAAATCAAAAGGTATGGTTGCCTTGAATGATTTAGTGCATGAGTTGCTATTGGGTTGAAGGAATCTGTTTTTGAGTTCTAGGAAACTCTTAGGACTGCTTGGCATTAAGGTTTCCTTAATGCTTTCCTTTTTTTATTTCCTCTATATATGTGCCTGTAGTTTCCTTTTTGTGTTAGTTTCTTGTGTACTTTTTTGGGATCAAAGCATGTTTTGGCCATTTGTATTTTATTGTTATGTGCAACAAATCTGGTAGGGGACATTTTAACCCTGCTAGTTCAGCTAAAAAAAGAATATTTATATTATAATTACATTGATATAAAATGGAAAATAAATATGTATATGGAAGGGGTAACATGTCTGTTGCGGTGTAAATCCCAACACTTAGATATGGACATGTTAAACCATGCACATTGCACACGCATGTACAAGTACATGTGTATATGATACACATGTGCATATTATATATCATTATATTAATTAAATAAAATCCATTTATTAATCAATTAAATAAAATAATAATTTTATTTAAAATTTATTTAGATCAGATCTAAATCAATTTAGACCTACTAGGCCTAATAAGATACAAAATGGTTAAATAAAAATTAAAATTCACCCATTCAACCTGCTACATGTTGGCTTAGATCCAACAATAGTGTCAAAGCCCAATAGTCCATGCAATGTAAATTATAATTATTAGAGCTAACTTATTAAAGATTACGCATTTAGTTGGGTATCTTGAAAAGTACTGTCTGTGGGTGAGTTTGGATAATCATGTACTCTGCCTTATCAGGCTACTGGCTTGGCCCGAAATGACAAAGTAAACCCTAATGTTATCCCCAATATAAAGTCCCAAATTTATTTTAAGCCCTGGGCTAATTAATATAAAGCTGTTTAGAAATTAGAATAGTATTTTTAATTTAAAAGTTCAACTTTAAAATAAATAAAAATGATATTTTAATTATAAAGTTAAATTTAAAATAAATAATATTTCTATAAACGTTATAATATAAATTTAAAATTTTGTTACGCAAATAAAATAATTACTTTCTAGAATTATTAATGATTAATCAGATTAAATAAATGAATAATTAACTAAAAGTTAATTAATTAAATTAAATAACGTGTGTGTGTGTGTGTATATATATATATATTGATATATGTAACATTATCTTAAAATGTTAAGGTAGTATTTATATACATACATACATGTAATTTTTAAAGTTAACTAAAAAATTTAATTAATAAATTAATTAAATGTTAATTAATAAATAATATATTGCATATATATATATAAGATATATGTATAATTATAAAAGTTATAGTGCACATATTTAAAATGTTTAAAATGAATAAAATAAAATAAAATAAATGTTATAATTAATTAAATAGGATTTAATTAATAAAATTAAGATAATATTATTCATAAGATTATTTATATAAGTTAATTAAATTATAAAATGTTATACAAGAATTAAACTTATATAACATAAATATACAATACAAGGTGGAAGGTTAGAAACCCAATTAGACTTGAGGAATAGATACATACTTATAGTATGTTTACCGCAATTTCAGATGTGTTTTACACTTGAGTCATGAGGGAATTTATAATAAATAAATTATTCCATAAGTTGATATCACTCAATTAAATATATTGAAGATTATGAATCTTTAGTATAAATGTTGTCCTATATCATTTATATATTAATAAGTTACTTACATACTCTTTGTTCGTTGAGCAAACTCAAGCTAGGGATGTTATATGTGGTATTATTAGTATATAGACCAGGTGAGCTAAGATAAGTATATGTATTTGTTAAGCAAAATCAAGGTGCATATACTATATTTAGGCCATCGCGAAATGGTAGGTAGGAGTAAATAATCTGTTTCGCTTTGTTGAGAAAACTCAAGGTCAAAATGAGATTAGGACAAAAACCATAAGGTTAGGAGTTGTATATGATATAATCGATAGTGTTTTCCATCGTTTGTGGGTCTATGATTTATTAAACAAACTCATGGTCAGAACCGCAAGACAAAGGAGTCCTAACACCTAATAGAGAAGTTGAAAGATTTCAATGTTTCGTGTTTGGGTTTTAAGAAACATAAAAATCTTATGGGAGCCTTATTAGAAAATTGAAATGGGAACATTTAACTTGTCTAATATTGTAAGAACATCTGCTATATATAAATTAACTAATCTACCTCAACAGGTTTGTGCAATTGATATAACCGATAAAATATTTATCAGTTAAAATATACTGACGCAGCGTGGGAAGCGAATTCGATGATGTAAATCGAATCCGTCCACGATCTCACACGATTTGCGGAAATAATTGGTGAATCGACGAAGAATCGATGGATTTATGAATACCGTAAGGCCCAAATCCGTTGATCACGAAGATACCGAACTTTAGCAATCTTCGACACGTTGATCACGCACGATACCGTGAGAGAAGATCTTCAATTCTTCGAACGTTGATCAAGCGCACTTGATTCCGTGAATTGGCTTCAACAATCGTTGATTCGAGCGCACTCGAATGCCGAAAGTGGAGATAGGAGATAAACACTCGACTACCAACTAAAATGGAGGCACAAAGCACAAACCAAATTTTATTCAAATTTCAACAACCTTCAAATATTACAACACACCCCTATTTATAGCCTTTCGCCCAGCCCCTTAAGTCGTACACGACTTACGACTCATCCTTGGGTCGGCAGCGACTCATCAGCAGTGACTCAATATAGATGACATACGACTCATCGATATTACAACATCACGACTCACGACTTAACATTCAACGACTCAAAGAAAAGAAAACAAACAACTTACAACACAACGTCACGACTTACGACTTACAGAATCACAACATATTACATCACTTAGGTCGTAGACGACCAAACTACATACGACATAAGGAACAAACGGTTGACGTCTTAAGAGACATCTTCAGACAGCACCTTCATGCGACTTAAACATGGATGACTTAAGACTACAACGACTTAACATGAGTCGTAACTCGTCGGCAGCTTGAAGGAACGGTAACTTCCCACGACTCAGCTAAGCCGTAACCCGCTTTCGACTTAAGGCCTTCAACCATTGGAACTTCTTCCTGCTTTTTGTTAAGTCGTGGACAACTTATAGCCATGCCCTTAGATTGAGTGCGACTCATCAAACCCGAACGACTTAAGCTTCCATTAAGTCGCAACTCTTTTCCATATGATCTGTTAGGTCGTAGCTCTTTTCCCCGAGCTTTGTTAAGTCGCAGCTCCTCCTTACGTGACCCCGTCGGTCGTGGACGACCTACAGCCTTTTTCTTAAGTCGTGTGCGACTTATATCTTCCTTAAGTCGTGTGCGACTTATCCCTTGGAGAATTATGGGTTGCGTATTTTCATCTCTGGCCTGAGCTGCATCATCCTCCCCAGGTTGAGAAAAATTCGTCCTCGAATTTGTGAATTCTTCCACATCGGATTGTTCATTCCCATAATATGGCACGAGATGTTTAACATTGAACACGTCAGAAGTGTACACATCTTCCGGTAGCTTCAACTTATAAGCATTTTCATTAATTCGTTTCACGACTTCTACAGGACCAATTTTTCTGGCTTTCAACTTGTTATAAGCGCCCACTGGAAAACGATCCTTTGTCAACACAGCATATACCAAATCTCCTTCATTAAACTCAACACTTCTTCGCTTCATATCTGCGGATCTTTTATACTTCTCATTTGCTTTCTCCAATCGCTCCTGAACGATTTTATGATATTCAGTCAACCCATCAACAAAGTCTACAGCTCGTTTAACCGTCCTCTTCGGTTGTGGTATTACCGTTAAGTCCAACGGTCCCCTGGGTAGATTTGAATATACAATCTGAAATGGACTGAAACCCGTACTACGATTCACTGCATGATTATGTGCAAACTCTGCCTGGCATAACTTCATGTCCCAACTCTTCAGATTGTCCTTCACAAGACATCGCAACAAATTTCCCAACGATCTGTTGACAACTTCTGTCTGTCCATCTATTTGCGGATGATAAGCGCTGCTAAAGTTTAACTTCGTTCCCACCATCTTCCACAAACTTAGCCAAAAATGACTTAAAAATCTGATATCCCTATCCGAAACGATAGATTCTGGTAACCCATGAAGTCTATAGATTTCTTTGAAATATAACTGAGCAACATAAACAGCATCCTCCGTCTTCTTACAAGCAATAAAGTGCGCCATTTTCGAGAATCGGTCAACCACAACATATATAGAATCATTACCATGCTGCGTTCTTGGCAATCCCAAAACAAAGTACGTACTCACATCAACCCATGGTTTAGACGGATCGGTAGCGGCATGTATAATCCTGCATTGGTCGCAGTTCCCTTCGAAACCTGACAAATATGACATCTCTCCACAAACCTTTCAACCTCCTTCCTCATTGACAGCCAGAAATAAGATTACATTATCAACTGCATTGTACGATCACGCCCCATATGTCCTTCCTTGTGCAACTCTTTAATAATCTTCATTCTCAAACTGCCATCTGGAATACAAGTTTATCTCCCTTGTACAGAAAACCATCCACCAACACGTACTCATTTGTCTCTCCCTTCTCTGCTTTCTTCAGAAACTTATCAAAGTAAGGGTCTTCCACGTACAAATCCGGCAACATATCAAACCCTGTTACTTCAATCCTCATTGTGGTCAACAGATGATTCCTCCTGCTCAATGCATCTGCTACACGATTTGTAATTCCAGACTTGTGCTTTACAACAAAAGTAAACTGCTGCAAATAGGCAATCCATGATGCATGCCTTGCTGAAATCTTGTCCTGCCCCTGCAAATGCTTCAAAGCTTCATGGTAGGTGTAAAGAACAAACTCCTTATGGAACAGATAGTCTCTCCAATGTTTCACTGCTTGCACTACAACATAAAACTCCACATCATACGTACTATATCTCATCTTCGCCCCTGAAAGCTTCTCACTAAAGTATGCAATAGGACGTCCCCTCTGGCTCAATACTCCCCCGATTCCAACCTTTGATGCATCCGTATGCAGCTCAAACAACAGTTGAAAATCTGGTAATACGAGAATTGGTGCAGACGTCAACTACTCCTTGATTCTCCCAAAAGCAATTCCCGCTTCTTCCGACCATGAAAATTGTTTGACCTTCATGCAATCTGTAACAGGCGCCATCACACTACTAAAGTGTAGAATAAATCTCCGATAGAATGAAGCCAACCCATGAAAACTTCTAACCTCTGTTATAGTCTTGGGCTGTGGCCAATCTCTAATCACCTCAACCTTACTCTGGTCCACCTGTATACCCTCCTCCGAAACAACGTATTCCAAAAATAAAACACTATGCGTCATGAACATGCATTTCTTTGTAGCTGCATAAAATTGTTCCTCACGAAGAATGATTAACACCTTTCTCAAATGCTTTACATGCTCCTCTGTGCTAGCACTGTAGATTAAAATATCATCAAAGTAAACCACCACAAATTTTCCAATGTATGGCCTGAAAAGTTGATTCATCACCCTCATGAAAGTACTTGGCGCATTCGATAGACCAAACGGCATCACCAGCCATTCATACAATCCTTCCCTTGTCTTGAATGCTGTTTTCCATTCATCTCCAGGTCTGATTCGAATTTGATGATATCCGCTTTTCAATCAATCTTCGAAAAGATAGTAGCTCCACTAAATTGATCTAGCAAGTTATCCAACCTTGGCATTGGAAATCTGCATCTCACAGTAATCTTATTCAATGCTCGGCTATCAGTGCACATCCTCCACGTTCCATCCTTCTTTGGTACCAATAAGGCTGGCACGACACATGGACTCAAACTCTCCTGGACACGCCCTTGTTCTAACAACTCCTCCACTTGCCTTCTCAGTTCTTCATGCTCCTTCGGACTCATCCGGTAATGTGGCCTGTGAGGTAACACTGACCCTGGCACAAGATCAATTTGATGTTGAATATCCCTCAACGGCGGTAACTCCTTTGGTAGTTCTTCTGGAAATACATCACTGAATTCTTCTAATATCGGTTTTACTTCCTTTGGAATTTCAACGGATTCAGTAGCTTCACGTCCAATCAACAAAAACACTTCAGGACTCTCCTCTACTTCTTTAACAAATTCCTTTAAAGTCAATAGAGTTTTTAGCTCCTCAATCTTCTCAGATTTGCCCTCACCTTGCTGTCTCTTCTTTGCAACTAAAATAATTTAACGCCTTCAAACATAAAACTATAGCTATTGGTCCGACCGTCATGTTGCACTGCTCGATCATACTGCCACGGTCTTCCCAGAAGCAAATGACAAACATCCATCTCAACTACATCACACCAAATCTCGTCTTTATATTTCTTTCCAATAGAAAATGGAACTCGAACTTGCCTATCCACCTTCACCTCTCCTCCTTTTCTCAGCCATGCTAGTTTGTAAGGATTAGGGTGTTTCTCTGTCTTCAACTTCAGCTTCCTCACAGCTTCAGTAGAGATAATATTGTCACAACTTCCTGCATCAATCACAAATTTACAAACTTTTCCCAGAATAGTGCATGTAGATTGAAAAATGTTGCTCCTCAACCAACTAGCCTCATCCTCTTGTTTGGGTGTTAAACAAGACCTTCTCATCATTAGATTACACCCTTCATCTCCTGACGCGATATCCTGTTCATTCTCCTCAACTGGACTATCTTCACCTTCAACAGCATCTTCAGCTATCATCGTTCTCTTCTTTGGCTTTGGACATTCGTTGCTCTTATGACCATCTCCTGGCAATTGTAGCATTTGAAACTGTTGTTGATCTTTGCCTTCTCAACCTCCTTCATAACTGGTTTACTGACGGCTTTAGAAACATTGGAACTCCCATTAACCCCTTTGCTTTGAATATTGGAACTTGTAAACACACCACCTCCTCGTTTTCCCTGCTTCTCCCAAGCTATCGCTTTCTGGTGCGCTTCCGCCACAGATCTCGGGTCAAACATATTAACCATATCCGGGATCTGCATTCGCAAACCTCCAACAAACCTCGCAGTCAATTGTTCCTCGGTCTCCATAATGTCATTTCGAGCAATCAGTTGATAAAACTCATCAGCATAGTCATTAATAGTCTTCGTTCCTTGCCTCAAGTTTTGCAACCTCTGATACATGAGTGATTGATAGTTGTAAGGTAAAAATGCATCCTTCATTAATTTCTTCATTTTCTCCCATTCAACAATCTTCGACTTCCCCATCCGTTCTCGCGTAAGTTTGGTTTGCTGCCACCATGCCATAGCTCTCCCTCTCAACCTAGTAGCAATTAACTTCACTCGACGGTCTTTCGAAACCTCCTTGAAATCAAAAATCTCCTCAACATTAGACAACCAGTCCAAGAATTCTTCTGCAACCATTCCACCTTTAAATTCAGGAATCTCCATCTTCATTACCAATTCCCATCGATGATCATCATCTACATCTCGATACTGTCGTCGTGTTTGTTCTCTATCTCGGTAATGAACACTTCCCCTATCACCATCAAACTCCTCATCAAAATATGAAGTATATCGATGTCGATCACGACCTCCAACATCTCTACTACCACTCCTTCGATCAACATTCCTATCACGACTATCAATACTTCTATGATCTTGATCTTCTCTTCTCTCCCGATCTGAATGTATCGAAGCTCTACTTCCTCATGGTTCAATTCAGGTGAAACTCTTCTTCGATTTTGATTCATTTCAAGCATCATTCTCTCTAATCGATCAATTCCTTCATTCAACTTTTCAGTGAAACTCTCGTTGATTCGTTGTTCCATTTCATCGGCCCCTTCTCTTCCATACAAAGCATTAATATTGCTATGATGTTGAGCTCGCCTCGGAGGCATGATTGAACTTCAAACAAACTCAAAAAACAATAAAAAAAATCAAACACTTTCCGAACTTTGATCCAAAGTGAGATGGATCGAAACTCCCAACTTGTTGCAACTTCACGATGAACACTAAACTTCTCAACAATTGCAAATACGATCTTCAAACTTCAAATTCTCGACACCCAAGTCTCCAAATGATGCAAACTTCTTGCGATCTAGCTCTGATACCAAACTGACGCAGCGTGGGAAGCGAATTCGATGATGTAAATCGAATCCGTCCACGATCTCACACGATTTACGGAACTAATCGGTGAATCGACGAAGAATCGATGGATTTATGAATACCGTAAGGCCCAAATCCGTTGATCATGAAGATACCGGACTTTAGCAATCTTCAACACGTTGATCGCGCATGATACCATGAGAGAAGATCTTCAATTCTTCGAACGTTGATCAAGCGCACTTGATTCCGTGAATTGGCTTCAACAATCGTTGATTCGAGCGCACTCGAATGCCGAAAGTGGAGATAGGAGATAACACTCGACTACCAATTAAAAATGGAGGCACAAAGCACAAACCAAATTTTATTCAAATTTCAACCACCTTCAAATATTACAACACACCCCTATTTATAGCCTTTCGCCCATCCCCTTAAGTCGTACACGACTTATGACTCATCCTTGGGTCGGCAGCGACTCATCAGCAGTGACTCAATATAGACGACATACGACTCATCGATATTACAACATTACGACTCACGACTTAACATTCAACGACTCAAAGGAAAAAACAACTTACAACACAACGTCACGACTTACGACTTACAGAATCACAACATATTACATCACTTAGGTCGTAGACGACCTAACTACATACGACATAAGGAACAAACGGTTGACGACTTAAGAGACATCTTCAGACAGCACCTTCATGCGACTTAAACATGGACGACTTAAGACTACAACGACTTAACATGAGTCGTAACTCGTCGGCATCTTGAAGGAACGGTAACTTCCCACGACTCAGCTAAGTCGTAACCCACTTTCGACTTAAGGCCTTCAACCATTGGAACTTCTTCCTACTTTTTATTAAGTCGTGGACGACTTATAGCCATGCCGTTAGATCGAGTGCGACTCATCAAACCCGAACGACTTAAGCTTCCATTAAGTCGTAACTCTTTTCCATCTGATCTGTTAGGTCGTAGCTCTTTTCCCCGAGCTTTGTTAAGTCACAACTCCCCCTTACGTGACCCCTTCGGTCGTGGACGACCTATAGCCTTTTTCTTAAGTCGTGTGCGACTTATATCTTCCTTAAGTCGTGTGCGACTTATCCCTTAAAATTATGGGTTGCGTATTTTCATCTCTGGCCTGAGTTGCATCATATACAAATGAACTGAATTAAGATTGACAAATAGAAATATAAAATATAATCACCAATATTTTTTTTTCATATTTATATACGCAAGCTTCTAATTATATAACTACTAAATACATTCATAACTTAATTACTTACGTGTTTACTTTCCTAAAACTGTGTATTTCCTTCAATGAGTAGAACTTTAAAAGCAATGATCCATATGCAATCATATATAAATGTTATATTGTGAATGGTCACAACTCGTAATGTACAAAACCTCAATAAAATCAGTTCATTTGAAATAAGCAAATAAACCATAATGTGTGTATTCAATATGATTGATACAATCACAATCTTGTTGTGTTAAATTTACCACTAACCAAAACTTACAAAATAGATCTAAGAACTTGACCACTAAAATGTTATTCTCTGTTATTCTGATCAGTTTATGTAATGTAAAGCTTATTTGATATCCTTAAATGTCAAGGTTGACCAAATGCATTTTTATATGTGTTCATTATGATCTTTTAGTAAGGTTTTCCTTTTAAATGGTTCCGCTATTTGGAAAGGAAGTGAATGTACTAGAGTGGATGTAACTACCCGATTTTTCGACGCCCAAAAGTCGACATCAATACATCCACTATATCAAATGCCGCACAATCGAATGCAGGAAAACCGAACCGTTAGGGTTAAAGAAAAAGAAGATAGACGAAGAAACAGAAACAATTACAGAATCTCATATTTCACAGTGGAACAATATATAATAGACAAATGAATAATCTTGAAAACAAAGAACCATATCTGTTATTACAATACATTATCAGAGTTTTCAACAACACAATACAACACTGTTAGTCATTATAACTTGATTACATGGGAATTTACATTTCAGCAACCCAAACGCAGCGAATACTACGTAGAATAAGTAATACGTCTCTCCATCCAGCTTGAACTTCAGATCTCCACAGCAACTTCGCTCCAGAATAATGATAACCTGATTCTAGGCTGCACGTCTGGAAAATTATGGACACCCAGAGTTTAGAAAGGGAACAATAAACTCCAGGTCAGTCATGGACTAGTGTGAGATTTTAAAAACAGTTTAACTTTAAACAAAACCAAACAAAATAATTTAAAAGAAATCCACAATGCTTTTTGGAAAATGAAACTACCATAAGGCCTCCCGCCACACATAGAATGCAGACACATAATTGGAGGAGATTTCTGTAGGATTGATTTCACCCTAGAGGGGGGGTGAATAGGGTGATGCTGTTAATTATAAAAATTATTGCGGAAGCTTATAAAATTATTTCAAGACAGATATATCAAAATAATAGCAACACAGATAATAGCAGAATAATAAATGCAGAAATAGAACGACACGGACTTTACTCAGCTTCGGCAAAACCCTGCCTACGTGCTGCCCCCAAGGTTTCTACTAGAAATTAAGCATTTAGACGCTTACACACGTAAACTCGTGACACCTGCTATCGACTAGCCTTAACTCTACGCTCAAAACCCTGCCACAACTCAACCACTGAGTTGCGAATTCTCAAACTACGCCACGTAGTTTGTCCCTAGTCACACGACTAGAAAATTACAACGGTTTAGAGGAATTTAAATTTAAAAAAAAATTAAAATAACAAAACCCTAATTAATATAAGACTTATGAAATGAAAGAAAAACGGCCGCCAAAAATAAAAGTCCCATTTTCTTTTTTTATTGTGTCGGTCCGTTTTTTCCTCTTTGCTTCTGTAAAATGGCGTTCGTTCTTCTTCAACTAAATTAGGGCTTGTGAAAATTGGAGCTGTTGACTTCAATCTCTCGATTGAATGAATGGTTTAGCGTCCCTTGCTTCATCAATCGATGATCTCTCTGCTTAGCACACGGCTTCCCCAATTTTTGATCGAGTTGACTGAGTGGTATGTGATTTATGCCTTTGCTTCTTATGATTTGTTTGCTTTAACTCGATCTGATTCGAGTTGTAATGATTTATTGTCCGTTTGTTTTGCTCGAACTCAAATCCACCTTTGCCGATGATGTTTAGGGTTTATATAGGATTTGAATTCCTACTTTCCCATTCGTTTGAATTTGCCATTTAATTTATCTTGGCCGGTTGATTTTGTATTGATGCTTGAGATTGATCTCTGACTTGTTTAAATTCGTATATTTTGTTTACTTGATTTTCATGGCTTTATTTTGACTTGTGCTTGGCCACCACGGTGTTGAATTCTCTGCTGACATCGGCCTTGACTTTGATCGTGGTTGACTTTGACCATTTTGATTCAGTTGTATTTTCAACCTGATGCCGAACTTGCTTGATCATTGACACTGCTTCATTGATTTGTTGCTGCATTTGTTGTCATATTGTATTTGACTTGTTTTGGTTGAACTTGCTACTTTTTACTCCATTTGTAGTTGCTGTTGGTCTGCACGGTGTCTGGTCTTTCTATAACATCTGTAGTGTTGAAGTGTTGTTTCATTGAGCCATGTAGTTCATGTGTACTTGAATATGTACTTGTTTATTTGATTTTTCATTTGCTTGTATACTTCATGTTGAGGCTGCATTTCTTCTATCCACAGTTTCTATTTGAGCTTGCACTGTCCAGTTTCATTTAGTTGTTCATTGGTGCATTATGTTGTATCTTTTGGAGCTCAAGTTGCTTCACCTGGTTCATTGTAGTTTGAATTGGGTTGTTGTGCACTGACTTGAGTTCGAGCCTTGTTCATGTCTTCACTGGTCTGATCATGCTACTTGTATGTGGTCATGTTTCATGCGATGTTCATTTGAACTGTGTTTGCATTGTTGTCATATTGGCTTGTTCCTTCGAGTGCGTGAAACTTGTATATGATTGTTTTGTTGTCTACTCTTCATGTACATGCCGAGCCTTATTAGCATCATCAACATGTTGCATGTTGTACTGTTCATTGTGAAGCCTGGTTTACTGGTGCATCCCTTGACTTGTTGACATGTATGGTATGTGCATTTGTGTGCTTCCAGTTAGAGTTGTACTTGCCTTTGAGTTTTGCTCGGAGTTCAGTAGCTTATCTTCATTATGTGTTCATCTAGAAGTTTTGCATTGTTCTGATCTTTGACATTGACTGACTTTTGGAATTGAGTCAGTGGTGGTTATACTTTGGTATTGATGCATTTCCTTGTGTGGTCAGTTCCACTTGTTTTTGGTCTGTAAGCCTGGGCAGTTTGGTTGTGCTGCACTGAGTTGTAGATCATCACTTTTGTACTGAGTTAACTTCATGTGAACGACTTGAACTTTGGTCGAGGCTTGATTTTAGAGTTTTAGCCATTTGCACCTGTGTTGAATCCAGCTTAAAGCTCGGGTTTGACCTTGTGCTCATTTGTGATTTCACTTGATTTGAACCCGACTTTGATTTGGGCTTCACCTTGTGCTCACCTATCCCTGTAATTTTATTAAGTGTATATGTCGGTGTGCACGGCCTTGTGGCATGTACAGTGATATACTGTGCATGTCACAAGCTGTTCGTGTATGATGAATTCGAATTTAAATGATGACGAACAACCCAAATAATTGAGGCATATATTATTTTCAAAATCTACATTTTATTTTATAGTGCAAAAATATTTTCTTTTCAATTTTACTGCGTCAGTATTTATTTTTGCAGATTACTCAGATGCTAGATTCATATTGGAATGAAGTTGAAGATATATACGAGTGTGAATGATATGTAGTGAGGCGCAAAGTAAATGTGAATCGTGATGTAATCAAAATTGTATTGTAGTTAAAGTTGTGTATATATATAGTGAGAGCTTGAAATTTGTACTATTCAAAAATTGTAATAAATATTTGTTTGAATAAAAAATATGTTTGAATTCAAATTCTGTATTATTTATTTTATTCATCAAATATTTATTTAATCTGTGAAAATAAAGTAGTGTATTAACGATACATTTAAATGAATGTATATATATTTGTTATCATCAAACAAAAATCATATACTCGCATATTCAAGAATCTCCCCCTTTTGATGATAACAAACATATATACAAGATTTTGAATATATTAAATGTATTTGATGATTCCATTTGCTCCCCCTATTTGAATGCTTCCTCTCTACACAAAGCTCCCTCTTCTTATATGCATACAATTAAAAATATGCAAATGAGCCTAGATGCAAATAGAAAATATCTGACCTTTATTTGTCAAAATCTTAACTTTTCTCTCCCCCTTTTGTTATCAGCAAAAGAGTAATAGTGTTAAAAAAATAGAGATAAAGTGATAGATATTAATACAACATTAAAACTCAATCGAATATAAATATTAAATTTCAATAAAAAATCAAAAAAATCATAAATAATATGTTAGGCTCATATTCCACTTTTAGAATGATGGGAATGATATCGTCATATAAAACCATACAATTGTGTCTATTTGTGGTATATTTATATCAGGAATTTGAATATCTACCAACCATGCGTAACCGTTAGGACTTTAAATGAGATTAGTAGTATTTGAATTTTATTTTAATAAATGAATTCAAGTATCTTCTAACCACGCATAACCGTGAGAACTTTTAAATGGGATTAGAATCAACTTGTTTATTTAAAAAATCGATTTTGATATGCGTTTCATACATGCATAACCATGAGGACTTTTAAATGAGCATGGAAGCACGTAACAAATTCCAAGTAATTTACCCATGCATAACCGTGAGGACTTTTAAATAAGAGTGAATACTTTGGATTTTATTTTATTTTATTATTATTGTTATTATTGTTATATTTTTTTATTAAAAAATATAAAATGAAAAACGAATCTTTCCTGTTTAAAGTACCACATATCGAAAAACTATATAGAATTTTGATGAGTGATGATCGTTAGAAATATGATAGAGATGGTCATGGAATTTTTACCAATAAAAGTTTTTACATTTCTTGTTCAAATTTATAAAGAAATTTACTAAATATACCGTTTCTAGTTATAATATATGACTAATAATAACACTCGTCACTATTTTAATCACTATTTATCTTTTTGATAATTATTAGGGAGTCAGATTAGTCAATGTAGTTATCTAAAATCAAATTCAAAAATAATTATAAAATCAATTTTTCTAAAAATGTCCAATCTGAAAACAAGGTCAAAAATGATTTTCTAGAAGGGGTTTTATGAGAAAAATTTCTGCTATTTGAAAATTATTTAAAATGAAAAATATGCAGATATTTTCTTTGAAAAACGATGCAGTTTCTAAATGTCTCAACATAAATCGCTTTTCACTAGTAATTTTTCTATCAACTAGATTACCAGTGTAATCCGCATCTGAATTTTTCTTTCACTCAAAATTATCATTAATTGAATTTGATAGACCGGACCATGAAGTGTGCATCAAAATATCTTAAAATCATTTTTAACAGCTTTTTAAATAACATTCTCTTGAATTTGAATTGAAACCGTGTAAATAATCAAAAACCGTGAATATAGAGTTAGCCGTAAAATAAACAAATGTATTATCATCCAATAAAACACTATTATTAATCCAAACTAATATATATGAAGTAATTCAAATACTCTACAGATCTTTATAGTGTTCTTGGCATAAGAATATAATTGGTCAACAATTTTGAATAAGTCAAAATCAAAATCAGCATTATTTCATCATCACATTATTGGCTGATTTAATTCAGACTATGGTGCAGATTATCACATTTAATACATCGTTCAAAATATACCATTACCTGTTTTACCTTTACGATAATTTTTCCTTGTTATCCATTGTGATTCTGTCACCTTTTAGGCTAAGGAACTTTGCTTTGTCGCCCGTTGTGTCTCTGGAACGGTCGGAATCCAGATAACACTATCGTTGTTCCTTAGCCTGCCACCACTCCTACGCGATAAAAGATTTTTGTGGCCCATTTGTTTTTATAGGTCCATGATTGTTAGTTGCAGAATATTTTGAAAAATAATTTTGTGGAGACCCAAAACTATTTATATATGTTCCTTTTGGCACCCAGATTTGTTTAACTTTGAGAGATTTTATATTTGTGCCTTTTGGAACCCAAATTGGAATGGTTTTTACGTGTTTGGGTCTATGCCAACAATTATTTTGATTGTGTCCAAATTTTCTACGAATTGTGCACATTGAATTGACTTGATTAATTTTTCTTTTAACAAGTTCAGATTGATTATATCCAAGTCCTTGTCTGACTGTATTAACAGTTTGTTTTCCTAAGAGCATAGTCAACGATTTTTCACTTTTGGAAAATTTATCTAAAGTCGTTGACAGTTGTTGGACTTGTGATTTGAGAGATTCATTTTCGTTTAATAATTGAGTGCACTTTTTAATAGAATTTTCTCTTCTAGTATTTTCACTCTCTTCAAAATAAGAATTTCATTTTCAAGCGATTTAATTTTGATTTCTGATTTTTTAGTTTATTCTTCGAATGTTGGACACTTATCACACTTAGGATCCTACTTTGATAGGTTTTAACTAATAGGTCAAGTTGTTTATTTAAATCTATCAAAGTATCTTTTTGTGATTCGAGTTTGGCATACTTCTCCCTAAGTCGTTTAAAACAACCATTTACTTCGTGGTAATATATTAGTAATTCTGAATGAGTAAGTTTTGATACCTCGCTTGGCTCGTCATCGTCGCTATCAGTTATATTACCTTGAAGGCACATATTTTCTTTCTCACTCCCACTGCTAGTACTTTGATTATCTTCATCACTTGTATACCATGTGGCTGCAAAATTTCTCCTTTTTGATTTCTTTTCAAAGTCATGTCGGTTTTGAGGACAATTGGGCTTGATGTGTCCGGGTTGATTACACTTGTGACAGATGATCTTCTGTTCGTCTAAGTTGTCTAGTTCTTTAACTATTATGCTTTTCAATTTCCAATTTAGAGCTGGATTTTCGTATTTGTAATTCCACCTTTTGAATTTCTTTATTATCAGCTCCAATTATGTTGCTCCATCATCATCATCATCATCACCGTCACTATCTGTAGTTCCTTTAAGAGCTATTGATTTCTTTCGAGTGTCTCCTCCTTCACGCTCTTCGTTGAATTTCATTTCTAGCTCATAAGTGGTGAGATTTCCGATGAGTTCTTCAACTTTGATTTGTTTTAAATCTTTCGATTTTTGAATGGAAGTCACTTTTGCTTCAAATCTTCGTGGAAGGACTCTGAGGATTTTTTGGACTATTTCCAATTCGGTGTATGATTTTTCGAGAGCTTTTGATTTGTATACGATATTGGAAAGTCGTCCATACATCTCTTTGACATTTTCTTCCTTCGTCATTGTGAAGTTCTCGTATTCGCTGCTTAGAATGGCAAGGCGAGATTCTTTGACTTGAGACATTCCGTCGTGAGTCACTTCAAGTGTGTGCCATATTTCCTGCGCAGTTAGACAATCTGAGACACGATTAAATTCAAATTGATCCAATGAATTGATGATAGAATTCATAGCTTTAGCATTTGCATTTTGTAATTTATTTTCTAGTTCTGTCAGTTGATCCATCGGTTTATCTATTTCCTGATTATCTACAATTATAGTTGGTGCTCTATAACCTGTATCAACAATATTCCAAGCGTCAATGGTTTTCAGAAAAATTTTCATTCTATTTTTCCAGTAGGCGTATTCACCATTGAATATTGGTGGTATAACTATGGACTGATCCTCAGCAAAAGCATTATTAAAAGAAGCCATTTAAAAATTCAAAATTTTAAAACAAAAATTGATTTTTGAAAAAAAATCAATTTTTTAAAAGCAAAAGCTGACTTCCATTCCTCGCTCTGATACCACTTGTAGGATCGATTTCACCCTAGAAGGGGTGAATAAGATGATGCTGTTAATTATAAAAATTATTGCGAAAGCTTATAAAATTATTTCAACATAAATATATCAAAATAATAGCAGCATAGATAATAGCAAAATAATAAATGCAGAAATAGAATGACACAGACTTTACTCAGCTTCGGCAAAACCCTGCCTACGTGCTGCCTCCAAGGTTTCTACTAGAAATTAAGCAGTCAGACGCTTACACACGTAAACTCGTGACACCCGCTATCGACTAGCCTTAACTCTACGCTCAAAACTCTGCCACAACTCAGCCACTGAGTTGCGAATTCTCAAACTTTGCCACGTAGTTTGGCCAAAGTCACACGACTAGAAAATTACAACGATTTAGGAGAATTTAAATTTAAAAAAAAATTTAAAATAACAAAACCCTAATTAATATAAGACTTATGAAATGAAAGAAAAAAGGTCGACCAGAAATAAAAGTCCCCTTTTTCTTTTTTTATTGTGTCGGCCCATTTTTTCCTCTTTGCTTCTATAAAATGGCGTTCGTTCTTCTTCAACTAAATTAGGGCTTGTGAAAATTGGAGCTGTCGACTTCAATCGCTCAATTGAATGAATGGTTTAGCGTCCCTTGCTTCGTCAATCGATGATCTCTCTGCTTAGCACACGGCTGCCTTAATTTTTGATCGAGTTGACTGAGTGGTATGTGATTTATGCCTTTGCTTCTTCTGATTTGCTTGCTTTAACTCGATCTGATTCGAGTTATAATGATTTATTGTTCGTTTGTTTTGCTCGAACTCAAATCCACCTTTGCCGATGATGTTTAGGGTTTATATAGGATTTGAATTCCTATTCGCCCATTCGTTTGTATTTTCCATTTAATTTATCTCGGCCGGTTGATTTTGTATTGATGCTTGAGATTGATCTCTGACTTGTTCAAATTCGTATATTTTGTTTGCTTGATTTTCATGGCTTTATTTTGACTTTTGTTTGGCTACCACGGTGTTGAATTATCTATTGACATCGGCCTTGACTTTGATCGTGGTTGACTTTGACCATTTTGATTCTGTTGTATTTTCAACCTGATGCCGAACTTGCTTGATCATTGACACTGCTTCATCGATTTGTTACTGCATTTGTTGTCATATTGTATTTGACTTGTTTTGGTTGAACTTGCTAATCTTTACTCCATTTGTTGTTGCTGTTGGTCTGCACGGTGTCTGGTCTTTGTTTAGCATCTGCAGTGTTGAAGTGTTGTTTCATTGAGCCATGTAGTTCATGTGTACTTGAATATGTACTTGTTTATTTGATTTTTCATTTGCTTGTATACTTCATGTAGAGGCTGCACTTGTTCCGTCTATTGTTTCTATTTGAGCTTGCACTGTCCAGTTTCATTTAGTTGTTCACTGGTGCATTATGTTGTATCTTTTGGAGCTCAAGTTGCTTCACCTGGTTCATTGTAGTTTGAATTGGGTTGTGCACTGACTTGAGCTTGAGCCTTGTTCATGTCTTCACTGGTCCGATCATGCTACTTGTATGTGGTCTTGTTTCATGTGATGTTCATTTGAATCGTGTTTGCATTGTTGCCATATTGGCTTGTTCCTTCGAGTCAGTGAAACTTGTATACGATTGTTTTGTTGTCTGCTCTTCATGTACATGCCGAGTCTTATTAACATCGTCTACATGTTGGATGTTGTAGTGTTCATTGTGAAGCCTTGTTTACTGGTGCATCCCTTGACTTATTGACATGTCCGGTATGTGCATTTGTGTGCTTCCATCTAGAGTTGTACTTGCCTTTGAGTTTTGCTTGGAGTTCAGTAGCTTGTCTTCATTATGTGTTCATCTGGAAGTTTTGCATTGTTCTGATCTTTGACATTGCCTGACTTTTTGAATTGAGTCAATGGTGGTTATACTTTGGTATTGATGCATTTCCTTGTGTGGTCAGTTCCACTTGCTGTTCTCTGTTCTTTAAGCATGGGTAGTTTGGTTGTGCTGCATTGAGTTATAGATCATCACTTTTCTACTGAGTTAAATTCATGTGAACGACTTGAACTTTGGTCCAACCATGTAGGATCCTCAACCACAACGCAACAACCACAAAGTATAATAAATTTGCAACAACCACATAGGTTAAATATCTGGGCTCCATACCATGATACAACCCTTTTTCAAAAGGAAATGACATACCCTCAGTGTGACGACCCGGAATTTTCGAGCATTTAAAATCGAAATATTTAATTGATTTTAAATATTCAATAGAGTAATTTTTACTTGAATTACGAATATCACAATTTATTTGATAATCAAATTATTGAACTAAATAATTTGAAGTTGAGTAAAATGTTGAATTTGGAGTTTTAAGCCTGTTAAAAATAATTTGAAGGCTTATAAAATTTATATTGATAATACTGAAGAAAACAGAAGTGTTGAAATCAATTTAAAAATGGTTTGTTAAGTTTTGAAATTTTTATCGTTTATATTAAATTTAAAAATAGCCTTCCAAGGCACAGTCTCGGAATTTGACGAAACCAGTTCCATTGGGTCCATAATATTGAATTACTATCGGATTTCAAATTTCGTATTGATCGAAGTTGTTGTATGCTTGTACGTTAAGTAAACGCGTTGAAAATTAAATCGAAATTTAATATAAGAACTGGGTTCAAAAAGATATCTTTTTCATACGATCGAATTAGGACTCAAAATCTTTTCCATTACGTTCGAAATAGGGATATAACACTAGGAACGCTTAGCGGCATGCCTCGATAGGATGTCAAACTTCGTGTTGCGTCTATCGACACGAGTTGAATTTAACATAAATATATATATTTGTATATCTGGTCACTATCAGCCGCTTCCTTTCCTATCAGCCGCGATCCTATCATCTTTCAAAACACTGTAGCAAGCATTCTCCCACATGCTTCCCTCTTTAATAATTACAGCCGAATCCTTCTTATTAAAATCACGCATCTTTCTTCTATTGAGTTGGAACATGCATCAGAAAAAAAAATGAAATCAAAATAGAGATCTACCAAAAAACACGAATTCGTTCATATAAACCTTCTTTCTTCTTCAATTAATCAAAATCCGCAGACCGAAATTGGAAGTCGCTCGTGCGACTCCAACCTTGTCGCCGCGGTGGTGGGCAGTTCTTGGTCGAGTGGCCTCGCGATGATTAGAGGGGAGATAGGTGGATGCGTTCGTGCTTAGGGAATCGAAGGGGGCGACCGAGTTGCCATGGGTGGAATTGATCGGGGAAATTCGATACTGCATTCGATGAAGTCGCGGAGGGATGTGGATGGAAGCGGCGATGGCTGTAAGGAATGGGTCGCGTTAACGGTCGTGGAGCACGTGGTTTCCAGCGTGGTTCGGGAGGGGACTCCAATCGGAGATGGAGTCGAGAGCGCATGAAGGGTCCGGTGAGAGAAGCTTCGGCGAAGCTAGGGTCGGGGATTCGAGCTGTAAGGTATTGTTTTGGGTAATTGATTTAATTTGGTTTCTGGATTTGGGTTGTTAACCTTGAAAATAACAATAATTGCAGTAAGATAAGTGCAGTTTTTCCGATTTATATATTCAAATACAGGAAGATATTACAGTAAAGTATAAGCATGTATGTCTTAATTTAATTTTGTCTTTAGAATCTAGAAAAGATTTTATATAGGAAGGATTTTTGAAAGAATATATAGGAACCTTAAATAATTGAAAAGTTTTATATAAACTATATTGTTGAATCGATATAAATTTAAATCTTCAAAAATATTTAGTTTTAAAGGAAGTAAAAATAAAATAAATATACATTTGCACATTTTTATTTACTAGTTTATTTTAAATAATATTTGGGAGATTAACTTGTCTAATTTATTTTTGGAGCTTAAAATTTATCTATTAAAAGAAAAATTAGTTTAAACAAACTTTGGGTTAATTAAATTAAATTTATCAAATGGAAATTAATTATTCGAATCGTACGAATATTAATAAAATCATCTAATATTTATTCAAGGTCCATATCTTAATGAAAACAAGTCGGAATGGAAGTGGGTTGCAAAACAGGAATCAAAGGTGAGTTAATCTCACTCAGCTGAATTTTAATTTTAATTTAAATGGTTAAATTTAAATAGTTGGTTGAATGGTTGAATTGATTGATGTGTTATATTATAGTATTTATTACATCTTGGAATGATTGATTTCCCGCATTATATAGCGGATGAGACCCTATGCGCCGCATAATAGCGGATGATTTATTTAATCCCATATACCGCGATATTCCACCTCGAAGTGGAATTGGTATTTATGTCGTGCTAACGTCTGTGGATGCAGGAAAAACAGGTTGGACGGATCCAACTGGGTCCCTCAACATTTATTTAAATTATTTAATATTCTCTGTTGTGATTATTTGATATTCTGTGATGAATTATATTGGAATATTGAATGCTATGGTTTGATTGAAAATATTTGGGTATAAAAGAGTTACCAAAAATATATAAATTGGATTTTGGAAAGAAAATAAAAGAAATGAATTAGTAAGCGAAATAATTATAGAAAAATTGAATAAATTAAGAATGAATTGAAAAGAAATGGAAGTGATATTAAAATACTAATAAATAACTTCGAGTACGAAAAGAGAAAAAAAGATTTTGAATAAACAGAAATTAATGAATTGTAAAAAATTAAGTGATATTATTTTAAAGGAATAAAGAATTATTTTAAAATTTAAAGTTTAAATTTATTTAAAAGGATGAAGAAGTAATTTGAGAAATCTAAAATTGGTATTTTCAGTTAAAAGTATTTTAAATCATAATTAAGGAATAAAATCTGGTATTAATGGATTTGGAATAAAAGGGAGTAAATTGGAAATCAATTTGGAAATTGATTCAAGTGTTTGAATTGGAAATTTAAAGGAGAATGTGAAGAGAAGTATATTTCTCTGGATAGCTAAGTACGTTTTCAAAGTAAATTTTTAAATATAAGATGAAAGTTTAATGCTATTTTAAAAAGCATGTTTTAGAAAATTTATTATTTCTAAATGTTTAAATTCTAAAGTAAGTATTTTTTTAAATCTATTATCGTAATAATTATTTAAAAGATGATTTGGTATTTTGTTTAAAGAAGAAAATCTAGTTTATATTTATAAAGTGACCTTATTTTATTTATTTCTAAAGTATTATTTTAAATTAAGTATTAAAGTAACTTTTCTAAATTTAAATGTTAAACATATTTCACAATAAAGTGTTTTTAAATTATTTTAAAAATCTAAGTCTAGTGCTTGGTGATCTCAGAGGAAATAGAAAATATTTGGAAAATTTATTCTGAAAAGGAAGATAGTTTGAAACTGTTTTCAAAGGTTGAGTATGGAAATATATCATGCGAAGATATTTTGAGATAAATAAATAAATAATTTGGGGAATTATTTATTGTTTGATGGTTGATGTGAATATTAATTGATAGTTAAATAACCGACTACCAATATTTGCCAAATGCGCTGATCATTTCGAAGAGTCCGGGATCAGGATTTATTTCTCGAAAACCACTTCGATCCGGTTTGTTCGTTTTCGTGGAAAACGAGTTTGGATTCGTAGGTAGAGCAGTGAAGTGCAAGGGCTAGTTGCTACTAATCCTGAGGATATTTCCAAAATGGATGTAGTAGGAATAGTGCCTTCGGTTTCGTTCGAACTCGAGACGGACTTGAATGGATGAATGCTTTTGGGACATCGTCAGGTGGACGATGGGCATTCTAAGAGAAATGTTCTAAAAGGTAACGCTTAGCCTCAAGCCTCATCAACTGGGAATGACTGAAAATCAAGGGTTATGCAGCAAGGCTAGGTGGGTAGCACCTATTCAGGGTGAGGTCATCCCTGTCTAGATGTCCCCTTTTATTTCGTCTTAGTGGTGCGGTTGTTGATCCCAACCGTGGGGTGATCTCACTCGGGATTATCCAGTAAGGGGTAGTCCCGGTCTTGTGTTGTAGGGGAGTTAGGGTGGCTCCTCGGTACTGTGATCTAGGCCACGTACCGTGACAGGTGGTACCCCAGTATCTAGTCATTAATTGGAAATCATTCTCCCTACGCGCCTTTTACGAGTTTTGTTTGTATTACCCACTCTGTGGCTAGTAGCTGGAATTTAATCATGTGACAATTTCAGCTATTTTAATAAGTATTTGTATATAGACCCTATTATAATATCAGAGGATTTTAATAAGAAATGTTTTAGCTATCGGTAAAAACCCGACATGTTTATTTGTGGCATGGTATTACGAGATGCTATTGTTTTCAAAAGGATTTTGAAACTTTAATAAACAATTTGAGTGTGATTTCTCACGTTGGTTTTCCAGACTGACTCGGTGTTATTTAACTATAATGCTCGGGTCAAACCGAGTATTATAGAATACAAGATATGATGCTGTGGAGCTCAAGAGATGAGATGGATGACGATGCGTATTTTCGTACTTGTTTTATATATATTCCGCTGTGCTGAGTAGTTGTGTATCCAGTTGTATGTTATTGATGTTGTTGAACTCTGGTGATGTACTCTGATGATGTTGTATGTATAAAACAGATATATATATATATATATATATATTTGTTTTTGTGTAAAGACCATTTATTATATATTATATTTTATTCCGCTGCGATGGTTAGAATCTGATGTTGTTTTCTATTTTCTTTTCTACCTCTTCTTCTTTAACCCAAATGGTTCGTATTTCTGTGCAACTTGAGTTGATTTATGTAGAATAGTGTTGACTCAAGGGGTACCAATTTGCGGGTTGTTACACTCAGGGGCCGTTATTCCCAAATAACCTTGCCGCATCCTTCCTGTTTTGACCATTTCTGGGGTGTGAGGTCCGACGAAGTCTCGTCCCCAAAGCTACACTTTTTCACAAAGCCATGCTTCGATAAACAAATGATCAGCAACACTTCGTATGCAACATTACCAAATTGGGAATGTATCACTAGTAACCATCAACTACATAACCTCTGAGCTCATACGTCTCAGAGAAGGGTGTTAAGCTAAGAGAATAAATTCTACGCCACCAACATAAATGTATATGATAGAATCCAGCTTTACATCTCAAAGTGTAACGTCAGACATACATCCATACAAGTCCGTTTCGGGATCGAACGGAACCGAAGGCACTTCAAAGAAGCCCTTGCAAATCCGGATATTCACTAACCACGTCCGGAATCCCCATCACAAAGGGTGATAAAATTTCTATACCGGAGCAACCGGTGCAGAGACATTCGATAGGCAATCCTTTCAATTTTGAAAATACCCAGTCTTCAACACCGTCTTCAAATGCAATCCCATTTCGTCGTATCGTTATTCGGAATGGGTTTTATGACACAAAGTCCTCTCCCAGCTAATTCGAATAATGAGCGCTTATTTTTAAAATAAGTGTTCATTCAGATTCAAATAATTCACAACAAATTTCCACTTTGATTTTTTAAACAAAAGATCCATCACAAAGATTCAATGTGGATTTCGGATAACCATTTGGAATCCGACCCCCGGTCGCATCGAAATTCAAATGCCATTTAAAGGTACCTATTGATAGTCGGTTATTCAAATATCAATCAACATTCATAACAATCATTGGATTTCAAATAATTTTTTTTTCCAATTATTATTTTCAAAATATCTTCGCAAGATATAATTTTAACACTTTAACCATTTGAAAACAAATTTTAAATCACTTTTCACCTTTCAATCCTTTGAAAACAAATTTCAAATCAATTTCCACATTTCAATCCTTTGAAAACAAATTTTCAAATCACTTTTCCTTACGCGGAATATATTTCCAAATATTTATGCATTTGCACTGAAAATCTGCCGAGTTCAAATACTTTAAAATAATGTAAATTACTTATCCAACATATATACTAGGAAATATTTAAAATAAAAATACTTTAAAAACTCTTTATATAAAAGGATTGAAAGGTAAAATCCCCATACCGAAATTGGAAGTCGCTCGTGCGACTCCAACCTCGTCGCCGCGGTGGTGGGCAGTTCTTGGTCGAGTGGCCTCACGATGATTAGAAGGGAGATAGGTGGATGCGTTCGTGCTTAGGGAATCGAAGGGGGCGACCGAGTTGCCATGGGTGGAATTGATCGGGGAAAGTCGATACTGCATTCGATGAAGTCGCGGAGGGATGTGGATGGAAGCGGCGATGGCTGTAAGGAATGGGTTGCGTTCACGGTCGTGGAGCACGTGGTTTCCAGCGTAGTTCGGGAGGGAGCTCCAATCGGAGATGGAGTCGAGAGCGCCTGAAGGGTCCGGTGACAGAAGCTTAGGCGAAGCTAGGGTCGGGGATTCGAGCTGTAAGGTATTGTTTTGGGTAATTGATTTAATTTGGTTTCTGGATTTGGGTTGTTAACCTTGAAAATAATAATAATTGCAGTAAGATAAGTGCAGTTTTTCCGATTTATATATTAAAATACAGGAAGATATTACAGTAAAGTATAAGCATGTATGTCTTAATTTAATTTTGTCTTTAGAATCTAGAAAAGATTTTATATAGGAAGGATTTTTGAAAGAATATATAGGAACCTTAAATAATTGAAAAGTTTTATATAAACTAGATTGTTGAATCGATATAAATTAAAATCTTCAAAAATATTTAGTTTTAAAGGAAGTAAAAATAAAATAAATATACATTTGCACATTTTTATTTACTAGTTTATTTTAAATAATATTTGGGAGATTAACTTATCTAATTTATTTTTGGAGCTTAAAATTTATCTATTAAAAGAAAAATTAGTTTAAACAAACTTTGGGTTAATTAAATTAAATTTATCAAATGTAAATTAATTATTCGAATCGTACGAATATTAATAAAATCATCTAATATTTATTCAAGGTCCATATCTTAATGAAAACAAGTCGGAATGGAAGTGGGTTGCAAAACAGGAATCAAAGGTGAGTTAATCTCACTCAGCTGAATTTTAATTTTAATTTAAATGGTTAAATTTAAATAGTTGGTTGAATGGTTGAATTGATTGATGTGTTATATTATAGTATTTATTACATCTTGGAATGATTGATTTCCCGCATTATATAGCGGATGAGACCCTATGCGCCGCATAATAGCGGATGATTTATTTAATCCCATATACCGCGATATTCCACCTCGAAGTGGAATTGGTATTTATGTCGTGCTAACGTCTGTGGATGCAGGAAAAACAGGTTGGACGGATCCAACTGGGTCTCTCAACATTTATTTAAATTATTTAATATTCTCTGTTGTGATTATTTGATATTCTGTGATGAATTATATTGGAATATTGAATGCTATGGTTTGATTGAAAATATTTGGGTATAAAAGAGTTACCAAAAATATATAAATTGGATTTTGGAAAGAAAATAAAAGAAATGAATTAGTAAGCTAAATAATTATAGAAAAATTGAATAAATTAAGAATGAATTGAAAAGAAATGGAAGTGATATTAAAATACTAATAAATAACTTCGAGTACGAAAAGAGAAAAAAAGATTTTGAATAAACAGAAATTAATGAATTGTAAAAAATTAAGTGATATTATTTTAAAGGAATAAAGAATTATTTTAAAATTTGAAGTTTAAATTTATTTAAAAGGATGAAGAAGTAATTTGAGAAATCTAAAATTGGTATTTTCAGTTAAAAGTATTTTAAATCATAATTAAGGAATAAAATCTAGTATTAATGGATTTGGAATAAAAGGGAGTAAATTGGAAATCAATTTGGAAATTGATTCAAGTGTTTGAATTGGAAATTTAAAGGAGAATGTGAAGAGAAGTATATTTCTCTGGATAGCTAAGTACGTTTTCAAAGTAAATTTTTAAATATAAGATGAAAGTTTAATGCTATTTTAAAAAGCATGTTTTAGAAAATTTATTATTTCTAAATGTTTAAATTCTAAAGTAAGTATTTTTTTAAATCTATTATCGTAATAATTATTTAAAAGATGATTTGGTATTTTGTTTAAAGAAGAAAATCTAGTTTATATTTATAAAGTGACCTTATTTTATTTATTTCTAAAGTATTATTTTAAATTAAGTATTAAAGTAACTTTTCTAAATTTAAATGTTAAACATATTTTACAATAAAGTGTTTTTAAATTATTTTAAAAATCTAAGTCTGGTGCTTGGTGATCTCAGAGGAAATAGAAAATATTTGGGAAATTTATTCTGAAAAGGAAGATAGTTTGAAACTGTTTTCAAAGGTTGAGTATGGAAATATATCTTGCGAAGATATTTTGAGATAAATAAATAAATAATTTGGGGAATTATTTATTGTTTGATGGTTGATGTGAATATTAATTGATAATTAAATAACCGACTACCAATATTGGCCAAATGCGCTGATCATTTCGAAGAGTCCGGGATCAGGATTTATTTCTTGAAAACCACTTCGATCCGGTTTGTACGTTTTCGTGGAAAACAAGTTTGGATTCGTAGGTAGAGCAGTGAAGTGCAAGGGCTAGTTGCTACTAATCCTGAGGATATTTCCAAAATGGATGTAGTAGGAATAGTGCCTTCGGTTCCGTTCGAACTCGAGACGGACTTGTATGGATGAATGCTTTCGGGACATCGTCAGGTGGACGATGGGCATTCTAAGAGAAATGTTCTAAAAGATAACGCTTAGCCTCAAGCCTCATCAATCGGGAATGACTGAAAATCAAGGGTTATGCAGCAAGGCTAGGTGGGTAGCACCCATTCAGGGTGAGGTCATCCCTGTCTAGATGTCCCCTTTTATTTTGTCTTAGTGGTGCGGTTGCTGATCCCAACCGTGGGGTGATCTCACTCGGGATTATCCAGTAAGGGGTAGTCCCGGTCTTCTGTTGTAGGGGAGTTAGGGTGGCTCCTCGGTACTGTGATCTAGGCCACGTACCGTGACAGGTGGTACCCCAGTGCCTAGTCATTAATTGGAAATCATTCTCCCTACGCGCCTTTTACGAGTTTTGTTTGTATTACCCACTTTGTGGCTAGTAGCTGGAATTTAATCATGTGACAATTTCAGCTATTTTAATAAGTATTTGTATATAGACCCTATTATAATATCAGAGGATTTTAATAAGAAATGTTTTAGCTATCGGTAAAAACCCGACATGTTTATTTGTGGCGTGGTATTACGAGATGCTATTGTTTTCGAAAGGATTTTGAAACTTTAATAAACAATTTGAGTGTGATTTCTCACGTTGGTTTTCCAGACTGACTCGGTGTTATTTAACTATAATGCTCGGGTCGAACCGAGTATTATAGAATACAAGATATGATGCTGTGGAGCTCAGGAGATGAGATGGATGACGATGCGTATTTTCGTACTTGTTTTATATATATTCCGCTGTGCTGGGTAGTTGTGTATCCAGTTGTATGTTATTGATGTTGTTGAACTCTGGTGATGTACTCTGATAATGTTGTATGTATAAAACAGATATATATATATATATATATATATATATATATTTGTTTTTGTGTAAAGACCATTTATTATATATTATATTTTATTCCGCTGCGATGGTTAGAATCTGATGTTGTTTTCTATTTTCTTTTCTACCTCTTCTTCTTTAACCCAAATGGTTCGTATTTCTATGCAACTTGAGTTGATTTATGTAGAATAGTGTTGACTCAAGGGGTACCAATTTGCGGGTTGTTACACTCAGGGGCCGTTATTCCCAAATAACCTTGCCGCATCCTTCCTGTTTTGACCATTTCCGGGGTGTGAGGTCCGACGAAGTCTCTTCCCCAAAGCTACACTTTTTCACAAAGCCATGCTTCGATAAACAAATGATCAGCAACGCTTCGTATGCAACATTACCAAATTGGGAATGTATCACTAGTAACCATCAACTACATAACCTCTGAGCTCATACGTCTCAGAGAAGGGTGTTAAGCTAAGAGAATAAATTCTACGCCACCAACATAAACGTATATGATAGAATCCAGCTTTACATCTCAAAGTGTAACGTCAGACATACATCCATACAAGTCCGTTTCGGGATCGAACGGAACCGAAGGCACTTCAAAGAATCCCTTGCAAATCCGGATATTCACTAACCACGTCCGGAATCCCCATCACAAAGGGTGATAAAATTTCTATACCGGAGCAACCGGTGCAGAGACATTCGATAGGCAATCCTTTCAATTTCGAAAATACCTAGTCTTCAACACCGTCTTCAAATGCAATCCCATTTCGTCGTATCATTATTCGGAATGGATTTTATGACACAAAGTCCTCTCCCAGCTAATTCGAATAATGAGCGCTTATTTTTAAAATAAGTGTTTATTCAGATTCAAATAATTCACAACAAATTTCCACTTTGATTTTTTAAACAAAAGATCCATCACAAAGATTCAATGTGGATTTCGGATAACCATTTGGAATCCGACCCCCGGTCGCATCGAAATTCAAATGCCATTTAAAGGTCAATATTGATAGTCGGTTATTCAAATATCAATCAACATTCATAACAATCATTGGATTTTAAATATTTTTTTTTTCCAATTATTATTTTCAAAATATCTTCGCAAGATATAATTTTAACACTTTAACCATTTGAAAACAAATTTCAAATCACTTTTCACCTTTCAATCCTTTGAAAACAAATTTCAAATCAATTTCCACATTTCAATCCTTTGAAAACAAATTTTCAAATCACTTTTCCTTACGCGGAATATATTTCCAAATATTTATGCATTTGCACTGAAAATCTGCCGAGTTCAAATACTTTAAAATAATGTAAATTACTTATCCAACATATATACTAGGAAATATTTAAAATAAAAATACTTTAAAAAAACTTTATATAAAACATTAATTATGAAATTTTATACTCATATCTTGTATAAATCTTAAGCCCAAAATAATTTTAAAATAAAATTATTAGATAGAGTATGCTTTTGAATAATCATTTTCTAAATCAAATATCAATTAAAATTTTGACATAATCATTTCTATAATTAACTAAATAAATCTTTACTTTAAAGATTTAAAAATAATTCCCAAAAATAATTCCTCCAACAATATCCTTTCAAATCAATTTCTATAACTTTTAATTTATACTTCAAAATCTACTTTAAAAACTTACTCGGCTTTCTAGGGAATATACACCTCCCATTTCAAAATGGACCATTTAAATCAATAAATAAATTATTCTTGATTTATCTCAATTTATACTCCAAATCTGCAAATTTCTTTCCACACTCTAAAGATAAATCAATATTTATCTTAAAAATAAATTTCCCTTTCCTTTTTAAATTCCCATTGTGAATTTAAAATTTCCAAATATCTACTGATGTACGATTTCCAATTTGATTTCAAAAAATCATTTCCAAACACTAAATAAATTTCAAAAATGATTTCCAATTTTATTTTAAATACCAAATCAAATTCCAAATTTATTTCCAAATTTATTTCAAACACCAAATCTATTTTCATTCAAACACCAAATCAATTTTCATATTGATTTCCCAAAGATTTATTTTTTTAAATACCAAATCAATTTTCAAATTGATTTTAAAATCTATTATATTTTTTCCTTTAAAATAAATTCTTTTATATCTCCCAAACTAATTAAAATCCAGATTTTTAAATAAACTCTTCAACTTTTAAATAATATTATTTAAAATCGATTTACTAAAATCTTTTCCCATATTTTGGAACTAATTCGATAAGTTTTCTAAAATAAAACTTTATCTATTTAAATTCCTTCCTTTAAATTCAACCAATTCTTAAAATGAATTTACTTAGAGTTTCCTACTTTAATTTCCAAAAATCAAACTACATTTATTTCTAGTATCCTACGATACCAAAATATATTCGGCTAAACAATAGCCTTCAAGGATTTCAATCACAAATATAATCACACGGAGATTATAAATAAAAAAACACATAGCATTTAAACAAATTTAAATGTTTGAGGAATCCAATTGGATCCCTTCAACCTGTTTCCCTGTATCCACAGACGCTAGCACAATAATTAAATACCAATTCCACTTCGAGGTGGAAATCACGGTATATGGGATTTATAAAATATTATCCGCTATTATGCGGCGCATAGGGTCTCATCCTCTATATAATGCGGGAAATCAATCATTCCAAATACATATATAATACCAATTCCACTTCGAGGTGGAATATCGCGGTATATGGGTTTAATATAATATCACCCGCTATTATGCGGCGCATAGGGTCTATTTTAATATAACTGATAATAATTTATCATCCAAGCACACATTAAACAATTTTAAATTTAACTATTTAAAATCAAATCGAAAAATCCGATTGAGTGTGAAGATCTCACCTTTATTATGCATGCCATCCATTCTCCATTTCGGCTTGTTTTCTTTCAGATATTGACCTTGTATAACATTTAATGATTTAATTAATATTAGAACAAATCGAACAATCACTTATTATTAATTTATTTAATAGACTAATAATTTTATTCAACCTGATAATTTCCCTTTTTAAAACTTTCTGTATATGTATATTTATTTTATATAAACAATATAGAATTTTCTTTACTAATAAATTTCTAATACATACATATTTGTAAAAATATAAAAAGTCTGGATTTTAAATATACCTATCTATGTATATATATTTTTAAAAATTTATCTGCATATATAAAAAAAATTCTAAATAAAAAAATTCCTGTTTTTGAATTGTATTATATTTTAAAAGTAAACAGAATTGTTTTTTTCCTTCAAATTTACTTTACTGTATAAAAAAATTATGTCTTCTAAATGCTAATTTTTTTTTGAAAACTATACATAAAATGAAAATGAAAATAGCGATACCTTTACTGCCTCCTAGTGAAGACAACGAACCGCCACCATGCTACTTGCGACAACCCCGAACTCGAGATGCCGTCGCTATGACGAAGTCGCCACACACACTTTTCTTCGAATGCTGCTGGACCCTCGCGACGAGGTAACTGTCGACCTCAGTTTCCTCTGAAACACGAAGTCCTAATCTCAAGCTCCCCATAGTTGCGCGCGCGATTATCCTCCATGCCATGCTCGACTACGTCTGCCGTTGCCCCTCCCATTTTAACGAGCGCGCAGTTCGAATAGATTAGAACACAACTCAAATTAACTTACGACCATTTTTTTCCTTAATCGACAGAGGTATACGATCTTCTCTGATTTTGAATTGTTATCGAGATGAAGATGGTGATTATTTTGCTTCGGCCGATACTCGATCTGAAGAGGATTGATCTGCTTTTGGGTTTCGAATTGTTTGGTTGATTTTTGATGATTTTTTTTATTAAACGAGGATCAGCCATTCTATTCTTTTGGATTAGGTTTTATTTTTCACCTTCATATTTTGTTTTTGAACGAGAAAATATCATTTCTGATAAACGACACGTGTTAAAATATAAGGGACATATGTAAAAATAAAATTGCCAAATGTTAGGTGAGGAGAAACGTATATGATTTGTCTCGTGAAAACAATATTAATTATATTTAAATTTAAATTTAAATTCAAATCGCTTTGATATATGCAACTCAAAATCTCAATCTCCAATTGAGGCGTGCCGTCAGGCGTTCATAAAGTTGTATGCCTATTCCAAACGCAATGGAAAAGATCTCGGGTCCAAATTCGATCGTATGGAGAAGATAGCTTTTTGAATCCAACTATTAAATTAAATTTCGATAAAAATTTCAGCACGTTTGCTCATCGTACGGCCACATGACAACTCCAAATGCTACGAAAATTAAAATTCGATAATAATATAATATTACAGATCCGATGGAACTAGTTTCATCGAATTCCGAGACTGTGCCTTAGAAGACTATTTTTAAATATTGATTTAAAAGAAAAAATTCAAAACTTAAACAAATCATTTTGAAATCCAATTCTGAAGCTTCCATTAACTTCAGTATTATCAATATAAGTTTTCTACGCCATCAAATTATTTTTAATCAGCTTAAAAGTCAAGATTCAATATTTTACCCAAACTTCAATAAATTAAATTCAATAATTTAGTTGCCAAATCCATAGTTATATCTGAAATTCGAGCAAAACCATCATTCAGATCTTTAAAATCAATTAAATATTTCAATTTCAAATGTTCAAAATTCTTGGGTCGTCACATTCTTCCCCCAAAAAAGAAATTCGTCTCGAAATTACTAGTTAAGAAGAATGATCCTTAATCCATTCGCTATCTTTCCAAATCCTTAATCCATTCGCCATCTTTCCAAAACCAAATAGTTTTATCAACTTACCATACAAATCTTTTCATTAAAGACCATCATTTCAACTAATTTTCCAAATCTTACATAATTTCCAAACAATATTGTTTTCTTAACATTAAATAAATTTAAATTCAAAATTTAAACTTTCAAAATTTTCTAAATTCCTAAATTTTTGAAAAAAATCGCCGGTGTCTCCTTTGCGCGGCTAGCTCGGTACGGCTACAAAATGCCACAACGGGCCCTCATATTTCAAAAGAAAACAAAAGGCCAATTGGCTGGACAAGAATATCATCAAATTTCGTACTGAAATTTAAATACATACTTTTCAAGCAATTCAAATTCGTCTTCGAAATCAAAATCCCAATTCCATTTTTCTTTATATCACCTGTATGTTATTTAACAACCATATCCAGTTTCTACATTTAAAAATCATTTTGCACATTCCATTACAAAAGTTTGAATACTTACTTCTTATACCATTTTTACTTCACTATTGAAGTTATATATTCATTTTCATTCAATCTGACATTTTCAATTTCATTTGAATTCAATTTACACTTTCAATTCTATCTGGATTCAATCTACCTTCTGAATATTAAATTTCATCAACTATCTTTCATTCATAACTAATTCATAACACAATTTTAAATTACTTTCATTTACTAATTAATTACAAATTCCAATTCATTTTATCTCAAACCATTTTTTTTATTTCCACCTTTATTATCTTTAGTTCACTTCAAACTAATTTTACAACTTCATTTTATTTCCCACAATTCAAATTGATTTTCAATATTTAGTTTCAATTCCAGTTTTATTCTTTTATTCATTGCCAATTTATTTTCTCCTTCACCTTATTTAACAAATTTCAAATTCAATTTTTTTAAGCTTCTATTAGTTTTCTCACTTATTTTGTTCATGTTCACTTTAATTTAACTTAATTCTTTAAGTTAAATTCATTCTATCAAAATTCAAATTATATAAGTTATCAATTCATAAACACTTTCAACATGTGTCAATTGAATATCGGTGAATAAAAGTGGTAGTTTAAATGTTAATACACTTAAGATATTTTTAAGTATAGAGCTAAATTTTAAATATAATAAATATAAATATATATATTAAAAGATATATAACATATTAATACAACATAAAAGACACATGTAAACTAATTCTTCATGCTTTATAACATGTGTAAACAAATTATA
This sequence comes from Allium cepa, assembly GCA_030765085.1. Taxonomy (NCBI): domain Eukaryota; kingdom Viridiplantae; phylum Streptophyta; class Magnoliopsida; order Asparagales; family Amaryllidaceae; genus Allium; species Allium cepa. Next base: position 624,067,855 of record CM060942.1, read on the forward strand.
AAATGTAATTACAAGCGTAAATAATTTTAACATGTGTCATCTTTATATTTTCATTTTCTTTAAATTTTCAATAAATCGTAAATTAATCTATATAAACATTGTCTCTTTCCTTCTTTTCCTAACTATTTGGAATTTTCGGGATCGAAAATTTCGGGTCGTTACAATCTTCGAGAGTCTTTCCATCTTTTCAAAACCATTTTTTAAATCAATTCAAATTATCCTTTGATTTTCCAAAACAAAACTCAGTTTGCAAACAACTTCCATTTAAAATAATTTGGTAGCAATTTGTCTCTTGGAAACTCGAAAATGAACACCGATAGTGTCGCAATCATCATCAGAATTATTTTCCAACGACCGAAAAGAGTTTAGTGCTTTCATCCCTTCAAAACACTTCTCCAAAACCTTTGAAAACCATTTCCAAACTCCATGGGAATTTAATATTTTCCAAATTTCAAAACTTTCAAACCCTTTCAGTTCTTTTCAACGCATTTCTCTGGAATTCTACTTCAAATTATAAATCACATTTGCATTACAAATCCCATATGTATATGGATTTTATTTTCTTTGCTCTTTATTTGTCATTTCAATTTCTTATTCAATAATGATAATAGTTTAATATTACCATTCCCTTAACAACCAAGCAACCATATACTATAATAATTTACGGAAAATTATTTCCTTCATATACGAAAATAGTTTGGGTAAAATTATTTCATTTACCCTTATTTTAAAATAATATCGTGTTGAATTGTTCTATACGAGTGTTTAGAGATCCATATCGATAGGGTTGTACAGACTATACCGACCAGAATCCATATACCACTCAACAAACCAATCATCACAATATAAAACAAATTTTATATTAACTAACAAATATGCGCTCATATCTATTATTACACTCAAACTCATTCTAGAGTACTACTGACTCTATCTCTAATGAGTAACACCCAATAGACCCAGGGTTGTCGCTTAACCAAATGCTCTGATACCAAGATGTAACGACCATATTTTTCGATGCCCAAAAGTCGACATCAATACATCCACTGTATCAAATGCCGCACAATCGCATGCCGAAAAACTGAACCGTTAGGGTTAAAGAAGAAGAAGATAGAAGAAGTGTAACGACCCGAAATTTTCTAACCCGAAAATTTCAGATAGTTATGGAAAAGAAGAAAGGGATAAAAGAAGAAGAACAGAAACACCAAACATCTCACATTCGCAGCGGATAGAACATAATAATAAATAATAATAGTTTACAAAAGAATACTATATCTATCGATTACATTTAATATACATCCGAGTTATCACATATATACAGTCACTGAATATCTATACACACTTATCATGTCTCAGATTAACAATAATATATACAGCGGAAAATTCTATACGCTATCACCCTCCAGCTCGTCTCCTGAGCTCCAGAACGTTCCTACCTGAAAATCTATAATACTCGGTCTGACCTGAGCATTACACCAAAGTAACACCCGGGTCAGGCTGGAAACCAGCATGAGTAAACCCAACTAACAAGGAATACCAAAGAAATCAACTTTTATAAACCCGGGTAACATATATCAATTCACAAGCCACAAATTATTATAGACAACATTTAGTCCACAATTAAATTTCTAAATACCAAAGATTTAGATTTTAAACAGTCCAGTACCTCTAAATCACTTCAATCCAGCATATAGATTTTATATATCAATCTATAAATATTCGAAGTGGTTTCGGGTATTTCTCCTATACCCGACCCCGGTCTCTTCGAATCTCATGTCATTTTATTCCAAGTTATCCAAAATACATACTCAACATTTCATATCAGAGTTATCAACTCCTTCAAAACATCCAATACCATTCGATCATTCAGAAACAAAGCTTAATCACATTCAAATCATTCCTATTGATTCAAATTGAATTTCAAGCCTTAATCACTTAGATTCTTTCATTAATTAATTCCAATTTAATTAATCAATCCTTCCAGATTCATCTTAATTGATTACCCTGGATTAATTATCTTCCAATTCCATTCATGTAATTACCTTTAATTAATTTCACGACATTAATTGTTCTTACGAAATCAAATGAGAAATCTTTAGTTACTCCATAAATTAATTAACTATATTAATTACATTAATCCTTTATTAGTTATAGTAATTAATTTCTCATAAGTCTCTTATTTTTGATTTATTATTCTTAATTAATCAATCTTTTGTTACGTCGTCGATTATATAAATTCATGATTTCCATTTACAATTTCAATTTACCCTAATCTAAATTTAATACGTTAAATGAGTAACCATTTATTAAGCCACACATATTAATCACTTTTGATTACCTCAACCGGTGATTATCTTCCTTGTTATTTATTTCATTAAATAATTAATCACTCTTTAATTAATTATCTCACTTAATCTCTTGATTAATTTCACAAGTAATTATATTTTATTAATTTCGTTAAGTAATTACTTATTGAACCACCCATCAATTATTCTAAATTCTTAGTTAATTAACTTAACTACAATTAATTAATTCAACCCTTAACTACTAATATTAATCAACCCAATTAATTAATTGAATTAATCAATTATACATTTTAATTATCTTTCTAATTTGATAAAGCACAAATCATTAAGTCTTCATTAACTCTAAAATGAACCATTCTCTTATTTATGATTTAAGTTTAAACTATTGAAAACTCAAATGATTCGAGTCATACAAAACTTAATTCGAGAGTCAAACAAAACCAAAGTCTCAGATCATCAATACACATTCAATCAACTCAATCAATTATTTAAAATTGACCATTTAAGTCCAAATAAAAATCAATCAGGGTGAGATTTACTCACCTTTGCTTCTTAAATTTGCAATTCGATCCATATCGGCTTGTCTCTCCAAAATTTTCAAACCTTGAATAAACAGTTATACGACTTGTTAATATTTTACATAATCGAAAATCAACTATCTCTTTTTTTTTCTAAATTTTTTATTTAGCTAATAATTAAATTTAAGCTAATAATTTCTCTTTATAAATTCTTTGGTCATCCAAATTAAACCTGATAACACCTACTCCTAGCTTTCAAACCTATTATAACAACAGCCCGAGTCCAATCCATAGATACTTCGATCAACACCCCGGTCTAATACATAACAAAATCTGAACTAATCTTTAATTAATCTATTATTATTAAAGAAATCGTCTTTAAGAAAAACTAGTATTAAAACTTAAATTTTGATTTAACTTAAACTTGTTAATCTCTATCATTTACCGAGACAAACAGGTTTTGTTTCGAATTAAGTTCCCAGCCACCCTTTTTTTTCCATCATCTGCATAAACATTAATTGCATTAAACTAAACATAGCAGATAACCTCACCTCAACAACATAATTTGCTACATCCTGTTCGAAACCCTAGTACGAGAGTCCTTCGATTGCCGACGACATCACGCGAGCCACCCTAGCTCCCTGACGACGAGGACAAGCCATGGAGACAACGACAACCTCTGAATGTTCTCAACGCACGCGAGCGCTAGCTCCTCACCTCGCGAAGCTCGCCGCGCCACTGCTCGAAAACAAGCTCATAAATATTTTTCGGCCCCCAAATGGTTTCGAACGAGAACTATGACCGAGATCTTCTTCGTAAGTGACAGAAGAAGTAGAAGAGGAGCAAGACGCGATCGATTGTTGAATTTCAGTCGCCATTCTCTTTTTTTCTGTCGAATTGATTTTTATTCTTCTCTTTTTTTTTATTCTGTCGAATCTATTAAAAAAATAGAGAGGGGAAGGGAAACTTATAATAGGGTTAGGAATAGCTTCCCGAGTAAGCCTGATTTTATATAATTAAATACGAAAATATCTCTTGATCCATAACGTGAAATACCGAACTCTGAATCAGACATGCCGACTGACGTTTATAAGGTTTTACCCGCGTTCCGATCATAATGGAACGTGTTTCGGAGGCTAATTTGAACGTATGTACGAGTTACGGAATTAAACGATCAATTTAAAATTAAATTGATTAAAATAGTTTGAAGCGTTTTAAGCTGCCACAGTCAAACGACAATTCCGATTGCTAGGAAAATTGAAATCCGATAATAACTAACTATTACGGATCCAATGAAACTGGTTTCGTCAAATTCCGAGACTGTGCCTCGGAAGGCTATTTTTAAATTTAATTTAAACGATATATTACTAAAATTAAATAAATCGCCTTTAAATTAAATTTCAACCATTCTATTATCATCAATATCATCATTATAAATTTTATAATCCTTCAAATTATTTTAAACAGACTTAGAAATTTCCGATTCAACAATTTACCAAATTTCAATTATTAAATTCAATAATTTAAACTATATAATTCACTGATTTAATTGTCAAGTAAATATTAATATTTTGAATTCAAGTTAAAATTAACTTTTAACTATTTTAAAAACAATTCATTATTCCAATTTAATTTGTTAAAATTTCCGGGTCGTCACATTCCTCCCCCCTTAAAAGAATTTCGTCCCCGAAATTACTAGTTAGGAAGAATGGACCAATCCCTTTTAACTTTTTCTCCAAAACCACAGGTTTGTCGACTCGCCACAATATCCTTTATTAAAGATTCACTAATACTTCAACTAACTTCCAAAACCTTTGATGGTTTCCAACAATCCATTTTTACCCAATCGTTTAAATTTCAAATTAAAATCAAATTTTGAATTTTCAAAATTTTCTCAAAATTTTCTAACTCCCTAAATTCCCGAAATTTTTTGCCAGCGTCTCCTTTGCGCGGCTAGCTCGGTACAACCACAAAAGGCCTCTACGGGCTTCCAAGTACCAAAAAGAAAGCAAAAGCCAAGTGGCTACATCAAAAATCCAATCCAATTTCATACAGAATTTTAAATACATACCTTTTTGTCGGGCAATTCAAATTTATCTTTTGGAATCAAATCCAATTTTCTCTCTTCTCTTTAATACCTGCATATCTCACTTAGCAACAATATCCAATCGTAATCATACAAATCATTTTATACATTCTCATATATATAATTTCATATATACTTCTATTCAAATTTGCTTTTCCCGTTTTGATATGGACTCAATTTATTTTCAATTTTGAATATTAAGTTCTATTTTCCATGTATAATTGATTCATATTAGTTCACTTACAAATTTACTTTACATTGTTTTGTCGTTAACAAAAATTTTCCTTAAAAGTTTCAAAAAAATTTCTAACTCCCAAAAATTTGGAAAATTTTTGGCAGAGTCTCCTTTGTACGGAGGAGCTTTTGCAATTTGACAAGAGATATAAATATGTATACATCGACCCACACGGTCGGAAAAAGAAAAAAAAGTTCATATTTCCTATTTTTATTGTGTAGGCGTACCTTATTTAGCATTTTAAGCACGCGGCTTATTTATTTTAGCAATTAGTGCATCCAAATCCAGCCAAACGGCCTTCAGGTACCTGTACTTACTCAATTTAAACGTATAAGTACCATATATAGAAAATTTATTAGCATATCACTTACTCTCAATAGCTAAACACATGTATTACATACACAACAAGTGCCAAACGCTTCCCATAAGCGATTCATATGATTTTAAAACTTATTCAATTGCTTTCAATCAATTCATAAGCCATTTCATTCAATTTCAGTGGTTTGCAACTCAATTTCTTACATTCCATTGATTTTTAATTCAAACAAGTTTATATTCTCTTCAAATGATTCAAAATCAATTTTATTTAATCTCTATTCATTCATAGAATTTTAATTACTTCCATTGACGTCAAATGACAGTTCATTTTATGCACATTTTGACAATATTTGCTTAATAGAGTATTTATTTTAGTTTATAATTACTTCAAATTAATTTCAACTCATACTGTATGTAATTTCATTTCATTTTTAATTTATTAACCAACCATTCATTTAGCTCGACACATTTCATTCTTGTATACTACTAGCCATTCCCAAATTAATTAAATCCAAGCTTTATTTAATGGCATTCACTCTTATTCGAAGCCAAGCTTTCATAAAATTTAAACTTAAGTTTACTTCTATTTGATCCTCATTTAATCAACTTCCATTAAATTCAGTTAGCCCATCCATTTTAAATTTTAATTTTAAACTCACCATTTCAATTTATCAAAATAATATCCAAGTACATACATAACTTATTTATACTTCAAATTAATATACCACCAAATTTAAGTTCTGATAATCCAATTCCAATCACAACTTGATTTAGCTTTTATTCAATCAGACTCCATCCATTTATTATTTAATACAATTAACCCGTTTTAAATTTTTAATTTACTTACTTAATTCGTTATCGAATTTATTTTTATTAGTATAAGACCATTCTCAATTTATTTCTATTCACCTGGGTTTTGTTTTGCAACTCAAACCATTTCTATTATAATCACTTCCCTAATATCCAATTTACTTGCAAATTTCATTAAATATTATTCAAATCACCTTTGAATTTTATTTGTAATTCAAACCATCCCATTTTTCAACCCAACTCTATTTTATTTAAAATTTCAGAAAAGCTTTTAAAGTCACATAATACTATTAAAATAACTCTTTATAAAAATACCTTTTATAACTCGATGTCTCAACCAATCCATCCTTGTTCTCACAGAAATTCAGTCATACGTTGATCAGGCGTAGGACTGAAAATCTATAAGTACTTGGTAAACCCGTTTTCAACACCCAGTAAAATATTCGAAAAATAATTTTATTGAAAATATAGGAATCGGGTTTTGAAACTAGAGGAAATATCTTTGTTGAGGATGCTCTGGAAATCATCACCCCCATCCATGGTCATAGTTAACCCGATGGTTACGTTGCCATCCCAACAAAATCCACAGATAACTGTAGGCCTCCGCGCCCCTCGATTACACCATGGAACCCACGACAGATCGCAGCTTCAACTGGGGTTACGTAGCTATCACAGCAAAAACCCATATAACTGTAGGCATCAGCGCCATCGAATTTCGCTGCCAAAAATGAAACTTCTCCACTCTACTTGACCATAGATCGCAGTCTACCGATGTTGCGTTGCCTTCCCGGCAAAATCAAGTGTAGACCGTTGACGCTCATCCTCCACATGATTTTCGCTATGGTTCCCACAGTAGATCACAGCGACATCGAGTTACACTGTCGTCACAGCATAACCCAAATGCCTCTGTAGGCATCCACGCCATCAACTTACGCTACCCAATAATCCTCAGGAACTAGTTTTGTCCGGACTCCTCACAGGATCAACTTTAGAACCCCTCTTGGGGCTCAAGGCAGCACCACCCGGTGGCACTCCTGAGAAGTTCATTTCAAAGGAGCGCCTTTTTCCCCAGAGCCATCATCATAATATTTTATACTATACACATATAGTATCTTCAAATCATACACCTAGTATGATATCAGACAAAGCTCCTTTATACAAAATCGATTATCCCAAAATCGATAATTCTCAAAATAGGTTTTCCAAATTCCAATATTGATTTTACCCAAAATCAAAAGCCTTTCCAAATTCAAAGGTTCCCAAAACCTTTTCCAAAATCCTCATAAGATCCTTTAAATATATACCGATATATATAAATTTTAAAACTTTGGACCACTATAAACTTGTACAAAATTCCTTTTATACTTTAAACACTTCCAAAATACTTTTTCTTCCAACAATAGATTCAACAAAGGGGTTTCATCTTAAATAAAACAAAGATATATAACCTTGTTTATTCAAAATCAAATATTCCAATTTGATTACTCTTTTCTATCAATTTCTTTTCCATTCACTTATCCACCTTTACATTAATCCCCATTTGGATTATCACTTCAATTCCTATCTCAGTTGGGTATTAAATCATAACAGTTTGAACTCCGACCAGTTTATTTAGAAAATAGCTTGAAAAATTTAAAAACAAATAAGTAGTTGGAAAATAATTACTAGTTTTGTAAAATAGTTAGAAAATAGTTAACTAATCGTAGAATAGTTGAAAATAGCTGAATAGTTTCAGAATTTTAGATAATTGTAAAATAGTTGTAAAATAGTAATTAATTTGTAACATAGTTGAATAATAGTAATTAGTTTAGAAAATAGTTGAAAAAAAATGGTTAAATAGCTTCAAACATAATCGTAAAACAAGTATATAAAATAATTTGGCTTTAAGAAAGAAAGGTTGTATATATTTAATAGCTTAGAAAATAATAGTTTATATCAAAACAATTTATATTGAAAATAGTCAAGAGCCAACTGTTCACTTCCCCAATAATTCAATTTAAATCTCCATTTAAATTGATCCAATTCCAATTCAAATAACTCCAAATTCCATTGGACTTGATTAATTCCCAATTCAAGTTGAATCAATCTTGATTCCTTCCCAAATTTAAATCAGATTCTAGTTGATTTTAATCCTGTTCAATTTTAATTATAATTTCCCATTATCCCAATCAATTTGAATTATTATCAATTTAATTTCCGAATCTAAATCACTTCAATTTACTCCAGTTCACTTTCCCATTTACATTTTTAAACTTATACATCTTCAATCATCAATCCAATTACTTCAAACAAAATTCAATTTTGATCTAATTCAATTCAATCTTGAATTTAAACTACCTCGAATTATATAAATTCGAGTTAAATTCTCAAAGGTTGATTTGACTTTTTAAACCAAATTAACTTTTATCTAAAGTTTTTAAATAATCTTAAATTTCTGAGTCCAATTCTTCATTTCAATTTATCTCTACTTACATTTTTCAGATTCAAATAAGAGTTCAATACAATTTTATTTGTTTTCAAAATTTAATTTATTAATCAATTTTATCTTCCAGTTTGAAGCCAGTTCTTAAACAATTTTAATTTACAACTCAATTATTCAGATTTATTGTATTTATACAATACCATTTTCAATTTAAAGATTTTTATCAACAATAGGATGATAACATCCAATTTATTCTAAAACGTCCATCCATTTTCAATTTTTAAATCTCAAACCCGTTTTGAGATTACACAAATTTCCAATTCAAATCAACCATTTAACTTTCCAAGTTATATTTCAACTTACCTAATCCAATCAACCTTACTCAATTTGAATTCCCGCTTCAAACCTCAAAATTCTTTCCCTCTTATAAGTTCAAAACTTATATCACTTTGAGAGTTTTATATCATATTTCAGGGGAAAATCAAAACTCAACCTCTTAGAGTTTATTCTAAATTATCTTTGATATCATGTATATCCATACATATATACATATTTATTTCTTGACCCTCCCAGCCATATTTTAAAATTTAAACCACCTTTGGTTTTAAATTCAAATCAAATTTCAAACAACCCATTGTTTGCAATAAGTCTCATTTCAAACTTAGTTGTACCCGGAAGGATACGATCCATCGGTCGCAAATGGTCCTCAAGAGAAAGGCTAGTGTAGTTGAAATATAGTAAGCAACATTGATAAGAATAACATCACAAATTTCAATTGTTGAAATTAGCATAATGGAATCATTTTTAATGTGCTCAAGTTAATTTAGATTTTACTCACAAAATTATCAGTGATTGACTTTGTGTCTTGGTACATATGTATTGAAACGGAAAATTCTATTTAATGATTTACATTAGACTGTTTTCACATAACAACCAAAATGCCTCAAAATTCATGGAAGCGATATTGAGTTTGTAGGCTTATGGATATGATCTAAGAACGGATACGAAAGAAACATTCAATGAGCATCAGAGTTAAAAAAGTATTTTGATAAAAATATCAAATAGTTTGATTTTCAATCAAAATGCAGATAAAGTGCGTGTCTATAAAAAACACTTAAATGGTACATAGATATTTCTACCTATAAGTAAACAACATATTGCTGATTAAAATTAGTCTAGTTTAGTTATTTAACACTTGGTATTAGGGTTGTAAATAATATCTTTTACAATAAGTATAAAGAATGTTGGGTCTTAAATGATATGGGCAGGCGCCATATTAAATGTTAGATATGGAGTATGTAAGATGGATTTCTTATACATTGGCAATAAGAATTATTATACATGATGTACTGTCAACAATACGTATCTAAATTATCAAATTGATGCATAAAGCAAATAACAAATCAAAATCAAGACTATTATATGGTAGTTAAGAATATTCTTGAGTTTTTGCGAAATACCATAGAGTTGTTTATAGAAAACAAAGAGCTTCTTAAGATGAAGTATTCAGATTCGAACATCATAAATGATATTGAATATGTCGAATATAATATGTCAATATATAATTCATGTTCAAACCTTTATTAAGCTTTAAGTTTGTTTCAAACAAAAGGTTATGGTTGATTCAACAAAAAGGCTAAGCATATCACCTTAATTAACGCCACAATGAAAGCAATATATAAATATAAATTCATAAATTGATAACTAAATATGGTTGAATCCAAGTATTAAGAATACTGCATCTGTAACGACCCGCATTTTACGTGTCGATAAATCGTAGAATTTACAGGTCGTTAGTGTTGTTTGTGTTGTTTCTAGCCTGAGTCGTGACCGACTCATAGGTTAGGTCGTGAGCGAGTTAGCTTAGGTCGTTTGGGTAAGTTTTGGGTTTCTGGCCGACCTAAGTATCAACCGAGTTAAGGTAGCATACGACCTAAGGAGTTAAGTATTTGACCGACTCACGAGATAGGGGGGTTACCGAGTTATGGAGGTTGCCGAGTTAACGACTCATAGGATGGAAGGCTTGGGAGTTAGGTCGTTTGGAGGATAGGTCGTAAGTAGGGGTGAGCGACCTAAGGAGCTAACGGGTTAGGGTGTTAATGTGTTGAGAGTTAGGTCGGTTGAGCGACCTAGGATAGAGGAACGACCTAAGAAAGTGACCGACCTAGTGGTGAGCGACCTAATAGTTGTAGCGACCTAAGGATTTAGTAGTTAGGTCGTGGACCGACCTAAGTTAGGTCGTATGTGTGTTAAGTCGGCATCGTTGTTGAGTCGTCGTACGACTTAGGACTTGGAGTGTTAGGTCGGTTACCTAATGAGTCGGCTAAGCAGAGTGTGTGTTAGGTCGGCAGGAGTTAGGTCGCGTAAGTACTGTAGAGACCTAGGTCGCAAGGGATGATAAGTCGGCAGAGTTTTTAGGTCGGTAGGATACTGTGTTTTAGGTCGTGTCTGGGTTGAGTCGTGTGGCAGTTGGGTCGGTAGTGTGTTGAGTCGTAAGTCGGCCTTGGCTGTATGTTGTGTTGGTTAGGTCGTAGGTCGTAGGGACTGATGAGTCGGCAACGACTCATAAGTAGGTCGGGGACGACCTAAGGGGCGACGACCTAAGGGTTGTTCAGCCTATAAATAGAGGGGTTTGGCTCACTTTTTGGCACCGGTTTTTGAAGCGACGAAGTGCTGCCATTTTGGGAACTCGACTACAACATTTCTTCATCTTCTTTTCTCCATTCCAATCTAATTCTAACATCCATCCAAGATCGAAGATCGAGATCGAAGATCCAAGTGCCAAAGTTGAAGATCTTCATCCGTTCGAGCTAGAATTCATCGGTTGGAGCGAGATATTGCCGGATCAAACCTTGATCTTCGCTGTCCAGATCTGAAGTGTGTAGTTTTTGTAGTGTTTGGGTGATTTGGTGAGTGGTAGTTATCTCTCACGCGGATCCAAAGGAGTATATTGGATTGGTGGCATGTTTGGGTGTTAAAGTTAGAGATTTCATGCATTTTTCTTAGATCGAAGTCTAGATCCATGGTTTTTGAAGATGTTTACTTATGCAAGTTTGTTTAATAAGCATTAGAGACAAAACCCATGTTTTATAATTGATAGATCTATGCTAAAAACCATGATTTCACATATGTTGGACTTTTGCTCGTTTATTTACGAAATTGCCATTATAGTTGATATTGCTTAAATTGCTTAATAGATCTTGTTTGAATGATTGATTATTTGAATGTATGATTGATTTGATTGTTTCCAAGTTAGCTAGTAGTTGATTTGGAACAAGATGATGAAAGAGGATTCAAAAGCTATGGAAGAAGGCTCTTGAATGGTGAAAGCTGCTTAAGGCATATGTAGCGGATGTTGAAGCTCATATGTATAGATTGGATGATGTTGAGATGGGACTTTGCCATGATTTGATGAGGCAAACCATGTTGTTGAGTTGAGACTTTGCTTTGATGCGATGAAGCGAAGTATGATGTGAGTCTTGGCTTAATCCAAGCAGGGATCATTCCAAGCATGTTGATAACTTGAAGAGTAGTTCAAGTTGGTTGATAATGGATTGTTCAAGAGGTAGCTTGAGCTTGTATGAGGATAGTCGTCAAGAAGGATGGCTAGGAGGCTTGGATCTCGTCGTTGTTGAAGGTTCTAGCATGCTCAAAAGCAAGAGTACATGGGGCGCCCATAACGACTACAGGTAGGTAGTCGGGACACCCAAAAGACTACAGGTAGGTAGTTGAGTACTCTGGGCAAAGTAGATAAGTCCTAGGCACAAGGCAGTGTGCGGAGTTATGGTTAGAACCGGGGTTACCATTAGCCCTTGACAGATGGTCATTCAACTAACGGTGAAATCGAGGCAAGGATGACAGTGATAGCCAGAGTCATGGATGTTTGGTTGTATTATCATTCGGCTTCAAGAGCGGTGTTTTCTGGGTGCTTATCTGATCTTGGTTTAGGCCTTGGGGGTTTGTATTTGGAAAACATCGTCCTTGACTCGAGTGGTATTCGCTTTACCTTAATTGTCTATGTTGTTATGCTTGCTTCTCCTTAGTGTATGTCTGGGGCTATCACTGTAGAAAGAGGTGGAGTGGGATGGTTTGGTTCCTATTCCTTTTATCCTTTATGCTCTTTTGGTATGTTTGATAGTTAATTTACTGCTCACTAAGACTTTGTCTGACTCAAGGTTTTATGTCTCCTCTTATTACCTTGGGCTGTTCATCCATGTTTGGGATGGGCAGACTAGGTAGCAGGTGACAGGTGCTGCGCTAGGAGTTCTACGCTGAAGATGACGAAGACGAGCAGGAGGCTTTGCATATTGTTTTCTTACTATATGTACTGGGTATCCGCTGCTGTATTTGGTTGAGTGATTTGTAGTGAGGCTTTCATGTATGGATTTGAGTAGATGATTGTACAAAACTACTGTGATGCTTATATGATGATGTTCTGTTCTATGGAGCTTCACTATATTATATTTCTCTATTGTATTTTATCCATGCGCTGTGAGTTATGCGATAGAGATTCTTTTGTTTTGTTTTACCCTGACTATCGTCCATGGCTGCCTGGCACGCCTTTCAGCGCATTATTTCCTTGTTTTGGTGCGGGAGTCATGGGCGGTCGTCACATTTGGTATCAGAGCGCTTTGGTTAATCGATTTCAGCCAACGCTCGCTGACGTAACTACGTATGAGAGACGTAATTGTATTTTGATGGATGATTACTATATATAATATAGTAGCCTAGAAGGATTTGAACTCCTTATGCAGTTGTTTCTTAAGGTGTTCTAATCATTCTTATTACAGATATTAAGAATGAGCCGAAGCGAGAGACAAGCTGCGAGGGAAAGTCGGGCTGCTAGGGAAGCTGTTGACTATGCTGCGATGTTCGAAGCAATGATGACTTCGATCATGAGGAGGGTACCAGCTTCTGGATCATCTGTAGATGTTGGAGTTCAAGTCCAGGCTCCAAGACCAGTGGATTTTGCCAAGCTTTGCAAGGATTATACTTCTCTTGGAGGAAAAGCTTTCTTGGGGACGGAGTCGACTATTGAGGTGCAGAGATGGATTGATGCATGTCGAAGGATCTTTGGTGACTTAGGGATTGAGGATGCAACTAAGAGGAAGCTTGCATCGAGACAGCTTCAGGGGAGAGCTGCTGATTGGTGGAATTCTATCACCATAGATACACCAGAAGAAGGGATTACTTGGGAGCAATTCCAAGTTAGATTTGAAGCTAAGTTCATCTCTACTTCCCAGAAATCTGTCTTGTTTAAGAGGTTTGTGGAGCTCAAGCAAGGGGGAAGGCCTGTTCTTGAGTATATTTCTGAGTTTGAAGCCTTATCTAAGTATGCCAGATCGTATATTGATTCTCCCTATCAGAAGAATGAGAAGTTTGTGACTGGTCTGGATGCTTATCTTGGGAGGCAGTTAGTGGATCATTTGGACGATCCATTTGAGAAGCTTGTGGAGAAAGCCCTTAGGCATGAGAGTTTGTTTCCTAAGGAAAGTTCTGTTGTTTCTGTAACCAGGGAAGGATCTAAACCACAGCAGAGTGGCAATAAGAAGAGGAAACAACAGCAACAGAGGGGTAGGGATGGCCAGAAGAAGCCGAAGAGTGAAGTGACTTGCTATAACTGCCAGCAGAAGGGCCATCTTTACAAAGATTGTAAGAATCCCAAAGTGCCGGGAAAGTGTTACAACTGTGATAAGCTGGGACATATCAAGAAGGATTGTCCAGAACCGAGGAAAGATAGGCAGGTTGTGCAAGCCTATGCTTTGGGGGCTGTTCCATCGTCTTCGAAAGCTCCTACTGCTGAAGAGAAGGGGAAGAGTGTGGTTGTTCAAGGTACTCTTTCTATTTGTGGTGTTCCAGTTAGAGTGTTGTTTGATACTGGAGCGTCGCATTCTTTTGTTTGTAATGATTTGGTAAGCCGGTTAGGTATGAAACCGGATATTGTTGATAGGCCATTGGTTGTGACTAATCCGGTTGGGGGTTCGTCATGTTTGTGTATGATATGCCGTGGTCTAGTTGTGTCGAGTCATGATTGCTCGTTTGTTTGTGATTGCTTTGTTCTGAACTTTGCGGGGTTCGGAATTATTTTGGGTATGGACTGGCTTAGGAAGTATGCGGCAAGGATTGATTGTGAGAGGCTTGAGGTGACAGTCGGGAATGTGGAAGGGCGAAAGGTTGTGATACGATGTAAGCATGAAGAAGGCGTCTTCATGAGCTTCATGTATTCGCTAGTTGTTCCACGGGATGGACTGTCATTGGTGCCTATTGTGAATGAGTTTGAGAATGTCTTTGAGGAAGTCAAAGGGTTGCCGCCGCATAGGGAGATCGAGTTTCGTATCGATCTAGTTGAGGGAGCCAGACCTGTTGTGATGCCTCTTAGGCGGATGGCACCGAGGGAGCAGCAAGAGCTGAAGGTGCAAGTTGATGACCTTTTGCAGAAAGGATTCATTCGGAGAAGTGTGTCCGAATGGGGTGCGCCAGTTGTGTTCGCAACCAAAGCGGATGGATCGTTGAGGTTGTGTGTGGATTATCGTGAGCTGAATAAGGTGACTAAGAAGAACAAGTATCCATTGCCGAGAATAGATGACTTGTTTGATCAGCTTCACGAGGCTAAGGTGTTTTCTCAGATGGATTTGGCAACGGGATTTCACCAGTTGAGAGTGGCAAAGGATAGTGTGCCGAAGACTGCTTTCAGGACACCATCCGGGTTTTATGAGTGGCTGGTAATGCCGTTTGGGTTGACTAACGCGCCAGCATATTTTGTGGATCTTATGAATAGAGTGTTCAGAGATCAGTTGAATAAGTTCGTGCTTGTGTTCGTGGATGATATTTTGGTTTATTCCAGAACTGAGGAAGAGCACAAGACGCACTTGAGGATTGTTTTAGGAATCTTACGGAAACATCAGCTGAAGGCTAAGTTTTCGAAGTGTCACTTCTGGAAGAATGAAGTGAGGTTCTTAGGTCATGTTATTTCTGGAAATGGAATAGCGGTTGATCCCGCTAAGGTGGCAGCGATCCAGGATTGGGTTAGGCCTAAGAATGCATCTGATGTGAGAAGTTTTCTTGGATTAGCAGGATATTATCGTCGGTTTATCAAAGACTTTTCCAAGATAGCTGCACCGTTGACAGGATTGACGAAGAAGAATCAAGTGTTCAGATGGAATGATAAGTGTGAACAAGCTTTCATAATCCTGAAAGAACGACTGACAAGTGCTCCTGTTTTGACTATTCCGAGTGGGAATGATGAGATGGTGGTTTACACCGATGCATGTGGCACTGGACTAGGAGCGGTGCTAATGCAGAAGGATAAAGTTGTTGCGTATGCTAGTCGACAACTAAAGCCGCATGAAAGGAATTATCCGACTCATGATTTGGAGTTAGCGGCGATTGTGTTTGCTTTGAAGATGTGGAGACACTATCTATTGGGAGTTAGATTCGAGCTGTTTACAGATCATAAGTCGTTGAAGTATCTGTTTTCCCAAAAGGATTTGAATCTTCGACAGCAACGGTGGCTAGAGTTCTTAGCATCGTATGATTTTGGTATAGCCTATACTCCAGGGAAAGGTAACGCAGTGGCTGATGCGTTAAGTCGAAGACATGCAGGATTGGGAGCCATGTTTTCGGAATGGAAGAGTCTTGAGTATTTGGCTGGATTTGATTTCAGGCCTAGATGTGAATTGGAACCTGAGATGTTGGCAAACTTATCGATAAGGCCTACTCTTGTGGAAAGAATTGGTGAGAGGCAAAGGGGAGATGATAAGCTTGTCAAGATTATCTGTGATTTGGAATCTGGATTGGACCCGGAGAAGAATAAGGGATTCGAGGTCGATCGAGAGGGTTGGCTTCGAAAGCAAGGGCGACTAGTTGTTCCCGATGTAGATGGATTGAGAGATGAAGTTCTGAGGGAGAGTCATCACTCGAAGTTGACAATTCATCCAGGTGGAAATAAGATGTATCGGGACATGAAGAGAACCTACTACTGGAAAGGTATGAAGAAGGATGTTGGAAATTTTATTTCCAAGTGTATGAATTGCCAGTTGGTGAAAGCTGAGCAGAAGAAGCCCAGTGGATTACTTCAGCCATTAGAGGTTCCTACATGGAAGTGGGAGCAGGTGTCGATGGATTTTATCGATGGTCTGCCTAGGACAAGAGCGGGAAATGAAGGGATTTGGGTCATTGTAGATCGCTTGACCAAGAGTGCAAGATTCATTCCTGTTCGATCGACTAGGACTGCATCGAAGTTGGCTGAATTATATGTGAAGTGGATAGTTCGTTTCCATGGTGTTCCGAAGAGTATAGTGAGCGATCGAGATCCATTGTTCACTAGTAGATTTTGGAAGAGCTTCCAGGAAGTTTTGGGAACCGAGTTGTGTTTGAGTACAGCTTATCACCCTCAAACAGATGGTCAGACTGAGAGAGTCAACCGAGTTTTGGAAGATCTTCTTAGAGCATGTGTTTTGGACTTCGGAGGATCATGGGAAGATCACCTTCATTTGGTGGAGTTTGCTTATAATAACAGTTATCAGTCGAGTATTGGTATGGCACCATATGAGGCATTATATGGAAGACCGTGTAACTCTCCGACATGTTGGTTGGAAACTGGAGAAAAGCTGATACTTGGGCCAGAGATGATTCGACAGACTTCAGATTGTATAGAGATCATTCGGCAAAGAATGAAGGCAGCCCAAGATCGTCAGAAAAGTTATGCCGATAATCGTCGTAAGGATTTGGAATTCGACGTAGGTGATATGGTTTTTGTGAAGATTTCTCCTCTGAAGAGTGTCATTAGATTCGGGAAGAAAGGAAAGTTAACTCCGAGATTTGTTGGACCATTCCCGATTATCGAGCGTATTGGAAAGCTCGCTTATAGATTGGAGTTACTGGAAAAGATGGCGGGTGTGCACAGTGTTTTTCATGTATCTTATCTACGGAAGTATATGCACGACCCAACTACGGTGGTTTCTGCTGATAGCTGTGAAGACTTAGAGGTTGATCCAGTTGTTTCGAGACCTCGTAAGCCGCTTCGTATTGTTGAAACCGATACGAAACAGCTTAGGAGGAAGACGATTACGTTGCTCAAGGTACAATGGAGTGATGATGTTAACGACTGTACATGGGAGGAGGAAGAGAGGATGAAGGCAGCTCATCCCGGACTCTTCGAGGTATGGCCCTAAAGTGTCGTGACATCTCATGAATTTGTAGCTTGTTCTAAGTCATAGAATTCTGCATGCTAGGTTAGAATTGGATGCATGGTTTGTTGATTGCTATGGATGATAGGCATGCGGAATAATTTTGATTGCTGATTGTTGGTTTGGAATTTCGGGGGCGAAATTCCTAAGGGGGAGAGAATGTAACGACCCGCATTTTACGTGTCGATAAATCGTAGAATTTACAGGTCGTTAGTGTTGTTTGTGTTGTTTCTAGCCTGAGTCGTGACCGACTCATAGGTTAGGTCGTGAGCGAGTTAGCTTAGGTCGTTTGGGTAAGTTTTGGGTTTCTGGCCGACCTAAGTATCAACCGAGTTAAGGTAGCATACGACCTAAGGAGTTAAGTATTTGACCGACTCACGAGATAGGGGGGTTACCGAGTTATGGAGGTTGCCGAGTTAACGACTCATAGGATGGAAGGCTTGGGAGTTAGGTCGTTTGGAGGATAGGTCGTAAGTAGGGGTGAGCGACCTAAGGAGCTAACGGGTTAGGGTGTTAATGTGTTGAGAGTTAGGTCGGTTGAGCGACCTAGGATAGAGGAACGACCTAAGAAAGTGACCGACCTAGTGGTGAGCGACCTAATAGTTGTAGCGACCTAAGGATTTAGTAGTTAGGTCGTGGACCGACCTAAGTTAGGTCGTATGTGTGTTAAGTCGGCATCGTTGTTGAGTCGTCGTACGACTTAGGACTTGGAGTGTTAGGTCGGTTACCTAATGAGTCGGCTAAGCAGAGTGTGTGTTAGGTCGGCAGGAGTTAGGTCGCGTAAGTACTGTAGAGACCTAGGTCGCAAGGGATGATAAGTCGGCAGAGTTTTTAGGTCGGTAGGATACTGTGTTTTAGGTCGTGTCTGGGTTGAGTCGTGTGGCAGTTGGGTCGGTAGTGTGTTGAGTCGTAAGTCGGCCTTGGCTGTATGTTGTGTTGGTTAGGTCGTAGGTCGTAGGGACTGATGAGTCGGCAACGACTCATAAGTAGGTCGGGGACGACCTAAGGGGCGACGACCTAAGGGTTGTTCAGCCTATAAATAGAGGGGTTTGGCTCACTTTTTGGCACCGGTTTTTGAAGCGACGAAGTGCTGCCATTTTGGGAACTCGACTACAACATTTCTTCATCTTCTTTTCTCCATTCCAATCTAATTCTAACATCCATCCAAGATCGAAGATCGAGATCGAAGATCCAAGTGCCAAAGTTGAAGATCTTCATCCGTTCGAGCTAGAATTCATCGGTTGGAGCGAGATATTGCCGGATCAAACCTTGATCTTCGCTGTCCAGATCTGAAGTGTGTAGTTTTTGTAGTGTTTGGGTGATTTGGTGAGTGGTAGTTATCTCTCACGCGGATCCAAAGGAGTATATTGGATTGGTGGCATGTTTGGGTGTTAAAGTTAGAGATTTCATGCATTTTTCTTAGATCGAAGTCTAGATCCATGGTTTTTGAAGATGTTTACTTATGCAAGTTTGTTTAATAAGCATTAGAGACAAAACCCATGTTTTATAATTGATAGATCTATGCTAAAAACCATGATTTCACATATGTTGGACTTTTGCTCGTTTATTTACGAAATTGCCATTATAGTTGATATTGCTTAAATTGCTTAATAGATCTTGTTTGAATGATTGATTATTTGAATGTATGATTGATTTGATTGTTTCCAAGTTAGCTAGTAGTTGATTTGGAACAAGATGATGAAAGAGGATTCAAAAGCTATGGAAGAAGGCTCTTGAATGGTGAAAGCTGCTTAAGGCATATGTAGCGGATGTTGAAGCTCATATGTATAGATTGGATGATGTTGAGATGGGACTTTGCCATGATTTGATGAGGCAAACCATGTTGTTGAGTTGAGACTTTGCTTTGATGCGATGAAGCGAAGTATGATGTGAGTCTTGGCTTAATCCAAGCAGGGATCATTCCAAGCATGTTGATAACTTGAAGAGTAGTTCAAGTTGGTTGATAATGGATTGTTCAAGAGGTAGCTTGAGCTTGTATGAGGATAGTCGTCAAGAAGGATGGCTAGGAGGCTTGGATCTCGTCGTTGTTGAAGGTTCTAGCATGCTCAAAAGCAAGAGTACATGGGGCGCCCATAACGACTACAGGTAGGTAGTCGGGACACCCAAAAGACTACAGGTAGGTAGTTGAGTACTCTGGGCAAAGTAGATAAGTCCTAGGCACAAGGCAGTGTGCGGAGTTATGGTTAGAACCGGGGTTACCATTAGCCCTTGACAGATGGTCATTCAACTAACGGTGAAATCGAGGCAAGGATGACAGTGATAGCCAGAGTCATGGATGTTTGGTTGTATTATCATTCGGCTTCAAGAGCGGTGTTTTCTGGGTGCTTATCTGATCTTGGTTTAGGCCTTGGGGGTTTGTATTTGGAAAACATCGTCCTTGACTCGAGTGGTATTCGCTTTACCTTAATTGTCTATGTTGTTATGCTTGCTTCTCCTTAGTGTATGTCTGGGGCTATCACTGTAGAAAGAGGTGGAGTGGGATGGTTTGGTTCCTATTCCTTTTATCCTTTATGCTCTTTTGGTATGTTTGATAGTTAATTTACTGCTCACTAAGACTTTGTCTGACTCAAGGTTTTATGTCTCCTCTTATTACCTTGGGCTGTTCATCCATGTTTGGGATGGGCAGACTAGGTAGCAGGTGACAGGTGCTGCGCTAGGAGTTCTACGCTGAAGATGACGAAGACGAGCAGGAGGCTTTGCATATTGTTTTCTTACTATATGTACTGGGTATCCGCTGCTGTATTTGGTTGAGTGATTTGTAGTGAGGCTTTCATGTATGGATTTGAGTAGATGATTGTACAAAACTACTGTGATGCTTATATGATGATGTTCTGTTCTATGGAGCTTCACTATATTATATTTCTCTATTGTATTTTATCCATGCGCTGTGAGTTATGCGATAGAGATTCTTTTGTTTTGTTTTACCCTGACTATCGTCCATGGCTGCCTGGCACGCCTTTCAGCGCATTATTTCCTTGTTTTGGTGCGGGAGTCATGGGCGGTCGTCACAGCATCATAGATATACGATAGTAATGTCATGGCTAGAGATAACTAGAGTTGAAAAACATACTTTGAATAGTTCCTCATGATAAATGCATTTTATCAACATCGAGGAGAGTAAACTGATAGCATAAATAATTAAAACAACATAGAAGATCCATTAACAAAGGGACTGGCTCGATCAATTCTTATCTATCTAATCAAAATGATGGGACAAAGATTAAATAATTGGCCCTAAGTGAAAGTGGGAGGTTGGTAGAGTTAGGGGTATGCCCAATGGGTAACTCTGGAATATAATGTAACTTATTAATTCTATGATAAAATCTCATTTGAAATAAAAGGTGCTTTTATTTCTATTATATACTTGATATAGTGTGTTATATTAGTTATTTATGTAATTTAAGTATATTTAACAAAATATCTATAAATGGTATGTTTTGTGATAGTAGTTACAATGTGTTGTGATCATGAAGAATTTATTACAATAAATAAACATATCATTTTAAATATTCCAAGTGAAGATGTATCGAGACCGGATATCAATACATCTTTTGATACTAGTGTACGTAACACTCTTCAAATGCTAGATAGTGTATTGCTCATGGCTATTGGGTGCACCAAGAGATTACGTACTGATAGTTATTGGATAACTACAGAAAGACTCAATCAATAGTTTTATGCTGGTTAATATTACTAAGGTCAAATAGAAAATATTAAAGTGACAATATTACACATTTCTCTCTACTTGAGAATACTGTTGAACTTCAGTATGGACATCCCAATTTGATTATACTTAAATTGTTCCACGACATCTTTCAAACGGCTATAGTTGGGTCTTAGTTGAAGTATTGGAAGTGAAACACTATTCAATAGAGAATTTATCTCCTCAGTTATATACGGTTACTGTCATGGTGAATTATAGTCAGCTCAAAGGCAACGTCTCTTTACAGAGCAGTTCGATTAATAATAATAATTATTATTATTAAACCAAGAACTTTGTATTTGGATTATAAAAGTTGAATATGGACGATATCGAAATTTTGTCCGATACCAAATTCCATAAGTTCTAATGCAATATAGTTTTGATGAAGAGGATTGGTGTAAATTGTTTTCACTACCGAGGACCGCTTAAAATAGTAAAATTAGATTTTACTGAAACCGCATAAGCGATAAATTCGGTCAAACTGTTACACCGTTAAATAAAGTGATGTGCGAACATTAATATTCAAATTGTTCGATATCAATCGCTAATTGAACTTACACCTATAGTCATAGAACCATAATGTTGAATACTTTGAATACCACCCAATTTAATTAAATTATAATTATTGTAAATTAATTAATATTTTTTGAAATATTAATTATAAAATTTTGTTTTGTATATTTGAATTAGTATTTAAAATAGTGCGTACATAAAAGTTATGTATATACGTATCAATATATGATATCGATGTGCATTTGATTTTGATTTGAAATGCAAATTTATTAATGTGGTTTGAAAGTAAAACCAGGCCCATTGCCTAATGTATTAGCCGACTATAGGTTTGTGATTAAAGGGTTGATATTTTGGGTTTGAATTGGTGGAGAAAAGAAAGGACTTAAACCCCCCCTTTCCTCTCTCTTTCTTTCCTTATTTAAACCCACTATCCCCCTTTAAATTTGCGGTGACTCTCTCTAACAACTCCTCATCCCTATAGGCCACAGGCTACTAGGTCCAAGGACTAGTTTTGATTCAGCATTCAAGGTGAAACAAATAAGCCATAGCTGACGTAATATTTATTTCATGTGAATTTACATATGAAAATCATCATGCCATTATACTATATAGTTTAGATAATATCATGAGTCCACATATGTATGTGTTGTCGATCTATAAAAGAATACGTTTTATATTATACTAAAAGGAATTATTAATACATATCTATATAGATTTCGGCTAAATTAATAATAAAAAATTCAAGAACTGAAAATAAATTCAAGAATATTTTAAGCAAAACAGTTGGTTTTTCAAAACTATTATACTTTACAAATGGAATTAATGAAAACCAATTTTTCCTTTTCTATTTCTATACAGAATTTTAATGAGATAAAAAAATTAAAGTATTTCATTCGTATAGAGTAATAATTAAAAAATATTGATTCATGGTTGAAAATAATACATTTATATATAATTATATTTCACATTTAATCATACTATATTATTAATATATATATATATATATATGTATGTATGTATGTTAAATTAGAATTTTGTATAAGTTGAATATATTTATGTTTATAATTTATGTATTTCCAAAAATATTATTTCATATATGATATATATATATATTTAATTATAAAACATATAGATTTGAATTTGAATTTAAAATGATATTTTTGACCTTGAATTAAATTTAATTTAAATAGATTTAGTTTGAATTTTATTATTTTCTATATATAAATTTATATGAAATCCATTTACATAATGTATATGTATGTGTATATGTACTTTTATATTTTATGTATATATATAAGTATAATTATATTATAACTACATTACACAAAATATACAACAAGTAGTATATAGATGGGCTAACATGTCCGTTGTAGTATAAATCGCGACACTTAGTGTAACGACCCTGGTTTTGAATTAAATTTGAATTGGTAATTTATTTAAATTTTTGGGAATAAATTTGAACTAAATTAGTAATTAATATAATTTTTGGATTAAATTGTGAATTTATTTGAATTTTTCCAAATAAAATAAGATATTTGTTTGTTATTTAAATATATGTATATAAATTGATTTTAAATAGAATTTCTAATTGGAAATTCAGAAATAAATATTTTGAATAATATATTAATTATATACTTAATTGTGGATCAATTTGAAAATGTGGGAACAAATATATATATATATATATATATATATATATATATATATATAAGATTTTTAAATAAAGAACTTCATTTGGAAATCTAAATATTTTATAAATAGATTATAATTTGGAATTTGAATTTGAAATTGAAATACATATATGTTGAAAATAAAGATTTGGAAAACAAATAAATTATGATTGGAATAAAATTTATACTTATAAAAATATATTTGTTTACTCATTTATAAATAAAAATTGACTGTATATTAATTTTTGAATTTGAAATTTAAAAAATAAAAGTTTTGAATATATATTGGATTTGGAAAATCTATAATTTAATAATAGAAAAAAAACTTGTTTTGTATTTATAATATGATGATTTGAAAATTTTATTCTGGAATTGATATAAGTATAATTTGCTTAAATTAATAAAAAGTTTAAAATACTTTTCTTTTATACTTGAAATAAATAAGTTTTGTACATATTTAAACTAAATAGAAAATGTATTACATAAACATATGTAAATATAAAAAATTAAGTAATTTATAAAAGAAAGGGTTTAAAATATAAATTAGATAAAAGTTTAATAAAAGGTTTAAACCATAAATTATAAATTAATTTAAATGAAGGTCTAAACATAAATTTACTTGTTTAGACAAATGTAAGCTAGAGGAAATAGATAATTTACAAGTGTTAACAAAGATAAGTGAACAATATGTATGTGTAATCATCTCAACTAGCAAATAAATAAGTGTTGCCATTTTATCTTATGAGTTAACAAGTGGAAATTAATTTAATTAAAGATCTATAAAATTTTAATAAAAGGTTATTATGGAAAACTAGGCTGTTCATTTTATTCAGTTCAA
This sequence comes from Allium cepa, assembly GCA_030765085.1. NCBI lineage: Eukaryota > Viridiplantae > Streptophyta > Magnoliopsida > Asparagales > Amaryllidaceae > Allium > Allium cepa. The sequence continues at coordinate 624,092,480 of CM060942.1, forward strand.
AGATTAAAACTATCCTCTCATTTTCTACAAACCAAAAGAAAAAGCAATCAAGATCAAAAGCAAGTATAAAAAAATGAAAACGAAGAAGCAACTCAATAAATCAGAAAACAAAATTCATGCTCAAACAAATCAAGTTCCAGATCAATAATCAAAAATTCAATTCAAACCTGAAAATAAAGCAAAGCAATTCATTCAAATCAAAAGCTTGTGACAAATCAACTCAAAGGCAAGAAAGTGTAAATCAAAATTTAAAACCTGAATTCAACTCAAGATCTTCAACATGGAAGCAGTTTCAACCTGAAGCAATTAAGGATTCAAGCAAATTCAAGTAAGCAAGATTTCAGATCAAAATAAACCAGGTTCAGATCATCTAAATATTTCCAGATCAGAGAATATAAAGCTATTCTCTGTTCCTGTAAAATCTCGGCCTTTTTGTATGCTTTAAATCGACGATAAGCCACACATGTCAGACTGAAATCACACAAAAGAGAGGATTGTTATTGGGGTGAATAAGAAGAAGCGGAGAAAGAAAAAAAACAAAACAGGATCTTGTAGCAGAACGACAAAATATAATAATCAAATATACAGTTCATGAAGCTGTTTTACAAAACATTTGATTTTACTTATACAACACATATCAGAGTTACACATACCGGAGAATAATAAATAATGCAGCGGAACAGTATGAATGTAGTGGACTAATATAATAAATAATAGTAATACAATCTTCGTTTTCGCCCACCAGAAATAAAGTCTTCGAATACTGAAATGCTCAGACTGACCCGAGCGAATTGAAAAGACAAAACACTCGAGTCAGAACTAAAAGATCTTATGTGAGTTAAATCAACCGAAATAAATATGAGTGCAACAGTCAGAGATGTTTACAGAACTTGACATCTCCTATCCAGTGTCAACATGAGTGCAGTAACTTAGGAGATGTTCGGGATTTACATCTTCTAAGGATCTGTTAAACTATTTACTATGTAGTAATATACACTATTATAATAATGTCTAATAGTGAAATAAACTTACTTTAAAATAGCATTAAGGCTTTACATTTTCCACCTTAATATGTAATAGTCTCAGTAGTTCATCTAGTATCAGCGCATCTCCAGATCAGGTGACTACCCTAAATACTCCACGGGCTACGGGAGAAATCCAAAATCGTACAAGGCACGCTAGGGTGGGTGTCATGGCACAACTAGGCAATGCCAGGGTAGATATACCAATTAAGCTTCCGGACCGGTGGTAACGCGTAGCAGCTGCTGTCGCCCACCTCGAGCCACACCTCCAAAATCAAAAGGGCCCAAATCAATCACAAAGTAATAGAATGGTATCGAAGGAGTGTGTCCGATAAAAGGTGCTACCTTCTTAGCCCGTCGATCGCTCCTGTTTTAGCCACCTTATGCCAACTCATGGGAGTCGGGTCCACGTATTTACCTCAAAGAAAACGCCGCCACCATCCTACTTCATTCTAGAATCTCCACCGCGTTGACGGTTGTTAAAGTGGTTTTCGGAGTTGGCAGAGAGTATGAAATTTCCAATCCCGGTCTCTTTAACAACCAAACGTTATTATACCACCGCGGTCATTTCAAAATAATTTATATTTCAAAACCAGAATATATCCATTTCGAAACCAATAAATACGGTATCATTTCCATTTCAAAAACCAAATCAAAATGATATCATTTTTATTAAAACCCAAATCAATATAATATCATTTTCATTTCAAATATATCCTTCCTAAAATCATAGTGCTTTCAATGTTATAACACTTTAAAGTCAAACCACTTGAAATATAATACTTCCAAATTATAATACTTTGAAACTCAAAACTTTGAAACACAACTACACCACTTAAATCGCTTAAATATTAAATTACTTTATATAGTAAATTAGCTTCTTCAGTTTCACAAATCAATTCCAAATACAGATTTGAACCCCAAAATAAACCTTTCCAATTTCCATATATTTTTCCATCATTTCAAAACTAATTCTTTGATAATTCCATATATATCAAATTCAATCACTGTTATTTAGATTTGAAATGTGTACTTAATAAATCCAATATCATTTAAATAAAACTTTTAACTTCAAACAACTGGATATTCTCCTAATTTATTTAACTTAATATACTCATTTATATCAACTAGATATTCATTTAAATCACTCTAAACCAAAATCAAGTTATAACTCAAACCCTTTAAAATCTCAATTTTATCTCAATTTCAAATCAAATTTATTCGAATAAATTCTTAAATAACTTGATTCAAATCAACTTCATACTTATCTTCCAACCTTAATTTTTATTTAAGTCATTATAAACTCTATATACAATATAATTTAAACAGATACTTAACCATATTATCCTCAATAAAATCAAACTTATTATTAAGCTTATTCTATATTAAAACAATTTACACATAGCTTAAAATTTAGAATAAAATAACCTTTATATAACATCAAAAATAATATTTATATAAAATGACATATTTCTTTACAAAACCATAGAAATCATTTCAAAATATTTTTATATATAGACCACGGTGTTTGTATATAATTTTCTATCCGATGGTCAAGTGATACAGACGTTTATCATTTCAATCCGTAATTTAAAATATAAATTCATTTATATATCATTTCAAACCGCAATCCCGAATGAAATAAAATCCATAACAACTTGCAGTTTATACAATATTAAACACAACATCCATTCTTCCAATATCGATCATCAAACATTTATCACAACCATCATCCAATTCAAACAATAACATTAATATAGATAATAAATAACAGGTATTTACTGGCAATTTATATTCAATAATAAATTAAATAACCATTTAACTTACAGTTTATATGCAATAATAAGTTAGACAACAATTTAATTCAAATAAATTCAATTTAACTGAGATGATGATTAAAAATATGCCAAACGGTCATAAAATAAATTTCTAATCACACCATAAATCGATTTAACAAACATAAGAAATTTTAGAAGTTGTGAGTGGGTTAAAACACTCACCTTTTGAATTTAAATTGAATTTAAATCCAATTTAAATCCAAAATTCAAACAGTCTCAGAATTCATCCAAACTGGCGTCAAAATGTTCGAAATTTCAATACGAACCTAGCACAAGAAATTGCACGTAAATTCGATCTCGTACGTGGAAGTTATGTCGATTAGAAGATTTGAATTCAAAAATATAATAAAATAAAATAAAGATAACTCTTACCTGCCACGTCATCGTCTCCTGTTTGAAGCCCTACCAGAACACTAATCACACGCTTCAAACCATTACTAGCCGCAGCCACAGGGTAAACTTCGTCGCTCCTCTGGTGATCAATGACTTAATCTGAAGCCTCCGATCAATTGCCCTAGCCAAGCCGACACTAGACGAGGTGTCGCGACCCCCTGATGCGGGCCACCAGCTGCCACTGTTGCTGTGCGTTTAGCGCCAGTCACGGCGAATTCTGACCACTATGAGATGCACGACTACACCCCTTAGACTTGCTCGCCGAACTCTACCACTCCACGCCTCCCGATCGCCGCTACGACGCAGATCTACCGTCGAAATGAACCACCACCTACGGATGGCCGAAACAAAATCCTTGATTTCAGGAAAAACGATAATTCAAATCCAAAAACGAATTGAAAATTTGAAATGCGCTTATCGAGAGCTTCGAAGCCACATAAAATTTGATAGTATTTGAGGAGTTTGAAATTTTGGCTTTGAATTTGATTTGAAATTGCATTTGGAACTTTGTTTTGTCTGCCATTGGAATGAGGAGAAGCAAATGGAATTGCACATACAGAATAATGAGCATAAGACATAGGCTAGGGTTTATAATGAGGTATATATATGTAGGTCAGAAATAGAGATGAATGGACACGATTAGTTAGGACCGTTGAACGATAAATTGCCCGAAAAGCCCGTTCTGACTCCGGAATGAAATTGGGTCAACCCATGTATAAGAATAGATGCTCTTGAATATTTTAAACTCAATAGAATAAGTTTCAAGTCCAAATTCCATCGTATGAAGAAGTTATGCTAAAATCAAGTTATTCCAAATTGACTTCAATTAATTTCAATTTCATTGATTTCTAGGCGTTTCAAGCTCGTAGGATCAAATGACAAGTCCGATCGCTACAAAACTTGAAATCCTACAATAATTCACCATTATGGATCCGATGAAACTGGTTTCGTCGAAATCCGAGTCAGTGTCCAAAATGGCTATCTTCACATTATTAAATTATTTAATAATAAATTAATTAAATCAAATCTTCAATTCTAATTCTATAATTAGCAATCTTTATCATTTTTGATTTCTTGAACAATCATAATAATTTTAAACAAATTTAGATGTCAAATTAAAGTTGATTAATCCAACAACTTCATTGTTTAATTTCAATTTCGTTAAATTTCATAAATTATAAATTAAAATTCCCAAAAATCCATTTATTAAAATTTTAAACCTTATTATTCACATCTATTATCAAAATAAGGATGCAACTAACATTGGTTCATGACTTATTACATTAAAACTTTCAAATTTCATCTTAATCTCCATTAACGTAATATTTAAATATTTAATTTCAATTATTTGCAATAAACCCAATCGCTATAATTTAAATTCAAATAAGTTAATAAATCTTGATTTCCGTTCTTTAAATCAACCAAATGTCATATTATAAATGGAATTTTCATTATTTTCAAATATTATCTTAATTTCCATTAGCATAAATTTAATTACATTTATGGAATTTTATTTCCAATTTACTAAATACAATCAATTATAACCTTACAATTGTTTCAATTAATTAGGACTGCACTAATTACTTATCAAATTGCATTAACATTATTACATTACAACTTTTTATTTCTTCCAATATTAAATAACAAGATTCATTAAATTAACAAATTTAATTATCAAAATTTTACGGGTCGTTACAGTTCCTTTTTATCAGGTGTGCAAACTCCCCTTTTAGAATCTGAATCTGCTATGATATCTTGATGATATATATCTAAGGTTGTTTGTATTAGTGTTAATGTGCATGCATGTCTGTGTGTGTGTATATATATATTTGAATGCATGTCTGTCTCTCTGTTTAATAACAGACTAATAAAATTCAAGGAAAAAGTTATATCTCAGTATCAAAAAGGATTTAGGTAATGAACTTTAAAAGAAAAGTATTTGTATTGACCTGAATTAAATTTTAAAAATAAATTCGAGTGAAAACTTTTAGTAGTTATTCCAAAAGTGGTGAATTACAGTAAAAACTGTTAAAAACCTAAAAAATCAATCTTCGAAATTTTATGATTTGATTTCATAATTGAGTTTGTATTAGAAGATGATGATTTTAGGAAATCATTTTATACTTTTTAAGCTTATATTTAATGGGAAATTGTAAGTTGAACGTTGATCGATATTTGATCAAACTTAGACGATCACGTGGATTGTTGATAGTGGGATCATGTTTGGAGGAATGTTGTGGATGGGTGGTCATAGGAAAAATGCTCGAAGCATTTATAGATGGTCGAGGTTGTTGATCGATGACGATTTAGGGTTTAAAGACCGGTTTGGGTGGCTATGTAATTCGTGGCTTGATCATCATCAATGTCGCATCGAGTTGCACCGGTCTAAGGGGAATGGAAAGAGGGGACTCCGACAAGGCTATGGTTGTGGTGGCGAAGGTCCTTATGGCCAGAGATGGCGAAACGTGGAAGGTTTGGTTGGTCGGGTTGTACCAGTTTTTCGACGACTTGCTCGATTTTGAATTCTTGTCGAATTGAATTTTCTGAGTGTTAGTGAGGGATGGGGGCGTGTTTGTCATCGTGCCTGAGATCTCGGTGATGATCGAAAGTCGACCAGATGATCGTGCATATGCACGAGTGTCAATCACGTATCTGGAAATTTTAGTAGTTGGAGAAGATGAAGATTACTTGGGTCAATCCTAAAATATTGGTGAGTTTGTCACGAAGCAGAAAGAAGGCTCGTGCGTCTCGTGTTTTTTGCTCAGGAGTTTTGAATGTTGTCTCGGGTTATATTTTGTTTAAGTAACAGTTTTCAAAACCGAAAGAAAAAAATGTTGCAGGTTTTGAACCAAAGAACTTGTGTTTTTAAAATGTTTCTAAGTTTAAAGCAAAGTAAAACAAAGTTTTAGAGTTATGAAAATAATTAGCTTGCAAAGATTAATGTTGAACAAGTTTTAAAACATATTTAAACTTAATAGATTTTAAATAATAATGATAATTAAGTTTTTAGGGAATAAGTATCTATTTAAGCTATCAAACAAGACTTAATAAGGTTTTCAAAGATTATGTTAATGTTTAAAAGATTTTAAATTGTTTTATTTTTAAAGGAATAATTTAACTTAATGGTTTTGAGTTAAATTGGTAATTGATAATTAACTCAAAAGGTTATTAAATAAGGATTAAGAAATAATAAAAATAATAAATAATAGAATGTTCTATCTTTTAATTAATTAAGATCTTGAGTAATTAATGGTTATTGATGAAAGTAATATTTTATGATTAATTACTCAATAATAGGTTAATCAGTAAATTAAAGGACAACTAATTTAAGGTGATAAATAAAGGGATAATTAACCAAAGCGATTTATTAATGTGATTACCTAAAGGTTGATTAATTAACTAATATTATTAATTTAAGATAATTAATTTATGATTAGGGGTTGACTAATCAAGTGACTAAAGGATAATTACTCAATTTGTGATTTACTAATTAAAGTGATCAGGGATAATCATTTTATTGTAATTAATTGAATTTGATAGACCAGACCATGAAGTGTGCATCGAAATATCTTAAAATCAATTTTAACAGCTTTTTAAATGACTTTCTCTTGAATTTGAATTGAAACCATGTAAACAATCAAAAACCGTGAACATAGAGTTAGCCATAAAATAACTAAATGTATTATCATCTAATAAAACACTATTATTAATCCAAACTAATATATATGAAGTAATTCAAATACTCTACAGATTTTTATAGTGTTCTTGGCATAAGAATATAATTGGCCAACAATTTTGAATAAGTCAGAACCAAAATCATCATTATTTCATCATCACATTATTGGCTGATTTAATTCAGACTACGGTGCAGATTATCACATTTAATATATCGTTTAAAATATACCATTACCTGTTTTACCTTTACGATAATTTTTCCTTGCTATCCATTGTGATTCTGTCACCTTTGTACTAGGCTAAGGAACTTTGCTTTGTCGCCTGTTGTGTTTCTGGAACAGCCAGAATCCAGATAACACTCTCGTTGTTCCTTAGCCTGCCACCACTCCTACGCGATAAAAGATTTTTGTGACCTATTTGTTTTTATAGGTCCATGATTTTTAGTGGTAGAATATTTTGAAAAATAATTTTGTGGAGACCTAAAACTATTTATATATGTACCTTTTGGCACCCAAATTTGTTTAACTTTGAGAGATTTTATATTTGTGCCTTTTGGAACCCAAATTGAAATGGTTTTTACGTGTTTGGGTTTATGCCAACAATTATTTTGACTGTGTCCAAATTTTCTACAAATTGTGCACATTGAAATGACTTGATTAATTTTTCTTGTAACAGGTTCACATTGATTATATCCAAGTCCTTGTCTGACTGTATTAACAGTTTGTTTCCCTAAGAGCACATTCAAAGAATTTTCACTTTTGGAAAATTTATCTAAAGTCGTTGACAGTTGTTGGACTTGTGTTTTGAGAGATTCATTTTCGTTTAATAATTGTGTGCACTTTTTAATAAAATTTTATCTTCTAGTATTTTCACTCTCTTTCAAAATCAGAATTTCATTTTCAAGCGATTTAATTTTGATTTCTGATTTTTTAATTTCTTCTTCGAATGTTGGACACTTATCACACTTAGGGATCCTACTTTGATAGGTTTTAACTAATAGGTCATGTTGTTTATTTAAATCTATCAAAGTATCTTTTTGTGATTCGAGTTTGACATACGTCTCCTTAAGTCGTTTAAAATAGCCATTTACTTCGTGGAAATATATAAGTAATTCTGAATGAGTAAGTTTTGATATCTCGCTTGGCTCGTCATTGTCGCTATCAGTTATATTACCTTGAAGGCACATATCTGCTTTCTCACTCTCACTGCTAGTACTTTGATCATCTTCATCACTTGTATTCCATGTGGCTGCAAAATTTCTCCTTTTTGATTTCTTTTCAAAGCCATGTCGGTTTTGAGGACAATTGGGCTTGATGTGTCCGGGTTGATTGCACTTGTGACAGATGATCTTCTATTCGTCTGAGTTGTCTAGTGCTTTGACTATTCTGTTTTCAATTTTCAATTTAAAGATGGATTTCCGTATTTTTAATTCCACCTTTTGAATTTCTTTATTATCAGCTCCAATTCTGTTGCTCCATCATCATCATCACCATCGCTTTCTGCAGTTCCTTTAAGAGCTATTGATTTCTTTCGAGTGTCTCCTCCTTCACGCTCTTCGTTGAATTTCATTTCTAGCTCATAAGTGGTGAGATTTCCGATGAGTTCTTCAACTTTGATTTGTTTGAAATCTTTCGATTCTTGAATGGCAGTCACTTTTACTTCAAATCTTCGTGGAAGGACTCTGAGGATTTTTTGGACTGTTTCCAATTCCGTATATGATTTTCCGAGAGCTTTTGATTTGTATACGATATTGGAAAGTCGTCCATACATCTCTTTGACATTTTCTTCCTTCGCCATTATGAAGTTCTCGTATTCGCTGCTTAGAATGGCAAAGCAAGATTCTTTAACTTGAGACATTCCTTCGTGAGTCACTTCAAGTGTGTGCCATATTTCCTGCGCAGTTAGACAATGTGAGACACGATTAAATTCAAATTGATCCAATGAACAGATGATAGAATTCATAGCTTTAGCATTAGCATTTTGTAATTTATTTTCTAGTTCTGTCCATTGATCCATCGGTTTAACTATTTCCTGATTATCTACAATTATAGTTGGTGCTCTATAACCTGTCTCAACAATATTCCAAGCGTCAATGGTTTTAAAAAAAAAATTCGTTCTATTTCCCAGTAGGCGTATTCACCATTGAACATTGGTGGTCTAACTATGGACTGATCCTCAGCAAAAGCATTATTAAAAGAAGCCATTTTAAAATTTCAACTTTTTAAAACAAAAATTGATTTTTGAAAAAAAAATCAAATTTTGAAAAGCAAAAGCCGACTTCTATTCCTCGCTCTGATACCACTTGTAGGATCGATTTCACCCTAGAGGGAGGTGAATAGGATGATGCTGTTAATTATAAAAATTATTGCGGAAGCTTATAAAATTATTTCAACATAGATATATCAAAATAATAGCAGCACAGATAATAGTAGAATAATAAATGCAGAAATAGAATGACACAGGATTTACCCAACTTCGGCAAAACCTTGTCTACGTGTTACCACTAAGGTTTCTACTAGAAATTAAGCAGTCATACGCTTACACGCGTAAACTCACGACACCCACTATCGACTACCCCTAACTCTACACTCAAAACTCTGCCACAACTCAGCCACTGAGTTGCGAATTCTCAAACTACGCTACGTAGTTTATCCATAGTCACACGACTAGAAAATTACAACGATTTATGAGAATTTAAATTTAAAACAAATTTAAAACAACAAAACCATAATTAATATAAGACTTATGAAATGAAAGCAAAAAGGCGGGCCAAAATTAAAAGTCCCCTTTTTCTTTTTTTCTTTGTCGGCCCGTTTTTTCCTCTTTGCTTCTGTAAAATGGCGTTCGTTCTTCTTCAACTAAATTAGGGCTTGTGAAAATTGGAGCTGTCGACTTCAATTTCTCGATTGAATGAATGGTTTAGCGTCCCTTGCTTCGTCAATTGATGATCTCCCTGCTTAGCACACGACTGCCCCAATTTCTGATTGAGTTGACTGAGTGGTATGTGATTTATGCCTTTGCTTCTTCTGATTTGCTTGCTTTAACTCGATCTGATTCGATTTATAATGATTTATTGTTCGTTTGTTTTGCTCAACTCAAATCCACCTTTGCTGATGATGTTTAGGGTTTATATAGGATTTGAATTCCTATTTTCCCGTTCGTTTGTATTTGCCATTTAATTTATCTCGGCCGGTTGATTTTATATTTATGCTTGAGATTTATCTCTGACCTGTTCAAATTCGTATATTTTATTTACTTGATTTTCATGGCTTTATTTTGACTTTTGTTTGGCCACCACGGTGTTGAATTCTCTGTTGACGTCGGCCTTGACTTTGATCGTGGTTGACTTTGACCATTTTGATTCTGTTGTAGTTTCAACCTGATGCCGAACTTGCTTGATCATTGACACTGCTTCATCGATTTGTTACTGCATTTGTTGTCATATTGTATTTGACTTGTTTTGGTTGAACTTGCTACTCTTTACTCCATTTGTTGTTGCTGTTGGTCTGCATGGTGTCTGGTCTTTGTTTAGCATCTGTAGTGTTGAAGTGTTGTTTCATTGAGCCATGTAGTTCATGTGTACTTGAATATGTACTTGTTTATTTGATTTTTCATTTGCTTGTATACTTCATGTAGAGGATGCACTTGTTCTATCTATTGTTTCTATTTGAGCTTGCACTGTCCAGTTTCATTTAGTTGTTCACTGGTGCATTATGTTGTATCTTTTGGAGCTCAAGTTGCTTCACCTGGTTCATTGTAGTTTGAATTGGGTTGTTGTGCACTGACTTGAGTTTGAGCCTTGTTCATGTCTTCACTGGTCCGATCATGCTACTGTATGTGGTTTTGTTTCATGTGATGTTCATTTGAACTGTTTTTGCATTGTTTCCATATTGGCTTGTTCCTTCGAGTCAGTGAAACTTGTATATGATTGTTTTGTTTGAAAGAGTAGGTTTATGTAGGATTGTGTAATATGGAATAATAAAATAGTCTAGGTAGATAAAGTAGGTAAATGCAAGGAGACACCAGGATTTTATACTGGTTCAGACCTCTCGTCCTACGTCCAGTCCCTAAGCTTCACTTAGGAATTTCACTAACTAACACCCTCACTTCACTCAGAGGAATAGGTTTACAACTTACCCGAACAACCGAACGGGATTTCTTGCCTCAACTACCGAAGAGGACTTTAAATCAATTACTAAAATACAATATTCGACTTGTTGTGTTCTTGTCAACACTAATGAGTCTAATGTAGTACAATATTCCTATAATCTTATCCTCGAGAGTATGCAATGTGTTTGTGAAGATTTAGGAATTGTGAATTGCTATGAATCAAAAGAATGTTATAAACAAAAACAGTGATTCAAGCAATAGATTGGTGATTGCTTTGAGAATATCTAGAAAATATGAACAAGAGAATAGTAAGATTAAAGCAATAGAATTCGGTGAGTTAAATGATGTTAGAATCATGTATAATACTTGTAGAAGAGATGCATATGTTGTCAAAGATTGCAAACAAGAGATTCTTCCACTTACATTGATGAAAGGTTGCAACTCTTAGGAGGAAGAAGGTGTCTTTTCAGAGAAAATTCGTAGGTTCAAATTCAGTCGACTGAGCAGGGAATTCAGTCAACTGAAAATATAAAGTAAAATTTTTGGGACCAAATTCAGTCGACTGTGCAGGGACATTCAGTCAACTGAAACTGTGCATGTGTATAAATTTGTTCTAGTTTCAGTCGACTGACTGTTCCTATTCAGTCGACTGAACTCATAAAACCTGCATAGTTAAAACTTAATTGAAAAATGAAGTTTATAAAAATTTTCTAGTGTTCGTGCAAGCTTCTTGAGGATAGATTTCAACAATATATCTAGAATAATGACATATGTAAAAACATACTTTAAGTTTGTTTGCTCTTCATCTATCTTCATTTAGCATTTTCATATATTTCTCCCTTGTTTGTCAAAGCACATTGTCATTGATCAAAATCTTCGCGTATCAACATTCTCCCCCTTTTTGGTTGATGACAATACTGATTTATTCTAGACGTTTTACTTATTTTCTCCCCCTGAATGTATGCACTATCTTTCCTACAAAACAAAGTTAGTACCATATATTTTCTCCCCTTTTGTCATCGACAAAAAGGAAGAACCAACAGCAGTAGTGGTGCTTGAGCACGAGATTGCATCCCAAAGCTTGTTGAAGAATCCTTTGATTTTGTCAAGCTTATGATCTACCTTTTTAAGGCGAGTGTCAAGAATTTGTTGATTTCTTGACAATATCCCCAAGGATTGGTTGGTAGTGAAGCTTGGGTCAACAAGACGAATTTCATCATCTTGCTCGAGATGTTCTTCGTGGCGAGGTTGAGGAGGTTGTTGTTGTTCTTGATGCCTTGATTCCCATTCGGCGAGTGATTTTATGCGAGGAGGTCGAGATGGGAGTTGCATTAGGCTTATGGTCCGATGGTTAATTTGATGGACCATTTATTCTCTGATTCAGGTAATGGCGTATCGACATTTAGGAGAAGTCGCATGATGTACTCTCCAAAGTAAATAGTGCGCATTTTGCCATTTTTGAAAGTCAGAAACTCATCAAGAATAAGCTGTACCCAATTAACTTGTATATTGCCAAAAATAGCATATAGAGCTCGATAGTTATTTGGGTAGACAATTTCGTACGAGCCCGTGCGAGGAGTAATCATTCTCATTAGGGCTTTATGGAGGATTCTCGCCATAGGTCGAAGAGAGGTGGACTTAATCCCTAAAGTTGATATTATCATCCAAGAATCGATGGTTGATGTTGTCACGAATGTGTGGATTGAATTCTATCTCCTCTAACTTTCTCCCGACATTTGGAGACTCTAAAATGTGTGCTATTCTATCCAATGAAAACCAAACTTTCTTTCCACACACCATACTCCAAACACTATTGTTTGGATTTCTTGGAGTTTGGTGTCCAAGATTAAGATTAGCATAAAATAATTTTTACCATTACATGATTAATGGCATGGTCATTTCTTTTCAAATCTAAAAGTGAAGTTAAACCTGCCAGATCTGTTAACGCTTGTTGTAGGTTTGAAAGCTTTGAAAATCAACGAAAGAATGCTCGAAAATTCGAGAATTCTTCATCTTGTCCCATCGAGTGACAGCGGTTCCATCGTAAAGCCATTGTGCTATTTGAACATCAATTGGCTCGGAGGATGAAGAAGATGAGGCTCTTGCTCTTTTTGGTGCCATTTGGGTGAGAATTGATTTGATTTTGAGGAATTTGGGAGCTAGGGTTTCGAAATTAATTTGGGGAAGAAGGTTTATAGGAGGTAAAAGTGAATTTGTAAGGTAAAATCTGGTGGTTAAAAGGGGAAATTTTGCCTGGGTAGTAGTGTTCAGTCGAGTGAATATACTGTTCAGTCGACTGAATCAAAGGACGAAGTGTTCTGTGATAGATTCAGTCGACTGAGCAGTACATTTAGTCGACTGAATTTTGTTGCTGAAATTTTCTGTTGAATTTTTAGTCGACTATGCAGATAGTTCCAGTCGACTGAACTTTTATGTTTTCTGTCATATTTTCGGTCGACTAAGCAGGGGCATTCAGTTGACTGAAACATGCATTTTTGTTGTTTCAGTTAATTTTTGAAATTAAACAATTTATTTAAAGAAATAGTTACAAAAATATTGATGTAACAGCATACAAATATTTCAAAATTTAACTATTTCTTTGAGGATGGACTTGGAGACTTCTTTCCTTCATTCTTCATGTAATTTATATCCCATGAATTAGGACTATATTGAGGAGTTTTAGGAGACGTCCAAGGATTCATAGGATCGACTGGTGTATGATAAGATGAAGATGGATCAAGTGAGCTAACAGGGCGAGGTAGGGGTTCAGCCACTTCGTTTTTCTTTGATCCACAGAAGCGTAAACCGATTTGTTCTAGAAAGCTCAAACGTCTTGCCGTAACTTTTGGCTCGAAGTATAGCTCTCGTTGAAGATCTATCTGTTGTTGTTGAAAGTGATGAATTTTATCATTCTTTCTTTTTGTGTCAGGTGAAATAAAGAGTCCGCGTTTTGCCTTTTTAGATTCTGGAGTGAAACCAGTACGATAATTTTCCCATTTGTAATCCGGCTCATGTGCATGTGTTGGTGTGGGAAGTTTTGGCGATGTTGGAGTGTTATCAACTGACAAGGTGATATTGATTGGAGAGAAGGAGTTGTTGGATGACATTTTATATTGAATTAAGATTTTATTCGTAAAATCAAGATGAAAATATTTTTTTTAAGAGTTTATTTATAATAGAAGTTTACTAAACAAATAACGGTTATAATTTAATAAGAATTTTTAACCGCATAGAGATTTAGAGGTAAAGAGGATTTTGTTAAAAGGTATGTTTCTTATTTAATAATTTAGTTTTACAAATGTGTGGTCTATAAATTATATAATGTAACATATAACAAAACTGAAAATATTTAAAATTATTATTCAGTCGACTGAACAATTTGTTTTAATCGACTGAAATATGGAAATGTTTCTAATGTATATCTAATTAATGTTTTTAAAGGATATTATACCTAATTCTCGTCGAAGTTTCATAAAGGAGTTTTCTAATAGAGGTTTAGTAAATATATCGGCAATTTGATTTTCGGTAGAAATATGTTCTAAATTAATTATTCCTTTTTCGATATTGTCACGTAAAAAATGGTGACGAATATCTATATGTTTTGTACGAGAGCGATTAACTGGATTTTTAGATAAGTTTATTTTACTTGTATTATCACAGTATATTGTAGAATTTGTTAAATTTATATTAAAATCTTTAAGTGTTTGTTGCATGTATATAACTTGAGTGCAAGCTAAAGCAGCTGATATATACTCTGCTTCGCATGTGGAAAGCGAGACACAATTTTGTTTCTTACTAAACCAAGATACAAGTGATTTTCCAACGAAATGGCAAGTACCACTTGTACTTTTTCTATCCGTTCGAGATCCACCAAAATCAGCATCACTGAATGACACTAACTCAAATGAACATTCCTTTGGATAGAAAAGACCGAAATCTTTAGTGTTGTTAATATATCGCATAATTCGTTTTACCGCTCTTAAATGTGATTCTTTAGGATTAGATTGAAAACGTGCACATAAACAAACACTCATCATTATGTCAGGTCTACTAGCGGTTAAGTAAAGTAAGGAACCTATCATACTTCTAAATAATTTTTGGTCTACACTTTTTCCATTTTCATCTTGATCGAGATGTGTAGTGGTACTCATAGGAGTAGGTTTAGCAGAAGTGTTTTCCATGCCGAATCGTTTAATTAAATTGGCACAATATTTTTCTTGGTTTATAAAAATTCCATTTGTTAATTGTTTGATTTGAATCCAAGAAAATATGATAGTTCTCCCATATGAGACATTTCGAACTCATTAGTCATTATATTTGAAAATTCTTTACATAAATTTTCATTTGTTGAACCAAAAATAATATCGTCTACGTATATTTGAATTATTAAAATATCTTTGGCAGTATTTTTAATAAAAAGTGTTTGATCTACTTTTCCAATTTTAAATTCCGAGTTTAATAAGTAACTTTTAAGTCTTTCACACCAAGCACGAGGTGCTTGTTTAAGACCATATAGTGCTTTCTTTAATTTAAATACATGATCCGGATATTTTTCATGTATAAATAAAGGAGGTTGTTCTACATATACATTTTCTTTAATAAAACCATTTAAAAATGCACTTTTAATATCCATTTAATAAAGTTTAAAATTGTGAAAACAAGCAGAGCCTAATAGTATACGTATTGCTTCTAGTCTTGCAATGGGAGCAAATGTTTCTTCAAAATCAATACCTTCTTCTTGATTATACCCTTGTGCTACTAGTCTTGCTTTATTCCTTGTTATATTACCTTGTTCGTCTACTTTATTTTTGTAAATCCATTTTGTTCCAATTACTGATTGATTATTAGGACGGGGAACTAATTCCCAAACATCGTTACGTTCAAATTGATTTAATTCTTCTTGCATTGCGATAATCCAATAATCATCTGTTGATGCTTCTTTTGGATTTTTAGGTTCTATTGATGAAATGAAAGCTACATGACCCATTTGGTTTAGTTGATTTCTTGTTCTAACTTGAGAATTTATTTCTCCTATTATATTTTGAGTTGGATGATCTCGTAATATTCTAGGAGGAGATCTTAGTTCATTATTATTATTTTCAAGGTTTGTTTCTTCTATATTTATTAATTCTTCATCATCTTTTATATTTAAATTTTTATTAAAATTTTCATCAAAAGATATATGCAAAGTTTCTTCAATTAAGTTTGTTCGTTTATTAAAAACTCGATATGCTTTACTTTGTTCTGAATATCCTACGAAAATTCCTTCATCAACTTTTGAATCGAATTTTCCTAATTGATCTTTTGTATTTAAAATGAAACATTTTGATCCAAATATTTTAAAATAAGATATATTTGGCTTTTATTATTAAATAGTTCATAAGAAGTATTTTTAGTTAATGGTCTAATTGATATTCGATTTAATACATAACATGCAGTAGCAACGGCTTCTGTCCAAAAATATTTTGGTAGAGAACATCCATTTAATAATGTTCTTGCGCATTCTTGTAATGTTCTATTCTTTCTTTATACAACTCCATTTTGTTGAGGAGTTCTAGGAAAATAAAATTATGATTTATTCCTTTCTTTTTACAAAAAGTTTCAAAAACTTCATTTTCGAATTCGCCTCCATGATCGCTTCGAATATTTTTAATTTTCAAATCTTTAGTGTTTTGAATTCTTTTGACAAATGTTTTGAAATGCTCAAAAGTGTCACTTTTATTTTTCATAAAAATAGTCCATGTATATCTTGAAAAATCATCAACTATTACAAATACGTATCGATTATGATTAATGGATTGAACTTGTGTTGGTCCGAATAAATCCATATGTAGTAATTCTAATGGTTGTAAAGTTGAAATATTTTTCTTAGATTTGAAAGGTGATTTCGTTAATTTTCTTTTTTGATAATCATCATAAAAATTATTTATTTTAAAATTTATTTTGGGTAATCCTCTTACTAATTCATTTTTAGAAAGTTTTCTAATAGTTTTAAAATTTATATGACAAAATCTTTTGTGCCATAGCCAAGGATCATTATCTTTGGCAAGTAAACACATACTTGAATTATGATTCATATTCATATTTAAAACATTAATATTTCTATCTCTATTTCCTTCAAAAATAAGATTTTGGTTTTGATCAAAAATACTACATTTATTATTCGAGAAAGTTATTTTAAAACCTTTGTCACACAATTGACTTATGCTAAGTAGATTATGTTTTAAATTTTCAATTAATGAAACATTTGTTATAAAAGGTAAATTTGGTGTACCGTGATTATTCACATCTCCTCTGCCAATGATATACCCTTTTGAATTGTCTCTGAAGGTAACCGAGCCACCATCAAAGTAAGTGATGTTTGTAAGCATATCCTTGTCTCCGGTCATGTGTTTTGAACAACCACTGTCTAATATCCATTTCTTCTTTTTGAGTGGGACCTGAAAATAAATATGAAATTATTGGTACCCACCTTTTAATAGGGTCCTAAAAAGTTAGAGTTTAGGAAACCAAACCCAATTTGGTTTAGTATCCTTTTTATAAATGTAGTTTTCATTATGATGAACGTTATCCATAAATGTTTTAATGTATTTATTTCTTATTAATACATTGTTAGTCTTTGGTATCCAAATTTTAACTACCTTGTTTTCTACTTTTGTTTTAATAGGTTTCTTTAGCAATATTTGTTGTTTTGAATCCATATTCGTCTTAATATTTGTATTTTTCTTTTTAGGAATTTTTGACTCCTTTTTATATCCTAATCCATGTTTACTTGAAGAGGATTGAGAATTTTCTAAAATCTTCGATAAATTTTCTCTTCCTTTGTTAAAGTTAGAAACATTTTTAGTGATGTTATCTAATCTAGCATGAAGACTATTATTTTCTAACTCAACTTGTCTAATCTTAGTTTTTAACTCATGATTTTTAGAAACAATTATATCATTCTTTGTTTTTTGAGTTTCAATTTCTTGACTTAAGAGTGATAATTGAGTTTCCGAATTTGAATGAGATTCTTGAACTTTTTCAAATTCTTCTTCTAAGATTTTCTTTTCATCTTTTAACATAACTCTTTCAAATTCAGCTTTGTTTTGATTTTCACGAGTTTCTTTGAGTTTCTTTTTAAGAGTTTTTATTATGCTTAAAAGTTCAGTGTTTACTTCAATTAAATCGTCGAAAGTTAAATAATTTACCTCAGATTCTTGAGCCATGAAGCATACATTTGCCTGTTCATTGTCGCTATCACTATCATTTTCGGATGAAGATGAATCTGAATCGTCCCATGTTGCAGAAAATGCCTTCTTTTTGAATTTATCCTTCTTTTTTTTGTTGTTGAAGTTTTTCTGATTTTCCTTCATTTTTTCTTGACAATCTTTTTGCATGTGTCCTTTCTTATGACAATTGAAGCATTCTATATTTGAGGATGAAGGTTTGTTCAAGAAATTCTTCTTGAATCCGTTTTTTTTCATTTTCTATACTTTAAGAATTTCTTGAAATTTTTGGCTATAAATGCTAGATCCTCATCTTCAGACTCTGATTCTTCCTTTTCCACATGAAAAGCAACATTCTTTCTTTCTTGAGCTTGATCCTTTTTAGCTTGCATATTTACTTCACACGACATAAGATTTCCAATCAATTCTTCTGGTTTCATTGTAGATAGATCATTTGCTTCCTCAATTGCTAGTACTTTTCTCTCCCATTCATCAGTGAGTGAATTTAGAACTTTAGACACAATGTCAATGTCCGTGTATCTTTCTCCTAGTCCGATTAGAGCATGATGAATATCTTGAAATCTTGAGTACATGTCATTGATGGATTCATTTTGTCGCATTCTAAAATTTTGGAATTGATTCTTCAGCAAGGATATCTTTGTTTGCTTAACCTTGTTTGTGCCTTCAGTATGACTTTAAGTGTTTCCCATATCTGATATGCAGTAGTACATATGCTAACACGGTTGAATTCATTTCTATCCAGGGTGCAAAATAGCATATTCATAGCTTTGGCATTTGCACTAGCTTCATTCTTTTGAATTTGTGTCCATGTAGGATAATCGGTTGTCGGTACAACGAACTCTGCTTGAGTAGCATTCCAGGCTTCGAAACTTGTTGCTTGCATATAAATCTTCATCCTTGTAGCCCAAAAGTTATAGTTTAGTCCATTGAATAGAGGAGGTCTTTGGGTAGATTGTCCTTCCGCAAATATAGAACTATAGGCAGATGTTGTGCTTGTACTTGCGTTAATTTCCATATTATCAATATGTCTAATAACGGTGTTATGGTTATAGGACAACCTTGCTCTGATACCAATTGAAAGAGTAGGTTTATGCTGTAGGATTGTGTAATATGGAATAATAAAATAGTCTAGGTAGATAAAGTAGGTAAATGCAAGGAGACACTAGGATTTTATACTGGTTCGGACCTCTCGTCCTACGTCCAGTCCCTAAGCTTCACTTAGGAATTTCACTAACTAACACCCTCACTTCACCGGGAGGAATAGGTTTATAACTTACCCGAACAACCGAACGGGATTTCTTGCCTCAACTACCGAAGAGGACTTCAACTCAATTACTAAAATACAATATTCGACTTGTTGTGTTCTTGTCAACACTAATGAGTCTAATGTAGTACAATATTCCTATAATCTTATCCTCGACAGTATGCAATGTGTTTGTGAAGATTTAGGAATTGTGAATTGCTATGAATCAAAAGAATATTATAAACAAAAACAGTGATTCAAGCAATAGATTGGTGATTGCTTTGAGAATATCTAGAAAATATGAACAAGAGAATAGTAAGATTTATAACGACCCGATATTTTCAACCATTCGCATCCGCACATGTCGGACTTGTATTGCTCAAAATACCGCGTTGTAAATAAAATTTGGCAAATCTCAGAATATACAGTAAGTTCATAATCATAGATCACAGACACAGAGTATTTAATAATGCAGCGGAATTTAAAAGAAATAGTAGTTCATGAAGCTACTATATAAAAATAAGATACATCAGAGTTAAACATGATACAACAAAAAGTAACAAGATACATCAGGTACAAATCAGAATACATCACTGAAATCACTGGATACAGAAAGCAAAATAGATGGCTGGATCTTCAAGGAAAGCTCCAACTCCGAAGGTGAATCTTGAATGCTAACTCACTCAATCTGACTCGAGGGTAAAGCAAAATACAAAACACTCGAGTCAGGACATAAATACTTATGAACTGTAAATAAACTCAAGTGAACAGTAACAAAAATGCATCAGTAACTTAAAGGATGCTTGGGATCGCTCATCCTTTAAGGATCCGTTAAAATATTTATTATGTAGTAATATTGCGCTACTATAATAATGTCTACAGTAAAATAAACATCTTTTAAATAGCGTTCCGGGCTACCCATATCACCCTTCACACAAAATAGTCCCAGTAGTCCATCCAATATCATGACATCTCCACTCTGGGTGAGTGTCAGAGGATACCACACGGGCTATGGGAGGAAAACAAACTCGTAGTAATGGCTCGGTATGGTAGGTGACACGGCACACAAGGCAATGCCAGGGTAGATATACCAATTACGCACATGGGCTGGTGGTAAAGCAGCAGCCACATACGCCCACCTCGGAACACACTCCCAATCAAAATCGGAGGATGGCCATCTAATCAATCACCAGTAAGAGTATAGTATCGAAGGAATGTGTCCGACCAGAGGTGCTACCTCCTTTGGCCCGAGATCGCTCCTGTTTAGCCACCTTATGCCAACTCATGGGAGTTGGTTACACGTAATATCCTCAAGAACGTCGCAACCATCCTACTTCATTCTGGAATCTCCACCGCATACACGGTTGTTAAAGTGGTTTTCAGAGTTGGCAGAGAGTATGACAACTTTCGATCCCGGTCTCTTTAACAACCAAACGTTATTATAACGCCGTGGTCATTTCAAAATAGTTTATATTTCAAAAGGATCAAATCATTTCATTTCAAAACTATATTCCTTTCAAAATAGTTTACGCCTCGAAACCAAAACCATTTTTATTTCAAAACTATTTATTCAATCAAAATAGTTTATACTTCGAAACCAAAATCATTTTTATTTCAAAACCATATTCAAATCAAAATAGTTTATACTTTATCATTTCAATCTCAAACCTATATTGTAACGTTTCGGGTTTTGCCCGCTCGAAAATCGACATCCATACTTCAAATCGTACTCGAATGCCATAGATTCGACCGTTCAAATCCGATTCGCCGGAGCTTATAACAACATTAAGTATAACAACACAACGGAATAAAAAGAATAATACACTGATATACAATATCTGATACAACAGAACGATACAATGAATATCAATATACATCAGACATATGATACAATAAATAGCAGCGGAAAAGAAAAATAGACACTAGCAGCGGAACAAATAAACCTAAGATAATTTTCAAGGAAGAACTCCAAATCTGTAACTCCATCTCCAAAGCTCCAATCCAGCAATAGCTTGAACTCCCAAAGATAAGCAAGTGCAGTCTGATCCAAAGACTGAACTATCTCCAGATAATCTACAAATTTGACTATCTGAAAAACCCAACTCTAGACTGCTCGTGTAGGAAATTTTGAGCACCCAGAGTTTAGGAAAGAAACAATAAACTCCGGATCAGTCGTGGGACTAGTGTGAGCAACAAAAACTGTTTATCTTTTAAAACATTCAACAAAAGATTTTCAAAGTCAATTCGCAATGCTTTTTAAAAATGAGACTACCATAAGGCCTCCCGCACACACACACAATGCAAACCCAGAATCAGAGGAGATTTCTCCTTATGATAGTCAAAGATGCTTGATACGCATTAAAAAGAAACATTTGATATTATTACTAACGCGTAGTGTAGTAAAAATTCATTTCGAAAGTAAAGATATAAATCTTAGCCAACATAGACATTTCGAACTATGCCTACTATAGCTGTCATCCAAACAGTGGGGCGCCACCATAAGTGAATGATAGGTTCTACAACTAATACCGTACAAGATCGTATTGTTTCTTTGGATTTCCAACGAATGGTCAGGCCAAGAAACTTCCCATTGCCACATGAGAACGCCTCTGGAAGGATGTCCCCGAGAACCAAACCGGATCTCTGCCAACACAAGGCCGGGTTACCCCCAATTGGGTAACTACTGACACGAGTATGCCACCTCCCTGTCGTAACCAACCTTTAACCAGGGCCCCAGCAACAAATCACAAAGTAATATATATATATATATATATATATATATATATATATCTGAGATATCAACATAAGTTAAGTATCTGGGCTCCATACCATGATACCACTTCTATCCAGAAGGAAATGCACATACCCTAAGGGGTGCTACCCCAATAACCTTGCTGCATCTTTCCTATTTCGACCATTCCGGGGTGTGAGGCTCGACGAAGTCTCGTCCACAAAGCCACGCTTTATACAAAAGTTGTGCTTTGGGTCAACAAATGATCATAGAAATGATCACAAAGATAAACGATCAAACAAATGATCCTATCACAAATGATCAACACAATGATCATTTCACATCAACACTCAGCATGTCACATTACCAAATTGGGAATATATCGCTGATAACCTTCAACTACATAACCTCTGAGCTCGTACGTCTCAGAGAAGGGTGTTAAGCTAAGAGAATAAATTCTCCGCCACCAATAGAAATATATTTGAAAGAAGTCAGTTTTATATCTCAATTTGTAATGTCAGACATACAATCCATACAAGTCTGTTCCGGGCTCGAACAGAACCGAAGGCACTTACAAAGAAATCCTTGCAATCCAGATATTCACAATCCCGATCGGATTTTCCATCACTTAGGGAGTCTCTATACCGGCGCGACTCGGTGCAGAAACAATCGATAGGTCATCCTATCGCTTTCGCAAATTCTCGGTCTTCAAATGCTATCCATAACGTCAAATCACATATTCAGAATGGGTTATACGACACAAAGGTCCTTTCCCGGCTAAACCGAATAGTGAGCACGATATTTCAAAAACAAATGGATAATGGGATTTCAATTAAGTCACAACTTATTACCCAAAACTTTTCTTCAAATGGCTTAACAAATTACCATTTTCAATCTTTAAACAAAAAGATTCATTTTCACAACCTTTAACGGTTTAAACAATTTTCACATTTTAATCTTTTAAACAAAAGATTCATTCACAGATTTTCCAAATCAATTTTCATTTCTATTTGATTAACTCGTTAAATCTTTAAATCAAAGATTTAACTTATAGCCTTCAAAACAATTTCATTTCAATTTGATTTAAACAAATCATCAATTTAAATCTGTTAAAAACAAACAGATTTAATTCATAGCTTTCAAAAAGAATTCATTCATAACTTAGGAAAATCATTTCTCTATTCAATCTTGAAATTCCCCTAATTAACTGGAATCTCAGTTCTTATCTAAAAGTGTTTATCATTTGAAAACAACAGTTTTCATTTTGGAAATCTGATTCATTTATACGAGTTGAAATCCTTGGGTTAAATTCAAATTCCCAAAACCATACCTTTAAAATGGTTTAAATTCATACAACATGTTTATAATATCTTTAACCATAATTTCCAATCATCGAATTCAATTCCAAATATCGAATTCAAATTCAAATTGAATTATTTAAATTGGAGATTTTACCGAGTTATTCAAAATAGCTTTTATCTGTGAAAACCTTTTTCAAAAGCTTTACCGTTTAACCCAAATCCATTTTCAAAATCAATTTGAAATTAAAACTTTAATTTCAAAAACATTAAATTTAAATTATCTGTGACTTAACCGATTTCCTCGTGAAATCCATATTTGTGTGTGTATGGTGTAGACCAGGGGTTTAACACAAAAGTGCAACATCATTCAATCATCATAGATTAAAAACACATAAATATAATTGATAAGCGATATAAAATATAACGCTTATCGTCCATTCACAGATTCATAGATAATATATAGATGCAAATAAATATACACAACTCAAAACAAAGCATCACATATCAGGGGTATCAAACAAATAATTATTCAGCCAAGTCCAAATATTCACAAATGAATTTATTAATCAAAAAATTAATTGAAATCGGATGTATCAATTATTAATCTGGGTTAATTATCATAATTTAATTACAAATTATTTGAAATAAATTCCCTTTCACAATTTATTTGTTAACCCTTAATTATTAACTATCATTCTTAATTAATGAATCAATTAATCTTTAATTATTGAATCAAATTTATTTATATATTTTTAATTTACCTTAGTTAATAACCTTTATTCACAATTAAAATTTCTTTAATTGTTTGCTAAAGAAATTCACTCACGTTGATAATTGTTGATTTTAAATTGAATGACCATCGAAACATATAAATTAATTCTAATTTTTTTTAGTTAATTAAGTACCTAATAATAACTAAATTAATTCATAATTTATTGACTGATTTATTTTCAAAAAAATTAATTCTCCTAACTTATCTAATCTTATCAAATCAAAAATCTTTAATTCACAAATTAATCAACTTAATAAATCTTTAAAACCGTAATTAACTATTCTTTAATTATAAATTAATTACTTATTAATTTTTATTAATTACTGCTTAATTACTCACTTAATTGATTATTTCTTGATTATAAATTAATAATCTTAATTATTAATTAATAAAAATTAATTACCATTTATTTATCACTAATTACTTAATAAATCATTAATTACCAATTAATAAATCATTAATCCTCAATTAATCAATTAATCAACCACTATTAATTTATTTATTAACTTCAAGTAGTTAATTGAAAATTCTTAAGTTCAGTTTGGTTAAACACAAAATTGATAATATCAATCTTTAATTTCGAATTCATTTAACCTCAAATACTTAGTTAATTATACTTTTAAATAAATTTACATTCTTAATCATCTTTCAATTTAAATTAATTAATTTGTAAAACCTTTCTTAATAAATTTAAAACAAGTTTTTAGCTTGTTTAATTTCCATTACAATTCACTTCCATTTTTGAATTCAACTAATTTGATACACTTCATTTCTTTGAAATTATTAAGCCAAAATGAATTTAAAACTTATGTCATATACAAACTAATTTCCAATTAACACTTGAATTTTATTTACTTTTCGACTTAACCTCGGTTTTTAAAACCTTGTTTTAAAACTTGAATTTGTTCAAAATTTTCAAAAGCAAGAAACAGTTCCAGGAAATCTCTGTAACCACTTCTCCTTTCAACTCAACAACAATGCTCTTCCCAGGCAAATGAATACTCAGGCAACACCATATCCAGGCAACCCAAGCTCGTGCACGTGCACATCGCCGTTGGCCATCTTCCGGCCTCACCGCGACGTCAAGCATATCGACCATCCTCCCCCGAGCACGTTCTGATCCCTCGAACTTCACCGTTGCCTCAAAATCAAAATCGAGGCAAAATCCCAAACCTGGAAACGAAAGTACCTACCACCATCCAAACCTGGTAGCGCCTCGTTCGCCACGCCCCGACCATTAGCCAGCCTACAACCTCGGCCATCGATTCGTCGACACCCCCTCTACCATCCTTTAGAAGCACGCTGAACTCGATCGTACGTCAACGATAAGCGAGTCAAATTCCTCGGCCATGCCAAAATTAGGTTAAAAAAATTTAAATGTTCGCCGCCGCCAACACCACGTCCATCTTCGCCACCTCCGGCCATTTTTCTAGTTAACCCCGTAGCCTCCTCCATCTCCACAAACAACCCTGACCAACTCGAATCACCCAATCACGAGAAAATGATTTAAAGGCAGATTTCGTTCCACTTTAAATTGCTCAAGATATATATAACTAAAAATCACTAAATTTGTTTTAAAAATCCTAGCTTGGGCTGTTAATTCAGGCTATAAGATTGAATCCATAATTCAAGATATTTAAAATTTCCAGGAACTTAAGTTTTTACTGTAAACATTTGATTTTTCTACTTCATATGCAATTATATTCCACGAAACCATTTTTAGGTTATAACTCATTCTTAAATTCGACTAATTTGTTCTAAAACCCAAGCCTAATATTGATTGGAAAAAAAGAAATTGAAATTTCTTTGTTGTTCTGCTTTCTGAAACTAAACAGAGAAGTTATAATATTTCTAATGCCTGCATACATCAAACTTCAGAAATTTGCAAACACATATCTCAAAAACAATATTGATCACAGCAAAATTACTCAAACTAATTTATACTTCAAAATTTTAAAGTTGGAGTTACTCACTTTTTATGTTGATGAAGACAGAGGAGCAGAGAAAATCTTAGGCTTGGAGTTGCCTTTGATTCAATCTTCTTTTGATTTACTGTGATTTTTATTCCAGGTTTTGAATGCTCCAGACTTCAATCTTTGATCAAGTTAGAGCTTGCTATAATTTTCAGTTAAATTATTGTTTGACTTTTTTAAAGATGGTAAGCTTCAGTTTTCTTTTCTTAGTTTTTTTTTAAATGAAACGAAGTGGTGATGAAGAAGATATAAAGAAAGAAGTATATTGGGATAGAAGTATACAGGGTATACAAAACTGGTACATGTGATATCTTTATCGATTTAATAAGCATGACTGAAGTATGTTGCATTAAATGTTGAGATGTATTGCATTTATTGCCTTGTACATATATACTTTCCTCTCCATACTCCATTTCAGCTGTACAAAGGATCTTTTTATTTTACTTTGCAAATGTACACATATTTTCTTTTCAAGTCTTATTACTTTGACTTGTTTACTCGGCTGATGATCTTGTCCATGCTTATATACATTTGTTATTTCTCTTTGTTTTGTTTACTTTGCTTATTTATTTGTTTTAATACTTTTATTTGCATTGCCTAGCTTGTTTGTATTTTTATTTGTCTTGCTTAATTTATGCTTTGTAATTTGGATGTAGTTCTATATTTAATTTGTTGTTAGAATTTATTAAATGTGTTTTACTTTTATATTTATTTATTTGTTTAACACGACATTTATTGTCTTGTATTTCTAGTTTATATTTTAATTCTTATTATTATAATTAGTCTTTGACCCATTTATTTAAGATTATATTTTCAAATCCAACATATACATATATATATTCTCATATATACACATATATGCAAATTTTCAAATCAATTTGACTTAATATATTTTCTATTTGAATCGGGGAAACTCGTATCATTTAAAAACCAATTTTACAATTTTTAATTCAAAAATTCATTTAAATTATCAATTTAAATTCATAAAAATCCTGGGTCGTTACAACCTTCCCCCCTTAAAAGAATTTCGTCCTCAAAATTCGCAGGCACGAAAACAACACAGAGATAGACTCAATCTCTACAATTTCTCAAACTTAAGATATGAATTCCAAACTTAAGTCGGAATATCTCAAAATATATACACCAATTTGTCCCTCTTCGGACTTCGACCAACCCAAGAAATTACAAAAGAATTTCAAAATTTGATTTTAAACGAAATCGCTTTATCGATACAATTCAATTTATCCTTCATATTCTATTAATCAATTTTAACTCAATTTAAAATTTCCAATTGATTTAAATTTTCAATTTCAAATTTCCCATTTATACAGAATTTCCAATTTATTCAAAATTTCAATTCTAAATTTCAAATTCATTATAGTTTAAAACGAAAAACTGATAAGAAATTGATGAAGATACGAAGTAAGAATTTCCAACAACAATTCGTAGGGCCACCATCGCGTTGAAACTTCTTTCTGGAGCTGTCACGAAGCAATCAAAAGAATTTGAAAACGAATCAAAGAAAATTTGATAAGAAAGTCGTTTCCACTGTTGTTACAGAGTATCGACCATTTATAGTCGTATTCCTCTGTCCCCTATCTCGTCCTCTTCTTGCACTCATACTCACTATTAGTGGATAGTAAGAGAATTTACTGAGGCGTTCAAACGGATATCTTAAGGATATACTCATTCTAGGGTTTACTTCACCCTATCTCTAATGAGCTACTTAATGTGTTATACTCCTGAGCAAAGTTTCAACCTTAGCTCTGATACCAAATGTAACGTTTTGGGTTTTCCCGCTCGAAAATCGACATCCATACTTCAAATCCTACTCGAATGCCATAGATTCGACCGTTCAAATCCGATTCACCGGAGCTTATAACAACATTAAGTATAACAACACAACGGAATAAAAAGAATAATACACTGATAAACAATATCTGATACAACAGAACGATACAATGAATATCAATATACATCAGACATATGATACAATAAATAGCAGCGGAAAAGAAAAATAGACACTAGCAGCAGAACAAATAACTCTAAGATAATTTTCAAGGAAGAACTCCAAATCTGTAACTCCATCTCCAAAGCTCCAATCCAGCAATAGCTTGAACTCCCAAAGATAAGCAAGTGCAGTCTGATCCAAAGACTGAACTATTTCTAGATAATCTACTAATCTGACTATCTGAAAAACCCAACTCTAGACTGCTCGTGTAGGAAATTTTGAGCACCTAGAGTTTAGGAAAGAAACAATAAACTCCGGATCAGTCGTGGGACTGGTGTGAGCAACAAAACAGTTTATCTTTTAAAACATTCAACAAAAGATTTTCAAAGTCAATTCGCAATGCTTTTAAAAAATGAGACTACCATAAGGCCTCCCGCACACACACACACAATGCAAACACAGAATTGGAGGAGATTTCTCCTTATGATAGTCAAGGATGCTTGATACGCATTAAAAAGAAACATTTGATATTATTACTAGTGCGTAGTGTAGTAAAAATTCATTTCGAAAGTAAAGATATAAATCTTAGCCAACATAGACATTTCGAACTATGCCTACTATAGCTATCATCCAAACAGTGGGGCGCCACCATAAGTGAATGATAGGTTCTACAACTAATACCGTACAAGATCGTATTGTTTCTTTGGATTTCCAACGAATGGTCAGGCCAAGGAACTTCCCATTGCCACATGAGAACGCCTCTGGAAGGACGTCCCCGAGAACCAAACCGGATCTCTGCCAACACAAGGCCGGGTTACCCCTAACTTGGTAACTACTGACACGAGTATGCCACCTCCCGGTCGTAACCAACCTTTAACCGGGGTCCCGGCAACAAATCACAAAGTAATATATATATATCTGCGATATCAACATAAGTTAAGTATCTGGGCTCCATACCATGATACCACTTCTATCCAGAAGGAAATGAACGTACCCTAAGGGGTGCTACCCCCAATAACCTTGCTGCATCTTTCCTGTTTCGACCATTCCGGGGTGTGAGGCTCGACGAAGTCTCGTCCACAAAGCCACGCTTTATACAAAAGCTGTGCTTTGGGTCAACAAATGATCATAGAAATGATCACAAAGATAAACGATCAAACAAATGATCCTATCACAAATGATCAACACAATGATCATTTCACAGCAACACTCAGCATGTCACATTACCAAATTGGGAATATATCGCTGATAACCTTCAACTACATAACCTCTGAGCTCGTACGTCTCAGAGAAGGGTGTTAAGCTAAGAGAATAAATTCTCCGCCACCAACGGAAATATATTTGAAAGAAGTCAGTTTTATATCTCAATTTGTAATGTCGGACATACAATCCATACAAGTCTGTTCCGGGCTCGAACAGAACCGAAGGCACTTACAAAGAAGTCCTAGCAATCTGGATATTCACAATCCCGATCGGATTTCCCATCACTTAGGGAGTCTCTATACCGGCGCGACTCGGTGCAGAAACAATCGATAGGTCATCCTATCGCTTTCGCAAATACCCGGTCTTCATCAGCGGTCTTCAAATGCTATCCATAACGTCAAATCACATATTCAGAATGGGTTATACGACACAAAGGTCCTTTCTCGGCTAAACCGAATAGTGAGCACGATATTTCAAAAACAAATGGATAATGGGATTTCAATTAAGTCACAACTTATTACCCAAAACTTTTCTTCAAATGGCTTAACAAATTACCATTTTCAATCTTTAAACAAAAAGATTCATTTTCACAACCTTTAACGGTTTAAACAATTTTCACATTTTAATCTTTTAAACAAAAGATTCATTCACAGATTTTCCAAATCAATTTTCATTTCTATTTGATTAACTCGTTAAATCTTTAAATCAAAGATTTAACTTATAGCCTTCAAAACAATTTCATTTCAATTTGATTTAAACAAATCATCAATTTAAATCTATTAAAAATAAACAGATTTAATTCATAGCTTTCAAAAAGAATTCATTCATAACTTAGGAAAATCATTTCTCTATTCAATCTTGAAATTCCCCTAATTAAATGGAATCTCAGTTCTTATCTAAAAGTGTTTATCATTTGAAAACAACAGTTTTCATTTTGGAAATCTGATTCATTTAAACGAGTTGAAATCCTTGGGTTAAATTCAAATTCCTAAAACCATACCTTTAAAATGGTTTAAATTCATACATATTTATAATATCTTTAACCATAATTTCCAATCATTGAATTCAATTCCAAATATCGAATTCAAATTCAAATTGAATTATTTAAATTGGAGATTTTACCGAGTTATTCAAAATAGCTTTTATCTGTGAAAACCTTTTTCAAAAGCTTTACCGTTAACCCAAATCCATTTTCAAAATCAATTTGAAATTAAAACTTTAATTTCAAAAACATTAAATTTAAATTATCTATGACTTAACCGATTTCCTCGTGAAATCCATATTTGTGTGTGTATGGTGTAGTCCAGGGGTTTAACACAAAAGCGCAACATAATTCAATCATCACAGATTAAAAACACATAAATATAATTGATAAGCGATATAAACTATAACGCTTATCGTCCATTCACAGATTCACAGATAATATATAGATGTAAATAAATATACACAACTCAAAACAAAGCATCACATATCAGGGGTATCAAACAAATAATTATTCAGCCAAGTCCAAATATTCACAAATGAATTTATTAATCAAAAAATTAATTGAAATCGGATGTATCAATTATTAATCTGGGTTAATTATCATAATTTAATTACAAATTATTTGAAATAAATTCCCTTTCACAATTTATTTGTTAACCCTTAATTATTAACTATCATTCTTAATTAATGAATCAATTAATCTTTAATTATTGAATCAAATGTATTTATATATTTTTAATTTACCTTAGTTAATAACCTTTATTCACAATTAAAATTTCTTTAATTGTTTGCTAAAGAAATTCACTCACATTGATAATTATTGATTTTAAATTGAATGACCATCGAAACATATAAATTAATTCTAATTTTTTTTTAGTTAATTAAGTACCTAATAATAACTAAATTAATTCTTTATTTATTAACTGATTTATTTTCAAAAAAATTAATTCTCCTAACTTATCTAATCTTATCAAATCAAAAATCTTTAATTTACAAATTAATCAACTTAATAAATCTTTAAAACTGTAATTAACTATTTTTTAATTATAAATTAATTAACTTATTAATTTTTATTAATTACTGCTTAATTACTCACTTAATTGATTATTTCTTGATTATAAATTAATAATCTTAATTATTAATTAATAAAACTTAATTACCCATTTATTTATCACTAATTACTTAATAAATCATTAATTACCAATTAATAAATCATTAATCCTCAATTAATCAATTAATCAACCACTATTAATTTATTTATTAACATCAAGTAGTTAATTGAAAATTCTTAAGTTCAATTTGGTTAAACACAAAATTGATAATATCAATCTTTAATTTCGAATTCATTTAACCTCAAATACTTAGTTAATTATACTTTTAAATAAATTTACATTCTTAATCATCTTTCAATTTAAATTAATTAATTTGTAAAACCTTTCTTAATAAATTTAAAACAAGTTTTTAGCTTGTTTAATTTCCATTACAATTCACTTCCATTTTTGAATTCAACTAATTTGATACACTTCATTTCTTTGAAATTATTAAGCCAAAATGAATTTAAAACTTATGTCATATACAAACTAATTTCCAATTAACACTTGAATTTTATTTACTTTTCGACTTAACCTCGGTTTTTAAAACCTTGTTTTAAAACTTGAATTTGTTCAAAATTTTCAAAAGCAAGAAACAGTTCCAGGAAAACTCTGTAACCACTTCTCCTTTCAACTCAACAACAATGCTCTTCCCAGGCAAATGAATACTCAGGCAACACCATATCCAGGCAACCCAAGCTTGTGCACGTGCACATCGCCGTTGGCCATCTTCCGGCCCCACCGCGACGTCAAGCATATCGACCATCCTCCCCCGAGCACGTTCTGATCCCTCGAACTTCACTGTTGCCTCAAAATCGAAATCGAGGCAAAATCCCAAACCTGGAAACGAAAGTACCCACCACCATCCAAACCTGGCAGCGCCTCGTTCGCCACGCCCCGACCATTAGCCAGCCTACAACCTCGGCCATCGATTCGTCGACACCCCCTCTACCATCCTTTAGAAGCACGCTGAACTCGATCGTACGTCAACGATAAGCGAGTCCAAAAATCCTGGGTCGTTACATATATTCACTTCCAAAAATCATAATACTTTCAAAGTTATAACTCTTTCGAAACCAAAATACTTGAAATCATTACACTTTGAAAATCATAACATTCTGAAATCATACATTTGAAATCTTGAAACATTCATTTAATTCTTTACATTTTACAAATTTATTTCCAATTTAATTCAAAATTTCAAATTTCCAATTTAATTCAAATCAAACCATCAATTTCAATTCAATTCAGTTTTCTAACAAAACATTTCAAATCTTATAAATTTCAAATATAGATTTGATCTACAAAATAAGCTATCCAATTTTAATATGTTTCCAAACTTTAATATCCCACATTTCAAAATTAAACTTTATAATTCCATATATTCATATCTCAAATCTAATTTCATTATTATGTAGTTTTGAAATATTCATTTCAAAAATCCAATATTATTAAAATAAACTTAAATTACAATTAAACCAAATATCTTTTCATACAAATATAAACTTCAAATATTCCTTTATCAAATAAAGCAAAATCAAATATCATTCAACATTCACATTCTTTATTAAAATAAAGATCAAATCATTTCCAAACCATTTCAAAATCATTAAAATATTACATCCTTTCAAAACTTCATAATCAAATCATTATTTGAATTCAAATCCAAATATTCAAAGTTAAATATCATTTAAAAATCAAATATGTCATTCATTTATTATTTCAAACATCATTACCAAAAATACATTCCAAAATTCCATTCAAAAATTCATTTATTATATTACATTTCATTCCGTTTAACACATAACCAAGTAAACTTTATTTAAATTCAAATTCAATTTAAATTCCTTAAAAAATTCAAATTTAAATATTCAAAACTTCTAAAATTTCACAGATAATCCATTTCAAAAGTTAAATTATTTAACACTTAAAAATATAGCCCAAACAGTGTTAAAATCTATAACATTTCAAAACATTGTCAAATTATAGTAATGAAAGCTTTATATAGTGCTATCGTAGCTTATAGTTTCCAAAATGGTCAAGAATAACAGCATTTATAAATGCCGTAATAGATATTTAATTATTTCAAGCATTGTTAGATTCAAAACAACGGCATTTAAAAATGCTGTCAAAAGACTACAGCATTTTGAAAATGCTATAAAATTCCATATTTCATTTTAGCTTTTCAAAAGTAATAATAAAAATCCAAATTTATTATTATAACTTGAAAATCATATTTCTAGACTTCAAAATTTCACATTTAAAATCATTTTAACATATGATTTAACACAATAAAATTTTAAGATCAAATATTTCAATTTAAAAACTCCATTCATTTATTAAGTCAAAATTCACTGTTTATTAATTTATAAATTTAATAAAACTTAACATTTTACTTCAAATATCATTTCAAAACTTTAAATTCAATTTCCATTATTTATTTACATCTTAAAATAAAATTTAAAGTCAAACGTCACATTTACTCCAAATTTACATACTTGAATTCACTTAAATTCACAATTTCAAGATTTAATATTTAACTTTCTTAAAACCATAATATATATTTTAAATCAAAATTTCATACTTTTGAAAATACATATATAAAAAATCATTTAAAAATATACCACGGGGTCTGTATATAATTTTCTAACCTATGTCAAGTGATACGGATATATATCATTTCAATCCGTAATTTACAAAGAAAACTGGGTTTTATCATTTCAAACCCGCAATCCCAAGCCAAATAAAATACAATGAAAATCTCTCAGGCCTATCATTTCAGCCCATAACGATTTTTTCCTATTCTAAAGTCCGTTCGGGTATGTATCGTTTCAACCCATAATGATTCTATTCTAACAGGGAACTTGCAGTGTGAATATATGCATAAACAATATAAACAATGTCAATGTCACAATATAATGTCATATATCAGATGTCAGGTTATAATTAACAGTTTTAACATGGTAACAACATGGCATAGCATATCATATAATCATCATTAACTTGCATAAACATTTTATATTACTAAACACTTGTCATCTATTCACTATTTCATAAGTATAAATGTCAGAGTAAGAAAGACTCACCTTTTCAAGCTGAAGACCACTACGACACACAAACATGATTCCAAGGGCAAGACAAGCACGATAATGGATTCAAATAAGTGGAGAGAGCCTAGATGATCATCTTGTAACAATCCAATAAACACAAACAAGACAATGCAACACATGAATATACAACACAAAACAATATTGAACAAGTTGAAATACAAAGCAATAAAGAGCAAAGTGACTTGACCTTCCTTATCACTCAAATGCATAGCCTAAGTGGAGCATACATTCAGCCATGATCAGGTTTAGCTCGGGTATGGCATCCATAAAGCACGGCTAGAAGGAATATAAAAGGTAGGGTTTGCAACATGAAGCATATCAATGGACAAGGCAAAATAGGTGAAGTTTTTGGTGCATTTTGGTTCGGCTATGACCCCATATAGGCTCGACCATGGGGTCTTCATGTTAGTTCAGATCTGGATAGCAGTGAAAGGGGCAGCCAAACGTGAAGTAGATGAAGATGGTGGTGGCTAAGGGGTGGCCAAAAGCAACTATGAAGGCAATAGTGGAGTACAGGCTTGGCTAGCATTGTTTTGTTGAAGTGCTTTGCAAATTTGAGGTGGTGGCTTCATCTAATGGTCATGGCCAGAGGTGGTGGTCAGAGGAGAGGGGTTGGTGCTGCTGTAGATGGTGAAGAGTATGGTGGTGATGGTGGGTGGTAGGGGCCAAGCAAAGTTGAAGAGAGATCTTGGCAAAACAATGAAAATAGGAAGGAAAAGTAGAAGAAGACCATGAACTTTGCCATTTTTTTTCTCAAATTGAAATGCCTTGAGTTTAAGTGAAGAATGATGTTTTCTCACGTGAATTTTGAAGGGAGATACGCGGCTAAGCAAGAAAATGTACGGCTAAAAGAAAGAAGAGGAAAAGGCAAAAGCAAATGAAAAGACAAAGATATGAAAAGACTAGAAAATGAAAGGACTTTGCCTCTTTGTTTTCTATTTTCTTTTTAAATTTCAAATACATGTAAAATATGTATAAATACAGATAAAATACGAAAATATAGTAAATAAACAAAAATAAATAAATAAATATTAATTAAATATAATTAAATTAAGAAAATAACAAAGAAAATGTAAATTAGGCTTGAAAATTTGAAAATAAATGAAATGAACTTTGGAAAAATTTTATGTACATGAAAAATATTTATAAATAAAGATAAAAACATAAAAATATGATGCATACATAAAATGAATAAATAAATTTTAATTAAATATAATTTAAATAAAGAAAATAACAGAAAAATGGAAACTAGGCTTTAAAAATAGAAAATAAATTCAGTAAGTTTTGGAAAAATTCAAACATCACTTTAAAAATATTTAAAAGGTAGGAATATATGTAACATAGCGTATAATACAATTTAGAATAAGATATGATGATTAAAAAGATTATTTATATAATTTAAAATAAACAATTTTGTTAAATACAGCAAATTTCACACAATAGTTAAAAAGGCATAACTTTCACATTATAAATCAGATTTCAACGAAACGAAAAATAGCGTTCTTAAAATTTTATTTACTTTCATAATGTAATATAAAATTCAAATTTTCAAACTTTCAAATTTTAAATTTAAAAGTCAAAGTTTGACCATTTTGACCAAAATTCACTTTTCTGGAAATATTCAATTTATGCATGATTGAAATTCTAATCCACATCAAAATCAACATTCATATTTCAATTAACAAAATATATTCATTTTAATAAATAAAATAAAGTTTTTGAATTAGGAATTTAAATTAAAATAATTAAAATATACAATTACAATAATCAGAAAATACAGGGTTGTTACAAGATTAAAGCAAGAGAATTCGGTGAGTTAAATGATGTTAGAATCATGTATATATACTTGTAGAAGAGATGCATATGTTGTCAAAGGTTGCAAACAAGAGATGCTTCCATTTACATTGATGAAAAATTGCAACTCTTGGGTGGAAGAAGGTGTCTTTTCAGAGAAAATTCGCAGTTCAAATTCAGTCGACTGAGCAGGGAATTCAGTCAACTGAAAATATGAAGTAAAATTTTCCGGACCAAATTCAGTCGCCTGTGCAGGGACATTCAGTCGACTGAAACTGTGCATGTGTATAAATTTTTTCTAGTTTTAGTCGACTGACTATTCCTGTTCAGTCGACTGAACTCATAAAACCTGCATAGTTAAAACTTAATTGAAAAATGAAGTTTATCAAATTTTTCTAGTGTTCGTGCAAGCTTCTTGAGGTTAGATTTTAACAATATATCTAGACTAATGACATATGTAAAAACATACTTTAAGTTTGTTTGGTCTTCATCTATCTTCATTTAGCATTTGCATATATTTCTCCCTTGTTTGTCAAAGCACATTGTCATTAATCAAAATCTTCGCGTATCAACATTGTTGTCTGCTCTTCATGTACATGCCGAGTCGTATTAACATCGTCTACATGTTGCATGTTGTAGTGTTCATTGTGAAGCCTGGTTTGCTGGTGAATCCCTTGACTTGTTGACATGTCCGGTATGTGCATTTGTGTGCTTCTAGTTAGAGTTGTACTTGCCTTTGAGTTTTTCTTGGAGTTCGGTAGCTTGTCTTCATTATGTGTTCATCTGGAAGTTTTGCATTGTTCTGATCTTTAACATTGCCTGACTTTTTAAATTGAGTCAGTGGTGGTTATACTTTGGAATTGATGCATTTCCTTGTGTGGTCAGTTCCACTTGCTGTTCTTTATCTTTAAGCCTGGGCAGTTTGGTTGTGCTGCACTGAGTTGTAGATCATCACTTTTGTACCGAGTTAAATTCATGTGAACGACTTGAACTTTAGTCGAGGCTTGATTTTTGAGTTTTTGCCATTTGCACCTGTGTTGAATCTAGCTTAAAGCTCGGGTTTGACCTTGTGCTCGTTTGTGATTTCACTTGAGTTGAACCCGACTTTGATTTGGGTTTGACCTTGTGCTCACTCGTCCCTGTAATTTTATCAAGTGTATATATCGGTGTGCATGGCTTGTGGCATGTACAGTGATACACTGTGCATGTCACAAGCTGTTCGTGTATGATGAATTCGAATTTAAATGATGACGAAAAAGCCAAATAACTGAGGCAAATATTATTTTCAAAATCCACATTTTATTTTATACAGTAAAAATATTTGCTTTTCAATTTTACTGCATCAATATTTATTTTTGCAGATTGCTCAGATGCTGGATTCACATTGGAATGAAGTTGAAGATAAATACGAGTGTGAGTAATATGTAGTGAGGTGCAATGTAAATGTGAATCGCGATGTAATCAAAATTTTATTGTAATTGAAGTTGTGTGTGTGTGTGTGTATAGTAAGAGCTTGAAATTTGTACTATACAAAAATTGTAATAAATATTTGTTTGAATAAAATATCCGTTTGAATTCAAATTATGTGTTATTTATTTTATTCATCAAATATTTATTTAATCTGTGAAAATAAAATAGCATATTAACAAATACATTTAAATGAATGTATATATGTTTATTATCATCAAACAAAAATCATATACTCGCATATTCAATAACTTCTCCTTATGATAGTCAAACATGCTTGATACGCAAAATCCTTTTTAATATTATCATTAGTGTATAGTATGGAAAATATTTCGAAAGTATAATATTAATCTTAGCCAGCATAGACATTTCGCACTTATGCCTACTATAGCTACCATGTTCAATAGCGGTTTACCGCCACATTCCATGGCAGGTTATACAACTAAAACCGTGCAGGGTGCGTATTATTTCTTTGGATTTCCAACAAATGGTCAGGCCAAGGAACTTCCAACTGCCACATGAGTATGCCTCTGGAGAGAAGCCCCGAGAACTTAAACGGATCTCTGCCAACACAAAACGGGTTACCTCTGTAACTCGATAACTACTACACGAGTATGCCATTCCCCGGTTGTTTGCGACCTTCATCCGAGGATCCTCAACCACAAAGCAACAACCACAAAGTATAATAAATTTGCAGCAACCACATAGGTTAAATATCTGGGCTCCATACCATGATACAACCCTTTCCTAGAAGGAAATAACATACCCTTAGTGTAACGACCCGGAATTTTCGAGCACTTAAAATCAGAATACTTAATTGATTTTAAATATTCAATAGAGTAATTTTAACTTGGATTACGAATATCACAATTTATTCAATAATTAAATTATTGAATTAAATAATTTGAAGTTGAGTAAAATGTTGAATTTGGAGTTTTAAGCCTGTTAAAAATAATTTGAAGGCTTATAAGATTTATATTGATAATACTGAAGAAAATAGAAGTGTTGAAATCAATTTAAAAATGGTTTGTTAAGTTTTGAAATTTTTATCGTTTATATTGAATTTAAAAATAGCCTTCTGAGGCACAGTCTTGGAATTTGACGAAACCAGTTCCATTGGGTCCGTAATATTGAATTATTATCGGATTTCAAATTGATCGGAGTTGTTGTGTGCTTGTACGTTAAGTAAACGCGTTGAAAATTAAATCGAAATTTAATATAAGAACTGGGTTCAAAAAGCTATCTTCTTCATACGATCGAACTAGGACTCGAAACCGTTTCCATTGCATTCGGAATAGGGATATAACACTAGAAACGCCTAGCAGCATGCCTCGATAGGATGTCAAATTTCGTGTTGCGTTTATCGACACGAGTTTAATTTAAATTAAATATATATATTTTTATATCTGGTTACTATCAGCCGCTTCCTTTCCTATCAGCTGCGATCCTATCATCTTTGAAAACACTGTAGCAAGCATTCTCCCTCACGCTTCCCTCTTTAATAATTACAGCTAAATCCTTCTTATTAAAATCATGCATCTTTCTTCTATTGATTTGGGACAAGCATCAGGGAAAAAATGAAATCAAAATCGAGATCTACCTAAAAATATGAATTCGTTCGTATAAACCTTCTTTCTTCTTCAATTAATCAAAATCCCCAGACCGAAGTTGGAAGTCGCTCGTGCGACTCCAACATCGTCGCTGCGGTGGTGGGCAGTTCTTGGTCGAGTGGCCTCGCGATGATTAGAGGGGAGATAGGTGGATGCATTCGTGCTTAGGGCATCGAAAGGGGCGACCGAGTTGCCATGGGTGGAATTGATCGGGGAAAGTCGATACTGCATTCGATGAAGTCGTGGAGGGATGTGGATGGAAGCGGCGATGGCTGTAAGGAATGGGTCGCGTTCACGGTCGTGAAGCGTGTGGTTTCCAGCGTGGTTCGGGAGGGGACTCCAATCGGAGATGGAGTCGAGAGCGCATGAAGGGTCCGGTGACAGAAGCTTCGGCGAAGCTAGGGTCGGGGATTCGAGCTGTAAGGTATTGTTTTGGGTAATTGATTTAATTTGGTTTCTGGATTTGGGTTGTTAACCTTGAAAATAACAATAACTGCACTAAGATAAGTGCAGTTTTTCCCATTATATATTCAAATACAGGAAGATATTACAGTATAGTATAAGCATGCGTGTCTTAATTTAATTTTATGTTTAGAATCCAGAAAAGATTTTATATATGAAGGAATTTTGAAAGAAATATATAGGAACCTTAAATAATTGAAAAGTTTTAAATAAGACTAGATTGTTGAATCGATATAAATTAAAATCTTTAAATATATTTAATTTTAAAGGAAGTAAAAATAAAATAAAATACATTTGCACATTTTTATTTACTAGTTTATTTTAAATAATATTTGGGAGATTAACTTATCTAATTTACTTTTGGAACTTAAAATTTAACTATTAAAAGAAAAATTAGTTTAAATAAATTTTGGGTTAATTAAATTAAATTTATCAAATGGAAATTAATTATTCGAAACGTACGAATATTTATAAAATCATTTAATATTTATTCAAGGTCCATATCTGAAAGAAAACAAGTCGGAATGGAAGTTGGTTGCAAAACAGGAATCAAAGGTGAGTTAATCTCACTCAGTTGAATTTTAATTTTAATTTAAATGGGTAAATTTAAATAATTGGTTGAATGGTTGAATTGATTGATGTATTATATTATAGTATATATTACATCTTGGAATGATTGATTTCCCGCATTATATAGCGGATGAGACCCTATGCGCCGCATAATAGCTGATGATTTATATTAGTCCCAAATACCACGATATTCCATCTCGAAGTGGAATTGGTATTTATGTCGTGCTAACGTCTGTGGATGCAGGGAAAACTGGTTGGAAGGATCCAACTGGGTCCCTCAACATTTATTTAAATTATTTAATATTCTCTGTTGTGATTATTTGATATTCCGTGATGAATTATATTGGAATATTGAATGCTATGGTTTGATTGAAAATATTTGGGTATAAAGGAGTTACCAAAAATATATAAATTGGATTTTGGAAAGAAAATAAAAGAAGTGAATTAGTAAGCGAAATTATTATAGAAAATTTGAATAAATTAAAAATGAATCGAAAAGAAATGGAAGTGATAT
Source organism: Allium cepa (assembly GCA_030765085.1). NCBI lineage: Eukaryota > Viridiplantae > Streptophyta > Magnoliopsida > Asparagales > Amaryllidaceae > Allium > Allium cepa. Next base: position 624,133,523 of record CM060942.1, read on the forward strand.
TAAAATACTAATAAATAACGTCGAGTATGAAAAGAGAAAAAAAGATTTTGAATAAACAAATATTAATGAATTGTAAAAAATTAAGTGATATTATTTTAAAGGAATAAAGAAATATTTAAAAATTTAAAGTTTAAATTTATTTAAATGGATTAAGAAGTAATTTGAGAAATCTAAAATTGATATTTTCAGTTAAAAGTATTTTAAATCATAATTAAGGAATAAAATTTGAAATTAATGGATTTGGAATAAAAGGGAGTAAATTGAAAATCAATTTCGAAATTGATTCGAGTGTTTGAATTGGAAATTTGAAGGAGAATGTGAAGAGAAGTATATTTCTCTAGATAGCTAGGTACGTTTTCAAAGTAAATTTTTAAATATAAGATAAAAGTTTAACGCTGTTTTAAAAAGCATGTTTTAGAAAATTTATTATTTCTAAATGTTAAAATTCTAAAGTAAGTATTTTTTTAATCTATTATCGTAATAATTATTTAAAAGATGATTTGGTATTTTGTTTAAAGAAGAAAATCTAGTTTATATTTATAAAGCGACCTTATTTTATTTATTTCTAAAGTATTATTTTAAATTAAGTACTAAAATAACTTTTATAAATTTAAATGATAAACATATTTTACAATAAAGTGTTTTTAAATTATTTTAAAAATCTAAGTCTGGTGCTTGGTGATCTTAGAGGAAATAGAATATATTTGGGAAATTTATTCTGAAAAGGAAGATGGTTTGAAACTGTTTTCAAAGGTTGAGTGTGGAAATATATCTTGCGAAGATATTTTGAGATAAATAAATAATTTGGGGAATTATTTATTGTTTGATGGTTGATGTGAATATTAATTGATAATTAAATAACCGACTATCAATATTGGCCAAATGCGCTGATCGTTTCGAAGAGTCCGGGATCGGGATTTATTTCTGAAAACCACTTTGATCCGGTTTGTACGTTTTCGTGGAAAACGAGTTTAGATTCATAGCTGGAACAGTGAAGTGCAAGGGCTAGTCGCTACTAATCCTGAGGATATTTCCAAAATGGATGTAGGAGGAATAGTGCTTTCGGTTCCGTTCAAATTTGGGACGGACTTGTATGGATGAATGCTTTCGGGACATCATCAGGTGGACGATGGGCATTCTAAGGGATATGTTCTAAAAGGTAACGCTTAGCCTCAAGCCTCATCAACCGGGAATGACTGAAAATCCGGGGTTATGCAACATGGCTAGGTGGGTAGCACCCATTCAGGGTAAGGTCATCCCTGTCTAGATGTCCCTTTTTACTTCAGCTTAGTGGTGCGGTTGCTGATCCCAACCGTGGGGTGATCTCACTCTGGATTATCCAGTAAGGGGTAGTCTCAGTCTTGTGTTGTAGGGGAGTTAGGGTGGCTCCTCGGTACTATGATCTAGGCCACGTACCGTGACAGGTGGTACCCCAGTGCCTAGTCATTAGTTGGAAATCCATTCTCTCTACGTGCCTTTTACGAGTTTTGTTTGTATTACCCACTCTGTGGCTAGTAGCTGGAATTTAATCATGTAACAATTTCAGCTATTTTAATAAGTATTTGTATATAGACCCTATTATAATATCATAGGATTTTAATAAGAAATGTTTTAGCTATCGTAAGGTAAAAATCCAACATGTTTATTTGTGGCGTGGTCTTACGAGATGCTTTTGTTTTCAAAAGGATTTTGAAACTTTAATAATCAATTTGAGTGTGATTTATCACGTTGGTTTTCCAGACTGACTCGGGTGTTATTTATCTATAATGCTCGGGTCAGATCGAGTATTATAGAATACAAGATATGATGCTGTGGAGCTCAGGAGACGAGCTGGATGACGATGCCTATTTTCGTACTTGTTTTATATATATTCCGCTGTGTTTAGTAGTTGTGTATCGGGTTGTATGTTATTGATGTTGTTGAACTCTAGTGATGTACTCTCATGATGTTTTATGTATAATATATATATATATATATATATATATATATATATTTGTTTTTGTGTAAAGACCATTTATTATATATTATATTTTATTCCACTACGATGGTTAGAATATGATGTTGTTTTATATTTTCTTTTCTAACTCTTCGTCTTTAACCAAAATGGTTCGTATTTCTGTGCAACTTGAGTTGATTTATATAGAATAGTGTCGGCTAAAAGGGTACCAATTTGCAGGTCGTTACCCTCAGGTGCCGTTACTCACAAATAACCTTGCCACATCCTTCCTGTTTCGACCATTTCCGGGGTGTGAGGTCCGACGAAGTCTCGTCCCTAAAGCTACACTTTTTCACAAAGCCATGCTTCGATAAACAAATGATCAGCAGCACTTCGTATGCAACATTACCAAATTGGGAATGTATCACTAGTAACCATCAACTACATAACCTCTGAGCTCGTACGTCTCAGAGAAGGGTGTTAAGCTAAGAGAATAAATTCTACGCCACCAACATAAATGTATTTGATAGAAACCAGCTTTACATCTCAAAGTGTAACGTCAGACATACATCCATACAAGTCTGTTTCGAGGTCGAACGGAACCAAAGGCACTTCAAAGAAGCCCTTGCAAATCCGGATATTCACTAACCACGTCCGTAATCATCATCACAAAGGGTGATAAAATCTCTATACCGGAGCAACCCGGTGCAGAGACATTCGACAGGTAATCCTTTCAATTTTGAAAATACCTAGTCTTAAACACCGTCTTCAAATGCAATCCCATTTCGTCGATTCATTATTCAGAATGAGTTTTATGACACAAAGTCCTCTCCCGGCTAATTCGAATAACGAGCGCTTATTTTTAAAATAAGTGTTCATTCAAATTCAAATAATTCACAACAAATTTCCACTTTGATTTTTTAAACAAAAGATCCATCACAAAGATTCAATGTGGATTTTGGATAACCATGTGGAATCCGAACCCCGGCCGCATCGAAATTCAAATGCCATTTAAAGGTCAATATTGATAGTCGGTTATTCAAATATCAATCAACATTCACAACAATCATTGGATTTAAAATAATTTTTTTCCAATTATTATTTTCAAAATATCTTCGCAAGATATAATTTTTACACTTCAACCATTTGAAAACAAATTTCAAATCACTTTTCACCTTTCAATCTTTTGAAAACAAATTTCAAATCATTTTCCACATTTCAATTCTTTGAAAACAAATTTCAAACCACTTTCCTTACGCGGAATATATTCCCAAATTTTTAAGCATTTCCACTGAAAATCTGCCGAGTTCAAATACTTTAAAATAATTTAAATTACTTATCCAACATATATACTTGGAAATATTTAAAATAAAACTACTTTATAAACACTTTATTTAAAACATTAGTTATGAAATTTTATACTCATATCTTGTATAAATCTTAAGCCCAAAATAATTTTAAAATAAAATTATTAGATAGAGTATACTTTTGAATAATCATTTTCTAAATCAAATATCAATTAAAATTTTGAAATAATCATTTCTATAATTAACTAAATAAATCTTTACTTTAAATATTTAAAAACAATTCACAAAAATAATTCCTCTAACAATATCCTTTCAAATCAATTTCTATAATTTTTAATTTATACTTCAAAAGCTACTTTAAAAACATACTTGGCTTTCTAGGGAATACACACCTCCCATTTCAAAATGGAACATTTAAATCAATAAATAAATTCTTCTTGATTTATCTCAATTTACTCCAAATCTGCAAATTTCTTTTTCCACTCTAAAAATAAATCAATATTTATTTTTAAAATAAATTTCCCTTTCCTTTTTAAATTCCCATTGTGAATTTAAATTTTCCAAATATCTACTGATATACGATTTCCAATTTGATTTCAAGAAATCATTTCCAAACACCAAATCAATTTCGAAATTGATTTCCATTTTATTTTAAATACCAAATCAAATTCCATATTTATTTCAAACACCAAATCGATTTTCATTCAAACACCAAATCAATTTTCATATTGATTTCCCAAAGATTAATTTTTTTAAATACCAGATCAATTTTCAAATTGATTTTCAAATTTATTATCTTTTTTCCTTTAAAATAAATTCTTTATATCTCCCAAACTAATTAAAATCCATATTTTTAAATAAACTCTTCAACTTTTAAATAATATTATTTAAAATCGATTTATTAAAATCTTTTCCAGTATTTTGGAATTAATTCGATAAGTTTTCTAAAATAAAACTTTATCTATTTAAATTCCTTCCTTTAAATTCAACCAATTCTTAAAAATGAATTTACTTAGAGTTTCCTACTTTAATTTTCAAAAATCAAACTTTATTTATTTCTAGTATCCTACGATACCAAAAATATATTCAGCTAAACAATAGCCTTCAAGGATTTCAATCACAAATATAATCACACGAGATTATAAATAAAAAAACACATAGCATATAAACAAATTTAAAAATTTGAGGAATTCAATTGGATCCCTTCAACCTGTTACCATGCATCCACAGACGTTAGCACAACAATTAAATACCAATTCCACTTCGAGGTGGAATATCGCGGTATATGGGATTTATAAAATATCATCCGCTGCACATAGGGTTTCATCCGCTATATAATGCGGGAAATCAATCACTCTAAATACATATATAATACCAATTCCACTTCGAGGTGGAATATCGCGGTATATGGGTTTAATATAATATCACCCGCTATTATGCGACGCATAGGGTCTAATTCAATATAACTGATAATAATTTATCATCCAAGCACACAGTCAACAATTTTAAATTTAACTATTTAAAATCAAATCGAAAAATCCGATTGAGTGAGAAGATCTCACCTTTATTATGCATGCCATCCATTCTCCATTCTGGCTTGTTTTCTTTCAGATATTGACCTTGTATAACATTTAATGATTTAATTAATATTCGAACAAATCGAACAATCACTTATTATTAATTTATTTAATAGACTAATAATTTTATTCAACCAGATAATTTCCCTTTTTAAAACTTTCTGCATATGTATATTTATTTTATATAAAGAATATAGAATTTTCTTTACTAAAAAATTTCTAATACATACATATTTGTAAAAATATAAAAAATCTGGATTTTAAATATACCTATCTGTGTATATATATTTTTAAAAATTTATCTGCATATAAAAAAAAATTCTAAATAAAAAAATTTCCTGTTTTTGAATTGTGTATATATACATTTTTAAAGTAAACAGAACTGTTTTTTTCCTTCAAATTTACTTTACTGTAAAAAAAATTATGTCTTCTACATGCATAATTTTTTTTGAAAACTATATATAAAATGAAAATGAAAATAGCGACACCTTTACTGCCCCCTAGTGAAGACAGCGAACCGCCACCATGCTACTTGCGACAACCCCGAACTCGAGATGCCTCCGCTGTGACGAAGTCGCCACACGCACTTTGCTTCGAACACTGCTGCACCCTCGCGACGAGGTACCTGTCGATCTCAGTTTCCTTTGAGACACGAAGTCCTAATCTCGAGCACCCCAAAGTTGCACGCGCGATTATCCTCCTTGCCGTGCTCGACTACGTCTGCCGTCGGCCCTTCCATTTTAACGAGCGTGCGAATAGATTTGAACGCAACTCAAATTAACTTACGGCCGTTTTTTTCCTTAATCGACAGAGGCATACGATCTTCTTTGATTTTGAACTGTTATCGAGATGAAGATGGTGATTATTTTGCTTCGGTCGATACTCGATCTGAAGAGGATCGATCTACTTTTGGGTTTTGAATTTTTTTGTTGATTTTTGATGATTTTTTTATTAAACGAGGATCAACCATTCTTTTCTTTCGAATTGGGTTTTATTTTTCACCTTCATATTTTGTTTTTGAATGAGAAAATAACATTTTTGATAAACGACACGTGTTAAAATATGAGGGACGTGTGTAAAAATAAAATTGCCAAATGTTAGGTGGGGAGAAACGTATATGATTTGTCTTGTGAAAAAATATTAATTATATTTTAATTTAAATTTAAATTCAAACCGCTTCGATAAATGCAACTCAAAATCTCAATCTCCAATCGAGGTGTGCCGCCAGACGTCCATAAAGTTATATGCCTATTCCAAACGCAATGGAAAAGATTTCGGGTCCAAATTCGATCGTATGGAGAAGATAGCTTTTTGAATCCAACTATTAAATTAAATTTCGATAAAAATTTCAGCGTGTTTGCTCATCGTATTGCCACATGACAACTCCAAATGCTACGAAAATTAAAATCCGATAATAATATAATATTACAGATCCAATGGAACTTGTTTCATCGAATTCCGAGACTGTGCCTCAGAAGGCTATTTTTAAATATTGATTTAAAAGATAAAAAAATTCAAAACTTAAACAAATCATTTTCAAATCCAATTATGAATCTTCCATTAACTTCAGTATTATCGATATAAATTTTTTACGCCATCAAATTATTTTTAATCAGCTTAAAGTGAAGATTCAATATTTTACCCAAACTTCAACAAATTAAATTCAATAATTTAATTGCCAAATCCATAGTTATATCTGAAATTCGAGCTAAACCATCATTCAAATCTTTAAAATCAATTAAATATTTCAATTTCAATGTTCAAAATTCCCTGGTCGTCACATTCTTCCCCCTTAAAAGAATTTCGTCCAGAAATTACTAGTTAAGAAGAATGATCCTTAATCCATTCGCTATCTTTCCAAAACTAAATAGTTGTATCAACTTACCATACAAATCTTTTCATTAAAGACCATCATTTCAGCTAATTTTCCAAATCTTCCATAATTTCTAAACAATATTGTTTTCTTAACATTAAATAAATTTAAATTCAAACTTTAAACTTTCAAAATTTTCTAACTTCCTAAATTTTCGAAAAATTTCGCCAGTGTTTCCTTTGCGCGGCTAGCTCGGTACGACTACAAAATGCCACAATAGGCCCTCATATTTTAAAAGAAAACAAAAAGCCAAGTGGCTGGAAAAGAATATCATCAAATTTCATACTGAAATTTAAATACATACCTTTTCGAGCAATTCAAATTCATCTTCGAAATCAAAATCCCAATTCCATTTTTCTTTATGTCACCTGTATGCTATTTAACAACCATATCCAGTTTCTACATTCAAAAATCATTTTGCACATTCCATTATAAAAGTTCGAATACTTACTTCTTATACCATTTTTTCTTCACTATTGAAGTTATATATTCATTTTCATTCAATCTGACATTTTCAATTTCATTTGAATTCAATTTACACTTTCAATTCTATCCGGATTCATTCTACCTTCTGAATATTGAATTTCATCAACTCTCTTTCATTCACAACTGATTCATAACACTATTTTAAATTAGTTTCATTTACTAATTCATTATAAATTCCAATTCATTTTATCTCAAACCATTTTTTTGTTTCCACCTTTATTATCTTTAGTTCACTTCAAACTAATTTTACAACTTCATTTTATTTCCCACAATTCAAATTGATTTTCAATATTCAGTTTCAATTCCAGTTTTATTCTTTTATTCATTGCCAATTTATTTTCTCCTTCACCTTATTTAACAAATTTCAAATTCAATTTTTTCAAGCTTCTATTAGTTTTCTCACTTATTTTTTTCATGTTCACTTTAATTTAACTTAATTCTTTAAGTTAAATTCATTCTATCAAAATGCAAATTATATAAGTTATCAATTCATAACACTTTTAATAAATCTTGTAATAACCCGGATTTTTGGGCGTTAGATAATTGGATAATTATCTAATTTAACTATTGAAATTACTAATTTATAAATTGAACAAATAAAATGTGATAATCTCCTTTATTAATTATTTAAAAATTGGTAAAATGGTTATTTTCAAATAATAATAATAATGTGATGGTTTTTTAAATATAGTTATAAATAGATAAATAAATTTTAAATAGAATTATTTATTTCAAATTGAATATCGGTTTGTTTAATATATATAAATTTGTTTGAATTGATTTTTAATTTGATTTTAAATTGAGCTTGAACTTGAATTTGAATTTAAATTTGAAATTTTAAAGATATGTATATTAAAGATATTTTGGATTTAAAATTTTATCATATGTGATTTTATTTAGAATACGATAGGTTTTACATTATTTTCGTTAAAAGATTTTATAAAAGATATATTAAAATAGTATAATTATTTTTAAGAGTATAATTTGAATTTTTTATCGTTTTCTTTTCAATTGTGTATCGGTGAATAAAAAAGGTAGTTTAAATGTTAATACACTTAAGATATTTTTAAGTACAGAGCTAAATTTTAAATGTAATAAATATAAATATAAATATATATATTAAAAGATATATAACATATTAATACAACATAAAAGACACATGTAAACTAATTCTTCATGCTTTATAACATGTGTAAACAAATTATAAAATGTAATTACAAGTGTAAATAATTTCAACATGTGTCATCTTTATATTTTCGTTTTCTTTAAATTTTGAATAAATCACAAATTAATCTATATAAACATTGTCTCTTTCCTTCTTTTCCTAACTATCTAGAATTTTTGGGATCGAAAATTTTGGGTCATTACAAATCTTCGAGAGTTTTTCCATCTTTTCAAAACCATTTTTTAAATCAATTCAAATTATCCTTTGAATTTCCAAAACCAAACTCAGTTTGCAAACAACTTCCATTTAAAATAATTTGGTAGCAATATGTCTCTTGGAAACTCGAAAATAAACACCGATGACGTCACGATCATCATCAGAATTATTTTCCAACGATCGAAAAGAGTTTAGTGCTTTCATCCCTTCAAAATACTTCTCCAAAACCTTTGAAAACCATTTCCAAACTCCATGGGAATTTAATGTTTTCCAAATTTCAAAACTTTCAAACCATTTTAATTCTTTTCATAGCATTTCTCTGGAATTCTATTTCAAATTATAAATCACATTTGCATTTACAAATCCCTTATGTATATGGATTTTATTTTCTTAGCTCTTTGTTTATCATTCCAATTTCTTATTCAATAATTATAATAGTTTAATATTACCATTCCCTTAACAACCAAGCAACCATATATTATAATAATTTACGGAAAATTATTTCCTTCATATACGAAAATAGTTTGGGTAAAATTATTTCATTTACACTTATTTTAAAATAATATCGTGTCGAATTGTTCTATACGAGTGTTTAGAGATCCATATTGATAGAGTTGTACAAACTATACCGACCAGAATCCATATACCACTCAACAAACCAATCATCACAATATCAAATAAATTTTATATTCACTAACAAATACGCGCTCATAACTATTATTACACTCAAACTCATTATAGAGTACTACGGACTCTATCTCTAATGAGTAACACCTAATAGAGCCAGGGTTGTCGCTTAACCAAATGCTCTGATACCAAGATGTAACGACCAAATTTTTCGACGCCTAAAAGTCGACATCAATACGTCCACTGTATCAAATGCCGCACAATCGCATGCCAAACAACTGAACCGTTAGGGTTAAAGGAGAAGAAGATAGAAGAAGAAACAGAAAAAATAATTTACTTCAACAAATTCTTGCTTTCAAATCACTTTTCCCAAATAATCGCATGCCGCACAATTCTCGCTTTCAAATCACTTTTCCTTACGCGGAATATATTCCTAAATATTTATGCATTTCCACTGAAAATATGCCAAGTTCAAATATTTTAAAATAATTTAAATTACTTATCCAACATATATACTTGGAAATATTTAAAATAAAACTATTTTAAAAGACTTTATTTAAAAAATTAGTTATGAAATTTTATACACATATCTTGTATAAATTTCAAGCCCAAAATAATTTTAAAATAAAATTATTAGTAGAGTATACTTTTGAATAATCATTTTCTAAATCAAATATAAATTAAAATTTTGAAATAATCATTTCTATAATTAACTAAAAAATCTTTACTTTAAAGATTTAAAAATAATTCCTCCAACGATGTCCTTTCAAATCAGTTTCTAGAACTTTTAATTTATACTTCAAAAGCTACTTTGAAAACATACTCGGCTTTCCAGGGAAAACACACCTCCCATTTCAAAATGGACCATTTAAATCAATAAATAAATTTCTTGATTTATCTCAATTTATATTCCAAATCCACAAATTTCTTTCCACACTTTAAAAATAAATCAATATTTATTTTTAAAACAAATTTCCCTTCCCTTTTTAAATTCCCATTGTGAATTTCCAAATTGATTTCAAAAAATCATTTCTAAACACCAAGCCAATTTCCAAATTGATTTCCAATTTTATTTTAAATACCAAATCAAATTCCAAATTTATTTCTAAATTTATTTCAAACACCAAATCGATTATCATTCAAACACTAAATCAATTTTCATTGATTTCCCAAGATTTATTTTTTTAAACACCAAATCAATTTTCAAATTGATTTTCAAATTTATTAGTTTTTTTTCTTCAAAATAAATTCTTTTATGCCTCCCAGACTAATTAAAATCTGGATTTTTAAATAAACTCTTCAACTTTTAAACAATATTATTCAAAATCCATTTAATAAAATCTTTTTCCATATTTTGGAACTAATTTGATAAGTTTTTAAAAATTAAACTTTATCTATTTAAATTCCTTCCTTTAAATTCACCCAATTCTTAAAAATGAATTTACTTAGAATTTCCTACTTTAATTTCCAAAAATCAAAGATTAGTTATTTCTGGTATCCTACGATACCAAAAATATATTCGGCCAAACAATAGCCTTCAACGATTTTAATCACAAATATAATCAAACAGAGATTATAAACAAAACAACGTACAACATTTAAACAAATTCAAATATTTGAGGAATCCAGTTGGATCCCTCCAACCTGTTTCCCTGCATCACAGATGTTAGCACAACAATTAAATACCAATTCCATGTCGAGGTGGAATATTGCAGTATATGAGATTTATAAAATATCGTCCACTATTATGCGACGCATAAGGTCTCATCCACTATATAATGCGGGAAATCAATCACTCCAAATACATATGTAATACCAATTCCACTTCGAGGTGGAATATCACGGTATATGGATTTAATATAATATCACCCGCTATTATGCGGTGCATAGGATCTAATTCAATATAACTGATAATAATTTATCATCCAAGCACACAATCAACAATTTTAAATTTAACTATTTAAAATCAAATCAGAAAATCCGATTGAGTGAGAAGATCTCACCTTTATTATGCATGCAATCCATTCACCATTCCGGCTTGTTTTCTTTCAGATATTGACCTTGTATAACATTTAATGACTTAATTAATAATCGAACAAATCGAACAATCACTTATTATTAATTTATCTAATAGACTAACTATTTTATTCAGACTAATAATTTCCCATTTTAAAACCTTCTATATATGTATATTTATTTTATATAAACAATATATAATTTTCTTTACTGAAAAATTTCTAATACATACATATTTGTAAAAATATAAAAACTCTGGATTTTAAATATACCTATGTGTATATATATATTTTTAATAATCTTTCTGCATATATAAAAAAAATTCTAAATAAAATAATTTCCTGTTTTTGAATTGTCTATAATTTTTTTAAAGTAAACATAACTGTTTTTTCCTTTAAATTTACTTTACTGTAAAAAAAATTATGTCTTCTACATGCATAATTTTTTTTTGAAAACTATATATAAAATAAAAATGAAAATAGCGATATCTTTACTGCCTCCTAGTGAAGATAGCGAACCTCCACCACGCTACTCGCGACAACCCCGAACTCGGGATGACGGCGCCATGACGAAGCCGCCACATGCGCTTTGCTTCGAACGCTGCTGCACCCTCGCGACGACGTACCTATCAACCTTAGTTTCCTCTGAGATACGAAGACCTAATCTTGAGCTCCCCAAAGTTGCACGCGCGATTATTCTTCATGCCGTGCTTGACAACGTCTGCCATCGCCCTCCCATTTGAGCGAGCGCGCAGTTCGAATAGATTTGAACGCAACTCGAATTAACTTACGACCATTTTTTTCCTTCATCGACAGAGGCATACGATCTTCTTTGATTTTGAATTGTTATCGAGATGAAGAAGGTGATTATTTTGCTTCAACCGATATTCGATCTGAAGAGGATCAATCTTCGTTTGGGTTTCGAATTGTTTTGTTGATTTTTGATGATTTTTTTATTAAACAAGGATTGGCCATTCTTTCTTCTGAATTGGGTTTTATTTTTCACCTTCATATTATGTTTTTGAACGAGAAAATAACATTTTTGATAAACGACATGTGTTAAAATATAAGGGACGCATGTAAAAAGTAATTATATTTGAATTTAAATTTAAATTCAAATTGCTTCGATAAACGCAACTCAAAATCTCAATCTCCAATCGAGGCGTGCCACCAGGCATTATAATGTTATATGCCTATTTCGAACACAACGGAAAAGGTTCTGGGTCCAAATTCGATCGTATGGAGAAGATAGCTATTTGAATCCAACTATTAAATTAAATTTCAATAAAAATTTCAGCGCATTTGCTCACCATACGGCCACATGACAACTCCAAATGCTAAGAAAATTAAAATCCAATAATAATACAATATTGCAGATATGATGGAATAGGTTTCGTCGAATTCCGAGACTGTGCCTCGAAAGGCTATTATTAAATATAGATTTTAATGATAAAAAATTCAAAACTTGAACAAATCATTTTCAAATCCAATTCTAAAGCTTCCACTAACTTTAGTATTATTGATATAAATTTTCTAAGCCATCAAATTATTTTTAATCAGCTTAAAAATCAAGATTCGATATTTTACCCAAACTTCAGTAAATTAAATTCAATAATTTAATTGGTAAATTCATAGTTATATCTGAAATTCGAGCTAAACCATCATTCAAATCATTAAAGTCAATTAAAACGGGTCGTCACAGTGGATGTAACTTAAGGCACAATTAGGATGATGAAAGTGAATGGTCACTTCTGCTTTATGAAGAGATATTGAACCAACAATTGTATAAATAGTAATAGATACTTAACATGGAATGAGATATATGATTTCTATTCTAAATGTATTTTCATATAGAAAATTGTTTTATATAACATTTATTTCTTAGAGTTTAAGATATTTTATCTGAAAGCTCTCAACTTTAAGCTAGTTATGGTAAATGAAATAAATAGCCCATACTAAATGGTTGAATAGAGCTTCTTATTTCATATTATATTACAATAATGGCGGAAATAGTGGGAGCATAACATATAACACTTTTTGAAAATCGTATCAAGTTACGAAACTTTTTTCGTGTATATATCAAATATTATTTATGAAATAATTGCTATTTTTTGTATTCATACATAGTTCTATAATGAATATTTGGATATTCATCACAAAATAGAACTATAATAGTGGTATTTGTTTTCATAACCAAAGCAATGCATTGAAAATGCAAAAGCATCTAAAATTTTAGAATTGTTATAGAATTATGGAATAAGCCATAGTTTTGAGAAATATTTCTTTAATCATATGAGTATGAATTATATTATAGTAGCGAATTATATCTCAAATGAAAAAGGGCAAAGCACCCATTCAATGGGAGCGCAAAAGAGTTTGTGAACTCTTTGGACTGATATAGAGAGATGTATGCAATTATGAGTCTAATAATACCATAAAGGTTCCATATAAATTATCACAAACATGAGATATGTATTTGATACACATGAAGTATATCTATGGTAAGCTCATAGAATATAGAATGAAAGCAAGTAATGTAATGCACAAAAGGAAACAAAATAAATTGATTTTATTAAATCGATAAGTGTATTGGATAGGGTTCCAAATATATCTTAAAATGAATAAAGATTCAATACCAAAAGTCACTCCTCCCTATGATACAAAATGATGTATCGATAAGGAGTAATTGGACTTTTTTGAGCCAAGAACAATTGATAATGATTGAAGTTGAGTTAACTTCTCTCTATAAGGCCATGTCCTTCTGTTTTAATGCATAAGGTTAAAATTAGTTTCATCTAATGCATAGCTTATGAAATCATACAAGGGTTCACAAGAAACCCCAACATATCCTAGGTCAAGGAGTGGACATGTTGTGTGAGTTGAAAAACTATACGTAATAATTATTCATGCAGGAACAAATGTGGATCACCTCAAAAGGATTTCAGGAATGAACATCATTGGATGGCCAATTTATGTTTTAAGCATAAATTTCATAAATTAAAACCAAATTAGTTTTATATATATGTAAGAAATTCATAAAATGTTTTATGAATACATATTCCGTTGCACTTGGAAACAATTGTTGTTTCGAGAAACATCAATCTTTGGAAAAAGAATTTCTTTTACAAATTATTGGTAGTAAAATGGATTTGGATACGATCCGAAATAAAAATAATTACGAGGAATGAAAAGAAATCAACCAAACTAAAAAGGACACAACACATTGTAATGCCTAATAAGTAATCTCGCATGCCAACGTGAAATTGTGAGTTTCTTATCAGTGTCGAGAGTAGATATTTCTCAGCTGTTAATTAAATCATTAAGAGTATTAACTATGTCATATGGTTGATGTGCAAATATGAAAGAAGTCCAAGTACAATACGAAAACATGATTTTGATAGTTGTACCCGAAAGGATACGATCCATCGGTCGCAAATGGTCCTCAAGGGAAAGACTAGTGTAGTTGAAATATAGTAAGCAACATTGATAAGAATAACATCACAAATTTCAATTGTTGAAATTAGCATAATGGAATCATTTTTAATGTGCTCAAGTTAATTTAGATTTTACTCACAAAATTATCAGTGATTGACTTTGTGTCTTGATACATATGTATTGAAACAGAAATTTCTATTTAATGATTTAGAGTATACTATTTTCACATAACAACCAAAATGCCTCAAAATTCATGGAAGCGATATTGAGTTTGTGGGTTTATGGATATGATCTAAGAATGGATACGAAAGAAACATTCAATAAGCATCAGAGTTAAACAAGTATTTTGATAAAAATATCAAATAGTTTGATTTTCAATCAAAATGCAGATGAAGTGCATGTCTATAAAAAAACACTTAAAAGGTACATAGATATTTCTACCTATAAGTAAACAACATATTGCTGATTACTGACGATGTACCAATGTTAAAATTAGTTTAGTTTAGTTATTTAACACTTGGTATTAGGTTTGTAAATAATACCTTTTACAATAAGTATAAAGAATGTTGGGTCTTAAATGATATGCGCAGGCGCCATATTAAATGTTAGATATAGAGTATGTAAGATGGATTCCTTATACATTGGCAATAAGAATTATTATACATGATGTACTGTCTACAATACGTACCTAAATTATCAAATTGATGCATAAAGCAAATAACAAATCCAAATCAAGATTACTATATGGTAGTTAAGAATATTCTTGAGTTTTGGCGAAATACCATAGAATTGTTTATAGAAAACAAAAAGCTTCTTAAGATGAAGTATTCAGATCCGAACATCGTAAGTGATATCGAATATATCGAATATAATATGTCAATATATAATTCATATTCAAACCTTTATTAAACTTTAAGTTTGTTTCAAATAAAAGGTTGTGGTTGATTCAACAAAAAGGCTAAGCATATCACCTTAATTAACACAACAATAAAAGCAATATATAAATATAAATTCATAAATTGATAACTATATGTGATTGAATCCAAGTATTAAGAATACTGCATCATAGTTATATGATAGTAATGTGATGGAAAGAGATAACTAGAGTTGAAAAACATACTTTGAATAGTTCCTCATGATAAATGCATTTTATCAACATCGAGGAGAGTAAACTTGTAACGCACGCGGATTTTCGTTGCCGAAAAACCGAATAGTTATGGGTTTTAAAAAAAGAATTTAAGAAAAGAGAAGAGAAAAAGATAAGAAGGTAGAAGATAGAGAGAAAAGAGAAAACAGAAGATAGAAAATTTTAAAATAGAAGGAAAAGAGAATAGAACGGAAAAGAAAAATAGAAGAAAATAGGACGGAATAGAAAACAACAGAATCACATCAGAATCTCACAATTCGCAGCGGAACAACATATAATAGATAAATGAATAATCTTTAAACAAAGAACTATATCAGTTATTACATTTTATACATTTCATTTCATCATATCATCAGAGTGTACAACAACAACAAATAGTGCAGCGGAAAAAGAAATAGTATATATACTAGTACGCCATGCCATCCAACTTGCCTCCAGCAACTCCAGAATATCCAGAATATCCTGATAAACCTAACTCTTAACTGCCCGTGTGGAAAATTGGTGGGCACCCAGAGTTTAGGAAGGAAAACAATAAACTCCGAGTCAGTCATGAGACTGGTGTGAGAACTCAAAACAGTTTGTTTATCTTTAAAATCAAAATAGAGGAAGATTTTTAAATTCAATTCGCAATGCTTTTAAAAATGAGACTACCATAAGGCCTCCCACACACACACACATGCAAACGGAGAATCGGAGGAGATTTCTCCTTATGATAGCCAAAGATGCTTGATACGCATTAAAAGAACATTTCATATTATTATTAGTGCATAGTGTAGAGGAAAATCATTTCGAAAATAAAGATATAAATCTTAGCCAGCATAGACATTCCGCACTTATGCCTACTATAGCTACTATGTTCAATAGCAGGTTACCGCCACATTCCATAGCAGGTTATACAACTAAAACCGTACAAGTTTCGTATTGTTTCTTTGGATTTCCAACAAATGGTCAGGCCAAGGAACTTCCCATTGCCACATGGAAACGCCTCTGGCTGGACGTCCCCGAGAACTTACCCAGCTCTCTGCCAACACAAGGCCGGGTTACCTTTATCACTAGGTAACTACTACACGAATATGGCATCCCCCGGTCCCATTGGACCTTTTAACCGAGAGCTCGTCACCAACAACACCACATAGTAATAAAATATAGTGTTTCAACATGAGTAAATATCTGGGCTCCATACCATGATACCACCCTTTCCAGAAGGAAATGCACATACCCTAAAGGGAGCTACCCCTCATAACCTTGCCGCATCTTTCCTGTTTTGACCATTCACGGGGTGTGAGGCTCGACGAATTCACGTCCACAAAAACATACTTTATACAAAAGCCATGCTTTGGGTCAACAAATGATCAACACAATGATCACAAGGATAGACGATCAAATAAACGATCCTATCACAAATAATCAACACAATGATCATTTCAGCATCACTCAGCATATCACATTACCAAATTGGGAATATATCGCTGATAACTTCAACTATATAACCTCTGAGCTCGTACGTCTCAGAGGAGGGTGTTAAGCTAAAAGAATAAATTCTCCGCCACCAACAGAAATATATTTGAAAGAAATTGGCTTTATATCTCAACTTGTAATGTCAGACATACAATCCATACAAGTCTGTTCCGGGCTCGAACAAAACCGAAGGTACTTCTTACGAAGCCCTTGCAATCCGGGTATTCACAATCCCGATCGAATTTCCCATCACTTAAGGAATCTCTATACCAGGAGCTACCCAGTGCAGAGACAATCGATAGGTCATCCTATCGCTTTCGCAAATACTCGGTCTTCAACACCGATCTTCAAATGCAATTCACAACGACGTATCACATATTCGGAATGGGTTATACGACCCCATGGTCCTTTCCCGGTTAACCCGAATAGTGAGCGCTTATTTAAAAATAATTGTAGCATTCACATTCAAACAAATCACATCAAATACCCATTCAAAGGGAAATATTGATAGTCGGTTATTAAACTATCAATGGATATGCACACATCACCAGATTCCAAATAATTTTCCAAATTATTTACTTTCCAAAATATCTTCAGAAGATATAAAATTTCAACACTTCAAAAATAAATCAATATTTATTTTCAAACAATTTCCACTTTTCATTTATAAATTCCATAATGAATTTATATTTCAAAATATCCATGCATATACGATTTCAATTATCCATTTTAATTTATCTTCAAAAAGATAAATTCTAATTACTCACTTCATATTGGAAAACATTTCCATACTTATTATTCATAAGTAATTCACAAATTTTATTTATTTTCAACACTTAGAAAATATTCAATATACTTAAATCGAGATTAAGTATATATTTCATTCTTTAAGGAAATCATTCTCTTAAACATATTTATTTGGGCCAAAACGAATGTTGCGTAAAACATCGTTACAACAACCCAAAATCACTAGTATAGGGATTCGAAATTAAAATAGATATATAAATCCCAATACTATGCAAAACATTTCCTTTCGGAAATCATTTACTATAACAACAGTGTTACAGTCTACTATTTCTTTTTATTTCTCGAAAACGTCTATTTCAACAATGAATGTTGAAATCTATGGTTTCGAATCTTAACACAGTTTAAAACATCATTAGATTGTTTTAAGTTCTATTTGAAACATCACATTCAAAACAATTTCTTTAATATATTATTCACTATTCAAAACGTGAATATACTACGTTAACACATTTCATCATTTCTATATATTTCATTTTAAAGGATTATTCACTATTCAAAAATGTGAATATAACTCCATTATTAGGTTTCAACAATTTTCTTATCAAAATAAGTTATTTGCGAATTTATAAAACAACGTTTATAAATTCCATTTCTATTTATTTATAAAAACTTCCTTTTTATAAATTCCTTTATTAACCTATTCCATTTATAACTCAATTATAAACTAAAAGTTCATATTATAAGTTAAAGGCTTATAAAACGATTATTTTACAAAATCGTTCTTTTTAAGACTTTCCAAATTATAAATCTTATAACTTATAAGATCCATTCATTTAACCAATCTATTCTTCAAATAATTTCACCAAATTTATAAATCTTACTATTTATAAATTTCATTTGTAACTTCACAGTTTATAATTCTATAAATTTCATTTATTTATGAAATTCATTTTCACTTCATTCAACACTTATAAAAACTCGTTTTATAATGTCAATATTTCAATTTATAAATATCCATTTATAAATCTCTTAATATAAATCAATTTATATTATTCTTTAAAAACATCTTTAAATTCCTTTATAATTTCACCATTCTGATTTATAAAATAATCAAATTTTATAAATCTTATATTCAAACTTTTAATAATAAACTCAAAAATCCAGTTTAAACTATTTTATAAAATCATTGGTTCATATTTCTCAAAAATAAGCTTTTAACTATATTTCACAAAATCATAATTTTTATAACTTTAAAAATTATAACGTTTATTTATTTAAAACGGATCAATTCCAAAAATATAGTATATTCTCAAAAATCACTTTAAAATCATTTTAAAATCCCAAAATCTGGGTCCAATGATGCTACACACCAAATAGTCAATCACGACTACAACGATCCATCATATATCGATATGATAATCCATCAAATATCAAAATATCTGAAATCAAATAAAAACTGTTGAGGAATCCAGTTGGATCCCTCCAACCTGTTTTCCTGCATCCACAAACATTAGCACAATACCAATTTCGTTCCAGTACGAAATTATCGCGGTATATGTTCTTATTAAATATTATCCGCTTAATAACGGCGTAATAGGGTCTCATCCGCTAAAAAAATACGGGAAATCAACAACTGCAATATATACATATGCCAATATATATATATTGATATTATATATAATACCAATTTCACTGTTTATGAAATATTCGCGGTATATGTTTTTAATAAATAACATCCGCTTACTAACGGCGTATAATGTCTATTTTAACAATCAATAGATATCAATCAACATTCAAACATGCATTCAAATATTTTAAATCTAACTATTTAAAATAAAATCGAAACTGATTCGATTGAGTGAGAAGTTCTCACCTTGATTTTATTTCCGTTTTAGCGATTTATTTCGAATAAAATTAAACGTGCGTTTAATTTTACCCAAAATTCTCACTAACTCCAAACGACTCCAAACCAACTCCATCGCGTAGTGCTCGTCCATACGATTCCAACGCAACTGGTTTCGCGCGTTTTCGACCTCGTATGAAAAAGTTATTGATTTTTGAAGTTTACACGTATTTATATTAACAAATTACAACCTTAATTATAAAATTTATAACCTACAGCTAACACAAGCCACATGATCTCACTGCCATCAGATCTGGACCGTTCCCCTTCATCTCCTTCATCACGCGTCTTGGCTACAGGCAAAACACGAGGCCGAATCCACTATGGATATTAGGGTTTAATGTTGCACCATCAACACTCGCTTAAACTTCATCACGTTGCCACCACGAGATGCGCCTCCCCCATTGCCACCCACGCCCAGAAGAACTCAAAGCTCGGCCTCCCCAAAACATGGAAAACCGTGCTCAAACTGTAGGAGGACGCGCTCCTGTAGCTCCCCCTTCGATCGACCATAACCCATCATACCCGTATGGATTTAAAGATCTCATTGTGCTCTTCGATTTTGCTGTTGATCACTTCGCGTGAATGTCGACGGATTGTGAGTGATTGAGGGAGAAGCGTGGGTGTTTTCTGGCCGTTGTTTATGGGGGTGGCGGCTAGGGTTTGTTATTTCTTTTTTTTTTTTTTATAAATGAAGGGTTAGGGTGTATATTTATAGGAAAATCAAGCGTAAACACTATTCATTTCGGAAATTCCGAACTCCGATTTACGCGCCGTAACCAGCGTTTCTAGGGTTTACCCCGCGTTCCGGACACAATGGAACAGGTTTCGAAAGCTAATTCGGACATCTGTGCGAGTTATGGCTGAAAACGCTCAATTTAAATTAAACCGATTTAAATCGATTTCTAGGCGTTTTAATTCGTACAGGACAAACAGTAAATCCAATCGACTTGAAATTTGAAACCTTACAATAATATCACATTACGGATCTGATGAAACTGGTTTCGTCGAAATCCGAGACTTTTTGAAAAATGGCTATTTTGACTCGCCAAATTTAAATTAAAAACGATTCGATGCGTTTCGAGCTGCCACGATCAAACGATAACTCCGATTGACACGAAAATTGAAATCCGGTAATAACTAACTATTACGGATCCAATGAAACTGGTTTCGTTCAATTCTGAGACTGTTCAAAAATTGGCTATTTTACAGTCGATTATTAAATATTAAAATATTCAATTTTCACAAATTAACTTTTAATTCGATTTTAAAAGTTCTAAAATATCGTTCTAACTCCCATATGATAAAATAAAATTTTACAAATCATTTTCAATCATATTTAACACTATTTTCAATTATTTCCATAATTTAACGTATTAAATTATCGATTTAATTATTCAATTAAATCCAAAAATTCAAATAAAAATTTATTTGACTTATAAATTCACTTTTTTAATATTTAAAATTAATTAAATATTCAAATTTTAATTTCTAAAAATTCTGGGTCGTTACAATCTTTCCCCCTTAAAAGAATTTCGTCCTCGAAATTATTAAGTAAGAAAAGTTATAGAATTTATTAACTTTCCATAAAATCCATAGTTAAACTTCTTATAATAACTTACTAAGTTTTCAAATCATACTTAGTTATCCTTTCAAAAATAACTACTATTATTTAACTTTCAATTCCAAAATCAAAGTTAAAGTTTTCAAAACTTTCCAATTTTCTCAAATTTTTTCTAACGCCTTAAATTTTCGGAAAAATTCGCCATAGTCTCCTTTGCGCGGCTCGATCCGAAAAAAAAATAATGACAGTATATATATCACAAATATACATCTCATCAAGTAATGAGGCATCCCGCAGGGAAAAAAGTATAAAAGTACGGTATGTAATCCGAGATATGTACCTTATATTTTATTAGCGAGCATATACGGCTAATATAGCGCGAAAGCGAGCTCCAAATGCGAAGCAAACGCGATCCGCACCTACTAAACACTCAACAAACAACATGAGAACATGCATATAGACAATAATCTCAATATACAACATATAGCAACATAACTATATATGCCAACATAGCAAATGTAGTAAAACAACAAATGCAAACATCAACCAACTAAATACTCATTCATATTCTCATTAATATTCAATGAATTGGTTTTCAAATTTAATCACATTTGATTCGTTTACATTGGATTTTTATCAACATTCATTCTCAATTCAATTAGTTATCACTTACTAATTCATATTCAAGTTGGTTCACTACCAAATCAAATTCACTTCTATTCAAATTTATTTACTTCTAATTTGAATTCAATTTCATAGCTTCCAATTTCATTAATACTTAATGAATTATATAAAATCAACTAACAACCATATATCAACCAATGTATATTAATTACAATCAAATTCCTTTGCTTATATTCATTCTCATTCAATTTATTCAACTTCCAATAACATTAGATTTTAATGAATCAACACTTATATCCATTATTTCATATCAATTTATTCACATTTAATTGATTAACATTCAAGTCATTCATTCAATTCAATTATAAAAGTTGAATTTCATTTATATAACTCAAGTTCATATTCATTTAATCCACTTGATTATTTACTTCGATACCAAAATCAATTCCATTCAACAACACTTAAGTTATATTCCATTTTATAAACATCACTTTTTATTTACAATTCACATTCATAAATATATTCATATAGTTTCACTTCTTATATATATAAGTTTATTTCACAATTGTAGATCACTTTAATTATAATTCAATTCTTATAATTCTTTTGCTTATACAATTATTCTTTTATTTAGATTATTCAAACAACCTAACAATCAACTTATATTTACTTTAATAATTCTGAAAAATTATTCCTTTATATATAAAATATAATCAAGGTAAAATTATTTCATTTACTCAATTCAAAACAATACTGTGTCGAATTGTTCTGTTCAAGTGTTTAGAGATCCCTATCAACAACGTTAATTACTCGTATTAACCAGAATCTATATACCACTCAACAAACCAATCATCACAATATAAAACGATTTCATATTCACTAACAAATACGCTCTCATAGCTATCATTACACTCAAATTCATTCTAGAGTACTGCTGACTCTATCTCTAATGAGGAATGCCCAACAGAACCATGGTTGTCGCTTAACCATAAGCTCTGATACCAAATGTAACGCACGCGGATTTTCGTTGCCGAAAAACCGAATAGTTATGGGTTTTAAAAAAAGAATTTAAGAAAAGAGAAGAGAAAAAGATAAGAAGGTAGAAGATAGAGAGAAAAGAGAAAACAGAAGATAGAAAATTTTAAAATAGAAGGAAAAGAGAATAGAACGGAAAAGAAAAATAGAAGAAAATAGGACGGAATAGAAAACAACAGAATCACATCAGAATCTCACAATTCGCAGCGGAACAACATATAATAGATAAATGAATAATCTTTAAACAAAGAACTATATCAGTTATTACATTTTATACATTTCATTTCATCATATCATCAGAGTGTACAACAACAACAAATAGTGCAGCGGAAAAAGAAATAGTATATATACTAGTACGCCATGCCATCCAACTTGCCTCCAGCAACTCCAGAATATCCAGAATATCCTGATAAACCTAACTCTTAACTGCCCGTGTGGAAAATTGGTGGGCACCCAGAGTTTAGGAAGGAAAACAATAAACTCCGAGTCAGTCATGAGACTGGTGTGAGAACTCAAAACAGTTTGTTTATCTTTAAAATCAAAATAGAGGAAGATTTTTAAATTCAATTCGCAATGCTTTTAAAAATGAGACTACCATAAGGCCTCCCACACACACACACATGCAAACGCAGAATCGGAGGAGATTTCTCCTTATGGTAGCCAAAGATGCTTGATACGCATTAAAAGAACATTTCATATTATTATTAGTGCATAGTGTAGAGGAAAATCATTTCGAAAATAAAGATATAAATCTTAGCCAGCATAGACATTCCGCACTTATGCCTACTATAGCTACTATGTTCAATAGCAGGTTACCGCCACATTCCATAGCAGGTTATACAACTAAAACCGTACAAGTTTCGTATTGTTTCTTTGGATTTCCAACAAATGGTCAGGCCAAGGAACTTCCCATTGCCACATGGAAACGCCTCTGGCTGGACGTCCCCGAGAACTTAACCAGCTCTCTGCCAACACAAGGCCGGGTTACCTTTATCACTAGGTAACTACTACACGAATATGGCATCCCCCGGTCCCATTGGACCTTTTAACCGAGCACTCGTCACCAACAACACCACACAGTAATAAAATATAGTGTTTCAACATGAGTAAATATCTGGGCTCCATACCATGATACCACCCTTTCCAGAAGGAAATGCACATACCCTAAAGGGAGCTACCCCTCATAACCTTGCCGCATCTTTCCTGTTTTGACGATTCACGGGGTGTGAAGCTCGACGAATTCACGTCCACAAAAACATACTTTATACAAAAGCCATGCTTTGGGTCAACAAATGATCAACACAATGATCACAAGGATAGACGATCAAATAAACGATCCTATCACAAATAATCAACACAATGATCATTTCAGCATCACTCAGCATATCACATTACCAAATTGGGAATATATCGCTGATAACTTCAACTATATAACCTCTGAGCTCGTACGTCTCAGAGAAGGGTGTTAAGCTAAAAGAATAAATTCTCCGCCACCAACAGAAATATATTTGAAAGAAATCAGCTTTATATCTCAACTTGTAATGTCAGACATACAATCCATACAAGTCTGTTCCGGGCTCGAACAAAACCGAAGGTACTTCTTACGAAGCCCTTGCAATCCGGGTATTCACAATCCCGATCGAATTTCCCATCACTTAAGGAATCTCTATACCAGGAGCTACCCAGTGCAGAGACAATCGATAGGTCATCCTATCGCTTTCGCAAATACTCGGTCTTCAACACCGATCTTCAAATGCAATTCACAACGACGTATCACATATTCGGAATGGGTTATACACCCCATGGTCCTTTCCCGGTTAACCCGAATAGTGAGCGCTTATTCAAAAATAAGTGTAGCATTCACATTCAAACAAATCACATCAAATACCCATTCAAAGGGAAATATTGATAGTCGGTTATTGAACTATCAATGGATATGCACACATCACCAGATTCCAAATAATTTTCCAAATTATTTACTTTCCAAAATATCTTCAGAAGATATAAAATTTCAACACTTCAAAAATAAATCAATATTTATTTTCAAACAATTTCCACTTTTCATTTATAAATTCCATAATGAATTTATATTTCAAAATATCCATGCATATACGATTTCAATTATCCATTTTAATTTATCTTCAAAAAGATAAATTCTAATTATTCACTTCATATTGGAAAACATTTCCATACTTATTATTCATAAGTAATTCACAAATTTTATTTATTTTCAACACTTAGAAAATATTCAATATACTTAAATCGAGATTAAGTATATATTTCATTCTTTAAGGAAATCATTCTCTTAAACATATTTATTTGGGCCAAAACGAATGGTGCGTAAAACATCGTTACAACAACCCAAAATCACTAGTATAGGGATTCGAAATTAAAATAGATATATAAATCCCAATACTATGCAAAACATTTCCTTTCGGAAATCATTTACTATAACAACAGTGTTACAGTCTACTATTTCCTTTTATTTCTCGAAAACATCTATTTCAACAATGAATGTTGAAATCTATGGTTTCGAATCTTAACACAGTTTAAAACATCATTAGATTGTTTTAAGTTCTATTTGAAACATCACATTCAAAACAATTTCTTTAACATATTATTCACTATTCAAAATGTGAATATACTACGTTAACACATTTCATCATTTCTATATATTTCATTTTAAAGGATTATTCACTATTCAAAAATGTGAATATAACTCCATTATTAGGTTTCAATAATTTTCTTATCAAAATAAGTTATTTGCGAATTTATAAAACAACGTTTATAAATTCCATTTCTATTTATTTATAAAAACTTCCTTTTTATAAATTCCTTTATTAACCTATTCCATTTATAACTCAATTATAAACTAAAAGTTCATATTATAAGTTAAAGGCTTATAAAACGATTATTTTACAAAATCGTTCTTTTTAAGACTTTCCAAATTATAAATCTTATAACTTATAAGATCCATTCATTTAACCAATCTATTCTTCAAATAATTTCACCAAATTTATAAATCTTACTATTTATAAATTTCATTTATAACTTCACAGTTTATAATTCTATAAATTTCATTTATTTATGAAATTCATTTTCACTTCATTCAACACTTATAAAAACTCGTTTTATAATGTCAATATTTCAATTTATAAATATCCATTTATAAATCTCTTAATATAAATCAATTTATATTATTCTTTAAAAACATCTTTAAATTCCTTTATAATTTCACCATTCTGATTTATAAAATAATCAAATTTTATAAATCTTATATTCAAACTTTTAATAATAAACTCAAAAATCCAGTTTAAACTATTTTATAAAATCATTGGTTCATATTTCTCAAAAATCAGCTTTTAACTATATTTCACAAAATCATAATTTTTATAACTTTAAAAATTATAACGTTTATTTATTTAAAACGGATCAATTCCAAAAATATAGTATATTCTCAAAAATCACTTTAAAATCATTTTAAAATCCCAAAATCTGGGTCCAATGATGCTACACACCAAATAGTCAATCACGACTACAACGATCCATCATATATCGATATAATAATCCATCAAATATCAAAATATCTAAAATCAAATAAAAACTGTTGAGGAATCCAGTTGGATCCCTCCAACCTGTTTTCCTGCATCCACAAACATTAGCACAATACCAATTTCGTTCCAGTACGAAATTATCGCGGTATATGTTCTTATTAAATATTATCCGCTTAATAACGGCGTAATAGGGTCTCATCCGCTAAAAAAATACGGGAAATCAACAATTGCAATATATACCTATGCCAATATATATATATATTGATATTATATATAATACCAATTTCACTGTTTATGAAATATTCGCGGTATATGTTTTTAATAAATAACATCCGCTTACTAACGGCGTATAATGTCTATTTTAACAATCAATAGATATCAATCAACATTCAAACATGCATTCAAATATTTTAAATCTAACTATTTGAAATAAAATCGAAACTGATTCGATTGAGTGAGAAGTTCTCACCTTGATTTTATTTCCGTTTTAGCGATTTATTTCGAATAAAATTAAACGTGCGTTTAATTTTACCCAAAATTCTCACTAACTCCAAACGACTCCAAACCAACTCCATCGCGTAGTGCTCGTCCATACGATTCCAACGCAACTGGTTTCGCGCGTTTTCGACCTCGTATGAAAAAGTTATTGATTTTTGAAGTTTACACGTATTTATATTAACAAATTACAACCTTAATTATAAAATTTATAACCTACAGCTAACACAAGCCACATGATCTCACTGCCATCAGATCTGGACCGTTCCCCTTCATCTCCTTCATCACGCGTCTTGGCTACAGGCAAAACACGAGGCCGAACCCACTATGGATATTAGGGTTTAATGTTGCACCATCAACACTCGCTTAAACTTCATCACGTTGCCACCACGAGATGCGCCTCCCCCATTGCCACCCACGCCCAGAAGAACTCAAAGCTCGGCCTCCCCAAAACATGGAAAACCGTGCTCAAACTGTAGGAGGACGCGCCCCTGTAGCTCCCCCTTCGATCGACCATAACCCATCATACCCGTATGGATTTAAAGATCTCATTGTGCTCTTCGATTTTGCTGTTGATCACTTCGCGTGAATGTCGACGGATTGTGAGTGATTGAGGGAGAAGCGTGGCTGTTTTCTGGCCGTTGTTTATGGGGGTGGCGGCTAGGGTTTGTTATTTCTTTTTTTTTTTATATAAATGAAGGGTTAGGGTGTATATTTATAGGAAAATCAAGCGTAAACACTATTCATTTCGGAAATTCCGAACTTCGATTTACGCGCCGTAACCAGTGTTTCTAGGGTTTACCCCGCGTTCCGGACACAATGGAACAGGTTTCGAAAGCTAATTCGGACATCTGTACGAGTTATGGCTGAAAACACTCAATTTAAATTAAACCGATTTAAATCGATTTCTAGGCGTTTTAATTCGTACAGGACAAACGGTAAATCCAATCGACTTGAAATTTGAAATCTTACAATAATATCACATTACGGATCCGATGAAACTGGTTTCGTCGAAATCCGAGACTTTTTGAAAACTGGCTA
This sequence comes from Allium cepa, assembly GCA_030765085.1. Classification (NCBI taxonomy): domain Eukaryota; kingdom Viridiplantae; phylum Streptophyta; class Magnoliopsida; order Asparagales; family Amaryllidaceae; genus Allium; species Allium cepa. Next base: position 624,161,728 of record CM060942.1, read on the forward strand.
TTTTGACTCGCCAAATTTAAATTAAAAACGATTCGATGCGTTTCGAGCTGCCACGATCAAACGATAACTCCGATTGACACGAAAATTGAAATCCGGTAATAACTAACTATTACGGATCCAATGAAACTGGTTTCGTTCAATTCTGAGACTGTTCAAAAATTGGCTATTTTACAGTCGATTATTAAATATTAAAATATTCAATTTTCACAAATTAACTTTTAATTCGATTTTAAAAGTTCTAAAATATCGTTCTAACTCCCATATGATAAAATAAAATTTTACAAATCATTTTCAATCATATTTAACCCTATTTTCAATTATTTCCATAATTTAACGTATTAAATTATCGATTTAATTATTCAATTAAATCCAAAAATTCAAATAAAAATTTATTTGACTTATAAATTCACTTTTTTAATATTTAAAATTAATTAAATATTCAAATTTTAATTTCTAAAAATTCTGGGTCGTTACAAAACTGATAGCATAAATAATTAAAAAAACATAGCAGATCCATTAACAAAGGGACTGGCTCGATCAATTCTTATCTATCTGATGAAAATGATGGGATAAAGATTAAATAATTGGCCCTAAGTGAACGTGGGAGGTTGGTTGAGTTAGGGGTGTGCCCAATGGGCAATTCTGGAATATAATGTAACTTATTAATTCTATGATAAAATCTCATTTGAAATAAAAGGTGCTTTTATTTCTATTATATACTTGATATAGTGTGTTATATTAGTTATTTATGTAATTTAAGTATATTTAACAAAATATCTATAAATGGTATGTTTTATGATAGTAGTTACAATGTGTTGTAATTATGAAGAATTTATTACAATAAATAAACATATCGTTTTAAATATTCCTAGTGAAGATGTATCCAGACCGGATATCAATACATCTTTTGATACTAGTGTACCTAACGCTCTTCAAATGTTGGGCATTGTATTGCTTATGGCTGTTGTGTAACAACCCGCATATTTATCGATTTTTATATTTAAATATTTTGTCGTTAATCGGATTTTGGTCCGAAGCTACTTTTTGCAAACGGTCAAATTAGGACTCGAGACCACTTCCATTGAGTTCGAAACGTCGTTTGCAATCTTCTAAGTATAAACATTGATATGTTTGGGGTTAGTGGAATTTCACCACTTTTTCACTCGAGCCTTTGGTTTGAACTTTTAGCCCATTAGGCCCAAGTTCCACCCCCCCTTCTTCTTCATTGCTTCATTTCATTTCCTAACACTAAAGCTTCAACAAAAATGGTGAATGGAATGAGAAATTAAAACTCCAAAGTCTTTGTTTTATTGCAACTCCAACATTCAACTCCAAATTCAAGAAGAAGACATCGGATTCAAGCTTGTGGTTGCTTCTCCATTTGCCTTCAAGCTTTGTTCTTCATTTTCATTGGGTTTTGGAGCAAAGGTGAGATTTTTATCTCACAAATCTAGTCTATAACTATATTGGACTGTTGGGAATGATTCCCTATCACTTTTGCATGCACATTTGCATTTGGTTTGGATTGGATTGGCAAAAAACTCCAATTTTTAGTGTTTTTGGTGAAAAACTGCTCTTAGGTCGTTCTGTCTTCATTAGGTCGCTCGGGGTGGAAAAGTCACGGCCTTCGTATTTGACTCACTCGGTTTTAGGTCGTAGGTCGCAAGCCTTTTAGGTCGTAGGTCGTATGGTCGTTAGGTCGCTCTGCTTTGACTCTGGTCATTTTTGCTCACTCGCAGTTAGGTCGCTCACGACCTAGGACTTAGGTCGCTCGCGAGTTAGTGGCTTAGGTCGTTGGGTCATATAACCCATTAAGTCGCGCTCCTTTAGGTCGCGCCTCTTTTAGGTCGCGCCTCTTTTAAATCGCCCTGCTTGTTTGAGTTAGGTCGCTCAACACACCGTGTCGCTAGGTCGCTCGACTCTGGACCTCATTAGCTCGCTCAACCGTCTACCTTTATAAGTCGTAGGTCGTCTCCGACCTTAAACCACTCGGCCGCATTAGGTCGCGTGTTGCACTAGGTCGTATGGCCTTAGGTCGTTAGGTCGTATGGCTTTAGGTCGCTAGGTCGTATGACCTTAGGTCGTTAGGTCGTTTGGCTTTTAGGCCGCTTCCACGCTAGGTCGTTCGACTCTTAGGTCGTAACACTTAGGTCGCTCTCCTCTTAAGTCGCTAGGTCGCGTGCCTTTAGGTCGCGTTTCTTTCTTAGGTCGCGTGTCTTTGTTAGGTCGCTGACCTTCTTAACTCGCATGACCTAACCCCTAGGTCGTTGGGCCTCGTTTCTTCTTAGGTCGCTGCTTCTTATAGGTCGCTCGGCTCCTTAATTTCTTTAGGTCGTTTGAATGTTAGGTCGCGAACCCATTTTAGGTCGCATGACCTATACCCTTTAGGTCGCTGGACCACTAGGTCGTGCCCCTTAGACCCCTAGGTTGCAACAGAACTTGCTGAGCTGATTTCCTTGGATTTTTATCACATCTTCGAATGTGACCTTTGTGATTGATTGTTTCTACAATCGCTTCTGTGATTTGTCACTTTATAATATAAAGGTTTCAATACTAGTAGTAAATATCAAAACTCTTTCAACAAAATGATTTCAACTCTATTTTTAATAACAAAGCTCTTTTCTTAAACCGTTTTCCAATCTATTAGTATATACAAGCCTTTACCTCACTCGGATGAGAAATCTAATTAAACGACTTAGTAAAACAAGTGGTATGAAACGCTTGCGTTCACTTCGTCGGTTAATTCTTGGACTTGTTCGATTGAACCTCTTGTGACAATTTTATTAGTGAAGATTTACAGTTTGTTCGTAAATATTTAAGTTAAGCAAGTGGTTATGGGACATGAAGCTAAACTTCTATATTTACTAGCTTAGTGTAATTGACACTTCTCGTTGATCTTGATGATCGCTTTATGAATTAGACTAGCAATTGCGCGATGTCTCTTTCATTGCAAGGTTAGGCTAGACACCACTTGTGTGATTCCACTCACACATACCTTTTTACTTTTTGGTTAGCCTTGACCTCATTCGGGTGACTCAGACTCATCCATATGGGGTAGCTCCCCATGGTCTTCGGACCGTCATGTGATAGGCCTCTTTCCCTTTTTATGATTTCTGGATTTCTTGTGTTGATTTCTGGAATTTATCTCTTTGACTTGTCATGAGTACAAGTTTAGGGTATGATGCCCTCTTTGGATCTTTGAGAAGGTTCTTGTGATATTGATTTATCTCTTATCGGTTGATCTCCTGTTGATCATTATTTGCATACTTATAGTAGTATGTCAGTATGGATATTTTATGTTTATGCCATATCTTTTATTTTATATCATGTCATCTGATATTTATAGCTAGACTGATCCGTTTATTATTTTCTTATAAATAATACTCGGGTCAGACCGAGATGTTACAGGTGCTACTGCTTGACTCCTCCCCCAGTGATTCACTACTCTGACTTTTGGCTACTTGTTTAGATTAGCAGCTTTTGTTGTTTACACTTGAGATATAGACTCATAGTTGTATTCTTTTGTATAGCACGCGTTGCTATTCTTTTGTATTATCGTGGATCTTTTTAGACCACTACTCTGATGTACACTTTTATGTGATATATATTCATATCTCTTTCCGCCTTTGTGATATGGATATCTGTGATGATTCGCATGTTATGCTTACTTCTATATTTGTTTCCGAAGATTATTTTATAGCCACCGTGTGATAAGAAATTACATGGATGGTCGCTCCTCAACAGCCTTATTCTCCGCGCTAGTTGACAGCACTACACCGTAGTGTTCTTGGCTAGCGTGGGTATTGAGGTGGGGCGTCACATGTTGGGTGCACCAAGAGATTACGTACTGATAGTTATTGGATAACTACGGAAAGACTCAATCAATAGTTTTATGTTGGTTAAAATTACTAAGGTCAAATAGAAAATATTAAAGTGACAATATTACACATTTCTCTCTACTTGAGAATACTATTGAACTTCAGTATGGACATCCCAATTTGATTACAATTAAATTGTGCTACGACATCTTTCAAACGGCTATAGTTGGGTCTTAGTTGAAGTATTGGAAGTGAAACACTATTCAATAGAGAATTTATCTCCCCAGTTATATACGGTTATTGTCATGGTGAATTCTAGTCAGCTCAAAGGCAACGTCTCTTGATAGAGCAGTTCGATTAATAATAATAATTATTATTAAACCAAGGACTTTGTATTTAGATTATAAAAGTTGATATGGACGATATTGAAATTTTGTCCGATACCAAATTCCATAAGTCCTAATGCAATATAGTTTTGATGAAGAGGATTGGTGTATATTATTGTCACTACCGAGGACCGCTTAAAATAGTAAAATTAGATTTTACTGAAATCGCACAAGCGATAAATTCGGTCAAACTATTACACCATTAAATAAAGTGATGTGCAAACGTTAATATTCAAATTGTTCGATATCAATCGCTGATTGAATTTACACCTAAAGTCATAGAACCATAATGTTGAATACTTTGAATACCACCCAATTTAATTAAATTATAATTATTGTAAATTAATAATATTTTTTGAAATATTAATTATAAAATTTTGTTTTTTATATTTGAATTAGTATTTAAAATAGTGCGTACATAAAAGTTATGTATATACGTATCAATATACGATATCGATGTGCATTTGATTTTGATTTGAAATGCAAATTTATTAATGTGGTTTGAAAGTAAAACCAGGCCCATTGCCTAGTGTATTAGTCGACTATAGGTTTGTGATTAAAGGGTTGATATTTTGGGTTTGAATTGGTGGAGAAAAGAAAGGACTTAAACCCCCCCCTTTCCTCTCTCTTTCTTTCCTTATTTAAACCACTATCCCCCTTTAAGTTTGCGGTGACTCTCTCTAAAATCTCCTCATCCCTATAGGTCACAGGCTACTAGGTCCATTCCCCCTCTCTTTTCAAACCAAACAAAAATTTAATCAAATTATATTAGTAGTACTGTAAATCTTTTCGATCGGTAGCACTTTCTAGTAGAGATCGAATAAGATTCAAGGACTAGTTTTGATTCAGCATTCAAGGTGAAACAAATAAGTCATAGCTGACGTAAATATATGTAAATCATCATGCCATTATACTATATAGTTTAGATAATATCATGAGTCCACATATGTATGTGTTGTCGATCTACAAAAGAATACGTTTTATATTATACCAGAAGGAATTATTAATACATATCTATATAGATTTCGACTAAATTAATAATAAAAAATTCAAGAACTGAAAATAAATTCAAGAATATTTTAAGTAAAAAAATTGGTTTTTCAAAACTATTATACATTACACATGGAATTAATGAAAACCAATTTTTCCTTTTCTATTTCCATACAGAATTTTAATGAGATAAAAAAAATTAAAGTATTTCATTCGTATAGAGTAATAATTAAAAAATATTGATTCATGGTCGAAAATAATACATTTATATATAATTATATTTCACACTTAATCATACTATATTATTAATATATATATGTATGTATGTATGTATATTAAATTATAATTTTGTATAAGTTGAATATATTTATGTTTATAATTTATGTATTTCCAAAATATTATTTCATATATGTGATATATATATATATAATTATAAAACATATAGATTTGAATTTGAATTTAAAATTACATTTTTGACCTTGATTCAAATTTAATTTAAATAGATTTAGTTTGAATTTTATTATTTTTATATATAAATTTATATAAAATCCATTTACATAATGTATATGTATGTGTATATTTACTTTTATATTTTATGTGTATATAAGTATAATTATATTATAACTACATTACATAAAATATATAACAAATAGTATATAGATGTGCTAACATGTCTGTTGTAGTATAAATCGCGATACTTAGTGTAACGACCCCGGTTTTGAGTTAAATTCGAATAGGTAATTTATTTATATTTTTGGGAAAAAATTTGAATTAAATTAGTAATTAATATAATTTTTGGATTAAATTGTGAATTTATTTGATTTTTCCAAATAAAATAAGATATTTGTTTGTTATTTAAATATATGTATATAAATTGATTTTAAATAGAATTTCTAATTGGAAATTCAGAAATAAATATTTTGAATAATATATTAATTATAAACTTAATTGTGGATCAATTTGAAAATGTGGGAACAAAAATATATGTATAAGATTTTTAAATAAAGAACTTCATTTGGAAATCTAAATATTTTATAAATAGATTATAATTTGGAATTTGAATTTGAAATTCAAATACATATATGTTGAAAATAAAGATTTGAAAAATAAACAAATTATGATTGGAATAAAATTTATATTTATAAAAAGATATTTGTTTACTCATTTATAAATACAAATTGATTATATATTAATTTTTGAATTTGAAATTTAAAAAGTAAAAGTTTTGAATATATATTGGATTTGGAAAGTCTATAATTTAATAATAGAAAAAAAACTTGTTTTGTATTTATAATATGATGATTTGAAAATTTTATGCTGGAATTGATATAAGTATAATTTGCATAAATTAATAAAAAGTTTAAAATACTTTTCTTTTATACATGAAATAAATTAGTTTTGTACATATTTAAACTAAATAGAAAATGTATTACATAAACGTATGTAAATATAAAAAATTAAGTAATTTATAAAAGAAAGGGTTTAAAATATAAATTAAATAAAAGTTTAATAAAAGGTTTAAACCATAAGTTATAAATTAATTTAAATGAGGGTCTAACATAAATTTACTTATTTTAGACAAATGTAAGCTAAAGGAAGTGGATAATTTACAAGTGTTTACAAAGATAAGTGAGCAATATGTATGTGTAATCATATCAACTAGCAAGTAAATAAGTGTTGCCATTTTATCTTATGAGTTAACAAGTGGAAATTAATTTAATTAAAGATCTATAAAATTTAAATAAAAGGTTATTATGGAAAACTAAGCTGTTCATTTTATTCAGTTCAAAGATTAAAACCATCCTCTCATTTTCTACAAACCAAAATAAAAAGCAATCAAGATCAAAAGCAAGTACAAAAAAAACAAAACCAAGAAGCAACTCAATAAATTAGAAAACAAACTTCAAGCTTAAACAAATCAAGTTCCAGATCAATAATCAAAAATTCAATTCAAACCTGGAAATAAAGCAAAGCAATTCATTCAAAATCAAAAGCATGTGACAAATCAACTCAAAGGCAAAAAAGTGTAAATCAAAATTCAAAACCCGAATTCAACTCAAGATCTTCAACATAGAAGCAGTTTCAACCTGAAGCAATTAAGGATTCAAGCAAATTCAAGTAAACAAGATTTCAGATCAAAATAAACCAGGTTCAGATCATCTCAATATTTCAAGATCAGAGAATATAAATCTATTCTCTGTTCCTATAACATCTCGGCTTTTTTGTATGCTTTAAATCGATGATAAACCACACATGTCAGACTGAAACCACACAAAAGAGCGGATTGTTATTGGGGTGAATAAGAAGAAGCAGAGAAAGAAAAAAACAAAACAGGATCTTGCAGCGGAACGACAAAATATAATAATCAAATATACAGTTCATGAAGTTGTTTTACAAAACATTTGATTTTACTTATACAACACATATCAGGGTTACACATACCGGAGAATAATAAATAATGCAGCGGAACAGTATCAATGTTGTGGAATAATATAATAAATAATAGTAATACAATCTTCGTTTTCGTCCTCCGAAAATAGAGTCTTCGATTACTGAAATGCTCAGACTGACCCGAGCGAATTGAAAAGACAAAACACTCGAGTCAGAACTAAAAGATCTTATGTGAGTTAAATCAACAAAAATAAATATGAGTGTAACGGCATCAAAGATGTTTACGGGACTTGACATCTTCTATCCAATGTCAACGTGAGTGCAATAACTTAGGAGATGTTCGGGATTTACATCTTCTAAGAATCCGTTAAACTATTTACTATGTAGTAATATACACTATTTAATAATGTCTAATAGTGAAATAAACTTACTTTAAAATAGCATTAAGGCTTTACATTTTCCACCTTAACATGTAATAGTCTCAGTAGTCCATCTAGTATGAGCGCATCCCCAGATCAGGTAACTACCCTAAATACTTCATGGGCTACGGGAGAAATCCAAAATCGTACAAGGCACGCTAGGGTGGGTGACATGGCACAACTAGGCAATGCCAGGGTAGATATACCAATTAAGCTTCTGGACCGGTGGTAACGCGTAGCAGCTACTGTCACCCACCTCGAGCCATACCCCCAAAATCAAAAGGGTCCAAATCAATCACAAAGTAATAGAATGGTATCGAAGGAGTGTGTTCGATAAAAGGTGCTACCTTCTTACCCGTCGATCGCTCCTGTTTTAGCCACCTTATGCCAACTCGCGGGAGTCGGGTCCACGTATTTACCTCAAAGGAAATGCCGCTACCGTCCTACTTCATTCTGGAATCTCCACCGCGTAGACGGTTGTTTAAGTGGTTTTCGGAGTTGGCAGAGAGTATGAAACTTCCGATCCCGGTCTCTTTAATAACCAAACGTTATTATACCACCGCGGTCATTTCAAAATAATTTATATTTCAAAACTAGAATATATCCATTTCGAAACCATATAAATACGATATCATTTCCATTTCAAAAACCAAATCAAAATGATATCATTTTTATTAAAAACCCAAATCAATATAATATCATTTTTATTTCAAATATATCCTTCCCAAAAACATAATGCTTTCGATGTTATAACACTTTGAAGTCAAACCACTTGAAATATAATACTTCCAAATAATAATACTTTGAAAATCAAAACTTTGAAACACAACTACACCATTTAAATGGATTAAATATTAAATTACTTTATATAATAAAATAGCTTCTTCAGTTTCACAAATCAATTCCAAATATAGATTTAAACCCCAAAATAAACCATTCCAATTTCCATATATTTTTCCATCATTTCAAAACTAATTCTTTGATAATTCCATATATATCAAATTCAATCACTATTATTTAGATTTGAAATGTTTGCTTAATAAATCCAATATCATTTAAATAAAACTTTTAACTTCAAACAACTGGATATTCTTCCAATTTACTTAACTTAATATACTCATTTATATCAACTTGATTTTCATTTAAATCACTCTAAACCAAAATCAAGTTATAAATCAAACCCTTTAAAATCTCAAATTTATCTCAATTTCAAATCAAATTTATTCGAGTAAATTCTTAAATAATTTGATTCAAATCAACTTCATACTTATGTTCCAACCTTAATTTTTATTTAAGTCATTATAAACTCTATATACAATATAATTTAAATAGATACTTAACCATATTATCCTCAATAAAATCAAACTTATGATTAAGCTTATTCTATATTAAAACAATTTATACATAGCTTAAAATTTAGAATAAAATAACCTTTATATAACATCAAAAATAATATTTATATAAAACGATATATTTCTTTACAAAACCATAGAAATCATTTCAAAATATTTTTATACATAGACCACGGTGTCTGTATATAATTTCATATCCTATGGTCAAGTGATACAGACGTTTATCATTTCAATCCGTAATTTAAAATATAAATACGTTTATATATCATTTCAAACCGCAATTCCGAATGAAATAAAATCCATAACAACTTGCAGTTTATACAATATAAATTACAACATCCATTCTTCCAATATCAATCATCAAACATTTATCACAATCATCATCCAATTCAAACAATAACATCAATATAGAACAGATAATAAATAACAGGTATTTACTGGCAATTTATATTCAATAATAAATTAAATAACCATTTAACTGACAGTTTATATGCAATAATAAGTTAAACAACAATTTAATTCAAATAAATTCAATTTAACTGAGATGATGATTAAAAATATGCCAAATGGTCATAAAATAAATTTCTAATCACACCATAAATCAATTTAACAAACATAAGAAATTTTAGAAGTTGTGAGTGGGTTAAAAAAATCACCTTTTGAATTTAAATTGAATTTAAATCCAATTTAAATCCAAAATTCAAACAGTTTCAGAATTCATCAAACTGGTGTCAAAGTGTTCGAAATTTCAATACGAACCTAGCACAAGAAACTACGCGTAGATCCGACCTCGTACGTGGAAGTTATGTCGATTAGAAGATTTGAATTCAAATGTATAATAATATAAAATAAAGATAACTCTTACCTGCCACGTCATCGTCTCCTGTTCAAAGCCCTACCAGAACACTAATTACACGCTTTGAACCATTATTAGCCGCCGCCTTACGGTAAACTTCATCGATCCTCTGGTGATCAATGACTTGATCTGACACCTCCGATCAATTGCCCTAGCCGAGCTGACCCTAGATGAGGTGTCGCGACCCCCTGATGCAGGCCACCGGCCTCCACTGCCGTTGTGCGTTCAGCGCCAGTCGCAGCGAATTATGACCACTACGAGATGCACGACTACACCCCTGAGACTTGCTCGCCAAACTCTACCACCCCACGCCTCCCGATCGTCGCTAGGACGCAGATCTACCGTCGAAATGAACTACCACCAACTATGGCCGAAACAATATCCTTGATTTTAGGACAAACGATAATTCGAATTCAAAAACGAATTGAAAATTTGAAATGCGCTCATCGATAGCTTCGAAGCCACATAAAATTTGATAGTATTTGAGAAGTTTAAAATTTTGGCTTTGAATTTGATTTGAAATTGCAATTGGAACTTTGTTTTGTCTGCCATTGGAATAAGGAGAAGCAAATGGAATTGCACGTATAGAATAATGAGCATAAGACATAGGTTAGGGTTTATAATGAGGTATATATATATGTAGGTCAGAAATAGAGATGAATGGACACGATTGGTTAGGACCGTTGAACGATAAATGGCCCGAAAAGCCCGTTCTGACTCCGGAACGAAATTGCATCAACCCATGTATCAGAAAAGATGCTTTTGAATATTTTAAACTCGATAGAATAGGTTTCAAGTCCAAATTCCACCGTGTGAAGAAGTTATGCTAAAATCAAGTTATTCCAAATTGACTTCAATTAATTTCAATTTCATTGATTTCTAGGCGTTTCATGCTCGTAGGATCAAATGACAAGTCTGATCGCTATAAAACTTGAAATCCTACAATAATTCACCATTATGGATTCGATGAAACTTGTTTCGTCGAAATCCGAGTCAGTGGTCAAAATGGCTATCTTTTTTATCTTCACATTATTAAATTATTTAATAATAAATTAATTAAATCAAATCTTCAATTCTAATTCTATAATTAGCAATCTTTATCATTTTTGATTTCTTGAACAATCACAATAATTTTAAACAAATTTAGATGTCAAATTAAAGTTGATTAATCCATTAATTTCATTTTTTAATTTCAATTTCATTAAATTTCAGAAATTATAAATTAAATTCCCAAAAATCCATTTATTGAATTTTTAAACCTTATTATTCACATCTTTTATCAAAATAAGGATCAACTAACATTGGTTCATGACTTATTACATTAAAACTTTCAAAATTCATCTTAATCTCCATTAATGTAATATTAAATATTTAATTTCAATTATTTGCAATAAACCCAATCACTATAATTTAAATTCAAATAAGTTTATAAATCTTGATTTCCGTTCTTTAAATCAACTAATTGTCATATTATAAATGGAATTGTCATTATTTTCAAATATTATCTTAATTTACATTAGCATACTATTTAATTACATTTATTGAATTTTATTTCCAATTTACTAAATACAATCAATTATAACCTTACAATTGTTTCAATTAATTAGGACTGCACTAATTGCTTATCAACTTGCATTAACATTATTACATTACAACTTTTTATTTATTCAAATATTAAATAACATGATTCATTAAATTAACAAATTTAATTATCGAAATTTTACGGGTCGTTACAGTTCCTTCTTATCAGGTGAGCAAACTCCCCTTTTAGAATCTGAATCTGCTATGATATCTTAATGATATATATCTAAGGTTGTTTGTATTAGTGTTAATGTGCATGCATGTCTGTGTGTGTGTGTGTATATATATTTGAATGCATGTTTGTCTCTCTGTTTAATAACTGACTAATAAAATTCAAGGAAAAAGTTATATCTCAGGATCAAAAAGGATTTAGGTAATGAACTTTAAAGAAAAGTATTTGTATTGACCTGAATTAAATTTTAAAAATACATTCGAGTGAAAACATTTAGTAGTTATTCCAAAAGTGGTGAATTACAGTAAAAACTGTTAAAAACCCAAAAAATCAATCTTCGAAATATTATGATTTGATTTCATAATTGAGTTTGTATTAGAAGATGATGATTTTAGGAAATCATTTCATAATTTTTAAACTTATATTTAATGAGAAATCGTAAGTTGAACGTTGATCGATATTTGATCAAAATCAGATGACCACGTGGATTGTTGATAGTGGGATCATGTTTGGAGGAAGGTTGTGGATGGGTGGTCATAGGAAAAATGCTCGGAGCATTTATAGATGGTCGAGGTTGTTGATCGATGGCGATTTAGGGTTTAAAGACCGGTTTGGGTGGCTATGGAATTCATGGCTTGATCGTCATCAATGTCGCACCGAGTTGCACCGGTCTGAGGGGAATGGAAAGAGGGGACTCCGACGAGGCTATGGTCATGGTGGCGAAGGTCCTGATGGCCAGAGATGGCGAAACGTGGAAGGTTTGGTTGGTCGGGTTGCACCAGTTTTTCGATGACTTGCTCGATTTTGAATTCTTGTCGAATTGAATTTTCTGAGTGTTAGTGAGGGATGGGGGCGTGTTTGTTATCGTGCCTGAGATCTCGGTGTTGATCGAAAGTCGACCAGATGATCGTGCATGTGCACGACTGTCAATCACGTATCTGGAAATTTTAGTAGTTGGAGAAGATGAAGATTACTCGGGTCAATCCCAAAACGTTGGTGAGTTTGTCTCGAAGCAGATAGAAGGCTCGTGTGTCTCCTGTGTTTGCTCAGGAGTTTTGAATGTTGTCTCGGTTATATTTTTTTAAGTAACAGTTTTCAAAACTGAAAAAATGTTGCAAATTTTGAATCAAAGAACTTGTGTTTTTAAAATGTTTCTAAGTTTAAAGCAAAGTAAAACAAAGTTTTAGAGTTATGAAAATAATTAGCTTGCAAAGATTAATGTTGAACAAGTTTTAAAATATATTTAAAGTTAATAGATTTTAAATTATAATGATAATTAAGTTTTTAGGGAATAAGTATTTATTTAAGCTATTAAAGAAGACTTAATAAGGTTTTCAAAGATTATGTTAAAGTTTGAAAGTTTTTAAATTGTTTTATTTTTAAAAGAATAATTTAACTTAATGGTTTTGAGTTAAATTAGTAATTGATAATTAACTCAAAAGGTTATTAAATAAGGATTAAGCAATAATTAAAATAATAAATAATAGAATGTTCTATCTTTTAATTAATTAAGATCTTGAGTAATTAATGGTTATTGATGAAAGTAATATTTAATGATTAATTACTCAATAATAGATTAATCAGTAAAGTAAAGGACAATTAATTTAAAGTGATAAATCAAGGGATAATTAACCAAAGCGATTTATTAATGTGATTACCTAAAGGTTGATTAATTAAATAATATTATTAATTTAGGATAATTAATTTATGATTAGGGGTTGACTAATCAAGTGATTAAAGGATAATTACTCAATTTGTGATTTACTAATTAAAGTGATCAGAGATAATCATTTTATTGTAATTAATTAAGGATAATCAATTAAATGGTAATTGATTAAGGGTTAATTACTTTATTATTTAATTAATGGTAATTAATTGAAGGATAATTAAATAATTAAGAATTACTTAATAAATGATTAAAGGTTGATTAATTTATTAATTAAGGTTAATTAATAAATAATTTAGGAATAATAAATTAAAAAAATGTAATTAATTAATGTTAATTAACCAGGATCAGTGATTAATCTGATTTAAATTAATTATAATTAATTGATCTTACTTATGGATGTTTGGATTCAATTGAATGTTGAATTGTTTGATATCCATAATGTGTGATGTTCTATTTTGATTTGAGCTGTGATGAATGTAATCTATTTATCTGTGATGAATGTAATTTATTTATCTGTGATAAATTTATTTTATTTATCTATGAATCTGTGAATGAAGATAAGCGTTATACGAATATACCGCTTATCGATATTGATGTGCTTGAGACTGTGATGATTGATGATGTTGCACTATTGTGTAAAACCCCTGGACTACACCATACACACACAAGTATGGATTGCATGAGGAAATTGGTTAAGTCACAGATATTTGAATTTAATGAAATGGTTTTAAAGATTGAATTTTTGAATCCAAAACATTTTTGAAAATAGAATTGGGTTAAATATGAAAAGCTTTTTAAAAGGGGTTTTAAGATAAAGGTTATTTTTAATAACTTGATAAAGTTTTGAAATTTAAATAATTTGATTTGAATTTGAATTCAAGTTTTAAAACTGAATTTTATGTTTGGAAATTATGGTTTAAAAAGGATATACAAGTTATATATGTGTTTATATGGGTTTTAAACCATTTTAAAAGTATTGTTTTGGGAATTTGAATTCAACCCAAATTTTATGCTACTTGTGCAAATGTAATCGGATTTTTCCAAAACGAAAACTATTTATTTAAAAATAATAATAGCTTCCATATAAAGAAAGGATTTCCAATTTGTGTTGAAAATATTTCAAGTTTGAAATGGAATTGTTTTGAAAGCTATGAATTAATCTTTGTGAAAGATTGTTGAACCTTGTTTGAAAATGAAAAGGATCTTAAAGGTTTATCTTTTGAATAAAAGATTTGGGATTGAAATAGTTTTGAAAACTTTGAATGAATCTTTGTGAAAGATGGGTGAAATTTCTGAAATGAATCGTTTTGTTTTAAAGATTAGAAATGGTAATTTAAACCATTAGAAGAAATGTTTTGGGAGTTGTGACTTAACTAAGATCCTAATATCCATATGTTTTTGAAAATAAGAGCTCATTTTTGGGTTTAGCCGAGAGA
Organism: Allium cepa; assembly: GCA_030765085.1. Lineage (NCBI taxonomy): Eukaryota > Viridiplantae > Streptophyta > Magnoliopsida > Asparagales > Amaryllidaceae > Allium > Allium cepa. The sequence goes on from CM060942.1 coordinate 624,176,798, forward strand.
GGACCTTGTGTCATATAACCCATTCCGAATAATGATACGACAATATGGAAAGCATTTGAAGACCGATGGTGAAGACCGGATATTTTTGAAAACGAAAGGATAACTCGTCGAATGTCTCTGCACCGAACGACCCCGATATAGAGATTTGATCAGCTCTTGTGATAGGGAGTGCGGACATGATTAGGGATTATCCGGATTCACAAGGGCTTCTTTGGGAAGTGCCTTCAGTTTTGTTCATACCTGGAACGGACTTGTATGGATGTGTGTCTGACATTACGCTTTGAGATGTAAAACTGATTTCTATCAAATACATTTCTGTTTGGTGGCGGAGAATTTATTCTCTTAGCTTAACACCTTCTCTGAGACGTACAAGCTCAGAGGTTATGTAATTGATGGTTAATAGTGATACATTCCCAATTTGGTAATGTGGCATACGAAGTGTTGCTAATCATTTGTTGATCGAAGCATGGATTTTGTGTAAAGCATAGCTTTGTGGACGTGACTTCGTCGGGCCTCACAACCCGATAATGGTCAAAAGAGGAATCATTGCAGCAGGGTTATTTGGGGGCAGCACCCCTTGAGGGTATGTCATTTCCTTCTGGATAAAAAGTAGTATCGTGGTATGGAGCCCAGATATTTAACCTATGTGGTTGCTGCAAACATATTGCTTTGTGGTTGATGGTTGATAGGTGCCTCGGATAAAGGTGGGTAACGACCGGGGGATGGCATACTCATGTTAGTAGTTACCTAGTTACAGAGGTAACCCGACCTTGTGTTGGCAGAGATCTGGTTAGGTTCTCCGGGACGTCCCTCCAGAGGCGTTCCAATCGGTGTAGGACGTTCCTTTGCCTGACCATTATTGGAAATCCAATCATCCAATACATGCCTTCTACGGTTTTAGTTGTATAACCTGCCATTTACTTATGGTGGTCACCACTATTTAGATGGTAGCTATAGTAGGCATACAATAATGGTTGTATGCTGGTTAAGATTAATATTATACTTTCGAAAGATTTTTCTGCACTATGCACTAACAATAATATCAAGAGGATTTTATGTGTCAAGCAGGTTTGACTATCATAAGGAGAAATCTCCTTCAATTGTGTGCTTGCATTATGTGTGTGGCGGGAGGCCTTATAGTAGTTTCATTTTCCAAAAAGCATAGCGGATTTCTTTTAAAATCTTTTGTTTTTCTTTTGTTAAAGATAAACTATTTTTGTTTGCTCATACCAGTCCCATGATTGACCTGGAGTTTATTGTTCCCTTCCTAAACTCTGGGTGCCCATAATTTTCCACATAGGCAGTCTAGAGTTGGGTTTTTCAGATAATCAAATAGTAGGTGTAGATTCAATAGCATCCAGTCTTTGGATTTTGGTAATCGCTTTGTGCTTCTCTTCAATATTCTGGACTGACCTAGCTTAATGCATCAATGATGGTGGTTCGAGCTTTTGGTTTAAGCTATCTTTGGTTTGGAGTTTTGGAGATGGAGTTGCAGGATGGTGTTGGATTCTTTTAGAGATTCTATTGGAGTTATCTTTCCGCTGTCGATGGTCGCAAAGCCTAGACCATCCAGTTGTGTTATTCTTTCCGCTGTTATGTATCTATGATATGATATCAATTATATCATTGTGTTGTATCAAAATTTTGTTGTACCAATGATATTCATTTCTTCCACTGTGTTATTGTACTTAAGCTTCGGCGAATCAGATTCGAACGTATGAATCTGTGGCATTCGAATATTGTAAAGAACCGTAAATCTGTACTCCTTGAACAGACACTAATCTCCAGTGATGAACTCAAGATGAACGGAAATACGAACCCTTATGGTTGAAGAAGAAGAAAAAGAAAGAAGAAAAGAGAAAAGGATAGAACAGAACAGAAACAACAGAATAATATCAGAATCTCACAATCGCAGCGGAACAACATATAATAGATAAATGAATAATCTTTAAACAAAGAACTATATCAGTTATTACATTACATCACTTTATATTACATTACATCATTAGAGTGTACAACAACAAACAGCAACAAACAGCGGAAAAAGAAATACTATATACTAGTGAATACGCCATGCCAACCAGCTTGCCACCAGCAACTCCTGAACTCCAGAATATCCTGATAAACCTGACTCTTGACTGCCTGTGTGGAAATTGATGGGCACCCAGAGTTTAAGAAGGAAAACAATAAACTCCGAGTCAGTCATGTGACTGGTGTGAGAACTAAAACAGTTTATCTTTAAGACAAAGAACAGGATAATTTTAAAATAGATTCGCAATGCTTTTTAGAAAATGAGACTATCATAAGGCCTCCCGCACACACACACAATGCAAACGCAGAATCGGAGGAGATTTCTCCTTATGATAGTCAAAGATGCTTGATACGCGTTAAAAAGAAACATTTGATATTATTACTAGTGCATAGTGTAGGAAAAATCATTTCGAAAATAAAGATATAAATCTTAGCCAGCATAGGCATTTCGCACTTATGCCTACTATAGCTACCATGTTCAATAGCAGGTTACCGCCACATTCCATGGCAGGTTATACAATTAAAACCGTACAAGATCATATTGTTTCTTTGGATTTCCAATAAATGGTCAGGCCAAGGAACTTCCCATTGCCACATGGGTACGCCTCTGGAAAGACGACCCGAGAACCAAACTGGATCTCTGCCAACACAAGGCCGGGTTACCCCTAACTGGGTAACTACTGACACGAATGTGTCATCCCCCGATCGTAACCGATCTATCCGAGGATCCTCGATTTCCAACAACCACAAAGCAATAAATTTGCAGCAACAACATAGGTTAAGTATCTGGGCTCCATACCATGATACCACCTCTATCCAGAAGGAATGACATACACTAAAGGGGTGCTACCCCCTAATAACCTTGCTGCATCCTTCATGTTTTGACCATTTCCGGGGTGTGAGGTCCGACGAAGTCTCGTCCACAAAGCCACGCTTTATACAAAAGCTGTGCTTTTGGTCAACAAATGATCAAAGTAATGATCACCAAGATAAATGATCGAACAAATGATCATATCACAAATGATCAAACAATGATCATCCCATAGCAACACTCAGCATGCCACACTACCAAATTGGGAGTATATCACTAATAACCTTCAACTACATAACCTCTGAGCTCGTACGTCTCAGAGAAGGGTGTTAAGCTAAGAGAATAAATTCTCCGCCACCAACAGAAATATATTTGAAAGAAATCAGCTTTATATCTCAACTTGTAATGTCAGAAATACAATCCATATAAGTCTCTTCCGGGCTCGAACAAAACCGAAAGCACTTACAAAGAAGTCCTTGCATTCCGGATAATTTCTAATCACGTCCGGACTTCCCGTCACTAAGGGTGATAAAACCTCTATATCGGAGATTAGCCGATGCAGAGCAACTCAACGGTAATCTTTCTGTTTTCAAAAATATCTGGTCTTCAACATCGATCATCAAATGCAATCCATTACGACGTATCACATATTCGGAATGGGTTATACGACCTCAAGGTCCTTTCCCGGCTAACCCGAATAGTGAGCGCTTATTCAAAAATAAGCGTGGCATTCAAATTCAAGCAATCACAACAACACCTAATTAAAGGTAAATATTGATAGTCAGATTATTTAACTATCAATAGGCATGCTCAACATCACCAGATTCCAAATAATTTTCCAAATTATTTATTTTCCAAAATATATTTACAAGATATATATATTTTCCACACTTCAACATTTGAAAACTAATTTTCAAATCACTTTTCACCTTTACCACTTTGAAAACAAATTTCAATCATTTTACTTTGGCGAAATACTTTCATTTCAACATGGTTCATTTAAACCAATTAAATAAATCCTTACCGATTTACTTTATATTTACGTTCCAAATCCGTAAATTAATTCCCACACTTCAAAAATAAATCAACGTTTATTTTTAAACAAATTCCCCTTTTCATTTATAAATTCCATAGTGAATTTACATTCCAAAATATTTATGAATATATGATTCCCAAATCGATTTCTAAAATTCAATTTTTTTTTGGCAAAGCCAGCGGGGTTAAATGGCCCCTACCATATATTAGAAAAAGAATTACATCGATCCATGGCAAACCAATAGATCAAAAGAAGAAAATACAACAACAAAGACACTATTGACTAAATTAACTACGGATGGAGTTGACAAGTATATGCTTCGAAGTAGAAACACTAGAAAACACCCTACTATTCCTCTCCATCCAAATAACAGTCAAACACTTTTTCAAAACACGCAGCAGCATTGAACTTTTTCGAGATTTCCATCTGGCAGCCTTGAAGATGCTAAACCATTCCATAGCAGAGTCTCTGATCGGGTTTTGCAGATTTATCATCTGCAGACAGTAACCCCAAATGAAGTAGGTATAATCATATTCAAAAAATAGGTGGTGAATAGTTTCCGTTGAATTATTGCAGAGAAGGCAGGTATCATCCAGAATAGTACCCATCATTTTAACTTTATCAAGCGTGTGTAACCCATTGTTAATAATCTTCCAAAGCAGAAGATTCTCTTTAGGAATAGAGCCATGATTCCACACTCTAGAGTGCCAAGGAAACAAAGCAAGTTGAGATGGGGGTTGCATAATGAAGTAGACAACACTTATTTGATGAGGTATATGACACCAAGCAGCATGAATATCAATACAAGAAAAGGAATTAGCATGGATGTTCTCCCAGTAGGCACGGACAGTGGTAGAGCTAGATGAAGGTAAGAGCAACTTACCTGCAGACCAAACAGAAGAAACACTAGCTTGCTCAGTGATACCAGTCATGACTCTGATGTTGTAACCAATCAAATCAGCAAGAATGATTCCCTGATCGGACCAGGGATCAAACCAAAAGGATATTTTATTCATATGAAGTAAACCAACCTGAAAAATATGAATAAAAACCCCTCTTAACCTTAAAATGTTTCTCCAAGACCAACTACAATCCATAGGAATAGGCATAGTCCAAAAATGATTGTTCTTGATTAAATTGCTCCTCATCCATTTTATTCATTTTCAATTTGTCTTCAAAAAGATAAATTCTCAAAACGTTTCATTTCACATTGGAAAACATTTCCATACTTATTTATTAATAAGTAATTCACAAATCCATTTATTTTCAATACCTAGAAAATATTCAATATACTTAATATCGAAATTAAGTATATATTTCATTCTTTAAGAAAACATTCACTTAAACACATTTATTTGAGTCAAAACGAATGTTGCGTAAAACACCGTTACGAAAACCCAAACTCACTAGTATAGGGATTCAAAATTAAAATAGATATATAAATCCCAATACTATACAAAATATTTCCTTTCGAAAACCATTTACTATAACAACATTGTTATAGTCCACCATTTCCTTATTTCTTGAAAACGTCTATTTCAACAATGAATGTTGAAATCTATGTATTCGATTTATAGTACATTTTAAAACATCGTTAAAACGATGAACTTCATTTTATAATATTCATTTTCCCAAGCATATCCATTTTATTTGATAATATATTCACTGTCCAAAATCGTGAATATACTTCCTTAACCAATTTCAACTTTCAATTTATCAAATTCCATTGATGTCGAATTTATAAACAATGTTATAAATTCCATTTCTATTTACAAGTTTCGATTTATAAATCTCCTTTTAAAATTCTATTATTTCGATTTATAAAATATATATTTTATAAATCTCAACTATAAACCATTTTTGCTTCATCAAAGATTTCAATTTAAATGCAAAAATCCAATTTATAAGTTAATTCCTTAAAATCTTTTGTCTTACAACATCTATTCATTTTATAACTTCACAATTCATAAATCTATAAATTTTCATTCACTTATGAATCCATTTATACTTTATTTTAACCCTTATAAAAACTCGTTTTATAATTCCAATATTTTTAATTTTAAAATATCAAATTTATACATCTTTCATATAACCCGTTTTAAAATAATTCAAAAATCCCAATTTAACTATTTTGTAAATTTATTTACTACTTAACTCAAAAATCACCTTTTGGTATATTTCACAAAAATCTTAATTTTTATAACATAAAAATTTATAACGTTTTAATTATTTAAAATGAATCAATTCAAAAATTTAATAAAACGTATACTTTCAAAAATCACTTTTAAAAATTCTTTTAAAAACCAAAATCATTACTTTGAAACTTCAAAAATGGATCCAATGATGCAACAACACCAAGTAGTCAATCACGACATCCAAATATCATATATCGATATGATAATCAACAAATATCACAATATCTGTAAATAAATCAATACAGTTGAGGAATCCAGTTGGATCCCTCCAACCTGTTTCCCTGCATCCACAAACATTAGCACAATACCAATCCCGTTCCAATACGGAATTATCGCGGTATATAGGATTTATAAAAATATTATCCGGTTAATAGGCGACGCAATAGGGTCTAATCCGCTATATAATGCGGGAAATCAACTCCAAGTACGTATATAATACCAATTTCACTATACGGTAAAATATTCGCGGTATATGTTTTAATAAATAACATCCGCTTACTAACGGCATTTAATTTCTATTTTAACAATCAATAGATAACAATCATCATTCAAACATACAATCAACAATTTTAAATCTAACTATTTAAAAATATAAATCGAAACCGATTCGATTGAGTGAGAAGTTCTCACCTTGATTTTAATTCTGTTCCAGCGTTTTATTTCGAATAAAATTAAACGTGCGTTTAATTTACCTAACATTTTTATTGACTCCAATCGATTCCAATCCAGCTCCATAGTGTAGTGTTCGTCCATACGAACACAAAGCAATTCGTTTCGTCCAAAACGGACCTCGTATGAAAGAGTTATAGCATTTTAAACTTTGAACGAATTATAAAATAATAATTTTACAAATTATTTTTCAATTTAAAACCCTACATCCATCATTGGCCGTTGATTTCGTGGCCTTAGATCCAGGCCGTTGCATGCTATCTCCCTCTCCCCTTCACGCGTTCGTTCCCAGCTCTATACGCACGCACAAACCCATTTTCACGTTGAAACCCTAAATCATGCAACCTCTACAAGCAAAACAAAGATGATCAGAGGCCTTCACCATGACCGCCACGCTAGCACCCCCCTCGGCCGCAACCCCTTGAAGCTCGGTCCCCCTAGAATCTCGAAAAATCTGTTTGAACGACACACGTTCATCTCCATTTTGTCGTTGATCCGCTTGACCAAAGACGATCATCACCGTATAGAATTAAGCCCTCACGAATCTCTACAACATTGTAGTTGGAAGCTTTTACTAAATGTTTATGGATTGAGAAATATTGAGGGATGAAATTTTGAATTTTCCTGGCCATTGATTGAAAAACGGAGGTTGGAGCCTTTTGACCTAGGGTTTGTGAAAAGAAGGAATAATGGAGGGGTTTTATAGAAAATTGACGAAAACACTATTCATCCCGGATTTTCCGAACTCCAAACGAAGCATGCCGGCAGGCGTTTCTATGGTTTACCCCATGTTACGAACACAATGGAACATGTTTTGGAGGCTAATTCGGTCGTCTGTGCGAGTTACGACAATAAACGACCGATTCTAAATTAAACCGATTTAAACTAATTTCTAGGCGTTTTGGCTTGCCCCGGACAAACGGTAAGTCCGATTGACTCGAAATTTGAAACCATACAATAATATCACATTACAGATCCTATGAAACTGGTTTCGTCGAAATATGAGACTCTTTGAAAAATAGCTATTTTAACTCGTCAATTAAATATTAAAACAATTTCGATGTGTTTCGAGCTGCCATGGTCAAGCGAAAACTCCGATTGCTACGAAAATTGAAATCCGATAATAACAAACTATTACGGATCCAATGGAACTAGTTTCGTCCAATTCTAAGACTGTTCGAAAAATGGCTAATTTCACTAGTCGATTAAATATTAAAATATTCAATTTTCACAGATTAAATTTAAATTCAATTTTAAAAGCTCCATATCATTGTTATAACTCCAATATGATAAAATAAAATTTTACAAATCATTTCCAATCATATTAAACTTGATTTTCAATTATTTATGTAATTTGAACTATTAAATAATCGATTTAATTATCCAATTAAATCAAATATTCGAAATAAAATTTTATTTGACTGTTAAATTTCACTTGTTAATATTTAAAATCAATTAAATATTCGAATTTTAATTAATAGAAATTCTGGGTCGTTACAATCTTCCCTCCTTAAAAGAATTCCGTCCTCGAAATCACCAAGTAAGAAAAGTTTACAGAATCCATTAACTTTCCAAAACAAACCGTTCAAAGTAAAGTTTTCAAATCTATTAAGTGTTTAACTTTCCCAAAATTCATAGTTAAACTTCTTACAAAATCTTTACTAAGTTTCCAAATCCAAACTTAGTTTTCAAAAATTTCCCAATTTTCTCAAAAATATTCTAACGCCTTAAATTTTCGGAAAAATTCGCCAGAATCTCCTTTGCGCGGCTCGATCCAAAAAAAAAGACAGTATATATATCACAGATATACATCTCATCAAGTGATGAGGCATCTCGCAAGGAAAAAAGTGTAAAAGTACGATATTTAATCCAAGATATGTACCTTATATTTTTATTAGCGAGCATATACGGCTAATATAGCGCGAAAGCGAGCTCCAAATGCGAAGCAAGCGCAATCCGCACTTACTAAACACTCAAAAAACAATGAGAAACATGTATATATGAAAATAATATCAATAAATAACATATAGTAACATAACAACTACATAATATAGCAAATGCAACCACCAAATCAGTATAAATTCACTTCTCATTAATATTCAAGGAATTGGTTTTCCAATTTAAATCACATTTGATTCATTAACATTAGATTTACTAACATTCATTCATATTCAATTTTAATTAGTTTGCATTCACTAATTTTCATTCAAGTTGGTTCACTTCCAAATCAAATTCAATTCTATTCAAGTTCATTTTCTGCCAAGTTGGATTCAATTCTTTAGCTTCTAATTTCGCTAATTCAATTTCATTAACACTTAATGAATTTATATACAATCAATTAATAACCATATAACAACCAATGTACATTCAACATAACCAAATTATTTACTTTACATTCAATTTGGTCCAACACTTTTAATTCCAATTGGTTTATATTAAATTGACTTCCATTCAATTTATTCAATTTACCAACTTCATTAGCTTCTAATGAATTAACACTTTCATTCTTTATTCCATATCAATTCTTTTACATTCAGTTGATTTACATTCAATTCATTAGTTCAATTCAATTGCTAATTCCTTTAACAATATAAAGTTGAATTTCATTCATATAACTCAAGTTCAAATTCTTAATGACTTCGTTTTATTAATTCACTTATTATTTACTTTGACACCAAAAATCAACTTCATTCAATATCACTTAAGCTATATTCCATTTCAAACATCTTATCAAATCCAAATCAATTTATTTAACTTTTCTTTTGTTAAATTTCAAATCACATGTCATTGATTACAACTCAAATTTATTTCAACTTGGATTTTATTGATTTACTTATACTTCCTTTAATTTAACTCCATCCTTTAAGTTAAATTTATTCTATTAAAACTCAAATTGTATAAGTTATCAACTCATTTATCATTCCCATAAATAATTTAAATAGGATTCCAGAGTCTTTTCAACCTTTCAAAACCATTTTTGAAATCATTTCAATTTCCCTTTTGAATTTCAAAACCAAACCCAAATTTTCCAAACAACTTTCTTTTAAACAATTTGGCACAATCCCTCTTTTGGAAACCCGAAAATGAACATCGATGATGTCATGATCATTATCGGAATTATTTTCCAGCGACCGAAAAGAGCTTAGAGCTTTAATTTCTCCAAAATAATTTTCCCAAAATATCAAATCTTTTCAAAACACTTCTTTGGAATTTTGTTTTCAGATTATAAATCACATTTATAAGTCTTTTACTTATATAATTTCACTTCTTGTATATAAGATTATTTCACAATTGTAAATCACATTAATTATAGTTCCATACTTATAATTCATTTGCTTATACAATTATTCTTTAAAAATTGTTGTTTTTATTCAACAACCAAATAATCAATTCAAATACACTTTAATAATTCTGAAAAATTATTTCCTTTATATATAAAATATAATCGAGGTATAATTATTTCATTTACCCTATTAAAACGATATCGTGTCAATTTTTTTTGTACAAGTGTTCAGAGATCCCTATCAACAACGTTAATTACTCGTGTTGACCAAAATCCATATACCACTCAACAAACCAATCATCACAATATAAAACAATTTATATTCACTAACAAATACGCGCTCGTATCTATTATTACACTCAAACTCATTCTAGAGTACTACTGACTCTAATGAGTAATACCCAACAAAGCCATGGTTGTCGCTTAACCATATGCTCTGATACCAAATGTAAAGAACCGTAAATCTGTATTCCTTGAACAGACACTAATCTCCAGTGATGAACTCAAGATGAACGGAAATACGAATGCTTATGGTTGAAGAAGAAGAAAAAGATAGAAGAAAAGAGAAAAAGATAGAACAGAACAGAAACAACAGAATAATATCAGAATCTCACAATCGCAGCAGAACAACATATATTAGATAAATGAATAATCTTTAAACAAAGAACTATATCAGTTATTACATTACATCATCAGAGTGTACAACAACAAACAGCAACAAACAGCGGAAAAGAAATACTATATACTAGTGAATACGCTATGCCAATCAGCTTGCCACCAGCAACTCCTGAATTCCAGAATATCCTGATAAACCTGACTCTTGACTGCCCGCGTGGAAATTGGTGGGCACCTAGAGTTTAGGAAGGAAAACAATAAACTCCGAGTCAGTCATGTGACTGGTGTGAGAACTAAAACAATTTATCTTTAAAACAAAGAACAGGATAATTTTAAAATAGATTCGCAATGCTTTTTAGAAAATGAGACTACCATAAGGCCTCCCGCACACACACACAATGCAAACGCAGAATCGGAGGAGATTTCTCCTTATGATAGTCAAAGATGCTTGATACGCATTAAAAAGAAACATTTGATATTATTACTAGTGCATAGTGTAGGAAAAATCATTTCGAAAATAAAGATATAAATCTTAGCCAGCATAGGCATTTCGCACTTATGCCTACTATAGCTACCATGATCAATAGCAGGTTATCGCCACATTCCATGGCAATTTATACAACTAAAACCGTACAAGATCATATTCTTTCTTTGGATTTCCAACAAATGGTCAGGCCAAGGAACTTCCCATTGCCACATGGGTACGCCTCTGGAAAGACGACCCGAGAACCAAACCGGATCTCTGCCAACACAAGGCCGGGTTACCCCTAACTGGGTAACTACTGACACGAATATGTCATTCCCCGATCATAACCGATCTATCCGAGGATCCTCGATTTCCAACAACCACAAAGCAATAAATTTGTAGCAACAACATAGGTTAAGTATCTAGGCTCCATACCATGATACCACCTCTATCCAGAAGGAATGACATACACTAAAGGGGCGCTACCCCCTAATAACCTTGCTGCATCCTTCCTGTTTTGACCATTTTCGGGGTGTGAGGTCCGACGAAGTCTCGTCCACAAAGCCACGCTTTATACAAAAGCTGTGCTTTGGGTCAACAAATGATCAAAGTAATGATCACCAAGATAAATGATCAAAAAAATGATCATATCACAAATGATCAAACAATGATCATCCCACAGCAACACTCAGCATGCCACACTACCAAATTGGGAGTATATCACTAATAACCTTCAACTACATAACCTCTGAGCTCGTGCGTCTCAGAGAAGGGTGTTAAGATAAGAGAATAAATTCTCCGCAACCAACAGAAATATATTTGAAAGAAATCAGCTTTATATCTTAACATGTAATGTCAGATATACAATCCATACAAGTCTGTTCCGGGCTCGAACAGAACCGAAGGCACTTACAAAGAAATCCTTGCATTCCGGATAATTTCTAATCACGTCCGGACTTCCCGTCACTAAGGGTGATAAAACCTCTATATCGGAGATCAGCCGATGCAGAGCAACTCAACGTTAATCCTTCCGTTTTCAAAAATATCCGGTCTTCAACACCGGTCATCAAATGCAATCCATTACGACGTATCACATATTCGGAATGGGTTATACGACCCCAAGGTCCTTTTCCGGCTAACCCGAATAGTGAGCGTTTATTCAAAAATAAGTGAGGCATTCAAATTCAAGCAATCACAACAACACCTATTTAAAGGTAAATATTGACAGTCGGATTATTTAACAATCAATAGGCATGCTCAACATCACCATATTACAAATAATTTTCCAAATTATTTATTTTCCAAAATATCTTTACAAGATATATATATTTTCCACACTTCAACATTTGAAAACTAATTTTCAACACCTTTACCACTTTTGAAAATAAATTTCAATCATTTTCCTTATGCGAAATACTTTCATCTCAACATGGTTCATTTAAACCAATTAAATAAATCCTTAACGATTTACTTTATATTTACGTTCCAAATCCGTAAATTAATTCCCACACTTCAAAAATAAATCAACGTTTAGTTTTAAACAAATTCCCTTTTTCATTTATAAATTCCATAGTGAATTTACATTCCAAAATATTTATGAATATATGATTTCCAAATCGATTTCTAATATTCATTTTCAATTTGTCTTCAAAAAGATAAATTCTCAAAACGTTTCATTTCACATTGGAAAAACATTTCCATACTTATTTATTAATAAGTAATTCACAAATCCATTTATTTTCAATACTTAGAAAATATTCAATATACTTAATATCGAAATTAAGTATATATTTCATTCTTTAAGGAAAACATTCACTTAAAAACATTTATTTGAGTCAAAACGAATGTTGCGTAAAACACCGTTACGACAACCCAAAATCACTAGTATAAGGATTCTAAATTAAAATAGATATATAAATCCCAATACTATACAAAATATTTCCTTTCGGAAAACATTTACTATAACAACGGTGTTATAGTCCACCATTTCCTTATTTCTCGAAAACGTCTATTTCAACAATGAACGTTGAAATCTATGTATTCGATTTATAATACATTTTAAAACATCGTTAAAACGATGAACTTCATTTTATAATATTCATTTTCCCAAGCATATCCATTTTATTTGATAATATATTCACTGTCCAAAATCGTGAATATACTTCTTTAACCAATTTCAACTTTCAATTTATCAAATTCCATTGATTTCGAATTTTTAAACAATGTCTATAAATTCCATTTCTATTTATAAGCTTCGATTTACAAATCTCCTTTTAAAATTCTATTATTTCGATTTATAAAATATATATTTTATAAATCTCAACTATAAACCTTTTTGCTTCATCAAAGATTTCAATTTAAATGTAAAAATACGATTTATAAGTTAATTCCTTAAAATCTTTTGTCTTACAACATCTATTCATTTTATAACTTCACAATTCATAAATCTATAAATTTTCATTCACTTATGAATCCATTTATACTTCATTTTAACCCTTATAAAAACTCGTTTTATAATTCCAATATTTTTAATTTTAAAATATCAAATTTATACATCTTTCATATAACCCGTTTTAAAATAATTCAAAAATCCCAATTTAACTATTTTATAAATTTATTTACTACTTAACTCAAAAATCACTTTTTGGTTATATTTCACAAAAATCTTAATTTTTATAACATAAAAATTTATAACGTTTTAATTATTTAAAATGAATCAATTCAAAAATTTAATAAAATGTGTACTTTCAAAAATCACTTTTAAAATTCTTTTAAAAACAAAATCGTTACTTTAAAACTTCAAAAATGGATCCAATGATGCAACAACACCAAGTAGTCAATCACGACATCCTAATATCATATATCGATATGATAATCAACAAATATCACAATATCTGCAAATAAATCAATATAGTTGAGGAATCCAGTTGGATCCCTCCAACCTGTTTCCCGGCATCCACAAACATTAGCACAATACCAATCCCGTTCCAATACGGAATTATCGCGATATATGGGATTTATTAAAATATTATCCGCTTAATAGGCGGCGCAATAGGGTCTCATCCGCAATATAATGTGGGAATTCAACTCCAAGTACATATATAATACCAATTTCACTATACGGTGAAATATTCGCGGTATATGTTTTTAATAAATAACATCCGCTTACTAACGGCGCGTAATGTCTATTTTAACAATCAATAGATAACAATCATCATTCAAACATACAATCAACAATTTTAAATCTAACTATTTAAAAATATAAATCGAGACGATTCGATTGAGTGAGAAGTTCTCATCTTGATTTTAATTCTGTTCCAGCGTTTTATTTTGAATAAAATTAAACGTGCGTTTAGTTTTACCCAAAATTTTCATTGACTCCAATCGATTCCAATCCAGCTCCATAGCGTAGTGTTCGTCCATACGAACGTAACGCAATTCATTTCGTCCAAAACGGACCTCGTATGAAAGAGTTATAGCATTTTAAACTTTGAACGAATTATAAAATAATAATTTACAAATTATTTTTCAATTTCAAACCCTACATCCATCATTGACCGTTGATTTTGTGGCCTTAGATCCAGGCTATAGCACGCTATCTCCCTCTCCCCTTCACGCGTTCGTTCCCAGCTCTATACGCACGCACAAACCCATTTTCACGTTGAAACCCTAAATCACGCAAGCTCTACAAGCAAAACGAAGATGATCAGAGGCCTTCACCATGACCGCCCACGCTAGCACCACCCTCGGCCGCAACCCCTTGAAGCTCGGTCGCCCTAGCAGCTCGAAAAACGTGTTTGAACGACACATGTTCATCTCCATTTTGCCGTTGATCCGCTTGACCAAAAACGATCATCACCGTAAAGAATAAAAGCCCTCACGAATCTCTACAACATTGTAGTTGGAAGCTTTTACAAATTTTTTATGGATTGAGAAATATTGAGGGATGAAATTTCGAATTTTCCTGGCCATTGATTGAAAAACAGCGGCTGGAGCCTTTTGACCTAGGGTTTGTGAAAAGAAGGAATAATGGAGGGCTTTTATAGAAAATTGACGAAAACACTATTCATCCCGGATTTTCCGAACTCCAAATGAAGCGTTCCGGCTGGCGTTTCTAAGTTTTACCCTATGTTCCGAACACAATGGAACATGTTTCGAAGGCTAATTCGGTCGTCTGTGCGAGTTACGGTCATAAACGATCGATTTTAAATTAAACCGATTTAAACTAATTTCTAGGCGGTTTGGCTTGCCCCGGACAAACGGTAAATACGACTGACTCGAAATTTGAAACCATATAATAATATCACATTACGGATCCGATGAAACTGATTTTGTCGAAATCTAAGACTGTTTGAAAAATGGCTATTTTAACTCGTCAATTAAATATTAAAACAATTTCGATACGTTTCGAGCTGCCACGGTCAAACGAAAACTCCAATTGCTACGAAAATTGAAATCCGATAATAACAAACTATTACGGATCCAATGGAACTAGTTTCGTCCAATTCTAAGACTGTTCGAAAAATGGCTAATTTCACTAGTTGATTAAATATTAAAATATTCAATTTTCACAGATTTACTTTAAATTCAATTTTAAAAGCTCCATAACATTGTTATAACTCCAATATGATAAAATAAAATTTTACAAATCATTTCCAATCATATTAAACTCGATTTTCAATTATTTGTGTAATTTCAACTATTAAATAATCGATTCAATTATCCAATTAAATCCAATATTCGAAATAAAATTTTATTTGACTGTTAAATTTCACTTGTTAATATTTAAAATCAATTAAATATTCGAATTTTAACTAATAGAAATTTTGGGTCGTTACAAATATGAATGAAGTATTATGTCGATTTTCGAACACGAAAATTTGGGTTATCACATTTGGTATCAGAGCTTAAGGTTGAACTTTAGCTCAGGAGTATAACTCATTAGGTAACTCATTAGAGATAGGGTGAAGTATACCTTAGAATGATATTCCTAAGATATCCGTTCGTGTGCCTCAGTAAATTCTCCTACTATCCATTGATAGCGAGTATGAGTGCAAGAAGAGGACGAGATAGGGGATATGGAAGTACCACTTCAAATGGTCGATACCCTGCAACATCAGAAACAACTTTCTTCTCAATCCCCTTTGTTGATCAACCAATTTCAAATTCTTTGATTGCTTCGTGGCAGCTACAAGAAGGAGCTTTGGTGTGATGGTGGCCATGCGAATCGTATAGATAAGTTCCTATTTTGTGTTTTGATCATTAGTTTCTTATCAATTTTTTGTTTTAACTCTAATGAATTTGAAATTTTATTTGAAATAAATTGTTTTATAAAATATGAAACTGAAGTAAAATGTATCGATAGAATGATTTCGGTTAAAACCAAGCTCTAGAAAGTTTTACTATAATTTCTTGTGAGGATTCAAGTCCGAGGGGGGACAAGTTAATATATACTTTAGGGTATTCCAACCTGAGTTTGGAATTCATACCTAGTGTTTGAGAATTATGGAAGATTAAGTCCATTTGTCTATTCTTTTGGGTCCGGATACATTCTACGAATGGTTAGTATCCCTTCGAACTAACCAATGCCCTATATATTTCGTAGATCTGATGACCCAAATATTTCGTAAAGTGTTAAATGAGTTTGTTCTCATATTTATTGATGATATTCTGATTTGGTAAGTCAAATACAGAATAAATATTCAGCTTGATCTGATAAAACGTTCTCCATCCGTTCTTTTGTTGTTTCCCTGTCTTGCAAATTTCGAGGACGAAATTTTCTTAAGGGGGAATCTATAACGACCCTGGTTTCGAGTTAAATTTGAATTGGTAGTTTATTTAAATTTTTGGGAATAAATTTGAATTAAATTAGTAATTAATATAATTTTTGGATTAAATTGTGAATTTATTTGATTTTTTCCAAATAAAATAAAATATTTGTTTGTTATTTAAATATATGTATATACATTGATTTTAAATAGAACTTCTAATTGGAAATTCAGAAATAATTATTTTGAATAATATATTAATTATAAACTTAATTGCGGATTAATTTGAAAATGTGGGAATAAATAAATATATATATAAGATATTTTAAATAAAGAACTTGATTTGGAAATCTAAATATTTTATAAATAGATTGTAATTTGGAATTTGAAATTCAAATACATATACGTTGAAAATAAAGTTTTGGAAAATAATAAATTATGATTGGAATAAAATTTATACTTATAAAAAGATATTTGTTTAGTCATTTATAAATACAAATTAATTGTATATTAATTTTTGAATTTGAAATTTAAAAAATAAAAGTTTTGAATATATATTGGATTTGGAAAATCTATAATTTAATAATAGAAAAAAACTTGTTTTGTATTTATAATATGATGATTTGAAAATTTTATTCTGGAATTGATATAAGTATAATTTGCTTAAATTAATAAAAAATTTAAAATACTTTTCTTTTATACTTGAAATAAATTAGTTTTGTACATATTTAAACTAAATAGAAAATGTATTACATAAACATATGTAAATACAAAAAATTAAGTAATTTATAAAAGAAATGGTTTGAAATATAAATTAAATAAAAGTTTAATAAAAGGTTTAAACCATGAATTATAAATTAATTTAAACGAAGGTCTGAACATAAATTTACTTGTTTTAGACAAATGCAGGCTAAAGGAAATAGATAATTTACAAGTGTTAACAAAGATAAGTGAACATATATATGTGTAATCATCTTAACAAGCAAATAAACAAGTATTGCCATTTTATATTATGAGTTAACAAGTGGCAAATGATTTATTAAAGATCTATAAAATTTAAATAAAAGGTTGTTATGGAAAACTAGGTTGTTCATTTTATTCAGTTCAAAGATTAAAACCATCCCCTCATTTTCTACAAACCAAAAGAAAACGCAATCAAGATCAAAAGAAAGTATATAAAAAATCAAAACCAAGAAGCAACTCAATTAATCAGAAAACAAACTTCAAGCTCAAACAAATCGAGTTCCAGATCAATAATCAAAAGTTCAATTCAAACCTGGAAATAAAGTAAAGCAATTCATTCAAAATCAAAAGCCTAAGACAAATCAACTCAAAGGCAAGAAAGTGTAAATCAAAATTCAAAACCTGAATTCAACTCAAGATCTTCAACCTAGAAGCAGTTTCAACTGAAGCAATTAAGGATTAAAGCAAATTCAAGTAAGCAAGATTTCGGATCAAAATAAACCAGGTTCAGATCATCTCAATATTTCCAGATCAGCGAATATAAAGCTATTCTCTGTTCCTTCTTATCAGGTGAGCAAACTCGCCTTTTAGAACCTGAATCTACTATGATATCTTGATGATATATATCTGAGGTTATTTGGATTAGTGTTAATGTGCATGCATGTCTCTCTGTGTGTATATTTGAATGCATTTCTGTCTCTCTGTTTAATAACAGACTAATAAAATTCAAGGAAAAATTTATGTCTCGGGATCGAAAAGGATGTAGGTAATGAACTTTAAAAGAAAAGTATTTGTATTGACCTGAATTAAATTTTAAAAATAAATTCGAGTGAAAACATTTAGTAGTTATTCCAAAAGTGGTGAATTACAATAAAAACTGTTAAAAACCCGAAAAATCAATCTTCGAAATTTTGTGATTTGATTTCATAACTGAGTTTGTATTAGAAGATGATGATTTTAGGAAATCATTTCATAATTTTTAAGCTTATATTTAATGAGAAATCCTAAGTTGAACGTTGACCGGTATTTGGTCAAAATCAGATGATCACGTGGATTGTTTATGGTGGGATCATGTTTGGAGGAAGGTTGTGGATGGGTGGTCGTAGGAAAAATGCTCGGAGCATTTATAGATGGTCGAGGTTGTTGATCGATGGTGATTAAGTGTTTAAAGACCGGTCTGGGTGGCTGTGGAATTCGAGGCTTGATCGTCATCAATGTCGCATCGAGATGCACCAGTCTGAGGGGAAAGGAAAGAGAGGACTCCGGCGAGGCTATGGTCGTGGTGGCGAAGTTCCTGATGGCCAGAGATGGCGAAACGTGGAAGGTTTGGTTGGCCGGGTTGTACTAATTTTTCAATGTCTTGCTCGATTTCGAATTCCTATCTAATTGAATGATCTGAGTGTTAGTGAGGGATGGGGGCGTGTTCGTCGTTGTGCCTAAGATCTCGGTGATGATCGAAAGTCGACCAGATGATCGTGCATGTGTACGAGTGTCAATCACGTATCTGGAAATTTTAGAGGTTGGAGAAGATGAAGATTACTCGGGTCAATCTCGAAATGTTGGTGAGTTTGTCTCGAAGCAGAAAGAAGGCTCGTGTGTCTCGTGTTTTTGCTTGGGAGTTTTAAATATTGTCTCGGGTTATATTTTGTTTAAGTAACATTTTTCAAAACTGAAAGAAAAAAATGTTACCGGTTTTGAATCAAAGAACTTGTGTTTTTAAAATGTTTCTATGTTTAAAGAAAAGTAAAACAAAGTTTAGAGTAATGAAAATAATTAGTTTGCAAAGATTAATGTTGAACAAGTTTTAAAATATATTTAAAGTCAATAGATTTTAAATAATAATGATAATTAAGTTTTTAGGGAATAAGTATTTATTTAAGCTATTAAACAAGACTTAATAAGGTTTTCAAAGATTATGTTAAAGTTTAAAACTTTTAAATTATTTTATTTTTAAAGGATAATTTAACTTAATGGTTTTGAGTTAAATTGGTAATTGATACTTAACTCAAAAGGTTATCAAATAAGTGTAATGACCCATAATTTCTGTCATTTGAAATTCTTATATTTAATTGATTTTTAAAATTGTAAGTCGAATAACTCATATTTCGAATATCTAGATTTAATTGGATAACTAGATCGATAATTTAATATGTGAAATTATAGAAATAATTGGAAATTGAGTTTAATGTGATTAAAACTGATTTTTAAAGTTGTATTAAATCACATTGGAGTTAGAATGATGTTATACAACTTTTAAAATCGAATTTAAAGTTAATTTGTGAAAATTGAATATTTTAATATTTAATTGACGAGTAAAAAATAGCCATTTTTCAAAAAGTCTCGGATTTCGACGAAACTAGATTCATCGGATCCATAATGTTATATTATTGTATGATTTAAAATTTCGTGTCAATTGGATTTACGGTTTGTCCGGGGCAAGCTAAAACACACAGAAATCGATTTGAGTGAACTTTTAAATTTAAATTAGTCGATTTGAAAACTTATCTTCCAAATACTTTCAAATTGGCCTCCAATATATATTCCATTGCGTGTGGAATAGGAGTAAAACATTATAAATGCCAGGCGCACGCTTCTTTTGGAGTTCGGGAAAATCTCGGGTGAATAGTGTCGCGTAATTTTCTGTAAAAGGCCTCCATATTCACAATTTTACACCAAACCTTAACCCTAAAAGCTTCAGCCGCCACCCTAGCAATTAATGGCCGAAAATTCATCTTCTTCCTCCCTCATTTTCTTTAAATCCAAACATTAATTCGAGAAAGTTTCAACTACAATAACGTAAAGCACGACGAGAGCTTGATATTCAACTGTCAAGATCGTAAACGGAGCTACGGATCAATGGCAATAAGGGTTTGAACGTGTCCGTTCTTTCACCTTTTTCGAGAGCATGGGGGACCGAGCTTGGCATGCTCATGGCCGAGAGTAGGGCGCATCTCGAGCTACGAAACCATGGTCTTCGATCTTTGTGATGATGCTCGGGTTGGCTCGTTGATCTAGGGTTTTGTAGGCGGCTATGGGTTTTGTCGCGCGTGAAGTTAACTGGAGAGGGAGAAGGAAGAATAAGGGTGCGGCCGAGATTTCATCTACTAACGCGTGCGGCCCAGATAGTTTCTAGGTTAAAAATGTAAAGTGAAATTGAAATTAATTTATATTTTAAATTTGTACAAACTTTAAACTATTATAACTTTTTCATACGAGGTCCTTTTTCGTATGAAACGAATTGCATCGGGTTCATGTGGACGAACACTACGCGTTGGAGATGGATTGGGATTGATTGGAGCTAGCGAGAATTTTGGGTAAAATTAAATGCACATTTAATTTTGTTCGAAATAAAACGCTGAAGCCGCTATTTGAAGCAAGGTTAGAACTTCTCACTCAATCGAAATTGTTTCGATTTAAATTTTAAAAAGTTGGATTTAGAATTGCTTGATTGTATGCTTGGATGATAAATGATTATCTGTTGTATTGAAATAGACCCTATACGCCGTATATTAAGCGGATGTTATTATATTAAACACATATACCGCGATATTCCACCTTGAAGTGGAATTGGTATTATATATGTACTTGGAGTTGATTTCCCACATTATATAGTGGATGAGACCTTATTGTGCCGCATAATAGCGGATAATATTTTATATGAACCCATGTACCGCGATATTCCGTCTTGAAAGGGATTGGTATTGTGCTAACATCTGTGGATGTAGGGAAACAGGTTGGAGGTATCCAACTGGATTCCTCAACAGTATTGATTTATTTACAGATATTTGCGATATATTCTGTTATCATATTGATATATGATGGTTAGATGTCGTGGTTGATGTGTTGGCGTTGTTGCAGCATTGGACCTATTTTTGGAGTTTTAAAAAAAATGTTAAAGTAACAATTTCAAATTTAAAAGGATTTTTAAAGTGATTTTTGAACGTATACGTTTTATTGAATTTTGAAGTTGATTCATTTTAAATAAATAAACGTTATAATTTTTATGTTATAAAAATTATGATTTTTGTGAAATATGACCAAAATGTGATTTTTGAAATAAATAGTTGGTTAATTTGTAAACTGGGTTAAATTGGGATTTTTTAATAAGTATAAACAGTTTATATAAAAGATTTATAAAATTGATATTTTATAAATTAAAATATTGGAATTTTAAAACGAGTTTTTATAAGTGTTAAAATGAAGTATAAATGGTTTTCATAAGTGAACGAAATTTATAGACTTATAAATTGTGAAGTTATAGAATGAATAGATTTTTTGTAAAATAAAAGATTTATAAGAAATTAACTTATAAATTGGATTCTGGAATTTAAATGAGATATAAATAGAATTGGTTAATAAGGGATTTTATAAGTTGAAATTTTTATAAAATATATGAATGAGAATTTATAAACGTTGTTTTATAAATCCGAAATCGACTTATTTTGACAAGTCAATTATTATAGATTATTAAAGGAGATTATCCACGATTTTGGACAGTGGATAATCCTTTAAATAAAATGTGTAGAAATCTTGAATTTGGTTAACGAACTATATTCACGATTTTGGACAGTGAATAATATATTAAAGAAATGTTTTGGAGTAGTGATATTTTAAATAGAATTAAAACGATTTTAAGTTGTTTTAAAATGTGTTAAGGATCGAAACCATAGATTTCAACATTCATTGTTGAAATAGATGTTTTCGAGAAATAAGGAAAAGATGGACTATAACACTGTTGTTATAATAAATGATTTTTGAAAGGAAATGTTTTATATAGTATTAAGATTTATATATCTATCTTAATTTCGAATCCCCGTACTAGTGATTTTGGGTTGTCGTAACGATGTTTTACGCAACATTCGTTCTGACTCAAATGAATGTGTTTAAGAGAATGTTTTCCTTAAAGAATAAAAATATATACTTAATTGTGATTTAAGTATATTGAATATTTTCCAAATGTTGAAAATAAATAGATTTGTGAATTACTTATTATTAAATAAGTATGGGAATGTTTTCCAATATGAAGTGAAATGTTTTGAGATTTATGATAAATTGAAATTGAATATTTAAGTCGATTTGAAAATCATATATCAATGGATATTTGGAAATTTAAATTCACATGGAATTTATAAAGGAAAATGGAATTTGTTTAAAATACATTGATTTATTTTTGAAGTGTGGGAAGATATATCTTGTAAAGATATTTTTGGAAAATAAATAATTTGGGAAATTATTCAGAATCTGGTGATGTTGTGCATATCAATTGATAGTTAAATAGTCGACTGTCAATATTTACCTTTAAATGGGTATTTGTTGTGATTTTCTTGAATTAGAATGCTATACTTATTTTAAAATAAGCGCTCGTTATTTGGTTTAACCGGGAGAGATGTTGTGCATATCAATTGATACTTAAATAACCGACTATCAATATTTACCTTTAAATGGGTATTTGTTGTGATTTGCTTGAATTTGAATGCTACACTTATTTTAAAATAAGCGCTCGTTATTCGGTTTAACCGGGAGAGGACCTTTAGGTCATGAATCCCATTTCGAATAGTGATATGTCGTAATGGATAGCATTTGAAGACCGATGTTAAAGACCGGATATTTTCGAAAACGAAAGGATTATCGTCGAATGTCTCTGCATCGGCTGATCTCCGATATAGAGATTTTATCACCCTTTGTGATGGGAAGTCCAGTCGTGATTAGTGAATATCCGGATTGCAAGGGCTTCTTTGGAAGTGCCTTCGGTTCCGTTCGATCCCGGAACGGACATGTATGGATGTGTATTTGACGTTACAATTTGAGATGTAAAGTTGGTTTCTATCAAATACATTTCTATTGGTGGCGGAGAATTTATTCTCTTAGCTTAACACCCTTTTATGAGACGTATGAACTCAGAGGTTATGTAGTTGATGGTTACTAGTGATATGTTCCCAATTTGGTAATGTGGCATGCCGAGTGCTGCTAAGCATTTGTTGATTAAAGCATAGCTTTTATGTAAAGCGTAGCTTTGTGGATGAGACTTCGCCGGACCTCACACCCCGGTAATGTTCAAAACAGGAAAGATGCAGCAAGGTTTTAAGGAGTAGCGCCCCTTAGGTTATGTCATTTCCTTCTGGATAGAAGTTGTATCATAGTATGGAGCCCAGATACTTAACTTATGTGAATGTCGCAAATATATATGACTTTTTGATTGATGTTGGTTGAGGATCCTCAGATAAAGGTTGTTTACAACCGGGGATGGCATACTCGTGTCAGTTGTTACCTACTTTTGCAGAGGTAACACAACCTTGTGTCGGCAGAGATCCGGTTAGGTTCTCGAGGCGTCTCTCCAGAGGCGTTTCCATGTGGCAATGGGAAGTTCCTTGGCCTGACCATTTGTTGGAAAATCCAAAGAAACAATATAAGCCCTGTACAGTTTTAGTTGTATAACCTGCCATGGAATGTGGCGGCAACCTACTACTGAACATGGTAGCTATAGTAGGCATAAGTGCGGAATGTCTATACTGGCTAAGATTTATATTATACTTTCGAAATGTTTTCCTACACTTTGCACTTATAGTAATAATATCAAAGAAATTTGCGTATCAAGCATGTTTGACTATCATAAGGAGAAATCTCCTTCGATTCTGCGTTTGCATTGTGTGTGTGTGCGGGAGGCCATATGGTAGTTACATTTTCTAAAAGCATTGCGGATCTATTTTAAAAATATTTCTTGTTTGTTTTTTAAGATAAACTGTTTTAAGTTCTCACACCAGTCCCATGACTGACCTGGAGTTTATTGTTCGCTTCCTAAACTCTGGGTGCCCATCATTTTCCACACGGCCAGTCTAGAGTCAGGTTATCAGGTCATTCTGGAATTCAGGAGATGCTATGGAGCTAAAGAGGCGAGCTGGATGGTGTGGCATATCAACTAGTATATAGTATTTCTTTTCCACTGTCTGTTGCTGTAAACTCTGTTAATGTAATGTAATATGATGTAATGTAATAACTGATATAGTTCTTTGTTTTAAAGATATTCATTTATCTATTATATATTGTTCCGTTGCGATTGTGAGATTCTGATATTGTTCCGTTGCTTTTCTTTCTTTCTTCTTCTATCTTTTTCTTCTTCTTAAACCCTAAGGGTTCGGTTTTCCGGCATTCGATGCTCGGCAGTTGATAAAATGGACGTATTAATGTCGACTTTCGTGAGTCGAAAATCATAATCTTTACAATAAGGATTAAGCAATAATTAAAATAATAAATAATAGAATGTTCTATCTTTTAATTAGTTAAGATCTTGAGTAATTAAGGGTTATTGATGAAACTAATTGAAGATTAATTACTCAATAATAGGTTAAAAAGTAAATTAAAGGACAATTAATTTAAACTAATAAATCAAGGGATAATTAACCAAAATGATTTATTAATGTGACCAATTAATTAATATTATTAATCTAAGATGATTAATTTATGATTTGGGGTTGACTAATCAAGTGATTAAAGGATAATTACTCAATTATGATTTATTAATTAAAGTGATTAGGGATATTCATTTTATTGTAATTAATTAAGGATAATTAATTAAATGGTAATTGATTAAGGGTTTATTTATTTATTAATTAATTAAGGGTAATTAATTAAAGGATAATTAAATAATTAAGAATTAATTATTAAATGATTAAAGGTTGATTAATTTATTAATTAAGGTTAATTAATACATAATTAAAGAATAATTAATTAAAATAAATTGTAACTAATTAATGTTAATTAACCAGGATTAGTGATTAATCTGATTTAAATTAATCAGATAATTAATTGATCTTACTTATGGATGTTTGGATTCAATTGAATATTGAATTGTTTGATATCCCTAATGTGTGATGCTCTGTTTTGATTTGAGCTGTGATGAATGTAATCTTTTTATCTTTGATGAATGTAATTTATTTATCTGTGATAAATTTATATTATTTATCTATGAATCCGTGAATGAAGATAAGCGTTATAGGAATATACCGCTTATCGATATTGATGTGCTTCAATCTGTGATGATTGATGATATTGCACTATTGTGTAAAACCCGTGGACTACACCATACACACACAAATATGGATTGCATAAGGAAATTGGTTAAGTCGTAGATATTTGAATTTAATGAAATGGTTTTAGAGATTGAATTTTTGAATACAAAACAGTTTTGAAAATAGAATTGGGTTAAATATGAAAAGCTTTTTAAAAGGGGTTTTTAAGACGAAAGTTACTTTGGATAACTTGATAAAGTTTTCAAATTTGAATAATTTGATTTAAATTTGAATTCAAGAATTTGAAACTGAATTCTATGTTTGGAAATTATGGTTTAAAAAGGATATACAAGTTATAAATGTGTTTATATGGGTTTTAAACCATTTTAAAGGTATTGTTTTGGTAATTTGAATTCAATCCAAGTTTTATACTTGAAGGGCATTAACTTATGCAAATGTAATCGGATTTTTCCAAAATGAAAACTATTTTTTTTCAAATAATAATAGCTTTCGTATAAAGAAAGGATTTCCAATTTGTGTTGACAAGATTCCAATTTTGAAATGAATTGTTTTGAAAGCTATGAATTAATCTTTGTGAATGATTGTTGAATCTTGTTTTGATATCGAAAAGGATCTTAAAGGTATATCTTTTGAATAAAATATTTAGGATTGAAACAGTTTTGAAAACTATGAATGAATCTTTGTGAATGATGGGTGAACTTTGTGAAATGAATCTTTTTGTTTAAAAGATTAGAAATGGTAATTTGTTAGACCATTGGAAGAAAGGTTTTATATTTTAAAGTTGTGACTTAACTAAGATCCCAATATCCATATGTTTTTGTTAATAAGCGCTCATTATTCGGTTTAGCAGAGAGTGGACCTTGTGTCATATAACCCATTCCTAATAATGATACGAAGATATGGATAGCATTTGAAGACCGGTGGTGAAGACTGGATATTTTCGAAAATGAAAGGATAACTCGTCGAATGTCTCTGCACCGAATGGCCCTGGTATAGAGATTTGAGCACCCCTTGTGATGGGAAGTCTAGACGTGATTAGGGATTATCTGAATTTGCAAGGACTTCTTTATGAAGTGCCTTCGGTTCTGTTCGAACCCGGAACAGACTTGTGTGGATGTGTGCCTGACATTACACTTTGAGATGTAAAGCTAGTTTCTATCAAATGCATTTCTGTTTGGTGGCGGAGAATTTATTCTCTTAGCTTAACACACTTCGCCGAGACACACGAGAGAGGTTATGTAGTTGATGGTTACTAGTGATGCATTCCCAATTTGGTAATGTGGCATACGAAGTGTTGCTGATCATTTGTTGATCGAAGCATGGATTTTGTGTAAAGCATAGCTTTGTGGACGTGACTTCGTCGAGCCTCACAACCCGGTAATGGCCGAAACAAGAATCATTTCATCAGGGTTAGTTGATGGTAGCGCCACTGAGGGTACGCCATTTCCTTCTGGATAAAAGGTGGTATCGTGGTATGGAGCCCAGATATTTAACCTATGTGGTCGCTGCAAACTTATTGCTTTGTGGTTGTTGGTTGATAGGCACCTCAGATAAAGGTTGGTAACGGCCGGGGGGTGGTATACTAATGTCAGTAGTTACCTAGTTATAGAGGTAACCCGGCCTTATGTTGGTATAGATCCTGTTATGTTCTCGAGGACGTCCCTCTAGAGGCGTTCCATTCGGTGTGGGAAGTTCCTTTGCCTGACCATTGTTGCAAATCCAATCATCCAATACGCGCCTTGTACGGTTTTAGTTGTATAACCTTCCATTTACTTATGGTGGTCACCACTGTTTAGATGGTAGCTATAGTAGGCATACAATAATGGTTGTATGCTGGCTAAGATTAATATTATACTTTCGAAAGATTTTTCTGCACTATGCACTAATAATAATATCAAAAGGATTTAACGTATCAAGCATGTTTGACTATCATAAGGAGAAATTTCCTCCAATTGTGTGCTTGCATTGTGTGTGTGCGGGAGGCCTTATGGTAGTTTCATTTTCCAAAAAGCATTGAGAATTTATTTTAGAATCTTTTGTTTTTCTTTTGTTAAAGATAAACTGTTATTGTTTGCTCATACCAGTCCCATGCCTGACCTGGAGTTTATTGTTTCCTTCCTAAACTTTGGGTGCCTACAATTTTCCCCACGAACAGTCTAGAATTGGGTTTTTTAGATAATCAAATAGCAGGTGTAGATTCAATTGCAGCCAGTCTTTGGATTTTGGTTATCGCTTTGTGCTTCTCTTCAATATTCTGGACCAACCTTGCTTAATGCATCGATTATGGTGGTTCTAGCTTTTGGTTTAAGCTATCTTTGGTTTGGAGTTTTGTAGATGGAGTTTCAGGATGGTGTTGGATTCTTTTAGAGATTCTAGTGAAGTTGTCTTTCCACTGTCGATGGTCGCAAAGTCTAGACCATCTAGTTGTGCTATTCTTTCCGCTGTTATGTATCTCTGATATGTGATATCGATTGTATCATTGGGTTGTATCAAAATTTTGTTGTATCAATGACATTAATTTCTTCCACCGTGTTATTGTACTTAATGTGTTATAAGCTCCGGCAAGTCAGATTCGAATGTTTGAATCTGTGGCATTCGAATACGAATGAGGTATGAATGTCGATTTTGGAACGTGAAAATTTGGTTCGTCACACTTAGATATATGTATGTTAAGCCAAGTACACTCTACGTGTTGTATATGCACGTATAAGTACATGTGTATTTGATAAACATGTACATATTTATATCATTATATTAATCAATGAAATAAATAATGATTTTATTTAAAATTTATTTAGTTTATATCTATATCAATTTTGACTTCATAGGCCCAATAAGATACAAAATGATAGAAAAAAATGAAATACATCCACTACATGCTGGCTTAGATCCAACATTCTTAACTTAAGTTGAACGACCTCACATCTTCATATAATTGAGGTCAGTGTTCTTCGTATTCCAGATCTCATATGGCGTCTTTGGCATAGATTTAGTTAGTATAATATTCAACACATGCACCACGGTTTCTGGCATATATCCCTAATGGGAAAGTGTTAACTCAACCTTGCTCATCGTGGAATGAATCATTTTAATAGGGTTCGATTCCTTCTTTTTGAGACATCGTTGTGTTGCAGTGTAGGGCGGAGTAACACAAGAGAAAATTATCTTTTGAGTACCAATGGATTTCTTTTCTAACTACTCACCTTCTCAATCTACTTTAAGTATTTTAATTTTATGATTCATCTAATTTTGTACCTCGTTCTTACACTTTTGTTTGCGCCAAAATTGGTCACAAACCCCAAGCATCATGAAAGCGCCAGTGTATGAACACTGATCAATAGTATGTGGTCACAAATCACAGATCTGAGTAAGGTAGAGGATTAAAAATAAAGAATAATAAACTTGAAACAGAAAGAAATATATAGAGGCACAAGGTTTATAATGGTTTGGCTATCTCCAGCCTACGTCCACTTCAAAAGTTAATCTTTTATTGACTTTCCTGATGGTTACAAATGATTACAGTAGATTATCGTGATGAAATTCCAGTATAACAGCAGCCTTGTAGTGCATAGATGATTTCGACAGAGTCTGGACGTCCGATAGCCCAAAGATCCTTTTTCTGTAGGCTTTAGGTGCTATTTATAGACGTAGGAGGCAAATATCTCGCTCAGATCTCGAGAGACTTCTTTTAGCACATGGGTGGGCCCACACAATCGATCTTGGGCGTCGACCCGATCCGTGATCGGTACGAACGAATTTCGTATCGATTAAGATTTGATCCTATCGAGTCAAAATTTGGCAGAAATATTCTATAGGTTGTACGTAAGCTACTGTGAAAATATCATAGCATTTGGAATTTTAGATTGCGAATTATGATCGATGCAAATTTGGGTTTTACATAGGCTATCGTATTCGAATCGATAGTTTTCGTATCCGTCTGTTTGTATTGCTCTTTTGGCACTTGCTTATAAGTCGACGTGGCGCTAACTCCTCGGATCGATCCACTTTTCATGCCGAGTGACCGAGTCTTATTCTTGTGTATGCACCTTATTCGTATCGATCATCTTTGCTTCGTTCGTATCGATAGTATTCGTATCGATCACACAGCTCTTATTCGTATCGACCGATTGCAATGCTATATTCATATAATGCTTGGTCATGTTCGTGGCGATGGGAAATGTCTGTTTTGTATTGATCTATGGTTGATCGATACGAAGTATGTATCATGTTTGATTGACACGAATTAGGCACTTGTATTGCAATCGATGGATACGAAATGGGCAATAGTTGATCGATTCGAAGTGGGCCTGGCCGATGATGGATACGAAGAAGACTGTCCTCGATGGATGCGAACAAGGCAATTGCATGGAAATGGATACGAATTAACGGTTTCTTGGTGGATACAAATAACAGACTATACCGAGGCTCGATGGATATGAAGTAGCACTCTTGGATGGATACGAATAGATGGACACAAATATCTTGATTTCCTTAGATTGCATCGCTCATATCTTGAGTATATGACCTTCGATTGACTTAAAATTTGAAAAGTCGGCTTCCACAACTTTGCTTGTCATGTCTTGTCATTTGTAGTTCGATCCGGACTCGGACAAAATTCATCGATATTCATATTGAACCTGTGATGTACAATCGATATTTAGGATGAGTGATCATTGATTTTCAGTTAATTTCTCGATATCTCGGCCTTGCTAAAAGGTGGGATAACACTTTGACCCCCAAAACATGCCTTTTGGTAAAAGGCGTGTTTTGAATAGCTTCAAACCAAATGTCGTGAGTCCATGTTTTACCCATAGCTATAATATTTTCAATCAAGTCTATGGCTGTTCAAAGCCAAATAAGTGTCCATTTCCACCCGTGGAAGTCAAAAATTAAATTCTGCAGTCTCTTCGGACTATCGATGGTCACTTCGGACCCTTGCCAAGTCCATTCCAGACTTAACGATCAAATAGAAGGATCCTGTCACGCTCCAAAGTTGCTTTCTATCCCTTGCACTCTTGCCCTAGCGATGTCTTGGTCCTTCTAGACCTGTCATAGCCTCTTCGGGCTCTTACCAGATCCCATCCCGTCACTCTCCGGTGAAGGGGAAACAACATCGTGTAAGCTGATCCTGTCGCACTCCGACGAAGCGGCAACACCCCCTGCACTCCGGTTCAGTGTCCCTGAATATTAAGCGATGTCATGGCCTAAATCCTAAGCCGATCATAACCATTCTGGACTCTTATCGAACCTCGATCCAATCACTCTACGGTGAATGGGGAACGACGTTAAGTGAGTTGGTCATGTCGCTCTCCGACGAAGCAACTCACTTCTTGCACTCCGGACCCCGCCTCTCTGGGTTGGGTCATAAAGCGATTATTTTCAAGTTGACTTTCAATATTCATCCTTTAACTCTTTGGTCAAAGGTTTTATCTTATAACATTCAAGTTTATTTATCCAATTCTAATTCTAGATGTTCAATCTCAAACAACAGGAAAAACTAGACACTGGCTCAGAGCGGTCTATTACCCTCTCAGAGCATGCCTAGGGATCTCTCTGGTTCCCATACATGTGTATGTGGAATAGCCATTTTATTTTAAATCAAATCTAAGGAGTTTAATCAACCAAAGTTTAAATCCCATACTTGGACCTTGCCATCATGATTGGTTGATGACGAGTCGTGATCCCGATCTAGGATTAGTTCCGTTAGGAGGAGGCAGTAGTTGCCAAGGTCCTACGACTGCTGCCCGATCTCTAGTGTATTGTTGCAATCTACCACTTCTGACATGATCTTCCACCTCATCCTTCATATGGCAACATTCATCGGTAGCATGCCTTTTCATCTCATGGAATAGGTAGTACTTTCCACTTCTACGTTCCCGTTCTGTGGGATCTCTCCTGGGTGGTTTTCGATAAGGGAGCTGCCCCCGAGTTTCCAGGTAAATCCGTTCCAGGCTTGCCGTTAAATCCGTGCATTGTCTGAACCTGGATTCTCGGAATTTCTTCCGTTTATCAAGACCATCGTATCTGTCGTCCTGCTTTCGCTTCCCTTTGTTTGTTCTAGATTATTCTTTGGAGGTTCGTTCGCCTTGCACGGCGTTTATTTCCTACCTTCTTATTGATTGTCGCATCATTGTCTTTCAAATCTGAGTTCTTTAAGCCTTCAAATCCAATATCTAAGCGGTAGAATCCCTGAGTTAGGCCTTCTCAGTGAAAGCACCAAGTGTTTGCGTCAAAATTGATCATAAATCCAAAGTATCTTGAAAGCACCAGTGTATGAACACAGATCAATAGTATGTTGTGATAACCCAGATTTTTGGGCATCAGGTAATTGGATAATTACCTGATTTTAACTAACACTGATTTATCGAGCAAATAAATTTGTTAATAAATATTTATGTTTGGATAAATATTTATTTGATAATCTCCTAATATAATTATTTAAAATTGTCAAAATTTTTTTTTTCCAAACAAATAAAATATATGTTTGTTTAAATATATGTATTTATATGAGTTGATTTTAAATTGATCGTGACTTTGAGATTGAAATTCAAAAGACAAATATTTTAAAATAAATTGGATTTCAAAATAATGTATAGTATATAATTAGTTCTATATTATTTTTTAAAGGATTTTATAAATATAAATTAATAAAATGTATTTACCAAATAGAAATTAAATATAAAAGTTTTATAAAAAACATTTAAAATATATTAACACATGCATAGAACAAATGTAAGTTAACTAACTCATGCAAATGACAAATGTAAGAGTATTAAACAAGTGTCACCTTTATTCATTTTCTTTTATTTTTAAAAATATTAGGAAATCAAGCTATAAATATATTTACACTATCAAGCTATAGATATATTTACACTCCTCTCTTTCATTTCTTTGATATCCTCATTTTCAAAACTAAGAAACCAAGGCCTATGAACAACTTCAAATAAGAAGAAATCAAA
Organism: Allium cepa; assembly: GCA_030765085.1. Classification (NCBI taxonomy): domain Eukaryota; kingdom Viridiplantae; phylum Streptophyta; class Magnoliopsida; order Asparagales; family Amaryllidaceae; genus Allium; species Allium cepa. The sequence goes on from CM060942.1 coordinate 624,209,621, forward strand.
AGCCTGTAAAACAAAAATTAGCAAACCTGAAAATTTAATGCAACCACTTTTTCAACCTGAATCATCAAGCTAAATCAAACTAAGGTGAAATTCAAGCAACAACTTAAGATTCAAGATTTTCAAAACTAAGCAGAATCAAAATCAAGAGCAGACTTCATTTTCAATTCAAAAACCGGAGCCCTGTTCACTGTTCTTAAGTTAAACAGGTGAGTAATTTTTTTTTATTTAAAGGTTTTTGATCTGTTTTAAATCTAAATGCATGCAATAAATTGTTGAAGTAAAGTGTGATAAGTGTTTGCATGATTGTTTAATATGAATTGCATGTGTATATATATGATTATATGTATGTGCACGTCTGTATATAAACAGGAATATCTCTGTTTTAGATGATAGCAGGCTGAACCAAGTTTCAAAAAACCAAATTCCTTTTTTCCAATCAATTTTAAGCTATGATTTTGAAGGGAAAATTTGAGAATGGATGTAACATCAATTTTAGAAATAATTTCTAGTATGTATCTGAAGTAATTATGACAAAAATAAAAATTAACAGGGGTAAATCATTTTAAGTCGGAAATTAAGGTAGTTAAATCTCAAGTTTTGATAATATAGTCGAATTCGAATTTGAAAATGATGATTTTTAATGGTAAAGTCAAAAATTTTAAGCTTGTATGAATCGAGATATGGAGAGATGATCGAAAATTGGAAATTTGCCAATTTCCGGCGATCATTGGGATCTATAGTCTTGGGGTTTGGGTCGAAGGTTGCTTGATGGACGATGATCGAGGGAAAATGGCCGGTAGGTTTCTAGACAATCGAGGGGGCGTATCATCGCTGAATTAAGGTTTTAGTACCTGTTGTAGTCGACTTCATTCTCGAGGCAAGTTCGACATCGATGGAGCGTCGACCTCGCTCAGAGATGGGGGAAAGGTTGAGTGGGATTTCGACGAAGGTATGGGCGGAGTGTCAAGATATCTGGCGACCTGAGACGATGGTTCGGGGAGGTTTCCGTGATCAAGTTTGGGTTTTTGATGTACCATCTTGTTTGATTTTCGATGTGATAGGGAGATCTGGGTCGTTAGGAGTGATGACGAGGTTGTCACCGACTTGTCGGCGGTCGTGGCATTGGTCGGAGTTGCATCGACCATCTGTGTACGTGCACGATGGGTCTGTATGTGTCAGAGTTTGGTTTTTGGGAAGAAGGTCCGTGTCTCGAAGTTTGACTCAGGGAGTTTAGCTTGTGGCTTGAGATCTGGTTCGGGTGTTCATGTGGGTTAAAACAAGTAATAGTTTTTTTTTTTAAATTTAATCAAAACAAAGAAGGATGGCACGAGGAAGGACGCGGGGAAAATGGAGTTTGGCTCGGGGGAGAACTCAGGTTAATCTCGAGTGTAGATTATGACAGTTTTAATTTTGGAATTAGGCAAGTTTCAAAGATTTTAAATGAATCAAGTTTTAACAAATTTTTGTAGAACTTATTTCTTGATATAATATGTGTTATTTAAGTTTAAAATTTGTTTAAGGTTTTAATCAAATTATTTTAAGTCTAAAATGTATTAAATATATATAGCCTTTATTTATTTTTTGAAAGGGTTTATTTTAGATAAATTTAATAATGTAATTAATTAATTAATTAAGAAGAAAAAAAGTTAATTAATTTAAGGGTCTAAGTAAATTGGTTAATGATAATTAATCACAAGGTTTACTGATAAGATTTAAACATTAATTAAATTAAAGGATAATTAATTGATTGTAATTAATTAAAAGGATAATTAATTAATGTAATTATATAAAAGAATAATTAATTATTGTAATTATTAAAGGATAATTAATTAATGGAAATATTTAAAGTCTAATTATTTAATGATAAATAATTAAAGGAGATTAATTAATTTCATTAATTAATTAAGATACATAGTTTATAATTATTAAGGTTATATTAAGCTGGATTTACGGGTAATAAATTGAATTCATTTGGTGATTTAAATTACATAGGATTTGAACAACTAATTAATCTTATTTATGGATGATTAATTAATATTGAATGCTTGGGATTATTTGATTTCTCTGGGATGTGATTTGTGATGCTATGTGATATTGCATATTTGGGTTGAACTATGATAATATGGATTATCTATCTGTAATGGAATCGTTGTGATCATGTTACTTTGAATATAAATTGAATTGTTTTCACTTAAACAACTTAGGTGAAAATGGTATTGGATTCGGAGAGGCCGGGGTCGGGTATCAGCAAATACCCGGAACCACTTCGATATGTAATCTACAATAATTCTTTATGGATTTGAATTTGGAATCAATAGGCTGGAATGGAATAAATGAAGTAAACTTGGCCATTTAATCTGAGTAATAATGCTTAGTTATGATTTGTAAGATGTGTATATGACTATAGTAAGTTAGGATCTCGTAGTGAAGTACGAGTTACCCCGGGTTTCCTGTTATGTTTTAAAACTTAGTATTTCAAATTTTTATAAGTTTACTCACGCTGGTTTGCAGCCTGACCTGGATGTTACTTTATTGTAATGCTCGGGTCAGACCGATTATTACAGATTTTTAGATTCGGACGTGCTGGAGCTCAGGAGGCGAGCTGGTTGGCAGGAACGTGTGGAGTATACCGTTGTGTATTTGAGTTTGATTGATTATAGTTTAGGACAAATTAATTATAACTGTCTAGTTTATGTATGAATGGTTGTACTCTGATGTATTGAATGTAAATTGACAATTACAACTTCCTTTGTATACATGCTATTATTTGATATTATATTTTGATCCGCTGTGAATGAGAGATTCTATGTTTTGTTTCTATTTCTTCTTCTACCTCTTGCTTCTTTACCCTAACAATCTTGAATTTTCGGCATTCGAATGCTCGACACTTTTATGGTGAGTGTATTAGTGTCGAATTTTCAGGGTCGAAAATTTTGGATCATTACATTTGGTATCAGAGCAGAAGGTTAAGCGAGACCTTGGCTCTGGTGGGTTTAGTCATTAAGGATGGGGTAAGTAGTACCTTAGACTGAGTTGAATGTATTAATATGAGGGCGTATTTGTTATATTCTTATATAAAGATTTTAAAACGGTTTAAAAATTAGTCTTTATACAAGCTTATATTTTGATATATAAAGCAATAGTTTTTCTAATATATTAAGGAAATTGGTTGTTGATTATTGGAATTGAATAGGATAATAAGAATATAGGTTGGGATTCTACTAATTAAGTCTAATATAGGTTAGGTAGTTCCACTAATCCAGTTTTAGAGGAAGATGGCTAAGAGTGAAGAATGAAAGGCTTGACGAAGATAGCGAAGAGCTGCTACACGTAAGGATCGAGAAGAAGCAATTCAGAAGTATGAGAAACAAGTTATAGCCAGGGCCTTATGATAATGTCACCTGCTACAGATGTTCCAATAAGGGTCATTACACAGCCAAGTGCAGTAAAACAAGGGAGGAATTGAAGGGTACATTCCAACGGTTTTGCTCTGAGATCTTATGCTTTAAGTGTCATAAGGAAGGACATTTCCTAAACCATTGCCCTGAAGTAAGGAAGGTGAAGCGTAAATTTGTAGAACCTGTCAACGATCGACTATTTGCTATCATTGTAAGAAGTCGGGTCACATTGCTAGGAATTGTCCCGAGAGGCAGAATAAGAGTAAGGTTGTGGAACGTCCTGCAAGAGGCACGGAGGTTATCCAGATTGATGGGAAGGTAGAAACTTTTGTGGTAAATGTTATAAGTGGGGACATCCTAGTGAGAAGTGTATGTTCGGGCTTTTCCCTTTGGAAGGAAGTCCATATAAAGGATTCTTGTAAGAATACTAAGGCTCTGTTCTTTTCCAAACCCCTTGGTAATAGAGAAGGCATCTAGATTTATGCCCTCTGTAAGACTCTTATTTTGGATAAATGGATGAATGTTTGAACTACTAGTGTATAGTCTAACAATGTATGGAATATTTTGTGGTAGTAAAATCTAATATAAAATTATCTTTATTTATTTGTGAATAGAATTGAAATTAATTCAAAGGTGAAATTCTACTGAACTAATTGAAATTTGAAATTGAATTAAATTAATTAGGAATAAAATTTGATAATTTGGATGTTTATTTACCTTGGCTTATCCTGACAACATCCCATTGTTATTAATAATCTATGGAACTATGAATTAGATTGTTTAAATGAATTAAGAAGTAGATTGAGATAATATATATTCCATTACTGGAATGTAATGGAGTTAAACTTAAATTTAAAATTGTTTAATGGTTTTGATTATTAAAGATAAAGATTAAACTTATGAGAATAAAATCACTTTGAATTTAAGATTCAAATGTTAAAAATGAATTTGCAAACTAGCATTGTTTAGAATTGGTTTCAAGGTTAGAAATAAAAATTAGGTAATAAATTGGATTCTGAAGATTTAATTGTTTAAAAGGAATTTGAACGATTACTTGAACCTTGAAATAAGTTAAGTAAAGGTAATTTAAAATGGGTATTTGAAATTGGACTCAAATTTAATTGTTTAAAACTTAGTTTGCTAAATTAAAAGCAAAGTTTAATTTATTTTAAGAGATTAAATCAACGTTTAAAAATGTAACTCGAATTTATATAATTTGCGATGTTTTAAAGTTGAGTTTGGATTTGAAATAAATTCAAATGGAAAATTGAATTGAATTACTTGGAAGTGAGATTGTAGTTGAATGAGTTAAATTCAAATAGGAATAGATTTGAATTTGGGTTAGGAATTGAAGTTAATTCAAATTGAATTAGAATTGAATCAATTTAATAGGATGGGAAATTGATTTGAAGTGGAGATTGAGAAATTGAACCAGTTTGACTCTGAGACTATTTTCAAATAAATTGTTTCAATATAAACTATTTTTAATCTATTTTTCTAGCTATTTACTATACAACCTTTCTTTTTTAAAACCAAACTATTTTATACTTATTTAACAATTATTTTGAAAACTAATTACTATTTTACATCCGTTTTACAAACTAATCATTATTTCACAACTACTTATAACTAATTACTATTCTATAACTATTTTGCAACTATCTAACTATTCTACGAACTATTCAACTGTTTCACAACTATTTTATAATTACTTAACTATTTTATTACTATTTTACAACTACTTATCTGTTTTAAACTTTTCAGGCTATTTTCTAAATTTAAAGGGTCAAAGTGCAAATAGTTTATGATTGAAGTGATAACCCAAATAGAAATGGAGGCAATTGTGAATAAGTAAATGGAATTCAAAACGATTATGAAGTAAGAAAAAATTGATTTAGCTAATAATCAATAAAGATAAATACGTAGACGTATATTATTCTATGCGCATTATGATTTGATCCAGATTTCGAGCATAAAATTTTGAGATAGTATATCGATTAGAATTGGGATTTTTCACTCGATTTTAAATGGCGAACCCTGGATATGGATTTTTGATTGGTTCTGAAACTTATCTATCATAGCTAGGGCTATGCTAGGAGAATGACAGTTTCTGATCAAGAAACTAGGTCTGAGTCCGCACTAGGAAGTCGAGTGGACTATACTAGTGCGGAAATGAAATTGTGTGATTGTGTGGTCGATCAGATTTAATATTGCGTACGGATGATACATGTACATCGTACATGCTTAAATGAAATTGATATTGGAAATTTTGAAAGGAAAAAATGATTTTTGAAAAGAAAAGTATATTTTGAGAAATATATATGAATAAAAGGGGGAGTTGGATATCTTTTGAAAATCACTTTATGAAAAGTAAGTGGTATGGTGAATAAATTTATAAAGGAAATCAAACTTGAATATTTGATTTGGTATAAATAAAGTTATACATGTTTGTTATATATGATAAATTTCCCTTTGTTGAATCTATAGCCAGAAGAAAAGATTCTTGAAAATATTTGAAATATAAAAGGGAATTTATATAAGTATGACGTGATCAAATATTTTTCAAGATTATATATATATCTATATATATAAGTGATTTTATGAGAATGATTTTGGAAAAGGGTTTTGGAACTCATTGATTTTGAAAGGATTTTAATTTTTGGGGAAATAAATTTTGGGAGTTTGGAAAGCCAAGTTTGCAACTATCGATTTGAGATATCGATTTTGTGTAAAGGAGATTTATATGTGAATCATAAAGAGTATGATTTGAAAGATACTATATGTGTATAGTATAAAAGGTTTTGAGATTGGCACTGGGGAAAAATGTGCTCCCATGAAATGAACTTCTTAGGAGATCCACAGGGTGGTTTTGCCTTGAGCCCTAAGGGGGAGGCTCTAAATTTGATCCTATGAGGAAGTCCGGACAAAATGAAGTTCCTGAGGATTACATGTGGGTAGCAAAAGTCCAGGGCGCTGACTCCTACAGAGACATTTTTGTTATGCTATGATGACAATGCAGCTCAATGTCACTGCGATCTATTGTGGACCATAGCGGAAGTCGTGTAGCCATAAAATCAAAATTCTACGTTTGATTTTGCCGTGATGGCAACGTAACATCGGTAGACTGCAATCTATGAAGACATAGCGAAAGTCGTGAGGCAGTGAGTGCCGATAGGCTACATTTGGAATCGACTGATGTAGTCTACGATATATGTAGGAGTGGTGAAGATTCATTTGGCAGCGAAATTCGAAGGCACTGATGCCTGCAGTTACATGGATTTTTGTCGTGATGGCGACATAACCCTGGGTGTAGCTGCGATCTATGGTGGGTTCTATGGCGTAATCGAGTGGCGTGAAGTGCCTACAATTATCTATGGATTTTGCTGAGATGGCAACGTAACCATCGAGTAAACTACGACCATGGAGGGGGTGACGATTTCCAGAGCATTCTCACCAAAGATGTTTCCCTATTTTTAATTTTTTTTTACATTTTCAACAAAATGTTTTCCCAAGTATTTTCACTGGTTGTTGAAAACGGGTTTACCAGTACTTATAGATTTTCAATCCTACACCTGATCAACATATGACCGAATTTTTGTGAGAACGAGGATCTGTGGAGACATCGAGGTATAAAAGTATTTTTGTAAAAACTATTTTGGTAATTTTTTGTAAATTTTAAAGTGTTTTAAAATTTTCTAAGTAAAAAGATTTTATAGTTGAAAATGATCAAGAGCAATTTTAAGCTGACAATAAGCATTTTTATGAATTCTGGCGTCGTTCCTTTTCGAGGACGAAAAGATTTAAAGGGGGGAGGAACATGATAACCTGGATTTTTCGGCATCAGGTAATTAGATAATTACCCGATTTTAACTATTAAAAGCACGGATTTATAAGTCGAACAAATAAATCTGTCAATAAATATTTATATCTGGATAAATATGTATTTGATAATCTCCTATTATAATTATTTAAAATTGGCAAAATTGTTTTTTGAAACAAATTAAATACGTGTTTGTTTAAATATATATATTTATATGGGTTGATTTCAAATTGAATTTGAATTTGAGATTGAAATTCAAAAGACAAATATTTTAAAATAAATTGGATTTAAAAATAATGTGCATTTGATTTTTATTAGTATATAATTAGTTCTATAGTTATTTCCTAGAAAGGATTTTATAAATATAAATTAAGAAAATGTATTTACCAAATAGAAATTAAATATAAAATTTTTATAAAAAACATTTAAAAATATATTAACACATGCATAAAACAAATGTAAGTTAATTACCTCATGCAAATGAAAAACGTAAGAGTATTAAACAAGTGTCACCTTTCTTCATTTTCTTTTATTTTTAAAAATATTAGGAAATCAAGCTATAAATATATTTACACTCCTCTCTTTCATTTTTTGATATCCTCTTTTTCAAAACTAAGAAACCAAGGACTGTGAACAACTTCAAACTAGAAAAAATCAAAAGCTTGTAAAACAAAAATTAGCAAACCAGAAAATTTAAAGCAACCACTCTTTCAACCTGAATCATCAAGCTAAATCAAACTAAGGTGAAATTCAAGCAACAACTTCAGATTCAAGTTTTTCAAAACAAAGCAGGATCAAGATCAAGAGCAGACTTCATTTTCAATTCAAAAGCCTAAGCCATGTTCCCTGTTCTTAAGTTAAACAGGCGAGTAAATTTTTTTTATTTAATGGTTTTAAATCTGTTTTAAATCTAAGTGCATGCAATAAATTGTTGAAGTAAAGTGTGATAAGTGTTTGCGTGATTGTTTAATATGAATTGTACGTGTATGTATAAGATTATATGTATGTGCATGTCTGTATATAAACAGGAGTGTCTCTATTTTGGATGATAGCAGGCTGAACCAAGTTTCAAAAAATTAAATTCCTTTTCGCCAATCAATTTTAGGCTATGATCTTTTAAGGGAAAATGTGAGAATGGATGTAAAATCAATTTTAAAAATAATTTCGAGCATATATCTAAAGTAATTATGACAAAAATAAAAATTAACAGTGGTAAATCGTTTTAAGTCGGAAATTAAGGTAGCTAAATCTCAAATTTTGATTATGTAGTCGAATTCGAATTTGAAAATGAGTGATTTTTACTGGTAAAATCAAAATTTTTAAGCTTGTATGAATCGAGATATGGAGAGATGATCGAAAATTGGAAATTTGCCAATTTCCAGCGATCATGGGGATCTATAGTCTTGGGGTTTGGGTCGAAGGTTGCTTGATGGACGATGATCGAGGGAAAAATGGCCGGTGGGTTTCTAGATAACCAAGGTGGCGTATCATCGCTGAATTAGGCTTTTAGTACCTGTTGTGGTCGACTTTGTTCTCGAGGCATGTTCGACGTCGATGGAGCGTTGGCCTCGTTCGGAGGTGGGGAAAAGGTTGAGTGGGGCTTCAATGAAGGTTTGGACGGAGTGTCGAGATCTCTGGTGACCTAAGACGACGGTGTGGGGTGGTTTCCATAATCAAGTTTGGGTTTCTGTTGTACCATCTTGTCGATTTTTGATTTCCGATGTGATAGTGAGATCTAGGTAGTTGGGACCGACGATAAGGTTGTCGCCGACTTGTCGACGGTCGTGGCGTTGGCCGGAGTTCATCGACGATCTGTGCACGTGCACCATGGGTTTGTGTGTGTTAGAGTTTGGATTTTGGGAAGAAGGTCTGTGTCTCAAATTTTGACTCGGGGAGTTTAGCTTGTGGCTCGAGTTCTAATTTGAGCGTTCGCATGGGTTAAAACGAGTAACAGTTTTTTTATTAAATTTAATCAAAACAAAGAAAGATGGCACGAGGAAGGACGCGGGGAAAATGGAGTTTGGCTCAGGGGAGAACTCAGGTTAGTCTTGAGTGTAGATTAGGACAGTTTTTTTTGGAATTAAGCAAGTTTTATAGATTTTAAATGAATCAAGTTTTAACAAATTTTTGTAAAACTTATTTCTTGATATAGTATGTGTTGTTTAAGTTTGGAATTAGTTTAAGGTTTTAAATAAATTATTTTAAGTCTAAAATGTATTAAATATATATAGCCTTTATATTTTTTAAAAAGAGGGTTTATTTTAAATAAACTTAATAATGTAATTAAGTGGTTAATTAAGAAGAAAAAAAGTTAATTAATTTAAGGGTCTAAGTAAATTGGTTAATGATAATTAATCGCAAGGTTTATTAATAAGATTTAAACACTAATTAAACTAAAGGATAATTAATTGAATGTAATTAATTAAAAGGATAATTAATTAATGTAATTAATTAAAAGGATAATTAATTAATGTAATTAATTTAAATAATAATTAATTAACGTAATTAATTAAAGGATAATTAATTAATGGAAATAATTAAAGTCTAATTAATTAATGATCAATAATTAAAGGATGATTAGTTAATTTCATTAATTAATTAAGATACATAATTTATTGTTACTTAAGGTTAAATTATGCAGGATTTAAGGGTAATTAATTTAATTCATTTGGTGATTTAAATTAAATTAATTAGGATTTGAACAGTTGATTAATTTTATTTATGGATGATTAATTAATATTGAATGTCTAGGATTATTTGATATCTCTGGAATGTGATTTGTGATGCTATGTGATATGGTATTTTTGGGTTGAACTGTAATAATATTGATTATCTATTTATAATGGAATTGTTGTGTGATCATGTTGCTCGGAATATTAATTGAATTGTTTTCACTTAAACACCTTAGGTGAAAATGGTATTGGATTCGGAGAGACCGAGGTCGGGTATCAGCAAATACCCAAAACCACTTCGATATGTAATCTACAATAATTCTTTATGGATCTGAGTTTGGAATCAATAGGCTGGAATGGAATTAATGAAGTAAACTTGGCCATTTAATCTGAGTAATAATGCTTAGTTATGATTTGTAAGATGTGTATTTGACTATAGAAAGTTAGGATCTCGTAGTGAAGTACGAGTTACCCCAGGTTTCCTGTTATGTTTTAAAACTTAGTATTTCAAATTTTATGAGTTTACTCACGCTGGTTTCCAGCCTGATCCGAATGTTACTTTATTGTAATGCTCGGGTCAGATCGAGTACTACATATTTTTAGGTTAGGACGTGCTGAAGCTCAGGAGGTGAGCTGGTTGGTAGGAACGTATGGAATATAATGTTGTATATTTGAGTTTGATTGATTATAGTTTGGGATAAGTTAATTATAATTGTTCAGTTTATATATGCATGGTTGTACTCTGATGTATTGAATGTAAATTGACGATTACAACTTCCTTCGTATAAATGCCATTATTTGATATTATATTTTGATCCGCTGCGAATGAGAGATTCTGTGTTTTGTTTCTGTTTCTTCTTCTACTCTTGCTTCTTTACCCTAACAATCTGGAATTTCCGGCGTTCGAATGCTCGGCACTTTTACAGTGAACGCATTAGTGTCTAATTTTTGGGATCGACATTCGGGTCATTAAATGTGCGGTAACAAATCATAGATCTGAGTAAGGTAGAGGGCAAAAAATGAAGAATAATAAACTTGAAACAGAAAGAAATATATAGAGACACAAATTTTATAGTGGTTCGGCTATCTCCGACCTACGTCCACTTCAAAAGTTAATCTTTTATTAACTTTCCTTGATGGTTACAAATCATCGCAGTGGACTATCATGATGAAATTCGAGTATAACAACAGCCTTGCAGTGCAAAGATGACTTTGGCAAAGTCTGGACGTCCGATAGCCCGAAGATCCTTTTTCTGTAGGCTCTGGGGTGCTATTTATAGGCATAGGAGGAAAATATCTTGCTTAAATCTTGGGAGACTTCTTCTGGCGCATGGGTGGGCCCACGCAATCGATCCTATGTGATTTCGACTCATTCTGTGATCGATAGGAACGAATTTTCCATCGATCAAGATTTGATCCGATCGAGTCGAAATTTGGCAGGAACATTCTGTAGGTTGTACATAAGCTCCTGTGAAAATTTCATAGAATTTGGAATTGTAGATTGTGAGTTATGATCGATGCAAACTTGGGTTTTACATAGGCTGTCATGTTCGAATCGATAGTTTTCGTATTCGTCTGTTCGTATCGCTCTTTTGGCACATGCTTACAAGTGGACGTGGCGCTAACTCCTCGGATCGATCCACTTTTCATGCCAAATGACCGAGTCTTATTTGTGAATCCATGCTTTATTTGTATCGATCATCTTTGCTTCATTCGTATTGATAGTATTCGGTCTCGTTCGTATTGATCACGCTGCTCTTGTTCGTATCGCTATATTCATATAATGCTTGGTCATGTTTGTATCGATGGGAAATGTCTGTTTTGTATCAATCTATGGTTGATCGATACAAAGTATGTACCATGTTTGATCGATACGAATTAGACACTTGTATTGCAGTCGATGAATACGAAATGGGCAATAGCTGATCGATTCGAAGTGGGCCTGCCTGATGATGGATACGAAGAAGACCGTCCTCGATGGATGCGAACAAGGTAATTGCATAGAAATAGATATGAATAGATGGCTGCTTGATGGATATGAATAACAGACTATATCGAGGCTCGATGGATAAGAAGTAGCGCTCTTGGATGGATACGAGTAGAGGGACACGAGTATCTTGATTTCCTTAGCTTGCATCGATCATATCTTGAGCATACGATCTCTGATTGACATGAAATTTGAAACATTAGCTTCCATAACTTTCCTTGTCATGTCTTGTCATTTCTAGTTTGATTCGGACTCGGAAAAAATTCATCGATGTCCATAGTAAACCTGTGACGTACAATCGATATTTGGGATGAGTGATCAATGATTTTCAGTTAATTTCTTGATACCTCGAGATGACTTAAAAGGTGAGATAACAAATTTATAAATTTACCAGACACCAGATTTATTCTTGATAAGATATACGTATTCTACTCTAAAGAAATCATCATTAAAAGTTTCAAAGTAAGTTAAATTATCCCTCATCACAATAGACATTAGGACACATACATCAGTATGTATGAGACCAGGAGTTCATTAACTCTTTCCTTGCTCCCACTGAAGGGGTGCTTGGTCATTTTTTATTGAGAAATGGCTCATAAGTGTTAAATGATTTATAATCCAATGATGGTAGAAAACCACCTGTTTTCATTTTATGCAGTCTTCTGTCACTAATATGACCTAGCGTATAGAGCCATAAGTAACTATTATTAATGTCAATAGAAGATTTATCAACAACACAAATATTATTAACGTAAGCACATAAATGTCATATTTAAAACACCATTGCAAATATTATTTTCATTAAACATAATATTCATAATACGGTCTTTATAACGTAAACCAAAACCCATGTTAAACAATCTAGAAACAGATATAATACTATAAACAAATTTTTAACGTAATAACAATTATTGAAAGCTAAATCAAATCCACTAGGCAAACTCAAGTGGTATTCTTCAATTGCAATTGCATCTACTAGAGATTCATCAACAACTTAAAGCCTCATTTGACCCTTTGCCACATGTCGTTTGCTCTTAAGTCCTTCTAATGAATTACAAACATGAGATCCAGATCCAATACCTAAAACCCAAGATAATTATTAATTTCAAAATAATTTTGAAATATAAACATACCTCTAGGAGTGGAAGAAACACTTTCTTTCCATTCTTTGACAATCTTCAAATAATCCATATAATTGCGCTTCTAGTGTCCCTTCTTATGAAAGCGGTGGCATTCACCTTTGTCAGTATAGGCATCCTTCTTGCTTTTCTTGGAGCCTCACTTTTGTTTCTTTGAACCTTTCGAAGACGTGACCTTACCCTTTACAATTAAAATCGTATTTTGATCCTTAGACGATCCCTTTATTGACCACAACATATTGATAACTCAATAAGTGTTAGTGAGATTTTTCATTCTCACAACACTAATTTAGTTATGAAGTAGCTATGGTGTTGAATACTTCTGTAGTTAGGAGTTAACAAATTGAATTGATATCAAATTTACGTTAAAGGATGTAATGATGTTGATTTAGTTTACACAATTAAGTGGGAGTACTTCAATTGAATGATAAAACGTCAACTTTAATTTAAGTATCAACTAAATCAAATTCAAACAAAATCTAATACAGAAAACTAGATAATAAATGCTGAAAAGTAAAGGACATAAATATTTACGTAGTTTGGACGTTAAGGAATCCTACACCTACGTGTCAGCTCTTCTATCCCTTATATTTCCTTTGTACAAGCCTTTTGGATTTTAATGCAGTATATATTTTTGGGAGAAAAAAATACGCGGTCCCTTTTTTGTTATAGTCTTATTTCTTTTATGGTGTAGAAATCGAGTCATATGGATTACTGAAGTCATAATTTTGTATTCCTCCTTTGATGCTTGCCATGTTCTATCCATAAGTGAGCTCCATTAATTGTGCATGGATTGCTGATTTGGGCTCGGGCGGAAAAATTTGCTCTAGGCCAGAAAATTTGGCTATAGGCGGTAGCTTTGAAATTGGTCATGGGCAGGGATTTTGGATTTTTTATATGGAGTTTGAGGTTGGAGCCATGAACTGTCCAATGCTCGTTGAATGTTTCGTGTAGTGCGTAATAATTTGAGTTGATGCCATGACTTGTTATCACCTTCAATGTAGTTGCACATCTTTAATCGATCAGTGCAATCCGGATCGTTGATGGCTCAGTCATACTTGATGATGGTAGCTTAGTTTGGATGGTTGATGGCACAATCATACTTGGTGATGGCGACGCAGTCTCATTGGTTAATGGCTTAGACACACTTGATGATGGCGACATGGTTTGGTTTGTTGATAGCATGGTCATACTCGATGATGGCAACGCAGCTGTGATTGATTGATTTACAATAGGATTTGCCTTGGTTAAACAATGTCGGCCTCCTATTGCAAGTCGGTTCTGCACCAACTTTTGCATGCACTAATCCCATGGTTGTGCCATTTTATGGAAGCATAACTTCCAAGTGTTAGATCTTATGTCTATGTAGTTTTTGGTATACGAGTAGCGATGAATCATTATTTAAGGATAGTGACTCGTGCTCTGATTTATGCAGTCTTTATTTTGTAAATGGATTTCAACATCTTTCGGCTTATCCAGCTGAGTTGGTGGAGTTGGGCTTCACCTGCGCTACGTTGGCCTACATGTGATACATTATGGCCTCGTCTCTTCATAAAGTCGCATGGTCTTTTAATTCCGTGTATGTATGTAGTTTCTACATGTACCAGCTTGTGATATTTATTTCTTCACAAACTTGGACAGTCCTTTGATTCTCTATATGTAAACATGTGCTAAGTATTTACATAGAAGAGAAAAATAGATGTAACATTTGACCCCAACTCTACGCTAATGCTTATTAGGGAAAACTTGCCATTACACATCTAATTTTTGGAATAATTTAATCAATCTTTCATGCATTTAAATCTCTTTACATGAGTTCGATGGTTGCTTTTCCTAATCACTTTTAAATAGACCATTTAATATACTGAGAAAGACGCTTTATTTTTAGTGAACATTGATTGTCATCATTATTATCTAATGGTTGTTATGTTTTGTTCTCTTTGTATTCTAGGGTTGAGGTTCTTTTGGCAAAACCATATATATTTCTATCCACTTTCCCATTTCGTTTTTACTTGTTCAAGTATGCTATTTCCAGATTTTGTTTTTATCTCATACCAACTTCTTGTTTTTAGATTTAAGGTTTCCATTAATAGTAATTTGGATTCTTTTTTTTTGCACTTATGTACTTTTTATTTTATTTATAGACATGTATAAGCATCCTCAAGTTATTTGACAAAACATTTAATGAGTTGAATATATCAATTCGTTGATAGAATATTTATGTCCATGGCCCCTTATTGAATTGGGATTATTTCTTTATGAATTTGATGTTGGGTTTTTACTTTCTTAGCTATTACCCTAAAAGCGCATTTCCACTTTATTTCATTCTCTCAGTATCTCTGGACAAAATTTGATCCCATTTATTAAATTGACTTCAACTATCTGCGAAGAAAGTCGGGCAAAAGGAATCCTAAACAATTTTAGAATTGATTATTATGCATTTAGGATTCCTAACCCTTTTGGTTGCATTCATCTTCCCTCGGAGGGGTTCATATCTTTGATTTTCGAACATATCAAATGTGGATTTTCTCTTCCACTTCACCCTATTATAATGGAGTGGTTGGCTGCTGTGGGTTTGTCTCTTTTTCAGTTGGCACATATTTCCTACTTTCATTTAACGTGTACTTATCTGTACCTACATGCCGAGAGTTGATTTTATTATACCCAGTTTGTAAAAGTATTACTTCAGGCAGTGATAGGTTTTATTACATGCAAACCTTGAAATCTCTTTTTTCAATTTCTCCTCATAAAACCCATAGGTGGGTGGATCAATTTTTTTCTATCTCTTCCTAAGATGGTCTTATTACTTCCTTTCAAGCACCTCGTACCGCCTTTATTCTTTCTTCTCCTCTCCTTTTATCCTCTTTCATGCAAAGATTTGGATATACTTTTTTATTAGTTGATTACCCTAAGTTCAACACAGTTGAGCGAGAACTATTTACTTTGCGCAGAGCGAATGTGCTTAGGCTTGCAAAGGATATTTTCAAGGGTTCTAGCATTTTGCCTATGTCTTAACCGCATAAGCTTCGCTTTCTATGGTTGCACTATTTTTTTTACATTTGATCTTTGTTTATGCTTTTGATACCGTACCGCCATCTGGTATATTTCTTGATTATGTAAGCATATAATTATGCATGTGTTGCAATTTATACACACATGCATATATACATAAAAAATTTAACATGGAGGGAATTAGGTATAAGGACAAACATTTAAAAAAAATTAGGCTGAAGGACACCGATTTTCATTTTTGGTTTAAAGGACAAACTTTGAAAGAAAATTAAGCTGAAGGACAATGCTAGTTATAACTAGCATTATATTCAGTTTTTACACTATACAAAATGCTAGTTATAACTAGTTTTATATTCAGTTTTACAATGTACAAAATGTTAGTTATATCTAGCATTGTCCTTCAGCCTAATTTATTTCAAAGTTTGTCTTTCAACCTAAAACTGAAACTTGTTGTCCTTAGTCTAATTTTTTCTCAAATTTTGTCCTTATGCCTATTTTCCACTTTAACATATGGGTCCGATTTAACTTAACTACACTATTATTTACACTGTGCGTGCATAATGTCAAAATTTGTTAATGGTTTTAAGCTTAAGACACCTAGAAACAAGGATAAAAGCAAAAAGGACGATTGTACCAAACTAGATAATGGGAGTAAGTTATCCAGCATGATCCTCCACCTCCTCCTCCTCCTCCTCTATACATCACTTTTGCTGTTTTTGCTACATAATCTGTGCAGCTCATAACTACGCTTCCAGCTTTCTACCACTTTTTACCTCTTATAGAAGATAGTGCTGCTTTCGATTTTGTGGGAATACAATGTCTCATGATTGATGTTGTCTCCATTCTCACCTCTATGCCACCACCTCTACTCCTTCTTTCGACTTTAGGATGGCCTACTGTAGAAGTCTTCCAACATCTCCATAGGAGCTTATCCTATGTAATAGTTTAACTTCTTACTGAAATTATGATGAAGCTCTACATGTAGTGTTATTATTTGTTATACACATTTTTCATTTTTTATACGTATATTTCCCTTTTTTAGGGATACGCCATGGCCATGGAGTTGCACTGCCAAATTGAAACTTCCGAGACTGTGTTGGCTAGTGCTCAGGCAGAGCCTTTGAAGCTAAAGGAAGAATTAACTGTTATTGATTATGACATCGAAGCTATAGGCAAGAGAAAAGTAGATTATAAGATGTAATTAGAGGAGTTAAATGAGAAATTTAAAAAAATGGAGTTGGGTGCTATGAATGAAGAGAACAAAACTACGAAAACGAAGAAGAAGTACGTAGGGACGGAGTGTGGAGTAAAACAGTAGAAAGGAAATTATCCAAGATGAAGAAGGTTGTCGAGTCTACTGTTTATAACGTTCTCTATAAAATATATGTGCAGGTTAAGAGATAATTTTTTGTAGTGTGCCTTAATGATACCGAGGCAGAAGTGAACTTAGAATTTTTGATGACCCGTAGCTTATTAAGGCTACTTGAGATCTTTGTCGCGCCTCATAGGTCAAGGTCTGAGCATAGCATTGTGGCTTCCCATTCTAATGAAGTAACCTTTTGAACTTTAGCTATAATTTTAGTTGTTTTCTAGGTCTTATGAGGCTTGTATCAATCATTTTGGATATTATTACATCTTTAGCTCTTACCATTATTGTCTTCTTATTTTGAAAATTCCCTTATAACTAATGAATGAAGTTGGGCTTTATGTATATTGCTTTAGGTTAGTTGGTATGCTTTATTATTATAATTATTACTTGTTGATGTTTTTATTAAATATACTAGCATTTTTAAATGCATACACTTTTCTTTTCTAGTAAGAATTGCAAGCGTGGATAAGATTTTTACCAATGCCATTTAAAAAAGATAATTTAGTTTAGCATTTAAGGGGGTGTGTCGAGCATTTAGAAAAGCAAGCTATGAAGCGATTATCAACAAGAACCGCCTTCATATATAGAAGGGAAACTAGACTCAAAAGGATTATAGCACAACTAAAGAGGGAGTTTCAAGAGCTCTTGTTCAAAGTTACACAAGTTATCCATGAGAGGACACACTTTATGATTTCGTACTGCGCACGTGGGGTCCTTATTTGGGGGATCAACAACTTCCTTTCGGGCATCCTCATTTACTATTGTTTAAGAACAGATTTAGTCATTGGCAAGAATAGTGTCTTTTCATGTACTATAACTTTTGATTAAATAAAACATTTTTGTGACTTAAGCGTCGTTGCATTTTTCATTCGTTGTGTATAGATAATATATATTTTACGATGTCTATTTCATAAAATGATCATTGGTTTCCTACTTTTAACAACTCGCTACTTTCATACCCCTGGTTTTCGACATAAAATAATAACTTTTACCGAAGAAGTCGAAAAAATGGATCGTTAGGTAATTGATACAAGAAAATAAAGCAAAAACTATCTATTTTGTCTTTTAGAACTCATAGTAGAAGGAACACAATATATAATAATCAAATATTACTTTGTCATCTCAAAACGTATCCATACATAGTTTTATATGCCACTGATATATATACAATACAAATTCACATAATACTTTATGTATCCTAGATGCACATGTCATCACACAAACATGCTAACATATATATATATATATATATATATATATATATATATATATATATGTGACTCCTTCATCAAATTAGCTCTAGCGTCATTATAATCCTACTGGTCTCCATCAACTTATCACATATCATAAAAAAAGGTAACATGGTGGAGAGTTGGGTCAGACATAAAGTTTGGTGGGTGAATATAACTAAGTTCAACATTAACTATAATTGTTTCATAATATAACATGAACAAAAGTGATAAATTACTATATCATTATACTTTCCTGTTCATATTAAATTCATATCAAATATGATATACAATTCATATTCAATAAGTTTAATACCGCCATATTACTATATTCATTCTAAAATGAGGTGACTACTTTCACATTCATACGTATGTATGATGTACGGTCGTATCATGGATAAACCGGATAAATCGTGAACCCAACAATACTTAGTAACAATTGCATCTAGAATCATGACTCCCTCCCATTTTATCTCTATTCCTATTAAATAACCAAACTAAATTGAATAATTTATAAACATTGCACCCACGAAGGCATGCGACATTTATGCACTAACACGCATTGCCATATAGGCCAAGGTACATCTTCTGCCCATAATGAACCCGAAATTCAAGTCAAAAATGAAGTCTTATGATATATAAATAACAAACTAAATCGAATCAAAAAATGGAATTCAATTTTAAAAATATAGCCCAAGCGTTGCTCGAATACTCCAAATGTGATGACTCGCCTCTTCGACCCTTGAAAACTGACACTAATAAATCTTCGCTATTCATATGTCGCAAATCCAAGTGCTGGAGAGACAGATTATCATGGAGTAAGAGAAAATAAAGATAGAAGTGAATCTTATGCAAATGGAAAAACATATATTATTTCAATATATATGTTCTTTATAGTGGAAATACATTCATCAAAGTATATGTTATAACTCAGCCTAGACAGTTATAAATCACTGTCCTTATAAATGCTGAATACAATCAGTAAACTAATGCAATAGAAATGGGAATGAAGAACTATCTACAGGAACATCTTAAGCTCCGGGCTCCAAACTCCATCACAATGCTCCAATTTTAACCTAACCACTTGACTGTCTGAAAAAATAGGACTCCCAAAGTTTAAGGGAAAAGAAAATAAACTCCAGATCAGTCATGGGACTGGTGTGAGAAATTCAAAATGCGTACATTTGAAAATAAAGGGTACCTCATAAGACCATGCCACACATAAACATGGAACGGGATATTATCTTATGATAACCAAAATATGTAGTACGTAAAATATAGGAATATTATTTTTAGTGACATTCCTTTAAAAACACTTTTCAAATAAACTTACATAACTTTAGCTGAAATTGTTACATTATCAAATTCCAGCATATTAGGTTCTATAATCAAGTCCGAAGGCACTCATTGGAGAATGGATTTCCATACAATAGTAGGTAAGGAACTACCTTTAATACAATACATCTGTACGGGGATGTACTGAGGATCAACAACTTTGAAACCTCTGCACTTAGCAAAACTGGCTTACCCGTAGACCCATCTGGTGGTGGATAAAACTAAATATAACATCAGTCGGTCGTTCCTGACCTATCCGAGAGCTCTCATAGCATATACAACATACCAGATATATACAGGGTAATCTAGAAATGAGATAACCTAATGGTTGCAAACTACATAGCCATATGGCGTGCCCTGTTTAATCCATTTTCGGGTGATGGGTCCCGAGGTAATGATTATCTTTCACATAGCGTATTCCACTCTGAATACCACATTGCCAATTCCGTCACACACTATTGATTTCCAAAAACGTACAACCTCTGAGCTTGTATGTCTCAGAGAAGGTACAAGTGCAAGAGATTTACTTCCTACACCACCAAATAGATGTGCGTTCGTAAAAATCAATGTACGTGTACGTTGGAAATGCAATGTGAAACATTCGTCCATACAAGTTATCCAAGAACAGGACAAGCTAAAGAAAATCTCCCATTACATCCTATCGAGAATCACCTCTAGGATTAGTAGCAAGCATCCCTTGCATCGAAGATCAAATGAAGATACTACTGCCATATATATATGATACGGGAAATTTCCACCGTGGATCAGTGACATGTAGCCCTTCATTCCATTTATTATCATTCCATGTCTTCACCTTCGAAGATGTATATTAGTTCGAGTGGTTTTCGGATAGGGATCACCCAAATCCAACCCGGTTCCTTCGAACCAATCATTGATAAAAAGATGTTAAGTTTGTGGGTGATTATCATCTCATTCATTTGTTATCAAATAAAATATCTCTTTTAGGGATATTAATCTGTAGATCATATTCTTTTCCAGTATGTATGGAATCATTAAATATATCTTTGACTTTGGAAATACCAAATCAAAATCAATTCTCATAAATCATATTGCAAAACCTTTTTGAGTAAGAGGGTCGATAGAAATTATACTAATTCTGCTCAACATAAATTTCCGTGTTCAACCTTTACTATCCATCAAATAAAGGTGAAATCGCCTTTTAAAATCACATAGATAGTATTGGTTCCCTCCTCAGAATTTAATATCAAGTATAAGAAGATTATTTCTATACATTTCAAGCTGTGTTAAATTTAGAAAAATTTAATCTTTTATACTTGCCTCGTTTTCGACATTTTGACCTCATCTATTCCTCACCCATGAAAGAGGAAGGGTGAGCCATGATACTGGCTACTCCTAAGCATCTCCTTAGTTTGAGCACTTCACATCCGGATCTCACGAATAGAAAAATCTAGTCTACATATCGACTTTTAGTGCCAAGATCAAATCACTTAATTATAACAGCTTTTCTTTAAATCATTTATTTGAACTTTCTAAAATAAATTATAAAACTTTCAAATCATCTTCAAAATGCTTAGTTATTGAAAACCTTTGCAAATGATTTGGAAAAGAATACCCAAATTTAAAGTCATATTTCAAAAGTTATTGAAAATGCGGCAAAAAGTGCTGCGAATAGTGGTTTTAAGGCTTATTCACGCAAAAAAAATTTCTATCATTTTGAAATTCATTTTTATAACTCAAATCTATTTGAAAACATTTTAGCATATTTACAGAATTTATTCCATATTTTTAAAGAATCAAAAATATCAATTTTAAAGAATTTACTGCATTGATTCCGATCTGTCAAATCGTGACTATTTTGAAAACTTGTTTTGTTCATATTTCAAAATCCACTAAACAAAATCTCGATCTTTTTTTAGAAAATTATGATTATAGGAATTCTAGAAATTCCTATTCCAAAGTATTCTGACCCCAAGTCCATTGTATAAATGGATTTAACTTTCTATGGCGCAAAATCGAGAACTACCGTGACGCGATGTGCTTATTTTTGACTCAATTTTCGTAACTTATCCAAACTTCACTAAATTATGTTTTAGTGTTTATAAAACATATATAGATCATTTTCAAACTGTTTTAAAGAGGTTTAACAATCTCATATACACCATTTCATTTATTAAAGGAAAGTGATTTCTTTTGTGGTATTCGACCTGTATTAAACGCAAATCATTGCACATCAAAACAAACATATTATCATATCAAAAAATGGTTCGCAATCATTATAACAAGCATAGACAAACATATATTTCATCCAAAATATCATAATATAAATAGAGTTTCTTACCTTCATTGGTTTCTAACTATATGAAAATTCGCTATAGCTTTGCTACGATCGAGTTAAAGCCTACGGAATTGAGCCTTGGATCTTTGGATAGGCTCGGCCTAAGCTTGGAAGTGGAGATGGACTTAGTCTAAGCATGCAAGTGGAAATGGGTTTGGCCTTGGTGGTAGGATGATGTTGCCGTGGGTTTGGAGGGAGGGGAGTAATGGATTTAAGCTTCTTTTAAAGTGGATTGCTAATGCATATATACTTATATAAATTTCTTTTCTTTTTGCTCATTTTTCTTCATAATTTTCCTAATTAGAGAAGCCATTGAAAAAACTTAAGAAGAAGGAAGAAGTAGATGAATAATAATGTTAAAATTATGAAAGAATGAATGGGTATTTATAGGAATTTTTTTAGAAATAAACATCCAAATGTGCGTGGACTAAAATGCCCTTGCCCACACACCCCCTCCCCGTCACCTCAAGGCATATGGAAATGACACCCCCTTGTGCCTACATGTGTGTGAGTTAATGTGTGTAAGAGTTTGACTTTGGTTAGCTTAAAGGGTTAAGTTTATGTAAAAATATCTTAGATCTTTGGTAAAATATATAAGCGTATATGTATATTTGTATGTACATTTGTGTTCATGCATATGTTAGGGTGTGCATGTGTATGTATATGTGCACAAGTTATATAAATAAAGTTGCTATAACTTTGAATAACTTCTGTTCGTTAAACGGTTGAAAATCGGGAAGCCGATTCCCGGTCACATTTTCACTTATAAATTGAAGTACATATAAATGTAAAAAATATAAAAACTAATTTCTTATCATTTTTGACAAATTAAAATGATCGCATTTTATTTATAAAAATATAAATTATATTAAATAGTTGTTTACAAAAAGTGTCGTTATATCGATAAAGCGATACGAATTTTCTTATAATTTTAAATCAAGTATATATCTTTATAAAACTATTATAAATGACTCATTATCAATTCATAACTAATTAAATGAATTACTATCATTTTAAAATAATTATTTAATAATTATAGTAACTATTAAATCAATAAATCTCGATTTAAATTCATAAATCAATTATTAATATGATGCCATTATTGATGATGTCATAATATATTTTGTAACGACCCAGAATTTCAGTCATTTGAAATTAATATATTTAATTAATTTTAAATATTTAAAAGTTAAGTTTATAAGTTGAATAAATAATATTTCGAATATAGTGATTTAATTGGATAAGTAAATTGTTAATTTAATATTTGAAATTGCTGAAATAATTGAAATTTGGATTTAAAATGAATAAAAATGTTGTATAAAGTTGAATTAAATTATATTTGAATTAGAATGATGTTAGAGAACTTTTAAAATCGAATTAAAAGTTAATTTGTAAAAATTGAATATTTTAATATTTAATTGACGAGTAAAAATAGCCATTTTTCAAACAGTCTCTAATTTCAACGAAACTAGTTTCATTGGATCCATAATGTTAAATTATTGTGAGATTTCAAATTTTGTGTCAATCGGATTTACGATTTATCCGGGGCAAGCTAAAACGCGTAGGAAATCGGTTTATGTGAATTTTAAATTTAGATAAGTCGATTCGAAAACCTATCTTCCAAATGTGATCGTATTGGCTCCCGATATATATTCCATTGTGTTCGGAATAGTGGTAAAATATTATAAACGCCAGGCGGCACGTTTTGTTTGAAGTTTGAAAAATTTCCGGATGAATAGTGCACGAAAATTTTCTATAAAAGCCCTTGATTTTCTTCATTTTTCTAAAACCCTAAGAAAATTAGGGCAGGCCGCCATTTACTTTTCTATGGCCAGAAACCATCCTCGTTTCCCCTCTAATATCTCACGATCCATCCACAATTAGCTAATAGCTTCAACTACATAGTTACAGACAACGTCGAGATCTCGAGATCCAACGGTCATAATAGGGTATTACGCGGTGGATCAACAGAAAACTGCTCGCGTTCGTCCTTGGTTGCGCATTTCTTTTCACGACGGAGGGAGGGCCGAGCATCACTTCATTCATAGCAGAGGTAGAGCTCGTGAAGGGCTTCGACACGGTGGTTCTCGAACAACTTATAAGCAAGCGAGGTGGTCATGATAATTCACGAGGGGGAGGCGGCTTTGGATATCTCGTTCGTGAATTGAACGTGAGGAAGAAGAAGCAACCATCAGCCCTGATGTCCAGATGCAGAAATGAGTGGCCAAGATCAAATCTAGGTTTAAAAAAGTAAAAGAAATTGTAAATATTTATATATTATAAATTCGTATAATTTTTAAAATGTTATAGCTCTTTCATACGAGTTCCGTTTCGCACGAAACGAATTGCATTGGGTTCGTATTGATGAGCACTACATTATGGGGCTAGATTGGGATTTATTTGAGCTAGTGAAAATTTTGGTTGAAATTAAACGACTGTTTAATTTTAATCGGAATAAATCGCTATCGCGATGACTACAAGCAATGTGAGCACAAAGAAAGAATCACTATATTTTTATAAAAGTGAGATATAATTTATTATATGATGATTGTTGATGTTTGGATGATATATGATATATTGGTTGGTATTTGGATATATACTTGCCTAATGGAGCAGATGACCTTATACGTTCTCATGTATGAGCAGATGACCTTTTGTACGCGCGTCTGCCTTGAAGCGGACATTGTGCACATATTCTAATATGTATATTTATTGCAAATGACAGGTTGGAGGGATCGAACTGGATACTCACCAGTATTGATTTATTTACAGATATTGATATATATGCCGTTATCATATGATATATCATGTTTTGGATGTTGTGATTGATGTATTTGGTGCTATTGCAGCATTAGGCCTATTTTTGGAATTTTAAAAATGTTTAAGTGATGATTTCCAAATTTAAAATGATTTTAAAGTGATTTTTGGAAATAAACGTTTTATTGATTTTTGAATCGTAAAGGAATTGTATTTATTCTCAATAAATAAATATTATAATTTTTATGTTATAAAAATTATGATTAATGTGAAATATAGTAAATTATGATGTTTTAAGAAATATAGTTGAAATGTGATTTTTGAAATATGGAGTTAGTGATTTTGTAAAATAGTATAAATGGTGACTTTTGAATTATTATAAATGGTTTATATATAAGATTTATGAAAAAAATTGAATTTTCATAAATCGAAATAATGGAATTATAAAGTAGTTCTTTAAGCGTTAAAATGAAGTTATAAATGGAGTTTATAAGTGAATAAGATTTATGAAGTTGTGAAGTTATAAAAAGAATGATTTTGTAAATAAAGAGATTTGTAAGTAATTAACTCATAAATTGGATTTTGGCATGTATTAAATGTAATTGATTTATAAAGGAATTTTATATATTAAATTTTTTATAAAATAGAAATGGAATTTATAAACATTCTTTTATAAATTCGAAATCGATTGATTTGATAAGTTAAATATAGAAGTTTATTAAAGTAGATATATCCACGATTTTGGATAGTGGATTATCCATTGATAAATATGTAGAAATATTGAATTTGGTTAGAGAACTATATTCATGATTTTGGACAGTGAATAATATATTAAAGAAATGTTTTAGGAAGTGATATTTTAAATGAAACTAAAACGATTTGAAGATGTTTTAAAATGTGTTAAGGATCGAAACCATAGATTTCAACATTTATTGTTGAAATAGACGTTTTCGAGGAATAAGAAATGATGGACTATAACATTGTTGTTATGATAAATAATTTTTTAAAGAAAATGTTTTTGTATAATATTGGGATTTATATATCTATCTAATTTCTGAATCCCTACACTATTGATTTTGGGTTATCGTAACGATGTTTTATGCAACATTCGTTTTGACCCAAAATAAAGACGTTTAAAAGAATGTTTTCCTTATAGAATAAAATATATACTTAATCGTGATTTAAGTATATGAAATATTTCCTAAGTGTTGGAAAGAAAGAGAATTGTGAATTACTTATTATTAAATAAGTATTTGGAAATGTTTTCCAATGTGATTTTGAGATTATATCCTTTTAAAGATAAATTTGAGTGAATATTTAGCAAGTGAATTAATTAATAAACATTAATTAAAAGGCCTAGTGATTGTTACGGTGCTGAATATTTGTTTGTTTGCTTTGATAGTTAAATAACTAACTATCAAACTTCACCAAATTTTAGTTTCTCGACTTAATGTAGGAACTATTTAGTCGTACACTTAGTACGTTGCCTTCTGTGTAGGCTTGATTATCATTTTTATTGAGGATGTTGATTCGTATAGTGCGGAGTATTACTCCAATCTATCGAGCTTCCTTCTTGGCCCGAAGGATAGCAAGTTGAAAGTTGGAGACGTGATAAGTCCATGAGACTTAATTTATGTGTGAAGTTGAGAAACGCTTTTGCGTTGTTGGTGCGAAGAGACTGGGATCAGATTTATCTAAAAACCACTTCGAACCAACATATATGCGACGATTGTGCAGGTTTCTTTTGATGATATTGATATTCCGGATTTTCATAGTGGGGGACTGTTTTTTGATCGCTAGGGGTTAAAATCCCAATATACATCCAGTAGCAGTGGTCCCTTTATTATGAAATATCCAATGCAAGGACTATTCGCTACTAATCCTTGGGATTTTCCGACAGGATGTGGTAGGAAAGTACCTTCGGTTTGTCCTGTTCCTGGACAACTTGTATGGATGTTTGTCTGACATTGCATTTCTACAAATTACGTAAATTGGTTTTTGTAAATGTACATCAGTGGTGGTGGAGAAGGCAACTTCTCTTAGCTTAACACCCTCCTTGGGACGTATGAGCTTAAGGGTTATATTTTTGTGGAAGGCAATTAGTAGTCAACGGAAATGGGCGTGTGAAGGCAATTAGTAGTCAACGGAAATGGGCGTGTGGCATTCAAATTGATGTGATTGTGACTATGAAAGGTAATCGTTACCTCAGTGAACCAGAAATGACCAAAACATGGTTAGATACGTCAAGGCTAAGTGGGTAGCTCGCATTAGGGTATGATCATCCTCTTCTAGATATATCTTTGCACGCTACGACGTCGTGTATATGATTATTGTGGTTTGTATGCTAGAGGAACCTCGATAAAGGTCGGTAACGACCGGAGGATGACATATTCGGTACCACCTAGTTATAGAGGTGGGCCAGTCTTGTGTTAGTAGAGAAACTTTGTGATGGTTTCTCGGTACGTTCTTCTAGAGATGTACTGCCGGACGGTAGTCCCTTCACCTGGTCATTTGTATGGAAATCCAAACTCCACTACGTGTTTGCCTTTTTGATTGTATTACCCAATTGGGATATATGCTGGAATTTAATCAATGTAACAATTTCGGCTATGATTAATATTATTTGTATATAGTAGACACTACTATAATATAAGAGGATTTGATATGATATGTTTTAGTTATCGTAAGGTAAAAACATGCCCGTGTTTATGTGTGGACTTGTCTTAGGAGATACTTTTGTTTTGATAAAGGAAAAGTTTAGTAATTTAATAAATTTAGTTGAGTGTATTTCTCACGCTGGTTTACCAGACTGATCCGGGCGTTCTTCCCTTTCAATGCTCGGGTCAGACCGAGTATATTTACAGGTTCAGATTTGGTGCTTTTGGAGCTTCAGCGGGAAAGATGGAGATCTTCATTTTCGTATACACGTACTTGTTTTGATTATCCGCTGCATTGCTTTGTTTGTTGTTGTATATTATCTAAAATTGTGAGGATAGGTTATTATAACTGTTCAAGGTGATTACTATTGATTGATTGTTGAACTCTAATTAATGTGTATATATACAGTTTCTATTTTGTAAAGATCATTAATATGATATTATATGTTTTCCGATGTGATGTGAGATTCTGCATTGTTCTTTTTGGTTCTATCTTCTCTCTTTCTTCTCTTCTCTCTTCTTATCTTTCTCTCGACTTTCTGTAAGTCTGTGCTTTTTGGTTCGGACATGTGTGGATTATTGTCGATTCAAAGGGTACGGATTTGTGGGTCATCACATATTTTATTTTTAAAAAATGAAATAAATAATTTTATTTCATTTTCTTGTTTAAACGAATAAATAAGTATATGTACCAGCTCGGTGCATGACTTCTAATAATTATAGAGCTGTTTATCGATAAAATAGTTTTCGGTCATTTTATCGATATTTTTGCAAAGTATATATTTTTGTAAATATTTATCGAAAATAAGATTACCATCGTTCTTGTTCAAAATATCATAATCTATGTTTTAAGAAAGCCTATATTTGAATATTTAAAAATAAATATAATTTATCAAATTGATAAACTTGCGGATCGTTACATACGTTCCCCCTTAAAAGAATTTCGTTCTTGAAATTATGACGAAAACCCAAAGGGATTTACCCAAAATATTTATTTTTAAACTTATACTCATACGATATATATAGATCATCCATATGCAATATCTGATCCGATCAACTATTTAAATCCACAACTTTACTTTCGAACTAGTATTGATCCAACGATCCTTCAGTGTAGACTCCGATCAGGCTTTTCGGTCAGAATTTAGTTTTCCTTACATAACTCTCAACTATGATAGAAAACTCAAGTATCCTACCACACTAATCAATACTTAACTTGAAGAATTGAGTGACAAATCCTTTTTTTGACTAGTATAACTACCTCCAAGTTCTACACTCAAATCTTAGATCAGAATCGTACAATGGAATGACCTACTTATAACATACATACTTATTAACTTTTCCAAAATATTTTTATGAAAACAATTCATAAAATCATAACTTTGATTCAAATTCTTTTATAAAGACATTTCTTTTTATATAAATTTATTTTCCAAATATTTCTTTTAAAAGTAAAACCTCTCATTCCAAAGATAAATACCTTTTCCATAAACATCTTTTATTATAATGCATTGACAATCATTTCAAAATATTTGCACTCAAATATTTCTATCTCCTTTTAAAAAATCAATTATCCTCTACTTGAAGTGATACTATTATAATTTTATTTGAACTTCAACTGAAATTTCTTTGTCAATAAATCCAATTTTAATTTGAAAATTTATTTCATACTTTTGTCTTACAAAGAAAATTCTCCTTTTAGGCTTTGTTTCCTTTATCAAACATTCTTATAAATTTTCTTAAGTGACTTGTATAATTGCATTGAATGAAGTCTAATTGTAAGATCATAGTTATATTATACATCTTTATGTCCTACATTCATCCTTTCTGCCACACTTGGTCATCAAAGTTATCCGAATCCTACTTGGGTACATACTGAAAATTCATAACTCAAATACAAATGCCTGGCCAACCTCTACGTTGCCCTAACACAGGCCATACTTAAACTACTGTTTAGTACCTAATATTAGATAGATATAAATATTCTTAAATCCCACTCTCAATCATCATTCCGAATCTGTTGCTAATAGCGCACTCAAAATATCCAAATTCAATTGAAATTTCCTCGCATACTCATCCTCACTCTCTTATTCAATTTTAGCTTCGTGCCCGTCTTCATTTTCCCCATACGATAGCCAAGGTTGATTCCATGGAATATGTTCGAATCCAACGGGTATTTCCTACAACATTTCTCCTTCTGTCAGTTCCTCCAGTCATTGTATTCCCGTCTCCCAGCGATTCTCGAATTCCTCCTCAGATTCCACTACATCATCATCCATATTATCCCACGAATGTATGAACTTGATGACTCCTCACGCCAAATAACATGATTCCTGTCCACATCCCATATGATATTTCTATCCTCATTACTGTGGTTTGATTCATTTAGCATCATATCATTCGTGTCATCCTCTTGTTCAGATTCTTCCTTCATGGGTTCTTCTTCTGGCTCAACTTTCAAACTGGCAAGGTCAGTGATTCCCCTTCCTTTCAAAGCTGGAGTGGCTTCAGCATCACTAGAGATTATGACCAGTCTTGGAGTTATGGAAGGTATAGGCATCCCTACAATGGGGTTAACATCTCTGTCTCTATGAGTATACGGACCATACTTCTCTTCTATAGGCTCTTCCTCATCACTTGAAAGAATGATTAGATCATCTTTCTCACCCTAATTTTCTCTTAAGGTCTCTCCTTTTGAATACTTCTCTCTGTATGGATTCTAAAAATATAAACACAAATACTTAGAAGCATACACTAAGTATTCATCCTAACTTAACAAGTATACTGCTTTTCAAATCAAGGTTTGATCAATACTTAGGAAGCAAATCATAATCTTTATCAAAATGTTTTACATCTTTCCAACAACCATTTTAAAATGTTTTCCAAACATTATTATCATCGATTTTCAAAATCCTATCTAAGAAGGAAAAAAGTTCTCATTATCCAAATCTTAGGTTTTCCCCTATCTTAATCCTCTCCATACCATTATTAAACATGTTATAGTCAAACCATGAAATTCTAATCACAAGATGTTTATTCTTGATTTAAATAACTCGTTTTTAAAACAATTATCCAATTTATACTTTAATATCATAAATATATTTTCCAAAATATATTCTTTATATTTAAAATATGACCATAGGCAAAATTATTTCGTTTACTAATTTTCAAAACAAATCATTTCTTTTAGAAATCTTTAACAAGCATACGCTCTTATATAATACTCTCAACTCATTCTAGGGTGTCACTTACCCTATCTCTAATGAGTTACTCATCCTACTGTATTACTAACTCTATCTCAGATGAGACTTTTACCCTTATCAAGCTCAGGTGTTCGCTCAACTTATTTTCTGATACCAAATGTGATAACCATGCCGCATATAAACACAGAATGAGTTTTTACCTTATGATAAACAAAACATTTTCTACGCAAAATCTAGGAATATAATTTTTAATGAAATTCCTTTGAAAACACTTTTCAAGTAAACTTATATAATCTTAGCCGAAATTGTCGCATTATTAAATTCCAACATGCTAAGCTCTACAATCAAGTCCGAAGGCACTTATTGGAGAGTGGATTTCCATATAATGACAGGTAAGGAACTACCTTCCATACAATACATCTCTAGAGGGATGTACCGAGGATCAATACCTTTGAAACCTCATCACAAAGCAAGATCGGCCTGCCCGTAGATCTATCTGGTGGCAGACAGAAAATATGACATCACCTCGGGGGTTCTAGACCTATCCAAGAGCTCTCTCAGCATATGAAACATACTCGATATATAGAAGGTAATATAGGAAAGTGATGACCATACTCTATTGGTTGCGAACCACACAGCCTTACGACATCCCCTATTTAAGCCATTTTCGGAGGATGAGGCCTACGGTAACGATTACCTTTCACATAGCATATTCCACTTTGAATGCCACATTGTCAATTTCATTACACACTATTGATTTTTACAAATGTACAACCTCTGAGCTTATACATTTAAAGAAGGGTGTTAAGTGTAAGAGAGTTACTTCATACACCACCAAACAGATGTACGTTCATAAAAATCAATGTATGTGTATATTGGAAATGCAATGTCAGATATTTATCCATACAAGTAGTCCAAGGATTGGACAAACCGAAGGAACACTACAATTACATCCTATCGGGAATCAGCCATAGGATTAGTAGCGAGTAGAACTTGCATCGAATAACAAATGAAGATACTACGACCACATATATATGATATTGGAAATTTCCCCTAGGGTTAGTGACAAGCAGCCCTTCATTCCATTTATTATCATTCCATGTCTTCACCTTTGAACGCGTAACTTGGTTTGAACTGTTTTTTAGATAGGGATCACCCAAATCTGACCCAGTTCTTTTGAACCAGTCAATGACAAAAAGATGTCAAGTTTGAGGGTGAATATCATTTCATTCATTAATATCTGTTATCAAATAAAATATATCTTTTAAAGATATAAATCTGTAAATCATATTCTATTCCAGCATATACAAAATCATTAAACCTATATTTAACTTTGGAAATACCAAATCAAAATTATTTCTCATAAATCATATTCCAAAACCTTTTTGAGTAAAGTGGGTCGATAGAAATTATACTAATTCTACTCAACATCAATTTCAGTATTCAATCTTTACTATCCGTTGAATAGAGGTGAAATCACCTTTTAAATTCACACAGATAGTATGGGTTCCCTCCTTGGAATTTAATACCAAATATAAGAAGATTATTTCTATACATTTCAAGTTGTATTAAATTTTGAAAATTTTAATCTTTTATACTTGCCTTGTTTCCAATATTTCAACCATCTATTCCTCGCCAAGGAAAGAGGCCAGGTAGGCCAGAGAACTGGCTGCTCCTGAATATCTTGTTAGTTTAAGCACCTCACATCCAGCTCGTGAATAGAAAAATCCAACCTATTCATCGTCTTTTAGAGCCAAGATTAAATCACATAATTATAACTATTTTCCTTTAAATCATTTATTTAAAATTTCTAAAATAAATTATAAAACCTCAAAATCATCTTTAAAATACTTAGTTATTTGTTTACAAACATTTACAAAAGATCTGGAAAAGAATACCTAAGTTTAAAGCCATATTTCAAAAGTTATTAGAAGTGCTGCAAAAAGTGCTGCGAATTGTGGTTATAAGGCTTATTTGCTCCAAACAATTTTTCTACATTTACAAATTCATTTTTGTTACTCAAATCTATTTTAAAACATTTTAAAATATTTATAGAATTTACTCCACATATTTAAGGAATTTAAAATTTAAAGTTTAAAGAATTTATCGCTTTGGTTCTCGAACTGCCAAACCGCGACTATTTTGAAAAGTTGTTTTGCTCATATTTCAAAATCTACAAAGCAAAATTTCGATCTTTTTTTTGAAAACTATGATTATAAGAGTTTGGAAAATTTTTATTCCATAAAATTCCGACTCCGAATCCATCGTATAAACGAATTTAACTTTCTATGGCGCGAAATCTCGAACTAGCGTTACACGACGCGCATATTTTTGACTCAATTTTCATAACTTGTCCAAACTTCACCAAAGTTGACTTTATGGTTATAAATTTTTTTTATAAACCATTTTAAAAATATTTAACAGTCTCGTATACATCATTTCATTTATTAAAGGAAAGTGATTACCTTTGTGATATTTGACATGTATTAAACGTGAATCATTTACACATACAAACAAACATATTATCATACCCAACATGGTTTAAAATCATCACAACCAAGCATAGCCAAAAATTCATATCATCCAAAATATCATAATATAAAAAGAGTTTCTCACCTTTATTGGTTTCTAACTTTACGAAAATTTTCTATATCTTCACTACGATCGAATGAAAGCCTACGGAATCGAGCCTCAAACTTTTGGATGGGCTCGGCCTAAGCTTGCAAGTGGAGATGGGCTCAGCCTTGGTCGTAGGATGTTGTGGCCATGGGTTTAAAGAGAGGATAGGAGTGGATTTGAGCTTGTTCGGGAGTGGACTGCTAATGTGTATATACTTACATAAACTTATTTTCTTTTCGATAATTTTTCATTATAATTTTCCTAAGTAGATAAGCCATTGAAATAGCTTGAGAAGAGCAAGAAGAAGATGAAAAATAGTTTTAAAATTATGATTGAATAGATGGGTATTTATAGAAAATTTACTCAAAATAAATATCTAAATGTGCATGGAGCAAAAGCCCTTAGCGACCCCCAATCACCACAAGGTGCACGGCAATGCCACCCCTTTATACCTCCATTTGTTTGAGTTGATGTGAGTAAGAGTTTGACTTTTGTTTGCTTAAGGGTGAAGTTTGTGTAAAAATATCTTAGATCATTTGTAATATATATATATAAGTGTATATGTATATTGTATGTATGTATGTGTTCATGCATATGTTACGATGTACATGTGTATGTTATATATTTTAACAAGATATATAAATAAGGTTGCAACAATTTTGAATAACTTTCGTTCGTTAAACCGTTGGAAATCGGGAAGCCGATTCCTGGTCACATTTTTACTTATAAGTTAATTTACATATAAGTTAAATAAAATCTTAAAAACAATTTCTTATCATTTTTAACTATTTGAAATGATCACATTTGATTTATAAAACCATATAAATTAATGTTAAACAATTGTTTATAAAAAGTGCTGTTATATTGATAGAGCGATACGAATTTTCTTATATTTTTAAATCAAGTATATATCTTTATAAAATATTATAAATGATTTAATATCACTTCATAACTAATTAAAATGAATTATTATCATTTAAAAATAATTATTTAAATAATTACAATAATTATGAAATCATTAACTCTCAATTTAAATTCATAAATCAATTATTAAATATAATGCCATTTGATGATGTCATAACTATATTTTATTTCTAAAAAAATAAATAATTTTATTTCATATTCTTGTTTAAACGGATAAATAAATGTATAAATTCAGCTCCTTGCATGACTTCTGATAATTCTAGAGCTGTTTGTTGATAGAACGTTTTCGATCATTTTATCGAAATTTTTCCAAAGTACATATTTTTGAACGTATTTATTCAAAATAAGATTACCATCATTATTGTTCAAAACATTATAATCTATATTTTAAAAAGCTAATATTTTAATATTTAAAAATAAACATAATTTATTAAATTGATAAATTTACGAGTTGTTACATCAAAAGAACCCCGATCAAAACTCCATCAACCTAGGCTTATTTGGTTAAGTAACCTAGCCCAGATGGTGCCCAGCCATGCAGCTATAGTCACGATCGGTGAATGTGTGGTGGCTGACTAAACAGGGGCAGCCTGCTCCTGTTGACAATAATTTTTTTTTTCTGTTTTTGTTTTTGCATGTTTCTCACTCGGTTTTTATCCGATTCTCAATCCTTATTTTATTTTCAAATTTAGATATGTTTATCTACTACCTCTCTAGCTCCATTTCATGAAATAATTAAATCAGAATCATTTCAAAAATGCTGGAAGCATTAGTTTTTCACATATATATTTTCATAATACCCTTAAAAATCATCTTAAATTCGAAATAAAATATATGTCTTGCTGAAATATATGTACCAAACCTCCAAAAATCAAATCACTAATTTTGAAGTATTATATATAATTCATATATGCATTCATATATACAAATATTCAAAATTTCTCTAGTACGCACATATTAAAACATATTGTATAACTTCATTTATATAAATATTATTTAAATTCAAAATAAAAATATATTCCATATTGAAATATAGGTACTAAGTTACTCGAAATCAAAAACCTAATTTTTAAAATATTATGTGTGTGTATCATATATACATACACTCATATATGCTCATTTTCACCCTTTATTGTATTGTCACCAAGTAAATCATATCTACATACAATATACCTTTAAAATCTGAAATAAATTTTAAAAATAAATATAAACACTATAAATATAAACACCTACTTTAACTTAAAAAATTATTTCTGTGCCATTTTGATATGATTAGATACACCAAATCATCAATATATAATTTACGGCATACTTTTCATATATTATAAAATATACACTTATAAATTCATATAAATTGAATTAAATTATGAAAAAAAACTTCTTAGACCTAATATTATCATATGTAATCTAAGAAATTAATTTCATTGCAATTTGATTTGTTTAAATATCTTAAATCATTAAATCATATTTTTGGACTACTTTTGCATGTGACTAAAATATCATTATATTAAACCATATAAATTATATCAGAATGCATATAAATCATATCTAGCTCTGTCAATATCATAATCCATCTCAACATTTTACTTATATATAAATTTCTTATTAATTTACTATGGTTTTCACAAACATATGTCTCTAAATTGCCTTATTATGAGTATAATAATCACATATGCATTATATCATCATACTAACCCACTCAATTAGCCAAAATTAATTTATAATCAGCTTAGGCAAGGTTTGTAGAATTTATAGAAATTAATTTTGAAGTTTAACTACTTATTTACCAATTTTTATTGTATTGGACTATGATATCAAGCGAGTAAACATCAAATTTAGGCACTTATCGGTTCCCTCCAAATTCAAGTTTCTAGCGTTAGTTTTGCCCACCGTCCAGAGATAGAATCCTCAGCAATTCACTATTCCAATATCGCTAGTAGCTCTTAAGTGCTTGCCCTTGCTACTCTCTTCGATTAGGTGTTTTAATTTCTATATTTGATTTTGAATTTGGGGATTTAGGTTTAGTTATAGCAAATAGGGAAGAAGAAAGAGAACGATATGTTAGTTTCTGAAATAAAATAAGATAAGCATTCTGGTTTTAAGTCCAGGAAGTTACAAAACTATCGGCCCGCTGAAATCTGAAGTCAAACCGTCCGCTCGACTCGATGACATTTCGAGCCATATCTCCTTCATACGAGCTCTAGATGACATAAATAAATATACTACGCGATTCAGAAAAACGAATCGGTCACAATGGCACTGGTTTCATCAGCAAATTCCATGTTTGTAAAATGACCATTTTGTCGCTTCATATAACTTGTTTACTTAATTAATTCATTAAATCCAGTATTTTTCATGGTACCGTATCATAAATTTTTAACTAAAATAATACTTAATTTTTCAAAGTATTTCATTCCCCCATCTTAAAAGAATTTTGTCCCCAAAATTCCAAAGGATAAAGAATGTAATTCACACAATCTCTAAATCTGTATCATTTGCACATAACTAACAACATATTCTAACATTTAATTTAGCTACCATTATCCTGGTTAAACAATCGCCTACATAACAAAGAAAACAATCAAACCAAACGTCCATAAGTAGCATACAAATTTGAAATCAAATTCATTAAATCGGTGTGCGTGTTCTATCAGAAAATATAAATACATATGATAGTACTTGTGTACTTTATGAAATATACCAACAACAAAGCATCAAAAATGTATGCAGATTACATATGGCATTACATATATATATATATATATATATATATATATATATATATGGAAATGTATAGCTGCCAAGCCTTCCTATATGAATGAGATGACATGACATATAAGGTATGATGTAAACCTTCTACGATGAACATATAAATTCTATATAAAAACACAATAAAAAACATCAGCATAACATATGATGAATACAACATAAATAAAATCAAAAGAATTAAAACATATAAATCACATTAAAATTATAACACAATCCAAAACATGAATAAACAGTCATCCATAGCCACTCTCTAACTAACATCAAATAATCCTAAGTAAAACAAAAATGAATACATAACAATCCTTTATCCAAGCTTAGATACCAAGTAAACTAACAATCAAACTTATTACTGGCATAACTCATCCTAAAGCACTAACTCATACACACACACACATACATGCATGTCTACAACTTTTGCAATATATGTTACCATCCCAATAAATGGTGCCATAATGCATAAAACGGGTAATCTTAGCACAAACGTGCTTAAGCAAAATTGCAATCACTCATGCCGTTCCAAAATGCACATATTCAACACTTAAATAATCCAATTGTAGTTTCCTTACTTCATCTTCGGGATTGCTAAAGTAAAGCAACTCAAAATGGATGGTATCTTACCCAAACAAATCCAAACAAAAGAAATCCTAAATCCATGTAGAATTCTAACCTAAGAAAAATACTAATCTAATATAGAGATAGAAACGAAAAGAAATCGACTATATAATATTTTTCAACATGCACCACATATGCAATGTAAACTCTATACCGTTAAGTTGCTACTCCAAAAGAGTTTCTTTGAATAGACGTTCTCTTTTCAATTCGAGGGATGATTGAAATGATACCGTCCACCCTCTACTCAAAACATATCCAAACTTCCAAATTCTATTTTTCCATAAAAGCTCCTCCATGTCTTTCATGTGTGCTAACCGTAATAACCTTAATTTTAACTAACATTACTTAGAACATTTAATTAGATAAATTAAATAAAATAATGTAAATGGATAAGAAAATTGAGATTTGGTAATTAAGTAGGCCATGCCTTAGTTAATATACTAATTAGGGAAATAAAAAATTAAGATAAGAAGGAGGAATATGATAAGGGTAAAATGGGAATAGCCTTAATTTCTACCCTTAAACCCTTCCATTTTCATTTTTCCATTCATTTACACATCAAATTAAATGAAGAAGCCGACCATAGCTAAGGAGAGACAAGAAGGGAATCAAAAGGTTAAGGAATAAATGCTAAAAGGAATCAAGTCTACACCAAAACTCTTCTTTCTCGTCCAAATCAAGGTGAACAATGGAGGTACAACTCATGTTTTTCATTGTGTTTCAGTTTTAAGTGTAAACCCATTTCTTTTGTAAGTATTATGCCATGTTTTAGTAGCTTGAGTGATCATAAGGACCAGGATTTTTCGACATTTGGTTTGGAATATTTAAATTGGATAAATATTGAATTGGAATTATAATTGGGTTAATAAGATTATAAAACTATAATTTCAAGTGATTTGAAATTTTTGAAAATCGTCGATTTAATTGACGCTTAAAAATAACCTTCCAAGGCACAGTCTCAGAATTCGTCGAAACCAGTTTCATTGGATCTGTAATATTGTATTATTATCGAATTCCAAATTTAGTAGCATTTGCAGTTATCGTTTGGTCGTACAGAATATAAACGCATCGAAATAAATATCGAAATTCAATATAATAATTGGGTCCAAAAAGCTATCTTCTTCATACGATTGAATTAGAATACGAAACCTTTTCCTTTGTGTTCAGAATATGGATATAACATTATAAACGTCTAGCGGTATGCCTCGATTAGGATTTGAAATAAATATCTAAATATTTTGGAATTTTAAATACACACACACACACACACTCACTATTATTATCATCGTTTACCTTAGCCAATTTTTTTAGTCAAACTCTATCCTACCTTATGATTAGACGAGCCACTTATCTTCAATAGAATGCTACTCCCTTCAGCTTATAACATGAGACCACTTCCTCCCCTTCTAGTTCTACATCGAAAACGAATATACACATAAAAAAAGGATGGAACGAATTAAAAGCGTGAATCGAAGAAAAATTACGGCTTCTCTTTAATTTCGATTTGGACATCAGGAAAAAAGAGATCGCTTATAATCAAGATTCACAATGTCTGTGAACTGGACCGAGGCTGGAGGGGGCATGCACGTACGAGGAGTACGAAGAAGAAGTGAAGGAGATGTTCATGGTGGCAGAGTGGAGGTGCGACATCGATGGACGAGTAGAGTTATCGCACGCGAGGGCGATGGGAAGGGGGTTGCGTGGTTTTCGTGCGCATGCGTGTAGATGGACGGCTATAAATGGAAGTAAGCGTTTGCAATAAGAGGTGGTAACAGGGTTGACGTGTAGACATCAGGGCAGAGGTCGCCAAAAGGGGAGGTGGTCGGTCGGTGTAACGACCCAACTTCCATACTCCAGGAAGTTGCATCGCTAAGAAGAAAGAAAGGGATAGAAGAAGAAAAGAAAGAGAAAGAAGAACACAAACAACATCAGAATCTCACAGCGGAACGAATAAAATATAATATATCACATAATACTTTACATAGTATCATATACATCAGAGTTTTACAGCCAATACAACACATACTAGACAGTTATAAACATCTGTCTAGTTATACAACTCTAAACAGTACAAGGAATAACTCAGAGAGACGACTCAGAGATACCAACACAGCGAAAAATAGATAACTACAACGCAGAAGCCTCCTGCTCCATTTGCTCCTCCATAACTCGTCAAAGCAATCCTGAATCACTTGACTACTCATACATAATATGAGTACCCAAGAGTTTAATAAAACAGAAAATAAACACTCGGGTCAGACAGGGGTCTGGTGTGAGTAAATAGTTTAAAAGTTGCTTAACTTTAGAAAATCCTTTTGAAAACAAAAGGTATCACGTAAGACTTCCCACACATAAACATGGAAAAGTTTTTACCTTACGCTAACCAAAACATTTGATAGGAAATCCAGTGATATTATAATAGTGTCTAGGGTTTTCAAGTAAATATGAAAATAGCCGAAATTGTTACATGATTAAATTCCAGCTACTAGCCACAAAAGTGGGTAATACAAACAAAACCGTAGGGTCTCGTAGGGAAAATGGGTTTCCATCAATGGCAGGGCTACTGGGGTACCGCCCGTCACAGTACGTGGCCTAGATCACCGTACCGAGGATTACTCCCTTCATCCCCTGCAACACAAGGCCGGACCCATTCCTTACTGAATAGTTCCGAACAAGATAACCCCGACGGTTGGAGCTCAAAAACCGTCCACACAGCCGAAATATAAAGGGACCTCTAGACAGGGGTAAATCTCGCTCTCCAGTGGGTGCGACCCACGAAGCCTTGCTGCACCTCCCCTGTTTTAGCCATTCCCGGTTGATGAGGCTTGAGGCTGCGATTACCTTTAGAGAACACATCTATCTTAGAATGCTCATCGTCCACCTGACGATGTTCTGAAAGCATTCAATCCATACAAGTTCGTTCCGGGTTCGAACGAAACCGAAGGCATTATTTCGTTACACTCGTATTGGAATCACCCTCAGAGTTAACGACAATAACCCTTGCACTCTAAACCACCACCTCGAACCTATAAGTACTATTCCGTCAAACTCATTACGGAATCACCCACAGAGTTATACTGACGTATAGCCCTTACACCTCGAGTCTTCACTTGCTCCACTTAGATTAACGACCTAACGTTTAATTGGAATCGATGTGGTTTTCGGATATCCAAATATGGAAACCCGATCCCGGTCTCACCGAAACCAAACGCCATTTTAATGTCCAAGTTATACTTAAGGGTTTAAACAATTAACTCATTTAATTTTTATCTATTCCACACAGATAGATAAACTACATATTCACATCATAACAGATAACCCATAACATTATCACAATAGATAATCATCACAACAGTCAAACATCACAACAACAATCATCACAACCAAATAATCCATCATACTATAATTAAGCATCCATATCCTATAGATACTACTCATCTCATTTCTGAGATCACAACCATCCAAAGGTATATCAATATCATCCATAAGTAATGATATATTATCCATCATTTATAATTAATTTAAAATGAATTAAATTAATTACTTCTATCCTTAATTAATTTAAAATAAATTAAATTAATTACTCATCGATAAATCCTGCTTATAAATCCATT
This sequence comes from Allium cepa, assembly GCA_030765085.1. NCBI lineage: Eukaryota > Viridiplantae > Streptophyta > Magnoliopsida > Asparagales > Amaryllidaceae > Allium > Allium cepa. The sequence goes on from CM060942.1 coordinate 624,251,054, forward strand.
GATTAATCAACCTAGTTAATTAATCATTCATTAAGTATTTAACTTGATTAAACATCTTTGATTAATCATTCACTAATTACAATAAGTAATTAGTCTTTAATTAATTTCATAAAATTAATTAACCTTAATCATAAGTAATTAACATTTAATTACTTCATTAATTAACTATAATTAATTACATTTATCCTTAATTAATTACAATTGATTAATCACTTAATTAATTAATTAATTCTTAATTAAACAATTCTTAATTACATCATTAATTATAATAATTAATGATCTCTAATTAATATTTAAATTAATTACTCAATTAAATTAATTACAATTATTAATCACCTTGATTAATATTTAAATCCAGTAATTAACTACCTTAATTACTCATTTATAAATTAATTATCCAATAATTAATTATCTATCTTAATTTATCCTTGATTAATTACAAAAGTAATTATCCAAATTACTTTTAAGTAAATCACCTTTCCTTAATTACATTCCAGTAATTATTACTTCTCTAAGTAATCTTACTCCATAAATTACATTAAGTAATTATTATCATTAAATTATTCTTAAATTAATTAAACTAAATTAATTAATTTAACAAAGCATATTATCAGAATTAATAAATAATTAATTCCTTAATTACTTTTGGTAAAGTAATTATACTTATCAAATTACAATATATTTTCCTAAAATAATTAATCTAATTAATCCATCAAAATTAATTACATTAATTAATTATTAATTATCCTTAGATAATTAACAACATTCCATTTATTCCTTACTTAAGAAAATTACCTTAGATTAATTATTCATAAATCATCTTTAATTATAAATTAATTCAAGTTATTATTTAAAATCAAACAAATAAGTAAATTCTTAATTATTTCCCAAAATAATTTATTTACTTATTTATAACTTAATTAATATTCAAAATGTATTTAAACAATACATTTCAAAAATCAAATTCAACTTTCAATTTACAGTTAACATAGCATAATTTTATTTAATACTTAAAAGAAAGAATTCTTTTATAATTTAAACCTTCATTTAAAATCAGATTCATATTTGAATTCTGCTTAATAACATTTCTGTCAAATATTTAAAACTTTCAACTTGATTTGAATTCAAACAGGTTTTAAAATAAAAACTGGAATCATATTTAATTTGATTTCAAAACCAAATTCAAATCTTACTTAAAATTTAAATGTTTCAATTTTAAACTTGAATTCAAACTTAAATTCAATTCAAACCTAAATTTGAATCTTGTTTTAAATATTGAATCCACTTTTAAATTTTTTAAAAAAAACAAAACTGTTTTAATTAAAAATCTGGATTCAAAACCTGAAAATTTTATTTTACTGTTTTTTTTTCAGATATAAATTTAAATCTTCCTTAAATTTAAATTTATCATTTAAACTTTCTGAATTCAAAACTTACTTGAATTCAATTCAACCTATACTTGAATTAAATCAAAGCTTTTAAACATGTTGAGTTTCCAGATTTTTATCAAATACAATACTCAGGCCTGCACTTACACAACCCGAGACCACCCTCAATTTACTTCGAGTTAAATGCCTACTTACTTCGGGTTATAACACCAACTGCACGGGTTCAACTCCGAGTCACCCAAAGCCTGCACCAAAATTTCCACCAGAGACCAACCAAAACTGTCATTCATTTTAACACTTCACTCTGATCATCTTATGGTCTAAACTCTGGCCATCTCCAGGAAGCTATCCACCTCTCCACTTGATACAAACCCCAACACAAATACTCTGTAGCTTGAAAATCAGGTTCAAGCAAAATGACACCCTGGAAACTAATTCACCAAGACAGACCAAACCTTAAAAAAAACCTACAGTCATCACCTTTAATCTCTGACCATCTTCCCCTTATTTCCCCCATTCTCTCCAGTCATCATTCTATCTTCAGAAGGAATTTCAGATTCCAAAGTTTACTTATGAATTGATATCCTCAAGAATCCTAATTACTGCACATACCATAATCACAGACTCCTCATAAGCCTTTACAACTTGATACATGTTTAAATATCCATGCTTTCTTTTTTTAACATACATTTAAGCTTAAGCTTGTTTTAATAATTTTAAAGATGTTTGGAAAACTTTTACTTTGAAAACTTTTGTCTGTAGTTACTGTTTTCAGATGTAACAGGGTTCTTCTTCTTCTTTTTTTTTAAACTAAAAAATTTTCAAACCTAAACTATACTGAACACACATTATGTTTACACAATATTCTCTAACCATGATTCAGTCATAAAGAAGTGGATTTGAATTCAAATCCAAGTAATAACAGAAGCATGACTGTAAAACCATTTACACAACATTTATCTGCATAATCTATAAAGTATCACAGAACATCCATCTACAACAGTCACAAGCATATTCAAGAAAAACACAAAACATCCATCATACAACAATCAAGTCATACTCAATTCTACCATATACATATGCATAGATAAATTTAGTACAACCTATAAAATTTTAAGGTTACTTACTAAAAGAAAACAGAACAGTTTTTAATTACTACTATTTTACAGTTTTCTTTTTTGGAGCATTTTGAATTAGCTTTAGTTTCTGTAGATTTTTGATAGTTAAATTTTAAAAGAGAAAACTGTTTTTAAGATAGAAAATTTACTCACCTTAGATTGAAAAAAACAGCATGCATTCCAATGTGAGCACATTCCTGCAGCCTGAATTCCACTGTAGATTGAATCAGAGCTTGCATGTTGGTTAGAGATGATTATAACTTGAAGTATGCAGGCCTGGGAACTGCATTTGGTGATGGTTTGGTCTGTATGCTCCCCATTTTCAACTTTGCTTGCATTGATCATTGAAGATTAAATTGTTTGCAGGCTAGTTGAAAATGGTGACAGCATGTTGTTTGTAAGCCTGGGGATTTCATTTGATGATGACATGATGTATTTCAGGCTTTGGATCTGCATGCTTCCCAGATTAAAGTGAATTTACAGATTGAAGAAATTGGTTTGCTTGCAGATTTGAATTCACAGGTTGAAGGCTTTTGTTTCACAAGTTACAGAATTTGGGGTTGCAGGTTTAAAGAATTTCAGATGAATTTTGCAGGGTTTTAAAAAAAAACTTTTTGATGACAGATTGAGTTTGTTTGTAGAATATAGATTGAGTTGTGGAATTTTTTTTTTAGAGTGAAGATGATTTTCTTTTTGTCAGATCTGAATTTTCATTTAGAAGAAGATAAAAATGTTTGAAAACAAAAGATATGTTAAGTTTTATCTAAACTAATAAATTCAAATATTCATTTGTATTGCCACTTGTTAATTAAGTATGGAAATAAATTACAAGTGTCTATTTTAAAACATGAAGCTTACACATGTAAGATTTCTAATATAAAATAAACTTCTTTGTTTTACAATTGTTTAATTTAAAATAAAACCATTTCTAATTTAATTTATGATGTTTTAATATGTTTATATATATTTAGTCTTTACAAATGAATTATCCAAACATATACAAATATTTGTTTGAATATTTTAAGAATTATTTAAAACAAATTTCAAAAGAGAAACTTTTTAAAAAGAAAAGAACAAATGTTGAATTATATTTTATTCAAGAGTTTTCAAATTAACATATTCTAATATAAATAAACTAAATTTATTTCAAAACAATTTTAAAATAAAACAAAATAAACTTTATTATAAAAATACAATTCTTAACTATATATATTTATAACAAAATATTTACTATAATTACTTTCTAAAAATACTAGATAGATTTATAAATTGACTTATGAAAAGTTCAATACTATTTTCAATTTAATATAAATCAATTCATAAATTATATAGCTATATATATATTATAAATTTGAAAAGATCCTTTATTAAATTTAAAATTAAAATCAAAACACCTATTTACAATGTATACACATATATACATTATAAATAAATATTTTTAAATCAATTTAGAAAGGAAATTTTATCATTTAAAATATTTTCAACATTTTAAAACAATAAGCTTCTCAAATTAAATCATTATTATAAATTTTCAAAAAAATATCATTTATTAACAAAATAATTATAAATTTTCAAAAGAAAATTATATTTGAATTGGATTATTAAATCAGTATTTCACATTTTAAAATAAATTATAAATGAAATTATTAAATAAATATTGCCCAAATTTCCGGGACATCACTTTCCTCCCCCCTTAAAAGAATTTCGTCCCCGAAATTTAAAAGCAAAGGTAATTTAATAATCTCTTTAAAGATTTTATTTAATACACAAGCATATATCAAACATATGCTAACAATCAAAACAACCAATTCAACCAATCAAACAAATCTAATTATCCAGACAAATTCTGGATAAAATTCTATCGAGTTTCCCCTAGGTATAAATATATACCGGGATACTCGCTCAAGAGAATCCAAACAATCAATACTAAGAAGCTCCAAAACTCCTATACAACTATATCTACAACACTAGACAAGATATCAGACTGTAGACGAGTCTGACTCAACAATCAAAATTCCAGAACTGCTGGTTCTACAACCAGAGATAGATCATACACGTATTCCCTCAGAGATACGTGAAACTCATCGAATCCCAGTTATCCAAACTGGCAATCCAATCCTGTAGATCAATCACTTAACCCTTAAGAGAAAAACAGAAAGGTCCAATCTCTTATCCACAAATCTTTCTTGTCGATCCTGGGCTGCCTCCAACTTCTAGATCAATCCAATCCATCACACAAACTCTACCGCAGATATCAGAAGACTTCAGATAACTACACTTATTCGGAAAACAGAACAGATGCACAGGACATCCAAGTCTCTATATTAAAGTGAATTTCCTGTAGAAATCCTCTGATCCAAGACAAAACACAAATCCCCACATTAATCGGGTGTTGCTTCTATTCCGGAATAGCTGCCACCATGCTTCCACTGCGCAACTCTGATTTGAGAATGCTGTTGACGAACACAGGTATAAACTTGATCAACTTACCCCGAAAACATTGTTCATCAAATTCCATAAAATCTCAAAAAAACCAAGTCGAAACAGAACTCAATCTCCTGAGGCGGATGCAAAACTTAACTCCTTCGAAGACATCCAGAGAATATCAAATCACTTCGATAACTCAAACATCTTCTAGAGATGCTTCGATCCAAACAAAGATTACTCAGAAAACTTCCGGATCATCGCAAGTCACTTTTGCGATTCTACTCAGTTCAGATTGTTCTCTCTTCAACAATCAGAACAACCAAAGCCTTCAAATCAAAAGGGAAACTAGTGGTCCACCTTCAACCACAAACATCACACCCAGCTGAGCTTCCAGAAGAAACGGACAAGCTTCACCATCTGCCCGGCCTACTGACAAAAGAATCACAGAGACTTCAGAACCATCGAAGAAACAGGCCACTTACAGCTGCTACTGCTGCCAAAACTTCCTTACCCAAAAACTCATCAAACCTCAAAGCTACACCAGCCACTTCCACAGAAGAGCCTTCAGAAGACAGATATCCCTTAAGAACTCGACTTCAAACCAAGCACAAAATACTCTGCCAAACTGAGTCTCAAACTCAAATACAAACAGAACTCCTTCCTAAGGTTGCCAAAATTCCAATGCTGGCTTCAGTACTCCAAACTAATCCAGACTCAAGAAAAATCCTCTCACACGAGTGAAATCAAGCTTAAAATCCAAAGATACACTCCAATCTTGAAAAGATTCTCCCCCAGAGATCAGAAAAATCCTTCACACCAAACTGCCAAACTACTCAAGATGCCCAACACTGCCCTAGCAGATCACTTCCCAGCTCAAACACTCAGAACTCCAACCATTGGTAGTTGTGTTACACACACCACTACCCTATCTACCTTTATTACTTATATTGGAAAACCTGAACAGGTAACCCAACAGATAGGTAGAATTAAATATATTTATATTTAAAATTACAAGTACGCTCTCTCGAGAAAGACACCACTACAGAGCCTAGGTATTCACTCAACCTACTGCTCTGATACCACTTTTAACGACCCAACTTCCATACTCCAGGAAGTTGCATCGCTAAGAAGAAAGAAAGGGATAGAAGAAGAAAAGAAAGAGAAAGAAGAACACAAACAACATCAGAATCTCACAGCGGAACGAATAAAATATAATATATCACATAATACTTTACATAGTATCATATACATCAGAGTTTTACAGCCAATACAACACATACTAGACAGTTATAAACATCTGTCTAGTTATACAACTCTAAACAGTACAAGGAATAACTCAGAGAGACGACTCAGAGATACCAACACAGCGAAAAATAGATAACTACAACGCAGAAGCCTCCTGCTCCATTTGCTCCTCCATAACTCGTCAAAGCAATCCTGAATCACTTGACTACTCATACATAATATGAGTACCCAAGAGTTTAATAAAACAGAAAATAAACACTCGGGTCAGACAGGGGTCTGGTGTGAGTAAATAGTTTAAAAGTTGCTTAACTTTAGAAAATCCTTTTGAAAACAAAAGGTATCACGTAAGACTTCCCACACATAAACATGGAAAAGTTTTTACCTTACGCTAACCAAAACATTTGATAGGAAATCCAGTGATATTATAATAGTGTCTAGGGTTTTCAAGTAAATATGAAAATAGCCGAAATTGTTACATGATTAAATTCCAGCTACTAGCCACAAAAGTGGGTAATACAAACAAAACCGTAGGGTCTCGTAGGGAAAATGGGTTTCCATCAATGGCAGGGCTACTGGGGTACCGCCCGTCACAGTACGTGGCCTAGATCACCGTACCGAGGATTACTCCCTTCATCCCCTGCAACACAAGGCCGGACCCATTCCTTACTGAATAGTTCCGAACAAGATAACCCCGACGGTTGGAGCTCAAAAACCGTCCACACAGCCGAAATATAAAGGGACCTCTAGACAGGGGTAAATCTCGCTCTCCAGTGGGTGCGACCCACGAAGCCTTGCTGCACCTCCCCTGTTTTAGCCATTCCCGGTTGATGAGGCTTGAGGCTGCGATTACCTTTAGAGAACACATCTATCTTAGAATGCTCATCGTCCACCTGACGATGTTCTGAAAGCATTCAATCCATACAAGTTCGTTCCGGGTTCGAACGAAACCGAAGGCATTATTTCGTTACACTCGTATTGGAATCACCCTCAGAGTTAACGACAATAACCCTTGCACTCTAAACCACCATCTCGAACCTATAAGTACTATTCCGTCAAACTCATTACGGAATCACCCACAGAGTTATACTGACGTATAGCCCTTACACCTCGAGTCTTCACTTGCTCCACTTAGATTAACGACCTAACGTTTAATTGGAATCGATGTGGTTTTCGGATATCCAAATATGGAAACCCGATCCCGGTCTCACCGAAACCAAACGCCATTTTAATGTCCAAGTTATACTTAAGGGTTTAAACAATTAACTCATTTAATTTTTATCTATTCCACACAGATAGATAAACTACATATTCACATCATAACAGATAACCCATAACATTATCACAATAGATAATCATCACAACAGTCAAACATCACAACAACAATCATCACAACCAAATAATCCATCATACTATAATTAAGCATCCATATCCTATAGATACTACTCATCTCATTTCTGAGATCACAACCATCCAAAGGTATATCAATATCATCCATAAGTAATGATATATTATCCATCATTTATAATTAATTTAAAATGAATTAAATTAATTACTTCTATCCTTAATTAATTTAAAATAAATTAAATTAATTACTCATCGATAAATCCTGCTTATAAATCCATTGATTAATCAACCTAGTTAATTAATCATTCATTAAGTATTTAACTTGATTAAACATCTTTGATTAATCATTCACTAATTACAATAAGTAATTAGTCTTTAATTAATTTCATAAAATTAATTAACCTTAATCATAAGTAATTAACATTTAATTACTTCATTAATTAACTATAATTAATTACATTTATCCTTAATTAATTACAATTGATTAATCACTTAATTAATTAATTAATTCTTAATTAAACAATTCTTAATTACATCATTAATTATAATAATTAATGATCTCTAATTAATATTTAAATTAATTACTCAATTAAATTAATTACAATTATTAATCACCTTGATTAATATTTAAATCCAGTAATTAACTACCTTAATTACTCATTTATAAATTAATTATCCAATAATTAATTATCTATCTTAATTTATCCTTGATTAATTACAAAAGTAATTATCCAAATTACTTTTAAGTAAATCACCTTTCCTTAATTACATTCCAGTAATTATTACTTCTCTAAGTAATCTTACTCCATAAATTACATTAAGTAATTATTATCATTAAATTATTCTTAAATTAATTAAACTAAATTAATTAATTTAACAAAGCATATTATCAGAATTAATAAATAATTAATTCCTTAATTACTTTTGGTAAAGTAATTATACTTATCAAATTACAATATATTTTCCTAAAATAATTAATCTAATTAATCCATCAAAATTAATTACATTAATTAATTATTAATTATCCTTAGATAATTAACAACATTCCATTTATTCCTTACTTAAGAAAATTACCTTAGATTAATTATTCATAAATCATCTTTAATTATAAATTAATTCAAGTTATTATTTAAAATCAAACAAATAAGTAAATTCTTAATTATTTCCCAAAATAATTTATTTACTTATTTATAACTTAATTAATATTCAAAATGTATTTAAACAATACATTTCAAAAATCAAATTCAACTTTCAATTTACAGTTAACATAGCATAATTTTATTTAATACTTAAAAGAAAGAATTCTTTTATAATTTAAACCTTCATTTAAAATCAGATTCATATTTGAATTCTGCTTAATAACATTTCTGTCAAATATTTAAAACTTTCAACTTGATTTGAATTCAAACAGGTTTTAAAATAAAAACTGGAATCATATTTAATTTGATTTCAAAACCAAATTCAAATCTTACTTAAAATTTAAATGTTTCAATTTTAAACTTGAATTCAAACTTAAATTCAATTCAAACCTAAATTTGAATCTTGTTTTAAATATTGAATCCACTTTTAAATTTTTTAAAAAAAACAAAACTGTTTTAATTAAAAATCTGGATTCAAAACCTGAAAATTTTATTTTACTGTTTTTTTTTCAGATATAAATTTAAATCTTCCTTAAATTTAAATTTATCATTTAAACTTTCTGAATTCAAAACTTACTTGAATTCAATTCAACCTATACTTGAATTAAATCAAAGCTTTTAAACATGTTGAGTTTCCAGATTTTTATCAAATACAATACTCAGGCCTGCACTTACACAACCCGAGACCACCCTCAATTTACTTCGAGTTAAATGCCTACTTACTTCGGGTTATAACACCAACTGCACGGGTTCAACTCCGAGTCACCCAAAGCCTGCACCAAAATTTCCACCAGAGACCAACCAAAACTGTCATTCATTTTAACACTTCACTCTGATCATCTTATGGTCTAAACTCTGGCCATCTCCAGGAAGCTATCCACCTCTCCACTTGATACAAACCCCAACACAAATACTCTGTAGCTTGAAAATCAGGTTCAAGCAAAATGACACCCTGGAAACTAATTCACCAAGACAGACCAAACCTTAAAAAAAACCTACAGTCATCACCTTTAATCTCTGACCATCTTCCCCTTATTTCCCCCATTCTCTCCAGTCATCATTCTATCTTCAGAAGGAATTTCAGATTCCAAAGTTTACTTATGAATTGATATCCTCAAGAATCCTAATTACTGCACATACCATAATCACAGACTCCTCATAAGCCTTTACAACTTGATACATGTTTAAATATCCATGCTTTCTTTTTTTAACATACATTTAAGCTTAAGCTTGTTTTAATAATTTTAAAGATGTTTGGAAAACTTTTACTTTGAAAACTTTTGTCTGTAGTTACTGTTTTCAGATGTAACAGGGTTCTTCTTCTTCTTTTTTTTTAAACTAAAAAATTTTCAAACCTAAACTATACTGAACACACATTATGTTTACACAATATTCTCTAACCATGATTCAGTCATAAAGAAGTGGATTTGAATTCAAATCCAAGTAATAACAGAAGCATGACTGTAAAACCATTTACACAACATTTATCTGCATAATCTATAAAGTATCACAGAACATCCATCTACAACAGTCACAAGCATATTCAAGAAAAACACAAAACATCCATCATACAACAATCAAGTCATACTCAATTCTACCATATACATATGCATAGATAAATTTAGTACAACCTATAAAATTTTAAGGTTACTTACTAAAAGAAAACAGAACAGTTTTTAATTACTACTATTTTACAGTTTTCTTATTTGGAGCATTTTGAATTAGCTTTAGTTTCTGTAGATTTTTGATAGTTAAATTTTAAAAGAGAAAACTGTTTTTAAGATAGAAAATTTACTCACCTTAGATTGAAAAAAACAGCATGCATTCCAATGTGAGCACATTCCTGCAGCCTGAATTCCACTGTAGATTGAATCAGAGCTTGCATGTTGGTTAGAGATGATTATAACTTGAAGTATGCAGGCCTGGGAACTGCATTTGGTGATGGTTTGGTCTGTATGCTCCCCATTTTCAACTTTGCTTGCATTGATCATTGAAGATTAAATTGTTTGCAGGCTAGTTGAAAATGGTGACAGCATGTTGTTTGCAAGCCTGGGGATTTCATTTGATGATGACATGATGTATTTCAGGCTTTGGATCTGCATGCTTCCCAGATTAAAGTGAATTTACAGATTGAAGAAATTGGTTTGCTTGCAGATTTGAATTCACAGGTTGAAGGCTTTTGTTTCACAAGTTACAGAATTTGGGGTTGCAGGTTTAAAGAATTTCAGATGAATTTTGCAGGGTTTTAAAAAAAACTTTTTGATGACAGATTGAGTTTGTTTGTAGAATATAGATTGAGTTGTGGAATTTTTTTTTTAGAGTGAAGATGATTTTCTTTTTGTCAGATCTGAATTTTCATTTAGAAGAAGATAAAAATGTTTGAAAACAAAAGATATGTTAAGTTTTATCTAAACTAATAAATTCAAATATTCATTTGTATTGCCACTTGTTAATTAAGTATGGAAATAAATTACAAGTGTCTATTTTAAAACATGAAGCTTACACATGTAAGATTTCTAATATAAAATAAACTTCTTTGTTTTACAATTGTTTAATTTAAAATAAAACCATTTCTAATTTAATTTATGATGTTTTAATATGTTTATATATATTTAGTCTTTACAAATGAATTATCCAAACATATACAAATATTTGTTTGAATATTTTAAGAATTATTTAAAACAAATTTCAAAAGAGAAACTTTTTAAAAAGAAAAGAACAAATGTTGAATTATATTTTATTCAAGAGTTTTCAAATTAACATATTCTAATATAAATAAACTAAATTTATTTCAAAACAATTTTAAAATAAAACAAAATAAACTTTATTATAAAAATACAATTCTTAACTATATATATTTATAACAAAATATTTACTATAATTACTTTCTAAAAATACTAGATAGATTTATAAATTGACTTATGAAAAGTTCAATACTATTTTCAATTTAATATAAATCAATTCATAAATTATATAGCTATATATATATTATAAATTTGAAAAGATCCTTTATTAAATTTAAAATTAAAATCAAAACACCTATTTACAATGTATACACATATATACATTATAAATAAATATTTTTAAATCAATTTAGAAAGGAAATTTTATCATTTAAAATATTTTCAACATTTTAAAACAATAAGCTTCTCAAATTAAATCATTATTATAAATTTTCAAAAAAATATCATTTATTAACAAAATAATTATAAATTTTCAAAAGAAAATTATATTTGAATTGGATTATTAAATCAGTATTTCACATTTTAAAATAAATTATAAATGAAATTATTAAATAAATATTGCCCAAATTTCCGGGACATCACAGTCGGCATCGGTGTTCATGTTGAGCTGGTTAAGGGTTCGATTGCTAGGCTTTGCATGCATGAAATTGGAGGGAGGCCGACGTTGAGTACAGTAGAGGATAGGGGTAGGGTTTTACGGAGATTGTTCAAATGAAGGTTATTTACCGGTAACTTATGTTTTTTTAAATTAATTATTAATTTAAAAACTTTTTAATTGGAGGTCGATAACTTAAATTCAATAACCTTGATTTACGAGGTCAGGATTAGGTATCAGCATCATGTCGCACTCACATGGATATTATCAACATTCCGAGAATTTATTTGGAACTCATTGAAGATAGCTGGAATTTAAAATTAAAATTGAATGATGTTCAATTTAATTTAAAACTGAAAACGAACTGTGAATAAAATCAAGGTGAGTAAGCCTCACTCATTTGGATAGCTAGTATAATTTAAAAATGTTGAACTTAAATTATTGGTTGTTTAGATGATATATGTATAGTAATATATATAGTGGCATTTGGAGTGATATTCCTGCACATTATAGCAGATGTGACCCTATGCTCCCTGCATAATAGCGGATGATCCTATATACCGCGATATCCGCCTCGAAGTGGGATTGGTATTTTTATGTTGTATTAACATCTGTGGATGTAGGGAAACATGTTAGAGGGATCCAAATGTATTTCTCAAAATGTTAAATTGTGACATATGAATTGTGTAGAGTAATCTATTATCGATTATTGTAGTGATTGAAATTTTTTGAATGCTATTGCAGCACTGGTCTGAATTTAATATTTTTAAAATATCATAAATATATTTTTAAAATTTAAGGAATTAAAGGAATTTTTGATATATATAATTATTTATATGGTAAATTGAATTATTTTTAAGAAAATGAAATTTGAAATAATGTATATTGTTTTTGGATTGTACACAACTATTCATAAATGGTCCCTTCCCGAAAGGAAGAACGTGAAATTCTTTTTCCTTTCTGCAGGGGTAAGGAGATTGGATCTAGCCATAAGAAGAAAGCTTGGTATAAATAACTCACTTCTTGGTCTTTGACCCCCTCAGTCATTACAAACCCTATCAGTGCAATGGGATGTGTCTATTTATCTATCTCTTGACTCAAAATGGGAGCAAGTTTGAAAAAGGATCTTAGAGTGTCTAGGTTGGCCCAGGTGGTCTCTTATTGTCTTCTTTTTTCTTCCCATCGGAGTTATTTCACAAAGACTTGCCATGGTAAGGGGGTAGGGGGAACAGGCACACTTGAAGAGCGCATTACAATTTAAATAAAGATTTTAAAATTTTATTATATAAAGGAGTTTGTAAATGGTATTCTATAGTATAAACAGGAGCTAAAATCAATATTAAAAATAAATTGAAGGTATAAAAGAAATTTATAAAATAAATAAATTATATAATGGAATTTTATAATAAGATTTGTTAATTAAAGGATAAAACCCACAGGATTATAATATTTATAAATGATGTTTTTAATTAAAGGAATTCAATACAAGATGATAATTGGAAATATAAATTCATAGGGTGAATCTATAATAAATAGGAAACATGGTCGAGAGGAAAAAAAAGAATATAGTAGATTCTACTTCTTTTTGAAATGGAAATGGTTAGGAAATCGACTATAGATCGATATGTTTTGAAATCGAGAGCAAGTTATAAATAAAACTGGTTATTTAGATTTTAAAATATATATTTATTTTTAAAAAGCTAAGTTCATTTTCAAAGGGAATGCTTTATTATCTAAACTATGCGATTTTAAAACTAGTTTGTATTGGAATACGTCGAAAAATGGATTTTCAAATATTTAATATTTATTGAAATAAAAGTTCAATTTTTATAATCATATTTTTAAATTGATTGGTTTATTTTATTTTTAAATGAATTACTGATAGCCTATTAAAAGTGTTTAACATTTTAAATAATTACTTGAACATATTTTAAAAATAAATTATTAATATTTTAAATACTTATTACATATATATATATATAGTTTTAAAGTAACTGAAAATTTTATTTTATAAATTCTCTTGAGATTCGAAAAAAAAGGCTTATAAAAAGGATATGATTTTGAGGAGAGAAAATTTATTTGTGATTCTGGAGATCTTTGGAATAAGTTACGGAATAATTCTCCGAAACATTAATATTTTCCTAAGTATAGGAAATAGAAATTTGAAAATATTTCTAGGTGTTGAGATGTTGGAAGTATCCTGTTATGGATTTAAGTATTTGAAAATTTGTTTTCAAATGTTGGAAGAAATTGATATATCCTTTAAAGATATTTTGATAGTAAATATTTTGGGAAAAAATTAGAATAAGGCCAGATGATTGCTTATGGATGTAATTCGATGGTTAAATTACAGACTATCAATAATTGGCCAATTTCGTTAATCGTTACGAAGAGACCGGGATCAAATTTTATTCATTACAACATGATAGGGGGTTCTCGCTTCGTATTTGGTGGCGAGTAGGAGTCTATTACCCCTACGTGTCCCGGAATGGTTGGTTGCAGTCGAGAGGCCAACCGTAAAAGCAAATTCGAGGTACCAATGTGTGCCACGGCGAAAAGTGGCCGCCGTCGATGGTTGAAAAGCCTAGACCATCACATTTGATATCAGAGCTGAAGGTTGAGCAAGAACCTTGGCTCTGATGGGGATTACTCATTTGAGATAGAGGCAGTAGTACTCTGGAATGAGTTTGAGTGTAATAATACATACGAACACGTAATGTTAGTGAATAAAAAATGGTTTTATATTATGTTGATTAATCCGTTGAGTGGATACAACTTTTGACTGAATAGTGGGACGCCACTAAACTGATATGGGTTTCTAAAGACTTGAATAGAGTAGTTTGACATAATACGATTTTGAAATGAGTAATTCAAATAATTTTACCCAAATTATATTTTTGATATAAAAGAGAATAATTTTCTGAAAATTATTATAGTGGTGCATTTGATTGTTACTATATATATAACTAAAATAAGACTTTAAAAATTTGGGAGAGATATAAAAACCAAATTAAATTGTATAAGTATAAATTACACAAATAAGGTACAAATTAAAAATGGATTCAAAACTTAATTTGGAAAATTTAAATCCCGGAAGCTTTGAGAAATGTTTTAAGTGGGTTTGCACTAAGTGTTTGGAAATTTTGGAAGCTCGAAGGTTTTGGAATGTGTTTACCAAAGTGATTGAAAGAATAATGGCATATTAAAATTGGGATTTGGTTGAAAAGAAAATGTTTTAAATGGATTTTTTAAAGTGATGAAGCACTGAACTCACTTCAGTCGCTTGAAAATAATTTTGATGATGACAACTGCATCGTCAATGTTCATTTTCGAGATTCTAGGTGACGGATTACTGTCGGAATTCATTTGATTCATATTTTTGGGGCAAAAAGGTTTGTTTAAAAATTCCAAAAGGAATTGTTTTGGATAAAAGTTGATTTTAAAATTCGAAGGAAGTGGTTTGTTAAACCAAAATGAGTGTGTATGTATGTATATATATATATATATGATTTCAAAGTGATTTGAAATATATATTGGGTTTTTAAAGAGGGGATGATTTCAATAAGGAAGGAAAATACGAAAATTGAGTTTTGAGAAATAAATTTTAACTTAAGTAAGTTAAATAGAATTGTGTGAGTTGAACTTAACTAAGGTATAGTTAAATTAATTTGTTGGGAATTGAGTAATAAATTTGTATATGAATATAAATAAGGTAATGGAAAGATTAGAAACTGGAATTGAATCCTTACTTATTTAAAATTGAATGGCTTAAAAGTAAAAATGGTTTGGAGTGGAATTAGTTCGAGTATGAATAACTCGTGTCTAGCTTTGAAATGTTCATTAAAAGGGAATGGAAATTTAAATAAAAGCGAAGTGGATTTGAGTCATATGGAACTGGATTAAATATGTAAATGTGAATTATAAAGTGACCACATAACTATAAGTTTTCATTTATGTATCTACATATGGAATTAGAATTGGATTAGAAATAACATTGAATTAATGTAAATATAAATTTTGAATTGTGAAATATTATAAAACCACATGGTATAAATTTTGATCCAAAATTTAGTGAAAATTGGAATTGTGATAAATAAATTGGAATAGCTCATAAAAAATTGAAATCTATTGGGATAAATTATATTTAAGCTATAAATGAATGTATAATCTTGAGTTAAAAATAAAATATGAACATATTCGAGTATATAATTGATGAAATGTGAAAAATAAGTTGTGTGACTTATAAAATTGAAAAGTAAAATAGAAAACCCGAAATAAAAATGGTAAGTGAAGAAATAAAGTCAAACTTTAATTATAAAATAAATTTGAACTCGATTAAATTTATTAAAGTGATTTTTGAAAGAAAAATTAGATACTGAATTATGAAGTGGAAATGAACTAATTATATAATTAATTAGTTGAATGAATATGAGATGGAATTTAACTTGGCTAAGTTAAGATTGGATTGTAAACTAAAAATGGATATTGGAAATAGAATTTGGGTTGTAAACAAAATTCGACTAAAATGGTAGCAAATAAGTTGGAATGTGTCGAATAAGATGGAAATTGTTTAAAATAGGGATGAATTAAGTCATAAACGAATTTAATATAAAAACGTAAATAAATTGAATGAGCCTTGGATACAAATTAAATAAATTCGAGAATGAATTCGAGCTTGGAACTAAAAGTGAATCGAATAAAATGAACGAACTAATTAATAAATTAGTAAATGAACGAGAAGTTAGTTGAAATGAAATAAGCTTACGTTATAAGGTTGAAATGATTGAAGTAAATAAATTAACTTGAGTCAATGTTTTGATAGAAGCTTGGATGAAATAAATTTAAGAAATGGTCATTGAATAAATTAGCATGAATGTTTCCGAGATAAGTAAAATGGATTTGAAAGTAATGAAAGTGGTTACGAATGAAATGTAAATGAATTGATTTTGAACAAAGCTGAAACAAAATAGAACTAAATATAAATTGATTTGGAATCAATTTAAAGCCTAAATGATTATTCTATTAAATGAATAGCGTCGAATTTGCATAGGAAGTTGTTGTTCGGCATAAGCGGAAGTAAATAAAATTCTTCGAATTAATAAAGGTGAAATAAATTGATTTTTAAATCAATTTGGAATGGGATATGAGTTGTTTGGTATAAAAAAAGAATGAAGCGTGAAAAGTGAGATGTAAATCATTTAAATTGATTCAAATGGTATATAGATTGATTGGAAGTAATTAAATTGGTGTTGGAACCTTAAAATTGCTTATGTAACTAATGTGTTTTAACCATTTAAATAAGTAAAATGTTATTGAAATTCATGTTTTGGTACTAACGTGTTTAAACTGAGTAAGTACAGGTACCTGGAGTTGTTTTGCTTGACTTTGATTGAGCAGACTGCAAATTAAAAATAAGCCACTTGCTTAAAAATGCTAAAATATGGTACGTTTTCGGATTAAATACTGCAAATTA
The DNA here is from genome assembly GCA_030765085.1 of Allium cepa. Lineage (NCBI taxonomy): Eukaryota > Viridiplantae > Streptophyta > Magnoliopsida > Asparagales > Amaryllidaceae > Allium > Allium cepa. The sequence continues at coordinate 624,268,527 of CM060942.1, forward strand.
TAAATATTGATATATATATATATATATATTGTTTTCTGACCATGTGGATCGATGTATACATATTTATCTCTCGTGTCATATTGCAAAAGGTCCTCTGTACAAAGGAGATTCTGCCAAAAAATTTCAGAAATTTAGGGTGTTAGAAAAATTTTGAAAATTTTTGGGAAATTTTTGTTAACGTCAATTTGATTTTGAATTTAAATCAAAATAAGGATTTTGGAATTAGATTTTAAAAATAATTGTTTGGGATGGAACTAAAAGATTTGAAAAGTGAATATCGAGTTTTCACTAAGTGGGTTTTGTTAAGTTAATGGGTTTGGGGCATTCTGTTTGCCTTAGCAATTTTGAGGATGAAATTTTTTTAAGGGGAAGAAATGTAACGACCCAGATTTTTTGACATTGGTTTGGAATATTTAAATAGGTTAAATATTGAATTTGGAATTATAATCGAGTTAGTAAGATTTTTAAACTAGAATTTCAAGTGATTTGAAATTTTTGAAAACCATCGATTTAATCGACGCTTTAAAAATAGCCTTCCGAGGCACAGTCTCAGAATTCAATGAAACTAGTTTCATTGGATCCGTAATATTATATTATTATCAGATTCCAAATTTAGTAAAATTTGGAGTTATCGTTTGGTCGTACGAAATATAAATGCGTCGAAACAAATATCGAAACTCAATATAATAATTGGGTCCAAAAAGCTATCTTCTCCATATTATCTAATTAGGACTCGAAACCTTTTCCATTTTATTTGGAATAGGGGTATAACATTATAAATACCTAGCGGTATGCCTCGATTAGGATTTGGAATAAATATCAAGATATTTTGGAATTTTAAATATATATATGTATGTACTATTATTTTCATCATTTACATCGGCCGAAAATTTTAATCAAACTCTATCCTACCCTATGTTTAGACGAGCCACTTATCTTCTATAGAATACTACTCCATTCAGCTTATAACAGGAGACCATTTCCTCTCCTTTAAGTTCTATACATTTAAAAAAAGTGGAAGAAATGAATTAAAATCGCAAATCAAAGGAAAATCGTGGCTCCTCTTTAATTTTGATTTGAATATCAGAAAAAAGAGATCGCTTGCGATCAAGATTTGCAATGTCCACGAACTTGACCGAGGCCGGAAGGGGCACGCGCGTACGAGGAGCACAACGAAGCAGTGGAGAAGATGTTTATGGTGGCAGAGTGGAGGCACAACGTCGATGGACGAGGTGAGTTGTCGCACGCTAGCGCGATGGGAAGGTGGTTGTGCAGTTTTCACATGCATATGTGTCAATGGAAGACTAGGTGGAAGTAGGCATTCACGATAAGAGGTGGTAACAGGGCTGGCGTGTAGACGTCCGGGCAGAGGTCGCCGAAAGGGGAGATGGTTGGTCGGCATCGATGTTCAAGTCGAGCAGGTCAAGGGTTCAATTGCTGAGCTTTGCGTGCGTGAAATGGGAGGGAGGCCGACATTGAGTATAGTAGGGGATTGGGATATGGCTTTGCGGAGATTGTTCAAACGAAGGTGGTTTACTGGTAATTTACTTTTTTTTTTAAATTAGTGATTAATATAAAAACTGTTTTAGTTGGAGGTCGATAACTTAAAATTCAATAACCTTGATTTACGAGGTCATAATTTGGTATCAGCATCATGTCGCACTCACATGGATATTATCCACATTTTGGGAATTTGTTCGGAATTTATTGAAGATAACTAGAATATTGAATGATGTTGAATTTAATTTATAATTGAAAACAGACTGCAAGTAAAATCAGGTGAGTAAATCTCACTCATTTGGATAGCTAGTATAATTTAGAAATGTTAAATTTAAATTATTGTTTGTTTGAATGATGTAAATATATAGTAGTATTTGGGTTATATTCTCGCACATTATAGCGGATGAGACCCTATGCTCCCCGCATAATAGTGGATCCATATATACCGCGACATACCCCTTGTAGCACGATTGGTATTTTTACATTGTATTAACATCTATTGATGCAGGAAAACAGGTTGGAGGGATCCAACTAGATTCCTCAAAATGTTAAATTTAAATTTATTATATTGTGATACATGGATTGTGTATAGGAATCTATTATAGTTTATTGTAGTGATTGAAATTTTTTGAATGCAAGTATGGACTTTATATGATTTTTCTAAGTGAGGAAATTGGTGAATTTCAGGTTTTAGTTATGGAAAATAATTAAAATAAGTTTTCTGGCCTGAAATTTTTATATGTCGAAGAGCATAGACAAACTGAGTTAATATGATTTTTGGGGATTTTTTATAAGAGTTTAGGAATGAAAAATAAATTAATTGAGCCAAAAATGACCAATTTGTTTAAGTAAAAGGTTTAGAATAAGAGTTAAAATGTGAATGTTTCAATATTTCAAACTATCGTGCATGGTAGATTTTTAGTAAAGAAATTGACAAAGTTTTTATTAGCTAATGAGATTTTGACAACTTATAGAGTTTTGTTGCAAAGATAATACTTTTATAGAAAATTATCAGTTTTTTGAGTTAATTAGAGTTCTACCATGTTGATATCATCCATGCCAACCCGCATCTCACCACACTTCATCGTCATCGATGTGGAAAAAACCATATGCATGATGTTTGCAAGCTTAACATAAAGCGGATTGGTATAGAGCTCGTTGAGGTAGTAATAAAGATAAAGGGATGGCCCTCGACATGGCCATGTCAATAAGCAAGCATGCCACATTTTATTTAAAGAGGCTTATTGCCGCGTTTTAAAGGAGAAAGCATGCTACTACATATAATATTTAATGTTTTGACTCGAAGACTTAGATGGTCATTCTACACCATGCCGCTTTCAACTTATTGTTGAGCCTAGCTAGACGCTTTTAACTTGTCACTGAGTTTACACTATACTTCTTTTAAAATTGTTATCGAGCTTAGCCAATGCCTTTAACTAGTCTTTGAGCCTAACCCATGCTTTTTACAGTCATCGAGCATAAACCATAATATAAACTGTATACCCTAGATGAGGTATTGCTGCCAAATTTTTTATGTGTTGCCGAAGTTCTCTATTTATAGTTTTTATACTATGACGTACGAAGTAGTAGCTTCGATATTATCACCATATATTTTCAAATTAAAGATTTCAACATGCTGTTAAGTGGGAAAAGATATTTATTGGCTATGATGTCGTTGAGTTTTATAATGGTAAAAGTAGTACATCGTTTTAGCGTTATAGCCTAAGTTTTGAGAGGGTCCAAGATCCTAATGATTTCGAGTTTCATCAACATCATTTTGTAAAGCATATATCATGGCATAAATATTTTGGGACTAGTAAAGGACTGATGTTTTCTTGTTTTAACTATGATTTCAAGGGTTAAATGATTTACAAATATTTTATTTTTAAGAAAATATGGATAGGGTAGTTAACCCAAAATTTTACCGCAAGAATGGTTCAATGATTAGAAAACCAAATGGGATTGGTGTGGGGTCGCACCCTTACTTTAGCTAGTAGCCCCTAGCAAATATAAGCCCAAGGTTTTAGTTTGTAGGGCTTTGTCATGGGTAAGTCTAAAAGAAGTTTACGTACAGAAAGAAATACATAGAATAGAGATAGTTTATTAGTGAGCCCGTAAAACCATTAGGATCAATTAACCCTAGAAGTAGTAAGTTATAGACAGATCGTCCAATTTTTCTCTTGCAATAAGTTAAAACATTTATTATGTTTGATAGGCCTAAGTCAGCCATAAATTTATAGTCAACTTGATAAAACTATGATGTTGGGACAAATAGTCCACTGATTATCTATTTTGTATGCATATGTGCTATTGTATATTGTTTATTTTAACTAGTTTGATTGTAGGATTTTGATTGTAAAAGGTATGCTTTTAAAGGATATTAGTGAAGGGAAACCAGTTCCGCTAAGTGGCATGATCTTACTTAATACCGATAAATCGAGATGTCATATTATTGTTTACACCAGGCTTTATGTCTGACTCGAACTTTATATTTTTCTCTTAAACTCTCGAGTGCTCATAATATAATTTGAGTAGGATGAGAGTTAAGGTTTTCAAGTTTAGTAGGTTTTGGCGAATAAAGCATCCAAAGACGTATAGGAGGCAGATCTAGCTATGTAGGAGATTATCTATTTATCTATTCCATAGTGATTGAATGTTGTATTTAATGGAAGATGTTATAATTGTCTATGTAGCAACTCTGATCATCCAAGGGGCATCTTCATATGTTGCTCCTAGCGTATTTTGTAATAATTAGATTTATCTGAACCTGGTCAACGTTATGAGATTATGTATTGAATATGAAATACTGATTTGAAACGTAATGAGAAAAGTTTTCTCAAAATCGTGTTTGGAACATTTCGTATTCTTGTGCTTTTGATATTATAGACACCACTAACATTGCCGCATTTTGTCATCTAAAATTAATTCTATAAAGGCTGCGGATCTGTAGCGATTAGTTTTGGGCCTCAAAATGGGGGATGTTACAACTTAGTATCAGAGCATAAGTTTGTGTAAAAGGTAAAACAATTTTAACTTAAAAAGTGGTTTTTAAAACCTAATCTTAATGAATCAGAAAATAAGATTGGGCTATGAGATAACTCTACAGGAACATACTTGTATTTGCTATATATAAGTACATAGTTCTTTTGTGTCTTACTAAGGTTCAAATGTAGATTTAAAGGAAAGAAAATATGGGGAAAGGAAACGAAAGAGTGAATCTCGGTGGAGGAAGCACCACAATAATCGAAATGCCAGACCCAATACTAGAAGGAATCGGGTGTAACGACCCGTAATTTTCGGTAATTAAATTTGTTAATATATTAAGATTTTTGTGAGTTAATAAATGGGAGAAACAAAATTTGTAATTTAATAATCAAATAATAACTAAAACGAAACGTAACAATGTTAGTTAAAGTTAATCAGTAATAATTTGAATGAAATTCCAATTAATTGAAGTAATTTAGATGTTATAAATTGGTTATAAATTTAATATAAGAAAACAAATGTAAATATGAATTAATTAATGAGATAATATGTAATTAATGTTAACTGAATAAAATTAGTGTTAGGTAAGTAATTGTTACATTTGGTTGTAAATAATGACTTATTAATGCAACTAAAAGTAAATGGTGATAAACTATTATATGTTACTAATTTACGTAGTCCGTTAAATTAAATTGGAAATCAATTACCAATAAATGAAAATTAAATGTTCGTTAAGGAGAATTAACACAGTAACTGAAATTTATGAATGTAATAAAGTGAATGGAAATGTTAGTTTTATTTATAAGGTAATAATTGATTTCATAAAAAGAATGAAACCAAGATAAATTAATTAATTGGGATTTTAAATTATAATTAATGCGCAAAATTGACAAAATCTTAATATAATTGAATTATAGTAGTTAATACAAATAAAAGATGGAAATGTAGCCTATTAGTGAAATAAGGTATCAACAAATATTAACTATGCTATTTGAGTAATAATTGATTGACTATAATGTTTGAAATTAAATTTAAACAATTAATTGAAATTAAATTAAAATTAATTGATTTAATTGCTGTTGAAATTGAACGCTATAATTTGTAAAATATTGAACCCTGAATTATATGTAAACTTGTTTTATTTTATAAGGAATGTCCAAACAAAAAAAATGATGAAAATTGTTATTTATTAAATTTGAAATAAGAGTGTGATTTAATAAATTTAATATTAATTTATTTAATTAACTTGAAATATAGCCATTTTGGCAGCTGTCTCGGATTTCGATGGAACCTGTTTCATCGGATCCATAACAGTGATTTATCATAAAATTTCAAGTTCCGTAGCGATCAGACTTGTCGTTTGATCGTACGGACTCGAAATGTCAAGAAATCAATTTAATTGAAATCAATTGAAATCAATTTGAAAAAAGCTGATTTTAACATAACTACTTCATACGATGGAATTAGGACTTGTAACCTATTCCATTGAGTCCAGAACTACTGAAAACATCTATTTTGATACATGGGATGATCCATTTTCGTTCCGGAGACAAAATGGGTTTTTCGGGGCATTTATCGTTCAATGTTCAAATCAAATCTGATCCATTCATTTCTATTTCTGATCTGCCTTTAAATAGCCTGTTATAAACCCTAGCTCCTTCTTATTTTCATTTTCCTGTACATACAATTTCATTTGTCCACCTCTCCTTTTCAGTGGCAGACAAACAAATTCTCAATTCTATTGCAATTCAAATCCAAATCAAAAAATTCTAACTCCTCAAAGTATATCATATTTTATATCGATTTGAAGCTCTCGACAAGCACAATCCAAATCTATGATCTGTTTTCTGATTTGAGTTTCAATGTGGCCAGAATTAGAGGATTATGTCGTGGCCATCCGTCGCACTTCGAATAACTGCGTTGGATCGACAATTCACGGGTATGGATGGGTATAGATCGATGAGCGTAGGTCATCGGTGAGGTTCGTTTGGCTAGTCAACGGTTGGATCGGCCTAGAGATCTGAACTTGGGTTTTTAAAATCTAAGTGGCGGCGGCTCAAAATTCTGGGCGATCGCAGCGGCTAGGGGGGTCGCCAGGCCGAGGGTGGTCGGCGTGGCGCTGGTGATGGCCTGGAGGTCAAGGCGGCGCTGAGCTCAATGGCAAGGTAGCGTAAAGAATGGCGGCTTCTTCTTATTCGCGTACACATACTAGGGCTTGGGATGGAGACCGTTACGTGGTAGGTAGCGATTGGCCAATTAAAATAAATTTATATATTTTATAATTAAAATTGTTTAATGTTCTAACATCAGTAACTTTCACGTACGAGGTCCAATTCCCAAGTGGTTTCTTGTGTTGGGATTGAATTGAAATATTGGACATTATAGCACTGATTTGGAAAATTCTAAGGTCGTTTGAATTTGGGCCCTAAGTTGGATTTAAATTCGATTTAAAATCAAAGGTGGATAACCCACTATCAACTTCTACAATTTCTTATGTTCATTAAATTAAATTTGTGATGTGATTAGGAATTTATTTATGGCTATTTGGTAGAGTTAAATTGTTATTTTTGTTAATTTGAATTATTTGCATTAAATTGTCATTTATTTTATTATTGAATTTAAATTGCCAGTTAATTACATGTATATATTAATTTATCAATTGTTGATATTTATTAGTTGAATTGGATGGTGATTGTGATGGATGTTTGAATTTATTATTGGATGATTGGATGCTTTAATTGATTTATGAAATGTTATCACTTTGCAGGTTCCCTTAATTTTAAATTGGAAAATCACTAAGGTTTGAAATGATACATACCTGATTGATCAATAGATTAAGGAAAAATCCTTATGGGTTGAATGATAGACCCGAGCGATTTTATGGATTTTATATTAATTCGGGATTGTGGTTTGAAATGATATACAAACATAAAATTTTAAATTGCGGATTGAAATGATAAACATCCGCATCACTTGACCATAGGGTAGAGAATTATTTATGAACACATGATTCGTTAAATTAAATGATTCTTAAATTCTTAAATTTTGAATTAATTAAATGATATTTTGAAAAAAAATTGATTTATATAAATTGAATTATCATTGGAAAATCAGATATTATGTTGAAATGTGAAATTGGTTTAAAGGAACTGGTTTAAAAAACTAAATTGAGATTTTAAAGTTGAATTTGGAATGTAAGTGAAGTTTATCGAAACTGGGTTATAAAATTGTTTGAAATATAACTTTGAGAAAAATTGAAATTTAATTAATTTAAATTGATATCTCAAACATGGATTTGAAGCATTATTGAGTTAAATATTTTATTAAAACTTTAAATTTAAGATTCGAAATTGGGTTTGTTGATTTGGAAATTGAAATGGTTCAGATCTGTTGAAATAAAATAAATAGTTTAAATTGACATTAATTCTAAATGTATATTTTAATGAATTTTTTTTTAAAATATATTATTTTGAAATTTCTAACTATTAAGATTTCAAAATAATTAAACTATTTTACCTGCATCAACTATGTAAATTATCTTAACCTATTTTAAACCAATTTAATTTATTTTAAAACTAATTTAAATCATTTAATTTATTTTAAATCTAATAATCTATTTTAAGCTATTTAATCTATTTTAATTATATTTAATCTATTTTTAAACTACTAACTATCTTAAATCAATTTAAAAGCTATCTTTAATCTATTTTAATATTTGGAGTATTTTAACAATTTATAACTACATAAACTATTTTCTAAATTTTTAGACTAAGTAAAGGGGAAGTGTTTATATTCGAATTCATTGGTTTAAAAGAAAATATGATGAAATGATGAAATAACCAAAGTTGGATATATATAATATATACTTAGTAAATTCTATGATTTTGAAATGAGGGTTTAACCTATTTTGAAAATACGCTTTCGAAAGTGAATATGATTTGGAAAGTGATATGGTTTGAATTGAATACGATATTTTGAAATTAACTATGAACTGATTTTTGAAATTTAAAAGAGCCATCTAGTATGTATTAAGCGATTAGTTGTTTAAGAGACCGGGATCAGATATTATCATACTCTCTGCCAATACTGAAAAGCACTCTAACAACCGTGTATGTGGTGGAGATTCCATAAATGAAGTAGGATGGTTTGGTGAACGATTTCTGTATGAGGTATAACGTGACCCTGACTCCTATGAGTCAGCTTAGATCTGACTAAAATTAGGAGCACGCCGGGCCAAGTGAGGTCTTCCTCCAATCGGGCACACTTCTTTGATACTATATTCTGACTTTGTGATTGATTTGGTGGCCACTCTTGATTTTGATTTGGTAGTGTGTTCCGAGGTGGGCGGTAGTAGCTGCTATGAGTTACCACTAGTCCGGATGCGCATTTGGTATATCTACCATGGCATTGCCTAGAGTGCAGTGTTCACATGCCTTAGCGTGCCTTCTATGAGTTTGTTTTATACATACCCATGGAGTGCCCTCTGATAGCTATCCAATTTACAGGAGGAGTTACGGTACTGTATAGAAAATGGGAATATATAAAATATGTTAAGAGGGATATGGGTGATGCCTTAATGCTACTTCAATACTTTTAATTTACTGTAGACAATATTATAATAGAGTATTGTACTACATAGAAGATAGTTTAATGGATCCTTAGGAGATGTGAATCCCGAACATCTCTTAAGTTACCGCACTCACGTTAGACACTGGAAGGGAGATGTCAAACCCCGTAAACATCTTTGATGCCTCACACTCATATTTACTGTTGATTTAACTTCCATTAGATCTTTTAATTTTGACTCGAATGTTTTGTCTTTTCAATTCGCTTGGGTCAGCCTGAGCATTTTAGGATTTGAAGACATTATTTCCAGAGGACGAAGACGAAGACGATGATTGAATTATTATTATTTACTATATTATTCCACTGCATCATACTGTTCCGCTGCATTGTTATGTATTTTTCTCTGATATGTGTAACTTCGATTCTATGTTGTATAAGTATAATCAAATGTTTTATAAACAGCTTCATGAACTGTTATTTGACTATTATATTTTGTCATTCCGTTGTGAGATTCTATTTTGGGTTTTTCCTTTCTCTGATTTTTTCTTATTTATCCCAATAATAATCTGCCCTTTGGTATGGTTTAAGTTTGACCTGTGTGTCTGCTTAAAACGTCAAAAAAGGCTGATCGTTAGGCCGAGTCAGGCATAAGCTGCTAATATAGGTGATGGAATATCGCATGCTGATTTGGGAGCTATGTATCGATTCTTCGTCAACATGATGCAAGCGAGAGCTAATGCTAGATTAGTAGGTGAAAATGCTAGAGGAGTGAATCAAGAAGCTTATGTTGTCAACAACGATGCTGTGCTAAATAGAGATTATGCAAGACTGGGAAGAAAGCCATTTATTGGAGTGGAATATGCTATCAAAGTAGAGAACTGGTTGCTTTATTGTAAGAGGATTTTCACTAATCTTGGATTGAATGACGAATAAAAGAGGAGGTTAGCATCAAGGTAATTACAAGAAGCTGTGTTGTACTGGTGGAACTATGTAACTATTGGACTAGCAGAGGAGACTTTGACATGGGTTGAATTTAGGAGATGGTTCGATGAAAGCTTCATGTTGGAAATCACTAAGTCTACCTTGTTGAGGAAGTTTGCTGAGTTACTGCAAGGAGACATGACTGTGTTGTAGTATGCTACGAGGTTGAGGAATTGCCTCGATATGGGTATGTTAGTATGAATATTGTAATTAAGAGGAATGAGAAATTCATCCATGGATTGAGACGTAAACTAGCTAGGGCAACTTTTTCGCATGTCGGAGATCATATGATGCAGTTATTGAGATGGCTTTAAGGAATGAAGAGATGTTTGCTTTCATTGGTAGCAACAAAGTGGTGGAGGCTCAAGGTAGACAGAATCAGAAGAGGAAATTCTTTCATAAAAAGGGAGCTCAAAAGTGTGGAGCTGCCAAGAAGGGAAAGTCTGAGGTTATGTGTTACAAATGTAATAAGAAAGAACATTTTGCAAAAAAAATGTAGTTTTGGAGATGGAAAGAAGGTGATTGGGAGGAAGAACATCAAATGCATCAACTGTGATTAGATCAGTCATAATAAGAACCACTGCAAGGAACCAGCCAAAGCTTAGAAGGGCAAGGTGTTTGCATTGGAACCAGCTACCTCGAGACCAACAGCTGAGGAGAAAAGAAAATCTGTGATGGGAGGTACGCTTTTGATTCATTATATACTTGTTAGAGTTCTATTTGATACGAATGCATCACATTCTTTCATATCTTATTATTTGGTATATAAGCTTAACCTAGAACCTTTATACTTAGTTACTTCCTTAAGGGTTGCAAATCCGACGGGAGGTATGCAATTCTTAGGATGAGTTGTGACCAGTTAGAGTTTGAATTTTCAGATCATATATTTTTTGTAGTTTGCATGTGTTTAATTTCATAGGCTTGGAATTATTTTAGGTATGGACTGGCTAAGTGGGTATGATGCTAGGATATTTTGCCATGATAGGGAAATATCACTAAGAAATCCTAGTAGTAGTGATCGAATTATATATTTCATAGAGTAACATTTGTGCTTTGTTAGGTGTAATGGATGAGGAATACGAGTTGAATCGAGTTTTCGTTATTAGAGAATTCATAGATATCTTTGAACCGATGATAGGACTGCTACCGAAACATTGAGTTTCAGATAGATCTTATACTAGGAGCTGAACCTATTAGTAGACCGCCAAGAGGATGACGCCTATTGAGATGAAGGAGTTAAAGGTGCAACCTGTGGTTTTGGAAGCAAAAAGTTTTATTAGACCAAGCAGTTTTCCTTGGGGAGCAGCCATAGCATTTGTTAAGAAACTAGATGGATCATAAAGATTGTGTATCGATTATCATAAGTTAAATGAGAAGACGATAAAGAACCGATATCCCTTGCCAAAAATTGGCGAATTGTTTGATGGGTTAAGTGGAGCCAATCTATTTTCTAAATTGGATTTAGCAAAATGATTCCATCAGCTAAAAGTAGCAAAGGATAATATTCCCATAATGGCATTTAGGATAAGATATAGATTGTACAAATGGTTAGTAATGTCGTTCGAACTGACTAACACGCCAGCCTTCTTCATAGATTTAATAAATCAGATCTTTCGAGAGCATTTGGGATCCGTATTGGCGTTTATGGATGACATTTTGATATATTTGAAGGATAAAAGGGACCATGACGTTCATCTTTGGATGGTGCTTGAAGCACCGAGACAATTAGTTAAAAGCATAGTTTTCAAAATACAATTTTTGGAAGAAAGAGGTGAACTTTCTTGGTCATGTAGTCTTATAAAAAGGGTTGTCAGTAGATTCAGCTAACATAGAAGCAGTTAAAAATTAGAAGGTAACCGAGACAGTGACTGAGATAAAGAGTTTTCTTGTACTAGCCGGTTATTATCAAAGATTTATTAAGGATTTCCGACGAATAGTGGCACCGATGACTAAGCTAATAAGGAAAGAAGTAAGGTATTCTTGGATCAATAAATGTGAGGAGGCAATCCAGATGCTGAAACATTTTTTGACCAGTGTGCCAGTGTTTGTTGTTCTACATGGGAATCAAGATTTGATAGAGTATATAGATGCTTGCGGAACAAGACTAGGAGCTATGTTAATGGAAAGGGATAAAGTGATTGCCTACGCTTCTCGATAGCTCAAACCGCTTGAGGTTACCCGATGCATGATTTAGAGTTAGCTGCACTAATTTTGCCTTAAAGGTGTGGAGACATTATCTGCTAGAAGAGAGATTCGAGTTGTTTGCAGATCATAAGTCATTAAGATATTCTCTCATATGGAGTTAAATATGAGACATCATAGATGGTTATAATTTATAGCTGCCTATGACTTTGGAATTTAATACACACCAGGAAAAGCGAACAAAGTAGCTGATGCAATTAGTAGAGGGCATCGGAATGTTGTGCTAGCAAAGATAACTGAGTTGAAAGATTTAGAGGCGTTGACTAAATGCGTAGTACAGTTAATATCTACGGCAAGTTCAAGTTAAGAAATTGCTATGTTATCATGTTTAGAAGTTCGACCAATAATGATCTAAAGGATTGCTTCTAAGCATGGTGATGAACCGTTACAAGCTGAACGGATCAGAAGGTTAAAGGGTGGAACCGGGATTGATGATTTAACAGATTTCAGTCTTGACCAAAATGGGTGGTCGAGAAAGAAAGGAAGGTTATGTGTTCTAGGTATTAAAGATCTAAGGAAGAAAGTTCTCAAATAATGTCATGGATCAAAGTTTACTATTCATCTTGGAGGAACTAAGATGTATCAGGATATGAAAAGAAGTTTCTTCTAGAAAGGTATGAAGAAGGATTTAGGCTTATAGGTAAAGCTGTATTTGAACTATCAGCAAGTGAAGGCCGAATATCAAAAGCCAAGTGGATTGCTTTAGACTTTAGATATTTCAGCTTTGAAGTGGAATTCTATATCTATGGATTTCATAGACGAATTTCCTAGGTCGAATCGAGGAAATAAGAGTATCTGGGTTATAATGGACAGATCGTCTAAGAATGCACACTTTATACCCATTAAGTCGACGCAGGCGGCACCAATCTTAGCTAAGTTATTCATGAAGAATATAGTTAGACTGCATTGGATTCCTTGTAGTATAGTAAGTGGTAGAGATCCCATGTTCACTGGTGAATTCTGGAAGAGTCTATAGGAAGTTTTAGGTACCAAACTCAAGATGAGTACCGCTTACCATCCGTAGATCGACGGGCAAATGGAGAGAAAAAATTCATGGAGGATTTGTTAAGATCTTATGTCCTAGATTTTGGAGGATCATGGGAAGACCATCTACACTTAGTTGAGCTTTCATATAACAGCAGTCATTACACTAGCATAGGAATGACACCTTTTGAAGGTTTGTATAGAAGGCCATGCAAATCTCCCATGTGTTAGTTAGAGACTGGAGATAGATTAGTTCTTAGTCCAGATTTAGTAAGAGAAGCCACATAAAAGATTGAGTTAATTCGGGATAGAATGAAGGAAGATTAATCTAGGCAGAAAAGTTATGCATACAAGAGAGGGAAACATTTAGAGTTCTCAGTTAGAGATTAGGTTTTCATCAAAATATCGCCAATGAAAGGTGTAATAAGATTTGGAAAGTCAAGGAAATTGGTACCGAGGTTTGTTGGACCATTTTCTCTTACAGAAAGGATCGGAAAACTCACTTATAGGATATAGTTACCAGATAGTTTGGCAGGAGTCCATAATGTTTTCCACATTTCTCATCTAAGGAATTGTGTTCGAGATTTAGAAAATACTATTACTCCAATTTAGTTAGAAGACTTAGTAGTGGAACTGGACATGATTATGGTTAGATAGCCAATTCGTATAGCGGCTAGGGATAAGAAGAAGCAAAGAAACAAGTCAGTCAGATTAGTAAAGGTCCAGTGGAGTGACGATGAGAGAGACTATACATGAGAAACGGAGAGCATGATTAGAGACACTTGCCCTGACTTGTTTGAAGGTATGTTTTACCTTTATGTTTGATTGATGCATGTACTGAAAAGACAATGCAGATCATGGTATAGGAATTATACTATACTAGTGCAGAAATAAACTAAGATACTACAACAATGTGAATAAGTAAAATAAAACAAGCACACCATGAATTTTTATACTGGTTCAAATGTCCCATTCTACCTTTAGTCCCAAAATCTTTCTGGAATTTTACTAAAACATTAACCCTCACTTAACCTGGAGGAACATTTCTATACAACCCCTAAGTAGTCGAACAGAGACCTGAGCAGCAGAACATGATTTTGCATCAGTAGCCGAAGAGGACTTCACACGCCTGAGTAACAGAACATGACTTTTACAAATAAAGTTTTCTTGACTCTACGTGTTCTTTAATAACACGAATTTGTCAATTATAGTACATCCTTCCTATAGTCTTCTCGTTTATGATGTATATATGAATACGTGAAGAATAAGGAAGTAATAGAATGAATTTGTATTATATTGAATGCACAAGAGATTAGAATCAAAGAATATGAGAATAAAGTAAGAATAGATTGGATTAATTTATGGAAACATGATTCTAATGTGTTTATATAGATTATAAATAGGTGCATATGTTCGCGAAGAGTTATCATGAAGAGATTTGGTCATATCTATTGAAATGAAGAACGCATCTCTTCACGAATGGAAGTGCCTATTTGAAAATTTAGCTGTCATAGATATTCAAACTTCTGAATTGAATAACTCAGACTTCTGGAATTGCATGAGCTCAAACCAGAAAGGAAATAAGCTAAAAATAACCATTTTCAGACTTTTGAAATGAACAGTTAGACGTCTGAATATTGTACTAAATAATATTCCAGATTCAGATGTCTGATTGGGTACATTCAGATGTCTGAACGTAAACTAAAAATGAGAATATGCAAATATTACTAGTGTATGCTAATGAAAAGAAAAAAGCGTTGAAATATATATCATATAGGAGAGATTTTAACATGAGTAAACTCTCGTCATAGACTCGATAGATACTTATATAAGATTTGTAGCTTATTTGAATCCGGTCTTGATTAATTCTTGTAAAAACAAGTTAGTATATAATAATGACTTCTATAGTTGTCATATTCAAAATACTGTAATTACAAAATATCATAAGTATGAAGTCTCAACATTCTCCACCTTTTGATGATGATAACTATATAAGTATATACACAATATGAATATATATAAACAAGAAATAGAATTAAGTGTACTCCCCCTTACTATAAGCTCCCCCTGTCGATGGTAGTTTTTAAACTGCTTCTCCACCTTTGACATCGACAAGAAGGAAACATAATATATATGAAATACTCACATATCATATGAATGATAGTGAGAAAGAATAGCATAGATAATGTAGAATAGTTAACATACTACACTATTCCAAAAGAAACATAGAAGCAAACTAACATAGCAAGTACGAGATCACCACATAAATACATACACAACAAAAAGCATATAACTATGAATTTTTTGAGATAAGAAAACAACCATACCACTACCTTAAAACTTTGTTCTTGACTCCTTATCACTTTCTTCTTCATCATTATCGTTATCATCATCATTGGTGTCGTAGCTAGAGGACCATTGAAAAGGGGCTGGATCAAAAGCTTTTGTAGTAGTCGAGGAAGAGAAACCAATACGTTCCCAAATTTTGTTTAGAAAACCACGAATGGAGTTGAACTTTTTATTGGTTTGCCTCTCGAACTTATCCACTTTAATGTTAAGCTTGGCTTGATTTTGGGAAAGAGTAACCAAAGCTTGTCGTGAGGTAGATTTGAGATTTAGAACTTCTATTTCATCATCATCTTTCTTTTGAACATGTGTAGCAACAGGGTGATGATGTTAAGGAGGTTGAGGAGGATTTTGATCACGGTTGGCAATCCATTCTTGGAATGATATAAAAGCTAGACTTTGTGGATGTTTCTATAAGTTCATAAGTCCCAAGGTTTTGGATCCAAGCCCTTTAATTGTTGAAAATTCGGATTCAGGAAAAGAAATACCATAGTTTTGGAGAATTTTTATTATATAAGCCCCATAGTGAAAAGTTTTATAACGATGACGGCGATTCACATCCATAAACTCTTCTATAATGACACGGCCCCAATCCACGGATTGTCCAGAGTATATAGCATAAAGAGATTGAAAGTTACGCTTATTAACAACTTCATAGTTACCGGTTCGAGGTAAAACAGAGCGAATAAAAGCTCTATGAATGATATAGGCTTGTGGCCGAAGTTGAATAGAGGTGAGTTTAGTAATCATTATAAAGAAAATGGTGAGAAACTTCATCTCATTCGTCCAAGGATAGAGAGCCCTTAGTATCATCTAAATCGGTTCTTGTTGAAGGACACTGAAGGATTTCTCCAAGACGAACAAATGGAAGGTAAAATTTAGTATCATAAACTATAGTCCAAACACAATCTTCATGATTGTGAGGATGGTGATGATCCAAATTCATGTCTGCATAAAAAAGCTTAACCGACATATGACTAATCTTTACATTACAGGAAGTAAATGAAAGAAGAGATTCTAACCCATTAGAGCGAGCTATTTGTCGAATTTGATAAGGCTGAGATTCTTCAAATTTCATGAAGGCACCGAGAAAGAAGTTGGATCTATCCATTTGAGCAAAACGTCATTTTTCCTCATTATTCCAAAGCCAATGATCAATGCTAGGAGTGGATGAGGAAGTTGAAGCCCTAGATCTCTTTGTTTTTGAAGCCATTTGTGAAGATTTGATGATAAGGATTGAGTTTTTAAGCAAAAATGTAGTTTATGGGGAAATAAAATGAAATGGTGTATTGGAAATGGGGTATGGAGGAGGAAACGAATGGTTTTAAGATGGTAGGTGGGGAGAAGAATGTTGAAAAGCCTCTAAAATTTGAATCGACAGAATTTATCAGACGTCTAGATTTCATATTTCAGACGTCTGAAATTATTATTTTTTTAAACAAAACGCAAATAGTTCATTTTTGGACATATTCAGACGTTTGTTTTGGGTGTTTCAAACCTTTGAATTTGAAGTAAAAAAAAATTATTTGTCAATTTTCAAACGTCTTTTTTAGCCATTTCAGACGTCTGAATTTCAAGAAAAAATGCATTCCTGAGAAAAAACAAATTTCTTAAAAAAAGAAAATACATAAGTTGTTTATTAAAAAATACAAATATAAACCCAAAAACAATATTTAAAATCAACTGACGATTTTGTGTCTACAATGAGGTAAACGATTTCTAGGAGTCTTAGGCTCTTCTGGTTCTATCTTCATCTTTCCCTTAGATGATCTTAAAGAATTCCAGTTACTGCCACGTTCCCATGAATTTGGTGATACATGAGGACGTTGCTATGTTTGATTCTATGAATTGTGATGGGAAGATGATGTAGGTTGATGAACATTAGACTTAGATGAACTGCAGATTTTTCAACCAAGATTCTCCAAAAAGTTAAGACATTGTGAATTAACTTTTTGCTCATAGTACATTTCTCGTTGAAGTCCTATTGATTCTTGTTGATAATGATAAATATCATCAACCTTTTGTTAAGTTTGTGGAGAACCGAAGAACAAGAAACGACGAGCTTTCTTCTTTTCTGGAGTATAACCACTATGATTATTCGAAGATACATGCCATGCAGGTTCATAGTAGGGGTTGGTGTTGGTAAATCGGAAGAATAAGCTGATGATGGTGTAGAAAACTCTACAGAAGAAGGTTCTTCTGAAGTAGAGCCATTTGACGCCATAGAATAAAAGAAAATTATGATTAATTTGGAAAGAAACATGGTTTTGCTAATAATTGAAGATAGAACTACAAAACCGGGTAGCTGATATGGAAAAATATAGTGAAAGGAGGATTTTATATTGAGAGAAAAAAAATATTGGAAAGTAAACTGGTGGATGAGAACCAATGATAACTAAGGTCCAAAGATTTAAAAATAGCAAACAAGAAAATATGGACAAATTCTTTGCAGGAAGTGAATGGTCGAAAAAATGAAAAGGCAATTCATAATATAACTCGTAAAATTGGAGCATAAATAACATTGAACTTGTACTTAGGATCATGCAAAAAAAGAATAGTACGCTAGTAATAATATATCTCGGAAAATCAAATTATCAGTTTTTAAACGAGACGGTTCCGAGTTCTCACCCTAGTTTTATAAAAATATTTTCAAGAAGTGGCTTCGTAAAAATATCAGCCAATTGATTTTTGGATGAAACAAAATCTAAATTTATTATTCCTTTTTCAATACAATCATGGAAGTGATGTAGAATATCAATATGTTTCCTTCGAGAATGATTGACTGGATTTTTGATAAATTAATAGCACTCGGGTTATCACAATATATTGTTAAATTTGTTAAATTTATATCAAAATATCTAAGTGTCTATTTGCATGTAGATAACTTGAGCACAAGCTAATGCAGCAGAAATGTATTCTGCTTCACATATAGAAAGTGAAACGCGGCTTTGTTTCTTACTAAACCAAGAAACTAACGATTTTCCAATAAAATGGCACATACCATTGGTGCGTTTTCTATCTGTCTGAGATTCACCGAAATTAGCATCACTTTATGATACTAATTCGAAAGGACACTCTTTTGGATAGTAAAGTCCAAAGTCCTTGGTATTTCTAAGATAACGTAATATACGTTTGACTACTCTTATATGTAATTCCTTTGGATTGGCTTGAAATCTAGCACATAAACAAACCCTCATCATTATGTCAGGACGACTGGCCGTTAAATATAGTAATGATCCAATCATACTTCGGTATAATTTTTGGCCATACATTTACCATTTTCATCTCTATCGAAATGTGTGGTTGTACTCATAGCAGTCGGTTTGGCAGAAGCATTTTTCATTCCGAAGCGTTTGATTAAATTATTACAATATTTCTTTTGATTAATAAAATATCATTTTGTAATTGTTTGATTTGTAAACCAAGAAAATATGATAATTCTCCCTGTGGGACATTTCAAATTCTTTGGTCATAATATCGGAGAAGTCTTGGCATAATTTTTCATTGGTGGAACCAAAAATGATGTCATCAACATAAATTTAAACAATTAAAATATCCCTTTTCAATTTGACATCCAGATGATAGTAAATAGCTCTTAAGCCGTTTGTACCAAGCACATGGTGCTTGTTCCAAACGTATAGAGCTTTCTTAAGTTTATAAACATGGTCTGGATATTTCTCATGGATAAATAAAGGAGGTTGTTCAACGTACATTTTTCTTTTATATAACCATTCCGAAAAGCACTTTTAATGTCCATTTGATAAATTTTTAAATCATGAAAACATACATAGGCCATTAAGATACATATTGCTTCTAATCTAGCAACAGGAGCAAACGTTTCTTCGCAGTCAATTCCTTCCTCTTGATTATAAGGTTGAGCGACTAACCTTGCTTTATTTCTGGTGATGTTACCTTGTTCGCCCGCCTTATTTTTATAGACCCATTTTGTACCAATAACAGTTTGATCACTTGGTCTAGGAACTAACTCCCAAACTTCATTGCGTTCAAACTGATTTAGCTCTTCTCGCATTGCAATTATCCAGAAGTCATCGGTAGATGCTTCCTTAGGGTTTTTGGGTTCGATATTGGAAAGAAATGCTATGTGGCCCATTTGATTTAATTGACTTCTAATTCGGACATTTGAACTAATTTATCCAATAACATTTTGAACAGGATGGTCCTGTAATATTTTTGGTGGAGATCTTAACTCATTGTTGTTATGAAAAACGTTTTCATCTTCTCTAGAATTATCAATTATGTTTTCATTATTTTCAAAATTTATATTGTCAATATTTGTGATATTATATGGAAGTTCTTCATCATCTCTTATATTTGGTTTTTATAGAAATTTTTTAGTAAAAGATACATGAAGAGTTTCCTCATAAGTATTAATTATTTTATTAAACACCCGATAAGCTTTGCTTCGATCTGAATATCCTAAAAAGAACCTTCGTCGGAATTCGTATTGAATTTACCAAGCTGATCTTTGGTATTTAATATAAAACATTTTGATCCAAAAACTTTAAAATAGGAAATATTTGGTTTTTCTTCCATGAAAAAGTTCATACGAAGTATTTTTCGTAAGAGGTCATATAGGAACATGATTCAAAACATAACAAGCAGTTGCTACAGCTTCTGCCCATAAATGTTTTCGAAGTGTGCTTCCATTTAACAAAGTTCTTGCACATTCCTATAATGTTCTATTTTTCTGTTCTACAACTCCATTTTTTTGTGGAGTTCTAGGAAACGAGAAATTGTGAAAAATTCCTTTCTTTTTACAGAAATGTTCAAAAGCTTTGTTTTTGAACTCTCCTCCATGATCACTTCTAATATTATTTATTCTTAAACCTTACAAATTTTGGATTCTTCTGATAAAAACTATAAAATGGTCAAAAGTATCACTTTTATTTTTCATAAATATGGTCCAAGTATATCTAAAAAAGTCATCTACAATTACAAACAAATATCTATTGTGATTTATGGATTGTACTTGAGTAGATCCATGTGAAGTAATTCAAGTGGTTCTAATGTAGAAATTACTTTCTTAGATTTGAAAGATGATTTATCTAACTTTCCTAATTGACATGTATCACAAATATGATTAGCTTTGAATTTCATTTTTGGTAATTCTTTGACTAAATCATTTTTAGAAAGTTTGTTTATTGATTTGAAGTTAATATGAAAAATCTCTTGTGCCATAACCAAGGATCTTTTCTTTGGCTATTAAGCACATATCTGAATTATGATTGATTTTCATATTCAAAACGTATATGTTTCTATCTCTATTGCCTTCAAAGATAATATTTTTATTGTGATCATAAATGCTACATTTATCCTTAGAAAATGAGATTTTGAATCCTTTGCCACATAATTGGCTAATACTTAACAAAATATGCTTCAAGTTTTTGAAAAGTAAAACATTGTAAATGAGAGGTAAATTAGATATATTGTAATTTCTCACATCGCCTTTGCCGATGATATAACCTTTGGAATTGTCTCCAAATGTGACAAATCCTCCATCTGAATATGTGATATTTGTCAACATATTTTTGTCTCCTGTCATGTGTTTTGAGCAACCACTATTGAGTATCCATTTTCCTCTTTTCTTAAGTGGGACCTGCAAAAAATATAAAAGAATAACATTGGCACCCACTTTTTAATAGGGTCTTAAGAGTTAGGTCTTAGTAAACCAAACCCAAAAGGGTTCAATATTCCCTTTATATAAATAATTTTTTTGATGAACATTTTTCAGACAGGACTCAATATATTTAATCCTAATCAAACTTTTGTTTGTTTTAGGAACCCATATTTTTATGGTTTTTGGGTTTTGATTCCTTTTTGGTTGAACTATGGTAGACTTAGGTTTAAAAATATTTCTCTTATTTTTCTTAATTTTTGGTGAAGCTACATATTTCTTAGTATAACCTAGTCCTTTCTTATTTGAGACAGACTGAGAAGTTCCAATAATTTTAGATAAGTTTTCTCTGCCTTTATTAAAGTTAGTCATATATTTAGCAATGCTTTCTAACTTTGTTTTGAGGCTGGTATTGTCTAGTTCAATCATTTTGGTCTTGGTTTTTAGCTCATGATTTTCAGAGATAAGAGCATCATTCTTTTCTTTTTGAGTTTCAATTTTTGACTCAATAAGGTAAGTTAAGAGTTATCATTAGAAAATGTATCTTGAGGTTTTCCAAGTTCTTCTTCTAATATCTGTTTTTCGTCATTAAGCATGTCTCTCTCGAATTCTACTTTTCTCTAATTTTCTAGAGCCTTTTTATATTTTCTTTTGAGACTTTTTATAGTATCTAATAATTCAAAATTTATTTCAATCATGTCATCAAAAGTAAGATCGTTTACCTTATTATCAGTAGTCATGAAGTAGACATTTGCTTGTTCATTTTCACTATCACTGCTACTTTCAGAAGGCGAAGACTCTGAGTCATCCCATGTCACCGAAAATGCCTTCTTTTTGAATTTTCTTTTTCTATATTTATTTTGTTTTCCCTTCCTTTTTTCTAGATAATCTTTTTGCATATGACCATTCTTATGGCAATTAAAGTATTTTAGTACCGAGGATGATGGCTTATTGTTGAAGTTTCTTTTGCCACTATTTTGATTTCCTTTTTTGTACTTCAAAAATTTCTTAAAATTTTTATCTATGAAATCTAAATCTTCATCCTCTTAGTCTAATTCCTTTTGTTCTGCATGAAATGCCATATTTTTCTTGTCTTGTGCTTGAACTCATTTTCCCTGTAATTTACTTCATAGGACATTAAATTTCCTATTAACTCTTCCGGTTTCATGGTAGAAAGATCGTTTGCTTCTTAAATAGCTACGAATTTTCTTTCCCAGTCATCGGTTAAAGTTTTAGGATTTTGGACACGATATCAAAGTCAGAATACTTTTCTCCTAGTTCTATTATAGAATGATAAATATCTTGAAATCGGGAGTACATATCATTTATGGACTCATCTTGTTTCATTCTGAAATTTTGAAATTGACTCTTGAGCATAGATATTTTGCTTTGTTTAGCTTTGCTAGTTCCTTCATGAGTAACTTTAAGTGCTTTCCATATTTGATATGCGCTGTTACATATGCTAACTCGGTTAATTTCATTTTATCTAATGCATAAAATAACATATTCATTGCTTTAGCATTAGCAGTAGCATCTTGTTTTTGTGCAGCGGTCCATGAAGAATATTTAGTAGTGGGTGTAGTATATTCTGCATGTGTAACATTCCATGCATCAAAACTATTGTCTTGCATATAAATACGCATTCGTGTTGCCCAATAGTTGTAATTCATGCCATTGAATAGTAGAGGTCGTGCAATAGATTGACCTTCAATAAAATTAGTGTTAGTGACACTGCTTGTGTTGGTGTTATTTTCCATATTAGCAAAATATCAAATAACTATGTAACGGTTATAAGATGCCTGCTCAGATACCAAATGAAAAGACAGTGCAGATCGTGCTATATGGAATTATACTATACTAGTGTGGAAATAAACTATGATACTATAGCAATGTGAATAAGTAAAATAAAACAAGCACACCAGAATTTTTTTTATTGGTTTGAACTTCCCGTTCTACATCCAATCCCAGACTCCTGGAATTTTACTAAAACAACAACCCTCACTTAACTTGGAGGAACAGGTCTATACAACCCCAGAGCAGCCGAATAGGAACCTGAGCAGTAGAATAGGATTTCGCGTCAGCAGCCGAAGAGGACTTCACACACCTGAGTAGCAGAACATGACTTTTACAAATAAAGTTTTCTTGGCTCCATATGTTCTTTAATAATGCGAATTTGTCAATTATAGTACACGCTTCCTATAATCTTTTCCTTTATGATGTAAATATGAATACGTGAAGAATAAGGAAGTAATAAAATGAATTCATATAAAATTGAATGCAAAAGAGTATTCAAATCAAAGAATATGAGAGTAAAGTAAGAATAAATTGAATTAAGTGATGGAAACATGATTCTAATATGTTTATATAGATTATAAATAGGTGCATACGTTCATGAAGAGTTATCATGAAGACATATGGTCATATATATTGAAATGAAGAACGCATCTCTTCACGAATGGAAGTGCCTATTTGAAAATATAGCCGTTATAGATATTCAGACTTATGAAATTTCACAAGCGCAAACTAGAAAGGAAATAGGCTAAAAATAACCATTTTCAAATGTCTGAAATGAACAAGTCAGCCGTTTGAATATTGTACTAAACAATATTCGAGATTCAGACATCTGATTTGGTACATACAGACGTCTGAATGTAAACTAAAAATGAGAATATGCAAAATTATTAGTGTGTGCTAATGAAAATAAACAAATGTCAAAATATATATCATATAGGAGAGATTTTAACATGAGTAAACTCTAGACACAGACTCGATACATACTTATATAAGATTTGAATCTTATTTGAATCTGGTCGTGATTAATTCTTGTAAAAACAAGTTAGTGTAGAATAATGACTTTATAGTTATCATAGTCAAAATATCGTAATTATGAAATATCATAAATATGAAGTTTCAACATGTACCTTATCGTAATTTCGAAGATGAAATTCTTTAAGGAGGAGAGTCTGGAATGAACCAAATTTTGACAAACATTATTTAGAACAGTTAATTAGATAAGTTAAATAAAATAATGTAGAAGGATCGGGAAATTGAGATTTGGTAATTAAGTAGGTCATGCCTTAGTTAGTAGACTAATTAGAGAAATAAAAGGTTAGGATATGAAAGAGGGATATGTAAGGGAAAAATGGGAATAGCCTTCATTCTACCATTAAACCCTTCTATTTTCATTTCCTCCATTCATTTACATACATACAAACTAAACATAGGGGCCAACCATAGCCAAGGAGAAATAAGAAGGAATTAAAAGGTTAAGAAATCAAAGCTAAAAGGAATCAAGTCTACACAAAATCTCCTCTTTCTCATCCAAATCAAGGTTAGTAATGATTATACATCGCACGTTGCTGATTTTTTTTCGATTTTAAGTGTAAATCCATTTCTTTTGCAAGTATTATGCCATGTTTTAGTAGTTTGAGTGATTATATGCTTGTTGGTGATTGTCAGAATTTAAATATGAAATATTTTGATATGTTTGAGTTGGAAAACCTGTCATATGACACCTAAAGGAGTTGCGATTATGATATGATGGTAGAAATATCATTTTAGTCGTTTTTAATTTCATAATTTTCCAAGTAAGTATGGATTTTATATGATTTTTCTAAGTGAAGAAATCGGTGAAATTTCAAGTTTTAATTATTAAAACTAATTAAATGGGTTTTTGGCCTTGAAATTTTTATATGTCAATGAGTATAGATAAATTGAATTATTATGATTTTTAGGGATTTTTCCTAAGAATTTTGGAATGATAAATAAATTAATCGAGCCAAAACATGTTTATTTATTTAAGTAAATAGTTTATAATAAGGGTTAAAATGTAAAATGTTTTAATATTTCAAACTATCATGTGTGGTAGATTTTCAGTAAAGAAATTGTTAATGTTTCTAGTGGACAATGAGATTTATAAAAATTATAGAGGTTTGGTAAAAAGATACTACTTTTTATAGAAAATTGATAGTTTTCAAGTTAATTACAGTTCTACATGTTGAAGTTGCCCATGCCGAACCACATCTCGTCACGCTTCATCGTCATTGACACGGAACAAACCAATACGCATGATGTCAACAAGCTTAACATGAAGCGGATTTGTTTGGGGCTCGTCGAGGAAGTAATAAAGAAAAAGGGATGGCCCTCGACATGGCCATGTCGATATGCAAGCATGCTGCATTTATTTAAAGAGGACTGTTGCCGCATTTCACACTAGAAAGCATGTTGCCGCATATACTATTCAATGTTTTGACTCGAAGACCCAAATAGTCATCGACCTACACCATGCCGCTTTAACTTTCCATCGAGTTTATACTATATCGCTTTTAAAATTGTTATCGAGCTTAGTCAATGCCTTTAACTAGTCTTCAGCCAAACATATGCTTTTTATCGTCAATGAGCTTAACCCATAATCTAAATTTTATACCTCCAACGAGGCATTGATGCCAAATGTTTAATGTGTTGCTGAAGTTCAATATTTATAGTTTTAACTCTATGATTTTTAAAGTAGTGACTTCGTTATTATCCCTATATATTTTCAAATCAAAGATGTCGACATGATGTTGAGTGGGCAAAGATATTTAATGGCGATGACATCGACGAGTTTTATAATTGTAAAGGTATTACATAGTTTTGGCCTTATTGCCTAAGTTTTGAGGGGGTTGAAGACCCTAATGATTTCGAGTTTCATCAACAATGTTTTGTAAAGCATACATCAGGGAATAAGTATTTTGAGATTAGTAAAGTACTAATGTTTTCTTTTTTTAAAATATGATTTCATGTGTAAAATAATTTGTAAAGATTTTGTTTCCAAAGAAATATGGACTGGGTAGTTAATCTAGAATTTTACGAAAATAATGACTCGGCGATTAGAAAACCAGATGGGATTGGTATAAGGTCGCGTCTTATACTTTAGCTAGTAGCCTCTACCTAATATAAGTTCAAGATTCCAGTATGTAGGGCTTTTTCATGGGTAACACTAAAAGAAGGTTACATACAGATAGGTTACTTGCGAACCTGCAAAACAATTAGGATCAGTTGGCCCTAGAAGTAGTAAGTTATGGACAGACCATCCGATTTTTCTCTAATAGAGAGTTAGAACATTTATTATATCTGGTAGGCCCGAGTCGCCATAGGTTTATAGTCAACTTGATAAAAGTATGTTGTGGGGGTAGATTTTCCACTAACTACCTATTCTATATGTAAACATTTTATTGTATATTGTTTATTATAACCAGTATGGTTGTAGGATTTTGACTGCTAAAGATATGCTTTTAAAGGATATTAGTATGGGGAAGCCCGTTCCGCTAGACGGCATTGTCTCAGTTAATATTGATAAATCGAAATGTCATATTATTATTCACACCAAGCTTTATGTACGACTTGAAGTTTATGTTTTCCCCTCAAAATCTCGGGTGCTCAAAATTTAATTTGAGTATCTTGAAAGCTAAGATTCTCAGGTTTAGTAGGTTTTGGCAAATAAAACATCCAAAGACATGCAGGTGGCAGATCTATCTATATGAGAGATTATCTATTTATCCATTCCGTTGTGATTGAATGTTGTATGCAATGGAAAAAGTTATAATCGTCCATTTAGTTACTCTGATCATCCAGGAGGGCATATGCATATGTCACCCTTGATGTATTTTGTAATAATTATATTTATCTGAACCTGGGCAACATTATGGGATTATATACTGAATATGAAATGCTGATTTGAAATGTAATGAGAAAAGTTTTTTTTGAAATTTTGTTTGAAATATTTCATATCCTTATGCTTTTGATATTATGGATACCGTTAACATTACTGCATTTTGTCACTTGAAATTAATATTGTAGATGACAGCAGCATCTATAGCAATTAGTTTCGGACCTCAAAACGGGGTATGTTACACTAATCATAATTCTCTTGCTTTAATGTTTCTAAATAATTTTCTTTTGTCTTCACGGAAAACTTGAATTCACACCATTCGTAGCATTTCCTTATTTTATTTTAATATCCATTCAATCCCTTTAGCTCAAATCCATTATTAAAATCCTTCATCTACGCTGATAAAAAATTCTGCTCATCTAATCCCTTCTATTAATCCAAATTGGAATATCTTTTATAAACAGGAGTTACTGCCCTTCACGATTCTTTATTCTCAAAATCATTTTTAATCATATAATTCTAAATATTCATCTCGGTTATAAATAACACAAACTCATATGATCTAAATATTTATCCTTATTAGAATATCTCCACATACTCATTTATCATACCAAATTCAATCAAAAGTCCAAACTCGATACCCTTCACCACCAAAACTCTATGCCAAATCAGTTTCTAATATAAACCAACTAATAGTATCATTCCTTAAATATATTATACCAACATATTTTTCCTTGACACCATGGACGAAACAACTCAATTGGGATGTTGTCCCGCAATGTAAACCAAATCATAAAACACCACTTAATTCATGGCAATGTCGTATTCAAAGAATATCTAGGAACATTGGAAAAAGTAATGATATCATGGTACAGTGAACATGCCATAACATTCATGTCACATCCAACCCAAATCATACACTTTCAGTTTAAACTATCGCCTAAGTATCTATAATCTATAAATATTTCCCCCAAAACATATATAGAAAGACAATAATGACTTACCTGGAGAACAATATCCATCCAAGTCACTTGCTTAGAGAATAACGTCCACACAATCCATATAACAACAATCACTTACTTGGAGAAAAATGCAACAAACCGGGATTTTAGAGATTACCATTAATATTAAATTATAATGAAAATTATAATTTAATATTGTTTTTAAAAAATGAATTGGATAAGTATTTAGTTTAAATAAATTGAAATATTGGTATTTATTAGTTTGGAGCTAATAAGTTAATTAGGTGATGTATTTCAATGTTGAATTGTTGAAATAAATCTAAAGTAATGAAAATAGTGTGTTAAAAAACTTTATTTTGAGAATTTGAGTAGAAAATAATCTAAGTGCAACTTTATTTGGGTAAATACAACAATACTGAAAAACATTGTCAATATTAACCTTTTATTGATTTCAATAAGAGGAAATTTGAAGAAATTATGTATTCTATTAAAATAAAAGATGAAATATTGTTTGGAAAAAAATATTTTGATGATGAAAAAGCGTTAGATTTATTTATTGCAATTTAGTTGACACGAAAGAAATTTTTGTTTAAGTTATTACATTAAAAATAGTGTTTTTACACTAAAATGGTGTAATTTGAAAAATATTGTGAAACATAGGGTTTTATTTATAAAATAACTTTTTATTGTCGAAATAAATTTAATTTTTCATATAATTACAATTTTAGTTACATACATCTGTTGTATAGATTTTTATTTGACTTTAAAATGTAAAAGAAGATATATGTATATATATAATGTTACAATAGGATAAATATGTACATAGCTTTATATTTTCACTAAGTATTTAAGTCTTGGGGTAATTGGGTAAGGATTTAGAAACCAAAACCCATTAACTAGAAATTTTTGGTAAGAGGAAATTAACAGTACGTTGATTTCTTCTTCCTTCTCAAAACATCTGTATACAGAACATAGAAAAAAAGAGAAAATCAACGGCTTCCTTCTTATAAATCAATTTTCACTCAAAATCTCTGCAAATTCAAGAATTACGTCGAAGAAAAGAGAGATTAGAGAAGGTAATCTCCACCAATTCCCAAATATTTCATCAAAAATCTTAGAATTAGTTATGAATTGTCTATAACCAATTTCTTTTGATGTGCACGTCTTTGTTTTAGCTTTTATAGGTCTTTGAAGCTCCAATTCTCCTCGAAAGTTCGCTGTTTGCTATCAAAATCTTTGCTAAATCATCGAGGTGAGTACAAGCTCACGAATTGTTAGCTAAAAATTGAAGTTCCTGTGACAAATTTTTCAAAATTGTTTACTGTATATATTATTCTTTTTGGTTCTTATTCTCTTTGTTTCCTGATTTCTGTTAGCCACATTGTTTTGGCCATAACTCTTTCATTTCTTAACCAAATTCAATAATCTTTGATGTCCTGGAAATTACAGACATGGATCTACAAGTTTTATGTTTTTATTTTTCTAAATTTTTTATTTTTCTGGATCAAAATCGTGCTTTTTTTTTGTTGTCCCGAGAGCAAATTGACAGCAACAACAATCACAGGCCTGAAAAGTGTTTTAGCCATAAGTTACTCGTTTCTTATCCAATTTGGGTCAAACTTTTTCTGCTGGAAACTACACTCAGTAAGGAATAATTTCTCTTCAGGTTGCGTTTTGATATTTTACTATTTGATTGACCTAAATAGATTTGAAAGCAGAAGTATAGTTATGTCTTTGACAGAATTTCCGGAGTTTGAATCTGATATTATTTCAGCTATATCTTTCTCAGTTTTGACTGGAATTCGATAATTTTCAACGTTCTGGGAAGAAAAATTCATGCACTACAACTTTCATTTATTGAGTTTTTTGTAATTTTGAGGTTAGCTATGTTAAAATTGAATTTTTGACTGCTATCCCGAGAGCAAAACTATTATTTGCCCTGTGTTTGAAACTGAAATGAAATTGGATTTATCTTCTTCGTTTCTTATCTGAATTTGATAATTTTGGATGTTCCTAAAAGCTTAGGACATGTGCTACAA
Organism: Allium cepa; assembly: GCA_030765085.1. Taxonomy (NCBI): domain Eukaryota; kingdom Viridiplantae; phylum Streptophyta; class Magnoliopsida; order Asparagales; family Amaryllidaceae; genus Allium; species Allium cepa. The sequence continues at coordinate 624,298,377 of CM060942.1, forward strand.
GTTTCATTCATTGTTTTTTGTAAGAATTTGAAGTTTTCTTGGTCGAAATTATGGTTGTATGTTCCTGTCTCGAGAGCGAAATGGCAGCAGTAACAACAATCATTGACCTTAGAACTGTATTAGCTCGTTTTTGCTCTCATTCTCTTCGGTTTTGATGATGTTTTTGAGATATTTTTAGAGCTATGGTGCCTATTAGTAGGCTAGCTATATTTGGAGAATTCGAAACTCAAATTTGAATGGAATTTGAATTGATTTCGGGTTAAATTTGAATTGAATTCGTATTGAATTCAAGTTATCGGTTTCGAGATATCCTTCTTGGTTTTCATTGCTTTTGAGAACGGTTTTCGCTAAAACATTTTTGAAATACATGGAAATTTCAAATTATTATTACATAGTATTTTTTTCAATTATCTTTCTAAATAAAAATAGATTTATTTCCTATAATAAAGGAATTTCAAATATTGGTTTTAATAATCGTTTTCGGAAAATCATTTTAAATTTTCATTTTCTCTAATAAAATTATTTTATAAATAAAATTACTTATTTTAATGAACTTTGGACGTATAAGACAGACAATTAAACGGTAAAGTAAAACAATGGTATGGGACACATGGATTTGCTTTATCGCTTAATATTGGACTTATACGATCGAAACCCTTTCGATGAAATGCTTGAGATGATTTAAGATTTTATTAAATTTTGTATAGATTATATGGTCCGAGAACTACAATTTAGGAGTATCTTCGATGAAGGACCATTTTAAGATGTGTTTCTTAATCGCCGATGATATGAGGTGAATTAAGAGATAGAAATTCCTAATTGGAATTACGGTTATGAATAACCATCAAGATGTTATTTTACTGGCCGATGAGATGAGGTAAGCTTCTTTACGATGATCTTACGATATTGAGATGTATTATGATAATTTTTACTTGTCGATGAGATGAGACAAGTCATAATGCCACTAATGCTCGTCAATGAGATGAGACGAGCAGTGTATTGTATTTATTCGCCAATGAGTTGAGGCTGAGTATATTTTCCTGATGTTTATGATGTTTTACTAGTATGGTACCAACTAACGGTTGGCAAACTGTTAGGTGCAAATGTATGGCATGGGACATACGTTAACACCTATTGGGTTCCTATTGTAGAAGTTGAGATACATTCATGATGTTTACCAGTGCTACAGACCACGAGTTCTCGATTGGAGTCACTACGATGTAGTTGCTACTTCGATCATCGCGATGTTATTAACTCGGGTCTTTGTGCCTTGGAATCATTATGATGTTATAGACTATAGTCATTCATAATGTTCACGATGTTAAGATGTTATTTGACTCCAGTTATCACGATGTTAATGGTACCAAATAGTAGTCTAGTCATGATGTAGCGTGAGTAGCATTGCTTCGGCATGCAATCAGGATCTGGCCAATCCAGGATTTCTTTGAGTTTTGATGTATTAGAATTCACCGTCTTTAGATGATTATTACATTGATAGCCTAGTGCCAGAAGAGATGTATACATATATACGATGAAATCATGTATGATGTTAATCTTTGATTGAGTTATTTGCATTATGGACTGATGATTTGATAATTTTATAAACTACTTGATGTTAAGATGGAGTTGAGATGTATTTGCTTATTTATACCGATGAGATGAGGTATAAAAAATTATGAAGAATCTTTCATGATGAGTTTAGTGATGGATTTGAGATGTATCTATATTCATAGCAATGAGGTGAGGTATGAATAAGTATAATGCTTCTTTTATTATTGGGTTTTATATTTCCTTGAATGATCCTTGGGATGTGCCATTGAGATGACGCACATCCATATGCATTTTATTCTATGTATGAAGGATATGTACCCTTTGATGTATTGTTATATTAACAACCACTTCTAAGAAGATAGTTCAATCATTTGAAGTCATTATCCATATTCCTTTATAACGCCGATGATATGAGGCGAAAGCGATATTTATTGAGTCTTATCTTTAAAACTTTGCTCGCCAATGTTCTATTTGCTTAAGTGTCGGTTATGCCACTTAAGTGTATGAATATGCGCTTATATGTTTTTGTTTGATGATAATAAACATATATATTCATTTAAATGTATTTGGTAATGTACTATTTTGTTTTTCATAGATTAAATAAATATTTGTTGAATGAAATAAATTACACAGAATTTGAATTTGAATTCAAACAGAACAAGTTACACAGATTTTGAATTCAAACAGAAATTTTATTCAAACAAATATTTATTACAATCTTGAATAGTACAAATTCAAGCTCTCACTATACATATACAAGTTTGAATACATCACGATTTCATTTTTACATTAATAACCTCACTACATATCACTCACACTCGTATTTTGTCTTCAACTGCATTCCAGTTTGAATCCAGCATCTGAGCAATCTGCAAAAATACTCACTAACGCAGTAAAATTGAAAAAGAAATATTTTTGCAATATAAAATGAAATATGATTTTTGAAAATATGATTAGCCTCAGTTATTTGGGTTGTTCGTCACAATTTACATTTGAATTCATCACACAAGAACAGTGTGACATGCACAGTGTATCACTGTACATGCCACAAGGCCGTGCACATCAATATACACTTGATAATGCTACAGGGACAAGTTAGTTCAGGTCAAACCCAAATGAAAAACCGGGTTCAACACACATGCAATATATTCAAAATCACGACACAAGCACAAGGTCAAACCCAAGTTTTTAAAACTGGGTTCAACACAAGGCTACATGAAGAATGCAAAGCTTTGACAAATCAAAAGTGCATCAAAGCCAGTTCAATGTGGATAGCAACAGCAAAAGGGACTGCAACAATCATGTATGCAGACTAGACCAGACCAAACTACAAAGAACATCAACGATGCAACAATGTGCGCAGCAATGAAAGCAACAAGACCACTAGAATCTCAAACAAATGCATGCAACATGTTTACAAAGGCAATATGAACAAGTGAAGCATCTGTGTCAAGGCATAGCTATGGAAACAGTATGGTCGAGAACTGATACAAGAAATTCATGGAATGGCAGACACACATGAACATGTGATGATACGAGCATTTACACAAGCATCAAGTACATAATGAAGCACCCCGACACAATACATGCCTGAGTTTACTTAAAGCCGTGAATGAACAGATTCAAAACCGAGGAACAAAATCAAGTATGCTCAAGTACAAGTGTACACAGCTCATGTATGCATCAGTAACCAACACAATGAAAAGACCCGCAATGAAAATCAGGTTCAACAACATCATATATGATCAAGACCAAATGCACATGTCAACAGCAATGACACAGTACACAAATGCAAAGACCAAATTGTCCAAACAACAACATGAATACAAGATGGTCAGACCAAACAGCAGTTCAGATGACAAGTGCATCCAGAAGTTCAACAATTTCAAGTGACAACCAGAATGAAGACCAACGACAAATCGAAAGTGCAGTGGACATGTATACAACAAAAGAAGCAGTGACATGCACATCAAACAGATGAGCCAGACAGGTCAAGTAACACAGCAGACCACTATGCAGTGCAACAAAGTGCAACTTAACTATCAAGACAAAGTGCAATAACAAATTCAGTGAAGCCATAAGACATAAAGAAATGCAGATCAATGATCATCAAGCCAAAGTCAGAGGTGACAAAAGATTAGAGATGACCAGGTCAAGAAAATCAAGTGCGTACAATTTGAGAAAGTCAAATTCGTATCTTTGATAAAGTCAGCAATGAAAAAGGGAAAGTTGTTGCCGTGTGAATCAAGGAAAATCAAACGATTGAAAATCAAGGCCGTGAGTAACAAGTTGAAATTATATCAGGAAAGCCGTGCGCATCAAGCAATTAACGAATTGGGAAAGTATCGAATTGAAACGAAGCAAATACAAGTGTCACGAATTCGTATAAATACCACACCCAAGTTATCATCATCGGCATCGAGTTAAAAAAGCAAGCAATCAAACGAGCAATGAAAGAAATTACATACCCAATCATCAACAACTCAATCATCACAGAACGAGAGAGCAAAAGCAACACAAACCATTGAATTGATCATCAAAGAAGGAGCGACCAACCGAGCAAGAAAATCAAACAGTCGCGACCTCCAATATTCAGAAAATCCTAATTTCAGAAAGGAACGGCCGCAATTGTTTCAGAAGGAAGAGAAAAGGACCGAAGCCCTAATTCGAAAAAAAGGGAACGGGCCAAGCAAAAGACAAAGGGATCGGCCACAATTGCACTCAGAAGGAAGAATAAAGAGGCCGACATTTTTCACAAGAATTGGATCGGGCTAAAAATAGAAGGGCCGTGATTTATAAAAAAAGGGGGTTTTACTTTCAAAGGGCTTTAGTCTAATTTTAATAGGTTTTAATTTTTTATTTGAGCAAAAATTACGGGTTCAAAGTTGTATTTTAATTTTTGCTCCTGTTTTATTTTTGAAGTTGTTTTTTCTTTTTCGAGTCAAGAATTGGTAAATCACCACCTAGGTTGTAGGTAGTGTCAGATTGTCTAGTTAGAATTTGTTCAGCGAGCAGGGTGTGCGAGTTTGCAAAACTCTATAGGCGGAGCAGAGTTTGCGAGTAAGCGAAACTCTATAGGCGGAGCAGGGTGTGCGAGTCTATGAGAGTGTTTGTGAGCGGAGCAAAAGGGTTTGCGAGTCTAGTAGAGTGTTTATAAGCGGGATACTGTTTAATTCTAATAGAAATCTGGGAATGCGGCAGTAGGCAGGGGTTGCCAAAGCTGGGTAAATTTTGTGTGTGATTTACTTTTCAGCATATTTATTTCTGCAGTTTGTTTTTACGTTTAAATCGAGAAAATTTGCTATAACCCTATTCACCCCCCTCTAGGGTTAATCTAGATCCTACAAGTGGTATCATAGCATGGTATTTTTCTTCAACTCTAGAGTCTTGAATCCACCAGATAATACTTTTGTTGAGGGTCATTCCAATATTATTCCTTCTATTTCTGATGGAACATAATTTTTGAACTAGAAATTGAAAATGGAATTTTATTTAAAATCTGTTAATATTAAATGTTGGGATATTATTGAAAATGGGTGTGATATAACAAGTAAGGAAATTCTCTCGATTAATGCTCTTGCTATGCATATATTGTATTCTCATATTAATCATGATAATTTTTATTTCGTCTCTCATTGTGAAAATGCACAGAAAATCTGGAATACTCTCGATGCAACATATGGAGCAAAAGTCAACAACAATGAGATGTCCTCCACAACCGACTCTGTTAAAGAAATGTGCTTAACAGGATTGGTAAATAGCAGTTGTGATGAGGATGATGATGATGGAGTAGCCAAGCTGGCATTACTAATGAAGAAATTCAAAAGGAGGAACCGCAAATACGGAAATCCAGCTCTAAATCAAAAATTAAACAGAGAGCACAATATGAAGCCAAGCGAGGTATCAAAACTCACTCACTCTGAATTACTTATTTATTTCCACGAAGTGAATGACCGTTTTGAACGACTTAGGAGAAGTATGACAAACTTGAATCACAAAAAGACACTTTGATAGAATTAAATGAACAACTTGACCAATTAGTTAAAACCTATCAAAGTAGGATCCCTAAGTGTGATAAGTGTCCAATATTCGAAGAAGAAACTAAAAAATCAGAAATTAATATAAAATCACTTGAAAATGAAATACTGATTTTGAAAGAGAACGAAAATACTAAGAGAGAAAATTCTATCAAAAAGTGCACACAATTATTGAACGAAAATGAATCTCTCAAAATACAAGTCTAACAGTTGTCAATAACTTTAGATAAATTTTCAAAAAGTGAGAAATCGTTGAATCTGCTATTAGGAAAGCAAACTGTTAATACAGCTAGACAAGGACTTGGATATAATCAATCTGAAAATGTTGAATGCGATATTAATCAAGAAAATTCCATGTGCACAATTTGTAGAAAATATGGACACGATCACAATAATTGTTGGCATAGACCCAAACATATGAGAACCACACCAATTTGGGTTCCAAAAGGCACGAATATAAAATCTCTCAAAGTTAAACAAATTTGGGTGCCAAAAGGAACATATATAAACAGTTTTGGGTCTCTACAAAATTATTTATCTAAATCTTCTGCCACTAACAATCATGGACCTATAAAAACAAATAGGTCACATAAATCTTTTCCCGTGTAGGTGTGGTGGCAGGCTAAGGAACAACAACAGTGTTTTCTGGATTTTTGGCTGTTCCAGAAACACAACGGGCGACAAAGCAAAGTTCCTTGACCTAGTACAAAGGTGACGGAATCACAATGGGCAATCACGTAAAATTATCGTAAAGGTAAAACAGGTGAAGGTATATTTCTGTGATAATCTGCACCGTATTCTGAATGAAATCAGCCAATATTGAGATGTTGTAGAAATGTTAATTTTTGATTCTGACTTGTTCAACATGCTGGCTCTATATTCACGGTTTTCTGATTATTTACATGGCTTCAATCCAAATTCAAGAGAAGGTCATTTGAAATGCTATCTAAAATTGGGTTTGAAATTTTTGATGCACACTTCATTGTCTGGTTTATCAATTTTAGTTAGTGATAGTTTGGATTGAAAGAGAAACTCAGATGCAGATTACACTGGTAATCTAGTTGATAGAAAAATTACTAGTTGAACGTGATTTATGGTGAAACATTTAGTAACTGCATCGTTTTTTTCAAAGAAAATATCTGCATATTTTTCATTTCAAATAATTTTCATATAGCAGAAATTTTTCTCATATAACCCCTTTGAGAAAATCATTTTTGACCATATTTTCAGATTAGTCATTTTTATTTGATTTTAAATGACAAATTTTGATTAATCCGACTCCCTGCTAATTATCGAAAAGATAAATAGTGATTGAAAAGATGATAAGTGTTGATATTTAGCATACATTACTCAAAATGGTATATTTGGAAAATTTCTTTAGGAATTCAAACAAGGGTTATAAAACTTTTTGTTGGGTAAAGATTCCATGATCACTCATATATCTATCATATTTCTATCGACCATTGTTTATCAAAACTTAAATATAGTTTGTCGATATGTGGTACTATAATCAGGAATCATTTGTTTCTCATTTCACATTTTTTTTGTAAAAATAAATAAATATCCAAAGTATTCACTCTCATTTAAAAGTCCTCACGGTTATGCATGGGTGAATTACTTGGATTTTTGATTATGTGCTTCCATGCTCATTTAAAAGTCCTCACAGTTATGCATGTATGGAACGCATATCAAAATTAATTGATTAAATAGACAAGTTGATTCTAATCCCATTTAAAAGTCCTCACGGTTATGTGTGGTTAGAAGATACTTGAATTTCATTTTTAAAATTAAATTGGAATACTACTAATCTCATTTAAAAGTCCTAACGGTTATGCATGATTATTAGATATTCAAAATCCTGATATAAATGTACCACAAGTTGATACATCTGTATGATTTTATATGAGAATACCATTTCCATCATTCTAAAAGTGGAATATACGCCTAACAAGGGTAGTTATGATTTTTGTTTGATTCTTATTGGAGTTTAATATTTATATTCAATTTGAGTTTAATGTTGGATTAATATTGATCATTTAATCTCTATTTTTCTCTAACACTATTATTCTTTTGCTGGTAACAAAAGGGGGAGAGAAAAGTTAAGATTTTGTCAAATAGAATCAAGCAAAGGTCAAATAATTTTCCATTTGCATCTAGGCTCATTTACATATTTCTATTTGTATGCATATATGTAGGGGGAGCATCATGTAGAGAGGAAGGATATAAAAAGGGGGAGCAATTAGAGTATATCATTGATCAAATACATTTAATACGGTCAAAATTTTAAATATATGTTTGTTATCATCAAAAGGGGGAGATTGTATGAATATGCGCTTATATGTTTTTGTTTGATGATAATAAACATATATATTCATTTAAATGTATTTGGTAATGTGCTATTTTGTTTTTCATAGATTAAATAAATATTTTTTGAATAAAATAAATTACACAGAATTTGAATTTGAATTCAAACAAAACAAGTTACACAGATTTTGAATTCAAACAGAAATTTTATTCAAACAAATATTTATTACAATCTTGAATAGTACAAATTCAAGCTCTCACTATACATATACAAGTTTGAATACATCACGATTTCATTTTTACATTAATAACCTCACTACATATCACTCACACTCGTATTTTGTCTTCAACTGCATTCCAGTTTGAATCCAGCATCTGAGCAATCTGCAAAAATACTCACTAACGCAGTAAAATTGAAAAAGAAATATTTTTGTAATATAAAATGAAATATGATTTTTGAAAATATGATTTTCCTCAGTTATTTGGGTTGTTCGTCATAATTTACATTTGAATTCATCACACACGAACAGTGTGACATGCACAGTGTATCACTGTACATGCCACAAGGCCGTGCACACCAATATACACTTGATAATGCTACAGCGACAAGTGAACACAGGTCAAACCCAAATGAAAAACCGGGTTCAACACACATGCAATATATTCAAAATCACGACACGAGCACAAGGTCAAACCCGAGTTATTGAAACTGGGTTCAACACAAGGCTACATGAAGAACGCAAAGCTTTGACAAATCAAAAGTGCATCAAAGCCAGTTCAATGTGGATAGCAACAGCAAAAGGGACTGCAACAATCATGTATGCAGACTAGACCAGACCAAACTACAAAGAACATCAACGATGCAACAATGTGCACAGCAATGAAAGCAACAAGACCACTAGAATCTCAAACAAATTCATGCAACATGTTTACAAAGGCAATATGAACAAGTGAAGCATCTGTGTCAAGGCATAGCTATGGAAACAGTATGGTCGAGAACTGATACAAGAAATTCATGGAATGGCAGACACACATGAACATGTGATGATACAAGCATTTACACAAGCATCAAGTACATAATGAAGCACCCCGACACAATACATGCCTGAGTTTACTTAAAGCCGTGAATGAACAGATTCAAAACCAAGGAACAAAATCAAGTATGCTCAAGTACAAATGTACATAGCTCATGTATGCATCAGTAACCAACACAATGAAAAGACCCACAATGAAAATTAGGTTCAACAACATCAGATATGATCAAGACCAAATGCACATGTCAACAACAATGACACAGTACACAAATGCAAAGACCAAATTGTCCAAACAACAACATGAATACAAGATGGTCAGACCAAACAGCAGTTCAGATGACAAGTGCATCCAGAAGTTCAACAATTTCAAGTGACAACCAGAATGAAGACCAACGACAAATCGAAAGTGCAGTGGACATGTATACAACAAAAGAAGTAGTGACATGCACATCAACCAGATGAACCAGACAGGTCAAGTAACACCGCAGACCACTATGCAGTGCAACAAAGTGCAACTTAACTATCAAGACAAAGTGTAATAACAAATTCAGTGAAGCCATAAGACATAAAGAAATGCAGATCAATGATCATCAAGCCGAAGTCAGAGTTGAAAAAAGATTAGAGATGACCAGGTCAAGAAAATCAAGTGCGTACAATTTGAAAAAGTCAAATTCGTATCTTTGATAAAGTCAGCAATGAAAAAGGGAAAGTTGTTGCCGTGTGAATCAAGGAAAATCAAACGATTGAAAATCAAGGCCGTGAGTAGCAAGTTGAAATTATATCAGGAAAGCCATGCGCATCAAGCAATTAACAAATTGGGAAAGTATCGAATTGAAACGAAGCAAATACAAGTGTCACGAATTCATATAAATACCACACCCAAGTTATCATCATCGGCATCGAGTTAAAAATCAAGCAATCAAACGAGCAACGAAAGAAATTACATACCGAATCATCAACAACTCGATCATCACAGAATGAGAGAGAAAAAGCAACGCAATGAATTAATCATCAGAGAAGGAGCGACCAACCGAGCAAGAAAATCAAACAGTCGCGACCTCCAATATTCAGAAAATCCTAATTTCAGAAAGGAACGGCCGCAATTGTTTCAGAAGGAAGAGAAAAGGACCGAAGCCCTAATTCGAAAAAAAGGGAACGGGCCAAGCAAAAGACAAAGGGATCGGCCGCAATTGCACTCAGAAGGAAGAATAAAGAGGCCGACATTTTTCACAAGAATTGGATCGGGCTAAAAATAAAAGGGCCGTGATTTATAAAAAAAGGGGGTTTTACTTTCAAAGGGCTTTAGTCTAATTTTAATAGGTTTTAATTTTTTATTTGAGCAAAAATTACGGGTTCAAAGTTGTATTTTAATTTTTGCTCCTGTTTTATTTTTGAAGTTGTTTTTTCTTTTTCGAGTCAAGAATTGGTAAATCACCACCTAGGTTGTAGGTAGTGTCAGATTGTCTAGTTAGAATTTGTTCAGCGAGCAGGGTGTGCGAGTTTGCAAAACTCTATAGGCGGAGCAGAGTTTGCGAGTAAGCGAAACTCTATAGGCGGAGCAGGGTGTGCGAGTCTATGAGAGTGTTTGTGAGCGGAGCAAAAGGGTTTGCGAGTCTAGTAGAGTGTTTGTAAGCGGGATACTGTTTAATTCTAATAGAAATCTGGGAATGCGGCAGTAGGCAGGGGTTGCCGAAGCTGGGTAAATTTTGTGTGTGATTTACTTTTCAGCATATTTATTTCTGCAGTTTGTTTTTACGTTTAAATCGAGAAAATTTGCTATAACCCTATTCACCCCCCCTCTAGGGTTAATCTAGATCCTTCATTAAGTATGACTTTATCATCATTATCTCTTCTACTTTCCAAGAAGAGATGTTGTCCTTTCTTATGATGTTGAAACCCTGTTTAGGGCATGGAATTCTTTAAGAAAAAGGATACCATAGCTTTCACCTACTTATCCTTATTAATTATTCCGTTTAACTGATCATTTTAGCTAGCCTAACCCATGTGTTTTCACTCGGGTTAGACCGAGTTGTTTAAGGTATCATCTATTGGAATTAGCTTGAAATTGATGTTGGATATCAGCTCTTCTTTCTATTTAGTAGTTTTTTCTTTCGTATACTATGATGTAGTTACATTTGATTCAACGTATATGGTGCGATCGAGTACCACCCTTATTTTATTCATATTGTATTGTGCTAAACATTACACATTGTATAGTATATATATGATATTGATTACTGTTCTGTGATGTGCTTTTTATTTAATTATTGTATTTTGTTTTAATAGATCCATTAGACACGTATAGTTTTAAATTAAGCATTTACTGGTATGTCGATCCACTTGAGATAGGAAAAAAAATCATATTGCATTTATCGACGCATTCAGTAGATGTTTAAGACAAAATTGTAGATGGTCGCCCTTAACCTGCCCTATTCTCCACTTTAGTAGACAGAATTACTCATTAATCCTCTTTTTTAAGGTGGGTCTCGGGGTGGGGCGTTACAGCTTGGTATTAGAGCTGTGGTCAGAACAAAGTAGAATAAATACAGAACAGTACATATATCATGATACATCGAAGTACAATCGGGTGAATCATTGTCCTTTATTCAAGCGTGTTTTCGAATCGAGCCTTGATTCTTTTTTGAGTTTTGGGATTGTTGAGATGGAATATGTCTAGGAATATAGATATATTATATTCAGTAGTATTCCATAATAGAGTTTGATGTTATCTTATCTTATATAAAATCTTATTTGGGATTATTCTACTCTTATTTTTGTCGACATGAGTGAGTTCGTATCGATGGAGCTGGTTGATTTCTTTGAGCATTCTTGTCGCATTCCTTTGAGAGTTCTGAACCCTATTGAAGGGATCCACAATGACTGGCTTATTGTGAGCATTTTGAGTTCTCTATTTGTTGTTGCTTTAGTGAGTGTTTGTTTATTACTCATTATCTTGAGAGGTGTCGGATTTGAGATGGATTGACTTATTTGATGTAAAGTCTGATCCTTTTGTTGTTATAGGATCCTACATTTATTTAGGCATCCTAATTTGATTGGTTTATTATTTCTATCACTTTGGAATGTTAATGATGATTCCGAAGTTTTTGTATTCACTTTTGAGTATCGATATGTTGATGATATATCTCAAATTCCAGTCATGGTAACTTTGTTGATTTTTTTTTGAGTCCATTTGGATTTGACATCCAATCGGGTAATCAACTGTTGAGGTAACCTTATTCCTGGTTCTTAACTCTTCGGTTATCTTTCCACGAGGATATCCATTAAGGAATGAGGTGAGTTTCTAAATTGTTCGATTCTCACTGAGTTTATCATCCAACTTCAATTGAGTGTTCTTTTCAGATACTCAATCAATTTTATCCTTTGTATCATTACCCCATTTGAAGTAGTGATTCATGGATTGTGTGCTTCTTTTCCTTCAAGAAGAATATCCTGCTTATCCTGTATCCTGATGATTTTTGGGAGTGGCTCATGACAAATATTGACAAACACTCTATCTCCTTTTGATGATTTTGAGAATCGAGTATTCTGGGAATATCTCGATGCATTCTTTTAATGCTCTCAAGTTCGAGTTTTGAAGCTATATAAATACGAGTTTTATAGAGAAATTTGAGCTTTGAGATACATACATACATATATAGATATATATATATATATATATATATATAATGTAATTTTGAAAATAATATTTTGTGATTATATATTAAATTTATTTTTGAATGGTAATTGCAGCCATGGATTTTAGAGATGAGTATCAGAGTGGCGAGGCAGTTTTGATCTTTCGATCGACTCAGCAGCCAACGGATATATCCATTTATTAGAGATTCAATGGCGAGACAATTCCATTTATTTATTTATTTACTTTGAAATTATAAAGATGAGAATATGTGAGAATATTCTTAAGCCATACTTTATTGAAAGTATATTTTGAGATTTTAGAATCTATGTTATATACAATGGATGTTCTAAGAGAAGAGTTATAAGAGGATTTAAAGATTGTTTTAAAACTATTTAAGTGGTTTTATAAAAAAAAGCAAAGAGAATTTAAACCCTTAATTTATTTTGAGGAATATTATTATGGATTTACAAAATTTTTTGAAAATTAATTTTAAAGTAAGAGAAGAAATTTGGACTTTTAATTTGAGTTTTATATTACTTACTAAGTAATATAATAAAGATTTTGAAAATTTGAAAATGTTGAAAATTGAGATTAAATTTTAAAAGATGTCGGGAAAATGATTTTCTTTCATGTTGGGAGGTCCATCGAGTGTATTAGAATTCTGGTCGATGCGTTTGATCAACGTAATCAATGGGAATTTACTAAACATTAGGATGAGATAATCAGATATGATAATAAAGTTAATAAGATTGAAGTGTAAATTTTATACCTTAAAGATTGGAGCCTAAAGCTTTATTTGAATGACTTTTGTAGTGTTGAAGAAAATTAGGTATAAGATTTCAAACTTTATTTTGGGTTAGACTTACAAGAATTGTTTGTGGAAATTTATCTTTATGAAGTAAGAGAATATAGGATTAAAATTACTTCTAATTTAGAAGCTATGTTAAAAGTTTAAGAATTCTTCTAGTAAAGAAAAAAATTGAGATTTTATTTTTCTAAGTAATGAATCCCTAAACTAAAAAAAATTGTGTTCATGCTTATCTTTCTAGGGTAACTTGATTCTTTGTGCTTCTATTTCCTTAGTGCAATACTCGAATGATTCGCATTATTGCGGTCATTGAGGTTGATGGCTCTTGAAGAAACTACCTTCTTTTGAGTTTTTCTATCCTTCTTGATGTTCATTCTTTTATCGAATTGATTTTTCCGTTGTAAAATACGGAAAAGTGGGTTGATGGTTTCTTTGATGACTTGATTTTGGAGAAAAGTTGTGCTAAATCTCAACTTAATTCAAAAAATTTTTGAAGATCTTTCTCTTTTAGTGGATTCTTCGAGGTATTTTTTACCTTTGCATTCTTATTCGAAGGTAAGGTGCCTTCAAAATATTAAGTTGTTGCTTGGAATATTTCTAGAATTCGGTTCTCCCTATATAGATGTTCAGGGAAATTTATAGAATAACCAAGCAATTTCCTTTTTCTTTGCCTTCATCTTAATAAGAGATGAGTAATTTGTCTCGTGCCTGTCTATCTTTTATTCGATTAATGAAATTGATGTGTTGTTTACAGCCATTTTCCTCTAGAAATTGCGAGGATGCAATTATGTTAAGAGGGGGAGTCTGTAACAACCCGGAATTTCGGAGATTACCATTAATACTAAATTAAAAGGAAAATTATAATTTAATATTGTTTTTAAAAAATGAATTGGGTAAGTATTTGGTTTAGATAAATTGAAACATTGGGTATTTATTAGTTTGGAGCTAATAAGTTAATTAGGTGACGTATTTCAATGTTAAATTGTTGAAATAAATCTAAAGTAATGAAAATAAAGTTCTAAAAAGCTTTATTTTGAGAATTTGAGTAGGAAATAATCAAAGTGCAACTTTATTTGGGTAAATACAACAATATTGAAAACATTGTCAATATTAACCTTTTACTGATTTTAAAAAGAGGAAATTTGAAGAAATTATGTATTTTATTAAAATAAAAGATGAAATATTGTTTGGAAAAAAATATTTCGATGATTAAAAAGTGTAAGAATGATTTATTGCAATTTATTTGGCACGAAAGAAATTTTTGTTTAAGTTATTGCATTAAAAATAGTGTTTTTACACTAAAGTGGTGCGATTTCAATAATATTGTCAAAGATAGGGTTTTATTTATAAAAATAACGTTTTATTGTCGAAATAATTTTTTTTATATATAATAACAATTTTAATTACATACATCTGTTGTATATATTTTTATTTGACTTTAAAATGTAAAAGGAGATATATGTAATGTTACAATAGGATAAATATGTACAGAGCTTTATATTTTCAGTAAGTATTTAACTCTTGGGCTAATTGGATAAGGATTTAGAACCCAAAGCCCATTATCTAGAAATTTCTAGTAAGAAGAAATTAACAGTACGTTGATTTCTTCTTCCTTCTCAAAACATCCGTATACAGAACATAAAGAAAAAAAAGAGAAAATCAATGGTTTCCTTCTTATAAATCAATTTTCGCTCACTCTGCAAATTCAAGAATTAAATCAAGCACATAGGGAGAATAGAGAAGGCAATCTCTACCAATTCCCAAAGATTTCATCAAATTTTTTAGAATTAGGTGTGAATTATATGTAACCAATTTCTTTTGATGTGCATGTCTTTGTTTTAGCTTTTATAGGTCTTTGAAGCTCCAATTCTCCTCCAAAGTTCACTGCTTGCTATCAAAATCTTTGCTAAATCGCTGAGGTGGGTACAAGGTTACGAATTGTTAGCTAAAAATTAAGGTTCTTGCGATGTATATGTTATTCTTTCTAGATCTACAATTTTCGTGTTTTTATTTTTCTAAAATTTTATTTTTTCTTGATCAAAATCGTGCTTGTTTTCTGCTGTCCAAAAGCAAATTGACAGCAGCAATAATCACAGGCCAGAGAAGTGTTTTAGCCATAAGTTACTCGCTTCTTATCCGATTTAGGTCAAAAAATTTTGCTGGAAATTAAATTCTATAAGAAATAATTTCTCTTCAGGTTGCATTTTGATATTTTACTATTTGATTGGCCTAAAATAGATTAGAAAGCAGAAGCATAATTATGTCTTTGATAGAATTTCCTGAGTTTGAATCTGATATTGTGTGGGCTATATCTTTCTCTTTTTCAATCGGAATTCGATAACTTTTAGTGTTACGGAAAGCACAATTCATGTACTACAACTTTCATTTATTGATTTTTCTGTAATTTTGAGGTTGGATATGTCAAATTAATATTTTTACTGCTATCTCGGAGCAAAACTTTTATTTGCTCAATGTTTGAAACTGAAACGAAATTGGCTTTATCTTCTTCGTTTCTTATTTGAATTTGATAATTTTGAATGTTCTGAAATGCTTAGGTCATGTGATACAAGTTTCATTCATTGTATTTTCTGGTATTTTGAAATTTGCTTGGTCGAAATTTTGGTTGTATATTGCTGTCCTGAAAGCAAAATGGCAGCAGCAACAACAATATTTGACTTAGAATCGTATTAGCTCATTTTTGCTCTCATTCTCTTCAGTTTTGATGATATTTTTGAGACATTGTAACGACCGTGATTTTATTACCGTCGTAATAAATATTTTAAAATAGAAAAAATAAGGAAAAGAGGAGATAGAAATATATATACTTGGCCTTATTTTCTTCTAATCAAAAGAAAAAAAGAAAACAAGATTCTGACACTTGTTCATTTTTTTTCCTCCCTGAATTCCACTTGTAAATTTAGTTGCTTAAAATTAAACACTTGTTAATCCACTTATTTAATTTTTAACACTTGTCTTTATGTACATTACTTATTTAACATTTTTATTTTCATTAGAAGAATATTTTTTCATGATTTAAATTGTATTTAAGTTTACACTTTCCAATTTCTAAAGGCATTTGCTTTATTTTAATAAATATTCTTTAAAAGAGAATTTTGAAATTAAATACATATTAAATAAATTACACACACACATATATATATATTTGTAAATCCAGATTATTTTACTAAAGCATTTAAATAAATTCAAATTCAAAATCAAATTCAAATCTACTCATATATACACAAATATGTATAATTTAAATTCAAATAATTTTAAAAACATTTGTTATTTCAAATTTTAAACTCAAATGAAGTTGAAATCTTATTCATACAAATTAATACTTATTTTATTTGATATGAAAATTTTCAAATTAATTTCAATTTAGATTTCAAAAATTCAAACAAATTACAAATTTAAACTTATAAAATTTGGGATGTTACAGATTTCCCCCTTAAGAAAATTTCGTCCTCGAAATTTGAAAGAGAGTGAAAAGCAAACAAAGGATATAAGAATATAGAAAAAGATAAAGAAGGGCTTACTACTTTAAGCCAGAATATCCACTCTGCAATTGAGATATGATTTTTGCATGCTTTCCTCTGTCTCCCAAGTAGAGTCGTTTGCATCACCACTCCACTGCACTTTAACCAGTTTCACAATTTTGTTCCTTAATTGCTGTTCATCATGATCCACAATCTTTATCGGTTCTCTTTTAACTGCTAAATTGGGAGTGATTTCTAGATCCTGCTGAGCAGCTTCTTTAATGATACTATCTGGATCGTGCATATATTTTCGAAGGTTAGAAATGTGAAATACATCATGTACGCCAGATAACCAGCTAGGTAGCTGCACTCGATATGCTAAAAGACCGATCCTCTCCAGAATAAGAAAAGGACCAACATACCGTGGTGCCAGCTTACCAGTCTTCCCATATCTTAACATACCCCGCATTGGAGAAACTTTGAGGAAAACAGAATCTCCAATCCAAAATTCTAAATCTCTTCTTCTGCGATCAGCATAATACTTCTGACGACTTTGAGACGTTTTTAATTTCCTTCGTATAAAATCAACTTTTTCTATGGCTTCCTTAATCATATCTGGTCTAAGAACGAGTCTATCACCTGACTCGATCCAGCATGTAGGTGATCAACATGGACGACCATATAAAGCTTCGAAAGGAGCCATTTCGATACTGGCCTGATAACTACTGTTATGAGATTTCGACCAGATACAAATGGTCCTCCAAAGAACCACCAAAAATCAAGCATACAAGCTTGCAATAGGTCTTCTAAAATTCGATTAGTCCTTTTAGTCTGTCCATCAGACTGTGGATGATAAGCAGTGCTGAAGTTTAGTTTTGTTCCTAATGCGGCTTGAAATGTCTTCCGAAATCTATTAGTGAAGATCGGATCACGATCACTCACTATACTGCTGGGTATACCATGGAGATAAACAATTTCTTTCACATATAACTCAGCTAAACTTATTGTTGTGCGGGTAGATTTCACTGGAAAAAAGTGGGTTGTCTTAGTCAAATGGTCCACAATAACCCAAATTGCTTTATTGTCTTTCTGAGTTCTTGGCAAACCGTCTCTGAAATTCATAAACACTTGATCCCACTTCCATTTAGGTACTTCCAACAGCTAAAGTAAACCCGCTATCTTCTTCTGATCGCTTTTGATTTGTTGACAAGTAGCACAACGACTCATATATATATATATATATATGGATATATCTCTTTTCATTATCTTGCACAAGAAAGTTCTTTTAATATCTCTATACATCTTATTAACTTCTGGATGGATGCTGAGTTTAGACTTATGACACTCGTCCAAAACTTCTCGCTTAAGGTCAGTGATGTCTAGAACACACATTCTGCCTTTCAGTCTTATAACTTTATTATCATCGACTTCAAAACTGGCATTTTCACCACGATGTATTCTCTCATAAATTTGATGAAGAAACTCATCTCTTTTCTGCTTAATAGCAATATTTTCAAGAAGAGCAGGAGTGGCAACAAGATGGGCAAGAATAGCATGCTTCCTACTTAAAGCATCGGCAACTACATTGGCTTTTCCGGGTGTATACAGAATATCTAGGTCATAGGACGCCAGAAATTCTTACCAACGTTGTTGTCGCAAATTTAAATCTTTCTGGGTGAAGAGATATTTCAAAGATTTATGGTCGGTGAATAATTCAAATTTTTCACCTAAAACAAAGAGAGTTCATTAAGTATATTTATTAAGTTAAGCTCAATTTCTTAAATCGTTAAGAAAGCTGAAAGAGATTCTTACCCAGAAGATAGTGTCGCCAAATTTTCAAAGCGGAAATAACAGCTAAAACTTCTAGACCATGTGTTGGGTAGTTTGTCTCATGCGGACGTAATTGTCTACTCGTGTAGGCAATTACCTTCCCATTCTGCATTAATACCGCACCCACATCATCACCACACGCGTCAGTATAGATAGATAAACCTTGGTTCCCGTTAATGATAGCGAGAATGGGAGTGGTGGTTAATCTCTTCATTAACTCCTAAAAAGCTTTATAACATCTTGCAGTCCAAACAAACTTTGCATTCTTCATCGTTAGCTTAGTCAATGGACTAGCTATCTTAGAAAAGTCCTGCACCAACTTTCGGTAATAACCTGCTAAACCCAAAAAACTTCGAACTTCTTTTGGTGCAGTGGATTTCCTCTAATCAAGAATAGCAGAAAATTTGCTATGATCAACAGAAATTCCTTCTTCATTAGCAATGTGCCCGAGAAATTCAACTTCTTTGACCCAAAAATGGCATTTGGAAAATTTACGAATAGAATGTTCTTCCTTAATATCTTCAAAATGATTCTACGATGCTCAACATGCTCCTCTTCGGTTTTGGAGTAGACCAGAATATCGTCAATAAACACAAGCACAATTTTATAAAACACTTCTTGGAACACACGGGTCATTAAATCTACGAAGTATGATGGAGCATTGGTTAGTCCGAAAGGCATGACTAACCATTCGTAGAACATGTTAGGACCCTTGAAGGCAGTCAAATGAATAAAACCTTCGGCAATTCATAGCTGATGGAATCCCTTGGCTGGATCCATCTTAGAAAAGAAACGAGCGCCGTGCAGTTGATCAAACAGATCATCAATTCTAGGTAGAGGAAATTTGTTCTTGAGAGTTAGTTTATTGAGATCATGGTAATCCACACAAAATCTAAAGGATCCGTCAAATTTAGCAACAAACACCACTGCTGAACTCCATTTATAAACACTAGGACTAATTAACCCTTTATTTAGCAAATCACTGATTTAATTGACTAAGCCAAGTCTTTCCCTGGATGCCATCCTGCGACTTGCGTAAACAATAGGACGAGCGTTGGGTGCTAAGTCAATTCTGAATTCTATTTATCTGTGTGGAGGTAAGGATTTTACTTCTTCGAACACTCAGGAAATTCCCGAACAATGGGCATGGACTCCAGAGTAGGTTCGGGATAACCCAAGTTAAACATCAACTCATCTCTTTTAGGACTCGGGTCCTTATAAGAAATTTCAATGAAATCTCCAAATTTGGTTTAGATCGAAATTAATCGATTGTTACAATCCAATTTGGCTTTGTATTTTGTTAGCCAATCCATTCCGAGTAAGATTTCAAACTCATTAAAATCAAGGACAAAGAGATTGATAGGAAATTGGTAACAAGAAGAGATAGGAACGTCTCTACGTCATAGACAAAGGTTCGTGGGGCGACCAACTGGATTCTTTACGCACGTGGGCTCATCGACAAAGTCAGGTTCAAGATTTAATTCATTTACAGCTTGTTGAGAGATAAAACTATGTGTAGCGCCCGTATCAAACAAAATCTAACAATTCTATCATAAATAGTAAGGTTACCTTCTAGAACTCCTTTCCTTTTTTCTGCTTTGGAGGTTGCAGATTTATCTTTGACTGTGTACACCTTTGCTGTCTGAGCATGCTTCATTGTTGGGTAGTCTTTGACTTCGTGTCCTGATTTCTGACACTAGTGGCATTTCCTCGGTTTTTCTTGTACGGATTGATCTCTCTATGGCTTCTTGTAACTGTTTGAATAATGGCCTTTTTCTAGACAATTGAAACAAGTAACGTTCCCTGTCGGGATTTCCTGATTGCTCTTCTTCTTCTCCTTTCCCTGCCATGGTTTCTTTCCTCCGAACTTTCTTTTTTTCCAATTTGGATTGCTCATATTTCCTTTCTCCACCGGGGTTTCTTGCATATCTAGGGTACTATATCTATACCCCATATCAATTAGATCTGAAAAAGATTATTTGACGTGACCAGTCATCCTTTCGTGGAACTTCTTATTCATCCTACGAATGAATCTTTCATTTTTCTTTAGAGGTGTGTTTACCAACTCTGGACCGAAACGAGACAATTCATTGATCAAATGATAAACTCCCCTGCTTCAAGTCCATAAATTCCTGGTACATTCGGGAAATGCCAGACGATGGCATATACCACTTCTCAAATACTTCTTTAAATCATTCCCACGTGAATTCATCTTCTGGCTCATCTATACTAACTGTCTCCCACCATGTTAGGGCTTCTTCTTGAAGCTTCCAAGAAGCTATGAGTCACATTTGATCGTCTTCCAGCTTTAGACCTTTAATAATTCTTTCACGTGATCTGATCCAGGCTTGAGCCTCGACAATCAACTCCTCACCGGTGAATGGCTTGCCACCAATTCTCGAGAAGCTTTTATACAGATCACCTAGATTCGGCTGATGTTGGGTAGATAAAGCTGCTTCCGCCATTGCGGGCACTTGACCAGTTGAAGTGGCAATTCCCCGACCCCTAGCTCTTCCTCTTCGCCCGCTCATTCTTACTATTTATAATTAGTAAGAAAACTTGATTTAGATATATGGACGAGATATCTTAGGAATATCAGCAGTTTAAAAGAAATAGACCAAGAAAATTTAGGGTTTCGGTCTCTCGGGTTATTCTCATTCTAGGGTATACTTCACCATATCTCTAATGAGCCATCTAATGTGTTATAATCTTTAGCTAAAGTTCTTACTCAACCTTTAGCTCTGATACCATTTGTCACGACTTGAAATTCACTATTCGAAAATCAACATCAAATACCTCACTCGTATTCGACCGTCGAAGATTCAAACATCGAACTACAGTTCGGATGGAGCTTATAACAACATTAGATGAATATAAACAGCGGAAACAAAATGAATATCATTGATCAACACCATAGACACAACATTAGACACAATATTCATTACAACATTTATCATCAATATCAGAGTGCTACACATAGAGTCATCACAGCTTCAAAAGAGTCTTCAAAGAAATAAAGCAATAAACGAGATTCCAACTAAGCACCTTCTTCCTACTCCAAAAGCTTCCAAAAGATATCCAAAGCCAAAAGCTGCTAAAATCCGATAGCTTCCAAACCAAAAGACTTCAAAAGATTCCAAGCCAGCTCCAAAACACGGATAACCTACTTCCTAGGCTGCCCGTATGGAAATTATGAGCACCTAGAGTATAGAAAAGGAACAACAAAATCCGGGTCAGTCATGGGACTGGTATGGGTAAACAAAAACAGTTGTTTGTATAAAACATTTTATAAATGAAATTCAACATGCTTTTGGAAAATGAAACTACCATAATACATCCCCGCATACACACAATGCAATCGCAGAATTGGAGGAGATTTCTTCTTATGATAGTCAAACATGCTTGATACGGGATAATTCTTTGATACTATTACTAGTGCATAGTGTAGAAAAACATTTTCGAAAGTACAATATTAATCTTAGCCGACAAAGGTACCATTATACTACGCATACTGCAGCTACCACCCGAGATGGAAGGTTATACAAATTGCAATCGTAAAGGGCTCGTATTGTTTCTTTGGATTTCCACCAAATGGTCAGGCTAAGGAACTTCCTATGCTACGTGGGTACGCCTTTGGAGGGACGTCCCGAGAACCTAACCAGATCTCTGCCAAGACAAGGCCGGGTAACCTCTGTAACTAGGTAACTACTACTCGAGTATGCCATTCCCTGGTCGTTTGCGACCTTTATCCAAGGGCCCTCAATCACAAAGCAACAAATCAAAAAGTAATGAATTTGAAGCAACCACACAGGTTAAATATCTGGGCTCCATACCATGATACCACCTTTTTCCAGAAGGAAAAGACATGCCCTAAAGGGCGCGACCCTCATAACCTTGCCTTATCTTTCCTGTTTTGACCATTCGAGGGGTGTGAGGTCCGATGAGGTCTCGTCCACAAAGCTATTCTTTACACAAACGCCTTGCTTTGATCAGCAAATGATCAACAAATAATCAGCAACATACAGCAGCACTCAGCATGCCACACTACCAAATTGAGAGTATATCACTGATAACCATCAACCACATAACCTCTGATCTTGTACGTCTCAGAGAATGGTGTTAAGCTAAGAGAATAAATTCTCCGCCACCAAACGAAATGTATTTAAAAGAAATCTACTTTATATCTCAAAGTGTAATGTCAGATATACAACCATACAAGTCTGTTCCAGGTTTGAACAAAACCGAAGCCACTTCATCCAATAAAGGAAGAAGCCCTTGCATTCCGGTATCCACAATCCCGATCAGATTCCCCATCACATATGGAGATCTCTATACCGAAGCAACTCAGTGCAGAGACATTCGATAGGTTATCCTATCGTTCTCGAAGACACTCGGTCTTCACCACCATCTTCAAATGCAATCCATTTCGTCGTAACACTACTCGGAATGGGTTATATGACACAAAGTCCTCTCTCGGCTAAACTGAATAGAGAGCGCTTAATTTTTTAAAACACGTGGATATATCATTCACAAAGATGTACTATCAAGGTTCGATGTGGGTTTCGGATAACCAACTGGAATCCGACTCCCTATCGCATCAAAATTCAAATGCCGTTTTACGAGCCAATGGTTTTCACATTCATAGAAACAATCATAGATATCACAGCTCAGCACAAAGCAATTCACATTTCATTGCATCACAATCACATATCAGAAATATCAATCCAATACACAGCATTCGATAATAATCAATCATCTTCAATTAAGATGAATTAATTGTGTGATTTAAAACAAATTAACCATATAATTACTTCCATTAATTATCTTAAACCAATGATTAATTATCGATAATTATAAATTAATTAAATCTTAATTACCTTTATTAACTAATTATTCCTTAACTATTAATTAATTAAATCTTAATTACGTTTCTTAATTAATTATTCCTTAATTAATTATCTTAATTAATTAATTCGTAATTGCTAATTAACTAAATCTTAATTATTATTAATTAATTAACCCTTAATTGTTAATTAATTAACTCTTAATTACCTTTATTAATTAATTATTTCTTAATTAACTATCTTAATTAATTATAAATTAATTAACCTTATTTATTTAATCAAACTTTAATTAAGTAATTAATTTAATAGTTATTCTTTAAGTAATCATATTAACAATCATTAATTTCTTAATAAATTAAAAGATAAATCTCTTTACCTTTAATCATTTTGATTATCGTGTGAACCTAGTTTAATAAATCATTCTTATTACACAATTTAACATAAAGGATTAAGATTAATTTTGAATAACATTTTTTTCCTAATTACCCCTCTTAATTACATTATTTAATTAATATAAATAATTTTACAAAATAATGTAACAAAATTTCAATTAAATTTAATTACAAAATATCTTACTTCAAACCTTAATTAGTTTAAACTTAAATCTAAATCATCTTTTAAAACATGGTTTTAAAATTGTTTAAAAGTTTGAATTTTATTATTTTTTTAATAAACCGTGTTTACATATTGGACCCGAGACCCCCTTCGAGTTATACCCAATCAAAATGCCTCTCTACTTCGAGTTTTTCAAAAATCGACCCATGTGAATTTTTTTACCATCTTAAATTTGTTAAAGTATTTAACCCCCGGCACATACAAGAATTTTCTTTGAGTTCAACATTGAGCTACCACCTAAATTTCCCGAGAGCAGCTTTGAGTCTCATGCTTCTTCCCAAACCCATCTTCACTGATACAAATATATTGCCGTGTACATGCACCAGAGCATCAGCCACCTTCGTTCAATGCTATGACCTTCCACACATCGGCGTCGATCTCCTCGACCCTCACGACCACCTAGAAACCCCAAACACCGTTGAACTCACAATCGAGTTGTCTGACCCTTCCTGGAACAAAACCGATCCTTGCAAAACCACTCCGTGCTTCCACCTCTGACCTTCGGAGGTCGTGCGATCGTGCTCGAAACTTCAACGATGATTAACGCTTCGACTGGCGCACGTGCGATCGATTCTGGTTCTCTAATGAACTTGCGGCAATCAATTTTCCAATGACGAATAAAACATGGGTTAAACCCTAGATCGTCGGAATCTGATCGCCACACTGATTTGTAAATTTGTTCAATAATTTTCCCATGATCCCAGATCATCATACTAGCTACTGCCATGATCACGCGATGAACTACGTCGCCGATCATCAGAAAAAGGATGAAACCCAAATTCTGTTCATCCATCAATTTCTCTCGAGTTACTCAATTAAAAATCGTGATTTTAATTTAATAATCAACATTTTCTAAAAAAATTTAGGTTATAAAATCAAATCAAGTAATTAAAGAAATTAAATTTTTATCGTACGATGGGTTTACTGCAATTTCTTGTTCCAGACAACAGACACTAGATGTTTGTTTCTAAAAGTATTTTTTAAATTTAAGTTTGATAAATTGGCACACTTTTGCTTTAATAATTCATCCTCACAACAACTAAAACGAGGGTTATGGAATTTTTGACAGGTTTTGTAAAAACCTAGAACTAGGGAATAGGGTAAAACATCCCTGTATATCAACATACACAGAGGATATCAACACACACACACACACACATACACACACATATATATATACACACACACATTTTATATACATGCAACAAATTTGACTTCAAGCATGATCTCAAACACAGATACAAATTCCAGAGTGTTCAAAGTTTACTCACCTGTGAAATTTTGAACAGAAAGCTTTTTCGGGATGTTGTCAAAATTGAAAGCCTGGAAGATGTTTTTTAAAATTTGATCTTAAACCTTTTTTTTATCTGCATCTAATTTATATAAATATTTCTTTAATTTTGCTGATGGATTTACTTGCTTAATCAAACTCAAATTCAAATTCTTTAAAAGGTTTACTTACAGTTTAGTGTATCGTTTTCTCTTTGAAACAGGGAAAACCCAGGTCTGCAACTTGAAAACTAAGATTTGAAGTTTGAATCTGGTTGTTTGAATTGATTTGTAATGGTCCCTGAATCTTTGATTTTTATTTTGTTTGATTACTGAGTTGTTTCTGAAGAGATTCTTTTGTTTGCCTGGTTTGACACTTGCTTTTGATTTCCTATTGATTCACAGATTTTTTTTAATTTTCTTTACTGGTTTCTCTTCTTCTTGATTTGATTTGAGTTTACAGATTTTTATTTTTTTCTTATTTGAATTCTTTTGATGGTGAAAAGAAAATGAGGAAAAGAGGAGATAGAAATATATATACTTGGCCTTATTTTCTTCTAATCAAAAGAATAAAAGAAAACAAGATTACGACACTTGTTCATTTTTTTCTCCTTGAATTCCACTTGTAAATTTAATTGCTAAAAATTAAACACTTGTTAATCCACTTATTTTATTTTTTAACACTTGTCTTTATGTATATACTTATTTAACATTTGTATTTTCATTAGAAGAATATTTTTTCATGATTTAAATTGTATTTAAGTTCACACTTTCCAATTTTTAAAGACATTTTTTTTTAATAAATATTCTTTAGAAGAGAATTTTGAAATTAAATACATATTAAATCAATTACATATATACATATATAGATATATTTATAAATCCAGATTATTTTACTAAAGCATTTATTTAAAATTTAAATTCAAAATCAAAATCAAATTTAAACCCACTCATATATACATATGTATGTATAATTTAAATTCAAATGATTTTAAAAACTTCGTTATTTCAAATTTTAAACTCAAATGAAATTGAAATCTTATTCATACAAATTAATACTTATTTTATTTGATTTGAAAATTTTCAAATTTTCAAATTAATTTCAATTTAGATTTCAAAAATTCAAACAAATTACAAATTTAAACTGATTATATTTGGGATGTTACAGTGTAGGTTTGAAATATCTGCCTTTGAACTCGGAATGCTCCTTCTCACATATGGGTGGGCCCACCAGATCGATCAAGGGTCATTTGAGATAGATCGGGGTCAATCCCCATTCCATTCGTAGTGATCAAGATTTGTTCCTTATGGGCTGAGGTCGATCAGTGACATTCTTGAGGTGGTAAGCAAGCTCCTTTGAAATTTTGGTAGCATTTGGACTTGTAGATTTTTAGTTATGATTGATCCAAGATTCACATTGTAGGTTGGCTGAACTGTACGTATCGGCACCTTCGCATCGATCAGGTGTGCAGTGATGATGTGGAGAGATGGTTTAGGGGAGTTCCACATTTTGTGCCAAGTGACTATTTCCTTTACTTGACAATGCCTTCTCCGTATCGGTGGTTGGAAGTCCCTTTCGTATCAATGCTTAGGATGCCACTTCGTATTGATGGAAAGTGTTAGTTTCGTATCAATCTACGGCTTATCAATAGAAATGTACAAAGGTAGCCGATCGTTACGAATTAGACACAAGGTCATCTACCGATGGATATGAAGGGAATTGACTTTGATGGATACGAAGCCGCATGGATATGAAGAAGTGTGGCTTTTGATGGATACGAACTGAGGTCTTCCCTCTTGATTTTGATCGATCTATAATTTGAGCATATGAACTTAAATTGACCTGAAATTTAGAATGTTAGATTTCATAGCTTTGCTATCACATCATGTCAATTATTGATCGATCTGGACCCGACCAAATTTTCCGTTATCCATAGTGAACCTATGTATAACCGATCTTCGGGTCGAACTGTCTTGGTATAACAGCCTTGCCAAAAGGCGGGATAACATTTGCCCCCAAAAGTGCATCTTGTGTAAACATGACATGCTTTGAAAAGGTACATTCTTTATTCTGAAAAAGCTCCATCTGATTCATTGAATAGTCGATGCCTTCTCATTAATAGATGTAACTTTGATTGATTTCCAGCATTATAAATGTTGAATTGTTGACTGTCAATGATCATGTAGTGTTTTGTTGCAATTCAAGGTCGAGTGCTAGCAATTTGTTATTCTTTGTTTTGATTGTCATGAAGTGAGCATTCAATTTCTGTTAATTTTGAAAATTGAATGTTAGTTCGTCATACATGCACGTATGTTAACCTGACTCTTGTTCACATTTGTACGTTCATGGGTCCCTGTCAAATCCTTTAGCTTTTGTTTAGATCGAGTTTCATATCGATCCTCTCCTGGTTCAATGTGAAATTTAAGTTTTAACAATGTTTGATGGTCATTCTAAGGCATCCCTTCTTAAGGATCCTTTCCTGGATGGATTTAAGAAGTTGGAACGCATGCTAGCCATCGATATGAAATAGATAGTCTTTGGAGATGATTCGTATCGATGGATACAATCCCTCATGGTCTTCAAATGGATGGACACGAAGTAGATGCTTCGTATCGATGGAACTGAGAGGTCTAAGCATGACCATGCAGTGGAGATTCGTATCAACGGGCTTGAAGGCTGATTGTCGATGGATACGAACTGTTACACTCTGGATCGATATGGGCAGACGGATATGAAGATGGTTCTTATTGATGGAATTTGTGACCGCTTCATTCGGTTTTTACCACTAGGAGATGAAACATTTTTGCCTTATTTTGAATCCATATAAAAACTTTCTGGACTTAGCCAGATTTTCTCACTTGCTGTCATTTTATTCTTTCCTTCGTATCGGTAAAGAACTCGAGAAAGAAGAACTGTCTTCATCATCCAAATCAAATTAACTCATCAATCTCTCAAATCGATTCCTTAAAATACGTAATTGACCAATTAAATCAACTTTAAAACGACGAGTCTCGAGTTTTAAAGATGTTCCATTCATGGTAGTTGCCGATTTCGGCATGGTTGGTGCCGGAAGTTGGTCGAAGTGAGGTTGAGGGTAGAGCAATGGAGTTCCAATAGCTTAGGAAGAAGAACAATTGATGGATATAAAGTAGTCAAGGGAAGAATCCCTGGCTTCGATCTCGTATCGATGAAGGATGGAAGAAGCACCCTTCATATCGATCTAGAATAGGGAACTCATATCGATCTGGAACTGATAGATGGAGGGAGGAGCTTCTTATCGATCTGGTATGGTCAAGTTCGTATCGATCTGGAGCAATCAATACAAAGCTTTAGCCATGTGATCGATACGAATTCGAGGATCTATTTATCGATATGAAATTCATAGCCGGTGATCAATACGAAATTGAGGGTCTTGGTCGATATGAAATTCATAGCCGGTGATCAATACGAAATTGAGGGTCTTGGTCGATATGAAGCTTAATTTTTTCCGATCGATAAACCGAAATTTAGTGGAACAATCCAAGTTTGAACTTTAATGGATATGAGACTTTGTATATTCGAACATTTGACTTCGACGAGCTTCATCCTTGCATAGTTGGCTTAACTATTAAACTGCATATTTGACTGCCCTTCGAAACTCGTTTATAATTTGACAAACATTACGAATTCTAGCATGGATCATTATCCAAAGTTAGAATGGCATGGTTGCGATGGTCAGCGATGATGGTCACTCCGATTGAATATCAAAATCTTGCCATTTTGACATTTTTCGGACTTGAAGAAATTTAAAGTATTATGTAGCATTGCACTACACCACATGATCACTTGCTTAACAATCATGGGGGAACATGGGTTTCACTCCATCTAACAATGGTTCTTACCGAGTTCAATAGCTATGGATCCCGAAAGTTCTAAGCCGTAGGATGTCCAAATTCCTCCACTTCCAGTTATAAAAATGCTAGATATCGCAGCTGAAGTAATAAATCCCACACTGGATGAACCGCCGGGTGCAACTTTAGTTTTAAATAGGAGGACTTAGTATGCTCCAAAATTTTCGATGATATGCTTGGTAAGATCTTCCTCATAAAGGGCTATCTCTAGAAGATGTTTTAGTACCACGTACGGAAAACAGAGCCCATGATCCCCCAGAAGGGCATACTGCTTGCAATAGATTCATGTGCAATGCCGGAACGCAACCTCCTTTCAATGAATTTATTCGAAAAGTGCTGCTTTTCTTGAGGATCTCTTCATCTTAATTACATCCGAATGGATACGCTCAACTCAAC
This sequence comes from Allium cepa, assembly GCA_030765085.1. Classification (NCBI taxonomy): domain Eukaryota; kingdom Viridiplantae; phylum Streptophyta; class Magnoliopsida; order Asparagales; family Amaryllidaceae; genus Allium; species Allium cepa. Next base: position 624,328,072 of record CM060942.1, read on the forward strand.
AAATTATTCATTATCTTCATGGAGCATTTCTTTCGACCTCCGACTATCGAAGAAATAAGATATCTATTCAACATTAAGAGCTGTGGGGATAAACCTTCTTTCACTTTTATGGAGGCAGTTAGAAACTGCCAAGTAGTGGTAGAAGCTTGGAGTAAATTAAGCTACTTCAAAACCAAATGATTCTTCGTTTGGTGTCCACCGGGATTTGCGAGACGGCGGCTAGTGAGACATACATGTCCCAACCTCTTCATCGATTAACTTAGTAATTTAAGTTGATGCCGAGTCTAATACTTTGCTTCTTTTACAGCTTCGAATCCAAGGCCTAAAGGAGAGCGATTCAAAGAGATTGTACGAACTTTCCAATCGATATCAGCTGAGCTTAGAGATATCGATGAAGTTCTAACTGATGAAAAATTTGATCACTATTAGGCTTATAGAAAGAGTCCAAAGCAATGGATCAACGGGAATTCTCAAAATGGCTCTTATGAGGCATGAAGGGGGAAGAGCTCCCGAAGTCCTTATCACTAAGTAGGGCAATGATGGGAGTGTGCCCGTTGGAGATGAGCCTGCAGCTTTACCTTCGCAGAGTCTTCGATCTTTAGAGTTGAAAAGAAAAGGCAAGACTATTGCCTACAAATCCACGAGATGCAAAACTGTCGTGATATCTCCGCCTATAACAACTTTTATCAGTCCGAATACTTGTCCTCCATGAATGGACAATTCTTTGAAAGGATTGACGGACATCCATATTCCAGATAACCCGTCTTCATATAAAGACCTTGGATTAGAGAAACTTCAAAGTGCTTTAGATATAAGGGAGACAAAACCTACGAGCAAGGCTAGCACAACCGGTTCATCGGGGGGTTTGAACGTGCATCCACACACTTCACGACCCCACACAACTTCTAATCACACGTTTCTCAATCTTCGCAGATAACTATTTCAGCTTCTATTTCATTTTACAGATACAATGGTGAGACAGGGTTCTATGCTTGACAGTCTTCATTCTGCACGCCGTTCTTCCAGCTCATATTTTAAATCCCATAGGCGTGAATCTGAAAGAGACCATGATGATGGCCACCACTCTAGCCAGGAGCATGATCGTTATGAAAGGGAGAGGGAGAGGCAACATCAAAGTAGGCGTTATTCCCGATCGCGATCTACATCCCCTAGGAGTCCCTCGAAACCATCAAGCTCTGACAAGCAACCTTATGAGTCTGCGTGCCAAGTAATTCCACCACATACTTCATCATCCGGCAATAAACACCGTAGAATAGAGGCAGAAGCTCCCATTGCCACTGCGCCAACTGCTACGGAACCCGAGGAGGGAGCCATCAGAATTGCTAAGTTAAAAACTGTCTTCCCAAATATCTACTTCGATGGCTTCCATTTACCCAAAAACTTGAAGCGAATTCCCAATGATGTGGAAACGACGGCACATAATTACGTGCATGATGTCTATAATTAGTACCGAGAGTCGGCGAAGACTGCAGAAAAGGCTCCAGCGGTAACCTTCGAGCGGGCAGAAGTAGTAGAGAAACTAGAGAAAATCTCGCTCAAAAGGACCGTATAATACAAATGCTAAACAATAAGGCCTAATCTTTTAGGAAATCGAAAATAGAGGCCAATAAGAAAGCCAACGAGGAAAATCAATCTATTGAAAAAATGCGACAGATGCAGTTTTCCTTGGTTGAGGAGCTAAAGGTGAAATTTACTAAGGCCTTCAAGGAGAAGGATGACGTTAACAAAGCGGCCCAAGAGGCATCCGAACAGACGGTGGGGATAAAGGATGAAACGGATGCAGTAATTTTAAAGGCTCGGGAAGCCGAGATAAGGATTGAGGGGGAATTTAAAGCGGCAGGGGTCAGGATATAAAGTGAGATTAAAGATCTCCTGGTTAACTACAACGTCAACGTCTTAAGACACTGCAATCTCAGCTGGCTCGAAGGTTATCCCTTCCATCTGTATAAGGCCTGTAGCCATCTGGTAGAGGATGAGAAGGTGGACCGTAATACTTCCACTATTGAAAACTTTGAACTGGAAAATCAAATATTAGTTCGAGACGAGGCAAAAGTTCTTCACAACACCATTATTGCTTTGAAAAGGAAAAGCTCGCCGCTAAGTATCCGGACATTGTAGAAGGATCCAGAGTCGAGCATCTTGAAGTAAGTTCTGTAGCGCCTACAGTGACCCAACCTGATCTTACTTCTACAATTGATCCTCTAGATGCTGCGGCATACAACCCCGACAGGCCATGCCTATCTCCGTTACATGAACATGGTTCTGAAGGCAGATCGGCTCAACACATGAGTCAATCTAATAAAGATAATTTGAACATTCTTCCATTCGTCTAAAAGCAGGATCATTGTCGGAAGATGTCACTAATATTTTATCCTATCTTTGTTTAGTTATAGATGTTGCATCACTTAATCCTCCTGCAACTCAAGGAATGCACTATAAGTAAGAGACACTAACGATGGAAGGACGACTCTATCGATTGCTGCATTGGCTGGGGAGATGCACGAAAGCAGTTGCGTTTTTTATGAACAAATGATGGAAGTACTCCTTGGCTATAAAATCGACCCGATCACCAAAATGCCTTTCATCATTGATGAAGACGTGTTTATTACGAGCTCCTCGGGCCCGACGAGAAGCATGCTAATGGGAATTCGTGCAGACCGACGTGAAGAGATAATGGCGAAAATTAAACCTGAGATAAAGCAAGCCTAGCAAGATAGGTGGTGGCATGGCGGGTCCCTGCCCGGTCCCTATGCTTATTATTTCTCAGGGTGGCAGCATCACCGACACCAGCACGCCTCATTCTTTTAGGGTTGAGGGTACCACTATTCCTCCATTTCCACACATGGAGGGTATTCCGATCCCCGTAAGTTTTGAGGAGGAGGCTGTTCCGATTCTCTCGGCTGAAGACAAATTGCTAGTGCAAGCCGAGGAGGCAAGGGCTCGAAGAGACATCCGAGCGGTAGTACAAGCGGGTCTACGTCGAAGAAGAAGAAAAAGTCAGAGGCATACACTTGCTCTTTTATTTCCTCTTTTTGGTAGATAGCTTAGAATAAGATTTCCTTTTGCTCTCGTAGGCCGTGTGTAGATGCGGGTTCGGCCCCTGCTTATAGGAATTGTGACGCCCCACCTCTATACAATGCTAGCCAAGGACACTACGAGGTAATGTTGTCAACTAGCACGGAGAATAAGGCTGTTGAGGAGCGACCATCCCATGTAATTGCTTTGTGCGAGCACCGATATGTCAGGTAGTATAACATGCATTTTATTTCAAGTGGAAATCCGACATACCGATACAAACTCAAAGCTACTACATAGTGGCTATATAAAATCTTCGAAAACAAATATAGAAATAAGAATAACACAAATCAGTCACAGATATCCATGTCACAAAGGCGGAAATAGATATGAATATATAACACCTAAAAGTGTACATCAGAGTAGTGGTCAAACAAGATCCACAATATCACAAAAGAATGGTTACAAGTGCAACACAAAAGAATAAGTATACATTATGGAGTCTATATCTCAAATGTATACAACAAAATGAACTACTAATCTAAGTAGTTAGCCAAAACTCAGGATAATAATCCTTGATGAGGAGTCAAGCAGAAGCACTTGTAACATCTCGGTCCGACTCGAATATTATTTAATAAGAAAATAATAAACGGATCAGTCTAGTTATAAATATTAGATAAAATGATATAGAATAAGAGATATGACAAAAACGTATGATAACCATAAAGTCATACTGCGACAAGTATGTAATTGAAAATCAACTAGAGATTAATCAATATCACCAGAATCTTCTCAAAGATCAAAAGAAGTGTCATACTCCTTATTTCATTCACCAAGCCAAAAATATTGACAACATATCGATGCCAAATATAAAATTGGTGAAACACAAAATTCTAGATATCATCAATAGAAATCCAGAAATCACAAAAAGAGGGGGGCCTTTCACAAAACGGGAGTATGAAAACTCACCAACACGTGTATCACAAAACGGGACGCTAGCCCATGGTCGCTAACCATAGAGCCGGTGCAACGACGTAGTACAACGGTACGCCCGAGGAACCTGAAATTCGTAAAAATTCGGAACAACGACGTAGTACAACGGTACGCCTGAAGATCCGGACTCCATAAAAACGTGGGTCGCTAGCCCACAAAAATTGAGTCGAAACTCCAAGAAATAAATAGGTCGTTAGCCTATAATAAAAATGAGATGAAACTCAATAAAACGAGGTACCGTCCCCTCCGTGGACAAAGAAACGTAACATGACGCTAGTCTAAATCACAAAAAATGATCATCAAGAAGTGTCAATTACCTTAAGCTAGTAAATATATGAGCTTAGCTTCATGTCCCATAACCACTAGCTTAACTTAAATATTTACGAACAAATTGTAGATCTCCACTAGAAAATTGTCACAAGAGATTCAATCGAACAAGTCAAAGAATTAACCAACAAAGTAAACGCAAGCGTTTCACACCACTTGTTTTACTAAGTCGTTTAATTGGATTTCTCATACGAGTGAGGTAAAGGTTTGTATATGCTAGTAGTTTGGAAATTGGTTTGAGAAAACGAGCTTTGTAATAAAATAGTGTTGAAATCGTTTTGATAAAAGAGTTTTGACATTTACTACTAGTATTGAAACCTTTATATTTTTAAAGTGACAAATCACAAAAATGATTGTAGAACAACCAATCACCAAAATTACAAATTCAAAGACGTGAATAAGATCCAAAGAAATCGATACCGAACCCATCAAAATGGATATTCCCAAAAATCCCGAAGAAAATGTCATCAAATACGATAATAAATGATTGCAACAAATCAGAATCAACACGGATCGATTAAAGTTGAAAATTCAAGCTAAATAACAAATAGGCAAAAGACTGCAGATTCAGACGTCTGAAAGAAGTGATTCAGACGTCTGAATCTGGAAAACTAAAAGTTTTCTAGAGCATATTTCTGACGTCTGAACCCTATATTTCAGACGTCTGAAATAGGCACTTTTTAGCCTATTTCCTTTCTGATCCAAAACAAACCAATTCAGACGTCTGAATCTGGGAATAAAAATCTTCCCAGTATAATATTCAGACGTCTGAATCAACATTTCAGACGTCTGAAACTGGGGTTCAGGGCATTCCCTGAACCTAGACCAAAAATGGCCGAAATAAATACCGGAAGCGATCGGACGAGCAATGACGACTAAGGATTTACGCCAAGCGACAACCCAGCCTTAAGGGCTCTTCGATACGCCTCAAATATCAATGTCCAAATATCCATAATAGGATTTTCATAGATTTTGATTTCAAAACACCAAAAATTGGATTATACACCAAATCAATCCAAACCAAAATCAATTGCATGAGAATAAGAGTTAGGAATTCATACCTAACAATCGAAGATAATTGTAGACTAAGATGTGAGATAAAAATCTCACCTTTGAACCCAAAACTATGAAGAAGAAGCTATAGAGCAATGGCAAGAACAATCACTCTTCAATTCCAACCCAACAAGCTTGAATCTAAGCTAAAAAGAGAAACATTTTCTAAATTAGGTTTAGGAATTTTTGAAATTGGTAAGAGAATGAGTTGGATAAGAAGAAGAGGAGGCTTACCAAAGCTTCTTCTATAAATTTGGAGCTAGAACTTGATTTGTAGATGGAAACTAGGGCTTGGAGGTCTAATTTCCCATTCCGCTCTCCATTGTTGCTAAAGCTTGAGTATTAGGAAATAGAAAAGGGAGTAATGAAGAGGAGAGGGGTGAAGCTTGGGTCTAATGGGCTGAAACAAAAACCAAAACCCTAAGTGAAAAAGTAGCAAATTCCACTAACTCCAAACATATCAAAGTTTATACTCAAAAAGGTCGCAAACGTCATTTTGAACTCAATGGGGGTGGTCACGAGTCCTAATTTGACTATTTGCAAAAAGTAGCTTTTTGGACTAAAATCCGACGAATGATGAAATATTTAAATAAAATATTTAAATACCCAATTGTAAAATATGCGGGTTGTTACAGGAATTCATTGAATATATTTTTGTACTTGTCTTTTTCAAAGAATAGTGCGAATAAAACATCAATTTGTTTCTTTAGCATAAATCTGTGTTTATTTTTTAAGTATTTCAGCACTCACATTTCCATTTAATGCACTTGTGAGCTTTAGTTTCTGAGTTGAACTTGATTCCGGTCGCTAAGTCCTGAAGTCATGACTTCGGGTCCCCATCACACATCATGTCAAGTCTCAACATTGCACCGTTTCAGCTATTGGCTAGTACTTGAGTTATGCCCCCAGTTCTAGGGAGAATTGAAGTGGTCGGTCGATAGTCGTTTTCCGCCTTCACTAACTTTAATTTTAACTTAGTAAGAACAAAGTTAAAGTAAAATAAGTTTGAATTGTTGGATCACACTCGTTCGTTTGTTGGTATTTGCATCCACGCTCTGGGGATTAAACTTATATGCCGGCGGTCGATCACGCCTGCTTAATGTTTGAAGTCATATCCACGCTCCGGGGATTTAAGATATTTTATGGGCGGTCAGTCACACCATATAATACTTAGAATTGTATCTGCACTTTAGGGACTTAAATCATTTTTCCTATGGTCAGCCAGACCCTTTTGAGATTTAGAATTATATCCATGCTCCGAGGACATAAGTTAATTGTACAGGCGGTCAATCACACCCATTTGGCATTTATACTCCAATCCACGCTTTCGGGACTACAACTAGTAGATGGGTGGTTAGTCACACCCGTTAATGTTTATACTTCAATTCGCACTTTGGGAATCTGTGGTCGGTCGATAGATGGTCAAACTCATCTATCTAAGTATTAAGATCTCGTTCGCACTTTGGGAATAAGGAGTTGATCAGGGTTGTGGATGGTCGGATTGCATCCACCCTGAGTTGGCAAGCGAGGTCGTAGATGGATGGGTCCATCCTCCTTGAGCCTGGAATGAAGGGGGGCAAAGTCATAGGAGGATGGATCCAACCTCTTCGAGTCCATGTTTTGAAGTTCGTACTCCAGCTCGCACCTTAGGAGCTGGTATTTGTTAGAGGATTATCGTGTTTCAATCTTTCTTTACTTTATTATTTCTTGCCCCCAAGCTTGGAATTTCACTTACGAGCGACCAGTCGGATCACAGTCACTCCCTATTTGAATAAGTCCAACTTTGAGATGGAACGTATCTCTTCGCACATTATGACAGTCGCATGATGCATTTCATAAATTGTTTATCTGGCTTGGTGAGTCTGCATTGCAATGCTGAAATAAGAAAGTATGGAAAAGTCAGTTGACTTATTACAAGTTCGAATTCAAAAAATGCATAAACAAATTTCAAAGGAAAAGCAGACTAAAATGAACAAAAGCCATTTATGTGTAATAGCGATGGAGACTCTCACTATTCCATGCTCTTAGAGTATAACCGTCAACGGTTGATAGTTTGAATGTGCCATCTCCAAGTCTCTGCTCAATGAGATACGGTTATTCCCATCCAGCTTCATGTGTGAGGGGACCAGATAAATTCTTTTGAGTACGAGATCGCCAACTTCGAAGGTTTTGGGTCGGACCTTAGCGTTGTAGAACCGGACGACTTGACTGCGGCATGTGGCTGCCCTCAAATCAGCCTCTTCACGCTTCTCATCCAATAAATCCAAAATTATTAAAGTAAGATGGCGTTCTTCTTTGGATCATAATAGGTCACTGGGTGAGAAGGTACTTCTAATTAAACTAGAATAACGGCTTCGAAGCTATAGAAAAGTGCAAACAGAGTGTGGTCGGTCGCGGACTTGTGGGTAATTCGATATGCTCATAGGGCCATAGGAAGTTCATCAACCCATTTGCCTCCAACCTTCTCCAGCTGTTTCTTCAGAATGGAATTGATAACTTTGATGACAACTTCGACTTGTCCATTCGCTTGAGGGTGAGCAACTGTCGAGAACTTCTTCAGGATGTGGTTACGTTGATAGAAATCTTTGAACTCGACACTATCGAATGAGGTCCCGTTATCAATTACAATTGTGTATGGGAGGCCAAAACGACAAATGATGTTGCGGACAACAAAGTTGATTACTTTATTCATCGTGGTACTAGAAAGGGGCTCGACTTCCATCCATTTGGTAAAGTAATCGACTGCAACAATGGTGTACTTCGCACTACCCTTGGCTAAAGGTAAAGACCCTATTATATCAATGCCCCATGTGGCCAATGGCCATTGATTGACCATCTGCATGATTTCTATAGGTGGAGCCCTTGGAATCCTGGCATGCTTATGGAATCTATCACATCTCTTGGCATAAGACAATGCATCTCTATTCACGATTGGCCAGCATATCCATATCCGAGTATCTTTTTTGCAAGGGCTTGCCTCCCAGTGTGGCCGCCACACTCTCCCTAGTGCATGTCATGTAACACTCGTTTGATTTCATCGCCGGCAATACATCGGAGTAAAGGAACATAATACCCTCTCCAGGACATGACTCCATTATGGATAATAAATGTGAAGCTTTTCAAAGAATCTATCTTTTCTTGCTTTGTGCTTGGGTAAAGCTCCGTGCTCAAGATAGTTTTTGAATGGCGTCATCCACGACTCCTTCTCGGGCGTTGCCTTGTGTAACCAATTTGTCTCTAATTGATCGATACTCGAAGCGGTAAGTTTCTCGATGGGGACGAGTCCCATTTGTTGCGCTTTGCCAGTGCTATCCAATTTTGCCAAAGAATCGGCTTACTGGTTTTTATCTCGAGTTATACAATGGGCAGCATAGTAGTCGAATTGATTCAACACTTTTTAGGCCTGAGTGAGGTAAGTGGCCAATCTTTGGTCTCTGCCTTGATACTCTCCTCGAACCTGGCATACGACCAATTGTGAATCACGGCAAATCTCCACAGCGATAATGCCAATGTCTTTGGCAAGTCTGATTCCAGTGAGTAGAGCTTAATACTTGGCTTTATTGTTTGTTGCATGGAATTCAAACTTCAAAGCATAGCATATCGATCGACTTTCTAGGTTTCGAGTACCATTCCAGCACCTAAGCAACAGCCTGTGACAACCCAGAAATTTTTAACATTTGAAATGGAATATTTAATTGATTTCAAATATTTGGAGATTAGTTTAACTTGTGTTTTAATTATAAATATGAATTTGGCAATTTAATTATTTAATTTAATTATTAAAGCTTGGGTAAAAATTTGAATCTGAAATTTTAAGCTGATTAAAAATATTTTTCAAGGCTTAGACATATTGATAATACTGAAGATAATAAAAATGCAGAATTGAATTTGAAAGTGAATTGTTCAGTTTTGGAACTATATAGTTTAAATCGATATTTAAAAATAGCCTTCCGAGGCACAGTCTCGGATTTTGATGAAACAAGTTCTATTGGATCCGTAATATTGTATTATTATTGGATTTCAATTTTCGTAATGCTTGGAGTGATTGCTTGGCCGTACGATAAGCAAACGCGTTGAAAATTAAATCGAAATTTAATTTAATAACTGGATTCGAAAAGCTATCTTCTCCATACGATCGAATTAGGACTCGGAACCCTTTCCATTGCGTTCAGAATGGGGGTATAACATTATAAATGCCTAGCGGCACGCCTCGATAGTAGTTCGCGATTTTAAGCTACGTAAATCGAGGCGGTTTGAATTCAGTTTAAATAAAGTATATATTTATACCCTAGTCCCTTCAGCTGTATTTCATTCACATCGCAACTTTTACCTTCAAATCACTGTCTCCACTCGTACTAAAAGACAGCCGAAACGAAACCCCTTTCTATCTTCAAATCGAACTTAAATAATAAAAAATGGCAGCAAATCGAAAATTAATTTCCAAACGAAATCTAAATTCGTTCAAATCGCACGCAGCATCGCGGTTTCGCGAGGCTAGGCAGTCGAGGATAGGGCTTCGCGCACGTGTGGCCTGAGGAATCGATCGCAAGGTGGTGTCGAGGGGTTGGCGCATCTTTCGTCGTAGTCACGATGCTTAGGCGTGAAGGAAGGTGGGCTTGGCAGAGCGGCGCTCGCATGGCAACAGGTAAAGTAGCAGGGCATGTGTGATTTTGGGAGGCTCTGGCATGTCGTCTTCGTGGTGCGAGAGGATTAGCATGGGTTTTGGGCCGATGGTCGAGCGAGGTGGGTCCCTGACGATGTCATGCAGTTGTCGTTCATCGTTCATGGCTAGGGTTTGGTGCAGTAAGGTATAAATCCAATTTATTTTTATTCTGTGTAAATAAATGTTAGAAATTATAACAGCAGTAAAATATATGGGTAGGATTTTAAGTTACAGTAAGCAAAAGAGGGAACAATTCTGTTTAAATTTTAGTATGTATATGTATGTAAACATAAGAGAAAAAATACAGAAAGACTTTGGAAAATATACAAGGATTTTTAAAATGTTTGAAGCCTATATAGATAAATTAGATTTTTATGAAATCTATTAGCTTATTTAAAATTTATTTTAATCACTAAAAATAATTTGTATAATGAAATTTGTTAGAAATTTAATTTTTAATAAATTTATTAAAAGAAATTGGTTTGAAATGAAATCATTTGTTTTAATTAAATTAAATTGTGAGTAAACTAAATTTGTTAAATGGTTAGACAATTAGATTTATTAAAGGGAATCAGTTTATAACAAATCATTAGTTAATTGAATCTATTAAATGGAAATTTATTATTTGATTTATTTTGAACATTAATCAATTGTATAAATTATTTATACGAGGTCTATAAATCGAGAAGAAATAGCCAGAATGGAAATGGATTGCGAAACAAAAGCTAAGGTGAGATCTTCTCACTCAATCAATATTTTTTTGATTTAAATTTTGAATAGTTAGATTTAAAATTGATTGACTGTGTGCTTGGATGATTGATTTATAATAATTATTCAATGGATGATATTATATATATAGTAGTATACGGTATATATTAGAGCTGTCGATTTCCCGCATTATATAGCGGATGAGACCCTGTTGCGCCGCATAATAGCGGATGATATTTTATAAATCCCATATACCGCAATATTCCACCTCGAAGTGGAATTGGTACTTAATTACTGTGCAAACGTCTGTGGATGCAGGGAAACAGGTTGGAGGGATCCAACTGGATTCCTCAAATTTGTATGAATATTATTTCATATATGTGATGTGACTGATTGATAATTTGTGGATGATTATAATGATGATCGAAATTGTTGAAGGCTATAATTTAGCCAAATATGTTTTTGGTATCGTAGGATACCATAAATAAATAAAATTTGATTTTTGAAATTTAGTAGAAAATTTATAGTAAATTAATTTTAGAAAATTTAATAAATTTAAAAGAAAGAGTTTGTTTCAAAAGATAATAAATTTGGTGTTTGAAATAAATTTGAGAATCAATTTGAAATTTGATTTGGTGTTTTGAAAATAAATTAAAAAAATCAATTTGGAATTGATTTGGTAAAAATAATAAGTATTTAGGAAATCAATCTAAAATTGACTTGGTGTTTAAAAATAAATTTTGGAAAACCAATTCTGAAAATGGATTTGGTGTTGTAAGTGAACATTTGGGAATTGATTTGAAAATTGTATATCTGTGGATATTTGAAAATTTAAGATTCACAATGGGAATTTTATAAAAGAAAGAGAAATTTGTTTTAAATAAACATTGGTTTATTTTTATGTGTGAAAAGGAATTTACGGATTTGGAATGTAAATTTAAAGTAAATCCAGAAGGATTTATAAATTGATTTGAATGAACCATTTTAGAATGGAAAGTGTATTTTCCCTGAAAGCCGAGTATGTTTTCAATATAGTCTATAAATATGAAATTGAAGTTGTGAAGATGGTTTTACGGAAAGATTATTTTGGAGAAATTGTTGACTTGGGTTATTTTGAAAATCTTTAAAGTAAAGATTTATTTTAAATATAGAAGTGGTTACTTAAAGATTAAATTGATATTTGTTTAGAAAATGGTTACTTAAAATAGTTATACCCTATCTACTAATTTTATTTTAAAGTTAGTTTAGACTTGAAGTTTTATAGGAGATATTGGTATAATATTTTCATAACTAATATTTAAATAAATGTTTTAAAATAATTTATCTAAATGTTTTCAAGTATATATCTTGGATAAGTAATTTAAAGTATTTTAAAGTATTTGAACTCGACAGACTTTCAGCGGAAATAAATAATATCGGAAATCTTATTAAGCGAGTGAAAAGTGATTTGAAATTTGTTTTCAAATGGTTGAAGTGTTAAAATTGTATCTTGCAAAGATATTTTGAAAATAATAAATGGGAGAAATTATTTGAAATACAGTGATTGTTGTGAATGTTGATTGATAGTTAAATAACCGACTGCCAATATCTGCCTTTAAACGACATTTGAATTTTGATGCGACCGGGGGTCGGATTCTAAGTGGATGTCCGAAAACCACAACGAACCTTTGTGATTGCGATGGATCTTTTATTTAAAAGATCAAAGTGAAAATTGTTGTGATTTGTTGAAATCTGAATGTAACACTTATTTAAAAAAAAATAAGCGCTCGTTATTCGGATTAGCCGAGAGAGGACCTTGTGTCATAAAAACCCATTTCGAATAATGATACGACGAAATGGGATTGCATTTGGAGACGGCGTAGAAGACCGGGTATTTTCGAAAGCGAAAGGATTACCTGTCGAATATCTCTACACCGGGTTGTTCCGGTATAGAGATTTTATCACCTTTGTGATGGGGATTCCGGACGTGATTTGTGAATATTCGGATTTGCAAGGGCTTCTTTGAAGTGCCTTCAGTTCAGTTCGATCCCAGAACGGACTTGTATGGATGTGTGTCTGACGTTACACTTTGAGATGTAAAGTTGGTTTCTATCAAATAAATTTCTGTTGGTGGCGGAGAATTTATTCTCTTAGCTTAACACCATTCTCTGAGGCATACGAGCTCAGAGGTTATGCAGTTGATGGTTACTAGTGATATATTCCCAAACTGGTAATGTGGCATACGAAGTGCCGCCGATCATTTGTTGATCAAAGCATGACTTTTTGAAAAGTGTAGCTTTGTGGATGAGACCTCGTCGGACCTCACACCCTGGAAATTGTCGAAACAGGAAAGATGCGGGAAGGTTATGAGGGTCACGCCATTTAGGGTATGTCATTTCCTTCTGGAAAAGGGTAGTATCATGGTATGTAGCCCAGATATTTTACCTACGTTGTTGCCGTAAATTTATTATACTTTGTGGTTGTTGCTTTGTGGTTGTGGATCCTCGAATAAAGGTCCCAAAGGACCGGGGGATGGCATACTCGAGTAGTAGTTGCCTAGTTATAGAGGTAACCCGGCTTTGTGTTGGAGGCAGAGATCCGGGTAGGTTCTCGAGACGTCCCTCCAGAGGCGTACCCATGTGGCAGTAGGAAGTTCCTTAGCCTGACCATTTGTTGGAAATCCAAAGAAATAATACGCGCCCTGTACGGTTTTAGTTGTATAACCTGCCATGGAATGTGGCGGTAACCTGCTATAGAACATGGTAGCTATAGTAGGCATACAGTAATGGTTGTATATTGGCTAAGATTAATATTATACTTTTGAAATGTTTTCTGCACTATGCACTAATAATAATAATATCAAAGGATTTTGCGTATCAAGCATGTTTGACTATCATAAGGAGAAATCTCCTCCAATTCTGCGTTTGCATTGTGTGTGTGGCGGGAGGCCTTATGGTAGTTTCATTTTCCAAAAGCATAGTGGATTTCTTTTCCTTTCTTTATGAAAATAATCATTTTAAGATCTCACACCAGTCCCACGACTGACCTTGCTTATCTTTGTGAAACGTGATGGGGGGTTCTCGCTTTTTTGTTTGGTGGTGAGCAGGAGACTCTTACCCCTACACGTCCTCTTTAAGGGGTTGGTTAGCCGTAAGGCGTGACATTCGAAAGGCTGGCCGTAAAAGCAAGGGTAGGGTACAATTATAAGCCACGGCGGGGCTGGGATGGTTGAAAGCCTACCAGTCGAGATTTTCCACTGTTGATGGTTGAAAAGCCTAGACCGTTACATTGTGGTATCAGAGCATTTGGTTTAGCAGCAACCCTGGCTCTGTTGGGTGTTACTCATTAGAGATAGAGTCAGCAGTACTCTAAAATGAGTTTGAGTGTAATAATACATATGAGCGCGTATTTGTTAGTGAATATAAAATTGTTTTATATTATGTTGATTGGTTTGTTGAGTAGTATATGGATTCTGGTCAATACAAGTAATGAACGTTATTGATAGGTGTCTCTAAACACTTGTACAGAACAAATTCGACACGGTATCATTATAAAATAGGGTGAATGAAATAATTTTACCCAAAATATTTTCGTATATAAAAGTAATAAATTTTCCGTGAATTATTATAATATATGGTTGCTTGGTTGCTAGGAAGCGATAATATTAAATTATTATCATCGTTGTATGAGGAATTGAAATCAAAACCAAAAGCTAAGAAAATAAAAATCCAAATGGGATTTGTAAAGGTAAATTGTAAATGAGATTTATAATTTGAAATAGAATTCCAGTGAAATACTTGGAAACGTTCTTGAAAATATTTGAAATTCGGGAAGCTTGGAAATTAAATTCCTTTTGGGATTGGAAATAGTTTTCAAGGGTTTGGAAAAAATGTTTTGAAGGGATAAAAGCTCTAAACTCTTTTCGGTCGCTGGAAAATAATTCCGGTGATAATCGCGACATCATCGGTGTTCATTTTCGGTTTTCCAAAAGAGGAATTATTACCAAATTGTTTTAAATGGAAGTTGTTTGGAAAATTTGGGTTTGGTTTTGAAATTAAAAGGATAATTTGAATTGTTTTCAATAATGGTTTTGGTAAAGGTGGAAAGACTCTAGAATTTTATTAAAAATAGTTATGGAATAATAAGTTTGAAAACTTAGGAAATTCAGATTTAGACTGAAATAACTTGAGTTAATTTGAATAAGGGTGAATTTTAGAAGTCTAATAAATTAAAATGATTGGAATAAAATTATTAAGATGGAAAATAAATTGTGAATGAATGAAAAAATTTGCAATTGCAAGTACATGAAAGTAAATTGAATGCTGAAATTCATTTCGAATTTATCATTAAATAGAACTGGAGTTGGAATTGAATTTGATTTGTGATAAACAAAGCGAAGTATTAAAATAAAAATTAGTAAGTGAAACTAATTGAAGAAAAGACCAAATAGATATAGTTTGAAATGAATTGAATCCAATATTTATAAATAAAAGATAAATTAAATTCATATGGAAATTGAAATCCGGTTTAGATTTAAGTGGTTGTAAACCAGATGGTGAATTGAATTTGAATTGTGTTTGGGGATGAACAAAAGAATAAAAATTGGAATTGAAACTGAATGTCAAAAACCAATTTGAATTGTGTGAAATAAAATGAAATTGTAAAATTAGTTCGAAGTGAACTAAAGGTAATAAAGGTGAAAAAAATGGTTGAGATAAATTGAATTAGAATTTGTAATGAAACTAATTTAAAATAGTGACATGAATCAATTGTGAATGAAAGATGATTGATAAAATTCGATATTCAGAAGATAAATTAAATCCAAATAGAATTGAAATTGTAAATTGAATACAAAGGAAATTGAAAATGCAAGATTGAATGGAAATGGATATATAACTTCAATAGTGAAGTAAAAATGGTATAAGAAGTATTCAAAATTTTGTAAAGTAATGTGCAAAAATAAATTTGAATGTTGTAATTGGATATATATGGCTAGCAGGATATACAGGTGTATTAAAGGAAATGGGTTGAACAATTTCTGTGGTAATTGGATATTATTGCTTAGTAGCATACAGGTGATTTAAATGCAAAAGGAATTGGGATTTGATTTTCGAAGATAAAAAAATTGAGTTGCTTGACAAAAAGGTATGTATTTAAATTTCTATATGAAATTTGGTGATTTTCTTGTCTATCCACTTGGCATTTTGTTTTCTTTTTGAATTTGGGGGCCTGTACTGCCATTTCGTAGTCGTACCGAGCTAGCCGCGCAAAGGAGACGCTGGCAAAAATTTTCGGAAATTTAGGGTGTTAGAATAACTTTAAGAAATTTTGGATAATTTGAAATTTGAATTTAAAATTTAAATTTGAATTATTGAGAAAACAATGTTGATAGAAGATTTTGGAAAGTTAGATGAAATGATATTGGGTCTCTAATAAAAAGATTTGTTTTGGGCAAGTTGATAAAATTGTTTAGCTTTGGAAAGATAGCAAATGGGTTAAGGATCAATCTTCTTA
The DNA here is from genome assembly GCA_030765085.1 of Allium cepa. Taxonomy (NCBI): domain Eukaryota; kingdom Viridiplantae; phylum Streptophyta; class Magnoliopsida; order Asparagales; family Amaryllidaceae; genus Allium; species Allium cepa. Next base: position 624,344,345 of record CM060942.1, read on the forward strand.
ACTAGTAATTTCGGGACGAAATTCTTTTAAGGGGGGAAGGATGTGACGACCCGGAAATGTTTAACATTTGAAACGGAATATTTAATTGATTTTAAATATTTGGAGATTAGTTTAACTTGAATTTTAATTATAAATATGAAATTGGTACTTTAATTGTTTAATTTAATTATTAAAGCTTGGGTAAAAATTTGAATCTGAAATTTTAAGCTGATTAAAAATATTTTTCAAGCTTAGAAAATTCATATTGATAATACTGAAGATAATAGAAAGTGCAGAATTGAATTTCAAAGTGAATTGTTCAGTTTTGGAATTATGTAGTTGAAATCGATATTCAAAAATAGCCTTCCGAGGCACAGTCTCGGATTTCGACGAAACTAGTTCTATTGGATCCGTAATATTGTATTATTATCAGATTTCTATTTTCGTAATGTTTGGAGTGATCGTTTGGCCGTACGATAAGCAAACACGTTGAATATTAAATCGAAATTTAATTTAATAACTGGATTCCAAAAGCTATCTTCTCCATACGATCGAACTAGGACTCGAAACCTTTCCATTGCGTTCGTAATGGGGATATAACATTATAAACGCCTAGCGGCATGCCTCGATAGGAGTTCGTGATTTTAAGCTACGTAAATCGAGGCGGTTTGAATTCAGGGTAAATTAAATATATATTTATACCCTAGTCCCTTCAGCTGTATTTCATTCACATCACAACTTTTACCTACAAATCACTGTCTCCACTCGTACACGCCAACATCATTGTGTTTCTTTTCTTCTGAAAGACAGCCGAAACGAAACCCCTTTCTATCTTCAAATCGAACTTAATAAAAAAATGGCAGCAAATCGAAAATTAATTTTCAAACGAAATCTCAATTAGTTCGAATCGCGCGCAGCATCGTGGTTTCAGAGGGTAGGCAGTCGAGGATAGGGCTTCGCGCACGTGTGGCATGAGGAATCGGTCGCAAGGTGGTGTCGAGGGGTTGGCGCGTCTTTCGTCGAAGTCGCGATGCCTAGGCGCGAAGTAAGGTGGGTTCGGCAGAGCGGCGCTCGCATGGCAACAGGTCAAGTAGCAGGGCATGTGCGATTTTAGGAGGCTCTAGCACGTCGTCTTCGTGGTGCGAGAGGATTAGCATGGGTTTTGGGCCGATGGTCGAGCGAGGTGGGTCGTTGACGATTTCATGCAGTTGTCGTTCATCGTTCATGGCTAGGGTTTGGTGTAGTATGGTATAAATCCAATTTATTTTTATTCTGTATAAATAAATGTTAGAAATTATAACAGCGGTAAAATATATGGGTAGGATTTTAAGTTACAGTAATATAAAAAAGGAACAATTCTGTTTAAATTTCAGTATGTATATGTATGTAAACAGAAGAGAAAAATTTATATAGAAAGACTTTGGAAAATATGTAGGGATTTTTAAAATGTTTGAAGGCTATATAGATAAATTAGATTTCTATTATTAGCTTATTTAAAATTTATTTTAATCATTAAAAATAATTTGTGTAAGGAAATTTGTTAGAAATTTAATTTTTATTAAATTTATTAAAAGAAATTGGTTTGAAATGAAATCATTTGTTTAAATTAAATTAAATTGTGAGTAAACTAAATTTGTTAAATGGTTAGACAATTAGATTTATTAAAGGAAATCAGTTTGTAACAAATCATTAGTTAACTGAATCTATTAAATGGAAATTTATTATTCGATTTATTTCGAATATTAATCAATTGTATAAATTATTTATACAAGGTCTATAAATCAAGAAGAATAGCCAGAATGGAAATGGATTGCGAAACAAAAGCTAAGGTGAGATCTTCTCACTCAATCAATATTTTTCTGATTTAAATTTTGAATAGTTAGATTTAAAATTGATTGACTGTGTGCTTGGATGATTGATTTATAATATTATTCACTGGATGATATTATATATATAGTAGTATATAGTATATATTGGAATTGTTGATTTCCCGCATTATATAGGGGATGAGACCCTATTGCGCCGCATAATAGCGGATGATATTTTATAAATCCCATATACCGCGATATTCCACCTCCAAGTAGAATTGGAATTTAATTGTTGTGCTAACGTCTGTGGATGCAGGGAAACAGGTTGGAGGGATCCAACTAGATTCCTCAAATTTGTATGAATATTATTTCATATGTGTGATATGATTGATTGATATGTGGATGATTATATTGATGATCGAAATTGTTGAAGGTTATAATTTAGCCAATATGTTTTTGGTATCGTAGAATACCAGAAATAAATAAATTTTGATTTTTGAAATTTAGTAGAAAATTTTTAGTAAATTGATTTTAGAAAATTGAATAAATTTAAAATAAAGAGTTTGTTTCAAAAGATAATAAATTTGGTGCTTGAAATAAATTTGAGAATCTATTTTAAATTTGATTTGGTGTTTTGAAAATAAATTAGAAAATCAATTTGGTATTGATTTGGAAAAAAATAATAAGTATTTGGGAAATCGATCTAAAATTGACTTGATGTTTAAAATAAATTTTGGGAAACCAATTCTGAAAATGGATTTGGTGTTGTAAGTGAACATTTGGGAATTGATTTGAAAATTGTATATCTGTGGATATTTGAAAATTTAAGATTCACAATGGGAATTTTATAAAAGAAAGGGAAATTTGTTCTAAATAAACATTGGTTTATTTTTAAAGTGTGAAAAGGAATTTACAGATTTGGAACGTAAATTTAAAGTAAATCCAGTAGGATTTATAAATTGATTTGAATGAACCATTTTAGAATGGAAAGTGTATTTTCCCTGGAAAGCCGAGTATGTTTTCAATATAGTCTATAAATATGAAATTGAAGTTGTGAAGATGGTTTTATGGAAAGATTATTTTGGAGAAATTATTGGCTTGGGTTATTTTGAAAATCTTTAAAGTAAAGATTTATTTTAAATATAGAAGTGGTTACTTAAAGATTAAATTGATATTTGTTTAGAAAATGGTTACTTAAAATAGTTATACCCTATCTACTAATTTTATTTTAAAGTTAGCTTAGATTTGAAGTTTTATATGGGATATTGGTATAATATTTTCATAACTAATATTAAAATAAATGTTTTAAAATAATTTATCTAAATGTTTTCAAGTATATATCTTGGATAAGTAATTTAAAGTATTTGAACTCGCAGACTTTCAGTGGAAATAAATAATGTCGGAAATCTTATTCAGTGAGTGAAAAGTGATTTGAAATTTGTTTTCAAATGGTTGAAGTGTTAAAATTGTATCTTACAAAGATATTTTAAAAATAATAATTGGGGAAAAATTATTTGAAATCCAGTGATTGTTGTGAATGTTGATTGATAGTTAAATAACCGACTATCAATATTTGCCTTTAAACGACATTTGAATTTCGATGCGACTGGGAGTCGGATTCTAAGTGGATATCCAAAAACCACATCGAACCTTTGTGATTGTGATGGATCTTTTATTTAAAAGTTCAAAGTGTAAATTGTCGTGATTTGCTGAAATCTGAATGTAACACTTATTTTTTTAAAAATAAGCGCTCGTTATTCCGATTAGCCGGAGGACCTTGTGTCATAAAAACCCATTTCAAATAATGATACGACGAAATGGGATTGCATTTGGAGATGATGTAGAAGATCGGGTATTTTTTAAAGCGAAAGGATTATCCGTCGAATGTCTCCACACCGGGTTGCTCCGGTATAGAGATTTTATCACCTTTGTGATGGGGATTCTGGACGTGATTTGTGAATATTCGGATTTTCAAGGGCTTCTTTGAAGTGCCTTCTTTTCCGTTCGACCCCGGAACGGACTTGTATGGATGTGTGTCTGACGTTACACTTTGAGATGTAAAGATGGTTTCTATCAATTACATTTTTATTGGTTGCGGAGAATTTATTCTCTTGGCTTAACACCCTTCTCTAAAACATACGAGCTAAGAGGTTATGTAGTTGACGGATACTAGTGATATATTCCCAAACTGGTAATGTGGCATACGAAGTGCTGCCGATCATTTGTTGATCAAAGCATGACTTTCTGAATAGTGTAGCTTTGTGGACGAGACCTCGTCGGACCTCACACCCCGAAAATGGTCGAAATAGGAAAGATGCGGCAAGGTTATGAGTGTCGCGCCCTTTAGGGTATGTCATTTCCTTCTGAAAAAGTGTAGCATCATGGTATGTAGCCTAGATATTTTACCTATGTTGTTGCCGCAAATTTATCATACTTTATGGTTGTTGCTTTGTGGTTTAGGATCCTCAGATAAAGGTCCCAAAGGACCAGGGGATGGCATACTCGAGTAGTAGTTACCTAGTTACAGAGGTAAGCCGGCCTTGTGTTGGCAGAGATCCGGGTAGGTTCTCGGGACGTCCCTCCAGAGGCGTACCCATGTGGCAGTAGGAAGTTCCTTAGCCTGACTATTTGTTGGAAATCCAAAGAAATAATACACGCCCTGTACGGTTTTAGTTGTTTAACCTTCCATGGAATGTGGCGGTAACCTGCTATTGAACATGGTAGCTATAGTAGGCATACAATAATGGTTGTATGCTGGTTAAGATTAATATTACACTTTCGAAATGTTTACTGCACTATGCACTAATAATAATAATATCAAAGGATTTTGCGTATCAAGCATGTTTGACTATCATAAGGAGAAATCTCCTCTAATTCTGCGTTTACATTGTGTGTGTAGCGCGAGGCCTTATGGTAGTTTCATTTTCCAAAGCATAACGGATTTCTTTTCCTTTCTTTGTGAAAATAATTGTTTTAAGATCCCACACCAGTCTCACAACTGACTCCGAGTTTATTGTTCCCTTTCTAAACTCTGGATGCCCATAATTTTCCACACGGGCAGCCTAGAGTCAGGTTATCAGTTATTCGGGAGTGAAGTCAAGAGATGCTGTGGAGATCAGGAGTTGGAGCTGGAGTTGGAGCTGGATGTGAAGTATAAACTAGTATAGTGATTTTGTTTAAAGATTATTCGTTTATCTATTATATGTTGTTCAGCAGCGAAATGTGAGATTCTGTTTATTGTTTTTGTTCTTCTTTTATCTTTTTCTTCTTTAATCCTAACGGGTCGGTTTTTGGGCATTCGACTGTTCGGCATTTGATACAGTGGACGTATTAATGTTGACTTTCGGACGTCGAAAAATCGGGTCGTTACACAGTCGTTTGATGCACCATCGGTGTATAGCTTCCACATATGTTTAGGAGATTCACTAGCTTTGGGTGAGTCTTCTCCTATGGTGAATATGACTATGAAGTCCGCCAGAACTTGTCCTTGGATGGCTTGCCTTGGTGTATAAGCAATATCAAATTGACTCAACTCGATGTTCCATTTGAGCAATCAATCAGATGTCTCAGGTCGTGTTAGGATTTGTGTAAAAGTTGGTCGGTGTAGATTGTGCTCGGGTGGGCCTGAAAATGTGGACGGAGCTTTCTTGAGGCTATGGCGAGATGATAAGCCAGATTTTCTAACTTTAGGTAGTTTCTTTTTAACCCAGTTAGCCTTTTGCTCATATAATAGACCGGTCATTGGATCCGATCCTCTTGTCGAATCAATGCTGCACTGATCGCATTTGTTGAAACCTGTAGATAGATGTATAATAACTCGTGATCAATTGACTTCAACAAAATGGGAGGTGTCGCCAAATGTTGAACTAGTGCTTGGAATGCGCGATCACACTCCTCTGTCCATTTGAAATTCCGCTTTCCTTCTTCTAATCAAACTGAAGAAAGGGATGTTCTTGGTTATAGATCTGGAGACGAATCTGGTTAATGCTGCCACCTTCCCGTTGAGGCTTTGCACTTAATTTATGATTCTAGGAGTTTTGAGATTCTGAATTGCCTAGATTTTCTTAGGATTGGCTTCAATTCCTCTAGCGTTGATGATGAATCCAAGGAATTTCCCTGCCGCGACTCCTAAATGGCAATTCAATGGATTGAGCTTCAATCTTTACTGTTGGAGTATGTCAAACACTATTCCCAAATCACTGACATGGTTGATGGACAATCACGACTTCACGAGCATGTCATCCACATACACCTCCATGGTCTTTCTGATCTGATTAGCAAACATTTGGTTTACAAGCCTCAAACAAGTCGCTCTAGCATTTTTAAGTCCAAACGGTGTTACTTTGTAAATATAGAGTCAAAATCAATGACGAAGCTAGTGCGCTCCTGGTCAGGCAGATGCATTTGTATTTGACTGTAGTTGGAATATGCATCCATGAAAGATAGGAGCTCATGTCTAGCCATTGGATCTACAAGTTGATCAATTCTAGAAAATGGAAAACTGTCTTAGGGGAAAGCTTTATTTAGATCTAAGTAGTCTACGCATGTTTGCCATTTCCCGTTTGATTTCTTGACAAGCACTGGATTTGACACCCACTACGGGTATAAAGCATCACGAATAAACCCATTCAACTTGAGTTTATTTACTTCTTCCTTAAAGGGGACAAATCTCTCTGGATCAATACCAAGACTTTTTTACTTGACTGGGATGTGTTGCGGGTAATTATTTAATGCATGGCTCATGATGTTCAGTGAGATCCCACAAAATGTTAAAGTGAGTCCAAGCAAACACATCAAGGTTTACCCAAAGAAAATCAACCAATTTCAGTCTCATCTGGGGGCTGAGTTGAGATCCGACCTTTATCATTCTATAGTCATCATTGTCATGGATCAGAACATTGATCGTCAACTCTTCTGGGAAAGCCTGATAGTCTTGACTTCGTCTTCGTCACTATTGTCTCAGGGATCAAGGTCTTTAAGAAACTGGCTGTGGCGCTTCGGCCTAGGCCTAGGCATTAGCTGTCAATTCTCTGAAAATTGGATGCAGAGAGATTCCTCTACACCATTTCCCCTCTCCTTACGCTGCGTATCCCATAGCTCAGCAATATAACAAGCGCATCCAGCCGCCTAATCTCCATGAACTACTCCAACCCCATTATCAGTGGGGAACTTTAGAATAGCACGGGGCAATAGCTAGCTAGAATTCAACGAGGGCCGGTCGGCCCAAAGAAGGATTATTGGCGGAATTAATGTCTAATACAACAAATTGCAGCATCCGGACTCTCCGACGATCGCCAATACCTTACTCAACTGGCAACTCCACCATGCCAGCAGATATAGTTGCACTTCCATTAAAACTATGAATTTAGGACTGACACGGTTTTAGATCTTTTGCTTCCATTCTTATTTGGTCATAATCTCGCTTAAAAAGAATGTTCAAGGATCTTCCGCTATTAACCAAGATCCTCTTCATCCAAGTAGGACCTATTTGAGCTGAAATGACCAATGGATCGATAGTGGTGGCCTCGATTCTATCAGCATCGCGATTCCTGAAAATGATGTCACCTGTCATTGTTCTTTGTTGTTGCGACGAGTCCCTATCATTAGAATTTCTACAACATTCGAAATCCACATGCCTAATTGAGCTGGCATATGACTCCATTTCCTTCTAGCTCCAGTCAGCTAGATGAGGATCACCACTCGCTATGTTTGTAACCAACCTCCCGCCAGTACGTGAAGGTTCCTCAGGCCTAGCATGGCCTTGACCTTGATCCGGGTTAAATGGGCTTGCACCTTTATCCTGCGGCTTTCGAACAAACTTTTCCAACTTCCTTTCTTTTAATCAATTTCTCGATGATATCTTGCAAATAACGGCATTCATTAGTATTATGGCCGTAATGATAGTGGAATCTACAAAACTTGTCGGTCTAAATTTGTTTCTCAGATGACTGTTTCATAGCTAGTTTCTTATATTATCTACTATTACAAGTCTGCAAATGAACATTCTCTAGTGATGTATTCAAAGGGATATATCGGTCGAACATGGGAGCTCTCGGTCTCGGTCCACGATTTGGGTCTCTACCCTTCCTTTGGCCTACATTGCCCTTCTGTTGACCTTGCTTGTTTTGTGTGTTCAATTGTACTTTGCCAAAGTTCTCACTGGTCTGTTTCACAGAAACATTACTCTAAATGCCAACAATATTGGGCCCTGCAACATCCTACTTCCTAGATCGTCTAGCGTCTTCTCTCCTTAAGAATTGGGCTGCCTTAGCATAGAAACAATGTAACAACGCGGGGGTTTTTCCAGCCAACCAATTGCCAAACTCGAAATTAGGATCGATTCCTTTAGTTAATGTTATTAAGATAGAATTGTCATTTGGATATCTGACTTCAGCACAAGCAACATGAAACCATTCCAGATAACGTCTAAGTGTCACTCGTGGAGCTTGGGTAACACTGGACAAGGTGTTGACATCCTTTGGCCTTGAAACATGCATACAAAATCATTTGACAACATTTGTAGCCGACTGATCGAAACTTGAAATGGATCGGAGTGGTAGACAAGTGAACCACATAGTTGCGATACCTCCCGAGGAAATAGGGAAACTCTTGGACTTAACCGCATCGTCGGCTCGAGTGGCGTTCATAAGCCATTTATACTTTAATATATGCTAGTTAGGTTTCGAACTTCCTTCATACATGGGAGAGGTAGGCATCCGGAATCGAATACATGGCTCGGCAAAAAGAATGTCGTTGGTGAATGGACTATGATTTCGAGAGATTCTCCAATCGAGTAAGACCTTGACATTCTCGGATAATTTGGCAAATTATGGTTGGAATGTCAGGCATATAGACATTCGGGGATAAGCCATGGTCGGGCTCCATGTTGTGGGGATGGTCCGAGCACTGTCGACGGTATGTTCCTCATCTCCTTGGCTCCCGGTCTTCGGGAACGTAGGGTTCATGAGCATGGATGTGTTGACAAAGGGCTGGATTTGGTTGGTTCTGGATCTCTGCTTCCAAATTTATAGCGGCAACAGCTGCATGTTCATTGATAGCATGATAAGGAAGTTCCCCACCTTAGAAGGAGGGTCCAACTTGGTGTCCTATAGAAGGACCAGCCCCGGCTTGCTTGAGATTCATAGCACGCTGCTACCCGGAGGCTGGTGCATAATTTCCATCCAGCCGTTGGAGCATAGATCTACGGTTGAAATCAGAAGAAGCCAAGCTTTCAGTTGATGAGTAAGAAGTAGATCCCTCCTAGATCTCCTTCATCATTCTTCATTCAGTTCAATCGCGAGCTCCGTGTTGGCACGAATTTGTTAAGCGAGCTGCCGATGGATCTGAGTAAGCTCTTGGATCTAGAACTCCTCTTTAGTCACAGGATTTAGTAGATTTAAGGCTCCGGCTGATGTTTGGCCTGTAGTAATCAGCTGCTTTGGATTTTCCCTATCCCTTCCTTCTGGATCTGCAGCATTTGAAGTAGTTCTGGTGGTACGCACTATACTCGATGTAGCTCTTTCCTAGACCTTGAGTAATCTGAGTAAAATGGAAGGAACCATAAGAAGATAGATTTGGATCTCCTCCTTAGATTATAGCAATCTAACAATGGCAGTAGATCCAATGAATCGGAGAAAAACAGAGCGTCTTCTCAACGAAAGCACCAAAGTGTTTGTATCAAAATTGGGCGCAACACTCTTCGGATGTGATTGAAGAGATTAAAGTGAAGAAATTAAATGGAAAGAGGCTAATCTAGCAATCATACCAATAAAAGCTTGCAGATATGAAAAGATACAAGAAATTATAGTGGTTCGGCGTTGTAGCCTACGTTCACTTTGAATGTTTTTCTATTTTATTGCTGATTGTTAACCGATTACAACAGTAGAACACTCAATGACTCAAGTTACAATGGAGTTGCGGCAGAGTAACAGCTCCTTTTTCTGTTGGCATTGGAGTTCTATTTATAGGTGTAGGTCTGATATATCCGTTTTTGAACTCGGAATACTCCTTCCACACGTGGATGAGCCCACTAGATCGATCAGGGGTCATGTGAGGTTGATCGGGATCAATCCCCATTCCATTCGTATCGATCAAGATTTGCTCCTTTTCGGCTGAGATTGATCAGAGACATTCTTGAGGTGGTAAGAAAGCTCCTGTGAAAATTTAGTAGCATTTGGACTTGTAGATTTTGAGTTATGATCGTTCCAATATTTACATTGTAGGTTGGCTGAACTATACATATCGATACCATCGTATCGATCAATCTTCGTATCAATCTTCTGCGCGTTTATCAGGTGTGCAGTGATGACATGGAGCGATGATTCAGAGAGATCCACATTTCATGCTGAGTGATCGTTTCCTTTACTTGACTATACCTTCTACGTATGGATGCTTGGAAGTCCCTTTCATATCGATGCTTAGGATGTCACTTCGCATTGATGGAAAGTGTTGGTTTCGTATCGACCTGTAGCTGATCGGTATGAAATGTATAAAGGTAGCTGATCCATATGAATTGGACACATGGGTAGTTGCCGATGGATACAAAGCTACATTGATACGAAGAAGGGTGGCTTTTGATGGATACAAACTGAGGTCTTCTCTCTTGATTTTGATCGATCAATAACTTAAGCAAATGAATTACGATTGATGCAAAATTTGGAATGTTGTCTTTCATAGCTTTGCTTGTCACATCATTTCAATTGTAGCTCAATCCATACTTGGACCAAATTTTCCAGTACCCGTAGTGAACCTGTGTATAACCGATCTTTGGGTCAAATTATCCTTGGTATCACGGCCTTGCTAAAAGGCAAGATAACACCATGAAAATTAGACTGCCTTATATATGTATTTAATAGTATTAATACTTACTAGTTCGCTATGTAATTATTCCTATTTTATATGCTTAGGTTTGGTCCGTATTTCCTTCTTATGTCTAATAAATGCCCACTGCCCATAATAATCGGTCATTAATGTCAAAATTGGATAATCTCTCACGTTGTTTATTTACCCTTTTCAAAATCCACCTATTATGCCTATTCATAAATTCTATATTAAATTCTTAGTCAGTCCTCATTTAACTCCTTTAACTCTTTATTAACTACAAATTTATTGTCCATTAAATTTGTAGTTCTTGTCCATAAATTTTGGAACTACGATTCCTTCCTTTTTCAACCTCCTTGTCCTATAATTATTATGTTATTAATAACTAATATGAAGATTGTCATAAATAATACTATATATATTGTTTTTAATTGGTAATTATGGTTATATGTATTCATGTGAGTGTGTGTGTATTTCCTATTTCTATCTATTAATTACTAAACTAAAATATTTCTTTCAGTGTTTTAATTTATAAGAGTTATCCTTTCAAAAAAGGATTTTTGTTATAACTTTCCATAAATTACCCAAATATGACTTTTTTGCTCCATTTTAAATTACAACGAATTATCCCTTTTCTTTTATTGAAATATACATTGTAAACTACCGAGAAGAGTATCCATACTTCACACATCTCTCTCCTTTGTTGCATATTCCTTGTTGATTCCGCGCACTTTTTATACGTTTATGGAATTAGATAATTTAGGCAAATTACACAGAATTAGATATAAGTAAATTATACCCCACTCCAAATAAATTTTAATATAATAATTCGCATTCCAAGTCGACATGGGAAACTTAATTTACAACCCAATCGTAGATTTGGAATAAACTCTATAACTTTACAAACATTTTTCAATAATAATTACTTGAGACTTATTTCAAGTTACAGATTAGGTTTTATATACTATTCCTATTCCAATTACTTATTTCATCAAATACATAGGCGATAATCCGATATTCTTTTAAGCTACGACTCATCGGATCTTATAATGACATAATAATTAAATAAATTTCAACGATATAAATTTCAATGTTATAAATGTATTATACAAATTTTGACTAATCTTTCTATCTTTCTAAATCTCTTAAATCTGAATCCATTCCATTACGTGACTCCTTTTCTATTCTAGTCCAAAAGAATATGTATAACAAGGTATATATATATACTATTAAAACTACAAATCAAAGAAGAGATTTGAGGCTAAGGGGAATATAGTTTTATAATTATAAAACCTTACCTTCTTCTTTCGTAATGTTGATTCCCACTTCTATTCTTTTTGTTTTTTCCGTCTTCTCCAATTATATACATATTATATTATATATTTTTAAAGATAATAAAGAAGGGAAAATGGTAGTGCTTTGTTAATTGGATCCAAAAATATGATAAGAGAAGTGAAGATTTAGACCCGTATTTATATGCACTCGAATCAACCGTAACCACTAGATTAAAATAATTAAATCCAGATCATTTGGCAAAGTCTCAATCCTAAGCTGCCACAAAAAGACCGGTCGATTGCTCCCCTATAGGTAGTCGACCGCCAGCCCAAGGAGGGAGTTGACCAGTTAGGTCGACATTTAGTTATAATTTATTTCCTATTTTTGTTTTTAGTTCTTTTTGTTTCGGAAAATCCAAACGTTGACTTCTACATTTGAGCTCCAATAATGAAATTCCAAATAAGAAAGTGTTTTAAAAAATTCCGCTAACATAGTAGTGCAAGTTTTGGGGTCAAATTATGTTGTATGCTCAAATTCCTTTTTTGGAGCCTTTTTAGTTATTTATAAATTATCATAAATTTTACGGGGTGTTGCATAGAGTCTCCATAGGAGCACGTCGTAATAATTTATTAGTTATTTTTGAAATTGTAACGGCCAGTATTTTATATATCAAAGGGTCATAAAAATATTATTTTTTGAACTCTACTGGGTCATACAACACTAAAACTTTGGGGGTTGTTAATAGTGACATTTTTTTACCCCGATAAATTTTATCGAGTGATTTGAGCATTAAAAGCTGGTGATGGCTATAAAATTTTAATATAAGCCAAATTTGTTCCCAAGACCACTTTTGTAACATCTTAAAACTTTATCTTTTTGTTTTGAATATTTAATTAATTTTAAATATTTAAATAATTTATTTTTAGAGTTTAATAAATTATATTCAAATATAAGGATTATTTAAATATTTATATTGTAAATTAAATAAATGGATTTAACAACCTTTTAACTCTTTTTAACTTATAAACAATAATGGTGAATCCATTTTGTAAATTATTTACAATAATAAATAGTTTGAATAAATAACAAGAAAATCAATGTTAATAAAACGACTTGATTTTTATTGACATATTTTTAAATGAATTTATAGGATTTTTCCATAATATTTAATTTGAAAAATATTTAAATTATTGTTTGACGTATTTGATGGCAAACGATGGTAATTTTGAAATTTCATAAAATATAATAATGTGTGTATTTTATTATTGATTTGTGATCGTGTCGTATTTTGGTGCACGATCGTTTTAATTTTTATAATTCGCGGTTCGTACACTAACGAGATATTATAGAGCACCTTAAATCTCTCTATTCAAAACCTTTTAAATCAAATCAAGAATTCAAAATTTTAAACAAATCTTAAAGGTGATGCCATGTTGGCTTGTAAATTTTGGTTTGCTTGGAAGGTTTTTTGGCTTGTTGTTGAAGAAAAGTATTTAGATTTGATTATAAAATTGGTAAATTCACTCTGATTTTTCCCTTTCACATTTCACCCTCCCTCTTTGATTTCATTTCCAGCAAAACAAAAATTAACCATCATCATCAAAAATCATAATATAATGATTTAATTAATGATAAATTAAATCATTTAATCCATTGCAATCGTGAAAGCGACAACTGGAATTTCGGTAAGTTTACTTACCTTTAAATAAATTATATGATATGTGTTGCTATAGATTATTTCTAATGCTTGGATGATAGTTTATTGTTGGTTGTTTGAAGTATTTGGATTCCCGTAGTGGAAAGCGGATGGCACACTTTATGATCTATAAGGAACCCATATGACTATATATTGTCGTTTGATACCACTTGACAGCAGATAGTATAAACAACTGTTGTCCTGCAGGGGATAAAAAGAAGAAGTCGGAGTGTTCTCATAATGAATATGTCGCTACAGGACACTTCAAAGTACAAACATACATACATATATATAAGATTTATAAAGGATTTTTATAGAGAGAACCTACAGGGTTTCTCACTAATACTAATTTAATTATATTCTTATATTACTTATGATGTTTAGTTGAAATATTTGTGATATACTGTTTGATGTGTGTAGGTGTCGTTATAGCGATTTTCGCTATAGGTCACTTACGAAATATCATCTCCTTAATCACTTCTGTATGACTTGTGCTTGTATTTTTGCAAATAAATGTTTGATCGCATTTTTGCACTTTGAAAGTTGTTTGACTATATTTTCAAATATTTTAGGAATTTTTAAAATAAAGGATATGTGTTAATTAAAATTTATACAAGAAGTTATAAATTTGATTTATTATCTTTCGGGATAATAAAAATTGTTTTAAATTTATAAAAAGATTATAAATTTGTTTTGTTATCTTTTAGGATAATTAATGTTGTTTTAAAGTTTATAAATTATAAATTTGATTAATTACCTTTTGAAATGATTAATGTTATTTTAAATTTATAAAAGATTATAAATTTGATTTATTATCTTTCGAGATAATAATGTTTAAAATGTATAAAAAGATTATAAATTGGTTTATGGTCTTTTGGGATAAGTAATGTGGTTTTAAAATTTATATAAAAAATATATTGGTTAGCTTTCAGGAAGACTAACATTGTTTAGAATTAATAAAAGTATTTAAATTGATTTATTATCTTTTGAGATAATAAATTTTGTTTTGAATTCATAAATGGTAGTTTATAAATATGGAAATCTAAAAAACGAAGTTTAAAATAAAGCAAAGTGTAAATTGTTTTGGGGTTTATAGTAAATAATGTTTTCGATGACATTCTGTTTTGACCCTTATTTTTAAAACACTTAGAAGTATAATTAGCTCTTTAAAGTGACATTTTAAAGCGCTTTACAAATATTTATGATGTGAAAAACAATCATAAGTAAGAAACAAATGTTTAAAAGCTTGATTCATTTACTGGTGACAAGTGTATGCGACCTAGTTTCCATATACAGCCATTCGTTAACTCTAGATAGTTGATTTTTTGACTATCGATTCCGATATCCTCTTTTATGTTTCGTTGATTCTTGACTATTTGTTTTCTCATTTGGGGCATTTAAAATTTTCTATTCTTAAAGTTAAGAATGCTGTCGAGTCAAGATAGAAAGTGACAATTCCCTAACCTGTCTGGCTTCATTGTTTTCCTCATGGTAGTATTAGTTTGTTTTTTATCGTTGATTCATCGACTATCGATTTTGATATTCTTTTTTGTATTTCGTTAATCTAAAATAATTTGTTGCTCATTTTTAGCATTTACATCAAACACCATAGATAACTAAAACTAAAAAGTGAGTGGGAGCTAAGCCAATTGGGTCGTACCCATTATGGTATATTCACATTTATCTAGAGAGTTGTTGTTAGCACGCATGCGGTGATGTGAGTATATTTTGATGCCCGTAAATTTAACGGGGTCCAGCTTGGAAGTTGCCAAGAGCATTGCATGGGCTCTTAAATATATTTTATCTAAAAGTGTACATTCGATGTAGAGGGTGCACTCTCCTAGTCATGTTGGATAAATCCATTCTCCTTGTTTGATTCGAACCTTGGAGTTAATCTTTTCTTACTTGCATCGGGAAGAGCTTCGAGCTCTTATCTATATTTAATTATTTTTATCCTTTCTTTAAGTTTGGATATTAATCTGATGTGTGTTCATTCTTTCTTGTTTGGACTGTTGTTTTGATTTGTTTTTCATTTCTTCATGTATGGATGTTGTTCTTGTGAGGTAAAAAACTCATTCTATGTTTGGCAGCATGATCACATAGAATTATTAAATGTTCTTTATATTTTTTCAGTTTTCTCATGCTAGTTTCCCAGATTGACCAATGTGTTATTTTATTATAATGCTCGAGTCGGACTTCTAGGTTGTCATTTATAGGACAGGAAGCTCATGAGTAGAGCTAGATGCCCATATGCTTTAGGTTTAAGGGTTAAATTAGTTGAAAGAAGCATCCCCACATCATTTTTACCATATCCAAAATAGATCTAAGTAGGGTTGGATTTGGTTCGGTACCAAACATATATACTCATAACCATTACCATACCGATTTATATGATAATAGAAAAATCATACCATTATCAACCAGGGTAATTGGAAAACAAAACTTCGTTTTATGATTCGTAATGGTTGGTAGAGTTCTTTAATGAACTTTTACCATTTACAAATATGTTTACAATATTTCAGGTTAAAAGAGTAAATATTAAGAGTTGTTATTTTTTATTATGCGATAATTTATCAATTTCATTTTGTGCAGTCAAACATATAAGGAAACATTGTGGAAGAAACTAGAATATTATATAAAATCATATTATGTTATAAAATACATGATAAGAATTGCATTCAATCTAATGTCATAACATCATTTTGCTAGATTACCTATTAAATCATTACACATTAGATGTTAGATGCTACATAACAAAAATATATAAAATTAAAAAAAAAATTAGTTAAGGTAAGCAGTAGGCATGGTAATTTCCATTATTAGTTGTTGATTACCATTACCGTTCTGCATATTCTCATGCGATTCGGTAGACTGTGCCAATCAAATTAGTTACGACCTTTTTGGTACCATTTTAGTTGGTAGCGATTAGTAATGATTGGTAACTGGTAATATGGTAAAATGTCCAGTCCTAAATCTATGCCTCCATTAAGCCATTGTTCACCCAAAACGTTCTCATTTCTATTATAAATCACGATGAATCATATAATAAGGGTAGATTATCGAGGGAATTAGTTAGATATCTTCAAATCTACATTTTTGGGGAGGAAAATTTAAGGCTTTATTGTTTATTTTCATATTTACATGCAAAACCCAGATTTTGGAGTGTTTAATGAGTGATATATCATCTCTCACCTTATTATATGTGCATTTATTGGTTATAACATATTTGGATCCATTTTTAAAGTCAAAATTGACTTTCAATGATGTTTTAAAATCCTACCTGTAGTAAAAATGTGAATAAATGGATTTTTGGTGTTTTAAACATGTTATTTGAATGGGTGTTTACTTGACATATGTTAGGCTGTCTTGTGGAAACATGGTATGATGATTGCTTGGATTGATTATGTGATTTGCATGATTGAATGTTGTTTTATGCATATGTGGTGTTTTTTATGTGCTTGAACAGTTGGAAATGATTATCGAAGTGAATTAGAGGTAGATGTGGCACCGAACTTCGATGGATTGATTCTAGGATGTTAGGAGTTGCATTAAAGGGTGTGAAATGGGTGCAGGTCAAAGAATGACGTGCTGTGTTGGAATCAATGCAAAATTGGAAATTTGATATAATATAGCATTTCTGCTCGATGGTGCTTGGAGTCGCGCTTGGGGCTAGTAGGAGGTCTACTCGGCTCGTGCTTGTGTCGGCGCAAGGAAAAATCGGACAGTAAATGATGTCTAGTAGTGTTGTTCGATGACCGAACAAGGAAAGTTTTCTAAGGGTGCTTGTGTCATGCTTGGTAAATTTGAGTGTTTGCTTGGACTCGGTGCCAAACAAGAAATTATGTTCAGTAGGCGAACAAGAAGAGTTATTCGGTGGATGCTTGGCGTCGTGCTCAAGAAATTTGAGTGTCTGCTTGGGGTTGGTTCCGAATAAGAAAATGGATTCGGTGGCCAAACAAGAAAAGTTGTCCAGTTGTGCTTGGTGTCATGCTTGGAAATTTTGAGTGTTTGCTTGAGGTTGGCATTGGACAAGAAATAGGGTTCGGTTGTTTTAGACTTGTATAGAGTCAGATGAAAGTCGCTTTGACTTTTTTAGTGGATGCCTCGAGTCTGACGTAGGGCATACTCAGATAGAAACTTGAAATTTTGGAATTTGGGTTGTGGTAGAGGCGAAAATTTAGGATTTCTTCGTGACTTGTTCCAGGGGTCTAGCGAGTGACCTAGAGTGAAGTAGACGACTCTAAATGACCCTAGATGACCTTCGATTTTGTGACGACCCACCTTTCTGACCCTTGAGAACAACACTTAATATCCTTGATATTTATATGTCGTTGCCTAAGCATCAGAAAGATGAATCATCGTGGAGTAAAAATAAAAGAACAAAAAAGAAAACCTCAAAACAAAACTGCTAACTAGATCATAACAGTAAATAGTACATTAGCTTACTCCTTAGCAGGGATTTATTAGATTTCACAAACATACTACAAATCAGTTTAAGCAGTTATAACAAACTGCCTTTACATTGCTAGACAAAATACATAAACAAGATAAACAGCGGATTGGGTAACCAAGTAGATAAAAGTTTCTCGGACGCCGTCTTCGAAGAGCCCAACATGACCCGCTACTTCCAACTATTCCGATAAGATAAGCACCCAAGGGTTTAAGGAAAACAAACAAATCAGGTCAGACCATATGTTTGGTACGAGTAAAACTTTAAACAAAACGTGTGTAACAACCCCGTATTTTGTGATTATGTTAATTGTATATTTTAATTATTTTAAATTGAATTTATGATTTAAAAACTTTATTTTATTTATTTAAATGGATGAATTTTTTTATTTTAAATATGAAATTTGATTTTTGTGTGAATTATAATTCCGAACCTGAATAAATAGAATATTTTCCATAAATGTGAATTTGGTCAAAATGGTCAAACTTTGACTTTTAAATTTAAAATTTAAATTTTTTAGTTTTTTAATTTTATCTTTTATTATGAAGGTAAATTAAATTTCAATTATACTACTTTTCGTTTTGTTGAAATCCGATTAATATTGTGAAAGTTATGCTTTTTATACTATTGTGTGTAAATTGTTTTATTTAACAAAAATTGTTTATTTAATTGATAGAAATAATATTTTGAAACATGTTATAATTGTGTATATATTTTTAATATGACATGTTATGTATATATTTACAACATTTGTTCCGCTTTTGTTTCATTTGATTTGGATATATACTTTGTAAATTAAGTAACATACAAAGTTGTAGATAGCAATTAATTTATACGTTTCTATAACCGTT
Organism: Allium cepa; assembly: GCA_030765085.1. Lineage (NCBI taxonomy): Eukaryota > Viridiplantae > Streptophyta > Magnoliopsida > Asparagales > Amaryllidaceae > Allium > Allium cepa. The sequence continues at coordinate 624,363,224 of CM060942.1, forward strand.
TTCTTATTTATTTCTATAGTGTTTATGTAAACAGTATGTATTTATTTAATTATTTATTTGTCTTATATTCTATTAAATATATAGGAAATGCATAAATGAAGATACGTTACCTATTTTTAATTAAAGGCATACGTTACGTTTTGATTTATTACCTCTTTATCTTTCCATCCATTGATTTCGTACCATAACTTCTCCTTGATAGCCGTGAGTTTTATTTTAAAATTCATGTGAGAAAGCATCTCATTATTTCATTTCTCTTGCCTTTTCTCAGATCTAAGAAAAAAGGTAATGGCTTCCTCTTATTTTTTTCTACTTTTTTCTTTCACTTTTCTATTGATTTTTCAATTATTTTTTCTTGTTTCTTCATGTATTTTGCTCGGCTATCACCTCGCCACCTCCTCCAACCACCGCACCACCTTCTTCCCACCACCATATAAGGCCTGACATCCCTCTCCTCTAACCTATATTGGCCGTGGCCATCCAATGGTGCAATCATCTCAAAAAGTTGCAAAATCCTTGAAAGTATGTCATAGCCAAACCTAGTTTGCACATACCCTTCATTTTCCACTTCGGCCTCCTCCTTAGCCATCACTGCTTACTTGTTCACCACCACTAGCCATCTCTCCAGCCACTACCTAACATGTACATGCCATGGCTGAACCTAGATGTGACCCTAGGCATGGCCTATGTTGAACAAAAGTTCCACTTTTGCCTTGTCTCCTTGCATTCCTCACATGTAACTCCCAAATCTCTTGTATTCTCTTGCTTGCCATGCCTATATGTACCAAGCCAGACCCATTCCCACCAATTAGACCATCATGGACAAGCTTAAAGCATATGTGTTCGAGCAAAAGTGTGAGAAAGTCAAGCAAAAAATTGATTTAAAAAGCTTGGTGATGTCCATTTGTTAATTCTATTTCCATTTGTTTAAATATAAACTTTGGTATTGTATCTATATTTATATATGGCTTTGTTTTTTTGTTGAATACAAGATTAACATCTTGGATCTCTCTCTCTCTCCCCCCACTCAAATAAAAAGTCATATCATGCTTTCTGGAATTCGTTTGCGTGTTTTGATTTGCTAACTCCAGCATAAAAGGTTAGTTTTCACTCATGACATCTGTACTTATATAATTAGTGAAGTGAAAACAAGTGAATGTGTAGAATTGTTATATCATGTTATACCTTCCTGTAATGTTAATTATATGATGTTAGACCCTGTTATAAACTTGTCTCATCATCTGTTATGTTTTACTCTGTTATATTGTGTATTTATTTCTGTTTCTCACACTGCAAGTTCCCTGTAGAATAGAATCACTATGGGTTGAAATGACACATATCTGAATGGACTTTAGAATAGGAAAAATCATTACGGGCCGAAATGATAGGCCTGGGTAATTTTTATTTATTTGTATTTGTCTTGAGATTGCGGGTTTGAATTAATCAAAACCCAGAAATTTTACTGATTATGGATTTAAATGATAATTTCCATATCACTTGATTTAGGTGTGAAATATTATCTGAACCCGTGGTTGATTTCAAAAATATGATTTCTTATAAAAATTCATGTATTGTAAATGAAAGAAGAAAAAAATATATGAAATTTGACATATATTGGATTTAAAATGGTTAAGTAGTGATTTTCTAAAAGGTTAAATGGTATAAGTTAATAGATGGTTTGAGTTGTAGTGCGAAAGTTTGATTTAACTTAATAATGGGAATTTAAGTGAAAATGGAATTATAAGCTTAACTTGGTAATTAATATAATTTATGTATGAATTGGATAAATATAAAGTAAAAGAAAATATCAAGTTATTTGTAAAATAAAGTTATCAAAATAAATGAATAGTTAAATGGAAATATGGAATTTAACTTGACTTGGAATTGTGAGATTTGGTTTTAAAATGGAAATTTAGTTCAATGTATGAAATGGTAATTTGAAATTTAAGTGATAAATAATTTTTAAAAGGCAAAGAATGGGAAATTTGTACACTTGAATTTAATAAGTGAAATTATTGAAATTTGTTTGTGAAATTTAACTTATAAAAATCATAAGTTCAAGGGTATTTAAATGACCTTTTTTAAAGTGGAAATATGAAATTTTATAAGTTAAAATGGTTTAAATTGAAGTTTATTTGTGGTTGAAATTCTACTACAAATCTGGAAGCTAAATTTTTGGGAATTGAATATTTGATTTGAAGGAATAACGACTTCACTTTTTAATGGTTTAAATGAATGATTTTAATTTGGAATTATAAATCATTTTTAAATTTATAACCACGAGTACACTGCTATGTGTGTCATGTGATTTCCTTGTGATTGTTTGATGCACACCTTTGATTTTGAGAGTGTGGCTAGCGGTGAGCGGTCACTACAGCTCTATGCTACCCTGGTTACAATAACACTGTTATTTGCATTGTTTACTTCAATATGGATATTTCTAGGATAGTGTTTATTACTACTTAATTTGTGGTTTGACTGATCCTTAAAGGATGGATGATCCCAAGCATCCTTTAAGTTATTGTGCATTGCTATTACAATTCACTTAAGTTGGTTTACATTGTATAAGTATGTATGTCCTGACTCGAGTGTTTGTGTTTTACTTTACGCTGGGTTCAGCCTGAGAGCCACAGCTTTGGATTCACCTTCTGGAGCTAAAGATTTGTTGGAGCTTATCTGACTATCTATTCGTCTATTTCTAATCCAGTTATTTCCTATTCGGTATTGCTTCTGTATTAGTGATTCATATATCCAGACTTCTATTGTATCCATTATTAAACTATGATATTTTGTATATGTTTTGAGAGTATGTATATAGTAGCTTCATGAGCTACTATGGTATTTTATTTCCGCTGGGAGTTATTCTGATATTCTGTGTTTGATTTTATTTGCTCCAAGTTTTATTACAATCTGTTATTTTTAATTATTCAAGTCCGACATGTGTGGACTATTGTCGATTTGAATGGTCCAAAATAGTGGGTTGTTACAATTTGGTATCAAAGCTTTGGTTTCAGGCAAACCCAAGCCTGCGGAGCAAAAACTCATTAGAGATGGGGTAGAAATACCCTCGAATGAGTGAAATCAATCTTAGAATCATTTCTTTGTGAGAGAACGTATTTTCAAAGTATAAAATGATTTTTAAAGGATTTTCAAAGATTATATTAGTATAAAAAATTTCTTATTTTGAAATCAAGATTTTTCTGAACTTCATCCCTTCTGTATCCACCTTGTTAGAAATATCTTTGTTAGAATTCTTATCGATTAGGATTCCTTGAACTTAGGAATGCTTCCACTTGTTCTGAAATCTAGTCTTGTCTTTCCTATTTATATTCCTTTGATTTTGGAGCATTCCATAACTCCACTCGAATGATCTCTATAAAGATTGGTGATTCTGCAAATCTTTGGATGATTTGTAAAGGGGTGAAACTTCTTTACAATTCGCATTGATTCACCGGAGATTTCTGTATCCTCGGTTTACGATGCTATATATCTCCTGCTCTACCTCAATTCTATCTTTGGCGATCGAATGTCGATTTGCCTTGGATTTCCACATTGATTATATTCCTGAAGTCACGGTTGACCATTAAGGTCGGCTGCGATTTATATAGGCTTATCCATCTTCTATTTGGTAATTAAATTATCTCATCTTCGTTCGAGCTTATCTTCGAACCAGAATTCTATTTGATTAGAGTTCCTCTAAATTTGAATCTCTGTTTGTTTGAAATCCATCCTTGAATCATCCCTTGGAAAATTTGTGGTTGATTGTATTTTTGAAATTGTGTACAGATCGAAGCTATTATTTTTATAAGGATGACCATATTTATATAAAAGTGAAATGTTTTCGATAAGAATTATATACTTTTTAAAATGAAAATTTGAAGCTTTGAAAGGATTTGAAATTTTTGATTTTAATGGAATGGTTTTGAAATTGAAATTTGAGTGATTGAACTCCGGCATTTTTAAATTGGTTTAAGGTTTTGAAATATATAATAATACGATTTGAAAGTATTTTTCCAAATAAGAAATGTTTTAAATGATTTCAATGAGTTTCAAATGATTTCGAAGAAATTTCCAAAGAAGTTTTCGAGAAAATAATAGTCCAAAACTCACTTATGTCGCTGGAAAATAACTTTGGTGATGAATGCATGCATCATCGACATTGGTTTTCGAGTTTCTGAGGGGGGAGAGGCCACTCTAATAGCTTTGCTATGCGAGTGATTTTATGAAACAAATTTTGATTTCAAATTCCGTAGTATGATTTGATATTCGAAAGATATATGTGTATATTTGAACCGTTGGAAATGAGCCGGTGTTCAGTTCTTGAGTTTTGGATTTGATTTGATATAGTCTTATCTTTTGGAATTGATTTACTGATTTGTTGGTGATTTCCAATTCGTGGACTGAAAATATGATTTCTTCGACTATTTTGAAGGTTCGAGCACTTCCAAATCAAGGGTAACTTTTCAAAGCTAAGTAATTTTGAGAAATATAAATATTTGATAAAGTATATGAGTTTAGTTTGCATGTTTAAACTATGAAGTAATATGATCTGTATAAGTTTGAAACTTTTTTGTTGAGTAAAATAAATAAGACTATTTTGAATTATACTCATATAGAATTTAGTTTTGAAATGTTTTGAATAAATTTTAGTTTTAAATGTTTTACTTAAACTATAGAATGATAATTTTCAAAGGGTAAATTGGATCTTTCTAATAGAAATAAATAGTTCAAGGGTTTTAAAGGGATGGGTTTAAACTTAGTAACCATTTTAGGTATAATTGATTTTGAGAAAATATTTTGTTTCGAAAATAGATTGGAATTTAAAACCCAGTATTTATATGATGATTTTTGGAAATGAATTTGTTTGAAGAAATTATGTTGAGTTGGAAATTTGGATTACTTTCTAAACCTTTTGGAAACTTTGAAACTGAAGATATTTAATTTGGAAAAAATGATTTGGTGAAATCGTATATAGTTTTTGAAAACTATATGGATTTTGAAACAAATTGAAATTTGAGAACCTTATTTTACTAAATACTTTGATTTGGAAGTTGTCGAACTTATATAAATTTTATTTGTATAAGTATGAAGTTGATTCGAAAACTATTGATTTGAAAGATACTCAATTTGGAAAGAGAAATCTTATATAATCGAAGTCTATATAAGTATGATTTGATATACTACTGATTTTGGAAAGTATTCGGTTGGAAAACGGAATCTTATATATAATGGACTTTATATAAGTATGATATTTGAAAGTGATTCGAAAAGGTACTATGGGATATATATTTTCGAAGTAAAGATATAGAAAGTGCCTTCTGCTTGATATCCGCTCTGTGGCCACATTGCGGATTCATTCTATTATTATTCTCTCTGATTTTGGATTTTCGGATGTGATACTCGAGTGTCCTACCGTGGCGTAACCCATGGTTTTTTTTCCAAGGATGACTACATAGCGTAATTCACCTGGTTGAGATGGCCTAGGGGTACGGATTGTTTCCTGGGGGATCCAGGCGTAATCATTGTGTATCATGTGATCTATGTAGGTTGCATTAGTAGCGAAATCCGCCTGGCTGAGATGGCCTAGGGGTACAGATTGTTTCCTGGGGGATCTAAGCGTAACTATTGTATATCCTGCGGTCTACTAGTCCTCATGGCGTAATTCGCAGGGCTGAGAAAGCTTACGGATATGGATTGTTTCCTGGGGATCCAAGCATAACCATTGTGTATCTGCGATCCATGGTTAGACAAAGGTTTTGGTTGTTTTGTTTGGACTGTACTTTCCATATCTGTTTTTAAAGGTTTTTCCTGTATTTTTACTGGATGTTGAAATGTAACGACCCAGAAATTTCGATCCCGAAAATTACAGATAGTTAGAAAAGAAAAGAAAGAGAAAGAAGAAGAAACAGGAACAAGACACAGAAAGCCTCACATTCACAGCGGATCAAAAAATAATATTGTAAAGCCCCACCCCGAGACCAACCTTAGTAAAGAGAATTAAAAGTAATTCCGTCTATTAAAGCGGAGAATAGGGTTGGTTAAGGGTGACCATCTATAATTATGTCTTAAACATCTATTGAATACGTCGATAAATGCAATATAACTTTTTTTTCAACTCAAGTGGATCGACATACCTAGTAAATACTTAATCCAAAACTATAGGTGGTTAACGGATCTATTAGAACAAAATACAATAACTGAATGTAAATTACATTACAGAATAGTAACCAACATCATATATATACATATACACTGATACATGTTTAGTACAATACAATATGAATACAATAAAGGTGGTACTCGACCACACCATAAATATCGAATCAAATATAACTACATCAGAGTATGCGAAATAACAAAAACTACTCAAGAGAAAGAAGAGCTGATATCCAACATTAACTTCAAGCTAAGTCCAATAGATAATAACTGAAACAACTCGGTCTGACCCGAGTGAAAACACACGGGTCAGGCTAGCTAAAATTATCAGTTAAAAAGAATAATCGATAAGGATAATTAGGTGAAAGCTATACTATCCTTTTTCATAAAGGATGCCATGCCCTAAACAGGTTTCAACATCATATGAAAGGACAACATCTCTTCTTGGCAAGTAGGAGAGATAATGATGATAAAGTCATACTTAAGTGGCGTAACAGACACTTAAGCAAATGGATCATCGGCGAACAAAATTTTAAAGATAAGATTCAATAAACATCGCTTTCGCCTCGTATCAACGGCGGTATAAAAGAATATGGATAATGACTTAAAATGAATCAACTATCTTCTTAGAAGTGGTTGTCACAATAACAATACATCAAAGGTACATATCCTTCATACATAGAATAAAACGCATATGGATGTACCTCATCTCATTGGCGCATCCCAAGGATCATTCATGGAAATATAAAACCCAATTATAAAAGAAGCATCATACTTATTTATACCTAATCTCAACGGTATGAATATAGATACGTCTCAAATCCATCACTAAGACTTATTATCAAAAAAAATCTCATAATCATTTACACCTCATCTCATCGGTATAAATATAAATACATCTCAAATCCACTATTAAAACTCCTTATAAAAGAATTTCCATAATTTATACCTCATCTCATTGATATTAATATAGAATGCCTCAAATCCATCTTAATAGAACCCGGAAAGAGTTCAAAACATCATATTCGAAATCACCATAAAACCATGTATATAAATAAGCCCTTTTCTAACATAAGGCTAAAATAAAGCATCATCGTCAAAACAGTGAAAACGAAACATCTAAACTTCATGGAAAACAGCACGTGCTTTACATCTTGACTAGTACTAGTAATTTGGTACCGTACATCGTGATGACTTGGGGTCACATAACATCATAACATCGTGATTGACTAGTCGGAACATCTTGATGACACCCAGTCACAAATCCGAGTAAAAACATCGTGGTGATTGGAGTTGGGTAATAACATCGTGAACATCGTGGTGACTCCAATCGTACTCGGTCTAGTACTAGTAACATCTTGAATGTGTCTCAACTATTCGAATAGGAACCCAAAAAGTGAGAACGTGTATCCCATACTATACATTCTCCCCTAATGTTTTACCAATCGTTAGTTGGTTCCACATTAGAAAACATCATAAAACATCAGAACCATCATAAAACTCACTCTGCCTCGTCTCATCGGCGAGTTAATATAATACCATACTCATCTCTTCTCATCAACGAGTAACGGTTCCATCGTGACTTGTCTCATTTCATCAACAAGTAAAAATCATCATAACTATCTTAACTTCATAAATCATCATAAACGTCTTAACTTCATGAATACTTCATAAATAGACTTACCTCGTCTCATCGGTAAGTAAAACAACATCATGACGATTATTTCTAATCATAATTCTCCAAAAGAAAAAATTTCGTCTTTGTCGCCTCATCTCATCAGCGATTGTAAAAACATCAAGATTGGTTCGTCATCGAACGTACTCAAAAAGTGTAATTCTCCAACCAATAATATTCGTTAAAATTTGGCAACTTCTAAATCACCTCAAAATAATAATTCAAATTAGTTTCGGTCGTATAAGTCCGATATTAAGCGATAAAGCAAGAACACATGTCCCACACCGTATATCCTTACTAAATCGTTTGATTCTCATTCTTATACGTCCAAAGGGAAAAAAATAGTTTATGATCTTTGTGCAATAATTTATTAAGGAAACTGGGTTTTTTTTAAATAAATTTTTAGAAACCCAAAAAAATCATTTTATTAAAATTCTACTTTTTACATAAAATAAATATAGTATATATGCTTTTATTATATAGAAATACTCTTAAAAATATTTAAAATAAAATATTTAACACCATAACTACCAAGCCAGATCATGCATATACGTGTTCATGGATGCAAAACAATTTTCAAGTGGTTTGAAAACAATAAGTGCGCTAACAACATGGAACAAAACACAGGACAGCGGAAAAAATCCGCTAGTTTGAACTAGCAAACATTAAAAAAGTTTGATACACTCTGAATGAAAGTTGTTGCATATAATTCGTGCTTTCCAGAATGACCAAGATCATCGAATTTGGATCAACGGTTCAAAAGTTATGACTATTTTACTAAAAACATCAAACTTAGCCCTGAACTTATGCATTTACAAGACAGTGATAAACAATTGCAAAAATAGCATCGATAACTTCAAAATCAGGCAAAATGAATAAAACAAAAGTCGTAGCTTAGTTTCAAAGCTTTCCACATTGACCAAGATCTTCGAATTTTGATCATTGGTTCAAAAGTTATGATCATTTTACTAAAAACATCAAACTTAGCCTGAACTTATGCATTTGCAGGACAACGACCAACAATTGCAATTTTAGCATTGAAAACATCGATATCAGGCAAAATGAATAAATCAAAAGTTGTAGCTTAGTTTCTAAGCTTTCCGGAACATTAAAAATTACCGAATTCCGATAAGAATTGTAAAAGTTAAGGATAAAACAATTCTGAGATTTGAATTTCACAACCTCTGTCATTTTGTCTCGGGACAACGATAAACAATCACAATTTTGGCCAAGATAACATCGAAATTTTGGAAAACTCAAAACATAAAAGTTTTAGAACAAAGTCTAAGCTTTCTGGAACATTTAAATTTATCGAAATCGGTTGAGGAACGAAGACGTTATGGCCAATTTAGTTTCAGCTAAGCACAGAGCTAATATTGGTTTTGCTCTCGGGATTACAGTATAAAAATTCAATTTTGACATAACTAACAACCAAATTACAGAAAACACAAAACATAAAAGTTGTAGCATATGAAATATGCTTTCCGGAACATCTAAAATATTCAAAATTGGATCAAAAACGGGAAAGTTATGGCTAATTTACTTTCAGCTTCAGTAATTCACTGATTATGACATATTGATCATATAAAAAGCTAAGGTTTGTGAGTTTTACACTCACCTTGCCTTCATGAAGATTAAACTACGATTTAGATGCAAAATATTGAAGCTTTGAAGGAGAATTGACCATTAAAACCTGTAAAATCTCAAAAAGCAGACATGCAAACAAAGATAGAGAAGGAATTAATTTATTTACATTTCAAACTTGATTTTTGATGGAGAAAAAGGTTTTAGAATATAGATTACCTGAGTTTAGAACTTAGATTTGCATTTTTAATCATCAATTTCCCAATATATTTGAATTATTAGGGCATGAAATAAGAAAGGAAGAAGGCTGCCATTTTCTTACTTCTGAAATTTTACAGAGAGGAATGGAAGTAAACGTACAAGAGCTTCTCTTTCTTTCTCATTCTTAAATGAATAGGCTAAGTGATAGGATTGGTTAATGGACTTAAGCCCAACAAAAGAAAATAGCTTTTAGTTAATAATTTAATCACTCAACATATTAACAATATATGTTAACAAATGTACTCAACATTACTTCAAGTTTCTTTCTTTTAAAAAAAATTATGAAACATTATACTCATGATGATTAAGATGTTTTGCACTTAAATAAAATATTATTTATATTATTAAAACATTTTGTTATCATATTTCTCTATTTCAAAGTAAATGGAAATTTACATTTTTAATTATAAAACCCATTATAATTAACATTAAAAATTACACAAAAATCACATTCTTGTGTAATTAAATTCTACCAATCATTTCAAACTTAATTTTATACTCGAATTATACTTTTAAACTTAATTCCATCATTATATTCAATATATCTCATTTTAAAATTAATTATTTCTTTTAAAGATTATTAAAAGAAGTAAGTAGCAATAATTAACATAAAAATTGCATTATCTCTAAATTAAACTTGTTTCCTCAATCTTTTAACTCAAATCATCTTAATAAAGTTTTCAAAATCCTATTTTCTCATTTTATCCTCAAATATATTGTTTATTCCCAATAAATAATTTAAATTCCTCTTTAATTATTAATTTACACTATTAAATTATAATTGTCGTTATAATTTAATATTTTCAGGTAATCGCTAAAACCAGGGTTGTTACAGACTCCTCCCCTTGCAAAAATTGCGTCCCCGCAATTTTCTAGAAAAAGAGCTGTAAAAACATAAAAGATACAATCATCGAAGGATAAAGACAAGCTCAAATTCCAAACCATTCATACTCTCAATATAGAACGGTAGAAAGAAATAAGGAAAAACTCACTTGGTTAATCCAATGGCCCATCAAATGCTAATATGTTAATTAGCAGACCATCGAATTTTCCAAGTAACTCGAAAGAATTTCAAAGATATCCCGTCTTCGAATCAAAACTCAATAAGATGCTCAACAATTAATCAATCGAAAATGATTAATTTCACAAAACTCTATGAATAGAGTGTGGATCAAACTCACTTAAATCCGAACTCTAAGCAATAAAAATGATCATCAACATAATTTTCCACATAATAATACGGAAAGAGCATCCTCACAGCAAGGATAGACTTAATAGACAAGATAGATAAATCACACAAAATGGCTTCTCACGAGCCACCAAATCAAATGACCACGAAAATGCACGTCATCATCAATAGCACAAGAATAGAGTGAACTCAAGAACAAGAATATAAGCTCAAATTACTTTTCAATCCAAGATATTTAGATTTTTTTTTCTCAACATCTTTTAAATTTTAAATCTCAATTTTCAACATTTGAAAATTTTCAAACTCTTTACTATATTACTTAGTAAATAATTAGAAACTCAAATTAAAAGTCCAAAATTTCTTCTCTTACTTCAAAATTAATTTCCAAAGAATTTGTAAATCCATAATAATATTCTTCAAAATAAATTAAGGGTTTAAATTATCTTTACTCTTTTTATTAAACCACGTAAAAAGCTTAAAACAATCTTCAAATCCTCTTATAACTCTTCTCTTTAAACATCCAATTTAAAATATAAATTCTAAAATCTCAAAATGTACTTTCAATAAAGTATAGCTCAATAATTTTCTCACATATTCTCATCTTTATAATTTCAAATAAATATATAAATAAATGGCATTGCCTCGCCATTGAATCTCTAATAAATTGATATGTCTGTTGGCTGCAGAGTCAATCAAACCATCAAAACTGCCTCGCCACTCTGATACTCATCTCTAAAATCAATGGCTGCAATTACCATTCAAAAATAAATTTAATATTTAATCTCAAATATTATTTTCAAAATCTCAATTTTTAAAACACAAACCATTGTGTCTGATTGCCTTATCTTAGCACTTAGGAGATTCCTATCGATAATGTTGATCAGGCGTATCGACTTTAACTCTTAACTACTCGATGGACAACCCAACACTCTCAAATTATTTCCATAAAAGAAATACAACTCATGTAAATATTTTCTCAAAATATTCTTTGATTTTTTTTAATCTCAAAACTCCAATTTCTCTTTTTAAAACTCATATATATAGCTTCAAAAACTCAAACCAAAGAACATTGAGAGAATGCATAGAGATATTCCTAGAATACGCGATTCACAAAATCAACAGAAGGAGATGGAGTGTTCGTCAACTCCTACAAGACGACGAGCCACTCTCGGAAATAATCAAGACAAAAGATATGCAAGATATTCTTCTCGAAGGAGAAGAAGCACACAAACAACAAGTCATTACTTCAAACAAAGTAATGCTACAAAGGATAACACCGATTGAGTATCCGAAAAGGATAACTCAAAGAAACTGAATGATAAACTCAATCAAACTTGAACAATCTAGAAACTCAGCTCATTCTTTAGTGGATGTCCTTGTAGAAGGATAACCGAAGAGCTAGGAGCCAGGAATAAGATTACCTCAACACTCGATTGCCCGATTGGATGTCAAATCCAAACGGACTCACAAAACTCAACAAAGTCACCTTGACCGGAATTCTAGATATATCATCAACATCTCGATACTAAAGAGTGAATACAAAAACTTTGGAATCATCATTAACATTCCAAAGTGATAGAAATAATAACCCAATCAAATTAGGATGCCTAAATAAATATAGGATCCTATAACACAAAGGATTGGACATAGCCTCATATAAGCCAATCCAACTCAAATCGAATACATCTCAAGATAGCAAGTAATAAACAATTACTCATAAAAGCAACATCAAATAGAAATCTTAGAATGCTCACAACAAGCCAATCGTTGTGGATCCCTTTGATAGGATTCACAAACTCTCAAAGGAATGCAACAAGAATACTCAAAGAAATCAATCAGCTCCATCAATATGAACTCACTCATATCAACAAAAATAAGAATAGAATAATCCCAAATAAGATTTTATATAAGATAAGATGACATCAAACTCTATTATGGAATACTACCGAATACAATATATCTATATTCCTAGACATATTCAATCTCAACAATCCTAAAACTCAAAAAAGAATCAAGGCTCGATTTGAAAGCAAGCTCAAATAAAGAACAATGATTCACTCATATTGTACTTCGATGTATCATGATATACGTACTATTCTGTGTTTATTCTACTTTGTTCTGACCACAGCTTTGATACCAAGCTGTAACGCCCCACCCCGAGACCAACCTTAGTAAAGAGAATTAAAAGTAATTCCGTCTACTAAAGCGGAGAATAGGGTTGGTTAAGGGAAACCATCTATAATTTTGTCTTAAACATCTATTGAATACGTCGATAAATGCAATATAACTTTTTTTTCAACTCAAGTGGATCCACATACCCAGTAAATGCTTAATCCAAAACTATAGGTGGTTAACGGATCTATCAGAACAAAATACAATAACTGAATGTAAATCACATTACAGAATAGTAACCAACATCATATATATACATACACACTGATACATGTTTAGTACAATACAATATGAATACAATAAAGGTGGTACACGACCACACCATAAATATCGAATCAAATATAACTACATCAGAGTACGCGAAATAACAAAAACTACTCAAGAGAAAGAAAAGCTGATGTCCAACATTAACTTCAAGCTAAGTCCAATAGATGATACATGAAACAACTCGGTCTGACCCGAGTGAAAACACACGGGTCAGGCTAGCTAAAATTATCGGTTAAACAGAATAATCAATAAGGATAATTAGGTGAAAGCTATGGTATCCTTTTTCATAAAGGATGCCATGCCCTAAACAGGTTTCAACATCATATGAAAGGACAACATCTGTTCTTGGCAAGTAGGAGAGATAATGATGATAAAGTCACACTTAAGTGGCGTAACAGACACTTAAGCAAATGGATCATCGGCAAACAAAATTTTAAAGATAAGATTCAATAAACATCGCTTTCGCCTCGTATCAACGGCGGTATAAAAGAATATGGACAATGACTTAAAATGAATCAACTATCTTCTTAGAAGTGGTTGTCAAAATAACAATACATCAAAGGTACATATCCTTCATACATAGAATAAAACGCATATGGATGTACCTCATCTTATTGGCACATCTCAAGGATCATTCATGGAAATATAAAACCCAATTATAAAAGAAGCATCATACTTATTTATACCTAATCTCATCGGTATGAATATAGATACGTCTCAAATCCATCACTAAGACTTATTGTCAAAAAAAAATCTCATAATCATTTACACCTCATCTCATCGGTATAAATGTAAATACATCTCAAATCCACTATTAAAACTCCTTATAAAAGAATTTCCATAATTTATACCTCATCTCATTGATATAAATATAGAATGCCTCAAATCCATCTTAATAGAACCCGGAAAGAGTTCAAAACATCATATTCGAAATCACCATAAAACCAGGTATATAAATAAGCCCTTTTCTTACATAAGGCTATAATAAAGCATCATCGTCAAAACAGTGAAAACGAAACATCTAAACTTCATGGAAAACAGCACATGCTTTACATCTTGACTAGTACTAGTAATTTGGTACCATACATCGTGATGATTTGGGGTCACATAACATCATAACATCGTGATTGACTAGTCGGAACATCTTGATGACACCCAGTCACAAATCCGAGTAAAAACATCGTGGTGATTGGAGTTGGGTAATAACATCGTGAACATCGTGGTGACTCCAATCGTACTCGGTCTAGTACTAGTAACATCTTGAATGTGTCTCAACTATTCGAATAGGAACCCAAAAAGTGAGAACGTATATCCCATACTATACGTTCTCCTCTAATGTTTTACCAATCGTTAGTTGGTTCCACATTAGAAAACATCATAAAACATCAGAACCATCATAAAACTCACTCTGCCTCATCTCATCGACGAACTAATATAATACCATACTCATCTCTTCTCATCAACGAGTAGCGGTTCCATCGTGACTTGTCTCATTTCATCGACATGTAAAAATCATCATAACTATCTTAACTTCGTAAATCATCATAAACGTCTTAACTTCATGAATACTTCATAAATAGACTTACCTCGTCTCATCGGTAAGTAAGACAACATCATGACGGTTATTTCTAATCATAATTCTCCAAAAGAAAAAAATTCGTCTTTGTCGCCTCATCTCATCAGCGATTGTAAAAACATCAAGATTGGTTCGTTATCGAACGTACTCAAAAAGTGTAATTCTCCAACCAATAATATTCGTTAAAATTTGGCAACTTCTAAATCACCTCAAAATAATAATTCAAATTAGTTTTGGTCGTATAAGTCCGATATTAAGCGATAAAGCAAGAACACATGTCCCACACCGTATATCCTTACTAAATCGTTTAATTCTCATTCTTATACGTCCGAAAGGAAAAAAATAGTTTATGATCTTTGCGCAGTAATTTATTAAGGAAACCGGGATTTTTTTTTAAATAAATTTTTAGAAACCCAAAAAAATCATTTTATTAAAATTCTACTTTTTACATAAAATAAATATAGTATATATACTTTTATTATATAGAAATACTCTTAAAAATATTTAAAATAAAATATTTAACACCATAACTACCAAGCCAGATCATGCATATACGTGTTCATAGATGCAAAACAATTTTCAAGTGGTTTGCAAAAAATAAGTGCGCTAACAACATGGAACAAAACACAGGACAACGGATAAAATCCGCTAGTTTGAACTAGCAAACATTAAAAAAATTTGGTACACTTTGAATAAAAGTTGTTGTATATGATTCATGCTTTCCAGAATGACCAAGATCATCGAATTTGGATCAACGGTTCAAAAGTTATGACTATTTTACTAAAAACATCAAACTTAGCCCTGAACTTATGCATTTACAAGACAGTGATAAACAATTGCAAAAATAGCATAGATAACTTAAAAATCAGGCAAAATGAATAAAACCAAAGTCGTAGCTTAGTTTCTAATCTTTCCATATTGACCAATATCATCGAATTTCGATCATCATTTCAAAAGTTATGATCATTTTACTAAAAACATCAAACTTAGCCTGAACTTTTGCATTTGCAGGACAACGACCAACAATTGCAATTTTAGCATTAAAGACGTCGAAATCAGGCAAAATGAATAAAGCAAAAGTTGTATCTTAGTTTATAAGCTTTCCGGAACATTAAAAATTATTGAATTCCGATAAGAATTGTAAAAGTTATGGATAAAACAATTCTGAGATTTGAATTTCACAACCTCTGTCATTTTGTCTCGGGACAGCGATAAACAATCACAATTTTGGCCATGATAACATCGAAATTTTGGAAAACTCAAAACATAAAAGTTTTAGAAAAAAAGTCTAAGCTTTCTGGAAAATCTAAATTTATGAAATCGGTTGAGGAACGAAGAAGTTATGGCCAATTTAGTTTCAACCCTAAGCACAGAGCTAATATTGGTTTTGCTCTCGGGATTACAGTATAAAAATTCTATTTTGACATATCTAACATCCAAATTAAAGAAAACACAAAACATAAAAGTTGTAGCACATGATATAAGCTTTCTGGAACATCTAAAATATTCAAAATTGGATCAAAAATGAGAAAGTTATGGCTAATTTACTTTCAGCTTCAGTAATTCACTGATTATGACATATTGATCATATAAAAAGCTAGGGTTGTGAGTTTTACACTCACCTTGCCTTCATGAAGATTAAACTACGATTTAGATGCAAAGGATTGAAGCTTTGAAGGAGAATTGACCATTAAAACCTGTAAAATCTCAAAAAGGAGACACGCAAACAAAGATAGAGAAGGAATTAATTTATTTACATTTCAAACTTGATTTTTGATGGAGAAAAAGGTTTTAGAATATAGATTACCTGAGTTTAGAACATAGATTTGCATTTTTAATCATCAATTTCCCAATTTATTTGAATTATTAGGGCATGGAATAAGAAAGGAAGAAGGCTGCCATTTTCTTACTTCTGAAATTTTACAGAGAGGAATGGAAGTAAACGTACAAGAGCTTCTCTTTCTTTCTCATTCTTAGATGAATAGGCTAAGTGATAGAATTGGTTAATGGACTTAAGCCCAACAAAAGAAAATAGCTTTTAGTTAATAATTTAACACTCAACATATTAACAATATATGTTAACAAATGTACTCAACATTACTTCAAGTTTCTCTCTTTTAAAAAAAAATTATGAAACATTATACTCATGATAATTAATATGTTTTGCACTTAAATAAAATATTATTTATATTATTAAAACATTTTGTTATCATATTCTCTATTTCAAAGTAAATGGAAATTCACATTTTTAATTACAAAACCCGTTATAATTAACATTAAAAATTACACAAAAATCACATTCTTGTGTAATTAAATTCTACCAATCATTTCAAACTTAATTTTATACTCAAATTATACTTTTAAACTCAATTCCATCATTATATTCAATATATCTCATTTTAAAATTAATTATTTCTTTTAAAGATCATTAAAAGAAGTAAGTAGCAATAATTAACATAAAAATTGCATTATCTCTAAATTAAACTCATTTCCTCAATCTTTTAACTCACATCATCTTAATAAAGTTTTCAAAATTCTATTTTCTCATTTTATCCTCAAATATATTGTTTATTCCCAATAAATAATTTGAATTCCTCTTTAATTATTAATTTACACTATTAAATTATAATTGTCGTTATAATTTAATATTTTCAAGTAATCGCTAAAACCAGGGTTGTTACAAATATCACATAAATAATAGTTATACAAAGAAAACTGTAGTTATCAAATTACACTTTAATATATATATATATATATATATATATATATATATCAGAATTACAACATATTTACAATCACAGTACAGATAAATCAATCTGTTTCAGATACTACAATATATCACATCAGAAGCTCTCCATACATTCCTGCTCTCCAGCTCGCCTCCTGAGCTCCAGAACGTTCTTACGTGAAAATATGTAATACTCGGTCTGACCCGAGCATTACATCAAAGTAACACCCGTGTCAGGCTGGAAACCAGCATGAGTAAACCCATATAATTTGAAATTACCAAGTTCAAACCATAAAAGAAACCCGGGTAACTCGTATCAATTTACAGATTTACAATTTGTTATAGACATCACTTATCACGCACATCAATTTCTAAGTACCAAAACTTAGATTAGATGGTCCAATTTACTTAAATCATTCCATACCAGCCTATTAATTTCACATATTAATCTTTATATAAGAAAATAGTAGTGGTTTTCGGGTATTAACTAATACCCGACTCCAATTTTCTCCGAGTCCAATGTCATCTTAAATCAAGTTATTCAAATTATTACAATTCAAATTTTTAAATACAGGGTGTCACGATAATTCATTACCAATATATAACACATTATCACAATTTAAATCAAACTTACCATCTCACAAAGCGTCATGAATCACATATTAGGGATAATTATTAATCCAAGGCTTCCAATATTATTCTATCATCCATACACAAGGTTAATTAGCCATACCCTTCTAATATATTAAATTAATTACTTCTGTTAAGTAACTATCCTTTAATTTACTTTCATTAGTTAATTACTCTCTTGATTAATTATCTCAACAAGTAATTAATCACATCATTAATTAACCTTAACCCTTTAACTAATTAATTACTCTTTAAATTAATTAATTAACACTTAAATCAATTATATTAAATTATCCCTTCTAACACAATTAAAAATTAATTTTAACATAATTACATTCATTAATCAACCTTGATTAATCACATTAGTATTTAACTACCCTTACTTTATCAATTAAACCAATCTCTTGATTAATTACATTATTTTATCCTTTTAATTACACTGAGTAATAATCACTTAATTACTTCCCTTACGTAATCACACTTCATTTATCACATTAAATAATTATAATTAATCCCATCATTGAGTAATCCTCTCTAATTAATTAGCTTAATTAATTAATTAAAGTTAACCTCATTAACTTAATTAATTACACCGAGAATTTAATTCCTTTAATTATTTCATTTAGTAATTACCTTTAATAATCTTCTTATCATTAAGTAATTAACCTCTTAATTACCTATACTTAATTATTTCTTAACTAATTAATCCTTGATTAATTAATTTTTAATGAATGATCATTAATTAATTTCACAAATCAATTTATTTTAATTTAATTATCTAAGAAAAAATACCTTAGTTAATTAAGTAATTATACTTTAATTACTTTAGTTAATAAAACATAATTTAATTAAAATAAATCATTTATCACATAACTCTTAACTTCCATTTGAACATATCTATATATTTATAACTAACTACAAATTTACTCTAATGTAATATTTGTATAAATCAATCTATTTTTTAAAACAACATTTAAACCTTTTTTTAAAACATCAATTCTAACTTTAAACATTTTACACTTCTTTTCAAAAATCAGTCAAACTTTGCTAAAAATTAAGTTTGACTCCTTCTTTTTTTCAAATTTTGAAAATTGCTTTAGATTAAATCTGGTTATGCTTAACAAAAACTGGGAAATAACATTGTTTCCGAGAATTCATCAAAACTCCCGAGTCATACTCGAGTCCATGCTCGTGTAAACTCGATGCACATCAAACAAACTTCCATCATCGCAATACTTCGAGCTGAACACGCGAAAAACTCAAGAAAACTCTGGCCACCATTTTCTTTCCCAAGCACAACCCATAAGCACACGAAATCCGCTGTGCATGTACACGATCGGAAAGTTCAGCATCGATCAACTCTCGGTCTTGCATCAACCCACGATCAACCTCGTCAACCATCACGACCAAGCAGAACATCGAAAAACGCAAGCAAACTCAAATCGAATGATCAGGTCGAAACCTGAGTTTCGACCATCACCAGAAATTCTAATTTGCCGATGACCCCACAATCGATGATTCCGACCCACATCACCAGAGCATCGCCACGACCTGCTGCATTAATCCCACACCACGCGGCCTGACTCGATGTGCCATAGTCGCCAAACCACCTCGACAAAGCCGACCTCCAAAAATCTTGCACTAAACCCTACCCTAACCAAAATCGATCGTCTCAGCCCTTAGAAAAATACAACCCTATTTTTCCACCACTCTACCATACTCCACCTTCCTTCATGCCAAAGCTTGATGCTTCAGTCGACACCATTCAGTGAGGGTAGCCGAAATACCCAAAATTGCTCATCATCAAAGATCTACTAAATTTCCAAACGAAAAATTACCAATTACATTTTAAAAATCATGATTCATTAGCACAAATCAGATTATATAATTCAAAGATGAAGTTGTTGATATTGTATTTTAACACAAACTTGATTTTTCTGAAATCCCATAATTTACAGTCTTTTTACTAAATGTAATTACCTTAAATTATTTTTAAAAATGAGATCATACTATTATTCACATTTTCCTTTCAGAATTCAAAGTCAAATTTTAATTTTTTTTGAAAGATAGGAAATATTTGATGATGATGAGTCTTTATCAATAAAAGATCACAAAATACACAATATTCCAGAAATAAATAAGCAATATAATACTCATATGCATAAATTTATATTCAAATTCAAGCAACATTATATATACCGTGCATGCAACAGATTTCATCTTAGATCCCTATACTATTTTAAGTAAAAAAGTTCACTCACCATTTTTGCAAAATAGAGGTAAGCCTTTAGATCTGGAACTGCTATTATTTCAATCTGGAAGCTTCTTTAAATCCTTAGTGCTTGAGAAAAAATTGACTTAGGATAATCTTGTTTTAGCTTTAGGCTTGGAATTGTTTTGAATTTCATCTTCCCTTGGTTTGTTTCCTTACAGATTGGTTTGTTTCTCCTCTTCTTTTTCTCCTGGTTTCTTTGAAAGGGGAAAGAAGAAAATGGAATCCTGGTTCTTTTCCAGCCTATGTTACTTTAGAAAAAAAAATTAGTGACAAATGTATTTTACATGAGTCCATTTAACAAATGTCCAAATCTTGACTTATGTTTGTTTTTCTTTTCTTTACAAATTAGCTATATAAGTATTTATATTAATATGTTATGTTTATATTAATTTATTTAAGATTTAAACTCATATACATATTTATAAACCTTATTCATGTGTTATTTAAAGAAAGAATTTTAAAAGCAAAGGAATGATCGAAAATTTAAATCTTATTTTAGCTTAAGCTAATATATATATATATATATATATATTGATTTGAAAATAAAGAATAAATTTTAACTAGTTTTGAAAATTATTAACTTGAATTTTTAAAACAAATTTTCCAATTACAAAATATACATATATATTAAGATCAGGCAATATATCTTTTATTAAATTTAAAACCAAAGACTTCCTCTAATTATCAAAGTTTCAAACTCATACAGATATCAGAATTTGATCTGTTCAACTGAATAAAACCAGTCAATTATTCAATTATCAGATATCAAAAACCCGGGTTATCACATTCCTTCCCTTTAGAATCTTCTCGTCCTCGAAAAGAAACGAAGCCAGAATTTATTCAATAAACTAAAATCAAATAAAATATTCTTTAATCATTTTTAAAACACTTTAAAATCTATATAATATTACAAAATAGTTTTTATATAAAAAATACTTTTTATAACTCGATGTCTCAACCAGTCCATCCTTATTCTCATAGAAATTCGGTCATACGTTAATCAGGCGTAAGACTGAAAATCTACAAGTGCTTGGTAGACCCGTTTTCAACATCCAGTAAAAATACTTTGAAAAATAATTTCATTGAAAATATAGAAAACATTTTTGAAAATAGAGAGAATATCTTTGGTGAGAATGCTCTGGAAATCATCACCACCATCCATGGTCGCAGTTACATTCTAGGGTTACGTTGCCATCATAGCAAAAGTCCATGTAACTGTAGGCTCTCCGTGGCCTCTCGATTATGCCATGGAACCCACGACAGATCGCAGTTACTTTCCATGGTTTCGTTGCCATCACAGCAAAAGTCCATGTAACTGCAGGCTCTCTACGTCCTCTAATTTTCGCTGTCAAAATGAAACTTCTCCACTCCTACATAGGTCGCAGTCTACCGATATAAAATCAAACGCAGACTGTTGCTCTCAGCGGCACACACGACTTTCGCTATTTTATGCCATAGGTCGCCGTCTACCGATATAAAATCAAACGCAGACTGTTGGCTCTCAGCGGCATACACGACTTTCGCTATGGTATACTCTACTCATAATCCCCAAGAACTAGTTTTGTCCGGACTCCTCACAGGATTAACTTTAGAACCCCCTTAGGGCTCAAGGCAACACCACCCGGTGGCACTCCTGAGAAGTTCATTTTAAGGGAGCGCTTTTTTCCCCAGAGCCATCATCAAAACACTTTATACTATACACATATAGTATCATTCATATCATACACCTAGTATGATCTCATACAAAGCTTCTTTACACAAAATCAATTATCCTTAAATCGATAATTTTCAAACTAGGCTTTCCAAATTCAATATTGAGTTTACCCAAAAATCAAAAGCCTTTCCAAATCCATAGGTTTCCAAAATCCTCATAAGATCTTATATATATATATATATATATATAATCTTTTAAAACTTTGGATCATTTCAAACTTGAATAAAACTCCTTTTATACTTCAAACATTTCCAAAATCCCTTTTCTTCTGGCAAAAGATTCAACAAGGGGAGTTTTGTTTTATAGAACAAAGATATTTAACATTGTTTACTCAAAATCAAATATTCAAATTTGATTACTCCTTTCAATATCCTTTTTATTCAAATCCGTACGATGTACACATATCATCTGTACGCTATACTAATCTGATCGCTCACTCGATCGCATAATTTCACTTCCGAACTAGTATCGTCCACCCGACTTCCTAGTGCGGACACAGATCTGGTTTCTTGATCAGAAACCGTCATTCTCCTTGCATAGTCATAGCTATGATAGAGAATATCCAGAACCAATCAACAATCCATATCCAGGTTTGCCTTCAAAAATCAAGTGGAAAATTCCAACTCGGATCGATATAACTATCTCGAAATTCTGTGCTCGAATCTGGATCAAATCACTATGAGAATAGAATAATATACGTACATCCTACGTATTTATCCTTATTGGTTATTAGCCAAATCAATTCCATCTCTATTCACATTCACTTTGATTTTCATTCACTTACTCATAATTGCTTCGATCCATTTGGATTATCACCTCTATCCTTATCTCAAGTGATAACAAATCATAAACTGTTTAAACTCTGTCCATTTAAATTTAAAAATAGCTTGAAAAGTTTAAAGTAGATAAGTAGTAGAAAAATAATTATTAGTTTGTAGAATAGATGTAAAAATAGTTAAGTAATTGTAAAATAATTGGAAAATAGTTAAATAGTCATAGAAATTTTTAAATAATTTCAAAATAGTTGTAAAATTGAAATTAGTTATAAAGTAGTTGAAAACGGTAATCAGTTTATAAAACAGTTGAAAAATTCTAAATAGTTCCAAAAATAATTGTAAAACAAGTATAAGCAAGTTTAGTTTTTAAAAGAAAGGTTGTATATATAAATAACAGCTTGGAAAAAAAATAGGTTTGTATTAAAACAATTAATATTAAAAATAGTCCAGAGTCAAAACTGTTCAATTTCCAATCTCCATTCCCATCCATTCAATTTAAATTTCCACTTCCATTTAAATTGACCCAATTCCAAATCAAATTTCAATTCATTTCAACTCCGGTTTGAATTAATCCCAATTTCAAACTCCATTTCCAAATCAAGTTGAATTATTCTTGATTTCCTTCCAAATTCAATTCAAATTCCTTTTGAATTTAAAACTATTCAACTTTAATTACAATTCCAAATTATTCAACTAAATCCAATTCAAATTTTCCATTTGAATCTTATATTCATACATCTTCAATCACAATTTCAATTAATTCAAATCAAATTCAATTTGAACTAATTCAAATTTCAAATTTAAACCATCTCGAATTATACAAATTCGAGTTAATATTTCAAATGCTGATTTAATTTGTTTAAATCAATTTTCCTTTAAACTTTTTTAAACAATTCAATTCTGAGTCCAAATTTCAAAATTCCATTTTAAATTATCTTTACTTAACTCATTACAATGTTCAAGTAAGAGTTTCAAACAATTTTAATTTACAAATTTATTTCTTAGCATTCAAATCTTAAGTTCAAAGGAATTCCATATCTAAATTTTAAATTTAAGTTAAATTTTATTTATCTCTATAATGGATATATTACCACACTTCACTTCTCATTCAAATCCAATCCACCATTTAAAGATTATTAATTACAGTAAGATGATATCGTCCAATTCATTTTAAAACTTCCATCAATTTCCAATTTCCAGATCTCAAACCCATTTTGAGATCACACAAACTCCCAATTTAGATTAACCATTTAACTTCAGAAGTTAAATTCCAATTCCATCTTGAAATTCCCAAATCAGGTTGATCATTCCAACTTATTTAACCTTTTCCTAAGTTAAACTCAATTCACTTAATCCAGTCAACCTTACCCAATTTGAACTTCCATTTCAAATTTTAAACTTCACATGAATAATCTTCCCACTTATTAAGTTCAAAAGCTCATCACTTTTGGGTATCACATCTTATTCCAAATTTAAAACTCAATATTTAGAGTTTATTTCAAACCATCTTTGATATTATGTATATCCACACATATATATAATTACTTCTTGGCTCACCTAGCCAAATTTTAAAATTTAAACCACCCTTGGTTTTAATTCAAATAAATTCTTTTAAAGTTTACAAACAACTTCTTATTCTAAAATAAGATTGTATTCAAAATAGTTTGAATGATATTATTTCCTTTAACATTTTGAAAACAATTTCAAATTTTTAAATTTCACAATTTGAATCCCATTTTAATTTACATCCTTCCTAATTACAAGTTATCTTAATCAAATGGTTACTTCCTTAAAATTTTTTACTGTTTATTGGAAAACAATCATTATTCAACACAATAACCATTCTATTTTCTGGTTTGAAACTGATTCTAATTCATCTTATTTGAAAATCTTTTCAAATTTTCAGGATTTTAGTTTCAAACATATCTTTATTAAATTTCAATTTGGTTGTATTTCTTTTACCACTTAATTTAATTCCAATAATTTTAACAACCAATTACCTTAATTTTTATTTGAAAGATATATTGCTTTATATATCAAAATATATATTATTATATAAAATCATTTAAAATCTTTATATAAGAAAATAACAAGTACGCTCTCTCATATACACACTCAACTCATCCTAGGGTACCACTTACCCAATCCTCAATCAGTAATCCCACTAGAACCAAGGTTCTCGCTTAACCCAGCTCCGATACCAAATGTAACGACTCGGAAATTTTGATCCCGAAAATTCTAGATAGTTAGAAAAGAAAAGAAAGAGAAAGAAGAAGAAACAGGAACAAGACACTGAAAACCTCACATTCGCAGTGGATCAAAATATAATATCACATAAATAATAGTTATACAAAGGAAACTGTACTTGTCAAATTACACTTTGATATATATATATATATATATATATATATATATATATATATATATCAGAGTTACAACATATTTACAATCACAGTACAGATAAATCAGTCTGTTTCAGATACTATAATATATCACATCAGAAGCTCTCCATACGTTCCTGCTCTCCAGCTCGCCTCTTGAACTCCAGAACGTTCTTACCTGAAAACCTGTAATACTCGGTCTGACCCGAGCATTACATCAAAGTAACACCAGGGTCAGGCTGGAAACCAGTGTGAGTAAACCCATATAATTTGAAAATACCAAGTTCAAACCATAAAAGAAACCCAGGTAACTCGTATCAATTTACAAATTTACAATTTGTTATAGACATCACTTATCACGCACATCAATTTCTAAGTACCAAAACTTAGATTAGATGGTCCAACTTACTTAAATCATTCCATACCAGCCTATTAATTTCACATATCAATCTTTATATAAGAAAATAGTAGTGGTTTACGGGTATTAACTAATACCCGACTCCAATATTCTCTGAGTCCAATGTCCTCTTAAACCAAGTTATTCAAATGATTACAATTCAAATTTTTAAATACAAGGTGTCACGATATTTTTACCAATATATAACTCATTATCACAATTTAAATCAAACTTACCATCTCACATAGCATCACGAATCACATATTAGGGATAATAATTAATCCAAGGCTTCCAATATTATTCGATTATCCATACGCAAGGTTGATTAGCCATACCCTTCTAATATATTAAATTAATTACTTCCGTTAATTAATTATCCTTTAATTTACTTTCATTAGTTAATTACTCTCTTGATTAATTATCTCACAAGTAATTAATCACATCATTAATTAACCTTAACCCTTTAATTAATTAATTACTCTTTAAATTAATTAATTAACACTTAAATCAATTATATTAAATTATCCCTTCTAATCACAATTAACAATTAATTTTAACCTAGTTACATTCATTAATCAACCTTGATTAATCACATTAGTAATTAACTACCTTAATTACTTTATCAATTAAACCAATCTCTTGATTAATTACATTATTTTATCCTTTTAATTACACTGAGTAATAATCACTTAATTACTTCCCTTACGTAATCACACTTCATTTATCACATTAAATAATTATACTTAATCCCATCATTAAGTAATCCTCTTTAATTAATTAGTTTAATTAATTAATTCAAGTTAACCTCATTAACTTAATTAATTACACTGAGAATTTAATTCCTTTGATTATTTCATCTAGTAATTACCTTTAATAATCTTCTTATCATTAAGTAATTAACCTCTTAATTACCTATTACTTAATTATTTCTTAACTAATTAATCCTTGATTAATTAATTTTTAATGAGTGATCATTAATTAATTTCACAAATCAATTTATTTTAATTTAATTATCTAAGAAAAAATATCTTAGTTAATCAAGTAATTATACTTTAATTACTTTAGTTAATAAAACATAATTTAATTAAAATAAATCATTTATCACATAACTCTTAACTTCTATTTGAACATATCTATATATTTATAACTAACTACAAATTTACTCTAATGTAATATTTGTATAAATCAAACTATTTTTTTAAACAACATTTAAACCTTTTTTTTAAAACATCATTTCTAACTTTAAACATTTTACACTTGTTTTCAAAAATCAGCCAAACTTTGCTAAAAATTAAGTTTGTCTCCTTCTTTTTTTCAAATTTTGAAAATTGCTTAAGATTAAATCTGGTTACGTTTAACAAAAACCTGGAAGCAACATTGTTTCCGAGAATTCATCAAAACTCCTGAGTCATACTCGAGTCTGTGCTCATGTAAACTCGATGCACATCAAACAAACTTCCATCATCGCAATACTTCAAGCCGAACATGGGAAAAAAATCAAGAAAACTCTGGCCACCATTTTCTTTCCTAAGCTCAACCCACATGCACACGATATCCACTATGCACGTAAACGATCAGAAAGTTCAGAGTCGATCAACTCTCGGTCTTGCATCAACCCACGATCAACATCGTTAACCATCACGACCAAGCAGAACATCGTAAAAAGCAAGCAAACTCAAATCGAATGATCAGGTCGAAACCCGAGTTTCGACCATCACTAGAAATTCTAATTTGCTGATGACCCCACCATCAATGATTCAGGCTAACATCACAGAGCATTGCCACAACCTCATGCATTAACCCCGCACCATGCGGCCTGACTCGATGTGCCATAGTCGCCACACCACCTCGACAAAGCCGACCTCCAAAAATCTTGCACTAAACCCTACCCTAACCAAAATTGATCGTCCCAGCGCCTAGAAAAATACAACCCTATTTTTCCACCACTCTACCATACTCCACCTTCCTTCGAGCCTAAGCTCGATGCTTTAGTCGACACCATTCACTGTAGGTAGCCGAAATACCCAAAATTGCTCATCATCAAAGATCTCCTTAATTTCCAAACGAAAAATTACCAATTACATTTTAAAAATCATGATTCATTAGCACAAATCAGATTATATAATTCAAAGATGAAGTTGTTGATATTGAATTTTAACATAAACTTGATTTTTCTGAAATCCCATAATTTGCAGTCTTTTTACTAAATGTAATTACCTTAAATTATTTCTAAAAATGAGATCATACTATTATTCACATTTTCCTTTCAGAATTCAAAGTCAAATTTTATTTTATTTGAAAGATAGGAAATATTTAATGATGATGAGTCTTTATCAATAACAGATCACAAAAAAAACAATATTCTAGAAATATATAAGCAATATAATACTCATATGTATAAATTTATATTCAAATTAAAGCAACATTATATATACTATGCATGCAACAGATTTCATCTTAGATCCCTATATTATTTTAAGTAAAAAGGTTCACTTACCATTTTTGCAAAACAGAGGTAAGCCTTTAGATCTGGAATTGCTATTATTTCAATCTTGAAGCTTCTTTAAATCCTTAGTGCTTGAGCAGAAATTGACTTTGGATAATCTTGTTTTAGCTTTAGGCTTGGAATTGTTTTGAATTTCATCTTCCCTTGGTTTGTTTCCTTACAGATTGGTTTGTTTCTCCTCTTCTCTTTTTTTTCCAGGTTTCTTTGAAAGTGGAAAGAAGAAAATGGAATCCTGGTTCTTTTCCAGCCTATGTTACTTTAAAAAAAAAATTAGCGACAAATGTATTTTACATGAGTCCATTTAACAAATGTCCAAATATTGACTTATGTTTTCTTTTCTTTTCTTTACAAATTAGTTATACAAGTATTTATATTAATATGTTATGTTTATATTAATTTACTTAAGATTAAACTCATATACATATTTATAAACCTTATTTACGTGTTATTTAAAGAAAGAATTTTAAAAGCAAAGAAATGATCAAAAATTTAAATCTTATTTTAACTTAAGCTAATATATATATATATATATATATATATATATATATATATATATATTGATTTGAAAATAAAGAATAAATTTTAGCTAGTTTTGAAAATTATTAACTTGAATTTTTAAAACAAATTTTCCAATTACAAATATACATATATGTTAAGATTAGGCAATATATCTTTTACTAAATTTGTAACCAAAGACTACCTCTAATTATCAAAGTTTCAAACTCATACATATATCAGAATTTGATCTGTTCAACTGAATAAAACCAGTCACTTATTCAATTATCAGATATCAAAAACCCGGGTTATCACATGAAACAAGTCTACTAAGTACCTGGGGAATTCTAGATTTGCGCCTGATCAACGCGCTGCCAAAGTCTAGGGAAACGAGGATAAACTTGTTAAGACATCGAGTTATAAAAGTATTTTGATAAAGTATTACATAAAGGATATTTTGATCATTTATTTTACCTTTCTAAATAATTTGAAATGTTTTAAACATTGTTACTTCAAACTAACAAATTTGTAAATGACTATTCACCGTATCATAAATTGTTTAATGTAACGACCTGAAATTTTCGATCCCGAAAATTCCGTATAGCTATGGAAAAGAAGAAAGAGATAGAAAAAGAAGAACATAATCAACAACATCTCACATTCGCAACGGATAAAATATAATAATAAATAATAATGGTTACAGAAGAATACTATATCTGTCGATTAGAATTAAATACATCAAAGTTACACATATATTTCGACACTGACATATACAAATCAACATGTCACAGAATTACAATAATATAATACAGCGGAAATACTCTACACGTTCCTGTCATCCAGCTCGGCTCCATAGTTCCAGAACGTCCTTACCTGAAAATCTATAATACTCGGTCTGACCCGAGCATTACACCAAAGTAACACCCGGGTCAGGCTAGAAACCAGCGTGAGTAAACTCAACTAACATGGAATACTAAAGCAAACAGCTTATATAAAACCCGAGGTAACTCGATTCAATTCACAAAGCCACAATTAGTTATAGATATCATTAATTCCACACATCCCTTCCCTAAGTACCAAGGCTTAGATTTAAATAGTCCAATCTCCTTTAAATCATTTCATTCCAGCATATAGAATTCACATATCAATCTATAAAAATATTCGAAGTGGTTTCGGGTATTTGCTAATACCCGACCCCGGCCTCTTCGAGACTCGTGTCATCCTAACCCACATTATCATAATGAAGTACGCAACATTTCCTATCAGGAATATCATCTCATTCAAGCATCAAATCCATCAAATCGTTCATAACAAATTTGATCGCTTCCAAATTAATTCAATTGATTCTAATTGAATTTCTAAGCTCAATCACTTAGATTCCTTCATTTAACATTAATTAATTCCAAATCAATTAATTAGTCAATCCTTTATTATTCATCTTAATTAATCACCCTGGATTAATTATCATTCAATCTCATTCAAGAAATTATCATTAATTAACTTCCCAATATTATTATTCTTAACCAAAATCAATAAGTAATCTTAATTACTTCATAAATTAATTAATTACTTCATAAATTAATTATCAATAATAATTACATTAATTCTTAATTATTTATGGTAATTAATTTCTCATAAGTCATTATTTATTGAATTGATTTAATCTTAATTAATCAATTTTTAATTACATCAATGATTTTATAAATTAATTATTTCCAATTATATTTTAATTTGTCCTAATCCAAATTAATTACTTTAATTAACCATAATATTAATCATTCTCGATTTATCCCAACCTGTAATTGATTATCCTTTTATTTACTTCATCAAATAAATAAATTACTCGTTTTATAATGGAAACTTAAAAGAATTTAAAACCAAATTTATTTCTAAATTCAAATCAATCTACAATTGCTCTTTACATTCAAGTTGTTAAAACACTTAATATTTAAGAACTTTATTTGTTAAATTTAACTTTGATTTAGAACTTGTTTTAAATCGCTTCTTTATAATTTAAAACTTCAGTTTTTAAATACCGCTTTCATTTCTTTCCTATTCAATCTTATTTTTATTCTATAATTATTTCACTTTCAAAATTCACCCTTATATTTCTTTCAAAAATCCAATTTACATATTTCGATAACTTAGGGTACCGAAATATTCAAGCAAACCACAGTATTTAGCATTCCAGTTACCAAAAATATTCATCACAAAATATCAATCATTCCAGTATATATTATATATTACTATATAATATAGCACAACAATTCAATTTCAGCCATTCAATCAGTCATTTAAATTTAACCATTTAAATTTAAATAAAAATCCAGAAACGTGAGGTTTACTCACCTTTGATTTTTAATTTGCAATCCATTCTCATCACGATTAATTCCTCCACAATTGGACCTTGTATAACAATTTACAATTTATTAATGTCTGAAATAACCCAACAATCATTTTCCATTTTATAATTTAATTAACTAATAAGTTCGATTCTAAACTAATAATAAAAAAAATTTCTACTGTAATAAATTAAATTTAAATTGGAAACAAAAAGCGAGATTACCTCACGTCTTGGCCACGCCTCGCAAATCCAAGACTTAATTTCTGCGACGCACAGAACCTACGAGAGCATGCATTGCCACCCTACTGCTTCACCTTGTCTGCCGTCATTGCGAAACCCTAACTGCCTCGCGAACTCGAAAACATCGCATCGCGATTCCTAAAAATCGTCGCACTCCAACACCGCCGCGATAACCCTTCCTCCACGCGAAAACAGTCGCGGCTTTACTCGCGAGCTCGAGCTGCCTCGGCTCAAAATTCCTAAATCGATTTCGCCTCGCCTTCGCGTACGCGAATCCATCACCGCGGCCAAATCGAATGGCATGAAATCGAGCTACCGATTGAGGACGTGATCATTTGATTTTTGATTTTCGAACGAATTTCTTTCGAAATCTAAGTTCTACCATTTTGTTTTAAAAGAAAACGATTTCTGCCCTTCGAATAGAGAGGGAGACGGGAACCTATATTAGAATAAGTAATGGCTTCCTGAGTGCGCTGATATAATATAATTAAATATAGAAAATATATCACTGCATAACGTCAAATCCCGAACCCTGAATCAGACGTGCTGACAGACGTTTATACGGTTTTACCCGCATTCCGAACACAATAGAACGTGTTTCGAATGCTAATTTAATCATACGTGGAAGTTAGCTTTATAAATCGATTTAAAATATTAAATTATCGATTTTAATTTCAATTCGTTTCTCACCCTTACGTGCAAACGGTAAATTCAAACGCTACGAAAATTGAAATCCGAGAATAACTAACTATTACGGATCCAATGGAACTGGTTTCGTCAAATTTCGAGACTGTGCCTCGGAAGGCTATTTTTTAATTTTAATTTAAACGATATATTATCAAAACTGAACAAATCACCTTTAAATTAAATTTCAACCATTCTATTATCTTTAGTATAATCGTTATAAATTTTATAAGCCTATAAATTATTTAAACAGGCTTAGAAATTTCGGATTCAATAATTTACCCAATTTCAATTATCAAATTCAATATTTAAACTATATAATTCAATGATTTAATTATCAAGTAAATATTGATATCTGGAATTCAAGTTAAAATTAACCTTTAAATATTTTAAAATCAATTAACTATTCAAATTTAAATTATTAGAAATTCCGAGTCGTCACATTCCTCCCCCCTTAAAAGAATTTCGTCCCCGAAATTACTAGTTAGGAAGAATGGTTCAATACCCGTTTACCTTTTCCCAAAACTCACAATCCAACATCCTACCAACTATCTATTATTAAAGACCCACGATCACCTTAACCAACTTCCCAAAACCTTCTATAGTTTCAAACACTACCCTTTTGCTCAATCATTTAAATTTCAATTTAAAACCAAATTTTGAATTATCAAAATTTTCTCAAAATTTTTCTAACTCTCTATATTTCCGAAAATTTTTGCCAGCGTCTCCTTTGCGCGGCTAGCTCGGTACAACTGCAAAATGCCTCTACGGGCTCCCAAATTCCAAAAGAAAACAAAAGCCAAGTAGCTAGATCAAAAACCCAATTCAATTTCATTCAGAAATTTAAATACATACATTTTTGTCGGGCAATTCAAATTTATCTATTGGAAATCAAATCCAATTTTCTTTTCCCCTTTAATACCTGCATCTTACATAGCAACAATATTCAAATCGTAACCTTTCAAATCATTTTATACATTCTCTTACACGGGTTTCATATCTATTTCGAATTAGTTTTTCCCATTTCCATATGATTTCAATTGTCTTCAATTCTGAATATTAAATTTTATCTTCGGTTTATAACTGATTCATATCGTTATTTTGAATTAGTTTCATTCACTAATTTATTTTGGTTTCAAATTTGAAATCATTTTATTGCTTAACAAAATTTTCCAAAAACTTTCTAACTCCCAAAATTTCCGGAAAATTTTGGCAGAGTCTCCTTTATACAGAGGAGCTTTTGCAATTTGACAAGAGATATAAATATATATATATACATCGACCCACCCGATCGAAAAATCAAAACAGTTCATATATCCTATTTTTATTGCGTAGGCGTACCTTTATTTAGCATTTTAAGCAAACGACTTATAATTTTAGCAATTGGTGCAATCAAATCCAGCCAAACGGCCTTCAGGTACCTGTACTTACTCAATTTAAACATATAAGCACTATATATATGAAGTTTATAACATTTCTCTCACTAAAACAACTATAACACTTTAATTCTAAAAGAAATGCATTCAAAATAACTTCCACGAGCAATTTATACGTTTTCAAACCTAATTCAATTGCTTTCAACCAACTTATATATCATTCCCTTCGATTTTATGTTTTGCAACCCAATTTCTTACATTCTGTTGATTTTTAATCCAAATAAGCTCATATTCACTTCAACTGATTTAAAATCAATTTTATTTAACTTCTCTCAACCCATATAATTTTTAATTACTTTTGTTTACGTCAAATAACGACCATTTTTATGTAAATTCGACGATATTTGCTTAATAGAGTACTCATTTTAGTTTATAACTATTTTAGATTAATTTCAACTCATTCTGTATTTAATTCCATTTCATTTTGTCTCCGCATTGGATTCATTTTAAAACTATTTCATTGAGCTTGTCTCAATCGATGCTTATTAATATCCATTTCCCATATAAAGTAACCCAAACTTTATTTAATGGTCTTCCATTCTTTTCGAAACCAAGATTTTATTGACTTAAGTAAATTTGGCTTCCAATTATTTCGCCTCATAACTTAAGTCCATTCTAATAACCCAATTCCAATTAAAACTTTGATTAAATTTTTATTCAATCAGACTTCATCCATTTATTATTATTATTTTATTCGATTAACCCATTTATCCACCCTATATTTAAAATTTTAATTCAACTACTAATTCGTTTTCGAATTTATTTTATTAATACAATACCATTCTCAATTTAGTTCTACTTATTTGGGTTTTATTTGCAACTCAAATCATTTCTATTATAATTCACTTTCATTTCACTCGACAACACTTCAATTATATCTAATGTACTTGAAAATTTCATTAAATATTATTCATATCACACTTGAATTTTATTTGTCATTCAAACCATCACTATTTCGATCCAACTCTTTTTATTTTTATTATTATAACATTTCTTCTTATTTAATTCATTATCAAATCCAAGTCGAATTCTATTTACAATTCGAATTCATTTCCAAATTCCATTATTAAGTTATAGTCCATTTATTTAACCGAGTTAAATTTCATTTACATACTCTATCAAATAATTTATTTAGCCAATCAGCTTACCTCCAACTTTTATATCAATATTCAAAAATCACCTTATTAAATTTTTCTTGAATTCAATTTTTTTTTATAATTCCAGTTTGAATTTTCTTTCATTTTCCCAAAATTCCAACACTTTTATTTTAAAAAAATTTAGAAATACTTTTAAATTCAGATAACACTATTAAAATAGCCTTTTATAAAAATACTTTTTATTACTCGATATCTCAACCAGTCAATCCTTGTTCTCACAGAAATTCAGTCATACGTTGATCAGGCGTAGGACTGAAAATCTATAAGTACTTGGTAAACCCGTTTTCAACACCCAGTGAAAATACTTGAAAAATAATTTTATTGAAAATATAGAAAATAGTTTTTTTGAAAATAGAGGAAATATATTTGGGGAGAATGCTCTAGAAATCATCACCCCCGTCCATGGTCACAGTTACATTCCAAGGTTACGTTTCCATCGCAGTAAAAGTCCATGTAGTTGTAGGCTCTCCGCGGCCTCTCGATTACGGCATGGAACCCACGACAGATCGCAGTTACATTTCAGGGTTACGTTGCCATCGCAGCAAAATTCCATGTAACTGTAGGCTCTCCGCGGCCTCTGATTTTCGCTGTCGAAATGAAACTTCTCCACTCCTACATAGGTCATAGTCTACCGATATAAAATCAAACGCAGACTGTTGGCTCTCAGCGGCACACACGACTTTTGCTATGATACACTCTACTCATAATCCTCAGGAACTAGTTTTGTCCGGACTCCTCATAGGATTAACTTTGGAACCCCCACTTAGGGCTCAAGGAAGCACCACCCGGTGTCACTCCTGAGAAGTTCATTTCAAGGAAGCACCTTTTTCTCCAAAGTCATCATCAAAACACTTTATACTATATACATATAGTATCTTTCAAATCATACACCTAGTATGATCTCATACAAGGCTCCTTTACACAAAATTGATTATCCCAAAATCGATAGTTCTCAAACTAGGCTTTCCAAATTTCAATATTGATTTTACCCAAAAATCAAAAGCCTTTCCAAATCCAAAGGTTCCCAAAACCTTTTTCCAAAATTCTCATAAGATCCTTTATATATATATATATATATATATATATATATATATATATATATAACATTTAAAAACTTTGGATCCTTTCAAACTTGTATAAAACTCTTTTTATACTTCAAACACGTTCAAAAATCCTTTTCTTCGGGCAATAGATTTAAGGAGGAGAGATTTATCTTATATAACAAAGATATATAACTTTGTTTATTCAAAATAAAATATTCCAATTTGATTACTCTTTTCAATATCAATTTCATTCAAATCCGTACGATGTACACATATCATCCATACGCTATACCAATCTGATCGCTCACTCGATCACACAATTTCACTTTCGAACTAGTATCGTCCACCCGACTTCCTAGTGCGGACACAGATTTGGTTTCTTGATTAGTAACCTTCATTCTTCTTGCATAGCCATAACTATGATAGAGAATATCCATAACCAATCAATAATTCCATATCCAGGTTCGCCGTCAAAAATCGAGTGAAAAATCCCAACTCTGATCAATATAATCATTTCGAAATTCTGTGCTCGAATCTGGATCAAATCACTATGCAAATAGAATAACATACGTACATCCTACGTATTTAATTTTATTTATTTTTAGCCAAATCAATTTCGCTTCCTATTCACATTTCCTTTAGTTTCCATTCACTTATTTACAATTGCCTTAATTCTCATTTGAATCGTATCTTCAATCTTTATCTCAATTGGGAATTTAATCAATAACAGTTTTGAACTCCGACCAGTTTATATTTAGAAAATAGCTTGAAAATTTTAGAAAAAATAGATAAGTAGTTGAAAAATAATTATTAGTTTGCAAAATAGCTATAAAATAGTTAACTAATTATAAAATAGTTGAAAAATAGTTAAATAGTTATAAAATAGTTAGATAATCACAAAATATTTTAAAATAGTAATTAGTTATAAAATAGTTGAAAAACAGTAATTAGTTTATAAAACAGTTACAAAATAGTTAAATAACTCCAAAAGTGATTATAAAATAAGTATAAAATAATTTTGGGTTTAATAATAAACGTTGTATATATTAAATAGCTTAGAAAAATAAATTTATATTAAAACAATTTATATTGAAAATAGTCCAGAGTCAAAACTGTTCAATTTCCAATCTCCATTCAAATTTTAAACCTTCAGATTAATAACCTTTCCACTTAAGTCTAAAACTTGCTTAACTTTGGGTTTCACATCACATTGCAAGGAAAATTCAAAACTCAACCTTAGAGTTTATTTCATATTTATTTCCTTTACACTCCAGGTTACCATTAAATTTTAAACCACCCTTGGTTTTAATTTCAAAACAAATCCCTTAAAAATCTTCCAAACATTTCTCGTTTTAAAATAAGACTATATTCAAAATAGTCTGAATTTTATTATTATTATTTTCTTTAACTCTTTGAAACAATTGATTGTTTTCTAGACTTAGGTTTTCAAACTTCAAAATTTTAAAACCTACTTTAATTTAAAAGTTATACTCATCTTATAAATTTACCTCATATGGCTTACTTAATAGCAAATATATCATTATTAAACACAATAATTATTTATGATAATACCCAAGGTAATCATATCTAGATACCAGTTCCTTTTTGTATTATTCTTACTTCTATAAATTCAAGTTTAAATTTTCAGTTTGAATCCATTTCAAACTTACCTTTATTTAAAGTTTTTAAACAATTTAATTTGTAAACTCAAATTCTAAAATTTCATTCCAATCAATTTAATTGTAGTCTGTTTGTATTTCTGTTACCACTTAATTTAATTCCAGTTCAGGATTTCAGTTATGTTGTATATTATATTACTTCTTAATTTTAATTTCAATAATTTAACAACCATTCGCTTTAATATTTATTAAAATGAAATATTTCTTTATATATCAAACTATACTTTTATATAAAATCATTTAAAACTGTTATATAAGAAAATAACAAGTACGCGCTCTTATACACACACACACACACACACTCAACTCATTCTAGAGCACTACGGACCATATTTAATGAGTAACTCCCACCAGATCCAAGGTTCTCGCTTAACCTTTATGCTATGATACCAAATGTAACGACCCGAAATTTTCGATCCCGAAAATTCCATATAGTTATGAAAAAGAAGAATGAGATAGAAGAAGAAGAACAGAATCAACAACATCTCACATTCGCAGTAGATAAAATATAATAATAAATAATAATGGTTTATAGAAGAATACTATATATGTCGATTACATTTAAATACATCAGAGTTACACATATATTCAGACACTGACATATAAAATCAACATGACATAGAATTACAATAATATAATACAGCGGAAATACTCTACATGTTCCTGTCATCCAGCTCGCCTCCTGTGACGCCCCACCTCTATACCCACGCTAGCCAAGGACGCTACAGGGTAATGCCGTCAACTAACACGGAGAATAAGGCTGGTTAGGAGCGACCATCTATAGCCTTGCTCTAACTATCTATTGAATACATCGACAATAATCACACCAAACAGATCGACATATCTAATGAATACTTAAAACAAAACCATAGGTGGTTGAAGGATCTATCAGAACAGAATATAACAACTCAAATGTAATATACATTACAGAACAGAATATCATCATGTACACATATACAGATACATACCAGAGTATACAAACTAATACACGTCAAGTGGTATAGCGAACCACAATGTACAGACGAATCAAAAGAATACACATGTATCAGAGTTACAAATAAAAGGACTACACAAAAACCTTGAACAAAAAGGAACAAGCCGAATAGTCCATGCGGAAGCAAAATAGGCTAAGTCCAAAAGCACCTAACCTGAAACATCTCGGTCTGACCCGAGTATAAAATACACGGGTCAGTCTAGCTAAACAAATCGGTTAGATAAACTGAACAACAATAAACCTGCAAGATTACAAGGTATAACAAATATCTCAAAAGGAGATAACACAATCATCTAACAAAAGATGAATCATATGATAACAAAACACGCCTCATATCATAGGCAACATAGATAAACAAAGGATACACATATCCCAAATCAAGCCATAAAGGCAAATAACAAATGCCAATAAGGTATACAAGTTCCACAAGGTAATCGCTACATATCATGTGGCTCAAAAAGACCAACACCGAAGGGCGATACCTAGGGAATATACATGTCAATGAAACATCATAAAATTGCTCGAGCTCGGTACTGTATAAACAAGGATCCATGAGCCCGAAGACTCCAAACCCAATATCACCCATGCGGCTCATAACGACCAACATCGGAAGAGATACTAAAGGGCACCCCAATATCACCCATGCGGCTCATAACGACCAACATCGGAAGCGATACTATTGGGTAACAAACCCGGAGGCACAAACCCGAAGGCATAAACCCGAAGGCAACATACCCGAAGGGAACAAACCGTATTGGTGAAGGTCCGGAGGCCCAGTACTGGACACCACTAACTGGCGGAATGTGTCATAACTCTCAAAAAGGAATCCGAAAAGTGGTAATGTGAGTCCCATAACCACTCGTTCGCACTAAAAGGTTTACTATCCGTTAGTTAATTTCACACTCAAAGCGGTACAAAATTCACCTCATCTCATCGGTAAACCAAACACAAAGGTCCAATCAATCGAATAAGTCGGGGACTAATCGGAAAGATAAATGCATGGATTCATGGTCCGTGTTTTACCTAACCATTTAATCTCCCTTCCACTCCGCTCGAAGTGCGAAATTGTGTATGTGCGTTTTAAATAGAATTTAAGAATTGGAGAAGGAAACTTTTAATACGATTTAGAGGGATTATTTATGAAAACCCATGAATGAAGTCAAAAATAAGTTATCAAAGCCAAAGATGCAATGACAACCACTAAAAACCAACTTGAATGGATAAAATTTGGAAAACCAATCAAAATGAGCAAAAATAGGCAAAACAGCAAAATAGGAGCAGGTCGGTCGACAGGACTACAGTGCTCGGTCGGCTGGCCAGATGCAGAAAATAAAAAAAAGCTCGGGATAGCAGGTCGGTCGACCGGCTACAGGGCTCGGTCGGTCGAACTGCAAATTTCTGCAGTTCCTGCCTTTTTTCAATGAAATGCAAATTCCTCCAAAACACGACCGTTCGAGCAATGAACCTAAGGAGCCTTAGCCAATTGATACCCCGGCTCCATTAGCTCTCCTATTCGCCAACAAAAACATGTTCAAACATCAAAGTTAGGATCTTTAAAGAATTGAACCCAAACACTAAAAATTTGGATATTCACCAATTCAATCCAAACCAAAAGCAAGTGCATATGAACAAGTGTTAGGAATTCATACCCAACATCAATGAAATCAAGAGAAGTAGATGTGAGTTCAAAACTCACCTTCTAATTCAAAAACAAAGAAGAAGGAGTTCAATTTGCAAGGAGAAGACCAACAAATCTCCACTTCAACTCCACTAGCTTCAATCTAAGAATAAAACAAGTATTTTCCTAAGTTAGGT
Organism: Allium cepa; assembly: GCA_030765085.1. Classification (NCBI taxonomy): domain Eukaryota; kingdom Viridiplantae; phylum Streptophyta; class Magnoliopsida; order Asparagales; family Amaryllidaceae; genus Allium; species Allium cepa. Next base: position 624,403,398 of record CM060942.1, read on the forward strand.
TTAGCAAATTTCAGAGATTGAAGAGAGAAAGAGATAGAGAAGATGAAGAGGAGCTTACCAATGGCTTCTCTATGATTTAGGAGCAAGAAATCAAGTTTACAAGAAGAAATTAGGGCTTGGAATTTCTATTTTTCTTTCCCTTCCACCATTTTCAGTTTTTAGCTTAAGTTTTTATGAAATGAATTAAGTGTCGAGAGGAGAGGAACCGAATGAGGGTTAATTAGATAGTTAGTGGGCTGAACCCAACCCAAACCCAACTAGAAAAAGTTGCAAAATTCAACCTACTCCAAACATATCAAAGCTTATACTCAAAAAGGTCGCAAACGCCATTTTGGACTCAATGGAAATGGTTTCGAGTCCTAATTCGACCGTTTGCAGAAAGTAACATTTCGGACCAAAAATCCGACTAACGACACTATATTTAAATAAAACATTTAAATACAAAATCGTAAATATGCGGGTTGTTACACCTCCCGAGCTCTAGAACGTCCTTACCTGAAAATCTGTAATACTCGGTCTGACCCAAGCATTACACCAAAGTAACACCCGGGTCAGGCTGGAAACCAGCGTGAGAAACTCAACTACCATGGAATATCAAAGCAAACAACTTATATAAAACTCGGGGTAACTCGATTCAATTCACAAAGCCACAATTAGTTATAGATATCATTAATTCCACACATGCATTCCCTAAGTACCAAGGCTTAGATTTAAATAGTCCAATCTCCTTTAAATCACTTCACTCCAGCATATAGATTTCACATATCAATCTATAAAAATATTCGAAGTGGTTTCGAGTATTTCCTAATACCCGACCCCGGCCTCTTCGAGACTTGTGTCATCCTAACCTACATTATCATAATGAAGTACACAACATTTCACATCAGGAATATCATCTCATTCAAGCATCCAATCCATTCAATCATTCATAACAAATTCGATCACTTCCAAATTAATTCAATTGATTCTAACTGAATTTCTAACCTCAATCACTCAGATTCCTTCGTTTAACATTAATTAATTCCAAATCAATTAATTAGTCAATCCTTCATTATTCATCTTAATTAATCACGCTGGATTAATTATCCTTCAATCTGATTCAAGAAATTATCATTAATTAACTTCACAATATTATTATTCAACCAAAATCAATAAGTAATCTTAATTACTTCATAAATTAATTAATTACTTCATAAATTAACTATCTGTATTAATTACATTAATTCTTAATTTCTTATAGTAATTAATTTTTCATAAGTCACTATTTATTGAATTGATTTAATCTTAATTAATCAATTTTTAACTACATCAATGATTTTATAAATTACTGATTTTCAATTATATTTTAATTTATCCTAATCCAAATTAATTACTTTAATTAACCACAATATTAACCATTCTCGATTTGTCTCAACCTGTAATTAACTATCCTTTTATTTACTTCATTAAATAAATAAATTACTCGTTTTATAATGGAAACTTAAAAGAATTTAAAACCAAATTTATTTCTAAATTTAAATCAATCTACAATTTCACTTTACAATCAAGTTGTTAAAACAATTAACATTTAAGAACTTTATTTGTTAAATTTAACTTTGATTTAGAACTTGTTTTAAATCTCTTCTTTAGAATTTAAAACTTTAGTTTTTAAATACCGCTTTCATTTCTTTCCTATTCATTCTTATTTTTATTCTATAATTATTTCACTTTCAAAATTCACCCTTATATTTCTTTCAAAAATCCAATTTATATATTTCGATAACTTAGGGTACCGAAATATTCAAGAAAACCACAGTATTTAGCATTCCAGTTACCAAAAATATTCATCACAAAATATCAATCATTCCAGTATATATTATATATTACTATATAATATAGCACAACAATTCCATTTCTGCCATTCAACCAATCATTTAAATTTAACCATTTAAATTTAAATAAAAATCCAGAAACGTGAGGTTTACTCACCTTTGATTATCGATTTGCAATCCATTCTCATCACGATTAATTCCTCAACAATTGGACCTTGTATAACAATTTACAATTTATTAATATCTGAAATAACCGAACAATCATTTTCCATTTTATAATTTAATTAACTAATAAATTCAGTTCTAAACTAATAATAATTTTTTTCTACTGTAAATAAATTAAATTTAAATTGGAAACAAAAAACGAGATTACCTCACTGTCTTGGCCACGCCTCGCAAATCCAAGCCTTAATTTCTACGACGCACAGAACCCACGAGAGCATGCATTGCCACCCTACTGCTTCACCTTGTCTACCGTCATCGCGAAATCCTAACTGCCTCGCGAACTCGTAAACATCGCATCGCGATTCCTAAACATCGTCGCACTCCAACACCGCCGCGATAACCCTTCCTCCACGCGAAAACAGTCGCGGCTTTGCTCGCGAGCTCGAGCTGCCTCGGTTCAAAATTCCCAAATCGATTTCGCCTCACCTTTGCGCGCGCGTACGCGAATCCATCATCTCAGCCAAATCGAATGGCATGAAATCGAGCTACCGATTGAGGACGTGATCATTTGATTTTTGATTTTTGAACGTATTTTGTTCGAAATCTAAGTTCTACCCTTCTTTTTAAAAGAAAATGATTTCTGCCCTTCAAATAGAGAGGGAGACGGGAACCTATATTAGAATAAGTAATGGCTTCCTGAGTACGCTGATGTAATATAATTAAATATAGAAAATATCTTGTTGCATAACGTGAAATCCCAAACCCCGAATCAGACATGCCGACAGACGTTTATAGGGTTTTACCTGCATTCCGAACACAATAGAACGTGTTTCGGAAGCTAATTTAATCGTACGTGAAATTTAGCTTTATAAATCTATTTAAAATATTAAATTATCGATTTTAATTTCAATGCGTTCTCACCCTTACGTGCAAACGGTAAATTAAAACGCTACGAAAATTGAAATCCGATAATAACTAACTATTACGGATCCAGTGGAACTGGTTTCGTTAAATTCCGATACTGTGCCTCGGAAGGCTATTTTTTAATTTCAATTTAAATGATATATTATTAAAACTGAACAAATCACCTTTAAATTAAATTTCAACCATTCTATTATCTTCAGTATCATCGTTACAAATTTTATGAGCCTTCAAATTATTTAAAAAGGCTTACAAATTTTGGATCCAACAATTTACCCAATTTCAATTATTAAATTCAATATTTAAACTATATAATTTAATGTATTAATTATCAAGTAAATATTGATATCTGGAATTCAAGTTAAAATTAACCTTTAAATATTTTAAAATCAATTAACTATTCAAATTTAAATTGTTAGAAATTTCGTGTCGTCGCATTTAAATTGTTATAAATATTAAAGATTCAAATTGAAATTATATAGTTTTAAATTAATGGTTCATTTTGTCTTTCAACCTATTTTCCTTTCTAGATATTCCTATTCTCCTATTTTCCCTTTTAGCAATTCATATTCTCCACCTTGTTAAACTTACCTATAACAACAGTTATCATGTATAATTTTAATATTCTTGTCATCTTGTCTTGATCCTATTTCATTCTAGCTTTTTCTGTGTTTTCCGTACCTCGTTCCTTTTCGGGGATGAAAAGTTTTGAGTGGGGAGAGTGTAACAACCCTATATTTTGTGATTATTTTAATTGTATATTTTAATTATTTTAAATTGAATTTATGATTTAAAAACTTTATTTTATTTATTAAAATGGATAAATTTTGTTATTTTAAATATAAATTTTGATTTTTGTGTGAAATGTAATTCCGAACCTGAATAAATAGAATATTTTCCATAAATATGAATTTTGGTCAATATGGTCAAACTTTGACCTTTAAATTTAAAATTTAAATATTTGAATTTTTGAATTTTATACTTTATTATGAAATTAAATTAAATTTCAAGTATACTGCTTTTCGTTTCATTGAAATCCGATTAATATTGTGAAAGTTATGTTTTTTATACTATTGTGTGCAAATTGTTTTATTTAACAAAAATTGTTTATTTTATTTAGTATAAATAATATTTTTGTTTGACATATCATGTTATAATTGTGTATATATGTGTAACATGACATGTTATGTATATATTTACAACATTTGTTCCGCTTTTGTTTCATTTAATTTGGATATATACTTTATAAATTAAGTAAAATACAAAGTTGTAGGTAGCAATTAATTTATACGTTTGTATAACCGTTTTCTTATTTATTTCTAAAGTATTTATATAAATGGTATATATTTATTGAATTATTTCTTTGGTACTATTAATATATAGGAAACTCATAAATGAAGTTACGTTACCTATTTTTAATTAAAGGCATACGTTATGTTTTGATTTATTACCTCTTTATCTTTCCATCCATTGATTTCATACCGTAACTTCTCCTTGATAGCTGTGAGTTTTATTTTGAAATTCACGTGAGAAAACATCTCATTCTTTCATTTCTCACGCCTTTTTTCAGATCTGGGTAAAAAGGTAATGGCTTCCTCTTACTTTTTTATACTTTTTTCTTTCACTGTTCTATTGATTTTTCAATTATTTTTGCTTGTCCCTTCATGTATTTTGCTCGGCTATCACCTCACCACCTCCTCCAACCACCATACCACCTTATTCCCACCACCATACAAGGCCTGACATCCCTATCCTCTAACCTATATTGGCAATGGCCATCCAATGGTGCAATCATCTCAAAAAGTTGCAAAATCCTTGAAAGTATGCCATAGCCAAACCTAGTTTGCACATACCCTTCATTTTCCACATCACCCTCCTCCTTAGCCATCACCACTTGCTTGTTCACCACCCTAGCCATCTCTCCACCCACTACCTGACCTGTGCATGTCATGGCTGAACCTAGATGTGACCCTAGCCTGGCCTATGTTGAACAAAAGTTCCACTTTTGCCTTGTCTCTTGCATTCCCCACATGTAACTCCCAAATCCCTTGAATTTTGTTGCCTCCCGTGCCTATATGTGCCAAACCAGACCCATTCCCACCAATTAGACCGTCATGGTCGAGCCTAAAGCATGTGTGACACAGCAAAAGTGTGAGAAAGTTAAGCAAAAAAAATTGATTTAAAAAGCTTGGTGATATCCATTTGTCAATTCTATTTCCATTTGTTTCAATATAAACTTTGGTATCGTATCTATATTTATATATGGCTTTGTTTTGTTGTTGAATACAAGATTAACATCTTGGATCTCTCTCTCTCCCCACTCAAATCAAAAGTCATATCGTGCTTTCTGGAATTCGTTTGCGTGTTTTGATTTGCTAACTCCAGCATAAAAGGTTAGTTTTCACTCATGACATTTGTACTTATATAATTAGTGAAGTGAAAACAAGTGAATGTGTGGAATTGTTATATCATGTTATACCTTCCTGTAATGTTAATTATATGATGTTAGACCCTGTTATAAACTTGTCTCATCATCAGTTTTGTTTTACTCTGTTATACTGTGTATTTATTTCTGTTTCTCACACTGCAAGTTCCCAGTAGAATAGAATCACTATGGGTTGAAATGACACATACACGAATGGATTTTAGAATAGGAAAAATCATTACGGGTTGAAATGATAGGCCTGGGTGATTTTTATTTATTTGTATTTGTCTTGAGATTGCGGGTTTGAATTAATCAAAACCCAGAAATTTTACTGATTATGGATTTAAATGATAATTTCTGTATCACTTGATTTAGGTGTGAAATATTATCCGAACCCGTGGTTGATTTCAAAAATATGATTTCTTATAAAAATTCATGTATTGTAAATGAAAGGAAAAGAAAATATGAAATTTGACATATATTGGATTTAAAATGGTTAAGTAGTGATTTTCTAACTCCAGCATAAAAGGTGAGTTTTCACCTATGACATTTATACTTATCTAATTAGTGAAGTGACATCAAGTGAATGTGCAGAATTCTTATATCATGTTATACCTACCTATGATGTAAATTATATGATGTTAAACCCTGTTATAAAATTGTCTCGTCATCTGTTATGTTTAGTCCGCTATACTGTGTATTTATTTCTGTTTCTCACACTGCAAGTTTCTTGTAGAATAGAATCACTACGGGTTGAAATGATACATACCCGAACGGACTTTAGAATAGGAAAAATCATTACGGGCTGAAATGACAGGCCTGGGTGATTTTTATTTATTTGTATTTGTCTTGGGATTGCGAGTTTGAACTAATCAAAACCCAAAATTTTTATTGATTACGGATTTAAATGACAATTTCCATATCACTTGATTTAGGTGTGAAATATTATCCGGACCCGTGGTTGATTTCAAAATATGATTTCTTATAATAATTCATGTATTGTAAATGGAAGAAGAAAAAAATATATGAAATTTGACTATATTGGATTTTAAATGGTTAAGTAGTGATTTTCTAAAAGGTTAAATGGTATAAGTTAATAGATGGTTTAAGTTGTAGTGTGAAAGTTTGATTTAACTTAATAATGGGAATTTAAGTAAAAAAATGGAATTATAAGCTTAACTTGGTAATTAATATAATTTATGTATGAATTGGATAAATATAAAGTAAAATAAAATATCAAGTTATTTGTAAAATAAAGTTAAGCAAATTACAGTGTATTTTGAATTTATATAATTAGTTAAATGCAAAATAAATGAATTGTTAAATGGAAATTTGGAATTTAACTTAACCTGGAATTGTGAGATTTGGTTTTGAAATGGAAGTTTAAGTAAATTAAATAAAATGGAAATTTATTTCAATGTATGAAATGGTAATCTGAAATTTAAGTGATAAATAATTGTTAAAAGGTAAAAATGGGAAATTTGTACACCTGAATTTAATAAGTGAAATTGTTGATATTTACTTGTGAAATTTACTTTATAAAAATCATAAGTTCAAGGATATTTAAATGACCATTTTTATAGTGGAAAATATGAAATTTTATAAGTTAAAATAGTTTAAATTGAAATTTATTTGTGGCTGAAATTCTACTGCAAGCTAAATTTTTGGGAATTGAATATTTGATTTGAAGGAATAATGACTTCACTTTTTAATGGTTTAAATGAATGATTTTAATTTGGAATTATAAATCATTTTGAAATTTATAACCACGGGTACTCTGCTTTGTGTGTCATGCATTTTCTTGTGATTGTGTGATGCACACCTTTGATTTTGAGAGTGTGGCTAGAGGTGAGCGGTTACTACAGCTCTCCGCTACCCTAGTTACAATAACACTGTTATTTGCATTGTTTACTTTAATATGGATATTTCTATGATAGTTTTTATTTCTACTTAATTGGTGGTTTGACTGAGCGTTAAAGGATGGACGATCCCAAGCATCCTTTAAGTTATTGTGCATTGCTATTACAGTTCACTTGATTTGGTTTACATTGCATAAGTATGTATGTCCTAACTCGAGTGTTTGTGTTTTACTTTACGCTCGGGTCAGCCTGAGAGTCACAGCTTTGGAATCACCTTCTGGAGCTAGAGTTTTGTTAGAGCTTATCTGACTATCTATTCGTCTATTTCTGATCCAGTTATTTCCTATTTGGTATTGCTTCCTTATTAGTGATTTATGTATCCAAACTTCTATTGTATCCAATTTTAAACTATGATATTTTGTATATGTTTTGAGAGTATGTATATAGTAGCTTCATGAACTACTATGGTATTTTATTTCCGCTACGAGTTATTCTAATATTGTGTGTCTGTGATTCTGTATTTTATTTTATTTGCTCCAAATTTTATTACAATCTGTTATTTTGAATTATTCAAGTTCGACATATGTGAATTATTATCGATTTGAATAGTCCAAAATAGTGGGTCGTTACAAGGTGTATATCAACAATAGAATGGAATCACGCCGCTAATGCAGAACGTGTTTTCTCCCACGTAACAACCAAACTTAAAGAATGGTATTGAACAATTAAACATCACGAAAGGTGGTAGACTCATCCCATTGCAATTAAAGAAAACAATTCGAAGGTTCGAATCAAATAAGGAAAGCAAAATTCCCAACAAATGACTAGGAAAGTGCACCACCCTTGAAGTATACCTCTAGTAATATACTTTTGAGAAGCTCTTATACTTCGTGACACTTCTAAAAAAGGTACCAACCGTACCCTGCTAAACCTTATCGAGTATCCAAATATTTCACATCTACATGCGCAAAAGAATCCGATCTAGATGAGATGTGAAAAAACCTTAATGGGAGAAACCCTAGATAGTTGGATGTCCTTTCGTGCTTTGGGTTCAGTCATTTACCGACAAAGGATATCAATGCTTAACGAAGAAATAAATTGTCTTAGAATGATGATAATAAAGAAGTTGAAGTAAATGATAGCGAAAAAACTAACTATCGAGGACATAAAACGTAATATTTGGCAATTAAGTCTTGTATACTTACCACCACCCATCGAATTCAAACTTGTACTATTTCTTGGTTAACGATAATACCAGACAATTCAAGGTAGTATTACCTTAAAGTCATGACTCACAATTGTTCTTAACTTTCGAAATAGCGACAAGTCTACTTCTTCAATGTTTAGTGCTAATTATACAAATATATCGTTTCCATATAAGTGATATCGCTCTATGGAACTTAATTCAGTTCCATAACCGAATCAAATGTTTACTTAATTCAGTTCAACTCGATCCCTAAGCGGCTTGTAATTCTCCCTAAAAACGACTGGTGAAGATGGGATCTTGATCACTGGCTATACTTACTAGAATTACATGTAGTCGAACGATCTCCCTCAAATAAATCTTTACCAAAGAAGCTGCAGTTCTTGTTGGCTTCACCAAAATAAAGTGGGCACTCTTCATTAATCGATCAACAGTTACCCAAATGCCTTCATAACATCTTCTTGTTCTGGGAAACCCATCGATAAAGTCCATGGATACTTGCTCCCACTTCCAATTTGGTATCTCCAATAGTTGGAGTAACCCAACAGTCTTCTACTGGTCACTCTCGATCCATTGACAATTTTCACATTGGCTCGCGGAGATCGAAATAATTATCTTCATCCCTTTCCACTAAAAGGACTTCTTCATATTCTAATACATTTTTTACTCAAGGATAGATAACTTTGACAGAAGACATTCTCTTAGCATGTCCTGTCCAATTCCATTAACATCTGGCATGCGAATCCGTCCGTTCATTTTTAAAATGCCTCGAGAGTCAACTGAAAACTAGAAACGATTCCATCTTCAACATTCTTCTTAAGCCGAGCTAGAATAGGTTCTTCTTCTCGGTAATATGCAATCCTCTCCATTAGTGCTGACTTAACTTCCAAATTTGCAATCGTCATCACATTTCTACTTAACGCAACTGCAACAGCGTTTGCTTTTCTTTGGTTATAGAGAATCTCCAGGTCATAAGGTGTGAGTATTTCTAGCCATCTCAGCTGCCTTAAGTTCAAATATTTTTAGGTAAGGAGATACTTTAATGACTTGTGATCTGTATATCACTCAAACTTTGCACCCAAAAGGTAATGCCTCCACACCTTCAATACGAAGATTACTACCAACAACACCAAATTGTGTGTAGCATAATTGTGGGAAACAAAATTTGAAAATGATTTTAATATCATTAATTAAATTTGAAAATGTGTTCATTTACTTATAATCCACTGTTTAAATACTTAAAATGATTTAAATATCCAAATTCAAAGCGATTAATTTATAGGTCGTTGCACTCTCCTCCCCTTAGGAGAATTTCGCCCCCGAAATTAATATAAATAGACAATCCAAAAGGTATATATTATACCAAGAAATCCATGTAACGATTCAAAGAAACTATGCCATGAAAGAAAATACATAATGCATTCAAACAACAAATAACTAATTTGAAATTACATTAAGGTAAGCTTCCCTAATATGATCCTACTTCTCCTAAGTACAATCGCGGGGATCATCATTCCACAGAACCTTCACAAGCTTCGGCACCTTGTTTCTCACTCTCCTTTCATCTCGATATACAATATGAACTATCTGTCGGATTATTGCCAAGTATGGTTCTATCTCTAAATCATCCTGAACAATGTCTCTACAATCAGCGATGAATCCTGAACATGCTTTCTTAGATGAGATATATGAAAATTTTATGAACTTCTGACAGTCTTTCAGGCAATTTTACTCTATAGGCCAACGATCCAATTCTCTCAAGGATTCTAAATGATCTAATGAATTTGGGTGCTAGCTTTTTATGAATCTCACAACTCCTTTACTTGGGAAACTTTCACAAATACCAAATCCCTAACCGCAAACTCTAAGTCCCTTCTCCGTTGATCGACATAACTTTTTTGTCAATCCTAGGCTTGTTTTATCCTTTCCTTGATCATAGCAACTTTCATTGATGCTTCGCGAATTATCACTGGTCCAAGAACTAATTGGTCTCCAGTCTTAACCCAACATGAAGGTGATTTACACGGCCACTCATACAAAGCTACATAGGGAGCTATGCCAATACTAGCTTAGTAATTATTGTTATAAGAGAACTCTAGCAAATGTAGAAGTTCCCAAGAAACTCCAAAATCCAGAAAGCATGCTCTTAAGAGATCCTCCAAAATCCGGTTCACCCTTTCGATTTGTCCGACTCTCTACGGATGATAGGTTGTGCTCAAATTCAACCTGGTCCCTAAAGGGGCTTGTAATTCTCCCTAAAAATGATTGGTGAAGAAGGTATCTTGATCACTGACAATACTTACTAGAATTCCATGTAGTCGAACGATCTCCCTCAAATAAATCCCTACCAAAGAAGCTGAAGTTCTTGTTGGCTTCACTGAATAAAGTGGGCACTCTTCATTAATCGATCAACAATTACCCAAATTCCTTCATAACCTTCTTTTTCTGGGCAACCCATCAATAAAGTCCATGGATACTTGCTCCCACTTCCAATTTGGTATCTCTAATAGTTGGAGTAATCCAGTAGTCTTCTACTGGTCACTCTCGATCCATTGACAATTTGCACACTGGCTCACGGAGATCGAAATAATTATCTTCATCCCTTTCCACCAAAAGGACTTCTTCATATTCTAAAACATTTTTTACTCGTGGATAGATAACTTTGACAGATGACATTCTCTTAGCATGCTCTGTCCAATTCCATTAACATCTAGGACGCGAATCCGTCCTTTCATTTTTAAAACGCCTCGAGAGTCAACTGAAAACTAGAAACGATTCCATCTCCAACATTCTTCTTAAGCCGAGCTAGAATAGGGTCTTCTTCTCGGTAATATGCAATTCTCTCCATTAGTACTGGCTTAACTTCCAAATTTGCAATCTTGATCACATTCCTACTTAATGCATCTGCAACTACATTTGCTTTTCTTTGGTTATAAAGAATCTCCAGGTCATAAGGTGTGAGTTTTTCTAGCAATCTCAGCTGCCTTAATTTCAAATATTTTTGGGTAAGGAGATAATTTAATGACCTGTGATCTGTATATAACTCAAACTTTGCACCCAAAAGATAGTGCCTCCACACCTTCAATACGAAGATTACTACCAACAACACCAAATTGTGTGTAGCATAATTCTTCTCATGAGGTTTCAATCGTCGACTTGCATATGCTATTACTTTACCATTCTGCATCAAAAATGGTCCCAATCCTGTCCTACAAGCATCCATGTAATTTGTTAATCCTTCACTCCCATCTGGTTTTGTCAAGATAGGAGCACTAGGCTGTTTCTCCTTCAACTCATTGAATGCTTGATCGCACTTGGGTGTCCAAACAAAATTAGCATCTTTCTTCGTCCATTTTGGTAGATGAGAAGAAATCTTTGAGAAATCTTTAATAAATCGTCTGTAGGAACCTACTATTCCCAAAAAACTTCTGACCTCAGTCGCATTTTCATATTTCTTCCAATCTTGAACTGCAACAACTTTTGATGGGTCCACTAATATGCCTTCTTCCAAAATTATATGCCGCAGCAATCTAACTTTGGATTTCCAAAAATGGCACTTAATAACTTTCCCCTTTAAAGCATGACTTCTTAAAGTACTTAGAACAACTAGAAAATGGTACTCATGCTCTTTCTCCATTTTGGAATAAATAAGGACGTCAACAATGAAGACGGGAACAAAATTGTTAAGAAAATCCCAAAACATTTTATTCATCAAATCCACGAAATAAGCGAGTGCATTAGTCAATCCGAATGGCATGACTAACCACTCGTAAAAAATATCAGGGGTACAAAAACCTGTTAAGGGTACACTCTCCATTGCTACCCTTAATTGGTGAAAACCACTGGTAAGATCCAACTAAGAAAATATCCGAGCTACGTGGAGCTAGTCAAACATGTTGTCAATCCTTGGTAAAGGATACTTATTCTTCATGATCCTCACATTCAACTCCCAGTAATTTACAAATAATCTAAGAGAACCATCAGCCTTGGTCATGAGCATTACCAACGATCCCCAACTCAATATGCTACATCTAATCAAATCCGTCTACAATAAATCAAATGTCTGCTTCTCTAACTCTCTTCTTTCATTTAGAGCCAACCTTCGAGGAGGTTGTAAAATCAGTTTGGTTCCAAGAATCAAATCAATGCAGAACACCACTTCTCGATGAGGAGGTAAACCTTGCACTTCTACAAAAATATCCTTTATATCCGAAACAATTAGCATATTCCTTATCTCCTCTTTTGGTACTTCAAGGGAATAAATAAAACCACTCATTAACTTATCAGGCTCTCCACAATAGCTATCAATGCTTCTTCCTATTCCATCTTTTATAATAACGATTATTCTACTACAATCTAGGATAACACTGAATTTAAATAACCAATCCATCCCCAAAAATACGGAACCCATGAACCTATGATCAAATTAGTCGAACAATAAATGCCAATCTCGATAAGAAATAGGCACATTCAGACATATAGTATCAAGTTTTGTCAGACCACCGATAGTGTTCGACACACAAAGAGAATAGCATATTTAAGGTTTAACTGCTTCACTAGGTCATACGAAATAAAACTGTGGGATGCACCGGTATCGAATAATAATCTATCAAGAATATCATAAATGGATAGTGTATCTTGCAACACTTGCTTTCCTTTTGGATCTGTAGAAGGTATCTCTTCAATAGTGAAATATTTCCTATGATCCTCCTTCTTTGAAAATGGACATTCGTGCTTCATATGTCCATGTTTATGACAATTGTATCATAATGGTAGATTAGTCTCTGGGCAACTATTTGCAAAGTGACCCATCTTATTGCACTTATAACAAAGAATCTTGGAGAAGTCGACCTGCTTATACTGTGTTGGAGCTCCACCTCCAGGCTTCTTTCCCGACCGACTTTTTTCCCTTTGCGCTTGAAAAACGGCTTGCTAGCAATTGGTATTACTGAAAAAGGTTGGGTATTAACTGCTGGCATTACTCCCTTTCAAACCCCTTACGCAATGTAAAGAGTCTAAAAGCCATATTGATCAGATTGGTAAAGGTACCATTGAGATGATTGGCCATTTCCCTATGAAATTCTAGTCACATTCCTATCACAGATATTTCATTCATGTTGAGTGGCTTATCAATCAATCTTGGTCCAAAGAGGGACACTGTAGTGAACTTATGCTCATATTGTGCCACTGTTAACTCACCTTATTTCAAATCCATTAAACTTTTGAAAAAATAGGTCCCTCCCACCTTTGGCATAAATTGAGCTTCAAAAACCTCCTTAAACTGTGCCCAAAAGAATCTTTTTCTGGTGTATTCATGGTGACTGAATCCAACCAATCCATTGCTGCTTTCTAAAGCTAACATGATGCTAACAATCTCTTTGTATCATCTCCCAACCAAAGAACCCCGAATATCCTTTTACAAGATCGGAGCCATGTCTAAACTCCCAAATTGTCTTCAGTTCCATAAAAATGCTTACCACCAAAAGCAGTGTAATTCTTGCACAAGGTCACAAAGTTCTGAAGTGGCTGAACTTGCTTCACTACTTCTTCTGCCAGCTCTACAAATGGCTCATTTCTAAGGGCTCTGCCATTTGTAGTCGTGTTGGTTCCAAATCCCCTCCCTCTTCTTCCTCTTTTACTCATTTTCGATAATCCAACTAAGTGACAGATATTTTTAGAATACAAATATAGGGTCGATGATGATAAAAGGAAAACTACAGCAAAGGATCTAAAATCAGACTTTAAGGGAGGAAAGGAAACGCTCTCTCAAGATTAACTCATTTTAGGGCTTTACTCACCATATCCCTAATGAGTTGTACCCCAATCAGGCTAAGGTATTCGCTCAACCTGGCTCTGGTACCAACAATGATGACCCACCTTTCTGACCCTTAAGAACGACACTTAATACATCCTTAATATTCGTGTGCCATTGCTAATGCATTGGAAAGATGAAACATCGTAGGGTAAAAATAAAAGAACCAAATAGAAAACCTCACAACTTAACTGCTAAATAGATCATAGCAGTAAATAGTACATCAAATTACTCCTTAATATGGAGTTATTAGAGTTTCACAAATATACTACAAATCAGCTTAAGCAGTTATAACAACTTGCCTTTACATATGCTGGAGAAAATACATAAACTAGATAAAGAGTGGAATAGATAACTAAGTAGATAAAAGTCTCCTGCTCGGACGTTGTTTTCAAAGAGCCCAACAAGACCTTCTGCTCTCGAACTACTCTGATAAGATGAGTACCAAAGGGTTTAGGGAAAATAAACAACTCGGGTCAGACGATATGTCTAGTATAAGTAAAACTTTAAACAATAGGTGTACATCAACAATAGCATGTGGGATCACGCTGCTAATGCGGAATGGATTTTCTCCCACACAAATAACAACCAAACTTAAAGAATGGTGTGGAATAATTAAACATCGTGAAAAGTGATAGACTCTTCCCGTTGCAATTAAAGAAAACAATTCAAAGGTTCGAATCAAATAAGGAAAGGAAAATTTCTAGCAAATGACTAGGAAGGTGCACCACCCTTGTAGTATACCTCTAGTTATATACTTCTGAGAAGCTCATATACTCCATGATACTTCTCAAAAATGTATTAGACGGACCTCACCAAACCTTACAGAGTATGCGAATATTTCACATCTAAATACGCAAACGAATCTGATCTAGATGAGATATAAAAATACCCTAAAGCAACCTCACATAGCTGGATGTCCTTTTGCGCTTTAGGTTCAGTCATTTACCAATAAAGGATATCAATGCCCAAAACGGAGCAATAAATCATCTTAGAATGATGATAAAGAAGCAGAAGCAACCAACATCTGTGACGACCCAGAATTTTCAAGCATTAGAATCTGAATATTTAATTGATTTTAAATATTCAATAGAGCAATCTTAACTTGAAATACAAATATCGCTATTTATTTATAATTAAATAATAGAATTTAATAATTAGAAATTGGGTAAATTGTTGAATCTAGAATTTGAAGCCTGTTAAAAATAATTTGAAGGCTTGTAAAATTTATATTGATAATGTTGAAGACGATAGAAGCATTAAAATCAAATTCAACAATGATTTGTTCAGTTTTAAATTTATATCGTTTAAATTGAATTTAAAATAGCCTTCCGAGGCACAGTCTCGGATTTCGACGAAACCAGTTCCATTGGATCCGTAATAGTGTACTATTATCGGATTTCAAATTTCGTAGCAATTGGAGCAGTTGTGTGAGTGTACGATGTATAAACGCGCTGAAAATTTAATTGATAATCATCTAATGAAATTTAATTTAATTCCTGTCATCTAGTCACATACTTTCCCAATTTAAAATCGTTCAATCAACAATCAAATGCTCGAACTAAATATAATAATAATTTTAATATAATATAATAAAAGAAGAAGCTTCAAGGAGAAGCTTTTAGCCACGTTATAAATAAAAAATCTAACGCATCTTCTAGCCGAAGCCACTTGCTTTCCTTTTTATAAACACCTGTTTCGTTCTTTTCCCAGATAGTTAACCCCGAAACCAACTTTTCCCCTTTTCATTTTTTTCCCCAATTGCAAGACCTTTAAATCATGCCTCCTATTTTCTAACCATCTGATCCTCAAGTCGAAAGAAAGCTCACAACTTCGTATCGCGATCTCGTTGAAGGATGGGAAGAGCGTGGTTTGCATTACGGCATATGGGTAGACGCGAGGTGGCGTTCACGACATCATGGGGAGACTTGGATCTCGGGAAAGGCGGCTGGAGTTTGCGCGGCAGCTCATGATGGTTGATGTCGATGGGAGTTCATGGGATTTGGGTTTTGGTTGTTCGGTGCTCGCTGTTGGACGTGGGTCTGATGATAGTGTTAATCTGGGCGATGCGTATTGAAGGTAAAATCCCTTTTTTTAAAAAAAAAAATTTAATTTGAATAAAGAAATATATAAATATAAATGCAGTAAAGTATATCCATACATATTTTAAGTGTATGTATATACAGATCAGAATATATATATAATTATTCAACTGGTTAATTTATAATTTGCATTTCAATTTAGACTAGGATAATTAAAAGTCAAGAAACAAAGGATTTTACAGTAAATGATTATAAATTTATTCTGTTTTATAAAAATAAATAAAAATAAAATTTGGGTTGTGTAATTGAAATTTTATATAGGAAAAATGTTCGATTATAGGATGATAATAAAAATGATTATTGAATTTTCGAGTTCACTGTAATCAGATAATTTTTTTTATACAATTTGGATGGGAAATTATCAGTTTAAACTAAATTTTCTAGTCACTTAAATTAATAAATGATAATAAAATTATTTGGTTATTCTAATTACTAAGATAAGTGATTAATGGAATTTAGTTACAATTAATTTATTAATTGAAAACCAAATGTTTAGTTTAAATTAAATTGTTGGTCAATTTAATTTATTAAATAATCATTGTAGAATATCTCGAATATTGATAAGAATTATTAATATTTATACAAGGTTATAAACCGGGAAAACCAAGACATAACTGATGTGGACTGCAAACAAATGCAAGGTGAGTTAATCTCACTCAGTTTAAATCTAAATTTAAATGATTAAATTTAAATTGTTTGAATGGTTGAAATTGATGGATATGCTGTAGTATGTTATATTCTGAAATTGATATATTATATTGTGCTAACATCTGTGGATGCAGGGAAAACAGGTTGGAGGGATCCAACTGGACCCCTCACATATATTTAAATTATTCAATATTCTCTGTTGTGATTATTTGATATCCTATGATGAGTTATCTTGGAATATTGAATGTTGTGGTTTGATTGGATATTCGGTTATAATGAATTCCTAAAGTTTATAAATTGGATTGTTGAAAAGAAATTAAAGGGAAGTAAATTTGTAAGCGAAATAATTATAGAAAGTTTGAATAAATTTAAGAATGAATTGAAAAGAAATAATGTGACTTTAAATTTCTAATAAATAAATTGTGAAGTATAGAAAGGAAATTTGAATAAACAGGAAGTTATTGAATTACAATCTTCAACGATATTAATTAAAGAACAAAACATTTATTTAAAATGTAAGATTTAAATTTTTGAAAAAAATATATAATAATAAGGAAGAAGTTGGGAAAAGCTGAAATTTGTATATTTCAGTTTAAAAAAGCAAAATTTAAAATCAAATGAAAAGGAATAACAATAATAATTAAGTGCATAATTAAATGAAATTTGAAATGAATTGAGTAATTTAAGAAAATTATTTCAAATGGAATAAATTGAAAATCAATTTGGAAAATTGATTTAAATGTTTGAAGCTGGAATTCTTCCTGGATCACTAAGTACGCTTTCAAGTACATTTTAAATATAGGTTAATAGTTTTAAAATTGTTTTTAAAAGGTATGTTTTGAAAAATTTATTATTTCTAATATTTAAATTTTAAGGTAAGTATTTCCTCAAATCTATTATAGTAGTAATTATTTTAAAAAGTGACTTGGTATTTGGTTTCAAAAGTGGAAATCTAGTTATATATGTTATTAAGTAACTTTAGTTTCAAATATTTATATAGTATGTGGTTTAACAAATTATCAAAGTAGTTTTTAACCTAAATGGTTTAAAGTATATATATATATATATATATATATATATATATATATATATATATTTCAAAGTGAAGTGTTTTAAATTATTTTAAAAATCTAGTTTTGTACTTGGTGATTTCAGAGGAGATAGAAAATATTTGGGAAAGTTGATTCTGAAAAGAATGAGGAATTTGAAACTGTTTTCAAAGGATTGGAAATAGAAATATACCTTGTGAAGATATTTTTGGAGATAAATAAATAATTTGGGAAATTATTTATTGGTTGATGGTTGTTTGTGAATATTAATTGATAGTTACATCACCGACTATCAATATTGGACAAATGCGTTGATCGTTTCGAAGAGACCGGGATCGAGATTAATTTCTCGAAAACCACTTCGATCCGGTTTGTACGTTTCGTGCGAAAAACGTGTTCGGAGTCGAAGATGAAGCAGTGAAGTGCAAGGGCTAGTCGCTACTAATCCTGAGGATATTTCCAAAATGGATGTAGTAGGAGTAGTGCCTTCGGTTCCGTTCGAACCCGGGACGGACTTGTATGGATGAATGCTTGCGAAACATCGTCAGGTGGGCGATGGGCATTCTAAGTGAAACGTTCTAAAAGGTAACGCTTAGCCTCAAGCCTCTTCAAATGGGAATGACTGAAAATCAGGGGATATGCAGCAAGGTTAGGTGGGTCATGCCCAAGCAGGACAAGATATTTCCCCTGTCTAGATGCCCATTTTTATATATTTCGGCTTAGTGGGTGGTTGGTCGCGCCAACCACGGGGTTTATCTTGTTCGGGACTGTTCAGTAAGGAATGGTTCCGGCCTTGTGTTGTAGGGGATGAAGGGAGTAATCCTCGGTACGGTGATCTAGGCCCTGTACTGTGACAGGTGGTACCCCAGTGCCTAGTCATTGTTGGAAATCCATTTTCCCTACGAGCCTTGTACGAGTTTTGTTTGTATTACCCAATTCGGTGGCTAGTAGCTGGAATTTAATCATGTAACAATTTCGGCTATTTTATAAGTATTTGTATATAGACCCTATTATAATATCAGAGGATTTCTATAAAAATTGTTTTAGCTATCGTAAGGTAAAAACCCGACATGTTTATTTGTGGCGTGGTCTTACGAGATGCTTTTGTTTTCAAAGGATTTTGAAACTTTAATAATCAATTGGGTGTGATTTTTCTCACGCTGGTATTCCAGACTGACTCGGGTATTATTTAACTGTAATGCTCGGGTCAAACCGAGTATTATAGAATACAGGATATGATGCTGTGGAGCTCAGGAGACGAGCTGGATGACGATACGTATTCTCGTACTATATATATATATATATATATATATATATATATATATATATTCTTCCGCTGTGTTGAGTTGTTGTGTACCCATTGTATGTTATTGATGGGAGCTGTGACTGATGTACTCTGATGATGTAATATATGTAAACTGATATATTTGATTTTGAGTAAAGATTATTTACTATTTATTATATTTTATTCCGCTGCGATGGTTAGATTCTGATATTGATTTTGTTTTCTCTTCTTCTACCTCTTCTTCATAAACCCAAATGGTTCGTATTTCTGTGCAACTTGAGTTGATTGTTGTAGAATAGGGTTGACTCAAGGGGTACGGATTTGCGGGACGTTACAGTTGGTATCAAAGCATAGGTTGGAGATAACCTTGGCTCTGGTGGGAATTACTCATTTAAATTAGAGTCTATAGTACTCTATAATGAGTTTGAGCGTATTAATAGATATGAGCGCGTATTTGTTAGTGAATATAAATTATTTTAATATTGTGTTGGTTGATTTATTGAGTCGCATATGAACCTTCGTCGACACAGTCTGCGCAACTGTATCGAAGGGGTTTCTAAACACTTGAATAGAACAATCGACACGGTATTGTTTTAAATGTGGGTGAATGAAATAATTTTGCCCAAAAATATATTTTGATATAAGAAAAAGTTTTCTTGAACTATTTATTGAATATATGGTTGCTTGGATGTTAGAAAAGATAATATTAAAGTATTATCATTGTTAAATGACAATTTAACTAGAAATTGAAAACATAACTAAAGGTTAAGGAAATAAATTCATTATAAAATGAAATTCATAAATATGAATTATAAATGGAATTTATAGATTGAAATATAATCAAATAAGAATTTGTATGAGCATAAGCTATGCAAATGGAGTATATTTAAAATTTATTTAAGCAGGCTTTTGAACTTTAAAACCCGGAGATTTTGGAAGTATTTTGAGGATAAATTGTAGCATTGTTGTTTGGGGGTATTTCTGAAAAGAAATTGTTTTAAATAAATTTTGAGAAGAGATTTAGCATTGAATTCACTTCAGCCACTGGAAAATAACTTCGGTGATGACTGCAGCATCATCGATGTTCATTTTCGAGTTTCTAAGTGATGAATTGCTACCAAATTGATTTGTTTAGAGAAGCAAGTTGTTTTTGAAATTCCAAAGAAAATTTGTTGGGAATAAAACAGGATTGGTTAACTTTTGAGAAATGTGATTTGAGATGTTGAAGATTTCAAAAATAATTTGAAACTAAAAGCCGGTGTTTTTAAATTCCTGATGAGATGGATTGTAAGCTTGTAAATTGAGAGGATTTTTTTTAATCAGGAAAGGAATATAAGCTTTGAATGTTGGAATTTAAATTTAAAGGGAAAAGTTAGAAATGAAATTAACTTGGATTGGGAAATAAAAATTTAACTGGATTGGAATAAATTGAATAAGTTGAAAATAGTATCCAGTGGTATTTGAATCAAGTTGGAATAGAATTGAATTAAATAAGACTGAGTTAAAATAAAATTGAATTGGGAGGAGAATTCAATTAAATTAATGAATGGAATTAAATTCTGACCTGGATAAATGACAAGTAAATTGGATAAGAAATGGGAATTGAAATAAATAAATTCGAATAACTTGTAAGAGAACTAAAAATCCATAGAAATAAATTATGCTTGGGCTATAAATAAATAGCAGGCTTGAGTTAAAAATAAAGGATGAATATATTCAAAGCCTATAATGGATGGAATTGTATAAATAATAAATGAGACTTATTAAATTGAAAATGGAATACAAAGCCCAAATTTAATATTTTGATGAATTGGAAAATGAAAGGAAATCCAAACTTGAATTATAAAGTATATTGAACTTAAGGAAATAAAATGAAGTGATATTTGGAATAAAAAAATTCGAGTGTTGGATTATAAATAAGGGAAGAACTATAAATTAGTTAATGGAATTAAATTGTGAGTTTATGATGAAGTTGGAAATAAACTCAAGTTATAAATTAAAATTGATTCAAATTGTTGATGAAGTGAAAGTAATTGAGAATGAGGTTGAATTGTGAGTTAGTGAGTTGGATGGTAAATTAAAAGTGAATAATAGAATCAGAACTTGAGTTATTAATTAAAATTAGACTTGAAGTGTAAACAAAGTAAATATAATTAGGGAAGTATATAATAAAAATGAAATGGATTAAAATAGTAATGGTATGAATTGCAAATAAAAATCCGAATAAGTGGAAATAAATTGGAAATGGCCACGTAATAAATTGAATGAACTGAATATGAAAGGTAAATTTGATAATAATAAATCAAATGAAATTGTAAATTTTGAAATGAGATTTAACAGAACTAGAATCAAGTTAAATTGAATGGAAGTGAAAGATTTACTTGAAACGAAATGAGCTTAAGTATGAAATTGGAGTGACTAAACTTAAGCTAAAAGGTGGAAAAGAGTTGAATTGAATTCAACTAAAAATTAAGTTTCATAATAGTGGATTGGATTTAAATCAAGTAAAAATAAATTTTAATTGAAATAAAATTCAGTGAGTTGCCGATAATATTTAATGGGATGAAAATGCTTAAATAAATAATTGTAAACCATTTAAATTATTAAGGAATTGAAATAACTTGAGACAATAAGGAAAATAGAATGTTTCGAGTTTATTAGAATGGTTTAAGTGAATGTGGATAAACTAATTATATTAAATAAATGATGGAATAAATAAGAATAACATGAAATGTAAATGAATGGATTGTGGATGAAATTCAAATAGAGTGTGTCGAGCTAAATAAATGGTCGTGAATGAATTGAAATTAAAAGGAAATTTAATTGGCAATGAAGATGAACCAAAATTGTTAATGGTTTTGAATGAACTGGTTTGGATAATACAGTGAGATACAAAGTGAATGGATTCAAATCTGAAATGCAATGAAAATGAGAATATATGGATCGTGAATAAATTTAAAAACGGAATAGAATTGAGTTGAAATCCCTTTAAAATGGTTATAAACCATGAATGCTTATTTATTCACCTAGATCTTGTCAAATTGCAAAGAATAAATTATCATTGAATGTAAATGGAAGTAATTAAAATTCTATGAGTCGATAGAAGTAAAATAAATTAATTTTGAAATCAATTGAATTAAATATGAGTTCAGTTTGCTTAAGAATGAATTAAATATAAGCAATTGAGTTTTAAATTATTCAAATTGTTGAAGCTGTGTACGAATAGATGGAAGACCATTCAAATTTAATGAAAATGGTTTGTAAATAAGTCGAAACAGTTGAATTTGCTTGGAAACTATATAAATAGCTTACGGAAAATGTTGGGTATGAGTTTCTTTTAGAATTCATATGTTTTATCTATTACAAATAAGTGATATGCTGTTAAACTTCATATATTTGGCACTTACATGTTTAAATTGAGCAAGTACAGGTACCTGGAAGCCGTATGGCTGGATTTTGGTTGTGCTATTTGCTAAAAATAATAAGCCGCTTGCTTAAAAATGCTAAATAAGGTACGCCTACGCAATAAAAATAGGAAATATGAACTGTTTTTGGTTTTTCCGACCGTGTGGGTCGATGTATATATATTTATCTCTTTTGTCAAATTGCAAAAGCTCCTTTGTACAAAGGGGACTCTGCCAAAAATTTTCAGAAATTTTGGGAGTTAGAAAATTTTTGAAATTTTTGAAAATTTTTGTTAACGACAAAACTATTTAGAATTGGAAACTAAAATAAGTTAGTAAATGAAACTAATTAACGTAATGACTTAAATTAGTTATAAATGAAGGATAAAATTTAAAATTCAAAGTTGAAAATAAATAAAATACATATGTAATGTGGAAATCAAGTTGGATAGAAATAAGTATAAACTAAAAGAGATAAAGAGAAATAAAGATAAGAGACATATAAAATGTTTACGCTAACTTAAGAATGGAATGGTAAATTCAAGATTGGAAATTGATATTACAAATAAAATCTAAGATAATATTGAAATGAATAGATATTGACATTTTGTAAGAAAGTCGATAAAATGTTTTGGAATATTGTGTTTGGATATTGGTGCTAAGCAGGTATGCAGGCATTATAAAGGGGAAAGAAAATTGGGTTTGATATGAAAAGATAAAATTTGAAATGCTCGACAAATAGGTACGCATTTAAATTTGGTATGGAATTTGACTGGGATTTGGATTTGGATTTAGATTGAGCCACTTGGCTTTCTGTTTTCTTTTTGGATTTGGGAGGCCGTAGAGCCATTTTGTAGTTGTACCGAGCTAGCCACGCAAAGGAGACGCTGGCGAAATTTTTCAGAAAATTAGAGAGTTAGAAAAATTTTGAGAAATTTTGATAATTCAAAATTTGGTTTTAAATTGGAACTTGAATGGTTAAACAAATGGTATGGTTTGGAACTAGAGAAAGGTTTGGAAGTCAGTAAGAAAGATAATGAGTCTTTTATATAAAAGATAATTGGTAAGATGTTGAATTGTTAGAAAACTGTTTGGTTTAGGGAAATAATAAACGGGTATTGGACCATTCTTCCTAATTAGTAATTTCGGGGACGAAATTCTTTTAAGGGGGGGGGGGGGGGAATGTGACGACCCAGAATTTTCAAGCATTAGAATCTGAATATTTAATTGATTTTAAATATTCAATAGAGCAATCTTAACTTGAAATACAAATATCGCTATTTATTTATAATTAAATAATAGAATTAAATAATTAGAAATTGGGTAAATTGTTGAATCTAGAATTTGAAGCCTGTTAAAAATAATTTGAAGGCTTGTAAAATTTATATTGATAACGTTGAAGACGATAGAAGCATTAAAATCAAATTCAACAATGATTTGTTCAGTTTTAAATTTATATCGTTTAAATTGAATTTAAAAATAGCCTTTCGAGGCACAGTCTCGGATTTCGACGAAACCAGTTCCATTGGATCCGTAATAGTGTACTATTATCGGATTTCAAATTTCGTAGCAATTGGAGCAGTTGTGTGAGTGTACGATGTATAAACGCGCTGAAAATTTAATTGATAATCATCTAATGAAATTTAATTTAATTCCTGTCATCTAGTCACATACTTTCCCAATTTAAAATCGTTCAATCAACAATCAAATGCTCGAACTAAATATAATAATAATTTTAATATAATATAATAAAAGAAGAAGCTTCAAGGAGAAGCTTTTAGCCACGTTATAAAAAAAATCTAACGCATCTTCTAGCCGAAGCCACTTGCTTTCCTTTTTATAAACACCTGTTTCGTTCTTTTCCCAGATAGTTAACCCCGAAACCAACTTTTTCCCTTTTCATTTTTTTCCCCAATTGCAAGACCTTTAAATCGTGCCTCCTATTTTCTAACCATCTGATCCTCAAGTCGAAAGAAAGCTCACAACTTCGTATCGCGATCTCGTTGAAGGATGGGAAGAGCGTGGTTTGCATTACGGCATATGGGTAGACGCGAGGTGGCGTTCACGACATCGTGGGGAGACTTGGATCTCGGGAAAGGCGGCTGGATTTTGCGCGACAGCTCATGATGGTTGATGTCGATGGGAGTTCATGGGATTTGGGTTTTGGTTGTTCGATGCTCGCTGTTGGACGTGGGTCTGATGATAGTGTTAATCTGGGCGACGCGTATTGAAGGTAAAATCCCTGTTTTTTTTTAAATTTAATATGAATAAAGAAATATATAAATATAAATGCAGTAAAGTATATCCATACATATTTTAAGTGTATGTATATACAGATCAGAATATATATATAATTTTTCAACTGGTTAATTTATAATTTGCATTTCAATTTAGACTAGGATAATTAGAAGTCAAGAAACAAAGGATTTTACAGTAAATGATTATAAATTTATTCTGTTTTATAAAAATAAATAAAAATAAAATTTGGGCTGTGTAATTGAAATTTTATATAGGAAAAATTTTCGATTATAGGATGATAATAAAAATGATTATTGAATTTTCGAGTTCACTGTAATCAGATAAATTTTTTTTATACAATTTGGATGGGAAATTATCAGTTTAAACTAAATTTTCTAGTCACTTAAATTAATAAATGATAATAAAATTATTTGGTTATTCTAATTACTAAGATAAGTGATTAATGGAATTTAGTTACAATTAATTTATTAATTGAAAACCAAATGTTTAGTTTAAATTAAATTGTTGGTCAATTTAATTTATTAAATAATCATTGTAGAATATCTCGAATATTGATAAGAATTATTAATATTTATACAAGGTTATAAACCGGGAAAACCAAGACATAACTGATGTGGACTGCAAACAAATGTAAGGTGAGTTAATCTCACTCAGTTTAAATCTAAATTTAAATGATTAAATTTAAATTGTTTGAATGGTTGAAATTGATGGATATGCTGTAGTATGTTATATTCTGAAATTGATATATTATATTGTGCTAACATCTGTGGATGCAGGGAAAACAGGTTGGAGGGATCCAACTGGACCCCTCACATATATTTAAATTATTCAATATTCTCTGTTGTGATTATTTGATATCCTATGATGAGTTATCTTGGAATATTGAATGTTGTGGTTTGGTTGGATATTCGGTTATAATGAATTCCTAAAGTTTATAAATTGGATTGTTGAAAAGAAATTAAAGGGAAGTAAATTTGTAAGCGAAATAATTATAGAAAGTTTGAATAAATTTAAGAATGAATTGGAAAAGAAATAATGTGACTTTAAATTTCTAATAAATAAATTGTGAAGTATAGAAAGGAAATTTGAATAAACAGGAAGTTATTGAATTACAATCTTCAACGATATTAATTAAAGAACAAAACATTTATTTAAAATGTAAGATTTAAATTTTTGAAAAAATATATAATAATAAGGAAGAAGTTGGGAAAAGCTGAAATTTGTATATTTCAGTTAAAAAAACTAAATTTAAAATCAAATGAAAAGGAATAACAATAATAATTAAGTGCATAATTAAATGAAATTTGAAATGAATTGAGTAATTTAAGAAAATTATTTCAAATGGAATAAATTGAAAATCAATTTGGAAAATTGATTTAAATGTTTGAAGCTGGAATTCTTCCTGGATCACTAAGTACGCTTTCAAGTACATTTTAAATATAAGTTAATAGTTTTAAAATTGTTTTTAAAAGGTATGTTTTGAAAAATTTATTATTTCTAATATTTAAATTTTAAGGTAAGTATTTCCTCAAATCTATTATAGTAGTAATTATTTTAAAAAGTGACTTGGTATTTGGTTTCAAAAGTGGAAATCTAGTTATATATGTTATTAAGTAACTTTAGTTTCAAATATTTATATAGTATGTGGTTTAACAAATTATCAAAGTAGTTTTTAACCTAAATGGTTTAAAGTGTGTGTGTGTATATATATATATATATATATATATATATATATTTCAAAGTGAAGTGTTTTAAATTATTTTAAAAAATCTAGTTTTGTACTTGGTGATTTCAGAGGAGATAGAAAATATTTGGGAAAGTTGATTCTGAAAAGAATGAGGAATTTGAAACTGTTTTCAAAGGATTGGAAATAGAAATATACCTTGTGAAGATATTTTTGGAGATAAATAAATAATTTGGGAAATTATTTATTGGTTGATGGTTGTTTGTGAATATTAATTGATAGTTAAATCACCGACTATCAATATTGGACAAATGCGTTGATCGTTTCGAAGAGACCGGGATCGAGATTAATTTCTTGAAAACCACTTCGATCCGGTTTGTACGTTTCGTGCGAAAAACGTGTTCGGAGTCGAAGATGGAGCAGTGAAGTGTAAGGGCTAGTCGCTACTAATCCTGAGGATATTTCCAAAATGGATGTAGTAGGAGTAGTGCCTTCGGTTCCGTTCGAACCCGGGACGGACTTGTATGGATGAATGCTTGCGAAACATCGTCGGGTGGGCGATGGGCATTCTAAGTGAAACGTTCTAAAAGGTAACGCTTAGCCTCAAGCCTCTTCAAATGGGAATGACTGAAAATCAGGGGATATGCAGCAAGGTTAGGTGGGTCATGCCCAAGCAGGACAAGATATTTCCCCTGTCTAGATGTCCCTTTTTATATATTTCGGCTTAGTGGGTGGTTGGTCGCGCCAACCACGGGGTTTATCTTGTTCGGGACTGTTCATTAAGGAATGGTTCCGGCCTTGTGTTGCAGGGGATGAAGGGAGTAATCCTCGGTACGGTGATCTAGGCCCCGTACCGTGACAGGTGGTACCCCAGTGCCTAGTCATTGTTGGAAATCCATTTTCCCTACGAGCCTTGTACGAGTTTTGTTTGTATTACCCACTTCGGTGGCTAGTAGCTGGAATTTAATCATGTAACAATTTCGGCTATTTTATAAGTATTTGTATATAGACCCTATTATAATATCAGAGGATTTCTATAAAAATTGTGTTAGCTATAGTAAGGTAAAAACCCGACATGTTTATTTGTAGCGTGGTCTTACGAGATGCTTTTGTTTTCAAAGGATTTTGAAACTTTAATAATCAATTGGGTGTGATTTTTCTCACGCTGGTATTCCAGACTGACTCGGGTATTATTTAACTGTAATGCTCGGGTCAGACCGAGTATTATAGAATACAGGATATGATGCTGTGGAGCTCAGGAGACGAGCTGGATGACGATACGTATTCTCGTACTTGTATATATATATATATATTCTTCCACTGTGTTGCGTTATTGTGTACCCATTGTATGTTATTGATGGGAGCTGTGACTGATGTACTCTGATGATGTAATATATGTAAACTGATATATTTGATTTTGAGTAAAGATTGTTTACTATTTATTATATTTTATTCCGCTGCGATGGTTAGATTCTGATATTGATTTTGTTTTCTCTTCTTCTACCTCTTCTTGTTAAACCCAAATGGTTCGTATTTCTGTGCAACTTGAGTTGATTGTTGTAGAATAGGGTTGACTCAAGGGGTACGGATTTGCGGGACGTTACAACATCAGAGAAACCAACCATCGAGGATATAAAACAATCATATATGGAAATAAGTCTCGTATACTTAACACCACTCGTTGAATTCAAACTTGTACTATTTTTTGGTTAATAATAATATCGGATAAGTCAAAGTAGGTTACCTCAAATTCACGTCTCATGGTTATTCTTATGTTTCAAAACAGCAATAAGTCTACTTATTCGATGTTTTGTGCTAATTATACAAATTAATCATTTTTGTGTAAGTGATATCGCTTGTTGGAACTTAATTCAGTTCTATAACCGATTCAAATGTTTACTTTTAGAACTTAATTCGTGGTTGGTCTCACATAACTTCGAAACATCATTATGAAAAGGATTTAACAACTTAAAACATCCTTATTACATTGATTAAATAACTTTAAAACTAAGTTAATTAATTAACTTCAATAACCTTTAAAGTAAGTTAATTTAATTAAATAATACATTTAAATATAACTAATGAATTTAATATATAAATAATTAAATCTTATTATTTAAAAATGATTAATTAATTGTAAAAATCTTTAAAGGAAAGATTAAATAAGGTTAAACAGATTTATTAAAATCTAAAAGTCATTAATTAATAAGATTAATTAATTTAAAAAAATCATTAGTAAATTGATTATTTAACTTTAATCCATTATTATCAAAAGATTAACTAACCTTAAACATCATTAGATAAAATGATTAATTGATTTCAAAACATCATTAACCAAGTGACTTATTAATTTTAAACACGTCGTTAATAAGTTAATTAGTTAACTTTAATCCTTATTAATTAAATAGTTAATTAAATTAAATCATCATTATTAGAATAATTGATTATTTTTGAAAAAATCAAAAACTTGTTTAACTTGTAAAATAATTTCAAGCATGATAACAAAGCCAAACCGTTTTGATAAATGGTGATTTTTTGAAAGTGTCGATATAGCGACTATCGCTATACGCGGTTTGAAATTCATGTATATGTCATTTGCAATATAAACACATATTAAATAGAAAGAGCATGAGCATGTATACATGGTGATTTACAATGATACATCATATATCAAGCATTTAATAAAAAGGCATGAATTTAACTAATAAATTTCACATGTATTATGATTCGCGTACTAACTTTTCAATGCGACTAACTTTGAAACAACAAACCAATCCAACAACCAAACTAGTATTTCGCCAATACAAAAAGCATTTAATAGCTATAACATGAACACAATATAGTTTGAAAACATTTGGCTTAAAGGTGGAAGCTTTACTCACCTAAACACTTACTAACTTTATCGAACTTGCACTAACATCACGAATGCGACAAGATCTAAGCTCAACTATGCAAATGACTCGATTTGGTAGATTTAGGTGGAGATTTTAGGCATGTCCTAAGCTAGGATAGTCTCGGCCATAGACATATAGGGCTTGGCTATGGTTGAAATGGAGAGTTAGGGTGTTGTTTTGGTAAGTAAAGTGATGTAAGGTGTTTTAACTTGGTTTTGAGAGTGTATACACCAGTTTTTGACTTTGAATATAATTTAAAAGCAATTAGTGAATGTATACATGTATGTTGAATAGAATGGAGATGAAGTTAGGAAATTGAGATGTCTAAGGAATTTTTAGAAAGTGAAGATAAGTGAGGGTGGGGGTATATATACTAAACATTTTACAGATTACCTAAAATAACCTCCACCACTCACAAGTTGCCACATCACTCCCCTCCCCTCTCTTCTACATATTGGCCCTAGGCATGCCCTCCCTTATCCCTAAAATATGCCTCCATGTTATGTGCATAAATGTGTACTAAAGTATGGCATGAGATATGATAAGGTTTCTTTATAAATATGCTTTCTTACTAAACTAATGCATAAGTTGTCAAATCAAGTTTTAATTTAAACCAAGCATAATTATTAACCTTAACAAATGGATTAAATTATCATGGCATGAACATTTACATGTGTGCACATTTGCATAAATGTGCTACAACGTTTTCGACAACTTTCCTATGCCGAAAAGTCAAAATTTCGAAAAACTTTTTCCATCGCATTATCTATTTTATTTGAACTAATTATTTTGGTAAACAAAATTTGAAAATGATTTTCATATCATTAATTAAATTTTAAAATATGTTTATTTGGTTGTTAAAATCCATTATTTAAATATTTAAAAATGATTTGAATATTCAAATTCAAAGAGATCAATGTAGGGTATAGATTTTATATGGTGACTAGTGAAGCGATGACATAATGCTCTGATGCCATTGGCGATGACAACTTTAGAGCTTTAGTGCGATGAATCTATGACTTGTGATGGATGTCTAGAGGCATTTTGAAGATAATGACTTGGTGTGGCGAGTGATTATGGCATCTAGTGAGGGACTGAGAGGACGAGTTCTATGCGGTAGCCCGTGGTGTAGAAGTTAGAACATATGATTATGGTTGTGATTCTCATGAGTGGGACAAGATAGTCTGTGTATACCTAGCGTAGTCTACATGTATCCATATTGTTGGATGCCTACGTGTTTCCATTCGCTAGCCATCTGCATGGGCAATGAGTTGAGCATCTGTAAGAGTAATCGTATATTGGAAGCATGTGAGTGAGAGATGCACGGCTGTAGGATGGATGTTATGTTTACCGTGTGCCTAATATGCTGTGTAATACCCCTGTAACTTTATATTTTCCACTTGTGATACTAGTTTAACATATATGGTATTTATGTGCTAAATCTTTGAATGCATGGACATGTCAGGTATAACTATTCATATCTTATACCCCTATTTACTATATATGATTTTTATAGTATTTTAAGATGATGTATCGCTCACTATAGACTATTGTCTAACTTGAGGTTTTATGCTTTGTTTCTTATTATCTCAAGTACTCTTAAATGAGTAGATTAGGAATAGAAGGTCTAGACAGCACATGGAGTCATACGAAGTATAAGCAAAAGGCTACGCTTTCATATATCATACTTTGGAGCCTACTGTCGCTTATATTCCGTCGTGTAGTACTATAGATCTTAGCTAGTACTTTTATTCTTTAGAGATGGTTATAGAGTTTATTTTGGAGATTGGGATGTATAATCTCTACTATTCTACTTTGTAAAACTGTGACGAACCAATGTACTCTAACTATCCTGGTTCACTTAATTATATTTTGTCTTGCCTGTTTTGCATCTATTTGATTAATATTTTTTATGCATTGTGAGATATTCTATGATTCCTACGATTGGATTTCTTTCTTTTACACCCTTAGCTACCATCCTACACCGGGCAGGTACCTCCGCGCACTCTACTGGAATATTGGGTAATGATGGTTTAGGGCGGTCGTCACATAAATTTTGGTGATGGTCTACATGTAGTGTTATTATTTATTATATACATTTTTCATTTTTTCATACATGTATATCCTTTTTTAGGGACATGCCATGGCCATGAAGCTGCACCATCAAGTTGAAAAACTCTGAGCCTGCCTTGGTCATTGCTTAGGTAGAGGCTTTGAGGTTGAAGGGAGGAATGAAGGCCATAACTCTTGGCATCAAAGTTAGAGGTAAGAGAGAGCCAAATTATAAGATTCAGTTTAAGGAGTTGAATAAGATGTTTAAAGAGATGGAGTTTCATGTTGTGAAAGATGAGAACAAAATTATGGAGACGAAGGAGAAGAACATAGGGTGAGAGTGTATAGTAAAATGGTTGAAAGGAAATTGTCCAAGAAAAAGAAGGATGCTGAATCTTGTGATTATAATGTTCTTTATCATATAAAAGCGTAGGTTAAGAGATAATTTATTGTACAACACCTTGAAGATATCAAGGCAAAAGTGAGTTTAGACTTTTTGGATGATCCAGAGCTTATTAAGTTTGACGAGCCACTGCAATGTCGCATGGGTTAGAGATTGCAGTAGGGATGTTGTTTCACGATCAGCATCTATTCAGGAATTGTCAAACAATTTTTATTCAGAGGATACCCCTCTTAACTGTGCAAAACATCAGGTCCAAGCATATCGTTGAGGCTTCCCGTTTTGATGAAGAAACCCCTTTGAACTTTAGCTCTATCTTTAGTTGTTTTTTGGGTCTTATGAGCTTTGTATCACTTTAATTTAAATATTAAATCAATCAAAACCAAACAAAATCTAATATAGAAATAATGAAATGTAAAGCATATAAAGATTTTCATGGTTCAGATGTTTAGGAATCATATTTCGATGGGTCAGTTCTTTTATCTCTTATATTCTTCTTTGTATAATCTTTTTAGATTTTAATCGCAGAGAGTAAAATTTGCATAATATAACTTTATAGGAGAAAAAGTATGTGATCCCTTTTTTTGCTACAATGTCTTCCATTTATAGTAAATAAAAAGATGTCACATGGATTACTAACATCGTAATTTTGTATTCCTCCATTACTTTTAGATCTTGCCGAGTTTTTTTCATCCATGAGCTTCGGTAATTGTGCTTGGATTGCTGACTTGGGTTCGAAAGAGATAATTTACTTTAGGTAGGAAAATTTAGATGTAGGTGGTATCCTTAATTTGTGCTTGGACAGAAATTTCCAATTTGTTATGTGGCAATGCTCGTTGAATGTTTTGTACATCATGAATTGTTATCACCTTAAATGTGGTGGCAAATCTTTAATATGTTAGTGCTTTCTACATTATTGTGGCATAGTCAAACTGATGATGGCGACACAGTTTGGATGGTTGATAGCGCGGTTGTAATATCCCGTAATTTTTAACAATATCAATTTAATAATATGTATTTAAAATTAAATTGATATTGATATTTTGTTGATAATAATTCAAATTGGTTTAAAAATCTTCTTTAATAATTATATAAATTGATTTCTATTTACAATATAAATATATGGTTTATATTTTAAATAGATTGGTATTGTTTCAATTTTAATAAGTAAAGCATATTTTCTAGTTTTATTATTTGTAGTAATTTGGAAAATTTGTTTTATTTAATATTTAAGTTTTTCAAGGTTAAATGAATGATTTTTGGTTTAAACTTAATAATTGGATCATGTTCTAAAATTCTAATATATACATTATAAATTGGAAATTTTGTTTTAATTAGCATTGAGTTTTTATAACTATTTCATAAATAAATATATGATTTTAAAATTGATAAGAAAAATATTAAAGTGTTTAAATTAAATTAGACTGAGTTTAAATTTAGAATAAATTTAACAAAAGGTTTTATGGTTTAATAAAATGGATATTTTATTGATAAAAATATAATTCCTTGTAAAATGATTTTAATTTAATAATAAGATATTTCTAAAAACAATATCAATAGTGTATTGTCTTTATAAATAGCTTTTGAATAAGAATGGTAATTATTATTTCAAAATTCAATTTGTATTCATAACTTGATGTTTAAAATATTAGATTTTGAATTTAAAGTTAAAAATCCGAAGTCTAGATTTTTGATTGTTTTAATATATGTAAGCATTATTTATAAGTATAGTTTGTTTCTATTTCTTTTATAAATTTATATACATATTAAATTTTAACTAACAAAATAATTAGGCTTAATACATGTGTTAACATTTAAATTAAATACTAACCACTTTATTTAGACATGTGTTGTTTTCTTAAGATTCATATAACAAGTGTTAAGTATTAAACTTTCTAATATGACAAATGTTAGAATTATTTACAAGTGGCCTCTTTTACATTTATTTTTATTTTATTTATTAAAATCTGAAAATGTACTTATATAAACCTACATCTTCATCTCTTTCTTCCTTTTCTCTTCTCAATTTAAAAAAAAATGAAAACTCCTCATTTTTCTTTCAAAATCTGTAAACAAATCCAGATCAAAACTCTTCATATCAAAACCCTGCACAAACCCTTCACAAAACTCCTCTTCAAAATCAAACTGCATTCTCATATTATTTTTCTGCATATTCAATTCCTGTACAAGTCAAAAATCAGTAAACTCCTCATATCAAAGCAATTCAAATCCCTGCAACCTTTTCAAATCTGTCAAGCATTCTTCAAAATTCTGTAACCATCTTCAAAAGCAAAACTGCAATTTTCCTAAATCTGGAAATTAATGTTGCATGCAAATTGTACATCTTCAAATCCAAGGAATTGCAGTCTGAACCAAACTTGCATCATATTTCTCTTCAATCTGGAAATCTTCTACTGCATACACCAGCAACTTCAAATCAAGTATAAGTTTTAACTCTGGCAACTGCATTTTCAAATAAGCAAGCAACTCTGTTCCAAAGCAAAAGCATTTTTAGCATTTCTGTACAAAGTTTTCAAAGCTGTCTCAAAATCTGTTCTCTGCTCCTTCTTGTGAGGTGAGCAACTTTAAAATCTAAAATTTTAATTAGGATTGCATGCTATAATGATTTGATATAAATAAGTATTATTTGAGCATTTATAAATGTCTGATGTAAATATATTTGTGTATGCATACTGTCAGTGCTATTCTTTGTTCCCTGATCCATCTTTCCATTTAAGAACCCTCTACACTTGATTTAATTTGTGATAGTACCTGAATTTTTAAACCAAAGAAGTTTGCTTATCTTAGATTAGAAAAAAATTTAAATCAAAATAAACAGAGTCTGTTGGCCTCTGGTAAATGTTGAAATGTCAGTGCATGTTGATGCAAACCAAAAATTTAAACTGTGCAATTCCTTACTTAAGTATTTTAAATTGAAAGCATTAACTAAATCATGATTTTCAACATTGAAATCTGGATTTTTAAAAATGGAATGAATGTGCAGTTTGGTATTGAACTGAATATGAATTTTGGGGTTTCCCTAGGGATTCATGAATCTGGAGGGGATGAGTTTCGGCATGGTGATGGAGAGTTGATCAGAGATGATAAGAAAAATAGGTGAAGGTGATGAAAATCACCATGGTTGCAGTAATGTTGATTTGCTTTCTGTAACCCTAGTTTTGCTGGGTGTTATGGAATCGTTCATATTTGCTTGTATGTTTGACCGAGTGTTACAAGCTTTTGAGGAATTAAGGATTGGCCATAGCTGAAGATGTGGGCGGAGGAGTTCATCGACAGGTGGTCGGAGGGAAGAGTATTTACCGTTGACAGGTTTGAGGGAGGGAAAACTGTGTTTGTTTACAGGTTTGGAGTTTGTGAATCTCAAACTCGCATTAGTGAGTTGTAGCTTGAATTGATGCTTGTGGTGGTAGCTAGGTTGGTCTCTGATGTGATGCGATGGTCGTTGGCAATCATCAATGGCCGGAGTCACCGTGCATATGCACGGTGAAGTAGGGTGCAGGTGATGTTTGGTTAGCGGAAGGTGACTCGGGTAAACCCTGTTTTGACTCGAAGTGGTGTAGTGTTTTCCTCGGGAAAGTTGTGTTGAATCTCGAAGCAAATTTGTGGGGGTTCAGGTGTTTTTGTTTTACAGGTTTTATAAGCCTGTAACTTCTGGGTTAATTTTTTTTTAAACCCTGAATCCTTTAAATGTTAGGAAAATTTAATTCATATTTGAACTCAAGTTTTAAATTTATTTGAATTCAAGTTAATTTAAAAATCCCAGTTTAAAATAGAATTTAAGTTTCAGAAATTTAAACTTAATTAACCATTTGGTTTGATAAAATAGTTTAAACTTTTAGAAATGAGATTTTAAAAAAAATATAAGTAGATTTTAAGTTATTTAAAATCTGGAAATTAAAAAGTTAAATTTGAAGTTCAGTTTTAAATTTTAAAGAAGGTTTAAAAATTGAAGTTTTAAATTAAATGTAAACTTAAATTATAAAAATCTTTGAAATGAATTTAACTTCAAAATTTTATGATTTCATAAACAAACTTTTGATTTGTTCTGAAATTTAAATAAGTTTTAAAATATCTAAAACTTTGATAGGTTTTAAAATTATTCTGTTTTAAACTATAATTTAAATTGAAATTTAAAAGGTAATTTCTTAAGTACTTTGTTTTGAATAATATTGTTTTAAAACATAATTAAGTTATGCTTTAGCTTGAAATTTAAATTAAGATTAATATTTCAAAATTTATGTAATTAGTGAGGAGATTAAGATTAATTAATTAATTTAATTTATTAATTGAATTTAGAATTATAATTGATTAATGATTAATCAATTTAAGATTAAGATCATTAATTTGATTATTAAATTAATGATGAATGAATTTTTAATTATGTAATTAAGTTTTGAAATTAAGGTTAATTAATTTAATAATTAACTTTTAATTAATAAATGATTAAAGATAATTTAAATGGTAATTAATTTAGGTTAATTACTTCATAAAATAATTAGAGGATGGTTAATAAAGGTCATTAACCAGGATTATTTAACAATTAATTAATATAGTTAATTTTTACAATTAATTAGATTAATTAATTTAATAATAATCAATTGTAAATGGTTTGAGTATAATTACTTAATAAAGTAATTAAGAAATTAATTACTTAGTATAGTTTAATATGATTGTTTATTTTTAATTAATTAAGTTTAATTAATTATAAACACATGAGTTTTAAAAATAATTACTTTATGTAGTTAATGATTTGGAAATTACTTAGTTAAGTAATTAATTAATAATTACATGGTTGTAATTAAGTGGAGATGTTTAAGTGTGAAGTAATTTGGTTTAAATTACTTATTAATTAATCAAGGGATTAATTAAGAGATTAATTAAGGATAATTAATTTGTTTTAATATGGTAATTAAGTTAATTAATTACTTAAGGTAATTAATAAAAGGGAATCATTAATTACTTTAATTAATGATGTAATTAAAGTTGATTAATTTAGATTAATTAATCAATAATAAGTAATTAAAGGAAATTAATTAATGTAATTAATTAAGGATAAATGTAATTAATTATGATTAATTAATTAATTGAAGTAATTAAAGGTTAATTACTGTTTGTTTGAAAATAATTAATTTGTGAAATTAATTAAGGATAATTACATGAATATAATTAAGGGTAATTAATCAAAGGTGATTAATTAAGGTAATTAATAATGAATCATTAACTGATTGTAATCAATTAAATGATTGAGTAAGCAAGATATATTTTGATGAAGTAATTAATTTATTTTATTTTAAATTAATTATAGATAAAGTAATTAATTTAATTCACTTTAAATTAATTAGAAATAGAGATAGTTAATTTAATTCATTTTAAATTAATTATACTGAGATAAGTAAATCTTTGCTTATGTATGAATGAGTGACATTGATTGTCTTGGATGCTTATTGATCTCAGTAGTGAGATAAATGATATTGTGTGGTATGAATGGCTTGATTGTATTGTGATGATAACATAGGTTATCTATTGTGATGGTAGTGTATGGATTATCTATTTTGATATTGATAATGTGGATTACATGTTATGTGATAATGTTGATTATCAATTGTGAATGCGTGATTATCTATCTATCTATGTATATAGATACTGTATTAAATTGTTTTAAACCTTTAAAACAACTTGGACCTAAAAGACACGCTTTGGATTTCGATGAGACCGGGATCGGGTTTCCATATTTGGATATCCGAAAACCACATCGATTCCAAATAACGTTAGGTCGTGAATCCAAGTGGAGCGAGTGAAGACTCAAGGTGTAAGGACTATAAGTCAATATAACTCTGTGGGTGATTCCGTAATGAGTTTGACGGAATAGTACTTATAGCTTCGAGATGGTGGTTCGGAGTGCAAGGGTTATCGTCGTTAACTTTGAGGGTGATTCCAATATGAGTGTAACGAGATAATGCCTTCGGTTTCGTTCGAACCCGGAACGAACTTGTATGGATTGAATGCTTTCAGAACATCGTCAGGTGGACGATGAGCATTCTAAGTGATATGTCCTATAAAGGTAATCGTAGCCTTAAGCCTCATCAACCGGGAATGGCTAAAACAGGGGAGGTGCAGCAAGGCTTCGTGGGTCGCACCCACTGGAGAGCGAGATTTACACCTGTCTAGAGGTCCCTTTTATTTCGGCTGTGTGGACAGTTGTTGAGCTCCAACTGTCGGGGTTATCTTGTTCGGAACTATTCAGTAAGGAATGGGTCCGGCTTTGTGTTGTAGGGGAGTGGGAGTACTCCTCGGTACGGTGATCTAGGCCACGTACTGTGACGGGCGGTACCCCAGTAGCCCTGCCATTGTATGGAATCCAAAATCCAATAAGTGCCAACGGTTTTGATTGTATACCCACTTTTGTGGCTAGTAGCTTGAATTTAATCATGTAACAATTTCGGCTATTTCTTATTTATTTGAAAACCCTAGACACTATTATAATATCACTGGATTTCCTATCAAATGTTTTGGTTAGCGTAAGGTAAAAACTTTTCTATGTTTATGTGTGGGAAGTCTTACGTGATACTTTTCTTTTCAAAAGGTTTTTGAAAGTTAAGCAACTTTAACCTGTTACTCACACCAGACCCATGCCTGACCCGGAGTTTATCTTTTTTTTTCATAAACTCTTGGGTACTCAAATTTTTACGAGTAGCCAAGGGAATTCAGGTTAGGATTTAGGTTAGCTTTGACGAATTGTGGAGGAGAAAATAGAGCAGGAGGCATCTGCGTGTACATATATATAGTATTCCGCTGTGTTGTTTTTCTCTGAGTAGTTCTCTTGTGTTATATTGAGTTGTAATAACTAGACAGGTGTTTATAACTGTCTAGTATGTGATGTATATCTGTGTAACTCTGATAGTGGTTGTAAACTATGTAATGTTTATGTTATTAATATAATTTATCCGTTCCACTGTTTAGATTTTGATGTTGTTTCTTTCGTCTCTTCTTTTTTTCTCTTTTCTATCCCTTTCTTTTCATACTTGATGATGGTGGGCCAGTCTAGTTTGTTGAAAATGAAATCACAATTGTGGATAAAGACAAAGTCTAATTAGCTCATGATGCGGTCATAATTGATTATGGCAGCGTAATATATTGATTTGTGATAGGATCTGCCTCGGCTGAATTTTATCGGCCTCCCATTGTAAGTTGATCGCTTACCAACTTGCTACGTGAGACCCCCATGACCGCATCGTTTTATGAGAGTGTAGCTTTCGAGTGATTTTCTTTATCTCTGAGCAGTTTTTGGTATATGAATAGCTGTGCATTCTTTCTTAAGGGTAATGACTCATGCCCCAATCTATGTAGTAATTATAAGTCTTCTTGCTTATCCAGCTAAGTTGGTAGAGTTGGGCATCATCTGTGCTTTGTTGGCCCTCTACATGATAGATGTTGTCCTTGTCTCTTCACGAAGTTGCATTTTCTTTTTATTCCATAGGTGTGTGCAATTTCTACCAGTACTAGCTTGCATCTTTATTTTTTCACAAAGTTGGGCAGTACCTTGATTTCATGTATATGAACCTGCATAGAAGAGAAAAATGGGTGTAATAATAAGGTTTACGCTCAAATGGTTCATATTATGGTTCAATATAAATGACCCAAATTATGGAGTCAGTGAGCCTAGGATCATATCCACCTGTAGTGCATCGTTTATTTTAACATCTAGCTCTCAACGTCTATCAATGTAGCATTTTATGGCGAGAAGAAATCCTCAACGCAACTCTCCTTAGTCATCTTTGTGTTGAATAATTTCTTAGTAATCTCACACCTTGAGGAACAAGATTGCTCCCCAAACATAGCTTTGAGGTTTTGAAAATTTTGTGGATAGACATGCTTTCATGTTGCCTTTGCAACAACTTATCGAATGTAGACAACATGAAAACTGGAGCAATTTTGCAATCGGCTACCCAAGTGTTATAAGCTTTTACTAACTTGGGGTCAGAGCCCTTAGTAGGTTTTTCTCTTAAAGGTTCGGTTATGGATGACCATGAACGTTCACATGTGAGTGCTATCTTGATTTCTCTCAGTTAGTTAGTATAGTTTGGTTCGATTAGCTTATCATTTTCCAAAAGTAGTCTTAAGTTATTCATTTTGCTCAAAATTTGATTCAAGTAGATTTGGACAATTTATAGATAGCAGATGTTCTTATAATATTGGATAGGTTAAAGGTTACTTTTCATTTATCTAATAATCTCTCGCTAGACTTGTATTCTCTCAAAAAGCTTAAGAGAAAACATAGAAACCTTTTAGTCTCTCAAATGGGTGTTAGGACTCGTTTGACTTGGGATTCTGCCTTGAGAAAACTCAACAATTATAGCCTTGCATGCGATGGATAATACCATATCGGTTATATCATATAAAACTCCTAATCTATGATCTT
The DNA here is from genome assembly GCA_030765085.1 of Allium cepa. Lineage (NCBI taxonomy): Eukaryota > Viridiplantae > Streptophyta > Magnoliopsida > Asparagales > Amaryllidaceae > Allium > Allium cepa. The sequence continues at coordinate 624,443,812 of CM060942.1, forward strand.
TGTTCTAATCTCATCTCAACCTTAGGGAAAACCAAAAATCTAAAGAGTTTATCACTCGTACCTTCCATTTCGCGATGCCCTAAGTGTAATGCACATACCTTGGGGAAAACTCAACAAATGCATGTATGTATCTTACCTCATCCAGTCAATGTATTAATAGTACTACACATAACATCTTGAGCTTAGGAAAACTCAATGAAAAAGAGTATTCAAGCAATCTACCAATATATAAATGGTATATGACAACTTATATATTAAAGATTCATAATCTTGTAATATATATACTTTTAACTGAGTGATATTGATTTACGAAACAATGTATTTCTTATGAAATATCCTCTTGATTCAAGTGCTAAACACATCTGAAATCGTAGTAAACATACAATACACAAGTACTCATTCCTTAAACCTTACTTGGGTTTCTAACAGTTCCATTATATTATACATTCATATTATACAAGTTTAATTTATGTATAACTATTTAGAATTTAACTAACTTAAATTTAATTAACTACTTCTTTAAATTATTTTAAAACTCAAAATTTTACCTAATTCGTCCTAAACAATTCAAGGTGAATATTAACTATAACACTTATAGTATTATATATATATATCATTTTACATATAAACATTTTGTCTATTATTAAGATTTAATCAATTTATTTAATAATGTTCAATTGAAAAACTAATAAATTCAAAATATTTATTTATAATTTACCTTAAATAATTTAATATATATATATATACACACATATATATCTATATATATATTCAACTATTAAATTTATAATTACACACACACGCATATCAATATATATGTTTATTTTAATTAATTAAATTTTAATTGTCTATTTACCTAACTAATCTTGTTAATTAAATTATTATGTAGTTTTGAAAATATAAATTATTGTAATAAATAATTTATGAAAATAATTTTTATAATTTATTTAAAATTTGTTTACAATTGAAATTTAATTTTTAAATTCAAAAAATATTTTTAAATTTTCAAACTTAATTTTAAAAATTAACCCAAGGACGTAATAAATTTTGGCCCTTTACAATTGAGCCGACCTTGACTTACACTATTATTGAACCAGCCAATAGCAAGGGAAGGGAGAATACTTGATTATCCAACCCAAGCAAAGACACTACTAACACCAAAATGACGGGTATGGTTTATTAATTAGCCTAAAGTGACTTATTTGGACCACATAGAGCATTTGGACTCTGATATATTGTTGAACTCGGATCGGTCGAAAGCGAGTGAAATAGGTGGAATTCTATAAAAAAATTCTATTTTGAATTTATTGAGTCTATGAAATCTAGAGGTTGAATTAAATCCTATCTAATTAATTAAATAAAATTATATTTTATTTAATATTCTAATTTAATTAATTAATTAATTTAATTAAAAGGTTTTTTTTATAATTTATAAGTATATCTTTATAAGCTTATTTGTGTATAATGTGCACGTGCAAAATAACATACGGTCCATATGGGTATATATATATATAGATAGATGTTAGGATTTACATCTACTATGCATATATTTGGATTTTACATGTATGTTATTTATCAAAATGAAACATTTCATAATATACATTTATTTATGTATGTAATTATATGTATGTGTATATATATTAAAGTTATTTATAAATAGATATAAAATAAATTTGGACTAGGTTTTTAATTTCAAATTTCAAATCTCAAATTTCAAATTTCAGATGATTCAAATACCTTACTTGACTTAGTAAACAAGATATAATTTAAAGTTAAATCTAAAATTTAAAATTCAAATTTTTATTATCATTATTTTAGCTTTGTAACATTTAAAAATAATATGTATAGTTATATTTCAAATTTCTTTTTTTTTGGCATGGCCGACGGGGTTGAATGGTCCCCGACCATTTTATTGCAACACCAAAGAGTACAAACACTAACAACGACTTGAGCAAAGGCTCAGAGAAAACAGAGGAACAAGGTGCTACAAACACAAGGAAAGCTACAAGAAGACAGAAAAGAAAAGAGGAACACTTCATTTACACCAGGTGGTATCTCATGAATATACCAGGGTCATAAGTGAAGAGCATATCCAAGGAACATTTTATCTTGTGCATTATCCAAAGCTTTAATAATGTATCAGATTTAGCATTGTTGACATCAAAAATTCTAGTATTTCGTTCTCTCCAAACTGTGTTGATGAAGCTCTTCAACACCACTGTAAATATTCTTTTATGTTTCTGCTTTCCCCCTGCCTTTGCATGGATACATTCCCACTCACTCAGATTGTCTTGAGAAGGACCAGAACTCTGTATCCTTATCATCAAATCAGTCCATACTTGTTTTATTATTGAGCATTCAAAAAACAAATGCTCCGCGGTCTCTGGTTGCTCACAGCAGAATGAGCAGTAAACATTCAAATTCATTCCCATACTCACAAGTTTCACCTTAGTTAGGATTGCTCTTTTTAGGACCTTCCACAATATTAAGTTTTCACGCATACTGCTGTCTTTTGTCCAAGTACACTTTCCACCATTTGCAAGCTAGTTTGGCACTGTTCTGTTGCATGTATTCATAAGCATCACCAATTTTATATGATATCATGTTCTCACCCCCAAACAATTCTAGCAGAAGTAGTAGATATCGGGGTGAACTTTCCTATCTTGTCCCATATGCTTTGGACTCTCTGATTAGAAGAGAATATACCCACCCCCTGAAAAGTGAAGAGGACATCTCTAACTTTCGTAGCAGGGTGAACTCCAGTTTGATTAATTTCGTTGTGGGTTAGCTGACGTCTCAGTATGTATCCCTTCTCCAGCCAGGGATCATCCCAAAAGTTAACACTGAAAATAGGATCAGAGTTCATAAGTATAAGAGGGAGAAAAAATTCCTTCAGCTTGAAGAGGCACTGCACGTCCAGCTTAAATTTTGTGGCTTATTCATAATCCAGAGACTCTTTCCTTTAATCACATTTTTCTCAGGCCATTTAGCCCATAGACTATCTGGAAAATTAAACAAAGTGTCAACATGCTTAGCAAAGGCTTCTTTATTCCATTGTTTGAGGTCTAATAGTCCAAGCCCTCCCTTGTTCATAGGTTGCTCGAGGGTATTAAACTTAATAGAAGCAATGTATCTGCCCATAGTTCTGCCTGTCCAAAAAAATCTCATAATTGCACTTCTAATCATTTTAATTAACTTGAAGGGGAGAACAAAGGTTCTGGCCCAATACACTTGCATAGCAATAATTACTGCCTTAATTAATGTTAATCTACCAGCTTGGCTAAGACTTCTAGTGGTCCAGCAGTTCATTTTCGCTGTTATCTTCTCGAAGAGTGGTTGACACTGATTAGTTGTAATTCTGGATGTTGTTAGAGATAGACCAAGACAAGAGACAGTGGATAGGTTAAGAGATAAACCAGTGATTTGTGTAAGATGATTAACTCTTTCTATTATCAGATTTTTGTGGATTAACCTTTAACCTGGTCATAGCATGAAACTGTTGTAAAGTATTCATGATGTTTTGAACAGTGTTGATGTCAGGTGCACAGAACATGACAAGATCATCAGCAAACATAAGAGCAGAGATTTGTGGGTCTTTACACAAGGGGTGAAGTTTAAATTTTCCTTTTTGAATTGTTTTGTTAATCAACCTGGTCAGAAGCTCCATAACCAGAATGAAGATGTAAGCAGATAACGGATCACCTTGTCTTATTCCTTGTTTGCTACTAAAAAAACCTTTCATCACACCGCTGACATTGATAGAGTAAGTAGGAATCGATATACATTCATATATCCATGCTATAAAATGAGGTGGGAAGTTCATATAACCCATAATTCGTACAATGTTGTCCCATCGTAACATATCAAAAGCTTTTATGATATCGAGCTTCATCATCTCTTTCGGGGGAGAATTTGTACTGTTATAACCTTTTATTAGTTCATGAGCAAGAAGGATGTGGTCGAGAATATTCCTTCCTGGAAGAAAAGCAGCCTGATTATTGGATACTAAACGAGGAAGCACATACTTTAATCTGGAAGCAATAACCTTTGAGATGCATTTGTATATAGTATTACAGCATGATATAGGACGAAAGTCTTTAACCTCATTAGCATTCTTGAGCTTGGGGATAAGCGCAATATTGGTGTAATTATACGATCTATAGATCTTACACTTCTTGAAGAAAAAGATTATAGCATTACACACATCAGCAACTACAATCGACCAGCAAGAGGTATAAAAACATGCATTCAAACCATCCGGTCCACCACACGAGTTAGTTTTTAGAGAGAACATCGCCTTAACAATTTCATCATTTGTAACTTCAGCACAGAGAAGGTTATAATCATTTTCATCAAGTCTAGGCAAGATATCAGAGGGAATGTTATCTATATCAGGTATGAAATTGTCTGAGTTGCCATACAACGTAGAGAAATGTTGTTTAAAAGCTTCCTGAACTCCATCAGTTGTTGTTTGAAGGACTCTATGTTTATCTATGATAGAAGCAATATTCTCCCTATTCTGCTTATTTTTGAGACTGGCATGGAAGTAAGCACTGTTTTTATCCCCTTTTTCCCACCATTTAATTCTTGACTTTTGCCTTATCATATCACTTTCCTTGGCTAAAGCTTCGTAGTATTGCTTAGACAAAGTTGTTTCAGCATCAGAGAGTTGTGCATTATTAACATCAGCCATCATTGCATTTTGAGCTTCTACAAGCTTCTTCTGAATAGATGTTCTCATTCTATCTCCTTTACCATACTTCTTATAAGCCCAAAGTTTTAAGACCTCCTTCACTTCTTTAATTTTTTCCTGCAAAATAAAAAAATGATTTCCAGGCTTAGTTTTGTTCCAAGCTATTGTAACAGTAGATTTAAAGTCAGGTTCAAGAACCCAAGAATTAAAAATTTTAAAATTTGTTTTTCCTCTCTTGTCTACTCCACGAAGATGAATGATATGTGGAGAGTGATCAGAAAGGAGAGGAGGGGGAAGGTGGTTGTAGAGGAGAGGCCATTTGAGAAGGGCAGATTGATTGGAGAAGGTGTGATCTATTCTAGAAAAGGTCCTGCTACCATTTCTTCTTTTATTATTCCACGAGTATTGCATTCCCACAGATTTAACAGTAACTAGATCAGCATCAATTAGCATTGTATTAAGAGGTTGTATCTCACTTTGGGACAGTGGATTCCCTCCAACTCTATCAGAGAGGTTGTAATAACAATTAAAGTCACCAAAAATTAACCACGGATGCGTGGATTGCCTGAGCGCAGGAATGACCGCATGCATGGAGCTTCTTGCAGCAGCAGAGTTGGCTGCATAAATAATGGTTACGTAATAAGATGAATTATCATTGCTGTCCTGAGCATGACAGTGAATCATTTGGGCAGTGGAGAGGATCGGTGTTAATTGGAGCTGAAGGGGATTATATAGAATCATTATTCTCCCGTAAGGAGATTCATTCAGGTTGTGAATGAGCTTCCACTCAGATTTTATGTACTTAGCTGCCTTGAGAGTTAAGGGAAGGTTTAATTTTGTTTCTAGAATCGCCAGTAACGCTAATTGATGTGTACTAATAAGCTGTTTACATTGGTCAAGTTTGATATTGTTGTGTCCTCCTCGTATATTACATGCTCCAATGGTCGACATCATTATAGGACACGGGCATTGAGCATTTCTATCTTCATTCTCCTAGTTACTGCATGCTTTGAGGTCAAGTAATTTGGAATAGTTGCTGAAAGTGGGGTTACTTCATTGTTTGTTGTACCATCTATCGGTGAGGAGGTCTGGTGGGACTGAGAGGGTAAAATTGGAGAGGAAAGTAGAATGGGTGGGGAGGAGTGGGTAGGGGATATGGGAGTTATAGGCATTAGGTGGCTTGATATTGGAGTAAGAATGAGGTAGAGAGTTGAGAGGTGTAACTGTAACAGGTTGGTAGGTTGTGTCAACTGTGCATGTCTCCTGAACATTGTACATGTTATTTTTTGTTACATCAGTATTCCTGATCTTTTTGCCTTTACTCTTCTCACTTTTCCTACTAATCAAGCTTGATTCTTCTTCATTTTCCTTATCTTCATCTGTTCCACCCTCCTTAATTCCATTGTTGATTGCTAATTTGTCTCCTGAGTTCTGCTCTTGCTGTTGTATTTGTATTGTGTTTGATATCTTCACGTGTTGCATATTTTTGTTGCTTTGTTTCCCTCGTGTAAGTTTATTTTGTGCTTCACTTGTAGTTTTACCTTCAAAATTCCTCATGTCTTCGCCAGTTTCTCCATGCATTATAACATTTTCTTTCTACACTTCCCTCATATTCTCAGTATCATCTAAATCAAGCAGTGCATCGAATTTATTTGATATCAGGATTTCTTCAACCAACTCGTCAACCGTCGTTTTCTCAGTTCTCTTGATTCTTATCTCATTGCCCAAATCTACTGTTCGAGTTTGTCTATTGTCTGCTTCACTTTTATTTCTACATTCTCCTTCCTCTTTTCTGATTTCATATTGCTCTTCTTCCTTCTCTATCTCATCACCCTTTTCATTCTTATGTTCATCATTAACTTTGTTTATTTCTATTTCATTCACCTCCATTTCTTCATCCCCTCTATTTAATTCCTTCTCTGTCTCCTTTATTACATTACCTACTCTTTTTTTATTCACTCGTTGCTATCTCCCGGCATTTTGTTTTTGTAAGGGTTTGAACTTTTTATTACTATGGGCTGTGTCTTCAGCTTCCTCCTTGTTTTCTTTCCTTCCATTCTTCTTTTTTTCTGTCACTTTGTCTGTTTCATTTTTATCTTTGACTTCACAGCATTCGGTTGCATGTCCAAACTTTTTGCACAGCACACAAACATCTGGCCTCCATTGGTACTGCACATAGATTTTCTGAAAGCCTCCTTCAACAAGTTTAACCAAGAATTCATCTGGTAGCTCCTTATTTGGTTTAACTTCTATTAAGCATTTTGCATAGCTCAGTCTATTTTTCTTCTCTGTCATTTCATCCATACACAGTAATTTGCCTTTATGGCTGCTGAGCCAGTTGATCCCCAGTGGTGACCACGCATATAAGGGAAGGTTATACATGTGAACCCAAACAGGAACTGTAGTGACAGAGCCAGTGATATTACTGACAGCAGCATCATATGGTTTTATGATGAACATTTTGTTTTTTATCATAACAGGGTCACTCTGAAGGATTTTACATCTATCTTCATCACAAGTGAAGTTAAACAAGAATACTATACCGTCTGATTTCACTTTTACAGAGCCTTTCAGCTTCCAGATTAACTTTAGCTTCTGTATTACTACCGTATACGAAAGTGGCTTATCCAAGAAGAAACCAACTAAGGTGTCATTCCATACCATTGCACCAGCTTCTAGTACTTCCTTTGGTGGCACTAACATATTGTCTTCATACTCAGGAGAGAGATCAACAGGGATGTACTTCCCAACATTTCTTGGTTTATGCTTAAATAAAGAAGTCCATTTCTGTTCACCATGTGACGGTAAGGATGGGACAGTGGATGGGGCTGGAAAAGGCAATAAAGGTGGCCTAGAAGGGAGAGGGTCAGGAGGGACTGGTGGCGGAGGAACAGGAGGAGAAGGTACAGAAGTGGAAGGTACAACAGTAGAGGGACAAGACGAGGAATGCAAGGCGGGTAGGACTGGTTTGATGGGACAAGTGGGCGAATGAACAGAAGAGGGCGCTGGAAGGACAGAGCTGATGGGGTTGATTGTGATGGAAGCAGTACAAACGGGGTCAGGGGCATGGGGAAGGGCATGGGGAAGGACGTGGGTAGCAGACATGAGAGAGGTATATATATAGGTATTTGAAATATGTATAGTATTTGAAATATGTACATTATTATAAAAATATTTAAATTTAAACATATACTTACATAAAATATAATATCTGTACATATGTTTCGACAATAAACACTAAGTTATTATTATTATTTTTCAAACCAAAAATAAATATTTTATTATTTATAAAATGCATAATTGAAATAAATGTATTTAGTTTGTGGTATTTAAGTATTTATTTTATTCAAAAATGATACGGTCAAAAATAATTTTTTATAAACTAAAATTTCTAAAACATTTCGAATTAAATCTTTACATAATATTTCACTTAATATTACTTTACAAATATCATACTTATAATTACTGAAATATGTTTGAAATTTAACAAACAAAATTATAATTAGCTTTTTTTAACTATGGCCGAAACTTTTAACACAAAAAGCTTCTTTTAATATCATTTACCGATGACAATAATATTATGACGATTCACATATATCGAATATTGTACATTTAAGGTGATATAAATTGACAATCTATAACATATATGAAAATAGTGATATGTGAAAGATATGAGATATTATGGTCACCATATATAATTAAATAAGTAAATTGAATTATACCTTAGAGATGATGCTATAGAATCGCACGTTGACCCAAACAGACTTTATAGATCCCTTAGATTTAACCCTATGTTGACAATGACAAGCATGCAAACATTGTATTTGATTATATTTAATTGAATGGAGATAAAAAAAGTAAGGAGATGAGCAGGTTATGGGCGGATCTTGTGGCCCTAACCTAGGAAAAGAGGAGAAAAAGGAATTAAAAAGAAAAGCGGTGCTTAGCTTCGAATTTATAGAAGATGTTAAAGAAAAAATATAATATATTTTTCTCTTTCCAATTCAAAGACTCATGACCCCTTCTTTTCCCTCTTTTCAACCGCATGGATCATGGTTTATTATAGACCAAAACACCTATTCAACCCATCAGTAACTTGTTCAATTTAAATCCAATTTAAATTGTTATCGATATCGTATATCACACCTAATAGACTACTAATAGCATCCCAAATAACTCTAGTGGAAATTAAAGACTTTATTAAATAAAAGTTTTACAATAAACAAAATATTGAGTAATATTTCACAAATATCAACAAATTTAATTTATTTATATCTGTTATAAATCAATTAAGTCAAGCGGTGTTTCGAAGATTGAATAAATTCAGTTATGCGATTACACATGTGAATTTAGCTAGCAATTAATATTCAAACAATTCAAATACAAATGTTCACACATCACCTTAGTTTTTGGTATGACAGTTTGACTTAATTCTTTGTTTGTAAATCTCATCGGTAAAAACCAATTTTATAGATTCAAGAGGCACCTTTTAGTAACCGTTATTTACACCAATTCTCTTGTCAACACTATATCACGTTAGGACTTATGGAATTTTGTTTTAGTTATAATTCCTATATCGTCCATATAGTCTATAAACAAAGTCCTCGATTCAATAGTATCATTTTTAATCAATCATACTACTCTAGTCATTGATTTTGACTTTGAGTTGACTATAGTTGACCGTAATACTAACCTTATACAACTAATGAGATAAACTCTCTATTAAATAGTGTTTCACTTCTAAGGCTTCAATCCGGATCCAATTATAGTCGTTTGACGATGCCATGCCATAATTTAATGACAATCAAAGTGGATTTTCAAATTGAAGTTCAACAGCATTCTCTAGTTAAGAGAATGGTGTAATATCGTCACTTTAAAATTTCCTACTTGACCAAATTATTGTTAACCAACAGTAAACATTTGGACGAGTCATTCCATAGTTATCCAATAACTATGTAACACCCCGCGCTTTAACGAAAAATAAAATCAATTGAATTAACATAATTGCAAAGCAGTGAAAAATATAAATGTCAAATATGCGTTTAAAAAATATTAAGAGGTTACAAAGATATATACAACCAATGAGTCTATGATACATTCACGCATCAATCAATTATAAGATGAATTAATTAAGAGATATAGAGACATCAACTAGTCAGAGAATATGTCACTTTTATAACATTAATCAATGAAGGGATCTTCAAATAAAGGGAAATGTATGTAGAGAATAAATTAAATGATAACATACATATATTAATTTATAATTGACTCAATCGGTTAATTGATAAATTAATTAAAGAAATTAGGCAAGCGTCAATTAAGAAAAGAGGGAAAATTATATGTCAATTAATTGGGTAATGAATTGGAGGTTTAAATATGTACAACTAATAAATGTATGATTGAGTGACGCATAGGAATTAATTTGGATATCGATTAAAATGGAAAAGCATGTCAATCAATTAACTGGAAATCAGTTGAATGTTTTAAAAAATGTGTCAATTAATCAAAGAATATGTCATTTTATATAGCTAATAATTTAAATTAATTAGCTAGAAGAAAACGTCGATTATAGGATTATTTGTTTCCAAGTTAAAAAATTAGGACGTGTACAAAAATCAAACAAAGTAATTAGGTTTATGACGAAGGTAAATTAATAAGAATAAATTAAAAGTATAACTTTTATATGCATTCAATTAATAAAGGTATTAAGTAACTTGTTTAAATAGGTAAAAAATTATAACGTATAAGAATCAATTAATATTAGATATACATACATATATATGTTCTAATTAATTGGACAATTAATGGGAGAATCTTATTCAGAAGGAAACGTGAATTAATAGGGTCATATAACAAAGGAACAAATGAATAATGTTGGAGAGTTATACGTTATACGCTAATGTAAACAAATCAAGTTCTGATTGTGAGGATTGTTTATAGAGTTAATCAGATGGTCCTAGTTGTTCACCGCACCTATAAATTGAATGTAACTTAACCCTAGCCCACACTATTTTCTCTGAATTAACTGTTGTCGTTTACAACAAACTCCTCTTCTCTTCTCCCTCTTCCTTTCTCCTCTGTTAATCAATTCTTTCCCCCAAAGTAAAAATAAAATTAAGCAAGGAAATACATACAAACAAATCAGAGAATTGAGCAAACCAATTGACGAATTTACAGCGAATCAAAAAGGGAAAAAGGCGGAGAAAAGTGTAGCAAGTTAAAAGGGATAGAGACTGAAGCTAAGAACGAAATGTGAGTGGGTTTAAATTGTATATCTTTTACATTTATGATATATTATCGTTAGATTCCCTTTAAATTTTAATTCGGCATTTATTTCGGTAATTAGTTCCATTGAAAACTATAAGTCGTATAAGAGAGGTTATATTTAATTATTATTTATATGGAAAAAAAGATAGCAATCCAATTGAATATGAGTAATATTAGGCTTGACATTTAGAGAAAGACATAGGCCTAAAAGTAAGAAATTTACAGTTATTTACATCTATTTTAAAGTTGAAATTTAGCCTGTAAAGGTTAGCTTCTTTTTATTCCTTTTTACTCGAATAAAATAGTTAAAGAGAAGAATTCGCAAATAAGGACTAGAATAGAAAAACACTAGATTAACAGAACTTAGATGTAAAATAAGAAAAACTGAAATAAAAAGAGAAAGATAGAAATTTACAGTAAATTGTGCTAAAATGGAAAAAATAAATAAAAAGGGGAAAGTTTAATAACTTAATTGGAAAGTTAGTGCTAGATTAGTTGGTTGGTTTAGAAAAGAGAATACATTTCCATAGTTTAGTATTTAAAGGATAACGATAAACGTAATTGCAAGAATAAAAGAAGGGAATTAGTGTAAAATAGAGACACTGCTGTATTTTGCACTAGCAAAAAAGTAAAGAAATAATAACAGAAATATCCTATAGTTACGGATTATTGTTTATAACATTATTTAGCATTAAAACATGGAAACGGATTTTTAATACAGTTTTTGTAACCAAGCAAATAGAATAGAACGAATTCCTAGAATATAAGAAAATAAAGTGAAGAATTAAAGGAAGTAAATAAGAAATCAAATTAATAATTAGACAAGTCTACAAGTAATGTAACTAGATCTGCATTTACTACACAGATAATAGAATAAAAGAAAAGTAGTTATTATAATCAATAAACTTATGACAGTTGGACATAGTCCCAAACCAAGATTGTCGTATAATATAAGAGAATTAAAGAGAATTAAATATCATAATAAAAGAAGATAGACTAGAATAGAAAAGAGACACTTGTAATTATATTTATAATATATAGATTATCAAAGAATATAGAAGTGACAATTGCAGGTAAAATTATAACATACATTATAATTAAGTAGAAAGGATAGAAAAGGCTTATTTTAAGATTTAGATTAAGTTAATAAGAGCAGAAATAACAAAAAAAGGCTTATTTTAAAACTTACATCAAGTTAATAAACCTAGAAGAAAGGCTCGTACCAACAACATTCCCTTTCAGTCAGGAACTGATGGTCTCGCAATAGCTAGGTGAGGCTGGGACAAGCTTACGCTGATTAGGGTAAATAAGTAGCCAATAGAATAGGAAACGTAAACTAAATGCAAAATAAAAGATTAGAATTAGGGTCTAATAAAAGAGTAAGATGCATTTGAAGTAGCCCAAAGGATGAAATCCCAACGAAGCAGTTCATCATAGATTTTTAGCACAGAAGATACACGTCCAACTTAGATATTTTGGGCTAGAGGATGTACGAGATTTCAATGGGACGTGAGGGTACTCTAGGATGTCCCTCTGGGGTAGGTCTATGAAGCAGTCCCTTGGAGGTAGGTCTGTAGGTGTTCCATCAAGAGAGTATTCCTTGACTTCTTTTGCATGGCAGGACCATTGTAGGCAGTCAAAAGGGTTGATGTTTGGAGTAGGATATTAGTATGACACCGTGCTTTAACTTGCGAGTAGATTTTAGTGGGCAGGACCCAAAAGGATAGTCGCATGTGGATATCAAGTATGCATCAAACCAAGAAGCAAGTTCAGGAAAGAGTAGATTTAAACCAAAAGGCCAATGATTCTTTCACTATCGAGACATTGGATGAGGGGCACAGCAATTGGATGTTTAGATTGCTTGTAGTAGGGTACAACCACTTAGCTCTTTAGAGGTTTTTCGATTAGTTGAGGGGTGGCTGTGTGGGGCCATAGCCAGTATAAGAAAAGAGATAGACTAAGTAGAATATTTATATCGTAGGCCTAACGAAGCAGTCCTTTATAGATAGAAAATCCCCGACTGAGTTCGGTACAAGGTACACCTTATTAAGCGGGATTCAGGGAGTAGATGGAACGATTATGTATAGTCCTCAAGGTACGCACCAGTTGGCACATTATGGATGTCCGAGCATTAGTATAGGCTAGTGTGGATGCAGTTTTACATTTTCATAGCAGACAACGGAATATCTATATTGTAGGCCTCATGAAGCGGTCTTTTACAGATGTAGTCACAGAATGCTCTAGAGCAACACGATGGAGTCTTTTTCAAGAAGGATACAGAAGGTACTATGGATAGTACCTAGTACCGATGCGCTCGTTGGGCATATAGCTATATATATCTTAGTTATTAGGTTTCAATCTGCTAGGTAGTAAATGGGTATGATTCACGCACGGAGGCGAGAGTAATATAAACCCAATGAACCTAATATAACAGAAAATGGAAATAAATGGTATATGTACAATTAAGCCTAGAAGTGTATAATTTGTCCATGCACCAAAATTTTAGTTCTGACCCCCTCCTCATAACATCCTACATGTTAGGTAGTTGGTAGAGACTTTCCAGCTAAGAGACACTGGTTTAGAAAGTGTTATTATATTGATGAGTATTTACTTACTACTATATTTTAATTAGTTCCGCTATGAGATATTTATCCGAGCTCTGATATATTTGTCTTTGCCTATTTGCAGGATACTAGAAACCCAACTCGGGCTTCAGTGGGCTTGGATTTCCACATTTTTGCAAAAAAATCCAGACCCACTGGAATTCGAGTTGTTACATTTGGTATCAGAGTCTAGGTTTTGAGTTTCTAAATAAACGGAGAGTGAATGTATTTGTATTTTTTAAATATATATATATATAAATATATATATATATATTGTACATACCTAAATCCATAGAGGAACCCACTTCTAAGAGAAATGACATATGGGAAGATTTAGAGTAACAGTTTTGTACATCAATATTAGGATGTATATCAATATTAGGCCATATAGTAGCAAAGTATGAGATGTACAATACATTCAGTATAAAAATGGAAGTCCATATGTAAATATTTGGAAATTGATAGTTGTTTCAGATTAGGGGCGAGCAGTGGTGCCTTAGAATAAATAGAAGCATTAGAGAGGAAATGGATTAGGAACATATGTAATTGGATTGAGAAGAATGACTTCGTGGGAATATTTAGGAAAGTATAAGGAAGTTAAGAACCCACTTTGAGTCTAGCCCAATAACTAAAATTTTAAGAGTTTGAAAAAAAATTAGAGAGTTTTCAAGTTTTAAAATTAAAAGTTTACAGTTTTAAACATGTACTGGTTTAAACATAGAAAATATGTGAAAACAATTTTTGAAAGGAAAAGAAACAATTTTGAGATTTGAAAAAATGAAATAACTTGTAAGTAACATATTTGAAAAGTACATATTTGATTTTGAAAAAAAAATAAGTTGATAAATTTTGAAAATAGAGTAGATGTTTGGAGGAATTTTAGTAATTGACATATGATAGTAGATAACAGCGCTAATGTGGCAAGAACACAAATAAATTAAATAGAGATAGGAATCGTTATAGATAAATTATAAATTTGACATGCTTTAATTTATTATAATGAAGGAATAATGATATTGGCTTCTATGAATCAGCCGCATTAAAAATGAAAACGTTTTGTTGAAATAATAAGGAAAGTAAACATAGCGAAATAGATGTACAAAATATAGAAAACATTGTATTTTGTCCTGTCTATTTCAACACAGAAATAAAATGGAAACTCCTTGTTATTTCACACAAAACGTACATCCTCCTTTATAGTATTCATAGAAAATTTTAGCATTGACAACTTCCCTTAGGAGAAAGAGTTCCAGTGCACTAAAGTGTGAAATCTCTAGGTAGAAAGTGCAGTAATAAGAGACCGCATTGTTGGGTAATAATACTTTGTAACGACTTGAAATTTTAGCGAATTCTATAACAAAATTAACCAATTTTACTTGAAATTTTAACAATTGAATTTTGAAATAAAAATTTGATATTTGAAACACGTCTATGTAAATACGGTAATTGGTAAAAAATTATTAAAAAATATGAAAGTAAATTTATTCGTGAAATTAAATATAAATTTTAGTTATTTGTTGAAAATTTAGTATTTTCGAAATCTGAATATTTTTTATAATAAAAATGTGAATCATTTCTGGGAAAAACGCCATAACTTGTTTCGTGAAATTTGGATTTTCATATATAGCTTCGTTTATCTTATTTTCAGTGTATTATCAACATTTTTGATAGCGAAAATTCGATTTTTTATAATTTGATCATATCACTGATATTTGTGTATCATTCTGTTCATCGTGCTGATCTCCGCAGTATATTTATTTATGTATTTTGAGCTCCGGTACGCAACGGAAACGTTAAAACGGCTCATCATATTGGTACCAAAAAATTGTGACTTTTGATTTTCCTTGCTTTTCAAATTTGAAACTGATCAACCAAGCCACAGTTAATTACTTTAATTATTCTGCTGAATTGTAGATTGTGACCGTTGTCATTCATTCACCCTTTAGATATATATATATATATATATATATATATAACTCCCATCCCACCATATAAAAAAACTTCACCTTTTCCTATATTTCCTTTTCTCGAAGCCAACCCGCATGCGCCCCACCTCCTTTCCCCAAGCACGACCTAGTGCGATGCGTGCCTCCCATCTCTACACCTATAACATCGCCTGCCATGTTTCCAACCCACACTAGAAGCATCGCCAGTGTCTACCCCACGCCGGACCAAAGCACTGCCTTCCCTGACCGCGAGTGAACAGCCACCCCTCCTCGGCCTCGCATATACGCATCTGAGTTTCATTTATTTCCATTCTAGCTAAATGATATATATATATATATATATAATTTGATATACATGTTTTGCTTTGCATATGAATAATTATGTAAATTATATGTGTGTGTGTGTTATACATACGTACCATGTCAGGAGCCATGCAGCCCATCACCATATTTGCATATGTAACTTTCCCCGTTGCATTTGGTGTAACTCAAAATTTCCTCTTCTCTGCTTTGTATAAAACATTATGTATATTACATATACATTCGACTATTACTTAATTTGATCACTGCTTCTTGTCATGAGATGCATGTGTATATATTATAACATTCAAGGAAGCTGCAATTTTAATGTATATATATATATTAATACATATATATTACATGCACATGAGTTGCTCGATAAAATGTACATATATATCCTGTACACATATTTTGCAGAAGTATATGTACCATTAAATCTGAGCATAGGTTCAGGTCGTATATAATATACATATATGTACTTTGTTGACAAATTTATATTTGTCGCCTTTAAATTTGTCGACAACAATAATATGTGTTGCTTGTACATGTTTTCCAAATCCAGAAAGTAACGTACTTGTTGCACATATGCACATGTATATTTTTTTCCTTGGTTTTGCGCCTGTTCTCATGCCTGAACCTCTTTTCTTTGTCGATATAAAACATATATATTCATATGTAGTTGCTTCTCGCATATATATATATATATATATATATATATATATATATATATATGTATGTATGTATGTATGTATGTATGTATGTATGTATGTATAGACACACACACACATACATACATATATATGTGTGTATGTTTGTTTGTGTACTTTAGTATATGATTTTTTTATTTCTGTTCTAGCAAGTAGCTATATACATGACAGTTCATTCCTTTCAAGTTAATATTGTATGTGTACTAGAGACGAAATCATGTGCCTATACATTTCTTTTGACACATACATGTGTGCTGAAGGATAAAAGCATGTATATGATTAGATCTGTCGATTGAAATAATATGTGTGCGTTTATATTCATAGATCGATTTATTCACTTAAATATCCATAAAACAAATGTACATATATCATATATATATATATATTTGTTCTCGTCTAAATTTCATGCTAAATTTATTTTATGTTTGTCGCAACTATTTGAAGTGTCGTCCCGTGTCCCTATCTGTGTCAATCTCTTTTCAATTTCAATCTTTCTCTGGCCACGAAGGGTGAGCGGTCACTCACAATTAATATTCCTATGCTTATTAAATTACTTTCATAGGATGACAATTTAAATGTATTGTTAAAAATGAATTGCTAGTTATTAATTGTTAAATATGATAAGTTGTTATTTAAACTGATCACTTATGTAAATTGACACCATCATATGTTAATTGATTTTTTGTATAGTAGTTATTATTATCGATCATATATGTTAGTAATTGTTATGCTATTGTTATCATTCTGGAAGTTCGTTAGTTTTAGAAAATCACTATGGATTGAATGATACATACCCGAGCGGACTTTAGAATAGGAGAAAACTCATTATGGGTTGAAATGATAAACCCAAGCGATTTTCAGTTATTTTGAAATTTTGGGATTGCGGATTTAAATGATATGAACACGTAAATTTAGACTATTAAAAATTGAAATAAAAAATATCTATATCACTTGACCGTAGGATAGAAAATTATATACGGGCACCGTTGGTCTAAATTTTAAAAATGATTTTTCAAATATTTGAAAGGCAATGTATGAGTTTGGTTGAAATGTAATAAGTGTTCTATTTTATTATTGTAATATTTATAACCTTAAAATGTTGATTTTGGAAATAGAAAAATTATGAGTTTAATTTAAAAGTATTTTATAAAATTTTACTTATAGTTTTATTTTCTAAAATACATAAAATATGATTTTAAATAGATAAATAAAAAAGTTGATTTACTTTAAATTGTATAAAATTAATTTTTTTATATACATAAAACTTTCAAAAGGTTCATTTAATTTATATTTAACACAGATTTTTTTTACTTCGATAAATAAAAGGTTGGAAAGGTACATTGGAATTTTGTTGGTAATTCAAACGGTTATTAATTGAATTTAAATAAAGAGTCATTCAGAACTTAATGAACATGGAAATGACTTATAACTTATTTTAGTAAAAGGTGATTAAATGAATACTTTAAAATTTAAATAAAATTAAATTTCAATATTCATTTTGATTTAAATTCGTATTTGAGATTTTATTTTAATATTTATAAAGCAATTTCATAAATGACCACGGTATGAAATAAGTGTTTGGATGTTAAAGAGACCAGGATCAGATATTGTCATACTCTCTGCCGATACAGAAAACCACTTTAATAACTGTGTACGTGGTGGAGATTCCAGAATGAAGGAGGATGGTTTAGCGAATGATTCTGTATGGTATTTACGTAGCGCTGACTCCCGTGAGTCAGTTTGATGTGGCTAAAACAGGAGCTATACCAGGCCAAGTAAGGTCGTACCTCCTATCGGGCACATTTCTTCGAACCATATCTATTGCCTTTGTGATTTGATTTTGGTGTGCACACTGTTGGTTTAGGAGTGTGTCTCGAGGTGGGCGTAGTAGCTGCAATGCGTTACCACCAGTCCGGGAGTGCAAACAGTAGAATCCTACGCTGGCATTACCTCGCGTGCCTTGTCACATGCCTTATCGCACCTTCTACGAGTTTGTTTAGTATCATACCTATGGAGTGTTCCCTGATAGCTCACCCGTGGGTGGAGTTTACAATACTGTATAGACTATGACATTATATAAAATGTAATAAGCAGGATATGGGTAGCGCCTTAACACTATTTTGATATTTTACTTTACTATAGATATTATATATGTAGCGCATTATACTATGTATATAGATAGTTTATCGGATCCTTAAAGGATGGAACCCGAACATCCCTTTAAGTTATATTACATTTACTTGACATTTCACTTGAACTTTATTTATCTGCATAAGAATGTTAATTCTGATTCGAGCGTTTTGTTTTGCTTTACGCTCAGGTCAGCTTGAGTGTCACAGTTTGAGATTCATCCTTTGGAGTTGGAGTTCGTTTGGACGATCTAGCTTATCTATTTCGGTCTTTAGTTTGTTTCTGTTATTTGAGTTGTATGTCTCAGACTTGTCATTTTCTTTGTACTAGAGACTTCTGTGTATTGGGATATCTTATGTGTTCTGTTTCACACTATGTTATTTCTGTAGTAGCTTCATATACTACAATTTATTTATTCCGGTGTTTTGTTGTAAACTCTCTGTCTATGATTCAATGATTGATTTATTTACTGTATATTCTTAAGTTATGTCACAAAAATATATTTACAATCTGTTGTTTTGGATGATTGAAGTCTGACATGTGGATTATTGTTGATTCGAATAGTTCAAAATTATAGGTTGTTACAGTTAGTATCAGAGCTCTGGTTTTGGAAAACTTAGCATATGAAGTGAAAACTCATTAGAGATAGGCTAGCAATACCCTAGAATGAGTTGAATAAATTTCAGAATAATATTCGTTCGTACTTGAAATTATTAATTAAAAATTCCCTTCGATTTGGGATTCTTTCAAAAAATTTGGAACTCTATCATTGTTTTAAAGTCTATTCTTGTCTATTTAGATGAGTAACCGTAGGAATATTCATGGTAGAGGTCATGGAAATGCTCTTGCACCACCAATTTCCCCTGTTCCACCTATTGTTGCTCTTGTTCCACCTATCCAGCCTGTTAGGTTCACTAAACTTTGTAAGGAGTATTCTCAGCTTGGAGGCACTAAGTTCACTGGAGCAGAGAGTATTATTGAGGCTCGGCAATGGCTGAAGAGTCTTAAGAGGATTTTCACTAGACTTGGGATCACTAACGCTCATATGCATCATTTAGCTACTTGGCAGTTACAAGAGTCCACTTAGGACTAGTGAGAATCTGTTGCCGCTCAGACTCTTTTGGCTAATATCACTTGTCAGCAGTTTAGGTCAGATCCTTCGTTGCCTTTCCTGGCTTATTCCTATCGAATCTATTTCTTTGAAATTTTATCTCCTTTATCTTTGTCTTATCTTGGATCCCTCTTTCAGGGATTCTTTTGGGACCAAATGGATCCCCAAAGCCGGGAAATCCCAATTATATAGCGCATTCATGGATCTTGAGCAGGGTGATATAGCTTTTACTGAGTATGAGAGGAAGATCAATGAGTTTTCCAAGTTTGGTCCCAGTTTGATTGACACTTAGCTCAAGAAGAACGAGAAGTCTATTCATGGTGCTCGCCAAAGTATTATGATCGCTTGATTAGTCATGTTCATGGTACCTTCACTTCTCTAATGGATACGGCCACCAGATTCGAGAATCCTACTTCAAAGGGTAAGCAGGCAGTTTCAGCATATTCGGGCATATCCAGTGGTTCTAAGAAGAGGAAACCCAACTTCTAGCAGTAGAAGAAGAAGTGGCAGGATACTCATGGTATTGGATATGCTCCTCAAAAGCGATCTCTTGACCTATCTTCCATCACTTGTTTCAAGTGCAACCAGCAGCGCCACTATGCCAACAACTATCCATCTTCTATCGGAGCTGCTATTCCTCCTCCTGCCCAGGCAACCAGAAATAACCTTTGTCACCTTTGTCTTCAGCCTAGTCATTTTAAGAATAACTATCCCACTCAGCAGAGGGGCAAGACATCTAGAGTCTTTGCCATGACTTCTTCCACTCCTCCTCCTCCGCCTGCCAGTGCTAACCAAGGTACTCTTCAGAGTTCTTTTTCTTTGCATGATTTTCTTGTTTGAGTTTTATTTGACACTGGTGCATCCTATAGTTTTATATCTGTTGACCTTTGTAATAGATTCGAGCATATTTGAAACCTCAATTGGCAACTTCATCATTACGTGTGACAAATCCCATCGGCACTCCTGCCAATCTTAGTATGATTTGTAAAGGGGTGAAATTCCTTTACAATTTACACCGATTCACTGGAGATTTCTATATTCTGGGTTTCAATGCATTTGATATTTTACTCGAAAGTGATTGGTTAAAACGATATGATGTGGCCATTTCTTGCAAGGCCCAAACCATTTCTCTAGTAGACGACCATGGAAATTCTCTTGTAATTGAATGTCGAATGCCTTAGGATTTTGCAGGCGGCTTTATCTTTTCTCTTGATGCTCAGCCTAGTGATCTTGTCTCCACTCTTGTTATCCAAATCTTTTCGGATGTATTTGGTGAAATCACTTCTCTCCCTCCCAAGCGGAAAATTGAATTCCGCATTGATATTTTTCCGGTGCTCGACCTATTTTTCTCCTTCCTAGACGGATGGCACCTAAAGGGAAAGTTGAGTTGAAGAAGCAGATTTAGGATTTCTTCTCCAAAGGTTTGATTAGGCAGAGTTTTTCTAAATGAAGAGCTGATATGGTCTTTGTCACCAATTATGATGGTTCCTTGAGGATGTGTGTTGATCATAGAGGGCTGAACAAGCTTACTCTTAAGAACCGATATCCGATGCCACACTTCAATGATATGTTTGATCATCTCTACGAAGCTAAAGTATTCTCTCCACTTGATCTTTCCATCGGTTTCCACCAGCTTCGGTTGCTGAGGATAGCATTCCCAAAACTGCTTTTCGAACAGAAAATGGTTTCTATGAATGGTTAGTCATGCCTTTTGGATTAACTAATGCTCCTGCCATCTTTATCGACCTTATGAATCGTGTTTTCCGTGATGTTCTCAACAAGTTTGTTTTGGTTTTCGTTGATAATATTCTTGTCTTTTCTAAGTCAAAGAAGGAGCATAAATCTCATTTGGGATATGTACTGGAAACTCTTAGGAGTCACCAGTTGAAAGCCAAAATTTCTAAATGCCATTTCTGGAGAGATGAAATCCGATTCCTTGGGCATATTTTTTTAGAGAATGGAGTCTCGGTTAACCCGGTTAAGGTCACTGCAATTAATGTAAGTCTATCTACTTGTCTCTTTTGAATTCATTTATCCTATCTATCTTTGGACTTGTCCATTTTATCCAAATTCTAGGATTGGGAGGCACCTAAGACTGCAACTAATATTCGTAGCTTTCTGAGCCTTGGTGGTTATTATCAGATATTTATTGAGAATTTTGCCCGTATAGCTGTACCTCTCACTACTTTGACTCGTAAGAAGCCCAGTTTAATTGGAATGAGAAGTGTGAAGCCGCATTTCATGAGCTGAAGCAAAAGCTTACCTCTGCTCCTGCTCTCACCATTCCAAATGTAGATGAGGGATTTTCGCTTTATACCGATGCTAGTAAATAAGGATTGGGCACTGTGTTGTTGCAAGATGGGAAGGTCATAGTTTATGCTAGTCATTAGTTGAAGCCCCATGAAGCTAACTATGCCACCCATGATTTAGAGTTGCTTGCTGTTGTGTTTGCTTTAAAGTTGTGGAGACACCACCTTTTGGGAACCAGGTTTGAGTTTTTCACCGACCACGAGTCTCTTAAGCATATATTCAACCAGAAGGATTTAAACCAGAGGCATGTTCGATCACTTGAGTTCTTAGCATCTTATGATCTTGACATCAACTATACCCCTAGGAAAGCCAATGTTATGGCTGATGCTTTGAGTCAGAAGAAAGCCTTGATGTGTCAGATTGTTTTTACACCATCTCTTATGGATCAAATTTTAGCTAAATAAGATGAGGATGCGATGCTTAAGATTATGAAGGAGAATGTTCGGGGTAGGGAGTGAAAGTCTATAGTATGGTGGATCGATTATACAAATGACAAGTATATGACTAATTTAAACTATAGTGTAACAATAGTAAAGTATGTAAATAAGAATGATCACACCAAGGATTTTATACTGGTTCGGACCTCCCGTCCTACGTCCAGTCCCGAAGCTCCTCTTCGGAATTTTCTTTCACCAAATAACCCTCACTTCATCCGAAGGAAAAAGTTTACAATACCAGAGTTTCTTTGTCAAGAATGTGTTCTCTATTATACGGGTTTTGACTATATAGTACGATTGAACTTCCTATATCTCTTGAATGATTGAATACAATATTGTTCGAGAGACTATGGAAAACAATTTTAACTATCAATAGGCATGCTTAACATCACCAGATTCCAAATAGTTTTCCAAATTATTTATTTTCCAAAATATCTTTACTAGATATATAATTTCCACACTTCAACCATTTGAAAACAAATTTCAAATCACTTTTCACCTTTCAATCTTTGAAAACAAATTTCAGTCATTTTCCTTACGCGGAAATACTTTCATTTCAAAATGGTTCATTTAAACCAATTAAATAAATCCTTACCGATTTACTTTATATTTACATTCCAAATCCGTAAATTTATTCCCACACTTCAAAATTAAATGAACGTTTATTTTTAAACAAATTTCCCTTTCTTTTACAAATTCCATAGTGAATTTACAATTCTAAAATATCTATGAATATACGATTTTCAAATCGATTTCTAATATTCATTTTCAATTTATCTTTACAAAGATAAATTCTAAAACGTTCATTTCATATTGGAAAAATATTTCCATACTTATTTAATAATAAGTAATTCACAAATCTATTTATTTTCAACATTTGGAAAATATTCGATATACTTAAATCACAGTTAAGTATAGATTTCATTCTTTAAGGAAAACATCATTTCAAACACATTTATTTGGGTCAAAACGAATGTTGCGTAAAACATCGTTACAACGACCCAAAATCACTAGTATAGGGATTCGAAATTAAAATAGATATATAAATCCCAATACTATACAAAATATTTCCTTTCGGAAATCATTTACTATAACAACAGTGTTATAGTCCACCATTTCCTTCTATTTCTCGAAAACGTCTATTTCAACAATGAATGTTGAAATCTATGGTTTTGGCACTTAATGCATTTTAAAACAACTTCAAATCGTTTTAATTCTATTTAAAATATCACTTCCCTAAAACACTTTAATATATTATTCACTGTCCTAAAATTGTGAATATTTTTCGTTAACCAAATTCAACATTTTTCTACACATTTGGTTTAAAGGATTATCCACCATCCAAAATCGTGAATATATCTCCTTTAAAAATCTAAAATAATTGACTTATCAAAATAAGTCGGTTTTGGATTTATAAAACAATGTTTATAAATCCCCATTTATATTTTTATAAGGACTTCAATTTACAAGATTTAAAAATCTTACTACTTATAAAATTCCATTTATAACCTCATTTTCAGCATTAACAGAACTTCTTTTATAATTCCATTATTTCGATTTATAAAATATATATTTTATAAATCTCATCTATAAACCATTTATACTTTTTCGAAAATCTCAACTAAAATGCCAAAATCCGATTTATAAGTTAATTTCTTATAAATCTTTTATTTTACAAAAATCTATTCATTTTATAATTTCACAATTTATAAATTTATAAATTTTATTCGCTTGTGAAATCCATTTATACTTCATTTTAACACTTATAAAAACTCGTTTTATAATTCCTATATTTTTTTATTTTTTTATGAATATTAATCTTAGAAATCTTTTATATAAACCGTTTATAATGATTCAAAAATCTCAATACAAATAAACCAATCCTTTTAATAATTTACAAAATGTTATTTAAAACTTATATAACTCCAAAATCATGCTTAAGTACTATTTTCCAAAAATATAACTTTTATAACAATAAAATTATAATGTTTATTTATTTTAACAATTCAAAATTTAATAAAACGTATACTTCCAAAAATCACTTTAAAATTCTTTTTAAAATCAAAAATCATTATTTTAAAACTTCAAAAATGGATCTGATGATGCAACAGCACCAAATGGTCAATCACGACAAACCAAACATCATATATCAATATGATAATCAACAAATATCACAATATCTGTAAATAAATCAATATAGTTGAGGAATCCAGTTGGATCCCTCCAACCTATTTCCCTGCATCCATAAACATTAGCACAATACCAATTCCGTTCCAGTATGGAATATCGCAGTATATGGGATTTATAAAATATTATCCGCTATTATGCGGCGCATAGGGTCTCATCCGCTATATAATACGGGAAAATCAACTCCAAATACATATATAATACCAATTCCAATCTAGATGGAATTATCGCGGTATATGTTTTTAATAAGTAACCTCCGCTTACTAACGGCGTATAATTTCTATTTCAATCAATAACAGATAATAATTTATCATTCAGACATACAATCAACAAATTTTAAATCTAACTATTTAAAATTTAAATCGAAACTATTGGATTGAGTGAGAAGTTCTCACCTTGCTTTCAATTCAGTTTCCGTGTTTTATTTCGAATAAAATTAAACATGCGTTTAATTTTACCCAAAATTCTCGCTAGCTCCAAACGACCTCAAACCAGCTCCATGGCGTAGTGCTCGAAAAACGATTGCAACGCAGTTCGTTTCGTAATTTTCCGACCTCGTACGACAAAGGTATGCAATTTTTAAAGTTTACACAATTTTAATATATAAATTACAACATTTTATCTTAAATTTTAAACCTATTCACATCTGGACCCTTCATTTTCTTCCAACCAATCAGGGCCGAGCCAAACCCTTCTTCCCCAAAAAACATTTCCAGGCATTAGAAAGTAACTAAAAACCCACGGTCGCCAATTTTTCACAAATTATCTCAACCACCATCGGCCGCCTGAAGGCAATCAACGACCTCCACTCGCATGCCCACCACGTGAGCCACCTTCGGCTGGAACCGTGTGCCACTCGGTTGCACAAATATCAAGATAAAGTCCCCCGAATGCGTGATGAGCGCGGCCATGTAGCAGGCGATTTGCTTCATCATTTTCGATCATACCCATATGAAATCGAAGCTCTTGATACGCTCTACAAAACTCGTGTTGGAAGTTTCTTGAATTAGTGTGTGGATTTGAAGATTTTGAGGGAGAAAGATTTTGTGTTTATGGCCATTGATTTCGTAAGTGGCGACTAGGGCTGAAGTTAATTAGGGTATGCAAAAGTGAAAGGGTGAAGGTCCTTTTATAGAAAACTGACGAAACACTATTCATCCGTAATTTTCCGAACTCCAAATCTCGCGCGGTGACCGGTGTTTCTAGGGTTTACCCCGCGTTCCGAACACAGTGGAACGTTTTTCGGGAGCCAATTCAACCATCTGTGCGAGTTACGGAAATAAACGATCAAATTTAAATTAAATTGATTAAACGAATTTCTATGCGTTTTGGCTTGCCCCGGACAAACCATAAATCCGATTGACACGAAATTTGAAACCTTACAATAA
Source organism: Allium cepa (assembly GCA_030765085.1). Taxonomy (NCBI): domain Eukaryota; kingdom Viridiplantae; phylum Streptophyta; class Magnoliopsida; order Asparagales; family Amaryllidaceae; genus Allium; species Allium cepa. The sequence goes on from CM060942.1 coordinate 624,469,891, forward strand.
TATGACATTACGGATCCGATGAAACTAGTTTCGTCATAATCCGAGACTGTTTGAAAAATGGCTATTTTAACTCGTCAATTTAAATATTAAAATATTTATTTTTCACAAATTAACTTTAAATTCAATTTAAAAAGTTCTATAACATCATTCTAACTCCAATATGATATAATAAAATTTTACAAATCATTTTTAATCATATTAAACCCAATTTTCAATTATTTCTGAAATTTAACATATTAAATTATCGATTTAATTATCCAATTAAATCCAATTATTCGAAATAAAATTATTCGACTTATAAATTTCACTTATTAATATTTAAAATCAATTAAATATACAAATTTTAATTAACAGAAATTCTGGGTCGTTACAAAATCCCACTCGGATCGATATATCTATCTCGAAATTCTGTGCTCGAATCTGGATCAAATCACTATGCGAATAGAATAACATACGTACACCCTACATATTTATCTTTACTGGTTATTAGCCAAATCAATTCCATTTCTATTCATATTTATTTTGATTTCATTCACTTACTCTCAATTGCTTCAATCCATTTGGATTATCACCTCTATTCTTATCTCGATTGGGTATTTAACCAATAACAGTTTGAACTCCGACCATTTATTTAGAAAACAGCTTGAAAATTTTAAAAAAATAGATAAGTAGTTGGAAAAGAATTACTAGTTTGTAAAGTGCTTGTAAAATAGTCAAGTGATTGTAAAATAGTTGGAAAATAGTAAAATGGTTATAGAAATTTTAGATAATTGTAAAATAGCTGTAAAATAGAAATTAGTTATAAAGTAGTTGAAAAATGGAAATTAGTTTATAAGATAATAGAATAATTGTTAAATAGTTCCAAAGATAATTGTAAAATAAGAATAAGATAATTGGATTTTTTAAAAAGAAAAGTTGTATAGTAAATAGTTTGAAAAAAAATAGATTTGTACTAAAACAATTTATTTTGAAAATAGTCCAGAGTCAATCTGTTCAATTCCCAATCTCCATTCCCCATCAATTCAATTTAAATTCCACCTTCATTTAAATTGATTTAACTCCAATTTAAATAACTTCAATTTCCATTGAAATTGTTTCAACCCCAATTCAAGTTGAATTAACCTCGGTTTCTTTCCAAATTTAACTTTATTCAACCTTGATCTCAAATATCTATTAATTCAAATATATTTCAATTGAACTAGTTCCAATTTCAATTCATTTCAACTCCAGTTTGATTTAATCCCAATTTTAAACTTTATTTCCAAATCAAGTTGAATTATTCTTGATTTCCTCCCAAATTCAATTCAAATTCCATTTGAATTTAAAGCTGTTCAACTTTAATTACAATTCCAAATTATTCAAATCAATTAGGACTAATTCCAAATTGAACCTACTTTAATTTCAATCGTTCAAATTAATCCAATTCCATTTGAATTTTATACTTTTACATCTTCAATCACAATTCAAATCAAATTCAATTTGAACTAATTTCAATTCAAATTCCAAATTTAATCCATCTCGAATTATATAAATTCGAATTAAATTTTCAAATGTTTTTTTAAAAGTCCACATTCCAGAATTTCATTTTAGATCAATCCAAATTTTATTTTTACTTATTTCAAAGTTCAAATAATAATTCAAATCTCTTTGAAACAACTAAATCTTTGAAATTGAATTTTGAAACCAAACCTTCGAGCTTTTATTCAAATTTTAAGTCCAAGATGATTCCATTTTATCCTAATATTGGATATATTACCATACTCCAATTCTTTATTCTTTTAAACAAATTCAATTCATAGTTTAAAAATTATTAATAACAATAGGGTGATATTATCCAATTTTTTTTAAAAATCCATCCATTTCCATATCTCAAATCCATTTTGAGATCACTCAAACTCCCAATTCAAATCAACCATTTAACTTCCCAAGTTAAATCCTAATTTCATCCTGAAATTTCTAAATTAGGTTGACCATTCAAACTTATTTAACTTCTTCCAAGTTAAATTCAATTAACCTAACCTGGTCAAATTTACACAATTTGAATTCCCATTCAAATTTTAAACCTCAGATTAATATCCTTCCCACTGAAGTTTAAACCTACTTCACTTTGGCTTCACATCACATTCCAAAGAAAATTTAAAACTCAACCTTAGAGTTTATTATCTTTACACACCTGGTTATTTTTAAATTTTAAACAACCTTTGGTTTTAAATTCAAACAAATTCCTTTAAAATTCCAAACAATCCTTGTTTGAAATAGGACCCTTTTATTCAAATATATTAAATAACATCCGTTATTTTAAGATAAGATCATATTTAAAATAGTTTGAATAGTATTATTTTCTTTAACATTTTGAAAACAATTTCAAATGTTTAGTTTTAGAATTCAGGACTTCACAATTTGAAACCCACTTTAATTTACATCTTTACAAATTTACAAGTTACTCTCTTTAAATGGTTGCGTCCTTAAAACATTTTATTGTTTATTGAAACAATCATCCCATTATTAAACACAATAACCATTCTATTATTCAGGTTTAAAACCAATTCTAATTCATCTTATTTTGAATTTTTTCCCCAACTTCAAGATTTAATTTCAGTTTGAATCCATTTCAACTTATCTTTAATTTAATTTCAATTTGGTTGTATTATATTACTTCTTAATTTAATTCCAAAAATTTAACAGGCAATTTTCCTTAATATTTATTAGAGTGAAATATTGCTATATATACCAAAATATAATCTTATATGAAATCATTTAAAATCTTTATATAAAAAAAATAACAAGTACGCTCTCATATCTATATATATACACTCACTCATTCTAGGGTACTATTGACCATATCCTTAATGAGTACACCCACCAGAGCCAAGTTTTTCGCTTAACCTGGCTCTGATACCAACTGTAACGGTCTAGGCTTTTCAACCATCGACAGCGGCCACAACTGGTAGGCTTTTCAACTATCCCAGCCCCACCGTGGCTTACATTGGTACCTCGGGTTTGCTTTTACGGCCAGCCTCTCGACTCGCAACCAACCCCGCAAGGCCTTATACTACCCCCGGGGGCATGTAGGGGTAAGAGTCTCCCGTTCACCACCTAACGCAAAGCGAGAACCCCCTATCACGTTGTAATGTAGCAAACCTGATCCCGGTCTCTTCGAGTCTCATGTCATCCTACCCCAAGTTATCCAAATGAAATACACAACATTTCATATAAGAGATATCATCTCATTCAAAGCATTCAATGCCATTCAATCATCCATAAGCAAAACTTGGTCGCTACCAAAGTTAATTTAATTATTCTTCAATTAAACAGTCATCAACATTGATCATTTAGATTACCGATTAAATCTTGTTTTCTTAACATTAATTAATTTAAAAATAAATTAATTTACCATTTCATTAACCATTCATCATAATTAAAACATCCTTTAACTATTTGTCTAAATTATTTATCCATAATCATTTCCATTAAATAATTACCCCACTGGTAAATTTTCTCAATTAATTAACCCTATCAAATTAACCTAAATAATTTTATTGTTTAAATAAATCCTCAATTAACAAATTAATTACCTAAGCTAATTTTCAATTAATTAACCTTTAAAAATTAATTAGTTACAACAATCAACCCTTAATTACTTTTATTAATCTTTTAATTGTCAAACAATTTATTTGCTCTTAAATTACTTTATTAACAGATTAATCTTAATCGCCTAAAACTAAATCAATTATAGATAAATCATTTACCTTAATAAACTTCTTAATTATCATTTAAAACCTTATTAATTAAGTAAACTTTAAGAATTAAATTCCTAAGTTAAATGATTAACTCAACTTAATTAATCATCCATTTAAATAAATACTTTATTTTAAAAAATTATTAGGAGTATTTTTTTTAAAACCAAATTATGTTTAACCATAAAACAATTTGTTTGAATTTATCCTTACCTGATTCAAATCCCAAGATTTCCCAGACCCAAAACTGAGTTATATGTAAGGTGAAAACAACACAAAACCACTTCTACTATATGCATTTCTGCTATATAAGTATGTGTATTATTAAGTAACAAATTGGGACTTTAAAAATCAAATTAGAGAAATCAACTTACTACATGCACTACATTATGCAACCAGCTAGCTCATAAAGGAAAATCCATTTCTACATTAAAACAGTGGAGTAATGCTATAAAGACTGGGTGGAAGCAGGAGTAAATGATACGGTACAGATGGAAATATCAGAGGAAAATAGGGAGGTCTCCATAATTTGTTTCTATACCCGCAACTTCTCTCTAGTTTTGCTGCCGATTGGTGTAACATTTTTGAAAACGGTGTATAATTAAGGTGAAGCATACATAAGCATTAACCCTTGATAACAAAAATATTACGTATTTTAAATAAGCTGTTGTAGAAACAAACACAAAGATAAGGGAACTCTTGAACTGGCATTCATCATTAGTAAGGTGTGCAGATCAACCCCATAACGAACATATTAAGCCCATCTTGAAACATGATAAACCCTATAGTTTGTACTGGACAATTAGCTAGAAGGATACTGATTAGAAAACTAAAAACAAAAATAGCTAGGAACTTGCAGCAAAGCATCATCCATGTTATATTCAGTACTCACAATCTTCTTTAATACTTGACTACTTAAAAGAAATTTTGCTGGTGTGATACAAAGGTAATTTATATATGGTTATAGTAATACTAACATGGCTCAGATCTACAGGTGTAGCTAAACAATAGGAACATGGACAAGGTAGCAAACAGTCCGCTTAAACAAGATTAGGCATTAAGACTAAGTACAAACGAACAAGCACAGTCCAATATGAATATAAATAGTACATACAAAATAAAACTCAATACATACGCACCCGTGTTGAATACAAAATATTTAAAGATGGAATGTCGAGATTTTGTAAAAGCAATCTGAATGGTGCACATCATGTGTACAAATCAACTAAGAAATTTAAGACAGCAAGTTTCTCTTCTTTTTTTTGTGCAACAATATATATGGTACTTTCAAACCATGCATATCAAATAACTGAAGCATATGTAAGGCAAAGTTTAACTAAAAACTTTGCATTACACAGTGGTTCCAGGAAATAAAAAAATCAACAAGACTTGAAACCTTATGCTTGCTTCTACTAGTGCAATTTCAACCCTGCAACCATCCAAAATCATCAACTATAATGCTGTTAAATGAGTGAAGATGCAGAAGAAATTTCATTTTATATCCGTGAGGGTGTTACTCACCTAAAATATGCTGTAGAAATCCAAACCATACCCAATTCTTCGATCACTTTTTCAGCACCGCACGCCACCATGCGAGACTCCACCCTTCCACCTTCCAGCCTTGCCACAAACACGTGCATCCATATGGAACGACCCACTCTCGAATCGAAATCGAGCCGACAGTAGCATCTAATTCTATTCGCGATTACCTGAAGAAAAGAGAGAGGGCTGGGTTTCGATTATTTGTTTGAATGATTTTTAGGAAGAGGAGATTTTCGATTCTCGAATCCCACCATTTCTAAACGATTCAGCTTCAATGTCGAGTGGAAGGGGAAAGGAGAGAGAGCCTCGTTTTCTTCTTTCGGTCACCCTTTTTTTTTTTTTTTTTAGTTTTTGAACTGAAAACCCTTTTTCCCTAGAACACTCACAGAATATCTTCAATCAAGAGGAACAATATGAGACACTTGTTAACCTGAATGGTACCTAAGCTACAAGTGTAAATCTATATCTAAATTATTCTTTTGTCTTAATTAATTTCTTAAATTTATGTAATATGCTTCTTAATGTTTACAAAAACACAAATTTCATAAACTTCATTTAAATGTTATAAATGTTCGTATCCCTTTCATATTAATTCAAGCTTTTATATTAAAATGTTATGTTTATATAGATTTTTAATTTGTTATGAAATATCTACAAAGAAGGAATAATTCAAATCTTTTATTAAATTCTATTTAAAATTAGGCTTATCAAAATTTAACTTACTAATATTTATTTTGTTTGTTTTTGAAAAGATGAATTTTGCCAAATTAAATAATTATGCCAGGTTATTATCAGATAAATTTCTATCCAGATATAACTATTTATTATCAGATTTATTTGTTTTCACTATATAAATCAGTACTTCTATTAATTAACCCAATTAATTATCAAGTAACAGATATTCCAAAATCCGTTTTATTACATTAATTTAAAAATTATGAAAATTGAAACCCATCTCTAAAATATCATTTTTGATCTATATCTAAAATCGCATGGTATTTGGATGTCATTAAATAGGGTTTTCACATCAAAACGTATCATAAAATTTATATCAATAAGCATATATAAACATTTTGTCCTTCAAAATCATGGCTAAAATATGTAAGATAAATTTGGATTTCCTTAAAATCGTAAACACTTAAGAAACAAGAGATGTAGTCATTATTCACATTAGCTTTGTGATTTAGGATGTGAGATTTGATCTTGATTAAGCGACTTGATTCTTCCTCTTGAATCCTAGCTTTATCTTCTTCCTCTTTGCTAATGGTGGCCGGTTTTAGACTTAAACTTTTTTCCTGTGAATGTATGAATGAATGTATGGATGTAAATTCCTAAGGGTTTAGGGTATTAGAATGCTCTATTTCCTATTTTACCCCTCCTCTATTTTCCTTAACACTTCATTCTTTAGTTCATTTGTTTATTCATTAGCATGGCACGACTACCCTTAATTAAATCAAAAATCTTGATCCATTAATCAACCTACATTATTTTATTTTATTTAGTTAATTAAATTCTCTAAATAATGTTACTGAAAATATGGGGTGTTGCAGACTCCCCTTCTTAAAGAATTACATCCTCGAAATTACAATAAGGTACACATCAAAACAATCAAAGGTAAAACATACCCTTAAAGAAATTAGGATAAACATCTCTAATCCTACTCTTAATCTCCTAAGTATAGTCTCTATCATCGTTACTCCACTGGACCTTCACTAATCTAACTGTCTTGTTCGTCAACATCTTCTCATCTCTAGCGACTATCTGGACAGGCTTGCTAACTATAGTCAAGTCTGGTTCTATTACTAAATCCTCTATCACAGTCGGTGCTATAGTAGTGTCTAGATCCCTAACACACTTCCTTAGATGAGATACATGGAAAACATCGTGGACTCCTGCAAAACTACTCGATAACTCTACTTTGTACGTGAGTTTCCCAATCCTCTCTAAAATAGGAAATGGTCCAACGAATCTCGGTGCTAACTTCTTAATCTTCCAGTACCTAATAACACCTTTCATCGGCTATACATTGACGAAAACATGATCTCCAACAGAGAACACCAAGTCTTTCCGTCTTCTATCCACATAGCTCTTCTGCCTAGACTGAGCTTCCTTCATGCTCGTCCTTATCAACTCAATCTTCTCTGCAACTTCTCTTACCAAATCGGGATCAAGGACTAATCTATCTCTGGTCTCTAACAAACATGTGGGAGATTTGCATCGTCTTTCATATAAAGCTCCAAACTGTGACACCCCTATACTAGTCTACTAACTGTTGTTATACGACAACTCGACTAGGAGTAGATGGTTTTCTCATGATCCCTCGAAGTCTAATACACAAGCACTTAACAAGTCTTTCAAGATCTTGTTAACTCTTTCTGTTTGCCCATCTGTCTGCGGATGGTAAGCGGTACTCATCTTGAGCTTGTTTCCTAGACTTTCATGTAGACACTTCCAAAACTCATTAGTGAATAAGGAACCTCTATCACTAACAATACTACTAGGAATTCCATGCAGTCTGACCACATTCTTCATAAATAACTTAGCCAATACAAGTGCCATCCTATTTGACTTAGCGGGAATGAAATGAACACTCTTGGTCTATCAGTCCACTATGACCCATATATTTTCATTTTCTCTATTAGATCTCGACAACTCGTCTATAAAATCCATAGAAATAGAATCCCACTTCCATACCGGAATATCCAATGGCTGAAGCAATCCACTTGGCTACTGATGCTCGGCTTTCACCTGTTGATAGTTCAAACACAGTTTCACCCATAAGTCTACATCCCTCTTCATTCCTTCCTAGAAGAAGCGTATCTTCATATCCTGATACATCTTCGTTCCACCTATGTGAACAGTGAACTTCAAACGATGGCATTCCTCCAAAACTTCCTTTCTTATGTCTCCCACATCTGGAACACATAATCTACCCTTCTTTCTCAACCACCTACTTTGGTCAATACAGAAATCCTTCAAGTCATCGCTCTCTGTTCCATCCCTTAACTTCCTGATCCTTTCAGCTAACACTGGATATCTTCCTGTTTAGAAGCAATCTTCTCAATCAATACCATTCAGACTTCTAAACAAGATAACATAGCAGATTTTTCACTAGACCAAGCCTCGGATCTCGACTGCACTCTGCAAGTCGACAACATTTCCAAGTCTTTCCATTCTCCTATCATAGCCAACACTGCATTCTGATGCTTCCTACTAAGTGCATCTACAAACTTGTTGCCTTTCTCTAGTGTGTACTCAATTCCAAAATCACAAGCCGCAATAAACTCTAACCATCTCTATTGTCTCATGTTCAGCTCCCTCTGAGAGAACAAGTACTTCAATGACTTGTGATCCGTATAAAGCTCAAACCTCTCTCCCAAAAGATAATCTTTTCACACCTTCAAAGAAAAAATAACCGCAGCTAACTCCAAGTCATGAGTCAGGTATCTAACCTCATGCAGTCTAAGCTGTCTAGAAGCATAGGCAATCACTTTACGTCTCTGCACTAACACTGCTCCTAATCCAGTTCCACATGCATATGTATAAACTACCAAATCTTGATTGCCCTCCGGAACAACTAATACAGGTGCATGGGTCAACAAGTGTATCAAGCTATGGAATGCTTCCTCAACTTATTGGTTCACACAAACTTCACATCTTTTCATGTTAGCTTGGTTATCGGCACTGCTATCCATGAAAAATACTTTACAAACCTCCGGTACTATCCAGCCAATCCAAGAAAACTTCTTATCTCAGTCACTGTTTCTGGTCACTGCCAACTATTGCCACTTTGATGCTTGTTAGATCTACTGCCAATCCTCTTTTTGAAACTAAATGACCAAAAAACTTCACCTCCTTCTTCTAGAAATGACACTTCAAAAACTTCACCTTCAGCTGATGTTCTCTCAAAGTCTCAAGAACCACTCAAAGATGAACTTCATGCTCTTCCTCATCCTTAGAGTATATCAAAATATCATCTATGAACACCAACACGAATCTGTCCAAGTGCTCTCTGAAAATTCGGTTCATCAAGTCTACAAAGATTGTCGGCACATTAGTTAGTCTGAACGGCATAGCAAACCATCCGTACGACACATATCTGGTCCTAAACGCCATCAAAGGTATACTATCTTTTGCTACTCTAAGCTGATGGAAACCTGTAGCCAAATCCAACTGAGAAAATATCTTGGCTTCACTCAACTAATCGAACAAATCGTAAATTCTAGGCAATGGATATCGATTCTTTAACGCCTTCTCATTCAGCTTACAATAATCGATACATAACCTTAACGATCGGTCCGGCTTCTTAGCAAACATTATGGCTTCTCCCCATGGTGAACTAGTAGTCGGATAAAATTCTTCCCTTCCAAATCCACCAACTGCACTTTCAACTCTCTCATCTCTGTAGGTGTCATCCTACTTGGCGATCTACTAACTGGTTCTGATCCAAGCACCAAATCTATTTGAAACTCAATGGCTCGTTTCGCTAGCAATCCGACTACTGGCTCGAAGACATCTGTGAATTTTCTCACTACAATAACTCTATTCAACTCGTCTTCTAACTTTATAGCACCCAACAAAGCATTCACCTTACAGCTAGGGCTTTCTATGGTATATACAATCTGATCACTACAATCAGGGTGTTTAAGTGATATTTTCTTATCATGGCAAAATATCCTAGCATCAAACTTACTTAACCGATTCATGCCCAATACAATTTTGAACCCTACAAAGTCAAACACATGAAAACTGCAAACAATGGTATGACCTGGCAAATCACTCTAAATGGTCACACTTCATCCCAAGTGTCGCATACCCTCCTATTGGATTTGCAACCCTTAAGGATGTAACTAAGTATGTGGGCTCAAGATTAAGCTTCTCTACCAAACAACGAGATATAAAATAATGCGATGAACCGGTATCAAACGGAATTCTAACAGACATGTCATGAATCTGAAGCATACCCCTCCAACACTGCCTTTCCTTTCCCTTGCGTTATTGGTCCTGATGTAGCAGGCTCCAGTGCAAATACCTAGCCTCTTCCATCCTTAGCGTGCTCTTTGCATTGATTATTACAGTGGCCATTCTGATCGCAGTTAAAACATCTGACGTTCTTCTTCCTGTTCACTTCCTTCGCCTTTCTCGTATGGCACTCATTTGCAAAATTCCCCTTATTATCGCACTCAAAGCACACAACTTCCAACTTTCCCTTCTTTACTGCTCCACCTTTCTGGGCACCCTTTTTATGAAAGAACTTCCCTCTCTGGCCTTGCCCAACGTGGACCTCCTTCGCCTTACTCTTCTCTAGACAAGCAAGCACCTCCATGTGTCTCAAATCCATCTCTACAACCACATCATAAGGGTCTCTTATATGAGGTAATGTAGCCCTCACCATCTCAGGCTTCAACTCCCTTATGAACTTCTCATTCCTCTTCAGCACAATATCCACAGTAGCATACCCATACCTAGACAATTCCTCAAATCTTCTAGCATACTCCAAAACAAACATCTCCCTTTACTCTAACTCAGCAAACTTCCTGAGCAAAGCAGACAACTCCATCATAGACATGAACCACTCCTGAAACCTTCTCCTAAACTCAGCTCATATCATCTCTTCTTCATTTACTCCAGACATCACACTATCCCACCAAAATAAAGCTGCTCCATGAAGTTGTTTTGAAGCAAGCCTCCTCTTATGCTTATCATTGAACCCCGTGTTTGTAAAGATCCTTTCACAATGCAGCAACCAGTTTTCCACTTCTTTAGCATCCTCAGTTCCAATAAAGGGCTACCCTCCAAGCCTAGCATAAACTCTGCTCATGGTAGCATAATGGTTGACCACCAGAGCTTCCTGAACTCATACTCCATCATTTCCTCCAACCATTCCAGCAGCAACACCCGCCTGCATCATATTCACGAAAAATTGATACATAGCTCCCATATCCACTTTTGGGACTCAGCACCAACATTCCTCGCTTGTGCCTGACCTTGGTTTCTCTTAGTATTTGGTCTGGCATATCCATCTATGGTCGTGCTTCCTCTAATATTCATTCTTCCATTTCAAGCGTCCATATTTGTATTCAAGCCTCATGAGATATAGAAGAATAGCCTAAGAGAGAAGGAAACAAAAGATATAGAAAATACAAGTACGTTACTATAGCGTTATCCCATACCCCAATCTCAATCTAATTTCTTAGGATTATGTTTTCAAAAATCATTTTTCGTTAAAGTTTTTCACAAACCTATGCTCTGATACCAAGTTGTAACATCCCCTATCAAGAGGCCCATACCTAAGCGTTGAAGGTCCTGTAGTCATCCATAGTATTAACTTCCGACGACTAAATATGGCTATGTTGATGGTATCCATAACATCAGAAACATTTGAATATGAACAAAATCATAGATTTCAAAAACAACATTTTGCTGATTACATTTCAAAATACATAATCCCATAATCGTTTCCCAATATCTGATAAAATATAATTATCATATAAATACGCCAAGAGCGACATATGATGATGTCCCCTTAGTTGACCAGAGTACTATATAGTCATAACTAACTTAGTAAAACACAGTAGAATAAACAAAGTAAAATAGCAACTCCTAACAGCTATCTGTTAGCCTCCTACTCATCTTTGGTAGATGTATTCATCATCCTACTAAAACCTGCAAACCCCAACCCGTAGCCTACTCAAATCAATTTTGAGCACCCGAGAGTTTAAGGGGAAAACATAAACTTCATGTCAAACATAAAGCCTGGTGTGGTTAATACTATATATCTCGGTTAGTTGATATTAAGTGAGACTACGCGCTTAGCGGAATGAGTTCCCCCTTACTAATATCCTTTTTTAAGACATATCTTTTGCAAACCTTTATTCTGCAACCAAAACTAGTTAAAAAAACTGTAAAGCATTTTATGTAAACATAAATATCAAGTAACACATGGATTATCTATCCGAACACTATAGTTTTGTTTGGCTTACTACTAACCTTTGGCTGACTTGGGCCTACCAGACAGATATAATAAAATGACCTAACATCTGTTAAACAAGTCTTCTGGATAGTCTGCCCTAACTTACTCTCTCCCAGAGTCCACTGATCCTAATGGTTTTGCAGGCTCACTAATAACCTACACCAGCAAATATATTCCTTTCTGTGTGTACCATAACTTTAGTCTTACCTATGACAAAGCCCTACACACTGGAATTTTGGATTAAATTAGCTAAGGGCGAATAGCTTATGTATAGGGCACAACCCTATACGAGTCTCATCAGGTATTCTAATATCTGAGTCATTTTACTTAAATTTTCCTTGAAAACCTTTTCTTCTCAAATTGATTTAAAACCTTTAAATAAAACTTAAAAAAGGAAAATATATACTCTTTGCTTTACTTAAAACCACCTAGCCATGATATATATATTTTACCCAAATCTTTGTTGATAAAAACATTTAAACCCTTAAAAGTAACCCTTTCGAGCCCATTGAAAGTATCCGTTTTATAACTAAATAAACCCTTTCTTTCATCTAGGCCGAAAGGCAAAAACTTTCTTTCGAAACCATTTACATAAACCTTTCGAAACCACTGAAGTACCTTTTCCTTTGAAAAGTAAAAACCGTAGACATCCTATTTTAAAACCTTCAAACATAGCCTTTCGAAACCATTGGAAAAACCTTTCCTTTAAACCTTTCGAAACCATTGGGGAACCAACCCTTAGAAACCTTCCTTAAAAACCTTTCGAAAGCATCAAAACATTAAACCTTTCGAAAGCATTTGGTTTCAATTTAAAACATGTGAAAACACCTTTTGAAACCATCTAAAACCATATCTTTCGAAACCTTTGGGTTAATCTTTAAAAATCTCTAAGGGTCATAAACAACAGGGTCGAAAGCAACTCTTTCAAAAGCCAAGACCTAAGTAAAGAAGTGGTGGTGTCGAAACTAACCTTCCGAAAGCATTGAAGAAGCGGCGGGGTTTTTATAAAATAGAATCGATCCTTTCAAATTCATTGCTTCGAATGGTAGAAAGTAGTAGCATAGGCTTCAAACTATCGAAAGAGGTTATTTAAAAACAAATGTGCAACCTCTTAAAACCATTTGACCCAACTGGAAGCCAACCAAGTCAAAAGTAATATAGTCGAAAGCAAAGCAGGGGCATTTTCAATTTAAAGCAAAGTAGCGCTTAGACCTCCTTTGAAACCCCTGGTTTCGACCCAGTTCCTTTTGCTTTTGTTCAATTCACTACGTACCAAGTAAATGATACTATATGCATTAGTTTCGATGGCATAGAGGTGGAACTACTAAGTTGAAAACTACTCAGTTAGAAGCAGGGTGTCGAAAGTGGCAAGACATGCATTTGGCATGAAAAACCGGTTTTTAACCTTTTTAAGCAATCTTTTAAACTAACCTACCTTGTTTGTCAAAATCTTATTGGTTGAAAATTTTTCTTTTTCTAAAAGTACTGCCACAATTTTAGAATTAATTAGTTTAAATCATTTACAAAATACCCCTTCTCCTTTTATAAATATATAAAACATTTAAGTCCCATACCTTAAATAATATTGTATATTCATCAAAACACTTTAGAAAATTCTATAAGAATTCTAGAAAATCCTTTTTAATATGTTTTCTAACATAAATAAATTTTAGACCTAAATTATTTATAATTTAACCATAAATTATTTATAACCCAATAAATTATTTTCTTCACTAGAAAATTAATATAAAATCCACATTGATTTAAATTATGAAAAGTAAAACCCACCTCTAAAATATCATTTCTGATCCATATCTAAAATCATAATATATTTGAATGTCATTTAATACGGTTTTCACATCAAAATATATCATAACATCTATATGAATAAGCGTAAATCATCAACAAGCATATATAAACATTTTTTCCTCCAAAATCATGGCTAAACTATGCAAGATAAATTCGGATTTCCTTACAACCAAAATCATTTAGGATGTAAGAGACGTATTAATTATTCACCTTAGCTTTGTGATTTAGGATGTGAGATTTTATCTTGATTAAGTGATTTGATTCTTTCTCTTGAATCCTAGCTTTATCTTCTTCTTCTTTGCCAATGGTGGCCAACCTTAGACTTAAAAATTTTGCTTGTGAATGTATGAATGAACATATGGGAGTAAATTCCTAAGGGTTTAGGGTATTAAAATGCTCTATTATCTTTTTTTATCCCTTCTCTATTTGCCTTAACACTTCACACTTTAGTTCATTTGTTTATTCATTAACATGGCATGACTACCTCTTAATTAAATCATAAATCTTGATTCATTAATAAACCTACATTATTTAATTTAATTTAATTTCGCTAATTAAATTCCCTAAATAATGTTACTAAAAATTGAGGCGTTACAATATGGTAGATAAGAATAATATTTTTCTTATTGCTAATGTTATGAATATTCTTATCTATGTACTTGATAGATCTGAATTTAACAATATCTCTCATTGGTCAGCTACAAAGATAATTTGGAACATACTCGTTGCAAAATATGTGGAAGAAGTCAATAATAACAAAGAACTTCTTAAGTATGACGTAAGAGAAAAACTTTGTTTAATGGGATTCACAAAAGACGACTCCGATGATGATAGTGAAGATGACGATGACGATGACTCGGATGATGAGATAAGTGATTTTTATATAAAGATTTGTTTCTTATATGTCATGAATCAACCGGAACTATTGATAGTCTTAAAATGACAAAATAATAAATTGAAAAGAAGCTTTAAAACATTAATAAAACAAAAAAAATTAAATGCAAAAATGTTTGAATTATGAGAAAATTTTGTCTGCTTAATTGAAAATTTTCTAATGCCTAAAAATGATTTTTTTTTTTTTTAAAGAAAGCAAAACTGTATTGATATGCAAGACATTTTACAAAAGAAATGTGATTTTAAGATTTTTGAAAATTACAAATGAGAAAAATATGAAATTTTTGAAAAAGAAAACTTGGTGAAAACTGAGATAATCCAAGATGGGCTAGAAAACAAAATTGAAAAGTTTAAAGAATCCAAAAATCCTAAATGCGTAAAATGTGTAGATCTTAAAAAGGAGTTGGTTGACATTAAAGAAAAAATTAAAAACCTTTGAAATAAAAACCATGATTTTGAAAAATAGCAAAACAGAAATTATTCTTACAAATCACGAATTAGGGAAAAAGATTGAAAAAATCAAGGATTTTGAAAACCTTGAATTTTGAAAACTTGAATTTGGAAAACTTAAGCTTTTTGAAAAAGAATTGCTTGAAATTTAGACCAAAATAAAAGAACTCAAAAATGAAAGTGTGGTCTTAAAAAGAAATGATTTTGAAAGGAGAGAAATAGCTATTAATTGTTGTTTGAAAGTAATAAATGAAAACAATCATTTAAATCCAAGGTCAATGATCTCAAGTTGATTCTTTAAAAACTTTCCATGAGAGAAAAATCGTTTAACACCTTATCAGGAAATCAACCCATTGCTAATAATAGAAAAGTAATTAGGTTTTTAAAACTTTAAACAAATGACTAATAACACGGTCAGGGAAGAAACGCATTTCCAATATGCATGAAGTGTGGCAAAATCAGTAGTCATAATAATTTTTATAGTAGGTACATAAATAAACAAGTCAAACAAATTTGGTTCTTAAGGGTACATTTGTTAACATTCACGGTTTGTTATACAAACAAATTTGGGTACATAAGTTAAAAATTGTGGTCCTGTATCATTATCTGGGCCACTTACTTCTTCAAATGAGTAGGTATGAAGACAGGCTGAGGAAAAACAATGATGGAAACAAATTTTGAGTTGTTCCACGCATTTGATGAGAGATATTGAAAGTTTATTAGCGTAAGAAAATGAAATGAAGATTCATAAACTTTGGAATATAATGGTGAACACGGATGCAATTTCAAAGGTAAGGAAAGGTGATTTTTGTACTCTACATGTCAGATTTCTCTTCCTGTTCGAAATCCAATTTTCAGACAACGCTCTAATGAAACGGTCATAATTTAAGCTTAGAAACTCAAATTTGCAAAATTCAAAATGTTTTTGAATTCAAATAGAAAAATATAAAAATTATATTTTTAGATATTTTCCTGATCAAGATCTTAAGCCATTGAAAACCTTTAATAATTCGATATATTGTTCAAAACTATTTCAGAACTTTCTAGCATTATTGCG
Source organism: Allium cepa (assembly GCA_030765085.1). NCBI lineage: Eukaryota > Viridiplantae > Streptophyta > Magnoliopsida > Asparagales > Amaryllidaceae > Allium > Allium cepa. Next base: position 624,486,353 of record CM060942.1, read on the forward strand.
GTATTTTAACCAAAACTTATGCTTTGATACTCTGATTCACAAAAATGATGATATTTTGGCACACTTACGAAAAATATTGCAAACTTCATTCTTTGAGTTTTCGATTATTCATTTTAGAATTCCTTGAGAAAATGGAGTCAAGCAGAACTATGGTTAATTATCACTTCATAATTGTTTTTGACATGGCTGTAGTAAAACAACTATTACTTGAACACCAAAACTCCAACTTATGAAATTCATGAAGTTCTCGAAAGTACGTAAATAAATTATAGCTTTTATGTTTTGATATTTTACCAATTCATATATAAAACCTTGGAAATCGATAATCAAGTCAGTACATTGTTTGAAATGTGGTTCTAAATTATTCAAAAAACCATAGTATTTTGGACATAACTTTTGATCAATTTGTCATTTTGACATAAAACTAATTTCTTTAATTAGAAATTATAAATATATCAAACTTTCATATGTAGTGCTAAATCAAATTTTGATCTTAAAAATTGCAAATACAAAATAGATTGACTTTTAAGTACAATGATGGTTGGTGTTCGAAAAATAAGGATAATGTTTTGACAAACATGTTATTATGATATCCTTATTTACGAGATGATACTTTCTTTTCACTTTGAATGATGAACAATAATATGTTTGAGAGTTTTTTGTTTTTATGTTTTTATTTGACATAGGTGACTTTAATGAGAAATTCCAATGTGGAGGCTATTCGAATGACATTGTAGAGTATGTATTACGCTTGTTTGATGGTGCTTATCTTTCAAGACTGACCTTGATGATTAGAGTACGTTGTACCAGGCTTTGGATGATGAGAGTACACAATGACCGATTTTATGATAAGGCAGTGGATTAGAAGAGTAACAAAATTTGTTATGTTCATCACATAGAAGCTTTTAATACACTAAGTGGCACATGAGATATCATCGTATGCCACTATAGGCACCTGAAGAGTACAAGTGGTATCATTAAAGTATAACTCACTCTTTCTTGAATATCATGGTATGATTTTTAAATTTTTGACTTTTCGGGTCTGATATCTTTTATATCTCATATGTTTCACAGGTTGACTAATATTTCATACATTTTCTATTTCACGCATATATAAAGAGTTTGATTTTTTTTTTTGTAATAATTGTTTGCAAAAATATTTTTTCTCCTTCTTAGATTAGGTTTTTCAAAAATGAAAAACCCAAAAATTTGTTTGAGTTTTCTTAGGATTTTCTAGTTTTCTCTTTGGTCTATTTATTCATGAAGTGAATATTTTGACATGAGATGTTTTTGGCTGAATTTCTAACATAAATTTTGATATGAAAATTTGAAATGAGAATCTTGGCTAGAAAATTCGGTATGAAAGTTTGAAGCAGAAATTTTTAAGATGATCTTTTTTATATTTGATACCTAACATGATTTTTGAGATGAAGTTTTGAAATGAAATTACTGTGGCTTTGTGATGAAATTATTTGAGATGAAATTTTGATGTTTTTGATATGTTAATATGTGTACCCTTTGATCATGTGCTGCTTTTGCATAAATTGTTCTAAAACGAAATTCATATGTTATGTCAAGATCTGAATATAAAGTTGAAATATTTTGAAATTTTCACAAATATTGTACTTTTGAAGGCATATAATCATTGGTTGAACTTTGTTTTGCGATTTTAAGAAGTATTGATATCGATTACATAAATGATTAAGGATATTATATTTTGTTCTTAATTAAATAATAACAATGCATTATTTTTTGCTAATTAAGCATACTTTAAAGTTTCTATTTTTACTACTGCATATCCCACATCATCACTGAATCTACCATTTGATATTCATAATTTGTCAAATCATTTTTTTGCATTTTTATGCTTGTTTTATATAATATGACATGAAAATGTGATAAAGATTGGTTGGCTTAAAAGTGAGTATCGAGGACAAGTCATGTACATGCTCCATATAAAGCACTAAATATATTATAAGATTTAAATTTAAATGGTAAAAGGACATACATGAAAAAAGGATGTGGTATGGGCGTAAAGATATAACACTTAAGGGTATATGGTTAATGCTAAAAATTCTTTATCGTCGGTATATTTATACTCATCAAGCAATGCTTCTGCCTCATCTACTAGCCTGCACGACAATGCATGTGTGCACGTACCTTGATCTCATTTGTTATGATTTGAGGAAAACTGTCCTCACATAAGTACTTCACTTGGTTTATTATTATGCGGTTTATGTTTAAAAGTTTGAGTAAATTATGTCATTTGAACCTCGCTGCATATAACTACACTTATTTTTTCACCTCTTTCTAATTATGAATATTTTTTATTCAAATTTCGTTGTTGTGATTTATGGTTGATTTTTTCATTAAATATTCGGTTGCATGATTTGATCGTATTTTGTCATTAATCGCTCACTTTTAACCATGGTAATTTGATATCTATACTTTCGATGAAAACAAAAAGGGGAGAGGTTAAGATATGATGTCATTGTGAATACGTTATTAATATTTAAAAACATTTTATTGGTTAAATATTTTATTCATGAACATATATGCCGTATATGTTGGATGAGTATACCAAAGGCGGAGCATGTTATACATACTGAGACATTGTGATATAATTTTGAAGATTTTTCTTTTATGATATCGGATGTACACTCAACACATGTTATACTTATCCAAATCTTTATCATCAAAAGATGAAGATTGCGAAGTATACATCTTGTTTGATTACAATAAATATATATTTATATATATTTTATTTTTATAGAGTGTTATACGTAAAATATCAAAAAAAGCACGATTTTGTTTTCAATTAATTTGTCATCTATTATTTTTTATATGCATGATGTATATATATCACGTATCAAACACGTTTGTACTTTATTTGTAAACTTAATATATGTTCATTATTATCAAATGAAAGATATTGTGAGATATTGCAATTAAATTTTGCTTGAGTTTAATAAACATATGTTACAATTAATGTATTTGTTTAGTGTTGTGTATTTACTAGATTCTAATTTCGTTTAAGATGCATCAAAAATAGTTGATGATGACATTGGTACAAAGCTTCTATGTACAAAAGAATCTTTCAAATAATATCAAAGAGGTAGAATATAAAGAACCGATAGTAAGGAATACTTCATCAACGTTTGGTGTAATTCAGAATATCATCTCATGCCAATATGACTCGAACGACCATGCCCAACTCTGTTAACCAAGTTTTTAACCCAATAGAATTCACTGGCAACTAGAACATCTATGTCAAGTCAAAAAAATTCAAGAATCAACCAAAAGGACCAGAAGAAGAAGCTAAGAAGGATCCAAAAGGAAAGATGCAAAAATGGGCAAAGGGGATGGATCGATCCATCACCCATTGATCGCTAGCGATCTATAAGGGTTGCTCGTGGATCGTTCAAAACTTCTTGCATCATGAACCAATATCTTTTCTAAGGATGTCTACCAGATTTCATGATATTCCAAGCAACCTAGTTTGAGAAGTGAGCATTCATCTGATTCTAGTCATAGTTCAATGCAATCTGCATATGAATCACCATCAAAACAAGACAACCAGTTATTAAATTATATGGAGGGAATTTACATAAGGGAAGGAATGCAACCCAAAGGAAACGATCCAAAAAACCCTTAGTACTTGGATCGCTAGCAATCCATTACATTAAGTTGGATCGCAATATTGGACCGTCTTCGTATCATCGAGTGTAAGCTTCTAGCAAAGCAGCCTACTTAATAGCTCTCTAACCCCTATAAATACAGTTGTATTTACAAGATAAAGAGAATCTTCTGGATTGGCTGTTGGAACTCTACAGAGATTATTCTTCACTCTTCTCCTCCCACACAAAAGTCATCTAGGGGTTCATTATGATTCTCCAGTGAACTTTTTTACTTGTGACTTGATCTATCTTAGAAGATTCAATCATTTTATAATCTGATTCAACTTGTAACAGCAGTCAGTTAATAGAAAGTTATAAAAGTGGACGTAGGCTTCGTTAACAGCCGAACCACTAAAAAATCTTCTAGTCATTTTCTATTTCTGCACTTTTTACATTTATCTTCTATATTATTGCTCTATAAGAAGAGGGCTGGTGCTTTAACACTCAATCCAGGGTGTTAATCTATTTTTAGGTTAGCATTTTGGTGCTTTCATTGAGACTTGAACTCAAACTTAGATCTAGCTATCTACTTTGGATCAGACAGGTTCAGAAGTTAGATCCTCAATCTTTTCTTAGAAGATTTGCAATTGAGAATCAATAGCACCGATAAGAAAGAGAACTGCTTCCGGAAGATTCATAAGAGTTGTAATAGCTGGGGAAGAAACCAATCCTCGGTAAATTAAAGTCAACGAAGCTAATAACCAATTAGTCAAAGCAAATTCTGGTGTCAACATAGGAGATCAGGAGCTGGGGTCTTCTATCCAACAAGAAACTGTCACTGGAGGGGAGCTAAACAAGATGGTTGATGAAATCAATCAAAGGATGGAGAACATCCAAAAAGCACTTATTGAAAATTTAAATGCCCTCCTGACCTTGTAATCACTTGGTGCTTCGAGAACCATGCTAGAGCCCATTGCTGCCATAGAGCAGGAAAACTCTTTCGTTTTTGGCCTAAACAGGATAAATGGAAAGTAGTAGCAAAAAGGAGTTGTAGGTGGAGCTATAGGAATCCCCATAGAAGGAAACAGAAGAACTCCACCAACTGTGAAGTAGCCTACCATAAACTTGATTCGGAGGCGAAAACCCCACAAGAAGATATAGCAGTGGATCTCTTTGACTCTAAAGATGGTGAACAGCTTAACGACCACGAGTTGAAAGAAAACACTAATGCACTCAATATCGGCATAGAGGTCCAAACTGCCCCTACCCAACCAAACACAAGCCAATGTAACTCCGAGGGAGTAGCTCTCCCGAAGACAAGATAGCCTAGGCTTTAGCCCTCTTACCAAGATTGTTTGCAAGATCAAACACTTGATGTAGTCATTGACAGCCAACCCGTAGACTACCGGACATCAGAGGCATATATCGCGGACATGATCAAGCGCCTAATGGATGAAAGTAGGAATATGAGAGATGATGAATGGGGATCTACTCCAAGCTGTTCCCTTCACTGATGATATTCTGATTGAACGTTCACTATACCAACTATTCCATCGTAGGATGGAACTAGAAACCCAAAACCTCACTTGTACAGGTATAGTTAGTACATGGAAGGAGCAAATGCTTCAAATTTTGCTCGATGTAGATGTTTTCCAATCTTCCTAGAGGTAATTTCTTTTATATAGTTGATGAGGCTCCCACCAAAATCCATTTCTACTTTAAATGAATTAGCAACAAAATTCCTTGATCAATTAGGTTTCACACGGCACAACCCAAAGATATGATGTCCTTATCTGGTTTATTCTAGGGACAAAATGAATCTTTAAAATCCTTCATGCGCTGGTTTAACACCGCAATCACTGAAGTAAGTACCCCAAACGAAGATATGGTCTTTGTGGCCATGGACTATGCCATCCACCCCGACACTGAATTTGGAAAATGGATCAAAATTAAACAACCAAACACTAGGAGGGACTTTCATCGAAAGGCAAGCCAGTACTTGAGATTGGAAGAGGCACAAGAGCTAGAAGGAAAACCTGCTAACCTACAACAAACCAACGTTGGCAAAATGGTATGGCAGTGAACCAAGGCGCAAATACCTCTGGTACCACTGTAGGAAATGCGAGGATGGATGGGAATCAGAATTCCAACAAGAAAAACGAAAGTAGCAAGCGACTTAAAGGCTTGAGGCTCGAAGACTTCACCCCACTTAATGATACTACAGAGAATATCTGCCTTGTGACAAAAGGGACGGAGAAGTACAAGAAGCTGCCTAAAAAGGAAGCAATTGAACAACAAAAGCACTCCGGGAAATATTGGAACTTCCATGAAATGCATGGTCACAACATGAATGAGTGCCATCACTTGAAAAACCTGATTGAAGGGCTGATTCAGGAAAACAAGCTTCAGCGGTATGTAAGGAAGCTGCACAAACCTGACTAGCCTGCAGCACCCCAACTCCTAGAGATCGGGGAAACCAAGTTGGAACCAGTGAAGAAGGATCTAGATGGAACGACCAGAGACTCATCATCGAAACAATATCCGAAGGACCTCATCTCGCGTAGAAGAGTTGGGGAGAAATGGAGTGATATGCAAGCTCACTAAGACACACTCTTAAAGATTCATGCTTCAAGATGGAACTCCTGCTAAGTAATAGAGAACCTTGAACGACAATATAGTATTTCAAAGTCGTGATACCGAAGGAATAGAAGCTCTGACCCTTGATCCCATGCTCGTGACGGTAGGAATCGAACCAGCCATGCTCTGACGGGTATTGGTGGACAGTGGCAGCTCTGTGAATATCGCATTAAAGCACACTTTGATCAAATGAAGTAGGTATGAAAGACGTATCCTCTTGTCGCTCAAAGATCTAGGGATTTGCCAGTGAGCCTAAGCAACTTGTTGGAACAATAGATTTACCCGTTGAACTCGAAGAAGCTGACCCAAGAGTCGTCCTCATCCAAACCTTTGTGATTGTAGATGAAATATCCACTTATAATGCTTTCTTGGGTCGACCCGCTTTGGCATATTTCAAGATTGCTTTAGCTCAGTGGTGTTTAACTATGAAATTTCCGACAGAGAATGGAGTTAGGGTGATCGAAAGAGACCAAAGTGCCACTAGAGAATATTATTGCAGAACTACCCGAGTCGAGAAGAAAAGAAAAGGGGTAGAATATAGGGAGAACTTTCTACATTTGTGAACCTACCGAATAGCAACTACATAGCCACCTTTGGCTTGGAGACCATAGCCGATTCGACAAGGCTTTAGACCCTAGAAAGAAAATTTCAGGGCACAGGTCTGAAAATTATATCACATCTTGGAAATAAGATGCGCATGGAACTCATCATATTTCTTCGCGCCAACCTGGACGTGTTCACTTTAACACATTCTGATATATGCAGGGTTTCGTCGAAAATTGCATGCCTTGTACTTAACATTGATCCCAAGTATACACCAGTGAAGCAGAAGAGGCATAGCCTGGGACCCGAATGATCCAAAGCGCTAAAAGAAGAAGTGGATAAGCTGATGGAAAATGGTTTAGTCTACGATGGAACCTACCCTGAATGGGAGATACCCGGTCTTGGTTAAGAAGTCCAATGGAAAATGGTGAACTTGTATTGATTACTCAGACCTAAACAAAGCTAGCCCAAAAGATAGCTTTACTCTGCCTAGAATCAACTAACTTGTGGACGAGATAGTTGGAGATGAACTGCTATCATTTATGGATGTTTCTTGGGGTACACCCAGATCATGATGCATGAACCTCACTAGGAAAATACTAGTTTCATTACGGAACTGGGATTATACTGCTACAAAGTGATGCCATGTTGGGGCAACCTACCAATGACTAGTGAATGCCATGTTCAAATATCAGATTGGGAAGACTATGGAAGTCTATGTAGGTGATATGTTGGTTAAATCATGCATAGCCGCAAATCACTTGACAAACTTGCTGAAATATTTGAAATACGCCATAGATATGGAATGAAACTCAATTCACTTAAATGTCACTTTGGATAGCCTAGGGAACGTTCTTGGGATTCATTGTAAGCGCCAGAGGCTTCAAAGAAAATCCCAAACAAATTACCGCTTTACGAGAAGTCATGGCCCTAAGGAACAAGAAGGAGTTACAAAGCTTAAATGAAAAGTTGCAGCATTAAGCCAGTTCATCTCAAAAGCAACCAATAAATGTATACCGTTCTTTGATGTGCTAAAGAAGGGATAAAAGAACTTTGAATGGAATCAAGCTTGTCAAACTGCATTCAAAGAGCTGCTGCGACATATGGAAACCCCCCCCCCCGATCCTATCCAAGCCGGTGACGAAGAAGACTTTTACATCAACTTAGCAGTCTAGCCCAATGCATTCAGTGCCACGCTCGTACGAGAAGAAGCTAATATAAAATACAATGACCCATATATTACGTCAATAAACAATTCGCTAGAGCAGAGAAGAACTATCCGAAATTGGAAATACTAGCATCTTGTCTCTTGATCGCATCGTAAGGTTACGATCGTACTTCTAGGCACACCAAAAAAGTGCTAATAGATCAACCCTTGAAGCAAGTATTATACCACCATAAGACCTCTGGACGGCTTATCAAATGAAACATCAAGTTAAGTCAATACGAAATCCATACCATCCTCAAAGGGTGATTAATGGGCAAGCACTTGCAGACTTCATTGCCAAGTTTACGATATGAGATAACGAAGAAGAAATTACTCTGAAAGTGGAGACATGTTGGAAGTTGGTCGTCGACGGTGCATCTAACAACTTCTGCTCGAGAGTAGGAGTAGTGCCCGAAACTCTCGAAGGACGATCCGTTTGCTGTGCCTTACGCTAGGAATTCCCTGCAACAAAAAACAAAGTGGAATGCAAAGCACTGATAGCTGAGATGAAGGTTGTAAAGGAACTCGGGATAAAGTCCATACATCTATAGTGAATCTCAACTAGTCATCTGCTAGGTGAAAGGCGAATACCAAGCTCGGGGAGAGAATCTCGCCCTTGTATCTAAAGTGTAGGAACTGCTAAATAACATCAAACATTACACGATAACTCATACCTCGAGGCAAAAAACATGAGGGCAGACTATCTATCCAAACTGGCCAGTTCCAAAGAAGCTCAATCCTTGGGGCTAGTCCCAGTCGAAATTCTGACTGCTCTAAGCATAAGCGAGTTGGACATCGATTGGATTTTTGAAACAACCGAAGAACCAAAAACGTGGATGACACAGATCAAGGACTATCTGCTCAAAGGAATACTCCCTGTACACAAGAATCAATGAGAAAAGCTCCTTCGAAAGGCACCACGGTTTGTAGTACAGGATGGGATGCTCTACAGAAGGGTTTTCTCTACCCCCTTGCTCAGGTGTGTGACCAAGGGTGAAGCCCGAAGAATCCTCAGGGAAGTTCATAAAGGTAACTGTGGGAATCATGCTAGGGGCAAACCTTTGCAAAGAAAGTTCTTCAATATGGGTATTTTTGGCCGATAGTAAACAGCGATGTAGCAGATTATGCCAAACAATGCGACCAATTCCAAAGGTTCAGCAAGATCAAAAGAACTCCTTCGACAGAGCTGACATGGATGCTTAGCCAGTGACCATTCATGATTTGGGGAATCGATTTGATTGATGTATTACCAATGGCTAAATGATGATCCAAATATGCTATAGTGTTGTTGACTATTTCACCAAATGGGCCAAAGTGGAACCGCCGGCCATAATTACCGCAAAGAAAGTTATTAATTTTGTCACTAAAAACATTATTTGTAGGTTTGGAGTGTCATAAAAAATCATCAAGGAAAACAGAACTTACTTCGAAAGTGCTAAGTTCAAAGACTTTTGCAAATGCTTCTGAATCGAGAAAAGCTTTTCCGCTATTGCACATCCACAAGCAAATGGGCAAGTGGAAGCAGTGAAGAAGATCATCAAGTCCAACATCAAAAAGCGGCTAACTAAAGCTAAAGGAAACTGGGTTGATGAACATCCACTCGTGTTTTGGGCATACAAGAAATTGCACAAATCTACAACCGGGCAGTCCCCGATCTCCCTGGCACATGGTTCAGAAGCAATGATCCTAGTCAAGCTAAAAGTCTGTTCTCATCGAAGCCAAACTTCAATCGAAGGCAAAACGAGCAGCTCTTACTCGAGTCGCTCGATATGGTCGATGATAAGAGGGAAGAAGCCGAGTTAAGAATCGCCGCTCGCCAAAAAAGGGTCGTGCGATATTTCAATTCCAAAATCCATAACCGCACTTTCGAAGTGGGGGACCTTGTCCTCAAACGGGTCTACCATGTACTAGGAACATTCGGACTGAATAGGGAAGGGCTCTATGTGATCGGCCAGAAGTTAAGAGATGGCACATTCAAGATAACTATTGTTAATGGAACCCAAATTTCCTGAACTTGGAACAGGGAATCGCAATGTCGTTACTTTATCTAAGACTATCTTATGTATTTCATTTTTCCCGCAAATAAGCCATCCGGGAATACCGAAGGTCTTGTAAATAGGCAGAACTTGTCCAACATTTATTAAAAAAAATTCTTTGCTTTCCGAACCAATAAAACCGTGTTCACAAAAGCAACCTACTGAGTCGATGAGGTCAAATCGACTCAAAACCATGCAATCGCAGCTTGAGACAGTGGAACCACGCTCAAGTATTCCTCATTTACCAGCCTAGTCAGTGGAAACAAATTGAATCAAACCATTGATTGACATAATTAAATTCCTACCTCCTAAGAACTGGTGTTGGTTCGACAACGCTGAGAAGGTTCAAATCAAAGCCGTGCATTTCGTAAGCTGCACATCACTTCTTGGGTTGTAGAATCGTGTCCAAGCAAATATAATTACTTAAGCCATGCACTCCCATAAGCCGCGCATTACTTCTTAAGACGTGGAACCATGCTTTTGAAGCACGAAATACTCACATTACCCGAAGATTGGCAACGTCAACAAGTTCCAAACCATTCCGAATCGGTGGGTCATATCGATCTCATAAGCCGTCACTCTTAAAAGCCATGCATTTTGGAAGCCGCACACTCCCATAAGCTATGTGTCATTTCTTGAGCCGTGGAACCACACTCTCGAAGTGCCATTAGAAAATCATCATGATCTTGTAAATACCGGTATTTTCCTAACAACACCGGGAAACTCGCCCATTGCAGGACTAACAAGAAACCACTCCCACTATCAAAAGGAATTGACATGAATCCAACAATGTTGCACAACTAGAAATCGGCAAAGAATTTCGATCGTTGATCGAAAAAATCTATGGAGTCAAGACACTCGAGCCATAAGTCCAAAGATATGAACCACAAGGTAGATTCAGCTATGGACATCCGAGGAGTCACTTGGTTCAACCGTCATTTGTCAAGTGTTCGGAGAAAACAACTCTATGAAGTAGGGGTGCACACATACCAACATTTAGTTGAAAGGAAAACTACTCCACAAGCTTGTTTCTTAAAACATTTAGTTATAAATTGCAGAAACACGGCATAACAATGCAAAGTGAAGAAATTACAGAACAAGCACTCATGACATGTGCACATATAAGTAGTATAAAAGCAAGTTAAGTACATGACAAATAAGGAAGAACATAGAAGAGATGAAAATTGAAACTTTAATCTTTTCATTCCTTATAACATTTTCTGTACAAAATCAAAATGTGGGGACTGTACCCACGCAAAATCGGCCAACAAAAAGAGAAGTACAAATGCTGCAACAACAAAAGTAATAAGTGCAGACTCTTCACTCGAACAAAATATATGTCAAACAAATCAGAATGTCCCGATATCCAGCTCCACTATCACTCGAGCTTATTAATGTTTCATTCCACCACTTCCCTTCCCACCTTTGGTCGGAAATTTCTTCTTCTCAGAATCCCCGTCGGAGTAACATCGCTACCTGAAATATCAATTATTGCCTCCATGCCCACGTCTCCTCCTTGTTCTTCAACCCCCTCGGAGGACTTCCCTTTGGTCTTGCGTTTCCGGGACTTGCAGGAGCTCCTCGAAGACTCTCTCTACTAAATCTTTTCCCTCTTAACTGCCGCTATTTGCTATTTAGTTTTACTTAGCTAGCCAGCTTGGTTTGCCAACTCTCAAGTGTCAACTGCTGTTAAGTCGCCCTCCAAAAATACAAAAGGGTCATCCAAGCCATGCAACGCAACAATCTTCTTGGATTCTAGGCCTAGTTGTGAGCCGGACATGAGTGTGGTGATCGAAGCAGCTGCAGAAACAAGCGTCGAGGCTGTCGAAGTAGCAGCAGGCCCCAGGACCAAAGAAATTGGTAGTTCAATAGGCAAAGAAGACGGAACTATAGATCAAAAATGAAAGTATTCGATTCGCCTTGTTCTTGCGGCATGAGCTGAAAATTCTCAAACTAGGGAGAAACAAGAGGGTTACATGCATTAGAAGAGTGGCAGAGAATTTCAACCTCACACTCCCTACCTTCTCCTTATTTGGATGGCTGCACCATCTTTGGTGAAGTTCCAGGACTACTCAAGGCTTCCAAGACAACTGCTAAAGGGGCAGACAACAAAGCAATACCGGTTGAACTCGAAATAGTTCCCAAATGATCATGAGGCTGCTTTGATGATTCGCTAGGCTCGGAACCAAAAGGCTCTGACAGCTCTTTACCAGTAGCAATTACAGTAGCATTGGCAGCCTTTCGCTCCCTTTCAATCCGAATAATCACTCGACCCTCTACCAAAGCCTTCTTCGAGACTTCGTTGAGATAGGCATCCTCCAACTTTGGCTCAGTGTTACATCCTCATTTTCTCAGAAATAGGCCAAAACTTCTACCCAAACCACAAAAAGAGTACATAGAAATTTGGGGCTCAGATAGCTAAGGTTTCCCTTATGCAGCAGGGAGTTGACGTAGAAATTCAAGATGGTGTCATCCATCTTGCTTTCGAAGGTATCCTGCAGCTCCAAGTAGTACGCCATCATAGCGGCCTTCTCAACTTCAGCTTGGTCTTTTCAATGTTAAGCTGTGCGACTCTTTCCTGAAGCGAGGCAATCATTTGAGCTTGGTCAGAAATGGTCTTGTCACGAGATTACACCATTCTCCATAATCAGCAATTGTCATTTGATGAGCTTCAACGGCTTCGTCATAGCCAGCAATAGTTCTCTTTTGAGCTATGATGATTTTCAAGCTCCTTTTTCTACTAAACCTCATCAGCATGGGCCATCTAGATTTCATCCCTAAACATGATCTCAATTTTTGTGTAGGCCTCTCTCAATTCCTTCAGCAAACTATCATTTCTCTTACTCTCTAAAGTGCGACATCCCTCTCCTTTGTCAATTGCTCAATTCTGGCGTCATGTTCAGTTAACATCCTCTTATAATCATCCTTTTTCGACTTGAAGGAAAGGATCTCATGGTAGTTGTTATGGTTTGCGTCTGCTAGTTGCTTGCATAACTTCTCTCATTCTTCACCATGATCCAAATTGCTCTGAATCGCCTGGAGATGGGGCATATAAGAATCTTTATGGATCGGGCGCAAGCCACGATCAAATTTATCTCCCTTCAGAAACCATCTGAGGAGCGTAGATTCAAGCTTAAAGGGACAAGATAGGAGAATATAAGCTGGCCTCCTATGGGGGTGTGAAGAAATAGAAGCCGACACTATGTGAGTTGATGGAGCCTAGGTTGATGGAGACTTGATTGGTAGATTCCAGAACTTTAATTCCAATAGAGACTAGAGCCGGGGCAAATACTTGGCACTCGAAAGGATGAGAACCACAAACCACCTTTGATTTCTTGGATAGCTCTTTCCAGTCATCGAAAGTTTTCATGTTCTCATAACCAATCCTGTAAACACTACTTCTGTCCCTATTATCTCAATGATGAATTTCGGCTTCCAAATTATCCTTCTTCTCCGTTCTTCTTTAGTTTCTTGAGGCTGCTGGTAGCTGGAAGTCTGTCTTGACCATAGTTGTGCATTAATAAATTGTTCAAGGTCCTCATAAAATCCATAACCTCCCATATTACATGATAAAAAAGGAATTGAGTGGAGAACTTTAGCGATAGAAAATGAACTCAAGTAATGCATATGTAAGTGTGCATGACCCTAGTGAAATGTGTAACGTGTCGTAGGTGGCCTAAAAGGACTTTACAAACCTGATCAGGAAGAGAGTACAGTAGGAGTTAGGCTAACTCTAGACATAGCATGACCGGGGCAAGAAGACAATCCCTCGAACTCGAAATCATCTCCCATGAGTTCATCGATGTCTACACAAACGTTTCTCAAGTCCCCAAAGTTAATATTGATTTCCTTAGGCGGGGAACCATGAAGTCGTTCGGTTGCTAGGAGAGCATCTTTAGCAATAATCTCTTAGGGAGGCGAATGATGAAGAATAGGACTTATTCCCGAAGTATTGTTGCATGATTCGAAGTTTCCTTCACCAGAACTTGCATCAAATTCCTCATCATTAGAGGAGGAATCATAGTTGCTATTATTCTCAGTTTCACCCTCCTCTTTTTCCCTGATCACTGTAGCCTTGCCCTCACATTGTTTGAACTCCTCTTCCTCCTCCATTAGGATCGAGGGCGTCGTAATCGGAAAATTAACCCCAGTCTTAATGCATTTTTCTTTATGAATTTCATTAGTTGACCCACCAGGTGGACCTTCTTCTTCTGGTAGATTACCCTCTTCGAAGTCGTACGATGAAGAAGTAGAGCGTGTTTAAATCCTAGAATAGGAAGGAGATGGAACTTCAACTGGAGAGCGGATCTGTTGGGATGCAACAACCCGTACCAAAGCAAATTCTCATCCGTTAGCAAAAACTTGGTCGATCTCTCTCTAGCATCTATGGCCTTCAGAGTATGGAAGACGGGATCAAGTGACGGATCTTTGTTAAGCCTTAGAATAACTACGAGGAGTATTCGGTCTATTAAAAATCTCGCACCATCATATTAAATCTCGGGGAGTAAAAGAGAAGACATAAACTCAATTGTACAAAAGAGACTAAATCCCTCAGGACACTTAACAAAAAATATTGGGTCTTGAACTGGTACAAATTACTTTGAAGTTGCAGCACATTTTTGTGATTTCTTTAAGTCTCGATAATCATAAGAGATTACTGTTGTCCCGCCTTCTGACAAGGCCGTGAAACCATGGAATTGACTAGAATCAAAGATAGTTCATCCTAAAAACCAGTTGTATGGAGGTTCCTTATGGATGCTAATAAATTTTGCCCGTATCTGGATCGAGCTACAATTAACATGACACGACAATCAAAGCTATAAAAGCTAATATTCCAAATTTCAGTTCAACCCGAGTTCATATGCTTAAGACATGATCGATGCAAATCAAGTAGTGCACTCATTCGTATCCATTGGACCACCTCCTTCACATCGCTTTCATTCATATCCATCAGTTCAATTCCTTCGTATCGGTTTCATTCGATTCCATCCGGGGAAACGTTCTTTGTATCCATCTTCATTCGCATCCATCCACAGCAGCCTCCTTCGTATCCATCGGGATCAAACTCATTTGCATCCATGGAACACACATGGTTTGTATCCATCCATACTCATATTACTTCGCATCCATCATCCCCCATCTTATTCATGTCGATCCATCCACATCTACTTCGTATCCATCGAAACCTTAAAACACTATTAATTCCTATCGATCCATCGATGCACCATATTCGTATCGATCGGCCAGTGATCGATGTGAATATTACAAGATGGACCAATATGAGTGACACTTTCATTGATCGATACGAAATGGAGCAACAATGATCGATCCGAACAGCATAGCAAAAGCTAAGTTGGGTCAATACAAACAAGACGCGTTCATAAGAAAGACTCAATTGCCCGGCATGAAAAGTGGATCGACCCTAAAAGTTAGCGCCACACCGCTTAGCAAGCATGTACCCGGAAGTGATACAAATAGAAGCAATGTGAACAGAAGCGATGCAAACTCAGCAGCATTCAATGAATCCAAACTTGCATCGATCATAACTTGAGATCTACAAGTCCAAATGCCACCAAATTTTCACAAGAGCTTGCGTGCAACCTCAGGAATGTTCATGGTCGATCTTGACTCGATTGGGCTAAATCTTGATCAATAGGAATTTCATTCGTATCGATCATGGAATGAGTCCAAACAACCGGGGATCGATCACGTGGGCCCACCTACGTGAGAGAAGAGGTCTTCCGAGATCTGGGTGAGATATTCGCTGCCTATGCCAATAAATAGCAGCCCAAGACCTACTGAAAAGAGACTTTTGGCACTTCTACGTCCAGACTCTGCCGAAATTACCATTGTACTTGAATTTCACTATTGTAACTCATTGTAACCAGCAAGCAAAAATCAATAAAAGTTAGCCATTTCATAGTGGACGTAGGCTATATGCCGAACCACTCTAAATTTGTGTATTTCTATGTGTTTTCCTATTTATCGACTGGTATGTTTGTTAGATCTTCCCTATTTTACATTTATACTCTTTATTTTATCTCTTCAAACATATACGAAGAGGGTTGTGCCTAAATTTGGTACAAACACTTTGGTGCCTTCATTGAGAACAACCTAATTTTTCTCCTGCTCATTGGATCTACTTCCGATATTGCGTTGCAAAAATCTAATGAGAAGATCCAGATCTCAAGTCTAGAAGTTCTTCCATCCTATTGAGATTTATACCAAGTATAGGAAAGATCTTCGCTATCCACCATGCTCAACACTACGACTACTTCAACAGCTGTAGATCCATAAGGACAGGACAGACAAAAACCCGTGCAACTTCCTCCTACCGACTAGAAAGCTACCGGACCTTCAGATCCACAAGGCCCTGTCACAAGGGAAGAGTTTCAATTACTAATGCAAGAGTTGACTCAAAGCCGCCGGCAGCTTACTCAGCAACTTCGTGCCAACGTAGATTTGACCAATCAACTAAATCATCAAAGACGAAGGAGATCCAGAAGGGATCAGGCTTCCTATTGAACCACTGAAAGTTCAGCCTCTTCAGACTTTAATCGCAGATCCACATGCCCACGGCTGGATGGAAGCTATACACAGGCTAGTAGACATCATCATACACTAAATCTTAGGCAACTGAGAGTTGGCCCGTCAACCAGCCATCAAACCGGACCCTCCTCCCAAGAAGGTACTATTCCATATTATATTACCGACAACTGCACTGCAACCAATGCTACTGAGTTGGGAATTGATGCCCAAAACTAGAAAGATCCAAACCGTCACCAACATGAATAGACTCCTGAACCATATGTTCCCAAAAATCTAGAACCAAGGAGGCGAGATATGGACCGTCGACCGCAACCGACCCATCCTCGCATTGTGGAACCCAACCACACCTTGGCTTAGCATGCTCAAAATGTCCAAATGCCAGGCATCTCGACGATAATCCGTCGGATGATCCATGAAAGTCAAGGCCTTACCAATGACGACTGGGGAATCTCCCAGAGTCATACCCCCTTTATCAATGACATCCTCTACGCTGAACCGCCCTGGCAATTCAGAATGCCAACTCTACCTATTTATGAAGGAAGCTCCGATACTAACTAACACATTTTAAAGTATGAATGTTCAATGAATGCTACAGAGCAAATGATGCGGTCAAGTGTCGAAGTTTCTCGATATTCCTAAGGGGCATAGGGACTATATGGTTTACTCATCTACCACCTCAATCTATCTCGTGTTCTGACCAGTTGGCAACAAAGTTTATTGAACAATTTCGCATGCATGTCATAAGGCCAAAAAATGTTAATACCTTGTCTAGTGTCACTCAAGATCCGAGAGAGACACTCAGACGTTATCTAGAGAGGTTTCATGCTGCATGCATTGAGATTAGTAATCCCAGTGACAACTCAATTCTGATGACACTAGCTAAGGGAATCGATCCCGATTCCGAATTCGATAACTGGTTGGCCAAAAAACCTCCTGCGTCATTGGACCATTTCTAGTCCAAGGCAGCTCAGTTCTTTGGAAGAGAGGATGCGACACAGTTTAGGAAAAAGGATGACGTAGGGCCCATTGTGCAAGGAATCCAAAGCAATGTCGCTGCTAAACAAACCAAGGAGAGTTCCAGAAAGGTGCAATTAAACATACAGAATAAACAGAATCAACATAAAGGCAATGGAAATTCAAACAGGAAACGGGATCAGAATCATGGGCCACGACGTAGGGCTCCTATGTTTGACAATTATAACCCTTTGAATGTGTCATTGGAAAATGTGTACTTATAGACCTGCAATAATATTCAATATAAGAAACCTGTTCCGAAACAATCATCAAAAGAATAGATTCAAACGGGGAAGTTTTGCAGATTTCATGATAGCTATGGCCATAACACGAATGAGTACCGTCATTTATAGGATATTATTGGAAAGTTGATATGAGAGAGAAAGTTGGAGTAGTTTGTTCGGGTGTTGCAATCTATAGGTGTGGGCCCATCGAATCAAAACCAAGTATCAAATCAGGAGAGACCGGAGGAACCCGCTCGTACCGGTGGGAGGCTAGTGATTAATACTGTCAATGATGGTCCTCATCTAGCAGATCGGAGCTGGAAGGAAATGGAGTCGTATGCCAGCTCTATTAGGCATGCAAGCTTCGAATGTTGTAGTAATTTGGAAGATGGGGCTCCGTCCAAGCAACAGAAAACGATAACAGACGACATCGTATTTCGAGACAGGGATGCCGACAGAGTCGAAGCCCCAACCATTGATTCACTTGTCATTTTAGCCCAGATAGGTCCTACTTGGACGAAGAGGATCTTAGTGGACATGGAAGCTCGGTGAGCATACTGTTTAAGCGAGCTTATGATCAGATGAAAATGGAAGCAAAGGATTTAAAGCCTTGTCAATTTCGTATTCATGTCTTCAATGGAAGTGCAACTATACCCACTGGGATGGTGGAGCTAACAGTGAAGTTGGGAGTTGGAGAACGCTGGCGACTCTGGATATTACAGTTTATTGTATTGTACATAGACTCGCCATACAATGCTTTGTTGGGTCGACTGGCCCTAGTTGAATTCAGGGATGCTAAATCTCCTTGGTGTCTGACTTTAAAATTCCCTCCCGACAATGGAGTTAGAGTCGTTCTGGGAGATCGAGCTGTTGAACAAGCCTGTTATGTTGTTGAGCTGCGGGAGGCACGGCGAAAAGAAAAGGGAAATGGCGTGGAGGAATCTTTTTGCATTCGCTTTGTGGAAAATTGACAGCTAACGCCTGGACCAAGACCCAGGCACCCCAACCAATTCCCAAGGGACCTTAACCCGAGAGATACCTAAAGTGACGATGAAAGTAAAGACAGTTAGGCTTCCCCGGCAGAGCTGACGATCGATGTTTCGATCGATGATAATGGCAACTCTAAAATGGTAAAGATTGGATTTTAGCTAAGCCAACAGATGCAGGAGGAATTAGCTGAATTTCTCTAGGAAAACCTCGACGTGTTTGCCTGGACGCATTCTGACATGTCTGGGATCACCCCGGACAACGCGAGCCACACATTGAATATTGACCCGCGGCATGTCCTGGTCAAGCAAAAAAGGCATGATATGGATCTAAAGAGATCTTCCGCCCTTAAGGAAGCGGTAGATAAAATCAAGTTGAATGGGTTTATCCGAGATACATTATATCTGGAATGGGCGTCCAATCTTGTACTTGTCAAAAAGCCAAACGGAAAAATGGAGAATATGTGTTGATTACTCGGACTTGGATAAAGCTTGCCCTAAAGGCAGTTTTCCACTTCCCCGAATCGATCAACTCATAGACTCAACGGCTGCACATGAACTATTATCCTTCATGGATGCGTATTCTGGCTACAGCCAGATACACATGCACTTGCCCGATCAGGAGCATACCAGTTTCGTCACCGATTCGGGACTTTACTGTTACAAATTCATGCTATTTGGACTCAAGAACACCGGGGCAACTTACCAACGGCTAGTTTTCAAATGTTCACTAACCAGATCAAAAAAACCATGGAGGTATATGTAGGCGACATGCTTGCGAAGTCGCGATTCTACACTAATCATATTAAAGACCTAGAAACGATGTTCAACATCCTCCGAGAATACAGAATGAAACTCAACCCATTGAAGTGTCACTTTGGGATCGCTTTTGGAAAATTCCTTGGATTTATCGTCTATGCTTGAGGAATTGAAGTGAATCCCAAAAAGATCTGGGCAATTGGAAACCTTGAAACTCCATGGACTATAAGGCAAGTTCAGAGCCTTAACGAAAAAGTAGTAGCACTGAGCAGGTTCATTTCAAAATCCATGGATAAATGTATTCCCATCTTCGATCTGATCAGAAAAGGAAAACAGAATACTAAATGGACTGCGGAATGTGAGGGTGCATTTCGAGCACTGGTTCAACACCTCTGCACACCACCCATTCTGTCAAAGCCGATTGATCATGAAAGATTGTGAGACGTCTGGTAGGTTACTCAAGTGGAATATCGAGTTTAGTCAGTTTAACATCACTTACACTCCAAGGCGAGCTATCCAAGGACAAGTCCTAGTAGACTTCATCATTGAATTCACTATCCCGGAGGACTTGTCCAAAACTAGTGAATATCCCAAATATATCTAGAAGCTACATACTGATGGTGCATCAAATGACCACTACTCAGGCATCGAAGTTGTAGTTTAAACTCCTAAAGGCTGATCTATATGCTATACTTTAAAGTTTGTTTTCAGTCCGACCAACAACGAGCTCGAATACGAAGCCCTACTTCCTGGATTAAGGCTTGCCAAAGATTTGAGAATCATTGCTATGGAGATTTACTACGATTCCTAATTGGTCATGTGCCATGTTCAAGGGGAGTACCAGGCCAAAGACCGAAGGCTGGCTCCTTATCTTGCTCGGGTTCAGGAAATATTGAATCAGTTCGATTATTATGTCATCCATTGCATAACCTAAGAGCGCAATCAAAAGCCGATTCCTTGGCAAAGTTAGCCAGTACTGGTAAGGCATAGCAGATAGGACTCATTCCTGTAGAGACGTTGTCTTCCTCGAGCATTGATCAAACAGAAGCAAATTGGGTATTTGATGTCATTCCCGATAAGGAGTCATGGATGACTCCATTCAAGAACTATCTCGAGCATGGAACCTTGCCAGAACGAGGAATGAAAAAAGACAAGTTCTTCGAAAGGCTTTGTGGTTCACTATTCAGAATGAAGTCATGTACAGTAAAGGGTACTCTGTTCCTTTATTTCGATGTATCGCTCACGATGAGATCAAATGAGTATTGCATGATGTACATGAAGGAGAATGTGGAGATCAAATGGGAGGGCAAGCTCTTGCCAAGAAAGTGCTCCAATATGGATATTATTGGCTGACTGTAAATTGCTATGCATCGAATTACGCCTTGAAATGTGATAGGAGTTGGAAGCATGCTCAGATTCCGAGAGCCCCACCTATCGAAATAACTCAAATGGTCAGTCCATGGCCGTTCGTAGTATGGGGCAGCGACATTACTGGTTCTTTACCTCTAGTGAAACATGGTGTGTAGTACGCCATCATCGTAATGGATTACTTTACCAAGTAGATGGAAGCTGAATCCATTGCTACTATCACAATGAAGAAAGTGATCAAATTTGTAGTACGCAACATTATCTGTCGATTTGGTCTCCTATATACCATCATCACCTACAACAGAGCCTAATTCGACAGTGTTGAATTTAAGAATTTCTGTCAACGATTCCACATCCAGAAGAAATTCTTTGCAGTTGCACACCCTCAAACGAATGGACGGGTTGAAGTTGTTAATAAAGTTATAAAGTTCATTCAGAAGAAACACTGGAAAAGGTCGGGGGGAAATGGGTCGATGAACTTCCTATGGCACTATGGGCTTATCGAACAACCCATAAGTCCACGACCGGTCACACTCCGTTTTCACTTTCCTATTGTTTAGAAGCCGTAATTCCAACCGAGTTGGAAGTACCTTCTCATCATGTGACCTATTATGATCCAAAGAGAAATGCTATATTACTTGTCGAATCACTGGACTCATTGGATGGGAAGCAAGAAGAGGCTGGCAGTCGTGTACCGAAATCGAGTTGCTTGATTGTACAATGCCAAGATCTGACCCCTAACCTTTGAACTTGGTGATCTCATCCTTAAGAGAATTTACCCGGTTCCTTTACATATGAAGCCAACATGAGAAGAGCCGTACGTTATTGAATGAAGACTTGGAGACGACACATTTAAATTATCAACCTTTGACGGTCTCATTCTGCCGAGAGCCTAGAACAGCGAAAGTCTTCGTCGCAACTACATATAACAAGCTTTATTTATTTATTCAGTCTACCTTTCATTTGCAATTTTTTTATGCATTTTGAAATCTGAATTTGTAATAAGGCAACTAACTTTGCCATATTTTCTTATTCAGCAATAAAATGCAATCTCTTTGAGCCAGAGCTATGATTTTTTGAAATGCGTCATACGACCATCACTATGCATGGAGAGCTAAGTTACACCATACGGTGGGATTTATTCAAATAGGAAGTGACTATGATACGACTGGTCACTCGCTAAGTAAAACCCAAGCTTGGGGGTAAATCATCACACTGAAGCCAAAGAAGGATAGATATACGACAATCCTCTAACTAACTCCAGATTCCCGAAGTGCGAACTAGAGTATAAACTTACAAGTATGGTTTCGAAGTGGGTGGATCTATTCACCTAATGACTTCACCCGTATCCAAACCAATTTTGTGGAGGATGGACCCGTCCATCTAACGACCTCACTTGTTAACTAAGGGTGGATGTAAATCGACCATCCACAATCCTGACAAATCCATCATTCCCAGAGTGTGAACTAAATTCTGAAACTCAAAATACATGTGATCGACTGTCTGTTAACCAACTCCAGATTCCCAGAGTGCGAACTAGAGTATAAAAATCAAAATGGGCATAATCAACTACCCATCGACTAACTCTAAGTTCCTAAAGTGCGGACTGGAGTATAAATACAACTCAGGTGTGAAACGACCACCTACAGGATAACTCTAAGTTCCCAAAGTGTGGCCGGATTACAAATGCAAATCGGGTGTGACTGACCACCCACGAATCAGTCTAAGTCCCAAGAGTGTGGACGAAATTTTAATCGACAAACGGGTGTGACTGACCGCCCATAAAATAACTTGAGTCCCAAAGCACGGACATATCCCCAAACCTTAAGAGGGCGTGATCGACCGCCGACAGACAAGTGTAATCCCCAAAGTGTGGATGCAATCACTAATGGATGAGAAAGTGTGATTCGACCACTCGAACTCGTCTTGTTTCAGTCTCGCTTCAACAAAGTTGAGTTCGATATTTTAAAGGCGAAAAATGATGGCCTACCGATCTTTTCAATGCGTCTCCAAAACTAGGGGCAGAACTTAAGTACCAGCCACTGATTGAGAAAGTGCAGCATTAGAATTTGACTTAACACTCGATTGTGACCTAAAGACGTGGCTCTGGGACGTAGTGACTACACCCGGGTCTAATTCGAAGGCTAAGACACCATAAGTACATTGAATGGAAGTTTGAACGCCGAAACACTTAAGCGAAATAAACACAAACTATGCTGAAGACAAAATGGAATTTTATTTCAACTATTCTTTGGAAGAGAAAGATAAGTACAAAATTATTCCAAAAAATCCTACTAGTAGGGGCTGAACCTGCATCTATACACGGCCTATGAAAAACAAAAGGAAATTCCTATCTATCTACCTAAGAATGAACCGAGAAGACATGTCTATTCTCTCATTTTCTTCTTCTTCTTCCTTGGCGTTGACCCGCTGGAACTGCCACTTAGACGTCTCTTTAAGCCCTTGCCTTTTGGCAGTTGATCTCCAATTTAGGGCATTATGGTAACCTCCCCCTTCGAGCTCACGTGGATTAGAATGCTTCCTAAAGGCAGGGTCAGAGGGATAGGATCAAAGTTAAAAGGCGAAGGAGGCACACTAGTGTCAACGACCGTGCCTCCGGGAGAAATCTTTCGCAAAGGGGCTGGACCAGGGGCCGCCATCCCACCTTCGAAGCCACTGGCCCATGCAGCTGCTTCCATCGACGTTTATTTCAGTTATTATCTCCTCTTCGTGGATTGTTTGGGCATCGCTGAGGATGCTAGCAGTTAGGCCCAAGGAGCTGATCGTAGGTGCACCTCCACCCAAGACAAACGGCAGATCGGCAAAAGGGTCTCTTTGATGATCAAGAAGTTCCTCCATCATCAGCTCATCAAAACTAAGAGTGCTTTTGCACTCCACCGGTTGATGCACTGGCCGTTGTGGCGGTCATTTCTATTATGAGGGCCTCCTGGTCATGACATGACTCTTGAGTTGCAGGGGGCAGGCTGGTGTGGCTCCTATCACTGAATGGAGACAAAGAAAAAGTTGATAGTGATTACTTCAAGTAACGCTTCGGACTTTGAGTAAGTGTAAGAAATATTAAAAATACCTTCCTCGAAATGACTTGCTGGTGAAGCCGAAGAAGCTTTAGTAATGTGCTAACGGGCAGGAGACAACTGCGGTTGGTCAAGATTGTATGCGGGCATAGATTGAGGATCAACTGCAGGATTAGATTCTGGCAGGGTTGGCATAAGAGTTTCGGAACCTACATCATGGTGCTCAACACCAGAACCCTCTCTAACCTCTGAATGCTGAGTACCAAGTTTCTCCTTTTCATATGTGATCGTGATGTCGTGGAAAACTTTTCTCACATCTTCATCCAACACAAGGTTCTCTAGTTAAAATTCATCGACTGATTCAGCTAGGTGTTCTGCCTTTTCATCTTCCACCAAGCGACCCCAAGCATTATACAAGTGTGATGGTTAGTTATCAAACTAGGTTAGGTTTTGGTGCTTCAAAACGTTAGTGTTGTATGTGATAAGAAGATCTTTGATATCGGCCTCCAACCTGGTCTCTGCCATTTTCACTTCATTCTCAACCCTGGCCTCAGCTTCCTGAATTTTAAGCATTGACACATCCCTCTCATCCTTAAGCACCACAGCTTATTCGCATGCTTTTTGGGCAGCTTTGTTCGCATCGTATTTCTCTTTGATGATTTCAGCAAATTTGGCCGTAAGCTCTTCAAGCTCTTTAAGCGCCTCATTGCATTCGGCCATGACTGTGGTGGTCCGATGCCCCATCTCCTCAACGAGGGCTAAGTGCATCCGCCACATCTCTTTCATACGCCGAGTAGCCTCATCGGCCCTTGGTTGGCCACTATCTCTGAGTTTCTCATGGACTCGCTCTCATCATAAAGCACCTGAATTATGAGATCCTTTTGAGCGAGATCGGTTTCTAGTTTCTCAATCGTTTTCACACGCTCGAAGGCCATCGCTAGTTCTTTGTCCGCAATCTTTGTCCATTCTCGGTATTGGCTGTAAACGTATAGATATAGTCGTGCATTGTTTGTTCAGCCTCAACTAGAATTCTCTTTAAATGTGGAGGGAAGATGAAGCCATCAAAATAGATGTTTGGAAAATCTTTTTTCAGTTGGGCGATTCTAATCGCTCCCTCCGCAGTAGGCTCAGTGACAGTTTGCTCAATGATAGTGGGAGTTTTGGTTTCAGTCCTCCAACGCTATGAATCAGACCTTGGTACTTGTGAAGGCGGTCTTTGGCATGAAGGTTCTAGGGGTTGTTTACCATGACCGAAAGGTTGTGTTGGGGCTCGAGGTGGCGGAGAGCTTGACCGTGAGCGACGCCTATATTCTCTCTCTTTATGTGTTCCTCTCCCTTTCGTAATGCTCCTACCTAGAATAACCGCGGTCATGTTCTCTATCACCCTCTCTTCTGCGGGACTCATAATATGAACTAGATAACTGGCGTGCCGAGCGAAGGCTACCGAGCATGGATTCCCGCCTTGTCATCGTGTCTGTAAAATAAAAGGAGAAGCAGAGTTAATAAACTTCAAAATTGAATAGCTTATGATTGGAAATCGTGTAGTGCCGTGAAGTGTGTATGCATGTGCGATCCCCTGACTAACTGATAATATCGGTCGTACTCATAGGAAGCGACTCGCCTAAATCGAAAGCGCCGTGGAGCCCTTCCAATTCAGTGTCCTGTTGGAGCGACACATAGTCCGGAATCGGAATGTCGACGAGTCCTTCGAAAGGATTCTCCATTTGTGAAAGAGGAGTCTCCAAGATTCTAACACCGAAGGCTGGTAGGGACATGACTATAGATTTCCAACTTGAAGACTTGGGAAGTTTATAAGTGACCGCCTTGCCTTTCCTCTTCCCTTCTGAATATCGAGGACTATTTGAGGGCCCGACTACGGGTTCATCTTCGATAGGCGTATCTTCTTCATCACCATGCTCAACTATTACAACCCCGTGTGCCCTACACTTAGCCCATCTTATCGAGACTGCCCTAAGCGATCCATCAAGCCTTATGCTATGATCTCGGTCAATTAGCCCAATGGCCCTCAAATTTTCATCCGTGAGCACCGAGTCAATCTATCTCATCTCACCAGGCACCTCCTAAAGAATTTGCATTATTTCTTTAAAGTGGGTACCTTCGGGTCTTGGAATTGCAGCTGTAAAGGAAAGAAAATATTAGACTCAACGTCGATTATAACTATCTCATTTGTCACCACAGAAATTGAGGCACTTACGTCTAACGAATCACTGTCTAGCAAACCCTAGCAGGCACCGAACATAGAACCATTCGGTCTTGAAGTTGCTAAGTCTGGTCCAGGTTCCAATCATAACTTGGCAATAACTGACCGCCTCTAAGAATGTGAACGAAGAATTATCTCCCCTACTCTTGATGTTGAACAAGAATCTGACTTCTTTCGAAGTCGAGGGCCGAAAGGGATGCTCCATAATAACAATGAATAAGTTGTTCAACAACGCATATCCATTCAGATGCAACTGTGATGGAGCGATCCCAAAGAAAGCTAACAGTTCTCAAATATAATGGTTAAATGGAGGAAGTGTTCCAGCTGTGCATGGGTGCCGATTAAAAGCTATGTATCCGTCTAGAGGAACGTGGCCTGTCATTCGGCCCTGATAGTAGAACATCATCTGGCGATAGCCCATGTCTTAAACAAATCCTCCCCAACATATCTTCAGCGACATTATATGGTATAGAATCTTATGAATTCCAAATAAAGATTGCTTCTGGTAGCTCATCTGGAGCTGGAATTATGACTTCGGCCGCGATGCCTGGTATCTCTATTATCAAAGGAGGTGGACTATAAACCTTCTATTGCTGCAAACTCCCAGGTTCCATAGCTAATCAACTCGATAAAAACCATCATTAGATGACAATAATCCCGTGTGTGCCCCAAAGTGTAGTGCATGAATGTTTTGTGTAATGCAATATTGTAAAGTACTTAAGAAAGTTCTACAGAGATTAACAAGGTGTTCGAACGACGAGACTTCAAAATCCAATCAAAATGACCATCATCGCGGACCATCACAACTGTGCCATCTTGAATTCAGAAACTGATCCAAGTTAAAGTTTATAAAAATTGGTCAAGTTACAGTTCCATCAACGAGCTTCAGAAGGCGGTCAAATATGGAATGAAATGATTAAGTCTAATTATGCAGAGCAGAAGCTCGTCAGAGTCAAGTGTTCAAGTATGCATGAAGTTTCGTATCCATCGAAGTCCAAACTTGGATTGTTCCTCGCAAAGGCCTTAACTTCATATCGATCAAGGAACCTTCATTTCATATCGGTCCAAAACATTCACTTCGTATCGATCTAGGAAGCCTCAACTTTACATCGACAGAAATCCACTGGCTTCGTATTGATCAGGTCACATTGGCTTCTCATCGATCGGGTTACAATGGAGTTCGTATCCATCACAAATGTGCTTCCATAACGATTCGAAGTGATAAAAACAAAATCCAAGAATCAATAATCGATACGAAATCCAAGGCAGGTGACAGATGCGAAGCTCTCGGTTGAGGTTCGATGTGAAATCAAGTATCTCTAACCCTTCATCGATACAAAATTAAGGCCGAACAACATTCCACCAATTTCTTCATATTCCTCCTCACTCCTTCTTACCCAAGCAGCTGACACGGCATTTCTCCCTCCTCGACTTCACTCCAACCAAATTCCGACATCAACAATGTCGGATTCGGCAACGACCTTAGAGGAGTTGGCAATAAAACTTGAGTCTCATCATTTTAGAGTGGTTTTGATTGGTTGATAACCTAGCTTAAACAACCGGTTTGAAGAATTAATGAGTTATTCAATTTGGAGATGAAGGCGGTTCTTCATTCTCGAGTTCTTAATCGATACAAAGCAAAAAAAGGGAAATAATGGAAAGTGAGAAATTTGGCTAAGTCCAAATGGTATATATATAAGGGTTTGTATCCAAACAACAAACATTTCGTCTCCCAGTAGCCAAAAACAATTGGAGCGGTCACGAAGTCCATCGATACGAAGTGGATCGTTCATATCCATCAACCCAGAATGGTCCGAAAATTAGTATTCTGTATCAATCAATGATCGGCCATCATCTTCATATCCATCGATACAAATTTCATCGATACGAAAGATACAACAAAGTCTTATTTGAGTCACTTAATCCCATCGATACGAAACACCCATTTCATATTCATTTGCTTGTAGACCTAAGCTTCATATCCATCGATATGAATTATCTTCGAAGATTATCAACTTCGTATCGACAGACATCGATACGAAGCATGCATTCCAATTTCTTAGACGATCCAGGAGAGGATCAATATGAAGGGATGCCTTAAAACAACCATCAAACATTGCAATGACTCGAACTTCACATCGATTTAGGAGAGGATCGATATGAGATTCGATGCAAAAAAATGAACTGACAACAACTCGTAAACATTCAAACATTAACAGGAGTCAAGTTAACATACATGAATGTATGTCGGACTAGTATTCAATTTTCAAAATTCATAGGAGTTTAATGTTCAACTGATGGCGATTACAACGAACAATAGATTGTTATCATCTAATACTCAGTTACAACAGAGCATGGTACAATAATCGGCAGTCAACAATTCATTTTTTTTACTACTGACGATCAATCAAAGGTTACATCTTTCGACTAAAAGACAACAACTATTCGCGAATTGGATAAAGCTTTTTAAGATGAAGATAGCAATTATACAAAGCACGTCGTGCTCACACAAGACGTACTTTAGGGCGCAAATGTTATCCCGCCTTCTGACAAGGCTGTGACATCAAGGAATCGACTGGAAACCAAAGACAGTAGTCCTAAAAACCAGTTATATGCAGGTTCGCTATGGATGCTGGTAAATTTTGCCCAAGTCTGGATTGAGCTACAATTAATATAACACGACAATCAAACCTATAAAATCCAACATTCCAAATTTCAAGTCAATACGAGTTCATATGCTCGAGATATGATCGATGCAAATCAAATAGTGCACTCATTCGTATCCATTGGACCACCTCCTTCGCATCGCGTTCATTCATATCCATCAGTCCACTTCCTTCGTATTAGTTTTATTCGAATCCATCCAGGGCAAAGTTTTTCGTATCCATCCTCATTCCCATCCATCCACAGTGGCCTCCTTCGTATCCATCCGAATCGAACTCATTCGCATCCATGGAACATACATAGGTCGTATCCATCCATACTCATATTACTTCGCATCCATCATCCCCCAGATTATTCGTGTTGATCCATCCATGTCTACTTCATATCCATCGAAACCTTAAAAAATCATTACTTCGTATTGATCCACCGATGCACCATATTCGTATCGGTCGTCCAGTGATCGATGTGAATAATACAAGATGGACTGATACGAGTGACGCTTTAATTGATCGATACGAAATGGAGCAACAATGATCGATACGAACAGCATAGCAATTAATGGATACGAATGAGGCTAAGCTGGGTCGATACTAATGAGGCTAAGCTGGGTCGATAGGAACGAGGCACGTTCAAAAGAAAGGCTCGGTCACTCGGCATGAAAAGCGGCTTGATCATAAAAGTTAATGCCATGTCACCAAGCGAGCACATGCCCGAAAGCGATATAAACAGAAGCTATGCGAATAGAAGCAATGCGAACTCAGTAGCCTTCAACAAATTCTAACTTTCATCAATCATAACTCAAGATCTACAAGTCCAAATCCCACTACATTTTCACAAGAGCTTATGTGCAACCTCAGGAATGTTCATGATCGATCTCGACTCGATTCAGCTAAATCTTGATTGATGCGAATTTTATTCGTATCAATCACGGATCGAGTCCAAACGACGGGGGATTGATCAATGGGCCCACCCACGTGAGAGAAGAGGTCTTCCGAGATATGGGTGAGACATTTGCCGCCTACGCCTATAAATAGCAGCTTAGGGCCTATTAAAAAGGGACTTTTGGCTCTTCTACGTCCAGACTCTACTGAAATTACTGTTGTACTTGAATTCCATTGTTGTAACTCATTGTAACCAGTAAAAAAAATCAATAAAAGTCAGCCGTTTCGTAGTGAACATAGGCTACACGCCGAACTACTCAAAATTTGTGTGTTTCTATGAGTTTTTCCTATTTATCGACTGGTTTCTTTGTTAGATCCTCCTCATTTTACATTTATATTCTTCATTTAATCTCTTCAAACACATCCGAAGAATGGTGTGTTCAATTTTGGTACAAACAATGACATTCGTCTCTCTTCTTGAATAAGGGGAAATATCTCAGCTCATCAAAGCTTGGGGCATGATTGAACGTCCGCATAAACAAATGTGAAGACAAGTCAAAATCGCGTACCCATTGGAGTGAATCTAAAATGGAGCATTCCCAAGTTCAAAAGAGTCTCCCTCAGGAAATCATTGAAGGGGGCACTACTCCATTCAAGCACATGTGCCGATGGCAGGCGTATACCTCGAAGGTGCAATGTGTGCTGTTTTTTAGTGCAGGGCTTATGTCATCATCCGGAATGCCATGTTGTAAACAAATGTTGTGCAGGACTTTAGCAGAAATTACGGTGGAAGCACTCTTCGAAGGGTTGAGTAAACCTCTAAAGTTTGGAGGAGTTTGATCTACAATCGGACCAACTGGAACCAATTGACCACATTCAACCGGTGATGCCAAAGAAGTAGGCACTGCCGGAACCATTTGTGAAGGCATAATTGATGTCGATTCAGCTTCCAAGAGTGTCGAACTTCCTCAACTGGACTTATGATGGGATGATGGGTGCTTCATTCTATATAACAGAACTTGTATCTAATGTGGTCAAGTAATTCTATTTATAACCAGAAGCCCCTTATGCTCAATGCTTGAATTTTGAAAAAATATTAAATAATGTCAACTCATCGGATTCAAAGCATTGATTAGGACAAGTGCAGTATGTTATCTATATGGGATGGGCTTGGTGTCTTGAACACTACGAACGCTCTATCATGTGTAGATAGTTCATTCGCAGCGAAGGAAGGAAAAAGCTTTTTGTATCATTCGTTAAAGTTATTTCTCATACACGTACCCATTACCGATCAATGATCGATAATGGATCTGCTGTCCAAAGCGACGCGAAAAGCTCTACCTAATTTAGGTGACTGTGTAATGACATGACCAATCCAAAGTGAGCAACTATAATTCTATAGGTTCGAATCGAGTAGAAAATTCACAGCATAAGTCGGTTTTGATTCTCTATAAAGTGACAACATCACGAGATGCATAAGAGGCGCTACCCTAAGCCATTTTTACCTCCCAGAAACAAAAATCAATCTGCAAGACGAAGTGTCAAGATCGATGGTGTAACTTGGTGCAAGTTAATTATGACTCTGTGGATGAAGATAGAAAAACATGTCAAGCGCCAAGGAAAACCCGGGCTTTGTTCCACGAAGAATTAAAGACTCGATTTACTATCTTCTTTCACAAAGTCATAACCTACTCGAATTTTTCATTACATTCATTACCAACACAACTTCATCACCAATTACTAACACTAAGTCGAAAATCACATCACCAATCTCAAGTCAAGAGGAAAATACAATTGATTTCAAGTTTTTAGCAATCCAAAGTAGGCAAGCTTGGCGGCGATTCAGGCAGGCAGTGTTTTAGATGCTGGAAATTGGCTCGAAGTGGTGGCGAGGTTAAGCGAAGTCAGTAGTAGGAAGCTTCGGCGGTGGAGATCAATGAAGGCGATGGTGTGAGTGAGCTTAGGGTTTGGTGTTGTTTGGATCAGGTCGCAAGAGAGGGTAGCTCTATTCACAAATGAAAGCATGAAATAAAGAAAATCGGCTCGAGAAAAGTTAAGTAGGAAGTTACTCTAAAAAAATTTGTTAAGTCCTTGGATCGCTAGTGATCCATTAAGTTGCAATCAGTTTTCTCCAAGCTTATCAAGTGTGATCCAAATGTTATTTGCAAGCATTTGGGAAGTTATGGGATCGAATTTGACTAATTTTTACTAGCAATGACGATTCACATCGAAAATTCAACAGACGGCTGGATGGCCAAAACCAAATTTGCATGATAGCCTCAATATGATCAGTTAAACTCCACGAAATGGAACTCAAAAATAGTTACTTTCAGAGCACGCATTGTTTCCAATGAAGGCATACTCTGGGGGTAAACGTTGGTCTTAGAAGTCTTGTGGAGCTACAAAACAGGTCGCATGAAATTTGGATAAAGTTTGGTGTGTAAAATCACGTCTGCAATGGGAGTAAATTCATGTAGGTTGTAATTTAAAAAAATCATGTTAGTGGTATTTCACTTTGGAGCTCTAGGTGCTTGGGTTTGGGTCAGAAGGGAGGAAACGTGAGCTTGACTCCGGACTTTGCAAGGGATGAGAAGTTTCTATACTTTGGGACATTGATAGATTTTTCCCAAGGGAAGATGACTAGATGCCAACATGATTTATCCCAAGATATTTAGGCAACTACTTCAGGGAAATGAAGGAGGAACATCGAGACATCCAGGCAAGGCGAGATGTTTTCCCTCTGCATTGAAAAATTCTAGCCAACACATTATTTAGGCGTTGACAATGATGGGTTTGGGGTTTTCAAGGGGAGGCTTTGGGACTCAGGAGTGCGAGCTTCGGGGCCTTCAGGAAGGTGAGTGTTGGGGGACTAAGCCATGTTGGGTTAAGACAATCATGTCAAGCTTGATATTATTAGGTCGATGCCGACATGATTGAGGTTGGAGATGGTGTTGGGGGTCTAAGGGAGGTTGAGGCATGGACTTTGAGATGGGGACATGACTAGTTATTCGCTTGTTTGGCGTTCGATTTCAACAATATAAGGCAATGATTAATGACTTCGACGGTGAAGTAATGATGCGATGCTTCAAGATAGTGACTTTGGAATTTCGATAAGATAACTGTATAACTTACAAGATGTGTCTAGGGATGTTTTGATGATGACAACTCAATGATGGGAGTTGAGATGATGATTTAAATGGAATTTAATGATGGGGGACTTGTGAGTGGAATTATGACTATGTTCTACTATTGATATGAATGGTATGGAATATTGATTATGTTCTACTATGGATACATATGTAAAGGGATCATAGATACTAAGAGATTTCTAGTGCGCTTGTGTATATGGTTATGTAGGGATGGTCACCTAGATTGTAACTATGTCCAGATCTTATGACTATGGGTTACCCTAGACCGTATGATTATGGGTCTATTTTCTAGCCTTTTGAAGTGGCATGGATTGAGCATCATGCAACCGAGATTTGATTGAGTCTTTGGCTAGTGAATAGGCTATACAAGTTATCTTGCATGAGTGGTGTAAGGATTGTTTGATTAATGTCATGTTTGTCTTAACACCCTAGAGTTATCACATGATGTTGGCATTATGACTTGGACACTTACACGCCTGACATTATACTTAGATTGTGGCACACCTGTATGATGATGATAGTAGATTACCATATATTATTGTGACCATATATTATTGTGACGTGCTAATTCTTTGGATGAAGGAACATGTTTGGTATGATTCTCCATACCCGATATCCTATACTATATTAACTTTCATAGTAATTGAGATTGTTTAGCGCTATAATAGACTAATTTTTGACTCGAGGTTTTATGTTTTTCTTCTTATTATCTTGAGTACTCTTAAATGAGTAGTCTAAATAGCAAGTGTAGGATAGCATGCGGCATTATAAAAGTATATTGGTTATCGAGGGTATAGGGAGATCGGCACATTTGGTGTCGGGGCTTAGGTAGCATAAATAATCTAAGGGATATCGAGATCCATTAGAGATAGAGTATTGGTTCTCACTCTAGAATGATCTAAAGTATATGAGGGAGCATACTTATTATATTTTTGATTTCAAAATGTTATAGTAGTGTATGTATTATATATATTTCATCGCACACACGAGTACCATTGATGTAATTTTTCTTTATGAAAGACTAATCATCTTTATCACAGATCAAGAAAGAGTCGACATGCAAGAAAAATAGCTAGAAACTCCATCTCTGGGGTTAAGCAGGGGGCAGGTTCGGGGGTAGCTAATCCAAATTTCCAAAACATGCCCAATGAGATGGTACAAAACATTGTTTACAATGCCTATGTTAATCCTAATGCCGATGATGCTCAAGTGCAAGCACCAGGATTGACTTTCCTAAGTTGAATCAAGACTACTCTAGCTTGGGAGGAAAATCATTCCTTAGAATGGAGTCGACCACGGATGTCCAGGATTGGAGTAACACTTGTGAAAGGATCTTTGAGGAGTTGGAATTAAAAGACGTCATGAAGAGGAAGCTGGCCTTCAGATAGTTTTAGGGTTGAGCGATGGTGTGGCAGAATGTCACCAAGGTTGCTACTCTCGAGGACTGGATTACTTAAGAGCAGTTCAAGATGAGGTTTAAGGAGAAGTGCATATTGATTTCCTAGAAATTGATGCTATTTCGAAAGTTTGATGATTTGAGACAGGGTGGCATGACTATCTCGGAATATGTGGCTGAATTTGACATATTGTTGAAGTATGACCTATCTTTTGTTGATACTCCATTGAAATGGAATGAGAAATTCATTACGGGCTTGGACGACCACTAAGGAGATAAGTTGGTAGGAGATATTGATGAGTCCTTTGAGAAGCTTGTAGATAAGGCTCTCTGACATGAGAGTATGTATTCTAAGTCTAACCTAGAAATTATTGCAAAGGATGAGCCAAAGCCACAAGCTGGTAAGGGAGGCAAGAAGAAGTGGGACAACAGTAAAATGAAGTAGTTTCAGAAGGGCGGTCAGAAGAAGGGCTAGTAGGAGCCTACTTGCTATAATTGTAGGGAGAAAGGTCATCTTTTCAAGGACTAAAAAGCGGAAGGATGAAAGTGCTACAACTGTAATAACTACAGGCACATTCACAATGACTATCATGAACCATTGATGTAGAAGCAGGTAGTGAAGGCATATGCATCGAATTTTGTTCCGACTTCATGGATTGCTCTACTCGCAAAGGAAAAGGGAAATGGCATTATTGTCCAAGGTATGCTTCCAGTTTATGACGTTCCTATGTGTGTTTTGTTTGATACTGAAGCTTCATATTCCTTCATACCTAGTGATTTGGTAAATAGATTGGGATTAAAACCTGAGATAGTTACCAACCTTTTATTGTGATAGACTCTATTGGGGGTCAGCTAGCCTATGCATGGTTTGTCGAGAATTATTAATATCTAGTCATGGATGTTCCCTTATTTGTGATTGCTTTGTTTAGATTTTGTGGGGTTCGGTATTGTTTTTGGGATGGAAGGCTAAGGAAGTACGGAAGAGCGGTGGATGGTAACAGGTCTTTGGTGACGATAGGCACCGATGAAGCTCGAAGATTGGAAATAGGTTACCCATCTGATGATAAGGTAATAGTTAGCTTTCTATATTCACTTGAGATTCTACACGATGCGTTGTCATCGGTTTGTATAGTTAGGGAACATCCGAACATATTTGAGGAGATGACTGGATTACAACCACATTGGAAAATAGAGTTCTGTATTGATCTGGTCAAAGATGCTAGACCAGTAGTTATGCCTTTGAGGCATGTGGCACCCAAGGACTAATGGGAACTAGAGCTGCAAGTGAGTGACCAATTGAGCCAATGGTTCATTCATTGGAGTATATCCGAGTGGGGAGTACCCATAGTATTTGCTACTAAGGCAGATGTCTCTTTGAAGTCATGTTTTAAATACCATAAGTTGAATAAAGTGATGTAGAAGAACAAATAGCCACTCCCACATTTTGTTGACCAATTTGATTGGCTCCATAGTGCAAAGGTGTTTTCTCAGTTGGATTTAGCAACGTGGTTTCACCAACTGACAATGGCTATCAAAAGTGTGCCAACTACAGTGTTTTATATGCCATTTGGATTTTATGAGCGGTTGGTTAAGTTGTTTGGGATAACCAATGCATCGACATATTTTTTTGATCTCATGAACCATGTTTCCAGGGATTACTTGAATAATCATCTACTCATGGATAGAAGAGGAACAAAACACACATTTAAGGATTGTGATGGAGGTGTTAATAAAACACCAATTGGAGGCAAAGTTTTTGAAATGTCGCTTCTGGAGGAGGGATGCATGATCCTTGGGTCCTATTGTGTCTGAGAAGGTGATTGCTATAGATATTGCGAAAGTCATAGCGTTTCA
Organism: Allium cepa; assembly: GCA_030765085.1. Taxonomy (NCBI): domain Eukaryota; kingdom Viridiplantae; phylum Streptophyta; class Magnoliopsida; order Asparagales; family Amaryllidaceae; genus Allium; species Allium cepa. Next base: position 624,522,493 of record CM060942.1, read on the forward strand.
AGATTGGAACCAACCGAAGAATGCTATAGACATGAGAAGTTTCCTCGATTGATGATATATTATAGATGTTTTATGAATAACTTCTCGAAGGTAGCAGTACCGTTAACTAATTTTATGAAGAACAGTTAGGCTTTTTCCCAGGAAACAAGGTGCGAGCACGAGTACATGAGTCTAGAAGAAAGATTGACGAGCGCATCGGTGTTAGTCATCGTAATTGGGAATGAGGAGTTGACAGTGTATACAAACGCTTGAGGTATTGGACTAGGTATGATGTTGATGTAGAAGGATAAGGTTATCATGTATGCTAGTCAATAATTGAAATTGCAAGAGAGGAAGTATCCGACTAATGATTTGGACTTGGGGAAATGGCATTCACTTCGAAAATTTGGAGGAGCCATCTATTAGGAGAGAGGTTCGAGCTATTCACTGACAATTAAGCATTAAATTACCTTTTCCCCTAAAAGGAACTCAACCTTCGTCGATAGCAATAGTTGGAATTCTTAGCCTCCTACGACTTTTACACTTCCTTATATACCCGGTAAGGGAAATGAAGTCGCTGATGCTATGAGTAGAAGACATATCGGTTTGGGAGCGATGTTCCTAGATTGAAAGCTCCCTGTGTTTATTGCTAGTAATGATTTTGGACCTTGATGTAAGCTAGAGTCAGCGATGCTAGCTAGTTTGTCTACCAAACCTACTTTGATCAAGTAGATTGGTACTAGTTGAATGCGTGATGTTAGGCTAGCAAAGACCATGGCTAAGTAGGAGGATGGAGTAAGGTCTGAAGATATGAGGCGATACTGACTCAATGGAGATGGTTGGCTCTATAAGGGTTGGAGATTATTCATACTCGATGTTTACACATTAAGAGACGAGGTGCTTTGAGAGTTCCACCATTTAGGGTTGACCATACATCTTGGAGGCAATAAAATGTATCATGATATGAGGTAGACATCTTATTGGGAGGGGATGAGAAGGAATTGGGGCATTCATCTCGAGATGTATGAACTGTCAGCTTGTGAAAACTGAGCAGAAGAAGCCAAGTTGTTTGCTACAATCGCTTGAGATTCCCAAATGGAAGTAGGAACAAATATCAGTTGACCTCATCAATGGATTGCCAAGGACTAGAGGGGGTATGATAGCTTTGGGTCGTATTCGATATATTGATGAAGAATGCTAGATTTATACACATTAAGTCAAATAGTATGACATCGAAATTGGTCGAGTTGTATGTGAAGTGGATAGTCTGGTTCCATGGTGTGCAAAGGGAATTATGAGTGAACAAGACTCATTGTTCACTAAACGGTTTGGAAGAGCTAATAAAAGGCATTCAGAATGGAGCTACATCTAAGTATAGCTTATCACCTACAAACTGATGAGTAGAGTTTGCATACAATAATAGTTATCAGACTAGCATTAGTATGTCACCTTTTGAGGCAATGTATAGCCGACCATGCAATGCTCCTTTGTGTTGGTGGATCGCAAGCGAGAAACTGATATTGAGACCAAATATGATTAAAGGGATATCAAAGAAGACTGAGATCATCTAGCAATGAACGAAAGTTTCTTAGGATCAACAAAAGAGCTACGTTGACAAGAGACGTAGAAATTCAGAGTTCTCTTCCAGTGATATAGTGGTGTTTGTTAAGGTCTCTCGCTGAAGAACGTAGTTCGACTCAGTACTAAGGAGAAGTTGGCACCGAGATTTCTAAGACCTTTTCTGATACTTAAGGGGATTGATAACCTTTCTTATAGAGTCGACTTGCTCTAGAAGATGGTAGGCATGCACAATGTATTATATGTTTCACACTTGCAGAATTTTGTGTGCGTTTCAAGTGTGATAGTGGAACTGAATTAGCTTGATCATATCAAAGTTGAACCAGAGGCTTCGAGACTTCGTAGGCCTATATGTATCGTCGAACGTGCTACGGAGCATCTTAGGAGGAATACATGGAGTTAGTGGAGGTTAATGGAGTGAGAGCAAATTCGGATGCACATGGGAGACCGAGGAGAGTATAATGACCACTTATCCATAGCTTTTTGCTTCGTTAGATTTCCATTTTTCATTAGCTTCCAACGATATCATTTTAATGTTATATATGATAGTTTAGTGCCTTGCATGCTAGAATAGGCATATATTACATTTAATTGCTTGATGTTCGACATGATTTCTTATGATTGTTAGGAATGCGGAGATACATTGTATGACTTGACTCTATGATTAGGTATTCCGAGGATGAAATTCTTATAGGGGGAGTTTGCAATGACCCACTTTTACATATCAAAGGATCATAAAATATTATTGTTATATTCATATTGGGACGTATGATGTTATAACTTTAGGAAATCCTAAGTTATGACATTTCTGTCCTTTAGAAATTTTATTGAACGATTTTAACCCTGAAAACTTGTAAGGCTAATAACTTTTGATCAAAGCATAATTAAGGGTCAAGACCACTTCCATTGGAATTTATGATGGTTTCTCTTTTCGTAGAGTGGTCATAGTAGCATTTTGTGCTTAACATTTAGGAGACATGCCCATATGAAGTTTGGATAGTTTCTGGTCAGAATACTGGGAAATTACTTAGGCCAGGATTAGGCTTACTAACTCATATTGAGAATCTTCCCTAACTAGGAAGATGGGATAGTTCCTAATCGCTTTTCTCACTTTCCAAATCCTCCATTAATTAATCCTTAGCCAAAAAGCACAATTTTTCCTTACTTTTATTATCCAAAACACATTATTAAGGGGTAATTAGTGAGAGAGAATGGAGATTTACTATTAGATCCACCTTAGGATTCATGCTTTCGCTGTTCACTTTTGGATTTTCCTTAGGATCCGTGTATCCTTCGTAGCAGGCGAATAATTTTGCATCTTTCGCTATCTTATTAGTTAATATAGACATGTTTTTATGAAGATTTTGAATATTAAAACATTTTTAAACTTAGATCTAACATTAGCAACATCTTTAAAATGATTCTAAAAAGATAATGTGTATTTTGATTCGTTTATCATCATTTTGCAAATCAAGTTATCATTTTGTGTATGGTTAGATCAAAGACAATATATGTAATCGAATTATGTTTGGATTACTTGTATGTGATGTTTGGGTGCTAGTTGATGTTTGTATGTGATTGTTGGATGTGTTTTTAAGTTGATCTAGTATAGCTAGAGAGAGGTTATCATTTTATGCAAATTGAAGTCAAAAGTGTTCAAAACATGATGCAGCTGAACTATTTTGCTCTTAGAAGCCTAAAGGAGCTACAAAATAGGTTGCATGAAATTTGGATGATGTTTAGTGGCATAAAATTGTGTCAGTAATGGGAGTAAAATTATATCGGTTGTACCTGAAAAATCATGTAGGTGGTGATTTACTTTGAGGCTTTTAGTGCTTGGCCTCTGGTCAAAAGGAAGAAACACAAGCTTGACTCACTTTAGGACTTAGAATATTCTGGCCAAGCGAAGAGGACCCGGTGCCGACATGATTTACCCTAAGATGTTTAGGGACTACTTCGAGGAAATGAAGGAGGAACTTAGGGGTATCCAAGCAACACGATATGTTTTCCATTTGCACTTAAGAAAAATTGCTACCTAAGTCATCATGTCGGTGCCGATAAGATTGCTTCGGGGTTTTGAGGGGCAACTTCGGGACTCGGGAGTGCGAGCTTTGGGGCACTAATGAAGTGAGTTTTGAGGGACTTAATCATTTTGGGTTAAGTCAATCATGTCGGTCCCGACATTATCAGGTCAGTGCCGATATGATTGAGGTTGGAGGTGGCATTTAGGGGTCCAAGGGAGGTCACCACGTGAACTTTGATATTTGGTCATGTATGTTCATCCACTTGTTTGGCGTTCAATTTCAAAGATATAGCACTATAAAGAATGACTTTAATGGTGAAGCAATAATGTGAAACTTCGAGCCAATGACTTAAGAACTTTAATAAGGTAAATCTATGGCTTATGAAATGTGTCTAGAGATGTTCCAATGATGATGACTCAATGATGGGAGTTGGGATGATGATTAAAGGCTAGTTCAATGATAGGAGACTCGTGAGTGGAATTACGCTATGTTCTACCATGGATGTGAATGGAATGGAACATTAATTCTGTATTATGGGGACGTGTGCAAAGGGATCGTAGATACTTAGAGGTTTCTAGTATTCTTGTGTATATGGAGTATGTTTGGATGTCCATATGGATTATGACTTTGGATTACTTGGATTTTATGATTATGGGCCTATTTCCTAACATTACGAAGTAACATGGATTAAGCATCATGAAATTAAAATTTTATTTAGTCTCATCCAAATGATTGGCTATATGAGTTATCTTATATCCAACGCACTAAAATGTGAGGATTTTTTTATGGATGTCATGTTTGCTATATTTGTCTTAATACCCTAGGGTTGTCACATGATGTAGCTATTATGACTGAGACACCCAAACACCCGACATTGTATTAGAATATAAAACGCCTATATGATGATGATGATAGTAGATTAGTGTATATTTATTTTTATGTGCTAACTCTTTGGATTCAGGGAAAGGTCAGTATGTTTCTCCATACCCAATGCCCTATACTATATTGACTTTCATAATATTTTAGATTGTTTATTGCTCATACCAAACTGCTGTCTGACTCAATATTTTATTATATTTTTCTTATTATCTCGAGTATTCTTAAATGAATATAGTAGATACCAAGTATGGGATAGCACGCGGTGTTGTACATGTGGACTCCCAAAGAGTATTACAGCGTAATGCTGGCTGATAACATAGAGAATGAGGCGATATTGGGCTAACACATGTGAATATTTCCTTGGGCTAACACTAGTATGTATTTCAAAAATCATAAACAACTCACCTACATATACATAGTATCAACACAAAGCAATAAACATGTGCGTTTCTAGAATAGAACAATACACAATATAAAATAAATCTCATAGATCAAAAATTCATCAATACAGGGATAATATATAATATATATATATATAATATATAGGAGTCCAAATGGGTCTACAAAATAGTCAATTCCTACAGTCATCAACAATATACATAATAAGACGAGTATATACATCTTGACAACACATGAACACATGTAGTACCAATATAAAAACTATATACACATACTCTATCCTCCATCTACACCCAATATTCACAAACTGGTCACTTTCCCATGAACTTGAAATGTCTCGAACTGACTCAAATATTATATAAATAACACACAGGTAAGACTATGTCTAAAATGTAGATGTTAAAATTTAACGATAACCGGCATAGTGGAAAAACAGTATCAAAAGTGAACTATAAGTATCTCAGCTAAATCAGTGTCAATCAAAACCATGCACTCCAAGCATCATCCATAGTAGAAAATGGTCAAATAACTTATTAAATGACACAAGAACAATATGGGTGAAATAGTTAATAGAGTTAGGGTTATGTTGTAGGGGCAATTACATAATTTTGTTATATGTATATATGTATATATATACACACATAATTATATTTAACTAAATTTGTGCCCATTTAACCCAATTTAAATTCATGGGTTGTGTGCCTATTATATATTACTATAAATGCATGGGTTGTGTGCCCATTTAAACCAATTTAAATATACATAATTATATTTAACTAAATTTGTTGTCGATATCTCATATCGTTCAACATATTTATGATCTTTTATAAATATATGTAAAAAGAAAATTCTTAAATCATATTCAAATTTTATAATTAATATTTCATAAATATTAATTAATTTAATCAATTTATAACAATTATAAACTAACTAAATCATCCAGCCTTGAGAGAATTCATCGATTCAGTTGTGTGTCTCTTAGGTGTAAATTCGATCAACGATTAACGCTAAACTATTCGAACATTACGTCCACACTTTATTCAGTAGGTGGTGTCATAGTATGGCCAAATTTATCTTTACTCATTTTCGAAAAAATCCCATTTTAATTTAATAAGCGTCACCTAGTTGTGACAATCATTTGCACCGATTCTCTTCGTCAAAACTATATCACTTTGGACTTGTTGAATTGGTAATGATCAAAATTTCAACATCGTCCACATTCAACTATATAATCCAAACTCAAAGTCCTTAGTTAAAAATAATAACAATTATTATTAATTGAACTACTTTGGCCAGAGATTTTGACTTTGAATTGACTTGAGTTAACCATGATACTAACCTCATATAACTAAGAAGACAAATCCCTACTTGAATAATGCTTCGCTTCCAATACTTCCACTTAACCCAACTATAGTCACTCGATGGACGTAATGTCATAATTTGATTATAATCAAAGCGGAGCTTTCATATTGAAGATTCACAGTATTCTCAAGACGAAAGAACTATGTAAATTATTAACATTGATATTTTTTGTTGACCTTAATTGTAATAACCACCAGAAAACTATCAAATGGGTCGTTCCATAGTTGTTCAATAACTATTAGTACGTAACCCCTGGGTGCCTTCAACATTCATGAATAATACACTGTCCAACAATTGAAGAGCATTACGTACTCTAGTCACAATGTATACATCTATATCCGGTCTTGGTGCATCTTGACTAGGAACATTTAAAATGGTATATTTAATTTTATTGTGATAAATTACTCACGGTTGCAACACTTTGTAACTACTATCACAAAACATACCATTTATGGATAGTCTATTAAATATATTTTAGTAAAGCATTTAATTTTTTATAACACATCATAACAAATATATAACAGAAAGAAGAAACACCATTGTTTCAAACGAGAATTGATTTTAGTGTTAATTAATTTACAATAAATTATAGAATTACCCCTAGGGCATACCACTAACTCTATTAATGTGTTTATTTATTCGATACCATGTATTGCATTCTTTGAGTTTCGAACACAAAAGCAAAACAAGACTGTGGATATTTGATCCATAAACTATCACATATAAGTGCTATATGATGAACAGTTATAGTTTGTAATGTACAAAACTTCGATTAAGTTAGTTCATTTGTAATGAGCCAATAAACAGTACTGTGAGATCAAGTATTCAATTTGGTTGATTACAAAAGGATCAAATTGTGTTCAATGTAACACTAGACCAAAACTACAAGAAAGATCTAAGAATTAATCACTGAACTGTTAGTTGATCAGTTTACATAAAGTGTAGCATATTTGATGTTCTTAAACGTTAAGGATAATCGAACGCACTTTTGTAAAGTGTTCATTATGATGTTGTAGTAAGCATTTTCTTTTGAATGGTTTGATCGTTTAGAAAGGAAAGTGAATGTATAGGAGTAAATGTGATCTAAGGCACAGTTGGGATGAAGAGAGTGAATGACCACTTATGCTTCATAAAGAAACATCAAAAATGAGTATTGTAATAATAATGATATGATACTTAACATTGGAATTAAAAATATGATTTCTATTCCAAAGTGATTTATAAATAGAAATTTATTTTCTATGAAATTTATTTCTTTGAATTTAAGATATTTGATCCAAAAATTCTTAACTGTAAACAAGCTACAGTAAACGAAACAAATAGCCAATATTAAGTGAATGATGGACATCCAAATTTAGTATGCTATTATAGTAATGACGAAAATAGTAGGAGCATGCCATACAACACTTATTGGTTACATCAAATTATGAAAATTGTTTATGTAAGACATATCAACACTATTTTTGCAATAACGACTATTTTTGGTATCGACTGAAAAATAAACATATTTATATTTCAGTGTGAATATTATGAATATTCATTATGAAATAAAACTAGGATGTAGTATTTTTTTTCACAACAAAGTGATGCATTTCAAATACTGAAGTATCTAAAATTATTTACAATTATATTGGAATTATAGACTAAGCCGTAGTTTTGAGAAATAATTTTTAGTATATTATTATAAATCATACAATACTAGTAAATTATATCTCAAATAATTAAGGCGCATTTAGTGGTTGCATCATAAGAGTTGATGAACTCTTTGGATTGATACATATAGATGTACGTAATCATAAATCTATTAATACCAAAACATGGACATGTCTATTTGATATGCATATATAAGTCTATGACGATATCATTGGATATAAGTCGAAAGTAAATAAAATAATATGTGATAGAAATGATTCGATTCAGTCGAACGGGTGAGTATATTTGAAAGAGTTATGTACGTACCTAATATAATAAAGATTTAGTGGCTTTGTATAATACATAATGATGTATCAATAAGGATTAATCAAACTTTGTAGGATAAAGTACGATTAATCGTGAGTGAAGTTGAGTTAAATTCTTTATAGAATGTGTATTCAAGAGTAGTGCACATAAATTAATATCATCCAAAGAATTGCTTACAATACCGTATAAGATGAGGGTTTTGTAAGAAACTCGTACACATCCTAGGTCAAGAAATTGGCAGGTTGTGCTAGTCAAAAGACTACATATAATAACTGTTCATGCTTGAATGAATTTCCCCAAAAAGGAGTTTGGAAATGACCGTCCCCGGATGACCAATTTGTGTTTTGAACATAGGTATTGTAGGCTAAAATCAAATTAGTTTTATATATAAGGCAATTCATAAGTGTCTGTGAATACCTATTCCATTACACTGAGAAATAACTATTGTTTAAAAGATAGCAACTTCTTAGCAAAGGAATTTCTTTGAGAAATTGTTGGCATTAAAATGGATTTGGATTCAATCAAAAGAAAAAACAATTACATGGGATGAAATGAAATTAACCTAACCTAAACAAACACATCACATTAGACTGTCTAATAAGTATTCTAATATATTGAAGAGAAACTACGATTTCTTATCAAAGTCAAGAATATATAATCTTCAGTTGTGAATTAACCCATTAAGAGTATTGACTCTACAATATGGTATGATGCACAGATCAGAATTAGATTCCAAGTACATTATCAAAATATGATTTTGATAGTTGTACTCGAATGGGTATGATCCATTGGCTGCAAATATGTGTTTAAAAGAAAGACAAATGCAGTTGGGAAAGCCACATTGATAAGAACAATATCATAAATTTCATTTGTTGAAGTTAACGGAACAGATTCACTATTCGATGTGCTCAAGTAGGTTTGGATTTTACACACAAAATTATCGCAGAGCATGAATTTTATTTTTGGTATGTACGTGTTGAAACAGAAAAATCTAAATAGTGATTTAGAGTAAACTATTTACACATAATGACCAAAGTGTCTCAAAAGTCAATGGGAGTGATATATAGTTTAAAGATTTCGGTTATGATCCGAGAACGGATATGTAAATTTCATTCAGAAAGCATCAAAATTGAAAAAGTTTTTTTGATAAAAATATCAAATAGTTTGATCTTGAAACAAAATGCGGAGGAAGCATGTTCATAAGAAAGAGCATTAAAAGGTACATTGATATTTATAAATTATAAATAAACAACAAGTTTCTGATTTTTAACGATGTACTTATGTTAAAATCAGCCTTATTTGTTTTGATACTCGATGTTGATTTTGTAAATAATGTCTTTTATAGTAAGTATAGAAGAAATTGGGAATGTCCCAAATGGTATGAACCACCTTATTATAATAAGAAGATGTAAGATGGATTCCTTATGCATTGGCAATAGGAGTTATCATATATGTTATTTTGTCAATGATATCATGATTTGTTTATGTATTTGATACATGAAGAAAATATCAAATCCAAATTGATATCACTAAATGGTTGTTTGAGGTGTTCTTGTGTATTTATGAAATACTAGAGAATTGTTTACAAAAACAATAAACTCCTTATGAAGGAGTATTCAGACTCAAACTTTCATAAGTAATATTGAGTATAATATATCAATAATAAAATCTTGTTAAGAATCCTTAAGTTAAAAATGTTCGAAATGAAAGACCGTAGCCGATTCAATGAAAATAAAATGAGTATATTGCCTTAAATAGCGCCATAATAAAATCACTGTGTGTGTGTGTGTGTGTGTATGCAAAATTTATAATTGAACCGAGGGTGATTTCAAATATTGAGAATCCCGTAACATTGTTATATGATAACTATATCATGATATAGTTTGTAACAGAACTTAGAGCTCACTAGAAATCGAGAGACATACTCCGAATTGTTCCACATGAGGAAATGTTTTATGACTGTCAGAGAGAGTTGATTAACAGAGTAGATAATTGAAATATAATAGCATACTCATTCACTAAGGGACTGACCCGATTGGTATTGAGTAAACTAATTGGAAAAGTAGGAATAAGATTCCATAATTAATCCCAAGTGCAAGTGGAAGATTGATAGAGTAAGGGGTATGCCCTAGGGACAATTATGTAATTTGTTACATATATCTAACTCGGTAAGCAATCTTGTTCAAAATAAAACGTGCTTTCCTTCTATTATATCTTGATATAATGTGTTATATTAATCAATTAATTAAACTAAAAGTATATTTAATAGAAAATCCATAAATGATATGCTTTGTGATAGTAGTTACAAATAGTTAAAACCATGAGTTATTTATCATAATGGAAATAAATGTATCATTTTAAATATTCCAAGTCAAGATTGGATACCGATACACTGTTGAGACTAGAGTATGTAACGCTCTCCAAATGTTGGTCGGTGTATTACTCATGGCTGTTGGAGGCACAAAGGATTTTGTACTGATGGTTATTAGATAAAGATGGAATGACTCATTTGATAGTTTTCTGTTGGTTAATATAACTAAGGTCAAAGAGAAAACATCGATGTGATTCATTTACATAGTTCTCTCGATTTGAGAATACTGTTCACCTTTAATGTTGATGCTCTGCTTTGGTTATAGTTCAATCGTGGCACATCATCCATCAAATGACTATAGTTGGGTCGAGTGGAAGCATTGAAAATGAAACACTATTCAAAAGAGAATACGTCTTGGTTATATGACGTCGGTATCATGGTCAACTTAAGTCAACTCAAAGTCAGTCTCTGGCCTGAGCATTTCGGTTAGAACCGAGGTCTCTGTGTTTAGACTATAAACTCGATTATGGAAGATATTGAAATTTTGACCATTACCAAATTCTATAAGTCCAAAGTGATATAGTTTCGACGAAGAGAATTTGTGTAAATAAATGTCATAATGGGATAATGCTTGACAAAGTGAAATTGGATTTTACCGAAACCAAGTAAATGATAAATTTGGTTAAATATCAGACCATCCGCCAAGTGACATGTGAATATGAAAATTCGAATAGTTCGACGTTAATCGCTTACTAAATTTACACATAACGAGTCACACAACTGAAACAATGGATTCTCCTTTGACCAAACGATTTAATTAGTTTATAATTGTTAAAAATTAATTAATATTTATAAAATATTAATTATAATTTTGATTATGATTTGAGAAATAAATATAATAAGATATGTTTACAATAGTTATAAATGTAACAATCGATATACGATGTTGATAAGTGACTAAATTGAATTTAATTATGTACTATTTTTACATGGCCTTAAATGGGTTTATTGCCCATTATAGGGGATTTGGCTATAAACATGAAATTGGAAGCTAGGATTTAGGGGTTAATTGGGGTTTGATTTTGGATTGTTGATATTGAAGGAGAGAGATACAGGATTAAATCCACCTTTCTCTCTTTTTATCCACATATATAAGCTCCTAACCCTTATTAGAAATTACTTTTTAGCCTCCTCCTCCATCATTTTAATGGTCGAAAATTAATCCCCCTTTCTCCAACAAAAAAGGAAAAACCTCAAATCAAATCAAGATCCAATTACTATTTGATAGCAAAAGGTCAATGATTCAAAGTTTAGCACCCTTTTTAATCAAAAAGATTTTCAATAGGAGAATTCTTTTTCATTGTGTGTTTTCAAGGCTTTGGTGATAAGGTATGTTTATTTTTATATATAATAGTATTTGATGTAATGTTTGATGGAAAATAAATTTGATTGTCATATTTTGTATATATAAATCTTTGCCTCATTAGTTTGAAAAATGTTTATGTATTTTGAATTGTTGTTGAATGATTTGATTAGATTTTATTTTAACAAATTAAAACGGAAATTTCTTTATGATAAAAATTAGATTGTTGATCTACGTTTTAAACACACAAATCAAAGTGTAACCTTTAGATCTGAAAATTTGTATGTTCAAAATTTATCAATTGGGTTTTCATTTTCTTAAATTAAAATTAAAATCTGCTTATGTTTAAATACAATGATTCAATATAGATCTATGTTGTAAACATTCAATTCAACGTCTAATTCTTTAGATCAAATTTTTTTGTATATTCATATTATTTTATTGGATTTTATTTTAATAAATTAAAACTAAAATTTATGTGTGAATACTACAGTGCTTTAATATAGATTCATGTTTTAAATCATAAAAAACAAAAATTAATTTTAGATTTGAAAGTTTATATGTATATAATTTTGTAGTTGTATTGTACTAGAAATTTACACGAAAAAGGAGGATGTTTAACAATAAATTTAAAATTTTAAATTGATTGCTATAACTCTCTAATTTGTATTAGTTAGAAAGATATGATTAAGTCTTACATACGCACAATTAAATCTATATGTATGTGTATAAATAAAATTTGTTATATGTATCTCATTTTGTCATAGTATGAATTACATTTCCCTTATTAAATAGTTTAAAATGAGGCAATAATATATACATAATAATTATTGATTATTTATATTCTTATGTCATAACACCTATTAATTATCAATAATATGCTACACTAATTGAGTTTGCCGAAAGGGAAGTTGTATCAATCATCCACATTATCCTTTGTTTATTTCTCCTTTTACCTCCAATTGGTTATCTATCAATTTATTTTTATTTACATGTGTATACCTTGTCATCATTTGATAACACTTGTCATATGTTTTATTATTTTGACATACAATTAAATATATATATATATTATATTCAAACCCTTTCACATTCCACACTTAACTAAATTAATAAAACAAAGACATAATTGATAAAATACGATTTTATTAAAAACAATATTAGATTTAGATCTAATAAAACCTTTAGACTTCACAGGCCCTAAAGATCCCAAATAGGATTTTTTTTGAAATTTTCTCTTTTTCTCAACTGCAAGTTGGTTTAGTTCCAACAATATCATCCACAAAACCCAAACTATTGTATAAACATAATACTCAATCGTGTATATCTCGACTACTAACCCTAATAGGATACAATACTCTCAGTCATGTTGTCTTAAGTAATATGGAACAACATAGCATGTTGACTCAAACTATATAACACAAATGTAATATGACACATCAATATAATACAATGGTTAATCTCAACTAACAGTTCTTATCATAGGAAATACTCTCAACTGAATGGCCATGAGGGCTACATACACAATAGATCAATATGCCGCTCGACCGAAGGCTCTAAGATAAAACGACAGACCAGCACATAGCTAATTTCTAATATCATAGGAAGACAACATGCAGCTACCTAGGGTTAGGCTAACTCAGACAACATAATACCACAAGGCTAGTCTCTAATGTCATATGATCATCGTCTCTAATGAGGTGATAATATTAAATATCTCCAGTATAATGGATCTACCTAGGTCATCTAGACAGGAGACTGACGTACTGCAGCACTGCTCTTGGAAACACTAATGACCGTAGCCTGTTTCCTATAGTCCCTTAGTTATTCCTAGGGTCGTGACACTTCTATCCGTCGCATGTCATAAACACGCTGCAAGACAATGCTATGCGCGACTCCTACTTACCCTTGGTAATGGACTTTGGTCCTTAAGTGACGTCTATGTAAAGCTAATGAGAGTAATAACTCTCAACCTACAAACTCAACAAGGTGATCCACGGATTCGGGGCATGACCCTACAATAAGAACTGCTAAGATGGATAACTAGCTTATCCGGTGGGTCTAATTCACATGTTCTCCATGTAGTGTGAACCATATGACGTAGATTCCCAACAAATACCCTTGACTATGTAAGTCCTAATAAGAGTAATAACTATGTTGGAACTGAGCCAGCCTGCAACAAAAGATATGGATGGGTTTTAAATTTCTTTACCCTATTGGATTATTATTGGGCTTATGAAGTCTACTTTATTTAGAACATTTCTAAATTAAATTAAGTAAAATCATATATTTCATTTCAATTGATGAATTGTTTTTTGAAATTTGTTTGATTTATTTATTTTCACTTTATACATATAAGTATACATATATATCATATACAAATGTATATGTATATGTATGTGTAACATGGTATTCTGTGCAAGGTATAGTATGCCCATACATAGATGTTGGAACTCACATTGCAACGGACACATTAGCTCATCCTATATGTATTGTATGTTGTCCAAATATGTGCATATACTTATAGTTAATATAAATATATTCCCAATTAATTACATATGTATGTATAAAGATATACTTAATGAAAAATATTATATATATATATGTACATATATATTACATTATAAATATCAATTAAAGATACATATGTGTGTATAAATTATAAATTTAAAGAAATTAATTTTTTTCATACATATTTATACGAATTAAAATGAAATAATTATGATGTAAATATATATATATATATATATATATATATATATATATATATATAACAGTTAAGTATAAATTTGTGTTAAATTAAATTATATATAGGCTAAAATATTTTTTTCTTTCTTAACATTCCAGACAGAAATTCATTACTGCTCCTACTTTATTATAATTTTAATATATTAATATATATTTATTATGAATTAATTGGTCAAACTGTCATAAATAAATAATATAAAGTGATTATATAATAAAATATTAAACATTAAATTTTTAGAAAATCGAGAATAGTATTTTAAGGGTTATGATTTGTTTCAAAATTTTCTAAGTAGAAGTAATATTTTTATTAATTAAATAATATTCGGTCAAATTTTAAAATAATTTTTAAAAGCATAAAATGTGTTTAAAAATTCTAAATTTTTGGCCAAAAGCTTCGGTAATTATAAACTAATTTAATTTGAAATTAAATTTTCAAAACAAATTATGTAAAGTATACAACATGGATGTATTATATATACTTGATATAAATTATGTAAATAAATTGATTTACATATTAATATATATATATATACACATATATAAATTAATGCAATAGTAAAATAAAATACAGGAATTTTTTTGGAACATTGGATTATTAATAAAATTTACGTATATGTATTTTATTTAAACTTATGCATATAACCAATCATCACTGTGGCAACATTATTACTTATAGGAATCTCACCTAACTAACAAAGCAGTAACAATATATATAGAGATGTATAAGAGCAATAATCAAATATATAATAATCATACATCTTATATGAAACTGAATATTTGCCTTTAACTAATGCCCTCAAGTCCACCTTGTAACGATAAATCATCTTCTTTTGGAAACCCCCTCGATTCGTCAAATTGCTAGTCCTTTGAACCGCGAACACTTTGCTATCAAATAGCTATCCATTTGGAGTGATTTGATTTGAGATCTAATTGAAGTTTTTTGTGGGTATTGTATGGCCTCCATTAGAATGGAAGAGGCGGCCGAACCATGCCTCAAACAGCATGGGCCAATAGACCATTTAACCCTAATTAAATATATTCAATTAAATCCAATGTAATTTTATCGATATATCATACCGTTTGGTATATTTATAATATTATATATATATAACAATAGATATTTCTCAAATCATATTCAAATTTGATTACTAATATTTCATATATATTAATTAATTTATAAATATTATAAACTAATTAAATCGTTTGGTCTAAAGAGAATTCATCATTTCAGTTGTGTAACTCTTGGATGTGAATTCGGCCAGCAATTAACATCGAACTATGCGAATAATAAATTTACAAGTCACTTAGCATGAGTGTGACATTATGGCCAAATTTATCGGTTACTTAGTTTCGCTAAAATCCAATTTTAGTTTAATAAGCGTTACCCGGTTGTGACATTTATTTACACCAATTCTTTTGTCACTACTATATCACTTTGGGTTTATAGAATTTGGTAATGGTCAAAATTCCAATATCGTCCATATTTAATTTATAGTCCAAACACAAGGTCCATGATTCAATAATAACATAATATTAATTGAAATGCTCCGGCAAAAGACTTTGACTTTGAGTTGACTTCAGTTGACCGTGATACTAAACCTGTATAACTGAGGAGACGAATCATTTCTTGAATAGTGCTTAAGTTCCAATACTATCACTCGATCCAACTATAGTCACTCAATGGAAGACATGCCACGATTTGACTATAATCATAGCGGAGCTTTCATATTGAAGATCCATAGTATTCTCAAATCGAGAAAACTGTGTAAATCAGTCTTATCGATATTTTCTGTTTGACCTTAGTTATATTAACCAACAAAAAACTATCGCGTGAGTCATTTCATAGTTATTAGATAACTATCACTATGTAACCCCTAGATGCCCCCAACAACCATGAGTGATAAACTGCCCAACATTTGGAGAGTGTTACGTACTCTAGTCTCTATGAATATATCAATATCCAGTCTCAGTGCATCATGACTAGGAACGTTTAAAATGGTATATTTATTTATATTGTGATAAATTACTCATGGCTACAATACTTTGTGACTACTATCACAAAACATATCATTTATAGATTTCCTATTAAATATACTTCTAATTAAATTAACTAATTAACTTAACCACATTATACCAAGTATATTATAGGAAGAAAATACCTTAAGATTGGTCAATAAGTTAGATATATGTAACAAATTACATAATTGTCCCTTTTGCGTACCCTTAACTACATCAATCTCTCACTTGCACTTAGGGTCAATTATGGAATCTCACTCGACTTCTCTAATCGATTTTCTATAAACCAATCGAGCTATCCCTCGATGAATGGGTATGCTATCATGTTTTAATTATATATTATGTCAATTAATTCTCTCCAGTGCTGATAAACTCCATTATCATATGGAATGATTTGGAGTATGTCCCTCAACTTTCAGTGAGCTCTAAGTTCTGTTATGAACTATGTGGTGAAATTATTATCATATAGCAATGTTGTGGGATTCTGAACATTTGAAATCACCTTCGGCCCAGTTATAAGTTTGTGCATTTATTATGTATATGCATTTTTTATTGTGGTGCTATTCTAAGTCATTGAATCGGCCACAATCTCTTCTATTTGGAACATTTCCAACTTAAAGATTCCTAATTTTATTATTGACATATTATACTCAATATCACTTTTGAAGTTTGAATTTGCATACTCCTTCATAAGGAGTGTTTTGTTTCTGTAAACATTTCTTTAATATTTCATAAATACACGAGAACACCTCAAACAACCATGTAGTGAAATCTATTTGGATCTGATATTTGCTTCATGTATCAAATACACAAACAAAACACAATATCGTAGACAACATAACATGTACGATAATTCCTATTACCAATGCATAAGGAAGCCATCTTACATGTTCCATATTAAACATTTTAATAAGATGTCCTTCCATATCATCTGGGGCATTCCCAATATCTTTTATACTTACTATAAATGGCATTATTTACAAATCCAACGTTGAGCATCAAAATAACAAAGGTTGATTTTAACACAAGTACATTGTTAAAATCAGGAATGTGTTGTTTACTTATAGTTTAGAAATATCAATATATCTTTTTTATGTTCTTTCATGTAAACACACACTTCCACTGCATTTTCATTGACAATCAAACTATTTGATATATCTATCAAAATATTTGTTTACTTTTGGTGCTTATAAAATGATACTTTCTATCATTTTTTGGATCATATCCATGGACTCATAAACTCAATATCGTCCTCAGTGACTTTGAGATGTTTTTGGTTATTATGTGTAAGCATCTTACCCTAAACCATTATCTAGAATTTTCTATTTCAATACATACATACCAAAACATAAAGTCATACCAAGCGACAATATTGTGAGTAAACCAGAACGAACTTAAGCATATCTAATGGTGAATCTATTATGTTAATTTCAACATTAAAATTTATGGAAATATTCTTATCAATGTTGCTCATTAAATTCCAACTGAATTAGTCTCTTAAAGACACAAATAGCGGCCGATGGATCACATTCCTATGGATATGACTACCAAAATCATATTTTGATAACATACTTGAAATCCCTTTCGATTGCACATCATACCATATCATAGAGTCAATACTCTTAATTGCTTAATCGACAACTGAGGATTATCTCTTCCCGACATTGATAAGAAACTCATAGTTTCTCTTTAGTGTGCGATAATACTTATTAGGCACTCAAATGCAATATGTTCATTTAAGTTGGGTTAATTTTATTTCATCCTATGTAATCAGCTTTATCTTCAGATCGTATCCACTTTCATTTTACTAGTAATAATTTATCAAAGAAATTCTCTTACTTTGAAGTTGGTGTTTCTTGAAATAACAATTTTTTCTCTATGCAATGGAACAGGCATTCATAAACATTTAATCAAATTCCTTATATAAAAATGATTTGGTTTTAGTTTGCCAAAATTATGTTCAAAACATAAATAAGTCATCCAATGATAATCCATCCCAAACTTGTTTTAGGAAGATTCGTACAAGATTCCTCATGTATAATTATTACGTGCAGACTTCTAACTCGCACAACCTGCCAATTCCTTGGCCTATGATATGTTGGGTTTCTTATAAACCCTTTTTCTGTATGATTTTGAAAATTATTATTTAAACGAAATAATATTAACCTTGTGTACCATTCTTAAGTATACAAACTTATAGAAAGAAATTAACTCAACTTCACTCACATTTAATCGTACTTTATCCAACAAAGTTCAATTACTCCTTATCGATACATCATTATGTATTACAGGGAGGAGTGACTTTTGAGATTGAATTTTTATTCATTTTTAGTTACGTTTCAAACCTTTTCTAATATACTCACCTAATTGATTAAATCGAGTCATTTATATTGCATGTTACATTATTTACTTTTGTTGTATATTATGTGGGCTAATTATAGACTTATACATGCATATCAAATACACATGTCCGTGATAACTCATCGACAAATATGATGAAGTACATGGAATCATATTGGTTTAATAGACTTATGATTGCATACATCTGTGTGCATCGATCCAAAGAGTTCATCAACTCTTATAATGCTTCCACTAAGTGTATGCATAGCCCTTAATTTTCTGAGATATATTTAACAAATATCATATGATTCATAATCATATAATATAATTATTTCTCAAAACTACGACTTAGTCTATCCTAAAACAATTGTGAATAATTTTAGATACTTCTATATTTGATAATGCATCGTGAAAACAAATACCACATTATAGTTTTATTTCATAATGAATATTCATAACATTCACATTGAAATATAACTATGTCTATTTTCAGTCAACATAGACAAATAGTCAATATTTCATAAATAATGTTCTGTATGTAATACGAAAATAATTTCCGTAATGTGATGCAATCAATAAGTGTTATATGGCATGCTTCCACCATTTTGTTATTAGCATACTGAATGCGAAGGCCTATCAGTCACTTAATATAAATTATTTATTTCATATACCGCACCTAGTTTACAATGGTGAGTTCTTTGATCAAATATTTTGAACTCAAAGAAATAAATCTTATAGAAAACATTTTTCTATATTAAAATACATTTTGGAATAAAAATCGTATTTCTCATTCTAATGTTAAGTATCAATTATTATTATTACAATTCTCATTTTTAATGTTTCTTTATGAAGTAGAAGTTACTATTCATTCTCTTCATCTCAATTATACCTTAAACACATCTACTCTTGTACATTCATTTTTCTTTCTAATAGTCGAACCATTCAAAAGAAGAATTTTCTTACTATAATATCATAACGAACTCTTTACAAAAGCACTCTCGATCAACCTTAACATTTAACATCAAATATGTTGCTCTTTGCATAAACCAATAAAATTGACATTTCAACGATCGGGTTCTTAGATCTATCTTGTAGTTTTGGTCTAGTGTTACTGTTAACACAATACGATCCTTTTGTAATCAATCAAAGAATATTTGATCTTACAATACTTTTTATTGGTTTATTTTCGAACGAACTAACTTCATCCAAGTATCATATATTACGAATTATGACCGTTCCCCATATAAAATTTATATGCGATATGGATCAAATATCTACAGTCTCATATTGCTTTTAGAGTTCGGAATTCATAGAATGCAATATACGATCTCGACCAAATAAACACGTAAGCGACCAAATTACGAAAGCACTTAGTAGTTGTAAAATCAGGTGCTTCCATGGGTATTGAAACGTACATGCAAGAAGCATTTTTTAGTAAATATATGTTATATCTCTATTTGTCAATCTTTGATTCAACACATTTGTATATCTTAATTGAAAAACGTTCTATCAAGCGTACTAAATGCACAAATGTATTATTGTAGATTATTATAACATTACATTGCTTATGTTCTTACAATATTAGAAAGGTTAAATGTATTAGTTTCATTTTTCTAATAAGGCCCTACTAGCCTTTTATGTTTAACCAAGCCCTAAGTGAAACATAACAGCTTTTCGACTTCACTAGTCGGTATTACGACTCGAATATATTGGGATTCTGACCTTGAGGAAAGCTCAACAAATCAAACTCCTATATATGATGAATAACTCCTTATTAGTTGTATCATATACAATTTCTAACCCATGGTTGCTTATCCAGCTTTTACCTTGAGGAAAGCTCAATAAGTAAAGTAGAACTATTCACTCGGACCTATCATTTCACGACAGCCTAAGTATAATGAATATACCTTGAGAAAAGCTCAATAAATATGTGTGGTTGTCTTACCTCATCTATTCAATATATTAATAGTACTACATATAACATCTATAACTTGAAGAAAGCTCAATAACTAAAGAGAATGCAAGTAATCTATCAATATATAAATGATAGAGAACAACTTTATATTAAAGGTTCATAATGATCAATATATTATATCAAGTGATATCGACTAATGGAATAATGTATTTCTTCTGAAATAACCTCGTGATTCAAGTGTCGGACATATCTGAAATTACGGTATACGTATAATACATATGTATTTATCCCTTAAGTCTGTTTAGGGTTTCTTTAATGTTCCATATTTAGTTTATACATTTATATTACATAAGTTTTATTATTACATAACTTTTATATCCCATACTACTTATATAATAGTCATATATATAATATTATATTAATTTAATCTTATTTAACTAATTTTTTAATTTATTTTATATTGTTTTGATATAACATTTATATTACATATTTATTACATACTATAACCTTTATAGTATTAAACATATATCTTGTACATATGTACATTCATTTAATTAATTAACCTTTAATCTATTAATTTAATTAATTAACTTTTAATTAATTTTATTTACTTAACTAGCCTTTAATTATTTTATTTAATGAAATAATTTTAGTTAAATTATTAATCTCAAAATTCAATTTATATACAGACATGTACACTTATGTTATTTTAAACATTTTAAGAGATGATAACATATATCATAATATATTATACGTGCATGTATATTTTTTACTAATTAACTTGTTTAATTAGTTTACTTTATTAATCCAATTACTAAATTTTAAATTTTCTAAATTAATATATATTTTTTCAAACATTATATTTTATAACTATTGTAATATATTTATTTCTTATTTTAAATTTAACTTTTAAATTTAAAATCTTACACTTTAATTTTCAAACAATTTTTGAAAATTTATAATATATTTCTTATTTAAAATATATCTTTTTAAATTTAAAACTTTTATTTATAATTTCAAAATAATATTGAAATTAGCGCAAGGCCCGATCAAAGTGGGTGTTTTCTATTAGAGATAACATTTTAGACTGTGAGCATAATAGTTAACCCTAATATGGAAAAATAAACTGCATAGGCTATTGGGCTCTGATATCATTATTGAAACTAAGCCAGCCTGCTGTGGAAGATATGTATGGATTTCAAATATTATTTACTCTATTAGATCATTATTAGGCCTCTGAAGTCTAATTTATTTGGAACATTTCTAAATTTAATTTAAATAAAATCGAATATTTCGTTTAAATTTATGAATTATTGTTTGAACATGGTATTCCGTGCAAGGTAAAACATGCATGTATATAAATTTCAAAATTTACACCGCAACAGACACATTAGCTCATTCTATATGTATTGTCCAAACATGTGCATATACTTACTGTTAATATATATATATATATATATATTAAATTAATTATATATGTATTTATAAATATATATATATTGAAAACTATTATATATATATGTATATGTATGTATATGTATATGTATGTATATATTATATTATAAATATCAATTAAACATATATATGTGTGTATATTATAAGTTTAAAGAAATAATCTTTTTCATACATATAAATATATATAACAGTTAAATGTAAATTTGCATTATAATAAATTATATATATACTTATACAGATAAAAACAAAAAAAATAATCCTTTTTTAACATTCTAGATCAAAATACGTTACTGATCGTAATTTATTATAATTTTAATATACTAATATATATTTGTTATGAATTAATTGGTCAAACTAACATAAATAAAAAATATATAATAATGATATAATAAAATATTAAAATTTAAATTTTTAGAAAATTACAAATATTATTTTAAGGTTTTCGATATTCTTCTAGATTTTTCTGAGTAAGAATAATATTCGATGGAATTTTAAAATAATTTTTTAAAAATACAAAAACATGTTTAAAAAATCTAAATTTTTGGTCCATATCTTCAGTGATTGTAAACCAATTTTAAAATTAATTTTTGACACAATATTTATTTTTACGAGTTCATTAAATCTTATAGTGATCAAATAAAAATAAAATATGTAATAATTTTAAAATAATTGTTTTCAGTTTTTGAAATTCATAAAATTATTTGATCAAATTATATATAATACAAATGTATATATACTTTGATATAAATTATGTAAATAAATTGTTACATATTAATATATATATATATATAATATATATTAATGTGATATTAAAATAAAATATAGTATTTTCTCATGGAACATCAAATTATTAATAAAATATACGTATATGTATTTTATTTAAACATTCATAACCAATAATCATTGTGACAACATCATTACCTATAGGAATCTCACCCAACTGACAAAACAGGACCAGCAGCAGTAGTATGTGTGAGTGTGTATGTAGGTATGTATGTATATAAGCAATAATCAAATAAATAATAATTATACATCTAATAGGAAACTAAATACTTACCATTAAGTGATGCCCTTAAGCCCACTTTGTAATAATGAATCGTCTTCCATTGGAAACCCCCTCGATTCATTAGAGTACTAGCCCTTTGAACTGCAGACTGCGGACCCTTTGCTATCAAATAGCTATCCGTTTGATGAGACTTGATTTGAGATCTCATTGAAGTTTTTTGCAAGTATGGTTCGTTCTTCATTAGGATGGAAGAGGCGGCCGAGTCATGCTTCAAACAACATCGTCTAATATCACATTTAACCCTAATTAAATATGTTTACTTAAATATAGTTTAATTTGTTATCGATATCTCATATCGATCGATGTATTTATAACTATTATAAATATATATATAAAAATATAACAATACTTTTTCCTCAAATCATATTCAAATTTTATAATTAATATTTCATATATATATATATATTAATTAATTAAATTAAATTATAACAATTATAAACTAATTAAATCATTTGGTCTAAAGAGAATCCATCATTTCGTTTGTGTAACTCTTGGATGTAAATTCGGTCAGCAATTAACATTGAACTATTCGAATGTTAATGTTCACACATCATTTAATAGGTGGTGAGACATTTTGATCAAATTTGTTGCTTATTTAGTTTCGGTAAAATCCAATTTAACTTTATTAAGCATTATCTGGTTCTGACATTTATTTACACCAATTCTCTTCATCAAAACTACATCACTTTGGACTTATGGAACTTAGTAATGGTCAAGATTCCAGTATAATCCATATTCAACTCTATATTCCAAAAATTCCTTGATTCAATACTAACAATTATTATTAACTGAAATGCACTGGCCAGAGACTTTGACTTTGAGTTGATCTGTACTGACCGTGATGCTAATCTCATATAACCAAGGAGATGAATCCTCTCTTGAATAGTGCTTCACTTCTAATACTTCCATTGGACCCAGCCATAGTCACTCGTTGGACGCCAAGCTATAAGTTGATTATAATCAAAGCGAAGCTTTCATATTGAAAATCCATAATATTATCAAGTCGAGAGAATAGTGTAAATCGGCCACATTGATGTTTCTGTTTGATCTTAGTTATATTAACCAACTGAATACAATCGAGTGAGTCGTTTCATGGTTATCCAATAACTATTAGTATGTAACCTTTAGGTTCCTTCAGCAGCCATGGGTAATACACTGCCCAACATTTGGAGAGCGTTACTACTCTAGTCTCAATGGATACATCGATATTCAGTCGTAATGCATCCTGACTAGGAATATTTAAAATGGTATATTTATTTTTATTATGATAAATTACTCACGGTTACAACACTTTTAACTACTATCACAAACATACCATTTATGGATTTTCTATTGAATATACTTTTAATTCAATTAATTAATTAATACAACCACATTACATCAATCATATTATAAAAGAAAATATATTTTATTTCAAACAAGGTTGGTCGACGAGGTAGATATACATAACAAATTACATAATTACCCCTATGGCATACCCCGACTCTATCAAACTAGCACTCTCGACTCTACGAGTCTTGATGAGAGTGACAACAACTGCTCTTGACTCGATAAGTCCAACTGCGAGCAGCACAACAAAATAATTCCTGGACTACTAGCCTTAAGCGTAAATAACAATACCATTCAGCTACTTATTCCTAACAGGATAAATTTATAAATCCTAACATATTTCCATCTTATAGTCCTTGAAGAGTGATATACCTCTTAAAACTAAGCTCTAAGGAGTTACCTCTAGATGATATCACAATTTCCCAACTCATCTTGAGAATATAAGTGACATTTACTTACATAAAGTAATCGAACAAATATCACTTGAGTGTCCCATACCACTCACTGTTACACGTTTGTTTACTCAATGCTCGTAAATTACACTCAACCTCCACAATATTCTATATAACGAGTTCAAAGAATAATCAAAGAAATATTACCAAATGCCATATCCCAAATGGTATTATAACCCCGTTCGTTGTAATTCCTCGTTATATTGAAGTATCAGTCAATCACAACATACAACTCTATTATTTATTGATTTGAAATGAGTTTTAAGATTTATTTTTCCAAAATCATTCCACTTTCAAAATTTTCCATTTAATACAATGTCTTCAATATTAAATATGTAAAATCATTCCAAAAATTCACTTTTTAAAATAATTAATTTAATTCAAATATTCACCTTTAAATTTATTTAATCCTTTAATTGCAAGTGTTATGTTTGACTAATACCACCATCAAAGTCAACTAATATACACAAAACACACTCAACCAAACAACACTATTTCAATCAACAAACAACCAATCTCATCTAATAACAATACCTTAGCAATTTCATTCATCAACTCAAAAATCAAATTGAAGAAAATATAACATATATTAAAGCATTGCTGTGAGTAAGGTATTTTACTCACAAAAATCAAAGCTTTATTCCTGCCTAAAATTCACTATCTCACTTCCCTTGCCCATCGCCTAGGCTATTTCGGTCATCACCTTCAATCGCCACTTTCAAGCTTGTGGACTCACCTGCGACGTTACAACTGAAATACTTATGCATGCCTTCCATCACAAGCCATTCCTTTGCAACATCGCTCAATCCATCGCAGCCAAACCCCAAACCTAATCGTGCCTCCGTCGTGCCAAAAGTCATCCATCACCATGCCTCGCATATAACAGCCATGCTACAATCGGCACTCCTGCACTCATCGCTTCCTCCATCAGGTCGCATCACGCTGTCGGCCTTTACACTATCGCCACAAACCACAGACCCGTCTCTAGCCACTATTTTATTTCGTGGCATCTCTTATCCTTTCGCAAATCTGCACGTTTTTTTTAATAAATGTCATAATCTCTCTTTCTAGGATTTTGTAATTGGGGAAATAATGCAAAGGGGCTTGAGTCTAAGATGTTTTAAGTAGAAGTGTGGTTTAGGCTTGGGTTGGAAGTAGAATAAAGAAGAGGGAAAAGAAGAACGAGTTTGATTAGTACATGGGCTTTATTTTAATTAATAATTTTATTTCTATTAAATAACCCTTGCATTTACTAGAAGGTAAATCTCAATCTGATTTAATTCAATTTACATTTCATTCCACAAATATATTTTGAAAATTGCCCAATTTCATCATTTCAATACCCATTTGTTTTATTTTTTTAACTAGTCAATCATATAAAATTATTTACACTTTAAAAATATTTTATATTTAATTAAAACAATTTATTCGGTTTTAATAAATTATCCGAAAGAATTTATTAATTTAATGCAATCATTAAAATAATAAATATTTTATTCACAGTCTTTAAATAAATAAAAGATAAATATTTACTTTCAAAAATAAAAATAAAAGTAATTAAAAAATGGAATTCGAATCTTTTTATTTCAATTACATTTATTTATTTATTTTACGGCGTAGATATAGGACTGTTCCAATGAATGTCATATGACATAAGTATTACTTAGATACCTCGACACCCATATTTTACCTAATGTTGTACACCCATATGATGACAGTATAGCATATACAGTGTTATGACTCATCGTACTTAGTGTTCCTCTTTTATGTATTGGCTTTTACATTATTTTGAGATCGTAGATTGCTTATACCAGACTTTTTTCCAACTTCATGTATTATGTCTTGCTTCTTATTATCTCGGCTGCTATAAAAGGGAAGACTATATAGTACACAAGGGATAGCACATGACATTATACAGAGGACGAGTGCAAAGCTATGCTTTTATATATCTACTTTTGGCTTATTATTGCTTACAATTTTATGTGTAGCACTGTGGAGCTTTGTTGCTGCTTTATTTTATCTAGAAATAGTACTTTGAGTTTATTATTTGATGTATAAACTCTATGATTTTTGTATATAATTGTGGGTGTACCTATTGCGCTCTGATTATGTGGTTCATTTTAGTTATCACTGTCTTGCATGTTTTATATGTGTGTCAAGTATTATATTTTATCCTTGCGCTATGAGATATATGACAAGTTCTGCTTTGGATGATTTTTACTTTTCTCCCCTAACCATCATCCTATATCGGCCAGGTACCATCTACAGGTTACACTGGGTATTAGAGATGTAGGGAGATTGTCCCAACTCATATATCACCCTATTTTATTCCAACTCTTCTCCACAGGATGCGGACCTCTAGATATCATATTAATTACTAAACCTTTTTTTGGTGGATTTATCCCCTCTCCATTGGGCCCTTCTACATTATCTTTAGGCCACTGCCTCTAAGCTGATTGTTTCCTAGCCCACCTTCTTGGGGGTTTCTAACATATTGTTGGATACATCTCTATGGTGTCGGCTTTCGTTCGTATTGCGTTCATGAGTCTCATGGAAACGATAATAATTTTTAGAGCGCTTCTCCACTTTAATAGCCACCTTCGGGGCAGACTTTTCATATCTTTCGGTACCTCGCATAGTAAGGTATATGTTATCCATGGGGTCAGTCGGCTCCGTATACTTCCCATCGCGCTTGACTTAGAATGCTTCTTCGGATCTTGCTTGTGCGGACCCGTTTCTTTGACTCTCAGAAATCGACACTGATACATTCTCGGTATCCACGTGTCGTAAATCCAATTGCCGAAGAAGCGGATTCAAGGGTTAGAAAGAAAATAAAGACAGAACAAAATCTTATATATATTATTTCAACATAAACTTTATAGTGGAAATTACATTTATCAGAGTTAAATAAGGGCAGTTATAAATTTATTTCCGTATAAATGTGGAATACTATAGCACAAGAGTGTGGTGGAAGTAGATAAAATCTTCAGAAAAATCTTCATACTCCATGCTTCGAGCTCCATTCATATTTCTTCTAAACTAAACCTGACTACTAGCCTGCCCGGGAAAATTTTGGCACCCAGAGTTTAAGGAAAAGGTAAATAAACTCCAAATCAGTCATGCGACTGGTGTGAGAACTCAAAATACGCTTTTGAAAACAAAATGGTATATCATAAGATCACGCCACACATAAACACAAAACGAGTTTTTACCTTATGATAACTAAGTCATTTGCTGTAATGACCCACTATTTTGAACCATTCAAATCAATATAATCCACACATGTCATACTTGAATTGCTCAAAACAATAGAATGTTATATAAATTTGGGTTAAATAAGAAATAATCACATATAACATATACAAAATATTACAACAATAAGTAGCGGAATAGACAAACATAGTAGTTTATGAAGCTACTACAACATCAGAGTCTAAAGCAAATACAACAGAAATCCCAATTACATAGAAGTTTTCTAATACATAAGCAAATGACAAAGTTTGAAATTGAAATAACTGAAATAGGAAATAGCTAAGCAAATATATATATATCTCCAACTAATATCCAGCTCCAAAGTAGAATTTCGAATGTTGTGACTCTCATGCTGACCTGAGCATAAAGCAAAAAACAAAACCCTCGAGTCAGGATTAACATTCTTATGAAAGTAAATCAACTCAAGTGAAATGTTCAAGTGAAGTGCAATGGTAACTCAAAGAATGCTTGGGATTTCCATCCTTTAAGGATCCATTAAACTATCTACATATGAAATAGAATACGCTTCATAAATAATGTCTATCATAAAGTAAAGTATTAAAGTAGCGTTAAGGCAATACCCATACCCCTCTTAACACATTTTACAAAAATATCGTAGTCTATAGTAAGCTCCACCAAACTGATGGTTTACTCGGTGAGCACTCCATGCGTATGATACAAACCAAAGTCGTAGTGGGCTCGATTAGGATAAATATGACAAGGTACGCGAGGCAATGCCCAAGGTAGGATGCTACCGTTTTGTGAATCCGGGCTAGTGGTAATGCATAAAAGCTACTACCGCCCACCTCGAGACACAGTCCCATAATCAAAGGAGCACCTAATCTAATCACAAGGTAATAGATATGGAAACGAAGGAACATGCTCAATAGGGTGAGCGACCCCACTTGGCCCAGCGTGGCTTATTTTTTAGTCATTTTAATTATGACCTGAAAGTCAAGGCTATCCATTGTCATTCTCTTACTTTATTCCAGTAGCGTTCGCCAAACCATTCTACTTCATTCTGGATTCTCCACCACATATACAGTTGTTAAAGTGGTTTTTGGTATTTGCAGAGAATATGACAATATCTGATCCCAGTCTCTTTAAAAACCAAATGCTTATTTCACACAATGGTTATTTTA
The DNA here is from genome assembly GCA_030765085.1 of Allium cepa. NCBI lineage: Eukaryota > Viridiplantae > Streptophyta > Magnoliopsida > Asparagales > Amaryllidaceae > Allium > Allium cepa. Next base: position 624,552,062 of record CM060942.1, read on the forward strand.
TAAAACATTTAAATAATAAAATCTTAAGTTACAATTAAAACCAACTACTAAAATATCTAACTTCAATTATATTTTAGCTTTGAAACATTTGACTTACAAATTCTATCGCATTAAATTTTCTACATTTCAAAATCATATCTTTGGAAAATCCATAATCACGTAGATTAAATAACCTTATTTGATTTTAATTCATTTAATTAGATTAAATTTACAATTTAACCTTAATTTCTCTTTCCTTATTTTTACTTATTAAGGGTGTCATAAAATCAATTAAGTTAATTATATAAAATTAAATTTTAAACAATTCCTTAAAACCATATTAATTATTTTACAAATTATATTTTTAAAATATTTTATTTTACATTTCGGTGATTAAATTTTAAATTATATATTTAAAAAATTAAATTAAATTATAAGTCTTGAAAATTTACTTTTAAAGACCCTAACTTATGAATTAACTTTAAAACATATAATTTATATTTATATTTTATTTTATTTCCAAAAATATAAGTTTAAATAAATCTTTTTAATTAATTTTAAAAATCAATTTATTAAACCAAAACATATTTTTACAATTTAGAAAACACTTTAAAATAGACCAACGATCTCTATATATAGTTTTCTACCCTATGGTCAAGTGATTAGGGTATGTATCATTTCAACCCAAAATTATAAATTTTTCGAGTGTGTGTGTGTGTGTATATATATATATATATATATCATCGCAACCTGTATCCCAAATTTATAGTTTCAAATAAAATCTCTTCGGTTAATCATTTCAACCCATTACGATTTTTCTTAATCTATAAGATCCTTCAGGTATATATCATTTCAACCCGCAGTGATTTCCTAACTAACATACAAATGGAACTTGCAGTGTGATTTGCATAAATAAATATAAATAACATGACATATCACTTGCATACATATCATAACATATGTCATGTGACATATCATAACATGTACCATAGCATAACACATGTGTGACTAACATTTTATTTAACATAACATATATGTGACTAACATTTCCATAGCATAACATATACGTGACTAACATTTTACAAAACATAACATATATATGACTAGCATTAATATAATATATGTGACAGTAAATTAATATAACATATGCGACAATAAATTTTTATAATATATGTGACAATTAATTACATAACATATGTGACAATTAATTACAAAACATATGTGACAATTAACTTCATAACATATGTGTCAATTAATCAAATAACATGTGTGACAATAAATTTCATAACGCGTGTGACAATAAATTACATAACATGTATAACATTTATATCTCATAACAAATGTGACAATTAATTTCATAACATATGCGACAATTAATTTCATGACAATTAATTTAACGATGCATGTGACGATAAATTAAATAACATGTATATAACATTTATATTTCATAATATATGTGACAATAAATTAACAAACATAATTAACAAATAATGTAACAACTCGCTATTTTGGACCATTCAAATCGACAATAAAACCATACATGTCAGACTTGAATAATTCAAAATATCGAATTGTTAATTAAAATTTGGCAAAACTCGGCATATATAGTAAATAAATCAATCACAGAATCACAGACACAGAGTAATATAAAATAATGCAGCGGAATAGATGAATTGTAGTTCATGAAGCTACTATATAAATAACAGAGTTAGAAATAAAATACACAGAATATCTCAAATACAGTGAAGTCTCCAGTACGAACAGATGACCTCTCCGAACGAATCAACTGAAAGAGCTGAAAGCTGAATCAATAGTTAGATCCTCAAACGAAGCTCCAAACTCCAAAGGCGAGTCTCAAATGCTATATCGCTTAGTCTGACCGAGCGTAAAGCAAAAACACAAAACACTCGAGTCGGGATTAACATTCTTATATCATAAATCCAACTCAAGTGAAATATCAACTAAAATACAAATAACTTAAGGATGTTTGGGATAACCATCCTCCAAGGGTCCATGGAACTATCTATAAGGTAGAAATATACACTATAACACCGTGGTCATTCAATTTTATTTAGACTTCAAAATCAAAACATCATTTCCCTTTCAAATATATCTATTTTCCAAGATAGTATATATATATATATATTAAATAATTTTTAAAGTAAAGTATTTGAAATTTCCTCAACTACACAAATTGATTCTAATCAACTCAAGTTCCAAATTCCCATTTATTCAAAGCTCAATTCATTAATTCAATTCAGCTCCCAATAACCATTTAAACTTTCATTATGTTCAAAGCTTTAATATTCAATATTTTAAAGTTAAATCTAACAGTTTCATATAGATCTTGATTTAGCTTCATCATTATTATTTAGTCAGGAAATATCCACTTAACAAGTTCAATATCATTTAAATAGCCTTAGATTTCATTTTACAGAATATTTCCTTAAATTTATTTAAACTTAACATATCCATTTAATCCCTTTTACCAAAACCAAGTTATAAAATCATATCTTAAATCCCGAATTCAATAGTTTTAAATCGATTTAATTGAATATAATTCTTAATTAAATACCATTTCCAATTAATTCAACTTTATCTTCTCAACTCTAGCTTATTCAAAATTTTACCAAATCTAATTTGAAATATAAATTTAAACGAATCCTTTAACATATTATATGTATTAAATCAATCTCAATTAGATTAAATATTATTATTAGGTCTATACATAAAATTTTCATTTTTATACACATAATATTCTAAGAATTAGTCTTTATTAAAACTATATTTTTCTTTCCCAAACCATAGAAATTATATTCAAAACATTTATATATGGACCAACGATGTATGTATATAATACACGATTGCACGTAAGAAGAAATGAAGAAAATGTTGAGATGCAATTGAAAACTATTTGTGTACGAGAATTATATTTATACACGATTGCATTAATTGAGGTGAGAGAATATAGGCAAGAAATAAATTTAAATCAATTATACACGATTGCATTGATTTAGGTGAGAGAATATATGCAACAAAGATTTGAGCGAATATTTACAGTGGTATTGATTGCGTGAATTTAGCAAAAGGAAACTGCTAGAAATCTTTGGCAAACATTTTGCACACGTTTAAAATTTATTAGGAAGTAAATGCGTTGAATAAAACGCAAGAAATATTTATAAAATGGGAAGGCGGTGAAATGTATTTAAATGAAACTAGCATTGATTGCTTGGAGAAACGGCAGGAAATAATTCCTGTCAGGAGGAATTTGCACGTGATATTTGATTTAGGAGATAATTGCGTTGGATAGATTAAATAAAGAAACGTACTAATTAATGGTATAGGAACACTAAGGAAATAAAAGAATTTCATTTGAATGGTAAGAAAAATCAAAGATTTTGTTCCTATTAATTGCAAAAGAGTAAATGGAAAAGAAGAGACACTTATACACGTGAATTTCAAACAATCTTGAAACGGATTTTGAACTTCTAAAGAGAAATAAATTTGCTTGAAACTGCTACGTAAATTTTTATTCCTATTATAAAAATGAGGAAAAAGAGAAGCGTAGAAATTTACACGTAACTTATCAAAACTAGATTTAAAAGAAATTAAACGTCTAGAGAAATGATTTCTTTCCCACTTGGAATGCAAGGCTACAGATAAATTTATTATTTAACGTTAAAATAAATATTATTCCCAATTGAAACCATATTAACTTTTAAATCATTAAATTAACATATAAAATAATAACAACTATCTACTTCTTTATAGTAAATAAAAAAAATTGTAAATTCACATAATACAACCTGTTACTTTTATTTCAAAATATCTTTCTTATAATAATTATTATATTTGGAAAACATTTTAAAATAATTTTCTCTTTTAAAAGTTATAAATAAAATATTATTATGTTAACTACCAAATTAGATGTTCATTTTAATACATTCTCTTTCCCTAATGGAAAGATTTCAACAAATACAAATATTAATTTCGTATTAAAATCAAATAAAAATCTAATTCAACTACTTTTTTTATTAATCAAACATTATTTAATAATTTCACATAACTCAACAATCCATTAGTTTCCAATTTTAGTTCGTTTGTTAGAGGTTAACTTATTTGAATTACAACAATACAATTAAACTATTCTTTCCTCTTTAATTTTATTCAATAAATTAATATTTACAATTAACAGTTATTATTAAATTCTTAACATTTGGTGTTTTTAATTCAAATTGTAAATCTCATATAAACTATTATTATTCTCATCATTTTTTTTTCAACCAAATTTTATTCAATATTTTAAAAAAAATTAGAATTTTAAATTGGCCTAGAATTTCGGATCGTTACCCATTACCCTTTTTTTTCCAGATCTAAACTGCATTGCAAAAAATGAAGATGGGAAGAGATTTTGAAACGGTCAAGAAATCAAAGATTTTTATTCCTATTAAATACGGAGATGCAAATGAAAGTGAAAAGTTTTACACGTGAATTAGAGGCAGGGTTTTAATTCTTTTTTTTTAAATGCACGTGCTGATTTGATTTTTAACATCTGAGATATGAAATCAAAGAGTGTGCACAATAGATGCAATAATTAAAACGAAGGTACGTCCAAATTAATTAACAAGTAGCGTAATCTAAATTTATATGTTTTCTTATTTATTCACTATTTATATTTAATTATACGTAATCCAAACATTAAATTTTTATTTCAAAATATTATTATTTAAAATTTCTCAAAAATTCAATTAAATACGTTATTAAAAACAGTTAAAAAATTTATGGGTTGTTGCACTCTCCCCCACTCAAAACTTTTCGTCCCCGAAAAGGAAGGAGGTAGGGGAATAGCAACAAACAGAAAGAAAAAAAATAGATTGAAGTACAAGATAAACAATTAATTTAAAACTATACAAATTTTACTTGAAATATTCATTTAAAAACTTCATTTGAAATTTAATTTTCTTTAATACTTTAATACTTTTCAAAACTCCGTTGAAAACAATTATTTACATTATTACTTATATTTACAAAGAAGCCATTGAAAATATTAAATCCAAAATTTATATAATAAAAAATTCTCAAGATACTTCCAACATTATAGATAAATTAATAATCATTCTCTAAATATGTTATAAATCCTTTATGTAATCGAATTCCTTATAAATTTTCAAAATTTCAAATCCTTTCAAAATTTTAAACTTTTGTTTATAAAAGATATATAATCCTTATCGAAAATATTTTCACTTTTATATATAGAATAAAATCATAGTTATCCAAATAAAAATTTCGGTATGTAAAACAATTTCAAAATACAAACAAAACCCGATTTACAAAGGATGATTCAAGAATGGACTTCAAAAAAAGATAGATATTTAAATTAGAGGAACTCTAATCAATAGAGCCCTGATTCGAAGATAGACTTGACCGAAGATGGGATAATTGAATTACAAAATAGATTATGGATACAAATCACGGGCGACCTTAACCGGGTCAACTGTGATTCCAAAATTAGATCGCTGCAGAATTCTGAGGCAATTCGACATTCGATCGCCAGAGATATAATTCGGAATAACAAGAGAGAGTAGCATCTAAACCGAGGGATACATAAATCTTCGATGAAACAATGCCAATTGTAAAGGAGTTTGACCCCCTTTACAAATCATTCAGTGGAGTCATTGGATACTCCATAATCAAAAGAATGTAAATAGAGAGAGACAAGAATGAATTTTTGAACCACAGGGAACGTTCCAAAGTTCAAAGAAAATCGAGTCAAAAGGAAGAGACTCAACTCGAACGAAAGTGGTTCTGTAAATAAATTTACCATATATGCTAAGTTTTGCCTAGAGCCAAAGCTCTGGTACCAACTGTAACGACCCGCTATTTTGGACCATTGAAATCGACAATAAAACCATACATGTCCGACTTAAATAATTCAAAATACCGAATTGTTAATTAAAATTTGGCAAAACTCAGCATATACTATAAATAAATCAATAACAGAATCACAGACACAGAGTAATATAAAATAATGCAGCGAAATAGATAAATAGTAGCTCATGAAGCTACTATATAAATACCAGAGTTAGAAATAAAATACAATAGAATATCTCAAATACAGTGAAGTCTCCAGTACGAACAGATGACCTCTCCGAACGAATCAACTGAAAGAGCTTAAAGCTGAATCAATAGTTGGATCATCAAACGAAGCTCCAAACTCCAAAGGCAAGTCTCAAATGTTATATCGCTTAGTCTGACCCGAGCGTAAAGCAAAAACACAAAACACTTGAGTCAGGATTAACATTCTCATATCAATAAATCCAACTCAAGTGAAATATCAACTAAAATACAAATAACTTAATGATGTTTGGGATAACCATCCTCTAAGGGTCCATAGAACTATCTACAAGGTAGAAATATACACCACAACACCGTGGTCATTCAATTTTATTTAGACTTCAAAATCAAAACATCATTTCCCTTTCAAATATATCTATTTTCCAAGATAGTGTGTGTATATATATATATGTATATTAAATAATTTATAAAGTAAAGTATTTGAAATTTCCTCAACTACACAAATTGATTCTAATCAACTCAAGTTCCAAATTCCCATTTATTCAAAGCTCAATTCATTAATTCAATTCAGCTCCCAATAACCATTTAAACTTTCATTATGTTCAAAGCTTTAATATTCAATATTTTAAAGTTAAATCTAACAGTTTCATATAGATCTTGATTTAGCTTCATCATTATTATTTAGTCAGGAAATATCCACTTAACAAGTTCAATATCATTTAAATAGCCTTAGATTTCATTTTACAGAATATTTCCTTAAATTTATTTAAACTTAACATATCCATTTAATCCCTTTTACCAAAACCAAGTTATAAAATCATATCTTAAATCCCGAATTCAATAGTTTTAAATCGATTTAATTGAATATAATTCTTAATTAAATACCATTTCCAATTAATTCAACTTTATCTTCTCAACTCTAGCTTATTCAAAATTTTACCAAATCTAATTTGAAATATAAATTTAAACGAATCCTTTAACATATTATATGTATTAAATCAATCTCAATTAGATTAAATATTATTATTAGGTCTATATATAAAATTTTCATTTTTATACACATAATATTCTAAGAATCAGTCTTTATTAAAACTATATTTTTCTTTCCCAATCCATAGAAATTATATTCAAAACATTTATATATGGACCAACGATGTCTGTATATAATTTCCTACGCTATGTTCAAGGGATACAGGTATTTATCATTTCAATCCGAAAGTTAAATATACGGGTAGATATCACTTCGACCCACAATCCCAAATTCAATTTAATTGAAAATCGCTTGGGTTTATCATTTCAACCCATAACGAAATTCTCCTATCCAAAAGTCCGTCCGGGTATGTATCATTTCAACCCATAGTGAATTCTAAACTACAGGGAACTTGCAGAGTGATAACAGATAATACAATAAAATAACAGGCATATATCATCAATAAAAATAAAATATAAACAACAGGATATGGTGTCATATCCCACAGGTGAACAGTCACAGAAAATAACATATGTATAACAATTTAAATGACTACAGCATCATATTCAATTGTCGTTTCAATTGAAATCAAATTTAATAAAATACAAGAACGTTAATCATGAGTGATTTCTCACCTTTCGAGGCTAGAGAAGAACGATAATGAGGTCAGTTATGGATCCCAATACGAAATTTGAAGCAAAGAAAAATTGGCACGAATTTGATGACAAAGCTGATAGAAAGAAATCGAAAAAAAAAATCAATCGGTTTGATATAAACAGAGTATATACTATATGTGTTATTTAAATTTCCTTAAAATCTCAATAAATTAAATTTAAGACGGATATTCAAATAAAATATTCGCATTGTTTGAAACTGATACTAAATTTAAAATACATATTAAAACAAAACATCGTTATTGAAAAATCAATACTTAAATTTAAACACATAAACGTTTTTCCTCTTAAATCAATATTACATTTAAACACACACACAAAACAAAATATAGGCATAATATATATAAAAATCATCACTTATTTAAAACACGCTTTTTAAACTAACATATTTATATATAGTTTACTCAAAATTCAAAGCATATACTGAGAAAGTCAATCTATATATATAGACCATACATTATGAAAGCACTACAGAAAAGAGAAAAAAACAAAACATACTTTATATATATACACTAGAATCGAGATGAAAATTATACATTTAAATTTTTAGTTTTACAACATAAATCACTAATGCTTTTACAACACTCGGCTGCCATACTAATATATGTTATATTCGAACAGGAATAAAAATCTAATTATATTTCAAAATATGTATATTACTAATATTTTATAATAACAAATAAGATATAAGACTAACGTATATATACGTCTCTAAAAATCTTGGCTTAAAATTCACATAAGCATTAAACATAAAAAATACGTAGATATAGTTTTATGCTAAAATATCAATTAAATGGAGACTTTATAATCAATTTGTGAACGCGAGTTGAAATATAAAGATGGATTTGTCAAATATATTGGAAGCAGAGGACAGGGAGGGGAGAAGCAAAGCATGGAAGAAGAAAAATATAAAATAAAAAGATGAAAATGGAGGCCATACCTTCAGAGCTCACGCATGCAAGAAGAAATGAAGAAAATGTTGAGACGCAATTATAAATAATTTGTGTACGAGGCGTATATTTATACACGATTGCATTGATTGAGGTGAGAGAATATAGGCAAGAAATAAATTTAAATCAATTATACATGATTGCATTGATTTAGGTGAGAGAATATAGGCAAGAAAGATTTGAGCGATGTTTTATAGTGGTATTGATTACGTGAATTTAGAAAAAGGAAACTGTAAGAAATCTTTGGCAAACATTTTTACACATTTAAAATTTATGAGGAAGTAAATGCATTGATTAAAACGCAAGAAATATTTATAAAATGGGAAGGTGGTGAAAAGTATTTAAATGAAACTAGTATTGATTGCTTGGAGAAACGACAGGAAATAATTCCTGGCAGAAGGAATTTGCGCGTGACAGTTGATTTAGGAGATAATTGCGTTGGGTAGATTAAATAAAGAAACATACTAATTAATGGTATAGAAAAATTAAGGAAATAAAAGAATTTCATTTGATTGGTGAGGAAAATCAAAGATTTTGTTCCTATTTATTGCAAAGGAGTAAATAGAAAAGAAGAGACACTTATACACGTGAATTTCAAACAATCTTGAAATGGATTTTGAACTTCTAAAGAGAAATAAATTTGCTTGAAACTGCTACGCAAATTTTTATTCCTATTATAAAAATGAGTAAAAAGGGAAGCGTATAAATTTACACGTAATTTATCAAAACTAGATTTAAAAGAAATTGAACGTCTAGATAAATGATTTCTTTCTCACTTGGAATGCAAGACTACAGATAAATTTATTATTTAACGTTAAAATAAATATTATTCCCAATTGAAACCATATTAACTTTTAAATCATTAAATTAACATATATAATAATAACAACTATCTACTTCTTTATAGTAAATAAAAAAAATTGTAAATTCACAGAATACAACCTGTTACTTTTATTTCAAAATATCTTTCTTATAATAATAATTATATTTGGAAAACATTTTGAAATAATTTTCTCTTTTAAAAGTTATAAATAAAATATTATTATGTTAACTACCAAATTAAATGTTCATTTTAATACATTCTCTTTCCCTAATGGAAAGATTTCAACAAATACAAATATTAATTTCGTATTAAAATCAAATAAAAATCTAATTCAACTACTTTTTTTATTAATCAAACATTATTTAATAATTTCACATAACTCAACAATCCATTAGTTTCCAATTTTAGTTCGTTTGTTAGAGGTTAACTTATTTGAATTACAACAATACAATTAAACTATTCTTTCCTCTTTAATTTTATTCAATAAATCAATATTTACAATTAACAGTTATTATTAAATTCTTAACATTTGTTGTTTTTAATTCAAATTGTAAATCTCATATAAACTATTATTATTCCCATTGTTTTTGTTTCTACCAAATTTTATTCAATATTTTTAAAAAAAATAGAATTTTAAATTGGTCTAAAATTTTGGATCGTTACCCATTACCCTTTTTTTTCCAGATCTGAACTGCGTTGCAAAAAATGAAGATGGGAAGAGATTTTGAAACGCTTAAGAAATCAAAGATTTTTATTCCTATTAAATACGGAGACGCAAATGAAAGTGGAAAGTTTTACACGTGAATTGGAGGCAGGGTTTTAATTCTTTTTTTTTAAATGCACATGCTGATTTGATTTTTAACAGCTAAGATATGAATTCAAACAGTGCGCACAATAGATGCAATAATTAAAACGAACGTACGACCAAATTAATTAACAAGTAACGTAATTTAAATTTATATGTTTTCTTATTTATTCACTGCTTATATTTAATTATACGTAATCCAAACATTGAATTTTTATTTCAAAATATTATTATTTAAAATTTCTCAAAAATTCAATTAAATACGTTATTAAAAACAACTAAAAATTTATGGGTTGTTACAAATAAATTTCGTAATATACGTGACAATAAATTTCATAAGATACATGATGATAAATTTCATAATACATGTGACAATTAATTTCATAACATATGTGACAATAAATTACATAATATATATCACATTGACATAACATGCATAATATATAAATTTACATAACATGCACAATATATAAATTAACATAACATATAAAACATACAAATTAACATAACATGTAGAACATACAAATTAACATAACATGGATAACATACAAATTAACATAACATAAGTATCATACAAATTAACATAACATGAATAACATACAAATTAACATAACATAAGTAACATATAAATTAACAAACAAAACATGTATAATATATTCCTAACTAAAGCAACAATTCACATGTCATTTCATATGATTCCATTTACTTATACATAAGAATATTAATCGTGAGTTACGTGCTCACCTTTCATGGTAAATGAAGGTGATAAACACAACACAATGGAGATGGAGACTAAAGCAACAAAGACCATTCCAAAGCTATCCGAACTTGAATACGACAATCACCAAATACTTTTTTTCTTCTCTTTTTTTATGAAAGGAGGGCTCGGCCTAGGGCTTTGGCTCGACCTAAGGCTTGACCAAGGGCTAGGTGGTCGGGTTTGGGTGCGGCAATTGGTGCTAGGGTGGCTTTGGGTGCAGCAAGGCTAGGGGAGGGGAAGGAAAAGGAAGGAAAAGAGGAGAGAAAGGAGGGAAAAGGAGGGGGAGAGGAGAAGAAGCAAGGTGGAGGCAGAGGAGAATGGAAGGAAGAGGAAGATGGATTGGAGATTGGAAATTTTTATTGGTTTTGTTTTAGGGATTTAGGAAGAGGAGAGGAGGAAGAAGGACATACAAAATTTCTAAAAGAAGAAATGAGAATGAAAGTTTCTGTACATACTTTTCTTTTGAGTACGTTACTATATAGATGAAAGGAAGTCTGTTAAGGATTTGAGAAGTTAGTTGAAGCCTAAGAGTCAAAAGAAGCCTAAAAGACCATATATCATCCAAATACACAAGATATACTATGCAAATCCTATAGAAAATACACATGAAAATATACAGATAATTTATGCAAGTTTTTGACAGTAAATTGAAAATTTAAAGCAATTGGAATCCGATTTTGACGAAACGAAAGTGGAGTGGAAATCAGAATTCAGTCTGGTATCATATAAAATGAATAAAATTCAAAATTTCAAATTAATTTTTTTCAACAAAAAGTCAAACTTTGACTAAATTTACCAAAATTTGAATTTTTAGAAAATTTTCTATTTTATTGAATTTGGAAAAATATATTACTCAATATTAAAAAAATTGTTATTTAAATTCAAATTTATTCAAAATTTTAAATATTTAATTCAAAAATTCAAACAAATTTCCTATAAAATTTGACTGAATTTACGGGTCGTTACACTCTTCTCCACTCAAAACTTTTCATCCCCGAAAAGGAACGAGAAAAGGGAATAGAAACAAGCAGATAAGATAAGATAGAGTCGAAATGCATAGTACAAGATACAAACAATTAATTAAAAAACATTTAAATTTCATTTTCGAATGTTAACATTATACATTTTCATACTTATTAACATCATTTATCATTATTATTCTAATTAACTCCCTTTCAATTTAGTTTATGCTCTATTCAATTGTTTCTATTGCTTTACATTCATTTCGTTTACACTCGATATATTCAATTTAAATTTACGACTAAGTTCCCCTTTTTTCTCTTAAATCAAAATCCAATTAACTAATTTCATAAATTCACTTCATTAGCTTACTTCATTTATTCATTTCCAAGAACTCTACTTAAGTTAAATTTTTACTTCATAACTTGACTTTAAACTTTCTATTCTTACCATTCATATTCAACCAATTTTAAATTTTGTTTTACTTATATTTAACAGATCTGTAAGTTCTAAACTTTAACTTCTACGCTTTCAAACATTTAAATCATAATATTCATATTCCATTTTTGTATTGACATTACAAATTTTAAATCACAATTACTTTCATTCTTACTTTAGTTAAGATATATTTCATTTAGCATCACAAATTCAGGTTTCGTTTTTGCTTAGCCAAAATGTTTAACCATTTTAGATTTGGTTTTAAGTTCTATTTCTCTTAAATTTCAAGTTTTACATCTCTTACATCTATACCTAAGTTTCTTTACAACTTAATTTAAAATTTCATTTTCAAATTTTATTTAAAACTCTTGTTCTTTTATACAGCTTTATACAAGTTTGCTAAGCTACACTTATATAAACATTCCTTACAATTCTAATCACTTATTTTCCTATTTAATTTACAACAGTTACAAGATATGGTTTATAATTTAGTTTACTTCTTAAGTTCGCATTCAGCTACTTAAAAGAATTCCTCTCTTAATCATTAACTAAATGTATATCCTTTTATTATAACACTTAATTTACACTTAGATTATAATATTTACACAATTTTATTCAAGTTTAATTATTTAGAAAGTTACAAATTTTTATTTAAAGACATTCTTGTAATTTTGCTTTCTCATAAATCCAATTGACTTTCATTCAATTATTGAAATTGATTTTATTTAACTTTACCTTCCATGCAATTCATCATTCATTCAATTGGTTAACATTCACTTCATTTTTATATTTAAATTCATTTCGTTTCAAATCAAATTTATTTCATTTAACTCGTTTTGTTAATTATTTTATTAACGCTTCTTAAGTTTGATTTTTAATTCATTACACTACTAAACAACATTCCAACTATATCTGATATATAAATTTTCTTTATTAGTTCATTCAATTAATTCATTTTATTAACTTATTTCATTAATTCAATTTATTTCACTATGCTTAAGTTAAAATCATTCTCATTGTTCAATTATTAATTCCATTTCAATTAAAATTGAATTTCTCTTTTATAACTCAAGTTCTTTATTCATTCACTTAAATAATGTCTTTCTTTACTATTAAAATTATCCATTAAACATTTCATTAATATTTACTTTCAATTTCAATTAAGATTATTTCATTTAAATTTTTCACCTGAGGTCATTTGTCATTTACTTAAATAATATTCTTCTTTTTAGTATTAAGTTTATTTATAAATCAATTCATACATATTAACATGTGATACACTTAAATTTATATTTATAAACATTTCCTCGATGTCAATAAATGATAATACTTGAACATTATCACCTTAGACAAACTACACATCAAAATTAAAGATATAAATTTTCAAAAATAATACTTTTATATACACAATATAATCTGAATTAACAAAATAAAAAACACAATATAAAACAATTTTTGTAACACTAACAAATGCGCTCTCTCACAGGATGATTCAATAATGGATTTTAGAACAAGGATAGAGATTCCAATTTTTAAAGGAATCATAGTCAAAGAGAAATCTAACTAAGAAGATAGGCTCGAGAGGAAGGATGATTCAGTAATTGATTCTACTCATTCAAGGGTATTACTACCCTATCTCTAATGAGCTTTTACCCCATAGACTAAGGTTTGCCGAAACCAAAGCTATGATACCAACTGTAATGGCCCACTATTTTGAACTATTCAAATCGACAATAATCCACACATGTCAGACATGAATTGCTCAAGATAATAGATTGTTATATAAATTTAGGGTAAATTAGAAATAATAACAGGATTACATACACAGAATATTACAACAATAAGTAGTGGAATAAACAAACATAGTAGTTCATGAAGCTACTACAACATCAGAGTCTAAAGCAAATACAACAAAAATCCCAAATACATAGAAGTTTACTAATACATAAGCAAATGACAAAGTTTGAAATAGAAATAATTGAAATAACTGAATAGGAAATAGCTAAGCAGATATGTAGATAAATCTCCAACTAGACTCCAGCTCCAAAGATGAATCTCGGATGCTGTGACTCTCAAGCTAACCCGAGCATAAAGCAAAAACAAAATATTCGAGTCAGGATTAACATCATTATGCAAGTAAATAAACTTAAGTGAAATGTTCAAGTGAAATGCAATAGTAACTCAAAGGATGCTTAGGATTCTCATCCTTTAAGGTCTGTTAAACTGTCTACATATAGAATAGAATGCGATACAAAAATAATGTCTATCATAAAGTGAAGTATTAAAGTAGCGTTAAGGCGTTACCCATATCCCCCTTAACACATTTTATAAATATATCGTAATCTATAAAGATACTGTAAGCTCCACCAAACCGGTGGTTTACTTAGTTAGCACTTCATAGGTACGGTACAAACCAAAGTCATAGTGGGCTCGATCAGGATAAATATGACAAGGCAAGCGGTATTGTCCAAGGTAGGATACTACCATTTTGCGGATCTAGACTGGTGGAAATGCATAGTAGCTACTGCCGCCTACCTCGAGACACACTTCCATAACCAAAGGTGCACCCAATCAAATCACAAGGTAATAGATATGGTTTCGAAGGGACATGCTCGATAGAGGAAGTGACCCCACTTGACCCGGTGTGGCTCATGTTTTAGTTATTTTAATTATGACTCGAAAGTCAAGTCTATCCATCATCGTTCTCTTACTTCATTCTAGTAGCGTTCACCAAACCATCCTATTTCATTCTAAATTCTCCACCACGTACATAGTTATTAAAGTGGTTTTCGGTATAGGCAGAGAGTATGACAATATCCGATCCCGGTTCCTTAACAATCAAATGCTTATTTCACACCGTGGTCCATTTATAGAAAATTTAAATAATAAATGTCTTAAGTTACAATTTAAATCAATTACTAAAATATC
Organism: Allium cepa; assembly: GCA_030765085.1. NCBI lineage: Eukaryota > Viridiplantae > Streptophyta > Magnoliopsida > Asparagales > Amaryllidaceae > Allium > Allium cepa. The sequence goes on from CM060942.1 coordinate 624,567,424, forward strand.
TAACTTCAATTATATTTTAGCTCTGAAACATTTAACTTACAAATTCTATCACATTAAATTATAGACATTTCAAAATCATATCTTTGGAAAATCCATAACCAAACAGACTAAATAACCCTATTTGATTTTAATTCATTTAATTAGATTAAATTTACAATTTAACCTTAATTTCTCTTTCCTTATTTTTATTTATTAAGGTTGTCATAAAATCAATCAAATTAATTATATAAAATTAAATTTTAAGCAAATCCTTTAAAACTATATTAATTATTTTATAAATTATATTTTTAAAATATTTTATTTTATATTTCACTAATTAAATTTTAAATTATATATTTAAAAAAATTAAATTAGACTAAAAGTCAAAATTTGACAATTTACTTTTAAAAACCCTAACTTATAAATTAACTCTAAAACATATAATTTAAATTTATATTTTATTTCGTTTTCAAAAATATTATTTTAAATAAATCTTTTTAGTTAAATTTTAAAAATCAATTTATTAACCCAAAACATATTTTTAAAATTTAGAAAACACTTTAAACTAGACTAACGGTGTCCGTACATAGTTTTCAACCCTATGGTCAAGTGATTAGGGTATGTATCATTTCAACCCAAAATTATAAATTTTCCGGGTGTGTGTGTGTGTGTCATTTCTACCCGTATCCTAAATTTATAGTTCAAATAAAATCGATTGAATCAATCATTTCAACCCATAACGATTGTTCCTAATCTATAAGATCATTCAGGTATATGTCATTTCAACCCACATTAATTTCCTAACTAACATACAGAGGGAACTTGCAATGTGATTGCATAAATAAATAAATAACATAACACATCACTTGCATACATATCATAACATATATCATGTGATATATCATAACATGTATCATAGCATAACACATATATGACTAACATATCATATAACATAACATATATATTACTAACATTTTCATTGCGTAATATATATGTGACTAACATTTTATATAACATAACATATATGTGACTAGCATTAATATCACATATGCGATAGTAAATTAATATAACATATGCCACAATAAATTTCATAATATATGCGAGAATTAATTCCGTAACTTATGTGACAATAAATTACATAACATATGTGAAAATTAATTACATATGTGACAATTAATTTGATAACATATGTGACAATTAATTACATAATGCACGATAATAAATTTCATAACGCACGTGACAATAAATTACATAACATGTATAACATTTAAATTTCATAATATATGTGACAATAAATTAACAAACATATGTGACAATAAATTACACAACATATGTGACAATAAATTACACAACATATGTGACAATTAATTTCATAACGCATGTGACAGTAAATTACATAACATGTATAACATTTAAATTCACAATTTATATGACAATAAATTAGCAAACATAACTGACATATAAATTTCATAATATATGTGATAATGAATTTCGTAACATACGTGACAATAAATTTCATAATATATGTGACAATTAATTTCATAACATATGTGACAATAAATTACATAACATATATCATATTAACATATAATGCACAACATATAAATTAACATAACATGCATAATATATAAATTAACATAAAATATAAAGCATATAAATTAACATAACATGTAAAACATACAAATTAACATAAAATGAATAACATACAAATTACCATAACATAAGTAACAACAAATTAACATAACATGAATAACATACAAATTAACATAACATAAGTAACATATAAATTAACAAACAAACAGGTATAATATATTCCTAACTAAAGCAACAATTCACGTGTCATTTCATATAATTCCATTTACTTATAAATAAGAATATTAATCGTGAGTGACATGCTCACCTTTCATGGCAAATGAAGGTAATAAACGCAACACAATGGAGATGGAGACTAAAGCAATAAAGACCAATCCAAAGCATCCGAACTTGAATACGACAATCACCAAATACTTTTTTTTTCTTTCTCCCTTTTTTTTATGAAAGGAGGGTTCGGCTTAGGGCTTGACCAAGTGCTAGGTGGACGGGTTTGGGTGCAGCAAGGCGTGCAGGCCTTGGGTGCGGCAAAGCAAGAGGAGGGGAAGGCTGGCATAAGGGGAAGGAAAAGGAACGAAAGGAGGAGAGAAAGGCGGGAAAAAGAAAGGGGAAAAGGAAGGGGAGAGGAGGAGAAGCAAGGTGGAGGCAAAGGAGAAAGGAAGGAAGAGGAAGATGGATTGGAGATTGGAAATTTTTATCGATTTTGTTTTAGGGATTTTGGAAGAGGAGAGGAGGAAGAAGGAGATATAGAAGTTTCAAAAAGAAGAAAGGAGAAAGAAATTTTTTGTGTGTACTTTTCTTTTGAGTACGTGACTATACAGATAAAAGGAAGTTTGTTAGGGATTTAGGGAGCCAGTTGAATCCCAATAGTCAAAAGGAGTCCAAAAGACCATATACCATCCAAATATACAAAATATACTATGCAAATAATATAGGAAATACACATGAAAATATACAGATAATTTATGCAATTTTTTGACAGTAAATTGAAAATTTAAAGCAATTGGAATCCGATTTTGACAAAACGAAAAGTGGTGTGGATCAGAATTCAGTCTAGTATCATACAAAAAGAATAAAATCCAAAATTTCAAATTTAAATTTTTCAATCAAAAGTCAAAGTTTGACTAAATTGACCAAAATTTGAATTTTTAGAAAGTTTTCTATTTTATTGAATTTGAAGAAATATATTACTCATATTACAAAAAATTTGTTATTTAAATTCAAATTTATTTAAATTCAAATTTATTTAAATTCAAATTTATTTAAATTCTAAAATATTTAATTCAAAATTTCAAATAAATTTTCTTTAAAATTCGACCGAATTTACGAGTCGTTACATTTGCTACATAAGATCACTTGATATTATTCTTAATGACATTCTTTTTGAAAATACTTTTCGAGTAAACTTATTAATTGTGACGACCGCCCATGACTCCTGCACCAAACAAGGAAATAGTGCGTTGTAAAGTGTGCCAGGCCGCCATGGACGATCATCAAGGTAAGGTAAACACAGAATAGTCTATCGTATTACTCACAGCGCTTGAATAAAATACAATAGAAAAGTATACATAGTGAAGCTCCATAGAACCGAATCTCATCATATAAACTCATAATAGTTTAGTACAACAATCTGAAAAGTCAATACAGCAAGCCTCACTACATATCACTCAGAGAATCATACAAACAGTGGAATATCCAGTACATATAGTAAGAAAAAAACAATATGCAAAAGCCTCCAGCTCGTCTTCGTCATCAACAGCGTTGGTCACTAGGAACAGCACCTGTCACCTGCTACCTAGTCTGTCCATCCCAAAACGGATGAACAGCCCAAGGTAATAAGATTTGAACATAAAACCTTGAGTCAGACAAAAGTCTTAGTGAGCGGTAAATCAACTATCAAACATACTGAAAGAGCATAAAGGGTAAAAAGGAATAGGAACCCAACCATCCCACTCCACCTCTTTCTACAGTGATAGCCCCCAGACCCACTAAGCAGAAATAAACATAGCACAACAGACATTTAAAATAAAACAATTATCACTCGAGTCAAGGTCGATGTTTTCCAAGCACAAACCCCCAAGGCCTAAACCAAGATCAGATAAGCACCCACAAAATATTGCTCTTGAGACCGAGTGACGATACAACCAAAGCATACAAACATCCATGACTCTGGCTATCACTATTATCATTGCCTCAATAGCATCGTTAATTGAATGACCGGCTCATTCTTTCATCCGTCCGTCAAGAGCTAATGGTAACCCCGGTTCTAGACAGAACTCCGCACGTCGTCGTGACCCGTGCCTAGGACTATCGAATATGCCCAGAGTACTAGACCATTAACTATTAGTCTTGGGACTATCGAATCTACCCAGCGTACTCTTGCTTTGAGTCTGCTAGAACCTTCAATAACGATGAAATCTCAGCCTTCTAGTCATCCTCCTCGACGACTATTCACATACTAGCTCAAGTGCCTCTCGAGCCAACCATTATCAACTAACTTGAACCATATCACCGAGTTATCAACCGGCTTGGGATGATCCCATCTGGATTAAACCAAGGCTATCTCATATCATGCTTTGCTTCATCGCATCATAGCAAAGTCCCATCTCAACATCATCATCAAATCTATCCATATGAGTTTTATCATCCGCTTCATATGCCACGAGCAGCTTTCCTTATTCAAGAGACTTTCCACTTAGCTTTTGAATCATCTTCGACCAACTTGTCCAAATTCAAATCATCAATAAACTAACTTCTAACAATCAATCAAATCAATCATTAATCCAAGTAATCAATCATTCAAACAAGATCTAAATAACAATAATGGAAATTTCGTAAATAAAGAGTTCAAATCTAACAAGCATGAAATCTAAGTAATATCTTGATGAATGAACTAGCAAAGGTTAACATGTAGTAAAGTGGATATCAAAACTTTATGAACAATGGATCTACATGCAGACTTAAGGAAAATGCATGAAATCACTATCTTTAACACACAAACAAGCCACCGATCCAATATACTCCTTTGGGTATGTGTGAGAGATAACCACCACTCACCGAATCACCTAAACACCTCAAAAGCAACTAACTCCAGATCTGGACAGCAAAGGATCTAGCTTGATCCGACAAGATTTCCCTTCAAACGATGAAGTCTCTCTTTGAAGAATGTAGATCTTCAATTTTGGCTCTTGGATCTTCGATTTAGATGGATGGAAGCACAAGATTAGAGAAGAGAAAAGAAGTGAAGAAGTGTTGTAGTCGAGCTCTCAAAATAGCAGCACTTCGTCGCTTCAAAATCCAGATCCCAAAAAGTGAGATAAGGCCGTATATTTATAGGCCGAATCCCTGAGTCGTTCGTCCCCCCTAAGTCGGTCACGACTTAAAAATCTCCAACCTACGACTTATGACTCAAGCCTCTACATGACCTAACTACACACACGGCTTAGCGACCTACGACTTAACACACACGGTCTAACACTTAGGCACGACCTAAGACTCAACAAGATACGGCTTAGCAACCTAACACACTGCCGCATTTCTACCTAAGTCCTAAGTCGTTTGGACGACTTAACAACCTACCGACTCAACACAGGAGACGACTCAACGACTCAACACATGAGACGACTCAACGACTCAACCTATTGCCTTAAGTCGCTCGAACGATCTAACTATAACACGGCATAGCCGACCTAACCTTAACTCGTTCACGACCTAATCCAACACACGACCTAAGCCTCAACACGAGAATCCCTTAAGTCGCTTACCAACTTAAGCCGTTAACCCTTAAGTCGTTAGTTCCCTTAGGTCGGCCAAACCCCTAAGTCGCTCACTCATATAGGTCGGTCACCCCTATAAGTCGGTCTCATTCCTTAAGTCGGTCAAATCTCTTAAGTCGGCAACCACTACCACTAACTCCTCTGAGTCGTCTAATCTCTTAAGTCGCTCTACCGACTTATGCTACAACACGACCCAACCCTGGACGACTCATCTTTGGACGACTTAAGCTCCAAACAACTTAAATTCTAAACGACTTAACAACACTAACAACCTAATGACAACAGTTCTACGATTCTTCGATCCGTAAAAATATGGGTCGTTACATTCTCTCCCCCTTAGGAATTACGCCCCCGAAATCCCAAACAAACAAGAGCAACCAAAACTATTCTGCATGCCTACCATCCATAGAAATCAACAAACCATGCATCCAATTACTAGCCTAGCATGTAGAATTCTAAGACTAGAACAAGTTACAAATTCATGAGATGTCACGACACCTTAGGGCCATACCTCGAAGAGTTTAGGATGAGCTGCCTTCATCCTCTCTTCCTCTTTCCATGTACAGTCGTTAACATCATCGCTCCATTGTACCTTGAGCAACCTGACAACCTTCCTCCTAAGCTGTTTCGTGTCAGTTACCACAACACGGAGCGACTTACGAGGTCTTTTAACTACTAGATCAACCTCCAAATCTTCATAGCTATCAGCAGAAACCACTGTACTTGGGTCATGCACATACTTCCGTAGATACGATACGTGAAAAACATTGTGCACACCCGACATCTTTTCCGGTAGCTCCAATTTATAAGCGAGCTTTCCAATTCGCTCGATGATCGGGAATGGTCCAACAAATCTTGGAGTCAGTTTTCCTTTCTTCCCAAATCGAATAACATTCTTCAGTGGAGAAATCTTCACAAAAACCCTATCGCCTACGCCGAATTCCAAATCCTTACAACGCTTATCGGCATAGCTTTTCTGACGGTCTTGGGCTACCTTCATTCGTCGTCGAATGATCTCTATGCAATTCGAAGTCTGTCGAATCATTTCTGGCCCAAGTATTAACTTTTCTCCTGTTTCCAACCAACATGTCGAAGAGTTACACGGTCTTCCATACAATGCCTCATATGGTGCCATACCAATACTCGACTGGTAACTGTTATCGTATGAAAATTCCGCCAAATGAAGATAATCTTCCCATGATCCTCCGAAGTCCAAAACACATGCTCTGAGGAGATGTTCCAAAACTCGGTTGACTCTCTCTGTCTGACCATCTGTTTGGGGATGATAAGATGTACTCAAACACAACTTGGTTCCCAAAACCTCCTGGAAGCGCTTCCAAAATCCACTAGTGAACAATGTGTCTCGATCACTCACTATACTCTTCGGAATACCATGGAATCGAACTATCCACTTAACATATAGCTCAGCCAATTTCGACGCAGTCCTGGTTGATCGATCAGGAATAAATCTAGCACTCTTAGTCAAACGGTCTACGATGACCCAAATCCCTTCATTTCCTGCTCTGGTTCTAGGTAACCCATCGATAAAATCCATCGATATTTGCTCCCACTTTCATGTAGGAACTTCTAATGGCTGAAGCAATCCACTGGGCTTCTTCTGCTCGGGTTTTACCAACTGGCAGTTCATGCATTTGGAAATAAAATTTCCAACATCCTTCTTCATACCTTCCCAGTAATAGGTTCTTTTCATATCCCGATACATCTTATTTCCACCTGGATGAATTGTCAACTTCGAGTGATGACCCTCCTTCAGAACTTCATTTCTCAATTCATCTATATCGGGAACAACTAGTCGTCCTTGCTTCCGAAGCCAACCCTCTCGATCGACCTCGAATCCTTTATCCTTCCCTGGGTCCAACCCCGATTCCAAATCACGGATAATCTTGACAAGCTTATCGTCTCGCTTTTGGCTTTCGCCAATTATTTCCACAAGAGTAGGTCTTATCGATAAGTTTGCCAACATCTCAGATTCCAATTCACTTCTAGGCCTGAAGTCAAATCCAGCCAAATACTCAAGGCTCTTCCATTCTGAAAACATGGCTCCCAATTCTGCAATTCTTCGACTTAATGCATCTTCCACTGCGTTACCTTTTCCTGGAGTATAGGCTATACCAAAATCATATGATGCTAAAAACTCTAGTCATCGTTGCTGTCGAAGATTCAAATCCTTTTGGGAGAAAAGATACTTTAATGACTTATGATCTGTGAACAACTCAAATCGAACTCCCAATAGGTAATGTCTCCACATCTTCAGAGTAAATATAATCGCCGCTAACTCCAAATCATGAGTCGGATAATTCCTTTCATGCGGCTTCAGTTGTCGACTTGCATACGCAACAACTTTGTCCTTCTACATTAGCACTGCTCCAAGTCCAGTACCACATGCATCGGTGTAAACCACCATCTCATCATTTCCACTTGGAATAGGCAAAACAAGAGCACTTGTCAGTCGCTCTTTCAAGATTCCAAAAGCTTGTTCACACTTAGCATCCCATCTGAACACTTGGTTCTTTTTCGTCAATCCTGTTAATGGTGCAGCTATCTTGGAAAAGTCTTTAATAAACCGACGATAATATCCTGCTAATCCAAGAAAACTTCTCACATCAAATGCATTCTTACGTCTAACCCAATCCTGGATCGCTGCCACCTTGGCGGGATCAACCGCTACTCCATTTCCAGAGATAATATGACCTAAGAACCTCACTTCGCTCTTTCAGAAGTGACACTTCGAAAACTTAGCCCTCAGCTGCTGTTTCCGCAAGATTTCCAAAACAATCCGCAAGTGCGTCTTGTGCTCTTCTTCAGTTCTGGAATAAATCAAAATATCATCCACGAACACAAGTACGAACTTGTTCAAATGATCCCTGAACACCCTATTCATAAGATCGACAAAATATGCTGGTGCATTGGTCAATCCAAACGGCATTACCAGCCATTCATAGAAACCGGATGGTGTCCTGAAAGCAGTCTTCGGCACACTATCCTTTGCCACTCTTAATTGGTGAAATCCCGTTGCCAAATCCATCTAAGAAAACACCTTAGCTTCGTGAAGCTGATCAAACAAGTCATCTATTCTCAGCAATGGATACTTGTTTTTCTTAGTCACTTTATTCAGCTCACGGTAATCCACACACAACCTCAACGATCCATCCGCTTTGGTTGCAAACACAACTGGTGCACCCCATTCGGACATACTACGCCGAATGAATCCTTTCTGTAAAAGGTCATCAACTTGCACCTTCAACTCTTGCTATTCCCTAGGCGCCATTCGCCTAAGAGGCATCACAACAGGTCTGGCTCCTTCAACTAGATCGATACGAAACTCGATCTCCCTATGCGGCGGTAACCCTTTGACCTCGTCAAGAAATTCTCAAATCCATTCACAATAGGCACCGATGACAGTCCATCCCGTGGAACAACCAGCGAATACATGAAGCTCATGAAGACGCCTTCTTCATGCTTACATCGTATCACAACTTTTTGCCCCTCCACATTCTCGACTGTCACCTCTAGCCTCTTACAATCAACCCATGCCGCATACTTCCTAAGCCAATCCATACCCAAAATAATTCCGAACCTCGCAAAGTTCAGAACAAAACAATCACAAACAAAAGAGCAATCATGACTCGATACAACCAGACCATGGCATATCATACACAAACAAGACGAACTCCCAACTGGATTAGTTACAACCAATGGTCTATCAACAATATCCGGTTCCAAATCCAACCGGCCTACAAGTTCATTACAAACAAAGGAGTGCGACGCCCCAGTATCAAATAACACTCTAACTGGAACACCACAAATGGAAAGAGTACCTTGTACCACCACACTCTTTCCTCTCTCTTCCGCCATAGGAGCTTTTGAAGATGATGGCACAGCTCCCAAAGCATAAGCTTGCACAATCTACTTGTCCTTCCTCGGTTCTGGACAATTCCTCCTGAGATGCCCCAATTTGTCACAGTTGTGGCACTTCACCGGCACTCTCTGATTCTTACAATCTCTGGAGAGATGACCCTTCAGCTGACAGTTGTAGCAGGTCACTTCACCTTTCGGCTTCTTTTGGCCATCATTATCCTTCTGTTGCTGCTGCTTTCTCTTCTTGTTTCCACCCTGCTGTGGTTTAGATTCCTCCTTAGTCACAGCAACAACAGATCCTTCCTTAGGAAACAAATTCTCATGCCTGAGAGCTTTCTCCACAAGCTTCTCAAATGGATCGTCCAGATGATCCACCAACTCTCTCCCAAGATAAGTGTCCAAACCTGTCACAAACTTCTCGTTCTTCTGATATGGGGATTCAATATACGACCTAGCATACTTGGACAAGGCTTCAAACTCTGAAACATACTCAAGAACTGGTCTTCCACCTTGCTTGAGTTCCATAAATTTCTTAAACAGAATAGATTTCTGAGCTGTAGAAATGAACTTAGCTTCAAATCTAGCTTGGAATTGCACCCAAGTGATCTCTTCCTCCGGAGTATCAATGGTGATAGAATTCCACCAATCAGAATTTCTTCCTTGAAGCTGTCTTGATGCAAGCTTCCTTTTGGTTGCATCCTCGATTCCCAAATCACCCAAGATCCTTCTACAAGCATCTATCCATCTCTGGACTTCAATGGTTGATTCTGTCCCCAAGAAAACCTTTCCTCCAAGAGCAGTATAGTCTTTGCACAACTTAGCAAAATCCACTGGTTTTGGGGCTTGAACCTGAGCTCCAACATCTACTGTTGGCCCTGGAGCTGGTATTCTTCTCATGATCGAAGTCATCATAGCCTCGAACATAGAAGCATAATCAGCAGCCCCCTCAGCAGCACGGCCTTCCCTAGCAGCTGGTCTCCCTCTTCGACTCATTCCTAATATTTATAAGAAAATGATTAATATACCCTGAGAAGCAACTGCATAAGGAGTTCAAATCCTTCTAAGCCACTATATTATATATATATAGTAATCATCCATCAAAATACAGTTACGTCTCTCATACGCAGTTACGTCAGCGAGCGTTGGCTAAAATCGATTAACCAAAGATCTGATACCAAATGTGACGACCGCCCATGACTCCTGCACCAAACAAGGAAATAGTGCGCTGTAAAGTGTGCCAGGCCGCCATGGACGATCATCAAGGTAAGGTAAACACAGAATAGTCTATCGTATTACTTACAGCGCTTGAATAAAATACAATAGAAAAGTATACATAGTTAAGCTCCATAGAATCGAATCTCATCATATAAACTCATAATAGTTTAGTACAACAATCTGAAAAGTCAATACAGCAAGCCTCACTACATATCACTCAGAGAATCATACAAACAGCGGAATATCCAGTACATATAGTAAGAAAGAAAATAATATGCAAAAGCCTCCAGCTCGTCTTCGTCATCAACAGCGTTGGTCACTAGGAAAAGCACCTGTTACCTGCTACCTAGTCTGTCCATCCCAAAACGGATGAACAGCCCAAGGTAATAAGAGTTGAACATAAAACCTTGAGTCATACAAAAGTCTTAGTGAGCGGTAAATCAACTATCAAACATACCAAAAGAGCATAAAGGGTAAAAAAGAATAGGAACCCAACCATCCCACTCCACCTCTTTCTACAGTGATAGCCCCCAGACCCACTAAGCAGAAATAAACAAAGCAAAGCAGACATTTAAAATTAAACAACTATCACTCGAGTCAAGGTCGATGTTTTCCAAGCACAAACCCCCAAGGCCTAAACCAAGATCAGATAAGCACCCACAAAACATCGCTCTTGAGCCCGAGTGACGATACAACCAAAGCATCCAAACATCCATGAATCTGGCTATCTCTGTTATCATTGCCTCAATATCACCGTTAATTGAATGACCGGCTCATTCTTTCATCCGTCCGTCAAGGGCTAATGGTAACCCCGGTTCTAGACAGAACTCCGCACGTCGTCATGACCCGTGCCTAGGACTATCGAATCTGCCCAGAGTACTAGACCATTAACTATTAGTCTTGGGACTATCGAATCTGCCCAGCGTACTCTTGCTTTGAGTCTGCTACATACTTCAATAACGATGAAATCTCAGCCTTCTAGTCATCCTCCTCGACGACTATTCTCATACTAGCTCAAGCGCCTCTCGAGCCAACCATTATCAACTAACTCGAACCATATCACCGAGTTATCAACCGACTGGGGATGATCCCGTCTGGATTAAACCAAGGCTATCTCATATCATGCTTTGCTTCATCGCATCATAGCAAAGTCCCATCTCAACATCATCATCAAATCTATCCATATGAGCTTTATCATCCGCTTCATATGCCACGAGCAGCTTTCCTTATTCAAGAGCCTTTCCACTTAGCTTTTGAATCATCTTCGACCAACTTGTCCAAATTCAAATCATCAATCAACTAACTTCTAACAATCAATCAAATCAATCATTAATCCAAGTAATCAATCATTCAAACAAGATCTAAATAACAATAATGGAAATTTCGTAAATAAAGAGTTCAAATCTAACAAGCATGAAATCTAAGTAATATCTTGATGAATGAACTAGCTTAGGTTAACATGTAGTAAAGTGGATATCAAAACTTTATGAACGATGGATCTACATGCAGACTTAAGGAAAATGCATGAAATCACTATCTTTAACACACAAACAAGCCACTGATCCAATATACTCCTTTGGGTCCGTGTGAGAGATAACCACCACTCACCGAATCACCTAAACACCTCAAAAGCAACTCACTCCAGATCTGGACAGCAAAGGATCTAGCTTGATCCGACAAGATTTCCCTTCAAACGATGAAGTCTCTCTTTGAAGAATGTAGATCTTCAATTTTGGCTCTTGGATCTTCGATTTAGATGGATGGAAGCACGAGATTAGAGAAGAGAAAAGAAGTGAAGAAGTTTTGTAGTCGAGCTCTCAAAATAGCAGCACTCCGTCGCTTCAAAATCCGGATCCCAAAAAGTGAGATAAGGCCGTATATTTATAGGCCGAATCCTTGAGTCGTTCGTCCCCCCTAAGTCGGTCACGACTTAACAATCCCCGACCTACGACTTACGACTCAAGCCTCTACATGACCTAACTACACACACGGCTTAGCGACCTACGACTTAACACACACGGTCTAACACTTAGGCACGACCTAAGACTCAACAGGATACGGCTTAGCAACCTAACACACTGCCGCATTTCTACCTAAGTCCTAAGTCGTTTGGACGACTTAACAACCTACCGACTCAACACAGGAGACGACTCAACGACTCAACACAGGAGACGACTCGACGACTCAACCTATTGCCTTAAGTCGCTCGAACGACCTAACTATAACACGGCATAGCCGACCTAACCTTAACTCGTTCACGACCTAATCCAACACACAACCTAAGCCTCAACACGAGAATCCCTTAAGTCGCTTACCAACTTAAGCCGTTAACCCTTAACTCGTTAGTTCCCTTAGGTCGGCCAAACCCCTAAGTCGCTCACTCCTATAGGTCGGTCACCCCTATAAGTCGGTCTCATTCCTTAAGTCGGTCAAATCTCTTAAGTCGACAACCACTACCACTAACTCCTCTAAGTCTTCTAATCTCTTAAGTCGCTCTACCGACTTATGCTATAACACGACCCAACCCTGGACGACTCATCTCTGGACAACTTAAGCTCTAAACAACTTAAATTCTAAACGAATTAACAACACTAAAAACCTAATGACAACAGTTCTACGATTCTTCGATCCGTAAAAATACGGGTCGTTACATTAATCTTAGCCAAAATTGTTGCCATTATCAAATTACAACATACTAGGCTCTACAAACAAAATGGCAGGCACTTTTTGAAGAATGGATTTCCATACAAATGACCAGTTGAAGGTACTATCTTCTGGTATTATATCTCTAGGAATGTACCGTGGTCCAATAATGGCCCTCTACCAACACAAAACCGGTCTACCTCTTCCTAGATTGTGTCGAATATGTCATCACCCCAATCGTTATTGACCTAATCCACACGCTCGTTTACCATACCACATTAATTTAAACCCGAACGTCATAGCGGTTAGAAATATATCTAGAAGGGCATAATCATACCCTAATGGTTGCGAACCACATAGCCTTACTTCATCTACCATGTTTCGGTCATTTTCGAGTGAGAGGCGTGAGGTACCTTTCACATTGCACATTTCACTTTAAATGCCACACTGTCAGTCCATGGTCACACAACTGATTTCTACAAACGTATAACTCTTAAGCTCGTATGTTCTAGGAAAGGGTGTTATGCTAAGAGAAGTTGCCTTCCTAGCCACCAAACAGATGATACATTCATAGAGATCAATTTATGTAACTAGAAATGCAACGTCGAATATTCGCCCATACAAGTCGTCTAGGAACATGACAAACCAAAGGCACTCACCTACCACATCCTATTGGGAGTTACTCCTAGGATTGTAGCGAGAAGTCCTTGCAATCCAAAGAGTTTCAGAAATGAAGGAACCAATGCTACTTTAGTATTTGGGAGCTAACTAGAATTATCGACAAGCAATCCTTCCACTCCGATGATCTACTGTTTTCATCCTTCATTTTCTTTATCAAATCTTAATTTTTCGAACGCATACATTGGTTCGAAGTGGTTTTCGGATAAGAATCACTCAATCTAATTCCGCTTCCTTCGAACCAATCATCAATAAAAAGAGGTTCCATGAATAGGGAATTAGTCTTTAGTTAATTAAGTTCTTTTTATCAAGATCTCTTTTGGAGATATATATTTCTCAAACATTCTTTCTGGTATATACAAAATTATTAAACCTCTTTTACCAAATACTTTGATTACTTAAAACCCTTTTTAAACTTGGAAAGATTTCAAAATCATTTCATTTTTCACTTAGGAAAATATTTCTAAATCATTTCATTTAAATCTTAATAATGATTTCTTAATTCAAAACTCATAACTTTGATTGAGGTAAAACCATGTTATCTAGGATGTTAATCCAAAATCAGCAAATATTAAGTGAGTAGAATATATAGAAATCATCTAATTATACTTAATATCAATTCTCGTATTCAATAAATACTATGGGCGGAATAATGGTGAAATCACCTTTTAAATTCCACGAATAGTACGAGTTCCCTCTTCGGGTTTTAACATTGAGTATAAGAAGATCATCCCCATAAAATCAAAGTTATACTTAATTTAAATTTAAAAAAATTAATCTTTTTATATACTTAAAACATTTTGATATTTCGACCTTATCTATTGCTCCCACAGGGAAGAGGCCAGGTGAGCCAGGGCACTGGTTTCTCCTAGAAAAATCCAATTTACTCGTCGGCTTTTAGAGCCAAGATTAAACTGCTTCATTTGTAATAGCTTTTCTTTAAATCATTTATTTTAACTCTTTAAATAAATCATAAAAAACCCAAAACATTATTTAAACACTTAATTATCCATTTAAAAATATTTATAAAAGATTTACCAAAGAATTGTTAAGTTTAAAACTATATTCAAAGGTTATAGAAAAGTGCTGCAAAAATTGTTTTTTAAGCTATATTGATCAAACGACTTTTTATCATTTGCAAATTCATTTTTTATTACTCAAATCACTTTCAAAACATTTTAAAATATTTTTAGAGTTTATTTCATATTTTTAAACAATTTTAATATATCATTTTCAAAAAATCATGTTATGGATTCCGTACTACAAAACCGTAATTTTCCAAAAACTTATTTTACTCATATTTCAAAATCTACTCATCGAAATCTCGATTTCTTTCTTTTTTGGAAAACTATGGATATAATAGTTCGAAAAATTCTTATCTCGAAGAATTCCGAGCTAAATTTCATTCTTTATACTCGTTTGACTTTTATGGCGCGAAACTGCGAACTGTCGTTAGACGACGCATCTATTTTGACTAAATTTTCAATTATTTTTCAAACTTCACCAAAATCCTTTCATATGTTTATAAAACATTTCAAACTCATTATGGAACCATTTTAAAGAGGTTTAACATTTCATATACACCATTTCATTAAATAAAGGAAAGTGATTTCCTATATGCTTATCGACATGTATTTCCATGACTTTCATATATATTCAATATTCATATTAAACAACCATCATCAACAGTCATAATCAAACATATATAAAATCCAACAGCATATAATACTATAGTTTAGGAGTTTCTCACCTTTATTTTCCCACGGGCTAGTCTAAAATCGGCTATAGCTTCGCTACAATGACTTTAAACTCTACGGAACCAAACTCTTTGACCTTGAATGTGCTTGACCTACCATACAATGCTCACAGCCATGATTTGGGAGGTGGTAGAGCTCGGCCATGGTGGTGATGGTGGATTTCCATAGGTTTGCAAAAGGAAGACGTGGCTTGGTTTTGAGATGTATTTCATATGTATTTCATATGTTTATAATATTTGCACTATTATGGAATAGCTTTCTTACTATTTTTCAATATGAAGAGTAGCCATTAGAGAGGCTCTTAGAAAGCTTAATAAGAAGGAAAAGAAGATGAAGAATGTGTTAAAAATTTATGAGAAGAGGGGTGGTATTTATAGGAAAAAGATATGGAAAATATCTAAATGTTCATGGACCAAAACACCCCTTGCCCACACCCCCTCTTTCACATCATTCTACACGTTGGTTCTCCCTCTCCATGCACTCCATCACTTCATTTCACTTCCAAGCCATGTGCATGTCCTTAGTGTTTAAGATAGTTGACTTTAGAAAGCTTAAGGGTTAAGTTTTTTATAAAATATTTCAGATTTTTCTTATATAAACATGTATATTCTTATGTGTGTATATATGTTAATGTGCATGTTAAGGTGTGTATTTATGTGTTATATATGTGTATATGACATATAAACAATGTTGCATTGACTCTGAACAACTTTCGTTCGATAAATCGTTGAAAACCGGGAAACAGATCACTGGTCACATTTTCGCTTATTTAATTTACATATAAATGTAAAAAAAATTGAAAATAAATTAATTATTGTTTTAACTAAGTAAAATAATCACATTTTATCTACAAAACCATCTAAAATGATATTAACAATTATTTATAACAATTGCTATTATACCGATAAAGCGATATCGATTTTTCCTTATATTTTCAAATTAAATATATATCTTTATAAAACTATTATAAATGATTTATTATCACTTTATAACCATTTAAAATGAATTACTATCATTAAAAATAATAATTTGAATAATTATTAAATTATTAAATCTCAATTTAAATTCATAAATCGATTATTATATTTAAGGGCATTACTAACAATGTCATAAACACATTAAAATTTCAAAAATACAATAAATCATTTTATTTATTGTTCAATTATAAAAACAAGTGTATGTATCTTGCTCTGTGCGCGACGTTTTAGATTATAGAGCTGTTTATTGATAAAATAGTTTTCGGCCATTTTATCGTTTTAAATTCGAGGAAAATATTTTTGTGAATATCTATCCAAAATAAGATTATTATTACTTATTATCACCCAAAACAATATTATTTTTATTATCAACCTTTTATAAATTAAAAATAAATATAATTTATTAAAGTGATAAATTTGCGGGTCGTTACATTGCTTTTTTCCGCCAGTGTTATTGTTCTTCTACTTTTGCCATTACCAGTAGTGTTTCCACTATCACAATCCTACTTGACGGCCACACTTCTCTGAATGACGCTGCTCGATCCAGCCTGAACGCCAGCACCCAAATTCTCCTCTATTTTTTCCACTTCCCAGCATGGAAACTTATTAGCTTTCCAAAAAAATTCCTTCAAGGTTGATAGCTTCTTTATCTTAAGCCATCTTTCGAAATTGGTCTGACCATTGACTCCGTTCATAAGAGCCTTCAACGCTATATGATCTCTTGGGTTATTCATCTTTGGCACTATGACATTGGACCTTCTCAAAAAGTTCTTCAAGGTCTCATCAAATCTTTGATGCAAATTAGCCAAGTGCATCTCATCTTTTGGTTACATAGAATGAACTCTAGACTTTTCCATTAACTTGTTCCCTAATTCATCATAAGACAATATAGATATAGTCTTTAGCCTACAGAACCACATCATAGCCAGTCCCTCCAAGGATAAAGGGAAACAGCTACACTTCACAGCATCATCTGCACGGGCACCATCCATATGTCATCCATACTTCATCAAATGCTGCATTGGGTCAGTCAACCCATTATCTCCTTTGGATATCTTGCAAAGGGGATATCTCGCTCCTCTTATCTCCTCAGTGAATGAGTTTCGACTAGCTGCAGATTCCCATCCATTATCCTATTGTTGATTTTGTTGCAACAATCTTCTAATAGTCTCACTAATCAATCTGTCATTACCATTCCTTGTTAAATGGTGGTCGTCGTGATCAACATCGAGTATTTGACAATGCAAACGGTCCTAGCTAGCCGAACGATGCTTAGGTCCCTTTATCTCTAGAGAGTCCATTCGTTCAAGTCTTCGTTGACACTTGGTTGGACTGCGTCCTCTCCTAGTATTTTTGGCTGTAACTCCTCCAATTACACCATCTCAAGGACTAAGAGTCAGTCCTTCCTCAACATCATCCTCTGTGTCATCCTCAGAATAATCATCTAGATCCACATGTGGTTTAGATCAATTGTTACTGACCCCCTTGGATCGATCACTACCGATTACTCTTGCATTTGGAGCAGTTGCTCCAGCTCATTTTCTTTTACTTTGTAATGATCCAAGACCCCTTTTATGAATTTTTCACTTTATGTCTCTATGATACCTTCTAAACTTCCTTCGCTCGAATTAGACGACGAATCCATGTCAACATTGCGACGTCTATAGGGTTCACCTTGTTGAAGGGGTTGCGTCAACAAAGCGAATTTCTTTTTTATCTCTTCCATGACATTTGACTTTGCTACATTATCATGTCCATTTCAACCACCATGGAATGCAACGCTATCTTCGTTACACTTATGGTTGCACAGAAGCCTCCTTTATTAACATCACTAGCTCCATGATCGATATCGTCATGCTCTTCGGTGACCACTCTAGATCTACTAGGAGCCTTCCTATGGGTCAATTCATTTTAAATCTAGTTAGGGATCTTATGCAAATCTAGTAGCAATCATAGATCTAATCTTGATCTTATTTCTTGGTGAATGCTCCAAAAAATGTTGCATGCAAAAATAAGCAAACACCCCAAATAAGCAAAAAAATGAAAATAAGAGCTTAAAAAAAGAAAAGAAAGAACACCAAATTTTTTTGTTGTTTGAAAAAATCTTTGGCCTATGCTCATTTTGATTATTTTATTGATTGAAGATTACAATTGGTAGTGAAATACAAGGAAAAATTCATTTAAACAAGGCTTGATCTCGAATTCAATAGAGCTTCTGTATAAAAATCAACCAAAAGCACCAAAAAGGCCCTTTTACAGATGAATCCACATAACATAATCATTGAATCCAATTTGAATCAATGTTTCTTCTAGATCCGAGTTTCCAACAAGAAGAACGAGTAAAATCGGACGATGCACGGGATTTGATTGATCAGTGCTGATCGATCTTATGGATCTATACCGATCGTATGTTCCATATTTTTTCATCAACAATGCTCAAGTCTTCAAGCATCAGATCTTTAGTAGCAAAATTGTCACCAGTGATCGACTGGTATTTTTCGATGTCTCATCATCAAAACTTGTCCTTTTCTTTAAACTTGCATGTTGAACCATGCAGAAGTAGAATGAGACCTATACTAGATTTTAGATTGATCGAGACTGATCCATGGATGATCGATGTTGATGGTTCCATACTTGGTATTTTTCTTGAGTACTTCATCTTTGACCTCCTCCATGCTTCTTGAACCATTTCTTAAGCATTTCGTAGTCAAATTTCTTTGAATTATTGTTTGGTTCAAATGTTAAATAACAATAATCCTATCGGTATTTTTTTTTCAAAAAATTACATTTGCGACATCAACCTTCAAGAAACTTATTTATGGTATTGGCACGCAAAGAGTCAATGACCAACCATTGCTTAATCAAGGGGAGCATTTGTAAATATACACGTGTGTTGTATTCTTTCGCTCGTTGGTTTTTTACTTCATTGAATTTTCTAACAATTTTTATAATGATAAAGTGCTAACATATACAATTTTATAACCGTTTTGTGACCGGTCTCATTTTTTCAGTAAAACTGCATTTTCATATCAATTATAATAACATATCGAAACACAAATTGTTACCCAGATTCTAAGATGGGCCTCTTATGTACATATCTCTAGAGATAATTTTCATTTTTCGATTTTCATTCAATAAAATATTGAATAGAAAATGTGAATTTTGTTGGAGTGTGATCCATGTTGATGTTACTTCCGAAATTCCAAGAAAGGATGTCACTTAATAAATATAATATATATTTTAGTATATTTATATTAAGTTACACAATTCTAGCGTATTCTATACAATTTCCATCCCTATCAAAAATATTCGCCAATTCTTTTTGGAACGTGAAATTCAATTTGAGATTTTAATGAGGCAATTATCACAGTATCATATCGAATGAAGTTATTATGAGTTAGTTTTTAAGGAACTGGGCTAGCCTGTAAAGGAAGAAATGTGTAAATTTCAAAAAAATTAGTCATTTTGGATCTTTAATGGGCTTATGAAGTTTAAATATACTTAGAACTTTACTAAGTTTCTTTTATTTAAAATCAATATTTATTTTATAAGTAGAGTTTTAATTTAATGTGTATGTAAATTAGAGTATATCAAATATACTCTTACGCACATTTTTGTGTGTAACAGTAACTTATTAAATTTATTTAGAGAATTAAACTTTTCATTTTCTATCTTTTATTTATTCAACTAATGACAGGGGGCATAAATTTATAGAGAGAATGAAACTTTTCATTTTCCTCTCTTAACTTACTCAATTAATGAAGGGACACATTATTTTATGGAGAGAGAAACCTTTCATTTCTCTCTCTATAATTAAATTGATTGATCGTATGAATGTCATTAATTAGCAACATGTACATGTCATGAATGTAACTATAAACAAATATATATATAGCGTAAATTTTGTAAGTGTGACATATGATAGGTGTTATCAATTGATAACAAGGTGTAGACATATAAACAAAATTAAATGGATAACTAATCACACAAACAAAAAAATAAAAAATAAATAAATGGAAACAACGATGATTGAATCAATTTCCTATTTCGTAATCTTAATTAATGCAGCATATGATATAAACGATAAATTATAGGCATCATAATATAATGATATAAATAATCAAAAATAAATGTTTGTATATATTATTGCCTCATTTAAATTGTTTCTTCCTTTTGGAAAGAAATCTAATCATACTTCGACAATATGAAATACATGTAATAAATTTATTTATGAAAAAATACATATAAAATTAAGAGGTTTTTAGGCTAAAGGAAAAAAGTTAGAAAAAAATTTAGTTTTAGGGACAAGAAGTTTGTTTTTTAGGCTGAAAGACACTTTTTAGTGTAAATCACAGAATGATAGTTGTAACTATCATTTTCATTTTATACTAAAAAGTGTCCTTCATGCTAAAAAGCAAACTTGTTGTCCCTTAAACTAAATTTTTCTGCAACTTCTTCCTTGTGCATATTTACCTGTAAAATTAATTATGTGTATATAAGATTAAATCAAATCTTTCTACTTAATAACAATTAGAGATTTATAGCAACCAATTTAAAAGTATTTTATTGTCTTATATATGTAATATTCAATAAAATATCTCTAATTAATACAAATTAGGGACTGCAATAATCAAATTGAAATTTAGATTTATTGCCAAAACATCTTTCTTTCTTTTTTTAATTTCAAAAACAATACAAATACAAAATACATACATGTAACTTTCAAATCTAAAATTACATTTTGTTTTATATGATTTAAAACATGAATCTTCAATAAAACACTGTAATATTCATAAATAAATTTTAATTTGTTAAAGTAAAATCCAATCAAAACAATATGAACATACAAAACTTTAGATCTAAATGATTATATTTTGAATTCAATGTTTACAATATAGATCTATAATAAAACATTGTATTCAAATATATATATACATATATATATATATTAATTTTAATTTAACAAAATTAGAACCCAATTGATAAACTGAACAAATAAAATTTGTGATCTAAAAATTAGACTTTAAATTAAATGTTTAGAACATAGTTCCAAAACAAAACATTATATTTAAACATATACAAATATTAGTTTTGATTTATTATATAAAACACCAATTGATTCATTAAACAAACAATTCAAGCTAAAAAAACAATTTTCAACTTAAATGAGGCGTTGATATGTGCGTACAAATTATGATAATTTAATTTCTCTCTCAACAAACATTACATAAAATATCATTATCTATTAAAGAAAAACATACCGCATTACCTAAAGCCCTGAAACACATGTTGAAAATGGACTCCCCTTAAGATGTTGTCTAGAAGTCACACCTTGAATGATAATATCTTCTCAGATCTTCAAGATCCTCATCCTATTCTTGCAAGAGATAGATGAACTCCTTTTTTATGTTTTCGTATGGAGTTGAAAGAATTTTGAATTTTTTTTATTTTCTGCCATGAGATGTTAGAAGAAGAAAAAGAAACTGATTGAATGAGAAAGAATGAATTATATTTAGAGAATGAATTGTACGTACAGAATGAAATACATAATATGGTTTTTTTTGAAAGACCGAAACCTATTTCATTCTTTAATTAAAATTTCCTTAATTAATACTCTTGATTGTTTCTCTCTCCAATCCTTTCTTTACATGTATGTCATCAAATGGCATAAAATTTCCACAAATCATGTCATTAAATGATATAAAATTTCCATAAATCATGTCATTAAATGACATAAAATTTCCATAAATCATTTCATGCAATTATCTTTAAATTACATCAACATCGTATATCAATGCGCGCAAATATAGCTTTTGTAAATGCATTAAAATAATTACAAAAAAACTTCCAAACATCAAAAAAATAATAATTAATATTTGTCAAATATCAATTAATTTAATCAATTTACAACATTTTATAAATTAATTGAATCATGTGATTTTTCAAAGAATTCATCATTACGGTTGTGCGACTCAAAGGTGTAAATTCAGTCAGCGATTAATATCGAATTATTCGAATATTAACGTTCACACGTCACCTAGCAGATGATGTGACATTATGGTCGAGTTTATCGCTTACATGTCTTTTGGTGAAATCCAATTTTACTTATCATAAGTGGTAACTAATAATGATAATTATTTACACCAATTCTTCGTCAAAACTATATCAGTTTCGATTTATGGAATTAGGTAATGGTCAAAATTCCAATATCATCCACATTCAACTTTATAGTCCAAACACAACATCCTTGGTTCAATAATAATAATTATTATTAACTGAAATGTCCTGGCCAAAGACTTTGAGTTGACTTCAATTGACTGTTATACTAACCTCATATTACTGAGGAGACGAATCATCTCTTGAATAGTGTTCCAATGCTTCCACTCAACCCAACTATAGCCGTTCGGTGGACACCGTGCCACGATTTAACCATAATCAAAGTAGAGTTTCCACGTTGAAGATCAACAGTATTCTCTAGTCATGAGAACCATGTAAATTAGTCACATCGATATTCTTTTTTTAACCATAGTTATACTAACCAACAGAAAACTATCGTGTGAGTCATTCCGTAGATATCCAATAACTATCTGTACGTAACCCCTTGGTGTCCCCAGCAGTCATGAGTAATACACTACCCAACATTTTGAGAGCATACGTACTCTAGTCTCAATGGATATATCGATATCCAGTCTCAATGCATCTCGACTAGTAACATTTAAATGGTACATTTGTTTCATTGTGATAAATTACTCATCGTTACAACACTTTATAATTACTATCACAAAACATGTCATTTATGGATTTTCTATTACATATACTTAATTAAATGATTAATTAATATAACCACATTATATCTAGTATATAATAAAAAAATACCTTTACTTCGAACAAGATTGGTCAATGAGTTAGATATATATAACAAATTACATAATTACCCCTAGGGCATACCTTTAACTTTATCAATCTTCCACTTGCACTTGAGGTCAATTATGGAATCTTATTCTAATTTCTCCAATCGGTTTTCTCAAAACCAATTAGGTCGGTCCCTTTGTGAATAGGTATGCTGTTATGTTTTAATTATCTACTCTGTCAATCAGCTCTCTCCGACGGTGATAAACTGCTTTATCATGTGGAACAATTCAGAGTATGTCTCTTGACATCTAATGAGCTATAAGTTCTGTTACAAAATATATCGTGATACTATTATCATATAACAATGTTATGAGATTATCAAAATTTAAAATCGACCGAGTTATAAATTTGTGCACTAATATTTTTATATACATTGTTTTTATTATGCGCTATTCTAGACGATGTACTTAGCATTTCTCATTGAATTAGCTATGGTCTTTCATTTGGAACATTTCCAACTTAAAGATTCTTAACTTGAATTTATTATTGACATATTATACTCAATATCATTTATGAAGTTCGAGTCCGAACACTCCTTCATAAGATGTTTTTGTTTTTTGTAAATAATTCTCTAGTATTTCATAAATATATGAGAACACTTCCAGCAACCATTTAGTGATATCAATTTAGATTCGATATTCGCTTCATGTATCAAATACATAAACAAATCATGATATCGTAGACAACATATGTTAATTCCTATTGATAATGCGATGGAATCAATCTTACATGTTCCGTATTAAACAATTTAATAAGGTGTCATTGCATATCATTTGGGGCATTCCCAACATCTTTTATACTTAATATAAAAGACATCATTTATTAATCCAATGTTGAGTATTAAAACAACTATGGTAGATTTTAACACAAGTACATCGTTAAAATCGACAACGTGTTTTTTACTTATAGTTTAGAAATATCAATGTACCTTTTAACGTTCTTTCTTACGAACAAATGATTCCTCTGCACTTTGATTGAATATCAAACTATTTGATATTTTTATCAAAATACTTATTCAATTTTGATGCTTATAAAATGAAACTTTCGTATCATTTCTTGGATCATATCCAAAGACTCACAAACTCAATATCACTCCCACCGACTTTAAGATATTTTTAGTTAATATGTGTAAACAGCTTATTCTAAATCGTTATTTAGAATTTTCTGTTTCAATACATTGTACTAAAACACTAAGTCTTATCAAGAGATAATTTTGTGAGTAAATCTGAATTAACTTGAGCATGTTGAATACCGAATCAATTATGCTAATTTCAACAATTGAAATTTGCGATATTATTCTTATTAACATTGCTCATTTAATTCCAACTGCATCAGTCTTTCTCATAAAGACATAAGCTTGACCGATGATTCACATCTGCTCGGTTATGCCACCAAAATATATATATATATATATATATATATATATATATATTAATAGTGTACTTGGAATTCTTTCAGATTTGTGCATCATATCATATAGAGTCAACACTCTTCATGGTTTGATTAAACAACCAAGGATTATATATGTTCGATATTGATAAGAAACTCATATTTTCTCTTCGATTTAAGAGAATACTTATTAGACATTCTAGTGCTATATGTTCATTTAGGTTAGTTAATTTCATTCCATCTCATATAATCAGTTCTACCTATGGATCGTACCCAATTCCATTTAACTATCAATATTTCCTCAAGGAAATTCCTTCATAACGAAGTTGGTATATCCTGAAACAAAAATTGTTTCTCAGTGTAAATAGAATAGGGATTCATAAATACTTTATGGATTTCTTTGTTTATAGAACTGGTTTAGTTTTACTTTACAAAAATTATGTTTAAAACATAAATATGTCATTCAATGACAGTCCTTTCCAAAATCCTTTCGGGGAGATTCATACAATATCCCTTATAAACAATTATTACATGCAATCTTTCGACTTGCATAACCAGCTAACTCCTTGGCCAACGATATGTTAGAATTTTGAATAAACCATTATCTTGTAAGATTTTGTAAATTGTTATTTAAATGAAATAATATTAATCTTGTGTACTACTCTTAAGTACATTACATTATAGAAAGAAACTAACCCAACTTCACTCACAATTAATCGTATGTTGTTCAACAAAGTTCGCCATACCAATACATCATTATGTATCACATGAAGAATTTATTCTGAGACTGAATCTTTATTCATTTTAGGTACGTTTGGAACCTTTTCCAATGTATTCACTCATTTGATCAAATGGAATCATTTCTATCACATATCATTATTACTTCTGTTTTATATTCAACGAGTTCACCAAAGACATATTACATGTATATCAAATACACATGTCCATGTCAATGATGATTCGAAAATGAATATGACAAAGTACGTGGAACTATTTTGGTATACATAGAATTACGATTGCATACATCTATATGTATCAATCTGAAGAATTCATCAACCCTTATGATGCACCCACTAAATGGGTGCATAGCCCTTTATTATTTGCGATATAATTAACAAGTATCAAATGATTCAAAATTATATAATAAAATTATTTTCTCAAAACTACAGCTTAGTTTATAATTCTAGAATAACTATAAATAATATTAGACACTTTTGTATTTTCTAATGCATCACTTCTGTTATAATATCAAACACCACAGTTTTATTTCATAACAGATATTCATAATATTCATATTGAAATATAGTTATGTCTATTTAGTCAATAGCGAAAAATAGTCATTATTTCATAAGTAATGTTAGGAACGTTTTATGAAAACAATTTTCGTAATTTGATGCAATCAATAAATACTATATAGCATGCTCCCACTATTTTCGCTATTACTATAATAGCATACTAAATTCGAAGGTCGTCGTTCACTTAATGCAGGTTTATTTATTTCATATATTGCAACTAGTTTACAGTGGAGAGTTCTTTGATCAACTATCTTGAACCCATAGAAACAAACCTCATAGAAAAAATTTATACCAAAATACATTTCAGAATATATTTCTTATTCCAATGTTAAGTATCTTTTATTGTTATTACATTCTTATTTTCATTGTTTCTTTATAAAGAAGAAATGACTATTCACTCTCTTCATCTCATCTGTACCTTAAATCACATTTACTCATATGCATTCATTTTCCTTTCTAAATGGTCAAACCATTCAAAAGAAAACCCTTACTACAATATTATAATGAATTCTTTACGAAAGCGCATTTGATTATCCTTAACATTTAAGAACATCAAATATGTAGCTCTTTGCATACACTAATTAAACTGACATTTCAACGATCTAGTTCTTAGATCTATCCTCTAGTTTTGGTCTTGTACTACAATTAATACAATATGATCTTTTATGTGATCAATCAAATTGAATACTCAATCTCATAGTATAGTTTATTGGCTTATTTCGAATGAACTATATTGATTGAAGTATCTTACATTACGAACAATGACCGTTCACCTTATAACATTTATATTGATAGTATATGGATCAAATATCCATCCATAGCCTTGTATTGCTTTTAGAGTCCGAAACTAATAAAATGCAATACACGGTCTAAAACAAATAAACATGTAAGTGATCATCTTATGAATGTATTAAGTAGTTGTAAAAATTAGGCACTTGCATGGGTATAGAAAATATTAACATGCAATAGGCATTTAATAGTGAGTATTATATTATATATCCAATTTTCAATTCAGTTCATTTGTATATATTAATTGATAAACGTTTTATCAATCATATTAAATGCAAAAATTTATCATTGTAGATAATTATAACATTATTAGCATAAGTTTTTACAAGATTAGAAAGGTTAAATGTTACAATTTTATTTTTCTAATAAGGCTCCCACTAGTCTTTTATGTTTCTCCAAACCCTAAGATGCTTTCAACTTCACTAGTGGGTGTTAGGACTCGTTTGACTTGGTATTCTGACCTTGAGTTTGCTCAACAAATCATAGCCCCACAAAAGATGGGTAAATCCTTATCGGTTGTATCACATACAACTCCTAATCCATGTTTCCTTGTCCTAATCTCATTTCAACCTTAAGTTTTTTCAAAAAATCAAAAGAGATTATTCACTCATACCAACCATGTCGTGACGGCCTAAGTATAGTATATGTACTTTGAGTTTGTTCAACAAATACATATAATTATCTTACCTCATCTATTCAATATATTAATAACACTACACATAACATCCCTAGCTTGAGTTTGCTTAACAACCAAGGAGTATGCATGTAATTTATTAATATATATGTGGTAGAGGACAACATTATATTGAAGATTCATAATCTTCAATATATTATATTGAGAGATATGAACTTATGAAATAATGTATTTCTTATGAAATACTTTCGTGATTCAAGTGTCAAACACATCGAAAGTTAAGGTATACGTACATTTACATATGTAATTATTCCTCAAGCCTGTTTGGGTCTCTTTAATGCTCTACTTTAGTTTATACATTCATATCATATAAGTTTTATTGTTATATAAATTTTATATTTCATATAATTTATATGATAGCCTTATGTATAATATTTCAATATTATATCTTCTTTAATTAATTAATTCTTTAATTAATTTTATATTAGTATTCCAATACAACTTTTATATTGGACATATCTACTATAAACTGTATACTGTAACACATATATCTTATATATGTGTATTTTTGGTTTAATTAATTAACCTTTAGTTAATTAATTAATTAAACAATTTTAATTAAACTATATCAATTTCAAAATTTATCTCGCATACATACATGTATACTTGTGTTACCTTAAACACATTTAAAATACACAATATAGATCAACATATATAATACATGCATATAAGTATTAATTAATTAACTCATTTAATTAATTTATTTTATAAACCTTATTAATAAATTTTAAATTTGAAAGTAATATTTAAATAGTTTCAGACATTTTGAAATTTTCATTACCTTTTCAAACATTTTGAAAATTTATGTTATGTTACAACCTTTTATAATAAACATTTTCTTATTTTAAATTTAACTTTTAAATTTAAAATCTAGCCTTAGTTTTCAAAACTATTTTGAAAATTAGCCCAAGGTCCAATTCAAATTGGGCCTTTTCTTTTAGGGTCAACCTTTAGGTTGATTTCACCTTTCAGGCCAGTCAAGTAACCAAGTAGAATGGGGTACTTAATTACCCAATTCCAATTGTAGACATCACCTTTCTAGACACCATACTAAGTGCGCAAGCTTAATTAGTTAGCCATAACATGACTAATTTAGACCGTACAGGCTATTGGGTTCTGATACCATTAAAGGAACTAGACCAGCCCACAGTGGAAGAAATGGATGAATTTCGAACAAATTAGCCATTTTGGATCTTTAATGGGCATATGAAGTCTAAATATGCTTAGAGCCTTATTAAGTTTCTTTTAAATACAATCAATATTTTATTTAATTTTATAAATAAAGTTTTACTTAATTTAATGTGTATATAAATTGGAGTATATCAAATATACTCTTATTTACATGTTTGTGTGTAACAGTAACTTATTAAATTTATTTAGGGAAGTAAACTTTTCATTTCCTATATCTTAAATTATTCAATTAATGACAGTGCATAAATAAATTTAGAGAATGAAACTTTTCATTTCCTTCTCTTAACTTATTCAATTAATGAGGGGACATGTTATTTATATGAAGAGAGAAACATTTCATTTCTCTCTCTTTAATTAAATTTTTTTTTGGAGAAGACAGCGGGGTTGACTGGACCCCTACCAGATTTTTATAAATAAGAAAAAAGAAGATAACAAACACACACACACAACAGAAGAAGGAAAACAAAATTGGAAGAGAAGAACAACAGAAAGCAAAGACCTACAAAAAAAAGGAACCACCACAGAACAAAACCCCACAAATGCAAGACAAAAACCCAAGCACAAGAAAAAGCATCAGGCTATCCCCACAAGTCATTTTGATGTGGGGAGAAACAATGACCAGAATCACGTAACCCACACTTTATCTCGTTCATCAATTTAATCCAAAAGCTCGAAGCTGACAATGCCACATTTTTGAAGCAACGCGTATTCCTCTCCAACCATACATTGCGTATATAAACTTTTAGCACGTAGAACACTATATCCCATCTACTAGGTCGCCACCTAGTTGCTTTACGAAGGACATTCCAGTCAGCAGAGGAGATACCTTGAATATCAACGACTCCAGCTTTATTCATGACAGACATCCACATGTTAACAAGAAAGCTGCATTCAAAAAGAATGTGATCAACCGATTCAGGTGATGCATTGCAAAAGACACAGAGGTCATCCACGTTCATGCCTAGAGCAATAAGCTTATCCCTTGTCTTCATAGCTTTGTTAATAGCTCTCCAAAGAAACACATTATCAGAGGAAGTCGAATACGCAGTCCAAACAACTTTGACCCAAATGCAAGCAGGCAACTCGTCTACGTTAGCAATGTGATTGTAAACTAATCTGATGCTATGCGGTTTCCCACACCAGGAAAGAGCATGTTCATTTTCTATAATTACTTTGCGGTTAGCCAAGCTTCTCCACAGGGTGTTAACAGAATGATTACTAGTATTCGGAGCACACAACTTCTCATCAGTTATATAATTAATTGCCTTTGCATTAGTACCAATACCGGATTGCTGCAAATCTTGAGCAGTCAACAGATTGGCTAAGATGCAACCATTTTTAACCCAAGGATCCTTCCAAAAGCTCACATTACTGTTAAGGGTTAAACTGAATTTAAGAATGGGAAGTAAAAGTGGCCTTATGCACATAATTTTCCGCCAAATCCAGCTACTACCCTGAGCAACCTCCATAGACCAGAAGTCATTTTCCTTTATATGATATCTCCATGTCCACCTCACCCATTGACTGTCCTTCTTCACTAATATGGCATTAACATGAGTGCTAATAGCAGCAATATTCCACTGTTTGATGTTAATGATACCAAGGCCACCTCTTCTTATCGGCTTTTCCAAGATTGAATATGAAACAGGTATTATTTTCCTATTGTGAATGGAACCAGTCCATAGGAATCTCATCATTGCAGCTCTGATCATGTGGAGAAGCTTGGATGGAAGAATGTAACTTCTTGCCCAATAAACAGTCATAGAAAAACAAACAGCTTTAATCAACACAAGACGCCCAGCGAAGGATAGAAGTTTAGTTGTCCAATACGACAACCGTCTTGTGATTCTCTCAAAAAGAGGAAGGCAAGCAGATTTGGAGATTCTCGACGTACACAAAGGAAGACCCAGATAAGTCATGCTATTAGACATTGGTTGCAAACCAGAAAGATCCTCAATTCTGTTCCTCTCATTGCTGCATAAACCAGCAATCAGAATATGGGATTTGGAAGTGTTCAGTTTGAGGCCAGTGGCTCTGTGGAACCTGTTCAATATATCGTGGATATGCTGAATGGACTGTTCAGACGGCTTCGTGAAGATCATTATATCATCGGCAAAAAATAGGGATGAAATGCAAAGGTACTGACATTTCGGATGGTATGCAACACTTTTGTCTTCATACTTGGAGGAAAGCATGCAGGTGAGAGCCTCCATAACAATGATAAACAAATAAGAAGAAATTGGGTCCCCTTGCCTCACACCTTGCTTCCCTCTGAAGTACCCATTAGATAACCCATTATAACTCAGAGAGTACGTAGGAGTGGAAATGCACACATACACCCAGGCGACGAACACCTTAGGAAATCGCATTACTGACATTATTCGAACAATAGAAGACCATTGCAAACTATCATAGGCTTTACTTAAGTCAAGCTTCATCATAGCACGTGGAGAAATCTGGCTTCTGCCATAGCCATTAATTAACTCATGAGCTAACAAAACATTGTCTAATATGTTTCTACCAGGAATGAAGGCAGCTTGATTGGGGGAAATTATTGTTGGCAGAACTTGAACAAGCCTAGCAGCAAGGATTTTAGATATGCATTTATAAACTATGTTGCAGCAAGAAATCGGTCTGAAGGAAGCAGCATTAATTGTGGGCTTAACCTTAGGTATAAGAATGAGGTTAGTTTCATTAACTTCCCTCAACATTTTAAATTTCTCAAAAAAGTTATGAACAGCTGCCAAAAAGTCATTTTGCACTATTTCCCAGCTATGCTTGAAAAAAACAGTGTTGAAACCATCTGGCCCTCCGCAGGAGGTCGATTTTAAGGAAAATAAAGCTTTTTTAATTTCATTATCAGTTACTTTGTCAACAAGCATGACCTTCATATCATTTTGTAACTTGGGTAGGGGAATATTATTGAGATCATCAAGATGAGGATTAAAGCTAGATCCGTTACCAAGCTGGTAAGTAAAGGACTGAAGGAGATAACTGTCTATCTCTCCAGCAGTTGTAAGAAGATTTCCTTCCTCATCCCAGAGAGTGGAGATATAGCTTCTAGCACGCTTGTCTTTGATTGAAGCATGGAAAAATTTAGTGTTTCTATCCCCTTCAGCAACCCACTTCTGATGTAACTGCTGCTTCCTCATACTAGCCTCAGTTTTAAGCGCTTCATTGAGCTGAAGAAAGAGATTGGATTCATTATTAGCAAGGATACAGTTGGTGGGATCTTCATTAAGCATATCTTGAGCAAGCTTCAGCTGAATTTTGATGTTATTGATTTGTTGAGTACCATCTCCATACTTTTTATGTGCCCATTGCTGTAGAGCTAACCTAGTTGCTTTCAACTTCCTGCATAGAACAAACATCGGGTTGCCATACACATTAATAGACCAAGATGATGATATAATATTATTATACTCAGGGTCAGAAACCCAAGCATTATAAAATTTAAAAGCTCTTTTTCCTCCATTAGCCATACAAGAAAGGGTAAGGATGATGGGGGAATGGTCAGACAAGATTGGGTGAGGCATGAAAGTCGAGAGGGAAGGCCAACTAGAGATAGCAGCAGCGTTACAAAAGGTATGGTCAATATTGGAGAAAGTACGAGCACCAGAACGGCTTCTGTTATTCCAAGAAAAGGGAACACCATTTCTAACAACAGGTTGAAGGTCAGCATCAGATATAGAAATGTTTAATGGGGCAATATCCCTAGGCAACAGTGGCAGACCACCAACCTTATCAGTTAGGTTCAAACAGCAGTTGAAGTCCCCTAGAACAATCCAAGGATGGGTGTTTTGTCGAAGTGAAGGGAGAATGTTGAGAAGAGGTTGCCTAGAGGCAACAGCATTGTGAGCATAGATAAAGGTTATATAGAAGGAAAGCTGGGAAGGCAGGAAGATAACATGGAAGTGCATCATTTGCATGGTGGAAAGAATGAGATTGAGGGAGAAAAAAGAAGGATCATGAACAACAAGGATTCGACCATAAGAGGCTTCATTCAAGTTGTGGTTGTATTCCCATAATGGGTTAATGTAGTTAGCTGCTCTGATGGATAAAGGAAGAGACAGCTTGGTTTCCAGGATGGCAAACATTTTGATATTATGGTCGTGAATGATTGTTTTAACATGGTCAAGCTTCTCAGAGTTATGGGCACCCCTTATATTCCAAGCAGCAATTTTGTTCAACATGAATAACTATAGAGAGAGATGGGACACACCTGCCCTACTCCTTGTTGAAGGAGGATCAATTCTTGCTGATTTGAGCTTAGCAGGGAGAGAGGGGGACTTTGTGGGTCTGGGGAGATCAGAGGGTGGATCAGCAGGGGGAGAGATCCATCCTGGTAGAGATCCGATGAAAGTGTAAGGGGAGGCAGTCGATGCAGGCAGAGATGGCAAAAGTTTAGATGCAGAGAGAGGGAAAAGAGATAGGATGGAAGATTTAATGGTTTGCATGAATTCATGCTCATGACACTGCAAGGATTTTGCAGAGGCAGACACCTTTGCATGTGATACGTTGCTGCTTTTGCATGGTTGTACAGTAGAACTACAATACACCAAAACATTATCTTCAATACAAGTGGGAATGTTTTTCTTGTTTCCATTCACTCGAGATATGTCAGTTTTCTGTTTTAACTGGTCCGACTTTGCATTTAATGGCAATAAATCCGGTGAAATAAACTCACCTAACACATTTATACCATCCATATTTCCCTTAGAGTTCTCACCCACTTCAGGATAGCGCAAAGAGTTAAAAGGGTTATGGCACAAAATTGCTTCGGGTATATCATCAATTTGCACGGAATCTGCGCGAAGTAATTCTGGATCCTCAGTCGCCACAACTTCAGTATTATCCATTATATCATCTGGCTTGTCCTCCACAGCAATATTACCAATCACTGGAGGAGCAGTGGTAATTACCTTTCCATTTTCTTTATCGTCTACACACCTTTTATCATTGTCACTGGTCCTAACCTTCCTTTGTGGTACCCTTCTCCATCCACTCCTCCTTCCAAATTTCTCCTTATCTTCAACCTTAGAATTTTCCTTCTTGTTCTGTTTATCATTCATAATATCACCAGAATGTTCAAGCTTGGATGCTTCCTCATTCGTTCCACTAGATTTTCCCTGAATCATACAGTTCTGCATGTCATGACCAAATTCCTTACAAAAACTACAAATCTTTGGTTTCCACAAGTAATCAACCTTAACTAATTGAGTAGTTCCATCCAACAACTTAACTGCAAATGACTCAGGTAACTCAAACATAGCAGTAACCTCAACCATACACTTGGCATACCCAATCCTCTCTAACTTTTCAGTTGCTTCATCCATACAGAGAAATTTTCCTAGTCTGGTTGCTAACCAATTAATGCCTAAATGTGACCAACAATAAAGGGGGATGTTGGACAACTTTATCCATACTGGAACAGTTTTAATGGTACTTACACTATTTCCAATGGTGGGATCCCATTCTTTAACTATAAACAATTTGTTCCTCATAATTATAGGATCTGACAGGATGATCTTCCTTCTATCCTCATCAGAGGATAGATTGAAGAGGAACAAATTACCATCAGACTTGACTTGAATAGAGCCTTTGAGTTTCCACACCCTCTTTAGATGATTCAAGACAACAAGGTAGGGCAGAGGTCTATCAAGGAAGAAACCGACAAGGTACTGCCCCCATACCTCATTACCAGCTTGAATGACCTCTGATGGAGGAACAATGGCTTCCCCATCATAAACTAAAGGAAAATTCACAGGAGAGAATTTACCAGCATTGCGAGGCCTAGATTTGAAAAGAGAACACCAGGGTAAAGTTTGAGACGATGAAGTTGTCAACGAAGGGGAAGCAGAAAAGGATGAACGAGATGAACCTGAGACAAGAGATGGGGTTGGAAGGATAGGACGGGGTTCAACAGGACAAGATTGATTGACTGGACGTGGAGGAAAAGGAGGGGGGTCAGGCGGTCGAAAGTAGAAAGACGGGACAGAAGAGTTGCACGGACGGTACGAAGGGATGGAGGTGGAAGAGAGAAGCGGGAAAGAAGGAGAAAAAGGACGAGGGGGAGAGGCCATGGAGGACGGGAAAATCTCAAAATTTTATAAAGTGATTGATCATATGAATATCATTAATTAGCAACATGCATATGGCATGAATGTAAGTATAAACAAATATATATATATATATATATATATATTAGTGTAAATTATGTAAGTGCGACATATGATAGGTGTTATCAATTGATGGCAAGGTGTAGATATATAAACAAAATTAAATGGATATCTAATCACACAAAAGAAAAAAGGGAAAATAAATAAAGGGTAACAACGATGATTGAATCAATTTTCGATTTTGTAAACTTAATTAATAAAGCATATAGATGATAAATTATAGGCATTGTAATATAAGGATATATAAACAGTCGAAAATAAATGTATGTATATGGTATTGCCTTATTTAAATTGTTTCATCCTTTTGGAAAGAAATCTAATCATACTTGACAATATGAAATAAATATAATAAATTTTATATATGCAAACATACATATAAATTTAATTATGTGTATATAAGATTAAATCAAGTCTTTCTACTTTATAAAAATTAGAGATTTATAGCAATCATTTTAAAAGTTGGTTTACTGTCAAAACATTAATTGTATGTATGTAATATTCAGCAAAATATCTCTAATTAATGCAAATTAGAGACTGCAGTGATCAAATTAAAATTTAGATTTATTGCCAAAACATCTTTCTTTCTTTTTTTAATTTCTAAAACAATACAAACACAAAATACATACATGTAACTTTCAAATCTAAAATTACATTTTGTTTTATATGATTTAAAACATGAATCTTCAATAAAATACTATAATATTCATAAATAAATTTTAGCTTACTTTGTTAAAGTAAAATCCAATCAAAACAATATGAACATACAAAATTTTAGATCTAAATGATTATACTTTGGATTGAATGTTTGAATATAGATCTATAATAAAACATTGTATTCAAACGTATATATTTTCTTATTTTAATTTAACAAAATAAGAACCCAATTGATAAATTGAACATACAAGAATTCTGATCTAAAAATTAGACTTTAAATTAAATGTTTAGAACATAATTCCGAAACAAAACATTATATTTAAACATACAAATATTAGTTTTGATTTATTATATAAAATACTAATTGATTCATTCAACAAACAATTCAAGCTACACAAATAATCTATTACTTTATATTAAAACAGGAACCTTGAACTGCTGACGTGGATTTCCCTTCTGCCCTCATTTCAAAATGCTAATACCATGTTCAACTCCGCTTTTTTTCCCTCCTCCTGTCACGTGTTCTATCAGGTGCTCCATCACGCGTTTTTCCAACTACCTTCCCTATCCACTCCATTAGACTTCCTCCTTTCTAGCAACCGCTCCATCGCAATTCCTCCTCCCACGCACGTTGCTTCCTATTTCCGCCCTGCCCGCCGTCTTACCTACCGGATCGTCGCCTCCTAGCACAGCTGCCTTTCTCTCTTGCCTCTACCACCACTCGTCTTTTCCCCCAAAAACACTTGTCCTTCTATAGATCTTCTTGCCAACTGCCCAGATGAGTAGAGCCTGCCCTTCACCCGTCCTCCGCCTTACCCCTGCGTAGGCTGTACAGGTAATTGCTTCCTTCCTCACTCGGTTCCAACATATAATTTCTTCTGCTCCGATTGATTACCTGTCTCCGTTGCGTCTTCTACCGATAAACATCGCGACAGTGACGATTTGGTTTTTAACCCTGCCATTCATTTTGGATTATGATGATAACGTTTGATCCTTTGATTTTTCTGGCTCGTGTTTACGTATCATTTACTACAATGTACACGAGATGTTCGCATAAATTACTGATTCGTGTTGGCTTTCTAATTTTTCATTTCCTGTTTGCATAGATGTTACTTACCTTTTCCTAATTCATTCTTTTACTTAGTTATGCTCTGCACTAGATTGGAAGTTGTTTCTTGAATGAACATCTTCTGTACATTGTGCAAATATTATTATTATTATTTTAAATACACTTGGTATAACATCAATGTATAAGAATATTGAGAAAGAAATTTGTGTTACACAGTGGTGATGCATTAGCGAGCAATGGATGAAGCTTGGATGGATAAGCATGGTAAACCAAATAGATGTGACTATATTAAGCTACCCGATAGATTTTTAAATGAAAGCAAAAAACGCATGTTATAAAATGGTATTAAGGTAAACACCTAACAACGATATAACTACATAATGTCGTATTTGGTTAATTTAAATAAGATTTAAACCATGTTAATTAACGTAAAAATACATATGGTAGAGGAGATAATGCAAAACAAAATCATATGTTGGAATTCAGCCATGTACTTGCTGTGTGCTTTGCAGTTAATTCCCCTGTCATATAGTTTGGTTAATACCGAAACTTAAAAAAACTGCTTTGCACAACTAAAGCAACCACCATAAAGCTTTGGACAACTAAAGCAACCACCATAAAGCTTTGCACAACTAAAGCAATCACCAGAAATTTGGGTAAGAGGAGCATAGTCATAGTAACAGTTGAACCATGTTTTTCACAATTTTCTAGCATAATCATTTATAAAAGACCTACGTCTACAACAAAAGGTTTGAAAATATCTGATAGAATGAATTTTGGTAAGAGGAGCATAGTCGTAGTAACAATTGAATTTTATGAAGCGGACAACACTTTGGTCACCAAGTTTATGCAATCGACCATAACTGTACAATGATCCCAAGTGTGGTCATAATTAGGGGAATTAGGGAATTTTTTTGGGGTAGTCAAAAAAATTGAAACATCCAAAAAGAGAGTAGGAAGAATTAGGGTAAAGTTGAAGAAATTTTAGAATGGTTTAGCACTTTGGGGTAGGAGGGGAAATTGGTTTTGATAAGTGGTTAAAAAAAATTAGAGTTCGCACTGAGTAGTATTTTGAAATAGCGGAACACAGGGATTTTAACAATGTTCATTTACAACACTATCTATGAAATACGATT
Organism: Allium cepa; assembly: GCA_030765085.1. Classification (NCBI taxonomy): domain Eukaryota; kingdom Viridiplantae; phylum Streptophyta; class Magnoliopsida; order Asparagales; family Amaryllidaceae; genus Allium; species Allium cepa. Next base: position 624,605,226 of record CM060942.1, read on the forward strand.
TCAATAAATAGTTAATTAACAATATGTCATATTTGGTTTAATGCTCTTTAACTTCAGCTTTTATTATTTTAGTTGGATATGTTTTCTTCATCATTTTGTTGGAATTTAAAAACTTAAACGTATATGGTAAAAGTGTAGGAACGGAAATGCAGCTTCTGCATCTACATGTTGTTTGTGTTATATGTTTGAGTAACGAAATAAATTCAAACAGTTCAGTTTGACAATGCTTTCAGCCGATGCCAAATGATTGTGAAATTGAAAGAATTGAAGAAAACATTGTATTTATTATATTTGCTTTTTAGTAGTTTTTTGATTACACACAACAAGATGATATTATACAAGCCTTTATATGCAGGCAAAACAAGAAAACATTTGTAATGGGCTGCTGGTTGGTTCACAACCGGCATTTTGTAACTATCGGTATATATAAGTTATACCATATATTCTCAAACTATCGTATTTCACTTATTGAAATGAAGGTGAAAGGATTTTCTTTCATGATGCTAGGACGTTGGTATTATCTTTATAGACTACAGTTATAAGTTACCAATCTTCACAAAATCATTCCGTAAAATTTATTACTTAACAGTTAAAGATGTGAACAAAACTCTGTTGACGGTGACGTAACTCTATTGCTTCCCATTTCAAAATTAAACACGTCCCAATGCCTTCCTTTTCACTTTAACTGGGAAATACGTTGATTCTGTGTTTAAGGTTAAAAAAATTAATGTTATACAGTGAAGTGATTGTTCCACAGGCCTATTCATCAACGTGTTTCTCTAACTAATACAGTACATACATATTTTTATTTAATAATTTGAGTTCGATCCATGTTTCAGGTGCACAAATCTTCCATGATCTGACAGGACTGATGAACATTACACCCTCTTACTCTTTGCCCAAGCACTTCGTGGAACCATTTTTTACGTATTCACTAAAACTTCGCCCAGGTATGTACATAATAAAGTTATACTTTGTTCTTACATTCGTAGATACCGGTAAACGTAAAATAAATTTACTGAATGCTTATACCTGCTTATATAAATTCTTCATAGCTATGGTCTTTTTAGCATATATGTATGAGAAAATATGTGGGAAACATGATCCTTCGCATGATGTTAACTAAAGCTTAAACCTTCTCATGACAGCTGCACGTTACTCAAGACAGTCACAGTCTACAGTCTCCCTTTCATCAAACTACTGTCCAACACACATCGGACGAAACTTAGCCTAACCTCCAACACCGCCAACATCCACACCACTGACTTCGACCCACTATTTGCTAGAGGTACGTGATTTTTGGCGACAGGGTCTTCATCTATCCATCACTGATTCATGACATGGTAACTAGCAATTTCTACCCTTCTCTGCTTTTATTTTACTCTACTTTTCAACATCTTAGGGTGTACACTTTTCTAATTCAGATCAGGTGTTTTGTTGCTCCTATTTGAATCCATCTTTGCTCTCCCTGCTATGCAGTTTTGGAGTTTCCCAAGGAGAGAAAGCCTTTGAATACTTCATGGTCAACACCATATCATCTAACATGCAGGTAAGTGTGTTTCTATAATGCGCATCTACATGTATAATATTATGCTTATTTGATAATTTAGTTGAAAAAATATTATCCTGCACTTCCTAATATATGTTTGTCCCAGCAGTATGTATGATGAAATTCAATGATTATAGAAAACTATTGTAACAACCCGATATTTTTAGCCATTCGCATCAACACATGCCGGACTTGAATTGCTCAAAATTCCACATTGTAAATAAATTTGTAGCAAATGAAAACAATCACAGAATCACAGACACAGAAATATCAGAATAACTCGCAGAGGAAATTAAAATACCATAGTAGTTCATGAAGCTACTATAACCAAATCTCAAAACAAAATACATAATATCAGTCTGAAAACATATACAATAGAGATCCCAAATACATAGAAGTTTATAAATACCAGAGCTGAAATAGAACAGCTGAAACTGAAAGGGAATAGATAACTAGACAAGCAGAATCTCCAACGATTCCTAGCTCCAGAAAGAAATCCAAAACAAAGCTGTAAATACTCTGGCTGACCCGAGCATAAAGTAAAACACAAAATACTCGAGTCAGGACATACATACTTATATAATGTAAATCAACTCAAGTGAGGATGCTTGGGGTCGCCCATCCTCTAAGGGTCCTTTAAACCATAAATTAAATACACCCCGTGGTTAAAATTCAAAAATGGTATTTTATATTTTGAAATCAAATATCATTCCAAAGTCAATATCATTCAAAATCCATTTCAAAATATCATATTTCCCAAACCACATTCATTTTATTTAAAATACCATTTCAACACACATTTCAAAATAGTTTATATTTCAAAACAATTTACTTCATTTTAAATCATTAAAATGAAGTTATTTTAATTAATTATTAAACTATTAAATTTCCAAAATTTAAATCTTTCAAAGTTCATTTATTCACTTAAATTTATCAAAACAATGAAAATTCAACTTTCGCAGCATTTAGAAAATGCTATGGAAAGTTATGTTTAAAACAATTCAATTAGCAAAAGACAGCATTTAAAATGATGTAATAGCTTTTAGATATCAAATAATATTTTAGTTAAATTCAGCAACTACAACACCTACAAAGTGTTGTAATTACCCTTAGTTCATTTTAGTCATTTAGTTCATTTATATCAATTACAGCATTTACATAATGACGTAATATCTTTAACTTTATAAATGATAGCATTTCAAGAATGCTGTCAATTTAAATTCCAAACTTTCACTATAATTTCATTAACAATTAAAATTTATTTAAATCCATTTTTACTTATAGAAATCATATTTTCTCACTTTAAAAACAACCATTTAAATATCTCTTAATTTATGATTTTACAAAGTGAAATTTTCACAAATAATTATCAAATCTTTAATAATTCACTTATAAAATAAATGTAAAATTTTATAACATTTCATTTACTTAACATTTTAATTAAGTTTACCATTTCATAATTTTATTTAAATTCCATTTTATTTTCTTAACTTAACTTTTATTTTTAAAACACTTTGACATTTCCAGGTTAAGTTATACTTCAAATTTCAACTTTTATACATTTATTTATTTAACTATGTTGAATTTATAGAAAATCAATCACACTTTATAAAAATCATTTCAAATTTAAATTAAAATCAAATTATGATATTTTTCTTACTTAACTTAAACTTTGTTTAAAAACAAAATCATAAATTTTAAATTTTACTTATATCTCCAATTCTACTTTACCATTTATTTATTTCACTTATTTAACTTGTATAAAATCACTAATATTTTATAAAAACCATTTTTTATTTATTCAAATTTAAATCAAAATATCATAATATTTACATTTTTATAATATTTTAAAAAATTTAGAAAAAATATTTTAACCACGGTCCGTATATAGTTTTTCTAACTTAAGTCGAATGTTACGGATAATATATCATTTCAATCCGTAATTTACAAAGGAAACATCCGGGTTCTATCATTTCAAAACCGTAATCCCAAGTTAAATGAAATAAATAAAATAAAAATCGTTCAGGCTTATCATTTTAGTCCATAACAATTTTTTCCTATTCTAAAGTCTGTTCGGGTATATATAATTTCAACCCATAGTGATTCTATTCTACAGGGAACTTGTAGTGTGATAAACTGATATAAATAAAAGAATGACATTATATAACAGTAATATATGATATAATAGGTGTATAAACAGGGGTGAACATCATATAAATAATATCACAGGCAGTTATAACATAATAATATGAACTACAGATTCACAGGATGTCAATTTACTACTTATATAAGTACGGAATGTCTGGTGAGAAATACTCACCTCTACAAGCTGGAGATAGCAAACACAGACGCACAACAGAGATCCAAAAGGCATGAAAGCATGACTACGATTCAAGTGAGGAAAAGCCAAAGTTATTTATCTTGTCCATATGAAATAAAACAATGCATATAACATGAATTTCAAACCAAAATATGACATTAAACAAGCTAGAATTAAGGAACAACAATTAATCAAACACTTGCACTTGCTTGCACCATCACTATGCTCAGCCTATAGGGTAATAAGGCACTTCCACGGGGTGTATTGGTCAGGTATGGGTCATATATGCTCGGCCTAACAAGGATAGCAAAGGTATGGAAGTTATTTGAGTGATTAATAGCATAAATGGAGGAGTTTGTGTTCACTATTTGGCTTGGCTACATGGATCTATGGCTTGGCTATTCATGTTTCAGACCTAGATAGTAGCTAAGGTGATGGGTGGTGGTCATATCAAGGTGGTGGTGGCGGCTATGGTGGTGGCCAAGGTGATGGATGGAGGTGTTATTGCATGTACTGGCTTAGCTTGCATAGTTTTTAGGGGATGTTGCATTTTGGTGGAGTTTTGGTCATATGAGTGGTGTGGCCTGGCCAAGGTCAGAGGGATAGGTGGTGGTGGTGACAAGGAGGAGGTGGTGGAGGTGATGGCCAAGGCATTAGTGGTGGTGGTCGATCCAAACAAGCAAGAGAACAAGGCAAAACATTGAAAATCAAAAGGAAAAATGAAGAGAAAAGGTGAAAAAGGAAGAAGAAGCCGTTACCAAATGCTTTTGCCGCGAGAAGTAAATTAGGATGGAGTATTTTCACGTAAATTATGATTTGAGAAACTCACGGCTACAATAAGAGTGTACGGCCAAAAGGCAAGTAATGAGAAGGTTATGGAAAATTAAGAGTCTAGCAGATGAAAAGTCATAGGAAAAGGAAGAGTCTTGTCTCTTCAATTTACCATTTCTTTTAATTCAAATAAAACAAAATAAAGTTCAAAAAATACATTTAAAAACCGAAACAATGTGAAATAAAATGAAAATAAATAATTAAATTTAAAGAAAATAGAAAAAGAATTAAAGAAATTGCTTAAAAATTGAAAACAGGATTCAAAAATTTACAATTAAAACATCACTGGCTTTGAAAAAATATCTACTTCATTCTAAAAATATTATAAAGAATTTTTTTGAAATAAAATACTTTCTAAAACATTTTCAAAGTGAAATAAATAATTTAATTTAGAGAAAATAGAAAAGAACTAAAGAAATTGTTTAAAAATTGGAACCAGGACATGAAAATTACAAATAAAATACCATTGGCTCTAGAAAAATTGCTACTTCACTTTAAAAAAAATAAAAGTCAAATAAATAAAATAAACAAGGAACAAAATAAAGTGGGAATGAGAATAAAATAAGATCTTGAGAAAATAGAAAAATAAATAAAGAATTCCTTTAATTAATTGAAGCTGAAAATTAGAAATTGTAAACATAAATACAACTGACACTGGAAAATGTCAATCACACTTTTAAAATGTTTAAAACCAAAATATATACATAACATGTTATCTTACCCATATCAATATAAATTAGAAAATTACATGACCAAATAAAATATTATTTATACAATTTAAAATAAGCAATTTTGTTAAATACAGTAAATTACACAAAATATTTAAAAAGGCATAACTTGCACAATATAAGTCAGATTTCAATGAAACGAAAAGAAATATTCTTAAAATTTTAATTACTTTCATAATAAAAGATAAAATTCAAATTTTCAAACTTTTAAATTTTTAAATTAAAAGTCAAAGTTGACCATATTGACCAAAATTCACCTTTTTGGAAAATATTCTATTTAGTCATGTTTGGAATTCTAATTCATATCAAAATCAAAATTTATATTTAAAATAACAAAATTTATCCATTTTAATAAATAAAATAAAGTTTTTAAATCAGAAAATTAAATTTAAAATAATTATATACAATTAAAATAATTACAAAGTACAGGGTTGTTACACTCTCCCCCACTCAAATCTTTTCGTCCTCGAAAAGAACGAACAAGGAAAAAAAAGCAATATAGACAACAAGCACAACCTGGAAAAACAATTTCGGATTCGAAGCACGATTGGTCTCCTCCATCTCCCAGGTACAATCTCAATCATCAATACTTCACAATACTTTGATCAGACTAACAAATTTCCTTCTTAGCTGCTTCGTACCTCTGTCGACAATACGAAGTGGCTTCCTCTCGACAGTCAGATTAGGCTAAATATCCAAACTATCAAGAGCAGAAGGCTGAACAAAAAAAGGTCATGAAGAACCAAAAAAGATGTAAGACATGGAATACATCATGCACTCCAGACATCTTCTCGGCAAATCCAGATGATAAACCAAAGAACCAACTCTTTCCACAATTGCGGAAAGAACCCTCAAAGAAGAAGATGGTAGGAATAGCTAGAAGGAAAAATGGGTTAGAACACAAGGATGGACCATTATTTTAAAACCATATACATTTCAATTTAAAATTTTATATTTACAACATTTTAAACATTTTATAATATGATAAATAGTCATTTGATTCAAATTTGATAGTTCGAAGTAAACAATATTTAAAACATTTTAAATTATTTAGAAAAGTAAAACAAATGATCAAAATATCCTTTATATAATATACTTTATCAAAATACTTTTATAACTCGATGTCTTAACAGGTTTACTTTCGTTCCTGTAGAATCTGGCTATGCGTTGATCAGGCGAAAAGCTAGAATTCTCCAGGTACTTAGTAGACTTGTTTCAACACCTAGTGAAAATACTTGAAAAAACCTTTTAAAAACAGATATGGAAAGTACAATCCAAACAAATCAACCAAACCAGAACATTTGTCTAACCATGGATCGCAGATACACAATGATTACGCCTAGATCCCCCAGGAAACAATCTGTATCTGTAAGCTTTCTCGGCCCTGCGAGTTACGCCATGATGACTAGTAGAATGCAGGATACACAATGGTTACGCCTAAATCCCCCAGGAAACAATCCGTACCCCTAGGCCATCTCAGCCAGGCAGTTTCGCTACTAATGCGACCTACATAAATTGCAGGATACACAATAGTTACGCCTGGATCTCCCAGGAAACAATCTGTTCCCCTAGGCCATCTCAGCCAGGCAGTTGCGCTATGCAGTCGCGCTCGTAAGACCATGGAGATCGCCATGGAATTTGATGGACACTCGAGTGTCATATCCGGAAAACCCAAATCAGAGAGAATAATATCGATAGAATGAATCCACAGTGTGGCTACAAAGTGGATATCAAGCAGAAGGCACTTTCCATATCTTTACTTCGAAAATATGTATCATACAGTACCTTTCAAAATCACTTTCAAATATCATATTTATATAAAGTCCATTATATATAAGATTTCATTTTCCAATCAAATACTTTCCAAAATCAATAGCATGACAAATCACACTTATATAGACTTCGATTTATATAAGATTTCAATTTACAAATTGAGTACCTTTTCAATTTAACATTTTCAAATCAACTTCGTACTTATACAAATCCATTTTATATAAGTTAGACAACTCCCAAATCAAGTATTTAGTAAATCAAGGTTCTCAATTTTAATTCGTTACAGTAACATTTCAGCTTTCAAAATCATATATGATTTCGCCAAATCATTTCTTCCTAATTACATATATTCAGTTTCAAAGTTTCTTAAAATAATAGATTTAGAAAATAAACCTAATTTCAAGATCAACAAAATTTATGTAAAACAAATTCATTTCTATTTCAAACATATATTTACTTTCAAAAATCATAATACTTTCAAAGTTATGAATCTTTCGAAACCAAAATACTTGAAATCATTAAACTTTGAACAATCTTAACATTTCGAAATCATACATTTGAAATCATAAAACATTCCTTTAATTCTTTACAATTCAAAAATTTATTCAATTATACCCAAATCTAAAATTTCCAATTTTAATTCAATTCAAACCATCAGTTTCAATTCAATTTAGTTTTCCAACAAAACCATTTCAAATATTATCAAATTTCAAATAAAGATTTGATCCACAAAATAAACTATTCAATCTTTAATATATTTCAAAGCTTAAATACCATATTCCAAAACTAAATTTTAAAATTCCATATATCTCAAACTTTAATTCATTATTGCTTAGTTATTGAAATATTCATTTCATAAATCCATCATTTTAAATAAACTCAAATTACAAGTAAACCAAATATCCTTTCATACAAATATATACTTCAAATATTCATTTATCAAAATCAATTATCATTTCAAATTCACATTCTTTATCAAATACCCTATACCATTCAAAATTACTTAGCTTTGAAAAGTTAACCTTGATTTGGAAGTGCTCGGACCTTCAAAATAGTCGAAGAAATCATATTTTCAATCCAAGAGTTGGAAATCACCAACAAATCAGTAAATCAATTCCAAAAGATAGGGTTATACCAAAACAAATCTGAAACTTGAGGACTGAACACCGGCTTACTTTAAATTATTTCAAATGTATATATATACACATATATCTTTCGAATATCAAAATATACTTCAAAAATCTGAAATCAAAATTGGTTTCATAAAATCACTTGCATAGCAAAGCTACTAGAGTGGCCTCTTCCCCCTCAAAAGCTCAAAAATCAATGTCGATGATGCATGTATTCATCACCGAAATTATTTTCCAGCAACATAAATGGGTTCTGGACTTTTATTTTCTTGAAAACTTCTTTGAAATCTCTTCGTAACAATTGGAATTCATTCGAATACATTTGAAACATTTCTTATTTGGAAAATGTCTTAAAACCATATTATTATATTTTTCCAAATCTTAAAACCGATTTCAAAACACCGGAGTTCGATTCCTCGAAATTCAAATTTAAAACCCTTCAGCTATAAATCATTTTATATAAGTCAAATTCTTATAAATTTTCAAAATTTCAAATCCTTTCAAAAATTCAAATTTCTCGTTTAAAAAGGTACATAACTCTTATCGAAAACATTTCACTTTTATATACAAAATAAGGTCATCCTTATTAAAATAATAATTTCGATGTATGCACAAATTCCAAAATACAACCAAACACAAATTCCCAAAGAATGGTTCGAGGATAAATTTCAAACAAACAGAGATTCAAATTTAGAGGAACTCTAATTAAATAGAATTCTGATTCGAAGATAAGCTCGAACGAAGATGAGATAACTTAATTACCAAACAGAAGATGGATAAGCATATATAAATCGTGGGCGACCCAAACCGAGTCAACCGTGACTACAGGAATATAACCAACGCGGAAATCTACGGCAAATCGACATTCGATCACTAGAGATAGAATCCAGGTAGATCAGGAGATTGATAACATCGTAAACCGAGGATATAGAAATCTCCAGTGAATCAATGCCAATTGTAAAGGTGTTTCACCCCTTTACAAATCATTCAAGATTTACGGAATCATCGATCTTTATAGAGGTCGTTCCAAAGTGGAGTTATGGAATCCTCCAAAATCAAAAGGATAAAATAGGGAAGATGTGATTGGATTTCAGAACAAGTGGGAGCGTTCCAAAGTTCATGGAATCCTAATCGATAAGAATCCTAACCAAGAAATTTCTAACAATGTGGATACCAAAGGGATGAAGTTTTGAAAATCTTGATTTCAAAGTAAGAAGATTTTTATACCAATATAATCTTTGAAAATACTTTAAAATCGTTTGGAAATCATTTTATACTTTGAAAATACGTTCTCTCATAAAGAAAGGATTCTGAGATTGATTTCATTCATTCTAGGGTATTTCTACCATATCTCTAATGAGTTTTTGCTCCGCAGGCTAAGGTTTTCGCAAAACCAAAGCTCTGATACCAACTGTAACGGGCCACGCCAGTGGGGTAATGCCCACCGTAGCATACATTGGTACCTGTGTTCTGCCTTTACAGCTAGCCTCTCGACTACACCACTAACCCCCACGGGGACATGTAGGAGTAAGAGTCAACCGTTCGCTACCAAACCAGGAAGCGAGAACCCCCTATCATGCTGCACCCTCCAAGTACAATGGAAGACACACATGCCGGACATGAATTGCTCAAAATACCGCATTGTAAATAAATTTGGAGCAAATGAAAACAATCACAGAATCACAGACACAGAAATATCAGAATAACTCGCAGCGATAATTAAAATACCATAGTAGTTCATGAAGCTACTATAACAAATCTCAAAACAAAATACATAATATCAGTTTGAAAACATATATAATAGAGATCCCAAATACATAGAAGTTTATAAATACCAAAGCTGAAATCGAACAACTGAAACTGAAAGGGAATACATAACTAGACAAGCAGAATCTCCAGTGATTCCTAGCTCCAGAAAAAAATCCAAAACTAAGCTGTAAATACTCTGCCTGACCCTAATGTAAAGTAAAACACAAAATACTCGAGTCAGGAGATACATACTTATATAATGTAAATCAACTCAAGTGCACTATAGTAGTAATACACAATAACTTAAAGGATGCTTGGGATCGTCCATCCTCTATGGATCCTTTAAACCATAAATTAAATACATCCTGTGGTTAAAATTCAAAAATGGTATTTTATATTTTGAAATCAAATATCATTTCAAAATTCAGTATCAATCAAAATCCATTTTAAAGTATCAAAATATCATATTTCCCAAACCACATTCATTTTATTTAAAATACCATTTCAACACACATTCCAAAATAGTTTATATTTCAAAACAATTTACTTCATTTTAAATCATTAAAATAAAGTTATTTTACATAATAATTAAATTATTAAATTTCCAAAATTTAAATCTTTCAAAGTTCATTTATTCACTTAAATTTATTAAAACAATGAAAATTCAACTTTCGCACCATTTAGAAAATGCTACGGAAAGTTACATTTAAAACAATTCAATTAGCAAAAGACAGCTTTTAAAATGCTGTAATAGGTTTTAGATTTCAAATAATATTTTGGTTAAATTCAGCAACTACAACACCTACAAAGTGTTATAATTTCCCTTAGTTCATTTTAGCCATTTAGTTCATTTATATCAATTACAGCATTTACATAATGATGTAATATCTTCAACTTTATAAATGATAGCATTTCAGGAATGTTGTCAATTTAAATTCCAAACTTTCACTACAATTTCATAAACAATTAAAATTTATTTAAATCCATTTTTACTTATAAAAATCATATTTTCTCACTTTAAAAACAATCATTTAAATATCCCTTTTATGATTTTACAAAGTGAAATTTTCACAAATAATTATCAAATCTTTAATAATTCACTTATAAAATAAATGTAAAATTTTATAACATTTCATTTACTTAACATTTTAATTAAGTTTGCCATTTCATAATTTTATGTAAATTCCATTTTATTTTCTTAACTTAACTTTTATTTTTAAAACACTTTCACATTTCCAAGTTAAGTTATACTTCAAATTTCAACTTTTAAACATTTATTTATTTAACTATTTTGAATTTATAGAAAATCAATAACACTTTATAAAAATCATTTTAAATTTAAATTAAAATCAAATTATCATATTTTTGTTACTTAACTTAAAATTGTTTAAAAACAAAATCATAAATTCTAAATTTTACTTATATCTTAAAATTTACTTTACCATTTATTTATTTCACTTATTTAACTTGCATAAAATTACTGATATTTTATAAAAATAATATTTATTTATTTAAATTTAAATCAAAATATCATAATATTTACATTTTTATAATATTTTAAAAAATTTAGAAAAATTATTTTAACCACAGTCTGTACATAATTTTTCTAACTTAAGTCGAATGTTACGGATAATATATCATTTCAATCCGTAATTTACAAAGGAAAAATCCGGGTTCTATCATTTCAAACACGTAATCCCAATTTAAATGAAATAAATAAAATAAAAATCGTTCAGGCTTATCGTTTTAGCCCATAATGATTTTTCCCTATTCTAAAGTCCGTTCGGGTATATATCATTTCAATCCATAGTGATTCCATTCTACAGGAAACTTGCAGTGTGATAAACTGATATAAATAAAAGAATGACATTATATAACAGTAACAGATGACATAACAGGTGTATAAACATTGGTGAACATCATATAAATAATATCACGGGCAGTTATAACATAATAATATGAACTGCAGATTCACAGGATGTCAATTTACTACTTATATAAGTACGGAATGTCTGGTGAGAAATACTCACCTCTACAAGCTGGAGATAGCAAATACAGACGCACAACAAAGATCCAAAAGGCACGAAAGCATGACAACGGTTCAAGTGAGGAAAAGCCAAAGCTATTTATCTTGTCCATATGAAATAAAACAATGCATATAACATGAATTTCAAACCAAAATATGACATTAAACAAGCTAGAATTAAGGAATAACAATTAACCAAACACTTGCACTTGCTTCCACCATCACTATGCTCAGCCTATAGGGTGATATGGCACTGCCATAGGGTGTATTTGGTCAGGTATGGGTCATATATGCTCGGCCTAACAAGGGTAGTGAAGGTATGGAAATTATTTGAGTGATTAATGGCATAAATGGAGGAGTTTGTGTTCACTATTTAGCTCGGCTACATGGATCTATGGCTTGGCTATTCATGTTTCAGATCTAGATGGTAGCTAAGTGATGGGTGGTGGCCATATCAAGGTGGTGGTGGCGGCTATGGTGGTGGCCACGGTGATGGATGGAGGTGTTGTTGCGTGTAGTGGCTTGGCTTGCATAGTTTTTAGGAGATGTTGCATTTTTGTGGAGTTTTGGTCATATGAGTGGTGTGGCATGGCCAAGGTCAGAGGGATAGGTGGTGGTGGTGACAAGGAGGAGGTGATGGCCAAGGAAATAGTGGTGGTGGCCGATCCAAACTAGCAAGAGAACAAGGCAAAACATTGAAAATCGAAAGGAAAAATGAAGAGAAAAAGTGAAAAAGGAAGAAGCAGCCATTACCAAATGCTTTTGCCGTGAGAAATAAAGTAGGATGGAGTATTTTCACACGAATTATGAGTTGAGAAACTCACGTCTACAATAAGAGTGTACAGCCAAAAAGCAAGTAATGAGAAGGTTATGGAAAATTAAGAGTCTAGTAGATGAAAAGTCGTAGGAAAAGGAAGAGTCTCGTCTCTTCAATTTACCATTTCTTTTAATTCAAATAAAAAAAATATAGTTCAGAAAATACATCTAAAACCGAAACAATGTGAAATAGAATTAAAATAAATAATTAAATTTAAAGAAAATAGAAAAAGAATTAAAGAAATTGCTTAAAAATTGAAAACATGATTCAAAAATTTACAATTAAAACATCACTGGCTTTGGAAAAATATCTACTTCATTTTAAAAATATTCTAAAGCAAAATTTTAAAATAAAATACTTTCTAAAACATTTTCAAAGTGAAATAAATAATTTAATTTAGAGAAAATAGAAAAAGAACTAAAGAAATTGTTTAAAAATTGGAACCAGGACATGAAAATTACAAATAAAATACCATTGGCTCTAGAAAAATTCCTACTTCACTTTAAAACAAATAAAAGTCAAATAAATAAAATAAATAAGGAACAAAATAAAGTGGGAATGAGAATAAAATAAGATCTTGAGAAAATAGAAAAATAAATAAAGAATTCCTTTAATTAATTGAAGCTGGAAATTAGAAATTGTAAACAAAAATACAACTGACACTGGAAAGTGTCAATCACACTTTTAAAATGTTTAAAACCAAAATATATACATAACACGTTATCTTACCCATATCAAAATAAATTAGAACATTACATGACCAAATAAAATATTATTTATACAATTTAAAATAAGCAATTTTGTTAAATACAACAAATTACACACAATATTTAAAAAGGCATAACTTTCACAATATAAGTCGGATTTCAATGAAACGAAAAGCAATATTCTTAAAATTTTAATTACTTTCATAAATAAAGATAAAATTCAAATTTTCAAACTTTTAAATTTTTTAATTAAAAGTCAAAGTTGACCATATTGACGAAAATTCACCTTTTTGGAAAAAATTCTATTTAGTCATGTTTGGAATTCTAATTCATATCAAAATCAAAATTTATATTTAAAATAACAAAATTTATCCATTTTAATAAATAAAATAAAGTTTTTAAATCATAAAATTAAATTTAAAATAATTAAAATATACAATTAAAATAATTACAAAATACAGGGTTGTTACAACTGCACATGACTAAATTCATATCAAATGGATAAGTTTTTTCGCTAAGGAAAGAAGTGTCCACGCAAAATAGTGGAATCAAAGTATGAATTAGTGTTCAACTTCAACAACAGTATATAAGTACGTATGCTCAATGCATTCGTTATGATTCTACAATTGGCGATAAAGCTAATGCAATAGGTTTTGAATTATCCTCCTGTGTATCGTGGAGTTACGATTTATTGTTGTTATGAAAAGATTCAGCATATTTTTTTAAGTGCCATAGCCCTCAGTTTTTAATTTGCGTCAGCAGAAGTCTGTTGGTTAATGTGGTACAAGGTATCAAAAAGCTAAATCTCAATCTAACTTTCCTACCATTCATGATCCAGATTTTCTCCTGTTTTACACATAATTATATTTGCTTCCAGTGCATATTTCCAGAATTCCTTAGTAATATAATATGTTGTTATTCACCTTTGTATTATATTTTTTTAACATGAACGTTTGATATTGGTGGAATTTAAATCAACAAATACATGAAGATAAAACAGATGGGTTGTATTACTGCTGTATTTACTAATATTTCTCTCGCTATTTGATTCATTGTGTCCTGTATATCCATCTCAGTCCTCTGATTTATTTTCCCAAGTTTATGGTGCTACTTCAAATTTGGGTAATCTGTGCTATGCATCACTTAAACATTAACGTATAGCTATTTACACTGAACCCACTACAACTATTCATCGCAACAACCCAAAGATGTTGATGTCTTCGTAGAATCGATGTTGCCAGTATTAATATTTATTGTTGATTATTAACATCGCTGAATCGTAATTTGGTCATATATTTTTTCTTCCATGCGGGTATGGACCAATATGTGTAACTTGAAATTGAAAACTTCTCAGGTTTATTGGTCCTTTGTTGCGCATCCCCCACCTGAGGTTAGATTTATGTATTTTTAGTTCAAATTAAATATGTTTGGCATTATACTATCATATACGCCCCACGAAATTTTCAAAGTCGGTGTAGCTGGGGTTTTAATCGGATGGATTTGTCTGTTTACATTGTTTTTTAGAATATGATTTACCTGATACCCTTCCTGCAACTGAATGACATTGGTATTTTAAGTATATGGTATTTCAAGTATAATCTTATGATATTGGAATCAACTGTAAATAGTGTTGTGTCGATCATAGATTTACATCGGCTATGATTTTCCATACGAGAAAATGTATCCACTCTATAACTCAGTTTGTAATAAGTTTGTATAAGTTGAAGCTTAGTGTTGCATCTAGGACATATCGAAGAAGTGTACCGGTTTTCCAAATTTAATTAGTAAATTATCATAATTTTTTTGTGCTGGTGCGTGTTTTTTCCTTTGTCTTGGAAAGTTCAATTTTTTGTTTAAAAAATTCTATATTGCTGGTTTATTTTTTTGAATCATATACATAATAAGACGCTTCTTTAGTAAATGTAGTATATGATATTATACAGTGGGCGTATATATTCATTTTCTTTTAGTTTTGAATAGTTGAGTTGCATTTCCGCATTGTTCTTTTAACAAATTCCTGGTTTAATAAAATATTATGTCCATATGAAATGTTTGTTATTTTCTCTAAATATTATCTGCAAGAGTAATGTTTTAACTCTGGATGTATGTAAGCCATGGATGATGTTATAACCAACTAAATTGTACACCAATAAGCCATGGATGATTACATAACCAACTAAATTGTACACTGCAATTTATTCACTCCGCCTCCCACATTTTTTACACAGTGTAGTTGCCGGCCTCCATGTAAGTTAAATTCTTTTACTGGCTAAGTTACCAAACTTTTATTAAAATAGTTTCATACAAGAGATGTATTTACTTGCAGTCTACACTTATTTTTATCAGAGTTTCTTATATGAACCATTAGAGTCATGCAAAAAATTATGTTCTTCTTACCTTGAACCCACTTACTGACTATTACCAGTTTTAATTAACAGGAATCATATAATATTCTTCCTGTCAATGCATAAGTTATATTAATGGTTGGTAGTTATGAATGTAATAGTGCAATGCTTGGGTCTTAGTAACAGAAACCGTTCGAATTGATTGCTTTACTTAAATGCACAAAGCTCTATGGTATGAACAAAAACCAGTGTTAGTATGAGTGTATGGTTTCGGAGCTTCCATTGTATGAGATTTAAATCTTTACTCATGCCTATGATTACTGACTGCATTCGTGATAGTTTGTTCTATGCTTCTTACACTCCTTTCTAACTCCGCCTACTTTATGGTGTTGATGCAAACTGGATGAGAATTGCATAGGTTGTTGTTTATTTATCGCACAATAAAGAAAGATTGGATATTTGATTTTGCTGTCATACATTAGCATGTTGCACACCCGTTCATGTCAGCAGTCGATACACATGCTTTTCATACCATCTTTGTACACAATGATCTACCGTTTGCAGCTACATTAATGTTTCTACACGTTATGCATGATGTCTTATTCATGTTGCTCTGTCTATCCTCATCCTTCATTCATTTATATGCCCAGATATGCAAGTATGCTAGAGCAAGATGCAGGCTGCTGCTGAGATGGAAACGGGCAAAAAAATATCATACAACCAGATGGATGAGTTCTAGACACTGCTGTCATGATTTCATAGACACGTCCCTGCATAATTTCTTGGAATTTCTTTGTCGATGACATGAGGAGGAAGCTATTAAATTCATTTCAAACAATCGATTATACCAACGACAACGTTAGTATCCTTTTACTACCCTTTTTTTTCTCCGTCAGACCGTGCATGTTGTACACGACCATTTAATGATTGTTGTATTCTGTTTGCAGTTTGTCAGCTACATCGCTATCACAGACTTCAAAAGCTTAGGCACAAAAAGTTGTGGACAACATCTATGGGTAAGACTGATTTTACTCTTAATCTGCTATGGGACATTGACAGAACACCGAAAGTCTCCTGTACAAGGTGTCCATTGTATGTTATTTCGTGTTTTCGACGTTCTAAGCATTGCTATATGTTATTGCAGGGAACCACCACCTAACAGGGTGTCCCACCGACTCATTCCCGACATCATTTGACTTAGCTGAACGTGGGAATGGCATGCCTCTGTCTGCTACATCGCAGTCTTCCTGTCTTGCTGCAGTTGGGAATTACGGGCGACGTACGTAACTTACAATAAATTGGTTAGTATAAATTGCATTGACTATTCAAACAGTTTCAATGTTTTTTTGCTAAATATGCAGGTAGAATGTTTACCGCACACATTTTTTTCCCACCATCATGTACATGTTCATACTGTGGAGCCTTGCTATGGTTTGAAGAAAGGGTAAAAAAGGGGAGTACAAATTTAAACCCAAAATTTTCAATACGTTGTCGGAAGGGAAAGGTTCAGCTTCCGTCCTACTAGCCAGCCCCCGATTATTTAATGGACCTTCTGGACTATAATGGAGGATCTGTCTCTAAAGAATTTCGACGACATATACGGCTTTCTAATTCTATTTTTGCTTTCACCTCAATGGGTGGGAATGTTGATAACTTCATCAACACCAGTCGTGGTCCATATGTTTTCAGATTAAACGGTCAAAACCACCATCCAATTGGCTCGCTTCTTCCGACGACGGGTGAACCAAAATTTTCTCAATTATATTTCTATGACACAAGTAATGAAGTCAATAATCGAGTTTCGTCGTGTGGTGAAAGTGTGGCGCAAAATTTAGATGTGGGTATTGTCAACAATCTAATATGCATGTTCAACCAGTGTAGTGAGCTGGCCAAAGTGTTTAGAATGTCAAGAGAAATACTAGCCTATCACTTTCAGACTGTTGGAGAGGCGTTATAGGGATGGACGTCGGTACAATTTACCAACTTCATCCGAGATTGCAGCATTGATTGACAACTCAAATGCTGATTCGTGTGGCTGTCGTGATATTGTGATAGAAGATAGGAATGGGGTACTAACAAGGATTAGTGAAAAGCACCCTTCGTTTATCTCTACGCAATATTCGCTTTTGTTTCCTTATGGCGAGGATGGTTTCAGGTGTGATATACAATATAGATAATTTGATGTACGTCCAGAAACTAAAAGAACGACCGTAACAATGCGGGAATATTACGCCTATGTTATTCAACGGAGATTAGAAGATGGCTCCGTTCTATTTTGGGGTGGTAGGCTTTTCCATAAGTTCATTGTTGACAGTTACACGCGTATTGAAGAAGACAGACTGTCGTGGGTAAAGAGTAACCAAAGTACATTACGTTGTGAACTGTACAAGGGTTTGCAAGACGCTATTATGGCTGGTGACACAAGCACGCACGCGATTGGAAGAAAAATTGTTCTACCCTCCTCTTTCACTGGAGGTCCTAGGCACATGGTGCAAAACTACCAAGATGCTATGGCCATCTGTCGTTGGGCGGGATCACCAGATTTTTTTGTAACTTTTACATGCAACCCAAAGTGGCCTAAGATCGAAATGGCTTTACTCAACATTCTCGGTCAGAGAGCCGAGGATAGACCGGATATTGTTTCCCGTGTTTTCCACATGAAGCTTATGGAGCTACTGCGCGACATAAGGACAGAATGTCATTTTGGTAAAGCCAATGCATGTAAGTTTCACAAATTCTTACTATTTTCACACGTTTTTAACGTGAGCTTTCGCCGACTTAGCTTAAATTTTGTTTCTTTTTTTTCCCCAGTTGTTTACACAATTGAATTTCAGAAAAGGGGACTATCGCATGCTCACATTCTTATCTTTCTGTTTGGCAATCAAAGGCCAATGACTGTTGATCAGGTTGACGCATTGATTAGTGCTGAGATATCAGATAGACTTGCTGATCCATTTGCTTATCAGTCAGTGTGTCAGTACATGATTCACGGTCCATGCGGTTATGAAAATCCTGGATGTACTTGCATGGTCGATGGTTGTTGCTCCAAGCGTTATCCTAAACAGTACAGGAGTGAAACCAGTTTTGACAAATTTGGATTTCCTATGTACAGATGACGCAATAATGGTTGTCCACCGAGACGTCAAATGGATTTGTGTAGGAGAACGGTTGAGTTATACCTCATAATGTTGATTTAGTTGTCAAATATCAAGCTCATATCAACGTAGAGATGTGCAATAGAGCACGATCTGTCAAATACCTGTTTAAGTACATCAACAAGGGGCACGATAGAGAAACTATTGTTATTGAAGATAGTGTGAACAAAGAATGCACGTTTGTTCGGGAGGTTGATCAAGTAAAAAATTATTTGGACTGTAGATATATTTCAGCTTCAGAAGCATCGTGGCGAATTTTTGAGTTTGATGTCCAGTACCGCACTCCAGCGGTGGAGAGGTTAATGTTTCATTTGCCGGGAGAGCAAACTGTGTACTTTGATGAAACAGAACAATTGAATGATGTACAAGGCAGGCATAATCTATGCAAACTACGTTCACTCAGTGGTTGCAGACTAAAAGAATGTGTCATGCAGGTCGCCAACTTATTTATGTCAATTTTCCTACTAAGTGGGTATGGGATAAGTCTATTAAGGAGTGGAGGATGAGGCAAAAAGGAGAGTGTATAGGTCGGATATATTATGCACGTCCAACATCAGGGAGAGGTTTTATATGCATATGCTTTTAAATATTGTTCAGGGCCGTACATGTTACGAAGACATTAGAACTATGAATGGTGTTGTTTTCAACACCTTCAAAGACGCATGCCTTGCACGGGGTTTGTTAGATGATGACAACGAGTGGGATGAGCCATTGACCGAAGCTGCCTCATGGGCTTCTCCAATCTGTATGCGAGAAATGTTTGCAACATTGTTGTTTTTTTGTGAGGTTTCAAACGCGAAGCAACTGTGGGATAAACATTGGCAAAAGTTTAGCGAGGATATGGAATGGAGATAGGTACGTAGGAATGATTGTGGGTCTCAACAGATGTCCTCGAATAAGTTCAAATCAGAAGCCTTAATTTCTTTAGAAAAGATTATTCTCAGAAACAATAGATTGGTAGCCGAATTTTGGTCCGTAACGGAAGTCGGCCTTGGAAATTTTCATTCGCTGGATAACACTCTTCTGCATGACGAGGTGGACTATGACTGTGATTTGTTACGCATGGAATCACAGCAGTCAGTGCCACTACTAAATTCAGAGCAGAGAATGGTTTTTGACGCTATAGTTTACTCTGTTCGTAACCGTAGAGGAGGTTTTTACTTGGTCTATGGAAGTGAAGGGACTGGGAAGACGTTTTTATGGAATACTTTAGCCTCCACTATGTGAGCGGAAAGTAGAATTGTATTGGCGGTAGCATCTTCTGACATTGCATCGCTTTTACTTCCCGGTGGACGAACTGCACATTCAAAGTTCAAAATTCCTATGAACCTCGACGACATATCAACTTGCAATATCTCCAAGCAGTCGTGTTTGGCTGATTTACTTAGACGTACGGATTTGATTATTTGGGATGAGGCTCCTATGGTTCATCGAAATGCACTTGAGGCATTTGAGAAGTCATTGTCGGATATAGCCTCTTCCGGCTCAAATAATGATGATGGTCGAATTTTCGGAGGAAAGACGGTCGTACTAGGCGGAGATTCAAGCAGACGCTACCTGTTGTTCGTAAAGGCACCAGAGAAATGATTGTACGCTCTACTATAAGTTTCTCACGAATGTGGCAACATTGCAAAGTTTTCACTCTAATAATAAACATGAGACTGAAAAATAACAACTTATCACCTGATGAAAAGTCGAAACTGTCGTCGTTTTCTAACTGGATATTAAATGTGGGCAATGGAAAGGTCAAGTCTATGTCGTTGAATGTGGGTGAAGTGTAGGATCGATTTCACCCTAGAGGGGGGGTGAATAGGGTGATGGTATAAATTATAAAAATTATTGCGGAAGCTTATAAAATATTCAATTCAGATCACAGAATAGCAGCACAGATATCACAGAATATAAATAACAGAAAAAACAGAACAACACAGAATTTACCCAGCTTCGGCAAAACCCTGCCTACGTGCTGCCCCCAAGGTTTCTACTAGAAATTAGATAGTCCCTCGCTTACACACGCAAACTCGCTATACCCGCTATTGACTATTCTAACTCTACGCTCAAAACCTTGCTACGTAGCTTGTCCCCTAGTCACACGACTAGAAAATTAAAACGGTTTAAAGAAAGAATTTAAAAATGCTTTAAAAAACAATAACTAAACCCTAATTTATATGATTTTAAAGCCTTCTAAGGCCCAACAAAGAAAGGCCGGCTCAAAACAAATTAATCCTTTCTCCTTTTTATTTCCAGCCCGACTCCTTGTTTGTGAAAATGCCGGCTTGCTCGTTCCTCTTTGCAAATAAATTAGGGTTTGTGAAAACTGGGGCTATCGACTTCCATATCTCGATTGAATGAATGGTTTAGCGTTGTTGCTTTGTCAATCGATGATCTCTCTGTTAAGCACTCGGTTCCCCCAATTTTCGATCGAGTTGTCTGAGTGGTATGTGATTTATCTCTTTGCTTTTTCTGATTTGCTTGCTTGAACTCGATGATCGTTTGCCAGTGATGATGCTGGGTTTATATAGGTTTCGAAATCCTATTCTTGCATTCGTATAAAGTTATTTGAATCTGTCAATAATTCGCCTCGACCACTTGATGATGTTTGAACGATTGATGATTAATCTGACTTTGTCAAATTCGTATCTTTCATGTTTCTTGGTTGACACAGTTTTGGATTCAATTCCGTGATGACCACGGCTTTAATTTTTGACATTTGACTCTGTCACATTCGTATATTTTTGTGATTTGATTCCCATGGTTATTTCACTCTGACTTCGTTAATTGTTCATCTTGTTCGTTCCTGAACATTACTGTTTTGGTTTAACCTGTATATCATTTTTGTTGTTCGCATGCTTCATTGACATCTGCTTGGTCTTTTGATTTTCATATGGATGTTTAGATTTATCTCTAACCTCTTCAATTCATATATGTTTTGGTTGCTTGTCATTCACATCCTTGCTGTCTGGTTCAGTCTCGATTTCTTGCATATTGATGTTGAGTTTGCATTTACTTCATATAGATTTTAGGTTGCTGTGTTGGTCTGGTCTCACGGTTATAGCTGGTTGTCATGTACTCGAGTCATGGTAGCATTTGCTTCTTGTGTTTCACTTGCACCTGTACTTGGTCATAATTGATGTTGTTGAACTTGATGGCATGCATTTTGTGGTCTGCTTTGTTGCTGTGTCATTGCTGTTGACATGTTGTTGCATTCTCTTGAGTCTGTTGCATGAGTTAATTGCATTCACTTCATGTTTGCATGAGCTCTGGTCATTTGCACTTGCAGTTGGTCACTTGATTCAGTTGTGTTGGAACTGGATTAGCGCAGTTTTCATTCTAGCTTGTAACTGTGTCATAGTGATGCATTCTTGAGTCTTGGATATTGAACAGTATCATGTATTTGTAGTGTGCATCTTGCCTCCTGCCATACTAGTTCACTCGAGTCAGTGGAGTTGTTTCATTTGAGTTGTAGCTTGATGGTTTTGTAGTTGTTTGTGTCAGTTGCATTTGCTTGTTTCCCTGGTTGGTCTGAATTTTTGCTGCAATCTTTATTGAGCTTGTAGTTTGGCTTTGATGTTGTATATATGTAAGTGATTCTGTTCTTTCACATTCCTTCGTGCCCGACTTGATGCATTCCATTCTCGTGTGTTCATCCCTGTAGTATATGCTACTGTCTACTTGAGTTTGCTTTGATACACTGTTGAATTTGTGTAGACTGTGCATTACACTTGAGTTGAATCCGTCTTGGATTTGACCTTGTGCTAAATGACATTGTTTTATTGCACTTGAGTTGAATCCTGTATTTGGGTTTAACCTGTGCTCACTTGTCCCTGTAAATCGATCAAGTGTATATTTCGGTGTGCACGGCCTTGTGGCATATACAGTGGTACACTGTGTATGTCACAAGCTGTTCGTGTATGATGAATTCAAATTTAAATGACGACGAACAACCCAAATAACTGAGACAAATATTATTTTCAAAAATCCATATTTTATTTTATATTGCAAAAATAT
The DNA here is from genome assembly GCA_030765085.1 of Allium cepa. Lineage (NCBI taxonomy): Eukaryota > Viridiplantae > Streptophyta > Magnoliopsida > Asparagales > Amaryllidaceae > Allium > Allium cepa. The sequence goes on from CM060942.1 coordinate 624,628,364, forward strand.
TTTATTTTCAATTTTACCGCGTTAGTAAATATTTTTGCAGATTGCTCAGATGCTGGATTCAAAAACTGGAAAGAAGTTGAAGATAAAAATACGAGTGTGAGTGATATGTAGTAAGGTCAACTGTAAATGTAAAATAGTGATGTAATTGAATTTGTATCAAAGTTGTATAGTGGATAGTGAGAGCTTGAATTTGTACTATTCAAAATTGTAATAAATATTTGTTTGAATAAAATTTCTGTTTGAATTCAAAATCTGTGTTATTTATTTTATTCAGCAAATTTTATTTAATCTGTGAAAATAAATAGTATATTACCAAATACATTTAAACGAATGTATATATGTTTATTATCATCAAACAAAAATCATATAAGCGCATATTCAACAATCTCCCCCTTTTGATGATAACAAACATATATTTAAGATTTTGAATATATTAAATATATTTGATCATTGATGTGCTCTAATTGCTCCCCCTATTTAAATGCTTCCTCTCTACACAAAGCTCCCCCTACATATATGCATACAAATAAAAATATGCAAATGAGCCTAGATGCAAATAGAAAATTATTTGACATTTGCTTGATTTTATTTGACAAAATCTTAACTTTTCTCTCCCCCTTTTGTTATCAGCAAAAGAATAATAGTGTTAGAGAAAATGAAGATAAAGTAATCGATATCAATCCAACATTAAAACTCAACTGAATATAAATATTAAATTTCGATAAAAAAAATCAAACAAAAATCATAAATATTTTGTTAGGCGCATATTCCACTTTTAGAATGATGGAAATGATGTCATCATATAAAACCATACAGTTGTGTCTATTTGTGGTATATTTATATCAGGAATTTGAATATCTACTAACCATGCATAACCGTTAGGACTTTTAAATGAGATTAGTAGTATTCCAATTTTATTTAAAAAAAATAAATTCAAGTATCTTCTAACCACGCATAACCGTGAGGACTTTTAAATGGGATTAGAATCAACTTGTTTATTTTAAAAAATCAACTTTTGATATGCGTTCCATACATGCATAACCGTGAGGACTTTTAAATGAGCATGGAAGCACATAACAAATTCCAAGTAATTCACCCATGCATAACCGTGAGGACTTTTAAATGAGAGTGAATACTTTGGTATTTATTTATATATAATTTTTTTTTTAAAAAAATGTGAAAATGAAAAACGAACGATTCCTGTTTAAGGTACCACATATTGACAAACTATATAGAATTTTGATGAGTGATGGTTGTTAGAAATGTGATAGAAATAGAGATGGTCATGGAATTTTTACCAACAAAAAGTTTTATAACTCTTGTTTAAATTTCTAAAGAAATTTTCTAATTATACTTTCTTGAGTTATAATATATGATCAATATCAACACTCATCACTTTTTCAATCACTATTTTTCTTTTCAATAATCATTAGGGAGTCAGAAGTCAAAATAGTCATTTAAAATCAAATTCAAAAATAATTATGAAATTAATTTTTCAAAAATGACTAATCTGAAAATATGGTCAAAAATGATTTTCTCCAGGGGGTTTTAAAAGAAAATTTTCTGCTATTGGAAAATTATTTGAAATGAAAAATATGCAGATATTTTCTTTGAAAAACGATGCAGTTACTAAATGTCTCAACAAAAATCACGTTTCACTAGTAATTTTTTCTATCAACTAGATTACCAGTGTAATCTGCATCTGAATTTCTCTTTCACTCAAAATTATCATCAATTGAATTTTATAGACCAAAACATGAAGTGTGCACCAAAAATTTCAAATTCAATTTTAACAACAATTTAAATGACATTCTTTTGAAATTGAATTGAAGCCGTGTAAATAATCAGAAAACCGTGAATATAGAGTCAGCTGTATTATAACCAATTGTATTATCCAACAAAACACTATTTTTAATCCAAACTGATATATATGAAGTAATTCAAAGAATCTAGAGATTTTTATAGTGTTTTTGGCATAAGAATATAATTGGCCAACAATTTTGAATAAGTCAGAATCATCATTTTTTCATCATCTCAATATTGGCTGATTTTAATTCAGAATACGGTGCAGATTATCACATTTAATATATCGTTTAAAACATACCATTATCTGTTTTACCTTTACGATATTTTTCGATGTTGTCTATTGTGATTATGTCACCTTTGAACTAGGCGAAGGAACTTTGCTTCGTCGTCCGTTGTATTTCTGGAACAGCCAAAAATCCAAAGAACACTATTGTTGTTCCTTAGCCCGCCACCACATCTACACGGGAAAAGGTTTATGTGACCTATTTGTTTTTATATGTCCATGGTTGTTAGTGGCAGAAAATTTTGAAAAATAATTTTGTGTAGACCCAAAACTATTTATAATTGTTCCCTTCGGTACCCAAATTTATTTAACTTTGATAGATTTTATATTTGTGCCTTTTGGAACCCAAATCGGTATAGTTTTCACATGTTTGGGTTATACCAACAATTATTGTGACCGTGTCCAAATTTTCTACAAATTGTGCACATAGAATTAACTTGATTAATATTGCTTTCAACAATTTTCGAATTATTATATCCAAGTCATTGTCTAACCGTATTAACAGTTTGCTTTCCTAATAGCATATTCAACGATTTTTCACTTTTTGAAAATTTATCTAAAGTCGTTAACAATTGTTGGACCTGTGTTTTGAGAGATTCATTTTCGTTTAACAACTGTGTGCACTTTTTAATAGAATTCTCTCTCCTAGTATTTTCATTCTCTTTTAAAATCAAATTTCATTTTCAAGTGATTTTATATTGATTTCTGATTTTTTAATTTCTTCTTCGAATGTTGGACACTTATCACACTTAGGGATCCTACTTTGATAGGTTTTAACTAGTTGGTCAAGTTGTTTATTTAAATCTATCAAAGTGTCTTTTTGTGATTCAAGTTTAGCGTATTTTTCCCTAAGTCGTTCAAAACAACCATTTACTTCGTGGAAATAAATAAGTAATTCAGAATGAGTAAGTTTTGATATCTCGCTTGGCTCGTCATCGTCGCTATCAGTTATATTCCCTTGAAGGCACATATCTGCTTTCTCACTCTCACTGCTAGAACTTTGATTATCTTCATCACTTGTATTCCACGTGGCTGCAAAACTTTTCCTTTTTGATTTCTTTTTAAAGTCGCGTTGATTTTGAGGACAATTGGGCTTGATGCGTCCGGGTTGGTTGCACTTGTGACAGATGATCTTCTGTTCTTCAGAGTAGTCTAGTGCTTTGGCTATTCTGCTTTTCGCTTTTTGAATTCGAGCTGAATATCCATATTTGTAATTCCACTTTTTGAATTTCTTTATTAATAGCTCCAATTCTGCTGCTGCATCATCATCGTCATCGTCATCACTTTCAGTTGTTCCTTTGAGAGCTATTGATTTCTTTCGAGTATCTCCTCCTTCACGCTCTTCCTTGAATTTCATTTCTAGCTCATAAGTGGTGAGATTTCCGATGAGTTCTTCGACTTTCATTTGTTTCAAATCTTTTGATTCTTGAATGGCAGTCGCTTTTGCTTCAAATTTTCGTGGAAGGACTCTAAGGATTTTTCGGACTATCTCCAACTCTTTGTATGATTTTCCAAGAGCTTTTGATTTGTAAATGATATTGGAAAGTCTTTCATGCATCTCTTTGACATTTTCTTCCTTCGCCATTGTGAAGTTCTCGTATTCACTGCTTAGCATGGCAAGGCGAGATTCTTTGACTTGAGATGTTCCTTCATGAGTCACTTCTAGAGTGTGCCATATTTCCTATGCAGTTAGACAATGTGAGACACGATTAAATTCATATTGATCCAATGAACAGATAATATAATTCATAGCTTTAGCATTAGTATTTTGTAATTTATTTTCTAGTTCTGTCCATTGTTCCTTTGGTTTCTCTATTTCCCGATTATCTACAGTTATAGTCGGTGTTCTATAACCTGTCTCAACAATATTCCAAGCGTCAATGGTTTTCAGAAAGATTTTCATCCTATTTTTCCAATAAGCATATTCACCATTGAACATTGACGGTCTAACTATGGATTGACCCTCAGCAAAAGCAGTATTAAAAGAAGCCGTTTTAAAAATTCAACTTTTTAAAATAAAAATTGGTTTTTGTAAAGTCAAATTTTTAAAACAAAAACGGCTTTTGTTCCTAGCTCTGATACCACTTGTAGGATCGATTTCACCCTAGAGGGGGGGTGAATAGGGTGATGGTATAAATTATAAAAATTATTGCGGAAGCTTATAAAATATTCAATTCAGATCACAGAATAGCAGCACAGATATCGCAGAATATAAATAACAGAAAAAACAGAACAACACAGAATTTACCCAGCTTCGGCAAAACCCTGCCTACGTGCTGCCCCCAAGGTTTCTACTAGAAATTAGATAGTCCCTCGCTTACACACGTAAACTCGCTATACCCGCTATTGACTATTCTAACTCTACGCTCAAAACCTTGCCACAACTCAGCCACTGAGTTGCGAATTCTCAAGCTACGCCACGTAGCTTGTCCCCTAGTCACACGACTAGAAAATTAAAATGGTTTAAAGAAAGAATTTGAAAATGCTTCAAAAAACAATAACTAAACCCTAATTTATATGATTTTAAAGCCTTTTAAGGCCCAACAAAGAAAGGCCGTCCAGCCCGACTCTTTGTTTGTGAAAATGCCGGCTTGCTCGTTCCTTTGCAAATAAATTAGGGTTTGTGAAAACTGGGGCTATCGACTTCAATATCTCGATTGAATGAATGGTTTAGCGTTGTTGCTTTGTCAATCGATGATCTCTCTGTTAAGCACTCGGTTCCCCCAATTTTCGATCGAGTTGTCTGAGTGGTATGTGATTTATCTTTTTGCTTTTTCTGATTTGCTTGCTTGAATTCGATGATCGTTTGCCAGTGATGATGCTGGGTTTATATAGGTTTTGAAATCCTATTCTTGCGTTCGTATAAAGTCATTTGAATTTGTCAATAATTCTCCTCGGCCACTTGATGATGTTTGAACGATTGATGATTAATCTGACTTTGTCAAATTCGTATCTTTCACGTTTTTTGGTTGACACGGTTTTGGATTCAACTCCGTGATGACCACGGCTTTAATTTTTGACATTTGACTCTGTCACATTCGTATATTTTTGTGATTTGATTCCCATGGTTATTTCACTCTGACTTCGTTAATTGTTCATCTTGTTCGTTCCTGAACATTACTGTTTTGGTTTAACATGTATATCATTTTTGTTGTTTGCATGCTTCATTGACATCTGCTTGGTCTTTTGATTTTCATATGGATGTTTAGATTTATCTCTGACCTCTTCAATTCATATATGTTTTGGTTGCTTGTCATTCACATCCTTGTTGTCTGGTTCAGTCTCGATTTCTTGCATATTGATGTTGAGTTTGCATTGACTTCATATAGATTGTAGGTTGCTGTGTTGGTCTGGTCTCACGGTTATAGCCTGGTTGTCATGTACTCGAGTCATGGTAGCATTTGCTTCTTGTGTTTCACTTGCACCTGTACTTGGTCATAATTGATGTTGTTGAACTTGATGGCATGCATTTTGTGGTCTGCCTTGTTGCTGTGTCGTTGCTGTTGACATGTTGTTGCATTCTCTTGAGTCTGTTGCATGAGTTAATTGCATTCACTTCATGTTCGCATGAGCTCTGGTCATTTGCACTTGCAGTTGGTCACTTGATTCAGTTGTGTTGGGACTGGATTAGTGCAGTTTTCATTCTAGCTTGTAACTTTGTCATAGGGATGCATTCTTGAATCTTGGATATTGAACAGTATCATGTATTTGTAGTGTGCATCTTGCCTGCTGCCATACTAGTTCACTCGAGTCAGTGGAGTTGTTTCATTTGAGTTGTAGCTTGATGGTTTTGTAGTTGTTTGTGTCAGTTGCATTTGCTTGTTTCCCTGGTTGGTCTGAATTTTTGCTGCAATCTTTATTGAGCTTGTAGTTTGGCTTTGATGTTGTATATATGTAAGTGATTATGTTCTTTCACATTCCTTCGTGCCCGACTTGATGCATTCCTTTCTCCTGTGTTCATCCCTGTAGTATATGCTACTGTCTACTTGAGTTTGCTTTGATGCACTGTTGAATTTGTGTAGACTGTGCATTACACTTGAGTTGAATCCGTCTTGGATTTGACCTTGTGCTGAATGACATTGTTTTATTGCACTTGAGTTGAATCCTATATTTGGGTTTGACCTGTGCTCACTTGTCCCTGTAAATCGATCAAGTGTATATTTCGGTGTGCACGGCCTTGTGGCATATACAATGGTACACTGTGTATGTCACAAGCTGTTCGTGTATGATGAATTCAAATTTAAATGACGACGAACAACCCAAATAACTGAGGCAAATATTATTTTCAAAAATCCATATTTTATTTTATATTACAAAAATATTTTATTTTCAATTTTACCGCGTTAGTAAATATTTTTGCAGATTACTCAGATGCTGGATTCAAAAACTGGAAAGAAGTTGAAGATAAAAATACGAGTGTGAGTGATATGTAGTGAGGTCAACTGTAAATGTAAAATAATGATGTAATTGAATTTGTATCAAAGTTGTATAGTGGATAGTGAGAGCTTGAATTTGTACTATTCAAAATTGTAATAAATATTTGTATGAATAAAATTTCTGTTTGAATTCAAAATCTGTGTTATTTATTTTATTCAGCAAATTTTATTTAATCTGTGAAAATAAATAGTATATTACCAAATACATTTAAACGAATGTATATATGTTTATTATCATCAAACAAAAATCATATAAGCGCATATTCAACATGAAGAACCTTCATGGATACAAATACTTGATGAATATCTTATACCGAATGCAGATAACGCCATCCATACAATTATGCAAATGATGTATCCTGATTTGGATATGAATATATTAAAAAAATCGTATTTGCAAGAAAGGTGTATTCTGGCTCCAACAAACGATTGCGTTGAAGAAATTAATTCATATGCACTAGATCTTATAAGTGGTGATATGCAAACTTATTATAGTGCAGACTCAATCAACCCTGTGTCTGATGCAACCAAAGAACATCATCCTCTGTATCCTCCTGAATTTTTAAACACGTTGAAGCTTTCAGGCCTACCGAATCATGAGTTACATTTAAAGGTGGGTTTGCCGATAATGTTGATGAGGAATCTTAATCAGAGTCTAGGTTTATGCAATGGAACGAGATTAATTGTTGCGCAACTGTCGAAGAAGGTTATTGAAGGTGAGATCGTAACGGGGAAGAATGTGGGTAGGAAAGTATTGACTTCGAGAATATTTTTGACATCCGATGACACGAAATGGCCATTTGTCCTGCGTCGACGTCAATTCTCTATTAAAGTTTTTTTGCAATGACGATTAACAAAAGCCGGGGTCAAACTTTGGAACAGGTTGGAATTTATTTTCCAAGGCCGGTTTTTACACATGGACGGCTTTATGTAGCGCTGTTTAGAACAACTTCTATGTACGGGCTGAAGATATTGCTTGGGACTTCTAAACTGGGTTTTCAGAATTACACGCAAAACGTTGTATATAGGGAAGTCTTCAGCAACATTTCTGTTATGATTTTTTTTTATCCGTCATTCATGGTTTTAAAGTACTGATTTTACAGATCACATACACCTACTTTGAGCTGATGTTCAAAGCGTATCAAAATTAATAGGTACGGAAGTCGCAGACGAACCCGATGATGATTTATAACCGACGTTGCAGGGTTCTGACAACAAGTATAAGGTAATTTGAGTACAGCAGATTATTCCACGTTTTGAATTCTATGTATTGTTCAAACTGTCTGCAGTTTTCAGACACAGAACACATTAACTGTTGTAACTGCGTGCATAGGTGTACGGTGTATTGGTACATTTATTTTCTACTTTTTATTTTTACCACAGAAACACCGTCCTAATAACAAAACATGCAATACTGCGATGCTCATATCACGATCATAACAAAATATGTTACAGTTCTGGCATGCTTCGTATAACTGCCTGATTTGCGCATGATATCTTTGGGCGATGGTGCCAATCTACCACGCAATTAATGGATGCATACACACATTTTCCTCTACGCATAGCCTTGGATAAAAGGATAGGATGAAAACACATTGATGAATTTGAGAAAAATACACCGTGATCAATTTGTGCAGTTTTAACCCCGTTGGTCTACTAGATTTCAAACTATTACTGTAACCTTGTGATGCATTATGCTTGATTTGTTGATTTGATTAGTGTTCTAAGCAAACTAAATCTGAAGATGGTTGAGGCAGATGAATGCAAGCACGCCTTCTGCATTGGTGGTTTGAATTCTAATCCTGCAGCAAATAGCATATTTCAATTAAACTGTGTATCTGATGAGTATTACTACACTTCGTGTCCTCCCAATGTCTACCGCTGCTGCTTTTATTACGTAAGCTTCGTTTGTCTCTTTTACGTTCATCCGATAGTATTTTAATGGCGAACTGTTACTGGACTGATCTGAAGTAGTTCTCAGAGGTTTTTTGCTGCCTCCTTTCCTCCGTGTGTTAGTTCTGCAGTTACTATTACATAATATTCAATTAACAGATAGAACATGTTGTCTGCTGTTTCAATTGGTAATGTAACTGGAAGTATACGGACTTTGCAAGTTAATTCGATAACATTGAACAGTGTATGTATCTGTTTCTTCTGCTGTAATGTTTATGCAATTTTTTTTCGGCATTTTTGGATGGCTGTACAATCCTGGTAGCTGATTATAACTGAAATGAATATTTCAATGCACACCAATATCGTGTTTGTTATCATATAATTTTTTTGGATTTACTCGGTTATAGCATGTATGTTTGTCTTGTGAATGTTTATTTATACTACATACTTACAGATGCCTGCTATATATTGGCACTACATATTCAAGCATACTATTCCATTTAATACAGTAATAGGTACTAGGACGTTACTAATTTATGGATCATAAGTGACTGTAGTAAAATGATGCGGTATAGCATGCTTGAGACATGTGCACCGGCTATGTAGGACAAATCAAAAACATTTTTTTGTTTTCTTACATGCCACGTTTGTTATAGTACTCATATATGTATGGCACATTTTAAAGTTCACTTCACTATGCGATATGACACTCGTGAACAGTCACACATTCCTATACTCCAATTAGTTGTAAAAAATATCACCCGACATAAAGTGCGTAAAGTGCATGTGCTTATAACTTCCATCGTATCGATCGTAACACTTAAATACTGGAATTGAAAAAATTATTACTACTATATTGGTTGACTCGTTACTTATATAACATAACTTTGTATGCTGATGTTATGTACATCAGTGGTAGCAAAGTGATCAACCAATATAAACAAGCATTTGCACGATCTGTCTTTACTGAATTTACAAAAAACCAAGTGACGTATATGTACATAAGTTTTTCAATCATATATATACGAACGACATCCTCATGAATATGGACCTGTACTTTTAGACATTTTTTTTATTTTAAATATTCTATCAACATTTTACTTTTCGCTTTTATTGGATAGTCAATAGAATGAGATTTGTTACAGTGCGTATATACTGCATATAACCGAGAGTACAAAGCCTGATGCCGAATAGGTTGTACAAGACATGATGCGTGAGTGCACCCCCAAAATTTAGAGTCATATGCAGTTTATTTACATGTCTTTCTGTGTGAATACTCTCTTCCACAGTGTGCAAATTAGCTTACACTATGCTACGATATACGCGAAACATTATCTATACAAATCGTAAATACTTACATAATAATATGTAATTTTTTCAGAAAAAAATAAAAAAAGAAATCACCAGCTGAAGTGCATGTATATAATGTTAGGCATTTAGTTTAGTTTTTAACAACTGTAGGTGGAAACTGTGAACTTTACTGCTTACTAACTTAGAACTGAATAACAGAAGTACTTAGTTAACTTCTAGCAAATCTGCAAAAATACTTGGAATTGTAAATCTTCATTCTTATTACCAACGAATGGAATGGTGCATGACATGTGATATGTAACCGTAAGTAACCGACTCACATTACTTTCATACACGATTGATGTCCGATACTTTTTACTACACCAAATTACTAAAGCACTCAGGTTGTACTAATGTTGGACGCACACATTTAACGTTAAATTTAACCCCGTCGTATATTAGCACTCTGATCTTTTCTCTTTAAATGTGTAAAACATAAACTGATTCTTCTTTTTTAACAGTGCTTCTTAACTCATCTTTTTTCAATTCAACTGCTGAATAACGCAACGCAAGCCACATATTAAAATCCAACATTTATATACTGAATTACATTAACTACACATGCGGTTGTGATGATTTGGGCCACATTTGTACTTACGTGCAACTAATAGTCTGTAAGCATTTGTATTTCAGCCTTCGAAATGACAGCACTTACATCCGTGTTTTGTTTACTTTGAAGTTGTGGACCAAACCCAGTATCAACAGGAAATTAATGTCAACTAATTAGCAGTTGCCACATAAAGTGGAACGTTATGTTAACGTGAACCCATTATACCAACAGTTTAAAAACTTCCTTTCGAACGTGGGTAATTACCAATATAGTGTGAACTCTTCTTCCAGCATGACATAAAATTCCCAAAAAAAAAAAAAAATCTTTTTTCTTCTCAACTGGTTTTCTATAATGTCCACGAACAGACTGTTGCTGTCAGAAGTGGTGTTTGGTACAAACTGGAATACCGTTCATGTTCGGGTGGCTAGGCTATGGAAATTGATCAGTCAGGGAACGAACGAGGTTTACGCGTTAAACATGCAGCTTATCGACAGCGAGGTATGTTAGTCGCTGCTACTGTCACTCATTCGGTTAGTGTGCTTCTTTTTTTTTAATGATTCATCTTCCTCGGCTAATGTCTGTCCGACTGAGTGAATGCGTTTTCGGTTGTCCGTGCACTATCAGTGGTTTTAACTGTCGACTGTGCTTCTTTCATCCACACTACTGCCGACACTAATTCATATTCATCCATGTACATACATTTTTTCACCCGCGCTCACATTTTCCACTTGGACTGTTTGTACTGTACAGTTAACACATAGGTGCAAAATATTTATTTCGCAGTCTGTTTGGACCCATATATTAAGTTTGTTGTAGACTGTGACAGGGAAATGAGAAGGTTGGCACGGTTCGAAAGCATATACTGCGTCAGTTTGAACACGTGTTTGAAGAACCTTCGGTGTACGACGTGACACGGTTCAACGTACAAAATGCCGAAGCAATGTACAGGATTGTTCATGACAATTGGATAATACAGATACTCGAGCGGTGAAAGTGGAAGATGCAATGGACACAATACCACGATATAAGTTTGCCTTTGCTGACGAAAACACACTTATAACCCGACTATGCCGTGTGGATAATCTTACGAGTACTCTTTCTCTCCATCGCATATATCACCCGTCTCCATTATTGAATCTATGCACAGTTGTGTTGTTCATTTTTGGCTTATTACAGATTTGGGTGGTATGTTACGAGCTGTGTCTAATGTATTTTCTATAACTTCTAAAAGCGGGACACAAACACTAAAAAGAGAGTTGCATGTGGAAAGTAATAGGTGGTGCCATTTCATTTTTTTTTAACTACAGTCAACCGATCCTTATACTAATCTTATTTATCACCTAGTGGGAGTACAAGTGTTGTATCGCTTTGGGCAAGCCAGAGGGATTTACTAGACCAATTCGTGATAGACAAGTTTGAGAGTTCGCCTACCATTGTTGTCACTTCCCTCACAGTCGCTACATATGGCCGTACACTGCTGATCACTGTACTTAGCTATTTCCGCCACAAAACAATTGTTCCCTAACTTACGTTTATCTTTGTCAGGTGCGTTTACATTCAGCTCTACTAAAGCAACAAGAATATACCTAGACATTGATTTACCTGAACTAGACGTCGTTAAATCCAGGTATGATTTTTTAACATGCTGTGCATTTGTTTGACAATTTCATTTCATTTGCCACTGTTAATTCACCTGCTCAGATCAAACCAACATGCTGGAAAAAAGATTGAGTACATAGACCGCTCCTATAGTGACCGTTCTTCTGTACTAGAAAGAACAAACGCAACGCTTGCCCAGCTGTTGATTGACGTCAGGACTGCTGACTGTCGGGTACGTTGCTCTTAAACGTAATGCACGCGTAATCATAAAATTTGACCGCCGCCATCCATCCCCTTTCATTGATTTTACATAGTTCCTTTACCCCTATCAATTATGTTCTGTTTCAATTTTGGGCATACATCAATTTACAACAAACGAAAATAATGAGCTCTACTTGGGTTTATGGACTATATTCATAAATAAACCCATACATTTTTTACAGTACTATATTCATGAATGCATACTTTTTGCATTTTTTACAGTACTTTTTACAAACAAACGTCGAATTCAGCAATACTTTTTACAGTACTATATTCATGAACGCATACATTTTTCTACCTGTGCTGCAAATAATAAACGTCCCGTATATACGACTATTTTTGTTTGTCCACCGTGCATGCACTTTTTGAACTGTTAAATAATTAGACGACACCCTTCGCCCCCTTTTTCTCGCTCACGAAATTGCATTAGTGCTGGGATGAAATAAGTTACGTAATATTTTGAACTTCCACAATATAGCTATAAATATATATCCAAATGTTGCTATAAATATATGCCGACAACACTTTTGTTCAGGGTAAAATATATGTCGTCACGGCAACCATTGTGCAATTGAAAAGTTCTTCGTGGAGTTATCTTTCATGCGCGGTCTGCAATTCCACAGCTTCACTTTGAGGGCACTAAATATTTCTGCTCCGGATGCCATCGAATGATAGCCCATCCGGTAAATAGGTACCGTTTGTCAAATTCTTTGTTATGCATATTTGTTTCTTTTCTTGAAAAAAAAATATACGATTACTAAAAAAATTAGGTACGTTTAAATGTTGACATATTGGACTCCTCTACATCTGTTACTATCACTGCTTTTGACAAGGAGGCAGAATGTCTACTTGGACATAAAGTTGACGATATGCTTGTCGTACTTAACTCGGTAAAATAACAGTTACGCATTTAATTTAGCAGTTGAAACAATAGACAACAGCTGTAGTGTTAGATCATTATAGGTTTCAAGCCATTGCCTACAATGTACAGTGAACCATTTTGGTTTAATATGTGACCATTATTTACTACGTAAGGGATGAACTGTACTATCACATCAAGTTATCCACTGTCTACCATTTTTTGATGACACGTTCTGGCCATAATAGGTGCTTTGTTCACCATGCGTTACATCGTGCCAGTGCTCAACCAAACTAATTTGCTCATTTTCGAACCTGTATGTGGTAGATTTTGGCACACTAGCAAATAGAAGTTATCCTGACTGTTTAGACAATTTTTATGCATCTTCCGCTCCTTCCTTTTCAAATTGTACTGGCTTATTTATATTCCTTTTTTTACTCTATTTGTTAATGCCCAGTTATGCATCGCGTCATCCAAACTTACAGTATGTTGTTCTGCTTCACTATTCAATATCATGTACATTGCAGTATCAAATGCATCTGCACTGCTACGCATTGAACCCTATCGACTTAACGTTAGTAACGACATGCTATACACATTGTGATTTAAAAAATTGTTTACTGCTGCAGGAAAACGGGGTCCACAAAATTGAGAACATTTTTCGCAACCTCTCGGGAACCGAAGCAATGTTTGAATTCTGGCCAAATAACTATGAGATGAATAATCCAGATGCTTACCTTACTGCCAGAAAAATCATGAAAAATGTATCTGTGTCTGAGACGGTTTGTTCTCGACCATGGTTATATATTAACCTACAGTTTACATACTTATTTTCTATCTTACTGACGTTCTGTTATGTTTCGGAACACTTGAAAATTACAGCTCACTCCACCTAGTGATCAAAGTTCTAACTTACTTTCTCCTTCGAAGACGGTTAAGCAGGAGCCACCGTCAAATGCAGATATCAAAGGGAAAAAACGTATTGACCAGGTATGATATGCGATTATTACATTTTTTTGTCTGTCCAACTGGTATCACATAAAGGACATTCATTTGTTTTGGTAGGAGGACGACAGTACTAATCATCTACTCTTGCGTACTTCTGATCCACCGGTCACCAGAAAGACAATGCGAAGAGGAATTGTTATTCAAGTGCAGTTTTTTAACCTTTTTTCCACCACTTTCCGCTGACACTACTTAGTTCTATCAATGTTTTCTTTCCTTCTGCAAAGTACTACGTCTGCCAACAAATATAGTATCTCACACACAATGCTTAACCGATCCTCCCACGTACGTTCTTCAAATATATAACAACGCACATATTTGTCTATACATAACTATGCTTGACTGCTGTATATATGGACACTTCTGCCCGTAGCTGTTTCACCTTTCAAAACATTACTGTGACATTTCATATTCAGTTACTGTCATCGCCTTCTTCTACCGATACATTTTTAATGTTTCTAAACTTAAGCCCTATTTTTTTTTCTTATCTACAGGATGTGGATACAGAACAGCAGAATGCAGTGTCTAATGCACCCAGGGTTCGAGAGAAGAAGCAACGAAATTAATTTATACCATTTTATGATTTCATAACTATAGTGCATTCACGTTCTACCCGTTTGTACCTAATACTTCTCCGTTCAATGTACTCATTAACACTTTTTTCTTTTTTTTTACCACACCTTTTTTTCCCAAACGCATCGTGATGTATGACATTAACTTTGTTTGCTTTCATATGTACTACATGTTTGTATTTTAAATAACAATCCGCTCCGACCTTAACTTATTACGTATGATTACCGTTGTTGTGTACATTACCCTGGCGGATACACGCCGTGTTTGTCATGATACATGAATTTGAATAACAATGTCTACTAATGTGTATTTGCAATATATGCTCAACACTCTGGTGTACCATTCCATTTCCGCTGCTTATATTACGAACCCCAAGGTATATCGATGCACGTGTACAAAGCACGGGCCACTCACTAGTTTTCAACTTAAATGAGGTAGTGATATGTACATACAAATTATGATAATTTAACTTCTCTTTCAATAAACATTGTATCAAATATCATTATCTGTTAAAGAAAAACATACCTTATTAACCAAAGCCTTGAAGCACATCTTGAAAATGGACTTCCCTTAAGGTGTTGCCTAGAAGTCACCCCTTGAGTAGTGATATCGCCTCAGATCTCCAAGATCTCCATCCTATCCTTGCAAGAGATGGAAGAACCACTTTTTTATTGAAAGAATTTTGGATTTTTGTTTTTGTTTTGTGCCATGAAATGTTAGGAGAAGAGAAAAAACAGATTGAATGAGAAAGAATGAATTGTACATACAGAATGAATTAGAGAATATGTTTTTTTGAAAGATCTGAAACATATTTCATTCTTTAATTAAAACTTCCCTAATTAATTCCCTTGATTGTTTCTCTCTCTCCAATCCTTTCTTTACACATATGCCATCATATGACATAAAATTTCCATAAATCATGTCATTAAATGGCATAAAATTTTCGTAAATCATTTTATGCAATTTTCTTTAAATTACATCAACATCGTATATCAATGCACGCAAATATAACTTTTATAAATGCATTAAAATAATTACAAAAAAACTTCCTAACATCAAATAAATAATAATTAATATTTCTCAAATATCAATTAATTTAATCAGTTTATGACATTTTATAAATTAATTAAATCATGTGATTTTTCAAAGAATTCATCATTACGGTTGTGTGAGTCAAAGGTGTAAACTCAGTCAGCGATTAATATCGAACTATTTGAATATTAATGTTCACACATCACTTAACGGTAGTGTGATATTTTGGTCGAGTTTATCGCTTACATATCTTTTGATATAATTTAATTTTACTTATTATAAGTGGTACATAATAATGACAATTATTTACATCAATTCTCTTCGTCAAAACTATATCACTTTCGATTTATGGAATTTGATAATGTCAAATTTCCAATATCATCCAAATTCAACTTTATAGTCCAAACACAACGTCCTTGGTTCAATAATAACAATTATTATTAACTGAAATGCTCTGGCCAGAAACTTTGACTTTGAACTGACTTTGATTGACCGTAATACTAAACTCATATAACCGAGGAGACGAATCCTCTCTTGAATAGTGTTTCGCTTCCAATGCTTTCACTCGACCCAACTATAGCCGTTCGATGAATGTCGTGCCACGATTTAACTATAATCAAAACGGGGCTTCCACATTGAAGATCAACAGTATTCTCAAGTTGAGAGAACTGTGTAAATTAGTCACATCGATATTCTCTGCTTAACCTTAGTTATATTAACCCACAGAAAACTATCAAGTGGGTCATTCCATAGTTATCTAATAGCTATCAGTATGTAACCCCTTGGTGTACCCACCAGTCATGAGTAATACACTGCCCAGCATTTGAAGAGCATTACGTACTCTAGTCTCAACGGATACATCAATATCCAGTCTCGATGTATCTTGATTAGGAATATTTAAAATGGTACAATTGTTTCCTTTTTGAGAGAAATGTGTGATATTCAAAAGTAGAAGAGAGCACATGTGTGTGTATAAATAGTACATTTGTTTCATTATGATAAATTACTCACGGTTACAACACTTTGTAACTACCATCACAAAACATGTCATTTATGGATTTTCTATTAAATATATTTTTAATTAAATTAATTACTTAATATAAACACATTATATTAAATATATAATAGAAACAAAATACATTTATTTCGAACAAGATTGGTCAACGAGATAGCTGTATGTAACAGATTACATAATTGCGCATCGGGCATACCTTTAATTCTATCAGGTTAAGTGATGTATACACATGTTCTATTTCTTTTTAAGACATGACACATACATATGCCTCATACACGCGTAAGTTATTATTAACACCACATACCTTGCATGTGCTATTATCAACACCACATGCTTACTTGCTTCTATATAAGGTCGTTTTGGGTTGCTTAAAGAATATAAAGATGTACATAATAAAAGAAGCCTGGTTTAATTTCATGTCATACTTTATCATTTCATATGCAAGTGAAGTTTGCCCCTATGGTATAAACTTTATTATCAACCATTACAACACTTCAAACTATTTCATTTTGGTGGTGGTTGTTATAAATATATTCAAAGACCATTTGTCCACGGACTTCCATATTTACTTAAATGGTGAACACAGCTAAGTTTCTTTGTCCTCACTTAATCTACGCAACCTTTCTTATTCGTTGTTAATTAATTAATCTAATGTGATGGAATGAAGGGTTAGTCACATGAACGTTTGAAGATAGAGGACTTGAAGTCATGACCCTACCACTTCTACGTAGGACACTGAATGAAATAACCTAAGTTTGAAAGACTTCTTTCTAATGATCACCCCAGCTTTTTCGATATGTGCTTCCTAAGAACCTCTTTTCATAACCAAATGTACACATCGCATAGTAAAGTTGGCTGGGCCAATAAGCTCCTTGAAGAAAGAGATTAAAAGATTCAATCATAAGCAGTGTTTTCTCGTTTAATGTACCCTCATATACTCACTGCACATCGACTATTAATTTCTTCAACGTGGGACTTTGGAAGACATGATCTAATTGTTATAATAAATGACTTCGAACACATGAGACTTTGAAAGAGAGGTAAAGGATCTCACAAAATTAAGCTAGTGCTTGACTTTAAAATGATTTTTGTGTTTTCAAAGCGGATAAGCTTTTGTTTTGTTTTTTTTTCTTCTGAAAATGCAAAACAAAAACAAAAAAATTGTTTTTCGTACTTTGTAATATAACAAAAGCAAGGAGAACAATCCATTTGATCCGTCATTCGTTCACCGTCGTAATGGTTAAGAATTTTAGATCGTTTGTGTTTTCTCATATTTTGTAATACCTATTGAAAACACTATACGCAAAACCTAAACTTAAACCAAACGCAACTTAGCCTACCTTATCTTCCTAGTTTTTCAAAGAGAAGTACCAAAGGCCATAACTGAATTAAAAAAAAATTCTAAGCAAACTAAAGACGGTCTTAAAATCCATTCCTATATATTTTTTTTGATGAAAAGAATTGAAATTTTAGCAGTTCAACATTTCGGTAACAACTTTGCTTCATGTAAACAAAGTAAATGGTGCACAAACATTTGCACACACAACCATTGCACAATGGCCACACAACATATATCGTCCTGTACTTTATCTACACATTATCTACACACAAAAAAAGAGAAATCTCGATTCGGTACAAATATTTCATTTCACCCCTATACATCTTACTACTGTGCAATCAACAGAGTAATTCAATTCCTGTATACCTACTGTTATTCATAAATGAGTCATTTATTCTAAAGTTCTGATACCATATGCTTGATCAATCGGATATTTATTGTAAATATTTCACCTGTGAACTACTCATTGATGCAGCATGTGGCCGAACCATGCACCAACTAGCATCATGAAAACAACAAATAAGAAGGGGAATCCATTTTGAACCTTAGCATCCATTTTCTTCCTCAGCATCACCAGTTCCTCGTTCACTTTTTCCCTTTCTTGAATGGCAATGTCCTTTTCTTCCTTCAGTTTTGCTATAGTTTTTTCAGTCTGCAGAAAAAATGCAAGTTATAATAGTAACAAATCTTGATGATTATCTCATGGTATGAGGAAGTAATCGGGTAAAAAGAAAATATCATAAACAGAATCCTTAGAAATTAGTTTTTGCAAGATATGGATAATAAGCAGTAAAACGACCAACCTCTTTTAGTTTTGATTCATAATCACTGATCTTCGAATTAAGGTCTTCAACATCATTCACCTGGACAAAGTACGCAGCGAATTTCAAATAACTTCATCTTATTAAATGTTTTTACATGTGTCCAGTGGACATAAGTAAAATACTAGCAGGTAAAGACAATTTCTTGCCCTTTATGTAACCAGTAATGTTTTCTGTAATGCATTTAATGATGATGTATTTTATACATTAAATGAATTACTTACATGTGATGGAGGGAAATTCTCAATTCCACTTACTGGTGCTTGTACTTTTAGAAAGGATGCTTCTTTCACATAAGCACATTCATTTGTTGATTCTTCATTCAATGTTCGGTTAACTTGTTGTAATACTGGAGATTGAGGTGGGCTAACAAGAAAAACCCTCAACTTCTTTTCTTCGATATATCTTCCATTGTCTTTTGAGAACTGTTAAGAAATAAAAGGTTAAATACAGAGCTAACTTATAGATATTAACATTAATCAATTTGATTACCATGCCAGGTGTGATATCCTCATCTGCACTTCCGTATGGAACAATTATACTTTGAACTAAAAATTTATCTTTTAATTGCATATCTGGTGGAGCAGTCTTCATTGCTTGCATAGCAACTGGTAATTTACATTTAAGCATGATAGAAAATATAGCCAGAAATCGTTATTTCAGTAAATATATTACCAAAAAAAGGGAAATAATTCTGCTATTGTTGCACCTCAACTACTTAATACAATGGAATTTAGACAAGAGTGGATTTGTCCAAAAGAAGAAAAAAAATTCATGCCTTATACTTCTCAGGTTGAATACCAATACCTACTATTCTCAAAAAATTTACCAGGAATTCCAGCCAAAAATACAACTGTAGCAAATCAGTTTGACCGAGTAATGTACCTTTGTATTTCTCATGGAGGTGGAATCAATAATTTTAAGTACTAACTAAATCATTAAAGTAAACTTTAACTTCCACTATGTCATGATCCTGATACTGGTTTCTTGAAAAGTTGAAAACTAAAGTGTTTAAAATTCAATAACCTGCTCCATGGAAATCTGTTGAACAGGGGCTTTTCCAAAGTCCAAACCACTAATTTATCTACGGTTATGCACTAATTTTAAAATAAAAAGGTATACTCCATACTAAACACCTTGTACCTTAATTGAGTTTCTAGGACAGTAATTAAACATGTTTAATATTCTGGAAAAATATATATACAAACTTAAGTGCTAGTGCAGTGATTTAAACAGTTTCTTAAAGTCTATGCAATGCACATGGCATATTACCCACTCATAAATTATATCCTAAGGAAGGCATGAACAAGGTAGGGGATGCATGAACGCGATAAATCAAGAAAACTAAATAGTTATGAAATATTGTAATAGTGAAACTTGAAAGTACTAGAAAATAAACCCAAAATGATCAGACAAATATTCGAGAAGTGATAAATATTTTCTATATGAATATAAGCAGTTCCCAAATGGTTACCTGTAAAATCGCATGATGACCGCGGTAAAATGACACCACTATTTGGTTTCACGGAATATCTCTTTGGAGATGTGGTTTTGATCTAAAAACATGAATGCTTATGTTAGACAAAAGAGTACAAGAAAATAGACAAAATGCTTACTGATATAATAGTAAATTTACTGTTATCTCCTTTTCAGTCTGAATAGTTTAAAGAAAAAACTAACAGGGTTGTTTGAAATGCTAAGATACTATAGATAAAATTATTTGTCAACTTCAAAATGAGGACACGATTAACTGTGTCTTAAAAAGTTCAAAATTTACAACATGATATTTGTGACAATGATAGCATAACGAGAGATGTGCATGTTGCTGACCTTGAAGGCAACATATTCATTTGACTTATTGACAAGATGCACAGTACACGAGCTTTGCTTCTTCAACTCAACTGAAATCATAAACAGTTTTAAACGAATTAGAGAACTGTGGAAGATAGCACATACATCATCTATCACACAAATAATCTCATGTGAAAACGAACAGAATAGCATGGAAAAACAAAAAGGAAAAACATAAACAACTCTTCCAGATTGCAACAGATTATTTTTCAAAGAGTTCATGGACATGATTTTTTAGAGTCCAGTACATAGTTTCCAAAGTAGAGATAAAAAACAGTTGCCTTCTAAATTGGAAGCTAAAAATGTGAATCTGATTGAAAAGAAAGTTCATAGCAAGTCTAAAATTAGCTCGGAATATGGTTGCAGTTATTTATCTCCTATCATAATATGCAATCCTACCTTTGCATAATCAAAGTTTTATCCACAGAAAAATTATTGTCATTAAAAGTACCAAATCAAAATTTGCTAACGTGGATCTCCTTGGGGAAATATTTTGCTTTTCCAGTTGGAGAGAAATTCTTTTAAAAGCTAAAACTAAACCAGCTGTCGTTTTCTATACCTCAAACTCTAATCTATTTATATAAGAAAATCTAATCTAAGTACAAAATATGTCCACTGTTACTTACAAAATTATTTAGAAGTATAAGCATGGAATTTGCTTATACTAGGATGAGTTATTTCAGTGAAAAAGCAAAAGTTTTTTTTTTTTATCATATTTCCCCTTATCCTAAATACTTTGTTGTATTTCTATAGATGTGAACACATTTTGATATTCTAATCTTCCACAGGCAAATTAATTAATGAAGCAAAAAAAAAAACCATATGCTCCACTTCATGATTAAATTTGATGATTTCCATAAACAAAAAATCGTTAAAACTTTTTTATCGCTGGACAACTAACTTTACGAATCCAAAATTCCATCTGTTCACCTAATCAACGATGATCCGAACTGAAATACACATACTGCGATCGCACACTTACAGAAATCACTGGAAAAAGACACAGAACAAAAATAATATCAAACAGAAAGGAGACTCACAAGTAAATTTAAGTTCTCTTGGTTGAACCTCAACGATTTCCATATCCATCTTCATTCGACGCCTCAAAAGTCTGCAAAAATAGTGGAATCCCTAAATTCCATCATAAATCACATAAGACAAATGAAAAAAACGAAGGAGAAGTAATCGAGAAATGGAGACAAACGGTAGGTTTGAAAATGTGAATCAGTCGATATTTACAAAACTATTGTCGATCGAAATGAGAGATATACAAGCAGGAGGGAAAAGAGTTGGTGAAGTATATTGGACTTAAAAAAGCTTTGCTGTAATCAGAATTCTTCAAAGTTAAACAAATGTTTGAGTCCAACAAAAGGCACGAAACGTAACAAAGTGGAGCTGGACACGTGGAAGTCCATTGGATTATATTTTCTTCGGTGTGCAAGTTCGGCTGGAAGATGAGCATATTGTTTGGAACATTTTTAGGACCACGAACTTTTATTTACTACCTACGGGCATCCCATTGTTAGAGCATCCCTGTACATAATACAAAATCTAGCATGGTAATGTTACTAGAACAAAATACATGAGACCAAAAGGATCAGGTAGCTGTACAACTGGTTGTTCGACCCTCTCTTTCTTTATTGTAGGTAGTTCGACCTTTTCCGAGAGTAAAACAACTCGAATTTCCGTTGTTGAGTCGACAGGCTTGGAAGGCAAACATTCGAAAAAGCAGACAACGAGAGATGCGTTCGACTTATCTTAGATAACTTGGACGGATATATTACGTCAGCCGTTTAAGAGAAAACATTTGCACCACACAAAACTTCACAGTTGGGTAGCACGTAACAGTTTCGTCGAACGCATAACTAAGATGAATCGGATGTAAACTCAAATATAGAGTTGCGGCCACTAACCTATAATCGATATTTCATGTCTAACCTTTAATTAGATTTTTGTTCATGAACGTCTTAACTTGTGACTTATAACCTGTAATTCAATTTGTCCACGAACGTACCTTAAATGTTAAAACATTAAATTAGAGACAAGAACAAATAGAGAAAATATAAATTCTATTAATATCATTTCATATGTATTAACACAATACAATGGAGCTCTATTTATAGGCTCTCGGTGTAGAATCAAGATTACAACAACGCTCATATGACATTTTGCATGTTCACGCTTATGATTTATATAAATTACAACACTCACTCTTGAATGTGCGTATGTAAATAGACATTAACAATTGTCTAATTAAAAACCAATGTTACGAAAAACTCAATAGGAAAAAATCATAAACTAAAAAATAGTGCAATTTAATTTCATTTTAGGTACAGGTTTCATAATGTTGTTATAAGGGTTGATACTTCTGGATGGAGATGCATAACCTCACTAACGGAAAACTCAGTGGAAAAAAGCATTAACGAATGAAAAAGACTAAATTATAACATACTTCTGGGTGTTCCCCTTGATTTATACTGGATTATTAACTTGGTCTGTTGGCACAGCCAACGCATATCAATTTTATACATCATCTTTTGAAAATGTTGATTTTGGAAGTGCGAATAGATATGCCAGATTTTATTAGGACTTGGTTTGTTCAATCTATATCTCGTTATTGTTTTGTAATTTACGTATGAAGAAAAAATTAAGAGAAATGTGCTTGGTCTTATCGTCCTTAATGTAACCTGCTTGAATATGATCCACACAGGTTGCATTGTCTTCATAAATGATAACTGATCCTTTTGTAGCTGAAGGATGTTGACATGTCTTTCAAATATGCATAATTAATGATCTTAGCCAAATGTATTCTCGACTTGCGTAATGTAATGCTAATATTTTTGAGTGTTTGAATGGCTTTGCTATGAACGTTTGCTTCGTATATCACCATGAAATAACTGCATTATTGTTATTAAACACATACCCAGTTTATGATCTCGCTTTAGATGGGCCAGAAATATAGCCTAGATATATCAGCGTAACCAACTAGATTTGGAGTATTGCCTATGTCAGAATAAAACAAGCATAAATTAGTCGTTCCACTAAGGTATCTTAGGAAATGTTTTATACCATTATAGTATCTTTTCATTTGGTACAAAACTATGCATTTCTAGAAGATTTACTAAGCACGCAATATTTGATCTCGTGCATTGTATTAAATGTAATAACACACCAATGACACTGGGATATGACACTTCTAAACCAAGTACATTTTCATCATCTTCTTTCGGATTATGAGACTCCTTTTTAATACCTAAAAGATTAAACAACCATATGCATACTAAGCGGATATGCTTTGTCCATGAAAATGCTTCGATATTTTCTTAATATAGTTTGACTTGTGGATCAAACCATCAGTACTTTGCTCGATCTACAGGCCAAGACAATATTTAGGTTTTTCATAATCTTTCATTTCAATTTTTTTATTTAAATAATTCATTATTTCATCAATCTCTTATGGAGTCCCAAATAAACTTATATTATCAAAACAAACTGCTAAAATAACAAAACCATTTACTAATTTCTTTATAAAGACACATGGGAAAATGAAATTGTTTTTATATCCGGCTTTTACCAAATATCCACTAAGACTGTTATACCGCATTCTTCTAGAGTGTTTCAAACCATATAGTGATCGTCTTGGTTTTAATGAGCACATCGACTTTGATTTTTTCTTCAGCCAACTTATATCCATCTGTATTTTCATGTAATATTGGTATCTATTTCACCGTAGAGATAGCTATCACATCATCAGTTAGTCTTATATCTAGTTATTCAGAAACTGCAAGGCTTATTAAATATCAAAATATTATGACATCCATAACATGAGAGTGTGTTTCTTTAAAGTCTAAACCTGGTCTCAATAGGAAACATTATGCGATGAGTCGTGCCTTGTATCTCATGATTTTACTTTTATTATTTCTTTTTCAAACAAATACCTATTTAGAATGTAACACCCCACCTCTATAGCTATATTACCAAAGAGTATTGCTAGGTGATACTATCTGTTAATACGGAGAAGAAGACGATATTGGGCTGTTATACTTGAATATTCCCTTGGGCTAACACCAGTACGTATTAAAACCTCATATAACACATCCATACATACTCGGTATCAGCACAAAGCAATAAACACGTGTGTTTTCAAGATAGAACAATACACAATATAAAAAGTAATAGTAAAGAACACAAAGTCATAACACGGTGATAATAATATAATACATCACATAAAGTAAGGGTGGGATACTAAAATAAGTAAATATCCGCTATCTCAAGAATACACAAAGTATGAATCCAATATACATCCCAACTACAACATACATGATACTACGTGATACATAGTGGTACATAACTATAATGCATAACTAGCCCCCACTATGCTTAAATATTCGAAACTAGTCTCTTATCCCTAAATCAGAAAATGTCTCAAACTGATCTGAGTATTATATAAGATAATGAACGGATCAGACTACATCTAGATTTAAATGTGAGTACATAACAATAAAGCATGGCAATATAAAGGCATGACAGGAATACGACATAATGTAATATTCAATACAATATCATACTAATATACCATGCAACATATCTCAGTAATCACCCATGGAACACATAAAAGCATACAAGAATCACGGTGCCCATAAATTGGGTGATACAACCAAACTCACCGAAATCAAAAAAATACTTTGGACGAGCATATTGTTAGTTCCTGAGATGATGGTTTTGATGAAACAACCTTAGGACTTGTTATGAAATATATATATATATATATATATATATATACACTAATATTCTTCTCTCTCTCTCTCTCTCTCTCTATATATATGTATGTATGCAGGTACTAAGAATGAAGACTGTACAGTATAAAAATTCAAGACTGATTATAAAGATTCAAAACTGAGTACACAGATCCAAGACTGACGAATTCAAGATTGATGAAATCAAGACTAAAGACTAATGAGTATCAAGAGTACAAGAGTTCAAGATATCAAGATAAGTAATTGAGTCTAGATTTATATTAAAACTTCAAAATAGCACTAAAATCTTTATACGGATTTTAATTGTGGAATGGAATCCACCGTCTCACTTAAATAGTGGGATGGAACCCACGACTTCTTTAGTGGGATGGAACCCACGACCTTCTCCAGTGAAATGGAATCCACGAAATTTTCAAAATGATTTATTTTTTCAAAACTATATTTTTAAAAGTCATCTCTATCGATTTAAATATTTTAGTCTTAATTCAAAAACTGTTCTAATCATATTAATTTCAAAATCATCTCTTGTTTTTTAAACTATCTCTTAATTTTAATATTTTAGCTTTAATATATTTTACAGAAATCTTTACTTAGTTTTTAATTTTACTTTTATATTATAGATTATATATTTTAAGATTACTTTCTAAAACTCTTTTACAAGTTTAAACTATATTCAAAATGGCTTACAAAGTTTAGAAATTGTTTTGAAAAGTTTTAGAATAGAAATCATTTTAAAGAAAAATCTATTTTCAAAATTAACATAGGCATGTTGACATCCCTACCCCTCATGTCGACATGTATTAGCCAGAAAATGGTTTTTATTTTGAAATTGAAATTGACATAACTACCTTGTGTCTTTTCATTTCAAACGACTTTCTAACTCTTTAAATATCTATTTCTTCCAGAAAAAATGCATACTTTCAATTCTCTTTATTTTCTATAGAATTTCTTCATATTTTATCAAAAAATGGCCTCCTATTGATAATCTAAGTGAGAATCTTGAAGAAACTATCAATTCCTTCAAGAGCATACTTACTTTTATCCTTCGCAATCAACGTCACTTAGAATTAAGCCAAATGCTAACGATAAAAGAACAAGAAAAGCATTTTGATGCCATTCGATGGATGATCTCAGCTCTCAACAAAGAAGAACTTAAAGTGAATCCAGAAGGAACTCTGAACAAAGATAATGAATGAGATGCTATAAAGGCAGATCCTATCTTCGATGAAGAAGGATGGGTTCAAGTTTCAAGAAATGTTTGATTTGACATATGTGGTTTGATTTACTTTGATTTAGTTTGAATTGTTTGGTTTGATTTGATTTTATTTGGTATGGTTTGGATTGATTTGAATATGGTGTGTAATATATGATTGAACATGGTGTGGTTTGATAAGAACATGATGTATATATTGATTGATTATGTTAGCACCAAATTGGTCACTAACACCCCTAAGAAAGTTTATGTAGAGAGATAAATAAAGAAAGCAAATTAAAACAGAGAATTGTATACTAAATTAAATGCAAAAACAAGAACACCGGCTTTATAGTGGTTCAGCGTAACTACCTACGTCTACTTTGAATCTTGATCTCTATTGCTTTCACAAATGATTGAATATAGATACATTCTGTACTATATTAGCTTGAATACAGGTGCTAAGTAAAATAGAATAAGTCTTGAATGCAGCAAAGTCTCCCTAGTGTTTTTGAAAAAAATGTCACTTTCACTGTGCCTCTGCCCTCTTATTTATAGGA
Organism: Allium cepa; assembly: GCA_030765085.1. NCBI lineage: Eukaryota > Viridiplantae > Streptophyta > Magnoliopsida > Asparagales > Amaryllidaceae > Allium > Allium cepa. The sequence goes on from CM060942.1 coordinate 624,655,546, forward strand.
TGGATTGGACTTCCCTCTTGGGCCTAGGAGCTAGATAGCTCGGCCCGTGGTGAGTGACTTTTGTGTGCCGAGCCACAAATGCCGAACGACAATTGCCGAGCCACATATCCAGGCCGAACTGCATTCATATGCCATTCGAGGAAGGTGTGACGAATGGTACTTGTATACCGAACGAGGCATTTCGCTGACTGAAGAGTGTAGGCCGAACGAGACCTGTGTCGACCGAGACTTGATGCCGATCGAGGGGAGATGCCGAATGACTCACTTATACTGAGCGAGGCCTCATGCCGAGCAACGATCCATGCCGAACGACGCTTGATGCCGAGCGAGGCCTCATGCCAAGCGAGACTTCATGCTGAACGACTCTTCTATACCGAACGAGGCTTGATGCCGAGCGAGGCCTCATTCCGAGCGAGGCCTCATGCTAAATGAGGCTTTATGCCGAATGACTCTTCTATGCCGAACGGGGCTTGATGCCGAGCGAGGCTTCATGCCAAACCAGGCTTTATGCCGAACGACTCTTCTATGCCGAATGAGGCTTGATGCCGAGCGAGGCCTTATGCTGAGCGAGGGAAGGTGTGCCGAATGAGGCTTGATGTCGAGCGAGGCCTCATGCCAAGTGAGGCTTCATGTTGAACGAGGCTTTATGCCGAACGACTCTTCTATGCCGAACAAGGCTTGATGCCGAGCGAGGCCTCATGCCGAGCAAGGCTTCATGTCGAACGAGGCTTTATGCCAAATGACTCTTCTATGCCGAACGAGGCTCGATGCCGAGTGAGGCCTCATGCCGAGCGAGGGGAGGTGTGGCCAGCAATGTCTTTTACCGAACGGTGTATCTAGGTCGGGCCTCTTGTTACATGGTTAGACAACCAGGTAACACTTGCCCCCCAAAGTGTATCATGTGGACGAACATGATGCACTTTGATCCATGAGTACTCTGCATTTTTCTTTACGCACTTATTCTATCCTCTCTATGGCGATCTTCTGAATGTCGAACGACATATGGATGTCGAACGACATTGGATGGCGAATGACATATGGATGCCAAATGACATTGATGCCGAACAAGGGAGGTGCCTTGACCGGTTCTACTGGTCACGGTCCATTCGTCTTTCCTCGTTCCTATATAACTCAACACTTCTCTTTTTTTCCCTTTTTACTTTTACCTCTGCTCTAACACCCTCACATACTCAACTTCTCCCAAACCCTTGCCGACACCTCAAACTCTCCTATAATCCCCGAGTCCTATTACTTACTTCTCGACTGCCTTCAACAGCAAGCCTGAATTGACTTCCACTTCCAATTCGAGACTCTCACTAGATTCCTACTCCTTCTCCTAGGTACGAAACTCTCACTTACCCGACTTTCTCTGATTAGAGATTTTGGACAAGACTTGAATTTATGACCTTCCATTAACCCATAAATAACATAAGTCTCGTAGATAAGGAAGGTGGATTCGAGGTTTAAACAAGCCTTAGGATTAAACAGAGAGGAAGATGGAAGAAGGGGTTGTCCCAGTAGGAACCGGTGGGGGTTGAGATGTCCGGTCGCAGGTGGAGTGCGAGTTGAAGTGGTAGTCGACTGGCCACCTTGGAGGGTATCTAGTTTGTCTAAAGAAATGAGTTGGAGGGGGATGTATGTCGTTGGCTCGGCATGAATGTCACATGCCGAACGATGTGAGGGAGTGTAGGAGAGAAGTTGAGGTTGGGTTTAGTGTGCCGAGCGATGTGGATTGGTATAGCTATGGCTCGGCATGACCTCCTATGTCGAACGAGTTAGAGGGAGTGCAGGAGAAAAGTGGGAGATGGGTAGAGTGCCGAACGAGGCGACTCGGGATGACTTGCTGGATGACTCATCTGTGCCGAGCGGTAGAGCGGAAGTGTAGGAAGGAAGTTGGAGTTGAGGGCAAAGTGCCGAGCGATGCGGCTCAGCTTGATTGCGGTTCGTCATGACTTTCCGCATGCCGAACGGTGGAGAGGGAAGGTAGGAGAGTGGTGTACAACAACAATACTAGTCGAGTCTTTTTTATGCCCAAACATATGACAGTGAACAAGGACAAGGGCTTAAGCAATTAAGAATATGGGACAATCCAGCTGATAAATCTTCTGTTGTGACAACTATAAACCTGAATTTAACTTGATTAAAATGAACAATATCCTTCAGCGTATAGTGTCGATGTCGAGATCAAAATATAAACCACCATACGAAAAGCTCTCGTAGACGGTCAACGATGACGGTCTTCGAAGATGATAATTCAAAGCCTAAATCATCTCTGCGACTTTTAATTCCTTGGCACTTGTACTTGAATGGATGCACTAGTTCACACACCATACAGGAGTTGTATTCTTGTTGTTATGTCTAATATCAATCAGATTCTACACTCATTAGAGATGTCTAGAAAATACAGTTCCACCATGATCTCGGATAGACCCGGGCCGTCTTCTCAACAAGAAGTAGTTGGAACTTCAAATCCGTCGACTACTCCCGTACAAGACATTCCGAGCCCCACGATCGCATCCGTCGACTTGGCTCCTGATGCCCTGGATGCAGCGATATTTTTAGATGATCGGATCGATTTTCAAGTCTTGATAATTAACGAAAGTTCTCTTCGTTGCATATGTTTAGTACATGGAATTCCTTTCGATGATGTGTTGGTTCCATCAGGACAGGATTGTCCCCACCTGCACCAAGTTGGGTACATGGCCTGCAACAAATTTATGTGCTGGGTTGGCAGCGTGCTGCCATTCAACTCCTTTCTTCGTGACCTACTACAGTATATTGAGATTGCTTCATCGCAATTACACCCAAACAGTCATGCGTTCGTGTACGGCACATGCATCCTCTTCATGACTGTAACGACCCGTATTTTATGTGTCGATAAATCGTATAATAGTTGCATTAGGTCGTTAGTATTGCTTGAGTCGTTTTGAACCTAAGTTGTAGGGTTTACGGCTTAAGGGGTTAGGCTGTGTAATAATGTAACATCCCGAGATTTATGAATTTAAATTTTAGTAATATATTGGAACTTTTTGAAATAAGAATTGAAAAGTTATAAAGAAATGAAATATTCAACAAAACAAGAAATTGTTTAAGCCTAAAAAAAAAATAATAAAATAAAATAAAAGTTATAGATTAAATGTTAATAAGTTAAATCTCGAATAGAAATAAAATTTAAGAAAATGTATATTGTAATAAAATCACATAATTATAATCTAACAGGTAAGCATTCAGACAAATAAACAAATAAACCTATGAATAATTAAACAAATAAACAAGTAATCTAACATTTAAGCAATAAAAACATATAAACAAATCAAACAAAATAACACTTATGAAAAAAAAAAATATATATATAAAAACATATGAACTGTACCTATAAAGGAAAATGTAAGAAAGTAAAACATTCAAACAAATAAACATGTTACTAAATTAAATCAGGTAAGTCTAAGAACCTAAAACAAAACACTTTTATTTTATAAAGTAAACTAGGAAAGTAAGTATAACGACCCTGACTCGACCTTCGAAAATCGGCACCGAATACGACACTCGTATTCAAATGCCGCAGATCCAAACGTCGAACCTGGTTCGCCGGAGCTTATAACACATTAAGTAAATAACACAGCGGAAGAAAAAGAATATGCATAACAATATACAACATTTGATACAATAACTGATACAACATGAATGATACCACAGAATGGTACAATAGATATCAACATTTCAGAGATACAAAGAATAGCAGCGGAAATAAAAGATAACACTAGCAGCGGAACAAATCTCCAAAATAGTCTTCAAGAAAGAACTCCAATATCAGTAATTTCCATCTCCAAAGCACCAATCCAGCAATAGCTCGAACTCCCACTCAAGATGAAGAGAAGCAACTCGATCCAAAATGCGATTGCCAAATCCTAATGGCTGAAAGCTATCGAATCTACACCTACTATAGATTATCTGAAAACCCCAACTCTAGACTGCCCGTGTGGGAAATAGTGGGCACCCAGAGTTTAGGAAAGGAACAATAAACTCCAGGTCAGTCGTGGGACTGGTATGAGCAAACAAAAACATTTGTTCTTTTAAAACAGATAGAAGAATTTAAATTTGAAATCCGCAATGCTTTTTAGAAAATGAAACTACCATAAGGCCTCCCGGCACACACACAATGCAAACGCACACATGGGGGAGATTTCTCCTTATGATAGTCAAACATGCTTACTACGAGAAAAATTCTTTGATATTATTACTAGTGCATAGTGGAAAATCTTTCGAAAGTATAATATAAGTCCTAGCCAGCATAGGTACCATGATGCTATGCCTACTATAGCTGCCATGTTAAATGGCAGGTTCTACAACTAAAACCGTACAAGGCACGTATTGGATGAATGGATTTCCAACAAATGGTCAGGCTAAGGAACTTCCTATTGCCACATGGGTACGCCTCTGGCGGGACGTCCCGAGAACTAACGTTACGGTTAGATCTCTGCCAACACAAGGCCGGGTTACCTCTGTAACTAGGTAACTACTACACGAATATGTCATCCCCCGGTCCTTTGGGACCTTTATCCGAGCGCGCGCACAACAACACCACACAGTAATAGGTATAGTGTATCAACATGAGTAAGTATCGGGGCTCCATACCATGATACCACCCTTTTCCAGAAGGAAATGACATACCCTAAAGGGCGCGACCCTCATAACCTTGCCGCATCTTTCCTGTTTCGACCATTTCCGGGGAGTGAGGTCCTGATGCAGTCTCGTCCACAAAGCTACGCTTTGTGCAACAAAGCCATGCTTTGGGTCAACAGATGACCAAAGCAATGATCACAAAGATAAATGATCAAACAAATGATCATATCACAAATGATCAACCAATGATCATCACACAGCAGCACTCAGCATGCCACATTACCAAATTGGGAATATCACTGATAAATATCAACTACAAAACCTCTGAGTTCGTACGTCTCAGAGAAGGGTGTTAAGCTAAGAGAATAAATTCTCCGCCACCAAGCAGAAATGTATTTGATAGAAATCAGTTAACATCTCAAAGTGTAATGTCGGACATACAACCATACAAGTCTGTTCCGGGTTCGAACAGAACCGAAGGCACTTCCGAAGATGCCCTTGCAAATCCGGGTATCCACAATCCCGATCGGACTTCCCATCACTAAGGGAATCTCTATACCGTAGCTACTCGGTGCAGAGACAATCGATAGGTTATCCTATCGTTCTCACAAATACCCGGCCTTCACCACCGGTCTTCAATTGCTATCCATAACGTCGTATCACTATTCGGAATGGGTTATATGACACAAGGTCCTCTCCCGGCTAAACCGAATAGTAAGCGCCATATTTTAAAACATATGGATATGGGATTTTAGTTAAGTCACAACTTATAAAAATCCAAAACTTTTCTTTCAAATGGTTAAACAAATTTCCATTTTTAAATCTTTAAACAAAAAGATTTATTTCACAAAGTTTCACCCAGTTTCACAAAGATCTATCCATAGATTTCAAAAACAATTCCCATTCAATTTGGATTAACCCAATTTATAATCTTTAAAATTAAAGATTTATAGCTTTCAAACCCATTTCCAAAGATTTATCTATAATTTGGAAACCATTTCATTTTAGACTTGAAGTCCTTTTAACACCAATTGGAAATTCATTTCTTATGTGAAAGCTTTATTATTTGAAAACAAATAGTTTTCGTTTTAGAAAAATCCAATTTATACAAGTTGAAATCTTGGCTTGACTTTAAATTCCAAAACACCACCTTTAAAATGGTTTGAAAACCCATACAAACCCATTTATAAGTTGAATACCCTTTTTAAACCTTAGTTTCCAAATTTTTAGAATTCAATTTCAAATATTGAATTCAAATTTAAATCCAATTATCTAAATTTTCAAAACTTAATCAAGTTATTTAAAAATAACCATTTCAAAAGCTTCAATTCTACTTCAAAAACTATTTTGGATTTAAAAATTCAATTTTAAAACAATTTCAAAATCCGTGACTTAACTAATTTCCACGTGCAATCCATATTTGTGTGTGTATAAGTGGGGTCTAGGGGTTTTACACAATAAGAGTGCCACATCATCAATCAGCACAGATTCAATCATTACAATTCGATGTGGATTTCGGATAATCAAATGGAATCCGACTCCCTGTCGCATCGAAATCCAAATGTCGTTTTACGGGTCAAGGGTTTGCATGCACATATAACAACATATACATCACAGATATAACAACTTAGCACAAAGCAATACATAGCATCACCTCATATATCAAATATATCAATCCATCACAAAACATTCAATAATAATCAAACATCTTGAGTTAAGATGAATAAATTTGCGTGGTTTTAAATTTATCAACCACATAATTACTTTCATTGGTAATCTTTAATCAATGATTAATTATCATTTATTACAATTGATTAAGTCTTAATCACCTTCATTAATTAATTAATTAATTTTTCTTTAAATTAATTAACCTTCGAACATTTGATTAATAAATCTTTAATCATAAATTATCCATACTTAATTACTTTAACATGTAATTAATCACTTAATTAATTATTCTTAACTATTTTATTCATTAATCATTAATCAAATGATTTAAACCTTTAACTAATTATTAATTAATTCTTCAATTAATAACTCAAATGATTAACTCTTAATCACATTACTTAATTACTTTTAATAAAGTATTTATCCTTTACTTAATTACCTTTAGTAATTAATCACTTAATTACTTCCCTAAGTATTATATTAGATTAATCCAAAGTGATTATCTTAATTAATCATAATTTAATTACTTAATTAACTAATTAACTTAATCATTTAAAATTAATTAAATGATTCTTAACTCATTATATTAAAAGATTCTTAATTAAGAAAACATCATCTTAATTAAATCATTTATGACAAATAAAACTTGATAATTAAAAATGATTCAATTATCTCAATTATCTTTACAAATTTAATTATCTTTAATTAAATCAAATTCAAAATAACTAATAATAATCTTTAGTACAATCGATTATCAAATTCTAAATCATTAAACTTTATTTAAATAAAATTTAATATTTAGAAATCAATTAAATTTAAACATATTTTAAATTGAACTTTTAAAATATTTAAAACCTTTCCAAATTTATTTAATAAAGTTTAATATAAACTTTATTTCAAATCTACTTATTTTATCTTAACTTTTCAATTAAAAGTTAAACTTATCATAATTTTATTTCAATACTTAAAGGAAAGAATTTTTTCAAAATTTAAACCCTTATTTGAAATCAGATTCATATTTGAATTCTACTTAATAACATTTTTGTCCAATTTTTAAAACTTTTCAAACTGATTTGAATTCAAACAGATTTCAAAACAAAACTGAAATCATATTTAATTTGACTTCAAACCCAATTTTAAATCTTGCTTAAAATTTAAATGTTTCATTTTAAAACTTTGAATTTAAACTTAATTCCCATTCAAATCTACACCTAAATTTGAATCTTGTTTTTAAACATTGAATTCCCTAAAAAAAAAAAAATTAAAAAGAGACAAAACTGTTTTAAACAAAAATCTGGATTCAAACCTGAAACTATATTTTACTGTTTTCCAGATTTAAATTTAAATCCTACCTAAATTTAATTTCATCATTTTGAATTCAAAAGCTTACTTGAGTTTAATTCAAACCCATACTTTAATTCAAATCATTACTTTTAAACATTGGATTTCCCAGATTTTAAAATACACAACACTCAGGTTCTCTGCACAACTAACTCGAGACCACCTCTAATTTACTTCGAGTTAAAACCCTACTTACTTCGGGTTATAACACGAACTGCACGGGGTCGACTTCGAGTCACCCAAAGCCTGCACATCAAAACTTCACCAGAGCCTCAAACTACACTGTGCAAATGCACCACCACTCCGGCGACTTACAGCAACCTTCACCAACTTCCCCAAGATGCAAATCAATCCCTCAACTTGATAACAACCTCCAACATAAATCTCTGTAGCTTGAAGACAGATTCAGGCAAAAAACTAAACAACAACCTGGAAAAACTTCAACCCAAACATGCCAACCTGAAACCCCACTGTCTTCCGCAATTCTCTGATCAACATCTCTTATCTCCTCCACTGTCTCCAGTCAACATATAAACTCCAGGCAGAAACCCAAGTTCCCAATTTATTTATGAATTTATATCCTCAATACACCAAACTCTGCACAGTCTAATTAACTAACCCCACAGAAGCTTTTAAACCTGATGCATGTTTCTATATCCATGGTTTTAAAACATGCATTTAAGCTTTAAACCTGATTGAGTAATTTCAAGGTGTTGGGTAATTTTTATTTTTTGGAAAGAAATGTATCAGTTGCTACTGTTTCCCTGAGTTACAGACTTTTAATTCAATTAAATTAAAATTTTACAAACCTATATCTATGTTAAACAACACCATTTGTTTACACAGCAATTTCAAAGCAAGATTCAGACATAAAGAAATGGTTTTGTAATTAAATTCTATTAAGAACATAAGCATGACTGTTAAACAAATTACACCACACTTTCCTGCATATTCAAGAAAACACAGAGCATCCATCATACAACAATCAAGACATACGCAGTTCTATCAATACTTATGCAAAGATAAATTTAGTACACCCTATAAAATTTTAAGGTTACTTATTAAAAGAAAATAGAACAGTTTTTAATTATCACTGATTTACAGTTCTTATTTGAAGGCATTTTGAATTAACTTTAGTTTCTGTAAATCTTGATAGCTTGATTTTTTTTTTATTATTATATGAAGAAACTGTTTTTAAACCATAGATTTACTCACAAGCATTAACAAGAAAATAGGTTTCAGGAGGGAAAGTTGCTCACATTAAAAATGCAGAGAGCCTTTTTGAAGCTGGAATGAAATTTGTAAGGAATTTGTTTTAAAAAATCAAATTTGTAGTTTGAACATTTGATTCATATCTCTGAATTTATAAACCATGACAACTTATTTTTTTTTTTCTTGATTTAAGTTTACACTGTGTTTTCTATTTCCAAAGAACAATACTAAGTTATTTTAACTTAGACAAGTTTTTCTTTTTGAATGAATATTAGAATTTAACCACCAGTTTTCTTTTCTAGATATTAGAACCAAAATAAAATTTTGAGATGAGTTTGAACTAAAACAGGGACTGCCTATTTATATATACAGGCATGCAACTTCACACTTATCTATTTATAAACATATACACAGCAGTTTGCATCCATTCAAACATTTTCCCATCGCACCATCAAACATTCATCACAAATGATCAACAAAATTAGGCTTTAAAGAATCAGTTTGCTCACCTGGATGATTTTGATGAAGAAAGACAGAACAGTTTGAGTTTACAGGCTTTTGTTTTTTTCTTTTTTTTTTCCTTATTTTGATTTTTGATTGGTCTTGCCTGAGGCTTGAATCTGGAACTTGTAAATCAAATCTTTGCTTAATCACTATTTATTTGATTATACATTTCATCAATAACAAAAATTTTAATTTACTTACCTACAGTTTAAATGCTTGGGTGCAGGGATATATGATCTGCAGTTGCAAACCAGAAATCACTTTAGCCCTTAAACTTGATTTGTTTTCCTGCAACTGATTTACAAGGTTGTTTAAATCTTTGTTTTATTTACTGATTTATAGCTCGAATTCAAATTTTAAAAGAAAAGATTCACTTGCCTTTAAACTATTTTCCAGAAAACCCTGCACTGTTTTGTTGGACAAAGCCTGATGATGTTTTCCCCTCCAAGCTTTGCTTGATCCAGACTTTAGTTTTCCCGATTTCTACCCTCTCTTCTTTGTTTTGAAATTTTGTTTTCAAGTTGCTTTGATCTTTATTTATTTTTGAGGTTAAAACAGATTTTGTTGAAGATGCTTTATGATCTGAATATTGTTTTGCTTTTGTGTATGATTTCAAATTCAAAATGAAAGAAAAGTGTATTTTGCCACTTGTAATCTATATTAACACTTGTAAGTTTATGTAGTTCCTTTGGTTACAAATGTCATTTATGATCAAATTGTGTTTGAACCCTTGTTTCAATAAATTTATAAATTTGGTTTTAAACCTTCATCATTTTATAATTTGTAAATCACATTTTATACATTTTCAAACTATTATTTACACTTATACTTTTCAAAAGATATGTATATATTAAACTTTAAATATAACTTTCAAAATACATATTACATATGTATGTTATAAATTTAAAAACAAATTTCTATTAATTTTAAAAGATAGAGTTTCTCTTTCAAATCCAATATATACTATTTAAACATTTTTTTTTCAACTTTTTAAAGTTTTTAATTTCTAATTTATTTTTAATACATTTTATTTTGAAATCTTATAAATCTCAAATTTCTATTTTGTAATTCATTTATATAAATATACATCTTATTTTCCCTAAATCCAATATTTATTTTTAAGTTACTTATACTCAAATTTCTTATTAAATTTCTGTTTATGATCAAAAATTATGTATTTATTCTAGAAATCTTTAATTACTTCACAATTTATTTTCCAAAATAAATTTAATTGCCAAATTAAACTTAATGAATTTTCAGGAATGTTACAGATTTCCCCCCTTAAAAGAATTTCGTCCTCGAAATTGCAAGGAAGACGAGAAAGAAAAGATAATAGACAAAGAAATTATTGATCGCATTAGATCGAAATATTTATTCTGCATTTGGTTTACCAAATCAGAATATCGACAATATGAGAACAAACTCATATAATATTACACAAAATATTTGGGTCCACCGGTCTACGAATATGCAACGACATTGATTAGTTCGAAGGGATAACTAATCGTTCGTAGAATATATCGGATCCCAAAGAAAAGATAGATGGACTTAATTTTCAACAATTCCTCAAATACTAGATAGGGATTCCAATTCGGGTCGGAATATCCCAAAGTATATACCAATTTGTACCTCTTCGACTTTGATATACACAAGAAATTACAATAGAATTTCGAATTTGTTTTTAACCGATATCGATTTATTGATTCAATTCAAATTTAGCTTCATATTTGTTAACCCATTTAACTTAATTTAAAATCTCTAACTTATTTAAAATTTTCAATTTCAATTTCAAATTTATTAGAGTTTAGAATGAAAAGCTGATAAGAAATTGGATGAAGAGAATACGAAATAGAGACTTATCTACACGATTCGTAGGGCCACCATCACACCGAAACTACTCCTCGAGCTGCTGCGAAGTAATCAAAGAATTGAAAAGACGAATCAAAGGAGATTGATAGAGAAAAGTCGTTTCCGCTATTGCAGGGTATCGACCATTTGTAGTCGTATTCCCTTGTCCCCTATCTCGTTCTCTTCTCGCACTCATACTCACTATCAGTGAATAGTAAGAGAATTTACTGAGGCATTCGAACGGATATCTTAGGGATATACTCATTCTAGGATATACTTCACCCTATCTCTAATGAGTTACCTAATGTGTTATACTCCTGAGCTAAGGTTTTAACCATCAGCTCTGATACCACTTATAACGACCCTGACTCGACCTTCGAAAATCGGCACCGAATACGACACTCGTATTCAAATGCCGCAGATCCAAACGTCGAACCTGGTTCGCCGGAGCTTATAACACATTAAGTAAATAACACAGCGGAAGAAAAAGAATATGCATAACAATATACAACATTTGATACAATAACTGATACAACATGAATGATACCACAGAATGGTACAATAGATATCAACATTTCAGAGATACAAAGAATAGCAGCGGAAATAAAAGATAACACTAGCAGCGGAACAAATCTCCAAAATAGTCTTCAAGAAAGAACTCCAATATCAGTAATTTCCATCTCCAAAGCACCAATCCAGCAATAGCTCGAACTCCCACTCAAGATGAAGAGAAGCAACTCGATCCAAAATGCGATTGCCAAATCCTAATGGCTGAAAGCTATCGAATCTACACCTACTATAGATTATCTGAAAACCCCAACTCTAGACTGCCCGTGTGGGAAATAGTGGGCACCCAGAGTTTAGGAAAGGAACAATAAACTCCAGGTCAGTCGTGGGACTGGTATGAGCAAACAAAAACATTTGTTCTTTTAAAACAGATAGAAGAATTTAAATTTGAAATCCGCAATGCTTTTTAGAAAATGAAACTACCATAAGGCCTCCCGGCACACACACAATGCAAACGCACACATGGGGGAGATTTCTCCTTATGATAGTCAAACATGCTTACTACGAGAAAAATTCTTTGATATTATTACTAGTGCATAGTGGAAAATCTTTCGAAAGTATAATATAAGTCCTAGCCAGCATAGGTACCATGATGCTATGCCTACTATAGCTGCCATGTTAAATGGCAGGTTCTACAACTAAAACCGTACAAGGCACGTATTGGATGAATGGATTTCCAACAAATGGTCAGGCTAAGGAACTTCCTATTGCCACATGGGTACGCCTCTGGCGGGACGTCCCGAGAACTAACGTTACGGTTAGATCTCTGCCAACACAAGGCCGGGTTACCTCTGTAACTAGGTAACTACTACACGAATATGTCATCCCCCGGTCCTTTGGGACCTTTATCCGAGCGCGCGCACAACAACACCACACAGTAATAGGTATAGTGTATCAACATGAGTAAGTATCGGGGCTCCATACCATGATACCACCCTTTTCCAGAAGGAAATGACATACCCTAAAGGGCGCGACCCTCATAACCTTGCCGCATCTTTCCTGTTTCGACCATTTCCGGGGAGTGAGGTCCTGATGCAGTCTCGTCCACAAAGCTACGCTTTGTGCAACAAAGCCATGCTTTGGGTCAACAGATGACCAAAGCAATGATCACAAAGATAAATGATCAAACAAATGATCATATCACAAATGATCAACCAATGATCATCACACAGCAGCACTCAGCATGCCACATTACCAAATTGGGAATATCACTGATAAATATCAACTACAAAACCTCTGAGTTCGTACGTCTCAGAGAAGGGTGTTAAGCTAAGAGAATAAATTCTCCGCCACCAAGCAGAAATGTATTTGATAGAAATCAGTTAACATCTCAAAGTGTAATGTCGGACATACAACCATACAAGTCTGTTCCGGGTTCGAACAGAACCGAAGGCACTTCCGAAGATGCCCTTGCAAATCCGGGTATCCACAATCCCGATCGGACTTCCCATCACTAAGGGAATCTCTATACCGTAGCTACTCGGTGCAGAGACAATCGATAGGTTATCCTATCGTTCTCACAAATACCCGGCCTTCACCACCGGTCTTCAATTGCTATCCATAACGTCGTATCACTATTCGGAATGGGTTATATGACACAAGGTCCTCTCCCGGCTAAACCGAATAGTAAGCGCCATATTTTAAAACATATGGATATGGGATTTTAGTTAAGTCACAACTTATAAAAATCCAAAACTTTTCTTTCAAATGGTTAAACAAATTTCCATTTTTAAATCTTTAAACAAAAAGATTTATTTCACAAAGTTTCACCCAGTTTCACAAAGATCTATCCATAGATTTCAAAAACAATTCCCATTCAATTTGGATTAACCCAATTTATAATCTTTAAAATTAAAGATTTATAGCTTTCAAACCCATTTCCAAAGATTTATCTATAATTTGGAAACCATTTCATTTTAGACTTGAAGTCCTTTTAACACCAATTGGAAATTCATTTCTTATGTGAAAGCTTTATTATTTGAAAACAAATAGTTTTCGTTTTAGAAAAATCCAATTTATACAAGTTGAAATCTTGGCTTGACTTTAAATTCCAAAACACCACCTTTAAAATGGTTTGAAAACCCATACAAACCCATTTATAAGTTGAATACCCTTTTTAAACCTTAGTTTCCAAATTTTTAGAATTCAATTTCAAATATTGAATTCAAATTTAAATCCAATTATCTAAATTTTCAAAACTTAATCAAGTTATTTAAAAATAACCATTTCAAAAGCTTCAATTCTACTTCAAAAACTATTTTGGATTTAAAAATTCAATTTTAAAACAATTTCAAAATCCGTGACTTAACTAATTTCCACGTGCAATCCATATTTGTGTGTGTATAAGTGGGGTCTAGGGGTTTTACACAATAAGAGTGCCACATCATCAATCAGCACAGATTCAATCATTACAATTCGATGTGGATTTCGGATAATCAAATGGAATCCGACTCCCTGTCGCATCGAAATCCAAATGTCGTTTTACGGGTCAAGGGTTTGCATGCACATATAACAACATATACATCACAGATATAACAACTTAGCACAAAGCAATACATAGCATCACCTCATATATCAAATATATCAATCCATCACAAAACATTCAATAATAATCAAACATCTTGAGTTAAGATGAATAAATTTGCGTGGTTTTAAATTTATCAACCACATAATTACTTTCATTGGTAATCTTTAATCAATGATTAATTATCATTTATTACAATTGATTAAGTCTTAATCACCTTCATTAATTAATTAATTAATTTTTCTTTAAATTAATTAACCTTCGAACATTTGATTAATAAATCTTTAATCATAAATTATCCATACTTAATTACTTTAACATGTAATTAATCACTTAATTAATTATTCTTAACTATTTTATTCATTAATCATTAATCAAATGATTTAAACCTTTAACTAATTATTAATTAATTCTTCAATTAATAACTCAAATGATTAACTCTTAATCACATTACTTAATTACTTTTAATAAAGTATTTATCCTTTACTTAATTACCTTTAGTAATTAATCACTTAATTACTTCCCTAAGTATTATATTAGATTAATCCAAAGTGATTATCTTAATTAATCATAATTTAATTACTTAATTAACTAATTAACTTAATCATTTAAAATTAATTAAATGATTCTTAACTCATTATATTAAAAGATTCTTAATTAAGAAAACATCATCTTAATTAAATCATTTATGACAAATAAAACTTGATAATTAAAAATGATTCAATTATCTCAATTATCTTTACAAATTTAATTATCTTTAATTAAATCAAATTCAAAATAACTAATAATAATCTTTAGTACAATCGATTATCAAATTCTAAATCATTAAACTTTATTTAAATAAAATTTAATATTTAGAAATCAATTAAATTTAAACATATTTTAAATTGAACTTTTAAAATATTTAAAACCTTTCCAAATTTATTTAATAAAGTTTAATATAAACTTTATTTCAAATCTACTTATTTTATCTTAACTTTTCAATTAAAAGTTAAACTTATCATAATTTTATTTCAATACTTAAAGGAAAGAATTTTTTCAAAATTTAAACCCTTATTTGAAATCAGATTCATATTTGAATTCTACTTAATAACATTTTTGTCCAATTTTTAAAACTTTTCAAACTGATTTGAATTCAAACAGATTTCAAAACAAAACTGAAATCATATTTAATTTGACTTCAAACCCAATTTTAAATCTTGCTTAAAATTTAAATGTTTCATTTTAAAACTTTGAATTTAAACTTAATTCCCATTCAAATCTACACCTAAATTTGAATCTTGTTTTTAAACATTGAATTCCCTAAAAAAAAAAAAATTAAAAAGAGACAAAACTGTTTTAAACAAAAATCTGGATTCAAACCTGAAACTATATTTTACTGTTTTCCAGATTTAAATTTAAATCCTACCTAAATTTAATTTCATCATTTTGAATTCAAAAGCTTACTTGAGTTTAATTCAAACCCATACTTTAATTCAAATCATTACTTTTAAACATTGGATTTCCCAGATTTTAAAATACACAACACTCAGGTTCTCTGCACAACTAACTCGAGACCACCTCTAATTTACTTCGAGTTAAAACCCTACTTACTTCGGGTTATAACACGAACTGCACGGGGTCGACTTCGAGTCACCCAAAGCCTGCACATCAAAACTTCACCAGAGCCTCAAACTACACTGTGCAAATGCACCACCACTCCGGCGACTTACAGCAACCTTCACCAACTTCCCCAAGATGCAAATCAATCCCTCAACTTGATAACAACCTCCAACATAAATCTCTGTAGCTTGAAGACAGATTCAGGCAAAAAACTAAACAACAACCTGGAAAAACTTCAACCCAAACATGCCAACCTGAAACCCCACTGTCTTCCGCAATTCTCTGATCAACATCTCTTATCTCCTCCACTGTCTCCAGTCAACATATAAACTCCAGGCAGAAACCCAAGTTCCCAATTTATTTATGAATTTATATCCTCAATACACCAAACTCTGCACAGTCTAATTAACTAACCCCACAGAAGCTTTTAAACCTGATGCATGTTTCTATATCCATGGTTTTAAAACATGCATTTAAGCTTTAAACCTGATTGAGTAATTTCAAGGTGTTGGGTAATTTTTATTTTTTGGAAAGAAATGTATCAGTTGCTACTGTTTCCCTGAGTTACAGACTTTTAATTCAATTAAATTAAAATTTTACAAACCTATATCTATGTTAAACAACACCATTTGTTTACACAGCAATTTCAAAGCAAGATTCAGACATAAAGAAATGGTTTTGTAATTAAATTCTATTAAGAACATAAGCATGACTGTTAAACAAATTACACCACACTTTCCTGCATATTCAAGAAAACACAGAGCATCCATCATACAACAATCAAGACATACGCAGTTCTATCAATACTTATGCAAAGATAAATTTAGTACACCCTATAAAATTTTAAGGTTACTTATTAAAAGAAAATAGAACAGTTTTTAATTATCACTGATTTACAGTTCTTATTTGAAGGCATTTTGAATTAACTTTAGTTTCTGTAAATCTTGATAGCTTGATTTTTTTTTTATTATTATATGAAGAAACTGTTTTTAAACCATAGATTTACTCACAAGCATTAACAAGAAAATAGGTTTCAGGAGGGAAAGTTGCTCACATTAAAAATGCAGAGAGCCTTTTTGAAGCTGGAATGAAATTTGTAAGGAATTTGTTTTAAAAAATCAAATTTGTAGTTTGAACATTTGATTCATATCTCTGAATTTATAAACCATGACAACTTATTTTTTTTTTTCTTGATTTAAGTTTACACTGTGTTTTCTATTTCCAAAGAACAATACTAAGTTATTTTAACTTAGACAAGTTTTTCTTTTTGAATGAATATTAGAATTTAACCACCAGTTTTCTTTTCTAGATATTAGAACCAAAATAAAATTTTGAGATGAGTTTGAACTAAAACAGGGACTGCCTATTTATATATACAGGCATGCAACTTCACACTTATCTATTTATAAACATATACACAGCAGTTTGCATCCATTCAAACATTTTCCCATCGCACCATCAAACATTCATCACAAATGATCAACAAAATTAGGCTTTAAAGAATCAGTTTGCTCACCTGGATGATTTTGATGAAGAAAGACAGAACAGTTTGAGTTTACAGGCTTTTGTTTTTTTCTTTTTTTTTTCCTTATTTTGATTTTTGATTGGTCTTGCCTGAGGCTTGAATCTGGAACTTGTAAATCAAATCTTTGCTTAATCACTATTTATTTGATTATACATTTCATCAATAACAAAAATTTTAATTTACTTACCTACAGTTTAAATGCTTGGGTGCAGGGATATATGATCTGCAGTTGCAAACCAGAAATCACTTTAGCCCTTAAACTTGATTTGTTTTCCTGCAACTGATTTACAAGGTTGTTTAAATCTTTGTTTTATTTACTGATTTATAGCTCGAATTCAAATTTTAAAAGAAAAGATTCACTTGCCTTTAAACTATTTTCCAGAAAACCCTGCACTGTTTTGTTGGACAAAGCCTGATGATGTTTTCCCCTCCAAGCTTTGCTTGATCCAGACTTTAGTTTTCCCGATTTCTACCCTCTCTTCTTTGTTTTGAAATTTTGTTTTCAAGTTGCTTTGATCTTTATTTATTTTTGAGGTTAAAACAGATTTTGTTGAAGATGCTTTATGATCTGAATATTGTTTTGCTTTTGTGTATGATTTCAAATTCAAAATGAAAGAAAAGTGTATTTTGCCACTTGTAATCTATATTAACACTTGTAAGTTTATGTAGTTCCTTTGGTTACAAATGTCATTTATGATCAAATTGTGTTTGAACCCTTGTTTCAATAAATTTATAAATTTGGTTTTAAACCTTCATCATTTTATAATTTGTAAATCACATTTTATACATTTTCAAACTATTATTTACACTTATACTTTTCAAAAGATATGTATATATTAAACTTTAAATATAACTTTCAAAATACATATTACATATGTATGTTATAAATTTAAAAACAAATTTCTATTAATTTTAAAAGATAGAGTTTCTCTTTCAAATCCAATATATACTATTTAAACATTTTTTTTTCAACTTTTTAAAGTTTTTAATTTCTAATTTATTTTTAATACATTTTATTTTGAAATCTTATAAATCTCAAATTTCTATTTTGTAATTCATTTATATAAATATACATCTTATTTTCCCTAAATCCAATATTTATTTTTAAGTTACTTATACTCAAATTTCTTATTAAATTTCTGTTTATGATCAAAAATTATGTATTTATTCTAGAAATCTTTAATTACTTCACAATTTATTTTCCAAAATAAATTTAATTGCCAAATTAAACTTAATGAATTTTCAGGAATGTTACAGTAAGTGTTTTAAATAGAAAAAAAAATAATATATGGAGATAGTACTTACAGGAAAAAGAAAATCAAATAGCATGCTGAAAATGTATAAAGCATGAAACACTACATGCTTCCATTTAATGCTTCATTTAATGCCATTACTCTAGTAACAATCAAGTGTGACATTGACTGTAAAATGCATGCTTGTATTAAATGTTACTCTTCAGCCTCCCTTGAAGAAAGGAGGAAAACATGCAAGGTACAAAAGCCTGTATAAGCCACTATGCAAATTAAATGTTCAGTACTTTGGTTAAAAACCTGTCTACCTCCCTTACTTGTATATTTCTATATATATCAACCTATGTATCATCTCGTTTAAAAACTTCTTACTGAAAGAAAAAAAAAATATTTAGCAAAGAAAAAGAGAAATTAAAAGGAAGAGAAGAATCAGAAAGAAAAAGAAAAACCTGCAGATTTCAAAGCAAAAGTATTCCCTGTTTTCAAATATTTCCAAGTGAGTAAATCTATACATTGTTCAAATTCTTGGTGCTTGAATTTTTGCATGAAAGAAATAGCTCTGAACTTGTGTTTGATTTTTCCTGCAAACATTATTTTCCTTCTGTTTTTGTTTTATACTGATATGTTAAAATCTCTAGTTTACAGAGTAAACTATACACAAACCCGACATCTTCTTATTCTCCTTGCTCCTGAAAAATGTTAGTAATCAAGTTAAAACTTTTGTTTTAAATCCTCAAACAAGTGTTTGTAAAGATATTTAAACATACAGAAAAGCATGTTCACTGTAATATAGTTTACAGGTTTTAAGTAAAGTTTGATAGAAAAATAAAATGTTGAAAAATATAAATTCAATGGTATAATCTGAATACATACCAAAATCTATGATTTTCAAAACAAAGATGAAATTTTTTAATGAAGTGATAAAGAGCAGTTTGGGATTTTGATCAAATTTGCATTTTTGTCAATCCCTGAAAATCGAATCATTTATAAATATTGAAATTTGTACTGAAGCATGATTGAACATCTAGGATGTTGGGAAAAATGTAAAAAAAAAATCTCTATTGCATAAATCTTGAATTCGAATCCAAACTAGGGTTTAAGGACTGTTTCCAGTTCGCGTTGCAAATGAGATCGCCGCTCCACCTATGGGTGATCGGAATCCACGTCGCCGGTACCAATCGAAGCATCACATCTTGATGAAGCTCCAGTATGATTTTAGTGGCTTCTGATGGCCTTACGGGGGAAGACGAGATGTTTTAGTGGTGATGTGTTGATGGGTTTATTCGATTGAACCACCGGAAGTTGAACCACGGCGATTTTTAAACTTCTGGGTGGTCGGCTAGGTTGAGGTAGTCTTCGTTGACTTGCCGATGGTCACGCGGAGGGTCAGAACGACACCGTTCAGGCGTACACGTATACGCGTATCATCGCGTGTCTGAAAATGGTGGGTTGTGGAAGAAGGAGTGGCATGGAGGAAGACTCGAAGCACGACTCGAGGAAAACTGGGGAGAAACCGAAGGGAGACTCGGGGGAGTTTCAGCGTTGAGTCGTGTAAAAGTTTTGACTTAAACAAATTTTGAAAAATTTTATTGACACGGGTAGAATTGGGCAGAAACTCGAAGCAGGAAGTGTTTTAACTCGAGCGTGACTCGGGGGAAGTCTCGGGTTGACCACCTGAACCATATTCCAGTATGACATTTGTAGACAATTTAAGTTTAAACTCTTTTTATAAACATTCTTTATGAAATGATAATAGTAAATGAAATGTGAAGTTAAAATTAAACAATGATTAAATAATTTATAATTTATAATTACTTTGTAATTTATAATATTAAATAAATAAAAGTAATAAAAAAAAATTAAAGTTGTAAATTTAAAAATCATTAAGTTGATAATTTAAAATGATTGATTCAAAATTGATAGTTACATTAAAATAATTTATTAAGGAATAATAAATTAATATATTCAATTGAGATCTAATTGAATTGTAGTTTTAAATGATAATTAAAGTGAATAATTGTCATAAATCAATGATTGTGAAAAGAAATTTAAGAATGATTTACAAACTTGTAATTAAATTGATTTATAAACAATTAAGTGTTTAAATAAATTTGTAAGTAAGAATTTGTAAATTTGGAAACAATAAATTGAATAATCAAAATGTAATTTATTTATCCAGATTCTTATCATTAAATTTAATTAATTCAGTGGTAAATGTATTTAAATCACATTGGCAAGTAATTAACTATTGTTGTTAACTTACATTGATATCTCTGTTCTGTTTGTAATTCTGTATGATGTAATTGCCATGTTATTACACTGTGATTATGATTTGTTCTGTATTGATGTGAAAACCCTGTTGTCCGTAAAACGGCATTTAAACTTCGATGCAACAGGGTATCGGATTTCAGTTGGTTATCTGAAACCCACATCGAACCTGTAAATATTTATGAATGACATCCACATGTTTTAAAATTTGACACTCACTATTCGAATTAGCCGGGAAAGGACCTGTGTGTCATATAACCCATTTCGAATATGTGATTCGACGTCATGGATGGCATTTGAAGACCGGTGTTGAAGACCGGGTATTTGCGAGAGCGATAGGATGATCTGTCGATTGACTCTGCACCGAGTTGCTCCGGTATAGAGTTCTCCATATGTGATGGGGAATCCGATCAGGATTTTGGATATCCGGATTTGCAAGGACTTCTTTGGAAGTGCCTTCGGTTCTGTTCGAGCCCGGAACAGACTTGTATGGATAGTCTGTCTGACATTACAAATTGAGATATAAAGCCGATTTATTTCAAATATATTTCTGTTGGTGGCGGAGAATTTATTCTTTTAGCTTAACACCCTTCTCTGAGACGTACGAGCTCAAAGGTTATATAGTTGAAGGTTATTAGCAATATATTCCCAATTTGGTAATGTGACATACTAAGTGTTGCTGTGAAATGATCATTGTGTTGATTATTCGTGATAGGATCATTTATTTGATCGTCTATCTTTGTGATCATTTCTATGATCATTTGTTGACCCAAAGCATGACTTTGTATAAAGCGTGTTTTGTGGACGTGACTTCGTCGGACCTCACACCCCGAAATGGTCAAAACAGGAAAGATGCAGCAAGGTTATTGGGGGTAGCACCCCTTAGGGTATGTACATTTCCTTCTGGATAGAAGTGGTATCATGGTATGGAGCCCAGATACTTAACTTATGTTGATATCGCAGATATATATATATGATTTTGTGATTTGTTGCTGGGGCCCCGGTTAAAGGTTGGTTACGACCGGGAGATGGCATACTCGTGTCAGTAGTTACCCAGTTAGGGGTAACCCGGCCTTGTGTTGGCAGAGATCCGGTTTGGTTCTCGGGGATGTCCATCCAGAGGCATTCTCATGTGGCAATGGGAAGTTCCTTGGCCTGACCATTTGTTGGAAATCCAAAGAAACAATACGAGCCCTGTACGGTTTTAGTTGTAAAACCTGCCATGCAGCGTGGCGGTAACCTGCCACAAAACATGGTAGCTATAGTAGGCATACGATAATGGTCGTATGTTGGCTAAGGTTAATATTCTATTTTCGAAATGATTTACTTCACTATGAACTAGTAATAATATCAAAGAATTCTTTTCTCGTATCAAGCATATTTAACTATCATAAGAAGAAATCTCCTCCAATTCTGCGTTTGCATTGTGTGTGTGGCGGGAGGTCTTATGGTAGTTCCATTTTAAAAGCATTCCGAAAATTCTTTTATAAATCTTGTTATTTAAATACAACTGTTTTGGTTACTCATACCAGTCCCATGACTGATCCGGAGTTTATTGTTTTCTTTCCTAAACTCTGGGTGCCCATTATTTCCACACGGGTAGCCTAGTAACAGGTTTAGGTTATTTTGGAGTAGCAGTATTTTGGAGCTCTTATCTTGGAGATATATTAGGAGCTTTTGAAGATTGCAGGTGTTAGCTTTTGGGAGTTCGTTAGCATCTCTCTCATTTGAGAACTTTTGGATATATGTTCACTGTTGTATTATCATGATGTTGTATTTAGAGATCGTGGTATATGTATTTATGTACTCTGTTGCAGTATGGATATTATGTTGATGTTGTAACAGTGATGTTATTTATGATTTTGATTCTGTTCCGCTGTTTTATATTCATCTGATTGTTGTTATAAGCTCCGGCGATGCGAATTTGATGTCATTTATTGGACATCGAGTTTGGGTCGTCACAAATAACTAGCTCGGGTGGTGCTTAAGTCGTGGACGAGTTAAGGGTTAGCTCGTGTGAAGCTTATGTCGTGTGAGAGTTAGGTCGAGAGGAGCGACCTATAGAAGTTACGACTTAAGAATGTTAGGTCGAGTTAATGAGTTAAGGAAGTTAACGACTTAGTGCTTAGGTCGTGTGGAAGTTAGCTCGTGTGAGGGACTTAAGGTGTTGCCGAGTTAGTGTGTTAGACCGAGGTAACGACCTAAGAAGGCTACGACTTACGGGTTAGCGAGTTAGAGAAGGTAGCGACTTAGTGGCTATGCCGTGTTATAGTTAGGCCGTGTGCTTAGTTAAGTCGTGACCGACTTAAGGGGGGGCATACGAGATAAGGCTTAGGTCGGCTGAGCGAGTTAATAACCCAGTAGTTAGCAACTTAGGAGCCAACGGTATAAGGGTTACGACCTTAGAGGGAGATAGGTTAGGTCGTTAAGGGCTTAAGTCGTGAGTCGTGCCAGTGTTGAGTCGGCATGTGTTTTTGGGTCGTTAATGACTTAGCTAAGTCGCGGCATCGTAGATCCGCGTTCATTTTTAGGTCGCAAAACATCTAGACCGTTGATTTTGTTAAGTCGCACATGAGTTAAGTCGTTCAAACGACTTAGGACTTAGGAAATGCGGTAGAATAGATGAGTCGTGAGTTGCTAGGTCGCGTGAGCGTTGTTGTGTTGAGTCGCACGTGAGGCTCCGTGTTGGTTAGGTCGCTTGAGTCGTTGGGTCGGCAGCTATGCTTAGGTCGTAGGTCGGCCATAGTTAGGTCGTGAGCGACCTAAAAGCGAGCGACCTAAGGGGACGTTCTGCCTATAAATAGAGGGGTTTGGCTCACTTTTTGGCAACGGATTTTGAAGCGACGAAGTGCTGCCATTTTGAGAGCTCAACTACAACACTTCTTCACTTCTTTTCTCCACTCTAATCTAGTGCTAACATCCATCCAAGATCGAAGATCAAGATCGAAGATCCAAGAGCCAAAGTTGAAGATCTTCATCCAACAAAGAGAGATTTCATCGTTTGAAGCGAGATTTTGCTGGATCAAGCTTGTTTCTTTGCTGTCCAGATCTGGAGTGGGTTGTTTTTAAGGTGTTTAGGTGATTCGGTGAGTGGTAGTTATCTCTCACACGGACCCAAAGGAGTATATTGGATTGGTGGCTTGTTTATGTGTTAAAGATAGTGATTTCTTGCATTTTCCCTAAGTATGCATGTAGATCTATCATCTATGAAGTTTTGACACCTATTTTACTACATGTTAACTTATGTAAGTTCATTCATCAAGTTGTAGAGATATTGTTCATAATTCATGCTTGTTAGAATGCATGTTAGATTTGAACTCTTTATTTACGAAATTGCCATTATTGTTGTAATTGTTTATTTAGATCTTGTTTGAATGATTGATTGCTTGGATTAATGTTTGATTTGATTGATTAGTTGATCGATAACTTGATTTGGGCAAGTTGGTCGAAGATGATTCAAAAGCTAAGTGGAAAAGCTCTTGAATAAGGAAAGCTGCTGGTGGCATATGAAGCGGATGTTGGAGCTCATATGGATAAATTTGATGATGATGTTGAGATGGGACTTTGTCATGATGCGATGAGGCAAAGCATGATGTTGAGATGGGACTTTGCTATGATGCGATGAAGCAAAGTATGATGTGAGAAAGCCTTGGTTTAATCCAGATGGGATCATCCCAAGCATGTTGATAACTCGGTGATGCGATTCGAGTTGGTTGATAATGGTTAGCTTGAGAGGCGCTTGAGCTAGTATGGGAATAGTCATCGAGGAGGATGACTAGAAGGCTGAGGTTTCATCGTTATTGAAGGTTCTAGCATGCTCAAAGCAAGAGTACGTTGGAACGGGCTGCGACGACGTTCCAGGCACGGGCTGCGACGACGTGCTAGTACTCTGGGTAGTTGCGAAAATTCCTAGGCACGGGCTGCGACGACGCGCGGAGTTATGTCTAGAACCGGGGTTACCATTAGCCCTTGACAGGTGGTCATTCAATTAACGGTGATATCGAGGCAATGATAACAGTGATAGCCAGAGTCATGGATGTTTGGTTGTATCATCATTCGGCCTCAAGAGCGGTGTTTTCTAGGTGCTTATCTGATCTTGGTTTAGGCCTTGGGGGTTTGTATTTGGAAAACATCGACCTTGACTCGAGTGATAATTACTTTACTTAAATTGTCTGCTTTGCTATGCTTGTTTATGCTTAGTGGGTCTGGGGGCTATCACTGTAGAATGAGGTGGAGTGGGATGGTTGAGTTCCTATTCCTTTTATCCTTTATGCTCTTTTGGTATGTTTGATAGTTAATTTACTGCTCACTAAGACTGTTGTCTGACTCAAGGTTTTATGTTCAACTCTTATTACCTTGGGCTGTTCATCCATGTTGGGATGGGCAAACTAGGTAGCAGGTGATAGGTGCTGTTCTTGCCTACCAACGCTGTTGATGACGAAGACGAGCTGGAGGCTAGCATATTAGTTTTATTTCTATATGTACTGGATGTTCCGCTGCTTGTATATGTTTGAGTGTTATGTAGTGAGGCTTGATGTATTAATTGTTCAGATGCTTGTATCAAACCTTTATGAAGTCTATATGATGATATTCTATTATGAGCTTCACTATATACATATATTTCTCTATTGTATTTTGTCCATGCGCTGTGAGTTGTACGATAGAGTTTGCTGTTTTACCTTACCTTGACCATCGTCCATGGCTGCCTGGCACGCTCTTCAGCGCACTATTTCCTTGTTTTGGTGCGGGATTCATGGGCGGTCGTCACATTTGGTATCAGAGCTTTGTTTAATCGATTTTAGCCAACGCTCGCTGACGTAACTACGTATGAGAGACGTAATTGTATTTTGATGGATGATTACTATATATAATATAGTAGTTTAGAAGGATTTGAACTCCTTATGTAGTTGTTTCTCAATGTGTTCTAAATCATTCCTTTTTGTAGATATTAAGGATGAGTCGAAGTGAGAGACAAGCTGCTAGGGAAAGCCGTGCTGCTAGGGGAGCTACTGACTATGCTGCAATGTTCGAAGCTATGATGACTTCGATCATGAGAAGGGTACCAACTTCAGGACCGTCAGTAGATGTTGGAGTTCAAGTTCAAGCTCCAAGGCCAGTGGATTTTGCTAAGTTGTGTAAGGACTATACTGCTCTTGGAGGAAAGGTTTTCTTGGGAACAGAATCAACCATAGAAGTTCAGAGATGGATTGATGCTTGTAGAAGGATCTTTGGCGATTTGGGAATTGAGGATGCAACTAAGAGAAAGCTTGCATCAAGACAGCTTCGAGGAAGAGCTTCGGATTGGTGGAACTCTATCACCATTGATACTTCAGAGGAAGAGATTACTTGGGAGCAATTCCAAGTTAGATTTGAAGCTAAGTTCATTTCTACGGCTCAAAAATCTATTTTGTTTAAAAAGTTTGTGGAGCTCAAGCAAGGTGGGCGACCAGTTCTTGAGTATGTTTCTGAGTTTGAAGCTTTGTCCAAGTATGCTCGGTCGTATATTGAATCTTCCTATCAGAAGAATGAGAAGTTTGTGATAGGCTTGGACAGTTATCTTGGGAGACAGTTGGTGGATCATTTGGACGATCCGTTTGAGAAGCTTGTGGAGAAAGCTCTCAGGCACGAGAGTTTGTTTCCTAAGGAAGGGTCTGTTGTTGCCGTGACCAAGGAAGAGTCCAAACCACAGCAGGGTGGAAACAAGAAGAGGAAGCAGCAACAGCAGAAGGGTAAGGATGGCCAGAAGAAGCCGAAGGGCGAAGTGACCTGCTACAACTGTCAGCAGAAGGGTCATCTCTCTAGGGATTGCAAGAAACCAAGAGTGCCGGCAAAGTGCCACAACTGTGACAAACCGGGGCATTTCAAGAGGGATTGTCCGGAACCGAGGAAAGATAAGCAAATTGTGCAAGCTTATGCTTTGGGGGCTCTTCCATCGTCTTCGAAAGCTCCTACTGTTGATGAGAAAGGGAAGAGTGTGGTGGTCCAAGGTACTCTTTCCATTTGTGGTGTTCCAGTTAGAGTGTTGTTTGATACTGGAGCGTCGCATTCGTTTGTTTGTGATGATCTTGTAGGCCGGTTGGGTTTGGAACCGGAAATTGTTGATAGACCATTGGTTGTGACTAATCCAGTTGGGGGTTCGTCTTGTTTGTGTATGGTATGTTGTGGTCTAGTTGTGTCGAGTCATGATTGCTCTTTTGTTTGTGATTGTTTTGTTCTGAACTTTGCGGGGTTCGGAATAATTTTGGGTATGGACTGGCTTAGGAAGTATGCGGCAAAGGTTGATTGTGAGAAACTGGAGGTGACAGTCGGGAATGTGGAAGGGCGAAAGGTTGTGATACGATGTAAGCATGAAGAAGGCGTCTTCACGGGCTTCATGTATTCGCTGGTTGTTCCACGGGATGGACTGTCATCGATGCCGGTTGTGAATGGATTTGAGGATGTCTTTGACGAGGTCAAAGGGTTACCGCCGCATAGGGAGATCGAGTTTCGTATCGATCTAGTTGAGGGAGCCAGACCAGTTGTGATGCCTCTTAGACGGATGGCGCTTAGAGAACAACAAGAGCTGAAGGTGCAGGTTGATGACCTTTTTCGAAAAGGATTCATTCGGCGTAGTGTGTCCGAATGGGGTGCACCAGTTGTGTTCGCAACCAAAGCGGATGGATCGTTAAGGTTGTGTGTGGATTATCGTGAGCTGAATAAGGTGACTAAGAAGAACAAGTATCCATTGCCGAGAATAGATGACTTGTTTGATCAGCTTCACGAGGCTAAGGTGTTTTCTCAGATGGATTTGGCAACGGGATTTCACCAGTTGAGAATGGCTAAGGATAGTGTGCCAAAGACTGCTTTTAGACACCATCCGGTTTTTATGAGTGGCTGGTAATGCCGTTTGGATTGACTAACGCACCAGCATATTTTGTGGATCTTATGAATAGAGTGTTCAGAGATCAGTTGAACAAGTTTGTACTTGTGTTCGTGGATGATATTCTGATTTATTCCAGAACCGAGGAAGAGCACAAGACACACTTGCATACTGTTTTGGAAATCTTGCGGAAACATCAGCTGATGGCTAAGTTTTCGAAGTGTCACTTCTGGAAGAGTGAAGTGAGGTTCTTAGGCCATGTTATCTCTGGAAATGGAATAGCAGTTGATCCCGCTAAGGTGGCAGCAATCCAGGATTGGGTTAGACCTAAGAATGCATCTGATGTGAGAAGTTTTCTTGGATTAGCAAGATATTATCGTTGGTTTATCAAAGTCTTTTCCAAGATAGTTGCACCGTTAACAGGATTGACGAAAAAGAACCAAGTGTTCAGATGGGATGATAAGTGTGAGCAAGCTTTCGTAATCCTGAAAGAGCGACTGACAAGTGCTCTTGTTTTGACTATTCCAAGTGGGAATGATGAGATGGTGGTTTACACCGATGCATGTGGTACTGGACTTGGAGCAGTGCTAATGCAAAAGGATAAAGTTGTTGCGTATGCAAGTCGACAACTGAAGCCGCATGAAAGGAATTACCCGACTCATGATTTGGAATTAGCGGCAATTGTTTTTGCTCTGAAGATATGGAGACATTATCTATTGGGAGTTCGATTTGAGTTGTTTACGGATCATAAGTCGTTGAAGTATCTGTTCTCCTAAAAGGATTTGAATCTTCGGCAGCAACGATGGCTAGAGTTTTTAGCATCATATGATTTTGATATAGCCTATACTTCGGGAAAAGGTAACGCAGTGGCAGATGCGTTAAGTCGAAGACATGCAGGATTGGGAGCCATGTTTTCGGAATGGAAGAGTCTCGAGTATTTGGCTGGATTTGATTTCAGGCCTAGGTGTGAATTGGAACCTGAGATGTTGGCAAACTTATCGATAAGACCTACTCTTGTGGAAAGGATTGGCGAGAGCCAAAAGCGAGATGATAAGCTTGTCCAGATTATCCGCGATTTGGAATCTGGATTAAATCCAAAAAAGGATAAAGAATTTGAAGTCGATCAAGAGGGTTGGCGTCAAAAGCAAGGACGACTAGTTGTTCCCGATATAGATGGATTGAGAGATGAAGCTCTTAGAGAAAGTCATCACTCGAAGTTGACGATTCATCCAGGAGGAAATAAGATGTATCGGGACATGAAGAGAACCTATTACTGGGAAGGTATGAAGAAGGATGTTGGAAATTTCATTTCCAAATGTATGAATTGCCAGTTGGTAAAAGCTGAGCAGAAGAAGCCTAGTGGATTGCTTCAGCCATTGGAAGTTCCTACATGGAAGTGGGAGCAAGTATCGATGGATTTTATCGATGGTCTACCTAGAACCAGGGCAGGAAATGAAGGGATTTGGGTCATCATAGATCATTTGACTAAGAGTGCAAGATTCATTCCTGTTCGATCAAATAGGACCGCATCGAAGTTGGCTGAGTTGTATGTTAAGTGGATAGTTCGATTCCATGGTTTTTCGAAGAGTATAGTGAGCGATCGAGATCCATTGTTCACTAGTGGATTTTGGAAGAGCTTCCAGGAAGTTTTGGGAACCGAGTTGTGTTTGAGTACAACTTATCACCCCCAAACAGATGGTCAGACCGAGAGAGTCAACCGAGTGTTGGAAGATCTCCTGAGAGCATGTGTTTTGGATTTTGGAGGATCATGGGAAGATCATCTTCATTTGGTGGAATTTGCGTATAATAATAGTTACCAGTCAAGCATTGGTATGGCACCGTATGAAGCATTGTATGGAAGGCCGTGTAACCCTCCGACATGTTGGTTGGAAACTGGAGAAAAGTTGATACTTGGGCCAGAAATGATTTGACAGACTTCGGATTGTATAGAGATCATTCGGCGACGAATGAAGGCAGCCCAAGATCGTCAGAAAAGTTATGCCGATAAGCGTCGTAAGGATTTGGAATTCGACGTAGGTGATATGGTTTTTGTGAAGATTTCTCCTCCGAAGAATGTTATTCGATTCGGAAAGAAAGGGAAATTGACTCCGAGATTTGTTGGACCATTCCCGATCATCGAGCGAATTGGAAAGCTCGCTTATAGATTGGAGTTACCGGGAAAGATGGCGGGTGTGCACAATGTTTTTCATGTATCTTATCTACGGAAGTATGTGCATGACTCGAATACGGTGGTTTCTGCTGATAGTTGTGAAGATTTAGAGGTTGATCCAGTTGTTACGAGACCTCGTAAGCCGCTTTGTGTTGTTGAAACCGACACGAAACAGCTTAGGAGGAAGACGATTACGTTGCTCAAGATGCAATGGAGTGATGATGTTGACGACTGTACATGGGAGGAGAAAGAGAGGATGAAGGCAGCTCATCCTGAACTCTTCAAGGTATGACCCTAAGGTGTCGTGACATCTCACGAATTTGTAGCTTGTTCTAAGTCTTAGAATTCTGCATGCTAGGCTAGTAATTGGATGCATGGTTTGTTGATTGTTGTGGATGGTAGGCATGCAGAATAATTTTGATTGCTCTTGTTTGTTTGGAATTTCGGGGGCGAAATTCCTAAGGGGGAGAGAATGTAACGACCCGTATTTTATGTGTCGATAAATCGTATAATAGTTGCATTAGGTCGTTAGTATTGCTTGAGTCGTTTTGAACCTAAGTTGTAGGGTTTACGGCTTAAGGGGTTAGGCCGTGTAATAACTAGCTCGGGTGGTGCTTAAGTCGTGGACGAGTTAAGGGTTAGCTCGTGTGAAGCTTATGTCGTGTGAGAGTTAGGTCGAGAGGAGCGACCTATAGAAGTTACGACTTAAGAATGTTAGGTCGAGTTAATGAGTTAAGGAAGTTAACGACTTAGTGCTTAGGTCATGTGGAAGTTAGCTCGTGTGGGGGACTTAAGGTGTTGCCGAGTTAGTGTGTTAGACCGAGGTAACGACCTAAGAAGGCTACGATTTACGGGTTAGCGAGTTAGAGAAGGTAGCGACCTAGTGGCTATGCCGTGTTATAGTTAGGCTGTGTGCTTAGTTAAGTCGTGACCGACTTAAGGGGGGCATACGAGATAAGGCTTAGGTCGGCTGAGCGAGTTAATGACCCAGTAGTTAGCAACTTAGGAGCCAACGGTATAAGGGTTACGACCTTAGAGGGAGATAGGTTAGGTCGTTAAGGGCTTAAGTCGTGAGTCGTGCCAGTGTTGAGTCGACATGTGTTTTTGGGTCGTTAATGACTTAGCTAAGTCGCGGCATCGTAGATCCGCGTTCATTTTTAGGTCGCATAACATCTGGACCGTTGATTTTGTTAAGTCGCATAGGAGTTAAGTCGTTCAAACGACTTAGGACTTAGGAAATGCGGCAGAATAGATGAGTCGTGAGTTGCTAGGTCGCGTGAGCGTTGTTGTGTTGAGTCGCAAATGAGGCTCCGTGTTGGTTAGGTCGCTTGAGTCGTTGGGTCGGCAGCTATGCTTAGGTCGTAGGTCGGCCATAGTTAGGTCATGAGCGACCTAAAAGCGAGTGACCTAAGGGGACGTTCTGCCTATAAATAGAGGGGTTTGGCTCACTTTTTGGCACCGGATTTTGAAGCGACGAAGTGCTGCCATTTTGAGAGCTCGACTACAACACTTCTTCACTTCTTTTCTCCACTCCAATCTAGTGCTAACATCCATCCAAGATCGAAGATCCAAGAGCCAAAGTTGAAGATCTTCATCCAACAAAGAGAGATTTCATCGTTTGAAGCGAGATTTTGCTGGATCAAGCTTGTTTCTTTGCTGTCCAGATCTGGAGTGGGTTGTTTTTAAGGTGTTTAGGTGATTCGGTGAGTGGTAGTTATCTCTCACACGGACACAAAGGAGTATATTGGATTGGTGGCTTGTTTATGTGTTAAAGATAGTGATTTCTTGCATTTTCCCTAAGTATGCATGTAGATCTATCATCTATGAAGTTTTGACACCTATTTTACTACATGTTAACTTATGTAAGTTCATTCATCAAGTTGTAGAGATATTGTTCATAATTCATGCTTGTTAGAATGCATGTTAGATTTGAACTCTTTATTTACGAAATTGCCATTATTGTTGTAATTGTTTATTTAGATCTTGTTTGAATGATTGATTGCTTGGATTAATGTTTGATTTGATTGATTAGTTGATCGATAACTTGATTTGGGCAAGTTGGTCGAAGATGATTCAAAAGCTAAGTGGAAAGGCTCTTGAATAAGGAAAGCTGCTGGTGGCATATGAAGCGGATGTTGGAGCTCATATGGATAGATTTGATGATGATGTTGAGATGGGACTTTGTCATGATGCGATGAGGCAAATCATGATGTTGAGATGGGACTTTGCTATGATGCGATGAAGCAAAGTATGATGTGAGAAAGCCTTGGTTTAATCCAGATGGGATCATCCCAAGCATGTTGTTAACTCGGTGATGCGATTCGAGTTGGTTGATAATGGTTAGCTTGAGAGGCGCTTGAGCTAGTATGGGAATAGTCATCGAGGAGGATGACTAGAAGGCTGAGGTTTCATCGTTATTGAAGGTTCTAGCATGCTCAAAGCAAGAGTACGTTGGAACGGGCTGCGACGACGTTCCAGGCACGGGCTGCGACGACGTGCTAGTACTCTGGGTAGTTGCGAAAATTCCTAGGCACGGGCTGCGACGACGCGCGTAGTTATGTCTAGAACCGGGGTTACCATTAGCCCTTGACAGGTGGTCATTCAATTAACGGTGATATCGAGGCAATGATAACAGTGATAGCCAGAGTCATGGATGTTTGGTTGTATCATCATTCGGCCTCAAGAGCGGTGTTTTCTAGGTGCTTATCTGATCTTGGTTTAGGCCTTGGGGGTTTGTATTTGGAAAACATCGACCTTGACTCGAGTGATAATTACTTTACTTAAATTGTCTGCTTTGCTATGCTTGTTTATGCTTAGTGGGTCTGGGGGCTATCACTGTAGAATGAGGTGGAGTGGGATGGTTGAGTTCCTATTCCTTTTATCCTTTATGCTCTTTTGGTATGTTTGATAGTTAATTTACTGCTCACTAAGACTGTTGTCTGACTCAAGGTTTTATGTTCAACTCTTATTACCTTGGGCTGTTCATCCATGTTGGGATGGGCAAACTAGGTAGCAGGTGACAGGTGCTGTTCTTGCCTACCAACGCTGTTGATGACGAAGACGAGCTGGAGGCTAGCATATTAGTTTTCTTTCTATATGTACTGGATGTTCCGCTGCTTGTATATGTTTGAGTGTTATGTAGTGAGGCTTGATGTATTAATTGTTCAGATGCTTGTATCAAACCTTTATGAAGTCTATATGATGATATTATGTTATGAGCTTCACTATATACATATATTTCTCTATTGTATTTTGTCCATGCGCTGTGAGTTGTACGATAGAGTTTGCTGTTTTACCTTACCTTGACCATCGTCCACGGCTACCTGGCACGCTCTTCAGCGCACTATTTCCTTGTTTTGGTGCGGGAGTCATGGGCGGTCGTCACAATGACTGTCCTTTTCCGGCTCCCGACTCCTGGCGATATCTGATACATTTATCGTTTCAAGAGATGATCAGACAGCCCATCTTTTGTATTTCTCGAACCATATAACAAATGCCAAACTATGACCGGGGCATGGAGCAAATTCGCCCAGTATAAGATGGAGTGGTTCTACGTGCGCAGTCCTCCTGGATTCGCAAGGAGATGGGTAGAAGGAAGTAAGTTTCTTTTCTGGATCAATACTTACAGTTGGCGGAATTTGCACCTTTTCTGACTCTTTATCTACTTTTTCAGGTATCGGTCCACGTCCTGAAGGCTCCGGGTATTCTGAAGCTATTGAGGCTATTCGAGCTATCCCCGCAAGAGACCGGGACATTAGGTCTCTTATTTCGAACGAGTCGCTCTCGAAGTTTGGGCTGCTGGCGGCAGGCCGCCGAATAAGCCTTCCTCAAGGCGTCACCATAACAGCATCTGCCTTGGGCAAAGGTAAAAAGCAAGCTGGGCCCTCAACATGTGATGCCTCTACATATTAGAGGAAGGGGAGATTAAAGAAGCTGAAATGCCCAAAGTATAAGGCAAGAATGTTAGCCTCGCTCGAGAGCCAGTAGTCGAGGTGCTACAAACTGAGGAAGAAGACAATGGGTGGAACCTCTAAAGTCACAATCACCTTGGTGGAGAGTGAGCCTTCTCCTCAACGCTTAGAGAGTTCATTGAAAGGCCTGTCGGACCTCACTATTTTCGATGACTTGCTTAACTACAGCTTTAATGATCTGGAAGTACTTGAACTTCATTCGCCCGCAAGAGGCGATGCAGGCGCTCAAGCTCATGTTCAGCGAGAAAAAACTCCCAAAAGTAGAGATAAAGAAACTAGTCTGTTTGGGGGAAACACTAGGACACACATGGACACGTGCACTTCACCTTGCACTTAAATTTCTGCCATCGCTCTACTCTTTGCTAACTTGTCGTTATTTAAATTCTGTTCAGATGATATGGGATGTACACACGGACTCGATCGTCTTCGTGGGTCATCCATCTTTCACCACTCTGGACGTGATTCGGGCTCCGGAAGACGTCGGGATAGAGATGATGACGGCGATAGGAATTATCACTCCCGGGATTAATCATCTCGAAAGAAAACTTATCATCAGCCTTCATACCATTATAATCCTCCTTCGCACTCGAAGCAAGGTAGGGAGAAATATGGCTACAAGGGGTCCCACTTCGATGCCCCCCGTGATCAACACTCTGGTTCATCCATCACACGGCAATCACGGGAACCCCACAAGAAAACTGAACTCTCAAAACCATCTCCCCATGTTCCCTCAATAGATCCGACGATATCGGAGAGGCTAGCCGTTCTTAAGACAAAGTTCCTCAAAATATGCTTCGATGGTCTGAAGTTTCTCCTGGCGATCCATCACATTCCAAGACACGTCAAACAGAGCGCCATTGCTTGTAACAACGACGTTTATGTTCAACACGACGCGTTTGTCCATTTAGCTAAAAAAGTCTCGTAAGTCTTTGTTGAGCTTCAGCATGAAATTGATCGCTTGAAGCTTTAATCCATTCACGATAAAGACATTATCAAAGCTCAAGATGAGGAGCTCTCTTTGTACAAGTCTCAACTCGAAGCCGCCCAACGAAGTGCTAAAGATACTGCGGAGGCCGTCAATCGTATGAAGACGACACAAAGAAAGAAATTGACGAAGTGGTCCAACACTACGGGGCCCTGGATTTAGAGAAGGATTCTGTCCAGAAGGAAAGGGATTCATTTGCCCTCCGAGTCATAGAGTTGCAAAATCTACATCGCAAAGAGAGAAAGGAAAAAACTGCTACCCATGAAGAGTCGCAGCGATATTGCGATGAAATTGTTGCTACGCAACTCCTGAAGGCAAAGCTCGAACATGAGCTCTCTAAGGTCGGGATGCTGAAGGATGAAGCCCACGAAGAGGGAAAAAGAATAGCATCCGTAGAGACTCTCTCTCCTCGAGGCGGCTACAGAGGCTAGCAAGGAGGAGATTAAGTGCATGTTCAACCCGCTTATAGCAGAATACAACGCTCGTGTCCTCATGCATCGAGACTTAACTTTTGTTGGCGAGGGCTATCTCGAATCTCTATCTGAGGCATGGGAAACTTTGATAAAGATTAGAAAAGTAGAGATAGGCAACGAGGAGGTTGATGAGGAGGCTTTGATAAAAGAATTTCTCAAGAGGAACGAGCCTTCAGACTTGTCTGCATCGAAGGCCCTCTACAACAAAGGTTCCTCCTCATCAAAAGGAAAAGATGAGATTGTCGGTCCGTCTGGAACCAAGTCTCCAGCTCCTCCCCTTACTCAATCGACCGGTCGTCCAGTACTTGACCCGTTCAAACAACATGTCGGCTATGATCCGAAAGCCCCTGGCCTTGACATCCATGTATTATCTCCCATTCCAAAGGGTGAGACTCCGAGGACGGTTGAGAGCCAGTAAGAAACCGATAAATAACCTTCTTCTTAAAGTTCAAAGGCCGTTGTTTTCGACGTGAGTTCATTATATTCTAACATTTTTCTTTTGTGGTCTTGTGTAGGCCGCTCTGACCCCGAGCCCACTCCGAGGAGCGGTGATGCCAAGGAGAAGAAGGAGAAAGCGAGCGAGGCAACTCAAGCGGGAGAGACTCCTGGCCCAGATGCTCAAGTAATTGAAGCGCTCGAAGAGGACAAGTCCGAGACTTCGTCCCCCGTCGAAGAAAGTTATGAAATTGAGATTATGGGCGCCTCTGAAGACACTTCAAAAATTAGCATGAAAGAGAAACTCGCGGAGGAGAAGAAAAAGAAAGCTACAATCAAAGTTGAGCCCCGAGTTGTGGATCTTGACGATCCTTTGAACAGGCCTTTGAAGGTCATCCTTCCTGGTGGGTCTAAGCCATTAGAAGTTCCTCGCCCCTCCTCGTATGTTACTTCCCAATCAAGCAAAACGTGCAAACGAAAACACATGGGGGAAGAGTCATTTGAGAAAACAAAGGAGCAGAAGAAACACAAGAAATCAAAGAAGTAGTTGTTACACTCGTTCGACGAGAGCTAACTTAGATTATGTAATTATTTTTTTCTGTTCGTAGTCAACGTAAATAGACTTTTGACTCCGAGTTTTGGAGGAGTCGTAGTAGAACCTCATTTTGGATGAACAAATAAAACTTAGTTCTTTTGTCTTTCAAACGACTTTTACTGTTCAGATTTTTGTATTATTGTGGTCGAAACTCGAGATATTATGAGTTACATAAACCACCAATTCATCTTCATATAACTCGGAAATTCTTTGGAATTGTCATCCTTTATTCCACGCGTCGGGTACTTAGAATATTTTTCAGTCCGTACGCTGGGGACTTGATGACTTCAAGTCGGTTGCACTCTAGTCTACACTCCAGGGACTTAGAGATTCTTAAGCCGTTTATACTCTAGTCCGCGCTTAGGGGACTCAGAGTACTCCAATCCGCACTCAGGGGACTTGGATATTTTAAGTCGTTTATACTCTAGTCCGCCCTCAGGGGAGTCAGAGTACTCCAGTCCGCACTCAGGGGACTTGGAGATTTTAAGTCGTTTATACTCTAGTCCACGCTCAAGGGACTAAAAGTACTCCAGTCCGGACTCAGGAGACTTGGAGATTTTAAGTCGTTTATACTTTAGTCCACACTTAAGGGACTCAAAGTACTCCAGTCCGCACTCAGTGGACTTGGAGATTTTAAGTCGTTTATACTCTAGTCCGCACTCAGGGGACTCGGAGTACTCCAGTCCGCACTTAGGGGACTTGGAGATTTTGAGTCGTTTATACTTTAGTCCGCACTCAGGCGACTCAGAGTACTCTAGTCTGCACTCAGGGGACTTGGAGATTTTAAGTCGTTTATACTCTAGTCCGCACTCAAGCGACTCAGAGTACTCCAGTCCACACTCAGGGGACTTGGAAATTTTAAGTCGTTTATACCCTAATACGCACTCAGGGGACTCAGAGTACTCTATTCCGCACTTAGGGGACTTGGAGATTTTAAGTCGTTTATACTCTAATCCGCACTCAGGGGAATCAGAGTACTCTTGTCCACACTCAAGGGACTTGGAGATTTTAAGTCATTTATACTCTAGTCCGCACTCAGGGGACTCAGAGTACTCCAGTCCGCACTCAGGGAACTTGGAGATTTTAAGTCGTCTATACTCTAGTCCGCACTCAAAGGACTCAGAGTACTTCAGTCTGCACTCAGGGGACTTGGAGATTTTAAGTCGTTTATACTCTAGTCCGCACTCAGGGGACTCAGAGCACTCCAGCCTGCACTCAGGGGACTTGGAGATTTTAAGTCATTTATACCCTAGTCCGCACTCAGGGGACTCAGAGCACTCCGGTCCGCATTCAGAGGACTTGGAGATTATAAGCCATTTATACTCTAGTCCGTACTCAGGGGACTCAGAGTACCTGCACTCAGAGGACTTGGAGATTTTAAGTCGTTTATGCTCTAGTCCGCACTCAGGGGACTCAGAGTACTCCAGTCCGCACTCAGGGGACTTGGAGATTTTAAGTCATTTATACTCTAGTCCACACTCAGGGGACTTAGAGTACTCCAATCCGCACTCAGGGGAATTCGGAGGTTTTAAGTCGTTTATACCCTAGTCTGCACTCAGGGGACTCAGAGTGCTCCCGTCCGCACTCAGGGAACTTAGAGATTTTAAGTCGTTTATACTCTAGTCCACACTCAGGGGACTCAGAGTACTCCAGTCCGCGCTCAGGGGACTTGGAGGTTTTAAGTTGTTTATGCGCATTCGTACGTCAGACAGAATAATGTAACTCTAGTTTTCTGCCATAAAATTATCAAACATGGAAACATCAATAATTCATGGAAAAAATGGCTTCAAGCCTTTATTAATGAAGCAAGCTAAATTGTCTTATTACATACTAAAAACTAAGAATCAACGAAATGAAAACATACTGAAAATAATTGCAACAAAGATAGAAAATGAATAGACTAAGTATAGTAATGTCGTAGATGCATGTTATTCCACGCTCGGGGGAGTGTCGCGCCATCAAAGGTTGCTAGCTTGAAAGTTCCTTCTCTAATCCTCCATTCAATGGTGTATGGACCTTCCCATGTGGGATTCAAATGTGACGGGAATGGAAAAACTCCTTTCAAAATGAGGTCGCCAACGTCGAAGATTCTTGGCCGGACTTTTTCTTTATAATAACGAGCGACTCGGTGTCTATACACGGCCGCTCTTAAATTAGCTTCTTCACATTTTTCATAGATGAAGTCTAGCGATTCTAACAAAAGTTCTTGATTCGTCTTGGGGTCGTAATGAGTTACCCGATGTGACTGAACTTCAAGTTCTACGGGTATAACAGCCTCCATACCATATGCCAATGCGAATGGAGTGTGGCCAGTCGCGGACTTGTGGGTGGTTCTATAAGCCCAAAGTGCTGTTGAAAGTTCATCCGTCCACTTGTCTCTGGCCTTTTCCAAACGCTTTTTCAATATGGACTTAGATTACTTTGTTCATGGCTTCCACTTGTCCATTGGCTTTTGGATGAGCAACTGCTGCAAATCTTTTTTCAATGCCATACTTTTGACAAAATTCTTTGAACTCTTTGCTTTCAAATTGAGTTCCGTTGTCTGTAGTGATAGTCCATGGGAGGCCAAAATGGCATATAATATTTCGTACAATGAAATTAATGACCTTCTTGGTGGTAATCGTGGTTAAGGGTTCTACTTCCGCCCACTTAGTAAAATAGTCGACCGCAACTATCGCGTATTTCGCACCACCTTTTGATATGGGTAAGGAACCGATTATATCGATCCCCCACATTGCAAACGCCCAGGGACTAACCATTTGGGTGAGTTTCATTGGCGAAGCTCTTGGGATTTTTGCATACTTCAGGCATTTGTCACATCTCCTTACGTAGTCTACAGTATCTCGATTTGCGGTTGGCCAATATTATCCATAGCAGAGGATTTTATTTGCTAATGTCTACCCCCAATTATGGTCACCACATTCTCCATCATGGACTTCCTTCAGGACTTGTTTATCTCATCGTGGCCAATGCACCGGAGTAAGAGGGTTGAGAATCCTTTCCGATACGTTATTCCGTCTTGCATTACATATCGTGAAGCCTTACGAATGACTTGTCGTCTTTCGCTCCTTCTTTAGGGCAAGATCCCGTGTAGCAAATACTGTATGAATGGGGTCATCCATGACTCCTTCTCGATCTCTATTTCTAACACGAGATCTATTTCCATTACATCTATAATCGAAGCATCTAAGGTTTCGACAGGAACCAATCCCATTTTCTGTGCATTACCAATGCTTGAAAATTTTGTTAATGAATAGGCTTCTTTGTTTTGCTTACGCTGGACATGCGAAATATCATAATATTCCAGATTTGCTAGCAGCTCTTGAAACCGTGCAAGGTATGGGGCAAGGCTCTATCCCTTCGCTTGATAGTCCCCCACACCTGGTATGCCACCAATTGCGAGTCACGAAAGATTTCTACTGGTTTTACCCCTAGCTCTCTGATGAGTTTCCAGCCAGCAATCAATGCTTCATACTCGGCCTCTTATTTGTTGTTGGGAATTCAAGCTTCAAAGCGTAACAAACTGATCGGTTTTCGGGAGTCAAAAAAACTATGCCAGCTCTCGAGCAACAGTCGTTAGATGCCCCGTCGGTGTACATCTTCCATCGAACGGGAGGTAAGACATTGTGACCGTTTGATTCGTCTAACATGGTGAAATTCAGCAATGAAGTCTGCTAGCGCTTGCCCTTGTATGGCCTTTCGTGGCAGGTAGGTAATATCAAACTGACTAACCTCGATATTCATTTTAACATTCTTCCAGAGGTTTCCGGTCGTTGGAGTACCCGTCGCAAGGGTTGGTCGGTATAAATACTGATTGAATGTGCCTAAAAGTATGGCCGGAGCTTGCGTGATGCAATCACCAAGCAATAGGCTAGTTTCTCAATCTTAGGGTAATTTCTTTCTGCCTCCGTTAAACGTTTATTGACATAGTACACCGGCTTTTGAACTCTGTCCTCCTCACAAACCAAAGCCGTACTGAGAGCATGCTGGGATACAGCCATGTACATGTACAACATCTCATGGTCTACCAGTTTCGATAACATCAGAGGACTTTCTAAATGCCTTACCAGAGCTCGAAACGCTTCCTCACAGTCAGGCATCCATTCGAAATTTCTCTTTCCTTTCTTTATTACATCGAAGAAAGGAATGCACTTATCTGTGGCTCTGGATATGAATCGACTCAGCGCGACCACCTTTCCATTCAAGCTTTGTACCTTCTTTATAGTTTTGGGCACTCGTATGTCTCGAATAGCTTGAATCTTCTCTGGGTTAGCTTTGATTCCCCACGTATTTATAATGAAACCCAAAAACTTCCCTGACGCAATACCAAAGGAACGCTTCAAAGGGTTGATTTTCATTCCATAATGTCTGAGTATACCAAACATCTCCGCTAAGTCTCGAATGTGGTCGTTTGACTGCCTTGACTTCACGAGCATGTCATCCACATAGACTTCCATTGTTCTACCAATCTGGTCTTTAAACATTCGATTGACTAGACGTTAATAAGTCGCTCCCGCATTCTTCAATCCGAAAGGCATCACAACATAGCAATATAACCCAACGTCTGTGACAAAACTGGTGTGTTCTTCGTCTGGGGTGTGCATCAGGATCTAATTTTATCCCAAATACGCATCTGTATGACAGTAATTCATGTCCGGTCGTTTAGTCGACCGGCTGGTCGATTCAAGGTAAAGGGAAACTGTCCTTCAGGCACACTTTGTTCAAGTCAGAGTAACCAATACAAGTTCTCCACTTTCCATTCGCTTTCCTTACTAGCACGGGGTTAGACACCCATTCAGGGTAGAGGGCGTCGTGGAGGAACCCATTGGGTTTGAGTTTGTCCACCTCCTCTCTGAGAGAAGTGGAAATCTCTGGGTCCATGCCTCTCCTTTTCTGTTTTACAAGAACATACTTCGGGTCTATGTTCAATATATGACTCGCAGTAGCGAGAGAAATTCCACACATGTCAGAATGTGTCCAAGCAAAAACATCTAGATTCGCTCAAAGGAAATCAGTGAGATCCTTGGCCACTGACGGGTCGAGTTGTGATCCAATCTTTAGTACTTGTGATGGGTCATCTCGGCTGACTGGAATGTCAATCGTCAGTTAAGCCGATGCTGCTTTTGCTTCCCTGGGTTCCTCATCGTCATCTCTTAGATCTATGTCTCTATAGATCCAAGAATGTCACCCGAGCCAGGGCTTGGGCACTACTTGTCAATCGCCAGTATTCCGGATGTAGATGGAGCTATCTGCAACCTT
Source organism: Allium cepa (assembly GCA_030765085.1). Lineage (NCBI taxonomy): Eukaryota > Viridiplantae > Streptophyta > Magnoliopsida > Asparagales > Amaryllidaceae > Allium > Allium cepa. The sequence continues at coordinate 624,697,225 of CM060942.1, forward strand.
TTTTTCTCTTTCCGCTGGGCCTCTCTCAGCTCAGCCATATAGCATGCGTGACCGATCGTCTGATCGCCATGCACCACACCAACTCCATTGTCTGTTGGGAACTTCAAAGTCAAACACCACGGGGCCAAAGTTGCCCTAAACTCCTCCAGGGTCAATCGATCCAGTAACACATTATATGGAGAATTAACATCCAACACTATAAAAGATAGGATTCGCACCCTCCTATGCTCACCTTGCCCCAATTCAACTGGCAATTCAACATATCCTAGTGCACCAGTCGTTGCACCATTAAAGCCATGGATTCGGGCTTTAGATGGTTTCAAATCCTTTGTCTCCATCTTCATTTAGTCGTAGGCCTTTTTGAAGACGATGTTAATGGAACTTTCACAATCATTAAAATTCTCTTCACATATGCTGGCCCGATCGTCGCAGATATGACCGTCGGGTCGACGGTAGGAGCCTCCACCTTGTCCGCATTTCGGCTCCTAAATACTGTATCGTATGTCATCATTCGTTGCTGCTTAGCGGGTGTCCCATCCTCCACAATCGAACAACACTCATAATCTGCATGCCTTAAGGAGTTAGCATACCGCTCCATTTCCTGCCAGTTCTTATCTACAGGATGAGGTCCACCAACGATGGTGTTTATGACCAGTCTCCCTATAGTTCGGGCAGGTTCCTCTAGATGGCATGGGGTCGGCCCGTGTCCGGCGTCCGATGTTCCTTGCTTACCTTCCGATGGGTTCTTGACAAACTCCTGTAATTTTTCTGTCTAATCAACTTTTCTATGGCATCATGGAGGTGTCTACACTCTTCTGTATTGTGTCCGTAAGTCTCATGGAAGCGACAGTACTTCCTTGTCCGCTTTTGTTCCTTTGTTGACTCTTTTGGGCGAGGCTTTCTATATTGAAAAGTGTTACAAGTTGACAAGTAAATATTCTCAAGAGATGCATTCAGTGGGGTGTATTCGTTGTAGGTTGGAATCCTTGGCTTCAATTTCTCCATCTCCCTTTTCTTTCCGAGATTTCCTCATCCGGACCCTTTAGATTTATCGGGTTTATTCTGGACATTGACTTGAACCTTACCTGAATTGTCACCAGACTGTTTTACAGCGATGTTGCTTTTCACAGTCTCCTGAAAAGCCCCTTGTGCCTTATTTTGTCTCGTCCATTTAGCTTCCTCTCTTCTTATGAATTGATGAGCCTTTGAATAGAAATGCTCTAGCGTAGTTGGAGGCTTTCCTGCCAACCAATCTCCAAACTTTGAATCCGGATCCACACCTCGCATTACCGCCATCAGAATTGCGTGGTCGTTTGGGTTGCTAATTTCGGTAGCCGCAACAAGAAATCTCTACAAGTACTCTTTCAATGACTCCCCTAGAGCCTAGATTACACTAGATAGGGACATCACGTCCTTGGGACGAGTGGCGTGTATCCTGAACTGTTCCATAAATTACGTCGCCAATTCGTCAAAACTGGATATAGACCGTGGGGAAAGTCAAGTGAACCATATGGTGGTGATTCCAGATAAAGTAATTGGAAAGCATCTACACTTGGTCGCATCATTTGCTCTAGCCGAATCCATCATCCATTCGTACCTCATCACATGTTGCCTGGGATCAGTCTTTCCTTCGTAGGCCGGGATAGTTGGCATGCTAAACTTCCTGGGGTACTCGGCCTATAGAATAATATGTGTGAATGGAGTATAACTCCTGGATATCCCTTAATCTTCATTGGTCAAGCCTTGATTCTCTCTCATCAACTGTCTGACCATAGCCGATAAGTCCGGGGGTTGTATGGAGGATGGAAGGTTGGACACTGTTCTTCGGGACCGCCCAGGTTGGTGTCTCCTCTGTTGGCGGTCTGCCAAACGTGTATCTTGGGGAACAGCTTCGTTAGGGTCTTGGTGAGCTGGGCGTCCAATTTCTACGCGTGTTCCTGCTCTTAAGTTTCCTGCCCCAGCTTGGGTGTAGTCTCCAAGATGCAAGTGATCCCAAGTTGATCGATCAGTAGCACCTGCTTGTGCAGATTCCGTTCTACGGCGTCTACGCTTGGGAGGTTAATCAAACGAGGTCGAACTATCAGATGAAGAAAAAGGAACGGGACTACCTCTAGTATTCTGATGTTGTTGCTGTGTCAGCTGAGTCATGAGGTTAGTTTTAGTTTGAATTTATTCAGCAAGTTGTCTCATGCTTTCTATGAGTTCTCTCATCAGGTCATTGACCTCCGTCCTAGTAACAACTTCCATCTGGCTATGGGTTCCGACAAACCCTGCCCAGGATTAACTTGCTGATTGCTAGGTCCTATCTGTTGTACTCTAGCGGTCTCTTTGACGTCCGTGTTATGAGAGGCAGATCTGGTACGTGGTCTTCCCATTGTAGAGTTCTCTATAGAAACTCAAAGTAGATTCAACAGACGTCCTGTGAATGACTTGGATCTCCTTTGGAGGATTTATTCAATCCAGTAGCTACAAAGCAGATCCTAGTGGCCTGAGAATTCGGTTCTCAATGAAAGCACCAAAATTGGTCACTAACACCCTTAAGAAAGTTTATGTAGAGAGATAAATGAAGAAAGTAAATTTAAACAGATAATTGTATACTAAATTAAATGCAAAAACAAGAACACCGGATTTATAGTGGTTCAGCGTAACTATGTACATCCACTTTGTATCTTGATCTATATTGCTTTCACAAATGATCGAATATAGATATAATCCGTACTGTAATAGCTTGAATACAAGTCCTAAGTAAAATAGAATAAGTCTTGAATGCAGCAGAGTCTCACCAGTGTTCTAAAAAAAGGTCCCTTTCACTGTGCCCCTGCCATCCTATTTATAGACGAAGATGCGTTGGACTTCCCTCTTGGACCTAGAAGCAAGATACCTCGGCCTGTGGTGAGTGACTTCTGTGTTCCGAGCCACAAACGCCGAACGACAATTGTCGAGCCACATATCCAGGCCGAACGGCACTTATATGCCGTTCGAGGAAGGCGTGCCGAACGGTACCTGTATGCCGAACAAGGCATTGCGCTGAGTGAAGAATGTAGGCCGAACGAGACCTGTGCCGATCGAGACTAGATGCCGGTCGAGGGGAGATGCCGAACGACTCACTAATGTTGAGCAAGGTCTCGTGCCGAGCGAGGCTCCATGCCGAAAGAGGCTTGATGCCGAGCGAGGCCGCATGCCGAGCGAAGCTTCATGCCGAATGACTCTTCTATGCCGAACTAGGCTTGATGCCGAGCGAGGCCTCATGCCGAATGAGGCTTTATGCCGAACAACTCTTCTATGTCGAACGAGGCTTTATGTTGAAAGACTCTTCTATGCCGAACGAGGCTTCATGTCGAACGAGGCTTTATGCCGAAAGACTCTGCTATGCCGAACGAGGCTTGATGCTGAGCAAGCCTCATGCCGAGCGAGGGGAGGTGTGCCGAACGAGGCTTGATCCCGAGAGAGCCTTCATGCCGAGCGAGTCTTTATGCCAAACGTCTCTTCTATGCCGAACGAGGCTTTATGCCGAGCTAGGCCTCATGCCGAGCGAGGCTTCATGCCAAACGAGGCTTCATGCCAAACAACTCTTCTATGCTGAACGAGGCTTGAGGCTGAGCGAGGCCTCATGCCGAGCGAGGGGTGGTGTGCTGAGCAATGTCTATTGCCGAACAGTGTATCTAGGCCGGGCCTCTTGTTACATGGTCAGACAACCAGGTAACAGATTATGTTTGAAATTTTCATATCTCTCACATTTACCTTACTATATTTTATTCATAATTATTTGTCTCTTTTATATTCTTTTTTACTGTATTATTATCCTATACAGTGCTATAGTATATGATTTAGGGAGAGTTATGTAGTTTAGGATTAGTTTTGTTGATGATAAAGAGGGCGAATTATAAAATAGGTTAGTTAGGCTTAGATTAAAGGGGAGTTAGTAGATTAAGGGGGGTTGTTGTAATAAGGGAGAGTCAGAATAGAATCGGAGTTCGGTGGAGTATATTTTATAAACATATGTTGTCATCATCAGAAAGGGGGAGATAGTCAGTTTTTGAGATGATGGTTTTGATAACAACAACCTTAGGACTTGTTATAAAATATATATACTAATATTCTTGTCTAGATAAATATGTATATGTATATGCAGGATATGTATGTATGTATGTGTAAATATATATATATATATATATATATATATATATATATATATATATATATATATGCGGGTACTAAGAATGAAGACTGTATAGTATAAAGATTCAAGACTCACGAATTCAAGGTTGGAAAAATTAAGATCAAGGACTCGTGAGTATCAAGAGTATAAGAGTTCAAGATATCAAGATAAGTAATCGAGTCTAGATTTATGTTAAAACTTCATAGTAGCAATAAAATCTTTATTCGAATTTTAATTGTGGAATAGAATCCGCCTTCTTGCTTTAATCGTGGGATGGAACCCACGACCTCTTTAGCGGGATAGAACTCACGACCTTCTCCAGTAGAATGTAATCCACAAAATTTTCAAAATGATTTATTTTTTCAAAAATATCTTTTTAAAAGTCATCTGATCAATTTAAATATTTTAGACTTAATCAAAAACTATTTTTAATCATATTAATTTCAAAATCATCTCTTGTTTTTTAAACTATCTCTTAATTTTAATATTTTAGCTTAAATATATTTTAAAGAAATCAATACTCAGTTTTTAATATTACTTTTATATTATAGATTATATATTTTAAGATTACTTTCTAAAACTCTTTTATAAGTTTAAACTATATTCAAAGTGGTTTACAAAGTTTAGAAATTGTTTTGACAAGTTTTACAATAGAAATCATTTTAAAGAAAAGTTTATTTTCAAAATTAACATCTGCATGTCGACATCCCTCATCCCCCCATGTCGACATGGTAGCTGTTGAATTTAAAATTTAAAATTTTAAAAGAAGTGTCTATTCGTCATAACCTTTCACGAATGGACATGGCCGTTATTCTCCTCTAAATACCAGTTGTTTTCAATGAATTTCAAGTCAGTTTTTCTTCATTTCTTTTGCTTCTTCTTCTCCACTCATATTCTATTATATTTCAAATGCTTTAACAAAACTCTACTTAAATTCTAAGTGAATCAAACTCGATCATCTCTAGTTTGATTCTCCGCCACTCTCTCTTAAAGATCTCAATGCTATTTAGAGTTATATGATCATTTGTAATCAAAGATCGAAGTGTATCGAGTCTCTCTCTATTAAAGTGTGATTGGAAACGGTGTGATTGTGGGCCGTGATGACCCGCCTTTCATTCCACAGAAAGATGCATCATCAATAAGAAAGAAAGAAATAGAAGAGAGAATAGATAGGAAAGAAAGGACTAAACCATATCAGAATCTCACAACGGAACAAATAAAATATGTTACATCACATAGTTATTACATAATATACATCATCTATAAGAGTCATATAGTTTATACATAACATATTAGACAGTCGTGAAGACTTGTCTATCATTACAAGCCTAAATACAGCACAGAGCTACTAACATAGCGGAAATACAGATATCTATATGCGCTGAAGCCTACTGCTCCAAATCTCCTCTAGAATTTGCCAAAGCTAACCTAAATCCCTTGGCTACTCATAAAAATTTGAGTACCTAAGAGTTTAAGAAAACAGAAAATAAATACTGGGTCAGAGATGGGTCTGGTGTGAGTAAACGGGTTAAGGTATTTTAACTTTGAAAAAAACATTTGAAAACAAAGGTATCTCGTAAGACCACGCCATAAATAAACATGTCGGGTTTTTACCTTACGATAACCAAAACATTTGATAGGAAATCCAGTGATATTATAATAGTGTCTAGGGTTTTCAAGTAAATAGAAAATAGCTGGAATGCTTACATCTCACGTTCCAACATAGTTGGGCACAATCAAAACATACGACACTTATTGAAGATTGGATTGCATACAGTGGCAGGGCTACTGGGGTACTGCCCTGTCACTGTACCTGGTTTAGATTAGAGTACCGAGGATCCACCCTGATCCCCTGCAACATATGGCCGGAACTACCCCTTACTGGATAATCCCGAATATGATAACCCCGCAGTTGGCGCAACCAACCGCCCACTAAGCCGAAAAAGGGACCTCTAGACAGGGAAATCTTATCCTACTTGGGTGCTATCCACTTAGCCTTGCTGCACCTCACTTTTTTTAGTCATTCTCGGTTGATGAGGCTTGAGGCTATGATTACATTTTAGAACACATATCTTGGAATGCTCACCGTCCTCCAATGACGATGGTCTGATAGCATTCATCCATACAAGTCCGTTCTGGATTCAAACGAAATTGAAGGCACTGTTTCGCTACACTCAGTTTGGAATCACCCTTAGATTTAATGACAATAGCCCTTGCACTCTGAATCTTCATCTCGATCGAAAGCACTATCCCAATTATACTCATTTTGGAATCACCCTCAGACTTAACGACAATAGACCTTCCACTTTGAATTCTTCATCTTGGTCTTCACTTGATATTTCACGACCTATCGTTTAATTTGAATCGATGTGGTTTTCGGATATCCAATTTGGAATTCGATCCCGATCTCATTGAAATCCAAAACGCCGTCTTAAGGTCCAAGTTGTTTAAGTTTAAACAATTCAATTTATATTTGGAATAACATATTAACAAAGAAATTCTATCACAGATAGATAACTTATGTATCACAGTTCAACCAAAAATCTCATATCACACAGCATCACAAATCACATATCAGAGATATCAAACAATTCAAGATATCCAATATAACTTAATCATCCATAAGCAAGATTGATTAGTCGCACTATTTCTAGTTAATTTAATTTAATTTCCAAAGAAATTAAATTAATTACTTTAATTACTTTTAAATCCTGCTTACTCAACATTAATTAATTACAAACCATTAATTAAACATCCTTTAATTATCCATCTTAGTTAATTATCCTTAATTGTTATATCACTTATCCTTAAATTAATTATATTAAGTAATTAACTATCTTTAATTACTTACATTAATTAATCACATTCATTGATTATCCATTAAATAATCACATTCAATAATTAACTATCCTTTAATCACTTACACTAAGTAATTATCCTTTAACCAATTACATTCACCAATTACTATTATTTTTCAATTACTTACATTAATTAATTACCCTTAATTACTTCCATTAAGTAATTATACCTTTAATTACATTAAGTAATTATTCTTTAATTACTTAAGTTAATTATCCTTTAATGATCCTTTCATTTATTTATTTTAAGTAATAAACCTTTAATTACTTTCATTAAGTAATTTCCCTATAATTAATTACATTAAGTAATTATCCATTAATTACTTACATTAGTAATCATACTTTATCAATTAAATTAAGTAATTATACTTAATTAGTTACATTAAGTAATTATACTTCATCAATTTCATTAAGTGATTATCCTTAATTAATTAAACCAATTAAATTATCTTCAATTAATTACATTAATTAATTATCTTTAATTAAGTAAGTAATTGTAATTTAATCACTTTTATTAATAAGACCTTAATTAGTTAAGATAAACCATTTACCTTAATTAAACACTAACTTATCATTTATATTTATTTAAATTAGATGCTTGAAAACAATTTATACAAAAACATTCGAGAATATTTTTATTACTTAAAGTTTAATACTCTTACCTTAATCACATTTTAATTCAAACATCATCTTATTACATTTGAAAACACTTATGAATTTAGTTACATAATTAATCTAATATATAATTACTTTAAAACCAAACAATTTTAAAAACATTTAACTTTAACCTTTTAACCTTTTAATCTTTAAAACTTTACTTGAAAACCTGTTGAAACTTTTCTTTGAAAACCTAATCACTTAATAACTTTAAAAACTTGTTTAATAAATTTTATTTGGAAAACATGGTTTTCATTTCTTTTGAAAACTTATTTATTTTATAAACTTTAAAACTTGGCTATATTTTTCTTTGCTTGAAAGCTTTGGACTTGCACATTTATTTGCTTTTAAAACATGTTACCAAAATTTACTTACTTTTAAAATCGGGATCTGATTTTCTTTAGCTTTTATAAAACTATACATGCTTTTTTACTTCACTTTACTTTTAAAACTTGGTTAGCTATCAAAAACAAACCCGAGCTAAACAATAAAATCACCGAGCTAATCCCTGAGCCTCACACCCTCCACTCTTCCTTCGAGGCAAAAACACAGAAGGCTTCGAGACCGACCTGAGGAAACTAAATCTTCCCCGATCTCAAACAAACCCAGACACATAAACATGCACATATGCACAATGCACGTCGTTCCACGCTTCTCCAACCAACTCCCCGACCCTCGACAAGTCGCGGACACCAACCTAAGTCATCCCGACCATCCAGTTCATCGAATTCGACAGCAAATCAAAATCGAGCCAATCGATCTCTTCCTGAAACCTAACCCACCGACTAAATCAGCTCGTTCCAACGATCTCATCCACCGGAACCCATGCCGACACCTCCAAAGCAGCGTCACCACCCCACGCATCAATCCCTCCACATGCGATCGACCACGATGCACTCTTGACGACACAGGAAACTCGACAACCTCGTCGTCCAAACAGCACCACAAACCAAAATCGACTCCGATGAGCTGCCTCGACCACCTAAAAATCCTCTGGTCATTTTTCCTTTGACCATCAGCACACAAACCACCCTTGGCTTCAGTCGCGACGCGCCTTACTTCGCTAGTAGTCGGAAATCGATGAAACATTAAAACTCGATCAACTCGAACTATCTCAGCATATACGAATCTAAAAATCATGAAATCATTATCTAAATTCATCATTTTCTAATACTAATCTAATTCTATAATCAAAATTTGAAATTAAGATGATTGATTTTTGACTTATACTTAGATCGTCACTGTTATTTATTATTTTAGAAATAATTCCTAAATTTAAATACTTGAAACTATTTTTCAAATTGATATTACATTGTTATAATCCTTTTCATTTATAAGTCGTAGCCTAAAATAGATTATATGGGAAGATACGAATTTTCATGATGATCTTGAGTCTGTCATTCAAATAGAGGAAGATATACACACAAACTCACATGCACAGACATATATACAAATTTATATACATGTAACACATTTTCATCCATGCTAACATTTTTATAACATTACTTCACAAACATTTCTCATGCATCAAAGCATACAACAAGATTTTAAGCTTTTAAAATTCTTACTCACCAGATTATAAAACAGAGACCAGGCTTCCTTTACTGATCTGGAACCTGATGCTTGATTGAATAACTTGAATTGAAACTAATCTTTGAATTTGCTTAGTTTAATATGAATTTACTTGAGTTGATCTACTGCTTATTAGCTTGCTATTGAGTTGAAACTTGAAACATGTTGTTGTAGTTTAGTTTTGATTTTCTTTTTCTTTAGTTTTGGTTTAGTTTTGAAAGATGAAGAAGAAAAAATTGAGGAAGTTTTGAACTGAAAATGAAATAGCCTGGTTCTTCAATTCAGTTTTATATATGTATTTACGTATATTTTAATTGAATTTTAAGAGAAACATACTTGCCACTTGTTATTTCAAGTTACATTAATCCTACACATGTATTTTGCATGTTATTATTGTCCTACATATGTTTAAACTCTTAATTAAATATTTTTTCTTATTTGCTTATGTTTTATAAATTATGTAATATGTTTATATATGTATGTTTTAAAATCTTTATATATTTACAAACTATACTTAGTTCATGTATAATTAAAAAGAAAGCAAAATAAACCCCTTTTATTAAATCTTATTTAAACTTAAGCTAAAATACTTTTAAATAAATAAATATTTGATTTTGAAAATATAGAATTTTATCCTTAAAAAGCTTCTAAAAGATAAATTTTTCCAAACTAAATATTTAGATTATCAAATCAATATTTCCAATATAAATAATTATTTTAAGAAATTATCAAATAAATATTGCCCAAAATTCCGGGTCATCACATGGGCCGTAAATCAATTAGGTGTGATTACAACCCATAAAACAATTAGGTGATCTTGTAGCTTGGTTTCAAGAGATTTTGCCATGGACTCGAAGACAGGAGGGTGTATCATGTGGCCTTGAAATCGAAGTTGTAATATCGACATTATGTTTGAAAAGAAATCTGCACAAGAAATTGTGTGGGACTGGATATAGGATAATTTCCAACCAGTATAGAATTCTGGGATGTTCTTTCCTTTATTGCTTTTATTTACTATTTGCATCTATGTCTGATTCTATGATTGTCTCTGTGTTTGTGGAATTGCATCCGTATGTGTTTAATTTGAAAAGATATCAAAAATTCAATAAAATTGATTAAACACTCTTCACCCCCATCTAGTGTTAATAAGATCCATTATCTGCATTTCCTACAAATATCGTATATCCATAAAAGTCACGATAAAAGTATGAATCATAATTCATATAAAGCATGAGAATCAATAACCAATCTACTTTTGACTTACGGTCCAAATGGAAGTGAAGACTTTCGAATGTTAAGTCATAAAAGAAAAACCAAGTAATGCAGAATCCCAAAGAATCAAAGCATCACTAACAAGACTTACAAATCTCGACTTACAGTCCCAAAGGAAGTAGTAACTTTTGACCGTTATGCCATAGAAGATAATCAAGAAATATGGAGCTCAAATGGAACATAATCCATACATAATACAAAGATAATATCTTAGAATACTACCTCGGCTTAAAGTCCTAATGGAACTAAAGACCTCTGACTTTCTGTCCTTGAAATAGCAAGAAATACAAACCTTAAATAAAATACAATTCATATAAAGTACCGAAAGCAATTTCCAAACTATTAACTCGACCTACAGTCCTAATGGAAGTAAGGACTTCCGACTGCTAGGCCTAGGAGATATTAAGAAATATTAACTCAATAAACATAAAAAGTAAATCAAATTCTCAATGTATAAAACCATTTATCTGGACCCATAGTCCTTAAAAAGGCAAAAACTCTCGACTGAATGGTCCTTAGAGATAGAAATAACAAATCATACCAAAAGATCTCTCAGCCAAAGGACCTTATGAAAGAATGGAAGACAAGCACACATCAAGTCTCCAATGTCATAGATAAAAAAACATGCAGCTGTCTCGGGTTGGGCTATCTCAAATGATAGATGAGCACAGCCTGTCTCTAATGTCAAATAATCATCGTCTATTGTGAGGTGACAATAAAAAATGGCGCATATATATTAGATATACCTAAGTCATCCGGACGGAGGACTAACATGCCACAGCACTGCTTCGGGAAACGCTAATGGTTGCAGCCCTTTTCCTACATTCCCTTAGTTTCTCTCAGAATCATAATATCGATATCCATCTACATGTCATAAATAGGTTACTAGACAACGCTAAGCATTTGTCAAAATATACTTTCTCCTAGTAATGGACTGTGACGACCGGACTTCTCGACCCTCGAAAATCGACATCAATACATAACTGTATAACATGCCGGACGATCGAGTGCCAAAATGACAGATTGTTTGGGGGAAAAAAGATGGTAGAAGAAAGAAGAAACAACACAAATACAGAATCTCACAGCGGACTGAATAATATATAATATCAATAATTCTTTACACAAATGAAACTATAATATACATATCTCAAATCAGAGTACATAAATCAATAATTACCAACCTGTACAGTTATAAGTCCGACCTCACAATTGTTAATAATTTCAAAGAAACACCGCAGCAGAGTAAACAAGTACGAGAATACATCTTAGTCTCCATCTCGTCTCCTGAGCTCCAAAGCAATCCAAATCAATATTTGTAATATGCTCGGTCTGACCTGAGCATTATTATAAAATAATAACATACGGATCATTCTGGTAAACCAATGTGAGAAAACACACTCAATTTGATTTATTAAATTATGAAAACTTTTCAAAATAAAAGTATCGTAAGACCGATGTGAGAAAACACACTCCATAACCAAACATTTCTATAGAAAATCCAATGATATTATAATAATGTCTAAGGGTCAAAATAGTAATAATCAAGTAGTTATGATGTTCGTGTTGTGTGCATCACAACAATACTATACATAAAATCAAAACTCGATAAGGCTCGTTCAATAATTATGTAGGATTGCCATGAAGGTGCCCTCAGTACTTCGAGAACGGTCCTCCTGCACGAGAATCAAAGTTATCCTTTCGAAGCATCATACCCATCTAGTCGGGGTATCATAGGAAAAATATAACTGGTCTTGCTAAGACCGAGTATATCGCTCTGGCATGCCAAATGAACTGAAGGTAACCGTATTGCTAGAAAAGGAGCCAAGTACACGTTATGGGTTTGCCAACCCTACTAGCCATGCCTTCTATCTCTGGTTTTAGTCATTTCCGCTGGTTAGGCAACGTCCGGCGTTCTAGCTTATGCACCGCTCCAAAAATAGATCACAGAATCCTATATGGATCCCCACACCACAATGGCCTTGGAATCACATATGGATTCCTACATCTCAAGTAGATCTTGGAATCTCACATAGATTTCAACACTCCAATGAGTCACAAAACCACATATGGATTTCAACATCCCAAAAAATAACGCATCTCCTCCATTTAACCATATATGGTTTTGGAGTAGGTCATGGGTTCCGAGCCATCTCTTACGAGTACACTCTTCATTTCGTAGGTTCTCCAAAAACCATTCGCCGATTTCTAGAATGCTCAATGTCGGTTCTTTAGGAAATAATCAGACAAACATAAGAGCGGGGATCACCACCTAACCGTTTAAGTGGATGGATCTCCTTATCATATATCCTACAAGAACAATGAGTTTATACGTAAGTATACCACCTCGAACGGTAACTATACCATATAATTCTCGTGTTTCCTCTAGATATTTCCAAAGTTAAAAATCCCTCGGTGTTAAGTAGGAAATCGTTTTCTACCACCAAAATTAAGAAGGATTACATATTTGGGCCAAGATTTGATAGTTGGTTGTTTAACTATCAAATAAGCAAACATTCAAACAATGCTTACATTTCCCACTGAAATCACTAAGCCTTATTTATTTTGAATTTGATAAATTTGAATTCCTCATTTAAAACAGGCATATACTTATTTCATCTAATAAGTATATTCACAAATCCTTTCTTACAAAAATACTTGAAAACTCATTAAAATACATATGAATATATCATTCGGTATCGACCATGGATCACGGCTCGATGGTTGCATCTCTATCCCAGAGAAACCAAACTTAACTTAGGCAATCTTTGCCTCCAATTTTCCGCCATACCATCAATCATAGATCACAGTTTGCACAATGGTTACGTCGTAATCCCAATGAAAACATTCCAAACTATAGGCAATCTCTGCCCCTCGAATTACACAATGAAAATATACCATTACTTCCCAAAAATTTCTCTACTTCATAAATATTTCCAAATCTATTAATAACACTTCTTTATAAATTTTAAAATTTGACTTAGAGGAATATTATTTTACAAATTTCAAACCATTTGTAAACTCCCTTTTCTAATTTCAAACCAACTTCACCTTTATAAACTCCTTTAACCAATTCTTCACATTCAGGATTTCCCTTATAAACCATTTATTTCCCAATTATAATAAATAAGATTTTCAAACATCACAAAAATATCTTAACCGTTTTTGATAATATAAAAATACTTTTAAACATTTATCAATAATATAATCATTTAATGTTTAACATTTTAAAGTTTAATAAAATAAACTACATCAACCTTTAAATAAAATAATTAACTTTTGAATTGCACTCTTACTGAAATAATTTTCTTGTTCTATATAACTAATAATAATAAATAATTTATTATCATTAAACAAAATTAATTAAACGACTAATTTAAAACACAACTAACTTTGCCATATAAATGGTTTTTGCAAAACATTTTTAAATAAAAATTTTAAACAAAACAATTTTGTATAATAATTGTTGAATAAAATCCTTTTCTCCAAATTATATAATTTGAAGTTAGACAGAAACCATAACCTTCCCAATATTATAATGAGGTTCGAAAATTCCAATGGTACTTATCAACTACCATTCAATTCAATTTAACTATCAAAGTTAAATTACAAGCATTTGCATAACAGTCATATATGTAAATCAAATCCACGCTTAACAACGAGTTGTTAACACATCAATTTTTCAATATAAATTCAATTGTATTGACAGTGTCCAAACTAATCAAATTGCAGAATAAAATCAATTCTGCTAACCAATTATCATTCAAAATCAATCTCTTTTATTTATTATCAACGATGTTTATTTGGCCAAATAGATAACATCGATATATATTCCAATTCAATTTACATTATAATTAAACAACATAATCCAAAAACAATACATTTATCAATTTGGCACATATATGATCCAATACTGGAAATAAGTTTTAAAAATAAACATAAACAGTTTTAATAGCAATTCGAGTTGCTATATCGTTACCCTAGATCCGGTTCAATCAATCTAATAGAATTTCAAGATGCTATATCGTCATCCTAATCAATTTCAACAACCTCCAATTTCAACAATAACTTATTTCAACAATCCAAACAGCACAATAAATTTTATTTGCTATAGATATTGCTGAATAACTAATGAGTGAGTTTAACTCACCATGATTTTTCAATTTTAAATCAAATCGAACGACGTTCGATTTGATTTAAAATTTTAGCCATTCCTAAACGTCTCCAAATTAATTCCATAATATAATGCTATTTTCCACAATTCCAACGCTGCTTATTTCGTCCTATCCCAAGCTCACATGACAAAGATATACATTTTTAAAATTTTGAGTATAATTTATATAAATAACTACCTTTCTCTTTTTACTATTAAACCTAGTAAAATTCTTGCCACACGATCTTGCATCAGGAAATAAAGGCATCATGATGTTTTCTTCTACATCGCATATTCTAGGCCATTCACGAACTCAAGAAACCATCTATGCGACTAATTTCCCATCGCCGCTCCTCCTGCAGATGACCGGAAGTAGATCGAGTTACCCTACGACGTCGTCACGAACGCCGTGCACTATCAGCCTAGCTACGACCATCCCTAGCCTCGCCAATGACCAAATAACGTGCTCGAACCATGGCTAGAACACGAACAAAATTCTCCTCCAAATGATGATGATAATGGAAACCCACCGTTAGATCTATAGTGCTCAACAAACTCTATGACTTTCCAGTTGAAAGTTTTTCATGAATGTTTAAGAATTCGAAGAAAATCGAGGGGGAAAATGGTGTAGTTTCGGCCATTAAATAAGAACAGGCGGCAGTAAGATATATTAGGGTTAGGGTTTTTTTAAATATGCATATATATAGGTGTAATATATTATTTTAATATTATTTCGACTATTCACGTTAATTTTGGACAAACTCCAATCGAGGCGTATCGCTTGGCATCTATAATGTTTTACCCCTATTCCGAACATAATGGAACAAGTTTCGAAAGCCAATTCCAAAGTATACGAGAGTTACGGCTCTAAATGACTAATTTTAAATTAAATTCCTTAAATTTATTTCTGCACAATTTCAGTTCCCACGAGAAAATGATGGATCCAATTGCTACGAAATTTGAAAATCTATAATAATACACTATTACGGATCCAATGGAACTAGTTTCGTCAAATTCTAAGATTGTGCCTTGGAAGGCTATTTTATCGTATCGATTAAATCAAGTGATTTTCAAAATCGATGAAATTACTTGAAACCCAAATTTTAAAAACTTACCAACTCAATTATAATTCAAATAGAATTTATATCCATATTAGAAACCATTTCGATTCATATTAAATCACAAATTCATTTATTTACCCAATTTCAAATATTAAATTTATTATTCACCAAATTCTTTTAATCTCTATATTTGAAATTTTAAACCATTTCACTAATTCAATCAAAATCTTCATGTTCAAAATAAATTTATATTTCAAATTCAACATTAAAATTAATTAAACGTTCAAAACCAAACGACCAAGATTCTGGATCGTTACACGGACTGTTGGTTCTTAAGTGATGTCTGGGCAATGGCTCTTATGAGCGTAATACCCTTCAGCCTACAAACTCAACAAGGTTACATCACGAATCTAAGGTGCAACCTCGCAATCAGGACCATTAGGATGGATGCTGGCCTATCTACCGGGTCCTAATAGCGCTCTCTTAAGTGGCATAAACTCTATGATGTAGATTCACGACAAATACTCTCGGTCTAAAAAGTTCTAATAAGAGCACCTAAAAATAACAAATCCATAACTACTAGCCATGAGAGTAGATAATGATACTCGAGTAGTCAATCCTTAGAGGGTACAATGAAATATTCTTGATTATATGCGCCCTGATAAGTGTAATAATAAGTACTCTCGACTTTATGCTTCTAAATTAAAGAATCTCAACATAAAAAATCCTCGACTGCTATCCCTAAGAGTAGACAACGATGCTCGACTAGTTAGTTCTTGGAGGGTGACTACATAAAACTCAACATAACTCCAACTTGTAGACCTTGGAGAGTAATAGACTCTCGACAACAAGTCCTCTAAAAGAGTTACCTTTAGATGATATCACAAATTCTGAAACCATCTACAAAATATAAGTGACTTCTACTCATCAAGGGTAAACGAACAAGTATTACTTGAGTCTTGAGCATCTTATACCACTCGGTATTACTCGAACGTATACTAAAAACTATTAAACTACACTCATTAGATCAATAACTATTCTATAATATGAGTCAATAGAATAACCGAAGAATTATAACCGAGCGTCACATACCACCCGGTATTACAAGTCTGTTTATTCAATATCCTCATTATATATAAATTAAACTTAACACAAATCAAATATTCATATGAGGAGACAAGAGTGTAACCGAAAAAATATTACCAAATATACTACACTGCTTGGTGTTGCTTAACCGTTTAGTCAAAATTCTCACCATATAGCATTTCAAATAAATCTCCAATAAATTAATTTTGATCCACAATATATATAAAATGGGCTTATATTTTAAACTCTTAAAAATAGATTTCAATAACCAATAATCCCCTTATTAAATTACTATTTGGTCCTTTCTGTTAAATATATACACTTTATATAGAAATCCCCTTGGGAAATATTATTAAAACCCCTCATTTGTACTTATAAAAATTCTGCACATTTCAATATATGGAAAATTCTCTATTTTTATTTTCATGAACTTTTTTATCTAAATCTGTTTCCAGCAAATCATTTTATTTTAAAACCACTTTTATTTATTTATAAACAGACTTCAATCTAATTTTAAAAACACCATAAATAGTTTTCCAAGCTATTCAAAATCTTTTGAAACAAGAAAAACAATAAATCCAAAATATAAAACATGGAGCAAAATTCTCTAAAATCATCAACCAATGGTCAATATAAATTTGGTTGTATGGCCCAAGTCGAATTTCAACGAACTTCGGTCATCCATATGATGCATACACACATACAACAAAACAACATTAATCAAAACGCATATGAACAGAGTCTCCTTTACATTTTGATGATCAAGCATGCACAAAATCTTAACTTCAAAACCAAAAATCATATCCAATATCACAACAATCAATCCAATATCCCAAATAAACATTTCAACCAAGCAATTCAAGCAACAATCGGGATATATATATATATATATATATATATATATATAACTTGCAAACGAAAATAGATACGGATGTGAGTTAGAAACTCGTCGAAATAATGCTTGAGCTATAAAAACAGTGACTAAACAATGTCAAAACTACTGCCATTTGCTCCACCAAGCCAATCATCATTGGCGTCAAAGATTACATCCATGCCCTCACCACCGAGTCTTAACCACTATCAGCACCATCCATCTGCCACCACCGCATGTATTCATCACCTCCAACCTCTACCAAACTCGCACATACAACCAATTGTTATTGCTACCCTATCGCCCTCAGCCGCCTCAGCCAGGCTTCGTCGCTGTAGCCATCCACCACTGCAATGCCACCACCCAAGCATCGTGGCTTCCTCCATGTCACACATTAGAACCAAAACCGCCTGCCTTCTCCATGTCGTGGTTGCTCCTTTCAACCTGGTGTTGATTGTCGATGCCAAATCAAAGAACATCGTGTGAGATTTTTATTTTTTACAAAGGTGATTCGAAATTTGGGAATTCAAGGTTGGGATGGATCAAAGTGGTTTGGCCTTGTGAACGAAGCAGCAGAGGGAAGTTTCCAGAAGAAGGGAGAAAGGAGTTTAAATGAGCTTAGACTTTGGTATCGAGCCCTAGCTTAAATCAATTAATTTTTCCTTTCACTTATTTTAAATAATCCTTGCATTTATTTGTAAATAAATCTCAACCTGATTTGATTCAATTTACACTTCATTCCATAAACTATATTCCGATAATCACCCAATTTCATTCATCTCTGTACATGTTTATTTGTCACTATTTTAATCATATGAAATTATTTACACTTTACAAATATTTTATATTCAATTAAAACATTTTATAAATTTCAATACATATTATTTGATAAAAATTTATCAATTTAATTCAGTTTATTAAAACAATTTTTTTTATTAACTAGACTATTTCATATAAGTAATAATTTATTTTCAAAATAATAATTATCAAAAAATTAAATTGGAATATTTATTTATTTTAATTAATTTATTTATTTTACGACGTAGAAAGCACGGTTCTTACAGACTTTCCTCTTAGGATAATTGCATCCTAGCAATTTCTTATAAGGAGACTCATACACAAATCATACCTTGAGCTTTCTTCGTATTCTAAAAACTTCAATCAAACTAAAATTTACACAATCCTGTATGTGGATTTCTCCCCAACTTCTCTTGTCATATGCTACAATTTCAATAGACTCATTGAACTACTTTTTATTTTCGCATATGATAATTTTTTGTGAAGTTTTTTCTGGATGTCTGATATTTTGGAAAATTTTGGGAGAATCTCTTTTGTATGGAGAGCGTTCCAAAAAACTATAACACAAATATATCACAATATATACACATCCCAATCGATATGGCATCCCGAAACACGTGAAAACCATATAATATCATGTGATATATCGATATAGCATAATAACGTACTTTTTATTAGTGTTTAAGCAAGCTATTTAACTTTTACGCAAGCTAAAGTCACCAAATAGTTCAAATATGCTCTAAGAGTATCTATTCTCAACTCAAATTCAACTATTAGTTGCATATAAAGAGGTACGATAAATATGCAACCATCTACTATAAAAGCATATAAGGTTCATATTTAAACTACTTTCTGACAAAATTTAAAAAATCAAAAACAAGTTTTTATTTAGTGTAATAACATTCTAAAACAATTTTCGGATAATAAAAATGTCAACCACAACTCAATTTATTATGGTTTTTGTATAGGTAGTAAAATCTAAAAGCGCTACAAATGCGCAGGCCCCCTTTCTAAACACGCATTTTATCCTACAAAATGACAAAACTTTGAAATACTCTTAAAACATAAGTTGGTGCTTATGTTTTTAGCTTTCCAGAAAGGGAAAGGTCATCGAAATTGACAAACCGTTTGAAAGATACGATCAAATAAATTCTACGCTGTTATGTGGAGTTTACACTTTCAAGACAACGACATGCATCATTTTTAATTCATGTTTTAACCATATTTAAGCCCAAATTTTTACATTTCATTTCAAACAAAAATTTCTCTCTAATAACATAGTATTCTAGATATTTCAAAATCATCAAAAACGTATTGATGGTTTGAGATTTAAAGTCGAAACAAATCATGTCTTAAACTAATAAACTTTCTATACATCGTCTAAAATCTTTTATCTAGTTAGAGTGCATTATGCAATTACAAATTCCAAGGTTAAGTTTTAAAAACTTCAAAAGTAAATTCCATTTAGCATTACTTACAAAATATTTATTTTCGAAAATATTTCACAATTGCTTTATCTTTAAAATACGCTTATATACTCAAAATCCCCTATTAAAAATATTCTTTTCAAAACATACTATTCTTTCAAACCACTGTATCAAAATGCCTTGCCTTAGTGTTTAGAAATCTCTATTGATAAAGTTGGTCAGGCCCATTAATCAAAATTCTTAAAGTACTCGACTGACAAATTAACACCAAAATAAAATACTAAAATATTTTAAATCACTTGATAAAATCAAAATCATATTTTACTAAATCATATGCTTAATTGAATAAAAATATTTGTTTTCAAAATTCGTATATACATCCAATTCATCAACCATCAACAACAATGAAAATCAACATACGTCACCCATCCACAAAATCAAACCAGCATTATACAACAATAAGCATATTTTCAAATAAGTAAACAAACACCTTCAACGGAAAGCTATCACTCAATTTCCAATGTGTAACTCTGATCACTAACGGACCCTCTTACTCAGCTCGCCTTATCACAATTTAGAATTATGAAATATTCAATAAGAAATTCAAATTAGGATCCTTTACGGCTTTCCTAATTGAACTACTTTATTCTCTTTCAAGCCACAAAGAGGTTTATTCACCATCACCAATGCCGACACTACTCATTAGGCCAACCACTCGTTACTTCATTACCTCCCTCAACAAATTCCATTTCACGCAGAAACAAATACATACAGGAGAGGTAGAGATAAGTGATATATAATAGAAAAATAACAAGTATATCCCAAAAGGATAACCCAAGTAATCATCATATACTCCCACTATTCATTTAATATAGAGTGACTACCACACACCCAAAGGGAACAGGGATTATAAAGTCACTATAAGACCAAGATTCGTGCACATATATTCTATATTGTTTTGAACCCACTCTAATACCAAACTGTAACACCCTACCTCTATACCTATACCACCAAATAGTATTATTAGGTAATATTATCTGGTAACACGACCAATGAGGTAATATTTGTAACAACTTGCCATCTAACATTCCCCTATTCACCCATAAAAACATGCAGACATCACATACCTCACATACGATGGTTCATTTTAAGGTAAAATATAAAACAAATCACAGAGCTACCTACAATATTCTACACTTTCTGAAACCCCAAGTGGAAGTAATTAAATAAAATAGTAATCAATAATACAATCCTAGACAAATATAACAATACATAATCCATTAAATTCCAACTACAAACACCCTCTTTATAAAATCGTGGAAATAATAATGTTTGGGAATAAATGAAATAAAAATAGTAGATAGCTAATATACAAGGAAATACACGTCTCTGTTGCACCATCGCGCCTCCAAGTCTGCATCGGTCCTCTCTGTCAGCCTATCATGATATAAATAAAAAGAAGAAAATGATAGAGGGGGTCAGGCATATGTCCGGTAAGTGAAACAGATCATATAAGTGTATAATATTAATATGCTAGTAAAACAACACTTATGCTCGAAAACTTTACCTTAACTTGCATCACCTGCACCTAACAAGTCGGCTAAACATAAAATAATACAATAGCAACATCATATGCTATGGTCTCACTAAAATCTAGACATTATCTAATCATATGGACATGATCCAGCCTAAATCCCCTGGTCGCATGCCGAAACTATATGCAACTCGCTAGTGAAGATCTATGTGTCTCAACCTACCATCATCAAACTGTATGTGGCTCACTACTGAACATCTAGATGTCCTAGCCCGCCAACGTAAAATCGTATTTACAATATTAAGCTCAATGTACCAACTCCTATACAGCCAATTGCGACATTATTAGGCTCAAAATCCTAACTTGTCATGGCTAGATGCCACTAGCCCCACCGAAGTGCAGCAGACGCCTACCATAACCACACTATTGAATTTGAAGTCTCAACTCACATGGCCCAAATGCGACACTATCTTAGAAATCGCACATAACTGTTGAGGTCAAGTCCAAGCTAGACATTCACTTAATGGTCAACGCCACTATTGGGATCAACCCCAAAACTCATGATCGCCCCACCGTTTACGAATTTACTGGATCAAGCCCCAATCCGTAACTCAAAACCATAAAACAAACTTGTCCAACTATGATAATTTTCTGAAGTATCTCAAAACGTAGCAAAAATACACCTAAATGCTCCTCATATCGCCACGATCTTGTTGCAATGAACCTCTTGGTGAGGTTTATCAATTGATGATTTTTCATTTGGAATTTTCTTTCTAAATGGAAAGTCTTTTAAACCAATGGATCTTCCACACTTTTTTCTTATTGTAGGTTTGTTTTCTCTATATTCAACTTTGGTCCTTCTAGAACTTTAGTTTTAGCTAATCCATTGGCAGCTAGATTATGAGATTTAGCTATTTTTCCAGCATCACTAAATGCATCTGGCATTTGATTTGCAATATTTTAAAGATGAAAATTCTTTGTACCTTTTATTGGCATTATTTGGTACACGAATCCAACTAAGACATAAATGGATTATTCCATGATACTTTACACTATTCTACTAGGATAGTCATTCCTCCCCCTAACGATAAGAAATTGCCTCATCAAATTTTTAGTCTGAAAATCTTGCAGTGAAAACATCATATACAACAAATTATCCAGGGTGAATTATATCCAACATAAAATACCAACCTACATTGCGCATTAATTTTAGTATGAAATGGAGAACTAATAGGAATA
This sequence comes from Allium cepa, assembly GCA_030765085.1. Classification (NCBI taxonomy): domain Eukaryota; kingdom Viridiplantae; phylum Streptophyta; class Magnoliopsida; order Asparagales; family Amaryllidaceae; genus Allium; species Allium cepa. The sequence continues at coordinate 624,719,909 of CM060942.1, forward strand.
TGCACATAAAACCATATTTTCATAAACGTTAAATATTTTCTGAGATCACGTGAAAAGCTATAATGGTGAAAACTGATGAGAAGATACGAATCTAATTTTAACTAATTTTGATGCATGAAAAATTGCATATCCCTAAGTAGAAACATGTAACTTTGATTACATAAGCAATTTGCAAAAAGTTGCATGTGATTCTTCTAGACCAACACGAATGAGATAATGGGATACTAAGTATTCAACTTTAACTCATAATGGCAAGCAATAGTCATAAAATACTTTAGAAGTAAATTCTCCTACATTTTTTAGTCAAACCAATTTGATTTTATAATTAGGGAAATGTTAAATATAGAAGAAATGCTACTATGGTCATCCTTTTTTGCTGCAATGCCCAAAAATGCGGATGACTATGTTCCTCGCTCTTTTGATAATGAGGAGGTTGGCGGTGTTTTGGTTCCACCAATTGAGGTCCTAGAAGTTGGTGTTGAATTTTGATTGAAGTATTTCCTTTTTCAAGTTCTCTAGGAAAGAAGAAAGGCTTCGTTTATTGTTGGTCAACCTTTCATCATCACACCATAGAGTCCGGCGGTCGATAAAGCCAAGGAACAAATACTCTCTATTCCAGTCTGGGCACATTTTACTCATATTCCATCTGTGTTGAAGCCTGTGGTTGGCTCAAATTGGTTAGCTGGTGTTGTTGGTTGTCTTAGATGTTATAATGCTAACACGGTAGCTCGTAATAAGCTTGTGTATGCTAAGGCTCTTATCGAGATAACCAATGAAATGTCTTTGCCTTTCCAGATATCTATTCGTATTGTAGAAGGGCATGTTGTAGTCATTATTGTCCATCATATTTGGAAACCTGATATATGCATGACTCATCACTCTTTTGGTCACCTTATGGAAGCTTGTACTCTTCGGTCCGTTGATATTCCTAGGACTCAATCGTTGATGACCATTACCTTTTCGTCATGAAGTGGGTCTCAAAAGTGTGCTTTGTTATTGTTGTTTCTCACCCTCAGACTATGCCTCATGTACTAATGCTCCCCTAATTGTAGTTAATGTCATTTCCGCTCCATCCTCTAATGATTTCTTTTTGAGGTTCATCTAAGAAGTTTTGGATCCATGACCCTTTTGAAATAAGGCATGATCCTAAGAATGGAAGTTTATACGAGTACGTAGGTGGAGATGAAGAAAATAAACAGTTATTTTATAATATAGAGGATGAATGCTTAATCTCTCAGTGCTTAGTCGGTTTGGTGACTTGAATCGATCTCTCCTTTTAGATGTTTCTTGGGATAGGAAATTCATTTACAGCTCGAATTTAGTAGATTTGTCCCTTCTTTGGCTACTCTTTTCTAGGGTTTATCATATTATCGGGCCTGAATCTTTAGATGAGGGTAATGGAACCTCCTCCTTGAAGGGCAAATAGGTTTTTTTGTGGTCTTAGTGGTTTGATAATGTAGAAAAACTGCCGTGTTTTCATTTCTTTGTAGCTATTCTGGTGCATGTGTCGAACACCTATTTCTTATTCATTTATATATGTGGACAACCCACAATAAATGCCAGCTAGCTTTGCTAAAATGTATGTATATATATATAATGAACACAATTGTGAATCATATGATAGTGTTCGTATGTGTTATGTGTTATAAAGGATATAAATTGATTTAATAAATGTTTTATGATAAAATAGCTTTACTAGAGACTTTAGCTATGATTCCATACTCTAACGATTATTAAATGATGTTAAAATTTAATACAATGTTCTAAGTATATTTTTAGAGATGGGTTTTAAGTTAGCCGTATTAAATAAATTAGATATGGATTGTAGAAGAAGTTGCATGTTAAGGAAAATAAGGTTGGTATAAGCAAGGAAATGTGTCTTTGAATTTTATGGGAGTTCAATAAATTTTTATAAGTAATTTTCAAACTTAAAAATAAGTGTTTTCGAAGCAATTATGTGATTACCAAAACCATATTTTAAGACCACCAAAACTTAGTTAAGCATGTAAATTGCATGTAAGGTAAAGAGGAGACAAAATCCTATAAAGGTGCTATAAAAATCATATGATGGACACTTTCATTAAATGAATGTGGACGTGGAATGAATTTTATTGCAACACGTGCAAAGGGAAGTGGCGGGCACATACAAATGCCAGGCTTTACTTTATGTAGCAGAGTTGAAGTGGTAAATAGGAGTACACCGTGGAAAGACTGGACTGGAACCAAAGTCTAAATTGAACTAGTGAACGACTAACTAAAGTCTAAGGATGATAAACTAGAAAATATAAAGAAGCAAGCAGAAGATAATTGCCGAAGGAAGAGGCTATAGCCTAAGGCCAATATGTGAGTAACACATAAATGAAGAAGTTGCCAGTAACAAGCCACCCCTCCAGACACACCGATCCAAAGTCTAAAAATAGCTTTGTACTCATGTCACACCAAATTGTATGAACTCTAGGTTTTTAAGTTTTGCATGATACAAACACAGAAAAATTTTAGGACATTCTACACTATTAGACTTTACAATGGAAGAAAACAAAACATAACAACTAAAAATAATCTAGAGTAATACGATCTCATAATAACCGCGGCGCATACAATGTTTGGCATAGATAAAATCTCTAAATAATACCATAATAAAAATCCGTCTAATATATACAAAATGACACGTGGGAGAATAACTATATATAGATGAGTCCTAGTATTGTGTCGCTATCTCCACGCATCTTCGCAAATAAACTCACATGCTACTTTGTCCTCTTGTAATGGGTATAAAAAGGGAAGAAAAGGGGGCAATCATATACAGTTTGGTGAATGAATTGTATTACTAGTATATGGTTTCACAAGTAGTTAACTTCATCAATAATCTAAATGACCTAACGTGTTCACCTTTTTCATAGATTATTTTTATATATATGTAAAGAAATGATATTCGCACACTAGAGTGCAACAACCTGATACCAATTGCAATAGTTACCCCTAAGTGTACCTAAAATTGAATAAATATCCTTTATAGTGAACCTTCAAACGAATACACCAAGTAGATAGTCTCCAATATGAACCCTAAGTATATGATCTCGATTGCCAACACATCATGCTGAGTATATCTCACACTACTAAGCATACTTGCCCTGAAAGCATTGAGTAACCTCTTCGTCAATGTTAGTTATCCTATGCACAACGCCGGATATACAAACAGTGCTAAGGTCCACCACTAAAACATTAAGTGACCTCTTATTAGTTCCTGATGTCCTACTCTCTATGTACTGCACTCGACATACACAAATATCAAGTAATCTCCTGTTGGTGCCCGATATCTTATTTTTTATGCACTGCATCAGGCATAAACATAATGCCTAAGCCTACTTGCCCCAAAATCATCAAGTAACCTCCCGTTAGTGCCCATAACTATGTATAGCACCAGGCATACAAAAAAATGTCTTGGCCAGTTGCCATTAAAAACATCAACTAACCTCCTTTTAATGTCTATATGCACCAAATGGTAGACTAGTGAAACTAAATTCCCAGAGTGCCATGCCTTATAACTTCATGAAGTACGAACCTAGAATATACCTAAGTGTGATACTATTCCATCCTATTGCACGATTCTATTCAGTTCCATGGACTCCCAAAATCAAAGAAGTGGGAACAAGTCTCCAATCTTCCTTACTTAGCCTGCACCAAGTCCAGTTTCAACCTAGGCATTTTCCTAGCCATTCATATGTCTGATTTTCACTTCAAACATCTGAATCCCAATGAAAAACGTTGACTACAAGTATCCAGATATATGGTCCTACATCTAACTTTGATTTCATCTAGACGTCTGAATTAAGAAAAATTTAACCGATTCCTTTCTGTTTCATGTTTTCTGAAATCTAAACGTCTGAAAATAAATTCAGACATCCAAATTAAGTTTCTAGGTCTATTTTCTTAATTGTTTTATTCATCTTCTTTGCGGATTTGTGCACAGACACAAGCATTCATTCTCAATAGTATTTTGTGTAAATTTTTCTATACTTGTTTATACACGACTTCAACTATTTAATCTCTACAATTGTAGGTAACAATTCAATTGATTGCCCATGATATTTCAATTGCTAATCTACGTATATTTCAAGATTAATGGAATTAATTCAAGGTAATCACAAAGGTGTATTCGATTACTATTTATTTAACAAAACTATACCCAGTTTTATCATATAAAATTAATATTTATTAGGTGAATTCCACTAGTCTACCATTTTCCATGTTTCAATAATTATTTTATAACATTCTCATATAGGGTTTTTCCATTTCTATCCACTCTGATTCATAGTTGAAATTATCAATTTAAATAAATTCTAGATAGAAATTATCATTCCAGTTTCAAAAATTATATTTTTAGTTCAGGTAAAGCTATGGAAGAACCTAACCACTTTTTTAACATCACAACACTTTGTAATCAATCCAATCACCTTGAAGAGTCATTCAAGGAAATCCCTTTTCTAATCCGATTTGAATTCGTCGCTTCTCTTTCTTTGCCTACCTTGTTGATTTTGCTTCTCCTTTCTTCCAATTTGGGTTATCCACTTTTTGGTTCATTTGCTTCTCTCTCTTTTACAAATTTTTATTTGATTTTGTTTTTAATTTATAGATTAGAGAAGAGATTAAAGAAATTGGTGTTTAGATTAAGATAATCGAAGAAGGAAGATGAAGAGAAGAACTTACAGTATTAGAGAGGAGGGGGCTAGAGCATTGAGTGAAGAGAGGTTAGGGATAGGGCTTTATTCATAGTTGAAAACTAGAGTTATTATATTAAATCCGGGAAGTAATGTTTGAGGAAAGGTCATCGGATCTAGTTTCCCCTAATTTTTGGCCCGTTTTACGAAACTCAACAAGTTATATATGTTTTCTCACTGTAAAAGGCATCCCAGACGGGATGGGAAAGGTCTTGAGGTCTAATTCCAACGTTTGTGAAAATTTACAATTTGGTCTTTTTACGCAAAATTACATTTTTACTTCTTTAATATTTTAATTTATTATTAAAAATTTCGAGGTGTTACATTGTCCCTACCTTAAAAGGATTTCATCACCGAAATCTCTAAGGATAGAAAAATGCAACACGCTCACAAAAATCAATATTTACAACCATTAACTCGACATCGACCATTTGCAATCACCTCCTCAGTTTTAAAATTTCTAACGTAGCATGTACATATAGTTATGTAATGAATATAAACGTGTACAAAAGGAAAACTTAGGTGATCTGTTGAGTTACTCCTGAAATGCAAATGCTTATGCCATGTATCCAAAATGTATCCAAATTCTTATGGATATACTTGCAGTTCTACATGAATGACCAACCATTCAATACATATGCCAAATTGAAAAACTTATTATGCGTCTAAATGGATATAATAAAATAGATAAGATGATGCAAGTCACGGGCCAACATGAATATATTATCCTATATGTACAATACCGCTAGTAAAATACATCCACTGGAAATAATCATACTAAACATGTCTTAATGACATGTTCACATCCATTCCTAGTATACATACACTCTTACTATGTAATATGCTAAGCTAAATACTATTTGTGTAAGTAATCATACTAACTAAAATAGAAACTCACCAAAAAAGAGCTATTGATGGGTAGCTCGGATTTTCTCCTCGGGCTACCAAGTACTCTCTGTTGTATTGTCTCCCCCACTGGACTCTAACTAGCCTAGTTACTTTATTACAAAGTTGCTTTATTACATGCTCAATAATGCGGGTTGGGGCACAACGAAAAAGTGACTCCCTCTCCACTTCAACTTCTTTTAACTAACTCGGCTTGACTATGGTAGTTGAATCATGTAAACAATTCCGCACGTCTAACATATGAAAAGCATTATAACTAGCTTTTTAGCAATCTCCACTTTATAAGCTAACTTTCTTATTCTTCCTTAAATCAAAAAATGCTCTATAAATTTTTACGCCAACTTGCCTGAACTAATAAACCTCATAATCCTCTAAGTGGTGAGACCTTCACAAAGACCATGTCGCTACTGCGAACTCTAACTCCATACGTCTCCTATCAGCATATGGTTTTGTTTTGTCCTTTGTAGTCATCATCCTTCTATAGATCAAACCTATTTTCTTCAAAGTATCTCTATTTATATCTAGTCTAATAATGATTTTATCTGTAGTGTCCCACCAACAAGATGGAGATTTAAACGGCATCCACTACAACACCTCGAATGGTGTCATACATATACTTTCCTGATAGCAATTATTATATTAAAGTTCTACTAACGGTAGTGATCCTCTTGAAAACCTCGAAAATCCACGATACACATCTATAATAAGTTTTTCAATACCCGTCTCACCCTCTCAGTCTGCCCGTCTATCTATGGGTGAAAGGTGGTAATAAATTTTATTTCAGTGTCCAAGGCCTATTAACAACTCCTCCAAAACCCACTGGTGAAAACAGGATCTTGGTCACTAAAGATGCGCGAAGGAACTCCATGCAAATGACTTGCATTTAAGGTCTCCATAGATGTAGCTGTCATCTTACTCCTAATTGGACTAAAATGAGCGCATTTTGTCAGTCGATCGTCTTGAGCCAAATACTCTCATTCCCTCTTTTAATCCTAGGTAGTCATCAACAGAATTCATAGGATGCTCCCTCATTTCCACTGTGGAATATTCAATGCTTATAACAATCCATCAGGCTTCTTCTACTCTGCCTTTACTCTTTGACAAGTCACACACTTAGAAATAAGCTCCGCTACATGTCTCTTCATATATGGCCCGTAAAATAACCTCTTCATATCATGATATATTTTGTCACCACTTAGATGAAAGGTCATCCTAGAATGATGAGACTCTTCCATTAGCATGTCTACCGACTCCTTAATAAGAGGAATACACAACCTACCATCTTTTCGTAGCTATCCTCTTGAATCAATGGAATAACGGTCCACATAACTCGAATACTTTCCTCTGTTCAGCTTCTCAAAAATATGCAATATCTTCATGTCTTCTAACTTGAAACAATGCAATCTATAACTGAAGGCTGAACATCTAATGCAGCCAGTAACTCCAGTGTAATGTCTAATGAAGGTTGAAAATCAAATGTTGCACTAAACTCCAAGTCTTATTTCCCATGAAAATCACCTCTGCATCCACAATGCATGTGAACTATAATATCTTTTACATAATGGGAATTCAAAATTTTGAATTAGTCATTTCTTGTGTAACGATATCTTTTGCAATTTGGATTTCCAATTTTTTTTACCGTTCTTTAATTCATCTCAAGATGGAACAGTGTCTTGTTTTATTAACACAATAGATATAATGTTTAATACTTAGATAACATTGTACCTAAAAACTCATATAGGAACACTCAAAATGGACGATGTCCTAGCCTAGTGAACATGATATGTAACTCATGTCACATCAGCCCTTAATAATATACTTGCAGTTGTGACGATAAATCAATTATCAATACTGTATAAATATTGCCATAGAACTTATACCATTAGACGATAACCTACTTCCTTGGTACCTATAACTTCCCAAGGCAAAAGCAACGTGTGTGGCATAGCGTTACCCAAAATTTCGGATCAATGACACCCACCCACAAATAATCCAAATCATCTACCCATTCCAACGATGCTAAAACAACCAATACTTTAGGACTTATGATCGTTAAAGAGCTCCTTTCTCTTAATAAAAGCATGCCCACATTTTGAATTCCACAAGAAAACAAAATTCCTCTAGATAAGGCATGGCGGCGGCACATAAATCATTACGAAGTCTTTAATGAACTTCTTGTAGTAGCTAGCCACTCAAGGAAACTTCTTACCTCCATAGCATTCTTTAGTACAGTAAAATATCTTCGATTACTCTTTCCTTTCTTTAAAATTTAATAAGATTTAGCCAAATCACATCTTCAAACCTTTTTATGCTAAGATTAGGCAACTTAAACTATATTTGAGTAGAAAATACACCGAGTGGTGTTCACTCTTTATTATCACAAAAAAATCAATTTGATACCCTATCCTTCCACTTGAATGTTGATTGAAAAGGCAACTAAATCCCGATTTAATTTATTTTCTTACATCAAATCTTCAAATGCTTTACAACTCCATAATTAGCAAGTCCTTGGCACTGGCATTGACTATTATAGCTAGTTTACCATAATCGATTCAAATTTTATAGGCCTGTAATTCCTCTAACTCCAATTCAATTTCAAGGAAAAGTTTTTTTTTCAAAATCTTTGATTCACAATCTTATTTTTTTTATAAAAACAAAAAATTTTAAGACTCACTACTAATTTCATCAAACATTTCCTTTTGACAAATATCATGACATTTTTTTTTCAATTTAATTTTTATCCAAAATGGTTTAACTTGCTTAGAAAAGTGGACATGTAGACTCATCTTTTAAGCTTTTTTTATAAACAAGAAATTTTCACAAAGTTGTATTTTAAAAGAAAATGTGATATTTTAACTTTCTTTTTTAAAGTGCGATGGATGTATTTTCTAAAAACTGGTTCTTACTTTTTTTCAATTTACCTTTCAAATGTTTAGCCGTCCAAAAAGAAAAATACACATCAAAAGATAAGTGCAACAATGTGCCTTACACTAAATTTTTACAAAAGTAAAAGCTTCAAAATAATCATGTAAAATTACTTTTTATTAAGTTTACCCATGTTTAAATCTTAAAATAAGGGATTACCAGTTCAAATTTCAAATTCTATACTTTTCCAAAGATTTCAAACATTGATGTTTCTAACTCATTTTAAAATTTCTCTCAATTTTTATAGATTCTCATAAGTTTGTTTGAACATTTCATAGAAAATCATAAACAAATTATTTTCTTTTAAAAATACATCAGACAATTAATGTTACTAACCTTTTAGAAAACATTTCCAATGGTTTAACACTTAAATTTAAGTTGATGAAAATAACCTGATTTACACAACCCTGACTACATTTAATATTGCTTTTAAGTTGCATAGGGTTTTATCCCTCTTCTTCAGAAATTATTAACTCCAGTCCATCCTCCAGTACAGTATCCAATTCCAATGTACAAACATTCTAGCCATGAATTTAAGTCAAAAGGAGTTTCTGCAATTATTTTCTAATATAAGAATATGGCTTCCACTTTAACTAAGGAGATTTACTCTAACGTTGAGAAGTCCTAGTTTCATGTCTTTATTATGCCTTATCAACATTACACTTCTTTTATATGGGTCCAATAGTACTACTCTTCTTCTATTCACCCCTAGACCTATAATTTACTAACTACTTGTAGTTTGTATAGGGAACCTCTATTAGCATTTCTTTGTGAAGTAAATTATAATAAATGTAATGGATTTATTTCCCTTACTGTTATAATCTTACCATTTATCTTAATCGCATTTGTTTTCTTTTTTCTTTTTTTGAAAAAGATAATACGTTTTATTGATAATGAGGAAAAATCATTAAAAAAACTCAATTTACACAAAGGCCACCCAACATATATACTGATTACAGCTAAAGTATACCAGTGCCCTTAACTCACTGCGAAAACCTAGCTACTTTGTCTATTCATGGCGGCTCATTCTCTCTTCCAGGCAAGTCTTCTTCTCTTTCAACATTAGTGATAAAACTTTCAGTGCGTCTGGACAATCTAGATCTCTCCGCTTCAATATCTTCTCTATCAATCATGTATCTCGAGGATGATGCTATGTTTCGGAAATTAGGGTTTGAGGTCAAGGTATTGTCTACTTTCAGAGGTATAATTTCCCATCTTTCAATGATATCCCTATGATTGTTCATATTCTGACTAAAAAACTTGGATCTGTTGATGATGAGGTCACGAACATTAGATTTGATGGTGTTGCAAACCGTGATTTTGTCTATCTTCTCATTATTAAAAATGATAGAGTTCCTGCTTTTCCAAATAAACCAGATAGATGAGCTAAGCGCAGCTGTTATGATGTCCTTTTTAATGTTGTTGGCTGCAAATTTATGCCTTATGTATGCAATGGCGTTTATGAGTGAAGTATATGTGTTTCTTTGAATTATAGGATCACCCATCATTATTCTGATCCAATGCCACACATGCTTAGAAAAGGAACATTTGAAAAATAGATGATTGCAGGTTTCTACTTCTTTTTTGCACAAGACACAAACATCACCTTTAGTCACTCCTTGCCTTCTTAATTTGTCTTTTATAGGGAGAAAATTAAAAATGGCTCTGTATAAGCATACATTCATTTTTGGGAGTGATATGTTATTCCATATAATTTTGTAGTCATTGATTTCCTGTAGCTTGATTCTAAAATCATTCCATACATTATGAAAAGTGAATAGACCATTTTTGATGTTTTTACAAAACCAATAGTCTGATGTTTTATCATGATGAATGGGTACTTGTTTTATTTCCTCACTTATATTTCCAAGAAAAGAGATGTTTTCAGGCCTCCAAGAATTTCCAGATATAATTTGCTCTACCTTGTGTTTGTGACCTCTTGAGTATGATAAAGGTTCATGCCCCAGCTTTTCCAATAAATTAGAGCCATTAATCCATGGTGTAAACCATAAGCTAGTAGATTTACCATCTACTATTCTTCTGTCAATTAGTTTTTGTGCATCTTTTCTATGATATAGCATTTTTTTCCAAGTGCATGAGTGATTGTTATTAAAATTAGATTCCCACACAGTCTCATTATTAACATATTTCACATTTAACCACTTAGCACTGTATGTTGAATTGGTAAGAGTCTCCCAAATTCTTTTGATTCAGAAAGTAATATTGATGTCTGAAAGTTTTTTCAAACCCATTCCACCTTCAGATTTAACACTTGTAACTGTTTCCCAAGGAACACTGCTCTTTTTACCCTTCCATATGAATTTTTTGCATAGTTGATTGATTTTTTGAATGGTTAGACTAGGAAGCATAAAACACTGCATCCAAAAACTGACCATAGGATATACTACAGCCTTAATCAATTCTATTCTTCCTGGAACTGTAAGAAATTTACACTCCCAACCTTGCATCTTTTTTAACACTTTGTCAATCAGCTGTTTACAATTTGAGTGTTTGATATATGTCACAGATAGAGGTAACCTAAGATATCTAACTGGTAATTCTCCTTCTTGAATTTCCAGAATGTTAAGTATTTGATCTTTGTTATTGCAGAACTTATTGAAAAATACTTGAGTCTTGAGATTGTTCATTTCCAGTCCAGTGACTTTCTGTAGATTCTTAAAACAATTCTTAACAGATTTAGCTCCAATTGTAGTTGCATTGATGAAAATTAGCAGATCATCAGCATAAATTAGATGAGTTGTGTTAGAATTATTTTTGATAACTGTTTCCACTTTACCTTTAGTAGCTTTAACCTCCATCAACAAAGTGAAATATTCCATGCATAGAGTAAAGAGATAAGGGGATAGTGGATCTCCTTGCCTTAAACCATTGTTGCCTTTGAAGTATCCCTTGTGATATCCTTCAATAGAAAGTGAAAAGCTCGGAGAACTTATCATTTCTTGAATAATTTTTAACCATTTGTCTGGAAAATCCATGCTTCTCATCATGTGAAGAATAAATTATCTGTTAACAAAATCATATTCCTTCTTAAGGTCCACCTTTATGCACATTTTGTTACTCCCATGCTTGTTAAAATTTCTGATGTGTTCATGTGCAATTATTATTCCATCTTTAATCTGCTTGTTTGGTAGGTAGGCTGTTTGATTATCAGAAATCAATTCTCCAAGCACAAACTTCATTCTGTCACATAATAATTTAGATAGAATTTTGTACAGCATGGAACAACAGGCTATGGGTCTGAAATCTATAATAGATTCTGGGGTTTTTACCTTAGGGATTAAGGAGATAATGGTGTGATTAATTTCTCTTACTATTGTGCCATTATCAAAGGAAGACTGCATAGCTTTCAAAAGGGGTTCCTTTAATTCATTCCAGTGTCTTTTATAGAATTTTGCATTAAATCTATCATAGCCTGGAGCAGTATCATTATGCACACTAAAAATAGCTTTTTTCAATTCTTTCTCATCAAATGCAGCATTAAGATATATTTTTCCCCAATCATTTAATTTTCTTTTTGGAAAGGAAATTGATTAAGCATATTGCCTCTATTGTATATGTTAGAGAAATAACTGACTGCCTCTTCCTCTATCTCCTTTTATGATTTGTAAACTTCTCCATTTCCTTTTAAAATATTGTGGCAGCTATTAACAAAACTCCTGTTAGTTTGTTTTGCATAGAAAAATTTAGAACAACTATCATCCCACTTGATCCATTGACATTTTGCTTTTTATTTGTTATCAATAGCTAACAGCTCCATACTCTTTGCCAGGCTCACTTGTGCATCATGCGACTTTTGTGCATTTGAGTAGTTATGATCTGATTCTAATATCTGTAGAGCAATATTGACTTCTTGCTTGCATTTTGAGACTTGTGATTGTAAATCATTCTTACCACTGCACCACTTCTTAATTTCCTTTTTAATGTTTTTCTGCATATCAATAAGGTTAAATAACTGATTTCCTACAGGGAAAACAAAATACTTTTCAACTGCTTCTTTGTACCCCTCACACATAACCCAGTGATTCATGAATTTAAATGGTTTAGTACCTTCATATGTTTGGATGCAATTAAAGTGAAACATAATAGGTACACTGTCACTTGTTGATAGATCTAAATATTTTGCATGTGATTTTTTGAACATGTTCATCCATTCAACATTGCAGAAAAGTCTATCAATCTTTGTAGCAATATTCTTGGTAGGCCCTGATCTCCATGAAAAATTAACCCCTGAAATGCTAATCTCTTTAACCCCTGCAGAGTTAACAAAATTGTTGAGCTCCTGAATGTTTCTGATTGTTAAACTGTTTCCACCTAATTTCTCCTTCAAACATCTGACACAGTTAAAATCTCCTATGATGCACCATGGAGTGATGAAAGTGTTAGCCTCTTTTACCAATTGTTTCCACAAACTTTTCCTTTCAGATTCAAGGTTTAGGGCATAAATGACGGAAACAATGCATTGGGCCCCTACATTATTATTTAACATACAAGTAATGTGTTGTTTACTCATAGAAATTACATAACTACTCCAAATGTCTGAGTTGATCATAATGAGAATTCTGCACTTGTGATGATACTCAATGTTATTTATGCATGTCCATTTGCTTCCCCAGAATTCAATATATAACTGGAGTTTATTGCTTCTCAATTTATTTTCAACTAAGCAGAAAATAGAAGGTTTTTGAGAAAAAATAATATTTTTTACCTCCAAAGCATGCGCTGCCTTATTAAGACCCCACACATTCCAACACAAGATAGACATTATTTAGATGAGTTAGCTTGACTCCTGGTCCTTATAGTAGGAGTCACACTTTCATGGATCATTTTGTTCCTTTTCTTTTCTTGAATATTATTGCTTTTCATATCTGCAATTGTTCTTACAAATTCAGGGTTGATAGATGTGAGGTTTTTGGGCGTATTGTTGGATGGATTATCAATTGAAGGGTATATGGGTTCAATACATGATTGAGCTAGAGAAGATACATCCACATCTGAGTCTTTCATGTCTTTTTGCACCTGAAAAGTATTAAGCACTTCAGTTGTTAGTACAGAAATTTGAGAGTTTAAATTATTTACAACAGGTATACTATGATTTGATAACTCCCTGCTATTATTTTTCTCCGATGATGATAAAGTGACTGAGACATCTGTCAATGAAGTCATTGCATTTGGGTCCAGAGTGATAGTGCTCGTAGGAGGACCTATATGAGACATATCAGAAAATTGAGTAGAGGATCCCTTTGCAATTGTAGCAGCGCTGCTGGTTTGTGGAAAAGATACTACACTTTCACTGGCAGTTGGCGAGGCTGCAATTCTGAACAGTCTCAAAATTCACAGCATTCATATCTGATGGAGAAATATCAATGCCCTTATTTAAATTATTTGAATTTTGTTTCCTGTGATCTTTCTCAATTATTGTATGATCTTGAACATTTGTCTCATCAATAGTAATAGCATCTGTATTGTTATACACTACTCCTTCTGAATTGATATATAGAGTCTGCGGAATAGTGTGAACCTCTGAAATAACACCCATACTATTAGTCTCATTATTGCTTGATGATTTTGGTATCCACTGTTTTGTAAATGATATAGGACACTCTTTGTCCACATGACCAAAACATATGCAGTTTTGACAAACTGGAGGAATAAACTCATACTCAACATTTTGCATGACAAAATCCCCTCCAGGCAGTTTAATTTGTACTTCACTTTCAAATTTAAATGACGCGTCCACTTCAATAAGCATTCTAGCAAAGGCTATTCTGCTTCTATTTTTGGTATGTTCATCCATTGCAATAGGTCTTCCAATAGTGCTGGCGATTTTGCACAATGAAATATGGTTCCAATATGCAAAATTGAGATTGGGAAATCTGACCCAAATAGGAATGGATAATAAAAGATCTTTCTCATATTTGATGGTAGAGCTCCACTTCGTCATAATGATAAGCTTACCATCCATCAACTATGGTCCTCCTTCTAGTATTTTATTGCAATCTTCTTCTAATTCAAATTGAACTAAATAGAAACCATTGTTTCTAGCAAAAACTTCAAATTTACCTTTTGGAAGGCACATTCTCTTGATATATGCTTTAAAAAACATATAATACGGTCTTTTTCCCACCAGATAGATCAGAATAGAATTCAACCACATTGTCTCTGCAGTTAATAGCTCCTCTTCTCCAATTATTGCAGTTTTTCTGTTGTTAACAATTGTTGGATCAAAGAATTGCAAGGTATCATTTTGTTTCTTTTCTTTAACCAAATCACACCAACTTTTAGGAGAGGCCTTTGAATTAACAGCAAACACACCCGAATTTTTGAATCTGTTCTTATTGATAATAGAATTATGTGATTCAGTATTAGCAGGCGCAGATCCTGTTGACTTATATCTGGCATTAGAGTTCTTATTGATAATCGAATTAGATCCAGCCTTCATGCGAGAAAAATTCGGCTTGTCCACTTTCACTGATGCGCCTGAAACCACCATCTTCTTCCTCCGATCTGTCACTGTAATCCAGCCATCGTCCTCTGCCTCCTCCCCTCCAAGATCTGACTTTTGAGCACCAGCTGATGGTGCCGATGAAAAAGATGTCGCCATTACCGTTAGTATTTTGATTTCCTTTAAAGATTTAATTTCGTTACTGTATTTGTTTTCTTATATAAGGGACAAACCAACAACTATCTTATAAGTCAAATTATATTGGGTATGACGTGTGTGTACAATGGAAAATTACAAATACACTCTCTCGTACGCCTTAATTTTATAGGAATCGGTTAACCTAAGCTCTAATACTGATTGTAACAAGCTCACCTCTAGACACACCGATCCAAAGCCCAAAAACGAAATTTGAAATTGTATCGTTCCAAGAAGTATGAAATGTAGGTTTCTAAAGTTTTGCATGATACAAAGACAAACAAAATTTAGGACATTTCCCACTTTCAGATCTCTGAGCGGAAGGAAATAAAATGTAAATACTGAAAATGATCTAGAGTAATACAGTCTCATAACAACCATGGTACATATAATGTCTGACATAGATAAAATCTCCAAATAACACCATAATTAAAATATGTCTGATATATATAATATGATATATATATATATATAGGAGAATGACTATAAATAGACGAGTCACTAAGCGTCATGGCATCATCTCCACACACCTTCCCAAGTCAACTCACCTTTTACTCTGCCTTCCTATAATGGGTATAAAAAGGGAAGAGAAGGGGAGGATCAGACAAATTCTGGTGAATGAATTATATTACAAGTGCACTGTATTCACAAGTAATCAACTTCATCTATAATCTCCAAGACCAAGAATGTTCATAGTAATCTACACGCTAGTGTGCAACAACTTGATACCAAGTGTAATAGGCACCCTAAGTGTAACTAACATCGAATAATATCCTCTATAGTGAACCATCAAATAAATACAATGGTCTCCAATTAAAGCCCAAGTATATGATGTTGACGGTCAATGAATCCTGCCAAGTATACCGCATAATGCCTAGGCCTACTTACTCTAAAAGCGTTGTGTAACCAACTCGTTAACGATCATTATCCTATGCACAACACCAGGCACACACACAATGTTAATGCCCAGTTGCCCCTAAAACCATCGAGTAACCTCCCATTAGTGCTCGATATTTTATTTGATGTGCACTACGGAGGGCATACCCAGAATGCCTAGGCCTACTTGCCCTAAAAGCTAAGTAACCTCCTATTAGTGCCTGATATCTTATTCTCTCTGCACTGCACCAAGCATACACACATGCCTAGGCCCACTTGCCCAAAAAACATTGGGTAACCTCATGTTATTGCCCGTAACTATCCACAACACCTAACATACACACCAGTGTCTAGGCCTAGCTTCCCCAAAAACATCGAGAAACCCCCCGTAGTACCTGTATGATCCAAAGAATTTAATCATGGTAGAACCGCACACCATGTCAAGTGCCACACCTTATAACTTCATGAAGTGTGAACCAACACCTCTACCAAGTGTGATACAATTCTGTCTCATTGCATGCTTCTATTAAGTTCCGTGGACACCCTAAACAAGTCCCCCGATTTGCCTTACGTGGCCTGCACCAAGTCTAGGTTCGACCTGGGCACTTTCCCAACCATTTAAACATATGATTTTCAATTCGAACATCTGAATTCCTATAGAAAAAATAAAATTTTCAAATACTTGGCCCTATATTCAAACATATAATTCAGATGTCTGAAAATAAGTCCAAACATTAGAATTAGGTCAGAATTGAGCTGATACCTTTATGTTTTGTGTTTTTGAAATCCAAATGTCTAAATATAATTCAGATGTTAGAATTAGGTCAGAATGCTTCAATCACCAATTTGTGTACATTTCAAGATTAATGAAATTAATTCAAGGCAATCACAATGATGTATTTAATTACAATTTATTTATCCAAAATCAACCCATTTATCGTATAAAAATTATTTTCTACATAACTAGAGGTGAATTCCACTAGTCTACCCTTTCCCTTGTTTCAGTAATTATTTCAAATTATCAGCTAGATTTTTTCCATTATTTCTACCCATATAGATTCATAGCTGAAATTATCAATTTAAATAAATTCTAGATAGAAATTAGCATCCCAAATTAAAAGAAATTCCTATTCTTAATCTAGGTAGAGTAATAAGGAAATTAACCACTTGTTTAACATCATAACACACTGTAATCAATCCACTCACCTTGAAGAGTCATTCGAGAAAATCTCTTTTCTAATCTGTTTTGAATTCCCAACTTATCATCCTTTTCCTAGCCTTTGATTTTGCTTCTCCTTTCTTCCAAGTTAGATTCTCCACTCTTTGGTTCTTTTTCCTCTCTGTCCGTATGTATTTTTTATTTGATTTTTTTAATTTAGAAATTAGAGAAGAGATTTGAGAAATTGGTGTTTAAGTTAAGAAGTATGGAGAAGGAGGAAGAAGAAAAGAACGTACAAAATTAGAGTAGCGACGGCTAGGGTTTTGAGTAAAGAGAGGCAAGGGTTTGGGCTTTATTTATAGTTGAAACTAGGGTTATTAGGTTAAATCCTGAAATTAACATTTACTGAAATACCACAGTCTAGTTTCAACTAAATTTTGACCCGTTTACTAAATTCAATAAGTTATATATGTTTTTGATTGTAAATGGAATTCCAAACACAATGGTATAGGCCCCAAGGCTTAATTCCAACATTTTTGAAAAACATACTATTTGGTTATTTTAATGTAGAATTGCATTTTTACCCTTTTTAATATTTTAATTTATTATTAAAATTTTCAAGGTGTTATAATGCTGGGAGATGAAAGGGGTGTACCAAGACAAAACATGGGAACAAAAGGAGATAAAGAAATGAATTCATTCATAAACCAGGATTCCCTAGATGAGAAAGAGGGTAGGGTAATGATAGTTGATGTTTATTGATCCTTAAAGGAGAGTAATAATGGGCATATTAACTTTCGATAAAGGGTTAGACTGAGATTGTTTGACTTTTGGAGGGAAGTCAATATCGAGGCATGAGATGGCCAAGGGGTGTATGTAGAATTTTGACAAAGGATTAGGTAGAAAACCATAAGTTGCATTCAAGAGCCCATTCACTGCATTAAACGAAGGATTCGGTATAAGGCCATAAATGACATCTAAAATCCTATCCAGGGCATTAGACGTAGGATTTGGTATAAGGGCATAAGTGGCATCCAAAAGCCTATTCATGCCATCAAATGAAGGGTATGGTATACATGGAAAGAAAGGATAATCCCATACCATTCCATGATAACATCAACATAAAAAGACACTGTTCATCTGACAAAATGGTACTGTGCACCAAAAATCCTCGATACTTCATATTCCAAAAAACAGTTGCATCATCGTTCACCAACATCTCTATGCCTCCATCATGCCTTTCTGACACAAGTATGCCATAGTGGGCCCGTTATCTAGCCTTCATCAAAATTTTCATTCCATCTGGCATCTCGTTGGCTAACATCTAGGTCGTATATCATCATCGATGGCCGCGAAGAAACCCATTGTTTGGAGTTTCAACTTTAGCCCTCTAGAGACTAATCTCAATAGCTATAAATATAAAATCACATGTAGTTGTATAATGATTGACTCTTTTTTTCATTTTGGCATGCAATATAACATAGTCCAAATCTTTCGTAAAAAATCCCTTGTAACCAAGGACATTGTAATGTCCCCATTTTGAGATTCAAAAAAAACATCGATGATCCAATAGCCATTACCAAAAAATTTTTAAGCGATAAAATGAGATCAATATTTTTTATAAACATTAAGTAAACAAAGTAGCTAAATAAATTCCATTACACAACATTTTTATTTCATTTTTCCTAGTTTCCAATACGTGCCGATGCAGCGGTAAAATAAAATATATCATAAATAGCATGTTCGTGCCTGACATATGAAGATGCTGACACGGACACTTAACCAGCTATAAACTTTGGTTTTACAACCGTGGAATACAATAACAAGTTTTATTAACTAAAAGCCTTACTCTTCTCTTTAGCTTCTTTATTTGTCCTTCCCAAAAATACATATCTAATTCCATAAATTTAGCCTACTCAAATGAGCACTCATGAGTTTCTGGAAAATAAAAAAATATGGATTAGACATAAAGTCTGATATGAACAAAACTTTACCCTAAACCTTAAATAGTGAGACCATGCCACTAAGACACTGAACGAGTTTCCACTCACTTATACATCACAATAATTACATCATAAGATGTAAACATTCAACATAGCATGAACATTCATATAACATCATTTCAGTTATAAGTATACATTATACTTGACATTCAAGTATGTAACATGTCATGTTTATATTCATCAATTTTAACAAGTATTCCCTATACTTATCGTTAAGATGTCATCAATCATGTCATACAATCGTCTATCACATTCATAAAATCACCTAATCTCTTATTTAGGTGTCAATCTTAAAGTTATCATTAACTTATAAAGTGATTGCCCAATGAGAACTATTTATCACTAATTTATCTTTCTTTTGGAATCGCGCATGAGAGACACTATGACTTTCTAGTAGATCGAATGTAAGCATCCTAAATACATTCTAGCAAGCATACTTACCAAGCGTCAATAGACTTGCATAGTCCTAGAAACACTTTTGTTTCATCTTGTCAATTTAATCGTTAAAATACATCTATTTAGATGTTTGGTACCTGCCATAGACTTAGTATAAGTTTCATTTTTCTAGATTGAACCTTATGGACTTTCCAAGTCATGACACCCTGTCAGATAACATTGAATCTTAGACATCATTAGTCGGGCACCCTGCCATTCAAAAACTTCATGAGTTGGTATATTTTTACGATTTTGGGTTCAATTCATTTCTTTCTTCTAGTTTTTGTGTACCCTACACATTCTTTAGATAAAACATTTTTATCTTTGTTTCAAATGACATATCTATCATTTCTTAGCTTCTCTAAGCTTAATCTATTCCAAGGTTAAATAAGTTAACACAATTTAACTTATAATTTTTCTTATATAATTTCATCCCTATGAAATTTCAAACCTAACATTTTGGAGATCGACTTTCAAAATGTCACTAAAAAATCTCTTGTTCTACTTAAACAATTCGTCTTCACTAGCTATCAAAATTTTTGTTTCATTACTATTAAATGTTAACTTTTGCTTGGCTATCACATGTCAATGCTATTGCAAACATAAGCTATCTCAATCCAAAGCTATCTGATGCCAACTTATCATTCATCAAAGCTATCGCAAGCAACCTATCGCATACCATACCTATTGTGCGCCAAACCTATCGCATGTCTAATTCTAAAGATATCGAAGGCCACAAGTCTTAAGCTATCGAGTGTCAAAATTATTTTAGAGCTATCGTGACGACCGGCCTAAACCACCGATATCCAAATGTATAGCCTGTATAATGCGTTGGTGCTCGACAGATGTATGATGATGGCTAAGGTTATAAAGTTAATAAATCAATCAGATCATAGAACATGTCATATATCTCACAACGCACCAAATAAAATAAAATAATAAACATCTTAGATAAAACAGGAGAGACAGTAATAACTGAATTAATCATAAAAATCAGAGTACTCGGTTCTGTACAACAATAGAATATAAGTGGTAGAGTTTATGCAACTAATAATAAACTCAAAACAGAGAACTATCTCGATAAATAATAACACTAGTAAGCTCCATAGTGTTGCATTGCGATATTATAAGCAATAATAGCAAAATATAGTAATACAGACTATAGCCTCCTACTCGTCACATGGTCGGCTCCATGTGCTCACTAGACATAATATCTGTAATCTACTCATTTAAAGTACCTAGAAAAATAAGAAGAAAAGCATAAAATTTCGAGTCAGACAATAGTCTGGTGTGTACGGTAAAAAAATCTTAAATACTATAAAGTCGATATACTAAGACAAATGGTATGAAAAATCATACCTGACATGTCCCTACATCCATGGAGTTGGCATATAACATAAAATATGTGCTACTCTATATCGTAATCATCACAGTGTACTATACAACAAGTACTAATATGTGCCTAGATATCTACATTGATGATAACTACGTTGTGTCACATTCCTAGGGTGATAAGCAACCAAAGCAAACGTAACATCCATCGTCCATTCTCACATTCACTCACTCAGTGCCTTGAATATATGATATTCGTATGATCACCACATATATTCAATGACTACTCAACATCTCGGTTTTTCAGTACTCGAATCCACGCCACTCAGTATGTCAGGAACTAGATTGCATTCCCCGTAATAGTCCAGGTAAACGAACGGAAACACCGTGTGATCTGAGGCTCCACATATGCCCATGTGAGCGTCCTCTCATACCCCTGCTCCACGAGTACACATGAAACCTATGAATATCAATAATCCCTTTGCACATGTCATCTGCAACATAGCACATCTTGGAATTTTCCAATTCCCTTTTAAAGTCGTCGTGGTTTGGAAAGACTTTCGACAATCATCGTCGACCATAGAATACCATCATTTATCCTATAACCTTCCTCCAACAGTTCCTTCAATCCAACTAGTAGTGCTCCCCTCTGCATTTCAAAGTACAACCATCCATCATCATAGATTTTCTACAATCTTCAAACATACTTAAACGATCAAATTGGATGAGCAAACGAAAAAGAAACGACCCAAGGACTTAGGAAACAACTTAAGAAGGAAAGAAAAAGTAAACATCAATAAACGAGCGAAAAAAGTCGACTTGAGTTTTTCAACTCAGCTATAAAATCCCTTACTTGAAGGCCCAAAACAAACGGGTACGTATGTTGCAGTTATCCATAGTTATTAATCATCGCCGACCAAATACAACAATATTAGATACATTGATATAACAGAACAATTGGACATGGAAAATTTTAAAAATCAACAAACAATTTTCTCATTCCATTTCAAAGCATTTCGAATTCATTACATAATCCCAATACAAGAACCTTGTTCGGAGAAAATATACTTATTACAACATACACCAATAGGGGAATATGAAGATGCTCCCAGGATGATCAGAGTATATAACTAGGAAATTAAATAACTTTTCCTTTACAATAAAACACAGTGGAATCAAAATAGAAAAGAACTCTAAATAGCTATCATGCCTCTTGCACGCCTCTGGAAGCTTATTCGTCTAAAGAGGTATCTCAAAACTTCAACTCTCAAACTACTCAAAATCAATTGAGCACCCGAGAGTTTAAGGGGAAAACATAAGCTTTGAGTCAGACATAAAGCCTGGTATGAATAATAATCTACCATCTCAAACCATTTAGTTATCTAGTGAGACCATACTGCTTAGCAAAACGGGTTTTCCCCTCACTAGTATCCTAATACTTTATAAAACCATATAATGTGCTCTCGTATCCACAATGGTTAAAATATAACATTTCAAAATATATGATGATATGCAAACAAGTAAATCAATTCTGAATTACCCATCCCCATTTAATTTGACTACCTATCTCAATTATAGTTTCTAAGGTCACTATTAACCTATTAGTTTTCGTGGGTTGACTAATAACCTGTTTAATACTTATGGACTCCCTGTCCAGTTTTATAGTTTTCATGGGATCACTAAGAACCCATTGGCCCCTCCCAATAACTATACTGTTTCATGCGTCCTCCTTGAACCTATTGATAACTCCAATAACTTCCCTCTTATCCTAGTTTTCATAAGTCGACTAGGAACCTATTGACTACTATCAATAACTTAATCCGGATATAGTTTACACGGGTTCAGTACAAACCTATTGGCCCCTGCTAACAACTCAATCTAATCATAGTTTTCATGGGTTTGCTATGAACCTTTGGTCCCTGCCAATAACTTTCCTATACATAGTTTTGATGGGTTTATTATGAACCTGTTTACTTAACAACCTCTTTAATCAATATTTAAGCATCCTACATTCTGGTCTATATGGACTTCTAGATGCAGTTCTACTCATTCAAGAGTTAACTTGATTTATATTCACTACTGGGTCAACTTAGCTGATTATTCTGCCTTTTCCAAAAATATAGTTATGGGCCCGCTACAAATGTGAATATATATATATATACACATATATATAATTATTATGAAGAAGTAAACATAATAATACCAACACCTGTTGTTTAATATCCTTAAAATCATTTTATATAAAACTTGGTAAATACCTTTACCTATTATTCCAGGAAACTTCTTCAAAAATTCCATACTTAAAATCATTTCAAAACTCTTTTATTATGCGATGGTTTTCCTTTAAAATGTGATTGGGTTATTTGTTTTGAAAAGTAAGGCTTTCGATACCTTTAATCATTACTTTCGAAACCATTGGAAATCTTCCTTTTCGAAAGCATTAAAATCCTCTTTTCAAAACTCTAGGCACCGCCTTTCAAAACACTTTAAAACCTTTCTTTCGTACCCTTTTGAATGTATTAAAGTAAAACTTATTAACTCTTAGAATCATAGCTTTGAAACCACTGAAAGTACACTTTTCGAAACCGTTGGGTTTATTATTAAATTATCTTTTGGGTGAAAGTAAACATAAAAGAATGTATCCCTTTCAAAACCATTATTATCATATAAAAGTGTTTGGGGAAAAACATGATGGCGTCGGAGCCATCCTTTTGAAAGTTTCAAATCATTTAAACAAAATACAGAAGGATAGCATCGAAGCCCCCTTTTGAAACCTTTGCCTTAGAAACTCTTGAACCCTTTCGAAAGCTTTTAGGAAGTGACTCATATTTACAAAACAAAGGCTACCTTTCAAAAGCATTGATATCTTCAATTCCTTCGAAAGGCATAAGGTCAGCAGAAACCCAGAAGGGTTTCGGCTAGGTCGAAGCTACTCCTTTTGAAATCATTAGTTTGGAAACTAAGTAACTCATTCAAAAGCTATGCTTTACACCATAAGGCACCAACCCACTTTCAAAATTTATTTAAAAGACCCTTTCGAAAGCATATATTTCAACACCTTCAAAAGCATTTTGTAAAGCAAGTAGACGCGTTTCTTTAGAAAACAAACAAAGGTTTCGTTCCCATCGAAAGCTAAGTTTCGACATCATGCCTTCCGCCTTTCTCCAATCCACTATGTACCAATGTTGATACCTTATGTATTAGTTTCAGCTTTGTGGCTTCCGACTTAGTATGTTTTGACTTGATTGAAGGCGGAAGCTATAAGTCGAAAGGTGCTTCTGAAAGAGGCGGAACCCATTTTTCTAGGTAAAAACTGATTTAATGCCAATTAAAGCAAATACTTTCTAACCAGCCTGCCTACTTGTGAACATGTGTTTGGTTTCCTTAACTTTTCAATTTCTTTACAAAGTAACTGCGCATAATTTCATATCTAAACCAAGATTAATTTAACAAACAAGCTATTGCATTAAGCAAAACAATTAAATCATTTTGGTCCTCTTTTCAAAATAATTTAATTCTCATAGTAAATCACTTATGAAAAATCCTCGAAAATCACAGAAATTCACTTTTAATATGTTATCTAACATATCTAAATTTCAGACCCAATTTCTCTGTATAATTTCCAAACTAAATTTCTAACCCCAATTAACCATATTTTTATTTGAAAATTCATAATAAATTCTCCATAAATTGAAAAATTATGAAAATTAAAACCCAACTCCAAAATCATGTTTTACATGACATAAAATTTTGTCATGGAATTCTAAATTAATTTTAATCTATTTACCCTTAAAACCGTATAAAATGGTATTTAAACAATTTTGTTTAAATCAAACATGTTATAATCCAAGCATATTATCGTCCAAATCATCATTAAAATGGATTTAATCTTAAACCCAAAAACAAATGATCATAAAAAATAGAAATGACTTAGATTATCATTTACCTTGATTATGATAAGGAATTTGAGATTTGATTGAGATTAATTCCCTGGCTTAAATCCTACGCTTTATTTGAATTTTCTTCTTCTTCTTTTGTTCTAGAATTGCCGGCTCCCCTCTTTTCTTACGTTCTTTTTTTTAAAAAATGAATGTGAATAGTTAAAACACAAGAATATAAGGGCAATGGAAATATGGTGCGACGATTACCTTTATACTATTGTGTTAATTAATTAACACGTATAACCATTTGTAGCCCATTTATTTAATTAAGCCCAGCCTCTAGGTTTATTTTCAAATATCAATCCCCTTATCACTTTAAAATTTACATTATTCTATTTAATTTATCTAATTAAATCTCTTGATTAATGTTATAAAAAATTAGGGGTGTTAAAGGCTCCTCTCCATAAAGAATTTCGTCCTTGAAATTCGATAAAGACTAATACTAAACATAGCAATCATCTGTAACCTCTCCTAACAACCATACTAGCCTACTTGACTAGCAACTACCTATATAAAGCTAATATAGACATACCCTTAAAGCAGATCAGGATAATATCTCTAATCATGTCTTCTATCTCCAAAGTACAGTACTTCTCATTATCGCTCAACTGAACTTTCACCAACTTGACTGTCTTTTTCCTCAATCTTTTCTCATCTCTCGCTACAACCCAAACTGGTTGTTTAACAAAAGTTAAATTAGGCTCTGCTATCAAATCTTCCAACCTTGTCGGAGGAATAGTAGTCTTTAGATCATGCATATACTTGCGAAGATGAGATACATGGAATATATTATGAACAACTGACACACTGCTCAGCAACTCTACTCTGTATGCGAGCTTTTCAATCCTCTCTATAATCTAGAACAGAGCAACATATCTCATTACCAGTTTCCCCAACTTTCCAAATCATACCACACCCTTCATTGGTGATACTTTAATGAAAACCTTATCTCTAATTGAGAATTCTAAGTCTTTACGCCTCTTATCTGTGTAACTTTTCTGCTTGGACTGAGCTTCCTTCATCCTTTCTCGGACCAACTCAATCTTCTCTGTCACCAATCTAACCAGATCTGGACCTAAGACTAATCTGTCTCCTATCCCCAACCAACATGTTAGTTATTTGCATGGTCTTCCATTCAAAGCTTTAAAAGTATCATTCCAATACTAGTATGATAACTATTATTATAGGAAACCACAACCAAATGTAGGTGATCCTCCCAAGATCCACCAAAGTCCAATACATAAGCTCTCAACAAATCCTCGAGTACCTTATTGAATCTCTTTGCCTGCCCATTCATCTGAGGGTGATACACAGTACTCCTCTTAAGTTTAGTGCATAACACATCCTGTAGACTCTTCCAGAATTCACTGGCGAACAAAGCATCTCTATCATTGAAAATACTACTAGGATAATCCATGTAGTCTAACTATGTTCTCCATGAACAACTTAGATAAAACAAGTGTCGTCCTGGTTGACTCAACTGGAATGAAATGGGCACTCTTGGTCAATCTATCCACTATGACTCATATACTTTCATTTCCCCTATTTGACCTTGGCAACCCGTCTATAAAATCCATTTATATCTAATCACATTTCTAAACCGGAATCTCTAAAGATTGAAGCAATCCATTCGGTTTCTGATGTTCGGTTTTCACTTGTTGACAGTCTACACACTGCCTAACCCATAAGCTAACATCCCTCTTCATCTTCCAAATAGAAGCTCCTCTTCATATATTGATACATCTTGGTCCTTCCAGGATGAAGCGTAAACTTGGATCGATGACATTCTCCAAGAACTTCTTTCCTTAAGCCCTCAACATTCAGAGCTCACAATCGTCCCTTCTTTCTCAACCCTCCTCAATGGTCAAGATTAAAATCTTTTAGATCATCGATGTCGGTTCCAATCCTAAGCCTTCTAATATTCTCGTCTAATAATGGATCCTCCTTCTCCTTAGAAGCAATTCTCTCAATCAACACTAGTCGAACTTCCAAACAAGACAACAAAGTGGTACTTTGACTAGAACTAGCAGTCGAACTTCCAAACAAGACAACAAAGTGGTACTTTGACTAGAACTAGCAGTCGATCTTAAATGCACACTACAAGTAGTCAAAGCTTCTAAATCCCTCCATTCTACCAACATAGCTAACACCACATTCTGATGTCTTTTGCTAAGAGCATCCGCTACTTTGTTTCCTTTCCCATAAGTATACTCTATGCCAAAATCATAAGCAACTAAATACTCCAACCACCTCTACTGTCTCATATTCAACTCATTCTATGAGAATAAATACCTTATTGGGTTATGATCTGTGTATAGCTCAAAACTCTCTCCTAAGAGATAATGCCTCCAAGTATTCAATGTGAAGATCACCGCAACCAACTCCAAATCATGAGTAGGATATCTCACTTCATGCGGTCTAAGCTGTCATAAAGCGTAGGCAATCACTTTATCCTTCTACATCAACACATCTCCCAATCCAGTTCTGCATGCATCGGTATACACCACCAACCCTTGATTTCCATCTAAAACTACTAACATAGGTGCATTGGTCAACAAATGCTCTAGCAAGTCCAAGAAAACTTCTAATCTCAGTCACCATCTCCGGTCTCTTCCAATTATTAACAGCTTTGATCTCGTTTGGATTGACTGACAAGCCCTTCTCTAAAACCACGCGACCAAGGCACTTAACTTCTTTCTTCCAAAAATTAAAATCGGAAAATTTTGCTTTTAATTGATGCCGCCTCAGCATCTTAAGCACCATTCTAAGATGATCCTCACGCCCCCTTTCATCCTTAGAGTATAGTAAAATGCCATTTATAAACACCAACACAAACCTTTCCAAATACTCTAGGAAAACTCCGTTCATTAAATCCATGAAGAAAGCAGGTGCATTCGTTGACCCGAATGGCATTACTAACCATTCGTACTAACCATGCTTAGTGTGAAATGCTGTCAAAGGGATACTGTCCTCTGCCACTCCTAACTGATGGAAACCTGTCACCAAATCCAATTAGGAAAACACTCTGGCTCCACATAGCTAATCAAATAGATCATCTATTCTTTGCAAAGGATATTTATTCTTAATCGTCCTTTCGTTCAACTTACGATAGTCGTTGCACATCCCTTACGACACGTCTGATTTCTTCATGAACACCACGGTCGCTTCCCAAGGCGAAATGTTTGGTCTAATAAAATTCCTTCCTTTTAGATCCACTAACTGCACCTTCAATTCCATCTCGGTCGATGTCATCCTACTAGGTGGTCTACTTACAGGTTCAGCTCCTAACACAAGATCTATCCGAAACTCAACAGCTCGTTTCGGTGATAGGCCCATAACCGGCTCAAAGACATCTGCAAACTCTCTTGCTACCCGAACATGACTTAACTTTTCTCCCACTCCCATGGCTCTTAACAAAGCACAACTACTCCGGTTAGAATTCTCTACTGAGAATATGATACGGTTATGACTATCAGGGTGTCTTAGTGATATCTTCCCATCATGGCAAAATATCCTAGCCTTATACTTACTCAACCAATCCATACCCAAAATGATTCCGAAATCTAAGAAATCGAAAACATACAGACAACATGCAAACTTATGACCTAAGAAGTCTAGTTCTAACTGGTCACATCTCATCCCTATAGTTGCATACCGTACTATTGGATTCGCAACCCTTAAGGAAATAACATGGTATGTGGATTCTAAGCATTACCTATCAACTAAATTCTGAGATATAAATGAATGTGATGCACCGGTATCAAATAGTATCATAACTGGTATACTTTAAATCAAAAACGCACCTTCCACGCAGTCTTTCCTTTTTCAGCTGTAGTTCGCTTAGCAAAGGATGGTCCAATACCAAAGACCTTTCTGTTGTCCGCTGCGACAGGCTCTGGACACTAATTCTTATAATGCCCAACCTGGTCACAATTGAAACACCTCACATTCTTCTTTTCTGTAGCCTTCTTCCCCTTGCTTGACGGGCACTATGAGCAAAATGACACTTTTTGTCACACTTGAGGCAAACTAAATCAGCCTTTGCCTACTTGGCTGCCACTCCCTTTTGGGCTCCCTTCTTCTTTTCTTTCCTTGAGAACCCTGGGTTTCAACTGGCTTCTCTCCAACACAAATAGCAAGCATCTCTTCATGGTGGATTGCCATCTCCACAACTACATTAGAAGGATCACAGATATATGTCAGGTCCGCCTTGGCAATTTTAGACCTCAATCCTCAAATGAACCTCTCATTCCTTCTAATGACGGTGTCTATAGTAGCATAACAATATCGAGACAACTCATCAAACTTCGTAGCATACTCGTTGACCGAAATCTCTCCCTGCAGCAAATCCATAAACTTTCTCATCAATGCTGACTTAGCGACTTCGGATAAAAACCTTTATTCAAATCTTCTTCTAAAATCTGCCCAAATCAATTCCTCCTCCAGAACCTCGATGGTAACACTATTCCACCAATGAAGTGTTGTCCCTTGCAACTGCCTAGAAGCCAATCTCCTCTTCTGCTCATCATCCAAACTCAAATCAGCAAATATTCTCTCATAGTGCAATAGCCAATTCTCAACTTGTATGGCATCCTTCGTTCCCATAACGGCTTCCCACCAAGACTGGTTTAATCTCTGCTCTGCTTAGTATAATTATTCCCAACTGGAGCCACTAGATTATCTCTTCCAACGTTTCCAGCAACACCAGAAGCAGCTCCTACCTACATCATATTAACGAAAAACTAATACATAACCTCCATATCCACTGTTGAATTTCCAGCTGCCATGTTGGCATCAGCATTTTGGTTAGCATTAGCCTGTCGGCCTGGGTTGCTCCTGGTGGATTGAACATTTCCCTTGGTTGTGGTGCTTTCTCCATCGAGATTTGCTCTACTGTTTCCTGTCTCCATACCTTCTTTCTCATAAATTTGCATATAAGCCTTAGTAAGATACAGAAGAATGGTCTCAAAGAGAGGGGAATAAGTACTTATATACATATTTCTATATCGAATACAAGTATGTTACTATAGCGTTATCCCAAACCCCGATCTTATTTTCTGATTCACTGGATTATGTTTAAAAATCTTTTAGGTTTAAATTTCTTTTAATTTTCATAAACCTATGCTCTGATACCAACTTGTAACATCCCATACTTGGAGGCTCAAAGCTAACGACTACGGATGCTACAAGTCATACATAGTTATTAATCATCGGCGATCAAATACAGTAATGTTAGACACATTGATATAACAGAACACTTGGATATGGAAATTTTAAAAATCAACAAACAACTTTATAATTCCATTTTAGATCAATTCAAATTCATTGCATAATCCTAATACAAGA
Organism: Allium cepa; assembly: GCA_030765085.1. Lineage (NCBI taxonomy): Eukaryota > Viridiplantae > Streptophyta > Magnoliopsida > Asparagales > Amaryllidaceae > Allium > Allium cepa. The sequence goes on from CM060942.1 coordinate 624,750,208, forward strand.
ACCACATTTAGAGAAAATATACTTATCACAACATACGCCAAGAGCGAGATATGAAGATGCCCCCTTGGATGATCAGAGTATATAACTAGGCAATTAAACATCTTTGCCTTTATAATAAAACCCAGCGAAATTAAAATAGAAAAGAAATCCAAATAGTTATCTTGCCTCCTACTTTTCTCAGAAGCTTATTCACCTAAAGAGGTACCTGAAAACCTCAACTCTCAGACAACTAAATCGATTGAGCATCCGAGTAATAATTTACCATCTCAAACCATTTAGATATCTAGTTAGACCACATCGCTTAACGGAAAGGGTATTCACCTAACTAGTATCCTAAAACTCATATACTGTGCTCCTGCATCCAGAACGGTTAAAATATAACATTTCAAAATAATATGGTGATATGCAAACAAGTAAATCAATTCTGGATTACCCATCCCTATTCAATTTGACCACCTGTCTCAGTTATAGTTTTTAAGGTCACTATTAACTCATTAGTTTTCATGGGGTGACTAATAACCTGTTTAATACTTATAGATTCTCTGTCCAGTTTCATAGTTTCATGAGATCACTAAGAACCTATTGGCCCCTGCTAACAACATTACTGTTTCATGGAGCCTCCCTGAACCTATTGGTAACTCCAATAACTTCCCTCTTGTCCTAATTTTCATGGGTTGACTAGGAACCTATTGACAGCTGTTAATAACATAATTCAGATATAGTTTTAATGGGTTCGATACAAACCTATTGTCCCCTGCCAATAACGCAATCTAATCATAGTTTTCATGGGTTTGCTATGAACCTATTGGCTCCTACTAATAACTTTCCTATACATAGTTTTCATGGGTTTACTACGAACCTGTCTACTTGGCAACCTCTTTAATCAATATTTAAGCATCCTACATTGTGGTCTATCTAACCTCCTGAATGCAATTCTACCCATTCAAGAGTTAACCCGATTTATATTCACTGCTGGGTCAACCTAGCTGGTTATTCTGCCCTTTCCCAAAATACGGTTATGGGTCCATTACAATGTTAATATATATATATATATGAAGAAGTAAACATAATGACATAATAATAACAACATGGTATAATATCCTTAAAATCATTTTATATAAAACTTAGTTAATCCCTTTAACCTATTATCCCAGGAAACTTCTTCAAAAACTCCATATTTAAAATCATTTTAAAACTCTTTTATTATGCTATGGTTTTTCTTTAAAATGTGATTGGGTTATTTGTTTTGAAAACTAAGGCTTTGTTACCTTTAATCATTACTTTCAAAACCGTTGGAAATCTTCCTTTCGAAAGCATTAGAATCCTCCTTTCAAAACTCTAGGCACTTGCCTTTCGAAATAATTTAAAACCTTTTTTCGGAACCTTTCAAATGTATTAAAGTAATACTTATTAACTCTTAGAAGCATAGCATCGAAACCATGGAAAGTACGCCTTTCAAAACCATTGGGTTTATCTTTAAAATGTCCTTTGAGTCAAAGTGAACATAAACGAAAGTATCCCTTTTGAAACCATTATTTATCATATAAAAATGTTTGGGGAAAAACTTGATGGCGTTGGAACCATCCTTTCGAAAGCTTCAAATCATGTAAATAAAAAACTGAAGGATAACATCGAAACCATTATCTTCAAAACTCTTGCACCCTTTCGAAAGCTTTTGAGGAAGTGACTCATATTTACAAAACATAGGCTACCTTTCGAAAGCATTGATATATTCAATTCCTTTGAAAGGCATAAGGTCGGCAGAATGGTTTCGGCTAGGTCGAAACTACCCCTTTTGAAATCATTAGTTTGGAAACTAAGTAACTCGTTCGAAAGCCTTACTTTAAACCAAAAGGTGGCAACCCTCTTTCAAAAGCTATTCAAACGACCAATTCGAAAGCATATATTTCAACACCTTCGAAAGCATTTAGTAAAACAACCAGGTACATTTCTTTAGAAAACAAAACAAAGGTTTCGTTGCCATCGGAAGCTAAGTTTCGATACCATGCCTTCCTCCTTTCTTCAATCCACAACGTACCAATGTTGATACCTTGTGTATTGGTTTCAGCTTCGTGGGTTTTAACCGGGTAGGTTTCAACTTGACTAAAGGCGGAAGCTATGAGTCGAAAGGTGCTTCTGAAAGAGGCAGAACCCACTTTTTGGGTAAAAACCGATTTAATGCCAATTAAAGCAAATACTTTCTAACTAACCTGACTACTTGTAAACATGTGATTGGTTGCCTTAACTTTTCAAATTCTTTACAAAAATAACTACCACATAATTTCAGATCTAAACCAAGATTAATTTAACAAACAAGCACTTCCATTAAGCATAACAATTAAATCATTTAGGTCTCCTTTCAAAATAATTTAATTCTCATAGTAAATAACTTAGGAAAATCCTAAAAAATCATAGAAATTCACTTTTAATATGTTATCTAACATAATTTCAGACCAAATTCTCAATATAATTTTGGAAATAAATTTTTAAACCCAATTAACCATATTTTTCTTTGAAAATTAATAATAAATTCTCCATAAATTGAAAAATTAAAACCCAACTCCAAAATCATATTTTACATGACATAAAATTTTCTCATGGCATTCGAAATTAATTTTAATTGGTTTACCCTTAAAACCGTATAAAATGATATTTAAACAATTTTGTTTAAATCAAACATGCTATAATCCAAGCATATCATCATCTAAATCAACATTAAAATGGATTTAATCTTAAACCCGAAAACAAATGATCATAAAACAAAATAGAGATGATCTTGATTATTATTCACCTTGATTATTATAAGGAATTTGAGATTTGATTAAGATTAATTCCCTGGCTTGAATCCTAAGCTTTACTTGAATTTTCTTCTTCTTTTTTTGTTCTTGTAATGGTCGGCTCCCCTCTTTTCTTACGTTCTTTTTTTTTCAAAATGAACGTGAACGGTTAAGACATGAGAGTATAAGGGTGATGGAAATATGCTGCGACAATTATTCTAATACCCTTATGTTAATTAATTAACATGTATAACCATTTGTAGCCCATTTATTTAATTAAGCTCGACCTCTAGGTTTATTTTCAAATCTCAATCCCCTTAACACTTTAAAATTTATGTTATTCTATTTAATTTATCTAATCAAATATCTTGAACAATGTTATCAAAAATTAGGGGTGTTACATCGGCACTCATGGATCGGCACCAAGCTGACTCGAGTCACACGAACTTTCCAGGTCGGACTTGAAGTAAGCAATGGAAGACATGAAGTATGACAATCTAGAAAATACTTAGGTCTAGCCCAAATTTCCTCGGATTAGACTCCAAGTGATCTTATTTCTTCCTCATTACCGATCCAAATCCTACCCCGAACCAACACTTCATGGATCCAAGACCCATCTGATCCAACTTCACTGATCTAAGCAATGACAAACCAAAGCCCATCGATCCAAGAATTCACCGATCCAACACCCATCAATCCAAGACTTCACCGATCGAAGGCCCTTAGATCGATACCAATCCAATATTTAATATTTTTGCACCTCCAAAATGTAACTCCAAGTGAGCTTGCGAGCAACCTAAAGCACTCCACCACATGACTCGAAGCAAACTTTCATATGACTCGAGCACGACTTAAAGCAAACTTCTACCGATCTATGGCCTTCAAATCACCATGGTCCATAACTCAAGAAAATGAACTCCAAATGACTTGAAACTTGAAACGTAGCTTTAAGGTGTCCTTCTTGACCTACCCTACGTATCATAAGTTAAATGGACGACCTGACCTTCTTGGTTTATCATCGATCAAAGACTTGTTAATTGAACTAAATCGCCAATCGATCGACGTTTTCAACCATTCAAACATCAAACATTCAAGAAATCATTATATATAATATATCATAACAAGCATACATCCATACACACCAAAACCAAGTCTAAATCCATGGGTAGAAAAACAGGGTGAACCATAAGGACACAATTTCATAAATTTCTTTTTCAAATTATTTAAAATTAACATATGTGATTAATTAAGTTAAGGTTTGAAACACATTTTAGGATTCAAAAATTATTTTAAAACATCATTTTTAAGGTGTATAATGACTAATTAATAAGTGAGGGATCCTAACTACTCATCGAAAATCCAAGCAATCCAAATATGCACTAATCCCAAGATGAAAAACAACTCCAAGTGATCTCCATCAACAAATCCCCAGGTCCAAAGGCTAATTTCGCTAATCTCTCCTTAATTACAAAATTTGGCTAATTAAAGTTGGGTTTAATGGAAATTTTTTGGCGTAGAAGTGGTCAATGAAAGTTTTTCTCTCTATTTTGGAAAGTGCGTAATGATAGAGAGAAGTCCCATCAGCCCCATCATGATGTTAATCCCAAAATGGGCTTTAGGCCTAGCCTTTAACTCACTATTAACCATTAAGTTGTTCAAAATTAAGTGAAACTTCAAACAACCATAATTTCCAAACGGTAAGTCGGTTTTCTATTATGACCACTATGCAAAAAGAGAAACCGTCATTTTGATCTAATGGGAGTGGTTTTAAACCCTAATTCGGCTTTTATCAAAAGTTATAGGATATACAAAATTTTCTTGGTCAAAATCATTCGATAAAAATAAGGATGGAAAATGTCACTAGTAGCCATTTCCCAAAGTTATTGGATCATAAGACCCTAAACAAAAATAATACTAATAGTTTATGATCCTTTGATTCATAAATACGAGTTGTTACATTCTCCCCTCTTTAGAAAGTTCGCCCCTAAATCCCAAAAAAAATCAATAAGGTTACCCTGAATGTATAACAATCATATACAAGCATAAGCAACAGTCACACACCAAAAGTGCATACTCAATAATAAATGAAAAGATAATATCTAAGTCTAACCTAGCATGCATGATACTACACTATGGTATATTTCATGATATCATAATAGAAAGTAAAAGCTGTAAATAGAAAGTCCGACCAAGTAAAGAGCTCTGGATAAGTTGTCCTCACGCTCTCCTAGGTCTCCTAAGTACAATCACCTTCACTTTCGCTCCAATGAAACTTTACCAACTTCACCACCTTTCTTCTAAGCTACTCTATATGACCTCCCACGATACGAATAGGCTATAAGGTCTTGCAGTCTTTGGTTCAATCTAGATATCATCAAGTTGATCCGGTATGATAGTTATGCCTAAGTCGTGCACAAATTTTCACAAATGAGAAATGTTGAAGGCATTATGCACTCTTGCCATTCTTTAAGGTAAGACGACCTTATAAGCAATATTTCCAATCCTCTCTAATACCGAAAAAGGACCTACGAATATCGATGCTAACTTCCCATTACTGCCAAACCGAGTTATAACTTTTAGTGAAGAGATCTTGAAAAATACAATATCGTCAGTAGAGAACTCCAGATCTTTACGTCTCTTATCGGTATAGCTCTTCTGTCTGCCTTTAGCAGCTTTCATCCATTACCAAATGATCTCGATCTTCTTCAATGTTTCTCTAATCATATCTAGCTCAAGTATTAATTTTTGGCTCACATCCCACTGACATGAAGGAGCGTTGCATGGTTGGCCATATAATGTCTCGAATGGTGCCATAATGATGTTGGATTGATAACTATTATTGTATGCAAATTTAACAAAATATAAGTGATCATCCCATGAGCCTCCAAAGTTGAGTATATAAGACTGCAAAAGATCCTTTAAGTTATGATTCACTCTCTTAGTTTGATTGTCGGTTTGAGGGTTATAAGTCGTTTATCAAAGGCTCTCTAGCACCTCTTGTAAGCTCTTCCAAAACCTACTAGTTAACAATGGGTCTCGATCACTTATAATGATCTTCGGCACACCTTGGAATCGTACTATCCAATTCACATATAATTCAATCGATTTAGTTATTGTTCTATTTGATTTGACGAACATAAATCTAGCAATTTTGGTCAATTGATTGACTATGACCCAAATGCTGTCATATCCTACTCTAGTCTTCGGCGGTCTATCGATGAAATCCATTGAAACTTGTTCCCACTTCCACTGGGGAACTTCTAACAGTTACATCGATCACTAGGTTTCTTCTGCTCTGCCTTAACCTATTGGCTATTCGTACATTTTGACATGAAAATCCCAGAGTCTTTCTTCATCCCTTCTGTAACGACCTTGACTCAACCTTCGAAAATCGGCACCGAATACGACACTCGTATTCAAATGCCGCAGATCCAAACATCGAATCTGGTTCGCCGGAGCTTATAACACATTAAGTACAACCAGCGGAAGAAAAGAATAACATATATCATACACAACACTGATACAATATCTGATACAACTGAATAATACAATGAAAATCAATATAAACCAGAGATATGATACAAGACAATAGCAGCGGAAAGAAAAGATAACACTAGCAGTGGAACGATATCTCTAATATGGTCTTCAAGAAAGAACTCCAGTATCGGTAACCTCCATCTCCAAGGCACCAATCCAGAAATAGCTCGAACTCCTAAATCAACGATGCACAAAGATAAGCAAGTGCAGTCCTGATCCAAAGACTGAACTAGCTCTAGATAATCTACTAAACCTGACTATCTGAAAAACCCAACTCTAGACTTCCCGTGTCGGAAAAATTATGGGCACCCAGAGTTTAGGAAAGGAACAATAAACTCCAAGTCAGTCATGGGACTGGTGTGAGCAAACAAAAGCCAGTTTTATCTTTAAAACGAACAACCAAAAGAATTTAAAATAAATCTGCAATGCTTTCTAGAAAATGGAACTACCATAAGGCCTTCCGCCACACACACAATGCAAACGTAGAATTGGAGGAGATTTCTCCTTATGATAATCAAAAATGCTTGATACGCGAAAACCATTTGATATTATTTTTAGTGCATAGCAGGAAACATTTCGAAAGTATAATATTAATCCTAGCCAGCATACGACCAGTATCGTATGACTACTACAGCTACCATCTAAACAGTGAGGCGCCACCATAAGTAGATGACAGGTAATACAACTAAAACCGTACAGGCGCGTATTGGATGAATGGATTTTCAACAAATGGTCAGGCTAAGGTACTTCCTATTGCCACATAGGAACACCTCTGGAGGAACTCCCCGAGAACCTACCCGTCTCTCTACTAACACAAGGCCGACTACCCCCTTACCGGGAAGTAAAACCTAAGATATTCCACCCCCGGTCCTTTGGGACCTTCATCCGAGGGCCCTCTCTACCAACAACATCACACAGTAATAAATATACTACAGTTTCCACATGAGTAAGTATCTGGGCTCCATACCATGATACCACCCTTTTCCAAAAGGAATGGTCATGCCGTAGGGGAGCTACCCCTGAAACCTTGCCGCATCTTTCCTGTTTCGACCATTACCGGTTGTGAGGCTCGATGAGGTCTCGTCCACAAAGCTACGCTTTTTCACAAAGCCATGCTTTGATTGACAAATGATCAGCAGCACTTCGTATGCCACATTACCAAATTGGGAATGTATCACTAGTAACCATCAACTACATAACCTCTGAGCTCTTATGTCTCGGAGAAGGGTGTTAAGCTAAGAGAATAATTCTCCGCCACCAAACAGAAATGTATTTGATAGAAACTGGTTTTACATCTCAAAGTGTAATGTCAGACACACATCCATACAAGTCTGTCCCGGGTTCAAACAAAACCGAAGGCACTTCCAAAGAAGCATCGGCAAATCCGAGTAATCACAATCCCGATCGGACTTTCCATCACTTAGAGAATCTCTATACCGTAGCTACTCAGTGCAGAGACAATCGATAGGTCATCCTATCGTTCTCGCAAATACCCGGTCTTCACCACCGGTCTTCAAATGCTATCCATAACGATGTATCATTATTCGGAATGGTTTATATGACTTAAGGTACTCCCCCGGCTAAACCGAATAATGAGCGCAGTATTTAAAAACATATGGATATGGGATTTTAGTTAAGTCATAACTTTAAAATTAAAAACTATTTCTTTCAAATGGATTAACCCAATTACCATTTCAAATCTTTAACAAACAGATTTATTTCATAGAGTTCTCCCAGTTCCACAAAGATCTGTGTACTGATTTCAAACAATTTTCATTTTAATTGGATTAATTCACTTAATCTTTAAATCTAAGATTTTACTCATAGCTTTCAAAACCGTTTCCAAAGATTCATTCATAACTTGGAAAACCATTTCAATTCAAACTTGAAATTCCTTTAATACAAATTGGAAATTCATTTCTTATATGAAAGCTTTTATCATTTGAAAACAAATAGTTTTCATTTTGGAAAAATCTGATTTCAATTATACAAGTTAAAGTTTTTCAAACTCGGGTTAAATTTAATTCCCAAAACAACACTTTTAAAATGGTTTAAATTCATGTAAACTTGTATAACCTTCTTGAAATCATAAATTCTCAACATAGAATTCACTTTCAAACTTTTAATTCAAATTTATATCAAATTTCAAAATTAGATTAAGTTATTCAAAAATAACTTTTAGCTTTGAAATTCCTTTCCAAAAGCTTTTCACTCTAAATCGGATCCATTTCCAAAACCATTGAATTCAAAATTCAATTTTAAAAATTATTTTCAAAATCTATGACTTAACCAATTTCCACGTGCAATCTATATTTATGTGTGTATAGTGTAGTCCAGGGGTTTTACACAATATATAGTGCACAACATCAGTCGTCACAGATATATCAATATCGATATTAATAAGCAGTATAACCCATAACGCTTACCTTCATTCACAGATTCATAGATAAAGTAAATTAATCAATCACAAAGATTCATCATTACGATTCGATGTGGGTTTCGGATAACCAAATGGAACCAGACTCCCTGTCGCATCGAAATTCAAATGCCGTTTACGGGCAAAAGGATTTTTCACATACATATAGGAACAAATCACAAATCACAGTTCATAACAAAGAAATCACAGTATTACAACAGAAATATCAATCCAGTACAGAATATTTGATGATGGTCTATCATCTTTGATTAAGGTGATTGTGATTAAAGTGAATTAACCGTATAGTTATCTTTATTAATTATTTTAAATCAATGTTTAATTTTACTTAATTATGAATTAATTTAATCTTAATTGGCTTAATTAATTATTCTTTAATTTATTATTTTAATTTATTAATTCTTAATTGTTAAGTAAGTTAAATTACTTTTATTAATTGACTATTCTTTAATTGATTTATTTTTTTATTTATAAAATCATTATAAACATTAACTTTTTAAATTATCATTTCATCAATATAAATAAATTTGGTTTTAAGTTAACACTTGAATATTTGATTTACTTTTAAATTTTATTAAGTTAATTTTTTATTTAAAACCACTTTTATTTAAAAGGACATATACAATTTAAAATTCTTTGAACTTCATAAATTTTGAAATAATTAGTTCAATACTATTTACCTGAAATTCCATTTACAATTATCATTAATCAATTCAGAAAAAAAAATTATTTAACTTGTTTTCTAAAATTTAATTAAAACTGGGTTTCTTTGCTGTTTGCATGACTACCCGAGACTGCTTCGAGTTTTACCCCGAGCCAAACATCCCCTGCTTCGAGTTTTACCCCAAATTGACCCATGTGACACTTTTTACGAAAATTTGTTTAAGGTTTAAAAACAACACGATACAACGTCAAAATAACTCGAGTTCGTCTTCGAGTTTCCACCCCAAATCCCCACGTTCTCTTCGAGCTAACTCCCTTCATCCCCAAACCATCACGCTGACACCACAATCCCCCCACGTGCACGTGCACGGCGAAAATCGCCACCGTTGGTCGAAGCTGCGGCCACCAACGAGTCGACTACCATCCCCCAAGACACCACCAGTACCAAGAATTTGAAAAAGATTTGAAACCGAGAATCGAGACACTTCGACCCAAAACAACCCATCATGACCTCATCAGAAAACTGTCTCACGCCGCCTCCCCGGACCGTTAGCAGCCACCAAATTTTGACCGAAGCTCCATACATGTGCTACACCGCATTGGCCCCGTGCTACGCAGCCCGATCACCCCTAGATGGCGCAACACCATCATTTCGATCATGAGCAGAAATGGGTTCTTAAACCCTAATTCAATCTCAAATTGAAAATTTAAGAATTTATAAATCCTACTCGTATTTTTCTTGTAATCTCGCACATTTAATCTACCCCTGACGATGACCTCGAGACCCACCATCGTTTGGATCACCAGAATTGGTCAAAAGTTCACTTTCTGTTCAACTTCCATTTCCCAGAGAAATGTTCAATGAAAAATTTAAAATTTTGTTTCTAAATCATTAATTTTGAAGGAGATTCAAATGATATTACTGGGAAAAAAATCGTGATGTTCAAATTTCTTGCTTATTTGGATGGTGGCAGTGTTTTGCATTTTCCAGGAAGAAAATTATATAAAATTTGCCTTAATTCGTTACTGAAATACAATATAGGTTTAAACAATATTTTTAACTTGTTTTACATTCCTTTTCAGAAGTAAAGAGGAAGAGAGAGATTTAGAAATTTGATAAGGGTTACCCTGTAAACCAAAATTTAGAGGTAACTGTGTTTTTCATTGTTTCCAGTAAAAAGAAAATTTCAAAACTTGCTTTGATTTGTTACTGAAAAACATAGTACAGGTTTAAACAAAACTCCATCTTGTTTACTGAAACATAATGCATGACCAACCATAATATGTCATTCAAATTCAATAGAGACAGGGGGAAAGAAGTGGTTTGACAGGCTTTTATATCCTGAAGCTAAACAAAGAGTTACATTCTTGTACAATCAAAATTCACAGGCAAAAACTCATTCATATACTCAAGATTCTTGCATGCAAACCAAGTTTAAACATTCCTAATCATTCAAGCATTCACACAGCAACCAATGATTAAAAGAAAACAGGGGTTTACTCAACTTATTTTCCAAAAGACAGGAACGTTTCCTGACAGTTTTCAAAAGAGAATGAAGCCTATGACTTTTCCTTCTTTTCTTACTTTAAAACTTGGGGTTTTAGATCTGCAAATTATAGTTACAGATCTGTGAGTATTCTTGTTATATTCCTTCACTTATTTCATTAATAACAGTAGTTTTTACTTTACTTACAGTTGAATGTATATAACAGAGAAGCTTTTTATTTTTCTTTCTGCAACTAGAAAACCAAAAGTAGATTAAAGCTTTGATCTTGATTCTTCCTACAACAGATGGAATATTATTGTATTAAATTCCTTGTATTTATTTACTTAATCATTAATAACAACAAATCTCAAATCGACTTTCAATCTAAATACCCTTTTATACTAAGAAAGAACAGATCTGCAGTTTTGAAACCAGAAACCTAATTTAGCCTTGAACTTGATTTTTCCAGCACTTGATTGAATGTTATTGTATTAAATCTTGCTCCATTACAGACTATAACCTCAAATTCAAATTTTAAAAGAAAAGATTCACTTGCCTTAAAATAATCTAGAAACCCTTACATTGCCAAAAACCTGAAACTTCCCTTTTAAGACAAATCTGCAGTTTTGATTTGAATTTGTTGTGAAAATATGACATCAAAATCATAATTTTATTAACTAGAAAATTTTAAAAACTTACCCGAGAGATGTAACACGCTACAACCTAAAGCTTTAAGATGATTATCAGATTTTTTCTTTCTTTTGAATTGATTGAAGATAGGCGGTTTTCTTTTTTTTGGATTTTTTCTTTCTTGCTTGAGTGTTGGAGTTAAGATTGCAAAATATTTTTTTTGGTTACTGAACTTCAAAGATTTGGAGGTTTAAAATTTTGAATTTGGAAGCTGAAAGGTTTTTCTGAAATTTTTTATTTGATTATTTTATTTAAGCAATGATGTCTTCATGCCATTTGTTAAAAGATATCATAAGATCTAGATTTTGTTAATTACTCTACTCTGTCTCCCATGTGAATATTTATTTACATTTGTGATCTTTTACAAGACAAAAGAATTTTATAAACTTTTTTTCATATTATATACCCTTTATAAATAAATGTATTCCTTATTCATTTGTATGTATATATATATGTACAATGTTAAAAGAATTTAACCAATATTTACATTACATATATTACATCTTAATGATTTTAAATGCTACTTATTTTTAAAAAAATTGATTTCAATTTAAATTTCAATTCCAAACTTGAAATATAAACTTCCATGTCCATTTATATATTCACACTCACCTTGAATAAATTTAAATTAAATTTCAATATGTGTTCAATTTTACTCATATATGTAATATACATATATACAAGATTTTAAATTTAAATGACTTTTTAAAACATTCATTATTCCAGTGTTTTAAACTCAAAATAAATTTGGAATTTTATTCATATCTAATTTTTACTTATTTTATTTGTTTTAAGATTTTTTTTCCAATTTATTTCCAAATTAAATTCCATGGTTTAAAATATATCGTTCATTTTAATTGATAATTTTGGGATGTTACAGATATCCCCTCCTTAAGAAAGTTTCGTCCCCGAAATTTTCCATGGAGACAGCAAAGAATGGATAGATACACGGAGAAAGAGAATCGACTCACAAATCAAGCCGATTATCTATTCTGTATTTGGCTTTCCAAATTAGAATATCATTAATAGATCGAGAACAAACTTATTCAATACTATACAAGATACTCGGGTCACCAGATCTACGAAATATGCAGGGCACTAGCTAGTTCGATGGGATAACTAACCATTTGCAGTATATATCTGGACCCCAAAAGAACAGATAATTGGATATAGTCTTTCGAAATTCTCAAATACTAGATATGGATTCCAAAATCAAGTCGGAACACCCCAAATTATATATCTAACTTGTCCCCCTTCAGACTTTGATATTCATAAGGAATTACAATAGAACTTCAAACTTGGTTTTAATCAAAATCGTTTTATCGATACAATTTATTTAACTTTATATTGTAGTTAACCAATTTATTTCAATTTAAATTTTCAAATTTATCAGAGTTATAAACGAAAAGCTGATAGAAAAGCGATGAAGAGAATACGAAATAGAAACTTATCCATAAGGATTCGTAGGGCCACCATCACACCGAAACTTCTCCTTGCAGCTGCCACGAAGCAATCAAAGAATTTAGAAAGACGAATCAAAGGAGATTGATAAAGAAAGATATTTCCACTGTCTCAGGGTATTGACCATTTGTACTGGTATTTCCCTGCCCCCTATCTCGTCCTTTTCTTGCACTTATACTTACTATCAGTGGATAGTAAGAGAATTTACTGAGGCATACGAACGGATATCTTAGGGATATACTCATTATAGGGTATACTTCACCCTATCTCTAATGAGCTACTTAATGTGTTATACTCCTGAGCTAAAGTTTTAACCTTCAACTCTGATACCACTGTAACGACCCTGACTTGACCTTCGAAAATCGGCACTGAATACGACACTCGTATTCAAATGCAGCAGATCCAAACGTCGAATCTGGTTCGCCGAAGCTTATAACACATTAAGTACAACCAGTGGAAGAAAAGGACAACATATATCACACACAACATTGATATAATATCTGATACAATTGAATAATACAATGAAAATCAATATACATCAGAGATATGATACAAGGCAATAGCAGCGGAAAGAAAAGATAACACTAGCAGCGGAACGATATCTCCAATATGGTCTTCAAGAAAGAACTCTAGTATCGGTAATCTCCATCTCCAAGGCACCAGTCCAGAAATAGCTCGAACTCCTAAATCAATGATGCACAAAGATAAGCAAGTGTAGTCCTGATCCAAAGACTGAACTAGCTCTAGATAATCTACTAAACCTGACTATCTGAAAAACCCAACTCTAGACTTCCCGTGTGGGAAATATTGTGGGCACCCAGAGTTTAGGAAAGGAACAATAAACTCCAGGTCAGTCATGGGACTGTTGTGAGCAAACAAAAACTAGTTTTATCTTTAAAACGAACAACCAAAAGAATTTAAAATAAATCCGCAATGCTTTCTGGAAAATGAAACTACCATAGGGCCTCCCGCCACACACACAATGCAAACGCAGAATTGGAGGAGATTTCTCCTTATGATAGTCAAAAATGCTTGATACGCGAAAACCATTTGATATTATTTTTAGTGCAAAGTGGGAAACATTTCGAAATTATAATATTAATCCTAGCCAGCATACGACCAGTATCGTATGCCTACTATAGCTACCATCTAAACAGTGGGGAGCCACCATAAGTAGATGGCATGTAATACAATTAAAACCGTACATGGGCGTACTGGATGAATGTATTTCCAACAAATGGTCAGGCTAAGGAACTTCTTATTGCCACATAGGAATGCCTCTAGAGGGACGTCCCGAGAACCTACCAGGCTCTCTACTAACACAAGGCCGGTTACCCCCTTCCCAGGAAGTAAAACCTAAGATATGCCACCCCTGGTCCTTTTGGGACCTTTATCCGAGAGCCCTCTGCACCAACAACATCACACAGTAATAAATATACTACAGTGTCCACATGATTAAGTATATGGGCTCCATACCATGATACCACCCTTTTCCAGAAGGAATTATCATACCCTAGGGGAGCTACCCCTAAAACCTTGCCGCATCTTTCCTGTTTCGACCATTACCAGTTTGTGAGGCTCGATGAGGTCTCGTCCACAAAGCTATGCTTTTTTACAAAGCCACGCTTTGATCGACAAATGATCAGCAGCACTTCGTATGCCACATTACCAAATATGGAATGTATCATTAGTAACCATCAACTACATAACCTCTGAGCTCGTATGTCTCAGAGAAGAGTGTTAAGCTAAGAGAATAATTCTCCACCACCAAACAGAAATGTATTTGATAGAAAAAAGTTTTACATCTCAAAGTGTAATGTCAGACACACATCCATACAAGTTTGTCCCGGGTTCAAACAGAACCGAAGGCACTTCCGAAGAAGCCCTTGCAAATCCGAGTATTCACAATCCCGATCGGACTTCCCATCACTTAGGGAATCTCTATACCATAGCTACTCGGTGCAGAGACAATCGGTAGGTCATCCTATCGTTCTCGCAAATACCCGGTCTTCAAATGCTATCCATAACAACGTATCATTATTCGGAATGGGTTATATGACACAAGGTCCTCCCCAGGCTAAACCGAATAATGAGCGCAGTATTTAAAAACATATGGATATGGGATTTTAGTTAAGTCACAAATTTAAAGTTCAAAACTATTTCTTTCAAATGGTTTAACCCAATTACCATTTCAAATCTTTAACAAACAAATTTATTTCACCGAGTACTCCTAGTTCCACAAAGATCTATTTACTGATTTCAAACAATTTCCATTTTAATTGGATTAATTCATTTAATCTTTAAATCCAAGATTTTACTCATAGCTTTCAAAACCGTTTCCAAAGATTCATTCATAACTTGGAAAACCATGTCAATTCAAAATTGAAATTCATTTAATACAAATTGGAAATTCATTTCTTATATGAAAGCTTTTATCATTTGAAAACAAACAGTTTTCATTTTGGAAAAATTCGATTTCAATTATATAAGTTAAAGTTTTTCAAACTCGGGTTAAATTTAATTCCCAAAACAACACTTTTAAAATGGTTTAAATTCATGTAAACTTGTATAACCTTCTTGAAATCATAAATTCTCAACATAGAATTCAATTTCAAATTTTTATTTCAAATTTAAATCAAATTTCAAAATTAGATTAATTTATTCAAAAATAACTTTTATCTTTGAAATTCCTTTCCAAAAGCTTTTCACTCTAAATCCGATCCATTTCCAAACCATTGGATTCAAAATTAAATTTTAAAAATAATTTCAAAAATCTGCGACTTAACCAATTTCCACGTGCAATCCATATTTGTGTGTGTATGGTGTAGTCCAGTGGTTTTACACAATAGTGCACAACATCAATCATCACAGATATATCAATATCGATATTGATAAGCGGTATAACCCATAAAGCTTATCTTCGTTCACAGATTCATAGATAAAGTAAATTTAGCAATCACAAAGATTCATCAGTACGATTCGATGTGGGTTTTGGATAACCAACTGGAACCCGACTCTCTGTCGCATCGAAATTCAAATGCCGTTTGCGGGTAAAAAGGTTTTTCACATACATATAGGAACAAATCACAAATCACAGTTCATCACAAAGCTATCACAGTATTACAACAGAAATATCAATCCAGTACAGAATATTTGATGATGGTCAATCATCTTTGATTAAGGTGATTGTGATTAAAGTGAATTAACCGTATAATTATCTTTATTAGTTATTTTAAATAAATGTTTAATTTTACTTAATTATGAATTAATTTAATCTTAATTGGCTTAATTAATTAATTATTCTTTAACTTATTATTTTAATTTATTAATTCGTACTTGTTAAGTAAGTTAAATTACTTTTATTAATTGACTATTCTTTAATTGATTTATTTTTTTATTTATAAAATCATTATAAACATTAACTTTTTAAATTATCATTTCATCATTATAAATAAATTTGGTTTTAAGTTAACACTTGAATATTTGATTTACTTTTAAATTTTATTAAGTTAATTTTTTTATTTAAAACCACTTTTATTTAAAAGGAAATATACAATTTAAAATTCTTTGAACTTCATAAATTTTTAAATAATTGATTCAATACTATTTACCTGAAATTCCATTTACAATTATCATTAATCTATTCAGAAAAAATTATTTAACTTGTTTTCCAAAATTTAATTAAAACTGGGTTTCTTTGCTGTTTTCATGACTACCTGAGACTGCTTCGAGTTTTACCCCGAGCCAAACATCCCCCGCTTCGAGTTTTACCCCAAATTGACCCGTGTGACACTTTTTTCGAAAAATTGTTTAAGGTTTAAAAACAACACGATACAACGTCAAAATAACTCGAGTTCGTCTTCGAGTTTCAACCCCAAATCCCCACGTTGCTCTTCGAGCTAACTCCCTTCATCCCCAAATCATCACACTGACACCACAATCCCCCCACGTGCACGTGCACGCAAAATCGCCACCGTTGGTCGAAGCTGGGGCCACCAACGAGTCGACTACCATCCCCCAAGACACCACCAGTACCCAGAATTTGAAAAAGATTTGAAACCGAGAATCGAGACACTTCGACCCAAAACAGCCCATCAAGACCTCATCAGAAAACTATCTGGCACCGCCTCCCCAAACCGTTAGCAGCCATCAAATTTTGACCGAAGCTCCATACACGTGCTACGCCGCGATTGGCCCCGTTGCTACGCAGTCCGATCACCCTTAGATGGCGCAGCACCATCATTTCGATCATGAGCAGAAATGAGTTCTTAAACCCTAATTTAATCTCGAATTGAAAATTTAAGAATCTATAAATCCTACTCGTATTTTTCTTGTAATCTCGCACATTTAATATACCCCTGATGATGAACTCGAGACCCACCATCGTTTGAATCACCAGAATTGGTCAAATGTTCACTTTCTGTTCAACTTCCATTTCCCAGAGAAATGTTCAATGAAAATTTTAAATTTTTGTTTCTAAAATCATTATTTTTTAAGGAGATTCAAATGATATTACTGAAGATTTTTTTTTGTGATGTTCAAATTTTTATTTGGATGGCGACAATGTTTTGTATTTTCCAGGAAGAAAACTATATAAAATTTGCCTTAATTCATTACTGAAATACAATACAGGTTTAAACCATATTTTTAACTTGTTTTACATTCCTTTTTAGAAGTAAAGAGGAAGAGAGAGATTTAGATTTTTGATGTGGGTTACCTTGTAAACCAAAATTTAGTGGTAATTGTGTTTTCCATAGTTTCCAGTAAAAAGAAATTTTCAAAACTTGCTTTGATTTGTTACTGAAAAACATAGTACAAGTTTAAACAAAACTCCATCTTGTTTACTGAAACATAATGCATGACCAACCATAGTATGTCATTCAGATTCAATAAAGACAGAGGGAAAGAAGGAGTTTGACAGGCATTTATATCCTGAAGCTAAACAAGGAGTTACATTCTTGTACAATCAACATTCACACGCCAAAAACTCATTCATATACTCAAGATTCTTACATGCAAACCAAGTTTAAACTTTCCTAATCATTCAAGCATTCACACAGCAACCAATGATTAAAAGAAAACAGGGGTTTACTTACCTTATTTTCCAGAAGATAGGAATGTTTCCTGGCAGTTTTTAAAAGAGAATGAACCTTGTGACTTTTCCTTCTTTTCTTACTTTAAAACTTGGGGTTTTAGATCTGCAAATTATAGTTACAGATCTGTGATTATTCTAGTTATGTTCCTTCACTTATTTCATTAATAACAGTAGTTTTTATTTTACTTACAGTTGAATGTATATAACATAGAAGCTTTTTATTTTTCTTTCTGCAACTAGAAAACCAAAAGTAGATTAAAGCTTTGATCTTGATTCTTCCTGCAATAGATTGAATATTATTGTATTAAATTCCTTGTTGTATTTATTTACTTAATCATTAATAACAACAAATCTCAAATTGACTTACAACTTAAATTCCCTTTTATACTAAGAAAGAACAGATCTGCAGTTATGAAACCAGAAACCTAATTTATCCTTGAACTTGATTTTTCCTGCAATTAATTGAATGTTATTGTATTAAATCTTGCTCCATTACAGATTATAACCTCAAATTCAAATTTTAAAAGAAAAGATTCACTTGCCTTAAAATAATCTAGAAACCCTTACACTGCCAAAAACCTGAAACTTCCCTTTTAAGACAAATCTGCAGTTTTGATTTGAATTTGTTGTTAAAATATGACTTCAAAATCATAATTTTATTAACCATAAAATTTTAAAAACTTACCTGAGAGATGTAACATACCACAGCCTAAAGCTTTAAGATGATTCTCAGATTTTTTTCTTTCTTTTGAATTGAATTGAAGATAGGCAGTTTTCTTTTCTTTTTTTTTTGGATTTTTTCTTTCTTGCTTGAGTGTTGGAGTTAAGATTGCAAATTTTTTTTTGGTTACTAAACTTCAGAGATTTGGAGGTTTAAAATTTTGAATTTGGAAGATGAAAGGTTTTTCTGAAATTTTTTATTTGATTATTTCATTTAAGCAATGATGTCTTCATGCCATTTGTTAAAAGATATCATAAGATCTAGATTTTGTTAATTACTCTACTCTATCTCCCATGTGAATCTTTATTTACATTTGTGATCTTTTACAAGACAAAAGAATTTTATAAACTTTATTTTCATATACCCTTTATAAATAAATGTATTCCTTATTCATTTGTGTGTATATATATGTGCAACGTTAAAATAATTTAACTAATATTTACATTACATATATTACATCTTAATGATTTTAAATGCTACTTATTTTTAAAACATTTAATTTCAATTTCAAACATTAAATATAAACTTCCATGTCCAATTATATATTCACACTCACCTTGAATAAATTTAAATTAAATTTCAATATGTATTCAATTTTACTCATATATGTAATATACATATATGTAAGATTTTAAATTTAAATGACTTTTTAAAACATTCATTATTTCAGTGTTTTAAACTCAAAATAAATTTGGAATTTTATTCATATCTAATTTTTACTTATTTTATTTGTTTTAAGATTTTTTTCCAATTTATTTCTAAATTAAATTTCAAGGTTTAAAATATATCGTTTATTTTAATTGATAATTTTGGGATGTTACACCTTCCCAATAATAAGTCTACTTCATATCATCGTACATCTTATTACCACCAAGATGGATAATCAATCTCAAATGACAGCACTCTTATAACCCCTCATTCCTCAACTCATCGACATCAAAATCAAACAATCTCCTATCTTTATGGAGCCAACCATCTTGGCTTAGTCTGTACTGTCTTGTTTCTTCAGACTCTACTCCATCTTCGATCTTAGCAATGATCTCAGCAAATCTGGCATCATGCCTATGACTAGTACAGATCCGCTCAACTAGAGTAGGCACTATGGTTAAGCTTGCCGATATCTCTGGCTCTAGCTTGCATCTCGGTCGGAAATCATAACCAACAATATACTCTAATTGCGTCGACTTTAGGATCATAGCTCCCAAGCTGGCATGTATCTTACTCATTTCATCAGCAACTTCATTCCCTTTCCCTAGTGTATATGAAATATTAAAATCATATAAAGCTAGGACCTTTAAACACATTGCGAATGATGGTTAAGACCCTTCAATGAAAAGAGGTACTTCGGTGATTTATGGTTGGTGAATAGCTCTCTGCTAGAAGATAATGCCTCCAAATCTTCAGTGCAAACACAATCGTTTCTATTTCCAAATCATGGTCGGGTATTTATTCTCATGTGGCTTTAGTGGTCGATTAGCATATGCAACTACTTTTCCTCTCTACATCAATATCGTACCCAATCCGATACCACAAGTATTAATGTATACCGCCATCTCTTCATTTCCACCCAGATTGGTCAATACTGGTGCAGTCGTCAACTTTTCTTTTAGACTTGCAAATGCTTATACACATCTTAGATCCTACGTAAAAGTCTGATTCTTCATTGTCAACCGAGCAAATGATGCAACTACTTTAGAGAAGTCGTGGATAAATCGTTTATAATATCCAGCTTACCCTAAGAAACTTCTCACATTCGTAGGGTTTTTGGGTCTAGTCCAATCATGAACTGCTGTTGTGACTTTTGCAGGATCCACAGCAATGCCTTGCTTAGAAAAAACATGACCCAAGAATCGTAATTCCCTCCTCTAGAAGTGACATTTTGAAAACTTTGCTTTCAATTGGTGCTCTCTCAACACCTCAAGCACGATACTCAAATGCGTCTTGTGTTCCTCCTCTATCCGTGATTAGACGAGAATATCATCGAGGAGCTCAAGAAATTTTTTATTTAGCTGACCCCTTAAGACACAGTTCATGAGATCAATAAAATTTGGTGTTGTGGTGCAGAATCTATCAAAACCTCCTAATGTAATAGATCCTATCTCTGCCTCTAATGTTATAGGTCCTATCTCTGCCCCAACATGGACATCTTTGTTCTCTAACTTTACGAAGAATGTCGGTGATTATGTTCCTCATGTGTCTAACAACATAGAGATTGACGGAGTGTTAGTTCCTCCCGTTGAAGTGTTGCAAAAGGGGGTGGATTATTGGTCGGATTATTTGGTAGGATTCTTCTTGGATTCTAATCCAAACTATCAACTAGTTAAATGGCGTTGTAACCAGACTTAGAAGCCTTATGGTGGTCTTACTGTGCACTATGATAACTCTATGTACTAGCTTAAATTTGCTAGAAGTGATGAAAGTTAACGTATACTTGAGGCTAATCCAATCATTATTTAGGGGAAACCTTTCATTATTATGACTTAGAATCCTCCTGTGGGCCAAGCAAAGGCTCAGGTTTTATCTATTCTAGTTTGGACCCATTTCTCTTACATCCCTTGCATTCTATAACCCATGATCAGGCTAAACTGACTAGCTCGTACGGTTGGTAAAGTGATATGTTTTGATTCTAACATTATGGATAGGAAGAGATTGGTGCATGCTAAAGCGTTAATTGAAATCAAACCTATGAAACTGTTACCATTAATGATTAAAGTCAGAATTGCAGAAGGGGTAGAAGTTGAAATCATTGTTCGTTATAGTTGGAAACCGAATGTATGCTCCTCATATCAGTCATTTGGTCACCTCTTGGAGACTTGTACTATTTCTTATGTTGCTAGTCCTGTACTGCTTGAGGATCGGATGCGACTTTATTCATCCATTCTTAGGTGGGTACCGAAAGGTCTACTTAGCGATTGTATCCCTCCTCCTCCTGTTATTGATATTACTGATCCAATTGCTATTTCGATTGAGGCGCCTCCTCTTATTGATATTTTTGATCCGTCATCGGTTGTTGAGACACCTTCTAAGGCTATTTCATAGGATGCCCCAGAGCATGCGTTGACTCATCATGTTTTTGATATAAGGTACAACCCGGAAAGTGGTTCTTTCCATATGATGTGAGTAAGGATATGGGCGAGATCAGACGTCTCTTCTATCACATTGAGGGTGTGGGTCTTTCTCTTATTTCATTAGGGGATTTTGGTAAGGAGAATAGTATTTTGTTGCCGGATACTACTTAGGATAGGAAATTCTTCTACAATGAGACCTCAGCTCGATATACCTCTGACCTTACTCGTTAGTTCTCTAGTTTCATTCATGTTATTGGTCCCTTGGCGACTGATGATAGTTGTAGCTCTCGCTCTTCGAAGGCGGGATAGCCTTATTTTATCTTTTAATGTGGTTCTGGCATGTTGCTAGATTCCTATGCTACATTTTCATTTTTTAAGTAGTATGGCCACTATAAAACCATATGTTTTGTCCTATGCATGTACAGGGCATGTGTTCTTCTAATATAATAAGTGGCACGAACCACTATTAAGCTGGCTTGCTTTGATAAATAAAAGTATGATGGTGTGTTGGTTAGCCAAAACAGCATAACCAACCACTCATAAAAACTAGATGGCATAAGAAATGTTGTAATTGGCACACTCTCCTTCGTTGCTCGTGGTTGGTGAAATCCCATTGCGAGATCCAACTGAGAGAATACTCTACCACCATGAAGCCAAGCGAATAAGTCATTAACATGCGGGAGTGGATATTTTTCTTCCTTGTTACTTTATCCAGCTCATTGTAATCAATACACAATTTAAGGGAACCATCCAGCTTAATGGCGAATATTATGGGCGCTGCCCACTCAGAAATACTTCTATGAATGAACCCTCTTCATAATAGGTCATTCACATACACCTCGAGCTCCTGCTTCTCTCTATGTGCTATCCTTCTCAAAGGCATCACTATCGGCTTCGTATCTTTAAATAAACCAATACATAACTTGATCTCTCTATATGGCGAAAGTCCGGTTACTTCCTCAAATACGTCCAGATATTCTCTAACAATAAGCACAGATGACAACTCATCGTGTGGGATATTGAGCGAATATAGAAAGCTAACCATCACCTCATCGTCTGTCAGGTAGCCTAACAATACTGTTCGCCCACTATCTACCCCTACCATCACCAATTACTTCTCACAATCCACTATCACTTTGCATCTATGAAACTGGTCTATAACCAAAATACTACTGAACCCCGCAAAAATGAAAACTCAAAACAAAGCAATCATAATCAAAAGAACATCCATAACTTGATAAGACCAACCCACGACAAACCATACATAGGCTAGTGGAGCCTCCAATAGGGCTTGTCACAACCAAAGGTCAATCAACCATTTTTGGTTCTAATACCAGTCTATCTACCAAATTACTTGATATGAAGGAATGTGAAGCTTCGGTATCAGACAAAAGATATATGGGAACATCATGAATAGAAAGCATACCTTAAATAACGATGCACTTCCCCGTCTCTTTTACCGATGGAGCGCTCAATGAAGTTGGGACAACATTGATAGTATATGATTTCACCACCTAGTTTTTCTTAGGCAACTCAAGATAGCCATTCTTGATATGCCTAATCGTATTGCAATTGTAGCACTTTCCCCCTCAGCTTTGTAGTCTTTACTATAGTGACCCTTCTCTAAGCAGATGTAGCAAGTAGGCCCCAGCTTGACCTTCTTGTTTTGGCCATCTTTGTTCTAAAACTGCTACCTCTTGTTGTTGTTATTCCATTTCTTCTTGCCTTCCCCGCTCGATTGCGGCTTTAGTTTTCTTTAGGAACAATGGCTTTTGACTTCAGATATAGACTTTCATGCCTCAAGGCCTTCTTGATAATCATATTAAAAGTCCCATCAACATGGTGCATGAGTCGCTCTCCCAAGTAGTCATCCTAGCCAACGATAAATTTCTATTTTTCTTTATTGGAGTGTCAATGAAGGACATCACATATTTTGATAGAGCGTCGAACTCAGAAACATACCCGGAGATGGTCATATCCCCTTGCTTTAGATCTGTGAACTTACGGAACGGAACTTACCTATGAGCTACATGAATTCATTTTTCCTTATATCTAGCTTTGAATTGGTCCCAAATGAACCAATTCTTGGGAGTAACAGCACTCACTACATTCGCCAGTTCATGGCTTGCCCTTGAAGCTGTTAGGAAGCCAATCGCCTTTTATAGCTTCATTCAACTCTAAGTCATCAAAGATCCTTTGACAGGTATCAAGCTAATCTCGCACTTCCATCACCAATACCATTCCTTAGAAAGGTTTGCCACCTAAACCAACAAGGTCTTTTTCCAACCTAGTGAAATCGGCTCTAAGCGCGTATACTGAAGCAACACTATCAGTAGCAACATTCGAAGCGGCTACTTAAGCATTCTGCAACACATTCTACATCATGGTATAGAACATCGTCTACAGGTTGGGATTAGTAGCTCCCGAGCTAGCTCCTTCTTCGACTCTAGAGATGGAGTTCCTAGAAACATTCCTTGTTAAATGACTCATCATTCACTCTGTAATAAGGACGGTCAGTCTATCTATAGGAAATTCTACTTAAGCAGTACTCATATGTGTAGTGTGACTTTATACTATATATATACTACTATATAGTTTTGAAAACCAGAATATACAACTAATACGCACTCTGATATATATTTATGTACACGGTAAATCCAATCTAAGGCGAGAACTCCTACCTTATCTCTGTTGGACCATGGTATCCCTCAGGTTAAACTGCGCAATCTAAGCTCCGATACCAATTGTGATGACCACACTACACCATTGACACCCAAACGTATAACTTGTATACTGCTCTATAACGATGCCCGACTGATGTAGAACCATAGTCAAGGTTGTTAAGTAAATAAATTAGTCACATCACAGAACCTGTAGTATATCTCACAGTATATCAAATAATATATAATAGTAAACATCCCCAGGATAATTGATAGAGTTTTTACAACCGATAATAAACTTATAATAGATTATAGAACTAGTACGCTTCATGGTTATACACAGTGGAGCGATAAGCAATAACAGCTAAATATAGCAACACACAATAATAGCTAGACTTAGTATTACCTCCAGCTCATCACCTCTCCAGCTCCACGTTCTCACCAGACCTGATATTCCTAATCTACTCATTTAAGAGTACCGAAAATAATGAAAGTAATGCATAAAATATCGAGTCAAATAATAGTTTGGTGTGAGCAGTAGAAAAACTCAAATATTATAAAGTCGATATACTAGGACAAATGGTGTGGAAAATCATACCTGACATGTCCCAACATCTATAGAGTTAACACATAACATATAATATATGTTACTCTACATCGTACTCACTATCATGTGCTATACATCAAAGTCTAATGGGTGTCTAGATATCTACAATGATGATGTCTATGTCGCGTGACATCCCTAGGGTGACAAGAAATTAAAGCAAACACAACATATATCATTCATGATTTATCCTCACATTCACTCACTTAGTACGTTGGATATATGATACTCGTATGACCTCCCCGAATAGTCAAGGACAGCTCAACATTCTGGTTTCTTGGTACCCAAATCCATGCCACTCGATAGGCTAAAATCTAGACTGCATACCCTGTAATAGCAAGGTAAATGAATCAAAACATCTGTGATCTAGGGGTCCTCATATGCCCAATTGAGCATCCCCAATTACCCCTTCTTCATTAGTACATTAGAAACCTATGAAAATTAACGATCCTTTTATAGATGTCATCCGAACCAGAGCACATCCTGGAACTGTCCTAACAACAATTGTTTGAAGTCGTCGTGGTTTGGAATGATTCTCGACAATCATCAACGGTCATAAAATATCATCGTTTGTCCCGTCACCTTCCTCCAATAGTTCCCTCAATCCAACTCGTTGGCCTCTACTCGACCTTTCGAAGAACAACCATCCATCATCAAAGCCACCACTTCCTATTGTGGCCGAACTTTCCATAGTCTTCAAACATACTTAAACGATCGAATTGGATGAACAAACAATGAAGAAATATCCCAAGAATATGTGATAAATCTTAAGAAGGTAAGATAAAGGTAATACCAAAAATGAGCGAAAAAAGCTGACTTGAATTTTTCAACTTGGCACCCATGGGTCGGTACCGAGCTGACTCGGATTGGATATACAAACTTCCTAGGTCGAAATCAAAGCATGCAACGAAAGACGCAAAGCATAACTGCTGTGAAAATTCTCAGGTGAAGCATGAAGAAAATGGCAAATTTTCTTAGGTTGGACTCCAAGAAATCTTGTTTTTCCCCACAACCGATCCAAAGCCTACCCCGACCCAGCACTTCACCGATTCAAGACCTACCCTGATCCAACACTTCATCATTTCAAGTAGCGATGAACCAATGCCACTACCGACCAAGGCCCACCGAGCCAAGACTTCACCGATTCTAGGCCCACTGATCCAAGAATTAATCGATAAAGGCCCTTGGATTGGTGCCAATCTAACACTTGACATTTTTGTTGCTCTAAAGTATAACTCCAAGTGAACATGCAAGCGACCAAAAGCACTTCTCCATGTGACTTGAAGCAAACCTTCATATGACTCAAGTACGACTCGTAGCAAACTTCTATTGATCCAAGGCCTTTGAATGACCATCAATCCATCTTCAATTGACCATAACTTGAGCAAACAAACTCCAAACGACTTGAAACTTGAAACGTAGCTTTTGGGTGTCCTCCTTGACCTACCCCATGGATCAAAAGTCAGTTGGATGAATTGACCATCATGGATCATCATAGATTTGGGACGTGTTCCTAGAATTAAATCGCCATTCGATCGGCATTTTCAACCATACGAACGTCACACATTTAAGTAATCATTATATACAATATATCCTAACAAGCATACATCCATATACATTAATGTAGAAGAATATGGTAAATCATAAGAACAAGGGAGATCCATAGGAACATAATTTCATAAATCTTTTTCAAATAATTTGAAATTAATATATGTGATTTGTAAAGGTTTAAAACACGTTTTAGGATCCAAATATCATTTTAAAACATCATTTTTAAGGTATATACTAAAAAATTAGTAAGCGAGGGGTCCTAATCACCGACCTAAAATCAAAGCAATTCAAAA
Organism: Allium cepa; assembly: GCA_030765085.1. Classification (NCBI taxonomy): domain Eukaryota; kingdom Viridiplantae; phylum Streptophyta; class Magnoliopsida; order Asparagales; family Amaryllidaceae; genus Allium; species Allium cepa. The sequence goes on from CM060942.1 coordinate 624,777,249, forward strand.
GTGCACAAATCTCATGATGAAAAGCAACTTCAAGTAATCTCCAACAATAAATCTTCAAATCAAAATGTTCGCTAGTCTCTTCTTAATGACAAAATTTGACTAATTAAAGTAGGATTTAGGGTAATTTTATGGCTTAGAAGTGGTTAATGTGGGGTTTTCTTCATGTTTTGGGAAGTGTGTAATGATAAAGAAAAGTCCCATCAGCCCCATCATGATGCTAATCCGAAAATGGGTTTTGGTCGTAGCCATTAAGTCATTAATTACCCATTCAGTTGTTTGAAATCAAGTGAAACTTCAAATAGCCATAATTTCTAAATGTTAAGTCTGCTTTTCCCAATATGATCACTCTACGGAAAAGGAAAGCATCATCCCAATCAAATGGCAATGATTTCAGACCCTAATTTGGCTCCTACCAAAAGTTATAAGCCATACAAGATTTTTATGATCAAAATCATTTGATAAAATTTCAAATGATGGAAAACGTCTCTAGTAGTCATTTTTCAAAGTTATAGAATCATAGACCCTAAATAAAAATAATATTAATATTTTACAATCCTTCGATATGTAAAATACAAGTCTTATTATAGCTATCGAGTGTTAATCGTTACTTTAGAGCTATAGAGGGTCAGTACGCTAAAGTTATTGAGTGTCGATCAAGGGTTTAACATTTATAAGGTATCGAATGCTTATCTCCGACGCTATCAAATGTCAGGGGTTTAAGCAATCGAGTGCTTGGTCTTTGGGTTATCAAATGTTAACATGACAAATCCATAATTAAATGGAAAATTACATTTTATTCTTAAAAAGTAGGATCTTTTGACCTAACATGTAAAGATGTAATTTATTTACTAGTTGCTTTTGTTTTATGATATCATTTTCTGACTGTAGCCGAGAATTAAGCTCCATTTATTAATCATTTAATTACATTGTGAATTAAGGTATATTTTCCTTTTATCAGTTGATTCATATAAACTCGAAAATTAATAGGAAAATTTACATAAATTCATTAAAATTCTAAAGCGTTATCATCAATCTTTGGTAAAAATTTAGGGGCAAAATAATAAAGTTAAATATTTTTAAATATTAATTTACATCCGTAATAAGCCATTTTCCACGTAGAAAATTCGTAATTGATCATTTACACATCCAAAAATCACGAAGTTAACATCCCACCTTTATTTTATCATTAGAGACACCATAGAAAATTTTTGTAGCATGTGGATATGATTGAATCATGTTTTAACCCAAAGCGTAACTAAATCTTAATAATTTAATTCATAAAACACAAACAAAGTCATTTAACATCGCCAAATCAAACTTATCGAGATTCGGTACATCTAAACAATGTAAACTCCAAGTACAAATGGGTTTGGAAGGTTTCTAGGGAAAATTTTACTCGTCTTAGTTTATAAAAGCTTGGAAGTCTTTATTTAAATCTTCATCTTCCCTTTAGAATTGAAAGCTTTGCCTTTTATTTTGATTTCCTACTTCCTTTCCTTTAGAATGTGGTCGGCCATGGTTTACATACGAGGTTTTGTTTTGTTTAAAAATAAAATGAATGTAAAGAATGCGGCGAGTATGATGAGGGGTATTTTCCTCTTATTTGTTCTCATTAATCTATTTCCCTTTGTACATAATTCATTTTCATTCAAAAATTCAAATTTATACATTCTCATTAATTTGGCCGGCTTTAATTACTCTATTTACCTTTAGTCTATTTAATTAACTTTTTAAAGTTTCTTACACTTAATCAATCGGTTTTCTCTTAGGAAATTCTTGAAACTAAATTAATTGAACTACCTTTTCGTTACTCCTTTTTTTAGTTATACTCAGGAGAAGCCGGCGTGGACCGCTGAACTTCCAAGGGGGAATTAAGTCGCATTGTTCACTTCAACTCATTAACTTATGAGACGGACCAGTCTTTTTTGAATTATTTCTACTTATTAATAATTTAATTTTTCATATTATGACCCTCCGAAATATGGGGTGTTACAAACATATAATAATAAAATTAATTACTATACTTGACATAGATCTCCCTCAAGATCGAAGCACTCCAAATCCTGTGTTATTTATCTTTCTTAGACTTTTAGCTCCTCCTCATCTTACATTTCTTAAACACTCTATTTGCGGATTATCTATGCTAATACCTACTTCTAATCACATTTTAGAGTTTGGTTGGATATCTAGTCAATAACACCATTTAATAGAAGCAGTGAGAACTGGGCCCTTGAGATTTAACTCGTTCAAAACGATAAATTTTTAAATTATATAAACCCCTCATTCTCTTCTTCCTCCACCATCCTAATACCGAAATTTCCAACCATTTTTCCAATACCTTTCAAGCTCTAATTGAGGCAAATTCTTTTTAACAGATGTTTAACAGACACCTATTTTTTGCGATTTTTCTTGAATTTCAGAATATCGACTGCCTCCTTTGGACCTTCCATTAGAAACATCATCAATTGAAATGCTAAACGAACTTTGATGGTCATTGCGTGTGTTAGTCGAGTTGGCAACTCGTACGATGATGTTGCGCTTGATTTCAATCAAAGCTTAGACAAAATTTCATGGGCAATCATATGAAAAACAAATGAGATAATATGAAGCGGTCTTGGTCCCTGCAGAATCTGCAAACACCTTAGGGTGTCTAGGTGGTAGAACAAGATTGCATTTAAGGAGATGATGAATGGTTGCAGATAGCCGTTACATGATACTGCCTTTTCAAAGACCATGCCCTCAATTCAGATAGTTGGATGAGATGTTAAACGGTGTAATAAAAAAAGGCATGTGTGTTTACAATATTTCACAACCTCCGGCCCACTTCGACACCCGGTTTTACTTGGATATTCTTAATGGGATAGCGAATAACTTGCTTTCTAGTCCCACCTTCTAATGGGATAACAAATAACTACTCCTCATCGGGCATTTGATGTCAGTTCATTGTCTCGGACAAGGCAAGTAAGACCCCATACTCTGAGAGACGATGATTCAAATTTCGATATGTTCAAACAAACTCATGAACATTGTGTCAGACTCGATCGCCACTCGACAATTATGAGCAGTTGGAGCTCGCTATTATATTTACAAAAAAGCCTACTAATTGTAACCTGGCTAGTTCTATGTTGCACAGTGGTAATGAACTTAGACTTATGTTAAACTGGAAGGTCCAACTATTTAGAGCAATGTGTATTGTTTAAACTCGAATGTATCTTTTTTAACGAAATGCACCACAATTATTTCCATAGTGTTTTGTTTTGTTTGTAATTTATTTACTTATTTTGCATTTTATACATAATTTATACTTTACTATTCGTTGTTAAATTTTATTCAGAAATACCTATAGCTATTTAAATAAATAAATATACAAATTCATATATACAATCATTTCTTTTTTGTTGTCCAGTTCACAAAGCGTATTCTTTTTTCGTCGAATTTCCTTGTTCGTGCTCATTTCTTTCCAATCACCCTTTCCCTTAATAAAAGAAAAACAGGCTCTAATTTGAAAATAAATTCCTATGTGTTGCGCTTTTCGTCATGCCCAATATAAGATTCGAATGATTATTGTTGACATATTGGTTAAAATTTCCATACACAAACATGGACTTAAATGAATTTGCATCGTAAGCCTCTGACGGGAGAAAATCACCTGGTCTCATTTCTCTCTGTCCTGATGAGTCCGTCAATAAAAAACCTCATTTTTTTGGAAACTTTGCGAAATCCTCAAAAGAAAAAAGAACTTTCATACAAATATCTTGATGTTTTTATTGATTTGACACACTAGCACAGGGAGAATGGTACGAGGTGATCTCCTCTCGTCTCTAGTGTGCTTCAAATACACAACCTATGTTTCAGTTAAATCATTGATGCGACAACTAACAAATATGGAGCAGTGCTTTATGGACTCACTGCCAAAAATCATTAGACCAACTATAATAATTCTTTGTATTATAAGCTTATATCTTGTGATATATAAAACAAACTGATCCTGACTTCAAACTGTAGGTTGCAATCGTCAGTCACCATGTGCTTCCATTCCCACTTTCAGAGCAAATATTATTACATAAATAAAACACATCATTCCAGAATCAAATTATAAATATTATCGTCCTCAACCAGCCTTTTGCATGCAAAATAAGTGATGTCTTTCGAACTGAATTTGGTGGCTATATTCCTATCCACTGCTGACTTTTGATTTACCTTACAGTCACACCAAAACCACTTTTCTGCTTTTCCCTTTCCTTTTTAGTATAATATAAAAGTAGCATGCATATAAAACTTCTATAAAATCACACCTAAAGCAATCGAGTAATTGACTGTTTTTATATTTAATAATAAATAAATTAGTAAAATGGAACCCAAAAACATCAATATTTTTTATTTTCAAACAATTCCAAAAAAAAATCACAAGGAAAGTTTTAGTTTTGGTCATACAAAACCTTGTATATTAAACTAGTATATTTAAACTTGTATAATTTTAATAATCGGTAATATATTAAACTCTATGTTTACACAAAAAAACGTTGGTGATTCGTATGGATTCTCTGTTGCCTAACTTGCATATTGGTGTGGCTATTAGGACGTAAAATGTAAAATAAAATCTAAAGGCAACACGTATTAGCCATTTGGATCTCCATGAGTCTACATGCCAAATTGAATTCAAGGAGAATCCAAAGGATATTGTTTCAGTTTTGTTGTGTCATTTATCGTCAACTTGTGTCCTAAGTGAGAAAAAAAGAAGAAAATATGTTATAATGAGGACTCATATGCAATTTTCTTAAGCTCTGAAATCTCACTAATGACTACTCATTAATAGAATAGTCAATGGATACGCAAAAAAATCTAAAATCCGTCGACATCCGTATTTGAAAAAGAGATTAACATCCAATCCGAAAAAATGGATGCGGATGTAGATGTAAAGACATCCACATCCAAAAATTATCCATCTGGTATTTTTTAAGGTTATAGTTTAAATTATTTGTATTTTATACAATAAAAGAATTTTTTTTATTAAGTTAGAAATTTATAGCATACGCACTAAATGAGTATTAACTACACAGAATTACTTATTATTATCATATTTCTTTATTTTTGACAATTTAATAACCAATGAGATTGAAAAGAGTTTATGTTAAACTAATAAACTTTATTTATGTTTTTTGATTTATTGATTGTTAGCGAATATGATAATTATTCAGTATTCATCTGTATTCGTGAATGCAGATGTTGGATATTCGAAAATGATTTTATATGCAGATATGAACATGGATTTATCCATATCCGAAAGTATCTGCCGTAAGACTGATGATTAGTACTGTAACATTGGATGTAGAAGTTGGCTCAGAACCAAACCAATGTAAAAACAATTGATGTCAAAGCTATTACGGTACTTTTTATGTTTTTCTTTCGATTTTACCTTGTAATTTCTTGGCATCACACACAAAGATGTGTTAGATAAAACCGTTGAACAAGAGTTAGTGTAATAAAAAATAAATAAAAAGGCGCTAGCACTATTCAACTAGATCGATGCAACCGCCGATAATACTTTTCCCTTCTGGGGAAATGATTTTGAACTTGTATAGCCTTTTATTGAAAGTATTAAACCAACGTTAGCTTCTTTGCAAATTGGATTTCAAAATGAAGTGGAATAATTTCAAAAAGAGGAAATTAGAGAAAAGAACAAACTTTGATAAAAACCAGTGCGTAACACGTGCGTTGCACATGGTAATGTTGTTAAAAAATAATATTTTTATTTTAATTATCGCTAAAAGTATATTTTATGATGCAATACATGATAAATTTATTGTGATATATTAATTATAAACTAAAATGACTTGCAACGTTCAAATATAAAGTTGAACGTTCAATACTCGCTAATTACATATCTCTGTAAAATTAATATTCTAAATAAAGAAAACTATAAATTAAAATTGTTAATACTATATATGTTAATAATTTATTTTGTGTGACATATATATATATTATGTATGAATGAATAAGTAACTTCACCATTTTATTAATATGATTGTTGTACAATATTGAATTGTCATCTTTTTAAAGGATTTATAAATTGATTAATGTACATTAAATAATTAAATTTATTTGAATAATTTGAATTAATGATCAACGTAACTAATTAAATACAAGAAGATAAATGTAAAAAAAGTTAAAGAAAATTGAGAAGAGCTTCGTACAAAATTTTGATTGAAGAAAACATAGATCTTAATTAGCTTATCTACATGTGAACTTTTGTTTTTGAATTAGGCATGTAAACTTTTATTCATTATTAAGTTTTCACTTTTAAGCAACCTTATTTTTGAGAAAAATTAGACCGAAGGACAATGCTATTTCGAACTAGCATTATATTCAGTTTTTACACTAAACAAAATGCTAGTTCTAACTAGCATTTTATTTAGTTTTTACACTATACAAAATGCTAGTTCTGTCTTTCAGCCTAATTACTTTCAAAATTTGTCCTTCAGCATAAAAATGAAACTTGTTGCCTTTCAGTCTAATTTTTTTTTTAAAGTGTGTTCTTATGCATATTTTTAACTCTCAAAAATATAAGATCTTAAAAAATGTACCAAATCTGTAACATATGTGAATTAGTAAAAGTCCGATTGGAATATAGAGGTGTGTTGCTACTTCCTACTAACTCAATTGAAGTCCATCTGTGGCTGGACCGCCTTGCAAGTTGCAACCAACCCACCATTTTTTATTTTCTGGCCCACATAACCTATTTCAAAAGCCCAGGTGCTCCATCTGTTTCTCCAATTCCGTACTCTGAAGCAAGGGTGTTGTCTCGAGCCCACATAATCTGCACTTCTATGAAGTTATGAGCCCGCATGCCCAAATGTTAATGCATTACATGCAGAACGTTTAAAATGCAGGCAATTTGTTAATAATAAATAAAATATACAGGTAAATAGGCACAAGGAAGAAGTTGAAAAAAAATTTAGTCTTAAGGACAACAAGTTTGCTTTTTAGTCTGAAGTACACTTTTTAGTGTAAACTGAAAATGATAGTTACAACTATCATTCCGTGATTTACACTAAAAAGTGTCATTCAGCCTAAAAAACAAAACTTTTGTCTCTGAAACTAAATTTAACTTTTTCCTTGAGGCTAAAATCCCCTAAAATATACGCAAGGAATATTAATGGAATATATATGCTTTGCATCCATTATATTATGCTTTGCATCCATTATATTCGATGTTTTAAATTTTACATGTTTACTTTTATAGTTTATTCCTGTGTCCGTGCTCCTTTTTTTGTGAACGGTAAAGGCCTGTTTCCTTCACCAATTTATTTTTTTATTTCCCATTTTATACCAAGCTTAATTACGATTTGAATTGGGCGAATATGAATAGTTGAATTCTTTGGTATTCAAGTTTGATGAAATTAGAATAAACTTGTGTACACGGGTTTCATCACATAATTTATTTATTTAATAACGATTTTAAGGATTTGTTGTTACATGAAGGTCAAATCACATGTTCATCGGTGCCGGCCCAAACTAAACTGTTGCCCTAATCGAGTTCAAAAAAAATACATCTAAAAACTAGTTAATGTGACAGAAACTGAAACATGGTGTCTTGTCATATTAAATATGAACAAATCACTTGAGATACAACATCTTTATTATTTAAATTGTGCTTTACTATTATATAATTTTATTTTTTTAGAAAACCAACATTGCCACCACCTTCGTCGTTGCCCCCTTGCCGTCGGTTGCCCTACGCGACTACCTTGGCTGTCTACCCCTAGGGTCGGGCCCAGTGTTCATAAAATGTAGTTTTTCTCTAATTATCTTTTTCATAGAGGCTGCTAACAAGCATTTGACAATAGATCTATTTAAGTAATATAGAATGCAAAATGTATAACTAATATTTTTGGACCTGACTATATATAACAAATGTTAACATCAACTTTCTATTATTCTTAACTTTGTAGACATTACATTACTAATTTTCAAGTCTAAGTTACATAATTTTAATATGGATTTCTCTTTTGTTTAACATATAAATTTGAACGTGTACATGGTTCGCTACCGTACTAGCATTTTAAATCTTGAATGATGAAATTGTGCTTTCGGTGAAATAATGTTCCGAATTTAGTTCAAAAAACAAAATTCCAACATTTGTATCATTACACATTTTGACATACACAATATTAACTAAATTAGAAAAATATCACAGTAGCTTGGAAACACCATAATTTCTTACCTATGTAACGTAATATGACATGAAAATAATAAGTAAAATTTCATCAAAGATAACAATTACATTACATAAAACATTGTAAGGAAACACAATTAATGAAACGAACTATTAAAAAAAGATTATTATGTTGGAATCAGTTACTATAGTTAGCTATATTAACATAGTATTTTATAAAATAAGAACCTACAATGCACAGAAGCAAAAATATTGACATAAAAGTAGGATGGTTGCGTAGTAAAAAAAATGATTCTATAAAACGCAAGAAATAGGCAAAATTGACTTGTTTTATTGCTAAAATTTATAGAAACTATGGTTTACTTAAAGATAAATTATACATTTTTTCTCAAATATCATAGATAAAACTTGCATTTGAATTATGTGCACTAAATTCCTTCGTTATTTTTCTTAACTTTCTTTGCTCCTTCATCAAACCAATATCACTTAATACATATCTCAACATTCAAACATTTTTTATTTATTTAATTTCGATTTATTGTTCAAATAATTTCTCATTTCACCTTATCTTTTTGTTTTTTGTTTTTTTAGGCTGTAAACATTAACCATTTTCATTAGAAATTGACATGAATATTTTGGAGTATCAAAATATCAAAACGATATGGTATTTATAATCAAATCAAATTGTTATCATGTAAAGTAGAAAAAAATAATGATGTTCCATAATGTAAGGAATATATAATGTTACCTTTCAAGCATTAACAAATATGTAGAACATAATAGTGCCTATAACCCACAAAAATTCATCACTCACTTAGATCAGTTGGCTGCTAAAGGAATGAAAAGCAGTAAAGAAATATTTATTAAAGTTATTGAACGATACATCACAATTTCCCTCATGGATCTAAAACTTAAAATGCTTTTGAAATTTTTTGTATAAAAGGAATTACATAAAGCGAAATGATTGATTAAAAATTAATTCACTAATCTATTATCATTAAAAAAAATTATTATGTATATGATTCTTTAATTAAATTAAATTTCAATTAAAGATAATCAATGTCAACAAATTCTCTTATTTATTTAAGTTCAAATCAATTTGAGCAAACAACAATAAATTCTTTTTATCGGTTACATGGTAGTATTATTTGATATGATCTTTCATATTTGAAATTGGTTAACTAATAAATATTATCAATACTGTGTAAGCATATTCGTTGTACGTGCGTGAATACACATGCGCAAAAAATTATTTTCTTGTATATATCATAAGACATATATGTGCATATACGGTACCAAAACAAAAATATTAAAAGAAAAATGAAAGAACATTTCATAGGCATATTATATACAACCAACCATGTTTAGTATTCAACTGGTTAAGAAAGTAGTTCTACTAAGATTCATATTTATGTTCAATTTTGTAACATAAAATTGGAAGTGGTCGCTCTGCTACAATGTTAACTAAATTAGCATATTAAACATGTTACGTAAATTGTGTATATTCTCTAACAAAATATATACAAATTAAATTTTGAGCTAAGCATTTATCAGATAGTTTAAAGTAGTTTTAAAATAGGAAGTGTCATTAATTCGACATTGGTGCATTTTAGGAAAGAAGCATCTATGGCACTAGAACACTGTTAGTTTGTGAATGACTAATAAAACGGTAACAATTAAAGTGTTAAAGAATATCACACTACCTACATGATCCCAGTAAATTAATATGTGAGGAAATACCATGTGAGAATGAATTTGTAGTTAGTTCCATATAGAACTAAGAGTATAATTGAATTATGTTAAAGATATTTAATAACTCAAAATAATGTAGAATAGTTTACTATATGAGTACTTGAATCCAAATTAAGTTAGAGCTAAGTTAGCAATAATAGGTTGTTAGATTTCCGTGATGTAGTATTTCCAAATCAAAGTAGATTTTGTAGATATTGTGAGTCAATGTGGAATGAAATACTTGTTTCCACGGTAATATTGGATATTGTTTGGAGCTTAGTCCAAGTTATGTACGGGTAGTTGGATGAAGCTCCTCATCTCCTATATGTGGCGTATGTATGAGTTGCCACATAGATTTTTGTGTTTTAGTTAGTCTTTTTTATGTCTTTCTCTTTTTTTCACCGTGTGGTATATTAAACGTGTTGTTGTTGCTTAAACTATGCAGGTACCTTGTCTTCAAAACTATTCACTGCACTGAAGCAAAAGAAAGATGCAAAAAAGACCCATGGACGGTCTGATTGTGATAAACGACCCGAACAAGAGGCCAAAAAGTCAACCCTACCTCTTCTTTTGAAGTTATTCCTCCTGCTCCAGTTCAGATGTCTCCTATTAGTACACTTCCTCCTCCTTCCCGCTTCCTACTTATGTCGGGAAAGGGCACTATTACTTACTTGATCAAACAGATGAGGCACCTTCTCATCGATGACATGACTACCTTGCCTCTACTTTGATGGCGTCTCCCCCTTCGCCTACCGAGGACCTTTTTTCTAGGTTTCATCATGGTATTTTTCAAGTAAGTTTGTTGGTTATTCATTGTTTAACTTAATTTAGTGTAAATTTAGAAGTATTTATTATGCTTTATTATGCCATTGTACTAAGGGTATGGCTTCCGTGATGGAGTTGCATAAACGACTCTTGGATCTAGAAACAGCTTCGGTTAGGGACCAAGTGAAGATTACCTGATTGAAATTGGACATTAAGGCAGGGGCGTAGAGGGAGAGGGATGCTAAAAGAAGATTAGAGAGGATCACTGAACAACTTGATGGTGTTAATGAAAAACTTAAAGAAGCGAGCAACTGGCAATCAAGGCTAGGAAGAAGTTGGAAGGCGAATGGAGAAGGGAGTTTAAGAAGAAACGTATTAGGACCGAGAGAAATATTGATACCACCACTTTCAATGTTTTGTATAAGATTTATGTTCTGGTGAAGAAGAAGTTTTTCTCAGATCGGCTCGACGTGGTGGATGCGGAGGTTAATTTGGATTTTCTTGCTGACCCCATAGTTATAACGGATGTTTTGGATTACCGCAGCAGGAAGCGGTCCCGAGAGCATAACGGGATTTCTAATTCCCCTTTTGAGGTAATTCAGGAGGAGGTAGTGCTTGATGATTCTGGTGCAGAGCAGAACCCAACAAATGCAGTAGCACAACCTGGACTCAACTTGCAGGGTTCTTCAGATGATGCAACAATAAATGTTTGACTATTCTTGTTATCTTTTTTTGTATTGTTTTGACTTGGTTATATCGTTTTATGTCTTGTATTTGTTCATGGTGGTTTTATAAGATGTTGCTTGTTTGTCTTACCTTATTTTGTCTTATTTTATCATGCGCGGTTGTGTATTTTGAACTTGTGTTATCCTACCTATTCCTTTTAGGTAAGAGAAGTAGGCATTGAGAAAACTTTATGGTTGAAGTTTGTGAGAGAGATGACTTAGTTTAACACTTAAGGAAGTGTGTAAATTGTCTTGAAAAGCAAGCTATGGAGAGGTTGTTAATGAAGATTGACCTTGTACATAGAAGGGGAAATGAGCTTGAGAAATCAGTGGTACAATTAAATAGAGAGTCTTAAGGGCTTCTTTTTAGGGTCACCCAGGTCATTCATGAGAGAGATGTGCTTTTTGACTTCGTACTGCACATACGGGGTTCTTCACTAAAAAATGTGCCCCATCCTTTAGGACATCCCCATCTGTTGTAGTTTAAAAATAGATTCAGTTGTTAGCAAGTTTAGCATTTGTTTTTATGTATCATTGACCCTTACTTGAAAAAGACATTTTCCTTATTGAATATATTATTGTCACTTGTTTAGTTTGACCATTCATTGGCTCATATATATTTATTCTAGATTGCGCTCACTTCTCAAACCGAGGCTATTTAAATTGACTTTCCTGAAAGTAGCCGTCCTTCGCACGTCCTTCATACTCCTCATTTTGAAGAAGCAGCTTCCTTATTTATTATTGAAAAAAATGAAACCTAGATCAAAGACCTTGAAGCTACTACCGAAAATCTTATCAGGTAATAAGAATTTAATGCTGATGACGCTCGAAGGGAATTACGCATTCGGTATGATGAACATGCGTCAGAGTTGGAAGAATCTAAACAAGCTATTCTTTGGCAGCATGCCTGCATCACTAAGCAACATGCGAAGATAAATGAATTGGAAGAGAAACTCAGGTCTGATCTAGCTTACATTACTGAATTGGAGGGATTGCTAAAAGATGCGGAGAGTTGTAACAGGGTTATTTACATGGACGAAGTCAAAGAACTTAAAAAAGAAAATGATAAACTGCCTCAGTAGGTCACTATCCAACTATCCAAGGAAGACAACCCCAAAGCACCCCATTCTTAAGCGGCCCCTACCCCTCCTTCGAGTATGGATGAGGATGAGGCTTCTAAATGGAAGAGGCAATGCGCGATGTATTATCAGAATAAATTTGAGGAACTGAAAATTGTTTACGAAACACAACTGAAAAACTTAACTAGTGGAGTGAAGGTTGAGAAGTGTTCCTCCGCTTATAATTTGTTTGGCCCTTTTTCAAAGAAAACTAAGAAGATGAAAACATAGATTTTGGATGATTTTTACCATATGCACCGTACTGCTATTGAGCCGATTAATTGTCTCAAGGAGCAGATACTGTGCTGAAGTTCTTCTGCATTGACTTTGGCTATGTCTTTCTCCCATCCAACTTCACTTACTTATGTGCAATGTGACGCCCCACCTCTATGCTCACAATAACAAAGAGTATTAAAGGAAATACTGTCTGTTATCACAAAGAATAAGGATGGATAGGAGAGGCCATCCGTAATTAGGCCTTACACTAGTATTGGTTATTTCGATAGGAGTGGTATATATTTTTATTTTTCATCTCTTATTTATTTACTCCCATCGACATACCCAATTCCAGTATAAAACGAACTACGATGGTTCATAATAGTTTAGGACAATAAATATAATAATAACACAGATAATATAAATGCGGAACACAGATAAAACAAAAAGTCTCATATATATAATAACCGATGTCAGTTACAATACATGTGATACAGTACATATGATACAACTACAACCGTCGACTCAGGAAGTTATATACACAAGTACATTATCGTGATTAATATACATGAATACATAACAACCTATATAAATATACTGACTACTAAAAATGACAGCAACTACTCCAAAAGATAAGAAAAGTCTTCATTGCTCTAGCAGCAATCCAAAGCAGGATATCTACAATCTGTAATAACTCGGTCTGACCCGAGTATTAAATTCAAAAGAAAATAATACACGGGTCAGTCTAATTCAAACACAGTTATTAGTGCACATAAGCAATAATAATTAAGTAACAAATGGACTACAGTCACAATAAGTCTCGTCTATCCAATCCTTAAATAAAGAAATCGGATAACGATAAATATAACACATAACAGTGTTAAACAACAAATCAGCAAATCTAAATTATCAACGAAGCTAAATTAAAAAGATTGTCAATGCAGATAATTCAGCAAACAACAGAATTTCCTAAACGGCAATTAACAAAAATTCAATTATTAAATAAATAATTAGAAACTCATAACCTAATTATCAAAAAGATAATTAAAAATCAACAAAACCATCAAATTAAACCAAATCAGAATACAACACAAAATATTGAAATATCAATTAAAATGTTAAATCGGGTAGGGCTGCAGTACACGCACGCGTGCACTGCCTCGCCACTACAGCATATGGAATACGCAAAAGATCAATAATTCAAAACAAAATAGGATATCGATAAAAACAATACCGTGTGGATGCAGTTCACGCTTGCGTGCACTGCCTTGCCACTACAGTGATGATGTAAACAAAAGCTTAATACCGTGTGGCTGCAGTTCACGCTTGCGTGCACTGCCTTGCCACTACAGTGATGATGTACACAAACGGGCACAAGGTCAAACCCGAGCGTTTAAGCTGGATTCAACTCAAGTGTAATTCAAAAAACAAGCAAAATGCAAAGGTCAAGTCAGAGACTCAACACAAATATGAATGTACTGCCTTTCAAACACAATCCAACAGGGGTAAACTGCAAACAAATGCAACTGCGTCGATGTATACACATGTATATACATCTGTATACATATAAGTAGTAACCAAGAAACAATTGCATAATGAAACTGCGGTTGAAACAAGCAAATAACCACAAAAGACTAAACAGTCAAGCAACGACAATGCAGGTGCCGAACTCAACTGGACAGCACAAGTATATCAATGGTTTGATGTCCAGAGGCAATGCAAACCTAACATAGCAGTATGGACAGTGAAATAAAGACTGCATGAAAATAACTCAAGCCTAGTAACATGTTACTGCAACTATAGATTCAAATTGAAGACAAAATGAAATTCAAGTCTAATACCAAAAACTATAACACAGACATACATGTCTGCATTCTCAAGTGCAGTCTCACATGAAAGAAGTCAACTTATATGAACAATGCATGCTACATGAAGCTACACATGAAACTTATAATGCAACTGATCAGAGATGGAAGTTAGGAGCATGTGCCCCAAAGGCAATGGTACAACATGGAATGAAATCTGTGTGCCCAAAAGGTCGGAGGCAAATGCAAACTACAGGTCTAACTCGAGTACAAATGGAGACGCAAACAAACTGCACCAAAGAGCAACGATCAGTTCAAGTGACAATGCCAATTTGAACAAGTGTACATGCATCAGAATGTACATGACATGAAGACAACAAGTACCACAGTAAAATGAAGTGAAAGGCTGTCTCAAGCAACATCAACATACAGGTTCGAACAGGGGAAAGAAATGCCAAAGTCGAACGAAATTACTTCGTCAAAATCAAGTCAAAGCAGAAGCCAATACTGTCACAAGCCGAAGTCAACAGAATATACAAAGTCAACTGCAGTGCGAATCAGTGAACACTACAGGCATGTAGGAGACTAAAGTATGCAAATCAAGTATCATACTATTGTAAGAAATAGTTGTGGATACAAATGAATCACAATTCAAAGCAACAGGGACAAGCAAGCACGACCGAGATGAACCATTTCAGTGTAAAATCATGTTAAGGGCCGAAGATACCACAAAGTCAGGGAATCACATATACTAATCGAGTGACCAAAGTCAATATGAAGCAAGCCATGGTGGTTACAAAACCAACATAACCGCAGTTCATCAGAGAAAGCAAGGCCGAAGCCAACAAAACAAATGAACATCAAGGTACAAGTTTTTAATAAAGTCAAGACTGAATAACATGAAGCAACAGTGAATCATAACCCAAAACAAACTATCAATGACCAGAGTGATAAAAATCACATTTTTAATGTAATCAAAATAACAGGTTTTGACAACATCAGTGAAGTCAAAAACAACCGAAAATCCAAATCAGCAGTTAATGGCTGAATTTAAGAAGAAATCACTAGAGATAAAACCACATAACCGAAGCATTAAACCACGCCTGAATTGAGATGTGAGTGAAAAATCACCCACCTTGTCGAGGCGCAGATCCATAGCCGCATGACCAAGCTCAAAGAAAACAAACCTCAGACTCGAACAAAGAGGGGAAGCCGACATCACAAAATCGATCGAAGAAACCCTAATTTGAAATGAGCGAGCGACAAAAAATGGAAGCCGCCATTTTTTTCCGATTCTTTAGGGTTTGAACAAATGAATGAAAACGAGAGAGAGAGAGAGAGAGGGGGGGGGGGGACGGTTCGACCCTATCACGGCACCAATAACAAACGTGGGCCGAAATTAATTTTTAAAGCCCAAGCTATACTTAACAAATTTTTGAAAAGAATGACAACCCGAATCAAAACTCCTAACAGCAAATATCCTTCAACATTTATCGTTTAACAATGATAATTAATTATTAAAAATTCCCGGGTTGTTACAGACTCCCCTCCTTATAAAAATTGCGTCCCCGCAATTTCCATAATTAAGGGCGTCACTAACAATTATTTTTCTAACATAAACTAGTTAAGCTAGAAAATAAAGGTCAAGAATACAATAGTCAAAGAAATCTTTTGATTCTAATAAAAGAAATTCACAAATTTCCAACAAAATCTGACTATCAAATAGATAATCAGAAAACAAAAAAACTGAATAAATGCAATTATCAGCAACATTCAATTATCAATTAGATAATCAGAATATAGAAATCACAAACAATAATATCTAATTATCGATACGACAATTAGAAAACAGCAAAATCTAATTATCAACAAAGATAATTAGAAAACATGAATTTCATAATTAGCAAACTCTAACTATCAACAGAGATAGATAGAAAACAGCAATTCAATATAACCAACATAATCTAGAATCAATTAGAGACTAGAAAATCTTATAATCAGCAAAATTATCAATTATCTAATTGTCAAAAACGATAATCAGAAATCTCAAATCAACAAATATTCAATTATCACAAACGATAATCAAATCCCAAATCAACAAATACTTAATTATCAAAAATGATAATTAGAAACAACATATATTCGATTATCAAAAACGATAATAAAAAATCTCAAATATCTAATTATCAAAAACGATAATTAGAAACAACAAATATTCGATTATCCAAAAAAGATAATCAAAAATCTCAAATATCTAATTATCAAAAACGATAATTAGAAACAACAAATATTCGATTATCCAAAAACGATAATAAAAAATCTCAAATATCTAATTATCAAAAACGATAATCAAAAATCTCAAATCAACAAATATTCAATTATCACAAACGATAATCAAATCTCAAATCAATAAATACTTAATTATCAAAAACGATAATTAGAAACAACATATATTCGATTATCAAAAACGATAATCAAAAATCTCAAATATCTAATTATCAAAAACTATAATTAGAAACAACAAATATTCGATTATCAAAACGATAATCAAATCAACAAATATTCGATTATCAAAAACGATAATCAAATCAACAAATATTCGATTATCAAAAAACGATAATCAAAAATCTCAAATATCTAATTATCACAAGCGATAATCAGAAACAACAAATATCCGATTATCAAACGATAATAAGAACTCATAACATCAAATATCTAATTATCACAAGCGATAATCAGAAACAACAAATATCCGATTATCAAAAACGATAATCAGAACTCATAACATCAAATATCTAATTATCACAAGCGATAATCAGAAACAACAAATATCCGATTATCAAAAATGATAATCGGAACTCATAACATCAAATATCTAATTATCACAAGCGATAATCAGAAACAACAAATATCTGATTATCAAAAACGATAATCATAACTCATAACATCAAATATCTAATTATCACAAGCGATAATTAGAAACAACAAATATTCGATTATCAAAAACGATAATCAGAACTCATAACATCAAATATCTAATTATCACAAGCGATAATTAGAAACAACAAATATCCGATTATCAAAAACGATAATCAGAACTCATAACATCAAATATCTAATTACCTACAGATAATTAGATTCAACAAATATCTAGAAATCAATTAAGATACTCTAGAAAATCAACATAAAAGGTGGATCGATCCCATCATATGGCGAGTTTTAGCTACGCCGCACGTGCATCTCATATGGCCGAAGCCTACCAAGTACCGTCATCATAATTTTGGCGCCCATCATATGACCCGAAGGTCCAACATATGACCCGAAGGTCTTGTACTGGTATTTGACCCGAAGGTCCTCATATGACCCGTAGGTCCATCATAGTGGCTGAAAGCACACGAAAATCATCAAAATCATCAAAACAGCAAATATTTCAATTAACGAGTCCGGAATTAACCAAAATAGCAAACGCACATGTCCCATAACCACTAGTTTTACTAAATCGTTTAATTCTCTTCATCATTTCCTTGAAAGTGCAAAATTGTGTATTCCAAAAATAGCATTTCACATTCTCAAACGGACAAGTCCGTAATTAAGCGAATCAGTAAAAGAAAGGGGTCACAATCCTCGATTTTGCTGAAACGTTTAAATCGCTTCCTCATTCCTTTGAAAGTGCAAACTGCAAAACTTCTGAAAACAATTTCATTTATTTTATAAAAGTAATAATTTACATTCTCAAACGGACAAGTCCGGAATTAAGCGAATCAGTAAAAGAAAGGGTTCATAGTCCTCGATCTTGCTGAATCGTTTAAATCGCTTCCTCATTCTTTTGAAAACGTAAACTGAATTTTTTTGAAAAACATTTTTATTTTTAAAACGATTTGCAAATTCGTGATAAAAACAGCAACATTAGTGATAATTTCGACAAGGAAATTACACTTCTCAAAACACCATAGAAACGGATCTCAAAATCAGCATTTCGGGATAACCGCTTGAAAATCCACTTTAAAAATTTGACGGTCACTGAAGTCAAAGCGACAATGGTTTTTATACGTCAAAATCTCATCAAAATAATTTGCCTCAAGACATAATATCAGTGAATTTTCATTCATTAAAATGTCAACAAAACACCGGGCTTCAAAAATTTAGCATCGATGTAAAAATCCCGTTATAAAAATAATGGCAACAAAATACGTTTAGAACAAAACATCGGTTCAACGTAAAAATAATGCAGTAACGTGCAACATGAATTTGCACGTATACCGCAAAATGAACACAGAAATCATTCGAATATATCTTCAATGAAAATAATTCAAAACAGCAAAAATCTCAACAAATTCACATAACTGCAATCGCTTCGGATCCTCAATCGGATTCGAAATTTTCAAAGAAAACAAATTAAACACAGCTATGTAAACAACAAATGAAATTTATTTCAATTTCATATTTTGATTTTTTTCAAATCAAAAAGGATATCAGCTGTACTCAGCGAAGATAGTCTCACTGTTTCCGCTGCGCACTCTGATAAACAGAACACAAATCAATCAAATCAACAAAACGCCAATTCACTTTTTTTTTAAATAAAGCTATTTAAAAATTTCATCATAATTTCAAAACTTTATTTTTGACTCAAAGCACAATTAAAAACATCGACAAATCGTTGTAACACATGTTCCATCTAAGTTATGTTTTATACTATGTCCATAAACCCCAAGCTCTGATACCAACTGTGATGCCCCACCTCTATGCTCACAATAACAAAGAGTATTAAAGGAAATACTGTCTGTTATCACAAAGAATAAGGCTGGATAGGAGCGGCCATCCGTAGTTAGGCCTTACACTAGTATTGGTTATTTCGATAGGAGTGGTATATATTTTTATTTTTCATCTCTTATTTATTTACTCCCATGAACATACCCAATTCCAGTATAAAACGAACTACGATGGTTCATAATAGTTTAGGACAATAAATATAATAATAACACAGATAATATAAATGCAGAACACAGATAAAACAAAAGGTCTCATATATATAATAACTGATGTCAGTTACAATACATATGATACCGTACATATGATAAAACTACAACCGTCGACTTAGGAAGTTATATATACAAGTACATTATCGTGATTAATATACATGAATACATAACAACCTATATAAATATACCGACTACTAAAAATGACAGCAACTACTCCAAAAGATAAGAAAAGACTTCATAGCTCTAGCAGCAATCCAAAGAAGGATATCTACAGCCTGTAATAACTCGGTTTGACCCGAATATTAAATTCAAAAGAAAATAATACACAGGTCAGTCTAATTCAAACTCAGTTATTAGTGCGTATAAGCAATAATAATTAAGTAACAAATAAACTACAGTCACAATAAGTCTCGTCTATCTGATCCTTAAATAAAGAAATCGGATAACGATAAATATAACACATAACAGTGTTAAACAACAAATCTGCAAATCTAAATTATCAACGAAGCTAAATTAAAAAGATTGTCAATGCAAATAATTCAGCAAACAACAGAATTGCCTAAACGGCAATTAACAAAAATTCAATTATTAAATAAATAATTAGAAACTCATAACCTAATTATCAAAAAGATAATTAAAAATCAACAAAACCATCAAATTAAACCAAATCAGAATACGACACAAAATATTGAAATATTAATTAAAATGTTAAATCGGGTAGGGCTGCAGTACACGCACGCGTGCACTGCCTCGCCACTACAGCATATGGAATACGCAAAAGATCAATAATTCCAAACAAAATAGGATATCAATAAAAACAATATCGTGTGGCTGCAGTTCACACTTGTGTGCGCTGCCTTACCACTACAGTGATGATGTACACAAAAGCTCAATACTGTGTGGCTGCAGTTCACGCTTGCGTGCACTGCCTTGCCACTACAGTGATGATGTACACAAACGGGCACAAGGTCAAACCCGAGCGTTTAAGATGGATTCAACTCAAGTGTAATTCGAAAAACAAGCAAAATGCAAAGGTCAAGTCAGAGACTCAACACATATATGAATGTACTGCCTTTCAAACACAATCCAACAGGGGTAAGCTGCAAACAAATGCAACTGCATCGATGTATACATATGTATATACATCTGTATACATATAAGTAGTAACCAAGAAACAATTGCATAATGAAACTGCGGTTGAAACAAGCAAATAACCACAAAAGACTAAACAGTCAAGCAACAACAACGCAGGTGCTGAACTCAACTGGACAACACAAGTATATCAATGGTTTGATGTCCAGAGGCAATGCAAACCTAACATAGCAGTATGGATAGTGAAATAAAGACTGCATGAAAATAACTCAAGCCTAGTAACATGTTACTGCAACTATAGATTCAAACTGAAGACAAAATGAAATTCAAGTCTAATACCAAAAACTATAACACAGACATACATGTCTGCATACTCAAGTGCAGTCTCGCATGAAAGAAGTCAACTTATATGAACAATGCATGCTACATGAAGCTACACATGAAACTTATAATGCAACTGATCAGAGATGGAAGTTAGGAGCATGTGCCCCAAAGGCAATGGTACAACATGGAATGAAATCTGTGTGCCCAAAAGGTCAGAGGCAAATGCAAACTACAGGTCTAACTCGAGTACAAATGGAGATGCAAACAAACTGCACCAAAGAGCAACGATCAGTTCAAGTGACAATGCCAATTTGAACAAGTGTACATGCATCAGAATGTACATGACATGAAGACAACAAGTGCCACAGTAAAATGAAGTGGAAGGCTGTCCCAAGCAACAGCAACATACAGGTTCGAATAGGGGAAAGAAATGCCAAAGTCGAACGAAATTACTTCGTCAAAATCAAGTCAAAGCCGAAGCCAATACTGTCACAAGCCGAAGTCAACAGAATGTACAAAGTCAACTGCAGTGCGAATAAGTGAACACTACAGGCATGTAGGAGACTAAAGTATGCAAATCAAGTATCATACAATTGTAAGAAATAGTTGTGGATACAAATGAATCACAATTTAAAGCAACAGGGACAAGCAAGCACGACCGAGATGAACCATTTCAGTGTAAAATCATGTTAAGGGCCGAAGATACCACAAAGTCAGGGAATCACATATACTAATCGAGTGACCAAAGTCAATATGAAGCAAGCCATGGTGGTTACAAAACCAACATAACCGCAGTTCATCAGAGAAAGCAAGGCCGAAGCCAGCAAAACAAATGAACATCAAGGTACAAGTTTTTAATAAAGTCAAGACCGAATAACATGAAGCAACAGTGAATCCTAACCCAAAACAAACTATCAATGACCAGAGTGATAAAAATCACATTTTTAATGCAATCGAAATAACAGGTTTCACAACATCAGTGAAGTCAAAAGCAACCGAAAATCCAAATCAGCATTTAATGGATGAAGTTAAGAAGAAATCACTAGAGATAAAACCACATAACCGAAGCATTAAACCAAGCCTGAATTGAGATGTGAGTAAAAAATCACTCACCTTGTCGAGGCGTAGATCCATAGCTGCGTAACCAAGCTCAAAGAAAAGCAAACCTCGAACTCGAACAAAGAGGGGAAGCCGACATCACAAAATTGATCGAGGAAACCCTAATTTGAAATGAGCGAGCGACAAAAAATGGAAGCCGCCATTTTTTTTTCTTTCGATTCTTTAGGGTTTGAACAAATGAATGAAAACGAGAGAGAGAGAGGGGGACGGTTCGACCCTATCACCGCACCAATAACAAACATGGGCCGAAATTAATTTTTAAAGCCCAAGCCATACTTAACAAATTTTTGAAAAGAATGACAACCCGAATCAAAACTCCTAACAGCAAATATCCGTCAACATTTATCGTTTAACAATGATAAATAATTATTAAAAATTCCCGGGTTATTACATGCAACTTAATCTGGATGGGAAGCTAAAAGAAGAAAGGGTTAACCATGTCATGGCAAAGATTTCTTTAAAACTTGCAATTAGAGACCTTTCACACTTTACACAAACCATAGACTTAAGTTTTCTGTACAATCGAGATGACTAAATGATTAACAAACGTGATCTTTACACCACTTGGCAGGAGCTAATTATGATCCTCGTGTCACATTCGATGGCGCCCGACGTCGCTCATCAGTAGTTATTTCCAGGTCTATAGACCTCCCTTAATCTTCTTCCCTTATAGGAGATTTTACCCTAGGCCTTACGCCTCCCGCATAAGGATAGGTTTACACTCAGAGGCGTTCCCACAATAGGAAAATCATTATGAATAATCCCTCCGACTCAGACCTAGATTCATAGTGTACTTAGCATTTGTATTAGTTGTTTAATTAAATTATTGTAATTTCTTTAGCATTAAACTCAAATTCTGATATTCTATATCCATGCATGATGTGTGGAAGAGTGGGCATAGATAAAAATAGATCATAATATTAGCGTTTACCTGATGGGCTTTATGTAAGTTCTGGGAATTTACCTGATTTTGTTTGTCGTACTTTGTTCCATGCATTGCCTTTTTCTGTCATCTCTAATTAGTTTCTAGTGTAGATATTTGTATCATCTAGCTCATGTTTTCTGAACGTGAGTTTTGGCATTTATGCCTTCTTATGCACTTAGCATGGTCTGCTCCGTCGATGATGTAGGCTGGCTATGTTTTGACTGAGAAGTCAGGCTGTGTATTTTACAACCCTTTCTAGTTCATGTGCATGTATTTTAATAGCTAGTTCGTACCATCTAATATCCCTGCATGTAGTGCATTATATGGCTGAGAAGCCAAGCTTCAGAATTGAAGTTTATATGATTTTTATGTATACAAAAAGAAAATTGCACATGTGGCTTTTTATACTGGTTCGGGCCGCCTATTATCCCTACATCAAGTTAATATTTTTTATTGCACAAGCTAATCATTAATGATCTTTTACATATTTAAAAGTTACAAAAGGGAAAAAGCATCTCAAACATAATATGATATGAGGTGTTCTGATTTCCAGGTTCTTGAAACCAAATTTCCATCGGGACTGGATGGACGATACACACCATTTGACATAGCTTACATGATAACCAAAGGTCCTTCCCAATTTGGTCCTAGCACTCATCTGTAGGATACTTGGTATTGTCCAATACTTTTCTTAATACTAAGTCTCCCTTACATAAATTTATTTTTTTAATATGTGAGTTGTACATCTTTACCATTCAATGTCTATAGATAGCGGACCTCACCACAGCTTTGTCCCTTCTTTCTTGAATGTGGTCCAAGGCAACTTCCTTCAAGCATGAATTCCTTTTCACTGCGTAAGATAACTGCCGATGTAATGGTATATCCACCTCAGCTGAAAACATGGCCTCATATCAATATGTAAGGGAAAAGGGGTGTGTCCTATGGGGGGATCTCATTGATGTTTTATATGCCTATAAAGCCAGAGGTAGCTCTTCCACCGATCCCCCTTTAGGTTTTGTTAGCTCTTTTTCAGTAGCTTCTTTATTGTTAGCAGCTTCAACCTGTTAATTATCTTGAGGATGAGCCACCGAGCAAAACTATTTTATGATCTCATTCCTTTCACATAGGTCTGTGGATTCCTTGCTCTAAAACTGCATTCCATTGTTTGGCACTATCTTATACGGAATTCCAAATCTGGTGATGATATTTTAAACCATAAAAGTTATCTCCTTCTTTGATGTAATTTTTGCAAGGGGCTTAGCTTCTATCCACTTAGTGAAACAATCTACTGCAACAACGCATACTTCGCTCCTCCTTCCGGCATGGGGAGAGGCCCTATTAGACCGATTTCCCATACATCGAATGGCCAAAGATCGATTATTGTGGTTAGCTCGTGAGATGGAAGTCTTAGAATGCTTGAATACCTTTGACACCTATCACAACTTTGTACGAACTCTCGTAGTTTGCTAACGCGGTTGGCTAGAAATATCCCTTCCTTAAATTCTCTTTGCTAGTTCAGTCCCTCTTGAGTGATCAATGCAGTATCCCTCATGGATTTCTTTCATGACTTTACTTCCCTCCTCCTTAATTTCACATCTAAAACATGTTGGAACTGGGCCAGCCATCAGTGAAAGAAATTGATGAATTTTAAAAAATTTACCATTTTGGATCTTTAATAGGCATATGAAGTCGTTATTTTAATTCATCACTTTTGGTATTAATTTTGTTAACTTAGATGTAATCAACAAGTGTTATATAGCATGCTCCTACTATTTCCATCTTTATTATAATAGCGTACTAAATTCGAAGGTCCATCATTCGCTTAATATATATTATTTATTTCATATATTGCAACTAGTTTACAGTGGAGGGTTCTTTGATCAAATATCTTGAACTCAAAGAAATAAATCTCATAGAAAACAATTTTTCATACGAAAATACATTATGGAATAGAAATCATATTTATTATTCCAATATTAAGTATCCAGTATTACTTTACAACTTTCATTTTTGATGTTTCGTTATGAAGAAGAAATGATGATTCACTCTCTTCATCCCAATTGTAACTTAAATCACATCTACTCTTGTACATTCATTTTTCTTTCTAAATGGTCGAACTATTCAAAATAATTCCCTTTACTACAATATCACAACAAACTTTTTATAAAAGCGCAATCGATCATCCTTAACATTTAAGGACATTAAATATGTTGCACTTTGCGTAAACTGATCAAATTGACATACCAGCGATTGGGTCCTTAGATTTATATTGTAGTTTTGGTCCTGTGTTACATTAACGCAATATGATCTTTATTGTAATTAATCAAATTGAATACTCTATCTTATAGTATGGTTTGTTAGTTTGCTTCGAGCGAACTAATTTTATTGAAGTATTATACATTACAAACAGTGATCATTCACAATATAACATTTATATGTGATAGTATATGGATCAAATATCCATAGTCTTGTATTTCTTTTAGGGTTTGAAACTCGTAGAATGCAATACATGGCTTCAACCAAACAAACAGGTAAGTGACCATATTACGAACGTATTAAGTAGCTGTAAAATTTGGCACTTACATTGGTATAGAAAACATTAACATGCAATAAACATTTAATGGTGAGTATATGTTATATTTCTATTTGTCAATTTTCAATTCAGTTCATTTGTATATATTAATTAATAAATGTTTTATATCATACTAATGCACAAATTTATCATTGTAGATAATTATAAGATTATTTTGTATATGTTATTATAATATTAGAAAGGGTAAATGTTACCATTTCATTTTTCTAATAAGGCTCCCAATAGTCTTTTATGTTTCACCAAGGCATAAGCGAAACATAGAAGTCTTTTGACTCCATTAATGCATGTAAGGACTCGTATGCCTTGGGATTCCAATCTTTGTGGAAAGCTCAACAGATCATAGACCCACGTAGGATGGATAACTTCCTATCGGTTGTATCACATACAACTCCTAACCTATGATTCTTGTCTTAATCCTGCCTTTACCTTAAGGAAAGCTCAACTAGTAAAGTGAGGCTATTCACTTGGACCTACCATTTCGTGACAGCCTAAGTATAATGTACATACGTAAGGAAAGCTTAGAAAATACATGTAGTTATCTTATCTCATCTATTTCAATATATTAATAGTACTACACATAACATCTCTAGCTTGAGGAAAGCTCGACAACTAAAGAGTGTGCAAGTAACCTATTAATATATAAATGATAGAGGACAACTTTGTATTAAAGATTCATAATCTTTAATATATTAAATCGAGTGATATCGACTTATGAAATAATGTATTTTTTTATGGAATACCATAGTGATTCAAGCGTCGGACATATCTGAAATCACGATATATGTACTTTACGTATGTATTTATTTCTTAAGTCTATTTAGAGTTTCTTAATATTGGAACTGGGCTAGCCCTCGGTGGAAGAAATGGATGAATTTTAATTTTTTTTACATTTTGGATCTTTAATGGGCCTATGAAGTCCAAATTTATTTAGAACCTTTTTAAGTTTCTTTTAGATAAAATCAATATTTTATTTAATTTCATAAATAAAGTTTTACGTTAATTTAATGTGTACATAAATTAGAGTATATCAAATATAATCTTATATACATATTTGTGTGTGACGGTAACCTATTAAATTTATTTAGAGAAAGAAACTTTTCATTTCCTTCTCTTAACTTGTTCAATTAATGAGGGGGTATAAATTTATTTAGAGAATTAGACTTTTCATTCCATTCTCTTAACTTAAATTGAATAATCGACTAATTAAATGACATTAATGACCAATTTAAAATGGCATGAATTGTAAGTATATTCACAGTTATATTGTGCAAGTGCAACATATAGGAAGTGTGCATAGTCAGTGATGATTGGTATGTATACATAAAGTAAACAAGAATAATTTAAAGGCAATCATATAAGGGACAAATGAGAAAAGAGATAAAAGCTGACATATATGATTGGTCCATCTTTCCTCTTTATCAAACTAAATTAGTGCAGCATTCGTTCAATAATAAATGAATAATAATGACACAAGAATATGAATAACCAGTAATAATTGATATGTATATATTATTTTCTAGTTTTAAATTGTTTGATAATAATAAAGAGTTTAAATCCTGTAATTTGTAGTGTAAATGTTAAGGTTTATATGTATACAAACATATAGATATAACTGTGGTTGTGTAACAACCCGTAAATTTTTGAAAATTTAATTTGTTAATTTAATGAATCTTGTTATTTAATATTGGAAGAAATAAAAAGTTGTAAGGTAATAATGAAATAATAACTAAGATGAAATGTAACAGGGTTAATTAAAGTCAACAATTAATGAACTTGAATGACATTCCAATTAAACAAAATAATTTAAAAGTTATAACTTGGTTATAAAGTGAATGTGACGACCCAGAATTTTAATAATTTAAATTGGAATAATTAATTGATTTTAAATGTTTAAAAGTTAATTTTCAACTTGAATTCAAATATTATTTTTATTTAGCAATTGAGTTATTGGATTTAATAAACTAAAATTGGGTAAAATGTTGAATCTGGAGTTTTAAGACTGTTAAAAGTAATTTGAAGGCTTATAAAATTTATAATGATGATACTGAAGATAACATAATGGTTGAAATTTAATTTCAAGGTGATTTGTTCAGTTTTAATAATATATCGTTTAAATTGATATTTAAAAATAGCCTTCCGAGGCACAGTCTCGGAATTTGACGAAACTAGTTCCATTGGATCCTAGTTAGTTATTATCGGATTTCAAATTTCGTAGCGTTTGGATTTACCGTTTGCTCGTACGGGTGAGAAATGCATTGAAATTAAAACCGATAATTTAATATTTTAAATTGATTTAAAAAGCTAGCTTCCACATACGATAAAACTAGCCTCCGAAACACATTCCATTGTGTTCGGAATGCGGATAAAACCTTATAATCGCCTAGCCGCATTCCTTAAGAGGAGCTCGAAATTATAAGTAGCAATCAACGAGGCATTTTGGAAATTTTATATAATATAATAAAATTTTGTAGTAAATTAGTCAAAGATATTTACAAACACTCATACGCAGGAAGCTATCCCTAAATCGATATTTATCTCCGTCCCCTCTCTAATCTTCAAACAGAAAATTGAACTCATATAAAAAAAAAAATTTGGCGATGCAGGATTTAAATCGAGCTCGAACTTGAGGGGGAAGAGACGCGGTCGCGAGCGTGAGGGGGGACGAGGGTTTTGCTATGTGTGATAATGTTTTGGCAGTCGAGCATCGCGACTTCGGGTCGCACGCGCGAGCTAGGGTTTCGCTATAATTTTGGGGAAGATGCGATGAGGGAAGAGGGGGAAACGCACGGCGAAGGAGGAAGGTTGTGATGGCGTTCATAATGAGATGAAGGCATTGCGACCTTGGGTTGTGCTCATTCTTGATTCATGGTGATTGTAGATGATGGCAGGGGCTCGAGCATGGCAGCGACGGTTCGAGCGGAGTTGGCAATGCTCGGCGGTGTCGACATGACTTCTGTGATGTTGGAATCGATTTAGTGAAGCGATGCAAAAGTAGACAGCAGCCTAGGGTTTCATGTTCTTGGCTATGCACGTGACCACTGGAGAAGAGAAACTTGTACGCTGGCGATCGTAGAGATGATCGTATTCACGATGGTGGAGAAGAATCGGTCGAGGCTTGGGTCTGCATCTCTACTTTTGTGATTCATCAAATTAGTAGGGTAATTAAAATGGATTATTAATTAATTCAATTAATTAATGGTTTGGGTTGATTAATTTAGTAATTAAGGCGTTGAATTAATTAATGAAGGTTTAAGTTCATTCATTAAGTTTAATTAATGTAGAATAATCAATGGATGGTTTGATAGGTTATTACTTAATGTATTTAATAAAATATATTTACTTTGTGAAATTAATCAAGAGATTAATTAAGATAGTTAATTAAGGAGTAATCAATTTATTTAATGAAGTAAATAAAAAGATAGTTAATTATAGGTTGAGATAAATCAAGAATGATTAATATTTGTGGTTTAATTAATGATTAATTATTTAATGTAATTAATTTAGATTAGGATAAATTGAAATATAATTGGAAATCATTAATTTATATAATCAACAAGGTAATTAAAGATTGATTACTTTAGATGAATTAATCAGTAATAAGTGACTTATGAGAAGTTAATTAATATAAGTAATTAAGGACTAATGTAATTAAAATAGTTAATTAATTCATGAAGTAATTAAGATTACTTATTGATTTTGGTTAAGAAGAATTAATATCGTGAAATTAATTAAAGTTAATTACTTGAATGTAATTGAAGGATAATTAATCCAGAGTGATTAAGTAAGATGAATAATGAACGGATATTGATTAATTGATTTGAAATTAATTAATGTTAAATGAAGAAATCTAAGTGGTTGAGGTTAGTAATTCAATCAGTATTAATTAAATTAAATTTGTATGTGATTAAGCTTTGCTTATGGATAATTGAATGGTATTGGATGCTTTGAATGAGTTGATACCTCTGATATGAAATGTTGTGTATTTCATTTGGATAACTTGGGTTAGGATGACATAAGACTCGAAGAGGTCGGGTTCGGGTATTAGAAAATACCCGGAACCACTTCGAATTGTTATAGATTGATATGTGAAATCTATAAGCTAGAATGAAGTGATTTTAAGGAATTGGACTATTTAAATCTAAATCTTGGTACTTAGAAAATGGAGGTGTGGAATAAGTGATGTCTATAATAAATTGTGGTTTTGTGAATTGATATGAGTTACCCTAGGTTATATATAAGTTGTATGCTTCGTATTCCATGTTAGATGGGTTTACCCACGCTGGTTTCCAACCTGACCCGGGTGTTACTTGGATGTAATGCTCGAGTCAGACCGAGTGTTACTGATTTTCAAGAAGGACGTTCTGGAGCTCAAGAGGCGAGCTAGATGGCATGAATGTATGGAGTGTTTCCGCTATATTGTATTGCTATATATCTGTGACATGATGATTGTGTATATCCAGTGTCTGTATATATGAGTAACTCTGATGTATTAAAATGTAATCGACAGATATAGTATTCTTTTGGTAAACTGTTATTATTTATTATTATATTTTATCCGCTGCGAATGTGAGATGTTGATGTTTCTATTCTTCTTCTTCTTCTATCTCTTTCTTCTTTTTCTCAACTATCTGGAATTTTCGGGATCGAAAATTTCGGGCCGTTACAGTTGGTATCAAAGCTGAAAGGTTAAGCGAGAACCTTGGCTCTGGTGGGGATTACTCATTAAATAGAGTCCGTAGTACTCTAGAATGAGTAGAGTATGTATATATATATATATATATATATATATATATATATATGAGAGCGTACTTGTTATTTTCTTATATAAAGATTTTAAATAATTTTATATAAAAATTTATTTTGATATATAAAGAAATATTTCCTTTTAATAAATATTAAGGTGATTGGTTGTTAAATTATTGGAAATAAATTAAGAAGTAATATAATACAACCATTGAAATCTTGAATTGGGATTAAATTAAGTGGTAATGGAAATACAACCTAATTAAAATTTAATTGATTGAAAATGAAATTCTAGAATTAGAACTCAGAAATTAAATTGTTTAAAAGCTTTAAATAAAAGTCAATTTGGCTTAAAAAGTTAAACCAACCTTTGAGAATTTAACTCGAATTTATATAATTGGAGATGGATTAAAATTGAGATTGAAATTGAATTACTTCAAAATTGAATTTGATTTGAATTAATTGGGTTTGTGATTGAAGGTGTAAAGGTCTAAAAATTTAAATGGAAAAATTGTATTGGATTAAATTGAAATGAATTGAAGTTGAAGTGGATTCAATTGATATTAGTCCAAATTGATTGGAATAATTTGAAATTATAATTAAAGTTGAGTAGGTTTAAAATAAAATGGAATTTGATTTAAATTGGGAAAGAAACCAGGATTGATTCAACCTGAAATTGGGGTTAAATCAATTTCAATGGAAATTGAAGTTATTCAAATTGAAATTGAGTCAATTTAAATGGAAATGGAAATTTAAATTGAATTGGTAGGGAAGTGAACAGTTTTGACTCTAGACTATTTTCAATATAGATTGTTTTAATATAAACTCATTTTTCCAAGCTATTTAATATATACAACCTTTCTTTTTAAAGCTAAATTATTTTATATTTGTTTACGATTATTTTTGGAGCTATTTAACAAATTTTCAACTGTTTATAAACTACTCACTATTTTTCAACTATTTTACAAAGTAATGGCTATTTTACAACTATTTTGTAATTATCTAAAATTTCTGAAACTATTCAACTATTTTCCTACTATTTTGCAATTAGTTAACTATTTTACAGTTATTTTGCAAACTAATAATTATTTTTCAACTACTTATCTTCTTTTTTTTAAAATTTCAAGCTATTTTCTAAATATAAACTGGTCGGAGTTCAAACTGTTATTGATTAAATACCCAACTGAGATAAGAATTGAAGTGATAATTCAATGGAATTGAAGAAATTGTAAATATATGGATAGAAATTAAAGGAAATGTGAATAGAAAGGAAATTGATTTAGTTAATAATCAATGAAGATAATTATGTAGGATGTACATGTATTATTCTATTCGCATAGTGATTTGATCCAGATTTGAGCACAGAATTTCGAGATACTTTATCGATCCGAGTTGGGATTTTTCAATTGATTTTCGACGGCGAACCTGGA
Source organism: Allium cepa (assembly GCA_030765085.1). NCBI lineage: Eukaryota > Viridiplantae > Streptophyta > Magnoliopsida > Asparagales > Amaryllidaceae > Allium > Allium cepa. Next base: position 624,808,990 of record CM060942.1, read on the forward strand.
TATGGATTGTTGATTGGTTTTGGATATTCTCTATCATAGCTATAGCTATGCAAGGAGAATGATGGTTTCTGATCAAAAAACCAGATCTGTGTCCGCACTAGGAAGTCGGGTGGACGATACTAGTTCGGAAATGAAATTGTGTGATCGAGTGAGCGATTGGATTGGTATAGCGTACGGATGATATGTGTACATCGTACGGATTTGAATGAAACTGATATTGAAAAGAGTAATCAAATTTGAATATTTGATTTTGAATAAACAAAGCTAAATATCTTTGTTATATAAGATGAAACTCCCCTTGTTGAATCTATTACCGGAAGAAAAGGATTTTTGAAAATGTTTGAAGTATAAAAGGAATTTTATACAAGTTTGAAATGATCCAAAGCTTTAAAAATTATATATATCTGAATATATATAAAGGATCTTATGAGGATTTTGGAAAAGGTTTTGGGAACCTTTGGTTTTGGAAAGGCTTTTGATTTTTTGGTAAAATCAATATTGAAATTTGGAAAGCCTAATTTGAGAATTATCGATTTTGGGATAATCGTTTTTGTGTAAAGGAGATTTATATGAAATTCATACTAGGTGTATAATTTGGAAGTTACTATCTATGTGTATAGTATAAAGTGTTTTGATAATGGCTTTGGGGAAAAAGGCGCTTCCTTGAAATGAACTTCTCAGGAGTGCCACCGGGTGGTGCTGCCTTGAGCCCCAAGGGGGGTTCTAAAGTTGATCCTGTGAGGAGTCCGGACAAAACTAGTTCCTGAGGATTATGAGTTGTGTGTACCATAGCGAAAGTCGTGTGTGCCGCTGAGAGCCAACGGTCTACGTTTGATTTTATACCGGTAGACTGCGACCTATGGTAACATAGCGAAAGTCGTGTGTGCTGCTGAGAGCCAACAGTCTACGTTTGATTTTATATCGGTAGAATATGACCTATGTAGGAGTGGAGAAGTTTCATTTTGACAGCAAAAATCGAGGGGCGCTGATGCCTATAGTTACACGGACTTTTGCTGTGATGGCAACGTAACCCTGGAATGTAACTGCGATCTGTTGTGGGCTCCATGGCGTAATCGAGGGGCGCAGAGTGTCTACAGTTACATGGTCTTTTGCTGCAATGGCAACGTAACCTAGGATATAACTGCGACCATGGATGGAGATGATGATTTCTAGAGCATTCTCACCAAGATATTTCCTCTATTTTAAAAAATTGTTTTCTATAGTTTTAATAAAATTATTTTCCAAGTATTTTCACTGGATGTTGAAAACGGGTTTACCAAGTACTTATAGATTTTTAGTCCTACGCCTGATCAATGTATGACTGAATTTCTGTGAGAACAAGGATGGACTGGTTGAGACATCAATTTATAAGAAGTATTTTTATAAAGAGCTATTTTAATAGTATTATGTGAATTTAAAAGCATTTTAAATTTTTTTAAAATAAAAGTGTTGGAATTTTGGAAAATGAAAGAAAATCCCAAATGGAAATATGAAAAACAAAATTTGAACTCAGGAAAATTTAGTAAAGTGATTTTTGTAATAAAATCGACTATTGATTTAAAAATCGGAAGTAAGCTAATTAGCTAAAAAAAATAGAGTATATTAATAAAATTTAACTCGGTTAAATAAAATGAATTGTAAGTTAATAATGAAGTTTAGAAATGAATTCGAATTATAAATAAAATTCGACTTGGATCTGATAATGAATTAAATAAGTGGAAATGTTGTAAAAATAAAATAGAGTTAGATCGAAATAGTGATGGTTTGAATTACAAATAAAATTCAAGTGTGTTATAAGTAATATTTAACGTAATTTGAAAGTAAATTAGAGATAAGGGAAGTGTTGTCGAATGGAATGAAAGTGAATTATAATAGAAATGATTTGACTTGCAAGAAAACCCTGGTAAGTAGAAATAAATTGAGAATGGCTTTGTATTAATAAAATAAATTTAAAAATGAATTAAGTAGGTGAATTAAAAATTTAAAATGGGGTAAATAAATGAGTTAATTAATTAAATAATAAATGGATGAAGTCTGATTGAATAGAAATTTATTCAAAGTTTTAATTGGAATTGAGTTATCGGAATGAACTTAAGTTGCGAGGCATATTAATTTGAAGTAAAATTACTTAAGTCGATAAAAGTTTGGTTTCGAATAAGAATGGAAGACCATTAAATAAACGTTTAGGTTAAATTTATTTGGAAAATGGATATTAATATAAGCATCGAATGTTGTCAAGCTCAATGAGATAATTTTAAAATGAAACCAATGCGGAGATGAAATGAAATGCAAATGTATGGTTGGTGAATAAATTAGAAATGAAATGGAACTAAGTATAGAATGAGTTGAAATTAATTTAAAGTTGTTATAAACTAAAATGAATACTCTATTAAGCGGGTATCATCGAATTTACATAAAAATAGTGGTCGTTTGACGTAATTAAAAGTAATTAAAATTGTATGAGTTGATAGAGATTAAATAAATTGATTTTAGGATCAACTGAATTAAATATGAGCTTGTTTGGATTAAAAATAGGTTGAATGTTAGCAATTGAGTTGTAAACCATTAAAATTGAATGAAATCGCATATGAATTGGTTGGAAGCAATTGAATTAGCTTTAAATCATATAAAGCGCTTATGGAAAGCGTTTAGTGCTTGTTGCTTATGAAATGCATGTGTTTAGCTATTGAAAGTAAGTGAAATGCTAATAGATTTTATATATATGGCACTTACATATTTAAATTAAGTAAGTACAAGGACCTGAAGGCCGTTCGGCTGGATTTGGTTGTGCTAATTGCTAAATAATAAGCAGCTTGCTTAAAAATGCTAAATAAAGGTACGCCTACGCAATTAAAATATGAAATATGAACTGTTTTCGCTTTTTCGACCGGGTGGGTCGATGTATATTTATTTATATCCCTTGTCAAATTGCAAAAGATCCTCCGTAGAAAGGAGACTCTGCCAAAAATTTTCGAAAATTTTAGGAGTTAGAAATTTTTTGGGAGAAATTTTGTTAACGGCAAAACGATTTCAAATTGGAAATTGAAATAAATTAGTGAATGAAACTAATTTAAAATAATGATATGAATCAGGTATAAATGGAAGATAAAATTCAATATTCAGAGTTGATGATAAATTGAATTCATATGAAAATGGAAAATTAATTTAAATAGAAGTAGATATGAAACCTATGTAAGGATATGTATAAAATGATTTGAGAAGTTACGATTGAGTATTATTGCTAAGTAAGATATGCAGGTGTTATAAAGGAAAAGGAAAATTGGTTTCGATTTCAAGAGATAATTAGAATTGCCCGACTAAAAGGTATGTATTTAAATTTCTGTATGAAATTGGATTGGGTTTTTGATCTAGCCAGTGGCTTTTTGTTTTTTTTGAAATTTGGGAGCCCGTAGAGGCATTTTGTAGTTGTACCGAGCTAGCCGCGCAAAGGAGATGCTGACAAAAATTTTTGGAAATTTAGAGAGTTAGAAAATTTTGGAGAAAATTTTAATAATTCAAAATTTGGTTTTAAATTGAAATTTGAATGATTAAGCAAAAAGGTATTGTTTGAAAACTATGGATGGTTTTGGGAAGTTGGTTGAAGTAATAGTGGGTCTTTAATAAAAGATATGTTATGGCAAGTTGATATAACTGTTTGGTTTTGGAAAAAGTAAACGAATATTGGACCATTCTTCCTAACTAGTAATTTCGGAGACGAAATTCTTTTAAGGGGGGAGGAATGTGACGACCCGGAATCTTTAACAATTTAAATTGGAATAATCAATTGATTTTAAATATTTAAAAGTTAATTTTCAACTTGAATTCAAATATTATTTTTATTTAGCAATTGAGTTATTGGATTTAATAAACTAAAATTGGATAGTTGAATATGAAGTTTTAAGCCTGTTAAAAATAATTTGAAGGCTTATAAAATTTATAATGATGATACTGAAGATAATAGAATGGTCGAAATTTAATTTAAAGGTGATTTGTTCAGTTTTAATAATATATTGTTTAAATTGATATTTAAAAATAGCCTTCCGAGGCACAGTCTCAGAATTTGACAAAACCAGTTCCATTGGATCCGTAATAGTTAGTTATAATCGGATTTCAAATTTCGTAGCGTTTGGATTTACCGTTTGCTCGTATGGGTGAGAAACGCTTTGAAATTAAAACCGATAATTTAATATTTTAAATTGATTTAAAATGCTAGCTTCCACATACGATCAAATTAGCCTCCAAAACACGTTTCATTATGTTCGGAACGCGGGTAAAACCTTATAATCGGCTAGCGGCATTCCTTAAGAGAAGTTCGAAATTTTAAGTAGCAATCAACGAGGCATTTTGGAAATTTTATATAATATAATAAAATTTTGTAGTAAATTAGTCAAAGATATTTACAAACACTCATACGCTGGAAGCTATCCCCAAATCGATATTTATCTCTGTCCCCACTCTAATCTTCAAACAGAAAATCGAACTCATATAAAAAAAATTTTGGCGATGCAGGATTTATATCGAGTTCGAACTCGAGGGGGAAGAGACGCGATCACGAGTGTGAGGGAGGCCGAGGGTTTTGCTGTGTGCGATAATGTTTTGGCAGTCAAGCATCGCGACTTCGGTCGCGCGCGCGAGCTAGGGTTTCGCTATAATTTTGGGGAAGACGCGATGAGGGAAGAGGGGGAAACGCACGTCGAAGGAGGAAGGTTGCGATGGCGTTCATAATGAGAAGAAGGCATCGCGACCTTAGGTTGTGCTCATTCTCGATTCATGGTGATTGAATATGATGGTAGGGGCTCGAGCATGGCAACGGTGGTTCGAGTGGAGTTGGCGATGCTCGGTAGTGTCGACATGATTTCTGTGATGTTGGAATCGATTTGGTGAAGCGATGCGAAAGTAGTCAGCAACCTAGGGTTTCATGTTCTTGGCCATGCACGTGACCACTGGAGAAGAGAAGCTTGTACGCTGGCGATGGTAGAGATGATCATATTCGCGATGGTGGAGAAGGGTCGGTCGAGGCTTGGGTCTGCTTCTCTTCTGTGAGGTATAAGATAAATTTCTTTTAATCAAGATTTGTATAGGCTAAAAACAGAAATTTAAGGAATTATTATAAGTAGGATATTTGATTTACAGAAAAAAATATTTATAAATAGGGAATTTGTTTAAAAATAAATTTTTGGTTTAAACCCAACTTATTAGTTTAAAATAATTTACTGGTTAATTAAAATTATAAATGGGTAATAAATTGTGCAATTAGTCAAATATTAATAAAACCATAATATGTTTATTCAAGTTCAAACATCTGGAAATCCAAGGCAATATGGAAGTGGATTGCAAAATTTAAGGGGGGCAAAGGTGAGTAAATCTCACTCTGTTGGATTTTTATTTAAATTCAAATGGTTAAATTTAAATAATTGGTTGGATGATTAAATTGACTGGATGTGTACTGATGATGATGTGACTTTGGTTTTGGTTGGTTCTCGAGTTAATTGTGGGTTGAGTCGAAGTATTCGGGTTTTTTTAATTGTTATAGACTTAAGTTATAAATAAGAAAATATTTTCATTTTAATGTTGTTAAGGGCTTAATGATTTGTGATTCATCAAATTAGTAGGGTAATTAAAATGGATAATTAATTAATTCAATTAATTAATGATTTGGGTTGATTAATTTAGTAATTAAGGGTTTGAATTAATTAATGAAGGTTTAAGTTCATTTATTAAGTTCAATTAATGTAGAATAATCAATGGATGGTTTGATATGTTATTACTTAATGTAATTAATAAAATATAATTACTTTGTGAAATTAATCAAGAGATTAATTAAGATAGTTAATTAAGGAGTAATTAATTTATTTAATGAAGTAAATAAAAATATAGTTAATTATAGGTTGAAATAAATCAAGAATGATTAATATTTGTAGTTTAATTAATGATTAATTATTTAATGTAATTAATTTAGATTAGGATAAATTGAAAAATAATTGGAAATCATTAATTTATATAATCAACGAGGTAATTAAAGATTGATTAATTAAGATGAATTAATGGGTAATAAGTGACTTAAGAGAAGTTAATTAATATAAGTAATTAATGACTAATGTAATTAAAATAGTTAATTAATTCATGAAGTAATTAAGATTACTTATTGATTTTGGTTAAGAAGAATTAATATCGTGAAATTAATTAAAGTTAATTACTTGAATGTAATTGAAGGATAATTAATCCAGGGTGATTAATTAAGATGAATAATGAAGGGATGATTGATTAATTGATTTGAAATTAGTTAATGTTAAATGAAGAAATCTAAGTGGTTGAGGTTAGTAATTCAATCAGGATTAATTAAATTAAATTTGTATGTGAGCTTTGCTTATGGATGATTGAATGGTATTGGATGCTTTGAATGAGTTGATACCTCTGATATGAAATGCTGTGTATTTCATTTGGATAACTTGGGTTAGGATGACATAAGACTCGAAGAGGACGGGTTCGGGTATTAGAAAATACCCGGAACCACTTCGAATTTTTCTAGATTGATATGTGAAATCTATAGGCTGGAATGAAGTGATTTTAAGGAATTGGACTATTTAAATCTAAATCTAAATCTTGGTACTTAGAAAATGGAGGTGTGGAGTAAGTGATGTCTACAATAAATTGTGGCTTTGTGAATTGATATGAGTTACCCTGGGTTCTATATAAGTTGTATGCTTTGTATTCCATGTTAGATGGGTTTACCCATACTGGTTTCCAGCCTGACCCGGGTGTTACTTGGATGTAATGCTCGGGTCAGACCGAGTATTACAGATTTTCAGGAAGGATGTTCTGGAGCTCAGGAGGCGAGCTGGATGGCATGAACGTATGGAGTGTTTCCGCTGTATTATATTGTCGTATATCTATGACATGATGATTGTGTATATCCATTGTCTGTATATATGTGTAACTCTGATGTATTAAAATGTAATCGACAGATATTGTATTCTTTTGGTAAACTGTTATTATTTATTATTATATTTTATCTGCCGCGAATATGAGATGTTGATGTTTCTGTTCTTCTTCTTCTTCTTCTTCTATCTCTTTCTTCTTTTTTCTAACTATCTGGAATTTTCGGGATCGAAAATTTCAGGTCGTTACCGTGAATATAGGAAAACAAGTGTAATATTGAATCAATTGGGGGATTTGTATATAATTATTGATAATTGGATAAAAATAGTGTTATGTAAGCAATTGTAACATTTGTTTATTAATAATAACTTATAAGTGTAATTAAAAGTTAACGGTAACAATTATTGTGTATTACCCCTATTTAACCAGTTAATTTAAATTGGAAATAAATTTCAATAAATGCAATTAAATATTATGTTAACGTAAATTAAGTTAATATTTGAAAGTAGTGTAAATTTTATCATAATATGATAATTGGTTAAATAAAAGGAATGGAAATCGGGATTTATCAATTTATTTGAATTTAAAAGATAATAATTGGATTAATTGCAATTAAATGAAATTTAATATTTAATTATTACGTTAATAGAGATTGAGATGAAATTTGAGAATATTAATGTAATAAAGCATGAACCAATGTTACTTTCATCCATTTGATAATAACTTATTGAATAAGGGATTTAGAATCAAATATATGGATTTATTTGAATTTCAATTGATAATTAATGAATTTATTAAAATTGAAATTAAATACATCAATGGGTAAATAAATTAACTTTGAATTGGTATCTAGGTTTGTCTAAAAAATTTAATTGCTTAAGAAATCAAAAATGATGGAATTTGTGAATTATTAAATTTGAATTGAAAAAGTGAATTGATTAAATTAATATTAATTTAATTAATTAACTGAAAAATATCCATTTTGGCCACGGACTCGGATTTTGACGAAACTAGTTCATCGGATCCATAACGGTGAATTATTGTAGGATTTCAAGTTTCGTAATGATCGGACTTGTCGTTTGATTGTACGGGCTCGAAACGCCTAGAAATCAATTTAGTTGAAATCAATTGAAATCAATTTGAAATAACTTGATTTTAGCATAACTTCTTGATACGATGGAATTTGGACCTGAAACTTATTTCCATTGATTTTAAAACATTTTAAAACATCTATTTTGATATATGGGTTGACCCATTTTCATTCCGGGGTCGAAACGGGCTTTTCGGGTCGTTATCGTTCACTTTTCCAAACCAATCAAGCCCATTTATTTGTATCGTGTTCTGCCTATATATACCTTGTTATAAACCCTAGACTATTTCTTATGTTCATTATTCTGTAAGTACAATTCCAATTGCTCATCCTCTTTCTCAATGGCAGACAAACCCTAAATTCCCAATCGCAAATTTCAAAATCAAATCAAAATTTCAATCTCCACAAACTACATCAAATTATATATCGATCTGAAGCTCTCGATGAGCGCATCTCAGATTTGAAATTCGTTTTCTGATTCGAAGCTCTGTTTGTCTAGAAATCGAAGAATTGTTTACGCACGTTCGTTGATCGTTGATGAACTTTGATGGATCGACAAATCGTTGGTACCGTTGGGTAGAGAAAGCCGAGGGGATCGCATCGGCATAGGTGATTCATTATTTCAACGGTTGGATTGACAGGTTTAATTCTATCAGGGTTTGGAAACGGCGGCGGCGCGACGTGTTTGGGGGGATGATCGTTGGCGATCATGTGCGCGTCTAGCCACGTGGGGTCGAGGAGCTTTGGAGAAGCCACGGCTGGCCAGCGGCGGCTGGTGGTGGAACGACGCGAAGGCAATGTGATGGCAGGCAGCTTCGTTCGAACGTGAGGGTTTATGCGTGCTTTAGGGTTCCTGGAGGAAGAAATCGATGACATGTACGTATTCACATTATTTTAACATAATTGTTTTATTTATTTTAATTTAAAATCGTATTACTTCTAACTGCTGTAATTTTCACATACGAGGTCCGATTCATGCGTGGTTTCTTGCGCTGTGATCGTATTAAAATTCCGGACACTTTAATGCTAGTTTGGACAAATTCTGAGACTGTTCAAAGTTTGGGTTTAAATTGGATTTAAATTCAATTTAAATTCAAAAGGTGAGTGTTTTAACCCACTCATAACTTCTAAAATTTCTTATGTTTGTTAAATTGATTTATGATGTGATTAGAAATTTATTTATGACTGTTTGGCATATTTTGAATTGTCATCTCAGTTTATTTGAATTTATTTGGATAAAATCGTTATTTAGTTTATAATTGAATGTAAACCGCCAGTAAATACCTTTATTTATTATTTGTTCTATATTGATGTTATTGATTGAATTGGATTATGATTGTGATAAATATTTGTTGACTGATATTGGATGAATGGATGTTGTATTTTATATTTTTTATAAACTGCAAGTTGTTATGGATTTTTATTTCATTCGGGATTGCGGTTTGAAATGATATATAACCGTATTTATATTTCAAATTACAGATTGAAATGATAAATATCCACATCACTTGACCATAGGATATAAAATTTTGTACAGACATTGTGGTCTATATATAAAATATTTCTGAAATGATTTCTATGGTTTTGTAAAGAAATATATGGTTTTATATAAATATTGATTCTAGATATTATATAAATGTTATTTTATTCCTGATTTTTAAGCTATGAATAAATTTGTTTTAATATAGAATAAGCTTAATAATAAGTTTGATTTTATTGAAGATAATATGGTTAAATATATAAATTATATTTTAATATAGAGTTTATAATGATTTAACTAAATTTATGTTTGAAGATAAATTTGAGATTTATTTGAAATTGAATTTATTTAAGAATTAAACTCAAATAAGCTTGATGTGAAATTTATTAAATTTGGAATTTTAGAAGGTATGATTTTTATAACTTGATTTCTGTTTTAAGTTGAATTAAATGAATATTTCATGTATAAATAAACTGAAAGAGATAGTTGGTTATTTGTAATTTGAGCTTTATATACATGATAATGGATTTATTATGTAAAATATTTCAAAAATAAATAATAAAAATTTAATTGTTTAATCGTAATTACCAAACTTAGTTTTGAAATTGTTGAAGACTTAAAGTTTGAAATATATTGAATTTGAAGTGGTTTTGCAATCGACACAATTTGGAAAAGTTCATTTGGAAACTGAATTGATTGAAATTTATGATTTGGGATTTGGTTAAATTAAAATCTAGGAATTCGAGTTGTTTTGGAATTGATTTGTAAAATTCAAGAAGCTATTTTATAATATATAGTATCCTAATATTTAAACCGTTTAAGTGGTGGAAGTTATGTTTCAAAGTTATGAGTTTCAAGGTATTATAATTTGAAAGTGTTATATTCAAGTGTTTTGATTTTGAAATATTATAACTTTGGAAGTGTTACGATTTTAGAAAAGGGATATATTTTAAATGAAAATGATATCCTATTGATTTGGTTTTGAAGGCAATGATATTTTGGTTTTAAAGTATAAACTATTTTGAAAATGACCGCGGTGTTATAATAACGGTTAGTTGTTGAAGAGACCGGGATCGAAAGTTGTCATACTCTCTACCAACTCCGAAAACCACTTTAATAACTATGTACACGGCAGAGATTCCAAAATGAAGTAGGATGGCAGCGGCGTTCCTCTGAGGTATATACGTCGACCCGACTCCCATGAGTTGGCATAAGGTAGCTAAAGCAGGAGCGATCGACGGGATAAGAAGGTAGCACCTTTTATCGGACACACTCCTTCGATACCATTCTATTACGTTGTGATTGATTGGGTCCCTTTTAATTTTGGGGGTGTGGCTCTAGTTGGCGGTAGTAGCTGATACGTGTTACTACCAGTCTGGAAGCATAATTGGTATATCCACCCTGACATTGCCTAGTTGTGCCGTGTCACCTACCCTAACGCGCCTTGTACGAGTTTGGTTTTCTCCCGTAGCCTGTGGAGTATCCTCTGGTGGCTTCTCGATCAGGAGGAACTATGATACTGGATGGACTACTGGGACTAATACGTGTTAATGGCTATATGGGTAACCCCTTAACGCTATTTAAAAGTAAGTTTATTTTGCTATAGACATTATTATAATAGCAAAATATTACTACATAGTAAATAGTTTAACGGATCCTTAGGAGATGTGAATCTCGAACATCTCTTAAGTTACCGCACCCACGTTAGACACTAGATAGGAGATGTCAAATTTCGTAAACATCTCTGACGTTGTTCCACACATATTATTTACCACTGATTTAACTTGCATAAGATCTTTTAGTTTTGGCTCGAGTGTTTGGTCTTCCCAATTCGCTAGGGTCAGCCTGAGCATTTCAGGATTTAAAGAGCTTACTTCTTGAGGACGAAGACGAAGATTGTATTACTATTATTTATCATATTATTCCACTACATTCATACTGTTCTGCTGCATTGTTATTTATTATTCTCTGGTACATGTAACTCTGATATGTGTTGTATAAGTATAATCAAATGTTTTGTAAGACAACTTCATGAACTGTTATTTGATTATTATATTTTGTCCTTCCACTGCGAGATTTTGTTTTGTTTTTTTTTCTTTCTTTGCTTTTCTTATTCACCCTAATAACAATCCGCCCTTCTATATGGTATGAGTTGACACGTGTGTCTGCTTAAATGTACAAAAAGGCGGGATGTTACAGTTGGTATCAAAGCTTTGGTTTAGCGGTAAACCTTAGCTTTGTGGGGTCTGACTCTTTATCAATAGGGTACTAATACCCTATGATGAGTCACTGAGTGTGTGTGTGTTTATATATATATATATATATATGAGAGCGTATTTTTTTAGTGTAATAAAAGGTTTTAATATTGTGTTAATTTGTTCTGTTTTGTATTTATAAATTCGGGTTGGGGCATAGGACGCTATGGCATCAATAGGGATTTCTAAACACTTAATAGGATAGACCGACACAATATTTGTTTGAATATAGGTGAATGAAATTTTTTGCCTATTATATTTTCTATATATAAAATAAGTATTTTAAAAGGGATATATTTGGTTGTAATATATTGGTTGCTAGGTAGTGAAATCATAAATATTGGTCGAAAATATGATTTAAAATAAAATAAAGTAAAAATTGGAAATTTAGAACTTAAGTTCCGGGGTTTTGAAACTTTCTTTCAAATAATTTTGGATATAATAATAATATTATTAGAAGTATTTTCTGATATAAATATTTCAATAAGATTTCAAAGAATTATTTTAAAGAAAATTTTGTAAAGAAATAAGTTCTGTTCTCCCCCCTTTGTCGTTGGAAAATATTTTCGGTGATGAGTGCACGCATCATCGACATTCATTTTCAAGTTTCGATGTGGGAAGGCCACTGTAGTAGTTTTACTACAGATTTATTTTGATAAACAAATATAAACTTCAAATTATTTTAAATATAATCGGACATATAAATTGTAAGTGTATACACCTATCTATTATTTTAAAATGATTTGAAATTTAACCCGGTATTTTGTTCTTAAGTTTCCATTAATTAATAGTTCATTTATTGTAGTGAAATGGAATATAACTAATTAATAACTGGAACCTCTAATTTAAATAAGAGATTAATTACTAGGTTATAAATGAAACTTCCAGAAAGTTGAAACGTAACATATAAAAACAAAAGATATGATTATTGAACATTTAATTTATTAAGAGAAATAAGATGAACTTGTATAACTTCCAATTGCATTCTTAAAGCACATATATATAACTTACCAAACATTAAAAGTTTTAATGTTTAATAAAAAAATGTAATAGGATATTATACAAGTAAAACTTGAAGTAATGAAAGCATTCAATGAAATTCTTTAATAAATAAGAATTTGATGTTGTAATTGTTATAAACTTAAGTTATAATTGAAATCTTACTATAATAAAATATGATAGAAGGTAAATGTTGTAAGTAAGTAATTGTAAGCTTAAGTAAATGTTGAAGTTATTTATTTTAAAAATAAGTTGGAAGATGAATACGGTAAGTGAAAGACTATAAACTTAAGTTAATGTTTGAAGCTATGTATAACTAAAGGTAAATAAATGAAAATTTGCAAGAAATAAATGCAAATTAAAAAGATAAATCATTATATGAATGAAAAGGAAATCAAACAACAAACGTTATGAAATGAGATTAATAAGAATGAACTTGATTTATTGTTTGGAATTGTTGTTAGTTTGGTTTATAATTGTTTGGGCAAAGATACTTTAAATTTGTTTGGGTGAATGAATAATATATTTAGTTTCATCTAAGACTGTTGAGTAAATGGTGTACTTAGTAGTTTATTTTCCATTCTGTACAATTTAAAGTTTTAAACCCGAACAACTATTTGTTTTGTTTCCTATGGATATATGGATGGTTGATTTTATTGGCTTCATACGATGGTTGTACGTTGTGATTGCAAGTGATTATTATTGATTTGTTTATTAGTGTTGAAACAACTTTAAATACTTCATTTTATATAATTGTTAACCTTTTGGATTACATAAGTGAAATACAGGTTATGGAAGCAATTGCTACTACTTTTGGTTTCATAATTAAGCGTTAATTGTCCGACAAACAGGTACGTTCTCAGATTATGGGCTCTAGCGCTATTATATATATTTTCCCGTTATTGGGATATATTATTTTGAGATATTGTGATATATATTGTTATATTTGATACTATATTTTCTTCCGAGTCTCTACGTATAAAGGAAACTCTGCTGAAAATTTCCGTAAACTTAGGATTTAGAAAATTTTTGAAAAAAATGTTTTCAAACTTTATTAATTTGAGTATAACAAGATTTAATTGTTATAAATTGATATATTTTATTTAAATTATTAAATTTTGTAAATTTATTTGTTTATGAAATTCATATTTTGAGTAAGATGTATTGACCACTTAATTCTTTCTTTTTCCTTCTTTTTCATTTTCGGGGACGAAAAGTTTTGGGTGGGGGAGAGTGTAACAACACGTAAATTTTTGACAATTTAATTTGTTAACTTAATGAATCTTGTTATTTTACGTTGGAAGAAATAAAAAGTTGTAAGGTAATAATGAAATAATAACTCAGACGAAACATAATAGGGTTAATTAAAGTTAACAATTAATGAACTTAAATGAAATTGCAATTAAAAATAATAATTTAAAAGTTATAACTTGGTTGTAAAGTGAATATAAGATCAATTGGGGGATTTGTATATAATTATTGATAATTGGATAAAAACAGTGTTATGTAAGCAATTGTAACATTTGTATGTTAATAATAACTTATAAGTGCAATTAAAAGTTAACGGTAACGATTATTGTATATTACCCCTATTGAACCAGTTAATTTAAATTGGAAATAAATTTCAATAAATGTAATTAAATATTATGTTGATGTAAATTAAGTTAATATTTAGAAGTAATGTAAATTTTATTCATAATATGATAATTGGTTAAATAAAAGGAATGGAAATCGGGATTTATTAATTTACTTAAATTTAAAAGATAATAATTGGATTAATTGCAATTAAATGAAATTTAATATTTAATTATTACGTTAATAGAGATTAAGATGAAACTTGACAATATTAATGTAATAAAGCATGAACCAATGTTAATTTCATTCATTTGATAATAATTTATTGAATAGCATGATTTAGAATCAAATATATGGATTTATTGGAATTTCAATTGATAATTAATGAATTTATTAAAATTGAAATTAAATGCGGTAATGGGTAATTCAATTAACTTTGAATTGGTATCTAGGTTTGTTTAAAATTTTGTAATTGTTTAAGAAATCAAAAATGATGGAATTTGTGAATTATAAGATTTGAATTGAAAAGGTGAATTAATTAAATTAATATTAATTTAATTAACTAATTGAAAAATATCCATTTTGGCCACGGACTCGGATTTCGACGAAGCAAGTTTCGTTGGATCCATAACGGTGAATTATTATAGGATTTCAAGTTTTGTAACGATCGGACTTGTCGTTTGATCGTACGGGCTCGAAACGCCTAGAAATCATATTAGTTGAAATTAATTGAAATCAATTTGAAATAACTTGATTTTAACATAACTTCTTCATACGATTGAATTTGGACCTGAAACCCATTCTATTGATTTTAAAACATTTTAAAACATCTATTTTGATATATGGGTTGACCCATTTTCGTTCCGGAGTCGAAACGGGCTTTTCGGGTCTTTATCGTTCATTTTTCCAAACCAATCAAGCCCATTTGTTTGTATTGTGTTCTGCCTATATATAACTCGTTATAAAACCTAGCCTATTCTTATGTTCATTATTCTATACATACTCTTTCTCAATGGCAGCCAAACCCTAAATTCCCAATTGCAAATTTCAAAATCAAATTCAAATCAAAATTTCAACCTCCACAAACTACATCAAATTATATATCGATCTAAAGCTCTCGACAAGCGCATCTCCGATTTGAAATTCGTTTTCTAATTTGAAGCTCTGTTTGTCCAAAAATCGAAGAACTGTTTACAGCCGTTCGTTGATTTGATGAACTTTGTTGGATCGACAAATCGTTGGTACCATTGGGTAGAGGAGGCCGAGGGGATCGCATCGGCATAGGTGATTCCTTGTTTCAACGGCTGGATTGACGGGTTTAATTCGATTAGGGTTTGGAAGCGGCGGCGGCGTGAGGTGTTTAGGGTGATGATCGTTGGCGATCGTGTGCGCATCTAGCCACGCGGGGTGGAGGAGCTTTGGAGAAGCCACGGTTGGCCAGCGGCTGGTGGAGGAACGACGTGACGACGATGTGATGGCAGGCAAGTTCGTTGAAACGAGAGGGTTTACTCATGTGTTAGGGTTCCTGGAGGAAGAAATTGGTGACGTGTACGTATTCACGTTATTTTAATCTAACTGTTTTATTTATTTTAATTTGAAATCGTATAACTTCTAACTGCTGTAATTTTCACATACGAGGTCCGATTCACGCGCGGTTTCTTGCTTGGGATCGTATTGAAATTCCGGTCACTTTGACGCAAGTTTGGATGAATTATGAGACTGTTCAAATTTTGGGCTTAAATTGGATTTAATTTAAATTTAAATTCAAAAGGTAGTGTTTTAACCCATTCACAACTTCTAAAATTTCTTATGTTTGTTAAGTTGATTTGTGATGTGATTAAAAATTTATTTATGACTGTTTGGCATATTTTGACTCATCATCTCAGTTTATTTGAATTTATTTGGATAAAACAGTTATTTAATTTATTATTGAATATAAACAACCAGTAAATACCTGTTATTTATGATCTGTTCTATATTGTTGTTATTGATTGAATTGGATGATGATTTTGATAAATGTTTGATGATTGATACTGGATGAATGGATGTTGTATTTTATATTGTTATAAACTGCAAGTTGTTATGGATTTTTATTTCATTCGGGATTGCGGTTTGAAATGATATATAACCGTATTTATGTTTTAAATTACGGATTGAAATGATAAATATCCATATCAATTGACCATAGGATAGAAAATTTTATACAGACACCATGGTCTATATATAAAATATTTCTGAAATGATTTCTATTGTTTTGTAAAGAAATATATAGTTTTATATAAATATTGGTTCTAGATATTATATAAATGTTATTTTATTCCTTATTTTTAAGCTACGAATAAATTTGTTCTAATATAGAATAAGCTTAATAATAATTTTGATTTTATTGTAGATGATATGGTTAAATATATAAATTATATTTTAATATAGAGTTTATAATGATTTGGCTAAATTTGGGTTTCAAGATAAATTTGAGATTTATTTAAGATTAAATTTATTTAAGAATTAAACTCAAATAAGCTTGATGTGAAATTTATTAAATTTGGAATTTTAGAGGGTATGATTTTTATAACTTTATTTCTGTTTAAGGTGAATTAAATGAATATTTAAAATATAAATAAATTGAAGGTGATAGTTGGTTATTTGTAATTTGAGCTTTATATAAATGATAATGGATTTATTATTTAAAATATTTCAAAGCTAAATAATAGAAATTTAATTGTCAAATCGTAATTACCAAACTTAGTTTTGAAATTTTCGAATACTTAAAGTTTGAAACATATTGAATTTGAAATGGTTTTGAAATCGACACAATATCGAAAAGTTTATTTGGAAACTGAATTTGAATTGAAATTTATGACTGGGATTTGGTTAAATTAAAATCTAGGAATTCGAGTTGTTTTGGAATTGATTTGTGAAATACAGGAAGCCATTTGATTATATATAGTATCCTAATATTTAAACCGTTCAAGTGGTGGAAGTTATGTTTCAAAGTTATGAGTTTCAAGGTATTATAATTTGAAAGTGTTATATTCAAGTGTTTTGATTTCGAAATATAATAACTTTGGAAGTGTTACGATTTTAGAAAAGGGATATATTTGAAATGAAAATGATATCGTATTGATTTGGTTTTGAAGGCAATGATATTTTGGTTTTAAAGTATAAACTATTTTGAAAATGACCGCGGTGTTATAATAACGGTTGGTTGTTGAAGAGATCGGGATCCGAAGCTGTCATACTCTCTGCCAACTCCGAAAAACACTTTAACAACCGTGTACGCGGCGGAGATTCCAGAATGAAGTAGGGTGGCAGTGGCGTTCCTTTGAGGTATATACGTAGACCCGACTCTCGTGAGTTGGCATAAGGTGGCTTAAACAGGAGCGATCGACGAGCTAAGAAGGTAGTACCTTTTATCGGACACACTTCTTCGATACCATTCTACTACTTTGTAATTGATTGGGCCCCTTTTGATTTTGGGGGTGTGGCTCGAGGTAGGCAGTAGTAGCTGCTATGCGTTACCACCGGTCTGGAAGCGTAATTGGTATATCTACCCTGGCATTGCCTAGTTATGCCATGTCACGTGCCCTAGCGCGCCTTGTACGAGTTTGGTTTCCTCCCGTACCCCGTGTAGTATCCTACGGTGGCTTCCCAATCTGGAGGAACTATGATGCTGGATGTACTACTGGGACTATTACGTGTTAAGTGCTATATGGGTAACCCCTTAACGCTATTTAGAAGTAAGTTTATTTTACTATAGACATTATTATAATAGAAAAATATTACTACATAGTAAATAGTTTAACGGATCCTTAGGAGATGTGAATCCCGAACATCTCTTAAGTTACTGCACTCACGTTAGACACTGGATAGGAGATGTCAAATCCCATAAACATCTCTGACGTTGTTCCACACATATTATTTACCATTGATTTAACTTGCATAAGATCTTTTAGTTCTGACTCGAGTGTTTTGTCATTTCAATTCGCTTGGGTCAGCCTGAGCATTTCAGGATTTGAAGACCTTACTTCTGAAGGACGAAGACGAAGATTGTATTACTATTATTTATCATATTAGTCCACTACATTCATACTGTTCCGCTGCGTTGTTATTTATTATTCTCTGGTACGTGTAACTCTGATATGTGTTGTATAAGTATAATCAAATATTTTGTAAAACTGCTTCAGGAACTATTGTTTGATTATTATATTTTGTCATTCCGCTGAAAGATTCTATTTTTTTTTCTTTCTCTGTTTTTCTTATTCACCCCAATAACAATCCGCCCTTCTGTATGGTTTGAGTTGGCACGTGTGTCTGCTTAAACGTACAAAAAGGCGGGATGTTACAGTTGGTATCAGAGCTTTGGTTTGGCGATAAACCTTAGCTTTGTGGGGTCTAACTCTTTATCAATAGGGTAGTAATACCCCATGATGAGTCGCTGTGTATATATATATGAGAGAGTGTATTTGTTAGTGTTATAAAAGGTCTTAATATTGTGTTAATTTGTTCCGTTTTGTATTTATAAATTCTAGTCGGTGCATAAGACGCTATGATATCAATAGGGATTTCTAAACACTTAATGGGACATACCGACACAATATTTGTTTGAATATAGGTGAATGAAATAATTTTTCCTATTATATTTTCTATATATAAAATGAGAATTTTATAAAGGGATATATTTGGTTGTAATATATTGGTTGTTATGTAGTGAAGTTATAGATATTGGTCGGAAATAAGATTTAAAATAAAACGAAGTAAAAATTGGAAATTTAGAACTTATGTTTCGGGGTTTTGAAACTTTCTTTCAAATAATTTTGGGATATAATAGTAATATCGATAGATGTATTTTCTGATATAAATATTTCAATAAGATTTGAAAGAATTATTTTAAAGAAAATTTTGGAAAGAAATAAGTTCTGTACTACCCTCTCTGTCGTAGGAAAATATTTTCGGTGATGAGTGCATACATCATCGACACTCATCTTCGAGTTTCGAAGTGGGAAGGCCATTGTAGTAGTTTTACTACAGATTTATTTTGATAAAAAATGTAAACTTCAAATTGTTTTAAATATAATCGGATATATAAATTGTAAGTGTATACATCTATCTATTACTTTAAAATGATTTGAAATTTAACCCGAAATTTAGTTCTTAAGTTTCCGTTAATTAATAGTTCAATTATTGTAGTGAAAGAGAATGTAACTAATTAATAACTGGAACCTCTAATTTAAATAAGGGATTAAATGCTAGGTTATAAATGAAATTTCCTGAAAGTCGAAATACGTAACATATAAAAAAAAAGATATGAATATTGAACGTTTAATTTATTAAGAGAAATAAGATAGACTTGTATAACTTCCAATTGCATTCTTAAAGCACACATATATAGCTTACCAAATATTAAAAGTTGAATGTTTAATAAGAAAATGTAATATGATATTATACGAGTAAAACTTGAAGTAATGAAAGTATTCAATGAAATTCTTTAATAAATTAGAATTTGGTGTTGTAATTGTTATAACTTAAATTATAATTGAAATCTTACTATAATAAAATATGATAGAAAGTAAATGTTGTAAATAAGTAATTATAAACTTAAGTAAATGTTGAAGTTATTTATTTTAAAAATAAGTTGGAAGATGAATACGGTAAGTGAAAGACTATAAACTTAAGTTAATGTTTGAAGTTATGTATAACTAAAGGTAAATAAATGAAAATTTGCAAGAAATAAATGCAAATTAAAAAGATAAATCATTATATGAATGAAAAGGAAATCAAACAGCAAATGTTATGAAATGAAATTAATAAGAATGAACTTGATTTATTGTTTGGAATTGTTGTTAGTTTGGTTTATAATTGTTTGGGCAAAGATACTTTAAATTTGTTTGGATGAATGAATAATCTATTTAGTTTCATCTAAGACTATTGAGTAAATGGTGTACTTAGTAGTTTATTTTCCATTCTGTACAATTTAAAGTTTTAAACCCGAACAACTATTTGTTTTGTTTCCTATGGATATATGGATGGTTGATTTTATTGGCTTCATATGATGGTCGTACGTTGTGATTGCAAGTGATTATTATTGATTTGTTTATTAGTGTTGAAACAACTTTAAATACTTCATTTTATATAATTGTTAACCTTTTGGATTACATAAGTGAAATACAGGTTATGGAAGCAATTGCTACTACTTTTGGTTTCATAATTAAGCGTTAATTGCCCGATAAACAGGTACGTTCTCGGATTATGGGCTCTAGCGCTATTATATATATTTTCCCGTTATTGGGATATATTATTTTGAGATATTGTGATATATATTGTTATATTTGATACTATATTTTCTTTCGAATCTCTACGTACCAAGGAAACTCTGCTAAAAATTTCCGTAAACTTAGGATTTAGAAAAATTTTGAAAAAAATGTTTTCAAACTTTATTAATTTTAGTATAACAAGATTTAATTGTTATAAATTGATATATTTTATCTAAATTATTAAATTTTGTAAATTTATTTGTTTATGAAATTCATATTTTGAGTAAGATGTATTGACTACTTAATTCTTTCTTTTTCCTTCTTTTTTATTTTCGAGGACGAAAAGTTTTGGGTGGGGGAGAGTGTAACAACACGTAAATTTTTGACAATTTAATTTGTTAACTTAGTGAATCTTGTTATTTTACATTGGAAGAAATAAAAAGTTGTAAGGTAATAATGAAATAATAACTCAGACAAAACATAACAGGGTTAATTAAAGTTAACAATTAATGAACTTAAATGAAATTGCAATTAAACAAAATAATTTAAAAGTTATAAATTGGTTATAAAGTGAATATAAGATCAATTGGGGGATTTGTATATAATTATTGACAATTGGATAAAAACAGTGTTATGTAAGCATTTGTAACATTTGTTTGTTAATAATAACTTATAAGTGCAATTTAAAGTTAACGGTAACGATTATTGTATATTACCCCTATTGAACCAGTTAATTTAAATTGGAAATAAATTTCAATAAATGTAATTTAATATTATGTTAACGTAAATTAAGTTAATATTTAGAAGTAATGTAAATTTTATTCATAATATGATAATTGGTTTAATAAAGGGTATGGAAATCGGGATTTATTAATGTACTTAAATTTAAAAGATAATAATTGGATTAATTACAATTAAATGAAATTTAATATTTAATTATTATGTTAATAGAGATTAAGATGAAATTTGACAATAATGTAATAAAGCATGAACCAATGTTAATTTCATCCATTTGATAATAATTTATTGAATAGCATGATTTAGAATCAAATATATGGATTTATTGGAATTTCAATTGATAATTAATGAATTTATTAAAATTGAAATTAAATACGGTAATGGGTAATTCAATTAAATTTGAATTGGTACCTAGGTTTGTTTAAAATTTTGTAATTGTTTAAGAAATCAAAAATGATGGAATTTGTGAATTATAAGATTTGAATTGAAAAAGTGAATTGATTAAATTAATATTAATTTAATCAACTAATTGAAAAATATCCATTTGGGCCACGGACTCGGATTTCGACGAAGCAAGTTTCGTTGGATCCGTAACGGTGAATTATTATAGGATTTCAAGTTTTGTAACGATCGGACTTGTCGTTTAATCGTACGGGCTCAAAACGCCTAGAAATCGTATTAGTTGAAATTAATTGAAACCAATTTAAAATAACTTTATTTTAACATAATTTCTTCATACGATTGAATTTGGACCTGAAACCTATTCCATTGATTTTAAAACATTTTAAAACATCTATTTTTATATATGGGTTGACCCATTTTCGTTCTGGAGTCGAAACGGGCTTTTCGGGTCGTTGCCGTTCACTTTTCCAAACCAATCAAGCCCATTTGTTTGTATTGTGTTCTGCCTATATATAACTCGTTATAAACCCTAGCCTATTTCTTATGTTCGTTATTCTGTACATACTCTTTCTCAATGGCAGCCAAACCCTAAATTCCCAATTGCAAATTTCAAAATCAAATTCAAATCAAAATTTCAAACTCCACAAACTACATCAAATTTTATATCGATCTGAAGCTCTCGACAAGCGCATCTCGGATTTGAAATTCGTTTTCTAATTTGAAGCTCCGTTTGTCCAGAAATCGAAGAACTGTTTCCAGCCGTTCGTTGATTTGATGAACTTTGTCGGATCGACAAATCGTTGGTACCATTGGGTAGAGGAGGCCGAGGGGATCGCATCGGCATAGGTGATTCCTTGTTTCAACGGTTGGATTGATGGGTTTAATTCGATTAGGGTTTGGAAGCGGCGGCGGCGCGAGGTGTTTAGGGTGATGATCGTTGGGATCGTGTGCACGTCTAGCCACGCGGGGTCGAGGAGCTTTGGAGAAGCCACGGTTGGCCTGTGGCTGGTGGAGGAACGACGTGACGACGATGTGATGGCAGGCAGCTTCGTTGAAACGAGAGGGTTTACTCATGCGTTAGGGTTCCTGGAGGAAGAAATTGGTGACGTGTACGTATTCACGTTATTTTAATCTAACTTTTTTATTTATTTTAATTTGAAATCGTATAACTTCTAACTGCTGTAATTTTCACATACGAAGTCCGATTCACGCGCGGTTTCTTGCTTGGGATCGTATTGAAATTCCGGCCACTTTGATGCAAGTTTGGATGAATTATGAGACTGTTCAAATTTTGGGTTTAAATTGGATTTAATTTAAATTTAAATTCAAAAGGTAGTGTTTTAACCCATTCACAACTTCTAAAATTTCTTATGTTTGTTAAGTTGATTTATGATGTGATTAAAAATTTATTTATGACTGTTTGGCATATTTTGAATCATCATCTCAGTTTATTTGAATTTATTTGGATAAAACAGTTATTTAATTTATTATTGAATATAAACAACCAGTAAATACCTGTTATTTATTATCTGTTCTATATTGTTGTTATTGATTGAATTGGATGATGATTTTGATAAATGTTTGATGATTGATATTGGATGAATGGATGTTGTATTTTATATTGTTATAAACTGCAAGTTGTTATGGATTTTTATTTCATTCGGGATTACGGTTTGAAATGATATATAACCTTATTTATGTTTCAAATTACGGATTGAAGTGATAAATATCCATATCAATTGACCATAGGATAGAAAATTTTATACAGACACCGTGGTCTATATATAAAATATTTCTGAAATGATTTCTATGGTTTTGTAAAGAAATATATAGTTTTATATAAATATTGGTTCTAGATATTATATAAATGTTATTTTATTCCTTATTTTTAAGCTACGAATAAATTTGTTCTAATATAGAATAAGCTTAATAATAAGTTTGATTTTATTGTAGATGATATGGTTAAATATATAAATTATATTTTAATATAGAGTTTATAATGATTTGGCTAAATTTGAGTTTCAAGATAAATTTGAGATTTATTTAAGATTAAATTTATTTAAGAATTAAACTCAAATAAGCTTGATGTGAAATTTATTAAATTTGGAATTTTAGAGGGTATGATTTTTATAACTTTATTTATGTTTAAGGTGAATTAAATGAATATTTAAAATATAAATAAATTGAAGGTGATAGTTGGTTATTTGTAATTTGAGCTTTATATAAATGATAATGGATTTATTATTTAAAATATTTCAAAGCTAAATAATAGAAATTTAATTGTTGAATCGTAATTACCAAACTTAGTTTTGAAATTGTCGAATACTTAAAGTTTGAAACATATTATATTTGAAATGGTTTTGAAATCAACACAATATCGAAAAGTTTATTTGGAAACTGAATTTGAATTGAAATTTATGACTGGGATTTGGTTAAATTAAAATCTAGGAATTCGAGTTGTTTTGGAATTGATTTGTGAAATACAGGAAGCCATTTGATTATATATAGCATCATAATATTTAAACCGTTCAAGTGGTGGAAGTTATGTTTCAAAGTTATGAGTTTCAAGGTATTATAATTTGAAAGTGTTATATTCAAGTGTTTTGATTTCGAAATATAATAACTTTGGAAGTGTTACGATTTTAGAAAAGGGATATATTTGAAATGAAAATGATATCGTATTGATTTGGTTTTGAAGGCAATGATATTTTGGTTTTAAAGTATAAACTATTTTGAAAATGACCGCGGTGTTATAATAACGGTTGGTTGTTGAAGAGATCGGAATCCGAAGCTGTCATACTCTCTGCCAACTCCGAAAAACACTTTAACAACCGTGTACGCGGCGGAGATTCCAGAATGAAGTAGGGTGGCAGTGGCGTTCCTTTGAGGTATATACGTGGACCCGACTCCCGTGAGTTGGCATAAGGTGGCTTAAACATGAGCGATCGACGAGCTAAGAAGGTAGTACCTTTTATCGGACACACTTCTTCGATACCATTCTACTACTTTGTAATTGATTGGGCCCCTTTTGATTTTGGGGGTGTGGCTCGAGGTAGGCAGTAGTAGCTGCTATGCGTTACCACCGGTCTGGAAGCGTAATTGGTATATCTACCCTGGCATTGCCTAGTTATGCCATGTCACGTGCCATAGCGCGCCTTGTACGAATTTGGTTTTCTCCCGTACCCCGTGTAGTATCCTACGGCGGCTTCCCAATCAGGAGGAACTATGATACTGGATGGACTACTGGGACTATTACGTGTTAAGGGCTATATGGGTAACCCCTTAACGCTATTTAAAAGTAAGTTTATTTTACTAGACATTATTATAATAGCAAAATATTACTACATAGTAAATAGTTTAACGGATCCTTAGGAGATGTGAATCCCGAACATCTCTTAAGTTACTGCACTTACGTTAGACACTGGATAGGAGATGTGAAATCCCATAAACATCTCTGACGTCGTTCCACACATATTATTTACCATTGATTTAACTTGCGTAAGATCTTTTAGTTCTGACTCGAGTGTTTTGTCATTTCAATTCGCTGGGGTCAGCCTGAGCATTTTAGGATTTGAAGACCTTACTTCTGAAGGACGAAGATGAAGATTGTATTACTATTATTTATCATATTAGTCCACTGCATTCATACTGTTCCGCTACGTTGTTATTTATTATTCTCTGGTACGTGTAACTCTGATATGTGTTGTATAAGTATAATCAAATATTTTGTAAAACAGCTTCAAGAACTATTATTTGATTATTATATTTTGTCATTCCGCTGCGAGATTCTATTTTATTTTTTTTCTTTCTCTGTTTTTCTTATTCACCCTAATAACAATCCGCCCTTCTGTATGGTTTGAGTTGGCACGTGTGTCTGCTTAAACGTACAAAAAGGCGGGATGTTACAGTTGGTATCAGAGCTTTGGTTTGGCGATAAACCTTAGCTTTGTGGGGTCTAACTCTTTATCAATAGGGTAGTAATACCCCATGATGAGTCGCTGTGTGTATATATATATATGAGAGAGTGTATTTGTTAGTGTTATAAAAGGTCTTAATATTGTGTTAATTTGTTCCGTTTTTTATTTATAAATTCTAGTCGGTGCATAAGACGCTATGATATCAATAGGGATTTCTAAACACTTAATGGGACAGACCGACACAATATTTGTTTGAATATAGGTGAATGAAATAATTTTTCCTATTATATTTCTATATATAAAATAAGAATTTTATAAAGGGATATATTTGGTTGTAATATATTGGTTGTTATGTAGTGAAATTATAAATATTGGTCGGAAATAAGATTTAAAATAAAATGAAGTAAAAATTGGAAATTTAGAACTTAAGTTCCGGGGTTTTGAAACTTTCTTTCAAATAATTTTGGGATATAATAGTAATATTGATAGATGTATTTTCTGATATAAATATTTCAATAAGATTTGAAAGAATTATTTAAAGAAAATTTGGGAAAGAAATAAGTTCTGTACTACCCTCTCTGTCGTTGGAAAATATTTTCGGTGATGAGTGCATACATCATCGACACTCATCTTCGAGTTTCGAAGTGGGAAGGCCATTGTAGTAGTTTTACTACAGATTTATTTTGATATAAAATGTAAACTTCAAATTGTTTTAAATATAATCGGATATATAAATTGTAAGTGTATACATCTATC
Source organism: Allium cepa (assembly GCA_030765085.1). Taxonomy (NCBI): domain Eukaryota; kingdom Viridiplantae; phylum Streptophyta; class Magnoliopsida; order Asparagales; family Amaryllidaceae; genus Allium; species Allium cepa. The sequence goes on from CM060942.1 coordinate 624,835,332, forward strand.
TATTACTTTAAAATGATTTGAAATTTAACCCGAAATTTAGTTCTTAAGTTTTTGTTAATTAATAGTTCAATTATTGTAGTGAAAGAGAATGTAAATAATTAATAACTGGAACCTCTAATTTAAATAAGAGACTAAATGCTAGGTTATAAATGAAATTTCCCGAAAGTCGAAATATGTAACATATAAAAACAAAAGATATGAATATTGAACGTTTAATTTATTAAGAGAAATAAGATAAACTTGTATAACTTCCAATTGCATTCTTAAAGCACACATATATAACTTACCAAATATTAAAAGTTGAATGTTTAATAAGAAAATGTAATAGGATATTATACGAGTAAAACTTGAAGTAATGAAAGTATTCAATGAAATTCTTTAATAAATTAGAATTTGGTGTTGTAATTGTTATAACTTAAATTATAATTGAAATCTTACTATAATAAAATATGATAGAAAGTAAATGTTGTAAGTAAGTAATTATAAACTTAAGTAAATGTTGAAGTTATTTATTTTAAAAATAAGTTGGAAGATGAATATGGTAAGTGAAAGACTATAAACTTAAGTTATTGTTTGAAGCTATGTATAACTAAAGGTAAATAAATGAAAATTTGCAAGAAATAAATGTAAATTAAAAAGATAAACCATTATATGAATGAACAGGTAATCAAACAACAAATGTTATGAAATGAAATTAATAAGAATGAACTTGATCTATTGTTTGGAATTGTTGTTTGTTTGGTTTATAGTTGTTTGGACAAAGGTACTATAAATTTGTTTGGGTGAATGAATAATCTATTTTGTTTCATCTAGGACTGTTGAGTAAATGGAGCACTTAGTTATGAAATTTATAAATTGATATATTTTATTTATATTGATATATTTAATAGTTATAAATTGATAGTTATAAATTGATATATTTTATTTAAATTATTAAATTTTGTAAATTTATTTGTTTATGAAATTTATATTTTGAGTAAGATGTATTGACTACTTAATTCTTTCTTTTTCCTTCTTTTTTCTTTATGGGGACGAAAAGTTTTGAGTGGGGAGAGTGTAACAACCCGTAAACTTTTGATAATTTAATTTGTTAATTTAATTTGTTATTTAATATTGGAAGAAATAAAAAGTTGTAAGGTAATAATGAAAGAATGACTAAGATGAAATGTAACAGAGTTAATTAAATTTAAAAATTAATGAACTTGAATGAAATTCCAATTAAACAAAATAATTTAAAACTTATAACTTGGTTATAAAGTGAATATAAGAAAACAAGTGTAATATTGAATCAATTGGGGGATTTGTATATAATTATTGATAATTGGATAAAAACAGTGTTATGTAAGCAATTGTAACATTTGTTTGTTAATAATAACTTATAAGTGTAATTAAAAGTTAACGGTAATAATTATTGTATATTACCCGTATTTAACCAGTTAATTTAAATTGGAAATAAATTTATGTAAATGTAATTAATATTATGTTAGCGTAAATTAAGTTAATATTTGGAAGTAATGTAAATTTTATTCATAATATGATAATTGGTCAAATAAAAGGAATGAAAATCGGGATTTATTAATTTATTTAAATTTAAAAGATAATAATTGGATTAATTGCAATTAAATGAAATTTAATATTTAATTATTACGTTAATAGAAATTATGATGAAATTTGAGAATATTAATGTAATAAAGTATGAACCAATGTTAATTTCATCCATTTGATAATAATTTATCGAATAACAGGATTTAGAATCAAATATATGGATTTATCGGAATTTCAGTTGATAATTAATGAATTTATTAAAATTGAAATTAAATACGGTAATGGGTAAATCAATTAACTTTGAATTGGTATCTAGATTTGTTTAAAATTTTGTAATTGTTTAAGAAATTAAAAATGATGCAATTTGTGAATTATTAAATTTAAATTGAAAAAGTGAATTGATTAAATTAATATTAATTAAATTAATTAAGTGAAAAATATCCATTTATGCCACAGACTTGGATTTCGACAAAACTAGTTTCATCGGATCCGTAGCTGTGAATTATTATAGGATTTCAAGTTTCGTAATGATTGGACTTGTCGTTTGATCGTACGGGCTCGAAACGCCTAGAAATCAATTTAGTTAAAATCAATTGAAATCAATTTGAAATAACTTGATTTTAGCATAATTTCTTCATACGATGGAATTCGGACCTGAAACCTGTTCCATTGATTTTAAAACATTTTAGAACATCTATTTTAACATAAGGGTTGACCCATTTTCGTGCTGGAGTCGAAACGGGCTTTTCGGGTCGTTGTCATTCATTTTTCCAAACCAATCAAGCCCATTTGTTTGTATTGTGATCTGCCTATATATACCTCATTATAAACCCTAGCCTATTTCTTATGTTCATTATTCTGTACGTACAATTCCAATTGCTTCTTCTCTTTCTCAATGGCAGACAAATCCTAAATTCCCAATTGCAAATTTCAAAATCAAATTCAAATCAAAATTTCAGTCTCCACAAACTACATTAAATTATATATCGATCTAAAGCTCTCGACGAGCACATCTTAGATTTAAAATTTGTTTTCTGATTCGAAGCTCTCTTTGTCCAAAAATTGAAGAACTGTTTACGGTCGTTCGTTGATCGTTGATGAACTTTGACGGATCGACAAATCATTGGTACCATTGGGTAGAGGAGGCCAAGGTGATCACATCGGTATAGGTGATTCGTTGTTTCAATGGTTGGATTGACGGGTTTAATTCGATTAGGGTTTGGAAGCGGCGACGGCACAAGGTGTTCGGGGCGATGATCATTGGTGATCGTGTGCGCGTCTAGCCACGTGGGGTCGAGGAGCTTTGGAGAAGCCACGGCTGGCCAAAAGCGGCTGGTGGAGGAACGACGCGACGACGATGTGATGGCAGGCAGCTTCATTCAAACGCGAGGGTTTACGCGTGCGTTAGGGTTCCTGGAGGAAGAAATTGGTGACTTGTACGTATTCACGTTATTTTAATTTAATTGTTTTATTTATTTTAATTTGAAATCATATAACTTCTAACTGCTGTAATTTTCACATACAAGGTTTGATTCATGCGTGGTTTTTTGTGTTGGGATCGTACTGAAATTACGGACACTTTGACGCTAGTTTGGAAGAATTTCAAGACTATTCAAATTGTGGGTTTAAATTGGATTTAAATTTAATTTAAATTCAAAAGGTGAGTGTTTTAACCCACTCACAACTTCTAAAATTTCTTTTGTTTGTTAAGTTGATCTATGATGTGATTAGAAATTTATTTATGACTGTTTGTCATATTTTAAATCATCATCTCAGTTTATTTGAATTTATTTGGATGAAATAGTTATTTAATTTATTATTGAATATAAACTGCCAGTAAATACATGTTACTTATTATCTGTTCTATATTGATGTTATTGATTGAATTGGATGATGATTATGATAAATGTTTGATGACTAATATTAGATGAATGGATGTTGTATTTTATATTGTTATAACTGCAAGCTGTTATGGATTTTTATTTCATTCGGGATTGCGGTTTGAAATGATATATAACAGTATTTATATTTTAAATTACGGATTGAAATGGTAAATATCCATATCACTTGACCATAGGATAGAAAATTTTATACAGACATCGTGGTCTATATATGAAATATTTCTAAAATGATTTCTACGGTTTTGTAAAGAAACATATGGTTTTATATAAATATTGATTCTAGATATTATATAAATGTTATTTTATTCCTGATTTTTAAGCTATGAATAAATTTGTTTTAATATAGAATAATCTTAATAATAAGTTTGATTTTATTGAAAACAATATGGTTAAATATATAAATTATATTCTAATATAGAGTTTATAATGATTTAACTAAATTTAGGTTTGAAGATAAATTTGAGATTTATTTGAAATTGAATTTATTTAAGAATTAAACTCAAATAAGCTTGATGTGAAATTTATTAAATTTTGAATTTTAGAGGGTATGATTTTTATAACTTGATTTCTGTTTAAGGTGAATTAAATGAATATTTCAAGTATAAATAAATTGAAGGAGATAGTTGGTTATTTGTAATTTGAGCTTTATATAAATGATAACGGATTTATTATGTAAAATATTTCAAAACTAAATAATATAAATTTAATTGTTGAATCGTAATTACCAAACTTAGTTTTGAAATTGTTGAATACTTAGAGTTTGAAAAATATTGAATTTTAAATGGTTTTGAAATGGACACAATTTGGAAACTGAATTGAATTGAAATTTAGGATTTTGGATTTGGTTAAATTAAAATCTAGGAATTCAAGTTGTTTTTGAATTGATTAGTGAAATTCAAGAAGCTATTTTATTATATATATTATCCTAATACTTAAACCGTTTAAGTGGTGGAAGTTATGTTTCAAAGTTATGAGTTTTAAGGTATTATAATTTGAAAGTGTTATATTCAAGTGTTCTGATTCCGAAATATTATAACTTTGGAAGTGTTACGATTTTAGAATTGGGATATATTTGAAATTAAAATGATATCATATTGACTTGGATTTGAAGGCAATGATATTCTGGTTTTAAAGTATAAACTATTTTGAAAATGACGGCGGTGTTATAATAACGGTTGGTTGTTGAAGAGACCGGGATCAGAAGTTGTTAAACTCTCTGCCAACTCCGAAAACCACTTTAACAACCATGTACGCGGAGGAGATTCCAGAATGAAGTAGGATGGCGGCGGCGTTCCTTTGAGGTATATACGTGGACCCGACTCCCGTGAGTTGGCATAAGGTGGCTAAAACAGAAGCGATCGATGGGCTGAGAAGGTAGCACCTTTTATCAGACACACTCCTTCGATATCATTCTATTACTTTGTGATTGATTAGGGCCCTTTTGATTTTGGGGGTGTGGCTCGAGGTAGACAGTAGTAACTGCTATGCGATAGCACCGGTCCAGAAGCGTAATTGGTATATCTACCCTGGCATTGCCTAGTTGTGCCATGTCACCTACCCTATCGCGCCTTGTACGAGTTTGGTTTTCGCCCGTAGCCCATGGAGTATCCTCTGGTGGCTTCCCGATCAGGAGGGACTATGATACTGGATGGACTACTGGGACTATTACGTGTTAAGGGCTATAAGGGTAAACCCTTAACGCTATTTAAAAGTAAGTTTATTTTACTATAGACATTATTATAATAGCGAACTATTACTACATAGTAAATAGTTTAACGGATCCTTAGGAGATATGAATCTTGAACATCTCTTAAGTTACTGCACTCACGTTAGACACTTAATAGGAGATGTCAAATCTCATAAACATCTCTGACGCCGTTCCACACATATTATTTACCATTGATTTAACTTGTATAAGATCTTTTATTTTTGACTCGAGTGTTTTGTCTTTTTAATTCGCTAGGGTCATCCTGAGCATTTCAAGATTTGAAGACCTTACTTCTGAAGGACGAAGACAAAGATTGTATTACTATTATTTATCATATTAGTCCACTACATTCATACTGTTCTACTGCATTGTTATTTATTATTCCCTGGTACGTGTTACTCTGATATGTGTTGTATACATGATCTGTTATTTGATTATTATATTTTGTCCTTCCGTTGCGAGATTTTTTTTTTTTTTTCATTCTCTGTTTTTCTTATTCACCCCAATAACAACCCAACTTCTGTATGGTTTGATTTTGCACATGTGTCTGCTTAAACATACAAAAAGGCGGGATGTTACAGTTGGTATCAAAGCTTTGGTTTGCCGATAAACCTTAGCTTTGTGGGGTCTGACTCTTCATCAATAGGGTAGTAATACCCTGTTATGAGTCGCTGAGTGTGTGTATGTGTCTATATATATATATATATTTATATATAAATAAGAAAGTGTATTTGTTAGTGTTATAAAAGGTTTTAATATTGTGTTAATTTGTTCCGTTTTGTATTTATAAATTCTGGTTAGTGCATAGGACGTTATGACATCAATAGGATTTTTTAAACAATTAATAGGACAGACCGACACAATATTTGTTTGAATAAAGGTGAATAAAATTATTTTGCCTATTATATTTTCCACATATAAAATAAGAATTTTATAAAGGGATATATTTGGTTGTAATATATTGGCTGTTAGGCGGCGAAATTATAAATATTGGTCGGAAATAAGATTTGAAATAAAATATAGTAAAAAATGGAAATTTAGAACTTAAGTTCCGGGGATTTGAAACTTTCTTTCAAATAATTTTAGGATATAATAATAATATTGTTAGAAGTATTTTCTGATATAAATATTTTAATAAGATTTGAAAGAATTACTTTAAAGAAAATTTTGGAAAGAAATAAGTTCTGTACTCCCCTCTCTGTCGCTAGAAAATATTTTCAGTGATGAGTGCACGCATCATCGACATTCATTTTCGAGTTTTGAAGTAGGAAGGCCACTGTAGTAGTTTTACTACAAATTATTTTGATAAACAAATGTAAACTTCAAATTGTTTTAAATATAATTGGATATATAAATTGTAAGTGTGTACATCTATCTATTATTTTAAAATGATTTGAAATTTAACTCGTTATTTAGTTCTTAAGTTTCCGTTAATTAATAGTTTAATTATTGCAGTGAAATGGAATGTAACCAATTAATAATTGGAGCCTCTAATTAAAATAAGAGATTAAATGCTAGGTTATAAATGAAATTTCTAGAAAGTTGAAATATGTAACATATAAAAACAAAAGATATGATTACCGAACGCTTAATTTATTAAGAGAAATAAGATAAACTTGTATAACTTCCAGTTGCATTCTTAAAGCACATATATATAATTTACCAAATATTAAAAGTCATAATGTTTAATAAGAAAATGTTATAGGATATTATACAAGTAAAACATGAAGTAATGAAAGTATTCAATGAAATTCTTTAATAAATAAGAATTTGATGTTGTAATTGTTATAAACTTAAGTTATAATTGAAATCTTACTATAATAAAATATGACAGAAGGTAAATGTTGTAAGTAAGTAATTCTAAACTTAAGTAAATGTTGAAGTTATTTATTTTAAAAATAAGTTGGAAGATGAATACGGTAAGTGTAAGAGTATAAACTTAAGTTAATGTTTGAAGCTATATATAACTAAAGGCAAATAAATGAAAATTTGCAAGAAATAAATGTAAATTAAAAAGATAAATCATTATATGAATGAAAAAGAAATCAAACAACAAATGTTATGAAATGAAATTAATACGAATGAACTTGATCTATTGTTTGGAATTGTTGTTTATTTGGTTTATAGTTGTTTGGGCAAAGATACTTTAAATTTGTTTAGGTGAATGAATAATCTATTTAGTTTCATCTAAGACTGTTGAGTAAATGGTGTACTTAGTAGTTTGTTTTCCATTCTGTACAATTTAAAGTTTTAAACCTGAACAACTAATTATTTTGTTTTCCATTGATATATGGATGGTTGATTTTATTGGCTTCATACGATGGTTGTATGTTGTGATTGCAAGTGATTATTATTGATTTGTTTGTTAGTGTTGAAACAACTTTAAATACTTCATTTTATATAATTGTTAACCTTTTGGATTATATAAGTGAAATACAGGTTATGGAAGCAATTGCTACTGCTTTTGGTTTCCTAATTAAGCGTTAATTGCCCAACAAACAGGTACATTCTCGAATTATGGTTTTCTAGCGCTGTTATATATATTTTCCCGTTGTTGGGATATATTATTTTGAGATATTGTGATATATATAGTTATATTTGATACTATATTTTCTCCCGAGTCTCTCCGTACAAAGGAAACTCTGCCAAAATTTTCCATAAACTTTGGACTTAGAATTTTTTTGAAAAAAAATGTTTTCAAACTTTATTAGTTTAAGTATAACAAGATTTAATAGTTATAAATTGATATATTTTATTTAAATTATTAAATTTTGTAAATTTATTTGCTTATGAAATTTATATTTTGAGTAAGATGTATTGACTTTCGAGGACGAAAAGTTTTGAGTGGGGTAGAGTGTAACAACCCGTAAAATTTTGACAATTTAATTTGTTATTTAATATTGGAAGAAATAAAACGTTGTAAGGTAATAATGAAATAATAACTAAGATGAAACGTAACAAGGTTAATTAAAGTTAAAAATTAATGAACTTGAATGAAATTCCAATTAAACAAAATAATTTAACAGTTATAACTTGGCTATAAAGTGAATATAAGAAAACAAGTGTAATATTGAATCAACTGAGGGATTTGTATATAATTATTGATAATTGGATAAAGGACCTGAAACTTGTTCTATTGATTTTAAAACATCTATTTTGACATAAGGGTTGACCCGTTTTCGTGCCGCAGTCGAAACGGGCATTTCAGATCGTTATCGTTTATTTTTCCAAACCAATCAAGCCCATTTGTTTGTATTGTGTTCTGCCTATATATACCTCATTATAAATCATAGCCAATTTCTTATGTTAATTATTCTGTACGTATAATTCCAATTGCTCCTCATCTTTCTCAATGGCAGAAAAACCCTAAATTCCCAATTGTAAATTTCAAAATCAAATTCAAATAAAAAATTCAAACTCTACAAACTACATCAAATTATATATTGATCAGAAGCCCTCGACGAGCGTATCTCAGATTTGAAATTCATTTTCTGATTTGAAGCTCTGTTTGTCCAGAAATCGAAGAAATGTTTACGGCCGTTCGTTTGATGAACTTTGACGGATCGACAAATCGTTGGTACCATTGGGTAGAGGAGGCCGAGGGGATCGCATCGGCATAGGTGATTCGTTGTTTCAACAGTTGGATTGATAGGTTTAATTCGATTAGGGTTTGGAAGTGGCGGCGGCGCGAAGTGTTTGGGGCGATGATCGTTGGCGATCGTGTGCGTGTCTAGCCACGTGGGGTCGAAGAGCTTTGGAGAAGCCATAGCTGGCCAGCGGCGGCTGGTAGAGGAACGACACAATGGCGATGTGATGGCAAGCAGCTTCGTTCGAACGCGAGGGTTTACGCGTGCATTAGGGTTCCTGGAGGAAGAAATTGGTGGCGTGTACGTATTCACGTTATTTTAATTTGAAATCGTATAACTTCTAACTGCTGTAATTTTCACATACGAGGTCCGATTCATGTGCGGTTTTTGCATTGGGATCGTATTGAAATTTCGGATACTGTGACGCTAGTCTGGATGAATTCTAAGACTGTTTAAATTTTGGGTTTAAATTGGATTTAAATTCAATTTAAATTCAAAAGGTGAGTGTTTTAACCCACTCACAACTTCTAAAATTTCTTATGTTCGTTAAGTTGATTTATGATATGATGAGAAATTTATTTATGACTGTTTGGCATATTTTGAACCATCATCTCAGTTTATTTGGATAAAATAGTTATTTAATTTATTATTGAATATAAACTGCCAATAAATACCTGTTATTTATTATCTGTTATATATTGATGTTATTGTAACAACCCTGTATTTTGTAATTATTTTACTGTATATTTTTAATTATTTTAATATAAAATTTTGATTTAAAAACTTATTTTACTTATTTGAAATGATTAAATTTATTTTTTAAATATAATCTTGATTTTTATATGAGTTATAATTCCAAACTTGTGTAAGTTGAATATTTGTCTGAAATGTTGATTTTGGTCAAAATAGTCAAACTGTGACTTTCAACTTAAAATTTTAAATGTTTAAAAAATTTAATTTTTTCTTTTATTATGAAAGTACATAAAATTCTAAGAACACCACTTTTCGTTTCGTTGAATTTGGATGTAAATTGTGAAAGTTATAACCTTTACAATATTGTGCGTATATAGGGTTATTCAACAATGACTATTTTAAATTGTATAAATTACTTCTTCTTTGTTATATTTTATTTTAATATGTCATAATATGTTATATTATGTATATTTTGACTTTTAAGTATTTTTAAAATGATAATATAATTTTTCTAAAGTTTATTTGAATTTATTTCAATTTATAAAGCCTAGTTGGTATTTACTGCATTTTTCTTTATTTAACTTTCTATTTAATAAAAATTAAATTATTATTTTACCTTGAAAATGTTTTAAAACCATTTTTAATTCAAATTTGTGTTAATAGTAAATTTTCCAAAGTCATTGGAGATTTTCTTGTAATTTTTATGTCAGGGTTGCTATTTTTAAGCAATTTCTTATTTCCTTTTTCTATTTTACTTAAAATAAATTATTTATTTTATTTTATTCTTACTTAGTTTCGGTTTTAAATAACATTTATGAGTTTATTTTGTTTTTATAAAATTAAAAAGAAAAGGAAATGCAAAAGGTTTAGAAAGTTAAGAGATCTTAAAAGCATGAAACGTAAAGGCGTTTTATCCGTTTCTTTTTGCAATTAATACATCAATTTATTGATTTATTTTATACATTCACTTTTATTGCTGTGTTTTACTTTATTTTATTCATTTTACATGTATTTAAATTTAAGAAATTTTTTCCAAAGTATATTGAAGTTATTTCTAATTCTTAAGTCAAGTTTTCATTTTCTGTGCTATTTTTCTTGTTTTAATCATATCTAATTAATATTTAATTATTAATATTTTGTTTATCTGTTATACTTTCGAATTTTAACTAAGATTTTAATTATTTTCAGTTATTTAGATGTATATAAATATATATGAGAAATTTGAAAGTGTTAAAGGCTAAGAAACGTAAAAACGTTTCACTATTTCTTTTGCAGTTTCTTTTGTCATCAATACATCTGTTTTTTGGCATTTCCCTATACCATCTCCAGCCGACTTCCCTTGCTCATTTGTCAAGAAAATTTTCTCTTTCTCAACCCTAAAAATCATGGCCTCCATCTTGAGAAAAAATCTGGTAATGGCTACATCTTTTTCTACCTTTTTCTTCTCATTTTCTATGTATTTTGCCTAGTTTTCTATGCTTTCTGGATTGGCCTCTACCACCCACCATCACCACCATACTCTCCACCATCCCCTACCACTCTTCCTTGGCATCATCTCCAGCCATCATTTCAGATCCATCCATGGGCACACCTCCCTTGGTGACAAAACTCCACAAAATTGCAAATAATGTCCAAAACAATGCTCTAGACACCACTATTACTTCACCACCTTCATACTTCACCATGGCCACCACCTCTAGCCACGACCACCACCTTTCTACCACCAATACACTTCATCTTAGCCTCTGTCCAGATCTGAAATTGACATGGCCAAGACTCCATGAACCAAAACTCCACAAGAAAACACTGCATAAAGCCTTGAAACATTCATGATAGCCACCCTATCACTTCATATCTTCATCCACCACCTTGGCCACCACCATAGGCCGCTACCACCACCATTTCCAGACCTCCCCACACCCCTCCATATACTGTCCAAACCTGTACAAGTATGGCCAAGCCTCTCTTGACCCAAGGCCGAGCCTTGTTGTGCTCAAAAACTTCATATATGTTGCCTTGACCAATTGTATGCTTCATGTTATAACCCTACCACTCCATACTCCTTCTAGCCGTGAGTTATGGTGCGAAACCTGAGCTATATCATCATCATGGCTGAACCCAAGAACCTCCTACGCCAAGCATTTGAATGGTTAAAGCAAGGTCAAGTAATCTATTCCTTTGTTGCTTCGTATTTTCATTGTTTCAACATTGTTTTGCGTTGAATATTTATGTGTGTATTGTCTTGTTTTGGTTATTTTTTACAAGACAAATATCAAGGCTCTCCATTCATTCAAATCAAAAGTCATGCTGTATCGTGCTTGTCATACTTTTGGAACCGCTCTTGTGTTTGTTGTTTTGGTCTTCAGCTTGAAAAGGTGAGTCTTTCTCACTCTGACATTTATACTTATGAAAAGTGAATTGATGACAAGTGTTTAGTAATAAAAAAAATGTTTATGCAAGTTAATGATGATCATATGATATGCCATGCCATGTTATTACCATATTATTACCATATTAAAACTGTTAATTTTCACTTGACATCTGATATATGACTGTATATTGTGATATTGACCTTGTTTATATTATTCGTGTATATGATTACAGTGCAAGTTCCCTGTTAGAATAGAATCATTACGGGTTGAAATGATAGGCCTGATTTATTTTATTTAATTTATTTTAACTTGGGGTTGCGGGTTGAAATGATAAAACTCGGATTTTCTTTGTAAATTACGGGTTGAAATGATATATTACCCGTATCACTTTACCTAGCGTAGAAAATTTTATACAGGCCCGTAGTTAAAATATGCTTTTATAAAAATTTTAAAATATTTTAGAAATTTAATTATTATAATATTTTGATTTGAAATTTAATAAAAATAAGATTTTTGTAAAATATTATTGATTTTCTGAATAATTGTAAGTGAAATGAATTAATGAAAAAGTTAGAAATTTTAAACGTAAGTTATTTTGGAAATTTTGATTTAATTATAATTGGGAATTTAATTGAATATGAAATTATGATAAATTTATGATAATTTGGATTTAAATAAATTTAAAGTGATTTTTATATCATATTAATGATTTTAATAAAGTTGAAATGTGAAATGAATGAATATCGTAAGTTGAAATTTTGAAATATAACTAAAACTGGAAATTTATGAAATTGACGTAAAAGTGAACTTTTAGTTAAGTAAATAAAAATAAAACAAAGTTATATTTGAGAATTTGAACTTAAGTGTTAAGTTGAAATTTAATGTAATGGATTTTAAAAATTCAACATTGCATTTTAATAAGTGAATTATTATTAAATCTTGATTTTTGAATGGAAATTTAACCCTGTAAAATCATGAACTTGAGGAAAATTAAATGATGTTATAAATGTGAAAATGTATGACTTTATAAGTTAAAAATGTTTTAATAAAAATATAACTGGTTGAGAAATTTTATTGAATATTTGAAGTTAATTGACTGCATTTTTGAAATGATATTAATTACAATGTAAATGATATTACAGCAATTGTAAATACTACAGTTGATGATAATGAACAAAAAAAAGCTATTGAAAAAAAACTATTATAGAAATTGTTGTAAGTACTGTAACAACCCGCATATTTATCGAGTTTGTATTTAAATATTTTATTTAAATATTAACTCGTTAATCGGATTTTGGTCCGAAAAACTACTTTTTGCAAACGGTCAAATTAGGACTCGAGACCACTTCCATTGAGTTCGAAATGTCGTTTACAACTTTTTAAGTATAAACATCGATAGGTTTGGAGTTAGTGAAATTTCACTAACTTTTCCCGCTTTGGACTTTGGGTTAGTTTAGCCTATTAAGCCCAAGTTCCAACCCTCTTCTCCTCATCTTCATAAATTTCCTAACTAATCAAGCTTTGGCATTAATGGTGGAGGGAATGGGAAATTAAAACTCCAAGCATAAATTCAATTGCAAATCCAACATTCAACTCCAAATTCAAGTAGAAGATATTGGATTCAAGCTTTGGATTGCTTCTCCTTGCTTTCAAGCTTCATCTTCATAAACTTTAGTGCAAAGGTGAGATTTTTATCTCACAAATCTAGTCTATAACTATATTGGACTATTGGGAATGATTCCCTATCACTTTTGCATGCACATTTGCATTTGGTTTGGATTGGATTGGCGTAAAACTCCAATTTTTAGCGTTTTGGTGAATTTTCTGCACTTAGGTCGTTCTGGCCATTTTCGTGTGTTCAGAGTTAGGTCGTTCGCGACCTAACCCTTAGGTCGTTCGCGTGTTATCGCGCAAGGTCGCACTGCCTTGAATCTTCACTTCGGAGTTAGGTCGTTTCACGTTAGGTCGTATGGGGTTTAGGTCGTAAGTCGTTTCTGGCCTTAAATTCCCCCTGCAGCGTTAGGTCGCTAGCCTCGGAATTAGGTCGTTGAGCCTTAGGTCGTAGGTCGTATGGACCTTAGGTCGTAGATCGTCCTGGCCATTTCTAACGTCTTCGGAGTTAGGTCGTATGGACCTTAGGTCGTAGGTCGTATGGACCTTAGGTCGCTAGGTCGTATGACCTTAGGTCGTTAGGTCGTATGGCTTTAGGTCGCTAGGTCGTATGACCTTAGGTCGTTAGGTCGTTTGGCTTTTAGGCCGCTTCCACGCTAAGTCGTTCGACTCTTAGGTCGTAACACTTAGGTCGCTCGCCTCTTAAGTCGCTAGGTCGCGTGCCTTTAGGTCGCGTTCCTTTATTAGGTCGCGTGTCTCTGTTAGGTCGCTGACCTTCTTAACTCGCATGACCTAACCCCTAGGTCGTTGGGCCTCGTTTCTACTTAGGTCGCTGCTTCTTATAGGTCGCTCGACTCCTTAATTTCTTTAGGTCGTTTGAGTGTTAGGTCGCGAACCCATTTTAGGTCGCTGGACCACTAGGTCGTGCCCCTTAGAACCCTAGGTCGCAACCATTAGGTCGCTCGACCCTATCCCTCTTAGGTCGTTAGACCTCATTTTGTCTTCACTAAGTCGTACCGTTTTGGACGGGGCGCTGCCCCGCACCCCGCCGGGGGCGCTGCCCCCTGGACCCCCGCGACCTGACCGGGCAGGTCGAACCCCGTAAGCGGTGGCGTTGCCCCCGCACCCCCACCTTGGGGGGTTGCCACCCCCCCTGGACCCCCCCTCCATAGGGGATCTTATCTGAAAAACATTGAGCTGATTTCCTTGGATTTTATTCGCATCTCCGTATGCGATCTTTGTGACTGATTGTTTCTACACTTGCTTATGTGTTTTGTCACTTTATAATACAAAGGTTTCAATACTAGTAGTAAATATCAAAACTCTTTTAACAAACAATTTCAACTCTATTTTTAATAACAAAGCTCTTTTCTTAAACCTTTTCCAATCTATTAGTATATACAAGCCTTTACCTCACTCGGATGAGAAATCTAATTAAACGACTTAGTAAAACAAGTGGTATGAAACGCTTGCGTTCACTTCGTCGGTTAATTCTTGGACTTGTTCGATTGAACCTCTTGTGACAATTTTATTAGTGAAGATTTACAGTTTGTTCGTAAATATTTAAGTTAAGCAAGTGGTTATGGGACATGAAGCTAAACTTCTATATTTACTAGCTTAGTGTAATTGACACTTCTCGTTGATCTTGATGATCGCTTTATGAATTAGACTAGCAATTGCACGATGTCTCTTTCATTGCAAGGTTAGACTAGACACCACTTGTGTGATTCCATTCACACATACCTTTCTGCTTTTTGGTTAGTCTTGACCTCAATCTGTGTGATTCCATTCACACATGCGGGGTAGCTCCCCTTGGTCTTCGGACCGTCATGTGATAGGCCTCTTTCCCTTTTTATGATTTCTGGATTTCTCGTGTTGATTTCTGGAATTTATGTCATTGACTTGTTATGAGTACAAGTTTAGGGTATGATGCCCTCTTCGAATCTTTGAGAAGATTCTTGTGATATTGATTATCTCTTATTGATTGATCTTCTGTTGATCATTATTTACATACTTATAGTGGTATGTCGTTATGGATGTTTATGTTTATGCCATAACTTTTATGTTATATCATGTCATCTGATATTTATAGCTAGACTGATCCGTTTATTATTTTCTTAAATAATACTCGGGTCAGACCGAGATGTTACAGGTGCTTCTGCTTGACTTCTTCCCAGGGATTCATCACTCTGACTTTTGGCTAACTGTTTAGATTAGCAGTTTTTGTTGTATACACTTGAGATATAGACTCAGAGTTGTATTCTTTTGTATAGCACGTGTTGCTATTCTTTTGTATTATCGTGGATCTTATTGACCACTACTCTGATGTACACTTTCATGTGTTAGTTATATATTCATATCTTCTTCCGCCTTTGTGATATGGATATCTGTGACTGATTTGTGATATGATTATTTCTATGTTTGTTTCCGAAGATTATTTATAGCCACCGTGTGATATGCAATTACATGGATGGTCGCTCCTCAACAGCCTTATTCTCCGTGCTAGTTGACAGCACTACTCCGGAGTGTTCTTGGCTAGCGTGGGTATAGAGGTGGGGCGTTACAAGTACTATGATTTTTGAATTTAACTAAGTTTATTTGGAATTTAAGAAAACTCTATTACAACATTTTTAAACGTTGTCTTTTGTTAAATTGAACTGTTTTGAATGTAACTTTCCGTAGAGTTTTCTAAATGATGCGAAAAGTGAATTTTCACAGTTTTGATAAACTTAAGTGAATAAATAAATTTTGGAAGTTGAAATTTTTGGAAATTTAATAATTTAATTATTAAACATAATAACTTCATTGAAATGATAAAAAAAGAATTTTTGGAATATAAACTGTTTTGAAATATGAATTGAAATGGTATTTTAGATTTAATAGAATGAATAATGATTATAAATGAATGAAGTTTGAAAAGATACGATATTTTGATATATTAAAATGATTCGAAATGAAGTTTTGAAAGGATATGATATTTTGATATATTAAAATGATTTGAACGAAGTTTGGAAGATGTGATATTTTTGATATTAAATGATTTGGAAAACGGAGTTTGAAAGATAGGACATTTTGATATTAACATGATTTAAAAAGAAGTTCTGAAAGATATGATATTTTGGAACTGAAGCTTTGAAAGGTTATGATATTTTGATATATTAAAATGATTTGAAAGGTAGTGTTGAAAGGGTATGAAAATTTAATATATTGAAATGGTTAGAAATGACTTGATATTTATTTTGATAAATATTCGAATTGAAAGATATTTTACGATGATATATTGAAATGGTTTTGGAAATGATTTAATCTTTATTTTGACAAAGAGTTGGATTGAAAAGGATATTTTATTTTGAAGTATAAAATATTATTTTAAAGTTATAACTACGGATTATAATAACGATTGGTTGTTAAAGAGACCGGGATCGGATATTGTCTTATAGCCGGCCAATACCGAAAACCACTTTAGCAACTGTGTACGCGGTGGAGATTCCAGAATGAAGTAGGATGGTGGCGACGTTCTTGAGGTATATTACGTGGACCCAACTCCCGTGAGTTGGCATATATGACTAAAATAGGAGCTATACCGGGCTACACAAAGGGTCGCACCCTTTCATCGAGCATGCTCCATCAAAAACCATTCTATTACTATTGTGATTCGATTCGGTGGCGCCACTTTGATTCGGGGGTATTGTTCGAGGTGGGCGGAAGCTGCTGGCTTGCCGTCACCACCGGTCCGGGAGTGCAAACGGTGTATCCACCCTGGCATTGCCTCGCGTGCCGTGTCATATCCTTATATCGAGCCCACTACGATTTTGGTTTTTAAGATCCGACCGCGTTAAGGTTCACCATCCCCTTAACGCTATTTTCTATATGATTATACTTTACTGATTAGACACTACCGTATATAGCGTATATTACTACATAGTAAATAGTTTAACGGATCCTTAGAGGATGGGTGGTCCTAAGCATCCTTTAAGTTACTGATGCATTTTGTTACTGTTCACTTGAGTTGATTTACAGCTTATAAGTATTTATGTCCTGACTCGAGGGTTTTGTGTTTTGCTTTACGCTCGGGTCAGATTGATTGAGTTAGCATTCAAGATTCACCTTCGGCGTTGGAGCTTTCCTTGAAGATCCAGACATCTATTTTGTTTCAGTATCCAGTGGTTCAGTGATGTATCTGATTTGTACCTGATGTATCCTGTTACTCTTTTGTTGTATCTTATTTAACTCTGATGTATCTTATATTTTATATAGTAGCTTCATGAACTACTATCTCTTTTCTTCCGCTGCATTTTTATATACTCTGTGTCTGTGATTTTTATTTACTGTATATTCTGAGATTTGCCAAATTTTTATTTACAACGCGGTATTTTGAGCAATCCAATTCCGGCATGAGTGTCTACCTATATACTTATAATGGATGCGAATGGTTGAAAATACCGGGTCGTTACAGTTGGTATCAGAGCTTTGGTAGCTCTAGGCAAAAACTCAGCATATGGAGTGAATGTATTTACAGAATCACTTTCATTCGAGTTTGAATCTCTTCCTTTTTGACTCAATTCCTTTGAATTTTGGAACATTCCCTACGGTTCCAAAATCCATTCGTATCCCTCACTATTCATCTTCTTTTGATTCTGGAGTAACTCATAACTCCGCTTCGAATGATCTTTCTAGTGAGTCGGCGGTCACGCCAATTTCAAATTTAATTGAAAAAGGGGGAAAACTCCTTTGCAGTTAGCATCGATTCACCAGAGATTCTTATCTATCCTTGGTTTAGATGCTAATATCTTTTGTTATTTCAAACTCTAACTCTTGAGATCGAATGTAGATTTACCCTAGAAAAATCAACATTGATCTTATTCTTTAAGTCACGGTTGACCCGGTAAATGTTGCCCGTGATTTATTTAAGCTTATCCACCTCCCTATTTTGTTATTTAATCATCTTGTCTTTTGTTTCCAACCTATCTTCAAACATTGTGAATTATACTTGTAAATATTTTTTTTTATATATTGTGTTGTTTGAGTTGTTGATGTTGATTTGGGTTTCCAATCGATTCGTCTGATCAACGATATCGATAGGATTTCTAAAACACTTTGACAGAACAAACTGACACACTATTATTTTAAAATTTGGTTAATGAAATAAATTTTGATATATAAGTAAATTTATGGAACTTAATGAAATGATTTAAATTGATAATTTGAAATGATAATACTTGATTTATTATTTATTGTTCTACAAATAGATTTATAAATATTTGTTTATAAATTTATTTAAGAACTGAAATGAATTTAAAACAAGAATTTGAGGATTTAAATTCCGATTATTTCGAACTTTGGTTTAAAGTTTTAAAAGGTTATATTATTTAAAGTATTTTGAATAGAATTTGTTTTCAAAGAATTTTAAAGGTTTAAAATTAGTGCTCTTCTCTTTGTCGCTGGAAAATAACTTCGGTGATGATCGCGACATCATCGACGTTCATTTTCGATTTTCGAAGTTAGGAGACTGTTCTGTAGTCTTGCTACAGCTTTGTTTTGGAAAGCTAAATTGATTTGAATTTCTAAAATATGACTTGATTTATAATATATATATAGATATATGATTGAAATTTGATTTGACATATATTATTACTTATCTCTAAATGGTTTGAAGAAATCGGAAATTTAATTCTTAAATTTTATTTTAAAGAATAATTCCAAAAAAAAAAATCAAAACTTTGGATGAATATCAAGCATGAAATGATTGAATTGGAAATTTTATTTGTATAATACAATTGCATTCAAATATAACTTACCAAAATTTCAGAAGTTAAAAATGTAATTGGATAATATACGATATAAAAAGATTTTATAAATAAAATTTGAGTGGTTATAATAAATGTTATACACTTAAATTTTAATTATAAAATGATTAACAGAGGTAAATATAATAAAGGGTAATTGAATGACTTACAATAAAATGATGTTAAAAGAACTAAGAATAAAAGAAAGTAGTTATAAAAAAAAGTGTAAATATATTTAACATGAGTGATAAATATATTGAGAGGAATAAATTTAATTTTGATTAGGAATAAAGAAGAATAAAATTTATTAAGTACATTGTGAGTGTAATAAATGATTATTTTTCAAACCCATGGTTTTAAAAATGGTTAATTTTAGATGATTGGATAATAAGATAATGAAATTTGAGATAGTTAAGATTTATTTAACTTGTGTAAAGATTTATTCTCTGTTTAAGTTGAAATCTCCATTCTTTCAAATTCATTTCCTTATTTTATTTTTCAAACTATCTTTTGGTTGTCCTTATCATCTTTATCATGCTATAGACCGGTATAGGCATCTTTCTATAGTCTTTCTGTTTAGAAATCTTTCTATAATCTTTGATAGACCTTTGGTAATCATTTTGAATCCACCTTTTTCGTGCTTGTGTTCTTGATTCTGGAGGATCTTGGAAAGATCACCTCCACATTGTAAAACTTACCTATAACAACAGTTATCGGGTATAACTTCAATCTTCTTGTCATCTTATCTTAATCCTATTTCACTCTATCTTTTCTGTGCCCTTCCATACCTCATTCCTTTTCGGGGACGAAAAGTTTTGAGTGGGGGAGAGTGTAACAACCCTGTATTTTGTAATTATTTTATTGTATATTTTAATTATTTTAATATAAAATTTTGATTTAAAAACTTATTTTACTTATTTGAAATGATTAAATTTATTATTTAAATATAATCTTGATTTTTATATGAGTTATAATTCCAAACTTGTGTAAGTTGAATATTTGCCTGAAATGCTGATTTTGGTCAAAATAGTCAAACTGTGACTTTCAACTTAAAATTTTAAATGTTTAAAAAATTTAATTTTTTCTTTTATTATGAAAGTACATAAAATTCTAAGAACACCACTTTTAGTTTCGTTGAATTTGGATGTAAATTGTGAAAGTTATACCCTTTACAATATTGTGCGTATATAGGGTTATTCAACAATGACTATTTTAAATTGTATAAATTACTTCTTCTTTGTTATATTTTATTTTAATATGTCATAATATGTTATATTATGTATATTTTGACTTTTAAGTATTTTTAAAATGATAATATAATTTTTCTAAAGTTTATTTGAATTTATTTCAATTTATAAAGCCTAGTTGGTATTTACTGCATTTTTCTTTATTTAACTTTCTATTTAATAAAAATTAAATTATTATTTTACCTTGAAAATGTTTTAAAACCATTTTTAATTCAAATTTGTGTTAAAATATTTTTTTTGTGCAGTAGTAAATTTTCCAAAGTCATTGGAGATTTTCTTGTAATTTTTATGTCAGGGTTGCTATTTTTAAGCAATTTCTTATTTCCTTTTTCTATTTTACTTAAAATATATTATTTATTTTATTTTATTCTTACTTAGTTTCGGTTTTAAATAACATTTCTGAGTTTATTTTGTTTTTATAAAATTAAAAAGAAAAGGAAATGCAAAAGGTTTAGAAAGTTAAGAGATCTTAAAAGCATGAAACGTAAAGGCGTTTTATCCGTTTCTTTTTGCAATTAATACATCAATTTATTGATTTATTTTATACATTCACTTTTATTGCTGTGTTTTACTTTATTTTATTCATTTTACATGTATTTAAATTTAAGAAATTTTTTCCAAAGTATATTGAAGTTATTTCTAATTCTTAAGTCAAGTTTTCATTTTCTGTGCTATTTTTCTTGTTTTAATCATATCTAATTAATATTTAATTATTAATATTTTGTTTATCTGTTATACTTTCGAATTTTAACTAAGATTTTAATTATTTTCAGTTATTTAGATGTATATAAATATATATGAGAAATTTGAAAGTGTTAAAGGCTAAGAAACGTAAAAACGTTTCACTATTTCTTTTGCAGTTTCTTTTGTCATCAATACATCTGTTTTTTGGCATTTCCCTATACCATCTCCAGCCGACTTCCCTTGCTCATTTGTCAAGAAAATTTTCTCTTTCTCAACCCTAAAAATCATGGCCTCCATCTTGAGAAAAAATCTGGTAATGGCTACATCTTTTTCTACCTTTTTCTTCTCATTTTCTATGTATTTTGCCTAGTTTTCTATGCTTTCTGGATTGGCCTCTACCACCCACCATCACCACCATACTCTCCACCATCCCCTACCACTCTTCCTTGGCATCATCTCCAGCCATCATTTCAGATCCATCCATGGGCACACCTCCCTTGGTGACAAAACTCCACAAAATTGCAAATAATGTCCAAAACAATGCCCTAGCCACCACTATTACTTCACCACCTTCATACTTCACCATGGACACCACCTCTAGCCACGACCACCAACTTGCTACCACCACTACACTTCATCTTAGCCTCTGTCCAGATCTGAAATTGACATGGCCAAGACTCCATGAACCAAAACTCCACAAGAAAACACTGCATAAAGCCTTGAAACATTCATGATAGCCACCCTATCACTTCATATCTTCATCCACCACCTTGGCCACCACCATAGGCCGCTACCACCACCATTTCTAGACCTCCCCACACCCCTCCATCTACTGTCCAAACCCGTAAAAGTATGGCCAAGCCCCTCTTGACCCAAGGCCGAGCCTTGTTGTGCTCAAAAACTTCATATATGTTGCCTTGACCAATTGTATGCTTCATGTTATAACCCTACCACTCCATACTCCTTCTAGCCGTGAGTTATGGTGCCAAACCTGAGCTATATCATCATCATGGCTGAACCCAAGAACCTCCTAGGCCAAGCATTTGAATGGTTAAAGCAAGGTCAAGTAATCTATTCCTTTGTTGCTTCGTATTTTCATTGTTTCAACATTGTTTTGCGTTGAATATTTATGTGTGTATTGTCTTGTTTTGGTTATTGTTTACAAGACAAATATCAAGGCTCTCCATTCATTCAAATCAAAAGTCGTGTTGTATCGTGCTTGTCATACTTTTGGAACCGCTCTTGTGTTTGTTGTTTTGGTCTTCAGCTTGAAAACGTGAGTCTTTCTCACTTTGACATTTATACTTATGAAAAGTGAATTGATGACAAGTGTTTAGTAATAAAAAAAATGTTTATGCAAGTTAATGATGATCATATGATATGCCATGCCATGTTATTACCATATTATTACCATGTTAAAACTGTTAATTTTCACCTGACATCTGATATATGACTATATATTGTGATATTGACCTTGTTTATATTATTCGTGTATATGATTACAGTGCAAGTTCCCTGTTAGAATAGAATCATTACAGGCTGAAATGATAGGCCCGATTTATTTTATTTAATTTATTTTAACTTGGGATTGCGGGTTGAAATGATAAAACCTGGATTTTCTTTGTAAATTACAGGTTGAAATGATATATTACCCGTATCACTTTACCTAGCGTAGAAAATTTTATACAGGCCCGTAGTTAAAATATGCTTTTTTAAAAATTTTAAAATATTTTAGAAATTTAATTATTATAATATTTTGATTTGAAATTTAATAAAAATAAGATTTTTGTAAAATATTATTGATTTTCTGAATAATTGTAAGTGAAATGAATTAATGAAAAAGTTAGAAATTTTAAACGTAAGTTATTTTGGAAATTTTGATTTAATTATAATTGGGAATTTAATTGAATATGAAATTATGATAAATTTATGATAATTTGGATTTAAATAAATTTAAAGTGATTTTTATATCATATTAATGATTTTAATAAAGTTGAAATGTGAAATGAATGAATATTGTAAGTTGAAATTTTGAAATATAACTAAAACTGGAAATTTATGAAATTGACGTAAAAGTGAACTTTTAGTTAAGTAAATAAAAATAAAACAAAGTTATATTTGAGAATTTGAACTTAAGTGTTAAGTTGAAATTTAATGTAATGGATTTTAAAAATTCAACATTGCATTTTAATAAGTGAATTATTATTAAATCTTGATTTTTGAATGGAAATTTAACCCTGTAGAATCATGAACTTGAGGAAAATTAAATGATGTTATAAATGTGAAAATGTATGACTTTATAAGTTAAAAATGTTTTAATAAAAATATAACTGGTTGAGAAATTTTATTGAATATTTGAAGTTAATTGACTGCATTTTTGAAATGATATTAATTACAATGTAAATGATATTACAGCAATTGTAAATACTATAGTTGATGATAATGAACTAAAAAAAAGCTATTGAAAAAAAACTATTATAGAAATTGTTGTAAGTACTATGATTTTTGAATTTAACTAAGTTTATTTGGAATTTAAGAAAACTCTATTACAACATTTTTAAACGTTGTCTTTTGTTAAATTGAACTGTTTTGAATGTAACTTTCCGTAGAGTTTTCTAAATGATGCGAAAAGTGAATTTTCACGGTTTTGATAAAGTTAAGTGAATAAATAAACTTTGGAAGTTGAAATTTTTGGAAATTTAATAATTTAATTATTAAACATAATAACTTCATTGAAATGATAAAAAAAGAATTTTCGGAATATAAACTGTTTTGAAATATGAATTGAAATGGTATTTTAGATTTAATAAAATGAATAATTATTTGAAATGAATGAAGTTTGAAAAGATACGATATTTTGATATATTAAAATGATTCGAAACGAAGTTTTGAAAGGATATGATATTTTGATATATTAAAATGATTTGAACGAAGTTTTGGAAGATGTGATATTTTTGATATTAAATGATTTGAAAAACGGAGTTTGAAAGATAGGACATTTTGATATTAACATGATTTAAAAAGAAGTTCTTAAAGATATGATATTTTAGAACTGAAGCTTTGAAAGGTTATGATATTTTGATATATTAAAATGATTTGAAAGGTAGTGTTGAAAGGGTATGAAAATTTAATATACTGAAATGGTTAGAAATGACTTGATATTTATTTTGATAAATATTTGAATTGAAAGATATTTTACGATGATATATTGAAATGGTTTTGGAAATGATTTAATCTTTATTTTGACAAAGATTTGGATTGAAAAAGATATTTTATTTTGAAATATAAAATATTGTTTTAAAGTTATAACTATGGGTTATAATAACGATTGGTTGTTAAAGAGACCGGGATCGGATATTGTCTTATAGCCGGCCAATACCGAAAATCACTTTAACAACTGTGTACGCGGTGGAGATTCCAGAATGAAGTAGGATGGTGGCGACGTTCTTGAGGTATATTACGTGGACCCAACTCCCGTGAGTTGGCATATATGACTAAAACAGGAGCTATACCGGGCTACACAAAGGGTCGCACCCTTTCATCGAGCATGCTCCATGGGAAACCATTCTATTACTGTTGTGATTCGATTCGGTGGCGCCACTTTGATTCGGGGGTATTGTTCGAGGTGGGCGGAAGCTGCTGGCTTGCCGTCACCACCGGTCCGGGAGTGCAAACGGTGTATCCACCCTGGCATTGCCTCGCGTGCCGTGTCATATCCTTATATCGAGCCCACTACGATTTTGGTTTTTAAGATCCGACCGCGTTAAGGTTCACCATCCCCTTAATGCTATTTTCTATATGATTATACTTTACTGATTAGACACTACCGTATATAGCGTATATTACTACATAGTAAATAGTTTAACGGATCCTTAGAGGATGGGCGGTCCCAAGCATCCTTTAAGTTACTGATGCATTTTGTTACTGTTCACTTGAGTTGATTTACAGCTTATAAGTATTTATGTCCTGACTCGAGGGTTTTGTGTTTTGCTTTACGCTCGGGTCAGATTGATTGAGTTAGCATTCAAGATTCACCTTCAGCGTTGGAGCTTTCCTTGAAGATCCAGCCATCTATTTTGTTTCAGTATCCAGTGGTTCAGTGATGTATCTGATTTGTACCTGATGTATCCTGTTACTCTTCTGTTGTATCTTATTTAACTCTGATGTATCTTATATTTTATATAGTAGCTTCATGAACTACTATCTCTTTTCTTCCGCTGCATTTTTATATACTCTGTGTCTGTGATCTGTGATTTTTATTTACTGTATATTCTGAGATTTGCCAAATTTTTATTTACAACGCGGTATTTTGAGCAATCCAATTCCGGCATGAGTGTCTACCTATACACTTATAATGGATGCGAATGGTTGAAAATACCGGGTCGTTACAGTTATTGATTGAATTGGATGATGATTGTGATAAGTGTTTGATGATTGATATTGGATAAATGGACGTTGTATTTTATATTGTTCTGAACTGCAAGTTGTTATGGATTTTTATTTCATTCGGGATTGCTGTTTGAAATGATATATAACCGTATTTATATTTTGAATTATGGATTGAAATGATAAATATCTATATCACTTGACCATAGGATACAAAATTTATACAGACACTGTGGTCTATATATAAAATATTTTTGAAATGATTTCTATGGTTTTGTAAAGAAATATATGGTCTTATATAAATATTGATTCTAGATATTATACAAATGTTATTTTATTCCTGATTTTTATGCTACGAATAATTTTTTTTAATATTGAATAAGCTTAATAATAAGTTTGACTTTATTGAAGATAGTATGGTTAAATATATAAATTACATTTTAGTATAGAGTTTATAATGAATTAACTAAATTTAGGTTTGAAGATAAATTTGAGATTTATTTGAAATTGAATTTAAGAATTAAACTCAAATAAGCTTGATGTGAAATTTATTAAATTTGGAATTTTAGAGGGTATGATTTTTATAACTTGATTTCTGTTTAAGGTGAATTAAATGAATATTTCAAGTATTAATAAATTGAAGGAGATGGTCAGTTATTTGTAATTTGAGCTTTATATAAATGATAATGAATTTATTATGTAAAATATTTCAAAACTAAATAATAGAAATTTAATTGTTGAATCGTAATTACCAAACTTAGTTTTGAAATTATTGAATACTTAAAGATTGAAATATATTGAATTTGAAATGGTTTTAGATAGACACAATTTGGAAAAGTTTGTTTGAAAACCGAATTGAATTGAAATTTATGATTTGGGATTTGGTTAAATTAAAATCTAGGAATTCGAGTTGTTTTGGAATTGATTTGTGAAATTCAAGAAGCTATTTTATTATATATAGTATCCTAATATTTAAACCGCTTAAGTGGTGGAAGTTATGTTTCAAAGTTATGAGTTTCAAGATATTATAATTTGAAAGTGTTATATTTAAGTGTTTTGGTTTCGAAATATTGTAACTTTGGAAGTGTTACGATTTTAGAAAAGGGATATATTTGAAATGAAAATGATATCGTATTGATTTGGTGTGATAACACGGATTTTAGAATATCTTTAATTGATAAATTAACTGGATTTAATAGAAATACTGATAAATAATTCTAGTAATAAAATATTTATCTGAATAAGTATTGGTTCGATAATCCTCCTAGTATTATTGGTAAATTTTTTATTTTCAAACAATAATAATAATGTGTTGTTTATATATATAAATATAAATAGATTTTTAATAGAATTGTCATTTACAAATTAAACGTGTGTTTGTTTAAATACATACATATGTGTATGTGTGTGTATATATATATATATTTGAGTTAATTTTAAATTGGATTTAAATTCAAATTCAAATTTGAAATTCAGAAAGATAGATATCTTAAAATATTTCAGATTTAAAAATATGTATGTATGATTTTTTTAGAATATAATTTATTTTATAAAAAAGTTTTATTTATATAAATTAAGAAATGTATTTATTAATTAAGAAATTTAATTATAAAAGCTTATAAACCATTTTAAAAATAAACAAAACATGCATAATTCACATGTAAGTTTAGTTAATAAAATTTAACAAGTTTAATGTGATTTAATTTGGTAAATGGCAATGTTAAATGAATTAACAAGTGGCACCCATTTATTTTTATTTTTAATAAATACTAATTAAACCTATATAAACATTTATCTCACCTCTTAACTTTTTTCCCTATCATTACAAAATAGAAATAAGAACAAAACCTGTAATCAAACATTCCTCAAAACCACAAGAAATCAAAAACTAAAGCCTGTAAACCATTTTTCAAACCAAAAATATGTAAAACCCAAACCAGGAATTTAATAAAGTAATCTTCTGTCTGAATTTTCAAGCAACTGCAAAACTAAATCAAGCCAAGAATCAACCCAAGCATTTTAGACCAAGGATCAACAAAAACTAGCAGTAAATCAAAATCAAAGATCAATCTAGATCAAAAACTTCCAGGCTTTATTTTCTTTAAACAAAGGTGAGTAAACAAACTACACCTGTTTGAATTTGTTGCATGTGAAATTTCCTGAAATATATGGTACGAGTTTATACTTTGCAATGTATATTTACATGTGACCTTTGTATATATATAAGTAATATATGAGTGCATATCTGAAAACAAGAAATATTGCTCTATTCTTGTTTTATTTTCCAGGTTTCAACTTTTCCAAAATCATGACCTCATCCTCTAATACCTTTTGGAATTTGTTGCTCAAACAAAAGCTACTTAAAATTGTATGATCTAAGTTTTAAAAACATATTTAAGTAAAATTAGTTTGTGTATTTCTGGAAATTAAGAAGATTACAGTGAAATATGTAAAACATGATAAACTCAAACCTCTGGATTCTTCGATTTATGTTTCTAATCTGAATCGTCATTAGAAACTAAGAGTTTCAAAGGTTAAATCACGATTTCTAGTTTGGTTTTGAGGGAGATATTCGTAGTTGATCTGGAATTGAATTTTTAAGACTTTTCCGGTGATCAGAGGGTTCTGGTGGTCGGGGTCTCTAGGGAAGGTGGCGAGGAGGTTGGCGTACTAGGAAAAATTGCTCGGAGGGATTCTCGATCACCAGGGTGGTCCAAAAATGGCAAGTTAGGGTTCAGGGTCCTGTTTTGGTGGACTTCGGGTTTGAGGTGAGTTTGACGTCGACAAAGCATCAGACTTCATAAGGGTCGTTGGAATGGAAGCCTTATTCTGCGGCAAAGATATGGTCAGGATGATGGGGTTTCTAGCGACTGGTGGTGGGGAGGCGAGGATGTTTTGGGTGTCCAGTTTCGTCGATGTGGCTTCGATTATGTTCAATTCTGATTCCGTGATATTTTCTTTGATCTGGGTGTTCGTATGGGCTGAGGGAGTGGTCGCTGACTTATCGATGATCGAAGCAGGGATCGGAATTGTAGGAACGCTTGTGCATGTGCACGGCAAGGCCTAATGTCAGAGGTTTGGAGAAGAAGATGGTACTCGAGGGCGATCTTGAGTAAGTTTTCGTGAGTGTCTCGGAGTAGTGACAGGGCGCGAATTCTCGTGAGTAGCTCGGGATTTTTGTATGGTTTGCTCGCGTTTGTCTCGGGCGTGTTTTCGTGGTTAGTCTGGTTTAAAGTTTAAATAGGAATGTTTCAAGTTTAATATTAACTAGCTTTAAAATTTTCAAAATAGATATTGAACCTAGTTTTAAACTAAAAAGGAGGTAGGATCAAGAATAAAAATAAATAAAATAAGGAGAAGTTTGTACAAGTTTTCAAGGATAATTAATAAACAAAAATATCAATTAAGTTCGAACAAGTTTTCAAAACCTAGTGTATTAAGCCAATTGTGTTTTGGATATAAGTTGACTTGGTTCGAATAATTATTTATTAGAATTTTAAATAAATTAACATTTAAGTATAATCTAATGGAATCATTTTTTTTGAATTTAACACGTGTTTAAGGTAAATATATGAATTAGCAAGATAACGATAATTAATTCCAAAGTTTATTAAATTCTAATGATGATTAAGAAAGTAATTAAGGTTGATGAAAAAATGGTTAATTAATTAACTTAAATAATCAAATAATAATTAATTTAACTAAAGGATTATTAATTAGTGTGATTAATTAAAGAGTCTTTAATTACTTAGTGTAATTATTTGTATAATTAATTACTGAATGTGATAGATTAAGTTAATTAATATAATTAATTAAAGATTAATTAATTTATGCAATTAATTAATGTAATTAATTATAGTTAATTAATTAATGAGAGTAATTAAAGGTTAATTAATTGAGGATAATTAACCAATGGGATAATTACTTGGTGAAAGTAATTAAACGTAAATTACTTAAGGGAAGTGATTAAGGATTAATTACTTTGTGTAATTAATTAAGGTTTGATTAATTAAGAAAATTAATTAAGGAATGATGAGATTAATCAAAGAAAGTGATATAGAATAATTAACTAATGTAATTAATTGAGGATTAAAGAAATTAATTATAAATAATTGATTAAGATGGTAATTAAAGGTTAATTAATGTGATTGGTTTGAGGATAATTAATTTGTGTAATTAATTAAGGGATAATTACTTAATGTAATTGAAGGATAATTAATCAAGGATGATTAATTTAGATAGTAATTAAAGGATGATTAATTAATTTGTCTGTAATAAATTAATGATTACGTAAGCATGATTTAAAAAAAATGTGATTGAAGAAATTAATTTAATTTATTTCAATTAATTAGAAATAGTGTGACAAATTAATCTTGCTTATGAGTGATTGAATGATATAATATGCATTGGATTATTTGATATTTTTGATAAGTGATTTCTGATGGTAGGCGATATGTTATATTTGGTTTGATCTATAATAATATGGTTTGTCTATCTGTGACAAATGGCAATGTAAGTATGTAATCCTGGGTATAAATGGAATTGTTAAAACTTAAACAGCTTTGTTTTAAGATGGTACTGAATTCGAAGAGACCGAGGTCGGATATCAGTAAATACCAGAAACCGCTTCGATTTGTAATCTGCAATAATTCTTTATGGATTCGATTATGGAATAAATAGGCTGGAATGGAATTATAATGCAAGCTTGGTCATTTAATCTAAGTAATAATACTTGGACATGATTGTAAGATGTGTATTGACTATGGTAAGTTAAGAACTCGTAGTAAGGTACGAGTTACTTTAGTTTTAAATAATTTTATGCATTGGAATTCCTTGTTAGATGGGTTTACTCACGCTGGTTTCCAGTCTGACTCAGGTATTACTTTGATGTAATGCTCGGGTCAGACCGAGTATTGCAAATTTTCAAGTAAAGACGTTTTGGAGCACTGGAGGCGAGTTGGATGGTAGTGACATATGGAGTGTTTCCGCTATGATATATTGTAGTTTGTTTGGACATATTGATTTTGTCTGTATAGTGTTTTGTTCGAATGTTGTAACTCTGATGTACTGATGTATATTAACTAATACGGTTTTTTTCCTTTATATAAATGCTATTTTATTTAATATTATGTTTTTTCCGCTGCGAATGTGAGATTCTGTGTTTCATTGCTGTTTCTTCTTCTACCACTTTTTCTTTTTCCCTAACTATTCGAAATTTTCGGGATCGAAACTTTCGGGTCGTTACATTTGGTATCAGAGCAGGAGGTTAAGCGAGAACCTTGGCTTTGGTGGGGATACTCAGTAAGGATAGGGTCAGTGGTACCCTAGAATGAGTCGAGTGTATATATATATGAGAGCGTACTTGTTATTTTCTTATGTAATGGTTTTAAAAATGGTTTTAGTGAATGATTTTTATAAAAGCTTATATTTTATATATATAAAGCAATAATTGGTTGTTGGATATTGAAATTGGATAAGAATTAAGTAATATATATATATATATATATATATATATATTCAAAATAGGAATTGGATAAGCGAATTATACAATTAAGATGAATGAGAATTGGTTTCAAACCAGAAAATAGAATGGTTATTGTGTTTAATAATGGGATTATTGTTTTCTAATAAACAATGATAAAGCAAACTAAAAAGTTTTAAAGGAGTAACAATTTAGATAAAATTGACTTGTAAATGGAAAAGGATTTAAATTGAGCAGTTTTAAGTCCAGAAAAAAAATTGGAATTGTTTCAAAGTGTTAAAGGAAATTCAGACTATTTTGAATGCAATCTTATTTTAAAATAAGAAGTTATTTTGAAATTTTAAAGAAATTTGTTTTGAATTAAAACCAAAGGTGGCTTAAATTTTAAAATTTGGCTTGGTGGGCCAAGAAGTAAATATGTATATATGTGTGGATGTATATAATATCACAGATGATTTGAAATAAATGCTAAGGTGTGGAGTTTAGATTTTCCCTGAAGTGTGATGTAAAACCCAAATGATATAAGTTTTGAACTTATAAGTGGGAAAGAGTTTTGAAATCTGTAGTGGGAATTTCAAGATGAAATTAAGATTTAACCTGGGAAGTTAAAAGGTTGATTTGAATTGGGAGTTCGTATGATCTCAACATAGGCTTGGGATCTGGAAATTGGTAAAGGATGGATGTTTTAAAATAATTTGGATAATTTTATCCTATTGTTATTAATATTATTTAAAATGTGAATTGGATTTGTTTAAATTAATGAAGAAACAGACTGTGGTAATATATCCATTATTGAGATAAAAGGGAAATTAAACTTTAATTTGAAATTAAGGATATGGAATCACTTTGAACTTAAGATGAGTGTTAAGCATTAAATTTGTAAATTAATTTTTTTAAGGAATCGGTTTCAAAGTTGGAAGAAAAAATTGGGTAATAAATTAAATTTTAAAAAAATAAAAATGTTTTGAACTCTTATTTGAACTTTGAAATAAGTTACGCAAAGATAAGTTAAGAATGGAATTTTGAAATTTGGACTCAGAATTAAATTATTTAAGAGATTTAGATTGCTGATTTAAAAATAAAAGTTATTTTGATTTAAGGGATTGAATCAACATTTAAAATTTAGCTCGAATTTATATAATCCGAGATGGTTTAAGGATGAGACTTAAACTGAATTAGTTCAAATTGAATTTGATTTGTATTAATTGGAATTGTGATTGAAGATGGATAATTTTAAAATTCAAATGGATTCTTTTTTGAATTGGATTAGTTTGAAATGAAATTAAAGTTGAATAGGTTTAAAATTCAAATGGAATTTGATTTGAATTTGGAATGAAATTGAGGATTAATTCAATTTGAATGGGGATAAATCAAGTTCAATGGAAATTGTAGTTTTAAATTGGAATTGAGTCAATTTAAATGAAAATGGAAATTTAAATTGAATTAATGGGGATGGAGATTGGGAATTGAACAGTTTGGCTCTGGACTATTTTCAAAATAAATTGTTTTAATACAAATCAATTTTTACAAACTATTTACTATGTATACAACCTTTCTTATTAAACCCCAAACTATCTTATACTTATTTTATAACTACTTTTGGAATTATTTAACTGTTTTACAACTGTTTTATAAACTAATTACTATTTTATAACTACGTTGCAATTACTTAAATATTCTATAACTATTTAACTATTTTCCAAATATCTTATAATTAGTTAACTATTTTATAACTATTTTACAACTAATAATTATATTTCAACTATTTATCCATTTTTAAAAATTTTAAATTATTTTCGTAGCTGGACAGAGTTCAAACTATTTATGATTAAATATCCAATTGAGATAAGAATCGAAGTGTTAACCAAAAGGGAAATTGGGAGAAATTATGGATAAGTGAATGGAATCAAAATAAATGGGAATAGAAATGGAGATTTATTTGGCTAATAATAAATAGAGATAAATACGTAGGATGTACGTATATTATTCTATTCGCATAGTGATTTGATTCGGATTCAAGCATAGAATTTCATGATAGTTTATCGATCCGAGTTAGGATTTTTCACTCGATTTTCGAGTGCGAACCTGGATAAGGATTTTTGATTGGTTCTGGATATTCTCTATCATAGTTATGACTATGCAAGGAGAATGACCGTTTCTGATCAAGAAACCAGATTTGAGTCCGCATTAGGAAGTTTGGTGGACGATACTGTTCGGAAGAAAAATTATGTGACGAGTGAGCGATCAGATTGATATAGCGTACGGATGATATGTGTACATCGTACGGGTTTGTATGAAATTGATATCGAAAATTTTGGATAAGAACTGGAAGATGATTTTTAAAATGGAATGATATATTTGATTAATAAATGGTTCGTGAAATAAAAGGTATGTTTTGTGAAATATACGATGAAATAAAGTGGAAATTGGATATTTTTATGGTAGAAATTTACTTTATGGAAGTGAGTAATATGGTAAGTGATTTTATAGAGATTATCTGAATATTGATTTGAAATTAACAAAGTTATTTATCTTTTTTATATATATATGATAAAACTCCCCTTGTTGAATCTCTTGCCAGAAGAAAAGTGTTTTGAAAGTATTTGAAGTATAAAAAGGAAATTTATACAAGTACGAAGTGATCCAAAGATTTTCAAAGTTATATATATCTATATATATGAAGGATCTTATGAGAATGATTTTGGAAAAAGGTTTTTGGAATCTTTGGATTTGGAAAGGCTTTTGATTTTTGGGGAAAAATCAATTTTGGGAAATTTGAAAAACCTAGTTTGAGAATTATCGATTTTGGGATAATCGATTTTGAGAAAAGGAGGTTTATATGGAATTCATACTAGGTGTATGATTAGGAAGATACTATATGTTTATAGTATAAAGTGTTTTGTAAATGGCTTTGGAGAAAGAGGCGCTCTCTTGAATGAACTTCTCAGGAGTACCATAGATTGGTACTGCCTTGAGCCTCAAAAGGGAGAGGCTCTAAAATGGATCCTGTGAGTAAATCTGGACAAATTGAAGTTCCTAAGGATTATTGGGTAGTGAAAGTTGAGGGCGCTGATGCCTACAGAGGCATTTGGGCTATGCTGTAACGACAGTGTAACTCGATGTCGCTGCGATCTACTATGGACCATAAAGGAAATCGTGTGGAGGAGAGTGTCAACTGTCTACGCTTGATTTTGCCAAGACGGCAACGTAACATCAGTAGACTACGATCTATGGTCGAGTGGAGTGGAGAAGTTTCATTTTTGGCTGCGAAATTCGAGGGCGCTGAGTCCTACTATTATATGGGTTTTTGCTGTGATAGCAATGTAATCCTAGATGTAGCTGCGCTCTGTAGTGGGTTCCATGGCGTAATAGAGGGGCGCGAATTGCCTATAGTTATCTATGGATTTTGCCGGGATGACAACGTAACCATCGAGTTAACTGCGACCATGGATGGGGGTGATGATTTCCAGAGCATTCTCACCAAAGATGTTTCCTCTATTTTCAAAAATGTTTTCTATATTTTCGACAAAATATTTTCTAAGTATTTTCACTGGGTGTTGAAAATGGGTCTGCTAAGTACTTATAGATTTTCAGTCTTACGCCTAATCAACGTATGACCTAATTTCTGTAAGAACAAGAATGGACTGGTTGAGACATCGAATTATAAAAAGTATTTTTATATAACTATTTTTGTAATAATATGTATATTTTAAAAGAGTTTCAAAAATTCTTGATAAAAAAGGAGTTCATAGTTTAAAAATGTTCAAAGAATAATTTATATGGTATAAGTATTTGTATAAAATTCTGGCTTCGTTCCTTTTCGAGGACGAAAAGATTCTAAGGGGGGAGGAATATGATAACCCGGATTTTAGAATATCTGTGATTGATAAATTAACTGGATTTAATAGAAATACTGATAAATAATTCCGGTAATAAAATATATATTTGAATAAATATTGGTTCGATAATCCTCCTAGTATAATTGGAAAAATTATTATTTTCAAACAATAATAATAATGTGCTGTTTATATATATAAATATAAATAGATTTTTAATAGAATTATCATTTAAAAATTAAATGTGTGTTTGTTTATATATATATTTGAGTTAATTTTAAATTGGATTTCAAAATTTAAATTTGAAATTCAAAAAGATAGATTTCTTAAAATATTTTGGATTTAAAAATATATATGTATGATTTTTTAGAGTATAATTTTTTTTATAAAAAGGGTTTTATTTATGTAAATTAAGAAATGTATTTATCAATTAAGAAATTTAATTATAAAACTTATAAACCATTTTAAAGGTAAATAAAACATGCATAATTCACATGTAAGTTTAATTAATAAAATTTAACAAGTGTAATGTGATTTAAATTGGTAAATGACAAATGTTAAATGAGTTAACAAGTGGCACCCATTTAATTTTATTTTTAATAAATACTAATTAAACCTATATAAACATTTATCTCACCTCTTAACTTTTTTCCTATCATTACAAATCGGAAATAAGAACAAAACCTGTAATCAAACATTCCTCAAAACCATAAGAAATCAAAAACTAAAGCCCGTAAACCATTTTTCAAACCAAAAATCTGTAAAACCCAAACCAGGAATTTAATCAAGCAATCTTCTGCCTGAATTTTCAAGCAACTGCAAAACTAAATCAAGCAAAGAATCAACCCAAGCATTTCAGACCAAGGATCAACAAAACTAGCAGTAAATCAAAATCAAAGATCAGTCTAGATCAAAAACTTCAAAGCTTTGTTTTCTTTAAACAAAGGTGAGTAAACAAACTATACCTGTTTGAATTTGTTGCATGTGAAATTTCCTGAAATATATGGTATGATTTTATACTTTGCAACGTATATTTACATGTGACCTCTGTATATATGCAAGTAATATATAAGTGCATATCTGAAAACAAGAAATATTGCTCTGTTCTTGTTTTATTTTCCAGGTTT
The DNA here is from genome assembly GCA_030765085.1 of Allium cepa. Classification (NCBI taxonomy): domain Eukaryota; kingdom Viridiplantae; phylum Streptophyta; class Magnoliopsida; order Asparagales; family Amaryllidaceae; genus Allium; species Allium cepa. The sequence goes on from CM060942.1 coordinate 624,871,297, forward strand.
CAACTTTTCAAAAATCATGACCTCGTCCTCTAATAACTTTTGGAATTTGTTGTTTAAACCAAAGCTACTTAAAATTGTAAGATTTAAGTTTAAAAAACATATTTAAGTAAAATTAGTTTGTGTATTTCTGGAAGTTAAGAAGATTACAGTGAAATATGTAAAACATGATAAACTCACACCTCTGGATTCTCTAATTTATGTTTGTAATCTGAATCGTCATTGGAAATTAAGATTTTTAAAGGTTAAATCACTATTTCTAGTTTGGTTTCGAGGGAGATATTCGTAGTTGATCTGGAATTGGATTTTTAAGATTTTTTCGGTGATTAGAGGGTTCAGGTGGTTGGGGTCTGTAGGGAAGGTGGCGAGGAGGTTGGCGTACTAGGAAAAATTGACCGAAGGGATTCTCGATCACCAAGGTGGTCGGAAAATGGCAAGTTAGGGTTCAGGGTCCTATTTTGGTGGACTTCGGGTTTGAGGTGAGTTTGATGTCGACAAAGCATCGGACTTCGTAAGGGTGGTTGGAATGGAATCCTTAGTCTACGGCAAAGATATGGTCAGGATGATGGTGTTTCTAGCGACTGGTGGTGGGGAGACGAGGATGTTTTGGGTGTCCAGTTTCATCGATGTGGCTTCGATCATGTTCGATTTTGATTCCATGATATTTTCTTTGATCTGGGTGTTCGTATGGACTAAGGGAGTGGTCGCCGACTTATCGATGATCGGAGCATGGATCGGAGTCAGTAGGAACGCTCGTGCATGTGCACGGCGAGGCCTAATGTCAGAGGTTTAGGGAAGAAGATGGTACTCGGGGGTGATCTCGAGTAAGTTTTCATGAGTGACTCGGAGTAGTGACAGGGCGTGAATTCTCGTGAGTAGCTCGGAATTTTTATGCGGTTTGCTCGCATTTGTCTCGGGTGTGTTTTCGTGGGTAGTTTGGTTTAAAGTTTAAATAGGAATGTTTCAGGTTTAATGTTAACCAGCTTTTAAAATGGATATTGAACCTGGTTTTAAACTAAAAAGGAAGGTAGGATCAAGAATAAATATAAATAAAATAAGGAGAAGTTTGTACAAGTTTTCAAGGATAATTAATTAACTAAAATATCTGTTAAGTTCGAACAAGTTTTCAAAATCTAGTGTATTAAGCCAATTGTGTTTTGGATATAAGTTGACTTGATTCGAATAATTATTTATTACAATTTTAAATAAAGTAACCTTTAAGTATTTCCTAATGGAATTAAAAATGTTTGAATTTAACACGTGTTTAAGGTAAATATATGAATTGGCAAGATAATGATAATTAATTCCAAAGTTTATTAAATTCTAATGATGATTAAGAAAGTATTTAAGATGGATGAAAAAAAGATTAATTAATTAACTCAAATAATTAAATACTAATTAATTTAATTAAAGGATCATTAATTAGTATGATTAATTAAAGAGTCTTTAATTACTTAGTGTAATTTATTAAAGTATAATTAATTGCTGAATGTGATTGATTAAGTTAATTAATATAATTAATTAAATATTAATTAATTTATGCAATTAATTAATATAATTAATTATAGTTAATTAATTAATGAGAGTAATTAAAGGTTAATTAATTGGGGATAATTAACCAATGGGATAGTTACTTGGTGAAAGTAATTAAAGGTAAATTACTTAAGCGAAGTGATTAAGGATTAATTACTTTGTGTAATTAATTAAAGGATTGATTAATTAAGAAATTTAATTAAGGAATGAATGAGATTAATCAAAGAAAGTGATTATAGAATAATTAATTAAGGTAATTAATTGAGGATTAAAGAAATTAATTATAAATAATTAATTAAGATGGTAATTAAAGGTTAATTAATGTGATTGGTTTGAGGATAATTAATTTGTGTAATTAATTAAGGCTAATTACTTAATGGAATTGAAGGATAATAAATCAAGGATGATTAATTTAGATAATAATTAAAGGATAATTAATTAATTTGTTTGTAATACATTAATGATTAAGTAAGCGGAATTTAAAAAAAAGTGATTGAAGAAATTAATTTAATTAATTTAAATTAATTAGAAATGGTGCGACAAATTATTTTTGCTTATGAATGATTGAATTATACGACATGCATTGGATTATTTGATATTTCTGATAAGTGATTTGTGATGATAGATGATATGTTATATTTGGGTTGAACTATGATAATATGGTTTGTCTATCTGTGACGAATGACAATGTAAGTATGTACTCCTAGGTATAATTGGAATTGTTAAAACTTAAACAGCTTTGTTTTAAGATGATACTAAATTCGAAGTGACCGGGGTCAGGTATAAGTAAATACCCGAAACCACTTCGATTTGTAATCTGCAATAATTCTTTATGGATTCGACTATGGAATAAATAGGCTGGAATGGAATTATAATGTAAGTTTGGTCATTTAATCTTAGTAATAATACTTAGATATGATTGTCTGTGTATTGACTATGGCAAGTTAAGAACTCATAGTAAGGTACGAGTTACCCAGGTTTTAAATAATTTTATGCTTTGGTATTCCTTGTTAGATGGGTTTACTCACGCTGGTTTCCAGCTTGACCCGGGTGTTACTTTGATGTAATGGTCGGTCAGACCGAGTATTGCAGATTTTCAGGTAAGGACGTTCTGGAGCTCAGGAGGCGAGCTGGATGGCAGGGACGCATGGAGTGTTTCAACTGTGATATATTGTAGTTTGTTGGGACATGTTGATTTTATCTATCCAGCGTTTTGTTCGAATGTTGTAACTCTGATGTGCTGATGTAAATTAACTAATATGGTTTTTTCCTTTGTATAAATGATATTTTGTTTAATATTATATTTTTTTTCCGTTGCAAATGTGAAGTTCTGTGTTTCATTGTTATTTCTTCTTCTACCTCCTTTTCTTTTTCCCTAACTATTTGGAATTTCGGGTCGTTACATTTGGTTTTGAAGGCAATGATATTTTGATTTTTAAGTATAAACTATTTTGAAAATGACCATGGTGTTATAATAACGGTTGGTTGTTGAAGAGACCGGGATCGGAAGTTGTCATAATCTCTACCAACTCCGAAAACCACTTTAACAACCTTGCACACGGAGGAGATTCCAGAATGAAGTACGATGGTGGCGGCGTTCCTTTAAGGTGTATACTCGGACCCGGCTCCCGTGAGTTGGCATAAGGTGGCTAAAACATGAGCGATCGACGGGCTAAGAAGGTAGCACCTTTTATCGGACACACTCCTTCGATACCATTATATTACTTTGTGATTGATTGGGGCCCTTTTGATTTTGGTGGTGTGGCTCGAGGTGGACGGTGGTAGCTACTACGCATTACCACCGGTCCGGAAGCATAATTGGTATATCTACCCTGACATTACCTAGTTTTGCCGTGTCATCTACCCTAGCGTGCCTTGTACGAGTTTGATTTTCTCCCGTAGCCCGTGGAGTATCCTCTGGTGGCTTCCCGATCATGAGGAACTATGATACCGGATGGACTTCTGGGACTATTACGTGTTAAGGGCTATATGGGTAACCCCTTAACACTATTTAAAAGTAAGTTTATTTTATTATAGACATTATTATAATAGCGAAATATTACTACATAGTACATAGTTTTACGGATCCTTAGGAGATGTGAATCTCAAATATCTCTTAAGTTACTGCACTCACGTTAGACACTGGATAAGAGATGTCAAATTCCTTAAACATCTCTGACGCCATTCCACACATATTATTTACCATTGATTTACTTGCATAAGATCTTTTAGTTCCGACTCGAGTGTTTTGTCTTTTCAATTCGCTCGGGTCGCCTGAGCATTTCAGGATTTGAAGACCTTACTTCTGGAAGACGAAGACGAAGATTGTATTACTATTATTTATCATATTAGTCCACTACATTCATACTGTTTCGCTACATTGTTATTTATTTATTATTTTCTGGTACGTGTAACTTTGATATGTGTTGTATAAGTATAATCAAATGTTTTGTAAAGCAGCTTCATGAACTGTTATTTGATTATAATATTTTGTCCTCCCGTTGCGAGATTCTGTTTTGTTTTTTTCTTTCTCTGTTTTTCTTATTCACCCCAATAACAATCCGCCCTTCTGTATGGTTTGAGTTGGCACGTGTGTCTGCTTAAACGTACAAAAATGCGGGATGTTACAGGTTGTACGAAGATTAAAAAAAACATTTTAATTAATTCAAAATAAACTTCCATACAACATATAAATTTTGATGTATTTATAAACTTACATAGACTTGAATTAGTTAAGAAAATACACATGTATACAATTAAATTAAGACATGTAACCTAAACAAAAATTAAAACACAATAAATTAAGCAGTACATTAACAAGTCTTAAAATATTGAAATAATGATATTTGTGACATTAAATAGGGTCACAAATTTAAAATTACTGTAATCAATTTAAACTTAAATTCATTATCAAGACATCCTTTAATCATATGTAAGTTTCTATTATAATACAAATGCAAATAATAAAAACATACAAACTTTCAGATCTAAAAAATTATACTTTGATTTAAGTGCTTAAAACATAGATCTATAATCAAAACAACATATAACCGTATACAAGTTGTAGTTGTGATTTAACAAAAGGAAAACCAATCAATTAATGTAAGCATACAAACTTTCAGACCTAAACTTGGATCAACATATTGAATAAAATATGAGATTAGATGTAGCATGTATATGATTTAAGCGTCATTAACATGGTGAATATATAATAAATAAAATTAGAATCATCTAAAGATGAAGCCTAAGATTTGCACCTTGAATGAAGAATAATTCCGATTCAATTGAATCAACCTTTGGATTTTGCAAAGATCTAGAGACAAGAACCATCTTGAATTTTTTTTTGTTTGAATTGGTTTTAAGGATTTTTTTTGAGGCCATTAAGGGAGAGAAGAGTAAGAGAAAGAAGATAAAAATTATCAAGAAAAGAATAATGAATGGTTGAATAAGAGAGGACATGTTTTAAAGGAAACATTGAGACCTTTCAATTTTCCCTTTTAAAATCTCTATATTTAATTCTTATTTAAATCCAATCAAAACCTTTTTCCTCCTTTTCATATTTACATCAGAAGATATAGACAAAAAGAGAAAAGGATAAAATTCATTTTGTAAATGATATTTTAGTAAGTTATAAAGAGGAGATTTATTTCTTTCTTTTAATCCCTCCTTTGGATTTTTAAATTACATTTGAAAACTCTTCCTTTTCATCATACATGTGGCCTCAGTAAAAATAAATTCTCAAAATCACTTAGCAATTAATCTATTTAAATTCAATTTAAATATTTTATTGATATCGAATATCAATACGCGTGTTGATAACTTTCATAGATCACTTCATTAAATGTTAATGGTATTCAAATAAATCAAGTAAAGTATAATAATTAATATTTCATAAATATCAATTAATTTAATGATTTAAAATAATTTATAAGTTAATTAAATTATGTGGTTTATTCAAAGTATTCATCACTGTGGTTGTGCGACTTAAAGGTGTAAATATTGTCAGAGATTAATATTGAACAATTCGAAAATTAACATTCACATATCACCTTAGCTAGTGGTGTGGAATTTTAGCTGAATTTATTGCTTACACATCTTCTGGTAAAATCCAACTTTACTTATTATAAGCGATACCTAATGGTGATAATTATTTATACTAATTCTCTTCGTTAAAACTATATCACATTGGGACTTATGGAATTTGATAATGTCAAGATTCCAATATCATCCACATTCAACTTTATAGTTCAAACACAAAGTCCTTGGTCCATTAATAACAATCGTTATTAACTGAACTACTCTTGCCAGAGAGTTTGACTTTGAGTTGACATCAGTTGACCGTGATACTTACCTCATATAAATAAGGAGATGAATCCTCTCTTGAATAGTGTTTCACTTCCAATGCTTTCACTCAACCCAACTACAGTTGCTCGATGGATGTCGTGCCACGATTTAACTATAATCAAAGTGAAGCTTCCATATTGTTATTCAAAAATATTCTCAAGTCGAGATAACTGTGTAAATTAGTTACATCGATCTGCTTAACCTTAGTTACATTAACCAATAGAAAAATATCAAGTGATTCGTTACATAGTTATCCAATAACTATCGGTATGTTACCACTTGGTGCCTCCAGCAGTCATGAGTAATACACTACCCAACATTTGGAGAGCATTATGTACTCTAGTTTCAACGTTTACATCGATATCCAGTTTCGATGTTTCTTGACTAGAAACATTTAAAATGGTATATTTTTTTCATTGTGATAAATTACTCATGGTTACAACACTTTGTAACTACTACATAAAACGTAACATTTATGGATTTCCAATTAAATATACTTTTAATTAAATTAATTAATATAACACATTATATCAAATATATACTGGAAAGAAAAAATCTTTTAGTTCGAACAAGATTGGTTAATGAGCTAAGATATATGTAACAATTTACATAATTGCACTTAGGGCATATCTCTAACTCTATCAAAACAAGGGGCGAAGTATCTTCTTTTGTAAAGCGTCCCATCAAAGAATATATAATATGAGGCATAATATCTTATCATTATAGCTTCATTTTTATTTTGTAGGAAAAAATCCTACAAAAAGAGGAAACGGTTGATAGGGCTTATTTTGGACTCTATTTCTTCCTGAACTGTAATTAATGGGCTATGTTCCTCTCGGGTCTCGTATTGTCTTTTTAGTCGTCCTCCTGCATCGCTCCTGGTTCACTGTCCCCCGGTCAGTGATGGAACTTATGGGCTTTGAAAATGCTCGGCTCCATCAACTGCCTTATTGGGATTACCTTCATTTCATGCGCAACCTTAGCGCTTACCATTTGGGATAGGGTGTCCATGAGAAAATATCCTCCCTTTGGATTTTATAACATCTCCCACTTGGAGGCCCAAAACTAAAGGCTATGGATGCTGCAGTCATCCATAGTTATTAATCATCGGCGACCAAATGTGGTAATGTTAGATACATTGATATAACAGAAACAAATGGATATGGAAAATTTTTAAAATCAATAAACAACTTTATCATTCCATTTCAAAGCATTTCAAATTCATTACATAATCTCACAATTGTTAACCACGTTCAGAGAAAATATAATTATTACAACATATGCCAAGAGCGACATATGAAGATTCCCCTTGGATGATCAGAGTATATATGGCAATTAAACAACTTTGCCTTTATACACAAACAACGTAGCAGTATAAAAAATAGAAAAGAACCCTAAATATTTATCAGGCCTCTTGCACATCTCCGAAATCTTATTCGTCTAAAAAGGTACTTGAAAACCTTAACTCTCAAACTACTCAAAATCAATTGAGTACCCGAGAGTTTAAGGGGAAAACATAAACTTCGAGTCAGACATAAAGTCTAGTATGAATAATAATCTACCATCTCAAACCATTTAGATATCTAGTGAGACCACGCTGCTTAGCGGAACGGGTTTTCCTCTCACTAGTATCCTAACCAAAACATTATAAAACCATATATTGTGCTCTTGCATCCACAATGGTTAAAACACTACAATTCAAAATATAATGATGATATACAAACAATTAAATCAACTCTGGATTTCCTATCACCATTCATTTTGACTATCTATCTCATTTATAGTTTTTTAGGTCACTACTAAGCTAATAGTTTTTATGGGATGAACATTAACCTGTTTAAAACTTATGAACTCGCGGTCCAATTTCTTAGTTTTCATAGGATCACTAAGAACCTATTAACCCCTGCCAATAACTTATTTGTTTCATGGGTTCTCCATGAACCTATTAGTAACTCCAATAACTTCCGTTTATCCTAGTTTTCATGGGTTGGCTAGGAACCTATTGACTTCTGTCAATAACTTAATCCAGATATAGTTTTCATGGGTTCACTACAAACCTATTAGCCACTGCCAATATCTCTTTCTAATCATAGTTTTAATGGGTTTACTTTGAACCTACTGGCCCCTACCAATAACTTTTCCTAAACATACTTTTCATGGGTTTACTATGAACCTGTCTATTTGACAACTTCTTTAATCAGTATTTAGGCATCCAACATTCTGGTCTATCTAACTTCCTAAAGGCAATTCTACTCATTCAGGAGTTAACTCAAATTATATTCACTACAACATCAACCTTGCTGGTTATTCTGCTCTTTTTCCCCAAAATACAGTCATGGGTCCATATTAAAGTGAATATTTATAGTAGAAGAAGCCAACATAATAACATAATAATACCAACACCTGTGGTTTAATATCATTGAAATATGAAACATGGTTAATCCCTTTAACCTATTTGTAACGGCCCGATTTTTCGACACCCAAAAGTCGACATCGATACGTCCACTGTATCAAAGGCCGAACAGTCGAATGCCAGAAAACCAAATAGGGTTTAAGAAGAAGAAGATAAAAGAAGAAACAGAAACAATAACAGAATCTCACATTTTGCAGGGAACAACATATAATAGATAAATGAATATCTTTAAAACAAAAGCACTATATCCCTTTATACATCACATTGTCAAAGTTTACAACGACACAATACAACACTAGCAGTTACTTTAACTTTCTTACATAGAAATTTTTGACTTGCACCAACCCAAACGCAGCAGACACTACATAGTATAAGTGATATGTCTCGCCATCCAGCTTGAACTTCAAATCTCCACAACAACTTCTTGACTTCGATCCAGAATAATGATAATCTGACTCTAGGCTGCCCGTGTGGAAAATTATGGGCACCCAAAGTTTAGAAAGGAAACAATAAACTCCAGGTCAGTCATGGGCTGGTGTGAGATCTTAAAAAAAGTTATTTTTACAAAGAAAGGAAAGGAAATCCACTATGCTTTTGGAAAATAAACTACCATAAGGCCTCCCCGCACACACACAATGCAAGCACACTATTGGAGGAGATTTCTCCTTATGATAGTCAAACATGCTTGATATGCAAAATTATTTTTAACATTATCACTAGTGGATAGTGGAAAACATTTGCAAGTATAATATTAATCTTAGCCAACATACATACCATTATAGTATGCCTACTATAACTACCATGTTAAATGGAAGGTTCTATAACTAAAACAGTACAAGGCGCGTATTGATGATTGGATTTCCAACAAATGGCCAGGCTAAGGAACTTCCTATGCCACATGGGTACGCCTATGGAGGGACGCCTCGAGAACTTAACCAGCTCTCTATCAACAAAAGGCCGGGTTACCTCTATAACTAGGTAACTACTACACGAGTATGCCCTCCCCCGGTCGTTTGCGACCTTTATCGGAGGATCCTCAACCACAAAGTATAATAAATTTGCAGCAACAACATAGGTAAAATATCTGGACACCATACCATGATACTACCCTTTTCCATAAGGAAATGACATACCCTCAAGAGGCGCTACTCCCAGATAACCTTGCCGCATCCTTCCTGTTTCGACTATTTTCGAGGTGTGAGGTACGACGAAATCACGTCCACAAAGCTAAACTTTTTCACGAAGCCATGCTTCGATCAACAAATGATCAGCAGCACTTCGTATGCCACATCACCAATTTGGGAATATATCACTATTAACCATCAGCTACTCAGAGAAGGGTGTTAAGCTAAGAGAGTAAATTCTCCGCCACCAACATAAATGTATTTGATAGAAACCAGCTTTACATCTCAAAGTGTAACGTCAGACACACATCTATACAAGTCCGTTCCAGTAACGAACGGAACAGAAGGCACTTCAAAAGAATCCCTTGCAATCCAGATATTCACTAATCACGTCCGGAATCCCCATCACAAAGGGTGATAAATTCTCTATATCATAGCAACCCGGTGCAGAGACATTCGACATGTAATCCTTTCGTTATTGAAAATACCCGGTCTTCAACACCGTCTTCAAATTCAATCCCATTTCGTCGTATCATTATTCGGAATGGGTTTTATGACACAAAGTCCTCTCCCGGCTAATCCGAATAATGAGCGCTTATTTTTAGAAATAAGTGTTCAATCAGATTTCAAACAAATCACAACAAATTTCACTTTGATCATTTAAATAAACGATCCATCACAATCACAAAGGTTCGATGGGGTTTTCAAATATCCATTTGGAATACGACCCCTGGTCGCATCAAAATTCAAATGCCATTAAAAGGCCAATATTGATAGTCGGTTATTTAACTATCAATCAACATTCACAACAATCACCAAGATTTAAATAATTTTTCCCCCAATTATTATTTTCAAAATATCTTCGCAAGATATAATTTTAACACTTCAACCATTTGAAAACAAATTTCAAATCACTTTTACTTTCCAAACCTTTGAAAACAAATTTCAAATCACTTTTCACTTTTCAAACCTTCGAAAACAAATTTCAAACCAGTTTCCTCACGTGGAATAAATTTCCAAATATTTATTTACTTCCACTGAAAATCTGCCGAGTCCAAATGTTTTAAAATACTTATTTAAATATTAGCTATGAAAACATTATACACAATATCTCGTATAAAACTTCAAATCCAAACTAATTTTTAAATAAATTTAGTAGATAGGGTATAACTACTTAAATATCCATTTTCTAAATCAAATATCAATTTTAATCTTTAAAATAATCCCTTCTATAATTAAAGATTTGAAACCAGCTTAAGAAAATAATTTCTCCACAAACATTTTTTTTAAAACCAACTTCAAAACTTTTAATTTTGAAAGCTACTTTAAAACATACTCGGCTTTCCATGGAAAATACATCTTCCATTTCAAAATGGTCTATTTAAATCAATAAACAAATTTTTCTTGATTTATCTCACTTCATATTCGAAATCCGCAAATTTCTTTCCGCATTTTGAAAATAAACCAATACTTTTTAAAAAAAACAAATTTCCCTTTCTTTTATAAAATTTCCATTGTGAATTTAAATTTTCAAATATCCACTGATATATGATTTTCAAATCGATTCCCAAATATTCACTATCAATGCCAAATCAATTTTCAAATTGATCTCCAAATTTATTTAAAATACCAAATCAAATCCCAAATTGATTTTCCAAACATTTATTTCAAACATCAAATCGTTTTCAGAATTGATTTCCCAAAATTTATATTTAAACACCAAATCAAATTACAAATTGATTTTCTTTTAAAATAAAATCATTTATTTCCTTCAAACTATTTAATCCGTACTTTAGATAAATTCTTCAACCTTTGAATAATATTACCCAAAATCCATTTATTAAGCCTTTTTCTCATATTTTGGAATTTTATTCAATATGATTCAAAGATAAAACTTTATCCTTTTAAAATTACTTTTTTTATTTATCCAATTCTCAAAAATAAATTTTTACTATAAATTTTCAACTTTAATTTTAAAAATCCAATTTTATTTATTTTCGGTATCCTACGATACCAAAATTATATTCAGCTAAACTATAGCCTTCAACGATTGCAATTACAAATATAATCACACACAAATTATAAATAATCAACACACAATATTGAAACAAATTCAAATATTTGAGGAATCCAGTTGGATCCCTCCAACCTGTTTTCTTGCATCCACAGACGTCAGCACAACAATTAAATACTCATTCCACTTTGAGGTGCAATGTCGCAGTATATGGGATTTTTAAAATATCATCCGCTATTATGCGGCGCATAGGGTCTCATCCGCTATATAATGCGGGAAATCAATCACTCCAAATACATATATAATACCAATTTCACTTCAAGGTGGAATATCACGGTATTTGGGTTTAATATAATATCATCCGCTATTATGCGGCGCATAGGGTCTAATACAATACAACTGATAATAATTTATCATCCAAGCACACAATCAAGAATTTAACTATTCAAAATTAAATTGGAAAATCCGATTGAGTGAGAAGATCTCACCTTTGCTTTGCATGCAATCCATTTTCATTCGATATTGTTTTTTTCATTGTATTAGACCTTGTATAAACAATTATATACAATTTCATTAATATTCGAATAGATCAAACAATTAAATTCCATTTGATAATTTAATTAACCCATGATTTGATTTTTTTAAACTAATACTTTTAATTATAAACAAATTACTTTTAACAAATTTTATTTAATTAAAAATTAAATTTAAAACTAAATTTTCTTAAATAAAATATTTTTATAATGACAATAATAAAATGAACCACTTAAACAAATCAATTTCTCTAATCGAATAATTAATTCCATTTCATAGTTTTAATTAAGTAACTATTTTATTAAAAAAGTTCCATTTAATAGATTTAGTTAACCAATGAATTTTATTAAATTTGATTTTTTTAACTAACTTCCTTTTTAAATTATCTTTGGTAACTATATATTAAGATAAGTTAATTAAACTAATTAATGTCTAAAACTAAATCTGAATTTTTTTAAAATTTCTCCTTTTCACTGTAAAAATTGTCCCGCTCCAATATGCATATTTTGATGTTAATTTTTTTATTCTCTGTAATATATATACATATATAAAGTTTAATTAAATAAATTTCAAAATAAAATACCTTACTAAAAACGAACCCCCGACCACCATTGACAGAGATGAACACAACGATCGACTATCGATCCCAAAACCCCACGTGAGCCATCCCCCAAATCGATCGCCGTATCCAGAATCATTGCGAATGCACATAGCCTGCCGCCATCCTGCCGCGACATCGCTCGCGGCCCCTTCCATTTGCCACGCGAATCCACCATCGCGTGTACATGCGACACAACTCACCACCAGATTTCGCGACTGCCTACTCCACCTTCGATAATCGAACGTCGAGCATTCCCTATTACCGCCATCGACAACCCCTAGTCGCCCACTCTACTCGAGAGTGTGACTTCGATCGCGATGCCGTCATTCTTTTTTTTTGTTCGAACAGACAAGAATGAAGAAAAATAATCATGATTTGGAATTGAAGTCGCAGCCATTTCAATTTGTTCGAATGACCATGATTTAATTTGAAGGAGTAATTTGACTTAGATTCAAAAGTAGCGGCTATTGTCTAACAATTTGATTTTTAAACGAGGCTGTGATATGAAAATGAATTTGATTTGGTTTGAAACAATTTGTTTTATCGTTTATTATTTTTAGAAATGACGGGTGTTGAAGATAATTGCCAAGTGTTTAAAGAACAAAGAAACGTGTCATTAGCCTTGTAAATGTGAATATTTATTTTCAATCTGAATTCAAATTCAAGTTTAAATTTAATAGTCTCAAATTTCATAACTTACAATTTCGATTTTCAATCGAGACATGCTGCCAGACATTTGTAAGGTTATACCCCTATTTCGAACGCAATGGAACAGGTTCCGAGTCCAAATTCGCTCGTATGGAGAAGATAGCTTTTTGGACCAGTTAAAATATCGAATTTTCGATATAAATTTCAGCGCGTTTGCTTATCGTACGATCACATGACAACTCCAAATACTATGAAAATTGAAATCCCATAATAATACAATATTACGGAACCAATGGAACTGGTTTCGTCGAAATCCGAGATCGTGCCTCGGAAGGCTATTTTTAAATATCGATTTAAACGATATATATTTCAAACTAAACAAAAGAGTTCCAATTTCAATTCTGAAGCTTCCATTATCTTCAGTATTATCAATATAAATTTTCAAAGTCTTGTTAATATTTTTAACAAGCATAAAACTGAAGATTTAAATTTTTACCCAAATTTCTATTATTAAATTCAACAATTAAATTGCCAAGTTTATAGTTACAATTGAAATTCAAATTAAACTAACATTCAAATATTTAAAATCAATTAAATATTTCATTTACAAATGTTCAGAATTTCCGGGTCGTCATATTCTTCCCCCCTTAAAAGAATTTCGTTCCGAAATTACAGTTAAAAAGAATGATCCTTAACCCATTCATTATTTTCCCAATCCAACAGTTTTATCAATTTTCCAAACAAATCTTTTTATTCAAAACTCATTCACTTCAAGTAACTTTCCAAATTCTTCCATAGTTTTCAAACAACTTTATTTGTTCAACCATTCAAATTTCAATTCAAATCCAAATTTTAAATTTTCAAAATTTTCTCCAAAATTTTCTAACTCTCTAAATCTCCAAAAAATTCTCCAGCGTCTCCTTTGCGCGGCTAGCTCGGTACGACTACAGAATGCCACAACGGGCCCTCATATTTCAAAAGAAAACAGAAAGCCAAGCGACTGGACAAGAAAATCATCAAATTTCATACTAAAATTTAAATACATACCTTTTTCGAGCAATTTAAATTATCTTCAAAATAAAATTCAATTCCCTTTGCATTTAAATCACCTGCATATCCTACTAGCAGTAGTATCCAAATATAACATTCAAAACCATTTTGCACTTTTCTTTACAAAAGTTTGAATACTTACTTCTTATACCATTTTTACTTCACTATTGAAGTTATATATCCATTTTCATTCAATCTTACATTTTCAGTTTCATTTGAATTCAATTTACACTTTCAATTTTATTTGGATTCAACTTACCATCTGAATATTGAATTTTATCAACTATCATTCATTCACAACTGATTCATATCACTATTTTAAATTAGTTTCATTTACTAATTCATTACAAATTCCAATTCATTTATTTAGTTCACTTCGAACTACTTTTTACAACTTTATTTTATTCCATACAATTCAAATTGGTTTTCAATATTTAGTTTCAATTCCAGTTTACTCTTTTGTTCATTCCCAAAAATTTATTTTCAATTCACCATTTTGGTTTATAACCACTTATATTTAAATTGGATTTCGAATTCCATAAATTTAATTTACCTTTTATTTATAAATATTGAATTCAGTTCATTTCAAACCATATTTATTTTGGTCATTCCTTCAATTAGTTTCACTTACTAATTTTAGTTTAATACTTTGCTTTTATTTAACACAAATCAAATTCAATTCCAAATCCAGTTCTATTTACTTACAAATTCAAATGAATTTCAATATTCAATTTCACTTTCATTTTCTTGCAATTGTAAATTCATTTATTCATTCAAAATTTTATTTTCTACCTTAATGAATTTTATTCCATAACTATTTTTATCAAATTCCATAGTCTTCCCAACATTTCAAAATCATTCTTGAAATCAATTCAAATTATCTTTTGAATTTCCAAAACCCAAATCAAATTTTGCAAACAACTTCAATTTAAAATATTTTGGCACCAATTCCTCTCTTGGAAACTCGAAAATGAACATCGATGATGCTGCAGTCATCACTGAAGTTATTTTCCAACGACCGAAAAGAGATTAGAGCTTTTATCCCTCCAAAACATTTTTCTAAAACCTTTGAAAATCATTTTCAAATAAAAAGGGATTTAGTTTTCAAAATTTCAAATCCTTTTAAAAACATTTCCAAATATTCCTCTGAAACTCTATTGCAAATTATAAATCACATTTACAATTCATATTTACAAATTCCATTTGTATATGGTTTTTATTTCTCAGTTTTAAGTTATGATTTCAATTTCTTATTCAATAATCAATGATAACAATTTTAATATTATCATTTTCTAACAACCAAACAACCATATACTACTATAATAATTTATGGAAAATCATTCTTTAATAATTTGGGTAAAATTATTTCATTTACCATATTTTAAAACAATACCGTGTCGGTTTATCTCGTTTAAGAGTTTAGAAACCCCTATCGATACAGTTGGCCAAACTGCACCCACCAGAATTTATAAACAATCAACCGATAAGTCAACACAATATAAAACAATTTTATATTCGCTAACAAATTCGCGCTCATATCTGTTATTACACTCAAACTCATTCTAGAGTACTATTGACTCTATCTTTAATGAGTAACACCCAACAGAGCCAAGGTTTTCGCTTAACCAATTTCTCTGGTGCCACTCTGTAACGACTCAATTTTTTGACGCTCGAAAGTCGACATCAATACATCCACTGTATCAAATGACGAACAGTCGAATGCCGTAAAACCAAATCGTTAGGGTTTAAGAAGAAGAAGATAGAAGAAGAAACAGAAACAATAACAGAATCTCACATTTCGCAGCGGAACAACATATAATAAATAAATGAATATCTTTAAAACAAAAGCACTATATCCTTTTATACATCACATTACCAGAGTTTACAATGACACAATACAACACTAGCAGTTATTTTAACTTGCTTACATAGAAATTTTTGACATGCACCAACTCAAATGCAGCAGATACTATATAGTATAAGTGATACGTCTTTCCATCCAGCTTGAACTCCGAATCTCCACAGCAACTTCTTGAATTCGCTCTAGAGTAATGATAACCTGACTCTAGGCTGCCCGTGTGGAAAATTATGCGCACCCAGAGTTTAGAAAGGGAACCATAAACTCCAGGTCAGTCATGGGGCTGGTGTGAGATCTTAAAAATAGTTATTTTCACAAAGAAAGGAAAGGAAATCCACTATGCTTTTGGAAAATAAAACTACCATAAGGCCTTTCCGCACACACACAATGCAAGCGCACAATTGGAGGAGATTTCTCCTTGACTGTCAAACATGCTTGATACGCAAAATTCTTTTTAATATTATCATTAGTGAATAGTGGTAAACATTTGCAAGTATAATATTAATCTTAGCCAGCATACGTACCATTATAGTATGCCTACTATAGCTACCATGTTAAATGACAGGTTCTACAACTAAAACCGTACAAGATGCGTATTGATGATTGGATTTCCAACAAATGGTCAGGCTAAGGAACTTCCTATGCCATATGGGTACGCCTCTGGAGGAACTCCCCGAGAACTTAACCAGCTCTCTGCCAACACAAGGCCAGATTACCTCTGTAACTAGGTAACTACTACATGAGTATGCCATCCCTCGATCGTTTGCGACCCTTATTCGAGGATCCTCAACCACAAATCAACAACCACAAAGTATAACTAATTTGCAGCAACAATATAGGTAAACTATCTGGGCTCCATACCACGATATACCCTTTTTCAGAATGAAATGACATACCCTATGAGGACACTACTCCCAAATTACCTTGCCGCATCCTTCCTATTTCGACCATTTCCGGGGTGCGACGTCCGACGAAGTCTCGTCCACAAAGCTACCCTTTTTCACAAAGCCATGCTTCGATCAACAAATGATCAGCAGCACTTCGTATGCCACATTACCGATTTGGGAATATATCACTAGTAACCATCAACTACATAACCTCTGAGCTCGTACGTCTCAGAGAAGGGTGTTAAGCCAAGTGAATAAATTATCTGACACCAACAGAAATGTATTTGATAGAAACCAGCTTTACATCTCAAAGTGTAACGTCAGACACACATCCATACAAGTCCATTCCGGGATCGAATGGAACCGAAGGCACCTCAAAAAAAGCCTTTGCAATCCGGGTATTCGCTAATCACGTCCCGAATCCCCATCATAAAGGGTGATAAAATCTCTATAACGGAGCAACCCGGTGTAGTGACATTCGACAGGTAATCCTTCCGTTTTCGAAAATACTTGGTCTTCAACACCGTCTTCAAATTCAATCCCATTTTGTCATATCATTATTCAGAATGAGTTTTATGACACAAATCCTCTCCCGGTTAATCTGAATAATGAGTGCTTATTTTTAAGAATACGTGTTCAATCAGATTTCAAACAAATCACAACAAATTTCCACTTTGATCTTTTAAATAAAAGATCCATCACAATCACAAAGGTTCGATGTGGTTTTCGAATATCCATTTGGAATACGACTCCCGGCCGCATCGAAATTGAAATGCCATTAAAAGGCTAATATTGATAGTCGGTTATTTAACTATCAATCAACATTCACAACAATCACCAATATTTAAATAATTTTTCCTCCAATTATTATTTTCAAAATATCTTCGCAAGATATAATGTTAACACTTCAGCCATTTAAAAACAAATTTCAATTCACTTTTATCTTTTCAAACCTTTGAAAACAAATCTCAAATCACTTTTCACTTTTCAAACCTTTGAA
This sequence comes from Allium cepa, assembly GCA_030765085.1. Taxonomy (NCBI): domain Eukaryota; kingdom Viridiplantae; phylum Streptophyta; class Magnoliopsida; order Asparagales; family Amaryllidaceae; genus Allium; species Allium cepa. Next base: position 624,889,300 of record CM060942.1, read on the forward strand.
AACAAATTTCAAATCACTTTTCACTTTTCAAACCTTTGAAAACAAATTTCAAACCACTTTCCTCACGTGGAATAAATTTCTAAATATTTATTTAATTCCACTGAAAATCTATCGAGTTCAAATATTTTAAAATACTTATTTAAATATTAGCTATGAAAAGTTTATACCAATATCTCGAATAGAACTTCAAATCCAAACTATTTTTTTAAATAAATTTAGTAGATAGGGTATAGCTGCTTAAATATCCATTTTCTAAATCAAATATAAATTTTAATATTTAAAATAATCCCTTCTATAATTAATTACATAAATCTTTGCTTTAAAGATTTGAAACCAGCTTAAGAAAATAATTTCTCCACAAACATTTTTTTTAAAACCAACTTCAAAACTTTTAATTTTGAAAGCTACTTTAAAACATACTCGGCTTTCCAGGGAAAATACACCTTCCATTTCAAAATGGTCCATTTAAATCAATAAACAAATTTTTCTTGATTTATCTCACTTCATATTCCAAATCTGCAAATTTCTTTCCACACATTAAAAAAATAAACCAATATTTATTTTTAAAATAAATTTCCCTTTCTTTTTTAAAATTTCCATTGTGAATCTAAATTTTCAGATATCCACTTATATATTATTTTCAAATCGATCCCCAAATATTCACTATCAACACCAAATAAATTTTCAAATTAATCTCCAAATTTATTTCAAGTACCAAATCAAATCCCAAATTGATTTTCCAAACATATTTCAAACACCAAATCGATTTCAGAATTGATTTCCCAAAATTTATTTTTAAACACCAAATCAAATTCCAAATTTATTTTCTTTTAAAATAAATTCCTTTTTTTCCTTCAAACTATTTAAAATCTGTATTTTAAATAAATTCTTCAACCTTTGAATAATATTACCCGAAATCCATTTATTAAGCATTTTTCCCATATTTTGGAATTTTATTCAATAGGATTGAAAGATAAAACGTTATCCTTTTAAAATTTCATTTTTTATTTATCCAATTCTCAAAAATAAAATTTTACTATAAATTTTCATCTTTAATTTTAAAAATCCAGTTTTATTTATTTTCGATATCCTACGATACCAAAAATATTTTCAGCTAAACTATAGCCTTCAACGATTTCAATCACAAATATAATCAAACAGATTATAAATAATCAACACACAATATTGAAACAAATTCAAATATTTGAGGAATCTAGTTGGATCCCTCCAATCTGTTTCCCTGCATCCACAGGCGTTAGCACAACAATTAAATACCCATTCCACTTTGAGGTGGACTATCGCAATATAAGGGATCTATAAAATATCATCTGCTATTATGCGGCGCATATGGTCTCATCCGTTATATATTACGGGAAATCAATCACTCCAAATACATATATAATAAAAATTCCACTTCGAGGTGGAATATCACGGTATATGGGTTTAATATAATATCATCCGCTATTATGCAGCGCATAGGGTCTAATTCAATACAATTGATAATAATTTACCATCCAAGCACACAATTAACGATTTCACAATTCAAAATTAAATCGGAAAATCCGATTGAGTGAGAAGATCTCACCTTTGCTTTGCATGCAATCTATTTTCATTCCAAATTGTTTTCTTCATTGTATTAGACTTTGAATAAACAATTATATAAATTTTTATTAATATTCGAACAAATCGAACAACTAAATTCCATTTGATAATTTAATTAACCGTGATTTGATTTTTCTAAACTAATACTTTTAATTTTAAACAAATTCCTTTTAACAAATTTTATTTAATTAAAAATTTAATTTAAAACTAAATTTTCTTAAATAAAATATTTTTATAATGACAATAATAAAATGAACCATTTAAACAAATTAATTTCTCTAATCGAATAATTAATTTACATTTCATATTTTTAATTGACTAACTATTTTGTTAATAAAAATTTCCATTTAATAAATTTAGTTACCAATGAATTTTATTTTAAATAAATAAATTTGATTTTTTTTAAACTAACTTCCTTTTTAAATTATCTTTGGTAACTAAATATTAAGATAAGTTAATTAAACTAATTAATGTCTAAAACTAAATCTGAATTTTTTTTTAAATTTCACCTTTTCACTGTAAAAACTATCCTCCTTCAATATGTATAATTTGCTGTTAATTTTTTTATTCTCCGTAATATATATACATATATAAAATTTAATTAAATAAATTCAAAATAAAATACCTTACTAGAAATGAACCCCCGACCACTATTGCCAGAGATGAACGCCGCGATCGACCCTCGGTCCTAAAATCCCACGCGGTCCATCCCCCAAATCGATCGCCGTATCCAGAATCATTGCGAACGCACACGGCCTGCCTCCATCCTGCCGTGACATCGCTCGCGGCCCCTTCCAATTGCCAAGTGAATCCACCATCGCACGTACGTGTGGCACAACTTACCACCAGATCTCGCGACTGCCTACTCCACCCTTGACAATCGAACGCCGAGCATTCCTTATTACCGCCATCGACAACTCCTGGTCGCCTACTCTAATCGAGAGTGCGACTTCGATCGCGATGCCGTCATTCATTTTTTTTGTTCGAACAGACAAGAACGAAGAAAAAGGATTGCAATTTGGAATTAAAGTCACGACCATTTCAATTTGTTTGAACGACCATGATTTAATTTGAAGGAGGAATTCGATTTAGATTCAAAAGTAGTAGCCATTATCGAACAATTTGATTTTTAAATGAGGTTATGATATGAAAATGAATTTGATTTGGTTTGAAACGATTTGTTTTTATCGTTTATTATTTTTAGAAACGATGTGTGTTGAAGACAATTGCCAAGTGTTTAAAGAACAAAGAAACGTGTCATTAGCCTTGTAAATGTGAATACTTATATTCAATCTGAATTCAAATTCAACTTTAAATTTAAATCGTCTCAAATTTCGCAACTTACAATATCGATTTCCAATCAGCGTACCGCCAAACGTTTATAAGGTTATCCCCCTATTCCGAATGCAATGGAAAAGATTCCGAGTCCAAATTTGATCGTATGGAGAAGATAGCTTTTTGGACCAGTTAAAATATCGAATTTTCGATTTAAATTTCAGCGTGCAACTCCAAATACTACGAAAATTGAAATCCGATAATAATACAATATTATGGATCCAATAGAACTGGTTTCGTCGAAATTCGAGACCATGCCTCGGAAGGCTATTTTTAAATATCGATTTAAACGATATATAATTCAAACTGAACAAAACAGTTCCAATTTCAATTCTAAAGCTTCCATTATCTTCAGTATTATCAATATAAATTTTTGAAGCCTTGAAAATATTTTTAACAAGCATAAAACTAAATATTTAATTTTTTACCCAAATTTCTATAATTAAATTCAACAATTAAGTTGCCAAATTTATAGTTATAATTGAAATTCAAATTAAACTAAAATTCAAATATTTAAAATCAATCAAATATTTCATTTTGAAATGTTTAAAATTTTTGGGTCATCACACTATCATTTTATCAATGAAAGCTTCTTCAAAAACTTGATAGTTAAAACCATTTCAAAACTCCTTTGTTATTATGCCATGGTTTTGCTTTAAAATGAGATTAGGTTCTTTGCTTTGAAAACTAAGGCTTTTGAAATCTTAAACTTTTACTTTCAAAACCATTGGATAACCTCCCTCGAAAGCATTCAAATCTTCTTTTCAAAACACTCAGCATATGCCTTTCAAAACACTTTAAAACTTCTCTTTCGAAACCATCAAACTATACCTTTCGAAAGCATTAAAAATTACCTATTAACTCTTAGAAGCATAGCTTCGAAACTACTTGAAAGTACCCTTTTCGAAAGCATTGGGTTTATCTTTAAAAATATCTTTTGGATCAAAGTGGGTATATATGAAAGTACACCTTTCAAGACCTTTAATCTTCATATAAAATTTCGGAACCATCCTTTCGAAAGCTCAAAACATTTAGGTAAAACATTAGACGAATAGCTTCGAAACCCCTTTCGAAGCCATTGCCTTCGAAACCCCTTTCGAAGCTATTGCTTTTGAAACCCTTGAATCCTTTCGAAAGCTTTTGGAAGTAGCTTAGTATAGGTTTAAAACAAAAGCTACCTTTTGAAATGGTTAATGACTTCAATCCATTCGAAAGGCATGGGGACGGCAGCAAGGTTCGATTGGGTTAAGACTATCTTTTCAAAAGTATTAGTTTAAAACATAGGAACTCATTCGAAATCTAGATTTAAACAAAAAGGTAGCAACCCCTTCGAAAGCCATTTAGAAGATCCTTTCGAAAGAATCTATTTTTGACTCCTTTGAAAGCATTTAGTAAAAACAGGCAAGCACATTTCTTTAGAAAATAAAAAAAGGTTCCGACCCCATCGAAAGTAATGTTTCGACCCTTGCCTTCCGCCTTTCTCCAATCCACTACTTAACAATGTGTTGATACCTTGTGTATTGGTTTCTGCTTAGTTGGTTTCCACCTGATAAGTTTCGAATTGGTTGAAAGCGGAAGCATGGGGTCGAAAGGTGGCTTCTGAAAGAGGCGGTACCTACTTTTCTGGGGAAGACGGATTTAATGCCAATTTAAGTAATTACTTTATAACTAACCTGCTTATATGTAAACTTTTAATTGGTTGCCACAAACATTTCAAATTCTTTCTCAAAATAACTGCCGCGTAATTTCAGATCTAAACAAAGATTAACTTAACAAATGAGCCCTTCCATTAAGCAAAACAAATAAAACAATTAAGTCCTTCATCTAAAATAATTTGATTTCATAGTAAAATACTGAGGAAAAATCCCTAAAAATCACAAAAATTCACTTTTAATATGTTATTTGACATATATGAATTTCAGACCCTTAATTCTTCATAAAATAACTGAAATTAATTTCTAAACCCCATTATTTATATTTTCCTTTGAAAATTCATAATAAAGTTTCCATAGCTTGGAAAATTATGAAAATTAAAAACCAACTCCAAAATCATATTTTACATAACATATAATTTCCTTATGGCATTCGAAATTCAATTTAAATGATTTTACCCTTAAAACTGTGTATAAACAATTATCAAACAATCTTGTTTGAATCAAACATGTTATAAAATCCAAGCATATCATCATCAAAAATCATCATAGTGGATTTAAACTTAAACCCGAAAATAAAATGATTATGAAAGCAAAATGAAGATGGGTTTGATTATTATTCGTCTTGATTAGGATAAGGAACTTGTGATTCGATTGAAATTATTTTCCCCTAGCATGAATCCTTTGTTTTAGATTTAATTTCTCCCCTTTTATAATGGTTGGCTTCTCTCTTATATTTGCATTTTATGTTTTGAGAAAAATGAATGGGAATAGATAGGAAACGAGAATATTATGTAATGAGATTATGGTGGGCAATTACCCTAAATACCCTTGCTTAAATTACTCTCCTAATTAACATACAAAACCATATATAAGCCCATTTATATAATCATTAAGATCGACCTCTATTTCTTATTTTAAAATCTCAATCCCTTATCACTCTAAGATTTACATTATTCTATTTAATTTACCAAATTAAATCTCTTGAATAACATGATTAAAAATTAGGGGTGTTACAGGCTCCCCTCCTTAAAGAATTTCATCCTCGAAATTCAGTAAAGACTAAATATTAAACATAGCAATCATCTGTAAGAACTCCTAACAACCATACTAGCCTACATGACTTGCAATTATCTATATAAATATAATATAGACATACCCTTAAAGCAGATTAGGATAAGTTTCTCTAACCTTGTCTTATGTCTCCCAAGTACAATCCTTCTCGATGTCGCTCCACTGAACTTTCACCAACCTGACTGTCTTGTTCCTTAATCATTTCTCATCTCTCGCTACAATCCGAACAGGTTGTCAAATCTTCCAACCCTGTTAGAGGAATAGTAGTCTCTGGATCATGCACATACTTGAAATGAGACACATGAAATACATTATGAACACCTGCCAAACTTCTCGGCAACTCTACCCTATATGCGAGCTTCCCGATCCTCTCTATAAAAAAATAATGGACAAACATATCTCGGGGCCAGCTTTCTAGACTATCCAAATCGTACCACACCCTTCATTGGTGACACATCAATGAAAACACTATCTCCATTTGATAATTCTAGGTCTTGCGCCTCTTATCTGCGCAACTCTTTTATTTGGACTGAGCTTCCTTCATCCTTTCTTGAATCGAATCAATCTTCTCTGTCACCTCTCTAACCAGATCTGGACCTAAGACTAATCTGTCTCCAGTCTCGAACCTACATGCTGGTGATTTGCATGACATTCCATACAAAGCTTCAAAAGGTGCCATCCTTATTCATCTGATAACTATTATTATAGGAAAAATCCACTAAATGTTGGAGATCTTCCCAAGATCCACCAAAGTCCAATACACAATCCCTCAGTAGATCTTCAAATATTTTATTAACTCTCTCTGTCTGCCCATCCATCTGTCGGTGATATTGTAACGACCCAGAATTTTTGATAATTAAAATATGAATATTTAATTAATTTTAAATATTAATAAGTGAATTTATAAGTCGAATAAATTTTTATTTGAATTTTTGGATTTAATTGAATAATTAAATCGATAAATTAATATGTTAAATTATGGAAATAATTGAAAATTGAGTTAAATATGATTGAAAATGATTTGTAAAATTTTATTTTATCATATTGAAGTTAGAACGATATTTTAGAACTTTTAAAATCGAATTAAAAGTTAATTTGTGAAAATTGAATTTTTAATATTAAATCGACTAGTGAAAATAGTCAATTTTTGAACAGTCTCAGAATTGAACGAAACCAGTTCCATTGGATCCGTAATAGTTAGTTATTACCGGATTTCAATTTTCGTGTCAATCGGAGTTATCGTTTGATCGTGGCAGCTCGAAACGCATCGATTTATTTTTAATTTAAATTTGACGAGTGAAAATAGCCATTTTTCAAAAAGTCTCGGATTTCGATGAAACTAGTTTCATCGGATCCATAATGTGATATTATTGTAAGGTTTCAAATTTCGTGTCAATTGGATTTACGGTTTGTCCGGTACAAATTAAAACGCCTAGAAATCGAGTTAAATCGGTTTAATTCAAATTGAGCGTTTATAGCCATAACTCGCACATACTTCCGAATTAGCTTCCGAAACCTGTTCCATTGTGTCCGGAACGTGGGGTAAACCCTAGAAACGCTGGTTACGGCGCGTAAATCGGAGTTTGGAATTTACGGATGAATAGTGTTCGATTTTTCTCTATAAATATACACCCTACCCCTTCATAAAATAAAAATAAAATAAAATTAGGTTACAAAACTGCAGCCGGCCCTAACTAATGAATGGCCAGTATTTCTTCTCCTTCCTCCCTCGATTACTCCAAATCCATCAAGAATTAGCAAGAATGTTCAACATCAAACTTGTAGAGCACAACATGTTCTACGTATTCAACGGTGGAGATGTGGTTTGGAGCTGTATTTTGGGAGTTAGGGAGCCGCGTTCTCAAGGGGCTGCGCATGCAAAACGAGGCATCAGGAGGTGGCCAAGTTGGTCAGTGCTTGGGCCGTGCATAGGTGGTGGAAGGGGCTTCCTATTGCAAGTGGTTTGATCGAGTATCGTTGAGAGATGGAGTTGCTAATTGAAACCCTAGTTTCTAGCTCTATGGGTTCTTATGCGTGTGTTGATCTGTAGAAACGTGATGGTGGGGAAGAAAAGGAGGGACGGTGGAGATGGCAAGCAGCATGGATCTTGTGGCTAAGAATGGTTGAGGGTTTAAATTTTAAAAGTTATGTTGTAATTGTTATTAAAATCGTGTACAAACTTCAATAATTCATAACTTTTTCATACGAGGTCGAAAACGCGCGAAACCAGTTGCGTTGGAATCGTATGGATGAGCATTACGCGATGGAGTTGGTTTGGAGTCGTTTGGAGTTAGTGAGAATTTTGGGTAAAATTAAACGTCCGTTTAATTTTATTCGAAATAAATCGCTGAAACGAAATTGAAATCAAGGTGAGAACTTCTCACTCAATCGAATCAGTTTCGATTTTATTTTAAATAGTTAGATTTAAAATATTTGAATGCATGTTTGAATGATGATTGATATCTATTGATTGTTAAAATAGACATTATGCGCCGTTAGTAAGCGGATGTTATTTATTAAAAACATATACCGCGAATATTTCATAAACAGTGAAATTGGTATTATAAATAATATCAATATATATATATATATATTGGCATATGTATATATTGCAGTTGTTGATTCCCCGCATTTTTTAGCGGATGAGACCCTATTACGCCGTTATTAAGCGGATAATATTTAATAAGAACATATACCGCGATAATTTCGTACTGGAGCGAAATTGGTATTGTGTTAATGTTTGTGGATGCAGGAAAACAGGTAGGAGGGATCCAACTGGATTCCTCAACAGTTTTTATTTGATTTCAGATATTTTGATATTTGATGGATTTTCATATCGATATATGATATCGTTGTTGTCGTAATTGACTATTTGGTGTGTAGCATCATTGGACCAAATTTTGGGATTTTAAAATGATTTTTAAAGTGATTTTTGAGAATATACTATATTTTGGAATTGATCCATTATAAATAAATAAACGTTATAATTTTTAAAGTTATAAAAATTATGATTTTTAAGAAATATAGTTAAAAGCTGATTTTTGAAAATAAGGAATTAGTGACTTTATAAAATAGTTAAATTGGGATTTCTGAAATAATTGTGAAAAGTTTAAATATAGGATTTATAAAAATTTGATTATTTTATAAATCAAAATGATGAAATTATAAAGGAGTTTAAAGACGTTTTTTTTAAAATATTAATATGAATTGATTTATATAAGAGATTTATAAATGGATATTTATAAATTGAGATATTGAAATTATAAAACGAGTTTTTATAATTGTTTGAATGAAGTGAAAATGAATTTCATTAAAGAATGAAATTTATAGAATTATAAACGGTGAAGTTATAAATGAAATTTATAAATAGTAAGATTTATAAATTTGTGAAGTTATATTGAAGGAATAGATTTGGTTAAATAAATGAATCTTATAAGTTATAAGGTTTATAAATTGGAAAGTCTTTAAAAGAACGATTTTGTAAAATAATCGTTTTATAAGCATTCGACTTATAATATGAACTTTTAGTTTATAATTGAGTTATAAACTGAAATAGGTTAATAAAAGAATTTATAAAAAGGAAGTTTTTATAAATAAATAGAAATGGAATTTATAAACGTTGTTTTATAAATCCGCAAACAACTTATTTTGATAAGTAAATTGTTAAAACCTATTAATGGAGTTATATTCACATTTTGACTGTGAATGATCCTTTAAAATAAAATGAATAAAAGGATGAAATTTGTTAACGTAGTATATTCACGTTTTTGAATAGTGAATAATCCTTTGAATTAAAATGAATAAAAGGATGAAATTGTTAATGAAGTATATTCACGTTTTTGAATAGTGAATAACACGTTAAAGAAATTGTTTTGGATTTGGATGTTTTAAATAGAATTAAAACGATCGAACAATGTTTTTAAATGTGTTGAGATTCGAAACCATAGATTTCAACATTGATTGTTGGAATAGACGTTTTCGAGAAATAAAAGGAAATAATGGACTATAACACTGTTGTTATAGTAAATGATTTCCGAAAGGAAATGTTTTGTATAGTATTGGGATTTATATATCTATTTAATTTCGAATCCCTATACTAGTGAATTTGGGTTGTCGTAACGATGTTTTACGTAACATTCGTTTTGGCCCAAATAAATATGTTTAAGAGAATGATTTCCTTAAAGAATGAAAAATATACTTAATTTCGATTTAAGTATATTGAATATTTTCCAAGTGTTGAAAATAAATAAAATTTGTGAATTACTTATTAAATAAGTATGGAATTGTTTTCCAATATGAAGTGATATTTAGAATTCATCTTTTTGAAGATAAATTGAAAATGGATAATTGAAAACGTATATCAATAGATATTGTGAAATGTAAATTCACTAAGGAATTTATAAAAGAAAGTGAAATTGGTTTAAAAATAAATATTGATTTATTTTTGAAGTGTGAAATTTTATATCTAGTAAAGATATTTTTGGAAAATAAATAATTTGGAAAATTATTTGGAAACTGGTGATGTGTGCATATCTATTGATAGTTCAATAACCGACTATCAATATTTCCCTTTGAATGGGTAATTGATGTGATTTGTTTGAATGTGAATGCTACACTTATTTTTGAATAAGCGCTCACTATTCGGGTTAACCGGGAAAGGACCATGGGGTCGTATAACCCATTCCGAATATGTGATACGTCGTTATAATTGCATTGAAGATCGGTGTTGAAGACCCGGTATTTGCGAGAGCGATAGGATGACCTGTCGATTGACTCTGCACCGAGTAGCTCCGGTATAGAGTTCTCCATATGTGATGGTGAATCCGATCAGGATTGTGAATATCCGGATTGCAAGGACTTCTTTGTAAGTGCCTTCGGTTTTGTTCGATCCCGGAACAGACTTGTATGGATTGTATGTCTGACATTACAAGTTGAGATATAAAGCCGATTTCTTTCAAATATATTTCTGTTGGTGGCGAAGAATTTATTCTTTTAGCTTAACACCCTTCTCTGAGACGTACGAGCTCAGAGGTTATATAGTTGAAGTTATCAGCGATATATTCCCAATTTGGTAATGTGACATGCTGAGTGTTGCTGTAAATGATCATTGTGTTGATTATTGTGATAGGATCGTTTATTTGATCGTCTATCTTGGTGATCATCGTGTTGATCATTTGTTGACCCAAAGCATGGCTTTTGTATAAAGTATGTTTTTGTGGACGTGACTTCGTCGAACCTCACACCCCGGAAATGGTCAAAACAGGAAAGATGCGGCAAGGTTATGAGGGGTAGCTCCCTTTAGGGTATGTACATTTCCTTCTGGATAGAGGTGGTATCATGGTATGGAGCCCAGATATTTAACCTATGTGGTTACTACGAATTTATTACTTTGTGGTTGTTGGCTATCGGGATCCCGTGAGAAAGGTCGTTTACGATCGGGGAATGGCGTGCTCGTGTCAGTAGTTACCCAGTTAGGGGTAACCCGGCCTTATGTTGGCAGAGTTCCGGTTTGGTTCTCGGGGATGTCTTTCCAGAGGCATTCTCATGTGGCAATGGGAAGTTCCTTGGCCTGACCATTTGTTGGAAATCCAAAGAAACAATACATGACTTGTACGGTTTTAGTTGTAGAACCTGCCATCTAATATGGTAGCTATTAGTAGGCATAATATAATGGTACCTATGCTGGCTAAGATTTATATTCTACTTTCGAAATGAATTTTCTACACTATGCACTAATAATAATATGAAATGTTCTTTTAAATGCGTATCAAGCATGTTTGACTATCATAAGGAGAAATCTTCTCCAAGTCTGTGTTTGCATTGTGTGTGTGGCAGGAGGTCTTATGGTAGTCTCATTTTTAAAAGCATTGCGAATTGAAATAAAAATATTCCTCTATTTTGATTTTAAAGTTAAATAAACTGTTTTGAGTTCTCACACCAGTCACATGACTGACTTGGAGTTTATTGTTTTCCTTCCTAAACTCTGGGTGCCCACCAATTTTCACACGGGCAGTCAAGAGTTAAGGTTTATCAGGATATTCTGGATATTCAGGAATTGCTGGAGGCAAGCTGGATGGCATGGCGTATTACTAGTATATAGTATTTCTTTTTCCGTTGCATTGTTGTTGTTGTACACTCTGATGATATGATTTAATGAAATGAAATGTATAAAATGTAATAACTGATATAGTTCTTTGTTTAAAGATTATTCATTTATTATTATATGTTGTTCCGCTGCGAATTGTGAGATTCTGATGTTGTTCTGTTGTTTTCTGTTCCGTTCTATTTTAAAATTTTCTATCTTCTTTTCCCTATCTAAATTTTCTATCGTTTTCTTTTTCTTTTCTTAAATATTTCTTAAACCCCTAAGGGTTCGTATTTTCGTTCATCTTGAATAAATCCATGGAGATTAGTGTCTATTCAAGGAGTACGGATTTACGGGTCTTTACAGTTGGTATCAGAGCTTATGGTTAAGCGACAACCCTTAATTTCCATCATAAACTACTAACAAAGATGCATCAGTCAACAAATGCTTTAACTTAAGGAATGCTTTCTCATATATGCCGGAGCAGACAAACTTCACCTGCTTTTTGGTTAACTTAGTCAAAGGTGCTGCTATCTGCGAGAAATTCTTGATGAATCTCCAGTAATAGCCAGCAAGTCCAAGAAAACTTCTAGTCTCAATCACCATCTTTGGTCTCTTTCAATCATTAAAAGCTTCGATCTTGTTTGGATCGACTGAAAAGCCCTTCTCTGAAACCACGTGACCAAGAAAATTACATCTTTCTTCCAAAAATGAAACTTGGAAAACTTTGCTTTTAACTGATGCGGCCTCAGCGTCTCAAGCACCACTCTAAGATGATTTCATGCTCTCTTTCATCCTTAGAGTATAATAAATGTCATCTATAAACAACAGCACGAACCTATCCAAGTACTCTTGGAAAACTCTGTTCATCGGATGCACAAAGAAAGCAGGTGCATTCCTTAACCCAAATGGCATTACTAACCACTCATATGAACCATACCTAGTTCGAAATGCTGTCAATGGAATACTGTCCTCTGCCACTCTTAACCGGTGGGAACCTATTGCCAAATCCGACTGGGAAAACACTCTAGATCCACACCGGTGATCAAAGAGATCGTCTATTCTCGGCAATGGATACTTATTCTTAATCGTCCTCTCGTTCAACTTGAGATAATCTATACACAACCTCAACGACCCGTCCGGTTACTTCATGAACACCGCGGCCGCTCACCAAGGTAAACTGCTTGGTCTAATAAAATTCCTTCCTTCTAGATCCACAAACTACACCTTCAATTCCTTCATCTCGGTTAGTGTCATCCTGCTATGTAGTCTACTCACAGGTTCAGTTTATGGCATAAGATCAATCTGAAACTCAATAGCTCCTTTCGATGGTAATCATGTAACCGGCTCAAAGACATCTGCAAACTCCCTTGCTACTTGATCCTGACTTAACTCTTCTCCCACTTCCATAGCACTTAACAAAGCCCAAACACTCTAGTCAGAATTCTCCACTGATAATATGATTCGGTTACAACTATCAGGGTGTCTTACTGATATCTCCCTATCCTGGAAAAACATCCTAGCCACATATTTACCTAACCAATTCATACCCAAAATGATTCTGAAATTTACAAAATCTAAAACATACAGACGAATTGGATAACCAACTTAATAACATAAAGTTATGGGTCCATATTAGAGCCAAAATACAGTTATGGATCCATATTAGAGTGAATATGCATATTAGAAGAAGCCAACATAATAACATAATAATACCAACACCTTTGGTTTAATATCCTTGAAATTATTTTCATATGAAACATGGTTAATCCCTTTGACCTATTATTTTATCAAGGAAAGCTTCTTCAAAAACCTCATAGTTAAAACCATTTCAAAACTCCTTTGTTATTATGCCATGGTTTTCCTTTAAAATAAGGTTGGGTTCTTTGCTTTGAAAACTAAGGCTTTCGAAACCTTAAAATTTTACTTTTGAAACCGTTGGATAACCTCCTTCGAAAGCATTCAAATCTTATTTTCAAAACACTAAGCATATGCCTTTCAAAACAAATATCTTTTGAAACCATCAAACTATACCTTTCGAAAGTATTAAAGCATTACTTATTAACTCTTAGCAGCATAGCTTCAAAACCACTTGAAAGTACCCCATTCGAAAGCATTTATTTTATCTTTAAAAATATATTTTAGGTTAATGTGGATATATATGAAAGTACCCCTTTCGAAATCTTTAATCTTCATATAAAATTGTTTGCGGAAAATTGATGGCTTCGGAACCATCCTTTCAAAACTCAAAACATTTGAAGGATAGCTTCGAAACCCCTTTCGAAGCCATTTCCTTCGAAACCTTGAAACCTTTCGAAAGATTTAGGAAGTAGCTCGGTACAGGTTTTAAACAAAAGCTACATTTTGAATCGGTTGACGACTTCAATCCATTCGAAAGGCATGGGAATGGCAGCAAGGTTACTATTAGGTTATGACTACTATTTTGAAAGTATTTGTTTAAAACATAAGGACTCATTCGAAAGCTTCACCTAAACAAAAGGTGGCAACCCCTTTGGAAGCCATTTAGAAGATCCTTTCGAAAGCATATGTTTTGACTCCTTCTAAAGCATTTGGTAAAAATAAGCAGGCGCATTTCTTTAGAAAGTGAAACAAAGGTTTCAACCCCATCGAAAGCAATGTTTCGACACCATGCCTTCCATCTTTCTCCAATCCACTGCATACCAATGTGATGATACCTTGTGTATTGATATTAAATTAGTTGGTTTCAAACTGATAGGTTTCGACTTGGTTGAAGGCGGAAGCATAGGGTCGAAAGGTTGCTTCTGAAAGAGACGGAACCTACTTTTCTGGGAAAGACAGATTTAATGCCATTTAAAGCAATTACCTTATAACTAACCTACCTATTTATAAACATTTAATTGGTTGCCATAAAATTTTCAAATTCTTTCTCAAAATAACTGCCGCATAATTTCAGATCCAAACAAAAAAGTATTTAACAAATGAGCCCTTCCATTAAGAAAAACAAATAAAAGAATTAAGTCCTTCATCTAAAATAATTTAATTTCCATAGTAAAATACTTATGAAAAATCCAAAAAAATCACAGAAATTCACTTTTAATATGTTATCTAACACATATAAATTTCAGACCCCTAATTCTTCATAAAATAACCGAAATTAATTTGTAAACCCAATTATTTATATTTTCCTTTGAAAATTCATAATAAAGTTTCCATAGCTTGGAAAATTATTAAAATTAAAACCCACCTCCAAAATCATATTTTACATAAAATATAATTCCTCATGGCATTCGAAATTCAGTTTAAAAATTTTTACCCTTAAAACCGTGTACAAACAATTATCAAACAATCTTGTTTGAATCAAACATGTTATAAAATCCAAGCATATCATCATCAAAAATCATCATAATGGATTTAAACTTAAACCCGAAAATAAAATGATCATAAAAACAAAATAGAGATGGTTTTGATTATTATTCACCTTTATTAGGATAAGGAACTTGATATTTGATTGAGATTAATTTCCCCATGCTTGAACCCTTAGCTTTAGATTTAATTTCTCCCCTTTTGTAATGACCGGCTTCTCTCTTTTGTTTGTGTTTTATCCTTTGAGAAAAATGAGCGTGAATGGATATGAAACAAGAATATTAGGTAATGAGATTACGGTGCACAATTACCTTAAATACCATTGCATAAATTACTCTCCTAATTAACATACAGAACCATTTATAAGCCAATTTGTTTAATTATTAAGGTCGACCTCTGTTTTGAATTTTCAAATCTAAACCCGTATCACTCTAAGATTTACATTATTCTATTTAATTTATCTAATTAAATATCCTAAATAACGTTATTAAAAATTAGGAGTGTTACAGATTTGTTGATTGTTAAACAGATCAAATTGAGAAAGTAATTCTTTAACTAATTCCACATATTTGGCCAGAGTTGGATCTTTCGCTTGATAGTTACCTATGTTATTTTCAGGCCTACGACTAATGCTTCATATTTTTCTATGTTATTAGTTGCTTTAAATTCTTGTTGGACTGCTCCATGAATTTTTTGTTTACCCAGAGTAACAAGCGTATAGCCTATTCCTACCCCCTGCTCGTTGGATGCGTCATCGATATAGAACTGCCAACTTAGTGGGACATTTTCTGGTATTGCACTTGATGATTCTTCCTAAAGGGTGTATTCTGCATTGAAGTTCGCTAACACCTGCCCATTAATTGCTTTATGGGGCAGTGTGATATCATGTTGTCTCATTTCAATGGTCCATTTTAGAAGGCGTCTTGAGGTCCTTGGTCTTTGTAGTATCCGCTTCAATGACATGTCTATTAGTACCTTTATAGTTTGCACTTGGAAGTATGGCCGTAGCTTTCTTGCTGCTAGAAGTAGGTTGTATGCTAGTATTTTAATCACTGTGTATCTCAATTTTACTCCCTAAGGCATTTTCTTCTAAAATATATTGAATGTTAAACAGTTTTTTCCTCCTTTATAACTGCTGGGATCATTGCTTAATCTATTACCATTAGGTATATGTACAAGTGCTTGCCTGGGATCAGCTTGGAGCTGTGCAGTTAATTCCCCGCTATTACACCGCTACAACCCTTCTATATCTCATAGCAGATTTCTATGGCTACGATTTTTTCTTATAGCCTCAAATATAGCCTTTCTGTTTTAAGCCTCGCTATTTCCACTATATCCCGTTATTCCCGCTATATTCCGCTAGTTCTGCTATATCTTCTTTAAAAGAAATGAATTGAAAAATGACATTTATATATTACAAAAATTATGAAATTAATTTAATTGAATTTTTAATATATTTTCAGAAATGAAAATACTTTAATATTCTACTAAATTCAATTATGTTATATATTAGTTTTAAGTTTATTTACAATATATTCGCACGCGTTTTTATTAAAAATTATTTATGTATTAATTATAATTCAATTGAATGTTAACTTTTCATTTAATTACCATTTATATATTTGTAAAAACATCAAGGACGAGTTTTATATGCTATTTTAGAGTCATTCACTATATCCTGCTATATCTTGTTGTATCCCTGCTATGACCTTTTTCACCTCCACCGCATTAAATCTGTTGATCGCTTTAACTACACAGGCTTTGAGAGTATTGGGGGATTGGCCATATGGGTTTTCTATACCTCAAAGGCTTCTTTACATTCCTCGTTCGACTCAAAATTCTTGCCCTTCTCGACTTTGTCAAAAAAGGGGATGCATTTGTCTTTGGCTTTGGAAATGAATCCACACAAGGCGTCTTCCTTCCCATTCAAACTCATCGCGTCCTTAGGATTTTCTGGTATCTTCATCATTTTTATTGCATCAATCTTCTTCGGCTTCGATTCTATCCCCTTAGAGCTTACTATGTACCCTAGAAACTTTCCAGATCGTATTGCGAGTTTACACTTTTGCCGGTTAAGCTTCATTCAATATATCTTTAAAGTTGCACAGGTCTCCTCTAGGTCCTTCATGTGATCCGATGCAGCTTTAGATTTCACTTACTTCAACATTCTTTCCTATTTGATCTCCAAAAATTATTTTAACCAACCTTTGATATGTTGCTCCTACATTCTTAAGTTCGAATGGCATTACTTTGTAAAAGTAAAGTCCTTTGTCACTTATGAAGCTTGTGTGTTCCTGGTCCGATTTGAAAATTGCAATCTGATTGTAACCTGACTACGCATCCATAAAGGTCAATAGCTCATGCCCACTTTTTGCATTTACCAACTGATCTTTGGATGGTCTTTGTTGAGGTTTGTGAAATCTATGTAGGTTCTCCACTTTTCTTTTGATTTTTCACCAATATAGGATTTGCTATCCATTTTGGGTTGTATATCTCCCAGATGAACTCATTTTCTTTAAGCTTCTTGATTTCTTCATGGAGCGCGTTATAGCTCTCCTAGTTCAGTGTGTAGCACGTTTAGTCCAGTGTGTAGCACGTTTGTCTCAGAAGATGTGCACCATGGTCTATATTTAGAGCATATCATATGATTACAGGTTCGATTCCGATTATTTCTAAAGGGGACCAATAAAATGCATACTTTGATTTCTTCAAGAAGCTAATCAATTCTTCATGCAGTTCATTTGCCGTATTCTTTCTAATTTTTATTGTCCTCGAGGAGTCAGAGGAGTCCATCTCTATTTCTTCTAAGTCGTCCAATAGCTCTAGGTCCTTTCCCTCTATTCCTAACTTAGGATCCACCTCACTTTCTACTTTATCATCTTTTGGTGAGTTTTTAGTACTTTTTGCTAAGAGATTATTTTAAAGATACTGGTCATCATATCACCTGTTTCAGTACCTGCTTTGGAATTGAATTTCGATGTAGTTATTTTAACAGGCTTTTCATTTTTTATCTTTATTATTTAGCTCAAATGACACAATAGTATAGATCGAAATAATTTTATTGCTAGAATTCATAGTTACATTATAATGTTCCCTAGTTAACAACTACTATCCCATCACACTTACTATCCCAGCTGAGGTGGGGAATTTGATGAGCAAATCATTTTGCAAGAGAATCGCATCTAACGCTATTAGCCAAGGTCTTCCCAAGTGGAATTATATAGAGACTGTTGTCGATGATCAAATAGTTAGTGTATAAGGACTTGTGAAGAGGGGAAGCTCCGGCTATCACTAGTCGTCTTGCCATACCTATCGTGATTATCGCCGTGTTAATGGAACCATAGATCTGTCCAGGGCTTGCTTTAAAAATTTCTCCTAGAAAATCCACTTTATCAAAAGCCATTTTGATGATTATATTCACAGAGCAGCTCGAATCTATAACAACCCGCCTTGAACCAGCCTAAATCCCGATCCAGAAAAGACCCATCAAAACTTAAACCCATTTCAAATCTAGCCGTTGGTTGGTAAAAAAAACCATACAGAGCTATTTATCTATTTATTTTGAACGCATAGCATAAGGATAAAATATAATAGCATAAACATTACCCATTTTATTTCAAATTCTAGATGTCATAAAACAAAACCATAATATAATGTCAACAATAACTGTTACATCATGTTGTTAGAAGATACATTTTTAACTTCAAATGGGTACATCAAAAAATAGCATAAATACATAATAAGCTCCTCTCATCGTCATCTCCATCTTAATCATCGTCTCCTTCACTAAAGTGTGTTGTAATGAGGAGGGAGTCAGAACAACAATGTCTGGTGAATAAAAAATCTCGAGCCTTTCTATATCAATACATGGGGGTGTATAATTTAAATATATGCCTTTTGCAGTTTAAACTAGATTCAGAACCATTTAATATTTCATATAAGGGAAAGGGGTGGGCCATCAAACAACCATTTAATACCTTATATCCCCGAAGCAGGTTTCCCATAATCAATAACTCATAACTATCGTTATCAATAACTACCAATGTGAGAGATAAAACCCAAGCTACTTAATACATTTTAATGGAAAATAGATAGACTCTAACCATTTAATACCTCAGTTGAGGTAGGCCCCGATCATTTAGCACCTATTCCTAAGGCGGACTCCTCACAAGTACCTATCTAGCTGACATTGCATGGAAATCTCTTCAGACACTTAATACTTCTGTTGAAGTGGACCTTTCCAAGATATCCTAAACCATGCCTAAACCCAATCCCAACCATTTAATACTTCATACAAGGGAAAGATACGAGCATGTAAACAACCACTTTATACCTCCAATGCCTAAAGCAGGTCCTTCGTATTATGATTCGTACCCCATGGAGATATCTCACATTAGCCTGACTATCAATAGGAACTGGTAGCCAGATTAGATTTGCAGATTTATCCTACATAATTGGGACTAACCTCACGCCATCCATTGTTACTTACTATAGGCATGTCTCACATAAGCCCCAAAGTCACGCGGCTGATAGCCAGATTAGCCGGCAAAATTCTATGTGTTTTTGACTGACCTCGCATACTTATAACTTAGTCATATTTCATAGTACTCTCTAAATGTATTATCACACATCTCATTGTATTCACTGTTTAGGCCTTATAAGAAATCCTTCTTATTTCTCCTACTTAATTAATTTCTTAAGGGGGATTTAAATGATAATTGTTAACTTAATTAACTATGCAATTAATATGCTATAATTGTATGTTATTTACACTAGTTTACACACACATACATATATACATACATACGTGTATAAAAATATAAGTACACATTTATTAATTTCTAGGCATGTGGAGATAACTCCCTAAACCAACGTTCAAATGTCAAATCTTCCAATGCTATACAAATCCCATTTTCACAATAATTTTTTTACCATAAATTCAGTATTCCAAAACCAAATCAGTAAACTTATACTTAAAATCCAACTCCAACTTATTTTATATATATTAAAATAATGCAATAAAACAATAATAATGGTAACCTACAATTTAATTAATTTTACACTCCACTCAACTCCAATTTACGTGAAATTAGACAAGGGAATTTCTATAGAAATAGGTGGTGTAAACTACGAATAAGAATCGTTCCTTATACACCATTTCTTAATCAGATCACCTAATCAAATCCAAAGAAAAAAAATAAAAAATGAAATAAAAGGTAAAACTCATATATTGCAAAATCCACAAAAACTCCATTATTTTAATACAAAACAATTAAGATTTCAACCTAAGAATTGGCATTTCACTTTGAGGGAATTTTGGGGAATTTTACTGTGATGTTTACGTAATCCACAACTCCCCAAAGCATACATCAAATCCAAATTATACAATTCAATTACTAAAATTGAAAACCTAAGATATCCACTTACAAAGGTCGTTAGCTTTGCCTTCTCTTGGATTTGACACGCCTTCAATGAACCCTTTTAGATCCCTTTTTTAAATATATACAGCAAGAGATTTGTATATACATTCGATTCAGAAAATTAGAGTTTTGAGGATAAGAGGTTGAGAAAATAAACAATAAATAAAGATAGATATATTGGATTTCTTACCTGAAATCCTAATGGAGTTTTATAAATATGTGAATAGGCAAACTGACAGAGCAACGCTAATGTTCCCAAAATATTGTGTGAATAAAAGTAAGGCGCTAGGCTCCTATTTATAGTGGTTGGAATGCATCAGAACCGTCAGATTTAAGTTGGTTTAAAATTTTAAAATCTTTAACGTTCATTTTTGAAAACCCTAGCCTCCACCCTGTGTCCACCGATCAACCACCTTCTACCATCGGTAGACCGCTAGCGGTCGATCGGTCATGGATCAGGGATCAACCGGTATTATTTTGAGAACGTTGAGTTTGATTTTGGCTGTTGTTTAATTTATTATCTTCCTTAATTGCATTTTGACATTAACGATAATTTTAACATTTACTTAAACCCTGAGTATAATTACTGTTAACTTTTGAATTTCAAATTTGGAAATCAAATATTTATTTGAATTTTAATTCTATTTAAATTAGTTTAAACCTGAAACTTCAAACGTCCATAACTTTCTCATTTGAGCTCCGTTTTCAACATATTATATATGGAAATTGATCAAACAATCACCACAAACGCAACATCATAAATTTTGTAGTCAAATTACGACTTTTACAAATATTCTATTTTTAACCATATCTTATTTAAATTAATTTATCCAATTTAGTTGTTTATGATAGGTTTTACAGGGTGTTACATTCTCCCTGCTTAAAAGGATTTCATCCCTGAAATCTTTGGGCGAACAATGTAACGCGTAATAAACATCCATGTTATAAAACTAATTTATACACACAATCATCTACTCAACCGAAAGTGCAATATGATTCTGTACTACAGACATACTATATGTGAGCTCAATCTTAGCATGAGTGTGTGATTGTGACATATAAGTATGTATGCAAACATTCTAAACGTGCATAAAAATTTCTGCATGAGTGCAAAGTGATAGTGAGAAGTGTATCAACCATCTCCTACCATCCAATTTAGCAACTATGATGCAACCAAAATCCTAGTTTTGGAGAGAAAATTTTACCAGTGAAAAGCTTAGGACAAGCAGTCTACATGCTATCCGTCATATTTTTTCCTCTTTGTACTCGAACCAATCTAATTTCTTTGTTGTGCAACTTCCTAATTCCGTGCTCCACAATGCATACAGCGGTAAAGGATGCTATTGGCTCCATCTAAATACGCCATAATTGATTAGGCTCTACCACAATGGTTGTGTTATGAAGGCATTTCCTCAAATGTGAAATGTGAAAAACTTCATGACTCCTACCCATTTATCCGATAACTCCACATGATATGCAAGTTTTCCTATTTTCCCAAAATTGTGAAAGGCCTAGAAAATCTTGGTGCCAAATTTCTCGAATTTCAAAATCTTACAACTTTAACAAGCTCTTAACCAATTCTATCTTTCCAAAGTCTCACGATTTAAATCTAGTCCGAGTAGGATTTGTCAGTGATTCCCCACCAATAATTTAGCGATTTGCCTAGCCTCCCATAAAGCAATATGAAGAATGCCCTATCAATCATCTATTGGTAACCATTAGTATACATAGATTCTACTAAAGGTAAGTGCTGCTCCTAGCGTCCTCAGAAGTCCATGATGCAAGCTCTTCAACAAATATCCCAAGACTTATTCACTCTTTCGGTTTGTTTGTTGTTTTATGGGTGGTAAGCAATTTTAAGTTTCAATGAAGTTCCTAGAGCTGTTTGCAATCATATGTAAAATTCTCTATTGATTAATGGGTTCCTGTTACGACCCGCTTTTTCAGTACGGATTTAAACTGACCTTAACCACACTCGTCAGTCAAATCGCACGGAAAGGCAGATAGTAAAAGAAAGAAAGAAGGTAGAAGATAGAAAGAAAATAGGACAACATAGAATTTCACAGCGTAATGAATAATCTATAATATAAAGAAGTCTTTAAATAAAACAAAACTATAGCTTTAAAAACGTATACAAACTTAAATCAGAGTATACACCCATTCAGCATGGACAGTTACAACAATCCGCCCTTACAATTTACTGGTAAAACACAACTAAATGCAGCGGAATATAATCATCTACCCATATACGTCTCTAACATCCCAGCACCTCACCAGAAGCTTCCAGCTTTCCAGCTAAACCTGGAAACATGCTCGGTCTGACCCGAGCATATAGGAAAAACCACGTCCGGGTTAGTCTGGTAAAACCAGCGTGAGAAACACACTCAATTTAAAGTATTAAGGTTTTCAAAATCCTTTGAAAATCAAAGGTATTACGTAAGACCACGGCATAAATAAACGTGTCGGGTTTTGCCCAATGATAACCAAAACATTTTATATCAAAATCCTCTGATATTATAATAATGTCTAAGTACAAATACTTATTCAAATAGCTGAAATGATCAAATCTCACGTTCCAGCATAGTTGGGCACATTCAAAACCTTACGGGTGCTTATTGGAGATTGGATTCCATACAATGGCAAGGCTACTAGGGTACCGCCCGTCACAGTACCTGGTTTAGATCAACGTATCGATGAACACTTTCGATCCCTTGCAACATGAGTCCGACATACCACTGACCTAGATAGACCGAATAAGATCACCCCGAGGTTGGGATCAGCAACGCCATATAGCCGAGATCAAAGGGACTCTAGGCAGGGATGACCTTACCCTAATTGGGTGCTACGCACATAGCCTTGCTGCACCTCCCTTGTTTTAGCCATCCCGTTTGATGAGGCTTGAGGCTACGATTACCTTTATAGAACACGTTCACTTAGAGTGCTCACCGTCCTCCAATGATGATGGTCTAAAAGCATTCGTCCATATAAGTCTGTTCCCAGTCCGAACGGAACTGAAGGCACTACTCCTACTGCATCCATTTCGAGAATTACCCTCAGGACTAGTAACGATTAGCTCATGCACTTCACTACTCCCTCTTCGACTCCAATCTCTTGTCTTCATCACAAAAACGTACACATTGGATCGAATTGGTTTTCAGATAACTTATTCGATCCCGGTTTCTTCGAAACAACGTTCGCTATTTCTGATAAACTCAACCATGGTTCTTTAGGAAATACAACAACAAAAATTAGATCGGAGATCACCTCCTAGCCGTTAGTGGATGGATTTCCTTATAATCGTCCTCGAAAACGAACGAGTTTATACGTTTAGTATAGCACCTCGAACGGTAACTGTACCATATAATTCGCGAGTTTCCTCCAGATATTTCCAAAGTTATATTGGGTCCAAATCTGATAGTCGGTTATTTAACAATCAAATATATAATCAATTCAACCAAAGTTTCATTTCCCATTGCAATCATTAAGCCTAATTTAATTTAAAATCCCAATAAATTAAAATTACTAAATCAAACAGCATATGCCTATCTCACCGGATAAGTATATTCATGAAACCATTCTTTCCAAAATATTTTAAAGAAAACCCTTCCAAAATATAAATCTGGGCAGTACTACTACGGTATTGAACCATGGTCATAGCTTAATAGCATACCATTACCTCCCGTAATGTTTATTTAATAACTTTCCAAAATAATACTTAAAAAGTTTCAATATAAGTTTTCTAAGTTTTGATTTAAGTAAAATACTCTTTTTATAAAATTTACCATATGATCTATTATCTTAAAGCACAAATAATATTTAATAGATTTATCTTGAAATAAATATACTTTATTACTAATTATACTAGAGTAATAATCACTACTTTTTAATTAATTGTTTTATACCTGAAATAATTTAGATAATCAATAACTTTAAAATAGAAAACCAATACTTTTTATAAAGATTTTTGAGAGTAATAAATTAACTACTTTAAATCATTTCTAAAATATTTGCTAGTTAACTTTAAAACGTCACTAAATAATAATCATCGTCTCTAAGACAAATCCTAGTTCAAAGTCGACCCAAATCAGAAAAGAAGGCTTAACAGTCCCAATGGTACTTAATCAAGCTACCATTCAATTCCCATCACAGTCTATAATAACAAATACATATTTTTTTATTAATCATCTTTCATCAATCAATTCACATCATAATGTCTAATATAATTATCAGGCAAATAAATAGATGTCGTAGCAGATCAGGGTTTTGTTCCTGCTAGTAAATATCCATAACAGATATATTCATAGATTCCACAACGGCAGCCACCTTCCCCATGCCCACCTGCTCCTTCCAGACCTGACCGTACCTCCCCTCGACGACGAGGTCATCAGAAATAAATTTTAAAATGGTTCTTGGGTCACCTATTGATTTCTCACGTTATATACTGCTAAAAATCAACATTTTTCCCCTGAAAATCCTATTTCCCAAAATACTCCTGATTATATGCCCGAATTTTCGTTTTAAAAATGTTGAATTCTTGCCAAAACCCGGTTGCTTATTGTAAAATTTAACATTTCATAGAGATTTAGTATAAATCATCCTCAATCTATTTTTAACCAAATCTATGCATAAAATAAACATTTTATTAGTTTACAACATCTACAAATTTGAACTGGAATTCGAGATGTAGATTTTAGGAAGTGGGATAGGAATGAATATTTTGCAGTTACATAGAAAATAGCAGCATATTAATGTTTTCTAGGTTTGAATTTAGAGTTTCTCACCTTCTACATGTTTTGTCTTCTTCAACTCAAACCTGAATTCAATTGTAACTTGAAATCTTGCTTTTGAACTTGTATTTAAATTTTAAGATGGAGGCTTCTTCTTCCTTTTTTCCTCACCGTGCTTGTATATTTTTTCAACAAAGCTTGTATACTTCAGTTTTTTGCTAGGCTTTTAACAATTAAAGCTAATACTCCTACCACCTAATATATGTACAAGTTCGAATGTATACGTATGATATTTCAGTGATGGATTGAAATGATTTCCTGGTGACTGAGGTTGATGTTTACTCTAGGGATGACAAGAAATTGAAATGAAATTAGATCAGTGTTTTGGTTTTTACCATTTAGATCAGGCAAGCTACTGTAATATGTTTTATGTTGGCTTTTACTTATTTGCCTTCTTTTTATATTTTATTCTTCTTACTAGCTTTGTTGACAGATATACATGCATCGGCCTTTTACTACCCCTTTTGACCAGACAATGTTTATGTTACTTGTTTCTTTTTGCTGCTTTATCCTTTTTAACTCGCTCTTTTACTTGATTTTTGAATGTGAACAATTCAATGTATGTGTGTATATACGTGATGTTGGATAGCCTAGAATTGTTATTGTTGACAAGATAAATGTTTACATTTTTATATCAACATACCTTTGTACACTTTAAGGTAAAGAAAAAAGAAACTTTGTTATTTAAATTTTAAGGATATAAAATAATACTCTTACAAAACATTTTGTTAACATGTCTTCACATATGCGTAGTTTAAAACAAGGACTATAAAGTGGTTTTAAAAACACTTCAAGCCTTCATGTTTATATTACCTTATATATATACACTTCTCCTTGCATATGTACTTCTTTTATTATTAACATATAGAAAAATATTACTTTTTACTAGACTAAATTTATTTGGTATATATATACATATGATTTTCCTACCATTACTTATATGGTTTTTATATATACCATTTTAGTTTATAGCATAAGATGTTTATTTATTTATAAATAATATAAATCCTTCCTTTTGAACTTATATCTACATATATACCTTCTCCCTATCCAATGTGTGTGTGTGTGTATTTATTTTTGAAAAGTTCGATTTCAAACTCTTTTATTTAAAATGTACTATATTGCTCATAAGCTCAAAATCATCCTATTTAAAAATATTTTTCTTTTGCTTTCCATCTATGTTTGTTTGCTATGAATATCTTTCCAAATTATATATACGTACATACATATAAATTCTATTATTCTTATTTGTAAAAACATATACATAAGAAATTTTCAATTAAATCAATTCCCTATTCCCTTCAAAAATACATATATATTATTTTTGTTGTCCTGAATGCATTCATACATACACATACATACATACATACATACATATATATATATATATGAGGAATTCGTATTTAATAAATCTCTTGTTTTATAATTAAAAATAAATTTGGAAATTCAAAATTTATATTGGTTTGAAAAATTGTATATTATTATTGGATGTTGTTTAATGGGGATTTTTATTGATTAAAATATCATATTATTGAATATTAAAAATTAATATTCACAACTCGGGACGTCAAAAATCCCGGGTCGTTACATTCCTTCCCCCTTAAAAGAATTTCGTCCCAGAAATTTCCACAACTAGGTTAGTAACGATAACCAAATTTCTCTTTATTTACGGGTTAATAAACGCCCATATTACACTAGTCAATACATATAACTTCATATATATATATATATATATATATATATATATATATATATCAAAATATCCATTACATCTAGCACCAGCCATGATACTCCTACAAGAGCTATCATCATTAACACATACACACACATACATATATCGTCCTATCAAACACTTACTGAGATGCTTTATGGAATTACAATTTAACAAATATGACATTCAGGGTCCACTAACACATACTAATAGGCATACACTACCTAGAGAAGCAAACCAACACTCGCTATGGACTCTTTTCATCTGAGTCCTCCACCTCAGGTCCCTTCAATTCCACGGACTCCACATCGCTGTCTGGAACCCGTGCAAATACTGGACTTGGTTCCCTCTGGCAAAAATCCCCATCTTCCACCGACTCATCTACAACTTCTCCCACCTGCCAAACGGCATCGTCGTCATTTTCTGATTCAGGATCTTCATCCACTTCAAATTCCTCCTCATCATCAGATTCCTCCTCTTCATTTTCGATTCCTTCCTCGACCTTGAATTCTTCTTCATCATCGAACTCCTCCTCAGGGTCTTCTTCGGCTTCTTTCCTGGGCTCCTCGTCTGTTTCTTCCTTGGTCTCCTCTTCTTGAGGTAGTGGCTGCTCGACAGGTTCAACAGGCTCCTCCGACTCTTCCTCGTATTATGACGGATGGTTAAGATCCGCCCGAATCCTCCTGACCAAGTCATCATCGCCACCCCTCCTTGCCTTTGAGATGCTCCTCCACGATTGACACTACGGTTCTCTACGATCAATTACCAAAAACCAAGATTGAGATCCTAAGGTTTTCAGAATTTCTATATGCTCAAGAGTATATATATGGGTTCATACTTCAAATATATTTCCTTTGTACATTTCTACTATTCAAAACTTTACAAAAACCATTTTCCCCTAAAAATTTGTTCAAAACACTTTTTCGAAGTCATTGGAGGTTTTTAAATCCTCAAATATCCCTTTTTCAACTAGTTATTATAAAATTTGCTTTTATCTTATGAAAAATCTACCCAAAATAGTCCAATTTCCTTTAGTAAATAAAATTTGCTAAGAATCCAAATTTCTCAAAGTTCTTATCCTATAGGACTCAAATCACCAAGGGCATACACAAGTCAAAGGGACCGCAAATGAAAGATACTCAAGGTTGACGGCTATGACCCCTCAAAACCTGGATGATAAATTATTATCATTACTTATCAAATAACACTTCAAACTATTATATATTTGAAAATCTTGTCTTTTATATAAAAATATTTTTCAGGTAAAATTATTTCATCCACCCATTCAAAACAATATTGTGTCTGTTGGCCTGGTTCAAGTGTTTAGAGATCCCTATTAATAACGTTAGCTACTTATATTAACCAGAATCCATATACCACTCAACTGATCAATTAACACAATATATAAAAATCATTTTTTATATAACTAACAAATACGCGCTCTCATAAACACACACACATACACATTCAGACTTGTCTAGAGTATTTTATGACCCTATCTCTAATGAGTTACCCCACCAAAGCATAGTAATTCGTCCAAACAATGCTCTGATACCACAATGTCACGACCTGCTTTTTTAGTATGGATATAAACTGGCCTTAACCACACTCGTCAGTCAAATTGCACAGGAAGACGGATAGTAAAAGAAAGAAAGAAGGTAGAAGATAGAAATAAGATAGAAATAAAATAGGACAACACAGTTGCTCACAGGGGAACGAATAATCTATGATACAAACAAGTCTTTGCATAAAACAAAACTGTAGCTTTAAAAATGTATACAGACTTAAATCAGAGTATACACCCATTCAACACGGATAGTTATAACAATCTTCCCTTACATTTTGCTGATAAAACACAATTATGCAACAGAATATAATCATCTACGCAGATACGTCTTTGACATCCCAGCTCCTCACCAGAAGCTTCCAGTCTTCCAGCTAAACCTAGAAATATGCTCGGTCTGACCCGAGCAAATGGGAAAAACCACTTCCGGGTCAGTCTGGTAAAACCAGCATGAGAAACACACTCAATTTGAAATATTGAGGTTTTCAAAATCTTTTGAAAATCAAAGGTATCTCGTAAGACCAATCCATAAATAAACATGCCGGGTTTTTGCCTTATGATAACCAAAACATTTTGTATTAAAATCCTCATATATTAAATATTGTCTAAGTACAATTACTTATTCAAATAGCTGAAATGCTTACATCTCACGTTCCATCATAGTTGGGCACAATCAAAACCTTACGAGCGCTTATTGGAGATTGGATTCCATACAATGGCAGGACTACTAGGGTATTGCCTGTCATAGTACCTAGTCTAGATCAGCGTATCGAGGACCACTCCCGATCCCCTGCAACACAAGACCAGCCTACCGCTGACTTGGATAGACCGAATAAGATCCCCCCACGGTTGAGATCAGCAATCGCCACATAGCCGAGATCAAAGGAACTCTAGACAGGGATGACCTTACCCTAACTAGGTGCTACCCACTTAGCCTTGCAGCACCTCCCCTATTTTAGCCAATTTCGGTTGATGAGGCTTTGAGGCTAAGATTACCTTTTTAGCACACACTAAGAATGCTCACTGTACTCCAATGACAATGGTTTGATAGCATTCGTCCATACAAGTCTTTTCCCGGTCCGTACGGAAGCGAAGGCACTACTCCTACTACATCCATTTTGGGAATTACCCTCAAGACTAGTAGCGATTAGGCCTTGCACTTCACTGCTCCCTCTTCGACTCCAAGCTCTTGTCTTCATCGCGAAAAAATACTCGTTGGATCGAAGTGGTTTTCGGATAACTTATCCGATCCCGGTCTCTTCGAAACAACGTTCGCAACTTTCGAAAAACTCAACCCCTGTTCTTTAGGAAATACACTGATGAAAATAAGATCGGAGATCACCTCCTAGCAGTTAGCGGACGGATTTCCTTATAATCGTCCTAGAGAACGAACGAGTTTATATGTACAGTATAACACCTCGAACAGTAAATGTACCATATAATTCTCGAGTTTCTCTAGATCTTTCCAAAGTTATATTGGGTCCAAATCTGATAGTCGGTTATTTAACTATCAAATATACAATCAATTCAACCAAAGTTTCATTTCCCATTGCAATCATTAAGCCTTATTTAATTTAAAATTCCAATAAATTAAAAAATTACTAAATCAAACAGCATATGCTTATCTCACCGAATAAGTATATTCACGAAACCATTCTTTCCAAAATATTTTAAAGAAAGCCCTTCCAAAATATAAATATGAGCAGCACTACTGCGGTATTGAACCATGGTCATAGCTTAATAGCATACCATTACCACCCGTAATATTTATTTAATAACTTTCCAAAATAATACTTAAAAATTTCTATATAAGTTTTCCAAGTTCTAATTTAAGTAAAATACCGTTTTTATAAAAGTTACTATATGATCTATTATCTTAAAGCACCATTAATATTTAATAGATTTATCTTGAAATAAACATACTTTATTACTAATTATACTAGAGTAAAATTAACTTTTAAATAATCACTAAAACTACTTTTTAATCAATAGTTTTATACCTGAAATAATTTAGATAATTAATGACTTTAAATAGAAAGCCAATAATTTTATAAAGATTTTTAGAGAAATAAATTAACTACTTTAGATCATTTCCAAAATATTTGCCAATTGACTTTAAAACATCATTAAATAATAATAATCATCTATAAGAGAAATCCTGGTTCAAAGTCAACCCAAATTAGAAAAGAAGGCTTAACCGTCCCAACGGCACTTAATCAAACTACTATTCAGTTCCCATCACAGTCCAGAATAACAAATACATATGTTTTTATTAATCAGCTTTCATCAATCAATTCATGTCATACTGTCCAATATATTATCAGGAAAATAAATAGATGTTCGTAGAAGATCAGGATTTTGTTCCTGCTAGTAAATATTCATAACAGATATATTCAGAGATACTGGCAGAATGGTGACAACTTCTGCCAACAGGGTTCAATTTAAAATAACTATCGGCATAGTGTTTTATTCTGCTAACCGGATGTTAAATCATCCTATTTAAATTAATTTAAAATGTCTTTATTTTTATCTAACAACACATTTCAACCGTTCGGGTAACAGAAGTTCATATGCGATATTATTTCAAAATCGATTGTTCAAAATACTACCATTGCAAAAGACCATAAAATTCCACTTGTCATGCAAAATATGTCAATATACAAGTCATATAAGCCCCCACGTCGATGTTCTTTTAAATTTATCATTCAAAATCCAGTCCATTCTAAATTACTGGTAAATTCCAGTTATATAAATTGAGCAACGGTTCATACGATGGCTTAATACTTGTTGATACGGAACCTTTCCAAACCGTTTGCGTTGAATGGTTTGAGTGTGCATTTAGTTTTCCATTTCAAAATTGACTAAAGTATATATCGATAAATATTAAAACATTTTTTAATTTTTGAATACTCTTATAAAATTTATTTGGGTCGAAGCCCAACCTGGTCAAAACAAACGAACACGTCCCAAATCCCTCTCTTCTCCTTATTCACTCGCCAACTCTTCCAATAAAATTCCGATACACTCCCCCAAATCAATCCAACCACACCACGCGATTCCAATCGACTCGAGCCCCCTTTCTTCGCATCCATGCATACATCTTAGGGGTCCCACCTCCAATATTTCATGGTGCCAAACACCATGACCATGGCCGAGCATCGCGTGCACACGGTGCACGTGCACACAACTTTTCTCGGCCAGATCACTTCCGTGAATCCACGAATCCACGCCACTTCTTTCCTCGGCCTACCTCGCCACTTCACTGAAGCTCCGACGCCTTGATCCCAAATCGAGCATCAGCTGAGCCCGTGGACGAAAGTCCATCGCCAATCACGACGAACTGCTACCCCCTATACCGCTGCACCACCTACCGCCACCCCCATTCGAGAGCCCATCCATGATGCTTCCTCCATATCCACTTCCACGAGTTTCGATCCCCTCTTCGATCCCTGTTCTGGTCGCGTTTGACCCCCTTCCCATTTCCCCTTAAAACCCTACGACCACTTCGTTCACTCAAAATCAAAACAAACTCAAGATTCCGCCACGGAAGCCTCCTTCCCCATGCCCATCTGCTCCTTCCAAACCTGGCCAAACCTCCCATCGACGACGAGGTCGTCAGAAATAAATTTTAAAATGGTTTCTGGGTCATCCCTCGATTTCCCACGTTATAGACTACTAAAAATCATCATTTTTCCTCTAAAAATCCTATTTCCCTACAACGTTCCTGAATGTATGCTCGAATTTCTGTTTTAAAAATGTTGAATTTTCGCCAAAACCCGGTTGCTTACTGTAAAACTTAACATTTCATAGATACCTAGTATAAATCATCCTCAATCTATTTTTAGCCAAATCTATACATAAAAATAAACATTTGATTAGTTTACAACATCTACAAATTTGAACTAGAATCCGAGATATAGATTTTAGAAAGTGGGATAGGAATAAATATTTTGCTGTTACATAGAACAGAGTAGCATATTAATGTTTTACCGGTTTGAGTTTAGAGTTTTTCACCTTCCACATGTTTTATCTTCTTCAACTTAAATCTGAATTCAGTTGTAACTTAAAATCTTACTTGTGAACTTGTACTTAAATTTTAAGATGGAGGCTTCCTCTTTCTTTTTTCCTCACTGTGCTTGTATATTTTTTCACAGAGCTTGTATACTTTATTTTTTTTGCCAGGCTTCTAACAATTGAAGCTAATACTCCTACCAGCCAATATATGTATAAGTTCAAATGTATACGTACGATATTTCAGTGATGGATTGAATTGATTTCCTGGTGGCTGAGGTTGATGTTTACTTTAGGGATGAAAAGAAATTGAAGTGGACTTAGATCATTGTTTTGATTTTTGCTATTTTAGATCAGGCAAGCTACTGTAATATGTTTTATGTTAACTTTTACTTATTTGCCTTCTTTTTATATTTTATTCTTCTTACTAGCTTTGTTGACATATATACATGCATCAGCCTTTTCATACCCCTTTTGACCAGACAATGTTTATGTTGTTTCTTTTTGTTGCTTTATCCTTTTTAATTCATTCTTTCACTTAATTTTTGAATGTGAACAATTCAAAGTATGTGTGTATGTACATGATGTTGGATAGCCTAGTATTGTTACTTTTGACAAGATAAATGTTTACATTTTTATATCAACATGCCTTTATACAATTTAAGGTAAAGAAAAAAGAAACTTTGTTATTTAAATTTTAAGGATGTAAAATAACACTCTTACAAAACATTTTGTTAACACGTCTTCACATATGTGTAGTTTAAAGCAAGGACTATAAAGTGGTTTTAAAAACACTTCAAGCCTTCATGTTTATATTTCTTTATATATATACACTTCTCCTTGCATATGTACTTCTTTTATTATTAACATAAAGAAATATATTACTTTTTACTAGACTAAATTTATTTGGTGTATATATATACACATATGATTTTCCTATCATTAATTATATGGTTTTTATATATACCATTTTAGTTTATAGCATAAGGTGTTTATTTATTTATAAATATTATAAATCCTTCCTTTTGAACTTATATCTACACATATACCTTCTCCCTATCCAATGTGTATGCGTATATATATGTGTGTGTGTATATATATATATATTAGAAAAGTTCAATTTCAAACTCTTTTATTTAAAATGTACCATATTGCTCATAAGCTCAAAATCATTCTATTTAAAAAATATTCTTTTGCTTTCCATCTATATTTGTTTGCTGTGAATATCTTTCCAAATTATATATACATACATACATATAAATTCTATTGTTCTTTTCTGTAAAAATGTATACATGAGAAATTTTCAATTAAAACAATTCCCCATTCCCTCCAAAAATACATATATATTATTTTTGTTGTCCTGAATGCATTCATACAAATATACATATATATATATATATATATATATATATAAGCAATTCTTATTTAATCAATCTCTAATTTTATAATTAAAAATCTGGAAATTCAAAATTTATATTGGTTTGAAAAATTGTATATTATTATCTTATGTTATTTAACGAAGATTTTTATTGATTAAAATATCATATTATTGAATATTATAAATTAATATCCATAACTCGGGACGTCAAAAATCCCGGGTCGTTACATTCCTTCCCTTTTAAAAGAGTTTTGTCCCCGAAATTTCCACAACTAGGTTAGTAAAACTAACCAAATTTCTATTTATTTACGGATTACTAAACACCCATATTACACCAGTCAATACATATAACTTCATATATATATATATATATCAAAATATATGTTACATCTGGCACCAGCTAGGATACTCTTACAAGAGCCATCATCATTTACATACACACAGATATACATACATACATATATATATATATATGTTTGTATGCATGTATGTATGTATGTATATGTGTGTATATATGTATGTATGTATGTATGTATGTATGTATGTATGTATGTATATCGTCCTACCAAACCCTTACTGAGATGCTTTACGGAATTACAATTTTACAAACATGACTTTTAGGGTCCACTAACACATACTAATAAACATACACTACCTAGAGACGCAAACCAACACTCACTATGGACTATCTCCATCCGAGTCCTCCACCTCGGATCCCTTTAATTCCATGGACTCCACATCACTGTCAGGAACCCATGCAAACACTGGACTTGGTTCCCTTTGGCGAAAATCCCTATCTGCCACCGGCTTATCTACAACTTCACCCATCTCCCGGAAGGCAGCTCGTCATTTTTTGATTCAGGATCTTCCTCCACTTCAAATTCCTCCTCAGCATCAAATTCCTCCTCTTCATCTTCGAGTCCTTCCTCGACCTCGAATTCTTCTTCATCATCGAACTCCTCCTTAGGTTCTTCTTCGGCTTCTTCCCTGGGCTCCTCGTCTGTTTCTTCCTTGGGCTCCGCTTCTTGAGGTGGTGGCTGCTTGACAGGTTCTACAGGCTCTTCCGGCTCTTCCTCATATAATGAAGACTCATTAAGATATGCCCGAATCCTCCTGGCCAAGTCATCATCACCACCCCTCCTTGCCTTTGAGAGTGCTCCTGAACGATTGATACTACGGGTTCTCTACAATCAATTACCAAAAACCAAGAGTGAGATCCTAAGGTTTTCATAATTTCTGTATGCTCAAGAGTACATATATGGGTTCATACTTCAAATATCTTTCCTTCATACATTTCTATTATTCAAAACCTTACAAAAATCATTTTCCTCCAAAAATTTGTTCACAAAACTTATTTGAAGTCACTGGAGGTTTTTAAATCCTCAAATATCCCTTATTCAATCAGTTATTATAAAATCTGCATTTATCTTATGAAAAATCTTCCCAAAATAGTTTAATTTCCTTTAGTAAATAAAATTTGCTAAGAATCCAAATTTCTCAATTTTCTTATCCTACATGACTCAAATCACTAAGGGCATACTCAAGTCAAAGGGACCGGCAAATGAAAGACACTCAAGGTTGAAGGCCATGATCCCTCAAAACCAGGATGAAAAATTATTATCATTACTTATCAAACAACACTTCAAACTATTATATATTTGAAAATCTTGTGTTTTATATAAAAATATTTCTTGGGTAAAATTATTTCATCCACCCCTTTAAAACAATATTGTGTCCGTTGGCCTGGTTCAAATGTTTTGAGATCCCTATCAATGACGTTAGCTACTCGTATTGACCAGAATCCATATACCACTCAACCGATCAATTAACACAATATATAAAAATCATTTTTATATAACTAAAAAATACATGCTCTCGTGTGTGTGTATATACACTCAGACTCATTCTACGGTATTTTCAGACCCTATCTCTAAAGAGTAACCCCACCAAAGCCTCGATATTCGCTCAACCTATGCTCTAATAACATAATGTCACGACCCGCTTTTTTAGTACAGATTTAAACTGACCTTAACCACACTCGTCAGTCAAATCGCATGGGAAGGCGGATAGTAAAAGAAAGAAAGAAGGTAGAAGATAGAAAGAAAATCGGGCAACACAAAATCTCATAGCGGAACGAATATTCTATAATATAAATAAGTCTTTACGTAAAACAAAACTGTAGCTTTAAAAACTTATATAGACTTAAATTAGAGTTTACACCCATTCAGCATAGACAGTTATAACAATCTGCCCTTACAATTTGGTGATAAAACACAACTAAATGCAACAGAATATAATCATCTACGCAGATACGTCTCTGACATCCTAACTCCTTACCAGAAGCTTCCAGTCTTCTAGAAAAACCTAGAAATATGCTCGGCCTGACCCGATTATATAGGAAAAACCATGCCCGGGTCAGTCTGCTAAAACCAGCATGAGAAACACACCCAATTTGAAATATTAAGATTTTCAAAATCCTTTGAAAATCAAAGGTATCTCGTAAGACCACACCATAAATAAATATGCCGAATTTTTTCCTTACGATAACCAAAACATTTTATATCAAAATCCTCTAATATTATAATAGTGTCGAAGTACAAATACTTATTTAAATAGCTGAAATGCTTACATCTCACATTCCAACATTGTTGGGCACAATCAAAACGTTACAGGCGCTTATTGGAGATTGGATTCCATATAATGACAAGGCTACTGGGGTACCACCTGTCACAGTACCTAGTCTAGATCAGCGTACCGAGGACCACTCCCGATCCCCTATAACATAAGAATGGCCTACTCCTAACCTGGATAGACCAAGTAAGATCATCCTGCGGTTGGGATCAGCAACCGCCACACAGTTGAGATCAAAGGTACTCTAGACAGGGATGACCTTACCCTAATTGGGTGTTAGCCACTTAGCCTTGCTGCACCTCCCCTGTTTTAGCCATTCTCGGTTGATGAGGCTTGAGGCTACGATTATCTTTTTAGCACACGTTCACTTAGAATGCTCACCTTCCTCCAATGACAATGGTCTGATAGCATTCGTCCATACAAGTCTGCTACCGGTCCGAACGAAACGGAAGGCACTACTCCTACATCAAATTTGGGAATTACCCTTGGGACTAATAGCGATTAGCCCTTGCCCTTCACTGCTCCCTTTTCGACTCCAAGCTCCGGCCTTCATCACGAAAACGTACTCGTTGGATCGAAGTGGTTTTCGGATAACTTATCCGACCCCGGTCTCTTCGAAAGAACATTCGCTGTTTTCGGTAAACTCAACCCTGGTTCTTTAGGAAATACACAGACAAAAATAAGATCGGAGATCACCTCCTAGCCATTAGTGGACAGATCCCTTATAAAACGTCCTAAAGAACGAATGAGTTTATACGTACAGTATAGCACCTCGAACGGTAACTGTACCATATAATTCTCGAGTTTCCTCTAAATATTTCCAAAGTTATGTTGGGTCCACATTTGATAGTCAGTTATTTAATAATCAAATATACAATCAATTCAACCAAATTTTCATTTCCCATTGCAATCATTAAGCCTTAATTAATTTAAAATCCCAATAAATTAAAATTACTAAATCAAACAGAATATTCTTATCTCACCGGATAAGTATATTCACGAAACTATTCTTTCCAAATATTTTAAAGAAAACCTTCCAAAATATAAATATGGGCGGCACTACTGCGGCATTGAACCACGGTCATAGCTTAATAGCATATCATTACCTAACGTTATCTTTATTTAATAACTTTCCAAAATAATACTTAAAAAGTTTCAATATAAGTTTTCCAAGTTCTAATTTAAGTAAAGTACTCTTTTTATAAAATTTACTATATGATCTATTATCTTAAAGCACAAGTAATATTTTATAGATTTATCTTGAAATTAATATAATTTATTACTATTTATACTAGAGTAAAATTAACTTTTAAATAATCACTAAAACTACTGTTTAATCAATAGATTTATACTTGAAATAAATTAGATAATTAATAACTTTAAATAGAAAACCAATACTATTTATAAAGATTTTTAAGAGTAATAAATTAACTACTTTAAATCATTCCCAAAATATTTGCCGGTTAACTTTAAAACGTCATTAAATAATAATAATCTTTATGACAAATCCTGGTTCAAAGTCAACCCAAATCAGAAAAGAAGGCTTAACAGTCCCAAAGGTACTTAATCAAGCTACCATTCAATTCCCATCACAGTCCAGAATAACAAATATAGATGTTTTTATTGATCAGCTTTCATCAGTCAATTCACGTCGTACTATCCAATATAATTATCAGGCATATAAATAGATGTTCATAGCAGATCAAGATTTTATTCCTACTAATAAATATTCATAACAGATATATTCAGAGATACTGGCAGAATGGTGACTTCTTCTGCCAACAGAATTCAATTTAAAATAACTATCGAAACGGTGTTTTATTCCGCTAATCGGATGTTTATCGTCCTAGTTAAGTTAATTTAAAATTCTTTACTTTTATCTGACAACAGATTTCAACCGATCGGTTCATATAAGTTCAAATGCCGATATTATTTCAAACTCAATTGTTTAAAATATTACCCGTTTCGAAAGACCAGGTAAAATATGTCAATATACAAGTCATATAAGTCCTCCACGTTGATCTTATTTTAAATTTATCATTTAAAATCTAGTCCATTCTAAATTACTAGTAAATTCCACTTATATAAATTAAGCAACGGTTCATACGACGGCTTAACACTCGTTGATACGGAACCTTTCCAAATCTTTTGCGTTGAATGGTTTGAGTATGCTTTTATTTTGCCGTTTCAAAATTTACTAAAATATATACCGATAAATATTAAAACATTTTTTAATTTTAGAATACCCTTCTAAAATTTATTTGGGTCGAAGCCGAACTGGGTCAAAACAAACAAACACTTCCCAAATCCCTCTCTTCTCCTTACTCACTCACCAGCTCTTCCAATAAAATTCCGATACACTCCCCCATATCAAACTTCCAATTCAACCACCACCACGCGATTCGACACCATACGGTTCTGACCGACTCGAGCCCCCCTTCTTCGACATCCACGCGGACATCTTAGGGGTCCCATCCCCAATATTTCATGGTTCCAAACACCACGTCCATGGCTGAACATCGCGTGCACACGGTGCACGTGCACACAACTTTTCTCGGCCATTTCACCTCCACAAATCCACGAATCCATGCCACTTCTTTCCCCGACCTCCCTCGCCACCTCTCTGAATCTCCGGCGCCTTGATCCCAAATCGAGCATCAGCCGAGCCTATGGAAGAAAGTCCATCACCAATCACGACAAACTGCTACCCTCCTTTACCGCTGCACCACCTACTGCCACCCCCATTCGAGATCCCATCCATGACGCTTCCTCCACGTCCACTTCCACAAGTTCTGATCCCTTCCTCAATTTCTGTTCCGGTCACATTCGACCCCCTTCCCATTTCCTCTTAAAACCCTACAACCACTTCGTTCACTCAAAAACAAAACAAACTCAAGATTCCACTACGGTGGCTTCTTTCCCCATGCCCACCTGCTTCTTCCTGACCTGGCTGACCTCCCCTCGACGACGAGTTCATTGGAAATAAATTTAAAATGGTTTCTGGGTCATCTCCTTATTTATCACATTATAAACTACTAAAAATCATCATTTTTCCTCTGAAAATCATGTTTCCCTATAACGCTCCTGATTGTATGCTCTATTTTCTGTTTTAAAAATGTTGAATTTTTGCCAAAACCCGGTTGCTTATTGTAAAACTTAACATTTCATAGATACCTAATATAAATCATCCTCTATCTATTTCTAGCTAAATCTATACATAAAAATACACATTTGAATAATTTACAACATCTGTAATTTTGAACTAGAATTCTAAATATAGATTTTAGAAAGTGGGATAGGAATAAATATTTTGGTGGTACATAGAATAGAGTAGCATATTAATACTTTCCAGGTTTGAGTTTAGAGTTTCTCACCTTCCACATGTTTTATCTTCTTCAACTCAAATCTGAATTCAGTTGTAACTTGAAATCTTGCTTTTGAACTTGTATTTAAATTTTAAGATGGAGGCTTCTTCTTCCTTTTTTCCTTACCGTGCTTGTATATTTTTTACTTAGCTTGTATACTTTAGTTTTTTTCTTTTTGTTTGCCAGGCTTTTAACAATCGAAGCTAATACTCCTACCAGCTAATATATGTACAAGTCTGAATGTATGCATACAATATTTCAGTGGTGGATTGAAATGATTTCCTGGTGGCTGAGGTTGATGTTTAATTTAGGGATGAAAAGAAATTGAAATGGACTTAGATCAGTGTTTTGGTTTTTGCCATTTTTGATCAGGCAAGCTAGTGTAATATGTTTTATGTTAGCTTTTACTTATTTGCCTTCGTTTTGTATTTTATTCTTCTTACTAGCTTTGTTGACATATATACATGCATCAGCCTTTTCATACACCTTTTGACCAAACAATGTTTATGTTACTTGTTTCTTTTTGCTGCTTTATCCTTTTTAATTCACTCTTTCACTTGACTTTTGAATGTGAACAATTCAAGGTACGTGTGTATATACATGATGTTGGACAGCCTAGTATTGTTACTTTTGACAAGATAACTGTTTCCATTTTATATCAACATACCTTTATACAATCGAAGGTAAAAAAAGAAACTTTGTTATTTAAATTTTAGGGATATAAAATAACACTCTTACAAAACATTTTGTTAACATGTCTTTACATATGTGTAGTTTAAAACAAGGACTATAAAGTGGTTTTAAAAACACTTCAACCCTTCATGTTTATATTTCCTTATATATAAATATATATACTTCTCCTTGCATATGTATTTCTTTTATGATTAACATATATAGATATATTACTTTTTAATAGACTAAATTTATTTGGTATATATATACATATGATTTTCCTACCATTACTTATATGGTTTTTATATATACCATTTTAGTTTATAGCATAAGGTGTTTATTTATTTATAAATATTATAAATCCTTCCTGTAACAACCCGCATATTTAGCGATTCTATATTTAAATATTCTATCGTTCGTCGGATTTTGGTCCGGAAAGCTATTTTTTGCAAACAGTCGAATTGGGACTCGGGACCACTCCCATTGAGTTTAAAATGCCGTTTGCGACCTTTTTGAGTATAAGCTTCGATATGTTTGGAGAAAGTTGATTTTTGCTACTTTTCACTTTGGGTTTGGTTTTGGGCTCAGCCCTATGTTAACTTATGCTCAAATCTGAGTCACTCTTCCCCGTTCACCCTCATTCTCTTCTCTTTTCAGTTTTTAAAGTATTAATGGTGGGAGAGATTGGAAATTAGAACTCCAAAACCCTACTTCCTTTTGCAACTTCAAATTCCTAGCTCCAAATTCAAGAGAACCCATTGGTAAGCATTCTCTTCTTCTTCTCCAACTTATTCTCTTACCAATTTCAGAAATTCCTAAACCTAATTTTGGGAATGATCTTGTTTTGAGCATAGATTCAAGCTCATTTGGGTTGTGTTGAAGAGAGGTTGATTCTCCATTTGCTTTCAAGCTTCTTCTTGTTTGATTTTGTAAAAAGGTGAGATTTTTAATCTCACATCTATGCTTATAATTCTCTTCTATTGTTAGGTATGAATTCCTAACACTTATTCATGTGCATTTGATTTTGATTTGGATTGCTTTTGTGAATATTCCAATTTTTAGTGTTTTGAGTTCAATTCGTTAAAAATCCTAACTTTAATGTTTGAACATGTTTTTGGTGATGCATCGAGGAGCATATAGGGCCGGGTAGTCGATTGGCATAAACCCTTGGAGCCGTTGCTCGTGCGATTGCAATTTGGTCGGGATTTGCACCTCCTTTGTAATAGGGTAGGAAGTGCAAGTATACAGGTTCGGCCGACCGAGCCCCCTGGGCCGGTCGACCGACCTGTAGTCCAAGCACTTCCTGCCTCTGTTTGGAAGTGCTGGTTACAGGCTTCGGCCGACCGAGCCTCCGGGCCGGTCGACCGACCTGGTGCCCCGAGCACATTCCAACCTCTGGTTCGGTCGACCGACTCAGGGAGTCCGGTCGACCGACCTGCTACTATTTGCCAGATTAGCCTATATTGCTAATTCGTTTGAATATCCAACTTTAATCGATTCGTGTTGTCTCCCTTTTGTTGTTGTCATTTATTATCGACTTTGATGACCTTTTCTTTGGGAATTTTAGATATATCCACTTTGATGGATTTTATATCGATTTCTTTGGATTTTATTCACGTCTTCGAATGTGAATTTTTATGCCCGATTGTTTCTACAATCACTTCTATGATTTGTCATTTTAAAATATAAAGGTTTCCTATACTAGTAGTAAATATCAAAACTCTTTCTTCAAATGATTTCAACACTACTTTATAACAAAGCTCGTTTTTTCAAACCGATTTCCAATCTATTAGTATATACAAACCTTTATCTCACTCGTATGAGAAATCTAATTAAACGACTTAGTAAAACAAGTGGTATGAAACGCTTGCGTTTACTTCGTCGGTTAATTCTTGGACTTGTTCGATTGAATCTCTTGTGACAATTTTCTAGAGGAGATCTACAATTTGTTCGTAAATATTTAAGTTAAGCTAGTGGTTATGGGACATGAAGCTAAGCTCATATATTTACTAGCTTACTGTGACCGACACTTCTCTTTGATCATGACAATCATTTTATGGTTTAGACTAGCATTTTGCGATGTCTCTTTGTCCACGTGGAGGACCGTACGTCGTTTTTATTTGAGCTTCAGCTCAATGTCCGCAATGGGGGACTATACTCTGTCATGAGGAACTTCGGTTCACCAGGAGGAGCTTCGGCTCAAAGTCCGCAATGGGGGACTATACCCTGTCACGAGAAGCTTCGGCTCACCAGGAGGAGCTTCGGCTCAAAGTCCGCAACGGGGGACTATACCCTGTCACGAGGAGCTTCGGCTCACCAGGAGGAGCTTCGGCTCAAAGTCCGCAATGGGGGACTATACCCTGTCACGAGGAGCTTCGGCTCACCAGGAGGAGCTTCGGCTCAAAGTCCGCAATGGGGGACTATACCCTGTCACGAGGAGCTTCGGCTCACCAGGAGGAGCTTCGGCTCAATGTCCGCAATGGGGGACTATACCCTGTTAGGAGGAGTTTTGATTCACCAGGAGGAGCTTCGGCTCAATGTCCGTAATGGGGGACTATACCCTGTCAGGAGGAAATTCGGTTCACCAGGAGGAGCTTCGGCTCAATGTCCGCAATGGGGGACTATACCCTGTCAGGAGGAGTT
Organism: Allium cepa; assembly: GCA_030765085.1. Classification (NCBI taxonomy): domain Eukaryota; kingdom Viridiplantae; phylum Streptophyta; class Magnoliopsida; order Asparagales; family Amaryllidaceae; genus Allium; species Allium cepa. The sequence goes on from CM060942.1 coordinate 624,932,575, forward strand.
TATTTTTGTGGGATTGGCCATCCTTTTTATTGTGATTTCTGGATTTCGTGTGTTGATTTCTGGAATTTATGTTTCACCAACTTTTACGATGGGCATTGATATATATGTCATTTATTGTGGTTTGGTGAATGAAATTAGGAGTATGACATTCCTTTTTATCTTGAGTAGATTATTGTGATATTGATTAATCTCTTGTTGATTTTCAATTACTTATTTATCACAGCTTGGCATTGTGATTATTATATGTTTATGTCATATCTCTTATTATATATCACTTCATCTGATATTTATAGCTAGACTGATCCGTTTATTATTTTCTTCTTAAATAATACTCGGGTCAAATTGAGATATTACAGGTGCTTCCTCATGGCTTCCTACCTGGAACCATCTTCTGACTTTTGGGCAGACTACTTAGATTAGTAGTTTATTTTGTTGTATACACTTGAGATATATACTCATAGTTGTATTCTTTTGTATAGCACGTGTTGCTATTCTTTTGTATTATCGTGGATCTTTTGACCACTACTCTGATATACACTTTTATGTGTAATATTCATATCTATTTCCGCCTTTGTGATATGAATTGTCTGTGACTGATTTGTGTTATGTTTATTTCTATATTTGTTTCCGAAGATTTTATATAGCCACTGTGTGATAGCTTTGAGTTTGTATCTGTATGTCGGATTTCCTCTTGAGATGAAAAGTTATATTTTTATCTGACATATCGATGCTCGCGCAAAGCAATTACACGGATGGTCGCTCCTCAACAGCCTTATTCTCCGTGATAGTTGATAGCATTACACCGTAGTGTTCTTGGCTAGCGTGGGTATAGAGGTGGGGCGTCACAGCTTGGTATCAGAGCCAAACTTCGGAACAATGTAGAATAATTTAACAAGGATCATCGTCCTAAGTCTTTCTTAGGAGTCGTGCTTTAGGATTTAATTCGAGTCTTCGTATCGATTCATCCTATTTTGTTTATGATTCCTTGTTTTATCTATCAAGATTGCTTGATATTTATCTTGAGAATAACTTTTTCCTCTTCTTTCTTTCTTTCTTAAAGAAGAGAAATGGTTAGACCTGGCCGCCCCAGCGCCGGTCAATCTAGTGCTACTTCCCAAGATGGAGTTTTTATGTCTGCTCAACAACTTTTGGATCTTGTAGAGAATCAAGAGTTTATCTATGCTTTGAGTAAGAACCCCGAAATGGTTCTACCTTTGAAACTTGAAGTTTCTTTCAATCAGCTTGTGGATGTTACTCTTCTTCATGGAGAGGTTGGTAAAGGAAGTGTTTGTGATATTGGGACTTCCAAGAAGAGGCATATTAAGTTCAAGAGCCTTAATCCCAATAAGAGAGTGAAGCAAACTACTTTTGTAGCAAAGACTCCAATCCCTAATCGTGGAGGATGCTACAATTGTAATTCTAAGGAACACTATGTGAATATGTGTCCAAAACCCCATTCTTGTCGCTATTGCAAGAAACCGGGTCATCTTTTATCTGCATGTCCCGAACTTTTGAACAAGGACATGAGAAAGCTAAATATTGCCCCTAGCAACTCTTCTCTTGGTCAAGGTACTTTTCACTCAATCCTTGATGGCATTGTTTTATTTCGTGATCTTCTTATTTGAGTTCTTTTTGATATGGGTTCCATCTCACTATTTTATATCAAAAGAACTTGTTGATTCTTTTTCTTTGAAAATATTTTGGGCTTGATGACTTCTTTGAGAGTTGTGAATCCGAATGGTAGATCCGCAACACTCAATTTGTCTTTATTGATGTCGAAATTATTTTATGTGATTTTTCTTTCCGAGCCGATTTTTACTTAGGCTTCGGAATTGACTTTTGTAAGGATTGGCTTAATCGTTGTGAAGCCCATATCCTATTTTTTCGAGTGGACTATTCATCTTTGACATTTTCAACCTGTTAAGCAGATTTCTATTTTTCCTTTATGATTTTGATTCCAACTTGATGGCATCATTTTATTCCTTAAGCCCACTTATAAGGAAAGTGTTATTTCTCTCAATCATATCGTTTGAGAAATTTTCCGGTATTTTTGAGTTTGTCTTAGGATTATCACCTAAGAGATCTTTTGTGTGGTGCTGAGGTCTTTTCAGTTTGACCTTGCCACCGATTTTCTTTTGGCTACGAGTTGCGTGAGTTAGCAGTCCACTTACCGCATTCCGCACTTGTTACGATTCTTATGAATGACTTATTTTGTCATTCAATTTGTCCAGCTTATTTCATCCATTTGATATATCAAATATTCTATGAATATTTGATGAGACCATTCTTTTATATACTGATTTTTGGATGAAAATAGCAATTTAAAATTTTGCAAATCTTTTTCATAAGATTTATTTATAAGTATAACTGGATTTTTGTTCTTAAAACGAACAAAGAATATTCTTAGAAGTTTTTGAAAAACTTACTTATCATAAAGAAGATGATTTTTTGATTGTATTGCCCATTGAGTGCTTTAAGAATTTTGGTCGATGCGCTTGATCGACGTTATCGATAAGAATTTCCTAAACGCTTTGATGAGACAGTCAGACACAGTATATTAACTTGAAAATAGTAAATTTTTCTAGAATGATTATTACATAATGATAAATGTAATTTTGAAAGTTTTAACTTTTCAGGAAAGAAGATTATTTAAAAGAAATTGTTTCTTTTCGAAACTCTTATTCTTGTGATTCCTGAAGGAGAACCAAGACTTCGCTATTTGTACCGATACTAGTTGTATTGGTTTGGGTGACGTTCTCTTGCAAAGGAGAACGTGCTATCACTTGTGCTTCTAAATCATTATAGCCTATCGAGACTAGATATACCACTCATGATCTAGTGCTCGCGGTTATTGTTTCTACTTTTAGAGTTTTGCATCATCATTTTTAGGGGAGGAATTTGTTCTCCATCTCGATCATAAATCCTTGGAATATTTATTTTCTCATAAGGAACTTCATGTTGACTCGAGTTCCTAGCATCTTATGATCTTGATATTCTTTTATTCCCAAGAAGGGAAATCGTGTTGCCAATGCGCTTTGTCGTAAGCAACAAGTGGTTGATTCTTTGATGTTGTCTGAATGGAATTATCTTTTCATCAAGTTCATCGGACGTTTTGATATACTTCATTTTATTGAGCTTTATCTCATTCCTTTTATGGACTAGTGTCCGATGTTCTTTTATGGTGTTTGGTTCATTGGACGTACCGTTTTTGTGCTATGTCGGTGTTCCAAATTATTCGAGTTTCTAGTTTCTCGGGCGTACCGTTTCTGTACTACGCCATTGCACTGGCTCAATTTTCTGCTATTCTTGACGTTCTCCACGTCTTTTATCTACGGAAATGCCTTAGGGATTCCGATTTTTATTCTTGTGCCCGGTGATATTGTGGAAATTGAAGTTTCACCAGAAATGATTATGAGCAACATTCCATTCGCATCATTGCTTTGGAGGTTGAGCGCCTTCGATATAAAGATATTCTTTTTGATAAAAGTTCAATGGTTCTCAAATCCTAAGGATTGCTCATGTGAAATCTTGAGAATTCATCGAACGAAAACTTTTGGATTTACTCCTTCGTGCTCTTTATGATGGACTTCTTGATTCAAATTTTCTTTTGTGTTAATATGCTTCCACGGTTGTTACTATATGTTTCCTTCTTAATTATTGCGAGGACGCAATTTCTTTAAGGAGGGGATTCTGTAAAAACCCGCATATTTAGCGATTCTATATTTAAATATTTTATTTAAATATTCTATCGTTCGTCGGATTTTGGTCCGAAAAACTCTTTTTGCAAACAGTCGAATTGGGACTTGGGACCACTCTCATTGAGTTTAAAATGCCGTTTGCAACCTTTTTGAGTATAAGCTTCGATATGTTTGGAGAAAGTTGATTTTTGCTACTTTTCACTTTGGGTTTGGTTTTGGGCTCAGCCCTATGTTAACTTATGCTCAAATCTGAGCCACTCTTCCCCATTCACCCTCATTCTCTTCTCTTTTCAGTTTTTAAAGCATTAATGGTGGGAGAGATTGGAAATTAAAACTCCAAAACCCTAGTTCCTTTTGCAACTTCAAATTCCTAGCTTCAAGAGAACCCATTAGTAAGCATTCTCTTCTTCTTCTCCAACTTATTCTCTTACCAATTTCAGAAATTCCTAAACCTAATTTTGGGAATGATCTTGTTTTGAGCATAGATTCAAGCTCATTTGGGTTGTGTTGAAGAGAGGTTGATTCTCCATTTGCTTTCAAGCTTCTTCTTGTTTGATTTTGTAAAAAGGTGAGATTTTTAATCTCACATCTATGCTTATAATTCTCTTCTATTGTTAGGTATGAATTCCTAACACTTATTCATGTGCATTTGATTTTGATTTGGATTGCTTTTGTGAATATTCCAATTTTTAGTGTTTTGAGTTCAATTCGTTAAAAATCGTAACTTTGATGTTTGAACATGTTTTTGGTGATGCATCGAGGAGCATATAGGGCCGGGTAGTCGATTGGCATAAACCCTTAGAGCCGTTGCTCGTGCGATTGCAATTTGGTCGGGATTTGCACCTCCTTTGTAATAGGGTAGGAAGTGCAAGTATACAGGTTCGGCCGACCGAGCCCCCTGGGCCGTTCGACCGACCTGTAGTCCAGGCACTTCCTGCCTCTGTTTGGAAGTGCTGGTTACAGGCTTCGGCCGACCGAGCCCCCTGGGCCGGTCGACTGACTTGGTGCCCCGAGCACATTCCAACCTCTGGTTCGGTCGACCGACTCAAGGAGTCCGGTCGACCGACCTGCTACTATTTTCCAGATTAGCCTATATTGCTAATTCGTTTGAATATCCAACTTTAATCGATTCGTGTTGTCTCCCTTTTGTTGTTGTCATTTATTATCGACTTTGATGACCTTTTCTTTGGGAATTTTAGATATATCCACTTTGATGGATTTTATATCGATTTCTTTGGATTTTATTCACGTCTTCGAATGTGAATTTTTATGCTCGATTGTTTCTACAATCACTTCTATGATTTGTCATTTTAAAATATAAAGGTTTCCTATACTAGTAGTAAATATCAAAACTCTTTCTTCAAATGATTTCAACACTATTTTATAACAAAGCTCGTTTTCTCAAACCGATTTCCAATCTATTAGTATATACAAACCTTTATCTCACTCGTATGAGAAATCTAATTAAACGACTTAGTAAAACAAGTGGTATGAAACGCTTGCGTTTACTTCGTCGGTTAATTCTTGGACTTGTTCGATTGAATCTCTTGTGACAATTTTCTAGAGGAGATCTACAATTTGTTCGTAAATATTTAAGTTAAGCTAGTGGTTATGGGACATGAAGCTAAGCTCATATATTTACTAGCTTACTGTAATCGACACTTCTCTTTGATCATGACGATCATTTTATGGTTTAGACTAGCATTGTGCGATGTCTCTTTGTCCACGTGGAGGACTGTACGTCGTTTTTATTTGAGCTTCGGCTCAATGTCCGCAATGGGGGACTATACTCTGTCACGAGGAACTTCGGCTCACCAGGAGGAGCTTCGGCTCAAAGTCCGCAATGGGGGACTATACCCTATCATGAGGAGCTTCGGCTCACCAGGAGGAGCTTCGGCTCAAAGTCCGCAATGGGGGACTATACCCTGTCACGAGGAGCTTCGGCTCACCAGGAGGAGCTTCGGCTCAATGTCCGCAATGGGGGACTATACCCTGTCAGGAGGAGTTTTGATTCACCAGGAGGAGCTTCGGCTCAATGTCCGCAATGGGGGACTATACCCTGTCAGGAGGAACTTCGGTTCACCAGGAGGAGCTTCGGCTCAATGTTCGCAATGGGGGACTATACCCTGTCAGGAGGAGTTTATTTTTGTGGGATTGGCCATCCTTTTTATTGTGATTTCTGGATTTCGTGTGTTGATTTCTAGAATTTATGTTTCACCAACTTTTACGATGGGCATTGATATATATGTCATTTATTGTGGTTTGGTGAATGAAATTAGGAGTATGACATTCCTTTTTATCTTGAGTAGATTATTGTGATATTGATTAATCTTTTGTTGATTTTCAATTACTTATTTATCACAGCTTGGCATTGTGATTATTATATGTTTATGTCATATCTCTTATTATATATCACTTCATCTGATATTTATAGCTAGACTGATCCGTTTATTATTTTCTTCTTAAATAATACTCAGGTCAGACTGAGATATTACAGGTGCTTCCTCATGGCTTCCTACCTGGAACCATCTTCTGACTTTTGGGCAGACTACTTAGATTAGTAGTTTATTTTGTTGTATACACTTGAGATATAGACTCATAATTGTATTCTTTTGTATAGCACGTGTTGCTATTCTTTTGTATTATCGTGGATCTTTTGACCACTACTCTGATATACACTTTTATGTGTAATATTCATATCTATTTCCGCCTTTGTGATATGAATTGTCTGTGACTGATTTGTGTTATGTTTATTTCTATATTTGTTTCCGAAGATTTTATATAGCCACTGTGTGATAGATTTGAGTTTGTATCTGTATGTCGGATTTCCTCTTGAGATGAAAAGTTATATTTTTATCTGACATATCGGTGCTCGCGCAAAGCAATTACACGGATGGTCGCTCCTCAACAGCCTTATTCTCCGTGCTAGTTGACAGCATTACATCGTAGTGTTCTTGGCTAGCGTGGGTATAGAGGTGGGGAGTCACACTTCCTTTTGAACTTATATCTATATATATCTTCTTCCTATCCAATGTGTGTGTGTATATTAGAAAAGTTCAATTTCAAACTCTTTTATTTAAAATGTACTATATTGCTCATAAGCTCAAAATCATTCTATTTAAAAATATTTTTCTTTTGCATTCCATCTATGTTTGTTTGCTGTGAATATCTTTCCAAATTATTTATATACATACATATAAATTCTATTGTTCTTATATGTAAAAATGTACACATAAGAAATTTTCAACTAAATCAATTCCCTGTTCCCTCCAAAAATACATATATATTAGTTTTGTTGTCCTGAATACATTCATACATATACATACATATATATAAGCAATTCCTATTTAATCAATCTCCGGTTTTATAATTTAAAATTTGGAAATTCTGAATTTATATTGGTTTGAAAAATTATATATTATTATCAAATGTTGTTTAATGGGGATTTTTATTGATTAAAACATCATATTACTGAATATTAAAAATTAATATTCACAACTCAGAACGTCAAAAATCCCGGGTCGTTACAGTTCCTATCATTAATGATGATGACCTGAATTCCATGAAGTCTAATCACCTTCTTGATATAAATTTGCGCTAGAGACTCTATGGTCTTATTGCTCCTAATGGAAAATTCGACTACCTTCTTCTTCATCCTTGTCCAATAGAAATTCTCTTCACATCCTTATGCATTCTATCTCATTCTTGAATTATGACACTCTACAAGCTAGAATTTACCTTTCTCAAAAGCCTAAATTTTTTGGGATTGGAGCATTCTTTTATTTCTAGTTGCTAAATTAATTCCCCCATTAACTTCCAATCATATCTATAATTCATTGCTAGTTAAGAATCCCTATAAAATGTCTTTATTTATGTTGCTTTCCTATACATATATATTTATCAAGCATTTCTATCCCATCATAAAATCAACACGGTGATAAAACTAGGACATATCTTATACCATATCTTATGTTTTTCCATTAACTAAGGGAGACAACTAGCGATTACAATCTAAAAATTTTAAAGAAAATTTTGTTGGAAGCTGCCATTTATCATTAACCTGTGTAAATTTTGTTGAGGTCTTAACATTCCTTACCGAATTAAGATAGACATTCTTAATATGTTATACACTATTGCTGGCTTTCATTTATTTTCCTTCTTCATTTCTAATAAATACAGCTCATTCATTACTTTAGTTAATATACCCATAATAATTGACTAACATTGGACCATTTCTATTCAATCCTCATTTGACCCCTTTAATCTTTTACGAACTTCAGAATCCTTTTATTACCCTGATTCAATTCGTCCATACATGCCATATTAAATTTTCTTAATCGGTCTCCATTTAATTCCTTTAAACTCTCATTATTTACAAATTTAGTACCCGTTAAATTTGTAATCAATGTCCAAAAATCTTAATCTGTCAATTACCAACTGATACGTACATAATCATATATTATGTGCTATATATAGTCGTTAAGCATGGTTATACGCATATGTATATTTCCAACTACTAATTTATAAACAAGAATACTTATTTTCACATTTTTAATTTATCAGAGTTATCCCTCAGGAAGGATTACCGCTATAATTTTCAATAAATTTACTATAAATTAGATTTTCACTTTGCTTGAGATCACAAGGCATTGTTTCTTTATTTTATCGAAACAGACAGTGTAAGCTACAGAAAAGAATATCCATATGTTACACATCCCTTTTCCTTTTTGGTACAAACCTTATTAATTCAAGCAATGCACTTTTATACATATTTTGGAATTGGTTAATTTATGGAAGTTACCCAGAAACTGCTCCAAAATCAAAATATAGAAATTCACATTCTATGGGCAACCTAATTTACAACCAAATTACATATCTGGAATATCTTAACAACTTTATCACCTTCTACAAATAAAGGTTTGGGACTGATTTCAAATTTCCAGATCACTTGTACGTACTACTCCCATTTTATTCGTATACTAAAACTTTTAACCTGTCTTATTTAGGTAGTGATCTCCATCTACTCCATACTAAAAAAAATTGTTTAGTTCCTACCATTTCTTATAAAACTAAAATTTCACAACCATGAAGTGCCGATCCGAAATCTTTATCTTTGAAAATGTAAACTTAGAACCTTTATCAAGAATCCAAAATATCTTATTTCCAAAATAGACTAAAATAATTTTCCTTTTAAAATACTTTCTACATCAAAGATTTATTCTTTTAAAAGTTAGAATTTTCATTCATAACATTCAAAAATTACTTGGTTTTCAAAAAGGACTATGAAAATTTTGTCTTCTTAATTACTTCCTATAACAAAGGCTTTCCTCTTTTGAAAGTAGGGTTTTTAAATCAAAACATTCAAAAACTCAACTGTCATGCCAAATAATCATTCATTTCAATTTTCAGAAACATCTTGTATAACTTTAAACAATGAAAAGTGGAGTAGACAATGGTAACTTCCATTCTATTATTTTCCTCTAATATTATTTAATTAGATTACTAATCTTACTTTGTGTAACTTCCTGTTGCCATTATATCTATCTAAGCTATTATTTTCTGTAGTTTCTAATATGATAATTTTCATCTTACCTACGTTATCGAGCATTCTTAACCTCCTACTCTTTCAATTCAATCAAGTATCATTTCCATTTATACATCCCTTTAAAAGAATTTTAACGAAAAGAACCTTCAATTTTATAAAGTAATAAAAATTATCAAGTCCACCTTATATTCTACGAAAAATTCCTTTATCAAAAATCTTTAGACTAATTTTTTTTGTCTCAATAAATTTTAAACTAAGCAGAATGCAAATCCTTTTAAGTTAGAACTTTTTAATCAACAACTTTTATAAATTATGAATTTCTAAATTTTCTTGCTCTTTTGAAATAACAACTTCTAAAATTATGAAGTGAGAAAAATCATTAGGTCCAACATACGCTCCATTTTGCATTCATTTCAAAAGTGATAACTCCAGAAATTGAAAACTGTTTAACTCAACAACTTTTAAACTAAAATTGAAAAAATGATAAAAATCCTCTTTTCAACTCTTTAAATCATCAAATTTACAATTGTCTTATTATAAAGTTTATCCATCATTTTGTTTTTAAAACAATCGTCCACTTTTTTTAATTATATCCTCTTTCTAAATTTTTCACAAAACAATTGGTAGCATATTTCCAAATCCGACTAAAATAACTTTATTTCAAAAAACAAGGAATTTAAACTTATGATATATAAGATCTTCATTTTATAATCCTTTGAAAAGCTCTTTCAAAACATTTAAAGGATTTTTCAAAAATCTTTTTTTTTAAAATTCTTTTTCATGGGGTTGGATTTAGAAATTGAATTTAGTTGTTCCCTCCTTTGAACTTTCTTACTCAACCTTTAAAAATCTGGTTATCTTCTTGTGGTGTTTAACGTATACTTTCTTGTGGAATCTTGTTTCACTCCTTCGTATCTTTCTTTCGGATGTTAATAAATATATTGCCTTATAATATTTAATTATTACCTAACATGTTATTTGTTATTTCTATAGATGTCAATTGTCTGTAATAAATGATTATACTTCTAACTGACAATTTTTAAAGACATATATTCATTCATTCTAATTTTTACCTATTATCCTTCCTTATTTCACCATAAATCACTAGTAATCTCTTTAATTAATCCATTTATATATCTATTAAATTCTTGTAACTCCTTATTTATTCCGTATTTATTTCCTCATTAATCTTGGAGTTACAACCTTTTTCCATTTACATTTTCTACCTCTATTAATTATTAGGCAATTTATGTAAATATTATATTTACATCTAACGTGAACATTACCGGGTATAATGCATATAAAGTTCATAATTATAAGGAAGTCTGTGTTAACAAATGAGTCAAGTACCATTCAACTTCTGAGGTGTATCCATATGTCGCTCTCATGCACTTCTCAGTCCATTCCTTACGGTACGACCTCCGCCCATGGGTAATCGGTGCAGGAGTATAAATTTAACTCTACTTAATTTTTCCAACTCATAGTTGCTTCACCATCCTTTCGAAATATGGTCGTAACTGCCTCTATAGTTGGAATATATAGAGTTGTTCTATCTTCGAAATAAGTATATGTATTTATATATAGTAGAGTTTTTGAAAAATACATTTTTAAAATAAAAAATATGTCACTCATACGTATACTTTCCCCGTTGATTGGGTAACCTAAGATATGATACCAAATGCAATAACCCGCCCTGAAATGGGCCTAAATCCCGACCCGGAAAACGCCACTCGAAACTTAAATTCATTCCAAAACTGGTAGTTGGTTGGGAAAATGAACAACAGAGCTATTTATCGATTCATTCAAAACTCATATGGGAAGGATAAAATATAATAGCATAAAAAGTACTCATTTTATTTCAAATTCTAATGTCGCAAAATAAACCATAACATAATGTTAATAATAATCGTCACATCATCTTTTTCAAAAATACATTTTTACCTTCAAATGGATGCATCAAAAAATAGCATAAATAGATAAATAGATTACTACCACACGCTCTTCTCATTGTCATCTCCATCTTGATTATTGTCTCCTTCCCTGGCCTATGTTGTAATGAGCAGGGATTCAGAACAACAATGTTTAATGAATAGAATCTCGAGCCTTTCTACATTAGTACTGTGGTGACCCCTTAAGTTTTTACACATAGATTTTTTTTTACAAAATGAATATATAATTAAATCCCATAATGTTAAGTTTGAATATTTAGAAAATTCATAGATTCTTTTCCCAAGATCCTGGATGACCAATATAATTATATCAGTTCATGATTCACCTTAAAATAGCTCTACATATTTGATGATATGTTAGCTTCTTTTGTTTTGTATGAGATGAAATTTACAACAAGCACAATGCATAAGTGATTGAAATACACAGTGCACCTTTGTATATTTTTTTTTATTTTTTATTATTTACTAAACTTCCTGCCTATACATGTATATGCCTGTAATCACCTAAAGCAATGTTTAAGTATTAATCTAAAAGTTTAACAGAGTTTTGGGGTGAAGACACTTTTGAAAATACTTAGCTGCAGGCTTAAGCAAACAAAACTGATTTTTATTTCCAGGTTGAACCACTTATAGTTTTCACTACATTTCGAGACAGGCTGGAATGCAAACTGGTGTGCTTGGAGTTTGTATTTCAAAAACTTGGAGTTTTTTTCTATCTTTTTCTTTAAACTGGAAGCACTTGCACAACATGGATTTGTAGGGAAGTGATTCCAGGCTTATAAGGGTTTGACCCTTAACCATTTAGGCCAGTCATGATCCCATACTTACCACTTTCAAAACCTTATCTTTTATGTAAACAAAATTTCTACAAATGTATTTCCTATCACAAGTTTGCTTCTACCATATCAAAGTTTTTCCGAGAATTTACTTTCTCAGGCTTTCAACACAAAACAAAAATATTTCCAAGTCCATTTCTTTTAAAACCCTTTTTATTTTGAAATCAAATGCATAAATATGAGTCATGCATTTTCTCAGAGATTATGCATCAACCAATATCTATTACAGGCCATGCATAATCCATTTTATTCAAAATTTGCAAGCTCATTTTATTTTCTGGAAATCAGATATACTTGACTGTTTTTAATTGCCATCATTAAATCACAAAATAATTTCAAACCAAAGAAAACAGGGGCTAACATGCACACATATCATACTGATATGTTATATCAGTTTTCTCAGTTCCAAAAAAAAAAAGATGACCAGGCATTTATAAGAACATCAACTAATTACTTGCCATCAGAAATCATTCAACAAAGGTTTAGCTAAATACATGTCATAATCCAAGCACTCAGAAAAATCTCCTTACAGTTTACTTTAACTACTAATGATAACCAGATCATTCACTGCAAGCATCTGCAAATACAAAGCAAAGTTTCTCTTATTTATACTAGCAGCTAATGCTTCCTTCATCCATCAATTCAACCTTAATTACCTGCATGCAATTCACTGAGCTGCCCCATTTAATTGAGACACCCAGATGATTGCAAAAGCAACCAAAAGGTTCAGTTTACACTGGTATGAACATTAATAGATTTTATACACATGTTTACAGTTTTTTTTTATGAACTTATAACACTTGCATAATCTAGCAGTTTGTGAATTATGCACATCAGTAAAAATTGCCAGATAACTTCAAGAATACAACCATTCATTCAACAAATGTTCAACAAGCAATGCATTATTTATAACTTCATATATACCCAGGTTTTGTTCCTTCGATTTCTCCCAGTTTTTTTTAATCAGGGAATCATATTAAAACATATTTAATTCAAATCCCTGTCCAGATGTATATAGCTCAGAGATTTAAATCTCATACCCCATTTTATTTTATGGTCTAAATCCCCCTGTCAAATGAACACAAGTATGCATTGTGAAGGAATCACCCAGACTGGTTTATTTATTCCAACACACAAAGGCCTCAGGGTGCACTTGCACCATGCATATACTTCCTCCCACCTGAAGCAAGCAGATCATTGACTAACCCCAAATGACCAATTTAATTTTCTTTCATTTATTCATAGGGTTTATTAATTTAATAAGTTCCCCCTCCAATTCTCTGCTTAATTCATTAAGCACATGTTTATGAGTTTACTCATAAAATCTCCAACCCATTCATGTTTCATAAAAACATAAATACTTTCTAGTACAATCCTTTGTTATCCATTTAATTTTCTTACTACAGAGATTTACAACAGGTTTGTGGGCTTTCCAAAATAATTTAAGCATCATGATCCTACTATATTATTGTAAAAATATGGACAGAGGTGTTTGTTAAGAAAATTCACCAAAAGCTCAGAAATCCTCCTGCCTTATTATTTAGAAAATAAACATGAGCCAGATTTCTATCTTGCTGCCTATGTCCTAAATAATTTAAATCCATACTTGACAATAATAAGAATAGAATAAAAAAAAATGCTCAAACCATTTTAACTTGGAAAAGCTGTCATACAAAACTCCAAATAGAAATGCACAACAAACATCCATTTCATCCATATCAAACCATTTCAAAGATTTAAATAATTCTTATAATACTTTAGGCTGCCTACCAGAGGACTTAATGCCATTGCATAAAATGGATTAATGCTCACCTAGTATTTTCTTTTACTATCTTGCTCCTCCACACAGCAAAACCCTTCAGAGCTGCTTACCCATATTTCTCCTATTTTATTTTTGTTTTATCTTTTTTTTTTCTCAGACGATGATGGTCATGATGGTGTACAGGTTTTATAAAGCTATTTTAGGGTTTAAGGAAATGGGTAATTCCTTTGATACCCTTTTATTTTTCATGCACAGATCATACTTATGTATGGTCCTCAATTGGAATTACACTCATCTGATTTCCTTTAGTAGTTATTTCAGGATTCCAGCACTTTAATTACTACATGCTATTTCCATGATCTCATTCTATTCATGCCATATGCATGTGACCTTTGCTTATTTTATTTTCTGCTCAGTTTTTAAAGAAACTTTAATCTTTTTGCACTTTCTACTTAGCCTCCTTTTCTTATACAATTCATGTACACTATCATATATATTTAGGTGCTGTAAAAATTATTCATACTATATTGTTTTTATTCCTCCCTTTAAAACAGCAACTCCTTTTTACATATCTATGTGATAAAAATTATACACACACAAGATTATTTATTTTCTTTTCTGGCAGCATGATTATATAAGTCATTTGAAACTTCATAAAACTCCATTGTATTTTGCTTTTTAAATTAAATAGAAAATTTCCCTATATATTAAATACATGTGCTTATATAATTGTTTAGACATGGAACTATATTTGTTTTAAGTCCCAATTTTTGATCACCTTAACTCCTTGCATCTTTATCAAACAGAAACTCCTATGCACATTTTTATTTACTAACAAGCTTTTCTGTTTTGATGCATCTTTTATTTTTTATTTTATTTTATTTTAGGGTCATTACAAGTACTTCGGTAGTATAATTTAAATAATGATATGTCTTTCATATTTTAAACTATATTCAAAACCATTAATATTGCATATAAGGGAAAAAGGCGGAGCCTCAAACAACCACTTAATATCTTCAATCCCCGAAAAAGGTTTTCCCATAATCAACAACCCATAACTATCATTATTAATGTCTACCAATGCGAGAGATAGAACCTAAGCCACTTAATACATTTTGATGGAAAATAGGCAGACTTTGACAATTTAAGACCTAAATTGAGTTAAGCACCCATCATTTAATACTCATTCCTAAGGCGGACTCCTCACAGGTACGTATCTAGCTAACATTGCATGGAAATCTCTTCGGACACGTAATACTTCTATTGAAGCGGACCTTTGCAATATATCCTTAATTGTGCCTAAACTTAATCCCAACCATTCAATACTTAATACAAAAGAAAAAGACAGGCCCTTAAACAATCACTTAATACCTCCAATCCCCAAACCAGGTCCTTTGTATTATGATTGTTCCCCACGGAGATGTCTCACATTAGCTCGACTATTCGTAGGAGCTGGTAGTCAGATTAGATAAGCGGATTTATCCTATACAATCGGGACTAACCTTGCGTCATCCGTAGTTACTTATTATTGGCGATGTCTCGTGTCGGCCTCAAAGTTTAGTCAAATTAGGTGGGTAGACTTCTGTGTGCTTTTGACTAATCTCGCAACCTTATAACTTGTTCGTATTTTGTAATACTCTCTAGTTGTATTATCACACATTTCACCATATTCATTATGTATGCCTTATAAGAAACCCTTCTTATTTCTCCAAGTTAATTACTTTTCAAAAAGGAATTTAAATGATACTTATTAACTTAATTAACTACACAATTAATACATTACAATTGTATGTTATTTATGCTAGTTTATATATATAAGTACGCATTTATTAATTTCTAAGCGTGCAGAGATTATGTCCTAAAATAACGTTCAAATATCAAATCTCCCAATATTATATAGGTCTCATTTTCACGGTAGAATTTTTACCATAAATTTTGTATTCCAAAATTAAATCAATAAACTTGTACTTATAATCCATCTCCAACTTATTTTACATTAAAACAATGGAACAAACAATAATAATAAAAAGTGTCACTTTAAGTGATTTTAAACTCTATTTAACTCTATTTTACGTAAAATTAGACAAGGGAATTTCTATAGAAATATATAGTGTAAACTACGAATAAGAATTCGTGCCTTACACATCATTTCTTAATCAAACCCCTTAATCAAATCCAAAGAAGAAGAATACAAAGTGGAATAGAAGTTAAAACTCATATATTGCAATATCC
This sequence comes from Allium cepa, assembly GCA_030765085.1. Lineage (NCBI taxonomy): Eukaryota > Viridiplantae > Streptophyta > Magnoliopsida > Asparagales > Amaryllidaceae > Allium > Allium cepa. The sequence goes on from CM060942.1 coordinate 624,948,597, forward strand.
ACAAAAAGTCCATTATTTTAATATGAAACAATTAAGATTCATACCTAAGAATTGGTATTTTGCTCAAATGGAATTTTGGGGATTTTTATTGTGATCTTTTCATAATCTAAAACTCTCTAAGGCATACATCAAATCCAAACTACATATTCTATTACTAAAATAGAAAAACTAAGGTTTCCACTCACAAAGGCACTTAGCTTTTCCTTCTCTTGGATTTGACATGCCTTCAATGGATCCTTTCGGATCTCTTCTTTTTTATATATACGGCAAGGGATTTACGCTAGATTTAGAAAATTAGAGGTTTAGAGGAGAACAAATTTAGAAAATAAAAAACTATATAGGATTTTTTGCCTGAAACCCTAATGGAGTTTTTTGAATCTATGAAGAGACGAACTTACAAAGCTTCACTAATGTTCCCAAGTATTATGTAAATAAAAGTGAAGGGGCTAGACTCCTATTTATAGTGGTTGGATCACAGCAGAACCATCGAATTCAAGTCGGTTTAGAACTATAAAATCCTTAGCATTCATTGCCGAAACCTTAGCCACCATCTTGTGTACACCGATCGACCGTCCTATACCATTGGTCGACCGCTAGCGGTTGATAGATCATGGGTCAGGGTTCGACCGATACTATTTGGAGAACGTTGATTTCGATTTTTGCCATTGTTTAATTTATTATCTTCCTTAATTTCATTTTAACGTTAATTTTAATGTTTACTTAACCCCAAGTATAATTACTGCTAACTTTTAAATTTCAAATTTGGAAATTAATTATTCGTTTGAATTTGAATACTATTTAAATTTATTTGAATCTGAAACTTTAAACGTCCATAACTTTCTCGATAAGCGCTATTTTTAACATATTATATATGGAAATTGATAAGAAAATCACCACAAATGCAACGACATAACTTTTATAGTTAAATTCTGACTTTTATAAAATTTTCATATTTACCCCTATCTTATTTAAATTAATTTATCCAATTTATTTGTTTATGGTTAATTTTATGAGGTGTTACAGAATCTATAAATACCTTTTTCATTGTGTAGCTGGATATCTGCATGGTGACTATGAGAGGATCTTGATGTGGGAATATCACTGCAGCTAAGTGTGAAGAGGAAAAAGTAATTTGGAACCGCCTTTTGTTTGATATGGTATATATTTTGATTTTCTATGCAAGCATCTTGCTTGTATATTTCTTGTGCCTTTTTGCTTTGTCTTCTAGATGAGGTCCTCCATGGATGGATGCAATAAAGTTGGTCGAGTTTCCTTCCAAACTTTCACTAAGGTCGTGTGTCTAGTTCTGGACCGGGGTAATGGAATCATCTTTCATATTGGTTCCTATGTATCCTTTTGGATTAGCCTTTTTATTTCGTTTTTTAGGTGGCAAAGGTTGTTGGTATAATGGGTATTGACTTTGTGAAATCTGCAATATGCACCTCATTTATTGGGTTGTGCCTTCTTCCTTTTGTTAGGTGTATTATAAGCTAACTCAGTTCTGGTTACTTCATAAATCTGGCTTAGTGCATGAGTGAGTGGGGTTTGACTATGAAGTTAAATTCCCTTGGTCTCTTCTTCGGAGGTTTGTTATATGCTTTTGCCCCCACTTTCTTTCCTCAACAGTTTGAACTGTCCTCTCAACCGGAGTGCTTCTTGAAACTTTAGCCTCCTCGGTACATTTGTTACTACTAGCCCGTTCATAAAAGGCTGCTATTTTTATCCCAGTCAGTATTTCTTCTTATTCCAAAATGTTCTACCATCAAAAGTGCTTCTTCGCTCGTATCCCCAATTCTTATTGCTTCTTCTTTGAAATGCTTAATGAAGCTTCACAAGCTTTCATTCTCTCATTGGTTTACTAAGGACAAAGTATAAGGATTTGGTGAGCTTCCGCGATCGGTGTGAAACTCTATATGAAAATCTGTTGATAACTGTTCCTAGGAATTGATTCTTCCTAAGGTGTATCTTATGAACCTAGGAATAGTTTGCAACGTGCTAGCCTTTCGACCTTTAAGATGTCTATATAGTACTCAAAAGTGCATAAGTAATCAATCGGATTCATTAACCTATCATACTTTTCAATGGTTGAAGCACGAATGTTGTCTTGGAAATCTGCTTGAAAATGGCTTTGCTAAATGGAGATGAGAACTTCTCCTTTCCATCTCCTTTATTGCCTTGTTTACACATTCTTGCCAAATATTCTACATGAGCCTTTAGTTCTTTTACCTCCTCGTCCTTCTCACTAATGTGTGACAGGGCATCTCTATAGACTAAACTGGCTTCATTCTCCTATATAGTCTGGTTCTTGTTTATATCTAGTAATTGTGGATTGATATTTATAGGTTTCCTTTAATATATGGGTTTATTGGTGTTTTGCCTTTTGTTTTTGTTCCCAAGCAGTACTCCGACACCACCATTCTCATTGATGAGTGTGTCACATCCTTCTTCTACATGCACTTTCTGTGCATTAGGAGAAGTTTGGCGATGGGCCGTGGAGCTATGGGAGTTCAAGATTTATCTTTATTTTGAGCTATCAACTTCTTGATACTAGTCATCCTTTCATTGATCCGGGCAATAAAAGTGTTGAGTGTGCCAAGGATGGCAAGGGTTTGTTCTGTTTTGCAACTAAATGCTCATTTTCTTATGGTGGGGGAGTGGAAGAATTTCCTGGCTGCATTGTTCAGGATTCGTTGGTGAATTTTGAGGAATGGATTAGGTTATGATTTCGATCAAGTTTTGCTAGGTAGGGGCCTTCCTTCTAGAACCAAAATGTTAGTGAGATTTTTCTCCTCACAATACCCAATTGATTATAGAGTAATTATGGGACTAACCACTTCCATAATTATGAATCCGCAAATTTAAGTGGTATTAGATTTGCCTTAAGGTAGTAATTATGTCACAGTTTGCTCAGAACAATTATGAAGAAACACTTCAACTGTTTGTTAAAATGCCCAAGTTAGTTTAGATACTAGATATAGCAAAGTAAAAACTATATAGAATTTACTAAAAGGAAAAAGTGATAAGTGTAGTAAAGTATAGGACACAAAAACTTACATGGTTTAGATTTTAGAGAATCCTACATCCACGGATCAAATTCTTTACTCTTTCCTCTCCCTTGTACACAAATTTCAATGGAAAAAAAGGGTACAAGAATATAATGTAATTTTTTGGATAATCGATCAAAAGTTCCTTTCTCTGCTATAGTATGTTATCCCGCCTTTTAGTCCAGGCCGGGATATCAACAAATTAGCTGGAAAGGATGGATGTCGGGATCAGAGATCGATTGAAAACAAGACTATGATCGATGTCGTCAAAATTTGACCGGGCTCCAATCAAGACGGGATCGATTGGAAATGATGATCAAGGCTGGGAGAGGATATATTTCAAATTTTAGGTCAAGCGGAGTTCGTATGCTCAAGATGTGATCGATGAAATTCAAGAAACCAACTGTTTGTATCCATCATTCCTCTACTGTTCGTATCCATCAATCATCTACTGTTCATATCCATCAAGCCTCTATTGTTTGTATCCATTAATCCTCTACTGTTTGTATCCATCAATCCTCTACTGTTCGTATTTATCATTCCTCTACTGTTCGTATCCATCAATCCTCTACTGTTCGTATCCGCTAAGCCTTCATTATTTGTATCCTTCAAGCCTCAACTATTCGTATCCATCAATCCTCTACTATTTGTATCCATCAAGCCTCCACTGTTCGTATCCATCAATGCCATAGTGATCGATATGAACAGTGCAATAGAGATTGATACGAACAGTGCAATAGCGATCGATACGAACAGTGCAATAGCGATCGATGCGAACAGTGTAATAGATATCGATGCAAACAGTTTCAATAGGGATCGCTACGAATAGTGCAATGGCGATCGATACGAAGGAGGCAGCCTTCGAAAAACATGAACTTGCATCGATCATAACTCATAATCTACAAGGTAAAATGGTATGAAATTTTCATAGAAGCTTACGTACAACCTAAAGAATGTTCATTCTTGATTTCGACTCGACTGGTTCAAATCTTGATTGATACAAATCTTATTCGTATCGATCATGGATCGAGTCAAAATCACATGGGAATGATTGCGTGGGTCCACACATGTGCCAAAAGAGGTCTCCCGAGATCTGAGTGAGATATTTGCAGCCTACGCCTATAAATAGCATCCTAGAGCCTACAGAAAAGGGACTTTTGATCCTTTGACATCCAGACTCTGCCGGATTCATCATTGTACTCAAATTTTGCTGTTTTAATCACTTGTAACTCGTTGTAATCAGTAAGCATACATTAATAAAATCATCAAATCCAAAGTGGACATAGGCCGGATTACCGAACCACTATAACTCTGTGTTCTTTACTACTTTCTTCTTAATTTTCTAAGTGTTCTTCATTTTTTATTCTCTACATACTTGCTATCTGTAATCTATGATCATGAACTGGTGCTTTCATCTACAATTGGGTGTTTGTGACCAATTTTAGCATGAACATTTTGGTACTTTCACGAAGAAGGCTAGCATTCAGGGATTCTACGGCTTGTACCTTGGATTTGAAGACTTAAAGACTTGGATCTGGAAAGCCTTGGTTAGGAAATCAGCTAGAAGACAAAGGACTGAAAGAAGCCAGCATGAAGGAAGTCAAGAGGCTTCCTCAGGAGCGAATAAAGCCTCAGTCTTCATCACCAGGGACAAGATGGAGATGATGATGGAAGATATGCAGGAGGGAATGCTAAAAAGACAAGAAGAGATGATGCAGAACCTACTCCAACGGGCTGGACGAGCTGGAGTGTAGAATCAAGTTAACGCTACTGCATGAGATGTTGGAGATAGAGATCAGGAGCATGGAGCAATCAGAACCCAGAACAGAGCGGGACCATCAGGAGCAGCCCCAAAGCGAGGGGGCACTCCCCAGGAGCATGTTGATCCAACCTCAGGTAGCATACCAGGCAGAGCTGTTCAATATGGCATTGGTAGAGGAATGGACACTTATCTAGGAGAGTAGATTCCAAGATTCCCTCGTGAACTCAGGGGGCAGATAGGAGGCAACAGACAAGGGCTACAGCTTGACGACAGTGATAGATTGGTGGAAATGGTCAGACAAGCTATGATAGGCGGACTAGTGAATAGAGATCTGGAAGATGTTAATAGGAGTCCCTTCGCTCCTATGACCAAATAAGGTAGGAATCCACCAGAATTCAAGCTACCAACATTAGAGATGTACGATGGAAGGACAGATCTTGGTGTTCATTTGACGAGGTACATGCGGCATATGGAAGTACTAGGGGCATCTGAGGAGGTCATGGCGCGATGCTTCCCTTAGTATTTGACAGATATAGCGGTGTTATGGTTCAGACAGCTAGAAAATGGCTTTATTGGTACATGGACGAAGTTGATTGAAAGGTTTATGAGACAGTTTCTGGTCCACATAGCCAGACCCAAAAATGTAATAACTTTAACATTAATGAAACAATGGAAAGGAGAATCACTTAGAGATTTCTTGACCAGATTCAATGCGGCAATGGCTTCGGTGGATCGAGCTGATCCGCTAATGTTTTGATGGCAGCGGTTTCAGGAATTGCAGACAATTCAGTTTTCTAGATATCATTGGAACGGGACCCACTGAGGGATCTTGGGGAGTTCTATCATGAGGCGGGAAGATTTCTAAGGTAGGAAGATGCGTAGGATGAAAGAGAAGGGAGAGAAGCTGAAGCTTATGTGGTAAGGGATGGAGGTCCACCCAGAGAAGACCCAAACAAAGACGATAAAGGCAAAAGGAAAATGAATGACAACGGTAGCACTTCAAAGAGACCACGGATGGAGTCAAAGTTTTCCTCTTACACTGATTTAACCGAGACTCTGGAAAGGATTTACTTGGATACTCGAGGGTACCTCCAGTATCAAAGGCCACTAAGAAGGGAACCTTCTATTTACGAACGGGCTTCGGGAAGACACTGCCTATTCCATGAGCTAGATAGGCACAACACAAACGATTGCAGGCATTTGAAGAACAACGTTGAGGAGCATGTAAGGAATAGTCATCTACAACAATATGTAAGGAGCCGAACTATGGCAGTGGAACAGGAGCGGCCACCGCCCACCTTGAACGAAGATGACATTGGATCTAGGCGGCGACGACTTGTTATCAACTAAATAAATTTATGGCTTTGAATAAGTAATAGAGCTCGGAGTAATATGGCTAAGTCATTATAGGATTGGGGACGGTCCCTAGGCTTGCTCTGAGGCGATGATAAACCGTGTTGCTCGAGCCTATGAAATCCTGTTTTTCTTTTTTCCGAAAAATTTGGTTTCTTTGGATGTACAGACATTTATTTGATTTTCCGTGGCTGCAAAAACTCTTATTTTGGATGATTGGATTTGGATCAATGTAATATGTTATACAGGTCTTGCGATTATGATCCCGATCGGAGAGACGGGGTAGTAATCGCAAAATATGAGTCCCTTCATCGGAGATCGATGGAATGAACTCAAACACAATATCAAAGTCCTTGGTCGGGGAGCCGAGGCCGGAGAATATCAAAGTCCTTGGCCAGAGAGCCGAGGCTGGTGAATATCAAAGTCCTTGACCGGAGAGCCGAGGCTAGAGAATATCGAAGTCCTTGGCCAGAGAGCCGAGGCCGGAGAATATCGAAGTCCTTGGCCAAAGAGCCAAGGCCTGAGAATATAAAAGTCCTTAGCTGGAGAGCAGAGGCCGGAGAATACAAAAGTCCTTGGCCGGAGAGCCAAGGCCAGTGAACATAAAAAGTTCTTAGCCAGAGAGCATAGAAGCCCTTGACCAGAGAGTCGGGGTCAGAGCAGGATAATGCAACCCGATGAGGTCTATGGATTTAAAGTCAAACCCAAAGAGGTCGTGGATTCAAATTTCAGCTTGGGATGAATGGACCTGAAGAGGTCCTGGATTTGGCAAAGGACTCAGAGCGGTCCCGAATTTGGATGTCAACCCAGAAATGTTATGGATTTGGCTATTGGATATAGATAGATCAAAGATCAGTTGATGGACTCGGATAGCTATGGAATTGGCTAGAGATTTGGTTAATAGATTCGGAATCGAACATCGACTCGGAGCAGTCGCAGATTTGGATCAGGATATGGCTGTGGCACTCAGATAGGATGGCTCGTTAATGGATTGGACTAAGAATCGGATGATATGGCTATGGATGAAATATGCAATTCAGATGTCGGATTCGACGCTTTTCAAAACACACCTTCTTACCACAAGGCATGTTTTGGAGGGAAAATGTTATCTCGCCTTTTGGTCAAGGCCGGCATATCAACAAATTAGTTGGAAACGATGGATGTCGGGATCGGAGATCGATTGAAAACAAGGCTATGATCGACGTCGTCAAAATTTGGCCGGGATCCAATCAAGACGGAATCGATTAGGAATGATGATCAAGGTCGGAAGAGGCTACATTTCAAATTTCAGGTCAATCAGAGTTTGTATGCTTAAGATATGATCGATGCAATTCAAGAAACCAACTGTTCGTATCCATCATTCCTCTACTGTTCGTATCCATCAATCCTCTATTGTTCGTATCCATCAAGCCTCTACTATCCGTACCCATCAATCCTCTGCTGTTCGTATCCATCATGCTTCTGTTGTTCGTATCCATCAATCCTCCACTGCTCGTATCTATTAAACCTCCACTATTCGTATCCATCAATCCTCTATTGTTCGTATCCATCAAGCCTCAACCGTTCGTATCCATCAATCCTCTACTGTTCGTATCCATCAAGCCTCCACTGTTTGTATCCATCAACGCAATAGTGATCGATACGAATAGTGCAATTGAGATCGATATAAACAGTGCAATAGCGATGGTACGAACAGTGCAATAGCGATCGATGTGAACAGTGCAATGGCGATTGATACGAGTAGTGCAATGGCGATCGATACGAAGGAGACAGCCTTCAAAGAACACGAACTTGCATTGATCATAACTCACAATCTACAAGGCCAAATTCTATGAAATTTTCATAGGAGCTTACGTACAACCTAAAGAATGTTTATACTTGATTTCGACTCGATTGGGTCAAATCTTGATCGATAAGAATCTTGTTCGTATCGATTATGGATCGAGTCAAAATCATATGGGATCGATGGCATGAGCCCACACATGTGCCAAAAGAGGTCTTCCGAGGTTTGAGCGAGATATTTGCAGCCTACGCCTATAAATAGCATCCTAGAGCCTACAGAAAAGGGACTTTTGGTTCTTCGATGGCCAGACTCTGCCGGATTCATCATTGTACTCGAATTTTGCTGTTGTAATCAGTTGTAACTCAGTGTACTCAGCAAGCATACATCAATAAAATTATCAATTCAAAGTGGACGTAGGCCGGATTGCCGAACCACTATAAACCCTGTGTTCTTTACTGCTTTCTTCTTAATTTTCTGAGTGTTCTTCATTTTTTATTCTCTACATACTTGTTATCTGTGATCGTGAACTGGTGCTTTCATCGGCAATTGGGTGTTTGAGACCAATTTTGACGCGAACACAGTACTTTTCCATTTAGTATAAAATTCCCACGGATTAGTAATGTCACTCTTCAACATTCTCCCCAGCATTTCATGTTGCTACATGGCTTCCATCTATTGGTTGTTGTAACATGCACAGATTCTTGACATGGTCATGGATAGGAAATTTTGTTTTTGGCGGGGAGATTTAATTTAAATTTAGGCGGGATGATTTGAGTTTGAAATGTCATGTCTAGTGTTAACCCGCCTTTTATCAAGGCCATGAACAGGCGGATTCAACCTAAACAACTTCACGACTATCGAGGCTGAAATATGATGGATTTGGTTTAGAGGGATGAATTTCACCTGGATGTGCCGCTTGGCATTGGGGTGAGGTTATGCCGCTCTGCATTGGGGTGAGGATATGCCGCTCGACATTAAGGTGAGGTTATGTCCCTCGGCATTGTGGTGAGACTATGCCGCTTGGCATTGTAGCAAGGTTGGGGTCGCTTGGTATTGGTGAGATGGCTCGGCATTGGTGAGGTCAGTGTCGCTCGGCATTGGTGTGACGCTTTGGCATTGGTGAGGTTAGGGTCGTTCGGCATTGGTGAGGTCAGGGTCGCTCGGCATTGGTGAGACGGCTCAGCATTAGTGAGGTCAGGGTCGCTCGGCATTGGTGAGACGGCTCAGCATTGTGGTGAGACCGTTGTGGCTCGGCATTATGGAGGTATGTAGCTCGATGGAAGGTCGTTCAGCCTTGGAGGTATGTGGCTCGGTGGAAGGCCTTGATGGGCCTATACCATTCAGAAAGCCTAACAACTCAGAATTTGCCTATAAATACAACATGAGGGGGTTCAGAAAGGGGATCTTCCTTCGGCTCTCTGGTGTTTTTTATATTTTCATATTTTTTAAGGCTAGGACTACTCTGCAGTGTTGTAACTGTAGTCGATTATTACAACAATAAAAATAAAACTTCTTGAGTGGACGTAGGCCGGAGTTAGCCGAACCACCATAAAATATGTTATTCTCTACTGCTTTCATTATAATTTTGATTGTTCTTCATATTATTACTCTCTATATATATTCTATCTGTGAGCTGTAACTTTGATTTGGGGCTTTCATATGGATTTGGGTGTTAGTGGCCAATTTTGGCGCTAACATTTTGGTGCTTTCATTGAGAAAGCTAGCAATCAGGGATTTCAGAGCTTAGATTTTGGATTCAGAAGCTTGGGAACTTGGATCGTAGGAAACAATGATTAGGCCATCAGCAAGGAAACACGTGACAGAAAGGAGCAATCAGGAGGGAAGTCAAGAGGCTTCCTTTGGAGCCGGAGCAGGTCAAGCATCCATCTACATCACCAGAGACGAGATGGAAGCAATATTGAAAAGATAAGAGGAGATGATGCAGCTCTTCTTAGACAATTTGCACAAGCAGGAAATGCAGGAGCTCAGATTCATAGAGCTGGATCAGAAGCGCTCAACCAGCAAGCGAAGGGAATGGCTTAGCAGGGGCAGCCCCAAATCAGAAGACGGCTATCAACCTGGATGGATCTAGACTTAGGGACATACCACCAGAAAATGCTGGACCAATCCATGGAGGGATACCAAATGACGTCGTGCAACCCGATACCAACAGGAGTGCAGGAGTACGTGACAAGGAGTATGTGCCAGGATTCCCTCCTGAACTCGGGGGACAGATCAAAGGAAGCAGACAAGGATTACAGCTTGGCGACAACGACGGATTAGCGGAGATGGTTAGACGAGCTATGAGAGGTGGGATGGTAAATAAAGACTTGGAGAATATGAAAGTCCTTAGCCAGAGAGCCAAGGCCAGAGAATATGAAAGTCCTTGGCCAAAGACCCGAGGCCAGTGAATATCAAAGTCCCTGGTCGGAGAGCCGAGGCCGGAGAATATGAAAGTCCTTGGTCGTAGAGCCGAGGCAGAAGAATATGAAAGTCCTTGGCCGGAGAGACGAGGCCGGTGAATATCAAAGTCCTTGGCCGGAGAGCCGAGACTGAAGAATATGAAAATCCTTGGCTGGAGAGCCGAGACCGGTGAATATCAAAATCCTTGGCCAGAGAGCCGAGGCCTGAGAATATAAAAGTCCTTGGCCGAAGAGCCAATGTCGGTGAATATTAAAGTCCTTCGCTGGAGAGCCAAGGCCGGAGAATATGAAAGTCCTTGGCCGAAGAGCCGAGACCGGTGAATATCAAAGTCCTTGGCCGGAGAGCCGAGGCCGAAGAATACGAAAGTCCTTGGCCGAAGAGTCGAGGTCGGTAAATATCAAAGTCCTTGGCCGGAGAGACGACGCTGAAGAATATGAAAATCCTTGGCCGGAGAGCCAAGGCTGTGAATATCAAAGTCCTTGGCCAGAGAGCAGAGACCGGAGAATATGAAAGTCCTTGGCCGAAGAGCGGAGGCCGGAGAACATGGAAGCCCTTGGCCGGAGAGCCGAGGACGGTGAATATCAAAGTCCTTGGCTGTAGAGCCGAGGTCGGAGAATATGAAAGTCCTTGGTCGGAGAGCCGAGACCGGTGAATATCAAAGTCCTTGACCGAAGAGCCAAGGCCGAAGGATATGATAATCCTTGGCCGGAGAGCAGAGGCCGGTGAATATAGAAGTCCTTGGCCGGAAGACCGAGGCCGGAGAACTTACAAGCCCTTGACCGAAGAGCTGAGGCTGGAACATGGTAACGCAACCTGATGAGGTCTACGGATTCAAGGTTGAACCTGGAGAGGTCATGAATTTAATAATATGGTCATGAATGGGATATGGACTTCGGATATCGGATTTAAGGCTATTCAAAACACGCCTTCCAATAGCAAGGCATGTATTGGGGGGCAAATGTTAACCCGCCTAAGGCCATGAACATGCGGATTCAACCTAAACAACTTCACGACTATCGAGGCTAAAATATGATGGATTCGGGTTAGAGGGATGAATTTCACCTAGATGTGCCGCTCGGCATTGAGGTAAGGTTATGCCGCTCAGCATTGTGGTGAGGATATGCCGCTCGGCATTGTGGTGAGGCTATGCCGCTCGGCATTGTGGTGAGGCTATATCGCTCGGCATTGCGGCAAGGTTGGGGTCGCTCGACATTGGTGAGAAGGCTCGGCATTGGTGAGGTCAGGGTCGCTCGACATTGGTGAGGTCAGGGTCACTCGGCATTGGTGTGACAGCTCGGCATTGGTGAGGTCAGGGTCGTTCGACAATGGTGAGTTCAGGGTCGCTTGGCATTGGTGAGACGGCTCGGCATTGGTGAGGTCAGGGTCGCTCGGCTTTGGTGAGGTCAGGGTCGCTCAGCATTGTGGTGAGGCCGGTGTGGCTTGGCATTGTGGTGAGGCCAGTGTGGCTCGGCATTGTGGTGAGGCCGGTGTGGCTCGGCATTGTGGAGGTATATGACTCGGTGGAAGGTCTTTAGCCTTGGAGGTATGTGGCTCGGTGGAAGGCCTTGATAGGCCTATACCATTTAGAAAGCCCAATAACTCAATATTTGCCTATAAATACAACATGAGGGGGTTCAGAAAGGGGATCTTCCTTTGGCTCTCTGGTTTTTTTAAGGCTAGGACTACTCTACAGTGTTGTAACTGTAATCGATTATTACAGCAATAAAAAGAAAACTTCTGGAGTGGAGTAGGCCGGAGTTAGCCGAACCACTATAAAATCTATTGTTCTCTACTGCTTTCATTTTAATTTTGACTGTTCTTCATATTATTACTCTCTACATATATTCTATCTGTGAGCTGTAACTTTGATTTGGTGCTTTCATCTGAGTTTGGGTGTTAGTGAGCAATTTTGGCGCTCACGTCTAGAATTGATGAATCAATTGGTTTGCAGTTTCTTTGGTACCGCACGCAGCCCAAAGGGGTCACTACCATGCTTCATACTTGAATTATTTAGCCGTTGCTCTGTTAAGACATAACGATGTAGTTAAAGGTTGTTATGATAATCCAATATCACTTTGAGAAACCGTCTATAACACCTCAGCTCTATACTTGTACTACCAAAGAGAATTACTAGGTAATTTTGTTTATTAATATGGAGAATGAGACTTGTTAGAAGTGGCCACATACGAATATTCCCTTGGGATAAGACTGGTATGTATCTCACCCCAAAATATACCAACAATATACATATCCAATATTGGCACAAATAAACAAACATGTGGGCTTACCAGGACAGAACGATATACGAGATATACAAATGAACATAGTAACAGATCGCATCAAAAAAATACAATACAAATTGATACCAACTGTGACGTTTATCTCGCTAGGATAATATATACCAAATCAAGTTCACAATACACAACTATTGGCCATCTCATCAAAATAATCAGATGGAGACACCCTAATAGAACATATACACAGTCATCATCTCAAAATATGATATAATAAATGTATATTGTCTCCTCTAAAGCCTAATCATTCAAAATAGCTAATCTTCCTATACTTTGGAAGTCTCGGACTGACTCGAGTATGATATAAATAATAAACGAATTAAATTATATCTAAATCCAAGGCAAGAACATGATAAATAACATGGTAATAAAAGCCAAAGTATGAATACGGCACAAATTAACATCCGCCAAAGCATCATAATAATATGTCATGCCTCACATCGCAATAATCACCTATGTAATACATATATGTAAGTATGAATGATGACATCTATAAATCTGGCGATAACTATCGAAAATGTCAAAATCTCAAAATACCATGGATAAGCACTCGACGTATCCACAAATACCACAATAAAGGAATGAATCATAATCAAAATAAATTCAAGGGTCAACAACCAGAATATCCATCTTTACTTGCAGTCCACATGGAAGTGTAGACTTCTGACCATCAAGCCCTAAAATAGAAACCAAGAAAGGCTTAATCCCAAATAAATAATCAAAACATCAAATCTCGACTTACAGCCTTAATGGGAGTATAACTTCCAACTATAAAACCATAGAAGACAAATCATAAAATGTGGAATCAATCCAAATAGAACAAAATCTATACAAGATATAGGAATCAATATCCAGAAATTCTATCTCGACTTTCAGTCTCGATGGAAATAAATACTTCCGACTGTTAGTCCTTAGAGATAGGAAGAAATAAAAATCTCAATCAAAGCGCAACTCGCATAAAATACCAGAAGCAATATCCAAATAATTACCTTGAACCACAGCCCTAATAGAAGAGAAAACTTTCGACTGTTAGGGCCTTGGAGATATCAAGAAATATAATCTCAAACCAGCATCAAAGCCAATCAAAACTTAACGTAAAAAAAGCATCTATCTCGACCTACAATCCTCGAAGAGGCGAAGATATTAACTGAATATCCCTAGGAGATAAAAACAACAAACCGGACAAAATGGAGAACTCTTAGACATAGGGTCTTATGAGAGAATGATAAGCAAGCCACAGTAAGTCTCTAACGTCATAGATAGACAACATGCAGCTTTCTCAGGTTAGATTATCTCAAATGGCAGACGAACACGCAGCCAGTCTCTAATATCATATGATTATCGTCTCTAATGAGGTGATAATATCAAATATCTCATATATAATGGATCTACTTAAGCCATCCAGATGAGAGAAGGTAGATTGACGTACCGTAGCACTGCCCCAAAAAATGCTAACGACCATGGCCCATTTCCTAGAGTCCCTAAATTATTTCGAGAATTGTGATACTCATATCCAACTATCGGACTACGTCTTGCATTGGCCACGATTACTTCTTTACCTTGGTAACAGACTGTTGGTCTTTAAGTGACATTGGGGCAACAGCTCTAATAAGAGAAATAAGTCTTAGCCTACAACTCAACATGGCAATATCATGAATCTGGGCACGACACCGCAATCAGGATCTCTAGGATGAATAATTAGCCTATTTGTTGGGCCTAATTCACGCACTCTCCATTGTGGCGTAAACTCTTATGATGTAGATTACCAATAAATACTCTCGATTTGATAAGTCCTAATGAGGGTAGTAACTAATACTCTTGAATTTATGAGTCCTCATGAGAGTGACAAACAAATACTCGACTCTAGGAGTCCTGATGAGTATGACAACAACTGCTCTCGACTATACGACTCCTGATGAGAGCATACCAACATAACAAATCCTCGACAACCAGCCCAAAAAGTTGAAAATGATACTTGATTAGATATTCCTTAGAGGATACAACGAATTCTCTCAATGAGATGAGTCATAATGAGAGTAATAATAAGTACCCTTAACTCCATACATCCTGATGAAAGCGTCGCAACATACTAATTCATCGACTACTAGCCCTAAGAGTAAGTAATAATATAACGCAGCTAGTCAGTCTTAATAGGATAAATCTGTAAAGCCCAACATATCTTCAACTTGTAACCCTTGAAGAGTAATATAACTCTCGACTACCAAACTCTAAGGAGTCACCTCAAATTCCTTGTCAATCTCTAGAATATAAGTAATGCTTATTCACTAACAGTAATCAGATAAGTATTACTTAAGTGTCCAATACCTCTAAGTATTACTCGAACATTTACTAGCTTGTAAACTACACTCACCAAATGAAAAATATTCCATAATTTGAGTTAATAGAATAACCAAAAAAAATACTATTAAGCATCCCATACCGCATAGTGCTACTAATCCATTTATTCGATCTCCTCATTATATAGAATAGAAATGAAACACAAATCGAATATTCTTTATCGTATAAAATTTCACATAATATCCAATAAATCAATTTTTAGCCACTATACATACATATATATATATATATATATATATATATATATATACATATACATACATGAAAGGGATTTATATTTTTAATGCTTTTAAAACCATTCAATTTTTTTTTTCACAATTGGTTTATCTTCAAAATAGGTTTATATACTCAAAATCCTATTTTGAAAATATATTTAAATCCCTTTTTATTAAAAATTCAATTTACAAAGGAATCCCCCTTTTGAAATATTATTAAAAATCTTTATTTATAGTTATGAAAATTCCATACATTCAGTTACTCTTGAAAATCTCTATTTTCATTTGTAAAACGGTATTTATTTCCAAAATAATTTTCAACAAATCATTTTATTTCTCAACGGTTTTTATTTATCTATAAATATACATCAAATAAATTTTAAAACACCACAAACAATTTTCGTCGTAGCTTCCTAAAATATTTTATAAACATGAAAGTCAATAAATCGTCCAAAATATAAATCATGGAGTAAAATTCTCCAAAATCAATATCCAATCATCAATATAATTTTATCGTTTGGACCGAATCGAATTACATCAAATTTCAGCCATCCATAAAATGTACACACTTATATAGAAATATACACATCAAAATTTAGACAGACAATATTTCCTTTGCATTTTGGACAATTCAACATACAAAAAAAATCTCACAATCTAATCTGAAAGTCTTATCTAATATCTCAAAAAAACATTTCAACCAAACAACTCAATCTATATTCACAGTCAACTCAACCAAGTAATGCAATCTAATTAGGATAGATATGTATATAACACGCAAAGGAAAAGGATATAGATGTGAATATAAAACTCACCAAAATTCTAAACGAAGATTTACTGCCTCCTTGCAGCCTTTCACTCCACTCTCCTCTCTTATTTCACTGCCTCCGACATGGCCACTGCCTACACAATTGTCACCTTTAAGCTACCAACCGCTGCATTGCCATCCCCTACCAGCAACCGCATCACTGTCATATACTATAACCAACCACTCGCTTGGAGCCAATCAAATGCCATGTCTACACGAAAGCAAACCTTTTCCAATCATGACCTAACATACACTAAAGCTCCTCCAAGTCGAGTAGCCCCTAAACGAGCACCACCCCAGCTGGCCACCATCTCCAAGCGTCTCCTTTAGCCACTTCAAATCCTTCCCATGCGTGTGTTCTTGTTTTTATTCTTTCTCTTTCTTTTTTTTGATCGATGAATTAATTTAGGGTACTAGGACTGAAGTGTGGATGGTTGGGTACAGGTTTTATTTTTGTAAATGGAAGTGGGCTTGGGATAGTTTGAATCAAATTAAAGGAAATGGGAAAAAAAGAAGAGAATGGACCCTATTTTGTCCTTCGTCTTGAAGTTCTAGTTCAATTTAGTTAAAGCTGATTTACACTTCATTCTATGAAATATTTATATCGACGGTTGCATAATTCTATTCAATATTCACAACTTTTTATTTTTATTTATTGGTCATTGTATTATAATACAATAAAATTAATTTTCCAACTATTTCGATTACATAAAAAATTGATAATTTAGAAATATTTTATATCCAATTAAAACAATTTATTCAATTTCAATAAATTATTCAAAAAGAATTTATTGGTTTGATTCAATTTATTTAAACAAAAATCTTTTATTAATAGCATCAATTAAATAAATACTTACTTCCAAAATAATAATTATCAAATATTGAATTTGAATAATTTTATTTTAATGAATTCATTTATTTTTACATCATAGAAAGCATGATTGTTACAGACTTACCCCTTTAAGAAAATTGTGTCCTCCCAATTTGTTATAGAAACGTCATTCACAACTCAAATCCTGAACTTTCTTCGTATTTACAAACTTCTAACAATTTACACAATCCTCTATGTGGCTCCTTCTCCAACCAATCTTATCCTATATTACAACATAAATAGACTTATACAAGACAACTTTCTATTTTCACATACATAAGTTTTTTATGAAATTTTTTCTAAGTGCCAGATTTTTTTGAAAATTTCAGTAGACTCTTCTTTGTACGGAAACTGTTCTAAAAGATCAAAACACAATATATAACATAAATATGCATCCCAATCATGGGGCGTCTCGAAACACAGGGAAACAACACAATATCACATAATGTAGCGATATACCCTAAAAAAGTGCCTTTTCTTTGGCGTTTAAACAAGCTAATTTACTTTTATGCAAGAAAAAGCAAGCCAATGTCGCCGACTATTAATCCAAACAAGCTGCTTGAGTACTTATATCAACTCAACTTTAACCATTAGTTGCATACAAAGAAGTGTAGTAAGTATGCATTCATGTAATGTAAACAAATATAATATTCATATTTAGGCCATTTCCGACAAAGATTACAACGATCAAAACACCGAACTAACTAATGGTTTCAAAAAGAGAATTGTTGTATAGTATGTTAGCTTTCCGATACAACTTTCGCATTACAAAATTGTCAATTACAAATTTATGATATGGGATTTTTTCCAAGAGTAGAAAATTCTAGAATGGCAATTTAAGCAAAAGTATGCTTAACAAATGTGCATTTTTAGCCTAATAAACCTAAAATTTTATGAAATATTTAAAATAAAAGTTGTTGCTTATATTCTTAGATTTCCGAAAAATGCAAGATAGTTGAAATTGGATAAATTATTCAAAGTTATGGTCAATTGAATTTCAGCGATGTTACGCATAATTCTCAAGTTTAAGGCAACAATATACATTGTTTGTAATTCACATTTAAATTATATCTAACTTCAAAATTTCACATTGCATTTCAAATGAAAATTGTTAGCTAATAATATAGCTTTCTAATAAAATTAGATTCGTCGAAAATGGATTTACGGTTTAAGATTCATGATTGAAACAAATCATAAAATCAACACAAAATTTCTATGATTTTAAAAGTATATCATCCATTAAAGAAACTTTTTATCAAACTAATTTTCCAACTTGAACTTTTTTTTATAGAAACCTCAACATTGAAAATTCATTCAATTTTTATCCCCAAACTTTTTTTATTGAGAAACAATGCGTTTTCTTTTCCTGTTAATATTTCATTTCTTTCACAGTTTCATTATAAACCTATTTCCAAAAACAAAACAATATTATTCTCCTGGTAAAAAAATTATTTTAAATAAATTTCCCAAAAATCCTAAATCTATTATATAGAATTTCCTCAAAACTTTATATCCTAAAATTTTGAATTTATATCATTTATTATTATTATTATTATTATTATTATTATTATTATTATTATTATTATTATTATTATTTTGCACAATCTCCTTTACGAAAACTAAAAGTTGCAAAATTTTGAATTCTCTTTAGCAATTTAAACTTATAAAGTTGAAACAATTTTTTTTTATTTCATATACTTATCCTATTTCTTAAAGAAATAAATATATTATTTTACAATGAATTTTATTTCACTAAAAAAATCCCTCTGTATACAAAACTTATCCACTAATTTATGTGTAATTTTTTCAAAAATGTTTTAAAATCATAACATCTTTTCACAAACTCATTATTATGTTCATTCTCCAAAATTTCAATTTATTTTGAATTAATATTCAACTTATCTTAAATAATTACTTGCTTCCCAAAATATTATTTATAACACTTCTTTTCAAGATAATAATTCTTTTTAAATCATTGCTTCGGGATGCCTCGTCCTAGTGTTTATGAATCCCTATCGAATACGTGTGCACCTGCATCGACTAGAATTCTTGAAACACTCGACGGACAAATTAATATCAAAATATACTAATAAAATATTTTCAGTCGCCTTATAAAATCAAACACATATTTTATCCATCATTTCCTTGCTTGTAAGAAAATATTTATTTTTGAAATTCATATGTACATCCAATGCATCAACCATTAACAACAATTAAAATCATCACACGACATCTATAAAATCAAAGAAGCATTATACAAAAATAAACTCAATGTTAAACAAGCAAACAAAATGCCTTCAACAGAAAGCTACCAATCATTTTTCATTGCACAACTCTGATCACTACTGGATCCTCTACTCAACTCGTCTTATCACTATCTAGAATTATGAAGTATTTATAATGCGAGATTTGGATTACAGATTTTTACACCTTCCCTAGCCGATCTATTTCATTCACATTTAAGTCACACAGAGATTTACTCACCATCACCATTGCTGATACTCGTCAGGTTAACCACTCCTTTCTTCAATACCTCATGCTACAATTCTTGTTTCTATAGATGACGATAGGGCAGGTCTAAGGTCTAAACCCAGTAGACCCGCCACTGTATTGACCCGCCAAGATCCGCAACATTGAATCATCGAGGCGGTTGACCCGTTCTTAAGAGCTTTGGGTCTAGGGTCAGGTCAGGGCTTAGCTGAACCATCCCAACCAGACCCACACTATTAAGATCCCATAAAATTTCTTTATTACTAAAATGATGATTTGCTAATCCTTTTATACATATGCAGTAATAACATGTTTATTCTAATGTTCTATTCAATAATTTATATGATTTTACGATATTAAATTGCACCACATAATTATATAATAATGTATGCACGTTTTTCTTGAATCATTATCATACACTCAATTTTATTACCTTACTTATTATCATAAATACATTGATATCTATATTTATTGTATCATTTAGTAACAATCCCTCTTACAAATAATATATATATATATATGCTTTAATGCATAATTTTGAACGAATATGTAAAGCCTTACCGAGGCTTGGGGCGGGGTGGGCCAACCATGATCTGTATGGGTTTCAGTATGGGAAGAAAGTCCTAACCCGCACTGGGTCTACGGGACGGTCTGGGTATGGTTTAATAAACCCAAGGCCGGTCTGGGGCGTAAAATACCCACTCCATTGCCATCCTTAGTCATTTCACTCGAAAAAATGCATAAGAGGTAGAGAAAAGGATTATATATATAATATAAAAAATAATAAGTACGTTCCTAAATGATTACCATAGTAATCATCATATACTCCTACTATCCCATTAATATAGGGTAACTACCATACACCCAACGGGGAACAGGGACTCTAAAGTCACTCTAAGGCCAAGACTCGTGTCACACATATTCTATATTATTTTAAACTTGATTTAATGCCAAAATTCAACGTCCCAACTCTACACCCATAATACAAAAGAGAATTACTGTGTAATATTTTATGGTAATATGAAGACGAGTCTAGTTAGGAGCGACCACATGTGAATATTCTCTTGGACTAACGCCGGAATGTATCTCACCTAAAAGTATACTAATAACATACGTATCTAGTATCGGCACAAAGACATAAACACGTAGTCCTACCAAGGAAAAACACTATACATCATATACAAATGAACACAACTACATATCATTGTAGAAAAATATAATACAAATTGATACCAACTGTGATGTCTAGTTCACTACGATAATATATACCAAATTAAGTTCACAACACACAACTCTTAGCATCTCATCAAAATAAATACAAGGAGACCCCAAAATAGAACATATACATAGCTATCATCTCAAAATATGATATAATAAATGTATATTGTCTCCTTTAAAGCCCAATAATCCAAAATGACTAATGTCCATAAACCTAAAAGGTCTCGAACTGACACGAGTGTTGTATAATACAAAATGGGATAAACTATATGTATATCCAAGGTGATAACATGATAAATAACATGGTAATAAAAGGCAAAGTACGAATACGGCACAAATTAACATCCGCCAAAGAATCATAATAATATATCATGCCTTACATCTCGATAATCACCCATGAAATACATATAGGAAAGTAAGAATGACGGTGCATATAAATCTGGCTATAACTATCGAAATATCAAAATCTCAAAATACCGTGGATTAGCACTCGATGTATCCATAAATACCATAATAAAGGAATGAATCACAAATCAAACTAAATTCAAGGGTCAATAACCAACATATCATTCTTTACTTGCAGTCCTAATGCAATTGTAGGCTTTCGAACGTCAAGCCTTAAAATACAAATCAAGAAAGGAATAATCCTAAATAATAATCAAAGCATCAAATCTTGACTTACAACCCTAATGGAAGCATTCCAACTATGAATCCATATAAGAAGACAAATCATAAAATGTGGAATCAATCCAAATGAAACAAAGTCCATACAAAAAGGAGAACTCTCAACTATAGGCTCTTATGAGAGAATGATAAACAAGCTCACAACAAGTCTCTAAGATCATAGATAGACAACACGCAACTGTCTCGGGTTAGAATATCTCAAATGATAGATTAACACGCAGCTAGTCTCTAATGTCAAATGATTAGCGTCTCTAAAGAGGTGATAATATCAAATATCTCATATATAATGGATCTACCTAAGTCATCCAGACGGAAGACTAACGTACCACATCAGTGCTCCAGGAAATGCTAATGACCGCGGTTCGTTTTCTAGAGTCTCTAAGTCACTTCTAGAATTATGACCCTCTTATTCATCGAATGCCATAAACACGCTATCGGACTGCGTCGAGCATTGGCCATGAATCCTAATTTCCTTGAGCAACAAATTGTTGGTTTTTAAGTGACATCAAGGTAATGGCTTTAATGAGAGAAATAACTCTCAGCCTATAACTTAACATAGTGACATCATGGATCTAGCGTGTCACCCGCAATCAGGACCGTTATGCCTCATAACTAGCTTATCTAGTGGGTCTAATTCACGTGCTCTCCATAGTGGTGTGAACCTTAAGACGTATATTCCCAATAAATACTCTCGAATCTATAAGTCCTAATGAGAGTAGTAACCGATACTCTCAATTTCGGGAGTCCTGATGAGAGTGACAACTGATACTCTAGACACGATGAGTCCTAATGAGAGCCATGACGAATACTCGACTCTAGGAGTCCTGATGAGTATGACAACAACTGATGTCGACTATATGAGTCCTAATGAAAGCGTACCAACATAAACAAATCCTCGACTACTAACTCTGAGAGTGGATAATGATACTCGACTAGTTAGTCCTTAGAGGGTACAACCAAATTCCCTCGACAAGATGAGCCTTAATGAGAGTAATAATAATTACTCTCGACTCCATACACCCTAATGAGAGCATCATCACAACATACTAATTTCACAATTACTAGCCCTAAATGTAAATAATAACATCCTTCGGTTGGTTAGTCCTAACAGGATAAATATGTAAATCCTAGCATATTTCCAACTTGTAGACCTTGGAGATAATATAACTCTGGACTACCAAGCTCTAAGTAGTCACCACTGGATGATATCACAAATTCCTAACCAATCTCCAAAATAGAAGTGACGCCTACTCACTAATAGTAATCAAAGAAGTATTACTTGAGCATTCCATACCACTCAGTATTACTTGAATGTTTATTAAAAGCTAGTAAACTACATACACCAAACAACAAATATTCTATAGTATGAGTCAATAACCAAAAAATATTACCGAGCGTCGCATACCACTCGGTATTATTAATTCGTTTATTCGACCTTATTATACAGAATAGAAACAAAACACAAATCAAATGTTCGTACCAAATCAAATTTCACATAATATTATATAAATCAATTTTGAACCACTATATACACACACACACACTAAAAGGGATTTATATTTTTAATACTCTTAAAACCATTCAAAAATATTTCACAATTGGTTTATCTTCAAAATATATTTATATACTCAAAATCCCCTTTCGAAAATATCTTTTGAACCCCCTTAATTAAACATTCAATTTACAAAGGAATCTCCATTTTGAAAATATTATTAAAAAAAACCCTTCATTTAAACTTAAAAAAATTCCATACGTTCAATACTCGTGGAAATCTATTTTGCATTTTTAAAACAACTTTTATTTTCATAACAATTTCTAATAAATCATTTTATTTCTCAACCACTTTTATTTATTTATAAATATATTTCAAATAAATTTTAAGACACCGTAAGCAATTTTCCATAGCTTTCTAAAATATTTTGGAAATGAGAAAATCAATAAATCGTCTAAAACATAAATCATAGAGCAAAATTCTCAAAAATCAACATCTAATCATCAATATAAATTTTATCATTTAGCCCGAATCGAATTACATCGAATTCCGACCATCCGTAAAATACACACACTCGTATAATAATAAGCTACACATTAAAATGCAGTCGGGCATCATCTCCTTTGCATTTTGGACAATCCAATATAAATAAAATCTTGCAATTTAATCCGAAAATCATATCCAATATCCAAATAAAAAATTTCAACAAAACAACTAAGTCAACATTCACAATTAGTACCACCAAGTAATGCTACTAATTGGAATATATATATATATATATATATCTCACACGCAAAAGAAAAAGATATAGATGTGAGTATAAAAATCACAAAAGTTCCAAGCGAAGTCTTTCTGCCTCCTAGTAGCCTTTCGCTCCACTCTCCTCTTTTATTGCGCTGCCTCCTCCATGGTTGCTACTTGCACAACTGTCGTTTTCAAGCTGCCAACCACCGCATCGCCATCTCCAAGCCCCTGCTAGCAATCGCATCGCTCTCGAAGATTATAACCAACCTCTCACCTAGAGCCGCTCGAACGCCATGTCCACGCGAATGCAAGCCTACTCCAATCGCAACCTGACATGCACGAAAGCTCCTCTAGGTCAAGTCGCCCCCGATCGAGAATCACCCCATCTGACCAACCTCTCCGGGTGTCGCCTTCAGCCACTTCGAATCACCTCATGCGTGCGTTCTTATTCTTCCATTTCTTTCTCTTTCTTTTTTCTTTTTGATCGATCAATTGATTTGGGGAAGTAGGGATAAAGTATTTATGGTTGGGTAGGGTTTGATATTTTTGTAAATGGAAGTAGACTTGGGCTAGTTTGAATTAAATTAAAGGAAAGGGAAAAAAGAAGAGAATGGGCTCTTTTTGGTATTGGGCCTTGAAGTTCTAGTTCAATCTAGTTAAAGCTAGTTTACAATTCATCTACGAAAATCTGAGCAATTCTATATTGACAGCTGCACAATTCTTTTCAATTCACTGCTTATTTATTATTATTTATCACTCATTGTATTATTATAAAATAAATTTAATTTTCCAACTATTTCAATCATATAAAGATTATTTACACTTTTAAAATATTTTATATTCAATTAAACGATTTATTCAATTTCAATAAATTATTCGAAAAGAATTTATTAATTTAATTCAATTTATTTAAACAAAAACCTTTTATTAATAGCCTTCTTTCCTTTCAAAAATAATAATTATAAAATATCAAATTCAATTAATTTTATTTCAATGAATATTTATTTTATGGCGTAGAAAGCATGGTTGTTACAACAGCGTAGATTTTCTTTATTTCGACTGCTATAGTGCAATATGTCTTCAGGGATGTGGGTGCAATTCAGTTTATGTATGTAGCACGTTTTCTCTATTTTGACTCGTATTTGAGTATTTGGTTCGACCTTCGCGCTATCTTATATAAATCTTGGTGACCTGTTTCTGCACTGGTCATTTGGACAATCAAGCGGATCATAAAACATTCTATGTTAATAGTTCTAGTTTTTTTTGTTTCTTGCCTATATAATTGTTTTGATATCGTGGCACAGTCGTATACAATGAGAGCGTATTCTGCTTTGGTGTTACATTATGATTTCATTATAAGGCAAAGATGGTTTTCCAAATAGCAGCGTGGGTTTTGGAGATGGTTTGTAATGATCCCGAATTTTTATTAAGTTTAAATGAACAATTAATTTAATTTTTGATAAAAAATTATGAAATTAATTGGTTAATCGATTTGAGTTTTTCCAAATTCAAATAAAATATGTTATTTATTAATAAAGATATAGTTTCTTTTATAAATTGTTTTAATTTAATAACGGGTTATTTTTAAAACAATGTTTATAATGTAATGTCTTTACAAATAGATTTTTTTATATAAATAGAAACTGTTATATAGATATTTTGGAAGAAACTATGATTTGTAAATTTGAAATAAAGTCTTTCAAAATGTTTAAATTTAAAATAAACCTTATAAATATTAAGCACAAGTATAAAAATAAATAATAATTAAATGTAGCATTTGATAGTCTAAGTTTAAAATAAAGAGAGGTAAAGTAAATATATGTACTTAGGCATAAGCAAGACCAGGCAAGAAATAAACAAAAACAAAGTAAAGTAAATATCTATGTATCTAAAGAAATAATAAAACAACTTTATGTATGCACATAAAGTATGAAAGCAAACCAGACAAATAAATATGCCTGTAAGTAGTAATGCCAGGCAAAACAAAAGTATGTAGCCTGCATAAAGTTGTAAACAAATCAATTTGATATGGAAATGTATAAGAAAAAAAATCAAAGGACTTGAGTAATTAATGCAACATACCTCTATCTTATCAAAGCATTAAATGCAAGATCATCTCAGCCATGACCTACTGTACAAACAAAGAAAACTGTAACACCCTGTACACTTCCCTCCTATATATCAAAAGCTTCATCTCGGTTTCGTTTATTCAAAGCTAAGAAAAATCTAAAGTAATATCATTCAAAAGTAAAAAAAAATTCAGCAATACAAATCAGTTCAAATCTGAGATCAAGTGAAGACCTCAGCTAACAGATTTCAAAGCTTGTTCTAATATTGAAGGCTCTGTTCTTCCTTTTGAAACATCGGTGAGTAACTAATTTAATCCAACTAAGAATGTATCTGTTTATTGCTTATGAAGTCTGAGTTTGCAGTTGCTATGTATGTATGTATATACATGAATTTTTCCTCTGCGAATAAATATATACAAGTGCATATGCATGCTCATATGAAAACTCTCTGTTTCTTTAGTTTCAAAGCATCCAACTTGATCAAAACCCAAATATCTAATCACTTGACCTCTGTTAAGATAAAGGCTTCAAATACAAAATGTTGTTTGTTCATAAACCAAAGTAGCAAAAATTATTTTTAGCAAAATAAATTCAAGTGGAGGTCTGAAGTTTCATAGTTCTGAGGAAAATATATAAACACGAAGAATTCGAGTATAACAATTTGTTGAATCGAATATATACATAGAATCATCATGGAAAACTATGATTTTTAAAATAAAAGTTTTGATTTTTCAACTTGTATGTTGAGAGCAGTTTTGAGTTGAACGAAGATGGGTTTTCGTCAAAATCCAGGCGATCGGAGGGTAGTTGATGATCGAGGCTTCGCATGGAGGAGGGTGAGCCTACGGTGAGTCGAGGAAAAATAGTTGGAGGCGGCCATGGCCACAGTGGCGACAGCGTCAAGCATTTCAAATTTCTAACCCTAGTTTTGATGAGGGTTCGTACTTTGATTCGTTCGTTCCCTATAATTGACCGAGTGCATCGTGCTTTTGGGGATGGGTAGATGGGTGATAGTCGAAGCTGTGGCCGGAGTTTCAAGCTCTCTGGTGGTCGAGGCGGCGAGAACGAGTTGTTGACAGGTTAAGGAGGTGATGGGTTTTGCGTTTCCAGGTTTCGAGTTTAAACTCGAATTCGAATTTGTGAGGTTGATGGGTTTTCTGATGATCGAGGGATGGTTCGGGAACGATCGTCGACATGTTCGACGTTCTGGCGATGACCGAAGATGGTCGACGACCACGTGCACGTGCTCGGAGTTCATTTTTTGGAACCTGGAAGTCTCTATGTTGATTTAATGTTGGAGCAGGATTGTCGTGTAATGGTCTCGAGTTTTCACTCGAGTAAAGCTGTTTTAGGACTCGAAGCAAATTGCTTCTGGCTCGGGTCGAAAACTGGAACAGGTTTAAACCTGTTTTCTGTTTTGAACTTTAAAATCTAATCTCAAATTATAAACAAAGTTTAATATTTAAATCAAAGTTTAAATAATAAATTAAAGTTTGTCTGAAAACTTAGTTTGTGAATAGATCAAGTTTTAGAATTCTAAATTGTTTTAATAATTACAAGCATTTTTATAGGAATTTGAATTTAAATTGGAGTTTGAAATGTAAAGAAACGATTTAAACAAAGTTAAATCGTAGTGGTAATCCGATTCAAATCTAAATTTGAATCTTAGTTTTGAAATAAATTTAAGTTCAAAAGTTTGAAAGTTTTAACAATTTTGAATGTTAAAATAGAAATTTAAATGTTTTGAACCTAAAAAGGGATTTGGTTTAAACTCTGGTAAAATTCCTTTATATAAGAGAAAGTATTCTTTAACATGTAAATTTACAGGGTTTTAAATTGGTTTTAAACTTTGTTGAAGATAAATTGGTTTTCAATTTGGAACTTGAATTTAAAAATGGAATTTCAAATTAAATTTGGAAACGAATGTTTTCGAATGTAGTTATGAATGATTTAATCTAAAAATTAAATTAGAATTTAATGATTTGTAATTCATTTAAATGGACAATTAATTTATCTAATAAATTAATGAAATGGATAATTGCTTAAAGTAATTAAGGGTTCTAAATTTAAAGTTTAAGATTAATTATTCTTAGAAAAATTAATTTGTAAATTAAGAATTATAAATTAGATATTAATTAATGATTAAAGTTGATTTATCAAGTGATTAAGCAAAAATTAATGTAAGGATAATGTGATAGATTAATCAAGGTAATTAATTTGAGAATAATTAATTTATTTAAGGTTAATTAATTAATGAAAGTGATTAAGAATAATTATTAATTAAGGAGTAATTAATTAGTTATTATAATTAATTAAGAATAATTAATTAAGGATTAATTATTAATAAAGAGTTAAGTAATGATTAATTAAAGGATAATTTATTAAATGTTTTGAAATTTATTGATTATTAATTTACCATGACTGGCAAATTTATTCATAGAAGTTAATCTGATTTAAATTAATCGAATACTTAAATTGATCTTACTTATGGATGTTTGGATTTTATTGAATGGATAAATTGTTTGATTTCACCGTTATGTGTTGCTTTGTGATATATACTGATTTGTGTTGAGATCAAGTAATGCAATTTATTTACCTAGGATAGATGTAATTTATTATCTGTGATATATATCTGTGATCTATAAGATAAGCGTTATAGTTTATATCGCTTATCAACTATATTTTTGTGTTTTAATCTGTGATGATTGAATGATGTTGCACTATTGTGTTAAACCCCTGGACCACACTTATACACACACAAATATGGATTTCATGAGGAAATCGATTAAGTCACAGATTTTTGAAGTGATTTTTAAATAGACAATTTGAATTCAAACGTTTTGGAAATGGATTAGGTTTAAAGTGAAAAGCTTTTGAAATGGAATTTCAAAGATGAAATTTATTTTGAATAACTTGATTAAGTTTTGGAATTTAAATAATTTGATTTAAACTTAAAGTCAAGATTTGAAATTGAATTCTAGGGTTGGAAACTAGGACTAAAGATGTTATACCAGTTATATATGGGTTAAACTATTTTAAAAGTATTGATTTTGGAATGTGAATATAATTTAAGGGCTTTAACTCGTGCAAATATAATCGGATTTTTCTGAAACGAAAACTGTTTGTTTTCAAATAATAAAAGCTTTCACATAAGTAATGAACTTCCAAATTGTCTTAAAAGGGATTTCAAGTTAAAAATGAAAATGATTTTCCAAGTTATGGAAACAGTTTGAAAGCTATAAGTTAACTCTTTAATTTAAAGATTTTAAACGAGTTAATCCAATTGAAATGGAAATTGTTTTGAAATCCGTAAATGGATCTTTGTGAAACTGGATGAACTTAGTGAAATGAATCGTTTTGTTTAAAAAGATTGGAAATGGTAATTTACTTAAACCATTTGAAAGAAAAGTTTTGGGTAATAAGTTGTGACTTAACTGAGACCCCAATATCCATATGTTTCTTGTAAATATTGTGCTCACTATTCGGTTTAGCTGGGAGAGGACCTTTGTGTCATATAACCCATTCCGAATATGGGATACGACGTTATGGATACCATTTGAAGACCGGTGGTGAAGACCGGGTATTTGCGAGAACGATAGGATGGCCTATCGATTGTCTCTGCACTGAGTTGTTCCGGTATAGAGATTCCCTAAGTGATGGGATGCCCAATGGGGATTGTGAATACCCGGATTTGCAAGGACTTCTTTGGAAGTGCCTTCGGTTCTGTTCGAACCCAGAATAGACTTGTATGAATTGTATATTTGACATTACATTTTGAGATATAAAGCAGATTTCTTTCAAATACATTTCTGTTGGTGGAGGAGAATTTATCCTCTTTGCTTAACTCCCTTCTCTGAGACGTACGAGCTTAGAGGTTATGTAGTTGAAAGTTATCGGTGATATACTCCCAATTTGGTAGTGTGGCATGCTGAGTGTTGCTGATCATTTGTTGATCAAAGCGTGGCTTTTGTGAAAAGCGTAGCTTTGTGGACGAGATTTCGTCGAACCTCACAACCAGGTAATGGTCAAAACAGGAAGAATGCAGCAAGGTTATTTGGGGATAGCGCCCCTTGAGGGTATGTTCGTTTCCTTCTGGATAGAGGTGGTATCATGGTATAGAGCCCAGATATATAACCTATGTGGTTACTGTGAATTTATTACTTTGTGTTTGTTGGTTGTAGGATCCCAGGATAAAGGTCGGTTACGACCGGGGGATGGCATCGTCGTGTCGGTAGTTACCTAGTTAGAGGTAACCCGGCCTTGTGTTGGCAGAGATCCGATTAGGTTCTCGGGGTGTCCTTCTAGAGGCGTACCCATGTGGCAATGGGAAGTTCCTTGGCCTGACCATTTGTTGGAAAATCCAAAGAAACAATACGAGCCCTGTAAGGTTTTAGTTGTATAACCTGCCATGGAATGTGGCGGTAACCTGCTATTGAACATGGTAACAATAGTAGGCATAAGTGCGAAATGCCTATGCTGGCTAAGATTTATATTATACTTTCGAAATATTTTTCTGCACTTTGCATTTATAGTAATAATATCAAAGAAATATTTCTGCGTATCAAGCATGTTTGACTATCATAAGAAGAAATCTCCTCTGATTCTGCGTTTGCATTGTGTGTGTGCGGGGGAGGCCTTATGGTAGTTACGTTTTCTAAAAGCATTGCGGATCTATTTTAAAATTTTTCTTTGTTTGTTTTTAAAGATAAACTGTTTTTGTTAGTCATACCAGTCACACGACTGACCTGGAGTTTATTGTTCCTTTCCTAAACTCTGGATGCCCACAATTTTCCACACGGGAAGTCTAGAGTTGGGTTTTTCAGATAATCAGGTTTAGTAGCTAGTTCTGGATTGATGTTTGGAGCTAGGAGTGCAAGCATTGGAGTTCTCTTCTGAAGACTATTCTTTCTATTGGGGATCATAGTTATTCTTTCCGCTGCTATTTTCTTGTATCATATCTCTGATGTATATTGATATTCATTGTATATTGATCATTGTATTAGATATTATATCAATGTTATTTATCAATGTATTATTCATTTCTTCCGCTGTGTTGTTTACTTGATGGTGTTATAAGCTCCGGTGACTCGGATTTGAATGGTCGAATCTGCGGCATTCGAGTACGATGTAAAGTATGGATGTCGATTTTCGAACGCGAAAATTCATAATCGCTACATGGTTCGTGATCTAGGAAATGATGACGACGTCTGAAGGTGTGACGGCGCAGTGTTTATCGAAGATGCTTCCCAGTCTGGTATGTATGCTACGCTGAACCTGGGAAGTTCGGGAGTTTACTTCTCTTATAACAATGCAGTTCTTGCTTGCACTTTTGTAAGTTTTGTTAAAGCGTTATATTATTTTAAATGCTTTGGATATACACAATATGTTCAATAATATGATTTACTTGCAGTTCATAGTGATCACCGTGTTATTGACTTGGCAGACCTTTTTTTCATGTTTATTTTGTGTTATTGAACTTTGCACACAGTGTTTTCTAGGGATTTGTTACATGCATTTTGAGTCGTTCCGCTATACTTCGCAATTCTTTTGCTTATTTGACTCCATACGTTATGATCAAAAATTGGTGTAGGAATATATATGCACTATTATTTTAATCAAAGCTTGTGGTGAAAATCCAAGGACATATGAAATGCTGCATTGTTTGGGGAGCCATTTAATACTCTTCGTGTATGTGTATGCGTGCGTTTGTGAGTTAGGATCCCCAGCCTCCTTTATTTAATACCATCACATAGCCTCTTGATTTCAACCACATATTTATATTTAAATAATATGCCGATGTAATAGAAAAATAAATTATTTAAATATAAACATGTGATTGAAACCAAGGGACTGGATGATGGTGCTAAATAAGAGGGTAGTGGATCCTAGCTCTATATACATGTATATGTGTATATACGCTACATAGAGGTCCACAATTCATGCCGGAAGAACTTTAATTTTCTTCCTTATATTCTGTATTGCTGATTAACGTGTTGCGTAGGGCAACCCAAGATGCAAAGTCGGCCCTAAATATAAGATTTGAACGGTTAGAGCATTCCCAACCAAGGGTGTCTTCAAACATCAATTCAACCACAATTTTCACATAACCTATTCCCACACACCCCAAACCTAACAAAAAACAAAGCCCCAAACGGGAGGAAAAAACTTGTGCTTATAAGTACTTGGATTGCAGGCCTTATCCATTCAATTGCAAACCACGTGCTCACAGTGGATAAATCCGAATCGTCCTCTTAATCGGTTTTTATAAAGCCGGTAAAGAAAGTGTGTGTAGTTAGCTGATTTTTATAAAGCCAACTAAGGATGACTGACTGACTATATAAAAACCGGCTAACTAACATATCACTTAAGGTTGTTTTGGCAACCTTGCGAGTTGCTATCTAGCAACTAGCGTTTGATCTTTCAGGTGGCGTCCCAATCAATCCATGGTTGGGAGTGCCCTAACAATTGATGCGTTGGTTCA
Organism: Allium cepa; assembly: GCA_030765085.1. Lineage (NCBI taxonomy): Eukaryota > Viridiplantae > Streptophyta > Magnoliopsida > Asparagales > Amaryllidaceae > Allium > Allium cepa. The sequence continues at coordinate 624,980,687 of CM060942.1, forward strand.
AACTTAAAAAACAAACATGGACTTAAAGAACAAACATGGACTTAAAGCAGTTGGATATGTACCATGTCTCTAGTGTGCTTTAAAAACACAACCTATGATTCTTTAACAGTACAATCATTGATGCGACAACCAACAAATAGGGATTAGTGCTTCATGGACTCACGGGCATAATCGTAAGGCCAACCATAATTCCTTGTATTATATTATGCGAATATCTTCATCATATATAAAACAAACTGATCCTGACTTCAGACGTAATCTGTAGGCTGTAATTGTCTGTCGCCATGTGCCTCCGTTCCTTCTTTCGGAGCCAATATTATTACATAAATAAACGCATCATTCTAGTACCAAATTATAAATATCATCCTCGCAAGCAATATAAGTGATGTCTTTCTAACTGAAGTTGGTAACTTTATTCCTAATTGCAGCTGACTTATGATTATAAGCCATCAATCGTATATAAATTATTTTATAAATGAGTCATAAATGGATTGATCCATTTTTAAATGGATCATAAATGGATAACTCGTTTATCTGTTTATTAAAAACATACAATTCAGAAATATAAATTTTAAAATTTTTAAAACCTTTTACCCGGATACTTCATCTTGTGAACGCCCGTTGTAGTTCTTAACAGTGTCTAACGGTTGTACTTAGCAAATAACATACTACATCCCTATATCTGAACTCGGGTTAGACATAAGCAACTATTTTTTTCTTCAAATTGCAATAACTTGTTCATGCTAAATCTGAATCAGACAAGACTTGTACCTATGAATCCTCCCCTAAATTACGAACAATATGAAACAGTCGGATACTTCATCTTATGAACGCATGCTGTAGTTCTCCATGGCGATAACTGTTGTACTTGGCAAATAACATATTACATTCACATATTTGAATTTGGACGAGAATTAGAATTAAAATTTTAAATTAAAATTTTAAAATTTGATTTTTATCGAAATTCAAAACGTAAAAATTAGAGTTAGAATTATTTTATATCTGTTTGTTTTTATTAGTGAAATCAAATTTAATTCTTTAAATATGTTAAATGTGTAACCCGTTTATTAATTGAATTGGATTAGATCAATCACTCCCTTGAATGAATCAAAAAAAATAGATTATGGATGGGTTGGATCAAAATCAACCTAATCCATTTTGAACCAACTCAATCCGATCGATCTACTTTTGATTTACCTTATGGTCACACCACTTTTCCCTTGCTTTTTAGCATAAAATAAAAGTAACATGTACGTAAAACTCGTATAAAATCACAACAAAAGCAATTGAATATCCAAAAATGTATGACTCGTGATAAGGGCCGTAACGTTGGAGCAGAAGTTCGCTTTGAACACTATAAAAACATTTAATGTCAACGCTATTCCTACACTTTTGTGCTTTCCTTTCATTTTACCTTGTAATTTCATGGCATCGCACACAAAGATTAGTGTTGTATAAAACCGTTCAACAAAATTTAGTGTAACAAAAAAAAGCACTAGCGGTATCCAACTAGATTGATAGTTTGATACAACGGATGGTAATACTTTTTCCCTCCCGAGGACATGATTTTGAACATAAATAGCATTTTATTGAAAATATTAAAAGTTTATTGATCAGGAAAAGCACAAGGACAAACTTAAAAGTTATTTTAGTCCGTAGAACAATAGGTTTTTTTTTTTTTTTTTTTACTGAAGGACAATGCTAATTATAACTGTAATTTTATATTAGCGTAAAATTGGAATATAATGTTATTTCCAACTAGCATTATTTATAGTGTAAAACTGAATATAATGTTAGTTATAATTAGCATCCCGTATTGTTAACCCTAACTCGTTCACAAGTTAACAGGTCCACGAGTTAAGGCATGTACGACTCAAGGCATGTACGACTCAAGGCATGTACGACTCAAGGCATGTACGACTCAAGGCATGTACGAGTTAAAGGATACATGAGTCAGTAACTTCCTACAACTTAAAGACCTCTACGAGTTAGCAAGCTTACGAGATAAGCAGCCTACGAGTTAAGGAGTACCCGAGTTAGGCTACTTGCGAGATAAGCCTTTACGAGTCAGCATATCTACAAATTAGCAAGTGTACGAGTTAAGATCTTCCACAAGTTAAGCCTCTACGAGTTAATCCTCTGCGAGTTAAGATCTTCTACGAGTTAGCAGGCATACGAGTTAAGAAAAGCTAACGACTTAAGGTCTTTACGACTTAAGGAAATTGATGGCCTACGACTTAATGATAACTGCAGTTTGTACGACTTAAGACCCTTACGACTTAAAGAAGTTATACGACTTAAGGAGGATACGACCTAAAGACACACCTCTTAACTCGTCTACGAGTTAAGACTTGCTTTAAACCAGTTGCAATTGGTTAAGTCGACTACGACTTACGACATAAAAAGAGTCGTATGCGACTTAAGAAGGGAAATTAGCAATTGCAGCCAGATAACTCGCACACGACTTAGAACTTAGGGATGGGTTCAAAAAAGGGGAACTGCCATAGACTCGGCTCAGTGACCCGGGGACGACTTACCTTAAGTCGAACACGACTTATCTTAAGTCGGCCACGAGTTAGGACTTAGCATTTTTTCCGCCCAGAACTCTCTATAAATATGAAACCATCTCCAACATGCAAAGGACCTTTGGGCTCATTCTCTTCAAGCGCCATTACTCTGCCGAATTCCAGACGACTTCAAAGCTTTTTAGATCCAACAAACTTCTAAAGGAACTCCATGAAGGAATCATCCACATTCACCATGGATTTGAAGATGATTGTCAACATCAAAGCTTGAGCTACTTGTTTCACATACCCTATCACTTGAAGTGTGTTGTAATTGAAAGATCTTGTAAAGAATTGTAATCAAACTAGTGATAAAAAGATTAAAGTGGACGTAGGCTGGATTATAAGCCGAACCACTATAAATACTGTGTCTCTTACCGTTTTTCTACATACTTTCTGCTTATTTCTGTTTCCCGTACAAACGGGTGGTGCTTTCACAATCACATCTTATACACCAGGGTGTTAGCGTTTAAATTTTTTCGTTAACATTTTGGTGCTTTCACTGAGAATTGAACTCAGGACATCTATCATCATTGTTTCAGAAAGATTTGTAGATAGAGTTTCTTTAAGAACCAGAAGTCTATCCGAAATCATGGCTCCTGGAAGGAAAAGTAAATCTGTGAGATCTGCAAACATTCAAGAGGGAACCTCCACTTCCCCAACACCAAATCAAGCCACTCCAGCTGTTGGAGTTTCAAAAGCGGAATTGGACGCTGCTATCTTTGGGTTGAATCAGCAAATAAATGCCCAGAACGCGCAATTGGAAGCTCAGAATGCTCAGAATGCTCTGATTCTGAATAGGTTAAACGATCTGCTCGGGGCAAACCGTCAACCTGCGAATAATGAAAGGAACTTTGTCGGTAATGTCCATGATGCTGAAACTAGAAACATTCCCGAAAGGGCTGCTAGCCCCTTTGAACAGACATTGCCTGAGGCTGGAGGATCCAGAAATAGGAATGACGAAGAATATCTTTCTGGTATGGTTCGACAGATTATGAAAGAAAGTATGCAAAGGGTCGAAGATGAGAAAGAGTGGGGTTTCGCTCCGAGCAAGACTCCGTTTACTGAAAAGATCCTAAAAGCTGAATTCCCAAGGAAGTTCGTCCCTCCGACCATTCCAGCTTACAAAGGGACAAGTGATCCAAATGAGTTCCTGTACAAATATGATTGGCACATGACAGGTGCCAGAGCTTCTGACGAGATAAAATGCCGCTATTTTCCTGTGTATTTGGAAGGGGTAGCTCTGCTTTGGTTCACAAAACTACCTGTCCGGTCCATCGATCAGTTTTCAGACCTAACCAGGAAATTTAAAGAGCAATTTAGGCTATATGCTTCAAAGGCAAAAGACATCATGTCGTTATCCGGTTTGGAACAGAATCCGGGGGAAACTATCAAGTCTTTTTTAAATCGCTTTAATATAGCGTTAGCTGAGGTGGATAATGCAGAACCCCGCATGGTCTTGACCTATTTGATGAGAGCTATTGATAAGTCAAGTGAATTCGGAAAGTGGCTGAACATGAAGGAGCCAAATTCTCTGGAAAAGTTCTACAAAAAGGCGGATGAATTCATGCGTTTGGAAAGCCGTCCTGTCCCGGCAAAGGCAACAGTAGAGAAAGCTGAAGACAACACTGCTGCGCCACGTAAGAATGGATCTGTGGGACAGAAAAGAGAAAATAATGATGGAAGGAAACAACACAATTCGAAGAAGCCTCGATCCTTCAAGCCATCAGAATATACTCCTTTGTTAGAAACACCAGAGCGCATCTACCTGGCTACAAAAGATTCTTTTGAGTATCCCAAACCTCCTGTTCTCAGAACCGGAAGAAAAGCTGTGCAAGGTGGGAAGTTCTGTCGCTTCCATAATCAGCCTGGTCATGACACAGACGACTGCCGTCAATTGAAAAATATAATCGAAGAATTGCTAAGAGAAAATAAGCTGCAGCAATTTGTGAAGAAGAGTGGTAATGATCCTGCTTCGTCAAGTCAGGGGCAACAAGCTCTTGCTCATCAGCCCAGGACAAATGAGAAGGCCGCAGGACATGAATCTGGAAGGCCAGTTATTAATGTCATCACAGGAGGACCCCACCCAGCAGGCAGAAGCTGGGGTGAAATGGAGAGGTACACTCGAGCTCTGAAACATATGCCAACTGAAGAGAATGTCTTTGTTTTAGAGGACTCTACACCCCTGAAACAACAAAGGACTTTTAATGATGATATTGTGTTCAGGGCTAGAGATTCCACGGGCATTGAGGCCCCTACTTTGGACCCGTTAGTCATCTCGGCCGGTATTGGACCGGCTATTGTCAGAAGAGTTCTTATTGATTGCGGCGCATCTTGCAACATCCTCTTCAAGAAAACGTTTGACCAGATGAGAATCCCGATGGCGGATGTGCAAGCCTCATCTCAGAAGATTGTTGGCTTCACTGGGGAGCCAAAGCAACCAGTAGGAACCATTGACTTGCTTGTGGAACTCAGAGAAGGAGAAAGAAAAGTAGTTCGCAAGCAGACTTTTGTGATAGTAGATGAATTTTCTGCTTATAATGCTTTCTTTGGTCGACCTATTCTTGCTGCATTCAAAGCTGTCCTTGCCCCATGGTGTCTTACTATTAAATTCCCTACAGACAATGGGGTAGGAGTTATTAAAGGAGACCAGAACGCTGGGCGAGAATGTTATATGACAGAGCTGCGAGAAACAAGGAAGAGAGAAATGGGGAAAGATGCGGCAACCCCAATCCGCATCAAAACACCAACCCTATAGCAACTACAGGGCGGACCCTGCACTGGCGAGCATAGCGGGGCACGAAAAGTGATGGATCCTAGAAAGGCCAGTGCGGGGGAGAGTAGGGTGGTACCAGCAGAAACAACGATACCGGTGCCCGTTGATATGAAGGACCCAAACAAGGTGCTGAATGTGGGTTCACAACTTAATGTGTCAGTTCAGAATGCCTTGATATCTTTTTTGAAAGCAAACCTGGATGTTTTCGCTTGGACCCATGCCGATATGTGCGGAATATCCCCAGAAGTTGCGGTACATGCTCTGAATATTGACCCAAAGTTCACGCCAGTAAAGCAGAAAAGAAGAATCCAAGGTCTAGAAAGGTCGACAGCATTGAAAGAGGAAGTTGACCGGCTCATGGAGAATAATTTCATCAGAGAATCTACCTATCCAAATTGGGTTTCAAATCCAGTGCTAGTTAAGAAAGCCAATGGTAAATGGAGAGTGTGCATCGACTTTTCAGATCTAAACAAGGCCTGTCCCAAAGACTGCTTCCCATTACCCAGGATCGATCAACTGGTAGATGGAACAGCGGGTCATGAATTGTTGTCTTTTATGGATGCCTACTCCGGATATAATCAGATCATGATGTATGAGCCAGATCAGGAGGACACAAGCTTTATCACCGATGTCGGTCTTTACTGTTACAGAGTTATGCCCTTTGGGTTGAAGAATGCGGGGGCAACATACCAAAGACTGGTTAATGCTATGTTCAAACCGCAGTTGGGAAAGACTATGGAAGTTTACGTTGATGACATGCTAGTAAAATCTAAGAAAGCAGTGGATCACATCGAACACTTAGCAGAAATGTTCGCAATTCTCCGAAGATACGGAATGAAGCTTAACCCTTTAAAATGTTCTTTCGGGGTAGAATCTGGGAAGTTCTTGGGTTTCATCGTGAGCGCTAGGGGCATTGAAGCTAGTCCAGCTCAAATCACTGCTCTAAAAGAAGTCAAAGCTCCTAAAACAAAGAGGGAATTGCAAAGTCTCAATGGAAAAATTGCCGCCTTAAGTCGGTTCATATCCAAAGCTACTGATAAATGCATTCCATTCTTCGACGCTCTAAAGAAAGGAAAGAAAAACTTTGACTGGACTCCCGAATGCCAGAAAGCTTTTGAAGAATTGATTCAACATATGGAAACGCCTCCAATACTTTCCAGGCCCGGCGATGGCGAGGATCTTCTTATATACTTGGCAGTTTCATCTCATGCTTTAAGTGCAGCGCTGGTACGGGAAGACAAAAGGATTCAACATCCAGTTTACTATATCAGCAAAAGACTCACTGGGGCAGAAATGAATTACTCCAAGTTGGAAAAACTCGCCTATTGTCTATTGATTGCCTCAAGAAAGTTGAGGCAATATTTCCAGGCTCATCCTATCAAAGTCCTCACTGATCAACCTTTAAAGCAAGTCTTGTTTCGCCCTGAGACTTCGGGCCGCCTTTTAAAGTGGAATATTGAATTGAGCCAATATGACATCACTTATCATCCTAGAAAAGCGATCAACGGACAAGCTTTGGCAGATTTTATTGCAGAATTTACAGACAAGGGTAACAGCGAGGAAGAAACAATCGAGAACTCCCCAACCCAATGGAAGTTGTTTGTAGATGGCGCAAGAAATGATTACTGTTCAGGTGCTGGAATTGTTCTTGAAACTCCTGAAGGCCGGTCATTATGCTATGCGCTAAGATTAGAATTTCCTTCAACAAACAATGAAGCAGAATATGAAGCTCTGATCGCTGGTTTGAAAATTGCTAAAGAACTAAACATTCGAGCGTTACAGATCTTCAGTGATTCTCAGCTTATAGTATGCCAAGTCAAGAAGGAGTTTCAAACGAAAGGAGGAAATCTGCCCGCTTATGTGTCAAAGGCTTGGGAACTTTTATGTGAATTCGACCATTACACGATAAGTCATATTCCTCGAGAAGAAAACATGAAAGCAGATTCTCTCGCAAAATACTCAAGTTCTGGCGAAGCCCAATCCTTAGGGTTAGTTCCAGTGGAAGTTTTGTCAAATCCGAGCATTGATGAAATGGATATCGATTGGGTTATGAGTATGTCGCAAGAGCAAGAATCATGGATGACTCCAATAACAAAGTATCTACTCAATGGCTCTTTACCAGAAAACTCTAAAGAACGACAAAAGCTACTGAGAAAAGCTTCTCGATATATAATCCAGGATGGTCAATTATACAGACGAGGATTCTCAATGCCATTGCTTCGATGTGTATCCCGGGAAGAGTCCAAAACAATCCTAACTGAAGTGCATGGAGGAGAATGCGGTGATCATTCAGGTGGTCAAACATTAGCAAAGAAAATTCTCCGATACGGATATTTTTGGCCAGAAATTAATCGGGATGCCGCAGATTACTCCCGAAAATGTGACAAGTGCCAAAGATATGCCAAAATTCCTAGAGCACCTTCTACCGAACTCACACAGATGATCAGTCCATGGCCATTTGCAATTTGGGGAATGGATCTCATTGGGCCGCTACCAACCGCTAAATCAGGGATTAAATATGCTATTGTTGCGGTTGATTATTTTACTAAGTGGGCTGAAGCTGAACCATTGGCTACTATCACTTCTAAGAAAGTGATAAGCTTTGTGACCAAGAATATCATTTGCAGATACGGTGTGCCTCAAAAAATAATCACAGACAATGGTACTCAGTTTGAAAGTGAGGAATTCCAGGATTTTTGCAAACGATTCAAAATCCAGAAAAGCTTTTCGGCAGTAGCTCATCCGCAGGCAAACGGGCAAGTGGAAGCAGTGAACAAGATCATCAAATCAACCATCAAAAAGCAACTCGAAAGAGCAAAAGGTGGTTGGGTCGATAAACTACCACTTGCACTATGGGCATACAGAACTACTCACAAAACTGCAACTGGGCATACTCCTTTTTCGTTAGCATACGGATCGGAAGCAATGATCCCGGTTGAAACAGAGGTCCCTTCACACAGAAGAATCCATTTCAATCAAGCAGAAAATGAAAAGCTGCAACTTGAAGCGCTGGATCTCCTTGATGAAAAAAGAGATGAAGCTAACCTCAGAGTTGCAGCTCATCAGCAAAGGATAGCCAGACATTTCAATTCCAAAGTTCGTCAACGCAGCTTTGAAATTGGAGATCTAGTCCTAAAAAGAATTATGACTGCGACAGGTGTGTTTGGGCCAAATTGGGAAGGACCGTATGTGATAGGTCAGAAACTTCTTGACGGCACATTCAAGCTCACCACAGTTGATGGAGATCAAATTCCAAGGGCATGGAACAGCAATCACTTGCGTCCATACTTTACTTGAAAATTTTGTTGAAACATTGTAAAAAGAATTATGAATGTATGATTCCTGTAATTGAAAGCAATTGTGAAACTGATGCAAGTAAATAATGAAAGAATATAAAGTGGATGTAGGCCCAATTTCATGGCCGAACCACTATAAATCTTGTGTTCCTTATTATCATTATATGTTTGCTTTGTTTTCGATATAAAAATACACAAAATGTATTGCTGAAATATCGATTTAAATTTTTGCAGACAGTGGAGATAAAACTTGCGCATAATAAGACCGAGCGATTCTCACCATCATTCAACAAACAAATTTCAAGTCACAAAGACCCCGAATTCAAATCCTAGATAGGAAATGCTTCAATTGAACGGCTAATGATTTCGATAGGAACGAGCCCTTGCTGATAAATTGAGATTGTTTAAACAAACAAACATCCAATTAGGAAGCTAGTGCCCGTTCTCACGAACTTGCCTGGCAATGAAGTACACTTCCTTGGATTAAACAAGCCACTTGTGAGAAAAAGGGGGATGAAAACTTAAAAAAAAAAAAAAAAAAAAAAGGGGATCGCTGAAAAGGCATAAGCAAGTGAACAGAGGAACAACCAAAGCTACCATCAGCGCCACAAGTCCTCTTCGGAGGCACAACTCTTCGGATAATAAAAGACCTCTAATGGGTCATATGCCACAAAAAAGAAAGTTCTCTACTCAACAAAAAAGATTGGAGGAGTCATGACCCTCCAACCATGAGAGAGTAACTTCCAGGCGATGAAAACCCTCTCTGAGGCACATTTCACCAGGAGTTGAAGTGTTATAACCGCTCTTCGGGATTTCACTTCACCAGAGTTGAAATGTAAACAAAATAAAAGCCCTCTTCGGAGGCCCATTTCACCAGGAGTTGAAGTGTTATAACCGCTCTTCGGGATTTCACTTCACCAGAGTTGAAATGTAAACAAAATAAAAGCCCTCTTCGGAGGCCCATTTCACCAGGAGTTGAAGTGTTATAACCGCTCTTCGGGATTTCACTTCACCAGAGTTGAAATGTAAACAAAATAAAAGCCCTCTTCGGAGGCCCATTTCACCAGGAGTTGAAGTGTTATAACTGCTCTTCGGGATTTCACTTCACCAGAGTTGAAATGTAAACAAAATAAAAGCCCTCTTCGGAGGCCCATTTCGCCAGGAGTTGAAGTGTAGCAGCCGCTCTTCGGAATTTCACTTCACCAAAGTTGAAATGTAAAAACAAAGACCTTCTTGAAAGCACACGTTTCACCGAGATTGAAATAAAACTTCCAAGTGTTGAAACGTGAAAAGGCTTTCTTCAAAGGCACAACTCTTTGGGGGTACACGTTTCACCAAGATTGAAATAAAACTTCCAAGTGTTGGAACGTGAGAAATCCCTCCTCAGAGGTACAACCCCCTCCCGGGAACACAATTAAGAAAAAAGACCTCTTTGGAAACCCACGTTTCACCGAGATTGAAATAAAACTTCCAAGTGTTGAAACGTGAAAAGGATTTCTAAAGCATAACTCTTTGGAGGTACACGTTTCACCGAGATTGAAATAAAACTTCCAAGTGTTGAAACGTGAAAAAATCCCTCCTCAGAGGTACAACTTTCTATAAAAAAAAAAAAAAAAAAAAAATAAAAAAAAAATCCTCATCAAAAGCGTACTTTAACTTTCAAAGGAAAAGTAATTTGCCTACTGTGGGAAATGATCGTAAAAAGAAAAGAAGTTAAAGTACCCTTCAGAGGTCCGCTTTACCACATAGAGGAATTCACTTGATGAGATATGCACATAAGCAAAAGAAAAAAGTGATTTCTTCGAACGACCAAGCGTAAAAACTTATACGAAGGGAGTTGTACTCTATAAAATTTTCTTTAAAGAATAAAATAATTATTCTTTAGCAAATAAGAGTGTAAGTCCCCTCGAGGTATAGAATATTGCAGCATACTTATGGAATGGGGGCAATATAGTATAATTACACACAATATGGTATAACTAAACCAGCAAAAGGTAACGCTCAAGTAACATACCATAAGCTCGCTGCAATATCAAATAAACTCATGCCAAAACAAATAACAAATGTATTCTTTAATTCAAACAAAAGTTTGTACAAACGAGGAATCATTTTATTCAAGGAATCATTTTATTCAATTACAACGCAGGTACAGGTTTCAAAATAAAGAAAAGCGGGGGCCGGTACCCGCACAATTCTCGGCCAGTACATGCAAAACACAAAAAAACTAGAAACTGAAGATCTTCACTTCTTTTTGCTGCCTTTAGACCCTTTACCCGGCCGAATGATCAGCTTTTCAGGTCGACCAGTGGGTATAAGGGAGGAAGGAGAGGTAGGCGCAGCTGGCCCAACTTCTGGCTCCTCTTCAGTGGCAGTGATTATCTTCCCTCTCCTCCTTGATGCTCCTTGCTTCCTTCTCCTCTTTGAGGAAGACTCACTTCCTGGAGTGGCAAGTTTAGATAAAGTTATATCGTCAGAAGGAGTCCGCTCCGGAGATATGTCACCTCCCTCAAGTCCCTCATCTTTTTGCTCTTGCGAAGCAACGGGATCATCCAGGCCATGGAGAGCTTCTATTTGTTCTTCTTGTGACCCAGGTTGAGAAGCAGAGGGAGGCGCCACTTGAAGAGATGGAGGAAGGATCACCGGGGGAGAAGAAGCTTGAGTTTGACTCGGTGCTTTCTCTACAAAGGAGAAAAAACTTAAAATATCAGTATCTTTCGAAAAGAGAGGGGATGACGGCTCATCAAAAGTCGGGAATTCATTGACATTTGAAAAATAATCAAGAAGATCGTCAAGTTCACAAGGAGCGAACGAGCAGTTCACCACTTGAGCTGGTCCGGTGTCAAGTTTACCTGGGGTAGTTGGATCTCTGAGGCTGATTTCATATCGCTGTGCTTCGTTGCTTTCACCACCTTCATCCCCGCCTTGTGCACTTGTAGTTTCAGTTACTGTCTTAGTTGCAGGCGGAGTAGAGGAGCTCGAACCCGTGATGTCAACCACAGGAGAAACTGGAGGATGGACAGAGGAAATAAGCGTTAATTCCTTTCCAGAACATTCCTCTTCCGCCATTCCAGTTCTCATCCTGGCAAGTTGTTCTCGCCCCTTCGCAAGAGCAGCGCGAGCTCCCTCATCCAGGTAACGCGCCTCAAAATCTTCATCGCCATACCCGGCGTCTTTAAACATGTTAAGAGCAGCTTCCCACACCTCGGCCAGGGTGATTTCATACTTAGGACCAAGAAAAGAGAGGCTGCCGCGTCCCAAGACACAATGTAAATAAAAATCGAATAAAGTCGAATTGATATCGTTTTCCATGGTCTGAGCAGTTTCTTCGGCTGCAATTTTGCCAGCCATGGCCTCATCTCGATCTTTTTCGGTCTGAGCAAGCTGGGCTTTTAGCGCTTCAATCTCCATGTCCCGGGCGCTCAGTTTATTCTGCAGCTGGGTGACATCAGTGCGGTGGTTCTCTACAGCTTGTTCCAACCTCTCAGCTTTAGCTTCAGCGTCCCTCTGGCTGGCGTGCGCATCTCGCACTTGTTTTTGCAATACCTCTTCTCTTTGGGTGTAAGTATTAGTAGAAGAGGCAAGATCATCTTTGAGCTGCTTTACTTCAGCTTCGAGTTTTTCATTGTATTCGGCTATCTCCTTCATCTCAGCGTTGTGTTGATCAAGAATCTTCTGCCATTCTGATTTGTCATTTTCCATGGTCAGCATTGCTTCGATGTTAGCCCGATTAACTCTTTGAAGTTCATCAACCAGCTTTTGCCATCCAGACATTCTATCGATATCAAGCTTGACAGCATCGAGATTTCTGTACATAGCTTCTTTGTCGATGGGGACCAAATCAAGGTCGAAGCGTACCCCCCTCAAACACCAGTTCGGGAATCGGCTCTGCAAAGTCGGGGGCCCCCTTTCAACATGGTATGAAGGCCTGTTGAGAAGTGTTTGGATGGCACTTCCTTCAAGAGCAGGAGATTTGGAAGGGATGTCAATAGAAACTGAGGCACCAGGTCTCTCAGATGTCACGGGCACGTGCTCCTCGCCAAGTTTGGTCCGCTTTCTCGAATCCTCAATATGGCTCTTCCCCCTATCATCGTGCGTTTTACGTTTATGGGAGTCATCATCCCTTGGGAAGGATTCATGTCGCGTGCCCGCTCCCTCATGACGTTCTTCATACCTTCTCCTCTCTTCAGCTTTTCGCGCAGCTCTCTGCTCATTGGTTTCTCTGGGATCGGCATAGTATTGCTTGTAGTCATAGCTGCCACGCCCTCCATAGCGTCGAAAGTCCTTGTAATAGGAACCGCTGCCGCTGCGCCCCATAGGGGAATCTGAAAAGGCAAAAATAGCAAGTCTTAGAAACTTCCGAAGAAAAGAAGTTAAATATGAACAAATGCCGAAAAATCCTAAGTGTTGTGTGATGTGCAAGCTACGCGCATTAAGCTACAAACCACTCATTGGTGTAGGGGTGATGATAGCTTGGGTATGAGGAGTTGGTGTTTGTGTTGGTGTTAGTCGAAGAAGGGACGTCGCCTCAATCATAGGAGAGATAGTTTTAGACACGTCATCTCTAAAAAGCTCCTGTGAGGTCACTATTATGTCGCTCAACCCATCATAAACATCGTCACCATCATGCTCGGTGAGACTTGTTTTCTCAGTTCCTACATCAGCTAATCCCCCGAGAGGCTGTGAAGGTTCTTCTTCTTCCTCAATCGGGGCAAGTGCCGTCTTACTAGATGACCCCATAATGTCGGTAGGGGTGGAACATTTCACCAATGAAGCTTCGATGTTAGACTCTTTTGATGAAGATTGTTCGATAGTAACGGGGGCATCCGATGCTTCAGTCGGGGAATCGGGAACTTCAGTCGGGGCTTCATGAGGCTGAGTATAGCGAGAAGAGTGAAGAAGCCCGTATTGATGTAAAAAGTCATCTCTCAGCAAAAACTTTATATTCCTCTCTTCTACTGGCACAGCATTCAATCTTTCAAAAATTTGCTTATAGCCTGGGTCTCTAGAAGGAGGTGGAAGCGCTGAAAAGTAAAAAGGGAAATTAACATCTAACTACTCAGGCTATGAAAAGATTTTATAAGGAAAACATGTGTCAGGAATAAAGCTGAACGCCCTTACTTCCAACTCTCCACACACCATAAAACCCCGGAGGGCAACGAACATAGAAGAATTGGGTTAAAAACCCGTGAGCAGTATCAGGGAGGCCAACAATCAGTTTGCGGTTTCGGGCGCTCCTCACAACAGTAATGGAAGGATGATCCTTAGTCCGAGAAAAAGAGCATAGATAACAAACTTCACCAAAGCTTGGAAGTCGATCAAGTGTTCTCCTAAAAAGCACACACAACCCCATTAGAATGGCATAGCCATTGGGGTGTAGCTGGGATGGAGCAATGGCCAGTTGACGGAGAAGTTGTTGGAAAAAGTCGTTGAAAGGAGGAATGCCTCCACTTAGGCACATTTGCCGGTTAATTGTCACAAAGCCAGAAGGAGCTATATCGGCAGTGTTATTTCTTTCGGGAAGAATGGCATCTGATTCAACGATACCAAACTGAGCACACAACTGGCGAAAAACTTTGTATGATAGTGAAGTAGGAGCTCTTTCGGGAGGATTAACCAGTGGAGCCGGAAGAACAGTTACCTCTCCAGTCCGAATTGTTGTATCACCTTCCTGAGAAGTCATTCTACACAAACAACTGGATATTCAAATATGAAGGTGCACGTTTCCTAAAAAAGTGTGAAGTGTTGTGCAAAAAAAAAAAAAACAAAAAAAAATAATAATAACAAGTAAATATAACTGAAATAAAACTAGTCGACGATTGATCGATTACAAAAATTTCAGAACTTGTTAGTCTTTAGTTCAAGTATAATATTAATGCGAGCTGGTCAATTTTAATTGACTATTTCAGTATTGCTTTAGTATTTTACTTGAAGTTAATAAGTTGAGCACTTCATTCACACAATCTGTTTAAGTTTAATGACTGTTATTAGCTAATCTGTCATTCGAAGAGGGCGATCAATGGCAGTATATTCGCCCCGGTTTTTCTGTAAATGTTGTATTGGACAGGTTGTTAACTTGCGAGTCAAAGTAATTTGTAAAAGAAGGCATCAAAGTTCAACAGTTCAACATCACTGCAACAATTCAAGGTTTAAGCAGATCCTAAAAAAAAAAAAACAACACAAGTGCTAAGTCGTATCGAACACAAGTGCTAAGTCGTATCGGACTCAAGTGCTAAGTCAAAACCGACTCAAGTACTAAGTCGCAACCGACTCAAGGGATGAGTCGTTCCTATCCTCAGCCATCAAACACATCAAGCTGCTTATCCTCTAAGTCCTAAGTCGTAACTCGGGGAACAGGAGAAAGGCTCTGATCCAAAACAACTAGAAATCCTCCAAGTCTTAACTCGGCTACGGCTCATGGAAATCGCTAAGTCACATGGAAGAAGCCGAGTCATATATGAGACGATCCCTTGTTATTTTCAATCAACCTATTCGACCAACTCGCCTCCCTTTCAAATCTCTTAACCTGTTCATCCTTGGCTTCTTCAGCAGCGACAACCTTAACTCGTTACACTATGAATCGCCCCAAAGCGCGAATCACCATAGGCCAAATCAGATGAATTTTAGTTCATCGGTAATCAATTCGAATAGAATTCGCAGGGTTTGAATGGGGCAAACCAAAGATGATGAACTGAATACATAAAGTAACAATGGTTAACGGTCGAAGTTTGAAGCAAGATCTCTTACGATTGTTTGATGCTAGAAAGAATCAGAGATGAATCGGGTCGAAATCGCCTCGGAGAGCTTGAAGATGCGTTAATGGCAGAAAGCAGTTTAAAAGGTTAAGTGATGAGAAGAAGGACGACTCAGGCTTTTATATCTGGAAAGGTTGGGATTTGAAACGACATGACCGAGTTATGATAAGTCGAAGCACACGACTTACGATTTAAGCGTGTGCTTCGAGGGGCAAATGTTAACCCTAACTCGTTCACAAGTTAACAGGTCCACGAGTTAAGGCATGTACGACTCAAGGCATGTACGACTCAAGGCATGTACGACTCAAGGCATGTACGACTCAAGGCATGTACGAGTTAAAGGATACATGAGTCAGTAACTTCCTACAACTTAAAGACCTCTACGAGTTAGCAAGCTTACGAGATAAGCAGCCTACGAGTTAAGGAGTACCCGAGTTAGGCTACTTGCGAGATAAGCCTTTACGAGTCAGCATATCTACAAATTAGCAAGTGTACGAGTTAAGATCTTCCACAAGTTAAGCCTCTACGAGTTAATCCTCTGCGAGTTAAGATCTTCTACGAGTTAGCAGGCATACGAGTTAAGAAAAGCTAACGACTTAAGGTCTTTACGACTTAAGGAAATTGATGGCCTACGACTTAATGATAACTGCAGTTTGTACGACTTAAGACCCTTACGACTTAAAGAAGTTATACGACTTAAGGAGGATACGACCTAAAGACACACCTCTTAACTCGTCTACGAGTTAAGACTTGCTTTAAACCAGTTGCAATTGGTTAAGTCGACTACGACTTACGACATAAAAAGAGTCGTATGCGACTTAAGAAGGGAAATTAGCAATTGCAGCCAGATAACTCGCACACGACTTAGAACTTAGGGATGGGTTCAAAAAAGGGGAACTGCCATAGACTCGGCTCAGTGACCCGGGGACGACTTACCTTAAGTCGAACACGACTTATCTTAAGTCGGCCACGAGTTAGGACTTAGCATTTTTTCCGCCCAGAACTCTCTATAAATATGAAACCATCTCCAACATGCAAAGGACCTTTGGGCTCATTCTCTTCAAGCGCCATTACTCTGCCGAATTCCAGACGACTTCAAAGCTTTTTAGATCCAACAAACTTCTAAAGGAACTCCATGAAGGAATCATCCACATTCACCATGGATTTGAAGATGATTGTCAACATCAAAGCTTGAGCTACTTGTTTCACATACCCTATCACTTGAAGTGTGTTGTAATTGAAAGATCTTGTAAAGAATTGTAATCAAACTAGTGATAAAAAGATTAAAGTGGACGTAGGCTGGATTATAAGCCGAACCACTATAAATACTGTGTCTCTTACCGTTTTTCTACATACTTTCTGCTTATTTCTGTTTCCCGTACAAACGGGTGGTGCTTTCACAATCACATCTTATACACCAGGGTGTTAGCGTTTAAATTTTTTCGTTAACACGTATAGTGTAAAAATTGAATATAATGCTAATTATAACCAACATTTGTTAATTAGTTTAAAACAAAACTTGTTCTTCTTCAGTCTAATTTTTTTTAAGCTTGTCATTTTCTTTAATTCTCTCCTATTGATTTGATAAACTAACATGATCTTCTTTGCAAATTAGATTTATAACCTCTGTTAACCAAAATGTAACATCTATATTTTGAATCGGTTTATGTAAGGACAGGGAGGAGTTCCTTTTCTTTTCAAAAAATTGCTAAGCGGTGTAAAAAAAATTATTATCTCCACTAAACAATTTGTGTGTGTGTATAACTACACATATATACTACCATCTATTTTTCGATGACCGGTCATCAGTTTTTCATCTTTTTTCAGTCAGACCATGCTGAAAATGGTTTTCGGTATACTGTCATCGTTTTATTCTGATTGTTTAATGAGTTATTGCCAAATTTGGTTTTGCACAAGGGGTGGAATTATAAATCGTTTTACTTGAGTAGAGTCCCTATAATAGTTTTAAAAAAAGTATATTCCCTCTAAAATTTAACCCCCCGTTCCTTAAAATGTAGTTGTTTTAACAATGCTCAAAATGAAGTCGTTTTAACGATCCAAAAAAAAAAAAAGAGTAGAGCAAAAAGAAGGGTCAGTAGTATTCACTTTAGACCCTTATAAGGGTGCGTTCTTCTTACATCCCTATTATGTATCAAAATAAAAAAACATCCTCCAAAATGACTTATAAATTACTTCCATATTTTTCTATTCCTCTATTTTACTTTCCAAATTACCCTCGGCCTCATCAAATAAATTCACGCACGTATTTTCTTTTCAATCTTCATCGATTTGACAGTAAATCATCAAAAAATTTGTTATCAATAAATCGATAATTTCATTATTAACAAATCGATAATTTCATTATTAACAAATCGATTTACAGAAACATCGTCAATTCAATTTCAACATTTGGATTTCGAAATCGAACATCAAGCTCAAAATAAAACTGCATATCTTCATATTTTCTCAGTATTGTACGGTAATCTTCAATGTTGTTATCGTATTGATGTTTTAATTTTCAATATCATACGAAATGTTATGTAAGAGTTTTCAGCAAATAATTATTGTTTTTACAACTTTCTGCTGATATTGAAAATTTCAGCAGAAAAGTCTGCAATTATAAGAATTTTGTATTCTAGATGAAAAGAGAATATGCAGTACTTTATTATTTGATTTTCACTTGTACAAAACTGATATGCTACTGTCTGTATTTATACTGATATTACAAGGTATAATATGCTACTGGGCTATATGCATCAGCCCAAGCCCATTACAACAAGTTACAGCAGATATATTTTATGCTGTGATATCATTCATTTCATAATTTGCCCCTTCAATTAGATCTAGGGTTTCTCTTTCTCGTTCCTTTCTGCGCCGCCACTTTTAACCTTGAGCTCCTCTTTCAATCTCATGAAATTTGTAGCTGATAATGGCTTTGTGAGAATATATGCTCTTTGGTAGAAGGCTGGGATATGATTTACTTTCAGTTTCTGGCTTATCACTTTCTCTCGAACGAAATAGAGATCTATTTCGATGTGCTTCGTTCGAGAGTGTAAGATTGGGTTTGCTGTGAGAGAGACCGAACTAAGATTGTCGCACCAAATAATTGGTGTGCTGTTGAGGTCAGCTTTGATCTCTTGCAGAAGAGATTCTATCGATGTAATTTCTACAGCCGTACTGGCTATAGATCTGTACTCAGACTCCGTACTAGATCGTGAAACTGTAGCTTACTTCTTCGAGCTCCATGAGATTGGGTTGTCTCCCAGGTAAACACAGTATCCTGATGTCGATCTTCGATCATCAGGATCTGAAGCCCAATCTGCATCCGAGTAAGCCTGTATCCTTAATTGTTTTGTGCTATTGAGGGTAAGACCATGATTCAGAGTTCCCTTCGGGTATCTCAAAATTTGTTTAACTGCTTTCCAGTGTTCGTTGAGAGGTTTGTGCATATATTGACATACTTTATTCACACTGTAGCATATGTCAGGTCTAGTAATTGTAATATATTGTAATGCTCCTACTATGCTCCTGTATTACTTTTCATTATCAATTGCTTCACCTCTGTCTTTTGAGAGTCGCAAGTTACTGATCATAGGAGTAGGTAATGGTTTTGCATTATCCATGTTTGCTCGCTTTAGAACATCAAGAATATATTTTTTATGAAATAAGAGTAGTTCTGCACTCGATCTCTGTGTTACTTCTATACCAAGAAAATACTTTAGTTCACCCAGATCTTTAATGGAGAATGTCTGGTCTAAGTATTTTATTGTCTGATCTATGATTATACTGCTACTTCCTGTAATGATAATGTCGTCAATATATATTAGAATATATATGATACTGTCATTCTTGCATTGTACATAGAGAGAATTATCTGATTTTGTTGGTATGAAGTCTTATTTCACCAGTGTTGTCTTGAGTTTCTCATTCCATACACGTGGAGTTTGCTTAAGACCATAGATGGCTTTGTGTAGCTTACATACAAGTCTGTTGTTATTTCCCCTTTCATAACCTTCTGGTTGTTCCATGAGTACAACCTTGTAGGACCTAGATTAACCCTAGAGGGGGGGGGGGTTGAATAGGGTTATAGCAAATTTTCTCAAATTAAACACAGAGATATAATTGCAGAAATAAATATGCTGAAAAGTAAATCACACACAAAATTTACCCAGCTTCGGCAACCCCTGCCTACTGCTGCATTCACAGATTTCTATTAGAATTAAACAGTATCACGCTTACAAACACTCTACTAGACTCGCAGACATTTGCTCCACGCTCACAAACACTCTACTAGACTCGCACACCCTGCTCGCAAACATTTGCTCCACGCTCACAAACACTCTACTAGACTCGCACACCCTGCTCCGCCTATAGAGTTTCGCTTACTCGCAAACTTTGCCTCCCGCCTATAGAGCTTCGCTTACTCGCAAACTCTGCTCCCGCCTACAATAGAATTTTGCAAACTCGCACACCCTGCTCACTGAACTAATTCTAACTAGACAATCTGACACTACCTAAACCCTAGGTGGTGATTTACAAAGTTTTGATTTGAAAAATAAAAACGATAATTAAAAGACAATAGAAAATAACCCTTAACCCTAGTTAACAAAATAATAAAGCCTAATTTAAAAATAAACCCTCTTTTATAATACTATAACAAGGCCGGCCCCTTTATCTTTAGCCCGTTTGACTTTGCTCCGTTCCTTTTTGCTGTTGCTTGTGAAATTATGGCCGATCCTCTTTCGTTCCTTTTTGCGAATTAGGGTTTCTGCAAATTGCCTTTACTCCTTGCGATTTAAACTAGGGTTGTGCAAAATTAAAGGCGCCGACTTCGTTGATCGTTCAGATGGTTGTTGTCGTGATTGCTTTGACGATCCTATATTTCTTCGATTTGCTTACGGCTTCTTCAATTTTGGATCGAGTTCGTTCTGTTTTTCGGTATGTATTTTTCTCCTTTTGCTTTGCTGTTCGATGCTTGAACTCGATGAAATAAATGCCAATGATGATTAGGGTTTTAATAGGATTTGATTTCCTATTTTTGCGTTCGACTGATTGCTTCAAAAATTCTTGCTTTGCCGTTCGATTACACTTTGATGCTGAGGATTGATCTGACTTTGTCAATTTCGTATTTCTAGTAGCTTGATTCACACGACTTTGAATTGATTTCGTGATTTGTGATATTTGACTTTGTCACACGCATATTTTCGACTGTTGATTGCTTAATGGTGTCACTATGTTTGACATGGTCTTTGTAATTCTTAAGATTGGTTCCTGTTGCATTTTTGTATACTATTGACAATCATGTTAGGTAGCTTCATCAAGGCTTGTTGTTGGCTACTGGTCGTCTGCACCACTGAATCCATTGTAGTGTATCCTCAGTGCTGGTTGATGCTTGAATTTTTTACTTGAACCTGCTTTTGAGGATGATGCATCCTGTCTTGGTTTTGGGTTTGTATAACTTTTGCATGCTATTCACTTTTTCTGGTATCATTTTTGGTTTGCATTGTTTATGTTACTTTGACATGTTGTATCTGCATTCACCATAGTTTGTACCTGCATTTGCCATACTGAGTTTGCATTTGATTTTGTAGTTTGGTGTCATGTTTGCTTTGAGTCTGCAACTTGGAGTCTGCAACTAGTAGCTGGACTTGATTTGATGATGCTGGTATTTGCTGATATATTACTTTGAATTGCATACACTTTATGTTGACATTTTCTTTGACACAGATGCTACACTTGTTCATTGTTGTTCAAGTGTACTTGTCTTCATAAAATTGTCACTGTGCTTCTGACCTTTCTGGTCTCTGATCATTGCTTGGTCATCTTGGTGGCTTGAGCATTTGGTCTGTGTTGCATTGTTCCATGTGTCTTGCCTTTGACTGTTTGCATACACTTTTGGTCATGTTGTACTCATTTGCCACTGAGTTGCATTGAATAGCTGGTCTTTGTAGTTGTTTATTTGAGTCAGTGCTTCACCATACTTGTTGTTGCAGTATTCATGTTGTTGTTGGTGGCAATCTTGTATGCTGCTGTTTGCATTTGGTCTTGATCATACTTGATGTCATGATTTTCCTGGTTTCACTTGTGTACATTTTCGAGTTGCACACTGCTGCTTGTACTTGTAGTCTTGGCCAGTTGACTGTTGCTTTGAGTTGTTCATTGCTTGGTCTCTGTTGCCTTGAATTTCTGGTTGGAGCTGTGCACACGAGTTGGCGAGGCAATGCACACGTGTATGAATGTACACGTGTGTATTGCAGCCACTTATGATTACCTGTCCCTGTAATATCTATGTGCACGACTTTGTGATGAATTCAAGTGTGAATGATGACGAACAACCCAAATAACTGAGGCAAACAATGTTTTCAAAATCATCGTTTCTTTCAAATTTCAAAAATATTTCTCTTTCAATTTTACTGCGTTTGAAAATATTTTTGCAGATTACTCAGATGCTGGATTCAAACCGGAATGCAGTTGAAGACAAAATACGAGTGTGAGTGATATGTAGTGAGGTTAACTGTAAATGTGAAATGTGATGTGATTGTAATAAAAAATGTATATGTATAGTGAGAGCATGAAATTGTACTATTTAAAATTGTAATAAATATTTGTTTGAATAAAAATTTCTGTTTGAATTCAAAATCTGTTTAACTTGTTCTGTTTGAATTCAAATTCGAATTCTGTGTAATTTAATTTTATTCAACAGATATTTATCTAACCAAATACATACTATTCAAAATATTTGTTTGAATAAAATTTCTGTTTGAATTCAAAATCTGTTTAACTTGTTCTGTTTGAATTCAAATTCGAATTCTGTGTAATTTAATTTTATTCAACAAATATTTATTTAAACTATGAAAAACAAAATAGTACATTACCAAATACATTTATATAAATGTATATATGTTTATTATCATCAAACAAAAAATCATATAGCGCAAAGCGCATATTCAACAATCTCCCCCTTTTGATGATAACAAACATATATTTAAGATTTTGAATATATTAAATGTATTTGATAATTTCATTTGCTCCCCCTATTTGAATGCTTCCTTTTTATGTGATACTCCCCCTACATATATGGCTCCCCCTACATATATGCATACAAATAAAAAATATGTAAATGAGCCTATATGCAAATTGAAAGTTATTTGACCTTTGCTTGATTCTATTTGACAAAATCTTAACTTTTCTCTCCCCCTTTTGTTATCAGCAAAAGAATAATAGTGTTATAAAATAGGGTGAAGTGATAGACATGAATCAAACATTTAACTCAATTAAATATAAATATCAAATCTCAATAAAACTCAAACAAAAATCATAATTACCCTTGTCAAGCGCATATTCCACTTTCAGAAGTGATGGAGATAGAATCATCAAAAAATTCATATAGATATGTCTATTTGTGGTATATTTATTTCTGGAAATTTGAATATCTACTAACCATGCATAACCGTTAGGACTTTTAAATGAGATTAGTAGTATTCCAATTTAATTTAAAAAATGAAATCAAGTATCTTCTAACCACGCATGACCGTGAGGACTTTTAAATGGGATTAGAATCAACTTGTCTATTAAATCAATTATTTTTAATATGCGTTCCATACATGCATAACCGTGAGGACTTTTAAATGAGCATGGAAGCACATAATCAAAAATCCAAGTAATTCACCGATGCATAACCGTGAGGACTTTTAAATGAGAGTGAATACTTTGGATATTTATTTTTATTGCTAAATATAATAAGTTGAAGCACAAATAATTTCCTTCACAGATTTAAGATATTGAAGAACAAATGATTTCCTTTGTAAACTACCACAAATTTGCATACTAAATATGATCTTGATGAGTGATGTTCGATAGAAAGATGATAGAAATAGAAATGGTCATGGAATTATTACCCAACAAAAAGTTTTTATAACTCTTGTTATGAAATTCTAAAGAAATTTTCTAATTATACTTTCTCGAGTTATAATATATGATAAATATCAACACTCATCTCTTTTTCAATCACTATTTATCTTTTCGATAATCAAAGGGAGTCAGATTAGTCAAATTTGTCATTTAAAATCAAATTAAAAATTATAAAATCAATTTTTCAAAAAAATGATTAAGCTGTAAATATGGTCAAACATGATTTTCTTGAGGGGAGTTTTATAAGAAAATTTTCTGCTATTTGAAAATTATTTCAAGTGAAAAATATGCAGATATTTTCTTTGAAAAAAAACGATGCAGCAAATGAATGTTTCAAAAATTAATCACGTTACACTAATAATTTTTCTATCAACTATATTACCAGTGTAATCCGCATCTGAATTTAAATTTCACTCAATATTCACTTGTTGAATCAAACCATGAGATGTGCACCAAAAATTTCAAAACATCATTCTTTTGAATTTGAATTTAAGCCGTGTTAACACTCAAACAAATATCATGATGTTAATTTCAGAAACCAGAGGATAAACAATTATTTTCATGAGTAATCAACAGTCAATCAACATCATAATTATTTCAAAAACAATTTCTTAAAATCCTTTTTCTCATGAATTTGAAATCGTGCAAATTTACAAGCAGTGATCAAAATGTCAGAACCAATGTATCTACGTGTAGCATGAGTAACCAGCATTTGACCGAACAAATTTATATAAATTAGTTTAAAATTGAAAATCTGATTGGTCATCAATTAAGCACAAATTAATGTCATAAATAAGAACAAGTCAAAAAAATCATATCAATTAAGTCCGAATCAGTCAACCATTATAATTACTCCAAGTAATTTTATTTAAATATGGTTAGTCAATATTTTAAAAAAAAATCATAGCATCAAAATCATCATCTTTTGTTCATCTCAATATTGGCTGATTTTAATTTAGAGTATGGTGCAGATAATCACATTTAAAAACAATTAACTGTTTTACCTTTACGATAATTTTTCGTGATTGCCCATTGTGATTCTGTCACCTTTGTACTAGGCTAAGGAACTTTGCTTTGTCGCCCGTTGTGTTTCTGGAACAGCCGAAATCCAGAGAACACTGTTGTTGTTCCTTAGCCTGCCACCACACCTACACGATAAAAAATTTGTGTGACCTATTTGTTTTTATAGGTCCATTGTTGTTAGTGGCAGAATATGAAAAATATGTTTTTGGAGACTCAAAACTGTTTATATATGTTCCTTTTGGCACCCAAATTTGTTTGACTTTCAAAGATTTTATATTTGTGCCTTTTGGAACCCAAATTGGTATAGTTTTCACGTGTTTAGGTCTATACCAACAATTATTTCGATTATGTCCAAATTCTCTACAAAACGTGCACATTAAATTGACTTGATTAAATTTTGTGTTTCTATGACTATGATTTTCAACATGATTTCCAATTATTTCAGATCGAGCAAAAACACTTTTACTTTTTACATTATCATTATTTTGTGATTTCCCAAAGCCTAGTCCTTTTCTATTGTTAGCAAAAATTTGATTTCCAAATAACATTTTGAAAGATTTTTCGCCTCTTGAAAAGTTATTCAAAGATTTCTCAAGATTTTGGACTTTGGTTTTTAATGTTGAATTTTCAGTGATAAGTGAGGTGCATCGATTTATAAAATCCTTTCTCCTAGTGTCGATGGTTTCCTTAAGATTCAAGTTTTCATTTTCAATACTTTCAAAGTTATTCCTCAGTTTTGATAATTCTGAATCTAAAATCTTACATTTTTTACATTCTAGGTTTTGAATATTTTCAAGTTCAGTTTTTAACCTAAAATTTTCACGAGCAAATTCTCTCCTATCAGATTTCAGTTTTTCAATTTTAGATTCAAGAGTATCCACTACCTTAGTAAGATCAGAACACATAAAAACAAGTTCTTTATAAGAAAACTCACCTGCCTCACTAGATTCGTCGGAGGTTGCTTCTGATTCTGATTTTGCCATGCAACACAAGTTAGCCTCCTCTAGGCTGCTATCCGAAGCTTCCTCTCCTTCTTCATCATCCCAAGTCGCTGCAAATACCTTCTTCGCCTTTTTCTTTTCTTTGTTGTTTTTGAGAAGTGGGCATTTTGGTTTGATGTGGCCAGGCTTGTTGCAGTTATAACATGTCAGTTCATTATCGGAATTTTCGGAATCTTTTGACCTATTGCCCTTTGTTTTCTTCTTGCGTGGCTTGAATCTAGACCATCTTCTAAGATTATTGACAACCATTGCAAGCTCTTCAATTGGATCTTCTTCATCGCTTTCTTCTTTACTTTTTAATGCAATCGTCTTCTTCTTTGGTTCGGAGTTGTTGCGTTCTTCCTTTGCTTTTAACTCAAGCTCATATGTCATCAAGTTGCCAATCAACTCCTCCATGCTTAGTTTGCTCAGATCTTTCGATTCTTGGATTGCTGTGACTTTTGCCTCAAAGTTCATTGGTAAAACTCGTAGTATCTTCCGCACAAGCTCTACCTCAGTGAATACCTTCCCAAGTGCTCTAGCATCGTATACCAAGGTTGAAAAGCATCCAAACATATCCTTTATGCTCTCTCCTTTGTCCATCACAAAGTTTTCGTATTCATTGCTGAATAGGGCTAGCCGAGACTCCTTGACTTGAGAAGTTCCTTCGTGTGTCACCTCCAAAGTATGCCATATTTCCTGTGCTGTTGTACAATGAGAAATTCTATTAAATTCATTTTTATCAAGAGCACATATCAAAGCATTCATGGCTTTAGCATTTGTCGTTTTCAATTTCTTATCGTTAGCATCCCACCTATCCTTAGGTTTAGGAATCTCAGTACCACCAACGATTATAGTGGGAGGTTTATACCCAGTTTCAATAATATCCCAAACATCATAATCAACGGAACTAAGATAAATACTCATCCTAACTTTCCAATAAGCATAATCGTTCCCGTTAAACATGGGTGGCCTAGCAATAGATTGCCCCTCAGAAAAAGCATTATTTTGTAGACTCATGACTCTAGAGTTAAATAAAAAATATACCGGGCTCTGATACCACTTGTAGGATCTAGATTAACCCTAGAGGGGGGGGGGTGAATAGGGTTATAGCAAATTTTCTCGAATTAAACACAGAGATATAATTGCAGAAATAAATATGCTGAAAAGTAAATCACACACAAAATTTACCCAGCTTCGGCAACCCCTGCCTACTGCTGCATTCACAGATTTCTATTAGAATTAAACAGTATCACGCTTACAAACACTCTACTAGACTCGTAGACATTTGCTCCACGCTCACAAACGCTCTACTAGACTCGCACACCCTGCTCGCAAACATTTACTCCACGCTCACAAACACTCTACTAGACTCGCACACCCTGCTCCGCCTATAGAGTTTCGCTTACTCGCAAACTTTGCCTCCCGCCTATAGAGCTTCGCTTACTCGCAAACTCTGCTCCCGCCTACAATAGAATTTTGCAAACTCGCACACCCTGCTCACTGAACTAATTCTAACTAGACAATCTGACACTACCTAAACCCTAGGTGGTGATTTACAAAGTTTTGATTCGAAAAATAAAAACGATAATTAAAAGACAATAGAAAATAACCCTTAACCCTAGTTAACAAAATAATAAAGCCTAATTTAAAAATAAACCCTCTTTTATAATACTATAACAAGGCCGGCCCCTTTATCTTTAGCCCGTTTGACTTTGCTCCGTTCCTTTTTGCTGTTGCTTGTGAAATTATGGCCGATCCTCTTTCGTTCCTTTTTGCGAATTAGGGTTTCTGCAAATTGCCTTTACTCCTTGCGATTTAAACTAGGGTTGTGCAAAATTAAAGGCGCCGACTTCGTTGATCGTTCAGATGGTTGTTGTCGTGATTGCTTTGACGATCCTATATTTCTTCGATTTGCTTACGGCTTCTTCAATTTTGGATCGAGTTCGTTCTGTTTTTCGGTATGTATTTTTCTCTTTTTGCTTTGCTGTTCAATGCTTGAACTCGATGAAATAAATGCCAATGATGATTAGGGTTTTAATAGGATTTGATTTCCTATTTTTGCGTTCGACGGATTGCTTCAAAAATTCTTGCTTTGCCGTTAAATTACACTTTGATGCTGAGGATTGATCTGACTTTGTCAATTTCGTATTTCTAGTAGCTTGATTCACACGGCTTTGAATTGATTTCATGATTTGTGATATTTGACTTTGTCACACGCATATTTTCGACTGTTGATTGCTTAATGGTGTCACTGTGTTTGACATGGTCTTTGTAGTTCTTAAGATTGGTTCCTGTTGCATTTTTGTATACTATTGACAATCATGTTAGGTAGCTTCATCAAGGCTTGTTGTTGGCTACTGGTCGTCTGCACCTCTGCATCCATTGTAGTGTATCCTCAGTGCTGGTTGATGCTTGAATTTTTTACTTGAACCTGCTTTTGAGGATGATGCATCCTGTCTTGGTTTTGGGTTTGTATAACTTTTGCATGCTATTCACTTTTTCTGGTATCATTTTTGGTTTGCATTGTTTATGTTACTTTGACATGTTGTATCTGCATTCACCATAGTTTGTACCTGCATTTGCCATACTGAGTTTGCATTTGATTTTGTAGTTTGGTGTCATGTTTGCTTTGAGTCTGCAACTTGGAGTCTGCAACTAGTAGCTGGACTTGATTTGATGATGCTGGTATTTGCTGATATATTACTTTGAATTGCATACACTTTATGTTGACATTTTCTTTGACACAGATGCTACACTTGTTCATTGTTGTTCAAGTGTACTTGTCTTCATAAAATTGTCACTGTGCTTCTGACCTTTCTGGTCTCTGATCATTGCTTGGTCATCTTGGTGGCTTGAGCATTTGGTCTGTGTTGCATTGTTCCATGTATCTTGCCTTTGACTGTTTGCATACACTTTTGGTCATGTTGTACTCATTTGCCACTGAGTTGCATTGAATAGCTGGTCTTTGTAGTTGTTTATTTGAGTCAGTGCTTCACCATACTTGTTGTTGCAGTATTCATGTTGTTGTTGGTGGCAATCTTGTATGCTGCTGTTTGCATTTGGTCTTGATCATACTTGATGTCATGATTTTCCTGGTTTCACTTGTGTACATTTTCGAGTTGCACACTGCTGCTTGTACTTGTAGTCTTGGCCAGTTGACTGTTGCTTTGAGTTGTTCATTGCTTGGTCTCTGTTGCCTTGAATTTCTGGTTGGAGCTGTGCACACGAGTTGGCGAGGCAATGCACACGTGTATGAATGTACATGTGTGTATTGCAGCCACTTATGATTACCTGTCCTTGTAATATCTATGTGCACGACTTTGTGATGAATTCAAGTGTGAATGATGACGAACAACCCAAATAACTGAGGCAAACAATGTTTTCAAAATCATTGTTTCTTTCAAATTTCAAAAATATTTCTCTTTCAATTTTACTGCGTTTGAAAATATTTTTGCAGATTACTCAGATGCTGGATTCAAACCGGAATGCAGTTGAAGACAAAATACGAGTGTGAGTGATATGTAGTGAGGTTAACTGTAAATGTGAAATGTGATGTGATTGTAATAAAAAATGTATATGTATAGTGAGAGCATGAAATTGTACTATTTAAAATTGTAATAAATATTTGTTTGAATAAAAATTTCTGTTTGAATTCAAAATCTGTTTAACTTGTTCTGTTTGAATTCAAATTCGAATTCTGTGTAATTTAATTTTATTCAACAAATATTTATTTAAACTATGAAAAACAAAATAGTACATTACCAAATACATTTATATAAATGTATATTTGTTTATTATCATCAAACAAAAAATCATATAGCGCAAAGCGCATATTCAACAAACCTCCTTTAGATCCCCATTGAGGAATGCATTGTTTACATCTAGTTGCTTGATTCTCCACTTCTTATATAAGTTTCAATGGTCTATATAATTCTTATTGTTGTTGGCTTAACCACTGGTGAAAATGTCTCATAGAAATCAAATCCATATTGCTGATTATAACCTTTAGCCACAAGCCTGGCTTTATACTTATTAATGCTTCCATCAGGATTTCTTTTGATCTTGTATGTCCATTTACACCCAACTACATTATTGTCTTTAGTTCTGGTTGTGAGACTCCAAGTTTTTTTTTGATGAGTGCTTTGTATTCCTCATCCATTGCTTGCTTCTAGTTGATATTTGTAACAGCATCTTTGTAGTTGCTTGGCTCTGTCTGATTTAGTTGAGTATTACATATCTTTGGCTTATATATGCCACTCTTGGACCTTGTTGTCATATTATGCCCTATTTTTACAGGTTGAGGCTCATATGCGCTAATGATCTCATCTGCATGTTGAGACCTAGAAGGAGATTGTTCTTCCACTGATTCCATGTCATTGTTTGGACTTGTGTTATTAGAAGGAGGGATGGAGATTCTTTCAGGATCATGACCTGATCCAATGTCTTCTCTGGATACAGTGTGTTGTGATTCATTGTCTCTCTGCTTGCCTCCTTCAGTGGCACTGATATTCTGATCAGGTACAGTAGGTATTGATGGTAGTGGTGCACTGCCTTTGTCATAAACTCTCTTTGTGGTTTTGATGTTCTTATCTGCAAAAGGAAATATTTCTTCATTAAATACTACATGTCTTGAAAAAAATATCCTACCATCATTACTCAAGCATCTATATCCCTTTTGAGTATTCCCATAGCCAAGGAATGTACAAGGGGTTGATCTTAGACTTAATATGTGTGTATTGTATGATCTAAGACATGGGAAGCATAAGCAACCAAATGTTTTTAGACCTTGGTAGTCTGGTTTAACCCCAAATAATACTTCAGTGGGATTTAGATGTTTTAGTACTTGGTAGGTAGTCTGTTGATTAAGTATACTACAGTGTTGAAAGCATCTGGCCAGAATTTTATTGGCATAGATGCTTGAGCTAGCATAGTTAATCCTGTTTCCACTATGTGTCTATGTTTTCTTTCAACATGTCCATTTTGTTCTGAAGTGTATGGGCAGGTTGTTCTCTAAAAAATTCCCTTTTGTATAAAGTATTCTTTCAGTGGTTTGAATTCACTACCTCCATCAGTCTGTATTATTTTTAGCTCATTGTTTGTTTGTTTCTTTGCTTGTGTTATAAACTGTACCACAGTTTTACTTGCATCTGCTTTTGATTTCAAGAAATATATCCATGTATATCTAGAATAAGCATCAACAAAAGATAAATAGTACCTGTATCCATAGTCAGAACTCACTGGTGCTGGTCCCCATAGGTCTGTGGCCACCAGTTCAAGTGGTTTACTGACTGTTGTGTTGGAATCTATAAACGGCAGTTTGTGTTTTTTGCCTAGTTGATAGTAGGTGCATATATATGGTGTAGATACCTCAAAAGTAATATTATTATCACTGAGTACTTGTTTTACAACATTTATACTGGGATGTCCAAGTTTACAATGCCACAAATCAAATGTTTCTTTATCTTTCCTAATATTTGACACAGAATTGTTACACCACTTATTTCTATTTTTGCCATTTGCAGTGTTTCCAAACTTGAACTTGTATAGTCCTTTATCCAGTTCACCCTGTAGTAATATTTCTTGATTCAGTTAGTCTTTAACAACACAAAATTTTGGGTGAAACTCAAAATACACATTGTTGTCATTAGAAAATTGAGATACATTCATCAAGTTCTCCTTAATTTTGGGAACTCTTAATAGATTGTTAAGGTAAAGATGTCTTTTACCTTTGATACTGCTAGTTCCAACATGTGTGATGTTTATAGCTTCACCATTGCCCATATGTATAGTATGCATACATGTGTATTCTTTGCTGCCAAGATTGAGATTTTGAAGGTTGCTTGTGAGGTGGTTGGTTGCACCTGAATCTGGATACCAATCCTCATTTGTTATGTCTTCTACTTTGGTGAGTCTTTCTGAATTAGCCTGTTGCCTTCTTGCATCTTCTGAATGGTTGTTTGGTTTCTGATTGGTATTTGCCATATTTGCACTCGATTCACCATTTTTTTGACTTGGATAGTATTCAGTGTGAAGCCTGAAATAGCATTTTCTTGCTGTATGGCTTGGTTTTTCACATATTTGATACTTTGTTCTGTTATTATTCCATCTGTTACTTCTTCCTCTTCCTCTCTGATTGCCACCACCTCTCTGGTTAAATTGATTTTGTCTGATGTTTTGATCCTGTGTTTTACTCTTTGAATTGGCTGCATAGTTAATTGACAATTCTTTCTCCTTTCTTTGTTCTACCCTTCTTTCATGTGATAGTAAAACTGAATGCTCATACTATAAACTGGGTAGGTTCTGCTGGGAAGAGATGATTGCAACAACTGATTCATATTCAATATCTAGACCATTTAGCAAACTGAGAATATGCTCTGTTTCTGAGACTTTGTGTCCAGCAGTATCAAGATGATCACAATATGATTTTATCTTTGTTATATATTCTTGCATTGTCACGCTATCTTTCCTTAAGTTTTGCAATTGTCTCTTGCAGTACATGATTCTTGCTGCTGATTGAGTGTCAAATATTTGTTGTATTGCAGTCCATATCTCAAACGATGTCTTGCAACCAATAAGATGACTGAGAAGAGATGGACTGACTGATGAGATTAGCCATGCCGCTAGTAAACTATCTTGTCTCTGATAGTTGATGAATTCTTTGTTGTTAACTCTGACTCCATTGTTGTCAGTGGTCATTCTTGCTAGAATTTCCATGGTTCCATACAGGTAATCTTCCAATCCATAACCTCTAATGCTGGTTTGAACTTGATATTTCCATAATATGAAGTTATTCTCATCTAATGCTGTGGTGACCAAATTGTTCTTTGGTTTTATGATGTTGCAGAAATTTGTTTTAAAAATTCAAGTTTCTTGAACATCTGGCCTTGACCCTTCCTGGTTCTTGATTCCACTTGATGCAGTTGATGATACTTGGTCATCTCCTGCCATGGTGGAGCAGTTGGAGGTGATGTTGAGATCTGGATGTCAGAATAGTGGCAGTGCAGCCGGGCTTGCAATTCTTGAAGCAAGTTCTTGGCAAGGCACTGTTTGTGCAGGTTCTTGATAAATGAAAACCAAGAAGAGAACAGTACTGCACTCTCAAATGTTGAGAATGCCTATAACTTAGAGTAACAGAGTGATGGATGATGATTATGATCTGACACCACTTCTGTATGGCTTAATAATGAGGCGATTCAATGATCTCTGATGAGATTTACTGATGATCTTTTATCTTCTTGTCGTTAGACAATAATGAGCTCTGATACCATATAAGAGTTTTGTATTCTAGATGAAAGGAGAATATGCAGTACTTTATTATTTGATTTTCACTTGTACAAAACTGATATGCTACTGTCTGTATTTATACTGATATTACAAGCTATAATATGCTACTGGGCTGTATGCATCGGCCCAAGCCCATTACAACAAATTACAGCAGATATATTTTATGTTGTGATATCGTTCATTTCATAATTGCAATTATTAACAATACTTGCAGATTTTGCTGCAACTATTGTGAATAATTGCTTAGAATGATGCAAATATTGTTTATATATACAGTAGAAAGTGTAATAAACCAAAACAAACATTACAAGATTTTTTTTAGAACTTATGAGGATTAAATTCATCCTTCTCTGCAATTATTCAGAATAATTGCAGACATATATGCAATTATTATGATTTATTACATGTATTTCTATAATTATTCTAAATAATTGCATTCTTATAAAATCATTTCCAAAAAAGACATTTATAACTGTAAATAACAAAATAAAGCATTATGCTGAATAATTGCTTACTTGTCAGCAATTATTCAAATAAATTCATTTCAATGTATGTCTGCAATTATTTAGAATAATTGCTTACTTATTAGCAATTATTCCCTTAAAATCATTAATATTCATCTTTTTTTGCAATTATTCATAATAATTGCAGAAATGTATGTAACTATTATGACTAATGACATGTATGCTATAATTATTTTGAATAAATTCTTACTTATCAGCAATTATTCAACTAATATCATTTTAATTCATAAAAAGATATTTATAACTGTAAATAATATAAAAAAACATTTTATATTAATAAAGAGTATTATATACATATTTCTCTGAAGTTATTCATAATAATTGCAGAGATGTATGCATATATTCTGAATAATTGCATGTATGTCTGCAATTATGTTGAATAATTGTTTACTTGTCATCAATTATTCAAATAAATTTATTTCAATATATATCTGCAATTATTCCGAATAATCGCTCACTTATTAGCAAATGTTCACTTAAAATCATTTATATTCTTCAACGTATGTCTGCGATTACTTCAATTTAAACAAAATTTGCAACTCCACCATATATTATTAAAAATTTTACCGCAAATATTGATCATAATTATAGCATTTTAAGCAAAAAAAATTTCAATATTGGCAGAGCTTTATGCATTTATTAAGAATAATTGCGGTAATAAACACAAGTATTCAGAATCTTTGTATAAAAATGAGCAAATATTTGCTGAGATTCTTACATTTTTATTTGTACAATTAGATATTTTACTGCAAACATTAACACAATTTGCAGAATTTTATGCAAGTATTCTCAATACTTGTAGATTTTTCTGCAAATTTTGAGAATAATTGCAGAAAAAGCTGCAAATATTTTAATATTTGCAGTATTTATGCACATAGTATGAATATTTACATAAAAACTTAAAATATTGAACTGCAATCATTTCTCCTTATCATTAATGAATTTAAACATCAATACAACACCAACAATTCGTAAAAAATCAACAACAATTCATATTTGTAAAAAAGATCGATTCTTCTTTAAATAGTTGCAGTTTTCCATTGAAATCGAGAAATATGAGCTCGCCATTGAAAAAACATAAAATCAAGAAAACTAAGCTCGCCATTGAAAAAGAAGACGAAATCAAGAAAGATGAGCTCGCCATTTGTTAGCGTCAAAATTGATCACTAACACCCAAATCCAGATGAAAGCACCAAATCACAGTCTCAGATCACAGTTAGAATGTATGTAGAGAGTATGAATGTGGAGAACAATAAAAAATTAAAAAGAAAACAGTAATAACACAGGATTTATAGTGGTTTGGCTAACTCCGGCCTATGTCCACTTCAGAAATTTCCTTTTTTTATTGATGAAGAATCAATTACAAGTACAATCTAGAGTTTTAAAACAAAATGGCAGAGCAGCCTTAGTATGGAAGATGAAGTGAGACAGAATCGAGCTCCCTTTTCTGAAGCCCCACATGTTGTATTGTAAAGGCCCGCAAATCCGTACCTCTTTTGAGCTGGCAAAATACGACAACAATTCATCCCAAAGTGGAACAAATGTACGAGTCTTCGGGTTTAAAGAAGAAAGGTAGAAGAAGAAGAAAAGAAAACAACATCAAAATCTTACATATCGCAGCGAAGCAAATATAATAGATAAATGAATATCTTTAAAATAAAAACACTACATTAATTTATACATCACATTATCAGAGTTTACAATGACATAACATAAACACTAGCAGTTATAGTAACTTGTGTACAATAAAATTTGACTTGCACTAACCCAGACGCAACAGACACTACATAGTATAAATAATAACTTTGCCGTCCAGTCTTGAACTCCAGATCTCCATAGCATATCTTTCCTGACTTCGCTCCAGACTAACGATAACCTGACTCTAGGCTGCCCATGTGGAAAATTGTGGGCACCCAGAGTTTAGAAAGAGAACAATAAACTCCAGGTCAGTCATGGGACTGGTGTGAGATCTTAAAAACAATTATTTCCACAAAGAAAGGAAAAGAAATCCGCTATGCTTTTTGGAAAATGAAACTACCATAAGGCCTCCCGGCGCACACACAATGCAATCGCAGACTTAGGGGAGATTTCTCCTTATGATAGTCGAATATGCTTGATACGAAAAATTCTTTTTAATATTATCATTAGTGCATAGTGGAAAACATTTGCAAGTATAATATTAATCTTAGCCAACATACGTACCATTATAGTATGCCTACTATAGCTACCATATTAAATGGCAGGTTCTACAACTAAAACCGTACAAGGCGTGTATTGTAGATTGGATTTCCAACAAATGGTCAGGCTAAGGAACTTCCTGAGCCACATGGGTACGCCTCTGGAGGGACTCCCCGAGAACTTAACCAGCTCTCTGCCAACACAAGGCCGGGTTACCTTTGTAACTAGGTAACTACTACACGAGTATGCCATCCTCCGGTCGTCTGTGACCTTTATCCGAGGATCCTCAACCACAAAGCAACAACCACAAAGTATAATAAATTTGCAGCATCAACATAGGTAAAATATCTGGGCTCCATACCATGATACTACCTTTTTCCAGAAGGAAATGACATACCCTCAGGGGGCGCTACCCCCAAATAACCTTGCAGCATCTTTCCTGTTTCGACCATTTCCAAGGTGTGAGGTCCGACGAGGTCTCGTCCACAAAGCTACACTTTTCACAAAGCCATGCTTTGATTACCAAATTGGTAATGTATCACTAGTAACCATCAACTACATAACCTATGAGCTCGTACGTCTCAGAG
This sequence comes from Allium cepa, assembly GCA_030765085.1. Lineage (NCBI taxonomy): Eukaryota > Viridiplantae > Streptophyta > Magnoliopsida > Asparagales > Amaryllidaceae > Allium > Allium cepa. The sequence continues at coordinate 625,016,565 of CM060942.1, forward strand.
AAGGGTGTTAAGCTAAGAGAATAAATTCTCCGCCACCAATAGAAGTGTATTTGACAGAAACTAGCTTTACATCTCAAAGTGTAATGTCAGACACACATCCATACAAGTCCATTCCGGGATCGAACGGAACCGAAGGCACTTCGAAGAAGCCCTTGCAATCCGGATATTCACTAATCACGTCCGGAATCCCTATCACAAAGGGTGATAAAATCTCTATACCGGAGCAACCCGGTGCAGAGACATTCGATAGGTAATCCTTTCATTTTCGAAAATACCCGGTCTTCAACACCATCTCGAATGCAATCACATTTCGTCGTATCATTATTCGGAATGGGTTTTATGACACAAGGTCCTCTTCCGGCTAATCCGAATAATGAGCGCTTATTTTTAAAAATAAGCGTTCAATCAGATTTAAAACAAATCACAACAAATTTCCACTTTGATCTTTTAAATAAAAGATCCATCACAATCACAAAGGTTCGATGTGGTTTTTGGATATCCATTTGGAATTCGACCCTCGGTTACATCGAAATTCAAATGCCATTTAAAGGTCAATATTGATAGTCGGTTATTTAACTATCAACCAATATTCATAATAATCACCAAGATTTAAATAATTTTCCCAAATTATTTATTTTCAAAATATCTTCGCAAGATAAAACTTTTAACACTTCAACCATTCGAAAACAAATTTCAAATCACTTTTCACTTTCCAAACCTTTGAAAACAAATTTCAAGTCATTTTCCTCACGTGGAATAAATTTCCAAATATTCATTTAATTCCACTGAAAGTCTGCCGAGTCCAAATATTTTAGAATACTTATTTTAAATATTAGCTATGAAATCTTTATACTAATATCTTGTAAAAAAAATTCAAATACAAACTAATTTTTTTGAATAAAATTAATAGATAGGGTATAACTACTTAAATATCCATTTTCTAAATCAAATATCAATTTAATCTTTAAATGATCACTTCTATAATTAGTTAAATAAATATTTACTTCAAAGATTTTCAAAATAACTTAAGAAAATAATTTCTCCAAAATATTCTTCCAAATCAATTTCTAGAACTTTTAATTTACACTTCAAAAGCTACTTTAAAATATACCCGACTTTCCAGGGAAGAATTCTCTTTCCATTTATATCAATTATTAAATCTTCTCGATTTATTTTAATTTACCTTCCAAATCTATAAATTTCTTTTCACACCTTTAAAAATAAAACAATATTTATTTTTAAAACAAATTTCCCTTTTATAAATTCCCATTGTGAATTTAAATTTCCAAATATGAACAGATATACGATTTTAAAATCGATTACCAAATATTCACTATCAACACTAAATCAATTTTCAAATTGATTTCCAAATTTTATTTTAAACACAAAATCAAATTCCAAGTTGATTTCTAATTTATTTCAACACCAATTCGATTTTCAATCAAACACCAAATCAATTTCCCTGTGAATATCCCAAAGATTTATTCACTATTAACACCAAATCAATTTACAAAATTATTTTTAAAATAAATTCCTTTATCTCTTCCAAATTATTTAAAATCCGTATTTTTAAAATAAATTCTTCACCTTTTGAATATTATTACTTGAAATCCATTTATTAAACTTTTTCTCATATTTTGGAATTTTACTCAATAGGATTCAAAAATAAAACTTTATCCTTTTAAAATTCTTCTTTTAAATTTATCGAATTCAAAAATAAATTTTACTATAAATTTTCAATTTTAATTTTTAAAAATCATTATTTCCGGTATTCGATGGTACTAAAAATAAATTCGGCCAAACTATAACCTTCAACGAATTCAATCACCAATATAATCACACAAAGATTATAAATAATCAACACATAACATTGAAACAAATTCAAATGTTCTGAGGAATCCAGTTGGATCCCTCCAACCCCTTTTTCCTGCATCCACAGACGATAGCACAACAATTGAATACCTATTCCACTTCGAGGTGGAATATCGCGGTATATGGGATTTATAAAATATCATCCGCTATTATGCGGCGCATAGGGTCTCATCCGCTATATAATGCGGGAAATCAACAACTCCAAATACATATATAATACCAATTCCACTTCGAGGTAGAATATCGCGGTATATGGGTTTAATATAATATCATCCGCTATTATGTGGCACGTAAGGTCTATTTCAAAACAAATGATAATGATTTATCATCCAAGCACACAATCAACAATTTTAAATTTTAACTATCACAATTCAAAAATCAATCAATAACTGAAATTTTCAATTGTTAAAATTTGAGTGAGAAGATCTCACCTTTTATTATGCATGCAATCCATTTTCCATTCTAGAATGTTTCCTCACGATCTTTAAACCTTGTGTAACAATTTTGCAATTTATTAATATTCAAAATAATCGAAAAATCAATTTTCATTTGATAATTTAATTAGCCAATGATTTAATTTTAAAATTAAAATTTGATTTGAAACAAAAATATTTTCTTTTATTTTCCTTTGAAACCTCACTTAAAAAAAATTAATTTATATAGATTCAAAACTCCAATTTTAAATAACTCTTCAATATTTTAAAAATTCGTATATATTATCCAAGATCACATATTAAATTGAAACATCTGCATCTATATACTTCAGCCCATATAATGGAACGATTTACAACCAAAACCATCTTAAATTTTACTGTAATCCTGATAAGTGATAATAATTTTATTCACAAGCTTACTTGAGTAAATGTTTAATTAAGATGTTTTTAAGAGTCAAATTTACCTTAATTTGAACAGGGCCCAAAATCAGAAGATCCGCACCCAACGACGAACTCGATGTCACGCGTTCCTTCGCCTATGCCGAAACCCTAGCCGCCTACGCCTTGAGCTCACTCGAGACGCTAGCTTCGACAAACCAAGCTTGAGCCCAAAAGCAGCATCACAATAGCCAAGATGCCTTGCCCCCCAACCTCTTGCCTAACGCCAGAGCAACGCACCGCCGTCGTGCTTTCCAGCTCACGACTTCAGCTCGATCGCACCCCTACCTTCACATCGTCCCTTCTAGCTTGCTCGTGCACGAGCGACAGCCTCGACTTCGAATTCATTCCCTGAATGCTTGGAATACTATTCATTTTTTTATGAATCGAACGAGTTTGATTCTTCGCCATTTGAATTTGATTTTATGGATTGTGAAGTAGAGAAGGGGAAAGGATGAGAGAGCATGGTCATGATTCGCATTCAAGAAAAAGAAAATGGGAAACGAAGATAGGGTTTTCGTTTAATTCATCGGCCATTCTCTTTAATTTTATTTATCGACTACTTCCTTTCTTCCACGGGTGATTAAAATGTTCTGAGTGCAAGATAAGTGGTGTAACCTGGAAGCCAAGTGGCTAAAAAGAAATAAATAAAGTTTTGGTCAGTTAAAATATTCTTTATATTTAAATTTGAATTTAAATCGTCCCGAACTACGCAACTTAAAATCTCAACGTCAAATCGAGGCATGCCGCTAGGCGTTTATAATGTTATACCCCTATTTCAACCGCAATGGAAAAGGTTTCGAGGCCTAACTCGATTGTATGGAGAAGATAGCTTTTTGAATCGAGTTTAAGTATTAAATTATCGATTTTAATCCCAACATGTTTTTCACCCGTACGGACAAACGGTAACTCCAAACGCTGTGAAAATTAAAATACGATAATAAGTAACTATTACGGATTCAATGGGACTGGTTTCGTCGAATTTCGAGACTGTGCCTCGAAAGGCTATTTTTAAATATCGATTTAAACAATTTAATTTCAAAACTGAACAGTTCACTTTTAAATTCAATTCTGTAGTTTCTATTGTCTTCAATATTATCAATATGAATTTCCTAAGCCTTTAAAAAATATTTTTAATCTGCTTAAAATTGAAGATACAAAATTTTACCCAATTTCAATAAATTAAATTCAATAATTTAATCTCCAAATTCATAGTTAGTTTTGAAATTCAAGTTAAACTAACTTCCAAATATTTTAAAATCAATTAAATATTCTATTTCAAATGTTAAAAATTTCCGGGTCGTCACATGTATTTACACAAAAATCCCGGTTTACTGGGCTTTCTGAGTTGTCCGGTCCCATCAGGACTATGGCCGAGCCAACATCCTTCATCATGACCGACCCACACTACCATGCCGACTGACCTATGCCGATCCACTCCATACTCTAATATACTGATCCACTTCAACATGCCGATCCACTCCATCGATGACCGAGCCACACCATATAGTCCGAACCACCAATGCCGATCCATGTACGAGCTTCCATCCTTCACCGAGCAGCACGTGCCGACCCACCTAGGCCGATCCATGCACAAACTTCGATCCTTGACCGAGCGGCACCTACCGGTCCAACTGCGGCCAAGCCATATCTGGCCGACCCACCTCAACTTTCGCACCACGACTGGGCTTTGCCCAACCGACCCACTTCGACCTATCTACCCTGACCGTTCCTACCTTACCGATCCACTCCACGGCCGATCCTCCTTGACCATTTCTCCTCAACCGAGCCATGCATGACCGAACGGCCGTGCCACATGGCCAAACTCCAAAAATACCGAACCACGCCTCCCAGATTGAACGGCCGACACCGAACCCTTCATGACTGATACTCTTTTCATCCAACTAACTCAAACTCATCATATTCCAGTCTCGACAAACGAGTAGTCAATTTAGTTAAATCCGTCTATCTGTGTCCTTGCCAAAAGACTGATTAACACCATTAAAATCAATCCTGTAAGAAGTGGAGGGATATTTGGAAAAGAAAATAGCCGAAATGAAAAACGTGGACCTGCAAAGTATGTTTTTTGCGGGAGGAGGTTTGGTGAATTAAATTTTGTTTTAGGAATGTATGTATAATATTCACTATAAAAAAATGGGAATGAATTTATTAACGTAAATTTAATAACCGAATTCAACCGATTCTCTCAAAATGAAGGCGAAATAGTTAAAAAAAATATAACTATTGTGTAGTCTTTCACATCATCCAATCAAAAAATTTGTACTAAAGCTGTATGTATGTAAATTTTACTAATTACTACTAAATTGAAGTCCATCTGTCGCTGGACCGCCTTGCAATAAAACTTGCACAATTCCTACCAACCCACCATTTTCATTTTCAGGGCCACACTCTGAAGCAAGTGTGTGTCGAGACCACATTGCCCACCTGCCTAATATGAAGCCCAATTTAATTTTCCCTTCTATAAAGTTACGAGGACGCAGACCCAAATGCTAGTATATTACATGGAGAACGTTTAAAATGCAGGCAATTTATTTTTTAGTAGTTATGGATTTTCACTTATACGCAAGGAATATTCATGGAATAGTTTCACTAATATATTGCTTTGCATCCATTATATTGGATGTTATGGATTTTAGTTGTTTAATTTTATAGTGTATTCCTATTTTCGTGCTCATTTTTTTTTAAAGATAAAAGTTCCCTTGGGCAATTTATTTTTTAATTTCTCATTTTTATGCCAATTTCTATTGTGTTGAATTGCTCGAATATGAATAGTTGAATTCTTTGGAATTCAAGTTTGATGAAATTAGAATATATTATGTGATTCTGACATTTAGTTTTACTCTCTTAAAAATTTGATAAGTATTGAACCGATTCATTAGGGTCCTTGCTAAGGCTTGGTTTATTTAAATCTCTCAAGTTTAAATTTTAGTTGTTAAACTTTGAAATCTGAATGTTGATTGTTGAATTCTGAATAATAACTTGTTTGACTGTTTGCATTCAACATTTAGAACAAAAAATTCATTTAGCATTAAAAACAAAATAATAAGTAGGAAAATTTTTTTGAATAATTTTGTCCGAACGGCTTTATTTAGAAGACTGACAAAAAACAAAAAACGTAGATGTTTTGATTTATAAGTCGTAAATTGGATTCAGAATTTTTGATTTCAAAAACAAACACAAACTAAGAGTCCAAAATCAATGTCTTTGCTAGTGAGCATAATGATCCAACGATTCAGCCTAATACATACCTAAGTCACTATGCCAACCGGTGCCTACAAAAAATCTTACCACAACAATTAGAATTTTTAAAAGAACAAGATCCATGCCACTTCCTACAATTGCCAAATATATAGATCTCTGCATGTGTAGCACATTCCCCATTGAGTGCACTCCGATTCGGCATCACGAAGGGTGTGCATCGTGCAACCTTAATGCGCTTTAGACAAAGCTTGCACTAGATAGATTTTCTTTGAGAGAAAAATCCAAACTTAGCACCCTATAATTGTAACATTTCGTATCTGAAGGCCAAAAGCTAAGCGCTATGGAATAAAAACAAGTGATATAGGAATGACCTCTTTCCCATAATACCCCTTTAATTCATTTTAAACCCTTCTTTTAATTTATTAGTTAAAAAGGAATTGCTACCTTAATTAAATCAAACCTCAATCTCCTAATCAACACATTATTTTATTTAATTTATCTAACTAAATCTCCTAAATAATGTTATCAAAAATCTGGGGTGTTACAAACTCCCCTCCTTAAAGAATTTCGTCCTCGAAATTACAATAAGGTTCAAAACAAATAAGAAGGTAAAACATACCATCAAAACAAGTTAGGATAAGTATCTCTAATCTTGCTCTCAAACTCCCAAGTATAGTCTCTGTCATCGTCACTCCACTGGACTTTGACTATTCAGACCGTCTTAGTTCTAAGCCTCTTCTCATCACTCGCAACAATGCGAACTGACTTTCTCACTATGGTCAAATCCGGTTCTACCACCAAGTCATCTAGCACTATCTGTGCAATAGCAGTCTTCGGGTCTCTAACACACTTTCTGAGATGAGAAATATGAAAGACATCATGGACACCTGCCAAACTGGTCGGTAACACAAGTCTATACACGAGCTTCCCGATCCTCTCAAGAATAGGAAAAGGTCCAATAAACCTAGGAGATAACTTCCTCGACTTCCCGGATCTAAGTACACCCTTCATCGGTGACACTTTGACGAAAACCCATTCCCCAACTGAGAACTCCAAATCTTTCTATCTTTTATCTGCATAACTCTTCTGCCAAGACTGAGCCTCTTTCATCCTAGCTAGAATGACCTCAATCTTTTCTACAGCTTCTCTAACCAATTCTGGACCAAGAATCAACATATCCCCGGTCTCCAACCAACAAACGAAAGAATTGCACGGTTTTCCATACAAAGCTTCAAATGGTGCCATCCCAATATTAGTCTGATAACTGTCATTATACGAAAATTCGACTAGATGCAGATGATTCTCCTATGATCCTCCAAAATCGAGAACATAAGATCTAAACAGATCTTCCAAGATCTTGTTAACTCTTTCCGTTTGCCCATCTGTCTGCGGATGGTAAGTGGTGCACATCATAAGCTTGGTTTATAAAACTTCCTGCAGACTCTTCCAACACTCGCTAGTGAACAAGGAATCTCTATCACTAACTATACTGCTAGGAACCCCATGTAGTCTAATCACATTCTTCATGAACAACCTTGCTAAAACAAGTGTCGTCCTGATTGACCTAACTGGAATGAAATGGGCAATCTTGGTCAATCTGTCCACTATTGGTCAACCTATCCACTATAATCCATATACTTTCATTTCCCCTATTCGATCTTGGAAACCCATATATAAAGCCCATAGAAATAGAATCCCACTTCCACATTGGAATATTTAATGACTAAAGCAAACCACATGGCTTCTTGTGTTCGGCCTTTGCCTGCTGGCAATTCAAGCACCGCCTTACACAAAAACCAATATCCCATTTCATAACTTCCCAGAAGAAACTCCTCTTCATATCCTGATACATCTTGGTACCTTCAGGATGTATAGTGAACTTCGACCAATGACGTTTCTCTAAGACTTCTTTGCTTATGTTTTCTACACTTGGAACACATAATCTTCCTTTCTTTCTCAACCACCCTTTCTGGTCAAGATTGAAATCTTTCAAGTCATCGCTCTTGGTTCCTTCGTTTAGCTTTCTAATCCATTCAGCTAACACATGATCCTCTATCTTCTTAGAAGCAATCCATTCGATCAACACTGGTCGAACTTCCAAACAAGACAATATACCTGTATTTCCACTAGATCTAGCCTCGGATATCTACTGCACTCTACAATCTGCCGATGCTTCTAGATCTTTCCACTTAGCCATCATTGCTAACACTGCATTCTGATGCTTCCTGCTAAATGCGTCTGCAACCTTGTTGCCCTTCCCTGGTGTGTACTCAATCCCAAAATCATAAGCGGCTATGAACTCTAACCACCTCTATTGCCACATGTTTAGCTCCTTTTGACAGAACAAATACTTCAGCAACTTATGATCAGTATATAGCTCAAACCTTTCTCCCAAAAGGTAATGTCTCCACACCTTCAAAGAAAAAATCACTACAGCCAACTCTAAATCATGCGTTGGATATCCGACCTCATGTGGTCTAAGCTGTCTAGAAGCATAGACAATCACTTTACCTCTTTGCATTAGCACAACTCCTAATCCCGTTCCACACGCATCGGTATAAACTACCAAATCCTGATTCCCTTCTGGAACAAACAATACAGGTGCGTGGGTCAATAAGTGTTTCAAACTCTAGAATGCTTCCTCACACTTATCGGTCCATATAAACTTCTCATTCTTCCTTGTCAGCCTAGTCAACGGTGCTGCTATCCGCGAGAAATCCGTAATGAATCTCCAATAATTACCAGGAAACCCAAGGAAACTCTTAATCTCAGTTACTATCTCGGGTCTCTTTCAACTATTCACTGCCTCGATCTTAGTCAGATCTACAGATAACCCTTCCTCTACGACTGCATGACTAAGAAACTTCACCTCCTTTTTCTAGAAGTGACACTTCGAAAACTTCGCTTTTAGCTGATGCTGCCTCAATGTCTCGAGCACCACTCTAAGATGAACTTCAAGCTCTCTTTCATCCTTGAGTAAATCAAGATATCATCTATGAAAACTAGCACGAACCTATCCAAGTGCTCTCGAAAAATCCAATTCATCAAACCCACAAAGAAAGCTGAAGCATTTGTCAGTCCGAATGGCATAACTAACTATCCGTACGATCCATATCTGGTCTTAAATGCTGTCAAAGGTATACTAGCCTCTGCTACCCTGAGCTGATGGAAACCTGTTGCCAACTCCAACTAAGAAAATACCTTTGCTCCACTTAGTTGCTCGAACAAATCGTCAATCCTGGGCAATGAATATCGATTCTTTATCGTCTTCTCATTCAACTTACGATAATCGATTCATTGCCTCAACGATCCGTCTAGCTTCTTAACAAACACTACCATTGCTCCCCACGATGAACTGCTCGGCTTGATAAAACTCTTGCATTCTAAATCCACCAACTGCACCTTCAACTCCCTCATCTCTGAAGGGGTCATCTTATTTGGTGGTCTACTTACTGGTTCTGCTTTCGGAACCAAATCTATACGAAACTCAATGGCTCGTTTCGACGGCAATCCAGTTACAGGGTCAAATACATATGCGAATTCTCTAACCACGAAAATTCATCTCAACTCATCATCTGAATCCAAAGCACCCAATAAAGCAAACACTACACCGCTATAACCCCCTACGGTGAAAACAATCCGATCGCTACAATTCGGGTGTCTAAGAGATATCTTCCTACCCTGACAAAATATCTTAGCATTGTACTCACTTAACCAATCCATACCAAGGATAATCCCAAACCCCACAAAATCAAACACATGCAAACTACACATAAAAGTATGACCTAAAAGGTCACACTCAAACTGGTCACACCTCAATCCTAGGGTTGCATACCCTCCTATTGGATTCGCAACTTATATGGAAGTAACTAAATATATGGGTTCTAGGTTAAGCTTATTTATCAAGCATCTAGATATAAAAGAAAGAGATGCACCAGTGTCAAATAAAACACCAACAGACATACCATGAATCCGAAGCGTTCCTCCAAGAACTTCCTTCCCCCTTCTCCTAGGCTGTTGGCTTAAAAGTAGCAGGCTCTAATGCAAACACCTTGCCCTTACCATCTCTAATAGGCCCCTTGCACTGGTTCTTATAATGGCCTATCTGGTCACAGCCGAAACACCTGACATTCTTCCCCTTAGCCACATCCTTCGATTTCCTTGAGTGACACTCGTTAGCAAAGTGCCGTTCTTATCGCATTTATAACAAACAACTTTAGACTTCGCTTTCTTGGCTGCTCCACCCTTCTGAGCACCTTTCTTAGGAAAGAACTTCCTCTACTGTCCCTACCCAATCTGGACCCCTTTTGCCTTGCTCTTCTCCACAGACTCAAGGTCTTCTTCCTGCCTCAAAGCCATCTCCATAACAATATCAGAAGGATCTCTAAGATGAGACAAAATAGTGCTAGCCAATTCCGACTTCAATCCACTGATGAACTTCTCATTCCACTTCAACGTTGTATCTATAGAAGCATACCCATACCAGGCCAACTCCTCAAACTTCCTAGCATACTCAACAACCGACATCCCATCCTACACTAGCTCAGCAAACTTTCTAATCAAACCTGAATGTACCATCACAGACATAAACCTCTCATAGAGTCTCCTCTTGAAATCCTTCCAGGTTATTGTCTCCTCATCAACTGTCGCTGTCACACTATTCCACCAAAACAGTATGGCTCCCTGAAGCTGTCTGGACGCCAACCTTCTCTTTTGCTCATCATTGAGCTTTTGATCTACAAAAATCCTTTCATAGTGCAACAACCAGTTCTAAACTCCAATGGCATCCTTTGTCCCATAAACGGCTTTTCTCCAAGCTTCATATAATCACCGTTCATCTTAGCGAAATGATTAACTACCGAAACTTCTGGAATTCCTACCCCTGCAGCATTTTCTCCTTATACTCTGGCTGCAACTCTTGCCTGCATCATATTCCTGAAAAACTGATACATGGCTTCCATTCCAATCTGTGGGACATTAGCACCAACATTCTCTGCCTAACCTTAGCCTCTCCTTGCATTAGGTTCGACATTCCTTTCGGTGCTTCCCTCTCCTTGGTTAACTCTGCTTCTTCTACCATCCATATCTGTATTCAAACCCCATGAGATACAAAAAGATAACCTAATCAAAGATAGATGAATGGAGATACAACGCATACTTATATATAACAAATATAGTACGTTACTATAGCGTTAACCCAACCCCAAATCTTACTCTAATTTCTTTGGATTTTCGTTTTCGAAACCAACTTTTAGTTAAATTTTTCGTGAACCTATGCTTTGATACCAAGTTGTAACATCCCGTATCTGGAGGCCAAAAGCTAAGCGTTATGGATGCTGTAGTCATCCACAGTATTAACTTCTGGTGATGAAATATGGTACTGTTAATGGTATCCATAATATCAGAAGCACTTGAATATGGACAAAATCACAAATTTCCAAAAATAATAATTTGTGTGATTACATTTCAAACGAATCATATCCAAGTTACAAAAATCCCAACGTATTCCCAGGCTATGATCAAATATAATTACAACGATACGCCAAGAGCGACATATGAAGATGCCTCCTTGGATTACCAAAGCAATATAGACATAAATGTCATAATACACAGAGGAGACAAATTTAAAGTAGAATTCCTAAATTTAGCTATCCGTCAGCCACCTGCTCATCTTCGGAAGCTTATTCGCCAAAATCTGCTAAAACCTAAAAACATAAACCCTCAGTTTACTCAAATCAAATTTTAAGCACCCAAGAGTTTAAGAGGAAACAAAAATTTCGAGTTAGATATAAAGCCTAGTATGAATAATTTCTGTTACATCTCAGTTTACTGATATATAGTGAGACCACGCCGCTTAGCGAAACGGGTTTCCCCTCACTAATATCCCTTTTCTAAACATATATTTTGCAAATTCTTTCCTGCAACTAAACTGGTAAATCAATTTATTTTAATAATAATATAGCAATATCCATTATGCTAAAACAGGAAATAAAATAGGCTATCTATCTAAAATCTGAACTACCTGTTCTTTACTGGACTATCAGTCCTAAATTCCGAGCTAACTGCTCTATTCTGGATTATCTATCCTAAAACTAATTATGCAAAAATTGCAATATCTTTTATGCTAGATAATGGGCTATCTGCCCAAAATAGGTAAAAAGGGTGGACTAACTGTCCTTAAAAAGTAGCAAGGTATGTTATGCTAATAAATGAACTATCTATTCATATCAGAGCTGACTGCACTTTTCAGGACTAACTGTCCTCTGGACTAAATGCCCTCAAAATGGACTGACTGTCCGAATTTAAATGAGCTAACTGCTCAAATTTTCTTTTGGGTTAACTACCCTTCAAAATATCTGGGCTAACCACCTTTCAAATTTTCTTGAAAACCTTTTCAAAATGATTTAGTCCATCAAATCATATATATACAAGGAAAATATATCTTTAGCTTTACTATAATGTTTTCCATGTTATATGTATTTTACTCAAAATAATGTTGATGATGTTCAATAAAGATTATCTATCATTTTAAAATAAGTTAAAGTCCTTTATAACTTAAAACACTTAGTCTATCTGCCTAGTCATTATATTTTAAACCTCCGTTTAAAACCTTTAAACAACCGTTGATAAACATTGAAGGTATCTCCTTCAAAACCATTAATATCACCCTTTGAAATCATTAAAGGTAACTCCTTCAAAACCTTTAAAAATCCGTTCTTTCACAAGCTTTAAAACATATGACATCTGCCTTTAAATCCTTTAAACATTAGCCTTTCGAAAACATTAAAACCATACCTTTCGACCTTGTCGAAAGGTTTCTTTTCGGTTTAGTTGAAAGGTTTCACCTTTCAAATTTGTCGAAAGCCTAGGGTACCTCCCCTATAAAACCATTTATAAACATTTTGAAAGCAATGAAACTCAAAACCTTTCGAAGACATTGGGTTCAATTTAAAACAAGTGGAAATCTATCGAAACCATTCAAAGTTAACTACTTTCATACCTTTAAAACGTTTCGACTTAAATCATTTAGATTATGCCTTCAAGTAGAGCAAAAGGATCAGAAAAATATTGGAGTCGAAAGCAACTGCTTCGAAACCTTTATAAAACCTTTCAAAACCATTCGAAAACAATGAAGTGTTGGTGTTGGAACCAACCCTTCGAAATCAATGGAGAGAGACGACAAGTTTAAGAAAACAAAAGATAACCTTTAACTCTATCTGTGTCGATAGGTTTGGAAGCGGCAACTATGCTTTCAACCTTGTCGAAAGCTATACCTTCCGACTTTGTCAAATGGTTTCAATTAAAACAAGAAAGCAAACCAATCGAAACCCTTTTCTTTTAAACCATTTGACAATGTCGAAAGTTCTTTATCGAAAACTAGCAGGCGTATTTTCTTTAAAATCAAAAAAAAATTTCATCTCATTCGAAAGCTATAACCTTTTGTCCTTAAAACTTTTGACCCCTTACAATTCACTACGTACCAGTCGCCTGATACCATATGCATCGTTTTTTGACTAGGCAAAAGGTTTGATAACTTTCGACCTTGGGAGGTTTGGAATAGAGGCGGAAGCTCTTGCTGAAAGAGTTAAAACAGTGAAAATACTGTTTAAAATAGTTCTTATGTATCCCACCTGCCTTGTTTGTCTAAATCTGATTGGTTGTCAGAATTTTATATTCAAAATTGCTGCCGACTATCCTTATTTGGAAATTTAAATAATTTTGAAAGAGCCCATTTCCCCTTTATAATTATATAAAACATTTAAGTCGCATACCTTAAATAATTTTATATAACTATTAAAACACCTTGGAAAATTCTGGAAAAATTCCAAAGAATCAATTAATACGTTCTCTTCAGCATATAAAATCTTCAGATCCAAATACTAATTATTTTTCCCGTAAATAATTTAATAATCCAAAATACCATTTTATTCCTTATAAAATTCATAACAATTCCACAAAAATTCATAAAATTTTGAAAATTGAAACCCATCTCTAAAATAACTTTTTATATCATCTTAAAAATTTGCAAGGCTAACGGATGTCACTTAATAGGGTTTTCATCTTAAAACATGTCATAAAATCTATATGAACGTACATAAATCATCATGTATATATTATCATTTAAAATCATGGCAAACCTTTGCAAAATCATTAGGATTAACCGAAACCATAAAAATTCAGAGAAGTAAACATTATTCAATTTTGCTTTAGAGATTAAGGAGCTTGAGATTTGAATGAGTTTGATTTGATTTTGCTTTTCCTTAAGCTTTTCTTTCGTTTCCACTTCTTCTTTCCTTGTTAATGGTGGTCGGCCTTGCTATTAAATTTTAGAAATGTGAATGAACGTGTATTAATACATGGCCTAATGAAGGTGATATAGGAATGACCTTCCATAATACCCATTCTCTAATTCATTTTAAACCCTTCTTTTAATTTATTAGTTAAAAAGGCACGACTACCTTAATTAAATCAAATCTCAATCTCCTAATCAACACATTATTTTATTTAGTTTATCTAACTAAATCTCCTAATTAATGTTATAAAAATTCTAGGGTGTTACAATAGTGCCCCCAAGTCATAGAAATTGCGCTAATCCGTACAAAGTTTGACCAAGACGCTCTATTACAAAATCTTTTGGTGTAGGAAAAATTATGCCCAACTCCCTATGTCTTTTCTAATCTACAACACTCGATCCACCATCACTTCTTAAAAACTCAACTCGGTAATCTTGTTGCACTCTTAATGGTCATTAACCCATAAATTACCAAAACTAATAGCCAACAGCTGAATGACAACCTTTTATTAAGCTACTATTTATAATCGTTAACCACTCATTAGGCTATCAGTTTCTTCAATTAAAAGATCAATAGACCATAATCAGTAACTATTCCAACAATCGATAGCATTGGGCACATTAGCGCCACACAGTAGTAGCCACATCAACTTGGTCTAGATCTTCTCCATTAGGGGAATCGTCAATTTTCTAAAATTAGACACTATTATCGTGACAACCTGCCTAAGCAGGCATGGTTAACTGGACATTTACCAATATGTAATGCTATATATGTTAAACATGATTTATATAATCAGACGACCTTAAAATGATTCGAAACTTTGGAAAATGGTGCAATTTGATATTTTTGGACTTTAGGCAAAGACGTGTACATTCCCACGATTGAAACTTTTTAGAGACCATAACTTTTGATATAAGCCAAAATTTGAGTTGATCCTACTGGAAATAGGCCAGCCTATAGAGAAAGAAATGAGTGAATTTAAAAAAAAAATCATTTTGGATCTTTATATGACCTATGAAGTCTAATTTATTTAAAAAACTTGTAAATTACTTTTAAGAAAATCATGGTTTTATTTAAATTTATAATATATTTTTATATTACATAATTAGTATTATATTACACACATACGTGTATGATATACACATATCCATGTGTATGCGTGTGTAACATAGCAATCCATGCAAGATTGGACATGCCAGTGTATAAGTACTGGAATTTACACCGCAACAGACATTTTAGCCCTCTAGTATACAAATATACCGTCTAAATATATGTTTATATGCTTAATTCTATATATAAAAATTATTACATACATACATACATACATATATATATATATATGTGTGTGTGTGTGTGTGTGTATGTATGTGTGTGTGTATGTGTAAATAAATACAAATCATTTTAAATAAAAGTTTGAAATATATTTATCCTTTTATTACAGAATACGAAAATAAAAATTAATTTTCTTTAAATATGCATATAAATATTTATGTATACGTGTATATATTTAATTTTATAAAAAAATTTCTAATAAATATATAAGTTAATACATAGATAAAATTTGTATATATGAAAAATTATATTTATATGCATGCATATCCATTAATAATCATGACAAAACAATTTTTTTTAATATTTATTAATATTAAATTTCGTTTGGAATTCAATAAATTAAAAAAATTGAACATAAATTTTTATATATTAATATTTTATAACATTCTTAACAATATTTTTAACATTTTAAAATTATCCGTATATATATATATTAAAAATTAAAAAAATTAGTATTTTTAGCGCTGAAAACTTATTAGAGGAGTTAATTTTATAAAATTTGAAATATATTTTATTTGATATATTTGTAGATGTTAAAGATTTATTTAATCTAAATAATATATATATATATATCGAAAACATTTTGCTGTAAAACTAATTAGATAAAATTTTAAAACATAATTATATGATATGATATGTAATATTTGTATTTATGAAAATAACATGTATTAAATAATGTTATTATAGTATTAATTTTTTTACCATGCCGTGAGCATCATGGTATTTATATATGTCGTAAAAAAATTTATAATCACATAAACACGTAAATATATAACCATCAAACTGTAACGGTATATCGATATACTAGATTCGTCCTTTATCGATCTAAATATCATATGATATAATATATAAAATTAATTTATATTTGTAAATCAGTGTCATACCTTTACCAAAGCCTATTGAATACATGTTGAAATGAAGATACGAGCTCTTTTGAACCTAATTCCAATCCAGCAAGGTGCTACCTCCTGAACCGATGATCACTGGCTATAAAATAGCTTTGGTTTTATTTAGTTTTTAGCTTGAGAATGTAGGAGATGGTAAGGGATAATTTTAGTCAGCAAGGAGAAGGATGGAGGCTCCAAAAAGTAGTGGAAAAGTGAGGGTTATGATCTATTTATAAAGGAGAGGATAGAGAGATAAAATAGGATCAATATCCCGTTTCTTCTATTACTCATTCTCTTCCCTTTAAAATATCAAAGCTCAAGCCAATAGCCATCTCATGACCGCACCCTACTGGTCATACCATGGCCAAAATATACATGCCCCCGTATGGGCATCAAACTCATTTCAATCCCGTACAATGTTTATTGCAGTTAAACCCAATTTAAACACGTATCGGTATCTTATATCGATTAATACATTATAACTATTATAAACATATTAATTATTATTATTTAATTAATGAAATAAAAATTTATAATTAACATTTCATAAATGTTAATTAATTTAATTAATTTATAACAATTACAATTTAAGTAAATCATGTGGCCAAAGGAGTATTCAACGTTTTGGTTATATGACTTTTTTGGTGTAAATTTGGTCAGCGGTTAACATCTACAATTTGAATATTAACATTCACAAATACTTAGCAGGCGGTGTGATATTTTGGCTAAATTTATCGCTTACTTGGTTTCGATAAAATCCAATTTTACTTTGTTAAACGCTACCTGGTAGTATATATTATTTACACTAATTCTCTTCGTCAAAACTATATCATTTTTGACTTATGAAATTTGGTAATGGTCAAAATTCCAATATCATCCATTTTCAACTCTATATTTCAAACACAAAGTCCTTGGTTCAATAATAATGATAATTATTAACCGAACTATTTTAGCTAGAGATTTTGGCTTTTAGTTGACTTGAGTCGACCGTGGTACTAACCCCATATAACCGAGGAGACAAATCCTCTCTTGAATAACGTTTCACTTCCAATATTTCCACTTGACTCAATTGCAGTCACATGAGGGACGTCGTGCCATGGTTTGATCATAATCTCAAAGCGAAGCTTTCATATTAAATATCAACATTATTCTCAAATCGATAGAACTGTGTAAGTTAGTTACATAAATAATTTATGTTTGACCTTAGTTATATTAACCAACAAAAAATATCAAGAGAGCCACTCCAT
The DNA here is from genome assembly GCA_030765085.1 of Allium cepa. NCBI lineage: Eukaryota > Viridiplantae > Streptophyta > Magnoliopsida > Asparagales > Amaryllidaceae > Allium > Allium cepa. Next base: position 625,034,291 of record CM060942.1, read on the forward strand.
AGTTATCCAATAACTATGAGTACGTAACCCTTTGGTACCCCAGCGGTCATGAGTAATACACTTTTCAATATTTGGAGAGCGTTACGTACTCTAGTCTTACGGATACGCCTACATCAAGTCTTGATGCATTTCGACTGGAAATAATTAAAATGATATGTTTATTATATTGTGATATAATACTAATGATTACAATTATTTGTAATTACTATTTTAGACACCCGATTTATGGATTTTTTATTAAATATATTTTAATTATTTATAGCACATTGTAACAAATATATAACAAAAGAAAAATACCTTTATTACGAATTAGAGTTGATTACAAAGTTAATTAACTTAAACTAAATTACAAAATGCCCATAAGGCAACCTTTAATTCCATCAATCTCTCACTTGCACTTGGAGCCAATTGTGGAATCTCAATCCCATCCCTTTAATCAGCTTCTCAAAAGCCGAGCAAGACCCTTGATGAATGATCTGTTATGTTGTCCTTGGTGTCTACCCTTTATATCTCGACTTCTTTCTTCTCAACGAATTCTCTAATGAGGTGAAATTTCCAAAGAATATCCCATGACTTCTTATATACTCTGGATTCCTTCATGACCATAATCACCACTTATTATCAAAGAACAATGCCATCAGATTCTCGGTATCGGGAATCACTCCGAGCTTACTCAAAAACTTGTGCATCCAGACCGCCTCTTTAGCTCATTGTGGGTGATGTATTCAACCTCCATCATGGAATTAGCTACCATGTCTTGTTTGAACTTTTCCAACTGACGGCTCTACCGTATGTGTAAAGACATAACAAGACACTGACTTACTGTCATTTATATCACTTTAAAAGATAGAGTCTGTATACCCATTCATAAGGAGGTCTCCATTTCCGTATATAAGGTATATGTCCATAGTATTTTTTAGTCTTCAATATACATTTATGGCCGTCCAATGTTTTTCTCTAGGATTAGACTAGTATCGGCTTATGCATTATAATATGTATGTCACATCCGGTCTAGTACATCGTATAGCATAAATTAAGGATCCTCTTCATACATTCTTTTTCTTCATCAGTATGGAGAGCATCCTTCTTAGAAAGGACGATTCCAGACGACATTGGAAAGTTTCCACGTTGTAATTCTTCATACTGAACCTTTTCGATATGGTATCTATGTATATGGATTGGGACAATCCTAACAGTCTCTTAGATCTATCTCTGTAGATCTTTGTACATAGCATTTATGCTTCTTCTCCTAAATCCTTCATGGAGAAGTTTGTGGAAAGCCAAGCTTCACTGATTGCAATAACGAAATGTCATTGCTACTCAATAATAGATCGTCAACATATAGCACTAAGAATATGATAATGTTGCCCTATTCCTTTCTGTATACACACACTTTCTTTGTGTTCTGATAAAAAACAAATTATTGGGTTACCATAACAAAACACTTTTTCCAACTCGAAGCTTGTTTAAGTCCATAAATGGACTTCAACAACTTGCAAGCTTTTCCCTCACTCCCACTGACCACAAAACCATTGGGATGCGAGATATAGATGGTTTATTTTAAATCACCATTTAAAAATGTCGTCTTTACATCCATTTTCCATATAACATAGTCATAGAGTGTAGCAATGACTAGCATAATCCAAATGGACTTAAGCATGGCTACAAGAAAAATGGTCTCATCATAATCAATACCTTGAATTTGACGAAATCCTTTCGTAGCTAGCCTTGTCTTATAAGCCTCTACTTCCATATATGTATTTAGCTTTTCTTAAACATCCATTTGAAGTCGATGGACTTTATCCCTTCATGTACGTCCGACTAAGTCTATATTGTGTTTTCATAGATGGAATCCATTTCAGATTTTATTACCTCAAGCCATAGCGCAAAATCTTTACTCTGCAATGCTTATTTGAAAGACAAAAGAGAGTCATCATGCAAGCTAAAGTCCTCCTTCTCTCCATTCATAAGAAAACTATATTATCTCTCTGGTGTGCGAGATTTCCTAATAGGTTGTGAGTTTTCATATACGGGTGAACACAATTCTCCTACTGGTTCAGCCACGTTGTCGACTTCTTGAATCTCATTCAAGATTACAATTTTGCTGTTAATTCCCTTTGACAAAAATTCCATATCTAAAAGGACAACATGTCGAGAAATAATAACCTTTCGTTCCTTGGTATTGCATGGAGTATATACCATTGAGTTTTTGGATTATCCTATAAATTTACACAGCATCGATCTTGCTTTTAGTTTATTTGGACCAACGTTCTCAATGTACGCCAAACAAACCCGAACCTTCAAATACTTAGGTTGAGGTTTCTTACCATACCACATCTCGTATGGTGTTTTAGGCATAGATTTAGTGGGAAATAAGTTCAACATATGCGTTGTAGCTTCTAGTGCATTTCCCTAATAGGACAGAGGTAACTCAGTCTTACTCATCATGGGATCAACCATATCTAATAGTATTCGATTCCTTCATTCATACACAGCATTGTGTTGTGGAGTATAGGGTGGATTAATTTGAGAGATAATCCTTTTATATTTTAGGTACTGTTGGAATTTCTATCCAATGTACTCACTTCCTCGATCAGATTAAAGAATTTTAATCTTACGACCCATTTGGCTTTCTACTACATATTCATATTTAACAAATTTCTCATAGACATCGGATTTGTTCTTTATAAGATACATGTATCCTAGTCTCAAGAAATCATCAATAGAGGTAACAAAGTAAGAACTATTATCTTTGTGATTACAGGCATCATCCACATACATCACTATCTGCTATACCTAAGAGTTCACCAACTCTTTCATTGCTTCCACTGAAGGGGTGTTTGGTTATTTTACCCTTGAGACATGACTCACACATGTCAAATGAATCAGAATCAAGTGATGGGAAAAAACTTTGGTTTTCAGTTTGTGAAGTCATTTCTCACCAATATGACCTACCTACAATGCCAACGATAGCTATCATTTATATTGTTAGAAGAGTTATTCACAGAATACACGTAATGAGTATTGATCAGATAAATGCCATTTCAAGAACACCACCACAGACTTTATTTTCATTCAAACTAATGTTCATAACATAATCTGAGCAATGAAATATATATCGGTCTCATAAATCTAGAAACAGAAATAATCCCACAAATAAATTCTTTTACAAAATAGCAATTATTTAAAATCAAAACTACTCCATTAGGAAAACACAAATGATAATCTCATACTACCGTTGCATCTACAATAGATCCAACAACTAGTCGCCTCATTTCTCCTTTTCCATGTGGTGCTAGTTCTTAAGACTCTGTAACGAATTATATATATGAGTTCCAGATAAAGTATCTAAGAATCAATAGATTTTATTGATTACAAAATAATTTTAAATCGTAAATGTCTATAATGGAGCTGCCGAGCCATTCTACTTTCTTTCTCTATCAATCTTTCAGTAAATAGGACAGTTGCTTTTCTAGTGACCTTTCTTGTGGCAGTGGTGACATTCACCTTTGTCATTAGTCTTCTTACTTTTCCTGTTCTTCTTATATTCTCTTTTCTATTTCTTCAAACCTTTCGAAGATGATGCAACACCCTTTGTAACAACCACGACTCCTCAATCCTTCGATGCAGACTCGGTCGACCTCAACATATTGAAGAGCTCCACAAGATTCACATTTAGTTGGTTCATATTGTAATTCAATATAAGTGGCTCATACTGAGACATAAGAGAACCAATAATCGAATCAACATGTAATTCATTACTTACATTTACGTCCAATTGCAAAAGCCTATCAATATAGCCCTTCATCAACAGTACGCAATCATCCACTTTTTATCCTTTAGTCGTGCTGGTGTTGAATAGCTTCTTTATAAGCTCGTACCATGCGAAACATAATTGTTTACAAAAAAGGGCCTTAAGACTCTCAAATATCTCATAGACAGACATGTTTTCGTGCTTCCTCTACAATGGCTTGTCCAGCATAGACAACATGAAAACTTAGGCGATCTCTAGGTTTAAAACCCATTTCTCATAAGTAAGTCGAAGTTCGGGGTCCACATCATCAATGGGTTCTTCTTTAGGTTCGCATGTGATAGCCGACTAATAATGCATGTAAACCAACACTTTCTTAATTGGCTAAGCCAAGTAATATAGTTTCGTCTGTTAAGCTTGTTGCTTTCAGAAAATAGTTTTGGAATTTTCATTTTTTTGCAAGTTTTAATTGTGGATTATTAGGGCAATATCACAGTAGATATTATTATAAAATTAATACGGTTAAAATTTATCATTTCCTTTTAATAATAAGCTCATACTAGTCCTTTATGTTTTTCTAAACCCTAAGTCGATGCATATAAGTTTTTCAACTTCACTAATAGGTGCTAAGGCCGTTTGTCTTGAATTTCTGATATTGAGTTTGCTTAATAAGTCATAGCTCCACGGACGATAGATGACTCCTTATCGATTGTATCATATGCAACTCCTAACCCTTTGTACCTTACCCTAATTTCACTTCGATCTTGAGTTTTCTCAACATATCAAAATGAAATTATTCAATCGTACCCACCATATCGCGGCGGTCTAAGTATAATATATGTGCCTTGATTTTGCTCAATAAATACATATAGTTAACTTACCTTATATATGTTAGTCCTTGAGATGATGGTTTTGATAACAACAACCTTAGAATAAGATTATAAAATATAAATACTAACATTATAGTTTAGATATATATGTATATGCAGGATCTAACCATGCAGGTACCAAGAATGAAGACTGTACAGTATAGAGATTCAAGATATCAAGATTGAAGACTCATACGTATCAAGATTATCAAGAGTTCAAGATTTCAATAATAAGTAATTTAATCTGGGATTTTGTTAAAACTCCTAGAAAAGCACCGGCATCTTAAAATCCAATTTATTCGTGGAATGGAATCCACTTTGAGCCTGTTAAAGGGATGGAACCCTAAGTAGGATGGAACCTACGAAAAATCGAGTGGAACATTATTTTGTATCCACTAACTTTTGTGCAAATGTTTTAAAAAAATTATATCTTGTTTTCAAAATGATTTCAAAACCTTACTTTTAAAGAATCAAAAAAATCTATTCTGGTTTTAAATTTTTTTAGCCTCAAAATAATCTTTATTTTCAAATCAAATTATCCTTGGTTTTAAACTATCTTTTAATATTTATACTTTAATTTAAATATAAAATTATAGTAAAATTTTATATATATCAAAATATTATTCTCTATATTTATTTACATATTTTAACTATAGTTAAGTATATTTATAAAGTTTAAAAATAGTTTTAATACAAGATAGAAGTTATTTTCAAAGTAAAACAAATCATCAAAAATACATTAGGCTTGTCGACAACCCTTAGACAAGATGGCAGTTGATTTCAAAATTTTGAATTTCAAAAGAAGTGTCTATTCGTCATATCCTTTCACAAATGGACATGGCTATTGTTCTACTGTAAATAGAGGTATTTTAAACGAATTAATATTCATATTTTCTCTGATTTCACTCCTCTTCTTCTTCCATATTTCTTTACATATATTTTTACCATTACTCTACTGAAATCAACATTGAATCTAACTAGATCATCTCTGGTTTGATTCTCTATCACTATGTCAACAAGTCCTCGGTGCTATTCAAAGTTATATGCTTCTTTGTAATAAACTAGACGAGAAAAGGTGTGATTGTAGCATGTGAAATCAATCAAGTGAGAAAAGGTGTGATTGTAGCCTGTGAAATCAATTGGGTGAACTTGTTGCCCGTAAAATCAAGTATCTCTACCCAAAGGATTGTGAATCTGGAGTGGTGTGCCTCGTAGCCATGAAATCGAGGGTGTAATTGTACAATTGCTTTTGAAAGTAAATCCAACTTGTATGCGGGACTGGATGTAGGGTAACTCCGAACCAATATAAAATCTGGTGTGTTCTTTCCTTTGTTGCTTTTACTTTAGTTCTGCATCTGTGTTTGATTCTATGATCATATCTGTGTCTGAACATTGCATACATTTGTGTTCAAATTAACATAAACTCAAAAGACTTAGTAATTCCTTAAAACATTATTCACCCCTCCTCTAGTGTTAATTCTAGCCGTAAGATCCATAATCCGCATTTCTCACATTTAGTATCAGAGCAACGTTTTAAAAGTTTCATAATATGATTTTTGAAAAGTTTTTAAAATGGCTATGTTTAAAAAACTTGTTAATAATAGTCTAGAAATATTCAGATCATCATTGTATTTTGAATCTGCATATAATCAATATTCAGATTCAAGTTGTCTACCAAAATTGTATGATGTGTAGGGAACATGCTTTATGGGTGTTGAGGAATCAATTCACAATGGACAAATTGTGCAGATCAAAAAGAATAAATGGATACTCGATAGTGGATGCTCTAGACACATGATTGGCAATCCAAATATGCTGAATGATATAATATACAAGGACGAAGGACTGGTTAACTTTGAAGACAACTCAAAAGGATATGTGATTGGCATCGGCAAAGTCGGTAACTCTGAAATTCCTATTATTACTAATGTTTTGCTAGTTAAGAATCTGAAACATAATCTGCTAAGTATTATTCAACTTTGCGATGAAGGATATAAAATTAAATTTGAAAAAGATAAGTGTTGCATTAAAGATAATAATTCAACCATAATATTAGAGCGAATTAGGAAAAAAGAATATTTTTATTCTTAGTATGAAAGTTTCAAATGATAACTTGTGTCTTTTGGAAAATACAAGTGACCCTTAGATTTGGCATAAGAGATTTGGGGATTTGAATTTCAATCTCTTATCTATGCTGTCAAAACATGATCTAGTAAGAGGTCTTCCTAAAATGAATTTTAAAGTTGATAGTTTATGCGATGCATGTCAATTAGGAAAACTTAGAAAAAGTTCCTTTAAATTAAAAGATATGATTTCAACTTCAAAACCTCTTGAATTAATTCATCTTGATTTATTTGGTCCATCTCAAATTCTATCAATAAATCATAGTAAATATGTTTTTGTAATTGTAGATGATTATTCTAGATTTACATGGACAATATTTTTGAAACATAAAAGTGATACCTTTGAATGTTTTAAGAACTTTAAAAAAAGGATTCAAAATTAACTTTCTCTAAAAATTATAACCATTCGTAGTGATCACGGTGGTGAATTTGAAAATGAAAAGTTTGAGGAATTCTGCAATAAAAATGGAATAACTCACAATTTTTCATTTCCAAGAACTCCACAACAAAACAGAGTAGTAGAACGTAAAAACAGGACGATTCAAGAGTGTGTGAGAACTATGCTTTTAGATAGTAAATTACCAAAGTATTTTTGGGCAGAAGCAGTTGATACCGCCTGTTATATTTTAAATAGAATTTTAATTAGACCTTTAACTGATAAGACATCTTATGAACTTCTTCACTCAAAGAAACCTAAGGTATCTTATTTTAGAATTTTTGGATGTAAATGTTTTATTTTAAATACAAAATATAACTTAGATAAATTTGATCCTAAATCTAACAAAGGTATCTTTATCGGATATTCTAATAGAAGTAAAGCGTACAGAGTGTTTAATTTAAGAACTAACTCCATCGGAGAAACAATGCATGTTTCATTCGATGAAAATCTCAAAATTTCGAAGATACAAAAGATGAAGAGGATTTAATCACTCAAAATCAAGAGTCAACTGAAACTAATAATGAAATTAATCATCCTAATGAAAGGATTAAACTTTTAAAAGATCATCCTATAGAAAATATACTAGGAGATATGCAATCTGTTGTTACAACTAGAAATCAATTAAGTAAAACGAGCAATATAGCCTTTATATCAACTATTGAACCCAAAAATCCAAAAGAAGCATCAACTGATCATTCATGGATTTTGGCTATGCAAGAAGAACTAAATCAATTCACTAGAAATGATGTTTGGGAACTTGTTCCTAGACCTAAAAATTAAACAATAATTGGAACTAAATGGGTTTATAAAAATAAAATGAATGAACAAGGAGAGGTTATTAGAAATAAATCCCGGTTAGTCGCTCAAGGTTATTGTCAAGAGGAAGGAATAGATTTTGATGAAACCTTTGCTCCCGTAACAAGATTAGAAGCCATTAGGATTCTACTTGCTTTCGCAAATCAAAATAATTTCATATATATCAAATGAATGTTAAAAGTGCCTTTTTAAATGGATTTGTAAAAGAGGAAGTATATGTTGAACAACCACCACTTTTTGAAAATGAAAATTTACCAAATCATGTTTACAAACTTAAGAAAGCTCTATTTGGTCTAAAACAAGCTTTTAGAGCCTAGTATGATAGACTAAGATCTTACTTATTACAATCAAACTTTGAAATTGGTAAAGTAGATAATACTCTTTTTATTAAAAGAAATAAAAATGATATTCAACTAGTACAAGTCTACGTAGATGATATCATTTTTGGATCAACTAATTTTGAAATGAATAAAGAATTTTCTAAAATAATGACAAAAGAGTTTGAGATGAGTCATATGGGTGAATTGAATTTCCTTTTAGGATTACAAATAAAACAATTAGATAATGGTATCTTTATTAGTCAAAAAAATATGCTAAAGATCTAGTTAGTAAATTTGGTTTGACTACTACAAGTGGAAAACCCACTCCCATGGCAACCAATGAGTACCTAAGTAAAGAAGATCTCTCGAAGATGTAGATCAAAAATTATATAGAGGAATGATTGGATCACTATCTATATCACTGCTAGTAGACTTGATATCATGTATAGTGTTTGTCTCTGTGCAAGATATCAATCCCAACCTAAAGAGACCAACTTAAAAGCCATAAAATGTATCATAAGATATGTTAAACACATCTTTGATTATGGCTTATTTTATCCTGAAAATGATTTCTTTGACTTAATATTTTACTGTGATGCTGATTATGCTGGTCGTAAATAAGATCGAAAAAGTACAAGTGGAACTTGTCACTTTTTGGGGCATTCATCGATTTCCTAGTTTAGTAAAAAGAAAAACATAGTATCTTTATCAACGACCGAAGCAGAGTATATTTCTGCTGCTTTGGCTTGTTCTCAAGTAATATATATGCAACAAACTTTAAAAGATTTTGGTTTAAATATCTCAAAATCATCAATTTATTGTGACAATACTAGTGCAATAAATTTATCCAAAAATACTACTCATCATGCTCGAACTAAACATATTGATATCAGACATCATTTTCCTAGAGATAATATAAGTAAGGAAGTAATTACTCTCGATTATATCAATTCTGAGAACCAAATTGCTGATATGTTAACAAAACCCTTAAATGAATCTATATTTACTAAATTAAGAAGAGAATTAGGTATTTGTTCAATAACTGAAATATAAAATATAAATAACAAAGTATAATTAAAAACTAAATTAAAATAAATCAAATAGAAAAAATATCAAGCACCATGTCGACAACCCCCTCCTACCCCTGTCAACATATAACGGTTTTTTATTTTTGAAATTTTTCCACCAAAATTCAAATAAGTGGTTATATATTCTTCATATTTCGAAATTTTGATCATTCTTTCTGTTCTTTCTCTGTTCTAACTTCTGAAAACATTTTAACAATGGCCTCCTCTTTCAAATCAAACAAAAATTCAACTTTTTCGTTCCCTTCTCCTTCTACCAGACCATTTCAACGAACTACGCTTGCACAAGTGATGAAAATGGAAGATTTCTTGAAGGATGCACTGCAACTAATGACTAAAATTAAAGTAGTGCAACTAAGAATGGCCAAAGAACAAGAACGTCAAGGCAAAATCCTTAGAAATTTGCAAAAGTTTCTAATGGACAATCATGCTAATCCGATCTTGATTGATGAACAGTCTTCAGGAGTTCAAGTGCAAGAGGACAGCGAGGAAGAAGAAGCCCTCATGGAAGAAGAGCACGCTGAAGATGACGACAAAGTCGTTTGCATTGGCGAAATGTGCTTTGACAAGGATGGAAATCTAGTCAAACAACTTGGAAATTTCTGTTTCCACTACCCAAATTGTTCGGTTCATAGATCTCCCATTTTCAAAGACACACATTAATTTCTTTTCTCTCTTTCCTATTGTCATATGATCTTACTTTCTTCCTCTACGCAAATGTAAATAAAACAATATATAATTAATAAATAATTTGTGTTCTTATATTTGATTTCTCACATTATCACTATTATAAGTATTATCGTATATGGAATCTTAGTTAGAAAGTTAGTAATTAAGGAGAAAATTAGTAATTAAGGAGAACGTTAGTAATTAAGGACTAAGTTTTAGTTTTAGAATCAAGTGATGATCATTTATGATAACACTATCATTATTATCACATGTCATAGAGTATTAGATTAAGGGGGAGTTATATAACTTCGAGTTAGTTTTTGTTGATGACAAAGGGGGAGAAGTATAAAATAGGATAGTTTGGCATAGTTTTAAAGGGAGTTATTAGTTTTAGGAGTTATTAGGAGAAAAGTAACGTTTTACAAATGTTATCATCATCAAAAAGGGGGAGATTGTTAGTCCTTGAGATGATGGTTTTGATGAAAACAACCTTAGAATAAGATTATAAAATATAAATACTAACATTGTAGTTTAGATATATATGTATACGCAGGATCTAACCATGCAGGTACCAAGAATGAAGACTGTACAGTATAGAGATTCAAGATATCAAGATTGAAGACTCATGAGTATCAAGATTATCAAGATTCAAGATTTCAATAATAAGTAATTTAATTAGGAATTTTGTTAAAACTCCTAGAAAAGCACTATCATCTTAAAATCCAATTTATTCATGGAATGGAATCCACTTCGAGCCCGTTAAAGGGATGGAACCCAAAGTAGGATGGAACCTACGAAAAATCTAGTGGAACATTATTTTATATCCGCTAATTTTTATTCAAATGATTTTTCAAAATTATATCTTGTTTTCAAAATGATTTCAAAACCTTCCTTTTAAAAACATCAAAAACATCTATGCTGATTTCAAATACTTTTAGCCTCAAAATAATCTTTAATTTCAAAATCAAATTATCCTTGTTTTTTAAACTATCTTTTAAATATTGTATATTTAACTTTTAAATATTTATACTTATATTTTTAATATAATATTATAGTAAAATTTTGTATATATTATTCATACTTACTTATGTATTTTAAATATAGTCAAGTATATTTATAAAGTTTAAAAATAGTTTTAATACAAGATAGAAGTTATTTTCAAAGTAAAACAAATCACTAACCATAGGCTTGTCGACAACCCCTAGGACCCCTTGTCGACAAGGTGGCAGTTGATTTCAAAAATTTAAATTTCAAAAGAAGTGTCTATTCATCATATCCTTTCACGAATGGACATGGCTGTTGTTCTAATATAAATATGGGCAGTTTTAAACGAATTCATATTCATATTTTCTTTGATTTCACTCCTCTTCTTCTTGCACATTTCTTTATATTTTTTTACCATTACTCTGCAGAAATCAACATTGGATCTAAGTAGATCATCTTTGGTTTGATTCTCTATTACTATCTCAACAAGATCTCAGTGCTATTCAGGGTTATAGGCTTCTTTGTAATAAACTAAACAAGAAAAGGTGTGATTGTAGCCTGTGAAATCAATCAAGTGAGAAAAGGTGTGATTGTAGCCTGTGAAATCAATTCGGTGAACTTGTTGCCCGTAAAATAAGTATCTCTACCCAAAGGATTGTGAATCTGAAGTGGTGTACCTCGTAGCCTTGAAATCAAGGGTGTAATCGTATAATTGCTTTTGAAAGGAAATTTGTACTTGTGTGCGGGACTGGATGTAGGGTAACTCCGAAGCAGTATAAAATCCGGTGTGTTCTTTCCTTTATTGTTTTTACTTTATTTCTTCATCTGTGTTTGATTCTATGATCATATCCGTGTCTGAATATTGCATACATTTGTGTTCAAATTAACATAAACTCAAAAGATTTAGTATTTCCTTAAAACACTATTCACCCCCTCTCTAGTGTTAATTCTAGCCTTAAGATCCATAATCCGCATTTCTCATAATATATTCAATATATTAATAACACTACACATAACATCCTTAGCTTGAGTTTTCTAGTAACTAAGGTGTGTGCAAGCAATTTACTAATATATATAATATATGGTAGAGGACAATATTATGTTAAAGATTCACAATCTTCAATATATTAAATTGAGTGAGATCGACTTATAGAATAATCTATTTCTTATGAAATACCCATCTGATTCAAGTATCGAACACATCGGGAATCACGGTATAAGTACATTTACGTATACATTTATTTCTTAAATCTATTTAGGGTTTCTTAATGTTCCACCATTAGTTTATACATTCATATTATATAAGTTTTATTATGATATAACATTTACATTTTAATTATCTTATATAACAATCTTATGTATAACAGTATATTAATTAATATTATTTAATTAATTAACCCTTTAATTAATTTTATATTAGTCTACAATAACATTTATATAGAATATTTATTATATTTTATAACCTTTATAGTAAAATACATATCTCATATATATGTGTGTATTATTTAATTAATTAACATTTAATTAAACAATTTTAATTAAATAATATTAATTTCGAAATTCATTATTTTTTCAGGAAAAACAAAATTTATTTTGCACATGCAAGCCAAATTTTAGTGGTCGCACCACTATTACAACAATTATTATAGGTATGAGGCAAAGACGCCTCAACAACTACATGTCGCCATAACAACATAACATTTACATGTGATGAACCATAACTAACAACCAACCTTACAAAGATGAAAATAATGCATCAACAACCTTACAACTGACAAATAAACTAACAACAAAATACATAATAGATAACTTGAAAATGACCTAGATAAGAGTAGAACACTACAACCACGACTACGAGAGTAGCCAAGCTAACACCATCCAAATTTCCAAAACAGATGAAATTCCAATCAAATATAATGCATTCTAAACATTTCAAAACAGACTAAATAACCAAGGCACAGCAAAATACATTGTCCAAATCCAAAAGAACGACCTACATCAGCAAAACACCAAAATGCCACATTCCTCAGCCTTGTTCATTAGGGAACGACACTCGACATCAAGAATGGACAAACTAGCTGCAATGCATTCCCAATGATGTTTATATGAAGGGAGGAGAAAAATACAGGGCTTTGAAAATAGAAGCACTAAAATACAGTCAGAAAGAAGGAAGCATAGTTAATATTACTATGACCAAACAAATACTAAACTGCACTACTCACTACCAAAAGAATGACCAAACCCTCAAAACCAAATGCGTAAAACACAGTAACAGTAGCCAAATAATCCAATCGAACCTAACCAAATCATATGTACAAGACAACCTCAAAATGTTCCAAGGGTGGAATCTGATGGGAGGCGAATGGTTGAAAAGGCGTCGGCTACCAGGATCGTTCCAGCCATGTTGGACATGTAGCATAGGAGGAAGTCAAGCAAAATTCGAAAGCGGTTGATGGCGTGTAGAAGCCAAGATCTGAGCGGGTATGAGGAAGATAGAAGAAATCAGTACTGAATAAGAGCAGATCGAAATGAAAATTCCAAAGCGGGAAACGTAATAAGCACAACGATGGTAAAGAGGAGGAAAGAAGGATATAATAGGAGAAAGCATGGTGAAAGGATAAGAATTGGAGAAGAGTGGAGTGGGTGGAGAAGTAAAAGAAGTGGAAATAGAAGAGGTGGCTACAACCCTTACCCCATTAATTACATTTCGAGATTCATTTTATATACATACATGTGTAATTATGTCATTTTAACATTTTAAAACAGCATAACTTATATCACAGTTTATAATACAAGCATATATTTACTAATTAGTTAACTCGTTCAATTAATATATTTTATTAACCTTATTAATAAATTTTAAATTTTGAAATTAATTTATATTAATTTTCAAATATTTTGAAAATTTTCATTATATTATAACTTTTGTAATATGTATATATTTTATTTTGATTTGATAATAAGAATATAACTGGAATGAAATGTAATAATATTAATTTAAGGTAATTGATAACCGCTTTAAATGTAATTCCAATTTATTGAAATGATTAAAAGGTTATAATTGGTTATAGATAGTAAATTATGGTAATAATGTGTGTATTAATTGATAATTGGATTAAAAGAGTAATTGATAATTTAAATATTGTATTTGTTGATGAAATAGTATGTAATTAATTGTAATTGGGTAAAACCAGTGTTATGAGTTGTTATAACATTAATTCGTAAATAATTAACTTATAAATGTAATTAAATATTAATGGTGACAATTATTATATGTTACCCTTTTTTTGTCTGTCAAATTAAATTGGAAATCAATTGCAATTAAATGTAACTAAATGTACTTTAATATGAGTTAAGACGATAACTATAAAAGATGAATGCAATAAAATGTACAGCAATGTTAATTATATTCACAAGGAAATAATTGGAAAAAAAAGACTGCAACGAATATAAATTAATTTATTGAGATTTCAAATTATAATAAAATTGAAAAAAATTCAATGTAATTGAAATATTGCAACTAATATGGCATAAGATGATAAAAGGAGGATATTAATGTAATAAAAGATAAACCAATGTTAACTATGTCTATAGAATAATGATTGATTGAAATCAAATTAAATCAATTTGTTGGAATTAAATATAAAATTAAATGGGATTTTATTATAGTTGAAATTGAACACTGTAATTAATGTAATATTTAACACTAGACTAATATATAAATTTGTTTAAAATTTTTGTAATTGTCTAGGTAATCAAAAATGATAAATTTTGTTAGTTATTAAAGGTGGAATAAAAAAGTGATTTAATCAATTTAACAATAATTTATTTAATTAACATAAAAATAGCCATTTGGCAATTATCTCGGATTTCGATGAAACCAGTTTCATCGGATCCATAACAGTGAATCATTGTAAGGTTTCAAGTTTCATAGCGATTGGACTTATCATTTGATCTTACGGACTCGAAACATTAGAAATCAATTTAATTTAATTCAATTAAAATCAATTTGTATTAAGCTGATTTTAAAGCTAACTTCTTCATACGATGGAATTAGGACTTGAAACTTGTTCCATGGAGTTTAAAATTATCGAAAACATTTATTTTGATATATGGGATGACCCACTTTCATTTCAGAAGCGAAACGGGCTTTTCATATCGTTATTGTCAATTCGTACCAATTCGATATGTTATTCATTCTTATCGGGCTTTATTAATATAAGTAGTTCTGTTACAAACCCTAGCAGCCTTTCATTTCTCATTACTATACTTACAGTTCTGTCTGACTGTTCCTTCTCTCTTATTCAATGGTAGAAACCCAATTTACACTCAAACCCAAAAATTCAATCTCCAAATCAATTTTAAAATTTAAACTCCTCCAATCCTGACAAATTATATACCAAGTTGAAGCTCTCAATGGGTGCAACCTAGATCTGCAATTCATTTTTCAATCGAAGTCATCATTTGTCCACAAATCGAGGTTGAACCTCAATCGTCCATAACAGGTTTTCACGATCCAACGGTGGATCTTCATCCGATCGATGATCGGGAAGCTCCATTGTGTAGAGGGTGATTAATAGTGCTCATCGGTATGGTTAGTTCATCGAATCTGTCATCGTAGTTGTCAGAAATTGATGAATATTGACCGATTTTCGTGCTCGGCATGGCTGTCTTCATGGCGGTGGAGGCGACCGCTAGGGCAAGGTAAACTCGGCGTCAGGAGGGGGAGATGATGCCATAGTTAGATCTTGGTGAAGGTTGATCGTGGAGGTGGTATCTGCAGTTGGTTGTGGCAGCCACGTGGGTTGTTTGCGTTCAAATGCAATTCATACGTGTGGGCTAGGGCTGAGACGAGTTCTTCCAGAAGGATGACGTGGACATGGTAATGTTTTATTTTCTATTTTTTCATTTATTTAAATTTAATTTTAAAACACTCTAACTTTAATAATTTTTCATATGAGCTCGGATTCAGCGCAATTTATTTCGTTGGGTTCGTATCGAAATTTCAAACATTTGGGCACTGGTTTGGACAAATTCTGAGACTGTTCAAATTTGGGCTTTTATATGGATTTTAATTCAATTTAAAATCAAAGGTGAGTGTTTTAACCCAATCACAAATACTAAATTATCTTATGTTAGTTAAATTGGATTTATGATATGATTTGGAATTGATAGGTTGATGTTTGGTATATTTAAATTGTTATATTAGTTAAATTTAACTTTTATTGCATTTAATCATCATTTAATTTAATATTGAATTTAATTGTCAATCAGTACCGGTTAATGACAATTAGTTATCTATTGATGTTTATTGGTTGATTTAGGTAATGATTGTGATGTATGTTTTATTGTTGATATTGGTTGATTTGATGTTATATTTATATTGTTATAACGCTGCAAGTTCCCTTAGTTATTGTTAGAAAACCCCTATGGATTAAAATGATACATACCCAAACGATCATATAGAATAGGAGAAAATCGTTATGAGTTGAAATGATAAACCCAAGCGATTTTCATTGATTTGGAATTTAGGATTTCGAGTTGAAATAATATATACCCGTAAATTTAAATTTTTGCGGATTGAAATGATAAATATCCATATCACTTATCTTCGATACCATATTATGACTTTGTGATGATTTGGTGGCCACCCCTCGATTTTGATTATGGGAGTGTGTTTCAAGGTGGGCGGTAGTAGCTGCTACGCATTACCACCAGTCCGGATCCGCAATTGGTATATCTACCCTGGCATTGCCTCAAGTGCCGCGTTAACATGCCCTATCGTGCCTTTTACGAGTTTGTTTTGTGTCATACCTATGGAGTGCTCCCTGATAGCCCACCTAGGGGTAGAGTTTATAGTATCTGTATAGATTACGACATTATATAAAATGTGTTAAGGGGGATATGTAACGTTATTTTAATACTTTACCTTACTGTAGACACTATTATAATAGCGTATTTTACTACATAGTAGATAGTTTAACGAATCCTTAGGAGATGGGAATCCCAAACATCTCTTAAGTTGCTGCACTCATGTTAGACACTAGGTAGGAGATATCAAACCCCGTAAACATCTCTCACGCCGCCACACTCATATTTATTTACTGTTAATTTAACTTACCTAAGATCTTTAAGTTCTGACTCGAGTGTTTTGTCTTTTCAATTCGCTTGGGTCAGTCTGAGCTTTTTGGTTTATTGAAGACTGCTTTTTGGAGGACAAAGATGAAGATTTGTACTCTTATTATTATTTATATTTATTTCACTACATCATGTTGCTCCGCTGCATTTATTTATTATTTATTCTTGTTGTATGTAACTCTGATCTGTATTATAAAAGTATAATCAATGTCATTTGTAAACAGCTTCATGAACTGTTTATTTGATTATTATATTTTTGTCATTCTACTGCGAGATTCTGTATTTGTTTTCTTTCTTTCTTTGATTTTTTATTTGCCCCATAACATTCGGCCCTTTTGAATGGTTTGAGTTTAATGTGTGTGTGGCTTATCATCGATTTAAACCGTTCAAAAAAGCAGGTCGTTACAACTTTGTTAAGCATTACCCGATAGTGACTATTATTTCCAATTCTCTTCGTCAAAACGATATCACTTTGGACTTAAGAAATTTGGTAATGGTCAAAATTCCAATATCGTCCATATTCAACTCTATAATCCAAACACAAAGTCCTTGGTTCAATAATAATAATAATAATTAACCAAACTACTCTAGCTAGAGATTTTTACTTTGATTTTACTTGAGTTGACCGAGATACTAACCTCATATAACCGAGGAGATGAATCCTCTCATGAATAGTGTTTCACTTCCAATACTTCCACTTGACCCCACCATTGTCGGTCGATGGATGCTATCTCATGATTTTACTATAATTAAAACAGAGCTTTCATTTGAAGGTTAATAGTATTATCAAATCAATAGAACTTTGTAAATTAGTCACATCGATAATGTACGACCTGTATTTTTGATAATTAAAATTTCTAATTTAATAAGATTTTGGAATTTAATATTGTGAGAAATTAAAATTTATGATTTATTAATGAAAAAGATTATTAGAATTTATAACTTTATCTTAAATGAATTCTAAAACAATAACTATAGTGAAGTGAAAGACAGTAATGCAAGCTAGAATATAATTAATAATATTGATTGAGTGTAATTAAAAATTATGTTAACACAAATTCAATTAATTGTAAATTTTAAATGTTAATGTTATAAGAATGAAATGAATGTTATTTCTAATTGAAATATAATTCTAGAGCTTAATTTAGATGTAACTGTGAGTTAACAGGGAATAAAGTAATTAATGTATCAAATGGTGAAATAATATGTTATTTGATTGAAATTGGTTTTAATATAAATTATGAAATCAAATTTTGAAATTAATGTAATTAAATGTTGTAGTTAATTTGAGGTAAGACGATAACTGTAGAATATGAGAATAGTAGGATGAAATTAATTTTTATTTAAGTCATAAGGTAATAGTTGATTTAATAATAAGAGCGTAAAAGATAATGAACTGGGGTTTTATTACAGTTGTAATTGAACACTGAAATTAATGTAATATTTAAACCTTGACTTTAACTGAAAAATTAAATTTTAAAAGATTATTATGACTAAGAATGATGAAAATTGTTAACTTTAAAATTTAAAATTAAAAGTGATTAAATTGGTTTTAAAATTAATAATTCATTGAATTAACGTGAAAAATTAGTCCTTTTGGCACCATCTCAGATTTCGACGAAACTAGTTTCTTCAGATCTGTAATAGTGAATTATTATAGGATTCCAAGTTTCGTAACGCTCGGACTTATCGTTTAATCGTGCAAGCTCGAAACGCGTAGAAATCAATTAAAGGAATTTAATTAAAATAATTTGATTTTAAAGGCTAACTACCATATACAATAGAATTAGGGTTTGAAACTAGTTCCAGTGAGTTTAAAATTATTGAAAACCTATATTTCGATATTTTGGATGACCTATTTTCGTTTCGGGAACAAAACGGGCTTTTCAGGTCATTGTTATCATTTCGACCCAATACGATCCGTTCCATCCATTCTTATCCATCTTTGTCTATATGTAGGCTGTTATAAACCCTAACAGCTTCTTATTTTAATTTTCTGTATGTATAATTTCTATCTATCTTTTCAATTATCTGTTCCTTCTAAGTGGCAGATATCTCAAACCCTGATTACAATTCTAAATCAAACTCCAAAATTCAAACTGCTCAAACCCTATTGCATAATATATCATAGTGAAGCTCTTGATGAGCGTAATATGCTTTTTCAATTCATTTTTTGGTTGGAGGCTCCGTTTGTCCAGTATTGGGAGAAACAATCACGGCCTTTAAAATTAGGGTTTGCAAATCAACGGTAGTCGCCGCCCAATCGACGATCGGGAGGCACTGGGCTGTAGAGAAGGCTGAGGCGAGTTCATCCATGTGGTTAGGTTGTCTATATCGACAACAAGATAGCCAGTAATGGCAAACTAATGGCGTGGCGGCGGAGGCTTATTCCGGCGAATTAGAGGGTCTTGCGGTCATGTTAAGGAACAACCAGAGGCGATCGTCAAGGTACATGGTCGGATCTTGGTCGGCGACGATCAGGGCATGAAGTCAGCGGTTGTGCGTGAGTCACTTTGTTCGATCACGACAGGGTTGAAGGGTTCTGTTAATTACAACTTTTCCCCTTGTTTTAATTTTAGTTTTAATTTTAATTTTTAGTCTTTTAACCTTCATAGCTTTTGCATACAGACTCGAATTGATGCGCAGCTTCTTCCGTTGGGATCGTTTCGAAATTCTGGACAACATGCAACTGGTTTGGTTGAATTTGAAGAATGTTTAAATTTTGGGCTTTATTTGGATTTTTAATCGACTATAAATTAAAGGTGAGTGATTTAACCCACTCATGCAATACTAAACCTTCTTATATTTGTTGAATTAAATTTATGAAGTGATAAGAATTTATTGGTTGCTTTTGTTAGTTTAAATTGACAACTTCAATTTGAAACTGAATTTTATCGAATTAAGTTTCCATTTAAACTAATATTGAAATTGAATTGCTAGTTAAATACTTGATATTGATAACTAGTCAAATTGTTGTGATTTATTGGCTGATTTGGATGTTGATTGTGATGGATGTCTATTTGTTGACATTTTGGATGATTGGATGTTTATTTATTTGTATATATCCCAGTTATTACTCAGTAAATTAAGTGATAGCATATAAACTATAATTTGAATTATTTCAAATAAATAAGAAATAGGTTGAAATGATATATACTCATGACTCTTTGATTTAGATTGAAATGATATGTATCCATCCATGTAATTAAAATTGAAATATCTGATCACTTGGCCATAGAGTAGAAAATTATATACAGACACCAGATTGGTTAAATTAAATTTTTAAATCACTGAATTTGGATTTTGATTAAATATTATTGTTCTAAAGGAAATAAATTGTGATTTTATGAATTGAATTATTTCTAATTCAATCTTTGAAATGTTGAAACTGAAATTGGTTAAAGAGAATTGTTTTAAAGAATTAAAATTGAAATGTGAAATATAATCGATATATGATTATATTTTTGGAAATTTAATTATTTTAAAGTTGGACCATAAAAATGACAATGACGTTAATTTATTTAAGTGATTTAAATCAGTAAATTGAAATTGGACATGAAATTAATATAAATTGAAATGGTTTAAAATAAGAATGGAATTGAAATTTTAAGTTTTGAATTGAATTGTTAAATTGAATTTGAAGTAAAAAAAAAGAATGTTTCGATAATTAAAGTTAATTCGAATTGAAATTGAAATCAAGATGACTTGAAACTTAATTGAAATTGAGTCAATTGAATCGAAAGATTGGAAATGAGTTTAGTTGGTTTGAAAATATGGACATGGTCCGGATTTTTTGAAATGGAAAGAAACAATTTGATTTGGTACTATTTTCAAAATAAATTATTTTAATATAAACTGTTAAATTCTATCCTTTTTAATATTCAGATTATTCAGATTTTCCAAATTATTTTACTATATAAACCATTTTCAATACTTTAATCATTTTATATTAAACTATTTTAAAATTTAAATTATTTAGACCTATTCAAACTATTTATAAAAGTTACAAACAGTGCAAAGTTGGAATGTTTATATTTAAATCGTTGATTTAAATGCGAATATGGTTAAATGAGGGTATAACCTAAGTTGGCATTTGAAATGATATTTTCAAGTGAGGATGACATATTTTAAGTAAATGTGGTATTTTGAAATGAAGGATATTTGAATTGAATATGATATTTTGATATCAAATATGAATCGGTTTTAAAATGTAAAAGAACTAACCTGTGTGAAAAATGACGTTTGGTTCTTAAAGAGACCCGGTCCTCTTATTAGCGTACTCTCTATCAATATTGGAATCACTTTAATGACTGTGTATGTGGTGGATGATCCAGAATGAAAATGGTTTGATTTGGTGAACGTTTGCTAGATTGGAAGAAAGAGAACGATGATGGATGACCCTGACGCTTATGCCAATTTGAAACGACTAAAACATGACAGCTTGTCTGGGTCAAGTGCGCTAGCTACCCCTAGTGGACACACCTCTTCATATTACTACATTAATGTTGGAATGATTGGTGTACCTTGATTTGATTTGATTTTGGGGTGTTGGATGCGGTGGGCGGTCGTAGCTACGATGCGTTACCCCCAGCCCTACGACCCGAACTGGTAGTATCCTACCTTGGACATTGCCTCACGTGCCTTGTCATACTCTTTATCCTTATTCGCGCTCACTGTGATTTTGATTTAGTATGGTACCTATAGGGGACTCACTGGCTATTGACGTTACTGGTTGTGTTATACGACCTGCATAACTACCTGCTTAAAAATGTGTTAAGGGGGATCAATTTAAAGCCTTGACGCTATTTTAATACTTTACATTAATGATAGACATTACATATATAGCGTATTTTACTACATATAGATAGTTTAACGGATCCTTAGGAGATGAAAATCCCATAGCATCTCTCAAGTTATTGCACGCACATTATACACTGGATAGGAGATGCAAAATACCGTAAACATCTCTGAAGCTAATACACTCATATTTACTTGTTACTGATTTAATTTACATAAGAATTTTTAGTTTTGACTCGAGTGTTCTGTCTTTTTATTATGCTCGGGTCAGCCTGAGCATTTCAGTGTTTGAAGGCATTATTTATGGAGGACAAGGATGGAGTTTAGTATACTATTTCATTTGTGTTATTCTGCTGTATTATTATTGGTATGTTGTTGTACTCTAATTATGTTATAAAATTATGAAATCAAATGTTTATTGTAAAACAGCTTCATGAACTGTTTATTTGATTATTTTATTTTGTAATTCCACTGCGAGATTCTGTGTTTGTTTTCCTTCTTTCCTTTTTTTTATTAAACCATATTGATAATCTACCCTTTTTAATGGTTTGAGTTAGACATGGGTGGTTTATTATCGATTTGAACCATCCAAAAAGGTGGGTCGTCACAGTTGGTATCAGAGCTTTGGTTTAGAGATACCTTAGCCTGTTTAGGGTTAACTCATTAGAGATAGGGTTAGTAATACCTTAGAATAAGTCTGAGTGTATATATTCGAGAGAGCGTATTTGTTAGTGTTATATAAAAATGTCTTTTATTGTGTTAATTTGTTCTGTTGACTACTTACATATTCTGGTCGGCACATAAAACGCTATGGCATCGATAGGGATTTCTAAACACTTGAACAGGGTAGATAGACACAATATTGTTTTTGAAATAGGTAAATGAAGTAATTTTATCTAATAATTATATTTTGTATATATAAAAATCAATATGTATGTATAGTTTTTCATAAATTGATTTGGTTAATTTTTGTTGTGTTGGATGTTAGTAAATGATGATATTTGACTATTATCATTTATTTTTTGGTTAGTCATGGTTTTTAGAACCATTAACCATTGTATGTTATAAGAAGTGTAATTTTATAAATAAGGTAATGAAATTGTGATTCATTTATAAAATGAATCTAATTGGAAATTTGAGAACTTAAATTTCGTGTTTTGAATTTGGCTTTCAAAGGTTTTGAAAAAAGATATTAGTATTATTTGGAGGTATATTCAGATAGAAATATTTTCAATAAGATTGATTTAAAAAGAATTTTTAAAGAAAATAAATTCTGCACCCCCTCTTCTGTCACTGGAAAATTATTTCGGTGATGACTGCACAGCACATCGACTTTCATTTTTGAGTCTTAAAGTGGGGGAGGCCACTTAGTAGCTTTGCATGCATTTGATTCGATAAACAGATTTTGATTTAAAATTTATAAGTATAATTTTATATATGTAAGAGATATGAGTAATATATATTATTCAAGATGATTTGAAATAAAATCCGGTATTTAGTTCTTAAGTTTCCTATAAATCAAGGATTTCAATTATTGTAATGAAATCTTGACTATTTTAATAGTTGGAAACTTCTAAAATGAGAAATAAGAAATTAGAAGCTAAGTGTTTAATGAAACTATAAATAAATTGGAGATTTGTAACTTGTAAATTAAAAGATAATAAAAATTAAGAGATGTAAATTATTGAACATTCTTATTAACCAAAATGAATAAGATAAATTTGTATATCATTCAGTTACATTCTAAAAACATATATAAAACTTACCAGAAATGTTTAAAAAGTTGAAATGTTAAATATGAATATGTAATAGAATATTATACAAGTAAAAGCTCAAGTAACAAAAATGCTTCAAAATGAACATATGTTTATAAATGGAAAATTAAGAGTACATGAAATGTTATAAACTAAGTTAACATTTTGAAATGCTTTAATATTTTAAATTGAATAATTAAAAGTGAATACTATTTCAGTAATGATTATAAACTTAAGAAAATGTTGAAATGATTCATAAATAGTTTAATATTAAATGATACTATAGAAGAAAGAATAAATGTGAATTAAAAAGTAGAAACACTTAAGTATGAAATGATTCATAAATAAGTTTATTATTACATGATACTGTATATGAAGGAATTAATGTGTATTAAAAAGTAAAAACTTTAAGTATGAAATGATTCATTTATTAATATTGATGTTAATGGAACTCAAATTATATAAGTAAATAATAGATGTGAATTAATTGCAAGGAAACTTATATAATATTTTAAGAATTGATTTGATGATGTTCTAAATAATTGAATGGGAAATAATCTATGTATGTAAATGAATGTAAATTAATAAGAGATAATATTGTATAAATGAAATAAAATAAATGAAAATTCAATGATATGTTAAAGAAACTAATAGAATGAATCATGTAAGTTGTGCGTAGATCATTTTATTCGCATAACAGTTTTGATCCAGACTTGAATATATGATTTATAGTAATTCACTCCAGTCTGAATTAGGATTTTTTGCTTGATTCTTGATGGCGAACATTTGATACAAATTTTTGATATGAATTTGAAGATTTCTATTATAGGTTATGGCTATGCAAGGAAAACAAAAATTCCTAATCAAGAAATCGGATCAGGATCCGCACTAGAGTTGTTGGGTTAACAATACTAGTTCGGAAGTGAATTTTGTGCGTTCAAACAAGCGATCAAAATTGATATTGTGAACAAATGATTTATGTACATCGTATAAATCCAAATAATATTTAAATTCTTTGTTGTTTTGGTTTACAGGAAGTTTGGAAAATGATACCTTATATTGTTATGAATAATCTATTAAGTAATTATCTAAGGCTGTTTAGTGTAAGGTACATTTGGTAGTTTATTTATCACTCTTGAATGATGAAAAGTTCTGAAACTGGATAAATCATTAGTTTTTGGTTGCTATGGATGTGTGTTGGTTTCTTTTATTGCATATAATGGTTGTACAGCTTCTATCTGCATATAATTATTATATATGTTGTGTTGCTTGTGCTACTAATTGAAACAACTAATATATTGCTCTCTTTACATAATTTTCACTCTTTGGATTACGTAAGTGAAATATAGTTTTATGGATGTAATAGTAGTTGCTTTTGGTTTCATAAATAAAGTTTGTTTGCCCGACACATAGGTACGTTTTCGGATTACGGTTTTTGGAATGATATTTTATTTCCCATGGTTGGGATGTTTAATTATTAAAATATGATATATATTGTAATTATTGATGTTATTATTTTTCAGACCTTTCCGTGCAAAGTAGACTCTGTCGAAAATTTTCATAAATTTAGGACTTAGAAATTTTTGTAGAAGTTGGGTTATTTTCAAAATTTTGTTAAACTTAAACATGTAAGTTAACTGTTTATAAATTGATTATTTTGAATAAAAATATATCAAACCTCTTGATTCTTCTTGTTCATTTTTGAGGACGAAAAGTTTTGAGAGGGGAGATTGTAACGACCTGTATTTTTGATAATTAAAATTATTAAATTTAATATGATTTTGAAATATACCATTGTGATAAATTAAAATTCATGATTTATTAATGAAAAAGATTATTATAATTTATAACTTGATATTAAGTGAATTCTAAAACAATAACTATAGTGAAGTGAAAGATAGTAATGCAAACTAGAATATAATTAGTAATGTTGATTGAGTGTAATTAGAATCTATGTTAACATAAACTCAATCGATTGTAAATTTTAAAAGTTAACGTTATAAGAATGAAATGAATGTTATTTCTAATTGAAATATAATTGTAGAGCTTAATTTGGATATAAATGTAAGTTAATAAGGAATAAAATAATTAATGTATCAAATGGTGGAATCATATGTTATTTGATTGAAATTGGATTTCAATATAGGTTGTGAAATCAATTGTTGGAATTAATCTAATTAAATATAGTAGTTAATTTGAGTTAAGACGATAACTATAGAATATGAGAATAGTAGGATGAAATTTATGTTAATTTAAGTTATAACGTAATAGTTAATTTAATAATAAGAGTGTAAATCAAAATAAAAGAATTTATTGGAATTTAAAATATAATAAACTAGGGTTTTATTACAGTTGTAATTGAACGCTGAAATTAATGTAATATTTAAATCTTGACTTAGCAGGAAAATTAATTTTTAAAAGATTATTAATTTTTGCTTGACTAAGAATGATGAAAATTATTAACTTTTAAATTTAAAATTAAAAGTGGTTAAATTGGTTTTAAAATTAATAATTCATTTAATTAACGTGAAAAATTAGTATTTTTGGGCACTGTCTCAGATTTTGACGAACCAGTTTCATTGGATTCGTAATAGTGAATTATTATAGGATTTCATGTTTCGCAGCGATCAAACATATCGTTTAATCGTGCGAGCTCGAAACGCGTAGAAATCAATTAAAGTAATTTAATTAAAATAATTTGATTTTAAAGGCTAACTTCCATATACCACAGAATTAAGGTTTAAAACCAGTTTCAGTGAGTTTAAAAATATTGAAAACCTATATTCCGATATATTGGATGACTTATTTCGTTCCGGGAACGAAACGGGCTTTTCGAGTCGTTGTTATCTTTTCGACCCAATTCGATCAGTTCCATCCATTCTTATCCATCTCTGTCTATATATAGGCGGCTATAAATCCTAACTGCTTCTTATTTTCATTTTCTGCACGTATGATTTTTATCTATATGTTCATTAATCTGCTCCTTCTCAATGTCAGATATCTCAAACCTGAATTACTATTCCAAATCAAACTCCAAAATTCAAACTGCTCAAACTCTGTCATATAATATATCATTGCGAAGCTCTTGATGAACGTAATCCACAACTGTAGTTCTTTTTTCGATTGGAGGCTCCGTTTGTCCAGTATTGGGCAAAACATTCACGGGTGTTGAAACCAGGGTTTGCAAATCAACGGTGGATCGTTGACCAATCGACGACCGGGAGGCACTGGCCCGTGAGGAGGTTGAGGCAAGTTCATCCATGTGGTTAGGTTGTCTAGATTGTCAACAAGATAACCAGAAATGGAAAACTAACGGTGTAGTGGCGTAGGCTTATTCCGGCGAGTTGGAGGGTCGGTCAGCCATGTTAAGGCACGACCAAAGGCGATCGTCATGGCGGTGTGGTCAGTTCTTGGTATAAGGGCATGGATCGATGGCGATCAGGGCATGAAGTCGGCGGCTGTGCATAAGTCTCTTCGTTTAATCGCAATAGGGTTAAAGGGTACTGTTACTTTGTCCTTTGTTTTAATTTTTAATTTTAACTTTAATTTTAATTTTAATTTTTAGTCTTCTAACCTTCTTAACTTTTGCATATGAACTCGAATTGATGCACGGTTTCTTTTATTGGGACCGTATCGAAATTCCAGAAAAAATGTAGCTGATTTTGTTGAATTTAAAGACTGTTCAAATTTTGGGCTTTATTTGGATTTTTAATCGATTATAAATCAAAAGTGAGTGATTTAACCAACTCACGCAATACTAAACCTTCTTATTTTTTCTGAGTTAAATTTATGAAGTAATAAAAATTTATTGGTTACTGCTGGTAGTTTAAATTAACAATTTTAATTTGAAATTGAATTTTATTGAATTACATTGCCATTTAAACTAATATTAAAATTGTATTGCTAGTTAAATACCTGATATTGAAAACTAGTCAAATTGTTGTGATTTATTGGCCGATTTGGATGTTAATTGTGATGGATGTCTATTTGTTGACATTTTGGAGGATTGGATGTTTATTTATCTTTATATATCCCTATTATTACTCCGTAAATTAAGTGACAGCATATAAACCAATATTTGAATTATTTCGAATAAATTAAGAAATAGGTTGAAATGATATATACCTAAGACACTTTGATTTGGATTGAAATGATATATATCCATCCATGTTATCAAAATTGAAATAACTGATCACTTGGCCATAGGGTAGAAAATTATATACGGACACCAGATTGGTTAAATTAAATGGTCTTAAATTACTGAATTTGGATTTTGATTAAATAGTATTGTTCTAAAGGAAATAAATTATGGATTTTATGAATTGAATTATTTCTAATTCAAGCTTTGAAATGTTGAAACTAAAATTGTTAAAGGGCATTGTTTTAAAGAATTAAAATTGAAATGTGAAATATATCGATATATGACTTTAATTTTGGAAATTTAGTTATTTTAAGATTTGGACCTTAAAATTGAACAATGAGATTAATTTGATTTAGGTGATTTAAATCAGTAAATTGAAATTGGACATGAAATTGATATAAATTGAAATGGTTTAAAATAAGAATGGAATTGAAATTTAAATCATTAAATTGGATTATCAAACTGAATTTGAAGTTAAAAAATGAATTTTTCAAAAATTGAAGTTAATTTGAATTGAAATAGAAATCAAGCTAATTTTAAACTTAATTGAAATTGAGTCAATTAGATCGAAAGATTGGAAATTGAGTTTTTTTGATTTGAAAATTTAGACATGATCCAGATTTGTTGAAATGGAAAGAAACAATTTGATCTGATACTATTTTCAAAGTAAATTATTTTAATGTAAGCTGTTAAATTCTGTCCTTTTTAATATTCAAACTATTTAGATTTTCCAAACTAGTTTAATATATAAACCATTTTCAATACTCAAATCATTTTATATTAAACTATTTAAAACTTTAAACTATTTAAACAATTTAAACCTATTCAAACTATTTCTAAAAGTTTCAAACTGTGCAAAGTTCGAATGTTTTTATTTAAATAGTTGATTTAAATGCGAATGTGGTTAAATAAGGGTATAACCTAAGTTGGAATTTGAAATGATATTTTAAAGTGAGAATAACATATTTTGAGTAAATATGGTATTTTGAAATGAATGATATTTTGGATTGAATATGATATTTTGCTATCAAATATGAATCGGTTTTGAAATGTAAAAGAACCAACTGGTATGAAAAATGACGTTTGGTTGTTAAAGAGATCGGGGCTTCTTATTGGCATACTCTCTGTCAATATTGGAACCACTTTAACAACTGTGTGCGTGGTGGATTGTCTAGAATGAAGTGGTTTGATTTGGTGAATGTTTGTTGGATTTAAAGAAAGATAACAATGATGGATTACGTACCCTGGCACTAGTGCCAATTTGAAATGACTAAAACATGACTGCTTTTTAGGGCCAAGTGGGCTAGCTACCCCTAGCAGACACACCTCTTTGTATTACTATATTGATGTTGTGAATTGATTTTATTTGAGGGTGTTGGATGTAGTGAGCGGTCATAGCTACGATGTGTTACCACCGGCCCTACGACCTGAACTGGTAGTATCCTACCTTGGGCATTGCCTTACGTACATTGTCATACTCTTTATCCTTATTCGCACCCATTACAATTTTGTTTTAGTATCGTACCTATAGGGGACTCACTCGCAATCGACATTACTGATTGTGTTACAGGACCTGCATAGACTACCTTCTTAAAAATGTGCTAAGGGGGATCAATGTAAAGCCTTAATGTTATTTTAATACTTTACATTATTGATAGACACTATATATAATGTATTTTTACTACATATAGATAGTTTAACGGATCCTTAGGAGATGGCAAATCCCGTAACATCTCTTAAGTTATTGCACTCATGTTATACACTGGATAGAAGATGTAAAATCTTATAAATATCTCTGAAGCTATTACACTCATATTTAATTGTTATTAAATTTAACATACATAAGAATTTTTAGATGTTTTGTCTGTTCATTACGCTAAGATCAGCCTGAGCATTTCAGTGTTTGAGGGCATTATTTCTAGAGGACGAAGACGGAGTTTGATATGTTATATTATCAGTATTATTCAGCTGCGTCATTATAAATATGTTGTTGTTGTACTCTGATTATGTTGTAAAATTGTGTAATCAAATGTATATTGTAAAACAACTTCATGAACTGTTTATTTAAATATAATTATTTTGTCATTCTGCTGCGAGATTCTGTATTTGTTTTCCTACTTTCCATTTTTTTCTTATTACACCCCATTGATAATATGCCCTTTTGAATGGTTTGAGTTAGACATTTGTGGTTTATTGTCGATTTAAACCATCCAAAAAGGTGGGTCGTCACAGATATTTTTTGTTTGACTTTAGTTTTATTAACCAACAAAATACTATCGAGTGAGTCATTTCATAGTTATCCAATAACTATCACCATGTAACCTTTTGGTGCCATAGTAGTCATAAGTAATATACTGTCCAATATTCGAAGAGCATACATACTCTAGTCTCAATGGATGCATCTATATCAAGTCTCGATTCATCTTGACTAGGATTATTTAAGATGATGTGTTTATTGTCATATAATATTCATGATTACAACTATTTGTAATTACTATCACAAACAGACCATTTATGGGCTTTCTGCTACATATATTTTAATTAAATATTTAATTTTTTATAGCATATTATAACGAATATATAACAGGAAGAAAAACACCTTTATTACGAACGAGGACTGATTATAGAGTTAATTAATGTATAATAAATTACATAATTACCTCTAGTGCATACTGCTAACTCTATCAAATCCTTGTTTCAAATTAAAATTTTAGTGTATCCTAATTCCATAGAGTAGTCATAATAACGATATGACCCAACCATTTGAGAATTATGGCAGTTTAAGTTTTTTCCCGACTAGATATATTTATAATTAAACCTAAAGCCAATAATTTTTGCTCGTTTTATAATTCCAGGTTTGTAGGGTAAATTGATAGAGTTAGGCGTATGCCTTAGGAGAAACTATATAATTTGTTACATATTCTGGGTTTGAAGGGTAAATTGATAGAGTTAGGCATACGCCTTAGTGGCCGTTTAAGTTTCCATGTCAAATAATGTAATTTATAAATAAAATTTTATTTACTGTTTAGTTTGTACTATATATTATATAATATGTGTATCATATGTACATATGTGTGTGTAGCAACGTAAATAATGTACATTGTTTGACATGCTCATGTATAGATATTGGGATTTACACCACAATAGGCATGCTAGCCCCTCCGTATACATTTGTGATGTCAACATATATGTATATGGTTATACAGTTAGGGGTATGCTCTAGGAGCAATTATATAATTTGTTGCATATATCTAACTCGATAACCAATCTTATTCGAAATAAAAGGTGTTTTCTCTATTACATATACTTGATATAATATGTTATATTAATTAATCCATTAAATTAAAAGAATATTAAGTAGAAAATCCATAAATGGTAGGTTTTGTGATTGTAGTTACAAAGTGTTATAACATGAGCAATTTACCACAATAAAAGTAAATATACAGTTTTAAATATCCCTAGTAAATGTATTGAGATTAGATATCGATACATCCGCTGAGACTAGAGTATGCAACGCTCTTCAAATGTTAGATAGTGTATTACTTATGTCTGATAGAGGCACTAAGGAGTTACATACTGATAGTTATTGGACAACCACGGAATGAATCACTCGATAGTTTTATGTTGGTTAATATAACTAAGGTTAAACAGAAAATATCAATGTAACTAACTTACACAGTTCTCTTGACATGAGATTACAGTCAATCTTCAATATGAAAACACCACTTTGATTATTGTCAAATCATGGCATAGAGTACATTGATTGACTATAGTTGGATCGAGTGGAAGTGTTGAAAGTGAATCACTATTCAAGAGAGGATTTGTCTCCTCGGTTATATGGGGTTGGTATCAAAGTCAACTGAAGTCAACTCAAAATCAAAATCTCCAGTCAGAGTAGTTCGATTAATAATAATTGTCATCATTGAACAAAGGACTTTGTGTTTAGACTATAAAGTTGAATATGGATGATATTGGGTTTTTGATTATTACCGAATTCCATAATCCAAAGTCATATAGTTTTGACAGAGAGAATTGATGTATATAATTATTACTATGGGTAATGCTTATAACAAGTAAAATATAATTTTACTAAAGGATGTGTAAGCGTTAAATTCAACAAAAATATCACACCACTAGCTAAGATGACGTGTGAATGTTAATATTTGGATTGTTCGATATTAATCGCCGATTGAATTTACACTTTTGAGTCACACAACCAAAATGATGAATACTTCAAATCAAGCATATGATTTGATTAATTTTTAATTATTGAAAATTAGTTAAATTAATTAATATTTAAGCAATATTAATTATGAATTTTTATATAATTTATTGGACGTTATTAGTATTTAGTAAAGTGCATATGTAAAGTTATAAACGTGCGTATCGATATACGATATCGGTAGAATGTTTAAGTACAATTTAAACAAGATAAATACTAAAATGGGCTTTAAATAAAGTAAACTAACTAATATTTGTGAAAAATATTTTTTATATTATTTGTTTGATTTCTATTGGTATTTAATTATGTGCGTAAGTAAATGGTTATAAGCGTGTGCATCGGTATACGATATCGATAGGAAATTTAAATTAGATTTAAATGGAGAAAATGCTAATTGGATTTTGGAATTTTTTTTAGACCCACGGTCTAATATGATGGTCAGCTATGATGTAAAGAAGGGGAGGGGTTTTTGAAATTGAAATGAATGGGGAATCTTAATTAAAGGAGAGAAAAGACCATACCTTGATTACACATCTATTTCCTTCTTTAATTAGATATCTCTCTATCATTTTCTTTCCTCTCTACAGAAATGTCTAGGCTAAAATTTTCATGGTGGAAAATCTTCAAAAATTCCAAATTTAATCAAGCAAAATTAAATAGAAAAAGGGTGGTTATTTCTTGATTGTTGTAGATCTAAAGATGACCTATCAGATCTAGGAATTGTTTCATCATTCAAGGCATTTCTTCAGGCTTCATCTTAGGGTAATTCTATATATTTACATATGTTTTAATTTGTTTTCATCCCCTTAATTCTCTTTTCTTCCCTCTATTCATATTTATGAATTTGGATTTTGATTTGAATGTCTCAAACCCCCTTCTTGAAACAAATGTATATTCTTGCCATGATTAAAAAACCATTGCTATGTTCACTACAATTTGCTATGAACAATGATAATTTCATTTACCTCTATTTTGTATGTTTATTCATTTTGTTTGCTTAACCTAGATATAGACCTTCTTATCCTAAATATGTATATGCCTATTCGTATGTTTTTAATTGTTATTAATTTTTTTGGAATATTCATGTTAATAAGTCAGATTTCATATTAAAATATTTAGTTTTGAATTTTCACATACAAATTGCTATGTGAATAAAACCTTGAAAGACCCGCATTAGTTAATCTTTGTTGACAACATAATATGATGACTTAATTGTGTTATGTTTTAATCCATCCTATAACAAAAAATTTATTTGAAACAAAAGGGGAAACATTAAACTAATGATTTATTCCTTGATTTACAATTGTATCAAATCTAGTACTAAATCTTTGTTTAAGGAAACATGCTTTTTCATAAACTACATGTATATTATATTACTTTGTTTTGGTTTTTGTTTATAAGCGTTTATATATTTATGTAATATCATTAATCTGTGTATATATGTGTATTTGCATACAACCCAAAGTTTCAAAAAGGGTCTGTGTAAGATGTAGTAGAAAACTTTTAAACTACTTTAATTGGACATTGTATCCATTGATTTATTGCATGTAACATAAATAAAGTTTATTTCACTTTAAACTACCATGCAGAATATTTATTTTGTGTGTGTGTATGCATACATGTAAACATATATATATATATGTATATACGTATATATATCGTTATTTTATTTTATTTTTTCATATTTTAGACAACAAATGCATATGTAAAGGGGAAATGTATTCATTGAAGTGTAACTCCCAATACTTAAACAAATATCACATTAATTATGCATGCTTCTCATATGTTGCATTTACACTATACACATGGGTGCATTAGCTGCGCTCATCATAATAAACAATTAATAAAATTGAAATTAAAAAATTATAACAAGACGAAGAAAATTTTAGAAAATTTCTAATTGAATTTAGACTACATAGGCCCAATAAAGATTCAATACGAATTTTTTAGATTTTAACCTATTATCCCACTCTCGACTGGCCCAGTTCCTTCATTGGTATCGGAGTCCAATAATATATGCAGTGGAAATTAGTCATATTAGGAATAACTAATTACACTAAGTACGGTGTCGAGAAAGGTAATGCCTAAGATTGGAATTGGCTAATCAAGTCTTTATCCAACATGGTTATCGGCCTGGCCGGTAAGCTGAAGTGAGCCCAAAGGTGTACCTAATAGAAAAAATCCAAATAGAATTGGATCTTCGGCTAATTTTCAAAAAAATTTAGAAAATTAAAGTTAAAGAGTTTAAATTTAAAAGTTAAATTTGAAATAAAATATGTATATTATAAAAGCTGTAATAAAACATAAAGTTTCAAAATGATTGAAAAGATAATAACATTTTCAAAGTGCTTGGAAATTTAAAATTTAAACATTAATTTCGAAAACCCACTTAAGATTAATAAAATAAATTGATTAAATGGGCATTTCACCAGAAGGACAAACTTCGCAATCCAATTGGTTTCTAGGACACACATTCAAATAAATTACTTCCAAGGCCAAAATCAGCAGAATAATTACTTTCAAGGACAAAATCGGTAGTCCATTTATTTTCAAGGATACAATTTCATAGGTTTTTAGGTCCTAGAAACTAATTATTTTACATTTTGTCCTTGCAAGTAATTATTTTCTTTGTGTGTCCTAGAAACTAATTCCACTTTCTAAAAAGGTCCTTGTGGCTAATTTCCACTTGATTAAATGACTTAATTAATTTAGGTACATATATGCATGTATATTATATATTGATATATGTTATGTCATCTTGAAATGTTTAAGACAACATAAGTATACAAGTATGTAAGTAAAATAATTTCTCAAAACTAATAAAATTTAATTAATTTTTTTTAACTAAATGAATTAATTAAAGGTTAAATAATTAATTAAAAAACACACACACATATATATGTATGTATGCGCGTGCGTGTGCATGCGTGCATGATATATGTTCATTACTATAAAAGTTATAGTATACAAACATTCAATATAATATGTTATAATTGAATAATAAACAATCAATCCAAGAGTTAATTAATTAAAATTAATTAAATATGATTTAATTGATATAATGTTATACAAAGATCATTATATAAGCTAATTAAAATGTAAAAGTTGTATAATAATGAAGCTTATATAATATGAATGTATAAACAACGATGGGCGTTATGGAAACTCAAAATATACTTAAGGAATAAATACATATGTAAATATACATATACCATCATTTTCGATGTGTCTGACACTTGAATCACGAGGGTATTTCATGCGGAATACATTATTCCATAAGTCGATATCACTTGATATAATATATTAAAGATTATGAACCTTCAATATAATGTTGTCCTCTACCATATATATATATATATATATATATATATATATATATATATGTCAATAAATTACTTACATGCTCCTTAGTTGTCGAGCAAACTCAAGTTAAGGATGTTATGTGTAGTACTATTACATATTGAATAGACGAGGTAAGATAACTATATGTATTTGTTGAGAAAACTAATGAGGTACATATACTATACTTAATTCATCGCGGTATGGTAGGTACGAGTGAATAATTTCATTTCAATTTATTAAGAAAACTTAAATTCGAAGCGAAATTAGGACAAGGTACCATAGGTTAGAAGTTTTATATTATACAACCGATAAGGAGTTATCCATTATTCGCAGGGCTATGACTTGTTGAGCAAAGTCAAGGTCAGAATCTCAAGACAGAGGAGTCCTGACACCCATTAGTGAAGTCGAAACACTTGTATGTTACATCTTAGGTTTTAGAGAAACGTAAAAGACAAGTGAGAGTCTTATTAGAAAAATGAAATGAAAACATTTAACCTTTCTAATATTGTACGAATACATGCAATATAATGTTATAATAATCTACATTGATAAATTTGTGCATTTAATACAATTGATAAAATGTTTATCAATTAAGATATACAAATGAATTGAATTGAAAATTGACAAATAGAAATATAATATATATATATATATGTATGTACACACACATATACATATACATACATACACATATATATACACATACATACATACATACATATATATACACTTATCATTAATACTTCTTTCATGTTAATGTTTTCTATACCTATGCAAGTGCCTAATTTTACAACAACTTAATACATTTTTTATTTGGTCGAGACCGCATATTGCATTCTAAGAGTTCCAAACTTAAAGCAATACAAGACTATGGATATTTGATCTATATACCATCGCATATAAGTGTTATATGGGGAACAGTCATAGTTCATAATGTATGGTACTTCAGTGAAGTTAGTTCATTCGAATTAAGCCAATAAACGGCAATATGAGATCGAGTATTCAATTTGATTGATTACAAAAGGATCGTTTGTGTTAAATATAACATTAGACAAAAACTACAAGATAGATAAAAAAAAATTCTATCACTGAACTGTTAGTTTGATCGTTTACGTAAAGTGCAACATGTTTGATGTCCTTAAATGTTAAGGATAATTGAATTTGATAATTTGTAAAGAGTTCGTTTTAATATTGCAGCAAGGTTTTTTTTGAATGGTTTGACCAGTCAAAAAGAAAAACGAATTTATAAGAGTAGATGTGGTTTAAGGTATAGTTGGCATAAAGAGAGTGAATGGTTACTTCTGCTTCATAAAGAAACATCGAAAATGGGAATTGTAATAATAATAATTGATACGTAACACTAGAATAATAAATATGATTTTTATTCCGAAATGTATTTTCTTATAGAAAATTGTTTTCCCTTAAGATTTAATTCTTTGAGTTCAAGATATCTGATCAAGGAACTTTGCACTGTAAAATAGTTATAGTAATGAAATAAATAGGCTATATTGATTGAATAATGAACCTCTGAATTCAATATGCTATTATAATAATGGCGAAAATAGTGAAAGCATGCCATATAACACTTATTGATTGCATCAAGTTACAAAAATTATTTTTGTAAAACATACCTAACATTATTTATGAAATAATGACTATTTTTAGGGTCTATTGAGAAATAGACATAGTTATATTTCAATTTGAATATTCATTATGAAGTAAAACTATATGTGTGCAATCATAAGTCTATTAATACCAAAACAGTTCCACGTACTTCATCACATTCACTGACGAGTTATTACAGACATGGACATGTGTATTTGATATGCACATATAAGTCTATGACAAGCCTGTAGAATATAAAACAGAATAAATAATATGACATACGACATAAATGATTTGATCTAATCGAATGAGTGAGTATATTGGAAAGAATCCCGTATATGCCTAATATGAATAAGATTCAGTCTCAAAGGTCACTCCTCCTTATAATGTATAATGGTGTATTTTTAAGGAGTAATAAATCTTTTTTAGACAAAGCACGATTAATGAGGAGTGAAGTAGAGTAAAATTCTTTCTATGAGGTGTATACTTAAGAGTAGTACACGAGGTTAAAATTAATATCATCCAAAGAATATTTTACAATACCGTATGATATAAGGGTTTAAAAGAAACCCCTATATTTCCTAGGCTAAGGAGTTGGCAGGTTGTGCGAGTCGAAAGATTACATGTAATAACTGTATGTAAAAAATCTTGTATGAATCATCCTAAGAGAATTTTGGAAACAATTGTCATAGGATAACTAATTTATGTTGTGAAATAAATGGATTATAAAATAATGAAAAATTAGTTTTGTATAAGGCAATTCATAAAATGTTTATGAATGCCCAATCCTTAGCATAGAGGAACAATTGTTGTTTCAAGAAATACCAACTCATAGAAAAGGAATTTCTTTAATAAATTAGTGTTATAAAATGAATTTTGATACAATCCAAGGATAAAATTGATTATAAGGGATAAAATGAAATTAATCAAACCTAAATGAACATAATACAATTAGTGTTCTTGTACACTAAAGAGAAGCTAAAATTTTCTTGTCAATGTTAAGAATAAACAATCATCGGTTATTTAATCAAACCATAAAGAGTATTGACCAAATGATATGGCACGATATGCAGATCCGGAATAAATTCCAAGTATATTATCAAAATATGATTTTGATAGTTGAACCTAAAGGGATATGATCCATTGGCCACAAATGTGTCTTTAAAAGAAACACAAATGCAGTTGGAATAAAGTGAGCCACACCGATAAGAATAATCTCATGAATTTTCAATTGTTGAAATTAACATAACAGATTTACAATTCGATGTGCTCAAGTTGGTTTAGATTTTACTCACAAAATTACCGCATGGTATGATTTTATGTTTTGGTACAATGTGTTAAAATAGAAAAATTTTAAATAATGATTTAGAGTAAACTGTTTACACATAATAACTGAAGTGTCTCGAAGGTTGTTGGGGCAATATTAAATTTGCATGTTTTTGGTTATGACCCAAGAATAAATATGAAGTTGTTGTTCGACAAGCATCAAAATTGAATAAGTCTTTTGATAGAAATATCAAATAGTTTGATTATCAGTCAAAATGCAAAGGAAGCATTTATTCATAAGAAAGAATGATAAAATTACATAGATATTTTTAAGCTATAAGTAAACGACACATTGCTGATTGTTAACGATGTATAGCTTTAATTGTTTTAATGCTCGACATTGGATTTGCAAAAGATGTCTTTTATAGTAAGTATAAAAGATATTGGGAATGTCCCAAACGGTATGCAAGGACACCTTATTAAATGTTTAGTACAGAACATGCATGGTGGATTCCTTATGCATTGGCAATAGGAATTGTCATACATGTTATGTTGTCTGCGACATCATGATTTGTTTATGTATTTAATACTTGAAGCGAATATCAAATCCAAATTTACATCACTAAATGGTTGTTTGAGGGGTTCTCGTGTACTTATGAAATATTAGAGAATTGTTTACAGAAACAATGAACTCCTTATGAAGGAGTGTTCAGACTCAAACTTCATAAGTGATACTGAGTATAATATGTCAATAATAAATTCAAATTAAGAATCTTTAAGCTAGAAATGTTCCGAATGAAAGACTGTGGCTGAATCAATGAAAAAGCTAAGCATGTCATCTTGAATAACACAATAATAAAAGCAATGTATATATATTAGATGCACAATTTTTATAACTGAGCCGAAGATGATTCCAAATGTTGAGAATCCTATAACTTTATTATATGATACCGCTGTCATGATACAGTTTGTAACTAAACTTAGAGTTCACTAGATGTTGAGAGACAAACTCCTAATTATTATATATAATATAAGTTGTTTATCAGCATCAGAGAAAGTTGATTGACAGGGTAGATGGTTGAAACATAATAGCATACCAATTTACTAAGAGATTGACCGGATTGGTTTTTAAGGAAACCCATTGGAGAAGTTGGAATAAAATTCCATAATTGACCCTAAGTGCAAGTAGGAGATTGATGGAGTTCGGGGTATGCCCTAGGGGAAATTATGTTATTTATTGTCTAGATCTAATTCGATAACCAATCTTGTTCGAAATAAAAGATGTTTTCTTTCTATCATATACTTGATATAATGTGTTATATTAATTAATTATTTAATTAAAAGTATATTTAATAGAAAATCCATGAATGGTACGTTTTATAATAGCATTTACAAAATGTTGTAACCATAAGTAATTTACCACAATGAAAATAACTATACCATTTTAAATATTCCTAGTCAAGATGCATTGAGACTGAATATCAATATATACGTTGAGACTAGAGAACGCTTCCCAAGTATTGGGCAATGTATTACTCATGACAATTGGGGGCACCAAGGGGTTATGATAGTTATTGGATAACTATGGAATGACTTACTTGATACTTATCTATTAGTTAACATGTGACGACCGCCCTATGCCACTGACACCAATAGTCTATAAAAAGTGCACTGCTGGTATGCCCGCTGGATATAGGATGATCATTAAGGTTTAGAATGAACAAATGATGCATATAATATGTCGTATATTTCACAGCGCATGGAGAAAAAATTAGATCACATATGCAACAAAAGAGGCAATAATAACAACGTGAACAAACCATCGTCACTAGTGCACAATATTCATGGAGTTATACATCAATAGTAGAGTTTATACAACGGAAATAAACTTAACAACTGTCTCAAATACAAATGTTAAGCAGTCACTGCTAAGGCTCCCCACTGCTGCATAGCAGAATAAGTGTAGACTCCATATATGTATATAATACGAGATAGCTCCATCTAGCTCGTCCTCCAAATAGCTACTGCATCACCTTGACCTATTATCTGGTCTACTCATTTAAGAGTATCTAAGATAATAAGAAACAAAGCATAAAACCTTAGGTTAGATAATAGTCTTGTGTGAGCGGTAAATGAGTCTCAAAATACTATACAGATAAATATGATAAGGAATAAGAGTATACAAATCATTCTTGACCTGTCCCTACAACCAAAGAGTTAGCATATAACATTATAATATGATAGTCTACAACATTATAAGGATATATCACAAGCCAAATAAATGATATTAGTCTCTCAGGTATTCCTATCTCTGGTACGTACTTCCCTTGATATCCATGAGTGATAACGTACTAAAGAAAACAACCAAAACATCCATAACATCCATCAACAATCATAACTATCACTCCTTGTTCTCTGAACACATGATAGCTCATATGGCCTCCTTTCTACCAGGGAATAATGGAAATCCCAATTCTCCCCGTTGCACTTTCATATCCCGCAGCTCAAAGTTAGACACTAGACCCAAAGCCACAGGTCGTGGGTTTATGGATTCTCGCTACCAATCCATGGGCATCCCTACTTATAATAACCTTGCTTCAAGTATAACAAAAAACACCCCGAGATCAACGATTTCTTAGCCCAAACATCTGAGCCTTCCTTTGCTCCATTTGGATACCGAGTCTTTCTTGCTCAATCCAATTTTCATTATTTATGAGGAACGCTTGTACATTCCCCGATCCTACGACTCGCTCCTTTTACGAGCCACCATATTTAGAACATACTCCTAACATGAGGCAACATCTGAAGACCATAGATTTTCATCATGTTGTTATATCCTCATCCAACCTAATACGAATG
Organism: Allium cepa; assembly: GCA_030765085.1. Taxonomy (NCBI): domain Eukaryota; kingdom Viridiplantae; phylum Streptophyta; class Magnoliopsida; order Asparagales; family Amaryllidaceae; genus Allium; species Allium cepa. The sequence continues at coordinate 625,075,471 of CM060942.1, forward strand.
AGCCACCACCTCCAGCACGATCTACAGAAACTTACTAATAGTCCTTAGAAGTTCCATTGCCATATCATTCACCATGATAACTCGGTACTGAGTTATAGGAATCACTTGGTGTCGAGTTATACACTTAGCCAACAAATGCCTGTTTTCTCTCCCATATACCTAGCACTCCCCTTCTAGTGCCTAGGACCCTAACTCATCCACCTTTGATAACTCGGCCCCTAATCCAAAGCCCCATCTTCTAGTTCTATAGGTAACTTGGCCCCCAATCCAAAGCCCCATCTTGTAGTTCTAGAGAGAACTCGGCTCTAATCCAGCACTTAGCCAAATTTTCCAACATTTTGTTATAGAACATCTTATCTAACCATGCTCTACCTAGCCATACATACCACCGAGTCATAGCCCCCTTTACTATAGCTTGGTATCGAGTTATAGCCATAACTCAGTGTTGAGTCATGTACTTAACCCCATTTGAGTTGCGACTCATCTTGCCACTTCCTACCATATTCCAGATCCTATCTGCCAAGTTTTGTTCAATTCCAATCAACTTTTCTTCCTATTTTCTCAATTCTCTGACCTAACTTTTTATGCAATCAAATGTAGAGCTTATCAAATCATATCGTTCATACATAGAATAACAAACAATTTCGTCTAATCAACCTTCCATTCCATCAAAATGAGATAAACAAGGCAATTTCAAACAAAGGTCTACATATAATATGAATATATGAACATACATCAAGGTTATCATATGCATAGATTAACATGTCATTTGAGTTAGAAAGGGGTTTTATAGCCAAAATTAATTTAAAACATGTTAAATCCTTATAATTCTACCATATAAATATGGGTAGTTTAATGAGAAGGCATAAACCACTCACCAATTACCAAATTCGATCAATATGAATGTAGATCCAATTTAGATAGCAATGGAATGCATTTCAAATCAAGCAAATCGATGATCTTTGTCTTCTAGTTGATGATCTAACTACAAATCAACAATCTAATTGGATTTATAGAGAAATTTGGATGAATTAGAATGGATTTAAGGCTAATTAGGGTTTAGACCTAATTTAAAATGAGGGGTGAAATTTTCATTTGACTCCTATATCCCTTATTTATAGCAATTCTCTAATTAGACTAATAGGTCAACTAATGAGCTTCACTAATTACACACTAATTCTAATTGGCAATTTACTAAACTTAAAGAAGGCATAACTCTCTAACCGTAAGTCCATCTTTCTATTATTCCCACTCTACGAAATGGAAACCATAATCCTGAAGCAACGGAACTGGTTTGAGACTCCAATTCAACTCATATCAAAGTTATATCCTAAATAAGGTTTTCAGGGTCAAAATGGTCACAGATAAATTTTAGAAAAATCATAGGTGTGTAAAATGCCTATAAGAGTCATATCCCAAAATTATTGAAATATATGAACTTACATGAATAAAATAAAATATTTTATGATCCTCCGATATATAAATATGGGTCGTCACATTCTCCTACCTTTAGGATCGCCCTCAAAATCCCCAAACAAGCCAAATTATAAGCAACCGTGGTCATCCCGCATGCCTACCAAATGTAAGAAACCATCATGCATATCAAAAAAGCAGCCATGCAATATTATAGGTGGCCTATCCTAGCATGCGGAATACTAACCTATCAAATATAACATACAATGGTGAAAGCAAATACAATAAACAGTGGACCATACCATTCAAAGAGCTCTGGACATGTATTCCTCATGCTCTCCTCCATCTTCCACGTACATTCATCATCACTCTGCTCCATTGTACCTTCACTAGCTTCACTATCTTTCTCCTAAGCTGTTTCATATCATACCCAACAATACGAAGCGTCCTACGAGGTATAGAAGCTTCAGGTTCTACCTCAACATCTTCTAACTAATCCGGTGTGATCATCTCGCCTGAGTCGTGCAAAAAATTCCATAGATAAGAGACATAAAAAACGTTATGCACGTCCGCCATCTTTTAAGGTAGCCCTATATGCTAGCTTTCTGATTCTCTCGACTATTGGAAAAGGACCTACAAATCTCGGTGCTAACTACCTCTTTCTACTGAATCGAACAACATTCTTTAGAGGAGAAACCTTTACAAACACCATATCATTGATAGAAAACAACAACTCTTTTTTTCTCTTATCCATATAGCTTTTCTGTCGATCTTGAGCAGCTTTCATTCATTGTCGAATGACCTCTATCTTCTCCAAAGTTTCTCTAATCATATCTGGCCCAAGTATCAGTTTCTCGCCTGTTTCCCACCATCATAAGGAGCGTTATATGGTTGGTTGTACAATGCTTCATAGGGAACCATATCAATACTCAACTGATGACTATTGTTGTATGCAAACTCCACTAAATGCAAATGGTCATCCCATGATCCACCAAAGTCTATAATTCATACTGGCAAGAGATCTTCTAATATACAATTTACTCTTTTTGTCTGCCCATCTGTTTGCGGGTGATAAGCTCTACTAAGATGCAGCTTTGTCGCTAACACCTCTGGTAAGCTCTTCCAAAATCCACTAGTGAATAACGAGTCTCGGTTGCTCATAATGCTCTTTAGCTAACAATTATATCATTACTATCCACTTTACATACAACTCCATCAGCTTGGATGTCGTTCTACCTGACTTGACCGGTATAAATCTTGCACTCTTAGCCAATCGATCTACTAGAACCCAAATGCCATCATATCTTGCTTGTGTCCTCGGCAATCCGTCAATAAAATCCTTCGATACTTGCTCCCATTTTCATTCAGGAATCTCTAATGGTTGCAACAATCCACTAGGTTTCTTCTGCTCTACCTTTATCAACTAACAGTTTATACGCTTCGAGATGAATTCCCCAATATCCCTCTTCATACCTTCCCAGTAGTAAGTTCGCTTCATATCTTGGTATATATTGTTACCAACATGATGAATAGTTGATCTGGAACGATGGCGCTCTCTTAGCACTCCATCAACATCGAGAACAAATAATCTTTCTTCCTTACGAAGTCAACCTTCTCGGTCGAGTTCTTATTGCTTCATGTCTTTAGACTCTACTCCTTCTACAATCTTCTTTAAGATCTCAACAAGCCTAGCTTCTCGCTTCTAACTAGCACCGATCCTTTCAATTAAATTAGGTCTAATTAATAAGCTTGCAAACATTTCATGCTCTAGCTCACGGTGAGGCTTGAAATTAAATCCGACAATATACTCTATCTACTTCCATTTCAAGAACATTACCTCCAACCCAGCATGTCTTCTACTCAATGCATCGACAACTGCGTTCCCTTATATTGGAGTATAGGAAATACAGAAACCATAAGAGGCCAAAAACTCTAGCCATAATTACTGTCGAAAGTAGAGATACTTCTGAGAGAAAAGGTATTTCAAGGTTTTGTGGTCTGTAAACGCTCAAATCTTTCTTCTAGCAAATAGTGCCTCTACATCTTCAAAACAAAAAACAATTGCCCTCAATTCCAAATCATGAGTTGGGTAATTCCTTTCATGTGGCTTTGGCAGTCGACTCATATAAGCGACAGCCCTTCCCTTCTGCATTAACACCACACCTAATCCCGTACCATAGGCATCTGTGTGTATACTATCAATTCTTCATTTCTGGTTGGAATGGTCAATGCTGGTGCATTCATCAACCTCTCTTTCAGACTTAAAAATGCATGCTCACACTTCACATCCCATACAAAAGTGTGATTTGTCTTCATCAAATTAGTCAACAATGCCTCTACCTTCGAAAAGTCCTTTATGAAGCATCAATAGTAGCCGCTAATTCTAGGAAACTTCTAACATCAATAGCATTCTTGGGTTGATTCCAATCTTGGACCGCAACCACCTTCCTATGATCCATAACTATACCCTATCCCGAAACGACGTGACCCAAGATTCTCACTTCTTCTCTCAATAAGTGACATTTGTTGACATTTTGAGAACCTCGCTTTTAACTTATGCTTCCTAAATATCTCTAGCATAATTCTTAAGTGTGTCTTGTGCTTCTCTTCAGTTCTAAAGTAGACCAAAATATCATCCATGAACATAAGCATAATTTTATTCAGTTGGTCTCTGAAAACCCAATTCATGAGATCCATAAAGTATGCCGAAGCGTTGGTTAACCAAAATGGCATCACCGAACACTCATGAAATACCGACGGCGTACAAAATGCAGTAATGGGCACACTCACTTTTGCTACTCTAAGATGGTGATATCACATCGCCAAATCCATTTAATAGAACACCTTCGCACCTTGCAGCTGATCGAACAAGTCATCAATGCATGAGAGTGGATACTTGTTCCTCTTCGTCACTTTATTCAGCTTATGATAATCCACACACAACCTCAAAAAGCCATCCGCTTTTATTGCAAATACTACAGGTGTCCTCCACTCAGACATGCTCCTTCGAATGAACCGTTTCCTTAATAGATCATTCACTTGCACCTCCAATTCCTTCTACTCTTTGAGTGTTATATACCTCACAGACATAACTATTGTTCTGGCTTCCTTCACCAACTTTATTTGAAACTCGACCTCTCTATGAGGCAGCAATCCTGTCATATACTCGAAGATATCTGGATTCTCTCTAGCAATAGGCACTAATAGTAACCCCTCTTGTGGAACCTCAAGCGAATATAGCAAGTTAACCATCACCCTATCCTCTAGTAGGAAGCTAATCACTACCGTTCATCCATCACATCTTTGATTTCCACTAATAGCTTCTCGCAATCCACTATGGCTACATACTTCCTAAGCTAGTCCAGACCTAAGATAATCCCAAACACAACAAAGTTCAAAGCAAAACAATCACAAACCAAGGAACATCCATGACTCTATAAAACTAAGCCACGACAAACCATACAAAGACTAGTAGAACCTTCGATAGGGTATCTTAGGTTCCATTCTCAATCTATCTACTAAGTCATTACAGATGAATAAATGAGAAGCACCAATAAAAAACAAAACTCAAACATGAACATCACCAATAGAAATCATACCTTGAATGACGACTCCATCCCCTTCTCCTTTGCCGAGGGAGCACTCGATGAAGTTGGGACTGCATCATATACCTTCACCATCCCTTATCCTTTACTGGTTCTAGAAAATTCGTCTTCAAACATTCGGGCTTGTCACAATTATAGCATTTCTTTTTCTCACTTGTGTTACAGTCTTTAATTAGATGACCCTTTTTGTTGCATCCGAAGCAAGTAGTTTCCTATTTACCCTTCTTCTTGCCGCCCTTACCCTGTGGCAACTTCCTTTTACCATTCCACTTATTCTTGCCTTCACCACCTTGATGCAGCTTTAGCTCCTCTTCTTCAGTGGAAACATCATAGCAATCTTAGCCTGGGTACAAGCTCTTATGGTGCAGTGCCTTCTCTACCAGCTTCTTGAACGGCTCATCTGTATGGTCCACTAGCTTCATTCCAAGATATCAATCCAATCCTATGATGAATTTCTCATTCTTTCTCAAGGGATATCTATGAATGACATCCCATATGTAGAAAAAGCATCAAATTCTGTCACATATCCAAAAATTGTAATCTCTCCTTGCTTGAGGTCAGCAAATATTCTAAGCAAAACCAACTTCTAGGCAGTCGGAGTAAAATTCTCCACAAACCTCGTTTTTAATAAACCCAAGAAAATTGGTCTTCTGGAGTAGCAATAGCGACAATATTCTACCACATCATAGCTTGACCCTGAAGTTGTCTCAAAGCCAATTTTCTCTTCATAGCATTTTACACCTCCATATCGCTAAAGATGCGCTCACAAGTTTCCAAATAATCTTTTACTTTTATGGATGACTCCGTCCCTTGGAAAGACTTTCCTCCAAGAGTAGGATAGTTTTTTTTCAACTTGCGAAATCAGCTCTAGGTGATTGCAATTGAGCAACTCCACCTATCACTACTCTAGGAGCATTCCTCATCATATTAGCCATTATAGCATTGAACATGGCTTGGACATCAAGCATTACAGCTCCTGATCCTGCTCCTCCTCTACTTTTGAAGTAGAATTCCTCACAACATTCCTTATAGGCTGGCTCATTCTTATCTGTAACAATAATGATCAGTTTCTCGTAAAGAAAACTTTGTCCATAGTGCTCATGTGAATGTGACCTATACTATGTAATATGTTATTATATTGCTTTGAAAAGCGAACTTATAACAAGTACACTGTCTCTCGTATACACATATAGTCTCGAACAAGTCTAAGGCAATAACACCTTCTCTATCTTAATTGTTCATGGTATCAACTCTAGTTAATCATGTAACCAAAGCTCTGATACGAAATGTGACAACTGCCATATACCATTGGCGCTAATAACATATGAATAGTGCGCTGCTATCGTGCCCGACCGATATAGCCGATCGTTAGTGTTTAGAATGAACAAATGCAGCTTATAACCTATCATATATCTCATAGTGCATGGACAAATATAATATCACTGTAACACCCCTAACTTTTTGTTTAACATAACTTAGGATATTTAATTGGATAGATTAAATAGAACAATGTACATACTTAAAGGTCGTGAGATTTGTAAACTTGATAAGGTCGTGCCACACTTAATTAATTAAGTAAGGTTGTTTAAACTTAACATATAAGAGAAAATAAGAGGAGGGAAAAATAGGAAGATCTATCTTTTAATCCCTTAAAACACTCTCCTCTTCATTTCGTTCTAATTTTACTCAAACAAAACAATCAAAGGAAAGAAGAAATTTTGTCGGCCATAACTTAGAGAAGAAATCATGAAATCAAAGGGATTTAAGGAAGAAAAAGCTTAGGGAAACTAAAGCAAAAACAAATCTAAACTCCAACACTAAATTTAAGGTGAATAATACAAGAGCCATCTCTTGTGTTTATCTTGAATATGGTTATGGATAGTACCTAAATTATTATTGTTCGTTTTGCTAACGATATGGTTATTTAATCATTGTCTAGATAGAATAATGATTATTGAAATTTTGATGGAATTATTTAAATGGGTTTTGAGGGTAAAACCTAAATTTTTAACCTCTAAATGATGCGAATTCTTTATACGATGTGTAAAATTGTATTTTGGAGATGGATTTTTGATTTCATAATTTTCCAAATTAATTTTAATATTTTATGAATTTCTTAAAGTGGAAATTGGGTTAATTTTGGATTTTAATTATTAAAAAATAGTTAAATATGGATCTTGGTTCAAAAAAAAAAATGGTAAAGAGAACGATATTTTCAAATTTTTGTAGATTTTTAGGATTTTTTTCTAAGTGATTTCGATTTGTTACAAAATTATTATGCTAGATAAGCATTTAAACGGATAATTAATTAAAGATATTGATTAATTGTTTTAAAGTATGTTTTGGGACTTGAAAATCTAAGTGTAGTATATTTTTGTAAAGATTTGGATCAAAAAATTTTATTATCCAATATGAATTTGCCAAAGTGTAAGATTTGGTGAAAAATGTTTTCTTTTAATAGAAATAAACGATTTTCATGTTAAGTACGTCAATGTCATGCCGCATATATCAGCTTCGAGCCTAAAGGAATGCTGTTTCTATGAAGGTCGACACCGATAAGGATGAAAGCTTAGGATGGCGACTTTGGTAGCTATAGTTTGATCCCATCAACGTCGGTGCTAATACTGTCGGCAACCTACCATTGGCGGCTTAACTTCTTCGTGGTTATCTAACCATTTTAAATGGTGCCGCACCTAATCAGTTTGACCGTTTTTAATACTTAGGTAGTAAATCCACCTATTATGTCTTTGATCTATATACCAAGCAGCATAGTAGCCGAAGTAAGTTAAATAAAAGGTTTTATTAAGACGTCGAGGGCCTTGAGGTCGATGTGCATCAAGGTCGACGACCTTATGTTTTATTTTCGATGCCTTTTGGCTACGACGACGCACTTCATCTTTTTAATGCCAAAGAGGCTTTCTTTTATTAAAATAGTTTTAAACGGATGAAGTGGCCTACATTTTAGAGGGTCGATGACCTTATGTCTTTGGTAGTTAGCTACATAACTTATAAAGGTCTTAAGTTTTGGTTTAATAGGAGATAGGCTATAATTATTGAAGGTCGGCAACATCATTTTCAACAAAAAAATTTATATCTAAAGGGAATTTAAGCTTTGTTTACCTAATCTCAGATAGAGGTTCAACGAGATATAGTACGACAAGGTTGTCGCCTATCTTTTTTATTAAGGGTGTAGAGCTTTTAGCTTTCTTCTTCGACGTTGTAATTGGGGATATCAATACATTGTAAAGTATAAATTTTGACACTATCATTGGAGACCCCAATGTAGATAAGCTTTGACATGCTAAATGTTTTCACTTCGACATTGAACTATATTGACCTAATAAGGGCGGAAACCTATAGTTTTATGTCTTCGACTCTAAACATTGGGGATACTAATGCTATTTTGATTATAGAAGTTGACCTTATTATTGGGGACACCAAAGTAGATTAGTTTCGACAAACTAAATGTTTTATAAATGTACTTTATCATTAGGGATACCGATGCATTTTCTTAAATGAGTAGACATTAATCATTTGGGGATACCAATGTATGTCACTTTGATATGTTATAACTTTAAGGGACAAAATCTATTTGGAGACACCAATAGACATAGGTTAAACATGTGGGTAACGTGAATTAAATTGTTAAATGACGGGTTCATAGTCATCCTAGGAAAAATATGCGATGTGAGATGGATAGTCCACATCGTGTCAAAAGGATAGTCTCTATGAGGATAACGAAGAGTTCATAGTAATCCTAGGCAAACCATGGGATGTGTGATGGATAGTCCATAACATTTTAAGTTAAATGGAATATGTGTGATGGATGGTCCACATAATTTTAAATAATTAAACTACATGTGATGGGTAGTCAATGTAGTAGGAGACGAGTAATCCATGTAATAATTACATGTGAGATGGATAGTCCACATGGTATTGAATATGCAAATATGCGAGATAGATATTCCATATAATTATAAGAAAGGTAGTCAGATTAAAATAAGATGGATAGTTAGTTTAAATTGTGACAGTAGTCATTTGAAATTGAGATGGGTAGTCTAATAAATTGGAATGAGTAATCCAGTATATGTTACATAATTATAAATGCTATTTTTTCATGTTATAACCATTGTGGTGGTAACGACTCTAATTTTTGTAATATTATTTGGGAAATTTAACTAGTTAAATTAAATAATAATGTAAATGATTAAGGGATTGAGGTTTTTGTAATTTGAAGGTAGACATGCCATTTAAACAAATGAACGAAGGGAAAATGAAATAAAATAAGTTAGGAAGTTGATAAGGGGAAAATAGGAATAAGTCTTATTCTTATACCCTAGACCCTTACTCACTCTCATTTTACACGTTCATTTCCACAAACTAAAACTAAACAAGAGGCCAGCCACCATTAAAGAAGATATGTAAGAATCAAGAGGAAGAAGCCAATCAACTTTATTCAAGAGCAAAAAAATCTCAACTCCTTAAACAACAAAGCTAAGGTGAATAATAGGTTACATCTCGTATTTTTATTATTTCCATTTTAAGATTGAAATCTGAATTATTTTGCAAATTTTTTGCCTTGTTTTTTATTGTTAAAATGAATATATATGCTGGTTGATGAGTTATGCTATTTCGTATGAATTTTATGATAAGTTTTAATGTGAAAACCTGATTAGATGATATCCAAATGCCTTGCGATTTTGAGATAAGGTTAGAAATAATAATTAGTGATGGGTTTCAAATTTCATAATTTTATGAATTAGTGTGGATTTATTATTAATTTTCTAGTGAAGAAAATAGTTAATTGGGATTAAAATTGATTATGGCTAATTTATATTGTTTTTGGGTCAGAAATAAATATATGTTAGAAAACATATTAAAAGTAATTTATGTGGATTTTTGTAGAATTTTACTAAGTTATTTAATAAGTATTTAAAATTATTTAAGGTATGAGACTTAAATGTTTTATGTATTTATAAAAGGAGAATGAGCATTTTGTAAATCTTTTAAATTATTACTTTTAAAATTTCAGTAGAACTTTTAGAAAAGCTTTTTGGAAATGAAATTAACAACCAATTACATGTTGACAAATAAGTAGGTTAGTTGGAAGGAATTACTTTAAAAAGAAAGAAAACATTTTTTGTATGTTTTTGTTGTTACGCCACTTTCAGCACCTAACTTTCGACCATACACTTCCGTCTTCATCTGGATTGTAACCAATGCGCCTGGTATCAAAGACTTGGTACGTAGTGAATTGGACATATACGAAAGGGATTGGGTCGAAACAAGGGGTTCCAATGGGGTCGAAACCATAATTTGCTTTTAAATGGAAATGCAACTGCTTTGCTTTCGAGAAGAATGCTTTCGACTTAGATGGCTTTCGACTTGGTTAAATGGTTTTAAAGGAATGGTTTTGAATGACGTTGCGCCTTTGTTTTGTAAAGAAGATTTCGAAGGATTCGAAACTTGCTGCTGCTTTTAACCTTTCAAAGCAATGCCTTTGAAAGGGTGCTTTTGCTTTAAAATCTAAGTCGCTTCTCCAATGCTTTCAAAGGGTTTGTTTCGACACCATCCACTTCTTTTAGTTAGGAAATTGTTTTCGAAAGAGTGCTTTTGACTTATTTGTTTTAAGACTCTTTGTGTTATTGAAAGTTAAACCCAACTGCTTTTGAAAGGAGTAGTTTCAAATGGTTTCTAAAGTTTTTTCCACACGTTTTACTTGAACCCATTGCTTTCAAAAGGTTTGTTTATAGAAAAGTATTTAAATTATTTCAAATGGTTTTTAATGAAGGTTTCGAAGGGGTGGTTCCCCAATGTTTTTAAAAGGTTTTAAGTGGAAGGTTTCCAAACATTTCGAAAGGTATGTTTTGGCCTTCATCCTATGTTTTAAAGTAAAGTAGCTTACTTGTACCAAAAGGGGTGCTTTCAGTGGCTTTGAAAGGGGTACTTTCAAAGGTTGTGAATGTTTTCATCAACAATGTTTTATGTAAAATACATATAACATGGCAAAGTGATTTGAGTAAAGTGCAAAGTATATTTCTTTATTTAAAATGATTTAAAGGGTTAAACCGATTTGAAAGAAATGTTTACAAAGAAAATTTTAAGGGAAGATGATCCTAAGTAAAATAACTCAGATAATAGAATACCAGATGGGATTGGTATAAGGTTACACCCTACACATTAGCTATTAGCCCTAACTAATTTAGACCAAAATTCGAGTGTGTAGGGCTTTGTCATAGGTAAAACTATAATGATGTTACACACGTAAAGGAATATACAGAGTGAGGATAGTTTATTGGTGAGCCTGCAAAACCATTAGGATCAGTTGAAACTGGGAGAAGTAAGCTAGGGATATACCGTCCAGAAGAGGAGTATCTATTAGAAGTTAGATTATTTGTTATTTTGTCCGGTAGGCCCGAGTCAACCAAATGTTAGTAGTTAGCCAAACAAAACTATAGTGTTTGGACAGATAATCCGTTGATTACCTGATTTATGTGCTTACATGATATTGATATTATTTTTTAAAAAAGTTTGGTTTCAGGGTTTTGATTTGAAAAAAGATATGTTTTAAAAAGGGATATTAGTAAGGAGAAACCCATTCCGCAAAGTGGCATGGTCTCACTTAATGTAACGGCCGGGGATTTTGACTCTCGAAAATCGACATTTATACGTTCACTATTTAAACCGTCGAATATTCAAGTGCCGGAAATACCAGGTCATTAGGGTTAAAGAAGAAAGAGGTGGAAGAGGAAGATAGAAACAACATCAGAATCTCACAATCGCAGCAGAAAAAAAATTATAATATATAATAATAGCTTTTGAATACAAAGAAACCTATACTGTTATATATACATACCATTATCACAGTACAACAATCATCAATTTATTTGGACATCTTAAAACTTTTCCTTACACAACAGAAATAGTAATTCAAGAATGGAGATACGTATCTGTCATCCAGCTTGTCTTTTAAGATCCATAGCACATTATCCTTGATTGTTCAACTTGGTCTGACCCGAGCATCATAATAAAACAACACCCGAGTCGGTCTGGAAAACCAGCGTGAGAAAATCACACTCAATTGGATTATTATATTTTTGAAAATCCTTTGAAACAAAGGTATCTCGTAAGACCATGCCACAAATAAACATGTCGGATTTTTACCTTACGATAGCCAAAACATTTTTATCAAATCCGTCTGATATTAGAATAACGTCTATAGAAAGTAAAATAAAATATAGCCGAAATGTTTGCATCTCACATTCCAGCATAGTTAGGCACAATCAAAATCGTATGGCCGCTTATTGGAGAATGGATTCCATACAATGGCAGGGCTACTGGGGTACTACCCATCACAGTACCTGGTCTAAATCAGCATATCGGGGACCAGTCTCGATCCCCTGTAACACAAGACCGGAGCTACCCCTTACAGGATAGTCTGAATAAGATCACCCTACGGTTGGACCTAATAACCGCCCACACAGTCGAAATAAAGGGACTCTAGACAGGGGAAATCTTACCCTAATTGGGTGCTACCCACTTAGCCTTACTGCACTACCCCTATTTTAGCCACTCCCGGTTAATGAGGCTTGAGATTAGGCGTTACCTTTTAAAGAGAACATTCACTTAGAATGCTTATCGTCCTCCAATGACGACGTTTTGATAACATTCGTCCATATAAGTTGCCCTAGGTCTAGACAAACTGAATCACCATCTTCTTCATCATCGAAGTGCTTTTTGGATAATTAAATCTGATCCCGGTCTCTTTGAAATGATCGGTGCATTGGCCAATATTGATAGTCGGTTTTTTTAACTATCATATAACATCCACAAGCAACCATCATGACTTAAATAATTTTCCAAATTATTTATTTCAAAATATTTACACAAGATATCAATTCCCATGCCTCACACTTAGAATATTTTTTCCCACTGTAATTGATATTCAATACTTGGAAAATATTCACTTATTTCCTATTTCTTTTCAAAAGAAAATCATATACAAATTTTATTTGTAAATTCCCCACTCATTTCACATGAATTCAATAAAATTCCAGAATTCCTTAGTTAATTCCCTTTAATATTTCCAAAGTCGTTTATGCTTATTTGAAATTCCAGTTCCGCTTCTACTTCCCTTGAGAGTTTATTTCACCTTCCGAAGTTCACTTATCTTATGCTTTAGAAATTTATTTAACTTTCCATAATAATACTCTAAGATCTTTCTTCTAAAATCTTATTCAATTAAATAAACTTAGCTTCCCATCCGGAGAGGATTTATAATGAATTTTAAAACATTTAAAAATATATATACTTTTAAAATAAGAATAATGGTTTAAGGCAAAAGTAAATATCAACATAAAAATTCATATCCAGTTATTAATAAATTTACAAAGCTGATTTATAACATTAGAATTTATTTCAATAAATATTAAGTTTATAATAGCTAACTTCGGAATATTCTAGGTCCAAATAATAGTTTTAAAGGTTATATAGTATGGTAATTTAAATTCCCATTTAAAAAAATTTCAATTTTCCCAACAAAAGTCTATTTTTTTAGAAAATCCAATATTCACCAATTTAATTCATAGGTTCCTCTTGTTTTGTATCACATTGACCATATCACCATTTCTCACATTCAAAATATATTCTACTATTTCTTTTCAAAACAATTTTCATAACTCGATATAAGTTCACGCCATAACTTATATTTTTAACATATCCACTGATCTCAATTATAAACCCATTTATAAATTTATAAACTCCCCTAAGTTTTCCACCTATTTATAAAAACAAATTCTATTTATAATTCCATTTTAAAATTTTACCCTTTAATAAAATTCCAATTTATTTCAAATCTATTTATCGATTCCGATATCTCGTCAAGCCCTTAATATATAATTTAATCTCAAATCTTGACTTAAACAAATTTTCAAATAGTTTAGAATAACTCAAGTTAGTTAATATATTTTTGTTCTACTTAATTCCCTTTAAAATAAATCCAGTTTACAATATAAATGCTTACTATTCAAAATCCTATTTAAATTCCTGGTATTCCAAATGCCCATTTTAATTCCCATGCTATTTAACATTCAATAACTCAATCCACACACAAACCATATCAATGTATCCATCATAACATATATCAATATATATATATATATATATATATATATACAGACATGCCTACACACACACACACACACATATGAACAATAAATATTTTTGAGGAATCCTGTTGGATCCCTCTAACCTGTTTTTTTTTGCGTCCACAGATATTAGTCAATAAATAAAATACCAATCCTTATTCGAGGCGGGATCTCGCTGTATATAGGGTCATTCGCTATATAATGCGGGAATATCAATCACTCCAATACTATATATACACCACTATATATATATATAGCATGAAACAGATAAATTATAAATTTATCAATCAAGTCAGGCATCCAATAATATAAATTTAACATTTAGTTTTTAATAGGGTAATCCGAATGAGTGAGAAATTCTCGCCTTTGGTTTTTATTTTGCAGACCATTTCCATCTCGACTTGTTTTATTTGTTTGGAACCTCGTATGACTTTATATGCCACTTCTAAATATTTACAGTTATTAAAATTACTCAATAAATTTAATTAAAGGTTAAAACAGAAAACCTCTCCTTCCCAAGCTCTGCCTGCGCACGTGACTACTCCATCACTCAACCTCGAACGCGCTGCCACGACACACGCAGCCTTCTCTCCTCGACTTTGACCCCGACCTAGCTTCACGCTACCGCCCTTCCTGTCGTCAATCAAGAACCCGATACCACCTACTATTACGGCCCTACAACCCGAGTGGTCGTCAACCTTCCACTACAGCAACCGACACTGGAAATTCCAAGCTCGATCGAAAATCGATCGCCTCCTCCACCTTGCTTGATCGTATGGTAACACGCAGGCTCCACCGACCCTTCCACCCAAAAATGATCGCCATCCCAACCATTCCACGCTCACGAGTTACACAGGAGTATGGACTGAAGCCGAATGCCAAAACGAATTCAATGCCAAGGTTTTGTTTGCTGCTGAAAAAAAGGAAGGGGAAGGTTTCACGTTTCCTGATGCATGCCAATTTGAATTCATTTCTAAAAAAATGATTGGATTTCGTTCTCGTTTGAAGAAGTAAACCATCCGCCATTCTATTTATAATAACGAATTTGATTCTTCTTTTCTGAATTCTGCGGCCACCACTTTTTTCGGGCTATGAATTGAATTGAAAAGAATGGGAGGGGAAAGTGTTTTTAAAAGCAATAGAGGCGTGCTTTCTTCCACTAAGTTACATCATGATTTTGATCTGAAAAGAAAAGAAACGAAGGTTACATGTTAAATAGGAGAAGGGGATAGGATTAGTCGGCTAGGATTTGACTGAACCTTCATTTTATTTTACTTTATTTATTTTTATTATCATTATCTTTCCGCCTATCATTGTTTCAACTGGAGAATGGATATAGGGTGGCTTGCAGGGGTATAGGATAGGATGGCTGAGATGAAAGAATGGCGGCTGATGGAAAGGAGGGTGACAGCCTAGTCTAGTCAAATGCATATATATATATATATATATATATATCATTTTAAATTCAAAAACATCTAAATAAAAATTTCGAACCCCTATCAAGGCATGCAACTAGGCGTTTATAATGTTATACCCCTATTTCGGACAAAATAAAAAAGATTCCGAGTCCTAATTCGATCGTATGGGGAAGATAGCTTTTTGGACCCAGTTATTATGTAAAATTTCCCATATAGATTTCAGTGTGTTTATATACGTACGATTATACATAACTCCAAATGCTATGAAATTTGAAATCCGATAATAATACAATATTATGAATCCAATGGGACTGGTTTTGTCGAATTCCGAGATTGTGCCTCAGAAGGCTATTTTTTTAAAAGTCAATTTAAACGATATATTTTTAAAACCGAACAAATCACTTCCGAATTCAATTTTTAAAAGTTGCACTGTCTTCAGTATTATTAATATAAATTTTACAAGCTTTTAAATTATTTTTATAAAGCTTAAAACTTTTAATTCGCTATTTTAACCAATATTCAATTCAACAATTAAATTATTAATTAAATTATTATATTTAAATTCTGAATCTATTTCTATAAATAAAACCCAATCTTTCATATTCAAAAATCAATCTATAATTCAATTTTGATATTTAAAACCATTTAAATATTCACAATTAACGACAAAAAAACCTGGATCGTTACAGTTAATATCATATAACCGGTATAGTATTATTCACACCAGGCTTTATGTTTGACTCGAAATTTATGTTTTCCCCTTAAAATCGTGATCAAAATTGATTTGAGTAGGGTGAGGTTTGAGGATTTACAGATTTTAGTAGGTGGACAAATAAAGCTTCCAAAGACAAGCAGGAGGCTGAAGTTAGCTATTTAGGAGTTATATTTTATTTCCACTGTGTTGTATTAACTATGTTATGACTATTTAGTACTCTTTTCATCCAAGTGGGCATCTTCATATGTCGCTCTTGGCGTATTTTATAATAGTTATATTTGATCTGGACTTGGGAAACGTTTGGGATTATGTAACTTGGAATATGAAATGTTGTTTTGAAATGTAATCAAAAAGTGTTTTAATCAAGTGCTTCTGGTATTACGGATACAATTAACATTACCGTATTTTGTCGCCGGAGGTTTGTACTATAGATAACTGTAACATCTTTAGCGCTTAGCTTTGGGCCTCAATGTAGGGGCTGTTACAACTTAGTATCAGAGCATAGGTTTATGAAAATATTTAAACTTAAATGATTTTGAAAACATAATCCTAAGTACTTAGAGAAAAGATCGGGTATGGGATAATGCTATAGTAATGTACTTGTATTTGTTATATGTAATTATACGCTATATCTCTATTCTCCTATCTCTATTAGGCTATTTTTCCGTTTCTTACAAAGGCTCGAATGCAGATATGGACGCTAGAAGTGGAAGAGTTAACCTTAGTGGGGGAAGCACCACAACTAATGGAATGCCAAGCCAAATACTAGGAGGAACCCAGGTCAGGCACAAGCTAGAATAATGGGTGCTGGAGTCCAGCAAGTAGATATGGGAGCATTGTATCAGTTCTTTGTCAACATGATGCAAGCGGGAGTTGCTACTGGAGTAGTTGGAGGAGGAAATCAAGAAGCTCCAGTGGTCAACAACTATGCTATTCTGAGTAGAGATTATGCTTGGCTGGGAGGAAAGCCGTTTATTGGTACTGAAGTCGCAATCGAAGTGGAGAATTGATTATTTCATTGCAAGAGGATTTTCGCTGATTTAGACCTCAGTGATGAGCAGAAGAAAAGGCTTGCTTTTAAACAGCTACAAGGAGCAGCGTTGTATTAGTGAAATAGTGTTACGATCGGAGTCAATGGGGAGACGATGACATGGGTTGAGTTCAAAAGGAGATTTGAGGAGAGGTTTATGTCAGAGATTGCTAAGTCCACTTTGCTCTGGAAGTTCTCTAAGTTGAAGCAGGGAGATATGACTATGCTGGAGTATGCAATAAGGTTTGAGGAGCTAGCGAGATATGGTTATGCTACGAGAAATACTGTGGTTAAGAGGAATGAGAAATTCATCTGGGATTGAAGCCTGAGCTTGTAGGGCTGTGGTATCGCACATTAGAGATCCATGTGATGTTGTTGTTGAAATGGCTTTAAGACATGAGGTGATGCTTGCTTTTCTGGAAAGGAATAAGGAAAAGTAGGTTCAAGTAGTGCAAAGTTAGAAAAGGAAGTTTTTTCACAAGAAAAGAACTCAAAAGGGAGGAGCTGCTAAGAAGTGAAAGGCAGAGATTGTCTGCTATAAATGTGATAAGAAAGAGCATTTTGCAAATGAATGTTGCTCGCGTGATGGAAATAAGGTGATCGGGAAGAAGAATATCATGTGCTTCATCCGCGATCAAATCAGACATTATAAGAACCAGTGCAAGAGCCAACCAAGGATGGAAAGGGCGAAGTGTTTGCATTGGCGCCAGCTACCTCGAAACCAACGGAGAGGAAAAATGAAAGGCTATATTGAGAGGTATGCTTATGATTCATGGTATGTCAGTTAGCGTTCTATTTGATACCGGTGCATCACATTCTTTTATATCTCATTGTTTGATAGATAAGCTTAAGCTAGAACCCTCATACTTAGTTACTTCCTTAAGGGTTGCAAATCTGATAGGAGGGTATGCGACACTTGGGATGAAGTTTGATCACCTGGAGATTGAATTGTTAGGTCATACCTTTATTTGTAGTTTGCATGTGTTTGATTTCGTAGGATTCGAAATTATGTTGGATATGGATTGGTTAAAGTAAATATGATGCTAGGATATTTTGCCGTGATAGGAAAATATCACTTAGACATCTTATCTGTAGTGATCGGATTGTATACACCGTAGAAAGCTCTAGTTTTGAGGTTAATGCTTTGATGGGTGTTGTGGAGGTAAAAGACGATTTGAATCGCATTTTTGTTGCTAGAGAATTCACAGATGTCTTTTAACCTGTAATAGGATTACCATCGAAATGAGGCATTGGGTTTCAGAAAGATTTGGTGCCAGGAGCAGAGCCGGTGAGTAGACCGCTAAGCAGAATGACACCTACTGAAATGATGGAGTTAAATCTGCATTTGGTGGATTTGGAAGGAAATTTTTTTAGTGGGCCTAGTAGTTCGCTTTAGGGAGCAGCATTAGTATTTTCTATGAAGCCGGATAGATCGTTAAGATTGTGTATCGATATCATAAGTTGAATGAGAAGACGATAAGAATCGATATCCATTACCTAGGATTGATGATTTGTTCGACCAGTTGAGTGGAGCTAAAGTATTTTCCTGGTTGGATTTGGCAATAGGGTTCCATCAGCTTAGAGTAGCTGAAGATAGTATTCCTTTTACAGCGTTTAGGACCAGATATGGATCATATGAATGTTTAGTAATGTCGTTCGGACTAACTAATGCACTGACATTTTTTGTAGATTTGATGAACCGAATTTTTCAAGAACACTTGGATAAGTTTATATTGGTATTTATAGATGATATATTGATACACTCTAAGGATGAAAGGGAGCGTGAAGTTCATCTTAGGGTGGTGCTTGAGACGTTGAGGCAGCATCAGCCGATGGCAAAATTTTCGAAGTGTCATTTCCTAGCAGAAGGGAGTAAAGTTTCTTGGTCATGTAGTCTTAGAGAAAGGATTGCCTATAGATCCGACTAAGATCGAGGTAGTGAAAAATTAGAAGTGACCGGAGACACTGACCGAGATAAAGAGTATTCTTAGATTAGCTGGGTATTATCGAACGTCAATAAGGAATTTTCCCAGATTGCAGCACCGATGACCAAGCTAACGTGAAAGGATGTGAAGTTCGTTTAGACCGATAAGTGTGAGGAGGCATTCTAGAAGCTGAAACACTTATTGACTAATGCATTTGTGTTAGCTGTTCCAGAAGGGAATCAAAATTTAGTATTATATACAGATGCATGTGGAACAGGGTTAGGAGCTCTTTTAATGAAAAGAGGTAAAGTGATTGCCTATGCATCTCGACATCTTAGACTGCATGAGGTTAGATATCCAATGCACGATTTGGAATTAGCTGCGGTAATTTTTGCATTGAAGGTGTGGAGACATTATCTTTTGGGAGAAAGATTTGAGCTGTTTATGGATCATAAGTCACTGAAGTATTTATTCTCTCAGAAGGAGTTGACATGAGACGGCGGAGGTGATTGGAGTTTATAGACGCTTATGATTTTGGTATTGAGTACACACTAGGAAAATGCAACAAGGTTGTAGATGCATTAAGCAGAAAACATTAGAATTTAGTGTTGGCATTGATAGCTGAGTGGAAAGATTTAGAAGTGTTGACCACATGCAAAGTGTAGTGCAAGTCTAAGAGTAGTTCTAGTACGGAGATTGTTATGTTGTCATGTTTAGAAGTTCGACCAGTATGATCGAAAGGATTGCTTCTAAGCAAGGAGAGGAACCATTATTAGCCGAGTGGATCAGGAGGTTAAGAGATGGAACAGAGAGCAATGACTTGATAGATTTTAGTCTTTACCCAAATGGGTGGTTAAGGAACAAAGGAAGGTTATGTGTTTCAAATGTAGGAAGCATTAGGAAATAAGTTCTTAAGGAACGCTATCGTTTGAAGTTCACTATTCATTCGGGAGGAACTAAGATGTATCTAGATATGAAGAGGAGTTTCTTCTGGGAAGGTATGAAGAGGGATGTAGGCTTATGGGTGAGGCAGTGTCTGAACTGTCATTAGGTAAAAGCCGAACATCAGAAACCAAGTGGGTTACTTCAGCCATTAGATGTCCCAGTATGAAAATGAGATTCTAACTCAATGGATTTTATAGATGGGTTGCCAAGATCAAACAGAGGAAATGAAATTATATGGGTCATAGTGGACAGGTTAACCAAGATTGCCCATTTCATTGCAGTTAAGT
Organism: Allium cepa; assembly: GCA_030765085.1. Classification (NCBI taxonomy): domain Eukaryota; kingdom Viridiplantae; phylum Streptophyta; class Magnoliopsida; order Asparagales; family Amaryllidaceae; genus Allium; species Allium cepa. Next base: position 625,095,955 of record CM060942.1, read on the forward strand.
CAACTAGGACGGCACCTATTTTGGCTAAGTTATTCATAAAGAATATAGTTAGACTTCATGGAATTAATAGTAGTATAGTAAGTGATAGAGATTCCTTATCCACTAGCGAGTTCTGGAAGAGTCTATAGGATACCATAGGTACCAAACTCAAAACGAGTACCGCTTATCATCCATAGACCGATGGGAAACAAAAAGATTTAACAAAGTCTGGAAAGATTTGTTAAGAGCTTGTGTGTTAGATTTTGGAGGATTAGAAGAGCATCTACACTCAGTTGAGTTTTCGTACAACAACAATTATCAGGCTAGTGTAGGGATAGCACCATTTGAAGCTTTGTATAGAAGGCCATGCATATCTCCAGTTTGTTGGTTAGAGACTGAGTATAGGTTGGTTCTTGGTCCAAATTTAGTTAGGGAAGCTGCAGAGAAGATTGAGTTGATAAGGGAGAGAATGAAGGAAGCTCAATCTAGGCAGAAGACTTATGCTGATAAAAGATGGAAGGACTTAGAGTTCTTAGTAGGAGATCATGTTTTCGTCAAGGTATCATCGATGAAAGATGTAATTCAGTTTGGAAGATTAGGGAAATTGGCATGAGGTTTGTTGGACCATTTCCTATCGTAGAGAGGACTGGGAAACTTGTATATAGAGTGGAGTTACCAAACAATTTGGCAAGATTTCATGATGTTTTTCATGTTTCTCATCTGAGAAAGTGTATTCGAGACCTAGAAACCACTATAGCATCGATTATGATAGAGGACTAAGTAGTAGAATCGAACTTGAATATAGCTAGAAAGCCAGTTCGTATAGTCGCAAGAGATGAGAAAAAGCTATAGAACAAGACAATTAGATTAGTTAAAGTCCAGTGGAGTGACGATGAGGGGGACTGTACTTGGTAAACTGAGAGCAGGATTAGAGACGCTTATCCTGATTTGTTTCATGGTATGTTTTACCTTTATATTTGATTTGTATACGTACCTTACCGTAATTTCAAGGACGAAATTCTTTAACGAGGGACCTGTGTGACGACTCTAATTTTTAGTAACATTATTTAGGACATTTAATTACTTAAATATAATAATGTAAATGATTAAGGGATTGAGGTTTATGTAATTAGAAGGTGCCCATGCCATTTAAATAAATGAATTAAGGGAAAATGAAATAAAATAAATTAGCGTAGTTGATAAGGGCAAAATAGGAATAAGTCTTATTCTTATACCCTAAACCCTTACTCACTCTCATTTTACATGTTCATTTTCACAAACTAAAACAAAACAAGAGGCTGGCCACCATTAAGAAGATAAGCAAGAATCAAGAAGAAGAAGCTAATCAACTTAATTCAAGAGCAAATCTCAACTCCTTAAATAACAAATCTAAGGTAAATAATAGTTACATCTCATAATTTTATGATTTTCGGTTTTAAATTGAAATTCGAATTATTTTGCAAATTTTTTGCCATGTTTTTTATTGTTAAAATGAATATATATGCTTGTTGATGACTTATGTTATTTCATATGGATCTTATGGTAAGTTTTAATGTGAAAACCCGATTAGATAATATCCATATGCATTGAGATTTTGAGATAAGGGTAGAAATAATATTTTACTAATGAGTTTCAAATTTCATAATTTTCTAAATTAATGTTGATTTATTATTAATTTTATAGTGAAGAAAATAGTCAATTGGGTTTAAAATTAATTACGACTAATTTATATTTTTTTGGGTCAGAAATTAATATATATTAGAAAACAGATTAAAAGTAATTTATGAGAATTTTTATATAATTTTCCAAATTATATAAAAAAATTTAAGGTATGAGACTCAAATGTTTTATGTATTTATAAAAGGAGAAGGGGCATTTTGTAAATCTTTAAAATTATTACTTTTGAAACTTTGGCAGCACTTTTAGAAAAGATTTTTGGAAAAGAAATTAGCAAACAATTACATATTGACAAATAAGCAGGTCAATTGGAAAGAAATTACTTTAAAAAGAAATAAAACAGTTTTTGTATGTTTTTGCTGTTTCGCAACTTTCGACACCTAGCTTTCGACCATACACTTTCGCCTTTATCTCCAACGGAACCAATGCGCCTGGTATCAAAGACTTGGTACGTGGTGAATTGGACGTAGGCAAAAGTGATTGGGTCTAAATAAGGGGTCGACATCGTAGTTTGCTTTTAAAAGGAAATGCGCTTGCTTTGCTTTTGAATTGGTTAAATGGTTTTACATAATGGTTTTGAATGAAGTTGCACCTTTGTTTTACAAAGAAGCTTTCGAAGGGGTCAAAACCCCTTGGTGCAGCTTTCAACCTTTCGAAGCAATCCTTCGAAAGGGTGCTTTTGCCTTAAAATTTAAGATGCTTCTCCAATGCTTTCAAAGGGGTTGGTTTCAACACCATCCACTTCTTTTACTGAGGAAATTGTTTTCGAAAGAGCGCTTTCAACTTATTTTTTTAAGACCCTTTGTGCTACTGAAAGTTAAACCCAAATTGTTTCGAAAGGAATAGTTTCAAAAGGTTATTCCACATGTTTTACTTGAACCCATTGCTTTCGAAAGGTATGTTTATAGAAAAGTATTTAAATGCTTTCGAAAGGTTTTTTATAGAAAAGTATTTAAATGCTTTCGAAAGGTTTTAAATGAAGGTTTCAAAGGGGTGGCTCCCTAATGTTTTCGAAAGGTTTTAAGTGGAAGATTTTGAAAGGTGTATTTTGGCCTTCGGCCTAGGTTATAAAGAAAAATAGCTTACTTGTATCTAAATAGGTACTTTCAATGGTTTCGAAAGAGGTACTTTCAAAGGTTTCGAATGTTTCATCAATAATGTTTTGTGTAAAGTATATATAACATGGCAAAGTGATTTGAGTAAAGCATAGAGCATATTTCCTTGTTTAAGTATGATTTAAGGGAAATCGATTTGAAAGAAATGTTTTCAAGGAAAATTTTAAGGGAAGATGACCCTAAGTAAAATGACTCAGATATTAGAATACCAGATGGGATTGTTATAGGGTTGTACCCTTTACATTAGTTATTTGCCCCTAGCTAATTTAGTCCAAAATTCCAACGTGTAGGGCTTTGTCACAAATAAGACTAAAATGATGTTAACACAGAAAGGAATATACAGAGTGAGGATATGTTATTAGTGAGCCCGCAAAACAATTAGGATCAATTGACCCTGGGAGATGTCAGTTAAGGATAGACCATCCAAATGAGGAGTATCTAACAGAAGTTAGAATATTTGTTTTTTTGTCTGGTAGGCACGAGTCAGCCAAAGGTTAATAGTTAGCCAAACAAAATTATAGTATTCGGACAGATAGTCCATGATTACCTGATTTATATGCTTACATGATATTAATATTATTGTTTTAACCAGTTTGGTTGCAGGGTTTTGATTTGCAAAAATATATGTTTTAAAAATGGATGCTAGTAAGGAGAAACCCATTCTGCTAAGCGGCGTGGTCTCACTTAGTATCATATAACCGATATGTACAGTATTATTCACACCAAGCTTTATGTCTGACTCGAAATTTATGTTTTCTCTTTAGACTCTCGGGTGCTCGAAATTGATTTGAGTAGGCTAAGGTTGAGGATTCATAGGTTCTAGTAGGTGGAGGAATAAAGCTTCCGAAGACGAGCAGGAGGCTGAAGTTAGCTATTTAGGATTTGCTATGTTTTATTTCCACTATGTTGTATTAAGTCTATTATGATTTTTAGTACTCTGGTCATCCAAGGAGGCATCTTTATATATCGCTCTTGGCGTATTTTGTAATAATTATATTTTATATGAATCAGGAAAATGCTTGGGATTATGTAACTTGGAATATGAAATGTTGTTTTAAAATGTAATCAGAAAAGTGTTTTAATATGTGATGATTTTATTTCATATTCAAAGTGCTTCCGATATCATAGATACCATTAACATTACCATATTTTATCGTGGGAAGTTAATACTATAGATGGCTGCAACATCTATAGCGCTTAGCTTTGGGCCTCAAGATAGGGGATGTTACAGTGGTTGAAGGAGCATAGTATATGGTTAACTAGTTTACGGTTAAGATACTACTATGGGGAAAACCCGTTTTGCTCAATGACGTGTCTCACTAGATGTCTATTTGATTCAAGGTGGTAGGTTATTATTCACACCGGACTATTGTCTGACCTGAAGTTTTTGTTTTCCCTTTTAACTCTCGGGTACTCACTTGAGTAGGTTGGGAGTAAAGGATTTCAAGTTGTAGTTAAAAGAGTAAGCTTCCGGAGATGTGCAAGTAGCAATCTTGCTATTAGGAGCTTTATCTATCTCTCTTATGTAGTTTAATTTTGTCTAATTGTCTCACTATAACGTGCGGATAGCAATCTTCATATGTCGCTCTTGGAGTATTTTGTATAGTTATATTTTTGTTGAACAGGGAACCACAAATGGGATTATGTAATGAATATGAAATCATATTTTAAAGGGAACATAAAAGTTATTTCTAAATTATATTTGAAATTTTTTTCATACTCATGTGCTTCTGATTATGATTAACGTAGGCACATTTTGTCAGTGAGGATTAATAATTAAGAATGACTATAACGTCCGTAGTGGATATTTTTGTGCCTAAGAACGGGGATGTTACAAATTGGTATTAGAGCCAGTTTTATGATTAAAAGAATTTTAAACTTATGAAAACATAATCCTAATGAATCAGAGGATAAGATTAGGTCTTGGGATAATGCTATAGTAACGTAGTTGTATTTGCTATACATAAGTATGTATTCCATCTCTATTATCTCATCTATCTTAGACCGTTCTTCTGTATCTTACTAAGGCGGAAAATGGAAGAGTGAATCCAGATGGAGGAAGCACAATAACCAATGGAAATGCTCGGCCCAACATTAGGAGGAACCAGGGTCGACAAGCAAATGCTAATCAAAATGCAAATGCCAATGTTGGTGCTGCGACCCCACCTGTGGATATGGAGACTATGTATCAATTCTTCATCAATCTGATGTAAGCTGGAGCAGTTACATTAGTTGGAGGAAATGCTGCTAATGCGAGATGAGTCAATCCCGTAGTGCCAAGTGGTAATAACTATGCTAAGTTGAATCGAGATTACACCAGTTTGGGTGGGAAGACTTTTCTAGGGACCGAGGATGTAATATAAGTGGAGAACTGGATGTTACATTATGAAATGGTCTATGCTGATTTGGGTTTGAATGACAAGTAGAAAAGGAGATTGGTTTTGAGACAATTACAAGAAGCTGCTAAGTTTGGGTGGAATGAAGTTACCATAAGAGTACCAGAAGAGGAATTGACTAGGGCAGAATTTCAGAGGAGATTCGAGGAAAGATTTTTTTTTGAGGTAGCTAAATTAGCCTTGCTGAGGAAGTTTATAAAGATGGAGCAAGGGGAAATGTTAGTGTTAGAATACTCTGCTAAGTTTGATGAGCTATCTAGGTATGGATATGCCACTATTGACACCGTTATCAAGAGGAACAAAACGTTTATCCAAGGGTTGAGACCAGAGATTGCAGGGCAACTATGCCTCATCTCCAGGATCCATCGAATGTAGTGGTGGAGATGGCTATCAAGAATAAAGAAATGCTTTCGACCTTTGGGATAGAGAAATTGGTGGAGAACTAGAATTCTTAGAGTAAGAAGGGGAAATTATTTAAGCAGTAGGGAGCTCAAAAAGGTGGACCTACCAAAAAGGGGAAAACTGATATAGTATGTTACAATTGTGAAAAGAAGGGGCACTATGCTAACGTGGGTCGATCTGGTGATGATGTGACAAGATGGTTGCAGACAAGCAGAATATGTAGTGCTTTAATTGCGGCCACATGGGGCATTATAAGAACAAATGTTTAGAAGCGGCCATGGCAGGAAAATGAGAGGTCTTTGCATTAAAACCATTTACATCAAAACCAACATCAGTTGAGAAGGGAAAGTCCATGATGAAAGATATGCTTTTGATTCATAGCATACTAGTTAGGGTACCATTTGATATCGGTGCAATGCATTTATTTATATCTCAATGTTTGGTAGATAAGTTATGTTTATAACCACCATACCTTGTTACTTCCTTAGGGATAGCTAATCTAATAGGATGGTACACAACTCTCGGGATGAGATGTGACTATCTGGAGTTTGAGTTTCTAGGTTATACTTTTACCTACAGTTTGTACGTATTTGATTTTGCGGGTTTTGGGATTATTTTACATATGGATTGGTTGAGCAAATATGATGATAGAATGTTTTGTCGAGATAGGAAAATATCAATTAAACACCCTAATAGTAGTGATCGAATTATATACTCAGTAGATGACTCGAGTGTAGATATTTGTACTTTATTTGTTCTTTATTGGGTGCCACAAAAGTAGAAGATGAATTGAATCAGGTTTTAATTGTAAGAGAATCTGCATATGTTTTCGAGCTGGTTATAGGGTTACCATCAAAACGAGCTATGTTTTGAATAGATCTTGTATCCGAAGCTAACCTATAAGTAGACCACCAATCAGAATGACACCTACCGAGATGAAGGAGTTAAAGGTGCGGCTTGTAGACTTAAAAGGACAAAGTGTTATTAGACCAAGCAGTTTGCTTTGGGGAGCGGTCGTGGTATTCGTGAAGAAACCGGATTGATCGTTAAGAATGTGTATCGATTATCGCAAGTTGAATGAGAAGACGATAAAAAATCGATATCCTTTGCCGAGAATTAATGATTTATTTGATCAGTTGAGTGGAGGAAAAGTATTTTCCTAGTTGGATTTGGTGACAGGGTTTCATCAATTAAGAGTGTCGGAGGACAATATTCCTCTAATGGCATTTCGAACGAGATATGTTTCGTATGAGTAGTTAGTGATGCCATTCAGATTAACTAATGGTCCAGCTTTATTTATGGATTTGATGAACTGGATTTTTTGAGTGCACTTGGATAGGTTCGTATTGGAATTCATTGACGACATTCTGATATATTCTAAAGATTAAGGAGATTATGAGGTTCATCATAGAATAGTGCTAGAGATGCTGAGGCAGCATGCGCTAAAAGAAAAGTTTTCAAAGTGTCATTTTTTGAAGGAGAAGTGTAGTTTGTTGGCCACATTGTCTCAGAAGAAGGGTTATTAGCTGAGCTTGCAAACACAAATGCAGTTAATAGTTGGAAGAGACCCGAGATAGTAACCAAGATAAGGAGTTTTCTTGGATTGACTGACTATTACAGAGATTTATCAAGAATTTCCCATGGATGGAGGCACCCTTTACTAAACTAACCATAAAGGACATGAAGTTTATTTGGTCTGATAAATGTCAAGAAGCATTCTTTGAGTCGAGGCATTTGTTGACCAATGCACCAGTGTTAGTAGTTCCTGATGGGAATCAAGATTTGATGGTGTATACAGATGCGTATGCAATAGGATTAGGACCTGGATTGATGCAGAAGGGTAAAATGATTGCCGATGCTTCTCGAGGGCTCAGACCACATGACATTAAATATCCGACTCATGATTTGGAGTTAGCAGCAGTGATTTTTGCATTGAAATTGCGGAGGCACTACCTCTTAGGACAATGATTTGAGTTTTATATTGATCATAAGTCTTTGAGGTATTTATTCTCTCAAAAAGAGTTAAATATGTGGTAATAGCGGTGGCTAGATTTTTTAACAGTTTATGATTTTGGTATTGAGTATACACCAGGGAAAGGAAATAAAGTTGTGAATGCACTTAGCAGGAAACATCAGAATGTGGCATTAGCTATGTTGGCTGAATGGAAGGATTTAGAGTCATTGACTACTTGTAGTGTGTAGTTAAGATCGACTGCTAGTTCTAGTCAAAGTACAACTATGTTATCTTGCTTGCGAGTTCGACCAATGTTGATCGAAAGGATTGCTTCTAAGCAGAGAGATGATCCATTTTTTGTCGAAAAGATTAGAACATTGGAAGGAGGAACGATGATCTAAAGGATTTTAGTCTTTACCAAAGGGGATGGTTAAGGAAGAAGGGATGGTTATGTGTTTTGGATGTTGGAAACCTAAGGAGAGAATTTTTTAGGGAATGTCATCGATCAAAGTTACGATTCATCCTGGGGGAACCAAGATGTATCAGGATATAAAGAGAAGTTTCTTCTAGGAAGGTATGAAGAAGGAAGTAGTCTTATGGGTAAAGAAATATGTAAATTTCCAGCAAGTGAAAGTTGAACATCAAAAGCCAAGCGAGTTGCTTCGGCCTTTAGATGTACTAGTTTGAAAAATGGGACTCAATATCCATAGATTTTATTGATGGGTTTCCAAGGTCAAATAGGGGAAATGAAAGTATATGGGTCATAGTGGATAGAATGACCAAGAGTGCACATTTCATTTCGCGTTAAATCAACCAGGATGACACCTGTTTCAGCTAAGTTTTTTATGAATAATATTGTTAGACTGCATAGGATTCTTAGTAGTACAGTCAATGACAAAGACGCTTTGTTCACTAGTGAATTCTAGAAGAGCATACTGGAGGTATTAGGTACCAATCTTAAGATGAGTACCACTTATCACCCACAAATAAATGGGTAGACAGAGAGTCAATAAGGTACTTGAAGATTTGTTTAGAGCTTGTGTATTATATTTTGGTGGGTCGCGGGAAGACCATTTGCACTTGGTAGAGTTTTCCTATAATAATAGTTAACAGACTAGTATAGGAATGACACCTTTCGAAGCTTTGTATGAAAGGCCGTGCAAATCACTAGCATATTGGTTAGAGATCGGAGGCAGATTGGTCCTTGGTCCAGATACGGTAAGAGAATCCATAGAGAAGATTGAGTTAATTTGAGGTAGGATGAGAGAAGCTCAGTCTAGGCAAAAAAGCTAAGCAGATAAAAGGAATAATAATTTAGAGTTCTCAGTTGGAGATCGTGTTTTCATTAAGGTATCACCAATGAAGGGTGTGGTACGATTTGGACAGTCAGGAAAACTGGCATTGAGATATGTTGGATCATTCCCTATTATAGAGAGGACCTGAAAAATCGTGTACCAAGTAGAGTTACTGAGTAGTTTGGCAGGTGTTCATAATGTGTTTCTTATTTCTTATCTTATTATGATCCAGGGACTACTATTGCTTCGACTACATTGCAAGATTTAGTAGTAGAATCAGATCTAACTATTGTGAGACAACTAGTTCAAGTTGCGGCGAGAGATGAGAAAAGGTTAAGGAACAAGACAATCAGATTGATGAAAGTCCAGTGGAGTGACAACAAGAAAGACTGTACTTGGGAGACAGAGGACAAGATTAGGGATATTTATCCTGAGATGTTATGACAGTATGTTCTACATTTGTTGTATATAGACTTTATAGCTGGTAGAATTTACTAGCATTGTTTTTATGTTTTATATGCTTGTTTTGTAGTCCTTTTTGAATTTCGAGGACAAAATTCTCTAAGGAGGGGAGCCTGTAACACCCTTAACTTTTTATTTAAAATTATTTAGAATATTTAATTGGATGGATTAAATAGAACAACGTACATAGTAAGGGGAGTGAGATTTGGAAACTAAATAAAGTCAAGTCACACTTAATTAATTAAGTAAGCTTGTTAAAACTTAACATATAAGAGAAAATATAAGGAGGAAAAAATAGGAAGATCCATATTTTAATCCCTTAAACCCTCTCCCCATCATTTCATTCTCATTTTATTCAAAAAAAAACAAAAAAAGAAAAAAGAAAAGAGGCTGATCATAACCTAGGGAAGAAATCATGAAATTAAAGCGATTCAAGAGAGAAGAAGCTTAAGGAAACTAAAGCAACGACAATTCTTAACTCCAACATTAAATTTAAGGTGAATGATACAAGAACCATCTCTTTTAGTTATCTAAAATTTAGTTATGGATAGTACTTGAATTATTATTGTCTGTTTTGCCAAAGTATGCTTATTTAATCATTGCTTGGATAAAATAATGGTTATTGGAATTTTTATGGCATTATTTAAATGGGTTTTGAGGGTAAAACCTAAGTTTTTAATCTCCAAATAATGCAAATTTTTGACCTAATAGGTAAAATGGTATTTTGGATATGAGTTTGTAATTTCATAATTTTTCAAATTAAGTTGAATATTTTATGAATTTTCTAAGATGGAAATTGGGCTAATTTCGGATTTTAATTATTAAAGATTGTTAAATATGGTTTTTAGTTCTAAATTTTTTAAAGAGAAGGATATTATCGACGTTTTGCAAACTTTTTGGATTTTTCCTATATGATTTCAATTTATCATGAAATTATTGTGCTAGATAAACATTTAAGTGGATAATTAATCAAGGACAATAATTAATCGTTTTAAAGTATGTTTTCGGACTTGAAAGTTTGGTAGATTTCTATAAAGATTTGGGTAATGAAATTTTATTATCCAATTGAAATTTTTAAAAGTGTAAGATTTGGTGAAAATTGTTTTCATTTAATAGAAATAAACTAGTTTTCATGTTAATTACGTTGACGCCATGCCGCATATATCCACTTTGAGCCTAAAGGAATCCCGTCTCTATGAAGGTCGACACCGATAATGATGGAAGCTTAGGATGGCTACTTCGGTACCTATGGATTGGTTCCATCAGCATCGGTGTCGATATTGCCGGCAGCTTGCCATTGGCGGCTTCTTCGTAGTTATCTAAACGTTTAAATGGTGTTGCACCTAATGACTTCGAATATTTTCAATACATAGACAGTAATGTCGCGTATTATGTCTTCGACCTATATACCAAGCAGCATAGTAGCCGAAGTATGTTAAATAAAATGTTTTGTCAAGATGTCGAGAGTCCTGGGTTCGATGCACATCAATGTCGGAGACCTTATGTTTTATTGTCAATGCCCCTTGGCCACGACGTCGCACTTCATCTTTTCAATGCCGAAGAGGCTTGCTTTTATTACAATAGTTTTAAAGGAGTGAAGAGGCCTATGTTTTAGAGGGTTGATGACCCTATGTCTTCGGCAGTTAGCTACATAACTTATAAAGGTTTTAAGTTTTGTTTTAATAGGAGGATAGCCAATAAATATTGAAGGTCGACAACTTCATTTTCGACAAAGAGTTTTATACCTAAAGGAAATTTAAGTTTTGTTTTCTTAACCTTACATAGAGGTTTGACGAGATATAGTGCATCAAGGTTGTTTCCTATCTTTTTATTAAGAGCAGAGGGCCTTTAGCTTTCTTCTTCAATGTTGTAATTGGGGATCCAATACATTGTAAAGTATAAATTTCGACGCTATCATTGGGGACATTAATATATGTAAGCTTTGACATGCTAAATTTTTGCACTTCGACACTGATTTATATTGACCTAATAAGAGCGGTGAGCTTATTGTTTTATGACTTCGATTCTAAACATTGGAGATACCAATTTTATTTCGATTATAGACATCAACAATATAATTAGGGACACCAAAGTAGATTGGTTTCAAAAAACTAAATGATTTATAAATGAGACCTTATCAATGGGGATACTAATGCATTTTCTTAAATGAGTTCGACATTAATCATTAGGGATGCCAATGTATGTCACTTTAAAATGTTATAACTTTAAGGGTAGATAACCTAATTGGGGATACCAATAGACATAGGTTAAACATGTAGGTATCATGAACTAAATTATTAAATGATGGGTTCATAATCATCCTTAGAAAACTGTGGGATGTGAGATTGATAGTCCACGTCATGCCGGAGATGGATAATCTTTATGAGGATAATGAAGGGTTCATAGTCATCCTAGGAAAACTATGGGATGTGTCATGGATAGTCCACATCATTTTAAGTTAAATGGAATATGTGTCGTGGATAGTCTTCATCATTTTAAGTTAAATGGAATATGTATGATGGATAGTCCATATAATTTTAAATAATTAAACCATATATGATGGGTAGTCAATTTGGTAAGGGATAGGTAATCCAGGTAATAACTACATGTGAGATGGATAGTCCACATAATTCTGAATATGCTTATATGTGAGACGGGTAGTTAACATAATCATAAGACGGGTAGTCAAATTAAAATAGATGGATAGTCAGTTTAAATTGTTATTGGTAGTCATTCGAAATTTAGATGGATAATCTAATAAATTGGGATGGGTAATCAGGTATATGTTGCATAATTATGAATGATATTTTTTATGTTCTAACCATTGTAGTCGTAGGAGAACAGTATATGGTTAATTATGCTTGGGTTTAAGATACTAGTAAGGAGAAAACCCGTTTCGTTCAGTGGCATGGCCTCACTAGATTTCTATTTGGTTTAGGGTGGTAGGTTATTATTCACACTAGAACATTGTCTGACCCAAAGTATTTTATCACCTTTAACTCTCCGGTACACATTTGAGTAGGCCAGGAGTAAGGGATTTCAGGTTCTAGCTTGACGAATAAGCTTCTAGAGACATGCATGAGGCAATCTAAATATTAGGAGCTCTATCTATTTCCACTACATGGTTTAGTTTTATCTATTTGGATGCAATGGCAAGGTTGTATAATTGCCAAGTATTTGACTCTGATAAACCCAGGGTTATCTTCATATGTTGCTCTTGGAATATTTTGTATAGTTATATTTTCTCTGAACATGAAATCGCAAATGGGATTATGTAATGAATTAAAATCATATTTTAAATGTGAATTTAACTAGTACTCCACTTGTTGTGCCTATGACCCTAACTCATCCATCTTTCTATAGATAACTCAGCCCTAATCCAACACTTAACCAAATTTTCCAACATTATGTTATAAAACATCTCACTAGCCATGCTCTACCCAACCATACAAACCACCGAGTCATAGCCCCCTTCACTATAACTTAGTACCGAGTTATATGCATAACTCAATGCTGATTTATGTACTTAACCCCATTTGAGTTGCAACTCATCATGCCTTTTCCCACCATACTCCAGAGCCCATCTGCTAAGTTTCATTCAATTCAAATCAACTTTGCTTCCAATTTGCTCAATTCTCTGACCTAACTTTCTATGCAATCAAATTTTGTGCCTATCAAATCATATCATTCAAACATAGACTAACAAGATATTTAATCCAATCAACCTTGCAATTAAAATGAGATAAACAAGGCAATTTCCAACATAGATCTACATATAACATGAATATATGAACATACATCATGGTTATTTCTAATCAGTCTATATCATATGCATGACTTAACATGTCATAAAAGTTAGAAAAGACTTATGTGGCCACAATCAATTTGAAACATGTTAAAACCTATAATTCTACCATATAAACATGTATAGTATAGTTAGAAGGCATAAATCACTCACATATTACCAAATTCGATCAATATGAATGTAGATACAATCTGAACAGCAATGGAATGCTCTTCAAATCAAGCAAATCGATGATCTCTATCTTCTAGTTGATGATCTAATTACTAATCAACAATCTAATTGGAATTAAAGAGAAATTTGGATGAATTAGGATCGATTTAGGGGTAATTAAGGCTTAGACTTGATTAAGAATAAGAGGGCAAATTTTCATTTGACTACTATAGCCCCTATTTATAGTGATTATCTAATTAGGCTAATTAACCAACTAATGGGCTTTAATAATTACATATTAATTCTGATCAATAGTTTACAAAACTTAAAACAGGCATAACTCCCTAACCGTAAGTTCCTTTTTTATTATGATCACTCTATGAAATGGGAAACCATGATCCTAAAGCAATGGAATTGCTTTGAGACCTTAATCCAACTCCTATCAAAAGATATACCCTCAAGATCAAAATGGTCACATATAAATTCGAAAAAAATTATAGGTGCGTAAAATGTCGCTAGGAGTCATAATCCAAAATTATAGAATCATATGACTTCATATAAATAAAATAAAAATACTTTACGATCCTCCAGTACGTAAAATACGAGTTATTACTTAATATAACTAGGGTCAAATGGAAAATATCAATGTGACTAACTTACAAAATTTTCTCGATTTAAGAATACTATTGATCCTCAATATGTAATCTTAGCTTTGAATATAGTCATATAATGACATAGTCCATCAAATGACTATAGTTGGGTCAAGTGGAAAATTGGAAGTGAAACACTATTCAAGAGAGGATTTGTCTCCTCAATTATATGGAGTTGGTATCGCAGTCAACCGAAGTCAACTCAAATTCAATCTCTGGCCAAAGTAGTTTGGTTAAAAATGATTGTTATTATTGAACCAAGTACTTTGTGTAACAACCCAGTATTTCGTGATTATTTTAATTGTTTATTTTAACTATTTAAATTGAAACTCCTGATTTAAAAAAACTTTATTATATTTCTTAAATTGAATAAATTTGTTTTTTTAAAAGTATATTTTGATTTTTGTGTGAATTATAATTTCAAACATGAATAAATTGAATATTTACAGAAAATGTGGACTTTGGTCAATTAAATTTAAATTTAAATATTTGAATTTTTGAATTTTATCTTTTATTATGAAAATATATTAAATTTTGAGAATACTGCTTTTCGTTTTGTTGAAATCCGATTTGTATTGTGAAAGTTATGCTTTTTACAATATTATATGTAAATTGATTTATTTAATAAAATTGTCAATTTTAAATTATATAAATAATATGTTATTTGTCATATCATGTTCTAATATATGCAATATGACATGTTAGTAAATATTTTATTTTTAAAACATTTTAAAGTGATGTTATAATTTTTCCAAAATGTATTGCATTTATTTTCTATTTTTAAAGGCTAGTTTTCATTTTTCTGCTATTTTCTTCATTTAAATTATATTTAATTAAAATTTATTTATTTATTTTTGTGAATGCATTTTTATTTTGTGTTCTTATCTTTGTTATAAACATTTTTCAAATATATAAAAATTTTCCAAAGTTTATTCCATTTATTTTCAAATTTTCTAGCCTAGTTGACAATTTTTGCTATATTTCTTGATTTAATTATTTATAATTAATATTTATTTATTTATATTTTGTTTATTTACTAAATTTTCATATTTTTATCTGAATTCACATGTATATTTCAATTATTTAAAAATTCCAAATGAAATGGAGATATTTGAAGAGTTGTGACCATTGATTTGCTTTAGTCCTTTTGTGTTCACACCTTTTCACATTTCAACCATCACTTTTCATTCAATTGGCTACCTTAACTCATTCTCTTCAGCCGACCACTCCCATATCATTTCACGTGAATGTTTTCTCCTCAACTTTGAAAAAAAATTCGGCCATTCTCTTTGGAAAAAAGGTTTGGTAAATTCTTCTTTTTTTTCAATTTTATGCTTGTTTATTTGATTTTGCACTTGTTTTCTTCCATTTAGGGTCGACCCTGCCTCCTCCTTCATCTTGGCCACCTCCACCACCACTTGAACCCATCATCACCACCTCCTCTACAAACCCTAGCCTGGCCGTGCAACATTCATGTGAAGATCCACATTAGAAATACTCCAAACTCCAACTATATGACCTAGCCGAGCACATCTATGCATTCACCACCTTCAACTTCCCCTTGGCTTCCACCTACACCACCTCCAACCTGACATGATACCTCTACCATGTCATCCCCTGAACCCACCAGAGATGGCCGTGCCTACCTGTGCCTTGGTCGTGGCCTTGAATTGCATTGAAACCATGTGTGTTACTTAGATTGTGTTGTTTCATGCATCGCCTACTTTGCACCATTTTTTCCATGAATGGCCGACCAGTTTGTACCCAAAACCAGATCGAAAACCATGCCTTAGCCATGTATTCTAACCTATGGCCAAGCCTAAGGAAGGTTGAAAGCAAGTGGAAAGCTTTTAGCTTTGTTTTATGCATTCATTTATAGCATTGTTTAATCGTATTTTAGGTTGAAAGCTTATGTTTGTTATATTGTTTTGATTGAATTGTATTCAAGGAAATTAATCTTTGACTCTCCCACTCGAATATATGTCGTGCTTTCATGCTTTCGTGGATCTCAGTTGCACATTCGTTTGTTGTCATCTTCAGCTTATACCAGTGAGTTATTCTCACCAGACGGTTTATACCTATATAACTAGTAAATCGATCACATGTAAATCTGTAAAATGCATTACCTTATTATATCTTCTATATTATGATTATATGATGTTCACCTATGCTTAAACACCTATTATGTCATCTGTTACTGTTATATTATGTTATTCTGTTATTTATATCAGCTTATCACACTGCAAGTGCCCTTTAGATTAGAATCACTATGGGTTGAAATGATACATACCCGAACGGACTTTAGAATAGGGGAAAATCATTATGGGCTGAAATGATAGGCCTGAACGATTTTAAATTATTTCATTTTACTTGGGACTATGGGTTTGAAATGATAAAACCCGGCTTTTCCTTGTAAATTACGGGTTGAAATGATATATTACCCGTATCACTTTACCTAGTGTAGAAAATGATATACAGACCCGTGGTTAAAATATATTTTTCTAAAAAATTTAAAATATTTTAGAAATGTAAATATTGTAATATTTTGATTTAAACTTAATTAAAAATGATTTTTGTAAAGTATTTTGATTTTTCTGAGAATTTATAAGTGAAATAAATTAATGATAAAGTGGGAATTTGAAATAAAAGTTATTTTGGAAATTTTGATTTAATTATAAATGGAACTTAAATTAAATATGAAAGTATGATAAATTTATGATATTTTGAATTAAATGAATTTAAAATGATTTTTATAATATATTAATGGATTTTGAATAAGTTAAATGTTAAATAAATGAATATTGAGTTGAATTTTGAAATATAACTTAAATTGAAAAATTGTGAATTTTGTTTAAAAGTGAATTTTGAAGTTACGTAAATAAAATGTAAAATAAGTTATATTTTGAAACTTAAACCTAAGTGTTAAGTTAAAAATTTAATTATATGAATTGAAATTGAATGTTGGAATTTAATAAGTGAATTATGATTAAATATTGATTTTTGAATGGAAATTTAACTTTATAAAATCATGAATTTAAGGAAAATTAATTGATGGTTATAAAAGTGAAAATATATGATTTTATAAGTTTGAAATGGTTTAAATAAAAATTTAATGGTTTGTGAAAGTGTAGTGAATAGTTGGAATTTAATTAGCAGCATTTTGAAATGCTATTATTTTCTAAAGTAAACGATATTACAGCATTTGTAAATGTTGTAGTTAATTATAAATGAACTAAAGGGCTAAATTGAATTAAAGGCTATTATAGCACTTTGAAAATGCTATAATTTTTGAATTTAACTAAGGTTTTATTTGAATTAAAGTAACCCTATTACAGCATTTTGAATGCTGCCTTTTGTTAAATTGAATTGTTTTAAAAGTAACTTTCCGTAGCATTTTTTCTAAATGCTGCGAAAGTTGAATTTTCATTGTTTTAATAAATTTAAGTGAATAAAATAATTTTGAAAGATTAAAATTTTTGAAATCTAATAATTTAATTATCAAATATAATAACTTCATTTTATGATTTAAAATGAAGTAATTTGTTTTGAAATATAAACTATTTTGAAATGCGCGTTGAAATGGTATTTTAAATAAAATGAATATGGTTTTGAAAAGATACGATATTTTGATATTTTGAAATGGATTTTGATAATTTTGAAATGATATTTTATTTCGAAGTATAAATTACTATTTTGAAATTTTAACCACGGGATGTATTTAATTTATAGTTTAACTAATCCTTAAAGGATGGGCGGCCCCAAGCATCCTATAAGTTATTGTACATTACTACTACAGTTCAGTTGAGTTGGTTTACATTATATAAGTATATATGTCCCGACTCGAGTGTTTTGTGTTTTACTTTACGCTCGGGTCAGTTTGAGTATTTACAACGTAGCTTTGGATTTCTTTCCTGGAGCTAGGAATCGTTGGAGATTCTGCTTGTCTAGTTATCTGTTCCCTTTCAGTTTCAGTTGTTCAATTTCAGCTCTGGTATTTATAAACTGCTATGTATTCGAGATTTCTATAGTACATGTTTTCAGACTGAAATTGTGTATTATGTTTTTGAGAGTTTGTTATAGTAGCTTCATGAACTACTATGGTATTTTAATTTCCGCTGCGAGTTATTCTGATATTTCTGTGTCTGTGATTCTGTGATTTGTATTTCATTTGCTCTAAATTTATTTACAATGCGGTATTTTGAGCAATTCAAGTCCGGCATGTGTGTCTGCGAATGGCTGAAAATACCAAGTTGTTACATTTGGTATTAGAGCTTTGGTTTTAGGCAAACCATAGCTTGCGGAGCAAAAACTCTTTAGAGATAGGGTAGAAATACCCTAAGATGAGTGAAATCAATCTCAGAATCCTTTTTTTTGTGAAAGAACGTATTTTAGAAGTATAAAATAATTTCCAAATGATTTTTAAACGATCTTCAAAGATTATTTTGGTATAAAAATTTTCTTATTTTAATATCAAGATTTTTCATAATTTCATCCCTTCGGTATCCAGCTTGTTAGAAATCTCTTGGTTAGGATTCCTATCGATTAGGATTTCTTGAACTTTGGAATGCTCCCACTCGTTCTGAAATCCAGTCTTGTCTTCCCTATTTTACCCTTTTGATCTTGGAGCATTCCATAACTCCACATTTAAATGACCTCTCTAAAGATCGATGATTCCGCAAATCTTTGAATGATTTGTAATGGGGTGAAATTCCTTTATAATTGGTATTGATTCACCGAAGATTCCTGAATCCTCGGTTTTCGATGCTATCTATCTTCTGCTCTATCTAGATTCTATATCTAGCGAACGAATGTTGATTTTCCTTAGATTTCTAAATTGATTATATTCATGAAATCACGGTTGATCGGTTAAGGTCGCCCGCGATTTATATGGGCTTATCCATCTTCTATTTGGTAATAAAATTTAAGTATCTTCGTTCGAGCTTATCTTCGAACCAGAATTCTATTTGATTAGAGTTCCTCTAAATTTGAATCTCCGTATAGCTTGAAACCTAACCTTGAATCATTCTTTGGAAATTTGTGTTTGATTGTATTTTGAATTTGTGCATACATCGAAAATATTATTTTGATAAGGATGACCTATTTTGTATATAAAGATGAAATGTTTTCGATAAGGATTATATACCTTTCAAAAATGAAAATTTGAAATTTCGAAAGGATTTGAAATTTTGAAAATTTTATAAGAATTTGACTCATATAAAATAATTTATAATTGAAGGGTTTTGAATTTGAATTTCGAGGAATCGAACTCCTGTGTTTTGAATATGGTTTTAAGAGTTTGGAAAATATATAATAATAATATGATTTAAAGATATTTTCCGAATAAGAAATGTTTCAAATGTACTCGAATGAATTCCATGATTTCAAAGAGTTATCAAACAAGTTTCGAGAAAATAAAAGTCCAAAACCCACTTATGTCGCTGGAAAATAATCTCGGTGATGAATGCATGCATAATCGACATTGATTTTCGAGTTTCTAAGTGGGGGAGAGGCCACTCTAGTAGCTTTGTTATGCGAGTGATTTTGTGAAACCAAATTTTGATTTCAGATTTTTAAGTATGGTTTAATATTCGAAAGATATATATATATATATATATATATATATATATATATATATATATTTGAAATGATTTAAAGTAAGCCGGTGTTCAGTCCTCAAGATTTAGATTTGTTTTGGTATAACCCTATCTTTTGGAATTGGTTTACTGACTTGTTGGTGATTTCCAACTCTTAGATTGAAAATACGATTTCTTTGACTATTTTGAAGGTTCGAGCACTTCCCAATCAAGGTTAACTTTTCAAAGCTAAGAAAATTTGAATGATATAAGGTACTTGATAAAGAATATAAGTTTAGTTTTGTATGATTAATGTATAAAGTAATATGATTTATATAAGTTTGAAACTGTTTGTTGGGTGAAGTAAATAAGACTATTTTGAATTACTCTGGTATGAAATATAGATTTGAAACGTTTTGAATAAAGTATATATATATATATATAGAATAATAATCTTTCCAACGGTAAATTGGATTTTTCATATAGAAATAAATAGTTTGAAGGTGTTGTTGAAAAACTAAATTGAATTGAAACTGATGGTTGGAATTGAATTAAAATTGAAAATTTTAGATTTGGGTTTAATTGAATAAATTCATGAAATGTAAAGAATTAAAGGAATGTTTTATGATTTCAAATGTATGATCCAAAAGGTTATGATTTTCAAAGTGTAATGATTTCAAATATTTTGGTTTCGAAAGATTTATAACTTTGAAAGTATCATGATTTTTGAAAGTGGATATATGTTTGAATTGGAAATGAATTTGTTTGACCTAAATTTTGTTGATTTGGAAATTTGGATTATTTTCTAAATCTATTGTTTTAAGAAACATTGAAACTGAAGATATGTAATTTGGAAGAAATGATTTGGAAAAACCATATATGATTGCAAAACTAAAATGTTATTGAAAGGAATTGAAATTGAGAACCTTGATTTACTAAAATACTTGATTTGGGAGTTATCGAACTTATATAAAAATTGATTTGTATAAGTATGAAGTGATTTGAAACTATTGATCTGTAAAGGTACTAAATTTGTAAATTGAAATCTTATATAATCGAAGTCTATATAAGTGTGATTTGATATAATATTGATTTTGGAAAGTATTCGATTTGAAATGAAATCTTATATGTAATGGACTTTATATAAATATGATATTTGAAAGCAATTTTGAAAGGTACTATATGATACATATTTTCAAAGTAAAGATATGGAAAGTGCCTTCTGCTTGATATCCGCTTTGTGGCCACATTGTGGATTCATTCTATCGATATTATTTTCTCTGATTTGGGTTTTCCGGATATGATACTCGTGTGTCCATCAAATTCCATGGCGATCTCCATGGTCTTACGAGCGGGACTGCAACGCAACTGCCTGGCTGAGATGGTCTAGGGGTATGGATTGTTTCCTGGGGGATCCAGGCGTAACCATTGTGTATCCTACAATCTATGTAGGTCGCATTAGTAGAGAAACTGCATGGCTGAGATGGCCTAGGGGTACGGATTGTTTCCTGGAGGATCCAAGCGTAACCATTGTGTATCCTGCACTCTACTAGTCATCATGGCGTAACTCGTAGGGCTGAGAAAGCTTACGGATACGGATTATTTCCTGGGAGATCCAGGCGTAACCATTGTGTATCTGCGATCCATGGTTAGACAAATGTTTTGGTTTGGTTGATTTGTTTGGATTGTACTATTCATATCTGTTGTTTGAAAAAAGTTTTTCAGTATTTTCACTGGATGTTGAAACAAGTCTACCAAGTACTTGGAAAATTCTAGCTTTGCGCCTGATCAACGCATAGCCAGAGTCTACAGGAACGAAAGTAAACTTGTTAAGACATCGAGTTATAAAAGTATTTTGATAAAGTATTATATATAAAGGATATTTTGATCATTTAGTTTACTTTCCTAAATAATTTAAAATGCTTTAAAATTTTATTTACTTCGAACTATCATATTTGAATCAAATGACTATTTATTATATTATAAAATGTTATAAAATTTTAAATTGAAATTTATATAGTTTTAAAATAAGAGTTCATCCTTGTCTTTCAACCTATTTTTCCTTCTAGCTATTCCTACCTTTTTCCTCTTTGCGGGTTCTTTCTACATTATGGAAAGAGTTGGTTCTTTGGCTTATCATTTAGATTTGCCCGAGAAACTTTTAGGAGTGTATGATGTATTCCACGTCTCACATCTCCTCTAGTATATTCTTGACTCATCTCTTATTGATCAGCCTTCTGCTTTTGATAGTTTGGATGTTTATACTAATCTGACTGTCGAGAGTAAACCACTTCGTATTGTCGACAGAGGTACGAAGCAGCTAAAAAGAAAATCTGTTAGTCCGATCAAAGTACTGTGAAGTACTGATGATTAGGATTGTCCTGGGAAACGGAGGAGAGCATTCGTGCTTCGAATTCAGAATCGTTTTTCAAGGTACTATTTGTTTGTCCATCTCGCTTTTCCTTAATTTCCTTATTCGTTACGAGGACGAAAAGATTTGAGTGGGGGAGAGTGTAACAACCCAGTATTTCTTGATTATTTTAATTGTTTATTTTAACTATTTAAATTGAAACTCGTGATTTAAAAAAACTTTATTATATTTCTTAAAATGAATAAATTTGTTGTTTTAAGAGTATATTTTGATTTTTGTGTGAATTACAATTTCAAACATGAATAAATTGAATATTTCCAGAAAATGTGGACTTTGGTCAATTTGGTCAAACTTTGACTTTTAAATTTAAATTTAAATATCTGAATTCTTGAATTATATCTTTTATTGTGAAAATATATAAAATTTTGAGAATACTGCTCTTCATTTCGTTGAAATCTGATTTGTATTGTGAAAGTTATGTTTTTTACAATATTGTATGTAAATTGATTTATTTAATAAAATTGTCTATTTTAAATTATATAAATAATATTTTATTTGTCATATCATGTTCTAATATGTGTAATATGACATGTTAGGTATATATTTTATTTTTTAAACATTTGAAAGTGATGTTATAATTTTTCCAAAATTTATGGCATTTATTTTCTATTTTTAAAGGCTGGTTTTCATTTTTCTGCTATTTTCTTCATTTAAATTATATTTAATTAAAATTTATTTATTTATTTTTGTAAGTGCATTTTTATTTTGTGTTCTTATCTTTGTTATAAATATTTTTCAAGTATATAAAAATTTTCCAAAGTTTATTCCATTTATTTTCAAATTTTCTAGCCTAGTTGGCAATTTTTGCTATTTTTCTTGATTTAATTATTTATAAATAATATTTATTTACTTATATTTTGTTTATTTACTAAATTTTCGTATTTTTTCTGAATTCATATATATATATTTCAGTTATTTAAAAATTCCAAATGAAACGGAGATATTTGAAGAGTTGTGACCATTGATTTGCTTTAGTCCTTTTGTGTTCACACCTTTTCACATTTCAACCATCATTTTTCATTCAATTGGCTGCCTTAACTCATTCTCTTCGGCCGATCACTCCCATACCATTTCACCTGAATGTTTTCTCCTCACCTCGAAAAAAAATTTCGGCCATTCTCTTTGGAAAAAAGTTTGGTAAATTCTTTTTGTTTTCATTTTTATGCTTGTTTATTTGATTTTGCACTTGTTTTCTTCCATTTAGGTTCGGCCCTGCCTCCTCCTTCAGCTTGGCTGCCTCCACCACCACTTGAACCCATCATCACCACCTCCTCTACAAACCCTAGCCTGGCCGTGCAACATCATGTGAAGATCCGCCTTAGAAATACTCCAAACTCCAACTATATGACCTAGCCGAGTACATCTATACATCCACCACCTTCAACTTCCGCTTGGCCGCCACCTACACCACCACCACCTCCATCCTGACCTGATACCTCTACCATGTCATCCCCTGAACCCAACAGAGATGGCCATGCCTACCTGTGCCTTGGCCGTGGCCTTGAATTGCATTGAAACCATGTGTGTTGCTTAGATTGTGTTGTTTCATGCATCACCTACCTTTGCACCAATTTTTCGATGAATGGCCGACCTATTTGGACCCAAAACCAGATCGAAACCCATGCCTTTGCCCTGTATTCTAACCTACGGCCGAGCCTAAGGAAGTTTGCAAGCAAGTGCAAAGCTTTTAGCTTTGTTTTATGCATTCATTTATAACATTATTTAATCGTATTTTGGGTTGAAAGCTTATGTTTGTTATATTGTTTTGTTTGAATTGTATTCAAGGAAATTAATCTTTGTCTCTCCCACCCGAATCTGTGTCGTGCTCTCATGCTTTTGTGGATCTCAATTGTGCATTCCTTTGTTGTCATCTCCAGCTTATACCAGTGAGTTATTCTCACTAGACAGTTTATACCTATATAACTAGTAAATCGATCACATGTGAATCTGTAAAATGCATCACCATATTACATCTGCTATATTATGGTTATATGATGTTCACCCATGCTTAAACACCTGTTATATAACTGTTATATTATGCTATTCTGTTATTTATATCAAGTTATCACACTGCAAGTGCCCTTTAGATTAGAATCACTACGGGTTGAAATGATACATACCCGAACGGACTTTAGAATAGAGGAAAATCGTTATGGGCTGAAATCATAGGCCTGAACGATTTTAAATTATTTAATTTTACTTGGGACTATGGGTTGAAATGATAAAACCTGCGTTTTCCTTGTAAATTACGGCTTGAAATGATATATTACCCGTATCACTTTACCTATTGGAGAAAATGATATACAGACCCGTGGTTAAAATATATTTTTCTAAAATTTTTAAAATATTTTAGAAATGTAAATACTATAATATTTTGATTTAAACTCAATTAAAAATGATTTTTGTAAATTATTTTCATTTTTCTGAGAATTTATAAGTGAAATAAATTAATGATAAAGTGGAAATTTGAAATAAAAGTTATTTTGGAAATTTTGATTTAATTATAAATGGAACTTAAATTAAATATGAAAATATGATAAATTTATGATATTTTAAATTAAATGAATTTAAAATGATTTTTATAATATATTAATGGATTTTGAATAAGTTAAATGTGAAATAAATGAATATTGAGTTGAATTTTGAAATATAACTTAAATTGGAAAATTGTGAATTTTGTTTAAAAGTGAATTTTGAAGTTAAGTAAATGAAATGTAAAATAAGTTATATTTTGAAATTTAAACTTAAGTGTTAAGTTAAAAATTTAATTATCTGAATTGAAATTGAATGTTGGAATTTAATAAGTGAATTATGATTAAATATTTATTTTTGAATGGAAATTTAACTTTATGAAATCATGAATTTAAGTAAAATTAATTGATGGTTATAAAAGTGAAAAATATATTATTTTATAAGTTTGAAATGGTTTAAATAAAAATTTAGTAATTTGTGAAAGTGTAGTGAATATTTGGAATTTAATTAGCAGCATTTTGAAATGCTATTATTTTCTAAAGTAAAGGATATTACTGCATTTGTAAATGTTGTAGTTAACTATAAATGAACTAAAGGGCTAAATTGAATTAAAGGCTATTATAGCACTTTGAAAGTGATATAATTATTGAATTTAACTAAGGTTTTATTTGAATTGATGTAACCCTATTACATCATTTTAATGCTTCCTTTTGTTAAATTGAATTGTTTTAAAAGTAACTTTCCGTAGCATTTTTTCTAAATGCTGCGAAAGTTGGATTTTTATTGTTGTAATAAATTTAAGTGAATAAATGAATTTTAAAAGATTAAAATTTGAAAATTTAATAATTTAATTATTAAATATAATAACTTCATTTTATAATTTAAAATGAAGTTATTTGTTTTGAAATATAAACTATTTTGAAATGTGTGTTGAAATGGTATTTTAAATAAAATGAATATGGTTTTGAAAAGATACGATATTTTGATATTTTGAAATGGATTTTGAATGATATTAAATTTTGAAATGATATTTGATTTCAAAATATAAATTACTATTTTGAAATTTTAACCACGGTATGTATTTAATTTATGGTTTAACTAATCCTTAAAGGATGGGCGACCTCAAGCATCCTTTAAGTTATTGTACGTTACTACTACGGTTCACTTGAGTTGGTTTACATTGTATAAGTATATATGTCCTGACTCGAGTGTTTTTTGTTTTACTTTACGCTCGGGTCAGCCTGAGTATTTACAGCTTAGCTTTGGATTTCTTTTCTGGAGCTACGAATCGCTGGAGATTCTGCTTGTCTAGTTATCTGTTCCCTTTCAGTTTCAGTTGTTCTATTTCAGCTCTGGTATTTATAAACTGCTATGTATTTGAGATTTCTATTGTATATGTTTTCAGACTGATATTATGTATTATGTTTTTGAGAGTTTGTTATAGTAGCTTCATGAACTACTATGGTATTTTAATTTCCGCTGCGAGTTATTCTGATATTTCCGTGTCTATGATTCTGTGATTTGTATTTCATTTGCTCTAAATTTATTTACAATGCGGTATTTTGAGCAATTCAAGTCCGGCATGTGTGTCTGCGAATGGCTGAAATACCGGGTTGTTACACTTTGTATTTGGACAATAAAGTTGAATATGTGCGATATTGGAATTTTGACCATTAACAAATTCCATAAGCCTAAAATGATATAGCTTTGACAAAGAAAATTGGTGTAAATAATTGTCACTAATGGGTAATACTTATCATAAGTAAATTAAATTTTACCAAAGGATGTTAAGAAATAAATTCAACCAAAATGTCACACCACTTGCTAAGGTGATGTATGAATATTAATATTTGAATTGTTCAATATTAATCGCCGACTGAATACACCTTTGAGTCAAACAACCGAAATAATGGATATTCTGAATCAATCACTTGATTTATTTAATTTTTAGTTATTAAAAATTAATTTTATTAATTTATATTTAAGAAATATTAATAATGAGCATTTAGATAATATATTGGATGCTATTAGTATTTAGCAAAGTGTGTATATAAAAGTTATAAACACTCGTATCGATATACGATATCGGTAGAGTGTTTAAATTTGATTTTAACAAGCTGAATATTGAAATGGGCTTTAAATAACTAAAAAAAATAATATTTGTGAAGTATTAATTGACAGCGTTTTCGACCCTCAGATTTCGACAATAATACATCCACGATATTCATATGGCGAGCAACCAAGTGTCGAAAAGACGAACGTTAGGGTAAAGAAAGAGGAGAATGAAAACATCAAAATCTCATAGCGAAATGATAACATATAGTGTCAAAACATAGTACACATTGCTACTCCAACATAAAAAGCATTTCAAAGTTAATAATCAGAGTACTATCATCAGGCTGAACAGTTATAACAGTTTGTCCTAACAATTGCTAATACATACACACATACAGTAACGCAACGAAAATAAGAATACTATGGTGGGTAAAAATACAGCTCTTCTCCAAGAGGTCAATGAACATCAACAAAATCCTGCCTTCTCAAATTTTTTGAAAGACCACACAAGGAATTTAGGGAAAATAAAAGCCATGTGTCAGGCTTGAGCTTGGTGTGAGAAACTCAAGAATTACATGTACAACATATAACAACACCTTTTGAGACCGTTGTAACGGTTATCTCCTCAAAAGAGCCAACCATTTAATAAGTACATATTATGATTTAATAGATATAGGTTGAAGAATATAAATAAAAAAAGAGCTATTGGTTCTTACGTTGGTCACACCACAACAATATTGAAGTATATCAAAACCTCTAAGGCGCGTTTGCATAATGGATTTTCCACAAAGACCTCCCCAGTGAACTGTCGACCGATCTCTTATGACAAGGATCAAAAAGTACCTTCTGACCATCGTATATTTCTGGATAAAATATACCATAAGGTAAACACAACTGGCCTAACATCCGAACACTTTCATGAACAACATGAACCAAGCATAAACAACTCCATATGCACAATATATCGAAAGCATGCTCCAGATATGGAGTTGATATACCCCTTTGGTTAGCTAAACCCAAGGTCATACATCCTACCGATGGTGAAGTCACGTTTAGATTCTCAACATACGAGCCATCATCACTCGAACAGACCATGAATTCCCAGAAGGATTCCAACATCTCAAACAGATCCAATTCCAAGAGATAGAACATGTATCTTAGTCTTGAAGTGGATTTCGATAAGTAAAACACTTGCCGATTCTGGTCTCTCTAAGACTGAATCAACGAATTTCCCAAGTTAATTTGGTCATATTCTACAACAATGAAAATGCCACTCTTTGTTTCCTCAATCGGATGACCGCACCCCATCAGGCCACTATCGACTCGTCTCTGCATAAGAAGCACAATGCCACTCTTTGTTTCCTCAATCGACGACCTAAGTTCTGACGTCGTCAAACCCTAGTTCGACCACCTAAATGTCGACCTCGGTTAAACACAGCTACACCCATCAATGTCTATACCAATGCGATGATCACCCTTCCTCAAGTCCAATAGATCCAACGTCGATGAATTTCGTGGCCTATAGATCCGGAAACAATTATGGGAAGGAGCCGACATTGTTTTCATTATTATAGGAAAAAGAGAAAGAAGTGAAAGGAGGATAAATGAAGGTAATAGTTAAGTGTTGGGGGCATATTTATAATAAAAATATATTACATTTCAATTTCTCAAATTAAACTGCTTTGCATTTCGAGCTCCCATGATCACACGGGACATCAGATCGTTACCAAACTTGTCGATGTACATTGACTTATTATTCTGGTCTCGATGGCACTATTTTCGTCAAAATTCGAGATAGTGCCTCGGGATGATAATTTCACACATTTTGAGATCGTTTATCGATAAAACAACTTTTGGTCATATCTATTCGAACTATTTATTTTTATAAACATTTTGCGAAAATAATTTTCTTATCATTAGTTATTATTTGAAATGGGGGGTTAATAAGGTCATTAAATCAATTTAATTACATTAAAGCTAAGATTTAAATATTTAAATAATTCAGATATTTAAATAGGAAGCGGCCAAAATTCCGGGTCATTACAATTGTTTAAAATATTACTTATTTGATTTGTTTGATTCCCATTGGTATTTAATAATGTGTATATATAAAAGGTTATAAACGCACGCATCGATATACGATATCGATAGGAGATTTAAATGGAGATAATACTAATCGAACTTTGAATTTTTTTTGGACCCGTGGCTCAATATAATGATCGGGCATGATGTAAAGAAGGGAAGGGGTTTTTTGATATTGAAATGGAGGGACAATCTTAATTAAAGAAGAGAAAAGGACCATATCTTGACTACACATTTATTTCCTCCTTTAATTAAATTTCTTCGTCATTTTCTTTCCTCTCTACAGAAACATATAACCCAAAATTTTCATGGTGGAAAAGCTTTAAACATTTCAAAATTTAATCAAGAAAAATTAAATAGAAAAAGGGTGGTCTCTTGATTACTTTAGATCTAAAGAGTGATCTATTGGATCAACGAATCGTTTAATCATTCAAGATGTTTCTCCAGAATTCATCTTAAGGTAATTCTATATATTTACATATGTTTTAATTTGTTTTCATCCCCTTAATTCTCTATTTCTTCCCTTGCTTCATATATGTGAATTTGGATTTTAATTTGAATATCTCAAACCCCTTTCTTGAAACAACTGTATATCCGTGTCATGATTAAAAAAACCCTTGCTACGTTCATTGCTATTTTGCTATGAACAATGATAATTTTATTTTCTCTGTTTTGAATGTTTATTTATCTTGTTTGTTTAGCCTAGATCTAGCCCTTCTTATGATGAATCTGTATATGTTTATGTCGTTTTTTTTGTTGTTATTCCAAAAAACAAAATTTTGTATTATTTTTGCTTATAAGTTGGTTTTCGTATAAGAAGATTTAGCGTGCCTTGAATAAAAATTATTTACACACAATTTGCTATATGAATAAAACCTTTAAAGAATTGCACTAATTAATCTTTGTTGACAACATAATATGATGACTTAATTGTTTTATGTTTTAATTCATACTATAAAATATTTTTTAATTGAAATGAAAGAGGAAACATTAAATTAATGATTTATTCCTCGTTTTACAATTGTGCCAAATCTAGCACTAAATCTTTAAAGGAAACATTCTATTTCACGAACTACATGTATGTTATTTTATTTTGTTTTAAATTTTTTTGGGGTTTTTGTGTCTACAAGAGTTTATATATTTCTGTAATATCATTTATTTGTGTGTGTACTTTCATCGAACTCAAATTTCAAAGGGAGTTTTATGTAAGATGCAGTGGGAAAATTTAAACAATTTAAATTGGACATTGTATTATTGATTTATTGAATGTATTATAAATAAAGTTTGTTTCAATTTAAACTACTATGTAGGACATTAATTGTGCATGCATATATATGTGTGTGTGTGTGTGTGTGTGTGTGTATTTATACAAGTTTATACACACACACATCCTTGTTTAAAATACCTTTCATGTTTTAGACAACAAAGGCATATATAGAGGGTAAATGTGTTCATTGTGATGTAAATCCGAACACCTAAATAACATTCACATGAACTTTGTATACTTTTCATGTAACATCCCCTATCTAGAGGCCCAAAACTATGCATTACAGATGTTGCAGTCATCTGTAGTATTAGCTTTTGGCGATTAAATACGGCTATGTTATTGGTATCGATAATATCAGAATATCAATAATATCAAAAGTACTTGAATATGAAACAAAACACAAATTTTAAAACAAATTTTACTTCATTACATTTCAAAACCAAATGTTTCACATTCCCAACGCATAATTCCAAATTCGTTCCTTATTACAAAATACGCCAAGAGCGGTATACGAAGATACCCCCATGGATGATCGGAGTTATATGGTCATAATAGACCCAATACAATCATAGAGGAAATACATTAAAACAGATAGTAAAAAATACAACCCCTAAATAGCTATCTGTTTGCCTCCTGCATACCTCCAACGTCAACATACAAAAACCTGAAAAAGACCTTAACACCTCAGCTTACTCAAATTAATTTTGAGTATCCGAGAGTTTAAGGGGAGAGCATAAACTTCAAGCCAAATATAAAGCCTGGTGTGAATAATACTATACATCCTGGAATAAATATGTTAAGTGAGACCACGTCGCTTAGCGGAATGAGTTTCCCCTCACTAACATCCTTTTAAAACATATCATTGCAAAACTTTTTCCTGCAATCAAAACTTATTAAACATTGTAAAGCATCGTTATGTAAACATACACAATCATCGGGTAATAATGAACTATCTTTTCAAACACATAAGTTTTGTTTGGATAACCTTTAACCTTCGGCTGGCTCGGGCCAACCAGACGATATAATCAAAATTAATCTAACACCTGCTAGCTATTCTTCTTTTGGATTATCTATCCTTAACTATCTGCAAAATTCTTCACTTCTGGACAGTCTGTCCCTAACTATCTGTTAAATACTTCACTTTTGGATGGTTTGTCCTTAACTTAATCCTCTCCCAGGACTTCCTGATCCTAAAGGTATTTCAGGCTCTCTAATAACCTATCTGTATACAATCATGTATTCCTTTCAGTGTGTAATCATAATTTTAGTCTACCTGTGACCAAGCCCTACACACTGGAATTTCGGACAACAATTAGCTTGGGCAAATAACTAATGTATAGAATGCGACCCTATACTAGTCCCATCTGGTATTCTGATATCTGAGTCATTTTCACTTAAGAATCCCCTCCCATAATATTCCTTGAAACATTTTCAAAATGATTTAAAACATTTAAATAAAACTTAAACAAGGAAAAGTATATAATATATATGCTTTCTCAAAATCATATTAGCATGTTATATACATACACACATGCATGCATGCATATATATATATATATACATATATATATATATATATCTTTTTTACTCAAATCTTAGTTGATGAAAACATTTAGACACATGAAACAACCTTTTTCTAAACTTTTGAAATCATCTCTTTCAAAACCGATATCAAACCTTACGGAACAACTGAAAAACAAACCTTTCGAAAGCAATAAGATTTTAGACATCCTCCTTTAGAATTACTTTAAAACATTGCCTTAGAAAAACCTTGGTAAACCTTCAACCTCAAACTTTCGAATCCATTGAACTACACCTTTCGAAACCGTTGAATTAAACTTTTCGAAGTCATTGAACTAAAATATTTTGAAACCATTAAATAAAACCTTTCAAAATCATTGAACTAAAACCATTCAACTTCATTGGAAACAACCTTTCGAAGGCATTAAACCTCGGAAAACATAAACCTTTTGAAGACTTACTGGGTTTAATTAAAAACAAGTGAAAAACCTTCTTTTAAAATCTTACGAATTCATTTAAAGCAACATTTCGACCTTGTCGGAAGATCTTCTTCGAAAGCTTTAGTCATACTTCAATTAGAAAACAAGGGTAAATCACCTAAGTCGAAAGCTTCCTTTCGAAAGCATGGAGAAGCAGCTGATTTTAAAAAAAAGAAAATCTCTTGACTTTGTCGGAAGGTTCGAAACAAAACAAATAAGGCGGTTATAACCTTTCGACTTTGTCGGAAGATTTGAAATTTTTACTTAAATATTTGACCTGGTCGAAAGCAACCAAGTTGAAAGCTCTTATTCGAATGCAAAGCAGGCTATTTTTGGTTTATAAAACAAACACACTTCAACCTCTTTGGAAAAAAACCTTTCAACTTAGAACCCTTCGACTCTGTTTAATCCATTACGTAGCAAGAAACTTGATACTATATGCATTGGACTTTGACCTTGTCGAGAGCTGATCTTTCGACTTTGTTGGAAGATCTGGGTCGGAAGATTTAATGCGTTAAAAGGCTGAAACATGCCAAAAGTATGATTTCTTTGTTTTTAACTTAAAAAGGATAACTTTTCAACCAACCTGTCATTATTTGTCAAATCCTTATCGGTTAACAAATACTTTTTAGAAATGTGCTACCACTATTTTCAAAACTAAATAGTATTTTTATTTATGAAATGCCTCTACTCTTTTATAAATATATAAAACATTTAAGTCCCGTACCTCAAATAATTTAATATATTCATCAAACCACTTAGAAAAAATCTAGAAAAAACCCTAGAAAATATATTTTAATATGTTTTCCAACACATAAAAATTTCAAACCTAAATAATAATAATTTCAGCAGTAAATAATCCCAATAAATCATTTTCTTCACTAGGAAATTAATATAAAATCCACATTAACTCAGAAAATTATGAAAATCGAAACCCATCTCTAAAATATCATTTATGACCTATATTAAAATTTTCAAGGCATTTGGATGTTATCTAATAGAGTTTTCATGTCAAATATATCATAAAAACTAACATTAACATATATAATTCATCAACAAGCATATATATAACTTTAATCATCAAAGCATGGCATATATAGCAGAAACATTTCAGATCTAATCAACAATAGAAAACCATAAGAAAATGGGATGTAGTAATTATTCGCCTCTACTTTGAGATTATAAGATGTGAGATTTGATGTTGATTATGTTGATTATCTTCCTTCACTTGAATCCTAGCGTTTTCTTCTCTTGAGAACAATAATGGTGGCCCGCCTTGGTTTAATTTTAGTTAGAGTAAAAATGATATGAATGTGATTTTCATTCCTAAGGGTTTAGGGTATAAGCCCTTCCTATTTCCTATATTGCCATTACTCATTTCCTAACACATTATCTTATGTTATCACATTTTAATTTACTCATTAACATGGTACGGCTACGCTTAGCTAATCAATTCTCAACTTTTTGATCTCCACATTATCTTTTTTTATTTTGGTTAATTAAATATCCTAAATAATGTTATATAAAAATATGGGGAGTTACAGACTCCGCACTTTAAAGAATTTCATCCTCGAACTTACGATAAGGTACACAATCAAAACAACCAAGGATAAAACATACCATCAAAATAAATCAGGATAAGCCTCTCTAACTCTGCTCTCAGTCTCCCAAGTACAGTCTCCAGCATCGTCACTCCACTGGACCTTTACTATTTTGACTGTCTTGTTCCTCAATTTCTTCTCATCTCTAGCTATAATCTAAATTTGCTTTCTAACTATAGTCAAGTTCGACACTACTACTAAATCTTCTAATACTGTAGGTGCTATGGTAGTCTTTGGGTCTCTAATATACTTTCTAACATGAGAAATATGGAAAACCTCATGGACTCGTGCCAAACTACTCGGTAACTCCACTATATAAGCGAGTTTCCTGATCCTTTCAATAATTCAAAAAGACCAACGAATCTAGAGGCTAACTTTCCTGACTTCCCAAATCTAATCATACCCTTCATCGGCGAAACCTTAATAAACACATGGTCTTCAACAAAAAACTCCAAGTCCTTCCTTCTTCCGTCAGCATAACTTTTCTGCTTAGACCAAGCTTCCTTCATCCTAGCTTGGATTAAGTCAATCTTCTATGCATCTTCTTTCACCAAATCCAGACCAAGAACTAACCTATCCCTGATCTCTATCCAACATATGGGGATTTGCATGGTCTTCCATAAAAAACTTGTCATTCTTATACCAGTCTGATAACTATTATTATACGAGAACTCGACAAAATGAAGATGGTCCTCCCATGACCCCCCAAAATCCAATAGACAAGCTCTTAACAAATCCTCCAAGACTTTGTTCACTCTTTCCGTTTGACCATCAGTCTGTAGACGGTAAGCAGTTTTCATATTAAAAGATTTAGTTTTGAATGTTTACACACAAATTGCTATATGAATAAAACCTTCAAAGAATTGCACTAACTAATCTTTGTTGACAACATAATGTGATGACTTAATTGTGTTATGTTTTGATTCATACTATAACAAAATTTTTAATTGAAATGAAAGGGGAAACATTAAATTAATGATTTATTCCTTGTTTTACAATTGTGCCAAATCTAGCACAAAATCCTTGAAGGAAACATTCTATTTCATGAA
Source organism: Allium cepa (assembly GCA_030765085.1). Classification (NCBI taxonomy): domain Eukaryota; kingdom Viridiplantae; phylum Streptophyta; class Magnoliopsida; order Asparagales; family Amaryllidaceae; genus Allium; species Allium cepa. The sequence goes on from CM060942.1 coordinate 625,130,370, forward strand.
CTACATGTATGTTATTTTATTTTGTTTTTGTTTGTGTGTACAATAGTTTATATATTTATATAATATCATTTATCGATGTTTGTGTATTTTCATTGAACTCAAAGTTTCACAGGGAGTTTTATGTAAGAAGTAGTAGGAAACTTTAAACAATTTTAATTGGACATTGCATTCGTTGATTTATTGAATGTAATACAAATAAAATTTATTTCAATTTAAACTACTATGTAGAATATTTATTGTGCATGCATATGTGTGTGTGTGTGTGTGTGTGTATTTATACAAGTTTATATACACACAGACACATACACACATCCTTATTTAAAAAACCTTCCATGTTTTAGACGAAAAGGGCATATATAGAGGGTAAGTGTGTTCGTTGCGATGTAAATCCAAACACCTAAATAACGTTCACATTAACTTTGTACACTTTTCATGTAACATACCCTATCTAGAGGCCCAGAACTAAGCGCTACAGATGTCGTAGTCATCTATAGTATCAGCTTTCGGCTACTAAATATGGCTATATTATTGGTATCAATAATATCAAAAAACTTGAATATGAAATAAAACACAGATTCCAAAACAATTTTTACTTCATTACGTTTCAAAATCAAATGTTTCACATTCCCAATACATAATACCAAATTCGTTCCCAGGCATAGATAAAATACAGTTATTACAAAATACACCAAGATCGGTATATGAAGGTACCCCCATGGATGATCAGAGTTATATGGTCATAATAGACCTAATACAATCATAGCGGAAATACATCAAAACATAAACAAAAACTACAACTCCTAAATAGCTATCTGTTTGCCTTCTGCATCCCTTCGGTAGCTAGTTCGTCAACATAGAAAAACCTGAAAAGTCCTTAACCCCTCAGCTTGCTCAAATTAATTTTGAGTACCCGAGAGTTTAAGGGGTGAGCATAAACTTCAAGTCAGACATAGTGTGGTGTGAATAATACCGAACATCCGGGAATAAATATGTTAAGTGAGACCACACCGCTTAGCAGAATGGGTTTTCTCTCACTAACATCCTTTTACTATATATCTTTGCAAAAAAATTCCTGCAATCAAAACTGATTAAATACTATAAAGCGTCATTATGTAAACATACATAATCATCAGGTAATAATGAACATCTGTTCAAACACATAAGTTTTGTTTGGATAACTTTTAAACTTTGGCTGACTCGGGCCTACCAAATAATATAATCAAAATTAATCTAACACTTGTTAGCTATTATTCTTTTGGATTATCTACCATTAACTATCCGATAAAAATAATTCACTTTTGGACGGTTTGTCTTTAACTATTTGTTAAAAACTTCACTTTTAGACGGTCTGTCCTTAACTTAATCCTCTCCTATGTCTTCCTGATCCTAATAGTTTTTCGGGCTTACCAATAACCTATCTGTATAGAAACATGTATTCCTTTCGGTGTGTAATCATTATTTTAGTCTACCTGTGACCAAGCCCTACACATTGGAATTTTGGACAACAATTTGCTGGGGCTAATAGCTAATATATAGGTCGCGACCCTACACTAGTCCCATATGGTATTCTGATATCTAAGTCATTTTCATTTAAGGAACCCCTCCCATAATTTTCCTTGAAAACATTTTCAAAATGATTTAAAACATTTAAATCAAACTTAAACAAGGAAAAGTATATAATCTTTATGCTTTACATAAAATCATATTACCATGTTTTATATATATACATATACATATACATATATATATATATATATCTTTTCTACTCAAATCTTAGTTGATAAAAACATTTAGACACTTGAAAGAACCTCTTTCTAAACTTTCGAAACCACTTCTTTCAAAACCGATATCAAACCTTTCGGAACTATTGAAAAACGAACCTTTCGAAAGCAATAATACTTTAGACATCCTTCTTTAGAATTACTTTAAAACATTGCTTTATGAAAACCTGGGAAAACCATCCATCTCAAACCTTTCGAATCCATTGAACTATACCTTCGAAACCATTGAATTAAACCTTTCGAAATCATTGAACTAAAACCTTTCAAAACCATTGAATAAAACCTTTCGAAGTCATTGAACTACAACTTTTCGACTTCATTGGAAACAACCTTGCGACTTTATTGGAAACAACCTTTCGAAGGAATTAAACCTCTTAAAACATAAATCTTTCGAAGATTTAATGGGTTCAATTTACAACAAGTGGAAAACCTTCTTTTAAAAACTTTTGACTTCATTGCAAGCAACCATTCGACCTTGTCGAAAGGTCTTCTTCGAAAGATTTGGTCATAGTTCAATTAGGAAACAAGAGAAAATCACCTACGTCGAAAGCTTTCTTTCGAAAGCATGGAGAAGCGGCTAATTTTAAAATAAGTAAACCTTACGATTTTATCTGAGGTTCAAAACCAAACAAATAAGGTGGCTGTAACCTTTCGACTTTGTCGGAAGGTTTTAAAATCTTTATTTAAATATTTGACCTAGTCGAAAGCAACCAATTCGAAAGCTCTTATTCAAAAGCAAAGTAGGCTATCTTTGGTTTATAAAACAAACACACTTCAACCTCTTTGGTAAACAACCTTTTGACTTAGAACCCTTCGATTCTGTCCAATTCATTACGTACCATGTAACTTGATACCATATGCATTAGACTTTGACCTTGTCGAGAACTAACCTTTCGACTTTGTCAGAAGGTGTATATCGGATGGTTTAATGCCGTAAATGGCTGAAATATGCTAGAAGTATGATTTCTTTGTTTTTAACTTAAAAAGGATAACTTTTCAACTAACCTTCCATTATTTGTCAAATTCTTATTAGTTAACAAATACTTTTCAGAAATATGTTGCCACTATTTTCAGAATTAAATAATATTTTTATTTTATAAATGACTTTCTCTTTAATAAAAAATGTAAACATTTAAGTCCCGTACCTCAAACAATTTTATATATTCATTAAATCATTTAGGAAAAATTTGAAAAAAAAACCCGGAAAATCTATTTTAATATGTTTTCAACATATAAAAATTCCAAACCCAAATAATAATTATTTCAGTCGTAAATAATTTATAACCAAATAAATCATTTTCTTCACAAGGAAATTAATATAAAATCCACATTAACTCAATAAATTATGAAAATTGAAACCCATCTCTAAAATATCATTATGACCTATATTTAAATTTTCAACACGTTTGGATGTCATATAATAGGGTTTTCATGTTAAACATATCATATAAACTAACATGAACATATACAATTCATCAATAAGCATATATATATATAACTTTAATCATCAAAGCATGACATATACTTGCAAAAAAAAATTCGGATCTAATCAAAAACCAAAAACCATAAGAAAATGGGGTGAAGTAATTATTCACCTTAGCTTTGAGATTATAAAATGTAAGATTTGATGTTGATTATGTTGATTATCTTCCTTCACTTGAATCCTAGTTTTTCTTCTCTTGAGAACAGTAATGGTGGCCGGTCTTGGCATAATTTTAATTAGAGTAAAAATGAAATGGACATGAGTTTTATTTCTAATGGTTTAGGGTATATGCCCTTCCTATTTCCCATATTTCCCTTACTCATTTCCTAACACATTATCTTATGTTATCTCATTTTAATTTACCCATTAACATGGCACGACTACCCTTAGCTAATCAATTCTCAACCTATTAATCTCCACATTATCTTTTATTTATTTTAGTCAATTAAATATTCTAAATAATGTTATATAAACATATGGGGTGTTACATTTCATATGTTGCACTTACAGTGTGCACATGGGTGCATTTGATGCGCTCATCATAATATATAATTAATTAAAATTAAATTAAATAATTTTTAACTATTATAACAATATAAAGAAAAATTAGAAAAACTTCTAAATGAATTTAGACTACATAAACCTGCAAATATCCAATAAGTTTTTTTAAAACTTACCATATTATCCCGCCTTAGACTGGCTAGGTTCCTTCACGCGCACACACACATTTTGTTTAATAAACATTAATAAACATTACTTGTAAAATGTAAAAGGTAAAAAATAATTTTAGTATACAAGATTAATGATTTTGAAATCAAACTAATGTTTAAATTTTATATTTTATATTTACATGTACATAATTCTAAATTTAATTTAATAAATTAATTTTAAATATTTTTGAAAATGAATTTCAGTTATAAATTAATTTTAAATATATATAAACACACATGTGTATTTAGTAATTTTAAATAATAATAATAAAATCCTTTTTTGTATATAAAATATATATGTAACAGAACAATTTTGAATTTCATACAATTATATATATTTATAAATACATATAAATATATTAATAAAATAATTATATGTATATATGTGTGTGTTTTATATGTTCAGCCATAGAATTTTTTTTAGTTTTGAATTATTGTAAAAAATGGACTTTTTAAATTAATTTCTATACGATAATTTGCATTTTGAATATAAAAATTTGAAACCAATGTAAATGCATGCATTTTATGTTTGAATTTTTACAAGCATATTTTATGATGTTATATATATAATTAAATTAAACTTTAAATTAAGTGATATATTTACATATAATATATATTTGGAATTAAATATAATTATTTTATTTTCGAAAACTTTATATATATATATATATATATATATATATATATATATATATTAGTAAAATAAAATACATCCATTACATAGTTATATATTGTATTAACTTAAACTTTACATTAAAATTAATTTCATCATAAATATTAAATTCGAAAAAATAAATATATTTTTTAGTCTGGCTGAGAGCTTGATATACAATATATATATTATTAACATATACATACATTCATTCATACATACATACATATATATATATTCCATCTAATGAAGACAACATTATGCTATACAGATTCGTGATATATTCGACAGTTATCTATAACATATATGATTATATGACATTTTATATATTGATATATCATTATAAACCACAAATATTTCTCTTAATGTCTAGATAGTGCACCTTGAAATGTAGAATCAAAACTTCTTGGAATGAATTCAAAATTCTAAAAGTGCTACCGTCCTGAATGTAGTTACCACTAAAGCTTGCGTTGAATTTGATTAAGTTTATTGAGCTTGAAATTTTGAGGAGAGAAGAGGGAGTAATGGCCGACCTTATTAGGTGTTGAGGAGAGCAAAAAGTAAACTCAAAATAGGAGGGTTAGAGAGCCTTAATTAAAGGAGATTCTAAGGAGTAAAACAAGGATCCAGATTTTCATTTTTCTCTCACCCATTCTCCCTTCTTTAATTAAAAAACTAACCCACATTATTCATCTTATGGCCAACCTTCTAACGTAAGACATGTCCGACTATAACAAGCCCTCGTATAGGCCTTAAAATCACTTTAAGCCCAATAAATAATTTGTGCATTTAAATTTAATTTAAATGCATATTGATATCATACATCGATCAATGTATTTATAACTATCGTACACACACTATTTAATATTGATTAATACATATGAAATAAAATTTTATAATTAATATTTCATAAATATTGATTAGTTCCGTTAATTTATAAAAATTATAATTTAGTTAAATTAGGTGCTAACAGGAGTATTCAACGTTTATGTTATGTGACTCTTAAGTGTAAATTTGATCAGCGATTAATATAGAACAATTCGAATATAAACATTCCAACATCATTTAGCAAGTCGCGTGACATTATGACCAAATTTATCAGTTATGTGGTTTAGCTAATATCTAATTTTACTTATTCAAGAGTTACCCGACAGTGACAATTATTTACCCAAATTTTCTTCATCAAAATATATCGCATTAGGACTTATTGAATTTGGTAATGATCAAAATTCCAATATTGTCCATACATCTTTATAATCCAAACACAAAGTCCTTGGTACAATAATAACAATTATTATTAACCTAACTGCTCTAGCTGGAGACTTTGACTTTGAGTTCACTTCAGTTGATCGTGGTACTAACCTCATATTACCGAGGAGACGAATTCTCTCTTGAATAGTTTCTCTCTTCCAATGCTTCCATTCAACCTAACTATGGTTGTTTGATGGATGTTATTTCATGATTTAACTATAATCAAAGCAGAATTTCTATATTGAAGCTCGACGGTATTCTCTAGTCGAGGAAATTGTGTAACATGGTCACAATGATACTTTTTGTTTGACCTTAGTTATGTTAACCAATAGAAAACTATCCAATGAGTTATTCCATAGTTATCCAATAACCATCGATACGTAACCCTTGGTCTCCTCAGTAGCCATGAGTAATACACTGCTCAGTAGTTAAAGAATATTACATGCTTTAGTATCAACAAATGCATCAATATCTAGTCTTCTCATGTCGAGGGAATTGTGTAATATTGTCACATCGATGCTTTGTGTTTGACCTTAGTCATATTAACTAATAGAAAACTATTGAATAAGTCGTTTCTTTTCAATAATTGTCAGTACGTGACCCCTTGGTCCCCACAGCAGCCACGAAATACACTTTCCAATATTTGGAGAGCATTATGTACTCTTGTCTCAATGAATGTATCAATATCAAGTCTAGATACATTTTAATTAGGAATATTTAAGATGGTACATTTATTTTATTATGATAAATCACTCATGATTACAACACATTGTAACTATTATCGTAAAACATACAGTTCTATATTTTCTATTAAATATAATTAAATTAAATTAATTAATCAATATAACATATTATATCGAGTATATAATAGAAAGAAAATACATATTATTTAGAGAGCGATATGCACTATAGTCTCAGCAGTATCAAGTATACTATCAGTACGTAACCCCTAGGTGCCCCCAATAGTCATGAGTAATACACTGCCCGATATTTGGAGAGCATTACACACTCTATTCTAGATGGATGCATCCATATTTTGTCTCGATATGTCTTGACTATGAATATCTAAAATGGTATGCTTATTTTATTGTGATAAATCACTCATGGTTACAATACATTGTAACTATTATCACATAACATATCATTTATGGATTTTCTGTTAAATATACTTTTGATCAAGTTAATTAATTAGTATAACTCATTATATATATAATAGAAAGAAAACAAATTTTATTTTGAACAATACTGGTTATCGAGTTAGACATATGTAACAGATACATAATTACCCCTATGGCATACCTCTAACTCTATCAATCTCTCACTTGCATTTTGGGCCAATTATGGAATCTTAATATCATCCCTTCGATCAGTTTAATGATAACTAATTGAGTTAAACCCTTCATAAAAGGATCTGTCATGTTGTTTTAATTATTTACACTATCATTCAACTCTTTTTAGTGCCGATAAACTTTCTTTATCATGTGAAACCATTCAAATTATGTTTCTCAATTTCTAGCGAGCTCTAATTATTATATTGTTATAATATAACAATGTAGTATTCTTAATATTATAAATTTATGCATTTATATCTATGTTGTATGCTTTTATTGTAACGTTATTCAAGATGATGTACTTAGCCTTTTTGTTGAATCAACCACAACTTTTGTTTCTTTTAGAACATTTCCAAATTAAAGCTTCTTAATTAAGGTTAGAACATGAATTGACATATTATACTAAATGGAATTTATGAAGTTTGTGTTTGAACACTCCTTCATAAGGAGTTTGTTATTTTTGTAGGCAATTCTCTAGTATTTCGTAACTAATCGAGAATACTCTAAACTTCCATTTAGTGATCCTAATTTGTGTTGAATATGCGCTTATATGATTTTTTGTTTGATGATAATAAACATATATACATTCGTTTAAATGTATTTGTTAATGTACTATTTTATTTTTCATAGATTAAATAAATATTTGTTGAATAAAATAATTTACACAGAATTTGAATTCAAACAGAAATTTTATTCAAACAAATATTTATTACAATTCTGAATAGTACAATTTCAAGCTCTCACTATAACTATACAACTTTGATTACAATACATCACAATTCAGTTTACATGATTTCCTCACTACATATCACTCACACTCGTAGTTTATCTTCAACTTCATTCCAGTTAGAATCCAGCATCTGAGAAATCTGCAAACATATTCACTAACGCAGTAAAATTGAAAAAGAAATATTTTTGCAATATAAAATGAAATATGATTTTCGAAAATATGATTTGCCTCAGTTATTTGGGTTGTTCGTCATCATTCACATGACATGCACAGTGTATCACTGTACATGCCACAAGGCCGTGCACATCGATATACACTTGATAATGCTATGGGGACAGGTGAGCACAGGTCAAACCCAAATGAAAAGCCGGGTTCAACTCACGTGCAATATACTCAAAATCACGACACGAGCACAAGGTCAAACCCGAGTTTTGAAACTGGATTCAACTCAAGTGAAATTTCAAAAATCAACATGAATGGATGCAAAGATCAGTAATGCAACAGTGATATGCACAGATGCATTCAAAGTACAAACCAGTTGCAACATGGATGTCACAAGCAATGACCAGATCAAACAACAAAATGATACAAGGCAAACTAGCAACAACAAGTATGGTGAAACACTGCAACTCAAAGAGCATCAATAATGCAACACTTCAATGAGCTACATACAGTGATACAAATGTAATTACCACAAATCCAAGACCAACAGCAGTTTATACAACAAAGGATGATGCAGGCACCAGAGACATAAACAACATCAATTGAAGTTCAAGTCAGACCAACAGCCACATGAAGACCAACAACATCAAGTATTGAAACCAGTAATATGAAAAAAAAAAAGGCAGTGGACAGGTACAAGGCCAGAAAGATCAAATGCAACACAAGTGCAACAGAAAGGGGTGTAAACACAACAATGAAGTGAGGTGAACAACAATGCAAACATGAAGTGAATTCAACTACAGAAATAATGAAAGTGCAGACCAACTACAGAATGCAAATAAACTCGATCAAGCCCAGTGAAACAGTTTCAAGCAACGGCAGGTTTGAACAAGAACATTAATGACCAAAGACAGTAGTGTACATGAATACAACAACCAGGTAAAGATGCAAGAACAAAGAAATGCACAAGTGTAGCCTCGAACTACAGGTCTCAATATCAAAGAGACAACATCGGTATGTAATAAAGACTACTGCAAATATACAGAAACAACTAAACCAACATGAATGCAACAGAAAGCAACAGAGCATCAAAGCACATGTATGCAGACCAGTGCCAACAATGACCAGACCCAAACAATACATACACCAGCATCAACACAGTGAAGATACCAAACACAAAATTCATATAAAAAGCTACATGGATCAATGAATTGGATGAACAAAACTCGAGTGCAACAGTGAAGCCAGATGAAATGGAATGCAACTACAGTGATCTCAACATAGTAATAACAGCAGACATAAATGCAACAATACTCAGATGAATACATGGCCGAAGTCAATGAAGCCAAAGCAAACAGAAGGGATGATCAAACACAGGACAACAAGTGCACAAATATACACAATCCAGGCAATACAGCAATGATCACAAATGGAACACAAGTCATTGGCAAGCTACAAACACATGTGCAACAACAGTATCAATAACAAGTGCAGTAGCTACAACTTCAACCACAAAACCCAACAGCAATGCATGTATCATGAAACCAAAGTGCTCGATGCACAGTGCAGACAAATGCTCAAATGAATACGAAATAACCAGAGAATGGCCAGAACTAAATGTAACAAGGATCAGGGATGAAGCTCATAGGGATGAACACAAAGATGGCCGAAGCCGTGTCAAAGCATATGTTAACCAAGTCAAAAATCAAGTGTGTGTGATTTTTGAAAAAGTCAAAACAAATAAAAGAGGAAAGTTTCTTCCGTTTGACACAAGAAAAATCGAATGTGCTCAAGATAAAGCCATGCGCATCAAGTCAGGAAATCGAAAATTAAGAAAGTATCGAATTGATACGAGCAAATTCAAATGTATCGGTATTCATATAAATACTAGCACCCAATTATCATCATAGGCATCGAGTCAAGCAAGCATTAAATCAGCAACGGAAGAGAATACATACCATAATCCAGTGAACTCGATCAAATAGGAGCGGTCGACATCATCTCAAGAGACGATCAACAAATAAAGCAAGAGAACCAGAGAATCAATCATCAGAGAAGCCGCGAGCAAGAGCAACACAAGCCAGAGAATCATATTTGAAGAAAGCCCCAATTTGGATCGAAGAACGAAGCCCTAATTTAGTGGCAAAGGGGATCGGCCGACATTTTCCTCACAAGACAAAAGGAGGAACGGGTTAAAGAAATAGAAATGGGTCGGCCTTGTTGTTTTTAAAAGGCTTTGTTTTATAAAGGGGTTTTTACTTTAGTTTATTTGGAAAATAGGGTTTTAGTTTTAAACTGTTTTTAAGTTTGTTTTTAAATTTTCTTTTAAGGTTCAAATCTTGGTAAATCACCACCTAGGTTGTAGGTAGTGTCAGATTGTCTAGTTAGAATTATTTCAGTGAGCAGGGTGTGCGAGTTTGCAAAACTCTATAGGCAGGAGCAAGGGTTTGCGAGTTTGCAAAACTCCATAGGCGGGAGCAGGGGTTGCGAGTCTATTAGAGTGTTTGTAAGCGGGAGCAGGGTTTGCGAGTCTGTTAGAGTGTTTGTAAGCGGGAGACTGTTTAATTCTAATAGAAATCTAGGAATGCAGCAGTAGGCAGGGGTTGCCAAAGCTGGGTAAATTTTGTGTGTGATTTACTTTTCAGCATATTTATTTCTGCAGTTTGTTTCTGTGTTTAAATCGAGAAAATTTGCTATAACCCTATTCACCCCCCCCCCTCTAGGGTTAATCTAGATCCTACAATTTGAATTATATTTTTTTCATGCATCAAATACATAAGAAAAATACGATATTGTAGACAATACAACATGTATAATAGTTCCTATTGCTAAAGTATAAGGAATCCATCCTACATATTCCTTTTAAAACATTTTAATAAGATGTCCTTGCATATTGTTTGGGACATTTCCAACATCCTTTATACTTATTGTAAAAAATATATTTTACAAATCTAATATCGAGTATTAAACAACAAAACTATTACTGATTTTAACATATGTACATCGATAGCAATCAGAAGTATGTGTTTTTTAGCTGTAGATGGATCAAGGTTAATTTAACACTATAAAGGAGGGGTGAATAGCGTTTTCTAATTTTTTTTAAATCATTTTGAATTCTTTTAAGATTATAGTTTAAACAATGCAATTAGCAATCATAGATTCAAACACAAATAAATATAAATGTAGTAAAAGTAAAAGGGAAGAACACACTAGGATTTTATACTGGTTTGTAGTTATCCTACATCCAGTCTTATACAATTCCATGTACAGATTTATTTTCGAATACAAAGTCAATATATTCTTGAGTTCAAGGCAATGATACACACCCTCCAGACTTTCCAAGCTCCAAGTAGTCTTGCTTAATTTATATGGGCCATAAGCACACCCACTTGAATTTTCGAGTCACCAAGCACACCCAACTGATTTACATGGGCTATAATCATACCCACCAATATCCAAGTAAGATTTGGTAGAGTTTTGTAGACACGGATTGTTGATCTTGAATACAAATGATAACTTCTTGAATAACACTTTGATCTTGCTTGAGTGAGAGAGGTGAGAGAGATGAGAAAGATCAGATAGTAGTCAGCAAAGAATCAAATTATTTGAGTTTGAATTTGATTCTGATTGAATTTGAGAAGAATTTAAGCAGAATTTCTTTCAGAAAACAAGAGAGTGAAAGAGTAGAGAAAAAATGATAAAGTAGTTAAAGAAAATTCATTGGTCGAACCTTTATTTATAAAGAAATAGCAGTCATGTCCATTCGCAAAGAGATACGATGAAAAGACACTTTAATTCAAATTTGAATTTTGAAATATACGGTCCATGAAAATGTGTTTTCAAATTCAAATCTCCTTTAACGTTCTAAAGTAAGCGAAAATTCTAATAAGACACACACCATGAAATAGTGTGTTTTCATGCATAGAAAGGTTTTTAGGAAAAAATTCATCTAAAATGACTTGAGGCCAATTTATGTTGTATTGACCATAAATGGCAAAAAGGGCTTTACAAACTTTTTGAGCCGGGTTATTATAGTTACCAATTCTAGGAGTGATACTTTGTTACAAAAGAAGGCTCAAAATTCTTACTTTTCGATGCAAGTTTTTGTTTATGAATTCCAAGTCATCATCACTTTCGAAAATTTTGTGAATCACTTCATGGTTTTGAAAATCAATTGAAAAGTTGAAAGGTTCATTCCACAAGATTTGCATTCGAGAATGTGACCGAAAATCTCCATAATTTAAAACAATTTGTGTCCCCTTGACACTACTCCAAACTTCTCCTTTGTTTCCATCATAAAATTTTCCTTTCAAATTTGCATAATTTTTTTTACTAAATTTGGATAACAAATGAAATCATTTTGAGAAATGTCGATTAGACAAAGAACTTCATTTTACAAACAAAGATTAAAAAGATCATAAGTAGGAAAATATTCGAAAATAGCAAATCTTCTAGGAGATACTTTTTCGAAAGACATACACTCTATATAAGCTTGCATGGCTTCTTTGTCAATGAAAAGAAAGCCTTTTGCTTTCGTAGAAAGCCTCATGGTTGATGGGGTATTGCTTGAGGATTCCATTGAAGAATAGTTTGAAGAGATAAGGGAGTTAATGATTTTTGAATTTGAAAATGAAAGTGAAATGAATCGATAGAGATAGAGTAAATAAATAGAGAATCAATGGACTTGTTCTTTGGTTAAGAGACATTTTTCCAAAATATAAGGGTTGGTAAAAGGTGGAGGGAAATTCAAATTTTGAATATGAAATTGAAATTCAAAATCTGTCTGCATATGTCGATGTATACATATGGGGTATGTCGGCATATAGGTTGAAATTTTCAAAAATAGAAATTCAATAAATAATTCCTATTTATACTTATAATCATCTCATAATAATTATTTGACATATATACCTCAAATGAATTTTTTTAAATATATTTTATAATATTTTTATTTAGTAATTTATAAAAATATGTGGGTGTGTATAAAATATTTAAAATATATAGAATTAATATTCATCCAATACTATTATTAATCTATCGGTTATTCCTAGCAATCAATAATAGTTAATAACAATGAAAAATTAAATTTTTTATTTAAATGCATACCTATTTTTGTTCCGTTTTTGCCAGATTTCTCATTAATTATCGCTATGAAGCACATATTAGCATTCTCTATATTTGGTTTGTTATCATTTCAGGAAGTGTCTGAATCGTCTAGTGTTGCAGCATAAGCTCTTCTCCATTTTTTGGACGAGTTTGTATTTGATGTGTTTTTTGATTTCTCAGGATATGGACAATCTCTTTTTACATGGCCAAGTTTATTGTAGTTAAAAATTCTAACACCATTTTCGCTTCCATTTTCATTTCCTGGATTTTTATTATCATATCTACTAAGATTATTCATCTTTCAGTACTTCTGAAATTTTCTGAAATTTCTGGTCATGAAGGCGATTTCCTCATCATTATTATTGTCTGAACCAGATCATCTATTATGGCGTTGAAAGCGATGGATCTCTTCTCTCTTGCCTTGCTTTCTCTCATACCCTGCATTTGTGCTTCAAATGAAATTAAATTGCCAATTAATTCTTCAATTTTCTAAGTGCTAATATCATTAGCCTCTTTAATCGCAAGAGTCTTTTGGTCCCATTCAGGGGTAAGTAAACTGAGGAATTTTCTAAATTGATCCTCTTCAGAATTTTTTTTACCAAGTTCAATTAGTGAATGAACTATATCTTGAAATCTACTATACATATCAGAAACAGACTCATTTGGACTCATTTAAGTAATTGAACCAATTAGTTAACATAGAAATTTTGGACTGTTTGACTTTGCTAGTGCCCTCATATGTAACCTGCAATGTTCTCTATGTTTCAAATAAAGACTTACATATAGGCACTCTATTAAATTCATTTCTACCCAATGAACAAAAAATATATTCATAGCTTTAGAGTTGTTGGCGTCAAAATTAGCCATCAACACACGATTATGTAAAAACTCCAATATCCAATCCAATCAAAGAAATGTGAAGGGAAATAATTGAAGAACAAAATTAAAACAACCAAAAAGCAAGTAAATAAAGACACAAATTTATAGTGGTTCGGCTAACTCCGGCCCACGTCCACTCCAAAACAATCTAAAATCGAAGGATAAAACTGGCAAAGTGCAACCTAGTAGAAGATGACGAGAAGCAGAAACAAGATCCTTTTTCTAATGCCATGCCCGCTATATTTATTGGGGAATATGTGCATGAATCGGGCTGAAACTTTGACAGAAGGTTCGAGAGACTAAACCGAGGCCATCTAGAAATTTCCAAGCCCATTGGAGCCCACAATATGGGTCAGTAACGATCCCTATTTTGGTGCCCAAATTGGCTACTATCCCTTTGGAGGGTTCTCCATATTGTTATCTACTTACTTTCCAAATTTCATGCAATTACGACGTATAGTTTATGAGATATCGCATTTTCCATGAAGTATTATTATTTGAATTCTGATTTCTGCCGATACCTATGGAGGGACAGGTACCGATCCCTCCAACTTGCTCCAAATACCATGCGATCCCTAGGGAAGCTTCTCCATGTTATGATATGCATATCATTTAAGTTTCACGCCAATTGGATTCATATAACTCAAGATATGAATTGTTTCCTACAAGGATGCTCTTGCATTTTGGTATATGCCGACCGCTCCTCAACGAAGCTTGTCGATCCTTCCTTTATAAAGCTTGACGAACCCTTACCATTCAACCACACCGATCCCGTTCTTACTCTGACTATTCCAACCTCTCGCCTATCCAACCATAACTATCCCTCACCGCTCAACTACGCCAACCCCTCTTCTCTGAAGTGAGATATGCTGAACCCTCATGATGCCAATCCCCCCATTCCATTAATCTATGCCGAACCTCTTCTGTTTCACAAGCCGATCCCTCTTGTTCCAAATGGATATGTCAATCCCTCTGCCTTTATCTAAGCCAAGCCCCATGACACTTCCATTCCACGCCGACCCCTCTAGATTGAGGATGCTGATCCCTTTCGTTGGCTAGGCCATTGAAATGTACCGACTCCTCTAGATTGAGCATGCCGATCCCTTGCTAGTCCAAGCTAATGTTCATATTTCAAGCATCCTACATCGTTTATATACCAACTCCGTCCAACTCTGGCTTTGTATAACCATTTGTGCTTTACCTTTAGGTCCTACAACCGTCGGTTTGCACTCATCGGCCTTGTTAATCATGAAGCCCGTTGGGTTAAATCTGCTTGCTTATTGCTTTGGCAAAAGGCATGTTAACATTTTGCCCACCAAAACATGCCTTGCGAAGGGAAAACGTGTTTTCAATTGCCATAAATCCAAAATTCAAAATCCATGATCCACTGATAATACTATTTTCCAATCCAGAATCCAGCCCGTTTTAATTCCAGATCCATGATCTCTCCAGATTGTTAGTGAAATCCATGACTGTTCTGAGCGATATCCAATTCTAAATCCATTCCAAATACATTAACCAAATCTACGATCTCTTCGGATTGTTTTATCCAAATTCGGGACCGCTCCAAGTCCATATTCAAATCCATAATCCTATTTGGGTCATTAGCCTAATCCAAATCCTTGATCTACTAGATCCTTGCAGAGTACAATCCATACTCGACGACTTGAGTAGGCCGATCTTGTTATACTTCAGCGAAGAGGCATACCCCTTGCCAAGCATAATCTGTACCCGATGACCTTGATCTCTCTGGAGTCTTGCTGAGCACAATCGGTACTCGACGATCTGAGTAGGCCGGTCCTTTCGCTCTCTGGTGAAGCAGCCTACCCCTTGCCAGGTATAGTCCATACCCGACGACCTGAGTTATCCATTACATTAATCCAAATTTAAACATTCTAAGTCCATATGTCAAATATAAAATAAGAGTCTGTACAACCTATAAACCAGAGTTTGAAGCAAACTAGAAGAAAAGATAAGTAAAAGAAAAAACTAATTTCACAAACCTGAGCACTATGGTTTATCATAGTCTCAGAGTATGCCTAAAGACCATCCTCGATCTCGTACATGTGTAAGCTACTTAGCCATATTACTATGGAGTTTGCTACTTATTTCATGCCATCCCGATCAATTGATGACAAGTCGACGATGATGCCTTGTTCCACTGCCATTTTCATTCAAGGTGGACGGTGGCTGCTCCTGTTCCATTGTCCCAGCTCGAGTCCTTACGTATTGTTGTAACTGACCATTCCTCACATATTCCTTGATGATATCCTTCAAATGCCTGCAGTCATTTGTATTGTACCTATCCAACTAATGGAATAGGCAGCACTTTCTTGATGTTCGTTTGCGTTCGAAGGGTTCCCTCCTTGCGGGCCTTCATGTGGATGGCGTCCTCGAATATCCAGATATATCCATTCTAGGGTTTCATTCAATTCTAAGTAAGAAGAGAATTTGGCTTCTCCCCTCCATCGCTTCGATCCACCGAAGCTATTATCTATGTTCTGCTTACCTTTGTCCTTTTCTGAGCTTGCACCGGGTGGTTCTCCACCCCATACCATATTAACTTTCGTTGCCTTTTTGTTAGCTTTCACATCAACTTGTCATAGAAACCTCTCAACTTCATGGTAGAATCCCCCAAGATCCATCGGTGGATCCCGTATCAGTGATATCTTAAAATCTGAATTGTATGCAACTCCTAACACTGCAGCCATCAATACCATCTATGGGTCCGGTCGATCCACCGAAAAAACTACCGTATTGAACCAAGTTAATAAATCCTTGAGTGATTCTCCTACCCACTTTTTTACTAACATTAATGTCATCACATTCTTGGGTCATGTAATGTGAACCCGAAACTGCTTCATAAATTTTTTGACCAATTCCATCCATATGCTAATAGAACTGCTTTCCAACTATCTGAACCATAGCGCAGCTACATCCATTAAGTAGAAGGGGAAGCACCGTGCCAAAACTTCTTTCGATGCCCAAGTACTTCCATGTGACGTATATACCTCATCATATACATAGTTGGATCTGACTTTCCGTCATATGCTTCCAGTGTTGGTAGTTTGAAATCTGGTGGATTCCTAGCTTGCTTGATATTTGGAGTGAATGGACTTCTATTCACATCCCCCATATCCCTGTTCACTAACCTCCACATATAACCTGTCTTATCATCTCCACAAACTTGTCATTGTCTTCTAATGGTGGTCTCCTATCATCATGTCCAAGTTGCCCCCCGAGAGTACAAGGGAATTCTGGAATGTATTCCTTCGGACGAGCACCAAACTTTGATTCGCACCAAGCTCCATAGGATTGACCGCAAATCCTCCAAACCACGTTCAACCAGACTCGGGGGCATGCACCCTAGCCTTTAGGGATCGGTGCCGATCGCTCTAGGATGGCAAGGGATTACCCCCGGCTGCTCTACCCTACTCCTTCATCCATTGGCTCCATTTCCATGTTCTCGGTTCTGATTTCCATCGATTCCTGCCGCCTTAACTCCTTGGTCCATAGCTCCAGTAGTTCCTATTATTCCAGCTCCTTGGTTTTGCATTCCAACAGCTCCTATGGCTCCACCCTATCCAATTTTTCAGAGTAGATTCTGCATCATTTCCTCCTACCTTTTCAGCATCCTCTCCTGCATAGCATCCATCATTGTTTCCATTTCATCCCTGGTGATGTAGATATATGCTTGATCAGCTCCAGCTCCAGAGGAAGCCTCTTAAATCCCTCCATGATGGCTCCTTTCTTGTAGCACTCTTCGTGTTTATTGTCTCACCATTGCTTCCTATATTTAAGTATCCAAGCTTCAAAACCTAAGCTCTTAGCTTCCAAATCAACATGTGCAAGCCTTCTCGGTGAAAGCACCAAAATGTCGGCTTCAAAATTAGCCACCAACACCCAATTATGCAAAAACTCCAATATCCAATCCCATCACAGAAATGTGAAGAGAAATAAAGGAAGAAAAAAATTAAAACAATAAAAAAGAAAGTAAATAGAGATGCAGATTTATAGTGGTTTGGCTAACTTCGGCCTGTGTCCACTCTAGAAAATCTATTTTATTTATACTGTAGTTTGATTGCAGTTACAATCTAAAATCCAAGAAAAAAAAGGCAAAGTGTAGCCTAGGTAGAAGATGAAGAGAAGCAGAAAGAAGATCCATTTTTTGACTCCATGCCTGCTGTATTTATAGGGGAAGACGTACATGGATCGGGCTGAAACTTGATAAAAGGTTCGAGAGACCAAACCGAGGCCACTCGAAAATTTCCAGGTCCATTGGAGCCTATAATAAGGGATAGTATTGATCCCTATTTTGGTGCCCAAATGGGGTGGGATCCCTCTTAGCTACTTGGTCTCCAAATTTCATGCAATTCTGATATACGGTTTATGAGATATCGCATTTTTTATGAAGTAGTATTATTTGAATTCCGATTTCTACTGAGTTCTATGGAGGGATAGGTACCATTCCCTCTAAATTTCTCTAAATACCATGTGATCCCTAAGGAAGCTTCTCCATGTTATGATATGCTTATCCTTCAAGTTTCGTGCAAATTTGATTACTAGAACTCAAGATATAAATTGTTTCCTGCATGGATGCTCTTGCATTTTGGTATATGTCGACCCCTCCTCAACGAAGCTTGCAGATCCTTCCTTTATAAAGCTTGTCAAACCCTTACCATTCAACTATATTGATCCCTTTCTCGCTCCGACTATGCCAACCTCGCTTATCCAACCATACCGATCCCTCAACACTCAACTATGTGGACCCCTCTTCTCTGAAGTGAGGTAAGCCGAACCCTTATGATGCTGATCCCCATATTCCATCATGCTATGCCGAACCCCTTCTGTTTCATAAGCCAATCTTTCTTGTTCCAAATGGCTATGCCAATCCCTCTGCCTTTATCTAAGCCAAGCCTTATGATACTTCCATTCCACGCTGACCCCTCTAGATTGAGGATGCCGATCCCTTCCATTGGCTAGGCTATTGAAGTGTACCGACCCCTCCAGATTGAGCATGCCGATCCCTTGCTTGTCCAAGATAATGTTCATATTTCAAGCATCTTGCATCGTTTATCTGCCAACTCCATCCAACTCCGGCTTTGTATAACCATTTGTACTTTACCTTCGGGTCCTACAACCGTCACTTTGCACTCATCAGCCTTGGTAATTGTGAAGCCCATTGGGTTAAATCCGCATTCTTACTGCCTTGGCAAAATGCTGGTTAACATTTACTTTATGCAACTACCTTTAGGTCAGCAATCCAAGTTGAAAATTTTGTCTCGGACTCAATGTACTCATTTACTATGATGTTTCAAATATCAAGACCAATTGAGTAAATAAATTTTCATCCCACATGGCCAATATGTGTAATTACTATCATTAAAAAGTGGAGGTCTAGAAATAGATTGTCCATTCACAAAGGAATTACTAATAAGTGCAATAACAATGCTACTAATAGTATTACTAATAGTGTGGTTAGTCATTAAAACTTTTAGAAATCAAAATTATGAATACTTTCAAAACAAGTGCTCGGATACCAAATGTTATTTAGCGGAAGATGGAACTTAAGACTAATTTAATACCAGAGGGTGGTGAATAGTGTTTTCTATTTTTTTTATATCCTTTTGAATTATCATAAGATTATAGTTTAAACAATGCAGTTAACAATCACATATTCAAACATAAATAAATATAAATGCAGTAAAGGTAAAAAACAAAATAAAATACCAGCAATACCGGTTCAAAGTTACCCTACATCCAATCCTGTACAATTCCTTGTACAGATTTCTTTTCAAATAGCAAAGTCCATATAATCTCGACTTCAAGGCAATGAAACACACCCATTAGTCTTTCCGAGCTCTGAGTAGACCCACTTGAATTTTTGGGCCACCAAGCACATCCAGTTGATTTACACGGGCTACAATCACACCAACCAATATATATGTGTAACGACGATGGATTTTACCCGCTCGAAAATCGACATCCATACTTCAAATCGTATTCGAATGTCATAGATTCGACCATTCAAATCCGATTCGCCGGAGCTTATAACAACATTAAGTAAACAACACAGCGGAATAAAAGAATAATACATTGATATACAGCTTTGATACAATATCTGATACAACAGATAATCCAATAGATATCAATATACATCAGAGATATGATACAATAAATAGCAGCGGAAAAGAAAATAGATGACAACATCTAGCAGCGGAACAATATAACTCTAAGATAGTCTTCAAAAGAGAACTCCGAGAACTGCAACTCCATTTCCAAGAATCAATCCAGCAATAGCTCGAACTCCCAATAACGATGCACAAAGATAAGCAAGTATCGTCCATATCCAAAGATTGAACTAGCTCCAGATAATCTACTAAACCTGACTATCTGAAAAACCCAACTCTAGACTGCTCGTGTAGGAAAATTTTGAGCACCCAGAGTTTAGGAAAGAAACAATAAACTCCGGATCAGTCGTGGGACTGGTGTGAGCAAACAAAAATAGTTTATTTAGCTTTAAAATCAAAATAGAGGAATATTTTAAAGTCAATTCGCAATGCTTTTAAAAATGAGACTACCATAAGACCTCCCGCCACACACACAATGCAAACGCAGACTTGGAGGAGATTTCTTCTTATGTTAGTCAAAGATGCTTGATACGCATTAAAAAGAAATCAATTTTGATATTATTATTAGTGCATAGTGTAGAAGATATTTCGAAAGTAGAATATAAATCTTAGCCAGCATAGGTACCATTATATTATCCCTACTATAGCTACCATATTAGATGGCAGGTTCTACAACTAAAACCGTACAAGTCTCGTATTGTTTCTTTGGATTTTCAACGAATGGTCAGGCCAAGGAACTTCCCATTGCCACATGAGAACGCCTCTGGAAGGACGTCCCCGAGAACCAAACCGGATCTCTACCAACACAAGGCCGGGTTACCCCTAACTGAGTAACAACTGACCGAATATGCCATCCCCCGGTCCTTTGGGACCTTTAACCGAGCGCTCGTAATTAATTCACACAATCATAAAGTGTTTTCAACATGAGTAAGTATCTGGGCTCCATACCATGATACCACCCTTTTCCAGAAGGAAATGCACATACCCTAAAGGGCGCTACCCCTCATAACCTTGCCGCATCTTTCCTGTTTTGACCATTCCGGGGTGTGAGGCTCGACGAAGTCACGTCCACAAAGCCACGCTTTATACAAAAGTCGTGCTTGGGTCAACAAATGATCATAGAAATGATCACCAAGATAGACGATCAAATAAATGATCCTATCACAAATAATCAACACAATGATTATTTCACAGCAACACTCAGCATGTCACATTACCAAATTGGGAATATATCGTTGATAACCATCAACTATATAATCTCTGAGCTCGTACGTCTCAGAGAAGGGTGTTAAGCTAAGAGAATAAATTCTCCGCCACCAACAGAAATATATTTGAAAGAAATCGGCTTTATATCTCAATTTGTAATGTCAGACATACTATCCATACAAGTCTGTTCTGGGTTCGAACAGAACCGAAGGTACTTCCAAAGAAGTCCTTGCAATCCGGATATTCACAATCCCGATCGGATTTCCCATCACTTAGGGAGTTTCTATACCGGCGCGACTCGGTGCAGAAACAATCGATAGGTCATCCTATCGCTTTCGCAAATACCCGGTCTTCAACACCGGTCTTCAAATGCTATCCACAACGTCGAATCACATATTCGAAATGGGTTATACGACACAAAGGTCCTTTCCCGGCTAAACCGAATAGTGAGCAAAAACATTTAAAACATATGGATATGGGATTTCAATTAAGTCACAACTTAATAATTCAAAACTTTCTTTTCAAATGGTTTAAACCGATTACCATTTCAAATCTCTTAAACAAAAAGATTCATTTTCACAACCTTTAACGGTTTAAACAATTTTCACATTTTAATCTTTTAAACAAAAGATTCATTCACAGATTTTCCAAATCAATTTTCATTTCAATTTGATTAACTCGTTAAATCTTTAAATCAAAGATTTAACTTATAGCCTTCAAAACAATTTCATTTCACTTTGATTTAAACAAATCTTCAATTTAAATCTGTTAAAAATAAACAGATTTAATTCATAGCTTTCAAAAAGAATTCATTCATAACTTAGGAAAATCATTTCTCTATTCAATCTTGAAATTCCCCTAATTAACTGGAATCTCAGTTCTTATCTAAAAGTGTTTATCATTTGAAAATAACAGTTTTCATTTTGGAAATCTGATTCATTTATACGAGTTGAAATCCTTGGGTTAAATTCAAATTCCCAAAACCATACCTTTAAAATGGTTTAAATTCATACAAACATGTTTATAATATCTTTAACCATAATTTCCAATCATCGAATTCAATTCCAAATATTGAATTCAAATTCAAATTGAATTATTTAAATTGGAGATTTTACCGAGTTATTCAAAATAGCTTTTATCTGTGAAAACCTTTTTCAAAAGCTTTACCGTTTAACCCAAATCCATTTTCAAAATCAATTTGAAATTAAAACTTTAATTTCAAAAACATTACATTTAAATTATCTGTGACTTAACCGATTTCCTCGTGAAATCCACATTTGTGTGTGTATGGTGTAGTCCAGGGGTTATACACAGTAGTGCAACATCATACAATTATTACAGATCAAACACAGAAATATAGTTGATAAGCGATATAACTATAAAGCTTATCGCCCATTCACAGATTCACAGATAATATATAGATGTATCATCAATAAATGAATAAATTATATACAGCTCAATCCACGGAATAAAATATCACAGATCAGATAGGACAATCAATTCAAGGCATTTCATACAATATAATCATTCATAAGTAAGGTCAACCATTCAAAAATCATTGGAAAGTAGGATTAATTAATCGTTTAATCCTGATTAATTCAATTTATTTCCAATTAAATTAATTACTTATGAATTAATTATCTAATCTTGATTTATTAATTACAAATCAATTGATATAGATTAATTTATCAATCACCTTTATAAATTCTTCTTAATTAATAAATTAATTAGATTAATCTTTTAAACCAATTACATAATTAATTAACCAATTAATTAATTGTTTTAAGTAACTAGACCTTAATTAATAAGGTTAAACTTACAATTACTAATTTAATTGATACAAAACATTAATTATCCATTCCTATTATCTTAATAATTAATGTATTACGAATCATTCAATCTTTATTAATTTAAGGTGAACTCATTCTTAGTAGTGATTTAAATATCATTTACAAATATGTTGAAAACCTTTTTATTTCAACTTGCCTTTCTAAATTTCATTTTAAACTCAAGATTTAAAATGAACCCTCGTTTATCTTTAGTAAAGTTTAAAACTAATTTAAAAATCCTTTAAATTACTTGTTGAAGTAATATTTTATTATAAAGAAATTTTAAAAGAGTTTAAATCAAATTTATTTATTAAATTCACATATTAAAGGAACTTTAACATTTAAACTTATTTATACCTTCAAATTTATAAAACTAAATTTAATTCCAAATTTAAATTAAATTATTCAAATTTCAAAACTAACTCAATTTCATTATTGAACTTTATTTAATAACTTGGTTTAACTTGTAAAAAAAAAAACTGTTAAAACTTGCTACAGGTTTTAAAACCTGAACAATTCTACCATAGCTCCTCCCCTCGTCTACTTCGAGCAAACGCGAGTTCCCCCCGAGACCTTCCTCGTGTAAAATCTCAAAACCCCCGAGTTCTTCCCCTCTACTCTTTCTTCTTCTTCTACTAATCCTCTTCTTCTTCTTTTCAATTTTATAAAATTTAAAAACTGCAGTGATAAAAACACTCATGCGCATCGGGTTCGACACGATTCGTTTCCCAAAAATACTCGAGCAACATCACGCGACAGCGACGATAACATCCCAGGCCATCCAAACACCACTGTGCTGTGCACATGCACGGCCAAACGCGAGGGCTCCGATCATCGCCATGATCTTCGTCAAGTCGACGATCTTCCACGTAACTCATCACGATCATCAGATCGTGTTCAAAGTATCGAAATCAAATTCGAGGCCATCATTCCAAAACCTGGAACAACGTAAAAACTGGGAACACCCTCACCTGTCAACACTTCGTTCTCCTCATCACGACCACCGGAGACTCTGCAACTTCGACCAACCCTTCTTCAACGACCAAGCTACCCTCACCCAAGACCCTATTTCACTCGATCAACCAGAGAAACCGTGGTGATCGAATTATCAAACCTGGTCAAAACTAGGGTTACAAACCAAAAATCGAATATCGCTACTGCCACAATGATCTAATCAGCTTCCTACCAATTTTCCCTAAGTCTCTGATCATCGTACTATCATCACTGAAGAATACAACATCCCAAACCACTGAGATCACCAGAGATTACCCAATTCCCCATTTTTGTTCAACCCAGAGCTGCACGCTTATTTCAAAACTAAAAATTATAATTTTAGTTTTAAAAATCATGTTTAAGTAAATAGATTCAATTTATATGCCTGGTTTCTTAAATTAAAAAATTTGTTTTTAAACTTATTTAAAGTTGTATTCATCTTTATTGATTGCCAGAGACAATTACATGTTATTTCAACTTTAATAAATTTTTAACACCTAGCTTAAAAACAAACAAACAACATTTGGTTACATCCTAAGTTCAAGTAGTTACTAGATCAAGTGATGAAGGTTTGTTTGCTCATCTGTCTAAAAAAAACAACAGGAACTGAGTTTCAAAAGTTACAGGCATACACAGATTTTCACAATCACATATATACACATTTTCTAGATCTACATAAGCAACTAATTCGGGGACCTAAGATTTTTTTTATTTATTAAAAGTTACTCACTTGATTTCCAGGAAATGAACAGAGACTTAAATTTGAACAGGCTCTTGAATTTGAAATCTGAAATACTTTGCTTTTAAGTTGATCTGTAGCTTCAAGATTTGGACCTGAAGTTCCAAGCTTGATGTTGAGAAACAGATCTTACTTTCTGAGATGATTCTTGGTATGGATATATAGACAGAGGTGTACAGGTGATGTATATTGTTGTTTGTACAACCAGAGTAAGGCTGAAAATGCTTGCATTAATTGCTTTAGTCCTTCTGTTTCATATTATATTTTATTTTCTTTTCTAGCCTACTCTTGAATATTATTGTTGTCTTGTTTATTATTTGTTTCTCGGCCTATATGCCTATTCATATTTGCTTGTATAATCACATATTGGTCTGGTTCCTTGTTTATTTTGTATGTACTTACTTTATTTATATTTGTTTTATAAGCTTGTACAGTTTGTTTATGTTTTACAAACTCTATAGGCTGCATATGATAATGTTAGGGTGGCTGCAACTTTGTCTTGACAAAATGCTTTGTACTTATATTTTTATTTGTTACTTTGTTTTAAATTATGTATGTAGTTAGTTTGTGCGTATTCTGCTTTGTTTATGTTCTTGCCTACTTTTCTTTAGCTCGGCTGATATGTCTTTGTTTGTTATTGCTTGCCTTACTTACCTGGCATTTTGTTTAAGCTTTTTGAGATGAGATTTACTTTAGATTTCCTTAGCTTTGCATCTCAAAATTTTACAGGCAACTTATAACATTTATTTGCCTAGCATACTTTATTTTGTTTACTGAAATGAAGCTATCATCTCTGCTGATATGTTGTATATACTTAGAGATGCTTTATTTGTACTTTCTTTACAAGCTTTTGCTTTGGTTTTGTTTTAAGTGTACATATTTAGGTTATTCTATTATGTATGTACAATTTATATATGTGTTTGTTTGAGTTGAGATGAAAGCTTTAATTGTTTATGTACTTTATGTTTTATTCTTATCTCTTTTACTTATTCTTTTTACTTCTATTTTTAGTTTAAATATTTATCATAAATTTTACTCTAAAAATTATTGTTTTACATTTCTCTATATACACATATATTTTATATAACTCAAATTATCATCACTTATATATTTTTAAATCAATTTATTTATTTATTTTTATACTTGTGTCCAAAGTATATTATTTATTTTTCAAAATCATTTATTTAAGAATTTATTTAAAATCCAATATATACATATATATTCACATATATACAAATTTTCAAATCCATATGACTCTACATATTTTCTATTTGAATCAAGGAAACTCGCTTCCATTTATAATTAATTCAACAAATTTTTATTCAAAAATTCATTTAATTATTAATTTAAATTTAAAAATTATATAAATTATCAATTAAATTTATATAAAATTCGGGGTCGTTCCAAACTTCCCCCCTTAAAAAGAATTTCGTCCTCGAAATTCGCAGGCACGAAAACAACAAAGATAGATGAAAGATAGAGAAATATCTTTTCAGATCGAACTGGATATCAGTTCTGCATTTGGCTCACCAAATCAGAATATCAACAATAGATACAAGAAATTATAATAGAATTTCAAATTTAGTTTTAAACGAAATCGTTTTATCGATACTATTCAAATTTATCCTTCATATTCCATTAATCAATTTAACTCAATTTAAAATTTCCAGTTTATTTAAATTTCCTATTTATTTAAATTTTTAATTTCAAATTCCAAATTCAGTAGAGTTTAAATCGAAAAACTAATAAGAAACCGATAAAGATACGAAATAAGAATTCTTTACAATGATTCGTAGGGCCATCATCGCATAGAAACTTCTTCATGTAACTGCCACGAAGCAATCAAAAGAAATTTGAAAACGAATCAAAGGAGATTGATAGAGAAAGTTATTTCCACTGTTGTTACAGAGTTTTGACTAATTATAGTCGCATTTTCCTGTCCCCTATCTCGTTCTCTTCTTGCACTCATACTCACTATCAGTGAATAGTAAGAGAATTTACTGAGGCATTCAAACGGATATCTTAGGGATTACTCATTCTAGGATTTACTTCATCCTATCTCTAATGAGCTACTTAATGTGTTACACTCCTGAGCTAAAGTTCAACCTTAGCTCTGATACCAAATGTGACGACGACGGATTTTACCCGCTCGAAAATCGACATCCATACTTCAAATCGTATTCGAATGTCATAGATTCGACCGTTCAAATCCGATTCGCCGGAGCTTATAACAACATTAAGTAAACAACACAGCGGAATAAAAGAATAATACATTGATATACAGCTTTGATACAATATCTGATACAACAGATGATCCAATAGATATCAATATACATCAGAGATATGATACAATAAATAGCAGCGGAAAAGAAAATAGATGACAACATCTAGCAGCGGAACAATATAACTCTAAGATAGTCTTCAAAAGAGAACTCCGAGAACTGCAACTCCATTTCCAAGAATCAATCCAGCAATAGCTCGAACTCCCAATAACGATGCACAAAGATAAGCAAGTATCGTCCATATCCAAAGATTGAACTAGATCCAGATAATCTACTAAACCTGACTATCTGAAAAACCCAACTCTAGACTGCTCGTGTAGGAAAATTTTGAGCACCCAGAGTTTAGGAAAGAAACAATAAACTCCGGATCAGTCGTGGCACTGGTGTGAGCAAACAAAAACAGTTTATTTAGCTTTAAAATCAAAATAGAGGAATATTTTAAAGTCAATTCGCAATGCTTTTAAAAATGAGACTACCATAAGACCTCCCGCCACACACACAATGCAAACGCAGACTTGGAGGAGATTTCTTCTTATGTTAGTCAAAGATGCTTGATACGCATTAAAAAGAAATCAATTTTGATATTATTATTAGTGCATAGTGTAGAAGATATTTCGAAAGTAGAATATAAATCTTAGCCAGCATAGGTACCATTATATTATGCCTACTATAGCTACCATATTAGATGGCAGGTTCTACAACTAAAACCGTACAAGTCTCGTATTGTTTCTTTGGATTTCCAACGAATGGTCAGGCAAAAGGAACTTCCCATTGCCACATGAGAACGCCTCTGGAAGGACGTCCCCGAGAACCAAACCAGATCTCTGCCAACACAAGGCCGGGTTACCCCTAACAGAGTAACAACTGACCGAATATGACATCCCCCGGTCCTTTGGGACCTTTAACCGAGCGCTCGTAATCAATTCACACAAGCATAAAGTGTTTTCAACATGAGTAAGTATCTGGGCTCCATACCATGATACCAACCTTTTCCAGAAGGAAATGCACATACCCTAAAGGGCGCTACCCCTCATAACCTTGCCGCATCTTTCCTGTTTTGACCATTCCGGGGTGTGAGGCTCGACGAAGTCACGTCCACAAAGCCACGCTTTATACAAAAGTCGTGCTTAGGTCAACAAATGATCATAGAAATGATCACCAAGATAGACGATCAAATAAATGATCCTATCACAAATAATCAACACAATGATTATTTCACAGCAACACTCAGCATGTCACATTACCAAATTGGGAATATATCGTTGATAACCATCAACTATATAACCTCTGAGCTCGTACGTCTCAGAGAAGGGTGTTAAGCTAAGAGAATAAATTCTCCGCCACCAACAGAAATATATTTGAAAGAAATCGGCTTTATATCTCAATTTGTAATGTCAGACATACTATCCATACAAGTCTGTTCTGGGTTCGAACAGAACCGAAGGTACTTCCAAAGAAGTCCTTGCAATCCGGATATTCACAATCCCGATCGGATTTCCCATCACTTAGGGAGTTTCTATAACGGCGCGACTCGGTGCAGAAACAATCGATAGGTCATCCTATCGCTTTCGCAAATACCCGGTCTTCAACACCGGTCTTCAAATGCTATCCACAACGTCGAATCACATATTCGAAATGGGTTATACGACACAAAGGTCCTTTCCCGGCTAAACCAAATAGTGAGCAAAAACATTTAAAACATATGGATATGGGATTTCAATTAAGTCACAACTTAATAATTCAAAACTTTCTTTTCAAATGGTTTAAACCGATTACCATTTCAAATCTCTTAAACAAAAAGATTCATTTTCA
The DNA here is from genome assembly GCA_030765085.1 of Allium cepa. Lineage (NCBI taxonomy): Eukaryota > Viridiplantae > Streptophyta > Magnoliopsida > Asparagales > Amaryllidaceae > Allium > Allium cepa. The sequence continues at coordinate 625,159,447 of CM060942.1, forward strand.
CAACCTTTAATGGTTTAAACAATTTTCACATTTTAATCTTTTAAACAAAAGATTCATTCACAGATTTTCCAAATCAATTTTCATTTCAATTTGATTAACTCGTTAAATCTTTAAATCAAAGATTTAACTTATAGCCTTCAAAACAATTTCATTTCACTTTGATTTAAACAAATCATCAATTTAAATCTGTTAAAAATAAACAGATTTAATTCATAGCTTTCAAAAAGAATTCATTCATAACTTAGGAAAATCATTTCTCTATTCAATCTTGAAATTCCCCTAATTAACTGGAATCTCGGTTCTTATCTAAAAGTGTTTATCATTTGAAAACAACAGTTTTCATTTTGGAAATCTGATTCATTTATACGAGTTGAAATCCTTGGGTTAAATTCAAATTCCCAAAACCATACCTTTAAAATGGTTTAAATTCATACAAACATGTTTATAATATCTTTAACCATAATTTCCAATCATCGAATTCAATTCCAAATATTAAATTCAAATTCAAATTGAATTATTTAAATTGGAGATTTTACCGAGTTATTCAAAATAGCTTTTATCTGTGAAAACCTTTTTCAAAAGCTTTACCGTTTAACCCAAATCCATTTTCAAAATCAATTTGAAATTAAAACTTTAATTTCAAAAACATTACATTTAAATTATCTGTGACTTAACCGATTTCCTCGTGAAATCCACATTTGTGTGTGTATGGTGTAGTCCAGGGGTTATACACAGTAGTGCAACATCATACAATTATTACAGATCAAACACAGAAATATAGTTGATAAGCGATATAACTATAAAGCTTATCGCCCATTCACAGATTCACAGATAATATATAGATGTATCATCAATAAATGAATAAATTATATACAGCTCAATCCACGGAATAAAATATCACAGATCAGATAGGACAATCAATTCAAGGCATTTCATACAATATAATCATTCATAAGTAAGATCAACCATTCAAAAATCATTGGAAAGTAGGGTTAATTAATCGTTTAATCCTGATTAATTCAATTTATTTCCAATTAAATTAATTACTTATGAATTAATTATCTAATCTTGATTTATTAATTACAAATCAATTGATATAGATTAATTTATCAATCACCTTTATAAATTCTTCTTAATTAATAAATTAATTAGATTAATCTTTTAAACCAATTACATAATTAATTAACCAATTAATTAATTGTTTTAAGAAACTAGACCTTAATTAATAAGGTTAAACTTACAATTACTAATTTAATTGATACAAAACATTAATTATCCATTCCTATTATCTTAATAATTAATGTATTACGAATCATTCAATCTTTATTAATTTAAGGTGAACTCATTCTTAGTAGTGATTTAAATATCATTTACAAATATGTTGAAAACCTTTTTATTTCAACTTGCCTTTCTAAATTTCATTTTAAACTCAAGATTTAAAATGAACCCTCGTTTATCTTTAGTAAAGTTTAAAACTAATTTAAAAATCCTTTAAATTACTTGTTGAAGTAATATTTTATTATAAAGAAATTTTAAAAGAGTTTAAATCAAATTTATTTATTAAATTCACATATTAAAGGAACTTTAACATTTAAACTTATTTATACCTTCAAATTTATAAAACTAAATTTAATTCCAAATTTAAATTAAATTATTCAAATTTCAAAACTAACTCAATTTCATTATTGAACTTTATTTAATAACTTGGTTTAACTTGTAAAAAAAAACTGTTAAAACTTGCTACAGGTTTTAAAACTTGAACAATTCTACCATAGCTCCTCCCCTCGTCTACTTCGAGCAAACGCGAGTTTCCCCCCGAGACATTCCTCGTGTAAAATCTCAAAACCCCCGAGTTCTTCCCCTCTACTCTTTCTTCTTCTTCTACTAATCCTCTTCTTCTTCTTTTCAATTTTATAAAATTTAAGAACTGCAGTGATAAAAACACTCATGCGCATCGGGTTCGACTCGATTCGTTTCCCAAAAATACTCGAGCAACATCACGCGACAGCCACGATAACATCCCAGGCCATCCAAACACCACTGTGCTGTGCACATGCACGGCCAAACGCGAGGGCTCCGATCATCGCCATGATCTTCGTCAAGTCGACTATCTTCCACGTAACTCATCACGATCATCAGATCGTGTTCAAAGTATCGAAATCAAATTCGAGGCCATCATTCCAAAACCTGGAACAACGTAAAAACTGGGAACACCCTCACCTGTCAACGCTTCGTTCTCCTCATCACGACCACCGGAGACTCTACAACTTCGACCAACCCTTCATCAACGACCAAGCTACCCTCACCCAAGACCCTATTTCACTCGATCAACCAGAGAAACGAATTATCAAACCTAGTCAAAACTAGGGTTACAAACCAAAAATCGAATATCGCTACTGCCACAATGATCTAATCAGCTTCCTACCAATTTTCCCTAAGTCTCTGATCATCGTACTATCATCACTGAAGAATACAACATCCCAAACCACCGAGATCACCAGAGATTACCCAATTCCCCATTTTTGTTCAACCCAGAGCTGCACGCTTATTTCAAAACTAAAAATTATAAGTTTAGTTTTAAAAATCATGTTTAAGCAAATAGGTTCAATTTATATGCCTGGTTTCTTAAATTAAGAAATTTGTTTTTAAACTTATTTAAAGTTGTATTCATCTTTCTTGATTGCCAGAGACAATTACATGTTGTTTCAACTTTAATAAATTTTTGACACCTAGCTTAAAAACAAACAAACAACATTTGTTTACATCCTAAGTTCAAGTAGTTACTAGATCAAGTGATGAAGGTTTGTTTGCTCATATGTCTAAAAAAAAACAACAGGAACAGAGTTTCAAAAGTTACAGGCATACACAGATTTTCACAATCACATATATACACATTTTCTAGATCTACATAAGCAACTAATTCAGGGACCTAAGATTTTTTTTATTTATTAAAAGTTACTCACTTGATTTCCAGGAAATGAACAGAGACTTAAATTTGAACAGGCTCTTGAATTTGAAATCTGAAATACTTTGCTTTTAAGTTGATCTGTAGCTTCAAGATTTGGACTTGAACTTCAAGGCTTGATGTTGAGAAACAGATCTTACTTTCTGAGATGATTCTTGGTATGGATATATAGACAGAGGTGTACAGGTGATGTATATTGTTGTTTGTACAACCAGAGTAAGGCTGAAAATGCTTGCATTAATTGCTTTAGTCCTTCTGTTTCATATTATATTTTATTTTCTTTTCTAGCCTACTCTTGAATATTATTGTTGTCTTGTTTATTATTTGTTTCTCGGCCTATATGCCTATTCATATTTGCTTGTATAATCACATATTGGTCTGGTTCCTTGTTTATTTTGTATGTACTTACTTTATTTATATTTGTTTTATAAGCTTGTACAGTTTGTTTATGTTTTACAAACTCTATAGGCTGCATATGATAATGTTAGGGTGGCTGCAGCTTTGTCTTGACAAAATGCTTTGTACTTATATTTTTATTTGTTACTTTGTTTTAAATTATGTATGTAGTTAGTTTGTGGGTATTTTGCTTTGTTTATGTTCTTGCCTACTTTTCTTTAGCTCGGCTGATATGTCTTTGTTTGTTATTGCTTGCCTTACTTACCTGGCATTTTGTTTAAGCTTTTTGAGATGAGATTTACTTTAGATTTCCTTAGCTTTGCATCTCAAAATTTTACAGGGAACTTATAATATTTATTTGCCTAGCATACTTTATTTTGTTTACTGAAATGAAGCTATCATCTCTGCTGATATGTTGTATATACTTAGAGATGCTTTATTTGTACTTTCTTTACAAGCTTTTGCTTTGGTTTTGTTTTAAGTGTACATATTTAGGTTATTCTATTATGTATGTACAGTTTATATATGTGTTTGTTTGAGTTGAGATGAAAGCTTTAATTGTTTATGTACTTTATGTTTTATTCTTATCTCTTTTACTTATTCTTTTTACTTCTATTTTTAGTTTAAATATTTATCATAAATTGTACTTTAAAAATTATTGTTTTACATTTCTCTATATACACATATATTTTATATAACTCAAATTATCATCATTTATATATTTTTAAATCAATTTATTTATTTATTTATTTTTATACTTGTGTCCAAAGTATATTATTTATTTTTCAAAATCATTTATTTAAGAATTTATTTAAAATCCAATATATACATATATATTCACATATATACAAATTTTCAAATCCATATGACTCTACATATTTTCTATTTGAATCGAGGAAACTCGCTTCCATTTATAATTAATTCAACAAATTTTTATTCAAAAATTCATTTAATTATTAATTTAAATTTAAAAATTATATAAATTATCAATTTAGATTTATATAAAATTCGGGGTCGTTACATATGAGTATGAGTTCATAAAGTTTGATAGACATGGATCGGTGTTCTTGAATACAAATGATCCTATAACATCTTGAATAGCACTTTGATCTTGTTTGAGTGAGGGAGATCAAAGAGATCAGAGAGTACTCAATAGAGAACCAAATTAGTGGAGTTTGAATTTGATTTTGACTGAATTTGGGTAGAATTTCTTTTAGAAAACAAGAGAGTGCAAAAGGAAAGAAAATATAAGAAAGTAGTTAAAGAAAATTCGTAGCTTTAACCCTATTTATAGAGAAACTACATTCATGTCCATTAGCAAAGAGACACGACGGAATGCCACTTCAATTCAAATTTGAATTGTAAAATCTACGGTCATTTCGACATATCCCTTTACATTTTGAAAACTTGCTTTTTAAAAAATGGTTTGAAAATATTATACATTGTAAATAATTTTATACTTTTCAAACATATTTATACATTTTTTAATCATATCAAAATTTAATAAAACAGTATTAAATTATTTTGAATTTTTTAATATATAAAGCATTTAATATGAATAAAATAATGTATATGAAATATGAGTTAATATATTTAAAATCAAAGCTATAATTATTATATTATACTTGTAAATATTTAGAAATCATAAAATCAAAACTATAACAAAATATAATAGATTAAAAGTATATTTAAAATATAAGCCAATTAAAAACTTAATTTTTCAACATATATTAAGCTTGTAAAAAATTAATTTGAAGATTATTTTAAAAAATCATTCTAAAAACAAGAATTCTTTTTAAAATCATTTTCGAAATTTAGAATATTTAAAAACTATTTAAAAAGAAGAGAAAGATCAAAGAGGTGCTTATCAAGGTTTTAACAAAAATTCTACGACTCTATAACTTATCTGAGAAATCCTGAGTTCTTCAATGCTCATGAATCTTCAATCTCTAACTCATGAATCTTTATATCAGCCTTTTGAATCTTCATTGATACTACACAATCTTCTTATTTAATACCTGCTTAATATCCTACACTATATACTATATATATCTTGATAAAAGCATTAGTATCTATATTTTTTATAATGTCATATGATTGTTGTCATCAAAATCAATGCCTAAGGTACCAACAGTATGTTGTTTACTGGTAGTTTGGAAATAACTATATGACTTTTAATGGTTCTTTCTTATGGACATATGCTTACTCTGCATTTGGACTGAATATCAAATTATTTGATATTTCTATCAAAACACTTGTTCAACTTTGATGCTTGACGAGTGATACTTTCGCACTTGGATCATATTCGAAAAACTCACAAACTTAATATCATTCCCTCTGACTTTGAGACATTATTATTGTTATTGCAAACGGTCTAATTTAAATCATTATTTTGAATTTCCATTTAAACACATATGTACCATAAAAAAAGTTGCATATAGAGATAATTTTGTGAGTGAATCCAAATTAACTTTAGCACGTTAAATGATGAATCTTTTTCGTTAATTTCAATAATTGAAATTTATGATGCTATTCTTATTAGCTTTTCTCACTATATTTCTACTACATTGGTCTTTCTCTTAAAGATACATTTATAGCCAATTGATTATATTCCAACGGGTACCACTATAAAAATCATATTTTGATGACGTACTCTGAATCCTTTTGGAATTGTACATCGTACCATATTGCAAAGTCAGTACACTTGATGGTTTAATTGACAGCCGAGGATTATTAATTCTCGACACTTATAAGAAACTCATAGTTTCTCTTTAATATACAAGAATACTTCATAGGCATTCTAATGCACTGTGTTCATTTAGGTTTGGTTAATTTTATTTTATCCCTCGTAATTAGTTTTACCCTTCGATCGTATCCAAATCTGGTTTAGTACCAATTATTTCTAAAAGAAATTCCTTTGCTATGATATCGTTATATCTTGAAACAACGGTTGTTTTTCGATGCAATGGAACAAGTATTCACAAACATTTCGTGAATTACCTTTTATATAAAACTGATTTGGTTTTTATTTACAAAGCTTACATGCAAAACATAAATAAGTCATCCAATGACAATCATTCCTAAACTTATTTTGGGGTGATTCATACAAGATCTCTCGTGTACAATTATTATGTATAGTCTTTCAGCTCATACAATGTTCCAACTCCTTGGCCCAGGATATGTTGGGGTTTAATATGAACTCTTATCTTGTATGATTTTGTAAACTATTCTTTGGATGAAATTAATTTTAACATTGTGTACTACTCTTAAGTACACTACTTTATAGAAAGAAGTTAGCTCAACATTAATCACACCTAGTTTAAAAAGGTTCGATTACTCCTTAGTGATACGTCATTATGTATCATAGGGAGGAGTGACATTTGAGATTGAATCTTTATTCATTTTTAGGTACATTTGGAACTCTTTCCAATATACTCATCTATTCGATAAAATTGAATCATTTTATTTTCTTTTGCATGTTATTTTACTTACCTCCATTTTATATTCTATGAGCTTATTATAGACAAGCTATATATGTATTAAATACATCTGTTCATATTTGTGATAATTCATTGGTGAAATCAATGAAGTATATGGAAACATTTTGCTATTATTATACTTTCGATATCATTCATTTATATGTATCAATTCGAAGAGTTCGTCAACTTTTATGTCGCCCATACTCAATACGTGCTTTGACTTTATTGTTTGAGATATAATTCAGTGGTATCATATGATTCATAATCATGTAATCAAATAATTATTTCTCTGAACTACGCGTAGTCCATAATTACAAAATAATTGCAAATAAATGTAAATACTTCTGTAATTTCCAATGCATTACAAATACCACTATTATAGTTTTATTTTATAATGAATATTCATATTGAAATAAAAATATGTCTATTTTTCAATCAACACTGAAAACAATTATTATTTCATAAATAATGTTTGGTATGTTTTAAAAAAATAAATTTTGTAACTTGATACGACCAATAAGTGTTATATGACATACTCCCACTATTTCCGCTGTTGCTATAATAGCATATGAAATATAAAGCTCCATTCAACCACTTAGCACAGGCTATTTATTTCATTTACTGTAAATGGTTTACAATCAAGAGTTTTCAGATCAAATATATTAAATTCAAAGAAATAAACCTCATAGGAAACAATTTTCTATGTGAAAATACATTGGAATAGATATCATATTTTCAGATCAAGAGCTTCCTTTTAAATGGTCGAACCATTCAAAGGAAACCCATTCTATAACATCATAACGAACACTTCACAAGAGTGCATTTGGTCATCCTTGACTTTTAAGCATAATAAGTAAACCAATCAAACTGATATCTTAGCGATTGAGTTCTTAGACCTATTCTGTAACTTTTGGTATAGTGTTACACTTAATATACAAAGATCATGATTGTAATCAAACATATTGAATAAAAATTCTCACCATATGGTTTCCTTACTAATTTCGGATGAACTAATTTCTGTTAGGAACTGGAGATAGTGGTTTTGATGACAATAACCTTTGTAACTTATTTTATTATAACTTATATACTAACACTATTGTCTAGATATATATGAATGTTTTTATGTAGGATATATATAAGGCATGTACTGATTATTGAAGACTGTACAGTATAAAGATCAAGAATGAAGAAATCAAGTTTGAAGACTCATAAGTATCAAGATCAAGGTTTCATGATTAGTGTCTATGTAAGAAATGCGGATTACGGATCTTAAGGCTAGAATTAATATTAGAGGAAGGGGTGAATAGTGTTTTAAGGAATTATTAAATCTTTTTGAGTTTATATTAATTTGAACACAAATGTATGCAATATTCAGACACAGATATGATCACAGAATCAAACACAGATGAAGAAATAAAGTAAAAGCAATAAAGGAAAGAACACACCGGATTTTATACTGGTTCGGAGTTACCCTACATCCAGTCCCGTACACAAGTATGGATTTCCTTCCAAAATCAATTTTTACAATTACATCCTCAATTTCAAGGCCATGAGGTATACATTCCAGATTCACAATCCTCTGGGTAGAGACACTTGATTTCACGGGCAACAAGTTCACCCAATTGATTTCACAGGCTACAATCACACCTTTTCCTATTCAATTAACTAAAAAGAAGCCTATAACACTGAATAGCACTGAGATCTTGTTGAGATAGTGATAGAGAATCAAACCAGAGATGATCTAGTTAGATTTAATGGTGATTTCGGCAGAGTAATGGTAAAAATGTATGTAAAGAAATGTGGAAGAAGAAGAGAAGTGAAATCAGAGAAAATATGTATATAAATTCATTTAAAGCTGCCCCTATTTATAGTAGAACAACAGCCATGTCCATTCATGAAAGGATATGACAAATAGACACTTCCTTTGAAATTCAAATTTTTGAAACAAACCACCACCTTGTCGACAGGGGTCCTTAGGGTTGTCGACAAGCCTATGGTATTTTTGGAGATTTTTTTCTTTGAAAATAACTTTCATCTTGTATTAAAACTATTTTTAAACTTTATAAATATTCTTAACTATAGTTAAAATACATAAATAAGTCAAGTTCTAGTGGTCCAGTGGTTAAGACATAGTGGAGTTGCTACATGTGGTTGTAGTGGCACCGGTTCGAATCCCAGCGGCCACAATAATGAGACATAGTGCACGGCCACTTATAAAACCGGCTAACCGAAGGCCAGGGCAAACATAGTTTCCTTGGCCCCAAAGTTTAACAAACTTTTTCAAAAATTCCTTTCTTCAAAAATGGGGTCCCCCCTCTTCCTTTCTTCTTCCCGCTAATCAGTCCCATCCCCTATCTTCTCTTCAACCCTGTCCTTCTTCACCGATCCTAGTACCTCCTTCTGCTTCTCCCTATCTCCCTGTGTCAGTCCCATCTTCATCTTTCTCCGATAATCCTGTTGTTCATGCAACTTTTGCAGAAGCTACTCCTAAGGTGCCAGAGATCATTCTCTCTTCTTCTCCTCCTTTGCTTCCTCTTTCTTCAACTATTCCACCACGTTCATGGAACTCCCTTTTTAAAGCTAAACCTAGCAATGCAGGAAAATATGTGCCTCGTGAATTTCAACTTGACTTTATTGGAAACTCTATCGTGCCTTCAGATGATGTTGTTCAGGCTGGAAATTCTATGTGGAAAGATTATCTTGTTGGTTTTTTTCTTGATAACCCTCTCCCATATGCTACTGTACTATACTATCTCAAAAAAGTGTGGAAACTTAATGGATCAACTTCTGTCAAATCTGATTGTTTTTTGTTTTTGTTCAAGTTTACTAATGAAGAGGATAGGTCAAGAATTTCTGAATCTGATCCTGTTGTTATGAGGAACAAGCTATTTATAGTGAAGCCATGGGATGAGAACATTGGCAACAGTTGTAGTAGTATAAAATCTGTTCCAGTATGGATAAAACTATATAATATCCCTCTTTATGCTTGGTCTCCTTTGGGTATTAACTGGTTAGCATCAAGAGTTGGGAAGCTTCTGTGTTTGGATACATCAACTGAAAAATTTGAACGTATTTCTTTTGCGAAATGTTTAGTTGAAGTTACTCCAAATCAAGAATTGCCTGACAATTTTTCAGTTAGACTGTTAGATGGTACTGAGCAAATAGTTAAGGTTGAATACTTATGGAAACCTGAGATATGTACTATGTGTAAAGAGTTTGGACATACAGTGAGCAAATGCAAGAAAGTAGAATGCGAAGGTGATGCAGAGCAATGTGTAGCTAAAGAGCAGCAGATAACTGGTGATGTAGGAAGGAACAAGATGAAGAGGGGGCAAAACATGGATAATCAAGGCAAGGTGAAACAGATTTGGCAAAAAGTTGTTAAGAATAAAGGAAAAAAAGTGATTAATTGTGAAGAGCTAGAAGAAATTGCCCTGAAGAAGTTAGGTGCTAATGGAAAAACACTACATGATGGTACTGAGCAAAACATAAAGCAAAATGATAAAGAGAGTGAACCACTCAGTGATGAGCAAGTTTGTACTGTTAGCACCTAAAATAAGTACAACTTGCTACAAAATGCAGACAATGAATGCTTTATATTGGAAATGTTTGATGAGGAGGAAGGAGAGATTACAGCTGAGGACAAATGTAGTGAGGAACACAATGTGACAACCAAGAATATTGATATAATTGATGATCACAATGAAGCAAATATACAAGTTTTGTCAACAAAGCCTTGTGTGCAGAAAGGTGTTAATAACTTTACTGCTCCAAGTATGAGTAACAAGGAGATTGGAAAAGATACATCTGAAGTAAATGCACAAACCAAAACTCAAGCTTCTGATTTTGAACTAAGTTGGTGTAAAACTTTTGAAACACAAATAACTCAATTAATAACCAATATGCATGATGCTTCTGTCCAAATCCAACCAGCTGCTCCTCCCCATTACAACTTCTCAATACAGCTTCCAGGATGGCCTTCAACCAAATCTATCGTCAAATCTCAATCAGCCTTTCATCATGTCCCATCCTCCTCCCATGCTAAATCTCAACCATCCTCCCCCCCCCTCCCTGCCTAGAAGGAAAATATAAACAAGGTCTCTGTCAGCTCAGAGAAGGAATAACTCCTCCTAAAATCAATAATTTTTAATGATTAAAAATATTGCATCTTGGAACATTAGAGGAGCCCATAATAATTTGAAACTTGATCAAGTCAAAAGCTACATCTCAGAGCATGATATTTGTATTTTTAGTTTCTAGAAACTAAGCTTAATCTTACCTTATCCCAAAAAGCAGCTACCTACATTAATACAAAATGGTCTTTTCATCATAATCTTGACACTGCAGCATATGGAAGAATTCTTGTCATTTATGACCCTGCTGTTATATCTCTTTCTCCTATTCTGTCATCTAGGCAGTATATACACTTTCATGTTCTTGTCTGCCATAATCAATCATCCTTCTATTTAACATTTGTATATGCTGATAATTCTGTCATCTCTAGAAATGCTTTCTTCAATTCTTTGCCACCTTTAAGACAATCAACTCACCCCTGGTTTGTCTTAGGTGATTTCAACTCCTGTTTTGGCTATGATGACAAATATGGTGGTTCTCCACTACTTCCCAGAGATATTGATTCACTCAATCTTGCTGTTCATGATTCTGATTTGATATTGGTTAACAAGTCTGGGGCTAAATATTCTTGGAATAATAGAAGTAGAAGTGGTGTTCGAACATTCACAACAATTGACCATGCCTTTAGCAACGTTCAATCTTTCAATCAATGGCCTTCTATCTCACTCTTCCTTCCTCAGCCAATAATGTCAGATCACTCCCCTCTTATTTTATCCTTTGGGAACCATTTTAGAAAGGAAAAAAGAAGTTTTAAATTTTTTAATGCATGGGCTAAGCATGAACAATTTCTGAGCATTGTCACTCATGTTAACTCTGAATTTTATTGTTATGGTAACCTTATGTATAAGTTTTGCAGGAAATTAAAAAGTATCAAGCTTGCTATCAAACTGTGGGTTACTTCTACTTTTGGTACTGGAAGCCTTCTGTCTACAACACTAAAAGAGCAACTGAAGATAAAGCAAGACTATATGATGGAGCATCCACTTGATATACAAGCATCTGCTGAAGAGGGGAAATTATACAGGGAGGTTAACAATGTCTAACTCTAGAAGCTAGCATGAAGAGACAGCAATTGCACAAAAAATGGATTGATGATGGGGATAAAAATACTAAGTTTTATCATGATTCACTTAAGGTTAAGCATGCACGAGAAAATATTTTTAGTGTTACTGATGAACATGGTTCTCTTTTTACCACTGCAGATTCAGCTGAACATGCATTTATACAATATTACACCAATTTGTTTGGCAACACTAATGGCTTCATTCCTGATTTGGACCTGATTTCTACTCTTGCTCTACCTTGCATTTCTACACTGGAAGCTTCCACACTTACTATGCCTGTAACTGATGAAGAAATCAAGGCCACACTATTTTCTATGAACAAGCAATCTTCTGGAGGTCCTGATGGTTTAAATGTCATTTTCTTTATCTCAACCTGGAGTGTTTTGGGTGATGTGTTTTGTAAAGCAAAACACAACTTTTTCAATAAATGTAAGTTGCTTGGGGAAGTCAACAACACCAACATTGCTCTTATCCCTAAGGTCACTCCACCAACTAGTGTTACATCTTTCAGACCTATCTCTTGCTGTAATGTAGTCTACAAGTGTATCTCAAAAATTCTAGCAACACGCTTAGTCAGAGTTCTGCCAACTGTTGTATCAAATATCAAGCTGCTTTTATTCCTTCAAGGGACATAATTGATAATGTTCTTCTTGCTCAGGAATTACTTAAGGGTTATGGCAGAAGTAATGTTACTCCTGCAGCAGCACTTAAATTAGATATTTCCAAGGCATATGATAATATTCATTGGGACTCAATTGTCAGGATTATGGCAGTGATGGGATTCCCTAAAATTTTTGTGTCTTGGATATATGTTTGCATATCCACCCCTTCTTACTCTGTTGTTTTAAATGGCAGACCTGTTGGATGCTTCAGAGGTAGTAAAGGAATACGACAAGTAGACCCAGTATCATCTTACATTTTTTTGATCGTTATGGAAGTTGTAACAGTTATACTCAGAAATAGTTACAAACATAATATAATAAAGTATCATCCAAAGTGCTCTCAGCTTCATATAACATCTATAATGTTCGCTGATGATGTTATGTTGTTTACCAAACCAGAGTTACTTTCATTGATTGGTGTATTGGAAGCTTTGCATGTTTTCCATAGTATGACTGGTCTATCCATCAACCAAGGCAAATCTTCTCTTCTATTAATTGGAGTTAGTGAATTGCAGGCTGCCGCTCTTCATCAGCAAACTGGTTTCTCTAGCATGAATAATGATATGAGCTAGCTTGGTCTACCTTTGCTATCAAAAAGAATAACTAAGGCTGATTGCCTACCCCTTTACAATAAAATCACCTCTGTTATGTCTGCATGGGACAATAGGAATTTGACACAGAGTGGAAGGCTAGTTATTATTAAATCTGTTGTATTTTCCTCTATTGTCTACTGGGCTCGTACACTCATCCTTCCTGTTAAACTGTTGCAACTAATTAGGTCTGCCATGATTAGATTTTTTTTGGACAGGTAGTATTCACAATAGGAAGACAATGCCATGTTCTTTTACTAAAATTGAGACACCTACGAGATTGGGGGGTCTAGGAGTTATTGATGTTAGGAAGTGGAATACTGCTGCAATAAGTAAACAATTTGATGACCTCATTAACAAAAAAGGTAGTTTACGGGTTAGCTGGTCATCGAAATACAGTATTAAGAATAAACACTTTTGGACCATGGAAACCCCTCAGAACTGCAGTTGGATTTGGAGAAGTTTTTGAAGCTCAGACATGTTTTCCTCCCTATGATACAATATCCAATTAACTCAAGAATTGATGTTAGCTTTTGGCATGATCCTTGGGTCAGTACTGGTCATATCCTATCAAACATATGTGATCATGCACAGATTTTACAATCTAGAATTCACCAAGATGCTAAAGTTAATGAATTTTTACATTATGGTAAAATCTTGTTACCATTCAACAGCAACCAAGTGATCAGGCAACTGTGGGGTGATATTCAACAAAAAAGCTTCAGTGCACATCAGGATGTCTGTGTTTCTTGGCAAATGAAAAATCACACTGTTAAAACAGTATACAATTTTGTTACTGCTAGTGTTCCTCTTCCCTCTACAAAATGGTACAAGTCATTTGGACATCTGATTCTGTTCCAACAGACAACTTAATGATGTGGAAAGTTATAAATCAGGCATTACTTACAAGAAGTTTAATCAACAGGTATGGCATGACTTGTTCCAAACTGTGTTTGTTCTGTCATCAACATGATGAATCTTCTGAGCATCTATTTTTTGACTGTCCTGCTCGACACTACTTATTGGACAGGATTGGTTGTATCACTGGAGTTAATTTATCTGGATCCTCTTCTAGCATTCTCTGGAATATAATCTTCAAAGCTACAAGGTGGAGAAAGGAACAAGGAAGGGTGTTAGCTGTTGTTTTGAAAATTTGTATGACTGTGATATGGGTAGAGAGGAATGCAATGGTTTTTGATAATGTTAGAAGAACTGATGTTTTGATTTGGAATGAAGTCAAGACTCGAACTCATACTCAACTTAAGTACAGTGCTAGTGTGTACCCTCAAACACTGGTTGATGCTTGGGGTTGAGTTATGTTGTTTTTGTAGTGTTTTCCTTGTTATTTTCCATATCTTTTTGATGTACTCTTTTTTATTGTTTGCAATAAAGCTGGTAGGGGCCCATTTAACCCTGCTGGCTTTGCCCAAAAAAATACATAAATAAGTACAGAGAATATTATTTTGGTATATACAAAATTTTACTATAATTTTATATTTAAATCTAAGTATAAATTTAACAATTAAATATATTAAAAGATAGTTTAAAACTAAGGATAATTTGATTTTGAAGATAAAGATTATTTTGAGGCTAAAAGTATTTTAAAACCAGGATAATTGTTTTTGATCATTTTAAAAGGAAGATTTGAAAACATTTTGAAATCAAGATATAATTTTGTAAAACATTTGAATAAAAGTTAGTGGATACAAAACAATGTTCCACTTGATTTTTCGTAGGTTCCATCCTACATAGGGTTCCATCCCGTTAACAGGCTCGAAGTGGATTCCATTTCACGAATAAAATGGATTTTAAGATGCCAGTGCTTTTTTAGGAGTTTTGACAAAATTCCCAACTAAACTACTTATATTGAAATCTTGAACTCTTGATAATCTTGATACTCATGAGTCTTCAATCTTGATATCTTCAGTCTTGAATCTCTATACTGTAAAGTCTTCATTCTTGATACCTGCATGGTTAACTCCTGCATATACATATATATCTAAACTATAATGTTAGTATTTATATTTTATAATTTTATTCTAAGGATGTTGTCGTCAAAACCATCTTCTCAGGGACTAATAATCTCCACCTTTTTTATGATGACAACCTTTGTTTATAAAATATTACTTCTATCCTAATGACTCCCCCTAAAACTAATAACTCCCCCTTAACCTATGCCTAACTATCCTATTTTATACTTCTCCCCCTTTGTCATCAACAAAAACTTACTCCAAACTATATGATATATGATTATAATGATAGTGTTATCATAAAAAATCATCACTTAATTCTAAAACTAAAACTTAGTTTTTAATTACTAACTATCCTAACTAAGAATCCATATATGATAATACTTATAATAGTGATAATGTGAGAAATAAAATATAAGAACACAAATTATTTATTAATTATATGTTGTTATATTTACATTTGCATAGAAGACGAAAGTAAGATCATACAATAATAAGAAAGAGAGAAAAGAAATTAATGCATGTCCTTGAAAACGAGAGATCTATGAATCGAGCAATTTGGGTAGTGGAAACAGAAATTTCCACGTTGATCGACTAGATTTCCATCCTTGTCAAAGCACACTTCGCCAATGCAAACAACTTTTTCATCATCTTCAGCATGCTCTTCTTCCATGAATGCTTCTTATTCTTCTTCCACGCTGTCCTCTTGCACTTGATCTCTGGAAGATTCTTCATCGATCAAGATAGGATTAGCATGATTGTCCATTAGAAACTTTTGCAAATTTCTAAGGATTTTGCCTTGCCGTTCTTGTACTTTGGCCATTCTGAGTTGCACTACTTGAATTTCAGTCATTAGTTGCAGTGCATCCTTCAAGGAATCCTCCATTTTCATCACTCGTGTAGTTCGTTGAAATGGTCCAGTAGAAGGAGAAGGGAATGAAAAGGTTGAATTTTTGCTTGATTTGGAAGAGGAGGCCATTGTTTAATTGTTTTCAGAAGATAGATCAGAGAAAGGACAGAAAGAATGAACAAAATTTCGAAACAAGAAGAATATATAACCACTTATTTGAATTTTAATGGGCAAATTTCAAAAGTAAAAAAATCATTGCATGTCGACAGGGGTAAGGGAGGTTTGTCGACATGGTACTTGATATTTTTGCTATTTGATTTATTATAATTTTTAATTATACTTTGTTATTTATATTCTATATTTCAGTTATTGAACAAATACCTAATTCTCTTCTTAATTTAGTAAATATAGATTCATTTGAGGGTTTTGTTAAGATATCAGCAATTTGGTTCTTAGAATTGATATAATCGAGAGTAATTAGTTCCTTACTTATATTATCTCTGAGAAAATGATGTCTGATATCAATAGTTTAGTACAAGCATGATGAGTAGTGTTTTTGGATAAATTTATTGCACTAGTATTATCACAATAAATTTGCGATTTTGAGATATTTAAACCAAAGTCTTTTAAAGTTTGTTGCATATATATTACTTGAGAACAAGCCAAAGCAGCAGAAATATACTCTGCTTTGGTTGTTGATAAAGAAACTGTGTTTTGCTGTTTATTAAACCAGGAAATCAGAGAATGCCCCAAAAAGTGACAAGTTCCACTTGTACTTTTTTGATCTGATTTACAACTAGCATAATCAGCATCACAGTAAGATATTAATTCAAAAGAATCATTTTTAGGATAAAATAAGCCATAATCAAAGGTGTGTTTAACATATCTTATGATACGTTTTATAGCTTTTAAGTGGGTCTCTTTAGGTTAGGATTGATATCTTGCACAGAGACAAACACTATGCATGATATCAGGTCTACTAGCAGTGATATGGAGTAGTGATTCAATCATTCCTCTATATAATTTTCGATCTACATCTTTCGAGAGATCTTCTTTACTTTGGTACTCATTGGTTGCCATGGGAGTGGGTTTTCCACTTGCAGTAGTCAAACCAAATTTACTAACTAGGTCTTTAGCATATTTTTCTTGACTAATAAAGATACCATTATCTAGGTCTTTAGCAAATTTACTAACTAGGTCTCAAACTCTTTTGTCATTATTTCAGAAAATTCTTTATTCATTCCAAAATTAGTTGATCCAAAATGATATCATCTACGTAAACTTGTACTAGTTGAATTTCATTTTTATTTCTTTTAATAAAAAGAGTATTATCTACTTTACCAATTTCAAAGTTTGGTTGTAATAAGTAAGATCTTAGTCTATCATACCAGGCTCTAGGAGCTTGTTTTAGACCATGTAGAGCTTTCTTATGTTTGTAAACATAGTTCGGTAATTTTTCATTTTCAAAAAGTAGTGGTTGTTCAACATATACTTCCTCTTTTACAAATCTATTTAAAAAGGCACTTTTAACATCCATTTGATATAATTTGAAATTATTATGATTTGCGAAAGCAAGTAGAATCCAAATGGCTTCTAATCTAGCTACGGGAGCAAAGGTTTCATCAAAATCTATTCCTTCTTCTTGACAATAACCTTGAGTGACTAACCGGGCTTTATTTCTAACAACCTCTCCTTGTTCATTCATTTTATTTTTATAAACCCATTTAGTTCCAATTATAGTTTTATTTTTCCGATCTAGGAACAAGTTCCCAAACATCATTTCTAGTGAATTGATTTAGTTCTTCTCGCATAGACAAAATCCATGAATCATAAGTTGATGCTTCTTTTGGATTTTTGGGTTCAATAGTTGATATAAAGGCTACATTGTACATTGCTCATTTTACTTAGTTGATTTCTAGTTGTAACAACAGATTTCATATCTCCTAGTATATTTTCTATAGGATGATCTTTTAAAAGTTTAATCTTTTTATTAGGATGATTAGTTTCATTATTAGTTTCAGTTGACTCTTGATTTTGAGTGATTAAATCCTCTTCCTCATTTGTATCTTCAAAATTTTTGAGACTTTCATCAAATGAAACATGCATTGTTTCTTCGATGGTGTCAGTTCTTATATTATACACTCTATATGTTTTACTTCTATTAGAATATCCGATAAAGATACCTTTGTCGGATTTAGGATCAAATTCATCTAAGTTATCTTTTGTATTTAAAATAAGACATTTACTTCCAAAAAATCTAAAATAAGATACCTTAGGTTTCTTTGAGTGAAGAAGTACATAAGATGTCCTATCAGTTAAAGTTCTAATTAAAATTCTATTTAAAATATAACAAGCGGTAGCAACTGCTTCTGCCCAAAATTACTTTGGCAATTTACTATCTGAAAGCATAGTTCTCACACACTCTTGAATCATCCTATTTTTACGTTCAACTGCTTCGTTTGGTTGTGGAGTTCTTGGAAATGAAAAATTATGAGTTATTCCCTTTTTATTGCAAAATTCTCAAACTTTTCATTTTAAAATTCACCACCGTGATCACTACGGATGGTTATAATTTTTAGAGAAAGTTGATTATGAATCCTTTTTGTAAAGTTTTTAAAACATTCAAAAGTGTCACTTTTATGTTTCAAAAATATTGTCCATGTAAATCTAGAATAATCATCTACAATAACAAAAACATATTTACTATGATTTATTGACAGAATTTGAGATGGACCAAATAAATCAAGATGAAGTAATTCAAGAGGTTTTGAAGTTGAAATCATATCTTTTAATTTAGAGGAACTTTTTCTAAGTTTTCCTAATTGACGTGCATCACATAAACTATCTACTTTAAAATTCATTTTAGGGAGAGCTCTTACTAGATCATGTTTTGACAGTCTAGATAAGAGTTTGAAATTCAAATGCCCAAATATCTTATGCCAAATTCAAGGGTCACTTATATTTGCCAAAAGACATAGATTATCATTTAAAACTTACATACTAAGAATATAAATATTCTTTTTCCTAATTCCCTCAAATATTATGGTTGAATTATTACCTTCAATGCGACACTTATCTTTTTTCAAATTCAATTTTATATCCTTTATTGCAATGTTAACTAATACTTAGCAGATTATGTTTCAGATTCTTAACTAGCAAAACATTAGTAATAATAGGAGTTTCAGAGTTACCGACTTTGCCGATGCCAATCACATATCCTTTTGAGTTGTCTCCAAAGTTAACCAGTCCTCCGTCTTTGTATATTATATCATTCAGCGTATCTGGATTACCAGTCATGTCTCTAGAGCATCCACTATCGAGTATCCATTTATTCTTTTTGATCTGCACAATTTGTCCATTGTGGATTAATTCCTTAGCACACATAAAGCATGTTTCCTGCACATCATTCAATTTTGGTAGACAAGTTGAATTTGAATATTGATTATATGCAGACTCAAGAGACAATGATGATCTGAATATTTTTAAACTAGTATTAACAAGTTTTTTAAACATAGCCATTTTAAAAGCTTTTTCAAAAAACATATTATGAAACTTTGAAAACCTCTCTCTGATACCAAATGTGAGAAATGCGGATTACAGATCTTAAGGCTAGAATTAATATAAGAGGGAGGGGTGAATAGCGTTTTAAGGAATTATTAAATCCTTTTGAGTTTATATTAATTTGAACACAAATGTATGCAATATTCAGACACAGATATGATCATAGAATCAAACACAGATGCAGAAATAAAGTAAAAGCAATAAAGGAAAGAACACACCGGATTTTATACTGGTTCGGAGTTACCATACATCCAGTCCCGTACATAAGTACGGATTTCCTTTCAAAATCAATTTTTATAATTACACCCTGGATTTCAAGACCACGAGGTACACCACTCCAGACTCACAATCATCTGGGTAGAGATACTTGATTTTACGGGCAACAAGTTCACCCAATTGATTTCATAGGCTACAATCACACCTTTTCTCGCTTGATTGATTTTGCAGGCTACATTCACACCTTTTCTCACTCAATTAATTACAAAGAAGCCTATAACTCCGAATAGCACTGAGATCTTGTTGAGATAGTGATAGAGAATCAAACCAGAGATGATCTAGTTAGATTCAACGGTGATTTCAGCAGAGTAATGGTAAAAATGTATGTAAAGAAATGTGGAAGAAGAAGAGGAGTGAAATCAAAGAAAATATGTATATAAATTCATTTAAAGCTGCCCCTGTTTATAGTAGAATAATAGCCATGTCCATTCGTGAAAGGATATGACGAATAGACGCTTCCTTTAAAATTCAAATTTTTGAAACAAACTGCCACCTTATCGACATGGTTCCTTAGGAGTTGTCGACAAGCCTATGGTATTTTTGGTTATTTTTTTCTTTGAAAATAACTTTCATCTTGTATTAAAACTATTTTTAAACTTTATAAATATTCTTAACTATTGTTAAAATACATAAATAAGTATAGAGAATAATATTTTGGTATATATATAAAATTTTACTATAATTTTATATTTAAATCTAAGTATAAATTTAAAAGTTAAATGTATTAAAACATAGTTTAAAACCAAGGATAATTTGATTTTGAAGATAAAGATTATTTTAAGGCTAAATTTATTTTAAAACCAGGATAGATGTTTTTGATCTTTTTAAAAGGAAGATTTTAAAAACATTTTGAAATTAAGATATACTTTTGTAAAACATTTAAATAAAAGTTAGTGGATATAAAACAATGTTCCTCTAGATTTTTCGTAGGTTCCATCCTGCTTAGGGTTCCATCCCTTTAACAGGCTCGAAGTGGATTCTGTTCCACGAATAAAATAGATTTTAAGATGTCAGTGCTTTTCTGGGAGTTTTGACATAATTCCTAACTAAATTACTTATATTGAAGTCTTGCACTCTTGATAATCTTGATACTCATGAGTCTTCAATCTTGATATCTTCAGTCTTGAATCTCTATACTGTACAATCTTCATTCTTGATACCTACATGGTTAAATCCTACATAAACATATATATCTAAACTATAATGTTAGTTTTTATATTTTATAATCTTATCCTAAGGTTGTTGTCATCAAAACCATCTTCTCAGGGACTAATAGTATAGTTTTGTTAAAACTTCATAATAGAATGAAATCTTCATTCCAAATTTCGTTTGGGATGGAACCTATTTGTACCTTCTTAGCGGCTTACAAACCCACGACAAGTTGCTTACAAACCTACGACAAGTGGCTTACAAACCCACGAACATCCTGGTTTTGTACAAGTTCTCGAGTCCTGACGTGATGAGATATTCTGTAGGAAGAAGTTTGCAAAACTACTTCATAACGGTTTTTCAAAATAATTTTCAAAACTGCTTTTCAAAATGTTTTAGCCTTAAAAATTATCTTTTCAAATAATTTTCAAAAGGATGTTTTAGCCATAAAATATTCTTTATTTTTGTTTTTAAATAAACTCTTATTTTAAACTTTGTTTGTTTTTTAAAACTGTCTTCTGATTTTTAAATATTCTTCATAATATATATACTTGAGATTTAAAAATCTAATTTATACGTACATTCTAAAAATATATTTTTCTACTCTTCTTTATTTTAAAACATAGAAAAATTAGTTTATTTTACTCAAGAATCATTTCATCTTGTTTTCTTTTCAATACGATTTTCAAAAAAAAAATACATTGTTTTTAAACTAAGGAATGTCGACATCATGGGATACCCCATGTCGACATGGTGGCCGTTGAATTCAAAAGTTTCAAATTTCAATAGAAGTGTCTATTCGTTTAAATCTCTTCATGAATGGTTATGATCGTTACTGGTCTATAAATCGCCTTTACAAACGAATTTTTTTAACTAACAAATTTTCTTATTTTCTTCACTCCTTCTCCACAAATCCATATTCTAAAATTATCATATTTTTAAGATTGTGCCGAAATTATGCCGAATTCTCAAGTGAATCAAATTAGAATCTCATTCTTGTTTGATTCTCTGCCCTCTCTCAAAGATCAAAGTGCTATTCAGAGTTATAGGATCAATTTGTAATCAAAAGTTTATCGAGTCTCTCTATAAGGTGTAGTTGTGCCTGGAAATCAAGAGAGTTTTCCCCGAACTCTAAGACAAGAGGGTACCTCAAGGCCTTTGGAAATTGAGGATTATAATCTCGACATTGGTATAATAAAAATCGTACCAGGTGTTTTCCTTGGTGCAGGGCTGGATGTAGGGTAACTCGAACCAGTGTAAAACCCGGTGTGTTCTTTCCTTTTATTGCTTTTTATTTACTTTGTGCATCTGTTTTTGATTCTGCGATTGTTCTGTGATTAAGTTCTGCATTTTTTTATATCATAATTTTTAAATTATTTCGTATAAGTCTTAGAATCCATTAAACACTATTCACCCTCCCCTCTAGTGTTACATTAGCCTTAAGATCCTTAATCTGCACTTCCTTTCAATTTCATCGCAGTTTCGTACATTTCAAGTTTTGATTGTCCACCATATAACATTTATATGTAGTCGTATATGGATCAAATATCCATATTTTTGTATTGCTTTTCGAATTCGAAACTCTATAGGCACTTGCATGGGTATTGAACAACAATATGCAAAAAAAAATTATTAGTAAGTATATTTTATATTTCTGTTTGTCAATCTTAAATTCAATTCATTCATATATCTTAATTGAAAAAAATTTATCCATTATATTAATTGTGCAGATTATCAATGTAGATTATTTTAACTTTATACAACAAATGTTCTTACAATATTAGAAAGACTAATTTTTGCAATTTTATTATTCTAATAAGGCCCCCACTAGATTTTTATGTTTTTTGAACCCTAAGATGAAATGTAAAGCCCTTTGACTTACTAGTGGGTGTTAGGACTCGTTTGTCTTTGGATTCTGACCTTAAGTTTGCTCAACAATTCATAGCCCTACAAATGATGAATAACTCCTTATCGGCTGTATCATATACAACTCTTATCCCATGGTTTCTTGCACTAATCTCATTTTGACCTTGAGTTTGCTCAAAAAATAGAAAGAGATTATTCACTCATACCTACCATTTCGCAATGGCCTAAGTATAGTATAAGTACCTTGAGTTTGCTCAATAAATGGTATAATTATCTTACCTCGTTTGTTCAATATTTTAATAATATTACTCATAACACCTCTGCTTTAGTTTGCTAAAAAACCAGAGAATATGCAATTAATATATTAATATATAAATGGTAGAGGACATCATTTATACTAGAGATTCATAATCATTAATATATTTATTTGGGTGATATCAACTTATGGAATAATGTATTTCTTATGAAATACCATCGGTACTCAAGCGTCGGACGCATCATAATGGTATACATACTATACATATGTATTTATTCCTTAATTCTAATTTGGTTTCCTACTAATACACCTTTACTTTATTCATTCGTATTATACAAGTTTTAATTACTATATAAATTTTATAAATTAATTAACTTATATAATAGTCTTATGTAAAACATTATATTGGTTAAATTTTATTTAATTAATATAATTTAATTTTATTTATTTTAAATTGAATATGTGCATTATAACATTTGTAGTAATGCATATATGTTATATATATAAATTATGTAATTTATTAATTAGCATTTAATTAATATATCTAATTAAAACAAGTTTAAGTGTAACGACCTGCCTTTTTGAACGTTTAAACGGATACACGTGCCAACTCAAACCATTCAAAAGGGTAGATTGTTATGGGGTAAATAAGAAAAGGAGAAAGAAATAAAACATGATGCAGTGGAATAATATGATAAATAATGATAGTACAAATCTTCGTCTTCGTCCTCTAGAAATAAGGCCTTCAATCCTGAAATGCTCAGGCTGACCCGAGCGAATTGAAAAGACAAAACACTCGAGTCAGAACTAAAAGATCTTATGTAAGTTAAATCAACGGTAAATAGGAATGCGATGACGTCAGAGATGCTTAAGGGGTTTGACATCTCCTATCCGTTGTCTAACGTGAGTGCAGTAACTTAAGAGATGTTCGGGATTACCATCTTCTATGGATCCGTTAAACTATCAACAATGTAGTTGTGACGCCCCACCTCTATACCCACGCTAGCCAAGAACACTACGGTGTAGTGCTGTCAACTAGCACGGAGAATAAGGCTGTTGAGGAGCGACCATCCGTGTAATTGCTTTGTGCGAACACCGATATGTCAGATAGTAAAAACATGCTTTTAATTTCAGAAGAGAATCCGGCATGCCGATGCAAACTCAAAGCTACCACACGGTGGCTATAATAGTCTAGGACAAATATAAACTAATAACACAGATAAATATAAATGCGGAACACAGATAAATCAGAAAATCTCATATATATATAACTGATGTCAGTTACAATACGTTTACACGGTACATGTGATACAACTACAATAGTCAACTCAGGAAGTTACATATACAAGTACATTAACGTATATAATATACATGAATACATATCTTCCTATACCATAATACAGACTACTACAAATGACGACTACTCCAAAAGATATGAAAGAACTTCATAGCTCTAGCAGCAACCCAAAGCAGAATATCTACAACCTGTAAATACTCGGTCTGACCCGAGTATTAGATTCAAAAGAAAATAATACTCGGGTCAGTCTAATTCAAACTCAGTTATTAGTGCACAGAAGCAATAATAAATAAATACTGAATAGACGACAGTAATTAAACCAAATCAGAATGCAATTCAGAATATTAAATTGAAATGAACAAACAGTTCAAACCATTGAAATATCAATAAAATATTAATTCAAGTAGGGCTGCAGTACACGCACGCGTGCACTGCCTCGCCACTACAGAATATGGAATACGCAAAAAGATCCATAAGTCAAAACAAATAGAATATCACAAAACCATACCGTGTGGCTGCAGTTCACGCTTGCGTGCACTGCCTTGCCACTATAGTGATGATGTACTCAACCGAATACCGTGTGGCTGCAGTTCACGCTTGCGTGCACTGCCTTGCCACTAAAGTGATGATGTACCCATTGAATACCGACAGTAATCAAAAACTGCAGAGGTCAAGTTTTGACGACATAAATGCGAACCCAAATGTACACAATGGACGTACACTACTAGTTGCACATGAATAAAATGAAACTGGGGTGCAACATAGAACGGCACCAAGTAAATGGCACAAGAGACAGCATGATACAAATGCAAGTATCATACTCGAGAACAAAGTCAACATATTATGCAGAAAGCAAACTCGACTAACAAGTTCAGGTCTAATGCACACTGAAATGAAGTGGCAACATCAACAAATGTACATATGCAGTAGGATGCACAGAGCAAAATGGTGCAACAGAGAGGGTGCACAGAAATGGTGCACATAAATGCAACAGGGGACACTAGTTGGAAAAGAGTCCCAAAGCAATGGTTCCAAAAAGAAATGAACCAGAAGAAGGCTATAGAATTTTGCATGAATGGCTTCAAGTATATGAAATGTACTTGTAAACATATGAATGCCAACAGTATGAATATACAGTAATGCATGGAACAAGTCAGCTGCAACATGTAACAGAGGCAACAAGACTATAATGAATGCACAGGCAAAAATGATTGCAACTGGCAACAATGAAGCACAAAGGCTATAAGTGCAGCTGAACAAAGCAATGCTACTAGCAACAATGAAGGCAACAGTAGGCAAGTGCAAAGACAAATGCACATGTCACCAGAAATGAAGCACTGCAACTCAAAGAGCATCAAAAATGCAAAGAGCTCGAGTACAGGTAGCAAAAAGAACAAGTCTAGTTACAACATATACAGGACAGTAAAACAAAAATATACTGGAATCGAACCAATAAGCTTCAGACATATATGAATGCAGATCAATCAAGGCCGTTAACAACAACTTCAATCTCAAGAGAACAGCCATGCCAACATTGATGAATATATGAAGTAACAAAGAAGTAAGTTTCAAGATTCACGAATGCAAAAATTCAAAGTCCAGAGATGCAAATAGTATACAGTGAAGCCCACCCAGAAATTCACGAGAAAGAATGATAAATCGACCGAGTTCAAAATACCAGTATTTACTCGAAGTCAAACGAATCAAAAAAAAGAGGAAAGTTTTAATGCCGTAACCATCAAGCAAAAATCAAAACGGCACCAAATCAAAATCGTGTCAACCAAGGCTTTATCATATATATACGCACATGAATTAGTCGAGGAAAAATCTCAATCATCCAAACGAAAACCAACGGCCAGAGAAACGACTTGACGAATTCAAAAATATTCAGACGAACGAAAAATTGGAGTACGAACCATATAAATTCACCCCAAGAGAATCATCATCGTAATGAGCTTCAATTGACAAATCATTCAACAAATCTAAACGGTCGAACACGAGATGAATTAGATGTGAGTGAACTCACCTAGTCGACGAATTGAAGCCAAGCACACCGCAGCAGCCACGCGAGACGAGCAACCATCGGAAATCGAAACCCTAATTCCAGAAAGAAGCCGAAGCCCTAAATCGACAAAGAGAGGCCGCCATTTTCTTTTGTTTCGGTGGTTTTAGGTTAGCAAACGAACGAATAATAAAAAATGAATTAAAAAAAAGGGGATGGGTTTAAGTCGAAGAAAAGGCAAAAGGGAGATAGTGGGCTGGGCTGAGAAATGAGTTGCGATTTGATTAAGTTTTATAATTTAATACTTTGGGCTGAAATGGGAGAGGCAGTTTGGTTGGGCTGGTTTATATTTAATAAATAATTTAGTTAAGGGTTTTATAAAAATGAAAATGAAAAAAAAGGGGGGATCGGGTTAAAGAAATTAGAGAGGGGAACGGGTTAAAGGGGGAAAAGGGAATGAATTTTTCACGGCATAAAATAGTTAAGTGGGCCGAGAAAACTAAAGCCCGGAAACCCCTTTTAACCATATACAAAAGAATTTTAATTCAAATTTAAAAATTCAAACGGAAATTTGGGTCAATATTAATCGTTTAATGTCGATTATAAATCGACACGAATACCGGGTTGTTACAGACTCCCCTCCTTAAAGAAATTGCGTCCTCGCAATCATAAGGAACAAACGGATAAAAAGTAACAACCATAAGAGCATATCATCACAAGATGAAGAAATTCGAAGTAGGAAGTTCACCATAAAGAGCATGATGGAGCAAGCCAGAACGTGTTTGCTCAAAGTCAAATCTAGTGAAACTTCAATTTCTTCAATAATACCGGGCTCAAGAATAAAGATCGGAAATCCCAAAGGCATTTCCGTAATTGGAAGACGTGGAAAACGTCATGAATAGCAGAAAATTGAGCCGGTACACTGGCGTAGTACAATATAAACGGCAAAGAAATCTTTTAATTTCATAAAGGAAATTCACAAATTATCAACAAAATCTAATTATCAATAGATAATTCAGAGATCTCAAATCACAAATATTCGATTATCAAAAACGATAATCAAATCAACAGTATTCGATTATCAAAATCGAAAATCAATCTTAAATCACAAATATTTAATTATCACAAACGACAATTAAATCTCAAATATCTAATTATCAATAGATAATTAGAAACAATAAATATCTGATTATCAAAACGATCATCAGAAATTACCACAACGGTAATCAAATTTCAAATTACAAATTTTTCAATTAACGAGTCCGAAATTAACCGAAATAGCAAACGCACATGACTCATAACCACGAGTTTTACTAAATCGTTTAATTCACTTCATCGTTTCCTTGAAAGTGTTAAATTGTGTATTTTAAATAAATAACATTTTACGTTCTCAAACGGACAAGTCCGGAATTAAGCAAATCAGTAAAAGAAAGGGGTCATAGTCCTCGATTTTACTGAAACGTTTAATTCGCTTCCTCATTCTTTTGAAAGCGCAAATCGTAAAAATTTTGAAAACAATTTTGATTTATATTTTGAAACAATTTTTAAAATATGTGATTAAAACAACGACATCAGAAGCAACTTCGATAAGTGGATTTTCATTCATCCAAAGAGTCACAAGAATCTTCTCAAAGATAGAAAGGGGTATCATACACTAAACTTGTATTCATAACAAGTCAATAACACACGAATTCACCAATGCACAAGAATTGATAAAACTTATCAATAGAAATCACGAAAATTGGTGAAGCACAAATTCTAGAAATCCTCACAAGAAATCCAGAAAACACAAGCTAAGAGTATGAGAACTCGAACGCGAGTATGAAAACTCGAACCGGAGTATGAAAACTCGAACGCGAGTATGAAAACTCGAACGGAGTATGAAAACTCAAACGGAGTATGAAAACTCGAACGGAGTATGAAAACTCAAACGGAGTATGAAAACTCGAACGGAGTATGAAAACTCGAACAGAGTATGAAAACTCAAACGGAGTATGAAAACTCGAAGGGGAGTATGGAAACTCAAACGGAGTATGAAAACTCGAACAGAGTATGAAAACTCGAACGGAGTATGAAAACTCGAAGAGAGTATGAAAACTCGAACGGAGAGTATGAAAACTCGAACGGAGTATGAAAACTCGAACGGAGTATGAAAAATCGAACAGAGTATGAAAACTCGAACGGAGTATGAAAACTCGAACAGAGTATGAAAACTCAAACGGAGTATGAAAACTCGAACGGAGTATGAAAACTCGAAGGAGAGTATGAAAACTCGAACGGAGTATGAAAACTCGAACGGAGTATGAAAACTCGAACGGAGTATGAAAACTCGAACAGAGTATGAAAACTCGAACAGAGTATGAAAACTCAAAGGAGAGTATGGAAACTCACCAACACGCGAGCATGAAAATTCATCAACACATGTAACGCAAAGCGAGAACGGGAGCACAGAATCTCACCTACACGTGAGCATGAAAATCACCAACACGGGCAACGCAAAGCGAGAACGGGAGCACGGAATCTCACCTACACGCGAGCATGAAAAATCATCAACACGTGCAACGCAAAGCGAGAACGGGAGCACGGAATCTCACCTACACGCGAGCATGAAAAATCATCAACACGTGCAACGCAAAGCGAGAACGGGAGCACGGAATCTCACCTACCCGCGAGCATGAAAAATCATCAACACATGCAACGCAAAGCGAGAACGGGAGCACGGAATCTCACCTACACATGAGCATGAAAATCACCAACACGTGCAATGCAAAGCGAGAACGGGAGCACAGAATCTCACCTACACGTGAGCATGAAAATCACCAACACGGGCAACGCAAAGCGAGAACGGGAGCACGGAATCTCACCTACACGCGAGCATGAAAAATCATCAACACGTGCAACGCAAAGCGAGAACGGGAGCACGGAATCTCACCTACCCGCGAGCATGAAAAATCATCAGCACGTGCAACGCATAACGAGACGCTATCTCATGGTTGCAAGCCATTAATTTTGACACACGAATGGCCCGAAGACCGTGGGGCGCTACCCCACATGTGTGAGTCGAAATCACACAGATTGAGGTCCAGACTAACCAAAAAAATCAAAAGAGGTATGTGTGGGTGGAATCACACAAGTGGTGTCTAGTCTAACCTCACAATCAAAAGAAAAGTATATGTGAATGAAATCACACAAGTGGTGTCTAGACAATCCTCAAAGCCCAAGAGATATGTGTGAGACGAAATCACACCGATGAGGCCTAGTCTAACCGTAAAAATGATCGTCATGATCAACGAGAAGTGTCAATTACACTAAGCTAGTAAATATAAAAGTTTAGCTTCATGTCCCATAACCACTTGCTTAACTTAAATATTTACGAACAAACTGTAAATCTTCACTAATAAAATTTGTCACAAGAGATTCAATCGAATAAGTCCAAGAATTAACCGGCGAAGTAAACGCAAGCGTTATATACCACTCGTTTTACTAAGTCGTTTAATTAGATTTCTCATACGAGTGAAATAAAGATTTGTATATACTAATAGATTGGAAAACGGTTTCAAAAACGAGTTTGGTATTGAAAATAGAGTTGAAAACAATTTGATAAAAGAGTTTTGATATTTACTACTAGTATTGAAACCTTTATATTTTTAAAGTGACAAATCACAAAAATGATTGTATAAACAATCAATCACAAGAATTCACATACGAAGACGTGAATAGAATCCAAAGAAAGCGATAACGAATTCATCGAAAGGTATGTTCACAAAAACCCCGAAGAAAGGGTCTTCAAAGTTGCTAATAAATGATAGCAACAAATCGGGAAATAATCAAGAATCGATTAAATTCGAAAACCAAATCAATTCACTAAGATTCACATTCGAAGACGTGAATAAAATACAAAGAATTCGATTCCCAATCCATCAAAGTAGGAATACCCAAAATTCCTGAAATAGAAGTTATCAAAGTCGACAAAGGTGATAACAACTAACCGGAAAGGAAGAATCGATCAAGTCGACAATTGAAACTCAATTTGTCTTAAAGATTGATACCCAAAACTTAATTGCATGGAGACTGCATTAAGTACACGAATCAGAGATAAGAATGCATATATATAGCAGTTCGAATAAACAATGCGAGTTCAAATCGAAGTGGGTACTAGTTGCAGCCATATGCAACTTGGTAGAGCATATATACTCTGATACTTAGAAGTGTAAACTCAAGTGAGCAAGTGCGACAGAATAGCAGCAATACTCACGAATAAGAGTTAGGAATTCATACCTAACAATTCAAAGACAATCATATGCAAATATGAGAGATAAAACGTCGACAAATAGTTGTAACACATGTACTATCTAAGTTATGTTTTATATTTGTTCTAAACCCCAGGCTCTGATACCAAGCTGTGACGCCCCACCTCTATACCCACGCTAGCCAAGAACACTACGGTGTAGTGCTGTCAACTAGCACGGAGAATAAGGCTGTTGAGGAGCGACCATCCGTGTAATTGCTTTGTGCGAACACCGATATGTCAGATAGTAAAAACATGCTTTTAATTTCAGAAGAGAATCCGGCATGCCGATGCAAACTCAAAGCTACCACACGGTGGCTATAATAGTCTAGGACAAATATAAACTAATAACACAGATAAATATAAATGCGGAACACAGATAAATCAGAAAATCTCATATATATATAACTGATGTCAGTTACAATACGTTTACACGGTACATGTGATACAACTACAATAGTCAACTCAGGAAGTTACATATACAAGTACATTAACGTATATAATATACATGAATACATATCTTCCTATACCATAATACAGACTACTACAAATGACGACTACTCCAAAAGATATGAAAGAACTTCATAGCTCTAGCAGCAACCCAAAGCAGAATATCTACAACCTGTAAATACTCGGTCTGACCCGAGTATTAGATTCAAAAGAAAATAATACTCGGGTCAGTCTAATTCAAACTCAGTTTTTAGTGCACAGAAGCAATAATAAATAAATACTGAATAGACGACAGTAATTAAACCAAATCAGAATGCAATTCAGAATATTAAATTGAAATGAACAAACAGTTCAAACCATTGAAATATCAATAAAATATTAATTCAAGTAGGGCTGCAGTACACGCACGCGTGCACTGCCTCGCCACTACAGAATATGGAATACGCAAAAAGATCCATAAGTCAAAACAAATAGAATATCACAAAACCATACCGTGTGGCTGCAGTTCACGCTTGCGTGCACTGCCTTGCCACTATAGTGATGATGTACTCAACCGAATACCGTGTGGCTGCAGTTCACGCTTGCGTGCACTGCCTTGCCACTAAAGTGATGATGTACCCATTGAATACCGACAGTAATCAAAAACTGCAGAGGTCAAGTTTTGACGACATAAATGCGAACCCAAATGTACACAATGGACGTACACTACTAGTTGCACATGAATAAAATGAAACTGGGGTGCAACATAGAACGGCACCAAGTAAATGGCACAAGAGACAGCATGATACAAATGCAAGTATCATACTCGAGAACAAAGTCAACATATTATGCAGAAAGCAAACTCGACTAACAAGTTCAGGTCTAATGCACACTGAAATGAAGTGGCAACATCAACAAATGTACATATGCAGTAGGATGCACAGAGCAAAATGGTGCAACAGAGAGGGTGCACAGAAATGGTGCACAGAAATGCAACAGGGGACACTAGTTGGAAAAGAGTCCCAAAGCAATGGTTCCAAAAAGAAATGAACCAGAAGAAGGCTACAGAATTTTGCATGAATGGCTTCAAGTATATGAAATGTACTTGTAAACATATGAATGCCAACAGTATGAATATACAGTAATGCATGGAACAAGTCAGCTGCAACATGTAACAGAGGCAACAAGACTATAATGAATGCACAGGCAAAAATGATTGCAACTGGCAACAATGAAGCACAAAGGCTATAAGTGCAGCTGAACAAAGCAATGCTACTAGCAACAATGAAGGCAACAGTAGGCAAGTGCAAAGACAAATGCACATGTCACCAGAAATGAAGCACTGCAACTCAAAGAGCATCAAAAATGCAAAGAGCTCGAGTACAGGTAGCAAAAAGAACAAGTCTAGTTACAACATATACAGGACAGTAAAACAAAAATATACTGGAATCGAACCAATAAGCTTCAGACATATATGAATGCAGATCAATCAAGGCCGTTAACAACAACTTCAATCTCAAGAGAACAGCCATGCCAACATTGATGAATATATGAAGTAACAAAGAAGTAAGTTTCAAGATTCACGAATGCAAAAATTCAAAGTCCAGAGATGCAAATAGTATACAGTGAAGCCCACCCAGAAATTCACGAGAAAGAATGATAAATCGACCGATTTCAAAATACCAGTATTTACTCGAAGTCAAACGAATCAAAAAAAAGAGGAAAGTTTTAATGCCGTAACCATCAAGCAAAAATCAAAACGGCACCAAATCAAAATCGTGTCAACCAAGGCTTTATCATATATATACGCACATGAATTAGTCGAGGAAAAATCTCAATCATCCAAACGAAAACCAACGGCCAGAGAAACGACTTGACGAATTCAAAAATATTCAGACGAACGAAAAATTGGAGTACGAACCATATAAATTCACCCCAAGAGAATCATCATCGTAATGAGCTTCAATTGACAAATCATTCAACAAATCTAAACGGTCGAACACGAGATGAATTAGATGTGAGTGAACTCACCTAGTCGACGAATTGAAGCCAAGCACACCGCAGCAGCCACGCGAGACGAGCAACCATCGGAAATCGAAACCCTAATTCCAGAAAGAAGCCGAAGCCCTAAATCGACAAAGAGAGGCCGCCATTTTCTTTTGTTTCGGTGGTTTTAGGTTAGCAAACGAACGAATAAGAAAAAATGAATTAAAAAAAAGGGGATGGGTTTAAGTCGAAGAAAAGGCAAAAGGGAGATAGTGGGCTGGGCTGAGAAATGAGTTGCGATTTGATTAAGTTTTATAATTTAATACTTTGGGCTGAAATGGGAGAGGCAGTTTGGTTGGGCTGGTTTATATTTAATAAATAATTTAGTTAAGGGTTTTATAAAAATGAAAATGAAAAAAAAGGGGGGATCGGGTTAAAGAAATTAGAGAGGGGAACGGGTTAAAGGGGGAAAAGGGAATGAATTTTTCACGGCATAAAATAGTTAAGTGGGCCGAGAAAACTAAAGCCCGGAAACCCCTTTTAACCATATACAAAAGAATTTTAATTCAAATTTAAAAATTCAAACGGAAATTTGGGTCAATATTAATCGTTTAATGTCGATTATAAATCGACACGAATACCGGGTTGTTACAGTAGTACAATACACAATTATAATATGTCTACAGTAAAGTAAAGTATTAAAATAGCGTTAAGGCGTTACTCATTTCCCCCTTAACACATTTTATATAATGTTGTAGTCTATATAGATACTGTAAACTCCACCCACAGGTGGGCTATCAGGGAGCACTCCGTAGGTACGGCACAAAACAAACTCGTAGACGGTGCGATAGGGCATGTGACATGGCACTGGAGGCATTGCCAGGGTAGATATACCAATTGCACTCCCGGACCGGTGGTAACGCATAGCAGCTACTACCGCCCACCTCAGAATACAGTTGTTAAAGTAGTTTTCAGTATTGGAAGACAGTATGACAATATCCGATCCAGGTCTCTTTAACATGCGAACTCTTATTTCACACCAGATGGTTCTCTTACATTTCCAAAGTAAAATTTCAATTGATATCATAATATCATATTCGATTTCAAATCATATCTCTTTCGAAATCATATTCACTTTCAAAACCGCATTCACTTTCAAAATCAAATTCACTTCAAGATCATATTCACTTTAAATCATATATACTTTCAAATCATATTCACATTGAAATCATCAATAAGTTATGTTAATTAGTTCTTCATTTCAAAATCATCTTATTCACTCAAATACGTCATTTCACCAAAAGTATCAATTCCAAATTCCAATTTAGGTTGTATCATCGTTAAGGATTTAAATATAAATACTTCAACTTTACACAGTCTAAAACTTTAGAAACTAGTTTAGGTAATTATAAATGGTTTTATAGTTTAAAAAAGTTTTAAGTAAATTTAAAATAGTTTAAATGGTAAAATATAGTTAAATAGATTTAAAATTGATTTAATTAGTTTAAAAATGATTTAAATAGATTAAATATAGATTAATTATATTTAGATTGTATTAAGTAGATTTTAAATAGATTAAATAAATTTAAAATAGAGTAAATACATTCAAATTATATTAAATGGGTTTAAATTAGATATAATAAATTTAATTAGTTTAAAATAGTTAAAATAGGTTAACTAGGATTAAATAGGCTGTAATAGATTAATATAAATTAAAATAGTTTTAAATTAATTAAAATAGTTAATTTAATTAAAATAGTTTAAAATAGTTTAATTAGATTTCAAAGTTGTATCCCAACCTTTTCAGTAACTCAATTCCAATCAATTTGTTTATATTTGACGCTTCAACTTGAAATTTGGAATTTAGATCCTTTGAATAATTTATTAAATCAATTCCCTTTCAGCATTAGCACTTGGATTATCGAAAAAATTTCAGTTTATATAAACCAGTTTCTTTTTCAAAATAACATTTAACTCAATTCAAAATTCCAAAGGTTCAAAATTCATTTAATTTAACCATTCTGGTGTTCGTATATAATTTTCTACCGTAGGGTCAAGTGATACGGATATTTATCATTTCAATCCAAAATTTAAAATTTTACGGTTATATGTCATTTCAAACCGCAATCTCGAATTTTAATAAAAATCCATAAAATCGCTCGAGTCTATCATTTCAACCCATAACGATTTTTCCTTAATCTATAGATCGTTCGGGTATGTATCATTTCAACCCATAAGGAACTTGCATAAGATATTTTAATTTTACTAACATAAGATATTTTAGTCATTGTGAGTGGGTTAAAACACTCTCCTTTGATTTTAAATTGAATTGAAATCCAAATAAAGGCATAAAATCCAACAGTCTTAGAATTCGTCCAAACTAGTTCTATAATGCCCGAAATTTCGATACGATCCTAGCAGAATAAACCGCACATGAATCGGACCTCGTACATGAAAGTTGTGAGGATTAAAATTTATACGATTTAAATTGAGACAAATAAAAATAAAATAAACAAAGAAAAAAACGTTACCGTCACACAACGCTACGTCACCGTCAATGTCTCTTAGAAATTCTAATATGCGGTCGGACCCATGCCCTAAAACAGCCATCGCCTTGTCGAACGAAAAGTCGTGCCTACGAGCATCGCGACAAAGATCAGGCGATGCCATTGAGGAGCTCTGGCTAAGGCGACCACCCTCATGCCCACGCGCATGCCTCCGGTGGTCCACTGCCGTTCCGTCGCCGCAGAGCTTCCTTAGCGATTTTCGTTGATATCGAGATCCAATAGCACGAACGAACACTTGATTCACGACCTACTCGACCTCTTCTATTCAACGCTGTCACCTAAATCGTCGATCGGACGACGATCCACCGTTGGGCCATTAAAACCATAAAATGGACGGCCGATGTAACGACCCGTAAATTTTAAATAATTTTTATTGTTTTAATAATATATTTAATTGGAAATTTTGTGAAATTTTAAATAACTAAATTTGGAAATAAACTTTGGTTTTTGGATTACGTCTAATTAAATATAGCAAACGGTAAATTTTCAACTAATCATATGGAAGTTTATTTTTCTTGTGAAATTTTATTTAAATTCAAATCAGTTAATAGTTGATGATAACGAAATGTTTTTCAAATCTGAATATTTTTACACAGTGAATTTGCAAATCATCTTCTGAGTGAGACGTCGTATTTCATTTCTTCAAATTTGAACTACTATTGCTCCGTTTATCATATTTTCTGCATTTTAGCAGCATTTTCGGTAGTGGAAATTTGAGTTTTTATAGTTTGATC
Source organism: Allium cepa (assembly GCA_030765085.1). NCBI lineage: Eukaryota > Viridiplantae > Streptophyta > Magnoliopsida > Asparagales > Amaryllidaceae > Allium > Allium cepa. Next base: position 625,195,968 of record CM060942.1, read on the forward strand.
ATACCGCTGATATCTGTGTACCATTCTATCCGACTCGTCGTGCTGATCTCCGCGGTATATTCATTTCCATATTTTAAGGTTCGGTACACGACGGAAGCGATAAAAACGATTCGTTGTAATGGTATCATAAATTTTGACCTTACATTTTCCTTCGGTTTCAAATTTTAAATGTGCTGCCCAAACGAAATTAATTGATTTAAATTTTCAGCTAAATCGGTGTGTGACCGTTGCCATTACAATTGCTACTTTTCTAGTACATATTCATTTCTAACTTTTACCATTGCTCTACTGTCTTTTCTCTGGTACGTTTCCTTCTCCTCTCCTTTTTCTTTTACTTCTTTATTCTTGGATTTGGTCTTTCTCCCTTCCCTTTTCTTAAACATATTTTGTTGTCTGCACCTTCATTTTTTATCTCCCTCATGAAACTATGGCCTCCCCATCCTCTCCTCCTTCACACTGAACCCGCCACCACCCACGAAGCCGAGCATGCAGCCGACCCACTCCACCTCCCATGACCATGCTTCGCCCATTAGTAAACCACCAAACCTCTACCGTGTTAAGCACCATTTGCCGAGGCTCTCCAGCACTACAACCTCTTGAAACCCGCCGTCGACCAAGCAGCTCGCCACACCGAGGCCGTCAGCTCGGACCGAGCAGCCCTCATCAACCACGCTTGCCTCCTCACCCTCTGTGCACCCAAAACCACTAACCCACTTCGACTCCTACAACCGCCGACCGATCTTCCTCTTCCATGCCTCTCCGGCCTGCGTCCAGCCTTGCACCACCTCAAACCCAGCCTACCTTCAACCGATACTACTTCCCTTTTTTTCGACGCTTGATATACGTAAGTGTATATATGTTGCTGGTTTGGTATACATGGGTATACGTAAGTTTAGCCTTCAATATAAAATAAGATTTTTATCTTAAAACTTTAATTTGTATTTTGATGTAATGATTGAATATGTACATATATATATATATAAGTTTACCTATTTATACAGTTATCAAATTTGCCTACGTTACTTATGCATATATGTGTAGTATAAATTTTGCTTACAGTATTTTAAAGGGGAGTATGTAGATTTATAGTGTGTGTGTGTGTGTGTGTGTGTGTGTGTGTGTGTTTACAGTATGTAATATACAAGAAGTTATATAAAAGAAGTATATACTATATATTAGTTTAATATATATGTCTATGGTCTACAATTTATATGGTTTATGATTTATAAAGTATACAAAGTATAGAAGTTTATGTGTGGTAGTTTATATATATTTTACATGTAAATTCTATGTTTATGTACATACATATTTATAGGTAAGTTGCATATAAGTTGAAATATGTAGTCGTATATATTAATCATATTCAAGTAAGTTACTGTATAGATGTTTGCAATATATTACACTATTAAGGAATTTTTTTAGTATTCACGTCCATATATATATTATTATAAAAAGCTTAGTCTGTTACATGTTGTTGCATATACTATTTTGGAATCACTGTACAAGATTATTAGCTATATATAAATATGTTTATAAAGTAGCTTAGAAAAGTTATAATATGTACTTTTACAATGTATGGGTTATGACCTCTGATTTCAAAGGATTGTATATAGTCTTGTTATGTATATAGTATGTGAGTATATGTGTTTGTATAAATTTTATAACCTGATAGTTATAAAGGTTTTCAGAAGTTTAATTTTTCAAAGTTGTTCATAGTATATAATGTTAAAGGTTACAGTATATTTATGTTTTGTAAAAAGCTTGAATTTATATAAGTATATATATAGGCAATTATCTGTTGAGCTTTAATTTAAGGGTATATATGAAATTGCATGGGTTGTATACACACACACACACACACACACACACACATATATATATATATATATAAGTTAGTATATTTCACGTCGTTTATATATATAAGGTCTCAATATATAAGTGATTTTATATAAAAAAATTATAGTATGTTTTGTTTGGATATGGATGTAAACATTATATTATTTTAATATTCGTCTTAAATTAAAATATTGATTTGATAGATATCTTATTTTAAATATATGCTTAAGAATTGGTTTTAGAGAAAATTTATAATATATTTTTTTTCTGTTATATCAAGATGGTTCTGATTCGTTTTCATCAATTCTTATCTATCAGCTTCGTCAAATTCATGCCAATCTTACTTTGCTTTGAAATTCGTGCTTGGATTTGTAACTCATCTCATTCTCGTTCATCTCATGCCTGGAAAGGTGTGCAATCACTCACGATTAATGTCCTTATATTTATTAAATTTGATTTATATTGAAACGACAATTGAAATATGCTGCTGTTAGTTAGTCACATTGCTTTATATATGCTATTATCTATACCTATTCATCTGTGACATCTGACACCATTATTTTTTGTTTATATTAATGATATATGCATGTTGTTATTATTATCATATCTGTTATCACTCTGCAAGTTCCCTGTTAGTATAGAATTCCTTGTGGGTTGAAATGATACATACCCGAACGATCTGTAGAATAGAAGAAAATCATTATGGGTTGTAATGATAAACCCAAGCGATTTTCATTTGAATTGAACTTGGGATTACGGGTTGAAATGACATATACCCATATATATATATATTTAAATTACGGATTGAAATGATAAATATCTGTATCACTTGACCATATGATAGAAAATTATATATAGACACCATTGATCTATATATATAAATATTTTGAAAATGATTTCTATGGTTTTGAAAGGAAAGATATATGGTTTTATTTAAATTTGAAATATTATGTACATGAATAAGTTTTAATAATAAACATAGATTCAATAGTAAGCTTTAAATTTAGTAAAGTTTGATTTAAGTAAACTACAACATGTCTAAGTATTTACTTAAATTATATTTCAAAATAGATTTCTACAATAATTTCTATAAATAAGATTGGAAAGATAAATTTGAATTTATTCGAAATTTTATTTAATTAAGAATTTTGTTTAACTTAATTGATTTGAAACTTATTGAATTTAAAGGTTTTAAGATATGATTTTATAACTTGATTTTAATTTAAAGTGATTAAATGGAAATTTCAAGTTTAAATAAATCGAAGGAAATATTTAGTTTAATGTAAATTAAGGTTATTCAAATGATATTAGATTTATTAAGTGAATATTTCAAAAAGTAAATAATAATGAAGTTAAATTAATAGATATATGAAATTATCAAATTTAGTTTTGAAAACGTTGAATATTTAAGCTTCGAAATATATTGAAATTGAAATGGATTATTTTGTGGTTCAAATGCGTATTTGAAATCGATATAATTTGAAATGGTTTATTGAGAAACTGAATTGAATTAAAATTGATGAATTGAGAATGAATTAAATTTGAAATTTTGGAATTTGAGTTGATTTAAATATATTTGTGAAATTTGAGGAAGTTATAATATCATATAAATATTTTAAATTTATATTTAAAACAATTTTGATATTTTACTTTATAAATCATTTTAATATAAACTATTTTTAATATAAACAAATTTAATATATACTATATTTAATATAAACTATTTTAACATACTAATTATTTTATTATAAACTAGTTTAACTTGTAACTAATTTAAATAAACTATTTTATTTTATATACTATTATTAATATCTAAACTGTTTAAAAGAAAGTGTTATAGTTTTCTAAAGTGTTATGATTTCAAAGTGCTATGATTTTGGAAATGAATATATTTGAAATGAAAATTTGTATCGTATTGATATGGTTTTGAAATGGATATGACATTTTGGTTTTGAAGAATAAACTGTTTTGAAATTACCGCGGTGTTATAATAAGGTTTGGTTGTTAAAGAGACCGGAATCGGTTAATGTCATACTCTCTGCCAATACCGAAACCAGTTTAACAACTATGTACGTGGTAGAGATTCCGAAATGAAGTAGGATGGTTTGGTGACGATTCTATATGGTATTTACATGACCCCGACTCCCGTGAGTCAGCTTGATGCGGCTAAAACATGAGCCACGATGGGCCAAGTGAGGTCATTCCTCCTATCGGACACATTTCTTCGATACCATTCTATTGCTTTTGTGATGTGATTGGGTGCACCCTTTGATTTGGGAGTATGTCACGAGGTGGGCGGTAGTAGCTGCTATGCATTACCACCAGTCCGAATATGCGAACGGCATATCTACCCTGGCATTGCCTCGAGTGCCTTGTCGCATGCCCTATCGCGCCTTCTACGAGTTTGTTTTGTATTGTACTTGTGGAGTTCTCCCTGATAGCCCACTTGCGAGTGGAGTTTACAGTATCTGTATAGACTACGGCATTATAAAAATGTGTTAAGAGGGATATGGGTAATGCCTTAATGCTATTTTAATAGTTTACTTTACTATATATATTATTATAACAGCGTATATTACTACATAGTAGATAGTTTAACGGATCCTTAGAGGATGGCTGTCTCAAACATCCTTTGAGTTACTTGTATTTCAGTTTTCATTTCACTTGAGTTGAATTTATTAACAGAAGAATGTTAATCCTAACTCGAGTGTTTTATGTTTTGTGTTTTGCTTTACGCTCGGGTCAGACTGAGTGTCACAACATTTGAGTCTTGCCTTTGGAGTTGGAGCTTCATTTGGAGATCCTTCTATTTCTATACAGCTTTCAACTATCCAATTGTTTTGTCCAGACTCATCAGTGGCTTATGTATTAGAGTTTCATCTGTATATGAGATTCTGTTGTATTTAATTTCAAACTCAGTTGTTTATATAGTAGCTTCATGAACTACTATTTATCTATTCCGCTGCATATTGTTATATTACTCTGTGTCTGTGATTCTGTGATTTATTTATTTACTACATATGCTGAGATTTGCCAAATATATATTAACAATCTGATATTTTGAGCAATTCAAGTCCGACATGTGCGGATGCGAATGGTTAAAAATACCGGGTCATTACAGTTGGTATCAGAGCTCTGGTTTAGGCAAAACTTAGCATATAGAGTAAAGTTAATTACGGAATTGCCTTCGTTCAAGCTTAAATTCCTTCCTCTTTGATTTGGATTTCTTTCAAACTTTAGAACCCTACCTTGTTTTGAAATCCATTCTTGTCCCTTCCTGTTCGTGTTCTTCTTGATTCTGGAGTATCTCATAACTCCACTTCGAATGATCTCTATAATAAATTGGTGGATCGCCAATCTTTGAATGATTTGTAAAGGAGTGAAACTCCTTTACAACAAATATTGATTCACCGAAGATTTCTGTATCCTCGATTTAGATGCTGATATCTCTTGTGATCGAATGTTGATTTTTCCTAAAACTCTACATCGATCTTATTCTTAAAGTCACATTTGACCCGGTCAAGGTCGCCAGCGATTTATATAAATCCATCCATCTTCCTTGTTTGAAATTCAATCATCTTATCTCCCTATCAAATCTATCTTCTGGTTAGAACTCGCGTTGATTAAGGTCCCCTTGAATTTGAATCTTTATCCCTATCTTTGATTTTAAATCCATTTTGTATCATTAAGTAAGGGAGTGTATTTTTTTAACATAAAAATGTTTTATATATTGTGTTGTTTGAGTTGTTAATGTTGATTTGAGTTTTCAATTGATTCTTCTGATCAGCGCTATCGATAGAAATTTCAAAACACTTAAACAGAGCAAATTGACACAATATTGTTTTCAAAATTTTATAAATGAAATAAATTTTGTATAATTATACTATATATATAAGTATATTTTCTGAAATTAAATAGTTAAATAAATTGAACGGTTAAAAGGATAATATTTAATTTTCATTTATTGTTTTGTAAACCATTGATTATCTCATCACATAAATAAATGAATTAATAAAACTTGGTTTATAAATTGATTTAGAATTTAAAATGAATTTAAATTTGGAATTTGAGAATTTAATTACCATTAATTCCAAACGTTGGTTTTAAAACTTTAGAATGTATGTTATTTTAGAGTATTTCCAAAATAGAAATTGTTTTCAAAGAATTTTAAAAGTTTTAAATCAGTGCTCTCCTCTATTGTCGCTGGAAAATAATTTCAATGATGGTGGCTGTATCGTCGACATTCATTTTCGAGTTTCAAAGTGGGGAGACCATTTTGTAGCTTTGCTACACTTTTGTTTTGGAAATTAAATTGATTTGGTTTTCTAAAGTATGACTCGATTTATAATATATGTAAATAAATGTCTATAGATTTGTTTGATATAATATATATATATATATATATATTCCGTAAATGGTTTGAAGTGAAATCGGAAATTTAATTCTTAAATTTTCTTAAAGGGTGATTTCAATTATTAAAATGAAGCCAAATCTTTGAATAAATATTTAAACTTGAAATAATTGAATTGGGGAAAGTTTACTTGTATAATACTCAATTGCATTCCAATATAACTTACCTAAATTATTCAGAAGTTGGATATGTAATTGAATAGTATACAAAATAAAATGATGTCAAGGGAATTTCAAATAGATTTGAGTGATTAAAATAAGTGTTAATATACTTAATCTATGTGATAAGATAGGTTAAGTGGAATAAATTGAATAATGATTTGGGAAAAAATAAATTTTCCCAATAAATATGATTATAACAAATGTTTATACACTTAATTTATGATTATTGAAATTGTTAATTGACGTAAATTGAAAAATAAGATACTGAATAGATAAATATGAAATGGGAATAGATAAGATTGAATTTTAGTGAAATTAACTTAAGTAAAATCAAACAGATTAAGTAAATGAGATAAATAAAACAAATAAATTAAATTTTGTTTTGAAGGAACTAATAAATAGAAATTAAATCAACTTAAAGAAATACCTTGAATTTAAAGATCAGTAATTGAATATGAATTAATTTATATGGAAATTTATATAGTTTAAATTAATTGTTTTACTTTATATTTCAATCTATTTTTCTTCCTGGTTGTTTTATTCTCCTACCTCCTTCCTTTTCGGGGACGAAAAGTTTTGAGTAGAGGAGAGTGTAACGACCCGTAAATTTTTAATAATTTTATTGTTTTATTAATATATTTAGCTGGAAATTTTGTGAAATTTTAAATAAATAATTTTGGAAACAAAACTTTGGTTTTTGGATTACGTCTAATTAAATATAGTAAATGGTAAATTTTTAGTTAATAATATGGAAGTTTATTTTTCTTGTGAAATTTTATTTAAATTCAAATCAGTTAATAATTGATGATAATGAAATTTCCAAATCTGAATATATTTACACAATAAATTTGCAAATCATCTTCTGAGTGAGTCGCCATATTTCATTTCTTCAAATTTGAACTGTTATTGCTCCGTTTATCTTATTTTCTGTGTTTTAGCAGCATTTTTGGTAATGGAAATTCAGTTTTTATAATTTGATCGTACCGCTGATATCTGTGTATCATTCTATCCGCCTCATCGTGCTGATCTCCGTGGTATATTCATTTTCGTATTTTAAGGTCTGGTACATGACATAATCAATAAAAACGGTTCGTTGTAACGGTATCATAAATTGTTACCTTACATTTTCCTTCAATTTCAAAATTTAAACGTGTTGCCCAAAAAAAATTATTTGCTTTAAATTTTCAGCTAAATCAGTGTGTGACCTATGCCATTACAATTGCTACTTTTCTAGTATATATTCATTTCTAACTTTTTCCATTGCTCTATTGTCATTTCTCTAGTACGTTTCCTTCTCCTCTCCTTTTTCTTTTACTTCTATATTCTTGGATGTGGTCTTTCTCCCTTCCCTTTTCTTAAACGTATTTTTTTGACTGCACCTTTATTTTTTATCTCCCTCACGAACTATGGCCTCCCCATCCTCTCCTCCTTCCCACTGAACCCGCCACCACCCGCGAAGCCGAGCACGCAGCCGACCCTCTCCACCTCCCGTGACCATGCTTTGCCCATTAGCAAACCACCAAACCGTCTTCCGTGTCAAGCACCATTAGCCGAGACTCTCCAGCACTACAACCTCTTGAAACCCGCCATCGACCAAGCAGCTCGCCATATCGAGGCCGTCACCTCCGATAGAGCAGCCCTCATCAACCATGCCTTCCTCCTCCGTGCACCCAGAACCACTAACCCACTTCGACTCCCACAACCGCCGACCGATCTTCCTCCTCCATGCCTCTCCGGCCCGCGTCCAGCCTTGCACCACCTCAAACCCGACCTACCTTCAACCGATACTACCTCCTTTTTTGTTCGGCGCTTGATATACGTAAGTGTACATATGTTGCTGGTTTGATATACATGGGTATACGTAAGTTTAGCCTTCAATATAAAATAAGATTTTTATCTTAAAACTTTAATTTGTATTTTGATGTAATGATTGAATATATACGCATATATAGATATGTTTACCTATTTATATAATTATCAAATTTGCCTACGTTAGTTATGCATATGTGTGTAGTATAAATTTTGCTTACAGTATTTTAAAGGGTAGTATGTAGATTTATAGTATATATATACACGTTTACAGTATATAATATATAGGAAGTTATATGAAAGAAGTTATATAAAAGAAGTATATACTATATATTAGTTTAATATATATGTCTATGGTCTACAGTTTATACGGTTTATGATTTATAAAGTATACAAAGTATAGAATTTTATGTGTGGTAGTTTATGTGTGTGTGTGTGTGTGTGTGTATATATATATATATATATATATATATATATATATTACTACATAGTAGATAGTTTAAAGGATCCTTGGAGGATGGTTATTCCAAACATCTTTTGAGTTACTTATATTTCAGTTGTCATTTCACTTGAGTTGAATTTATTAATATAAGAATGTTAATCCTGACTCGAGTGTTTTGTGTTTTGCTTTCTGCTCGGTCAGACTGAGTGTCACAGAATTTTAGACTCACCTTTGGAGTTGGAGCTTCGCTCGTAGATCCATCTATATCTATTCAGCTTTTAGCTATATAGTTTCTTTGTCCAGACTCAACAGTGGCTTAGGTATTAGAGTTTCATCTGTATTTGAGATTCTGTTGTATTTTATTTCAAACTCAGTTGTTTATATAGTAGCTTCATGAACTACTATTTATCTATTCCGCTGCATATTGTTATATTACTCTGTGATTCTGTGATTTATTTATTTACTGTATATGCTGAGATCTGCTAAATATATTTTAACAATCTGATATTTTGAGCAATTCAAGTCCGACATATGCGGATGCGAATGGTTGAAAATATCGGGTCGTTACAACCGAAGTTCAACCTCGATTTCTGGACAAAGGGTGAATTAACAGAAAATGAATCACATTAGTGAATTTCCCTCGTCTAGAGCTTCGAATTGATATACAATTTGATGGGGTTTGAGGAATTTGAATTTTGGTATTGAATTTGAAATTGAATTTACAATTTGGGAGTTAGGGTTTTGTTTGCGCCAAAATTGGTCACAAACCCTGGAAGTAGTGAAAGCCCCAGTGTATATGCACAGATCCTCAATATTCACACACAGATCTCAGATCTAGATAATGTAGAGAGTAAAAGTGAAGAAACAGTAAAATTAAAAATGGAAGAAAGCAATAAAGAACACTAGATTTATAGTGGTTCGGCAATCCGGCCTACGTCCACTTTGAATCAATCCTTTTTATTCCTTTTGTGCTGTTGAGATTACAGTTACAAGCCTTTTTTATTAATGAACAAAATAGCAGAGTTCCAGCGTCCAGAGTCGAAGATATCCCCTTTGCAGTTGCCATAGGACTCCTATTTATAGAAGTAGATTCGAAAATATCCGCCTCAAAACCTGGAATACCTCTTCTCTTGCGCAAGTGGGCCCACCAGACCGATTCAGAGCGATTTGGGATCAATGCGTGTCCAGTTCGTATCGATCCAGAAGTGGTCCAATCAAACTGAGATCGATCATGGAGGTTCTTGAGTGCACCAGGAAGCTCCTCAGAAAATGTCATAGCGCTTGGACTAGTAGATTGTGAGAAATGATCGATGCAATTTTATGTTCACCAGTTGGCTGTCGCATTCGTATCAATCTATTCATCTCCATCCCTTCATATTCATCACAATCGCATCGATGACGTGGCTCGAAAACCCAAGGGAGATCCACTTTTGATGTCGAGTTGACTATTTCTTCGTTCAAACACGTTTCCTTCGTATCGACCTGAGATTCCCAGTTCGTATCGATGATTCAATGCCCATTTCGTATCGATGATTCATTGCCCATTTCGTATCGATGATTCAATGCCCATTTCGTATCGATGATTCAATGCCCATTTCATATCGATCCCCTGCTCTTGTTCGTATCCATACTCTTCGTATTGATCGAGCTTCGTTCCTTTATATCCTTCGGCCGCTCCTCTGTTCGTATCGATCCTATGCATACATCCTTCGTATCGATCCGATACTTGATCGATACAAAGTGCTCTTCCAAACCCCTGCTCATACTTCATATCGATCCCGGCCTTGATCGATACGAAATAGCCTGCCATACCGATGTCGAGTCCAGCCAATTCGATGCACGTTGTATTGATGCGAAACCATTGATTCGAAGCATGCTGTTATTTCCATCCTGGTCGATATTGAGTGCATTCCTGATCGATACGAAAGTATTGATCCGAAATAGATATCTGAGCCTGCTTCGATCGATACGAACCATATCTATGCAAACCAACATCAATGCGAACCATTTCTTACCAATATTGATCCATCCATATCTCGAGCATACGAGCTTCGATTGACCTGAAATTTGAAACGTAGCCTCTCCTATCCTTGTTCATCATTCTCAAGTAATCCTGTCTTGATTGGAGCTTGATCAAATTTTGATGATATCGATCATAACCTTGTTTCCAATCGATCTCCAATCCTAATATCCATCCTTTCTGTAATGACCCATAAATTTTTAATAATTAAAATTGTTAAATTGATAAAATTTTGGTATGGATTAGAATGCCACACATGAATTAATAGAATATTTTTCGAAAATGTGAATTTTGTCAATATGGTCAAACTTTGACTTTTAAAAATTTAAAGGTTTAAAATTTTGAATTTTATCTTTTATTTTGAAAGTAAATAAAATTTTAAGAATACTGCTTTCCGTTTCGTTGAAATCCGATTTATAATGTGAAAGTTATGCCTTTTTAACTATTGGGTGTAATTTGCTGTAGTTAACAAAATTGTTTACTTTAAATTATATAACTAATATTTTATTTGGTCATGGAATGTTTTAATTTATGTTTCTAGGGGTAAAATAACTTTTTTTGTATATATTTTGGTTTTAAAACATTTTTAAAAGTGTAACTGACATTTTCCAGTGCCCGTTGTATTTTGTTTAAAATTTCTAATTTCCAACTTTGATTAAATTAAGAAATTCTTTATTTATTTATATATTTTTCTTAAGAACTTATTTTATTCTCATTCTCACTTTATATTGTTTCTCAAAGATTTATTTTAAACCATTTTAAAGAAGAGTTGTAATTTCCCAAGTTAAGTGGATTATGTTTGCAATTTTCTTAAGCTAGGTTCAATAAATTACGCCATTTTCTATATTTATCTTTCTATTTTCCTAAAATATAATTATTTATTTTCTTTTTCACTTTATTTCAGTTTGTTTTGTTTTATTCACTGATTTTTATTTGTTTTAAATTGTGGTAGAAATTTTTCCAAAGCTAGTGGTTGTGTGTAAATTTTTATGCCTTGTTTCAATTAATTCTGATCTTTGCTTTGTAAATTTGGGTAACATACAACACAAAAAAAAAATTAATTTTTGCGTTTCATTATTTTCTATATCCATCTTCTTATTTACTTGTATGGTGTGTATAAACTTATTTATTTAGTGAAGGTTTCTTTTGTGTATATACATCTATATTTACTGGATAAGTAACAAATCAATTAAGATATGTTTTAAACGTAGGCACACGTTTCTTAATTTATTTATTGCCTTTATATATCTCCCACCTTTTAATCTTCTACCATATCTATTTATAAATGCATAGACGTGATTTTCTCCTTTTCAATCACGTACAATGTTATCAAACTCCTCTTTTGATTTGTTTAAGATAAATATATACCAGATCTTTTCCCTACTTAAATTGTGCCTTTTTAAATTTCCTTGCCTTTTTATTTTCTTACTATTCCTAAACATCTTAGCCGTTCAAATCTCTTGAAACCCTAGCCGCCTTCTTTTTATTTCTTATTCACGTACAAGTTCTCATCCTCTCATTTTCATTTGCGTGAAGAAAATACAACAAGCTCTAGGTTATTTCCATGGCTTCCTTCTCTCTTCTTTTTTCACTTTTTTTTTTCTCTTTTTCTTTTTGTTTTCTCCTTGCATAGCTCAGCCTCCACCACCACAACATCACCTCCTCCTCACTATTAGACCATGGCCAAGCCCACTTGGTGGTTGAAAGCAAGGTTATGTTCTTTGATTTGTAGTTGCATAGTTTAATCCATCTTTTATTGTGTTGAATCTTATTCTTATGATTTGTGTATTTGTTATATACAAGATATGGATCTTGACTCTCCATCTACTCAAAAGTTTGGTCGTGCCTTGTCGTGCTTTGCGGAGTTTCAATTGTGTATTGTGAATTTGATTCTAGCTTTTAAAAGGTGAGTTTTTATCACTCTAGACATATGTACTTATATTATTGTGGAATAATGACAAGTGGATCTGTATAAATTGATATGTCATTCATACACGCCTCTGATATGTTATATGATGTTAAATGCTATTTATATGTTTGTTGCATCATCTAATATGTATTTATATGATATACTATTCATTTTATATAATGTATCTCACACTACAAGTTCCCTATCACTATGGGCTGAAATGATAGGCTCAAATGATTTTTATTGCATTTATTTTACTTGGGATTGCGGGTTTGAAATGATAGAACCCAGATTTTTCTTTTTAAATTACGAATTGAAATGATACATATCCGTATCACTTGACCTAGGTTAGAAAATTTTATACAGGCCCATGGATAAAATTTTATAATATTTTTCTAAAATTATTAAGTATTTTGAATTTATAAATACATGGAAATTTAAATAAAAGTTGATTTAAAGAATTAGAATATAAAGAGATATTGGTTTTCTATAAGTTAAAATTTTATAAGTTTATTTTGGTTTTTAATTGTAACGAAAAAAAATCTTTATTTGGTTTTAAATTTTTAATTTATATATTTGGAATATAATAAACAACTTAATAATGAAATTTGTTTTAATGTGGAATTCTAAATCTAGCCTAGTAGTTGGAATGAATTTTATTCCACGAAGCGGATATGTTTGTATAAATAGGTTTACAGTGATTTTCTAAGTTAAGTTGTATAAGTTAATGTATAAAATGTAATTTATATATATGACTTAACTTGATGATTGGAAATTGGTTTCCAAATGGAGATTTTAAGTTAAGAAAATAAGGTATTTTAAATTGAAGAAACATGTAAAGTTTTAATTAATGAAAGAAACGTGTAAGTTTTAATTAATGAAAGAAAAGTGTAAGTTTTTAATCAATGAAAGAAACGTGTAAAGTCCTAATTAATGAGAGAACATACAAAGTTTTTAATTAATGCAAGAAACATGTAAAGTTTTAAAAAAATGAAAGAAACATGTAAGTTTTAATTAATGCAAGAAACATGTAAAGTTTTAATTAATGAAAGAAAGTGTAAGTTTTTAATTAATGAAAGAAACATGTAAAGTCCTAATTAATGAGAGAACATGTAAAGTTTCTAATTAATGAAAGAAACTTGTAAAGTTTTGATTAATGAAAGAAACGTGTAAAGTTCTAATTAATGAAAGAAACATGTAAATTCCTAATTAATGAAAGAAAAGTGCAAGTTTCAATTAATGAAAGAAACGTGTAAGTTTTTAATTAATGAAAGAAACGTGTAAAGTCCTAATTAATGAGAGAACATGCAAAGTTTTTAATTAATGCAAGAAACATATAAAGTTTTAATTAATGAAAGAAACATGTAAAGTTTTAATTAGTGTGGTATTGATTAAATAATAAATGCTCTTTACTGTAATAGGAATGTAAATTTAAAACGTACATTTGATAATGTAAGTTTTAATTAGTGTAATATTGAAAATTGATAAATGCTCTTTATTATAATAAATATAAGTTAAAACGTACATTTGATATGTAAGTTTTAATCAATGTAATGGTGTATTTTAAAGTGATTAAAATGATAAATGTTACTTACTGTAATAATAAAATGTAAGTTGATAATGTACATTTGATATGCAAGTTTTAATTTATGTAAATGGCATACTTTAAATGATTAAAATAATAAAGTTTCTTTATTGTAATAATAATGTAAGTTAATAAGGTACTTTTAACTTAACATAAGAATTTCAGCTTTAAATTGGATATTACAGTAACAAAGTTTATTTAACTATATGGCTATGATAAAATGACCATGTTAAATTTGTAAGCATATAAATACTTTGATTATATAAAATGTTAAAGTGTAAAGTATTACATTCCAAAAATTTATAATTCCTTAAGGTTACATTTCCAAAATGCTATGATAATTTAAATAAATATTTCAAGTTTAATAAATTAAAGGAAATACTCAGTGATTTGGAAATTTGGGTTTTATTTAAATGATATATTGTTGAATTAGTTTGAAATGGAAATTGTGATATGGTTTTGAAATGAGTATTATATTTTGGTTTTGAAAGTATATACTATTTTGAAAGAAATGATATGATTTTGAAACGGTTATGCTAGTTTGGTTTTGAAAGTACAAATGATTTTGAAATAAATATCCATGGGTTATAATAACGTTTGGTTGTTAAAGAGACCGGGATTGGAAGTTGTCATACTCTCTGCCAACTCCGAAAACCACTTTGACAACCGTGTACGCGGTGGAGATTCCAGAATGAAGTAGGATGGTGGCGGCGTTCCTTTGAGGTAAATACGTGGACCCGACTCCCGTGAGTTGGCATAATGTGGATAAAACATGAGCGATTGACGGGTTAATGAGGTAGCACCTTTGATCGGACACATCCCTTCGATATTATACTTTGACTTTGGATTTATTCGGTGGCCACTTTTGATTTCTTTGATTTGGGGTGTGGCTCGAGGTGGGCGGTAGCTGCGGCTATGCGTTTCCACGGACCCGAAAGCGTAATTGGTATATCTACCCTGGCATTGCCTAGTTGTGCCGTGTCACCTACCCTAGCACGCCTTATACGATTTTGTTTTGTACCATACCTATGGAGTGCCCTCTGACGACGCCCAGTACGGGGGAGATTACGGTACTGTATAGACTATGGGAATATATTATGTGTTAAGGGCTATATGGGTAACCCCTTAACGCTATTTAAAAGTAAGTTTATTTTACTAATAGACACTATTATAATACCGAAATATTACTACATAGTAAATAGTTTAATGGGTCCTTAGAGGATGGCCGGTCCCAAGCATCCTTTAAGTTACTTGCCTTTATATTACAGTTCACTTGAATTAGCTTACACTGTATAAGTATGTATGTCCTGATTCGAGTGTTTATGTTTTATTTTACGCTCGGGTCAGACTGAGTGATACAGCATTAGAGACTCACCTTCGGAGTTGGAGCTTTGCTTGAAGATCCAGCTATCTATTTCAATTCCAGTTATTCAGTTGATCCCAGTGATGTATTCAGCTTTGTACTTGATTATTGTATTAAACTTCTACTGTATCTTGTTTAACTCAAATTTTTTATATAGTAGCTTCATGAACTACTATTTCTTTACTTCCGCTGCATTATATTACTCTGTATCTGTGATCTGTGATTTATTTATTTACTGTATATTATGAGTTGTGCCAAATTTATATTTACAATTCGGTATTTTGAGCAATTCAAGTCCGCCATGTGTGTCTGCCATTGCACTTGGAGGGTGCAGCATGATAGGGGGTTCTCGCTTCCTGGTTTGGTAGCGAACGGTTGACTCTTCCTGGGTTGGTGGTGCAGTCGAGAGGCTGGCCGTAAAGGCAGAACACAGATACCAATATATGCTACGGTGGGCGTTACCGCACTGGCGCAACCCGTCACATTTGGTATCAAAGCTTTGGCTCTAGGAAAACTTAGCATATATGGTAAATTTATTTACAGAATCACTTTCATTTGAGTTGAATTTCTTCCTTTCTGACTTGGGTTTCTTTTGAGTTTTGGAACGTTCCCTGCGGTTTCAAAATTCATCCTTGTCCCTCACTATTCTTCTTCTTTTGATTCTGGAGTATCCCATAACTCCACTTCGGATGATCTTTAATGGATTGGCGGTCTCGTCAAATTCAGATGACTTGTAAAGAGGTGAAACTCCTTTGCAATTAGCATTGATTAACCAGAGATTTATATATATCCTCGGTTTAGATGCTAGTACCTCTTGTTGTTCCAAATTCTCTTTCTTAAGATCGAATGTAGAATTACCTCAGAATTCCACATTGATCTAATTCTTGAAGTCACGGTTGATCCGGTTAAGGTTGCCCGCGATTTATGTAAACTTATCCATTCCTTATTCTGTCAATTTAATCATCTTATCTTTTGTTCTAACTTACACTCAAATCAAAATTTCCTTTGACTTGAGTCAGTCTAATTTGAATCGCTATCCTTGCTTTGAAAATCTATTCCTATATGGTGTATTTGTAAATCTATATTTAAATGTTTTACATATTGTGTTGTTTGAGTTGTTGATGTTGATTTGGGTTTTCGATCGATTCGTCTGATCAACGTTATCGATAGGATTTCCAAAACACTTGAACAAAACAAACTAACACAATATTGTTTTCAAATTTAGAAAAGGAAATAAATTTTGTATAATTATATAAGTGTAATTTTCTGAATTTTATAGGTTATTAAGAAATAATATTTGACTTTATATATATCTTGTAACCATTGGCTTTTGTCTCCTATATAAATAACCGAACTATAAAACATGGCTATAAATTAAGTTGGAAATTAAAATGAATCTAAATCAAGAACTTGAGAATTTAATTTCCGATGGTTTCAAACTTGGGTTTTAATGTTTTAAAAGATATATCATTTAAAGTGTTTTCCAAATCGAGATTGTTTTCAAAGAATTTTTAATGTTTAAATTAGTGCTCTTCTCTTGTAGCTGGAAAATAATTTCTGTGATGACTACAGCATCATCGACATTCATTTTCGAGTTTTGAAGTGAAGAGACCATTCTGTAGCTTTGCTACTGTTTTTATTTGAAAATTTAATTGATTTGAATTTCAAAAATATGACTTGATTTATAATATATATATATATATATGGATATATGATTTAAATTTTATTTGATATATATTGTATATATATTTGTTTGCCTCCAAATGGTTTGAAGTTAATCGGAAATATAATTCTTAAATTTACCTTAAAGAATGTTTTCAATTCTAAAATGAACTAAAAATTTTGAATAAATATTTAAGTTGAAATAATTGAATTAGAAAACTTTATTTGTATAATATTCTATTGCATTTCCATTATAACTTAACTAAATTATTTAAAAGTTAACTATGTAATTGGATAATATACAATATAAAAGGATTTTTTTTAAATAAAATTTGAGTGTTTATAATAAATGTCATACACTTAAATTTTAGTTATAAAAGGATTAATAAAGGTAAATAGAATAAAAAGTTAATTGAATAATATACAATATAAAGTGATGTTAAATGAACTAAGAATAAATTTAAGTAGTTGTAATAAGTGTAAACATATTTAACATAGATGATAAAAATATATTGTGGGAAATAAATTTAATTATAATTAGGAATAAAGAAGAAATTAATTTATTGAACACATTTTTGAGTATAACAAATGATTTTCAAACTTATGATTTTAGAAATTTTTATTTTAAGATAATTGGAAGATGAAGTAATGAAATTTGAAATATTTAAATTTAACTTAAGTGAAATTAAATAGATGAAATCAATTATTAATTTAAAATTTAACTTGTATGGTTTAGACTAATGATTCTATTTTGAGTTTCAATTTAGTTTTCTATCCGGTTGTTTCTATTCCCCTACCTTCTTCCTTTCCGAGGACAAAAAGTTTTAAGTGGGGGAGAGTGTAACGACCCATAAATTTTTAATAATTAAAATTGTTAAATTGATAAAATTTTGGTGTGGATTAGAATTCCACACATGAATTAATAGAATATTTTCCGGAAATGTGAATTTTGTCAATATGGTCAAACTTTGACTTTTAAAAATTTAAAGGTTCAAAATTTTGAATTTTATCTTTTATTTTGAAAGTAAATAAAATTTTAAGAATACTGCTTTCCGTTTCATTGAAATCCGATTTATAATGTGAAAGCTATGCCTTTTTAATTATTGGGTGTAATTTGCTGTAGTTAACAAAATTGCTTACTTTAAATTATATAAATAATATTTTTTTGGTCATGGAATGTTTTAATTTATGTTTCAGGGGTAAAATAACTTGTTTTGTATATATTTTGGTTTTAAAACATTTTTAAAAGTGTAACTGACATTTTCCAGTGTCCGTTGTATTTTGTTTAAAATTTCTAATTTCCAACTTTGATTAAATATAGAAATTCTTTATTTATTTTTATATTTTTCTTAAGAACTTATTTTATTCTCATTCTCACTTTATTTTGTTTCTCAAAGATTTATTTTAAACCATTTTTAAGAAGAGTTGTAATTTCCCAAGTTAAGTGGATTATGTTTGCAATTTTCTTAAGCTAGTTCAATAAATTACGCTATTTTCTTTATTTATCTTTCTATTTTCCTAAAATATAATTATTTATGTTCATTTTCACTTTATTTCAGTTTGTTTTGTTTTATTCATTGATTTTTATTTGTTTTAAAGTGTGGTAGAAATTTTTTCAAAGCTAGTGGTTGTGTGTAAATTTTTATGCCTTGTTTCAATTAATTCTGATCTTTGCTTTGTAAATTTGGGTAACATACAACGAAAAAAATATATATATAATTAATTTCTGTGTTTCATTTTTTCTGTATTCATCTTCTTATTTACTTGTATGGTGTGTATAAACTTTATTTATTTAGTGAAGGTTTCTTTTGTGTATATACATCTATATTTACTGGATAAGTAACAAATCAATTAAGATATGTTTTAAACGTAGGCACACGTTTCTTAATTTATTTATTGCCTTTATATGTCTCCCACCTTTTAATCTTCTACCATATCTATTCATAAATGCATAGATGTAATTTTCTCTTTTTCAATCACGTACAAAGTTTTCAAACTCCTTTTTTCATTTGTTTAAGATAAATATATACAAGATCTTTTCCCTACTTAAATTGTGCCTTTTTAAATTTCCTTGCCTTTTTATTTTCTAACTATACCTAAACATCTTATGTAACAACCCCCATATTTATCGAGTTTATATTTAAATATTTTATTTAAATATTATATCGTTAATCGGATTTTGGTCCGAAAAACTACTTTTTGCAAACGGTCAAATTAGGACTCGGGACCACTTCCATTGAGTTCGAAATGCCATTTACAACTTTTTTAAGTATAAACATCGATAGGTTTGGAGTTAGTGAAATTTCACTAACTTTTCCCGCTTTGGACTTTGGGTTAGTTTAGCCTATTAAGCCCAAGTTCCAACCCCCTTCTCCTCACTCTTCATAAATTCCTAACTAACTTCAAGATTTTCATTAATGGTGAAGAGAATGGGAAATTAAAACTCCAAGCTCAAATTTAATTGCTAATCCAACATTCAACTCCAAATTCAAGTAGAAGATATTGGATTCAAGCTTTGGATTGCTTCTCCTTGCTTTCAAGCTTCATCTTCATAAATTTTGGTGCAAAGGTGAGATTTTTATCTCACAAATATAGTCTATAACTATATTGGACTGTTGGGAATGATTCCCTATCACTTTTTCATGCACATTTGCCTTTGGTTTGGATTGGATTGGCGAAAAACTCCAATTTTTAGCATTTTTGGAAATTTCCTGCACTTAGCTCGTTCTGGCCACTTGACTCGTTCGGTGATAGGTCGCAAGGTCGCTGGGTCGTAGGTCGTAGGGCTTTATGTCATTCTGGAAATATTGGCACTTCGGAGTTAGGTCGCTCGCAAGTTAACTCGTTAGGTCGCTCGCGAGTTAATACCGCAGGTCGTTTGGCTTTTAGGTCGTAGGTCGTGGGGAGTTAGGTCATAGGCCGCTCGCCTTTATCCTCTGGCCATTTCGTCCCTAGGTCACTTGACCTCTAGGTCGCGGGTACCCTTAGGTCGCTCGGCCTTGTTTAGTGCTAGGTCGTTGGACCATTTAGGTCGTTCGACCCTTAGGTCGCGGGTTTTTAGGTCGCATGACCTTAGGTCGTTGGACCTCCTTAAGTACCGATAGGTCGTTGGACCTTAGGTCGTCGCTGGACCTAAGGTCGTCCCACATTAGGTCATTGCTGGCCTTAGGTCGCGTGACCTTGTTTAGACCGTAGGTCGTAAGACCTTAGGTCGTATACCCCCTAGGTCGCTCTCCTATTTTAAACCGTTAGGTCGTTGGACCGCGAACACCACTAGGTCGATTGACCCCTTAGACCCCTAGGTCGCAACCATTAGGTCGCTCGACCCTATTCCCCTTAGGTCGTTAGACCTCATTTTGTCTACACTAGGTCGTACCGTTTTGGTCAAGGCGCTGCCCCGCACCCCGCCGAGGGCGCTGCCCCCTGAACCCCCGCGACCTGACCGGGCAGGTCGAACCCCGTAGCAGGGGCGTTGCCCCCGCACCCCCATCTTGGGGGGTTGCCACCCCCTGGACCCCCACTCCGTAGGGGATCTTATCTGAAAAACATTCAACATAACTTGTTGAGCTGATTTCCTTGGATTTTTATCACATCTGCGAATGTGATCTTTGTGATTGATTGTTTCTACAATCGCTTCTGTGATTTGTCACTTTAAAATATAAAGGTTTCGGTACTAGTAGTAAATATCAAAACTCTTTCAACAAAATGATTTCAACTCTATTTTTAATAACAAAGCTCTTTTCTTAACCCGTTTTCCAATCTATTAGTATATACAAACCTTTACCCCACTCAGATGAGAAATCTAATTAAACGGCTTAGTAAAACAAGTGGTATGAAACGCTTGCGTTTGCTTCGTCGGTTAATTCTTGGACTTGTTCGATTGAACCTCTAGTGACAATTTTATTAGTGAACATTTACAGTATGTTCGTAAATATTTAAGTTAAGCTAGTGGTTATGGGACATGAAACTAAACTTTTATATTTACTAACTTAGTGTAATTGACACTTCTCGTTGATCATGATGATCATTTTATGATATAGACTAGCAATTGTGCGACGTCTCTTTGTTTGCAAGGTTAGACTAGACCTCATTGGTGTGATTCCGACTCACACATATCTCTTTGTCCGCAAGGTTAGTCTAGACACCATTTGTGTGATTCCACTCACACATACCTTTTTGTTGCGAGGTTAGACTAGACACCATTTGTGTGATTCCACTCACACATACCTTTATGCTTTTTGGTTAGCCTAGACCTCATCTGGGTGATTCCGACTCACCCATATGGGGTAGCTCCCCATGGTCTTCGGACCGTCATGTGATAGGCCTCTTTCCCCTTTTCTGTGATTTCTGGATTTCTCGTGTTGATTTCTGGAATTTATGTCATTGACTTGTTATGAGTAAAAGTTTAGGGTATGATGCCCTCTTTGGATCTTTGAGAATATTCTTGTGATATCGATTTATCTCTTATTGATTGATCTTCTGTTGATCATCATTTGTTATAGTAGTATGTCAGTATGGATATTTTATGTTTATGTCATATCTTTTATTTTATACCATGTCATCTGATATTTATAGCTAGACTGATCCGTTTATTATTTTCTTAAATAATACTCGGGTCAGACCGAGATGTTACAGGTGCTTCTGCTAGACTTCTTCCCGGGATTTGCTACTCTGATTTTTGGCTAACTATTTAGATTAGCAGTTTTTGTCGTATACACTTGAGACATAGACTCATAGTTGTATTCTTTTGTATAGCACGTGTTGCTATTCTTTTGTATTATTGTGGATCTTTTTGACCACTCTTCTGATGTACACTTTCATGTACTAGTTATATATTCATATCTTCTTCCTCCTTTGTGATATGGATGTCTGTGACTGATTTGTGTTATGCTTATTTCTATGTTTGTTTCCGAAGATTATTTATAGCCACCGTGTGATAAGTAATCACATGGATGGTCGCTCCTCAACAGCCTTATTCTCCGTGCTAGTTGACAGCACTACACCGTAGTGTTATTGGCTAGTGTGGGTATTGAGGTGAGGCGTCACATCTTAGCCGTTCAAATCTCTTGAAACCCTAACCGCCTTCTTTTTATTTCTTATTCACATACAAGTTCTCCTCCTCTCATTTTCATTTGCGTGAAGAAAATATAACAAGCTATAGGTTATTTCCATGGCTTCCTTCTCTCTTCTTTTTCCACTTTCTTTTTTTTCTCTTTTTCTTTTTGTTTTCTCCTTGCATAGCTCAT
Organism: Allium cepa; assembly: GCA_030765085.1. Classification (NCBI taxonomy): domain Eukaryota; kingdom Viridiplantae; phylum Streptophyta; class Magnoliopsida; order Asparagales; family Amaryllidaceae; genus Allium; species Allium cepa. The sequence goes on from CM060942.1 coordinate 625,218,412, forward strand.
CCTCCACCACCACAACATCACCTCCTCCTCACTATTAGACCATGGCCAAGCCCACTTGGTGGTTGAAAGCAAGGTTATGTTCTTTGATTTGTAGTTGCATAGTTTAATCCATCTTTTATTGTGTTGAATCTTATTCTTATGATTTGTGTATTTGTTATATACAAGATATGGATCTTGACTCTCCATCTACTCAAAAGTTTGGTCGTGCCTTGTCGTGCTTTGCGGAGTTTCAATTGTGTATTGTGAATTTGATTCTAGCTTTTAAAAGGTGAGTTTTTATCACTCTAGACATATGTACTTATATTATTGTGGAATAATGACAAGTGGATCTGTATAAATTGATATGTCATTCATACACGCCTCTGATATGTTATATGATGTTAAATGCTATTTATATGTTTGTTGCATCATCTAATATGTATTTATATGATATACTATTCATTTTATATAATGTATCTCACACTACAAGTTCCCTATCACTATGGGCTGAAATGATAGGCTCAAATGATTTTTATTGCATTTATTTTACTTGGGATTGCGGGTTTGAAATGATAGAACCCAGATTTTTCTTTTTAAATTACGAATTGAAATGATACATATCCGTATCACTTGACCTAGGTTAGAAAATTTTATACAGGCCCATGGATAAAATTTTATAATATTTTTCTAAAATTATTAAGTATTTTGAATTTATAAATACATGGAAATTTAAATAAAAGTTGATTTAAAGAATTAGAATATAAAGAGATATTGGTTTTCTATAAGTTAAAATTTTACAATTTGATTTTGGTTTTTAATTGTAATGAAAAAATATATTTATTTGGTTTTAAATTTGTAATTTAAAGATTTGGAATATAATAGACAACTTAATAATGAAATTTTATTTAATGTGGAATTCTAAATCTAGCCTAGTAGTTGGAATGAATTTTATTCCACAAAGCGGATATGTTTGTATAAATAGGTTTACAGTGATTTTCTAAGTTAAGTTGTATATGTTAATGTATAAAATGTACATATGACTTAACTTGATGATTGGAAATTGGTTTCCAAATGGAGATTTTAATTTAAGAAAATAAGTATTTTAAATTGAAGAAACATGTAAGGTTTTAATTGATGAAAGAAACGTGTAAAGTTCTAATTAATGAAAGAAATATGTAAATACCTAATTAATAAAAGAAAAGTGTAAGTTTTAATTAATGAAAGAAAAGTGTAAGTTTTTAATCAATGAAAGAAACGTGTAAAGTCCTAATTAATGAGAGAACATACAAAGTTTTTAATTAATGCAAGAAACATGTAAAGTTTTAAAAAATGAAAGAAACGTGTAAGTTTTAGTTAATGGAAGAAACATGTAAAGTTTTAATTAATGAAAGAAAGTGTAAGTTTTTAATTAATGAAAGAAACGTGTAAAGTCCTAATTAATGAAAGAACATATAAAGTTTTTAATTAATGCAAGAAACATGTAAAGTTTTGATTAATGAAAAGAAACGTGTAAAGTTCTAATTAGTGAAAGAAACATGTAAATTCCTAATTAATGAAAGAAAGTGTAAGTTTCAATTAATGAAAGAAACATGTAAGTTTTTAATTAATGAAAGAAACGTGTAAAGTCCTAATTAATGAGATAACATTTAAAGTTTTTAATTAATGCAAGAAACATGTAAAGTTTTAATTAATGAAAGAAACATGTAAAGTTTTAATTAGTGTGGTATTGATTAAATAATAAATGCTCTTTACTGTAATAGGAATGTAAATTTAAAACGTACATTTGATAATGTAAGTTTTAATTAGTGTAATATTGAAAAATGATAAATGCTCTTTATTATAATAAATGTAAGTTAAAGCATACATTTGATATGTAAGTTTTAATCAATGTAATGGTGTATTTTAAAGTGATTAAAATGATAAATGTTACTTACTGTAATAATAAAATGTAAATTGATAATGTACATTTGATATACAAGTTTTAATTTATGTAAATGGCATACTTTAAATGATTAAAATAATAATGTTTCTTTACTGTAATAATAATGTAAGTTAATAAGGTACTTTTAACATAACATAAGAATTTCATCTTTAAATTGGATATTACAGTAACAAAGTTTATTTAACTATATGGCTATGATAAAATGACCATGTTGAATTTGTAAGCATATAAATACTTTGATTATATAAAATGTTAAAGTGTAAAGTATTACATTCCAAAAATGCTATAATTCCTTAAGGTTACATTTCCAAAATGCTATGATAATTTAAATAAATATTTCAAGTTTAATAAATTAAAGGAAATACTCAATGATTTGGAAATTTGGGTTTTATTTAAATGATATATTATTGAATTAGTTTGAAATGGAAATGATACTATTGTGATATGGTTTTGAAATGAGTATGATATTTTGGTTTTGAAAGTATATACTATTTTGAAAGAAATGGTATGATTTTGAAATGGTTATGCTAGTTTGGTTTTGAAAGTACAAATGATTTTGAAATAAACATCCATGGGTTATAATAACGTTTGGTTGTTAAAGAGACCGGGATTGGAAGTTGTCATACTCTCTGCCAACTCCGAAAACCATTTTAACAACCGTGTACGTGGTGGAGATTCCAGAATGTAGTAGGATGGCGGCGGCGTTCCTTTGAGGTAAATACGTGGACCCGACTCCCGTGAGTTGGCATAATGTGGCTAAAACAGGAGCGATTGACGGGTTAATGAGGTAGCACCTTTGATCGGACACATCCCTTCGATATTATACTTTGACTTTGGATTTATTCGGTGGCCACTTTTGATTTCTTTGATTTGGGGGTGCGGCTCGAGTTGGGCGGTAGCTGCGGCTATGCGTTTCCACCGACCGGAAGCATAATTGGTATATCTACCCTGGCATTGCCTAGTTCTGCCGTGTCACCTACCCTAGCGTGCCTTATACGATTTTGTTTTGTACCATACATATGGAGTGCCCTCTGACGACGTCCAGTACGGGGGAGATTACGGTACTGTATAGACTATGGGAATATATTATGTGTTAAGGGCTATATTGGTAACCCCTTAACGCTATTTAAAAGTAAGTTTATTTTACTAATAGACACTATTATAATAGGGAAATATTACTACATAGTAAATAGTTTAACGGATCCTTGGAGGATGGGCGGTCTCAAGCATCCTTTAAGTTACTTGCCTTTATATTACAGATCATTCGAATTAGCTTACACTGTCTAAGTATGTATGTCCTGACTCGAGTGTTTATGTTTTATTTTACGCTCGGGTTAGACTGAGTGATACAGCATTAGAGACTCACCTTCGGAGTTGGAGCTTTTCTTGAATATCCAGCTATCTATTTCAATTCCATTTATTCAGTTGATCCCAGTGATGTATTCAGCTTTGTACTTGATTATTGTATTAAACTCCTATTGTATCTTGTTTAACTCAAATGTTTTATATAGTAGCTTCATGAACTACTATTTCTTTACCTCCACTGCATTATATTACTCTGTGTCTGTGATCTGTGATTTATTTATTTACTGTATATTATGAGTTTTGCCAAATTTATATTTACAATTCGGTATTTTGAGCAATTCAAGTCCGCCATGTGCGAATGCGAATGGTTGAAAATATCGGGTCGTCACGCTTTCCAGCCAATTTGTTGATATTTCAGCCTTGACCAAAAGGCGGGATAACAGGTTTTGTTTGTCTTCCATTAGAAAGAGAAGATGAGAAAAATATACGTGCATACAGTAGAAAATAAAATGGTTGCTAGAGTTTATAACGGGATATTTATAGGCAAAGCTGAAAACAGAAAAAATGGACCAGATCGGTTTGAAAGTTGAATGGTAAACGACCCGAAAAGTCCGTTCTGATTCCGAAATGAAAAAGAATCAACCCAAATATCAAAATAGATTTTTTTTGATATTTTAAAATTTAATGGAACATGTTCCAAGTCCAAATTTCATCGTATAAAGAAGTTAGCTTAGAATCAGCCTACTTCAAATTGATTTCAATTATATTGATTTCTAGGTGTCTTGAGCCCGTACGATCAAATGACAAGTTCGATCGTTACGAAACTAGAAACCTTATAATAATTCACCATTACGGTTCCGATGAAACTGGTTACGTCGAATTTCGAAATAGTGGCCAAAATGGCCATTTTCGCATTAATTAATTAAATTAATATTATATTAATTAATTCACTTTTTAATTCAATATTTATTAGCTAACAAATTTCATCATCTTTGATTACTTAGACATTTATAATAATTCAAAACAAGTTTACACATAAATTCAGTGTTAAATATTTCACTAATTGCAGCATTCAATTTCAATTTTAATAAAATCCAATTTATTAAAATTAAATTCCAATAAATTGATTAAATTTGATTTCAATTCTTTTTATTCAATCAATTACTACTTTAATAACATAGTTAACATTTGTTGATATCTTTTTTTACTAATATGCTACAATTTCCATTTTTATTTGAATCAATTGCTATATTTTAATTATGTTGAAATTTTATCACTTACACACATTAATTTATAATTTAATATCCCAATTCATTTATTTATCTTGGTTTCAATCTTTTATTAAAGCAATTATCACCTTATGCATATAATTAACATTTCTATTCATTTTATTACATTCGCATTTTGGCAGTTATTGTATTAACTCACATTAATGTACATTTATTTTACATTTAATTGCAATTGATTAATTAAATTGGTAACAAATAACAATTGTCACCATTTCTACATTTAATAATGTTTTTAGGTTTATTATTTACAATAAAAGTTATAACTATACTAATTCTATCCAATTTATATTTATTGCGCATTATTAAATTTATTAATACGTCCTTTAAATTATATATTTCTTCTTAAATACAATTATCAGTTAATACATACATTATTACAAATAAATTTACAATTTAATCAATTATAACTTTTTAACTCATTTCAATTAATTGGAATCACCTTTAAATTGTTAATAATTAACTTAAATTAACATTATTACAATTCATTTTAGTTATTATTTTATAAAGATATCACAAATTTTTATTTCTTCCAACGTTAACTCATAAGACTTTATTAAATTAACAAATTTTAATTATCAAAAATTACGGGTCGTTACACTCTCCCTCACTCAAAACTTTTCGTCCCCTAAAAGGAAAAAGAAGGAAAAAGAAAAATTAAGTAATCGATATATCTTATTCAAAATACTAGATTTTATAAACAATTAAATTTACAAAATAAAATACTTTTAAATAAAATATATCAATTTATAACAATTAAATCCCTTTATACTCAGTTAATAAAAGTTTGGAAAACGCTTTACAAAATTTTCTAAGTCCAAAATTTACGGAAAATTTCGACAGAGTCTCCTTTGTACAGAGAGGTCTGGAAGAAACAATAATATCAATAATAAACACATACATACCATATTTTCAAAATAATATATCCCAAACCATAGGAAAACAATTTAATATCGCTATAAAACCGTAATCCGAGAACATACTTATTTGTCGAGCAATTAATGCTTATTTTATGAAACCAAAAGCAGTAGCAAATGCTTCCATAACCTATATTTCACTTATATAACCTAAAAGAGTTAATAATTATATAAAAGAGAAATATTTAAGTTGTTTCAACCAATAACAACAAAATAACACAACATGCAATAGTCACTTATAAACAAACAATACAACCATCATATCACTACATGTAATCAAAGAAATCAAACATACATCCATAGCAACCAACCAATGGCTTGTTCGAGTTCAGAACTTCTAATCGTATAAAAATGATAAATAAACTAGGAAGAAAACCATACATTCAGCAGTCGTAGATAACTTTATAGATTATTTACACATTCTACACAATAAAAGTTTCCTTTCTCAACCATTCCATAAGTCAAGCAAACAAAGAATTCAGCACGTTTTTAAGTTTACTCTACTTACCTTTTTCACATCATTTATTGTTCATTCATTTTTTCGTACAATGATTTGCTTTAATTATTTTTCATTACTTACAAAAATTTAAATTTCATTCATTAATGTAAGGCTTATTTCATTAATTTACATTCTTTTCTTACATAAGTTATATCTATTTCAATTATTTGGTTCATAAATGAATTCATTATTGAAGTATGTATGTGTGCGTGTGTGTATTTCAGTTTACTTCACATTTAAAATTTTGTTTGGTTTTTTTTCCATCATTTGTTTTTCTTTTATCATTCATCTAATGTTTATTTTCATTAATTTACATTCGTTATTACTTATAAAAATTCATTTCTCCTTTATCCATATAGAGCCATTTCCTTTCAATTTTTTTTACATTTATTGCTTAAATAAGTTATTTTTATTTCAATTATTCGATTATACAATACTATGTAAGTTTCTTTACAATTCCATTGACCATTTATAGGTTATTTCTCTTTTTCACATTCATTCTTCATATAGTATTATAGGATATCAGATTTATTCCTAAGTCATTTCAATGTTTTTAGAAGTTATAATCATTCAATTCATATATAGTGCTCATTTTAATTCTACTGGTTTCATTATTCATTTAAGTTTTTAATTATTTACTTATAGTATTCACTTTTACCGTTCAATCTGATTGTAAATAGTTTAAATGTTAACTTAAGTTTATAATCGTTTTTCTTACACTATTCACTTTTATTTACATTTAATTAGTAGCATTTCAATTTATCAACTTAAGTTTATAACAATTTACAACATTAGAATTCTTATTTATAAAAGTAAGTCTATTGAACACTTTCATTTTCTAGAGTTTTACTTGTATAGTATTCTATCACATATTCTAATTAACATTACAACTTTTACATTTTGATAAATTGTATATATAAATGTCTTTCACAATGAAATAGTAAATTATACAAGTAACTATATTTATTAACAGAATGTTCAATAGTTACATTTTCTTATCTTCATTTCCTTTTCTTTACAGTTTTCAAATTTTCAGTTTCTTATCTATTTCATTAATCATTTTAACATCAAATTTCTTATTTTCATTATAGAAGTTTCCAATTATTAATATAGTCAAGATTCCATTCATTATAATTATTTCAATTTCTAATTTACTGAAACTTAAGAACTAAACAATGGGGTTCCTTTTCAATTATTTTAAAATAATATATAAAATCATATCTTTATATATATCAAGATATTCGAAAATTTAAAATTAAGATTTGTTGTCAAAACAGATATGTAGTAAAACTATACAGCCGCCTTCCCACTTTGAAACTCGAAAATGAACGTCGATGATTCATGCACTCATCACCGAAATTATTTTCCAGCTACAGAGAGGAGAGTACTGAACTTATTTCCTTCCAAAATTCTTTTAAACATTTCTTTCAAATCATATTGAAATATTATATCAAAAAATACTTCGAAATAATATTAATATTTTATTCCAAAATCTTTCAAAAGAAATTTTCAAAGAATACCGAAACTTAAGTTCTAAATTTTCCAATTTATATTTATCTTATTTACAAATCTCATTTTCAACCAATATTTATAAATTTCACTACCTAACAAACAAATATATTACAACCAAATATATCATTTATAGAATTTATTATTTTATACAAAATATATAATAGGCAAAATTATTTCATTTACCTATGTTTCAAAACATATTGTGTCGATCTATTATATTTAGTGTTTAGAAATCCCTATCGATGCCATAGCGTTCTATGTACCGACCAGAATTCATAAATACAGAATGGAACAAATTAACACAATATAAAAACATTTTATAACACTAACAAATACGCTCTCTCATGTATATAAACTCAACGACTCATTCTAGGGTATTACTACCCTATTTAATACGAGTCTGACCCCACAAAGCTAAGGTTATCGCTAAACCAAAGCTCTGATACCAACTACAACGACATGCCTTTTTGGATGTTTAAGAGGACATACATGCCAACCCTAACCGTTCAAAAGGGCATATTGTTGTGGGGTAAATAAGAAAAGGAGAAAGAAATAAAACAAGTACAGAATCTCGCAGCGGAATGAAAAAATATAATAAGCAAACAACAGTTCATGAAGCTGTTACAAATAAATTTGATTATACTTATACAATACGGAATCAGAGTTACATAAAACAGAAATAAATAAAGAAATCCAGCCGAACAACATGATGTAGTGGAATAATATGATAAATAATGATAGTACAAGTCTCCGTCCTCCAGAAATAAGGCCTTCAGTCCTAAAATGCTCAGGCTGACCCGAGCGAATTGAAAAGACAAAACACTCGAGTCGGAACTAAAAGATCTTATGGAAGTTAAATCAACGGTAAATATGAGTGCGATGGTGTCAGAGAAGTTTACGGGGTTTAACATCGCCTATCCAGTGTCTAACGTGAGTGCAGTAAGTTAAGAGATTTTCGGGATTACCATCTCCTGAGGATCCGTTGAACTATCTACTATGTAGTACAATATGCTATTATAATATGTCTATAGTAAAGTGAAGTATTAAAATAGCATTAAGGCGTCACCCATATCCCCCTTAACACATTTTATATAATGGCGTAGTCTATACAGATACTATAAACTCCACCCATAGGTGGGCTATCAGGGAGTACTTCATAGGTACGACACAAAACAAACTCATAGAAGGCGCGATAGGGCATGTGACACGGCACTCGAGGCAACGCCAGGGTAGATATACCAATTGCACTCCCGGACTGGTGGTAATGCATAGTAACTACTACCGCCCACCTCGAAACATACTCCCAAATCAAAATCAAGGGTGGCCACCAAATCAATCACAAAGTCAGAGTATAATATCGAAGAAATGTGTCTGATCGAAGGAATGACCTCACGTGGCCCGGCATAGCTCCTGTTTTAGCCAAATCAAGCTGACTCACCAGAGTCAGGGTCATGTAAATACCTCATATAGAATCGTTCGCCAAACTATCCTACTTCAATTCTGGAATCTCCGCTACGTACACAGTTGTTAAAGTTTTTTGGGTATTGGCAGAGAGTATGACAATATACGATCCTAATCTCTTTAACAACCAAATGCTTATTTCACACCGGATGGTTCTTTTACATTTCAAAAGTAAATTTTCAGTTGATATCAAAATATCATATTATATTTCAAATCATATCTCCTTCGAATTCACTTTCAAAACTATATTCGCTTTCAAAATCATTTTCACTTCCAAATCAAATTCACTTTCAAAACATATACACTTTCAAATCATATACACAATCAAATCATATACATTTCAAATCATATTCAGTTCGAAACCTTCGATAAGTTATGTTAATTAGTTCTTCATTTCAAAATCATCTTATTCACTCAAATACGTCGTTTCACAAAAAGTATCAATTCCAAATTAGGCTGTATCATCGTTAAGGATTTAAATATAAAAACTTCAACTTTACACAGTCTAAAACTTTAGAAAATAGTTTAGGTAATTATAAATGGTTTTTATAGTTTAAAATAGTTTTTAGTAAATTTAAAATAGTTTAAATGGTAAAATATAGTTAAATAGATTTAAATTTGATTTAATTAGTTTAAAAATGATTTAAATAGATTAAATATAGATTAATTATATTTAGATTGTATTAAGTAGATTTTAAATAGATTAAATAAATTTAAGATAGATTAAATAGATTCAAATTATATTAAATGGGTTTGAATTAGATTAAATAAATTTAATTAGTTTAATATAGGTAAAATAGGTTAACTAGGATGAAACAGGTTGTAATAGATTAATGTAAATTAAAATAGTTTTAAATTGATTGAAATAGTTAATTTAATTAAAATAGTTTAAATTATTTATATTTGACACTTCAACTTGAAATTTTGAATTTAAATCCTATGAACAATTTATTAAATCAATTCCCTTTCAGCATTAGTATTTGGATTGTCGAAAATTCTTCGGTTTATATAAATCAATTTCTTTTTCAAAATACTATTTAAATCAATTCAAAATTTCAAAGGTTCAAAAATCATTTAGTTTAACCAATCCAGTGTCCGTATATAATTTTCTACCCTAGGGTCAAGTGATGTGGATATTTATCATTTCAATCTGAAATTTAAAATTTTACGATTATATATATCATTTCAAACCGTAATCCCGAATTTAAATAAAAAATCCATAAAATCACTCGAGTCTATTATTTCAACCCATAACGATTTTTCCTTAATCTATAGATTGTTCGGTATGTATCATTTCAACCCATAGGGAACTTGCAGAGTGATAACAGAATATAAATCAAACATAACATCCAATCATTCAATATCAAAAATCAAACATCCATCATAATCATCATCCAATTTGAAAAATAAATTACAACGAATAACTGGTTATCATTTATAGTTAATTTTGGCAATCTAAATTCACTAGTAAATTAAATGAAAATTTAATTCAAAATAAAATAAATTAATTGGAATGCCGATTTAAATATACCAAACAGCCATAACTCAATTCCAAATGACAACGTAAATTTAATTTTACTAACATAAGATATTTTAGTAATTGTGAGTGGGTTAAAACACTCACCTTCGATTTTAAATTAAATTGAAATCCAAATAAAAACACAAGATCCAACAGTCTTAGAATTCGTCTAAAACAATTCCATAATGTCCGGAATTTCGATACGTTCCTAGTAGAACAAACCGCGCATGAATCGGACCTGTACGTGAAAGTTATGACGATTAAAAGTTATACGATTTAAATTGAAACAAACAAAAATAAAATACACAAAGAAAAAAAATGTTACCATCAAACAGCGCCACGTCACCGTGAACGTCTCTCAGAAATTGTAATAAGCGATTGAACCCATGCCCTAAAACAGCCGCCGCCTTCTCGAACGAAAAGCCATGCCTGTGAGCATCGTGACAAAGATCAGGCGGTGGCATCGAGGTGCTCTTGCCGAGGCGACCACCCCCATGCGCACGCGCACGCCTCCGGTGGTCCACTACTGCTTCACTGCCACAAAGCTTCACTAGCGATTTTCGGTGATATCGAGATCCTATAGCACGAACGAACACTTGATTCACGACCTGCTCGACCCCTTCTTTCCAATACCGCCACCCGATCGTCGATCAGACAATGATCCACCGCTGGGTTGTCAAAACCCTAAAATTGACGGCCGAAGTTCAACTTCGATTTCTGGACAAAGGGTGAATCTGATAGAAAAATGAATCACACCAATTAATTGCGCTCATCGAGTGCTTCGAATTGATATATAATTTGATCGGGTTTGAGGAATTTGAATTTTTGAAATGAATTTGAAATTTAATTTGCAATTTGGGAGTTAGGGTTTTGCTTGTCTGCCATCGAAAAGAGGAGACGAGAAAAAATGTACGTACAGATAATAGAAAATAAAAAGGTTGCTAGGGTTTGTGACGGGCTATTTATAAGCAAAGCTGAAAACATAAAGAAATGGACCAGACCGGTTTGAAAGTTGAATGGTAAACGACCAGAAAAGCCCGTTCTGACTCCGGAACGAAAATGGATCAACCCATAGATATATATGTTTTCGATATTTCTAAATTCAATGGAACAAGTTCCAAGTCCAAATTCCATCGTATGAAGAAGTTAGCTTAGAATTAGCTTATTTCAAATTGATTTCTAGGCGTTTCGAGCCCATATGATCAAACGACAAGTCTGATCGCTGTGAACCATGAAACCTTACAATAATTGACCGTTACGGATCCGATGAAACTGGTATCGTCGAATTCTGAGACAGTGGCTAAATGGCCATTTTCGCATTAATTAAATAAATTAATATTAAATTAATTCGCTTTTTAATTCAATATTTATTAACTAACAAATTTCGTCATTTTTGATTACTTAAACATTTATAATAATTCAAAACAAGTTTACACATCAATTCAGTGTTAAATATTTCACTAATTACAGCATTCAATTTCAATTGTAATAAAATCCAATTTATTAAAATTAAATTCCAATAAATTGATTAAATTCAATTTCAATTCTTTTTATTCAATCAATTACTACTTTAATAACATAGTTAACTTTTTTGATATTTTTTCTACTAATATACTACAATTTCCGTCTTTTATTTGAATCAATTGCTATATTTCAATTATGTTGAAATTTTGTCACGTATAAACATTAATTTATAATTAAATATCCCAATTCATTTATTTATCTTGGTTTCAATCTTTTATTAAATCAATTATCACCTTATGCATATAATTAGCATTTCTATCCATTTTATTACATTAAAAATTTGGCAGTATTGTATTAACTCACATTAATGTACATTTAATTGCAATTGATTAATTAAATTAGTAACAAATAATAATGTTTACCATTTCTACATTTAATAACATTTGTACGTTCATTATTTGCAACAAAAGTTATAACTATACTAATTCTATCCAATTTCTATTTATTTCACATATTAAATTTATTAATACGTCCTTTAGACTATATATTTCTTCTTAAATCCAATTATCAATTAATAAATACATTATTACAAATAAATTTACAATTTATTCAATTATAACTTTTTAAATCATTTCAATTAATTGAAATAACCTTCAAATTGTTAATAATTAACTTGAATTAACATTATTACAATTCATTTTAGTTATTATTTCATTAAGATATTAAAAAAAGTTATTTCTTCCAACATTAACTCATAAAACTTTATTAAACTAACTAATTTTAATTATTGAAATTTACGGGTCGTATATTAAGGATAATAATTAATTTTGATAATTATATATATGTATTACCTTAACATCTTAAGATAATATTACATATATCAATATACATGTTATTTAATTTAATTAATCAACTTTTTAATTAATTATTTAATTTAATTAATTTGATTAATTAATAATCCTTTTAAAAATAATTATTTTATTTTAGAAATTATTTTCAAAATTATTTTATAACATTTATAGAATCATTACTTATTTCATATTATTTTTATTTATTTTGAATTAACCTTTTAATTTAAAATTTTATTTTAATTTTGAAATAGGTTTTGAAAATTAGCCCAAGGCCCAAATTAGTTTGGGCCTTTATATTGGGGTTAACCTTTGGGCTTACCTCATCCTTTTGGGTTAGGCCAGTAGCCAGGTAGAGCGGAATACTTGATTACCTAACCTAACCTTAGATGCTATCTTTCTAGACACTCTACTATATGGGTAGGCTTTAATAAGTTAGCTTTAATGTTGCTAATTTAGAGCATATAAGCTATTTGGCTATGATACCATTATTGGAACTAGGCCAGCAGTAGTAGGGTAAATGAGTAAATTTCAAAAAAATTATTCCAAATTGGATCTCATTGGGCCTATGAAGTTTAAATTTATTTAGATCTTACCAATTTTTTTAAATAAAATCAATATTTTATTTGGTTTATAAATAAAGTTTTGCTTATTATTAAGTTTATATTATATTATATAATATGTGTATCATATACACAAATGTGTGCACATGCAAGTGCAACATAAACATTATATATGGTTTGACATGCCCATGTATGAATGCTGCGATTTACACCACAATAGACATGTTAGTCCCCATGCATACATCTGTGCTATCAATATATATGTATAATATATATATATATATATATATATATATTACGTATTATAAAACATTACTTGTGAAATGTAAAGTTGAATTTTTTTAGCACAATGGATTTATAATTTTGAAACAAACTTACTATTTGAATTTTAGATTTTAAATTTACATCTGCATCTTGCTAAATTTGATTTGATAAATTAATTTTAAATACACATACACACATGTATATTAAGTAATTCTAATTAAAAAAAAATCCTTTTTTGTACATAAAAAAATACGTAATTGAACAATTTTGAATTTTATACATATATATTTATTCTTAAGTACATATAAACATATTTAATAAAATAACAATTATATATATAATGCTTTCGGTCATACAAAGTTTTTTCTTTTTTAAATTATTTAAAAATTTTAATTTTCATAAAATTAATTTCCATGTATAAATTTGTATTTACAATTTTTTTTGAAACCGATTTAAATGTATATATTTTCTTTCAGAATATTTGCAAGCATATTTTATAATGTACATATTATATGTGTAATTAAATTCAGTTTTAAATTAATCGATATATTTAGGATTTGAATATAATTTTTCTCTAAAAACTTCATACTTAGATATAAATTTTAATAAAATAAAATACATGCTTTACATAGTCATATATTGTATTACTTGAACTTTACATTAAAATCAACTTATTAATAATATTAAATTCAAAAAAATAAATAATTATTTTTTGTCTGGCTGGAAGCACAATATATATATATGTGTGTGTGTGTGTGTGTGTGTAAATATATGTAAATATTAACATATACATATATGTATTCCATCTAATGAAGATGACACAATGTTATACAGATTCATGATATATTCGACTATTATCTATAACATACATGATTAAATTAACATTACACATGTTAATATATAATTGTAAATAAAGAATTTTACCTTTCACCTAATGCACAGATAGTACACCTTGAAACGTAGAATCAGAAATTGAAATGATTTCAGAATCAAGAAAGTGCTACCATCCCGAATGCAACTATCGCTGAAGCTCGAATTGAATTTGAATAAGTTTTTTAACCTGAAAATTTGAGGAGAGAAGAGGGAGTAATGGTCGACCTTATTAGCTATGAAGGAGAGCAAAAAGTAAACCCTAAATGTGAGGGGTAGAGAGCCTTAAATAAAGGAGAATCCAAAAGGTATAATAAGACGTAGATTATCATTTTTCTCTCACCCATTTTCCCTACTTTAATTCAAGAAATAACCCTACATTAGCCATCCTATGGCCGACCTTCTAAGGCTCTATATGGACGGGTATAACAAGCCCTCATATGGGCTTTAAAATCACTTCAAGCACGATCAATAATTAACACATTTAAATCCAATTCAAATGCGTATCGATACCGCATATCGATCGATGTCTCTATAACTATTATATACACATTATTTGATATTCATTAATGCTTATCAAATAAAATTTTATAATTAATATTAATTAATAAATCTGTTTGCACCAAAATTGGTCACAACACTCTTCGGGAGTCGTTGAAGAGATAATAATGAAGAATGTACATTCAAAGCAAGTATTATCTAACAAAAACTCCAATCGAAAGTAAAGTAAATGCGCAGACAAGCGATTTATAGTGGTTCGGCATGTTGCATACGTCCACTGTGAAGTTTTTTGATGTTTTATTGATTCTCTTTCAATGATTATAAGTTGTTACAGCAATCAACAGCGAGTTACAACTGAAAATTCGAAATCAACAACAAAGTTATGATGTAGGATGATGGAGATCTCGATCCGGCAGAGTCCGGGCGCTTGAGAGTCGAAAGAAGATCCTTTTTCTGTTGGCTCTGGGGCTCTATTTATAGGCGTAGGATGCTGATATTTAGCTGAAAACTCGGGAGACCACTTCTGGCACGTGAGGGGACCCACGCACCCGGCCTCAGGAAATTTGGGCCCACTTTGGCATCGATTCGAACTCCATTCGAATCGATCAGAAAATCATCCAATCTAGGTGAAATTTGGTGTGGACATTCTTCAACATGTATGCAAGCTTCTGTGAAAATTTTGTGGCATTTGGATCAGTGGATTGAGAGATATGATGGATACGAAATGGGATTCATCATGTGGCTGTTTGGTTCGAAACCATCCCTTCGAATCGATGGTGGCACGCACCTTCGTTGTGACATAGAGCGCAAACCTCGAACCGATCCGGTCTTCACTCCGAGTTGACCGCTTCGACTCCATGTATCTCGGCGCATTTGAACCGATGGATGACACGTCATCGTGGCTAGTTGACCCAGCGGATTCGGACGAAGGTTCATTGAGGGGTTCGAAGAAGGCTTTATGGATGGGTTCGAATAAGGCTCCAATGATGGGTTCGAACAAGGATTTATCGATGATTTGAATGACCGATGCTTGATGGATACGAACTTGCGTTTCCCTGATGGATATGAGATTTGCAACCTCTCCATGGATACGAGGCCCATCGATACAAACTCGATGGATTCGAAGTTGATGGAGTCGAACCGAGGCACTCCGATGGGTTCGAGGTCCATTGATTCGAAGGTGAACGGTTCGAACGGTGTTCGGTGATGGATTCTGATGTGCACGTAAATGTGCATATTTTTACCACCATATTTATTCTATTTAAATTAAATAAATGATCATATTAGGTATTTTAACTTGTTTTAACCAAAATTCATATTAATTCCAAATTTTTACATATTCATCTTCATATAAGGGCAAAATGGCCATTTGTGCGCGTATATTAATTTGAAAGAATTTAATTGGAAATTTCTATAATATTTTGTAGGAATTTAGCTTCTCATATTAGTGGGTTCATGAAGAAACATGCATGCACAAAATGGATATAAAGGAATGAAGATGGAAATAATTCAAAGTGAAGATCATGGAGGACCCCACCTACCCACCTACCTTAATGTACAAATTAAAGGCTAATGCATATGCTTTTGGACTTAATGGCTTCATGTACACTTAATGGGGGATTAAGACATGTTAATGATAACTTGGCCTCCACACTTCCTAAGGGGCATTTTGGGCATTCTCCAAAAAATGAATTAGGGTTTTAACACTTGTATAAATACCCCTTATGTTTCATGTAGCCACCTTCCTCTAAGTTCGTTAGTTTTAGTTGAGAAAATAAAAGAAAGCTCTCTTTCTCTTTTCATGGCTACTTAGCCATTTTTCTTCATGTATTTTTCTTTTTTTTTATGCAATGTTATTTAGTGTTTCCTTTTAATTACATGTTCATTTTCTTTTGTTGTTTATTTTCTTTCATGTTCTAGTATAGATCTCTTTTATTTTATGCAAGTAGAATAATTTTTCTTTTCATTTTGCTCTCTTTCTCTCTTCTTGTTTAATGTTGTTTTCTACATTTGTTCATATGATAACAAATATGAGAGCTTAATCCCTTCAATTTAAGGGTAATGAAGCTCTCTAGTATGTAGATCCAACATTTTGATGTTTATGCTCTCTTTTTATGCTTAATGAGAATGATTGAAGTGGTTTAATGATGTTGATTAGCTTTGATTTTGATAGTCTATGTTGTTCATAACAAATAGGCTATACTTAAACAGACAAAACACAAATTGCCTCTTCATTTACATATGATTATGGCAAGGAAGTGATTGTTGAAATTAAAATTTGATGGCTTATATTTCTAATTAATAGTTAATAGGCCATGCTTAAAATAGATTTTGCTTTCAACTTTGTTGTCATATTTTATGAGATTTAAAAGTGTATTAGTGGTTGTGTTATAGTTTGATGGTTTGTATTGAGCTAATTAATAGCACAAATATACCATACTTATGATAAGCACCTCAACTAATTCACTAATGACAAGAAAAGAGAGATCATAACTTCATTTTGTTGATTTATGTGATCTAGAGAGTGGAAATTGCCTCTAAATTGTTTTAACGCTCTCATATTTTTATCTATTTTCTTTTGTCATTTTTCTTCTTTTTTTAGTTAATCACTCTTCCAACTTTGGTTAATTTGATTGAGTAGAATTTTTAAATCAACAATTCCCTGTGGATCGGCCCGTATTCGCCGCGTGCTACATTCGTACACCGTGCGCTTGCGGTTATTTTTATTTCTAAATTCGTTCGACAGTTTTCTAAACCGGTAGAATTTCCTTCGACGAACAAGTTTTTGGCGCCGTTGCCGGGGAATTGTTTTGATTTTGATTTTCTATTCTTCGAATTATTTTTCTTTGATTTTTGTGTGTATTTTATTTTGTGTGTTTGTTTTTGCTAAAAAAAACAAAAAAAAACAAAAAAAAACTGCCAGTACCTCCTTCTACAGCATTATCTCCTCTTCACAACCAGCTAACCACAACTTCTTCGAGCACCTGAAACCGCACTGCCAACCTCTGCAATCGACAATCCTCAATACAGAAACCACCTCCAATCCCCTCAATTCCCAATTCACCATTCCCAATCCCTGAAAACGCGATCCCAATTCCTTCACCCCCAAATTGCCAACTAGAAATCCCATCGCGACTTCGACTCTCCTCGCAATCGAACCACCAGTCTCCCTCCTCCTCGAGAACAACCGCCGGCAATCAAATAATCACAGCTAACTCGGTGACACACGAAATCATCAAATCGATCCTCAGACCGAGTATGTCTGCACGAATTGATTGAGTTTGGCTTTGGAATTTTCCAAGTTGAAATTGGGGCAAGCAGTTGATTTCGGGGGATTTAAATTTTGTTGGAATGTTCGATGTTAAAACTGAGAAAAGTGAACTGTTGAATTTCATACAAGTTGATTCTGGGTTTGTTTTCGAATTGTACCTTTTATTGGGCCATTCGGGCTTTGGGCTTTGAGCAATTTTGTTTATTTAAATTTTCTTGTAGACAGTTGAAGAGTAAATCTTGTTTGGCTTTTGTTTCCATCTTTTCTTTATAAAAAAAACAACAAAAAAAAAAAAGAAGAAAAAAAGCAAGTTTTCTGGTTTTGTTTTCTTCATAATAAAAAAAAATAACATACAAGTCTTTTCTTCATTTGTTTTGTTTTGTTTCATTTGATTTTAATTATTTTGATTTTCCATTTGTTTTAGTCTTCTTTTTCTCATTTTTTTTAAGTAAAACCCTACTTTCAAGTTTCCTTTCAAAAAAAAAACCAAAAAAAAAATTGTATATATCTTAGTTTTTAATTTTCAAGTTGTCAAAGCAGGAAATAAAGGAAGAATAGCTTGCTAAAAATTGCTTCCTTAGCTAGCCAAAATAAATTGCTCTGCTTGCTAAAAAATTCTGCTTTCATTTCTAGTTTTATTTGAATTGAATTGTTCGTTGCTTGCATTTGCATTTAAAAAAAAAATCATTCGTAGTTGCATTGTTAATACACGTTTAGTTTCTGTTCTGCATTTCATCTTAGATTTTGATTAATAATAACTGTTAGACATCGATAACACTTAATTGTATATTGACAATTTGTCTTTTTTGAACAATTTAATTTCTTGGTGTCTAGGCGACGGCAGGGTAATAACCATTTATAAATATTACGGTGATTCGTAAATATTATAGTGGTTGTTCCTCTGAAGGTACTTAAACCTTCGGCTGCATTGCTACGGTGATTCGTGGTGCACCGATAAATCCTGCCCGTTACCTGGCTGAGAACTATCTTGTTTATCTAAGACAATTTGTGAATATACAATTTTGGGTTAACTTAGGATAAATCATTTGTAATTCACCCTTGCATTCATTTAGTTGCATTTGTTCATGCATGTTTAAAAAAAAACAAAAAACAAAAAATTTCAAAATCCAAAACTAATTTTTTTTAAATATTCCTTTTCTTTTTCTTTGAAATTTTTAAATCATTTTCCTCTGAAATTTCATAAATCCAGAAAAATTAGAAAAACAAAAAATCCAAAAAATATTATAAAATCTTTTCAAAAGCCAAAAAAAAAATTCAAAATTCAAAAATAAAACAAAAATCAATTTCCATTTTGAAAAATAAATTCTACTTGTAAAATTTTTGTTTATAAAAAAAACCAAAAAAAAATCTTGAAAATGTCCGAGTTTCCCCACTTATGTGAGTTTTACGATAGTTGTGAAAATCAATATAATCCATATGATTTCACTCTAAATTCGTATGGATATTTTAACAACAACTATTGTTTAAACGATTCAAATTTCGAACAACAAATTTTTCAAAACAATGATCAATCCTCAAATCTCGAAAATAGCATTTCATCTTTCTTGAACTCTCTACACAACAAAATCAAAGTGTAAACGAATTGGATAACTCATATTTGTGCAATAGTTCAAGTCAAAAAAATCAAAATTTGAATTCACTTCAAAATTCAAATGATTTCGAGTGTAACCCATGCCAATTCAATTTCGAGCTTCAAAATGAATTTCAAAATCAAGACGAAAATGCGAACAGATTTTCAAATAATTTTGGCAATGGGAATAGTTTCAATAACGATATGATTGAAACCTTTGGTTGTCAACAAATTCCGGGAACGAATTGTTGAATGTTTATACTCCGATTCACACTCTGGGAAGTTGGAGTCCGTTCGCACTCTGGGAACGAATTATTGAATGTTTATACTCTAATTCACACTCTGGGAAGTTGGAGTCCGTTCGCACTCTGGGAACGAATTGTTGAATGTTAATACTCCAATTCATAGTCTGAGAAGTTGGAGTCCGTTCGCACTCCGGGAACGAATTGTTGAATGTTTATACTCCAATTCACACTCTGGAAAGTTGGAGTTAGTTGTAGGACTGTCTGTGTTGGTCCAGTTCAGCCTTTGACATGATGGCTTGCCCCCGAGCTGGGGTTTCACTTAATGAGTGGCCGATCGTATCACAGTCACTCTCTATTTGAATAAATTCCATTGTTTGATGGAACTTAGCTCTTCGTGTGTCATGATTGTTGAATGTTGTATTCGGTGAATCACAGCTCTAGCGTGAAGAGATAGTATTTTATTGCTGAAATAAGAAAATATGGCAAAGTCAGTGCCTTATTACAAATCCTGATTTCAGAATGTAAAGGAAACTGCTAAATATTCATAGATTGAATGAGCCTGTCATTTGTGACAGTGACGAGGATCTTCGTCGTTCCAGGCTCCTGAGTAAGTTGGTCCGCCACTGATGGCGTTTATCGCCAATCTTCCACGGGGACAAGTCGAGTCCTCCTGTCTCGGTCGATTGGGTTCATTGTTTGGATTTGATGGGCCCGCTTCTTTGGGCTGCGGTGTCCGCACAAACTGTTCCAGCTTCCTTTCTCTGATCAGTTTTTCAACGAGATCTTGTTAGTGACGACATTCGTTCGTATTGTGCCCGTAGCTTTCATGGAACCTGCAAAACTTTCCCGTTTGGATTTGTCTCTCTGACGACGGTTTTGGTGCAGGTTTTTGGTACTGAATTGTATTACAGGTTCGTAAGTACAAGTCCTCTAGTGATGTATTCAGAGGAGTGTAACTGTCAAACATTGGATTCTTGCGCTGCGGGTCACGATTTTGATCTTGTTTTTTAGTTTGATTCTCGCTCTCACTTCGCCGAGCTTGTTTATTTTTAATGTTCAACTGAACTTTTCCGGAGCTCTCGCCGGACTGTTTGATTGCAACATTGCTTTGGATCGCTTCCGTATTTGGTCCTGCGTCAGTTTGCTTCCTAGACTGTTTCTCGTCTTTCCCTCTCAGGAATTGAGCTGCTTTGGCATGGAAACGGTCCAATGATGCAGGTGGTTTCCTAGCTAATCAGTTGCCGAACTCAGAAACGGGGTCGATCCCCTTAGTCAACGCCATAAGGATGGAGTTATCGTTTGGATTGCTGATCTCCGCACATGTAGTATGGAATCTCTCTAAGTAGTGTCTGAGTGTCTCTTCGGGAGCTTGAGTGACACTAGATAGAGTGTTGACATCTTTTGTCCTTGCAACGTGCATATGGAATTGCTCAACAAATTTTGTGGCTAACTGGTCGAATGAAGAGATGGATCGAGGTGGCAATCGAGTGAACCACATGGTAGCGATGCCCTCCAAGGATATGGGGAAACTACGACACTTCACTGCATCGTCGGCTCTGGCAGCAGTCATCGACCATTGATATTTCAGAATATGTTGGTTGGGGTCGGAGTTTCCTTCATACATGGGTAGAGTTGGCATCCTGAATCGCCGTGGGGGTTCAGCAGGAAGAATATCGTCCGTAAAGGGAGTGTGACTTCGGGAAACTCCCCAATCGTCGTTTGTGAATCCCTGACTCTCACGGATCATCTGACGTATCATATTTGACAGATCCGGCATTTGCACGTTTTGTGTGGCCTGCACCAGAGTATGATTGCGTTCCATTCTTTGGGGTTGGACCGGATATTGTCGACGGTCCAAGTCTTGCCTTCGTGGCACATAGTCTTCCGGGACGTATGGTTCAGGAGTACGTGAGACAACCCTACCCTAAGTTGTCATTTTGATTGAATGACTCAATTCAGTGTGAGCTAAATTCAGGGTTGCCCTCTTACACAGACTAACTATTTTTTTTTCTTTTTTTTTCTTTTTTATTTTTATTTTTATTTTTCCCAAGATCCAATCTGATCAATATAGAAATATTGATATATTATTTTGTAAAACTATTTGAATGTTCATATAAATACCTAAATAGTTTTTAGTTCTAACATCAGAGTTTTTTTCTATTTTTTTTTAATGAGTAACTCGGTTTATTTTACACTAAAAATAAACTAAGTTTAGCCACAGTACAGAGGATTGGGAAGATCCTCTCCTATTGAATCTTTGTGTCAATGAATTAACCAATTCTTATTTGTTTTGCAGGTGTTTAGCATTTGTAAGTTTAATTAAATAAGTGAATTAACTCATAGCTTTTAACTTATTCAAGGTTGCTTTCCAAAATAGCCTAACTGAGGGTTGTACATACTTCTGTGCACCTATATGCACATAATTATGTTCAGCTGTTATTTGCTTCACCTTAGTCCTCAGGTTGACTAATTTGTTTAAATAAGATTTTTGGATTAACTAGTTATAATCTACAAGTTTTACTTATTCATAGGATCATCAAACTTTTTCTTTAAATCTGGGCTCATGTTATCTGCCTATAGTTTTTTTTTCCTTGCTTTACAATGCTTACAGTTATTATGTGAATAGTTTCTAGTCTCTAAAACAATCTAGCACATAAGCATACATCACTAGTTCACCTATGCTTCAGATACACTATCAGACTTGTTACTTGATGCAACAAAGATTTCTTGCTGACAGGTTATAATATAAAGCTAAATTTCATTATCTTTTTCTTCACTGAGACTAGTTCTACCACAAGTAGTTTAAACCATTCAATACATTGCAAATTTGGGTTACAACATAATTCAAACATTACCACAAATCATTTTTTTTTTAGCAAAAGAAAAAGGAAACATAAAGCAGCATTCTTCTACAAATCACAAATTTAGTTAACTAGCAAATTCATCTTAGCATCATGCTTCTGCCCCTTTTCCCTTAGCTTCCTTCTTTCCAGTAGACACCATATGATCTACTCCACAATATGAGTGGAGCACCCATTTGATGCAAGCAACAAACAGGTCAGACTAAAGTCTGGTATGAGTAAATTCAATTGACAATACATAAGATTTATGAAGTTAGTTCCACAGCACCTTTATACCAGAAGTTAAATGTTCTACTCAGGTTATTAAACCACTTCCTCATATACACCTTTTTTGTATCCTTACAGTGAAGTGAGTAAATTGCTAAATACATTTGCATGTGCTTAAACTAATTTCTTAGCAAAAATTATTATTTCAAGAATTCATAGTAGCCATCACACAAATCACTCAAACATCTCATAAACATGAACAAGCAACACCCATATCATTAAGCTAAGGCATCAAAACCGAGTCTGCATACTAGAACTCACCATACCCCTAGCATATTCACCTCTGCTTGTAAGTTCATTTCATATCATTTTTAAGGGGTCCAATATCAAATTCATGGTTGCACTGGTGCACACTGCCTGGAACTACTGTTTGATTTCCAGTGCACTACAAGCTATTTGGACATGAACATGCCATGTGCAAACTCACACCCCATCCTTGATGCAAGCCAACCACTATGTCATACCCACTTCCCTCATACCCAACCTGATAGAGGCGACCCAATTCCTTAGTTTAATTACTAAGTTTTCCTTTCATGTGTACAGGTATCAACTATACAATGTCATGCCCAAAATCTTTATGTACCTAACCAGTAAATGCAAGCAGTTTTCATGCATCCATGAAACATTCATCCATTCATACATTTCAACAATCAATTAATCACATTTGTATATTATTTCAAGTCAGTTTTGTTCAGAGACAGGCCTTTGGCTAAAGCATGGATCAAAATATTTTTAGGAAATGAAATGCCACTGTGGTTCCCAGTAACAAGGTCCTTGCAGTCAATTTATATGTGTATTTTTTTCTTTGAAATGTGTTCACTTATTGCTCAACCTTATTTTCAGAGAGTACTTAATGATGGATCAAGATTTAGCATATGGAAATTCCACTGCGTCTCAATCATCCTCTCAAATGCAAGTCATAAGCCAGAGGACCCCTTCCTCTTACTTCCTTGCACCTTACTTTTCTTATTAGTTTATGCTTTAACCAAAAACATTTCTCAGGTTTATAATCATATAAATAAATCAGTTATTATCATCCTATCATTAAATATACACCATGTGTAAACAATCATTAGATTAAATGATAACTAAACAATGTACTTCAGAAGCATCAGAAAATGGTAGACTAGAAATGCAAGAAAACTTCAAACATAAGTAAAATAATTTAGAGGTTAAATGGCTGCCTTTCATAGGTCTTAATTCCTTGCCAAGTGAGGGTTTACTCACCAAGTTTCTTCTTCCCAAGTCTTGATTCAGGTCTGCCATTATTTTCCTCAAACTGCTGCCTACTTTCTTTTCTATATTTTGTTTTCTGGTTTTCTAATGTGTACCCGTAGGAGATAATGAGGTATATGATGGAGTTGTTAGGGTTTTAAGGTTAGTTAGGTAATTTATTTTCATCAGAAATCCCATCATTATTTCTGATCTCACCCAACAGTTTACCCTCTCCACTTTCCCTCCCTGCCATTTTCCCCTTTTTCCCTGTCTTAACTATCTTTGGAAAATTTCTTTACACACTATATGCATGATTTCTTTGGCTCGGGCATTTCTTGTCTTTTCTGGTTTTAATCATGCATATAAGTTTACTTGTATGGCCAACTATGTGTGTGTTTCTACTAAATGTTGGGTACATGTATATACATTCATATGTATTTATATATATTTTTCTACCCACACAAGCCACTGTGCTTGTACTTATGCCATGGAAGTTAGAGTTAAAATCTTCCTTAGGTTGTTTATGCATTTTATTCAAACTATTGTGTATTCATACTTAATGGTCATGCACTAACTCATTTCTTATTTGCTTGCAAGATCCTTACTAAATTACTTGCTCAGGCTGTACACTGCAACAGTGTGCACATGCACAAGGACATGAATTCTCATTTTCACACAAGCATTTCCCAGAAAATTGTATTTATATTTTTTTTCCACAAAACTAAAATAAAATTTGAATGACTTAAATTTTCTACTTGCTTGCTTAACTAGGGCTGTCACAATACGTCCGTATTGGTGACGGTTCAGGTCCGATTGATCTTGGGCGTCGACTCTTGGTTCAGCCGCAACGTTAGTGGTGTTGTATTCTGCGGTGTAGTGAGGAACGACACCTCCTCGGGAGGAGGGTCCGATTTGGAAACTGGCTGATGGACCAACACTCAGTTGTCCAACGGTCAGTACCAGTTGATTTCCAGTGACTGGCATGCGACTCCCGTCTAGTCGGGGTCGTGGAGATCGATTATGATAGTCAGAAGATGACGAACTTTCACTGGAGGAGCGAGAAGTGTGGTCTCTCTTGGATCTCTTTCGCTTGTGGCGATCCAGCTTGTCGATTAGCTCAGCGTTAGCACGTAGCTGTTCTTCTAGTTATTGCCGACTCTGGGTCAGCTCTTGGAGTAGCAACTGCAACTCTTGTCGGGTAACCAAACCTAACGATTCCAAGTGCCCAGTAGCATCCTGAATAGATGGAGGTAGTGGAGCAGGATTCTGTCTATCCTGTTCTTCTTGATTGACAGCGTTTGAGGTGGTTCTTGTGCTAACCATCTTGAAGGTTGAATTCCTTTCCTAGACTTTATGCAAATCTGAATAGAATGGAAGGAAGTCGGATTTGATGATCTGGATCTCTCTCTTAGATTTATTCAATCCGGTATCGATGACAGATCCAAAGAGCAGGAGAAAATCTGAGTTCAACTCTCAGTGAAAGCACCAAAGTGTTTGCACCAAAATTGGTCACAACACTCTTCGAGAGTCGTTGAAGAGATAATAATGAAGAATGTAAATTCAAAGCAAGTATTATCTAACAAAAACTCCAATCAAAAGTAAACTAAATGCGCAGACAAGCGATTTATAGTGGTTCGGTGTGTTGCCTACGTCCACTGTAAAGTTTTTTGATGTTTTATTGATTCTCTTTCAATGATTACAAGTTGTTACAGCAATCAACAGCGAGTTACAACTGGAAATTCGAAATCAACAACAAAGTTATGATGTAGGATGATGGAGATCTCGATCCGGTAGAGTCTGGGCGCTTGAGAGTCGAAAGAAGATCCTTTTCCTGTTGGCTCTGGGGCTCTATTTATAGGCGTAGGATGCTGATATTTCGCTGAAAACTCGGGAGACCAATTCTGGCACGTGAGGGGGCCCACGCACCCGGCCTCAGGAAATTTGGGCCCACTTTGGCATCGATTCGAACTCCATTCGAATCGATCAGAAAATCAT
This sequence comes from Allium cepa, assembly GCA_030765085.1. NCBI lineage: Eukaryota > Viridiplantae > Streptophyta > Magnoliopsida > Asparagales > Amaryllidaceae > Allium > Allium cepa. The sequence goes on from CM060942.1 coordinate 625,244,787, forward strand.
CCAATCGAGGTGAAATTTGGTGTGGACATTCTTCAACATGTATGCAAGCTTCTGTGAAAATTTCGTGGCATTTGGATCGGTGGATTGAGAGATATGATGGCTACGAAATGGGATTCATCGTGTGGCTGTTTGGTTCGAAACCATCCCTTCGAATCGATGGTGGAACGCTCCTTCGTGGTGACGTAGAGCGCAAACCTCGAACCGATCCGGTCTTCACTCCGAGTTGACCGCTTCGACTCCATGTATCTCGGTGCATTCGAACCGATGGATGACACGTCATCATGACTAGTTGACCCAGTGGATTCGGATGAAGGTTCATTGAGGGGTTCGAAGAAGGCTTTATGGATGGGTTCGAACAAGGCTCCAATGATAGGTTCGAACAAGGATTTATCGATGGAGTTGAATGACCGATGCTTGATGGATACGAACTTGTGTTTCCCTGATGGATACGAGCTTTGCAACCTCTCCATGGATACCAGGCCCATCGATACGAACTCGATGGATTCGAAGTTGATGGAGTCGAACCGAGGCACTTCGATGGGTTCGAGGTCCATCGATTCGAAGGTGATCGGTTCGAACGGTGTTCGGTGATGGATTCGAAGACACCTACCATGATGGATTCGAAACCAGTGTTTTTCCCTTCAAGTTGAATCGATCATAACTTGAGCATATGAACTCGGATTGACTTGAAATTTGAGATGACGACTTCTATGATCTTTCTTGTCATGTCCTATCAATTGTAGCTCAGTCTGGGCTCGGACAAAATTCAGTGATATCCATAGCGAAACGAAGTATGACCAATCTCTGCGACGAATGTTCTCCGTTTTCGATCGATCTTTTGGTATGCGGCTTTGCCAAAAAGCGGGATAACAAAATCTATAAAAATTATAATTTAATTAAATCAGGTGGTAACAGGAGCATTCAACGTTTCGAATATTAAAGTTTACATGGCTAAATTTATCCTTTACATGGCTTAAGTAAAATCCAATTTTACTTTATTTAAGCGTTACTGGTTGTGATAATTACTTACCCCAATTCTCTTCGTCAAGACTATATCAAAATAGGACTTATGGAATTTGGTAATGCTCAAAATTCCAATATCGTCCATATTAACTTTATAGTCCAAACACAAAGTCTGTAACATCCTCTATCTGGAGGCCCAAAGCTAAGCACTACTGATGCTGCAGTCATCTATAATGTTAACTTCAGATGACCAAATACGGTAATGTTAATGGTATCCATAATATCAGAAGCACTTGAATATGAAACAAAATCACAGATTGAAAAACAACCTTTCTTGGTACATCTCACAAAACATGTTTCATATTCCATTACATAATCTTCCTAGGTTCTGTAAAGACCCGCCTTTTTGGACGATTTAAATTGATAATAAACCATACACGTCAGACTCAAACCATACAAAAGAGCAGATTGTTATTGGGTAAATAAGAAAAAGCGGAGAAAGAAAGAAAACAAATATAGAATCTTGCAGCGGAATGACAAAATATAATAACCAAATAAACAGTGCATGAGGCTGTTTACAAATACATTAATTATACTTTTATAATACATATCAGAGTTACATACAACATGAATAAATAACAAATACATGCAGCGGAACAACATGATGAAATGGAATAATTAATATAAAAGATAATAGTACAAAATCTTCGTCTTCATCCTCCAGAAAGTAGTTTTCGATAAACTATAAAGCTCAAGGTGAACCATACGAATTGAAAAGACAAAACACTCGAGTCAGAACTAAAAGTTCTTACGTAATTTAAATCAACGGTACATAAATATGAGTGTAATAGCGTCAGAGATGTTAACGGGGTTGGACATCTCCTATCCAGTGTCAATGTGAGTGCAATAACTTAAGAGATGTTTGGTATTACCATCTCCTAAAGATCCGTTAAACTATCTACTATGTAGTACAATACGCTATTATAATAGCATCTATAGTAAAGTGAAGTATTAAAATAGCATTAAGGCATTACCTATATCCCCCTTAACACATTTTATGTAGTGTCGCAGTCTATACAGATACTGTAAAATCCACCCACGGGTAGGCTATCAGGGAGCACTACATAGGTACGACATAAAAAAAACTCGTAGAAGGCACGATAGGGCACGTGAACACGGCAATCGAGGCAATGCCAGGGTAGATATACCAATTGCGGATCCGGACTGGTGGTAACGCATAGCAGCTACTACCGCCCACCTCGAAACACACTCCCATAATCAAAATCGAGGGTTGGCCACCAAATCAATCACAAAGTCAAAATATTGTATCGAGGAAATGTGTTCGATCGGAGGTGCGATCTCACTTGGCCTAGTGTGGATCCTATTTTAGTCACATCAAGCTAACTCACGGGAGTCAGGGCTACGTTAGTACCTTATACATAATCATTCGCCAAACCATCCTAATTTATTCTGGAATCTCCACCACGTACACAGTTGTTAAAGTGGTTTTCGGTATGGGCAGAGAGTATGACAATATCTGATCCTTGTCTCTTTAACAACCAAACACTTATTTCACACTAAATGGTTCTTTTACATTTCTAAAGTCAATTCACAATTGATCAAAATATCATATTCTTAAAACCATATCATTTTCGAAATCACATTTACTTCCGAAATTACATCACATTTGATATCATATCACTTCCGAATTCATATTTCCAAAAATAGATTAAATCCTCATTTAAAATCATCATATTCCTTAAATATGTCATTTAAATCCCTACTTATGTTATAACATCATTAAACCTTATTTGTTTAAAAATCAAGGCTTTAATTTAAAACATTTCTACTTTACAACATCTGAAATTTAGAAAATAATTTAGATAGTTATAAATAGTTTAATTAGTTTACATAGTTTTAAATGGAGATAAATTATGATGAATAGGTTTAAAATTGATTAAATAAATTTAAAATAGATTAAAATACATTAATTATATTTAAAATAGTTTAAATGGTTTAAGATATATTAAATAGGTCTATTATGGATTAATTAGATTTAAAATAGATTAAACGAATTTAAAAATAGTTTAAATAGAATTAAAATAGATTAAATAGTTTAAAATAAATTAAATAGTTTTAAATAGATTAAAATGGTTTAATATAGTTTAATAAAGTTTAAATGATTTAAAATAAATTAAAATATATTAAATAGATTAAATAAATAAAAATAAATTAAGATAGGTTAAATAGGTTAATTAGTTTAAAATAGGTTAAATAAGATTAAAATAAATTAAATAGTTTAAATTGATTAAGTTGATTTAAAATAGATTAACTTATTTAGATAGTTGAAAATCTTAAAATTATAATTTTTTGGCAAGGCCGACGGGGTTGAATGGACCCCGAACATTTTATTACAACACCGATGAGAACATTACAAAGCGACAACAAAGAGCAGAAGCTCATAGAAAACGGAGAAAACACGGTGCAACAAGCACTAAGGAAAATTACAAAAAGGGAAAGAAAACTAATACACAGTCAACTACATAGAAATGGGCACACATATTCCAGGATCAATGGCAAACAGCATCATCATTGTTGACTCAATTTCATGCATGATACACTTCTTGAAATTGGTAGAAGTTTTTGCATTAGCAACATCAAAAACTCTACAGTTGCGTTCTTTCCACACCACAGATAGAAAACACTTCAGCGCTACTCCAAATTTCCTTTTTCCTTTTTGTTTGTTACCTGTTTCTTCATATATTCGTTCCCATTCAGCTTTATTCTCATTCATGGGACAACCACTGTGCAGTTTCATCATCACTTCGGACCACAGTTGCTTAATGACATCACATTCAAAGAATATATGCTCAATAGTTTCTGGAAGATCACAACAGAATGAGCATTCTATATTAACGTTCATGCCAATACTAGCAAGCTTTGCTTTAGTTAATATTGCCCTGTTCAAAATCTTCCACATAGTTAAGTTCTATCTATAGTTACTGTCTTTGTTCCATGTCCTCTTCCACCATCTCCAATTCTGACTTGCATTGTTCTGCATCAAGAATTCATATGCAACACCAGTTTTAAACTTACCTTTTGCCTGACCCCAAACAATTTTATCACTAGTAGCAGGCAGAGGAATAAAATCTTTAATTTTGTCCCAAAGTTTTTGCACTCTCTGGTTCGAAGAAAATGTGTGCAGCCATTGAAAGTTGTCTAGCACATCTCTGACAAGCGTGTGAGGGTGGACACCAGTTTGTTGTATTTCACTGTAATTAAGTTGCCTTCGCAGTATAAATCCTTGTTCAAGCCATGGGTCATCCCAGAAATTGACAGTGTATTCATGGCTGGTGTTCATCTGAATTAGAGGAAGAAAAAGTTCTTTAGTCTTGTGAATATTTCGCCATGTCCAACTCATGTTTTGCTGTGTTGTCATGCTCCACAACCTCCTGTGTTTCATCACATTTCTTTTTGACCACTCTGCTCAGAGACTATCTGGGCAGTTCAACAATGTATCGACATGTTTAGCAAAAGCAGCGTTATTCCATTGTTTAAGGTTTATTAGACCTAGGCCTCCTTTATTCATTGGTTTCTCAACAGTTGTATACTTAGTTGGAGCAATAAATCTTCCCATCGTTCTGCCACTCCACAGGAACCTCATAATTGCACTCCTGATCATTTTAATTAGCTTTAATGGAAGAACAAAGGATCTGGCCCAATACACTTGCATTGCAAAGGTAACAGACTTGATTACTCTTAATCTACTAGCTTGACTCAGCTTCCTTGTGGTCCAACAGTTCAATCTAGCAGTGATTTTCTCGTACAATGGGAGACACTGGTTAGTAGTGATTCTGGATGTAGTCAATGGAAGACCCAGGTAGGAAACAGTGCAATGATTCCTGGTTAGACCAGTTATTTGAGTTATTTGAGCAGTTTGAACTGTGCTAACTCCTGCAATGATTATTTCAGATTTTTGTATATTGAGCTTTAACCCTGTCATAGTGTAAAAATGCTCAAGGGTAAGCATTATATTCTTTATAGTGTCAATGTCAGGAGAGCAAAACATAATTAAATCATCTGCAAACATGAACGCAGAGATTTGTAGGTCTTTACAAGCAGGATGTAGCTTAAGATACCCTAGCTGAATAGATTTGTTTATCATTCTCGTGAGTAATTCCATAACAAGTATGAAGATGTAAGCAGACATGGGGTCACCCTGCCTTATTCCTTGTTTACTGGTGAAAAAACCAGTGGTCGAACCATTGACAATGATTGAATAAGTCGAAGTGGAGATACATTCATGTATCCAAGCTATAAAGTGAGGAGGAAAATTCATATACCCCATGATGCGAACAATACTATCCCACTGTATCATGTCAAAAGCTTTCATTATATCAAGCTTCAACATTGCTTTCGGGGGAGTATTACTTCTTTGATATCCTTTAATTAGTTCGTGCGTAAGAAGAATATGATCAAGTATATTCCTTCCTGGAAGAAACGCAGCCTGGTTACTGGATACAAAAGATGGGAGGACTTTCTTCAACCGTGTAGCAATAACCTTGGATATACACTTATATATAGTGTTGCAACAGGATATGGGCCGATAGTCTTTAACATGATGTGCATTCTTGATCTTAGGGATTAATGCTATGTTGGTGTAGTTGTAAGACCTATAGAGCTTACTCGTTTTGAAGGAATGTGTAATGGCTTTGCATACATCTCCAGACACAATAGACCAGCACTTAGCGTAAAAATGAGCATTCAGACCATCGGGGCCACCGCATGAATTAGTATTAAGGGAAAGCATAGCCTTTTCAATTTCTTCATGGGTGACTTCAGTACAAAGAATATTGTAATTTTCATCATCAAGCCTTGGCATGATGTCCAGAGGGATATTATCAATAGAAGATTCGTAATTGTTTGTGTTGGTATATATGGATGTGAAATATTTCTCAAATGCCTCTTTGACACTTCCAGCATTAGTTTGAAGAACGTCATGCATATCATGGATGGTCGCTATATTTTCCTTCATCTGTTTGTTCTTGAGACTGTCATGAAAGTATGCACTATTCTTGTCTCCCTTTTCCCACCATTTTATTCGTGACTTTTGACGTATCATATCACTTTCCTGAGTTAGGGCATCATTGTACTGTTGAGCTAAAGTAGTTTCAATAGAAGAAAGACTAGCATCATGAACATTTTCCATCATATTCTTCTGAACTTCGACCAGCCTAGTCATAATATTTGTGCTCATTTTGTCTCCTTTGCCAAATTTGTTAAAGGCCCATAGTTTCAGTGCATCTCTAGTCACTCTTATTTTTTCCTACAAGACAAAAAGAGGATTACCATTCTTATTAATACTCCAAGCAGATAAAACTGTAGATTTAAAGTCATTCTCTTGAGTCCATGAATTAAAAAAATTAAAATTTGATTTTCCTCTCTTATCCACTCCGTGAAGATGTATGATTTGTGGGGAGTGATCAGAAAGGAGAGGAGGAGGGATATGGTTGTAAAGGAGGGGCCATTTTATTAATGCAGATTGATTGGAGAAGGCGTGATCAATCCTAGAGAAGGTCCTGCTTCCATGCCTTCTTTTGTTATTCCATGTATATTGCATGCCAACAGATTTGATATTAACTAGTTCAGCATCGTTTATCACATTATTGAGAGGTAGAAATTCATTTAAGGACAACGGGTTTCCTCCAACTCTATCAGAGAGTGATTGACAGCAATTAAAGTCACAAAATATAATCCAGGGATGGGATGACTGTCTCAGGGAAGGTATGACCAAAAGTAAGGAGGCTCTGGCAGCAGTAGAGTTGGATGCATATATAAAGGAGATGTAGAAAGAATTATGATCAGAGATGTCAATAGCATGACAATGAATAAGTTGGGTAGTGGAGAGAATGGGAGTAATATTAACATGGTGGGGATTGTAAAGTATCATGATTCTGCCATATGGAGATTCGTTGAGGTTGTGAATGAGCTTCCATCGCGAGTTTATATGATCAGCTGCCTTAGTGGTTAACATATGTTTAGTTTTGTCTCAAAAATTGCCAACACCGATAATTGGTGAGAAGTGATAAGATGTTTACATTGGTCTTGCTTAATGAGTTGGTGGCCCCCCTAATGTTCCATGCTCCAATGCAAGACATCATTGGATAACTTTGGCATTAAGTAGCTCAATCTTCATTTTCCTTGTTACTGCCTGCGTTGAAGACAAGTAATTTGGAATCATTGCTGATAGGGGGGTGATTTCATTGTTTTCAGTACCATTATGCATAGGGGAAGTAGTTTTTTGAGCATGGGAGGGTGTTGTGGAATGTAGATTGGATGGAGTTGAGGAAGGAGATGAATTGGGAGGAGGTTTGTATGCTAATGGTGATTTAATGTTGGAGTATATGTGTGGATGAGTTGAAATTTGAGGACTTAATTTATCGGCGGGATTAGTTGATTTAGCTGTGCATTCTTTTCCATCCCTGTGCATGTCTGCACATGTCTCAGCAACCTTTTTGTTTTTGTTGTTCCTGCTTTTATTCTTATTGATATTACCACCTTCAGGACTCTTTTCTTTATCTCTTACTGTTTCACATACTGCTTCACTTTTGTTTCTACCTTCACTGTTTGTTGCTTTGCCTATGAATGTGCTTTCTGCTTGCTGCCTTTGTGCAGTTTGGGTTGTTTCTATTTGCTTCATTGTTTTGTTCCCCTTTTCCTTTTGCCTTGTATTATTTTCATCAATATTTATAACAGTTGCCCTATCTACTCCTTGTGTACCACCACTTTTTCCACTATCACCTTTTCTTACTTCTTGTACTTTGTCTATAACTTCATCATCTTCCAACCCCAGTAAGGCTTCATACATATTAGATAACATAATTTTTTCAGTTGTGTCTTTATCAGTTGTTTTATCAGTCCCCATTGTTTCTTTGCTTGCATGTTCAGTATTGGATTGGTTGTTGACTTCTTCAGTATGTATTATGTCTTCACAAGTTTCTTTAACCATTTCACTTCGCCCTTTTCCTTGCTCAAGTCTTACACTCTCCTCATCATTCTTTTCATCTTCATCCTTTTCTTTATCTTTCTCATAATCTACCTCTTCGATGCTACCCTCTCTTTGTTTGTTGGATGTTTCATACGCAGGTAAAATTGTTTTCTTTTTATTGACACGTTGCCATTTCCTTGATATCTGCATTTGAAAGGGTTTAACCCTTTTAGTAACATGCACAACATTACTTGTAGTGTCCATTTTGTCTCCCATTTTTCCAGTCATTTGTATTTCATCTTCTTTGTCTTTTTTTCTCGTGTTCTTATAATTATACAGTTTATTTGAGATAATAAATTTTGAAATTAACATCATATTTAACCATTTTTCCATTCCAACATTTCAATAACTTAATTTCGATAAATGTCGTTTGTACTTCAATTGCAACTTCAACATTTCAATTTAAACCAATTACAATTTCAACATTTAAAATTCGGATTTTCGAAAATAATTCAATTTATATAAATCAAGTTTTCTTCAAAATATCATTTAACTAAATTCAAAATTTAAGGATTTAAAATCGTTTACTTTAACCAATTCAGTGTTAATATATAATTCTCTACCCTATGGTCAAGTGATACGGATATTTATCACTTAAATCCGCAATTAAAATTCTACGGGTATATATCATTTCAACCCGAAATCCCAAATTTTAATTTCGATACATCGCTCGAGTCTACCATTTCAATCCATAACGATTTCTTCCTAATCTATCAGATCGTCCGGGTATGTGTCATTTCAACCCATATGGAACTTGCAGTGTTACAACAATATAAATATAACATCCAGTCATCCAATATCAACAATCAAACATCCATCAAAATCATCACCCAAATCAATCAATAAACATCATTAGCTAACTGATTGTCAATAACAAGTATAAACTGACGAATTAAAATTTAATATTAAATTAAATGATGATTTACTGCAAGAAAAGTCATATTTAACTGGAATGACAATTTAAATATACCAAACATCAACCAATTAATTTCTATCCACATCATAAATTTAATTTAACCAACATAAGACAATTTAATAGTTGTGAATGGGTTAAAACACTCACCTTTGATTTTAGCCCATCAAATCCAAACAGAAGCGCAAAACCTCACAGTCTCCAAATTCAACTAAATCAATTTCATGTTGTCTAGAATTTAAATATGAATCCAACAGGAGCGTGAATCAAAGTTTATATGCAAAAGATATTCATGTTATAAGGAATATTATTAAAGTAATAATTAGTACGCGTAAAAAATAAAAAAAATTTAATACTTACATTTCTCTCAAGATGAGGCATAAGGAAAAGATTGAAGAACAACTAAGATGAAGACACGACGTGTATGGAAAAATGAAAAAAAAATCATGTTTCATAAAAGAAAGCTTCTGGATTTGCAAGAATAAGAGCTTTTGAATATGAGGTGTCAGGAGAAACAAAACGAAAATGAAGAAATAAGCTGCAGGTTATTTATAATTTGGAAATGAAGGTGGAGGGACAAAAATAAATGTCACGTTTTATTTTGAAAGCTCCAGGAAATAATAATGCATAAGAAAATGTAGGTAGGAATGGAAAAGTTTACAAACCAAAGAAAAGTAAAACTTTGTATACGTGAAAATGAGGTGGCAAGAATTAAATACAACATAAAAGTCTAGGTTCGGGTATTAAATAGAAGGAGAAAAGAATGGATCAAGAATTAATAATAAGGTAACTATTTTAAAACGTTCATGCAACAATTAATAACAAAAGAAATGAAGGGACAATGTACATCACACATCCTTTGAAATTCAATTTTTTTGAAATACCAAATTAACTTCATTAACTCAATTAGTATTCAAGTTTGTACGCATTTCGGTTTATATCTATGCATAATAAAAATTTATACTTACCTTAAAAATGAAAACGTTCAATTTGGTTTTCCCAAATGATCTATTATTTCCATTAAAACACCCTTTTTGTTTAACATAAAATGTGTGTTTCTTTTATTAAATCTATTAATTGCAATCAACGTTTTCTTTCATTTTAACAAAATATTTGAATTACATTAATTGCAATTATTTACAAAGTTAAATTTAAAAACAAATAACTAAGATGGATGAAAAATAAAACAATTGTTTATTTAAATACATTTATAAATTTGTTGTTTATACACAAAAGTAATAAATAACTCTGAAATATAATATTTTCCTATTCTTATAATTAATCTATAAGCTAACAAAATTGTTCAAATAAACATATATTTCTTCCTTTAAAATTAATCATTCTATTCTTTATTTTGAATGAAATTAAACCTACATTCACAAATGAAATGTTCATTTTATTTGATGTAAATGTTCTTTCCATTAAATCAAACTTCCCTTATATTTTCACAAAACATAAGCTATTTTTAATTACGCCAATTAATTTACAATTCTATATTATCTCTTCTATAATTTCAAAATTTTCAGTTACATTAATTTCAGTTGATTAAGCTTCAAAATGGGCTAAATGAGTGTAATGAGAAGTAAAACAATTATTTTCTATCTAATAGTAATTTAAACATATTTATACACTATTGGATACAAAGAATAATTATACATTTCTTACTAAATAATAGTTTCTCATCTCTACAATCAATCTTTCAGCAACCAAACATTTCAGATAAATAAACATATGTTAACTCCTTTACTAAACTTATTCTTTTTTATTCTTTTTTTAATTTACAGTCCTACTATTAAATCAACAAATACCTTATGAAATTATTAACATAGGTTTCTATCTTATTATCCTCATTTTCTACAATTGACGCCTTTTTTTACATTAACCACGGTATTTAATTACATTTAGTTCCAATTAATTATATTCTAATTCCAATAAACTGATTTACTTAGATTTAAATCTTTTTATTCAATCAATCGTTACTTTATGGACATAGTTAGCCTTGATTTGTATCTTATTACATTAATATTCTCCAATTTCATCTTAATTTCCATTAACGCAATATTTAATTACATTTGTTGCAATTCATTTCCAATTTGATTTCAACAAGTTAAACAAATAGGTAACAAATAACAATTGCCACCTTTAGCTTAATTTAATCACATTTATAAGTTGATTGTTCACAACAGATGTTATAATTATTTACATAACACTAATTTTATTTAATTACAATTTATTACATACTATTTCATTTGTTAATATAATATTTAAATTATCAATCCAATTAGTACACACATTATTATTACGAGCTATAACCAATGATAACTTTTTAATCATTTTAATTAATTGGAATTACATTTAAAGCAGTTATCAATTACCTTATATTAATACTATTACATTTCATTCCAGTTATATTCTTACTATTAAATCACAAAAAAAAATCTTCCAACAATAAATCACAAAACCTTATTAAATTAACAAATTTTAATTATCGAAAATTATGGGTCGTTACAGGTTCAGATCAAATATAATTGTTACATAAATACGGCAAGAACGACATATGAAGATGCCCCCTTGGATGACTAGAGTACTAAATTGTAACGACCCAGAATTTTTGATAATTAAAATATGAATATTTAATTAATTTTAAATATTAATAAGTGAATTTATAAGTCAAATAAATTTTTATTTGAATTATTGGATTTAATTGGATTATTTAATCGATAATTTAATATGTTAAATTATGGAAATAATTGAAAATAGGGTTAAATATGATTAAAAATGATTTGTAAAATTTTATTTTATCATATTGAAGTTAGAATGATATTTTAGAACTTTTAAAATCGAATTTAAAGTTAATTTGTGAAAATTGAATATTTTAATATTTAAATCGACTAGTGAAAATAGTCAATTTTTGAACAGTCTCAGAATTGAACGAAACCAGTTCCATTGGATCCGTAATAGTTAGTTATTACCGAATTTCAAATTTCGTGTCAATCGGAGTTATCGTTTGATCGTGGCAGCTCGAAACGCATCGATTTATTTTTAATTTAAATTTGACGAGCTAAAATAGCCATTTTTCAAAAAGTCTCGGATTTTGACGAAACTAGTTTCATCGGATCCGTAATGTGATATTATTGTAAGGTTTCAAATTTCAAGTCAATTGGATTTACCGTTTGTCCGATACGAATTAAAACGCCTAGAAATCGATTTAAATCGGTTTAATTTAAATTGAGCGTTTACAGCCATAACTCGCACAGATATCCGAATTAGCTTTCGAAACTTGTTCCATTGTGTCCGGAACGCGGGATAAACCCTAGGAACGTCAGTTTCGATGCATAAATCGGAGTTCGGAATTTCCGGATGAATAGTGTTCGATTTTCTTCTATAAATAGCTCAAAAATTCACAAAAATTAAAAATAAAATTCTAAACCCTAATCTATAAGCCAGCCGCCAGTTTATCACCAATGGCCAGAATTGTCTCTTCTTCCTCCCTCCAAATCTTCAAATCTATGCATCAATTCATGAAAGTTTCAACTAGAAAAGTGTAAAGCTCGTCATGCTCTTCGAAATCAACGGTTGTGATGGAAAATGGGGCTCCGGATCGATGGGAATTGGCATGAGAAGGGGGCCGGCCTGCGCACGCAAAACGAGGAGAGGGGGTGGCCGAGTGGGTGCGGTCTGAGGGTGGAGGTGGAGTCAGGAGCGAGCTACGTGATGGAACTTCCTGATCGTCGTCAAGTCGAGTGTAGGAGGAGTATTATCAAACCCTAATAAGCAAAGTGGGTTCGGCTAAACGTGTAACCTGGAGAAGTATACGTGATGAGGGAGATGAAGATTTTGGTGCGTTGGATCTGAATCTCACGGCCCGGATTGCATAGGTTTAAAATATAGTTAATAATGTTGAAATTATATTTAATAAAATTCGAGTAAACTTGTAAATTGTATAACTTTTTCATACGAGGTCGAAAACGCGCGAAACCAGTTGCGTTGGAATCGTATGGACGAGCACTACGCGATGGAGTTGGTTTGGAGTCTTTTGGAGTTAGTGAGAATTTTGGGTAAAATTAAACGTCCGTTTAATTTTATTCGAAATAAATCGCTAAAACGGAATATAAAATCAAGGTGAGAACTTCTCACTCAATCGAATCGGTTTCGATTTTATTTTAAATAGTTAGATTTAAAATATTTGAATGCATGTTTGAATGATGACTGTTATCTATTGATTGTTAAAATAGACATTATACGCCGTTAGTAAGCGGATGTTATTTAATAAAAACATATACCGCGAATATTTCATAAACAGCGAAATTGGTATTATAAATAATATCAATATATATATTGGCATATGTATATATTGGAGTTATTGATTTCCCGCATTTATTTGTTTAGCGGATGAGACCCTATTACGTCGTTATTAAGCGGATAATATTTAATAAGAACATATACCGCGATAATTTCGTACTGGAGCGAAATTGGTATTGTGCTAATGTTTTTGGATGCAGGAAAACAGGTTGGAGGGATCCAACTGGATTCCTCAACAGTTTTTATTTGATTTCAGATATTTTGATATTTGATGGATTTTCATATTGATATATGATATCGTTGTAGTCGTGATTGACTATTTGGTGTGTAGCATCATTGGACCAAATTTGGAATTTTAAAATGATTTTAAAGTGATTTTTGAAAATATACTATATTTTTGGAATTGATTCATTTTAAATAAATAAACGTTATAATTTTTAAAGTTATAAAAAATATGATTTTTGAGAAATATAGTAAAAACTGATTTTTGAGAATATGATGCTAATGATTTTATAAAATAGTTAAATCGGAAGTTTTGAATTTATTATGAAAAGTTGAAATATAGGATTTATAAAATTTAATTATTTTATGAATCAAAAGGAAGAAGTTTTTAAAGGAATTTAAAGACGTTTAAAAAGAATAATATAAATTGATTTATATTAAGAGATTTATAAATGGATATTTGAAATATGGAGTTTTTATAAGTGTTTGAATGAAGTGAAAATGAATTTCATAATTGAATGGAATTTATAGAATTTTATACGGTGAAGTTATAAATGGAATTTTATAAGCAGTAGGTTTATAAAATTTATTAAGTTATTAAAATAATGATTTTGGATAAATGAATGAATCTTATAAGTTATAAGATTTATAATTTGGGCAGTTAAAAAGAACGATTTTGTAAAATAATCGTTTTATAAGTATTTAACTTATAATATGAACTTTTAGTTTATAATTGATTTATAAACTGAAATAGGTTAATAAAAGAATTATAAAAAAGAAGCTTTTATAAATAAATAGAAATGGAATTTATAAACGTTGTTTTATAAATTCGCAAATAACTTATTTTGACAAGAAAATTTGTTGAAACCGATAAATGGAGTTATATTCACATTTTTGAATAGTGAATAATCCTTTGAATTAAAATGAATAAAAGGATGAAATTGTTAATGAAGTATATTCACGTTTTAAATAGTGAATAACACGTTAAAGAAATTGTTTTGGATTTGGATGTTTTAAATAGAATTAAAACGATCGAACAATGTTTTAAAATGTGTTGAGATTCGAAACCATAGATTTCAACATTTATTGTTGAAATAGACGTTTTCGAGAAATAGAAGGAAATAATGGACTATAACACTGTTGTTATAGTAAATGATTTCCGAAAGGAAATGTTTTGTATAGTATTGGGATTTATATATCTATTTAAACTTCGAATCCCTATACTAGTGATTTTGGGTTGTCGTAACGATGTTTTACGTAACATTCGTTTTGGCCCAAATAAATATGTTTATGAGAATGATTTCCTTAAAGAATGAAATATATACTTAATCTCGATTTAAGTATATTGAATATTTTCTAAGTGTTGAAAATAAATAAAATTTGTGAATTACTTATGAATAAATAAGTATGGAAATGTTTTTCCAATATAAAGTGAATATTAGAGAATTTATCTTTTTGAAGATAAATTGAAAATGAATATTATAAATCGAATTGAAGTCGTATATTCATTAATACTTTAGATTATAAATTCACTAAGGAATTTATAAAAGAAAGTGGGATTGGTTTAGAAAAATAAATATTGATTTATTTTTGAAGTATGAAATATTATACCTTGTAGAGATATTTTGGAAAATAAATAAATTGGAAAATTATTTGGAATCTGGTGATGTGTGCATATCCATTGATAGTTCAATAACCGACTATCAATATTTCCCTTTGAATGGGTAATTGATATGATTTGTTTGAATGTGAATGCTACACTTATTTTTGAATAAGCGCTCACTATTCGGGTTAACCGGGAAAGGACCATGGGGTCGTATAACCCATCCCGAATATGTGATACGTCGGTGTGAATAGCATTGAAGATCGGTGTTGAAGACCCGGTATTTGCGAGAGCGATAGGATGACCTGTCGATTTACTCTGCACCGAGTTGCTCCGGTATAGAGTTCTCCATATGTGATGGTGAATCCGATCAGGATTGTGAATATCCGGATTGCAAGGACTTCTTTGTAAGTGCCTTCGGTTTTGTTCGATCCCGGAACAGACTTGTATGGATTGTATGTCTGACATTACAAGTTGAGATATAAAGCCGATTTCTTTCAAATATATTTCTGTTGGTGGCGAAGAATTTATTCTTTTAGCTTAACACCCTTCTCTGAGACGTACGAGCTCAGAGGTTATATAGTTGAAGTCATCAGCGATATATTCCCAATTTGGTAATGTGACATGCTGAGTGTTGCTGAAATGATCATTGTGTTGATTATTGTGATAGGATCGTTTATTTGATCGTCTATCTTAGTGATCATTGTGTTGATCATTTGTTGACCCAAAGCATGGCTTTTGTATAAAGTATGTTTTTGTGGACGTGACTTCGTCGAACCTCACACCCCGGAAATGGTCAAAACAGTAAAGATGCGGCAAGGTTATGAGGGGTAGCACCCTTTAGGGTATGTACATTTCCTTCTGGATAGAGGTGGTATCATGGTATGGAGCCCAGATATTTAACCTATGTGGTTACTATGAATTTATTACTTTATGGTTGTTGGTTTTCGGGATCCCGTGAGAAAGGTCGTTTACGATCGGGGAATGACGTGCTCGTGCCAGTAGTTACCCAGTTAGGGGTAACCCGGCCTTGTGTTGGCAAAGTTCCGGTTTGGTTCTCGGGGATGTCTTTCCAGAGGCATTCTCATGTGGCAATGGGAAGTTCCTTGGCCTGACCATTTGTTGGAAATCCAATTCCCAATACGAAACTTGTACGGTATTAGTTGTAGAACCTGCTATTCACTTATGGTGGTCACCACTGTTTGGATGGTAGCTATAGTAGGCATACGATAATGGTCGTATGTTGGCTAAGATTTATATTCTACTTTCGAAATGAATTTCTTCTACACTATGCACTAGTAATAATATCAAATGTTCTTTTAAATGCGTATCAAGCATCTTTGACTATCATAAGGAGAAATCTCCTCCGATTCTGCGTTTGCATGTATGTGTGTGCGGGAGGCCTTATGATAGTCTCACTTTTAAAAGCATTGCGAATTGAAATAAAAATATTCCTCTATTTTGATTTTTAAAGATAAATAAACTGTTTTGAGTTCTCACACCAGTCACATGACTGACTTGGAGTTTATTGTTTTCCTTCCTAAACTCTGGGTGCCCACCAATTTACACACGGGCAGTCAAGAGTTAGGTTTATCAGGATATTCTGGATATTCAGGAATTGCTGGAGGCAAGATGGATGACATGGCGTATTACAAGTTTATATAGTATTTCTTTTTCCGCTGCACTATTTGATGTTGTTGTTGTACACTCTGATGATATGATGTAATGTAATGTGATGTAATGTAATAACTGATATAGTTCTTTGTTTAAAGATTATTCATTTATTATTATATGTTGTTCCGCTGCGAATTGTGAGATTCTAATGTTGTTCTGTTGTTTCCTTTCTGTTCCGTCCTATTTTCTTTCTGTTCTATTTCTCCTTTTCTTCTATTTTAAAATGTTCTATCTTCTTTTCTGTTTTCTATTCTCTCTAATTTCTATTTTCTTTTCCTCTCTCTTTTCCATCTTCTACCTTCTTCTCTTCTTTTTCTTTTCCTAAATTCTTTTCTAAAACCCATAACATTCCGTGTTTCCGGCCTTCGATTTCTCGGCAGTCGATAAAGTGAGTGTCGATGTTGAATTTTCGAAAGTCGAAAATTTTCGGGGCGTTACATTTGGTATCAGAGCTTATGGTTAAGTGACAACCATGGTTCTGTTGGGTATTACTCATTAGAGATAGAGTCAGTAGTACTCTAGAATGAGTTTGAGTGTAATAATAGCTATGAGAGCGTACTTGTTAGTGAATATAAAATTTGTTTTGTATTGTGATGATTGGTTTGTAGAGTGGTATATGAACCTTCGTCAGCACGGTCTGCAAAACTATGCCGAAGGTGTTTCTAAACACTTGAATAGAACAATTTGACACAATATTGTTTTAAATTGGATAAATGAAATAATTCTACTTTGATTATATTTTATATATAAAAGAAATAATTTTTCAAAATTATTAAAGTGTATGTAAGTTGATTGTTAGGTTGTTTGAATAATCTAAATAAGAGAATAATTGTATAAGTAAAATGAATTATAAGAATTGAATTATAATTAAAGTGATTTACAATTGTGAAATAAACTTATATAAATAAAAATGAATTTAAAGTTAAATGGAATATAACTTAAGTGATAAATGTGAACTTGAGTTATATGAAATGAAATTCAACTTTAGAAATTGGATTGAATGTAAATCAATTGAATGTGAATAATTGATATGAAATAATGAATATAAGTGTTAATTCATTAAAAATCTAATGTTATGGGAAAGTTGAATAAATTGAAATGAAAATCAATTTAATTAAACCAATTGATAAGCAAAGGAATTTGGTTGAAATTAATATATATATACATTGGTTGTTATATGATTGTATATAATTCATTAAGTATTAATGAAAGTGAATTAGTGAAATTTAAAGCTATGTAATTGAATTCAAATTAGAAGTAAATAAATTCGAATGGAATTGAATTTGATTTGGAAGTGAACCAACTCGAATATGAATTAGTGAATATAAACTAATTGAAAATGAATGTTGATAACATCCACTGTTAATGAATCAAATATGAATTAAATTGAAAACCAATTCATTGAATATGAATGAGAATATAAATGAATATTGATATTGGTTATGGATTATAGTTGGTTGATGGTTGAATATATTGCTTTTCATACATTTGCTATGTTGGCATATATAGTTATTATGTTGCTATATGTTGTATATCGATACTATTATCTATATGCATGATTCTCATGTTGTTTGTTGAGTAATTAGTAGGTGCGGATCGCGTTTACTTCGCATTTGGAGCTCGCTTTTGCGCTATATTAGCCGTATATGCTTGCTAATAAAATATAAGGTACATATCTCGGATTACATACCGTACTTTTACACTTTTTTCCCTTCGGGATGCCTCATTACTTGATGAGATGTATATTTGTGATATATATACTGTCATTTTTTTTTTCGGATCGAGCCGCGCAAAGGAGACTATGGCGAATTTTTCCGAAAATTTAAGGCGTTAGAAAAAATTTGAGAAAATTGGAAAATTTTGAAAACTTTAACTTTTATTTGGAATTGAAAGTTAAACAATAGTAGTTGTTTTTGAAAAGATAACTAAGTATGATTTTGAAAACTTAGTAAAGATTTGTAAGAAGTTTAACTATGAATTTTGGGAAAATTAATAGATTCTGTAATTTTTCTTACTTGTAATTTCGAGGACGAAATTCTTTTAAGTGGGGAAGATTGTAACGACCCAGAATTTTTGATAATTAAAATATGAATATTTAATTAATTTTAAATATTAATAAGTGAATTTATAAGTCAAATAAATTTTTATTTGAATTATTGGATTTAATTGGATTATTTAATCGATAATTTAATATGTTAAATTATGGAAATAATTGAAAATAGGGTTAAATATGATTAAAAATGATTTGTAAAATTTTATTTTATCATATTGAAGTTAGAATGATATTTTAGAACTTTTAAAATCGAATTTAAAGTTAATTTGTGAAAATTGAATATTTTAATACTTAAATCGACTAGTGAAAATAGTCAATTTTTGAACAGTCTCAGAATTGAACGAAACCAGTTCCATTGGATCCGTAATAGTTAGTTATTACCGGATTTCAAATTTCGTGTCAATCGGAGTTATCGTTTGATCGTGGCAACTCGAAACGCATCGATTTATTTTTAATTTAAATTTGACGAGCTAAAATAGCCATTTTTCAAAAAGTCTCGGATTTCGACGAAACCAGTTTCATCGGATCCGTAATGTGATATTATTGTAAGGTTTCAAATTTCAAGTCAATTGGATTTACCGTTTGTCCGATACGAATTAAAACGCCTAGAAATCGATTTAAATCGGTTTAATTTAAATTGAGCGTTTACAGCCATAACTCGCACAGATGTCCGAATTAGCTTTCGAAACCTGTTCCATTGTGTCCGGAACGCAGGATAAACCCTAGGAACGTCAGTTTCGATGCGTAAATCGGAGTTCGGAATTTCCGGATGAATAGTGTTCGATTTTCTTCTATAAATAGCTCAAAAATTCACAAAAATTAAAAATAAAATTCTAAACCCTAATCTATAAGCCAGCCGCCAGTTTATCACCAATGGCCAGAATTGTCTCTTCTTCCTCCCTCCAAATCTTCAAATCTATGCATCAATTCATGAAAGTTTCAACTAGAAAAGTGTAAAGCTCGTCATGCTCTTCGAAATCAACGGTTGTGATGGAAAATGGGGCTCCGGATCGATGGGAATTGGCATGAGAAGGGGGCCGGCCTGCGCACGCAAAACGAGGAGAGGGGGTGGCCGAGTGGGTGCGGTCTGAGGGTGGAGGTGGAGTCAGGAGCGAGCTACGTGATGGAACTTCCTGATCGTCGTCAAGTCGAGTGTAGGAGGAGTATTATCAAACCCTAATAAGCAAAGTGGGTTCGGCTAAACGTGTAACCTGGAGAAGTATACGTGATGAGGGAGATGAAGATTTTGGTGCGTTGGATCTGAATCTCACGGCCCGGATTGCATAGGTTTAAAATATAGTTAATAATGTTGAAATTATATTTAATAAAATTCGAGTAAACTTGTAAATTGTATAACTTTTTCATACGAGGTCGAAAACGCGCGAAACCAGTTGCGTTGGAATCGTATGGACGAGCACTACGCGATGGAGTTGGTTTGGAGTCTTTTGGAGTTAGTGAGAATTTGGGTAAAATTAAACGTCCGTTTAATTTTATTCGAAATAAATCGCTAAAACGGAATATAAAATCAAGGTGAGAACTTCTCACTCAATCGAATCGGTTTCGATTTTATTTTAAATAGTTAGATTTAAAATATTTGAATGCATGTTTGAATGATGACTGTTATCTATTGATTGTTAAAATAGACATTATACGCCGTTAGTAAGCGGATGTTATTTAATAAAAACATATACCGCGAATATTTCATAAACAGTGAAATTGGTATTATAAATAATATCAATATATATATATTGGCATATGTATATATTGGAGTTATTGATTTCCCGCATTTATTTGTTTAGCGGATGAGACCCTATTACGCCGTTATTAAGCGGATAATATTTAATAAGAACATATACCGCGATAATTTCGTACTGGAGCGAAATTGGTATTGTGCTAATGTTTTTGGATGCAGGAAAACAGGTTGGAGGGATCCAACTGGATTCCTCAACAGTTTTTATTTGATTTCAGATATTTTGATATTTGATGGATTTTCATATTGATATATGATATCGTTGTAGTCGTGATTGACTATTTGGTGTGTAGCATCATTGGACCAAATTTGGAATTTTAAAATGATTTTAAAGTGATTTTTGAAAATATACTATATTTTTGGAATTGATTCATTTTAAATAAATAAACGTTATAATTTTTAAAGTTATAAAAAATATGATTTTTGAGAAATATAGTAAAAACTGATTTTTGAGAATATGATGCTAATGATTTTATAAAATAGTTAAATCGGAAGTTTTGAATTTATTATGAAAAGTTGAAATATAGGATTTATAAAATTTAATTATTTTATGAATCAAAAGGAAGAAGTTTTTAAAAGAATTTAAAGACGTTTAAAAAGAAAAATATAAATTGATTTATATTAAGAGATTTATAAATGGATATTTGAAATATGGAGTTTTTATAAGTGTTTGAATGAAGTGAAAATGAATTTCATAATTGAATGGAATTTATAGAATTTTATACGGTGAAGTTATAAATGGAATTTTATAAGCAGTAGGTTTATAAAATTTATTAAGTTATTAAAATAATGGTTTTGGATAAATGAATGAATCTTATAAGTTATAAGATTTATAATTTGGGCAGTTAAAAAGAACGATTTTGTAAAATAATCGTTTTATAAGTATTTAACTTATAATATGAACTTTTAGTTTATAATTGAGTTATAAACTGAAATAGGTTAATAAAAGAATTATAAAAAAGAAGCTTTTATAAATAAATAGAAATGGAATTTATAAACGTTGTTTTATAAATTCGCAAATAACTTATTTTGACAAGAAAATTTGTTGAAACCGATAAATGGAGTTATATTCACATTTTTGAATAGTGAATAATCCTTTGAATTAAAATGAATAAAAGGATGAAATTGTTAATGAAGTATATTCACGTTTTAAATAGTGAATAACACGTTAAAGAAATTGTTTTGGATTTGGATGTTTTAAATAGAATTAAAACGATCGAACAATGTTTTAAAATGTGTTGAGATTCGAAACCATAGATTTCAACATTTATTGTTGAAATAGACGTTTTCGAGAAATAGAAGGAAATAATGGACTATAACACTGTTGTTATAGTAAATGATTTCCGAAAGGAAATGTTTTGTATAGTATTGGGATTTATATATCTATTTAAACTTCGAATCCCTATACTAGTGATTTTGGGTTGTCGTAACGATGTTTTACGTAACATTCGTTTTGGCCCAAATAAATATGTTTATGAGAATGATTTCCTTAAAGAATGAAATATATACTTAATCTCGATTTAAGTATATTGAATATTTTCTAAGTGTTGAAAATAAATAAAATTTGTGAATTACTTATGAATAAATAAGTATGGAAATGTTTTTCCAATATAAAGTGAATATTAGAGAATTTATCTTTTTGAAGATAAATTGAAAATGAATATTATAAATCGAATTGAAGTCGTATATTCATTAATACTTTAGATTATAAATTCACTAAGGAATTTATAAAAGAAAGTGGGATTGGTTTAGAAAAATAAATATTGATTTATTTTTGAAGTATGAAATATTATACCTTGTAGAGATATTTTGGAAAATAAATAAATTGGAAAATTATTTGGAATCTGGTGATGTGTGCATATCCATTGATAGTTCAATAACCGACTATCAATATTTCCCTTTGAATGGGTAATTGATATGATTTGTTTGAATGTGAATGCTACACTTATTTTTGAATAAGCGCTCACTATTCGGGTTAACCGGGAAAGGACCATGGGGTCGTATAACCCATCCCGAATATGTGATACGTCGGTGTGAATAGCATTGAAGATCGGTGTTGAAGACCCGGTATTTGCGAGAGCGATAGGATGACCTGTCGATTTACTCTGCACCGAGTTGCTCCGGTATAGAGTTCTCCATATGTGATGGTGAATCCGATCAGGATTGTGAATATCCGGATTGCAAGGACTTCTTTGTAAGTGCCTTCGGTTTTGTTCGATCCCGGAACAGACTTGTATGGATTGTATGTCTGACATTACAAGTTGAGATATAAAGCCGATTTCTTTCAAATATATTTCTGTTGGTGGCGAAGAATTTATTCTTTTAGCTTAACACCCTTCTCTGAGACGTACGAGCTCAGAGGTTATATAGTTGAAGTCATCAGCGATATATTCCCAATTTGGTAATGTGACATGCTGAGTGTTGCTGAAATGATCATTGTGTTGATTATTGTGATAGGATCGTTTATTTGATCGTCTATCTTAGTGATCATTGTGTTGATCATTTGTTGACCCAAAGCATGGCTTTTGTATAAAGTATGTTTTTGTGGACGTGACTTCGTCGAACCTCACACCCCGGAAATGGTCAAAACAGGAAAGATGCGGCAAGGTTATGAGGGGTAGCACCCTTTAGGGTATGTACATTTCCTTCTGGATAGAGGTGGTATCATGGTATGGAGCCCAGATATTTAACCTATGTGGTTACTACGAATTTATTACTTTGTGGTTGTTGGTTTTCGGGATCCCGTGAGAAAGGTCGTTTACGATCGGGGAATGACGTGCTCGTGCCAGTAGTTACCCAGTTAGGGGTAACCCGGCCTTGTGTTGGCAGAGTTCCGGTTTGGTTCTCGGGGATGTCTTTCCAGAGGCATTCTCATGTGGCAATGGGAAGTTCCTTGGCCTGACCATTTGTTGGAAATCCAATTCCCAATACGAAACTTGTACGGTATTAGTTGTAGAACCTGCTATTCACTTATGGTGGTCACCACTGTTTGGATGGTAGCTATAGTAGGCATACGATAATGGTCGTATGTTGGCTAAGATTTATATTCTACTTTCGAAATGAATTTCTTCTACACTATGCACTAGTAATAATATCAAATGTTCTTTTAAATGCGTATCAAGCATCTTTGACTATCATAAGGAGAAATCTCCTCCGATTCTGCGTTTGCATGTGTGTGTGTGCGGGAGGCCTTATGGTAGTCTCACTTTTAAAAGCATTGCGAATTGAAATAAAAATATTCCTCTATTTTGATTTTTAAAGATAAATAAACTGTTTTGAGTTCTCACACCAGTCACATGACTGACTTGGAGTTTATTGTTTTCCTTCCTAAACTCTGGGTGCCCACCAATTTACACACGGGCAGTCAAGAGTTAGGTTTATCAGGATATTCTGGATATTCAGGAATTGCTGGAGGCAAGATGGATGACATGGCGTATTACTAGTTTATATAGTATTTCTTTTTCCGCTGCACTGTTTGATGTTGTTGTTGTACACTCTGATGATATGATGTAATGTAATGTGATGTAATGTAATAACTGATATAGTTCTTTGTTTAAAGATTATTCATTTATTATTATATGTTGTTCCGCTGCGAATTGTGAGATTCTGATGTTGTTCTGTTGTTTCCTTTCTGTTCCGTCCTATTTTCTTTCTGTTCTATTTCTCCTTTTCTTCTATTTTAAAATGTTCTATCTTCTTTTCTGTTTTCTATTCTCTCTAATTTCTATTTTCTTTTCCTCTCTCTTTTCCATCTTCTACCTTCTTCTCTTCCTTTTCTTTTCCTAAATTCTTTTCTAAAACCCATAACATTCCGTGTTTCCGGCCTTCGATTTCTCGGCAGTCGATAAAGTGAGTGTCGATGTTGAATTTTCGAAAGTCGAAAATTTTCGGGGCGTTACAAAATAGTCATAACAGACATAATACAACCCAGTGGAAATAAAACAAAACAACTCCTAAAGATAGCTAGCTTCGCCTCCTGCTCATCTACGGAAGCCTTATTCGCCTACCTACTAAAACCAGAAAATCCACAACCCTCTGCCTACTCAAATCAATTTTGAGCACCTGAGAGTTTATGAGGAAATATAAACTTCGAGTCAGACATAAAGCCTGATGTGAATAATACTATACATCTCGGTTATTTGATATTAAATGAGATCACGCCGCTTAGCGGAACGGGTTTCCCCTCACTAATATCCTTTTAAAACATATCTTTTTCAAATCATAGTCCTGCAACCAAAACTGTTAAAACAATAAAGCAGTATCATGTTAGCATATAAATCAGGTAATCAATGGACTATCTGTCCGAACATTATAGTTTTGTCTGGCTGACTACTAACCTTTGGCTGACTCGGGCCAGACAAAATAAACAAATAATCTTACTTATGTTAGATACTCCTCTTCTGGATAGTCTGTCCTAACTTAGTTCTCCAGGGTCAATGATCCTAATGGTTTTGCGGGCTTACCGATAACCTATCTCTCCTCTATATATTCATTTCAGTGTGTAACATCATTTTAGTCTTAACTGTGACAAAGCCCTACATTCTGGAATTTTGGACTAAATTAGCTAGGGGCTAATAGCTAATGTATAATGCGCGACCCCATACCACTCCCATCTGATATTCTAATATTTGAGTCATTTTACTTTGGGTCATCTACCCATAAAATTTTCCTTGAAAACATTTTCTGTCAAATTGATATAAACCTTTAAATCATACTTTAAGCAAGAAAAATATACTCTATTCTTTACTCAAATCACCTTGCCATGTTATATATACTTTACACTAAACTTTTTTGATGTAAACATTTAAACCTTTGAAAGTACCCCTTTCGAAACCATTGAAAGTACCCCTTTTGAAATCAAATAACTACTTTACTTTATAACCTTAGGCCGAAACGTACCTTTCGAAACCATTCTTAATAAACCTTTTGAAAACATTGAAAAACCTTTCTTTCGAAAGCTTTAAAACCTTAGACATCCTCTTATCAAAACACTATATACATTGCCTTTCGTAAACATTGGAACCTTCTATTTACAACCTTTCGAAATCATTGGGAAACCACCCCTTCGAAAACTTTATCTTACACCTTTCGAAAGTGCTAAAACCTTTTTATAAAATCAAACCTTTCGAAAGCAGTTGGGTTCGGGTAAAACATGTGGAATAACCATTCGAAACCATTTAAAACAATTCCTTTCGAAATCGGTTGGGTTTAACTTTCAATAGCACAAAGGATAATAAAGCAACTAAATCGTAAGCTCTTTTTAGAAAGTTATTTCCTAAGAAAAGAAGTTATAGTGTCAAAACCAACTCTTCGAAAGCATTGGAGAAGTGGTAAGTTTTAAAAACGAAGTAACCCTTTCGAAACCATTTGCTTCGAAAGGTGGAAAGCGGCAACAAGGGCTTTCAGTCCTATCGAAAGCTTCTTTATAAAACAAAAGGCACAACCTCTTTCAGAACCATTCCTTAAAATCATTTAGCCAAGTCAAAAGCTATCTAGGTCAAAAGCATCCTTTTCGTAAACAAAGCAGGCGCATTTTCTTTAAAAACAAAGCAAGGCTTCGACCCCGTCGAAACTCGTTGTTTCGACAACATTCCTTTCGCATATGTCCAATTTGCTGCGTACCAAGTCATCGATACCATGCGCATTGGTTTCAATGGTGATGGAGGCGGATGAAATTAATCGAAAGCTGGGTGCCGAAAGTGGCGAAACATACAAAAAGCATGTATAAACTGATTTTTAACCTTTTAAAGCAATTCTTTTCAACCAAACTGCCTTGTTTGTCAAAATATGATTGGTTGCTAATTTATTTTCTAAAAGTACTGCCAAATTTTTTGAAATAACTTATTAAATCATTAACAAAATGCCTCTTCTCCTTTTTATAAATATATAAAACATTTAATTCTCATACGTTAAATAATTTTATATACCTATTAAAACACTTAGGAAAATTTTATATAAGTTTCCATAAATCACTTTTAATGTGTTTTCTAACATATACTAATTTCTGACCCAAAATCATCATAAAATAGACGTAATTAATTTAAAACCAAAATAACTATTTTCTTCACTAGAAAATTTATAACAAATCTACATTAATTTAGAAAATTATGAAATTTGAAATCCATTTCCAAAATATAATTTATGACCTTGTCTCAAAATTGCATGGCATTTGAATGTCATTTAATTAGTTTTTTCAATCTAAAACTCACCAAAAAATTATATTAATTAGCGTAAATCATCAACAAGCATATATATCCATTTTCACAATATAAAACATGGCAATATGCTTTATGAAATATTCAGATCTAACCTTGAAACCAAAATCATCAAAAATATGAGATGTAACCAATTAGTCACCTTAGATTTATGAGTAAGGAGTTGAGATTTGATCTTGATTTAAGTTAATTAAGCTTCCTTCCTTTAGATTCTTTCTTATCTTCTTCTTGCTCTTCCTTAATGGTGGTCGATTTCTCTAGCTTAATATTTTGATAGTGTACGTATGAAATGAATGTGGCCCAAGGGTTTAGGGTATAAGAACATACTTATTCCTAATTTTCCCTCACCTGTTACCCTTTTCAATTATACTTTAATTCATTTTTGTTCATTTATTATATGGCACGACTACCCTTCTATTAATCACAAATCTCAATCCCATAATCATTACACTATTTAATTTAATTTAATTAGTTAAATATCTCAAAAAATGTTAATCAAATTTAGGATCGTTACAGACTCCCCTTCTTAAAGAATTTCGCCCTTACAATTACGATAAGGTACTCAACAAATCAATCAAAAAGGTAAACATACAATCAAACAAACCAGGATAAGCGACTGTAATTCTGCTCTCAGTCTCCCAAATACGGTCCCTCTCATCGTCGCTCCGCTGGACTTTAAATAATCTGATTGTATTAATCCTTAGCCTCTTTTCATTTCTCACGACTATACGAACTGGCTTCCTAACTATAGTCAAGTTCGGTTCAACTGTTAAGTCCTCTAACATAGTCGGTGCTATAGTAGTCTTCAGACCTCGAACATACTTTCTCAAATGAGAAATATGAAAAACATCGTGGACTCCTGCCAAATTGTTTGGTAACTCCACTCTATATGCGAGCTTCCCAATCCTTTCTATAATAGTAAATGGCCTTTCAAATCTCGGTGCTAATTTCTACGATTTCCCAAATCGAATTAAACCTTCCATCGATGATACCTTGACGAAAACATAAACGTACTGAAATCTCTAAGTCCTTCCATCTTCTATCTGCATAACTCTTCTACCTAAACTAAGCTTCCTTTATCCTAGCCCGAATCAACTCAATCATCTCTGCAGCTTCTCTAACTAAATCCGGACTAAGAACCAACCTATCACCGGTTTCTAACCAACAAACTAGAGATTTGCATGGCCTTCCATACAAAGCTTCAAACGGTGCCATCCCTATACTAGCCCGATAACTATTGTTATATGAAAACTCGACTAAGTGTAGATGGTCTTCCCATAATCCTCCAAAATCTAACACACAAGATCTTAACAAATCTTCCAAGATTTTGTTAACCCTTTCTGTTTGCCCTTCGGTCTGTGGATGTTAAGCGGTACTCATTTTGAGCTTGATACCTAAAGTATTCTGTAGACTCTTCCAGAACTCGCTAGTGAATGAGGAATCTCTATCACTTACTATGGTACTAGGAATTCCATGAAGTCTAATTATATTCTTCATAAACAACTTAACCAAAACTAGTGTTGTCCGAGTTGACTTAACTGGAATGAAATGGAAACTTTTGGTTAACCTCTCCACTACAACCTATATACCTTCATTTCCTCTTTTAGATCTTGGCAACTCGTCTATAAAATCCATCAAGATAGAATCCCACTTCCATACTGGAATATCTAAAGGCTAAAGTAACCCACTTGGTTTCTGATGTTCAGCTTTTACATGTTGATAGCTCAAATACTGCTTCACCCATAAGCCTACATCCTCCCTCGTACCTTCCCAGAAGAAACTCTTCTTCATATACCGATACATCTTAGTTCCTTCTGGATGAATGGTGAACTTCGAACGATGGCATTCCTCCAAAACTTCCATCCTAATGTCTCCTGCATTCGAAATACACAATCTTCCTTTCCTTCTCAGCCACCCATTCCAGTCAAGACTAAATTCCTTCAGGTCATCGCTCTTGGTTCCATCCTTTAACTTTCTAATCCGCTCAACCAATACTGGATCCTCCGTCTATTTAGAAGCAATCTTTTCGATCATCGTCGGTCGAACTTCTAAACATGATAATAATACAGATTCTCCACTAGATCCAGCTTCCGATTTCCACTGTACTCTACATGTCATTAACGCTTCCAGATCTCTCCACTCAGCTATCATTGACAACACTGCATTCTGATGTTTTCTGCTAAGTGCATCTGCAACCTTATTGCCTTTCCCGATGTGTACTAAATACCAAAGTCATAAGCGACTAAAAACCCTAACCACCTCTGCTGTCTCATATTCAACTCCTTCTGAGAGAATAAATACTTCAGCGACTTATGATCTGTGTATAACTTGAATCTTTCTCCCAAAAGATAATATCTCTACACCTTCAAAGCAAAAATCACCGTAACTAGCTCTAAATCCTGAGTTGGGTACCTAACTTCATCGGTCTAAGTTGTCGAGAAACATAGGCAATCATTTTACCTATTGCATTAACATAGCTTCTAATCATGTTCCACAAGCATCTGTATATACTACTAAGTCCTGATTCCCTTTCAAAAAGTCTAACACGGGTGTATTAGTCAATAAGTGTTTTAGCTTTTGGAATGCCTCCTCACACTTATCGGTCCAAACAAACTTCTCATCCTTTCATGTTAGCTTGGTCATCGGTGCTGCTGTTCATGAAAAATCATTGATGAATCTTCGATAATACCCAACTAATCCAAGAAAACTCTTTATCCCAGTCACTGTCTCGAGTCTCCTCCAATTATTCATTGCTTCGATCTTAGTCGGATCTATAGACAACCCTCTCTCTAAGACTACATGAACAAAAAAACTTCACTTCCTCCTTCTATAAATGACACTTCGAAAACTTCACCTTTAGCTGATGCTGCCTCAACGTCTCAAGCAGCACTCTAAGATAAACTACATGCTCCCTTTCATCCTTAGAGAATATCAAAATATCAACTATAAATACCAACATGAAACTATCCAAGTGCTCTCGGAAAACTCGGTTCATCAAATCCACAAAGAATGTTGGTGCATTAGTTAGTCCAAATGGCATTACTAAACATTCATACGATCCGTATATAGTTCTAAACGTCGTCAAATGAATATTATCCTTTGCTACTCGAAGCTGATGGAAACTTATTGCTAAATCCAATTGAGAAAATACCTTGGCTCCACTCAACTGATCAAACAAATCATCAATTCTAGGCAACGGATATCGATTCTTTATTGTCTTTCATTCAACTTACGGTATCGATACATAATCTTAACGACCCGTCCGGTTTCTTAACAAATATTACGTCTACTCTCCAAGGTGAACTACTTGGCCTAATAAAATTCTTACCTTCCAAATTCACCAACTGCACCTTGAACTCCTTCATCTCGGTAGGTGTCATCCTGCTTCACGATCTACTCACTGGTTCTACTCCCGACACCAAATCTGTTTGAAATTCAATGTCTCGTTTCGATGGCAATCCTACTGTGGGTTCAAAAACGTCCACGAATTCCCTAACCACGAAAACTTGGTTTAACTCGTCTTCTACCTCCACAACACCCAACAAAGCACTCACCTCACAGCTAAGGCTTTCTATGGTATATACAATCTAACCACTACAGTCAGGGTGTCTAAGTGATATTTTCTTATCATGGCAAAATATCCTAACATCGTACTTACTTAACCAACCCATACCTAAAATAATTCCGAACACTATAAATCAATCACATGCAAACTGCAAACAAAGGTATGACCTAACAAATCAAACTCTAGGTGGTCACACTTCATCCCAAGTGTCGCATACTCTCCTATCGTATTTGCAACTCTTAAGGATGTAACTAAGTATGAGGGTTTTAGGTTATGCTTATCAACCAAACAACGAGATATAAAAGAATGCGATGCACTGGTATCGAACAGAATGCTAACTGACATACCATGAATCGTAAGCGTACCTCCCAACACAGCCATTCCTTTTTCCTCTGCTGTTGGCTTCGAGATAGCTGATTCCAATGAAAACACCTTTCCTTTTCCATCCTTAGCTGGCTCTTTGCACCGGTTCTTGTAATGGCCAATTTGATCGCAGTTGAAGCATTTGATGTTCTACTTCCGATTACCTTCTTTCTGTTACCCAAACGACATTCATTTGCAAAATGCAGTTTCTTGTCATATTTATAACAGGCAACCTCTGCCTTCCCATTCTTTGCGGCTCCACCCTTCTGAGCTCCTTTCTTATGGAAGAACTTTCTTTTCTGACTATGCCCCACCTGGACTTACTTTGCCTTATTTCTCTCTAGAAAAGCAAGCATCGCCTCATTCCTCAAAGCCATTTCCACTACAACATCACATGGATCCCTAATATAAGGTAACATAGCCCTAGAAAGCTCAGGCTTTAACCCCTGATAAACTTTTCATTCTCTTAATCACAGTATCCACAGTAGCATAGCCATATCTTACTAGCTCCTCGAACCTCGTTGCATACTCAAGCACAGTCATGTCTTCTTGCTCTATTTCAGCAAAATCTCTGAGCAGAGCAGACGTAGTAATATACGACATAAACCTCTCTCCTAACTTCCTCTCGAACTCAGCCCATGTCATTGTCTCCTCATTAACTCCAACTTTCCACCAGTGTAGTGCTGCTCCCTGAAGCTGTCTAGAAGCAAGCCTTCTCTTCTGCTCATCATTGAGCCCAAGATCAAAGAAAGTCCCCTTTCAATGAAGCAGTCAATTTCTACTTCAATTGCATCTTCAGTACCAATAAATGGCTTTCCTCCCAACCGCGCCTAATCTCTACTCAAAATAGTGTAATTGTTGACTACAGGAGCTTCCTGAACTCCTCCTACGACATTTCCTACAACTACACCAGCAGCGTCACCTGTCTGCATCATGTTGACAAAGAACTGATACATTGCTCACATGTCAACTTGCGGGACTCCAGCACCCACATTTCCAGCTTGTACCTGATCCTGGTTCCTTTTCGTATTTGGTCTGGCATTTCAATTTGTAGTGATGCTTCCGTCTCCAAGGTTAACTCTTTCACTTCTAGCATCCATATCTGTATTATAAGCCTCGTAAGATACAAGAGAATAGCCTAAGAGAGGTTGAGAATAGAGATATAGCGTGTACTTATATATAGAAAATACAAGTATGTTATTATAGCGTTATCCCATACCTCGATCTTATCATTAATTCCTTAGGATAATGTTTTCAAAATCATTTTAATTTTAAAGTTTTTCATAAACCTATGCTCTGATACTATGTTGTAACATCCCCTATTTGGAGGCCCAAAGCTAAGCGCTACATATGCTGTAGTCAACAATATATTAACTTCTGGTGACGAAATACAGTAATGTTAATAGTATCCATAATGATAGAAGCACGTGAAAATGAAACAAAATTATAGATTTCAAAAACAACTATTCTTATTACATTTCACAAAACATTTTCATATTCCATTACACAATCCCAAAGGTTTTCCAGGTTCAGATCAAATATAATTATTACATAAATACGCCAAGAGCGACATATAAAGATGCCCCCTTGGATAACCAGAGAACTAAACAGTCATAACAGACTTAATACAACCCAGCGGAAATAAAACAAAACAACTCCTAAAAATAGCTAGCTTCAGCCTCCTGCTCGTCTCCGGAAGCTTTATTTGCCCACCTACTAAAATTTGAAAATCCTCAACCCTCAGTCTACTCAAATCAATTTTGAGCATGCAAGAGTTTGAGAGGAAACATAAACTTCGAGTCGGACAAAATGCCTGGTGTGAATAACTTAGTTATTTGATATTAAGTGAGACCACACTGCTTAGCGGAAAGAGTTTCCCTGCACTAATATCCTTTTAAAACATTTCTTTCGCAAATCATAATCCTGCAACCAAAACTGGTTAAAACAATAAAGCAGTATCATGTAAACATATAAATCAGGTAATCAATGGACAATCTTTCTGAACACCATAGTTTTGTTTGGCTAACTACTAACCTTTAGCTGACTTGGGCCTACCAGACAAAATAAACAAATAATCTAACCTCTGTTAGATACTCCTCTTCTGGATGGCCTAGCCCTAACTTAGTTCTTTCAGGGTCAACTGATCCTAATGCTTTTGCGGGTTCACCAATAACCTATTTCTCCTCTATAGATTCCTTTCTATGTGTAACATCATTTTAGTCTTCTTGTGACAAAACCCTATGCATTGGAATTTTGGACTAAATTATCTAGGGGCCTATAGCTAATGTGTAGGGTGCGACTCCATACTAGTCCCATATGGTATTCTAATATCTGAGTCATTTTTCTTAGGGTCATCTACCCATAAAATTTTCCTTGAAAGCATTTTCTCTCAAATTGATTTAAACCTTTAAATGATACTTTAAACAAGGAAAATATACTCTATGCTTTAATCAAATCACCTTGCCATGTTATATATACCATACACAAAACTTTGTCGCTGAAAACATTTAAACCGTTGAAAGTACCCCTTTCGAAACCATTAAAAGTACCCCTTTAAAAAATAAGTAATTACTTTACTTTGTAACCTTAGGCCGAAAGGGAAAAACATACCTTTCGAAACCATTCTTAATAAACCTTTCGAAAACATTGAAAAATCTTTCTTTTGAAAGCTTTAAAACCTTAGACATCCACTTATCAAAACTCTATAAACATTGCCTTCCAAAAACATTGGAACCTTATATTTAAAACCTTTCGAAACCATTGGGGAACAAACCCTTTGAAATCTTTATCTTAAACCTTTCGAAAGCACTAAAACCTTTTCATAAAATCAAACCTTCCGAAAGAATTTGGGTTCAATTAAAACTGTGGAATAACCTTTATAAACCATTTAAAACCATCCCTTTCAAAATCAATTGGGTTTAAGTTTCAATAGCACAAAGGGTCATAAAGAAACTAAGTCGTAAGCACTCTTTAAAAAGCTATTTCCTGAGTAAAGAAGTGATGGTGTCGAAACCAACCCTTTGAAAGCATTGGAGAAGTGGCTAAGTTTTAAAAACGAAGTAACCCTTTCAAAACCATTTGCTTCGAAAGGTGGAAAGCGGCAGCTAGGGGTTTCAGCTCGTCGAAAGCTTCTTTTAAAACAAAAGGCACAACCTCTTACGGAACCATTCCTTAAAATCATTTAGCCAAGTCGAAAGCTATCTAGGTCGAAAGCATCCTTTTCGTAAGCAAAGCATGCGCCCTTCGGAACCCGTTGTTTCGACTACATACCTTTTCCTATGTCCAATTCGCTGCGGACTAGTCTTTGATACCATGCACATTGGTTTCAATGGAGATGGAGGCGGAAGAATTTAGTCGAAAGCTGGGTGTCCAAAGTGGAAAAACATGTAAAAAGCATGTATAAACTGATTTTTAACTTTTTAAAGAAATTCTTCTCAACTTACCTACCTTGTTTGTCAAAACATGATTGGTTGCTAATTTCTTTTCTAATAGTAGTGCCATAATTTTGAAATAACAAATTAAATTATTTACAAAATGCCCCTTCTCCTTTTATGAATGTATAAAACATTTAACATCCATACCTTAAATAAGTTTATATATCTATAAAACACTTAGGAAAATTTTATAAAAATTTCCATAAATCACTTTCAATATGTTTTCTAACATATATTAATTTCTGACCCAAAGTCATTATAAAATAGCTGCAATTAATTTAAACCCAAAATAACTATTTTCTTTACGAGAAAATTTATAATAAATCCACACTAATTCAGAAAATTATGAAATTTGAAACCCATTTCCAAAATATTATTTCTGACCTCATCTCAAAATTGCAAGGCATTTGGATGTCATTTTATTAGTTTTTTCAATCTAAAACTCACTAAAAGTTTATATGAATTAACACAAATCATATCCATTTTAATAATAAAAAACATGGCAATATACTTTACAAAATATTCGGATCTGATCTAGAAACCAAAAACATAAAAATATGAGATGTAACCTATTATTCACCTTAGCTTTTTGATTAAGGAGTTGTGATTTGATGTTGATTTAAGTTGATTAAGCTTCCTTCCTTCAAATTCTTGTTTATGTTTATTTTGCTCTTCCTTAATGGTGGTTGGCCTCTCTAGCTTAATATTTTGATAGTGAACGTATGAAATGAATGTGGCCTAAGAGTTTAGGGTATAAGAATGTACTTACTCCTATTTTGCCCTCAATTATTACCCCTTTTCTATAATACTTTAATTCATTTTAGTTCATTTATTATATGGCACGGCTACCCATCTATTAATCACAAATCTCAATTCCTTAATCATTGCACTATTTTATTTAATTTAATAAATTAAATATCCCAAATAATGTTAATCAAAACTAGGGTCATTACAAAGTCCTTGGTTCAGTAATAAAAATTATTATTAACCAAACTACTCTGGCCAAAGACTTTGACTTTGATTTCGACTTCAGTTGACCGTGATACTAACCTCATATAACTGAGAAGACGAATTCTCTCTGGTATAGTGTCTCACTTTCAATGCTTCAACTCGACCCAACTATAATTATTTGATGGATGGCGTGCCATGATTCAACTATAACCAAAGAAAAGTTTTCATGATAAAGCTTGATAGTATTCTCAGGTCGAGGTAGTTGTGTAATATTATCATATCGAAACTTTCTACTTGACCTTAGTCATATTAACCAACAGAAAACTATTATTATCCAGCCTTCTGACCAGACAATATTTGAATGGACTAGACAAGATGAACTTGAAAACTATTGAGGAAAAATGCCTAGAGAGATGGGTGTAAAGTCCAGTAACTGAGCACAGCCAAGACCATGGGATGGAAACAAAGCCATCCCATAAAGTTTCAAGGTCAAATCCATTCAAGTGAAGGATCATACTGATCCATGGCCCATGATCGATCCATCCCCATGGGTCAGTACTGACCCATGAACTCACACCTAAAATGACCTATCTTCCTCCTATACCCAAGTATTAATGGTAGCAACTCATTCCAAACTCCATGATCATTCGCATGTGATTTGCTATCGAACGCCTCAAGCACCTAAAATCAGTAACTCCATTGCTCCATCGATCCATCTTATTGGCCTAGAAATAAGCTCATAACCATGCAAATAAGATAGGAATCATAAAGCAAACAACAAGTCAATGTATCACGAAGTATAAAAATTGATCGAAAAGTCAATCTTATGGATTGGTATCGATCCATTCCCATGGATCGCTGCTAATACATTGTTGGTTCTGACATGCCTACTTTTTCTCAAAAGCAATTACTACTGGATATTAGAGATCGTGGAGAATGACGTGATGGATTATTTCTCGCCAACCTATAGCTATAAATAGGAGGCTAGGGGCTCATTTTCAAAGGTCCTTTTTCTTTATTGCAATTTTTACATATTTCACCATAACTGCCTGTGGAGTGTTGCTGAAACATAAGAACTGTGCTTGTGAAACAACAAAGTAATCAATAAAAATCTCAAGTGGACCTAGGCAACGATTAATTGAACCACTATAAAAGTTTAGTGTCATGTTTTTACTCATTTTCCATTTATATTTTTTCATTTCATTCTCTATTCTAATTTCTTGGGTGTTTGTGCCACTTTTGGTACTAAAATTTTGGTGCTTTCAATGAGAGCGTGATTCTCAATCTATTTGGATCCATCACCTATGCTAAATCCAAGAGTCAAATCCAGTTTTCTTCATTTTTGGAATTTTCAACTACTCAAGTTTATTGAAATCTACACAAGTGCATTTTGTTGAATATGCTAGCATATTATTTTTGTTTGATGATAATAAACATGTATATATTCATATAAATGTATTTGTTATTGTACTATTTTATTTTCACATAATTAAATAAATATTTGCTGAATAAAATAAATAACATAGAATATTTATTCAAACAAATATTTTATTACAAATTTGAATAGTACAAATTTGAGCTCTCACTATATATATACAATTTTTTATTACAATACAATTTCGATTGCATCATAATTATTAGTTTACATTTGCACCTCACTACATATCACTCATTCACCCGTATTTAAACTTCAACTCTATTCCAAATTGAATCCAGCATCTGAGTACTCTGCAAAATAAACACTGATGTAGTAAAATTGAAAAAGAAACATTTGAGCAGTGTAAAATAAAATGTGTATTTTGAAAATGTTAATTGCCTCGGTTATTTGGGTTGTTCGTCATCATATTCATTTTGAATTCATCATACATAAACAACTTGTGACATGCACAGTGTATCACTGCACATGCCACACGGCCGCGCACACCGATATACACTTAATAAAATTGCAGGGACGGGTGAACACAAGGTCAAACCCAATCAAAAGCTAAGTTCAACTCAAGTGCAGTAAAAATAAAGTAATGACATGAGCACAAGGTCAAACCCAAGCTTTAAGCTATATTCAACTTAGGTGCCATACAAATAACATCACAAAATTGTCAAGTACAAAGTTCTCAAGCAACTCAGCCTCGATGTTCAAATGGGTCAACTAAAAGGCAAATGAATAGTACACATGACTCAAACCAGTGCCAAAACATAACTGCAAACTGTTTTTAAAAATAATGAGGCATGAAATAAAAATCCAGGCACCAAGTATACATAGCAAAATGATCGGACCATAAATGAGTTCAAATATCTAATGCATCAGTACACAAGCACATTCAGACTCATTAAAGACCAAAGAATCAAGTGTAGAAAAATTCCAAAATCAAGAAGAAGTCTAAAAACAATGCAAGCTTGAATCGAAAGGTATACAACAACCAAGAACTGAAATGTAACCAGACCAAACTCCATGTACACTTGCACCAGTCTAGTCAAGTGAAGATATCAAGTGCACCAACAATAGTCCAAGAATGAACCAGTGAAGTCTAAAAGTGCAAAGCACCAATGAAGCAAGTCATAAACAATCAGATTCCATGAACACAACCAGTTAATAACCAACAAACAAGCACCAGACTTGACTAAAAACACAATGCATCAGATGTCCAGACTAGACTTCAAGATGACACGGAATAGACCACAATATCAAAGTGCAATTGGAATACATAACAACACTGTACCAAAGACAACATGAATACATTTGTAGTTCAATATGCAAGCAAAGCTATTACATGGTGCAGCAGCCTTAACAGCAAACCATATGAACACAGTAGCAAGCACATAAACAAGTTTGGCCACAACATACTTACATATATGAACTTCATATCCAAGCAGTAACACATCAGGCATCACAACATACACATATACATGTGTAAACACACACACACACACACACACACATTATATATATATAGTGGAAATCAAACTTCAATACAACATGAAATGATCAAACGTCACAGGAATTCAAATTTGAACAACTAAAAGTTTTTTTTTCAAACCAAAGTCAAGTTTAAATGCCAGCAAATTCAAAGCCATGGTGACCAAGGCAGAATCAAATAAGTAAAAATTATCAAAAATCAAATTGGCCAAAGTCAGCAGCGTAAAGAATGTAGCAAGTTCTAATTCATGAGGCCGTGATGAGCAAGCTATCAGAAAATATACAAAACTGATCTAGTCTAGAGAAACCACAAGCATTCGAGCATAATTGAATGGCCGAGCTTAAAATTATCGGACGAATTCAAAAATTATATTCGGACGAAAATTTAGGGTTAACATCATCGGCATATAGACGCATTCGAGTTTAAGCAACAATAGAGAAGAATAAATCAATAACTCGAATGGAATTGAGTTCAAAGCATATCAATGTGAGGAACAAAGAAATTACACACCAGGATTTTCCAAATTGAACTCAAATTGAAGCTGCCGTGAACATATAAATCGATCTAAGAGTTATTTCGAAACACCATTTCTTTTAAGCGGCGACTTCAACAATTTCTCTAGAAACCCTAATTTTGAACGAAGAAGAACGAACGAGTAACAAAAAGGAAGCAGCCATTGTCACAAACGAAAAAAAAGCGGGCCAAGGAATAACAAAGAAAGGGGGACAATATTTGATATTGCATTCTTTATCTTTCTGGGCCAGCTTCTTTAAATCTTTATTTGGGCTTTAATTTAAAATTAGGGTTTTTGTTTTTTAAATTGTTTTTGACTTTGTATTTATTTTTAAACTCTTGTAATTTACTAGTCATGTGACTAGGGGACGAACTATGGTGGTGTAGTTCGAGAATTCGCAACTCAGTGGCTGAGTTATGGCAGGGCTTTGAGCATAGAGTTAGGTTACTCGATAGCGGATGTTGTGAGTTTACTTGTGCAAGCGTCTGACTATTTAATTTCTAGTAGAAACCTTGGGGGCAACACGTAATTAGGGTTTTGTCGAAGCTGGGTAAATCCGTGTTGTTCTATTTCTTCTTTTTATATTCTGCTATTATCTGTGTTGCTATCAGTGCTACGATTATTATATACTTCCATATTAAATTTTTATAATTATTAGTATCACCCTATTCACCCTTCCTCTAGGGTGAAATTGATCCTACAGGTGGTATTAGAGCTAGGAACAAAAGCCAATTTTGTTTTAAAATTTTGACTTTTCAAAAACCAATTTTTGTTTTACAAACTTGAATTTTTAAAATGGCTTCTTTTACTAATGCTTTTGCTGAGGGTCTATCCATAGTTAGACCACCAATGTTCAATGGTGAATATTCTTACTGGAAAAATAGAACCAAAGTTTTTTTGAAAACCATTGATGCTTGGAATATAGTTGAGAGAGGATATAGGACACCAACTATAGTTGTAGCTAATCAACAAAAAGATAAACCGATGATCAATGGATAGATCTTGAAAATAGACTACAGAATGCTCATGCTAAAGATATGAATTCGATTATTTGTTCATTGGATCAAATCGAATTTAATCGTCTCTCACATTATCTAACTGGGTAGGAAATCTGACACATACTTGAAGTGACTCACGATGGAACATCTCAAGTCAAGGAATCTCGCCTTGTCATGCAGAGTTGCGAATATAAGAATTTCACTATGGCCAAGGAAGAAAATGTCAAAGAGATGTACGAAAGACATCCCAATATCGTATACAAATCAAAAGCTCTCAAAAAACCATACACAGAATTGAAAATAGTTCGAAAAATCCTCAGAGTCCTTCCATGGAATTTTGAAGAAAAATTAGTGCCATTCAATAATCGATGGATTTGAAAAAAATCAAAGTTGAAGAACTCATCGAAAATCTCACCACTTATGAGCTAGAATGAAATTCAAAGAAGAATGCGAAGGAGGTGATACACGAAAGAAATCAGTAGCTCTCAAAGGAACAACAAAAAGTGATGATGATGATGATGATGATGGAGCAGCAAGCTGGCACTATTAATAAAGAAATTCAAAAGTTGAAATCACAAATATGAAAATGCATCTCTAAATAAAAAACTGAAAAGCAGAATAGTCAAAGCACTAGACAACTAAGAAAAACAGGAGATCATTTGTCACAAGTGTAACAAACCCCGTCATATTAAGCCCAATTGCCCACAGAATCTATTCAGCCATGGAAAGAAACCGAAAAGGAGAAATTTTACAGCCACTTAGGATGAAACTGATGAAGATGATAAAAGCACTGGTAGTGAGAGCGAAAAAGCAAATCTTTGCCTTCAGGGTGATATAACTAACAGTGATGATGATGAGCCAAGCGAGGTATCAAAACTTACTCACTCGAAATTACTTATATATTTCCACGAAGTAAATGGCTGTTTTGAAAGACTTAGTGAGAAATACGCTAAAATTGAATCACAAAGAGATACTTTGATATATTTAAATAAACAACTTGACCAATTGGTTGAAAACTATCAAACTAAGAGCCTTAAGTGTGATAAGTGTCCATCATTAGAAGAAGAGATTAAAAAATCAGAAATTAAAATTAAATCGCTTGAAAATGAAATTCTGATTTTGAAAGAAAGTGAAAATACGAGGAGAGAAAATTCTATTAAAGGTGCATACAACTATTGAACGAAAATGAATCTCTCAAAACACAAGTCCAACAATTGTCTACGACTTTAGAAAATTTTTCAAAAAGTGAAAGATCGTTAAATATGCTATTAGGGAAACAAACTATCAATCATGTTAGACAAGGACTTGGGTATAATCAATGTGAACGTGTTAGACGCAAAATTAATCAAGTTAAATCCAAGCGCACAATTTGTAGAAAAATTGGACACAATCAAATCAATTGTTCGTATAAACCCAAACACATGAAAACAATTCCAATTTGGGTTCCGAAAGGCATGAACACAAAATTCCTCAAAGTCCAACAAATCTGGGTGTCGAAAGGAACATATATAAATAGTTTTGGGTCTTCACAAACATATTTTTGAAAATCATTTTCCATTAACAACCATGGATCTATAAAAACAAATAGGTCATAAAAATCTTTTCTTGTGTAGG
This sequence comes from Allium cepa, assembly GCA_030765085.1. Lineage (NCBI taxonomy): Eukaryota > Viridiplantae > Streptophyta > Magnoliopsida > Asparagales > Amaryllidaceae > Allium > Allium cepa. The sequence continues at coordinate 625,285,884 of CM060942.1, forward strand.
TGTGGTGGCAGACTAAGGAACGACAATAGTGTTATCTGGATTCTGGCTGTTCCAGGAACACAGCGGGCAATAAATCAAAGTTCCTTAGCCTAGTATAAAGGTGGTAGAATCACAATGGGCAACAACGAAAAACTATCCTAGAGGTAAAGTAGGTAATGGTATATTTATCATGTACGATTTATTAAATGTGATAATCTGCACCATAATCTGAATTAAATGAGCCAGTTATGTGATAATGAATGTTGACTATGATTCTGACTTATTCAAAATTGTTGACCAATTATATTCTAATGCCGAGGAAACTATAAATATTTTGAATTAGTTCGTATAGATATGTTTGGACTAATGATGGAATTTTATTGATTGTTGATTACTCGTGATACAAGTGGATATATTTGTTTATCTTATCTAACACTATGTTCACCGTTTGTTTATTGGCACGACTTCAATTCAAATCCAAAAGAATTTTATTCAAAAGCTGTATAAAAGATTAAGGTATTTTGTTGCGCACTTCATGGTTTGGTTTATGATATCCAACTAATGATAATCTTGAGTCAAAAGGAAATTCGGATGCAAATTACACCGGTAATCTGGTTTATAGAAAAATTACCAGTGGAACGAGTTTTATGAAAAGACTTTCATTAGTTGCATCACATTTTCAAAGAAAATATCTGCATATTTTTCAATTCAACTGATTTTCAAATTAACAGACATTTATCTTATAAAAACCCTTCTAGAAAATAGTTTTTGTTGACCTTGTTTCAGATTAGTCATTTTAGGAAATCTGATTTTATAATTATTTTTGGATTTGAACTTAAATGACTTTTTTAACTAATCTGACTCATGACTGATTATCGAAAAGATAAATAGTGATTGAAAAAGTGACGAGTATTGATATTAATCATATATTATAACTTGAGACAGTATAATTAGTAAATTTCTTTAGAAATTTAAACAAGAGTTATAAAAACATTTTGTTGGTAAAAAATTCCATGACCATCTCTAATTCTATGATATTTCTATCGACCATCACTCATCAAAATCCAATATAGTATGTCAATATGTGGTTATTAAGATGGAAAATTATTCGCTTTCACTTTATTTTATTTTTTGCAATAAAAACATCCAAAGTATTCACTCTCATTTAAAAGTCCTCACGGTTGTGCGTGAGTGAATTACTTGGAATATCTGATTTTGTGCTTTCATGCTCATTTAAAAGTCTTAACGGTTATACATGTATGGAATACATATCAAAATTGATTAATTAAATAGAAAAGTTGATTCTAATCCCATCTAAAAGTCCTCACGGTTATGCGTGGTAAGAAGATACTTAAAATTCATTTTGTAATATTTTTTTTAAGAATACTAATAATCTCATTTGAAAGTCCTAATAGTTATGCATAGTTAGTAGATATTCAAATTTGTGATATAAATATACCACTAATAGACATGACTATAAGGCTTCATATGATGACATCATCCCTGTCATACTAAAGTGGAATATGCGTCAATCAGAGTATTTATGATTTTTGTTTGATTTTTTATTGAAATTTAATATTTGCACTCGATTGGGTATTGAAATTGTATTAATATTTATCACTTTATTTCTATTTTTCTAACACTGTTACTCTTTTGCTGATAACAAAAGGGGGAGAGAAAAGTTAAGATTTTGGCAAATAAAGGTCAAATATTTTATTTTTGCATTAGGATCATTTGTATATTTTTATTTCGATGCATATATGAAGGGGGGCTTTTGTTGTAGAGAGGGAACATTCAAATAGGGGGAGCAAATAGAGTCTATCAATGATCAAATACATTTAATAAATTCAAAATCTAAAATATATGTTTGTTATCATCAAAAGGAGAAGATTGTTAAATATGCTAGTATATGATTTTTGTTTGATGATAATAAACATATATATATTCATTTAAATGTATTTGTTATTATACTATTTTATTTTCACATAATTAAATAAATATTTGCTGAATAAAATAAATAACACAGAATTTAAATTCAAACAAATATTTTATTACAATTATGAATAGTACAAATTTCAGCTCTCACTATATATATACAATTATTGATTACAACATAATTTCGATTACATCACAATTTTTAATTTACATCTGCACTTCACTACATATCACTCATTCACTCGTATTTAATCTTCAACTCTATTTCATATTGAATCCAGCATCTGAGTTATCTACAAAACAAAAACTGACGAAGTAAAATTGAAAAATAAATATTTGTGCAGTGTAAAATAAAGTGTGTATTTTGAAAATGTTATTTGCCTCAGCTATTTGGGATGTTCGTCATCATATTTATTTTGAATTCATTATACACGAACAACTAGTGACATGCACAATGTATCCTGTACATGCCACAAGGCCATGCACACCGATATACACTTGATAAAACTGCAGGTAAGGTCAAACCCAATCAAAAGCTAGGTTCAACTCAAGTGTAATAAAAATCAAGTCATGACAAGTGCACAAGGTCAAACCCGACCTTTAAGCTGGATTCAACTCAGGTGCGATACAAATAACATCACAAAATTGTCGAGTACAAAGTTCTCAAGCAACACAACATCGACATTCAAATGGGTCTACTCAAAAGGCAAATGAATAGTACACATGACTCAAACCAGTGCCCAAACATAACTGTAAACTGATTTTAAAAACAATGAGACATGAAATAAATCCAGACACCAAGTATACACAGCAAAATGATCAGACAATAAATGAATTTAAATATCAAGTGCATCTGTATACAAGCACATTCAGACTCATTGAAGACCAAAGAATCAAGTGCAGAAAAATTCCAAAATCAAGACCAAGTCTGAAAACAATGCAAGCTTGAATCGAAAGCTATACAACAAGCAAGAACTGAAATGAAACCAGACCAAACTCCATATACATGTGCACCAGATCAGTCAAGTGAAGATATCAAGTGCACCAACAATAGTTTAAGACTAAACTAGTGAAGACTACAAGTGCAAAGCACCAATGGAGCAAGTCATAAACAACCAAACCCCCTGAACACAACCAGGTAATCACCAACAAACAAGCACCAGACTCGACCAAAACTACAATGCATCAGATGTCCAGACCAGATTTCAAGATGACACGGAACAGTCCACAATATCAAAGTGCAAATGGAATATAAAGCAACACTGATACCAAAGATAACATGAATACATATGCAGTTCAATATGCAAGCAAATCTACTACATGGTGCAACAGCCTTAACAGTAGACCAGACGAACATAGTATCAAGCACATAAACAAGTTTGGCCATAACATACTTACATATATGAACTTAATATCAAAGCAGTAACACATCAGGCATCACAACATACACATATACATGTGTAAACACACACATATATATGCAGTGGAAACTAAACTTCAATACAACATGAAATGATCAAATGTCGTAGGATTTCAAATTTGAACTAGTCAATTTTTTTTTCAAGCCAAAGTAAAGTTTAAATGCTAGCAAATTCAAAGCGTGGTGACCAAGGAAGAATCAAATAAGTAAAAAATTTCAAAAATCAAATTTGTCGAAGTCAACGGCATAAAGAACAGAGCAAATTCTAATTCTTAAAGCCATGATGACCAAGCTATCAGAAAATATACGGCATTAATCTAGTCTAAAGAAATCACAAGCATTCAAGCATAATCGAATGGCTAAGCTTAAAATTATCAGACTATAACAACCCGCGTATTTTACGATTGCAGATTTAAATATTTTATTTAAATATAGCATCGTTAGTCAGATTAAAGTCCAAAATATTACCTTTTGCAAACAGTCGGATTAGGACTCGAGACCACTTCCATTGAGTCCAAAATGCCATTTGCGACCTATTTGAGTATAAACATCGATATGTTTGGAGTTGAGTGGAATTTTGCTATTTTTCTATTGGGCTTTGGGTTTGGATTTCAGCCCACTCACTTTTCTAATACTCTAACTTCCTCACTCTTCATTTATTCATTCTATTTTCCTAACACTTCAAGCTAAAGGAAAGAATGGGGGAAAGAAGAGGAAATTAAAATTCCTAAGCCCTAGATTCTTAGGAAATTCCAATTCAAGTTGTAGAAATCAAAGAGAAGCTTTAGATTGAAGCTTCTTGGATTAAAATTGAAGAGTGGTTGATCTTGTCTTATTTTATAGCTTCTCACTTGTGTTTTTGGGTTTAAAGGTGAGTTCTTGAACTCACATCTATGTTTATAACTTTCTTTGTTGTTAGGTATGAATTCCTAACATCCATTCATGTTCATTTGCTTTTGATTTGAATTGATTTGGTGAATTTTCTAATTTTTGGTTTGCAAGTCCAATTTTATGAAAATCCTACTATGGATGTTTGGATATGTTATTTGAAGTATATCGAAGAGCATATAAAGCTGGGTTGTCGCACGGCATAAATCCCTAGTCGTCGTTGCTCGCTCGATCGCTCCCAAATCATTTTGGCCTTCATGGCCTAGGAAAATTATTGCCCATACCAGGTGTACAGTCGTCTGGATATCAATTCCAGACGTTTGGATAGGCCTTCTGGAGAAAATAATACATGGTAGAAAAATAAAAATGGCAGAGACTAATTTCAGACGTCTGAAATTATGGTTAAGACGTCTGAAAGGGGTTTAGACGTCTGATTTGGAATTTCAGACGTCTGGATGGTTTTCTAGAATATTTCCAAAGACCAAATCCAGACTTTTGGATTTACCCATAGACGTCTGGACCCGTGCATTTTTGCCTATTTGCCTAATTTTTGAGTAAATTTCCAATGTTTATCGATTTTTGTTGATCCGATTAGTTGTTATCACTTTTATCGACTTTGATGACTTCTTTTTTTGGATTTTTGGGAATATCCATTTTTATGGATTTGGTATCAATTTCTTTGAATTTAATTCTTGTCTTCGTATGTGAATTTTTGGTGATTGATTGTTTCTACAATCATTTCTATGGTTTGTCACTATAAAATGCAAAGGTTTCTATACTAATAGTAAATATTCAAAATCTTTCATCAAAACTATTTCAACACTTACTTTCAATATCAAACTTGCTTTTAGAACCGTTTTCTAGTCTATTAGTATATACAAACATTTACCTCATTCGTTCGAGAAATCCAATTAAACGACATAGCAAAACAAGTGGTATGAAACGCTTGCGTTTACTTTGTCGGTTAATTGTTAGACTTGTTCGATTGAAACTCTTGTGACAAATTTCGAGTGGAAATCTCCAATTTGTTCGTAAATATTTAAGTTAAGCCAGTGATTATGGGACATAAAGCTAAACTCATTTATTTACTAGCTTAGTGTAATTCACACTTTTTATTGATCAATGGTGATCATTTTATGGTTTAGACTAGCAATAGGCGATGTATTTTTGTCCACATGGAGGACTGTACCTCGTTTTATTGAGCTTCGTCTCATTTCTTTTGTGGGCTACCGACCCATGTTCTTTTATGGTGTTCGGTTCATCGGATATACCATTATTTTACTACATCGATGTCTCGGCTTTTCGGTTCATCATATGTACCGTTATTGTACTACATCGATGTCCGGCTTTTCGGTTCATTGGACGTACCATTATTTTACTGCGTAGATGTTTTGAATTATTTGAGTTTCGGTCCATTGGACGTACCGTTATTGTACTACATCGACGTTTCGAATTGTTTGAGTTTCGGTTCATCGGACGTACCGTTATTGTACTGCGTCAATGTTCTGAATTTATGGTTAGCGACCAGGGGATAGCGACCCGTTTGTGATGCACGTGTTGGTGATTTTTCATGCTCCCGTTTGTGATAGGCCTCCCCCTTTAAGATTTCTGGATTTCTAATTGATGATTTCTAGAATTTGTATCACCAATTTTTGAGATTTACATTGATAAGTTTTATCAATATTTGTTGTTTGGTGAATATGTTAAAGAATATGACATTCTTTTTGGTGTTTGAGAATATATGAGATATTGTATGATTTTGTTGTTGTTTAATGTATAGTTATCACAGTATGACATTACTGTTATCATACGTTTTTGTTATATCTCTTCTTATGTCTCATTTTTATATGATATTTATAGCTAGACTGATCCGTTTATTATTTACTTCTTAAATAATACTCAGGTCATACCGAGGTATTTCAGGTGCTTCTACTTGACTTTTTATCTTGGACTGTCCTCTGACTTTTGGCTAACTACTTAGATTAGTAGTTTTTGCTTTATACATTCAAGATAGAGACTCCTTGATGTATACATATTCTTTGGTCTAGTAGTTGTACCTATTCTTTTGTGATGTAGTGGATCTTCCATGACCACTACTTTGATGTACACATTTATGTGATATATTCATATATGTTTCCTCCTTAGTGATATAAATATCCGTGACTGATTTGTGTTATGCTTATTTTATATTTGTTTTCGAAGACCATATAGCCACTGTGTAGTAGCTTTGAGTTTGTATCAGTATGTCGGATTTTCTATGCATGTTATACTATCTGACGTATCAGTACTCACATAAAGCAATTATACAAATGGTCGCTCCTCAACAGCCTTATTTTTCGTGCTAGTTGACGGCATTACTCCATAGTGTCGTTGGCTAGTGTAAATATAGAGGTGGGGCGTCACAGCTTGATATCAGAGCCAAACTTCGGAACAATATAGAATATTGTAGCAAGGATCATTGTCCTAAGTCTCACTTAGGTATTGTGCCTTAGGATTTAATTCGAGTCATTGGACCTATTATATCCTATTTTCTTTTATGATGTCTTGTTTTAGCAATCATGATTGTTTGATATTCATTTTCAAAATAACCCTTTTCCTCTTCTTTCTTTCTTTCTTAAAAGAAGAGAAATGGTTAGACCAGGCAGTCCCAGCGCCGGTCAATCCAGTGCTACTCCTCAGGATGGAGTATTTATGTCTTCCCAGCAACTTTTGGATCTTGTAAAGAATGCTCAAGCTGTCGGAACCATTCCAGGGCCTACTCATCCTAGATCGAGGTTTGTACGCTTGTGCAGAGACTATACTGATTTGGGTAGAAAGCCATTCAAGGAATCCGAAAGCGTTATAGAAATTCAAGCTTGGCTTAAGTCGTGCGATCGCACCTTTTCTCGCATGAATATTATTGATATGCATTGAGTCTAAGTGGCTTCTAGCATGCTCCAAGAAAGAGCATTAGATTGGTATGAGATTTTGGTTTCTGAGACTATTGAAGCAGATATTACTTGGGAGCGATTCCGGGAAAGGTTCAAGTTGAAATTTGTGCCGGAGGCTGAAAAAGTAACTTTGGCCCGGCGTTTTATTGACCTTGTTCAAGGTGAATCTTCCATGACAGACTATGTCGCATCTTTTGAATCTCTCTCTAAATATGGGGTCGAGTATATTAATACCGCACTGAAGAAAAATCAAAGATTTGTCTATGGGTTGAACAAGAACCTCAAAAATCCTTTACTTTTGAAACTGAAAGTTTCTTTTGATCAGCTTATTGATATCGCTCTCCGACTTGAAGAGGCAGATAAAGAAAGCGATGTTGAAGTTGTGGGTGCCAAACAAAACTTCAACATCAACAAGAAGAGGCCTATTAAGTTCAAACCTTAACCTAACAAAAAAGGGAAGCAAACAACTTCGGTGGCAAATACTCCTACCTCTAGTTGTGGGCAATGTTACGATTGTGGTTCTAAGGACCATTATGCTAATAGGTGCCTGAAACCTCTCTTTTGTCATTATTTCAAAAGTTTGGGTCATCTTTTATCTTCATGTCCCAAACTTCCAAGCAAGCGGGAGGGAAAGCTAAATGTTGTGCAAGCGCCTAATAACACTTCTCTTGGTCAAGGTATTTCTCATTCTATCCTTGATGGCATTGTTATGTTTCGTGATCATCCCATTCGAGTTCTTTTTGATACGGGTGCATCCCATTCTTTTATACCAAAAGAATTTGTTGATACTTTTTTCTTTGAGTGTTATGGCTTAGATGAATTCAATGAGAATTGTGAATCTGGTTGGTGGATCCGCAACATTCAGTTTGCTTTGTAAAGATATCGAGATTATTTTATGTGGTTATTCTTTACAAGCCAATTTGCATGTTATGTGTTACTTAGGCTTCGGAATGATTATGGGAATGGATTGGCTTAACCGTTATGAAGCCCATATCCTATGTCCTAAGAGGACTATTCATCTTCGACATCCTCAATCTGTTAAGCAGATTTATATTGTTCTTAAAGATTCATATTCTAATTCAGTGGCATCCTTATATTCTCTAAACCCTCATGATGATAATAATTATGATGATGAAGTTGCCATTTCCCTCATTCACGTTGGTCATGAATTTTTCGATATATTTGAGCCTGTTTTAGGATTACCCCCTAAGTGAGCAATTGAGTTCAGAATTAATCTAATCCCCGGAGCTCTACCTATCACTCATCCTCCTTATCGTATGTCTAATAAGGAAAATGAGAGGTGCCTAAACAATTATCCAAATTGGAAACGAAGCAATTTATTCGATCTATAAAGAATAAATATCCTTTACCTTGGATTGATGATCTATTCGATCAACTTAGCGGTGCTAGAGTCTTTTCACAGTTAGACTTAGCAACCGGTTTTCATCAGCTTCAAATTGCAGAGGATAGCATTCCTTTAGCATCGTTGCATACTCGTTATGGATCTTACGAATGGCTTGTTATGCCATTTGGTTTAACGAATGCTCCAGCTTATTTCGTTGACCTTATGAATTGAGTTTTCAAAGACTTCCTCGATTGATTTGTTCTCATCTTTATAGATGATATTCTTGTTTATTCTAAAACCGAGGAAGAACATGAAAAGCATCTTCGGATTGTGTTGAAAACTCTTAGGAGCAATCAATTGAAAGCAAAGTTTTCTAAATGCCATTTTTGGCAATCTCGTGTGAAATTTTTAGGACATATCATTTCTGAATCTGGAATTTCCATGGATCCTTCAAAGATTGAAGCAATTCAAAATTGAAAGAGACCGGAGAGTGTAACAGAAATTCATAGCTTTCTTGGATTGGCAGGTTATTACCGTCGGTTCATAAAAGACTTTTCAAAAATTTCCGTGCCTCTTACTAGTTTGACAAAGAAGGGAGTTAAGTACATTTGGTCAAACAAATGTGAAGCTTCTTTTCAGAGATTAAAAGAACTACTTTCTGATGCTCCTATTCTTGTGATTCCCGAGGGGAACCAAAACTTTATTGTTTATACCGATGCTAGTCATGTTGGTTTGGGTGTCGTTCTCATGCAAAGGGAACGTGTTATTGCTTATGCTTCCAGGTAATTAAAGCATGCCGAGACTAGGTATGCCACTCATGATTTAGAGCTCGCGGCTATTGTTTTCGCCCTTAGAGGCGTCATTATCTTTTGGGAGAGAAATTTGTTCTCTATCCTAATCATAAATCTTTGAAGTATTTATTTTCTCACAAGGAACTTAAGTTGCGTCAATAATGTTGGCTATTCTTTATACTCCTGGAAAGGGAAACCGTATTGCCGATGCCCTTAGTCGTAAGCAACAAGCAGTTGTTTCTATGATGATATCCGAATGGAACGATCTCGAGACTTTATCCACTTATGAGATTCGAGATTGTGAATCCGATTCATGTTCATCTCTTGTTTTATATAGCCTTGAGGCTCATCCATCTCTTTTAGACCGCATTCTTGATGCTCAAAAGCATGATTCCGAATTGGTTCTTCTTAGCCAAAGTCATAAGGATGGAAATATTGATGGGTTGAAATACATTGAAATCGATGCTCATGGCGGCATTCGAAAATTTGGTAGACTTATCGTGCCAAATATTAGTAATTTCCATAAAGGCATTTTAGAAGATTCTCATCGTTCTAAATTTACCACTCGTCCCAGTAGCAGTAAAATGTACGCGGATATGAAGCGACTTTATTATTGGGATGGAATGAAATCCGATATTGTGAACTTCATTAAGCGTTGCATGACTTGTCAACTCGTTAAGGCCGAGCATCAAAGGCCCGGTGGGTTATTGCAACCTTTAGACATTCCTGTATGGAAGTGGGATCAAGTCTCCATGGACTTTATTAATGGTCTTCCCCGTTCTCGTTCGGGCCATGACAGTTTATGGGTGATTGTAGATAGGCTTACAAAATCCGCCCATTTGATTCCCATTCGGTCTAATTGAACCGTACTTCTTTTGGCCAAACTCTATGTTAAAGAAATTGTTAAATTCCATGGAGTTCCTACTTCTATTGTTAGTGATCGTGATCCATTGTTTACTAGTGGATTTTGGAAAAGTCTTCAAAAAGCTCCGGGAATGAAGCTTAATTTTAGCACCGCTTATCATCCTCGGTCCGATGGACAAATCGAGCATGCGAATCAAACTCTTGAAGATCTTCTTCGTGCACATGTTCTTGATTTTGGTTGAAGTTGGGAAGATCATATTTCTCTTGTTGAGTTTTTCTATAATAATAGCTTCTAATCTAGTATTGGTATGGCACCATTTGAGGCACTCTTTGAAAGGCCATGCCAATCTCCTTCTTGTTGGCTTGAAGCTAGTGAGAAGCTGGTTTTAGGTCTAGATTTTATTCGTGATTCCACAGAAAAGATTGACCTCATTCGTCATAGGATGAAAGAAGCTCAAAGTAGACAAAAATACTATGCCGATAACCGAAGAAGGAAATTAGAATTTTCTGTGGGATATTTGGTGTTTATTCATGTTTCACCTATCAAGAATGTTGTGCGTTTCGGTCGATCGGGAAAATTAGCGCTTCGGTATGTTGGACCATTTTCCATCGCCGAACATATTGGTTTCGTGGCTTATTGCATTTTATTACCGGCTCAATTTTCTGCTATTCATGGCATTTTCCACACCTCTCAACTACGAAAATGCCTTAGGGATTCCGATTCTATTCTTGAGCCCGGTGTTATTGAAGAAATTGAAGTTTCACCTAATTTGACTTATAAGCAACATCCTATTCGTATCATTGCTATGGAGGTTAAATGTCTTCATAATAAAGATGTCCCACTTGTGAAAGTTCAATGGTCCTCAAATCCTACGGATTGTTCTTGGAAATGTAGGGAATTCATCGAGCAAACACATGCGGACTTATTCTCTCGTGCTATTTGAGGTGAACTTCTTATTTCAAATTTCTTTGTGTTGATATGCTTTTATGGTTGCTACTCTTTGTTTTTCTCTTAAGTATTGCAAGGACGCAATTTCTTTAGGCGGGGAGTCTGTAACAACCCGCATATTTTACGATTGTATATTTAAATATTTTATTTAAATATAGCATCGTTGGTCGGATTAAAGTCCGAAATGTTACTTTTTACAAACATTCGAATTAGGACCCGAGACCACTTCCATTGAGTCCAAAATGTCGTTTGCGACCTTTTTGAGTATAAACATCGATATGTTTGGAGTTGAGTGGAATTTTGCTGTTTTTCTATTGGGCTTTGGGTTTGGGTTTCAGCCCACTCACTTATCTCTTCCTAACTCTTTATTCATTCTATTTTCCTAACACTTCAAGCTAAAGGAAAGAATGGGGGAAATAAGAGGAAATTAAAATTCCTAAGCCGTAGATTCTTAGGAAATTCCAATTCAAGCTCTAGAAATCAAAGAGAAGCTTTAGATTGAAGCTTCTTGGGTTAAAATTGAAGATGGTTGATCTTGCCATGTTTTATAGCTTCTCACTTGTGTTTTTGGGTTTAAAGGTGAGTTCTTAAACTCACATCTATGTCTATAACTTTCTTTGTTGTTAGGTATGAATTCCTAACATCCATTCATGTTCATTTGCTGTTGATTTGAATTGATTTGGTGAATTTTCCAATTTTTGGTTTAGAAGTCCAATTTTATGAAAATCCTACTATGGGTATTTGGATATGTTATTTGGGGTATATCGAAGAGCCTATAAGGCTGGGTTGTCGCTTGGCGTAAATCCCTAGTCGTCGTTGCTCGCTCGATCGCTCCCAAAACATTTTGGCCTTCATGGCCTAGGCAAATTATTGCCCATACCAGGTGTTCTGATGTCTGGATATCAATTCCAGACTTCTGGATAGGCCTTCTGGAGAAAAGAATACACGACAGAAAAATGAAAATGGCAGAGACTAATTTTAGACGTCTGAAATTATGGTTCAGACGTCTAAAATGGGTTAAGACGTCTGATTTGGAATTTCAGACGTCTGGATGGTTTTCAGGAATATTTCTGAAGACCAAATCCAGACGTCTAGATTTACCCCTAGACGTCTGGAACTGTGCATTTTTGCATATTGTCCTAATTTTTGAGTAAATTTTCAATGTTTATCGATTTTTGTTGATCCGATTAGTTGTTATCACTTTTATCGACTTTAATGGCTTCTTTTTCTGGATTTTTGGGAATATCCATTTTGATGGATTTGGTATCGATTTCTTTGGATTTAATTCTCGTCTTCGTATGTGAATTTTTGGTGATTGATTGTTTCTACAATCATTTCTATGGTTTGTCACTTTAAAATGCAAAGGTAAATATTCAAAATCTTTCGTCAAAACGATTTCAACATTTACTTTCAATATCAAACTCGCTTCTAAAACCGTTTTCCAATCTATTAGTATATACAAACATTTACCTCATTTGTTCGAGAAATCCAATTAAACGACTTAGCAAAACAAGTGGTATGAAATGCTTGCATTTACTTTGTCGGTTAATTATTAGACTTGTTCGATTGAAACTCTTGTGACAAATTTGGAGTGGAAATCTACAATTTGTTTGTAAATATTCAAGTTAAGCCAGTGGTAATGGAACATGAAGCTAAACTCATTTATTTACTAGCTTAGTGTAATTCACACTTTTATTGAACAATGTTGATCATTTTATGGTTTAGACTAGCAATGGGCGATGTCTTTTTGTCCACGTAGGGGACTGTACCTCGTTTTATTGAGCTTCGTCTCATTTCTTTTATAGGCTAGCGACCCGTGTACTTTTATGGTGTTCGGTTCATCGGATGTACCGTTATTGTACTACATCAATGTCCCAGCCTTTCGGTTCATCGAATGTACCGTTATTATACTACATCAATGTCTCGGCTTTTCGGTTCATTGGACGTATCATTATAGTACTGCGTTGATGTTCTGAATTATTTGAGTTTCGGTCCATTGGTCATACCGTTATTGTACTGCGTCGACGTTTTTGAATTATTTGAGTTTCGGTTCATCGGACGTACCGTTATTTTACTGCGTCAATGTTTCGAGTTTATGGTTAGCGACCATGGTATAGCGACCCGTTTGTGATATACATGTTGATGAGTTTTCATGCTCCCGTTTGTGGTAGGCCTCCCCCTTTAATATTTCTGGATTTCTAATTGATGATTTCTAAAATTTGTGTTTCACCAATTTTTGAGATTTATATTGATAAGTCTTATCAATATTTGTGGTTTGGTGAATATGTTAAAGAATATGACACTTTTTTTGTGTTTGAGAATATTTGAGATATTGTATGATTTTGTTGTTGTTTAATGTATACTTATCAAAGTATGACATTATTGTTATCATACGTTTTTGTTATATCTCTTCTTATATCTCATTTTTTATGTGATATTTATAGCTAGACTGATCCGTTTATTATTTCTTTCTTAAATAATACTCTGGTCAGACCGAGATATTTCAGGTGCTTCTACTTGACTCTTATCTGGAACTGTCCTCTGACTTTTGGCTAACTACTTAGATTAGTAGTTTTTGTTTTATACATTCGAGATAGAGACTCCTTGATGTATACACATTCTTCGTCTAGCACTTGTACCTATTCTTTTGTGATGTAGTGGATCTTCCATGACCACAACTTTGATGTACACTTTTATGTGATATATTAATATATGTTTCCGTCTTAGTGATATGAATATTTATGACTGATTTGTGTCATACTTATTATATATTTGTTACCGAAGACCATATAGCCACTGTGTAGTAGCTTTGAGTTTGTATCGGTATGTTTGATTTTCTATGCATGTTATACTATCCGACGTATCAGTACTCGCACAAAGCAATTACAAAGATGGTCGCTCCTCAATAGCCTTATTCTTTGTGCTAGTTGACGGCATTACTCCGTAATCTCCTTGGCTAGTGTGAGTATAGAGGTGGGGCGTCACACAGAAAAATTCAAATATTATATTCGATCGAAAATTTAGGGTTTTCAATCATATAAAACCCATTAACATCATCGGCATATAGATGCATTTGAGTTCAAGCAACAACAGAGAAGAACAAATAAATAACTCGAATTGAATTGAGTTCAAAGCATATCAACGTGAGGAACGAAGAAATTACATACCAGGATTATCCAAATCGAACTCAAATTGAAGTTGCCGTGGACATATAAATCGATCCAAGAATTATTTCGAAACATCATTTCTTTTAAGCGGCGACTTAACCAATTTCTCATGAAACCCTAATTTAGAATGAAGAAGAACGAACAAGTAACTAAAAGGAAGCAGCCATTGTCATAAACGAAAAAGAAACGGGCCAAGGAATAACTAAGAAAGGGGGACAATATTTGACACTGCATTCTTTATCTTTTTAGGCCTGCTTCTTTAAATCCTTATTTGGGCTTTAATTTAAAATTAGGGTTTTTGTTTTTTGATTGTTTTTTACTTTGTATTTATTTGAAATATTTTGTAATTTACTAGTCGTGTGACTAGGGGACGAACTACGGTGGAGTAGTTCAAGAATTGCAACTCAGTGGCTGAGTTGTGCCAGGGTTTTGAGCGTAGAGTTAGGTTAGTCAATAGCTGTTGTTGCTAGTTACGTGTGTAAGCGTCTGACTATTTAATTTCTAGTAGAAACCATGGATGCAGCACGTAGGCAGGGTTTTGTCGAAGCTAGGTAAATCTGTGTTGTTCTATTTCTGCTTTTTATATTCTTCTATTATCTATGTTACTATCAGTGCAGCGATTATTGTATATTTCCGCATTAAATTTTTATAACTATTAGTATCACCCTATTCACCCCCCCCCCTCTAAGGTGAAATCAATTCTACAAGTGGTATCAGAGCTAGGAACAAAAGCCATTTTTTTTTTAAAATTTTTACTTTTCAAAAATCAATTTTTCTTTTACAAATTTGAATTTTTAAAATGGTTTCTTTTAATAATGCTTTTGCTGAGGGTCAGTCCATAGTTAGACCACCAATGTTCAATGGTGAATATGCGAACTAGAAAAATAGGATGAAAAGTTTTATGAAAACCATTGATGCTTGGAATATAGTTGAGACAGGATATAGGACACCAAATATAGTTGTAGATAATCAAGAAATAGATAAATCGGTGGATCAATGGAAAGATCTTGAAAATAGACTACAGAATGCTAATGCTAAAGCTATGAATTCTATTATTTGTTCATTGGACCAAATCGAATTTAATCGTGTCTCGGATTGTCTAACTGTGTAGGAAATTTAGCACACACTTGAAGTGACTCACGAAGGAACATCTCAAGTCAAGGAATCTCGTCTTGCCATGCTGAGTTGCGAATACGAGAATTTCACAATGGCCAAGGAAGAAAATGTCAAAGAGATGTATGGATGACTTTCCAATATCGTACACAAATCAAAAGCTCTCGAAAAACCATACATAGAATTGAAAATAGTCCGATAATTCCTCAGAGTCCTTCCATGGAATTTTGAAGCAAAAGTTACTGCTATTCAGGTTTCGAAGGATTTGGAAAGTTGAAGAACTCATCGGAAATCTCACCACTTACGAGCTAGAAATGAAATTCAAAGAAGAACGCAAAGGAGGTGATACACGAAAGAAATCAATAGCACTCAAAGGAACAACAAAAAGTGATGATGACGACGACAATGGAGCGGCTGAGCTGGCACTATTAATAAAGAAATTCAAAAGGTGTAATCACAAATACGGAAATCGAACTCTAAATCAAAAACTGAAAAGCAGAATAGTCAAAGCACTAGACAACTCAGAAGAATAGGAGATCATTTGTCACAAGGCCAACAAACTCGATCATATCAAGCCCAATTGTCCACCGAATAGACTTAGCCATGGAAAGAAACCAAAAAGGAGAAGTTTTGTAGCCACTTGGGATGAAACTGATGAAGATGATAAAAGCACTGGCAGTGAGTGCGAAAAAGCAGATCTATGTCTTCGAGGTGATATAACTGACAGTGATGATGACGAGCCAAGCGAGGTATCAAAACTTATTCACTCAGAATTACTTATATATTTCCGTGAAGTAAATGGCTGTTTTGAAAGATTTAAGGAGAAATATGCTAAAATTGAATCACAAAGAGATACTTTGATATATTTAAATAAACAACTTGACCAATTGGTTGAAAACTATCAAACCAAGAGCCCTAAGTGTGATAAGTGTCCTTCATTTGAAGAAGAGATTAAAAAATCAGAAATTAAAATTAAATCGCTTGAAAATGAAATTCTGATTTTGAAAGAAAGCGAAAATACGAGGAGAGAAAATTCTATTGAAAGGTGCACACAACTATTGAATGAAAATGAATCTCTCAAAACACAAGTGCAACAACTGTCTACGACTTTAGAAAAAAATTTAAAAAGTGAAAGATCATTAATATGCTATTATGGAAATAAACTATCAATCCTGTTAGACAAGGTCATGGGTGTAATCAATCTGAACGTGTTTGAAGCAAAATTAATCAAGTTAAATCTGAGTGCACAATTTGTAGAAAAATTGGACACGATCAAATCAATTGTTGATATAAACCCAAACAAATGAAAACAATTCAAATTTTGGTTCCGAAAGGCAGAATACAAAATTCCTCAAAGTCAAACAAATTTGGGTGCCGAAAGGAACGTATATAAATAGTGTTGGGTCTTCCAAACATATTTTTCAAAATCAGTTGCCACTATCTACCATGGACCTATAAAAAAAATAGGTCACAAAATTCTTTTCTCGTGTAGGTGTGGTGGCAGGCTAAGGAACAACAATAATGTGATCTGGATTCTGGCTTTTCCAGGCACAAAACTGGCAACAAATTAAAGTTCCTTAGCCTAGTATAAAGGTGGCGGAATCACAATGGGAAATAATGAAAAACTATCGTAAAGGTAAAGTAGGTAACGGTATATTTATCTTGAACGATTTATTAAATGTGATAATCTGCACCATAATCTGAATTAAATCATCCAGTTATCTGATAATGAATGTTGGTCATGATTCTGACTTATTCAAAATTGTTGACCAATTATATTTTTATGTCGAGGATACTATAAGTATTTTGCATTAGTTCATATAGATGTGTTTGGACTAAAGATGGTGTTTTATTGATTGTTGATTACTCATGATATAAGTGAATGTATTTGTTTATCTTATCTGATACTATGTTCACTGTTTGTTTATGGCACGTCTTCAATTCAAATCCAAAAGAATTTTATTCAAAAGCTGTAAAAAGTATTTAAGGTATTTTGTTGCACACTTCACGGTCTAGTCTATGACATCCAATTAATGATAATCTTGGGTCAAAAGGAAATTCGGATGCAGATTATACTGGTAATCTAGTTGGTAGAAAAATTACTAGTGGAACGAGTTTTATGAAAAGGCATTCATTAGTTACATCACATTTTCAAAGAAAATATCTGCATATTTTTCATTTCAACTAATTTTCAAATTAGCAAACATTTTTCTTATAAAATCCTTCTAGAAAGTAGTTTTTGTTGACCTTGTTTCAGATTAGTAATTTTAGAAAATTTGATTTTATATTATTTATGGATTTGACCTTAAATGACTACTTTAACTAATCTGACTCTCTACTGATTATCGAAAGGATAAATAGTGATGAGCGTTGATGTTAATCATATATTATAACTTGGGACAGTATAATTAGTAAATTTCTTTAGAAATTTAAACATGAATTATAAAAAAATTGTTGGCAAAAAATTCCATGATCTTCTCTGGTTTTATCATATTTCTATCGGCCATCACTCATCAAAATCTAATATAGTATGTCAATATATGGTAATTTAAACGGAAAATTATTCACTTTCATTTTATTTTATTTTTATCAATAAAAACATCCAAAGTATTAACTCTCATCTAAAAGTCCTCGCGGTTATGCATGGGTGAATTACTTGGAATTTTTGATTATGTGCTTCCATGCTCATTTACAAGTCTTCACGATTATGTATGTATGGAACACATATCAAAATTGATTAATTAAATAGACAAGTTTGTTCTAATCCCATTTAAAAGTCCTCACGGTTATGCGTGATTAGAAGATACTTGAAATTTATTTATTTTTAAATTAAGAATACTACTAATCTCAATTAAAAGTCCTAACGGTTTTGTATGGTTAGTAGATATTTAATTTTATGCAATAAATATACCACAAATAGACAAAACTATATGGTTTCATATGATGACATCATCCCAATCGTTCTAAAGTGGAATATGCGCCAATCAAAGTATCTATGATTTTTGTTTGATTTTTTATTATAATTTAGTATTTATACTCGATTTTATATTGATATTGTATTAATATCTATCACTTTATCTCTATTTTTCTAACACTGTTACTCCTTTGCTGATAACAAAAGGGTGAGAGAAAAGTTAAGATTTTAGCAAATAAAGGTCAAATATTTTATTTTTGCATCTAGGATCATTTGCGTATTTTTATTTCCATGCATATATGAAGGGGGAGATTTTGTTATAGAGAGGGAGCATTCAAATAGAGGAAGCAAATAGAGTCTATCAATGATTAAATATATTTAATAAATTCAGAATCTTAAATATATGTTTGTTATCATCAAAAGGGGGAGATTGTTGAATATGCTAGTATATGATTTTTGTTTGATGATAATAAATATATATATATATGTATATATATATATATATATATATTCATTTAGATGTATTTGTTATTGGACTATTTTATTTTTACATAATTAAATAAATGTTTGCTGGATAAAATAAATAACACAGAATTTAAATTCAAACAAATATTATGTTCATACAAATATTTTATTACAATTTTGAATAGTATAAATTTAAGCTCTCGCTATATATACACACAATTTTTTATTACAAACAATTTTGATTACATCACAATTTTTAATTTACATCTGCATCTCACTACATATCACTCATTCACTATTATTTAATCTTCAGCTCTATTCCAGAATGAATCCAGCATCTGAGTTGTCTGTAAAATAAACACTGACAGAGCAAAATTAAAAAAGAAATATCAGTGCAGTGTAAAATAAAATGTGTATTTTGAAAATTTTATTTGCCTCATTTATTTGGGTTGTTCGTCATCATATTCATTTTGAATACATCATACACGAACAACTTGTGACAGGCACAGCGTATCACTGTACATGCCACAAGGCCGTGCACATCGATATACACTTGATAAAACTACAGGGTCAGGTGAGCACAAGGTCAAACCCGACCTTTAAGCTAGATTCAACTCAGGTATGATACAAATAACATCACAAAATTGTCGAGTACAAAGTTCTCAAGACACACAACCTCATTATTCAAAAGGGTCAACTCAGAAGGCAAATGGATAGTACGCATGACTCAAAACCAGTGCCATACCATAACTGCAAACTGTTTTTAAAAACAGTGAGGCATGAAATAAATCCAGGCACCAAGTATACACCGCAAAATGATCAGACCATAAATGAATTCAAAAACCAAGTGCATCAGTACACAAGCACATTCGGACTCATTGAAGACCAAATAATCAAGTGAAGAAAAATTCCAAAATCAAGACTGAAACGACCCGCAGTTCCATACCCCTTGAGTCGACACTATTCTCCAACAAACAACTCAAGATGAACGGAAATACGAACCATTTGGGCTAAAGAAGAAGATGTAGAAGAAGAAAATAGAAACAACATCAGAAACTAAACATCGCAGCGGAATGAAATATAATAGATAATAAATTATCTTTACAAAAAACAAATCTATTTATACATTACATCATCAGAGCAAACATAACACACAACTGGACAGTAATCATGACCTGTCCTCACAATCTGAATACACAGCGGAATATTTAAAACAACTACGGGAGTACGTATTGCCATCCAACCCATCTCCTGGGCTCCACAGCATCCTTTCCTGTAATCCATAATACTCGGTCTGACCCGAGCATTATAGTTAAATAACACCCGAGTCAGTCTGGAATATCAGCGTGAGAAATCACACCCAAATTGATTATTAAAGTTTCAAAATCCTTTGAGATCAAAAGCAACTCGTAAGACCACGCCACAAATAAACATGTCGGGTTTTTACCTTACGATAGCCAAAACACTTTTTATCAAAATTCTCTGATATTATAATAGTGTCTATATACAAATACTTATTAAAATAGCCGAAATTGTTTCATCTATTAAATTCCAGCTACTAGCCACAAAGTGGGTAATACAAACAAAAATCGCAAAAGGCGCGTAGGGAGAATAGATTTCCAACTAATGACTAGGCACTGGGGTACCACCTGTTACAGTACATGACCTAGATCACCGTACCGAGGATCACTCCCGACCCCCCGCAACACAAGACCGGGACTACTCCTTAGTGGATAATCCCGAGTAAGATCACCCCATGGTTGGGATCAGCAACCACACCACTAAGCCGAATAAAAGAGACATCTAGACAGGGATGACCTCACCCTAATGGGTGCAATCCACCTAGTCTTGCTGCATAACCCCTAATTTCAGTCATTCCCGGTTGATGAGGCTTGAGGCTAAGCGTTACCTTTTTATATCATTTCACTTAGAATGCCCATCGTCCACCTGACGATGTTCCGAAAGCATTCGTCCATACAAGTCTGTCCCGGGTTCGAAGGGAACCGAAGGCACTACTCCTACTACATCCATGGAATCACCTCAGGATTAATAGCGACTAGCCCTTGCACTTCACCGCTTCATCTTCGAATCCAAACTCGTCTTCCTCACGAAAACGTACAAACCGGATCGAAGTGGTTTTCGAGAAATAAATCCCGATCCCAGTCTCTTCGAAACGATCAGCGCATTGGCCAATATTGATAGTCGGTTATTTAACTATCAATTAACATTCACAAACACCCATAAAACATAAATAATTTCACCAAATTAGTTATTAATCCTCAAAAATATCTTCGCAAGATATATTTCTATTTTCAACCCTCTTGAAAACAGTTTTCAAACCACACTTTTCACATGAAATAAATTTCCACTGAAAACACCAAGTACAAAGCTTTAGATTTTTAAAATCTTTACAAAACACTTTATTATAAAATATACTTTGACATTTAAATTAAAAATTACTTCAATACTTTATTAAAATATATACTTTAGGAATATTTAAAATGAGGCTACTTATAAAATATAAATCTAGATTTTCTCTTTTTAAAACAAATACCAAGTCACCTTTAAATAATTACTACGATAATAGATTTGAAAAATACCTACTTTAGAATTTAAACATTTAGAAATAATAAATTTTCTAAAACATGCCTTTTAAAACAACATTAAAGCTTTTAACTGATATTTAAAAATTTACTTTGAAAACGTACTTGGCTATCCAAGGAAATATACTTCTCTTCACATTCTTTAAAAATAAATCACTATTTATTTTTAAACAAAATTTCCCATTCCTTTAATAAATTCCCATCGTGAATTTATTCTTCCAAATATCCACTGATATATTACTTCACTTTTATAAACCCAGTTTATAAATTCCATAGTCAAATTTTCCTTTAAATTTCCAATTTCAAACACTTGAATCAATTTCCAAATTGATTTCCAATTTACTCCATTTTGAAATAAATTCCCCCTTTATCTATTTCAATAAATTTAAAACTTGAATTTTTAAAATAAATTCTTTATTCCTTTAAATAATATCACTTAAGTTTAAAATTCATTATTTTCTGTTTATTCAAAATCCCTTTTTCATACTCGGAACTTATTTATTGGGATTTTAAAAATCACTTTTATTTCTTTCCAATTCATTCTTATTTTTATTCAAATTCTCTATAATTATTTACTTAAAATTCACTCTTTTATTTTCTTTTCAAATATCCAATTCTATATATTTTGATAACTTAGTTTACCGAAATATATTCAAGCAAACCACAGCATTCAATATTCCAATTATCAATAATAGTCATCACAGAATATCAAATATTCATAACACAGAATATTAAACAATCTATGTAATTTTGAGGAACCCAGTTGGATCCCTCCAACCTGTTTCCCTGCATCCACAGATGTTAGCACAATAAAATACCAATTCCACTTCGAGGTGGAATATCGCGGTATATGGGTTTTATATAATATCATCCGCTATTATGCGGCGCATAGGGTCTCATCCGCTATATAATGGGGGAAATCAATCGCTTCAATATATACTATATACTACTATATATAATATAGCACACCCAGTCAATTCAATCATTCAATCAATTATTTAAATTCAATCATTTAAATTTAAATTTAACCCAGATGAGTGAGATTAACTCACCTTTGATTTTTGTTTTGTAATCCATTTCCAATCCGGCTATTTCCTTCTCAATTTTGGACCTTGTATAAGTATTATATGGCTTATTAATATTTGAAAAATCGAACAATCTATTAGCATTTAACACTTCAATTTAAACTAACTTTTTTTTCTTTAACAATTTCTAAAATAATTAAAAAAGTAAGTTAAACAAATTAATCTCCATATTTTAAAATTAAACCGGTAGATTTTAAAATACATATGTATATTTATTTATCTAATTATACACATTAATTTCTAATAAAATTCCTTCCAAACCTATACACATATTAAACAGAATTTGTTCTACTGTAAATATTCTTTTTTTTCTTTTCGAACAAGATCATAAATAAATTTTGAAAAACAATTGCATTTATAAATATATTAATTTTTAGAAAAATATTTGGCTTACTGTAAAAATAAAAATAAAATTTTTAAACAGTTTATAAATCGAAATATCACTCCCTATAAGAATAAACATATTTATTAATCTTAATAAATAAATAAATAAGAAGCACCTATACCTAGCTGCTAGCCAAGATCCCCTTGTCGCCGTCACGACCATATTGCGAGCCTCTACAAAATTGATCGCGAGCTTCCAGGCCTTCAACCACGTACCCGAACCCTACTGGCACCGTCGCAAGTACCAATTTCGCACACGACTTCATCGCGAGTCCCCCTTTTAATCGATTGACGAACCATCGATCGCGCCTGCCTTCACCATCCCGAACAACTCCTCCAGCCTCACCACGTCGTGCTGCCACCCTCGTGACACCCTACGTCAAATGATTGCGACGACCCTCCCCATCCCAGACATCTCGCGTCCCCTCAAAAATTCCCACAGTCGAGCTCGCGTTCGAGTTATTCGAACGAGCTACGGTGATACAGCTACCATCGTCGATCCTCTTATTTAACTTTATTTTTGTTCTGAGCACTGATTCGATTTTTAAAGAAGAGAAGGAAGCCTTTTTTTTTCTTTCGAGATTGCTTCAAACGATTTGAAATTGATTTTCGAACGAGGGGGATCGATCCACTTTGATTTAATTTCCATTCAGCATATTTCGATTTGAAGAAATGAGCAGAGGAGAAAATGAACTCCTGATACTCTATGAAAGGGAAGGGCTATGTGAGTTATAACTGGGAATGGTGTCGTATAGGGTAAGCTATAGAGATTTGCAGAGGAGACCAAAAAGTTTTGATGTTGACAGTAAGTAGGTTACTGTTGAAAAAAAATTGGCCAGTCCAACTGTATATTTTTTAATTTCTAATTTAAATTCAAATGCAACTTAAAATTTCAAACTCCTATCGAGGCATGCCGCTAGGCATTTATAATGTTATACCCCTGTTACAAACACAATGGAAAAGGTTTCGAGTCTTAATTCGATGGTATAAAGAAGATAGCATTTGGACCCAGTCATTATATAAATTTCGATTTAATTATTAGCGCGTTTACTTATCGTATGGCCAAACAATCACTCCAAACACCACGAAAATTGAAATCCGATAATAATACAATATTACGGATCCAATGAAACTAGTTTTATCAAATTCAGAGACTGTGCCTCGGAAGGCTATTTTTAAAGTCAATTTAAATGATAAAATTCCAAACTTAACGAAACACTTTCAATTTTAATTTAAAAGCTTTTATTATCTTCAAAACTATCAATATAAATGTTACAAGCCTTCAAATTATTTTTAACATACTTAACTCCAGATTCAACATTTTACCCAACTTCAAATTATTTAATTCAATAATTTAATTATAAAATAAATAGTGATATTTGAATTCAAGTTAAAAATTAACTTTTAAATATCTAAAAATCAATTAAATATTCCGATTTCAAACATCCTGAAATTCCGGGTCGTCACATTCCTCCCCCCTTAAAAGAATTTTGTCCCCGAAATTACTAGTTAATAAGAAAGGTCCAATACCCATTTACTTTCCCCGAAACCAAACAATTCCAAACAATTCTCAAAACAATCTTTTTTATTAAAGACACACTAACCCTTTTTCTAGCTTTCCAAACTTATCCATAAGTCCCAAACAATATTACTTACTCAACAATTTGAATTATAATTTAAACTCAAATTTTAAATTATCAAAATTTTCTCAAAATTTTGATAACTCCTTAAATTTTCGAAAAATTTCGCCAGCGTCTCCTTTGGGCGGCTAGCTCGGTACAACTACAAAATGCCTCTATGGGCTCCCAAATTCCAAAAGAAAACAAAAGGCCAAGTGGCTAGACCAAAAATCCAATCAAATTTCATACAGAAATTTATACACATATCTTTTTGTCGAGCAACTCAAATTTATCTTCTGGAATCAAAACTAATTTTCCTTTTCCTTTTCCTTTATAATACCTATATATCTTACTTAGCAATAATATCAAATCACAACATTCAAAATCATTATATTGACTTCCTTACAAAATTTCAATATTTATTCATCCAAGCCCGTATGATGTACATATATCATTCGTACGCAATACCAAATCCGATCGCTTACTCGATCACACAATTTCATTTCCAAACTAGTATCGTCCACCCGACTTCCTAGTGCGGACTCAGATCTGGTTCCTTGATCAGAAACCATCATTCTCCTTGCATAGTCATAACTATGATAGAGAATTTTCAGAATCAATCAAAATCCATATCCAGGGTTCGCCGTCGAAAATCAAGTGAAAAAACCTAACTCGGATCGATATAACTATCTCGAAATTCTTTGCTCGAATCTGGATCAAATCGCTATGCGAATAAAATAATATACTTATATCCTACGTATTTATATCCATTCTCTTTTATTCACATTCATTTTGATTTTTATTCACTTATCAATGCTTATCATTTCACATATTTTTATTAAATCTTCACTCAAATGCTTATCCAATATATTTTCCTGACACCCATATTACTTAAGAATACTACCATTTCTTCTTAAGTTCAATATAAGTATTTTATATGCTTTTTATATTTATTTTCACTTCACCACTCTAGTTTATATCTACTTCTATTCAAATTGGGTTTTCCATTTCCATATGAGTTCAGTTTATCTTCAACTCTGAATATTGAATTTTATCTTCCATTTATAACTGATTCATATCATTACTTTAAATTAGTTTCATTCCCTAATTTATTTCAATTTTCAATTTGAAATCGTTTTATCGCTAACAAAAATTTTCCCAAACATTTTCAAAAAAATTCTAACTCTCAAAATTTTGGCAGTCTCCTTTGTAAGGAGGAGCTTTTGCAATTTGACAAGGGATATAAATATATATACATCGACTCACATGGTCAGAAAAACAAAAACAGTTCGTATTTCCTATTTTTATTGCATAGGCGTACCTTTATTTCGCATTTTTAAGCAAGCAGCTTATTATTTAGCAATTAGCATGACCAAAATCCTACCAAACGGCCTTCAGGTACCTGTACTTACTCAATTTAAACATATAAGCACTAAATATAAGAAGTTTATAGCATTTTACTTATATTCAAATAGCTAAAACTTGGATTCTATAACAATGCATGTTATATACTTTCATAAGCACATATGTAAGGTTTCGACACTTATTTAAATTGCTTTCAATCAACTCTCAATTCATACTATTCAATTTAAGTGATTTACAACTCACTTGCGTGCATATGATTCATTTTAAACCAAATGAACTTATATTCATTTCAATTAATTCAGAAAAATCAATTTTATTTACTTCTACTAATTCATAGAATTTTATTTAATCTCATTTTCGTCAAACGACGATTATTTCTATGCAAATCTAGCGATATTTATGTGAATAAACAATTACTTAAGCTTATAATCATTTTAAATTGATTCCAATACAATTTATATTAAATTTTATTCCATTCTAACCTATTTACAAACCATTCACTTTCATTTCATTCATTCCCGCGATGATTTCATTTAAACCCATTCCATTAAGCTTGAAAACATTCCATGCTAATATTAATAACCATTTCCCAAATTAATTTAACATAAACTTTCATTTAATGGCTTTCACCCTTACTCGAAGCCAAGCTTCTAATATTTTCAAACTTAAGTTAATTTACTTTCTTCAAACTTTTTCAACTTCATAACTTAAGTTCACTTCATTTGCGAATAAATTTCCTTTTTCACTTTAACTTATCAAATATCATTTCAATCTACAAATTTATATGATTAGTTCTTTTGGTTCGTTTATTACAAATTTTAATTTCCTAATTCAATTCATTCACGACTCATTTAATACAATTAACCATTCTCACAATCCATTTAAATTTTAATTCATGTTTAATTCACTTACAATTCCAAGTTGAATTTCTATTTATAACTCGGGTTTCATATACAAATCCATCATTAACTCAAATTTCAACTCTTATTTATCCAACTAGTGTTCCATTTCCATGTTGCATAATTAATTATCCAGTTGGCTCACTTCCAATTTACAATTCAATCTCTGATTTTTATCTTTAAAAAAAACCACTTTATTACTTTACTTGAGTTCGATCTAATTTATAATTCGAGTTTAGATTTCTATTTCACTTTCCAAAATACCAAATACATTTTATCTTGGCTTACTCCTTCCAATATCCAATTTAAGTTCATTTATTTACAATTATAAATTTATTTGTTCATTCACAAATTTATTTTCAACCAATAAATTTTATTTCATTAACTTATTCCATAACCATTTTTAATAAGATCCAGATTTTCAAACAATTGCTTAAACATACCAAAACATTTCAAACCAACTCCAGAGTTTAAACCATTACTAAAACGTTCCAAATTCAATTTTTGAAAACATATATATCTAAACCAAACTATTCCTCTGCATTTTCAAAATCAAACCAAATTTCATAAACAAACATTAATCCAAAACATCCAGGTAGCAATCCTCTTCTTGAAAACTCGAAAATGAACACAATGATGTCGCGATCATCATTCGAATTATTTTCCAACAATCGAAAAGAGTTCAATACTTTTATCACTTTAAAATCCCTTCAAATATTTTTAAGTCCAAATCTTACCAGATTTCAAATCCAATTCAAAAATATCTCCGAAATACTACTATTATTTCTCCAAAATCCTTCGAAAAACATTTTCAAACCCAAAGGAATTAAACTTTTCCCAAAATTCCAAATTTCAAATTCTTTCAATTCATATTCAAATACTACTCTAAAATGTTATTTTAAATTATAAATTACATTTATAATTCTCACTTACAATTTGATTATGCAATATGAATTTACTTCTTAGCTTTAGTTACGATTTTCAATTTCTTATTCAATTTCTACAAAATAATGATAATAATTTAATATTATCATTCCCTAACAACCAAGCAACCATATATAACTATAATAATTTACGAAAAATTATTTCCTTTATATACAAAAATAATTTGGGTAAAATTAGTTTATTTACCTTATTTAAAACAATACTGTGTTAATTTATCTTGTTTAAGAGTTTAGAAATTCATATCGATAACATGGCGTCCCACATATCGACCAGAATCCATAAACACTCAACCGATAAGTCAACACAATATAAAATAATTTTATATTCACTAACAAATACGTGCTCATATCTAGTAATACACTCAAACTCATTCTAGAGTACTACGGACACTATTTAAATGACTAATCCCACCAGAGCCAAGGTTATCACCAACCTAAGCTCTGATACCAAGTGAAACGACCCACAGTTCCGTACCCCTTGAGTCAACACTATTCTTCAACAAACCACTCAAGATGAACGGAAATACGAACAATTTGGGTTAAAGAAGAAGAGGTAGAAGAAGAAAATAGAAACAACATCAGAAACTAACCATCGCAGCGGAATGAAATATAATAGATAATAAATGATCTTTACACAAAAACTAATTTGTTTATGCATTACATCATCAGAGTATACATAACACACAACTGGACAGTAATCATAACCTGTCCTCACAATCTGAATACACAGTGGAATATTTAAAACAACTACAGGAGTACGTATCGCCATCCAACCCATCTCTTGGGCTCCACATCATCCTTTCCTGTAATTTATAATACTCGGTCTGACCCGAGCAATATAGTTAAATAATCCCCAAGTCAGCCTGGAATACCAGCGTGAGAAATCACACCCAAATTGATTATTAAAGTTTCAAAATCCTTTGAAATCAAAAGCATCTCGTAAGACCACGCCACAAATAAATATGTCGGGTTTTTACCTTACGATAACCAAAACACTTTTTATCAAAATTCTCTGATATTATAATAGTGTCTATATACAAATACTTTTTAAAATAGCTGAAATTGTTACATCTATTGAATTCCAGCTACTAGTCAAAAAGTGAGTAATACAAACAAAAATCGTAAAAGGCGCGTAGGGAGAATGGATTTCCAACTAATGACTAGGCACTGGGGTACCACCTGTCACAGTACGTGGCCTAGATCACCGTACCGAGGATCACTCCCGACCCCCTGCAACACAAGACTAGGACTATCCCTTACTGGATAATCCCGAGTAAGATCACCCCACGGTTGGGATCAGCAACCGCACCACTAAGTCGAATAAAAGGGACATCTAGACAGGGATGACTTCACCCTAATGGGTGCTACCCACCTAGCCTTGCTGCATAACCCCTGATTTTCAGTCATTCCCGATTGATGAGGCTTGAGGCTAAGCGTTACCATTTTATATCATTTCACTTAGAATGCCCATCATCCACTTGACGATGTTCCGAAAGCATTCATCTATACAAGTCCGTCCCGGGTTCGAACGGTACCGAAGGCAATACTCCTACTACATCCATTTTGGAATCACCTCAGGATTAGTAGCGACTAGCCCTTGCACTTCACTGCTCCATCTTTGAATCCAAACTCGTCTCCTCACGAAAACGTTCAAACCGGATCGAAGTGGTTTTCGAGAAATAAATCTTGATCCCGGTCTCTTCGAAACGATCAGCGCATTGGCCAATATTGATAGTCGGTTATTTAACTATCAATTAACATTCACAAACACCCATCCAATATAAATAATTTCACCAAATTATTTATTAATCTTCAAAATATCTTCGCAAGATATATTTCTATTTTCAACCCTTTTGAAAATAGTTTTCAAAACCACACTTTTCACATGAAATAAATTTCCACTGAAAACACCAAGTACAAAGCTTTAGATTTTTAAAATCTTTACAAAACACTTTATTATAAAATATACTTTGACATTTAAATTAAAAATTACTTCAATACTTTATTAAAATATATACTTTAGGAATATTTAAAATGAGGCTACTTATAAAATATAAATCTAGATTTTCTTTTTTTAAAATAAATACCAAGTCACCTTTAAATAATTACTACGATAATAGATTTGAAAAATACCTACTTTAGAATTTAAACATTTAGAAATAATAAATTTTCTAAAACATGCCTTTTAAAACAACATTAAAGCTTTTAACTTATATTCAAAAATTTACTTTGAAAACGTACTTGGCTATCCAAGGAAATATACTTCTCTTCACATTCTTTAAAAATAAATCACTATTTATTTTTAAACAAAATTTCCCATTTCTTTAATAAATTCCCATCGTGAATTTATTCTTCCAAATATCCACTGATATATTACTTCGCTTTTATAAACCCAGTTTATAAATTCCATAGTCACATTTTCCTTTAAATTTCCAATTTCAAACACTTGAATCAATTTCCAAATTGATTTCCAATTTACTCCATTTTGAAATAAATTCCTCCTTTATCTATTTCAATAAATTTAAAACTTGAATTTTTAAAATAAATTCTTTATTCCTTTAAATAATATCACTTAAGTTTAAAATTCATTATTTTCTGTTTATTCAAAATCCCTTTTTCATACTCGAAACTTATTTATTGGGATTTTAAAAATCACTTTTATTTCTTTCCAATTCATTCTTATTTTTATTCAAATTCTCTATAATTATTTACTTAAAAATTCACTCTTTTATTTTCTTTTAAAAAATCCAATTCTATATATTTTGATAACTCAGTTTACTGAAATATATTCAAGCAAACCACAGCATTCTATATTCCAATTATCAATAATAGTCATCACAGAATATCAAATATTCATAACACGGAATATTAAACAATCTAAGTAATTTTGAGGAATCCAGTTGGATCCCTCCAACCCTTTTCCCTACATCCACAGATGTTAGCATAATAAAATACCAATTCCCCTTCGAGGTGGAATATCACGATATTTGGGTTTTATATAATATCATCCGCTATTATGCGACGCATAGGGTCTCATCCGCTATATAATGCGGGAAATCAATCACTTCAATATATACTATATACTACTATATATAATATAGCACATCCAATCAATTCAATCATTTAAAATCAATCATTTAAATTTAAATTTAACCCAGATGAGTGAGATTAACTCACCTTTGATTTTTGTTTTGCAATCCATTTCCAATCCGACTATTTCCTTCTCGATTTTGGACCTTGTATAAATATTATACAGCTTATTAATATTTGAAAAATCAAACAATCTATTAGCATTTAACACTTAAATTTAAACTACTTTTTTTTCTTTAACAATTTCTAAAATAATTAAATAAGTCAATTAAAAAAAAATTAATCTCCATATTTTAAAATTAAACCAGTAGATTTTAAAATGCATATGTATATTTATTTATCTAATTATACACATTAATTTCTTATAAAATTCCTTCCAAACCTATACACATTTCAACAGAATTTGTTCTACTGTAAAATATTCTTTTTTTCTTTTCGAACAAGATCACAAATAAATTTTGAAAAAAAATTGCATTTATAAATAAATTAATTTTTAGAAAAATATTTGGCTTACTGTAAAAATAAAAATAAAATTTTTAAACAGTTTATAAATAGAAATATCACTCCTTATAAGAATAAAATATTTATTGATCTTAATAAATAAATAAGAAGCACCTATACCTAGCTGCTCACCAAGATCCCCTTGTCGTCGTCACGACCATATTGCAAGCCTCCACAAAATCGATCGCGAGCTTCCAGGCCTTCAACCACGTACCCGAACTTTACTGGCACCGTCGCAAGCACCAATTTCGCTCATGACTTCATCGCGAGTCCCCTCTTTAATCGATTGATGAACCATCGATCGCGCCTGCCTTGACTATCCCGAACAACTTCTCCATCCTCACCACGTCGCGCCGCCACCCTCGCGACACCCTACGTCAAATGAGCGCGA
Organism: Allium cepa; assembly: GCA_030765085.1. Classification (NCBI taxonomy): domain Eukaryota; kingdom Viridiplantae; phylum Streptophyta; class Magnoliopsida; order Asparagales; family Amaryllidaceae; genus Allium; species Allium cepa. The sequence continues at coordinate 625,317,525 of CM060942.1, forward strand.
AGACCCTCCCCATCCCAGACATCTCGCGTCCCCTCAAAAATTCCCACAGTCGAGCTCGCGTTCGAGTTATTCAAACGAGCTACGGTGATACAGCTACCATCATCGATCCTCTTATTTTACTTTATTTTTGTTGTGAGCGCTGATTCGATTTTTGAAGAAGAGAAGGAAGCCTTTTTTTATTTCGAGATTGCTTCGAATGATTTGAAATTGATTTTCGAACGAGGGGGATCGATGCACTTTGATTTAATTTCCATTCGGCATATTTCGATTTAAAGAAATGAGCAGAGGAGAAAATGAACTCCTGATACTCTATGAAGGGGAAGGGGTATGTGAATTATAACTGGGAATTGTGTCGTATAAGGTAAGCCATAGAGATTAGCAGAGGAGGCCAAAAAGTTTTGATGTTGATAGAAAGTAGGCTGCTGTTGAAAAAAATTTGGTCAGTCGAACAATATATTTTATAATTTCAAATTTAAATCCAAATGCAACTTAAAATTTCAAACTCCTATCGAGGCATGCCGCTAGGTGTTTATAATGTTATACCCCTATTACGAGCACAATGGAAAAGGTTTCGAGTCCTAATTCGATCGTATGGGGAAGATAGCGTTTGGACACAGTCATATTAAATTTTGATTTAATTAACAGCGCGTTTACTTATCGTACGGCCAAACGATCACTCCAAACACTATGAAAATTGAAATCCGATAATAATACAATATTACGGATCCAATGAAACTATTTTCGTCAGATTCCGAGACTGTGCCTCGGAAGGCTATTTTTAAATTCAATTTAAACGATAAAATTCCAAACTTAACGAAACACTTCCAATTTTAATTTAAAAGCTTTTATTATCTTTAGAACTATCAATATAAATTTTACAAGCCTTCAAATTATTTTTAACAGACTTAAAACTCCATATTCAACATTTTACCCAACTTTAAATTATTTAATTCAATAATTTAATTATAAAATAAATAGTGATATTTGAATTCAAGTTAAAAATTAACTTTTAAATATTCCGATTTCAAACATCCCAAAATTCCGGGTCGTCACAAAGACGAAGTCTGAAAACAATGCAATCTTCAATGGAAAGGTATACAACAACCAAGAACTGAAATGAAACCAGACCAAACTCCATGTACACTTGCACCAGAACAGTCAAGTGAAGATATCAAGTGCACCAACAATAGTTCAAGAATGAACTGGTGAAGACTACAAGTGCAAAGAACCAATGGAGCAAGTTATGAACAACCAGACTCCATGAACACAACCAGTTAATCGCCAACAAACAGGCACCAGACTCGACCAAAACCATAATGCATCAGATGTCCAGACTAGACTTCAAGATGACAAGAACAGACCACAATATCAAATTGTAAATGGAATACAAAGCAACATTGATGCCAAAGACAGCATGAATACATATATAGTTCAATGTGCAAGCAAAGCTACTACATGATGCAGCAGCCTTAACAGCAGACCACATGAAAATAGTAGCAAGCACATAAACAAGTTTGGCCACAACACACTTACATATATAAACTTCATATCCAAGCAGTAACACATCAGGCATCACAACATACACATATACATGTGTAAACACACAAATATATATGTAGTGGAAACCAAACTTCAACAGAACATGAAATGATCAAATGTCGTAGGAATTCAAATTTGAACTAGTAAATTTTTTTCAAACCAAAGTCAAGTTTAAACGCCAGCAAATTCAAAGCCATGGTGACCAAGGTAGAATCAAATAAGTAAAAATTATCAAAAATCAAATTGGCCGAAGTCAACAGCATAAAGAACAAAGCAAGTTCTAATTCATGAAGCGTTAATGAGCAAGCTATCAGAAAATATGTGAAATTGATCTAGTCTAAAGAAATCACAAGCATTCAAGCATATCGAGTGGCTGAGCTTAAAATTATCAAACGAATTTAAATATTATATTAGATCGAAAATTTAGGGTTTTCAATCATATAAAACTCGTTAACATCATCGGCATATAGAAGCATTTGAGTTCAAGCAACAACAGAGAAGAATATATCAATAACTCGAATCGAATTGAGTTCAAAGCATATCAACGTGAGGAACAAAGAAATTAAATACCAGGATTATCCAATCGAACTCAAATTGAAGCTGCCGTGAACATATAAATTAGTCCAAGAATTATTTCAAAACATCATTTCTTTTAAGCGGCGATTTCAACAATTTCTCATGAAACCCTAATTTAGTACAAAGTAGAACGAACGAGTAACAAAAAGGAAGCAGCCATTGTCACAAACGAAAAGAAAGCGGGCCAAGGAATAACAGAGAAAGGGGGACAATATTTGATACTTCATTCTTTATCTTTTTGGACCAGCTTCTTTAAATCCTTATTTCGGCTTTAGTTTAAAATTAGGTTTTTTAAATTTTTTTTACTTTGTATTTCTTTTTAAACTTTTGTAATTTACTAGTCGTGTGACTAGGGGACGAACTACGGTGGTGTAGTTCGAGAATTCACTCAGTAGCTGAGTTGTGACATGGTTTTGAGCATAGAGTTAGGTTAGTCGATAGTGGGTGTCGCGAGTTTACGTGTGTAAGCGTCTGACTACTTAATTTCTAGTACAAACCGTAGGGGCGGCACATAAGCAGGGTTTTGCCAAAGCTGGGTAAATCTGTGTTATTCTATTTCTGCTTTTTATATTCTGCTATTATCTGTGTTGCTATCATGCTGTGATTATTATATACTTCCGCATTAAATTTTTATAATTATTAGTATCACCCTATTCATCCCCCCTCTAGGATGAAATCTATCCTACACATTTTACCATGGTCTTTAGAAGAGATCGACCCACCACTTCACATGCCGCTGAAGATGTTAAGGATGTTGACCCACAATAAGTTAAAGACATTGCACAGCCAGATGTTGTAGATGTTTGGAACCCAACAGATGTGGTCAAAAAAGTTGAAATGGAACGCATGATGAAGCAATGAAAAACAAGCCCCAGGAAAGTCGTAGTGAATTGGATCGGCAAATGAAGCAAAGCTTGGATTTGTTGAAACAACTGACAAATAACTACAAGAGAAGCAAGAGGGACAGGACACCTTCTACTTTAGAATCTGATAGTTCCTTGTTGTTGGAGCAAAGAGAGAGGAACAAGTAATAGAAGATGGCTCAAAAGGTGACTGAGCATTGAAGTAAAGGTTAGACCAAGCCAAGGCAAAGGATTATGGATTGGTACCAATCCATCGAAAGGGATCGGTACTGAACCATCCAACTTCAGTATCGGTGCTCGATTTTTGAATGACAGTATTGACTTGGCTTTTGATCATGCAGCAGATGGCCAGAATACAAGAAATCAGGAGGCTACTGTGGACCCGCCTCAGAGAAGTCATCAAACTACCGAACAAATGGTTCTCCTAGAGTCAGGAGAACCCAGGTATAATGAAACAAACCAAAAGCATTTTTTGGACCAAACACCCGGGACGTATCATGATTACCCCCGTTCAGTAGACCCACATGAGCTAGATTAGACTGAAATGGTCATGACACTTATAAGTGGGCGCCAGCATCGGACTAATGATGATTTAGGTTACTCCCCAAGCTAAAATCCGTTCACGGAAGATATCCTATGCGAGGAATACCCGAGAAGGTTTGTGATGCCGACAATGCCGTCATATAGCGGGAAGATGGATTTAAGGCCACATTTGATGAAGTATGACTAGTACATGGATTTCACCAGAGGTGCTAATAATGTACGATGTGGTTGTTTCTCGATTTTTTTAGAGGGAATGGTGATGATGTGGTTCACCTAGCTGCTATCGAGATCCATTTCGTCTTTCGAGCAATTAGAGTGAAAGTTCATTGAGCAATTCCATATGCATATTACCCATCTAAAGGAAGACATATCGCTTTCTAACCTCTTTCAGGGAGTGGGCGAGTCTTTGAAAGATTTCTTGCACAGGTTCAATAATGCAGTGACTCTGGTGAGCAATGCTCAAGAAGATATTGTGTTGATGCACTGATTAGAGCGATTCATCCCAAGACTGATTTTGGGTCGTGGTTGAAGATGAAACCCCCACCGATGATGGACGTTTTCTATAGAAAGATAATAGGTTCTTGCTCTTGAAGGAGACATGTACCACCGCTAGGAAGGTCATAGCGATCAATCGGCGGACATGACACAAAGTAATGTTGCGATAAAGCAGTCTGGAAGCAATTCTGACAGTGTCGTTGTTAATATGGAAAATAGAAGTGGTGAATAGAGAAAGAACGACAATGAAGTTATAGATAAGAAATCAGATTCAAGCAGGAATTCAAGAGTCCTGAAGTTTGACATCTATACTCCATTGAATAACTAGATTGAGAACATATACTTGGCTACTCAAGGCAAAGAGTAGTATAGAAAGAGAGCTCCGAGGGAGTCTACTGAAAAGGAGAAAAGGTCTAGTAAGTTCTGCAAATTTCGTGAAACCCATAGTCACAACACCAACGAATGCAAACATTTGCGTGATGTGATAAAAGAATCGATTTGTAAGAAGAAGTTACAAAAGTTTATGCAAACCCTAAAGGATAGTGGGCTAGGAACTTCAAACACCCTTTAGGGGCAAGCTGGACCTGGTATTGATGAGCCCAAGCAGCTTGAAAAATGTAACGACCTGTATTTTACGTATTGGAACATCGTAAAATAGTTTTATTTTATTCATATGAAGCCGTATGATCCTGTAATTTAGGGGTATGACTCTTAGGAACACTTTACACACCAATGATTTTTTTTCGAATTTCTATGTGACAATTTTGACCTTAGAAATTCTGTTTGGACTATAACTTTTGATAGGAGTCAAATTAGGTTCTCAAATGAGTTCCATTGTTTGAGAATGATAGTTTCTCATTTTGTAAAGTGGTCATAATAGACAAAATGGACTTATCATTAGAAAGTTATGCCTATATTAGGTTTTTAGAGCTATAAGCCAGAATTAATGTGTAATTGATTAAGCCCATCAGTGAGCCCACTAGTTTAATTAGAGAACACTATAAATATAGGGCTGAAGAGTCAAAATAAAAAATTTCCCTCTTATTCTTAATTAGGTCCAAAACCCTAATTAATCCTAGATCCATACCAATTTCATCCAAAATTTTCCAAATTGCTCCCTAAATCAAACTAGATTGCATATCAGAGATTGGATCCCCAATTAGAAGATAGGGATCATCAAATTACTTGATTTGGATTGCTTTTCTTTGCTGTCTGGATTAGATCTACATACAACTTGGTTGAATTTGATAATTAGTGAGTGGTGTATACCTTCTCACTACGTTATACATGTTTGTATGGTAGACTTATAGGATTTTACATGTTTTAAATTGATTTCGGGCCATAAAAACCTTTTATAACTTTAATGACATGTTAATCCATGCATATAATATAGACTGGATAGAAATCATCTTGATTTATGTTCTAAAATTCATGCATATGTAGATCTGTGTTAGAAATTGCCTTGTTTATCTTATTTTGATGGATTACAAGTTAGATTGGATGAAATTGCTTGTTATTCTATGTTTGGAAGATATGATTTGATGTTGTTTGCTAGTATTGTACACGCATAGAAAAATAGGTTAGAGAATTGAGAAAATCAAAAGCTAAATTGGTCGGAATTAGACGATACTTGGTAGATGTACTCTAAAGTATGGAATGAAGATGCATGATGAGTCGCAACTCAAATGGGGCTAAGTACATATCTCAGTACTGAGTTATGCCTATAACTCGGTGCCGAGTTATGGGGAAGGAGGCTATGGCTCGATGGTTAACATGGATGGATAGAATTTGGTTAGACGAGGTATTCCATAGCAAGATGCAAGGTATTTGGCTATGGATTGGATGTTATACCGAGTTATCTCTAGAACTTAGAATTGAAGCTTTGGATTAGGGGACGAGTTATTAAAGGTGGATGAGTCGGGGTCCAAGGCACTGGAAGAGGAGTACTAGAGACATGGAAGAGGAATTAACCATTAGTTAGCTAAGTGTATAACTAGACACCGAGTTATACCTATATCTCGGTACTGAGTTATCACGGTGCATGATATGGATATGAAAATTTCAGGGTAGGAAGGGGATGCTTTGTAGATTATGCTGGAGGTATTGGCTCGTTCGTAACAGGTTGGATGACGATATAATAGAATGATGAAAAGAAATGGTCTTCGGATGTTAGCTCAAGTTAGGAGTAGGTTCTGAAGATGGAGGGTTGTAAAGGAAATTGTTGTATGATCAGGGAATGTGGATGGGTTCCTTGTGAATAATCGAAACTGGATTGAGTAAGAAAGGCTCGGTATCCAAATGGAGTAAAGGTAAGCTCGGGTATATCTATTAAGAAATCATTGATACTTAGAGAGTTTTCGGTTGTACTTGAAGCAAGGTTATTGTAAGTGGGTATGCCTATGGGTCAGTTAAGAGACATGTATACCTTGGACCTGTAGCTTAGGATCTAGTGTCTAGCTTTGGGCTGCAGACATGTATCCCACTTTAGGCTGTGAGATACGAGAGTACAATAGAGAACCGGGATTTCCTTTAGTCCCTGGCTTGGGGGTCATAGGAGTTATCATAAATCAAAGCACAAGGAGTGATAGTTAGGATTGTTGATGGATGCTATGGATGCTTTGGTTGTTTTCTTTAGTATGCTATCACTCATAGGTATCAGGGGAAGTAGGTATTGGAGATAAGAATGCCTGGAAGACTGACATCCTTTATTTGGTTTTTAGTATATCTTTATGAAATTATAAATTAGCATATTATAGTATTATATGGTAACTCTTTGGCTACAAGGACATGTTAGGTATGGTTCGTGTACTCTTGTTCCTTACCATATATACTTGTATAGTATTTTGAGACGCATTTACAGCTCATACCATATTGTTGTCTAACCCAAGCTTTTGTGCTTTTTTCCTTGTTATCTTGGGTGCTCTTAAATGATTAGACTAGATAATAGGGATAGGTGATGCAATAGTTGTTTGAAGGACGATCTAGATGGAGCTATCTCATATTACATACATATATGGATTTCTATGCTTTTCTGCTGAGCAATGCCATGGAGCTTGTGATAGTGCTTGCTTATTTATATTTGTTGAGACAGTTTATTTGAGTTTACTTCGGATGTATAAACTCTACCGCATTTAATATACAACCTTGTGGGTCTATTACTTTGATGGTGATTTGTTCACATAGTTATTACTGTCTCTTCTATTACATCTATGATATTATGTTTTATCCATGCACCGTGAGATATGACAGGTTATATGTTATATTGGTTTATTTCAATCTTGATAATCGTCCTATATCAGCCAAGTATAGAAATGCACTATTTATATACTATTGTAATCGATGGTATAGGGCGGTCATCACATTTGGTATCAAAGCTTTGGTTACACGATTAACTGGAGTTGATGCGATGTTCTAGTAGAGATAGGGAAGGTGTTGTTGCCTTAGACTAGATCGAGAGTATATGTATACGAGAGAGCATACTAATTATAAGTTTGGTTTTCAAAGCCATATAAAAAATATTATATTGTATAAGTCGCATGCACATGAGCACTATGGACACGGTTTTCTTTATGAGAGTCTGATCATTTTTTACAGATAAGAATGAACCGACATACAAGGAATGTTTTGAGGAATTCTACTTCAAGAGTAAAGGAAGGAGCGAGATCAAGGGCTACTACGCCTCATGTCTAAGCCATGTTCAATGCCACGATGGCTAATATGATGAGGAATGCTCTTGGAGTGGTGATAGGTGGAGGTGTTCCCGTGCAAGCGCCTAGGGCTAATTTTGCCAAGCCAAATAAAGATTATTCTACTCTTGGAGGGAAGTCATTCCATGGAACGAAGTCAGCCATAGAAGTGAGAGATCGGTTGGATATTTATGAGCGCATCTTTGGTGATATAGAGGTGGAAGATGCTATAAAGAGAAAATTGGCATTGAGAACTTCAGGGCTGAGCTATGAATTGGAGAAGTGCTATAATTATTGCTACTCCGGAAGACCAGTTTTCTTAGGATTAGTTTAAGGCGAGGTTTGAGAAGAAGTTTATTCCGGCTACTTAGAAGTTGGTTCTGTTCAGAATATTTGCTAATCTCAAGCATGGAGAGATAACAGTTTATGAATATGTGGCAGAACTCAATGCTTTGTCTAAGTATGGGATGTTGCTCATCAACACTCCATTGTGAAAGAATGAGAAATTCATCATTGGTTTGGATGACTACTTGGGAGAAAAGCTAGTGGACCATATAGATGAGCCATTAGTGAAGCTTGTAGAGAAGGCACTTTGCCATGAGAGCTTGTACCCTAAGGCTAAAACTGCTATTGTTGTTTCCGCTAGGAAAGAAGAGCCAAAGCCTCCAGCAAGGCGGTGAAGGCAAGAAGAAGTGGAACAGAAAGATAAAGCAATACTAGGGAAATGGTGGTAAGAAGAAGGGTAAATGGGAACCTATTTTTTTGGATGCAATGGAATGGGTCATTTGATTAAAGATTGCAAAGCGAGTGAGAAGAGGAAATGTTACAACTGCGACAAGTCTGGGCATTTGAAGAAGAATTGTTCAAAATCGATGAAGGATACGTAGGAAGTGAAAGCATGTGCCTTGGACGCAGTCCCAACTTGGTTGAGTACTCCCTCGGTGAAGGAGAAGGGGAAGAGAGTCATCATCCAAGGTATACTGCCTATGTTGATGTTACTTTTCAAGTTTTATTTGATATCAATGCTTCTTATTCATTCATTTGTAGTGACCTAGTAGATAGATTGGGATTGAAACCTGAGCTAGTAGATCGACCCATAATCGTGAAGAACCCTGTTGGAGGCTCTACTAGTCTTTGCATGGTTTGTCGTGGCCAAGTTTTATCGAGACATGAATGTTCTTTGGTTTGTGATTATTTTGTTTTGAACTTTGTTGGGTTCAGGATTATCTTGGTATGGACAGGCTTAGGAAGTATGCGGGCATAGTGGATTGCGTGAAGTTGTTGGTGACAATCGGAGGTGTGGATGGGTGAACGATAGTGATTGGCTGTCTACTAGAGGATGGAGTGATGGTTAGCTTTCTATATTCTCTTGAGGTTCCACATAAGGGATTGTCATCTATGTCTATTGCTAGAGAGTATCTAGATGTTTTCGAGGAAGTGACTGGATTTCCGCCACATAGAGAGATCGAGTTTCGAATAGACATGATGAAGGAGCCAAACTGATAGTTATGCCTTTGAGGTGTATGACACCTAGAGAGCAGAAGGAATTGGAGATGTAAGTGAATAATTTATTGAGGAAAGGGTTCATTCGAAGGAGCATATCTGACTGGGATTCACCTGTAGTATTCACGATGAAAGCGAATGGCTTTTTAAGGTTGTGTGTGGATTATCATGAGCTGAATAAAGTGATGAAGAAAAAAAAGTATCCACTCTCGCTTACCGATGACTTATTTGATTAGCTGCATGGTGCAAAGGTGTTCTCTTAAATGGATTTGGTATGGGATTTCAACAGCTTAGAGTAGCGAATGAGAGTGTGCATATTACTGCCTTTCGTACGCAGTCGAGATTTTATGAGTGGTTGGTAATGCTATTCGAGTTAACCAACACTTCAACATACTTTGTAGATCTCAGGAATTGGGTTTTCACTGACCGGTTGAATAAGTTTGTGCTTGTCATCATCGATGATATTTTAAGCTACTCCAGAGATGAAGAGGAGCATAAGACATACTTGAAGATTCTACTAGAGATATCGAGGAAGCAAAGGTTGAGTGCGAAGTTCTCCAAGTGTCACTTCTAGAGAGAAGAAGTGGGATTCTTGAATCATGTCGTGTCAGGATAGAGTATTGCAGTGGATCCTGCGAAGATGGCAGCGGTCCAAGGTTGGAATCATCCTAAGAATGCTACTGATGTGAGAAGTTCCCTAGGATTGGCGAGATACTATAGATGCTTCATAAGTTATTTCTCGAAGTTAGCAGCACTGTTGACCAATTTTGATGAAGAAGAATCAAACCTTTATATGGGATGCGAAGTGTGAGCATGCATTTGTGAGTCTAAAAGACAGGTTGATGAGTGCACTAGTGTTGACCATTCCAAGTGAAAATGAAGAGTTGACAATATACACTGATGCTTGTGGTACTAGATTTGATGTGGTGTTGATGCGGAAAGGGAAAGTTGTTGCTTATTCTAGTCGACAGCTAAAGCTGCATGAGCGGAATTATCTGACTCGTTATTTGAAGTTGGCGGTAATTGATTTTGCTTTGAAGATAAGGAGGCACTATCTATTGGGAAAGAGGTTTAAGCTGTTTACAGATCACAAATCCTTGAAGTACCATTTCTCTCAGAAGGATCTCAACCTTCGATAGCAGCGGTGGTTAGAGTTCTTGGCCTCTTATGATTTCGGTATTTACTATACTCTAGGAAAATTGAATGCAGTCGTTGATGCATTAAGTAGAAGATATGCTGGGTTGGAGCAATGTTCTTAAAATGGAATCAGATAGAATATATTACTGGATTTGAATTCAGGCCTCATTGCAAGCTAAAATCTAAAATGTTGGCAAGATTATCGATTAGACCTACTCTGATTGAAAGTATTGGTGCTAGTCAAAAGTGAGATACTAGGCTAGCGGAGATCATAACAAAGATAGGTAAAGGAGTAAAATCTAAAGATATAAAGTAGTACGAACTCGACCAAAAAGGCTGGCTTCGTAAAGATGGGAGGTTATTTGTTTTTGATGTTGATAGATTGCGAGATGAAGTGTAGGAGAGTGTCACCATTCTAGATTAACTATTCATCCCGGTCGTAACAAGATGTACCAAGATATGAAGTGGACTTACAACTGGGAAGGTATGAAGAGGGATATTAGGACATTCATCTCCAAGTGTATGAACTGGCAATTTGTAAAGGCAAAGTGGAAGAACCGTAGAGGATTGTTGCGACTATTAGATATTCCAGAATGGAAATGGGAGCGAATATCGATGGATCTTATTGATGGATTGCCGAGGACTCGAGCAGAGCACGATGGCATTTGGGTCATATTAGATTGGTTGACCAAGAGTGCAAGGTTTATTTCTGTCAAGACAAGTAGAAATTCATCCAAGCTGGTCATGTGTTATGTAAAGTGGATAGTACGATTTCACGGTGTGCCGAAGAGCACTGTGAGTGACTAGACTTGTTCTTCACTAGTGGGTTTTGGCTGAGCTTACAAGAGGCGTTAGGGACGGAGCTGCATCATAGTACAACTGTAAACGGATGGGCAGACTGAAAGAATAAATCATATATTGGAAGAACTTTTGCGAGCATGCATTGTAGACTTTGGTGGATCATGGGACGATCATTTGCTTTTAGTGGAGTTTGCATACAACAAAAGTTATCGGTCGAATATTGGTATTGCTCTGTATGAAGCATTGTATGGCCGACCATGTAACGCTCCTTTGTGTTGGTGGGAAACAGGTGAGAAAGCCAGAGATGGTTAGAGAGACTTCGAATAAGATTGAGGTCATTCGGCAACGAATGAAAGCTGCTCAGGATCGACAAAAAAGGCACGCAGATAAGAGATGAAGAGATTTAGAGTTTTTTGTCCGAGATATGGTGTTTGTAAAGGTTTCTCCTCTAAAGAATGTAGTTTGATTCGGTAGAAAGGGGAAGTTGGCATCGAGATTCATTGGTCCTTGTCCAATAGTCGAGAGAATTAGGAAGCAAGCATATAGGGTCGACTTACCTCAGAAGATGGTGGGCATGCTCAACGTTTTTCATGTCTCTTATCTATGGAAGTTTGTGCATGACTCAGGCAAAATAATCACACCGGAAAGTTAGAAGATATTGAGGTAGAACCAGAAGTTTCTATATCTTGTAGGCCGCTTCGTATTGCTGGGTACGATACGAAACATCTTTGGAGAAAAAAGGTGAAGCTATTTAAGGTACAATGGAGCGGAAGTGAGATGATTGTACATTGGAGACAGAGCAGAGCATGAAGACTTCTTACCCAAAGCTGTTTGAAAGGTAAGAGCAATCATTTATCGTGTTTACTTTCATCATTATATACTATATTTGATAGGTTAGTTCTTCGCATGCTAGGAATGATTAACTATACTATTAATTGCATGACTCTTTGTTTGAGATGTGTGATGGTTGTTTATGGTTAGCAGGCATGCTGGATAACTATGGCTGCTTATAGGTTGGCTTGTTTGGGAATATATGGGGGGCAAAATTCCTAAAGGAGGGGGAATTTTATGATCCATATTTTATGAATCGAAGGATCGTAAAATATATATTTTTATTCGTATGAGGTCATATGATTCTATAATTTTGGGATATGACATTATGGACATTTTACACACCTATGATTTTTTCCAAATTTCTATGTGACTATTTTGACCCTAATTTTTTTGGCTTTTTTATAGTAATCCAATTAGGATCTCAAACCAGTTCCATTGCTTCAGGATGATGGTTTCTTACTGCATAGAGTGGTCATAATAGAAAAACGAACTTATGGTTAAAAAGTTACGCCTTGAAAGAAGCTAGCCTGTAGAAGTCATCTGTAAGCAAGAGAAGAGAAGAAGAAACAAAGGCGGGAGTGGTTGATCACCTAGGAAAGAAAGAATATATATATTATTACCCCAAAACAAATAATGTACCTTAAAAGAAACTAGTGTTGAATCCTACTGAAACTGAGACGTTCCCATGATGGGCCATATTATATAGGGGAAATCTTCCTTGCTGCCTGTCTTATCTGTTTTAGGTTTTTAAAGCTGCTGGCCAGAAAAAGTGTGTAATTAGTTAAGCCTATTAGTTAACCCATTATCACCTAAATTTCTCTATAAATCAAAAGAGATTGCAAATTAGAGATTGGATCCTCAATTAGATGCTAGGGATCATCAAATTGCTTGATTTGGAGTGTTTTTTCATTGTTCGTATTAGATTTATATATAAATTTGGTTGAACTTTATAGTTGATGAGTGGTTTATGCCTTCTCACTATGCTATATATATATATGTATGTATGTGTATATATATATATATATGTATATATATATATATATATATGTATATATGTTTATATAGTAGAACTATAGGATAACATGTTTTAAAATGATTTTTGACCATAAAAACCTTTTCTAACTTTAATGACATGTCAATCCATGCATATGATATTGATTAATTAGAAATCACCTCGATTATGTTCATATATTCATGCATATGTAGATCTATGTTAGAAATTGCCTTGTTCATTTAATTTTAATGGATTGCAAGTTTGATTGGATGAAATTTCTTTTTATTCTATGTTTAGATGATATGATTTGATGTTGTTCGCTAGTGTTGTGCATGCATAGAAAAATAGGTTGGAGAGTTGAGAAAATAGGAAGCTAAGTTGGTCGGAATTAGACGAAACTTGGTGGAAGTACTCTGAAGTATGGTAGGAAGACGCATGATGAGTCGCAACTCAGATGGATCTAAGCACATAACTCAGCACCGAGTTATGCCTATAACTCGGTACCGAGTTATAGGGAAGGAGGCTATGCCTCGGTGGTTGACATTGATGGAAAGAGCTTGGCAAGATGAGGTATTCCACAGCAAGATGTAGGGTATTTGGCTAAGGATTGGATGCTATACCGAGTTATCTCTCAAACATAGAAGTGGAGCTTTGGATTAGGGCATGAGTTATCGAAGGTGGATGAATTGGGATCCAGGGCACTGGATGGGGAGTACTAGAGACATGGAAGAGGAATTAGCCATTAGTTGATGTTATCCCACCTTTTGGTCAAGGCCGAGATATCAACAAATCGGCTAAAAATGATGGATATCAAGATTGAAGATCGATTGGAAATGAGGCTATGATCGATACCGTCAAAATTGGTCTAAGCTCCAACCAGGGTGGGATCGATTGGGAATGATTATAAAGGCTAGGAAAGGTTTTATTTCAAATTTCAGGTCAAATGGAGTTCGTATGCTCAACATATAGATGGATCAATATTCATGGGAAATCAGTTCATATCGATATAGTTCGTATCGATCAACATGGGCTTGGCTATTTACTTCGGATCGATGCTTTCATATCGATCGGCATGGGTATGGATATGGAAAATGCACTTTGCTTCAGATCGATCATAATACATATCGATCCAAGTTATAAATCGATATGAAGAAGAGAATGGGAGATGGACACGAAGGGGGGCAATTGTTGGATATGGAGGCACACTTCGTATCGATCGTGTTTGTATTGATCGATATGAAGAGGTCAACATGGAATGCAAAGTAGGGATCGATACGAACAACATGGACACTTCGGATCGATACGAAGAAGGGATGGATACGAAGGGCAGTGGGCATTTAGGGGATCGATACGAAATGATGGACATGAGGCAATGGAATGTGATGGGTACGAAGCATTGATGGATATGAAGCTACCAGCCGACATTGAGAAATACAAACTTGGATCGATCATAACTCTCATTCTATGAGTCCAAATTCTATGAAATTTTCACAGGAGCTTGTTTATTCACTCAGGAACGTCCATGATCGATCTCAGCTTCATTGGACTATTTTTGGATCGATACGAATTATACTTGGATCGATCCCAAACGACTCCAGATCGATCTGGTGGGCCCACCTATGCATGAGAAGAGATATTCCAGGTTTTGGGGCGGATATTTTTAGATCTACACCTATAAATAGTAGCTCAATGGCAACTAAAAAGGGATTTTCTTCTGCTTTTCTAGGTGAAACTCTGCCAATTTGTTTACTGATTCCAAAGGTTTGTAACTGTAATCTCAATAAAAAAGAACAAAAGGATCAATTTAAAGTGAATGTAGGCCATAGATAGCCAAACCACTATAAATCTCATGTCTTTTCCCATTTTCTTTCATTTTAATTTGGTTATTTCTTCATTTTTATTCTCTGCATTATCTGGATCTGAGATTTGTGTTAAGATATTGAGGATTTGTGTGTAAATACTGGCGCTTTCACTATTTCTAAGGTTTGTGACCAATTTTGGCGCAAACATTTTGGTTCTTCCACCGAGACAAACTAGCACCCGCTATACTGTATTTGAAGTTTAGATTTGGAAAGCTAAAGGATCGGATTTTGGGAAGCAGTGTATAAACAATCAACAAGGAGATAGTGAACGAAAAGGAGTCAGCATGAAGGAAGTCAGGAGGCCCCTTCAAAAGCTAATCAGACCTCGATTTTCATAACCAGAGATGAGATGAAGATGATGATGCATGCTATGCAGGAAGGGATGCTTGACGAGGTACATGAGGCATATGGAAGTACTGGGGGCATCGGAGGGAGTTATGGCTCGGTGCTTCCCTTTGTATCTGACGGATATAGCAGCACGATGGTTCAGACAACAGGAGAGCAGCTCAATTGGCACTTGGACGGAGTTGATTGAGAGATTTATGAGGCAATTTCGGGTCC
Source organism: Allium cepa (assembly GCA_030765085.1). Lineage (NCBI taxonomy): Eukaryota > Viridiplantae > Streptophyta > Magnoliopsida > Asparagales > Amaryllidaceae > Allium > Allium cepa. The sequence continues at coordinate 625,332,919 of CM060942.1, forward strand.
ACATTGTAAGACCCAAGAATGTGATGACTTTAACATCGATGAAACAGTGGAAGGGAGAGTCGCTTAGGGATTTCTTAACCATATTCAATGCGACAGTGGCTTCGGTGGATCGACCCGATTCGCCGATGGTTTTGATGGAAGCAGTCCGAGGAATTGCGGATGATTCAGATTTTAAGATATCGTTGGAACGGGATCTACCAATGGATCTCGGGGAATTTTATCACGAAGCAAAAAGTTTTTTATGTCAGGAAGATGTGAAGGCTAAAAGAGAGGGGAAAGAGGCTGAAATTTATGTGGTAAAAGTTGGAGGTCCGACTAGGGAGGATTCAAACAAGGACGATAGAGGCAAAAGGAAAATGAACGACAATGGTAGCACGTCGAAAAGGCAATGAAGGGAATCTAAATTCTCTTCATACATAGATTTAACTGAAATTCTAGAAAGGATTTACTTGGATACTCGAGGGCGCCTCTAATATCAAAGGCCGACAAAAAGGGTACTCTTAGAATACGAACGGGCATCGGGGAAGCATTGCCTATTCCATAACCTGGATGGGCACAGCATGAACGACTGCAGGAATTTGAAGGATATCATTAAGGAGCATGTAAGGAATAGTCATCTACAACAGTACGTAAGGAATCGAGCTGTGGCAGTGGGACAAGAGCAGCCACCGCCCACCTCAGACGAAGATGGCACTAGATCTAGGCATCGTCGGCTTATTATCAGCTGAATGGATTTATGGTTTTGAATAAGTAATAAACCTCGAAGTAATGCGGCTAAGTCACTTACACATGTACGGGATCGAGCACGGTCCTTAGGCATGCTCTGAGATCATGATAAACCATGATGCTTGGGTTTATGAAATCTTGTTTTCTTTCTGTTTTCTGTGGACTCTGGATTCTTTCTTGGTACTATGGACATTTGATTTTCTTGGTTATATGAACTTTTATTTTGTCAATTGGACTTTGTGTTGATTGGATTTGGATTAATGTAATAAATAATACAGGTCGTGCGATTACGGTGATGGGATAGTAATTCCAAGTTATGAGTCTATCTGTCGGAGAGCGATGGAATGGACTCGAACGTAATATAAAAGTCCTTGACCGAAGAGTCGAGGCCGGGGAATATAAAATTTCTCGACCGAAGAGTCGAGGCCGAAGAATACAAAAGTCCTCGATCGGAGAGTCGAGGCCGGAGAATACAAAAGTCCTCGACCAGAGAGTCGAGGCCAGAGAATATAAAAGCCTCCAATAGGAAACTCGAGGTCGGAGCAGGATAAAATGACCCAGTAAGGTCTACGAATTTGGATTTGGACCCGGCGAGATCCCGAACTTGGATAAAGCGACCCAGAGGTGTCATGTATTTGGTTATTGGATTCTAGATATGAATGAATTAGAAATCAGTTGACAGGTTCGGATGGATATGAAATTGGCCAAGGATTTGGTTACTGGATACGGAATCGGATTTTGACTCGGAGAAGTCGCGAATTTGGACAAGGATATGACTATGGCACTTGGATAGAATGGCTTGGTAACGAATTGGATTACGGATTGGAAGATATGGTTATGAATGGAATATGGATTTCAGATGACGGATTTAAAGCTATTCAAAACACGCCTTCCTATCGCAAGACATGCTTTGGGGGCAAATGTTACCCTGCCTTTTGGTCAAGGCAGGGATATCAACAAATCGGTTAAAAAGGATGGACATCAAGATTAGAGATTGATTGGAAACGAGGCTATGATCGATACCGTCAAAATTGGACGAAGATCCAGTCAAGGTGGGATGGATTGGGAATAATAAACAAGGCTAGGAAATGCTGCATTTCAAATTTCCGGTCAAACGGGGTTCGTATGCTCAAGATATAGATGGATCAATATTCATCGAAAATCAGTTCGTATCGATATGGTTCGTTTCGATCAACATGGTCTCGGCTATTTACTTTGGATCGATGCTTTCTTATCGATCAACATGGGTATGGATATGGAAAATGCACTTTGCTACGGATCGATCACAGTATGTATCGATCCAAGTTGGGGATCGATATGAAGAAGAGAGTGGGAGATGGACACAAAGGGTGGCGGTTGTTGGATATGGAGGGACACTTCGTATCGATCGTGTTCGTATCATACAAAGCGGTCAAGATGGAACGCAAAGCAGGGGATCGATACGAACAGCATGGATGCTTAGGATCGATACGAAGAAGGGATAAATACAAAGGGCAGCGAGCGTTCAGGGATCGATACAAAATGATGGATACGAGGCAATGGACTGTGATGGATACGAAGCTACCAGCCTACATTGATAAATACAAACTTGGATCGATCATAACTCACGTTCTACGAGTCCAAATGTTATAAAATTTCACAAAAGCTTACTTATTCACTCTGGAAGTCCATGATCGATCTCAACTTCATTGGACTATTTTTGGATCGATACGAATTATACTCGGATCGATCAGGATCAATCCCAAACGACTCCAGATCGATCTGGTGGGCCCACCTATGCATGAGAAGAGGTATTCCAGGCTTTGGGGCAGATATTTTCAGATCTGCATCTATAAATAGAAGCTCAATGGCAACTAAAAAGGGATCTTCTTCATCTTTTCTACGCGAAACTCTGCTATTTTGTTTGCTGATTTCAAAGGCTTGTAACTGTAATCTCAATAAAAAAGGAATAAAAGGATCAATTCAAAGTGGAAGTAGGCCGGGGATAGCCGAACCACTATAAATCTCGTGTCTTTTCCTATTTTCTTTCATTTAATTTGGTTATTTCTTCATTTTTATTCTCTACATTATCTGAATCTGAGACCTATGTTAAGATATTAAGGATTTGTGTGTAAATACTTGCGCTTTCACTACGTCAAGGGTTTGTGACCAATTTTGGTGCCAACAGCTGGCTAAATGTATAACTCGGCATCAAGTTATACCTATAACTCGGTGCTGAGTCATCATGATGCATGACATGGATGTGAAACTTTCAAGCTAGAAAGGGGATGCTCTTTAGATCATACTGGAGGTGTTGGCTCGTTCATATCAGGTTGGATGATGATATAACAACATGATGAAAAGCTATGGTCTTTAGATGTTGGCTCGTGTTGGGAGTAGGTTTCGAAGATAGCGGCTCGTAAAGGAGGGAGTCGTATAATCGGGGAATGTGGATAAGTTCCTCGTGAACAATGGAAATTGGATTGAACAAGAAGAGCTCGATATCCAAATGGAGCAAATATTAGCTTGGGTATATATGCTAAGGAATCATTGATGCTCCGAGAATTTTCGGTTGTACTCGCAATAGGGGTATTGTAAGTAGGGACACCCATGAGTCAATTGAGGGACATGTATACCTTAGACCTATAGTTTGGGCCTAGTGTTTGGCTTTGGACCATGTGACACATATTCAGCATTGGACTACGAGATACGAGAGTACAATAGAGAACTGGATTTCCATTAGGCTCGGATTTTGGAGATCATAGGAGTTATCACATATTTTTATCACAAGGAGTGATGGTTAGGATTGTTGATGGATGCTATGGATGGTTTGGTTATTTTCATTAGTAGGCTATCATTCATATTTATCAAAGGAAGTGGGTATTGGAGATAGGAGTACCTGGAAGATAGATATTCTCTATTTGGCTTGCGATATATCTTTATGATATTGTAAAGTGGCATATTATAGTGTTATGTGCTAACTCTTTGGTTGCAGGGACATGCCAGATATGGTTCGTGTACTTTTATTCGTTACCATATTTACGTGTATAGTATTTTGAGCATTTGCTACTCACATCAGACTGTTGTATGACTCATGGTTTTATGCTTTGTTTCTTATTATCTTAGGTACTCTCAAATGAGTAAACTAGGTAACAGGTCTAGGAGACGCAATAGATATTCGGAGGACGAGCTGGATGGAGCTATCTCGTATTATACACATATATAGGTTTCAATGCCTTTCAGCTGAGTAACACGGTGGAGCCAATGACAGTGCTTTCTTATTTCTATTTGTTGAAATAGTTTATTTGAGTTTACTTCTATTGTATAAACTCTACTACATTTGATGTGTAACTTTCTTGGATCTATTGCTATGATTATGATTTGTTCACATAGTTATTACTATCTCTTCTGTTCTATCTGTGATATTATATTTTATCCATAAGCTATGAGATATGATAAAATATATGTTATATTGGTTTATTTCAACCTTGATGGTCGTCCTATATCAATCAGCACAGACAGCGCACTATTTATATACTACTAGTGCTGGTGGTATAAGGCAGTCGTCCAAAAAAATGTTTATTTATCAGTACTATTATCGGTGGACTACATCCTGCTGAGAAGAACTGGAACGAGATTGAGCGTTATGTGGGTGAGTTAAAACATGTAGTAAGTAAGAGCTATTTGGCCACCAAAGACGGTGCTTCGACAAAACAACTCTAGAGTGTGACAGGCGATATTGTATTTCGAAACAGAGATGCTGATGGGGTGGAAGCCTAGATGATTGATCCACTTGTGATACCAGCCATGATTGCCCCTGCTATATTAAGAAAGGTGTTAGTTGACTGTGGGAGTTCGGTCAACATTCTGTTCAAGAGAGCCTATGACTAGATGCTTCTGGAGGCCAAGGACTTAAAGCCATATAAATCTCGGATCCAGGTATTTAATAGGACTACTACTGAGCTAGTGGGATGCATGGATCTACCGGTGGTACTTAGAGAGGGAAATAGCAAGAGAGTGTGGATCGTGCCTTTTGTTGTGTTGGACCTTTATTCTTCTTACATTGCCTTTTTGGGCCTACCGACCCTTACTAAATTTAGAACGACCATCGCTCTGTGATGCTTAACGATGAAGTTCCCGACCGAGAATGGTGTGGGAATTGTTCAAGGAGATCAGAGGCTTGGCCGTGAATGTTACGTCCCGAGCTGAAAGAGGCGAGGCAAAGAGGGAAAGGAAAGGGTGTGGAGAGGAATCTTTACATCAAGGCTCTAGATGCATAGCAATCACCGCCTGAGCCCTAGCTTGAGCAGTACAGTCGGCTCCATAAGGATATAGATCCATGGAAAGAGCCGAATGATGGAAGGTTGCACCGGCCGAGTTAACGATCAACATCTTGATCAGCCAGGATGATCCTACACGGGTGCTGAAAGTTTGATTATAGCTCGGCGTAAGGATGATGAAAGAGTTGGTAAGTTTTCTCTGAGCGAACCTGGATGTATTCGCTTAGACTCAGATGGACATGTGCTGATTATCACCAGAGATAGCGAGCTATTTATTGAATATAAATCTGAAATGTATTCTTGTGAAACAAAAACACCATAGCTTGGGTACGGAGAGATCCGTTGCACTCAAAGAAGAAGTGGAGAAGTTGAAAGATAACGGCTTAATCCACGATGCCATGTACCTAGAGTGGGTATCAAATCTAGTCTTGGTGAAAACGTAAAATGGAAAGTAGAGGACATGCATCGACTATTCTGACCTGAATAAGGCATAGCCAAAGGATAGTTTCCTGCTCCAGAGGATTGATCAGCCGGTAGACTCGACAACCGGACATGAATTGCTCTCATTCATGGATGCATATTTTTGATACAATTAGAATTTGATGCATGTCCTAGACTAGGAACACACTAGCTTTATAACCGACCTAGGATTGTACCACTATCTTGTTATGCCCTTCGGATTGAATAACGCTGGAGCGGGTTACCATAGGTTGGTGAAAAAAATATTCAAAGATCGGATAAGGCGCCCAATGGAGGTCTATGTGGATGATATGCTCATGAAGTCACGACGATCGAGGAACCGCATTGATGACTTAGCAAAGGTGTTCAGCATTCCCCAAAATTATGGGATGAAGCTTAACCCTTTGAAATGCTCATTCGGCGTTGCATCAGGGAAATTCTTAGGCTTCATCGTTAACTCTCATGGAAGCTTCTGAAGAAGGTCAAAACATTGAGGAACATCAAAGCCTCAGAAACAATCAAAGAGGTTAGAGCTTGAATGGGAAGGTCGCGGCCTTGAGTAGATTCATCTCCAGAGCCATTGAAAAATGCATCCCTTTCTTCGAAGTGATCGAGAAAGGTAAGAGGAACCTTGCTTGGTCGCAAGATTGTATAGACGCATTCCAGGCTCTAGTGGATCACTTGGAGACCCTCATTCTGCTGAAGCCACTGGATGATGAGTACTTGTTATTTATCTAGTAGTGTAGGTGCACGCTTTAAGCGCGGCACTAATATACATGAGGAATCTTGAATCCAAAGACTGGTATATTACATCAGTAAGTGGTTGACAGAAGTAGAAAGACATTACCTGAAGCTGGAAAAGCTCATATATTTCCTATTAATCGCCTCAAGGAAACTCTGCCCCTACTTTCAGGCTTATCTGTTCAATGTTCTGAATGACCAGCCTTTAAGATAGGTCCTGATGTGGCCTGAGATTCTGGAAGGCTGTTGAAATGGAACATTGAATTAAGCCAGTATGATATAACCTACTACCTTCGAAAAGCGATCCAGGGTCAAGCTTTGGCGGATTTTATTACCGAATACACTGAACGAGATAACACTCTGGAGAGAAGAGTACCAAATTGAAGATGTACACGAATGGTGCATCCGACGAATGTTGTTCTGGTGCTGGAGTTATACTGGTGACTCCTGAGGAGCATTCGATTTTTTACGCCCTTAAACTCAAATTTTTTGCAACAAATAATGAAGCAGGGTATGAGGCCTTAATCGCAGGACTAAAGATTGCAAATGGGACTAGGGTTAAAACTTTGCATATCTTGTGGATTCTCAGCTGGTGGATGCCAAGTGAGGAAAGAGTTTCAGGTGAAGGGAACGAGGCTAGCACCTTATCTCAACCAAGCCTTTGAGCTACTTAGTGATATTAAATATTACACCATAATGCATATTCCCAGAGAAGAAAATGTGAAGGCCGACTCACTGGCAAAGTTATCCAGTTCTGGAGACGAGTAACTCATAGGCCTGGTTCCGATGGAAGTGCTATCTGCTCCAAGCATCGACCAAATGGATGTCGATTGGATTTTGGAGGCCAAATGTAAGACGGAATCATGGATGACTCCAATAAAGAGTTATCTACAGAGAGGAATCCTTTCGAACAAAAAGAACGAACGATGTCAACTTCTTCGTAAGGCTGCAAGATTCATCATGCAAGAATAAGTACTTTACAGGAAAGGGTTCTCAGTTCCTATGCTTTGGTAAGTTGCCAAAGACGAGGCCAAGCAAGTCTTTAGAGAAGCACATGAAAGAGCCTGTGGCAATCACACCAAGGGCCAAACCCTAGCGGAAAAGATCCTTCGTTAAAGATACTTCTAGTCAACTGTCAACCGAGATGCATATGATTAGACCAGAAAGTTTGACAAGTGATAGAGATTTGCCAAGATTCCAAGATCCCCGCCAACGGAGGTCAGTCAAATGGTCAGTCCCTAGTCGTTTGTAGTATAGGGAATCGATATCATTGGTGTGCTGCTAATATCTAAAGGTGGCGTGAAGTACACCATCGTCGTTGTTGATTACTTCACTAAATGGACTGAGACAGAGCCATTAGCCACAATTACCATAAAGAAAGTAATCAACTTCATAGTCAGAAACATCATCTGTCGTTTTGGGGTTCCACAAACGATTATTTTCGATAATGGGACCTAATTTGACAACGCCGAGTTCAAGAATTTCTACCGTAAACATCGCATTGAGAAGAGATTTGTAATGGTGGTGCAACCCTAGGCGGATGGACAGGTCAAAGCAGTGAATAATAGTATCAAGTCTATTCTTAAGAAGCAATTGGAAAAGGCAATGAAAAGTGGGTCGATGAACTTTGGTTAGCACTTTGGGCTTATCGAACGACCCATAAGTCTACAATCGACCACTCTCCATTCGCCCTAGCTTACAGATCAGGGGCTATAATCTCGGTTGAACTTAAAGTACCTTCTCATGGAGTAACTCACTATAATCTACAAATGAATAAGGAACTTCTGCTTGAGTCGCTCGATATGATCGACGAGAAGCATGATAAACTAAACTTAAGAGCAGCGGCACACCGAAACCGAGTTACCGATACTACAACACTAAGGTCAAAGCTTGGACCTTTGCGATTAGGATCTCATTCTCAAACAAATCTTCTTTGGCTTTGGGAACTTGGGCCTAAGTTGGAAAGGTCCAAATGCAATTCAGCAAAAGCTTGGAGATGTCACGTTCAAGATAGCAATGGTGGAGGGGATCTTGCCCTCGCCGTCGTGGGGTAGCGAGCACTTACGACGCTATTTCACTTGAATGTAAGTTTGTACATATTTAATCAAAGTTGTGTTGCCAAACAGAATATGTCATTTCTAATGTTTATGAAAGAAGTGAATTCCGGAGCTCCTGAATCTGTTTATACTTAATTTTACACTTTGAAGGGTGTTGTGTTTAAATAAACCTGCATGTGAAAAATGTAGGTGAGGAGGTACCTAAAGATAGGTTTCAACTAAGCTTCCGTAGTCCATGATCGGACGCACGTAGCTCGACCACACTTAGTATCTGAAGATAGATACCCAACAACTCCTCTTATCCGTAACTTAGGGGAAAGAGTATAAACATTCAAAGGCTGAACGAGAAAGTTCGCCTTTACGACTCATGCCCAGAGTTTGGAAGAGCTTCCACTACTTTCCCAAAGAAGGCAAAATGAGAGGTCTGCGCCTGAAGTTAGGTGGGATCTCCTACAAACTTCGATCGATGCCCGGAGTTTGGTGTAATCACAAATTAACATCCTGGATAGGGATGTCCAAACAACAATCTTAAGTGGCTAACTCTCAACCGACGCACAGAGTTTGGAGTGGTCGAAGCACGCATCTCGAAGTAGGATGCCTAAATTGTTATCCATAAATGAACCTTTCGATTGACGCCTGGATTTAGGTGCCCGATCATACTCAAAACATCCCAAAAGGAATGTTTAAGTTATTTCTCCAAGCAATCGGAATTCGGCGTAGTTATAGAGTTGGATATGGTCATGTGTGGGCATGTGGGGATAAACGCTCCCATGATCGTCACTTACCCACCCAAACAACAAAATGGACTAGTGACTTAGTTCGAGGACGATAATGAGAAGTGGATCACAAACATGCTGAATCTAAAGCACATTTCTCAAACATTTAACCAAATTCATACAAGATTTAAGTGAAACAAAAAGTCTATATTAAGCACGGTCCAAATAAGACTTGGAACACTACAACAAAATACTCATTTTACAGCAGGCAATCCCCGTTATAATATATGTTTAACAATAAGACAACGTCCATCGTCTTATGCGATGTTGTAATAGACCCAAAAGATTTTACAATTGTTTAAAATTGTTGTAAAAACCCGTTGTAATTTTTTTACAATAGTCCATAATCATTGCAATAGAATCTTTTACAACTAGTTTTGCCCATTGCAATAAGATTTTTCACAACTGTTTTTACTTATTGCATTAGGATCTTTTATAATTATTTTTTCCCATTGCTATAAGATCTTTTAAAGCTGTTTTTGTCCGTTATTAAAAAAATTCAAATGAAAAAAATACTATTACGTTGCACTCATAAATTTAAATTAATTTTCTATTGAAACCAAAATATTGTACCAATAACAAACATATTCAAATCTACTAAAAATAACAAAAAAGATTTATATTTCTAAATGCCAAAAAGATTCATGTATTCTTACTCTCTTATAATACAAAACCTATAGAAAAATAGGTATATCTACCGATACAATGGAAATACATATACCCACCATGTGAACTATCCTCACCTCCTCATCCTCGGTCAACATGCTATCATGAGCAAAGCATGTCATGTTCGACACCCTACAGCCACTCAAAACTTGACTCTTTGCCTTGCTCAACCACCACCGCCCTTGCAATTCAGGCATTAGCATCTTGGTAGCTTGACCTGTAGCTCCAGCACAAATTCTGCACTCCTCATTACATCATTGGTCTTGCCACTGTTCACATCAATTCTCCCCATGTAGCTTCATCACTAGCTCCAACATCGGGTCCGCTTGCTGCTTGTCGATTCGCCAAGCCTGCCCTCATCTAATAGTAAAATATGACTACGGATTTCACCTCGGTATCCTTCTTATGCCAAAATGGTACCCAAATATTAGCAAACATCTAGCTTCTTCATTAGCTTTAAATGTCAAAAGTGTGCATAAGTTTCTTTACTGAATTATCAATAGAAAACAGTCAAAAGCTTCATTAGCCTAAAGGCTATTGCATATAAATAAACTTAAAGTAATGATGAAGGTCAAAAATAGAGCAAAAGCTGTAATTATGGAAATTATAAATTAGTATCCTCAATGAAGAAGTGCACGAGCAAGGAAACAACTACACGCCTGGTACTAAGCTCTTCATACAATGTCTACGAGGAACACTAAACTAAGCACATTTAATCTATAATCGATTCCTGATATCTTTTACGTATATCATTCTAAAGCCAATTTATTAGCCACCATATGATAATAGCTTTTAATAGCTAGTGTACACTTATTGAAAATTTATAATAACTAAACAAAATTGGATGTAAATATAAGAAGTAAAAAAATATGGGTATGAATACAGGTATGTTGAAGATAGTACATTAACTGCGTTAGTACATGTAACTTGACTCAACAATTTTAAAACAAGCAGGAGCATCACTTTGCAGCATGCTCGACCTTTGCTCGACCTTTGGAGCATGCTCTAAAATTACAAAAGCATGATTATTGTTTAGCCTACATTTAATTGTATTGATAAATATGATTTTAAACAAACCTCTGTTAAATATTTAAAGTATATATTAACTTAAATAACAATATTAAGGAAAAAAATTCATTACATTCCTCATTGTTTAATTTATAATCCACAGCTTAATTTGTAATCTCTCTACGTACTTCCATATACATCTTAAATCTAAAAATTTGCATAGGAGAAACTTTTGTAAAATTCAATTTTATAATATTAAAAATGCAAGTGACACAATATTAACTTAAATAACAATATTAAGGAACAAAAGACATGAAGATATACCTAACAGAAACATGGAGTAGTTGTTGCAGGCAGGCTACTTCTCAACTACTTGGGTTACGGATCTTGGCGACTTCAAGTTGTGTGTTGCGGGTTGCCATCTGGTGATGAAGGAGGTGTCACATTCTACAATTGGAACTTGTGTTGCGGGCACGACTTCAACCGAGATCTAGTGATGGATGATCTGGTGATGGAGGGTGTGTCGGTTTCTACGGTTGGACCTTGTGTTGCGGGTTGCGTTTTGGTGATGTAGGAGGTGTTGTGGGCACGACTTCAATTGAGATCGGGCGATGGAGGATCTGGTGTTGGATCTACGATTGGATCTTGCATCAATGGTCGAATTGAGTTTGTGTTGTGTAGTGATTGTTTGTGGATCTGACGATGGAGAAGGCGTCGCGTTTTGGGGATCTGGTGAGGGAAGAACTACGGATCTGGTGAGGAAGAATAGTAAAAAATAATAATGTATTAAATAACAGTAAAGCAGAACAATTTAAAGCCCTCTCCTTAATTCTAGAACTTATCTTCATTCTCCTTAATTCTCTCAAAGTCTGGATATTTTATTTTTAAATTTCATGATTTACCATTTTACACTTATTTTATTAAATTTCTCATATCATTTTAATTTAAATGTCTGCTTAAAATTTACAATTATTTACAAATCTTTTACGGTTTTCTAACAAAATTTTACATTAAAGTCCACACATTTAAATTAATTACATAATCCAAATTTTAAACTAATTGTTAAACTTAGTCAACTGATATTTATAATAAATCTAAAAGATGAAAGTTTCAGTATGTATACTACATGCACATTAACAAACTGGCTAGAAAAATAGTTCAGATGCAAATATATATATACATATATATATATATATATATATATATATCACATAACATAAATTTTATATGTTAATGACAATAATAAAGTTATTTTATAATTTATTACATACGTTGCACTGTAAAATTCTATTAACTTCAAATACCTAAATTTTACTTTTTTTAACAATTACGTTCAAACCCTTCTCAATTATTTTCTAATATTTTACATTCAAACCCATACATTTAACTATGTCTAATCGTAAATTTAAACTATTTAAACAAATATGATTAACTAATATTCATTAATCCATGTAATAAATCCTAAAAATACGAGAATTTTAATATATGTACAATATTCATCTATTAAATAATAGTAAAGCGGAAAAAATTCAAGCTCTCTTATTAATTGTAGGAGCTTTCTCTGCTCTCCTTAATTCTCTCTCTAGATATTTTACTTTTACACTTTTAATTTATCACTTTATTCTAATAAATTCTAATGCCAAATTATAATCAAATACATACTTTTAAAATTTTCTATAATTATTCACAAATGCCTTCTAATTGTCTTCTGATATTCTATATTTAAGTACATACATTTAAATTAGTTACATAATTCAAAATTTAAACAATTTAATGAACTCGGCTAATGAATATTCGATACGTCATGTAAATTATAAAACACGAACAATTTCAATAGTATACCATACTAACATCAACAAATCGATAAAACAAAATTTTCATTTGCACAAAATGATATGTAAATCACATAGCATAAATTATATACACCAACAATAATAACTAATTTATTTTTATACCAATGAAGTTATCATGCATTAAAGTGAAAAATTATATTTTTAGCGTTAAACACCTATTTTTTAAATTTTCATGATTACTTACAAACCCTTCTCAATTCTCTCCTAAAATTCTATATTTATACCCATGTATTTGACTAATTATGCGATATTTATTTTAAATCATTCAAATAAATTCAATTAACTAATATTTATTAATTCATCTAATAAACCTTAAAATGTACCAATTAAGTGTGTATACAACATTCATATATATAAGTAAAGATAAAATTATAATTTTCATTCGTATATAAAGATATATGAATCGCATAATGTAAAATGTAAACATGAACAATAATATATATTTTAATTTATAATTCATTTATCTAAAAAATATCATACATTGCATTACAAAATTTTATTTTTTTACAACTTTTGAAGGATAAATTTATGCTTCACAACATGGGTGTGGAAGCATGGATGACTCTAATAAAAATTAGGTTATGGAGACATTCACATGCATGGAGCTCCATATGTTTAATTAGTTAAGTTGATCATTGATTTAAAATATTTAGGTATATTTAATTCTGCAACATTCATTATTTCGTTATAAATCCTTAGAAATATATATACAATATTCATATTAAGAAAAATGGAAATTTCATTTTTTTTCATCTATATATATGAAAAATACGCGTATCACATAGCATCAACTATTTACGTATATAGTAGCAAACTATATACATACACACGCATCTATAGGTATACTGTGTTTGTTATTACCGAGTTAGGATAATAATTGCGACATGAAAATGTGGTTAGCGACCATCTACCTTACATCTGAGCGTTGCATGTCATTTTAAATAATAAATTCTTTATTTCAATAAATTTACCATACACTACTTGAAAAAGTTCAATTTTCGACAATAATTAATTTTAAAGATTATTTTTTAACAATATTATCGTGTGCAACGAACGGGTTACACACTAGTAAGAGATGAAACTAACTACAGACATTTGGATCATTGTTTTTGGTAAAGAATTGTCGACCTATGGATTTGCATCTAGATCTAGTGATGCTGCTTTTAGCTGAAAGTAGAGGTGTCTGGAGCCAAAAATTTGGCATTGGAGCCAAAAGTTTGGACTTAAAACTTGCATATTTTAATTTTTATGTATATATTATAAATTATTAATCATTGTACATTATATATATTTTATATTAATTATGTAACAGTAATTATTAGTTATAAGTAAAACAACTTAAAAAGAGTTGTTATTAATTATTTGTTATTAGATATTCGTCTTAATTATTAATTGTTGATAATTTAATAGTAATTATTAAATAATAAATATTGCTTCTTATTTATTGATTATTAATTATCAGTTATTACTTATTACTTTCTAAATATAATTGAATATTAATTATTAAATACTAACCATTATGTATGCATTATTAATTATTAATTATTAGTATTCATAAATTGTTAATTATTAATTAAATGCTTAGTATCGATTATTTATTTATTATTGATTATTAATTTATTAATGATTGATTAATTATTAATTACCAGTTTATTAATTAGTAATTATTAATAGAATTATTTCATATTACAAATTAATTATTAATTTTTATTATTTAATAGTAGTTATTAATTATTATATATTAATATTAAATTATTATTTTTATGTATTATATATTTAATTATTATTTACTATTAATTTTTTATTAAATAATACTTATTATAAATTATTTTGAATATTTAATTATTATTATTATTTAATATTGATTTTTAACATTAATTTATTATTATTTAATTATTTTTTAGTAAATTATTATTTAATATAAAAAAATTATTAATGATTGTTGCTTACTATTATTTAACAATGACTATTATTTGCAAATTAATAATTAATAATTAAATATTTATTATTGATTATTATTAATAATTAATTAATTAATTATTATTAATTAATTAATTAATTATTAATATTTACTAATTAATTATTAATTACTATTTATTAATAACAATTATTTCATATTTCAAATTAATTATTATTATTTAATAGTAATTATTAATTATTGTATATTAATATTTAATTATTATTTTTTAAGTATTATTTATTTAATTCACTTATTGTAAAAAAAATTATTAATTATTAATTATTGTTATGTAATTTTAGTTATTAATTATCATTATTATTTAACATTAATTTTTAAATTTTAATTATTATTATTATTTAATTAATTCTTAAATATTAATTCTTATTTATTAATTCTTATTTATTGTTAATTATTATATTAATTATTGAATACAAATTATTAATATTAGTTATTAATATTTTGTATTTCAAATTAATTATTGGATAGTTATTATCCTCACACGACTTCTAAAATAATCGAAGATAATGATGATCAATTAAGAGTTGTTAAAAATTAGCGTTTATTACAACTGGTAAAATAAAAAGGTTGTAATATGTATCTATTACAACTAGCAAAAAAAAGTTGTGAAATAGGCATCTATTACAATAGGCAAAATAAAATCGTTGTAATAAGCTTTTATTACAATTGGCAAATTGGGAAGATGTATTAATGAAAATTGACATCTATTGCAACAGACAAAAAACAGTTGTAATAGGCATCTACTGCAAAGGCAAATCAAAAACATTGTAATAGATATCTATTACAACGAGCAAAGAAAAAGAGTTGTTGAAAAGTGGCATCTATTACAACAAATATTTTCTGAATGTTGTAAAAATGTCGTTGTAATAGGGATTTTTGTTGTAGTGGAAGAAAAATACAAGTATTATTGACATCTAAATTGAAAGCAAAGGTGTGGGGCGGAACCCACACAAAGCTGGTCGAAAAAACAAATGGCAAAACAGGTTCTAAAGCTATACAACTAAAAACATGAAGGGGACAGATGATCACTTCTTGGACTTCTTTTTTTTTTACTTCTCCTCCGTAGAGACGGTGCACTGACCCTTCGGACTTCTTCTTATTCTTCCTCCAGCTCCTTTTCCTTTCAAAGGCGAGCTATACGATGAAATGACAAACATGCTTTGAGTGCTTTCGGTCATACGTAGCATTACTGAAGCGAAATGGTCTCGTAGGGTAAAGCAATGGATAGAGGAGGATGGACGAAGTCGGTCGGCTCTAGCTAATCTCTATAGCAGACTTGAGCTATAGTTCAAGAAGTTCGCTCACTAAGAGCCCTAGAGCAAGATCAGTAGACCCAGTGATCTGAGCATCATCGTCGGCTTGTGCACCTTAGGTGTCACCAAGGCCCTCTTCTTGCAAAGCGTGAATCATTTGCGTGCTAGGGCTTGGAGTGTCGCCAATTGGAATGCTCAGAGTCGTCCTAGAAATAAACACGACCATTGAATCGACTGCCATCGCTTATTGTCATGGTTTGAAGCCCTCCTTTGGGAGACTTGAAATCACAGGTTGACTTAAAATTTGAGAAAGATGAAAGGAGATAATAGCAACATTGACCAGTGTCATGTGCGCCTTCTCAAATATGGGTTTGGTCGAAGATGTACCTCCGCCGGATTGAGAATCGGTATGGGGCGGGCGTACCATCTAAATTCCCTTCTTGAATGGGAGACAACATGCATGTTTTCTTCATTTGCGGCGCACCCGATTGTAAGGAGGAATAAGCGGAGCAACAAATGCAGCTGGAGGTCCAAAAGTGAGACCTGAAGTAAGCTCCTGAGGAGTAATGCCAGAGCCTTCAGCTTAACCTTTCTGAACTGTAGTAGTCAGCTCCGGGTGTAAGATAAGCTCACCTGCTCTTAGCGCCTCAGTTTCTACTAAACTTAGAATCTCGCCCTCCAGCTCTATTATATTTACTTCACCTCCTTCTGAATGTTGTTTCTCCTCCTGCACAATCTGCTCCAAGGCCAGCGCTAGTGCTTGGGGGTAACCTTTACCAAGCCACACCAATTCTCGAAACTTGAATACGTTGGCTTGTAATTAGCGATGAGTGGCTTGAACTTATCCTTAACCAGCCTCTCCGTGATTTCCACCAACTCATCCACTTTCTTGGCTTTGTCCATTGCATCATTGTTCTATTTACAAGTTTCAAGCATTTCTTCATAGTAGTTTTGGGCTGTTTGAAGGGCTCAGTGTTCTCTTTCTTTTCTTTTTCAAGCTATGCTTTCAACTCCTTCACCTCTTTAGCCAGCTCAAAATTGCTGTTATGAAAAGATTAAACTTGGTTAAGGTGGTCTTTTCTTTCCTGTTCGATCGATGCATTTAAGTCCTTAATTTTCTGGTCGGCTTCCACATTTGCCTTCTTCGGCTCGGCTACCTCTGCTCAAGATAAGCAATAGTCTCATCATTCTGGTTTATCACAATTTGCAGCCCCGTAATCTCAGTTTCCACGCCCTCGGCATATTCAGAAATCTACTTGTCCAACCACCTCTAAGTGAAGTACTAATCGTACTTGTCATCAACGTACGCTATAGTCTGACCCTTGGCATCATAAGGAATGTCTTTCAAATTGGGGATAAACTTGCAACCTTTAAAGTAAATTTTTGGGAAGCAAAGCTACAACTCAACTATTTGAGAATTTGAAGCGATCGGGTGCTCTATTTCGATAATAGGCTGTTCAGTAGGCTGCTCGAAAGGCATTTTATTAGCTCTATGTTGAGAAGAGTCAGAAGCAGTGAATTTCCAAGGACAGTCAAAATGCTGGGAAGTGTGAGACAACACTATTTGTTTAGTTTAGTGGCAACCATGAGAAGGGTCATCATGAGGAATGTCGTCGTGACGGCTAGACTGCCTTTTCGAACCCCTGGATGGGGGCGACCTAGATCCGTATTGACACCTAGATAACGAATCGTATGACCTATAGTCCATCTCCTCCCTTTCGATCATGATTTGAAAGTAGGATTATAGGGTTGAATAATTGGTTTGCATCTTGGTTGATATGCCGTCTAATCTTCAAGATCCTCGTACAGTCTGTGTCATTCCATCAAACTTGCAAATGAAATAAAGAAAAATCATTCTTAATAAAACAAGAATACAACGTAAGCTGACCAAAGTGCAGTGCATTTGAGTGTGCATGCAAGTGTCCTAGTCCCCTCTAATGGACGTGGGTTTGAATTTCACCGATAAGGGTAACCTCCTATACTTTAGTTGAAAGCACATCTTCCTGGAAGCGAATGGCGAATCCAACATCCTCGATGCTCATATTGGCAAGGCCAAAAGAGTCAATCGCATAAAGGATTGGCCGAAAGCTTAGGTGAGGATCTTTCGAAGTCTGTACGGGAGTTTCAAATACAACTGTGGCTGGCAGAGGCAGAGTCGAAATCTACATTTTGGCAATTTTAATCTTAAGAATTCTTCTTTGAAAAGGTTGCTGGTCTTCGCGTCTTCATCAATAGAAGGATCATGACCCGCATCGGTACCAGCTTGGCCTTTTCTTCCTTTGTTAACTCCTCCTTCACCTTCTTTGGTATGCTCCTATATGTCGCCAGTCTCAACTACTGGACTTTGAACTGAGGGCACCGGTGAGTGGTCTCCATTATCTCCGGTAAAGAATCATCCTCGTCATTCTCATTGGTTCTGGAGCAAGACTAACACTGCGATCTGGGTCCAACCAATTATATGCTTGTAGATTCTTATTACTAAGCCGCGTCTTAACCTCTCTCCTCGCATGGAATTTCATGAAGTTGTCGGAGAGTTTCCAGAGTGATGTTGCTAGACCTGCACGGTACATCTACAAAGAATAAAAAAGACGTTCAACAATAAGTAGAATTATGAACCTAAACTTGTACGAAAAGGTCAAGAATAGAACTCATGGGGGGACAACCATCACTGTGCAAACCCAAGAGGACAGCGAACAAAGAAGAACTCATCTTTGAAATAGCTCAATTTATTTCAAGTGTCGACCGTGATTCAACAACCCCTGGATGGCTCTAAGAAAATAAAGGAAGGATTTTCCTTATGGCGCCTGAAGCGGAACAAATATCGAATCTCTTAATTATCGTGAACCCTATTGAAATAGTGATCGAAGATTATAAATAAGCTATGAATAGATGTTCGGATGGAGTTGAGCTGGAGCCAGCCTCATAAAATGTAGAACTTGTTGAATGAACTGATTAAATGATGGGACGCATCCTCCAAACACATATATTTATTGCATGCTGTGTACCTATCTGGGGGATGATGTGCCCTTCAGTCTGGTGTAGAAACTAACACCTCCGAAAACAGGATACCGTATTTCTCGCATATCCTTTTGAGTGATCCTTCTTAATTTTTGATGATATAGTATCTACTGGATCATCTAATATGACAGCATTGTCAAGTGTGTTGGGAGCATCCTCTATAGTTCGGCCTTCCACAGGTTCTACTGGATCTTCCTGAACGGGTTGACCTACTTGTGGATTATTAGGTTGAGGAATATGTTGCATTGGAGTTTTCCGTGTAGATGGAACCGTAGTCGAGCTCGAATCGATATCTTACCTAGTATATCTGGAAACCGATGGACCTACTGCTTGAGCGGAGAGATACTCGAAATGTCTATGATCCATAGCTATAAAAAGTCAACAAACAATTGATATTAGGTTGATTAAAAGTTATGCCCCGTGCTAAAGTAAAAATCTAGTGCAGTGTCGTGTAATTTCGATTTTAGATATCGTGCGATAGTTCATTTTAAAGTCCAAAGGCTATCCCGAGGAGACTGTTATTGATGACTGTCTCAATGGGCTTTACATCACCGGTCATGCATGGGAAATATTTTGAAATTTAGGAGATAGCATTGAGAAAAACACTTGTTGTTCATACTTGCAAAGTTCTTGAATAAGTCAAAACCAAAAATCCACCAAGGGTTGGATCGGTACCGATCCTTCCCCTTGGTTGGTTTTCGATCAAACTTTGAGCCAGCTCCCAATCCATAGCACCGACACCAACATGAAACACCTCCAACCTCTCCATCACCATCATCGCCTACCTAGGAATGTCAGAGAACAAGCATACAACTAATTTGAGTGTTCAAATCATGTTAGAAAGACGGATCAGGCTTGGGGTAAGGACTCAAGTTCAAGTGATACGAGGTAGGTGGCGGTCGAAGTCTGTAGGTGGCATGGTAGTTTAAGGGGCAACGGTGGCTATGCTAGTGTCGAGTGGCAGCGTTTCAACTTTGGTAGCAAAGTTCTTTAATGGCAGAAGGAAAAGGCTTCAACTCGAATAGCAAAGATAAAGTGAAGGACAAATAGGTAAAAGTTTTGTGTATATACCTTTCGACAAGAAGAATAGACAACATAATCGCCTTCTTCTAAGGGTTTGATCGGCACCGATCCATGCCCATGGATCGGTACCAATCAATCCATACATATAAAAATGGAAAGAAAAGAATGATGACTTGTATGCATATATGCATATGCTTAGAATAATCCATTAGAATGTACATGTTTTTTCATGCGCAAGAGCATGTTTGACATTCCAGAACAGGAACCGAAGGAAAATAGATTCAAACCTAGAAAATCCAAAAAGGAACTAGTTAAAAATTACCAAGCTTGGAAGACAGATCATGAGAGCACACTCCAGTTTTATAGTGCTAGATGCTAGTAAAGCATCATAACAAATAGCTAGAGACACAACACTTTATCGAGAAGATCCGAAGGAAGGGTAAAAACTATACGAAGCATGGATTGGAGTCCAATATGGCAATCCCGACTTATCTCGATTCAAAGTACGTCATGTTCAAAACAAGATGCACTTTGGAGGGCAAATGTTATCCAGCCTTTTGACCAGATAGTATTTGAATGTACAAGACAATATGAAATTGAAAGTTATCGAAGCAAGAGGCCGGGAGAGATGGCCATAAAGTCTATAAACCGAGTACAACCAAGACTATAGGATGGAAATATCCTACAAAGTCTCAATGCCAAATCCATCCAGGTGATGGATCGATACCGATCCATCCCTCGCTACCGACCCATAAAATCACGCACAAAAGGACCCATCTTCCTCCTATACCTAAGTATTGATGGTAGCAACTCATTCCAAACTCCATTGACCATTTGTATGTCATTTTCCATCAAACGCCTCAAGCATCTAAAATCAATAACTTCATTCTTCCACCGATCCATCTTATTGGCCTAGAAACAAGCTCATAACCATGCAAACAAGATAAGAATCATGAAACAAAAAATAAATCGCCATATCACGAAGTATCAAAATCGATCCATAAGTCAATTTTATGGATTGGTACTGATTCATGCCTATGGATCAGTGGTTGCTGACATGGCCAAGTTTTTCCAAAATTAATTGTTGCTAGATAGTAAAGATCATAGATGAAGATGTGGTAGAGCATTTCCCATTAACCTACAACTATAAAAGGAGGATAGGGGCTCATTTTCAGGGATTTGTTGCTTCCTTCCATTTTTTACATATTTCTTTGTAATTACCTGTGGAGTGGTACCAAACCATAAGATCTGTACTTGTAAAACAACAAGATAATCAATACAAATCTCAAGTGGACATAGGAAATGATTAACCAAACCACTATAAACGTTTTGTGTCATAATTTTACTCATTTATATTTCTTCGTTTCATTCTCTACTCCAATTTCTTGGGTATTTGTGCCACTTTTAGTACTAACAGCAATCGAATGAGTCATTTCATAATTATCTAATAACTTCTAGCACGTAACTGCTTGGGTCCCCCAACAGCGTGACTAATACACTGCCTGATCTTTGGAGAGCGTTACGTACTCTTGTCTCAAGGATGTATTAATATCAAGTCTCGATACATCGTAACTAGGAATATTTAAAATGCTACATTTATTTTATTATGATAAATCACCCATGATTACAACACCTAGCAACTACTATCACAAAACATATCAATTATGGATTTTCTATTATATATGCTTTTAATTAAATTAATTAATTAATATAACATATTATATCAATTATGTAATAGAAAGAAAACACATATTTTTTAAACTAGATCGATTATCAAGTTAGATATATGTAACAATTATATAATTTCTCCGAGGGCAGACCTCTAACTCTATCATTATGGAGATTGAAGATATTGCTAGAGAAGTGAAAATAGAGGTAGTTGCATCAGCGATGAGTCTAGAGGAAGGATAGGTGTCCATATTTATACTGGAAACAGGACTCGGGTGACTAGTGTTTTGAGTTATAACCATTCATTTAATTTTATATTCATGTGTACTTAGTAAATCTAGCACAGGCATAGCCGATGTAAAATGCCTAATGAAAGTCGATATGTGGTAAGTCTTAGAACTCTATACATCGATCGGGGGTACGTAATTTCCTATACATGTATGATGTGTCTTATGCTTAGTAGAGTGAATGCTGCTCGTGCTTGCAAATGAATTCCTAATGCATGGTGGAATCATGGGTTGAATGGAAATTGTTAACGTAGTGATAACGTTAACAATACCAGATTAATCTACGTTGATAAGAACTCTAGTTTTCAATCGACCTTTCCTCGAAGCGCTAATGCATTTTCTAGAAATCGAAGACTTTAGAATCACTAAAGGTGGATATCAATAAAATGTATGCTCCCTGACATCTCAGCGATTCAATCAATATAATCAGAAACTCCTAGAATGAAGATTGACTTAAGAAGTCAGTGGTGACCTAGATAAAGTCAGGGGAGATGCTTGACTATAGAGAAGAGGCGCCTTACATTGTTTGAATTATCATGGGCGATGACCGGATTGAAGGAGCTTGCTTGAATTGGATCAATAGAAGCCCCACGTGTAACACCCCATAATTATACCCATACTACCAACGAGTATTACTAGGGCAAGTTTGATATTACGAAGAATGAAGCGATATTAGATTGTCACACGTGAATACTCCCTTAGACTAACATTGGTACATATTTCAAATATCATAAACAACTCACCTATATGTACACAGTATCAACACAAAACAATAAACATCTAGTTTCCAGGATAGAGCAATATGCAATATAAAACAAATAATATAGAGAATAAAGATTCATTAATGCAGTGATAACATATAATAAAAATGTACATGAGTTTGAGTGGGATATAAAATAGGTCAAACTCCTACTGTCTCAAAAATATGCAATGTATAAATCCAATGCATACGCTCTTAGTGCTACTCCTACCTTCTTAGTTACCTCGACCATCGTGTCCCAATATCCATTGGGTGCAAGTATACGCTATGCAATGGTCATGATCCTATACATGCCCCTAATGGTAACATACTGCTAGTCTATATGACACTGGGGTAGTGACTCTCAGCCTTAGCTCCTAGCCATACACATCAAAAAGGTGTATCAAGGATTCGAGGAGCGACCCCAAAATTTGGCCGCTAGATTGGATACTAGACAATTTGGTTTACTCCATGCAATATAATTGGAGTATACACACAATACATGGACACGCTTATAGCTTTCAGCCTGCTCACTCTTAGTTCGCATCACCATAAATATAATACCCCATATACTCGACCCTATTAGAGTGACATCTACTTACAGAAAGTAACCGAACAAATATTAGCCTAGGCATCCCGTACCACCTTGTGTTACTCACTCGTTTACTCAATGCTCATAAATTACACTCACATATTATTCTATACCATGAGTCAAAAGAGTAATCAAAATAATATTACCGAATGTCCCGTGAAAAATTGCATTACTAATCCGTTCACTCAAATTTCTCACAATCTAGAATTTGAAAAAATATTATTCTATATAACAAGTTCAAAGAATAACCGGAGAAATAATGCCTCAAGTTCCATATCAGTAGATACTATACTCCTTTATTCTAATTCCTCGATACATAAAATTATAAATCATTTAAAACCCACAGTATTACTATTTATTAATTCAGAAAGGGTTTTATCATAAAACCCAAAATCATCAATACAATTTCAAATATCAATATTCAACTGGAAGAAAATTAAACTACAAAATTCTCATTTTTTCCCTCATCATCCAATTATAGTTTCTAAAATAAATATTTGCCATCCTCTTATTTAATTACAAGAAAATCTACATTAGCTATATCCCTTAAAGTCCTTCGAAAAAAATTCATATGTTTCAAAGTTCTTCTCTAATAATGAAAATAATATAATATCAAATAAGTTTTATAATTCATGATAATGAATTACATTTAAACAACAGATTTATATAATTCTACTTTTTCAATAATATTTTCCAATTTGAAATAATTCCCAAATCCTTGAAATAAAATTCTAACACTAAAATGATATTTTACTTTAAGCATTTCCCTAAGAAATAAATAAAATTCTACTCTATGAAAACCCTTTAAATATTTTTATAATCAATGATAAATAAATAAAATATAAATATTTTAAAATTCACATATTTAATAACATCTAAGAATCCATCGTTTTCAAAATAATTTCTATTTAAAAAATCCTTAAAATTATTTCACTTTTGCATTTTTCCAAAACCATTCCGCTTTCAAATTTTCCATTAATTACAATATCTTAAATATTAAATAAGAAAATCATTCCAATTCACTATTGATTTCCAAAATAAATTATTTATTTAGAATCTTCATCTTTTAATTCATTTACCCCTTTCATGAACAATTTCAAATATCATGTTGGACTAATATCATCATCAAAGTCAACCATTATACACACAACATAATTCAACTTAGATATACATCACTCTTTCATTCAATATCACCCAATAATAATCAATTTCATCCAATTAATCCATATTAACCAAGCATTCATTGTCAATCAATCAAAAAAATAGGAATGAGCATCTAGATGACAATCATGAGTTAAGATAATAACTCACTGAATAAATGCTTGAAGTTCACCAATCAAAGCTCTATACCTTTAACCCTGTTGTTGATAACCATCACGCTTAACCAACATTCGACTTCACATGCACACCAATAGCCAACGCTTCAACGTCGCACACTAACAATTCTACATTGCTAGGCTTCGCACACTTCCTCCTCCCAGCCTAAAACATGCACGATCAATCTACATACCCAGACTCACATGCACGGTCTCTGCCGAGAGCACCTCCGTTAGGTCGCACACAAAACGACGCTTATCACAGCCCCGCCACCATGCATGCTACCTCAGCTCCATCGCCCTAACCGTCGCTGTGCCTGAACCTCCCAATGTTGAAGTGCTCACCATCCTTTTCTGCTTCGCATGACTGGGCTTTACGTCATCTAGTCGTATGTCAGGTCATTGCACCTCCTGCTCATGTCGTCTAATTGTTCGTGTGATAGGTAACCATAGTTTCTTTTGTTATTTTCGTGCGGCTTTTTATTCCTGAAAGGGGTTTGGGTTGAGGAGAAAAGGGATAAACTTGTTTGACATTGTTTTGTTTTTGAGCTATACACTTAGAAAGAGGGATCTAGAATATCAAAGGATAAAGGAGATTGTGAGAGAATGTACTAGAATACCCTCTATTTACAATTAAACCCTTTTCAATTTGTTTAATCTTAAACATCGTATATTCTTTACCTTTTAATTAGTTATATCATATACCTATAAATTCATTTTCACTTTAAATTGAACTATTAAATGTTGTACAAAGTTTATATTTGATAATTTCTATAAAATAATTAAATTCACATATTATTTTTCTCCATTGATTTGTTTATTTTATTGATGTCAAATGAAATTTCTTTTCATCTACTTCAACTATATGAAAATTATTTACACCTTTAAAATATTTTACATTTGATCAAAATATTTTATTCAATTTCAATACGTTATTCGTAAAGAATTTATTAGCTCAATTCAATTTATTAAAACATAATATTTTGTTGACCAAACTTTAATTAAGTAAAAAATTATTTTCAAAATAATAGTTATCAAAAATTGAATAAAAATATTTTTATTTAATTAAATTTATGCATTATTCGATGTAGAAAGCACGATTGTTATAGACTTCTCACCTTATATAAATAACTTTCACACAATTTCTTATGGGGAGACATCATACACAATTCATAGCTTGAAATTTCTTCGTATCCTACAATCTTTCATTAAATTTAAACTTACACAATCCTCTGTGTGTCCCTCCCTTCTCTTCAACTTATCTTATCGCACGCTACAATTTATATAGACTCATTCAACTACTTTTTATTTTCACATACGATAAATTTTATAAAAAAATTCCAAGGTCGGAATTTCTGAAATTTTTTGGCAGAGTCTCCTTTATACGGAAAGTGTTCCATAAAATCACAATACAAATATATCACAATATACACATACAAATTTCAATAACGGGTAACTCAAAACACGAAAACCAATATACTAATATACATACATACACATACACAGATACACACACAGATACACATATCAATAAACACGTAAAACTTGCCCTAGCGTTTTTGGAAGACTATTTTAAGTTTACAGCGAGCAAAGTGAGCCATGCATCGCAAAATCAATCCCTCTCAATTTCACGTACCTATTCTTAACTCAAATAACACACATGAGATCATAGATAAAAATATATGGCAACACTACATTGATATTTCAAACGAACAATGTTGCATTTTCACTTTAGATCGCTTTCGCTTAACTTTGATAAAAACATAAAACTATGCTATTCTTTCGAAGGTGAATTTGTAGCATTATTCACTAGCTTTCCACAATAATTAGTGGATCACAAAAATGTGGATTACAACTTAAGTTATGGTGTTTTTTCCAAAGGTAGCAAATTATGAAATGGTAAAACAAGTGCAGGTACACTCTTCAAATGTGCACTTTTAGCTTAAAAAAAGGTCAAAGTTTTGTAAAACACTTAAAACAATAGTTTTTTTTTACGTTCTTAGCTTTTCAAAATAGACAAGAATGTCAAAATTGGTTAAACTGTTAGAAAATTATAATCTAATGAAAGCAGTGCTATTTTGAACGGTTTCACATTTGGGACAACGAGATACTTCATTTTTAATTAATGTTTTAACCATATTTAATCTCAAAATTTTGCGTTACATTTCAAACAAAAATGATTCTCCAATGGCATGGCTTTCTACGAACTTAAAATCTTTGAAAATGGATTAACGACTGAAGATTTATAATCAAAATAAATCATAGTTTTAACATAAGTTTTTCTATGTTTTGTCAAAAACTTTCATTTATTTAAGGCAATACTCATGGTCAATTGTAAAATTTGATTTTTTTTTTCTTTCACCAAATTTCATTCTATAAAATATTTCTTTTTCCATCCAAAATAAAAATTATAAGAATCCAACGACTAATCAACTTTCAATTTTCATTTAAAATGTTTCCAGTTTGAAGTCGAGAGTTAAGCAAATTCCGTCTACTAATAATAGATGATGTACATGAAGCAAAATGAGTTTTTCTTTTTTTAAAATAAAATGTTTCATTTTTCCAAATTGTATTTTAAATTAACTATATCTTTATACCAAAATAAACATTTTCTAAAAATTCATTTCTCATGAATCACATTTATAAATTATTTTGATGAAAATATTTACTAACTCTTGTCAATAATACACACTCTCCTTGAAAATTATTTTTAATCCTAAAGCATCAAATTCATGAAATTTTGTTTTATTAGGATATTTCTTATTTACAAAATCAAAGCATTTAAAATCAATAATTTATTCCAAATGTAAATGAATTATAATTTTATTCCACTTTTTCTTCAATTAAAAAACACATATATATAAGTTTATTTCATAATACAGACTACTACATTCATATTTTAACATCCATAGAAGCCACACCAATCATATAATCATCCAAAAATTACACACGTAATTTATTTCTAACATACACCATACGGACATATTTCAAATTTACAAATACTTTAAAATATAATTTATCGACATTGCCTTGACATTGATTTTAGTGACTTACTTTGTCAATTGGTCGAAGTGTTGACCATGTGGTCAATATTGCCTCACTATCGATTTCAGCAACCACTACTGCTTAATGGCTGCAATCATCATATAAAAATATAAAAATATGTAAATGTTATAAAATAAAGAAGGCAGAAGCCATTAGAGAGAACAATTTTATTCATTCAGAGATTAGTAATAATTTTCATTGCATTAGCGCCTTTATATAAAGGCCTAGAAGCTTGGGATAGAACTAATCCCACGACGTGGGACTAAATACAAAATAGTATATAGCATATTCACAATTTATATTACAACATTCCCCCTTGAATATCCGTCTTCAAAATCTTAAATCCTCTGATAACTTGAAATTGTCTCTTTTGTAATGTGTATGATGATTGCTCCCCCATATTGTTATCTTGCTTGCACTTATTCGTTCAGTCGATCTAGATATTGTCCGTTGCCTCATTAAAAAAACCTCTATTAGGAAAACCTAATAGAAAAACCTTGAACGAGGAAAAGAGTGCAACTTGATATCAATATCATACAATGATATTACTTCTAAGAGTTTGATACTTCAGGATCAATATAATACCTCATTAAAACCCTTACTAAGAAAAACCCAATGGGAAAAATCTTAGTGAAGGAAAAAAGAGAGCACAATGACATATCTTATTTTCTCATTTCTTCAAATGAAGTTTGATACTTCTGGATCAAACTAATGCCTCATTAAAACCTTACTAAGAAAAACCCCATGGGAAAAATCTTAGTGAAGGAAAAAGAGTACAATATAGTATGAGATATTTCAATAATTTACAGAATCAAATAGAGTTTGATACTTCTGGATCAATATAATACTTCATTAAAAACCTTACAAAGGAAAACCCGATGGGAAAAACCTTAATCAAGGATAAAAATAAAATTTAACTTAAATAACATATTTGAGATGTTATTTCTTGAAAATACGTTTGATTCTTCTAGATCAAGACATTGCCTCGTTAAAACCTTAGTAAGAAAAACCCAGTGGAAAAAAATCTTAAATAAGGGAAAAGAGTACATTGTAACTTATTTTCAAATGTTACTGGAGAGTTGATACTTCTGGATCAAGATAATGCCTCATTAAAACCTTACTAATAAAAACCCAGTGGGAAAAATATTAGTTAAGGAAAAAGAGTGCATTACAAAATACTTTTGGATGCTCCCCCTGATTTAAAGTTTCCTCTGAATTCGTATTCATCTTTCGATAACTTAAATTGGTTATAGATACTTCTGGACCCATAAATATGTATCTCGTTAATAATACAATTTATTAATAGTTTCTTTCGATACAATCAAAATTTTCAATCCAAATATGATTTGCATTTTATGCATTTTGTTTGCTACCTTTATGAAAACACATCATGTGTTTTCATTTTTATGCTTCAAATCAGTTTTGCATATTGCAACTATATCTTTGATGAATATTAAAAGTTCTATTACAACAATACTTAAAAGTAGGAAGTAATCTACTCACCTTAAAGTGCATCAAGATTTTCGTTACAATAATACTTAGAAGAAGGTTGTAGTCTACATTCCATGTTCTTTGCATTCTTTATAATCATCATAGTTATTTATATTCTTCAGGAATAATTTTTTTGCATATCGCAACTAACATTTCAATGTATATTAAAGTTTCATTGCAAAGATATTTAAAAATAGGAAGTAATCTGATCATCATGAATTATATCAAGATTTTCATTACAACAATACTCAAAATAGGTTGTAATCTATGCTTCTTGTTCTTTGCGTTCTTTAGAACCACAAAAGTTATTTATATTCTTCAGGAATTTGTATACTTTCATCATTTAATATGATTCAAACCGTATTTATACCTTCGGGGTATATTAAGCATTTCAAGTACTTTCGCTACTTTGCGGAATACATGTCCATATTTCTCTATTAGTAAAGGATTCATGATGGCCATTCATGTTTCCCTAATTCAAGATATTTAATCTTTTTTTTATAAACATAAGCGCTTTATTACTTATAAATTTATCATCGATGATTATTTCTTTGTCAGTTCTAGACATGATTTATTGAGATCTCTTTAATTGTCATGTTTTAGGTACCTAAACCACTTCTAGGGTAATTTGACAATCATGTCATTAGTCACTTCAAGAGCACCCTTTAGTGTTTCTTCAAGAATACCCATCTCTTTTATTTGACATCTTTATTACTTACTTCAAAATTATTTCAAACTGAATTTTGTACCATATTTTAGATGTGGTTTACATATTTTGATCCTTCAGGGATTCAAATCTATATTGGAGAAAGTCTACCAGGGATATTATTGATAATTTATTCAAGTTACTCAATATTTTGCATCATTGTATATTTTAACAAATACTTAACACCGAAGATCAAAATGAACTTGTATCGCTTTATCCTCCCCCTCAATATTGACAAACATTGTCACATTAAATAATAATCATCTTTGAATTTTCATTTTGATCCATTATCATAATCCTACTAGCAAATACACCATACATATTAATGATAAGAGGATAATTCTTTTATCAATTGATAAGATGCATTCAAGTGATATTTGTGAGCTTCTGGCTCATGTTTAAACATGAGATTCAATTATGCCCAATTTTCATGAAATATAATACAGTTGAAATTATACTAAATTTTCTAAAATAAGCTTTTGGCTTTCAATTTTAGAAATAACACAAAGATATTCTTTGACATTTTCGTTATAGTTTCAATATGGTAGCTATTCATTTATATATCCTCAAAACTCAACAAATTTCTTTTAAGTTTGCTTGAGTATAATGTATTTTGAATTAAGATATATGTACCATTTGGTAATACTATATGGGCTCTTCCGGACCCTTCAATTATATTAGCAAATTTTCTATGGTTGAAATTTTTAGCTAAATATTTTCGGATAGTATGGAGAAAAAATTTCTATTTTTCAAAATAATGTGAGTAGTTGCATAATCTAGTAGGCATATATTATCACTTAAATATTGATGGTCCATATCTTAAGAACTAAAGGACAATATAGTTAGTCAACTACTAAATTTATAAGCTTAAATAAATGCTAGTACTTTCCAAAAATTTAAAATAGACTACTGATTAAAGCCAACATTATCGGTACATTATTTCAATTAATTATGAAAGGAAAAACATACAAGCACCAACTTCTAATTGATTTATTGAACTGAAATAAAATAAAATCCACATAGTAGACTTCAGGCTGCTACTATTGATCAATTCGACCATATCATTTATTATTGCACTTAGATTTTCATCATTAATGAAGTTTCCGTCATCAACTTCGAAGATATGATTTAACTTCAGGTTAGTATTACTAGACAATCCTTTCACATAATTTTAGTTTAGAAGTAATTCTAAATAGAGAGGAATTGTATTTCCTAACAGATTTAAAGACTTGAAACTTCAAGTTCAACCACTCGTGTCTAGTGTTTAGAAGTGTGACCATATTTTGATGGTCATAACGCTCCTTCAGGGAGTTCCATAGGTAAAGATGATCTTTTTCAGTTAAATGTTTTATTTTAAGTTTGTCATGAATATGACACCTTAAAAATATAAGAGCCATTGTTTTATCCTATTGAATCATCATTTTTATGGCATTTTCTAAGAAAACGGGATTGTAATCGGATGTCAACATCCAATAACTATGACAAAAAGTTATATTCTAATAAGTCCAAAGCTTTAAATTTAAGCTTGGACATGTTTATCATATTACCAACTATAAGTGGAAATAAAAATAGTAAATGATATGGAAAATAGTAAAAGACAACCAAATATAATCTATAAAAGCGACTATAATTTCTTATTTACATCCTTTTGATAATTCTAGATCCAATCTCATTTATTCATTCATTAATTTCCTTGAAAATGCAAAATTACCCTTGAAAATATGGAAAGACCTTTATATGGGTTGATTGGTGGAGAAATGATGAATTATAATCAAAAAATTATGCTGACTTTATCATGTTTATTTTTATAATATAGGCAGATTTAAGAATATGAATAGGTAGTATTAAATACCATTTATTAATCCATAACAACTGCAATAGCGAGAAACAGAAATATATACCACGTATATATGTTATGATCCTTGTCTACAATAAGAGAGATAAAAGAAGAATAAATGTATGAAGCATTCAAACACATCTTTATTGGACCATTCTCATTAATCAAGAATTTTTATTTATTGATTTTATAATTGCTACTGATTAGTATATGAATTAATATATGCGAAAATTTGTACATCACATAGTGTATGAATAATATCATAAAAAACAAAATAGTTTGACTTGGCAACTAAAAAGTATGTTGTATGAGTTACAGCTATTGATAACAATTAATAAGTATATTTTTGTGACATGACAATAATAGGTAAAAGATTAAGCATATAAAATAGTAAACATTGGAATACCTTTTTGCTGAAAGAGGAAAGATGAATGAGTTTTATATATAATATAACATAATTAATGTGTGTATAAATATTAACATTCATTTTATGAAGAATCCAAAATACTTACTTGATAAGCCAAAGGAAAGAAACTTGATCTGTTACATATTTTGCCTTTTGAAAGGCATGATTGGATGAATGGAAGAAGGAAAAAAATTAGGAAATAAACTTCCTATTAGAATACCTTGTTTTCCATTCAAAAGAAAGAAAGTAGGAGAGTAGATATATTTTATTTATTTGGTTTAGTAAAAGCACCAAATATATCAACAAATCTCTTCTAGAGACATTTTATCATCACTAAATATACAAATCCCTTCTGGAGATTTTTTATTATTATCACCACTTCTGGAGTGAACTAATTTTTATAAATTTATTTGGTTTAGTAGTTAATACTATTGGCAAATATTTTTAGAACTTCAGGTTCCAATTTTACTTTAAAGTAAAATCTTTGTTTAGTACTTTAGATCATAAATGGTACAACTTGATTTTCATTATCAAACTTCAGCTTTGATTGCAAACATGGTTAAAATTTATCATAATCTAAATTAGCTTTTCTAATAATTCAACGCTTCACATCTCAAATTTATAAAGTTTTGATACATAATACCCTTTTTTTAGGAATACAAACTTATATGCATAAATTTTATTTGAGAAATTTAGGTCTCCAATATTAGATAAACATTACGAAACAAGAAGACTCTTCATAATTATATTCGAACATAAGAATCATAATACTATTTCTCTTCGAGGAAATAGTATTTACCACATTTGTAATGTTATTCCAACATATTGTTTTTATGTTATGTCTTTTGGACATATCAACATACTATTTCTTCTGGAGTTGCTCGCTTATTTTCTTCAAGGCTTTATTTTAGCTTATGAAAGCTTTAATCTTTCACCTTCGCATAAATGAACTTCAGTTTCTTGTTCTTTCATATAAACTTAATACGATCTTCTAGATACGTATTATCCTTATATTTGTTTCTCTAAGAAACAATAAAATATTTCTTCTGGAAATATAAATCATGTAGCAAAATCATTTCTATAGTTCTTATTCAAACTGAAATCCAAACAAAAAAATTTCAAATTGAAAACCCCCCTTTTTATTTTTACCAAACAACGAAATGAGATCTAAAAGTTTAGATCTACGGTAAAATGAGATCTAAAATGATACTATTAATAGAGCAAGATCTATAAGATATATATGTGTGTGTGTGTGTGTGTTTGTATGTATGTATGTATATATATAATAAAATCTGGAAAATTAGATATATGATGGATAAGATCTAAAAAGAATACTAACAGAATAAGGTCTGAAATTACATTTTAGTATATGAAACAATTTTAGTTTCAGATCAAATTCAAAATAATTACAAAAAATGGATATACATTTACAAAAATTAATAAGAGTTCTGATGATTAAAATCTATGGATCTAAAAAATATATCATTTGAACATGATATTAAGATCTACAAGAGATCTGAAAAATTAGAAAAAAATATAAGATCTGCAACAAAACGAGATCTAAAATACAGGAACAAAAAATAAGATGTACAAATAGAATCAAATCTAAATAATTAGATCAACGATACAATGAGATCTAAAAGAAATAAAATTAATAGAATGTGATCCGCTTTGAAGATTTATAACCAGATCTAAAATTTTCCTTTTATATAAAGATCATGCTGATAACGTGTTATAAATAAAGAAAGCATAATCTATTAGAAAGAATAATTTTATTCATTCATAGATTAGTAATACATTTTCATTACGTTAGCACCTTTATTTAAAGGCCTAGGAGTTTGGGATAGAACTAATCCCACGACGTGGGACTAAATACAAAACAGTATATAGCATATTCACAATTTATAATATAACAGAAAACACTTTGTTATTTGTAGAGCAATCCATTACTCTACCATAATAGTACTTACACACACATGTAGATATATGTGTGTGTGTATTCTCTATTCAAAACATTTTGAAACTTCGAAATATATTACTTACTTCCTAAAATATTGCTCATCATTTTCAAAAACATTATTATTTTCATTCCAAAAAATTGTTTAAAAACATCATCCTTTTCAAAATCTCAAACTTCACTCAAAAATATATTTTTCTATCGAATTCAATATAGCTTAATATATTTTACTTCTTTTAAAAGTATTACATCAATTTCCAAAACTTTATGTCGATAAGTTTCGTCCTAATTTTAGGAGTCCTTATCGATAATGTTGATCAAGTGCATTGATCAGAATTCTTAGAGCACTCAACGGACAGATTAACATGATATTAATTTCACGATTTCCTTTAAATATTTACTTGTAGATATACTTTAAACAATTTCATCTTTATAAAAATAATCGCCGCTTCAAATAAAAATTCATTCCAAAACTATATATATTCCAATTAACTTGCTTCACAAAAGAATTATTTGATTACATTAAAGCATCATCTAATACCACATTTATTATACACCCATGTATTTTACCAAAAATATCTTTAATCCAACACATGCTTGTTTGTATATAGAAAATATTTATAAATAATCTTTATAAGAAAAATCAAATGATAACTCATATACACAAACTAAACAACCACTCATCAACCATTCGTGCATATAAACAAGAAAACTTTTAATTTAAATTTTTAAGTCAACATATTCAATTAAATATTATTTTATACTACTTTCTAAGTAAAGTAATTTCTATATTTTCCCTTGTGGTTACTTCTCTATCGAAGATACCGCAAGGTTCAAATCATCAAAATTCATATGGGATGCTAACCTTGAGTGATAAGTCCAACTGATCACTTCACTCAAGACCGATCCAACAAAGATTAAACAATCACAACATTCACATAGGAAAATCCAGACATCGATCATCTAATCAAAACAATCAAAAAGCTCAGTAGGAAGTAATCTATATACTTCTGCTATGCCACTCTGATCACTACCGGATCCTTTTACTCGTCTTGTCTCATCAAATTTGGAATTATGAAGTATTCGATATGAGATACGAAATAGGTTCTTTTATAGCTTTCCTAACCGAATGACTCCATTCTTACTTCAAAGCCACATATAGAGGTCTAACATTCATCATCCATGCTGACACTACTTGTCGAACAATTTACTCCAACCTCTTCAACTTTCATCAATTTCTCTGCATCTAATATAGAGACTTACACTCGGAAAAAAGGTTGAAAAATATATTATATAGTAAAAAAATACAAATACGTCAGCGGATGATTACCCTAGTAATCATTGTATACTTCTACTATCACTTAAGTATAAACAGTAATCTATCACACAACAATGGGGACATGGACACTAAGTCTCATCTAAGGTTCAGACTCGCGTCTCTTATATTCTATATTGTTCTAAACCTTCTTTAATACCAATTGTAGCACCCTACATCTATACTTATGCTACCAAAGAATATTACTAGATAATATCGTCTGATAATATGGAGAATGATGCGATATTGGGTTGTCACATGTGAATATTCCCTTGGGCTAAAACTAGTATCTATTTCAAAAATCATAAACCTCACCTATATGAACATAGTATTGGCAAAAAGTAATAAACATGTGCGTTTTGTAGGATAAAATAACACATAATATATAACAAATAATTTAGAGAACATAGAGTCATTAACGCAATGGTAGTACATGAGTCCTTATGGGATATAAAATAAGTCAAACTACCATTATCTCAAAGCTATATAATGTACAGATCTAATACATACATCTCAACATCATAAATATACATGAGGCTACAACAATATAAAATGTTACACTTGTCAACTAATAAACTAGCCTCCATTTATGCCCAACAATAACAATGTGGTCTCTTCATCCCTGAACCTATAATATCTCGGACCAACTCGAGTATTATATAAATAACACATGGTTCAGACTATATCCAGAATGTAGGTGTCAAAAGATAGTAATAACTATAAATCCTAATATGGTATGCATACAACTCAATATATATACGACACCATACAACATACCATGCACATCTCATCACTATCATTATAATCGAATAACACGTCAAGAAGTATAATTTCAAAATTGGTGAAACATCAGACACATCCAACTATCATCAATACATAAAATCATCAAGTACCATATGGGAAAACACACAACTATCCCTAAGATTTTATCTTCGATAATCGTAAAGTAGACATACACAGGTCCGGGTCTCTCTTACTCAACATGTATAAAAACATATAGCAATCACCCAAATTGAACATACACGAAATATAAACATGGCATACCCCTAATAGCCAGGATCATCTCTCATATAACCATATATAAGATTGGTATAGGGTCAAACTCTATGTTCTCAATGCCTCTTTGTATCCTCGATAGCTGTATAATCGATGTGTACAGAGTAACACAACTTCATTGACTCACGGTCTCATGAATAATCCAAAATACCGATAATTGCATAACAATCATCTGTACTTTCAACCACATAGTAATCAACTTGGCTCTTAGCTAATGAAATAATCGGACAGTCTCTTATACCTCTACTAATCCACTCAACTCTCAGCATCATGGATAATCATTTGGACTCGCAGTCCTATGTGCTTACAGCATTATCAATAATTATTTCAGCATCGGTCTCAATTAACGATTTGATTGGCTATTAGCCATATATGCAATATTCTCATCTAGGTGAATAATTATGTGTTTATAACATCTCATTAATAATAACCAGACGAGAGACCAACGGCTCTCAGCCTGCTTTAAGACCCTCAACTCTACTCCTATAGTCTCAGTTACCTCGACTTCCATTCTGATCCAATATCCATTGGATGCAAGTCTACGTTATGCAAGGTCACGACCCTACAAGTGCCCCTAATAGTAACAGACTACTGATCTATAAGACACAATGGTAGTGGCTCTCAGCCACACACATCCAAAAAGTATATCATGGATCCGGGAAGCGACCTCGCAATCAGGCCGCTAGGATGGATACTAGCCAATCTGGTTTACTCCACAACATATAATAGGAGTACACACACGGTAGATAGACATACTTACGGCACTCAACATGTTCACTCCCAATTCGCATCACCATGAATATAATACTCTATATTCCCAACCCTGTTAGGGTGACATCTACTTATAGAAAGTAATCAAACAAATATCAGCTCAGGCGTCACATTCCATCTGGTGTTATTCGCTCATTTACTCAATGCTTGTAAATTATACTCACATAATATTCTATATCATGATTCAAAAGAGTGATCAAAATAATATTACTGAATGTCCCATATTAAACAGTATTACTAAACCATTTACTCATATTCCGCACAAATCTAGAATTCACACAATATTATTCTATATAACAAGTCCAAAGAATAAACATAGAAATATTACTGGAAGTCTCATACCAGTTGGTACTACAACTTCATTTATTCTAATTCGTCATTACACAGAGATATAAATCATTCATAAACCATAATGCTACTACTTATTGATTCGAAAGGGGTTTTACCATAAAATACACTCTTTCCAAAATCTTTAATATAATTTCAAATATCAATATTCAATTGAAATAAATTTAAATTATAAAATTCTCATTTTCTTTTCCTTATAATCCGTTTATAGTTCCTAAAATAAATATTTATCAACCACTTGTTTAATTATCGAAAATCTATATTATACTTTACTCAATTCCAAATCCCTTATACTCCTTTAAAATAATTCATACGTTTTAAAGTTCTTCTCTAATACTTGAAAATAATGGTATATCAAATAAGTAATATTCATGATTTCTTTTAACCAACAAATTTAAACAATTCTACTTTTTCAATGAGGATTTCCAATTTGAAATAATTCCTAAAGCCTTGAAAAAATTCCAACACCAATATGATTTTTAACTTAAAACATTTCCCTAAGTATAAATAAATTTATACTTTATGAAAGTCCTTTATATATTTTATAATCAGTGATAAATAAATAAAATTTAAAAATTTAAAAATTCACTTTATAAATCTTAGAATTCATCATTTTTCAAATAATTTCTATTCATACAATCCTCAAAGTTATTCCACTTTTATATTTTTTTCCAAATCTTTCCACTTTAAATTTCTATTAGTTATAACACCTACAATATTAAATAAGAAAATCATTTCAAAATTCACTATTTATTTCTAAAATAATTTATTTATTTTGAATCTTCACCTTTTAATTCATTTACCACCTTTTTGGATCAATTCCAAGTATTGTGTTCGACTAATGTCATCAAAGTCAACCAATATATATACAACATAACTCAACCAAGGTATACAACATTCTTTCACTCGGTATCATCCAACAACAATCAATTCCATCCAGTTAATCCATATCAACCAAGCATTCATTGCCAACCAATCAATCGATATAAATAGTAGAAACGAGCATCTAGACGATAGTTGTGAGTTGGGAAAATAACTCTACCGAAGAAATGCTTGAAGTTTACCAGTCGAAGCTCTATACCTTCAACTCAGTTGTCAATAACCATCATGCTCAGCTAGCATTCAACTTCGCGTGCATACCAACAGCCAACAGCTCGATGTCACGCACTAACATTTCTGCCTTGCTAGGCTTCGCATGCTTCCTCCTCCCAGCCTCAAACATGCACAATCCATCAGCGCACCTAAACCCGCGCACATGGCCACTGGCGAGAACGCCTCCACTGGGTTGCACACAAAACAATGTATGTCAAGGTCCCGCCACCACGCACGCTACCTCAGCTAATTTGCCCCCAACACCTACCGTGCCTAAACCACCCGATGTTGAGGTTCTCGTTAATCGTTATCCTTTTCTACTTCGCGTGCCTAAGCTTCACATCGTCTGGTCGTATGCCAGGTCGCATGCCAGGTCGTTGCACCTCCCGTTCGTGTTGACTGGCCATTCGCACGTTAAGAAATCGCGATTTTTTTT
This sequence comes from Allium cepa, assembly GCA_030765085.1. Lineage (NCBI taxonomy): Eukaryota > Viridiplantae > Streptophyta > Magnoliopsida > Asparagales > Amaryllidaceae > Allium > Allium cepa. Next base: position 625,371,798 of record CM060942.1, read on the forward strand.
CACGTGGCTCTTTATTCCTAAAGGGGATTAGGGATGGGGAGAAGAGGGATGAACATGTTTGGTATTTTGTTATTTTTGGGCTATGCACTTGGAAAGAGGGATCTAGAATATCAATGGGTAAAGGAGATGGTGAGAGAATGCACCCACTATTTACGATTAAACCCTTTCAATTTGTTTAATCTTAAACACCATATTTTCGTTACCTTTTAGTTAATCATATCATATACCTATGATTCACTTCCACTTTAAATTGAATTATTAAATGTTTCACAAAGTATATATTTGATAAATTTCTATAAAATATTTAAATTCACAAATTATTTATCTCCATTGATTTGTCCATTTTTTTGATGTCAAACGATTTTTTTTTTTCATTTATTTCAACTATATGCAAATTATTTACACCTTAAAATATTTTATAGTTAATTAAAACATTTTATTCTATTTCAATATGTTATTTGAAAAGAATTTATTAATTAAATTAAATTTATTAAAATAAAATCTTTTATTTAATAGATTTTAACTAAGTAAAATTTTATTTTAGAAATACTAATTATCAAAAATCAAATTCAAATATTTTTATTGAATTTACATATTATACAGTACTAAAAGCAGCGTTGTTACACTAGGTCACGCAAGTATAAAGGACGGTGGAAGTGAGAATGAAGGAAAGGTGGAAAATTATCTGAGTATTGGAGATATTTATATAAGCATCAATCGGTATTGATATATCGATTGGTCGATACTGAGCCATAAAATGGAGGAAATTTAGAAAAAAATCTATCTCACCATCAATCAAGATAATTCCCAGCGATGAATGTAACACGAAGATTTATGGATGTTAACTTATATCTGGATCGATGAAATCTTTGCTATGAAGGACAAGTACCTGCTATGCGAAACTCCGAAATTTATATTGATCGAGAAGACGTGACTCAATGACTTTGTGGAAGAAAAGTGATTTAAAAACACGAAGTTACATGGAAACGGTCCAAGTAATGGAAGCGTCTATTCAAATCATGATTTGGTCGCATGTCTTTGATCAAAGACCTTTGTATTTATAGATGCATACTTTGAAGGTCAAGTGTTATTCATGATTTTTTTACAAGTGACAATTTGATGATACGATACTTCAAAATGATGAAAGAATGGATTCTAGAGTAAAAAACGATCGAGTATGTAGCATGGCAGGAATAATAAAAGAGGAAATTTGGCTAAGTTCATGGATCGATATTGTTACATGGATGGATCGATACTAATCCATCAGATCTCCTCTTATCTCATTATTCTTAATAAAATTATTGAAGAACTTGGATTAGAAGGACCATGAAAGGACTAACACATGAAGTAGCAGCATAACTCAAAGAAATAGTGAAAGAGCAAAAAAAAAAATATGGATCGATACCGATCCATTTAATGTTCTTCTTCCTATTCTCTTGGACCTTGATCCATGGTGTATGCAAAAGGACTAGTTATGAAGATTGAGTATAAGGCCAAATAACGATCTGCTACAGCTATAAATACGAGTCTACGTACAACAGAAAGATGATTTTGACAATTTGTTGATTCATATTCAAGAGGAAGTGCTGTCATCATAATTTTTTATTGAATTTCAAGATGTAATTGTTCTTGCCTTTGAATTTAGTATATAAACGGTAATAAACCCATTTTCAATGTGAAAATAGGCATAGTCGAACCACTATAAATTGTGTGTCCTGTTATGCACCCTCGTTCTTTACTTTCATATTTTTGTTGAATTATATTTGTTTTGAAATGACGATCGGAAACCACCATATTCCGAGGATTAAAGTCTATAATCTTCCTAAAATCATAGTTAAACTAGGTTGAAACCCGTGTTTCACACGAGCATTGTTGGGTAATTTAATTTTGATTGATTGACGAATGTTTAATTATAACAGTTGCAGAGGTAGAAGCATTATAGCTATGATGTTTCAATTTTATTTATAATAGTTATTCACCAGAGAATGTTTGATGAAATATATATGTTCTACATAGAAATGTTTTTATTAAGAGAATACGATCCAAAAATAGAAGAGAATACTAATAATATTTTGTTTCTCAAAATGGATAGTAAAAAAACCGTGAAGAGAGAGTAGAATAAACCAAAGAGAATATCATCTACCAACATCCGACAATGACAAAACAAAGTTCGTGACACAAATCACACTAAATTAAACAAAATTTTGGAGAAAAACACAATGTATATGAAAAATTGAAGATTTTTAATAGTTTATTTCTTTTATCTTTCTTCCCTTTTTCCATATTACTAAGTAATATTGAAAAGTTAGAATAATAGCATAACCATCATACTTCCACAAAATGGATAAAACCCAAACTATATATTAAACTATATATTTATTAAGTAGAAGTTAGCAAGAGGATGAGTTAAATCCTTTTGTAATTGTTGATAAGTAATGCCAAATCAAAATCTTTGCTTATGAGTCTGTAATGTAAATTCTTGGATCTGCTTCACCAAGGATTCTTCTAAGCTAGTAACACGGTGTAAGTAGCATTAAGATTTCACCATTTTGTTTCTTCAGCAAAATTTGATTCGTCCATAGCAGAAGAAAGCCCGATAGTTTGAATGATCATGCATTGATGTATATGAGCTTAGACCGTCAAGTATCCCTCTCATATCCTTCTTGCCTACTGCAAATTATCCCTTTCTGGTTGCAATGTTGTCTTATATAGTTCATGATTTAAATCACTTTGATTTGTACTTATCGAGTTAATTGAAAAATGGTTCATTAGTCCTTGCGTTGGTTGCGATGTCCTTTTATATCCCTTCTAAGCTAGTTTGATGCTTATATCCCTTAACTGAGTAATTTGTCCTCCATGCTCAGGTACAAAAAGGAATACATCACCGATACAATGTTCTATATAGGATCATGAATATTCATAATTTGGCGAATTGGATTTTGAAATGATTAAACAATGGTGAGGTAAACAAAGACTTCATTAATACTTTTCCCTTGGATTATCCCTTTCTTTTAAATATTATTCCACATCTTAAGGCTGTAACAATAAAGTTTCTTTAATTTTTATTAAACCAAACTGATATACACGTAAATAACTACATTACAATACATGTTAACTATAAAAAAAAACATCAATAAAATATGACCAAGATAAGAGCTGAGATCATTCCAACACCGTGTTTTATTGATTCTACACAAAATTATTAGGGACCAACAATCCAACACAATGCAAAGTAAGGAATTATAGTAAATTAATGGAATTACATCCATCATAAAGAGGAAATACATAGCATTTCTACTTGAGTTTTCAAGGTAAGGCAGCTATTTATATTCATATAAATACCAATGTATATTACTTAAATACACATTTCCCATTTCAAATATTAAAGTTAATATTGATGAGTATTAACTAAACATATATTCAGCCAAAGATCCATTATTTTATTAAAATAAATTTATAGAAATATATTCTTTTTTTAACTCATAAAAATTTGAAATAAATCTATGAATTTCAAATAGCAAAATTCTAGCAGATTACAACTCTGGCGTAGTTTACACGCATTGCAAAATTTATATAATAATTAAAATATTTGGCACTGATTTGTTTATTTTTTGATATATTTTGTTAGTATACATATAACATATTGAAATGTATTCAAAGAATACTATACAAATGGGAATAAACAGCAAATATCAAACTAAAAAATAAAATGTTATGTACTTTTCCAAAGGTTAACTATATCTTGATTGGCTCTAAAATTTATTTGGATGTTTTTGATTTACTCAGTTGCATATAAAAGTTTGTAACCATAATTAGAAAAGCATAATTTCTGATGTAACATTGTGTATGTACAGTCTGTTACCTGTTACATTTTCATTCATATTAACTTGGTACTAAAAATAAATCGAGCATCCTATTATAAGGTAGCATTCACAATAATAAAATGGTTGGTTCATGTTTTTGATGCGTCGGACGCAGAAACGGACATACCTCTGTTCCTAGCTCCATTGTATGAATGCTGGGGAAAGGAGCGGCGACGTTGGACGCGTCGAATGCCAGTGTACCGACACCAATTTTTCCCCTTTTATAAATTATTTAATAATATTAAAACTAATTAAATTTATATTTTTATAATTTTCAAAAATTAATAACTTGTGCAAATGTTGTCCGTTTAAGATGTGATTTTTTACATCGTGACCATATTGAAGTGCTCCATATATTATGGAGTAGGTTTGAACTGAATTCGAGCAATTAAAAAGTTTACAATTCATTTATTTGAATTTAAAAATGTATATTTTTGTTTTAAAGAAATTCTGTCATTTAGTTCATGTTATTTGCAATTATTAAATGCATATTACATAATTAAAAACAAATAATTAGTTAACTATAAATCAGTTAAATTAAAAATAACAATTTAAATGCCCCGCTAAAATACCCAGTCCATAGTCACAAATGCATTTATCATTCATCAGTCTTCCCCCATCAAATACCCCGCTCAGATTTTCCGTTTCCGTTCGTCGCAATCGCACCCTAAATATATACATACCGATTTCAATTCAAACGACATTGTTTTGTGAAAAAACATCAACATATTCATTTAAAATGTAGCAAAACATATATATACCTTGTGCAGGGAGAATCTTTAGTTATATTCTAAACATGTTTATACTACCAGTTCTCATTATAATGCCTTTTTACCAGAAAAACTTTTACAGTCAACATCTTCTTGATCAGATGCCTCTTTCATCTATTATTATAATTGTTTCGTTGTAGCAATAGAAGATTAGAACATATATTTTAAAATTACAAAGCCAGTGATGATTCCAACCACAAATAAAATTAAAATAGGAGTTAAAGCTGTTTGGGTTCCTTACATCAGTCATATCATACATCAATAATGTGTCATTTACCTATCGAGTAGCCAAACCTTGTTTTGGTACCTTAAAGCATTCCATGCTCTACAGATAAAGAGATTTATTGGGAATAAATCATCAAAATATGCCTGTTTCACCTTACCATATGTAGATTCAATTCATATATCAAAGTTGGTGCATAATCCTAAGGGTAAAAGCATGCCATAATAATCTAATTGTATTCATGACGCGTTCGCTCCATTAAAGGGCATTATAATGCCTATGAATGAGTTATAGCCACTGTTTTAAAGACATTAATTTTGGTGGGCCTTTATAATGGCAACATGTCATATCTTTATTAATAGTTAACTTGGAAGCACAATTTTTTGGTCCGACCGCAAAGTTTCAAATATTGTATTTATATACAATTCTTTAAAAAAATTCTCCACTAATTGATACTAAAAAATAACATCTGCATATCTATTTTTAAACCCAGTGCATTTATTAAATGATCCTAAAAAATAGAATCGACATACTTGATCCTAAATTCATGCATATAACACCAGAAGTACAAATTTTCATTATATGTTAGATTCAAAATAGGTTGAAATAGAGAGTTTATTATTATAATTTTTTGTTCCTAAATTTAAGTGAACGCATGATATTTGTCTGGTATCAACGTCAACTTACAAAAACGTACCTCTATAGATATTAACAAATGTTAATATCACTTAAAAATAAGATCTAACAAACATATATTTTTTTTTTTGCAAATTCATAACGTTTTTTCACATATATTACCAAACTTAACATAATTTACAAATATGATCTAACAAACAAACTTTATATACATTTTTGCTTTTTATTAATTGATAACAAAAAAAAAGAAAAATTCAAACTAACAAAAAAAATAAACGATGCAACTTGAAAACAGAAATTCAAACTAAAAAAAAATTAAACGATGCAACTTAGAAATAAAAATTCAAACCGACCGCGCATGGTTTTAACGTAAAGTCATAGCTAAGTATTTATGAAAATCATTTTTTGTGAATATGTTAAGCATATATAATTTGTAAAAAATTAATTTCTCCGCGAAAGGTGTACCGTAACACTCGTTACAATAAAATCCTTTCAACTTCATATTGTGATGCATGAGGTGAAAATGGACGAAATCGTTTCAAATTAGCAAAACAACCATTAGTGAGAATAAACATTACCCAATTTATCACACTCAATTTTGGATCCAATTATTCTTAGTTAGTTCAATTGAATATTTGATAACCAATTCAAAAACATCGAATTCTGGGTAAATAATCAAACTAATTACAAACTAACATAAATGAAAAGTAAAGAAAATGCAAAATTCTAATTTTGATACTTATACAGGGGACCAAATAGGGTATCTCAGACGATCAGTGAGAACATAATGTCAGTTGATGAACGTACGGTATTATCGTTTCTTCATCGGTTTGGTCTTATCCACTGGCGTCGTAGTGTATTTAAGGGCTTAGTTTGGTGATTCATTGTAAATAATCATAGTTTATGTCTATTGAATATCCAGAGATGCGTTAGGGAAGAGATATGTGGTAGTGAAGAGATATGTGGTAGTGAAGAGCTTTAAGTAATAGATACTACATACATATTTTGGTCCCACAAAATCTTCTAGAGGCGTAAGACCAATTTTTTGCATAACACAAAGATCATAAGTTTGGTTTCCAGGCAGATATTACAGTCTAGTTCAAAATAAAGTAAATTGTTGGATATATATTTTAAAATGGATGTGAGTAAGGATGAAGTATCTGCATCGATTTTACACCTTATCAGTCTAGGGCACATGAGCCTTAAACAAATATACTTGACCATTGTGTACAAATCCTGGAAATAAAATAACCAAATAGGGTGCAATGAACTTGAAGGTGAAACAGCTGTGAAAACTCCAACATGACAAAACTGTGTACAAAACTGCTCTTCAGTTTCAACCGTATCTGTTGTGTGCCTGGTCAAATTGTCACGCTTTAAGTGTGAGGACTTTAATTTTAGTAGACCATTTTGCCCTAATTTTCTACTTCAAACCTAGTAACCACCAACATTTTTGTTCATAATATAAGCATGAATATCTTACAGGTTATGAGCACAAGTACGTACTATAAGTAAAAACTGCACTGATACAACATTGATACTTTAAAAACTTGGTTGTACTTTCAAAAATTATACTGTATCAGAATTAGAGTTAAATTCAACTAAGTTACTAATTAATTTATATACTGTAAAAGAACAATTTAACATAGTTAAGTTTATAATTATTTTGTGACATTAATTTAGCAGACCATGGATATATTATATGCACAATTTTTAGAAACACAATTACTGTTGCCAACAACATTCATCTGATATTTTTATATTTTAGGTACATTGTTTTAATGTGTAGAAAACATTAATGATATATCTTTTCAAAAAATATTAAATTACCAAATAATTAGTCAACATAATTTATACAGTGTATATTTTTAGATTTGTAAGAATTTATGTTGCTTCCAGTAAATTAACAAACATGTATATCATTCATTTATGTACGTACAATCCATTTTTAAAAAATGACTCATGTTTTAAGTTCAGAAGATACAATGTTTAAAAATCTCTAACTTTTAAATAGTTTAAAATTCTTTAAGTTTCATTTGTTTACTTTTTGAAAATTAAAAAACTTCGGAAATTATAAAAAAATGTTTATTAAAAAAATTATAAAAACTTGTAAAAATTACAAAAAATATTTATTGCTGATTTTTTAAAAGGTTTTAGAAAGTATTTTAATATTTTACTATGAAAATAAACGCATAACCCATTCTTTCCTTTTATTCATTAAATTTACCCTAAAGCACCATTTCAGTGTTCACGCGTATTCAAAGATTCATGGTTTTGGAGATCGGCAATTTAGTAAAGTAAATAAATACAAAAATATTTCAGAGCACACTACAATATACGCTGAAGCATGAATTTCCATTGTCTATATATATACAAGAAGAAGAGGTTGGAGAGAGATAGGATTTTATATCCCTCATAAAACTGTTGATTAATCACTACATTGCTTATTGGTTATCAATCTTCGGAATTATCACAGCTCTACGAATAAAAGAAAAGGAATTATACTGCACAGTTTTCAAGAGAAAGCACAGAAGTAATCGAAGAAAGTATCATTTTCAGGTATGTTTTCGATCTGTTTTTCATATGGGTTTGTTTTTGAAGCTTTAGCTTTCTAGGAAGATGTTTTTTCCACAGATGAAACAGAAGTAACAGTAGAAAATTATTATCTACTGCTACTCTGTTTGATATTAGGGATAATAGATTGAGGTGATTAAATAAATAATCAAATTCTAATATGTAGCTGCGTCTGATTTTAGAATTCTTAATATCTTCATTTGACAACAGTTTGTTTTAATGGGAGAGATTAATTTCTTTTCTATTTGGCTATAATTAACATAAACGACTACAGTAATCGAATTCGAATCTTTGATTGCACAACTAGTGACCATTAACACCAGTTATATTGCTCAAATTTTACAGATTTATTTATATGATTTAACAAATTACATATATTCTTCTTTTTAGTTTAACTCGTATAGAATTAAATCTATGAGCTAATAGTAAATGTCGTTCAATATGTTTAAAAATGGATGAAGAAAGTATATGTGAAAATGCCCGCAACAAGGAATGAGGGAAATAGAATCAAATATGAATCACAAATTGATGTATGCAACTTTGATCATAATAACCTTAATTAAATTCAATAAAGTTATTTTACCACTTTCAGAAAATTTAACATCATGAATGTTAACAAATTTGCTGCGCATATCATGATGCAATTGTTAAATTGCTTCTCTAATTGGTGTCGAATTGACTTTTTTATCAGGTGAATTCATAAAAATGAGTGCCCAGGAAGAATCGCAGCTGTGGTTTTCGGAGAGTCGCAACCATGCCAAAAAATCTAAGTGGCTACAATCAACTTTATCAGGTTTGTGTTTAACTCACACACGCGCACACATTCCTTGTAAAGAAGGTGATGAATTACATATTAACTAACGACGTAAAATCGCAGAACTGGAAGAGAAAACAATCAAAATGCTGAACCTAATCCAAGGCAATGCAGACACATTTGCAAAAAGAGCTGAAATGTACTACAGAAAAAGACCAGAACTAGTGGATATGATAGAAGATTTCTATAGATCTTACCGCTCTCTAGCTGAAAATTATGATCACCTTCGACCCTCTCGGAAAGATTGGAATTTCATAGAAAATTTAAATGTATCTCCAGCACTTACTTGTGATTCTAACTCTGAAGTTGATGATCCAAATGAAGAAGAAGAGGCTGTAACAAATCTAGAAGACTTGCAAGAAGACAACAACAGTGGGAAACATAATATTTTTGCCTATTCTTTTGAAACTTATCAAGTAGAGAAAAAAAATCCTGCTGAAAAGAAGGATATGTGCGAAATGAAACCAATTATAGATAGAATCAGAAGCACCAAATACACAATAATAGAAGACAATGTGGAAATTGCAAGTAAGATACCAAGCATGGAAGAAAAGAGAACCGTGTATCTGAAGGAGGAGGAGGAGGAGGAAGAAGAAGAAGAAGAAACAGAAGAAGAAGAAGCAGCAGCAGCAGCAGCTCACAGCAAAAATAAGTCGAAGGAATTTACAATGTCTTCTGACAACGATCTGCATAATGAATCTGAAATAGCGGAGAAAACCTCCCAAGTTGAATTTCCTGAAAACGTGAGTGATGTTCATGTGGAAAAGCCTACGAACGATGCAGTTGAAGAAGAAAGGGCAAAATTTGTTACTTCTTTGATAGACAATGAAGAGAATGAGATGATAAGTGAAATGGAAAGACTGAAAGGTGCAATCGCAAGTTACAAGATGGAGATGGAAAGAAAGGATGAGGAAAAGAGAGAAGTGATTAGGCAGCTTTCCACTTCTTTGGATATATTGAGAAGAGAGAATGATAGCTTGAGAAATTTCATCAGGAGTTCAAGGAATCAAGGCAGAGCTTTCCAGATTGGAGATTTGAAAGTTGCTTTTCAGAAGAATCCGGTTCAGAAACCTGTTAGATCTTCAATTCCTCTTGTGGCACTGTGAAAACTTTATGGGACAACATTATCAGGGACGATGTTTAGGACAATATGATTCCCATCTCCTCTCTACAATTCCTATGTCCAACTGCCCATTCAATTAACTTCATTGTTTTTGATCATTTTTGTTTGAGTATTAAATGAATAGCTAAATGCTTTGATAGCTATTAGTGATTTCAGTTTGTAACTTTACAATTACCTTGTTTTTTTGTCTTAATTTCACATATTCGGTAGTTATGCAAGAAGGATTCTTACACTTAAGTTTGCCCATGTTAGAGGACCATGGATTAACCAATTGATTTTGTAATAATACGTGGTTTCCTAACGTGATATGGGAACATGTTTAATTTGTGTGCGCTTAACTGTCATATTTTTCTAAGTCATCCAGCTCGAATGTTTTTGGTCCATGATACGCCATGTGGGGCCATGTTGAGATTAATCTCAATCGAGCATTTATAAAAAAACAAATCTTACATAAATACTAAGAGATCACTCTTCACATCTCTAATTACGTGGTCCACTCTAGCATGACTTTACAAATACCTTACTTTTTTTATTCCTTCGAATTTCAGGTAATTCACAGTTATGTAAGGAAAAATAACTAGATCAAGGCATATCTTAAATGCTATGTTAACAAAGTGAAAAAATAATAATGAAATTTTCTCTAATGTTTATAGTATTTATATGTAAATAATGTCGATTTGTTAATAATTATTATATTTTAATTAACTTATATAATATTTATTTATATCTTATTAATTAAAAAAGATTTAATTAATATTAATTGCTGATAAAACTAACTACTTTAATTAAATTTTAATTAAAATTTCAGAAATTTTATATTATTCATCTTATACTATTTAAGAAGAATATTAACTATAACCTTTATATTTGAATATAAATTAAATTTGTTATGCAAATAAGGTTTATGTATTTTTATATTTGAATATAAATTAAATTTAGTAAAAATGAGTTATATATTGATTTATTATATTTTAAGATTCAACATTTGTTATGCAAATAAATAAAAATTAGTATTCTTAGTTAATTTTAAATTAATAATTTTATAAAACTTTTTTGATAAATATCCATATACATAGATTTTGAATTGACGTTAAGCTTTTGATACATTTGACTAAAAGATAAATGATACATAGATTGAACTTTAAATATTACTCGAGAACTGGCAAAAATATCTAAATATGGAAGCTCTTGCAGCACATATTCATCAAAAATAAGTATATGCAAAGTGATGGATAAAATAACCACTAAAAGAAATATTTTGAGAGAAATGTGTGATCCTCTATGGATAGAGGAGAGCACACATATAGAAATACATATAACACAAAAATAAGGCGCTGCCAACATACTTGGCAGGTAACAGGAGCTAGGTACAAAAAAAAAACCTCGCACCCAAAAACGAGCTCGATGTACCTAAAAAGCTAAAGAAAAACCAGTAATACAAGAAGACATCACAAGCTAAATGAGTAGCTCCATGCTACAATGGAACAAAAGCCAGGAAGAAATACAGATCCACTAGAAAGCAGAACTCCATAATGAAGATGGAGGAGCCCTGTAGTCTTGCATCTGCGATGGAACAATCAGTGCAACCAGATTAAAACTCTACGCTGAAACCCTCTCTGCAGTCCAAAGTCCTGCAATCTGAAGTCGAGAGAAACCTGCAAAGCGAAACTAAACTCCCTGTAGCCCGAACCTGCGTCTGAAGAATGACTAAGAAAAGAGTTAGAATGGTACATATATATGTATGTTGGATAATTAATACACACACACACACACACACACACACACACACACACACACACACACACACACACACACACATATATATATATATATATATATATATAGGAAAGGGGAGGAAGATAAGATGACCAAGTAAAACCAATTATCTGAACAACTACAAGTACAAAAAATGGTACAACAACTTTAAATATCTTAAGCACCTTCGATCCTAAGCAAATTATGGTTGATAGTGAATTCATTGGATAAGTTTGGATAAATATAAATACCATTATTGTTAGTGTCAAAAATATTATTGTTGAATTTAAATGAATTAATATTGTACCTAACTTTGTTAAGAAACCCTTTAAAAAATTTATTTTTAGCTAATTTATATTTGGGATTAGAAATCCAATTAAAACAAAAGGAAGAAATAGTATAAATCCATTTATTAACATGACTAATATTATGATGAAATTTATGTTGGTTTCTTTCAAACCAAATATACCAACAAATAATAATGAATAAAGTATCTAGTAAGAATCTAATGTTCTTTTTGAAACTAAATAACTACTCCGGTAGAATTCACAGTCATTAATTTTAGTTCTTATATTGATATTAAAAATTCTTAGAGTATTATTTAGGATGTAATAAGAATCCATGCAGTCGTAATAAATGTGTTTAGTATCTTCAGAATGCAAATTACAAAAATAACATTTGTTGTCATTTTGAATGTTTTTTCTCTTTAATAATTCTATAGTATTATGTTTTCCATGAAGTATTAGCCACATATGAATTTTAGATTTGGGGGGGGGGGCATTTGCTTTGTAGATAAATGTTTGTTGTACCTGAAAAGTTAATAAATTTGTAAAAAGAATTTGATGTGTATTTCTTACTCTTATCCCATTCCCACCTAATAAACATTACAAATTACATTATCATTTTAGTTATGTAAAAAAAGGATTTTAATCCATTGTTTCATACCTTAATATTTTAATTTATAATAAAAGTTTCAAGAAATGTTTAACATTTACTTCTAAAAGATAATAAATACAAAAGTATGGTATGATTCATGTTCATTGATTAACGTAAATTATGGATATAAATAGCTAAAATCAAATTTCTTTTTACAAAAACATTCTAGCTGAAAATGTTCATTATTTTTTCAGCATTGTAGAATTCAAACATTAACTGCTTATTATTAATTGCAGTTTCATTCTTCACAAAAATAAATTTTAGTAATGAAAAGAATTCACTTGACGTACAAATTTTGGAATGTAAAAACATTATGTTTGTTGTAACGACCCGTAAATTTTCAATAAATAAATTGGTTAATTTAATTGAATCTTTGTAATTAAATTTAGAAGAAATAAAATTCTATAATTTACAATGAAATGAATGCTAAAAAGAAGTGTAACAATGGTAATTTAAAAGTTAATTATTGATAATTGGAGTGAAATCCCAATGAAGAAATAGTGTTAATTGTTGCACTTGAGTATAAAATTTAAAATAAGTAATTTAAAGTAAGAATTTAATTAACCAATGCAATAATATTGATTAGCAGTAACTGTATGTAAATTAAGGTACTAATGTAAATGGCAGTTGATGAATAACCAATTCAATGCAATCCAAATTGATTGAAACGACTATTTAGGTTATAATTGAATATAAATTAAATTAGAAAGTAAACTTATTATAAGGTGGTAATTTGTGTAATAAAAAGTATGAAATCAAGTAAATAAATTTATTGAGAATATTTAACCGTAATTAATGTATATATTTGACAAAGATATAATAAATGAAAATAGGATAGTTAATAACAAAGGAGTCAGAAATTTGAATTGATTTAATGTAGCATTTATACAACCGTAAGATGTAAATGGCGTATAATAGTATAATAGATAAGTACACATGTTGACATCACCTTTAAGATGGTAAGTTTATAATTGATTCATAATAAGGAAATCAAATAAATGGATTTATTTGAATGGTAATTGACAATTAATGAATGTATTAAAATTGTAAAGGTCATAATTGATTGCATTAAATAAATTGGGAATTTAATTTCATTAAAGGTAATTAAATATTATCCTAATGTAAAATTTAGATAATTTTTGAAATTAATGCTAACTCCATTCAGAATATGACAACTGGTGTAACATTTGGCTTGTAAGCATATGTTATAAGTTACCTGTTTAATTAGTTGATGGAATTAGAATTTGAAATAAATGTTAATAAAATAAATAAAAGTTACATTAATGTGAGAAGTAATACAATGTTTAGAAGTTAAACTAGAGTATATTTGGAAATAAAGATTCATTAATGTAAAACTTAATAAATGGATAAATTGAAATGAAAGGTCAGGTGAGATATTGAAATTTGTTATAATTGGTTATGAGATTTGAATTGTAAGAAATGAATGTAAATACTAAATTGCTAATGAAATAATAATAATATAGTTAATGTAATTAAATAATAGCAGAAGTATTTAAGAACTGTAACGGGGGCTTGATAATAGGGAACCCATGAGTGTAATTAAAGGCATGGTAATACTTGTTATAATTTACCTGTTTATTTGGTTTAATAATAAAATTGGAAATCAATTAGAGTTAAATGAACCTTAATGTTATATTAATGAGAATTAATGCAATAACTAATTTAGTGCAAATAAATTTATGGAACCAATGGTAAGATCTTAACTGATTGTAATTAATAATTTGAAATAATGACTATTGGTTGAATAAAGGGATGGAAATAAAGTTTTATCAATATATTGGAATTTAATATACGATAATAGGATTAATTGCAATTCAATGAAAAGTAAATACTTAGAAGATTGCATAAATGGAAATTTAGATAAAATATAAGAATATAAATATAAACAATCGTGAACCAATGTCAATTGCATCCTTTTGATGACGATAAATTAAATAATAGAATGAAAGATGAATTTAATAGAATTATTGGAAATTAAATTTATAATCTAATGAAATTGAGGTTAATATTGAAATTTATAAATTATTCACCTCTAGGTTGACATCTAAATTTGTTTAATCATTGTAAATGATTGAGAAATCATAAGTGATGAAATTTGGCAAATTTTCGAATTGAAATTGAAAATTTGATTTAATTAATTAATTTTAATTTATTTAATTAACTGGAAAAATAGCCATTTTGGTCACTGACTCGGATTTCGACGAAACTAGTTTCATCGGATCCGTGGCGGTGAATTATTATAGGATTTCAAGTTTCGTAACAATCGGGCTTGTCGTTTGAACGTACGGACTCGAAACGCCTTGAAATAAATTTAATTGAAATCAATTGAAATCAATTTGAAAATATTGATTTTAGCATAACTTCTTCATACGATAGAATTTGGACTTGAAACCTTTTCCATTGCGTTTAAAATACTTTAAAACATCTATTTTGATATATGGGTTGACCCAATTTTGTTCCTGAGTCGAAACGGGCTTTTCGGGCCATATATCGTTCAGCACGTTTATAAA
This sequence comes from Allium cepa, assembly GCA_030765085.1. NCBI lineage: Eukaryota > Viridiplantae > Streptophyta > Magnoliopsida > Asparagales > Amaryllidaceae > Allium > Allium cepa. The sequence goes on from CM060942.1 coordinate 625,387,023, forward strand.
TCGGGTCCATCTATTCTATTTCAGTTGTCTATAAATACCCTGTTATAAACCCTAGCAGCCTCTATTCCTCATTTCTATACGTACAGAAACTTATGTGCTCCTCTTCCTTAATGGCTGTAAACCCTAATTTATCCAATTCAAATTTCGATTCGAAAATCAACTTCGAAAATTCAAACTCCTAAGAAAAATTTGGAAAATATATATATATATACACATTGGAGCTTTCGACGAGCGCATCTCGATTCTATGATTCGTTTTTAAATTCAAAGTATCATTTGATCAGAAAAGGATGAGGAAGTCTGGCCGTCCGTTGCTAGGGTTTCCTAGTGGACAGTGGATCTTCAATTTGGGGACGATCGGGGACCAGGGTCTGGTGGAGATTGCCGAGGCATGTCGATCGGTAGGTTTAGTTTGTGCTCTGGTGGTTGTGACTTGCCGTAATTGATCGTGCATTGTAGCGGTGGCGCCGCCGTTCTAGGAGTCTTTGGGTGGCCGCGGTGGTTCAGGTGGGGTCGGCCGTTGATGGGGAGGTGCAAGGCGATGGTGGATTGTTGCGTAGCGTCGGCGATTGGAGGCCATAATCATGGTAGGAGTGGCGGCCAGTAGGGTTTCGAACCAAACCAGGTTGCGCGTTTATCTGAAGCTAGCTTCGTGTGTGCGAAATGGAAGAGTGACGTGGCAGAAGGTGAGTCGCCTGTACGTTATGTTATTTAATTTATTTTTAAATTTGTTTCGAATGTTCTAAGTTGTGTATCTTTCACATACGACATCCGTTTCATGCGCAGTTTTCTCCGCTAGGTTCGTATTGGAATTCCGGACATTTTGGCGCTTGTTTGGACGAATTTGGAGACTGTTCGATGTTTGGGTTTAAATTGGATTTAAATTCAATTTAAATTCAAAAGGTGAGTGTTACCTACTCACAACTTCTAAAATTTCTTATGTTCGTTAAATTGAATTTATGTTGTGATTCTAAATTTATTTATGACCGTTTTGTATATTTTAATCATCATCTCAGTTAATTGCATTTATTTAAATTAACTCATTATTTAATTTATTATTGAATATAACTGCCAGTTAATTACATGTTATATATTATCAGTTATATATTGGTATTGATTGATTGTTTTGTATGATGATTATGGTGGACGTATGATTTTATGATGGATGAATGGATGTTTTATTTATATCATCATAATCTGCAAGTTGTTATGCATTTATTTTGATTCAGGATTGTGGTTTGAAATGATATACAACCGCATATTTTATTTTAAATTGCGGATTGAAATGATAAATATTCGTATCACTTGACCATAGGATAGAAAATTAGATACAGACACCGCGGTATATATATAAAATTATTTTTGAAATGATTTTTATGGTTTTGTAAAGAAATATATAGGCTATACAGATATTGATTTTAGATGTTATATAAATGCTATTTTATTATTGATTTAGCTATGTATAAATTTGTTTTGAATTATAAAATAAGCTAAATAATAAAGTTAATGTGAATTTGATTTGAATTTAAGATTTAAGGATTATCCTCGAAAATTTGATTGGAAATATAATTAAATTGAGATTTAAAAGGTATGATTTTATAACTTGATTTTGCTTTGAGGATTTAAATGAATATTATCAAATTAATGAAATTGAAAGAATATCCAGTTATTTGAAGTCTAAAGTTTTACTAAAATGATATTTGATTTATTAAGTAAACATTTCAAATCTAAATAATAGTAGTTGAAATTGATATATATGAAATTATCAAAGAATAAGTTTTGAAATGGTGGAATAATTAAAGCGTTGAAATATATGGAAATTATATTGGTTTATTTGGGAATTTAAAATCCATATTAGAATTGATTTGTGGAGGTGAATAAACTATTTTATTATATAAAGTAATTTATATTTAAACCATTTAAGTAATATAGTTATACTTCAAAGTTATGAAATTCAAAGTTTTATGTTGAAAGGCTATATTCAAGCTTTTGGTTTAGAAATATTATAACTTTGAAATTGTTACGGTTTTAGGAAAGGATATATTTGAAATAAAATGATATCATATTGATTTGGGTTTTAAAATAGAAATGATATCATATTTATACGGTTTTGGAATGGATAATATATCCTGGTTTTGAAGTACAATTATTTTGAAATGACCGCGGTGTTATAATAACGTTTGGTTGTTGAAGAGACCGGGATCGGAAGTTGTCATACTCTCTGCCAACTCCGAAACCCACTTTAACAACCGTGTACGCGGTGGAGATTCCAGAATGAAGTAGGATGGTGGCGGCGTTTCCTTTGAGGTAAACACGTGGACCCAACTCTCATGAGTTGGCATAAGGTGGCTAAAACAGGAGCGATTGACGGGTTAAAAAGGTAGCACCTTTTATCGGACACATCCCTTCAATATTATACTCTGACTTTTAGATTCATTCGGTGGCCACTTTTGATTTCTTTGATTTGGGGGTGTGGCTCGAGGTGGGCGGTAGCTGCGGCTATGCGTTACCACCGACCCGGAAGCGTAATTGATATATCTACCTTGGCATTGCCTAGTTGTGCCGTGTCACCTACCATAGCGCGCCTTATATGATTTTGTTTTGTACCATACCTATGGAGTGCCCTTTGACGACACCTAGTACGGGGGAGATTACGGTACTGTATAGACTATGGGAATATATTATGTGTCAAGGGGATTATTGGGTCACTCCTTAACGCTATTTTAAAGTAAGTTTATTTTACTAATAGACACTATTATAATAGCGAAGTATTACTACATCGTAAATAGTTTAAAGGATCCTTAGGAGATGCGAATCCCGAGCTTCTCTTAAGTTACTACACTCATATTTATTTTACCATTGATTTAACTTACATAAGATCTTTTAGTTCTGACTCGAGTGTTTTGTCTTTTCAATTCACTCGGGTCAGTCCGAGCATTTCAGGATTTGAAGATTTTTATTCTGGAGGACGAAGATGAAGAATTATTTTTACTTATTATAGTATTTCACCTCGTTCATACTGATTCCACTGCATAAATTATATTTCTCTGGTATATGTAACTCTGATATGTGTTGTATTAGTAAAATCGAATATTTTGTAAAACAGTTTCATGAACTGTATATTTGATTATTATATTTTATCGTTCCGCTGCAAGATTCTGTCTTGTTTTATTTCTTCCTTCTTTTTCTTATTTACCCCATAACAATCCGCCCTTCTGTATGTTTTAAGTATGGCGTGCGTGGTTTGTCGTCGATTTAAAGCGTACAAAAAGGCGGGGCGTTACATTTGTAATGATATACAAATGTTATGAAGAAAAAATTGTGTACATATTGTTTGTAATGAAATACCAATTTTTAAAAAAACATGTGTATATTTCTCTGAATGAAAACACAAATTTTAGAAATAAAGAAATCTTAAGAACTTGAATGTAGAATAATATAAAAGAATTAAAGATAATTCTGTATATAATTGTGAAAATTTTAAACCATATGGACTTGAATAAAAAATAGTTTTACCATTTTTATCAGTAGGAAATGTAATATATACATTAAATTGTCATTTTTATGTTAGATAAATTAGTAATTACTTGTTAATTGGGTTTTTTAAATACTAACTTTAAGAAAACTTAGGAGAAATCTATAAATAATTGTAAAAACTATTAAGTGTTGGCATTTAAATGTAAAATGATAGGAAAGAAATTTAATAAAACATTATAATAATTTTTATATAATTGTGAAAATTTTAAACTATATGGACTTGAATGGAAAAATTAGTTTTACCATATTTGCCAATACAATGAATATGATACACACATTGAATTGCCCTTTTCTTAAAGAATTTATTAGGTCAACTAATACATATTTGTAGGTGAGTTTATTTGAAAAGTTCTAATTTAAGATCACCTAATTGTCTTTAACGTATGGACTTAAAAATAAAATAATAGAGGAAAATATGGGAGAAATTTGCAAATAATTGTACAAAATTATTAAATGCTGATATTTAAATGCAAAACAATAGAAGAGAGAACCGATAGAAGCATTGTAGTAATTATAATAATGATAAATAACAGGATTTGAAAAGTAAATATCTAGAAGAAACTAAGGAGAGAGGAAATCCCTAGAGTTAATAAGAGAGTAGGAAATTCTTCTGCTTTACTATTATTTAATAGATTTATTCAATTAAACATTTTAATTAAATACATAATAAATTTTGATTTTTTTCAAAATTTTCCTTAAATAATTTAAAAAATATATTCAACTCTAACCTTCATAGTTTTAATAGTTTTGTACATATATCAATATATATATATATATATATATATATATATATATATTGTATGTATATGTATGTATATATATGTATGTATGTTAGTTAACTTTTAATTAATTATTCATTCAATTAATCTACTTAGATATTTATAATAAAATTTTGGAATAAATTAATCTATTTCTTAAAACAATTTCAAAAGTTTTTAAATTTTATTTCATAACATCTATAAAATTTCTTTTTATATTTCAAATTTTCAAATCATAATTTGAAAATTAGCCCAAGGCTAAAAATAAATCTAGACCTTACATTTGGGCCGTTCTTTTGGACATACTCAATCGATTGGGCCATGGCTATAGCCAGGGAGAGGAAAATACATTTTATCTGATCCCAAGTCTAACACTACAACAGTAGACAAACATCAGATAGAAAGTTTATTGGTTGGCCATAAATGTTGACAACTAAGATTGCATAGCCATTACGGGCTCTGATATCGTTGTTGCAACTGGCTCGTTTCGCCACGGATGAAATGGATAAATTAAAAAAATCCCTATTTGATCTCAACGAGTTTATATAATCTATTAACAAGAATTAGATGCAATCTATATATTAAAATAAAACCTTATCTTATTTTAAAATATTTTATATCTATTTAATTGACCATATTGATTAAATTTATATATGCATATTTTGATTATATCATAATTATTCTTAATCTAACATGACAGCATAACAGAAATAAGCATGCGCATAACTATGTGTGCGTGCACACACACACATACATATAGATATTGAGATTTATTTTTATTGTATATACATATATCATACTTACATATACATATGATAACTTCATATGCATATCAAGGAAATATAAATTCCTAAATATTTAAATATGTTTTAGTACATTATATTATATGTATATGGTTGTATACACATATTAATGGTACCACATATGTATAGTTCCGACATATACACACGTATATATGTTATATTGCCTTATATATACAAATATATATATATATATATATATATATATATTAAATAATTAAAATTAAATATATTTAAAATAAGTTTGATGTAACGACCCATAAATTTCGATAATTGAATTGGTTAATTTAATAAGATTTTTGTAATTAAATTTAGAAAGAAATAAAACTTTTTAATTTATAATGAAGTGAAGTTAAAAATTAAATGTAGCAATGGTAATTAAAATTAATTATTGACAATTGGAGTGAAATCCCAATAATGAAATAGTGTAAATTGTTGCACTTGGTTTTAAAATTGAAAATAAGTAAATAAAGTTAAGTATTGAATTAACCAATGAAACAATATATTTATTAATAGTAACTGAATGTAAATTAAGGTAATAATATTAATGCAAGTTGATAAATAACTAATTTAGTGAAATCCTAATTAATTAAAGCAATTGTAAGGTTATAATTGATTGTAAATAGTAAATTTGGAAATAAATTCAAAGTTATATTAATTGATGAAATAATACGCAATAAACTGTATTTTGATAAAGTCAATGTTAGATAAGTAATTATAATATTCTTGGTTGACAATAAGTATAAATGGGATTAAATTAAGCAAATAGTGACACTACAACAATAATACCCTATTACAATGCCTTTTTTACAACGGACATTTGCTGCCTGTTGTTACAGAAGGCTATTACAACGGCCCATTCAGGACCGTTGTAATAGATGCCCTATGCAACGCTCTTTTTACAACCGGCAACGACTGCCTGTTGTAATAGAATGCTATTACAACTGTCCTTTCGTGCCCGCTGTAATAGATGCCAATTTTACAACGTTCATAAATTGTCCGTTGTAATAGATGTCAATTTTACAACGGTCATAAAATGCCCGTTGTAAGAGGTGCTAATTTTACAACGCTCATAACGCCCGTTGTAATAGGTGCCAATTTTGCAACGGGCTAAAAATGCCCGTTGCAATAGGTGCCAATTTTACAACGGTCATAAAATGCCCATTTTAACCGATGCCAATTTTACAACAATCAAAAAATGCCCGTTATAATAATTTTCTGTTGCAATTTTCGAAAATCAATAATTAATAATTACAATGATTTCTTAAAATTAATATTTATTATTTATTAATATTTAATAATTAATCGCTAATAATATTATATTAATCATATGTTATTAATTACGAATTATAATATTATATTACTTATTACTAATCATTAATAATATTATATTATTTATTAACATTTAATAATTAATCATTAATAATGTTATATGAATCATTTATAAATTATAATAATATTAATAAATAATCACTAATTACTAATTATTATATATAATTAGTATTATTCCAACATGCTTAATTTTACTATTTAATAATTTTTTCTTCTTAATAATTAATTAACTATTCTTAATAATAATATTCATAAAATTAAAAAATAAAATTTTGAAATGTTTTTAATATTCAAAAATGAAAAGATATGTTTTCTAAATAAATTTAAAATTTTACTATATATTCAAAATTTCAGAAAATTCCAAAATGTTAAAAAAAAAATCGAAATTCGGAAAATATAAACATTACATTGTGGATTATTACTTTCGTATGCATTTGGCATCCCATCGAGAAAATGGTATATTTCATTTATCTTTGAATTTGAATTCAGATTGCAAACAACTATAATAATTTTACCATGATTTGAATTTTCTCTTATTTAAACAAAATATTAATTATCAAATAAATAATAAATAAAAGTTTACAATTAATTTCTGCATTAACGTTATTCAATATTTAATGGGTGACACTAATACGCTACTGGTCAAAAACAACATGGACATACCGTTTATGATTGTATTTATAATAATATTTAATAACTTATCTATTGAACTTCACAAGGAAACACTAACATGTTATTGGTCAATAACAACAAGCGGGATTTCTAATAGTTAAAGAGATGATCAACACCGTCAACCATTTCTTTAATCTATTGGATGACATTAGAATTTGTGCCTTCACCTGAAATTCTACTTCATCCTTCGTTATTTTTCCACATCATTCTCACACCCCAAATAAAAAGTAGAAACCCTAAATTCAGTTTTAAATCCCAAATCGAAGCAATGGAGACTGGAGGCAAATTGAAGAAGGGTTCTTTTACCGTCGAAGGCTGCAAACATCCTCCTTACCGAACGAAATCAGAAACCCTTGTCCACCGCGACCCTAAACCGGTAAACGTCCCCGTCGATTGCAAATACACCGGTGAAGACTAGCTCCTCGAATCTCGATTGACAAGCTCAATTCCTTGAGTTTTAGGCAGAATCAACAGATCTTGCTATGTGTAGTCTGTCTTGGATCCTTGAGAAATTCAGGTTTGATCTTTCTGGCTTTGTTTGAGACTTTGAGTAGATTGATGCCAAATTGATGTTGTTCAAGGGTGTGTTCTTCGCTGTTTCGAATCGATTAACTCACCAGCTATTACTTTTAGTGACGAATTTATCAATGGTCATTTTTTATCAAACTACCTTTTACATCTTTTCATTTGGGTTTAATTGATTAAGACTTGGTCGTTTTAATGTTTAGCTTTCAACCACAGTTGGACTCCATTTCATTTGTTTTCTACCTTGTGTTTTGAAACTTGCAGACTATAAAGTTTGCTTTTTTAGTATATGAAAGCATGAAGATCATTTCCTATTAAATCCAACTATAGCCGAGAAAAGAGGACATGTGTTGTAACAGTTTGGTTAGATATTGACATTGAGTAAATTAGGAAAACTTTAAATTAGGCAAACATTTTACTAAAACCTGATTTGTGATACTGATGCTTGTTATTAATTATTTTTTTCCTCTTTTAATGTGTCTTACAGGAAAAATATTGAAAACGCTATGTATAAAAAGTTAAAATTAAAATATAAAAATCAGCCTACCCCTTTGTTAATTCCTAGATCCGCCCTTGACATTATCAACTCCTTTTTATAACTACGACTAGAGATGTATATAAAGATATGATAAATCCTTTTGCATAGATTCTTGATGATATAATTTATGAGTTGGTTGTGCTTTAAAATTTATATGCTTTTTTATGTTCTGAAATACAGTTTAGCATTTTTTTTATTTATTGCAAGTTAGAGGTTTAGACTGGTAAATCCTTATGTAAGCCCATACATATTGAAAGCAAAAATTGACTATTATTGCTTGTGTTAATCTGTTGACATCTTTCATGTTATCTGTCACCCAGGTTGATGTTTATGATAACAGTCTCTGCTGCTGCTTTTTTCTGCTATTTTATTTAAGTTAATCTTATTCTTCTATATATACATGTATACATTATTCTTATTTTTATCACTTACCTTTGGTAGTTATTTATCAAATTATAGGTTAAGTAGATGCAAGTTGCTCTTCTATCCAAATCGAAAATGAGACCATCTGATGAAGTATTTGAGACAATCTTTGATTACAATGTTGCTATGAACAGACATTTGAAGAAGTTGACGTGAATGGGGATGGCAAGATAGATAAATCGGAGTGGTAAGGTTTCAGAATCCATCATTAATGAAGATAATGACTCTTCATATCTCAGGTAACCCATGCTTTTTCTTATTTCCTAGAGATATAGGGCTTTCTTGAATTGGTTGTAAATACAATAAATCATCCTATTTAATTATTGACATGATACAACTTTGTTGATATGTCAAATAAAGAGGGGAAAATTAGAATTCATAATAAATAAAATCAAGTTAGAGATAATGGGATGATACAGATGCGACCGAACCTTTTCCTCCCATTATCTTTGTTTACATAAAATACACTTTATCCGTAGATTAGAAAAGATATGTATATGTATAATCATCATGTCTTGTAATGGCGATAGCAGAGAATTCATGGCTATGATATATAGGTTTCCACTTCTTGCCAGGACATGTTTTGTAATTATCATTTAACAAGGTCTTTTTGTAACTATGCTCCTTTGATTTTTGTACGTTAAATTCCTTTTTAATGTTTAAAATTTTATTTATTTTTCATTGCAGCGTACCATTTTGTAGCTTAGTACTATATTTTATTATAGTACGTCATATACATAACTTTCTGATGAAAAGAAAGCATGAAACTTGCATGCAAGTGCGCTTGTCATGTTTTGGTAATTTTCGCATTTTTAACGCATTCGTTTACTACTTTTTTTTGGGTGTGTAACATAGACAAGCTAATACTATATTCCAAATTGGAATGACATTGTTCTTTTATATGTCAATGTTTGCTTTGGAAGATGACTTTACCTCAATTTGGACAGAATGGAAGCCTTACTCATTAATAGCCCTGGCTTTTAATTTAATCAAAGTACGTTGAATATTGACTTTGTTTAAAGTACATTTTATATTTCACAAATAAGTCTTTGACAGTGTTAGATCTTTTATCTCAAACCTTGTTTCACACCTTTTCAATCTCAAATTCTAGTTATATAATATCAACCAGTCTCTTAAAGTTTTCAATCTAGGTTCATATTTCATTATATATACAGAATAATTTATTGTGCATAAAATGGATTTCCATAAGTTTCTTATGCGTAATATTAGTTTCACCATTTTCATTAACTTGCAAAAGTATTTGCCAGTACAATGCAAGGAGTATAGATGAGTATATATAACATGAGTCCATTTATGAGCGTGGTTGTAAGTGTCAAAAACCTAACTGCTACTCACATTTAAACTTTCATCTCTGTCAATCAATAGTTTTGAAATCACCTGCTCCAACAGAGGAAAATTAAAAGAAACTATGTTGGAAATATTAAGCAGTGGGTAATACATTCAATGTATAAAAGTTTTCGTAATTTTTTTCCTATTATCCAACATTATTTTTGAGTAGACAATGTGCGTTGACAATAAAAGAGACGCAATCGGTAAATTGTAGGGAGCTGTATACAATAAAATATTATATTCTTATCAACTCCATGCAGATTTTTTGTGATATTGAAAATTGATTGACATTCTTCGAGCAGGGAGTTAAAATGCTTTTAGTTTAAACAACCTTTTTACAACACTTTTGAAAGCTTGATATTGAAAATGGAGCTCCATTCCTTTTGCTGGGTTCTTGATGATAGAATTAGGCAGAAATTTTGGTGGTGTTTTTTTTTGTTTATGCACCACATATGACATGTTTTTCATTCATTAGTTTCCTTTGCATATTTAGTTACATAGTTTTCTTTTCATGTTAAATCGTTCAATATTGTTGCATTCACTTATTATTGGATATAATCATGTTTACTTGATCTACATATAGCAGATTCTACTAAAAATATATTCAGATGTGATGTTTATATCATTCAGATCAACATCATATATCTTAAGATTATTGCTAGATTTTTACATTTTTGTTTAAACCAGACATGAACATTTTGTTTATATATTTAGTGGCATTGCTTTGCTCATTGACTGTAACTTATAAGGACATCTTACCATTCAATTATTGCACATATAAACTGGTGTTTTTCACCTGTCCATATAGACGAAAGAAGAAAGAGAGGAAGATTATATGGATAAAAGCAAAAAGAAAAAAAAAGGAAAAGAGAAAGCGACAATCAAAGAAAAATGAGTTCGTTGACAAAAGCCTTATGCTTTATGTATTTGGCTATTATGAAACTAGTTGTCATGTAGGTTAGAACTATGTCGATGTACACTTATCTAAATTTTTGGAATGGTGTTGGAATTTTATGACTCTAGCTTTTAGTCTTTTCGTATGTGATTTTGGTTGTTTTATGATAACATTTATTGCTCGTTAAATTATTCATTATTGGTATGGATGTACTGCATGGATGCTGTTGTAATTTTTTTTAAAATTTGCATTATTTTGCAATGGTCAAAAATCGTTGCCATATCACGTATTACAACGGGTTATGCCAGTTATATTATAGTCTATTACAACGGGCTATGCCACTTGTATTATAGGCTATTACAATGGTCAAAACCCGTTGCAAGTTTCAACGTTTTACAACGGAATTTAATTGTTGTCAAAGAGTCTATTGCAAGAGCCGATGATCGTCGTAAAAAGATGTATTACAATGGTCTTTTACAACGTTTATTGCCCGTTGTAAAATACGGTCGATCTATTACCACGAGGCCTATTACAACAGGCGCATCCCTGTTGCGAAATCCATATTACAACGGGCATTGCCCGTTGTGAAAAGGCTGTTTTGTTGTAGTGTGATAATTATTAATTGTTTACCCATTTATTTAATTTATTGAATTAGATTTAAATCATTGCAATTAAACGTAATAAAAAAAAACTATGTTAATATAAATTTAGTTGATGATTGTAAAATATTAGGGTAATCAGATATATATTAATGTTAAATTTATCCATAAGATGAGGATTGATTGAATAAAGAGATTGAAAACAAATTGAATTTATTTATTGGAATTTACTTAAATTGAAGGTAAACACTGTAAATTTTGCAATAAATCCTTATTTGATTGACATGGAAATTTTAGTTAATGAATTATAAGTTTAATTGTAATCAGAAATGATAGAAATGATAAATTATCAAATTTGAATTGAAAAGGTGATTAATTAATTGAATATGTAATTATTTAATTAACCTGAAATATAGTCATTTTGACCACTATCTCGGATTTCGACGAAACCAGTTCATCGGATCCGTAACCGTGAATTATTGTAGGATCTCAAGTTTCATAATGATCGGACTTGTCGTGTGATCGTATGGACTCGAAACGCCTAGAAATCAATTAAATTGAAATCAATTTGAAATAACTTGATTTTAGCATAACTTCTTCATACGATGGAATTTGGACTTAACATGTTCCGTTGCGTTTAAAATATTTAAAAACATCTAATTTGATATATGGTTTGACCCATTTTCGTTCCGGAGGCAGAACGGCTTTTCGAGTCGCTTATCGTTCAATCAAATCGTGTCCATTCATCTCTATTTCTGACCTACCTATACATAGCTCATTATAAACCCTAGCCTACTCCTTATGTTTATTATTTTTTACGTACAATTCTTGTTGCTCCTTCTCATTCCAACGGTAGACAAAACCAAAATTCCAATTGCAATTCAAAATCAAATCAAAAATTAAATCTCCTCAAACTATATCGAATTATATATCGATTTGAAGCTATCGATGAGCGCATCTCAATTCTATGATTGGTTTTCCAATTTAAATCACTGTTTAGTTAGAAAAGAGGGATTTGGGTTCGGCCGTCCGTTGGTGATCGTTGAATTTGATGGCGGGTCTTCGCTATGGCGACGATCGGAGGGCGTGGGGTTAAGGATGAGGTGGAGCAGTCTCGATCGGCAGTCTTTGTTCGCCTGAAAGTGGTCTGATATCGCCAGAAATGGCAGTTATAGCCGGCGGCGGCGCGAAGCGCGTGGGAAGGTCGGAGGGAGAACGAGGTCACAGCATGGTCGGCCTGGAGAGGGCGTTAGCTTGGTGGACTTCGATCTGACCATCGTTGGCCGTGAGCAGCTCGGTGGTGGCACGACGATGGCTGCATGAAAGCCCTGTTCGTTTTTACATACGAGAAGGTGGATTAGGGTTTCGAGCGTTGACTGGTAGAGGTGACGTGGCTCTGCTTTGATTTTTTTTATTTTTTTTTATTTTTTTCGAATTGTATAATGTTCTAACACGCATATCTCTCGCATACGAGGTCCATTTCACGTGCGGTTTGATCCGCTGGGATCGTATCAAAATTCTGGATATTTTGACTCTTGTTTGGATGGATTCTGGTAAAGTTTAAATTTTGGGTTTAAATTGGATTTAAATTCAAAAGGTGAGTGTTTTAACCCACTCACAACTTATAAAATTTCTTATATTTATTAAATTGATTTATAATGTGATTAGAAATTTATTTATGACAATTTGGCATATTTTGAATCATCATCTTAGTTTATTTGAATTTATCTAGATAAAAGGTTATTTAATTTATTATTGAATATAAACTGCCAGTAAATACCTGTTATTTACTATCTGTTCTATATTGATGTTATTGATTGAATTTAATGATGATTGTGATAAATGTTTGATGATTGATATTCGATGAATGGATGTTGTATTTTACGTTGTTATAAACTGCAAGTTGTTATGGATTTTATTTCATTCGGGATTGTAGTTTGAAATGATATATAACCGCATTTATATTTTAAATTACAGATTGAAATGATAAATACCTGCATCACTTGACCATAGAATATAAAATTATATACAGACACCGTGGTCAATATATAAAGTTATTATGAAATGATTTCTATGGTTTTGTAAAGAAATATATGGTTTTAGATAAATATTGATTTTAGATATTATATAAAGGTTATTTTATTCTTGATTTTGAGCTATGTATAATTTTTTTAATATAGAATAAGCTTAACAATAAGTTTGATTTTTATTGAAGATAATATGGTTAAGTATTTAAACTATATTTTAATATAGAGTTTATAATGATTTAAATAAATTAAGGTTGGAAGATAAATTTGAAATTTATTTGAAATGGAATTTATTTAAGAATTAAACTTAAATAAGTTTGATGTGAAATTTATTAAATTTGAAATTTTAAAAGTATGATTTTTATAACTTGATTTTGGTTTAAGGTGAATTAAATGAATATTTTAAGTATAAATAAGTTGAAGGAAATATTTAGTTATTTGTAATTTGGATTTTATTCAAATGATAATGGATTTATTAAGTAAAGTATTTCTAAACTAAATAATAGAAGATTGAATTTGATATATATGTATGCATGTATGTATGTATGAAATTTTCAAACTAAGTTTTGAAATTGTTGTTGAATTTGAAATGGTTAATTCTGTGGATCAAATCTGTTTTGAAATCGATAAATTTGGAATAGTTTGTTTAGAAACTGAATCGAATTGAAATTTATGATCTGGGGTTTGGTTAAATATAAAATGTAGAAATTCGAGCTGTATTGGAATTGATTTGTGAAATTGAAAAAGCTATTTTATTATATAATGTATTTTAAATACTTAAACCATTTAAGTGGTCGAAGTTACGTTTCAAAGTTGTGAGTTTCATGGTATTATAATTTGAAAGTGTTATATTCAAGTGTTTTGATTTCAAAATGTTATAACTTTGAAAGTATTATGATTTTAGAAAAGGATATATTTGAAATGAAAACGATATCGTATTTATATGGTTTTGAAATGGATATTATATTCTGGTTTTGAAGTATAATTTTTTTTGAAATGATCGCGGTGTTATAATAACGTTTGGTTGTTAAAGAGACCGGGATCGGAAGTTGTCATACTCTCTGCCAACTCCGAAAACCACTTTAACAACCGTGTATGCGGTGGAGATTCCAGAATGAAGTAGGATGGTGGCGGCGTTTCTTGAGGTATATACATGGACCCGACTCCCGTGAGTTGGCATAAGGTGGCTAAAACATGAGCGAATTACGGGCTAAGAAGGTAGAACCTTTTATCGGACACACTCCTTCGATACCATTCTATGACTTTGTGATTGATTGGGGCCCTTTTGATTTTGGGGGTGTGGCTTGAGGTGGGCGGTAGTGCTGCTACGCGTTACCACCGGTCCGGAAGCGTAATTGGTATATCTACCATGGCATTGCCTAGTTGTGCCGTGTCATCTACCCTAGCGCGCCTTATACGATTTTGGTTTTGCACCATACCTATGGAGTGCCCTCTGACGACATCCATTACGGGGGAGATTGCGGTACTGTATAGACTATGGGAATATAAAAGTGTGTTAAGGTGGAAAATGTAAAGCCTTAACGCTATTTTTAATTTATATTATACTTTACTTTAGACACTATTATAATAGCGTATATTACTACATAGTAGATAGTTTAACGGATCCTTAGGAGATGTGAATTCCGAGCATCTCTTAAGTTACTGCACTCATGTTAGACACTGGATAAGAGACGTCAAATCCCGTAAACATCTCTGACGCCGTTCCACTCATATTTATTTCTGTTGATTTAACTTACATAATATCTTTTAGTTCTGACTCGAGTGTTTTGTCTTTTCAATTCGCTCGGGTCAGCCTGAGCATTTCAGGGTTTGAAGACCTTACTTCTGGAGCACGAAGACGAAGATTGTGTTACTATTATTTACTATATTATTTCACTACATTCATACCGTTCTACTGCATTGTTATTTATTATTCTCTGGTATGTGTAACTCTGATTCTATAGTGCATTAGTAAAATCAAATGTTTTATAAACAGCTTCATGAACTGTTATTTGATTATTATATTTTGTCATTCTGCTGTAAGATTCTGTTTTGTTTTATTTCTTTCTTTCTTTTTCTTATTCACCCCAATAACAATTTGCCCTTTTGTATGGTTTGAGTCTGACGTGTGTGGTTTATCGTCGATTTAAAACGTATAAAATGACGGGATGTTACATTTGGTATCAGAGCTTTGATTTTACGATAAACCTTAGCTTTGTGGGGTCAGACTCTTTATTAATAGGGTAGTAATACCCTATGTTGAGTCGCTGAGTGTATATATATGAGAGAGCGTATTTGTTAGTGTTATAAAAAGGTTTTTTTATTGTGTTAATTTGTTCCGTTTTGTATTTATAAATTCTGGTTGGTGCATAGGACGCTATGACATCAATAGAGATTTCTAAATACTTAATAGGACAGACCGACACAATATTTGTTTTAAAATATAGGTAAATGAAATAATTTTCCCTACTGCATATTTTTATATATGAAATAATAATTTTATAAATGATATATTTGGTCGTAATATATATTTGTTGGTAGGTAGAGAAATTTATAAATATTGGTTGTAAAATAAAATTTACAAATAAAAAAATAAAGTAAAATTGGAAACTTAAGTTCTGGGGTTTTGAAACTTTCTTTCGAATAATTTTGATATATAATAATAATGTTGTTAAAAGTATTTTCCAATATAAATATTTCAGTATGATTTGAAAGAATTGTTTTAAATAAATTTTGGGAAGAAATAAGTTCTGTACTCCCCTCTCTATCGCTGGAAAATAATTTCGGTGATGAGTGCACGCATCATTAACATTCATTTTCGAGTTTCTAAGTGGAAAGGACACTGTAGTAGTTTTACTGCAGATTTATTTGGATAAACAAATATAAAATTTTAATTATTTTAAATATAATTGGATATATAAATTGTAAGTGTATACATCTATCTATTATTTTAAAATGATTTGAAATTTAACCCGGTATTTAGTTCTTAAGTTTCCGTTAATTAATAGTTCAATTATTGTAGTGAAATGGAATGTAACTACTTAATAATTGGAACCTCTAATTTAAACAAGAGATTAAATGCTAGGTTATAAATGAAATTTCCAGAAAGTTGAAATATGTAACCTATAAAAACAAAAGATATGATTATTGAACGTTTAATTTATTAAGAGAGATAAGATAAACTTGTATAATTTTCAATTGCATTCTTAAAAAGCATATATATATAACTTACCAAAAGATTTAAAAGCTGCAATGTTTAATAAGAAAATGTAATGGAAATTGTACAAGTAAACTTGTGTAATGAAAGTGTTCAATGAATTTCTTTTATAAATAAGAATCTGATGTTATAGTGGTTATAAGCTTAAGTTATAATTGAAATATTACTATAATAAAATGTTATAGAAAGTAAATATTGCAAGTAGATGACTATAAACTTAAGTTAATGAATTGAAACGCTAAGTAATCGAATTGAACATGAACACTATCAATAAAAGGATGGAAATGAAACTGTAAGAAAAAAATGTAAATTAAAAAGATAAATTATTATATGAATGAGAGGGAAGTGAAGCAATAAATGTTGTGAAATGAAATTAATAAGTATGAACTTTATTTATGCTTGGGGTCACTGTTTGTTTGGTTTATGGTTGGTTGGGCAAAGATACTTTAAAATTGTTTGGATGTATGAATAATCTACCTAGTTTCATTTAAGACTGTTGAGTAAATGGTGCACTTAGTAGTTTATTTTTCATTCCATACAATTTAAAGTTTTTGAACCCTATTTGATTTGTTTGATATAAATGGATAATTGATTTATGTTGATTTTATATGATGATTGTATATTGGTTGCAAGTGATTTTGTTTATATTGATTTAGTTGTTAGTGGTTGAAACAGCTTTAAATATTTTATTTTATATAATTATTAACTCTTGTTGGAGAATATAAGTGAAGTACAGGTTATGGAAGCAATTGCTACTGCTTTTGGTTTCATAATTAAGCGTTAATTGGCCGACAAATAGGTACGTTCTCGGATTATGGTTTTATAGCGTTATTATATTGTTTTTCCCGTTGTTGGGATATATTATTGTGAGATATTGTGATATATATAGTTTTATTTGATATTATATTTTCCCCCGAGCCACTCCGTACAAAGGAGACTCTGCCGAATTTTTCCGTAAATTTTGGACTTGGATTTTTTTTGAAAAATGTTCTCCAAACCTTATTAATTTGAGTATAAAAAGATTTAATGGTTATAATTGGTATATTTTATTTAAACTAATTAATTTTGTAAATTTATTTGTTTATAAAGTTAATATTTTTGAATAAGATGTATTGTTTACTCAATTCTTTCTTTTCCTTTCTTTTTTCCTTTTCAGGGACGAAAAGTTTTGAGTGGGGGAGAGTGTAACGACCCGTAAATTTGGATAATTGAATTCTTTAATTTAATAAGATTTTTGTAATTAAATTTAGAAAGAAATAAAAACTTTTTAATTTATAATGAAGTGAATGTTAAAAAATGAAATGTAGCAATGGTAATTAAAATTAATTATTGACAATTGGAGTGAAATCCCAATAATGAAATAGTGTAAATTGTTGCACTTGGTTATAAAATTGAAAATAAGTAAATAAAGTTAAATATTGAATTAACCAATGAAACAATATATTTATTAGTAGTAACTGAATGTAAATTAAGGTAATAATGTTAATGTAACTTGATAAATAACTAATTTAGTGCAATCCCAATTAATTGAAGCAATTGTAAGGTAATAATTGATTGTAAATAGTAAATTTGGAAATAAATTCAAAGTTATATTAATTGATGAAATAATACGCGATAAACTGTATTTTGATAAAGTCAATGTTAGATAAGTAATTATAATATTGTTGGTTGATAATAATATAAATGAGATTAAATTAAGCAAATAGCGATAATTATTAATTGTTCACCTATTTATTTAATTTATTGAATTAGAATTAAATCCATTGCAATTAAACGTAATAAAAAAAACTACGTTAATATGAATTTAGTTGATGATTGTAAAAATATTAGGATAATTGGATATATACTAATGTTAAATTTATCCATTAGATGAGGATTGATTGAATAAAGAGATTGAAAACAAATTGAATTTATTTATTTGAATTTACTTAAATTGAAGGTAAACACTATAAATTTTGCATTAAATCCTTATTTGATTGACATGGAAATTTTGGTTAATGAATTATAAGTTTAATTGTAATCACAAATGGTAGAAATGGTAAATAATTAAATTTGAATTGAAAAAGTGATTAATTAATTTAATATTTAATTATTTAATTAACCGGAAATATAGTCATCTTGACCACTGTTTCGGATTTCAACGAAAATAGTTTCATCGGATCTGTAACAGTGAATTATTGTAGGATCTTAAGTTTCGCAACGATCGGACTTGTCATGTGATCGTACGGACTCGAAACTCCTAGAAATCAATTAAATTGAAATCAGTTTGAAATAACTTGATTTTAGCATAACTTCTTCATACGATGGAATTTGTACTTGAAACCTATTCCATTGCATTTAAAATATTTTAAAAAAATCTATTTTGATATATGTTTTGACCCATTTTAGTTTCGGAGGCAGAACGGGCTTTACGGATCGCTTATTGTTCAATCAAATCGTGTCCATTCATCTCTATTCCTGACCTACCTATATATACCTCATTATAAACCCTAGCCTATTTCTTATGTTCATTGTTCTATACGTACAATCCTTGTTGCTCCTCCTCATTCCAGTGGCAGACAAAATCAAAATTCCAATAGCAATTCAAAATCGATTTAAAGCACTCGATTAGCGCATCTCAATTCTTTGATTGGTTTTTCAATTTGATTCACCATTTCGTCAGAAAAGAGGGTTTTGGTTTCGACCGTTTGTTGGTGATCGTTGAATTTGACGGCGGATCTTCGCTATGGCGACGATCGGAGGGCGTGGGGTCAAGGATGAGGTGGAGCAGTCCCAATCGGCAGTCTTTGTTCGCCTAGAAGTGGTCTGTTATCGCCAGAAATGGTATTTATAGCCGACGGCGGCGCGAAGCGCGTGGGAAGGTCGGAGGGGGATCGAGGTCACGGCATGGTCGACATGGAGAGGGCGTTAGCTTGGTGGACTTCGATTTGACCATCGTTGGCAGTGAGCAGCTCCGTAGAGGCATGACGATGGCGTGAAAGATCTGTTCGTTTTCGCGTACGAGAAGGTGGATTAGGGTTTCGAGCGTTGACTGGTAGAGGTGACGTGGCTCTGCTTTGATTTTTTTCATTTTATTTTTTCATTTTTTTTCGAATCGTATAATGTTCTAACATGCATATCTTTCGCACACGAGGTCCGTTTCACGCGCAGTTTGATCCGTTGGGATCGTATCGAAATTCTAGACATTTTGACTCTAGTTTGGATGGATTCCGAGACTGTTTGAATTTTGGGTTTAAATTGGATTTAAATTCAATTTAAATTCACAAGGTGAGTGTTTTAACCCACTCACAACTTCTAAAATTTCTTATGTTTGTTAAATTGATTTACGATGTGATTAGAAATTTATTTATGACTGTTTGGCATATTTTGAATCATCATCTCGGTTTATTTGAATTTATTTGGATAAATGGCTATTTAATTTATTATTGAATATACACTGCCAGTACCTGTTATTTATTATCTGATCTATATTGATGTTATTGATTGAATTGGATGATGATTGTGATAAATGTTTGATGATTGATATTGGATGAATGGATGTTGTATTTTACATTGTTATAAACTGCAAGTTGTTATGGATTTTATTTCATTCGAGATTGTAGTTTGAAATGATATATAACCGTATTTATATTTTAAATTACGGATTGAAATGATAAATATCCGCATCACTTGACCATAGGATAGGAAATTATGTACAGACACCGCGGTCTATATATAAAGATATTTTGAAATGATTTCTATGGTTTTGTAAAGAAATATATGGTTTTAGTTAAATATTGATTTTAGATACTATATATGTAACGACCCGTAAAATTTTAAATGGTTTTATTAACGTATTTAATTGAATTTTGGAGAAATTTTAAATAATAAATTTGAAATTTAAAAATTTATATTTGGAATACGTATATTAAAATATAGAAGATGGTAAATTTTCATCTGATTTAATGAAAGTTTATTTCATTGCGAAATTCTATTAAATTTAAGTCAGTTAATAATTGTTGATAATAAAATATTTTCCAAACCTGAATATTTTTACATAGAAAAATTCTAAATTATCTTCCGACTGAGACGTCATTTTTCGTTTTTTCAAATTTGGACTTCTATAGCCCCGTCGATCTTATTTTCCGCTTTTTTTTTATGTTAGATTATATACTTTTTAAATTGAGTAATTAATATTTTTACTTATATACATCAGTTCTTGGTAAATGATGAATGAATCAGATGGATGTAAGCAAATCGTATTTTTAATTAAGTAATAAATTTTAAAATTTATAGTGTATTGATAAGCTTTATAAAATGAACGTTTTAAATTGTACGTTCATATCCGTTTGATTTATTTAATTAGCATATAAATAGTACGTAATTAATGAAATACTCTTTAAACGTATATTTTACTAAATATAAGTAGTGAATAAATAAGAAAATGTATAAATTTAAATGCGTTACTTTTATTTTAATGTGGGCGTATGGTTGATTTGATTAATGCATCTATAGTGCGCATTCTTAATAAAAATTTATTACCTTAACTAAATAAATAAATTTATCTGTAGCCTTGCATTACAAGTGGGAAAGAAATCATTTCCCTAGCCGTTCAATTTCTTTTAAATCTAGCTTTGATAGGTTACGTGTAAATTTCTACGCTTCCCTTTTTCTTCATTTTTATAATAGGGATAAAATCTCCAAATTTGCGTAGCCATTTCAAGCAAATTTATTTCTCTTTAGACGTTCAAAATCCGTTTCAAGATTGCTTGAAGTTCACATGTAAACTTTTACACGTTCTTTTTTGATTCAATGGTTTTAATTTGGAATAAAAACTCTTTTATTTACTTACCGTTCAAAACAACAAATATTTGCTTGCCACTTTTGCATTGGATTTACTAACTTATCAGCAATCCAATACGTACGGAAACTTCCTTGCCTCTCGGGTATAAATTGATAGGAATTGATTCCGTAGTCTGATACACAATCAACGCAATCGTGTATAATTGATTTAAATTATATTCTCTCACCTCAATCAACGCAATCGCGTATAATTGATGTAAATTTATTTCTTTCCTATATTCTCTCACCTCAATCAACGCAATCGTGTATAATTGATTTAAATTTATTTCTTGCCTATATTCTCTCACCTCAATCAACGCAATCGTGTATAATTGATTTAATTTTATTTCTTGCCTATATTCTCTCACCTCAATCAACGCAGTCGTGTATAATTGATTTAAATTTATTTCTTTCCTATATTCTCTCACCTCAATCAACGCAACCCTGATAAATATAAGCCTCGTACACAAATAGTTTTCAATTGCATCTCAACATTTCCTTCATTTCTTCTTGCGTGCGTGAGCTCTGAAGGTATGGCCTCCATTCTCTTCTTTTTATTTTATATTTTTATAATTTTTTTCCCATGCTTTGCTTCTCCCCTCTCGAGCGTTGAAGCATCAGCACTTCTATGTTTTACATAAGGTATATTAGTTATATACTTTGCCGTGCTTACAAGTTTTGCATGTTGGTTATATATTATACGTTATATATATGTATGTACCTGTCAAGTGTTGCACGTGTAGTATTTTATAAGGTTTATTTTATATATTATATAAGGTTAATCTGTGTTACAGCTTTGGTTAACTTTGAAACAAATATACCTACTATATCTTAATTGTTTTAATTGAACTTGAAGGTAAATCTTACTGATATAGACTTCAATATGTATGAATAAAACCTTTAACATTATAACAGTCTCCATTTAATTGGTATTTTAGCATAAAACTATATCTACATATATTTTTTATGTTTAATGCTTATGTGAATTTTAAGCCAAGCTTTTCGGAGACGTATATATACGTTAGTCTTATATCTTATTTGTTATTATAAAATATTAGCAATATACATATTTTGAAAATATAATTAGATTTTTATTCCTGTTCGAATATAACATATATTAGTATGGCAGCTGAGTGTTGTAAAAGCATTAGTGATTAATGTTGTAAAACTAAAAATTTAAATGTATAATTTTCATCTCAATTCTAGTGTGTGTGTGTGTATATAAAGTATGTTTTGTTTTCTCTCTCTTTTCTGTAGATATTCGTATGTAAATACGTTGTTATATGGTTTGTATATGATAGTTGTTGAGTCGATTTTATAAAACTGTGTTTAAAAGTTCCCATTTTGTTTAACAATAATTGTAATTTTACAAGGTATGTATATAATAGTGGTTTATAAGTTAAAGTAATATATGTATATAAATTTTCGATTTACATACATGACCTGTATGTATTATTCAAGTGCACGATCTATTAGTCTTGTTTATATGGATATAAAGGGACAGATTGTATATATTGGTTTCTTTTATAAAACTGTTGTTTATGTATAAAACTATGTATAAGTTATATTTTTAAATAAATATCTATTTAACTAGTTCGTTTTAATTTTTGTTATAATATAAATAGCTACAGTACAGTTTCCTATACATTATGTTATAGGGATGATGTTATATATATTTGTTATTTAAATTATTGTTTTAAATCGTTATATATATATATATATATATGTTAATTTGTTAAAAATCTAGTGTACGGTGTTTATTTATATCTCAGGTTTTGGTTGTTAAAATGCATAGTTGTAGAGATAGGTAGTTATATTATACATTTCAGAGATTTGGGGTCTAGTCGTACAAGTGTTATGATGATTTTTCAGCGTATAAATTATATTGATATAAAATATATGTTGATTTTAGTATACGTGTTCAATTTAAAACAGCGATGTTTGAAATATATATATATATATATATAATTTTATTTGTGTTTGAATTAAATATCGATTTGATAATATACGTTTTAAATTGATTTTTCTGAAAATTAGATATGCAATGTATCTTCTTCATCGATCCCGTTTTGATTTGAATTTGTCTATTCCTATTTATCAGCTTATCCGTGATTCGTGGCAATCTTGTTCGTTTTGGAAATTCGTTCTTGGATTCATAACCCATTTCAAATCTCTATAGCCTCGAAAGGCGAGCAATCACTCACGATTAACGTTCTTTTATTTATTAAATTTGATTTCAATTGAAACGAAAGTTGAAATATGCTGCTGTTAGTTATTTACATTGCTATATATGTTGTTATCTGAAATTGTTCACCTGTGGGATATGACACCATATCCTGTTGTTTATATTATATTTTTATTGATGATATATGCCTGTTATTTTATTGTATTATCTGTTATCACTCTGCAAGTTCCCTGTAGTTTAGAATTCACTATGGGTTGAAATGATACGTACCCGAACGGACTTTAGGATAGGAGAATTTCGTTATGGGTTGAAATGATAAACCCAAGCGATTTTCAATTAAATTGAATTTGGGATTGTAGGTCGAAGTGATATCTACCCGTATATTTAAATTTTGGATTGAAATGATAAATATCTGTATCCCTTGACCATAGCGTAGGAAATTATATACAGACACCGTTGGTCCATATATATATATAAATGTTTTGAAAATAATTTCTATGGTTTTGGAAAGGAAAATATAGTTTTAATAAAGACCGATTCTTAGAATATTATATGTATAAAAATGAAAATTTTATGTATAGACCTAATAATAATATTTAATCTAATTGAGAATGATCTAATACATATAATATGTTTAAGGATTCGTTTAAATTTATATTTCAAAATAGATTTGGTAAAATTTTGAATAAGCTAAAGTTGAGAAGATAAAGTTGAATTAATTGGAAATGGTATTTAATTAAGAATTATATTCAATTAAATCGATTTGAAACTATTGAATTCGGGATTTAAAATATGATTTTATAACTTGGTTTTGGTAAAAGGGATTAAATGGATATTTTAAATTTAAATAAATTTAAGGAAATATTCTGAAAAATGAAATCCAAGGCTATTTAAATGATATTGAACTTGTTAAGTGGATATTTCCTGACTAAATAAAAATGATGAAGCTAAATCAAGATCTATATGAAACTGTTAGATTTAACTTTAAAATATTGAATATTAAAGCTTTGAATATAACGAAAGTTTAAATGGTTATTGGGAGCTGAATTGAATTAATGAATTAAGCTTTGAATAAATGGGAATTTGGAACTTGAGTTGATTAGAATCAATTTGTGTAGTTGAGGAAATTTCAAATACTTTACTTTATAAATTATTTAATATATATATATATACACACTATCTTGGAAAATAGACGTATTTGAAAGGGAAATGTTGTTTTGATTTTGAAGTATAAATAAAATTGAATGACCACAGTGTTATAGTGTATATTTCTACCTTATAGATAGTTCTGCAAATCCATAGGGGTGGTTATCCCAAACATCCTTTGAGTTACTTGTATTTCAGTTGATATTTCACTTGAGTTGGATTTATTGATATAAGGATGTTAATCCTGACTCGAGTGTTTGTGTTTAGCTTTACGCTCGGGTCAGACTGAGTGATACAGCTTTTGAGACTCACATTCGGAGTTTGGAGCTTCGTTTGGGGATCCAACTATCGATTCCGCTTTCAGCCCTTCCAGTTGATCGGTTCAGAGAAGTCATCTGCTCGTACTAGAGACTTCACTGTATTTGAGATATTCCGATGTACTTTATTTCTAACCCTGATGTATATAGTAGCTTCATGAACTACTATTCTTTATTTATTCTGCTGCGTATTATTGTACCACTCTGTATCTGTGATTCTGTGATTGATTTATTTTACTACATAGGCTGAGTTTTGCCAAATATAAATTAACAATCTGGTATTTTTAGCAATTCAAGTCCGACATGTACGGATGCGAATGGTTGAAAATATCAGGTTGTTACAATATAAATGTTATTTTATTCTTGATTTTGAGCTACGTATAATTTGTTTTAATATAGAATAAGCTTAATAATAAGTTTGATTTTATTGAAGATAATATGGTTAAGTATTTAAACTATATTTTAATATAGATTTTATAATGATTTAAATAAATTAAGTTTGGAAGATAAATTTGAAATTTATTTGAAATGGAATTTATTTGAAATGGAATTTATTTGAAATGGAATTTATTTAAGAATTAAACTCAAATAAGTTTGATGTGAAATTTATTAAATTTGAAATTTTAAAACGTATGATTTTTATAACTTGATTTTCGTTTAAGGTGAACTAAATGAATATTTTAAGTATAAATAAATTGAAAGAAATATTTAGTTGTTTGTAATTTGGGTTATACTCAAATGATAATGCATTTATTAAGTAAAGTATTTCTAAACTAAATAATAGAAGATTGAATTTGATATATATATATATATATGAAATTTTCAAACTTAGTTTTGAAATTGTTGAATACTTAAACTTTGAAATGTATTTAATTTGAAATGGTTTATTCTGTGGATCAAATCTGTTTCGAAATCGATAAATTTGGAATAGTTTGTTTAGAAACTGAATTGAATTGAAATTTATGATTTGGGATATGGTTAAATATAAAATGTAGAAATTTGAGTTGTGTTGGCATTGATTTGTGAAATTGAATAAGCTATTTTATTATATAAAGTATTTTAAATATTTAAACCATTTAATTGGTGGAAGTTACATTTCAAAGTTATAAGTTTGAAGGTATTATAATTTGAAAATGTTATATTCAAGTGTTTTGATTTCAAAATGTTATAACTTTAAAAGCGTTATGATTTTAGAAAAGGATATATATGAAATAAAAATGATATCGTATTTATATGATTTTGAAATGGATATTATATTCTGATTTTGAAGTATAATTTTTTTTTGAAATGACCGCGGAGTTATAATAACGTTTGGTTGTTGAAGAGACCGGGATCAAAAGTTTTCATACTCTCTACCAACTCCAAAAACCACTTTAACAACCGTGTACGTGGTGGAGATTACAAAATGAAGTTGGATGGTGGCGGCGTTCCTTTAAGGTATATACGTGGACCCGACTCCCGTGAGTTGGCATAAGGTGGCGAAAACAGGAGCGATTGACGGCTAAGAAGGTAGCATCTTTTATCGGACACACTCCTTCGATACCATTCTATTACTTTGTGATTGATTGGGGCTCTTTTGATTTTGGAGGTGCTTCTCGAGTTGGGCGGTAGTAGTTACTACGCGTTATCATTGGTCCGGAAGCGTAATTGGTATATCTACCCTGGCATTGCCTAGTTGTGCCATGTCACCTGCCCTAGCGCGCCTTATACGATTTTGGTTTTGTACCATTCCTATGAAGTGCCCTCTGACGACGCCAAGTACGGGGGAGATTACGGTACTGTATAGACTATGAGATTATAAAAGTGTGTCAAGATGGAAAATGTAAAGCCTTAACGCTATTTTTAATTTATATTATACTTTACTTTAGACATTATCATAATAGCGTATATTACTACATAGTAGATAGTTTAACGGATCCTTAGGAGATGTGAATCCCGAGCATCTCTTAAGTTAATGCACTCACGTTAGATACTGGATAGGAGATGTCAAATCCGGTAAACATCTCTGACGTCGTTCCACTCATATTTATTTCCGTTGATTTAAGTTACATAAGATCTTTTAGTTCTGACTCGAGTGTTTTGTCTTTTCAATTCGCTCGGCTCAGCATAAGCATTTCAGGGTTTGAAGACCTTACTTCCGGAGGACGAAGACGAAGATTGCATTACTATTATTTACTATATTATTCCACTACATTCATATTGTTCCGCTACATTGTTGTTTATTATTCTTTGGTATGTGTAACTCTGATTCTATAGTGTATTAGTAAAATCAAATGTTTTGTAAACAACATCATGAACTGTTATTTGATTATTATATTTTGTCATTCCGCTGCAAGATTCTATTTTGTTTTATTTCTTTCTTCCTTTTTCTTATTCACCCCAATAACAATTCGCCCTTTTGTATGGTTTGAGTCTAACGTATGTGGTTTATCGTCGATTTAAAACGTACAAAAAAGCGGGATGTTACATTTGACTAAGTAAAACATTTAATTTCGAAGTAAAATTCAATATTTAATATTTTCCAAACTCAAATCTGATTTCTGACCTAGTCAAAGATGCTTTATATTTAATTTTTAAATCAAAATAGTTATTTCAAAACATCCCAAAATTCAAAATATTTAAATAAATATCCCAAAGATCAGTTTTTGAATTATATAGATATTTTGTGTATGCATATAAACTTTAGCTTAAAATACAAATAAATACATATACATATTTTAAATATAAGTTTGAATTTATTTAACTAACAAAACCATTTCGATAACTATTTTAATTAAAATAAATTTATTTCAAAACTATAAAACATCTTTGGTCTAATATTAATATTATGTATAGAGTGAGAGGGAGGGAAGGAGTATTTTTTTATTTGCGAATTGTAATATTCAATGTTTTAAATTCAAAGCAAATTAAAACCTTATATCTAAATCCAAAATTATTTATATATCAAGCAATATAAATACACACACAAATACACACACATTGGGATAGGTGACGTATGTAAATGTAAGATATGAGAACTATACCTTAGTAGATTCAGCTCCTTGTGACACTTCGATCTTGAATAATCTCCTAAATTACTTGAATCACCACTCGATGTTGCTATGATTGAATGAACCACTTGATTTTATTTATTTTTTATTGATTTTGTATGAGGTAAGGGAGTTCGGCCATGGGGGAGCAAGGCTTGAAAGGGTAGCCAGAAAGTATAGAATTAATGAGTTGTATAGGCATTTATAGAGAGAAAATGAAGAATAGATCCACCGCCGTTTACTCATTCTCCTTACCAATTCAAACTCAAACCTGGAGCTAGACTACTCTACGCTCTTCTATGGCCTCCAAATTGAGCAAAAAATCTTAAAATCCTTTAAGTAATAGATTATATTTAAAGTTCATTTAAATGTATACCGATATCATATATCGACAAATTCATATATAATATTTATATATACATCCAAATAATTACTAATACCACCCATAAAATTTCAAGGAGCTACCTCATTTACGAATAACACCCCAAACATCAAATACATTAATGATTAATATTTTTTAAATATTAGTTAATTTATAACACTTTTTGAACCAACTAAACCATGTGGTATTTATGAGAATTCACGAATATAGTTGTGTAACTTAAAGATGTGAATTTAGTCAGTTTTGAAGATATGAATGTGATACTCTTTCTATGATTTGAATTATAACATTTGTCTATGATTTTAGGATTTTATTTCGAGTAGTATGAGTAGATTTTGTTTGATGGAGGTTAAGGAGAAGGAGGAGGAGAAGAACGTGATTGCAAAGACAAAATATGCATAATTGGGAATGATACGATTGGCACAAGTCTCTAGACATGGGCTTGGGCCTTGTAGGTTCAATGAAGAAATTTGTGCTACTGATAAAACGTAAAATATCTTATTTCTTCGTAACTCCTTTGAAATGATCCACCTTTTCGACCCTCAAAAGTCGACACTAATAAATCCACAGTATTCATGTGCCAAGTATCCAAGTGTCGGAAAGACGGATTGTTGGAGAAAAAGAAAGAAAAGGCAGAACAAAATCTGACATCGTGATGAGTAATATATAATATACAACAAATATTTACAAAAGAAAACTATAATATACATACATCAATCAGAGTAAATTAACCAATCACTAGCCTAGACAATTACAACAACCTGTCTTTAAAAATGCTGATAAGTATAAATCAACCAATGCAACAGAAATAGAATATATGTGAATACATCTTGGAGGCCTCCAGCTCATCTCCTAAAGCTCCTAAGCATCCATAACTAAATTTGAAAATATGCTCAGTCTGACCAGAGCATTATAAGAAAATAACGCCCTAATCAGTCTGGTGAACCAGCGTAAGAAAACTCAAATCATATGGATTTTTAATATTGTAAAACTTTTCAAGAATAAAAGGTATCTCGTAAGACCACGCCGTAGATAAACATGGATGGGATTTTACCTTACGATAACCAAACATTTCTATATAAAATCCTCTGATATTATCATAATATCTAGGTTTAAAATAAATATGGAATCATAGTTAAAATTGTTACATTAATTAAATTCAACATAATAGGTATATAATCAAGTCGGAAGGCTCATATTGGAAAATGGATTCCAACTATGAAAAGGTAAGGGTCTACCTTCTGAATCAGTATATCTATGCTGGAGGCTACACCACATTACACCTTTGCTACACAGGACCGACCCTACCCTTTACTGGATAGCACCGAATGCGATCACCCCATGGTTGCGATCAAACAACCATACCGAGCTCGTAGCATACATAACATCATAGATATCGCTCTAGATTAGGCGATGATCATACCCTAATGGGAGCGACTCACGTAGCCCTGCCGCATGTCCCTGCTTTGGTCATTTACCAGGTTTAAGGCCTATGAGGTAACAATTACCTTATTCCTCCTAGAAATTCCCACTTGGAATGCTAACACTTCCCTCCAGGTAGAAATGCAATGCCAGCATTCATCCATACAAGTTCGTTCTAGGTCTAAACGAAACCGAAAGCACTACTTATACTACATCCATTTTCAAATCACCCTTAGGATTAGTAGCAAGTAGCCCTTACATGTAACATCCCGCTACTTAGAGCCCCAAAACTAATGGCTATGGAGGTAGTAGTCATCCATAGTTATTAATCCTCGGCGATTGAATATAGCGTTGTTAGATTCAATGATACACATAAACACATGAATATGGAAAAAAATTAAACTTCAAACAAAATCACATTCCATATCAAAGCATTTCCAACTCATTACATAATCCCTTGTTCGTAAAATATGTTTAGAGAAAATATTTTTTTTACAACATACGTCCAGAGCGACATATGAAGATGCCACCCGGGATGATCGAGTATATACAGGCAATATAACAACTTTTCCATTATAATCAACACAGTGGAATCAAAAGAAAAGAGAACTCTAAATAGCTATCATGCTTCCTGCACCTTATTCGTCTTAGAGGTACCTGAAAACCTCAACTCTCAAACTACTTAAAAATGATTCGAGTTCCCGAGAGTTTAAGTGGAAAACATAAAGTTCGAGCCAGACATAAAGCCTGGTATGAATAATAATCTACCATCTCAAATCATTTAGATATCTATTGATACCACGCCACTTAGCGGAATGGGTTTCCCCTCACCTCACCAGTATCTTAAAACCCTTATAAAGCCATATACTATGCTCTTGCCTCCATAATGGTTATAACAATTCAAAATAGTATAATATGATGATATGCAAAACAAATGAATCAAGTCGAAATTACCCATTCCCATTCATTTTAGACTATCTGTCTCAGTTATAGTTTCTAGAATTACTATTAACCTATTAGTTTTCATGGGCTGACTAATAATTGGTTAAACATTTAAGGACTCCTTGTCCAATTATAAAGTTTTCATAGGATCACTATGAACCTATTGGTAACTCCAATATTACTCTTATCCTAGTTTTCATGGGTTGATTAGGAACCTAATGGTAACCTCAATATCCTTTCTTTTATCCTAATTTTCATGGGTTGACTAGGAACCTATTGACACCTGTCAATGTTATATCTGGATATAGTTTTCATAGGCTAACTACAAACCTTCTGGCCCTGCCAGTATCTAGTCATAGTTTTCATAGGCTTACTATGAATCTATCTATCTGACATTTTCCTTTACACGTAGTTTTCATGGCTAACTATGAACCTGTCTTTCTGACATCTTCTTTTATACATAGTTTTCATGGGCTAACTATAAACCTATTGGCCCTTACCAATATCATACAGTTTTCATGGGCTTACTGTAAACCTATTGGCCCCTGCTAATATCCTTTTTTATATTTTAGCATCCCTTATTCTAGTCTTCTTGACCTTCTGGATGCAATTCTACTCATTCAGGAGTTTATTCAATTTATATTCACTACTGGGTTAAGCTAACTGGTTCTCCTACCCTTTATCCCCAAAATGCAGTTATGGGTCCATTATAAAGTGAATATATTCATATTAGAAGAAGCAATATAACAATATAGCAATATCACTCCCGTGGGTTTAATATAAAACATGGTTAATCCCTTTAAGCTATTTCTCTATCAAAGAAAGCTTCTTCTTAAAACCATTACAAAAACTCCTTTAATATAGCCATGGGGTTTTCCTTTAAAAATAGAGTTTGGGTCATAAAACCTTTCGATACCTTCGAAACTTAGCTTTTGACTTCATGGGATGACCTCCTTCGTAAGCCTTAAAATCTTTCTTCAAAATAATAGGCTCATGCCTTTTTAATACTTTAAATTCTACCTTTCAAAACCTTTCGAATATATTAAGTATTAGCATTTAACTTTAGAAGCTTTAACTTTGAAACCGGTTGAAAGCACCCCTTTCGACACTCTGGGAAGTAACCCTTCCGATATCATTGAACGTACCACTTTCAAAAGCATTAGGTTTATACTTAAAATATTATTAGGATCAAAGTGAAAATAGTCGAAAGCATCTGTTTCAAAACCATCTTTTACCATATAAAATATTGGTGGAAACTTGATGGCGTCGGCACCATCCCTTTCGAAAGCATAAAACATCTAGTAAAAACATTAGAAGGTCGGTATCGAAACCCCTTTCGAAACCATCACCTTCGAAACCCCTAACCCCTTTCGAAAACTATAGAAAGTTGCTAGAACTTATAAAAAAATACATTTCGATAGCATAGATATCTTCAATACCATCAAAAGGCTATAAAATGGCAGCAGGGTATTGACTAGGTCAGAATCCTTTCTTTCAAAACATTCTGTTATAAGTAAGGAACCCAGTCTAAAGCAATTATAATTTAATGGCAACCTTTTCGAAACCCTTATGCTTCGACTCTGTCGAAGGCTTAAAAAAAGAAAGTAGGCGCTTTTCTTCTAAAACACAAACCAAAGTTTCGTCCCTTTCGGAAGCTATGCTTTTGACACATTACCTTTCGCCTATCTCCAATCCACTACATACCATCCTCGTGATACCTAGTGTATTGGTTTCGGCACAGTTGGTTACGACAAGGGTGAAGGCGGAAGCTACTGTGTCGAAAGGCGCTTTCCTAAGTAGGCGGAACCACTTTTCTGAGCAAAACCAGATTTAATTCTTATTTAAGTAAACTTTTTTCTAACTAAACTGCCACGTGTCAACACCATATTGGTTGCCTTAACTTTCTCAAATTATTTTTCAAAAATAATTATCGCTAATCTAAATCTAAACCATGGTTAAGTAAACATGCCCTTCCAATTTTTGAAAAGAAGTCCCTCTTCTAAAACAATTTATTTTGCATAACAAATCACCTTGGAAAATCCCCAACTTGAGAAATTTACTTTTATCATGTTATCTAACATATCAAAATTTCGGACCCAAATTCTCAGTATATTTTCCAAAATAAATTATATAAACCAAAATAACCATATTTTGCTTTGAAAATTCATATGGAAAGATTCTCAAAATTGAAACCCAACTCCGAAATTATGTTTCTCATAAAATAAAATTTTCCCATGGCATTTAAACAACTTGAAATCTATGTTTTGATCTAAAACCGTGCCAAAAACCCTTTTAAACGACCTTGTTTAAATCAAATAAATCATGAATCAATTATATCATCATCCAATATATCATAAAATTTAATTTCTCCCTTAAATCCAAAAATATACGATTTAAAACCAAAATAGAGATGAAATTATTATTCACCTTGCTCTAGAGAAGGAGATTGAATTGGGATTGATTTTCCCTAAGCTTGATTTTTTAACTTTAATTTGAATTCACCTTGATCTCTTAATGGCCGGTCGTTCTTCTATATTTTTGTTTGCGTTTTAAAAAGACGTAAATGGGAAGAAATGGGAGTAACGAATATATATAAGGGTGGAAGCTAGGGGCGACAATTCCTAATATTCCCTTATATGACTTAATTAACCAAAACCCATTCTTAAGCCCATTTATTAGTTCATTAGGCACGACCCTTATTTAATTAATTCAAGTCTCAATCCCTTTATCATTTATATTTTACATTATTCTATTTAATTTATCTAATTAAAGCTCCTGAATATTGTTTTCAAAAAATTTAGGGTGTCTCAGGCTTTAAAGAATTTCGTCCTCGAAATTCAGTAAGGACTAAATACTAGACATAGCAATCATCTGTAATGACTTCTAACAACCATACTAGTCTACCTGACTAGGAAATATCTATATAAATCTAATATAGACATACCCTCAAAGCAGATAAGGATAAGTATCTCGAATCCTGTCCTCTGTCTCCTAAGTGTAGTCCTTCTCGTTATTGCTCCACTAAACTTTCATCAGCTTGACTGTCTTGTTTCTCAATCTTTTCTCTTCTCTCGCAACAACCCGATCAGGTTGTCTCACAAAAGTCAAATCAGGCTCTACTACCAAGTCCTTCAACTCTGTTTGATGAATGGTAGCCTCTGGATCATGCACATACTTGCAAAGATGACACATGAAACACATTATGGACACTCGCCGCTGCTCAGTAACTATACTCGGTATGTGAGCTTTTCGATCCTTTCTAAAATCTGGAATTGACCAACACGTCTTTGGGCCAACTTTCTTGATTTTCCAAACCGTACCACACCCGGTGATACATTAATGAAAACCCTATCCCCCACCGAGAACTCTAAATCCTTATGCCTCTTTTCTGCGTAAATTTTCTTCCTGGATTGAGCTGCCTTCATCCGTTCTTGGATTAACTCAATCTTCTCTGACGCCTCCCTTACCAAATCTGGACCTAAGACCAATCTGTCTCCAATCTCTAACCAACATGTAGGGGATTTGCATGGCCTTCCATATAACGCTTCAAAAGATATCATTCCTCTATTAGTATGGTAACTATTATTATAGGAAAACTCAATCAAATGTAGGTGATCCTCCCAAGATCCACCAAAATCCAACACACAAGCCCTCAATAAATCCTCGAGTGCCTTATTGACTCTCTCTATCTGCCCATCCTCTAGGGGTGATATGCGATACTCACATCTTGAGCTTCATGCCTAGAACATCCTGTAGACTCTTCCAGAATTCACTAGTGAATAAAGCATCTCTGTTGTTGACTATGCTACTAGAAACTCCATGAAGTCTAACTATGTTCTTCATAAACAACTTCGCCAAAAATGGTGTCATCCCGGTCGACTTTACTGGAATGAAATGGACACTCTTGGTCAACCTGTCCATAATAACCCATATGCTTTCATTCCCTCTTCTTGACCTTGGTAACCCATCGATAAAATCCATTGATATCGAATCCCATTTTCAAACAAGAATATCTAGAGGCTGAAATAACCCACTCGGCTTCTGATGTTCGGCCTTCACTTGTTGATAGTTTACACACTGCTTAACCCATAAGCCAACATCCCTCTTCATGCCTTCTCAATAGAAGCTTCTCTTCATATCTTAATACATCTTGGTCCCTCCAGGATCATAAACTTGGATCGATGACACCCCTCAAGAACTTCTCTCCTTAAGTTCTCAACATCTAAAGCGCATAACCGTCCTTTATTTCTCAACCATCCTCTCTGCTCAAGACAAATATCTTTCAAATCATCGACCTCAGTTCCAACTTCAAGCCTTCTGATCCTCTCAGCTAATAATGGATCCTGCCTCTGCTTGGAAGCAATTCTCTTGATCAACACCGATCAAATTTCAAAACAAGACATCATGGAAGTACTGTGACTAGAGACAGCAGTCGAGCTTAATTGCATACCACAACTGGCCAAAGCCTCCAGATCTTTCCATTCTGCTAACATAGCCAACACCACATTCTGATGTTTTCTGTTGAGAGCATCTGCTACTTTATTACCTTTCCTTGGAGTATACTCTATACCAAAATCATAAGCAGTCAAAAATTCCAACCACCTCTGCTATCGCACATTCAACTTCTTCTAAGAGAATAAGTATCTTAAAGACTTATGATCGTGTATAACTCAAGTCCCAAGAGATAATGCCTCCAAATATTCAAGGCAAATATCATTGCAGTCAATTCCAAGTCATGAGTAAGATATCTTACTTCGTGTGGGCTAAGCTGCCTAGTTGCGTAAGCAATGACTTTGCCCTTCTATATCAACACTGCTCCCAATCTAGTCCCACATGCATCTGTGTATACACCAACCCTTGATTACCATCTGGAACTACTAACACTGGAGCATTAGTCAACAAATGCTTCAACTTAAGGAATGCTTCCACACATTTTTCGGACCAAACAAACTTTACTTCCTTCCTGGTAAGCTTAGTCAAAGGCGCTGCTTAAAAGTGAGCTATGGATCGTGTAATATGGATATATGATAATGCAGAGTATAATAATGATGATGATACTGTAAATAGTGCAGAATAAAAAGCGGTATAGTAAAATGACCCTAAAGACTTTTATACTGGTTCGGAGCACCGTCCTACGTCCAGTCCCAGACTCCTTCTGGAATTTCACTAAAACAACAACCCTCACTTAACCTAAAGGAATAGGTCTATACACCCCTGAGCAGCCGAATAGGGACCTAAACAGCAGAACATGATTTCGCCTCAACAGCCGAAGATGACTTCACCCGCCTGAGCAGCAGAAAAGGACTTCAACAAATACAGAAAATAGTTTTGACTAATGTGTGTTCTGATAACACGGATTTGTCACTTGTAGTAATCCCTTCCTATAATCTTCTTCTCGAGTATAAATATTTATATTTGAAGTATATGAAGAATATAAAGGTATAGTATTGCTTTAATACAGAATAATTTAGCAAATAGATTTCAGAAAGTTAGATAAGAGAATAAGAGAGATCGATTGTGATTAAGTGATTTGAAATGAAGTTAGAGTTTGTATTTATAAAGGTTAGAAAGCATCGACTGTTGGTGAAGAGTTTCGATCGAAGTGTTGCATCCGAATCTTTTCGTTAAAGGTTCGTAACTCTTCACAAAAGTCGTGTCCTTTCAAATAAGTGGCTGTTATAGAAATTCAGTCGACTAAACGACAGAGTCAGTAGACTGAAGATTCAAAAGTAATTTGAAATTTAAATTCATATATATTTATGTAACTGTGCATGCTACACAAAAACTCCAGTGTCAGTCGACTGTCTCAGTAGGTCAGTCGACTGACCTGGTCATTTTTGTGCAGTTTGCACAATTACATATATATACATATATATACATATATATATTTCTATAACTTTAAATTACTTTAATAATTTAAATGTGTGCTTATATATGTATAAAATATTTAGTAAATACAGTGATTAAATATATACGCTAGTGTAGACATAATCGAGGAGAGATTTTAACAAATATTGACCTAAGACTTAAAAACAAAATACCATAGTTGATGCACCGGTTTTTAAAGTCTCGTCTCCTTGTCTCTTTTTGTCATAGCAGTCGTCAAATCTGTATGTCATAATGATAGCTTCATGTCATGAGTCAAAACCAGGTCTCAACATTCTCACTCTCTTTGATTGATGACAACCTGTAAATAGACATGGATTTCGACTGTATATATAAAACATAAATACTTACTCCCCCTGAATCTTTGAAGCTCTATATCCTGCATTCTTATTAGTAGCAATAATATTTCTCCCCCTTTGTCATCGACAAAAAGAAATAAGTAATATGATATTATAATGTGAAAGATAATATGAAATAAAACTAAGAACAATCATCCACACATTTAACATCCATAGTCAAGAGTGTTCAAAAATAAACAAACTAGAATTGCTATTTAGTACAAGCCATATTAAAAAACAAATGTCTTGAATGAAAGAAATGAACATCTTACTCCATCGGATGTTTACCCCTATCACTATCTCCTTCATCACCATCATCATCACTGCTACTAGCTTGATCGTCATCAGAAGAAGAAGAAGACCATGCAAATATGGGTTGCTTACCCGGATCGCCTATAGTAGCAGTAGATGTACTGGAAGAGCATGATATAGCTTGCCACAATTTGGTGAAAAATCCTTCGACTTTATCGAGCTTCTTATCAACTTTGATGATGTTTGATTGAAGAATTTTTTGATTACGGCACATTATATTGATGGCTTCACATGGTTGAAGACCTTCATTTGGAATCGTAAAATCTTCTTGTTGATAACAAGTCGATCTTTGATGAGATGGTCGGTGAGATGGCTAGCCATGTTGTTCTGGTTGGACTTAAGCTGTTTGCCTTTGGGTTCATTCTTCGTAAGAGATTATATGAGGGGGTCGGGAAACCGGTAATTTCATCAAAGCTAAAGTCCGAGCGTTCAAACATCCAAAGATAGAAACTGTTGAATCTGGTTCTGGAATTTCACAAGCTTTGAGAAGACGCATAATATATTCGCCATAGTAAATTATATTCATCCTATTGTTGTTGAAGCTTAAAAAATCATCAAGAATTAAACGAAGCCAGTTTACCTTGATGTTCCCAAAAATAGCATACAAAGCTTTAAAATTATTATCGTAGACAAGTTCCTAATTCCCGGTTCTAGGAGTTACGGTTTTCATTAGAGCTCGATGAATAATTCGTGCCTTTGGTCGTAAAGACATCAATTTTAATTGAAGCATATCGTCTTCTAGAAACAAATGGCTTACACGGTCTCGAACAACCAAATCAACATCAATAGTAGCTAATTCAACACCATCATTTTCTGTTTGTAGAATATGAGCCATGCGGTCTAGAGAAAAGAAGACGGGCTTACCACATACGAGACTCCATATGCAATCTTGTTGATTTGGAACATCTTGATGACCCAAATTTAGGTTAGCGTAAAACAATTTCACCATAATTTGGTTGATTTTGTGTTTATTGTCGTCAATATCAATTAACGACTCTAAATTGCTCCTTCGAGCTAACTCTTGAATGTGATAGGGTGAAAAATCAGGGAATTTGACGAAAAACCTTTGAATATTCTTGAATCTTGCATCCGTCTCCACCTCTTCATTGCGGTTGCATCAAATAGCCACCTCTGAATTTGTTCATTTGATGGAGGTTGAGATGAGGAGGAGGTTTGGCCTTTATGTTTTGGGGCCATTTAGTTTTGAATTTGAGGAAAAAAATTGGAGTTTTGGAGAGCTTAAGGTTTTGAAAATTTTGAAAAACTGAAGTGGTAAAGAGGAGAGAAGGTAAACTGAAAGATAAAGGGGTAAAGTGGGCAGGTGAAAAGGTGAAAAGCAATTTAGATCTACGGATCAGTCGACTGGCTCAGGGCTTCGGTCGAATGAAACTGAAGATTGAATTTTTTCGATCTTCTGGTCCAGTTGACTGAGGCCCTAAAACAGTCGGCCGGGGCTGTTATACAAAATTTTATATTACAGCGTCAGTCGACTGGCTCAGGGCTTCAGTCGAGTGAAGCAGAAGGTTGATAATATTCAACCTTCTGGTCCAGTCGACTGAGGCCCTACAACAGTCGACTGGCCATGTATATATTAAAAGTTGTTTGCAGTGTCAGTCTACTGATCTCCTGATCCAATCGACTGATCTCCAGATCCAGTCCACTGACCTATAGTATTTTACACAGTAAATTTATTATGATGTGAATTGTGTATATGTTTGTTAATTCTATTAATATATATAATTTTTATTTTAATAAATGATTCAGAACTAACTTTATTTTGCTGTTAAATGTTAATATTTTTTTATATATGAGTTGTCGTTTATTGCACCGGAAATAAATTTATTTCAAATATAAACGTAAATATATAGAGAATTTATTTGAAAATACAACGAAAAATGATTAAAAACTATGATTATTTCTTAGGACTCGGTGTCTTGAATTTTCAGTTGCTTACGACGAACATTCGAAGCTTCGTTACGATCCCATGAATTTGGTGAGTATGGTGGTCGCGGAGAAGACGAAGTCGATGGTCGTCTGATAGGCGAAATAGCATTTTCGTCTATCGGGTGTGACGATGCCCCTTAGAATTTCATAGCTATATGCTTGATTATTCCAATACGTCGGGAGTTTATTTTCTGTTCGTAATACATCTCCCATTGTAGCATTATAGATTCCTGTTGGTAATGGTGGTGATCGTCGATCTTTTGTTTTGTGTTTGGGGAGATATCAACGGTCTTCTTTCCCTTTTTCTTGTCCGGAGTATATCCGGAGTGGTAGACCGATGATGGTGAATCTTTATGGCCTGGAGTTTTTGGAGAGTTAGTCGAGGCAATGATTTCGATAGAGTCTGTTGTAGAGGAAGTTGACATTGTTTTAAAAACTGCTGTTAATTAATGCTTTACTTCAGAGTATCGAATGATGTCTTTTATTTTGTTTTGAGTGCATAAGAAAAGGAATATGCTCCTATTTATAGATTTAATTTAGAAAAAATAGGATACTAATTGGTGGATTATATTAATTGTAACCAAAAAGTATGTAGAGACATTGGTTTTCTGTTGGTTGAGCTAATTTGAACAATTTTAATATTTATAAAATTAGTAATGCAGATTATAAAGATAAATGTTACATATAATGTAATATAAAATACTTGTTACCATATAATAAAATGCCCATAATAGACTAGAACAGAAAACATTAATAGCTCAGGTGGTTAAGCTACTTGGGCTATTCACAACAGGTCACAAGTTTGAATCTCAGCATGGTCAGAATTTCAAATTTTTCATAAAAATTATATTTTTGAATTTTTAGTTTAAAATTTTTATGTTTTTATTTATATATCCTTACTTGAAATTATACCAAGCCCACGTTGCAATTTTGTAAACGTATTCTCTTATAGTGGTTTAGTAAAAATATTGGCTAACTGATTTTCTGATGGTACATAATCCAGATTTATTATATCTTTTTCTATATTTTCACGTAAAAAGTGACGTCTAATATCTATATGTTTAGTTCTCGAGTGATTTACTGGATTTTTAGATAAATTTATTCAACTAGAATTATTGCAGTAAATTGTTGATTTTGATAGATTGATTCCAAAATCTTTAAGTGTCGTTGCATATAAATTACTTATGTGCAAGCTAGTGCTTCAGAAATATATTCTGCTTCACAAGTTGATAAAGTGACACAGTTTTGTTTCTTACTAAACCATGATATTAACGATTTACCAATGAAGTGACACATACCACTTGTACTTTTTCTATCTGTTCGTGGTCCTCCGAAATCAACATCGCTGTATGATACTAATTCGAACGAACACTCTTTTGGATAGAAAAGTCTAAAATTTGTAGTTTTACTAAGATAGAGTAGTAGATGTTTTACTACACGTAGATGTGATCTTTTCGGGTCTGCTTGAAATCGTGCACATAAACATACACTCATCATAATATCTGGTCTACTTACTGTTAAATAAAGTAGTGATCCTATCATACTGCGATATAATTTCTGGTCTACACTTTTGTCGTTTTCATCTTTATCAAGATGTACTGTTGTATTCATAGGAATTGGTTTGGCAGAAGTGTTTTCCATTCCAAAATGTTTGATAAGGAGGAAAGGCTTATGGTGGATACCTAGGCACCCAGAGACGGGGAAGAGCGTAGCAAGCGACGAAATGCTTCGGGGAGTTGAAAATAAGCATAGATCCGGAGATTCCCGAATAGGTCAACCTTTCGAACTGCTGCTGAATCCATGGGGAGGCAAGAGACAACCTGGCGAACTGAAACATCTTAGTAGCCAAAGGAAAAGAAAGCAAAAGCGATTCCCGTAGTAGCGGCGAGCGAAACGAACAGAGATAGAATCAGATCGATTTCCGAAATGCCTTTTTGGATCTTCCTCAATGTCCCGGCTATTCACGAAACGTGAGAAGCAGATGATTATTCATCCGCTTCCGAAAGAAATCAAAGAATTTCTTGGGAATCCTACAAGATCAATTCGTTCTTTTTTCTCTGACAGATGGTCAGAACTTCATCATTATTACAATATTTTCCTTGATTAATATAAATTCGATTTAAAACATTTAATTTGTAGTCCTAGAAAATATGATAATTCTCCCATATGGGACATTTCAAATTCTTTAGTCGTTATTTTAGAAAATTCTTTACATAATTCATTATTAGTTGAGCCAAATATAATGTCATCGACATATATTTGAACAATTAATATATCATTTTTAGAATGTTTTATAAATAATGTTTGATCTACTTTTCCTATTTCGAATTCAGAATTAATTAGATAGCTTTTAAGACGTTCATACCAAGCACGTGGTGCTTGGTTTAATCCATATAAAGCTTTCTTAAGTTTATATACATGATCTGGATATTTTTCATGAATAAATAAATGAGGTTGTTCAACATATACATTTTCTTTAATATAACCATTTAAAAATGCACTTTTAACATCCATTTTATAAAGTTTAAAATTATTAAAACATGCGTATGCTAGTAAGATTCGTATTGCTTTAAGTCTAGCAACTGGAGCAAATGTTTCTTCGTAGTCTATTCGTCCTTCCTGGTTATATAATTGTGCTACTAGTCTTGCTTTCTTTCTAGTTATATTTCCTAATTCGTCTGCTTTATTTTTGTAAACCCATTTACTTCCTATAACTGTCTGTTTGGTTGGTCTGTGTACTAGTTTCCAAACTTCATTTCGTTCAAACTGATTTAATTCTTCTTGCATAGCAATAATCCAATTTTCATCGGGTGATGCTTCTTTAGTATTTTTAGGTTCTATAGTAGAGAGAAAAGCTACATTACTCATTAAATTTAATTGACTTCTAGTTCGAACATTCGAATTTATTTCTTCAATTATATTTTCTATAGGATGATTTCGTAAAACTCTTCGAGGAGATCTTATTGTATTAGTCGTATTTCTATTTTCTAAATTACAAATAATGTTTTCATCTTCTCTAGAAAAAATGATATCGCCATCATCTCTCGAATTGTTTATTATTGTTTTTGTTTTATTAAG
This sequence comes from Allium cepa, assembly GCA_030765085.1. Lineage (NCBI taxonomy): Eukaryota > Viridiplantae > Streptophyta > Magnoliopsida > Asparagales > Amaryllidaceae > Allium > Allium cepa. The sequence goes on from CM060942.1 coordinate 625,429,497, forward strand.
TAAGTCATTATCATTAATTGTAGTAGAAACAAGTTTAGCGTTTTCATCAAAACATACATGGAGTGATTCTTCGATAGTATTTGTTCGTTTATTAAAAATTCGATAAGCTTTACTTCGATTCGAATATCGAAGAAATATTCTTCGTCACATTTTGAATCGAATTTGCCAAGCTGATCTTTAGTATTTAATATAAAACATTTTGATCCAAATAAAATAAGATATGTTTGATTTTCTACCATTAAAAAGTTCGTAAGGAGTATTTTTGGTGAGAGGTCTAATAAAAACACAATTCAAAACATAACAAGTAGTTGCAACAGCTTCTTCCCAAAATTGTTTTAGTAACGTGTAAAGTTCTTGCACATTATTGTAGAGTTCGATTCTTTCGTTCTACAACTCCATTTTGTTGTTGAGTTCTAAAAAATGAAAAATTGTGAAATATTCCTTTCTTTTTACAATAGTTATCAAAGTGTATATATTCAAATTCACCTCCATGATCACTTCTAATATTTTTAATTTTAATACCTTTTAAATTTTGAATTTGTTTAACGAATGTTTTGAAATTTTCAAAGGTATCACATTTATTTTTCATAAAAATAGTCCATGTATATCTAGAAAAATTATCAACTATTACAAATACGTACTTATTATGATTTATGGATTGAATTTGGGTAGGGCCAAATAAATCCATATGAAGTAATTCGAGCGATTGTAATGTCGAGATAACTTTCTTAGATTTAAACGAGGATTTAGTTAGTTTACCTAGTTGACATGAGTCACATATATCATTGAATTTAAAATTCATATTTGGTAATCCTTTTACAAGATTATTTTTAGAAATTTTATGACAAAATCGTTTATGCCATATCCATGAATCATTTTCTTTAGCTATTAAACACAAATCTGAGTTATGATTAACTTTCATATTTAAAACGTAAATGTTTTTATCTCTATTTCCCTCGAAAATAAGATTTTGATTCTGATCAAGAATACTACACTTATTTTCAGAAAATGATATTTTAAATCCTTTATCGCATAACTGACTTATACTTGATAAATTATGTTTTAAATTCTTAACTAATAAAACAGTTGTAATTAGAGGTAAATTAGATGTACCATAATTGCTCACATCGCCTTTGCCAATGATATATCCCTTGGAATTGTCTCCAAGAGTGACAGACCCTTCATCTGAGTACATAATATTTATTAGCATATCCTTGTCTCCTGTCATATGTTTTGAGCAACCACTATCGAGTATCAATTTTCCTCTTTTCTTGAGTGGGACCTGCAAAAAATACAAGATATCGTTGGTACACACCTTTTTAATAGGGTCCTAAGAGTTAGGTCTTAGGAAACCAAACCCAAGGGGGTTTGGTATCCCTTTTATAAATATAATTTTTATTATTATGAACATCTTCTATGAATGAACTAATATACTTCTTTCTTATTAGTTTGTTATTAGTTTTAGGTATCCATATACTTATAGTATTAGAAACTAGTCTATTTAAAGAGGTGGTTTTTATTATTATTTTTAACTTTGTTCAAATTACTAGATTGTGACTTTTTAACTTTCTTCTTATATCCTAAACCATATTTATTACTAATAGATTGTGAATTTTCAATAATCCTAGATAAATGTTCTCTTCCTTTATTAAAATTTGAAACATTTTTAGTGATTCCATCTAGTTTGGTCTTTAGACTTGAATTTTCTAGTTCTATCATTTTAATATTAGTTTTTAAAACATGATTTTCAGAAATAAGACTATCATTCTTCTCCTTTTGAGTTTCAATTTCTCGACTCAATAATATAAGTTGAGAATTAACATTAGAGAGAGATTCTTGAGTTTTCTCATGTTCTTCTTTCAATATTTTCTTCTCATCTTTGAGCATATCTCTTTCAAATTCTGCCTTGTTCTGATTTTCTACAGCTTCTTTATATTTTCCTTTAAGACTTTTTAAAGTATCTAATAATTCAGAATTTATTTCTATCATATCATCAAAAGTAAAATCACTAACCTCATTAGCTTTAGCCATAAAACATACATTAGCTTGTTCATTATCGCTGTCACTTTCACTTCCCGAAGAAGAGGATGAGGAATCTGAATCATCCCATGTGACTGAAAAGGCTTTTCATTTTAATTTGTCCTTTCTTTTATTTCGGTATTCTTTCTTTTGATCTAGATAGTCCTTCTGCATATGCTCCTTTTTGTGACAGTTAAAACATTCCATAACTGATAAAGACGGTGGTTTATTGCCGGTTGAGTTTCTCTTGCCATTGTTTCTATTTCCTTTTCTATATTTCACGAATTTATTGAATTTCTTTGCAATAAAAGCTAGGTCGTCTTTATCTGAGTCTGATTCTTCTTGTTCTGCATGAAATGCTATATTCTTTTTATCTTGGGCCTGAACTCTTTTTGCCTACAAATTCACTTCATAGGACATTAAGTTTCCTATTAATTCTTCTGGAGTTATTTTGGAAATATTGTTCGCTTCTTCAATAGCGAGAACTTTTCTTTCCCATTCTCCTGTTAAAGAATTAAGGATTTTGGATACGATATCAAAATCTGAATATTTTTCTCCTAGTCCTACTAATGAATGATAGATATCGTGAAATCTTGATTACATGTCATTTATGGATTCATTTTCTTTCATTCTAAAGTTTTGAAACTAACTCTTGAGCATGGATATTTTGCTTTGTTTAACCTTGTTGGTTCCTTCATGCGTGATTTTGAGTGTACGCCATATTTCATATGCAGTATTGCACATGCTAACACAATTAAACTCATTTTTATCTAAGGCACAAAACAACATATTCATGGCTTTTGCATTAGCTGTGGCATCTAATTTCTATGTATTTGACCAAGTGGAATATTCTTCAGTAGGTATAGTATGTTCTATCTGAGTTATAATCCATGATTCAAAACTTTTGCTTGCATATATATTCTCATTCGTGTGGCCCAATAGTTATAATTCATACCATTAAATAGTGGTGGACGTGCAGTGGATTTTCCCTCAACAAAGCTAGTGTTAATGCTAGTATTAGTGCTGGTGTTAGTGTCCATATTATTAGATTATCAGATAACCGTGTTACGGTTATATGATGACCTTGCTCTGATACCAAATGAAAGTGATCTATGGATCATGTAATATGGATATATGATAATGCAGAGTATAATGATGATAATAATACTGTAAATAGTGCAGAATAAAAAGCAGTATAGTAAAATGACACCAGAGATTTTTATACTGGTTCAGAGCACCGTCCTACGTCTAGTCCCAGACTCCTTCTGGAATTTCACTAAAACAACAACCCTCACTTAACCCGGAGGAACAGGTCTATACACCCCTGAGCAGCCAAACAGGGACCTGAGCAGCAGAACATGATTTTTCCTCAATAGCCGAAGAGGACTTCACTCGCCTGAGCAGCAGAACATGACTTCAACATATACAGAAAATAGTTTTGACTAATGCGTGTTCCAATAACACAGATTTGTCACTTGTAGTACACTCTTCCTATAAACTTCTCCTTGAGTATAAATATTTATATTTGAAGTATATGAAGAATAGAAAGGTATAGTATTACATTAATGCAGAATAATTGGAAGTATAATAGCAAATATATTTCAGAAAGTTAGATCAGAGAATAAGAGAGATCGATTGTAATTAAGTGATTTGAAATGAAGTTGGAGTTTGTATTTATAACGGTTAGAAAGCAGCGACTGTTGGTGAAGAGTTTCGATTGAAGTGTTGCATCCGAATCTTTTCGTTAAAGGTTCATAACTCTTCACAAAAGCCATGTCCTTTCAAATAAGTGGCTGTTATAGAAATTCTGTCGACTGAGCTATAAAGTCAATCGACTGAAGATTCAAAAGTAATTTGAAATTAATTCGTATATATTTATGTAATTGTGCATGCTGCACAAAAACTCCAGTTTCGGTTGACTGTCTCAGTAGGTTAGTCGACTGACCTGGTCATTTTTGTGCGGTTTGCACAATTACACACACATATATATATTTATTTATTTATTTCTATAACTTTAAATTACTTTAATAATTTAAATGTGTGCTTATATATGTATAAAATATTGAGTAAATATAGTGATTAAATATATAAGCTAGTGTAAACATAATCAAGGAGAAATTTTAACAAATATTGACTTAAGACTTAAAAACAAAATGCCATAGTTGATGCACCAGTTTTAAAAGTCTCGTCTCCTTGTCTCTTTTTGTCGCAGCAGTTGTCAAATCTGTATGTCGTAATGATAGCTTCGTGTCATGAATCAAAACCAAGTCTCAACACTGCTATCCGCGAGAAATCCTTGATGAATCTCCGGTAATAGCCAGCAAGTCCAAGAGAACATCTTATCTCGGTCACCGTCTCCGGTCTCTTCCAATTGTTCACAACTTTGATCTTACCTGGATCGACTAAAAATCCCTTCTCTGAAACCACATGACCAAGAAACTTAACCTCTGTCTTCCAGAAATAACACTTGGAAAACATTGCCTTTAGCCGATTCTGCCTCAGCGTCTCTAGCACAACTCTAAGATGATCTCCATGCTCTCGCTCTCTCATCCTTAGAGTATACCAAAATGTCATCTGTAAACACCAACATGAATCTATCCAAATACTCTTGGAAGACTCGTTTCATCAAATCCACAAAGAAAGCATGTACATTCGTCAACTCGAATGACATCACTAACCACTCATATATACCATATCTAGTTCGAAATGTTACCAAAGGAATGTTGTCCTCTACCACTCTCAACTGATGGAACCCCGTCGCCAAATCCAACTGGAAAAACACATTGTCTCCACTCAACTGATCAAATAGATCATCAGTCCTCAGCAAAGAATACTTATTCTTTATCGTCCTTTCGTTCAGCTTACGATAGTCGATACACATCCTCAATGACCTATCTGGTTTCTTCACGAATACCACAGCCGCTCCTTAAGGCGAGCTGCTTGGTCTAATAAAATTCCTTCTTTCTATATCCACTAGCTGCACCTTCAATCCTTCTTCTCAGTCGGTGTCATCCTACTAGGTGGTCTACTCATAGGTTCAGCTCCTAGCACAAGATTTATTTGAAAATCAATAGCTCATCTCGGGGGTAGCCCTGTGACTAGCTCAAACATATCTGCAAATTCTCTTGCAATCCGAACCTGACTCAGCTCTTCAGCCACTTTTATTGCACTCAACAAAGCACAACAACTTTAGTCAGAATTCTCTACTAAGAATATAATTCGGTTATGACTATCCGGATATCTCAAAGATGTCTCCCCATCCTAGTAGAATATCCTCGCCTCATAACTTCTCAACCAATCCATACCTAAAATGATTCCGAAATCTACGAAATCGTGAACATACAAACTATATGCAAACTTATGACCTAACAATTAAATTTCTAACTGGTCACATCTCATCCCCAAAGTTGCATACCCTCTTATCAGAATCGCAACCCCTAAGGAAGTAACAAGGTCCGTGGGTTCTAAGCATAACCTATCAACCTAACCTTGGGATATAAATGAATGTGATGCATCAGTATCAAAATGTATCCTAACTGGTATACTCTGAATCGAAAACATACCTTCCATCACAGTTTTTCCTTTATCGGCTGTAGTAGGCTTAGCTGATGTTCCAATGGGAAAAACTTTCCCTTTATCCGCCCTAGTTGTCTCTGAAAACTGGTTCTTGTAATGGCCAACTTGATTACAGTTAAAGCATTTCACATTCTTCTTATATGCAGCCTTCTTCCCCTTGCTTGACCGGCACTCATTTGCAAAATGACCATTCTTATCACATTTGTTGCACACCAAATCAGCCTTTGCCTTCTCGGCATCATCCCTTTTCTGGGCTCTCTTCTTCTTAAAGAATTTCCTTTTCTCTACCTGAGGACCCTGAGATTCAACAGGCCGCTCTCTAGCAGAAATAGCAAGCATATCTTCATGGCGAATGGCCATCTCCACTACCACATTAGAAGGTTCTCAAATATGGGTCATAGTCATTCTAGCAAGCTTAGGTCTCAGTCCTCAAATGAACCTTTCATTCCTCCTGACATCAGTGTCAACTAAAACATATCCATATCGAGACAGCTTATCAAACTTAGCAGCATACTCAACCACTGACATCTCTTTCTTAACCAAATCCATGAAATTTCTCATCAACGCCGATTTAGCAACTTCAGACAAAAACCTCTAATCAAAACTTCCCTTGAAATCAGTCCATGTCAGTTCTTCCTCCGGTACCCCGACGGTCGCGTTATTCCACCAATGAAGCGCTGCCCCTTGCAACTGCCTAGAGGCTGTCTTTTCTTCTACCCATCATCCAAGCCTAAATCAGCACAGATCCTTTCACAACTCAGTAGCCAATTCTCAACCTCAATAGCATCTTCCGTTCCAACAAACGGTTTTCCACCCAAACTGGTGTAGTATCTGCTTAACTTAGCATAGTTATTCCCAATTGGAGCCACATGATTTTCTCCTCCAACATTACCGGCAAGTCTATCTTGCAAAATATTGGTCAACAACTGATACACCATCCCCGCATCTAATGGCAGAGTTCCAGCACTATCATTGGCTTCAGCATTTGGATTAATATTAGCTTGTTGACCTTAGTTCCTCCCAGTGTTAGGTCGAATATTTCCATTTGTTGTGGTGATTCCTCTACCTAGATTTCCTCTTTCATTTCCTGCTTTCAGATCTTCGTTCTCGTAAATCTGCATAAGAGCCTTAGTAAGATGCAGATGAACGGTCTAAAAGTGAGGGGAACACGTACTTACACACACACACACACACACACACACATATATATATATATCAAATGCAAGTACGTTACTACAGCGTTAACCCAAACCCCGATCATATTCTCAAACTCATTAGATTATGTTTGAAAAACTTTTAGGTTTTTACTTTCTTTTAAAGTTTCATAAACTTATGCTTTGATACTAACTTATAACATCTCTCTACTTGGAGGCCCAAAACTGATGGCTATAGATGGTGCAGTCATCTATAGTTATTAATCCTCGTCGACCAAATATGGTGGTGTTAGATTCATTGATACACAGAAACACATGAATATAGAAAAAAATTTAAACTTTAAACAAAATCATATTCCTTATCAGAACACTTCCAATTCATTTCATAATCCATGTTCGCAAAACACGTTCATAGAATGTATATTTGTTACAAAATATGCCCAAAGCGACATATGAAGATGCCCCCGGTATGATCAGAGTATATACAGGCAATATAGAAACTTGGACATTACAATCAACACAGCGGAATCAAAAGAAAAAAGAACTCTAAATAGCTATCATGCCCCATGCACGTCACCGGGAGCTTATTTGTCTTAGAGGTACTTAAAAACATCAACTCTCAAACTACTCAAAAATCAATTGAGTACACGAGAGTTCAAGGGAAAAACAAAAACTTTGAGTCAGACATAAAGCCTGGTATGAATAATAATCTATCATCTCAAATCATTTGGATATCTAGTGAGACCACGCCACTTAGTGGAACAGGTTTCTTCTCACTAGTTTCATAAAACTTTTATAAAACCATATACTGTGCTCCTGCATCCACAATAGTTAAAAAATTCAAAATAGTATAATATGATGATATGCAAACCAAATGAATCAATTCTGGATTACCCATGCCCATTCATTTTAGACCATCCGTCTTGGTTATATTTTCTAGGATTACCATTAACCTATTAGTTTTCATGGACTGACTAATAACTAGTTAAACATTTGAGGACTCCCTGTCCAATTACATAGTTTTATGGGATCACCATGAACCTATTAGTAGCTCCAATGTTACTGTTATCCTACTTTTCATGGGTCGATCAGGAACCTATTAGTAACCCCAATAACCTTTCTTTTATCCTACTTTTAATGGGTTGACTAGGAACCTATTGACATCTGTCAATATTACATCCGGATATAGTTTTCGTGGGCTAACTACAAACCTACTGGCCCTGCCAGTATCCAGTCATAATTTTCATGAGTTTACTATGAACCTATCTATCTGACATTTTCCTTTACATATAGTTTTCATGGGCTAACTGTGAACCTGTCTATTTGATATCTTCTTTTATATATAGTTTTCGTGGGCTAACTATGAACTTGTTGGCCCCTGCCAATATCATACAGTTTTCACGGGCTTATTATAAACCAATTGGCCCTTGCCAATATCCTTCCTTTATATTTTAGCATCCTATATTCTAGTCTTCGCGACCTCCTGGATGCAATTCTACTCATTCATGAGTTTATTCAACTTATATTCACTACCGGGTTAACCAAACTAGTTCTCCTACCTTTTATCCCTAAAATGTAGTTATAGATCCATTATAAAGTGAATATATTCATATTAGAAGAAGAAATATAACAATGTAGCAATACCACTCCCATGGGTTTAATATAAAACATGATTAATCCCTTTAGCCTATTTTTTATTATCAAAGTTAGCTTCTTCTTGAAACCATAATAAAAGCTCCTTTAATATAGCCATGGGATTTTTCTTTAAAAATAGAGTTTGGGTCATAAAACCTTTTGATACCTTCGAAACCTAGCTTTCGACTTCATAGGATGACCTCCTTCGAAAGCCTTGAAATCTTTCTTTAAAATAATAGGCACCTACTTTTTTAATACTTAAATTTTACCTTTCGAACCTTTCAATATATTAAAGTATTAGCATTTAACTTTAGAAGCTTTAGCTTCGAAACCAGCTGAAAGTACCCCTTTCGATACTCTTGAAAGTAACCCTTCCGAAATAATTGAAAGTACCCCTTTCGAAAGCATTGGGTTTATAATTTGTGTCAAAGTGAATATATTCAAAAGAATCTATTATGAAACCATCTTTTGCCATATAAAATATTGGGGGAAACTTGATGGCGTTGTCAACATCCCTTCCGTAAGCATAAAACATCTTGGTAAAACATTAGAAGGTCGGTATCGAAACCCCTTTCGAAACCATCACCTTTAAAACCCCTAACCCCATTCGAAAACTATAGGAAGTGGCTTGAACTTATAAAACAAAATACCTTTCGTTAGCATAGATATCTTGTAACGACCAGCCTTTTTGGACAGCTTAAATCGACAATAAGCCACACACGTCAAACTTAAACCATTCAAAAAGGAAGATTGTTATGGAGTAAATAAGAAAAAGCAGAGAAAGAAAGAAACCAAATACAGAATCTCGCAGCGGAATGATAAAATATAATAATCAAATAAACAGTTCATGAAGCTGTTTATAAATAATATTGATTATACTTTTATAATATAGATCAGGGTAACAAACAACTAGAATAAATAATAAATAAGTGCAGTGAAACTACGTGATGTAGTGGAACAAATATAATAAATATTAATAGTACAAAATCTTCATCTTCATACTTCAGAAAGCAGTCTTCGATAAACTAAAAAGCTCAGACTGACCCGAACGAATTGAAAAGACAAAACACTCGAGTCAGAACTAAAAGATCTTATGTAAATTAAATCGACAGTAAATAGATATGAGTGTAACGACATTAGAGATATTTACGGGTTTTACATCTCTTATCTAGTGTCTAACGTGAGTGCAATAACTTAAGAGATGTTTGGGATTTCCATATCCTAAAGATCCGTTAAACTATCTACTATGTAGTACAATAAGATATTATAATAGCGTCTACAGAAAAGTATTAAAATAGTGTTAAGGCGTTGCCTATATCCCCCTTAACATATTTTTATATATTCCCATAGTCTATACAGTTCCGTAATTCCTCCGGAAACTGGAGGGCTGTCAGAGGACACTCCATAGGTATGGTACAAACCAAACTCGTAGAAGTCGCGATAGGGCATATGAACACGACACTCGAGGCAATGTCAGGGTAGATATACCAATTGCAGAACCGGGCATGTGGTAACGCATAGCTGCTACTACCGCCCTCCTCGAAACACATTCCCATAATCAAATCGAGGGGTGGCCACCAAATCATCACAAAGTCATAATATGGTATCGAAGAAGCATGTCCGATCGGAGGAATGACCTCACTTGACCCAGATATAGCTCCTGTTTTAGTCACATCTAAGCCGACTCATGGGAGTCAGGGTTACGTAAATACCTCATACAGAATCGTTCACTAAACCATCCTATTTCATTTTTGGATTATCCACCACGTACACAGTTGTTAAAGTGGTTCTCGGTATTGGGAGAGAGTATGACAATATCTGATCCCGTCTCTTTAACAACCATATCCTTATTTCACACTGGATGGTTCTTTTATGTTTCCAACACAAATTCATAATTGATATCAAAATATCATATTCAGTTCAAAACGTATCACTTTTGAAATTATATTAACAATTAGGATTCTTATTTCAAAATCATCATATTTACTTAAATATGTCATTTCACCAGCAAATATCATTTCAAATCCCAACTTATGTCGTAACATTTTTAACATTATTCGCTAAAAAATCAAAGCCTTAATTATAACATTTCCACTTTACACCAACTGAGATTTGGAAAATAATTTATATAGTATATATAGTTTAATTAGTTTAACATAGTTTAAATAGATATAAATTAGGTTAAATAGGTTTAAATTAGATTAAATAAATTTAAAATAGACAAAAATAAATAAAAATACTTTAAATAGATTTAAAATAGTTTAAATGGTTTATAATGGATTAAATAGGTTTATTATGGATTAATTAGATTTAAAATCGATTAGATGAATTTAAATTAGACTAAATAGAAATAAAAAATAGATTAAATAGTTAAAATAAATTAAAATAGTTTAAATTACATCAAATTAGTTTAACATAGTTTAATAAAGTTTAAATGAGTTAAAATAGATTAAAATAGATTAAAATACATTTAATAGATTAAAATAGATTAAGATAGATTTAATAGGTTAATTAGTTTAAAATAGGTTAAATTAGATTAAAATAAATTAAATAGTTTATATTGATTAAAATAGTTTTTAAATCAGTTTACAATAGGTTTTAAGATATATCCAACATTTCAATGACTCAATTCCGATAAATTCATTTATGTATGACACTTCAACTTTGAAATTCCAATAGAAAAATCCTTTGAAAAATTCATTAAACAAATTCCAATTTCAGCATTAACGCTTGGATTATCGGAAATAACTCAGTTTATATAATTCAATTTCTATTTCAAAAATGCCAGTTAACTGAATTCAAAATTTAAAGAACTAAAATCATTTAATTTAACCAATCCGTTGTCCGTATATAATTTCCTACCCTATGGTCAAGTGGTACGGATATTTATCATTTGATTCCGCAATTTAAAATTTTACGGGTATATATCATTTCAAACTGCAATGCCGAATTAAATAAAATCCACAAAATCGCTCGGGTCTATCATTTTGACCCATAACGATTTTTCCTAATCCATAGATCGTTCGGGTATGTATCATTTCAACCCATAGGGAACTTGTAGTGTTATAACAATATAAAATACAACATCCAGGCATCCAATATCAATAATCAACATCCATCACAATCCTCATCCAAATAAATCAATAAACATCAATAGATAACTGATAATCAATAAAATGTATTAAATTGACAGTTTAAATTCAATAATAAATTAACGATGATTAAATGCAATAAAAGTCAAATTTAGCTAGAATGACAATTTTAAATATACCAAACATCCATCAATTAATTTCTAATCACATCATAAATTTAATTCAACCAACTTAAGAAAATCTGGTAGTTGTGAGTGAGTCAAAACACTCACATTTGATTTTAAATCGAGTTAACATCCAATTTAGGCCCAAAATTTCAACAGTCTTAGAATTCATCCAAACCAACGTCAAAATGTCCTAAATTCCGATACAATCCCAACGAAACAAACCGCGCATTTATCATATCTCGTATGTAAAAGTTATTGACATTAGAAGATTGAAATTTAAATTTAAATAAATAAATAAAAAAACAAATCACCTTTACACGTCACCACGTTCGAAACCTTCCCTCAGAAACTCTAATTCATCATCGTTCGTTCAAAATCGAGCCGCCACCCAGTCGCACCACCCCACGTCGCCGTTGGCCATCATGGCCACCCAGACTTCGCCGCGGACCTTCCCCCAAGGCAACGACACCCCTCTGCGATGCCTGAAACCATCGCCGACCTCAAAAAGAAGACAGTCGCCCCATAAAGCTCGAACCCTAATTGAATTTATCACTCTGGTCCCACCATCATCTTGCCAAATGAACGACACTGATGGACCACGCTTGTTGATCTCTATAAATCCATATCATCAATTTGACGATCAGTCGAAGTTGATCACGACACAACGAACGACCAAGAATTAATCATCCAATTCATGCCACAAAGAAACCCAAATCAAAAAACAAACTGCAGATTTGACTTGCACTCGTCGGGTGCTTCGGATCGGTATATAACTTGCCAGGGTTTGGAGAAGTTTTAAATTTTAAAATTGATTTGGAGATTGAAATTTAGGGTTTGAATGCAAATTGGGTTTTCGCCGTTCGAGGAAGAGAGAAGGAACATTCAGATAGAACTGCACATATTGGAATGAAAAATAGAAAGGCTGCTAGGGTTAGAACAAAACAATATATACTAGCGAGGCCCGATAAGAAATGAATTAAACATCCAAATAGATTTGAAACGATAAATACGACTCGAAAAGCCCGTTCTGTCTCCAAAACGAAAATGGGTCATCTCATATATCAAAATAGTTGTTTTCAATGATTTTAAACTCAATGAAATAGGTTTCAAGATGAAATTTCATCGTATGAAGAAGTTAGCTTAAAATCAGCTTATTTCAAATTAATTACAATTGAATTCAATTAAACTAATTTCTATGCGTTTTGATTCCGTACGATCAAACGACAAGTCCGATCGCTACGAAACTTAAAACCATAATATAGCACACCGTTACGGATCCGATGAAACTGGTTTCATTGAAATCCGAGAGAGTGGCCAAAATGGCTATTTCACGTTAATTAAATAAATTAATATTAAAATTATTAAATCACTTTTTAATTTCAAATCCTATAATTAATAGATTTTATCATTTTTTGATTACTAAGATATTTATAACAATTTAAAACAAGTTTACATATAATTTTCAGTGTTAGTTATTACACGAGTTACGGTGTCTAATTTCAATTATAATTAAATCCAATGTATTATAATTTAATTCTAATAAATTGACCTAATTTAGTTTCAATCTTTTTATTCAATCAATTATTGCTCTATATACATAGTTAACATTTGTTTATATCTTATTACATAAATATTCTACAATTATCATCTTTTACCATATTAGTTCTAGTATTCCAATAATATTAAACCTTTGTTGATTTTGACATTAATTATAATTTAAAATCCCACAGCTTCATTTACCTTGGTTTCATTTTATTATTAAATCAATTTATTGCCTTATGAGTGTAGTAGACAATTTTGAACATTTTATTACATTCCCAATTTGCAGTAATTGTATTAACTCACATTAATTTAATATTTATTTACATTTATTTGTAATTGATTAATTAAATTGGTAACAAATAATATTTGTCACCATTTCTACATTTAGTAACATTTGTAAGTTTATTATTTATAAACAAATGTTATAACAACTTACACTATACTAATTCTATCAAATTACAATTTATTGCACACTATTTCATTAATTAATCAATATTTAAATTGTCAATTACTCTTTAAATCCAATTATAAATTAACACACACATTGTTACAATTAATTTACAATCTTTAACCAATTATAACCTTTTAATCATTTCAATTTATTGGAATTACATTTAAAGCAGTTATCAATTACCTTAAATTTATACTATTACATTGCATTCCCGCTATATTCTTATTATTAAATCACAATTTTTTTCCTTCCAATATTAAATCACAAAACTTTATTAAATTAACTATTTTTAAATCGAAAATTACGGGTCATTACATATCTTTAATACCATCGAAAGGCTATAAAACGACAGCAAGGTATCGATTAGGTCGGAACCCTTTCTCTCAAAACATTCTGTTATAAGTAAGGAACCCAGTCGAAAGTAATTATAAGTTAATGGAAACTCTTTTGGAACCCTTATGCTTCGACTCTGTCGAAGACTTAAAAAAACAAAGGCGGACGCTTGTCTTTTAAAAACAAACCAAGGTTTCGTCCGCTACCGAAGGTATGCTTTCGACACCTTACCTTCTGCTTATTTCCAATCCATTACGTACCATCTTGGTGATACCTTGGGTATTGGTTTCGGCATAGGTGGTTTCGACAAGGATGAATGCAGAGGCTACTGTGTCGAAAGGCGCTTTCCTAAGTAGGTGGAATCACTTTTCTAAGCAAAACCAGGTTTAATTCTTGTTTAAGTAAACTTTTCTCTAACTAACCTGCCACGTGTCAACACCATATTGGTTTCCTTAACTTTTTCAAATTATTTTTCAAAAATAACTACCGCTAATCCAGATCTAAACCATGGTTAAGCAAACAAGTCCTTCCAATTTTTGCAAAGAAGTCCTCTTCAAAAATAATTTTTTTTTCATAGCAAATCACCTTGGAAAAATCTCCAAAATTGGAGAAATTCACTTTTGTAATGTTATCTAACATATCAAAATTTTGGAGCCAAATTCTTAACATATTTTTCGAAATAAATTATAAACCTAAATAACCATATTTTCCTTTGAAAATTCATAATAATCTTTCCATAGCTTGCAAAATTCTCAAATTTGAAACCCAACTCCAAAATCATGTTTCTCATAACATAAAGTTTTCCCTCATTTAAACAACATAAAATCTTGGTTTTGATCTAAAACCGTGCCAAAAACCCTTTTAAAACAACCTTGTTTAAATCAAATAAATCATGAATCAAGCATATCATCATCCAATATATCATAAAACGAATTTATCCCTTAAATCCAAAAATATATGATTTAAAACCAAAATATAGATGAAATTATTATTCACCTTGCTCTGGATAAGGAGATTGGATTGAGATTGATTTCCCCTAAGTTAGATTTTCTAACTTTGATTTGAATTACTCTTGATCTCTTAATGGCCAGCCGTTCTTCTATATTTTTGTTTGTGTTTTAAAATGACGTGAGTGGGAGGAAATGGGAGGAACAAATATATACATAAGGGTGGAAGCTAGGGGTGGCAATTCGTACTATACACTTATGTGACTTAATTAACCAAAAGTCATTCTTAAGCCCATTTGTTAGTTCATTAGGCACGACCCTTATTTAATTAATTCAAGTCTCAATCCCCTTATTACTTACATTTAACATATTCTATTTAATTTATCTGATTAAATCTCCTGAATAATGTTATAAAAAATTAGAGGTGTTACATTGCACTTCAAAAAAATCCGTCTTCGAAAACATCATCTTCAAGAGATCATCCATCGAACGCTTATTCTAATTCGAAGTGGTTTTCGAATAACATATCCGGTCCCAGTCTCCCCGAACCGACAATGATATTTTAGAAATGGCCAAGTTTAATAATCGGTTATTTGACTATCAAATACACAATCGAACAATAATCGAAAATTTAATTTTTTCCATAGCAACCACTAAGCCTCAAAATAAATCTTTCATTTATTTAAATCTCTTTTCAAAATATTTATTTAAAATATTCATATATTATCCCAATGGTATAAGTATATTTACAAAAATTTATGAAAGATTTCTTATTTCAAAATCATATTAAAATTATTAAAACAAATGTTGTTTAAAAAGAAACGGAGATGAGGATAAACCCACACACTATTCTTTTGGTGTTAAGCACGGAACGGATGTCCACACTACCAAAATTAAGAAGGTCAATTTGGGGAAATCCAATCCCAATTTCTTTTATAAATTTCTTCAATAAATCATTTTTAATAAATCTCTTTCATTTATGAACATCTCCTTTACAAATATTCCAAATCCATTTTTAAAAGTCTTAGTAAATCTCCTCGTTTATTTATAAAACTCTTTATAAATATCCAAAATCATTTATAAGATTCTTTTATAAATATCCAAAATCATTTATAAAACTTCTTTTATAAATATCCAAAATCATTTATGACACTTCTTTTATAAATCTCTAAAACAATTTATAAAAATCTTTTATAAGTATAAGCTCTAAATTCATTTTAGAATTCCTTTCACGAAACTTCATTTATAAACTCCTTTATATATATAACATAATTACAACATCCTTTTATAAAATTTCCAAACTTATTGCAAATCTTTACAAATCCCAAATTCATTTATAATTGTTATACGACCCAACAGGACTCAACAGGAGACGGAACAATCTTGTGTTATCAGAATGGTACTGTAACGAACTAGATTTTCGACCCTAAAAAATCGACACAAATACATTCACTATATTATATGCCGAGAATCCAAATGCCGAAAACCCGATTGGTAAGGGAAAAAGAAAGAAGATAAAAGATAAGAAAAACTAAGCGAACACAGAATGTCACAGTGGAACGAATAATCTATAATATAGAACAGGTCTTTGCATAAAACAAAACCGTAACTTAAGCATATACATACATCAATCAAAGTATACAACCTATTCAGCATGGACAATTATAACAACCTGTCCTTATAATTGCTGATATACACAACTAAATGCAATGGAAACTAATCATCTATGAGAATAGAAATCTAGGCCTCCGACTCCTTTCTTGGAGCTCCACTCCTTCCAGCTAAACCTGGAAATATGCTCGGTCTGACCATAACATATAGGAAAAACCTACGTCCGGGTAAGTCTGGTAAAACTAGCGTGAGAATTTAATTACAAGGAATTTTATTCGTTATAATTTTCAAAATCCTTTTGAAATCAAAAATACCCCGTAAGACCACGCCACACATAAATATGACGGGTTTTTTCTCTTACGGTAATCAAAACACTTTTTACAGAAAATCCAATGATTTTATAATAGTGTCTAAGTACAAATACCTATTCCAATAGCTGAATTGTTGCATTAATTAAATTCCAGCATATTAGGCTCTACAACCAAAACCGTAAAGGCACGTATTGAAGAATGGATTGCATACGAATGACTAGGCACTGGGGTATTACCTGTCATAGTACACGTCTAGAAAAATATACCAAGGACCACACCGGGATCCCCTACAACACAAGACCAGAATATCCCTAACCTGGATAGACCGAATATGCTATCACCTCGGGTGTTCCTACCCTTTTCTGAGCTCCTTCCACGTATCATACTAATAATAATATCCAAGGGTATCTAGAAAGGTAATAAACATACCATAATTAGGTGCGACCCACTTAGCCCTGCTGCATCTCCCCTGCTTTTCAGTCATTCCCGATTGATGAGGCTAGACACTACGATTGCCTTTTAAAGGAAATTTTCACTTAGAATTCTCATTGTCCTCCAATGAGAATGTACTGATAGCATTCATCCATACAAATCTGTTTAGGGTCTGAATGGAGTCAAAGGCACTATTTCTACTACATCCATTTTGGAATCATCCTCAGGATTAGTAGTGATTAGCCCTTTCACTTCACTGCTCCATCTTTGACTCTATGCTCTTGTTTTCACTTCGAAAACGTACTCGCTAGGTCGAAGTGGTTTTAGGATAACTTATCCGATCTCGGTCTCTTCAAACTGCGTTCGATATTTCTGGTAACTCAACCCCGGTTCTTTAGGAAATAAATAGACGAAAATAAGATCGGAGACCACCTCCTAACCATTATTGGACGGAATTCCTTATCATCGTCCTAGAAGAATGAAACGAGTTTATATGCACAGTGTAGCACTCTCGAATGGTAACTGTACCACATAACTCCTGTATTTTTTCTATATATTCTCAAAGTTATGTTTTTGAGTCCAAATTTGATAGTCGGTTATTAAACTATCAAATAAATAATCATTCAACCAAATATCTCATTTTCCACTGAAATCACTAAGCCTCATTAAATCTAATTTCAATAAATTAATCTCTTTAACAAAAACAATCATATACTTATCTTACCGGAATAAGTGTTCACAAACCAACCCTTTCAAAAATATTTGAATTTTTTTAAAAATAAATATGGAAAGTACCATTCGGTGTCGACCATGGATCATAGCTTGATGATTACGTCTCTATCCCAGAGAAATCCAAACTTAACTTAGGCAATCACTGCCTCCCAATTTCTTCCATGCAATCAATCATAAATCGCAGTTTGCACAATGGTTACGTCGCTATCCCAACGAAAGCATAACAAACTGTAGGCAGTCTCTGCCCCTCGAATTACGCTATGAAAATGAACCACTTATTTCCAAATATCTTTAACTTCATAAATATCTTCAAATCTATTTATAAAGTTTCTTTATAACTTTACAGTTAAATTAGAAAAATATTCTTTTACAATTCTCAGCTATTTGTAAACTTCACTTTCAGATCATTAAACCATTTATAACCCTCTTTTCTAAATCATTTCAAACCAAACTCCTTTTATACTATCCAAATCATTTATAACTCTTTCAATTTCCAAATTCTCTTCCCAATTTATAAAACTTCTTTTATAAATTCTTTTTATATAATGTCACTTTTTAAATGAACTTTATTTAATAAAATTACTTCGATAACAATCATTTACCTAGAACACTTTCAAACAACCAAGTTATTACATTAAATCTTCTTCATTTAGTTAACCTTAAACCTTATTCAAATAATAACTTTAAAATATTTTTAATAAAATAATTAACTAATCCCATTAAACAACTTAAAAATATATAACCTAAAACATTTTAAATAAATAATTACCTAAATTTTAATAAATAACAATCATTCTTCAAATAACTTTGATTCAAAAATCAACCTTGAAAAAAAAGGCTTAGCAACTCAATAGAATTTAATTGAGTCAACATTAATTCCATTAACTGTAACGACCCATAAATTTCCGATAATTAAAATAGCTAATTTAATAAGATTTTGTGTTTTAGTGTTAGAAAAAATTTGTAAGTCGTTTGGAATAATAATAAATGTTGAATCCATTGGGTATAATAGAGTAATTGATTGATAAGTAAAATCTATTTAAATCAAATATTGAATGTTGAACAGGTAAATTGTTTAAATTAAATATTTAAAAATTATTGAGAAATTGAATAACTGTAAAATAAAAATAGTGTTCTAAATTGTGAATTGGTTTTAATAGTTGATTCTTATAAGTTCAATTTCAATATTTCAAAAGATAATGAATTATTGGATAATCGAAATTGTTTAAATTAAATATTTGGAAATTATTGAATAATTTAATAATGGGAATTGAATAACCGTATAATGGAAATGGTTGTTCTATAATCTTAATTCGTTTCAAAAGTTAAATTTTAAGTTCGTTTTGAATATTTCAAAAGATAGTGATTTAAGAATAATCAAATTGTTCAAATTTAATATTACAGATGTTTGAATAATTAAATTCCGAATTTAATATGATCAATTTGATATTGAAATTTAATATATGAAATTAGAGTGGATAATTGAAATTTGATTTAATATGATTCAAGTTGGTTTCCAAAGAGAATGTAAGTTATATTGGAATTATAATAGAGTTAATAAGATTTTAAAATTGGAATTTATTGGATAATTGAATACCGGGTTTAATATGATTAAAAACGATTTGTAAAATTTTATTTTATCATATTAAAGTTAGAATGAGGTTATAGAACTTTTAGAATCGAATTAAAAGTAAATTTGTAAAAATTGAATATTTTAATATTTAATTATCGACTGAAAAATAGCCAATTTTCGAACAGTCTCATAATGGGACGAAACTAGTTCCATTGGATCCGTAATAATTTGTTATTATCGGATTTCAATTTTCGTAGCAATCGGAGTTGTCGTTTGACCGTGGCAGCTCGAAACGCATCGAAATTGTTTTAATATTTAATTGACGAGTTAAAATAGCCATTTTTCAAACAGTCTCGGATTTTGACGAAACTAGATTAATCGGATCTGTAATGTGATATTATTGTAAGATTTTAAATTTCGTGTCAATCGGAGTTGTCATTTGTCCGAGGCAAGCCAAAACGCCTAGAAATTTAGTTAACCGATTTAATTTAAAATCGATCGTTTAATTTCGTAACTCACACATACGATCGAATTAGCTTTCGAAACCTGTTCCATTATGTTCGGAACGTGGGAAAAACCCTAGGAACGTCAGTTACCGTGCGAAATTCGGAGTTTGGAAAAGCCGGATGGATAGTATTCGTCGGTTCCTATAAATAGCCCCTTTATTCACAAATTAAAAATAAAAAAAAGAAGGCTAGGGTTTTCTATTCGTGGCCAGCATTAACTGAACCCACGGCCGAAAATCTCCTGCCTTTCTCCTCAAATTTCTTCAAATCCACTAACCAATTCCAAAAACTTTCAACTGGACAATTGTAGAGCACATCACGATCTACCATTTCAACTGTTATGATCGGATATAACCTCACGGATCGACGCGAATTGGTGTTTGAAGGGGCCGGCTTTGGTTGCGTTTTTCTGACCGGTGGTGGCGCTAGGGGGGTGCGTTCGAGCATGGGGAGTCGAGCTCGGCTAGGCGAACGGAGCGGTGGTGGAGTGATGGGGTTTCGTCGCGTGTAGGTGGTGCGGCTTGGAGCCCTAGGTCGGCCTCTATGGGTTCGTGTACGCGTATTCACCTGGGTATTCAACGTGAGAGGGGAGAAGAGAAGGAACGCATGCGGCCTGAGATCTGGGGGCAAGAATCAACGGCTGTGATTTTTTTTGAGGTTATAAATAAAATAAAAGTGGTTAATTTTGTATTAAAATTCGTATAGAACTTTGTAAACTCATATCTCATCCATACGAGGTCGGAATTGGATGAAACTGGCGGCGCCGGAATCGCAGAGATGAGAGGTATGCTGCAGTGCAGATTCGGGAGTGTTTGGAGCTCGTTAAAATTTTGGGTCAAACTGAACGTCGTTCGATTTACTTTGAAATTGAAAATCAAGGTGAGTGTTTTATAACGCTCACAACGTACTAAATATTTTTATGCTAGTTAAATTTGATATTATGAAGTGTTATGATTTTATTTGTCGTTGTTTGATAGAATTTAATTATCATATAGATTGTCATTTGAATTAACCGTTGAAATTAAATTGACAGTTAAATTTAAATTGAAATTGAAATTGAATTGCGATTAAATTACCTGACATTGATAACTATGAAACTGCCATGAATTGTATTGTCTATTGGATGATGTATTTTGATGGATGTTATTGGTTGATATTTAAATGTTTGGATGTTTGGATGTTTATTTGCTTATATATACTGTTACGCATACATATGACACTGTGATTGGTTTAAGTAATATATACTCATCCCTGACATTTAATTGAAATAACTAATCACTTGGCCATAGGATAGAAAATTATATACGGACACCGAATTGGCTAAATTAATAATTTTTAAAATCATCGATTTGAAATTTATTTAAATGTTTGATTTAAAAGTTATAAATAGAAATCAATTTATAGAATCGAATTTATCGAAACATTGAGTTTGGAATGTTGAAATAAATTTTGGTTAAAGGAATTTAGTTAAATAATTTAAGTTGAGACTTTGAGATTTAAAATTTGGATATGATTGAATTTCGAAAATTTATTGGTTTTAAAGATTGAACATTACTTCGAGCGTTGAGCATTTCTAAGTAAAAGCGATATGAAAGGATATTTTGAAATTGAGCTTGAAATTGAATCATTTTTGTAATTGGGTTTTAAAACTTGAATATTGAAAGATAATTTTGTTAAGTGTTATAAATGGATATTTTGAAAATCAAGCTCCGAATCGATATAAATTGAAATTGAATAAATTGAAGGTGAATATAGAATTGAATAAATTTGAAGTCAAAGTTGACATTGATTTGAATTGAAATCGAAATTGAATCGGTAGAATGGAAATTGATTTAAATTGGGAAGTTATAAATTGAAATGGATTGGTTTTGAAGCTGTTTTATTTTGCTTTCCAAATTACTCTGCTATATAAACCATTTTTGAAACTTAAACTATTTTAATCTATTTTAAATCTACTTAACCCAATTTAAATTATTTTAAACTAATTTATCTATTTCAAATCCATTTTAAGATTTTAAGTATTTTTAACTATTTTAATTATTTAAAACTACTTTTAAACTCCTTAAAACTATTTTCTAAAATTCTAAGCTGGTCAATAGGGTGAAATGTTTATATTTAAATCTTGAATTTAAATACGAATTGGGTTAAATGAAGTTGCAACCTAAATTGAAATCCGAATTGATTTTGAAATCGAAATGAGATATTGATGCGAAAAAATGATTTTTGAAACGAAATCTTACATTTGAATAGATACGATGATATTTGAAATAGATTTGATTTTTGGAAGCGAATATGATATTTTGATATCAATTATGAATCGATTTGAAATATAAAAGAGCCAACGGTGTAATAATACGTAGTTATTAAAGAGACCGGGATCGGATATGGACATACTCTCTGTCGATACCGAACACCACTTTAATAACTATTATACGTGGAGTGTTCATCCTGAATGAAGTGGATGGTTTGGTGAACGCGTTGACTGAAGAAAGAGAACGATATTGGATGACCCCTGACATGACTAAAACAGGAGCCGCGCCGGGCCATTGAGGTTCGCCACCTCTAGCGGACACACTTCTTCGATACCATATCTATTACATTTGTGATGCGATTTGGGTGCACCCCTTGATTTGGGAGTGTTGTCTTACGGTGTTGGGGTAGCTACTGGCTATGCTCAACATCAGTCCGGATCACGCAACTACTAGTATCCTAGTTGGTATCGCCTCATGTACCTTGTCATACTGATTATCATATTCGCGACCACTACATTATGTTTTGTGTTATACCTATGGGGTACCCTCTGATAACCACCAGTTTACAGTGGGGCTTACGGTGCTGTATAGACTATGACATTATAAAAATGTGTTAAGGGGGATTATGGTAACGCCTTAACGCTATTTTGATACTTTATATTACTGATAGGCATTATCTACTTAGCGTACATTACTACATAATAGATAGTTTAATGGATCCTTAAGAGATGGAAAATCCCGTAACATCTCTTAAGTTATTACACGCACGTTGACACTGGATATGAGATGTCAAACCCCGTAAACATCTCTGACGCCGTTACACTCATATTTATTTATGATTGATTTAACTTTCATAAGGATATTTTAGTCCTGACTCGAGTGTTTTGTCTTTTCATTACGCTCGGGTCAGACCTGAGTTTTTCAGATTTTTGAAGATCTATTCTGGAGGATCAAGACGAAGATTTGGTATACTATTATTATTATTACCCTTGCATCATGCTATCTGCTGCATTATTTTAATTGTTCTGTAGTATATGTATAACTCTGATAAATGTTGTATAAATAATTATCAAAGTATAGTAAACAACTTCATGAACTGTTTATTTGACTATTATATTTTATCGTTCCGATGCGAGATTCTGTGTTGTTTCATTTCCTTTATTTCTCTTTCTTTTCTTTTCTTATTTACCCCAATAACCATCTGCCCTTTTGAATGGTTTGGAATCGGCATGTGTATTTGATCGTCGGTTTAAACTGTCCAAAAAGGCGGGTCGTTACAGTTGGTATCAGAGCTTTGGTTTAGCGATAACCTTAGCTTTGTAGGGTCTGACTCTTTATAAATAGGGTAGTAATACCCTATGATGAGTCACTGAGTGAATATATATATGAGAGAGCGTATTTGTTAGTGATATAAAATGTTTTATATTGTGTCGGTTGATTTGTTGAGTGGCTTATGGATTCTGGTCAATACGAGTAATTAACGTCATTGATAGGGATCTCTAAACACTTAAACAGAACAATTTGACATAGTATTGTTTTGAAATTGGGTAAATGAAATAATTTTGCCGTACTTATATTTTGTATATAAAGAATTTATTTCAAAATTTATTATGATCTATCTAGCTTATTTGGTTGTTGGAAACAATAATATCGATTGTTATCATTAATTGGATATTGTGTTTTAATAAATAAGGCTTATTGAAAAATAAACAATAATAAAACAACTTGTGGAATATTTCAAGAAAGTAAAATCCTATAAGAATATTGTATAAAGGTGACTTATAAATTAAAATAGATCTAAATTGGAAATATTGAATTTAAGACCCGGAGATCTTGAAATATGGTTTTCAAAGTTTTGAAGAAAATATATAGTAATATTAGTTGGAAATTGTTTATGGAAATATTTTGAAAGGATTTTTAAAGGAAGGAATGAATTTGGTACTCCTCTCTTCTGTCGCTGGAAATTAATTTCGGTGATGACTGCGCAGCATCATCGATGTTCATTTTCGAGTCTCAAAGTGGGGGAGACTTCTAAGAAGCTTTGCTTTTCTTCGAAATTATTTTGGGTAAATGGGTTTTGGTTTAAACTCTAGAGGTATGATTTGATATATTAAAGATATAAGTGTATATGTTTATTTCAAACAATTTGAAAAGAACCGGGCATTTAAATTTCTAAGTTCTGTTAATTAATAATTTTCAAATTATTTGAATGAAATGTGAACAACCAGAATTTATAAAATAAGAGGATTTAGATATCTAAGCAATTGTTTGGGAAAACTTTAAAGTTGAAAGGTAAAGAGGATTTAAATAAATCAAATTTGTGTACATTCTAATCAAGAAAAATGAAATTCTATAAATTTGTATAATACCGAATTTGTATTCTAATAACATATAATATGACTTACCAAATATTAAGAAGTTGAAATAATGTTTTGGATATGTAATGAGATATTGTACAAATAAACAGAACCTGAAAATAATTGAAGTATACAAGTAAGGAAAACTCAAAAAGGAATTAAAATGTATATAAATGAAAATTTGGTTGTGATACAAAGGTTATATACTTAAATAATAACATGAAATGATGAATGGATAAATGGAACAAGTAAGTGAACTTAAGAAAGAAGATAAATGAATTGTATAATATTTTTTGTAAATTGGTTATAGAAAATAAATAAAAGTTGAAAAGGGATTGTAACCTTTAAGATAACTGTAACTAAGAAAAGTCATTTATGAGATATTAGACTTTTATAGGATGATTAATAAACTAAAGTGCTGGTTAATAAGATGTTCCATAAATAAATTTGTTATTAACTAAAATTATGAAATTGAAGTAAATGTAAACAAAAGAGTTTGGTATAGCTAAGAATTAATTGGAAAAAAAAATGAAATTTAATTTAATTAAATTATATAGAATGTTTAAAATGAACTTGAGTAAACAAATTCTTTGATATGATGTTTAAGAAAAGATAATGTTGAAGAATATGCTATGTAAAGAAATGGATATATTAACTGAATAATGGATTGTGAATAATTAATTGTAAATAAAATAGAAGTCAATAAAATAATTTAGTATAGATAAATTGGATAGAAATCCATTGGAAGGTAATACGTGAGATTGTACGTATATTATTTTATTTGCATAACGATTTGATCCAAATTCGAGCACAAAATTTCGAGATGATTTATATCGATCCAAGTTAGGATTTTTCACTCGATTTTCGACGGCGAACCCTAGATATGAATTTTTTAATTTGATCCTGGAATTCTCTATCATAGTATATGGCTATGCAAGGAGAGTAACAGTTTCCAATCAAGGAACCAAATCTGAGTCCGCACTAGAGAGTCGTGTGAACGATACTAGTTTGGAAGTGAAATTGTGTGATCGAATAAGCGATTAGATTGATATTGCTCACGGATGATATATGTACGGCTTACGGACTTAATTAAAGTTAATATTGGAAATTTAAGATGCCGAATATAAAATGATTCTTTTAAAATTATATAACAGGATATATATATATAAAAGAGATAAACCAAATTGAATGTAAAATTAATAATTTGGTTATGTTGGGTATGATTTGGTTGTTATATGATTGTTAGTTGATTGTATATAATTCATTAAGTGTTAATGAAATTGAAAGCTATAAATCATTGAAATCAAATTGGAAGTTAAATGAATTTAAATAGAATTTAATTTGATTCAAATTGGAAGTGAACTAACGTAAATATAAATTAGTGAATGTTAACTAATTGAATTGAGAATGAATGTTAGAAAAATCCAACGTTAATGAATCAACTGTGATTAAAATTGAAACCAAGTCAATAAATATTAATGAGAAGTGAATTTATATTGATTGGTTATGGATTTGTTGGATGATAGTTGGATGATAGTTGGTTGATGGTTGCATTTGTTGCTTTTGTTGCATTTGCTATCTTGGCATATGTAGTTGTTATGTTGCTATATGATGTATATTGATATTATTTTCATATATGCATGTTTCTCATGGTTTGTTGAGTGTTTAGTAGGTGCGGATTGCGCTTGCTTCGTATTTGGAGCTCGCTTTCGCGCTATATTAGTCGTATATGCTCGCTAATAATATATAAGGTACATATCTCGGATTACATACCGTACTTTTACACTTTATTCCCTGCGGGATGCCTCATCACTTGATGAGATGTATATTTGTGATATATATGCTGTTATTATTTTTTCCGATTGAGCCGCGCAAAGGAGATTCTGCCGAAATTTTCCGTAAAATCCGGGTGTTAGAAAATTTTTCAAGTTTTAAAATTTTTTATAACTTGTTTTGATAACTAACTTTTAAAGTTAGAAAGGCGTTTGGAATAACTTAGTACAAGTGTAGTAATGACTTTATAAATGGAATTTCATTGTTTATAAGTTGGTAACTTTGAATAAAATATATCTAATGTTGAATTCTATACTTAGTTCCTTTTCCCTTCTTTTTCCTTTTCGGGGACGAAAAGTTTTGAGTGGGGGAGATTGTAACGACCCGTAAATTTCCGATAATTAAAATAGCTAATTTAATAAGATTTCGTGTTTTAGTGTTAGAAAAAAATTCGTAAGTCGTTTGGAATAATAATAAATGTTGAATCCATTGGGTATAATAGAGTAATTGATTGATAAGTAAAATATATTTAAATCAAATATTGAATATTGAACAGGTAAATTGTTTAAATTAAATATTTAAAAATTATTGAGAAATTGAATAACTATAAAATAAAAATAGTGTTCTAAATTGTGAATTGGTTTTAAAAGTTGATTCTTATAAGTTCAATTTCAATATTTCAAAAGATAATGAATTATTGGATAATCGAAATTGTTTAAATTAAATATTTGGAAATTATTGAATAATTTAATAATGGTAATTGAATAACCGTATAATGGAAATGATTGTTCTATAATCTTAATTCGTTTCAAAAGTTAAATTTTAAGTTCGTTTGAATATTTCAAAAGATAGTGATATAAGAATAATCAAATTGTTTAAATTTAATATTACAGATGTTTGAATAATTAAATTCCGAATTTGATATGATCAATTTGATATTGAAATTTAATATATGAAATTAGAGTGGATAATTGAAATTTGATTTAATATGATTCAAGTTGGTTTCCAAAGAGAATGTAAGTTATATTGGAATTATAATAGAGTTAATAAGATTTTAAAATTGGAATTTATTGGATAATTGAATACCGGGTTTAATATGATTAAAAACGATTTGTAAAATTTTATTTTATTATATTAAAGTTAGAATGAGGTTATAGAACTTTTAGAATCGAATTAAAAGTAAATTTGTAAAAATTGAATATTTTAATATTTAATTATCGACTGAAAAATAGCCAACTTTCGAACAGTCTCATAATGGGACGAAACTAGTTTCATTGGATCCGTAATAATTTGTTATTATCGGATTTCAATTTTCGTAGCAATCGGAGTTGTCGTTTGACCGTGGCAGCTCGAAACGCATCGAAATTGTTTTAATATTTAATTGACGAGTTAAAATAGCCATTTTTCAAAAAGTCTCGGATTTCGACGAAACCAGTTACATCGGATCCGTAATGTGATATTATTGTAAGATTTTAAATTTTGTGTCAATCGGAGTTGTCATTTGTCCGGGGAAAGCCAAAACGCCTAGAAATTTAGTTAACCAATTTAATTTAAAATCGATCGTTTAATTCCGTAACTCACACATACGATCGAATTAGCGCGAAATTCAGAGTTTGGAAAAGACGGATGGATAATATTCGTCGGTTCCTATAAATAGCCCCTTTTTTCACAAATAAAAAAAAAAAAGAAGGCTAGGGTTTTCTATTCGTGGTCGGCATTAACTGAACCCACGACCGAAAATCTCCTGCCTTTCTCCTCAAATTTCTTCAAATCCACTAACCAATTCCAAAAACTTTCAACTGGACAATTGTAGAGCACATCACGATCTACCATTTCAACGGTTATGATCGGATATAACCTCACGGATCGACGCGAATTGGTGTTTGAAGGGGCCGGCTTTGGTTGCGTTTTTCTGGCCAGCGGTGGCGCTAGGGGGGTGCGGTCGAGCATGGGGAGTCGAGCTCGGCTAGGCGAACGAAGCGGTGTGGAGTGATGGGGTTTCGTCGCGTGTAGGTGGTGCGGCTTGGAGCCCTAGGTCGGCCTCTATAGGTTCGTGTACGCGTATTCACCTGGGTATTCAGCGTGCGAGGGGAGAAGAGAAGGAACGCGTGCGGCCTGGGATCTGGGGGCAAGAATCAACGGCTGTGATTTTTTTTTTGAGGTTATAAATAAAATAAAAGTGGTTAATTTTGTATTAAAATTCGTATAGAACTTTGTAAACTCATATCTCATCCATACGAGGTCGGAATTGGACGAAACCGGCGGCGCTGGAATCGCAGAGATGAGAGCCACGCTGCAGTGCAGATTCGGGAGTGTTTGGAGCTCGTTAAAATTTTGGGTCAAATTGAACGTCGTTCGATTTGCTTTGAAATTGAAAATCAAGGTGAGTGTTTTATAACGCTCACAACGTACTAAATATCTTTATGCTAGTTAAATTTGATATTATGAAGTGTTATGATTTTATTTGTCGTTGTTTGATAGAATTTAATTATCATATAGATTGTCATTTGAATTAACCGTTGAAATTAAATTGACAGTTAAATTTAAATTGAAATTGAAATTGAATTGCGATTAAATTACCTGACATTGATAACTATGAAACTGCCATGAATTGTATTGTCTATTGGATGATGTATTTTGATGGATGTTATTGGTTGATATTTAAATGTTTGGATGTTTATTTGCTTATATATACTGTTATGCATACATATGACACTGTGATTGGTTTAAGTAATATATACTCATCCCTGACATTTAATTGAAATAACTAATCACTTGGCCATATGATAGAAAATTATATACGGACACCGAATTGGCTAAATTAATAATTTTTAAAATCATCGATTTGAAATTTATTTAAATGTTTGATTTAAAAGTTATAAATAGAAATCAATTTATAGAAATCGAATTTATCGAAAAATTAAGTTTGGAATGTTGAAATAAATTTTGGTTAAAGGAATTTAGTTAAATAATTTAAGTTGAGACTTTGAGATTTAAAATTTGGATATGATTGAATTTTGAAAATTTATTTGTTTTAAAGATTGAACATTACTTCGAGCTTTGAGCATTTCTAAGTAAAAGCGATATGAAAGGATATTTTGAAATTGAGCTTGAAATTGAATCATGTTTGTAATTGGGTTTTAAAACTTGAATATTGAAAGATAATTTTGTTAAGTGTTATAAATGGATATTTTGAAAATCAAGATCCGAATCGATATAAATTGAAATTGAATAAATTGAAGGTGAAAGTAGAATTGAATAAATTTGAAGTCAAAGTTGACATTGATTTGAATTGAAATCGAAATTGAATCGGTAGAATGGAAATTGAAATTGATTTAAATTGGAAAGTTATAGATTGAAATGGATTGGTTTTGAAGCTGTTTTATTTTGCTTTCCAAATTACTCTGCTATATAAACCATTTTTGAATACTTAAACTATTTTAATCTATTTTAAATCTACTTAACCCAATTTAAATTATTTTAAACTAATTTATCTATTTCAAATCCATTTTAAGATTTTAAGTATTTTTAACTATTTTAATTATTTAAAACTACTTTTAAACTCCTTAAAACTATTTCCTAAAATTCTAAGCTGGTCAATAGGGTGAAATGTTTATATTTGAATCTTGAATTTAAATACGAATTGGGTCAAATGAAGTTGCAACCTAAATTGAAATCCTAATTGATTTTGAAATCGAAATGAGATATTGATGCGAAAAAATGATTTTTGAAACGAAATCTTACATTTGAATAGACACGATGATATTTGAAATAGATTTGATTTTTTGAAGCGAATATGATATTTTGATATCAATTATGAATCGATTTGAAATATAAAAGAGCCAACGGTGTAATAATACGTAGTTATTAAAGAGACCGGGATCGGATATGGACATACTCTCTGTCGATACCGAACACCACTTTAATAACTATTATACGCGGAGTGTTGATCCAGAATGAAGTGGATGGTTTGGTGAACGCGTTGACTGAAGAAAGAGAATGATATTGGATGACCCCTGACATGACTAAAACAGGAGCCGCGCCGGGCCATTGAGGTTCGCCACCTCTAGCGGGCACACTTCTTCGATACCATATCTATTACATTTGTGATGCGATTTGGGTGCACCCCTTGATTTGGGAGTGTTGTTCGCGGTGTTGGGGTAGCTGCTGGCTATGCTCAACATCAGTCTGGATCACGCAACTACTAGTATCCTAGTTGGTATCGCCTCATGTACCTTGTCATACTGATTATCCTATTCGCGACCACTACGTTATGTTTTGTGTTATACCTATGGGGTACCCTCTGATAACCACCGGTTTACGGTGGGGCTTACGGTGCTGTATAGACTATGGAATTATAAAAATGTGTTAAGGGGGATTATGGTAACGCCTTAATGCTATTTTGATACTTTATATTACTGATAGGCATTATCTACTTAGCGTATATTACTACATAGTAGATAGTTTAACGGATCCTTAAGAGATGGAAAATCCTGTAACATCTCTTAAGTTATTACACGCACGTTGACACTGGATATTAGATGTCAAACCCCGTAAACATCTCTGACGCCGTTACACTCATATTTATTTACGATTGATTTAACTTTGATAAGGATATTTTAGTCCTGACTCTAGTGTTTTGTCTTTTCATTACGCTCGGGTCAGTCCTGAGTTTTTCAGATTTTTGAAGATCTATTCTGGAGGATGAAGACGAAGATTTGGTATACTATTATTATTATTACCCTTGCATCATGCTATCTGCTGCATTATTTTAATTGTTCTGTAGTATATGTATAACTCTGATAAATGTTGTATAAATAATTATCAAAGTATAGTAAACAGCTTCATGAACTGTTTATTTGACTATTATATTTTATCGTTCCGCTGCGAGATTCTGTGTTGTTTCATTTCCTTTATTTCTCTTTCTTTTCTTTTCTTATTTACCCCAATAACCATCTGCCCTTTTGAATGGTTTGGAATCGGCATGTGTATTTGATCGTCGGTTTAAACTGTCCAAAAAGGCGGGTCGTTACATTAACTATCCAAGTTATAATCCAGATATTGTGTAACGACCCTGGATTTCGGCCCCGGTTATTTTAATAAATGTTTAATCTAATTAAATATAAAATGTGAATTGATCATATTTAAATGAATATGATTTTGGAAATATTGCCATCTATTTATATAAACTGTATTTTAAAAGGAGATTGATTTGAAAATTGAAATAAGTATTTCAATAATATTCACAATAAAAATCTATCTTATATAATTACTTAAAATACTTTACATTGTTTATATTTAGTATAAAATAATACATATAGATGATAATGTTTGAAATTCTAAAATAAGTTTCTTAACAATATTATTAATAAAATTTAACTCATATAATTCAATTAAAATGCTATACATTGTTAACATTTGTTAAATGAATACATATGCTTGATAATGTTTGAAATTTAAAATCTAATTCTAGCAATACAAAATATAAAGGTAAATTATGAGTCAAATTTATGTATATGATTTAAATAAATACAAATGAATCATAAAAATGAGAATAAATGTAAATATAACTTATGACTCTAATTCAAATATTAATGGCTAAAATAGAAAATATAAGATATAAAATATAAATTGATGATAATGTTCAATACAAAATAATAATATTTATGTAAATAAAAAATATAAATATAAATAAATGAGTAAACTCATGAATCTAATTTTAATATTTATAGCTAAAATACAAATGGAAATAAATACAAAGACCAGTATATATTGTACATAATTGAATATTGTTAGCTGAACAAACATAACATTTAATTGCTTCCATCTCAACCAACCTTTTTCATTTCAATTATGTATAAAATAAAATAAGCAAAGTGTATAGATAGAATGAAAACAAGGCCAAACTATGAAACAAACATTTTTATACAATACACAAGTATCTTCATATATATATATATATATATATATATATATATATATGACAGTGTTACCAGACAAGTATGTATATAATTATTTCAAGCTAGGAAATAATAATAAAATAATAATAACAACCATATGTATATAAATAAGATAAGCTAGAAGATAACAAATGTTTTACACAAAGCTTCTCACACAAGCTTTTGACCTGCAAATATATGTCTGCATACAATATTTATGTACAGCTAAAACATCATAAGTATGTAAACTTATTTGGTGAACAAAGCATTTAATGCTAATATCTCAGCCAACTTTTTGTCAAGTCAAAAATATTTATCAAATCCTCTCATTTGCAGT
The DNA here is from genome assembly GCA_030765085.1 of Allium cepa. NCBI lineage: Eukaryota > Viridiplantae > Streptophyta > Magnoliopsida > Asparagales > Amaryllidaceae > Allium > Allium cepa. Next base: position 625,462,236 of record CM060942.1, read on the forward strand.
AAATAAAAATCTGCTTATAACTAAACAACTTCACTAGATAAAACCTTCCTTAAGTACTCTGTGTCCTTTTATATTTGTTCATCTCTGATTTAGTTCGTTTATAAACTTAAGAAGAAACCTGAGAAAAATTAAAGCAAGAAAGAAAAAAGCAGAGAGGATCTTAAGACAGTTTCAAACTTCTATTTCAAGCAACTAGATTCACAGGTTGTTCAGGTGAGTAAACATTTCTGTTCATTTTAAATTAAAGTATGTAAAAATAATTTCAAACTTTGTATGATCTTTGAGTGATTATCTGAGTATGGTGTTAATTATCTTCTTAAGCTCTGTATATATATAAAATTGTTAGGCACAACAGTGACTGATTTCTACTCTGTAAAAAGTTAAGAATAAACAATCCTTGAAAACAAATCAATTTCTCCATTTCTAATCAATTTCAAGCTTCGATGTCTAGAGTGCATATGTGTATTCAAGTAAGAATGATGTTTTAAAAATAAGTTCGGAAAGTATAAATATATATACAGGCTAAAATTAAATTTTCACAGAAGGCTCTTTAAAATTTGGAAATTTCGAACCCAATAAACTAGGGATTCATGAACATAACTTAAATCCTTACCTCAAGCTATGATTTTTAACGTGAAGTTGGTGATTTTTGGTGGAAGGGTTTGAGAGCAGTTCGGCGAGGACCGAATTGGACTTTTTGGTCGAATTTCGGTGATGTGATGAACTTGGGTCATCGGGGTTGCTTGGGGTGGAGGAGGAGCCTACGGCGGTTAAAGGAAAAATGGGAGGAGGTGGTATCATCAACGGTGGCGACTACGGTGACTGTTTCTTTTTCGTAGACCTAATTTTTGTGGTGCTCGAACTGTTGGCCGCCGCGACCTTCACCGTGCGCCGAGTTGCATGCCATTGGAAGGAAATGGAGCTTGGGGTGTGGTGGAGGTGTGTACGGAGTTGCTAGGCATCAAATGGTATGGTTTGGGTTCGCATATTCGTTTTGTGATTGGTGTTTGGGATCGAGCTTTACAGACATGGCTCGATTTTGTATGAGGGTGCGATCAGGTGGTTCAACGCCTCGAGTTCGACGTTGAGGTAGTTTAGGACTTATGGGGGACCTCACGGGTCGCCAGAGTGGCGTCGCCGCTCCGTGCACGTGCACAACGTGCCAGTGTGTCAGTGGAAGTTTTGGGGGAGTACGGGAATGTCTCGGGTAATATAGAGGGTTTACTCGAAGTAATACTCGAGTTTAAGAAAGGGGAGACTCGGGGTTTTTGCAAAATGCGGTAATGAATTTTCAAAGGTAGGCTAAGGAAGAATTTCATCAAGCTTAGTACTGAAATCTCAAGAACCGTCAAATAGTTTCAAGTTAGAAGCTTAACGATGTTTAAGCCCTTAATTATTATTATTTTAATCAAGTAATTAACCTAGTTAAGTATAACTTAAATAATTACTTTAAGCTAAATTTGAAACTGGTTAACATTTGTGTAACACTACCCTTTTGGACGATTTAAATCGACAATAAACCACACATGTCAAATAAAATCATTCAAAAGGTAAGACTGTTAATGGGGTAAATAAGAAAATAATAGAAAAGAAGGAAAGATAAAACACAGAATCTCACAGCGGAATGACAAAATATAAAAATCAAATAAACAGTTCATGAAGCTGTTTTACAAATAACATTTGATTACACCTTTACAATACAAATCAGAGTTATACATACAGTAGAAATAAATAAATAATGCAGCGGAACACATGATGTAGTGGAATAATTAATAATAAAGTCTCCGTCTTCATCCTCCAAAATATAATGGTCTTCAATACACTAAAAAATCTCAGACTGACCCGAGCGTAATAAAAAGACAAAACACTCGAGTCAGGACTAAAAGATCTTATGTAAGTCAAATCAAAATAAGTAGAATAGAATATTACTATAATGGATTCAGAGATGTATAACAGGAATTTCATCTCCTATCAAGTGTACAATGTGGATTTAATTATTTAAAAGATTTCAAACGATTCAAAAATACCAATCTTAATCATTTTAATTAAAATAGATTCGAATTTTAAATTTAAAACTTAAATCTTTCAAATAATTCAATTCTAATAAATAATCCAAATTAAAGAAATTACACGGTTATATGTCATTTCAACCAGTATCCAAATCAAAATTTCCAAATCGATGGAAACCGCTCGAGTTATCATTTCAATCCATAGTGGTAACAAAGATATATACATAAATAAACATCCAATCATCCAAAATGACAACCAATAACATCCATCACAATCCAACATCCAAATCAGCCAATAAATCACAACAATCAATTGATTATCATTATCAGGTGTATAACTTGCAATTTATATTCATTATTAAATAAATGGCAAATTCAATTCAATATAAATTCAAATTTAACTTAAACGACAATATAATAATACCAAAAGCAATTAATAAATTTCTAATCACATTATAAATTTAATTTAACTAGCATAAGATAATCTAGTATTCGTGAGTGGGTCAAAACACTCACCTTTGATATTTAGAACGCAAAAATCCAAACAAAGATGCCTTTTCCAATAGTCTACAAACTCAGCCAAACCTATTTTATGTTATTAGGAATTCCAATACGAGTCCAAAGGAAGAAACTACGCATGTATCAAAGCTCGTATGAGGAAGATATTCAGGTTATAAGGATATAAAATAAAATAAAAATACATACATATTTAATTCTTAAAATAAGAAACTTTAATAACTCACGTTTTCAAATTTGATGTACCCAAAAGAAAGGCAAGAAGTGGAAAGCCAAAACCATTCAGGCTAATTCTCACTGTTCAATTTTTTTGAAGGCTTCTTGCGAAAGAAGGCAAGGCGATGAGGAAAGGTACGGATGTGGTTAAGGAAGAAATGGATGCTCACACTTTTTTATTCTTTTCTTTTTCTAAACATAGCTTCAGTAAAATGAATTGGTAGCAATTAAGTAGAGGCATAAAGCTATGTTGACATTGAGACGTTGAGGGAAACAAATAGAGGTCTGAAGTTTGAAAAATAAGAAATTTCTAGGGGAAAGAATGATATATGATATAAAACAAAAGAAGAAAGGGAAGTGACAAATGAAACATGTATGGAAGGGACAAATAAAACAAAACTGTATGATCTAAGTAGATGCTTTGGGAAATAAATAAACAAAACGGAAGAATAAGAAAGGATATAAATTCACGTTTCAATTACATCAAAGAATTGCAATAAAACCAAATGTGGAAATGGTGGCAGGTGTACTGAATAATAAGGAAATGAAGGGACCACTTAGGATCTAGTTAATTGTATGATCCACTCAATTAAATATATTATCACTGAATATACCCTTTTTCACACTCGTTTACACATAATTAACATATAGTAAATAAATTTGAATACAATAACCAGTGTAACGTTACAAAAAAAATAAAAGATGATCTAGAACTCAAATTCAAGTTTTTTTTTCTTTCAAAATAATGTTTTTCTCATAGGGGAATTGCACAACTAAAAAGCCAATTAAATTTAAACTTCAAGATTAGTGTTAAAATCACTTATATACAGCCTCAAATGTATACTTAATGACTGTAAAATATTGTTTTAAAATTCATTTTTTTCTTCTTTATATAGAATTATTTTTACCTTAAAAATGAAAATGTTCGTTTTATTTTCATTAAAATGTTCTTTTTATTTTTTTACAATAATGTATGTTTCTTTCGTTAAATCCAAAAATTAATATTAATGTTTTCTTTTTTTAAAAAAATTGAAAGATCCCAAATCGACATAATTGTAATTAATTTCAAAATTACACTTATAACGGATTATAACAAACGTACATTTCTTTCATTAAACGCCATTAATTTCAAATAAATTCTCTTTCTCTTTTATTAGAAGATTCCAAGTCAAATTAACGGCAATAAATTCATTAATTAATTTAAATTCCAACATATACTTATTTTGTTTTTTTTAACCTTATTATACAATCAATTATCATATTATATATATACTTAACGTTGGTTTACCATTTCATTACCTCAATTTTCTATATTTATCACTTTAGTTCATATTGACTGTAGTAGGTAATTAGATTAACTGCAATTGATTTTCATTTTAATTTCAATGGATTAAATAAATAGGTGATGAATGACAAATGTTACCTTTTACTTACTTAATCGCATTTACAAGATTATTATTAACAACAAATGCTATGACTACTTACACAATCCTGATTATACTCAATTTTCCATTAATTTCATATAATTTCCCCTTTTATATAACATTTAATTCATTTCCTTATTTCAACCTATCATCAAATAACGTTATAATTATTTTAATCACTAACATACAATTCCAACATTAAACCCAACATTCAATTGCCTTAATTCAATTAATTACCCATTCAATATTAAAACGATAAATTAATGAGAAAATAGTTAATACAATCGTTTATAATAATAATTCATACCCCTTATCTTATTCTTTACAACTAAGGGTTATAATTTGCTTACCCAAAAAGGTTTTATATTCAATATTAACCTATTTCAATTAACTACATACAAGTTCACCATCTACATCATTTAATTTATTTCATTATTTACAATCATAACCAAGTCAACCTACAATGTATTTCAATTAGTTTGAAATTACTTTAAGTATTTATCAGTAGCGTTTAGACAACACAACTGATTTCATATTCAATATTAGCCAATTCTAATTGGTTACATATAATTTCAACGTTCAATGTATTTCCTTATTTTTAGTTATAACTAATTATAACCTTAAAGTCACTTCAATTAATTGGAAATTAGATTAAAATAGTTAGCAATTACCTTATATTAACATTACTAACATTACATTCTAGTTATTCTTGTCCTTGTGACATCAATTTTTTTTAGTTTTATTTCAATATAAAATTATAAAATATTATTTAATTAATATTTTAATAATCGAAAATTATGGGTCGTTACACTCTCCCCTACTCAAAACTTTTCGTCCTCGAAAAGGGGAAAGGAGGAAATTAGGAAAAGGAGAAAATAAGGAATCATTATATTTTATTCAATGTATTCAATTTATAAACAATTAATTTTCATAACTAATTAAATAGAATATACAATTAATTACAAGTAATTCTTCATATTCAAGTCTACCAAAGTTTGAAAATATTTCACTTTTCACAAAATTTCTAAGTCTAAAATTTACGAAAAATTTCGGCAGAGTCTCCTTTGTACGGAGAGGTCGCGGAGAAATAATAATATCTATAATCATCATATATATATCATATTAAAAAAATAAACATCCCAAACCATGGGAAAAAATATAATATTGCTAGAAACCTGTAATCCAAAAATATACCTATTAGTCGGGAAAAGAACGCTTAATTTATGAAACCAAACGCAGTAGCTATTATTTCCATAAACTTATACTTCACTTATAAAATCCAAAGAAGTTAATAATACGTGAAAAGAGATATATTTAAGTTGCTTCAATTAATAACAAACAAATCAACACAATATAACAATAGTCACATGCAAACAAACAACATGACCATCATATGTAACAAAGGAATCAATCATATGTCCATAGCAACCAAACTGATGATTTGTTCAGGTTCAGACATTTTTAGTCGTACAAGATGATAAATAGACTATTAAGTGTACCCTATGCTCAATAGCCTTAGATAAATACTTGATATATTATCTATACATCCTTATAGAGTTAGAAGTATCCTTTCCTATCATCTCAAAAGCCAAAATAACCAATAATTTCAACACAATATTTAAGTTTATTCAATTGGTTTCTTTTTTTTACATCATTACTATTCTTTTTTTTCCTCGTATAACGTCCTTTTCTTTTTCTTACATGTACATATATAAATTATTTTACAATATTAACTTACATACATAACATTTCTTGTTCATCAAAATTCTTATTTAGAAATAATTTCATTGAACGCTTCCATTACTTTAGTTTTACCTGTATAATATTCTATTACATATTCTATTAACATTTCAACTTATCAAACATTTTTGGTAAATATATGTGTTTTAAGAATGTAATTGAGTGTTATACAAGTTTATTTTATTCATGTTAGTTAACAAAATATTCCATGATTACATATTCTAAATTTTTATATCTTTTGATTTACAAGTTACAAATTTCTAATTTCTTATATATTTTATTCGTAAAATTCCATTCTTATTTATTTAATTAATTATTATTTATATAAAGGCCAATCACTTACATAATTTGTCTTCCATTAAAGATTTAAGCCATTAAGGAATCATTTCACAAAATATTACTTAAGCTTCTACAGCCTTACTTAATTTTATACCTTAATTTAGTTATAGAATAAAAATTTAAGTTTTTGGTGTTCGCCCTTGAAGAGAAAAGAAATACTTCAATATATCTAAAAATTCAATTAAAACATTTAACCTCATTCACTTAGTAGGAATATAAGATAAATTTAAAACATCTTTATAGCATTATGCAAGGACTTTCCCAAAGTTTAAACAATGTTAGAAATTTGCATCAAAAATTTATATTAAAACGTTATGATAAGATTTTAAAAATAAAGTTCCTTAAATCTAATAATTTATTAGACTCAATATTCCAAAATAAGTATAAACTCTAGATTATTAAAGTGAAACTAATAGCATACTCAAATCTTGCACTAAATATCTAAATAAAAGTATAAATTTTCATAGATTCATGATTAATTTTACACACTTAGTTTAAAATGAATATTCAAATCATGGGAAAAACATTTATCATGTTTTAATACAAAATTCAAATAGTAACTAAACCTATAAATTTACTACTAGTACTTCGAAATCAAGTAATTATTTAAAACCATACTTCCAAAATTGAGATTCTAACACTACGCCATAGATGACCTTCTGCAACATTGTAACGTCCCGGAAATTCTTCGTCTTCCGAAAATTCAACATCGATACTCACTTTATCGACTGCCGAGAAATCGAAGGCCGGAAACCCGAAATGTTATGGTTTAAGAAAAAGAAAGAGAGAAAAATAAGAGAGAAAAAGATAGAAAAGATAGAGAGGGAAAAGAAAATAGAAAATAGAACGGAACAGAACACAACACAACAATAACAGAATCTCACAATTCGCAGCGGAACAACATATAATAGATAAATGAATAATCTTTAAACAAAGAACTATATCAGTTATTACATTTTATACATTACATTACATCATATCATCAGAGTGTACAACATCAAACAACAACAAACAATGCAGCGGAAAAAGAAATACTATAAACTAGTAATACGCCATGCCATCCATCTTGCCTCCAGCAATTCCAGAATATCCAGAATATCCTGATAAACCTAACTCTTGACTGCCCGTGTGGAAATTGGTGGGCACCCAGAGTTTAGGAAGGAAAACAATAAACTCCGAGTAAGTCATGTGACTGGTGTGAGAACTCAAAACAGTTTATTTATCTTTAATTTCAAAATAGAAGAATATTTTTTAAAGTCAATTCGCAATGCTTTTAAAAATGAGACTACCATAAGGCCTCCCGCACACACACACAATGCAAACGCAGAATCAGAGGAGATTTCTTCTTATGATAGTCAAAGATGCTTGATACGCATTTAAAAGAACATTTGATATTATTACTAGTGCATAGTGTAGAGAAAAATTCATTTCGAAAGTAGAATATAAATCTTAGCCAACATACGACCATTATCGTATGCCTACTATAGCTACCATCCAAACAGTGGGGCGCCACCATAAATGAATGATAGGTTCTACAACTAATACCGTACAAGTTTCATATTGTTTCTTTGGATTTCCAACGAATGATCAGGCCAAGGAACTTCCCATTGCCACATGAGAATGCCTCTGGATGGACATCCCCGAGAACCAAACCGGATCTCTACCAACACAAGGCCGGGTTACCCCTAACTAAGTAACAACTGACCGAATATGCCATCCCCCGGTCCTTTGGGACCTTTCATCGAGCGCTCGCAATCAATTCACACAATCATAAAGTGTTTTCAACATGAGTAAGTATCTGGGCTCCATACCATGATACCACCCTTTTCCAGAAGGAAATGCACATATCCTAAAGGGCGCTACCCCTCATAACCTTGCCGCATCTTTCCTGTTTTGACCATTCCCGAGGTGTGAGGCTCGACGAAGTCACGTCCACAAAAACATACTTTATACAAAAGCCATGCTTTGGGTCAACAAATGATCATAGAAATGATCACAAAGATAGACGATCAAATAAATGATCCTATCACAAAAAATCAACACAATGATCATTTCACAGCAACACTCAGCATGTCACATTACCAAATTGGGAATATATCGCTGATAACCTTCAACTACATAACCTCTGAGCTCGTACGTCTCAGAGAAGGGTGTTAAGCTAAAAGAATAAATTCTCCGCCACCAACAGAACTATATTTGAAAGAAATCTGCTTTATATCTCAATTTGTAATGTCAGACATACAATCCATACAAGTCTGTTCCGGGCTCGAACAAAACCGAAGGCACTTCTCACGAAGCCCTTGCAATCCGGGTATTCACAATCCCGATCGAATTTCCCATCACTTAGGAAATCTCTATACCAGGAGCTACCCAGTGCAGAGACAATCGATAGGTCATCCTATCGCTTTCACAAATACCCGGTCTTCAACACCGGTCATCAATGCTATCCATTACGTCGTATCACTATTCGGGATGGGTAATCCGAATAACGAGCGCAATAATTTAAAAATAAGTGTAGCATTCAAATTCATCAAATCACAACAAATACCTTTCAAAGGTAAATATTGATAGTCGGTTATTGAACTATCAATGGATATGCACAACATCACCAGTTTCCAAATAATTTTCCAAATTATTTATTTTCCAAAATATCCTTACAAGATATATTATTTCAATACCTCAAAAATAAATCAATATTTATTTTTAAACAAATTCCACTCCTTTTTATAAATTCCATAGTGAATTTATATTTCACAATATCCATGCATATACGATTTTCAATAGGTTTCAATATTCTTTTTCAATTTATCTTCAAAAAGATAAATTCTCCAAAATATTCACTTTATATTGGAAACCATTTCCATACTTATTTAATAAGTAATTCACGAACCTATTTATTTTCAACACTTGGAAAATATTCAAGATACTTAAATCGAGATTAAGTATATATTTCATTCTTTAAGGAAGTCATTCTCTTAAACATATTTATTTGGGCCAAAACGAATGTTACGTAAAACATCGTTACAACGTGCCAAAATCACTAGTATAGGGATTCGAATTTAAGATAGATATATAAATCCCAATACTATACAAAACATTTCCTTTCGAAAATCATTTACTATAACAACAGTGTTATAGTCCACCATTTCCTTCTATTTCTCGAAAACGTCTATTTCAACAATAAATGTTGAAATCTATAGTTTCGAATCTCAACACATTTTAAAACATCGTTAGATCGTTTTAATTCTATTTAAAATATCACATCTTAAACATTTTCTTTAACATATTATTCACTATTCAAAAACGTGAATATACTACGTTAACACATTTCATCCTTTTATATATTTCATTTTAAAGGATTATTCACAGTCAAAAACGTGAATATAACTCCATAAATAAGTTATAACAATTTACTTATCAAAATAAGTCTTTTGCGAATTTATAAAACAACGTTTATAAACTCCATTTCTATTTATTTTATAACAACTTCCTTTTATAAATTCCTTTATTAACCTATTCGATTTATAACTCAATTATAAACTAAAGGTTCATATTATAAGTCAAATACTTATAAAACGATTATTTTACAAAATCGTTCTTTTAAACTTCATAATTATAAATCTTATAACTTATAAGATTCAATTATTTATCCAAATATATTCTTTAATAACTTCACAAAATTTATAAATCTTACTATTTATAAATTTCATTTATAACTTCACCATTTATAATTTTATAAATTCCATTCACTCCTGCAATCCATTTTCACTTCATTCAAACACTTATAAAACTTCGTTTTATACTTTCAATATTTCAATTTATAAATATCCACTTATAAATCTCTTATATAAATCAATTTATATTATTCTTTTAAAACATCTTTAAACTCCTTTATAATTTCACCATTTTGATTTATAAAATAATCAAATTTTATAAATCCTATATTTCAACTCTTTATAATAATTTCAAAAATCCCGATTAAACTATTTTATAAAATCATTAGCCTCATATTTTCAAAAATCAACCTTTAACTATATTTCTCAAAAATATAATTTTTATAACTTTAAAATTATAACGTTTATTTATTTAAAATGGATCAGTTCCAAAAATATTTTATAAACGTATACTTTCAAAAATCACTTTAAAAATCATTTTAAAATCCCAAAATTTGGTCCAATGATGCTACATACCCAATAGCCAATCACGACAACAACGATATCATATATCGATATGATAATCCATCAAATATCAAAATATCTGAAATCAAATAAATACTGTTGAGGAATCCAGTTGGATCCCTCCAACCTGTTTCCTGCATACACAAACATTAGCACAATACCAATTCCGCTCCACTACGAAATTATCGCGGTATATGGGATTTAAAATATTATCCGCTTAATAGACGGCGCAATAGGGTCTCATCCGCTAAACAAATGCGGGAAATCAATAACTCCAATATATACATATGCCAATATATATATATATATATATATATATATATATATATATATATATATATATATATATATTGCTATTATATATAATACCAATTTCACTGTTTATGAAATATTCGCGATATATGTTTTTAATAAATAACATCCGCTTACTAACGGCATATAATGTCTATTTTAACAATCAATAGATAACAATCATCATTCAAACATGCATTCGAATATTTTAAATCTAACTATTTAAAATAAAATCGAAACTGATTCGATTGAGTGAGAAGTTCTCACCTTGATTTCTATTTCGTTTTAGCGCTTTATTTCGAATAAAATTAAACGGACGTTTAATTTTACCAAAAATTCTCACTAATTCCAAACGACTCCAAACCAACTCCATCGTGTAGTGCTCGTCCATACGATTCCAATGCTTCTTGTTTCGTGCGTTTTCGACCTCGTATGAAAAAGATATGATTTTTACAAGTTTTACACAATTTTATAATTATAATTTACAACATAATTTAAATTTTTAATACCCTAAGCTAATCAAGACCATAGATCTCACTACCCTGCTATCTGAACCGTGCGTGCCTTCTTCCCAAACTCTCGTCTCCATCTACAGACAACGCACGCAACACACAACCCATACGGCCGGCCCTAGGGCAAATCTACGCGACCACCACGAGCTACTCCACCATGATCAGACACCACCATTGCGAAGCCCCCATCCTCGCGCACCACCACCCCTGAGCACGGCGAGCTCGGTCTCGAAATGGTCATAGAAAATCGTGCCCAATGAAGGAAGAACGCGAGCCAATAATAGCTTCCATACGATATAAATTCAGATCTCGACCGCATGGATCTAACGAGCTCGAGACGCTCCACAACTTTCATGTTGAAAGTTTTGGCTAAAACTGAATAGATGAAGAGAGATTAGAGGGAGAAGGTGACCTATTTTCGGCCATTGATGGGGGCACTGGCGGCTAGGGTTTTATAAAACCTAATATATTTTTTTAATTTATGAAGGCTTAGGGTCTATTTATAGAGGAAAAACGAACACTATTCATCCGGGTTTTCCAAACTCCGATTCACGCGCCGTAACCAGTGTTTCTAGGGTTTACCCCGCGTTCCGGACACAATGGAACAGGTTTCGAAAGCTAATTGGACATCTGTGCGAGTTATGGCTATAAACGTTCAATTTAAATTAAACCGATTTAAACGATTTTCTAGGCGTTTTAATTTGTACCGGACAAACGGTAAATCCAATTGACACGAAATTTGAAACCTTACAATAATATCACATTACGGATCCAATGGAACTGGTCTCGTCCAATTCTGAGACTGTTCAAAAATTGACTATTTCCACTATTCGATTTAAATATTAAAATATTCAATTTTCACAAATTAACTTTTAATTCGATTTTAAAAGTTCTAAAATATCATTCTAACTTCAACATGATAAAATAAAATTTTACAAATCATTTTCAATCATATTTAACTCAATTTTCAATTATTTCTATAATTTAACATATTAAATTATCGATTTAATTATCCAATTAAATCCAATTATTCAAATAAAAATTTATTCGACTTATAAATTCACTTATTAATATTTAAAATTAATTAAATATTCAAATTTTAATTACTAAAAATCCTGGGTCGTTACAAACATTTTTGCAAGGTGTTGCTAGCTAAAATGTTGCGACAGCTATAAAATTTTGGCCCTACTGCAACGTTGTATGTTTGGTGTTACCTTAGCCATAAAAATGTGTTTCTCTAGCTAAACAAGTGTAACACGATGCAACATTTTTATATAGTGTTGCCATAGATATATTCTAATTAAAAAAAGGACAAATTTTCAATAGAGGCTGGTTTTTTAAACTATTGGCATAAATAGGCTAGTTTTCAAACTATTTGCAAGTTTAGGCTAGTTTTTTTTTAAAATATTACGGGACGCATCTGTGAAATGCGCCCATACAAAATTACACTGGCGCATCTGTCAAATGCGCCAGTGTAATTACACTAGCATTCTTTTAGTTCTTCGCTATTTAGTGTTGAATGTTTTTTTCAAAACACTTTTGTCAAATAAGATCCCCTACAAGGGGGGAGGTCCGGGGGGGTGGCAACCCCCCAAGGTGGGGGTGCGGGGGCAATGCCCCCCTACGGGTCCAGGGGCAGCTCCCCGTCCAAAACGGTACGTTTTATTGACTGTTGAATTCAAATTCAACAGCCAATCATTCACTATATAACAGTGCATTCCATCAACGCAAGTGTAACACGATGTAACATTTTTATATAGTGTTGCCATAGATATATTCTAATTAAAAAAATTAAAAAAAATTTACACCTCAGCGATCCACACCACCATTTAAAACAAAATCTCAACCGTCGATTCACACCATCGATCCACACCTTACCAATTTCCATTTCCCGCTTTACTTTTCTTTCTCATTCCTCTCTGTGTGAAAATTAGGGCACGCGATTTTTCTTTCTCGTTTCTCTCTGTGAAAACTAGGGCACGCGATTCCAGTTGCTTTGATGCTCTGATTGATCGAATCTAGTGTAAGAAACGTTCCTGGTAGCTTGCTCCTTCGTTCTCCTTGATTGATTGCTCGAATTGCTTTGACTTCGTCGTCGGGTGCGATGTGATATTATTTGGTATGTTTTCTGCCTTCTGGTTTACTTGATTATTCTCAATTTTGGTTACACTCGCACGCTTTTGCCGATGATGAATTGGGATTTATTTATAGGCTTTATTTCCTATAATCTCGAGTTTAATCTTTCTGTTGGACTTTGAGAAATCTGGTATGTTGGATTGCGATGATGTATTGGTATGTTGGATTTTGGTCCACTGGCTTGATTTTGCTTTGCCGATGATGAATTGCGATGTGATATTATTTGGTATGTTGGATTTTGGTTCACTGGCTTGTTTTTGATTTCTGATCTGAGCTTGTTAGCTCCTTTCTGCAGCATTTGTTAAACCAGAACTTGAACCTTTGTTAAACTTGTTCACATACCTTTGTACCTTGCTGCATTTGTTAAACCAGAACGTGAAGTATTTGTTTTCTGCTGTCCTCTTGAAAACTGCTTCACTTGAAAACTTCTACATTTTTGAAAATCAGAACTTTGAAAGTGATCTTTGGTTTTATTAAATTGTTGACTAATCTGAACATTGAGTTTTGATTTCCACGATATATACAAACATATGTGCGTTGAGCTTTGTTGGTTTTGCTTGGTCTGGACTGAACTGGTATCATGCTAACCTTGTTCTTTAACATGAACTAATGCTCCAAGTCCTCTGTATATCATATTACTGCCTCTGTTTCTCTTGTACATGCCTGATGCATTCACTGTTTTTGCTTGATGGGCTGCCTATGTGTACTGCTGTGTTTCTTGCACTAGCTTGTCTACATTTTGCTGAACCCGGTACTTGTTTGTTTTGTTGGTTGCTTGGCCCTGAGTTGAATCCAGTCGATGACTCGGGTTTGAACTTGTGCCGCGTCCATTTTTTTTGGCTTATCTACATATCTGGCTGCACTTGAGTATGAACTTGCACTTGAGTAGTTGCACTTGAGTAGTTTCTTGTACCAAGCCTTATGATGCATGTATGTTCATCCATGTACATGCATTTCTTGGTCATGTTATGTTTCTTGCTGTGTTGAGTACTACTTTGTGCACTTGGCTTCTCCTTTGTGCACTTTTGCCTGAACTGTTGCTTGCTGTCTTCCATACTGTCTTGTATCCATGTGTTGCATTCATGTTTGGCTTATGCACTTGTGAACAGTTGACTTGTGCATTCACAGGTTGTCCGTGCAAATATTTGGTCCCTGTCAGAAAAAAATATGAAAAGAAACAACCCAAATGCCTGAGGCAAATAATATAACAAAAATATTTTCATTTTCTGTTCGAGTTAAATATTATTTTCCAGATTACTGCTTTTGAATTATATGTGACAGGTATTGAAGACTGGACAGCTGGATACAAGCTTGAAGACAGAGTCAAATCAAATGTGCATGAGCTTGAAGACTGGACCCGCTACTCGGCTCGCCTTCGGCTCGGCACTCGGCTCGTCATATATTTGTCAGTGTCGATGTCTGTATAAATTGAAACTGCATATGTAATGAGTGAACTGAGTGATGTAGCGAGGAATATCTGTATATGTGAATATCAGTGTTATATGTCATTGAATTGTAAAATATTGGAGTCGGGAATTTGTACTATTTCAAATGTTGAAATAAAATATTTATTTAAATAAATTACTGCTTGAATATCAAATTCTGTGCAATAGCATTTTATTAAATAAATATTTATTTCTATTAAAAATCAAATATGCTCTACATTGTGGGCCCCACAAATTCAGAAAGTTAATATCTATAGCAACATTTTGGAATGTTGCTACAGACACTTATGGATGTTGCTATAGACCCAAATAGGGTTCTATTGCAACAATATTACTTATGTTGCCTTAGACAGTAAAAATGTTGCCTTTGAGGTCTAAGGCAACGGCAAAAATTGCATCACCCCAAAGGTGTTGCCATAGACCTATGGCAACATTTTTTGGGCCTGACCCAATAATTTTTTTGTGTTGCAGAAGGCCATTTATGGCGTAGTGTAATTTATTTTCCAAGTATATTTAAAACTTCGCAAATCATTTTTTCCATTTATATAATATATCTTCAAATTATACATTCAAAGAAACTTATAAAAAAATATACAAAAAAAAAAATTCATTTGAAAACTTCATTTGCAAATCAATCATCTTTAATGTTTTAATACTTTACAAAAAAAATTCTATAAATTTTCTTGCTTCATTTATTAATACCATTTCAGTAATTTTAAATAACATCTTTTTAAATATATGTAAATTATTTGAAAACAATTACTTACATCATTACTTATATTTAAAAAGAAGCTATTGAAAACCTTAAATCCATTATGTTTAAATGTTATTAGTTTTAAATCTCAAAATACTTTTAAACATCATTAATAAATCAATAATCAATAACTTTAAAATGTTTTATTTAATTAATAACTTCTGACAATATTTAGAACACTAATAATTTACTACTAAACCATGTTGTACATAAATAAACAATATTTAAACATTTTAAAGTATTTAGAAAGGAAAAATGATCAAAATATCTTTTATATAATACTTTATCAAAATACTTTTATAACTCGATGTTTTAACAGGTTTATCCTTGTTCTTGCAGACTCTGGCCATGCGTTGATCAGACGCATGGCTAGAATTCTTCAAGTACTTAGCAGACATGTTTCAACACCCAATGAAAATACTTAAAATCATTGAAAATAGATATGGAAAGTACGTTCCCCCATGGATTGCAGTTACGCAATGGTTATGCCGCTATCCCAGCGGAATCAATTGTAGCTGTAGGCATCTCACCCCTCGATTTACGCTATCCAATAATATCAAATGAATATAATAAGTGACCCACCAAAGGGATCCGATAATGACCCGCCAAAGGGATCCGATAAATGACCCACCAAAGGGATCCAACAAATGACCCACCAAAGGGGTCCGATGGAAGGTACTTCCCATATCATTTATTTCAAAATATATCATTTTATATATAGTCACCATTCAGAATCATAGCTTCAAATATCGCACTTATATAAATTCCATCATATATAAGATTTCATTTTCAGATAGAGTATTTTCCAAAATCAATAGTCTCAAATATATCAAATCATTCTTATATAAATTCCGTTATATATAAGATTTATCTCTTCATATCAAAAACCTTCCAAAATCAACATTTTTAAAAATCACCTTATACTTATATAAAGTCTGTCTTATGCAAGAATAAAAAAATTTGCAAATCAATTACGCTGCATGAAGATCCATATGGAATTGAATATTTTTGCTTTGCAAAAGGTTTTGAATTTAGAATAGTTCTTTTTTTATCTACAATCATTTTGTGAAATAGTTTGGTATATAAAATGGTTGTGGAAAATAGTTTGTAAATAAAATAGTTTGTAAAATAGTTTGAAAATAAAATAGTTTGTATAAGAAAAATTAAAGAAAATAGTTTGTATAAGGAAAATAAAAGAAAGTAGTTTGAAAATTGGTTTTAAATTAATAGTAGTTTTTCATAAAAGAAAATCCCAATTTAAATTACAAAGATATCCAACCCAACAACTTTCAATTTCAATGCCAAAGCATATCAATAATATTAGAACATAAGATGCACACATGTCATCATTTCGCAACATTACATTCGATCGTTCGCTCGATCACACAAGTCCGCTTTCGAACTAGTATTGTCCATTCAACTTCCCTAATGCGGACTTCGATATGGTTTCTTGACTAGAAACCATCATTCTCCTTGCATAGCCATATACTATGATAGAGAACTCTAGAATCAAACCAAAAATCCATATCAATATTCACCATCAAGAATCGAATGAAAAATTCTAATGCGAAATGGTGTAATTCACCTCAAACTTACGTACTCAAATCCGGATCAAATTAATTATGCGAATAAAATAATATACGCACAACTTACGTATTTATTTCAATTTGATTCATCACAATTATACTTCAACTAAATTCATTATTAATCTCATTGATTAATGAAAGTATCATTTCATACTTTAATATTTGTTTCACATAATTTCTCCATTTAACATAAAACATTAATTTATTCATTCTCATAATATTGCTTATATTTCTCTTCAATTTAAATTACATTCATTCCACATGTAATATTTCTCATTTAATATTACATTTATTACCAAATCATTTCATAAGGAATTTTCTTAAGTTTATAACCAAATTATAAAAACATAATTCCTTTTTATAAGACATTGTTCAGGTTTAAAGTTATCACAACATTATTTATAACCATTTATTATAACATCCATTTATTTCATAACAATTTACAAGTCATGGTTTTATTTATAATCAATTCACATTAAATTCATACTAATTCAGAAGGTTTTGATTATCCAAAATATCCAAATATTTTGTTTTTCAATAGTTGAACTACGGTCAAAAACAACAAAATTCACAACAACAATAATTAGCCAATGCTTTTAAATTGATAAAACGCAACTAATCAACAATAAATGATAATAACTAAATATTACCATTTCATAAATGAAACACATTACAAATAACTATATTAGTTATAAAAATTTAATCCTCTGCTTATCATATAATATTAGGAAAAAAATTCATTTCAAAACTTATATAAAACACTTTTATAAAACTAACAAATACACGCTCTCATATATACACTTAGACAACTCATTCTAGGGTATTACTACCCTATCTCTAATGAGTTAACCCCAACAGGCTAAGGTATGTCTAAACCAAAGCTCTGATACCAACTGTAACATCCCACCCTTTTGGACGATTTAAATCGACAATAAACCACACATGTCAACTAAAATCATTCAAAAGGTAAGACTGTTAATGGGGTAAATAAGAAAATAATAGAAAAGAAGGAAAGATAAAACACAGAATCTCACAGCGGAATGACAAAATATAAAAATCAAATAAACAGTTCATGAAGCTGTTTTACAAATAATATTTGATTACACCTTTACAATACAAATCAGAGTTATACATAGTAGAAATAAATAAATAAATAATGCAGCGGAACACATGATGTAGTGGAATAATTAATAATAAAGTCTCCGTCTTCATCCTCCAAAATATAATGGTCTTCAATACACTAAAAAAGCTCAGACTGACCCAAGCGTAATAAAAAGACAAAACACTCGAGTCAGGACTAAAAGATCTTATGTAAGTCAAATCAAAATAAGTAGAATAGAAATATTACTATAATGGATTCAGAGATGTATAACAGGAATTTCATCTCCTATCAAGTGTACAATATGGATTTAATTATTTAAAAAATTTCAAACGATTCAAAAATACCAATCTTAATCATTTTAATTAAAATAGATCTGAATTTTAAATTTAAAACTTAAATCTTTCAAATAATTCAATTCTAATAAATAATCCAAATTAAAGAAATTACACGGTTATATGTCATTTCAACCAGTATCCAAATCAAAATTTCCAAATCAACGGAAACCGCTCGAGTTATCATTTCAATCCATAGTGGTAACAAAGATATATACATAAATAAACATCCAATCATCCAAAATGACAACCAATAACATCCATCACAATCCAACATCCAAATCAGCCAATAAATCACAACAATCAATTGATTATCATTATCAGGTGTATAACTTGCAATTTATATTCATTATTAAATAAATGGCAAATTCAATTCAATATAAATTCAAATTTAACTTAAATGACAATCTAATAATACCAAAAGCAATTAATAAATTTCTAATCACATTATAAATTTAATTTAACTAGCATAAGATAATCTAGTATTCGTGAGTGGGTCAAAACACTCACCTTTGATATTTGGAACGCAAAAATCCAAACAAAGATGTCTTTTCCAATAGTCTCCAAACTCAGCCAAACCTATTTTATGTTATTAGGAATTCCAATACGAGTCCAAGGGAAGAAACTATGCATGTATCAAAGCTCATATGAGGAAGATATTCAGGTTATAAGGATATAAAATAAAATAAAAATACATACATATTTAATTCTTAAAATAAGAAACTTTAATAACTCACGTTTTCAAATTTGATGTACCCAAAACAAAGACAAGAAGTGGAAAGCCAAAACCATTAAGGCTAATTCTCATTGTTCAATTTTTTTGAAGGCTTCTTGCAAAAGAAGGCAAGGCGATGAGGAAAGGTACGGATGTGGTTAAGGAAGAAATGGATGCTCACACTTTTTTATTCTTTTCTTTTTCTAAACATAGCTTCAGTAAAATGAATTGGCAGCAATTAAGTAGAGGTATAAAGCTATGTTGACATTGAGACTTTGAGGGAAACAAATAGAGGTCTGATGTTTGAAAAATAAGAAATTTCTAGGGGAAAGAATGATATGATATAAAACAAAAGAAGAAAGGGAAGTGACAAATGAAATATGTATGGAAGGGACAAATAAAACAAAACTGTATGATCTAAGTAGATGCTTTGGGAAATAAATAAACAAAACGGAAGAATAGGAAAGGATATAAATTCACGTTTCAGTTACATCAAAGAATTGCAATAAAACCAAATGTGGAAATGGTGGCAGGTGTATTGAATAATAAGGAAATGAAGGGACCGCTTAGGATCTAGTTAATTGCATGATCCACTCAATTAAATATATTATCACTGAATATACCCTTTTTCACACTCGTTTACACATAATTAACATATAGTAAATAAATTTGAATACAATAACCAGTGTAACGTTACAAAAAAAAATAAAAGATGATCTAGAACTCAAATTCAAGTTTTTTTTCCTTTCAAAATAATGTTTTTCTCATAGGGGAATTGCACAACCTAAAAAGCCAATTAAATTTAAACTTCAAGATTAGTGTTAAAATCACTTATATACAGCCTCAAATGTATACTTAATGACTGTAAAATATTGTTTTAAAATTCATTTTTTTCTTCTTTATATAGAATTATTTTTACCTTAAAAATGAAAATGTTCGTTTTATTTTCATTAAAATGTTCTTTTTATTTTTTTACAATAATGTATGTTTCTTTCGTTAAATCCAAAAATTAATATTAATGTTTTCTTTTTTTTTAAAAATTGAAAGATCCCAAATCGACATAATTGTAATTAATTTCAAAATTACACTTATAACGGATTATAACAAACGTACATTTCTTTCATTAAACGCCATTAATTTCAAATAAATTCTCTTTCTCTTTTATTAGAAGATTCCAAGTCAAATTAACGGCAATAAATTCATTAATTAATTTAAATTCCAACATATACTTATTTTGTTATTTTTAACCTTATTATTCAATCAATTATCATATTATATATATACTTAACGTTGGTTTACCATTTCATTACCTCAATTTTCTATATTTATCACTTTAGTTCATATTGACTGTAGTAGGTAATTAGATTAACTGCAATTGATTTTCAATTTAATTTCAATGGATTAAATAAATAGGTGATGAATGACAAATGTTACCTTTTACTTACTTAATCGCATTTACAAGATTATTATTAACAACAAATGCTATGACTACTTACACAATCCTGATTATACTCAATTTTCCATTAATTTCATATAATTTCCCCTTTTATATAACATTTAATTCATTTCCTTATTTCAACCTATCATCAAATAACGTTATAATTATTTTAATCACTAACATACAATTCCAACATTAAACCCAACATTCAATTGCCTTAATTCAATTAATTACCCATTCAATATTAAAACGATAAATTAATGAGAAAATAGTTAATACAATCGTTTATAATAATAATTCATACCCCTTATCTTATTCTTTACAACTAAGGGTTATAATTTGCTTACCCAAAAAGGTTTTATATTCAATATTAACTTATTTCAATTAACTACATACAAGTTCACCATCTACATCATTTAATTTATTTCATTATTTACAATCATAACCAAGTCAACCTACAATGTATTTCAATTAGTTTGAAATTACTTTAAATATTTATCAATAGCGTTCAGACAACACCACTGATTTCATATTCAATATTAGCCAATTTTAATTGGTTACATATAATTTCAACGTTCAATGTATTTCCTTATTTTTAGTTATAACTAATTATAACCTTAAAGTCACTTTAATTAATTGGAAATTAGATTAAAATAGTTAGCAATTACCTTATATTAACATTACTAACATTACATTCTAGTTATTCTTCTCCTTGTAACATCAATTTTTTTAGTTTTATTTCAATATAAAATTATAAAATATTATTTAATTAATATTTTAATAATCGAAAATTATGGGTCGTTACAATTTGAGTTTGCAGTTAGTAGTAATTTGATTTTCAAAATTTAAAGAAAATTTCTTTTTAAAAGGTTAATTGTTTACATGAAGTAATTAAGAATGATTAACATTTTAAATCTTAATTAGAATTTGGATTTCGTGACTATTATGTGATAATTAAATAGTAGTTGACTACCCAAGTAAATTAATCGATGATTATTAGGTAAGTAGTTAAGAATAATTAAAGTATAATAGTAATTAAGGATTAATGGATGTGTAAGTGATAAGTAAATTGTAATTAACAACTTAAGTAAATTTATGAATGGTTAACAGTTAATAAAACAAGTAATTTAATTAATAATAAATAATTGGATGAGTAAGTAATTAGCAGTTAATAAATGGGTAATAAAGTTTGATTAATAATTAAGATTATTAATTAAATGGTTAATCAAAGTTAAATATCTGGGTTAAGAAGTAATTAAGCTAAATAGTGTGAGATACAGTAAGTTATTATTTAAGTAATTAAGAAATAGAAAATTTATGATCAATTAAACAGGGTTAAGTGATTAACTCTCATCTAATAATCTAAATTGAATTAATAACAAATGAGAATCTAAGTTGACTGCTTATGGATTGTATGAGTAGAATATCTGATTTGGATATTTATGTGATAATATTCTATGTTACTCTGTGATATGCTGTGTTATATCTATGATGCTTGTATATGTTTTATCTGTGATAAATGCCATGCTAATTCAATTGTTGAATTTAAATTATTTAAACTGTTAAGTTAATTAGACAACTTGACCCTTAAAATGACGTTTGGATTCGATGAGACCGGGATCGGAAGAATCAAATTTGATTCTCCGAAAACCACATCGATCCAATTTAAACGTTAGGTCGTGATCCTGAAATAAAGGTCGAGATGGTGTATTCATAATGCAAGGGTTATCGTCGTTGACTCTGAGGGTGATTCCAAAATGAGTGTGACGAGATAATGCTTTCGGTTTCGTTCGAACCCGGAACGAACTTGTATGGATTGAATGCTTTCAGCACATCGTCAGGCGGACGATGAGCATTCTAAGAAATATGTTCTGTAAAGGTAATTGCAGTCTCAAGCCTCATCAACCGGGAATGGCTAAAACAGGGGAGATGCAGCAAGGTTAGGTGGGTCATGCCCAAGCAGGACAAGATATTTCCCCTGTCTAGATGTCCCTTTTATTTCGGCTGTGTGAGCGGTTGCTAGCTACAACCGCGGGGTTTATCTTGTTCGGGACTGTTCAGTAAGGAATGGTTCCGGCCTTGTGTTGCAGGGGGGTCGGGAGTGATCCTCGGTACGGTGATCTAGGCCCCGTACTGTGACGGGCGGTACCCCAGTAGCCCTGCCATTGTTGGAAATCCATTTTCCCCACGAAACCCTACGGTTTTGATTTGTATTACCCACTTTTGTGGCTAGTAGCTGGAATTTAATAGATGTAACAATTTTGGCTAATTTCTATTTACTTGAAAACCTTAGACACTATTATAATATCACTGGATTTCCTATGAAATGTTTTGGTTAGCGTAAGGTAAAAACTTACCCGTATTTTTTTTTGAATTACCTAGAGAACCAAGCTTCGCTTGTAAACTCTAGGGAAGTATGTGTCTGCCAAACACATACTTCGGGTACTTATTACAGGGTTGTCAGTTTCGGGGCTCGAACTCATGACCTTCGATCACACAGTCCGGACCATCAACCAACTGCGTCAACCCTGTTGGCTAACTTACCCGTATTTATTTGTGGGGAGTTTTACGTGATACCTTTATTTTCAAATGTTTTTTTCAAAGTTAAACAATTTAAACCGTTTATTCATAGCAGACCCATGTCTGACCCGGAGTTTATATTTTGTTTTTCATAAACTCTTGGGTACTCAAATTTTTATGAGTAGCCAAGTGATAGGTTTTGGACTTTAATTTCTGGAGGAGCTTGGAGCAGGAGTTTCCAGACGTATGTAGTTATCTACCTAGTTCCGCTGAATTAGTTGATGTGTATTGTACCTCTGATGTATGTAGTGATAGATGTATGTATGATTGACATATGTATTGATATTGTATAACTCTGATATTTGAAAAACTATGTAACAGTTATATGATATATTATATTTTGTTCCGTTCCGTTGTGAGATTCTGATGTTGTTGTCCTTTCTTTCTCTTTCTTTTCTATTTCTATCCTTTTTTTTCTTAATGATGATATGTCTTTCTGGAAGTATAAGGGCGGGTCGTCACATATTGACATAACATCATATATGTAAATTTAAATCTACAATTAAAAAGCATTTGTTAATACAACATTTATCCAATACTAGTCCATTGGGAGGTAACTAATAAGTGTCTACTAATATAATAGCAGAACATGATTTATTTCTGCTAAATAAATGTCCAAATTTAACTTAACCAATTAATAATAACAGAACAGTGATTTATTCTGCAAAACATGGTCTAATTAATTTAATTAGCAGAATGGTGATTTATTTCCACTAAACAATGTCCAATTAAATAAATTAGCGAAACAGTGTTTTATTCCGCTAAATAGACATCCAATTTACCACACTCAATTCAGTTTAACTCAACAGTATTTTATTTGGCCAAATAAACATCATTGTTTATGGTATATAAATTTAAATGACATTATTATTTAAAATAACATGCTTTAAATTTTTGTCTGTTTTACTATGACGTAATTTCCAAACATTCCAAATCTATCAACAAGTTACACTAAGACGTTATGCTCGTCCATACGAGTACATCTCATAAATCCATGGTTCAAACGGATTTAACATGAACAAGGTATGGGTTTTTCAAAGTTAGCATTTTAAACCCAACCAATATAACTTAAATAATGATTTCTCATCTAGCTCAAAATCAAGGCCCAACAACCCATATACAAAACTAACCAAAAGCTGCCATTCATTTTACCGAACTCGGATAAAAAAAAATTCCTTAAATATACTAAGCTAAAAGATTAACTTAAATATAAATTAACATTCTCACCTTATCCTTTTAGGCCAAGACCCAAACCAAAAAGCTATAGCCATCTCACCAAAAGAAACGCACGCACCCAGCTCAAAACACGCGTATTCAAATCTGCGCCACCTCCTCCCTTTACGCAGTGAAAAAGAACACATTGACAAGGTCCAAAATGGAAATTCCCTTGTTTTAAACAGTAGCATCACCTCTCTCATAAAGGAACATATATACACATGCACACATAACTCCTCCTCCACATCAACAAGCCACCTCATCCACTGTAGCCCTTCGCCGTCACCACCCCTTACTCCGCCTGGCCACCATAGCCTCAACTCTCGGCTATGCATGCAACCTCTTCTTCACGCCTACCAACCCCCACTTGGACCACCATCCTCAGAGCTCCTCCCAACAGCACGCAACCTCCTACTCATCCCTACCCTCATGCGCATGCACTTGTATATGCATGAACACTTGCTGTCCAGTATCTCCACTGCCTTCCTCTACTCAAGACACTTCCATGAGCCCAACATGACATCAAAGCCCATCACTCAGCCCACTTCTTCCTATGCCCATGCATGCAACATCTCCTTTTCCCCAAGCTTGGAACCCATGCTTCAATTCAAAGCTAAGAAACATACAGCCAAGCTTCCATTGTGAATAAAACCTTTATAGTGTACTGATCATCTATTTAAACTAGACACACAAATATAATTGGTGATAACTGTTTGCCTTTGAAGCTTGGAAGGAATTCAGATTGGAAGAGTAGAATAGATCCTCTCCATCTCTCTTTTTTTTTGAAATGTTTACTTAGCTTTTATGAATAAAGTGAAGAATCCTTCTTACGTCTATATATATATATATATACACACACAAAGGACTGATTGCGTGGAAATGACTGCTTGCGTGCAAGGACGCTGAAAAGAATGAAAAGGTTATATTTCGTGCAAAAGACGTTGCGTGAATATGTACCCGAGTGTATATATAAAGGCAACATATTTCCAACAGAATGATCGTGTCTACAACATTTCTCCACCAAACATGGAATTAGATGGGAAAGAAAAATAAGGAATATGTGTTCCATCTTCTTATTTGTTTGAAACGTGCGTGTTCTTCCTTTGCACAAATGAATGTACATGTATGCATAAAAGTTAATACTTTATGGCTAAGGAATAGAAAAGTAAAAAAAACTTGCAAAGTGAACCAAAATCTTGTCCAGGGAAAGAGATGCTGCTGTTTAGAAAATATGATCCATGCAAAAAGAAATGTGCCCATTTCCTTTTCGTTCATGCGTTTTGAAAATTGTCTTTGAATGGATGGGTACTACTTACATATAAAACCAGATTTTACTTTACACCTAAGTATTTTTAAGGACAAAATAATTAAATGCAAGCCACCCCAAACGTCATGAGCAAAGCAGCGGAAAAGGACGTGAAAAGATATCGACGTTTCCATTTTATTTTAAAAGTTTCGAGGTAAGATGCTACACAGTATCATACTCGCGTACGAGACACGGACGACAGAAATAATAATACGATCGCGTTCAACAACGTGCGGTGATCATAAAACAACAATAAAATAGACTAGTTAACTAATTTTGTTAAGTTTTAAAAGTGCCGACGTTTGTCGCTAAAGGCGTGAAACAAAATTTTAATTATTTTTCAAATTAAAAATTATGAAAATATTCTAAAAATTAAATTAAAAATACGGCATCAAAAATCAAGTCTAAATTTGAAACATAGATTTTATTATAATTTAATCCAAATCTGAGCAATTAAACAAACTAAACATTCAATTTCTAAGACCCAAAAATACGGGTCGTTTCAGTTTAGAACTTAACCAGAAAGGCTAAGAGAAAGAGTTAATGAGAGCCAAGCTATATTACTAAAGCGACGACTAGGATCGACTAAACCAAGAGATCGGCATTCTTTCAGCCCAATCAGTAGTTGAGCGTAAATAACCGGTAAATTGTCATCAAAACGGAACAATGTGCAACGAGACTACACAAACAACGACGACAAAAGACCATGGAAACATCCCAAACTCCAAATTCCAGAAAATATCCTATGTACTTGGATCGCCAACGGCACATACCCTATTTTAATAGGTAAATTAACACCTCAGACAGCGAACGAATCCTCGTATGCCCCCGAGGATAGATTATTACGAGCCATACTTGGCATTCAGGTATCCACTTCAAAAGAAACTTCTCTAAAACTACCTATATGCGGAAGTGTCACTAAGCTTATTAAGCAAAGAGCATTGTTGGAGTTGGAGGAATACGCGATGCTAGAATGGCTATTTCTTTAAGGGCTAGTAGAAGGATCCAACACTCGGTGAAAGAACCAAAGTCAAGTAGCATTCATCTGTTCTCGGAAGGGGGCGTAGTTCACACCAGGCAAAAGGGAATTTTTTATTTAGTTCTAGACGACAGGGTAAATTGATTTTGGTAAGAAGGTGCCATCCTCAAGTTAGGAGTGGGGAATACTCCTTCCATTACAGTCGTTATTCATCTCTTGCTAGGAGACTTTGCACCGATGGAATAATACGCACCTTCTCCCGAAGCTACGCTTCCTCCAACTACTTGAATGTGAAAATCATATCCTCAAGATCAAATTCTTTGCTGTTTTCCGGGATTTTCGGCATGAGCCGCCTTATTCATGGGTAGGGCATTTTTCGGTATGACGTAATATAAGAGAATACTAAAATTGATGTAAATTCGTTCCAAATATCGAGTATTTTACTTTAAGATCGCTAGCAGTCCATGCAAAACGGAGGGTCGCTGTGATGCAGGGAAGAAGAGAAGGAAGGCAGAAGGATGCTCAAAAAATGCTAAGTCTATGGGTTGCTAGCGACCCATGCTTCTCCATGAATCTTCAATGAGCTAACTAAGGAGGCAATTGAAAAAGCAACCAAGTCATTAGTTCGCATACGAACCAATTCTATGGGTCGCTACGACCCATGATTTTGGCTCAGATCGCGAGCTAACCCTCCTTAGGTCGTTCCCTACCTACCTGGGAACAGTTGATGAATTGGTCCAGCCCCGAAGCTCTTCGTTCTTTATAAATACCATCGTACCTGCAGCATAAAGAGGATCTTCTCTAGACTGGTTGCTGAAGCTCTGCTGGAAACATTCTTTACTCTATATCTCCCTCACAACAATCTCCAAAAGAAATTCACTATGATTCTCCAGTGTATTCCTACTCTAGGGATTCAATCTAGCTAAAGATAATCAAAGCCTTATAATCAAACATCTCTTGTAACAATAATCAGTTTATAGTAAAACTATAAAGTGGATCTAGGCTTCATTAACATCCGAACCACTATAAAAATTCTCTGTCTTCTTTCTTTTGCTGTTCTTTTTCTATAACTGTTATCTATGATACTTCTCTATCAGAATAGAGATGGTGCTTTCAAATTCAAACCAGAGTGTTGGTCCATTTTTTGGGTCAACATTTTGGTGCTTTCACTGATAATCCAACTCAGGCTTATATCTAGCTATCTACTTTGGATCAAATAGATTCAGAAGTTAGATCCTCAACCTCTGCTTAGAAGGTTTGCAGCCGAAATAATGTCGCATACTGTTTTTTCGTTTCTCTTCAAACCACTGTAGCCAGCAAGAAGCACGCAAAAAAATCAAATCGTGTCCCCTTCCATTTTTCTTTTTATCACCGCTATTAGATCGAAGAAAAAAGGTGAATAAAATGCCGATCCTTGTTTACCTTCAAACAAGATCTTAGTTCAAATAAAAAAAATGGCAGATCAGTGAACACGAGAATCGAACTCCTCTTCCCCTAAAAATCATTCTACCGAAATGAATTGAAACCAACACGAATTTAAGCAAGTCGAACACGTTTGGGTCTTAGGGGAATCAAGTGATTGAATCGCAACCTCGTGTGGCTGTAGGGTTGATTCGCGGTGGGTGGCCGGTTGCGCGTGAGGGGGATGTAGGGTTGCGTCTCGTATTTGCCGAACGTGAGCTCGCGATTTCGATTTACAATGTTCGGCCATAGCCGTCGCTGGTTAGGGCTTCGGGTTGGATTCTGGTTGTTGCGATAAGGAGGACTCGAACTCGAAGGTGGAAGCATCGCGTGCTTGTGGCGGTAGGGTTTGCAAATGGAGTTTTACGTGGTGGGTTCGTCGTGGCCGTGGTGGCAATGCGTGGTCGACAGAGGTAGTATTTTTTTACGATTTTTATTCTTATTTGTTAAACCAATATAGGTAGATCTGGAAAAAAAAATTTAATTAACAATAGGATATTTTTATAAGTGTGTGTGTATATATATATAAAAAAAAAATTCAAAGGGAGATCAAAATACATGTTCACATCTTTTAACCGATTAGGTATTTTTAAAATATGTATTTAGGGCTATTGATTTATTTAATAGGCTTATTAAGCTATTTAGTTGATAAAAATATTTTATCAAAAGGAAAATTAATTTAAACTAAAATTTTTGGTTTGGATTAAAGTAAATAATAATTGATTGTTCCACCAATTAGGATATTAATAAAATCATCTAATGCTTTTACAAGGTCCAATTGTGGAGAAATTAATGGTGATGGGAATGGATTGCAAAATCCAAATCAAAGGTGAGTAAACCTCATGCTTCTGGATTTTTATTTAAGTTTAAATGGTTAAATTTAAATGATTGGTTGAATGGTTGAATTGAACTGATGTGCTATGTTATATAGTAATATATAGTATATATTGGAGTGATTGATATTCTGTGATGAATATTATTGGAAATTAGGATATTGAATGCTGTGGGTTGCTTGAATATTTGGTACCCTGAATTATTGAAATATATTAAATTGGATTTTTTTTGAAAGGAATATAAGGGTGAATTTTGAAAGTGAAATAATTTTAGAATAAAAATAAGAATGAACTAGAAAGAAATGAAAGTGATATTTAAAAACTAAAGTCAAATTGTAAGCAGAGATTTAAACAAGTTTTGAATCAGAGTTAAATCTGGAATTCAAGAGTGAATTTGGGCTTTTAAACAAACAAGTTTTAAAATTTAAATTATTTTTACAACTTGAATGTTAAAGGGAATTTTTAAATTGATTGAATTTTAAAAAAATGAATTTAGTTTTAAATTACTTTAAACTTCTTTATAAATTGAGTAATTAATTTATTTAATAAAATAAATAAAAAGGTAGATTATGATAGGGTGAGATAAATCAAGAGTGATTAATATTTGTGGTTTAATTAATGATTAACTATTTAATGTAATTAAATAGATTAGGATAAATTAAAATATAATTGGAAATCATTAATTTATATAATTAATGATATAATTAAAGGTTGATTAATTAAGATTAATTAATCAATAATAAGTGACTTATGAGAAGTTAATTAATATAAGTAGTTAAGGATTAATGTAATTAAAATAGTTAATTAATTCATGAAGTAATTAAGATTACTAATTGATTTTTGGTTAAGAATAATTAATATTGTGAAATTAATTAAAGTTAATTACTTGAATGTAATTGAAGGATAATTAATCCAGGATGATTAATTAAGATGAATAATGAAGGGATGATTGATTAATTGATTTGAAATTAATTAATGTTAAATGAAGAAATCTAAGTGGTTGAGGTTAGTAATTCAATGAGGATTAATTAAATTAAATTTGTATGTGATTAAGCTTTGCTTATGGATGATTAAATGTATTGGATGCTTTGAATGAGTTGATTTCTCTGATATGAAATGTTGTGTGTTTCATTTGGATAACTAGGATTATGGATGACATGAGACTCGAAGAGATCGGGGTCGGGTGTTAGGAAATACTCGAAACTACTTTGAATTTTTATAGATTGATAAGTGAAATCTATAGGCTGGAATGAAGTGATTTAAATGAATTGGGCTATTTAAATCTAAATCTTAATACTTAGAAAATGGATGCGTGGAGTAAGTGATGTCTAGATAAATTGTGACCCTGTAAATTAATACGAGTTACCCAGGTTTTATATAAGTTGTTTGCTTTGGTATTCCATGTTAGTTGGGTCTACTCACGCTGGTTTTCAGCCTGACCCGGGTGTTACTTTGATGTAATGCTTGGGTCAGACCGAGTATTACAGATTTTCAGGTAAGGACATTTTGGAGCTCAGGAGGCGAGCTTGATGGCAAGAACGTATGGAGTGTTTCCGCTATATTATATTGTTGTATATCTGTAACATGATAATTGTATATATTCAGTGTCTGTATATATGTGTGACTCTGGTGTATTAAAATGTAATCGACAGATATAGTATTCTTTTGTAAACTGTTATTATTTATTATTACATTTTATCCGTTGCGAATGTGAGATGTTGGTGTTTCTGTTCTTCTTCTTCTTCTTCTATCTCCTTCTTCTTTTTCATAACTATTTGTAATTTTCGGGTTCGGAAATTTCAGGTCGTTACAGTTGGTATTAGAGCTGAAAGGTTAAGCGAGAACCTTGGCTCTGGTGGGGATTACTCCTTAAATAGAGTCCGTAGTACTCTAGAATGAGTTGAATATATATGAGAGCGTACTTGTTATTTTCTTATATAAAGATTTTAAATGATTTTATATAAAAATATATTTTGTATATAAAGCAATATTTCCTTCTAATAAATATTTAAGGTGATTGGTTGTTAAATCATTGGAATTAAATTATGCGGTAATATAATACAACCAAATTGAAATCATGAACTGGAATTAAATTAAGTGGTAACAGAAATACAACGAAATTAAAATTAAATTTATTGAAATGAAATTCTAAAATTAGAACTCAGAAATTAAATTGTTTAAAAACTTTAAACGAATAAAGTTAATTTGGTTTAAAAAGTTAAACCAACCTTTGAGAATTTAACTCGAATTTATATAATTCGAGATGGCTTAAAATTGAGATTGAAATTGAATTAGTTCCAAATTGAATTTGATTTAAATTAATTGGATTTATGATTGAAGATGTTTAAGTTTAAAATTTCAAATGGAAAATTTGAATTGGATTAAATTTAAAAGATACTGAAATTGAAGTGAGTTCAATTGATATTAGTCCAAATTGATTGGAATAATTTGTAATTATAATTAAAGTTGAACAGGATTAAAATCAAATGGAATTTGTTTTAAATTGGGAAAGGAATCAAGATTGATTCAACTTGAATTGGGGTTAAATAAATTTCAGTAGAAATTGAAGTTATTCAAGTCAGAATTGAGTCAATTAAATGGAAGTGGAAATATAAGTTGAATTGTTGGGGAAGTGAACAGCTTTGACTCTGGACTATTTTAATATAGATTGTTTTAATATAAACTTATTTTACCAAGCTATTTAATATATACAACTTCTCTTTTTGAAGCCAAATTATTTTATATTTGTTTTACAATTATGTTTGGAACTATTAACAATTTTTCAACTGTTTTATAAACTAATTACTATTTTTCAACTATTTTACAAATTAATTACTATTTTACAACTATTTTGCAATTATCTAAAATTTCTGAAACTATTTAACTATTTTCCAACTATTTTACAATTACGTGACTATTTTACAGCTATTTTGCAAGCTAATAATTATTTTTCAACTACTTATCTATTTTTAAAACTTTCAAGCTATTTTCTA
This sequence comes from Allium cepa, assembly GCA_030765085.1. NCBI lineage: Eukaryota > Viridiplantae > Streptophyta > Magnoliopsida > Asparagales > Amaryllidaceae > Allium > Allium cepa. Next base: position 625,494,336 of record CM060942.1, read on the forward strand.
AATATAAACTGGTCGGAGTTCAAATGTTATTGATTAAATACCCAACTGAGAGAAGAATTAAAGTGATAATCCAAATAAGGATTAAGTTAAACGTGAATAAGTTAATAAAATCGAAGTGAGGATGAATAGAAAGGATTGATTTGGCTAATAATCAATGAAGTTAAATACATAGGATGTATGTATATTGTTCTATTCGCATAGTGATTTGATCCAGATTCGAGCATAGAATTTCGAGATAGTTTATCGATCCGAGTCGGGATTTTTCACTCGATTTTCGACGGCGAACCTGGATATGGATTGTTGATTGGTTCTGGATATTCTCTATCATAGTTATGGATATGCAAGGAGAATGACAGTTTCTAAGTAAGAAACCAGATCTGTGTCCGCACTAGGAAGTCGGGTGAACGATACTAGTTCAGAAGTGAAATTGTGTGATCGAGTGTGCAATCAGGTTGGTATAGCGTATGGATGATAAGTGTACATCGTACAGTTTTGAATGAAATTGATATTGGAAAGAGTAATCAATTTTGAATATTTGATTTTGAATAAACAAAGTTATATATCTTTATTATATAAGATAAATCTCCCCTTGTTGAATCTATTGCCAGAAGGAAAGGATTTTGAAAGTGTTTGAAGTATAAAAGGAGTTTTATACAAGTTTGAAATGATCCAAAGTTTTAAAAATAATATATATCTGAATATATACATAAAGGATGTTATGAGGATTTTGGGAAAAGGTTTTGGGAACCTTTGGATTTGGAAAGGCTTTTGATTTTTGGGTAAAATCAATATTCAAATTTGGAAAGCCTAGTTTGAGAACTATCAATTTTGGGATAATCGATTGTGTGTAAAGGAGCTTTGTATGAGATCATACTAGGTGTATGATTTGAAAGATACTAAATGTGTCACGATCCGAAATCCAATGTTCGAAAATTGACACTAAATACCTTACTTGTATTCGACTGCCAAAGATTCAAACATCGAACTCCAGTCGGATGGAGCTTATAACAACATTGGATGAATATAAACAGCGGAAACAAAATGAATATCATACATCACCACAAATACAACGTGATACAATATCCCATACAACATCGATCCCAAATATCAGAGTGATACAAATATGATACAACAATAATACGACAACAGAAACTTTAACAAGTTTCCAACTTACTTCAACTTCGACAAGGTCTTCAAAACTCCAACACTTCAAAAGATTTCCAAATCCAAAGCTTCCAGAAGGCTTTAAATCCAAGTTAGCTCCTAAACACGGATAACCTGCTTCTAGGCTGCCCGTGTGGAAAATTACGGGCACCCAGAGTTTAGAAAAGGAAAAATAAACTCCGGGTCAGTCACGGGACTGGTATGAGTAAACAAAAACAGTTCATTTTATCAAAAGCAAACAAAAGAATTTGAAAGAAATCCGCAATGCTTTTTGAAAATGAAACTACCATAAGACCTCCCATCACACACACAATGCAAACGCAGACTTGGAGGAGATTTCTTCTTATGATAGTCAAATATGCTTAATACGAGAAAACACTTTTAGATATTATTATTGGTGCATAGTGTAAAAAACAATTTTGAAAGTATAATATTAATCTTAGCCAGCATACCACATTTCGTCGTATGCCTACTATAGCTACCATGTTTTGTAGCAAGTTACCGCCACGCTGCATGGCATGTTATACAACTAAAACCGTACAGGGCTCATATTGTTTTGTTTGGATTTCCAACAAATGGTCGGGCAAAGGAACTTCCCACATAAAATGGAATGCCTTTGGAGGGACGTCCCCGAGAACTTAACCGGATCTCTGCTACACAAGGCTGGGTTACCTCTGTAACTAGGTAACAACTGACACGGGTATGCCACCTCCCGGTCGTTACCAACGTTTATCCGAAGCGCTTCTCGACCGACAACCACAAAGCAATAAGTTTGCAGCAACCAAACAGTAAGTATCTGGGCTCCATACCATAATACCACTCATAATCCAGAAGGAAATGGACATACCCTCAGGGGAGCTACCCCCAAATAACCTTGCTGCCACGATTCCTGTTTCGACCATAACCGGGTTGTGAGGTTCGACGAAGTCTCGTCCACAAAGCTACGCTTTTTCACAAAGCCATGCTTCGATCAACAAATGATCAGAAGCACTCAGCATGCCGCACTACCAAATTGGGAGTATATCACTAATAACCTTCAACTAGATAACCTCTGAGCTCGTACGTCTTAGAGAAGGGTGTTAAGCTAAGAGAATAAATTCTCCATCACCAACAGATATATATTTGAAAGAAATCAGCTTTATATCTCAATGTGTAGTGTCAGACATACAACCATACAAGTCTATTCCGAGTTCGAATAGAATCGAAGGCACTTCCGAAGAAATCCTTGCAATCCGGGCATCCACAATCCCGATTGGACTTCCCATCACTTAGGAAATAGCTACTCGGTGCAGAGACAATCGATAGGTCATCCCATCGTTCTCGCAAATACCCGGTCTTCACCACCGGTCTTCAAATGCTATCCATAACGTCGTATCACATATTCGGAATGGGTTATACGACATAAAGGTCCTCTCCCGGCTAAACCGAATAGTGAGCGTCAATTTTAAAAACATGTGGATATGTCATTCACAAAGATTCACAGGTTCGATGTGGGTTTCGAATAACCAACCGGAATCCGATTCCCTGTCGCATCGAAATTCAAATGCCGTTTTACGGGCCAATGGGTTTTCACAATCACACAGCAGTATATTCAATACCAATATCACAGCTCAGCACAAAGCATTATTACATAGCATCACATCACATAACAGGAATATCAATCCAACACACAACATTCAAGGACAATCAAAGCATCTTCAATTAAGATGAATAAATCATGTGGTTTTAAATTTATTAATCACATTGTTACTTGTATTAGTAATCTTTAATCAATGATTAATTATCATTAATTACAATTGATTTAGTCTTAATCATCTTCATTAATTGATCATTTCTTAATTAATTGTCTTAATTAATTTCAAATTAACTAACCTTAATCATTAATTAATTAAGTCTTAATTACTTTTATTAATTAATTACTCCTTAATTAATAAATAATTAATTACAAATCAATTAATCTAAATTATTTATTAAATTAATCTTTAATATTAAATAATTAATTAAGTAATTACCTTTTAAAATAATTAAATTAACAAAATCATTAATTATTTAATAAATCAGAAGATAAATTAATTTTCTTGATTATCTTTTCAAACCTTGTTTAATAAATCACCTTTATAACATTAGTTACTTTAAAAAGGTTAAGATTTAGTTTAAACAACATTTATCTTAATTTTCTTTCAGCTTTACATTATTTATCTAATATAGATAACTTGATGAAAAATATTGTATCAAAACTAAATAAACTAAAATTTAATTTCTTTGAAAACATCTTACTTAAGTCCTAAATTAATTTAAATCTTTAATCGAATCATCATTTGAAAACATAGTTTAAAAGTGTTTAAAAGTTTTGAAAGTTTTTAAAGTAAAAAAGCTGTTTTACATATTAATCACGAGACTCGCTGCGAGTCACACCCGAGAGCTTCGCTCGTTTGCTTCGGGTTTATCAAAAATTCAACCCGAGTGCCCCCTGTTTCAACGTAAAAAATTTCTAAGTATTTTCGACCCGGCGCACCACAGAATTTACTCGAGACCAAACTCGAGCCGTTACATGATTATCCCGAAGCCTCCTTCGAGTCGAACCCTTCTCCTTCATTTTATCAACTACTGACACCATCAATTCGCCGTGCACATGCACAACTGGAATCGCCACTTCCGGTCGTAGCTCCAGCCTCCATCGAGTCGACGATCAACCCACCAAACATTCACACCACCCAGAACCCCATAATGTCGGTGAATTTGCAAAAGAGTCATTTGACTCAAAACTGGGTCGAAGCTCGACCCACAAATCCACCTCACTCCGACGCCAAAGATCACCGGAGGTAACGCGCCTCCGTTACAAGCTTCCCCTGTCGACCATGCACCTCCTCCAAATGATCTCGTCCAGTCCGATGCAGCCTAGACCACGAAATTGGTCAAATTTCGATTACTGCAGAAGCATAAGCTAAAACCCTAGTTTAATCTCGACAACCCTCCTCAACTGATTATAAAATCGATGAGCATTTTTCCATTAATCCCTGAGTCTTCCTCCATCTTCACGAGCAATCCCGACCCTAGCCATCGCATCGAGGATCGGCAATGGCCATAAACCCCAAAATTGACCATTTCAGCTTATCTTAGTGAATACTGAATTAAAAATTATGAATTTGCTTTCAAAAATCATTAATTTTGATAAGCTTTCAGATGGTATACTCGAAACTAAGGTTTATAACATTTGGATTTCTACATGTTTGAATTATAACTGTATTTTCAAAAAAAATTCAAAGAAACTTTAGTTCATTTTGCTTAAATTCATTTTTACAATTTAAGACATGTCAAAACAAACAACTTTTGTTTGAATTCTGAGATCAAACAAGGATCAAAGGTAGGGGAGTTGGATATTGTACAGGGTTATAAGTTTCTATAACCTGGAACAAGATGATTCAACTTTAAACTGATAGACACCGGCAAAGATATGCACATATTCATGGATTCTGTGCCTATAACAAATGTTCAAACCCACATCAAACATCAGAGCTTAAAAAAATTTACTCACCTAAAAGCAAAATTTGAAACAGAAAACACTTTATCTTGTCTTTGAAATGTGCAGTTAAATCTTCCTTTTTTGATCTTGAATGATATTTGAGTTTGATGTTTATTTTTTTCTTTTCAGGTTTGGCTAAGTTGTTTGAACAAACTGGAGTAAAGGATGTGTATATATAAAAGAAACAGGTTTTTAACAAAGTATGTTTTAACTGGTCAGTATTCTTCTTTTGATCAGATTTTTTTTGCTTCTTTTGTTGGCTATTATTTGGTCAAATATTTTTTGTTGAAAATTAAAATGATTTTCATATATTTTGACTAACCTTGTGTATGTGCTGAGATGATGACATTTAATGTGCATGCTTCCTTCTAAGTTTAAAACTTATCCTCTTTGATTTTTTTGTAAGTACTTCTTTATTTTATTTATAGATTTTTTTTCTTTTTTGCTTGCATAATTTCACGTACATACATTTTTTGTTTGATTGCCTTGCTTAATATAAGACTGTCATAGTTATTTTTTTATAGTTTGTAACTTACCTTATATATTTATGTTTTAACACTATTCTTGTTTGTTATACATTTTTCCTTTATTTATTTAGAGCTTAAATTACCAAACATTTTATTTATATCCATATATTTTTTGTAATACTTAATATTAATAATATTTTATTTTGAAACTATCCAAATAAAATTACAAAAGTTTAAATAAGTTACAAAATTTAAATTAAAAATTTTGGGATGTTACAAATATCTCCCCTTAAGAAAATTTCGTCCTCGAAATTTGGAAGAGAGAAAAGCAAACAAAGAATATACGAAATCAGAAAATAATAGAGAAATGGCTTACCCGTTTAAGCCGAGATAACCACTCTGTAATTGGAATATGACTTCTACATGATATCTTCAGTTTCCCAAGTGCAGTCCTTTGGATCACCACTCCATTGCACTTTAACTAGTTTCACAATTTTGTTTCTCAATCGCTTTTCATCACGATCCACAATCTTTATCGGTTCCCTCTTTACTGCCAAGTTAGGAGTGATCTCAAGATCCTGCCGAGCTGATTCTTCAATAATACTATCTGGGTCGTGCACAAATTTTCGGAGGTTAGAAATATGAAACACATTGTGCACGCTAGATAACCAGCTGGGTAGTTGCACCCGATATGCTAGAGGACAGAACCTCTCCAGAATAGGAAAAGGACCAATATAACGCGGTGCTAGCTTTCTAGTTTTCCCAACCTCAATACACCCCGCCTCGGAGACACTTTCTGAAATACAGAATCTCTAACTTGAAATTCCAAATCCCTTCTTCAGTGGTCATAATAGCTCTTCTGACGAATTTGAGCAGTTATTAATTTCTTCCAAATAAAATCTACCTTCTTCGTGGCTTCTTTAATCATATCTAGTCTAAGGACGAGTCTATCACCTGATTCGATCCAGCATGCAGGTGATCGACACAGACAACCATATAAAGCCTCATAAGGAGCCATTTCAATACTGGCTTGATAGCTATTGTTATAAGAGAACTCGACCAGATGCAAATGGTCCTCCCAAGAACCACCAAAATCAAGAATGCAAGCACACAATAGGTCTTCTAAAATTCGATTAATCCTCTCAGTCTGCCCATCAGATTGTGGGTGATAAGCAGTGCTAAAATTCAATTTTGTTCCCAATGCGGCTTGGAATGCCTCCCAAAATATACTAGTGAAGATCGAATCACGATCACTCACTTTGCTGCTAGGAATACCGTGGAGACGAACAATCTCTTTTATATATAGCTCTGCTAAGCTTGCTGCAGTCCGAGTGGATTTTACTGGAATGAAGTGAGCAGTTTTTGTTAGACGGTCCACTATAACCCAAATTGCTTCATTTCCCTTCTTGGTTCGTGGCAATCCGTCGATGAAATTCTTCGATACCTGATCCCATTTCCACTTCGGTACTTCCAAAGGCTGAAGTAAACCAGCCACATTCTTTTGATCGCTTTTAATTTGTTGACAAGTAGCACAACGACTCACATAAATAGATATGTCCCTTTTCATTGTCTTCCACCAAAACGTTCTTTTGATATCACGATACATTTTATTGATTCCTGGATGGATGCAAAGTTTGGACTTGTCGCATTCGTCCAAAACTTCACGTTTCAGCTTCGGAATATTTGGGACACAAATTCTTCCCTTCAATCTTATAATTCCATCATCATCAATTCCAAAACTGGAATCCTCGCCTTGATGTATTCATTTACAAATTCCACGAAGAAATTGGTCTTCCTTCTGTTTGCTAGCAATCTTTTCAAGGAGAGTAGGAGTAACAACCAGATATGCTAGAACATCATGCTTTCTACTTAAAGCATCGGCAATTAGATTGGCTTTTCCAGGTGTATATTGAATATCTAGGTTAAAAGATACCAGAAATTCCAACCAACATTGTTGTCACAGATTCAAATTTTTCTGGGTAAAGAGATACTTTAAAGATTTGTGGTTGGTGAATAATTCGAATTTTTCACCTAAACAAGAAGAATTTATTAAGTATATATTAAGTTAAGTTGAACTTTAAAGTTTTCTTTTAGAAAAGCTGAAGGAGATTCTTACCCAGAAGATAATGTCGCCAGATTTTTAAGGCGAAAATAACAGCCAAAAGCTCCAAATCATGTGTTGGGTAGTTTCTCTCGTGCGGACGTAATTGTCAACTTGCGTATGCAATTACCTTCCCATACTGCATTAATACTGCACCTACCCCATCACCACAAGCGTCAGTATAGACAGATTAACCTTGGTTCCCGTTAATGATAGCGAGAACAGGAGCAGTAGTCAATCTCTTTTTCAATTCCTGAAAAGCTTCATCACATTATGAAGTCCAATTGAACTTGGCATTCTTCATTGTTAGCTTGGTCAATGGGCTAGCAATCTTAGAAAAGTCCTGAACAAACTTCCGGTAATAGCCTGCTAAACCCAGAAAACTTCGAACTTCCTTTGGAGTCATGCGTCGCTTCCAGTCAAGAATAGTGGAAATTTTGCTCGGATCAACAGAAATCCCTTCTTCATTAACAACATGGCCAAGAAATCTAACTTCTTTGACCCAAAATGACATTTAGAAAATTTAGCAAATAAGATGTTCCTTCTCAAAATTTCCAAAACAATTCTGAGATGTTCAACATGCTCCTCTTCGGTTTTGGAGTAGATCAGGATATCATCGATAAATACAAGAACAAATTTATTCAGCACCTCCCAAAACACATGGGTCATCAAACCTACGAAGTACGCGGGAGCGTTAGTTAGTCCGAAAGGCATGACTAACCACTCGTAGAACACATCCGGACCCCTAAAAGCAGTTAGGTGAACACAATCTTCGACAATTCGCAACTGATGGAATCCCTGGGCTAGATCCATCTTAGAAAAGAATCGTGCACCATGAAGTTGATCGAATAAGTCGTCGATCCTGGGTAAAGGAAACTTATTCTTGAGAGTTTGCTTATTGAAATCATGATAGTCGACACACGATCTCAAAGACCCATCATATTTAGCCACAAATACTACCGCTGAACCCCATTCAAAGACACTAGGACGAATCAATCCCTTTTTTTTTTAGCAAATCACAGGTTTGCTTAACTAGTTCAATTCTTTCCCACGGTGCCATCCTACGACTAGCATGAACGACAAGACGAGCATTCAGAATTAAATCAATTTTGAATTCAATTTCTTTATGTGGGGGTGAAGATTCCACTTCTTTGAATACATCGGGAAAATGCTAGACAATAGGAATGGACTCCAGACTAGGTTCTGGATATCCCAAAGTATACATCAGTTTATCTCTTTTCGGACTAGGGTCCTCACAAGAAATTTCAACGGAATCTCCAAGTTTAGTTTTGACTAGAATCGTTCGACTGTTGCAATCTAATTTCGCTTCGTATCTCGATAACCAATTCATCCCGAGTAGGATTTCAAATTCATTGAAGTCGAGAACATAAAGGTTAATAGAAAATTTATGGTTAGAATAAGAGATAGGCACTCTCCTACAATATATACAAAGATTTGCAGGACCACCCACTGGATTTTTCACACAAATAGGTTCATCGACAAACTTGAGTTTAAGTTTTAATTCATCCACGATCTGTTGGGAGATAAAGCTATGTGAAGCTCCCGTGTCTAATAAAACTCTAACAACTCTTTCACCAACAATAAGATTACCCTCCAAAACTCCCTTTCCTTCATTCGCCTCTGAAATTGAGGGGTTGTCTTTTATTGTGCACACTTTCGCTATTTGTGCTTGTTTCTTTTTCGGGCAATTCTTAACCCCATGACCTGGCTGGTGACAACGATATCATTCCTTGGATCTTCGACTTATCTTTACAAGTTGATCTTTCTTAATTTGTTTCTTTGGCTTCTCACAATCATTTGCTAAATGACCTTTCTCCTGATAGTTATAACAAGTAACATTTCGAGCTGAATTCTCTTGATTACTCTTCTTCTTCTCCTTGCCTTGAACCGGTTTCTTTCCTTCGAATTTTCTTTTCTTTTAATTCGAACTACTTGAACTCCCCTTCTCTTCCGGAACTTTCTGCGTATCTAGAGTAGCATATCGATAACCCATATCAATCAAGTCTGAAAAAGATTCTTTAATGTGGGCTGTCATTCTCTCGTGATACTCCTTATTCATTCCCCGGATGAATCTTTTATTTTTCTTCAAGGGTGCACTCACTAGCTCCGGACCAAATCGAGACAATTCATTGAATTTATTCAAGTACTCCTCAAATGATAGACTTCCTTGCTTCAAATCTAGGAACTCCTAGTACATTCGAGAGATACCAGCAGATGGAATGTATCGCTGCTCAAACACTTCTTTAAATCGTCTCCAAGTAAACTTATCTTCTGACTCATCCACAATAACCGTCTCCCACCAAGCTGATGCTTCCTCTTGGAGTTGCCAAGAAGCTATTAGTCGCTTTTGATCGTCTTCCAACTTCAATCCTTTAAAAATTATTTCATAGGATCGGATCCAGGCTTGGGCTTCTACAACAGATTCCTTGCCAGTAAATGGCTTTCCACCAAGTCTCGGAAAGCTTTAATACAAATTAGCCAGATTCGGCTGAGATTAAGTAGGCACAGTTGCAGTTGCGGGGACTTGACCAGTTGCGGTGGTATTTTTCCGTTTCCTACCTTGTCCTCTTCTTCCGCTCATTCTTACTATTTGTAAATAGCAAGAAAACTTGATTTAGGCATACAGACAAGATATCTTAGGAAACATCAACAGTTTAAAAGAAATAGACCAAGAAATTAGGGTTTCGGTCTTTCTGTTTATACTCATTCTAGGGTATACTTCACCCTATCTCTAATGAGCCATCTAATGTGTTATACTCCGTAGCTAAAGTTCTTACTCAACCTTCAGCTCTGATACCACTTTGTCACGATCCGAAATCCAATGTTCGAAAATTGACACTAAATACCTCACTTGTATTCGACTGCCAAAGATTCAAACATCGAACTCCAGTCGGATGGAGCTTATAACAACATCGGATGAATATAAACAGCGGAAACAAAATGAATATCATGTATCACCACAAATACAACATGATACAATATCCCATACAACATCGATCCCAAATATCAGAGTGATACAAATATGATACAATAATAATACGACAACAGAAACTTTAACAAGTTTCCAACATACTTCAACTTCGACAAGGTCTTCAAAACTCCAACACTTGAAAAGATTTCCAAATCCAAAGCTTCCAGAAGGCTTTAAATCCAAGTTAGCTCCTAAACACGGATAACCTGCTTCTATGCTACCCGTGTGGAAAATTATGGGCACCTAGAGTTTAGGAAAGGAATAATAAACTCCGGGTCAATCATGGGACTGGTATGAGTAAACAAAAACAATTGTTTGAAACAAAACAGTTCATTTTATCAAAAGCAAACAAAAGAATTTGAAAGAAATCCACAATGCTTTTTGAAAATGAAACTACCATTAGACCTCCCACCACATACACAATGCAAATGCAGACTTAGAGGAGATTTCTTCTTATGATAGTCAAATATGCTTAATACGAGAAAACACTTTTAGATATTATTATTAGTGCATAGTGTAGAAAACAATTTCGAAAGTATAATATTAATCTTAGCCAGCATACCACATTTCGTCGCATGCCTACTATAGCTACCATGTTTTGCAGCAGGTTACCGCCACGCTGCATGGCAGGTTATACAACTAAAACCGTATAGGGCTCGTATTGTTTTGTTTGGATTTCCAATAAAAGGTCGGGCAAAGGAACTTCCTACATAAAATGGAACGCCTCTGGAGGGACATCCCCGAGAACCTAAGCGGATCTCTGTTACACAAGGCCGGGTTACCTCTATAACTAGGTAACAACTGATAGGAGTATGCCACCTCCCGGTCGTTACCAACCTTTATCCGAAGAGCTTCTCAACCGACAACCATAAAGCAATAAGTTTGCAGCAACCACATAGTAAGTATCTGGGCTCCATACCATGATACCACTCATAATCTAGGAGGAAATAGACATACCCTCAGGGGGAGCTACCCCAAGTAACCTTGCTGCCACGATTTCTGTTTCGACCATAATCGGGTTGTGAGGTTCGACGAAGTCTCGTTCACAAAGCTACGCTTTTTCACAAAGCCATGCTTCGATCAACAAATGATCAGCAGCACTCAGCATGCCACACTACCAAATTGGGAGTATATCACTAATAACCTTCAACTACATAACCTCTGAGCTCGTATGTCTCAGAGAAGGGTGTTAAGCTAAGAGAATAAACTCTTCGCCACCAACAGATATATTTGAAAGAAATCAGCTTTATATCTTAATGTGTAGTGTCAGACATACAACCATACAAGTCTGTTCCGGGTTCGAACAGAACCGAAGGCACTTCCGAAGAAGTCCTTGCAATCTAGGTATCCATAATCCCGATCGGACTTCCCATCACTTAGGAAATCTCTATACCGTAGCTACTCGGTGCAGAGACAATCGATAGGTCATCCTATCGTTCTCACAAATACACTGTCTTCACCACTGATCTTCAAATGCTATCCATAACGTCGTATCACATATTCGGAATGGGTTATACGACACAAAGGTCCTCTCCCGGCTAAACCGAATAGTGAGCGTCAATTTTAAAAACATGTGGATATGTCATTCACAAAGATTCACAGGTTCGATGTGGGTTTCGGATAATCAACTGGAATCTGACTCCCTGTCGCATCGAAATTCAAATGCCGTTTTACGGGCCAATGGGTTTTCACATTCACACAACAGTATATTCAATACCAATATCACAGCTCAGCACAGAGCATTATTACATAGCATCACATCACATAACAGGAATATCAATCCAACACACAGCATTCAAGGACAATCAAAGCATCTTCAATTAAGATGAATAAATCATGTGGTTTTAAATTTATTAATCACATAGTTACTGGCATTAGTAATCTTTAATCAATCATTAATTATCATTAATTACAATTGATTTAGTCTTAATCATCTTCATTAATTGATCATTTCCTAATTAATTATCTTAATTAATTTCAAATTAACTAACCTTAATCATTAATTAATTAAGTCTTAATTACTTTTATTAATTAATTACTCCTTAATTAATTAATAATCAATTACAAATCAATTAGTATAAATTGTTTATTAAATTAATCATTAATATTAAATAATTAATTAAGTAATTACCTTTTAAAATAGTTAAATTAACAAAATCATAAATTATTTAATAAATCAAAAGATAAATTAATTTTCTTGATTATCTTTTCAAACCTTGTTTAATAAATCATCTTTATAACATTAGTTACTTTAAAAAGGTTAAGATTTAGTTTAAACAACATTTATCTAAATTTTCTTTCAGCTTTACATTATTTATCTAATATAGATAAATTGATAAAAAATATTGTATCAAAACTAAATAAACTAAAATTTAATTTCTTTGAAAACATCTTACTTAAGTCCTAAATTAGTTTAAATCTTTAATCGAATCATCATTTGAAAACATAGTTTAAAAGTGTTTAAATTTTTGAAAGTTTTTAAAGTAAAAAAACTATTTTACATATTAATCACGAGACTCGATTCGAGTCACACCTGAGAGCTTTGCTTGTTTGCTTCGGGTTTATCAGAAATTCAACCCGAGTGCCCCCTGTTTCAACTTAAAAATTTTCTAAGTATTTTCGACCCGGCGCACCACGAAATTTACTCGAGACCAAACTCGAGCCACAACATGATTATCCCGAAGCCTCCTTCGAGTCGAACCGTGCTCCTTCATTTTATCAACTACTGACACCATCAATTAGCCGTGCACATGCACAACTGGAATCGCCACTTCCGGTCGTAGCTCCAGCCTCCATCGAGTCGACGATCAACCCACCAAATATTCACACCACCCAGAAACCCATAATGTCAGTGAATTTGCAAAAGAGTCATTTGACTCAAAACTGGGTCAAAGCTCGACCCACAAATCCACCTCACTCCGACGCCAAAGATCACCGGAGGTAACGCGCCTCCGTCACTAGCTTCCCCTATCGACCATGCACCTCCTCCAAATGATCTCGTCCAGTCCGATGTAGCCTAGACCACGAAATTGGTCAAATTTCGATTACTGCAGAAGCATAAGCTAAAACCCTAGTTTGATCTCGACAACCCTCCTCAACTGATTATAAAATCGATGAGCATTTTTCTTTTAATCCCTGAGTCTTCCTTCATCTTCACGAGCAACCCCGACCCTAGCCACCGCATCGATGATCGGCAATGGCCATAAACCCCAAAGTTGGCCATTTCAGCTTATCTCAGTGAATACTGAATTAAAAAATATGAATTTGCTTTCAAAAATCATTAATTTTGATAAGCTTTCAGATAGTATACTCGAAACTAAGGTATATAACATTTGGATTTCTACATGTTTGAATTGTAACTGTATTTTCAAAAAAAATTCAGAGAAACTTTAGTTTATTTTGCTTAAATTCATTTTTACAATTAAGACATGTCAATTCAAACAACTTTTGTTTGAATTCTGAGATCAAACAAGGATCAAAGGTAGGGGAGTTGGATTTTGTACAGGGTTATAAGTTTCTATAACCTGGAACAAGATGTTCAACTTTAAACTGATAGACACAGGCAAAGATATGCACATATTCATGGATTCTGTGCCTACAACAAATGTTCAAACTCACATCAAACATCAGAGCTTAAAAAAATTTACTCACCTGAAAGCAAAATTTGAAACAGAAAACACTTTATATTGTCTTTGAAACCTACAGTTAAATCTTCCTTTTTTTGATCTTGAATGATATTTGAGTTTGATGTTTATTTTTTTCTTTTCAGGTTTGGCTAAGTTGTTTGAACGAACTGGAGTAAAGGATGTGTATATATAAAAGAAATAGGTTTTTAACAAGGTAGGTTTTATCTGGTTAGTATTCTTCCTTTGATAGGATTTTTTTGCTTCTTTTGTTGACTAATATTTGGTCAAAGATTTTTTTTGTCGAAAATTGAAATGATTTTCATATATTTCGACTGACCTTGTGTATGTGCTGAGATGATGGCATTTAATGTGTTCCTTCTAAGTTTACAAACTTATCCACTTTGATTTTTTTGTAAGTACTTCTTTGTTTTATTTATAGATTATTTTTTTTTTCTTTCTTGCTTGCATAATTTCACGTACATACATTTTTTGTTTGATTGCCTTGCTTAATATAAGATTGTCATAGTTATTTTTTTATAGTTTGTAACTTACCTTATATATTTATGTTTTAACAAAATTCTTGTTTGTTATACATTTTTCCTTTATTTATTTAGAGCTTAAATTACCAAACATTTTATTTATATCCATATATTTTTTGTAATACTTAATATTAATAATATTTTATTTTGAAACTTTCCAAATTAAATTACAAAAGTTTAAATAAGTTACAACTTTTAAATTAAATTTTTTGGGATGTTACAATATGTGTATAGTATAAAGTGTTTTGATGATGGCTCTGGGGAAAAAGGCGCTCTCTTGAAATGAACTTCTTAGGAGTGCCACCGGGTGGTGCTGCCTTGAGCCCCAAGGGGGTTCTAAAGTTGATCATGTGAGGAGTCTGGACAAAACTAGTTCCTGAGGATTATGAGTAGTGTGTACCATAGCGAAAGTCGTGTGTGCTATTGAGAGCCAACGGTCTACGTTTGATTTTATATCGGTAGACTGCGACCTATGGTAACATAACGAAAGTCGTGTGTGCTGCCGAGAGCCAACAGTCTACGTTTGATTTTACATCGGTAGACTGTGACCTATGTAAGAGTGGATAAGTTTTATTTTGACAACGAAAATCGAGGGGCGCTGATGCCTATAGTTACATGGACTTTTGCTGCGATGACAACATAACCCTGGAATGTAACTGCGATCTGTTGTGGGTTCCATGGCGTAATCGAGGGGCGTGGAGTGCCTACAGTTACGTGGACTTTTGCTGCGATGGCAACGTAACCTAGGATGTAACTGCGACCATGGATGGGAGTGATGATTTTCAAAGAATTCTCACCAAAGATATTTCCACTATTTTCAAAAACTGTTTTCTATATTTTCAATAAAATTATTTTCACAAGTATTTTCACTAGGTGTTGAAAACGGGTTTACCAAGCACTTATAGATTTTCAGTCCTATGCCTGATCAACGTATGACTGAATTTCTGTGAGAACAAGGATGGACTGGTTGAGACATCGAGTTATAAGAAGTATTTTTATAAAAAGCTATTTCAATAATATTATCTGAATTTAAAAGCAATTCTAAAATTTTAAAATAAAAGAGTTGGAACTTTGGAAGATGAAAGAAAATCCAAACTGGAAGTATAAAAAAAAATTTGAACTCGGGAAAATTTAATGAAGTGATTTTTTTGTAATAAAAATCAAATATTGAATTAAAGGGGAAGTAAGCTAATTAGCTAAATAAATTATTTGATAGTATGTTAATAAAATTTAACTCGGTTAAATAAAATGGATTGTAAGTTAATAATGGAATTTGGAAATAATTCGAATTGTGAATAGAATTCGATTTGGATTTGATAATGAATTAAATAAGAAGAGATGTTGTAAAAAAAATAGAGTTGGATCGAAATAGTGATGGTTTGAATTACAAATAAAATTCAAGTGTGATTTGAATAATATTTAACGAAGTTTGCAAGTAAATTAGATATAAGGGAAGTGTTGTCGAATGAAATGGAAGTGAATTATAATATAAATGGTTTGAGTTGCAAACAAAACCCAGGTGAGTAGAAATAAATTGAGAATGTCTTTGTATTAATAAAATAAATTCGAAAATGAATTAAATAAGTGAATTAAAATTTAAAATGGGGTGAATAAATGGGTTAATCGAATTAAATAATAAATGGATGAAGTCTGATTGAATAATAATAAAAAATTAAATCAAAGTTTTAATTGGAATTGGTTTATCAGAATGAACTCAAGTTATGAGGCATATTAATTTGAAGTAAAATCACTTAAGTCAATAAAAGCTTGGTTTCGAGTAAGAATGGAAGACCATTAAATAAAAGGTTGGGTTAAATTTATTTGGAAAATGGATATTAATATGAGCATCGAATGTAATTAAGCTCAATGAAATAGTTTTAAAATGAAATGCAAATGTATGGTTGGTGAATAAATTAGAAATGAAATGGAATTAAATACAGAATGAGTTGAAATTAATTTGAAGTAGTTATAAATTAAAATGGATACTCTTTTAAGCGAATATCGCCAAATTTGCATAAAAATGGATGTTGTTTGACGTAAACGAAGGTAAAGAAATTCTATAAATTAATATAAGCAAATAAAATTAATTTTTGAATCATTTGAAGTGAATATGAGTTTATTTTGCTTAAAAATAAATTGAATGTAAGCACTTGAGTTGTAAACCATTAAAATTGAAGGAAATTGTATATAAATTGGTTGAAAGCAATTGAATTAGTTTTGAAAACATATAAATTGCTCGTGGAAGTTATTTTGAATGCATTTCTTTTAAAATTGAAGTCTTATAGTTGTTTAAGTAAGAGAAATGTTATAAACTTCATATATATAGTGCTTATATGTTTAAATTGAGTAAGTACAGGTACCTGAAGGCCGTTTGGCTGGATTTGGACGCGATAAATGCTAAAATAATAAGCCGCTTGCTTAAAATGCTAAATAAAGGTACGCCTACGCAATAAAATAGGAAATATGAACTTTTTTTTTTTGCTTTTTCCAACTGTGTGGGTCGATGTATATATATTTATATCTCTTGTCAAATCGCAAAAGCTCCTCCGTACAAAGGAGACTCTGCCAAAAAATTTCGAAAATTTTTGGAGTTAGAAAATTTTTGGAAATTTTTTTTGTTAACGACAAAACGATTCCAAATTGGAAATTGAAATAAATTAATGGATGAAACTAATTTAAATAATGATATAAATCAGTTATAAATAGAAGATAAAATTCAATATTCAGAATTGAAGACAAATTGAATTCATATAGAAATGGAAAAATTAATTTGAATAGAAATAGATATGAAACCTATATAAGGAAAGGTATAAAATGATTTGAAAGGTTACGATTGAATATTATTGCTAAGTAGGATATGCAGGTATTATAAAGGTCAAAGAAAATTGGATTTGACTTGGGAGATAATGTGAATTGCCCGACTAAAAGGTATGTATTTAAATTTCTGTATGAAATTGGATTGGGTTTTTGATCTAGCCACTTGGCTTTCTGTTTTCTTTTTGCAATTTGAGAGCCCGTAGAGGCATTTTGTAGTTGTACCGAGCTAGCCACGCATAGGAGACGCTGGCAAAAATTTTCGGAAATTTAGAGAGTTAGAAAGTTTTTGAGAAATTTTGATAATTCAAAATTTGGTTTTAAATTGAAATTTAAATGATTGAGCAAAAGTGTATTGTTTGAAAACTGTGGGAGAGTTTGGGAAGTTAGTAAGAATGGTAAGGGGTCTTTTATAAAAAGATAGTTGGTAGGATGTTGAACTGTTGGTTTTAAGGAAAGAGTAAATGGGTATTGGACCATTCTTCCTAACTATTAATTTCGGGAACAAAATTCTTTTAAGGGGGAAGAATGTGACGATCCGGAAATTTTAACAATTTAAACTAGAATATTTAATTGATAAATATTTGAAAAGTTAATTTTAACTTGAATTTCAAATATCAATATTTACTTGATAATTAAATTTTTGAGCTATATAATTTGAAATTGGGTAAAATGTTGAATATGGAGTTTTAAGCCTGTTAAAAATAATTTGAAGACTTATAAAATTTATAATGATGATGCTGAAGATAATAGAATGGTTGGAATTTAATTTAAAGGTGATATGTTCAGTTTTGAAAATATATAATTTAAAAGGATATTTAAAAATAGTCTTCCGAGGCACAGTCTCGGAATTCAACGAAACAAGTTTCATTGGATCCGTAATATTATATTATTCACGGATTTCAATTTTCGTAGCAATCGGAGTTGTCGTTTGACCCTGACAGCTCAAAACACTTAGAAAACTATTTTAATCGATTTAATTTAAAATTGATCGTTTTCTTCTATAACTCGCGCATATGATTGAATTACCTTCCGAAACACGTTCCATTGCGTTCGGAATAGGGGTTTAACATCAGGAACGCCTAGCGGCATGCCTCGGTAGGGGTTTGCGATTTTAAGCTACGAAAATCGAGACACTTTGAATTAATTTAATATATATATATATATATATATATATATATATATATACACATATTCACATACTCGGTCAACTACAGCCGAAATAATGTCGCATCCTGTTTTTTTCGTTTCTCTTCAAACCACTGTAGCCAACAAGCAGCACGCAAAAAATCAAATCGTGTCCCCTTCCATTTTTCTTTTTATTACCGCTATCAGATCGAAGAAAAAAGGTGAATAAAATGCCGAGCCTTGTTTATCTTCAAACAAGATCTTAGTTCAAATAAAAAAAGGCAGATCCGTGAACACGAGAATCGAACTCCTCTTCCCCTAAAAATCATTCTACCGAAATGAATTGAACCCAAAACGAATTCGAGCGAGTCGAACTCGTTTGGGTCTCAGGGGAATCTTGCGATTGAATCGCAACCTCGTGTGGCTGTAGGGTTGATTCGCGATGGGTGGCAGGTTGCGTGTAAGGGGGATGTAGGGTTGCGTCTCGTATTTGCCGAACTCGAGCTCGCGATTTCGATTTACAATGTTCGGCCATAGCCGTCGCTGGTTAGGGCTTCGGGTTGGAATCTAGTTGTTGCGGTAAGGCGGACTCGAACTCGAAGGTGGAAGCATCATGTGCTTGTGGCGGTAGGGTTTTCAAATGGAGTATTTCGTGGTGGGTTCGTCATGGTCGTGGTGGCAATGCGTGGTCGACAGAGGTAGTATTTTTTTACGATTTTTATTCTTATTTGTTTAACCAATATAGGTAGATCTGAAAAAAAATTAATTAACAGTAGGATATTTTTATAAGTGTGTATATACATATATATATAAATAATTTCAAAGGGAAATCAAAATACATGTTCACATCTTTTAACTGATTAGGTATTTTTAAAATATGTATTTAGGGTTATTGATTTATTTAATAGGCTTATTAAGCTATTTAGTTAATAAAAATATTTTATGAAAAGGAAAATTAATTTAAACTAAAATTTTTGGTTTGGATTAAAATAAATAATAATTGATTGTTCGATCGATTAGGATATTAATAAAATCATCTAATGCTTTTACAGGGTCCAATTGTGGAGAGATTAATCGTGATGGGAATGGATTGCAAAACCCAAATCAAAGGTGAGTAAACCTTAGGCTTTTGGATTTTTATTTAAGTTTAAATGGTTAAATTTAAATGATTGGTTGAATGGTTGAATTGAGTTGATGTGCTATGTTATATAATAATATATAGTATATATTGGAGTGATTGATATTCTGTGATGAATATTATTGGAAATTGGGATATTGAATGCTGTGGGTTGCTTGAATATTTCGGTACCCTGAGTTATTGAAATATATTAAATTGGATTTTTTTTGAAAGGAATATAAGGGTGAATTTTGAAAGTGAAATAATTTTGGAATAAAAATCAGAATGAACTGGAAAGAAATGAAAGTGATATTTAAAAACTGAAGTCAAATTGTAAGCAGAGATTTAAACAAGTTTTGAATCAGAGTTAAATTTGGATTCAAGAGTGAATCTGGGTTTTTAAACAAATAAGTTTTAAAATTTAAATTATTTTTACAACTTGAATGTTAAAGGGCATTTTTAAATTGATTGAATTTAAAAAAATGAATTTAGTTTTAAATTACTTTAAACTTCTTTATAAATTGAGTAATTTATTTATTTAATAAAATAAATAAATAGGTAGATTATGATAGGGTGAGATAAATCAAGAGTGATTAATATTTATGGTTTAATTAATGATTAACTATTTAATGTAATTAAATAGATTAGGATAAATTAAAATATAATTAAAAATCATTAATTTATATAATTAATGATATAATTAAAGGTTGATTAATTAAGATTAATTAATCAATAATAAGTGACTTATGAGAAGTTAATTAATATAAGTAGTTAATGATTAATGTAATTAAAATAGTTAATTAATTCATGAAGTAATTAAGATTACTCATTGATTTTTGGTCAAGAATAATTAATATTGTGAAATTAATTAAAGTTAATTACTTGATGTAATTGAAGGATAATGAATCTAGGATGATTAATTAAGATGAATAATGAAGGGATGATTGATTAATTGATTTGAAATTAATTAATGTTAAATGAAGAAATCTGAGTGGTTGAGGTTTGTAATTCAACCAGGATTAATTAAATTAAATTTGTATGTGATTAAGCTTTGCTTATGGATGATTAAATGTATTGGATGCTTTGAATGAGTTGATTTCTCTGATATGACATGTTGCGCGTTTCATTTGGATAACTTGGATTACGGATGACATGAGACTCGAAGAGACAAGGGTCGGGTGATAGGAAATACCCGAAACTACTTCGAATTTTTATAGATTTATAAGTGAATTTATAGGCTGGAATGAAGTGATTTAAATGAACTGGGCTATTTGAATCTAAATCTTAATACTTAGAAAATGGATGCGTGGAATAAGTGATGTCTAGATAAATTGTGACCCAGTAAATTAATACGAGTTACCCGGGTTTTATATAAGTCGTTTGCTTTGGTATTCCATGTTAGTTGGGTTTACTCACGCTGGTTTCCAGCCTGACCCGGGTGTTACTTTGATGTAATGCTCGGGTCAGACCGAGTATTACAGATTTTCAGGTAAGGACGTTCTGGAGCTCAGGAGGCGAGCTTGATGGGAAGAACGTATGGAGTGTTTCCGCTGTATTATATTGTTGTATATTTGTAACATGATAAGTGTATATATTCTGTGTCTGTATATATGTGTAACTCTGGTGTATTAAAATGTAATTGACAGATATAATATTCTTTTATAAACTGTTATTATTTATTATTATATTTTATCCGCTGCGAATGTGAGATGTTGATGTTTCTGTTCTTCTTCTTCTATATCCCACTTCTTTTTCATAACTATTGGGAAATTTCGGGTTCGAAAATTTCGGGTCGTTACATGGGTCGCTAGCGATCCATGCACTATGGATCGCAGCGATCCGTACCTTTTCACCAGATCTCCATAAACTCCAGAAGAAAAGTACTGAAATCAGTTAAGTATATGGGTCGCTAGCAATTCATGTAATATAGATCACCAACGATCCATACTATTTTTCCAGGTCACCACAAAGTCTGGAATCAATTAAGTACATGGATCGCCAGTGATCCATACTATTTTGTCAGGTCGCTATCGAGCCAGAAGCTATGGATCGTTAGCGACCATAAAGTTAGCTCGGTTCATGATGATTTAGCCTATGGATTGCTAGCGATCCACAAAGTTAGCTCGGTCCATAAAGTTAGCCTATGGACCGCCGTTTGGGTCGTTTAAAGGGGACATATTCGAAAGGAAGTAATGTGCGGAGCTCTAAGAATCATGATGGAAGAAAACATTAACACTCCACCTACTGCAAAAGCACCGGCGACAAGCCCGAACTTAGGAGTGAATACCCTACGAAAGGATATAACGATGGCTCTCCCTAGCTTGGAAGATGATAAAAAATTCGAGGAAGATAATTTGGATGAAAATACCGATGTGCAAAACGCTAGAAGATGCTCTAAAACCCATGTCGTAGCATAATGCTAAGCAATGAATGAGGAACTACTACTTAGACGGTATTCCTAGAGGCCGAAGGACCAAGAAGATATGATACAAACAGAGATCAATTACAATGCCAAGCTTCTCTGGTATATTGTGATCACTTCCAATTGACCAACTTCCAATCCATCATGGATCTCACATCGTTGAATCACGAATGGTCGTCGTCGAAAATCATCAAAAATCATCAGTATGGTTGTTGAAAAACTCAATCCAGGGTTGACTCGAATTCGAACTTGAGTAATCGCCTATTTGACCTACAGTAGATTTTGGAAGTCCTGACTCGAAGTCAAACTCGGGTAATCACCCATTTGACTTGCAGTAAACCTAGGAAATTCTGGCCTGAAATAAGACTGGGATAAAACCAAGATTTTCTCCAAGCAAGCATGAAAATGGCTCCAACCAACGTTTGTCACCGACCCAGCACTTCAAAGTCCGCGACTCCAAGTAAATGGCAAATTTTCTTGGATCGGACTCCAAATAAAATACTACCAATCCATCAATGCCGATCCAATCATTCAAGCATAGACAATCATGCATATATAATTCTCAAGAATTATAAATAGCCGTAGCTTGAAAATGGATCGGTCAGACACTGATTAGAGCATCTTCCCCAATCGAAACCCATTCACCGAAGCCGTTCAACAAGAAAAATATCCGAATAAGTTTATCATGCCAACTATATCTTTTGCACAACTATGCAACTAATTAGAAATTGCTTTTTTATAGGTATGACTAGCATACGAATGAAACGCGGGCAATAGATGTAGTTTACTGCAAGGCCTTCAAGAATCATTAAAGGATGAAATAACCTACTACCCTGTAAGAATTCCATAGGAAGGCATACCGGTTCTAAAGAATAGAAAAAGACAAATCCAATAGCGGGCCAAAGAACATTCCAAATGGTGAAGGAGCTACAGGACCTCAGGGACCTTCTTCCCAATCAAGGCTACAAAGACCCAGTAGAAAAGAGCCCTAGATAACTGATAAAATTAGATAAAAAGATGATTATCAGATAACACTCTAGCTAGCTAGCAACTAAGGAATGGGACAACAACCAAAAGCAATGCCTTCTCATCCATCCTTGCCTACTCTCCTTCTCCAAATGAGCCGTAACGGTACACTAGGGGCATTGTAGACAGCATGGAGAAAGAAATGCTTTTACGCCCTCGACGAGTCATGTCAATCCCCCTTTTGAGAACCAACATTGCTGGTGGAGTCGAGATGTCTTGTCCAAATGATCGTCAAACAAACATATCCAACACCTTAGCCTGTAGGAACCGATAAAACTGTGTTCCCTTAAGATGAATCCGCAAAATTCCTCTTGAAGTCGATGAATCGTTACTTTAAGACCGCCGAACCGTCGGACATATGACCTAAAACTCCTTTTGATGTCGATGAATCGTAGCTTTAAGACTGCTGTACCATCGAACATACGACTCCTCTTGAATCGATAAATTATAATTCCAAGGCCGTCTAGTCGCTGGACATCTGATCCAAAAAACCCTTCGCGAATATGAAGGTCTTTCGCGAACTAAAGCATCGTGAAGGCAAACCGGTAGATCAGCGGTCATCTGATCCAAAAAACCCTTCGCGAACATGAAGGTCTTTCACAAACTAAAGCATCGTGAAGGTGAACCGGTAGATTAGTGGTCATCTAATCCAAAAATCCCTTCGCGAATGCAAAGATATTTCACAAACTAAAGCATTATGAAGGCAAACCGGTAGATCAACGGTCATCTGGTCCAAAAAACCGTTCGCAAATGTGAAGGCCTTTCATGAACCAAAGGTCATGAAGGTAAACCGGTAAATCAGCGGTCATCTGATCTAAAAAAACCCTTTGCAAATGGGAAGGTCTTTCATGAACTAAAGCATCATGAAGGTGAACCTGTAACAACCCTGGTTTGGAGATTACATTTCAATACTGAATTATAATGATAATTATAATTTAATATTGTAAATTTAATTAAAATTGAAGAAATTAAATTGTTTATTTGGAATAAACAATCAATTTTGGGAATTTAAAACGAGAAAATGAAATTCCAAGCTTTTTTTTGGAGTGATAATAAATAGAATACGGGTTTTAAATAATGAAAATGATTTCATTTTAGAGAAAATGTATATATTAATTATTGCCCATTTACTTCTTTTAATAATTTTTAAAAGAAGTATGTAATTTTTAAAGGTGGTTTATTGAAATAAAAGGTGGAAATTGTTTTAAAAATAAGTTTTGGCTATAAATTATGTTTGGACATGGTTTGAAATATTTTTCTAAGTGAGAAAATAAATTTTGTGGAATTTTAGAAGTTAAAACAATGTTTTATTCATTTATTTGAGTAAATGGTGTACTTTGGTTAAATTAAGGATTTTAATAATAAAAATGTTTTAAAAATGTAAATTAATCTTTTTATGTGATGGAAAATGTTTTATTTTGCATGTATACAAGTTTTCACATTTTTCTTATGTGTAAATATGAAGAAAATGAACTTTATTTGTGTGTATATGTGATATGCACACATATTTTGGCTAAGTGTTGATTTTAATCTTAAGCCACCTTATTTTCTTTTTTATTTTAGGTCCAATTCAGCCCAATATCATATAGTCTTGTAAGAAGTGAGAAAGAGGAGTTGTTGTACATTCAATTCATACCTCTTTTTTCTTCCTTCAGCAGAAACAAAAGAAAATAAACTCCATCACTATAAATTTTGGTTGAATTTATGGCCATTTGCCATGTCAAAACTTGGTCAGAAAATGATTTCGCAGCTTGAATTCGACCTGAAACAAATCGCGTAAACAGAAGCCGACACCCCGCTTCCTGGATTGACAGGCAGGTCGACCTAGAGGAACCTTAGGTCGATAGGGCGGTCGACCTAAGGGGTATAGAGGTTGACCTCCATGTTGGCCTGGGTGTTGAGCTTTCTGCAGCCCAATTATTCTCCTTTGCTTGTTGTTTTCGAGTGTTTTCTGCTTGTTTCTTTGCCTTGTTTTGTAATATTTCTGTATATTTTCTTAGGCCATGATGTCTACGAATAGACTAGCCCATTTTGGAGATTTTGAAATTCAAATTTTGAATTATTTTGAATTTAATTTTGAGTGAATTTGCTTTTTTTGTTCGTTTTCGACCACGGTTTTCTCCAAATCCTTTTGAAATGATTTTTAAAATCAATAGGTATTTCTAAATAATTATTATGTAATATTTTAAATTATTTTCAAGTATAAAATCTATTTATTCTCTACAATAAGGGAAATGTATAAATAGGGTTTTAAAATTAATTTCAAAAATTGGTTTTAAAAGCTTGTTTTTCAAAGTAAATTATTTTATATACAAATCACACGTTATTGCACATTTCGAGCAAATGAGAAGGACGATCAAACGGTGGTAAAACACCTGGTATGGAGCATGTATGTTTATCTTATCGGTTAATTCCCGACTTGTCCGTTTAATCGTTTTGACCTTCGAGTCGAGTTTATTGATGAAACAAGTTAAACTTTTTACTGCTTTGAGTGTGAAATTTACTAGCAGTCAGTAAACCGTTTAGTGCGAACGTGTGGTATGGGACACACGTTAACACTGTTCGGGTTCCTATCCGAGAGTTTATGACATATTTTCCATTGCGGCGTGCCAGTACTGGACCTTCAGGTCATTGCCATTGCGACGTTTGCCATTGCGGCATATTTGTCTTCGAGACGTTCACCATTGCGGCGTTTTCCATTGTATTGTATTTTCCATTGGGACGTATTTTCCATTGCTGCGTATTTGTCATTGTGATGTTTTGCCTTCGGGTGAGATACCTATTTGAGATAACGGTATTTGGCAAGGTTTCGGCCACATGCACGTGCAAACACTTTTAAGATGATTTCTTTGACTATTTTTCCCCAGTTTGTCGCCCATTTACGGAATTGGTCTTTTGAACCATTTAATATATATTTATGGTTATTACCTTTTGGGAATTTGAACTCTTAGGAGTTCTACTTTTTAGATTTGAATTGCCTACATTGGCGTTATTTGAGATTTGCCTTTTGGTGTTTACTTGAGATTTTATTCTCCTCTTTGGAGATATATTTGCCCTATGGCGTGTCTGAGATGGGATCTCTTTGTGCATGTTTTAGGTTTGCCAAGATGGCAGGTTTAGGTTTTCCCCTAAACCATATTTGATGTTTTATGAAATGCCGATGATATAAGGCTTTCTACAATTAGTGTTTTATGGGTTATTCCATCTCTTTTGAGATTATATGTTGTGTAGCGATACCATTCATCACATGAAGTAACCATACATACCATACTTATACTCATGCTTACTTAGTATTGTATCTTCTTGCTTAAGAAGAACATAACCTCTATACTATGCTTCTGTTATCGTATGTTCTCTTAAACTGGTTTTTTTTAGCTAGACCGACCTGTGTATTTATACTTGGGTCAAAGCGAGGTGTTTTAGGTTAGGTACATTTGGACTTAGCCTATTTTTCTTCCGCATGGACTCTATTCTGCTAGCTCTTTTTGTTATAGCTTTTTATGTAGTCCTTTTTTTTGCTACTCTGATATGTATATTCTTTTGACTCGCTTGTATATTGTGGTCGCTATACCACTTAACATCTATCATTTTGTATACTCTATGATGCATTTGTATATGTATATATATGTGATGATCTGCTGTTCTGTGATGTGTTTTGCATTCAAGTTGTTGTATTTTATTCTGATAGATCCTATAGCCACCTATCGCTTTGTATTAAGTATATATTGGATATGACGATCCACTTGGGATAGAAAAAAACATAGAGCATTTATCGATGTATTCATTAGATATTTAAGAAAAGGATATAGATGGTGTCTCCTAAATAGCCCTATTCTCTACATTAGCAGACGGTATTACCTAGTAATACTCTTTGTTAATGTGGGTCTCGAAGTGGGACGTCACAGCTTGGTATCAGAGCTGAGTTTAGAACAAAATATGATAAACATAGAACAAAAGCACATATTACGATACATTTAAGTGTAATACAAGTGTTACGAATCCCTTAATCATCGTGCCTTGTCCTTTTCTTATCCTTTGGGGGTAGATAGAAGTTTGGGAATACGTCTAGGAATGCATTTTATTTCCGTAGTATTCTATATTTGAATTAATGATATTTTCCCTATGAATAATCTTTATCTATCATAACTTTTAGCTAATGGCTGGAAGAGGTAGAGAACGACGCTCGAATGAGGGGCAGTTCAGCGGCTCCCATCCGGACGGTGTTTATATGTCTATCGATCAGTTCATGGAGTTATTTAGGAGCACTCAGCCTCCAGCTCCTACTCCATAGTCTCCTCCATACAAGTCTGTCTTTGCGCGCATGTGCAGTGATTAATCTCGTCTCAGAGCAAAGCAGTTCAAAGGCTCCGAGTCTGTTCTGAAAGTCCAAGCTTGGATTCACATGTGCGAGCACATCTTCTCTCGCATGGATCATTCTAGCCATCATAGAGTTCTTGTGGCCTCCAGCATGCTACAAGAACGTGCTCTCGACTGGTACGAGCTTCTCATAGCCGAGCTCGATGAGTCTACTCTTTCTTGGACTCAGTTTTGAGAACAATTCGAGCTCAAGTTCATTCCTGAATTTAAGAAAGCTTTACTGGCACGTTGCTTCCTCAAGTTGAAGCAAGGAAAGTCCTCCGTTTATGATTATGTTTCATCATTCGAGGCCTTATCTAAGTAAGGTCTTGAATACATTAGCACTCCCTATAAGAAGAATCCGAAGTTTGTCTCTGGCCTTAAGAAGGAACTTAAGAAGTCTTTAATGCTCCAACTCAAGCATTATTTCGAGGAGTTGGTTAACTCGACGCTTCATCTCGAAGCCGTCGAGAAGGAGTGTGATAGTGGTAATGAGGTTGAAGTTTGCAAAAACCCCAACAAGAAGCAGTTTCTTTTCCAGAAGTCAAAGTCTTTCCCTTCTAAGAAGAAGAAGCCCGTTGGATCTAGATCTCATTCTCAGGCCAGTGGAGCACCTTCTACTCGGAAGGGGTGTTTTAATTATGGTTCTCCTGACAACATGATTCAAGATTTTCTTATACCTCTCTTCTATCGTTATTGCAAGAAGGAAGGTCACTGTCTTGCCACTTGTCCTATTGCTCCAAATAATACCCAGTCTAGCAAGCTGAATGTAGTGGATGCTTTTGGAGGGTCTTGTCAGCGCAAAGGTTCATCTCCTTCTATCCTTGAAGGCTCTATTTTATTCCATGATCGTTCTATTTGAGTTCTCTTCGATACGGGTGCGTCACATTCATTCTTATCGAAGGAGCTCGTTGATGCTATTTCTTTGAATGTTTCATGTATGGTTACTTCATTGAGGATTACGAATCCTAACAGGGGATCCGCAAGATATTGAGATTGTTTTATGTGGCTTTTCTTTCCGTGTGAATCTGCATGTTATTTCTTATTTGGGTTTTGATATGATTTTGGGTATGGATTGGCTAGTGCGATATGATGCTAAAATTATTTGTTCTGAGAGAGTTTTATATCTTCGACATCTAGATTCGTCTGCTCAGCTATCACTTGTTTTTCAAAATGTAGATAATTCCGAAGTGGATTTATATTCTCTAGACTCATGAGATGATGATGATATATCTCGTATACCTATTTTTTGTGATATCTTTGATGTATTTGAGCCTGTTTCAGGTTTGCTACCCAAGCGGGCGATTGAGTTCCACATTGATTTCATTCCAAGCGCACAACTAGTTAGTCATCCTCCTACGAGGATGTCTACAAAGGAAAATGAGGAACTCAAGAATTAGTTGTTAGAGCTTGAACCTAAGCAGTTGATTCCGTCTATTTTTCACTATGGGGTGTCGTGGTTGTCTTCGTGAAGAAGTCCGATAGAACTCTTAGGCTTTGCATCGACTATCGCAAGATTAACGAATTGACCATCAAGAATAGGTATCCGTTGCCCAGGATCAATGATATGTTCGATCAATTGAATGGTGCTAAGGTCTTCTATCAGCCAGACCTTTCCACTGGTTTTCATCAACCCCGAGTTGCGGAAGATAGCTTACCTCTTACATCTTCTATCGATTCATTAAGGATTTCTCTCGTATTGTGCTTCCTCTCACCAGCCTTACTCAGAAAGGTGTTCAATTTATTTGGTCATACAAGTGTGAAGCTTCTTTTCAGTAGTTGAAGGAGCTTCTCACTAACGCTCCTCTTCTAGTGGTTCCCAAAGGGAATCATGATCTTGTTGTCTACACCGATTCTAGTAGATGTGGCCTCGATGCCATGCTTATGCAGAAGGATTAGGTAGTTTCTTGTGCTTCTAGGAAACTGTAACCGAATGAAGTTCGCTACGCTACTCATGACCTTGAGTTAGCCTCCATCGTCTTCGCCTTGAAGATTTGGCGATATTATCTATTAAGCGAGCGCTTCATTCTCTATACCGATCATAAGTCCTTGGGAACAAATCTTAACTTCAGCATAGCATATCATCCACAGTCGGATGGATAGACTGAACGAGTGAATCGTATTCTTGAGGATCTTCTCCATGCTTGCAATCTAGAATTCGGGAGGATCGCCTACCTCTTGTGGAATTCTCCTACAATAATAGTTTCCAGTCTAGTATCGTTATGGCTCCTTTTGAAGCCCTTTACGAAAGGCCATGTTAATCTCCTTCATGTTGGTTGGAATCTAGAGAGAAGCTTATTCTTGGCCCAGATTCTATTTTTGATTCATTTGAGAAGATTGTTCTGATTCGCCAGAGAATGAAAGATTCATAGAGCCGTTAGAAATCCTATGTGGATAACCATAGTAAGCCTCTCGAGTTCTCTATTAGTAATCTCGTCTTTATTCGTGTTTCTCCTCTGAAAGGGGTTGTGCGTTCCAGTA
This sequence comes from Allium cepa, assembly GCA_030765085.1. NCBI lineage: Eukaryota > Viridiplantae > Streptophyta > Magnoliopsida > Asparagales > Amaryllidaceae > Allium > Allium cepa. The sequence continues at coordinate 625,524,092 of CM060942.1, forward strand.
CGACTGGGAAATTGGCTCCTCGCTTTATAGGACCATTTCCTATTACTGAACATATTGGCCCCGTGGCTTATGGAGTTTCACTTCCAGCTCATCTATCTGGCATTCACGACATGTTTCACATCTCGCAGCTTCGGAAGTGACTTTGAGAGTCGGATTCTGTTATCGATTCTACTGATTTACAAGAGCTTGAGATCTCACCAGACCTATCTGTTGTGCAGCAGCCAATTCGTGTACTTGCTTTGGAGGTGAGACGCCTTCGAAACAAGGACGTGCCACCCATTAAAGTTCAATGGTCCGCTAATCCCAATGACTGCACTTGGAAAACCAGAGAGTTTATCGAGAGAGATCTCGGTTTTTTAGCTCCATATAGTGATGGTGAGAATATTTTTTTTATCTCAGGCTTATTTCTTTTTCCTTTGACTAATGAAATTAATAAGTTGAATACAAATTCTCCTCTAGAAATTACGAGGACAAATTTTTTTAAGGGGGAGTCTGTAGCAACCTTGGTTTGTAGATTACCTTTCAATATTGAATTATAAAGATAATTATAATTTAATATTGTAAACTAAATTAAAATTTGAAAAATTAAAATGTTTATTTGGAATAAACAATGAATTTTGGAATTTAAAATGAGAAAATGAAATTCCAAGCTTTATTTTATTTTGTTTGAAGTGATAATAAATGGAATATGGGCTTTAAATAATGAAAATGATTTTGTTATAGAGAAGATGCAATAATTATATTAATTATTGCCCATTTACTTCTTTTAATAATTTTTAAAAGGTGCATGTAATTTTTAAAGGTGGTTTATTGAAATAAAAGGTGGAAATTGGTTTAAATGTAAATTTTGGCTATAAATTATGTTTGGAAATGGTTTGAAATATTTTTCCAAGTGAGAAAATAAATTTATGGAATTTTAGAAGTTAAAAACAATGTTTTATTCATTTATTTGAGTAAATGGTGTATTTTTGTTAAATTAAGGATTTTGATAATAAATATGTTTTAGAAATGTAAATTAATCTTTTTATATGATGGAAAATGTTTTATTTTGCACGTATAGAAGTTTTCACATTTTTCTTATTTGTAAATATGAAGAAAATGAACTTTATTTGTGTGTATATGTGATATGCACACATATTTTGGCTAAGTGTTGACTTTAATCTTAAGCCGCCTTATTTTCTTTTTTATTTTGAGTCCAGTTCAGCCCATATCACATAGCCTGAGAAAGCGGAGTTGTTATACGTTCAATTCATACCTCCTTCTTCTTCCTTCAGCTGAAAAAAAAAGAAAATAAACTCCTCTCTACCATTCTCAAAAATCGAGTAATTTCTTCATTTTAATTCAACAAATTCAAGGATTTTTATAATCTAGTGATAAACAAATGGTAAAAAACTACAAATCACTTAAATTTCATCACAAAATTCTTTTAAAGTGAATGATTTCTAATTTTACTGTAAATATTGTTTTGCATGTTCTTCCTATCTCCTGTACAGGTACTTAGAAGCTTCAATCTTGAAAAGAGGCTTCAACTTTGCTGCAAAATCCGAGCTTTTATCATCTATCAGCAAGGTGAGTGGTATAAACTCACAATCTAGCCAAAACAAAAGTGCCAGTTCTCGAATCAGTAAAAAAAATTGCTTCAGTTTGCAATTTTCTGTAGTTGAAATTTCTTTGTTTATAATCTGTTTTTGTTGAATATTTGAGACCTTATATCTTGTGATTTCGACAACAAAATGCTGTCAGTTGCATTTGGTAGCGTGTATGTTGATCTCCATCTATGTAATTTTTGGTTGAATTTTATGGTCATTTTCCATGTCAAAACTTGGTTAGAAAATGATTTCGCAGCCTGAATTCGACCTGAAACAAATCGCGTAAGCAGAAGTCCACACCCCGCTCCCTAGGTCGACAGGCAGGTCAACCCAGAGGACCCTTAGGTCGATAGGGTGGTTGACCTAAGGGGAATAGAGGTTGACCTATAGGTCGACCTCCATGTTGGCTTGGGTGTTGGGCTTTATGCATCCCAATTTTGCTCCTTTGCTTGTTGTTTTCGACTATTTTCTGCTTGTTTCTTTGCCTTGTTTTGTGATATTTATGCATATATTCTTAGGCCATGATGTCCACAAATAGGCTAACTAAATTTTAGACATTTTGAAATTCAAATTTGTAATTATTTTGAATTTAATTTGAATTTAAATTCGAATAACGGTTTAGGAGAATTTGCTTGTTTTTATTCGTTTTCGAGCACAATTTTCTCCAAATCTTTTTGAAATGATTTTTAAAATTAATAGACATTTCAAAATAATTATTATATAATATTTTAAATTATTTTCAACTATAAAATCTATTTATTCTCTACAATAAGGGAAATGTATAAATAGGGTTTTAAAATTGATTTCAAAAATTGGTTTTTAAAGCTTGTTTTTCAAAGTAAATTATGTTATACACAAATCACAAATGAGAAAGAGGATTAAATGATTTGGTAAAACACGTGGTATGTGATACGTGCATTTATCTTATCGGTTAATTCCCGATTTGTCCGTTTGATCGTTTTGACCTTCGGGTCGAGTTTAGCGATGAAACGAGGTAAACTTTTTACTGCTTTGAGTGTGAAATTTACTAGCGATTAGTAAACCGTTCAGTGTGAATGTGTGGTATGGAACACATGTTAACACTGTTCGGGTTCCTATCCAAGAGTTTATGACACATTTGCCATTGCGGCGTGCCCGTACTAGACCTTCGGGTCATTGCCATTGTGGTGTATTTTTCTTCGAGACGTTTGCCATTGCGGCGTGCGTATTTGCCATTGTAGCATATTTGCCATTGCGGCGTATTTGTCAATGTGGCGTTTTACCTTTGGGCGAGGTACTTATTTGAGATAACAGTACTTGGCAAGGCTTCGGCCACATGTACGTGCAAACACTTTTGAGATGATTTTTTTGACTATTTTCCCTTAGTGTATTGCCCCTTTTCAGAATTGGTCCTTTGAACCATTCGATATATATTTGTGGCGATTACCTTTTGGGAATTTGAACTCTTGGAATTTCTATTTTTGAGATTTTAATTCCCTATACTGGCATTATTTGAGACTTGCCTTTTGGCGATATTATATGAGATTTGCCTTTTGGCGTTTACTTGAGATTTTATTCTCCTCTTTGGAGATATATATGCCTTATGGTGTGTTTGAGATGGGATCTCTTTGTCCATGTTTTGGGTTCGCCAAGATGGCAAGTTTAGGTTTTCCTCTAAATCATATTTGATGTTTTATGAAATGCTGATGATATGAGGCTCGCTATAATTAGTGGTTTATGGGTTATTCTATCTCTTTTGAGATTATATGTTGTGTAGTGATACCATTTATCACATGAAGTAACCATACATACCATACTTATGCTCATGCTTACTTAGTATTGTATCTTCTTGCTTAAGAAGAACATTACTTCTATCATATGCTTCTGTTATTGTATATTCTCTTAAACCAATTTGTTTAGCTAAACCGACCGGTGTATTTATACTCGAGTCAAACCAAGGTGTTTCAGGTTTAGTATATTTGGACTTAGCCTATTCTGCTTCCGCATGGACTCTATTCTGCTAGCTCTTTTTGTTATAGCTTTTTGTGTAGTCCTTTTTGTTTGCTACTATGATATTTATATCGTTCTAAATCGCTTGTATATTGTGGTCGCTATACACTTGACATGTATCATTTCGTATACTCTGTGATGTATCTGTATATGTATATTTATGTGATGATATGTTGTTCTATGATGTGTTTTGCATTCAAGTTATTGTATTTTGTTCTGATAGATCCTATATCCACATATGGCTTTTTATTAATTATTTATTGGATATGTCGATCCACTTGAGATAGAAAAAAATATAGAGCATTTATCGATGTATTCAATAGATATTTAAGACAAGGCTACAGATGGTCGCATCTAAACAACCCTATTCTCCGCATTAGCAGACGGTATTACCTAGTAATACTCTTTGTTATTATCGGTCTCGGGGTGGGGCATCACGGAACTGGTAGATTAGCGGTCATCTGATCCAAAAAACCCTTCGTGAATGCGAAGGTCTTTCACAAACTAAAGCATCGTGAAGGCAAATCGTTATATCACCGGTCATATGATCCAACAAACTCTTTGTGTACGTGAGGTATTTCATGAACTAAAGCATCATGAAGGTGAACTGGTAGATGAGCAGTCATCTGATCCAAAATACCATTCGCGAACGTGAAGGTCTTTCGTGAAGTAAAGCATCGTGAAGGCAAACCGGTAGATCAACGGTCATCTGACCCAAAAAACCCTTCGTGGATGTAAAGGCCTTTCACAAACTAAAGCATCGTGAAGGTGAACCAGTAGATCAGCTGTCATCTCATCCCAAAAAGCCTTCACGAACATGAAGGTCTTTCATGAACTAAAGTGTTGTGAAGGCAAATCGATAGATCAGCGGTCATATAATCCAAAAAAGCCTTCGCGAATCTGTGGATCTTTCATGAACCAAAGCATTGTGAAGGTGAACCGGTAGATCAACGGTCATCCGATCTAAAAAATACTTCATGAACTTGAAGGTCTTTGCGTCATGAAGGCTAATCTACAGATTAGCAGTCATCTGATCTAGAGCTCCCCAAGTCAATGAAGTCACGCTCCGAGGCCACAAATCGACAATCATACCGGTCACTATGCAAAATTAATGGAATCACCTCCAACAACCAATGAGACAAACAATGCTAAATTCTAAAGCTTTAAAGTTGCTCAAAGAGACTAAGCCAAGAATCAACTGGCCTTTTGATCAATCAGAGGCTAATTCGAATCAAGCCAAGATTCGGCTCTTGGGAGATTCGCATCCACTGGACTGGGGGCAACCAAATGAGTTGTGGAGAGACCATGGATATAGTTCAAGCGCACCAACAGCCCTGTGGCATGGAGGGCACCGCACACACTTGAATAACCATAAGAAAGTCCAAGACTAATCATACCACAGTTCTGTTATGCCCGATCAAAATTATGGCATTCTGACAACCGCGAACTTAATGACCTAGCTAGTGCAATAAACGAAATACTAGCATAATACTTTCCCACATCTTTCCAACTACTATTTAACCACTCTTGGCGACTAATTCCTCTTAGATTGTATGCCCGTTAAAGACCCATTCTCTAAAGGCCATTTGGACCAAGAGCTAAGAGTCATGCCTTGAACTCCCATAAGTTCTTTCCTCAATCCATCTTCATGCGGTCAGCTATAGATCTCTCCACCATGGCAGCCTGATCTATTCGAATGTGCACATCTTCCAGAGACATGGTAGGATCATCCAAGCCATGATTACCGAAACTAAAAACTATTTAGCTTCTTTAACTAAATAAAACTATGTTCATGTAAGAAATCTGCTGAGTCGACGAGGTCAAATCGACTCGAAAATCATTTTTAGCTACTTGGACCGGTCAAACTGCACCCGAGTATGGTCCATCAACTCGTCGAATCGAAGAAAGTGAATCGTCTTAAACCGTTAAATCCTCATACTGCCCGAAGATAGAAAACTCCGAGGAGTACCAAAAGCCTCCATAAGCCACGCCAAAAGATGTGCTCCTCACATTGCCCAATGATAAGCAACACCAAGGAGTACCAAAAGCCATGCAATTCGTAAGCCGCGCCAAAACATACGCTCCTCGTGTTGCTAGAAGATAGACAACTTCGAGGAGTACCAAAAGCCGTGCATTTCATAAGCTACGCAAAAACATGCGCTCCTCATGTTGCCCGAAGATAGGCAACGCTGAGGAGTACCAAAAGCCGTGCATTTCGTAAGTCGCGCACTAACTCTTTAAAACTTTAAGCTCCTCAATACTGCCCAAAGATAGGCAACAAGAGGAATATCAAAAGCCGTGCACCAACTCCTCAATATTGCTCGAAGATAGGCAGCATCGAGGAACATTACCGAAAAATCTCACTCCTAAAGCGTAAATTCCTTACGTGGCCTGAAGATAGGTTGCGATGAGGAGCATCAGAACCGGATCGACGGGCCATATCGATCCCGTACACCGTCCTTCTCATAACCAACACCAACCACTTCTATGATTAGGAATGATGGACACAGCTCCAACGAAATTGGAGTGCTACAAACCAAAAGAAAAGTTTCAAATGATGGCACTTAATGATTAAAACTGCCCTCAGTTAACCCGTGCAATGTGCACCTCTCAAACACGCATATATTGCATACTTACCAAAATATCACAAAACTTGGATTATATGCTAATGTTGCAAAACTTGCAAAAGAAGAAAAATCAAGTTGTGACTTAGCCAAATTTCAAGTTTAATATAAAAATTATCTAAACTATAAGTTACCGGTCATTTGAAGTAAACAACCCTGTGAACTAAGGGGCATACACCGTACATAAATAACAAGGCGAGCTCCCCTTTCCGCCCATGAATTGGATAAGTGGTCAAAATATAGAGGCCATACCCGCATAACCTGGGCCAAAAAAAAGGAAATATAGACTCCACGACAAAAACACTAAATGCAGACTTTGGACTTGAACAAAATGACTCAAAAAGAACAAAAGTCAGATCGGTCTCCACACAAGCTCCTCACGCTTCCTTTCACCTCTGCCCTTTCCGCCCTTTGTTTACAGTTTCTGCCTCGTGTTAGGAGTGGTGTGGCTGCCGGTAATATAAACAAACTCCTCAGTAGCAGCGTCAAAAAGTTCCAAACCATTTTTGGTCGACGGTCATATCGATCCCATAAGTAGTGCAGTCTCAAAAGCGACACACTTCTTAAACTATGCATTTTCATAAGTTCGCGCAAACACTGATTGATGTTGCTCTGGCATCTTCAACAAACCGTTAAAATTTTCTAAGTATTGGTGTTGGCCTGACAACACCGGAAAACTTGTCTATTGCAGGATTAAACAGGGATCGACTCCTACTGCCCGATAGAATAGGCATTGCTTCAGTAGTGCCGCAAAGCTCACAAACTTAGAAGTCGACCAAGAATTCTGATCTTTGACAAAAGTTAATTTATAAAATGTCAAAATTCATGGCAACCAAGCCACGAATTCCCAGAGATAGGAGCTGTGACATACCTTTGACTGGGGACATCCAGGGAGCCACCCAGAACATCAAGTCTCACATCAATTATCCAGAATAATCCGCACTATGGACTGAGAGGCACATAACACATTAACACATGGTCAGGATAAAAGATTGCTCCAACTTGCAATAAAAGGAGGAACTTACCGGCACACAAAGATAGAAGATGACAGAAGGCATTTCTAGAATCAAATCAACAATGCACCACCTTCCAAAGAAAAAAGCATGTTCTTAAATGAGGTCTCAAACCCTAACTTTCAAAAAAAAAAACAGCTGTTATCCGAAGGAAGACAATGGCAAGGAGAGAACCCACAAAATCGAGCAGCTAGTCCATTGATTCCCGAAGATTGGAACCAAAAATAAGGTCAATATCCAAAACAATTTTATTCATCCAATATAATGCATATGGCCTGAATCAAGCAAGGTTAAGTGTCAAAGATTCAAGGCAAACACTATCGAATCCTATCGTCCATGTTCAGTATAGGAATGAACGTGGTCGTACCAGGGGCAATGTGATGACTTGTACTACAATTTTAGTTTTTCTATAAGAACCTGGATTTTGACACCTAGAAGTAAAGGGTCCCACCCAAAAATGAAGGGTCCCATAGATAGTCGTAAGATCATAACAAAAACTGGAGGGAGGAAGTTTGTTTTTTCATGAATAAGAATAACCATCGATTTGGTTAAGCAACAGCCTTGCATCTCTAAGGGTAATACTTGACGGTTATAAACAAAGCTAGGCAATAGAAATGCCTAAGATTCTCACCTTCCAAAACATGGCATCGCCCATATTTAAGCAACATTGAGGAAACAACCACATTGGGTTAAAAGGAATCTACTTAACACTACAAGATCAGATGAATGATCCAACCTTCACCAACATGAATTTAACATTGCTCAAAGATAAGCAACACTAAGAAAATACTTCTACAATTCAACCTTCGAAGTGCTAGTTTTCGAAGGGAAAAACTAGTACCCAACTAGATTAAGAGCCCCACCGAATAGACAGGGAAAATCAATCTCAACCTCCTAAGTGTCGATGTTGCCTCTCCAACGGCAAGGCTTTCTCTTATCTTTTAAGTACTGGTGTTGCCCCGGTAACACAGGAAAATTTTCTATTTCCTAAGTACTAGTGTTGCCCCAGTAATGCTAGGAAACTTTCTATTCATAAGTACTGGTGTTGCCCCGGTAATTTTAAGAAACGTTCTACTCACTAAGTACAGGTATTGCCCCGGCAATGCCAGGAAAACTTTAATCTACAGGAATAATGAGAAACACTCATTGCAGCGAACCATCGACGCACTACCTTCCGGAGATAGAACTTGGTCCTCAACCGAGTTTCTACCTACTCTTCAGAAAACTACTATTGCCCAATGACAGGCAACAATCGGAAGACGTATCCTTTCATAGGTCAGCCGGATGGTTCGACCTTTCATAATAGGAATCAACCATTGCACAAGAATAAAGCATCGTTGAAAGCAAATCCCAGGATTGAATTTCCCGTGTACTAATTTTTAGGGATGAAAGCTGGTACACAATCGAATTTCCTAAATTCAACTTAGAAAGAATTTAGACACAACCGAAAGATAGGCAGCCTCGAGGAAATGTTGCTTGGAACCAAGCAGCTAGGTTATCAATTCTCAAAGACAGGAGTTGACATATGAACAAAGCTTCCGTGACAACATCAATAACCATGAAGAGCATGCATGGCCAAGGATAAGCAGGAGTAGTCATGGAAGGTCGAAAATAAAATCCCCGAACTTCCTCAATTCCAGAATGGGATTGAGAGCCAGACTGGGGGCAATTGAGCAATTCGCCCTACAAATTTCCATCTCTCACAATCGCCCAAGTACAAATATTCGAAATAACTAGTCCCTCGAGAAGGGATAGAAGCACAGATACCAGATCAAAAGAAATGTTTCAAAAGTCCAAACACGAATAATCATGAGATTGGTTAGGTAATGATTCTGTATCACAAAATAGAGCAATCTAGCAACAAAACCGCGAACAAAGGAAATGAAGAATAACATTCAAAAATCAACCCTTGCTCACGTTTGGCAATGGCGAGAAGGATCGATGGACCACTTACAGTCTATCTAGATCATTCAATTCCAACTTGCAGGAATATGCCATTACCCGAAGTTTGATGATGCTAGGAAGAAAGCCCAAAACGAAAATATCGACACGTCATCCTTTGGAAATTGAAGCAAAAGCTTGATCGGCTCTTTAATCCTACCTTCTTGAGTCTAACATTATCCATGGATCTACAACATCAAGGTTTGAGTCATCTGTACATGAGTTTACGAAGATAGAAACCAACACATAATTAGGATCTCAATGCCGGACTTATAAGAATTTACTTCAGCAAAAGATGCTAGAAACGCATCTTTTTGATACCTACCGGCATTCTTGCAACATTCAGATCTTAGGATCAAGCAAGAAAGTCCTTAATTCCCAAAGGTAGGAGCTGTCGTGTCAATCAAACTGGGATAATCAACTTATTGCTTAGGAGACCTGGTCTCCCAAAACATGTTGGTTCGGTAGTCAAAGTAATCAGCCCTACGGACTAAGGCGTTTACATCAACACTTTGTTGAAACGAACTCAATTGAGCATAAGCAGGGATTAGCTATAAATTTGGCTAGACCAAGCTGTTTCATAGTTCTGAACAAAGCTACTGAACAGAATATGCCGAAATAACTGTAGAAGTATTACTTACATGTACAGAATTATAGTAAACGAGTCTGCTGCACATGAGCATGAGAAGTGCAACAGCGAGAAAAAGCAATGCTCGAAATAGAGAAATTAAGCCAGTAGTCCCCGAAGATAGAGGCTGGTGTGCATTGGATTTTGAAAAAAAAGCAAAGGAAGGACAATCGCACTTGGAAAACTCATGTGCTAGTTTCTGAAGACTGAAACTTTGCCTGATTGAACTTCAACTACAACTCCACAAGAGCAATTATGCCCTGTAATTTAACTGTGACCAATCATCCCAATAGGATAGGAATAATAAGCGAAGCCTAAGTTGCGAAGGACCCAGCTTTTGGAGGAGTGGAAGTCCCTCCGTTAGACTAAAGATCGAAAGACCATAAAGTCATTTTCAACTACAAAACTTGGCATTCCACCCTATAAGGTATGTTTTGCTTTAAATAATATCCTTGTATAATTAATACCCAGAATCCAAGGAAAGTTGACGTATGTTGACCAATCGCGTCCTAAGCGTTGACCGAGGCAGATGCAGTGTGTTATCTCATAAGAAGAGTCCAATATCCTGAATACCGCGAACAAACAATCTAGTGTAGATAACTTGCTTACATTTGAAAAACAATCCATATAGTACTTTGAAATTATCTCTTCCACACTTACCCGTTATCGATCTACGATCGATAATGGAGCGGCTGTCTGAAGCGACGCAGGAAGCTTTTTTTTTTAGGATCACTGGAATACAGAAATAAGAAGAGCAATACAATTGAATCACCCACTATATTCGATTTTGGAATAAATCATCGCATTGGAATTCAAAAACATCGATGGGAACTTAGCCAAATTCTCGAACAGGAGAAGTTAAAGACTAAGAGCAAGGCTTCGCTCCAGAGCGACGCACAATCTTTCGAGAAAGCCCTCATCGCCGGTCAAATTAAAACTATATAGGACAACTCCAAACCTACATCATAACCTACTTATCGGCCTAAAGCCTTGCGTAAACTACGGAGCAAAGATTGCATCGTCAAAACTAGGAATTGTAATTCAGATTGAAATCAAATAACGAATGGTGGTCAGAAGTCAGTCAATTGAGAACAACATCCTGAGGTGGACTCTGATGATTCACGTCGAAAATTCAAAAGTCAAAGCCAAATTTGCATGGTAACCTCGACACGAAAAACTAGAATTCGCAAAATGAAGACTTAAAAGAAGTTACTTCTAGAGCACGCATTGTTTTCAACGAAGGCATACTCCAGGAAGCAAATGTTATCTGGGTTTTTACCCAATAGGACCCAACAGGAGACAGAACAATCTCGTGCTATCAGAATAGTTTAGAACCTAACCAGAAAGGCTAAGGCAAGGAGTTAGCGAGAGCCAAGCTATATTACGAAGACCATGACTAGGATCGACTAAACTAAGAGACTGACATTATTTTAGCCCAATCAGCAGCTGAGCGCAAACAGCCAGTAAATTGTCATCAAAACGGAACAACGTGTAACAATACTACGCAAAAAAAAAACAACACAAGACCATGGAAACATCCCAAACTCCCAACTCCAGAAAATATCCTAAGTACTTGGATCGCCAGCGACCCATGCCCTATGATCGCTAGCGATCCATGCAAAACGGAGGATCGCTGTGATGTAGGGAAGAAGAGAAGGAAGGAAGAAGGATGTTGAAAAAATGCTAAGTCTATGGGTCGCTAGTGACCCATGCTTCTCCATGAATCTTCAATAAGCTAACTAAGGAGGCAATGGAAAAGCAACCAAGTCATTAGCTCGCATACGAACCAATTTATGGGCCGCTAGCAACGCATTATTTTGCCTCAGATCATGAGCTAGACCTCCCTAGGTTGTCCCTACCTACCTGCGAGCAGCTGATGAAGTGGCACACCCTAAAAGCTCTCCGATCTCTATAAATAGCGTCCTACCTGCAACATAAAGAGGATCTTCTCTGGACTGGTTAATGAAGATCTGCTGGAAACATTCTTCACTCTCTACCTTCCTCACAACAATCTCCAAAGGAATTCACTGTGATTCTCTTGTGGATTCCTACTCTAGGGATTCGGTCTAGCTAAAGATAATCAAAGCCTTGTAATCAAACATCTCTTGTAGCAGCAATTAGTCTATAGTAAAACTATAAAGTGGACATAGACTTCATTAATAGCCAAACCATTAAAATTCTCTATCTTCTTTCTTTTACTGTTCTTTTTCTATATTGCTATTGCTTCGTCAAAACAGAGCTGGTGGTTTCAAATTCAAACCAGGGTGTTGGTCCATTTTTTGGGTCAACAATAACTTCTTTTATAAATTTCTAAGTGGAATTACAAACTCCCTTTTATAAGACAAAAATCTGAATATAACCACAACTCCAATATATAATTAAAAAACTCCTGTACTTCCCATAACTGAATCATTCCATATAGTTCCATAAATTTACAAATGGAATTATTTATTCCAATTTATCAAAATGATATTGTTTTCCTATTTACAAATGGAATTATTTATTCCAATTTACAAAGGGAATTATTTATTCCAATTTATCAAAATGAAAATTTAAAAGAATAAATAAAGAATATTGATTTAAATAGAAAAGTTCCAAAAATCATTTTTAAATAAATTATGACAGAAACCCCAAGATCGATTTTAAATCATTTTCTAAATCGGAAACCATTTCCAAAATCAAACATCACTTAACAATTCCAAAATACCATATCGAGGACAATAGTTACTGTAGCATTTAACAAATGCTATTACTTCCCTTTTCACTAAAAATGTTTAACTTTTCACAAGTGTCAGTTTCACATCCAATATGGTAAGTCAAATTACAGCATTTAACAATCTATTTAACATGAACATAATTGAAATAAAATAATAGTAATACAACTGGAAATTAATAATCATAATTTTGAGAAATCTGGATTTCTCTACAAATTTTCCTGCATTTCAATTTTAAATACTAATTTATTTTTGAAAGCGGATATTTTTATCAAATCGGCCAATAATTTAAACCAAACATAGACGGCAAAATTTATCTATTATATAATATACTGATTTATCCGAAGAGGCGAGTTTAGCCCACCAAAATTCCGCTTATCGCTTCCGCTTTCTGATTTGGTCTAAAATCGAAAAACGTTCGATTTTAGCATAAAATTCCATTAGCTCCAATCTCAACCAATCTAATTCCATTGCATAGTTATCATTCCTATGAGTGCAACTTAACAGACCGTGTTTGAATCTAACCTCGTATGAAACAAATACGAGTTTTTTTAACACAACTTAATTTAAGAGAGAATTAAACACTAATTAATAAATTAATTAATGCTAATTACACTTCTAATCTCGAGTGGCAACTTCCTAAACTGCAATTTCACCCTAGCCGCCCATTTCTATATATGTTCATCAATGAACCACTACCGCTACATAGCTTCTCTGACCGCCACGACCTGGTCGAAGGTAGCCCCAGCAACCATGCATCTATCGACACCAACAACGACCACCACCATGCCGCCACCACCAAGCAAAAGCACGAAAACCATACCGTGTTCAATTTCAGATCCTGGCCACCGTCGAACTCCATTTCTAGCCGCCTTCGGCCACTATGAGCTAATCCCATCGACCATCTTCTTCGTCTCACTGTAACACCATGCATTTTTATATAATTAAATAATTAAATAACGATGAATAGTGAAAATAAATATTTTTGGAATTGTCAGAATATATCCTCAGAACTTATACCATTGTGTTTGTGGTGATTTTCTAATCAATTTCCATATTTAACTTGTCAAGATCTGAGTCAATACGAAGAAGTTACAAATAAAACAAGAAAGCGAAAAGAATATGTGTGTGTGTGTATATATGGGTCGACCCATAGGTCAACCCACATCCCCTAATGTCGACAGTCAATTCGACCCTAATTAAGCAAAGGTCGACCTAGGGTAGACCCGCATAGTATCCTAGATGACAATTCGTCCAGGTACGTGCCACACTCCTCAAAATCAATTTTTGCGCAATCTAAAGCGTCGTTTTCTGGATCCGATGACTCGCAGTGACCCTGTGACATGGTGACTCCAGATTTAATCCCAAAATCCAACGGTCTAAGATCCCCAAACTCCGCTATAAATAGAACCCTAGGCCTAGCTATTTCTCACAATCAAATTTTCTCCCAATGGGTTCAATTGCCTGAGGCTGAACCCAAAATAGAAAATATTTCTTTGGGTTCATTGCTTGAGGCTGGACCTAAAAAGAAAATATTTCTAGGGAGAAGATCTTCTCAGTAAAAATATTAGACTCCTTGGAAGGGGATCCAGGAAGACCATGGAGCCAAGCTGAGCACAAGAAAAGCTAAGGACAACAGGTGAGTGGATTTAATTATATATCATTTACGTTTATGATATATTACCGTTCGATTCCCATTAAATAATTTTATTCGGTATTTATTTTAGTAACTAATTCTGTTAATTAGATATGCTGAGACTGTAAATTGTATAAGAGAGCTTATATGTAATTATTATTTATATCGAAAATAGTAATCAAATTAAATATGAATAATATTAGGCTTGACAGTTAGAGAAAGGCATAAGCCTAAAAATAAGAAATTTAAAGTTATTTACATCAATTTTAAAAGTTGAAATTTAGCCTGTAAATGTTAGCTTGTTTTTATTACTTTATACGCAAATAAAATAGTAATAAGAAGAATTCGCAAATACGGACTAAAATAGAAGAACACCAGACTTACAGAAATTAGATGTAAATAAGAAAAGCCGAAATAAAAAGAGAAAAATAGAAATTTGCAATAAATTATGCAAAAACGGGGAAAAATAAATTAAAAGGGGAGAATTTAATAACTTGATAGGAAAGTAAGTGATAGATTAGTTGGTTTGCTTAAAAAAGAGAGTACGTAACCATAGTTTAATATTTAAAAGATAAAGGTAAATGTAATTGCAGGAATAAAAGAAAAAGGGAATTAGTCTGTATTTTGCACTACCCAAAAAGTAAAGAAATAATAAAAAGAATATCTTGCAATTACAGATTATTGTTTATAGCTTCATTTAGTGTTAAAATATAGCTACGGACTTTTAGCAACATTTTCGTAACCAATCAAATAAAATAGAATTACTTCCTAGAATATAAGAAAATAAAGTGAAGAATTAAAGGAAGTAAAGAAGAAATCACGTTAATAAGTAAGACGAGACTAAAAGCAGTTAACAGAAATGTATCTAGGTCTGCATTTACTGCATAGATAATATAATAAAAGCAATACAGTTATTATAATAAGTAAATTTGTGATAATCGGACGTGGCACCAAGCCAAGATTGTCATATAATATAAGAGAATTAAAGAGAATTCAATATCATAATAAAAGAAGATAGAATAGAATAGAAAAGAGATGCATGTAATTATATTTATAATATATAGATTATAAAAGAATGCAATAGTGATAACTGCAAGTAAATTTATAATATAGGTTGCAATTAAGTAGAAAGAACAGAAAAGGCTTATTTTAAGACTTAAATTAAGTTAATAAGAAACTAGAGTAGAAATAACAGAAGAGGCTATTTTAATAAACTTAGATCTTAGATTAAGTTAATAAGCAAGATAATAGAAGTGGCCCATACCAGCAGCATTCCCTTTCAGTCAGGAACTGATGGTCTCACGATAGTTAGGTGAGGGTGGGACAAGCGTATGCTGATTAGGGTAAATAAATAGCGAAAAGAATGAGAAAAGTAAAATAAATGCATAATAAAAGATTAGACGTAGGGTCTAATAAAACGGTAAGAAGCGATTGGAGCAGCCCAAAGGATAAAGAACCTAACGAAGTAGTTCATCACAGATTTTAGCATAGAAGGAGCACGTCCAACTTAGATATTTTGGGCTAGAGGAAGTACGAGACTTCAACGGGACGTGAGGATACTCTAGTTAGGCCCTCTGGAGTAGGCATAGTGAAGCAGTCCCTCGGAGGCAGGTCTGTAGGTGTTCCATCAAAAGAGTATGCCTTGACTGCTTTTTGCATGACAGGACCATTGAAGGAAGTCAAAAGGGGGTTGATGTTTGGAATAGGATATTCGTATGTCACAGTACTTGACTTGCGAGTAGGTTTTAGTGGGCAGGACCCAAAAGGATATTCGCATGCAGATATCGGGCCAGCATCAAAACCATGAAGCGAGTTCACGAAAAACTTGAGTTAAACCAACAGTCTAATGATTCCTTCACTATCGAGACATTGGATGAGGGGCGCAACCAATTGGATGTTTAGATTGTTTGTATTAGGGCACAACCACTTAGCTCTTTGGAGGTCTTTCGATTAGTTGGTGGGTGGCTGCATGGGGCCATAGCCACGATAAGAAAAGGGACAGACCAAGCAGAATATCTGTATTATAGGCCTAACAAGGCAGTCCTTTACAGAAATAGAAAATCCCCGATTGAGTTTTGTATAAGGTAGACCTTGTTAAGGAGTAGACAGAACGATTACGTATAGTCCGCAAGGTACACATGGGTGGTGGTACATTGTAGATATCCGAGCTTTAGCATAGACTAGTGCGAAAGAAGTTTTACGTTTTCATAGTAGACGATGGAACATCTGTATCGTGGGTCTTACGAGGCAGGCCTTTATAGGTGAAGTCATAGAACGCCATAGGAGCAAGATGGTGGAGTCATTTTCGAGGGGAATACGGAAGTGACTATGGGTAGTACCTAAGACTAATGCAGTTATTAGGTATATAGCTATATATATATATATGAGTTATTAGATTTTATCTACTAGGGAGTAGATGGGTATGATTCACGCATAGAGGCGAGAGTATTATAAACCTAGTAAAGCTAATATAACAATAAATGGAAATAAAATGGTATATGTAGAATTAAGCTTAGAAGTGTATAATTTGTACATTCACCAGAACTTTAGTTCTGACCCCCTCCTCATAACATCCTACGGGTTAGGTAGATGGCAGAGACTTTCTAGCTGTGTGACACTTGTCTAGAAAGTGTTATTATATTGTGAGTATTTACTTACTATTATATTTTAGTAAGTTCTGCTGCGAGATATTTATTTGAGCTTTGATATATTTGTCTTTGCCTATTTGTAGGATACCAAATACCCAACTCGGGCTTCGGTGGGCTTGAGTTTTAGCATTTTTGCAAAAAATCCGGACCCACTAGAATTTAGGTTGTTACACTCACCATCCCGCACCATTTCTTAATTGGACCTATCGCCTAAAAATGCCCCTAGCGGCTCTGATGATCTACAGTCATTGAACGAGAGGTATAAAATTCAGCGGCTAGGGTTTTCACTTCTAGTTTGGGAAAAAGAAGAGCAAATGATGTCCTTATATAGAAAAAATATCCAACACCGTTCGCCTCAAAATTTCACAAACTATAACCAGGTGTTCTCACTTGTGTTCCTAACCAAATACACCTATTCCGAACTCGATGAAGCTATTTCCAGGACCTGGTTCTAGCATATACAAATGTTAACGTTTTTGGTTGCATGGTATTACTAATCGAACTCAACCTTTAGCCTCAAAACCAAACTGTCAGAATATATCGATGCTTATATCCTTCTGACTCACTCGGACCACCTGGACCCAATGGAAATAATCCCAAGTCATAAAAAGTCCATCTGCAGAAGCTAAGTTTTCTAACTCGTCGATAAAATAAACCAATTATATATTTAAATACCCAAAATTTAAATATTATGAACACCATAAAAATATAGGTTGTTACACTATCTCCCCTTAAAAAGATTTCGCCCTCGATATCCTAAAGGACTAAGCAACAAACCGTAACACCTAAGCATATATGATGATATAAAAATGATCTTCAACTTATGCCTTATCAGCAAACTTCACACTAATCTATCCTGGACACTATCCTACCTACCAAGCACATGTCAGCCAACATAGCACTCTCAGCCGAATCAAGATATAAACATTCGAAACGAATAAGTAACAACAAGTGCATTAATAGTTACAACTTTCCATATTGTCACTAAATTCCCAAGTCACTCAGGGCTATTCCAATAATCATTGACACCGATTCTTATGACTATCGGTCGTATCCAAAAATCTTTGCATTAACTTCTTATCAGCTATGGCCTAAGTTTTTGGAAAATTTCGGCAGCACCTCCTTTGTGCGTCTAGATTCGTATAACTACAACTTGCCATATAAGGTCCAAACCAACAAAAGAAAACAAAGCCCAAAAGTGGTCTCCCATATCGAGGGTATAAAATCACCAATCAAATCTCGAACTCTAAATTTACTACATACCTCTTTGAGGCGTAACAAACTCAACCCATAAAACCAAAAGCAGTAAGCTAGCCTTTGCTTTCATGTACCCGAAACTCGCTTATATCACCTAAGAGAGAGTTAAACATGACAATAAATAGTACAACAACTCAACAACATATAACATGATTCTAAGCATTCCAAACCATAGATAACAATCATCTCAAACCAACATGTCATATCAAATCATGTAACTTGCATTTCTAAGGTCATAAGCGTATAATTACATTAAAGCCCGTACGTTGTGCATAAGTCATCCGTACACAATATCAAATCCGATCACTCAGTCGACCACATAAATTTCACTTTCGAACTAGTAATGCTCAATCGACTTCTCTAGTGTGGACTCCGATCTGGTTCTTTGATTTAAAACCATCATTCTCCTTGCATAGCCATATACTATGATAAAGAACTTCAAGATCATCTCAAGAATCTGCATCAAGTGTTCACCATCAAGAATCGAATGAAAAATCCTTGTTCGGATCGTTGCAAATCACCTCGAATTCATGAGCCTAAATCTGGATCAAAGATACTTATGCGAATGAAATGATCTACATATATCTTAGTATTTATTCATTGGTCACTTAACTACACCAATTGCCTTTATTTTTAAATCACATTCAATTTCATTAAACAATATTTCATTTCACAAAACCATTACCTAAGTGTACCGATATTTCATAAATTAAGTTTATATTCGTATAATACTCTTCTACATCCTAAGAGTATATATCCAATATCATATTTGTTTTACTTAATAAAAAATTTCAACAATTTTTAAATTAGTTTTAACTTACTACCTTCTCAAATTTATAAGTTACAAAAACTCATTTCCTTATAATTCTACCAAAAGCACCTAGCTTCAAATTTCTATGACAAATTTGGAAGTCCCAACTGTCCAAAATCGTTGGAAATTGCATTTCATTTCTATAAATGAAAAATTACCAAACATCAAATATAATGAGATGCACAACCAAACTGCCTTAATCATAGGATACAAGTAACCATCAAATGACTTAACTGAGAACTTTAGAATTAAACACCCAGTTTTATTTCAAAACATTTTGAAACAATATTACATATACATATCTTCTTTCGTATATCAGATCATACTTTTGAAATTCAAGACAAAATTTGTTTTATCCTAACAACTCTATAACAAATTACTATGGTAGCATCCTCCATTTAAAAACTTTAAAATGAATGCCGATGATGCTGCTGTCATCACCGGAATTATTTTCCAAAGATCAAAGTGAGTTCAGTGCTTTCTGTCTCCTTCAAAATCCTTTTAAAAATATTCCTATTCCAAATATACTTCCAAATAATATTATTATTACCAAAACATTGAAATACCATTTCCAAAACACTATAATTTAAATTCTCAAAAATCTCAGCTTAATTCCTTTTTATTTATAAATTACATGTGTAAACCATATTTATATGATTTTCCCTTCCTTATATAAAACCATTTCACAAATATATATCTTTATTTAGATTATAGTACATAATTTTTATTAAAGTTAAATATTAATCCAACATTATCACCGAACACCTTAGAGTTAAATTGTGAATCGTAAGGTGTTCGTTTTAATGTTCCCACTACTACTATTTACCCAACCCTTGCGGCGAAAAGGATAAAACGTCTCCAATCAACCATTGAATAAACTGGGTGCTCATAAACTGGTTGGACACTGGAAGAAATGCGGATTACGGATCTCAAGGCTAGGATAAACACTATAGGGGGGTGAATAATGTTTTAAGGAATTACTAAATCTTTTTGAGTTTATGTAAATTTGGACACAAATGTATGCGATAATCAGACACAGATATGATCACAGAAACAAACACAGATGCAGAAATAAAGTTAAAGTAGTAAAGGAAAGAACACACTGGATTTTATACTGGTTTGGAGTTACCCTACATCCAGTCCCGCACACAAGTACAGATTTCCTTTCAAAAACAATCTTTACAATTACACCCTCGATTTCAAGGCTACGAGGTACACCCTCCAGATTCACAATCCTTTGAGTAGAGATACTTGATTTCTCGGGCAACAAGATCACCCAATTGAGTTCCAAGGCTACAATCACATCTTTTCTCGCTTGATTGATTTCCAAGGCTACAATCATACCTTTTCTCGCTTAATTGATTACAAAGAAGTCTATAACTCTGAATAGCACTGAGAATCTTGTTGAGATAGTGATAGAGAACCAAACCAGAAATGATCTAGTTAGATTCAATGTTGATTTCGGCAGGGTAATGGTACGAATGTGTATAAAGAAATATGGAAGAAGAAGAGGAGTGAAAACTAGAAAAATATGATTGAAAATTCGTTGAAAACAACCCCTATTTATAGAAGAACAACAGCCATGTACATTCATGAAGGGATATGACGAATAGACACTTCTTTTGAAATTTAAATTTTGAAATTAACTGACACTATGTCGACATGGGTAACTTGAGTATGTCGACTTCCCAAAGGAAATTTTGGTGATTTGTTTTTCTTTGAAAAATAACCTCTATCTTATATTAAAGCTATTTTAAACTTTATAAATATACTTGACTATAGCTAAAATACGTAAGTAAATATAGAGAATAATATATATAAAATTTTACTATAATTTTATATTTAAATCAAAGTATAAATATTAAAAGTTAAATATATTATTATCAAAGATAGTTTTAAAACTAAGGATAATTTGATTTTGAAATAAAAGATTATTTTGAGGCTAAAAGTATTTAAAATCAGGATAGATGATTTTATTCTTTTTAAAAGAAAGGTTTTGAAAATATTTTGAAAACAAGATATGATTTTGTAAAATCATTTTGAACAAAAGTTAGCGGATACAAAATATTGTTCCACTAGATTTTTCGTAGGTTCCATCCTACTTAGGGTTCCATCCCTTTAACGGGCTCGAAGTGGATTCCATTCCAGTCGGCGACGGGAGAAGGTGCGTAGCGACAGGCTTAGTAAGAGATTCAAAGAGTTCAGTACTAGGTGCGTAGCGATTTTCTTTTCGCAATCCTGCCTAGTTGGCTATACCAGATAGTAGGCTATCAACCTAGTCTCCTTTGATCAAAGTGGACAAGTCATGCCATAATATGTCTTTATTTCGAGGGACTAGTCCTTTTCTTTTGTCTGTACTAGTCGCGAATAAATTGGATTTCAAGATGCCAGTGCTTTTCTAGGAGTTTTAACAAAATTCCTAATTAAATTACTTATTCTTGAAATCTTGAACTCTTGATAATCTTGATATTCTTGATACTCATGAGTCTTGAATCTTGATATCTTGAATCTCTATACCGTACAGTCTTTATTGTACCTGCATGGTTAAATCCTACATATACATATATTTCTAAACTATAATTTTAGTATGTATATTTTATAATCTTATTCTAAGGTTGTTTTCATCACAACCATCATCTCACGGACTAACAATCTCCCCCTTTTTGATGATGACAACCTTTGTTTATAAAATATTACTTCTATCCTAATAAGTTCCCCTAAAACTAATAACTCCCCCTTAATATATGCCTAACTATCCTATTTATACTTCTCCCCCTTTATCATCAACGAAAACTAACTCACCCCTCATTCTTGTACTAAAGTACCCGCATTAATAATCTATACAATGGAGTATATAATAGATAGATTAAGAGATAATTATAATGATAGACATGATAATTGAATAATGATCATATACACACCAATGGGTATTTATATATGTTTTGTGAGAAATGCGGATTATGGATCTTAAGGCTAGAGTTAACACTATAGGGTGGGTGAATAGTGTTTATAAAGAATTACTAAATCTTTCTGAGTTTATGTTGATTTATATACAGAAGTATGCAATATACAGATATAGATATGATCGCGGAAACAAACACAGATGCAAAAATAAAAAGCAATAAAGGAAAGAACACACCGGACTTTATACTGGTTCGGAGTTACCCTACATCCAGTCCCGCACACAAGCACGGATTTCCTTTCAAAACAATTGTACAATTACACCCTCGATTTCAAGGCTATGAGGTACACCCTCCAGAATCACAATCCTCTGGGTAGAGATACTTGATTTTCCAAGCCACAAGTTCACCCACTTGATTTTACGGGCAACAAGTTCACCCATTTGATTTCCCAATGCTACTATCACACCTTATCTCCTTGATTGATTTTCAAGGCTACAATAACACTTTTTCTCGCTAAGTTGATTATAAAAAGTCTATAACTCCGAATAGCACTGAGGATCTTGTTGAGAAAGTGATAGAGAATCAAACTACAAATGATCGAGTTCGATTCAATGTTGATTTTGGCAGAGTAATGGTAATAATATGTATTAAGAAAAGTGGAAGAAGAAGAGGAGTGAAAAACCAGAAAATCTGATATAAAATTTGTAGAAACTGACCTCTATTTATAGAAGAACAATAGTCATGCCATTCGTGAAGAGTTATGACCAATAGATACTTCTTTTGAAATTTAAATTTTAAACTCAACTGACACCATGTCAACATGGTCGCCATGAGTATGTCGACATCCCAAAGCATTTTTTGATAATTTGATTTTCTTTGAAAATAACCTTTATCTTATATTAAAACTATTTTAAAACTTTATAAATATACTTGCCTATAGTTAAAATTCATAAGTAAATATAGAGAATAATATATATAGAATTTAACTACAATTTTATATTTAAATTAAAGTACAAATATTTAAAAGTTAAATATATTATATTAAAAGACAGTTTAAAATCACGAGTAATTTGACTTTGAAATTAAAGATGATTTTGAAGCTAAAATTATTAAAATCAGGATAGAGATTTTTGATGTTTTTAAAAGGAAGGTTTTGAAATCATTTGGAAAACAAGATATAATTTTGAAAAAATCATTTTGAAAAAATCATTTTGAATAAAAAGTTAGCGGATACACAACAACGTTCCACTAGATTTTTCGTAGGTTCCATCCTACTTAGGGTTCCATCACTTTAACAGGCTCGAAATGAATTCCATTCCACGAATAAATTGGATTTTAAGATGCCAGTGCTTTTCTAGGAGTTTTAACAAAATTCCTAATTAAATTACTTATTCTTGAAATCTTGAACTCTTGATAATCTTTATATTCTTGATACTCATGAGTCTTGAATCTTGATATCTTGAATCTCTATACCGTACAGTCTTTATTCTTGGTACCTGCATGGTTAAATCCTACATATACATATATTTCTAAACTATAATTTTAGTATGTATATTTTATAATCTTATTCTAAGGTTGTTTTCATCACAACCATCATCTCACGGACTAACAATCTCCCCCTTTTTGATGATGACAACCTTTGTTTATAAAATATTACTTCTATCCTAATAAGTCCCCCTAAAACTAATAACTCCCCTTTAATCTATGCCTAACTATCCTATTTTATACTTCTCCCCCTTTGTCATCAACGAAAACTAACTCCCCCCTCATTCTTGTACTAAAGTACCCGCATTAATAATATATACAATGGAGTGTATAATAGATAGATTAAGAGATAATTATAATGATAGACATGATAATTAAATAATGATCATATACACACCAATGTGTATTTATACATGTTTTTGTGAGAAATGCGAATTATGGATCTTAAGGCCAGAGTTAACATTAGAGGGTGGGTGAATAGTGTTTATAAAGAATTACTAAATCTTTTTGAGTTTATGTTGATTTATACACAGAAGTATGCAATATACAGATATAGATATGATCACAGAAACAAACACAGATGCAAAAATAAAAAGCAGTAAAGGAAAGAACACACCGGATTTTATACTGGTTCGGAGTTACCCTACATGCAGTCCCGTACACAAGTACGAATTTCCTTTCCAAAGCAATTGTACAATTACACCCTTGATTTCAAGGCTACGAGGTACACCCTCCAGAATCACAATCCTCTGGGTAGAGATACTTGATTTTTCGGGCCACAAGTTCACCCACTTGATTTTACAGGCAACAAGTTGACCCAATTGATTTTCCAAGGTTACAATCACACCTTATCTCGCTTGATTGATTTTCATGGCTACAATCACACCTTTTCTCGCTAAGTTGATTACAAAAAGTCTATAACTCCGAATAGCATTGAGGATCTTGTTGAGAAAGTGATAGAGAATCAAACTACAAATGTCGAGTTTGATTCAATGTTGATTTTGGCAGAGTAATGGTAAGAATATGTATTAAGAAAAGTGGAAGAAGAAGAGGAGTGAAAAACCAGAAAATCTGATATAAAATTTGTAGAAACTGACCACTATTTATAGAAGAGCAACAGTCATGTCCATTCGTGAAGAGTTATGACCAATAGATACTTCTTTTGAAATTTAAATTTTAAACTCAACTGACACAATGTCGACATGATCACCATGAGTATGTCGACATCCGAAAGCATTTTTTGATAATTTGATTTTCTTTGAAAATAACCTTTATCTTATATTAAAACTATTTTAAAACTTTATAAATATACTTACCTATAGTTAAAATTCGTAAGTAAATATAGAGAATAATATATATAGAATTTAACGATAATTTCATATTTAAATTTAAGCATAAATATTTAAAAGTTAAATATATTATATTAAAAGATAGTTTAAAATCAGGAGTAATTTGACTTTGAAATTGAAGATGATTTTGAAGCTAAAATTATTAAAATCAGGATAGAGGTTTTTGATGTTTTTAAAAGGAAGGTTTTGAAATCATTTTGAAAACAAGATATAATTTTGAAAAAATAATTTTGAATAAAAAGTTTGCGGATACACAACAATGTTCCACTAGATTTTTTGTAGGTTCCATCCTACTTAGGGTTCCATCCCTTTAACAGGCTCGAAGTGGATTCCATTCCACGAATAAATTGGATTTTAAGATGCCAGTGCTTTTCTATGAGTTTTAACAAAATTTCTAATTAAACAATAAATTACTTGAATTCTTGAACTCTTGATAATCTTGATACTCATGAGTCTTCAATCTTGATATCTTGAATCTCTATACTGTACAGTCTTCATTCTTGGTACCTGCATGGTTAAATCCTGCATATACGTATATATATCTAAACTTATAATGTTAGTATTTATATTTTATAATCTATTCTAAGGTTGTTGTCATCAAAACGATCATCTTACAGATTAACAGTTTTGTACAACAAACATCAAACCAAATTAAAACATCTATCCATATCAAACCAAATCAATCAAAGCAAACAATTCAAATCAAACAAAGCAATAAAATCAAACGTTACGACGAACTTCCACCCATCCTTCTTCTCCAAATATAGGGTCTGCTTTAATGGCATCCCAATTTTCATTATCATTGGTTAGAAACTAGAGGATGTGCTTCGTTATCATCCTTGTGCAGGGAGGAAATCATCCATCGTATTGCATCGAAATGCCTTTCTTTCTCCTTGTTCATCTGCATTTGACTCAACTCTAAATGTCACTGGTTACGAAGAATGAACGAAAGAATATTCTTGAAAGAATTAAGAGTTTCTTCAAGATTCTCAGATAGATTATGAATTGGATTGGCCATATTTGAGTTTTTGAGAAAAATGAGAGATAAAGTGATAAGAAATAATATTGAGTGATGAATTCCGAAAGAAATAGGTATTTATAGGTATAGAAATTATTTTGAAATGAATAGACATAAGGTAGTTATTCAAATTTCAAATTCAAAACGAAATGTCATTTCTGACCAGTACATGTCGACATGGTCATAGGGGGGATGTCGACATGGTGTAGTGAATTTTGATGGCTTATTTTGATTTTGTGAATAATTGTGTGTGTATATATATTTATATAATATGCTAACATTTATTCTGGAGATAAGATAAGCTAGATAACAGGAAAGAAATTCAATTTCATTTTATGATAACACAATACAACGATTAAACACAAAGAACTACATGAACATTCAAATTAAAACAAACTAAAGCTAATACAACATGAAATGAAAAGATAGAACTAGTTAAAGGATGATGAAGATGAAGATAATCCAAGCTTCTTGCCGACTTTAGAGATAAACTTGTTCATCTTGGATGAAATTTTGTCCAACTTCTTAATAACGGATCGTTTAAGAATCCGTTGATTCTCAACAATGGTCTTTTGGTTTTGAGAAGGGTTTTATTCACTGGATTAGGAGGATAGTAAATGCTTTCCAAAGAGGTTTCACCTTCTTCTTCAATTTCCATTTCATCCCCTTCTTCTTCTTCCTCTTCTTCCATCTCGTCATGAGCCAAACGCTCTTCCTTTTTGGCAAGAGTCTCATAATGTTGAAAAATAAATGGAATTTTTATAAGTGAAATGTTGGTATGATTGAAAACTTTTTTAGAAACAAATTCTTCTCCTTTGAAATCCACTCCAAAATAGTTAAAAATTTGATTGAGATAAATTCCATGATATAAAGTATTCTCACCCATTTCAAGATTTTTAGGATGAAATTCATCCAAAATAAGTTGCGCCCAAATGATATCATAATTTCCAAAAATAGAAAAAAGTTCTTTGCAAACTTTTGAAGTAGGATTGTTAAAATTCCCCGATCTTGGGGTCAAAGTATGTTGTAAAAGAAGATTGACAATTCTAGCTTTTGGTCGAAAGTTTTGATTTTTTAATTCAAAATCATCATTTCCTTCAAAAATGTGATGAAACATCTCACGATCATTTTCATCAATATAAAACTAGAAAGATCCATTCCCGTACTCTTACAATTGAGAATGGCACCCAAAAGATCACAATTCAAAACAATTCTAGTGCCTTTGAAACTACTCCAAATCTCATCAATGTTTCCATTATAAAATCCACGATTAAGATTTGCATAGAAATTTTTAACAAGATTTGAATAGCAAACCAAATCATTTTGAGAAGCATCAATAAGACTAAGAACATGATTGTTTGCAAAACGAGAATCAATTTCATAAGCAGAAAAATGTTGAAATAGAGCAAACTTTCGGGGATGGACTTTTCCATAGTTAGCATAGTTGATATATGCTTTTATAGCCTCCGGATCATTGTGGAGTTGCTCCTTTATCTTTCTGGAAATTCTCATGGTGGAGGGGTTGCTTGAAGAAGCCATTAGAGTAGAGAGTAGAAAGCTTGAAGTTTTGAAGAGAGAGTTTGAATTTGAAAATGAGAGTGAAAAGATGTGATAAAAGATAGTGAATAAATAGGTTCTCAAATGACATGTTCTCTGGTCAAAAGATGCCTTTTTAGAGAATTGAATGAAGTGAAAATGTGGAGGGAAATTCAACCATTTGAATTCAAATTTTGAATTTCAAATTCTGTACCCATGTCGACATCATGGTAGGGATCATGTCGACATGTTCCTGTAAATTTCTATATTTTATTTTTCCTAAATATTCTAATATATATATATATATACTTATTATTTTTAACGTCTATTTATATATATCTAGAATATTACTAGAATTATAGTATATTCCATAAAATATTATAATATTATTAAAATTAAAAATAAAAAAATAAAAAAATAAAAAAAAATAATAGAAAAAAATTAAAATTCAAACAACACACCAATTCAAAATCAATCAATCAAGCAATTAAGCATCCAAATCTAAGCATGCAATTTCAACCAATTGTATTGTAAATATGTACCTTTTCCTGAGTCCGTTTCTCTGAATTCATCGGAGTCGTGAACTGGCGTGAAACACAAATATGAATTATCTATCTTCTGATCATCATCAGTTGAGGATGAGTCTGAGTCATCTAGAGTAGCAGTAAATGCATGCTTCCATTTCTTTACTGAATCATTGTTTATAGGAGGATTTTGCCTATCTGGATATGGACAGTCTCTTTTGATATGGCCTGGTTCATCACAGTTGAAACATTTGACATTGTTTGGCACTACATTCTGATTTCCAGAGTTCTTATAGTTGTTTCTCTTGTGATTGTTCATCTTTTTGTACTTCAGTAATTTTCGAAAATTCCTGGTCATGAAGGCTATCTCTTCATCATTATCGTTGTTTGAGTCTGATCCATTGGTCAGTGCATTGAATACCATTGATTTCTTTTTAGATGTTTTGCTTTCTCTTCTCCCGATCATTTGGACTTCAAATGACATTAGATTTTCAATTAATTCTTCTATCTTTAAGGTACTAATGTCATTTGCCTCTTCGATCGCAAGTGTCTTTTGATCCCATTCTGGAGTAAGAGAATTTAAGATTTTTCTGACTTGATCTTCTTCCGAAAATTCCTTTCCCAAGGATATTAGAGAATACACAATATCCTAAAATCTACTATACTTATCTGAAATAGACTCATTAGAAATCATTTTAAATAATTGAAACTGATTTGTGAGCATGGAAATTTTGGTCTGTTTAACTTTGCTTGTTCCTCCGTGAGTAACTTGCAAAGTTTTCCAGATTTCATATGCAGACTTACAAACTGACACTCTATTAAATTCATTCCTATCAAGTGAACAAAACAAAATATTCATTGCTTTAGAATTATTTTGGGCAACAGTCTTTTGCTCAGTAGTCCACTGTGCAAAATCAGTTGTGGGTTCAGAATATTCAGTCTGTGTGATATTCCAGGTGTCTAATCCTACATACTGTAAATATATTATCATCCTACATGTCCAATATGCATAGTTACTACCATTAAAAAGTGGTGGTATGATAGTAGACTGACCTTCTACAAATGAACTAGTGTTGGTAGAGTTAACAGTACCAGTGTTGGTAGCCATTTTGAAAATTTTTCAAAATTCAGATTATGAAAACTTTGAAAACCTTGCTCTGATACCAAATGGAAGAAATACGGATTACGGATCTTAAGGCTAGGATAAACACTAGAGAGGGAGTGAATAGTGTTTTAAGGAATTACTAAATCTTTTTGAGTTTATGTTAATTTGAACACAAATGTGTGCAATAATCAGACACAGATATGATCACAGAAACAAACACAGATGCAGAAATAAAGTAAAAGTAGTAAAGGAAAGAACACACCGGATTTTATACTAGTTCAGAGTTACCCTACATCCAGTCCCACACACAAGTACAGATTTCCTTTCAAAAGCAATCTTTACAATTACACCCTTGATTTCAAGGCTACGAGGTACACCCTCCAGATTCACAATTATCTGGGTAGAGATACTTGATTTCCCGGGAAACAAGTTCACCCAATTGATTTCCAAGGCTACAATCACACCTTTTCTCGCATAACTGATTTCCAAGGCTACAATCACACATTTTCTCGCGTAATTGATTACAAAAAAGTCTATAACTCTAAATAGCACTGAGAATCTTGTTGAGATAGTGATAGAGAACCAAACCAGAAATGATCTAGTTAGATTCAATGTTGATTTATGCAGAGTAGTGGTAAAAATGTGTATAAAGAAATGTAGAATAAGAAGAGAAGTGAAAACAAGAAAAATATGATTGAAAATTCATTGGAAACAGCCCCTATTTTTAGAAAAACAACAGCCATGTCCATTCGTGAAGGGATATGACGAATAGACACTTCTTTTGAAATTTAAATTTTGAAATCAGGATAATTTGATTTTGAAATTGAAGATTATTTTGAGGCTAAAAGTATTTAAAATCAGGATAGATGTTTTTGATTCTTTTTAAAAGGAAGGTTTTGAAAACATTTTGAAAACAAGATATAATTTTGTAAAATCATTTTGAATAAAAGTTAGCGGATACAAAACAATGTTCCACTAGATTTTTCGTAGGTTCCATCCTACTTAGGGTTTCATCTCTTTAACGGGCTCGAAGTGGATCCCATTCCACGAATAAATTGGATTTTAAGATGCCAGTGCTTTTCTAGGAGTTTTAACAAAATTCCTAATTAAATTACTTGTTCTTGAAATCTTGAATCTTGATAATCTTGATATTCTTGATACTCATGAGTCTTGAATCTTGATATCTTGAATCTCTATACTATACAGTCTTTATTCTTGGCACCTGCATGGTTAAATCCTGCATATACATAAATTTCTAAACTATAATGTTAGTATGTATATTTTATAATCTTATTCTAAGGTTGTTGTCATCAAAACCATCATCTTACGAACTAACAGACACAACCACTCTATCAACAAACAATAGCCAATGCTCCTAACTGGGTGAGCATGACTAACCAAACAATAAATGATAATAATTGAATATTATCATTTCCTAGCAAACAAACACACCATTTATAACTGTACTTAGTTTTTGAAAATTATTCCATCATATAAAAATATAAAATCTTGGTAAAATTATATCATTTCCCAATTTCAAAAACAATACCATGTCTATTTGCCTAGCTCAAGTGTTTAGAAACTCCTATCGATAACGTGGCATCCCATGTCTCGACCGGAATTTTTAAACCACTCAATAGACGAATCAACATAATATAAAACATTTATATAGCATTAACAAATACTCGCTCTTATATATAATACACCCAACTCATTCTAGGGTGTTACTAACCCTATCCCTAATGAGTCACTCATTCTAGGGCATTGCTAACCCTATCTATAATGAGTTCTACCCCACAAAGGCCTAGGTGTTCGCTCAACCAAAGCTATAATGCTAATTGTAATGATCGGCCTTTTCGACCCTTAAAAGTCGACACTAATACGTCCATAGTAATTATGTGTCGAGCATCCAAGTGCTGAAAAGATGGATTATTGGGAAAAAAGAAAGTAAAGATAAAACAGATTCTCACATCGTGACGAGTAATATATAATATACAACAGATCTTTACAAAAGAAAAATTGTAATATACATACATCAATTAGAGTAAATTAACCAATCACTAGCCTGGATAGTTATAGCAACTGTCCTTATAAATGCTGATAAATATAAATCAACCAATGCAGCGGAAATGGAATATACGTGAATACTTCTTGGAGGCCTTCAGCTCATCTCCTAAAGCTCCCAACCATCCATAAATAAATCTGAAATTTTGCTCAGTCTGACCTGAGCATTATAAGAAAATAATGCCTGGATCAGTACTCTGGTAAACCAGTGTGGGAAAACTCATATCGCATCGATTTTTAATGTTGTAAAACTTTTTAAGAATAAAAGGTATCTCGTAAGACCATGCCGCATATAAACACGAATGGTTTTTTACCTTACGATGCCCAAAACATTTCTATATAAAATTATCTGATGTTATCATAATGTCTAGGTTTAAAATAGATATGGAATCAAGGTTCAAATTGTTACATTAAATTCCAACATAATAGGTATACAATCAATTTCGAAGGCTCGTATTAGGAAATGAATTTCAACTATGAAAAGGTTGGGTCTACCTTCTGAATCAGTACACCTCTAGATAAAATATACTATAGTCTATAGCATGTTGCACCTTTGCTACTCAGGATTGGCCCTACCCTTTACTGGATAGCACTGAATATGATCACCCCTTGGATGTGATTAAACAACCATACCGGGCCCAAAGAATACGTAAAATCATAGATATCGCTCTAGATTAGGCGATGATCATACTCTAATGGGAGCGACTCACATAGCCTTACTGCACATCCCTAGTTTAGTCATTTATCTGGTGTAAGGCCTATAAGGTAATGATTGCCTTATTCCTCCGAGTAATTCCCACGTGGAATGCTGACATTGCCCTCTAGTCAGAAATGCAATGCCAGCATATTCATACAAGTTCGTGCTCACTGGGATTCCTAGCCAAAAACCCATATTCTGAATTTAATGGAACTCTTTTCGAGACCTAATTCCAAAATATACAAAAGTTAACCTTTTTGGTCACATGATATTACTATTCGAATCGACCTTCTAACTCGAACAAAAAATCAGAATATATTGATGTTTTAATCCTTCTGACTCGCTCGGACCACCCGGAGCCAATGGAAATAATCCCAAGTCCCCAAAATTACATCTACGGAAGTCGAGTTTTCCAGCTCATCGATAAAATAAAACAATTAAATGTTTAAATATCCAAAATTTAAATATTCTAAACACCCTAAAAATACGAGTTGTTACATCCTTAACCATAACTTAACGACTGATGGAAATATCTTTCTTTAATCAAATATCTTTAATTATAGATTTAAATCTATGTATCAATTTGTAAATTCTATGTATCAATTAGTAAATTAATTAGTTGAACTACTAGACGCATTTTCATGGATTTATACAATAGTCATATATTCAAGTCTTCTCTTGTCTCCAACGTAGGAACATTAGCGTATTTCATATTGATGTCATGAATATCAAAATTCTTTTCTATTTTTTTGACGGGACATGCTCGGATGTAAAATGTAAGTTCAAAAAAAGAGGAACCTTCAGGTCAATACCATGGTAATTGAATATAGAGAAACTTGTAGAAGAGAGTCAAATGTAAGGTTTTCCTAACATGGTGACTAGAAACATGAGTAGATCATTAAAATGTCTGAAAAGGTGGAGTGCATAACTGATATTTCAAAATTAGGTATGACATATAAAATTGAATTTGATTGTGAATATGCATACATGTACAAAACTAAAAGGTGCAGTACGTATTGGATATTTCTAACTGCGGTACAACATATTGTATTTGATTATTAATATGCATACATGTACAGAACTAAGGTGAAATTCTTTTTACTCACCCAATATGTATATATGTACGTATGTACAAATTTTGGTTGAAACACAATATTTTAGATCAGAAATGTCCTTGGCCTAAACTTGTTAAGTTTGTAAAACCTATGACTATAACAAGTAGCGTGAATAAAAGCGCATTGCATGCCAAGAATTAAAATTTACAAGGTATATAGATGAGTTTTTTGATCGAAAACTTTTAGCACTCAAAACTTTTATCCGGATTTTTTATCATCGATCGTCGTTAAATCCATGATTTGTAGGCAAATAATGTTCCAAATGCATGCAAACAGATTATAAAAGACTGAAACTACGATAATTTTATACGGATTCACGAAAAAGTCAATATGTTAGTTAAAGTATTCTATGGAATTAGGTTCCCAAACTATTGATCATAAGTTTGGATTATTCAAGCATGACTTTATACAATATATGAAGCAGAAATCACGTCAAAAGCACTGTAATCATCTACTAACCCGAATAAACTACAAAATCACAAAATTGAAAATTTTCTAGAAACCCTAGATTAGGTTGTTTGGATTTAAAGCATGAGATAGTGAAATAGAGTGTAGGATGATTGTAGAATTGAATATAGAGAGTAACACCTAAAATTTGAATTGGTTTGCTATTTATGTTAGTGATGTGAAGATCGAAAATGAATGGAAAGAAGTTTAGAGAAACAGTTTATATTTTGGACCATGAAAAAGGAAAGAGAAGAATAAATGCTCAACTTTAATAGAAGTTTTTTTGGGTCAGGTGGTCAAAAAATTGGATTAGCGTCCTATCAAAAATCTAAATCAAAAATTCCTCATGTAGAATTTTTTTTAATCATTTAAAAAGAAAGTAACGTTCATAAAAACACCTACTTTAGATTTCAAAATACACAATCGCCCCACCTTAAAAATAGATTTTAAATGATAAAAAGTTTTAGTTTCAAGATATTTTTAAGGAACTCTGCAAATATTTAAAGTTTTTGAACCGCAAATATTTGCATTATTCCAAAAAAATTTAAAAAATGATCGTAGAACATGCGATTAAAGTTCATATTTAATTTTTGGAAAAAATAAAAAAACTTTTACCAAAACTAAAAATAAGGGCGTGACTTTAAAATATGTTTTGAAAAAGATTTTTTCACATACTAAAACTGATAAAAGCAAAATCAAATTTCCACTTTAAAACTGTATAGAAAACAAGATTATGAAAGTGGATATATAGTGAAATGGGCAATGATTATATGAAAATGAAGTTGGCTTGCTAATAAATTGCCCTAGTGACTAAAGATGAACAAAGAGCATCAATCATAACAATTTATATAGATGCATTTACGAACTCAAATATTAAAGCAAATTATAGAGAACCAACTTGTACAAGTGTGAAGATCTGGAATAAACTAATAGATCAACACATCTATTCAACTTTAAAAGAAAATACTTTTCAAAAAATCATTACAATTAGTTGCTTGAAACTTGGATTACATATCAATATATGTAGTTCTGAAATTCCATTCATTTATACAAAGCGTACTGTAGTAGATAAATGTTATATGCTAAGTTTCACTTATTTTATTTTGGCCTAATATCAGATAACTCTAAGGTAAATTACGTGGTTTGAAACTATTAAAGACTCATGAAAGTAATGCAATAATGGAAGAATAACTAAAATGGAGTAAGTAGAATATAGAAGAAAATTCAAAGAAATAAAATCGATTGCAAAAAATAGGAAATAACGATTAAAATTAGTTAGAAAATTTTCGACCAAAACTATTTGTATCATTTTTTTTATCACTATTTGCACAAGACTGCATTTTTACATTTGATATCTACACCTCTACAAATTCCAGCATGCAAATTCAAGTGTTTATACGTGCTTCCACTTATTTCGGACCTACTAATGATTCTGAAGCCTGTAAATATACAAGATCTTCATAAATAAGGGGACGCCCGTTCTTCAAAATCAATACATACAACCGTGATCATAAATATTCCTCATGATTAAAATATTTTGACCTTTGTCGCCATTGAGACCCACACATTTCTCAAAACCTCAAAATAATTTAACCTTTGTCGCCATTGAGAACCATACATTGCTCAAAACTAGAAGCTTGAGTATAATGGTAAACGATATTCTAAGAAATAAAATTCAATCTAAATGCAACTATAGGTAAGGATACCTTTTTTCGCCTTTACTTTTCAACTTAGCGATGGATGTTTTCTCTATGATTATTAAATTATCCATTTCAAATGGAGTTTTTGATAGCATAGGTAATGATATCACTACTGAAGGGCTTTCAGTTCGTTGATGACACTATGCTTTTACCTCGCATTTGACTCATCATATTACAGCTTTTAAATTTAGTCTATATAGTTTGAAATGCTTTCGGGCCTTAAATTTAATTTTTACAATAATTTAGTTTTAGTGTTAGACGATGTAGAAAACGTTAAATGCCATGTAGTTGATACACTTAACTGTAAATTCATGTAGTTCCCTACAGACTAGTTAGGCTTCTTGATCAAACCAACAAAGTTCAAACAAGAAGATTGGCAAGTGAAAACTGATAAAATTAATAAAACAATCATTAACTTGGAACGATAGGCATCTACCTAGAGGTAGTAGAATCGTTTTAACTCTATTTTGTCGGCGCTCCTCATCTATTAGGTGTCTTTATACCTTTTTCCTAAATGGTAATTGATAGAATAGATAAAAAGAAACTTTCTGTACTGTAGAGGCAATAGTTCCTGTAATAGTATTAACTGTCTTGTTAGTTGAAAAATAGGTTAAATCCAAAAAGGAAGAGGGTCTGGGAATCATTAACCTTTATAACCTCAATGTGTTTCTTTTAGGAAAATGGCTTCGAAATTTAATAAAATTGACAAAAACCTTATATGGAAAGAAATAATCTCAAACCAATTTTACGAAAATACTTATAACCTTCGTTATATTTCTGCTAATCTTAACTACATGTCATACATTTGGAAATTAATTTAAAAATTTCTAACATTTTTAACCTTCGTATTTCACATAGTACATTTTAGTAATAAAAACTCTTTTTGATATATGTAGTTTCAAAAATGCTCTACTTCTGAAGTATATACACCTTCTATAGAATTCCCATTGAACTTTAACTTCAACTGCGCTCTTGAATGTATCACCTTGGCTCAATTTGTAGAACTTTGTAGTAAGCTGGAAATATATTGCTTGGATAATGAGAGCAATACAAAAAAAATTCATGTTGGGAAAATAATAAAATATACTCATCGAACTCAGTTTTCAGGTTTTTAAATTTCCTTGTGATCAAACAGATGACCTTTGAACTAACATATAAAGTTGATGCTTCTCCTAAAGCAAGGATACACATGTGGCTAATCATGCATAATAAGTTAAACACAATTGAATTTTTAAAGAAAAAGAATATGCATCTAGATAAAAAGTGTCGTCTGTAATACAAACTTAGAAAACATAACACACTTATATTAAATTGTCCATTAACAAATTCCACCGATGTAAACACTCTTCTTATTTTTGATTTTAACATAACTAACATGCATTTGAACTATGACTACTACTGGAATATTCTTAGACCTCAATATGCCAAGTGTTATAAAATCATACTAGATACAATCTTCTTAATTACCGTTGATATCTGTAACAATCCATATTTTTTAAACTAATAAAATAAAATAAATAATGATTAAAATTGGAGAATTTAAATCATTAATTTGGAGTCTATAATCCTTTTATAAAAGATTATTTTTATTAGAATGATCAAGTCTAAATCATTGTGAAATTTGGATGTGTTAGTATTTCCAAAGTGTTGAAAATATTTTAAAAATACTATTGATATTTTATTTAATGATGATACACTCTAAATATGTTGAATAATGGAGAAATTGGGATTTTTGTGTTTTTAAATGTGAATAATTTCATTTAGAATGAGAATTTTAAGTTTAAATAATATTAGAGAAATAAGATTTATGGAAAGAATATTTTGGAGTTAGAAATAAATTTATTGTTATGGGAAAATAGAAAGGTTATTTTTGTAAATCCTTTGTAATTATTATATACGAAGAAGTAAAGAAATTGTATTTTTATTTAAGTGGGCCTTAATACAAACCCAGGTCCAAACTTAAGTAAATAAGAGAAGTGTATTTCACCATCTTTACATTTTTTCCTCAAGACTTATACGTACAGACTTTCAAAAGAAAAGAGAGTTAGGGCTTTCATGTCCTCTTCCTAAACATAAGAAAATCCCCATTTTTAAATAGAAATAAAATCTAAGAAATTTATATAAAATTAAGGTGATGTTATTAAACCATATTCTATTAATTAGATTAATCAATTTTAGTTTTTATGGGGCTTAATTGTGTATTCTTTTTTTGGTTGAGATGAACTCTAGGGTTGCAGTAATTCAAGTATAAGGTTGAGGATAGGAGAGGTTAGTAACCAAACTTGGGTTAAGATGAGTTAATTCTCACAAGACCTATTTCTAAATTTAGTTTCAGATGTTGAAGTTTGCTAACTTTGTAGATTTTTATGGCTTTAGTATTGATATTGTAATGAATATAAACCAGTTTAAAACCAATTAAGATGTTTTTTGTTCATTAATGAATTCAGCTTTGATTGCTTTGAGTTGCACATATATGACTTTATAAAGTATTGCATGCTAGTATAGGATTTATTTACCTTGAAAATAGTGGTTCGAGGTGACAAACTCTAGTCGTCGAAAGTTGAAGTGGGGAGGATCGGGCTGCTGCTTGAAGCAGCTTTTTGCTCAGGCATCAGCATTGATCGACCGATGCTTACTGACCGGTCATTGACCTAGAACATGTGCTCTAGGCAGTGCCAATCCCCCTTAAGTGTCAGTTGTTATGTGTTTCGTTTTGAGGTTTCGTGATATTGTTTACATGGTTTTGAGCATTGTTTTGCAAAGATTTAATTTCTTATTTCTTGAGTTTTGAAAAGTGAGTTATTTAGATTTAATAATCATATTCTAATTATTGTTTCAGGCTATTGCATTTTGATTTTCCATTGATTCATTTTTGGGTTTTGCGCTGCTTTTAAATTGATTTGGGATTTCTAGAAATCTATGTTTGGTGATTCATTTAATTCAAAGAATTAGAGTTTTATACACGTATGTATATTTATATATATGGGTTGAATAAAAGAGATTTCTAAAAAGATAGTTTGTTATAGCATATTGATTTCTATCTAAATTTCCATATCAATTTAAATTCCTTTCTTAAATGATTTTAATAAGTAATGTTATATAGTAAATAATTTTAGTAGAAATGGTTATGGATTTTGATGTATGGTTTTGGAAATATAAACTAAGTTGTTTATTAAAAAATGTTTAAATACTAATTTGGGTTTGGAATATGAATAATTATGGTTTCATAAGTAAAAGGATATATATATATATATATATATATATATATAATTTTGGAATATGATTTATGAACTATGGATCTTTAAATAGGAATTTGGAATAACTATATATGTATAAAAGCATTTTGATATTAAACTTGGAATTATGGTTTATTTTATCTAAGGATATATATATACACACACACACAGTTGAGAAATCAAAGCGTTTATGGATTTTTAAATAAGAAGTTGAAAGTAAATATGTACGTAAAGTATTTTAGAAACCATTTTTTATAGGGTAAAATCATGTTATTTGCTTTCAAACTATAAATTCTTATTGAGTTTCATTAAACTTAACCTTTGGCTATTTATGTGCCAATTTGGAAATTTTATGTGACTTTTGGATTTGAAGATAAAAATATCTTGAGAACCTTAATTTTATAATATAAGGAGTACTAATAGCTGATTTAGTGCTATTGATTTGTCTAAATGCTTTCAAGTAATGCTTCATCGA
Organism: Allium cepa; assembly: GCA_030765085.1. Taxonomy (NCBI): domain Eukaryota; kingdom Viridiplantae; phylum Streptophyta; class Magnoliopsida; order Asparagales; family Amaryllidaceae; genus Allium; species Allium cepa. The sequence goes on from CM060942.1 coordinate 625,562,596, forward strand.
ATATGGTATAACTCACTGAATAGAATGTTTGGGTGGAATTTACTAATCCATTAGCGAATACTTGAATTTCATCAGGTAATATGAGATGCTTTGGTTAAATTTTTGTGATTGCATTTGGAAAAGCATTTAATACTCGAGGGTTGTATTCTCTTTTGGTGTTCGGCATGAGGGCCGATAGATCCTTAAGAGAATATAGTTCAGGTTTTCCAGTGATATCCATATTAAGTGAATTTACTAACTTCTAGTAAATAATTGAATTTCACTATGCGGTATGGGGAGTTTTGGTTAAGTTATCATGATTACTAATAGTGGTAGTATTTGGAAATTTAGAGTGTGTTTTCTTTTGGTGTTCGACATTTGTGTAGGCTGATAGATTCTTAAGGGATATATACTCTTGGAATTTTAGACGATCCTTATGATCGGTATGAGTTATATCTTCTCCACTCTTTTAGTTATTTTCTATGATCATTATGACCAGTATGGAATTGTTTTCTTAAATATTGATAGTTTGTTTTCACGGTGTGGATGATCAATGGTATCGGATCGGTATGAGTACGAGATGGATTCCAAGTTTTTGACTTATTCAGTGTTTTGGATTTTAGTATTCTTGTGTCTTAAGTTGTATTTAGAGTTAGACTATTCCCATTACTTATTAATATCTATAACATCTGTATTTATTTATATGTCATATATTCCTGTGTTATATCTTGTTCTTCCCCTTTTGATATTTAGAGATAGTGTGACCCATTTATTATGTAATGCTCGGGTCAGGCCGAGACTTTTCGGATTATAAGACATATAGACTTTTGAACTGATGTTCTAGCAGGGAGATAAACCATGTTTACTTCTAGTTTACCTCATGTAGGATTTTTTGTACGTATATGGGATGTACATTTTGAGATACTCTTGTATTAGATGTATACTATGTGGGTCTAGTATTATATTTTGTAGACTCAGGGTTTGCGTATGTATATGATGTTCATTATTCCACTGTAATCTGTGATTATTGTTCTAGATGCTATACTGTTTTGATTTTGAGAAACTAGCATGTTTATCACTTTGGGCTAAGACTATACACGTCGAATTTTATTCCATAGATTCAGTAAATCAGTAAATATGGCATGTAAGTGTTAGTTTAAAAATATATTCACATTTGGTGGCCTTTAACAAGCCTTATTCTCCATGTTACTAGACGACATTATTTATAATGTTCTTTAATAATATTGGTATAGTGGTGGGGTCGTTACAATATCTTTGGCTCAAAAGAAACCAAAGGATGTTCAAGAAAGTTAGCACTAATTCTGATAGCCTGACCTATGCCATAGTGTTGTTCTGATACGATTGAATTACAAACCACAATTATAAATTAGCCAAACACGACTCGTTCTAGGAATTTCTTAAAAAGGTAAAAGGTCACATTGAATCTTTAAGGGTTAAAATTGTGTACAATAATGAAAAACATATTATGACCATAAGTAATGACCTAATGGAACCTCATAATGACTTTAGCAATGCATACACATATCACTTACTTGATTGCAAAATTACTCAGTAACTTCTGCTTATTCACTTTTTTTTATATTTACTTTTCCACATATATATGTATGTGGGTGTATGCACACACACAAATAAACGCACACACACACACATATATGGGTGTGTACATGTATGTTTGTATGTATGTGTGCATGTGCGTGTGCATCTATACACACACGCATGTGTGCACGCACACACACACACATGTGTGTGTGTGTGTGTATGAGCTAGACTCACGTCTTTTGTTGAGTTTTTACAAGTTCAATAGGCCGTGATGGGTTGAGATGATTGCATTATAGCCACTTACCAAGATGTTACCTTTTGCTACCAATCGAGATTTTGATTTGAAAACCTTATATGGTCGCCTATATCACTACAACTCAACCATATCATTTTGTCCTTGGTAGCACTAGGGCCGATCGACTCAGGACACTTCTTTAGTCCATTAGAATCTAGGATGGGAAGGTTTTTTTCTTTTTTTACTTTAAGAGGGGTTTTTCCTACCTGCTAGGAGGGTTGGCAACACCTTTTTTTAGTGTAGAATAAAATTATTTAAGTGCTCTCCTTCTAGAGAGGATTACTAATTTTACTCAAAAAATATTTTGATCGTCTTTCTGACATAGAAATTTGAAGTGAATTCCAAGTTTTGTTATTTCACTGGTTGAAGCACATTATTTTGTAATTGTATTGACTACAAACCATAATAAAAAGAGTAGTAGTGTGGATGTAGACATGATTTCTAATTTAACCGCTACAGTATATTGTGTTATTTACTCTTATGCACCGTGTATTTTGACAATTCTATGTTGCAATGATTTTTACAAATTATATACAAAAATGTTAGCACTATTTGTAGTTTTGTTTATTGCATTTACTTTCACTTTCGATATTATATAGGATTGTTTAGTATCCTGCATGCTAGTGTAGGAGTAGATATGATTATTTTCTTCTGTATGCATGTTTTATGTTTGAGATGTTTGCTTGAAGATGTTAGGCATGAGGTTAGTTATATTTGATTTCACCTTGGTTGTATGGGGATTTCGGGGGTGAAATTCCTAATGGGGAAGAGTTTAACAACCCATACTTTACATATCGGAGGATCGTAAAATATGATTTTTAAATTCATATGTGGTCATATGATGCTATAACTTTGAGAAATGCCTATTAGTGACATTTTCTTTCTTTGAAAATTTTCCGGACGATTTTACCACTAAAAAATGCGACGGCTATAATTTTCGATAGAAACCGAATTTTTATCGAGACCATTTCCATTGAAAAGATATGATGATTTCCCTTTCCATAAAGTAGTTATAATAGCGATTTGGATTTTTTGTCTAGGAGATATGGCTGTTTGAAGATTAGAAGTTTTTGAAGCGGCTTAGTGGGTAGTTATTTGGGGGTAAGCCTACTAACCCACTTCAGGTTTGAAGGCTATGATAGACTGAATTTTCATCCCCAAATCATTTCTACAATCTCCTAAATAGATCTAATCCTCTGTTAACCTATTCTACACCCAATACCTTCTCTTTTCTCCTTCAAATTAAGTCTAAATCATAGATTAAGGGCAGTTTGGCAAGTGGATTTATTAGAAATCTTCAAATCTACATTTTTAGGGAAGAAAAATCAAATCTTTGCTATTTATTTTCAGATTTGCACCGATTTGCATGCAAAACTTAGAATTGGAAGATTTGGTGAATGATTTATCATCTCTCGCCTTATTACATTTGTATATGTAGGTTTTATCATGTTTTGATTTATTTTTGAAGTCAAAATTATGTTTTATTGCTGTTTTAAAATCCAACCTATTGTAAAAACGATAATAAATGGATTTTATGTTCTAGACATGATATTTGGATATATAATTGCCTTGATATATGTTAGGTTATGTTCCAGACACCTTGTATGATGATTTCTATGATTGATTATGTGATTTACATATTTTAATGTTGTTTGGTGCATGTATGTTGCTTGTTTGTGTGCTTGTATGGTTATAAAAATTCATCGGAGCGAACTGGAGGTAGCAACCATGAAACCGGAGTTCAATGGATAGGCTCGAGAATGTTAGATTGTATCGATGCTTATGGAAGGTATACGGGTCAAAGAATGGAGCGTAGCAGTGAAATCAATACAAAAATGGAAGTTGAAGTTACTACAACATTTTGGTTTGGCAGCATTTGGTTCAACGTTGTCTTGCCGACATTAGGCTTCGGGTTCTGGAGGTGTTGGCTTGGGGTGAAGCTCGATTTGGTAGGAAGAAGACCGGACAACTAATGATGTCCGGTGACACTGTGGTTTGGGAGAGTGGATAGGATTTCCTTTCCGGGTATGCTTCAAGTTTGGTTCAAGGGAGACTCGGGGCAGGCCCTAGAAAGGTTTTCTACCTCGTGCTTCTGAGGTGCTCTTTAAGTTTAGGAGTCGGCTGCTTTGAATCATAAGGAGTGTCGCTTCGGGCTTGGCTAGGTGATAACCAGACAGAGAATGGAGGTTGAAGAATTTTTGTTGTGGCATAGCGATACTTCGTGGATTTCTTCATGGCATGTTTCGGTGTTCTTAGGGGTGATGTGGAGTGCAGTAGGCAACTCTGAGTGACATGAATTTTGATATATCCCATACACATAAGTTATGGTGAGGATTATTTTATGGACGAATGTTTGCCATGGTTGTTTATCACTCTTGGGGGTCACACGATGTAAGTATTTTCAACCGTATACCCAGACATTGGTCATCGTACTTCGATTGTGATGCACTTATATGGCTATAATAGTGGATTAGCATATATCGACTGTTATATGCTAACTCTTTAGATGTGGGGACATGTCAGATATGGTTCTTCATACTATATGCTCTTATATACTATATACGATTTTTGTTCTATTGTTGAGATGATGTATCGCTCACACCAGACTATTTTCCGACCCGAGGTTGAATGCTTTGCTTCTTATTATCCTAGGTACTCTTAAATGAGTTGATTAGGGATAACAGGTCTAGATATTGCATGGAGCTGTATGGAGTACGAGCAGGAGGCTACTCTTTCATATATCTATACTTGGAGCTTACTATCGCTAATATTATGTTTTGTAGTAATATGGAGGTATAACAAGTACTTTTATTATTATAGAGACAGTTTGGAGTTTATTTTGGAGATTTGGGATGTATAAACTCCACTATTTCTATTTTCATATAATCTATGAACCCGTTGCACTCTAATGTTCTTATTTATGATTCATTTGATTATATCACTATCTCGCCTATTTTACATCTATGTTTTTATATTCTATTTTGTCTTTGCATCGGGAGATGTTCTATAGGTTCCATGTTTGGATTTTCTTTACATTTCGCCCTTGACTAATGTCAAACATTGACTGGGCACCTCCATAGTGCATTATATGGGTATATTAGGTACATGTGGTGTTAGGCAGTCGCCACATTTGGTATTAGAGCTTAGGTTGCGTAGACAACCTATGTTGATATTGGATCCATTAGAAATAAGGAAGGAGCTATCTTCTTAGAATGGATGGAGCGATATATGAGAGTGCGTACCTATTATATTTTGGTTTTCAAATTTATATAGTAGTATATGCTAGTAAGTCGCATTGCACATATGAGTAACATTGATGCATTTTTTCACTATGAGAGACTGATCATTCTTACTACAGATTGAAAGAAATGACAGGCATACTGGGAATTCTACACTGAAAGCTAAGGATGCAAGGGTCATCAGGATGGCTAATGACACGGAAGTGCAGGCATTGTTCATCCATTTGATTATGAGCGTAATGTGAGCAACCCAAAGTGGAGCTAAAGGGATAGTGGATAGTGGTGCTCAAATGCAAGCGCAGTAGGTTGTTGTTCCTTACAAAGAAGCTAAACCGCAAGTAGGCGGAAGTAGCAAGAGAATGAGGGACAATGAAGGTGGGAAACAATCCCAAAAGAAAGGCGACCAAAAGAAAGGAAAGTTGGAGCTGAGGTGCTTTAATTGCAATGAGAGGGCCATATTAGTGAGGGCTGTAATGACCCAAAAATCAGTGATAAGAAGTGCTTTAACTGTGGCAGGACTAGGCAGTTAAGAGAGATTGTCCATAGGTGGTTAAGGTGGCGCAACCCTAAATAAAGAATGGTCCGAGGAAGGAAAACCGAAGTCTATTTGCTACGATTATGGTGAGAAGGGTCATATTGCTAAGAATTATAAGGAAAAAGGTAAATAGTGCTACAACTGCAACAATCTTTGGCATATTAAGATGGATTGTCCAGAACCATCTTGGAACAAGCAGGTTGAGTTTGCTTACGCTTTGGGCACTATCCCAGCTCCATCGAGTGCCCCATTTGTAAATGAGAAGGGTAAGAGCATCATTAAATAGGATATGTTTTCTATTTTCACTACACTTGTACATGTTTTATTCGATATCAGGGCTTCAAATTCCTGCATATGTAGAGACTTGGTAAATAGACTTGGATTAAGACCCGAGATAGGTGGCTGGCCTTTAAATTGCGACAAGCCTTGTTGGGGGCTCAACCAGCCTGTGCATGGTTTATCGAGACTTAGCCTTATCAAGTCATGGATGCTTATTTGTTTGTAATTGCTTTGTTTTGGATTTTGTGGAGTTCGGTATTATTTTGGGGATGGACTGGCTGAGGTGGTATGAAATACTGGCGGACTATGAGAGGTCATTGGTGACGATGAGGATGGACGATGGGCATAGATTGGAGATAGGTTGCCTACTTGACGATTATGTAATGGTTAGCGTTTTGTGTTAGTTCGAGATCCCTCACGGCAAGTTTTCATCTATTCCTATAGCTAAAGATTATCCGGACATATTTGAGGAGATGACTGGATTACCACCACCTAGAAAGATTGAGTTTCGTATAGATTTGGTGAGGCGTACGACACCAAAGGAGTAGAAGGATCTAGAGGTGAAAGTAAATGACCTATCACGATTAGGATTCATACGACGGGATATATTTAAGTGGGGAGAACCTATAGTCTTCACCAAGAAGGCGGACGACTCTTTGTGAGATTACCGTGAGCTGAACAAGGTGGCGGGGAAGAACAAGTATCCACTCCTATGTATTGATGACTTAATTGATCAGCTCAATGGTACTAGGATGTTCTCTCAATCAGACCTTGGGATGAGGTTTCATCAACTGAGAGTGGAAAAGGAGAGTATGCCAACTACAACGTTTTGTACATCGTTTGGGTTCTATGAATGGTTGGTTATGTCGTTCGACCTGACCAATGCACCGACAAACTTTGTTGATCTCATGAACTATGTTTTTAGGGATTAGCTAAATAAGTTTTTACGTGTGTTCGTGGACGATATTGTTTATTTGAGGGTGGAGGAAGAACACAAGGAGCATTTGACGATTGTTCTCGAGGTGTTAAGGAAGCATCGATTGAAGGAGAAGTTTTTAAAGTGTCACTTCTAGAAGAGGGAATTGCGATTTTTGTGTCGCGCTGTTTGCGAGCAAGGTATTGCTGTAGATCTTACAGAAGTGGCATTGTTATAGGACTAGGATCGACCGAAGATCGCTACAGACGTGAGAAGTTTCCTTGGATTGGTGGGATACTAATTTGGCGAAGAAGAATCAGACTTTTATTTGAGACGTGAGGTGCAAGCATGCATTCATGAGCCTTAAGGAGAGGTTAATGAGTTCACCAGTGTTAGTCATTCTGAGTGGTAATGAGAAACCAACAATATACACAAACGTCTATGGTACTGGTCTAGGTGCAGTGTTGATGCAAAGGGAAAAGGTTGTCGCCTATGCTAATCAACAACTGAAACCACATTAGAGGAGTATCCAACTTACGGTTTGGAGTTAGCAGCGATAGTATTCACTTTGAATATATGGTGGCATTGTTTGCTTGGAAGAGGTTCGAGTTGTATACAAACCGCAAGTCGCTGAAGTATCTATTCTGCGAAAAGGGCCTTAACCTTCCTTAGCGACGATGGTTAGAGTTCCTAGCCTCCTATAAATTTGACATTTCCTATATTCCTGGTAAGGAAAATGCAATCACTGATGCTTTGAGTAAGAGACATGCTTGCTTGGAAGTAATGTTCATAGAGTTGAACTAGTTGGAGTTTATCGCCGGCTATGATTTTAGACCTCGATGTGAGCTAGGGCCGAAAGTTTTGGCTAGCCTGATGATTAGACCTCTCTTAATTGAGCGGATTGGTACTAGTCAGAGGTGAGATGCTAGACTAGCAGAGATGATGAAGAGGATGGAGAAAGGAGTAAAGTCTAAGGAGATGAAGCAGTATAGGATTGACCGTGATGGTTGGCTCCGTAAGGATAGGAGATTGTTTATTCCTGATGTCGGTGAGTTAAGGGATGAGGTGCTATGAGAGTTCCATCATTCGAGATTGACTATACATCCTGGCCATAATAAAATGTACCGTGATATGAGGCATGCATTTATTGGAGAGGGATAAAAAAGGACGTTGGGGCATTCATCTCAAAATGCATGAACTGTCAGCTGGTATGGAAGAGCAGAAGAAGTCAAGTGGTTTGCTATAACCACTGGAGATTCCCAGTTGGGAATGGAAACAAGTTTCTATGGATTTCATCGATGGATTGCCTAGGACTGGAGGAGGGTACGATGGAATCTTGGTCTTAATCGATAGATTGACGAAGAGTGTTAAATTTATATCCATCAAGTCTAGTAGAACGATATTCCAATTGGCTGAGCTGTATGTGAAGTAGTTTGTGAGATTTGATGGTGTGTCAAAGAGCATTGTGAGCGATCGAGACCCTTTATTTGCTGGCAGGTTTTGGAAGAGCTTACAAGAGGCACTGGGACAGAGCTATATCATAGTACAGCTTATCACCCACAAATTGATGGACAGATCGAGAGGGTGAATCGTATACTGAATACCTCTTGCGAGCCAACATTCTCAATTTCGGTGGCTCGTGGGACATTCATTTGCACTTAGTACAGTTCGCATAGAATAATAGCTATCGGTCTAGCATCTATATAGCAACATACGAGGCATTATATGGCCGATCGTGCAATGCTCCTTCATGTTGGTGGGAAGCAGGTAATAAACTGATACCTGGGCCGAATATGATTAAAGAGACTTCAGAGAAGATCGAGATCATTCGACAAAGAATGAAAGTTTCTTAGGATAGGTAGAAGAGCTACTCTGATAGGAGAAGACATGACTTAGAGTTCTCTGTTGGCGATATGGTGTTTGTCAAGGTCTCTCTATTGAATATTGTTTTTTGATTTGGTACTAAGCGAAATTTGGCACTGAGATTCGTTGGTCCTTTTTCGATACTTGAGAGGATTGGGAACCTATCTTACAAAGTCGACTTACCTCAGAAGATGGTGGGTGTGCACAATGTATTTCATGTCTCTCACTTACGGAAGTTTATGCATGTCTCAAGCATGACAGTTGAACCAAATTAGCTTGATGTTATCAAGATTGGACCATAAGCTTCGAGACCTTGTGGGCCTATTCGGATTGTTGTACATGATATAAAGTAGTAAAAGAGGAAGACAATAGCACTTTTGAAGGTTCAGTGGAGTAAGAGCGAAGGTGATTGTATTTGGAAGATCAAGGAAAGCATGAGGACCGCTTATCCGAGCTCTTTACTTGGTGAGACTTCTGTTTATCGCATTTTTTTTCACTTTCGATATAATAGAGGATAGTATAGTATCATACATGCTAGGGTAGGAGTAGATATCATTCCTTACTTTTGTGTGCATGTTTAATGGTTAAGATGTTTGCTTGTGGATGTTAGACATGCGGGGTAGTTATATTTGATTTAACCTTGGTTATGTGCGGATTTCGAAGGTGAAATTTATAAAGGAAGTGAGGTAACGACCTGTATTTTATGTATCAGAGGATTATAAAGTAATATTTTTAAATTCATATGAGGTTTTATGATACTATAACTTTGGAAAATGTGTACTGGTGACATTTCCAATCTTTAGAATTTTCCCAGACGATATTACCCACGAAATCATTAATGACTATAACTTTTGATATAAGCAGAATTATCGTATGAGACCGCTTCCATTGAAAAGATATAATGTTTTCCCTTTTTGTAAAGTAGTCATAGTAACAATTTGGACTTTCTGGATGGAAGATATGGCAGTTTGAAGATTGGCAGTTTTTGAAACATCTTAGTGGATAATTAGTGTGGTTTGGGGACAAGCCCACTAACCCACTTTGGGTTTCGAGGCTATAATAGGCTGAGCCATCATCCCCAAATTATTTCTGCCATTTGTTAAATAGATCTAAACATTCACTAACTCATTCTACACCGAAAACCTTCCCATTTCTCCTCCAAGTCAATTCCAAAAAATAGATTAATGATGGGTTAGAAAGTGGATTCAATAGAGATCTTCAAATCAACATTTCTGGAGAAGAAAAATCATATCTTTGTTTTTCATTTTTGGATATGCACCGGTTTGCATGCAAAACATGGAATTTGAAGTTTGGTGAGTGATTTATCCTCTCTCATCTTATTGTATATGTATATATATAGGTTTTAACATGTTTTGAATCCATTTTTGAAGTCAAAATTATGTTTTATTGTTGATTTAAAATCCTACATGTAATAAAAAGGAGAATAAATGGATTTTTGGCTTTCTAGACATGTTATTTGGATATATGATTGCCTTGATATATATTAAGCTATGTTGTAGACAACCTGTATGATGATTACTATGATTGATTGTGTGATTTGCATGTTTGAGTGTTCTTTGGTGCATGTATGGTTGAAAATGCTCATTGGAGCAAACTAGAGGTAGGAACCATGAAACCAGACTTCGACAGATAAGCTCGAGAATGTTAGGAGTTGTATCGATGCATACCGAAGGCACATAGGTCGAAGAATGGAGTGTAGAGGTGAAATCGACACGAAAATAGAAGTTGGAGCTACCACATCATTTTGGTTCGGTTGTGTCTTGCCCTGGTTAGACTTCGGTTTCGGGGGTTTTTGGCTTGGGGTAAAGCTCGGTTCGGCAGAAGAAGGCCAGTGAACAAATATTGTACGGTGATGCTATGGTTCGAGAGAGCGGACATGAATTTTTGTCTAGTGCATGCTTCGAGTTTTGTTCGGGAAAACTCAAGTTAGGTCTGAGGAAGATTTTTCGTCTGGTGCTTCTAGGTTGTGCTTCGAGTTGAGGGGTCGACTGCTTCGAATCATGGGGAGTGTCACTTATGGCTTGGCGCGGTGATAACCAGACAAAGAATGGAGGTTGAAGAATTTTCATTGTGGCACAGCGATACTTCTGTTATTTATTCGCAGTATGTTACAGGATTTTTAGGGGTAATGTGGAGTAAAGTAGGTAACTCGGAATGACTTGTAATGACCTTGGATTTCATGTGGCAACTAGGGAATCAATGGAATAGCACTTCGAAACGACGATGTTGACGATAATGAAAATTATTTTGAAACCTTAGTATGATGGCTCTATGACTTACGATGGGTCTTTAGAGGTGATTTGAAGATGATGACATAACAATGGGACTCGCTATGGCGATCCACAAGGACAAGTTCAACAATGAAGGCTTGCGAGTTGGATTTGTGACTGTGTTCTATTATGGAGATAACTATGATGGAATAACGATTCAGTTCCACTATGGAGATGCATGTAAAGGGAACATAGATAACTCAAAGGTGTCTAGTGTGCTCGTAAACAAGGGGTATGTGGGTAGCTCCCAATTGGATTTGCGATCGTGTCTAGATCTTATGTTAGTAGGTTACCTTTGGCTTTGCGATAGTGAGCCCGGTTCTTAGCCATATGGAGTGGCATGGATTCAAGCACTAATGAAGTTAGGATTTTGATCGAGTCCCTCATTTGCGATTATGCCATACGAGTTATCATACATCAAATGTACACAAGTGATGGCAAGGATTGTTTGATGGATGTTATGTTTGCCGTGTTTGTTTAACACTCTATGGTATCACAGGATATTGTTATTTTCAACTTTATTTCCAGATATCGCACATTTTACTGTGACTATAGTACAATTATATGGTTATGATAGTAGATTAGCATATATCGACTGTTATGTGCTAACTCTTTAGATGCAGGGACATGTCAGGTGCGGTTCTTCATATCATATGCCCTTATTAATTATATATCATTGAGATCATATATTAATCATACTAGACTATTGTCTGACCCGAGATTTTATGCTTTGTTTCTTATTACCTCATGTACTCTTAAATGAGTAGATTAGGGATAACAAGTCTAGATAGCGCATAGAGCTATACAGAGTATGAGTATGAGGCAACATTTTCATATATTTATACTTAGAGCTTACTACCACTCATATTCCGATGTGCAGTACTATGGAGCTATACCAGTACTTATATTACTTTAAAGACAGTTGGAGTTCATATTTGAGCTTTGGGATGTATAAACTCTACTATTTAAGTTTTTGTATAATCTATGATACTATTGCACTCTGATGTTCTTATTGATGATTTATTTGATTATATCACTGTCGTGCCTATTTTACATCTATGTTATTATTATATTCTATTTTGTATCTGCCCTATGATATGTTCTACAGGTTCTCTATTTGGATTTTCTTTACTTTTCACCCTTGGCAACCGTCCTACATCGGTCGGGTGCCTCCCCACTGCATTATACTGGTATATTTTGTACATATGGTATAGGGCAATCGCCATAATTATCAAGATGCGATAGCTTATAAAGATTCACTATGTGTAGCTCATAAGTGCAAGCATGCAATAGCTCATAAATGCTAACATACGGTAGCTTCTAGCACCAACTTTCGATTGCTTTAATTTACCAGCTTGTGATAGAATAAATATGAGATATGCGATAGCTGAATAACTCGACATGCGATAACTCATAAATTCAACATGCGATAGCATTTACAAGTTCAACTTTCAATGGAATGTGACATGCATTGGTTTTAGGCAAGAGATAGAAATAAAAAATTAATATATGAAAGCCTAGTGTCAACATGTGATAGCTAGGTTAAATCAATATGCGATAGTTATATGAAATCTACATGCATTAGCTCAATGTTAACATGCGATGGCTATGTAATATCAACATGAGATAGCTAGATAATGCCAATATGTGATATCTGAATATGCTAATAATTTCTATGTAAATGAATGAACTTTTATTTTCACTTTAGTATCCATCTTTCAAAGGGATGGATGAGAATTTCATAGGTAGGAAATAACCATAGAGATTAATAAGTTAAAATAGAGTACTTATTTAAAAGACAAAAAATTTAGATAAAGCTTAAGGAAGATATGAGATAATAAGCTGTATCGTTTGAATAATAAAATGTTAGTGTAAGGCCTTAGTGGCAACCATTTTTAAAACACGACTTTATTTTCGGTAACATTTGTGTAGTGGAAACATTTTTCACATGACATTATTTACCGTAGCGTTGGTATAAAGCTTTAATGGAAATCATTTGTCTAAATATGAAATTATACCTGATTACCTTGGTATAAGGCCTTATGGCAACCATTTGTCTAAATATGATATTACATCCGGTGATCTTGGTGTAAGGCCTTAGTGGAAACCATTTCCCTAGACTTGACATTATATTAGGTAATCTTGGTATAAGGCCTTTGTGGCAAACATTTGTGTAGGAACGAAGGTGTAAGGCCTTAGTGGCAACCTAGTTATTTAGTCATGATAAAAATGAGAAATGAAGATAAAGGTTCGAGCGACAACTTAAAATTTCCAAACTCGACATTAAAAGTAGTAAGAATAAGGCATATGTGGAAATTTAAAATGAACTAACTATAAAAACTAGTCGAACATGTTATGAAAGAAAAGCCTCACACTTATGCTGAAATTGACGACTAAGTTTGATCATGATATATGGAATGATGTTTTTTACATAGTGCGATGTAATTGAAGTTGATTGAATAGTGAAGGCAAAACCCAATCCATGCTTTAACGGTATAGTTTCACTATATGTATTGTTTGTTTATAGTACTATTGCTCAAACCAAGATTTATATATAACTCATGTTTTCATTATTTTCCATAAACTCACGGATAGTCAATCGGGTACGTTGAGTTTATGGTTTAGATGGTTTTTTGAAGATGAATAAAGAAGCCGAAGATGAAGCAGAACATTCATATGATAATAAAATTTGTTTCGAAACTCCATTGTTTGTAAAACCAGGGTTATATAACTTGTTAAGTATTCATGTCGACACGTTCATATGTCGGGCATGAAACTGTTTATGTTTTATTATATTTACCCTTAAGTGGAGACTAGCTGAGTTAATGAATATGTAACGACTTTGTGTAAGACAAATCGATGTAATAAAAGCATTAGCTACTCTATTTAACTAATGCTGCTGGAAAAAAATCCAATCTCATTTTGTCATTTGAAAATAATTATGGTGATGACACGGCATCATCGACATTTATTTTCGGATCTCAAAATGGGGGACATTACAATATCCACCTACTACTAGAGCTTTTTGTTTGTGATGATCGACGAGGGTATGTATTAAGAAGAGGTGTGGAATAGCGATGTAATGAGATGACAAGATAATATGGCTCTATAGGCAGAAGGGGCAAAGTTAGGATGCTTGGGTTGAAAGGTGCACGTGCTACTAGGATTGGGATTATGAAAGATGTGGGGTTCAACTGCGTCAATGATGGCAAAATAAAATGATGATGGTGCCTAGTGGTGCGATGATGGATGGCAGCATTGGTAAGAGGGAAGCGACATGGTAGATGGAGTTGGGAAGGTTAGATATGAATTTTAGGATCAAAAAGAAAATATGACCAGTTGTTTTTTAGACTAATTCTAAATTTGATGGTCTAGAAACTAGAATAGAACTCAAAATTTTCCTTTAAACTAAATTTCAATAGAAACTATAATTAAACCTAAGTTTATATTTTGAATTAATTCCCTCTTTTACTTACTTACTTAAAATAAAATTATTTGGTATGTAGTTGGTTAGAGATTGTAGATTCAAGCTTCTTAATCGCCAACCATTGCTAATAGTTTTATGTTTGATCCAAGGTATAAGTTATGGTCTGACCCATAATCTCAAAAAGTTTAGAGCATGAAATTGGCTTTCCTATATATATATTTTGTTTTTTAAGTAAATAAAAAAATGGTGTTTGGGAGATCAACAGTTGGTTGATGCTTTCCAACAATTCTACCCAGTAAATATATTTTGTCATGTTTATGAACAATTTGGTTCATTACATCCAACATCACTATCTCAACGTTTAAAAACTCTGATTTTGCTTCGAGATATCACTAATTCGAAACTTTCACAATGTTGTTCAAACCGTCGAGCCTATATGCACATGTAATGTACTATATACTACCTAAGAGTAGTATTATAATATATTACCACCTAAATATCCAATAAATTTCTAAAAAGAAAAATAAACGAATTTGCTTTATGTCATGCTTTTCAATGATAATTCTACCCAGTAAGCACATTATGTCATGATTAAGAGCACTATGATTACATCCAACACCACTGTATCAATGTTTAAACATTCTGACTTTGCTTCTAGAGATCACAGAATCGAAACTGTCATAATGTTATTCAAACCATAAAGCATATATGCACATATATATTATTGTATATTGCTTAAGAGTTGTAGTATTATTATATACTGGTACGTAGGCACATCCGTTGGACGTGTGCATCGAAAAATAGGAGTGAAGACAAAGTTAATCAAGATAACCTTTCTTGAAAGGGCTACAACCATAAATTGGACATTGAATGTATAACAACCCATCTTTTTGGACGGTTTAAATCGATAATAAACCACACGTGTCAACTCCAACCATTCAAAAGGGAGGATTGTTAATGGGGTAAATAAGAAAATAACAGAAAAGAAGGAAAAAAGGGAATCTCGCAGGAGAATGACAAAATATAATAATCAAATAAACAGTTCATGAAGCTGTTTTACAAATGACATTTGATTACACGTTTACAATACAAATCAGAGTTAAACATACAACAGAAATAAATAAATAACGCATCGAAACACATGATGTAGTGGAATAATTAATAATAAATAGTAGACTCATCCCCGTCTTCATCCGCTAAAATAAAATGGTCTTCAATACACTGAAAAAGCACATACTGTCCCGAGCGTAATGAAAAGACAAAACACTCGAGTCAAGACTAAAAGATCTAATGTAAGTCAAATCAAAATAAGTATAATGGAAATATTAATGTAATGGCTTTAGAGCTGTTACAGGATTTTCATCTCCTATCAAGTGTACAACGTGGATATAATTATTTAAAAGATTTCAAACAATTCAAAATACCAATCTTAATCATTTTAATTAAAATAAATTTAAAGTTTAAATTTAAAACTTAAACCTTTCAAAAAATTCAATTCCAATAAATAATCCAAATTCAAGAAATTATATGGGTATATGTCATTTCAACCAGCATCCAAAATCAAAATTTCCAAATCAATGGAAACCACTCAGGTTATCATTCCAATCCATAGTGATAACAGAGATATATACATAAATAAACATCCGATCATCCAAAATGTCAACCAATAACATCCTTCACAATCCAAAATCCAAATCAGCCAATAAATCGCAACAATCAATTAATTATCATTATCAAATGTTTGACTATTAATTTATATTCAATATTAATTAAATGGAAATTCAATTCAATATAAATTCAAATTTAACTTAAACGAAAATCTAAAAATACCAAACAACAATCAATAAATTTCTAATCACATCATAAATTTAATCTAACTAACACAAGATAATTTAGTATTCGTGAGTGGGTCAAAACAATCACCTTTGCTATTTAGCACGCAAAAATCCAAACAAGGGTGCCTTTTTCCAACAGTCTCCAAACTCAGCAAACATATTTCATGCCGTCAGAAATTCCAATACGAGTCCAATGGAAGAAACTACGCATGTATCGGAGCTCGTATATGGAAGATATTCAGGCTATAAGGATATATTTAAAAAAATGCATACACATTTAATTATTAAAATAAGAAACTATAATAACTTATGTTTTCAAATTTGATGTACCCAAACAAAGGCAAGAAGTAGAAAGCCAAAACCATGAAAGCGAATTCTCATTGTTCTTTTTTTAAAGGCTTCTACAAAAGAAGGCAAGGTTATAAGGAAAGGTGCGGATGTGGCTGAGGAAGAAATTGATGCTCACACTTTTTTTTCTTTTTTTAACATAGCTTCAGTAAAAATGAATTGGCAGTAATTAAGTGGAGGTATAGAGCTACATTGACACTGAGACTTTGAGGAAAAAAATAGAGGCCCTGATGTTTGAAAAATAATGAAGTTCTAGAGGAAAGAATGAGATATGATATGAAACAAAAGAAGAAAGGGAAGTAACAAACGAAATAGTTATGGAAGGGACAAATAAAATGAAGCTATATGATCTACGTAAATGGTTTGGGTAATAAAATAAACAAAACGGAAGAATGAGA
The DNA here is from genome assembly GCA_030765085.1 of Allium cepa. Lineage (NCBI taxonomy): Eukaryota > Viridiplantae > Streptophyta > Magnoliopsida > Asparagales > Amaryllidaceae > Allium > Allium cepa. The sequence goes on from CM060942.1 coordinate 625,579,561, forward strand.
AAGGTTGTGAATTCACGTTTTAACTACATCAGAGAATTGCAATAAAACCAAAATGGGGAAATACTGGCAAGTGTA